>OX493396.1:249380-5249380 GCA_950371165.1 Lacanobia oleracea
ATACAATTTAATTAAACATTCACATTACAACGTTTTTATTCCAATTAATATTGATTTTTAACAATAATTACAAATTTAAAGTAACGTGAAACGGAACGTGTTTTAATACACCAATCAGCGTCTGGTGACGTCACTCTTGTTAGTTTATAGTCCAAGATCCCAGGACTCCCAGACGTTACTTATTTCGCAGTATCAAAATATTTGAATACAGTAGTGCCAGTGTAATTTCAACAAACCTACGCATAATAAGTGTCTGCTAGCTCCATCCAATGGGCAACTTTTTTTTAGTGTAGGTATGACATATTTCATAAGTCTATAGGAGGTCCAAAAGATACTTGTGAATAGAATCTCAATTCTCAGTGGAGATAGCGATCAGATCTTACACTATTACAATTACTACCTAATTAGTCTTTAAATTTTTACTAAATTACTAATTATTTAAGAATATGTATGTTGTAAAAATCGTGAAAATTATCTAGTCGTTTTATACCTAGCATCTGCTCATGATACTTACAAACTGGCGGTCGCGTCAACTCAAACTAGCAGGTAAGCGAATATTCAAAGTACCTACATACTAACGCTATTCTATTCCACACATTTTGTTACTGAGAAAATAAGCAAGTTCTGGAAGCACTGGGATCTTGCTCTCATCTGCCTAACCTTTTCCCAACTCCATTGGGGTCGGCTTCCAGTCAAACTGGATTCAGCTGAATTCCAGTGTTTTACGTGGAGCGGCTGCCTACCAGACCTCCACAACCCATCTGGGTAACACGGTACATCATGGCAAGACTGGAGTCAGATTTACTGGCTTCTGACAATCCGTAACGACTGCCAAAGATCTACAAATGACAGCCGGGACCAACGGCTTAACGTGCTTTCCGAGGCACGGAGGAAACTCGTTATGTTAAGACGGTCATCCATCCACAGACCAACCTTGGCAAGCGTTGCTTAACCTTCAAGATCGACCCGTGCGGCTGTTATTATTTAGCCAAGAGCTCCTCCTGGGATCTTGCTCTATGACTTTGAATTATGACAGTTCTTGACCAGTGACAGACATGATTGACGTCGTCGTCCGTTTTGGCGCGGAAATATAAACTGCCTGTTTAAAAACGCAATTTTAGCAATAAATTAAAGCGATTTCATTTTTTATTTTTGTGGCGGTCTATTCTAGACGGAGTTCTTTAAAATGAAAGCAAAAATAAAAATATTGCATGTATTATACATTCTTCAGATCTGATATTCTTTATTATTATTGTACCTGATGGTTATGTTAAGGTTCACTATTGCTTGTTCAGGTTTTGGTAAATGAAATAACGTGTTGTTTGAATGCAAGTAGGTATATAAAATATGACATGCTTTAAAGACGGTATGAGACATACGTATAGCTAGGTACTTATTTGGATATGTGACTTGCGTAGCTACAAAGATAGTTCTCAATCTAACATTCCGCCCACCAAAAGGACTTATAGTTCTTTTATAATCACAATTAAATTCCAACAAATCATCTTCTAACTAAATAAACAATCAATTACTAACTCTAAATTTGTCAGTCTAAAGCACAAAATGTTACAACTGTAAATTAGTTCTTGAAATTCTAACTTTATCTAGGTACTTAAATAATTAACAATGTCTTAATAATTCAAGAGAAGCTAAGTAGAATCAACAGGCAGTGCACATAACTTGGTAATCGTTCTCTTAGTTATTGAACCTCCACTTTTCACGCTGTACACTCTCGTGTTACCATCCTTGCCTGGATGTTTGTCCGTGATTCGTCCTAAGGACCATTTGCTGGGTGGTTGATTTTCAGTTTTGATCAACACAATATCCCCCTCTATGGCCAATTCCTTCTCTTTCTTCATCCATTTAGGACGCTGCTGAAGCCTGGTCAAATACTCCTCTTGCCAGCGTCGCCAAAAGTCATGAAGAATCTTTTGTGTATGTTGCCAGCGTGACAAATTATGAACCTTCACAGCTTGCAGATCAGGTGAGGGTACCACAATGGGTGGTTCTCCAATTAAAAAATGGCCACGAGTTAGTGGATCTAAGTTTTCCGGGTCGGTGCCATCTATTGGGCACAAATGGCGTGAATTGAGGCAGGCTTCTATCTGGCATAATATTGTAGTCATTTCCTCGAACGGCAGGTGAGTTGTAATAATCCGTTTTAGGTGGTACTTAATCGACTTCACACCTGCCTCCCATAATCCTCCAAAGTTTGGACTAGGTATTGTGATGTATGGAGGTAGACGCTAATATTGTACATATCAGTTTTGTAATACAAAGCCAGTGAACGGACGTGTCGTTGTTTTATTTCTCGCACTTGAGGCTAAGAACATTACAGTGGCGACGAGTGGATGGATTGCGTGTATTGTACGGTTATACATTGGGTTGGATAATGTCTATCGGCAAAGTGAGCGAATTTGACGTAAAGACGGGAGTGTGGTCGTCGTATATAGAACGACTGGACATGTACTTTACGGCGAACGAGGTAAAAAGTGAGCGTAAACTACCTACGTTGATCGCGGTTATGGGGGACGAAGCATATGAATTACTAGTAAATCTAGCAAGTCCTAGTAAGCCGTCAGAGTTGAAGTACGAAGAAGCCGTCGATTTACTGGCACAACATTTGCAGCCGGCACCGTCAGCGTTAGCGGAACGGTACAAATATAGACAGAGGCGGCAGGGGGCGGAAGAAACTATAGCATGGTATGTCGCAGAATTGAAAAAGTTGGCGCGGTTTTGCAAGTTCGGTTCCAACCTCAGCGAAAACCTGCGAGATCAGTTCGTCTGCGGGCTTAGAAGTGATACGATACGTCAAAGATTATTTGCGGAGGATGACGCTCTGACGTATAATAACGCAGTCAAACTGGCGACTTCGTTAGAAGCTGCGGAGCGGAACGCGGCGGTGGTAGATGCAGCGGGGACGGCTAGCGTCAGAGGGGACAGCGCGGCGCAGTTCGGAGACATGCATGCCATGGCCGTAGCGGGCGGCGGGCGGCGCTCGGACGCGAGCGGAGGCAGCTGGCGCGGCAAAGGAGGCGCGCGAGCGCAGCGCGGAGCGCGCGGTGAAGCGCTTAGCGCGGCATCAACAGGCGGGAACATGCAGGGAAAGCGAATGCATAACGGGAGCAGGAGGGCTTGTACGGGCTGCGGAGCGACCAGTCATGGTTACGAAACCTGTCGGTTTCGGGAATACGAGTGCAGCCGGTGCCGACAGAAGGGTCACTTGCGGCGAGTGTGCCCGGAGCAGGGTGCCGCGGGTTTAGCGGACAAGAAAGAACACACTATGCATTATACGAATACGGAGGAACCGAAAAAGGGGCAGATGACCTGGGAGGAGAAAGAGGACTTCCATCACTTATGCCTCAACGATTACCGAGCGGTTAGTTTGCCAATTTCAATCGAGAATAATACGATAAATATGGAAGTGGACACAGGCACGGCGGTGTCCTGTATCAACAGTGACACGTATAAGAGGTTTTTTAAGCATTTAAATTTAGAAAAAACAAGTGTTAGGTTTAAGTTTTATGATGGGTCTGTTTTAAAGCCGTTAGGAATTATAAAGACAAAAGTAAAATATGCGGGGGTAGAGAAAAAATTAGATTTGTTTGTTATTGAAGGTGGAACAACATCACTGTTAGGAAGACAATGGTTGTCGGAATTAAATATAAAATTACCTATTTTTAGTAGTTGTAATAAAGTGGATAGTGTACAATTCGATAAAGAAATACAATTGTTACTAAACAGGTATAGGTAAGGAGTTATTTGATGGAGGTTTGGGGCGATACACAGGAGGCAAGGCAACATTACGGGTACGAGACGAAGCGATGCCGGTGTTCCATCGCGCGCGGCCGCTGCCGTATGCGCTGCGCGACCGAGTCGACGCAGAGTTGGAACGCATGCTGCGCGATGGCGTCATCGAACCTGTCGACTGTTCAGACTGGGCTTCTCCATTGGTACCGGTAAATAAGGCGGACGGCTCATTAAGGATTTGTGCAGATTACAAGGCCACCGTAAACCCTGTTTTGCTTGTAGATCGTTACCCTTTACCTAAAATTGATGATGTCATAGTAAGGTTGAGTGGGGCGCAATATTTTTCAAAAATAGACCTCTCACAAGCCTATAACCAAATTGAGTTAGACGATACAAAAAAATATACGGTGATAAATACTCATAGGGGTTTATACCGTTACAATAGGTTGGTTTACGGCCTCGCGTCTAGCCCCGGTATTTTTCAGCGTACAATGTGCAATCTGTTGAGTAATATCCCTAATGTGGAGGTATTTTTGGATGACGTAATAATCGGAGGGAAAAGTAAAGAGGAACACATGAGGGCTTTAGAAACGGTTTTTAGTAGATTGCATCAAAAGGGGCTAAAGTTAAAAACTAATAAATGCGTTTTTCTGGTAAAAGAAGTGCAGTACTTGGGGTATATTTTAGGAAAGGATGGTATAAAGACCGACCCTAGGAAATTGGAGGCCATAACTAAAATACCTAGGCCTACCAACGTCACCCAGTTACGATCATTTATAGGATTGATAAATTTTTACGCCAAGTTTATACGGAACATGAGTGCTAGGTTAGTGCCTTTGTATGAGTTACTCAAGAAGGGAAAGGTTTGGTATTGGTCGCGCGACTGTGAGCGAGCGTTTAATAACATTAAGAATGTGTTAGTTAGTACAGAAGTATTAGCTCATTACGACCCGGACCGCCCTCTTATCTTGACTTGCGATGCGAGTGCGCGCGGGATAGGGGGGGTCCTCACACAGCCGGCCCGGGACGGCCGCGGCGAGCGGCCGATAGCTTATATATCGCGTACTCAGAGTGACGCGGAAAAAAACTATTCACAAATTCATCGCGAAGCGTTGGCTATAATATTTTGTGTCAATAAGTTCCATCAATACTTGTATGGCCGCCGTTTTGTGTTGAGAACGGACCACAAACCGCTAGTATCCATTTTCGGACCGCATACGGACATACCGACTATGGTAGCAAGTCGCATGCAAAGATGGGCTATAATTCTTTCAGCTTATACTTACGATATAGAATACGTGAAAACTAATGAGAACGGAGCCGACGGACTGTCGCGGTTACCGGTCGTCATTAGCGAACGTAAACAAATGAGTCACGCGGTGCCCGAACAAACGTATTTGCATTTCATTCAACAAGCTTTATTGTTAGATTACGAAGAAATCAGACGCCAAACTGGAAAAGACCCACTACTATCTAAAATTTTGAGTTACATACGAGATGGTTGGCCTACTGAGTGCGATATAACGTCACTACAGCCATTTTTTAACAGACAAAAGGAAATTTATGAGGAATTGGGCTGCGTTTTGTGGGGCCATAGGTTAGTGGTACCGGAGAATTGTAAAGAGAAGGTTTTGCACATGCTCCATGAGCCGCATATGGGGATAGTCAAGTCAAAGGCTATGGCGCGTAGTTATGTGTGGTGGGCTGGCTTAGACGAAGCAGTGGAGCGCATGTGCCGTGCGTGCGAACTGTGCGCAGCGCAGGCCGACGCGCCGCCGCGGCAGGCGCCGTGCATGTGGCCTTGGCCGAATCGTGCGTGGTCTAGGTTACATTTAGACTTCATGGGACCCATATTTGGTAAAACTTACTTAGTCACAGTTGATGCCACGTCTAAATGGGTAGAAGTTTTTAACATGACAAGTACCACGGCCGGGACGGTCATAGACAAACTGTGCGAACTCTTCAGTAAATTCGGGCTACCCAAACAAATTGTGTCAGACAATGGACCACCTTTCACCAGCACTGAATTCCATAACTTCGCAAGCAATCATGGAATAGAACATATATTTACAGCCCCATATCACCCGGCGTCAAATGGCCTAGCGGAAAACGCAGTAAAAACTTTGAAACGGGTCATAAAGAAAGCCGCACTGGGTAAACAAAACATAGATAGGGCATTATGGACTTACTTGTTACATTATAGGAACACCGCACATTCAACAACAGGGGAAAGCCCAGCTATGTTATTGTTAGGCAGGCGGCTACGAACTAAGTTAGATGTGTTAAAACCGGATAGGGAAACTACAGTCACAAAATCACAGAAACGACAAAAAGAGGCAGCAAAAGGGGGACATAGGGAAGTAGGCCCGGATGAGGAGGTATGGTACAGACAATTTCTGAAGGGGGAGAAATGGGTACCGGGGCGGGTAGTACAGTGTGTCGGGCCAAGTAACTACAAAGTGAGGGGTAGCGGGGGAGAGATAGTTCACAGGCACATCGATCAAATAAAAAGAAGATCAGTCAGACAATCGTTAATATCCGTTCCAGAGATTGATCAGCAAGTGGTCGCTAATCCGGGTTTAGACTGTGGTAATGAGCCGTCTGTGTTGCGTGAGGGGGATCAGTCTGCGCAGTCCACAGAGGAGTCAGGGTTGAGGTCTCCGCCTCCGCCACCGGAACAGGGTGAGGTCGCCGAGGCTGTGTCCCCGGCAGCGCCACCATCCCCGGAATTTCAAGATGCCTTGCCGATAGTAGTATCGCCCCAGCCTCGAGAGCGACTTGTTAGGCAATGTCGAATTAAAAATAAACATAATTATAAGGTCTAGTTAGTAATAGTTGTAAGAGGTGTTGGGTATTTTTAAGCTATCAATATTATGTAAAAGCTTGTTGTGGAGGAGTGTGATGTATGGAGGTAGACGCTAATATTGTACATATCAGTTTTGTAATACAAAGCCAGTGAACGGACGTGTCGTTGTTTTATTTCTCGCACTTGAGGCTAAGAACATTACAGGTATATGCTGGGATAAAGTGAAATTGTGTGCCATCTGTTGCTAGCGTGCTAGCGTAGATGTATTTTCTCCTGCCATCTGTGCTTCATTCCACAAATCATGAAGCTCTCGGTGGCCACATTTACCTCTTCTGGCTATAAAACGTCTAAAGGCTGCTAAACGCCTCTGAAGTGAAGTCTCCAACTAGTTCTATGTGGATTGCCTTGGTGGACACGCAAATAAAAATTGCCACATAATATGTCTTTTTAGTTTTGTTGCCTCTTCCTTTAGATACCAGTGTTTGGAACGGTCCTGCGAAATCTACACCGCTATGCAGAAACGGTCTCGTCGGTGTGACTCTTTCCACCGGTAAGTCTCCCATTATTGTGCTTTTGTTGCATTTGTGAATATGCTTCGTCACTAGTGATTTAGCTCTTATAACCCAGTATTTACAACGTAAGTGACATAGCATCAACTGTACTCCTCCATGAAGTGTTTTGTCATGTGCATCAGTAATGATTAACTGTGTCAGAGCGTTTCTATTTCCCAGGATCACAGGATTCTTCTTATCATCAGGTAAGTTAGCATGTCTTAAGCGACCGCACCCTGAGTACTTTTTCTCGTCTAGGAATGGATTGAGACATCGTAGTTGACTTTTTTCTTAACTTGTTTTCCTATTTTTATTCTATATATTTCTTCTTTAAATTCTTCCTGTTGAGCCTTTTTAATACAGATCTGTAGAGTATCTTCTAATTCTTGTGTTGTTAGATTCTGACTTTCACTGTATATATTCTTCTTACAGTTCAAAAATCTTCTACAGTAAGTAATCGCTTTTATTAAATCTGTCAATGTTTCAAAATTATCAAATTGTGATACTAATGTTTTTTCAGGTTCTCTATCAATCATCAATCTATTTTGCATTTAATGAATGAATTAAAATCAATACTTACCTGACCGTAAGTATTGATATTAATTTTCTTCATTTCCAAGTCTTTTTCTGTTATTTCATGTTTAATATTTATTTTTGTTTCAGATAGCCAGCTCGGTCCGTGCCACCATAAGTTACATTTCTTCAAGTCGGATAACAACATTCCTCTAAATGCCAAATCAGCGGGATTTTCGTGGGACTTAACATGGAACCAGTGCTCGTTACTGATGTTTTTAACAATCTCGACTACACGGTTTGCAACAAAGGGTTTCCACCTGTTGGGTTCACCATTAAGCCATGCGATAACCATCTTTATAATTGTATTTCAGTTATGTTAACGAGGTCTAATCTTATTTCTCTCCATTCTTGTTCTAATGTGTTACTAATTTGATCATCCCAGTCAACTCTTTCAAGCCAAAGTTTTTGTATTAATAGTTTAGCCATAACAGTACTCGGTGCTATCCAACCAAGGGGATCAAACACTCTTTGTATATCAGACAATATGTTTCGCTTTGTGATGGACTTGGATATGGATGTGAATATAAGATTATATTGAAACTTGTCTGTTTTTAGGTTCCATTCAATTCCTAATGCTTTGAGAGTTCCATCGAGGTTTCAATCAATACGTGCTTTAGCAGATCTTTTATCCTCTTCTATATACTTCATTAAATCGATACTGTTGGATGCGCATTTCGTAAGTTGAAAACCGCCTCTTTCTAGTGTTTCTGATAATTCTTTACAAAGTGTCATAGCTTCAGCTACTGAGTCTGTGCCAGATAAAAGGTCGTCCATGTAAAAATCCTCGTTTATAGTTTGTGCAACAAGAGTTTTATTCTTTGTTTCGTCTTTGGCTACCTGTTGGAGCAATTTAACTGCTAAATATGGTGCAGACGCTGTACCAAAGGTAACTCTGAGCAATCTATATTCTTCCAGGGTGTCAGATTCCTGTTGTCTCCACAGGATTCGCAGAAATTCTGTGTCTTCGTGGTTGACTAATACTTGACGGAACGTCTGTTTTATATCTGCCATAAAACAGACCTGTTTCATGCGCCATCTCATCAAAATGTTTCTCAAGTCTTCCTACAGCTGAGGACCCACAAGTAATTCATCGTTTAACGAAACGTTGTTTGACCCTATACACGACGCATCAAATACAACTCGTGTTCGCGTGGACTCTTTGTCAGCTCGAATAACAGCGTGGTGAGGTAAGTAGACAGCTCTTTTATCCTTTTCCTTATCATGTACTTTCTCGATGTGTCCTTGTTCTATATAGTCATTTATAACCTTACTATATTCTTTTTGCAGGTCTGGCGATTTCCTGAACGTCCTTTCTAATAGAGTAAATCTACGTGTTGCTTTCGATTTTGTATTTCCATCTGGTGATTGTGATTGTTAGTAGACTCTGAATGTACGTAAATGTAACTTGATCACATAAAGATCCGAGAAAATAGAAAACAAAATAAGGTACAGGCTCGCGTCCAAACATTCAGTGCTATAAGACTTTTATGGTTATTGAAGTAAGAAACCCCTTGACCTGACAGGACCTATTAGACGCAAATGCAACATTTTACGTCATTTCTGACCTAAAAAGCTCATCAGTTCGTCAGTTCTTACGGGTATAGTTATAAATCAGATTACAAATTAACTAAATGGAAATTAACAGAATTGCCGAAATTCAATTATTTTTTAGTAGAGGTCCCAATCAATAAGAAAGTACAACCAGCTTCTCAACAATTAAGCAGGATTCCATCAGCAACTTGCTCTGAAATAGAGAGTATTTTGTGGAGTCGGAGGTGCCATACTATAGGTATGCGCCCGACCCAGTTCTCGATAATGGCAATATCACATTGTACTGGGATCGGTCCATCATTACTGACAGGTCTATTGTTGCCATAAACATATAAGTAGTATGGACTGGAAAAACCAACAAAAAAAATGGTGCATACCTACAACTCAAAATAATATAATAATAATAATAATATAATATTCCACACAACTATCACACAACGCCATCTAGTCCCAAGCTAAGCAGAGCTTGTGTTATGGGTACTAGACAACTGATAAACATACTTATATATTTCTAAATACATACATATTATAGATAAACTACACCCAGACACAGAACAAATGATCATGCTCATCACACAAATATTTGTCCTGGGTGGGAATCGAACCCACAACCTCTGGCATAGCAGTCAGGGTCACTAACCACTAGACCAACAGGCCAGTCAAAATGTCTCTTAAAAGGGCTGCCAACGCTAGAACCCTAGCGTTGGCAGCCCTTTTAAGAGACAATCAGGGAATGTAGTGTTACTATAACAAGTATCGATACTAGTACAACATAAAAGTATTACGAGTCTTACTAGGAATAACAGCCGCACAGATCGATCTTCAAGGTTAAGCAACGCTTGCCAAGGTTGATCTGTGGATGGGTGACCATCTTAACATACCGAGTTTCCTCCGTGCCTCGGAAACCACGTTAAGCTGTTGGTCCCGGCTGTCATTTGTAGAACTTTGGCAGTCGTTACGGATTGTCAGAAGCTAGTAAATCTGACTCCAGTCTTGCCAAGAAATACCGTGTTACCCATTTAATGGGTTGTGGAGGTCTGGTAGGCAGCCGCTTCACGTAAAATACTGGTATTCAGCTGAATCCGGTTTGACTGGAAGCCGACCCCGATATAGTTGGGAAAATGCTAGGTAGGCAGACTAGGTATCATGTTTGAATCATAATTATAATTTAAATTCTTACAGTATGTTGTAACAGAAAAATGAGCAAGTTTAATTAATGCCCTTCTGATATCTGACAACTAATTTAATGCAGTGTTTTTCTGCACGGAATTTAAAAACACTTTCAGTTGCATCACTGTAATTTTCTTAAGGATCCCTATTTTTTTCTAGACAAATTTTATACTAAAATCTTCCTCGAGAACCATTTTATCCATTGGTGAAGAGCATGAAAATCGGTGCAGTAGTTTTTGAGGTTATCGCGAACAGACAGACAGACGTGGCGGAGGACTTTGAAACCTATAAAAAAGAAAATTTAATAATAAATCATTTAGTTTGAGTTGTTAAAATATGTAGCCTACCCAGGCTCCTTCTGGGTAGGCTCGCTCCATCGTAGACTTTGTCTCTGTCATCTCTGACATAGACTAGAGTCAAGAGCAAACCCATTACAAATAAAAAAAAAATGTAATTACAACAAATAACAAAATGGTGTCGTCTTGTTTTCGGATCTTAAAAGGATAAAGGAGGAGGAGATCTTGATTTCCAATCATCATAAAAGTCTGTGGAACAGCCGCTAGCGTATTATACCGATATAGCATCAGCGCAGCGAAGGAACAAGTATCGGAAAATATAACCGAATCGGTACTACACTATTCCATCATGACATATTATTGTAAACAAACGAATGAAATTATGAAATTAAATAAAGGGCTGTTTGACGGAAATATGCACAAATATGAACACTACGGCCATAAATACATGATAGTTAAGCATTTTTTTCATCGAAAATGTATTACTATTGTGTAATATTACATGAAAACCGGCTCCTAACCTGTGCAAAGACAATTGAGGTTGATAATATTTCGTGGTTTCATTTTCGATATAAATAAACAGGTAGTCCTTTGACCGACTAGGCAACACTCGCACGCTTTTAAAAGTTATTTGTAATTAGATTAACAAATCGATATGATAATCGATTTAAGTATCGACTCGTCTACCCCTCACTATGACGGTGACAGTGACCTCATTCTTTTTCGTGCGGGGCAACGAGTGCACGCGCTGCTACCTTTAATTGTTTTTTAGTCGTTCTAATTTTAAAACGTTAACTGTTCACGTTCACGATGCCTCAAAGGTCCTATGAAGAACGACTAGATTATTATGTGAAGAAGATGGAAAAGTTACGGGATAAATACCGTCACAAACGTCGGCGTCAAGAAGATTCTTTCTCATGTTCGGAGGACGATAATCAACAAGGTTAGTTACTATGCATCTCCGCTACTTCTATTTGCCGTACAAGTACTGGTCAAAGCGACAGTCTTGATACTGGTAATTTGCCATAGATTCAATCTTGAACGCGGCAAATCTTCGACCGGCCATAGATTCCATAAGCGAACGAGGCGTTATAAATAAATTAGTAATAGATTCGAATTTAGAACTGTTACATTTACCGTACCTCCTACCCACATAAGGTTTAGTTGAGTTACGTTTCTTATTTTTTCCTTTTCGGAGATGAAACGGTGATGTGGGAATTATCCACAACCACCCATAGAAACTGAGCCGCTGGTCTTACACTTGAAGACACAGTCGTTATACCTGATCCCGTTGCCCCTCCGCCTGACATTTTGCTGAAGTCCGATTCGACTCAGCAGGATGATTTGAAGTCGTTACCACCGGCGCCTCTGCCGCCGGCGGAGCTTTCCGAACCCCCATTGGATCCAGAGATCCTGTCCGCTCTTGGCGAGGCCACTGATGAAGGACCTATATGGAGCCTGGAAATACACAACAACCTAACACAATTAAGGTTACCATTGCTCAAAAAGGGAATGGTTAAAGAAATGAGAGACAAAATATTAAAACAGTATCTTATACACATTACTCCAAGCGCCAAAATTAAACATAGAAATCTCAGCCGCGGTTCCCGAAATGGTAAGATTACGTGACAAAAAAGTTGAGTCATCGCAACAACAATTGGGTGCAGGCATTACTGCTATTAGCAAGGCGATGACGTCATTAATAACCAGCGATAACAAGATCGAAGCGATCAAAACTCTCAGTGATGGCTGTCGCATTTTATGTGATCTACATAACTCCGAAACCTAGGCTCGGATAAAGATGATAACACCCGGGCTAGCGAAGCCTTTCCTCAATGTCATACAGGACAGCGAGCGAGATGAGACGTTGTTCGGTTCCATTTTACCGGACAAAATAAAAACGTAAAAACCATTGAAAAACAGGGTTTACAGATTAAGAAAACTGGTCCACTGCCAGGTAAATCAAATACCAACGCTCAGTCCCAAAACACAATGTCTGCGCGCCATCAGTTCCAGGGAAACTGGGCCGGACCTTCTCGTTACCCAACGAACAGGGGGGGGGGCGATGGGGTCAGAGGAGATTCCCCACGTCAGCACGTCGATCAGCAGCGGCGACGGCGACAGCGACGTCGCTAACCAAGGCGAGCCAGAACCGGTCACGTGCCCCTGCACGCCAGTAACACAGGTACATGCTGGTAGGGTACAACATTTTTACAATTGTTGGACCCATGTTACCAATAACACCAGTATTCTTAATTGGATCATGAACGGAATACCTATCCCATTTATATGTGAGCCATTTCAAACTCGTATCCCTAGAATTACGTGATCATTGAGGGAACAGCGTGATATGTCATTGGCTATCGAGAATTTAACTGAATTAGGTGCTATTTCACCGGTTGAGACCAGTTCAGATCAGTTTATTTCTAGTACATTCTTAGCTCCTAAGTCAAACGGTGGTAAAAGATTTATTTTGAATTTAAAATCTTTAAATCGATTTTTACCTAAAACTAATTTTAAAATGGAGGATAGTAGAACTGCCTGCAAATTAGTACAACCAAACTGGTACATGGCGACCGTAGATATGAAGGAAGCATATCTACTCATTCCCATTGCTAAGCAATTTCGTAAATACCTTCGATTCTATTATATCGCGCAAAACTCAAACGAAACGATAACTTACGAGTTTAACGCCTTACCCATGGACTTGCCATAGCCCCTAGGTGTTTTACTAAGATTGTCAGAGAGGTTGTAAGTTATTTACGTAGTCGCGGTTTTCTATCGGTGTCTTATTTAGACGATCTGCTTTGTTTAGGACGCAGGTACGAAGAATGTCTTCGTAATGTAAAACAAACAGTATCATTACTAGAATGTTTGGGGTTTGTTATAAATTACGTAAAAAGCGATTTGCAACCTCAACGATCTTGCAAATTTTTAGGATTCATTTATGACACCATTGATATGACCTTATCGTCACCTGTAGACAAACGCAACAGGATAGCCTGTTTAGTACAAAAGTATTCGAAATTACCCACAGTTTCAATTAGAAGTTTCAATTAGAAATGTTATCCTCGGGATTATCTGTATCATCGTGGGTATAGAATGGAACGCTGTTACGTTCAAGATAACCATCCCGAAGAAGATTATGTAAACTGTTATATATGTGTGCGTCAACGTGATGTATGTGTGCGTGGACTGCGCTCCCGCACTGCCCTTACTACAAATAAATCAGTGTGCTTATACCAGTCAGTAGTTTCACTTGTGTCCATACGTTACCTACCTAACAGTGGCGACGAGTTGACCCACAATCGTTAAAATATCAATAAAATCCTTTGTTGAAAAATGGCACAGTCATTTTGTGGGATTTTATCAACTTTCGATCATAATGTCAACGATTGGAAGACATACAAAGGTCGTGTAACGCAGTGGTTCATCGCAAATAACATCGATGCGAAAAATGATGCGGCGGGAACCAGGAGACGAGCCATACTACTCAGCGCGCTCAATGACAGTACCTACAAGTTGGCAGCAGACTTAGCCCTGCCAAGAGACGTACAAGAGGTGCCATATGAGGATCTTCTAATTTTATTGGATAACCATTTCACTCCAAAACGTTGCGGGTTCAGCGAGCGACACAACTTCTACGCAGCTTCGCAGCAGCCGGGCGAGACATATACTCAATGGGCAGCAAGGTTACGTGGACTAACGGTGCATTGTGGATTCAGCAACATCGAGGAGGCGCTGCGTGACCGATTTGTGATGGGGATGGTAGCGGGTCCTGAACGGGAGAAACTGTTTGCGCTGGACTTGGAGACCTTGACCTTGGCGAAGGCGGTGGAGCTAGCAGAGAGCGTGAGATGCGCGCGCGCGGGCGCGGCCACGTCTGCTTCTACATCAGCGGAACAAGTACAGGTGTTCAAGATAGCGAAAGGACAAAATAGTGCCAACCCGACTAATAGTGCCGAGAAAGAAAAGTGTTCGGTGTGCGGTCGTGCTAATCATAAGTCGTCTCAGTGTCGGTTCGCAAAGTACAAATGTAAGAAGTGTAACACAGTAGGGCATTTGCGTAGAATGTGCAATAAAATAAATTGCGTGTTAACGGGGGATGTGAGTGAGGACGACGATGGTAAGTCCATTTATAATATTTGTTCAGCTCGGGGGGAACCCATGACAGAAACGGTCACAATAAATGGTCAGAAATTAAATTTTCAAATAGACAGTGGATCAGCGGTGACAGTCATATCAGAAGGTACACGAAAAAAGTTTTTTGCGAGTCTACCATTACATACGTCCAACAAAAATTTTTATAGTTACACGGGTAATCAGATGCAGTGTGTAGGGTATGTGCGTTTAGAAATAACATATAAGCAGCACACACAAACACTTGATGTGTTTGTTATACGTCACGGCGGCCCACCGCTGCTGGGTCGGGATTTTATATCAAGGTTTAAATTGAGATTAACTCAAGTTAACTTCCTGAACGATGGTCAAAGCGCAATTGAGCTGTTGCAGGTACAATTCCCAGAAGTCTTTTCAGACAAGCTGGGCGCTTTTAAAAACTATACTGTCAAATTAGAATTAAAAAGTGACGCGAAACCAGTATTTTTCAAAGCGCGTCCCATTGCATTTGCTTTGCGCGATAAAGTCGATAAGGAGATAGAACGATTACTAAATCTAGGCGTGTTAACACCGGTTAAACATTCAGACTATGCATCACCTATTGTGCCCGTGCTCAAACGCGATGGTTCCGTCAGATTATGTGCGGATTATTCGGTGACCATTAACAAACAATTAGTAATAGAACAGTATCCTTTGCCGACGGTTCACGAGTTATTTTCTAAATTACACGGTGGCCAGCAATTTTCGAAAATTGATTTATCTATGGCCTACAATCAATTTTTGCTCGATGATGAGTCACAAAACATAACCTGCATCAACACTCCCCGGGGGTTGTTCAAATACACACGTCTTGTGTTCGGGTTGGCGAGCGCACCTTCTATTTTCCAGCGCGCAATGGAAACCGTCTTGTCAGGATTAGACGGAGTGTTATGCCTGCTAGACGATGTGTTAATAACAGCAGAAAATGAAGAATTACATTTGCAAAAACTACGCACAGTTCCCAAAAGGCTTCAGGACGCGGGACTTACACTGCGAAAAGAGAAATGTGAATTTTTTAAAGACGAAATAAATTACTTAGGATATGTTATAAACAAGAACGGACTAAAGAAAGACCCGTCTAAAGTAAAGGCCATGTTAGACGCCCCTGTTCCAACTAATGTCAACACCTTACAATCATTTTTAGGACTTGTTAACTACTATCGAAATTTCATTCCTCGAGCATCAAGCATACTTAGTCCATTGTATGATTTATTAAAGAAAGAAGTTAAGTGGCATTGGACCGCAATTCATCAGAATGCATTCAACGAAATAAAAAAATGCTTGACGTCGGAACAAATATTAACACATTTCGAACTCAAATCAAAAACAATATTGACGGTGGACGCTTCTCCACACGGGTTAGGCGCTATTTTATCGCAAGTAGGTAGCGACGGGTTAGAACGGCCCATATCATACGCGTCACGTACGCTCTCGTCAGCTGAAAAACGATACTCACAAATACAGAAAGAGGCCACAGCGATCATATTCGGTATTAGGCGATTTCATCAATATTTATATGGCAGATCCGAACCGTTTATATTACGTACTGACCACAAGCCCTTGATTTCCATATTTGGTCCTCATAAGGGCATACCTGAGGTATCGGCTAACAGGTTACAAAGATACGCAATGTTTTTAAGCGCGTATAATTACTCAATCGAGTACGTTAGAAGTGCCGATAATAACGCAGATTATTTGTCTCGAGCAAGCTTACATAACGGGCGGGAACAGTCGGACGCGCGGGGGGACAGCGGCGCTCACGCAGCTGCAGCCGCGGCGCCTATCGACCGGGCCACTTATGTTAACTTCGTGGTTGAAGGCAGTATGCCAGTGACGCTGAGCGAATTGCAAAAAGAAACAGCGAAGGATACCATAATAGCTAAAGTAATTAAGTACATTCATCAGGGTTGGCCTAGACACTTATTGTCGGATTTATGTATGAAGCCATATTATTTGTGTAGGACACAACTATCACATGAAAATGGTTGTGTTATGAGAGGACATAAGGTGGTTATTCCGGAATCGTTGCGCACAAAACTTTTACTCGAGTTACATCATTCACATTTGGGCATCGTGAAAACTAAAGCTGAGGCTAGATCACGATTTTGGTTCCCAGGGGTTGACGCGGCGCTGGAAGCAATGATCAACTCATGTGACATCTGTCAACAGTTGCGCCCGTCCCCGCCGCGAACGCCGATTGCTCCGTGGCGGTACCCGCCAGTACCATTTTATAGGATACACATTGATTTCCTTGGCCCGATAAATAATCAAATGTTTTTCGTGATTGTAGATGCGTACACAAAATGGGTGGAGTTGTACGATGTTACTATGTCTACAACTTCAACAGCCGTCATAGGGAAGTTATACGATTTTATGTCCAAGTATGGACTGCCACATACAATAGTAAGTGACAATGGGACCGCGTTTACGTCATTTGAATTCAGGAATTTTTGTTCAAGGAACGGCATCGACCATGTGACGTCACCAGCTTACAATCCAGAAAGTAACGGTCAGGCAGAAATTTTTGTCAAAATCGTAAAAAAAGGCATTAAATCCAGTGTTATCTCTTCGAACAATAAAGGTGACTGCAAGTTAAAAATATTAAAATATCTTTTTGACTATAGGAATTCTGTCCATTCTGTCACAGGGTTCTCACCGGCTGAGCTAGTGTTCGGCCGCAAGTTGAGGTCACGTTTAGATTTAATCAATCCGAAAACGCCGCCGGCGGCCTCACGCACTACCCCCACTAATAATGTTAATCGTCAACAGTGTTCGCAAATTAAATCATGTCGAAGATATAATAAACAAGTGTTTAAACCTGGAGACAATATAATGTATAAAAAGTTTATAAATAATGTTAAATTCCAATGGTACAGAGGTATTATTAAAAAGAGACTGGGCAAAGTACTTTACCTTATTCAGGATTTAAGTTCGTCGTGTGATATAAAAAAACACAAGAATCAAATAATATTATACAAAGGTATCAAAGATAATGTTTCTCAACCGCCGCAACCCCATTATGACTTTGACGACTACAACAACTGTGTTAGCGAGCCGTCAGCTGACAATACGCATAGACAAAGTCCCGCGGGGGAGGGAAGTGATGAGGCGAATCTGCAATCACCACCGTCTGCAGATACAGTTTCGGATCCGGTTTCAAGGAACCCAGACCGACTATTGAGAAACATTCCCAGAGTAGATTATAAACCTTTTCTGTAACTATATTTTATAAACTGCTGTGTGCATAACTGTAATATTTTGGTCAAATAAGGGGAGGAAGTGTTATATATGTGTGCGTCAACGTGATGTATGTGTGCGTGGACTGCGCTCCCGCACTGCCCTTACTACAAATAAATCAGTGTGCTTATACCAGTCAGTAGTTTCACTTGTGTCCATACGTTACCTACCTAACATAAACAACAAGCCGTTAATATTAGGTCATCAACTACGTTTGATGCTATAGCAATCGGAGTATAAAATACTGTGAATACTTGACTCAATAGCCCAAAAGCATTTTCTGTCACCCCGCGGCCTCGGCATAATCTGAAGTTATAAATTTCTTTATTTCTTTCAAGCCTTGCCACTCTTCTAGGATAGGAGTTTAGGGGATAGGGTTTCATCATGTGTCTACTTAATGCAAAGGCTTCGACTCCGACCAGAAATTGAATTTGATATTAAAATTATTAGTTTCTATTTGCCTCCCCATCAATGATTTTTGAAATATACCATTGTCAGATTATTTTCCGTAAGCACCAACATCAAATGCTACAAACTTATAATTAGCATGCACGATTGCTAATAGCACAATTGAAAAGTAGTTTTTGTAATTAAAAAACAATGATCCACTCTTTTAAGGTGCCCTGATTCCCGTCGATTCCTCCTACGCAATTTGGTATATTCCATTTTTCCCAAAATTCACGTTCTATGCGTTTGAAATCGTTTTGTGATGCAGGTTTTATTAAAATAGGCACTAATTTCCGTCTCATAACTTTAAGAACACTCTTCAAAATTTGGGATATGTAGCACTCTGATATGCGGTATGCAGTTGACAAAGACTTATAGGTTTCCCCTGTGGCCAAAAATCTGTAAAAAAAATATATTTTTGTTATTTTTGTTTGCAGGTGAGGACTGTAAAAAGAAGTGGAAACTAAAAAACAAAAAAACTCAAAACTGGGCACTGGCTCGGCTGCCCTAAAAAAATCGAAGCAAAACAGACATCTACAATTAACATTTCTAGACAATGTTCCACACCACAGAGCCGGAGGTACCAATATAACTCCGTCACAACAGGAACTTGATGTCAATAATGAAAATGTTAGTGTTGATGAACAGGAACAAGATTTGGACATGACTTTTTCTTTTTGATCCAGTAATAATTCAGAGCAAAGTAATACTGACCAAGAATTTGAAGAAGTTGGCACCGAAGCAACTGAAGTGGCGCCTAATGTTGTAAAGGCAACAACACCCAAAAAAAAAGAAGAAAGAAGACAAATTTTTGACATAATCGAAAAAAAGAGACGAACAGAGGCAGACACTATATAAAAAATATGGTCAGAAGGATGGACGATGATATTGATCTATTTTGTAGACATATTGGTGAAGTTTTACTGTCATAATTCAAAGTCATAGAGCAAGATCCCAGGAGGAGCTCGTGTCTAAATAGTAACAGCCGCACGGGTCGATCTTTAAGGTTAAGTTACGCTTGCCAAGGTTGGTCTGTGGATGGGTGACCATCTTAACATAACGAGTTTCCTCCGTGCCTCGGAAAGCACGTTAAGCCGTTGGTCCCGGCTGTCATTTGTAGATCTTTGGCAGTCGTTACGGATAGTCAGAAGCCAGTAAATCTGACTCCAGTCTTGCCAAGATGTACCATGTTACCCAGTTAATGGGTTGTGGAGGTCTGGTAGGCAGCCGCTCCACGTAAAACACTGGTATTAATAATAATAATAATATAATAATAATATCGTTTATTTATAAAACAGGGCACATTTACAATAAAATATTTTACAACATTTTTTACAGAACACAGTTGCTGATTTGCCTGAACTAGGTTGAAACCTGTGTCTCAGGCTAGATAGTGCTTATGTAAACATCATAATAAAATAACAATTTATCAATAACCTAAATTAAAAACTTAAAATTAAGGGACACATCACATTTTATTTACGCACAAAAAGAAGGTCTTCTGTCTCTACGTACGAGATGCTTAATAAATATTGCACAATTGTCTTTTTACAGCTATAGTAATTTAACTTATAGTATACTTAGTTCCTTATTTAGTCTATTGTACAGAAATGGACCTAAAAATTTAAAAAAATCTTTTTACAAAAGCATATTTTGAAAATGAAGTAGAATCGCAGACAATATCATTCCGTCTCTTATTAGTTTTTTCGGTGTTGTAAGTGAGCATGGTGTGCTGTTTTAATACCAGTTGCATAATGAAAAGCTGGCGCACAGTCAGTACGTTGCAGGATTTGTACAGAAGGTCTGTGGGATAGAGAAAGGGATGGAAATTGGCTACTTTTAAAATGGCTCTCTGTGCTCTTTCAAGAGGGAGTAAGTGAGTTTTGGCTGCTCCACCCCATGAAGCGATACAGTACTGGATTACAGATTGCCCTAGGGCCAAATAAACTTGTGTAATTACTTTTGGGTCCGCAATAGCTCGCAGTTTTTTAAAGACATAGATTAATTTACGCACTCTTTTAACCAGACTGTCAATATGTAGTCTAAAAGAGAGAGTATCGTCTATTATTACTCCGAGATATTTAATGTTGGATGTTTGGAGGATAAAAGGACAGTCACATGTACTGATAGTGTGGGGTGCACATTTATGAGCAAACAGATAAGGATGAGAAATGTTAATTTGAGGCTTGCGCATGGAGAACTGAATATATTTTGTCTTGTCAGCATTTAACGTTAGTAAATTACTATGAAGCCAGTTAGTCACAGTATTGAAACCTAATTGAGCGTATTTGTACAATTCTTTACTAGTTTTAGCGGTAAATACTAAGGCCGTGTCGTCAGCATATGAAATAATTTTGCCATGTTGTAGGTTCAAATTGCACAAATCATTTATATAAACGAGAAAAAGGGTTGGGGCCAAAATGCTGCCCTGGGGAACACCAAAACTAGTATTTTTTTGCTCATCGCGATATTGTCTATTCTAACACATTGATATCTGTCATCTAGGTAGTCAGCAAAGAGTTTCAGCGGGGTTCCCCTTATTCCCATGGTCTCTAATTTGTTTAGGAGGATAGAAACAGACACTGTGTCAAAAGCTTTGGCTAGATCAAGGAAGACCCCAAAGTCTGATTTCCTTTGCCAAGTTCCTCTGAGACATAATCGGTCAGGAGGTGCACCGCATCAGCTGTGGATAATTTGGCTCTAAAACCAAATTGCGTAGATGATAGTAAATTATTTTTTCTAAATAGTTAACTAGCCTGCTATTTACAATTTTCTCAAGTATTTTGGAAATTGATGAGAGTAACGATATTGGCCTATAATTATTAACTAAGTGTTTGTTCCCAGATTTAAATATAGGTACTATAACTGCCTTTTTTAGGCATTTAGGAAAAATGCCTTCAGAAAAACAGATACGAAATATATGGGTTAAGGGAGGTACCAGGATATGCTTGAATTGTTTAAGGATCTTACTGCTAATATTATCCCATCCAACAGCACAGTCATCTTTTAGTCCACTAATAACTCGTGTTATTTCGTCTTCGTCAGTGTCCAGCAATCCGAAAGATTGTAGTGCGCGGTTATTATTCAATTCATAGGAAGGTGGTTGATGACCGTAATGCTGAGGAATCTGCTCGGCAAGAGTTTTCCCAACATTCACGAAAAAGTTATTGACATGGTTGGCTGATGAAAGAGGTGAACTATTTCTTAACAATAAACTCGAATTTGATTCACGCTGTTTTGACATATAAGTGACGTTTTTTATATGTTTCCAAAGTTGCTTGCTATTGTTTCCTGCTTTGTTTAATTCATTTTTATCGTAATTCCTTTTTGTATTCAGCTGAATCCGGTTTGACTGGAAGCCGACCCCAATATAGTTGGGAAAAGGCTAGGCAGATGATGATGATTGGTGAAGTTTTACGTAATTTACCACCATATGAAAAAGCAAAGGCAAAGAAACATTTGGGTGCAGTTCTTTCAGACTACGAGATTATGGCAGCGAGTCACTCATCTGGAAGAAACAATTTCATCTCCCTCAAATTCAACGTCGAACGATCGTGCATCGACATCCTCAGAATTGTACACACCATCCCCACCACATAGTCAACATTTTATACGATCTTACTCTCCTCTTGGTACTACAACAGTTTCGCCAGAACTCGCCGGACAAGCCAATGCACCGGGTGATTTCCACTTAGATGCATATTCTCTTAATAGTTCCGCGGCAGCGTCACCAGGACCCTCCGGAATAACTAGCGGTCTAGGCTATGCACCAGGGCCAGTACACACGTCATATGCCAATTCTCCCGTGAGTACTGAGGTAGGGTCACCAGAACCCACTGGTCTATCCTTTCCGGTCAACCAAATCGACTGAGAGGAAGAACATAATTTTGTCGACTCAGTCCTGAATTTTAAGTAATAAACAAATAGACTCAAAATTTCGCTCAAAACGTGTCCGCGGTGCATCCTGATTATAGACGTAATGACGATTACGTACAACTGACATTGCACCTTAAACTAATGGCACAACTACTTTATTTGGTTAAATTATTTTATTTGTATTTGTATATGCATCGCCGTTCGGATGCATTTTAGTGAAATTTTCTTAGCGATTGTGAGTCTATTTGTTTATGTGTGGTAATAATAAGTAAATAAAATAAGGTGCGCGCCTTCAACGGTTGGGTCATGCCGGTATTAATGTACTCTTTCGGCATACTCAAATGGACTCAAACTGAGCTTGACGCCCTGGATAGGAGGGTCCGTACACTGCAGACCGCAAACCGGATGCATCACCCACGATGTACAGTACATCCCGCGAAAGTGTGGAGGTCAAGGCTTTTTAAACGCCAAGACTCTCCACAACCGCGAGATGTGCTATCTCAGAGAATATTTTCTCAAAGCTGATGTGGGTATGCACCGAGATGTTGTCGCAGTGGACAAGGGTCTCACCCCGTTATACATGGCTAAGGAGAACTGGCGCAAACCTGTGATACTTACCACAGATGACCGCAAGGAAGTATGGAAAAGCAAGGAGCTTCACGGGCGCTTCTATCGGGCTCTTCATGGGTCCGATGTAGATTTTTCAGCGTTCGTGGCCTGGCTACGATTCGGTGATCTCTTCGGGGAGACTGAAGGTTTTGTCTGTGCGATTATGGACGAAGTTATCTTGACGAATAACTACCGGAGGCATATTATGAAGGATGGGACGGTGGACGTGTGTCGGGCATGCCACCGTCCGGGTGAGTCCATCAGACATATTATCTCTGGTTGTTCTCGTCTGGCTAACGGCGAATACTTGCACAGGCACAACCAAGTGGCCAGGATTATCCATCAGCAACTAGCTTTGAAATACAAACTTGTGGATGCTGAGGTACCGTATTATAAGTATGTGCCCGACCCAGTTCTCGAAAATGACCATGTCACGTTGTATTGGGATCGATCTATCATCACTGATAGGACTATTGTTGCCAATAAGCCTGATATAGTGGTGATAGACCGATTAGCGCGCCGCACAATGATAATTGATGTTACCATCCCGCATGACGAGAACCTCGTGAAGGCCGAGAAAGAGAAACAAATCAAATATCTCGACTTAGCGCACGAGGTTGTCGACATGTGGAATGTGGACTCAGCTGTCATTGTGCCGATAGTCATTACGGCCAATGGCCTGATGGCCAAAAGCTTCGACGAACATCTGTCGAAGCTGGCGTTACGCGGTTGGGTAAAGGGCTTGATACAGAAGGCAGTACTCCTCGATACGGCTCGTATTGTGAGGAGGTTCCTTTCTCTGGAGCCCTAACCACCGGTAGCTTGGACCCTGCTCCCGACACCGGCGGACTACTACTTTTTATATTTTTAAATTTATTTTTTTATGGTTTTTTAGAGATATATTTAAAAATATACTTTGTATGTAATAAGAATAAATAAACGAAGTAAATTACTGACTTACCTCAATGTTAAAAATAATTTTTGCTCAGCATTTATGGCATTTATTTTCTTTGGCTCGATTTCTTCTGTGATTAAACTTAATATAAAATCGAACTGTTTTTTATTTAAACGACAATACTCTCTGAATTCTTTCATATCGCTTTTCAAATGGTTTTTGATCAGTATTGAATAAGTTCCCTCACTTGCTCTGCATTTAAGCATAGGACGTGTGGCTTTTCGTCTTTTTCTGTATAATAAAAACAAGTCATCATCGTCTTCTTCCTCTTCTAATAAAAGATATAAAAAAAATGCGATCACTATTCTCGAACACATCAGACATCTTGTTTCACGGAGCACTCGGAACCAACTGGATGCCATCTGCTGTTGCCGTCTGCAGTCGGGTTCGAAATCATGACTGCAGCGACATGACGCAACGACGTGTCGTGACGACATGAAGCGACGACATGTCGTCTGTTGCTGTTGCGTGCAGTCGGCTACCAACTTGTACCTTAGTCTTGCTTTTTATGTAGCTAATAATGTCATCATCCGCGGCCTCCCGCCGATGGATTTTATTGTCCGGTACAATAGAGCCCGACCTTTTTGGCTTGCAAAAGTATAGGGTTTCGAACGCGAACGTTTATTTAGCACTACTTGCCACTCGGTTACTCGGATCACTCACCACTGTTTTAGAGACGACCTTATCACACCTACGAGTAAGTATCGACGGCATACTTTCACACTGCACACTTGTTTGCTGGAGATCGCTCGATGCTTTCGCAGCCGTAGCAGCGGGCTTTTACACTACGTTTTGAACTAATTTATGCAATTACGCATGTTATGTCATACCGCTTGGCGTGTGCGTGGATTTTAATCAAAGCCCCGGAAGAAAGAAAACATAAGAATGCTTATGTCGGAAGTGTAAGATATCAATGTTACTGACTTTAGGCACTAGTCTCACGCTCACCGCCGCGCGCCGGCGACCAGCGAGTAGCGAGTAAAGCTTCAAACTCGAAACAGTTGGCGACCAGCGAGTAGCGAGTAGCGAGTAAAGCTTCAAACTCGAAACAGTTGGCGATCAGCGAGTAGCGAGTAAAGCTTCAAACTCGAAACAGTTGGCGATCAGCGAGTAGCGAGTAGCGAGTAAAGCTTCAAACTCGAAACAGTTGGCGATCAGCGAGTAGCGAGTAAAGCTTCAAACTCGAAACAGTTGGCGATCAGCGAGTAGCGAGTAGCGAGTAAAGCTTCAAACTCGAAACAGTTGGCGATCAGCGAGTAGCGAGTAAAGCTTCAAACTCGAAACAGTTGGCGATCAGCGAGTAGCGAGTAGCGAGTAAAGCTTCAAACTCGAAACAGTTGGCGATCAGCGAGTAGCGAGTAAAGCTTCAAACTCGAAACAGTTGGCGATCAGCGAGTAGCGAGTAAAGCTTCAAACTCGAAACAGTTGGCGATCAGCGAGTAGCGAGTAGCGAGTAAAGCTTCAAACTCGAAACAGTTGGCGATCAGCGAGTAACGAGGAAAAGTTTCAATAGTTGACGCTCGGCTTTCAGAGAGTGCTTTTGTATGACGAGCTTTTACTCGCAATACTCGCTCCGGCCCGCACTATAGGTGGAAATTACCGCTGTTTTGTGAGTACCGACCGCCAAGTGAGCATCGCCGAGCGAGTGTCGCTAAGCGAGTACAATCTTTGATTGCTCTTGTCGCTGCGATCAACTAGAGGTAAGAGCCGCTCGCCGGTAGTATGAGTGAACGAGATCCGTATCTTTTGTCTCTTTCCTCAGCGAGCAAATAGTCGATAGCTACTCGCTTCCTCGCCGGCGGTGAGGGAGCGCGTCTTTGTCCGCTTGAAGAAGGTATTCAATAGCATTGTATCGGGCGGAAACTAGATGCGCGCCATCAACGGTTGCTGTATTTATGTAGGTACTCTTTCGGCGTAGGTACTCAAATGGAACTTGACACCCTGGACAGGCGGGTCCGTACACTGCTTACTGCAAAGGTATCAAATGCATCACCCACGGTCGTCTGTAATGAGACTGTATGTCGCGCGAAAATCTGGAAGTCGAGGCTATTTAAATGACACAAACAAAAAGGGAGTATTGCCTAGATGTCGACGTGGGTGCATCGAGATGTAGTGGCGGTAGACAAGGGACTCACCCCGCTCTCATTGCCAAATGAGAACTGGCGCAAACCTGCGGTGGTTGACACTGACGATCGCAGGGCGGACTCAAAAAGTCACTTGACTTTTTGAGTCTTATAGGAAATGTCAAAGGACGAGAGACAATAGAAAAATTTTTCACCCCTCCTCGGATTAGTATAATTTTCTTACCATTCATACTTATGTAAATAGAAGAAACAATTTTGACTAACCCAAGAAAGCTCAAAAACCTAGAAAGGCGAGCTTGAAAACAGTTACATCCTGCATGAACTATTTTCGGTAAGAGTCGGGCCCTAGACCCTCATTTATTAATTTTGTGAATACAGGGTACAAAGATGTTTTTAACCGTCTTCAAAAAAAGGAGGAGGTTCTCAATTCGGTTGTATTTTGTTTTTTTTTTCTATGTTTGTTACCTCATAATTCCGTCATTTATGAACCGATTTGATAAATTATTGTTTCATCTGAAAGGGTATACTTCTCGATTGGAAAATCGAGAACAACCCTCAAATTTTATAGGCACATACAGTGTTTTTCATTAACTTTCTAACGCCATTCAGATATTTGTGCCTAGTTATCATCATTTAGAAGAGTATTTTCAATTTTGTGAAGATCTGACGAAGAACAAGGTAGGCAACGGACGGAACTCTTCAATATATGATAGCAAATGGATCGGGATTGCTGAAATTGCATATTTTTAGTGTTTACACCAGTTCTTAACATAACATTGCGTCGGTAGTGAAAAATGAAAATCATTTTTTTCACAAAAAATACAAACGACTTCCAAAAAAAAACACTACAAGGTACAAAATAATCTCGCAAGAAAGAAAAGAACTTAAGTGTCAAAAAACGAAAAAGTAACCAAAATCACCGACTTCCGAAATTAAAGTTCTTTTAAAATGTTTTTTATAAAAATGTTTGGTCCATCCATGTTCCGCCGAAAGACATACAAAATAGTGTCGCTTAAGACAATAATTACGATCACACAATTAATTATAAAAGTACAATTTCTTATGAAATATACAGTCTACAATATTAAATTTAAATATACAAAAAGTCATGAAAAATTAAAAGATATAATGTCAGCAAAAAAAGTTATAAAAAAAAATATAAAAATTAATTATAACCGTGTCAAATCTCTTAATAGTATAATGTCAACAAAATTAAAATTGACAAAGTTAAAATTAATGTGTACAATATCATCTTTTCAAAATTTGTCATATTAAGGTTTTCATCGACAGAGTACCTAATATGTCTTGTAATTCAATAATTTAAAAAGCTGACGTTTAAAATCATTAACGCTGTTGGCTGATATAATTTGATTTGGTAATGTATTGTATTGTTTGGGAGCTATTGCATATATGCTTTTATGGAGAAATTCGGTTTTGGGGGAATAGCAAGTGCAACTTATTTGAGCGTCGTTGACTTTCGACAGGTCTATAAAGATGCTATTATTTTTTACAAAAATACAAGCTTCATGGCTGATATAAAAAGATGAAATAGTCAATATTTTCAAGTTCCGGATATGGCTTGTATGAATCCGTCCGTTTTATTTTACATATAGCTCGAATACATTTTTTCTGTGCAATAAGTACTAGCTCAACTTTATCACCATTGTCCCAAAATATCAGTCCAAATCGCAGGGTGGAGATTTTATATTTCTTTATTACTACCACTATTATATATAACTGTACTGTCGTCTGCAAATAAAGACATCTGGTGTGGAATTGCTTGGTGAAAGTCATAAAAAAATAAATAAATGATGAAATATTGGTCGTAAATAAATAGCATATAAGCCCCAATATAGAATCTTGTGGAACACTGTAATGAAGTACTCTAGAGTTAGACGAATATACTACTTCACTTTTTGTGTTAATATCTACTTGGTTAATCTGGGTAATTTGTTTTCTATCCTCCACGTAGGATTGTATGAGGTGGAGTACCTACGTTACCTCTGATGCCAAATCTAGAGAGCTTAGCTAGCAGCACTTTATGGTTAACATAGTCAAAAGCCCTGGTCATGTCCATGTACATTGCCATGACTGGCTTTCTATTATCCGTGTTGGAATGTATTTTTTCAAGAAAATTATATACGGCTATGTTAATGGTTTTACTTTTCATAAATCCCATCTGTTCTTTCTCTTCACTTACCACCTGGCATGCGATAAGCGCCGCAATACATATAGCGCCGTGTACGCTACGGCCCAGTCTGACCAAATCCCCGCCTCACACAAAACAACACAACAACAAAACACACAAAATAGTTATAGGAAGACAGGGTCGGCCCCATGTCGGCCCAGTCTTCGTAAAACTGTGCTCCGTTTGTTAACATCGCATCTATAGGAATCTCTTCACATCTAGTAGAAATCTGAACCTCAGTTTACGCACCCACCGGAGCACATCACTCATTTCCTCTCGGTGATTTCAAATCAGGAAATAAAATAAATATTAACCAAAAAATAAAATATAATATTACAGTATTGTGGTGGTTTACGGTAAATTATGAAAATAAATATGGTAAATTTAGATTTCTAAATTTTATAATTGGCGATTTTGCGCCCCCTTTCGATTGGCGCCCAAGGCTCGTGCCCTACCTGCCACATCCTAGTTACGCCTCTGAAGTTGTCATGACGAATAACTACAGGAGATTTATTGCGAAGGACGGCACGGTCGGCATAATAGACAAATCAATAATATGGCATGCCCGAAAGGGCATGCCATATTATTTCTCGGAGCGCCGCGGGGATGACGAGGCGGCAGTAGCGGCACCACGAGGTGTGATCCGGACCGGCCGGAGCGCTGCTCCTGCAGGAGGCCGGAAATGCACTCGAAATCTCTCCCAACCTTGCCGCTGCCTCCTTTTGCGACATAACATTTTCACTGAAGGAGATCATCGCGTCCCACGACGCTGCACTGTTGACCATTAAACTATCACAGTCAGCAGCGACAGGTCGCTTCCCACTTCCGAAACAAGGGCATAGCGGCGCGGTTCCTCCCAAGCTGCGAACTGTGCGAGCATGTACCCCGCCGTGTCTTCCCGACAATGGGAGCAGTGAAGTCACCGATCGTCTGGCTCCCTGCCCATGAGATGCAGGACCTTCCCTAACGTTCCCGATTCGTGCCGCCATCGGGGCCAGACGCCGATCTACGGTCGACCGCCGAGATAGTGACGAGGCTGACAGTGGGATGCAGAAGCCTGTTACGCATTCCACCACCAAGACCTGACGGTTCTCAGCCAGTGCCACGCCCCGCGTCCAAGCCTCGCTACCGATGCACTGAGGCGAGGACTATCGCTTTCAGGCCCACGGCAGGGATCTGGCCATGCGGCATTCGCAACACTACGAGCCGTCAGGTCAGCTGCCCACACTGGGACCCCGTACAAGACTATGGATCCCACAGCCACAATTAACCTGACCACACCGTGAATTGTTTAGTCCTACGCTGTGGCCACGATGTTATACAACTAATTGAAAAAAAAATTGTGAATAACACCATTCAACACCTAAGACGGTCATCATGATCGGTCGGTTTCTGGTTGCAAATATACTATGTGAACGCACGGTTATTCATATGGTACCTGTAGCTGTTGGTCTTCTGTAAATAAATTGGGTGGGCATTAAAATCACCAAGTACGAACACCGATTCTAAAAAAAGGGTTACCTATCGTGTAATAAGCTTTCTTTTTGAGGTCAAATCTGAGAACAAACGTGGCATCGTCGTCGGCCTGCAAACTCGCAGACGGTCAATTAAATAGGCCATCTGCACAGACTGAAGTTCTCGCGTTCAACATTTCATTAAAATTAAAGGGTAGGTCCGTGATTCCGTGTCAGCGACGTATCTGGCGGCCAGCACGGCCTCGCGAGCGCGCGCCCCAGAGGTCGTAGCGCCCGCCGCGCCTTACGTAACGCGTGCTGAGTGCTCGAGCGACGGGCGCGTGCGCGAGCCGCGCGCAGCCGCGCCGCCGCGCAGCCGCGCCGTGCGGCAGTGAGCCGCGCCGCGCCGCCGCACACACGCGCCGCGCGCCCCGAGCCTCCGCACAGCACGCGACCCGCCACCCGCCACCCGCGCGATCCGGTAAACATGCTCCCTTCGAGGTCGGGCTGAACCTCCGCGAGTCGCGACCGACCGGGCCGGCGGAGCGCGCCGGAGCGCGAGGTGGCTGCGCTGCCGGCCGCGCCGAGCCGTCTGCGGGCGCCGAGCGCGCGCGGCCTGCAGGCTGTTCGATCGCGAGTGCGGTGCAGTGTGGAGTGCCGTCGCTAAGTGGATTAGCGCGCCTGGACCGGGGGCCGCTCGCTGCGGCCGCTGGCGAGTGCTGGATGGTCACTTCAACACGTAAACAATAATATCGATCTCGTCCGCTACCGACGCCGTTGTGTACGTGCTTTATGTTGTTTGTTCCAATACTTTTCAGTTATCTAATTCCAAAACGTTACAGTTGTCCACCTGTAAAGGCAAGACAAGTATAGGCAGATTTTTCGTCTGATATTTCCATAAAATACCCTCTAATATCCACTATGTAGGTAGGTAAGCTTGGTAGTTGCCTGCCTAATATAACAAGTTAGGTACTTCCCAACCTGAGGGTGCCAGGACAGTAAATACATAATTAATTAATTACGCAATTAATGCAAGACGGCGCTAGCCAGGCCGATTCAAAATGACTTCGCGCGAGTGATGTTACCTACTTGCTGATGCTGAGCTCGCAACATGTATTAAGTTTCCTGTGCTACAAACTAAATACCTATTCCGAAGATACACAAAAAGACAACAGACATTGAAATTGTAGGTAAATAGGTACAGGTACATACCTGGCTGCATTGACTGTTGTAGGTACATCAATTAGTTGTTTCTGCTAGCTTCCACGACTGTCGCGCGTCGCCCAAACCTCAAACCATGAAATATTAGCATTTTCTTAGGTTTGCTTTCGTAACTCGTAACGGTATTTTGTCTCCGATGGCAGACTGATATAACCTTAATCTCATCGCACTTCATACATACTTCTGCTGATGAAACAGGAGCACTCATTTAGAAGTAATCGCATGGACTGACAGCTCACCTCGTGATCACTTCACTTCGACATGTTTACAGAATCACACTCCTGTTTTGTTAGACAGAGCGAGTGATGGCTTTTTTCCAAAGCGCACTCCTCAGATTCCGCAACTTTCTGGTTTTTAAGGTAAATTCATTGTTTGTAATTTGGGATTCCAGAACCAACTGAGGTAATGTGAGGATTTTTATAGGAATATTAAACACTAGTTCACCCTCGCAACTTCGTCTGCTCTGCTCCTATTAGTCTTAGCGTGATGATTTATAGCCTTCCTCGATAAATGGGCTATTTAACACTGAAATATTTTTTTAAATGAGACTAGTACTTCCTGCGATTAACGCGTTCAAGCAAACAAACAAACAAACTCTTCAGCTTTATATATTAGTATAGATATAGATTTAGGTACCAGGTATAGGTAATTAATTTCAGATTTTCAATTTTTGCACAAACTTCGGAGTTTTTAACTAATAGGTAAGTATACTGTATAATCCGCAATCGGTTGTATTGCAGTAGCCATAGTAGTAAGCCTCCGGTGTGGGACGCAACATGTGTGACACCCTTGCGCCATCACATGTTTCAAGTACGGTGAGCTATGCCGGCGCTGCTGCTGCGGCTGCTGAGGCCCTCAAGCGGCGCAAATAATGTAACCTTATTGGTAATTACAGTTTTGAGCCGTTTGGGGTCGAAACGCTAGGGTCATGGTCGTCTGATGCAGCCAGTCTTCTGGGCATGTTTCCGGATGACAGCAATGCGGAGGAATTCTTCGACCCCTGAATGCATTTGTTTTTTTATATTCATATTTATACAGTTACTTTTATTAGATATATTAAATAAACATCATTTCTACAGAATAAACATAATCATAACATTTAATTGGCAAAGATCCGGCTCGAAGAACCTGTGTTTGGGATACGTGTAAAAGGCCCAGAAGTGAGGAATGTTAACTTGTTGAAATTCTATGTTGGATGAGTAGACAACCAGTTAGGTTTCTAATGTAAGGGTCTGATAATAGTCAAACCTAGGTAACACACAGGTATCAGGGTAGGATGACCTGAAGAGGGTCGCGGGTAGCCGATGGATGCATGGATGCGAGACGCGCAGTATCAGTTGTTGTGGCGGCACTTGGGGGAGGCCCCCAAGTGTCCCCGTCCAGCAGTGGACGTGTTTCGGCTGATATGATGATGATGATGATCACAGGTATTGTAATGTTAAATCACACTAGTAAACACTGTACAAAGGCGGACTTAATGCCGTAGGTGTTTTCTACCAGTCGACCTTAGGCCTTAAATGTTTTAAGATCATACCTAACGACAACATAATGTTAAGTTTGGCGTATAAATTTAGCTACAGCAGTAATGGCACGGTACGCGTACCTACCAGCCTACCTACCTACAAAATGTGCATCCTACACAGTTACTAGTACCCAACCAGCCTCAGCGAGTTGTCAGTTAATAGGTACATGTCTGAGCCTTCTCATTCGGTGTAGGTACTTATGCCACGCCGTACGATACCAGATTAGTAATTATAGGTAGATGTAACAAATTAATTGAATAAACGAATGGTTTTGGGAGGACTGCGAGTCGGTATCGGGAAGTATTAAGTGGCCGGCGACGTCTCACCGCTTAGGCGCTCGGCGCTCGACGCTCGCGACGCACCTCCACTAAACTGTTAATTGTATTATGTACTCGTACGTAGGGCGCTCAGTCGGCAGTGGCCCAGTCGGCACCTATCGCTGTGTCGTTCGTAATTCGTAACTTAACGTTTCGTTGGCTTGCCAGTTTCCGGCGCCGAGCAAGCACCGACAGCTTAGGTACGCCAACGTATTACTTCGGTCGGTACCTGTAACAATGATTGGTAAATGGCTGTTTTGTTGATCTTGACAATATTTATACCACCTATATGTACATAATATGGAATGCAATAAAATATTGAGTATTGAAATTTCATAGGTTAGGTACACATTTGTACCGGGAACTTAACATTTTCAAAATCGAAAATTACGCCGAATTATATTCAAAATGCTCCGCTGATATTGATCCAAGTGATATATAGCCTATAGCCTCGATAAATGGGCTATCTAACACTGAAAGAATTTTTCAAATCGGACCAGCAGTTCCTGAGATTAGCGCGTTCAAGCAAACAAACAAACTCTTCGACTCAAAGTAGAAAAGAATAGATAAGTATAAGTATAGAGTAGGTATAGATTACAATAAGTAAATACCTGTCTTGGAAATGTTAGGTTTAAGTCGGTAGGTGGGTATGGCCTAGAGGTACTACTTACTACCTACTTATAATAATTTAATAGATGATACTTTAGTGCAAGAGCAAAAATGTTTGCACTCCATCTCGCAGATTTTGAGTTTTAGGTTTCTTTTAAAAATATTTACAAAATAGGGATTTAATACAGTTAACAATTTATCCAGAGTTTTTGAGGGTTCACAATCTCTCAAGGTATTGTTTTATCTCACATAGTTTGCAATTATCCGGTGACATTTACAGGTGATTTCTTAAAGCGTGCCTGGGTGGCCAAATCCGAAGCTATGAGGAATATCGAAAAGTAAAACTGCATCATTGAATTTTTGAAAAAAATAAAACCGACTTCCAAAACCGAAACACTAACGGTTTTATATTTTTGTAAAAAGTTTTTATTTTTCTTGAAAAATAAAAACCACATACAGAGCGTACCGGGGCGCGGCGTGATGTTATGTTATGAACTGGTGTGAAAAAACAACAGACATGTGATTTCAGAGATCCCGATCCATTTGCTTTCATTTATTGAAGAGTTCCGTTGCCTACCTCCAAAGTTCGGCATCAGATCTTCACCAAATTAAAATGTGACCAGTCCGGAGAAATACTCTTCCAAACAAAAAAATAATCGTCCAAATCGGTTATATTTGGCGAAAATATAGCTGAACAAACATTTTTCATGGGAAATCCCATCATCAGATTCTGATTTGGTAACAATGGCTGGGATAGGCTTTCGAATAAAAAAAGAATTTTTAAAATCGGTCCACAACTGACGGAGAAATCGGTGAATATACATAAAAAAAACAGCCGAACATAGAACCTCCTCCTCCTTTTTGAAGAAGTCGGTTAAATATCGTTAAACGGATTTCAGACTACGCTATAACATAATAGCATATAGTTCATAGCTCTGCAATATCGCTCACCATACATATATAATATATATTTTTTAGAAATTGAAGTTTTAATTTAAGTCAAAGTAGGCAATATCGTTACATTACTATATTTTTTACACAACACATCTAAGGAATCTTCAATAACTACACGGTGACGCATAAATTACTCACGTAAACTTTTCCGTCGTGATATTATAGGTAGGTAATTCTTGGGTCGCGCACATTGATACATCAACGGTTGCGCAGAAAAAAAAAAAAAAAAATCTAAAGGATATTTTTCGAATTCCCTCCCTTGTGTCTGCACACGACATTGTAAGTACTTTCACGGGCAAAGCGAATCAATATAATTTTCAGAATATATACCACATATATGGCGATGCATTTTGAATTACGAGATAGGTACAGTCACAGCTGCTTGGGTCCACTTGTTAGGTTTTTATACAATAAAATTATTATAATCATTTATTTATTATTTTTGGTGTAAGAACTTAATCGTTGTTTTTATTAATTTAATTTTCATTATTAATTTGGTCATTAACTTTGTGTAAAGTAGAAACATACTTTTCAATTTTGTAAATGTGAGGACCAAGAAGCCATTTACATATTATATGATTAGTTATAGTTTACTTGTTGGACATGAACGAGCATGGTGGTTGAGAGCATCTGACAATTATAAAGTCAAGTCACTACCAAAGGTTCTTTTTGGGAAGCTCTATTTACTGGTGTAACTTATGGTTGTTATGAACTGAACAAAAACCTTAACATTGGAGTCTATGTACATACATTTTAAGGTTTATCCTTAAAATGTATGTACATAGACGTATTTTAACCTTATTACTTCTGTTGCAAAAGTCAACTAAGGTCCCTTCATCACGTAACGTAAATCATTTCCTTTAATTTTCTTCCATATTTCAATACTCTTAAAATATGTGCAATATTTAGTATCGATGGGATGAATAAAATAGTATTTTTTTAATTGTAAGTAGGTAGGTACTGGATTTCATTTTAAGTGTATGATAAGAAACATTTTCCACTGACCTATCTAACATCTTTTCACCTATCTAACATCTTGTTCGAAAGTCCAGCAAATCACAGAGCTCCATTTTAGGGTTCCGTACCTCAAGAAGAAAAACGGAACCCTGATAGGATCACTTTGTTGTCCATCAGTCTGTCTGTCAAGACCGTTAAGCTCGGAAACGCGAGGAGGTATCGAGTTAAAATTAAAACCGTCTAAACAACGTTTAGACCGTTTTAACCGTCTTATAATACAAGTATAGAGAAAAGTCTGAAACTATACATTTAAAAATGTTAAATCTTAAAAAAATATCTGTCTTTATTTAAAGCAATTTGTAGCTACAAAATTGTACGGAATCCTCGGTGGGCGAGTCCGACTCGCACTTGGCCGGTTTTTAAACTACTATTTCAATTATACACCGCGGTGGTTTTAGTCAGTAAGAGTATGACAGACCCCTCCGCCCGCCCCAGGGTGGAGGACATCCTACATGGATGTCCTCCAACCTGGGGATTTGCCCACTTTAAAAAAAAGGTCTTTCGAGGTTGAAAAATTGGGTGTAGGTATACTAGGTACTTATTCCATGAACCAGAGTTAGATGCCAGCATCTGCCCTAATATCATCCCAAAATATCAGGAAAGTGCAAAATACTGCAACCTAAAATGTTATGTATGACCGCATGGCCTATTACTACAGTTACCTATTACTTAACTACCTATAGTTGTAGGTCCTTTTTTTAAGGATGGGAAATCATAAAAAGACTCATTTCGCTCTGGGTGAAGCAGGAGGCAGTGTCAGACTGTTACTGGCTAAAACCCATCCGTGTTCCTCATACTACCCTTTGCGTTCCAGGTCCGCGGCGACTCTTTCGAACGGATTCCGCACCCCGGCAGGTTTTGGCCTTGCCTTAACCCTGTCATAAACACTGATTCTTTTAATAAGCTTGTATACAAATATTCTAAAGTGTTCAGAAATACTTGCTAGGTAGCTAAACCCCTATATATTAGCAACAAGATCAAATCGTCAGAAAATAAAATAAAGACAGTTTGGAAAGTTATAAATAAGGAAACTAATAGAAATAAAGTACGAAACACTGATTATTTACTGGAGACTGCACATGGTGCCAAAAGCTCTAATTTAGAAGTAGCTCAAGTATTTGTAATTTTTTTTTTGACCAATATGATGACAAAAACTACGGAATCTTTAAATTCTTCACCTGAGGTCTCATATATTTATTAAGAGCTTTCGTCCCAGGTTGTACGGTTGAATTCTAGTTCAAACATATCAACCCTGTGACAGTCATAAAAGCTTTCCGGCAAATCAAACTCAAATTGACCGAAGACATATGGAGAATGTCTATTAAAGTGTGCACGTCCATAACTGAAACTATAGCACCATACTTGGCTTTAATATTTAATTTATGTGTGGACCAAGGAGTCTTTCCGGATATAATGAAATATAGTAAGGTTATACCACTATTTAAATCTGGCGACAGCAAAGACACCAATAATTATAGACCTGTATCTGTATTGCCGGTTTTTAGCAAAGTGTTTGAAAAAGTAATGCTCAATCATTTTAACATCAATACACGATCAATAGTATGGTTTTACCAGGGGTCGTTGTACGACTGATGCTGGTGCCTCGTTGTTAAAACACGTATATTCAGCGTAGGAAGAGGCGCAAGATGCCATAGGAATCTTTTGTGACCTCTCCAAGGCATTTGATTGCATAAATCACGAAACCTTGCTCCTAAAGCTAGGACATTACGGACTAGGTAAACTTGCACTCAGTCTAGTAAAATCTTACTTAGATGATAGACAGCAGCAAGTTCAAGTAAATGGTGTCAATTCACGGGGTTTAAAAGTCTAAATGGGGGTACCACAAGGCTCTATTTTGGGTCCTTTCCTCTGTCTAGTATATATTAATAATCTACCCCATCTTTTAAAAAATCAACCATATATGGTATTATTTGCTGACGATACGTCCATAATTTTTAAGATAGATAGACGTTCCATAAATCTTGACGACGTAAATAACGCCCTACAGCAGGTCCAAAATTGGTTTACTGCTAATAATTTAGTATTAAATGGGAAAAAAACTAAATGCATCAGATTTGCTTTACCGAACGTTAAAAGAAATGATTGCGACATAGTATTGAACAAGGAGAAACTTGAATTCGTCGAAAACACGGTTTTCCTGGGGATTACGCTTGACTCAAGGCTACAATGGGGTCCTCAATAACATCTCTTGTGGGAAGGCTAAGTTCAGCAGCATACGCTGTCAGAAAAATCCGTCCATTTACTGATATAGATACCGCGAGGCTGGTCTATTTTAGTTACTTTCATAGTATCATGTCTTACGGTATCTTATTATGGGGACCGTGCTGCAAACATCGAGTCTATATTTATCCTGCAGAAAAGAGCCATCAGAGCCATATACAATCTCTGTCGGTGTGATTCCCTAAGAGAACTGTTTAAGGATATCAACATCATGACGGTACCTTGTCAATACATTTACGAAAATATTATGTATGTTCGGAAAAATCTTCATTTTGCTAAAAAGGCAAAATTAGTGACAGGCATAATTTTAATACTAGAAATAGGAACAAATTAGATCAGACCCCGATTCAGATTGGCTAAATTACACACTTCTTTTATGGGGTACTGTGTTAAATTTTATAATAAAATACCAGTTGATATTCTCGAACTGAATGAGAGACAATTTTAAGCATGTATAAAACGCACACTATGTAGACAAGCGTATTATAAACTGGAAGATTATATCCTCGATAAAAACGCTTGCCTAAATGCCGGTCCTGCTCCACAGTCACAGCTGCTTAGGTCCACTTGTTAGGTTTTTATATTTGGAAGAGATGCTCACCCTCTTTTTTATAGGTACTTACATAATTATTATAATCACTTATTTATTATTTTAAAGAAGAGGTGTAAGAACTTAATTGTTGTTTTTATTCATTTAGTTTTCATTATTTGGTGTTTGACAACCATAGTTTTGTGTAAAGTAGAAAACATATGTTTCAAATTTTGTAAATGTGAAGCCATTTACATTTTATGAGATTAGTTATAGTTTTACTTGTTGGACATGAACGAGCATGGTGGTTGAGAGCATGTCATGCTCACTCAAATGTCTCGCTGATGGTGGCGCGTGGGTTGGATCATTCGGTTCCCTTCGAAATGGTTGAGCTGAATAGTGCCGATACACGCGTCATGTTCATGTTCGGGCGCCGTCGGTTAAGACTGGTCATCTCTTAATTGCCATTGGCTTATTTTAATCTTTATATTTTAAATTCTTATAATAAGCTTTTTTGTCCTTTGTATTGTCCTCACATACAACTCTGTCAAGAAAGTACCGGGAAAAGATCAATAATACACAAAATGTCTGTTATTCATCCAAATTTATTTTATCACCTTCAAAGTATGCTCCTTTAGAAACGATACACTTGCGCCAACGAATAATCCATTCATCAAAACATTTTTTAAACGCTGCTTCCGGAATTGAGTTCAGTTCTCGCCGCGAATTCTCCTTTATGTCTTCTATCGATTGAAAACGAGTGCCACGAAGTGGTAATTTGAGTTTAGGAAAAAAAAAAAAGTCAGCAGGAGCCATATCTGGTGAATATGGTGGTTGCTGGATGGTATTTGTTGAGTGTTTGGTTAAAAATTCGTTCACAATGATAGCCTTCTGCGAAGGCGCATTGTCGTGGTGCAAAATCCAAGAATTTTCTTTCCACAAATCTGGCCTTTTTCGTCGAATTTGCTCTCTTAAACGCCGCATAACGCTCAAATAATATTCTTTATTTACCGTTAGACCTTCCGGTAAGAATTCAGAGTGCACAACACCGCGATAGTCAAAGAAAACAGTCAACATGACTTTGACTTTTGATCGACTTTGGCGTGGTTTTTTCGGTTTCGGTTCAGTTGGAAGGCGCCACTCCGAAGCTTGTTGACTAGTTTGCATGTCAAACTCGTTAACCCACGTCTCGTCACCAGTAACAATGCGTTTCATGAATGTTGGGTCCGAACTGACTCGTTCTAGCATGTCCTCAGCGACTTTCATGCGATTGAGTTTTTGGAGAAAATTCAGATCTTTTGGGACTAGCCGAGCAGCAACATGTTTCATACCCAAATGATTAGTTAAAATGGTACGGATCGACTCGTGAGATACAGAAAGTTCGGCGGCTATCTCTCTCAGAGTTGAATGGGGATTTTCAGTCACTATTTCCTTCACTTTTGCGATGTTAACTTCAGTTGCAGACGATGACGGCCTACCAGAGCGAGGCAAATCTTCCATCACATCTCGACCGCTTTTGAACGCTTTGAACCACTCATAAGCACGAGTTTTTGATAAAGTCGATTCACCGTAAGCCTTCTGTAACATTTTCAGTGACTCCGAACACGAAATTCCATTGGCGATGCAAAATTTAAGACAAACTCTTTGTTCGATATTTTTGTCCATTATGAAATTCGCAATACACACTATATATGATATTACTAAAACCAGCACTGTACTTAATATAAATAACAGATGCAACTCAAACGCCGCGCCAAAATGGAAAACAGTTGTGCCAATCTAACAACTACAAAAAAAACAAAATTTTGAATTTGGAACCATAAACAAATCATCCATTCCCGATACCTTTTTGACTGAATGTATAACTTAAAATTTTGCAAAACAGAACGTGATTGTTACCCATTCATTGCCACTTAAATTTTAAAACATCACCTGGGTGCCACTTAATAGTTTTAATGATTACAATAGAAAATACGTAATTAGATGTGTTTTTAAATTTAAAAAAAATCCTATATAAAAAAACCCACCCAAAAATGGTAAACGCAATAAATGCGTTGGTGGCACTGGTAAAAAGAATTTAAATCGTAAGTGCCATTGTACACCGTTTGCGTTGACGTTTGGATAGTATTATGCAACATGTTCTGGGAGACTGTTGATGCCCGATATGTCAATATACTCGTACTTGCTGGTGTAATCTATATTCATTTAATCTATGTTTATTTATAGTTTAATATTAATATTTCCTACTACTCCTACTAATATTATAAGTGCGAAACATTGTGTGTGTTTGTTACCGTACGTTTGCACTGCTGAAACATTTACGACATGTTGTGAACGCATAATGCCGACGCTGACGGAATACAATATTATTGGATAGTTTCTAACAAGTACCCTTGGCCATCCGCTAAGCGGCCGCCAAATTTCATCCAAATTTCGTCCAGCCGTTTATGCATGAAGAACGTCTGGACGAATTTCCAAACGTCATGCAGAATCGACGATTTTAATGGATTGCAGGTAAGTAAACAATATTATAGTGGATAAATAGGTTGAAATTATGACAAAACAAAAAGAATATAAATGAATTAATGAAGATATATTTATTATTACAAAAAAACATTATCGAGAGGTTTGGAAGGAGAAAAGAAGGCCTTTGCCCAGCAGTGGGACACAAAACCAAACTAATAAAAAAAAAACATAAAATTATAGTAGGGGTGACCAAATGGGGATTTTGCGCGTCACTCGAGCACGTCAGAAAATCGTATGGGGAGAAACCTCGCACCCTGTAATGTACCCTTACCACATATGAACCCTTAATATAATGGGATGCGTTGAGGGCAGCCCGTCAGATTAGTAAAAAAAATTGATTGAGCGCTCGGCAAAAGAGTGGGGATCGCTTTGCGTACGCGTTTTATTTTTTTTATAATGTACACCTATTTTATTTATTTTTTCTTTTACCTACTAGGTACTAGCTAAAATAAAAAATAAAAAAATTGCGTACATTTAAAAAAATTAATAATTTTTTTTTATTTTAAAACCTATTTTACAAAAAAATACTACTACTAGTAGTTGTGATACTCTTTAAAACAATCTTTTATACAAAACCCATATTGTTCGGGACAATCGCGACAGAAATATGAAGTGTCTTTTCTGACTTTTTTGAAATCCAGCACTGCCTACACCGACGTCGTAAAATTTTTCTCGTTGTGCCATCAGTTTTACGAGAACATTGTTGAAGAACGTGCACTTGATATTTTGAAACTGAACCTCGCGTTGTGTTTTCTATATCAGTATTTAACAAATTCATTATGATTTCAATCCTATAATCATAAAAAATTTCGAAAAAATGTTGTGCAGCGTGTACGAATTATACAACATTTGCTGGAACACGTGCACTCCTAACTTCTTGTACCACCGTATGGTCTTGTGCTCACACGAGTAGTATGCCAGCATTTGATCCTGGTGATCTATACCACCCATGTATCTATTGTATTTTACTATAACTTCAAGTTTTGAAACCGTTTCACCACGTCGATTCGTAACGCTAGTCATGTCAGATTCATGTTGTGATGAAATCATTAGAACGTCTCGCCAGTTTTTCCATTTCAAAACACAAATACCACTACTATTGAACTTCGCTATGGATTCGCCACGTTTCAATTTTTTTTGTAAGACTTCTGTTGGATTGTTTTTTCTATTGACACGTAAAGTACCCGAACAATATGTTTTAAGAGTCAATAATTTCTGTGCTTGATTCACTGAATTATAAAAATTATCCATATAAACGGAATATCCCTTATTTATATAATTAGATAGTAAATTCAAAGCAACTTTTTCAGTGTGATTGGCACCTCCCACTAAAGTATCAGAAGCGCCGACATATGCAATGGTCTTCATAACTACTCCATATTCATCGGTTAGGATATAAAGTTTTATATCGTAGGGTTGTTTTTTCCTTTGAGATATTGACAGAATATTATACGACCACGAAACAAAACCATTGACTCAACTATGGCCACATTTTTAGACGGGTAATAAATTTCTTCCATTCGCTGGTTAAAATACTGAATTAAACTATTTATTTTTGACAGCATATTATCGGACAAGTCGTCTTCAAAATTTAGTGATCTCATAATTAACAAAAATCTGTTTCTGCTCATGTATCTTGAAAAAGCTGGTAAACTAAACAGTGGATGCTTTTTCCAGTAGTCTGTGACTCGGTTTAGTTTAATAATTCCCATATGGAACAAAATACCAAAAAATGATTTAATTTCTGGAACAGTTACGTCTTTCCATAGTCTTAGTCTGCTTTTAAGATCCAGTATATTCAATAATAACTTAGACGCGTAATTGTTAATCTTTGTGACTAACATTGTAAAAAACTCATCAGTCGCAATCAATTTGAAATAATCGTATGGTTCATTTGTTTCAGGAATTATTTTGACTTTTTTCGTATCAATCAAAATCTATAGGTACTATAGAAGGATCACGTTCAGTTTTCCATTCATCATTAGTTAATTATGACGTTTCATTAGAATTTACATTATCATCTTCACTTACTTGCGTCGCATCTTCACTCACTTGCGTCGCATCTTCATTCAATTGCGTCGCGTCTTCACTCGCGTCAGAATATAAGCAATCATCTGATACATTTTCCTGACTATTTTCTTCTTCTAAGTCGTCATCTTCCAATTCCAGCATCTTAATAGGTCTTCTTCAGTTAATACCTTTTCAGAGGGTAAATTTACTTTCGGTTTTTCTTCTTTATTTTCTCCTTCAAATATATTTCTCATTTCGTTCATTATGTCATCATTACCCTCACTTTTTTCTTCTAAATCAGTCAGGGTTACTTTATTATCCTGTAAGACTACTCTTTGATTTTTAAGTATTTTGATACCTGTATTTCGTCTCATTCCTCCTCTTGTTTTAACACCATTTCTTAAATAGGAAAGATTTTCATTGGCTGGAGGTGAATATAAAAAAGGTGAATGTTTACTAGTGGAAGGTTGGGGTTCTATTAGTTCATTTGAATAGCGATTTGAAGATTCCTGACTTTGAAGAGACATTGTATCTTTACAATAATGCGGACTAGCTGATGAAGGTGAAATTACATATGAGTCATCCCTATCTTTGCATACAGATTGAATATCCTGAAGATTAATAGATGGACAGGATTCGTCTAATAAATCGGCAAGCGATTCTTTAGCTAATTTTTAAGAAACATTATATTCTGATCCACCGAAAAGTGATTTGGCACGCTTTGATCTTTTAGACGGTTTACTTGCTTTATGTACTGTTGTCACGGTTTTAAAATCTAAAAAATGTCAAAATTAACAAACATCGAAAATTTATATTTATTTATGATTGAAATCGGTACCTATTTCTTGAATTATATAACGTCGTCTCGGTGTCACGCTACTGAAACAAATAAAGATCCATCAATTTAGGAGTCATTTATAGATAACATATTCATTCAATATTATAAAAAAATATTTTAACACGCAAAAGATTATTATGATTATTTAAATAATCACTAACCTCTTGTTACTATTAGGATTTACATCTTCTTCCTTTAAAGCTAACTCTAATAAATGATCGCTTCTTCGTTTCATCGTTGAAAAGGATACCTACAGAAAATCAAATTTGTTATTTATTATTATCACACCATTTGAGATGTGCGAGGTAGCTAAGCTAACGCGCTGGATCGTACCGGACTGCATAGCTGCACGAGTAAGCTGGTCTTTAGCACACATACTTAACAAGCATCCATAGCCCTTAAATTGGTGTGGAAAAAATTTAGGTTTGTTAAACCCTGTTCCACTAAATAAATCAGGCACATCCTGAGCAATGTAGCTTAGTATAGCTCAATTGGAATCGCAGCATAAAACTACCATTTCTTTCAGCGTTATACCAAGGCATAGTGACTTAGTAAACAAAATCAATCAGTTTAGAAAAAACATGCAATAATGAAAATCCTTTTCTTTTTTGAGAGCCACATCGGGACAATATCTAAAATATAATGCTGATTATTTTAGCATGCATTTATTTTAGTACTTGTCACAATTAGTTAGTTACAAAAAAACATTCGTCGGCAGGATAGTGTTCATAGACAGCAAAATTACATACTTATTATGCACCAAAAAAAGTTGCTTAAAAACAATTTTTTTAACATATCGTCTTCATTGGTAAAAATAAAATGTTGCAGCGAATTTAAATTTGTACTGTGCCCACAGCCAAAACAGAAGTCAAGTTTTATAAAATGCGTCAATGGCCATGGCCATTTTAAATTTTGTTGCCAATATAAAAAGAAGTTCGCTCGAAGTAATTATCCACGTCCAGAAGGATTACCATTGTAGATAATGTAATGATCTAGCAGTAAGTATACCTCTGTATATTCATCGTAATTCTCTGAAAATGGCCTGTAGCAAATAGAAAATAGCAGATAGTTAATTCGAATATTTTCTGTACATCTAATCAAAAAGTAGGTACAAATAGACAACATACTCGTACATTGAAAAAGAATCTGTATTTCTGATTTACATTCAAAGACAATTGTTTATTAAAAAACCATGCTTAACAGACTGGTTAACACAGCCAGTATTTATTTATTTTAAACACTTTCAGCACAAAAATGTACAGAGGCGGACGTAATGCCATAGGCATTCTCTACCAGTCAACCTGTATCTGTGTCTGTGTGTGTGTGTGTCAGTATCTGTTTCATAATAGATTTATTCAAATCATACAAAAAAAAAACGTAGGTATAAGTAGAAACTTGGAATGACCTGAGAGCAATTTTGTTTAATTAAAGAAATATAAGTTAAAAATCTGCTCTCCTACTCTTGACGGGATCAAGTTCACATCAGGATCGAATTAATGTCAAAAATTTGTTAGTTTGGTACTTTGGAAATCATTTCTATAGTACCGTTTTGACGTTAATTCAATTCGAACTCGATCTCGTCGGTTGTACTGTTTCAAAAGATTTTAGCCTAAGGATAAATAGCATTATAAATCCCACTGTCGTAGTTCCACATAAAATAAGTTTAATAAAAATCCTGTGGGTTCATAATTTAATCTTACTTGTTCAATTTGTCAAATATCGGCCAGCTTGCAAAATATTTAGTATGTAAGTAAATGTGTGTTGTTAGTAGTAAATTTAACTCTATTAATTTATAATAGATTAAAAAATACGTGCATACATTTTGGCATGATTTGTTTTGCATAAAACCATCCAAAAAATATTTTTACTGCTATGCCAATGAACGCACCATATGCGTGCATGTGATTTCATTTTAAAAATACACAATTAAACAGCGGAAAAAAATGATAAAATAAAGAATATTGTTTACCTTTAGCTCCCAATTCACAAATATACAATAAACACTTAATAAAACTTCAGTTATTCCATAATTAAAACAGACCTTCACAGCACCAACCATTTTTTCTTTACTAAAACAAGAATGACAGTTCGAAGCAAAAACGAACAATATTTCACATTTAAAAATTGTTTCTAGCCGTGAATGTTGCCAAATATTTAAATAAATTTCTATAATTTTTATGTAATGCCAATAAACGTCCTATAGTACACTCAACGCATATGGTACGTTGGTGGCATGACGTAGTTGTCTCGATCAACGCAAATGGTACGTTGGTAGCAACGAATGGGAAGAGTGTCCGTGGAGTTTCTTGCACGTTCTTCTTCATAGAGATCTACGCTTTGGAACGTGAAAATAGCTTCCATATTTTTGACTGGCCGACCTTGACGTTTCTAAAGTGCCTGTAAATGGTTTATTTGAAATAAAATGCTTTTAATCTCGAATCTTGACTGGCCCTGGCGGGCCCCATAATTCTAGGCCTAAACCTTAGATCTCTACATCACAACAAAACCGGAGTAAAAATTATTGGTGAGTTGGCATCAAATGAATATTGTTAGGTAGATAGATATGAGCGCCGCTGTGGAGATTTTTGACGGCGGCGACGTGGTTATACATTTTCCGAGGCGGCGACAACGCGGCCCTAAACCAATCGCTGAAGGAGCTGCCTTATAAATAAAATAGCCTTCTGTTGGACGACGTGTGGCGTGAAGTTAAAAAAAAAGTCTTCAAATTTCAAATCCCATTTGGGCTCTGCCCCTCATTGTCAACGTCAACCTACAGCAGTTTATTGCTTGTCACTTATTTCGATTCTCGACAAGTCTCATCCAGCTGACGTTACCCTGTGAATATCTGATCTCTCCGAGCATAACATTTTCTATGGCTTGCTTGGTTATCATAAACAGGTATGGACCGGAAAGCATCCATGTTTTGTTTTTAACATTATCCAATGCATTTGTCACCACGACTAAAGTCAAGAGCAAACCCATCTCAAATAAAGCTCAAGAGCGAGTTGGACCCGCGCACCGAGGCGAGGGTTCCGTACCAACGTATAAAACGTGAAATGTGAAATGTAGAAATGACGACGACGACGACGACGAGAAAAAAAAATCTATTGATCTGTGTTTGCGTATTTCCAAAGCTATTCAAGGTGTTGAAAATGCGAAACACTAATTGATAGATATTTTTTTTTGTCTAATGTATCATCAAAAGTTCAAAATCGACCAGATGTTGGATAACGGCATTTTAAATAGGTATACCACGGCATCTTTACAGACGCTGTGGCAAAAAAAAAAATCTTGTTTGCAAAATAGTTGCTCAAACGTTATTTGAAACTATTCCAAATTTCAAGTTGTGACAGACGGACATACCATAAGGGTTCCTTTTTAACATTTTGGTACGGAACCCTAAAAAGACCATTTCCTGTAGTAACTTACATCCAGCTGACTCTCTTCTCGACGTAAGATATATTCTACGTTCAGTTTGCTGGTCCTGGGTGTTGACGTTCATTGTCACCGCATACTTACCTACGTACAATGGAGAGGGCCTAGCACGAATATTTTGACGTATAGTAATGTTAACGTAGGTAGGTGAATTTTTAATGTGAAAAACTACAAAGCCAATTTATATCATTCATATATATGTACCTATATACTTAGTTTCTAATTCAAATAAATATTATTTGCGAAACGAGTGTTGTAGCTATGGTGAAATTTACGTTACGTTAGTTACCTACTATACGTCAAAAATATTCGTGCTAGGCCCTCAGTATACGTATAATATGCACGAGTGAACTCATTCATATAAATTGTATTGTGACTAAACCGTATCCTATAAAAAGATCCGGCTAAGAAATTTATGTCGTCGTGTGAACATAGTGTTACTGCCGCTCCACACCTCATCCCTTGTGAACATAGCGTTACTGCCGCTCCACACCTCATCCCTTGTGAACATAGCGTTACTGCCGCTCCACACCTCATCCCTTGTGAACATAGCGTTATTGCCGCTCCACACCTCATCCCTTGTGAACATAGCGTTACTGCCGCTCCACACCTCATCCCTTGTGAACATAGCGTTACTGCCGCTCCACACCTCATCCCTTGTGAACATAGCGTTACTGCCGCTCCACACCTCATCCCTTTCCCAGTTATCGTCTTTTACACTCATTGCCAATTGCGGATTCGGTATTCTATAATTCTATAGATTGCCTAGGCAAAGTATAATAATATTTCATATATTATCTGAATGTTTTAGGTATTCTATACAATGTTCTTTACTCTATAGAATACCGAATTATGCAGATTATAATAATAATTTATCGTTTATTCAAACTTTAGTTTATATTAATGTGTACAAAAACTGTCGCAGATTGTCGGTAACATAACATTATTAATATATAAAAGTTAAAATCAGCCAATGGCAGTTAAGAGATAACCAGTTTCAACTGACGACGCCCGTTCACGAACATGACGCGTGTGTCGGCACCTTTCAGCTCAACCATTTCGAAGGGAACCGAATGATCCAACCCACGCGCCGCCATCAGCGAGACATTTGAGTGAGCATGACATGCTCTCAACCACCATGCTCGTTCATGACCAACAAGTAAAACTATAACTAATCACATAAAATATAAATGGCTTCATGGTACTCACATTTACAAAATTTGAAAAATATGCTTCTACTTTACACAAAACTATGGTTGTCAATGACCAAATAATGAAAAATAAATTAATAAAAACAACGATTTAGTTCTTACAACAAAAATAATAAATAAATAATTATAATAATTATGTATATATATGTATACATATGTACATATAAAGGAAGAGGAGTTCACCCTGAGCACCTCTTCCAAATATAAAAACCTAACAAGTGGACCCAATCAGCTGTGACTGTGGAGCAGGACCGGCATTTAGTCAAGCGTTTTTGTCTAGAATATAATCTTCCAGTTTATAATACGCTTGTCTACATAGAGTGCGTTTTATGCATTCATAATTTTTTCTCTCATTCAGCTCGAGAATATTAACTGGTATTTTAATATAAAATTTGCACAACACCCCATAAAAGAAGTGTGTACTTTAGCCAATCTGAATCGGGGTTGAATTTGTCCTTATTTTTATTATTTTCATCTGGACTGCTGGATATTAATGCCGGGGTTCCTCAGGGGTCGGTGCTTTCGGCAACACTGTTATTGCTGCATATTAATGATCTGCTTAAACCTGGTACCTATGGGTATGCAGACGACAGCACTGTTGCTGAGAGATACGTGCCCGACGCACGAGCTGGTGGGTCGCAGATCCGGTCTCTTCAGGAAGCTATGGTGGAGCGCATGAACGTGTCCTTACAGGCTGTTTCTAAATGGGGCGATGCCAATCTGGTCAAGTTCAATGCTGCTAAGACCCAAGCGTATCTATTTTCAAAAGGAGCCAATTCCTTCCAGCTCCATCTTTCCGAGGTGCAACCGTGCCAATAAACGACCAACTTGAGCTTCTTGTGGTTACATTAAAATCTACTCTCAATTTTGGCCCTTTTTTGAATTGCATAATTGCATTCCGCCAAGCCCGTTCCATCATCGGACCACAAGACGAACGGCGATGCACCACTGGTACATGGTGGACATCCCACCCACACGAACAAAACGTTTTGGGAACACATTCATAATGCGTACAGCTATGGAGTTGAATTCCCTGCCGGAGTCTGTATTTCCTGATAGCTGCAACCTAGGAGTCTTTAAGTCAAGAGTGAATAGGTTACTTCTAGGCAAGCGTGCTCCATCTTCGACCATATCATCGCTCACTATTAGGTGAGATAGTGGTCAAACGCGTGCCGATCAAAAGTAAAAAAAAAAAATTATGCCTGTCACTAATTGTGCTAAAAAGATGAAGATTTTTCCGAACATACATGTTTTATAAATGTAATGTGTAAATATATTGACAAGATACCGTCATGATGTAAATATCCTTAAACAGTTCCCTTAGGGAATCACGCCGACGGAGATTGTATGGCTTTAATGGCTCTTTTCTGCAGAATAAATTTAGATTCGATGTCTGCAGCATGATCCCATAATAAGATACCGTAAGACTGATACTATGAAAGTAAGTAAAGTAGACCAGACTCGCGGTATCTATAATCAGTAAATTGACGGATTCTGACAGAATATGCTGCTGAACTGAGCCGTCCCGCAAGAGATGTTTAATGAGGACCCCATTGAAGTCAAGCGTGATCCCCAGAAAAACCGTGCTTTCGACGAATTTCATTACTTTTAACATTCGGTAAGGCAAATCTGATCCATTTAAATGCAATACTAAATTATTAGCAGTAAACCAATTTTGGACCTGCTGTAGGGTGTTATTTACGTCGTTAAGATTTATAAAACGTCTATCTATCTTATAAATTGAGGAGGTATCGTCACGAAATAATACCATTTGAGGTTGATTTTTTAAAAGATGGGGTAGATCATAGAAAGAGGAAAGGACCCAAAATTGAGCTTTGTGTTACCCTCATTTTGATTTTTAACACGCTGCTGTATGTCATTTAAGTAAGATTTTACTGGACTGAGTGCAAGTTTACCTAAGCCTTAATGTCCTAGCTTTAGAAGCAAGGTTTCTTGATTTACGCAATCAAATGCCTTGGAGAGGTCACAAAAGATTCTTGCGCCTCTTCCCACGCTGTATATTTATTTGATTTTAACAACGTGGCATTAGCGTCAGTCGTACAAAGACCCCTGGTAGAACCATATTGATGATCGTGTAAGATTTATTGGTATTAAAATGATTGAGCTCAATCTTATATTTCAATATATTATTATATATTATATTTCAATATATCCGCAAAGACTCCTTGGTCCACACATAAATTTAAGATTAATTAAAGCCAAGTATGGTGCTATAGTTTCAAATATGGACGTGAACAATAAATAGACATTCCCCATATGTCTTCGGTCAATTTGATTATGATTTCTCCAGTAAATAATCAGTGTTTCGTACTTTATTTCTATTAGTTTCCTTATTGATAACTTTCCAAACTGTCTTTATTTTATTTTCTGCCGATTTGATCTTGTTGCTAATAACACCTTAGAATATATTTTGTTAACATATTTATTAAAATAATCAATGTTTATATATATATTTATCCTGTTTTTTTTTTTTTTTTTTTTTTTTTATCTTTTCCTACTTATCCTAATGCCTTTAGTCGCCCAGTCACTATATACAAACCTAGGAAAAGTATCCTTAGACTTCTTTTCAAAAGTTGCATTGAATTCCTTTGGAACCACTGAAAAGAAACTATCATAAAATTTATTGGCATCTTCAATGTTATGTCCTAGAACATTTAACTTACTTTGTAAGGTAACACTGAATTTAGCTAGTTTGCTAGTTGTAAGTTTCCTATATAACTTAAATGTTACCAACTGTCCACTATGATCAGAGGGAAGGTTAAAATAAAATTAACTATGGTTTTATCTAAATATTCAAAATAGCAGAATACATTATCGATACAGGTTGAAGAAGTTGGTGTCACCCTAGTTGGTTTTGTTAACACATTAGACAAATTAAACGATATAAAAAGGCTTATAAATCTGCTGCTATTTGAATTATTTTCTATAATATTAATATTAAAATCCCGACAAATTATCGGGGTTATGGTTATGGTTATTGTTCATAAAATTATCGAGGATAGGTACCTCACGGCCGCTAGGCGCTAGATCAGCTCGCGACCTCGCCGCATATCCTCATGAATAACTCTCAGTTCATGTACCAAATTTGCTCCGCAAATCTGCAATCTCTCTGTGCGGCGATTCCTGATACTCGTCATACACACTACACACCTTCTGATAAGGTTAAGTTGCAGAAGTAGGTATTTAAACGACAGTCGCTATGTTCTCGGTGGCGCGCTGACTGCGGCTGCGGCAGGCGCGGCATGTGACGCCGGAGGTCGCGGCGCTAGCGGCGCGCGCGCGGCATGCCGGGCGGCCGCCGGGGGCTCGTGGCCCCGCAAAACACCTTCCTCGAGAACATCATCCGCCGCTCGTCCTCACAGCGTGAGTGCATACCAGCACCCTCCCCACCCCACCCCACCCGCACTCCTGTGCACCCAGTAACGTGTGCTTCCCTGCAGCAGACAGCAGCTTCCTGCTGGCGAACGCGCAGATCGTGGACTACCCCATCGTGTACTGCAACGAGACGTTCTGCAAGATGAGCGGCTACAACCGCGCCGAGGTCATGCAGAAGTCGTGCCGGTATGCAACACTTCTACTTACCATACTTTCAGCAAAAAATACCTAAAAGCAGGGGAATGGAAGGTGGAATGAACCACTTAACCGGTTCACTGTCCCCACAGCATACACAATAGCTAAACATCAGTGAAGACCAATGTGATTCATGGAACTCTGAATCGGTTAAGCAAGGTCTACCGTAGAAAAAAACTAGTGTCGGGTGACCGCTAATAAATAAAAGAATAAGTACGTAGTAAACAAAACAACCGGAGAAGCGCGAGTCAGACTCACGCACCGATGGTTCCGATCGAGTCTTGATTTTTTCCGATTATAGATAATGGCTTACGGAATTATATAAATTACGAAAGCACTCTCATTATAGTACGGGAGGTGGCGTTGCATTTTAGCTAGTGTTTTTAAGACGATCGACTGCCATTGATATTCAATAGATCTCGAATGACGCTGAAGATTTAAGTTCAAGGTTGATTAGGAACATTTGACAGTTTCGAATAGCTTGATGTGCTGGCGTGTGTAAGTTCGTAACATAATTAGGGGTGACCCGCGCCACTCCCGCAGGTAGTCAGTAGATCACACAAGCCACTACGGTGACATGTTGAGACGGGCCCGCGGTGTTGCGTGTTGCAGGTGCACTTGGATGTACGGCGAGCTCACGGAGAAGGAGGCGGTCGAGCGCGTGGACCGCGCGCTCGACCACCACCTCGCCGACCAGTTCGAGATCCTGCTCTACAAGAAGAACCGTACGTGTCGCCACTGAGCCGCTGAGCCACGTGCGAGCGAGCCCCGCGCGAGCCGCCCGCGCTCACCACCCTCTGTTGCAGGCACGCCGCTGTGGCTGCTGGTGCACGTGGCGCCCATCCGCAACGAGCGCGAGCTGGTGGTGCTGTTCCTGCTCACGTTCCGCGACATCACGGCGCTCAAGCAGCCCATCGACGCCGACGACCCCAAGGGAGGCCAGTATCCGAGCGCGCCTCGCTGGCGCTAGCCGCCTCGCTGGCGCTAGCCGCCTCGCCACCTGCCGTCGTGTTCTTCTGCTGACGTGTTTGTGTGTTCGCAGGGCTGTCGAAGTTCGCGAAACTGGCGCGCTCGGTGACGCGCTCGCGCTCGGTGCTGGTGTCGGCGCTGCCGGCGCTGAAGGAGCCGCAGCGCGCGAGCCACCTGGCGCATGTCAGTACTCCCGCACACCATGTAAACACCGCACCTTACACTACGCACTGCCACTGCTGCTATTGGAATGCGAGTAACGAGTAGCGAGCAGTGCTTCTGCACAGCGAATCCAACCAACAGTTGGCTCAGCATTACAGACACTAATACAGACAAAAATATTCTAAAGACGAACGTTAAAAGTGGCTTACCCGTGTAAAAGCCAGATATCATCCCAAGGGAACGTACTTCCGAGCTAAAAGTATCGTAGGACATAGAAATTATATGCTTTCACTTAGGTAGGTCCAATCTATCGCTATACCAAAATTCAATCAAATTGATTCTGCGGCTAAGTCGTGAAGACACAAACAAGCAGACCGACATGGATACTTTTACATTTATAATATTACTAGCACTTCGGTTAAGTCGTGATACACAAACAAGCAGACCGACATGGATACTTTTACATTTATAATATTACTAGCACTTCGGCTAAGTCGTGAAGACACAAACAAGCAGACCGACATGGATACTTTTACATTTATAATATTACTAGCACTTCGGCTAAGTCGTGAAGACACAAACAAGCAGACCGACATGGATACTTTTACATTTATAATATTACTAGCACTTCGGCTAAGTCGTGAAGACACAAACAAGCAGACCGACATGGATACTTTTACATTTATAATATTACTAGCACTTCGGCTAAGTCGTGAAGACACAAACAAGCAGACCGACATGGATACTTTTACATTTATAATATTACTAGCACTTCGGCTAAGTCGTGAAGACACAAACAAGCAGACCGACATGGATACTTTTACATTTATAATATTACTAGCACTTCGGCTAAGTCGTGAAGACACAAACAAGCAGACCGACATGGATACTTTTACATTTATAATATTACTAGCACTTCGGCTAAGTCGTGAAGACACAAACAAGCAGACCGACATGGATACTTTTACATTTATAATATTACTAGCACTTCGGCTAAGTCGTGAAGACACAAACAAGCAGACCGACATGGATACTTTTACATTTATAATATTACTAGCACTTCGGCTAAGTCGTGAAGACACAAACAAGCAGACCGACATGGATACTTTTACATTTATAATATTACTAGCACTTCGGCTAAGTCGTGAAGACACAAACAAGCAGACCGACATGGATACTTTTACATTTATAATATTACTAGCACTTCGGCTAAGTCGTGAAGACACAAACAAGCAGACCAACATGGATACTTTTACATTTATAATATTACTAGCACTTCGGCTAAGTCGTGAAGACACAAACAAGCAGACCGACATGGATACTTTTACATTTATAATATTACTAGCACTTCGGCTAAGTCGTGATACACAAACAAGCAGACCGACATGGATACTTTTACATTTATAATATTACTAGCACTTCGGTTAAGTCGTGAAGACACAAACAAGCAGACCGACATGGATACTTTTACATTTATAATATTACTAGCACTTCGGTTAAGTCGTGAAGACACAAACAAGCAGACCGACATGGATACTTTTACATTTATAATATTACTAGCACTTCGGTTAAGTCGTGAAGACACAAACAAGCAGACCGACATGGATACTTTTACATTTATAATATTACTAGCACTTCGGCTAAGTCGTGAAGACACAAACAAGCAGACCGACATGGATACTTTTACATTTATAATATTACTAGCACTTCGCCCGCGACTTCATTCGCGCCGGTTTAGTAGGTACCTACTCCACGAACTTCATCTGCTGTACCTACCTCCCTCTTTATAGGGTAATGTGTAAATTACTTATTAATAATATAGAATAAGAGACTTAACGTAGGGCAGTTCGCTCTTACCGCAACATTTTTAGAGCATTTTATACCCGTCGTAATATTTGAATAAGTTAAAGTGTAATTTAAATGTACATAATCAAACTTAATTATCAAACCATTTAAATGGATAAAATTTAATATCATGATCCCTAAACCAGCACTATTCCATTCGTTTTTAATCGACTTCTTCAAAAAGGAGGAGGTTCTATGTTCGGCTGTATGTAATTTTTTGATTTATTTTTTTATGTATGTTCACCGATTTCTCCGCCAATTGTGGACCGATTTTAAAAATTCTTTCTTTATTTGAAAGCCTCCTCCTATACTCCTGAAGTGGTCCCATTGTCACCAAGTCAAAATCTGATGATGGCATCCCATGAAAATCGAGGGAAGCCCTCAAATTTTATAAGCACATACCTACAATGTTTTTCATGAAATTTCTATCGCTATTCAGATACTTATTTGTGCCTAATAATCATCATCTCATGTTGTTGAGCTGATGATGGAAGGTATAAGTCAGGATCAGATGATGGGATCCCATGAAAAATGTTTGTTCAGTGATATTTTCGCCAATTTTTAACCGATTTGGATGATTCTTTTTTTGTTTGCAAGAGTATTTCTCCGTAGGCAACGGAACTCTTCAATCAATGATAGCAAATGGATCGGGATTTCTGAAATCGTATGTCTGTTGATTGTTCACCAGTTTATAATATAACACCACGCATTTTATCACTAAAAAGTGAAAAATCGGTGTCAAAAACCAAAAAAATACCAAAAACACCGACTTCCGAAATTCAAGTTATTTAATTTTATGTTGAAGTGATTTTATACTTTGTAGTGTTTTGTTTTTGGAAGTCGGTTTTATTTTATTGTAAAAATTGTTTTGATTAAATTGTTTGGAAAAAGACAGCGGTCATTGCAACTTAACCATTATAGTTAGACGTATAAAGTCCGCGAGGGTTCGCGGACTTTTTTATTATAGATAATAATGAGTACCTACTTTAATAGGGAACATGCAATATTTCCATTTTTGCTTATGTATACTTTTGCTATTTAATATATTCCAAAATAACTACTAAAAATAACTATATACATTATGAATATACATAACCAAATACGATCAGGCGTCGATAAATTCCTCCGCATCGCTGTCATCCAGACCTGTAATTTTTGCTTTAATTTTAAAGAACTCCACCTAGAATAGACCACCACATAAATAAGAAATGAAAACGCTTTAATTTGTGGCCAAAATTGCGTTTTGAAACTGAAAGTTTAAAAGGTTCGCGCAAAAACGGATGATGACGTCACTAGTGTCTGCACTGGTCAAGAACTGTCCTAACTCAAGTTTCCTATTCGTTGTCATAACAACAGAGACGCTCAACGCTGATCTTTGTTTTTAAATACGTTCTGTTTCACGTTACTTTAATTCAATATTTTTGTTAAAAAACACTACAAAGTAATAAATTACTTACTTTAATTTCGGAAGTCGGTGTTTTTGGTTATTTCGTTTTTGAACACCGACTTCCGAAATTAAAGTTATTTTTACTTTGTTGTGTTTTGTTTTTGGAAATCGGGTTCATTTTTTTGTTAAAAAATATTTTTATACCACAAACACAGCCTGCCGGGTGTGATATTTTGGGTTGTATTGTTTTATAGAAGACAGTTTCATAGAATTTCGTTTATCATAATTTTTTTCTCGTATTATCATTTCATAGAATAATCAGAACGCAGAATACTTACTTTGAATAATTTTAAATCATAGATTTTTGTTACAAATAAACTTTGTTTCGATATTTATGATATCATAGAATAACAAATCAAATATTCTTAATCCTCATATTGATCAGTTAATATTATAAAACTTGTTACCAAGAAAAACATTTTATCGAGTGTCAGTTTCTAAACGTTTGACAAAATGCATACCCTTATATTAAATTACAACATCGCGTTCACAAAAATATTGCGTGTAAATTTTATTCTAGTCAAGCATAACTTTTCATTCGGGTCCGGTCGACGGAACCCTGCGAAGTGGCAATGTTGACAAATGGCGATGGGAATAAAGGACAAAACTATGCAAACAAGCATATACCATGAATGCAGCAAGCATACAGCAAGCATGCAGCAAGCATGCAGCATGCAACATGCATCATGCAGCAGGCATGCGACATGCAACATACAGCATGCAGCAAGCATGCAACATGCGGTATGCAAGCAAGCATGCAAAATGTGGCATGCAAGCAAGCATGCAGCACACAAACGAGTGTGCAACATGCAGAATGCAAGCAATAAGCATGCAGTATGCATGCGAGCATGCAACATGCAGCAGGCATGATTTCTGTCACAGCTCCGGTGCTGAGGAGCTCCGGCGATCCCACGCGAACTTATCGTCGCAAATGGTTTTAACGCCCACCGCCTCAGCCGCGGCGCGGGCGGCGGGCCTTCAAACCACCTGCTTCTCAGCTCGCGAGCCGCCTCGCCTCTCCGCGCATGCGCGGGCTTAAATTACACTCTAGGGGTAGGGCAGACAAGACTGCGTGGAGTCGGTTTTACAGCGATTCGTTTCTGTCACTATTTTTTTTAGCACACATGTTGATTTTTTTAGATCAAATATTAATTTTAATTTAAGGTTAAAATGCTATTTTATAGAAATGGCAATATCCGTAGTAACATTATTCCGAATGAAATTCTTACGTTTGATAAGTTTGTTAAATAAAAAAATATGATCATGGAATTCATTGAATTGTGTTTCTGTGAAATTGTTTTCATTCAAGTAAATAGGTCTTTGAAACAATAATAATTGACATAAAATTACAAGAACCAAATATTATGTGAAACATTTTCTGCGAAATGAAATTCTATCAAGCTGTCTACGAAACAAGGGTACACCGATATTATGTTATGAACTGGTGTAAACAATCAACAAACATGCGATTACAGAAATCCCGAACCATTTGCTGTCATTTATTGAAGAGTTCCGTTGAGACCTACTTCCGAAGTTCTTCATCAGATGTTCACCAGATTTAATTGGGACCAGTCCGAGAAAATACTCTTCCAAACAAAAAAGAATCATCCAAATAGGTTTACAATTGGCGAAAATATGGAAGAACAAACATTTTTCATAGGATCCCATCATCATCAGCTCAGCAACATAAGATGATGATTACCAGGCACAAATATCTGAATTGCGTTAGAAAGTTTATGAAAAACAGTGTATGTGCTTATAAAATTTGAGGGTTTCCCTCGATTATTATGAGATCCCATCATCAAATTCCAACTTGGTGACAATGGGACCACCTCAGGAGTGTAGGCTTTCGAATAAAGAAAGAATTTTTAAAATCGGTTCAGAATTGGCGGAGAAATCGGTAAACATACATACAAAAAAGATCCTTTTTTTTACTATAGATTGGCACGCGTTTGACGACTATCTCACCTGATGGTAAGCGATGATGTGGTCGAAGATGGAACACGCTTGCCTAGAAGTAACCTATTCACTCTTGACTTAAAGTCTCCCAGGTTGTAGCTATCAGGAAACACAGACTCCGGCAGGGAATTCCACTCCTTAGCTGTACGCATTATGAATGTGTTACCAAAACGTTTTGTGCGTATGGGTGGGGGTGACTTACAGCCGAACATAGAACCTCCTCCTTTTTGAAGAAGTCGGTTAAGAATCGATATTAACTAAAATAAAAACGTTGCAATGGCCTTTATTTTATACTTTTTTATCATTTTATAAACAACATTCTCATATATTCTCTATTTGCATCTTCTCTATTATGTAGTACATTATTTTTATGTATCACACACATAAAAATTTGCACATCAAAAATTACATTATTTTTGTGTGTGTGTGTTTTCATATAAGCATGAAAATAATTGAGGAGCTCGTGGCTTGATAATAACAGCCGCACGGGTCGATCTTCAAGGTTAAGCTACGCTTGCCTTGCTAAGGTTGGTCTGTGGATGTGCGACCATGTAAACATACTGAGTTTCGTCCGTGCCTTGGAAAGCACGTTAAGCCGTTGGTCCCGGCTGTCATTTGAAGATCTTTGGCAGTCGTTACGGATAGTCAAAAGCCAGTAAATCTGACTCCAGTCTTGCCATGAAGCACCGTGTTACCCAGTTAATGGGTTGTGGAGGTCTGGTAGGCAGCCTCTCCTCGTAAAATACTGGTATTCAGTTAAATTAGGCGTAGGGATCCCCGGTCACCGATGCCAAGGGTGAGGCGCTGGAGGAGTGGGCGGTCACGGCCGGCTTGACCGTCTTGAATCGGGGCTCGGAGTATACGTGTGTGCGGCAGCGGGGCGGTTCCATAGTGGACGTCTCGTTTGCTAGCCCTACTGTCGCTAGCCGTGTCCGCGACTGGCATGTCGCCGTGGAGGTAGAGACGTTATCGGATCACCGATACATCCGTTTTGCCGTCTCCCCCCAGACCGCGGGCGACCGCAGTCAATCGGCTCCGCGAACGGACGGTCCGCGCTGGGCGCGCAAGCGCCTCGATAGGGAGCTCCTCGAGGAGGCCGCTATTGTGCAGGCCTGGATCCGGGAGTCGACAACGACTGGACCCGTCGACGTCGAAGAGGGGGCGTAGTGGTTCCACGGGGCGATGACGCAAATCAGCGACGCGTCCATGCCCCGGGTCCACACACAACCCAGAAGGCGCCAGGTGTACTGGTGGTCCGCCGAGATTGAGCAGTTGCGCACTCTTGCGTGCGAGTCAGGCGCCGGTACACCCGATACCGAAGAAGACGTCGTCGGGTTCCTGACGAAGAAGCCGCGCTGTATGAGGTGTACCGCGCGGCAAAGGAGGCTCTGCGGCTGGCCATCGGCGAGGCAAAGACGCATGCCAGGGAGGAGATGTTAGAGACTCTAAACAGGGATCCGTGGGGGCGTCCATACCGCTCGGTTCGAGGGAAATTCGGACCTTGGGCGCCTCCGCTTACGGAGAGTCTCGAACCTGAGCTGCTGGAGGACGTGGTCGCAGCCCTCTTCCCGGCACAAGCGGAGCATACTCCGCCGCCGATGGTTCTGCCCACAACCGCAGAGCCTGAAGAGAACGCCAGCGTCCCAGAGGTGACAGAAGCAGAGTTGAGGGCGCCCGTGATGCGGCTCCGGGCGAAAAACACTGCCCCGGGGCCTGATGGGATTCACGGTTGCGTGTTGGCCCTCGCTCTGAAGGAGTTGGAGCCCCATCTGAGAGGACTCTACTCAGCGTGCCTGGAGCAGGGCCAGTTTCCCGTTCAGTGGAAATCTGGTCGTCTGGTCCTGCTCAGGAAGGCGGGGCGCCCTGCGGACTCGCCGTCCGCGTACCGGCCCATAGTGCTGCTGGACGAGGTGGGAAAATTGTTTGAGCGGATAATCGCAGCCCGCCTCGTCAGCCACTTGTGTGGAAAGGGGCCGGACCTGGCTGAATGCCAGTTCCGGTTTCGGCATGGGCGCTCCACTATCACGGCGATATCGCGAGTGAGAGTCCTGGCGGAGGAAGCGATGTCCCGGGGCGGGGTGACGTTGGCGGTGTCTTTGGACATCTCCAACGCCTTCAACACGCTGCCCTGGAGTTGTATTCGGGAAGCACTGCGCTATCATCGAGTGCCTCCCTACCTCCGCCGCGTCATTGGGGCTTATTTGGCGGACAGGTGTGTCACCTATCTGGGACGTGATGGCAGACATCAGCACCCCATGTCGTGCGGCGTTCCACAGGGCTCGGTCTTGGGCCCACCCCTGTGGAACATCGGTTACGACTGGGTACTGAGGGGCGAGCTTCCGCCGGGTGTGGACCTGACGTGTTACGCTGACGACACGCTGGTTACAGCCCGGGGGAGCTCGTACAGGGAGGCAGCGTTGCTGGCGACGGCCGCGGTCTCACAGGTGGTGAGCCGCATACGGCGCCTTGGCCTGGAGGTGGCCCTCAACAAGTCGGAGGCCATAGCTTTTCATGGTCCCCGGCGGGCGCCACCGCCGGGATCGCACATAGTTGTTGGGGGGGCCCGTATCGCTGTCGAGTCCACCATGAAGTACCTGGGATTGGTGCTCGACAGCCGGTGGGATTTCGGCCCCCATTTCCGGCGGCTGGCACCTAAGTTGTTGGGCGCGGCTGGGGCGCTGTCAACGCTGCTTTCCAATCTGGGGGACCCGAGCACCGCTTGCAGGCGGTTGTACGTGGGGATCGTGCGATCGATGGCCCTGTATGGGGCCCCAATCTGGGCGGCTGACCTGACGGCCGGCACCATCACTGTTCTGAGGAAGCCACAGAGGGTGATGGCCGTCAGAGTCATCAGGGGTTATCGCACGATCTCCTACGAGGCGGCTTGCGTTCTGGCCGGATCTCCGCCCTGGGACCTGGAGGCAAAAGTCCTCGCATCACTGCACCGGTGGCGTGAGGACGCGCGGGCGCGCGGCGAGCGACTGATGCAGCGGCACATTGAGCTGCGTCAGTCACAGTTGCGCGAGGTTCTGGTGGCGGAATGGCGGAACAGGCTCTCACGCCCTTCCGCTAGCCTCGTCACTATCGAGGCCATCCGGCCGGTGCTCGACCTGTGGCTCGGGAGAAGGCATGGCTCCTTGACATTTCGTGTGACGCAGGTCCTCTCGAGGCATGGCTGCTTCGGGAGGTTCCTGTGTCGCATAGGCAGGGAGCCGTACGCTCGGTGTCACCACTGCGTCGACTGTCAGGAGGACACGGCGCGGCATACACTGGCAGAGTGTGCCGCTTGGGAGGAGCCACGCCGTGCCCTCATCACAGTGGTAGGCAGTGATCTCTCGCTGCCGGCCGTAGTTCGTGCTATGGTCGACGGCGAGGAGTCCTGGAACGCGGTGGTCTCCTTCTGTGAAACAGTTGTCGCGCAGAAGGAGGCTGCGGAAAGGGAGAGGGAGATCTCCACCTCTCTCCCGGCCCGCAGTGGGCGCACCGGGCGTCGAAGGAGGGCATACGCTGCCCTCTTCCGGCCCCCCTAACTGGGTCCTGAGGCGTCGGACTTGGGGATATCCGTCGCCCCCTTTCATTCGGACCCGAGGTGGCGGCGCGTGGTGTTCCCGTGCGCCCCTCTTTGACGTCGCCGGGGGAGTCAAACACCTCACTTCCCCCGCTGACCCGAGGTGGCCTGCAGAGGCGGGCCGGCACCAGCCGGGGATTACGGAAGTCGCATTAGTTCTCGCGATCCCCGGTTGGTGAGAGATGGAGCACCGGCGTGGTTTTAGTCAGTAAGAGTCTGACAGACCCCTCCGCCCGCCCCAGGGCGGAGGACATCCATGAGGATTTCCCCCCTTTATAAAAAAAAAAAAAAGGCTTGACTGGAAGCCGACCCCAATATAGTTGGAATAAGGCTAGGCAGATGATGATATACATGATAATAATGAATTTTATGGGCAAAATTTTGCTTCTTAAAATATGTATAAGTAGTATAAGCTATGTTCATCAGGGACAATGTAGGATACAATTGGAGGATTCAATGAAGCAGTAATGGTGACAGAATTTGTCAAATCGGTCCATTAGTTTCGGAGCCTATTCAATTCAAACAAACAAATCTTTCCTCCTTATGATATAAGTGTAGATGAGGAGCTCGTGGCTAAATAAAAACAGTCGCACGGGTCGATCTTTAAGGTTAAGCAACGCTTGCCAAGATTGGTCTGTGGATGGGTGACCATCTTAACATACCGAGTTTCCTCCGTGCCTCGGAAAGCACGTTAAGCTGTTGGTCCCGGCTGTCATTTGTAGATCTTTGGCAGTCGTTACGGATAGTCAGAAGCCAGTAAATCTGACTCCAGTCTTGCCAAGAAGTACCGTGTTACCCAGTTAATGGATTGTGGAGGTCTGGTAGGCAGCCGATCCACGTAAAACACTGGTATTCAGCTGAATCCGGTTTGACTGGAAGCCGACCCCAATATAGTTGGGAAAAGGCTAGGCAGATGATGATGATATAAGTGTAGATGAACACTAATACGAAGACTTCCTATGAGCATGTTCCGTTTCTCCCGATCCCGTAGAAATTTAAGGAATCTCATAGTGCTCCCCTACACTTCGCAACAAACCAACATGCCAGATTTCAGCTTCCTAAGACGTTTCGGCTGTGCGTTGTCTGTTTCTTCACCCAAACCTTCACTCCGACATGTGTACAGCCGGCCGACTCTGTGCACATGCCAAGATGGACTGACAGCTCACTTCGTGATCATTTCCCCCAATCCTTCACTTCGACATGTGTGCAGCCGACCGACTCTGTGCACATGCCAAGATGGACTGACAGCTCACTTCGTGTTCATTTCCCCCAATCCTTCACTTCGGCATGTTCACAGAATCAACCGGCTTCTGAATCACACTACTAAATCGAATGACACCTCATTCATATTTTTCCGATACAGCTTAAATTATTTATAAAAAATGTGTACTTAAGATCTATAAGTGTGCAAAATATATATTGCAACTTAGCATCTTTTCCTGCAGAAAACATTTCAATACAGAAAAGTATGGTATATGTTTCCTCCATTTCGATTTTTTTTTTTCAAGAATATTAAATTCATTTGAAATGAATTTTATTCGCAGCGTATTCGTCTCATTTCCATGGCGGTTCGCGACGCCTCGCGCCTGTGGGAAAGCATCGTATTTAAAAAATCTAATATTTTTATGGATTTAAAAAAAATAAAGTTCTCTACTGTGACCCTAGTGTACACCAAACGGTAATAACTTTTAAAATGAGCGATCTATCGCAATGAAACTAATTTGGGTGTCCTCAGAAAACGTGGTAAAAACTAGCCAAGTGCGACTCGCGAGCATAGGGTTCCGAAATAATTTTATTTTTTCAACATGTTATTTTAACAGTACAGATCTCTTATAGGTTTTCCTGTAATCTTTAGGTATAGAACTATTATCTCCCTTTTTTTAAAAAAAAATGTAGGCTCAGTAGTTTCTGATATAACGATTCAAAAAGTTACAAGAGTCCCCCAGTCTTTTGGGTCTAGCTGATACCCAAGCCACACGTGAACTTGGTAATGGTTGGAGGAAGACAAGCTAATTGCATTTGTTTTTTACGAAACATGCATATCGAAACTTATCTAAGCACTTAGTTTGTTTAGGAGCTCCATGCATAGAGAGGGAAAAGCGAATTCCGTTGGTGATAACTTCTTGCGGAGTTGAATTACTCTTTTTAAAAACTTCAGCACATTGAACTAAATCTTGTTTTCCAAACATTTTAAAAACTGTTATTTTATCCCACCTGGAAAATGCAGATGTTCAAATTAAACACAGTCACAAGTGATCCGTCGAATACTTAGGCCTACCAGGGAAACCACGTTAAAAAAACGCGCGAAGTAATTACTTAGCGCTATTTTTTTACGTACACGCCACCTTTGAGGTAGAGTACCTACCTACTGTACTTAAGTAGTGTGACTGTTCCTAAGTTACCCTAAGCTGATAAAATTTTCTTTTTACCTAGAATTAACCTAATTGCTAAGGACGGTCCCGCCATAGGCGGGAGGACCAGGCCCCATGGCCTTCCGCCTGGCCTTGTATAGCTCGCCTCCAGACTGGACACTCTTCCACCGATACTACGAAATGAATTCCCAAAACTACTACCTTGTCCGACCTTTGAGGCTGCGGTACAAGGAGGGGATAAAAGGTGAAGTTAATATTGGGAATTCACGGTTAGTATACATACGTAAAACAATAAATAATTATGGAACAATAACGAGATTACAATGTATGAAGCTAAGAAGACAAGAGGACTGCAAAAGGGAAAATGTACGTAACGCTTGTGTGGAGATAGGTAATATCAAAGCGCGATAGCGAGTTTCTTTACAATAAACTAGAGACCCACCCCAGTGACTCTCAAGCTTGTGTTACTCAATACATATATAAGTTATCTCTTTACATCGGCCTATCAACCCATACTGACATAAAATATGACCTAACACAAGCGTACCGTATTGTCAGTCGTTGGCATTGCTCTTTGCACCGACTCTTGTTATATGCAGAAGCGGATTTTTGGTTCGTCGCTTCGCACTTCCTTATTCTAACCCTTACGTGTAATGCACCAGAGTACTGCGGCAACTGTCGTTACGTCTAACAACAGGCGTTCCATCTGGGCTTCCTAAAAAATGTATTTCGCCAAATTTTATTTTTGTTTGTATATCAGTCAGAGGCCTCGGGGGCCGGTTGTGATTTAGCGAGATACAAATTCCTATGGATTAGAATTAGGAGGGCTATCAATTCAGTTCAACCCATACTTGGTGAAACCTACCCCAATGGAAGTGTGCAAATATCAAGGACAGAGCAAAGTATCCTGCATTCAGTCAGTCCATAGAGCGAGGCTACCTCTACTAATGTTTGGTTGATATGACATAACCTTAGACATTGCAAGCAACCATTATAGTCCAAACAGGCCCTAACTTGTGGCGAGTTTTATTCGGTTCAGCCTTCCGTAAGCAGTGTCTTAGTGCAGTGTCTTGGTAAAGTTTGTCTAAAGTCAGTTTAGAGTCATTGTTGTGTACAGTCTGTTGCTATGTGTCCAAAGCACACTTTATAGGAAGGCTTTCTCTGAGACCCTAGAACCAAAGACAGGGTAATTACCCTCTCTGACTTAAACGAGGTAACCGACTCCTGTGTTTGGTAGGATAATACACACAACACTCACCCATACATAGTTCACCAACCCACACTCACAAATTAACACTAAATTAATCTAACTTATATTTAACTTAATAAATAATAAAGAAAAAAAGAAAAAGACCATCGCTATTTGGCATTGACTGAGTCTTCTAGACTATCTTACGCCAGTCTGTAGATTATGGTGCCTAGCTCTCCCGAGTCCTAAAACCGAGTGCCGACCACGCCTTCAGCGCCGGGCCTCACCGCTTGCCAACAGGTGCCGTACCTGCTAAAACCTTTTTTTTTTTTTTTTGTAACGGGGGGAAATCCTCATGGATGTCCTCGGCGGGCGGAGGGGTCTGTCAGACTCTTACTGACTAAAACCACTCCGGTGCTCCATCTCTCACCAACCGGAGATCGCGAGAACTAATGCGACTTCCGTAATCCCCGGCTGGTGCCGGCCCGTCTCTACGGGCCACCTCGGGTCAGCGGGGGGAGTGAGGTGTTTGAATCCCCCCACGACGTCAAAGAGGGGCGGACGGGAATACCACGCGCCACCACCTCGGGACCGAATGGAGGGCGACGGACATCCCCAAGTCCGCCGCCCCTGGACCCAGTTAGGGGGGCCGGAAGAGGGCAGCGTATGCCCTCCTCCGACGCCCGGTGCGCCTGAAGCAGGCTGGGAGAGAGGTCGAGATCTCCCTCTCCCTTTCCGCAGCTTCCTTCTGCGCGATAACTGTTTCGCAGAAGGAGACCACTGCGTCCCAGGACTCCTCGCCGTCGACCATAGCACGAACTATGGCCGACAGCGAGAGATCACAGACCACAGAGATGAGGGCACGGCGTGGCTCCTCCCAAGCGGCACACTCTGCCAGCGTATGCCGCGCCGTGTCCTCTCGACAGTCGACACCTGCTAAAACCTCGGCCAAGTGTGAGTTAGCCCTGCTCACGGAGGGTTCCGTACCACGAATCTTAACTTGTATTATTTGCTGCTTTACCAACAGATGTTCATAATCCGTGAAAACTTCAACAGTCGAGCATTGTGGCCCTTGAGACAGTGTCCGCCGACCGACAGACGGACGGAAAGACAACGGAGATTCAACCACAGGCTTCGTCCTCCATGAATCGGGCATGGAACCCCAAATTGTTACGCGGCTCGGCAGAGTCCGACCCTTTTCAACTAACGTACAGTATTGTTTGCGACAATCGTTCAGTGGGTTCCTAAGGACTTCGCAATTTAAAAGCGTATAACATATTCTGTGATTCTCGAAATAAAGTGACAGGTTGGCCTTTACCATTAAAAGGACAATTTATGATTTTTCCAAGTGTCTGACAACATGTGAAGCGTTTCGAAATAAAATAAATATTTTGTATTATTGGGAGTGCTCGGTCATCAACTCAACAGAGTAGGTAGGTACTCTACCTCAAAGCTGGCGCGGACACGTGTGCATATTATTGGGAGTGCTCGGTCATCAACTCATCACAGTAGGTAGGTACTCTACCTCAAAGCTGGCGCGGACACGTGTGCATATTATTGGGAGTGCTCGGTCACCAACTCATCACAGTAGGTAGGTACTCTACCTCAAAGCTGGCGCGGACACGTGTGCATATTATTGGGAGTGCTCGGTCATCAACTCATCACAGTAGGTAGGTACTCTACCTCAAAGCTGGCGCGGACACGTGTGCATATTATTGGGAGTGCTCGGTCATCAACTCATCACAGTAGGTAGGTACTCTACCTCAAAGCTGGCGCGGACACGTGTGCATATTATTGGGAGTGCTCGGTCACCAACTCATCACAGTAGGTAGGTACTCTACCTCAAAGCTGGCGCGGACACGTGTGCATATTATTGGGAGTGCTCGGTCATCAACTCATCACAGTAGGTAGGTACTCTACCTCAAAGCTGGCGCGGACACGTGTGCATATTATTGGGAGTGCTCGGTCACCAACTCATCACAGTAGGTAGGTACTCTACCTCAAAGCTGGCGCGGACACGTGTGCATATTGTGACGATTGCAACTTTCCAACTTTTTAAATCGTTATACTTATCTCAGAAAGGGTGGCTCTTAGGCAAAAAGTATCGCGATGTTTTCATAGATATTATCTACAATTTTTAACTGAACTAATTTTATGATAAAACTTATCGTTTTGCTAAAACCCGCGAAAAGCCCGTTTTTGTGACCTTTGACCCCTAGTATTTTTTCCAGTTGTTAGATCGACGAGGACTTTTTAGATTTCATTTATGACAGTGTTTTGAACAATCCTACCAATTGTGAGCTGGGTGCGAATTAATGTAACCTCGGATGTCTAAATTAACCGGACTAGTTCAATTCAGTATTTAAACATGGCACTCCGAACGCATAATTTATTGTTATTTTAAGGATAGGTTATTTTTGATGACAATTAATATGAAAGAGGTCAATGAAAACCATTAATTATTTTACACTAAATTTAACGCATCAGTTTCTCAAAATGTTGTTGTAGGCACAAAGCCGCGCGAATTAAAATTTGATCCTACAGGTCCTTGCCGGTCGATGCATTAATCACGATAATAAGGATCATGATTAATGATGGCTCAAATATGGAATTATCTTATGGGGAAATAGCACAGACGCGCCTACACTATTCACTTTACAGAAAAAAATGATAAGAATATTAATGAATATCCAAGATTCCGACTCCTGTAAACCCTACTTCAAAGAGCTAAAAATATTAACTGTACCCTGTCTTTATATACTGGAAATTTGCAAATTTGTTCGAAAATATTCACAATTCTATACAAAAAGAGAGGACATTCAAACTAAAATCACACTTAGACATAAAAATAGGCCTAGCATACCCACTTCACGATTGAAAATGCACTATTCTAGTGCATTTGTTATGTCTATTAAAATATATAATAAGTTACCAGAATTCATCAAAAATGCAGACAGTAATAATATGTTTATCAATAAACTAAAACAATTTCTAATAGACAAATCCTACTATACTATAGATGAATACTATAACGATAAATATAAACTACAATAAAAACTATTAATTATATACTGTTTCACTGTAAAAATGTATCTACTTACAATAGTGAATAACATATAAATTAAATTTACACAAAATTAATTTGAATAAATACATAATTTAAAACTGATGACGATACAAATACTTGACATTTAATTTATTATACAAAGACATTACATACATAAATTAATTTAAATAATAACATAATTTCATAATAATGATGACAAATGAAATAACTGATATAATTTAATAATAATGATGACAGAAACAAATTGAAATATCTGACATCATTTATCAAGACTACACACAGACATAATTATAATATTTATACAAAATTAATTTAAATAAATACATAATTTAATAATGGTGACGATAAAAATAAATAAAAATAACTCAATATTAATCAAATTTAAAATAACGATGACAAAAATAAATTAAAGTATGGAACATAATTCACCACACAATAATATACATATAAATCTATTAACATTTTAACCATCTAATTACCTGTAATAATAATTAATGAATTCCATGAATTGTTACTTAGTCTTCGTCCTCTCTCCTAACTTTGCTGTGCCCGACAGGGTCCATATTGATCTTGACAATATTTATACCACCTATATGTACATAATATGGAATGCAATAAAATATTGAGTATTGAGTATTGATCGGCCGGCGAGGACCTGCAGAGTAGCCTGCGCGTTCACCTGATGTAATGCCCCTTGATTACTTCCTATGGGGAAGCATGAAACAATGCGCCTACAGTACCCACCCCTATCAACAGTGAGGCCGAAAGCCTTCATGACTGGCGAGTGTACATACTTCTCAGTAATTACTTGATGGATGCTGTCAGTGCTGCCCGCACTCGGCTCAGTGGAGAGGCGGTGCGCTTGCATTATGGCATGGAAGCCGTCAACCCGAGCCTCCACAAACATACCTGAAGCGCTACAAAAGCAGGTCAGCCATCCATTAATTATCCCAAATAAACCATCCTTAAAAGAACAATAAATTGTTCGTTTGGAGTGCCATGTTTTAACATTGAGAGAGAACATGTTATGTTTGAGTTTCGAACACGTATTTTTTTTTTTTAAGTGATAAGAAAGGTCAGGGATCAGGGCGACTTATCCAGAAATTTTACGATGATTTAAAAAATTGATGAAAAAAAAATTACTTTCGTTCGTTTCGAACGTTTTAGTTGTTTTTAGCGGTTGGGTTTTTTGACAAAGCCAAAAATGTAACTCACTAAAAAGTAGGATTATTTCCTACTACCCCGAGCCCTTTGTCTTGATACCCCACTCGAAAGATTTGAAAATAAAAAAATTGAAGGTGTAATATGGCGCCCAGTGGTACTCTCACAGTAAATACGAATATAACGAACCTCTCAAGCTAAAATCCATAGAGCCGTTTAGGCTCTAGGGCATGCTAAAGAAATATACATACACACGAAAAACATAACCCTCCTTCTTTAGCAGTAGGGTAAAAACAAAGATTTTTGGTTGAAAAACATGTTTATTTTCAATTAGCTTTTGCTCGCGACTTCGTAGGTACGCGTATATCCCGTTTTATCCCGTTCCTGTTAAAAATTCGGGAAATCCTCTCTTAGTGCTCCCCTACCTCCCCAAGGAACCTATACGCCAAATTTCTGCTTCTTACGACGTAACTACACTAATATTATAAAGAGGAATAATCAACAAACCCTACTTACTGCAATAAAACAATATTGGCCGTGTGTGTCCATGCTGAGCCAGCTGCACAAATCCTGCACTCGCAGCCCCGCGCGGCTGCTGCGGGCGGACGCTGAGCGCGCGTTCAGTGGCTGTTGCAGGCGCGCGCTCGCCACACTGCGGCACGACGTCGCGTCGCTCTCACGAGTGCGTTGACGAGGTTACGTCGTCACTCGTCGCGATTCATCGCTTATTGCGTAGCGGTCATTTAGAATTCTATAGTCAAAACAGTCTTCTTTTGTGGCAAATGTGTTACTTTCACATTGAATTGAAGTAGACAGAGCCTCCGCGTACAACGATGCGAGCTGGCTCTGCTGGCATCCGTGTATCTACGTACACTTAGAACTTGCTAGGTTCTCGTATAATGAAAACAAAGTTTGATACAAGAGGGAGTAAGGGAGCTCAGTGATGGGGGCACCTAGGCTTTGTTGTCGCCTTCTTGTTAGGTGTTTAGGGTTTCGAGCCTCCGCAGCTCCGTGTGGGAAAACGGTTTCTAAGTATCACGTTACAAAAACATGATGCGCAACTGCGACTCGCAGTTGACCGGCTTTTTAATCTTATTAATTATTTTCATGGTTCACTCTGTACTGCTGGTTCATTGTCAAGCACTCGACCCTAGCCCTACTTTTAGCAGAAAGGTTAATTTTTTTGCCAAAACCGGAAAAATTGGTTATTTTCACAACATTTGCAAAGTACCTAAAGGTGCAATCATTATTAAATATCAAAATCGTACCCCACCAAATATCGATTTCAGTCAATTAACGCGCGACATTGTTTCGCAGTGTGGTTCTGCTTTAGCTAAGTAACGTGCGTGCGTGCGTGCGTGCGTGCGTGCCTACGTGCTTGCGTGCGTACGTGCGTGCGTGCGTGCTGTAAGTAGTGTGTGTGCAGGTGATGTCGCTGTCGGGCGACGTGCTGCCGCAGTACCGGCAGGAGGCGCCCAAGACGCCGCCGCACATCCTGCTGCACTACTGCGCCTTCAAGGCTATCTGGGACTGGATCATCCTGTGCCTCACGTTCTACACGGCCATCATGGTGCCTTACAACGTGGCCTTCAAGAACAAGACGAGCGAGGACGTGTCGCTGCTGGTCATCGACTCCATCGTAGACGTGGTGTTCTTCATTGACATCGTGCTCAACTTCCACACCACGTTCGTGGGCCCGGGCGGCGAGGTGGTGAGCGACCCCAAGGTCATCCGCAAGAACTACTTCAAGTCGTGGTTCCTCATCGACCTGCTGTCGTGTCTGCCCTACGACGTGTTCAACGCCTTCGACCACGACGAGGACGTGAGTATGCTGTGTGGTATGCGGTGTACACTGCAGTCGGGTGTTCTATGAGGCACGTGCTCCGCAGGGCATCGGCAGCCTGTTCAGTGCGCTGAAGGTGGTGCGTCTGCTGCGGCTGGGCCGCGTGGTGCGCAAGCTGGACCGCTACCTGGAGTACGGCGCTGCCATGCTCATCCTGCTGCTGTGCTTCTACATGCTGGTGGCGCACTGGCTGGCGTGCGTGTGGTACTCCATCGGCCGCTCGGACGCCGACTCGGGCCTGCAGTACTCGTGGCTGTGGAAGCTCGCCAACGTCACGCAGAGCCCGTACTCGTACGTGTGGTCCAACGAGTCGGACGGGCCCGAGCTCGTGAACGGCCCGTCGCGCAAGACCATGTACGTCACCGCGCTGTACTTCACCATGACCTGCATGACCTCCGTGGGCTTCGGCAACGTCGCCGCCGAGACCGATAACGAGAAGATCTTCACCATCTGCATGATGATCGTGGCAGGTGCCGGAATTCTTCTCTTATTAGCCGGAGCACGGCGCGACCCCCGCGCAGCGCCCGGCCCCGCGCCCCGCGCCCCGCGCCCCGCGCTGCTGCGGGGGCCGCGCCTCCCGCACTCCCTGTGTCCTCAGTCTGTTGTGTGCGCACGGTGTGTTGCACCCCACTCCTGTCCTGTTCCACATTTATTTGGTATTTAGTTGTGTTGTGTTGTCCGCCCCTCTCCCCTCACCTCACCTCAGCCCCGCCCCTCCCCCCGTGCAAGCCCACGAAGCGTCGCGGCACGTCTCATACATACGTGGTGATGAGCGTCATGTGCGGCTCGACCCGCGAGTCCGCAGCACTCTTCTGTTAGTGCTCACTAATTTCAAAATAATACGAGTAATTCTTTGTGATCCGAGGCGTAGGTATGCCGACATTGGTAACGTATTGTTTAATAGCTGCATCATTATGTGCGAAGGAAGATGAGTGTACCGCCGATGTGGCCCCGGTAGCACTTGCTCCGTGTATCGAAGCTAGTCTGGCCATCACTGCGCCGGCGCCGTGACACATCACGGTGGTAAGTTGGAGCAAGCCCTGCAGTGCTAACAGTTTTCTCACTTTATTTTGTAGGGTTCCGAATATCCGTCAAAAGGGAACCCTTATAGGATCACTCGGGTGTCTGCCTGTCGTCTGTCACAGCCAATTTTCTCCGAGTCTGCTGGTTCAATTCTGGTGAAATTTGGTACACTTGTGCACTTCTATAACTCAAATATGAACGCTTTTTAATTTTTGACATAAATATTTTTGAAGTTATTCAAGAAGAGGTCGTATTTTTTGTAAAAAAGTTTTTTATTTTTCACTTTTTAGTGGTACCTAGGTACCTGCGTACCCATTAACAGCGTACCGGCGCAATGTTATGTTAAGAACTGGTGTAAACACTAAAAAAACATGCGGTTTCAGCAATCCCGATCCCTTTGTTACCATTTATTGAAGAGTTCCGTTGCCTACCTCCGAAGTTCTTCGTCAGATCTTCACCAAATTGAAACGGGACCAGTCCAGGAAAATACTCTTTCAAACAAAAAAAGAATCATCCAAATCGGCGTACAATTGGCTAAAGTATCGCTGAACAAACATTTTTCATAGGATCTCATCTTCTTCTTCTTCTTCTACCTGGCGTTAATCCCGGCTATTGCCAGGGTCCGCCTTCCTACTTAGCTTCCTCCACTTTGCCCGATCTTGAACATCCTTCTCAGTTAGGCCATTGGCTCTCATGTCGGACTTAACGACGTCCAACCAGCGCTTGCGAGGGCGACCACAGGACCTAGCCCCAAGAACAGCCATATTCATGCATCCCCGACCAACGTACTGGATAGGGCGGCGCATGATGTGGCCATACCATCGCAGACGACACTCTTGCAGTTTTTCCCCCACGTCACGGACACCAAGACTACCTCTGATGAAAGAGTTGCGTATGCGATCGGATCGCGTTACGCCACTCATCCACCTCAGCATCTTCATCTCCGTGACGCGAAGCTCCTGGGTGTGTCTGCTTAGTGCTGGCCAACATTCACCGCCGTACAGTAGGACAGGCCGTATGATGCATTTATATATCTGCCCCTTGAGCTTCGGAGGCATTTTGCGGTCGCATACAACGCCCGTTACCTCGCGCCACTTCGCCCAAGCCGCGCCTATACGTGCTTGGACATCGCCGTCCACGTTGCCAAACTCGTGCAGCACGGATCCAAGGTACCTGAACGTATCGGACTTTCTGATCAGGTCCGAACCTATTCGGATGAACCTATTTGAATCCGTGCCGCCACAGGACATGTACTCAGTCTTCGCCACATTTAGTCTCAGACCACCGTTTTCAAGCGTGTCCTTCCAAATGTTGACTTTGCGCTCAAGATGGGCTTTGTTCTGATTAACGAGGGCGATGTCATCGGCATACATCATTAGCCATGGGGGCTTATCTTGGATGTTTGCCGTAACTACATCGAGCACTACGTTAAACAAGAACGGGCTAAGAGCCGAGCCTTGGTGAACGCCAACAGATATTGGGAACCCATTCGATTCGCCAACAGCGGTCTGGACAGAGGACACGGAATCGCGGTACATGTCTCTGATAATGTCAATATAGGCCTCGGGAACGCCTTTGAAGCGCAGTGCCCACCAGATGGACTGCCGAGGTATACAGTCGAAGGCCTTCTGCAGGTCTAAAAGGCCATATGCAAAGCTCTCCTTCTCTCTCTGTAAGCCTCAGCCAGATTCCGTAAGGCGAATACTGCGTCCATGGTGCTGTTACCCGCCCGGAAGCCATATTGACACTCAGAGACAGTACACTCGCTACGGAGCCGTGTGTCAATGATGCGCTCGAAGAGCTTCATGGTGTGGCACATGATCTTGATACCGCGGTAGCTACTACAATCCTGTACGCTACCTTTGCCTTTGTATACAGGGATAATCAGGCTAAATCGCCACTGGTTCGGCATTTCCTTGGTGATCAGGAAGCGGTTAAAAAGATCCGTCAGAAGGTCCACGCCATGTGGGCCCATCGCCTTCCACACCTCAATTGGCACATTGTCAGGCCCGACCGCTTTCCGGTTCTTCATGTGGCGAAGAGCAATGCGGGTTTCGTCGGGGGAAATAGGGGAAATAAGTCCAAGGTTAGGAGGCGGTTCGGGAGGAAGGTTATGGGGATGCTGTTTGTTAGACAGCTCCGCGAAGTATGTACTCCATCTCTCCTTAACAGAGGGGGCATCGTAGAGCAGCTTACCCTGGGCGTCCCTTACACAGAGACATTTACTAATGTCCCGTGCAGCTTTCTCCCGGGCACGCGCCAGCTTAAAAATAAGCTTTTGCCCCTCCGCAGTTTCCAGCTTGTCGTACAAGGGCGCCAGACTTTTGCTGCGGGCTCTGGCTACAGCTTTTTTGCAAGCGCGCTTAGCCGCTCCATATGCCTCTCTGTCATCCGGAGAGTTGGACCCTTGCCACTGTTTAAATAAAACCTTCTTCTTCCGAGTCGCCTCCTGCACCCCGTCATCCCACCACCACGTCTCCTTTTCTATGGTGCGGCCACCACGAGAAGTGCCAAGGACGCGCTTACCCGCATCGGTGATTGCTGAATGGATCCTACTCCAGATCTCTTGAGTGGACTCATGCGGAGCACTGATCTCGAGATGCTCGACCTCCGCGATGAAGTCCGATTGCCTAGGACCATCAAGCAACCACCACTTTGTGCGGGGTTTGCGTTTTTCGGTCACTTTCTTTTTCGGTACTTCAACCGCAAAGTCCAGGACAAGGAGGCGGTGTTGAGCCGTTAGGCTTTCACCTGGGATGACTTTGCAGTTGGTAACCTTGCCAATGTGGCACCGTCTCACCAGCAGGTAATCTATTTGGGTTGAGTAGGCACCACTACGGTACGTAATAAGATGCTGGGGCTTCTTCTGAAAGAACGTGTTCGCGATGGCTAGGTCAGACAAAGCGCAGGTGCTGAGTATACTGACTCCCTCTGCATTTAGCTGGCCATATCCAAAACCACCGTAAACACGTCCGTACTCTCCAGCAAACTGACCTACGTGACCGTTGAGATCCCCCCCAATCAAAACACCTTCGGAATTCGGAATAGCGCGTAGTACGTCCTCGAACTCATCCCAGAAGGCCTCCTTTTCAGACTCACAGCAACCAGTTTGAGGAGCATAGGCGCTGATAAGGTTCGTTACCGACCCTTCGATCAGCACCCTAACTCGCATCAACCGGTCGCTGCATCGGTCTACTTCAAGTAGTCCATCCTGGAGGTCCTTAGACAGCACCACGGCCACTCCGCCCCTGCCCGTTGGTGATCCGGTGTACACTAGCCGGTACCCCTGCCCGATGTCACGTGACTTATTTCCCTTCCAGCGCGTCTCCTGAAGGAAGGCGCACTGGACCCGACGCTTCGCAAGTACGTCCGCGAGTTCTCGGCAACGTCCGGTTAGGGAGCCAATGTTCCAGGTGGCAAAGCGGAACTTCTTCTTGGGTACTATCCTCTTTAGCCGTGCCCGTACTCGACACGGTAGCCCTAGCCCACTTATCGCAGGTTTAGGGCGATGTGCCTGCGCGTCGTTATGCGGCGACGCCCTAGCCCGAGTACCCGTTTTCAACTTCTAGTCCACTTTATTTGGCTGAAGTTGGTTTTAAGTGGGGCGACCAGCCGTCTGACCCCCACAACCCTACGAGAGGGAAACCAGGTTCGCCAGAGCCTCGTCCGTTGGACAGCAGGGTGCACCGCTAGCAGGTGAGGTTGGCTTGGGTCTTAAGATGGTAACAGACCCCATGCACCCCTATACATAGGATCTCATCATCAGATCCTAATTTATACCTTTCATCATCAGCTCAGCAACATGAGATGATGATTACCAGGCACAAATGTCTGAATTGCGTTAGAAAGTTCATGAAAAACATTGTATGTGCCTATAAAATTTGAGGGTTGCCCTCGATTTTCGTGGGATCCCATAATCAGATTCTGACATGGTGACAATGGGACCAATTGAGATACATACCCTTTCAGATGAAACAAAAAATTTTCAAATCGGTTCATAAATGACGGAATTATGAGGTAACAAACATAAAAAAATACAACCGAATTGAGAACCTCCTCCTTTTTTTGAAGTCGGTTAAAAAGGACCATTCCCCAAAAATAAATTTAACTTAGGTACTTATTATTTTTAACCGACTTCTTCAAAAAGGAGGAGGTTGTATGTATGTTTTTTTATGTATGTTCACCGATTTCTCCGCCAATTTATTTATTTAGGAACTAATAGTTACACATTACAATATCTTACAAAATAATTGTCTTATATACATGATACTGGTGTGCAACTCACACTGTTATTCACAGCACACATATAGACATTGTGTATGATCTCTTGCTAGACCCTACATTACTTTCAGATGGGAGATGAATGAAATAAAAGAAGGTAAGTACTAGAACACTACTGTATTGTCCCAAAAGTACTTATATGTAAAATGAGCTTAATGAACTGATGGTGTGGCAAATGAAGTGAGTGACGCGGCCCTTGTTGGCTGTAACGAGAACGCCTGGCTGACTTGATAGCCTATCGCGAACTGAACTGTATTATGAGTTGAATCGAAATTTATGTGCGGTGTAAACTGCTGAATTGCATAATGTGCGGTTGCACCGTACACATTGGTTATGAGCAAAACGAGAAAAAACAAATAATCATCATTAATCTTAATAGAAAGAAAATTGCATTTTTAATATAACCTTACAGCCTTTTATGGCCTTAATAAGGACGTTGCGAAACCCTTTAGCGGGCATCGCCAATATATCCAGCTCGGTAAAAAGTTTATTAAAATTAATTCGAACTAGCGGGCGTCACGCGGTTTCACGCGCGTAGTTCCCGTTCCCACGAGTTTGGGAATAAAATATAGCTTATGTTACTCCCTGATAATGTAGCTATCCATTGCTGAAAGAATTTTTCAAATCGATCCTGTCGTTTTTGAGTTACTTCCAGATCCAGGAAGCTGAATAAAAATGCTTTCAATTGAAGAAGATATCGGAGATTCGGGCGTTACACTGGTACACCATAGGCTTTTTGAGTTACTTCCAGATCCAGGAAGCTGAATAAAAATGCTTTCAATTGAAGAAGATATCGGAGATTCGGGCGTTACACTGGTACACCATAGGCCTTTTCAGTTACTTCCAGATCCAGGAAGCTGAATAAAAATGCTTTCAATTGAAGAAGATATCGGAGATTCGGGCGTTACACTGGTACACCATAGGCTTTTTGAGTTACTTCCAGATCCAGGAAGCTGAATAAAAATGCTTTCAATTGAAGAAGATATCGGAGATTCGGGCGTTACACTGGTACACCATAGGCTTTTTGAGTTACTTCCAGATCCAGGAAGCTGAATAAAAATGCTTTCAATTGAAGAAGATATCGGAGATTCGGGCGTTACACTGGTACACCATAGGCTTTTTGAGTTACTTCCAGATCCAGGAAGCTGAATAAAAATGCTTTCAATTGAAGAAGATATCGGAGATTCGGGCGTTACACTGGTACACCATAGGCTTTTTGAGTTACTTCCAGATCTAGGAAGCTGAATAAAAATGCTTTCAATTGAAGAAGATATCGGAGATTCGTGCGTTACACTGGTACACCATAGGCTTTTTGAAACTACAGTGAGAACTCCGCCACCATCTTTTTTTTTTGGTACATTCCTAGTTACAGTCACATCTAGAAACTGTGTACCTCTCATCGATGAATTCATTGTCGAATATTTGCGATGTTAGCCATGTCTCCGTTAAAATAATTATATCGTAGCAGTGCGATAGCACATTCATAAACAAAGTAGGTAAGTAGTTTAGTCCGAAGCCCCCTACAGTTTTGGTAATAGATTGTTATGTTATCTAACACGACGTGAATGAAACCTAAACAGTATAGCTTGAGTAGTAGAATGCCAATTGTATTGACATACGATGTGCCCAAAGCACAGACCGTAAATTACTTACGGTCTGTGCTTTGGGCACATCGGATGGACGGGATCGATTGGATATACTATACCGTATAGTATATACCTAAGTATATCTATTTCGTACAAGGTATATCTATTATATAGTATAGGTATACTACCGTGCAATAACAGATTCGACTGCATACAAAAGTTATTAAAATAGAAAAATGTGTAACTTACTTTTATAAAAACAAGAGCAAAGATCGTTATAATGAAACAGACTGCTGGACTAGCCTCATATATAAACTTAGAGAAACTTAAAAGAAATAACTTAATTAAAACATCGATTCAATAGAAGTGGAAGTTACAAAAATAATGGTTGTTACTGTTTATTAGGATTCTTTGAAAGGCTAAATTTTGCTAATATCCTCGAACGATCGTATGGCAATGGAAGGCTCTGACTCAATCCTTGTGCGTGAACAAGGATAGTAGCATGCTTAACCCATTCGTATTTAATTTTATTGTTTTTGGCAGCTGCTTTTTTTTTACTATTGACAGGCACGCGTTTGACCACCATCTCACCTGACAGTAAGCGATGATGTGGTCTAAGATGGAGCACGCTTGCCTAGAAGTAACCTATTCACTCTTGACTTAAAGACTCCAGGTTGTAGCTATCGGGAAACATAGACTCTGGCAGGGAATTCCACTCCTTAGCTATACGCATTATGAATGTGTTCCCAAAACGTTTTGTGCGCGTGGGTAGGATGTCCACCATGTACCGGTGGCGCATCGCCGTTCGTCTTGTGGTCCGATGATGGGACGGGCTTGGCGGAATTAAATTATGCAATTCCGTCGCACATTCCCCAAAATGCAACCGGTAAAAAACCGACAGGCTAGCAACTCGTCGTCGATGCTCAAGACTTTGGAGCTTCGTCGCGACGAGCCTCTCATTGCCAATGATCCTCTTGGCTCGTTTCTCAATTGACTCAAGGGCATCAAGCTGGTATCTGGCAGATCCGTCCCAAAGATGAGAGCAGTATTCCATACACGATCGAACTTGCGCTTGATAGAGTTTGAGCAGCTGTTCCGGCGTGAAGTACCGTCTCACCTTTGCTAGGATTCCCAACTTCCTTGTAGCCACTTGAGCTTTTGCCTCTATAAAAGGGCCAAAATTGAGAGTTGATGTCAATGTAACCCCAAAAAGTGCAATCACGTCATTTGCTTTGCGCGTACGAGTGTCAACCCATGCCAGGTAAGCCGCGTGCTTAAGCGCAAAAGCGCGATTGCACTCGGCACCAAACCATGGACAAGCTTCGCCAGACATTGTTATGTCAGAGAACGGAATGTAGTACTCCATTCCCCTTCGCAACACATCCGTCACAGCGTCCGCGCACGACGAAGCATCAGTCGAAGAAAAGCAAGTAGACTGCCAAGGATAACATGCGAAGAAAGATCGCATGCCATCCCAATCTGCTGACCTGTACCGCCATACCCACTGTGTGCCTCTTGAGCTAGGATTGGGCGGGGAGTAAACGAACACAGACTTCACCAGACATTGGTCGTAACTATCCAGTGGTGAAGAAATCGACACCGAATAGCGGTCTGGATCTGTTGTCAGCAAAAGGTCCAAGCAATTGGCAGTGTGCGAATCAACATCCGGCACAACATTCTTGCACCTTGCTTCCTTGCACCGACAAAATAATTGTTTCTTTTTTAGAGTTAAATGTTCATGCGTATACACACGACCCGCGCAACTTCGTCTGCGTCACAATTTTCATTACTGCTCCGCTCCTATTGGTCTTAGCGTGATGATATAGTCTATATCCTTCCTCGATAAATGGGCTATCTAACACTGAAATAATGTTTTCAAATCGGACTAGTAGTTCCTGACATTAGCGCGTTCAAGCAAACAAACAAACTCTTCAGCTTTATATATTAGTATAGATTTGAATTTCCAGTAAAACCCAACTGGGCGCTTAGTTCCTTTGCTAAAAGAAATGTACTTAACATATTGTCACGTAAAATACGGGAGTTTAACTTCACTATTATGTTTTTCGGGCTTGTACTTTATTTACGTGCGTGTGGTACTCTATGAATGCTAAGAATGTCTTTTTGATTCAAAGGAAATTTAATTTTGGAGCTGATATCTTCTAAAAGATTTAACAAGTTTTCATTGCGCTTCTCGGGGATATTGCATATTACCAAATTACATTGGCGAGCCTGTTGTTCAAGAGTGTCGATTTTATTTTCAGATATCAAATTTTGCAAAAGTTCTGTATTCCTTAATTGGATACCGCCCACATCTCATTCATGAGTTCCAATTGCGGACCGATTTTAAAAAATATTTTTTTATATGCAAGCCTATACTCCTGGGCATGCTGAAGATCAAATTATCCAGCAATTTCGGAGTAACCTATCCCATTCTTGAATAGCGGCTTCCCTGAGCTCTGGCGCTGTCTGGGGACGTGACTGACGGTTCCAAATTGCATGCCCAGGAGGATCTCCGTATGTGTTCAAGCCAAGGAGGAGTCATTCCTCGTCGAGGCGATCGGCGGCAGGGATTTCTCGCGTCCGGCCCTGGTTTAAGCCATGGTTCGGAGTGAGGAGACTTGAGAAGCGGTCACCTCCTTATGCGAAGCAGTAATGCTAACAAAGGAGGAAGCCGAACTCGTGAAAGAGAGGGAAACCTCACGCCCCAGCCGCCGAAACAGAAAAAGGCGCCCCGGGCGTCGGGAGAAACAGGACGATTCTCGGCCACCGTAGGCGCGGGACTACGGACGGCGAGCATTGGGTGGCTCGCCGTCTGATCAGAACCAGGCCCGGGTCGGCGGCGCGCTGCGATCCCAACGCGCCTCAAGGACATGTCAGCACGGAAGACGGGGCTCACTAGGGTCAGTGCTTGCTGGGGCTGCGGATTTCGTTCGAAAGAGGCACCGTACCCTGGAACGCAAAGGGCACTAGGAGGAACACGGATGGGTTTTAGAGTCTGACACTCCCTCCTGCTGTACCCAGAGCGGGAGGAGTCATTTGATGACTTCCCATTGATTGACATTCATTACACATACATTAACATTGTTCAAGCCAAGGAGGAGTCATTCCTCGTCGAGGCAATCGGCGGCGGCGATCTCTCACGTCCGGCCCTGGTTGTGGCCATGGTCCGGAGCGAGGAGACATGGGAAGCGGTCACTTCCTTCTGCGAAGCAGTAATGCTAGCAAAGGAGGAAGCCGAACGTGTGAGAGAGAGGGAACCTCACGCCCCAGCCGCCGCAACAGAAGAAGGCGCCCCGGGCGTCGCGAGTCGCAGGGCGATTCTCGGCCACCGTAGGCGCGGGCTTGCGGACGGCGAGCTTTGGGTGACTTGCCGCTGTGTTCCACACGCGCCTCAAAGAGCTGTCAGCACAAAAGACGGGGCCCGCTAGGGCCAGTGCCTGCTGGGGTTGCGGACTTCGTTCGAAAGAGGCACCGTACCCTGGAACACAAAGAGCACTAGGAGGAACGAGGATGGGTTTTAGTCAGTAAGAGTCTGAGACTCCCTTCTGCTTCACCCAAAGCAGGAGGAGTCATTTGATAATTTCCCATCCTTAAAAAAAAACAAAAAACTTTCTAGGAGCTAAGCAGCGAAAACCCATGACATAATTAAGACCGGCTATTTCAATCAACTGCCAACAGTAGCTATGGCTACTGCTAAGCCGAAGATCGGTTTAAAGAATGCCTGCTGAAAGAGTCGGTGTGGTTTCGAATCTCAATAGTCGTAGTTTATATCATAATGGCCAGAATGTTAAAGTATAATAATTGACAGAACCTATTTTCTCTATGTTTCCGTTTGCATCCGTTAAAAAAGTAAAAAACCAATGTAGACAAGTTTTACACATATACCTGATAAGATAATCATGATATGTAATGCATATTCACGCAGCGCCATCTTGACGCTCGCGAATGAAGTCGCGGGCAACAGCTAGTGAGCTTATAAGTTGATTGTTAAATTTATGATCATAAAAGCTCGCGACAACCTTTTATGATCTTATAAATTATGTATAATGAGGTTATAAGTTGACTAGTTGACCCGCGCAACTTCGTCTGCGTTACAATTTTCATTACTGCTCTGCTCCTATTGGTCTTAGCGTGATGATATAGCCTATAGCCTTCCTCGATAAATGGGCTATCTAACACTGCAGGATATATTTCAAAACAGTAGTTCCTGAGATGCGCGTTCAAGCAAACAAACAAACAAATTCTTCAGCTTTATATATTAGTATAGATACTTAGTTAAAATTTTATAGGAAAATTTTATTTTCTTCTTTTTAGAGCATTTAAATAAAAGATATTATTTATTTTAAGATTTTTTTGTTTTTAATTTCGTTTTTACTTTTAGTTATTTTTTTCAAGTTACTATCAACAAGCCCTTTCATTTGATACCCATATTGTAGAAGTGCATAAAAAATACTATTCCGCCATCTTGGATTTAGAGTGTCGTCACATTCTTTTTCGAATTACTCTCAACAAGCCCTTTCTTTTGATACCCATATTGTAGAAATGCATTAAAAATAACTATTCCGCCCGCGCCGTCTTGGATGGTCCGCCAAATTGGATTTAGAATGACGTCACAGCTGCGTACCTACTCAGACGAAGACGTCGTCAAAGTATCACCACTTAAAAGTGAAAAATTAAAAACTTTTTTTTATAAAAAATTATAACCTTCTTCTAAACAAAACACGACAGTATAACCTTAATTTGGAAAGAAACAAAACCAAATACACCGAAGTTCGAAATTAAGGTTATTGTACTAACTATGTATACGTTGCAGTGTTTGTACTAACTATGTATACGTTTCAGTGTTTGTACTAACTATGTATACGATGCAGTGTTTGTACTAACTATGTATACGTTGCAGTGTTTGGTTGGAAGTGGGTTATATTTTTTTGTAAAAAGATTTTGTCATAGGTATACGTAATTCGGAACCCTAAAAATCAGTAAAAGCATCGAAAGAAATAGAAGTTCAGACTACCGATTGTTACGACCACTGAGTTTATGCTTAGATAGCGGAAGCTCCGCGGCGCGGTGTAGCGCGGTGTGGCACGGTGTGGCGCGGTGTGGCGCGGTGTGGCGCGGTGTGGCGCGGTGTCGACGTCGCGCATGACGCTCGCGCTCCTCGGCGCAGGTTGGATCACTCGTAACGCGCGCTCCTCCGCGCAGGTCACTCGCAAGGATCACTCGTAACGTTACACTTACATGTGACTAAGCATTAACGCGTTTATTTCATCATAACGTGTTCTCAACGCTCTGTTTGTACGTGTGCTGTAAGACTAATATTTTTGATCTTTTAAATTTGGCATGTCTTGCATTGTGGAAGAGTCTGTAAAGCTACAAAAGCATTTATTTTACGTAATGTGTGTGAAGTAACCGGGCCGCTCCGAGCGGGTACCCGCGTCCACGCCGCTCACCGCTCTGTTCGTGTCGGCAGCGCTGCTGTACGCCACTATATTCGGGCACGTCACCACCATCATCCAGCAGATGACGTCAGCCACGGCCAAGTACCACGACATGCTGAACAACGTACGCGAGTTCATGAAGCTGCACGAGGTGCCCAAGGCGCTGAGCGAGCGCGTCATGGACTACGTGGTGTCCACGTGGGCCATGACCAAGGGCCTGGACACCGATAAGGTAAGCCGCGCGCGCGCCGCACCCGCGTGCCGGCAGCCTCACCGCAACGCCTCGTCTCCGCAGGTGCTGAACTACTGCCCCAAGGACATGAAGGCGGACATCTGCGTGCACCTCAACCGCAAGGTGTTCAACGAGCACCCTGCCTTCCGCCTGGCGTCGGACGGCTGCCTGCGCGCGCTCGCCATGCACTTCCAGATGTCGCACTCGGCACCCGGCGACCTGCTCTACCACACGGGCGAGTCCATCGACTCGCTGTGCTTCATCGTCACCGGCAGCCTCGAGGTCATCCAGGACGACGAGGTCGTCGCCATCCTGGGTACGTGCGCGCAGCTCTCCCCCGACCGCGTGCCGTGACATGTAGAGAATACCCACTGTTGCAGGCAAGGGTGACGTGTTTGGCGACTCGTTCTGGAAGGACAGTGCCGTGGGGCAGTCGGCGGCCAACGTGCGCGCGCTCACCTACTGCGACCTGCACACCATCAAGCGCGACCGCCTGCTCGAGGTGCTAGACTTCTACCAGGCCTTCGCCAACAGTTTCGCGCGCAACCTCACGCTCACCTACAACCTGCGCCACCGCCTCATCTTCCGCAAGGTGGCCGACGTAAGGCGCGAGCGCGAGCTCATGGAGCGCCGCAAGCGCGAGCCGCAGCTGGAGCAGGCGCAGGACCACCTCGTGCGCAAGATCTTCTCGCGGTTCCGCCGCGAGCGCAGCGTGGCCGCCGCGCCCGTACCCGCGCCCGCGCGTGCCACGCCCTCGCCCGGCCCAGCGCCCTCCGACCCCGAGCGCGGCGAGTCCGCGCCTGCCCCCGCCGCGCCCGCCGCGCCCACCGCCGCGCGTGGCAAGTGGGGCCGCCTGCTGGCCACCGGCTCGCTGGACGCCGGCGCGCCCGAGCCCACGCGCGGCGCCTTCACGCGTAGCCTCAGCGCGCGCGACCGGCCGATCGCCAGTGCGCCCGGCGCGCCCGGCGCGTCCGGTGCATCCAGCGCCTCCAGCGAGACATCGACCGCAGCGGCACCGGCGCCCGCGCCCAGCGCACTGTCACTCAAGGTGAGCCCGGCGGCCGCGGCCCCCGAGCGGGCGCGGCCGGCCGGTTCTGACTGCGCCCCCCCCCCCGCAGGCCACGTTCGCGAAGGCTCGCTCAGCGAGCGCACTGAGCGCGAGCGGCGCGGGCGCGCGGCAGGACACCATCGAGGAGGAGCTGGACGAGCGGCGGCCCAGCGTGTCGGCGCACGCGCTGCACGCGGCGCAGACAGCGCAGGCAGCACACGCGGCGCAGGTGGCGCACGCGGCGCACGCGTCTCACGACGCTGCACTGGCTGAGCTGCGCCGGGACGTACGCAACGAGGTGCAGCGACTTCAGCAAAAGGTTGACACTATTACTTCTTTCTTAGCCTCTTACCGCATAAGCAATACAACACATTTTTTTTGCAAAATAGTATTTTATTAGGCTTACATCATCATTATCATCATCATCATATCAGACGAAAGACGTTCACTACTGGACATAGGCCTCCCGCAAGCGTTGCCACAATTATCGATCCTGCGCGTCCCGTATCCATCATCCATATGCTACCCGCGACCTTCACCAGGTCATCGATCCACCTTGTGGGAGGCCTTCCAGCGTTGCGTCTTTCGGTACGCGGTTCGCCACTCCTGAACTTTTCGGCCCCGTCAACCATCTATTCTGCGAGCAATGTGCCCTGCCTACTGCCGCTTTAGTTTGGCGATGCTTCGGGCTGTCGGTAACCTTGGTTCTCTTGCGGATATTAACATTCCTGATTCGATCACACAACGACACTCCAAGCATTGACTTCTCCATTGCCCTTTGAGTGACTTTGAGCCTTCTGATGAGGCCCATTGTGAGCGACCACATTTCAGTTCCATATGTCATCACTGGCAACACGTACTGATCATAGACTTTCTTCTTGAGAAATTGTGGTACGTGGGACGAGAAGATACCACGCAACTTCCCCGAACGCTGCCCAGCCGAGTCGAATTCGACGGTTGACCTCTTTCTCGAAGTTGGCCCATTTGTCCTAGGTACTCGTCGGTCCTAGACGTACTCGTCTACATCTTCGAGTGTAGAGTTTCCGATCCTGATGGGAATGGGTGCTACATGGATATTTACCATGATCTTGGTTTTGGTCATGTTCATTTTGAGACTCACTCTTTCGGAAGCTCTACTGAGGTCATCGAGCATTGTACTGAGGTCCTCCATAGTCTCAGCCATGATGACTATATAGTCAGCAAATCGAAGTTGGCTTATGTACTCGCCATTGACATTAATGCCTAGCTTTCTCCAGTCCAAAACCTAGAAGACATCCTCCATTGCGGCCGTGAACAGTTTCGGAGAAATGACGTCTCCCTACCTCACACCCCGCCGCAGGAGGATAGGTTTCGAGGTCTGATCCTGAAGTCGGACTGACATGGTGGCGTTTTGTACAAACATTTCAGCACCTCGATATACCGATAGCCGATCTGGCACCGTCGGGAAGACTGCAGCACAGCCCAAGTCTCAATTGAATCAAAGGCTTTCTCGTAGTCCACAAACGCTAAGCAGAGGGGCAGATTATACTCTTCGGTCTTCTGTATACCCTGACGGAGCGTATGTAGGGGAAAGGAAGGTATAACGGACCCTGTAGGTAGAACGGACCGGACTAATAACTTTCAAACGTGTAACGCCATCTATTATCGACTTGCGTCAATTTGACAGTCGCCTCTTACTCGGCATCGGTCAGTGTCCTTGGAGCGGTCGTGCAGCGGCACACGTTTTTATCAAGGTAAGTTAATTTTTGCTTATTTCGATGTAAAAACAGCAAATTTTGATCTGCCTTCAGTTTTAATACGGTAAAGATAACAGGGTTTTGTTGCTATTGTTAAAGATATTGTTTATTTTACTTAGATTTAACGATAAATATGCAAGGTTGTCCTCAATCTTAACCTAAAAATAATTTATTGTATACATGCCTACACAAAAGGCAAAACGGAACGGGCACAACGGACCACGTGGTCCGTTTTGCCTTCAATACATTTCATTTATGATTATATTTATATAATTTGATATTTAAATAGGTATTTTTATTTCAGATGGTTAACAACTATAAAAGGAAGTCGGATCGGCAATCCTGGCGTGAGGAGGACATGAAAAATGCCATTGAAAAAGTAGCTACGCGCAAAATGGGGCTTAACAAAGCGGCCGCCACATTTAATGTTCCAAAGACTACATTAATAAGAAGACTTACCAAATATGAGAGCACCAAAGACTTAACTGTAGCTACGGAAAAGAAAATGGGCAGGTATGAAAAAGTTTTTAATGTCGATCAAGAGAGAGAACTAGCATCCTATGTCAAAAATATGGAAAATCGCTTTTTTGGTTTAACCACAAAGGATCTCAGGCGTCTCGCATATGAGCTAGCCGAAAAAAATAAATTGCAACACAGTTTCTGTCACGAGACGAAAATGGCGGGAAGAATATGGCTCGAAAATTTCTTAAAGCGTAATACCGACTTAAGTCTGCGAAAACCCGAACCGACTTCAGCAGCTCGAGCGTCTGGCTTCAACCAAGTTCAAGTTAAACGATTTTTCGATTTGTTGACAGACATTACAACAAAGTATAAATTGACACCCGATCGAATATTTAATGTCGATGAAACGGGCATGACAACTGTTCCAAAAAGTATGTCTCGGATTGTTGGTACAAAAGGAAAGAAACAGGTGGGGTTATTAACATCTGCTGAGCGCGGCCAGCTTGTCACTGTTGTTTGCTGCTTTGGTGCGGACGGGTCTTACATGCCTCCCTTATTCGTGTTCCCTCGTAAAAGGATGAAACCCGAATTGATGCTAAATGCTCCACGAGGATCTTCGGCGTTTTGTCATGAAAGCGGGTGGATTCAAAAAGATATTTTCACAGAGTGGTTCAAGAAGTTCATCAAATTTTCAAGAGCGTCGGTCGATAATCCAGTCTTGCTTTTGCTTGATGGGCATGCCAGCCACATGAAAAATATGGAAATTATCGATTTAGGACGGGTCAACGGCGTGCATGTGCTTTCATTTCCGCCTCACTGCACACATAAACTACAACCCTTAGATGTGGGATTTATGAAACCTTTTTCGACTTATTATACAGAAGCCGCAAATAACTGGCTGAGATTAAATGCGGGTAAAGTAATAACCCAGTTCCAAATTGCAGAGCTTGTCGACAAAGCCTTCCAAAAAGCTGCAACTTTATCAACTGCTTATAACGCTTTTCGAGCCACCGGCATCTGGCCGTTAAACCCTGACGTGTTCACAGAGGCAGACTTTTTAGCAGCAGCGACCACTGACATTGAGATGCCAGAAGCAGCGCCAAGGGATAATGAACCTGAACCAATAGTGATTCGACCCGAAGAAACGCCCCTCATCGATGAACTTGGATTGTCAGTTTCTGACGATCATGCAACTATTGAATTAAATAGGACACCGCCTCTCGTCAACGATGAGATAATTATAGCGGAAGCTGGCATGACTAGCAATGAAGGCATCAATGAACTAACTAGAAATGATGAACCCCAGCCGTCTACGAGTACATCATTTTTTATTGCTCCAAAGGATATTATGCCCATACCTAGAACTTCTAAACGGACTAGACTTAATATTAAGCGTGGAAAGACAGTCGAAATAACATCCTCACCTTATCGCGAAGAATTAGAAGCCACTAAAAAAGCACAGGAAATGAAAGAAAATGCAAAGAAGGTAAAACAGAATCTTTTCAATGATAAGCAGGGAAAAGGGAAACAAACAAACGTACAAAAAGGAAAAGGAAAGGGAAAATCTACAAAGAAGAGTACAAAAAAGAAAAGCACATACTCATCAAGCGAAGATGAAGAAGACGTACGATGTTTCTATTGCAATCATTTATTTTCTGAATCGACAGAGGGCTGGGTTCAGTGCCCCGCATGTTCTTTATGGGCACACTGTAGTTGTGCCGGTGTCGAAGATGATGATGAAGATGTTAGATTTGTTTGCGAAAGGTGTGCCGTTGACTAGTTAACTACTACAAGTTTTTTTATTCTTATGTTGCCATAGGTCCATTTTGCCTTCATGCCTGGTCCGTTTTACCTTAACGTGTAGGCAGAATGGACCAAACCGAAGGTTTTGGAAATCATCCAATATCTTCTTTAACTGTGATTTGATTCAAGTGCTCCTTAATAATAAGTAAGATTAATAAATGCTCAAACTTATAATAACAAAGAAAGAAGAATAAAGATATTATTTTTTGTGTTATATTGATTTTTCCTTAAGTGGTCCGTATTACCTTCTCTTCCTGTGGTCTACGGTGCTGAAGCCTTTTTGGAATCCGGCTTGTTCGGGATGCTGGAAGTCGTCAAACCCGCGTGCAAGACGGTTCGTGATAACTCTGGAAAACAGCTTGTAGACATGACTCAGAAGTGAGATTACCCTATATTTCTTCAGCAGGGCATTGTCGCCCTTCTTAAAGAAGAGTACCACCACACCTCTGCTCCATGCCTGTGGCGTTTTCCCCTCGAGTATGACGGAATTGAACAGTTCCTGAAGTTCCTGATGTTAAAGAACGTATGTTATGATAATTAACGATAAGATATTAATTCAAGTTTAACAAATAACTTGTTATGGTGTTATTATCATGCTTTCATACATTTTATTTTTTCTCAATAGATGGCGCTCTGCCTTATTAGATGTTTCTTCTTAAACTTAAAAAATCAATATATTTTGAGTTTTGTGGATCGATTTTGATGAAATAAACGTTAAATGTTACTAAGATAACACTTAATTTTTAAGTACCTAGATTTTGAATCCAATCAGTAGTTTTATTAAGCTCGATAATTGATTACGTACTTTAAATAAAGGCTATATTTTTCATGATTTAATCGCAAATGCAAAGTTTTTAGACTTTATCCTATATCTGTAGTCATCTGCCTAGCCTTTTCCCAAGTATATTGGGGTCGGCTTTCAGTCAAACCGGATCCAGCTGAATACCAGTGTTTTACGTGGAGCGGCTGCCTACCAGACCTCCACAACCCAATGACTGGGTAACACGGTACTTCTTGGCAAGACTGGAGTCAGATTACTGGCTTCTGACAATCCGTAACGACTGCCAAAGATCTACAAATGACAGCCGGACCCAACGGCTTAACGTGCTTTCCGAGGCACGGAGGAAACTCTGTATATTAAGATGGTATGTATGGGTGATAACGCACGTGTCGATCTTGAAGGTTAAGCAACGCTTGCCAAGGTTGGTCTGTGGATGGGTGACCATCTTAACATAACGAGTTTCCTCCGTGCCTCGGAAAGCACGTTAAGCCGTTGGTCCCGGCTGTCATTTGTAGATCTTTGGCAGTCGTTACGGATTGTCAGAAGCCAGTAAATCTGACTCCAGTCTTGCTAAGATGTACCGTGTTACCCAGTTACTGGGTTGTGGAGGTCTGGTAGGCAGCCGCTCCACGTAAAACACTGGTATTCAGCTGAATCCGGTTTGACTGGAAGCCGACCCCAATGTAGTTGGGAAAAGGCTAGGCAGATGATGATGATGATGATGTATGGGTGATACACAAGCCAACCTTGGCAAGCGTTGCTTAACCTTAAAGATCAACCCGTGCGGCTGTTATTATTTAGCCACGAGCTCTTCCCTTTACCTATACCTGTAGTATAAGACCGAATTACTTGCCAAATTTCATAATTCTAGGTCAACAGGAAATACCCTATGAATTTTGATTCCCTTGAGAGTGTCGAAATATTGTTTTTTTGCGGCATAAACGGCCGTATCTTACTTTTGTGTTAACTTATAAAAATGATTTTTTCACAGCTTCAAGGGAGTATATGGTTTAAATTCCAACGCGATCCCGAGATAAAAATTCTTAACAGACAGATGGACGGACAACAAAATGATCCTATAAGGGTTCCGTTTTTCCTTTTGAGGCACGGAACCCTAAAAAAACAATACATTTTATAAAGCAAATATAGACATTGCGTGGCATGCGCAGCGCACGGCGCTCATCGCATGCTTCATGTTTTGGTATAAAATAAATCCATGACGTCGGATTCGTTATTAAGGTGGAAGCGCCAGGGTAGCCCGCGAAATTCAAATATTTTATGTTTCTTTACAATTTGCCGGTCAGTGTGAAGTGTTTGTTGAACAAAATACGATTCGCGACCGTAACGCGTATTTGTCTAAAGAATTATAACCATTTTAATCATCAATATAGCCCTCTAAGTTCATGAAGCCCTATTGAATGACTTTTTCATGAAATAACCATTCAATTTTAGTAAGTCACTATAGTGACAAGTTTATGTTTTTTGACACAAACATTTTTGTGGAAAATTTAAAATCGACTAAGGATACAGTGTATTTGCCAATTAGTTTTAGACACACAATAGCAAGGCTATTAGCTTATTTTATTAACTCAGACATAAGTAGTATGTCGCAGTCTGGTATAATTAAATCTACAATGTTTAGTAATTTTACTAAGAATCAGGTGGAGAGCCTTAGTAACGGTAGCTCTAGTGCTACAAATACTTATAAAAATTGTACGGAGTTTCCATGTATCTCTATGGATACTCATTTAAACTAGTTCATAAGACAACAGAGGATACCAGCGACAGAATAGTTATGCCTACCATTAACAAGGTATCTTCTTGCTCTTTAGTAAATAGTTGTCAAAAAGGGAGTCAGCAGCATGCCTTGAAATTATTTCATCAAAATATTCAGGGTGTCTCTTCCAAATTATTAGAAATTGAAATGTTTTTAGAAAAAACAATGTTTGACATTGTATGTTTTAGTGAGCACTGGTTGAAGGATGCTAATTAGTTATGAAAATTATAATGTGGGCAGTTGTTTTAACCGCAAATCTATGTTACGTGGTGGTTCCCTCATCTTATTAAAAAAAAAAACTTAAAATTTAAGCAACGTAATGACATCGTTAACTTATCAGTGGAACATTGCATCGAACTGTCCTGTATTGAGCTAGATAAGCATAGCATAGTGTGCGTGTACAGACCCCCAAACCCTCAAAACTTTATTTGAGTCAACAATGGAATATATCCTTGCGAAACTTGCAGCAGGTAACAAGCCCGCGATTATTTGTGGGGATTTTAATATTAATATTTTAGAAATTAATTCAAATAGCAGCAGATTTATAAGCCTTTTTAAATCGTTTAATTTGTCTAATGTGTTTACGGAACCGACTAGGGTAACACCAACTTCTTCAACCTGTATCGATAATGTATTCTGCGATTGTGAATATTTAGATAAAGCCATATTTACCTTCCCTCTGATCATAGTGGTCAATTGGTAACATTTCAGTTTAAAGCAGCCTTGGAAAAAATTCATATACAATATAGGCCAATTACAACTGGCAAACTAGCTAAATTCAATGGTACCTTACAAAATAAGTTAAATTTTCTAGGCCATAACATTGAAGATGCTAATAAATTTTATGATAATTTCTTTTCAGTGGTTCTAAAGGAATTCAATGCAACTTTTGAAAAGAAGTCTAAGGATACTTTCCCTAAGTATGTATTTAGTGACTGGGCGACTAAAGGCATTAGGATAAGTAGGGAAAGACTATATGAGCTATATGGCCTTAAGCCTGTCATAAACACTGATTCTTTTAATAAGTTTGTAAACAAATATTCTAAAGTGTTCAGAAATACTTGCAAGGTAGCTAAAGCCCTATATATTAGCAACAAGATCAAATCGTCAGAAAATAAAATAAAGACAGTTTGGAAAGTTATTAATAATGAAACTAATAGAAATAAAGAACGAAACACTGATTATTTACTGGAGACTACACATGGTGCCAAAAGCTCTAATTTAGAAGTAGCTCAAGAATTTGTAAATTTTTTCACCAATATACCAACTAAAACTACGGAATATTTAAATTCTTCACCTGAGGTCTCATATAATTTATTAAAAGCTAACGTTCCAGGTTGTACGGTTGAATTCCAGTTCAAACATATCAACCCTGTGACAGTTATAAAAGCTTTCCGGCAAATCAAAATCAAATTGACCGAAGACATATGTCTTCGGTCAGGGGTCAGGGTCGTCGGGGAATGTCTATTAAAGTGTGCACGTCCATAATTGAAACTATAGCACCATACTTGGCTTTAATATTTAATTTATGTGTGGACCAAGGAGTCTTTCCGGATATAATGAAATATAGTAAGGTTATACCACTATTTAAATCGGGCGACAGCAAAGACACCAATAATTATAGACTTGTATCTGTTTTGCCGGTTTTTAGCAAAGTGTTTGAAAAAGTAATGCTCAATCAGATGCTCAATCATTTTAACATCAATAAAATTTTACACGATCAACAGTATGGTTTTACCAGGGGTCGTTGTACGACTGACGCTGGTGCCACGTTGTTAAAACACATATACTCAGCGTGGGAAGAGGCACAAGATGCCATAGGAATCTTTTGTGACCTCTCCAAGGCATTTGATTGTGTAAATCACGAAACCTTGCTCCTAAAGCTAGGACATTACGGACTAGGTAAACTTGCACTCAGTCTAATAAAATCTTACTTAAATGATAGACAGCAGCAAGTTCAAATAAATGGTGTCAATTCACGGAGTTTAAAAGTCAAAATGGGGGTACCACAAGGCTCTATTTTGGGTCCTTTCCTCTTTCTAGTATATATTAATGATCTACCCCATCTTTTAAAAAATCAACCTCATATGGTATTATTTGCTGACGATACGTCCTTAATTTTTAAGATAGATAGACGTTCCATAAATCTTGACGACGTAAATAACGCCCTACAGCAGGTCCAAAATTGGTTTACTGCTAATAATTTAGTATTAAATGGAAAAAAACTAAATGCGTCAGATTTGCCTTACCGAACGTTATAAGAAATGATTGCGACATAGTATTGAACAAGGAGAAACTCGAATTCGTCGAAAACACGGTTTTCCTGGGGATTACGCTTGACTCAAGGCTACAATGGGGTCCTCATTTAACATCTCTTGCGGGACGGCTAAGTTCAGCAGCATACGCTGTCAGAAAAATCCGTCAATTTACCGATATAGATACCGCGAGGCTGGTCTATTTTAGTTACTTTCATAGTATCATGTGTTACGGTATCTTATTATGGGGACGTGCTGCAGACATCGAGTCTATATTTATCCTGCAGAAAAGAGCCATCAGAGCCATTTACAATCTCCGTCGGCGTGATTCCCTAAGAGAACTGTTTAAGGATTTGAACATCATGACGGTACCTTGTCAATACATTTACGAAAATATTATGTATGTTCGGAAAAATCTTCATCTCTTTAGCAAGATTAGTGACAGGCATAATTTTAATACTAGAAATAGGAACAAATTAGATCAACCCCGATTCAGATTGGCCAAAGTACACACTTCTTTTATGGGGTACTGTATTAAATTTTATAATAAAATACCAGTTGATATTCTCGAACTGAATGAGAGAAAATTTAAAGCATGCATAAAATGCACACTATGTAGACAAGCGTATTATAAACTGGAAGATTATATCCTCGATAAAAACGCTTGGCTAAATGCTGGTCCTGCTCCACAGTCACAGCTGCTTAGGTCCACTTTTTAGGTTTTTATGTTTTTACATTTGGAAGAGATGCTCGCTCCTTTTAGAGGTTCTTACATTATTTCGTTTATTTATTCTTATATACATACAAATTATATTATTATATTAATTACTTATTTATTCTTTTTGATGTAAGAACTTAATCGTTCTCTTTATTAATTTATTTTTCATTATTTGGTCATTGACAACCATAGTTTTGTGTAAAGTAGAAGCATATTTTTCAAATTTTGTAAATGTGAGTACCATGAAACCATTTACATTTTATGTGAGTAGTTATAGTTTTACTTGTTGGACATGAACGAGCATGGTGGTTGAGAGCATGTCATGCTCACTCAAATGTCTCGCTGATGGCGGCGCGTGGGTTTGATCATTCGGTTCCCTTCGAAATGGTTGAGCTGAAGGGTGCCGATACACGCGTCATGTTCGTGAACAGGCGCCGTCGGTTGAGACTGGTCATCTCTTAACTGCCATTGGCTTATTTTAATCTTTATATTTAAAATTCTTATAATAAGCCCTTTTTTTTCCTTTGCATTGTCCTCACATGCAGAAGCAACAAGTATATATGTAACTTGAAATTTTGTAAAACCAGAACATGATTTAAAAGAGTGTCCGTGGAGTTTCTTGCACGTTCTTCTCCATAGAGATCTACGCTTTGGAACGTGGAAATAGCTTCCATGTTTTTGACTGACCGACCTTGACGTTTCAAAAGTGCCTGTGAATGGTTTATTTGAAATAAAATGCTTTGAATTTGAATTTGAATTTGAATAGGGCTTCACGAATCCAGAAAAAAAAACGAAGAAAAAAAAATACAAAAAAATGCTATGCAATAGCTTTACCGCGGCAGTCTCCGAGTGCCACACGTCTTTTTTATCATTAATTCATAAATCAAGTCGTTTTGTTGCTAAAAGATCTCTTTTAGCGATAAGGCTGCCCATTGTGTCACCCTATGTAATGTTTTCTTCATCTACTTTTTCTGTAACTTATTACACTCTTTTAAAAATAATAATGTTACAAAGTTTTGTTTACATCATATTGAAATTATACATACATGTGAGAACGATGTAAAACACGAGCAGCGTCCGGAAAAAAAGGAACAATTCAAAGAAATAATTAAATTAAACCATGGCAGCTGAGAAATTGAGAAATGACCAGTCCCAACTGACGGCGCCCGTTCACGAACATGACGCAAGCGTTAGCACCATTCGGCTCAAACAATATGAAGCGATCCAAATGATCCAACGCATACGCCACCATCAGCTACACTTTTGAGCATAACACTCCCAACCGCCAGGGTACATTCAAGTCAAAATAAAACTGATAGCTATAGTTTAAGTTTAAGGTACACAGTACTTACACATGTGCCGTTAATGAATAGAATTAATAATAATAATAATAGCCATTATTAACAATCTTATGAGTTACATTTCATCGTATTTCTAATTATTTTAATGAAATGAAATAAGTTTAGATAAGTATAAATTGGTATATTAGACACCGGTTTCTTGATTACCTATATTGCTTTCCAGCATAGGTCTCCCCAAGTGTTCTCCACAGAGATCTATTTCTTGCTTTTCTTGCCCACGTCGTTCCTGCCACCTTTTCAACATCATCTTCCATCTACGATACTGTCTACCTTTACTTTTCGTTTTATATCTGGGGCACCATTCCATCACTTCATTGGCCCACTTTTCTGTCTTACTTCTTGTTAAACGTTGTACCCATTTCCATTTTTGTTGTTTTATTCGGTATTTTTATCTATAATCTTGGTTTGTTTCTTTATTGTTGTTAACCGAATTTTGTCTTTTAATTTTATGTTAAGAATACTTCTTTCCATTCTATGTTGACAAGTTTCTAGTGATTTAATATTTTTATTTTTACGACTCCATGTCTGACATCTGTAGGTCATGCTTGGTAGAATACAATTATATTGGCTATTTCCCTTTTTCCTTTTATTGGTATATTCGGGTTTTTCATGACATCTTTCAGAGCCCAGTATTACTTCCATCCTATGTTTACTCTATTATTGATTTCTTTTGTCGTGAGGTCTATGGGAGATATTAGGTATTTGACCAAGGTATGTACACTTGTTTGTATAATGCGGTTCAGTAACATTGTTAAATTTAATATAAATTTTTGTGCCATTTGTCATCAGCTTTGTTTTACTTGTATTCGTTGATAATCCGACCTTTTCGCTTTCATGTACAAGTTGTTCAATCATGTTTTGTATGGTCTTTGAGTCTTCGCATATAAGGTCGTCGGTAAATCTTAGGTGGTTAAGTAATACTTCATTAACATTTATACCATATTCACTCCATTCGAGCTGATGAAATACATGTTCTAGGGTCGCCGAGAACGAGCCGGGGCTGCCTTCAAGCGGCTTCTGCCCAATCTAAGGGGTCAGCCTCCTGCCGTAGGCTTTACGCGGGGGTCGTGCGGTCCATGGCCCTTTATGGGGCGCCGGTGTGGGCGCCTACTTTGAGGAAGCGACCTGCCCGTTACCTAAACGCGTCCCAGAAGGTCATGGCCATCCGGCTGGCCCGGGGATACCGCACGGTCTCTGGCGAGGGGGCGAGCCTCCTTGCCGGACTGCCACCATGGGATCTGGAGGCGAGAGCCCTCATGCACATTTACGAATGGCGCGTGGAGGCGCAACGCCGGGGCGAGACATCTCTGCTGCGGCAAATCGCAGCAAGGCGGACGGAGTTCCGGTAGGATCTCATGGCGGTATGAAGACAACGACTGCCGCAACCCAGAGCTGGGCACGCCACAATCCAGGCGATAAGTCCCCTCTTTGGGGAGTGGCTGGAGCGGCGCCACGGCGTCCTCACGGATGTTTCGGGATATACCTATTTCGGATTCGGCGAGGACTCGCCCGAGTGTCAACACTGTGAGAGTCGCCGGAGGACACGGTGGAGCATACGGTGGAGGTCTGCCCGGCTTGGGCGGAGCACCGCCGGGTCCTCGTCGAGGCGATAGGTGGCGGCGACCTCTCGCGACGGGCCCTGGTTCAATCTATGGTCCGGAGCGAGGAGGCATGGGAAGCGGTCACCTCCTTCTGCAATGCAGTCACCTCCTTCTGCGAAGCAATAATGCAAGCAAAGGAGGAGGCCAAACGTGTGAGGTTTCCACGCCCCAGGTGTCGGGAGTCGCAGGACAATTCCGGCGCGGGCCTGCGGACGGCGAGCATTGGGTGGCTCGCCTTCTGATCAGAACCAGGCCCAGGTTGGCGGCGCGCTGCGATTCCCGCGCGCCTCAAAGAGATGTCAGCATGAAAGACGGGGCCCGCTAGGGCAGGTGCCTGCTGGGGCTACGGAATCTGTTCGAAAGAGGTACGGTAGTTCTGGTACGCAAAGGGCTCTAGGAGGAACACGAATGGGTTTTAGTCCGTAAGAGTCTGACACTCCCTCTTGCTCCACCCAGAGCGGGAGGAGTCATTTGATGGTCGCTGAGAAAGTTTTGGGTGATAATGGGTCTCCTTGTCTGACTCCTCGTCTAATGGGGAAGTATTCTCCAACTTCTTCTGTGCGTATTTTGGCTTTCATATTTTCGTATATATTCCTAATTATGCGAATGTACTTATCCTGGACCCCTTGTATTGTAAGGCAATGGCTTCCCATATTTTCACATGTTTGAGCGAAACATGGATGGATTTATACAATACTAAATTAATTGAGTCTTCATATCAGCAACCATAGAAAAGGGTGATCGTTGCATATCGATCTTTTTAAACCTAGCTAAAGCGATCGGAAACCATTTCAACACAACTTCTTCTAAAAAAACTAGGCGCAGTCGGCGTAAAGGGCACTTGAATGGTTTCACAGTTACCTCACCAATTGCCATCAATACGTAAAATTAGGTGACCTTTCAAGTGAACAATTCCTTATCGATTTTAGAGTCCCACAGGGAAGTCTACTCGGCCCAACATTATTCATAATATACACGAACGACATACTAAAAACCAAACTGACAAACGCGGAACTAATATCTTACGTAGATGACACGGTTGTCATATTTCACGGTCGAACCTGGGAACAGGTCTACTGTAATGCAGAAGAAGGATTAGCGAAAGTAGCACAAACACTCAAACAAAACTTGCTTACACTCAACATAAAGAAAACCAAATCACATTTTACAAAACTCATTCATCTAACCCACCACCCGACCTAACATTAAAATTTGACTCTTGTCACAACCATCAAAACACCTCACGCGAAGACTGCTCATGCGACTCCATAAACCGAACACAGTCTATTCGCTATTTAGGTCTCCTTTCAATTTCTCTCGGATCGAGTAATGAAACTTAAACCGTTATAAAAAAATTGAGGGACCGCACTCCAAAAGACATCATGCGAATGGTTTACTTCGCTATATGCCAGTCCATTTTACAATATGGAATCTCAATTTGGGGTGGAGCTGGGAAAACAATGATTGAGCTAGCAAGAGCCCAGAGAGCCATTATCAAAGTTATCTTAAAAAAAAAACCATTTCTTTACCTGACTGACTCCATGTACAAAGAGTTTCAAGATTTACGCGTTCGGCAACTGTACATTTTCAATGCATACCTGCCACAAAACCATAAAGCTGCGGTCAGACTATCTCTCTATAATACCGCTGCGATGGATGAACCACCTCTCTGTTAGCTAGACGCTGTCCCGCCTACCTTTACAACCTGATTTATAATAAAGTCACCAGCTGTTTGCCTATTGACACGAAAGGACTCTCCGTACCTGCGTATTCTGTGTGTTCGATGTATGAACGCGTATCACATTGATCACCGATATGTGTTTGCTTTACGATATTCTCAATGGACGCCTGGATTGCTCGCACTTGGTCGCACTGGTAACTTTTAACACTACGGAGCCGTGTGTCAATGATGCGCTCGAAGAGCTTCATGGTGTGGCACATGATCTTGATACCGCGGTAGCTACTACAATCCTGTACGCTACCTTTGCCTTTGTAAACAGGGATAATCAGGCGATTAAAAAAATCCGTCAGAAGGTCCACACCATGCGGGCCCATCGCCTTCCACACTTCAATTGGCACATTGTCAGGCCCGACCGCTTTCCGGTTCTTCATGTGGCGAAGAGCAATGCGGGATTCGTCGGGGGAAATAGGGGAAATAAGTCCAAGGTTAGAAGGCGGTTCGGAAGGAAGGTTATGGGGATGCTGTTTGTTAGACAGCTCCGCGAAGTATGTACACCATCTCTCCTTAACAGAGGGGGCATCGTAGAGCAGCTTACCCTGGGCGTCCCTTACACAGAGACATTTGCTAATGTCCCGTGCAGCTTTCTCCCGGGCCCGCGCCAGCTTAAAAATAAGCTTTTGCCCCTCCGCAGTTTCCAGCTTGTCGTATAAGGGCGCCAGACTTTTGCCGCGGGCTCTGGCTACAGCTTTTTTGCAAGCGCGCTTAGCCGCTCCATATGCCTCCCTGTCATCCGGAGAGTTAGACCCTTGCCACTGTTTAAATAAAACCTTCTTCTTCCGAGTCGCCTTCTGCACCCCGTCATCCCACCACCACGTCTCCTTGTCTATGGTGCGGCCACCACGAGAAGTGCCAAGGACGCGTTTACCCGCATCGGTGATCGCTGAATGGATCCTACTCCAGATCTCTTGAGCGGACTCGTGCGGAGCACTGATCTCATGATGCTCGACCTCCGCGATGAAGTCCGACTGCCTAGGACCATCAAGCAACCACCACTTAGTGCGGGGTTTGCGTTTCTCTATCACTTTCTTCTTCGGTACAACCGCAATGTCCAGGACAAGGAGGCGGTGTTGAGCCGTTAGGCTTTCGCTTGGGATGACTTTGCAGTTGGTAACGTTGCCAATGTGGCACCGTCGCACCAGCAGGTAATCTATTTGGGTTGAGTAGGCACCACTACGTTACGTAATAAGATGCTGGGGCTTCTTCTGAAAGAATGTATTCGCGATGGCTAGGTCAGACACAGCGCAGGTGCTGAGTATACTGACTCCCTCTGCATTTACCTGGCCATAACCAAAACCACCGTGAACACGTCCGTACTCTCCAGCAAACTGACCTACGTGACCGTTGAGATCCCCCCCAATCAAAACACCTTCGGAATTCGGAATAGCGCGTAATACGTCCTCGAACTCATCCCAGAAGGCCTCCTTTTCAGACTCACAGCAACCAGTTTGAGGAGCATAGGCGCTGATTAGGTTCGTTACCGACCCTTCGATCAGCACCCTAACTCGCATCAACCGGTCGCTGCATCGGTCTACTTCAAGGAGTCCATCCTGAAGGTCCTTAGACAGCACCACGGCCACTCCGCCCCTGCCCGCTGGTGATCCAGCGTACACCAGCCGGTACCAGCGATAAGGAAGGCGCACTGGACCCGACGCTTCGCAAGTACGTCCGCGAGTTCTCGGCAACGTCCGGTTAGGGAGCCAATGTTCCAGGTGGCAAAGCGGAACTTCTTCTTGGGTACTATCCTAGCCTTATCCTATATAGCTATCCTTGGGTAGCCCTAGCCCACTTATCGCAGGTTTAGGGCGATGTGCCTGCGCGTCGTTATGCGGCGACGCCCTCGCCCGAGTACCCTTTCTCGACTTGTCCTTGTCCATATTAATATTTGACTGAAGTTGGTTTTACGTGGGGCGACCAGCCGTCTGACCCCCACAACCCTACGAGAGGGAAACCAGGTTCGCCAGAGCCTCGTCCATTGGACAGCAGGGTGCACCGCTAGCAGGTGAGGTTGGCTTGGGTCTTTAAGATGGTAACGGACCCCATACACCCCTTTAAAATAAATAAATAATAATTTATTAAAAATAGAATTACTTTTAAGAATTAAAGGCACTAGAATATTTAAACAGAAAATAAATGTCTAGAAATAATGTTTTGATCGATATAGTTGTGTATCACCAGCAGTGGCAAACCGTAGGTGCAAGCCAGCATAGACCAGCATAGGTAATAACTGGTTAAAAAGAAAACACCATAATATATCTCATCGCTATCACGCCGACCCACTGCATCGTGATGTTTCTGTACTGAATTCTGTGCTATAGTGATATTAAATTGCTACGTGTTTATTTCTTATATCATTATAACATCGGAAAATAACATAATAAAAATAACTAAAACAGCTGAATAAGTATTTGATAAAAGAACCTAGAGAGACTAAAATGGCACTGTGTGTAGGGACTAGGGAGTCTTGCTGGCTTGCACCTACGGCACGCCACTGATCACCAGTAATGCTACAACAGCGTTCACAACGGATGCCTGTTGCTTCCTTTACCGTACACCCTATATACTCGTAAATCCATGTTTAAAGCGAATCCATTGGACCACATAAATGATTTGAAGTAATCAGTATCTATAAGAAAATGAAATGGAAATGTTTAATTCTGAATTAATATACAAGGAAACAACAAACTGAGCTAGTTTATTTTAAATATTATAAAATTTATCTTATTGTCACTTTATGTATCTCTGATAACATCCGGTACTTCAGCGACGAACGCGAAGTGGAGCAGGGCTTCATTTTCTCTACGCAGGAAACACCATCGTACCTCTTGGAAGATCTTTCAGAAACCCTTAGGTCCGCCACTTGATATCTATCGTGCCCCAAGATGTTCGTCACTTGAAAGGTGACAAGGGGATGTACAGGGGCAACAGCTTAGTGCTTTGATCATCATTTGTGTGACTCGGTATTTTGAGTACCACTAAGTCTCCAACCTTGTAAATAGGGGCTTTTTTTCTTTTGGAATCGAAAGATGCCTTTTGTCGCTCAGCATTACTTTTAATATTTACATCGACCTATCCCTTAACGCAGTGACGTCATTAGAATGCTCATTATCATCAGTGATCGCGTCATTATTCATTCGAATTCTGAACCCAAAAAAGACCTCACTCGGCACGCACGGCTGACGTGGTTTTATTAATTGTGCTATTAATGCCTTGCTGTATGCTAGTTATGTGCTGATCCCACTTATTATTATCAGTATTATTACTCATACTACGCAATGCAACCAGTACAAATCAAGTTCTAAAATTGTCTGATTATAGCGCTCGACTTGGCCATTTGAGCGCGGAACAGCAGTAGCAATTATGTAAAGCCTTATGTTTTTATCTTTGCAATAATTTGTGAATAATTTGGATGTAAAAGCACTCCCAGCATCACAAATAAGGCATTTTGGATTTCTGAATACTTTACATATTTTATTCAATTCATTGGTAACAAATTCGCTTTTGGTATTTTTTTTTTTATTGAAATAAAAACAAATTTGGTAAATGAGTCAACTATCACTAGGAGGTAACTATTTTGTTGTGTAGGTAATCTTAAAAAATGGACAAAGGTGATCGACGTGAAGTGTGTGGAATGGCCTAGCAAATTTTGGGATTGGAAACAATTTGCCTGGTTTTTTACCGTGAATATTTATGAAGTAGATACAATTCAAGCAATTTTGAACGTCTTTTGAAACGGTCTTCTTCAAACGAGGGAACCAATATTTTGACTTAATACTTTCGATAGTTTTATCTACTGCAAAATGCCCTACATCATCATGGTTGGCACGAATCACATACCATATACACATATTTGGTACCTACTAACCAACGCCTGCCAAATTCGGTTCGACCATAGATATAAGAAACAAGGAGATATGCCCTTTAGACGAAAATATATCGGAACTCTGTGTCCCCAATAAATCCCTTCCACAAGTAAACTACTACACATGCACGTCTGTAAAAGCAATAGATACGCAGTCGCGCACACACCCGCATTTCTTAAATCAGAGTGTACTACACAATCAATTATAAACCTTATCCCATCAAACACAGCGTGTATTTACCGTTCACCGTACAACTCACGCACACTAAAACAACGGTCGCTATCGTTGTACTGTGCAAAAGCAATTTATTTCCCATATACGCTAGTGATTGACTAAACCGGACAGTTATCGAATCTTCATTTTTATTATTGTAGAAACATTTTTTTGGGTTCACGAAAATAAAATAAAAAAAACAGTATGTTCCGAAAATAATAGAATAGAAATAAACAAATGTAGCTAAAAAAATATCTTCTTAATTATCTATACTAATACATAAAGCTGAAGAGTTTGCTTGCTTTAACGCGCTAATCTCAGGAACTACTGGTCCGATTTGAAAAAATCTTTCAGTGTCAGATAGCCTATTTATCGAGAAAGGCTATACAATGTCACCACGCTCGGACCAATAGTAGCGGAGCGCAGACTAAGTTGCGCGGGTCAACTAGTAACAACATAAAACAGCGTCGCTTTTTCCGTTTGTAGGCTTATATCTTTTAAACTCCTCAACGGATTTTAATGCGGTTTTCGTAAGTGAACCGAACATACAATACTACTTTTTGTTGGAAACCAATTAGGTGGCCTGTCCGTGGCATCAATCCATTCCTTTTTTAAATTCGCATCTATAGGGAAGCTGAAAAGGTAAAAACAACTTATTTATCATTTACATCTATCCCAAACTACTTCTAAACCTCACCATGAAGCAGCACCCTAATTGCGTAACAAACTTTCAATCTAGATCTGAATGACTTTGAAACAAATTGCTTCATTTGTGCGAAAAATTGGTCAGCTCAACAAATTAAACAACAATTACCTCGCATGTTTTTGTTATAAAATAAACCTTAGTTAGTAAATAAACTTTTGTAATTATTTGACGAAAAAACACACACCCATGCATAACAAACAAATAACGTGAATATGTTAATTAACTTATCAAAAGCAAAAGTTGATATTATATTATCTGAAACATGCCGATTACCATAACGCATTCGAAGCTTTAACGGAAGTCAAATACAAAAACCATAAAAAAGTGCGGCACAAACACACACCACCAAAAACACTCCACCGATTATTAACCTAAGATTTTAATTGACTTACTGTACGAAAGTTAGTTACAAATTTCTGTACTCCACTGTAAAAAATCAAAATACGTAAAAAACTTATTTCACATCGATCTTACAACCGTTAAAAAAGTTGATAAATAAACTATAATAGCAAAATTTCATTCGTCAATCGACATTGTTGTCGATAGCCTACGTTAGTGGATCTGCACACGCACACCACTACATACCTTTTTGTGATTTTTACATTGCTCGTCCAGTCACTTAGCGACAAACTTAGGTACTCGTAGTGGTTAAAGAGCAATGTATTTGTTGCAAAAATAATACAGTCGCTGTGATATTTGGAAACAAACATAACATAGTAAGAGACAGAAATGTTTTACGATTTGTTGTTTTTGTTGATTTTAAAGACAAATATAGTAAAATACTTGTACTTAGGTAAGTACATATGATAAGTACGCGGACACCGACACGCCTCCTTGCAACTTCTCCTGTTTTTAATATTTCTGTGGGTTCGACGATAAATTTGCTCGCTTCGGCCTTGCCTGACTGTAATATTTCTCTAATACTGCATATACCAGGATCTTGCAAACACTGTCATTCCACTACAATTTCATTACGAGACCACTGACTTGCCACTGACCGATTAGTGAACGACCATTATGAATTTAGCAGATTACGAACTTTTAGCAAAATGACAATGGCATCGTGTTGGAATGACGAATTTATAAAAATTTGCAGACTAGGGGCCCTGCTAGCAACCAATCACCTTCGGTAATTGTGTTCACGCTTTCATAAATTCTCAATAGTACTAAACTACTCTCATCTCATTAGTACTATTCAACGTGTTGCATCTGTGGCCCGGCCCTGTGAACTATTTCAAACGTAAAATCCTGTGTGTACAGTAATCGATCAAAAGCGCAGTAGCATGCTTAAGTTTGTATTCCTGTGAACGCGCGGTTCAGGCCGTACCTGCATCTGTGTGTATAAGTTATGTATGAACGTGGAACACATTATTCACCGAACGGACACTTCATTCACTGACGTCGAACGAAACATAAACATCTAGTCGCTCTTTCACACACGCAGAGTACGTAATTACGTATTACCTTTTAAATTTTACGATAATTAAACAAGTACCAGATAGCTAACGTCGTATTGGATAGGGTTGTATTGTAAAACACTTGGGTCTGGGTTCAAATCTTCAAGATAGATTGTTTTTTCTTTTCAACAATAATTTTTATCTGTTCTTTTATTATTCGATAAATAAATAAACGACAGTAACAAATAAATTAATCATGCATTAAGTATTTGTATTATTACGTTCTTATTGAATAAAGGGGTTAAGAAAAATATTACACAAGTGATGGCAAAACGTTTATTCATAATAATTTTACAAAGTACTTATAAATAAATTAATTTCTTGTTTAAACAGTTTATTTTCTCATAAGTAACAATTATTGAAGGTAAGTAGCTAGTAAGTTAACTATGACAATCAGGTAAATAATATTATATCTTATGTGGGTACTCTAACAAATCTCAACTAACAAATTTGCGCAAATCTACCCACGCGCCACGTAAATATAACAAGTGCGAACTCGTTACAATACAATTAAATTACTCAGAAGTACTACTTTTATTCTACTGTGAGTGAGGTCGTTTTAACTTTGTTGTTTTTTCAAACCTTTAAGTCAGTGGTTCTCAACCTGGGGTCCGCGGATCACTGATGGTACGGAAGGGTCAAAAACGGCCCGCGAAAGAAATTAAATTTCAATCTTTTCACGTCAAAAGTAATGTTGATGCAAACTGACTAAGTTTTTATTATTGTTCGTTACTTTTGGTTTCGAAGAACACAGCGCTTTACTAAAAGTTTTGAATAAATTTATGATTAAGTTTATTTTCCGATTATAAATAAATAAATAAGCCGTTTATTATTTCTCATTTTTCCATTCAATTTAACAAAATTATTAAATTTCCATGCAGTAGTTACTGTATACAATTCAATTCAATTTCAATCTATATATTTTTTTATGTAGGTACCTATGTTACAAAAGTAATCTGTATTCAATATTTATTTAGAATTATGATTTATTAATTCGATTTTAACAAAAACAGGGGAGCTCTAAAATCCATATACTACATAAAGGAAGACTATCCTCTCTCAGTTTTGGAAATAAGACGAGAGTTACAAAAACAAGTACAAGCGGAAAGAGAGAAGGGAAACACAGCCATAATCAAATTTGATAAACTTGTCATACTAAAAAATACATTTTCAAATAAAAACCAAAGCAAAAAAGAAACCTTTCTAAGTCACCAGAGAATAATTCAAATACTTAAACCGAGCCGAGATCTCAAAAAAACAAAAAAATACAAAACTCTAGCCACCCACACAACTCATAGGTTTTGTAGTTTTCCAGAAGGCGTAGTTTTAACCTGGAATGCTAAACTTCGTAATCAATAAAAACAGTAGTAATAAGATCAGCACATTCGACAGCACTAAGAACGCATAGCAACCATCACACCAGCCCCTCCCAGAGAACCATAATCAATCAGAAGAAAAATACGAAACATATCAAACACATCTTCCAAGCCGGCTGTTCACCGTGGAAGATAATGACCATAACCCTCCTGAAAAAATAAAAAAAAACATTCTAAATAATCAACAACTCCATAGCAAAAAAATAAGATATTAGTCGCTACCTACAATGTAAGAACATTATAAACATACGAAAAACTCATTGAATTAATAGAAGCCCTAAGCAATGTTAAGTTTGACATTTTAGGCTTATCAGAAGTCAGACGACTAGGAAATAAAATAGAAGACTACGGTGATTCAATACTATGCTACACTGGAGAAACAGCCGGACACCATGGAGTCGGCTTTTTACTTAAAAAACTACCTAGAGAGCTACATCGGTCTATCAGAAAGAGTAGCTGTATTAAATCCTTCCCTAGGATCACTGAGTTGGCGGACCGAGACCCCACTCTAAGCGCCAGCGACCCTGGAGACCTACCTGCCTTAAATAACGCAGGTGAAATTCCGGCTTTTAAGCGTCGCGACGGTTGCCTCCCTGACGACTCCTTCTCCGAGCAGGATCAGCCCTCTCACGATCCCGCTCGACGGTCTCCTTCTGGACCATCACGGCCTCACAGAGAGCAGCCATTTCCCTCCGGTTTTCATTATCTGCCAGCATAGCACTCACTACGGCTGGCAGAGTCAGGTCTCGACCAAAACTCGTCGCTCAGAGGACCACGCAGGGCACTCCTCGAGCTTGTGTTGCGCAGAATCCAGGTCGTCTCCGCAATGGTGGCAATTTGCTGTGGCCTCTCGCCTAATCCAATTTAGGTACTCACCTAAGCAACCATGCCCGGTCAGCACTTGAGTGAGCCTGTAGGAAATGCGCAGGGTAGCATCCTAGTGCCTCCTCTCTTCCTGCTCTATATCAATGACCTGTGTAAATCACACATTCCCAACTGTGATATATTTACTTACACTTGATGACACGGCGTTAGTGGTTTATGACACTGACTGGGACAGAGCAAGGGGGAGCGCGGAACAATCACTTCGTTTTATGATGGAGTGGCTCTCAGACAACTTGCTAACCTTGAACGTAGCAAAAACTAAAGCCATAAGATTTTCCTTGCCTAACACAATAACTCCACCACAGATTAAAGCCCATGTTGCTCAGGTGACTCCTCTAATTGTAACTGTCCATCTCTGTCCCTGGTTCCAGACATTACATATCTAGGAGTCATCAGAGCAGCAAATTCTGCGGCTGATGATGCCGGAGCTGTTGTGGACGGGCCGGCCTCCATAATCGGTATCTGGCCTTGCGACGTCTGCGGCGTTGCTCCACCAAAACGCCTCTGGTCCGTCTCCTGCTGGCGTTGACTACGGGTACGGATACCCTCCGTGTCGTCCTTTGGCAGATTCGGCATGATTATCCACTCTTCACACACCAATGGTTCGTGACAGTAAAAACAGCCGATTAAACGACCAAAACTGACACTTTAATTTATGACAATAATTAACACTTTAAATACACAAATTAAAACACCCAATCCCACTTCTGACACCAATTTTTACAAGATTACCTATGTACTTATTGTAATACAGAAATATCTGTTTTCTTCAGACTCCTCAACACTTGTAAAATTTAAATTGTAAAAGAGTCTGACGAGACAGCACTGCTTACGCTGGCTTTATTGCTGATTAAAAAAAAATAAGAAAAAATAAGCGACTCAATTGGATAGAGGTATTCACGAGCAAAATAAGAAGGTAATTTTAATAATACTACTTTTAAAATAATGGTCAAACATAAAACGGGGAAAAACATAAAACTGCTATCGGATGTCATGCGAATGTCAAGTCATCAAATGAACCGTGCAGTGCCCCTCTCCCACATCATCCGTATCATTTCTCCGACAATTCATACACATTGAACGCGCTTCCCGCGTAAATGCGACCATTTACTTTTTGGTCATCTAGAGTGCCGTGAGTGTGCGTTCGTAAAACGTGCGTCGTCGGCGCGGTAAAAATATGCTGTGTGCATAGGCTCATATCCAAACTATCCAAACTAATATTATAAATGCGAAAGTAACTCTGTCTGTCTGTCTTTCTGTCTGTCTGTCTGTCTTTGCTTCACGCCTAAACTACTGAACCGATTTGTGTGAAATTTGGTACAGACATAGTTTGGAACTTGAGAAAGGACATAGGATAGTTTTTATTACAAAAAATAAAATAAAAATAAAAATTATTCCGGACATACAGCGCCATCTATTGGTCAAGAGTCGGCATCAATTCAGTACTGAAAATTCATCGGAAAAATGTAAATAAATAGTAAAAAGGTATGAAAATATAATATAATAAAACTATTAAATTAAAACTAATACTATAAATGCGAAAGTAACTCTGTCTGTCTGTCTGTCTGTCTTTGCTTCACGCCTAAACTACTGAACCGATTTGTGTGAAATTTGGTACAGACATAGTTTGGAACTTGAGAAAGAACATAGGATAGTTTTTATTACAAAAAATAAAATAAAAAAAACTTGAGAGGTGTCAAGGGACACCCGGATGGAACGAAGTTCCTACGCCGCATGGCTTACAACTATAGCAAAAAGTGTCGTTACAACTTTTGGTCTTAATGTGTCGTTACAACTTTTGGTCTTAATTTTTTCCGTCTAGCCCCCTTTCTCAACGCGCGAATTGAAATAAAACTAGAAACATAACTGTGTTTTACGACTTTATCCTTTTCCCTAAGATGGTATCGTATCGTTGGCAACTAATGACCCACTGTTTCTCATCTCAATCAGTCCCTATTGAGATGAGAAATTCTATTCCATTCCATTCCACTCCACTCCATTCCATTCCACTCCATTCCATTCCACTCCATTCCATTCCATTCCATGCCATTCCACTCCATTCCATTCCACTCCATTCCATTCCATTCCATGCCATTCCACTCCATTCCATTCCATTCCATTCGCACAGCTTACAATAGCTTACTATAGCAAAAAGTGTCGTGACAACTTTTCGTAAGAATTTTTTCCGTCTAGCCCCCTTTCACAACGCGCGATAAGGAACTTCGTTCCAAAAATAAAATTTATTCCGGACATACAGCGCCATCTATTGGTCAAGAGTCGGCATCAATTCAGTACTGAAAATTCATCGGAAAAATGTAAATAAATAGTAAAAAGGTATGAAAATATAATATAATACAACTTTTAGTACAAAGAAAATGCTCTATAGATAATTCTATTAGTACTATATGTCGAGTTGGTGATCGCGCAATGGTGTCGATCGTTACACGAGTTCGGTTCAAGTTATTGTTTTAATTCATCGGAAAAAAGTAAATAAATAGTAAAAAGGTATGAAAAAAATAATATCAATATAATAAAACTTTTAGTACAAAGAAAATGCCCGAACGGAGTATAGATAAATAATCCGAATTGTCACTATGCTCGATAGATGGCGTTGGGATCGAAATAGATCGCACTATGGTTTCGTTACACGCATTTGGTTGGGTATCGGCCGAGCGCTTCGGTACTGTCGTGGAATTGTGGATTGATCGTTTCGTAAATTTATAATTGGCTCCGTTGTATTAGTAGATTAAGGGCGTATAGGCCAAGTGAAATAGGTATTAAACGCTACCAAGAGTTGCCCGCGATTACCGCAAAGCGAGCCGTGCGCTAACGTCGCGGGGAGTGTCACATTACAAATAAGCAGGCAGTAGGTCAACTTCTCTGACGCCCACTTGCACAAACAAACCCGAGTTATCCTTTAAACTCAGAGTTAGTCGCCGGGCTTGTGCAAGCGGGCGTTATTGATTTATTTTAAAAATAAAATAAGAGATTTGATTCATAAACTCGTTTTATTATAATTAGTAGTAGGTGATAGCGAATGTGTATCTCTGTTGCCGCTAAAAGAAGAAATACGAAAAATTAAAAAAAAATTGAACTCGATATTTAAATGGAGACCTCATTCAAAATTCGTATATTTTTTAATACAACAACGCTAATATTATCAATTTTGTATCTCAAGCATAATGGTAATCATCAAATGTGTCAAAATTATTATTCATGTACTACATTAATCATCTTAAAATTCTTCAAAATTTATTTCTCTTGAACTGGTGGCCGGTTGCAATTCTGATTGTGTCTCAGAAGATGACAGGGCTATGGACTGTACAGAATTGCCGATTTGTTGCGCAGGTGATGGCATCGTTGGAGAGTCCACATAATGATAATTTTCATTTTCCTTGTCATCTTGTAAGGTTAACATCCTTATTGGCATTCCACGTGCATGTCTACTGTCCACAATTTCCGGTAAGAAACACTTAATGTAAAATTTTACCAGCTTTGACTCCATTTGTGTCTTCCAGAAATTATCGTCCCTTTCGATACGTTCTGTAAGCAAGGGTTCATTTTCTCCACCCCAGATGCCGAGCAGACAGAATCGTCTTTCAGTAACGTGAAGCTGTCCTTGTATTTGATAAAACCAGTTCGATTTTTTATTTATTTGATAAAACCAGTTCGATTTTTTATTTATTGTGCTGGTCTGTACTGCACTGGTTAGACCTTTTTTTACAGCAGTTAAAGGACACTTGATTTCAATTAGCATATCATCGCCTACTAATCCGTCAGGAGTGGCTCCAATAAATGGATAAGTCCTATCAATGAACAAACCGCAAGGCATAATACTTACATTTTCTTGCTTTTCAAGCTGTTGAAGTGCTTGCCTTTCGTGCTCTATTCCGTGTGCAACAGCAGTTACACATGTCAAATTTTTTTGGTATAATATGTTTTTCACCAAAGGAGCAGTATTTATACTAATTTTTCTTTTACAAATTGGCCCAAAATTTGATGCGGTGATTAGGTTTTTCCGTATTTCCAACCATTCACTGCTATCTCGTTGCAAAACTGTAGCCCTTTCGATAGCCTGCCTATCAGAAGTAAGCATTCTTAAATTATTTAAGAACTCTTCTTCAGCTTTCTTTAATTCATGTGGAGACATATCTGGTGCTGTGCTCGCTGGACCATAGTCATGTTGCTTCTGATTGCAGTCTTTTAATTTCCGTACTTTTTTTACGGGATGCTCGAAGTTTAGCTTTCGTTTTTGAGCTCTCCGTCTTTCAATAATTTTGACCCTGCCATTAGGACTTTGGTTTAAAAAAGCTTTTTGGACGGCTGAAAGTCCCGATTGGCTGTTAAACGAAAGAACAACTGCTGTGCACCTCCCTTGATAACCTCCTTTTAATGAAAAATTGATTCGTTTTCCACCAATGAATTTAGCGATGACACTATTAAATCACTCAACAGTGTTTGTGTCAACGTCTTCGATTAAGCTGCGTGATTTTGCAGCAACGCTTGAAACAATCGCGTTTATTCGGAAAATGAATGTGGAATTCTGGATCTTTTTGAGCTCTTCGTTGTCATTCCTGTCTTTATTGCAATAATATTCTTGGCACATTCTATGGTCGCCGAAAGCATGTGCTACACAGTTAATAATATCCCTATGAAGATTTGATATTGCTACATTGCGAGGACCTTCAGAGGTTTTGTGAAAATTTTGACATTATTGAGCATTTTACGGTGCACTAAAACATATTTTGTGTCTGTAATCAGATTACGTAGTTTTTTACAGAAGTTTCTTAGTACGTGGTTCCGACATTCAATTTTTTCGACGGTCACATTTTCGGTCTCATATGGTCTGGCTTTGAGGACTGCAGCATAAGTAGATGCATCTCCATCGCCTATCATTCGCTCATATATGATGCCATACATTGTGATCGACGATTTGAAACCTTCTACAATTATTTCCGTCTCCATGGAGCTTGAAGAACCTTCATAATTTTTAAAACATTTGTGTTGCTTTGGTGAGATATTTTTGTGCTCAGCTCGAGCGCATACCAAGCAATATTTATTTTTATTCCAATATAAAGAACTTGACCTGTTTTTCTGCCGATTATGACTGCTGTGCCTGATGACGCTTTATAATTAGTGCCGTAAGATCTAGCACACCATGAGCCGTCAACGCAATCATCAATCATAGGGTAGCCGTTCTTAATTCGACCTTCTGCGATAGCGATCTCTTTCTCCATTTGAGCTGCAGCTTCCATGGTAGCACTTGCCGTCTTATACCATTTTTCAAACACTTCTTCCTCCAATTTCGAATAATATTTTGAACAGAAAACTGGAATGTTCATAGCTGAGCAAAGTTCCTCAAATTGGGAAAAGCCGATACCGGAAGCTACAATCCCAGTAGTGGCGGCTATGTTTATATTCACTTGTTTTTTGTCGTTTTGGTCTTCCGAGTTAATCAAGCCAACTTGTTTGCAAATATTGCATTCAAAACGAAATACTGATAAAAGACCTCGTCGTTTTTCACTAATTAAACGGAAGTTACCTAATGTGCAGTTAAATAAACCGTTATGACGAGCTTTTTCTTGTATCTCCTGTAAAATATAATTTATATCGATAATTCGCCGTCCCGAAATAGGTTGAAATTCATCTTTGAGTACTTTTTCTACGATGAGGGAGTCAAGTATCAGATTTGTTGCTGCGGCAGTGTTCATATTAGTTTCTTCAGGCTGCCCAACTGACCTATAACAAAAATGAAATGGAGTACCTATTTCACAGATGAAATTGATAGGTACCTAGATATAGTAATTACTGTTCGTTAGCAAACGCCAGGTTGAGATATCGAAATAGACAAAATGTGCTATAACTTTATCAAAAATCTTATCGTTCTGTAGTAGTTCTGATATTTTTGTACAGTGGCTCGCCATTCGCCAGGCAGGACACCGAACGAAAAGACAAAATATGAATTAATTATCCAAAATCGTAGCGATCCTCGGTACTAATATTCATAAACTATAGTACAATAATCGTAAGTTTTACATTTACCAATCAGAGACTGAATAAAATAAAATTTAATTTTGTAACCAAATTACATTGCAATACAAATAAAATATTTACGTAGGTACTTACTTCTTCACATATCTTTGGAGTGCATTCTTTCTGTTTGTGTCTTTTATCACTTTACGCGACTTTTTTCGCCTGCGTTGTTTATTGCCCATTATAATTTATAACTGAAAAGCAACAAATTCTCAAAAAGAGATGATTTGGTGCGCGTAGTTGTCGCTGAAGAAACTGACACAGATCCGTCGTCGACAAGCGCCAGCACGCTACTGAACGGACCTGTCTGAGCCGCCGCGACCGCTTTTAATTCTTATTAAAACATAGTAATTAAGAAAATCATTTTATCAATTCAAACTCTGCGAATTTGTCTGTAACTAATTAGTTTCTTTATTATAGTACAAAAATTAAATGTAAAAAATCAGTAATAAAGTCATAATATTGAAAAAACGTTTTAAAAAGGGGTAAATTTGCGATTTTTTTCTATCGAGTGAAGTTCATCAGGTCTTGCAACTGAATGCGATTTTGACTAGATAAGATCCTTAACTAAAACATATATTTTTTTTTTATTTAAAACACTGTAGTTTTTGTCTCAGATTGTTTTAAAAAACTAAAATTTGGGCCCACCTCGTCTTAAAAGGTTTATTTGTTGGGTTGTCTGGTGGTTGTTTTCAAAATTGGTTCCGTTGTATTTGTCGATTAAAAGGTTTATTTGTTGGGTTGTCTGGTTGTTGTACATTCAGTCAAAAAAGTATCGGGAATGGATGATTTGTTTATGGTTCCAAATTCAAGTTTTTGTTTTTTTGTCGTTGTTAGATTGGCACAACTGTTTTCCATTTTGGCGCGGAGTTTGAGTTGCATCTGTTATTTATATTAAATACAGTGCTGGTTTTAGTAATATCATATATAGTGTGTATTGCGAATTTCATAATGGACAAAAATATCGAACAAAGAGTTTGTCTTAAATTTTGCATCGCCAATGGAATTTCGTGTTCGGAGTCACTGAAAATGTTACAGAAGGCTTACGGTGAATCGACTTTGTGCGGTCGAGATGTGATGGAAGATTTGCCTCGCTCTGGTAGGCCGTCAACGTCTGCAACTGAAGTTAACATCGCAAAAGTGAAGGAAATAGTGACTGAAAATCGCCATTCAACACTGAGAGAGATAGCCGCCGAACTTTCTGTATCTCACGAGTCGATCCGTACCATTTTAACTAATCATTTGGGTATGAAACATGTTGCTGCTCGGCTAGTCCCAAAAGATCTGAATTTTCTCCAAAAACTCAATCGCATGAAAGTCGCTGAGGACATGCTAGAACGAGTCAGTTCGGACCCAACATTCATGAAACGCATTGTTACTGGTGACGAGACGTGGGTTAACGAGTTTGACATGCAAACTAGTCAACAAGCTTCGGAGTGGCGCCTTCCAACTGAACCGAAACCGAAAAAACCACGCCAAAGTCGATCAAAAGTCAAAGTCATGTTGACTGTTTTCTTTGACTATCGCGGTGTTGTGCACTCTGAATTCTTACCGGAAGGTCTAACGGTAAATAAAGAATATTATTTGAGCGTTATGCGGCGTTTAAGAGAGCAAATTCGACGAAAAAGGCCAGATTTGTGCAAAGAAAATTCTTGGATTTTGCACCACGACAATGCGCCTTCGCACAAAGCTATCATTGTGAACGAATTTTTAACCAAACACTCAACAAATACCATCCAGCAACCACCATATTCACCAGATATGGCTCCTGCTGACTTTTTTCTTTTTCCTAAACTCAAATTACCACTTCGTGGCACCCGTTTTCAATCGATAGAAGACATAAAGGAGAATTCGCGGCGAGAACTGAACTCAATTCCGGAAGCAGCGTTTGAAAAATGTTTTGATGAATGGATTATTCGTTGGCGCAAGTGTATCGTTTCTAAAGGAGCATACTTTGAAGGTGATAAAATAAATTTGGATGAATAACAGACATTTTGTGTATTATTGATCTTTTCCCGGTACTTTCCTGACAGAGTAGTATAATGTAAGTTTAGTTTGATCTCGATTATTAGTAGATACTAAAATTGTATGTCTAAATTCGTTTTAATTTTTAAATTAATTAGATCGTTCCTTTTAAATTATTTAGTTTTAAGCTTGGTTATTAAGAGAATAGGTTGTATATAATTTCTTTTAAATTGTTATCAAGTTCGTAATTTTAAAAATTAAATATATCTAATTAAGTAATTTTTTAAATTCTTTTGTCTTATTCAGTTAGTTTTCAATTTAAGTTCGGAAAGATTGTAATATTTCTTTAGTTTAAGTTCTTTTTTAAACTACTTTTTTCAATGACGAGAAAACGCAAGTCCAATTTAGCACATAGTTCCAGCGGAGCTCGAGCTAAAAGAGTTGCAAGGAGTCAAGAGTCTCAAGAACAGACTCAAGCCCGTTTAACTTTAGACGCCGAGCGTCACGCTGCTCAAAGAGCTGCTGAGACTGAAGAGGTGAGGCAGGAGCGACGGCTCTTAGACGCTGAGCGTCACGCTACTCAAAGAGCTGCTGAAACCGAAGAGATGGCTCGGGAGCGCCGGCTCTTAGACACCGAACGTCACGCTGCTCAAAGAGCTGCTGAGACAGAGGAGACGAGGCAGGAGCGACGGCTCTTAGATGCCGGCCGTCATGCAACTCAAAGAGCTGCTGAGACCGCTGACATGCCTCGGGAGCGCCGGCTGTTAGACACCGAACGTCATGCTGCTCAAAAAGCTGCTGAGACTGAGGAGGTGAGGCAGGAGCGACGGCTCTTAGATGCTGGGCGTCATGCAACTCAAAGAGCTGCTGAGACAGAAGAGATGGCTCGGGAGCGACGGCTCTTAGTTGCTGGGCGTCATGCAACTCAAAGAGCTGCTGAGACAGAAGAGATGGCTCGGGAGCGACGGCTCTTAGATGCTGGGCGTCATGCAACTCAAAGAGCTGCTGAGACAGAAGAGATGGCTCGGGAGCGCCGGCTCTTAGATGCTGGGCGTCATGCAACTCAAAGAGCTGCTGAGACAGAAGAGATGGCTCGGGAGCGACGGCTCTTAGATGCTGGGCGTCATGCAACTCAAAGAGCTGCTGAGACAGAAGAGATGCCTCGGGAGCGACGGCTCTTAGATGCTGGGCGTCATGCAACTCAAAGAGCTGCTGAGACAGAAGAGATGGCTCGGGAGCGCCGGCTCTTAGATGCTGGGCGTCATGCAACTCAAAGAGCTGCTGAGACAGAAGAGATGGCTCGGGAGCGACGGCTCTTAGATGCTGGGCGTCATGCAACTCAAAGAGCTGCTGAGACAGAAGAGATGGCTCGGGAGCGCCGGCTCTTAGATGCTGGGCGTCATGCAACTCAAAGAGCTGCTGAGACAGAAGAGATGGCTCGGGAGCGACGGCTCTTAGATGCTGGGCGTCATGCAACTCAAAGAGCTGCTGAGACAGAAGAGATGGCTCGGGAGCGACGGCTCTTAGATGCTGGGCGTCATGCAACTCAAAGAGCTGCTGAGACAGAAGAGATGGCTCGGGAGCGCCGGCTCTTAGATGCTGGGCGTCATGCAACTCAAAGAGCTGCTGAGACAGAAGAGATGGCTCGGGAGCGCCGGCTCTTAGATGCTAGGCGTCATGCAACTCAAAGAGCTGCTGAGACAGAAGAGATGGCTCGAGAGCGCCGGCTCTTAGACACCGAACGTCACGCTGCTCAAAGAGCTGCTGAGACTGAGGAGGTGAGGCAGGAGCGACGGCTCTTAGACGCCAGGCGTCATGCAACTCAAAGAGCTTCCGAAACTGTAGATCAAACTCGAGTACGTCGGCTTTTGGATGCTGAACGTCATGCGTCTCTGATTTGTGCAGAGTCACATGAAGAATGTCATAGACGACGTGCACATATTAGCTGCACGGCAAGCACAAAGACGAAATATATTTACACGTAATACGTGGGAGGTATTTCATGATGCTGCTTTTGATTACGACCCTTTAATCGATTACATGAACCATCGATTAGTGCTCTTAGGACGGATGGCTAAAAAGTGCCCATATTGTATGGCACTAAAATGGAAAGAGGAAGCTCCGGGTATGTGCTGTTCTGGAGGTAAAGTTTCACTTCCATCACTCGGTATTCCAGAAGAACCCCTGAAAACATTCCTTTTATGCGATAGTAATGAGTCACGACTCTTTTTGAACAGTATAAGGAAATATAATAGCTGTTTCCAAATGACGTCATTTGGGGTAGATCATGAGGTTGTTATGCCTGGATTTTCCAGTACATTTAAAATACAAGGGCAAGTTTACCATAGGGTTGGGTCTTTACTGCCTACAAACGATCAGCCTAAATTTTTGCAAATTTATTTTATGGGAGACCAAAATAGTGAAGTTAACCGTAGATGCCAGAATATTAATGGAGTTGTAAGGGATACTGTCTTAAAAATCCAGAGAATGTTGCACGAGCATAACAACCTCATTAATACTTTCAAAACAGCATTAGAAAGAATGCCGGGAGAAGAATATAAGTTGATTATGCACCCTGACCGTACACCAACTGGGGAACATGAAAGACGGTACAATGCACCGCTTATTAATGAAGTAGCAGCTGCAGTCACAGGCGAACAGTTTGCTTCCCGTGACATTATTTTGCATGCCCGTAATGACATTTTAAGTAGGGTACCAGATACACACACATTTTACGACGCATTGCAATATCCGTTGATATTCAGCAAGGGGCAAGAGGGGTACCACTTTCAAATACCCCAAGTCAGTCCTGTAACAGGTTTGCCTGTAAACAACAAAAAAGTCTCATGCATGGATTTTTATGCCTATCATATCATGGTTCGAGAAAATGATTTTAATTAATATAATATCACGATGTAGACAACTGGCCAATCAGTTTTATGTTGATATTTATGTAAAAGTTGAAAGCGAACGATTACGATACATATCATTAAACCAAATCAAATTGAGAGCGGAGAACTATGTCCATCTTCAAGATGCTGTGGTAAATGATGGTAATGTTAACCCTAACAATTTAGGTAAATTGGTAATTTTGCCATCATCTGTTGTAAATAGCCCCTGATATTTACACGCTTATACACAGGACGCATTCGCTTACGTACGTACATATGGTCGCCCCGATTTGTTCGTGACTTTTACATGCAACCCAAGCTGGCCTGAAATAGTTGAAGAGTTGCTGCCGGGACAGAGGGCAATCGATAGACATGATATTGTTGCAAGGGTTTTTCGATTAAAAGTTAAAAAGCTTATGGAAGTTGTCAATAAAGGAAATGTGTTCGGTGAAGTACTATGCTTTATGTACTCGATAGAGTGGCAAAAACGCGGGCTTCCTCACGTGCATATTTTAATCTGGCTGAAGGACAAGCTGAGACCCGATCGAATAGATAATGTTATTAGAGCGGAAATACCGGATCCAAGTGATCCAATAATAATTTCATGAAGTGACCAGGCACTTCATGAAATTATTATTAAAAATATGATTCATGGTCCTTGCGGTTCTGACAATGGACAAGCTGAGACCCGATCGAATAGATAATGTTATTAGAGCGGAAATACCGGATCCAAGTGATCCAATAATAATTTCATGAAGTGACCAGGCACTTCATGAAATTATTATTAAAAATATGATTCATGGTCCTTGCGGTTCTGACAATCCTCAAAGCCCCTGCATGAAAAATGGAAAATGCTCTAAAAAATATCCTCGCGCGCTTATTAAAGAAACTGTCCATAATGACAATGGATATCCGCTGTATCGTAGAAGAGCACCAGGAGATGGGGGACAAACGGCGTCTGTAAAAGTTCGAAATGTTTATGTTACTATTGATAATAGTTGGGTAGTTCCTTTTTCGCCCGTATTGTCAAAAATGTTTAACGCCCATATTAACGTAGAGGCTTGCAGCTCAGTGCGCGTTATCAAATATATATGTAAATACATAAACAAAGGTAGCGACCAAGCTATTTTTAATTTAAAAAACACCGATGCTGCTAATCCCATAAATGAACTCCAAACGTATCAGTCTGGTCGTTATGTCAGCAGCAACGAAGCCGTGTGGCGGCTTTTAGCCTTCCCGTTACACGAAAGGCACCCGACAATCACACACCTGACTGTACACTTGGAAAATGGTGAACGTGTCTATTTTACTGCAAACAATTTCCAAGAGAGATTAACCTCTGCTCCAAAAACAACACTCACCGCTTTTTTTGAGCTCTGCACAAGAGATGAATTTGCAAGGACGCTCCTCTATGTTGATTTACCAAGATATTACACTTGGAACGCAACAAGGAGGGATTGGAAACGACGAATCCAAGGAGTACCGGTTCAGAATTGGCCTGGTGTCAAATCTGGAGATGCCTTAGGCCGAGTTTACACGGTCCACGTTACTAATATGGAGTGTTTTTGTTTGAGAATTATGTTACACCACGTGCGGGGGCCAACTTCTTTTGCAGATCTCAAAAAGCTAAATGATCAAGAATTCTCGACATTTAGAGAGGCATGTGAGGCAAGAGGACTATTAGAGAACGATAATCATTGGGATCTAACTCTAGAAGACGCACAATGCAAATCTGCGCCACAGGTGAGAGAGCTTTTTGCTATATTAATAGCAACGTGTGGACTCTCAAACCCTGAATATCTGTGGGGAAATATAAAAATGATATGGCGGACGACATTTTACGCAGATTTCAAGAAGAGGACCCAAATATTTCGTATAATGATGTAATTTACAATGACGCTCTGACCAAGGTTGAGGACCAAGTGATAACTATCACTGGTAAATATTTGTCCGATTTTGGTATGAGCAGACCACAAAGAATTGGGGAAGTCAGTAATGATTTAATGCGAGAGCTAAATTATGATCCAGTTTTGTTACAGCAACAAATAACAGAGGCCCTTCCACTTTTAAATCCAGAACAAAGATTAGTCTTTGAGACAATCATCAACAAAGTTGCCAGTGGTGAAGGTGGTTTGTTCTTTTTGGATGCTCCAGGAGGTACCAGCAAAACCTTTCTTCTAAACTTATTATTAGCTGAAATCCGGAAAGATAAAGGAGTCGCTGTGGCAGTAGCTTCATCCGGAATAGCTGCTACGCTGCTTAGTGGAGGACGAACGGCCCACTCAGTTCTGAAATTGCCACTAATGCCAGTTTGTAACATAAGTAAAAGTAGTGAGCGTGGAAGAATGTTGCAACAATGTAAACTGCTGGTTTGGGATGAATGTAGGTACGATGTCCCATAAAAGAGCAATCGAAGCACTTCATCGCACGATGAAAGATATTAAAAACAATCAAGGTATTATGGGAGGAATGGTGGTTCTATTGGCCGGTGACTTCCGGCAGACCCTGCCGGTTATAGCAAGGGGCACACCGGCAGATGAAATCAATGCCTGTTTAAAAGCATCTGTGCTATGGACACATGTGAAAAAGGTTTCACTGTCGACGAATATGCGAGTATTACTCCATAATGATTGTCAAGCCGGGCAGTATGCTGCTGCTCTTCTGAAGATCGGCGAGGATCGTATGCCTACCGACTCCGAGAGTATGATCACGCTGAGCAGCGAATTATGCCAAATTGTGGATAGCACATACAATTTAAAAAATAGTGGACTTCTGTGACCCAAAATACGAGCGTGTTACGTAAATAAATATTGGTCACTTTTAGGAGTCAAACTAGAAAATTAAAAAAAAAAAATTCAAACTATCGTGTGACGTAACAAATGAAAGAGCTTACTGTGAGGGATTTAATTATATTTTGTCCATAATTAGACGAGAAATTAGATGAAAAATTACCATTTCCCCCATTATCATTATCTCTGAAAGTACTGATCCTAAAATTTAAAAAAGAAAGCAGATAAGCTATAAGTAGGTACTTCAAAATTACAGGAAAATGTATAGGAAGTCATATTCATATTCATTTATTTTCTTTCTACAAGGTATAAGAGATGTCAAAAAAAGGCTTAGGTACAGCTAAGAACCGTTGTAGACCCTTGTTAGGGCAAGTCTGTAGTGTTAAAATAATTAAATTTTAACACTACAGACTTGAGACTTAAAATTAAGGTTCGAAACCCTTTGCACGCGAGTCCGACTCGCACTTGGCCAGTTTTTAAATTAAGATATTATTTATAAATTAAGAATAATTTATGAGATACCTACACCATCGAAATTGGTGATTGTCGACATACACCGGTGTATCTTCCTTCACATTCACCAATAACGGACATTCACAGTAACATGCCTATACAGGTACGCGACTACGAGTAGATGGATAGATTAACATAAGTATTAAGATTGCGGCTGTGTGGTTTCAGCTGGGGCGTGTGGAAGAGCTGCTGACGATGCTGGCGTCGCGCCTGGGCGCAGAGCCGCCGGCCGAGCCCCCCGCGCCCCCCGCGCCCCCGGAGCCCGACGCCCCGCGCCCGCCCGACGCAGGCGCGCGCAAGCGACGCTCCAAGGTGAGCCGCGCTGCCGCTGCGGCGCCCGCACTCCGCCCGCCGCCGACCTGACGCTTCCCCTCCGTCCGCAGGCGCGCAGCAAGGGCGCCGCACCCACGCCGCCCGCCACCACGCCCAGCGAGCAAGCGCCGGGGGCGCCTGGGGCGCCAGGGGCGCCAGGGGCCCCGGGGCCGAGCAGCCCGGGCGCGGGCGCCAGCGCGTCACAGCGGCGCCGCGACTTCGTGTAGCGCGCGGCGGCGCCCGGCGCGCGGCCCATGTAGCGCCGGGGGCCCCCGCACTGTACATATACTTACGATAATGTAGATATATAGCATCACGATACAGTAGACACGCTGCGTTACGCTTTGTCACCGTGACACGGGGCTCGACTCGGCCGAGTGTCGAGGAGCCGACAAGCGGTCTGCCAGTCTGTCCGCCAGCGCCGGCCGCCGTCAAGCGGTCTGCCAGTCTGTCCGCCAGCGCCGGCCGCCGTCAAGCGGTCTGCCAGTCTGTCCGCCAGCGCCGGCCGCCGTCAAGCGGTCTGCCAGTCTGTCCGCCAGCGCCGGCCGCCGTCAAGCGGTCTGCCAGTCTGTCCGCCAGCGCCGGCCGCCGTCAAGCGGTCTGCCAGTCTGTCCGCCAGCGCCGGCCGCCGTCAAGCGGTCTGCCAGTCTGTCCGCCAGCGCCGGCCGCCGTCAAGCGGTCTGCCAGTCTGTCCGCCAGCGCCGGCCGCCGTCAAGCGGTCTGCCAGTCTGTCCGCCAGCGCCGGCCGCCGTCAAGCGGTCTGCCAGTCTGTCCGCCAGCGCCGGCCGCCGACAAGCAGTCTGCCCGCCAGCGCCGGCCGCCGACAAGCAGTCTGCCCGCCAGCGCCGGCCGCCGACAAGCAGTCTGCCCGCCAGCGCCGGCTCACAGCGCGCTGCTGTGCGCTCAACACGCTGCGCAGAGAGCGAGGGGCTACGAACGAATACTTGCTGTTGGCGCCCTCGTAGTCACACAGTTATCCACTCATCATAGCGATCTACTCTGAGCGGAGACGTGTCCGACATGGAACTTATCTTTGCGACAGTCGATGGCGGTGGTGGTGGCAGATTGCCAGTTTCATAATTCCTCGACGGGCTAAACTAACGAATTTGTAAAGAATTGTATTATTACTTAAGTGATACAAACTATCTATTCTACTAGTACATATTTCGCATTTGAAAGCAATATTTTCCACTGTTTATTTCCAAAGAGGTACCTATCAGATAACACTTGGAAAACCAACTATTTTTGTATGATTGCTGTATCTTCTCTACACTAGCAAAAGAGCACTGTTCTGCAGTAATGCTTCTTTCATTGTTTGAACATTTGGTATATAACTCGTTCCTCATCGTACTCTATCGATTCGAGTCGTTCAGCGAGCGGCTCGCGCGCGCACTCTTATATTGTTGCACAACAGAGCTCCTCTTGTATAAGTTTGTATTATACTGCGACGACTAACTTTTATACGCTACAAGTTTTCAAGTATTTAGGTTTAGGTGTAAGGCGTCGTCGAGCCTCGCTCGAAGTGATCTGCTCCGCGACGCACGCGCACGCGCATACAAACCTATACATATCGTCGCCGGCGGCCGCTCGACCCACTCGACCGTCCGAAGCGCCTGTTGTATACTTATTGGTTGTTAACGTTTATAAAGTTTATCCGAGATGATGTATGTAAGCGCAGTGCACTCGGGAGCGCCGGCGCCGGTGGCAGCGTCTCAGGGGAGAGGGGGTGGGGGGTGGGGTAGGGGTGGGGGGAGACAATCAAACAACACAGTTTCTTTAATCCTAACTTTAATAATATATACAAAAGGAAATACAAAGACCGGCGCTAGCCAAGGGCGGCGCCTCGCTCGCACGCGTCGCTCCGCTCGCTCCGGCCGCTCGCTCGCTCCGCTCGCTCCGCCCGCTCGCTCGCTGCGCCCGCTCCGCTCGCTGCTGGCCGCGCGGCTCGGCCTGCGTGCCTCGCGTGAAGTGCCTTGTGAGCACGCCAGCCGGGTGCACACCCGCGGAGAGATCTGAAGCTCTGTCGTCTGTCTCTAGCATATTATTTGTGAAGAATTATGACGGTTTCGGATATTCCAGCTATGTGTATTGTTTTAACAGAATACAATATTAATACTGTAAAGTGGTTTTATTTCTGCTCTAGAGACCCTCTTTATGGCATGTACTTGGGTTCTTGCGCTCTTTAAACGCAGTAATATGTCCGTCGTACGAGTACGATAGGAAGGTTGAATTTACTCGTACACCACATTGGGGCGGTAATATAACACTTGTAGTAACTTTACTTGGTAATATAACACAACATGAAGCATTATATTTGTGATCAGAATGACTTTTATGTTACAAATGCTGTTTACGGAATTAGTGGCTTATTTCAAGAACCAAAAGTAAAATAGTCCAGAAATACAGTTTAAGAAACATGCGTTACGTTTTAAAGAAGCGAGACAAAAATATGTTTTAGGACGCGGTCAGACAGACGTCACAGCAGTACGACGGCGAACTGCGTGAGTGTGTGTGTGTGTGTGTGTGTGTAGGTGCGGGCGGCGGCGGCGGCGGCGGCGGCGCTACTGGCGCTTGTCGGCCAGCGCCGAGTGGTGCGACAGCGCCGAGTGCGCCGACGAGCAGATGTCCTGCAACACACAGCCGGTCAGAGGCGGCACAGAGCGCGCGCGGGCCGCACGAGTCACGGCGCTCACCTGGTACGAGAACTGCGGGAACTGCTCCTCCTGGATGCGCGCGAGGCTGGCGTCGTTCTCGGGCGGCGTCAGCTCCACGGACTCGCCCGTGAACTCCGAGTCGAAGTAGCGCGTGTCGGTCTCGGACTCCACCTGCGGCTTGAAGGGCGGCGGGATCTTCTTGGCCACCAGGTCGGCCCAGTTCACGGACGCGAAGAAGGGGTGGTTCATGATCTCGTGCGCGTCGTCCGGCCCGGCGCCGAGCCGGTTGGCCGGCTCCTTGGTCAGCAAGCCGGCCAGCAGCGCGCGGCACGACGCCGACAGCGCGCGCGGGAAGCGCACCTGCGGGCAGGCACACCTTAGTGACGTCACGCCGCACACGCACACACACATACACCTCCTCGCTGAGGATGAGCGAAACAGCACGTCGTGGTCGCGGTTGTAGAAAGGCAGGCGGCCCCGCACGCCACCTCGTACATGACGACTCCGGTGCCCCTCCAGACAAACTCACACACACACTCACTCACACGCACAAACTCACCTCCTCGCTGAGGATGAGCGAGAACAGCACGTCGTGGTCGCGGTTGTAGAAAGGCAGGCGGCCGCACGCCATCTCGTACATGACGACGCCGGTGCTCCACCACACAAACTCACACACACACACTCACTCAGTCACACGCACAAACTCACCTCCTCGCTGAGGATGAGCGAGAACAGCACGTCGTGGTCGCGGTTGTAGAAGGGCAGGCGGCCACACGCCATCTCGTACATGACGACGCCGGTGCCCCACCACACAAACTCACACACACACACTCACTCAGTCACACGCACAAACTCACCTCCTCGCTGAGGATGAGCGAGAACAGCACGTCGTGGTCGCGGTTGTAGAAGGGCAGGCGGCCGCACGCCATCTCGTACATGACGACGCCGGTGCCCCACCACACAAACTCACACACACACACTCACAAAGTCACACGCACAAACTCACCTCCTCGCTGAGGATGAGCGAGAACAGCACGTCGTGGTCGCGGTTGTAGAAGGGCAGGCGGCCGCACGCCATCTCGTACATGACGACGCCGGTGCCCCACCACACAAACTCACACACACACACTCACTCAGTCACACGCACAAACTCACCTCCTCGCTGAGGATGAGCGAGAACAGCACGTCGTGGTCGCGGTTGTAGAAGGGCAGGCGGCCGCACGCCATCTCGTACATGACGACGCCGGTGCCCCACCAGTCCACGGCGGGCCCGTAGTCCGTGTCCTCCAACACCTCGGGCGCCAGGTACTCGGGCGTGCCGCAGAAGGTCTTGGTGGTGCGGCCGTACGTGATGTTGACCTTACACAGCCCGAAGTCGGCGATCTTGATGTGGCCGTCCTTGTCCAGCAGCAGGTTCTCGAGCTTCAGGTCGCGATAGATGATGCCTTCGGCGTGCAGGTAGCCCAGCGCCGACACGATCTCGGCGCCGTAGAAACGTGTGCGCTCCTCGCTGAACGAGCGCTCGCGCGACAGGTGGAAGAACAGCTCGCCGCCGTTGGCGTACTCCATCACGAAGCACACGCGGTCCGCCGTCTGGAACGAGTAGCGCAGCGCCTGCCACCACACGCAGCGTTACTAACAGCACATACTGACTAAAAGCACAGAGATCTATACGAGTCACGTACCGTGAGGAAGGGGTGCTTGGTCTTCTTGAGCACGCGGTTCTCGGTGATGGTGTGCGCCACCTCGTCCTTCTGGATGATAAGGTTCTTCTTGAGGATCTTCATGGCGTACAGCTTGCCCGTGCCCTTCTCGCGCGACAGCACCACCTTGCCGAATGTGCCCTTGCCCAGCACCTTCACGAACTCGAACTTCTCCAGAGTCTGCCGCAACACGACACGACACACATGTCAATAGAAGCCATTACAATATAGAAATTGGCAGATTGTACAAAAGCAATAAAATTAAAAAGTAAGAAAGTTACAATTAGTTAGTAAGTGTTTGAGCGCAGGCTACTTGCTACGGGGCGGCCGCTGTGTGCCGCTCACAGTCACAGCGCGTGAGTCGTGAGAGCAGCAGCATTGCCGTAGCGAACTGCGAACACTCGGGCTGCCCGTCTTTTGCCACTTGTAGCACTACTTACGTGTACACAAACACATGGACTCAACTTGTTTCAAATAATTAATGTACACTAATTTTATTAAGAGAAAATATTTGGACATCCTAACTTAATGTGATGCGAATCGATTTAGATTAACTCCAGTACAGAGATAGATCCTGGGGACAGCTATAGGCTACTTATTCCTTGTCCTTTTGTCTGAATCTGACCTTAGAAACCCCAACATCTTATGGCGACCCTGCCATATGGTCTGCCAAGATGCAGATTAAGCAAAGTTTTTATTGCGTGAAGAATTGAGTAGAAACCTCAATATCATTTTTGAAGACCTATCCAGAGATACACCGTATGGGTTTGATAAAAAAAAGAGTTTCAGTTCTAGGTATGGGGAACCCAAAAAACATTTTTTTTTTCTCTTTTTGTGTGAAAATCTTAATGCGGTTCACAGAATACATCTAACAATTTTCAACAGTATAGTTCTTATAATTTCGGAAAAAAGTGGCTGTGACATACGGACAGACAGACAGACATGACGAATTCATAAGGGTTCCGTTTTTTGCCATTTGGCTATAGAACCCTAAAAATACACCCAAACATAGAATCTCTTCCTTTTTGAAGATGTCGGTTAAAAATAGAATGAAAATGCACAAATATCAAACGATGTATAATTATTTTAGACTAGCTGACCCGCGCGTTTTCGCTCCCGTCAACTGGCTTCTCTACGTACCCTACCTACACCCTACCTACCCTGCCTACCCTACCCTTTTTTGTTTTTAAGCTTTTCCTGTATTCTGGCGAAACTAACAAAAAAAGAATTATTCAAATCGGCCCCGCCGTTCTCGAGTTTTAGCGAGACTAACGAACAGCAATTGATTTTTATATATATAGATAAATACTAGCGACCCGAAAGCACGGTAAGCCGTTGGTCCCGGCTGTCATTTGTAGATCTTTGGCAGTCGTTACCGATAGTCAGAAGCCAGTTAATCTGACTCCAGTCTTGCCATGAAGTACGTTAGAAAAAATTATAATGAAGCAAAAAAAAATAACTTTAATTGCGGAAGTCGGTGTTTTTGGTTTTTTCGTTTTTGAACACCAGCTTCCGAAATTACGCAGCGCAGCGGTGCGCAGGTACCACTAAAATGTGAAACCACAAACACAGCGTACCGGCGCGGCGTGATGTTATGTTATGAACTGGTGTAAACAATCAACAGACATTCGATTTCAGAAATCCCGATCCATTTTCTATCCTTTATTGAAGAGTTCCGTTGCCTACCACCTAAGTTCTTCATCAGATCTTTACCTAATTTAAATGGAAGTCCGACAAAATACTCTTCCAAACAAAAAATAATCATCCAAATCGGTTAACAATTAACGAAAATATCGCTGAACAAACATTTTTCATGGGATCCCATCATCAGATCCTGATTTATACCTTCCATCATCAGCTCAGCAACATGAAATGATGATTACCAGGCACAAATATCTGAATTGCGTTAGAAAGTGTATGATAAACATTGTATGTGCTTATAAAATTGGCGGGTTTCCCTCGATTTTCATGGAATCCCATCATCAGATTCTAACTTGGTGACAATGGGACCACCTCAAATAAAAAAATAATTTTTAAAATCGGTCCAAAATTGACGGAGATATCTGTGTCAGCCGAACATAGAACCTCCTCCTTTTTTAATAGTCGTCATTTAAGCTTAAATTAGGTAAGAATCTCGGAATTCGAGATACCCAGCTGTAAGTCTGTAAATACTTGTATATTGACCTAAAAGTTGTCTCAAAACCTACACATGCTAGGGTGTACGCAATTATTAAATTTCAAGGTAAAAGGTCACAAAAATCGTTTTTTTGCGCTTTTTTTGTAAATATCTCATTTCCTGTGGGTTTTTTGCTATTTGTATTTTTATCAATATTGTAGAATACAAAGTGTCTACAAACTTTGTTTAAAAAATTGTTCATGCGGTGAACCGTTTTCGAGATAGAGGGCGGAGAGCGCGCGGTCACAACATCACTTCAGGTCAACCGGTGCCTCCGGTCGAAAACGCGCCATATATAGTTGATGAACTATCGATAAATCAATGATTATAAATATTTGAAAATTTTTAAAAAGGGAAAAAAATATTTTTAAAAGTTTTTGAGAAACTGACAAATTTGGATGAACTAGCTGCAGCATTTGAGGAAGAAAATTGTTCGGCCCAGAGATTATTAGAGATTGGAACAAACCTTATTGGCGTCTATAATGCTCCGAAATCTGTGTAAAGTCTCGATCATCTTCGTTATATGCATTACGTCAAGTATACAAAACTTAATAAACCTGTGCAGCTTTCAAATATTCCACCAACAAGTGCAGCTGCTCATCAACATATCAAACGTGTATATTATCAAGTTCAAACTTGGTTAGGGCATGATTTGGAACCCCAGGTTTGGGGTTGGGCAATGCGAAACGATTTTCTGGAGCCTATCATGACAATTTTACCACCTGCTCCAGAAGATTTGCTAAATACAATTTTCTGCAACTGCAAGAGTGGTTGTGGTTTGCGTTGCGGATGCAGGAAAGCGGGCTTGCAATGCTCTTTAGCCTGTGGCCAATGTAATGGGCAAGCTTGTCTCAATGCTCTGTATATCAAAGCGACATTAACGAAGATGGAACCGTTGACCGTAAATGGCCAGGAGGGTTTTCGTCGTTTCATAGACTTTAGAAACAGAAGAAATTATGATATAAATGAAACTGGACAGTCGTTTATCGGGAAGAATCTTACATAGGTAGTAATTTTATTACCTATAACCGTAAGTCTCTGGTACTGTCTATGGATTACGTCAAAACCATTTTTCATTGAGCTGATATATAATCAGGAGACGTGGCTGTTCCCGCACGACCTGTCATTGCTCGGCTCAACCGACACAAACTTTGATTACTGCGGCAAATCGGCCATCGACTTATCTGCTGGCCCAGTACGGGGCAGACCATATGGCAGCGTCGCTGTGCACTGGCGTAAAAGCGCGTTTAATCACTGTTTTTTAATCTCGGAGACTAAATTGACAACTTCAAATGTCAAAACTGACTTAAATTCTATTGAAATCTATGTCAGTTTGACATTTTTAACCGACTTCTTCAAAACGGAGGAGGTCCCATGTTCGGTTGTATGTATTTTTACTATTCAATTTAGTCTCTATGATTATAAAACAGACTTTAGTTCGGTCACAGTGATCCCGTACAATAGTGTCCGTCTCGCGGCGGTTAAGGTAGTTGCGTGTGATCGTTCATTTGTGGTTTTCTCAGTGTACATGCCTGTGAACTCCATTGAGAATTTAATTCAGTTTAGGTACTAACTGCCTTAGTGAGATAAGCGCTATAATTGATAACACAGAAGTAGCGAATGTATACATTTTAGGAGACTTTAATGCTAGTCCTAGTGCGTTGTTTGGAAGGGAGCTTTTGTTATTTGGTAGCGAGCAACAATGGGTGTGTAACGGATATGGAAAAATTAGTTCGTTAGCGACGCCCATGGCAGCACAAGCTGGCTTGATCGTTGTGTGGTTACAAAGTCTGCGTGGCAGTCGGTCTTGGATGTACGGGTGGACTATGACTGTGTTTGGTCTGACCATCATCCGATAGAAGTTTGTTGCTCACGAGGTTGCCAGGCGCGAATTCCAAACCTGGGTACTATGCGGTTCTCCCGTTGAGGCATGGGAGTCTTTAAATCAAGAGTGAATAGGTTATTTCTAGGCAAGCGTGCTCCATCTTCGACCACATCCTCGCTTACCATCAGGTGAGATAGTGGTCAAACGCGTGCCTACCAATTGTAAAAAAAAAATAATAATAATAAAATGGTGGAGTCATGGCGTCTTTTCAAATCCAAATTAAAAATGGTGTCAAAATAATGCAGAGCAAATAAAGATGGACATTCTCGCATCACACCAGGCCGCTAAAAATTTTAAAAAAATTTGGAAAAGCACTAGAAATCTTGATTGTAAAAACACTATCCCTATAAATGTTAACGGAGTAACGGAGCCGCGTGACATGGCGAACATGTTTAGGAAAGTTTTTCAGACGGTACATCCTGCTAGTAGTCCGGAGATGCTCAATACCAATGATATCCGGCAAAATAACCCGGGGCCAGCAGTAGTACCATCTTTCACGGCAAGAGATGTATCGGCCGTTATTACAGGGATGACTAGGGGTAATCTGCTGCATGCGGGAGTCCATCTGCCTATGGCCCTGGGTTCTGGCAATGTTTTACACTTTTTGTGACACCGTACACAGACCGTGGTTGTGCCAATAATCCAAAATAAAACGGCTGATGCTTCCGACAAGGTTTTTTTTCTTTTTTTTTTATTCTATCTATTCAACGTCTACGATGGAGCGAGCCAACCCAGAAGGAGCCTGTTCACTCTAACTTTGAAGAGATTGGGATTGCAAGCTTTTGGAAACACAGACTAAGGTTGCTTAACCTCGCCTCGTCTCTTCAACCTGTACGTAAATGGACTAATCGAGAGGCTCAGCAATACCAACGTCGGATGTTCTATAGACGGGCCATACGTCAATAACATTAGCTACGTGGACGATATGGTGTTGCTGAGCCCCTCAATAAGCGCCGTTCGAAAACTGTTCGCTATATGTGAGGCTCTCGCGACCGACTCCGGTTCAATTTATGGTCCGGAGCGAGGAGGCATGGGGAGCGGTCACCTTCTTCTGAGAAGCAATAATGCTAGGGAAGGAGGAGGCCGAACGTGTGAGAGAGAGGGAAACCTCACGACCCTGCCGCCGCAACAGAAGAAGACACCCCGGGCGTCGGGAGTCGCAGGGCGATTTTCGGCAACCGTAGGCGCGGGCCTGCGGACGGCGAGCATTGGGTGGCTCGCCGTCCGATCAGAACCAGGCTCGGGTCGACGGCGCGCTGTGTTCCACGCGCGCCTCAAATATCTGTCAGCATGGGAGACGGGGCCCGCTAGAGCCGGTGCCTGTCGGGGTGCGGAATCCGTTCGAAAGAGGCACCGTAGTCCTAGAACGCAAAGGGCACTAGGAGGAACACGGATGGGTTTTAGTCAGTAAGAGTCTGACACTCCCTCCTGCTTCACCCAGGGCGGGAGGAGTCATTTGATAATTTCCCATCCTTAAAAAAAAAGAAATGGGTTCATGGGCTTAGGTACAATGTAAAGAAGAGTGAACTCTTGGTGTTCCAATCACCTGGCCACAAGGTCACGCAAGTACCACCCGTCTACTTAGATGGTGTTTCGTTACCCAGAATTTCCCGTTTCAAGTACCTGGGCCACTGGGTCTCGGAAGACCTCTCTGAGCACGAGGATATTGAGAGGGAGCGCCGGGCGTTGGCTGTCCGATGCAATATGTTGGCTCGTAGATTTGCACGTTGTTCCAGGTCTGTAAAAGTAACCTTGTTCCGGGCGTTTTGCCAATCCTTTTACACGTGCAGTCTATGGGTCAAACACACGCAGAAGACAATCAACGCCCCACGCGCGTGCAGTATACCAACGCTTTTAGGACGTTGATGCGGCTGCCGCGGCACTGTAGCGCATCGGGCATGTTTGCCGATGCGTGTGTCAATGGCTTCCATGCCATCCTCCGAAAGAGAGCCGCATCTCTGCTAAGTCGTAGCCGCGGGAGTAGCAACAGCATTCTGAGCGTTGTGGCTAGCTGAGCTGACTGCCCAATACTGTGGCATTGTGTGCAGTTACATATCAAGTCTGGGTTGTACTTTATTGATAAATGTACATTCAGTCAAAAAAGTATCGGGAATGGATGATTTGTTTATGGTTCCAAATTCAAATTTTTGTTTTTTTGTAGTTGTTAGATTGGCACAACTGTTTTCCATTTTGGCGCGGAGTTTGAGTTGCATCTGTTATTTATATTAAATACAGTGCTGGTTTTAGTAATATCATATATAGTGTGTATTGCGAATTTCATAATGGACAAAAATATCGAACAAAGAGTTTGTCTTAAATTTTGCATCGCCAATGGAATTTCGTGTTCGGAGTCACTGAAAATGTTACAGAAGGCTTGCGGTGAATCGACTTTATCAAAAACTCGTGCTTATGAGTGGTTCAAAGCGTTCAAAAGCGGTCGAGATGTGATGGAAGATTTGCCTCGCTCTGGTAGGCCGTCAACGTCTGCAACTGAAGTTGAAGATTTGTGGAAAGAAAATTCTTGGATTTTGCACCACGACAATGCGCCTTCGCACAAGGCTATCATTGTGAACGAATTTTTAACCAAATACTCAACAAATACCATCCAGCAACCACCATATTCACCAGATATGGCTCCTGCTGACTTTTTTCTTTTTCCTAAACTCAAATTACCACTTCGTGGCACCCGTTTTCAATCGATAGAAGACATAAAGGAGAATTCGCGGCGAGAACTGAACTCAATTCCGGAAGCAGCGTTTAAAAAATGTTTTGATGAATGGATTATTCGTTGGCGCAAGTGTATCGTTTCTAAAGGAGCATACTTTGAAGGTGATAAAATAAATTTGGATGAATAACAGACATTTTGTGTATTATTGATCTTTTCCCGGTACTTTCTTGACAGAGTAGTATTTATATTATTATTTTTATGCGTTATCACTCATGAACACGCATATTTTCTGGACAGTAACATGAACCTAAAGTATGAGAACACTATGTTTAACGTGCAATAAATTACTCTGGAATGCGATCGATTTTTAAGGATATTCACAAAATTACTATAGACTTATAATCATCAAACACTGACTTTCACAAACCTGACAACCAAATGAAGACAGTAACCGAATTAGAAGACACGGGACATTTTTTTCTTCAATCGTATTAATTTAATGTATCAAAACATTGGTGGACTGTTAAACAAATCAGACTTGTTAACTGTACAATTAGAAAACTTAGAACATCAAGGGACAACTGTAGATGTAATATGTTGAACAGATTTTGCACATTTTGCACATTCCTAATTTTTACCTAGGCGCTCTACAGGGAACTACCAGATGTTGCTAAACAGTCTGTATCAGGTGTGTTTGAAGTTGTGCTATAGAGTTGACATCCTATTCAATTATTGTTAAATGTGTGTATAGAGCACCAAAAGACAATTACTTGACATTTTATGAAAAACTTGAAAATTTAAATAGGTATGTGTATTATATATCGAATAAAAAAAATGTGTTGTGTGGTGATCTAAACATTTATGTACTGTTAAGAAATAAAATTGCTCTGGATTTGGGACACTTCCTACTTAACTATAACTTGATTCTAGCTCTAAACCAGCCTACTAGGCCTCAAAGCAAAACGTGCATTCATAACTTTGCACATAATCTAAGACGTCATGTTATCAGATCACACATCTCAAATACTTAAAATACCTGTCAATAAAACGTGTCGTTTAAAATTTTGGAAAACTGTAAAAAAATACTCCAAAGAGAACCTTGATAAGTTTAAATCATGTTTACAAAATTTATCTTTCAAAGATGTCTACGAAAGTAATGATGTTAATGTGGCTTATAATACCTTTTTAGATATTGTTTCATTGTTTTACAATCTGTTTTCCAGAGAAAATAATAACTATAAACTCTAAAAAACAGGTTAAATGGATTTCTCAAGTCATAAAAACATGTAGTAAAAAACAGAGACGGTTATTGTGAGCTTACAGACTACACCCAACAAAAAAGCTAAAAGTGACCTGAAAAAATACACTACACAATATAAAAAAAATTGTTAGACTAACTCAGAAGGCACAAAATAGCTACTTTATAAACAACTCGCAAAATAAATCCAAAGCCACATGGCAGATAGTTAATAGATCTAAAACTAACCTACCTAAAGAACAGATACTGACGATAAAAGCAGAGAATTTGACTTACACAAACCCGACTGACAGCAAATGGTTTTAATGACTACTTTATAGATGACATTGAAATAACATAACTAATAAACATAATAATAATAAACATTTATTGCAGAATCTCTTCCATAATTTGTTAGTAACAATGTAAACTCATGAACTAGTGTTAGTAATATTTGTGTTATGAGCCTGCATGAGGCACGCCGATCCTGGCAAATACACAAAATAAATAAAATATTCTAATATTTATTTAATTCTAATATTTATTTGAATGACATTCAAATAAGTATTTATTTAATCAATTATAATTTTAATAAGTAATTTACATTCCAATTTTGTAAAAGAATTGAATGATTTAATAATTTTCTTTATTATTGCTTTTAATTATTATTCTTTGAATGTATAAATTCTAATTACAATAAGTTGTAAATAATGTTATGTAAGCCGTTTTTTTGTGCATGTGGTGTTAACCAGTAATTAATTGTTGCATTTGAATATGTTACTGTAGTTATTAAATCAGAAATGTATATAGTGTAAACAATTGTTGGTTAACCTAATAATAAATAAATAAATAAATAAAAGTATTAGAAAATTGGACAATGCAATCAATGTTTATGCAGCCTGTTCGAAAAGCTGGCATTATTTTAGCCATAACGACGCTTAAAAATACTAGTACTGTAGGTATTGACGGTATTTTTTCAAAAGTAATTTATATGTATGTAATTGAGCATATAGCACCTACTCTAGCACATATCTATACTAATATATAAAGCTGAAGAGTTTGTTTGTTTGTTTGTTTACTTGAACGCGCTAATCTCAGGAACTACTGGTCCGATTTAAAAAAATATTTCTGTGTTAGATAGCCCATTTATCGAGGAAGGCTATAGGCTATATATCATCACGCTAAGACTAATAGAAGCGGAGTAGTAATGAAAATTGTGACGCAAACGAAGTTGCGCGGGTCAACTAGTTATTAATACGAATGAAGATTTGAAAAAAGTTATAATAAAACCACTTTACAAAAAGGAAGAGGAGACGCATATAAAAAAATACCGCCCAATAGCCAAAATTCCCGTTTTTTTCCAAAATCTTTGAAAAAGTTATTTATAACTCGCTATACCAATATCTTCACAAGTATAATATTTTATGCAAAGAACAAAACGGTTTTCGGAGAAATAAAACAATTGACATGGCTATTTTCGAACTTTTAAAAAATGTTACGTCTATTGTGCTATTTACACAGACATGACTAAAGCCTTTGATTATGTTGACCACAAAATACTTCTAGAAAAATTGTATTGCTATGGCATCAGCGGGAACATTTTAAAATTATTAGAATCATATCTAAGTAATAGATTGCAATGTACTAAAATCACAAGTGTGCGCCAAAACCAAAATGGAACGAACGTATGTGTCGAATTTCAGGAGAACAAAATTCGGAGTGCCTCAAGGTAGCGTGCTGGTGCCACCTTTATTTGCCACCAGTAATGCATTTCCACTGAAGAATTGAATCTCTAAAAATGTGTGTCAGTTACGATGGCAACGAAATAGAAGAAGTGAAAGTAAGTGTGTTTTTAGGCAAGCGTGCTCCATCTTCGACCACATCATCGCTTACCATCTGGAGATAGTGGTCAAACGTGTGCCTATCAATGGTAAAAAAAGGTATCCACATTAACAAAAACCTTAATCGGAAAGCTCATATAGAACAGTTATGTAAAAAAATAAATAAATCTGCCTATGCGCTTTTTCAAATGGCTAGAAAATTACATATAAACGCGTTATTTGTTGCTTATCATGGTCTAGTAGCCTCACTTCTACGATACGGAATTATTTTGTGGGTAATTCACCAGATAAGGGATTAATGTTCAAGACACAAAAAAGGTCCATTACAGCCATGTGTGGTCTGAAAACAGATGACAGCTGTGCACCGTATTTTAAATCATTAAAAATACTTACGCTACCGGCGACATACATATTAGGTCTTTACCTATGAAATTGCCGTTCTACAATACTGGCCATTTCAAATCAAAATAATTTTTGTTTGGCTAAGAATTCTAATTTCAAATTAATTTTATTTTAAAAACATGGTTTTTTTTTCAAAAGTAGCCATTTGTTTATTGATTAGTGTTAGTTACATTTTCATCGCATTTCAATCTTTTTCGTCATCATTAAAAATTCGAGTAATTATGGAATATGAATACCGTCGTGGCAGCAACGCGGCACAAGCGGCACGCAACATCAACGACGTTTACGGAGCTAACACAACGCTCACCTGTTATTGGTTTGCTCGCTTCCGTTCTGGAAATTTCGACCTGGAAAATGATCCTCGCGGTCGTTCGAATACTTTGGTCGACAATGACGAATAAAAGGCGATTGTGGAAGCTGATGATACACAATCTACGGCTGAATTAGCAGCAGCTTTCGACGTTAGCGTCAAAACAATATTGGTCCATTTGCGTCAAATTGGCAAGGTAAAAAAGCTTGACAAATGGGTGCCCCACGAACTCAATGATCGCCAGCGCGAAGTACGCGTCGAGACGTGCCTTGCACTGCTCAACAGACACACAAATGAAGGAATTTTGAACCGCATTGTTACCTGCGATGAAAAATGGATTCTGTTTGATAACCGCAAGCGCTCAGCAAGTTGGTTGGATCCTGGTTCAGCACCTAAACAATGCCCTAAACGAAAACTTACCCCTAGAAAAGTGATGGTCACTGTTTGGTGGTCTAGCGCCGGTGTGATTCATCACAGCTTCTTACCAAACGGGGTGAGCATTACTGCAGATGTGTACTGTGAAGAACTGAACACAATGATGGAGACGCTGGCACATCTCCAACCAGCATTGGTCAATCGCTCGTCTCCGCTGCTCCTGCACGACAACGCGCGACCTCATACTGCACAGCAGACGGTCTCCAAGTTGCAAGAACTGGGGTTGGAAGCTCTCCGTCATCCGCCCTACTCACCAGACCTTGCGCCTACAGACTACTACTTTTTCCAGAATTTGGATAACTTCTTGGCGGGAAAAAAATTCAATACCCGAGAGGCAGTGCAAAATGCCTTTGAAGAATTTGTTGCCTCCCGTCCAGCTGATTTCTTTAAGAAGGGCATCAATAAACTGCCACTGCGTTGGCAAAGATGCATTGATTGCATGGGTGATTACTTCGATTAATACAAATAAAAAATACATGAAAAAAATTCGTTTAAATTTTTTCATACAAAACGGCAATTTCATAGGTAAAGACCTATTATTAGAAATTAGTATCCTTGTCAAAACAAATCCCAACCTCTGAAAAAATTACAATGGGACGAAATATTCCAATTTGTAGTCAGTACAAAAATTCTTTGAATAATTATAAGTGTAAAACTGCATTAGTAAACAAGTGTCCTGGCTCCACGCATTGATAATAAAATTCCAGACGCCATAAAAGAATTAAATCTTACACAATTTAAGCAAAAATTAAATTGTTCTTAATTAATAAATGATACTACACTATTGACGAATACTTAAAAGACGAATTAATTTAGAATGACAATGATTAATACGAATACTATTAACATGTTTTTTTTTTGACATTTTTATTATTTTGGCGTTACGTCCGCGAATTGTATTTTGTTCAACATAATATACGAGGGGGCGTTTTTAAGTTCGCGGAATGGAGGGCAAGGAGTGAAAATAAAAATACTAAATTATTTTTCTTTTTCAATATATTCACCTGCTACCCTAATAAAATAACTCTTTCAATTAGCTTATGTATACCTTCATAAAAAAATGTTTTGTCTGTCCGAAAAATAAGCTGAAACCGCGTCCTTCACTTCTTCATCAGTTGAAAATTTCTTTCCACGAAGTTCTTTATTCAGATTTGGAAAGAGGTAATAATCACTGGGAGCCAGGTCTGGGCTGTAGGGTGGATGGTCTAAAATATCGAAGCCCACCTTATGCAGGGCAGCTAACGCAACACGGCTCTTGTGAACAGGCGCGTTGTCGTGAAGAAGAAGGACACCTTAGGTCAATTTTCCCCTCCTTTTTTCTTTAATACTTTCTTTCAACCTTTCGAGGATAGAAGCATAGTATTCTCCGGTTATAGAAACGCCTTTATCTTTATAATCGGTCAACAGAATCCCTTCCGAATCCCAAAACACTGTTGCCATGATTTTCCCAGCCGATTGTGACACTTTAAACTTCTTGGGTGGTGGTGTACCTTTTTTGTGCCACTGCATAGAGTCCTGTTTTGACTCAGGCTCATAATGATGAACCCAAGTTTCATCTCCAGTAACAATTTGACTCAATAGTCCATCCTTATCATCGTTACAGAGGTCCAAAAACGTGCGAGAACACTCCACGCGGCGTTGTTTCTGAGGCGGCGTGAGCATTCTTGGCACCCATCTTGCACTGACCTTTGTCATGCCAAATGATCGTGTAGAATTTTGAAAATTGTTGTATCCGATACTCCAACCATTTGTACAAGCTGTTTCTTCTTTAGTCTGGCATCTTCCAATATTATTTTTTCGACATTTTTAATGATTTCCGGAGTAGTCACCTCGATCGCCCGTCCGGGCCGCGGGTCGTCTTCAAGTGAGGTCCTGCCTTGTTTAAAAAGACAATGCCACTTGTAAACCATGGTTTTACCCGGGCAAGAGTCCCCGTAAACGGATTCCATCTCTTCCAGTATGTTTTGAACTGACTTTCCTTGCTTGGTAAGGAACTTTATTACGGCACAGTACTCGATTTTTTCCATAATGCACACTTTCTTCCCGATTGAGTTGTTTGCTTGATGATAGTTCAAAGACTAATGACCCAATTAAGACAAAACCTGGTATTTATACTAACATTGAGTGGCTGAAGTCGTGGCCACCTCGATAATGACCTATTTTTATCATCTACCCTCCCATTCCGCGAACTTAAAAACGCACCCTCGTAGCTTCCCACTGACCGGCAAATTGCAAAAAGCACAACAAAGAATTTCGCGGGCTACCCTGGCGCATCCACCTTAAGTCGGGGGTTTTTAAATTATTTTATACTTTTCAATTTCGTTTTAACCGTCGTGGGTTTTTTCAAAATTTACTAACAAAAAGAGAAGAATAATGCTTGGCGTGCCCACACCGAAAGGGTAATTTTTACTAATATACATTGGTAAATCAATGTTTTTCAATTAGTCTGATTTTTCTGTAGCAGCGACTATTCCTAACTACATCTGTACTAATGTTATAAAGCTGAATAGTTTATTTAATTGGTTGACCACACTAATCTCAGGAACTACTGGTTCGAGTATTGAAAAATAAATTTAGTATTTGAATAGCCCATTTATCGAGGAAGACCATGGGCATATTACATCACGCTACGACCAATAGGTGCGGAGCATTCATGAATTATGTGACGCAGACGAAGTTGCGTGGCTCAGCCAGTAGCCTTATAGAGTTGCTTGTGTGGAACACTTATTTTTATACAATAGTGGGCAGACGCGTATTTGTGGCACTTAGCACGACCGCGCCACAGAATATGTGGCTTCAGAAAACTAACACTACGCATATCGCGCCCGCACGACACGCGACGAGCAAATGAACGTCACTGGTAGCGAGTGACGTCACTGGTCGAGACGAGACGTTTGCGAGTGCGAGCGGTGTCGCGAGCGCCACAGCGCGCTTGGCTCTGTGCGAGTGACGGGCGTGGCGGCGCTGCTTGTTGTGATTCCGAGTAGCAGGTGGCTAACGCGTGCAGTTTTCCTGTTCACCGAAATACCAACCTAAGTATGCAATGACACCATCAGTATGCTATGTATTCACAAACTTAGCTTTGATTTATATTACTTATTGCTTTCTGACGTTCTTTCTTCCCTTCACAGTCTTACTTCATCACACACGCCTGCAACCTACATAACGAATGACTAGCTTCTGCTAGCGATAGCGGCTTCGGCTCGCAGAATGTCGGCAATGATCCCAAGAGACGTACTAACGCTATAACGGGATACAAAGTAGCCTTTGTGCTCTCCCAGACTATAATCTACCTCTGATCCAAGAGACGTACTAACGCTATAACGGGATACAAAGTAGCCTTTGTGCTCTCCCAAACTATAATCTACCTCTGTGCCAAGAGACGTACTAACGCTATAACGGGATACAAAGTAGCCTTTGTGCTCTCCCAGACTATAATCTACCTCTGTGACAAGAGACGTACTAACGCTATAACGGGATACAAAGTAGCCTTTGTGCTCTCCCAGACTATAATCTACCTCTATGCCAAGAGACGTACTAACGCTATAACGGGATACAAAGTAGCCTTTGTGCTCTCCCAGACTATAATCTACCTCTATGCCAAGAGACGTACTAACGCTATAACGGGATACAAAGTAGCCTTTGTGCTCTCCCAGACTATAATCTACCACTGTGACAAGAGACGTACTAACGCTATAACGCGATACAAAGTAGCCTTTGTGCTCTCACAGACTATAATCTACCTCTATGCCAAGAGACGTACTAACGCTATAACGGTATACAAAGTAACCTTTGTGCTCTCCCAGACTATAATCTACCTCTGTGCCACCAAGAGACGTACTAACGCTATAACGGGATACAAAGTAGCCTTTGTGCTCTCCCAGACTATAATCTACCTCTGTGCCACCAAGAGACGTACTAACGCTATAACGGGATACAAAGTAGCCTTTGTGCTCTCCCAGACTATAATCTACCTCTGTGCCACCAAGAGACGTACTAACGCTATAACGGGATACAAAGTAGCCTTTGTGCTCTCCCAGACTATAATCTACCTCTGTGCCACCAAGAGACGTACTAACGCTATAACGGGATACAAAGTAGCCTTTGTGCTCTCCCAGACTATAATCTACCTCTGTGCCACCAAGAGACGTACTAACGCTATAACGGGATACAAAGTAGCCTTTGTGCTCTCCCAGACTATAATCTACCTCTGTGCCACCAAGAGACATACTAACGCTATAACGGGATACAAAGTAACCTTTGTGCTCTCCCAGACTATAATCTACCTCTGTACCAAGATACATACTGTAGCGACCGTACAGGTCAGCAATTGCAATGTAAGCATTTCTCATAGAAAAGGCACAGGCGATGCGGGCCAGCCAGTCGTTCGGTAAGCTCCACTCAGAGTAGTGTTGTCGTGACGTGGATTAACTGTATGTAATAATTAAGTGTCATTGTGTAACTACTGTATAATCAAATAAAACCACAAGTGAACTCTCTGCCAATATATTCATTTGTTCATCCTCCCAACCAAGATAAAACCAGGAAGTTACATTGGTGACCCCGACGTGATCAAGCAGGAAAGGATATTGCGTTTCACATAACTCAGTCGGGCGACTCAACCACGTGGAAATTGCCTTGCATAATAATTTGAAGAATCAAATAATGGCATCAGAAAAGATGAAGGAAGCGTTGAATGAAGAGCAGCAGGTTACCAGCATTTCAGTGTCAGCACGAATTCCAGATTTTTGGCGTGATGAACCCAAGTTGTGGTTCATACAAACAGAAGCGGCATTGAACCCACAAAAGGCATCCGACGAGGCCATGTACCAGGTCGTGGTGTCCAAGCTAGGCAAGGAGGTGTTATCGCAGGTTACGGACATATTACTGGACCCACCTGCATCAGGAAAGTATGAAGCGCTAAAAACAAGATTATGCAACATTTACGCGCACTCTGAAGCCGGCAAGTGCAGAAACTGATAGGAGAAATGGAACTGGGAGATCAAAAACCATCGCAGCTGCTGCGGAAAATGAAAGACCTGGCACGAGGAAAAGTCACTGATGAAACATTGACAGTTCTATGGAAGAATCACTTGCCCACCACTGTGAGTAGTGTTCTAGCAGCCACAGAGTCAAAAGACACGGAGATTTTGGCTTCGGTAGCGGACAACATAATGGAAACAATTACGACAAAAGATATTATTAGCAAACTAGATGCACCTAAAGAAACGACCGACATAATCGCCGAAATAAGGAGTCTAGAGGAACGCATCAAGGGATTGGAGAGCCGTAACTCAATACCGAAGTACAACAACTGGAGAAGACAAAATTACAGATCAAGATCGCGAGACTGCAGCACCAGCAGACGACGAACCCCGCAAGACCCAAATTGGCTTTGCGTATACCACTTTCGCTTCGGACAACGCGCCAACAATTGCGTGGACCCATGCAACTGGAACAAGCAAAGAGGGAAAACTAGAAGCGGAGCGGAGAGTGGATACAAAGTAGCCTTTGTGCTCTCCCAGACTATAATCTACCTCTGTGTCAAGAGACATACTAACGCTATAACGGGATACAAAGTAGCCTTTGTGCTCTCCCAGACTATAATCTACCTCTGTGTCAAGAGACGTACTAACGCTATAACGGGATACAAAGTAGCCTTTGTGCTCTCTCAGACTATAATCTACCACTGTGCCAAGAGACGTACTAACGCTATAACGGGATACAAAGTAGCCTTTGTGCTCTCCCAGACTATAATCTACCTCTGTGTCAAGAGACGTACTAACGCTATAACGGGATACAAAGTAGCCTTTGTGCTCTCCCAGACTATAATCTACCTCTGTGTCAAGAGACGTACTAACGCTATAACGGTATACAAAAGTAGCCTTTGTGCTCTCTCAGACTATAATCTACCACTGTGCCAAGAGACGTACTTACGCTATAACGGGATACAAAGTAGCCTTTGTGCTCTCACAGACTATAATCTACCTCTATGCCAAGAGACGTACTAACGCTATAACGGTATACAAAGTAACCTTTGTGCTCTCCCAGACTATAATCTACCTCTGTGCCACCAAGAGACGTACTAACGCTATAACGGGATACAAAGTAGCCTTTGTGCTCTCCCAGACTATAATCTACCACTGTGACAAGAGACGTACTAACGCTATAACGCGATACAAAGTAGCCTTTGTGCTCTCTCAGACTATAATCTACCTCTGTGCCAAGAGACGTACTAACGCTATAACAGGATACAAAGTAGCCTTTGTGCTCTCCCAGACTATAATCAACCTCTATGCCAAGAGACATACTAACGCTATAACGGGATACAAAGTAGCCTTTGTGCTCTCCCAGACTATAATCTACCTCTGTGTCAAGAGACGTACTAACGCTATAACGGTATACAAAAGTAGCCTTTGTGCTCTCTCAGACTATAATCTACCACTGTGCCAAGAGACGTACTAACGCTATAACGGGATACAAAGTAGCCTTTGTGCTCTCCCAGACTATAATCTACCTCTGTGCCACCAAGAGACGTACTAACGCTATAACGGGATACAAAGTAGCCTTTGTGCTCTCCCAGACTATAATCTACCTCTGTGCCACCAAGAGACGTACTAACGCTATAACGGGATACAAAGTAGCCTTTGTGCTCTCCCAGACTATAATCTACCTCTGTGCCACCAAGAGACGTACTAACGCTATAACGGGATACAAAGTAGCCTTTGTGCTCTCCCAGACTATAATCTACCTCTGTGCCACCAAGAGACATACTAACGCTATAACGGGATACAAAGTAACCTTTGTGCTCTCCCAGACTATAATCTACCTCTGTACCAAGATACATACTGTAGCGACCGTACAGGTCAGTGTCAGCACGAATTCCAGATTTTTGGCGTGATGAACCCAAGTTGTGGTTCATACAAACAGAAGCGGCATTGAACCCACAAAAGGCATCCGACGAGGCCATGTACCAGGTCGTGGTGTCCAAGCTAGGCAAGGAGGTGTTATCGCAGGTTACGGACATATTACTGGACCCACCTGCATCAGGAAAGTATGAAGCGCTAAAAACAAGATTATGCAACATTTACGCGCACTCTGAAGCCGGCAAGTGCAGAAACTGATAGGAGAAATGGAACTGGGAGATCAAAAACCATCGCAGCTGCTGCGGAAAATGAAAGACCTGGCACGAGGAAAAGTCACTGATGAAACATTGACAGTTCTATGGAAGAATCACTTGCCCACCACTGTGAGTAGTGTTCTAGCAGCCACAGAGTCAAAAGACACGGAGATTTTGGCTTCGGTAGCGGACAACATAATGGAAACAATTACGACAAAAGATATTATTAGCAAACTAGATGCACCTAAAGAAACGACCGACATAATCGCCGAAATAAGGAGTCTAGAGGAACGCATCAAGGGATTGGAGAGCCGTAACTCAATACCGAAGTACAACAACTGGAGAAGACAAAATTACAGATCAAGATCGCGAGACTGCAGCACCAGCAGACGACGAACCCCGCAAGACCCAAATTGGCTTTGCGTATACCACTTTCGCTTCTGACAACGCGCCAACAATTGCGTGGACCCATGCAACTGGAACAAGCAAAGAGGGAAAACTAGAAGCGGAGCGGAGAGTGGATACAAAGTAGCCTTTGTGCTCTCCCAGACTATAATCTACCTCTGTGTCAAGAGACATACTAACGCTATAACGGGATACAAAGTAGCCTTTGTGCTCTCCCAGACTATAATCTACCTCTGTGTCAAGAGACGTACTAACGCTATAACGGGATACAAAGTAGCCTTTGTGCTCTCTCAGACTATAATCTACCACTGTGCCAAGAGACGTACTAACGCTATAACGGGATACAAAGTAGCCTTTGTGCTCTCCCAGACTATAATCTACCTCTGTGTCAAGAGACGTACTAACGCTATAACGGGATACAAAGTAGCCTTTGTGCTCTCCCAGACTATAATCTACCTCTGTGTCAAGAGACGTACTAACGCTATAACGGTATACAAAAGTAGCCTTTGTGCTCTCTCAGACTATAATCTACCACTGTGCCAAGAGACGTACTTACGCTATAACGGGATACAAAGTAGCCTTTGTGCTCTCCCAGACTATAATCTACCACTGTGACAAGAGACGTACTAACGCTATAACGGTATACAAAAGTAGCCTTTGTGCTCTCTCAGACTATAATCTACCACTGTGCCGAGACGTACTAACGCCATAACGGGATACAAAGTAGCCTTTGTGCTCTCCCAGACTATAATCTACCACTGTGACAAGAGACGTACTAACGCTATAACGCGATACAAAGTAGCCTTTGTGCTCTCTCAGACTATAATCTACCTCTGTGCCAAGAGACGTACTAACGCTATAACAGGATACAAAGTAGCCTTTGTGCTCTCCCAGACTATAATCAACCTCTATGCCAAGAGACATACTAACGCTATAACGGGATACAAAGTAGCCTTTGTGCTCTCCCAGACTATAATCTACCTCTGTGTCAAGAGACGTACTAACGCTATAACGGTATACAAAAGTAGCCTTTGTGCTCTCTCAGACTATAATCTACCACTGTGCCAAGAGACGTACTAACGCTATAACGGGATACAAAGTAGCCTTTGTGCTCTCCCAGACTATAATCTACCTCTGTGCCACCAAGAGACGTACTAACGCTATAACGGGATACAAAGTAGCCTTTGTGCTCTCCCAGACTATAATCTACCTCTGTGCCACCAAGAGACGTACTAACGCTATAACGGGATACAAAGTAGCCTTTGTGCTCTCCCAGACTATAATCTACCTCTGTGCCACCAAGAGACGTACTAACGCTATAACGGGATACAAAGTAGCCTTTGTGCTCTCCCAGACTATAATCTACCTCTGTGCCACCAAGAGACATACTAACGCTATAACGGGATACAAAGTAACCTTTGTGCTCTCCCAGACTATAATCTACCTCTGTACCAAGATACATACTGTAGCGACCGTACAGGTCAGTGTCAGCACGAATTCCAGATTTTTGGCGTGATGAACCCAAGTTGTGGTTCATACAAACAGAAGCGGCATTGAACCCACAAAAGGCATCCGACGAGGCCATGTACCAGGTCGTGGTGTCCAAGCTAGGCAAGGAGGTGTTATCGCAGGTTACGGACATATTACTGGACCCACCTGCATCAGGAAAGTATGAAGCGCTAAAAACAAGATTATGCAACATTTACGCGCACTCTGAAGCCGGCAAGTGCAGAAACTGATAGGAGAAATGGAACTGGGAGATCAAAAACCATCGCAGCTGCTGCGGAAAATGAAAGACCTGGCACGAGGAAAAGTCACTGATGAAACATTGACAGTTCTATGGAAGAATCACTTGCCCACCACTGTGAGTAGTGTTCTAGCAGCCACAGAGTCAAAAGACACGGAGATTTTGGCTTCGGTAGCGGACAACATAATGGAAACAATTACGACAAAAGATATTATTAGCAAAATAGATGCACCTAAAGAAACGACCGACATAATCGCCGAAATAAGGAGTCTAGAGGAACGCATCAAGGGATTGGAGAGCCGTAACTCAATACCGAAGTACAACAACTGGAGAAGACAAAATTACAGATCAAGATCGCGAGACTGCAGCACCAGCAGACGACGAACCCCGCAAGACCCAAATTGGCTTTGCGTATACCACTTTCGCTTCGGACAACGCGCCAACAATTGCGTGGACCCATGCAACTGGAACAAGCAAAGAGGGAAAACTAGAAGCGGAGCGGAGAGTGGATACAAAGTAGCCTTTGTGCTCTCCCAGACTATAATCTACCTCTGTGTCAAGAGACATACTAACGCTATAACGGGATACAATGTAGCCTTTGTGCTCTCCCAGACTATAATCTACCTCTGTGTCAAGAGACATACTAACGCTATAACGGGATACAAAGTAGCCTTTGTGCTCTCCCAGACTATAATCTACCTCTGTGTCAAGAGACATACTAACGCTATAACGGGATACAAAGTAGCCTTTGTGCTCTCCCAGACTATAATCTACCTCTGTGTCAAGAGACATACTAACGCTATAACGGGATACAAAGTAGCCTTTGTGCTCTCCCAGACTATAATCTACCTCTATGCCAAGAGACATACTAACGCTATAACGGGATACAAAGTAGCCTTTGTGCTCTCCCAGACTATAATCAACCTCTATGCCAAGAGACATACTAACGCTATAACGGGATACAAAGTAGCCTTTGTGCTCTCCCAGACTATAATCTACCTCTGTGTCAAGAGACGTACTAACGCTATAACGGTATACAAAAGTAGCCTTTGTGCTCTCTCAGACTATAATCTACCACTGTGCCAAGAGACGTACTAACGCTATAACGGGATACAAAGTAGCCTTTGTGCTCTCCCAGACTATAATCTACCTCTGTGTCAAGAGACGTACTAACGCTATAACGGGATACAAAGTAGCCTTTGTGCTCTCTCAGACTATAATCTACCACTGTGGCAAGAGACGTACTAACGCTATAACGGGATACAAAGTAGCCTTTGTGCTCTCCCAGACTATAATCTACCTCTGTGTCAAGAGACGTACTAACGCTATAACGGGATACAAAGTAGCCTTTGTGCTCTCCCAGACTATAATCAACCTCTATGCCAAGAGACATACTAACGCTATAACGGGATACAAAGTAGCCTTTGTGCTCTCCCAGACTATAATCTACCTCTGTGTCAAGAGACGTACTAACGCTATAACGGTATACAAAAGTAGCCTTTGTGCTCTCTCAGACTATAATCTACCACTGTGCCAAGAGACGTACTAACGCTATAACGGGATACAAAGTAGCCTTTGTGCTCTCTCAGACTATAATCTACCACTGTGCCAAGAGACGTACTAACGCTATAACGGGATACAAAGTAGCCTTTGTGCTCTCCCAGACTATAATCTACCTCTGTGTCAAGAGACGTACTAACGCTATAACGGGATACAAAGTAGCCTTTGTGCTCTCTCAGACTATAATCTACCACTGTGCCAAGAGACGTACTAACGCTATAACGGGATACAAAGTAGCCTTTGTGCTCTCCCAGACTATAATCTACCTCTGTGTCAAGAGACGTACTAACGCTATAACGGGATACAAAGTAGCCTTTGTGCTCTCCCAGACTATAATCTACCTCTGTGTCAAGAGACGTACTAACGCTATAACGGTATACAAAAGTAGCCTTTGTGCTCTCTCAGACTATAATCTACCACTGTGCCAAGAGACGTACTTACGCTATAACGGGATACAAAGTAGCCTTTGTGCTCTCCCAGACTATAATCTACCACTGTGACAAGAGACGTACTAACGCTATAACGGGATACAAAGTAGCCTTTGTGCTCTCCCAGACTATAATCTACCTCTGTGTCAAGAGACGTACTAACGCTATAACGGTATACAAAAGTAGCCTTTGTGCTCTCTCAGACTATAATCTACCACTGTGCCGAGACGTACTAACGCTATAACGGGATACAAAGTAGCCTTTGTGCTCTCCCAGACTATAATCTACCACTGTGACAAGAGACGTACTAACGCTATAACGCGATACAAAGTAGCCTTTGTGCTCTCTCAGACTATAATCTACCTCTGTGCCAAGAGACGTACTAACGCTATAACAGGATACAAAGTAGCCTTTGTGCTCTCCCAGACTATAATCTACCTCGAGCTCTCTAATAATTGAGATCTGTTCAGCCGTTCTGGTTCGATTCAAGAAACAAACATCCATCCAAACTTTTGCATTAGTAATTATATAGGACTGCCATCCGTCCGGGTTTCCCATGATTTGTCCTAGTTTGGAGGGAGCGAGGAGCCTCCGGGCGGAGTTTTTAAAAAGGTCCCTGGTAAATCCCGGACACTTTTTGTGTACTGAGAATCTGGATTGTGCTCTAGTCGTTTTCGAGACTGCCAATCCACCCATAACTTCTAGAAATAGGTGAAACAGGTATAAAAAAATCGAATCTGCCCAAGACTGGGTGGCAAAATTATCGAGCTCGTTTATTTGCTCTTACAACATTGTTATTTTAGGCACGAGTTGACAAAGAAACTTTGGCGATGAAGATATGAATGGTTAACAGAAAATCGCACCGCTTCGTTCGCCGTCGCCTCTGGAATTCTCTAGAACTAGATTGTTGTAGCCTTTCCGCATAAGTCGATTAACTAAATCCTGTCTCTGTAAACGGTCAAAAGACCTTAGCTATCCCTGAGTTACTAAAAATGTTCGCGTCAATTTTATAGGTTACTTTTGTAAAGCCGGCGCCAGACATAGCGTCAAAGATTTACAAACTTCTTTGGAGACTTTGCAAAGCTTTGAAAACACCTTTGAACACGTCATATTGACGCAACCTGCCAGACATGCTTCGCATGTCACATTCATTCTTAGGAAAGGCGTCTGTCGTCCTGTTATGCCTAACGGTGACCGAACACCCCAATCTGACAGTGCCAAAAACACCTAGGTTTTTGGCACTGTCAGATTGGGGTGCCCAATGCACCTGGACAGGAAACTGACGTGGCTAAAGCACATCTGGAATAAGCAGAAACCGCTTGCTTGTTGATTTGCTGATTGGAATAAAATCACAAGACGTTACTGAAACCGGTATAGACATATGGAAGAGAACTGTGGGGCACAGCCTCCAACAGCAAGATTCGAGATCTTAGAAAGATTCCAAACAAAAACCATAAGATCCATGTTCGATATCACGAAATGTATCAGTAACAAATACATCCTGCAAGATCTAAATTTGACGTCTGATAAGCAAGAAATATCCATCAAGTCTCAAATACCAGAACAAGCTATCAGAACATGTAAATGCTCTCAACTCAAGACTGAGGTGGAATAGTGTTTCAACCCTTCAAAACCGATTCACCATATTATAGTGAGACAGGTCAATGAATTCTCCCTACAGCTAAATGCAAATTAGTAATGTTTTTCTATTCTATTCTAAATGTGTTAATAGATTGCTGTGCTAAGCAGGATAAATAAAAAACATTAAAAACATCCGACCGTTGCACTCCCCCTCAAGACCACGCCACCTTCCCGTTTCTGAAGGAGATGGCAAGGTAGGCCTGCATCTATACTACCAAACAAAGCAAAGCAGCATGTTGTTGTGCAACCGCAAACACATAAACAGGTCAATTTTTAGTGTGCCTTCATGGCCAAATCCGAAACTATGAGGACGAAAATATCGAAAGGAGTCTCGAGCCCCATTTTGATGAAAACTAAAACTGTGTCATTGTATTTTTTAAAAAATCGTTATTCCTACCCAGGAATCGAACCCGTTGATTTAAAAAAAAACACATAATACAATCCGAAATGGTAGCTACTAAGGTCATATTTTGAGAAGTAATAACACATGGCAAACTAAAGGAAAGAGTTAATTTTAAAGTTCACCCTGCATACAGATCCCCCAGAATGTTGTTTTCGCATTTATGTTGACTTTCAAAAAACCCTTCAGTTTTACTAACTTTTAATTTAAATCATCAGACATCCATTTGGGCTTAGTGCTGTCAGGTGAATAAATGTTTTGTAATCAGTAAATTATTTAGGTGAGGTGTGTGTGTGTGTATGGGGAGGCAGTAGTGCGGTACGTACGATGCGGCGCGGGTCGCAAAAACTGGTGCCGAACTGCGCCATCGGGTCGCGGTCGCCGCCATCGGGCAGCGCGCCGGCGCCGCTGTAGGTGAGGTGTATGTGTGTGGGTGTGGGTGTGTGCGTGTGCGTGTGCGTGTGCGTGTGTGTGTGTGTGTGTGTGTGTGTGTGTGTGTGTGTGTGTGTGGAGGCAATAGTGCGGTACGTACGACGCGGCGCGGGTCGCGGAAGCTGGTGCCGAGCTGCGCCATGTCGCGGTCGTCGCCATCGGGCAGCGCGCCGGCGCCGCTGTAGGTGAGGTGTTTGCGTGTGTGTGTGTGTGTGTGTGTGTGTGTGTGTGTGTGTGTGTGCGGAGGCAGTAGTGCGGTACGTACGATGCGGCGCGGGTCGCGGAAGCTGGTGCCGAGCTGCGCCATGTCGCGGTCGTCGCCATCGGGCAGCGCGCCGGCGACACTGAAGGTGAGGTGTATGTGTGTGTGTGTGGGGAGGCAGTAGTGCGGTACGTACGATGCGGCGCGGGTCGCGGAAGCTCTTGCCGAGCTGCGCCATGTCGCGGTCGTCGCCGTCGGGCAGCGCGCCGGCGCCGCTGGGAGCGCCCGCGCCGGCGCCCTCCGCGCTCAGCTGCGACGACACGTAGCGGATGGCCGCCACCCACTCCTCGCTGCAAACAAACAAACCCGTTACTCTCGCTTCATCCTCATCGACATTATACAACTTCAACTTTCAATGAATACATTCTATGGAATCAACTGGCCCATTTATTTAGGTGAAAATAAATGTGGTATCTATAGATTTTTGCTAAAGGATGTAATGTTCCTGGTGAGAGGATACTGCCATTGTTTTATTATATTAAAGGGTCAATTCATACCGAAATGGCAGCGAAGCGGCGAGCAGGTTCAGTGTCATATAATTTTAAACTTAATCCTCATCACAGTAACCCATAGTATCGCTTGATCGCTTGAGAAACTTGAAGAGGTCGTGCGGCCGCCCGCGGCGCCGCGAGCATTCCGATGACTCCCGCGATAATGTGTTATTGTAATGAAGATAAAGTTTAAAATTATATGACACGGAAACTGCTCGCCGCTTCGCTGCCATTTCGGTATGAATTGACCCTAAAAGTCACAAATTAAAGTTAATTTAATATGTAAGTAATTTTTCCTTATTTTTAACCAACTTCCAATAAAGCAGGAGCTTCTCAATTTTGTGGATGTTTTTTTTTTTTTTTATGTCTGTACACCGTTTACTCCGAGGTTTGTGATCCGATTTACGTGATTCTTTTTTAGTTCGATGCGGTATACTTGCCATTTGGTCCCGTAAAAATTCGATTCAGTTTGGTTCAGTAGTTATGTTATGAGCTTTTTGCGTATTTCAATTTCAGCATAGACACTTATTACAAAACTTATATTAAAAAACTTATTACAAAAAAATATAACCGACTTCCAAACAAAATACTAAAAAGTATAAAATAACCTTAATTTCGGAAGTCAGTGTTAAAAAAACTAAGAAATGAAACAAAATCAGCGATTTTCGAAATTAAGGTTATTTTATACTTTTTAGTATTTTGTTTGGAAGTTGGTTGTATTTTTTGTAAAAAGTATTTTTTTCCTCAGAATAAGTGTTTCGAAATGCTAACTTGCTTTTTATAAACTAGGTACTATCTTTTCTGGCTGCGACTTCATCTGCATAGACTTTAGAGCTGGCGCGCACTTCTTTGTCGTCATGTCATATTCTCATCCTCTAAAATGGCTGGTATCCTGATAGTTTTGCATTCTTACTTTCAGCTTTGGAATTACTTCGACATGTTTTCTGGTCTCCTGTTACTTGCGAATCTTTAGTGTTCACAATTGTATCCCAAAAATAACCAACACAAGTATTATCAATTACTTACTAGGGATGTCTCATTTATAATCCATGTAACTGCTTTAGGGATGTATAATAATTTTTTCATTTTCAAAATACTTTGACAAGTTTCTAGTCTCCTGGTAATTCCGTACTATGACATGTCTCTGTTCCATTGGTAGGTACTTTTGAATTGTAACAGGTCACAATTTCAGCCCCCAAAATACTTCGACATGTTTATGGTCTCCTGGTACTTGTGAAACTGAAGTCCAAGCCAGCGGCGGCTCTGAATTAAACTTTTATTTATGATACTAGATGACCCGCGCAACTACATCTACGTCACAATTTTCATTACTGCTCCTATTGATTCCCTATTAAATTCCTATTGATCTTAGCGTGATGATATATAGCCTTCCTCGATAAATGAGCTATCTAACACTGAAATAATTTTTCAAATCGCACCAGTAGTTCCTGAGATTAGCGCGTTCAAGTAAACAAACAAACAAACATACAAACAAACTCTTCAGCTTTATATATTAGTATAGATTGGTAGGATTGAATTATGATATTAGTGACTTTGAATATTATGAGACATGGATGTTTTGAGACTTGACTATTTTGTAACTTGAATGCTTTGAGATGTAGATAGGTTTTGAGATTTGCATCTAATGAGATTTGAAAGTTTTGCACCATGTGGTGATTTTGCAACTTGAACATTTCAGACTAAACCATGTAATGAATGAAAAGATTTGCTTGACAACAGTAAAGCTTTCTTTTTCTTTCATATCAATCAATAAATTGTAAAATACATTTCGAGTGGTAATAATATTACGCCAATCCCTAGTAACATGGGACAGTGCAGATAGGTGATCATTTTGAATGTATCACTTTGAAATCAGATTGTCTTTACTAGAAACGGGAAATCCTAAAATAATAATTATCCTATGTCACATGGAAGTGCTAAGGTCAGGCCATACTGTTTACAATTTTATTTTTTTATTGACCAAATGTAGTGATAGTAATAATTAAAGTTCAGATAGCAGCACTATCAGGTGTTTGTCTCTGAGACACAGCCATGAATGTCAAACTTGGTTGTTACTTGTTATTGTGCATAATTCTAATTGGTATAATCAAGATGAACTTGCCATTGGGTAAACAATTAAACATATTTTAATATATGACAGCATCAATAACCACTGAAACAGGAAAACATGAGAATAACAAAAACATCCTCCTCCTAAACACATAATTTCCTTATGACACAAGCTGTGGGCAAACCGAGTAACCGAGCACAGCAACGCTTCTGACTCTACCATGGGCCTTCGCGAGCAGCTGCCCGCGGGCTCCTGGCGCCTGGCGCCTGGCGCCTGGCGCCGCGCCTTGCACTCACCGCTCCTTCTCGGTGTCGACGGAGAAGTTGCGCTCGATGACGGTAGTCCACTGCAGGCCGCGGATGGTGAAGGTGTAGGGGCGCGGCTTGTCCACGGCCATGATCTGGCAGTCGCGCACCGTGAACTTGTTGAGCGGGTCGCGGTAGTTGTTGCGCTCTGGCTGCGTCTTGAAGCCCACCAGGTCGCCGTTGTCGAACAGGATGAAGTAGCGGTCGCGCCAGTTGCGGATGTGCTCGCCGCGCTTCTGCAGCCAGCCCTCCTTCACAATATTCCCGGGCGCCGCCTCCGCCATGGTCTCGCGGTCGCGGCCTCGCGCAGCGCTGTTTGATAACAAACTACGACAACCGCAAGCTCGTGCTCGACACACCACGTTTTACACTCCCCTTTCGCCGCGCGTGTTTCACCTGGATTGAATCACCACGGGCACACTGCCACCGAACATTTTCTCGTTTGATATTACAATAATGAACAGATTTCAACGTTTTTCTTCTCAAAAAACATGAACGTAAGCGATGTTACTACGTAGGTACGTAGCCTCGCGGTATAAGTATGACAGTTTACGTCAACGCTGTCTGACAGAAGATGAAAAGAGACAAATCTCGTTGACGTACTCATGGAGCGTATGAGGAAAAGAGAGATTCAATACCACGTAATACACTTTCCTACATGGTTGCTTTATAACCTATTTTGACAAATTAGTACGCTATGTCTGCCACTAGGAGAATAATAAGCGCTGTTTGCACTTTTTAATGCGTTTTGGACATTCCTAAGTTTTTGTGTTGAACTAACAAAAAAAAAATGTTTAAAAATTTACATGAGTGTTTACATTGTACTAGTATTGGATTTTTGCTCATGGCATTTATTTATCCAATATACATAATTATATCCTTCGGATGCATTTTTAGGGTCACCCTTAGACACTAAGTCTGGTATTAGTCTGCCAATTTGGAGAGGCACACTGCCTTTTTATCCCACTTGGTAGCGTCTTGGTGACTGTACCTTGCTTTGACATAGGATCTGTCAAATCCAATAAGTATTTTTTTTGTAAACAAACCAATTTTTTATTATTATCAAGAATGCCTCAATGCAGTGCCTTGCATTGTAAAAACCGGGAAGTTTATCTGTTCCCCAAAGACTTAAAACGCAGAAAGCAATCGGAAACCGCTTTAAGGAAAACTTCAGAGCAAGTGATACAGCAAGATTATGTGGTACACAATAACAAAGTACAAATACAATAACGGAACATTCTACGAGTATAAAGTACAGTCCTACAACACACCTTTGAAAATATTCTTGGAGATCGTACTGACTTATGTTTGAAATAGGTGAATCAGCATTGAAGTCTTTGAAAGTTTCAAAAAGCGGACATACATAAATGAACTGTCTTCTTCAAGATCAAAGTGGAAATTTTTTATTTCGATGCCTACTTCCAAAAAATGAAATTATTTGACTCAGAAACACTAATTTTCATGTTATCTTACAAATGATTTTATGTCAATTTAAGCAAACACCGGATAGGGAAAGATGCTAGAGTGAGCGAAGCGAGCCCGATAAATGTTAGTTCCTTGACTCAGAAACGTGAATTTCCTTCTTACCGTAAAGATTTCTTCATTGTAAATATGTTTTTTTTTGACGATTTAAGCGTAAACTGGAGAGCTAAGGATGCTACAGCGGGCGAAGCGAATCCGAAAAAAAATGGCATGACCCCACGACCCCCCCTCACCCCCTCGGACTGCGCCTGGTGTGTGTGTACATCTGGGCGTCGCATCTCAGGTTAGGGGCCAGGCCCCCCTGGATAAAAGTCCTATACACGCAAATGCTTAGCGAGTGTAAATTACAAAATAAAAACAGAAAATCGCAACCACATACTTGATTACAGATGTAAACAAGGTACAGTCGCTGAAAGCGCCACCTGCTTCTACCTTTTAGCGTTATTTAAATGATCAAGATCAGTCTTTTATATGTCATTGATCGCATTGATAGTCTAAAATGTCTTCCATAATATGTAGGCTCAGTGTTACCTACATAAAATGAATAGTGGTTGGGCTCAAGAGGAGAGAAATACCACAAAAGCAGAGCGCTACCCTAAAGTACGGATTACTATTTTTCTTTCAGTCCAAATTTTTTTTCTCATCCCTTGAAGATGAACAGTTTGCAAAACATTAAAATATATATATATTCCGCAGTAACGTAACGCACTCAAATGCCTTGTGATTCCAGAAAGTAAAAATAATAGGCCATCTCTTCCCGTGGGTGTCGTAGAGGCGACTAAGCGATAGCCGAATTATGAGGTGACAAAATGTCATCCGTTTTTTTTTATTTTTTTTTATTTGTAATGGGTTTGCCGTAGACAGAGAATAGATTGCTCACTCTAGTCTATGTCTAGAGATGACAGAGACAAAGTCTAAGATGGAGCAAGCCTACCCAGAAGGAGCCTGTTCACTCTAACTTTGAAGAGATTAGGTTTGTAAGCTTTTGGAAACACACACGTTTTGGCTCCGGTAACCGATACATGGCGGTACACACATGAACTATGCTGGAACGCTCCAAAATACGAACCTTACAGTGGGCAGCAGCACTATAAGAGAAAGCATTCCGGGCTGTAAGGTTACCAGCTCGCCAGTCAACAACTTTGGCAAATCCCCCTAAATGAGTAGCACTATTTCTGGTCATGGCCACGGTAACGGTGCGGTGTAGGGTGCTAAGAATCCCTGGGCTACGGCAGGGTACCAACCTCTGGTGGCGGAATGGCGGGACAGACTTTCACGCCCTTCCGCCGGCCTCGTCACTATCGAGGCCGGCGGAAGGGCGTGAAAGTCCGGCCAGTGCTCGACCTGTGGCTCGGAAGAATGCACGGCTCCTGGTCGTTGCATGTGACGCAGGTCCTCTCGGGGCATGGCTGCTTCGGGAGGTTCCTGTGTCGCATAAGCAGGGAGCCGGACGCTCGGTGTAACCACTGCGTCGACTGTCGGGAGGACACGGCGCGGCATACGCTGGCAGAGTGTGCCGCTTGGGAGGAGCCGCGCCGTGCCCTCATCTCTGTGGTAGGCAGTGATCTCTCGCTGCCGGCCGTAGTTCGTGGTATGATCGACGGCGAAGAGTCCTAGAACGCGGTGGTCTCCATTTGCGAAATAGTTATCGCGCAGACGGAGGCTGATTTCGACCTCTCTCCCGGCCCACAGCAGGCGCACCGGGCGTCGGAGGATACGCTGCCCTCTTCCGGTCCCCCTAACTGGGTCCAGAGGCGGCAGTCCTGGGGATGGCCGTCACCCGCCGCGTTCATATGGCCCGAGGTGGCGGCCCGTGCGCCCCTCTTTGACGTCGCAGGGGGAGTCAAACACCTCACTCCCCCTGCTGAACCGAGGTGGCCCGCAGAGGCGGGCTGGCACCAGTCGGGGATTAAGGAAAGCCAAATAAGTTATTGCGATCCCCGGCGTTGGTGAGAGATGGAAAACTGGGGTGGTTTTAGTTAGTAAAAGTCTGACAGACCCCTCCGCCCGCCACAGGGCGGAGAACATCCATGAGCATTTTCCCTCATTAAATAAAGAGGGTACCAACCTACCAACACCGTTAACTTAACCTGGCGACGTTGGACCCGCAAGTGTGTGCGCAAGCACAGGTGCACTCTCTGATCCTTTACTCTCATAGTCGGATGGACCAACATCCACGCTCCGGGCTACTACGAGTACTGACAAATGTAACCGCACGCACAGGTGCACTCTCTCAAAAAAACTGATGAATCAAGCCCAGCTCAAAAAGAAACATATTTTCTTAGATTTTCACTGACGATAGCAGATTATAGAACACTGATTAATTTAATTCATATTTGCATTTAATCAGAGGCGGCTCTAGCCTATGTAGCGCCCGTGTGCAATACCCTAGTAGGCCCGCGGTCAAAATGGAATACTTTTTTATGATGTGATTTACCGCGACAGCAGAGTTTCGCCCCAGCGGCGGCGTAGGGCGCCCACGCATCTCGCGTAAAAGTGCGCAAAAGCCTCCAGATTCCATGGCGGCAATCGGACAAGACCGTGCGGTACCCCCGGGCCAGCCGAATGGTCACGACCCTCTGGGACACGTTCAGGTGACGAGCTGGTCGTCGCTTCAACGAAAGCGCCACACCGGGGCCATGCACATGCGACCCCGCGTAGAGCCTCTAACAGGAGGCGTTGGCCCTTTAGGTAGGGCAGGAGGTTGAAGGCAGCCCCGGTGGCCCTTCTCAGCTTGGGAGCCAAACGTGCGAAGTGTTCGACGAAGTTTTATAGGCTGTCGGTGTCGGCGGACGAGTCCTAAGGTACTTCATCGTCGACGCGAAACCAACATGATCCCCTCCTACCACAATTGGGGACCCCATGGGGGCACTTTTTGAGAACTATGAAACCAATGGCTTCGGACTTGTGTAGGGCCGACTCGAGACCCGATTGCCAGATCCTCTCAATGACTCGAACTCCGTGTGTCATTACATAAGCCGCCGCCTGGTGTGACACAAAGTTATGTCAGAGAACGGAATGTAGTACTCCATTCCCCTCCGCAACACATCCGTCACGGCGTCCGCGCACGTCGAAGCATCAGTCCAAGAAAAGCAAGTAGGCTGCATTTTGTAGGGTTTTCCCCACGGGTCCTCGTTCAGAGACTCTAGCATCTCCTTGCGAGCCAGATCCTTTGCCTGCAGGATCCCCGCTCGGAGGGCGGCCTTCGCCACTCTGTACTTCTCGTACAGCTCCACCTCTCTGACCTGCGCATCCGGAGGGCGGATGCGGAGCCTGCGGTGCTGGTGTACCGGCGCCGTGCGGAAACGCATGCCTGTCGCCAGCTCTTGCGACCGCCACACCTGGCGGCGGGCGCGTCCTGGCTTAACCCGGGGCATTGCCACGTCACAAATATCGGACATGACCTCCCGGAACCACTCCGCCTCGTCGTTGATGTCAGCAGGCCTGTCCGGTGGTGACACCCAGGCCTGCACGAACGAGGCTGCCAGGAGGAGCTCCCGGTCCAGCTGCTTCAGCGCCCACCGCGAACCACTCAGGGCCTGCCGGACTGGCGCGGTTGAGGTCTGGGCGGAGACGTCAAACCGGATGTACCTGTGATCGGAATATGTCTCCACCTCCTCAATGACGCACCAGTCGACGACACGTGGTGACAGAGCAGGGCTGGCAAACGGAATGTCCACCACGGACTCACCCTGCATCCGCACACACGTGGGGCCGGAACCCGATTTAAGGACGACCAGGCCTGTCTCCAGAGCCCAGTCCTCCACCATCCTACCCCGCGTGTCCGTATAACGGGAACCCCAAGCCAAGTGCTTGGCGTTGAAGTCCCCGAGATCGAGTACGGGACAGGAACGATACCCGGCGACGACGACGCCCAACTCTGTCAGGGAGTTTTAAAACTCGGCGAGGGTTCGGTTCAGGGAGAAGTATACCCCTACCACGACAATCTCCCCAAACCGTGCTGCTACGCTCCCCTGTCCTCGCTTGACGTTCTCGAGGGACGGGGTACCGGCGGCGGCCACGCACTTAGTCGGCCTGGACATTCGGACCTCGTCCGCATTTGAGGACGCTCTGAGCTTTTTGGCCAGAGCGTCAGCGGTCGGGCCTCTGGCTGCACCGGGGATCTCCAGCATCCGGGCCCCAGTCATGGTAAACCTGAGCCGGAGGCCCACCGTGATACCGAGCTCCTGGAGGTCCACCGCCTCCTTAGCCTTAGTGATGACATCGCGGTAAGTCACGCCCCTCTTTTCCGCGTCCGGCTGTAGCGTGACCACTACAGCTGCGGTCTTCGAGGCACGTAGCATATCCGCGACGCTTCCCGCTTTACGCTGCTGCCTCCTCTGCCTTTTTTTGGCCGCCCTGGCTGCCTTGCTCGTCTTCTTTTTTTCCCCGACCACCTAGCCATCCGGCTTCAGCCGCAGGAGAGTTGTGCAACCGAGAACCTGTGCGCAAATGCAACCATCTCCTGCCGCACCAGGTTCAGGACCTGCTCCTCTGCCGGCACGGGCTGCCTATGCTTGCGACCCCCTTGAGGTGCTTCCTTTGAGCCGACTCCTCGGAGCCCGGCCAGGTCTGTGTGGCGGCTGCCAAGCGAGCGATCTCCGCCCGCAGCTTGGACATTTCGTCCGACGGAGGCCCGCAACCGTTGGCTTCCACTGCCGCCAATATGGAGGCCGAGGCCGCACTCATGGTCTTGTTTTTGAACGATTGCGACCTTTTCAAGGCCACATCGCGAATCCCAGCCTTCACAACCTCCGCAAACCTAGCCTTACGCTCCAGAACGGAGCCGCCGCCGGTGTCCGGCTCACCGCCGGAAAACGCCGAGGGGAGAGTCCTCCGACCGGTCATTCCAGGGTTGCGCACCTCTTCGGCGAGTTTTGTCACTCGCTGGACAATCTTCTGGGAGGCGAGCCCCCTCCCACTTTTTTTTTTTTTTTTAAGGATGGGAAATCATCGAATGACTCCTTCCGCTCTGGGCGAGGCGGAAGGGAGTGTCAGACTCTTACTGACTAAAACCCATCCGTGCTCCTCCTAATGCCCTTTGCGTTCCTGGGCTGCGACGTCTCTTTCGAACGGCTTCCGCACCCCGGCAGGCACTGGCCCTAGCGGACTAGCCCCGTCTCCCATGCTGATAGCTCTTTGAGGCGCGCGTGGAACACACCCGGGCCTGGTTCTGATCGGACGGCGAGCCACCCGCTGCTCGCCGTCCGCAGGCCCGCGCCTACGGTGGCCGGAAATCGCCCTGCGACTCCCGACGCCCGGGGCGTCTTCTTCTGTTGCGGCGGTTGGGTCGTGAGGTTTCCCTCTCTCCCACGCGGCATCCTCCTTCGCTAGCATTACTGTTTCGCAGAAGGAGGTGACCGCTTCCCATGCCTCTTCGCTCCGGACCATAGACTGAAACTGGACCGGTCGCGAGTGGTCGCCGTCGCCGATCGCCTCAACGAGGACCCGGCGGTTCTCCGCCCAAGCAGGGCTGTGTCCAAGAATTTTGTGTTCTCCGCAGTAGCCCCCACTTCCTCGTGTCCAGAGCTCACCAGCAGCACCTTGTCGGGCATATTAAAATTAAAATTGATCAAGTCCTCAAAGGACGCTTGCAACGCCCTGGGGTACTTTTTTAACCGATCGTCTTTTTATGATTTTTCCTTTTAAGGGTTCGGTCCCTATCTCCTTCGCCCTTTCACAGGGTCCCTCTCTCCCTCTACTTGCTCACTGCCCTCACAGTCACATCTGATGAGCAGATGCGTACCAGAGACCAGTGAGCAAGATTCCGTCCTTTGAAACGCACATCGTCCGAAACCCCGAAAACTGTCCGAACGGTGTGCCTCTCGCATATGTGTGTCCCTCTTTGTCTGGTCTCTCACTTGGTCCTTTCCGGCATGAGCAACTCTACCGGTAGAGTTCCAAGATCACTGAGACACACAAGCCCCACCACGACGGCAACGTGGAAGCACTCGGTGGGGTCGTTTTAAGGCCTCTGCTTTAGAGCCGTCAAAAGGCTACTTTCTAAAGGACATTCCCCATTAACGGCTGGGTTGGCAAGAGATTGGAAAAAAATATATGTTTATGATAGATTCATGTACAACAATATGAACATTTGATTTTTTCGAACTTGAAAAAAATATTTAACAACACGCTATTTTTGGATATTTCTACCAAACGGCTCCGATGTTTAAAAATATTTTTACATGGAAAAATTGTTGTTAAAGTGTGCTACAAAGTGAACAAGGCTCATGTAAATCAATCTATATTTTGCGAAGAAAATGTTCAATATTGAGACTCCGATATATTTTTAAAGCTCAGCGGGTCATTTCGGCAGTCGTGCGTTAGCTACCAGTTATATATATTGTTAGCATTTTTGGCATAATTTAACTCCTTTTATTATTTTTAAGTAAGATTTATTAGCCTAATATTATTTTAATATAGTTGGAATGTCTCTGTTCACGTCATACAGATAGTGTATTGACTCAACTGTCATTTTAGTTACGGACAGTTCACTAAGGTCGTTCGTTCAAAAAAAAAAGAAAGGGGATTGCACTCGTGAACCGGGACATTCTTGTTTGGTCTCTCGTCGAGGAAGGTTGATTCGACCTAAATAGTGCCAAACTTAACCAAATAAAATAGTTATCCTGAAGAACCGCAGTCTCATTTCCGGACATCCAACAGGTCAGAAGAGGGATTCCACCAGAATACGTAACGGTTTTGGTGAAAACTTTACGCCTGCTTAAAAAGGTAACGATTTTTTTTTATAAATGTTTTTCTTTAATTGTTTTTTTTTTCTTTTTAAATTTGTAACGGCTATTAGTGTAGTTCATACTTTTAGATATGAGGTAGAAGAAGAATATTAGAGTTTTAACCCGAATTAAACCGTTGTGTTGCTTTTGTGAACGTTCTTTTTTTTAAGCTTTCAAACAATACAGGGGTATTAAATAAGTTTTATTTTATATAAGTACTCTTGACATTTGGTGTAAAAATAATGTTTCAAACTTAAAACTTTTAATAGAGCTAAATACTTGATTATTTCGTGCGTCAAGCAACGTTTACTTGTTTTGATTATACGTTTTCAGCTAAGTAACAACCATGCCAAGCGATCGATCGCGAAAACGTGGAAGAGGCTTTAAGAGCTCTAGCAGTGAATCAGAGTCATCTACAGAGCGTCGGCGTAGTCGCAGATCGCGCCGCAAGCATTCGCAGCGCAAGAGACCGAGGCGAGAAAGGAGCACAAGGCGAACCCGAACTCCTGAATTACCTGAAGACCCGGCAGAGCTCCCACGTGCTGGGACCAGCAGTCAGCGTTGCGAGAGTCGGCCAAGTGAACCTGTGGCTCCTCATCACGCTGCATCACCATTACCAAGTAACCAATTTACTGTTTTAGACTCTAGTTTCACAGATGTGTTTAAAGAACTAGTTAAATCTATACAGAGGGACGGAAATTCTGAACGTTTTCCGACTTTAAATATTGTACCTGAATTTGATCCAACCAAGCGTAACCAGAGTATTAATGTCTGGATAACTAAAGTTAACGAATGTGCAAAGATTTATAACTGGACAGAACGACAAATTGTTCACTATGCTTTACCAAAATTAGCTGGCCTAGCCCAGAAGTGGTACCAAGGCCTACCTAGTTTGTTATTTACATGGACGGAGTGGCAAGAAAAATTGCGTTTAGCATTTCCTTGTGATGACAATTATGGTCGGTTGCTGACGGAAATGCTTGCCTGTAAAGCACGTTTTGGGGATAATTTAGAAGAGTATTACTACGAAAAGATGGTTCTAATAAATAGATGTAACATTAGTGGTAAAAATGCCATTGATTGTTTACTATTCGGTATTGATGATAGATCGGTTAGGACAAGTGCAGAAGCGGTTCAATTTAGTGAACCGGATAAATTATTAGTTTATCTCCGTAATGTAAGAACAACAAAAAGAAATGATAAGTCAAACGTTACTTCACAGGCGGGCCCTTCCGATAGTATACAGTCAAAATCATTCATGATAATACAAATAAGAATAATAAATATAAGACAGTAAAGTGTTATAATTGTGGAGAAGAAGGGCACCAACACTTTAAATGTAAACACCCAATTAAAAGATGCGAATCATGTCATAAAGTAGGTCACTTAATTGCTGATTGTCCCACTAAACGTGAGTACGAAACTAATAAAACGGTCTTAAATATTTCAAAAGAACAAGATAATGATATGAAATATTTTAAGGATGCAATAGTTAACGGAAGCACCTTGAAGTGTTTCGTTGATTTCGGTAGTCAAATCACTATGCTTAGGGAATCAGACGCAAACAATTTAAATATAACGCAATCTTCCAATGATATACCGGTTTTAAGAGGGTTTGGAAACTCCTTAGTACATTGCATAGGGAAATGTGATGTTGAAATTGAAATAGATTCGGTTATAGCACGCGTAGAAGTCTTGATAGTACCCGATCATTTTCTGAAAGTATCATTACTAATCGGTCAAACATTCACAGAGCAAAACCATATAGTGGTTTATAAAACAAAAGACGAACTAATCATCAAAGAGAAAGCTATTAATAAACCAAAATGCATAGAACTTTATGTCTGCGAGACGGTCACTATAGCAGGTTGCTCCGAAGTAGCTGTATACTCAAACCCACCGTATGACGGCGACGTTTTGGTTGAACCTGGCTTGTGCTCTCAGCCTCAAAAGACGTACGATATTATGCCTTGTATTTTACCGATAGTTCGTGGTAGGGCAGCTCTTCAGTTGAACGGTTTGAGGGAAAATAACTTCATTTTAAATAAAGGCACCCTTTTGTCTCGAGCTCTCCCTTTAACTCGTGCCAATTGTCACACCGTCAATAAAATTGAACAATGTGAAGATGGCGACTCTTCCACTAATGTTATTGACACTAAAATGCTATCCGTTAGCGACCAAATTAGTCAAAGCGATCTCGTCCAATTAACTTGTCTTTTAAACGAATTCAGAGATTGTTTTGCTTTTACCACAAGAGAGCTAGGATGTATTACTAATGCTGAGATGGAGATAAAGCTGAGCGATTCTTCACCGGTAGTTTATAGACCGTATCGTATGCCTTTTACGGAACGACAAGTTGTTCGTGAGATAGTTCATGACCTTGAGGAGTCTGACATAATTAGACCGTCTACTTCAAACTATGCATCTCCTGTTCTCCTCGTAAAGAAGAAGTCCGGGGAGTACAGATTATGCATCGACTACAGAGCTTTAAATAAGAAAACTATTAAGGAGCATTACCCCATCCCTAGAATTGACGATCAGCTAGATAATTTGTCCGGTTATAAATATTACACGACTTTAGACCTTATGTCAGGTTATTACCAGTTACGTATGTCCGAAGCATCAAAACATTTAACGGCCTTCATAACACCCGACGGACATTATGAGTTCAATAGGATGCCTTTTGGGCTTGTCAATGCACCGTCTAATTTCCAAAGGGCAATTAACAGTATACTAGGTAATGCCCGGTTTAAAGAAGCGTTTGCTTACATGGACGATGTCATAATACCGTCTAAAACTATAGAGGAAGGCTTTGAAAATCTTAAATCTACTCTACAATTGTTTCGTACCGCAGGTATAACACTTAAGTTGTCAAAGTGTAATTTCTTAAAGGAGTCTATTGACTACCTTGGGTTCGAAGTATGCTCCAGCGGCATTAGGCCGGGTAAAGCTAAAATAAATTCCGTTGAGGCATTTCCTCGCCCTACCGATCAACACAGAGTTAGACAATTTTTGGGACTTTGTAGTTTCTTTCGCCGTTTCATAAAAGGATTCTCATCAATCGCCCGACCTCTTACTCAACGGTTAAAGAAAGACGCAAAGTGGATGTGGTCGGACTCTGAGGAGAATGCTTTTATTACTTTAAAAGGGGAATTAGTTAAACGTCCAATTCTAGCATTCTATAACCCTGGGTCTGAAACTCAACTCCATACAGACGCTTCGAAAATAGGAATTGCTGGTATCTTATTACAAAGGGCTAATAAAGATGCGCCTTTTAATGCTGTAGCATATTATAGCAGACAAACCTCACCAGAAGAGTCTCGTTTTACTTCATACGATCTGGAAACCTAAGCGGTCGCGAGTTCATTACAACGGTTTCGAACATACCTTTTAGGCATACCATTCACTATCGTTACGGACTGTAATTCCTTGAGGGCAACCTTTGAAAAAAGGGATATTTTACCTAGAGTGGCGAGATGGTGGAACATTATGCAGGAATACGATTTCAAAATAATCTACAAGTCTGGTTCCACTATGTCCCACGTAGACGCACTTAGTCGTAATCCAGTTGAGTCCGAGATTGTTGAAGTTCGGTGTATTGAAACCAAATGGATAACAACTGTACAACAAAGCGACCCTGAACTTCAACGCATCGTAAATATATTAAAAGATGAGGATACAAACGGTATATTAGAAATTAAAAATAATTTTGTAATTAAAAGAGGCTTATTGTACAGAAAAACTGAGGCAGGAGATCGCTGGGTTGTACCTAAAGGGGTAAGATGGCAAATATTAAAGTCTCATCATGATGATATGGGTCACTACAGTTTCGATAAAACATATGATAAAATTAAAAGTACCTTCTGGTTTGCCAAAATGAGGCGCTTTATAAAAAAATATGTCGATTCTTGTCTGCAATGTGCTCACTCAAAAATACCAGCAGGTAAAAAGGCGGGTGAACTCCGCCCGATACCTAAAGTAGATCGCCCCTTTCATACCTTGCATATAGACCATTTAGGTCCCTTTGTGCGAAGCAAAAGGAAAAACGCATATCTGCTTTTAATCGTTGATGCCTTTACGAAATATACTATTTTAGCCCCAGTCAAAAACACAAAATCTGTAAATTCTATATCTACCTTAAAAAACTATTTCCACACATTTGGCGTTCCTACTCGTATCATTTCGGACAGAGGTAGTTCATTTACGTCGAAGCGTTTTGAAGAGTATCTAAGCACGTTAGGTATAAAACACGTATTAAATGCGACAGCGACACCACGCGCTAACGGGCAAGTGGAACGCTACAATCGCACGGTCCTAGCTGCGTTAACTGCGGCTAACCATAACAAACCGGAGCATTTATGGGATGAATGTGTATCCGAAATACAGTGGGGCTTAAATAATACCCTAAATAAGGGAATAGGAAAGACACCGGCTCAAGCCTTATTTGGTATCGATTTAGTTGGTACACCTAATTCTTTGTTAAATCTAAATATAGTTGATGGATCTGTAGAAGGCAATAACATCGAAAGTATAAGGAACGAAATATCACAACACGTGGAAAAGAATCAAATAGATCAAAAGACACGTTTTGATAAAAGTAGAAAAAAAGTTACTTTCAAGATCGGTGATCTAGTTCGGGTCGAAAGAGAAATCCCATCGACTGGGAAAAGTAGGAAATTAGTCCCGAAGCTTCGTGGTCCGTACCGCATTGTAGAGGTCTTTGATAATGATAGGTATAAAATAGAAGATACTCCAGTGTCCCGTAAGGGTAGTAAGAAGTTCACTGGAGTGTTTTCTGTTGATAAAATTCATCCATGGTTAGTCTTTAACAGAAATATTGACAGTGACAGCGACTCAATCTCGGAAACTTGCGAGGATTAGAAACTCGCTCTTTAAATTGGGTGGTAAAAAAAAAAAAAATACAAAATAATAGTACCTTATTTTATTTAAGATCTAGAATTAAGTATGTTCATCCATTGAAATATTAGAGTAAGGATTATGAATCGTTTAAATGTAAGGACTTGTGTATCACAGCGGTTATTATGGATATGAAGATGCCATAATAACTTATCTAACTTAACGAATTATTTTCGTAGCAGTGTGTTGTGGACAGAAAGGGGCCACAACATGCTAGGTTTGTAGTGATGGATTGACATATTATACTCGCAACTTTACCATTGCCGATAGTGTGTTGTGGAGTGCAGGGGCCACAGCATGCTTGAGTTGCGGTGGATATGTAGAGGCCACCGTAATTCCGTCAATGTTTATGATGTAGGTATAGATATGTCAAAGTCATCATGATAAACAAATTATACTCGCCACTTTGGTATTGTCGCTAGCGTGTTGTGGAGTGCAGGGGCCACAGCATGCTTGAGTTGCGATGGATATGTAGAGGCCACCGTAATTCCTTCAATGCAGGTGACGCGGGTGTAGTTATGTCAGTCTTGAAGAAAAACCAATTATTCTCGCAACTATGGCATTGTCGTTAGCATGTTGTGGAGTGCAGGGGCCACTGCATGCTTGAGTTGCGGTGGATATGTAGAGGCCACCGTAATTCCTTCAATGCTGGTGATGCAGGTGTAATTGTGTAGAAACCTAATAATGAAATGCTGATAATGGAATGTGTTTTCAAGGGAATAATTTGATTGTAATTATGTATCCACATGATAAAACATGATAAAATGTCAATTAAAATTAGCAATGAAAGTCGATAACTTTTTTTTCTGTTTAGAATTTATTTATGTTTAATTAGATTATAAATACCTTTGTTTGCTAAGTTCACTATTTTTCTTTCACGGGACGTGTAAGTGTCAGGAAAGGCCGACTGTTAGCATTTTTGGCATAATTGAACTCCTTTTATTATTTTTAAGTAAGATTTATTAGCCTAATATTATTTTAATATAGTTGGAATGTCTCTGTTCACGTCATACAGATAGTGTATTGACTCAACTGTCATTTTAGTTACGGACAGTTCACTAAGGTCGTTCGTTCAAAAAAAAAAGAAAGGGGATTGCACTCGTGAACCGGGACATTCTTGTTTGGTCTCTCGTCGAGGAAGGTTGATTCGACCTAAATAGTGCCAAACTTAACCAAATAAAATAGTTATCCTGAAGAACCGCAGTCTCATTTCCGGACATCCAACAATATTAATCTATGGCGTTAGCACTGAGACGGGGAGGCTGTGTCGCTGCTCCGCTCGCGCTATCGAACGACTACGTGTATATGAATGCGTTAGTGCAAATATTTACGAACTTTTGGATTAGTGTGCGTTCATAGACTAGCTCGTTGCAGAGGAGCCAATTTCATAAAGCGCGTGCTCGCTTTATACACTGTTACAAACAGCAACTTTTATCAAAATACTGTCGGCATCGCTCGGGTTTTATATATGCCTGAACTTTTTTTTCAAACATAGCCGACGTTGATTCTTAATTTCTTTTATATCCAATAAACCTACCAATATTGAAAAAAATATAAAAATCAATACAAGTTCATTTATTTATAACTTCATGTAAGTACAATAGTGGTACGAGTACCTACATAGGCGGACTTAATGCAACGAAGCATTCTCTACTAGTCAACCCTTGGCTTTTACGAAATACACAACAAAACACAACAGCGAATCAACACAAACACAAGTTCATAAACAAAAATTTTATTATTTATTACGATGTGTAAAAGATGCTGTAAATGTTAAGTTATGCATATTAATCTACACTTAATATATAAAGCTGAAGAGTTTGTTTGTGTGTTTGTTTACTTGATCGCGCTAATCTCAGGAACTCAATTTTTTCAGCGTTAGATCTATTGGCTGTATATCATCACGCTAAGACCAATAGGAGCGGAGCAGTAAAGAAAATTGTGACGCATACGAAGTTGCGCGGGACAACTAGTTATGTAATATTTTCATTACAGGTTGTACTGATCATAGGAATCAGTGGAGCGTGTCGCAATAACGAGCTATTACAGCTAAGAGTTAATAATATCGAAAAGCATTCAGATAAATTACTGTTAGTGAAATTGAAAAATACGAAGACGAACTGTAATGACCGGGGTTCAAGTAAACTGGTTTTATCGAATGATAAACAGGAGTAATTAACACAGAGTTTATTAACTAATTTCTCCCGTCCACAAAACAGAAACCAAGATCTTAATAGCTGTAATTCAACACGGAAGGCGTGCTAGAGAAATTAAACATAAAACAAAAACTAAAATATGATACCTTCTTGGATATAAGTTTACAAAAATAATGTCTTAAAAAAACAAAAGAATCCTTAGGTCGGATCCAAACTCGGAGTTCGCAATCGTCAGTGCGGCGCTACACCGCTAGACCAATCGGCTATTTGTCTACCGTGGCGAATATGTCGTTTGTTATTTGGCAGGCTATTAATCGAAGCCGGACCTCATCCAAAAAGCGCTTAAATAGCGCGCGATTTAATAGGGCGATAAGGGCGTTTCCGCAAGCCCATGACTTCCAGTACTCGCACACAAATTCACAACACTCCACCAACTATATTTATATTCTGGCGTAATTTTACGCAGTAATGGCTTTATTTTTCAGAAATTAGGCAAATTAACAACGGAGCAACATTCTTTTACTTGTCGTTCGCCAAATGACATTCTCCGGTATGATTATTTTTCTCCCACCGTCATTTGTTCATTGTCTAATAAAATATCAAAACTGCTGTTTCGCCATCAACGCCATCTAGCATTAGACACGCGATTTAGATTATACTACTCTGTCAAGAAAGTACCGGGCAAAGATCAATAATACACAAAATGTCTGTTATTCATCCAAATTTATTTTATCACCTTCAAAGTATGCTCCTTTAGAAACGATACACTTGCGCCAACGAATAATCCATTCATCAAAACATTTTTTAAACGCTGCTTCCGGAATTGAGTTCAGTTCTCGCCGCGAATTCTCCTTTATGTCTTCTATCGATTGAAAACGGGTGCCACGAAGTGGTAATTTGAGTTTAGGAAAAAGAAAAAAGTCAGCAGGAGCCATATCTGTTGAATATGGTGGTTGCTGGATGGTATTTGTTGAGTGTTTGGTTAAAAATTCGTTCACAATGATAGCCTTGTGCGAAGGCGCATTGTCGTGGTGCAAAATCCAAGAATTTTCTTTCCACAAATCTGGCCATTTTCGTCGAATTTGCTCTTTTAAACGCTGCATAACGCTCAAATAATATTCTTTATTTACCGTTAGACCTTCCGGTAAGAATTCAGAGTGCACAACACCGCGATAGTCAAAGAAAACAGTCAACATGACTTTGACTTTTGATCGACTTTGGCGTGGTTTTTTCGGTTTCGGTTCAGTTGGAAGGCGCCACTCCGAAGTTTGTTGACTAGTTTGCATGTCAAACTCGTAAACCCACGTCTCGTCACCAGTAACAATGCGTTTCATGAATGTTGGGTCCGAACTGACTCGTTCTAGCATGTCCTCAGCGACTTTCATGCGATTGAGTTTTTGGAGAAAATTCAGATCTTTTGGGACTAGCCGAGGATAAAATTTCCATTAGTGCCCGCTACTTTGGAAGTTCGTATTTTTTTTTGTAGATAGTACTCACAAATAGAAAGGTTTTATCAAAGTTTCAAGATTCGGGGAGTCACAATTTACGAGATAAAATTCATTAAAAATTCAATCAATAAATTCAATTCAATTTTTTTCATTAAAATTTTTCATTAAATTTAAAAATTGGAAAATAGTGCGCCATTTGCAAATTTTTAGGTTAGATAAATTGTCGTGGTAGACGTCAAAGTTGACCATTTACGTTCCGTTGACGTTAGAAGTATTTTTTATAAACTTTGTCCTGTTTTTTTCATAAATATAATTATATTTTTATATGTTCACATACTTTTGGTGTGTAATAAATGTGCACAATAGTTGTTGTTGTATTATGCAATTACATTGACATTTTTACACAAAAAATTACGATTAAAAAGTATGTTAAGTGCCACTAATTTATGAATGTTTTCTTGTTTTTATAACAAAAAAATCATAAATAAAAGGCTCCGTCGACTGGGCCTCCGTTGACTAGCCAAGTGAAGTGCCATTGGATGCAGGAGCGAGCGAAGCGAGCTCTGGACTCGAGGGCACCCCGACTCGGACAGGTTAGGTTAGAAGGGGATGGCGGGGTCGAGTGAGCGAGCGAAGCGAGCGAATAGACCCCGCCATCCCCTTCGTGGTTATTTTTTTATAAACCACTAAGAAGTAGGAGCCCCGCGAAGCGGGGCTCCGTCGACTGGGCCTCCGTTGACTAGCCAAGTGAAGTGCCATTGGATGCAAGAGCGAGCGAAGCGAACTCTGGACTTGGGGGCACCCCGACTCGGACAGGTTAGGTTAGAAGGGGATGGCGGGGTCGAGTGAGCGAGCGAAGCGAGCGAATAGACCCCGCCATCCCCTTCGTGGTTATTTTTTTATAAACCACTCAGAAGTAGGAGCCCCGCGAAGCGGGGCTCCGTCGACTGGGCCTCCCGTGACTGCAATGTTGAGCGGTTATATCACGTTTTGAGGTTAGGTTAGTATAATTATTTTTTCTCAAGAACAGTGCGTCGCCTTTACATGGGAGTGGTGCTAGGGCACAGGGGGCACCTACCCACTCCCTCTTCCTGCTAAACGATACTCAATTTTACCTATTTTTCTAACTTTATTTATATTCTAACCTAAAAACTTTAACCATGGATATCTCCATAACTATAGGGCTCCGGGGGGTGGGGGGCACACCCAACCCCACCCCCGCGTCCCTTAAATCAGCGGGTACTAATGGAAATTTTAACCCTAGCCGAGCAGCAACATGTTTCATACCCAAATGATTAGTTAAAATGGTACGGATCGACTCGTGAGATACAGAAAGTTCGGCGGCTATCTCTCTCAGAGTTGAATGGGGATTTTCAGTCACTATTTCCTTCACTTTTGCGATGTTAACTTCAGTTGCAGACGTTGACGGCCTACCAGAGCGAGGCAAATCTTCCATCACATCTCGACCGCTTTTGAACGCTTTGAACCACAAAAAAGCACGAATTTTTGATAAAGTCGATTCACCGTAAGCCTTCTGTAACATTTTCAGTGACTCCGAACACGAAATTCCATTGGCGATGCAAAATTTAAGACAAACCCTTTGTTCGATATTTTTGTCCATTATGAAATTCGCAATACACACTATATATGATATTACTAAAACCAGCACTGTATTTAATATAAATAACAGATGCAACTCAAACTCCGCGCCAAAATGGAAAACAGTTGTGCCAATCTAACAACTATAAAAAAACAAAAATTTGAATTTGGAACCATAAACAAATCATCCATTCCCGATACTTTTTTGACTGAATGTAGATCATTACAATAGATTACCTGCTGGTGCGACGGTGCCACATTGGCAAGGTTACCAACTGCAAAGTCATCCCAGGCGAAAGCCTAACGGCTCAACACCGCCTCCTTGTCCTGGACTTTGCGGTTGTACCGAAGAAGAGAGTGACCGAGAAACGCAAACCCCGCACTAAGTGGTGGTTGCTTGATGGTCCTAGGCAGTCAGACTTCATCGCGGAGGTCGAGCATCTCAAGATCAGTGCTCCGCATGAGTCCGCTCAAGAGATCTGGAGTAGGATCCATTCAGCAATCACCGGTGCGGGTAAGCGCGTCCTTGGCACTTCTCGTGGTGGCCGCACCATAGGAAAGGAGACGTGGTGGTGGGATGACGGGGTGCAGGAGGCGACTCGGAAGAAGAAGGTTTTATTTAAGCAATGGCAATGGTCCAACTCTCCGGATGACAGGGAGGCATATGGAGCGGCTAAGCGCGCTTGCAAAAAAGCTGTAGCCAGAGCCCGCAGCAAAAGTCTGGCGCCCTTATACGACAAGCTGGAAACTGCGGAGGGGCAAAAGCTTATTTTTAAGCTGGCGCGTGGCCGGGAGAAAGCTACACGGGACATTAGCAAATGTCTTTGTGTAAGGGACGCCCAGGGTAAGCTGCTCTACGATGCACCCTCTGTTAAGGAGAGATGGTGTACATACTTCGCGGAGCTGTCTAACAAACAGCATCCCCATAACCTTCCTCCGGAACCGCCTCCTAACCTTGGGCTTATTTCCCCTATTTCCCCCGACGAAACCCGCATTGCTCTTCGCCACATGAAGAACCGGAAAGCGGTCGGGCCTGACAATGTGCCAATTGAAGTGTGGAAGGCGATGGGCCCACATGGTGTGGACCTTCTGACGGATCTTTTTAACCGCATTCTGATCACCAAGGAAATGCCGAACCAGTGGCGATTTAGCCTGATTATCCCTGTTTACAAAGGCAAAGGTAGCGTACAGAATTGTGGTAGCTACCGCGGTATCAAGATCATGTGCCACACCATGAAGCTCTTCGAACGCATCATTGACACACGGCTCCGTAGCGAGTGTACTGTCTCTGAGTGTCAATATGGCTTCCGGGCGGGTAACAGCACCATGGACGCAGTGTTCGCCTTACGGAATCTGGCTGAGGCTTACAGAGAGAGAAGGAGAGCTTTGCATATGGCCTTTTTAGACCTGCAGAAGGCCTTCGACTGTATACCTCGGCAGTCCGTCTGGTGGGCACTGCGCTTCAAGGGCGTTCCCGAGGCCTATATTGACATTATCAGAGACATGTACCGCGATTCCGTGTCCTCTGTCCAGACCGCTGTTGGCGAATCGAATGGCTTCCCAATATCTGTTGGCGTTCACCAAGGCTCGGCTCTTAGCCCGTTCTTGTTTAACGTAGTGCTCGATGTAGTTACGGCAAACATCCAAGATCAGCCTCCATGGCTAATGATGTATGCCGATGACATCGCCCTCGTTAATCAGAACAAAGCCCATCTTGAGCGCAAAGTCAACATTTGGAAGGACACGCTTGAAAACGGTGGTCTGAGACTAAATGTGGCGAAGACTGAGTACATGTCCTGTGGCAGCACGGATACAAATACCATCCGAATAGGTTCGGACCTGATCAGAAAGTCCGATACGTTCAGGTACCTTGGATCCGTGCTGCACGAGTCTGGCATCGTGGACGACGATGTCCAAGCACGTATTGGCGCGGCTTGGGCGAAGTGGCGCGAGGTAACGGGCGTTGTATGCGACCGCAAAATGCCTCCGAAGCTCAAGGGGCAGATATATAAATGCATCATTCGGCCTGTCCTACTGTACGGGGGCGAGTGTTGGCCAGCACTAAGCAGACACACCCAGGAGCTTCGCGTCACGGAGATGAAGATGCTGAGGTGGATGAGTGGCGTAACGCGATCCGATCGCATGCGCAACTCTTACATCCGAGGTAGTCTTGGTGTCCGTGACGTGGGGGAAAAACTGCAAGAGTGTCGTCTGCGATGGTATGGCCACATCATGCGCCGCCCTATGGAGTACGTTGGTCGGAGATGCATGAATATGGCTGTTCTTGGGGCTAGGCCCCGTGGTCGCCCTCGCAAGCGCTGGCTGGACGTCGTCAAGTCCGACATGAGAGCCAATGGCCTGACTGAGAAGGATGTTGAAGATCGGGCAAACTGGAGGAAGCTAAGTAGGAAGGCGGACCCTGGCAATAGCCGGGATTAACGCCAGGTGGAAGAAGAGAAGAAGAAGTAGATCATTACAATATCCTCTCTCCTCTAAAGAATCCAACCGGATTCAAACCAAGCGTTTAACCTTCGGTATGCCTGGTGGCAAAATGTTACGCGGTATGCCTGGTGGGTCTGTCAGACCCGACTTTAAAGTGACTATTTTTCGTACTAGTTGTGGTAACTAGTGTATCTAAACATACTTTCATATATACTAGGGGTATATAGTAGAGGAAAAAATGAAGAAAACAAATCCACTATATCAACTAAATAAATTAAAAAATTATAATAAATGTTATGTTTTTAACAAAAAACAGGCCTTTTTTACACTTATGTGTAAGAAAAGAAATCTTAACTAAACTTTAGAAAATAGGAGGCACAAGACAAAGACTATGCATCGATAATGCTATAATAATCAGTTCTTGTCACTACCATCAACGGGTGTAGGCAGAGGTGAATTTGACACCGGCGCTCGGGTTTTTTGTGTTTTTTCACCATCTCAGCTGACTCCGGACTAAAATAGTGGCCATTAGGCGTCGGTTGGTTGATGATGTTCAGCTACTGAGAGTGGTGACGCAGAAACATCATATTCTAATGAAATACAACGGTTTCAGTTGAAGGGTGGGTCTGATAGACCCTACCAGGCATGCCCAGGGTTAAGGTCACAATAATGCCATTTTCCTAAATCTTTGCCTCTAAAACTCTTTAACCCATAAACGTCGTCTGTTATTTTTTCTGCTATGACTGCTTTTTCAAACTTAGGGGCCAATTTAGACATAAAAGCCTTGTTAGCATTCGATAGGAGTTTAGTGCGTTTCCAAACCAGATCACCAACTTTATAGTTACAGATGCGACGTCTCTTGTTGTATTGTTCGCTGTTGGTCTCATGTGATTGCCGTATCCTTTCACAGACTTCGTCATAAATCTTACTTTTGAATGCTACATTTCTTTCAATGTTTTCTTTGTTGAAGGTTATCGGTTCGTCTGGTTCAAAATTATAGGGTTTCGTGCATTGGACCGTCCTCTCGCGTCCAAAAAACAAATAGGCTGGTGTTCTGATCGCATGTCCTACATGCGGTATATACTTGTCCCATTCTTTATGATTATTTTCTACGTAAGAGCCGAGAGCTTCGGCTCTTCAATTGTACAGCAGCTTGTGCGGAGGTTAATTTTTACTAACACTAGACAATAAGTTATTTTTGTATGTTTTTACTAACACAATATGGATTTTTGGTCCGAATTAAAGATATTATTATTATTCCATTTATTCATATTTAAACATATTATTTACATTTCTAATTATTTCTCGAAAAATACAAAAAAAAAACATTTCAAAATATAAAAAATAGTAGCCCACCGGTATCGGAAACAGGGTCCAAGCTACCGGTGGTCAGGGCTCCCGAGAGAGGAACCTCCTAACGATGCGCGCCGTGTCCAGGAGTACTGCTTTCTGGATCAAGCCCTTGATCCAGCTGCACAACGAGAGCCTCTTGAGATGTTGGTCGAGGCTCTTAGCAATAATGCCATTGGCCGTCACGACTATCGGCACAATGACTGCAGTGTTCACATCCCACATGTCGACAACCTCGCGAGCCAAGTCAAGATACTTCGATTGTTTATCTTTCTCTGACTTCACGAGGTTCTCGTCATGAGGGACTGCTATATCAACAATCATTCGCTCCTTTTAGAGGTTCTTACATTATTTCGTTTATTTATTCTTATATTCATACAAATTATATTATTATCATCATCATCTGCCTAGCCTTTTCCCAACTACATTGGGGTCGGCTTCCAGTCAAACCGGATTCAGCTGAATACCAGTGTTTTACGTGGAGCGGCTGCCTACCAGACCTCCACAACCCATTAACTGGGTAACACGGTACTTCTTGGCAAGACTGGAGTCAGATTTACTGGCTTCTGACAATCCGTAACGACTGCCAAAGATCTACAAATGACAGCCGGGACCAACGGCTTAACGTGCTTTCCGAGGCACGGAGGAAACTCGGTATGTCAAGATGGTCACCCATCCACAGACCAACCTTGGCAAGCGTTGCTTAACCTTTAAGATCGACCCGTGCGGCTGTTATTATTTAGCCATGAGCTCCTCACAAATTATATTATTATATGAATTACTTATTTATTCTTTTTGATGTAAGAACTTAATCGTTCTCTTTATTAATTTATTTTTCATTATTTGGTCATTGACAACCATAGTTTTGTGTTAAGTAGAAGCATATTTTTCAAATTTTGTAAATGTGAGTACCATGAAACCATTTACATTTTATGTGAGTAGTTATAGTTTTACTTGTTGGACATGAACGAGCATGGTGGTTGAGAGCATGTCATGCTCACTCAAATGTCTCGCTGATGGCGGCGCGTGGGTTTGATCATTCGGTTCCCTTCGAAATTGTTGAGCTGAAGGGTGCCGATACACGCGTCATGTTCGTGAACAGGCGCCGTTGGTTGAGACTGGTCATCTCTTAACTGCCATTGGCTTATTTTAATCTTTATATTTAAAATTCTTATAATAAGCCCTTTTTTTTTTTCCTTTGCATTGTCCTCACATGCAGAAGCAACAAGTATATGTAACTTGGAATTTTGTAAAACAGAACATGATTTAAAAGAGTGTCCGTGGAGTTTCTTGCACGTTCTTCTCCATAGAGATCTACGCTTTGGAACGTGCAAATAGCTTCCATGTTTTTGACTGACCGACCTTGACGTTTCAAAAGTGCCTGTGAATGGTTTATTTGAAATAAAATGCTTTGAATTTGAATTTGAATTGCGCGACGCTCTAGTCGGTCTATCACCACTATATCAGGCTTATTGGCAACAATAGTCTAGACCGATCCCAATACGATGTGCAACTACCACTTTCGAGAACTGGGTCGGGCACATACCTATAGTACGGTACTTCCGATTCCACAAGATTGTATTTAAGAGCAAGTTGCTGGTGGATAATCCTGGCTACAAGGTTGTGCCTGTGCAAATAGTCTCCGTTAGCCAGACTAGAACAACCGGAAATAATGTGGCGGATGGATTCCCCGGGCCGGTGACATGCCCGACATATGTCAACCGTACCGTCCTTCACAATGTATTTCCGGTAGTTATTAGTCATCATAACTTCGTCCATAATTGCACAGACAAAACCTTCGGTTTCCCCGAAGAGGTCACCAAAACGAAGCCAGGCTACGGACGCTAAGAAGTCTACATCGGGCCCATGTAGGACCCGATAAAAGCGTCCGTGAAGCTCCTTGCTCTGCCATACCTCCCTGCGGTCGTTAGTATCTAATACCACAGGTTTGCGCCAGTTCTCGTTAGCCAAGGAGAGCGCGGTAAGGCCTTTGTCCACCGCTACCACATCTCGATGCATACCCACGTCGGATTCTAGGAAGTATTCCCTAAGGCTGCATACCTCGCGGTTGTGCAGGGTGTTAGCATTTAAGAAGCCACGACCCCCGCACTTCCGCGGGATATACAGCCTCATCACCGATGACCGTGGGTGATGCATCCGATTTGCGGTAAGCAGTGAACGTACCCTCCTATCCAGGGCGTCAAGTTCCGTCTGAGTCCATTTGAGTATGCCAAAAGAATACATCAAAACCGGCATGACCCAACCGTTGAAGGCGCGCACTTTGTTTCCGCCTGATAAAAGACTGTTAAGTACTTTGTTCAGGCGGCCAAAGAAGCGCTCCTTCAACGATTGTTTCATGTCAGTAGCATTGATGCCTAACGCTTCCGACATACCCAAATACTTGTAAGTTTCGGTTAAGGCGAGGGACCTAAGGTCTATGGAATCCGAGAGTTGTGTTCCCTCGGATTCCATAATCTCCCCTCGCTTTAAATGCATGACCGCACATTTGTCCAAACCAAATTCCATCCTGATGGCGCCACTGAAGGTTTCTGTTACCTTCAGTAGCTTCATCAGTTGCAAGTTGTTAGGAGCAAAGAGTTTCAAGTCATCCATGTAAAGGAGGTGCGATATGACCTGGCCACCTCTTCTCAACCGATAGCCTAGCCCTGATTTCTCCAGCAGTTTGCTAAGAGGATTCAAGGCTAGACAAAACCAAAGTGGACTCAGACTGTCACCCTGAAATATGCCACGCTCGATCCTTATCGGTTCGCTGTTCGCCTGGGTCTGTCGACACCCTGGATAGTGAAGAACCGTCCTCCACTGCCCCATACACGACATCAAGAAGGTGCGTAAAACTGCATCAACTTTGTACAGTTCCAGCACCCTCATGAGCCATGTATGTGGCACCGAGTCATAGGCCTTCTTATAATCTATCCAGCATGTCGACAGATCTCTTCGGGAACGTCGAACCTGTTGGCTAATGGCTATGTCGATGAGGAGCAGCTCCTTAGTACCGCGGGACCCGTTCCTACATCCATTCTGAGAAGAAGACATTATTGAATTACTATCAATATGATGGTTAATCTTTCCTCTCAAAATGGATGTAAGAACTTTATAGACCGTCGGTAAACACGTGATCGGTCTATAATTTTTAGGCTCCGCGGTACTACCTGATTTATGGAGCAGGTGGGTTATTCCTGTAGTTAGGAACTGGGGCAGCGACCCTGACTCTAACGCAGACTGGAATTGAGATGCCAAGCGAGCGTGCGATCTTTTGAACCATTTAATCCAAAAGTTGTGCAGCCCGTCCGATCCCGGAGATTTCCAGTTAGGCAACGGACGGACTGCACGAGCTACGTCTTGGGGGCTGATGTTAATTGCCCCCATTTCTGGTATCGGATCGCACGCGCGCTCGACCTCCCGAGTCCAATCGCCCTCGGTATGACTGACAGGCACCGACCAGATGCTGCGCCAGAATGAACACATGGCATCATCATCCGGTAGGCGAGTATCAGTCACACCTTGGTCTGGTCGCTCCCAAGCCCTATAAACCCACCTCTCATTGCTTTGGAATGTGCGATTCTGAGTGTATCGCTCCACTCGCCACTTGTACCGTCGTATACGGTTTGCCCATGCATAGACTTTCTGCTTCAGGAAGTCGATACGCTCTGTGACGCGGGTCAGATAATCCCGAGGACTAATATCAGTCCCCGAGAACGCCTGCCTCACAAAGTGCATCACTCTGCGGCGAGTGTTGCCCTTCCTGAAGCAGATTAGTTTGCCGATGAGTGCTCCAGCCTCACCGATACGACGCTCGATCCTGCACTGCCAAGCTGGTACAGCTGGTCGTGTAACTCTGTCACTACTAGGAAATTTGACATGAGCTACACGACATGCTGCTGCAGCCGCACAGTACAAGATCGAGTGGGTATCGGTAAGGTCTTCGCTGCTATCAAAATAACTTGTTAGCTGCGAATCTAGAGCACACACCAGCGCCCTATTTTTATTATGCATGGGCAAACGAGGTAGACGAGGTCTAAGCCCAGGCGCTGTGGAGCGATACTCTCGGAAGGCATCCTCCAAAGCGCTCCTCAATCGCTCATTGCATTGGGTACTCACGGATGTGGCCCCGTCATCATCAATTTCACCGTCGTAGTTGGGTCGCAAAGTCAAAGTCAAAACGTTTATTCCAATTAGGCCATTAAACGGCACTTTTGAACGTCATTCACATTTCAAATATATAAAATTTCTGAAGTGACTCTACTGTCCATTCGGAAAGGTAGATTCTTATGGAGAAGAATGGACAAGAAACTCCATAGTTACTCTTTTCAATTAATCTTTTACAATACTTGGTAAGTATACAAATTTTTTTTTATATGTGTGGACCATGCACCTAGGGTATGCAGAGGTAGACTTATCAATTTTCTAAATAAGTAGGTACATGATACTCACACATTTACAAATATTGGAATGACTAATTAACAGTGTGTGAGTTAACAGAAAAATACAGACACAAAAAGAGACAGAACATCTATAAAGTTAATACATAAAGCAACCAGTTTGATTTTGTCCACAACATTGACCGTCCTATGGAGCAGGACCAGCATGCTTCCAGGCATTCTTATCCTGAATGTAATCTTCTAATTTGTAATAAGCTTGTTTACAAAGTGTGCTTTTGATATATGCTTTAAATTTTCTTTCATTTAGTTCTAATATGTCACAAGGTATTTTATTGTAACATTTAACACAGTACCCCATGAAAGATTTGGGTACTTTAGCTAATCTATAAAATGGTTGATCTAACTTATCTTTATTTCTAGTATTAAAATTATGTCTATCACTAATTTTACTAAAAAGATGGCGATTTTTCCGTACATACATTATATTTTCATAAATGAATTGGCAAGGGACTGTCATAATATTAATCTTTTTTAAAAGTTCCCTTAGAGAATCGCGGCGGCGCAGATTATAAAGGGCTCTGACAGCTCTCTTTTGTAAAATAAATATGGATTCAATGTCAGCAGCCCGACCCCACAACAAAATTCCGTATGACATAATGCTGTGAAAGTAGCTAAAATAGACCAAACGTGCGGTTTCTACGTCTGTTAACTGTCGTATTTTCCTAACAGCATAAGCAGCTGAGCTTAGCCGCCCCGCTAGAGATGTAATATGAGGTCCCCATTGCAACTTCTCGTCCACTGTGATTCCCAAGAAAACTGTCTGATCAATAAACTCCAGTTTTTCTCCATTCAATATTATGTCACATTCGGTACTTTTAACATTAGGCAAAGTAAATCTAATACCTTTAGTTTTTTTTTCATTTAATACCAAGTTGTTTGCCGTAAACCAATTTTGGACTTGAAGAATAGAGTTATTGACGACGTCAAGATTTCGTGATCGTCGCTCTATTTTAAATATCAATGAAGTGTCGTCCGCAAATAATACCATCTTTGGGTGATTTTGAAGTAATTGGGGCAAATCATTTATATAAACTAGAAAGAGGAAAGGACCTAATATTGAGCCTTGAGGAACTCCCATTTTCACTTCAGACCCTCGTGAGTTTACACCGTTTACCTGAACTTTAACCTGTCTGTCCATCAAGTATGACCTAAGCAACTCAAGGGCTGTATTTCCGATTCCATAGTGCTCAAGTTTCAACAAAAGTGTCTCATGTTCAACGCAATCAAACGCCTTCGAGAGGTCACAGAATATTCCAATGGCGTCTTGTGACTCTTCCCAGGCGTTAAAGATGTTCTTTATGAGGGTGACCCCGGCGTCAGTTGTACAACGCCCTTTGGTGAAACCGTACTGTTGTTCATGAAAGATGGAATTTTTATTAAAGTGAAGTAACATCTGATTAAGAATTAACTTTTCAAACACTTTACTGAACACTGGCAAAATTGACACAGGTCTATAATTATTGGGTTCCTGATTATCACCCGATTTGAACAAAGGAACTACTTTACTGTGTTTCATAAGATCGGGAAATACTCCTTGGTCTACACTAGTATTAAATATAACAGCTAAGTAGGGGGCAATAGTTTCAATGACAGATTTATAGACTTTTACAGACATTCCCCAAAGATCTTCAGTTGATTTTATTTTAAGATCTTTAAAAGCTTTTATAATGGCCTGGGGGTTTGTATGTTGAAACTTAAACTCCGATGGGCATACCTTTACATTCTTCCTAAGTAAAGCAGCAGCGAGCGCAGGAGATGAGTTGAGACTTTCAGTAGTTTTAAGAGGGATGTTAGCAAAGAAATTTTCAAATTCCTGAGCTACCTCTGCATCTGAGTTTATTGGGCCATTTACAGTATTTAAATTAAATTTAGTCTCACGTTGTTTCTTCCTACCTGTTTCGTTATTTATTATTTTCCAAGTAGTTTTTATTTTATCGTCTGCTAATTTTATTTTATTGCTAATATGTAGAGCTTTTGCTGTTTTGCATACACTTTTATAAGTTTTTGAATATTTTGCAACATACTTATTAAAGCTTGTATTATTCATATATTGCTTTTGGCCATACAGTTCATATAGCTTATCCCTGCTTTTGCGAATGCCTGGAGTTGCCCAATCGCTAAATAAGAACTTGGGTGTAAATACTTTTGGACTTTAGGGGAAAAGTCTCAGCAAATTGAATGTTTAATAATGAAAAGAACTCAGTGTAGAACTCATTTGGGTCATTAATATTATTAAAATTATGGGCACCTAGTCTACTATCTAAAGCATTATTAAATTTTTTATCCGTAATTGGTCTAAATTTTATTTGAATTTTTTCTAAAGGTACGTAAGTGCAAAACGTTATTGATTGTCCATTGTGATCAGATGGCAACTTATTTACAATTTCTTTATGTAGGTAATCACAATTACAAAATATATTGTCTATGCAAGTTGCAGTAGAAGCTGTCACACGAGTTGGCTCAACAAAAACATTTGATAAATTAAATGATTTAAAAAGACTCAATAACCTAATACTATTGGAGTTTGTTTCTAATAAGTTAATATTAAAGTCGCCAAATATTATTACTGATTTACAAGTAGAACTAACTTTATTCAACACATCTTCCATTACTGTATCAAACACAGATACATTCTGGTGACATGGAGGTCTGTAGACACATACCACAACATGCTTATCTAGCTCAACACAGGACAATTCAATGGTGTGTTCAACCGACAGTTTAACAATATCTTTTCTTTCTTTAGATTTAATCGAAGTTTTAATTAAAATTAATGACCCACCATGTATCATGCGTTGTCGGCTGAAGTAGCTACCTACATAATAATTATCATAATTAATGGAACTTACTTGGTGGTCTTTTAACCAATGCTCTGTAAGGCAAACTACATCAAACTTGGTTTTCTCTAAAAAAATTTCTATCTCAAGTAATTTGGAAGAGCAACCTTGAATGTTTTGATTAAATAACTTTAAAGTGAATTGCCCTCCCCTAGGTTTTTTACAATGAGCTAAATTGCTAGAAGATACTTTGTCATTCACTAATAGTAATTGTTCATTACTTGAAGGGGTAACTTCTGTTGTCTTGCAGTTTAGTTTAAATTTACACTAGTATCCGGAGTGACCTCCAGAGCTACAATTGAGGAGTCTAAACTGCCTGTATGGGTTCTATCAGGAAGAGAATACTCTACCTGACTGTTAGTGGCCTCCAAGAATGTTGACATTATAGGTGGGTCCACCTTCGTACAACACAAAGAATTACAATAATTAGTCCCTATATTGTTAGTACAACTAGACAACACAGGCTCGTCACTTAACCTAATATTTGTTATATTAGCTATAACCTCGTTAATACTATATGCTATCAACATAGCAATCAAATGCCTATATTTACCAGACAGGGATAAAGCTCCCTGAGTTATCTTAAAACCACTAACAAACTTATTAGTGTCAAAATACAATAATTTGTCACTATGACAACATGTCAACAAGTGAATAGTATTATTCAGCTTTAAAATGTTATTATTTTGTTCATCTGAAAAAGTATCAGAGTAAGGAAAAGCACACAACATCAGCTTTCCTAAATTTAACTTTAATAATGATTCAACCCCATCCACTATGTCCTTTTTGGTAATACCAGTACTATTACCCAGCAGTAGAACCATTGAATGGTAATTATCTAGATTTGAATTCACAATTCTATTAATCATTTGTTTAAAACTAATATTGTGATAACTATGATTGGTAAAACTGTGGCTTAGGTAGTTGTGTAATATTTTTCCGAAGCCAGAACCTAATTCATCACAAAAGAAAACAGATTTGTTTTTCTGTTTATTGACATATGTTTCCGCTGGAAGAGTCAAGACCGGTGGAGACATGTCAAGTTGGGGTTGGGGAGGTGGTGGATGGTTGACACAGCTGCATGAAAGATTATTAGTCAGAGACTCACATCTTTCAGCATTGTACTTCACCAAGTCCAGTAGTTCCCCAGCGCGTTTCGCGGTGAAACACTTGCACTGGGTTGTATTTGCACCGCGGCCGGTGGCGAAGTAGGTGAGACGCGGCTGCTCCGTGATTCCAGACGCAGTCTATCAAGTACGGCGTCATCCAACATACGGTTACGCTGGATAACCCGCACCTGATCCGATAATCGTTGGGCTGAAACGTTCACAGCTGGCTCAAGTACCTGAAACAGAGAGAGCATCCGACCACGGTACGCAGTCAGGTTAGTTTCCCCCTCTGTAGCCCCAAAGTATGAGCGTATTACATTCTCGTTTATCGATTGCGACCATTTCATACGCTGCACACTTCCACCGGTAGCGGGGACCCTGTCAGAGGCCGGTGGGCCTCGAAGTCCTAAGCTGGCCGGTGGTCGGCCTCGTCCGCGCCGACGCGCAGGTGGCGGTGTCGTCGGCGGCGAGAAGTATTCGTCGCTCGAACTCGACGCAACTGCAGCTACCAGAATCCCTGGACTCGCGGCTGGCGCAGGTCCCGGCGGCTGCGAGGCGGAGCTGAGCGACGAACCCGAAGATGTTGGTCGTGCGTTTTGATTTTGAGCTCGGCTTCTTGTCAGCATTTTACATTTTGTTGTCAGTCCAAAAAGCGGTAATTGATGTCTTCTTTGATTTTATTGTTTTGTTCCTGGTTTTTTTTTTTGTTGTACTGAGTATATTTGCCATTTTAATGGTAATGATTTAATAAATTATATTGAAAATTGCGGATTTAGAAAAAAATTTTGACGCTCCAGTTGACAGCCGAGCCACAGATTATTATTATTATTATTATAGCCGAGCCAATGACTTGGTTTACTCGCTCAGTGGGGTTGGCCTGAGGATGGTAGTAAGGGGTATACCACAGTTTTACACCGTACCCTGAAACTAGCTCCTTAAATTGGCTGGATACAAATTGCTTTCCACTGTCACAAACGAGAACACTCAGAGTTCCAAACATCAAAAATATATGCTCCTCCAGTATTTGAGCAATAGTCGATGATTTTCCATTCCTCAGTGGATAAAGAAAACAGAATTTGCTAAACCAACATGTTATGACTAGTAGCATAGTATTGCCATGTTTAGAAATGATTTGAAAGGGTTCTGTTTCCTCTCGTTACTTTCCCATTAAACTTGATGGCTTAATATGTGAGTGCTTGTATTTTGCACACACTTCACATTTCCGTACGTAGTCTTTCATGTCCTGGATCAATGTCGGCCAAAAATAGTGCTGCCTCGCGCGATTGACTGATTTTTTGACACCAAAGTGACCAGATGTTGGATCATCATGGCATTCTTTTAGGGTCCCTTGACGAAGTTTTTCTGGAATCACGAGTTTCCAACTGTCATTTTTATTAGGAAATTGTTTTAATTTTACGTATTTCCACAGTTGTCCTTGACTGACTTCCCAATCCGGGTCATTCTTTCCAGCTAGCACCAAATTCTCTTTTGACTTATACCATTCATCTTTATCTTCTAGTTTTACTCCTAATATGTTGATTTCATCTTCAATCGCTCTTGATAAGACATCTGGTACAGTATTATATTTACCTTTGCGATGGACTATCTCATAATCAAATTGTTGTAAGCGCATAGCCCATCTTGCCAAACGCCCATGAGGGTCCTTATTACGGTGTAGCCACTGAAGGGCACTATGATCCGTAATAACCTTAAAATGATTACCTTCAACATATGGACGAAATTGCTCCATAGCATGCAGGACACTTAATAGTTCTCGCTCAGACGCCGAGTACTTGCATTCCCTTTCCGACAGTTTCTGCTCGTGTAAGCAATGGGTACCTCCAAACCATCGACTATTTGTATAAAGCTCCACCAGTGCCTCTGTTAGAAGCGTCACATTGAACAGAAAAGGGTTTTGTGAAGTCTGGCACTCTTAACACTGGCGTTGAAGTCAGGGCAGTCTTTAGATTTAAGAAAGAATCTTCAGCCTCTTTGTTCCATATAATACGTTTAGTCTTTTTGCCTCCCTTGGTTAGTTCATGAAGTGGAGCTGCGACAATACAACAAGAGACGTCGCATCTGTAACTATAAAGTTGGTGATCTGGTTTGGAAACTCACTAAACTCCTATCGAATGCTAACAAGACCTTGACAGGTATTTTGTCGTACGCGAAGAATATGTAACTATTGTAAAAATATACCAAAATTTACGTCCAGCCAATCTAAAAACCGACCGAGTTTTTTGTACTATACCATAATAATAAATGCTCAAGACAGCCTATGGGAGTAAATAGAATAGATGCTATACCGCGAGAAATTGCCACTTTCTTAAAACTGGAAGAGCCTCAGCTATACGCGGGTCACTGCTTTCGGAGAACATCGGCAACGCTCGTGGCTGATTTCGGAGCCGATTTCACTACTTTAAAACGTCACGGCGGGTGGAAGTCCAATACGGTTGCAGAAGGCTATATTGAAGACTCAATAGAAAATAAGTCGAAAATATGTAAACGCATAGTGGAAACAATAAGTCTGAATTCGACCTCGGATCCTTGGTCTCACCCACCCACGCCCATCCACTTCCAACGACGCACAGTGTACTTATACAGGAAGCCGATCAGAGTCAAGCCAGACTAGGATTCATTGCGCCTCCAAAAATTAGTAATAGGCAGTAAGTACATAACAGTCTACACAAAAATTTTAATAACTAACAACATAGATTCATAGGTATCACTTACTTTAGCGGCAAGAAAATTGCAGTCCGGAGATTCATTAAGAATTTTTTCTATGTTTAGGACCGTGAAAATTTTGGACTTTTTAGCCTTATGCGCTCAACTGACATTCTTTTTAGAAAAGATACGAGTTTTGTGTATGTTTCAATATGCACGTCATGTTTTGTTTTTAAAGTAGCCTCGCCTCGTCTGTGATAAATCTAAAAAATAAGATAGCCACACCGTCTCCGAAAACCTGCTTGCGCCCTTTGTAAGTCTCCATTCATTGAAGACATGGTATGCTTTCAGATATTTCTCGCGAGACTAGGAAACTTAATTCTACATTGATTACCTAGGTACTTGTTGTTTTAACTCTTCCGGTGTTAAAATACTGTTCTCGTCGCTAGTTTCACTCATATTTTACGATTATTTTAATATTTTTTAACTTGGGTATTCAACTCTTTACGCCAGCCACGGAATTTTATTCCCGCTCTTTTATTTAAATTAAGGCGTGTTCGTAAAATAGCACCCATGATATTTTATTATTCAAAATATATTACGTAACATTATTGTGACTAGAAATAAATAAGTAATACAATTTAAATATCAGTTGTATTTGCAGTAAATACTTATTTTCGTTTAAATACAACAATAAGTTAAAAATTCAATAAATTACATTAAAATACATAATAGGGAATATGCATGCGATTTTTTTATTTGCAAAATGAATTACTTATTAGCTCTAGTAAACAATCATCAAATTATTTTTTTAATACCTTCTTCAGTGATGAAGTTATAAAACTTCAAAGATTACAATTAGAAAGAGTAGTCCGATGTAAACTTTGACGTCATCGTCCATGACGCCTATACAGCTGCCATAGAAAACAGCGTTTTCGCGAGAGGGACAGATATATTTATTCAAAATAATTATATCTCGTTGGTTTTTCGAGTAATTTTGATTTTATTTTCACTGTTAGTATTACATTTTTGTATATTTTTAGATAAACTGTACAGATGACAAATATGTTTTTCTTGCAAAATTTCTTTAGTTAGTACGAAATTCCGAACGTGTTTGTCTTTGAGGTCGAATTCAAAGTCGGAACTTCGAAAGAGCTAGTCTTTGCTCTCTCTCTCTTTCTAATGGCGGGATAGAGATAGAGTGTGAATGTTTCGAATTGTATAAAACCCCTTCTACATGGATGTAATCTAGCGTGCCATCCAATACTATCCAAGGTGAAACGTGTTCTACACGGATGTTTTCAGAAACATTATTATTACTAGCGGGAATACTGAATAATTGTGGAGTGCGCACAGATCGAGTTGGTATCTTAAAGTTTATCTGGCCTAGTAATTGAACGTCAAAGGTTCCATTAGCAATTTTATGCAATATACTTAAATCACCAACCCATCTTCTTCTCTCAAGACTCTTTATGTGAAAGTGGGTGAGTCGCTGATTGTAATTGGGTAGTTTACGTCTGAGACCATATTTCGCACTTAAAACTCTGACAAATCGTCTCTGTATAGATTCTATGCGATCTATGTGAGTGTTATATATTGGAGACCACACAGACGAGCAGTACTCCAATAAAGATCTTACCAAGGAGTAGTACAGTACTAACAAAGATTGCGGGTGTTTAAACGGTTTGGTATGTCGTAGTATAAAAGACAGCAAACGGTTAGCCTTGTTACAAATGTGATCATAGTGTGGTCTAAATGACAAAACCAAATCAAACATCACACCCAGGTCACGTACCACTTTTACCCTATCTACTACTACTCCCCTGATATTGTAGTCATAATTAATTATATTTTTAATATTTTTCGAAAATGTTATAACCTGGCATTTTTTGGAGTTTAATGACATTGAGTTCTCATCGCACCATTCCACGATTGTTTTGATATCCGACTGAAGAGCCTCACAGTCATTATTATTTGTGATACTCCTGAAAATTTTTATATCATCAGCATAAGCTAGGCATTCGCTTTTAATTTTGCTCAGAAAATCATTTACGAATACTAAAAACAACAGTGGGCCCAGATTCGAACCTTGGGGCACTCCAGACGTTGCTACAAATGGTATAGAGTCATACCCGCTTAGTGCAACTAGTTGCGTACGATTTAACAGATAGGACGAGAGCCATCTATAAAGAGTCCCGTGAATCCTGACATGGTACATCTTTTTAAGTAGTATAAGATGATCAACCCGATCGAAGGCTTTCGAAAAGTCCGTGTATATGGAGTCTACCTGACGTTTACAATTAAATGAATCACATAAATATGTTTTGTAGCACAATAAATTAGAGTTCGTTGATCTACCAGTGATAAATCCGTGCTGTCGTGTATCCAATATGTGTCTAAGGTGAGTGTACATGTGTTCATAAACGAAACCCTCAAATATTTTGGCAAACAAGTTTAATATACATATCGGTCTGTAGTTGGTGACGTCACTCCTATCACCAGATTTATAGATAGGTGTGACTTTAGCTATCTTCCATAGACTTGGAAATGTACCTTCATGTAGGGATTTATTAAATATAATAAGCAAGGGAGTCACCAGGGTAGTAGCGCATAACCGGATAAAGATAGGTGGTATACCATCAAAGCCTCCATTCTTTGAGAGATCAATGTTTTGTAACTTTTTCAGTAGCTCCCTTTTCGATATATTTAGATTGCCAATGGAGTAGTTGGATGGCTGGAAATTGGGTGTATAGTTATCAGATTTACTAGGGCAGTACACTGATGAGAAGTAACTTGCAAATAAATCAACTATGTCTTTACGGGTAAAGACATAGTTGATTTATGATGATAGAGTGGGCAATACGGGTATTGCCCACTCTATCATGATAATATATACAGCTAGGGATGTTATTTGTTACACGTTTGTTCTTGGTGTAACGCCAAATGGCTTTTATATTAACCTTGAGGTCGTCTTCAATTCGCTGAATGTATTCTTTAAAGCAGTGATTTGTAACAATTTTGGAACTTGATCTCAGTAGAGAGAAAGTATCGTAGTCTCTGGGATTCCCAAAACGTTTATATTTGGAATGAGCCTTGGATTTAGATGAAAGTAATCTATTAAATTTTTTGAAAACCATACCGGATATTTATTACTTCCGACTCTACATTTTGGAGTATGCTTTTCTATGATCAAATATATGTTATTGTAAAAGAACTGCGTAAAGTCTTCACAACTCATAGTCAACGCATGTTCCGCCCAATTTATTTGTGACATATCTCTTTTACAACTGTCATAGTCAGTTTTACGGAAACATAGTTTTTCGATATAGCTGTGTAATATGAAAGATGCGGCTTTGTTATTGAGTATGAGTTCAAATGGGGGGTGATGCATGTCAAGGCGACTTATAGGCAAAAAAAAAGATGGCGCTAGTGCCACGATCAACATCGACTCCACGTAATTTAATTGCTTAAAAATAGTAAATACACAGTTTATCAAAAAACAAACAGTGAAATATCATCATAATAGCCCAAATGCTAAGTGACAGTGTTATCTCGTCGGAACTTCAAAGAAAGTGCTTAATTAAACTACTCGTCTAAACAACTATCGTTGAACAGTGACACAAACTGGGATAACTGCAGTGAAATAGTGCCTGTGAAATCCGTTTTCATCACCGTCGAACAGTGAATGTACCTATTCTTATCATTTCGGAACCTTTAAGTGCAACATCAAATCAAGAATTTTTGATAACAAGAAAAGAAAGTGATTCTTTAACTTGCTGTGGGTAGATGGCAACAAAATAATTAAATACCGATATCTGACAAACCGTCTATCATCGCTAATTAGGATATACCAGATTGTTTCGACGTGTGATAGTAAGACCAGTTAGCGCGTTGGTATCGAGCACGACTGGCGAGGACGGTGGTTCGAGTTCGGATCTCACAATCAACAGTTCTTTTTGTAAGTTTCTTTGTGTTGTTTAAAATGAATATGCAACGTACGCCACCGTCTATGGACAAGTCAATTGACATGGAACTAAAATCGGGGATTCACATAACAAGACGTAAAAATAAACGTCTGAGAACCAAAAGTAGTAATAACAGCTCGATTGAACCTTCGCCTGAGAAACCAAGCGACAAAACAACCGATCATTTAATTACACCGGAGTTAATTCGAGACATCGTACGCACCGAACTGCGTAATCTGCTAACCACCGATATTCGAAAAATTGTGCAGGAGAGCGTGAGGGCGGAGCTTAAGGATATTAACTTAGAATTAAGCGTAATGAAAGATTCTCTGGATTTTACAAGTAAACAGTATGATGAAATGCAGTCCATGTTTGAAGTCAAGTCAAAGCAAATTGATCAGCTACAAAAAGAAAACAACAACATGAAACCGGTAATAAAAGATCTGACTTTCAGATTAACTCAAATGGAACAACACGCCCGATCTTGTAATATCGAAATCCTATCTGTGCCTGAGTACAAATCTGAAAACCTGAATGTTACGATGATGCAGCTATGCAAAGTGGTGTCATGGGGACATGACACCACTTTTTAAAAGAAAGTGATATCGTCATGTCCACTAGGATTGCTAAGCAAAACCCTGAGGGAACGCGTCCGAGATCAATAATTGTCAAACTTACTTCTCCTGCGGTACGTGACGAAATACTGGCTGCTGTGATTAAGTTCAATAAAACCAATCAAACGAATAAGCTTAACACTACCCACCTAGGTATAGGGGGAGAAAAAAAGCCTGTGTATGTAGCTGAGCACTTAGCCCCACAAAATAGATCTTTACACCATGCTACGCGGATGGCGGCCAAGGAAAAAAATTACAAGTTTGTTTGGGTACGTAATGGTCGCATTTTTGCAAAGAAAAACGAAAACTCCGAACGCCTACTTATAAATGACATGGATTCCCTGGTTAAATTAGTTTAATGTTTTTCTTTTTTCTCTGTTTTTTTTTTAATGTTTAATGATCAAATTTTATAAAATTCGCAGATTTCCAAATTTATTACCAAAATACCAGAGGTTTAAGGACAAAAACACATGATTTGTATCATAATATTTTAATTAACAATTACGATGTAATTATTTTCACCGAAACTTGGCTTAATAATGATATCTCTAGCACAGAATTGTTTGATGATCGCTATATTGTGTATAGAAGGGATCGTGAAATCAATGAGCTCTGTAAAAAGAAGACTGGTGGTGGGGTACTGATAGCTATCTTAAAAAAACACAATTCAATTGAAATGGCGTTCCATAACAGTTTATGTGAAGATTTATGGGTAAAAGTTAAAGTTAAAACTGAAGACAGTATAATTAGTCTTTGTTTTTGCGCGGTCTATATTCCTTCACCAGTGAAAATCGACGTTATAGAGCACTTCTTTGAGAATGCGGGCAAAGTCATTAGTACAGAAGGTAATACTTTCATCGCAGGAGATTTTAATCTAACTAACATCAACTGGCTCGATAGCTTTAACAGTAGCTTCCTTGTACCTGAATCCACGAATTGTTTAATTAACCACCTTTTTACGGAGTTCATTGCACTGAATGGTTTGGAGCAGTTTAATAATGTCAGGAATGATAAATCAAAAGTCTTGGACCTGGTTTTAGCTAACATTACGAATATCAAGATCAACACATGCAACGACCCCCTTTCCAAGGTAGACTCACACCATCCTCCTCTACTTATTATTATGGATATACTTCCGGAGAAAACTCTAAACTGCAGTGTTTTGCCTACCCGTAACTACCACAAGGCTGATTATGAAGCTATAACTCAAGGTCTTGACTCTATCAACTGGACTGCAACATTTGAAAAATGTGGAAACATAGACGAAATGGTTGAAGTGTTTTACGATAGGGTAACGAGTGCTATAAGCAACCACGTTCCTTTTTCGTACAAAGTAAATTTCAATAAACAACCACCGTGGTTTACAAAGGATCTCACTAGCCTACTTAAACAGACTTATAACCTTAAATGAGAGTAAAAAAGTATAATAACGCCATGGATAAACTTAGTTTATCACTGCTGAAGGAGAGGTGCCGAACATTGAATAAATCATGCTACATCGACTATATTAGGAAAATCGAAACTAGAATTAAAAGCAATTCCAAATATTTTTGGACTTATATAAAACAAAAGCGTAAAAATAAAAGTACCATCCCGGAAAAAATGAATCTTGATAATGAAATAGCTGATAATAGTGCGGATGTCTGTCGGCTGTACGCAAAGAATTTTTCATCTGTGTATAACCAACAGAACCCCCCCACACAACTAACCAATACATCACACGGCTTATTGAGTGGTGAAAGTTTCAATGTTTTGGGTTGCATTTCACTTACTGAAGACATGGTTGCTGGCAAACTGAAATGTTTGGACGTACGCAAGGGCCCGGGTCCTGACGAACTTCCCCCAATTCTACTCGCTAGGTGCTATAAGTCCTTCTCTACACCGCTGACTTTTTTATTTAACCGCTCACTTGAAACTGGCCACTTCCCGTCTGCGTGGAAGAAAGCTAAAATAGTCCCTATTTATAAAAATGGTTGCAAAAACTATATAAAAAATTATAGACCCATCTCGATTATATCTGTTATTCCGAAAGTTTTCGAATTATTGGTGTACCCCATTCTGTTTAGTTATTTAAAAAATAATATTGTAAGCAATCAACACGGTTTCATGCGGGGCAGATCAACTCACTCCAACCTAGTATCTTTTTCTGAAGATGTTATTGAGTTTGTTGACCAGCGGATTCAGGTTGACGCAGTCTACACTGATTTTAGTAAAGCTTTTGACAAAGTAGACCACCAGCTTTTGTTGCAGAGACTGGAAAACTGCGGAATCTATGGTCCACTATTACAATGGTTTCAGTCATACCTTAATGGTCGTGTGTCGTTTGTTGTTCTGAATGGGGTCAGATCAGAAGATTTTTTTGTAACCTCTGGCGTGCCACAAGGTTCCCACCTGGGACCGTTGCTCTTTAATATTTTCATTGATACTATTATCCATTGCTTTCACCACGCTCAAGCATATTTATTTGCAGATGATCTCAAGTTGATCCTACCTATAAAATGTATAGAAGACTCTTATTTGTTACAAGCTGATTTGGATAGATTAGTTGAGTGGTGCAATGTTAATAGGATGAGCCTAAATTTAAATAAATGTGTTCACATAAAATTTTGTCGCAACAAGAAAGTCTACACTACAAGTTACACTATCTCGGGCAAAACACTCGACGAAGTGGATAGTATCAGAGATCTTGGAATCACAATGGACAGAAAATTGACCTACAATGACCACATAGATAAAATAATATCTAACGCGAACAAAATGCTGGGATTCGTACTAAGAACCTCAAAGCCTTTTACCAACTCCAAGACCAAAATTCTTCTATATGAGACGTTGGTTCGTAGTAATCTGGAATACTGCTCACAGGTATGGTCACCTCGTTATAACGTTCATAAGCAACGGATTGAGCGAGTCCAAAAAAGATTCTTGTATCACCTTTCTTGTCAAAATAAAACCACGAATCAATTAAAATCGTATAAAGACCGTGTTCACCACTTTCCTTTTCAAAGTCTTACGAATCGTAGAAAGGTTCTAGATCTTTGTTTTCTGCACAAACTAATGTCATCCAAAATAAATAGCGACCTTCTGTCAAAAATATTTATTAATGTACCCAGTAGATTACCGCGTTCCCAAACCTACCATTTATTCAGGCAATCTTGGCGCAAAACTAACTTAGGTGACAACTCTCCTCTAGCAAGGGCAACAAAATTGTACAACGCTATATGCCGTAAAGCTGAAATCGATATTAATCACGATAGTCTCAACACTTTTAAAAGGAAATTGATTAAGTACTTTCAGGCAGAGGACATTTGATTTATCAATCCAATTACAACTATTGTTATTTTAAGACATGCATTTTTAATCTTTATTTTAATCTCTGTTTTTTTTATGTTCCCCGATTATTTTATGTGTAATTTTTAATCCATTTTTAATTTAAAAAAAGAAAAATTGACATGGTAATTTTAGATATTGACATGAATGCACTCTTAAATTGACATTTTTATTTTATTTTATTTTATTCTTTGATTGACATTTTTATTTTATTTTATTTTTATAAATAAATACTTATAATTTATTCAAACCAAGTAAACCTGTATTATGTTTAGATCTTGAAATTGGTATGTCAATCGCTTGTATTTATATTTTAATTTATTTTGTTGCAATATTCAGTCGGAGCATGTAGACTCATTAATGTGTAAGTTGTGGTTACCTGTAATTGAGTGTGCATTACACGAAAACGTATTGTGTTTTTGAGCGTGTTTTGCAAAATTTTTTGTAGTGTATTTACTCGTTGGTAATCCTTAAATAAATAAATAAATAAATAGGCATAGATGGTGTAATGTGAACAAGTCTGGGCAATTAGTAATAAACAAATCTAATATTCTACCATTTTGGTTCGTTATGTGATTGAGCTGACTAACAGTGGTTGTTTGGAACAAGTTAAACAGTGATTTAGATTTTTCACAATTGTGATTTAGAGGGCAGCCCGACTCTGCTGACCACTTTATGTTGCCTAGATTGATATCACCCAGAATACAAGTCAAATTCAAAATTCAAATTCAAAGCATTATATTTCAAATAAACCATTCACAGGCACTTTTGAAACGTCAAGGTCGGTCAGTCAAAAACATGGAAGCTATTTGCACGTTCCAAAGCGTAGATCTCTATGGAGAAGAACGTGCAAGAAACTCCACGGACACTCTTTTAAATCATGTTCTGTTTTACAAAATTCCAAGTTACATATACTTGTTGCTTCTGCATGTGAGGACAATGCAAAGGAAAAAAAAAGGGCTTATTATAAGAATTTTAAATATAAAGATTAAAATAAGCCAATGGCAGTTAAGAGATGACCAGTCTCAACCGACGGCGCCTGTTCACGAACATGACGCGTGTATCGGCACCCTTCAGCTCAACCATTTCGAAGGGAACCGAATGATCAAACCCACGCGCCGCCATCAGCGAGACATTTGAGTGAGCATGACATGCTCTCAACCACCATGCTCGTTCATGTCCAACAAGTAAAACTATAACTACTCACATAAAATGTAAATGGTTTCATGGTACTCACATTTACAAAATTTGAAAAATATGCTTCTACTTTACACAAAACTATGGTTGTCAATGACCAAATAATGAAAAATAAATTAATAAAGAGAACGATTAAGTTCTTACATCAAAAAGAATAAATAAGTAATTAATATAATAATATTATTTGTAATAATAATAAATAAACGAAATAATGTAAGAACCTCTAAAAGGAGCGAGCATCTCTTCCAAATATAAAAACATAAAAACCTAAAAAGTGGACCTAAGCAGCCGTGACTGTGGAGCAGGACCAGCATTTAGCCAAGCGTTTTTATCGAGGATATAATCTTCCAGTTTATAATACGCTTGTCTACATAGTGTGCGTTTTATGCATGCTTTAAATTTTCTCTCATTCAGTTCGAGAATATCAACTGGTATTTTAATATAAAATTTAATACAGTACCCCATAAAAGAAGTGTGTAGTTTGGCCAATCTGAATCGGGGTTGATCTAATTTGTTCCTATTTCTAGTATTAAAATTATGCCTGTCACTAATCTTGCTAAAGAGATGAAGATTTTTCCGAACATACATAATATTTTCGTAAATGTATTGACAAGGTACCGTCATGATGTTGATATCCTTAAACAGTTCTCTTAGGGAATCACGCCGACGGAGATTATAAATGGCTCTGATGGCTCTTTTCGGCAGGATAAATATAGACTCGATGTCTGCAGCACGTCCCCATAATAAGATACCGTAAGACATGATACTATGAAAGTAACTAAAATAGACCAGCCTCGCGGTATCTATATCGGTAAATTGACGGATTTTTCTGACAGCGTATGCTGCTGAACTTAGCCGTCCCGCAAGAGATGTTAAATGAGGACCCCATTGTAGCCTTGAGTCAAGCGTAATCCCCAGGAAAACCGTGTTATCGACGAATTTAAGTTTCTCCTTGTTCAATACTATGTCGCAATCATTTCTTTTAACGTTCGGTAAGGCAAATCTGATGCATTTAGTTTTTTTCCCATTTAATACTAAATTATTAGCAGTAAACCAATTTTGGACCTGCTGTAGGGCGTTATTTACGTCGTCAAGATTTATGGAACGTCTATCTATCTTAAAAATTAAGGACGTATCGTCAGCAAATAATACCATATGAGGTTGATTTTTTAAAAGATGGTACCCCATCTTTGATCATTAATATATACTAGAAAGAGGAAAGGACCCAAAATAGAGCCTTGTGGTACCCCCATTTTGACTTTTAAACCCCGTGAATTGACACCATTTATTTGAACTTGCTGCTGTCTATCATTTAAGTAAGATTTGACCAATTTTGGACCTGCTGTAGGGCGTTATTTACGTCGTCAAGATTTATGGAACGTCTATCTATCTTAAAAATTAAGGACGTATCGTCAGCAAATAATACCATATGAGGTTGATTTTTTAAAAGATGGGGTAGATCATTAATATATACTAGAAAGAGGAAAGGACCCAAAATAGAGCCTTGTGGTACCCCCATTTTTACTTTTAAACCCCGTGAATTGACACCATTTATTTGAACTTGCTGCTGTCTATCATTTAAGTAAGATTTTATTAGACTGAGTGCAAGTTTACCTAGTCCGTAATGTCCTAGCTTTAGGAGCAAGGTTTCGTGATTTACACAATCAAATGCCTTGGAGAGGTCACAAAAGATTCCTATGGCATCTTGTGCCTCTTCCCACGCTGAGTATATGTGTTTTAACAACGTGGCACCAGCGTCAGTCGTACAACGACCCCTGGTAAAACCATACTGTTGATCGTGTAAAATTTTATTGATGTTAAATTGATTGAGCATCTGATTGAGCATTACTTTTTCAAACACTTTGCTAAAAACCGGCAAAACAGATACAGGTCTATAATTATTGGTGTCTTTGCTGTCGCCCGATTTAAATAGTGGTATAACCTTACTATATTTCATTATATCCGGAAAGACTCCTTGGTCCACCCATAAATTAAATATTAAAGCCAAGTATGGTGCTATAGTTTCAATTATGGACGTGCACACTTTAATAGACATTCCCCATATGTCTTCGGTCAATTTGATTTTGATTTGCCGGAAAGCTTTTATGACTGTCACAGGGTTGATATGTTTGAACTGGAATTCAACCGTACAACCTGGAACGTTAGCTTTTAATAAATTATATGAGACTTCAGGTGAAGAATTTAAATATTCCGTAGTTTTAGTTGGTATATTGGTGAAAAAATTTACAAATTCTTGAGCTACTTCTAAATTAGAGCTTTTGGCACCATGTGTAGTCTCCAGTAAATAATCAGTGTTTTGTCCTTTATTTCTATTAGTTTCATTATTAATAACTTTCCAAACTGTCTTTATTTTATTTTCTGACGATTTGATCTTGTTGCTAATATATAGGGCTTTAGCTACCTTGCAAGTATTTCTGAACACTTTAGAATATTTGTTTACAAACTTATTAAAATAATCAGTGTTTATGACAGGCTTAAGGCCATATGTCTTCTGTCAGAAGAATGAGTATAAACTGGCTTCGGCGGATAATGGTTGACAGTCCGATGGCTTTTTTCTCACTGTGATGTTTTCACGGCTCATTGTTTCGTCGCTAGATATATGAGAGCTTGCCTCATCCTCCTTAATATTGCGCACGGGCGTGTTCGTGTTGCCAACTTTCGGCAATTTACTTATACACTCGTGACATTTCCATTTGGTTTTCATCTCTCTGCTCATAGAAGTGAATTTTTTTTTATCAAGGATATTCGCGCAATTGAGATCATAAAATTTATTGCACTTGATGCATTTTAAACAATCGTTGTTACCTATGATATGTTTACAACCACCACAAACAGTACCCTTAGACGCCATCTCTGATCCTATCCTTGAACTACTCTGGACACCGTAAAGCTCAGGTGTGTAATGCACACTATTGAATCAATATGTTGTCCAAGCGATTTCTTAACAAGATAACAGATATCGTTGTATCACCTTATTGCTATCAGGAAACAGGTCGCCAATTTCAAAGCGCAGATTCACTGACCCGATGGCGCGTTGGCTTGAGGCCCGCTTACGAATATGGTGTCGCGGGTTCGAATCCCGCTGTCCACACAGCCCTTTTTCCAATTTGTAATTAGTGGCTTATAATTGTCAAAAATATTTCTCACCAATGAATTCGCAAGTTGGGATGATAGAGGCCTCAAGGGAGTCTCTTGAATGTGGTTTCTCGCTCTAACCACCCACTAGGAGGAGTCACTCGTAACAATTCCACAGGAAGAAACGAGAGGCACCGAGTTCAGATCACCGGCCAATCGCGAATTTAGAATAACAGAATTTTGCACTTTCCAAAACATACAGCAACACACAGCCGCTCAAAGCGAAGCCCAAAGGACGATTGGGTCCTATCCAAGGTGACCTTGCTAGATTACATCCGTGTAGACGGCAGATGTCATCCAAATTTTAGATTGACCTTCAACGCCCTTAGAGGAAGTGCGCGCACTTCCATCCACGGATGGAGCGCGTCGATTGCATTTGTGTAGACGGTGGATTTAATCCAACCAAGGACAGTCGCGCTGCGGCAGGCAACGAGTGCGCACGTATGCGGGTTAAGTGTCAGTCACGCCCAATAATGAATTTAAATGTTATTATCGGTATAGGTTATCGATTAAATATAATGAACTGAATGATTGAGAATTCATCGTTCCTTTAACCAGCGCTTCACATACTTTATTTTTTAGGGTTCCGTACCTATACGATTAAATATAATAAATAAATGATTCCAATAAACTGAATGACTGAGAATTCATCGTTCCTTAAACTAGCGCTTCATTCACTTTTTTTCTTTATTGTTTAGGGTTCCCTTAAGGTGTGTATAATACTGTCAACTTGAGATGACGTTTGATCAATTATTTTGCAAATACGAAAGAAATAAATATGTAGGTAATTTGTTTACTTGCAACAGCGACTGAGAGGGTTGTAAAAATTCGAAGTGGGCTACTAGGGCATGTGGGGTGTCACCGTACCATATGAAAGAGAGCCATTTGTACATTCTCAAACATTTTTCCTTTTTTAGGGTTCCATACCTAAAGGGTAACTAACGAACCCCTATGACTAAGCCTCTGCTGTCCGTCCGTCCGTCCGACCGTCCGCCTGTATAACCCTATTTTTCTTTGTACCTGTTTCATCCTTTTTATTTTTCTATGTAATGTGTGAACTGTTAAATAAATAATAAAATAATGTTCCAAATGATGGTACGGAACCTTCGGTGCGCGAGTCCAACTCGCTCTTGACTCGTTTCGATAAATTAAGAGCCATTTCTACGTCTTATCTCTTAGCGAGCGCGACTCACAATGAAGCTCGCCCGTGATGGAGATTAGATTACATCCATGTAGTCGAAACACAATCCGCGGATGCAATCATGCTTCCCTCCAAGGTCACCTTGGATAGGATTGGATGGAACGCTAGAATACATCCGTGTAGATGGGGTTTGACCTTGCTAGATTACATTCGTGTAGACGGCAGATGTAATCCAAATTTTAGATTGACCTTCAACGCACTTGGAGGACGGGCGCGCACTTCCATCCACGGATGGAGCGCGTCGATTGCATCTGTGTAGACGGTGGATTTAATCCAACCAAGGACAGTCGCGCTACGGCAGGCAACGAGTGCGCACGTATGCGGGTGCTAAGTGACATTTACGTCCAATTATGAATTAAATGTTATTATCGGTATAGGTTATCGATTAAATATAATCAATAAATAATTCCAATAAACTGAATGACTGAAAATTCATCGTTCCTTTAACCAGCGCTGCACATACTTTATTTTTAGGGTTCCGTACCAAAATGGTAAAAAGGAACCCTTAAGCTGTGACTAAATCTGTCCGTCTGACACAGCTGAGTCACAAGAACCCAGTGTGGAGGTTATCACAAGAACTACTAATACTGTCAACTTGAAATAGTTTTAAAAGACGTTTGTTCAATTATTTTGTAAATGCGAAAGAAATAAAAATGTGTAATTTTTTCTTGCAACAGCGACTGAGAGAGTTCAAAAAATTCTAGCTAGGGCGTGAAGTTTCCCTCTCTCTCACGCGTTCGGCTTCCTCCTTTGTTAGAATTACTGCTTCGCAGAAGGAGGTGACCGCTTCCCATGTCTCGTCGCTCCGGACCATGGCTTGAACCAGGGCCGGACGCGAGAGATCCCCGCCGCCGATCGCCTCGACGAGGACACGGCGGTGCTCCGCCCAAGCAGGGCAGACCTCCACCGTATGCTCCACCGTGTCGTCCGGACGATCCTCTTCAGTGTTGACACCCGGGTGTATCCTCCCGCCGTATTCGAAAAAGGTACCTCCCGAAACAACCGTGTCCGGTGAGTACCTGCGTCAAGCGGAAGGTAAGGATGTCGTGGCGCCGTTCTAGCCACTCCTCAAAGAGGGGTCTTATCGCCGCAATTGTGGCGTGCCCAGCGCTGGGTTGCGACAGTCGCTGTCTCCATACTGCCATGAGATCCTGCCGGAGTTCCGTCCGCCGTGCTGCAATTTGCCGCGGCAGAGGATTCTCGCCCTGGCGTAGCGCCTCCACGCGCCATTCGTACATGAGCGCGAGGGCTCTCGCCTCTAGATCCCATGGCGGCAGACCGGCAAGGAGGCTTGCTACTTCGCCAGAGACCGTGCGATATCCCCGGGCCAGCCGGATGGCCATGACCCTCTGGGACGCGTTGAGGTAACGGGCAGGTCGCTTCCTCAAAGTAGGCGCCCACACCGGCGCCCCGTAAAGGGCCATGGACCGCACGACCCCCGCGTAAAGCCTTCGGCAGGAGGCGTTTGGACCCCCTAGATTGGGTAGAAGCCGCTTGAAGGCAGCCCCGGCTCGCCCCAGTCTGGGAGCCAAACGTCGGAAGTGCTCGACAAAGTTCCACCGGCTGTCAAGGACGAGACCCAGGTACGTCATTGTCGATCCGACACCGATGTGATACTTCTACAGTCCTACCAACTTATCTGTGAACTGAAAGAGGACGGCACCGTCGATTCAGTGTTGCTAATTAATATAAGGTGCCCAAAATTGAGTAACTTTTCAAGAAGGAAATTTCACATAAACTAAGTTGCTAATCGTTTAATAAGAAGTACAGTTTGTATAAATTAAAAACAATGATACCTATAAAAAAATAACAAAATAAATAAAAAGAATTTGATAATTTACAGTTACGGTAGGTACGCTAACAGTTTAGTCTCTCAGGAATAAACAATGGCTTTATCTAAAAAGTAATCCAATCAAGTGGAAATTCAGCAGATAAAATGTTCCACGGGGGGATACAACTTTCATTTAATGCGAAATTAAGTTGGTATCTACCCTGCAAGTAGTACCTGGATGCCTAGCATTTAGTTATGACCGTACCTAACCCCTAACACCAGATTTGACTAATTATAATTAGCAGTGGTACCTAGTGGTAGTGTTGTGTAATAACAAAAAAAAAAAACAAATTGCTTTACAATGTTTTATTGAAAACCAGGTTTACAGTAATTGTGATCTTTAGATGAACCTGCATGCACAACTTTATCCTGGTCGTGAGGCCATACTCCGCTTATTTCCGTACCACTATCATCATTATCACTATCGCTTTCGGTGTCAGTGTCACTTACTACTTCTATAATAAAAGGTTTATCTAAAGGGCTTGCAAATATTCGACAATTTTGCATTTCGAATATTCGATATTTTTTTGGGGTATATTCGAATATTTCGAATATTGTTCGATGTTAAATAAAAAAATAAGCTTTATAAAAATCATGTCTTTTAATTTCTAAATAGTCTTTATTCTCTAAATCAACATAACAGTAGTTAAAGCTAACGCAGTATTACAAAAACAATTAAAATAACATTTTTTCTGTTAGAAGAACACGAAAGATTAAAATAGCTAACATTAAACTGCAAATAAACAACTAGTTTCTTGAGATAAAATATCTAACACAATAATCAACGTATTTTTTTGGAAGGATGGTCAACTTAATATTGTATATTCGCAAAAATTAGAAACAAATGCTTAAAATGTTTTAAAATAAACAATATTTATCAAAATAAACTAATCTTGTTTTGGTTTTCAACCCTGGACACAAACACAACACAGTCTTATAAAATCAGTTATGAATATTGTAATAATATAATAAAACAATAACAAGTAAGTAACGCAATTGAGTAGTAAACGAGTTCACAAAATAAAAGCTTAAGCTAAGTTAACTAGTAAAAAAGCTGCATTTTTTAGGTTAAAATTAGTATTATTATAATAAAATCATGATCACAAGTCAGAAATGCAGTTATAATAGCTACTTACATCAAAGCACGTAACTGATTCACTGGATTGTCGTTGGGTATACATTAAATAAAACAACGGGCACACTAAACAAAATAAAAACCTCTATAACAACCAAACACGCCTGCAAATGGCGGACCAATGCACAAAGGCAAACCACCCACACACGCCGCACTGCGCGCCGGCGGCGTCTTCCGAATGTTCCCGATCGTTGCCGAATCCTGTCGTAACACTCGTAACGCCCGCGCGTCGAACGTTTTGTGTGCACATCAGATTGTTGTTTTGTTTTCTATGAATTGAGATCACAGTGATGAGGTGGTAAATACGGCCATTTGTGTCTATTGTCTTTTAAAACTTTTCAATCTCATATACAGGTTCAGGCTTGTTTCTCTTAATTATTTCTAAAAGCTGAGGTTTAGTCAAATCCTGTCCATAGTCAATTTTATTTGGGTCAACCATAATTACTTTATTTAAGGAATTCGTATTTGGGACTTTATTCACACAAATACGGTGATAAGGAGCATTATCCATCACTGTTAAGGATGGCTCTTACAAGAGCCCATTAAGCACAAGTTTTTAAATAAGTAGTGCATTTGTAACAAATCCAGTATCTCCTCCCGCATGAACAATAATATATCTTTGCCCTTTCGATATAGGCTCCAATACTCCGTCTTCACCCCCTCCGTGCCAACATTTACCCGATGTATAGAGTGAATATAGGTCTCATCGAAATAAATTATGGGCCGGGGCTGGGGTGATTTATTATTTTTATCCACTGCATGCAAGTACTTAGCTCTTCAAGCTGATATTTCATTACGCTCCATAAGAGCGTTCCGATTGGGTTGATATTTTGAAAACAAAATCCCACCTTGTGAAGCAGCTTTCGCAGACTCTCTCGCTGTCCTGAGTAATTTATTTCTGTATTTAAGACCTCTAGAAGCTTTTTAACAATAGGGACCTTTTTTAGCACAGAATAAAATTCATGTACTTTCCTCCGTATAACTCCCATGTTAAAATCATCAACATGCACAAATCCACTTTTACGTTTTCTGTCCTTGCCTGGTGTCCGAATTTTTGTACCATTATCTTCTGCTGCGTTAACTATTTTTGAAATTAGTCCTTGACTCACACCTGAAATATCTATACATATAATAAAATCGTAGACCAACCGTGTCTGTTCATTGAATATTTTTGCACAAAAATTAGATAGAAAAGTTAGGAAAAAGATACAAAACACAAATATGCTATGCTATGTCTGTTTGTCTGTCTGTCTGTCTGTCTGTCTGTTTGTCTGTTTGTCTGTTTGTCTGTTTGTCTGTTTGTCTGTTTGTCTGTTTGTCTGTTTGTCTGTTTGTCTGTTTGTCTGTTTGTCTGTTTGTCTGTTTGTCTGTTTGTCTGTTTGTCTGTTTGTCTGTTTGTCTGTTTGTCTGTTTGTCTGTTTGTCTGTTTGTCTGTTTGTCTGTTTGTCTGTTTGTCTGTTTGTCTGTTTGTCTGTTTGTCTGTTTGTCTGTTTGTCTGTTTGTCTGTTTGTCTGTTTGTCTGTTTGTCTGTTTGTCTGTTTGTCTGTTTGTCTGTTTGTCTGTTTGTCTGTTTGTCTGTTTGTCTGTTTGTCTGTTTGTCTGTTTGTCTGTTTGTCTGTTTGTCTGTTTGTCTGTTTGTCTGTTTGTCTGTTTGTCTGTTTGTCTGTTTGTCTGTTTGTCTGTTTGTCTGTTTGTCTGTTTGTCTGTTTGTCTGTTTGTCTGTTTGTCTGTTTGTCTGTTTGTCTGTTTGTCTGTGTGTTTGAGGGAGCATCACGCATAAACCACAGATTGGGTTCCAAATCTAGGTACTTAAAAATATTAAATGATAATCCGAGTAACATTTAGCGTTTATTTCATCAAAAACGACCCACAAAATCAAAAGATATTGAATTTTTAAGTTTAGTAAGAGGCTTCCTAATGTATTCTGTTCCTTATGTATTCTGATTACAGCGCCATCTATTGAAAAATATGAAATTCACGAACGCATGTAAAAAACACCAAAACAAATTGTAGAGTTATGTGTGAAACTTTTAATACCCACGTGGCAAAATAAAATTGAACATTTTTACACCTTATCGGTATTTATCATAACAACCGATCCACAAATCAAAATATATTGAATTTTTAAGTTTAGTAGGAAACTTCCTAATGTATTGTGATTAGGCAAAGCACCATCTATTGAGAAAAATAAAATGCATGAAAACACACATACCCCCTAAAACACATTGTTCAGTTATTTGTGGAACTTTTGTACGTAGCAAAATAAAAGTGAACATTTTAATACCTTAATGTTGTCATACGGGCTCCTTATTTAACGTCTTCCAATGCTAATCATTTTGTCAGTTTACTTACTTGGTCGATAGATGGCGTTGCACTGATGACGCGTTTTTCTGAATTTCGGTGTTAAGATTTTCTGCTGGAGAACGACCCTCACACGAGTTTGGGTTCGGTCTCTTGTAGGTCTTGAAAGTCTTTTATAGGGTCGAAATTACCAATATCGCTGTTCTCTGTGTTGTATTTAATTAGATTTGTTTATTGTCCGTAAAACCAGTATTTTTATAATAGGTACTTATTATGATATAAAAGACTGGCTGTAGAGTTTCTTGCACGTTCTTTTACACAGTGATCTACTTACGTTTAAAAAATCCCAAATAGCTTCATGTTTTTGACAGACTGATCTTAACAATTCAAAAGTATCTACCTGTAAATAAATGGTTTGAATCATGAATATCTCCCAAAGTAGGTACTCCCGAGATAAGAATGCATATGTGGTATTCCAGACTGTTTCCGCAAGCGCCTACTGAAAATCACATAGTTTAATGTTGAGGCAATGTGGACTATGGCTAATAATTTTTTATTTTCCCGTCTGTCAACCGCCTACCTTCATAGGAATTATTATGCAATATAAAAATCTGCACGATCACATCAAGCAACGTATTTTTTCTTTATTCCTATAATTATACCTGGAACAATCCCGCACATGGTCCTTCGAACCTGGATTCTGGAGATTTGAAGAAAATTAACTCCGATCAGCGAATTGTTACAAAGGGATTGAAGAGAATTGGTGAAATCAAAAATCTTAGTCGACGCCCGGTGTGGCCGGTGAATTCTGCTACGTCATTCAGAAGATTGTTGGAATTTAGGTGGTCTGGATACTTAATAGCTGAGAAAAGGCGTATTTATTACTAAATTTGTGTACCCAACACTCTATTTAACAGGTATAATTAGTGTAAGTTAGCCGTTATTAGCAAGGTTAGTACAAAATACCTATTGTCATTTTTCTTTGTTCTGTGAGTGGTTACAAATTGTAACACAATTATTAACTGATCAGTAATTATTGTTAATTATGTTATTTATACATTGTTAAAGAGTAGTTCTTCGTAGTAACTGCATTATTTTGCTTTACGGTGTAATAATTTTACAGTTATTGAGACAGTTGGGTAATCACATTAGTTAGCACAAATAGACAATAGAAATCAGTGCAATTGCAGTGTTATTATGAAAGTTTAGTACAGTATAACCGTCTATACGCATAGGCTATTATAAATTCATAATTATTTATGTAAATTCACTCAAAAGTTAGTGCATTTAATCTTATATGTATTTCAGGCTGCATCTTTTGTAATTGGAATTTAAACGTTGCTATAACTTTATTTATATACATTCCAGGTTGATCATACCAGATTTCGCAATGCCAGAGGATAAGGAATTAAATAAAGACAATAAAGATCTCGTTAGGAAACGAGCGAGTTGCAAAGGAAAGGTGACAATGTTTGCAAACTATTTAAATTCTTTGAGTCCCTCTTCTTTGAGTACCGAGGTAAGCAAATTGCAATTACGTTTTACTAGACTCGAGGCATTGTATGCCCATTATGATGAGGTGCAATTATTGCTGGAGTACAGTACTGATGACTTGGATGCTCAGATGTTGGAACGCGCAGAGTTTGAATCTCTTTATTACAAAACCCTTGCTAAAGCTCAACAAATGATGGATGATAATAGGAAAGGAGATTCAAACGATACCTGTGACGTAATGTCGCGTTCTAGCAATCATAAGCTTGTTAAATTACCGACTATTCAATTGCCGAAATTCAGTGGTTCTTATACAAACTGGTTAGAGTTTCACGACACATTTGTTAGTCTCATCCATTCAAATGATGATATGGATGAAATAAATAAATTTCACTATTTGAGGTCATCCCTAGAAGGGTCTGCTGCTGTGGTGATCAACTCGATTCAGTTTTCTTCTGCAAATTATTCGGTAGAGTGGAATCTTCTCTGCGAGCGGTTTGATAACAAACACCTGCTTATCCAACATCATGTTTCTGCATTATTTCAAATCGACACCCTTCAGAAGGAGTCGTCAGTTAATTTAAAGGGTTTACTTGATGTCGTTAACAAAAATATACGTGCCCTAGGATCCTTAGATGAACCTATTAACCATTAGGACACTTTACTCATTTATCTTATCACACACAAATTAGATAGTAAAAGCTATCGTGAATGGGGTGAGTATAAGGGCCGCCTGGACAAGAATTCTAAGGTTACGTTTGAATTATTTATTACTTTTATTGAAAACCGTGCTGAGATATTAGAAACGTTCGAATTGGAAGCTTCTACGAATACTAAACACTCACACACAGGTAAAAATTCAAACAAGGTTAGGTCAATGTTGGTACAGGATTCTAATAAAAGTAATTCAGGTGAAAGTTCAAGTAAACAGTATGATGGTGTTTCAAATAAGCCTAAGAATTGTGTTATGTGTAACGGTGATCATAAGTTAAGTGGTTGTCCTCAGTTTTTATCGTTGAGCAATGAAGCTCGTTTGCAGTTATTACCTAAATACAAAGTTTGTTACAACTGTTTAAATCTGGGACATTATGCAAACAACTGCAAAAAGCCAGGTTGTAAAATATGCCGTCGTAAACACAACACTATTGTTCACGTTGATAAATCCTTGAAGTCAGACGCAAGTGGTACTTCTGCTAGCAGTGTAGTTGTTGACACGAATGGCAGTGCGACTGTCTCCACTCAGCCCACTACTATACAGCTCACTATTACTCAGCTCACTACTATAAGTATAGGTACTGGTGTATCACTGTTCGCGAGTGTTCAACACGATGACGTGTTATTGTCCACCGCACTCGTCAAGGTCATGGGTATTAATGGTCAGCAGTATGTTGCTCGTGCTGTGCTTGACAGTGGCAGCACGTCATGTCTCATGACTGAGAGGTTATACCACAAGTTAGGTTTGACTGCCAAGACTGTAAACAATTCTATTATAGGTATCAACAACTCATCATCTTTTATCAATAAAATGTGTTCTGTATTAATAAAATCTTTAAATAACAATTTTAGTATGGATATTAATTGTTTTATTCTCCCATCCATTACAGATGAGATTCCGAGTAAACATGTTAACTTGTTAAACATAAAAATTCCATCTGATGTTTGTCATGCAGATCCTAACTATTACTCACCGGCGCCTATAGATATGTTGCTAGGTGCTGACATCTTTTGGGATTTATTGGAATCTCAACGGATTAAGTTAGGTGATGGGCAACCGGTTCTTTGTGAGACTAAACTGGGTTGGTTGGTCTCCGGCCCAATTAACACTATTTCTTCTAAAGTAATACAATGTAATTTTATAAAGGTGAGTTCAGACTGTGATGATGAATTAAATTTTAATGTTGATCAACAACTCACAAAGTTTTGGCAACTTGAAGAAGTGTGTACTTCGTCTCCGTATTCTCCGGAGGAGAAGCTATGCGAGAAGCATTTTATGAAAAACACTACTCGTTTAGAAAATGGTCAATTTTGTGTTAGGATTCCTTTAAAAGGTTCCCCGGAGAATTTAGGCGAATCTTTGTCAAGAGCAAAACATTGTTTTGCCTCTTTGGAACGCAGATTTAAATCTAAAACTCAATGTTGTAATATGTACAAAGAATTCATGATGGAATATGAAACTTTAGGGCATATGTCTAGATGTAAAACCATTGATGATCAAGCGTTTTACATTCCGCATCACGGAGTTCTGCGCGAAAGCAGCTCCACCACTAAGTTACGGGTGGTTTTCAATGCAAGTAGTTTAACTAATACTGGTACTTCTATTAATAATATCCAGATGGTTGGACCCGTGGTACAGGACGATCTTTTATCGATCTTGTTGCGTTTTAGACAGCATAAGTACATCCTAGCTGCTGATGTTGAAAAAAACTCGACATTAGTAAGCTTTGGAATGAAATCATTATTAATTTACCTAAATTAAATGAAATTCATGTTCCACGTCGAGTTTTAATTGATTGTTATGAGTTTTTAGAATTTCACATTTTTACTGATGCGGCTGAGTGCGCCTACGGAGCTTGTCTGTATGTGCGAAGTGTTGATAAGCGGGGACAGGTTTTAGTTCGTTTATTGTTAGCCAAAACCAGCCGACGACCATACCCAGACTTGAGCTGTGCGGTGCTCTTGTAGGTGTTCGCATCTTTGAAAAGGTTGTGGCAGCATTACGACTTACGAGTCAGCGCGCGACGCACTTTCTTTTGGACTGACTCCACTATTGTTTTAGGGTGGCTAACAATGTTACCAAATAAACTGCAGCCGTTCGTTCGTAACAGGGTTGCCGAGATTTTAGATAAGACTGGTGGCTGTGAGTGGAGACATGTTCCAACTGACCAAAACCCTGCTGATTATTTGTCTCGCGGAGTAGACAGTAATTTATTACCTAGTTTAGATGCTTGGTGGTCTGGTCCTAGTTTTTTAATGAATGAAATGTCTTATTGGCCTTCTAAATTAATGAATTTTAATAATGAAATTTTGCCTGAAATTAAATTAGACCACACTTTACATGTTTTATTGAATAACAATGAATTTTATGAGTTGATTAATTTTACACGGTTTTCTTACCTTTTAAGACTTCAGCAAACAGTCGCCTATGTTTTACGTTTTATTGACGCATGTAGAAAACAGCCTATTCGCGGTCCTCTTTCTGTGCGTGAACTAGAAAGGGCTTTAAATTTTATTGTACGTTTATCTCAAATTCAATCTTTTAAAGACTATAAATTATTAATTAACAATAAAACGTTACCCAAGAAAAGTGAATTAAATAAGTTCAACGTTTTTCTAGATGAAAATAATATAATGCGAATTCAGGGTAGATTACAACATTCAGATTTTCCTTATAATAAAAGGCACCCGATTCTTATTCATTCTAGTCATCACTTCTCTAAGTTACTTTTTGATTATGAGCATAAAAGATTGTTTCACGCTGGACCCCAATTATTGTTGGCGTCTATACGAGATACGTACTGGCCCATTCGAGGTCGAAATTTAGCCAGGATGTGCTGTAAACAATGTGTTCGTTGCTGCCGATTTAGAGGTGAAACTGTAAGTCCCATTATGGGAGATTTACCGCAGCAGCGACTTCTAGCAGGTTTCCCTTTTGAAAACATAGGCTTGGACTATGCAGGTCCGATTCAGTCAGCTGTTCGTCAAGGCCGTGGCTGTAAATTAGTAAAAGTTTATATTGCTATTTTCGTTTGTTTTTCCACGAAATCAATTCATCTTGAACTAGTCGGTGATTTAACAAGCAAAACTTTCATTTTGGCATTAAAAAGATTCATGTCACGTAGAGGTAAGCTGAAAAATATGTACTCAGATAATGGCACCTTATTTGTTGGTGCATCTAATGACCTTTCTAGGTTTCTTAGGGCGAGTTGCGATTCGCTGGCTGAGGAGATGGCTAAAGAAGGAATCAACTTTCACTTTATTCCTGCATATTCTCCTCATTTCGCTGGCCTTGCGGAGGCTGGTGTTAAATCAACCAAGCATCAGTTAGTCAGAGTGCTGGGCCTTTGTAACCTAACCTACGAAGAGCTATACACCATGATGGTTCAAGTTGAAGCCATTTTGAACTCCAGACCACTGACGCCGTTATCATCGAACCCTGAGGATCTGACGCCGCTGACACCCGGACACTTTTTGATTGGACGCCCTATGACATCACTGCCGTCACCTGATTATCGAGATCAGTCCATCGATTCTCTGACTCGATTTGAGCGTATTGAGCTTCTCCGACAACATTTTTGGAGCAGATGGAGTAAAGAGTATATATCGGAGCTCCAACTTCGCATGAAATGGCGACCATGCAAGGGCTCCTTGAAGCTTAATTCTTTGGTCCTGTTAAAGGAAGACAACCTCCCCCCACTCAAGTGGAAAATGGGTCGGATCATTGCTACGTATCCAGGGGCAGACGGCGTAGTCAGAGTTGCAGACGTGAAGACTTCTAGTGGTGTGTTACGCAGATCATTTAGCAAGATTTGTCCGCTGCCTATATCCGGAGTCTGAAAATTCTTAGTGGTTGAAAGGCACGCTTTCAACGCCCGGGGGTATGTTCCCGCAAGCGCCTACTGAAAATCACATAGTTTAATGTTGAGGCAATGTGGACTATGGCTAATCGTTTTTTATTTTCCCGTCTGTCAACCGCCACCTTCATAGGAATTATTATGCAATATAAAAATCTGCACGATCACATCAAGCAACGTATTTTTTCTTTATTCCCATAATTATACCTGAAACAATCCCGCACACAGACTATAATCTACCTCTGTGCGAAATTTCATCCAGATCCGTTCAGCCGTATTGTCGTAATTGAGTAAGAAACATCCAGCTAGCCAAACTTTCGCATTTATTAGTAAACAAAAATTAGAAGTAAGATAATAGGCTGGCATCGACCTAAGCGCACGCGAACGACGTCGCGGGCACAGCTAGTAATATAATAAAATAAATGTTGTTGGCTCACTCACTTAGCAAGTTAGCAGGTTACCTAATATATAAGATGTACGTTACCGTTACGCTAACCTGCAGCAAGTATAGAAACAATATTTCGTAGACTTAAATAATTGGTTAAGTATCGGGTAATTTATAACAAGAAAGTTGACAACACTAACCTATCGCTGCCGAAATTCGTTTTTATATTTGATTAAATGGAATAATCGGAGACCCCGCCCGAGCTTCTTCTTAAAAAAAGGTTTTAACCTTTAGAATAATGTTTCGATCATAACTTTTAATAGTTTTCGGCATATTTAACCTTATAAAATCAGCATTATCACGACATTTCAACCAGAGAACCCGAATTTAGTAGACACTGACAATCGAATGATATTTCAACATGACGGCCGTAGTTCCAATTTTCGCCATTCCACAGATAAGTTGGTAGGAGTGTATTACTAATAGCATCAGTCGTACTTATTGGTATGTGGGCCTCTTATGAGCCTGGTCAGTGGTCGCTCACCCCTATGTAGTCAGTGAAATAAACGTAACATGTAGTGAAACTTGTATTAGGTCTACGATGTAGGCTTTTGCACAGCTGTGGGTCAAAGAAGGTGGAAAATTGATTTTTTTATTAGTTGTGGTCATGTTTGTCATGTTGATGAAATTATGACAGTGAGTAGTGTAGCGTAGGTTTTTGTTCATCCGTCCGTCCGGGGCCGATCGCAGTACAGGTAGGTTGTTTCTTTTATGCTGTCCAACCAATAATAAAACCAAAACCATGGTTTTTTGATTTTAGAAAGACTTCCAAAACTGTCATATCAGTTATTTGTAGAATCCGTTTAGGTTTCTGCTGTACCTCCGTTTTCATGGCAAAATTACGTATACGCGATTCCTCCCTATGCGAATGCGGCATGGGACTATGGGACTTTAGATCACATATTCTTTGAATGTTCTAGAAACGTCCCCTCACTCGATCTATATGGCCGGCTCCCCAAATTTAAAATTCCTCTCCCAATTAACTTTCCTTGCCTTTTAACATATTCCTCCCCAGAACTGTTTGTGGCGCTGATGATCTTCATCCGTCACAACAACATCAAACTATAAGTCATACAGAATTATGTGGATGTGATATACTACTCTGTCAAGAAAGTACCGGGAAAAGATCAATAATACACAAAATGTCTGTTATTCATCCAAATTTATTTTATCACCTTCAAAGTATGCTCCTTTAGAAACGATCCACTTGCGCCAACGAATAATCCATTCATCAAAACATTTTTTAAACGCTGCTTCCGGAATTGAGTTCAGTTCTCGCCGCTAATTCTCCTTTATGTCTTCTATCGATTGAAAACGGGTGCCACGAAGTGGTAATTTGAGTTTAGGAAAAAGAAAAATGTCAGCAGGAGCCATATCTGGTGAATATGGTGGTTGCTGGATGGTATTTGTTGAGTGTTTGGTTAAAAATTCGTTCACAATGATAGCCTTGTGCGAAGGCGCATTGTCGTGGTGCAAAATCCAAGAATTTTCTTTCCACAAATCTGGCCTTTTTCGTCGAATTTGCTCTTTTAAACGCCGCATAACGCTCAAATAATATTCTTTATTTACCGTTAGACCTTCCAAAAAGAATTCAGAGTGCACAACACCGCGATAGTCAAAGAAAACAGTCAACATGACTTTGACTTTTGATCGACTTTGGCGTGGTTTTTTCGGTTTCGGTACAGTTGGAAGGCGCCACTGCGAAGTTTGTTGACTAGTTTGCATGTCAAACTCGTAAAACCACGTCTCGTCACCAGTAACAATGCGTTTCATGAATGTTGGGTCCGAACTGACTCGTTCTAGCATGTCCTCAGCGACTTTCATGCGATTGAGTTTTTGGAGAAAATTCAGATCTTTTGGGACTAGCCGAGCAGCAACATGTTTCATACCCAAATGATTAGTTAAAATGGTACGGATCGACTCGTGAGATACAGAAAGTTCGGCGGCTTTCTCTCTCAGAGTTGAATGGGGATTTTCAGTCACTATTTCCTTCACTTTTTCGATGTTAACTTCAGTTGCAGACGTTGACGGCCTACCAGAGCGAGGCAAATCTTCCATCACATCTCGACCGCTTTTGAACGCTTTGAACCACTCATAAGCACGAGTTTTTGATAAAGTCGATTCACCGTAAGCCTTCTGTAACATTTTCAGTGACTCCGAACACGAAATTCCATTGGCGATGCAAAATTCAAGACAAACTCTTTGTTCGATATTTTTGTCCATTATGAAATTCGCAATACACACTATATATGATATTACTAAAACCAGCACTGTATTTAATATAAATAACAGATGCAACTCAAACTCCGCGCCAAAATGGAAAACAGTTGTGCCAATCTAACAACTACAAAAAAACAAAAATTTGAATTTGGAACCATAAACAAATCATCCATTCCCGATACTTTTTTGACTGAATGTATAATATAATTTTAATGTTTTAACAATATCATATCAATATTTATGTATTTTTATTTTTGTGTTTGTTTCAGTCCCATACTAACCAGCAGATGTTCAACTGTACCGACTAATCGAAGAACATAGTCCCGAGTCTACCGTTAATTATTCCAAACACACTTGCTTTCTCAATCCACTTTAGACATTGGCAGAATAGTTGACATCGGCTTTACTTGCCATATAAATATATAGAATAGAATAGAATAGGTATGTTGTTAACTTTTCTCGGTCCACGGACTGATAAATAAATCAAGAAAATCCTAGCTAGCACATTGGTTTATTTTGATGTGTCGAACTTTAACAATAGATATAGGGAACTTGGATGTCTGGAGACTAGCTTGACCGAATTAAAATCCGCTCTCCATAATGCGAGAGTTGGTGGGATGAGCCGCTTTGCCAATAGTCTCAACGATTTTTATGATTCGCCGCCCCTTTTCATGTGCCGCCCGGGGCCATTGCCCCCTCCTGCCCCCCAACGCTATGCCACTGTTGACAGTTAAACCGATTTCAAACATTACTATAATTTTTGTTGTAGTTTAACACAACAAGTAATAAAATAAGGACCTCTTCAGTCGTGTAGGTACAATAGGGGTAGGTACCAACAATCCCTAATGTAGATTAGGTGGTGAATGTGGTTCTTTTGGTTTAGACGTCTGTTTTTGTTTTAGGATATTATGTGCGAATTAGGTCTCATATTTTCCTTTGGACATTTAAAGAGTCATTGAAGAAGCGCCGGCGCCGACGCCCGCGCCGGCCAGCGCCCCCGCGGCGTGCCGCCGGCCGGCTCGGCGCGCGCACTTCGCGCCCGCCGTGCCCTCCGCGCCCGCAGACGAGCTGACGCTGGGCCAGCTGCTCCAGCAGAGAAAAGGCCTCGTGATTATAGTGATTTGTGTTATCATTCTCGTCATTGTAGGTTTCGGGCAGCTTGTATATTTTGGAAGTAGAATGAACATCACCAATGTTAGCCCTCGAGCAGCCAACCAGTCTGAGCTACAAAGATGAGCTCTGGAACGTTTTCAGCCTAAGGCATTCTGTAAGCTAGTTCGTCAATACTAACGCTATCTTTACTTTTAATTTTATAGTGTATTGTAGACAATAAGTATCTCTAAGTAGTATAAAACAAAGTCGCTGTATCTCCTCTTATTTTTTTCTATACCACGCATCGGATTTTAATACGGTTTTCCTCAGTTCGAGAGCTGGGCGGGTGCCCTGTTTGCCACCGCCTTGCCGCCACTGCTATCACATTCATCATCAGCGTTCTGTATAGATGTCTGACCTATTAACAATCTAAACATATTATTGGTAAGTGAGTACCTACCTATGCCTACTTGAAATAATAATAATACGAGGTAATGTCATCCATCGCCATAAACTCAAGTATTCCATTACAGCGAGAGACACACTGGCCCCACGTACGCAACGTATGCAACGTATGCAACGCATCATGATATCTGGACTGTTGATTTTAAATGAAAAACTATGCATTAGAAACACACTTAAGCGAGAGACACACTGGCCCTACGTAGACAAGGTCTAGACGTTTTTTTTATTTGAAAGCAGGTTTTCTAGCAGTGTTTCTTAGACAAGTTTTATCAAAATCGGTTGAGCCGTTTGAAGATCATCAGCTCTTTTCTAGTTGATTGAAGAACGAAAGATTGAAGGCTTTTAATCAGCTTTTACGGGTGTGATCGATGTGAAATTTGGTATTCTGTTACTTCAATGACATTGCAAGAATATGGTTATATTGACCTGATGCTGTAGCATTACCTGAGGTCTGCAGAATACCCAACTCCTCACTAAGTTACAGCAGAGGTATCGTGTTTGAACTCACTGGAATGGTTTCAATGAACAGATTGTATTTACGAGATCAGTAACCTTAACCTGATGTCTAATGTAGCTCGGCTGATAAGCCAGAATAGAAGTAAAAAGTTTTGCGCCGACCCCAAGTAACATGAGACAAGGGTAGGAAGATGATGAGATGAGCTTTTCAAGTATCTAGTTATACCTATTAGACAAATTAAGTTTTAAAACTGGCCAAGTACGAGTCGGACTCGCACACGAAGGGTTCCGTACCCTAAACCTTAATTTTAATTATTTCTCGTTACAGCGGCAATAAAAAATTATTTGTTGTTATAGCGGAAATAGTGTACCTATTACGGTTCTTGACAAACAGCCTGCTGACAGACGGATGGACGGACAGACGGATAGACAGCGGAGGCTTAGTAATAGGGTTCTGTTGGTTACCCTTTGGGTACGGAACCCTTAATAACATGAAATAAAAATTAAATAAAAAAAGAAAAGAAGAAAGAAAAGTAAATGTATGTATATCTATTCTATACATATAATAAAATCGTAGACCAACCGTGTCTGTACGTTGAAAATGTTTGCATAAAAATTACATAGAAAAGTTGTAATATAAGAAAAGTTTATTTTAAAAAAGTTGTAAAGTAGCAAATATACAATTTTTTTAATTTATGTCTGTTTGTCACGCATAAACCCCAGATTGGGTTCCAAATTTAGGTACTTAAAAATATTAAGTGATAATCCGAGTAACATTTAGCGTCTATTTCATCAAAATCGACCCACAAAATCAAAAGATATTAAATTTTTAAGTTTGGGAACAAACTTCCTGAATTGTATTCTGTTCCTCATGTATTCTGATTAGAGCGCCATCTATTGAAAAAGATGAAATGCACGAACGCATGTATAAAACACCAAAACAAATTGTTGAGTTATGTGTGAAACTTTTAATACGTGGCAAAATAAAATTGAACATTTTTATACCTTATCGGTATTTATCATAACAACCGATCCACAAATCAAAATATATTGAATTTTTTAAGTTTAGTAGGAAACTTCCTAATGTATTGTGATTAGGCAAAGTGCAATCTATTGAGAAAAATAAAATGCATGAAAGCATGAATATTATCCCAAAACACATTGTTGAGTTATTTGTGAAACTTTTATGCGTAGCAAAATAAATGTGAACATTTTAATGCCTTATTGTTGTCATACGGGCTTCTTATTTAACGTCTTCCGACGCTAAACAATTTGTCAGTTTACTTACTTGGTCGATAGATGGCGTTGCACTGATGACGCGTTCTTCTGAATTGCGTTGTTAAGATTTTCTGCTGGAGAACGACCCTCACACGAATTTCAAACATAGTCAAGTTGGTTAGGTGTTTAGGTTCGGTCTCTAAAAGGACTTGAAAGTCTTTGTTAGGGTCTAAATCGCTAAAATGTCTGAGGCGTCTCTAATTGGATTAGTTAATTGTCCGTTTATCGTAGTCTTGAATTGGTTTGGTTCTTGCAAAGTTCTAGACGGTTCGAATTGCGGATCAGGCCTGTAGGGTTCCGTACCAAAAGTGTTGACGGGACCTACGCACGCGATTGATTGCGTTAAGAGCGAAACAACGAACGGTTCGATTTGCGAAACAAGGCCAATAATAATAGGGTACCGTACCAAAGGTGGTCACAGTGACGGGACCCCATTACTAAGCCTCCGCGATGGATTCTGAATTCTGATTCGTGCGAAGTATCAGACAATTCGACTTGCGGTACAAGGCGAATTATAGGATTCAGTACCTACCAAAGGTGCTAACGGGACCCTATTACTAAGCTTTCGCGTACGATTTTGATTCGTGCGAACGAACTCGATTTTTAGGGTTCCGTACAGAGCTAACGGAACTCTGTTTATTAATAAGCCACCGCTGTTCGTCTTCTTTCAGTATATACGTTTTATTTCTGTTTCGCTAATTTAAAAATACCTTCTAGAAAATCGTCGAATCTTTCACAATATAGCAAAAAGGCTAAATATATTATATTAGACTAAGTAGGTCTCAAGGAACAGCAGAAGATCGAGAAGTCAGACTTGCTGAAGGGCAGGCCAACTCGCACATTAGATAATTATACTCAGCGTGAGGCTCGGCTAAGTACACAACGTTTTCGCATGGCAATTTCTCGATCTTTCGAGAATAGCCAGGAACGCACCGAGCGTTTGTCGATAGATAGAATGCGCCATGCGTTGTCTCGAGAGTCGGAGACTTTCACAGACCGAGAAGCTCGCTTGAGCTCTTAAAGATCTCGAACAGCGGCTTCTCGATCTTAGGAAACTGAGGAAGAACGCGAAGCGCGTTTTCCCGCATTAGCAATTCGTATAATTAATATGTATACATTCCTGGAAATCTAACTTCAAATATATTTTACAGATAAGCATTAATGTGAATTGTTCAATTATGTTTTACCAGCAAGCGGCTTCGCCGACGTTTCACAATTTTTCAGGCTTATCTTTATGGATATTTTAAATTATTTTACGTGGTTCCTTTTTTCTAAAAATTGTCTACACATATCGAAGCAACAAGGACAACGTAACCAGTATTTTTGTAATAGGTACATAACATGATATAAAAGACTGGCTGTGGAGTTTCTTGCACGTTCTTTTTCATGGTGATCAACTTACGCTTTAAAACTTGCAAATAGCTTCATGTTTTTGACAGACTGATCTTAACAATTCAAAAATATCTATCTGTAAATAAATTGTTTGAATCTTGAATATCTCCCAAAGTAGGTACTCCCGAGATAAGAATGCCTATGTGATATTCCAGACTATAATCTACCTCTGTGCGAAATTTTATCCAGATCCGTTCATATCAGCTGTATTGATGTAATTGAGTAAGAAACATCCAGCCAGCCAAACTTTCACATTTAACTTACGTAATCCATGGTTTAATGTTATTGTACTTTCTAGGTATTACTTTTGTTAAAGTGTTCTTCTTAATCGCATATTGTAACAAATCAGTGAAACACTGTAACGAAATATTTGGGTCACTCGAACTATAAACTGGGTCGAAATTAATAGCTCGTTTGTCATTTTCAAGATTAGTCATGTTGAGTTTAAAATAGCTGCGCATGCAATTTTTTCCAGGTGAAGGTTTTTGGAATGTTAGTAAAACAGCTTGATGGTCAGTAAGTGACGTATTAGTAACTAGTGCTATGGACGGCGCTTTTGACTTTATAATGATATGGTCGAGGCATGAGCCGCTCTGGTGCGTTGGGTAATAATGAGCTGGTAGAAGTCCATGAAATGTGAGGAGCTCGTGGCTAAATAATAACAGCCGCACGGGTCGATCTTTAAGTTTAAGCATCGCTTGCCAAGGTTGGTCTGTGGATGGGTGACCATTTTAATATACCGAATTTCCTCCGTGTCTCGGAAGCACGTCATTTGTAGATCTTTGGCAGTCGTTACGGATTGTCAGAAGCCAGTAAATCTGACTCCAGTCTTGCCAAGAAGTACCGTGTTACCCAGTTAATGGAGGTCTGGTAGGCAGCCGCTCCACGTAAAATACTGGTAGGTATTCAGCTGAATCCGGTTTGACTGGAAGCTGACCCCGATATAGTTGGGAAAAGGCTAGGCAGATGATGATGATGAGAAGTCCATGAAATCTGCAGATGTTCAGATAGTTATGTGCATGAGTATCAATGTTCCCGGAAGTAATATTGATGTTAATGTCACCTAAAAGCCTACCTATATTTTTCAAAGATGATATTTTATCCAGGTTTATGTTAAGTGAGTCAAGGAATCTGTCAATATTTTGAGATGGTGGTCTATAACTGACCATAAATACCGTATCGGGGGAAGTTTTAATTAAGAAGCAATTACAGTCTTGAAATAAGGGTTCTTCTACCACTGCTTCTAAATATTTTTTAATGTACACAAGTAATCCACTATTTTATTAATGTTGCTATTGGTTTTGTGTGTAGCCTTCTAGCGTTGGTATATTCGTTATTTGTTCGGAGAGCCAACATTCTGTTAACACAATAATGTCACAGCTAATTTCAAGATTCTGTAACAGCACTTCAAAGCCGTTAAAATTTCGGTTTATACAACGAATGTTTTGTGTAAACGCTGTTAACATTTTCTTACCATGTGAAGAAGATTTTTGCACTTCTCAAGATTACAAATAGTTGCTTCGGACACTGAAAAACTGTCTGAATCAATGATTAGCTGATTATTCATAATACTAAAACTAACTTATCTACTTTTTATGTGCCAATTTACAAAATATTCGGTGGTGCTATTAGGCGCCTTCTTAGTCTATGGAATTACTATAATTGTCCTCAGCGAATTTTCATGCTGAGCAATTCACGTCACCAGTTGGGTTATCATGTTTTCGCTTGAAACGTTTGCACATTGCACACTGAGGAGGAGAAGTTTTGTTGCTGCAATCCTTGAACGAGTGTCCCGTCTCTCCTCAGAGGTTACATGTTGGAGATGTTTCGCGGCAAAACTTAGCTGCGTGACCGAACTGCTGGCAGTTGAAGTACCTGGTCACCGATGTACAATCTCTAATTGGACACATGATGTCGGTAAAATACGGCCTTGGTCACCAGTATTTTTCTGATGCTGGGAAGGACTTCGAGTACCTATATGGGCAATTTTATTAAAGTTTGTCAGTTGCGCAAAAGTGATAAAAAAATAATTAATCATTATATTGGGTTTCATTTCATTTAAATCGATTTTAGAATATCTAAATTATGTGGAAATAACAAAGAACGAGTGAAAACTGGGTTAAATACCGAGAAAATTACTGTTAAATATCTGGTTACGTACAATCATCTTCCACTGCGTTACACAATACTTATTTTTATCTACAGGCCAATTAAAAGATAGAAAATATGAAAAATAGTTTTTTATTATTAAAATTTAACACTTTTTCGAAAAAAAATCTGAAAATGTGTGTTAGAATTAAATAACGTAACAAAATCAACACTTTGTATCCTCTTAGTTACAATAAGATAAATTGAACACAATAACTTTCCGCATATTTGGCAAATAAGAGATCAAATTGAAAACTTATACTACTTGTGTAATAATAGCATCATGTACTTTTAATCTAAACAAAATATTGAGATCTTCCTCATTTAACAACAAAAATAATAACCAAAATTAATTACCACAACAGGTGGACCGTCACTCAGTGGAACGGTATGGAAAATGCAAGGCTTAGTTTACATCAACTACTTTGAACAATAAAAAAGAAATTTAATAGATACTTAAGCGCTATTTTTAAATTCTTAATCCTTTTCATAGCGGCATTATATCTTCGTACCAATGTAATTCTTTTCGACGTTCTGTCCCGTTTTGGTTTCAAATTCTTATCTTCATTCTTTGTATTTTTATTTTCCTTCTGTTTCCGTTTCTGTTCTCTCCATTTCTTTTTTTTCGTTCGCTCAGATATTTTCTTACTTTTTTTTTACTCTTTCTGCATGTTTTTCTTCACCTCTTCGTATTTTTATGGATTTTGCTTCTACTTCTCTCTATATTTTTTCATGCGTTCTGCAGCGGTAAGCGCCATTTTGACACCTAATGAAAATAATATAAAAAATATGCAATACCTAATACAGGGAATACTCAAGATTACTCACTGACTCATCAACGACCACTCCAAACCCTTGGACTTAGAACGCTGGAATTTGGTGCCTTATGTGATGTAGGTATATAAAGAATAAGAAAGGATTATCCAAAATTCACTCCCTAAACGGGTGAAACAGGGTTCCAAAGATTGTATGGAGAAACTACTTTCACGTGGCAAAGCTGCTAGCAGAATGTAGTAAAACTTATATTCGTGCAATTGACAACATTTCAAGGCAACCACTTCCCAAACTAAAAACAAAATCAAACAATCCAAATTAAATAAATCACTAAAATTTAATTAAAATACACTTTTTTCAATCAATCAAAGAAATACTTTGATTTGAAATTTAAATAATTTTGCAAGTCAAGTAAAACCCCACAAAAAGATGCAGAGTAAAATTACGTTTTACGTAATAAAATAAATATGATCCTAATTGAGAACCTCCTGCTTTTTAAGTTGGTTAAAATAACCATGTACACGATGCTTTATGTTCCACTGAGTTACGAAAACCCATCCACTGAGAAAATGTTTCTCAGCTGACGTAACGGATTGAGGGGTTAGGTCAATTTTCTATAAAATTTTCGTGAAATAATAGGTCTAATTCAATCAAATGCTTGTTTAACTAACAAATGATAGATTATTCTTCTTGTAAATACACTTTGAATTAGTAAAGCAAGCGTACTTACAACGTTATCACTGTAAATCAGTGGAATTTCTAAACAGCACTATCACGGGCTTACCAATTCCGATGATGTTATAAGTCAAACTGAACGAAAAACCAACATGGCGACGTTGCTAAACGAAATCGTAGAGTTGCCATAATATAAAAAAATGGTTTTAAGTTAGTAGATTTTATTTCTTCTTGTATATAGTATATTTGCGTAACTCAGTAGGAAATTCCACCAGCCCCAATTTTTTAACAATTTATTCAAATAATATTTTGTTATATTATACAAATATGTATTAAATATTAATTCTTAAAATGAAAAGTAGACATTGCGTTCTTTATAATGACTTCAGTATTATATGAATATTGCGATCCAAATTTAAATAACGCGGCGAAACATATGCCATAAACAGGGTGGGACAACGGAAAAAATTGTATTTTGAAATTTTAATTATTTATTTTTGTTTTAAATTATTGGTAAAAGCCTAAAAACAGGGTTTTAATTAATTGCCCAACATTCTAATTTCCTATTAAAATAAAGTTTAATCAGCTAAAATGTTACAATTAAACGTGAGAAAAAAAATACCAAGTGGGACAACGCCAAATCGCCATTTACAAACTTTAATAAAAATGCCCATATACACGTTGGGCGATCTTTTTTTCCGAATTATGGCTCATTTTTATTATTTCTAAAAAGGCTTCTCGAATTATTCGGCAATATTTCAGATAGGTTTTGCTCATAAATGCAATCTAACACCTCTTTTTCACTGAGAGCTACGGGGACACAAATTATTGCTATCCTAGGGCGGCGTTTTGACGGTTCTTCGATTTTAAGGCCCAACGAGACCAGTTTCTCCGAACTTTTTAATTTAGCAATGTCGTCTTTGCTAATAATAACGCTTCCATTTCTAATTTTCCTTAGGCTAAGGACTCGAAGTTTGGGTTCCTCCGGCAAGATAAGTTTATATACAATTGATTTTGTATCGTCACTTGAATGTTTCTTATCTGTGGGATAGATGACAACAGAACTAAAGTTAGCTGGGCGAATAAAATTATCTGTACCCCTTTTAACAATATTGTCATAAGAACTAGCTTCTGGTTGCGTTATCTTTTTATTGACAACCTCTTTGAACTGGTGCAGAGTGTTTGCAACGACCTGCTGTTCTTGAAGGAACTGGATAGTGCTGTAGGCCTGAATAGATTTTTGTTTCTGGGATTAGTATAGGACAGCCATTTGAGATGATCCATGTGCGACTTTTCGACAAAGATTGGTGACGCGGAGCTTCTGGTCAGAGTTCATTTTTCCTTCGGTACAGCAAACTACAACAGTAGAGCAAACTACATTTAAACAGGTTTCTATGGATCCAAACCATTTCTGGATCTTCGGCGTAGCGATGACATCAGCCAGTAAGTTATCCTCCGTGGATGGGGGGTTCCGTTTCAACTGGTTGGTTTTGGTCAGAGGTTGATGGAGGAGGTGGTGGACTTCCCTGAGGTGACACAGCCAGAGATGAGGACGGCCGTGATGCGGCTCCGGGCTAAAACCGATGCCCCGGGGCCCGATGGAGTTTCCGGCCGCGCGCTCGTGCTCGCTCTGATGGAGCTAGAGCCCCAGCTGAGAGGACTCTACACAGCTTGCCTTGAGCAGGGCCGCTTCCCCGCTCAGTGGAAGACAGGTCGTCTGGTCCTGCTCAAGAAAGCGGGGCGCCCAGCAGACTCGCCGTCTGCATACCGGCCCATAGTTCTGTTAGACGAGGTGGGTAAGCTTTTTGAGCGGATACTTGCTGCCCGCCTGGTCAGTCACCTGTACAGAGAGGGGCCGGATCTAGACGGCATTCAGTTCAGTTTTCGGCACGGGCGCTCCACTATCGGTAGGAGGAAGCGGTAACCCGGGGTGGGGTAATGCTGGCGGTGTCCTTGGACATCTCGCAACGCATTTAACACCCTGCCCTGGAGCTGTATTCGGGAGGCACTGAGGTACCACAGAGTACCCCGTTACCTCCGCCGCATCATTGGGGCTTATTTGACGGAAAGGTGTGTCACCTACAGGGGACGTGATGGAGGGCCGTCGTAATATGTCATGCGGTGTTCCACAGGGTTCGGTCTTGGGCCCACCCCTGTGGAACATCGGTTACGACTGGGTGCTGAGGGGCGAGCTCCAACCGGGAGTAGACCTGACGTGTTATGCGGACGACACGCTGGTCACGGCCCGGGGGAGCTCGTAAAGGGAGGCAGCGTTGCTTGTGACGGCTGCGGTCTCACAAGTGGTGAGTCGCATACGACGCCTGGGTCTAAAGGTAGCCTTGGAGAAGTCGGAGGCCATGGTCTTTCACGGTCCCCGACGGGCGCCGCCATCAGGGTCGCACATCGTGGTGGAGGGGGTCGAAATTGCTGTCGAGTCTACCATGAAGTACCTAGGATTGGTGCTCGACAGCCAGTGGAACTTTGGCCCCCACTTTCGGCGGCTGACGCCCAGGGTAATGGGCGCCAAAGGCGCGCTCGCAACGCTGCTTCCTAATCTGGGGGGCCCGAGCACCGCCTGTAGGCGGTTATACTTAGGGATCGTGCGATCCATGGCCCTTTACGGGGCCCCAGTGTGGGCTTCTGACCTGACGGCCGGCAGCGTCGCGATACTGCGAAGACCGCAGAGGGCGATGGCCGTCAGGGCTATCAGGGGGTATCGCACGATCTCCTACGAGGCGGGTTGTGCACTGGCCGGATCACCGCCCTGGGACTTAGAGGCGAGGGTTCTCGCCTTGCTTTACCGGTGGCGCGAGGAGGTACGGACGCGGGTTGGTGAACCGATGCAGCGTGAGATCGAGTTGCGTCGGTCACAGCTCCGCGAGGCCATGGTGAGGGAATGGCGGGAAAGGCTTTCGCGACCTACCTCCGGCCTCGCCACTATCGAGGCCATCCGGCCAGTGCTCGACGAATGGCTCGGGAGAAAGCACGGTTCCCTGACGTTTTAGGCGACGCAGGTGCTCTCGGGGCATGGCTACTTCGGGAAGTACCTGTGTCGCATAAACAGGGAGCCGGACGCTTGGTGCCATCACTGCACCGACTGTCGAGAGGACACGGCGCAGCACACACCGGCAGAGTGTGCCGCATGGGAGGAGCAGCGCCGTGCCCTCGTATCCGAAGTGGGACCCGACCTGTCGCTGCCGGCCGTCACTCGTTCTATGGTCGGGAGCGCCGAGTCATGGAATGCGGTGATCTCCTTCTGCGAAATCGTAATCTCACAGAAGGAGGCTGCGGAGAGGGAGAGGGAGGCCGTGGCCACTCTTCCGTGTCGCAGCATGCGAACCGGGTGTCGGCGGAGGGCGGACAACTTCCAGCCCCCGTAGAAAGGTCCGGAGGGACGGTGGACTCGCCAGCAGGACCCGAGACGATGGCACGTATTGTTTGCGGGCCTGAGGTGGCCCGCATACGCGGGCACTAGCCGGGGATTATGGAAGGCGTACTAGCTCTCACAATCCTCGGTCAAGTGTGAGATGGAACACCGGGGTGGTTTTTAGTCAGTAAGAGTCTGACAGACCCCTTCGCCCGCCCCAGGCGAGGGACATCCTGAGGACTTTCCACCCCGGCAAAAAAAAAAGGAGGTGGTGGTGGACTTCGCCGCATTAGTTTGCTACGGTCAAAAGGGTTACAAACCCTTGGTTAGACATAACTACTACAGCAAAACACTATTTTTGTGTATAAAAGTAATTATAAGCTCTAAACAAATATATCAACAAAAGCCGAGAAAGACAAACAAATCAAGTATATTGACTTGGCTCGCGAGGTTGTCGACATGTGGGAAGTGGACTCCAAATTCAAATTCTAATTCAAATTCAAAGCATTTTATTTCAAATAAACCATTCACAGGCACTTTTGAAACGTCAAGGTCGGTCAGTCAAAAACATGGAAGCTATTTGCACGTTCCAAAGCGTAGATCTCTATGGAGAAGAACGTGCAAGAAACTCCACGGACACTCTTTTAAATCATGTTCTGTTTTACAAAATTCCAAGTTACATATACTTGTTGCTTCTGCATGTGAGGACAATGCAAAGGAAAAAAAAAGGGCTTATTATAAGAATTTTAAATATAAAGATTAAAATAAGCCAATGGCAGTTAAGAGATGACCAGTCTCAACCGACGGCGCCTGTTCACGAACATGACGCGTGTATCGGCACCCTTCAGCTCAACAATTTCGAAGGGAACCGAATGATCAAACCCACGCGCCGCCATCAGCGAGACATTTCAGTGAGCATGACATGCTCTCAACCACCATGCTCGTTCATGTCCAACGAGTAAAACTATAACTACTCACATAAAATGTAAATGGTTTCATGGTACTCACATTTACAAAATTTGAAAAATATGCACTCCGCAATCATTGTACCGATAGTCGTGTCGGCCAATGGCTTAATAGCCACGAGCCTCGACCAACACCTTAGGAGGCTCTCGTTGGGCAGCTGGATCAAGGGCTTGATTCAGAAAGCGGTACTTCTGGACACGGCTCGCATTGTCAGGAGGTTCCTATCTCTGGAGCCCTGACCACCGGTAGCTTGGACCCTGTTCCCGATATCGGTGGGCTACTATTTTTATATTTTTAAATGTTTTTTTATTTATTTTATTCAAATATTTAAAAATATAATTTATATGTATAGTTAAATGAATAAATGAGATAATAATAATAATCTGTGGCTCGACTGTCAAACAAGTGACACAATTTTTTCATCTTCAATTTTAATAAATTAATTTTATCAACTACTAAAAACCAAATCATACGAAAATGGAAAAAACTAGAAGAAAAAAAAAACAAACCAAATTTACATATAATTGTATAAAAACCATAACACCATTCTATGACGAACTGAAAAAATTACCATGTTGACAAGAGCCGCAGCTCCTCGAGCACGCCCACCATCTCCGGCCTCGTCGCTCAGCTCCGCCTCGCCGCCGCCGGAACCCAGCCCCACCGTGAGTGCTGTGACACCGGCCGTCGCAGTCGCGTCGAGCTCCAGCGACGAGTACTTCTCGCCGCCCACGACGCCACCACCTGCTCGTCGGCGAAGAGGACGCGGGCCGCCGGACGGCTTAGGACTTCGAGGCCCACCGGCCTCTGACAGGGTCCCAGCTCCCGGCGGAAGTGTGCAGCGTATGCGATGGACACGTTCCATAAATGAAAATGTGATACGCGCATACTTTGGGGCTACAGAGGGAGTCAACGTATCGGCCCAACGTCTATCGGATCAGGTGCGGGTCATCCTGCGTAACCATATGTTGGATGATACTACACTTGATCGCCTCCGAGCTGAACTGAGTAGCCGTGCCATTGCCCCCTCGTCGCAGACTGTGGTACTACCACAGTCTCACCAAATTCCCAGCCATGTTGACGAGGAGAGTAGTGACAGGGTTACAAATGTAAGTACCCAGTGCAGTGACGAATTGAGGAGTGCTTTGGAGTGTGCTATTCGGGAGTATCGTTACATGCTGCCTGAACTTAGGCCACGCATACCTCGTTTGCCCATGCATAACAAGATTAGGGCGCTGGTGGCTGCTCTGGATTCGCAGTTGTCAAGCTATTTTGATAACTGTGATAACCTCACCGATACACATTCGATCATGTACTGCGCGGCTGTGGCGGCTTGTCGTGTAGCTCACGTCAAATTTGCTGATCACAGGGCTACGCGACCAAAACAAGCCGCGCCGGCTTGGCAGTGCAGGATCGAGCGTCGTATTGGTGGGGCTAGGGCACTCATCGGCAAACTAATTTGCTTCAGGGAGGGTAACACTCGCCCAAGAGTGATGCGCTTTGTGAGACGGGCGTTTTCGGGGACTGATATTAGTCCCCGAGAGTATTTGTCCCGGGTCACAGAGCGCATCGACTTTCTGAAGCAGAAGGTGTATGCATGGGCAAACCGTATTCGGAGGTATAAGCGGCGCGTGGAGCGATACACCCAGAATCGCACATTCCAGAGTAATGAAAGGTGGGTATACAGAGCTTGGGAGCGACCGGACCAAGGTGTGACTGACACGCGCTTGCCGGATGATGATGCCATGTGTTCGTTCTGGCGCAGCATCTGGTCGGTGCCTGTCAGTCACACCGAAGGTGGTTGGACTAGAGAGGTCGAACGAGCGTGCGATTCAATACCAGAAATGGGGGCAATCACAATCAGCCCCCAAGATGTAGCTCGTGCTGTCCGTCCGTTGCCTAATTGGAAATTTCCAGGACCAGACGGACTGCACAATTTTTGGATTAAGTGGCTACAAAAGTCGCACGTTCGGTTGGCATTTCAGTACCAGACTGCCTTGGATACCGGCTCACTACCCGAGTTTCTTACAACAGGAGTTACCCACCTGCTTCACAAATCTGGTAGCACCGCGGAACCCAAAAATTATAGACCGATCACGTGCCTACCGACGGTCTATAAGGTTCTTACATCCATTTTAAGAGCTAAAATTAACACTCATATAGACAGCAATTCGATTATGTCTGCCTCTCAGAATGGATGTAGGAATGGGTCCCGCGGTACTAAGGAGCTGCTCCTCATAGATATGGCCATTAGCCAACAGGTTCGGCATTCCCGAAAGGATCTGTCGACATGCTGGATAGACTATAAGAAGGCCTATGACTCGGTGCCTCATACATGGCTCATGAGGGTGCTAGAATTGTATAAAGTTGATGCAACGCTACGCACCTTCCTGATGTCATGTATGGGGCAATGGAGGACAGTCCTTCGCTATCCAGGATGTCGAAATATCCAGAGGAATAGCGAACCGGTAAGGATCGAGCGGGGTATATTTCAGGGTGATAGTTTGAGTCCACTTTGGTTTTGTCTAGCCTTGAATCCTCTTAGCACACTGCTGGAGAAATCAGGGCTAGGCTATCGGTTGAAGAGAGGTGGTCAGGTTATATCTCACCTCCTTTACATGGATGATCTGAAACTCTTTGCCCCCACTAATCTGCAACTGATGGAGCTACTGAAGGTAACTGAAACATTCAGTAACGCCATCAGGATGGAGTTTGGTGTGGACAAATGTGCGGTCATGCATGTAAAGCGTGGAGAGATTATGAAATCCGTGGGAAGTCAACTCTCGGATTCCATAAACCTGAGATCCCTCTCTCCAACTGAAACTTACAAGTATTTGGGTATGTCGGAAGCGTTAGGTATCAATGTTACTGACATGAAGCAATCGTTGAAGGAGCGCTTCTTTGGCCGCCTGAAGAAGGTATTTAATAGTCTTCTATCAGGCGGAAATAAGGTGCGCGCCTTCAACGGTTGGGTCATGCCGGTATTGATGTACTCTTTCGGCGTACTCAAATGGACTCAAACGGAACTTGACGCCCTGGATAGGCGGGTCCGTACACTGCTAACTGCATATCGAATGCATCACCCACGATCGTCGGTAATGAGACTGTATATCCCGCGAAAGTGTGGAGGTCGAGTCTTTTTAAATGCTAAGACTCTCCACAACCGTGAGATATGCAGTCTTAGGGAATATTTCCTAGCTGTCGACGTGGGTATGCATCGAGATGTAGTGGCGGTGGACAAGGGACTCACCCCGCTCTCCTTGGCAAATGAGAACTGGCGCAAACCTGCGGTGCTTAACACTAACGATCGCAGGGCGGTATGGCAGAGTAAGGAGCTTTACGGACGCTTTTTCCGGACCCTACATGGGCCCGACGTAGACCAACTAGCGTCCGTAGCCTGGCTGCGTTTCGGTGACCTCTTTGGAGAAACCGAAGGTTTTGTTTGTGCAATTATGGACGAAGTTATCATGACGAATAACTACCGGAGATTTATTGTGAAAGACGGCACGGTCGACATATGTCGGGAGAATCAATTCGCCACATTATCTCTGGTTGTTCTCGTCTAGCTGACGGAGAATACTTGCATAGGCACAACCTTGTAGCCAGGATTATCCATCAGCAACTTGCTCTGAAATACTCTCTTGTGGAGTCGGAGGTGCCATACTATAGGTATACGCCCGACCCAGTTCTCGATAATGGCAATATCACATTGTACTGGGATCGGTCCATCATCACTGACAGGACTATTGTTGCCAATAAACCTGATATAGTGGTGGTGGACCGAATTGTGAGGCGTGCAATGATTGTAGATATAACCGTCCCGCATGACGAGAACCTCGTGAAAGCCGAGAAAGACAAACAAATCAAGTATATTGACTTGGCTCGCGAGGTTGTCGACATGTGGGAAGTGGACTCTGCAATCATTGTACCGATAGTCGTGTCGGCCAATGGCTTAATAGCCACGAGCCTCGACCAACACCTTAGGAGGCTCTCGTTGGGCAGCTGGATCAAGGGCTTGATTCAGAAAGCGGTACTTCTGGACACGGCTCGCATTGTCAGGAGGTTTCTTTCTTTGGAGCCCTGACCACCGGTAGCTTGGACCCTGTTCCCGATATCGGTGGGCTACTATTTTTATATTTTTAAATGTTTTTTTATTTATTTTATTCAAATATTTAAAAATATAATATATATGTATAGTAAATAAATAAAGGAAATAATAATAATAATAAAAAAAAGCTCTGGCAACTCTAGCTGTCATATCAAAGCTTTGTTTTTTGTTCTCCTTTTATTCGTAAAATTAATACTTTTAGACCTCACACATCGCAAAAGAAGCTTCCAAGATTCAGAAAATAAGCAATATAAATAAATAAATACAACCTAAAGTTAATCCAAAAAGTAAACTGAAATCAGAATGCAGGAAGATGAAGAAAAATATTTGCAACCGACACATGACATATGTCACAAAATTGACCACTACAATTGTAATGAAAAAAAGGAATGAATTAATAAACACATAAGATATGCTGACCAGAGCAGCATCACGACGTGCACGCCCACCATCTCCGGACCCGTCGCTGAGCTCCACCTCGCCGCCGCCGGACAGCGGATTACCAGTGTCGCCAGCGGTTGCAGTTGCGTCGAGCTCCAGCGACGAGTATTTCTCTCCGCCGACGTCGCCAACACCTGTACGTCGGCAGGGGAGAGGCCGACCACCGAGGGGCTTGGGACCTAGGGGCCAACCGGCCCCGAGCCGGGTCCCCGCTGCCGGTGGTTGTGTGCAGCGCATAAGATGGAGTCAATCCATGAACGAGAACGTTATGCGCGCATACTATGGGTCTACAGAGGGGGGAACTAACCTTACTGCGTACCGTGTCAGGATGCTGCCTCTGTTTCAGGACCTGGAACCAACCGTGAACGTCTCGGACCAACGATTGTCGGATCAGGTGCGGGTTATCCAACGTAATCACAGGTTGGACGATGCTGCACTTGATAGGCTGCGCTCAGAGGTACTGAGCAACTTTATCATCTCAACTCCGACACAGGCCGCGGTTCAGGCGCCAGCTAGTAGCGCAATCACACCGCGGCCCAACAACGTCAGTGATGAGGTAGATGATAGGGTTGTCACGGTAAGTAGCCAGTGCAACGATAGACTGAGGAGCGCACTGGAGGATGCGCTTCGCGAGTATAGGTCAATTCCGACCGAACTTGGGCCCCGTTTACCACGGTTACCCATGCACAAAAAAAATAGGGCGCTGGTGTGTGCCCTGGACTCGCTGCTGCAGAACATCTTTGAAAGCAGCGAGAGCCTCCTTGATACGCACTCAATCCTGTATTGCGGGGCTGTTGCGGCATGTCGTTTAGCAAATATTAAGTTTAAATACTAGTGATGAAGCTATTCGACCAAAACATGCTGTACTAGCCTGGCAGTGCAGGATCGAGCGGCGGATCGATGAGGCTAGGGCACTCATCGGCAAACTATACTGCTTCAGGGAGGGTAACACACGACCACGCGTGATGCGCTTTGTGAGACGGGCGTTTTCGGGGACTGATATCAGCCCTCGAGATTACACGTCCCGTGTCACGGAGCGCATTGACTTCCTGAAGCAGAAAGTTTATGCATGGGCGAACCGTATTCGGCGGTATAAGCGACGGGTTAATCGATACTCGCAAGGATCTGTCGACATGTTGGATAGACTACAAGAAGGCCTACGACTCTGTGCCACATACATGGCTCATGAGGGTGTTGGAGTTGTACAAAATAGATGCAACTCTCCGCACCTTTCTGGAGTCATGTATGAGGCAATGGAAAACAGTCCTTCGCTATCCAGGATGTCGACCAATTCAGGGGGACGAGTAGCCTGTGTGGATTAAACGGGGAATATTTCAGGGCGACAGTTTGAGTCCGCTTTGGTTTTGCTTAGCTCTGAATCCTCTAAGCACATTGCTGGAGGGTTCAGGTCTAGGCTATCGGTTGAGAAGAGGTGGTCAGGCCATATCTCACCTTCTTTACATGGATGATCTGAAACTCTTTGCCCCCAACAATTCGCGACTGATGGAGCTACTGAAGTTGACTGAAACCTTCAGTAGTGCCATCAGGATGGAATTTGGTGTGGACAAATGTGCAGTCATGCATGTAAAGAAAGGGGAGATTATGGAATCTGAGAGAATTCAACTCTCGGATTCCATACAGGTTAGATCACTCAGCTCGACCGAAACCTATAAGTATTTGGGTATATCGGAAGCTTTGGGCATAAATGTTACTGACATGAAGCAATCGTTGAAGGAACGCTTCTTTGGCCGCCTGAAAAAGGTTTTGAATAGCCTTTTGTCGGGCGGAAATAAGGTGCGCGCCTTCAACGGTTGGGTCATTATTATTATAGTTTGGTATTACTGTACTCTTTCGGCATACTCAAATGGACTCAAACTGAGCTTGACGCCCTGGATAGGAGAGTACGTACACTGCTGACCGCAAACCGGATGCATCACCCACGATCGTCGGTGATGAGACTGTACATTCCGCGGAAGTGTGGAGGTCGAGGCTTTTTAAACGCCAAGACTCTCCACAACCGCGAGATGTGCAGTCTCAGAGAATATTTCCTTACAGCTGATGTGGGTATGCACCGAGATGTGGTCGCAGTGGACAAGGGTCTCACCCCGTTGTCCATGGCTAAGGAGAACTGGCGCAAACCTGTGATACTTACCACGGATGACCGCAAGGAGGTATGGAAAGGCAAGGAGCTTCACGGGCGCTTCTATCGGGCTCTTCATGGGTCTGATGTAGATTTTTCAGCGTCCGTGGCCTGGCTACGTTTCAGTGATCTCTTCGGGGAAACTGAAGGTTTTGTCTGTGCGGTTATGGATGAAGTTATCTTGACGAATAACTACCGGAGGCATATTATGAAGGATGGGACGGTGGACGTGTGTCGGGCATGCCACCGTCCGGACGAGTCCATCAGACATATTATCTCTGGTTGTTCTCGTCTGGCTAACGGCGAGTACTTGCACAGGCACAACCAAGTGGCCAGGATTATCCATCAGCAACTTGCTTTGAAATACAAACTTGTGGATTCTGAGGTACCGTATTACAAGTATGTGCCCGACCCAGTTCTCGAAAATGACCATGTCACGTTGTACTGGGATCGGTCTATCATCACTGATAGGACTATTGTTGCCAATAAGCCTGATATAGTGGTGATAGACCGATTAGCGCGCCGCACAATGATAATTGATGTTACCATCCCGCATGACGAGAACCTCGTGAAGGCCGAGAAAGAGAAACAAATCAAGTATCTCGACTTAGCACACGAGGTTGTCGACATGTGGAATGTGGACTCAGCTATCATTGTGCCGATAGTCATTACGGCCAATGGCCTGATGGCCAAAAGCTTCGACGAACATCTGTCGAAGCTGGCGTTACGCGGTTGGGTAAAGGGCCTGATACAGAAGGCAGTACTCCTCGATACGGCTCTTATTGTGAGGAGGTTCCTTTCTCTGGAGCCCTAACCACCGGTAGCTTGGACCCTGCTCCCGACACCGGCGGACTACTACTTTTTATATTTTTAAATTTATTTTTTTATGGTTTTTTAGAGATATATTTAAAAATATACTTTGTATGTAAATAAAAAAGAATAAACGAAATAATAATAAATATATCTGTGGCTCGGCTGTCAAGCCAACTGACGTGAGAAATTTTTCATCCCGTATTTTTATTGATTTTAATTAAAAAAAACCATAGAAACAATGCATTTAATAACAAATACATCAAGAAAAAAAAATAGTACCACATGGAAATAAAAAACACACTAAATGGAAAAACAAATTGCAAATAAGGAAATAAAATGTTGACACGTCACCGGGCACGACTACAAGCAGCACCAACACCATCTTCGGGTTCGTCGCTCAGTTCCGCCTCGCAGCCGCCGGGACCTGCGCCAGCCGCGAGTCCAGAGATTCCGGTAGCTGCAGTTGCGTCGAGCTCGAGCGACGAATACTTCTCGCCGCCGACGACACCACCACTTGCGCGTCGGCGCGGGCGAGGCCGACCACCGGCCAGCTTAGGACCTCGAGGCCCACCGGTCTCTGATAGGGTCCCCGCTATCGGTGGAAGTGTGCAGCGTATAAAATGGACTCAAGCCATAAATGAGAATGTAATACGCTCATACTTTGAGGCTACAGAGGGGGGAACTAACCTGACTGCGTACCGTGGTCGGATGCTCTCTCTGTTTCAGGTACTTGAACCAGCTGTCAGCGTATCGGCCCAACGACTGTCGGATTGGTGCGCGTCATCCAGCGTAACCGTATGTTGGATGATAGTGTGCTTGATCGCCTCCACACTGAAATGTGTAGCCATGTCATTGCTCCTCCGTCGCAGACTGTGGCACCAGCACAGTCAACCCAATTGCCCAGCCTTGCTGACGAGGAGAGTAATGACAGGGTTACAAACGTAAGTACCCAGTGCAATGACGAATTGAGGAGTGCTTTGGAGTGTGCTATTCGGGAATACCGCTACATGCCCCCTGAACTTAGACCACGCTTACCTCGTTTGCCCATGCATAACAAGAACAGGGCGCTGATGGCTGCTCTGGATTCGCAGTTGTCAAGCCATTTTGATAACTGTGATAACCTCACCGATGCACATTCGATAATGTACTGTGCGGCTGTAGCGGCATGTCGTGTAGCTCATATCAAGATAAAAATAACCAATGACAGAGTTACACGACCAAAACCAGCCGTACCAGCTTGGCAGTGCAGGATCGAGCGTCGTATTGGTGAGGCCAGAGCGCTAATCGGCAAACTGATCTGCTTCAGGGAGGGCAACACACGCCCTCGAGTGATGCGCTTTGTGAGACGGGCGTTTTCGGGGACTGATGTCAATCCCCGAGATTATATATCTCGTGTCACAGAGCGCATCGACTTCCTGAAGCAGTACAGGCGGCGAGTGGAGCGATACACCCAGAATCGCACATTCCGAAGTAACGAAAGGTTAAAGGGAGCGACCGGACCAAGGTGTGACTGACACGCGCTTACCGGATGATGATGCTATGTGTTCATTCTGCCGCAGCATCTGGTCGGTTCCTGTCAGTCATACTGAGGGTGATTGGACTCGGGAGGTCGAGTGTGTGTGCGATCCGATACCAGAAATGGGGGCAATTTCCATCAGCCCCCAAGATAAAGCTTGTGCAGTCCGCCCGTTGCCTAACTGGAAATCTCCAGGGCCGGACGGGCTGCACAATTTCTGGATTAAATGGTTTACGAGATCGCACGCTTGCTTGGCGTCTCAATTCCAGTCTGCCTTAGAGTCTGGGTCGCTACCCCAGTTCTTAACTACAGGAATAACCCACCTGCTCCATAAATCAGGTGGTACTGCGGAACCTAAAAATTATAGACCGATCACGTGTTTACCGACGGTCTATAAAGATCTTACATCCATTTTGAGGGCAAAGATTAATAATCATATTAACAACAACATCATGTCTGCCTCTCAAAATGGATGTAGGAATGGGTCCCGCGGTACTAAGGAGCTGCTCCTCATAGATATGGCCATTAGCCAACAGGTTCGGCGTTCCCGAAAGGATCTGTCGACATGCTGGATAGACTATAAGAAGGCCTATGACTCGGTGCCTCATACATGGCACATGAGGGTGCTCGAATTGTATAAAGTTGATGCAACGCTACGCACCTTCCTGATGTCGTGTATGGGGCAATGGAGGACAGTCCTTCACTATCCAGGATCTCGAAATATCCAGAGGAATAGCGAACCGGTAAGGATCGAGCGGGGTATATTTCAGGGCGATAGTTTGAGTCCACTTTGGTTTTGTCTAGCCTTGAATCCTCTTAGCACACTGCTGGAGAAATCAGGGCTAGGCTATCGGTTGAAGAGAGGTGGTCAGGTTATATCTCACCTCCTTTACATGGATGATCTGAAACTCTTTGCCCCTACTAATCTGCAACTGATGGAGCTACTGAAGGTAACTGAAACATTCAGTAACGCCATCAGGATGGAGTTTGGTGTGGATAAATGTGCGGTCATGCATGTAAAGCGTGGAGAGATTATGGAATCCGTGGGAACTCAACTCTCGGATTCCATAAACCTGAGATCCCTCTCTCCAACTGAAACTTACAAGTATTTGGGTATGTCGGAAGCGTTAGGTATCAATGTTACTGACATGAAGCAATCGTTGAAAGAGCGCTTATTTGGCCGCCTGAAGAAGGTATTCAATAGCTTTCTATCGGGCGGAAACAAGGTGCGCGCCTTCAACGGTTGGGTCATGCCGGTATTGATGTACTCTTTCGGCGTACTCAAATGGACTCAAACGGAACTTGACGCCCTGGATAGGCGAGTCCGTACACTGCTCACTGCGTATCGAATGCATCACCCACGGTCGTCGGTAATGAGACTGTATATCCCGCGAAAGTGTGGAGATCGAGGCTTTTTAAATGCTAAGACTCTCCACAATCGCGAGATATGCAGTCTCAGTGAATACTTCCTAGCTGTCGACGTGGGTATGCATCGAGATGTAGTGGCGGTGGACAAGGGACTCACCCCGCTGTCCTTGGCAAATGAGAACTGGCGCAAACCTGCAGTACTTGACACCAACGATCGCAGGGCGGTATGGCAGAGCAAGGAGCTTCACGGACGCTTTTTCCGGGCCCTACATGGGCGTGACGTAGATCAACTAGCGTCCGTAGCCTGGCTGCGTTTCGGTGATCTTTTTGGCGAAACCGAAGGTTTTGTCTGTGCAATTATGGACGAAGTTATCATGACAAGGAACTACCGGAAATTTATTGTGAAGGACGGCATGGTTGATATATGTCGGGCATGTCACTGTCCGGGAGAATCAATGCGCCACATTATCTCTGGTTGTTCTCGTCTAGCTAACGGAGAATACTTGCATAGGCACAACCTTGTAGCCAGGATTATCCATCAGCAACTTGCTCTGAAATACTCTCTTGTGGAGTCGGAGGTGCCACACTAAAGGTATGCGCCCGACCCAGTTCTCGATAATGGCAATATCACATTGTACTGGGATCGGTCCATCATCACTGACAGGACTATTGTTGCCAATAAGCCTGATATAGTGGTGGTGGACCGAATTGTGAGGCGTGCAATGATTGTAGACAACCGTCCCGCATGACGAGAACCTCGTGAAAGCCGAGAAAGACTAAACAAATCAAGTATATTGACTTGGCTCGCGAGGTTGTCGACATGTGGGAAGTGGACTCCGCAATCATTGTACCGATAGTCCTGTCGGCCAATGACTTAATAGCCACGAGCCTCGACCAACACCTTAGGAGGCTCTCGTTGGGCAGCTGGATCAAGGGCTTGATTCAGAAAGCAGTACTTCTGGACACGGCTCGCATTGTCAGGAGGTTCCTTTCTCTGGAGCCCTGACCACCGGTAGCTTGGACCCTGTTCCCGATATCGGTGGGCTACTATTTTTATATGTTTTTGTATTTATTTTATTCAAATATTTAAAAATATAATTTATATGTATGTAAATTCGTAAAATTTTCTACGAATATTTTACGAAAAATTTATAGAAATAAAACAAAATGAAACGACATATAGATAAATACAATAGCGACAAACAAATTTAAATAGTTAAGAAATCAAAATACATATACAATGAAATTATGACCACCTCCACCACAATAAGTCGAAAAGAAATATGTTGACAAGAGCCGCAGCTCGTCGAGCACGCCCACCATCTCCGGCCTCGTCGCTCAGCTCCGCCTCGCCGCCGCCGGAAACCAGCCCCACCGTGAGTGCTGTGACACCGGCCGTGGCAGTCGCGTCGAGCTCCAGCGACGAGTACTTCTCGCCGCCCACGACGCCACCACCTGCTCGTCGGCGAAGAGGACGCCGGCCGCCGGACGGCTTAGGACCTCGAGGCCCACCGGCCTCTGACAGGGTCCCAGCTCCCGGCGGAAGTGTGCAGCGTATGCGATGGACACGTTCCATAAATGAAAATGTGATACGGGCATACTTTGAGGTTACAGAGGGAGGAAGCAACCTGACCGCGTACCGTGTTCGGATGCTCTCTTTGTTTCAGGTGCTTGAGCCAGCAGTCAACGTATCGGCCCTATGTCTATCGGATCAGGTGCGGGTCATCCTGCGTAACCATAAGTTGGATGATGCTGCACTTGATCGCCTCCGAGCTGAACTGAGTAGCCGTGCCATTGCCCCCTCGTCGCAGACTGTGGTACTACCACAGTCTCACCAAATTCCCAGCCATGTTGACGAGGAGATTAGTGACAGGGTTACAAATGTAAGTACCCAGTGCAGTGACGAATTGAGGAGTGCTTTGGAGTGTGCTATTCGGGAGTATCGTTACATGCTGCCTGAACTTAGGCCACGCTTACCTCGTTTGCCCATGCATAACAAGAATAGGGCGCTGGTGGCTGCTCTGGATTCGCAGTTGTCAAGCTATTTTGATAACTGTGATTGCCTCACCGATACACATTCGATCATGTGGCGGCTTGTCGTGTAGCTCACGTCAAATTTGCTGATCACAGGGCTACACGACCAAAAAAAGCCGTGCCGGCTCGGCAGTGCAGGATCGAGCGTCGTATTGGTGGGGCCAGAGCACTCATCGGCAAACTAGTTTGCTTCAGGGAGGGCAACACTCGGCCAAGAGTGATGCGCTTTGTGAGACGGGCGTTTTCGGGGACTGATATTAGTCCCCGAGAGTATTTGTCCCGGGTCACAGAGCGCATCGACTTCCTGAAGCAGAAGGTGTATGCATGGGCAAACCGTATTCGGAGGTATAAGCGGCGCGTGGAGCGATACACCCAGAATCGCACATTCCAGAGTAATGAAAGGTGGGTATACAGAGCTTGAGAGCGACCGGACCAAGGTGTGACTGACACGCGCTTGCCGGATGATGATGCCATGTGTTCGTTCTGGCGCAGCATTTGGTCGGTGCCTGTCAGCGACTGACGAGCGTGCGATTCAATACCAGAAATGGGGGCAATCACAATCAGCCCCCAAGATGTAGCTCGTGCTGTCCGTCCGTTGCCTAATTGGAAATTTCCAGGACCAGACGGACTGCACAATTTTTGGATTAAGTGGCTACAAAAGTCGCACGTTCGGTTGGCATTTCAGTACCAGACTGCCTTGGATACCGGCTCACTACCCGAGTTTCTTACAACAGGAGTTATCCACCTGCTTCACAAATCTGGTAGCACCGCGGAACCCAAAAATTATAGACCAATCACGTGCCTACCGACGGTCTATAAGGTTCTTACATCCATTTTAAGAGCTAAAATTAACACTCATATAGACAGCAACTCGATTATGTCTGCCTCTCAGAATGGATGTAGGAATGGGTCCCGCGGTACTAAGGAGCTGCTCCTCATAGATATGGCCATTAGCCAACAGGTTCGGCGTTCCCGAAAGGATCTGTCGACATGCTGGATAGACTATAAGAAGGCCTATGACTCGGTGCCTCATACATGGCTCATGAGGGTGCTCGAATTGTATAAAGTTGATGCAACGCTACGCACCTTCCTGAAGTCGTGTATGGGGCAATGGAGGACAGTCCTTCACTATCCAGGATCTCGAAATATCCAGAGGAATAGCGAACCGGTAAGGATCGAGCGGGGTATATTTCAGGGCGATATATAAACCTGAGATCCCTCTCTCCAACTGAAACTTACAAGTATTTGGGTATGTCGGAAGCGTTAGGTATCAATGTTACTGACATGAAGCAATCGTTGAAGGAGCGCTTCTTTGGCCGCCTGAAGAAGGTATTCAATAGCTTTCTATCGGGCGGGAACAAGGTGCGCGCCTTCAACGGTTGGGTCATGCCGGTATTGATGTACTCTTTCGGCGTACTCAAATGGACTCAAACGGAACTTGACGCCTTGGATAGGTGGGTCCGTACACTGCTTACTGCGTATCGAATGCATCACCCACGGTCGTCGGTAATGAGACTGTTAAAATTGGTAGTACAACCCACTGTTTCCATATACTATGTACTGTGCTGTTGTTTTGGTTATGTACTAATAAACTTATTATTATTATTATTATTATTTCGTTTATTTATTCTTATTTACATACAAAGTATATTTTTAAATATATCTCTAAAAAACCATAAAAAATACATTTAAAAATATAAAAGTAGTAGTCCGCCGGTGTCGGGAGCAGGGTCCAAGCTACCGGTGGTTAGGGCTCCAGAGAAAGGAACCTCCTAACAATACGAGCCGTATCGAGGAGTACTGCCTTCTGTATCAGGCCCTTTACCCAACCGCGTAACGCCAGCTTCGACAGATGTTCGTCGAAGCTTTTGGCCATCAGGCCATTGGCCGTAATGACTATCGGCACAATGATAGCTGAGTCCACATTCCACATGTCGACAACCTCGTGCGCTAAGTCGAGATACTTGATTTGTTTCTCTTTCTCGGCCTTCACGAGGTTCTCGTCATGCGGGATGGTAACATCAATTATCATTGTGCGGCGCGCTAATCGGTCTATCACCACTATGTCAGGCTTATTGGCAACAATAGTCCTATCAGTGATGATAGACCGATCCCAGTACAACGTGACATGGTCATTTTCGAGAACTGGGTCGGGCACATACTTGTAATACGGTACCTCAGAATCCACAAGTTTATATTTCAAAGCAAGTTGCTGATGGATAATCCTGGCCACTTGGTTGTGCCTGTGCAAGTACTCGCCGTTAGCCAGCCGAGAACAACCAGAGATAATATGTCTGATGGACTCACCCGGACGGTGGCATGCCCGACACACGTCCACCGTTCCATCCTTCATAATATGCCTCCGGTAGTTATTCGTCAAGATAACTTCATCCATAATCGCACAGACAAAACCTTCAGTTTCCCCGAAGAGATCACTGAAACGTAGCCAGGCCACGGACGCTGAAAAATCTACATCAGACCCATGAAGAGCCCGATAGAAGCGCCCGTGAAGCTCCTTGCCTTTCCATACCTCCTTGCGGTCATCCGTGGTAAGTATCACAGGTTTGCGCCAGTTCTCCTTAGCCATGGACAACGGGGTGAGACCCTTGTCCACTGCGACCACATCTCGGTGCATACCCACATCAGCTGTGAGGAAATATTCTCTGAGACTGCACATCTCGCGGTTGTGGAGAGTCTTGGCGTTTAAAAAGCCTCGACCTCCACACTTCCGCGGAATGTACAGTCTCATCACCGACGATCGTGGGTGATGCATCCGGTTTGCGGTCAGCAGTGTACGTACTCTCCTATCCAGGGCGTCAAGCTCAGTTTGAGTCCATTTGAGTATGCCGAAAGAGTACATTAATACCGGCATGACCCAACCGTTGAAGGCGCGCACCTTATTTCCGCCCGACAAAAGGCTATTCAAAACCTTTTTTAGGCGGCCAAAGAAGCGTTCCTTCAACGATTGCTTCATGTCAGTAACATTAATGCCCAACGCTTCCGATATACCCAAATACTTATAGGTTTCGGTCGAGCTGAGTGATCTAACCTGTATGGAATCCGAGAGTTGAATTCTCTCAGATTCCATAATCTCCCCTTTCTTTACATGCATGACTGCACATTTGTCCACACCAAATTCCATCCTGATGGCACTACTGAAGGTTTCAGTCAACTTCAGTAGCTCCATCAGTCGCGAATTGTTGGGGGCAAAGAGTTTCAGATCATCCATGTAAAGAAGGTGAGATATGGCCTGACCACCTCTTCTCAACCGATAGCCTAGACCTGAACCCTCCAGCAATGTGCTTAGAGGATTCAGAGCTAAGCAAAACCAAAGCGGACTCAAACTGTCACCCTGAAATATTCCCCGTTTAATCCACACAGGCTCATTGTCCCCCTGAATTGGTCGACATCCTGGATAGCGAAGGACTGTTTTCCATTGCCTCATACATGACTCAAGAAAGGTGCGTAGAGTTGCATCTATTTTGTACAACTCCAACACCCTCATGAGCCATGTATGTGGCACAGAGTCGTAGGCCTTCTTGTAGTCTATCCAACATGTCGACAGATCCTTGCGGGATCGACGGACCTGTTGGCTTATAGCCATGTCTATGAGGAGAAGCTCCTTAGTGCCGCGGGACCCCTTCCTACATCCATTCTGAGAGGTGGACATAATTGAATTAGTCTCAATGTGTTCATTGATCTTCACTCTCAGAATGGATGTAAGAAGTTTATAGACCGTCGACAAACAAGTAATTGGTCTATAGTTCTTGGGTTCCGCGGGACTACCGGTCTTATGGAGCAGGTGGGTAACGCCAGTTGTTAGAAACTGTGGTAGCGACCCAGACTCTAAGGATGACTGGAATTGAGTTGCCAGGAGCGCGTGTGAGCTGCTATACCATTTGAGCCAGAAGTTATGCAGTCCGTCCGGTCCTGGAGATTTCCAGTTCGGTAACGGACGGACTGCTTTGGCTACATCTAATGTGGAGATGATAATTTTTTCCATTTGTGGCATAGCATCACACACGCGCTCGACATCGCGCATCCAGCCATCCTCGGTATGACAGACGGGCACCGACCAGATGCTTCGCCAGAATGTATTCGTGGCGATATCATCCGGGCGGCACACATCCGTCACACTTTGTTCAGGTCGCTCCCAAGCTCTATATACCCACCTCTCATCGCTTTGGAACATGCGATTCTGTGAGTATCGATCAACCCGCCGCTTATACCGCCGAATACGGTTCGCCCATGCATAAACTTTCTGCTTCAGGAAGTCAATGCGCTCCGTGACACGGGACGTGTAATCTCGAGGGCTGATACCAGTCCCCGAAAACGCCCGTCTCACAAAGCGCATCACGCGTGGTCGTGTGTTACCCTCCCTGAAGCAGTATAGTTTGCCGATGAGTGCCCTAGCCTCATCGATCCGCCGCTCGATCCTGCACTGCCAGGCTGGTACAGCAGGTTTTGGTCGAATAGCTTCATCACTAGTATTTAACTTAATATTTATATTTATTATTATTATTATTATTATTATTATTATATCCCGCGAAAGTGTGGAGGTCGAGGCTTTTTAAATGCTAAGACTCTCCACAATCGCGAGATATGCAGTCTCAGTTAATACTTCCTAGCTGTCGACGTGGGTATGCATCGAGATGTAGTGGCGGTGGACAAGGGACTCACCCCGCTGTCCTTGGCAAATGAGAACTGGCGCAAACCTGCAGTACTTGACACCAACGATCGCAGGGCGGTATGGCAGAGCAAGGAGCTTCACGGACGCTTTTTCCGGGCCCTACATGGGCGTGACGTAGATCAACTAGCGTCCGTAGCCTGGCTGCGTTTCGGTGATCTTTTTGGCGAAACCGAAGGTTTTGTCTGTGCAATTATGGACGAAGTTATCATGACAAGGAACTACCGGAAATTTATTGTGAAGGACGGCATGGTTGATATATGTCGGGCATGTCACTGTCCGGGAGAATCAATGCGCCACATTATCTCTGGTTGTTCTCGTCTAGCTAACGGAGAATACTTGCATAGGCACAACCTTGTAGCCAGGATTATCCATCAGCAACTTGCTCTGAAATATTCTCTTGTGGAGTCGGAGGTGCCGTACTACAGGTATGCGCCCGACCCAGTTCTCGATAATGGCAATATCACATTGTACTGGGATCGGTCCATCATCACTGACAGGACTATTGTTGCCAATACGCCTGATATAGTGGTGTTGGACCGAATCGAGAGGCGTTCAATGATTGTAGACATAACCGTCCCACTTGACGAGAACCTCGTGAAAGCCGAGAAAGACAAACAAATCAAGTATATTGACTTGGCTCGCGAGGTTGTCGACACGTGGGATGTGGATTCCGCAATCATTGTACCGATAGTCGTATCAGCCAATGGCTTAATAGCCACGAGCCTCGACCAATACCTCAAGAGGCTCTCGTTAGGCTGCTGGATCAAGGGCTTGATTCAGAAAGCGGTACTTCTGGACACGGCTCGTATTGTTAGGAGGTTCCTCTCTCTGGAGCCCTGACCGCCGGTAGCTTGGACCCTGTTCCCGATACCGGTGGGCTACTATTTATTATATTTTTAAATGTTTTTATAATTCTTTTTTTCAAATATTTAAAAATGTAATTTGTAGGTTAATTTGTTGAATAAAGGAAATAATAATAATTATTTATTTATTTTCTTACCACAAATTACAAGAAACGTCATCACAAAGTCTTCAGGCACAAATTCACGCTATGTAATTTGTGGAAGACATAATTATATAGGTATATTCTTAGCCGAACCGTTCCGGTTCTTTAAAAAAAACACGTAGGTACCCTGTATTATTACACCATCCGAAAGTATCGAGGATCAAACTCTGCGAAGTAATAACAGTTTTAAAGAAAGCGCGCTTATCTAAGGATATTTACCCGAAAAATACCGCCCAACGAAGTGGGCACGGGTCAGGTAGTTTTTAATAAATCATATTTTTTATTTTCTTATTTTACCTTTAAAACATAATTTATAAACCCTCACATTAGCCCTTTCATTTGATATGTCAAACGGTACAGTTTGAAAAACTTTCTTTTGAAATTCTCTAGTTTGGCTCCAAAAGTGACCCCCATGCTAAAAATTTATTTATTTACGTGCATAGGTCACACGTTCGTGTTTTCGTCACAGAAGTTCACATGTGTATCAAAGAAGAATGGCAATTTCTGACCTAGAGTCCGACAAAATTAATATTAAAGCTTTTATTTAACTTGCAATGTATGTATGTATGTATGTTTGTTCAGGTGGAATCTCGCTATTTTTGAAGCAGATATCTTCAACCGATTGAGCTGAAATTTTGTATAGGTAGGTTTTGGTAGGTGGTAGGTAGGTTTGTAGGTTGGTATTTTGTGTTTGGATGAAACAAAATTTTCCTTTAAAATTGATCATAAAAGCTTGTCGCAAGGTTTGCGTAACCTACCTATAAGTATTTAATTAATCAAACCTCGCAACAAGTTTTTATGATCAATTTTAAAGTAAAAATTGATTTTCTTCTTTTTAGAGCAATTAAGTAAAGGCTTTTTTTAAGTTTATTATTCCTTATAATTTATCTGAAATAGAGCAAGAATATGTACTACTTTTTTATCGATTTCGATGGCTAATGCATAAATATGTCTTCGACAAATTTTTCATCCATTCTTACAAGTATGCCGGTCGTTTTTGAGCTCATTTGAATCGTTCCGACGAGTATGGAGTACACAGGATGAATGTTTAGAGTCTTCACGGCCATAGGCAGACACCACAGGCATACTTATAATAGTGGATGAACAATTAGTTTTCTATAGTTATTCTAAAGAGTTTGTTGTTGGTAGTTTAAAGGTCATCTATCACTTTCCATCAGGCGTGATTGTGGTCAAGAGCAAGCCCTTTACCACCACCACCAACACTTGGCGTTAATCCCATTGCCAGGGTCCGCCTTCCGACTGAGCTTCCTCCACTTTGCCCGATCTTCAACATTCCTTTCAGTCAGGCCATTGACGACGTCCAGCCAGCGTCCAGGGCGACCGCGGGACCTAACCCAAGGACAGCCATATTCATGCATCTCCGACCAACGTACTCTATAAGGCGGCGCATAATGTGGCCATACCATCGCAGACGACACTATAAGACAATAGCAACTCCATTATCAAATAAAAGAAATAAAAATAGTGGCGCCACCAGTGACGGAAAAGTTAAAAGGGAGTCGCTTGTCTTGGCATGGTCATGTGAAGAGGAGGGATGAGACGCATGTAACTAGAAGAGTTATGATATTAATATGGATGGATGGAGAGGGAGAGGAAGGCCAAAAAAGATGGATGGATTATGCGTGGAGGATGAAAGAAAAGGGAGTTAGTGATACAATGACGACTGATAGGACAGAATGGAAGAAAAAAAACGTGTTGCGCCGACCCCAAGTAACAAGGGATAAGGGCAGGAAGAAGATGAGTCTGTCTAAAGAAATATTCATACTTATACAGGTGAATTCTTAAAATGTGCCTTCATGACCAAATCCGAAACTAAGCTCAAATAAGCTGCTCCGTAGAGAATCAGCTATCTGACGGTGAAAGTCCCGTCCCAGTGTCCCGTCCGTTCCGTTAGCCGGAACAAACAGACAGAAAAAAAAGTGTTTTTGCTATAATTGTTCGGGCGCTTCCGACCACACGGCAATCTTCGGCTGCTGTCGTTAGACAGCGGAAGGCGGTGGGCGGCGGCGACGAGAGGTGCGGCGTGCGGGACACCGGCCGGCCGTCGCGACACTTCGCTACCGTTCTCCGACGACGGCACGCACGCGCACTCTCATACGTTTACCAACTTAGTATTATTGTACTTATTTTGGATTATAATCATTTTAAATTGCAGTCCACAGCTTTTCAGTTTAGTCCTTAGATAGGTCCCTAAGATATGGTCCTACGAGACTCTTCTAAGTCGGGTTTTGGAACAATCAAGATCTTCGACTATTGGCAATTGGTACTAAACGACGTTGGTGAACTTTGACTCGTCGTGAATTTGAAAATCGCCGTGTCATCGGAGCAACCGTTTTTTTACGGAGTCACCGTTGTTCAAGAACAAGGAACTACGTCTATATCTCCGAAGTCTTTAATTACGTAATTGGTGCAATACTTAACTGACTGGTTAAGTCAGTGTACACAGAGTCATCGCTTCGAGGGATTTCATTCAGTTCGCCTTGTGGTATCCACAGATACCACAAGGCGAACTGAATGAAATCCCAGATACTGGTGTTTTGTGAGTTTGTTCCAATTATTTTCCTTCTATATTCTTATCAAACAAATTGTTTTTACTTCGCTAAATTCAAATTACTTTCCGTTTCACTTTCATATTTGAGTCAATACGGGTTTATGTGCCATAGCTTTCCCTTTCGCACCTGTATGATTGCTCATGCGCACTGCTTATATTTATAGCTATTTACCGTTAAGAACGGTCGCATCAGCTGTGCGCAAAAGTACCTACTCGCAACAGCTAACCGCCGCCATTGTGTATAACGACTTCGAGGTCACGCGCCTGTTCATTAGCAGTTTATTTTATTTCGTTCACTTTCAAACACGACTGGCAGTTACATACTCTAAAACTTCTACTAAGCTAATCGCCATTTTCTATTTTTTTCACAATGGCCTCCGAAGAATTATTAATTCGAAAGCGCAGTACTGTGAAAGCAAAGCTTATTTCAGCAATTACATCAATGTGCTTCTTAGTTGCAAAACTTTTTCGGATTTACAACAAATCGAGTTGGAGAGCCGCTTTAGTAAATTTGATGCTACAAGTATACGTTCAATTTGATGACTTACAGGTGAAAATCGAGGTGCTTTCGGATAAACCGGACGTGGCATATGCGGAGCGAGCCAAGTTCGAGGAGCGGTACCACGCACTCGCTGCGCAGGCGCGCAGCTTGCTGACCAGTGTCGGTGGCAATGATTACGGGTCTGTAGCGGCTCGGTGAACAAACAAACAGGTGAATCGTTCCAACAACGTAACTCTATACGCTTACCTAAAATAGATTTGCCTAACTTTGATGGTGGTTATCAGTACTGGCTTGAGTATAGAGAGACATATTTGTCACTAATTCATAATAGTAGTTGCATAGGTGCCGTCGTTTAAAGGCGATGCTTTAGAAGTGATAAAAAAATATAGATTTCAAAGGTGATAATTATTAAATGGTGTGGAAGTTACTATGCGACCGCTTTGATAACAGTAGGCTTTTAGTAGGTACCCATCTTAAGGTCTTGTATAGTAATTAATAAAAATATTAGAGCCCTTAACGCAATGAACGAGCCCACGGACAGTTGGGATACATCGATTATTTATACGATGGCAAATAAACTAGATCCTATCACCAGCAGAGAACGGGAAGCTCATCGTGACACTATACCACCAAAGCCCACGTTTCTATTTTTTTTTAAATTAGTATCAAAGCTCATTGGAGACATTAGAACATAACAAAAACACTCATAACTTGGAAAATATAACTATAACTAATAACAATCCAGTATAAAACACACTTATATAATTAATCATCATCATCTGCCTGGCCTTTTCCCAACTATATTGGGGTCGGCTTCCAGTCAAACCGGATTCAGCTAAATACCAGTATTTTACGTGAAGCGGCTGCCTACCAGACCTCCACGACCCATTAAATGGGTAACACGGTATTTCTTGGCAAGACTGGAGTCAGATTTACTGGCTTCTGACAATCCGTAACGACTGCCAAAGTCTACAAATGACAGCCGGGACCAACAATTTAACGTGCTTTCCGAGGCATGGAGGAACCTCGGTACGTTAAGATGGTCACCCATCCACAGACCACATAAATAATTAATATTAACAACTAATCAACCCGAAAATTCAGATAAAAAATAAAAAACAAAATGTCCCTTATGCAGTCAAAATCATCCATTTGTACACTTGTGGAGGGTTGCGAACATTAAACGTTGAACAACGTTTATTAAATTTAAAAGAATTTAAAGTTTGTTTCAATTGTTTACGTAGTGGCCATTTAAGGGGATAAGCAAATAATAAGGCCGTTTTGAGTTTTTTTTTTCTCGTAAAGTACCCGTAATAAGAATTTGATATTTTGGTATATGTTTTTTGACTATATGATCTACCTAAATTCTAAAGGAACAACGACGCGATGAAATTTCCTCGATAGAAAAAATTACAAAGTTCGATCTGTCTTTTTGCCATTTTCATTTTTATGACGTAATGCATTAGATTGATGTTATGAAAACTGCTTTGAAACATATAAAATAACCTTATCTAGCTAAATTCACAAAAGGTTTTTAATTCATAATACTTTTATGTTATAAAATCCGAAATTTACTTTTGGTACTTACGTTATTTATTCCGAGCCGCCCTTATTCTATCGCCATCTCTTTTTTTGCCTTTTAAAAGTATTTGCATCACTGTCTATTCAGATAAATTCAGATGGTCCGTGGGCCTTGTCGAGGTAATACCTATTCCACTTTTTTTGCAGATCAGAGCTGTCAGATTTTCGTATTTTTTTTTTCTAACAGTATTTTACATAGATCAGCAGCTTATAGTTGTTATTTGTTAAAATTAGTGATGTGAAATTATTTCCACCGTGTGGGTATGTTTTTTTGCGACCTTGGAGTGATATATTCATAGTCATTTTGTATTCGTACCAACATTGAAATTATTTATAAAAATGTTATGAAATAAAAGACTAAAAGTGCCTAAAGCACAATATTTGATAACATACCTGAACGCAGCAAAGGATTCATATCACAGGAAGAGGATATATTTAGTTTAAGACCGTTTTTCGTTTTAGTGTATCATTTTAGGTACCTGGAACAGGTATGTGAGATTATGGTATAAGCTTTTTGACTCAAGAACTACGCTAAAATAATTGTTTTCATTTTAAGATTGAAATACGTCAAACATCAATATGTCAAGAATGCGTTAAATGTCAAAGGCAATCATTCATCCTATCTTTAAGGGTGGCGACGGGAGTTTACCAAGTAACTATCGCCCAATAGCAGTTCTTAGTGCCTTATTTAAAGTGCTTGAATGCCTTATAAACAAACGGCTTTTGCGCTACCTCGATCTTTTCAAGCTGTTATCACCCCAACAGTTTGGCTTCCGCAGGAACAAATCCACTTGTGACGCTGTCCATATGTTAGTCAACAATATAGTGGATAATCTGAATGCCAACAATAAAGTCCTTACTATATTCCTGGATCTTGCGAAGGCATTCGACACCGTTCCCGTCTCTACTCTTTTACTCAAACTTGAAAGTCTAGGTGTGAGGGGGGCTCCACTTGATCTATTCAAGATTTATCTTACCAATCGCTCCCAACTAGTGGCTATAGAGAATCACAAAAGAACTACCCATTTAGTATGGCGTGCCCCAAGGAAGCATTTTGGGACCCACAACATTTTTAGTCTATTAACGACCTTTGCAGCCTCCGAATTACAAATGCTACAATAGTTTCCTTTGCAGACGATACTGCCATGAGTTTGCGGTGAAAGTGTCACCGCAAACTCATGGTCGCAACTTTAAGCTGGCTTTCATCTCACACTCTGACTCTCAATGCCAATAAAACTAACTTCATCACTTTTTCAATTTCCAACACTTCCCAACCAAAAACCTCAATCTGTTTAAAGGCCCATTCTTGTCTCACACAGTCAATCACTTAATTTTCAATGTCCTACTCTAACCTCAGTGAAACAAGTTAAATATCTTGGGATAGTTCTAGATAAAATCCTTACATCACACATCAACTCACTTACTGGTAGTTTACGTAAGCTTATTTATATTTTTAAAACTCTGTGACATGTAGCCAATCCTTTAATTATCCGGAAGGTATATTTTGCTCTCTGTCAGTCAATCCTCATTAATTGTATCTCTTGCTGGGATGGGGCTGCAAAAACCATACTTATGCCCCCTGGGATCGCTCACAGAGCTATTCTAAAAGTGGCTACATTCAGACCGATTCCATTTCCAACTACGGAACTGTATAGATCTTGCAATTTACTTAATGTGCTACAACAATTTATCCTACAAATAGTGTTACGACAACACAAAAGTACACCTTTTAAGCAAATTTCTAAACGCCGTAAAGACCTTATCTGCACAGTTCCACCGGCACGCACAGCTTTTATTAAAAAATTTGCTCTTATCTTCACTTTATAATAAAATTAACGCAAGAACCGAAATTTTTGGTTTAAAATATTTTGTTTGCAAAAAGACTGCTCGCACTTTATTACTTAACTTAACTACAATGAAACGGAGGAATTCCTAAGGAAGTGACTTAAACACATTCATGCATTACACACAACATACCAATAATAAAAACTTAACACACTCTACATTATTTATACTTATCACCGACATGAGTTGGTAAATACAAAACACTACTAAGTAAAAAATAACTTTAATTTCGGAAGTCGGTGTTCAAAAACGAAATAACACCGACTTCCGAAATTAAAGTTATTTTTTTTACTTAGTACCTAGTGTTTTGTTTTTGGAAGTCGGTTTTATTTTTTTGTTAAAAAGATTTTTTATTTTTCACTTTTTAGTGGTACGCAGGTACCACTAAAAAGTGAAACCACAAACACAGCGTGTGGGCGTGAATTTATGTTATTAACTGGTGTAAACAATCAACAGACATGCGATTACAGAAATCCCGATCCATTTGCTATCATTTATTGAAGAGTTCCGTTGCCTACCTCCGAAGTTCTTATCAGATCTTCACCAAATTTAAATGGGACCAGTCCGAGAAAATACTCTTCCAAACAAAAAAATAATCATCCAAATCAATTGGCGAAAATATCGCTGAACAAACATTTTTCATTGGATCACATCATCAGATCCATGACTTATATCTTCCATCATCAGCTCAGCAACATGAGATGATGATTACTAGGCACAAATATCTGAATTGCGTTAGAAAGTTCATGAAAAACAGTGTATGTGCTTATAAAATTTGAAGTTTTCCCTTGATTTTCATGGGATCCCATCATCAGATTCTGACTTGGTGACAATGGGACCACCTCAGGAGTATAGGCTTTCGAATATATATATTTTTTTTTAAATCGGTCCAGAATTGGCGGAGAAATCTGTGAACATACATAAAAAAAAAGATACATAGAGCCGAACATAGAACCTCCTCCTTTTTGAAGAAGTCCAGTCCAGTGTAGTAACTAGAGTTAATACACTGGACTGTGACCTTAAGGTAATTATGCAATGTAAGTACATTTTCATTTATTGAGCTTATATATGTTCCTGTAAAAGCTTGAACCACGGTAAATCTTAAGATTTAAGAGTAAGTCTTAGGATTTACCGACATGAGTTGGTAAATGTAAGGATTTATGAAAATGGGACAATTATTTCGGGCTTTTACCATCAGAATTTAGTACTATGCTAGGTTTTGCCACTGACGGCTGGTAAATGTTGGTTTTGGGAATAAAACAACGACTACCTAAATCGTTAATATTTTGTTCCGTATTGTTTAGGAAATGCAACAAATTCTCCAAATCTACAGATCTTAATAGTTCAATAATTTTGCACTGAAACTCCGCAATGCCCAGTTTCATTGGACTACCAAACATTGCTTCGTAGGGGGAATTACGGCGGTAAAAGTTCCCTCTTTGAGCAGTGCCTAGAGCGGCGCGGCGCCACGGCGTCCTCACCTTCTGCTTGACGCACGTACTCACCGGACACGGTTGTTTCGGAAGATACCTGTTTCGAATTCAGCGGGAGGACACGCCCGGGTGTCAACACTGTGAGGGCCGGCCGGAGGACACGGTGGAACATACGGTGAACGACTGCCCTAGTTAGGCGGAGCACCGCCGTGTCTTCGTCGAGGTGATCGGCGGCGGCGACCTCGCGACCGGCCCTGGTCTATCTAATGCTAGCGAAGGAGGTGGTCGAGGTGGTTGTGAGAGAGAGGGAAACCTCACGCCCCAGCCGACGCAACAGAAGAAGACGTCCCGGGCGTTGTAAGTCACAGGGCGATTCCCGGCCACCGTAGGCGCGTGCCTGCGGACGGTAAGCGTTGGGTGGCTCGCTCTCCGATCAGAACCAGGCCCGGGTTGACGGCGCGTTGTGTTCCACGCGCGCATCAAAGAGATGTCAGCATAGAACAAGGGGTCCGCTAGGGCCAGTGCCTGCCAGGGTTGCGAAATTTGTTCGAAAGGGTCACCGCGGCCCTGGAACGCAAAGGCCACTAGGAGTAACACGAATGGGTTTTAGTCAGTAAGAGTCTGACACACGCTTCTGCTTCGCCCAAAGCGGAAGGACGCATTTGATGATTTCTCATCCAAAGGGGGAGCATTTAATTCTCTCGCAATACGCCTAGATGAATTTCAAGCCCTCTGACCACTTTGGCGGAGACGGTGCGGGTAGCGGGGGTTTTAGACTGCCCACACAAGACAAGTCACAAGTACTAGACGATTCTCGTACTTGTGACTTGTATTGTGTGTGACATGTATTTTTCAACATTTATCGTGTCTTTATGTAAATCCTAAGATTTACCAAGTGAATGGTGATAAAAGTTCGAATCGCAAATCTGTTCGGACTTTTATCGTTAAGAATTAGTAAATCTTAGGTTTACTGGAAAATCTTAGGATTAACCGTAGTTCGAGCTTTTACAGTAACATATATACTAACTAATTAATCTTAAGATACCTACCTAATAAACAAAATATAAATATTTGATTATTTTTTTTTTATTAAATTTACAGTAGTTATAAAACTTATTCCCAGTAAGTGCGTTTGATAATGCGTAAATGTTGGTTTTGGGAATAAAACAATAAGTGATTCTTTATCATCCATTTCAATTAACTATTGGTCTAAACCTTCGGTACATATATTTATGTAGGTATCACATGAGAGTAATTAATTAACTAATTTGTCAAAACATAAACTTTTAGGAACTAGTCATCTTAAAACACCTTTAAAATCCTTCCTAAATAGTAAAAAATAACACAAGTAAAATTATCTTCTCACAAACATAACGCTTACGTTGGCTAACATAACTGAATCAGGACCGACTGAGGCTAGCGGAGACGGTGCGGGCAGCGGAGGTCGCAGACTGCCCACGAGTACGAAACGAGCGACGAACTCGTTATGACATGGTCTTTTTCAACATTTTAAATTTACCAAGTGAATGGTGATAAGAGTTCGAACTGTTCGGACTTTTATCATTAAGAGTTGGCAAATCTTAGGTTTTACAGTAGTTCGAGCTTTTACAGTCTCACATATTATGTGTGTTACTGTAAAAAAAGTTTACATCAACTTTTTTTTATTTCATTTATTTGTATAGATTAGGCACTCATTGTAACATTTTGGCATTGCATTCTCTTGGCTCCATAAAGGCTTTGCCTTCGGCTCGGGGCCTCGGGGCCTCGGGCGCTGATGCATCAACCGATGTTTTTCGACACATTCGAAAAAAATATTTAATAAAATGTCATAAACATAAATTTAGTGGGTACAGTCTGTGACCAACATTATCTGCCCACTTTACTATTATTCGCTAATAGTCAAGTGGGTTAGACAATTTTGGTCACAGACTGTACGTAACAAATTATTTTGAGAAAAGACTTGCGCAACTATTTGATAGTCGGCTTGTTTAGAAGTACGACGTAATTGATAAAATGAGCACGTACAATTTAAATACATGGTATGTGTATGGTATAGGGGTTGACTGTTCCTACCCATAGCTGCCTCTGCCGAACCCTTTGGAGAACAGAGGAGTGATGTTAGTTTCTAACCCAATGTCCCCGTAGTTAAAGAGAATAAAACTGAATTAAATAAGTAGGTACCTACTTACTCGTACTATATTTTGTTTATCCGCAAGGCAAACCTATCTCTGCCGATCAATAGCTAAATATAACTACTGCAATACCTAACTTATGTGGGTGGCTTTGCACAGTGGATATATAGTTTGTACTTGCGTGCCTCCGTCATGGGTTGAGTAACGCCTAGAGAGTATTTAGGTATCCTATTTCGTGCCTAGTTCGCAGCTCGCAGATACTCAGTCCGAAGTATTGATTTTACTGTCATATTACATCGCAGCTAGGGCTGATATTCAAGAAGAGGTCAACTGCTTGTTTTTATGAACCATGAGATTATTCCGTTCCCTATGTACTCATTGGTTGATTTGTAGACCTAATTAAATTAAGTAAGCTAGATTCGAGATATTTTTTATTGCAAGTTGAGTTCCAGTGGTCGGGCGTCCTGCGGGGTTGATTACGTAAAGCACGGCTCGGAAGCTGAGCGTGAGCGGTGAGCGGTGACGCTCGAACTTTGTATCGGAGGAGGGAGGGGAGGCACGGGACGCGGCGCGCGGGGCGGCGTGCGGCGCGCGGCTGCGCGGCTGCGCGGGTCGATGAGGCGCGCGGCGCGGCCTCTCCGCTCAGTCGCTCGTCGCTAGTCGCTAGTCGGCCTCCAGCGCCCAGCAGCGCCCCCGAGCGCGAACCGAACCCGCCGCGACCGTCCGTGTGTTGCGATGAAGGTATAGAGGCCCCTCGTAGCGCGGTAGTGTATGCCTTAGCTGTAAGTAGGCGCCAGGCCAGGCCGGTACGTGTCCCCGGGCTCCGCGCCGCGCCGCCAGCTCCCGAGGAGCTCCATGCCATTCATCTGTCGTACCACTTACCCGCACGCCCCTACATCGCAAAGATTACATCTTCGTCACTGTTTTATTGTTTCTGTTTGCGCTGCATTAATCTCATTTCGTATTCACTATTCACTATTTCCATTTCTGTGACACACCCCGCACTTCCAGATTTGTAAACGGATACCTACCTAGTAGCTACACCTACTTACTATTCGGGCTAGGGATGCAGCTATTAATAGATCGACTCTCACCCTAAATAACGTAACATGCCTGCCTCTATGAGAACAGGGATTTTTGTTCCTTGTGAAGTTGTGACAAAGGTTATTCCATATATACTTACTGTAGAAGGTCTACGATCAATAAAATAACTCACTGATCTCAAATTTCAATTTCATTCAATATGTGCACACCGGTATATTATGTAGGTACCTAGCTTTGAATCTTTGATTATTAGAAATCGTAAAGAGCTTGAATAGGGGTGGCTCTATGTAGGTACGAATTTCTATAAACTGTTATCAATAGAAACAGAACCCGAACCCGGTCAACAGAATTATATGTAGACCGGGACTAGCCTGATGGGGTCACCCGTACTACTTCACATGTGTGAGCATATTGTGAGCAAGTTTTTATGCAATTTAATTTAAATAGGTTGGGAAGCTTATGAGCAAAAACTTCACTAAACTAACAATAAAGTCGTCCTTTTTTTTCTAAAAACCAACGTATTTGTTTTTATTGACATTATGTAGGTCAAGCAATATAAGTTATTTTTATTGGTTTCAGCAACACAAAGCATTGCTAAGAAAATCGTATAATGCTAAAACTACCCAAAGGTCTTAAAAAGAAGAAAAAAGGGAAAAAATCTAAACGAAAAGGTGAAGAAGAACTTTTCACTGAAGAGGAGCTAGAAAAGTATAGAAGAGAACATCAACAGCAAAGCGCTGATAACGGGGAAGGCACTGCTAAAGAAAATGAAGAGTGGTCTAAATTTAAAGATTTGACTTCTGGCGTAGATACTGTACTTAAAAAAACACAAGGCGATCTAGACCGCATCAAATCGACTTCCTTTTTTCAACGTATACCTCCGAAGCAGATTGAGCCTGAAAAAAAGGAAGCTCCTCACAGGCCAGTTGTTGAAGTAACAGAAGCAGACTTTCCGCAGCTTGTTCAAGCACAGGCAGAAGCTGAAGAGGCGGATAGAAGTGAATACGGCATAACAGACGACGAATCTGAGGAAGACGACCAAGACGACATCTTCGACACTTCGTATGTGGAAGCCGTAGAACGCGGGGAAGTGAAGCTTGGGTACGTTCCTGATTCACCGGAGGAATTTCAAGACGATGACATTTTTGACACTTCCCATGTTGATGCATTAATAAAAGGGCAAGAAGTTAAATGCTCTAAAGGAAAAAAGGCTTTAGACATCGGAATAGCAGTTGGCGTTCTTACTGGTCGAATAGATAATGTAACAGTAACCAGTAAGCGCCCCAAAAGAGTTATTCCCGGTGATTTATTGTTAGAAAGCTCTGATAGATACGACGAAAGACCAATCGAGTCGACTGTTGCGAGCGAGCCTATTGAAAAGAGTATATTAGACCTTGATACAGATATCCCCATAACAACACCGATAGACTTAAGTGTATCTCTTCATACATCGTTGGTTCACAAAAACAAAAATTGTGACCAAGCAGGGGTACACACGAATGACCCTTTTCTAACTGATAAGCCGTCAGTAGATGAAGAAATTGATGAATTTACACTGCTTGCAGCAAAGTCACTTGTAGATTGCGGTGTAGTTACGAAATTAGGAGAAATTGAAATAAAGGCAGAACCCGTTTTACAAGAATCGTGGTCAGCTTTTGAAGCTGATAAAAATGAGTTCGTATTCGCAGAAAGCATTATTGAAGATCAGATTGATGTCATAGATCCTTATTTAGATCAAGACGATCCATTTGATACAAGTTTTGCGGACGCTGTGATACCCGTCACTCAATTTCAGGGGAATAAAGAGGCAGTCATTCCAGAAGACGACGACGACTTCGATCCACGGTCTGAAGAAGTTCGTGTAAGATTAAACAATAGGCGAAAATCTTCAGTTCGTATTCATTTAACTGATCCTTCAGGTGTACGAGAATCCATAACTTCTGACGATATAATCGACAAGGAGGAGACTCAAGCAGTCCGTGATTTACTTGGTGGAAGTACTACAGATTTGACTCAACTTGGTGACTCGCCTTTAGACCCAGTGGATGTAAACAACTGTGAAATTGATCCGTTTGACACTACAATCGTTGATAGTATTGTAGCACCTGGTAAAGTAGAACTAAAACTTTTGGAACAAGAATTAATTACTTCCAATTCTGCTCCAATATACAGAGTACCAAGTGATCCAGATTTTGATCCCAGAGCGGACGAACCCAAGAAAACAGAACGACGGGCGTCACGCCCTGAAAACCTTACTGTTAGCAAGAGTGTCATTTTCAACGTTGAGGGAGACGACACACTTAGTTTGGACGCGAAAGTAAAGTCTACTAAACCAGTCACACCTTACTATTCACGTGAACTTTCAATCACTGAAGACGCTAGTGAAGAAGCAGAAGCAGCCGACAGCGTACCAGATATCTTAACCCGCACACGATCTGACGAAGACTTGGCCCCAAAAGTGAACTACCAAAATAAGAGAAGACATTCAGAATATTCACAAACAAGTAACATAAAAGTGAACGTGAAAGCTAGTGATTTATTGCACAGTGCTCAAACTGAAATAAAGGCTAAAGTACTGACTCCATCAGAACCCCAACGATCTACGGTAGTACCTGATCCCTTTGATACATCTTTTGCAAGCAATATCGCACCTTGTAAAACTGAACTGAAACTGCTAGCTAAAGAGTTTTCTTGTGAAGAAACTGATCATTTGGAAGAAGACAAGCAAGACTTACTGGATCCATCTGACGACATATTTCAAAGGAAAGCTTTGACTCCAGAACCCTCAAACGCTAACCGGTTGCCAGAAGCAGAATTCGACCCATTTGATACATCTTTTGCGGGTGATCTAAATCCGGGAAAAACTGAATTAAAATTATTGGAATCTGAGTTTCTAAATTAAAAAATAAAAGCAATTACAATGGCGTACAACCCATTCTTAAGTATGAACGAGCCGACGGCTCCGGTAACTACGGATGTGCTCAATCCTTTTATGATGGCCGAGACGGAACCGGACTCCTTCACCGGTGATAATCCTTTTGCTACTAGCAATCCATTTTCTGACTTTGGAGGCGGATATGAGCCCCCCGCCGGGGATACAGTGCCTGTGGATATATTTGGTGGTGCGGAACCAACCGGGATCGGGGCGAAGCAATATGAAGAGTTTTCTGAAAAAAGGTCTTCCCCTCTGGATATTTTCACAAGCAGCCCGGTGGATCACGACCGAATACCCAAGCCGACGGAACTCGATTTAGTATCCACCACAATTGATGACTCATTTCTGAACGAGGAGGAAGCACAAGGACCTCAGCTACCCACCAGACCCTTGCCTCCCGAAACTCAAAATTTGATCTTGAGTGTTACTGGTCAAATGGAATTCACCAGTTCCCATCTCCTGGACCGTATCCCACCAACACGCACTCCGAGCCCAGTATCCGTGCGTGACATCCACTCGCCCAGCCCCACGCCGGAGCCCGAGCCAGCCGAAGAGCCGCCCAGCGACAGCTTCGACATCAACCGCAATAAGCCGACGCGGCCGCCGGCGCCGCCGCCTGCGCGTCCCCCGCCCGCTGCTCGGCCGCCGCCCCCGCGCCCGCAGCCACCGCGCCCGCCCGCCGCGCCGCCCGCGCCTCCCTTGCAGCACGCCGACGACATCAACCTGTTCGACGCGCCCGTGCCCGCCTCCATCAAACCTACCAAAGAAGCTATCATGAGTCTTTACTCGGCGCCTAGAAAAGAGGAAAAACAAATTGATTTCTTAAGCGACGACATAGTGGATGACATATCCACTGATGCAAGCCATGAAAACCCGCAATCCGTGGCAGAAGTACCGACGTCGATTGCGTCGCTGTCTGCGCAGGCAGCCTTCCACCCCGAAGAACCGTGCGCCATGAGCGAACCGACAGACAGTGTGTTTCATTCAGCAATGGACTCCATTACAGATACGGTAGCACCTATGGATTGCTCGGAGCCGCAGACAGAGGTGGCTTCCGCGACTTCTAACACTTCACCATTTGCGGACGTAATAAGAGATGAGTTCCCAGCTCAGCTTTCCGGACAAGATATCGAGCTAAATCCGTTCGAGAGTGCGATCGAACCATTGGACCCAACAGTTCAGTTTTCTGAAAATGCTGTAGATGTATTTGGAATGAAATCAGATGACGTAGTTATGGCAGCCAGCCATGATGTGTTCAATAACGTCAAAGAAAATATTTTTGATTCGGCTCCCATGAGTGGAATGGGGGAAACGCAAGCTGATCTGTTCACATCGTCTCCGACTGAAACTTTGGATGACAACTCGCACGTTTCTCAACCGTTCGACATGGGAGCAGAGGACGCCTTCGGTGCAAGTGGGCCATCACCTTCCGCGGATCCTGGTTGGGGTGCGCAGTCTGAAGCAATGATGCACGATATTTTCCCCAGCAGCCAGGATGCGTTTGACGCATTCTCTGCTAAATTCGATGCTACTGCTGCTAATAACTTGAACTCGGGTAAGTTTTTTAAAACAACAGTGAAATCAAAAACTCTGCTTCGAGTATCTTAACATACGAGTTGTGAATGCGTCACAGGAGCGTGGGGCGACGACGGCGCCGCGGAGGTGGCGGCGAGCGGCTTCGAGGCGGAGGCCTTCGACCCGTTCCTGAGCATGGGCGCGCCGCCGCCGCCTGCCGCCACGCCGCGTCTCGACCACCAGGCCTCCCGGGACTCCACGGACGATACCTTCTCCGTCTTCATTAGGTTATCTCATTTATTTATAGTTTCAAAATCTTGATCTTCTGCGTTTCGAACCTGCTTGATAACAAAAATATATATATCCACAGTTTTTTTCAGATTCTAGCACTTTGCTCATAGAGATTAAAACAAGTCATAGATTCCACACCATTATTTTTAAAGTCAACTGAGGCGTTGAGCGCAATAAATACAAAACCCTATATTATTGGGCTGTTGTCACAGACCAAAAGACAGTGAGACGAGCGGCGAGGAGACGGCTGTGCCGGTGCTGGCGCCGCCGCCACGGCCGCAGGCGCTGCCCGACTCGCCGCGTCTCAACCCTTTCGACAAGAGTGGCTTCGAGCAGCCGCGCCAGGAGCCGCAGTTCGGTAAGACTAAGAGTCTACGAGTCAAGCACTCACTTGTGCGACTGGGGCCTACCTCGGTGTACTAATAGTTTCGTGTGGTGGTAGAGCGTGGCGACGGCGACGCGGGCAGCGGTGGCGAGAGCCCGCCTACGCCGCTGTTCGACGACGATGTGTCGCAGCCGCTGGAAGACTTCCCGCGCACGAAGTACACGGGCCCTGGCTGGGAGATGCATCTGCGACAGCCGAACAAAAAGAAAATCACCGGACAGAGGCAAGTACACACTCCAACGACAACAATCCAAAATGTCGCGCCACGAATCATTCACAGAGTGGTTGTAGCTTCTACTCGCAACATAAATGTGAATGTTTATAATACATTTACGAATATTTTTCGAGTGAGGGTGTGAGAATGTTGACGAGGCGCTCGGGGGTGCAGGTTCTGGAAGAAGATATGGGTGCGCGTGGCGCTGGCGGGCGACAACCCCGTGGTGCAGCTGCTGAACGCGGCGAGCGACAAGGAGCCCTTCCAGGAGCTACCGCTGCAGGCGTGTTACTCCGTGTCCGACATCGGCGCGCAGCAGTTCGACCAGTTCGGCAAGATCTTCACCGTCAAGCTGCAGTACGTCTTCTACAAGGAGCGCCCTGGAGTCAGGTCAGTTTAACTTTTATCGAAAAGCTATAGCAGCAAACTGCAATCATAGATCGTAATGGATCATTGGTCGCATGAAGCGGTCGCGCAGTGGCATGTGGTATGTTCACTCCGCAGGCCGGGGCAGGTGACGAAGGCTGAGCGCATCACCAACAAGCTGTCGCAGTTCGCGGCGTACGCCATCCAGGGCGACTACCAGGGCGTGAAGGAGTTCGGCAGCGACCTGCGCAAGCTCGGCCTGCCCGTCGAGCACGCGCCGCAGGTCAGTGCCTCACACACAATAAATTTTGAAAACTTATATTTATTTGCTATATAATCAGTACCTGCATTAGATGTAGAAATCTAGTGAAGTTTTCTGTTAAATTAAAATGACGACGGAACAGCGAGTGGTGTACGGTGTGTGCGCAGGTGTCGCAGCTGTTCAAGATCGGCTCGCTGACGTTCGAGGACGTGAAACAATTCAGCTGCTGCGTGGAGGAGTCGCTGTTCCGGCTGTCGGCGCACCGTGACCGCGCGCTCACCTACAAGATGGAGGAGGTATGCTCTCCCCCGTTGGCTCACATACACAGCTGATCACAGCTCTTTGTGAATTCAAGGCTAATTTATTGGGCACCTATGACGGTCATATGACTCGTGATAGGACCAACAACAGAATCGGTCCAGTAGATTCGGTCGATTTTGAAAAAAAAAAACATATCCTGTATTACACCAGCCGAAAGTGCAGCTAATAAGGACCAAATTCTGGGAAGTGGGCAAATTAAAGGAAAGTTCTCATTTTTAACAAATTAGTTCTTCTATTTCTGATTCTAATTTTTAATTTCTAACTAAATAAAGCTAAAGCATTAGTCAGAATATCAGTTACGGTTTACCATAATTGTTTTTTTTTTTAATCCAATGATGCAGTTATAGACTCTTAGTCCCGATGCTGATTAAAACTAAAATTGCACCATTGATTTTAAAAAAAGTATTTTGTTAAAAATTTGCTCTTTCCTCTAGTTTGCCATGTGAATCCTTATTAGATACACTTTCGGATGGTGTAATAACACAGGGTACTTTTTTTTTTCAAAATCACACGGAGATACACAATTTTTCGATTTTTGGATTGTGAGTGTGATGTTAGAACATTTCTAAATATAAAATAAAAACCAGCAGCAACAAAGGTGTTCCATTTGTGCTGCTGGTTTTTGAAAACTGGCGTGCGACTGCCTTACCCAAAACGAAAGGCGCCACTTATAATTATATGGGTTCATTGGGTTCATTTGCGGGGTAACACCACATTATCCGCCCCGGGTTTCACCCATGCTAGCTACGCTACTGCATATGTCGCATTTATGTCAGCGACAGATACAGTGACGCAGTGACACAGGACAGGCAGCATGTCCTGTGTCAGTGCGGCGCTGTCTCTGTGTGACTGTGTCTCTGTGTGACTGTGTCTCTGTGTCAGGTACAAGTCACGGCGGTGGACGAGCTGTACGTGGAGCAGGACGCGGAGGGTTCGGTGCTGAAGCAGATCGCGCGCGTGCGCCTGTTCTTCCTCGGCTTCCTCAGCGGTATGTCTCCCTCCTCGCGCTCTCGAGCGCATTCGAGCGGTCGAGCCTGACCCCAGCGACTGACGCTCGCCTTGTGCGCAGGCATGCCGGACGTGGAGCTGGGGGTAAACGACCTGCGGCGCCAGGGCAAGGAGGTGGTGGGCCGCCACGACATCATCCCCGTCGTCACGGAGGAGTGGATTCGCGTCGAGGACGCCGAGTTCCACGCCTGTGTGCAGCCGGAGGAGTTCGCCGCCACGCAGATCATCAAGTACTCGTGCACAAGCTTTACTACCTGCAGAAACTTTCATGTGTTCATTCATGAATCCATTCTAAAAACAATATGTTTATATATTTTCCGATGTTCTAGACCACATCATTTCATAATAAACTACATTATTTTTCTAATTTGCAATCTGAAGCTTAACTATGCATTACGTAAGATATGAATAGTAGTGGTATGAGCGAGTGTGTCGCAGGTTCAAGCCGCCAGACGCGTGCTACATCGAGCTGATGCGGTTCCGCGTGCGCCCCCCCAAGAACCGCGAGCTGCCGCTGCAGCTGAAAGCCGTGTGGTGCGTCACGGGCAACAAGGTGCGTGAGTGTGCATCCGCCACCCGCGCTCGTGCGTGAGTGTGCGTGGCTGACTGGCCGCTGTGTGCTATGTGCGCAGGTGGAGCTGCGCGCCGACGTGCTGGTGCCGGGCTTCGCGTCGCGCAAGCTGGGCCAGGTGCCGTGCGAGGATGTGGCCATCCGCTTCCCCATCCCCGACTGCTGGATCTACCTGTTCCGCGTCGAGAAGCACTTCCGCTACGGATCCGTCAAGTCTGCTCACAGGTGCGCACCGGTCACTGGCTCACAGTCTGGGAGCAAATCTTACTGATCCAATATCTTCATTTAAGCTGAAGGACACTATGACTCGAATCCATCTGATGTATCTGTAAATCAGAAGGAGCATGGATCATTATTACTTGGTTAACTTAAGCACTACCACCGTGACCCGCAGGCGCACGGGCAAGATCAAGGGCATCGAGCGGTTCTTGGGCGCCGTGGACACGCTGCAGGAGTCGCTCATCGAAGTGACCTCCGGCCAGGCCAAGTACGAGCACCAGCATCGCGCCATCGTGTGGCGCATGCCGCGCCTGCCCAAGGAGGGCCAGGGCGCCTACACCACGCACAACCTGGTGTGCCGCATGGCACTCACGTCGTACGACCAGGTGCCGGCCGAGCTGGCCAGCCACGCCTTCGTGGAGTTCACCATGCCGGCCACGCAGGTGTCGCACATGACGGTGCGCTCCGTGTCGCTGCAGGAGCACGACGCCGACCCGCCCGAGAAGTATGTGCGCTACCTGGCGCGCCACGAGTACATGTGAGTACCTGCACTGCCTGCAGTGCCTGCACTGCCTGCACCCGCGCACCCGCGCACTCACACTCGGACACGGTCTCACGGGGCGTTGTTGCAGCGTGGGCATCGAGCGCACGTCGGGGCAGGCGGCGCCGGCGTACGCGCTGGCCACGGCGGGCCGGCACAGCGACGCCGCGCCGCCCCCCCCGCCCGCCGCCGCACCGCTGCCGCAGCCGCCCTCCAGCGACTCGGACTCCGATTAGCCGCTCGGCGCAGCCCTGCAGGCGGCCATGAGACTGCCCTGCACACCTGGACTTGTACTTGTTCAAGGTTCCACCTTAAGTGTAATTAGTATACTACTAATACGGGATAATTTTGTCCCCGTATTTTGCTGCAAGCTCATAGAAACATGGTCTCAAGCGGCAGCTTGGGAGTTTCTATCCGAGTCGCAAGGTACGCGATTCAAGACTCACTTTCTTTAGTACATTGCTGTTTTACGCGTTTACCTATAATATTGTTAGTACGCGTTCTACCTCGAAGTCCACTGTAGGAATCTGAGAATATGGACCGGGAGTGCCGAGTGTGTGTGAACGGGCGAGCATTGGACGATATCGCCGGGACATTATTCTGTGACACTCGAACTATTTAAATATTAAACAAATGTAAAAGAAATAACTATAGTATGTATTTATATTTAACGATCTCATCGTACATTCCATATTACTCATATCTATAAAATATACGTAAGAAGGCTACGATCACGTGAGTGCCAGCACGCTCCTAGCGGGGGGCAGCGGGGAGCAGGGAGCGGAGGAGAAGGTTCATATCTATTGTATATAATGTGATAAAGGATTAGGTTAAAGTCGTAAACGACTGCGGACGCAACCCCACCGTCGCTGTGTAAGTTAATGTAGTGGAGCAGGCGTGCGGCAGGCGTGCGGCAGGCGTGCGGCAGGCGTGCGGCAGGCGTGCGGCAGGCTGTGGGCGACGCGCGCCGCTTGCGACGGAAACGAAGCGAAGGCTAAGCAAGGTGTTTATTATCCCTAAATAAAATGAGGCCTTGAAATGTGTTGCTTGGGGCCCCGCGCCGGCACCGCATCTGTAGCCGGGCCGGCGCTGTTGTTGACGTTGTACTAACCGAGCCAGCGCCGCGAGCGCCGGGCGCGGGTCGTGTCGCCGGCGGCGCGCCGGGCGCCGGGCGCAGCGCAGGCCTGGCGTGAGCGGCCTGAATGATCGAGGATCTCGTAATGTTTTAGACAAATGCAACAATAATTGAAGTAAATGTATTTATTCCGAATAGGTAACGGATATCTTGTGAAATATGATGTTTGCGGTAGTTAGTGGTGATATTTAATTTGGACATGTATACAGAGTAGTTAGATGTTATGCTGTTAGATCACTGTATATCACGCGCTATCTCGCGCGCTCGCAGGCGCTTGTATCGTACTACTCCTTACTCATAGTGATACTATTTAGAGCGCAATGTAAAAAGCTAAATAAAAATGATATTTATGTACCTACTTACTCCTAACTGCTAGTCGCGTTATACACAAGTCAACATAATGTTATATTATACGATATACATGGATATTATAAAGGTGTTCTAGTCGCTGTTTGAGAAGTGTTGTAAGTACTTAGTACCTGCCGACCTCATCGCGGACCTATGTTCTGTTGTGAATAAAGTTTAAATATGAGCGTAAGCGTTGCTTCTTATTGTGAACCCTCGCACAGTCCCACAGCCAGGCGGCAGCGGACAGCAGGCCGCAGACCACACTCACTGTAGTGAGAGAACAGCATCAAGTAACACCATAACATCTCACTGACATTACTGTGAACTGCGCTATCTTGTAGCGTGGCTACGACGCGTAGCTCGCAGCGCTTGCTACGATTCGTAGCACGTAGCGGAACTCTTACTACGGCGCGGCGCTACGATCTGAATCTCGTAGAATAGCGTACCAATAGCGTTGGCTACGGTTCGTAGCTAATTAGCTGGGGGGCTACTCTCTAAGCCCGAAGACCATAGTTTTAGGCTCAGTTGCGGGCGTATTCTACTCCGTATACTAACCTAACCTAACTAATAAAAAATAAACTCGAAACTACGGACTTTGGGCTTAGAGAGTAGCCCACCTGCAACAGATTGGGGCCTTGGCCAGAGTGAACGCGCGGTAACTACGGCGCGCGGGTGATTCTATAAGCTGTTTTTTTTTTAGGAACCCTAAAAACTCACACTTAGTGCCTACGTTAATATTGATAGACCCTAAAGGGAATGGAGAGGTTTTTTTTTTTGTTTTGGATCTGATTTTTACAAGATACAGTTTAGTCACAATACAATTGACATAAATGAGTTTACACGTGCATTCTGTTTTAAGATCCAACAAATAACCGACACGGGCAAAACTTAAGATCTGATTGTTTTTATCATCTAGCCACTGATTAATGGCAACACGATTTGACAGTTACTGACAAACTGTGTTGTCATTCATTCTTATTTCGGATCCGGGACACGTAAAAAATACAAAGGCGGCTGCAACACAGACACCCATAGTCTGTGCTGCAGTATGTTTCGGGTGGCTTAAAGAAAGAAAGAAGAAAGATTAAATTTTATGTAGCACATACATGAAACACTCACGGTAGGTACATATAAATAACAAACAAAAAAGGGCAAACCAGACACTAGTGTGTGTGTCACGGCTGCACTAAAAAGGTCCCTTTCAGAGATATGTCAGACTGACTAATGCTGTCTGACGCTGGTTTTCAAAAACCCTTTAAAAATTAATTTGTTCCGGTTAATTTGTTCCAATATTAAAATATAGATATTGTCATAGTCATAAAGTAGATATAGGTAAGAGTAATAAGTGGTTTAGTGTTTTTGTTTTCGTCAGTTTTGTGGCGAACTGTTGGGCAGTAGTGATCCCATGGACCGGGTCTCTAGGGACCCGAGAAAGTGAAAAAAATAAAAATAAATCGACCCCACGGATCTGATCTCCCGGAAGTAGTCTAGTCTAGTCCTTATTTCCGGCTTGCCTTTATTGGCTGGCCGGAGTGAAAACTGACGAGTAACAGAGTATCTACCTTTTTCTTGCCTTAATCGGCCGGTCTGAGTTGAGATTCGCAAGAGCAAACGTGCTCGGGAGAAGAATGTATAATCCAGTAAGATGCTGGTAGGGAACTTGACCGGACTTCCGGGATTGTCCTGATAGCCGTGGTATACCTCTTCACTCCTCTAGCACCTCATGATATTTTGCCCCCTTGGCGCTACGTTACTGTGCTAGTGATCCGTTTCGGGGGGGGGGCATTTATTGAGTGTGCAAGTCACCCCCTGCCATTTTAAAGGCGATTTAATTGTCAGTGGTCAGGCAGGGGCCAATAATTCTTCCATAGTAAACGATTATCAGTCCACTAAACCACCCAAACCCATAGCAGTTCATTTTTGTTTCCATATTCTGCAATAGTCCTGCTCCAACCGGGGCTTGTCTTTGGGTATACTTACACAGTGCATACAGGGATAATCGTCGGTTGGTGCCTAATGGGAAATGCCATTTGAAATGTATAACGGGGCCTCTGCGAGTTGACTTCGGCCCCTCGTACGCCTATCAAAGGATTAGGTCTCCAGGGACCCAAGAAAATAAAAAAAAAACAATACTAATAAAATAAAGCCTCTTTATTTTCCTCAATTTACGACGAACGCGCGAAGTGAGGTTCCGAGATGGAAGTGCTGGATCCGCACCTACTCCCCGTCTTACCTTTCCCATAGTTTCGTACATGAATTTGCCAGAGATCAACTAAACTTCGTGACAACAAATGGTTACAGGCTACGAATTGTAGGCAAAGTTAAGCCTAAACGCGCGACTAGCTAAACGACTTCTCAGCTCAAGTAGCTCCTCTCCGAATAATAGTATAATAACGTATCATTGCCCCCTCATTGCCCCCCCATGCCGAAGCTGCCCGACGTGAACAAATTCTCGGAACGAAGAGGTCGCTCCGCCAAACCTGTGAAGCACCCAGTAGGCATCTGTGTATTTGGGCTTGCCAGGACTGACTGAGAATGCGAGTCTAACATGTTGCGGATAGCGGAGTCTCTACTCTACTCTCTTCGTTGCAGGGGTAGACATCTCTTCTTGTTGGTTTGCCTATATAGCTCTATCGTACGTTAACAACCCTTTTTAGGGTTCCGTACCCTTCCTATTCAGGTACTCAACAAAGCAACAAGCCTAAGACCCAACTTTCCCAATCCTACGACATAGCTGCCCATCAACCCCCAACCTTCACAGCCTAATGGCTGTGCGCTAAATAATAACCATGTCCCCCCAGTAATACTGAATTTGTTATCAGTCATTATCTCTTCATCTTCCAGTAATTCAAGATCACCGTCCAACGTTGCCGATCAACTTATTTCCCTTCTCTTACAATTTAAAAATGGCGTCCCGCCAAGTATTCCTTTAGTGGAATGTGAGGAGCGTGTGGCATAAAAAGCACGACCTCATATTCCTTTTCAACAAGTACAAGACTTGGGTCACCCCAAATCTCAGCTTTCGCATGCCACATTACAACATCCTTAGATGTTATAGATCCGATGGGTATGGAGGGTGGGCTCTATTCATTAATAATCATGTCCCATTTTCCCCCATTTCATTGCCCTCACTCCGGGATAATTTGAGCATTACAGCAGGAAAGGTAGAGGGCATCACAGTGTTTTCAATTTATATTGCCCACCCTCACCCTGATTTTTCAGTTATTTTGAAAAACATTTTTTCTAATGTCAATGGACCGTTACTAGTCATGGGTGATTTTAACTGTCATCACTACAGATGGGGATCGGAACGCTGTGATGCCTTCGGCATGGCTCTGGTGGAGATTTTAGATGACCTAGACCTATGCGTTTTAAACAATGGTTGTCCAACTCGTTGAAAACGGGTGCCACGAAGTGGTAATTTGAGTTTAGGAAAAAGAAAAAAGTCAGCAGGAGCCATATCTGGTGAATATGGTGGTTGCTGGATGGTATTTGTTGAGTATTTGGTTAAAAATTCGTTCACAATGATAGCCTTGTGCGAAGGCGCATTGTCGTGGTGCAAAATCCAAGAATTTTCTTTGCACAAATCTGGCCTTTTTCGTCGGATTTGCTCTCTTAAACGCCGCATAACGCTCAAATAATATTCTTTATTTACCGTTAGACCTTCCGGTAAGAATTCAGAGTGCACAACACCGCGATAGTCAAAGAAAACAGTCAACATGACTTTGACTTTTGATCGACTTTGGCGTGGTTTTTTCGGTTTCGGTTCAGTTGGAAGGCGCCACTCCGAAGCTTGTTGACTAGTTTGCATGTCAAACTCGTAAACCCACGTCTCGTCACCAGTAACAATGCGTTTCATGAATGTTGGGTCCGAACTGACTCGTTCTAGCATGTCCTCAGCGACTTTCATGCGATTGAGTTTTTGGAGAAAATTCAGATCTTTTGGGACTAGCCGAGCAGCAACATGTTTCATACCCAAATGATTAGTTAAAATGGTACGGATCGACTCGTGAGATACAGAAAGTTCGGCGGCTATCTCTCTCAGAGTTGAATGGGGATTTTCAGTCACTATTTCCTTCACTTTTGCGATGTTAACTTCAGTTGCAGACGTTGACGGCCTACCAGAGCGAGGCAAATCTTCCATCACATCTCGACCGCTTTTGAACGCTTTGAACCACTCATAAGCACGAGTTTTTGATAAAGTCGATTCACCGTAAGCCTTCTGTAACATTTTCAGTGACTCCGAACACGAAATTCCATTGGCGATGCAAAATTTAAGACAAACTCTTTGTTCGATATTTTTGTCCATTATGAAATTCGCAATACACACTGTATATGATATTACTAAAACCAGCACTGTATTTAATATAAATAACAGATGCAACTCAAACCCCGCGCCAAAATGGAAAACAGTTGTGCCAGTCTAACAACTACAAAAAAACAAAAATTTGAATTTGGAACCATAAACAAATCATCCATTCCCGATACTTTTTTGACTGAATGTATATGTGGTCTCCTTGTGTCCCGGTCGTTGATTCTGAGGGTTCAAGGAGAGGAATTTGACGAGCGGCAGAAGTGGAAGTGTTATATTTTTTTTTAATGCTCAAACAACGTCTCCCCTCTTGATTTACGAGTATATTATTCTTGTCGTCTCCCTAAATTTAAGGTCCCTCTCCTAATTAATTCCCCCTCTCTTTTAAAATTTTCCTCTCCAGACCTACTTGTGGCGCTGATGGCTTTCATCCGTCACAATAACATAAAACTATGAGCCGAACATAACTTCAAATCATTGTCTGTATGGAAGTGGCATGCTATATATATTTAATGTACTAACAGTTATATAATATTTACGTATTTTTATTCTTTGTTTGTTTCAGTCCCGTACTAACCCAACAAGTAAACAATTGTATTGATCGATGGAGTCAATTTGTCTCTACAGGAATCGTTTTCTCCTCCATAGTCAATAAAATAATGCACACTAGCTCTCCAACTCACTTAGGACATTGGCAGAATAGTCGACATCGGCTTTGCTTGCCATATATAAAAATAGAATAGAATAGACCAAAATAAAAACAACTTAAATGATGATCACTAGAACAGCATCGCAACGTCCACGCCCAACACCCCCGGACCTGTCGCTGAGCTCCACCTCGTCGCCGCCGGACTTTGGATTACCAGTGTCGCCAGCGGTTGCAGTTGCGTCGAGTTCCAGCGACAAGTATTTCTCTCCACCGACGTCGCCACCGAGGGGCTTGGGCCCTAGGGGCCAACCGGCCCCGAGCCGAGTCCCTGCTGCCGGTGGTTATGTGCAGCGTATGAAATGGACTCATTCAATAAACGAGAACGTCATACGCGCATATTACGGGGCTACAGAGGGGGGAACTAACCTCACTGCCTACCGTGTTAGGATGCTGTCTTTGTTCTAGGACCTTGAACCAATCGTGAATGTCTCGGCCCAACGATTGTCGGATCAGATGCGGGTTACCAACATAATCACAGGTTGGACGATGCTGCACTTGATAGGCTGCGCTCAGAGGTACTCATACTAACTAACTTTATCATCAAACTCCGACACAGGCCGCGGTTCAGGCGCCAGCTAGTGGCGCGATCACACCGCCGCCCAACAACGTCAGTGATGAGGTAGATGATAGGGTTGTCACGGTAAGTAGCCAGTGCAACGATAGACTGAGGAGCGTACTGGAGGATGCCAATCTAGGGCGATGCCAATCTGGTCAAGTTCAATGCTGCTAAGACCCAAGCGTGTCTATTTTCCGCCAAAAGGAGCCAATTCCACCCAGCTCCATCTTTCCGAGGTGAAACCATGCCGATAACCTGAGCTTTTTGGGGTTACATTTACTGTCAATTTTGGCCCTTACATAGAGGCAAAAGCTCAAATGGCTGCAAAGAAGTTGGGGATTCTAGCAAAGGTGAGACGTTACTTCACGCCGGAACAGCTGCTTAAACTCTATCAAGCGCAAGTTCGATTGTGTATGGAATACTGCTCTCATCTTTGGGATAGATCTGCCAGATACCAACTTGATGCCCTTGAGTCAATTGAGAAACGAACTAAGAGGATCATCGGCAATGAGAGGCTCGTGGCGACGAAGCTCCAAAGTCTTGAACATCGACGACGAGTTGCTAGCTTGTCGGTTTTTTACCGGTTGCATTTTAGGGAATGTGCGTCGGAATTGTATAATTTAATTCCGCCAAGCCCGTTCCATCATCGGACCACAAGACGAACGGCGATTCGCCACCGGTACATGGTGGACATTCCACCCATACGCTCAAAACGTTTTGGTATCACATTCATAATGCGTACAGCTAAGGAATGGAATTCCCTGCCGGAGTCTGTGTTTCCTGATAGCTACAACTTGGGAGTCTTTAAGTCAAGAGTGAATAGGTTATTTCTAGGCAAGCGTGCTCCATCTTCGACCACATCATCGCTTACCGTCAGGTGAGATAGTGTTCAAACGCGTGCCTATTTATAATAAAAAATAAAAAAAGGATGCGCTTCGCGAGTCTAGATCAATTCCGACCGAACTTAGGCCCCGTTTATCACGGTTACCTATGCACATAAAAAATAGGGCGCTGGTGTGTGCCTTGGACTCGCTGCTGCAGAGCATCTTTGAAAGCAGCGAGAACCTTGTTGATACGCACTCAATCCTGTATTGCGGGGCTGTTGCGGCATGTCGTTTGGCAACTGTCAAGTTTAATAGTTGTGATGAAACTATTCGACCAAAAGCTACTGCACCAGCCTGGCAATGCAGGATCGAGCGGCGGATCGATGAGGCTAGGGCACTCATCGGCAAACTATACTGCTTCAGGGGGGGTAACACACGGCCACGTGAGATGCGCTTTGTGAGACGGGCGTTTTCAGTGGCTGATATCAGTCCTCGAGATTACACGTCCCGTGTCACGGAGCGCATCGACTTCCTGAAGCAGAAAGTTTGTGCATGGGCAAAGCGTATTCGGCGGTATACGCAGCGGGTTGACTGATACTCGCAAAATCGCATGTTCCAGAGCGATGAGAGGTGGGTATATAGAGCTTGGGAGCGACCTGAACAAGACGACCGAGGATGGTTGGATGCGCGATGTCGAGCGCGTTTGTGAAGCTATACCAGAAATGGAAAAAATTAACATCACCCCGTTAGATGTAGCTAAAACAGTCCGTCCGTTACCGAACTGGAAATCTCCAGGACCGGACGGACTGCATAACTTCTGGCTCAAATGGTATAGCAGCTCACACGCGCTCCTGGCAACTCAATTCCAGTCATCCTTAGAGCCTGGGTCGCTACCACAGTTTCTAACATCTGGCGTTACCCACCTGCTCCATAAGACCGGTAGTCCCGCGGAACCCAAGAACTATAGACCAATTACTTGTTTGTCGACGGTCTATAAACTTCTTACATCATACTGAGAGTGAAGATTAATGGGCACATTGAAACTAACTCAATAGGAAAGATGCAGATTTAATATTTATCAATATTTTGTGACTAAAATGTAAAAAAAGCATGAGAGAAGGGTCAGTGCAACGTTTTTATTCCAGTTAATATTGATTTTTAACAATAATTACAAATTTAAAGTAACGTGAAACGGAACGTGTTTTAATACACCAATCAGCGTCTGATGACGTAACTCCGGTTAGTTTATAGTCCAAGATCCCAGGACTCCTAGATGTTAGTGTAATTTCAATGTACGCATACATAAGTATCTGCTAACTCCATCTAATGGGCATTTTTAGTGATGTATGTAGGTATGACATATTTCAAAAGTCTACAAGAGGTAGTTTTGCAGTTTTCTTTTTATACTTAGTAAATAAACTATGTCCAAAAGAGACTTGTGAATAGGATCTAAATTTTCAGTGGAGATAGCGATCAGATCTTACACTATTACAATGACTAAAATCTTTAATTTTTTACGAAATTACTAATTATTTAAGAATATGTATTATGTAAAAATCATGAAATCGATCTAGTCGTTTTATAGCAAGTATCTGAGGACGTTACTTACAAACTGGCGGTCGCGTCAACCCAAACCAGCAGGTAAGTGAATGTTCAAAGTACCTGCATACCTACTAACTAAATTCCACACATTTTGTTACTGAGAACATAAGTAAGTTCTGGAAGCACTGGGATCTTGCTCTATGACTTTGAATTATGACAGTTCTTGACCAGTGACAGACATGAGTGACGTCATCATCCGTTTTGGCGCGAAAATTTAAACCGTCTGTTTAAAAACGCAATTTTAGCAATAAATTAAAGCGTTTTAACTTTCTATTTATGTGGCGGTCTATTCTAGACGGAGTTCTTTAAAATGAAAGCAAAAATAGAAATATTGCATGTTCCCTATTATGTCTGCCTCTCAGAATGGATGTAGGAAGGGGTCCCGCGGTACTAAGGAGCTTCTCATAGACATGGCTATAAGCCAACAGGTTCGTCGATCTCGCAAGGATTTGTCGACATGTTGGATACTTAGATTACTAGAAGGCCTATGATTCTGTACCACATACATGGCTCATGAAGGTGCTAGAGTTGTACAAAATAGATACAACTCTACGCACCTTCCTTGAGTCATGTATGAGGCAATGGAAAACAGTCCTTCGCTATCCAGGATGTCGACCGATTCAGGGGGATGATGAACCTGTATGGATAAAACGGGAAATATTTCAGGGCGACAGTTTGAGTCTGCTTTGGTTTTGCTTAGCCCTGAATCCTCTGAGCACATTGCTGGAAGATTCAAGTCTGAGGTTGAGAAGAAGTGGTCAGGCCATATCTCACCTTCTTTACATGGATGATCTGAAACTCTTTGCCCCCACAATTCACGACTGATGGAGCTACTGAAAGTAACTGAAACCTTCAGTAGTGCCAAGGGGATGGAATTTGTGGACAAATGTGCAGTCATGCATGTAAAGAAAGGGGAGATTATGGAATCTGAGGGAGTTCAACTCTCGAATCCAATAATCAATCCGAGAATTGAACTACTACAACAAAAGGTATTTGGGTATGTCGGAAGTGTTGGGCATTAAATGTTACTGACATGAAGCATTCGTTAAAGGAGCGCTTCTTTTGGCCGCCTTAATAGTCTTTTATCAGGCGGAAACATAGTGCGTGACTTTAACGGTTGGGTCATGCCGGTTTTGATGTACTCTTTCGGCATACTCAAATGGACTCAGACGGAACTTGACGCCCTGGATAGGAAGATACGCTCACTACTTACAGCAAATCGGATGCATCACCCACGGTCATCGATGATATGAGGCTGTATATCCCACGGAAGTGCGGGGGTCGTGGCTTTTTAAATGCTAAGACCCTGCACAACAGCGAGGTATGCAGCCTTAGGGAGTACTGCCTAGAGGCCGACGTGGGTATGCATCAAGATGTATGGCGACGTGGGTATGGCAGAGCAAAGAGCTTCACGTACGCTTTTATCGGGTCCGGTACTTGGGCCCGATGTAAACTTAGCGTCTGTAGCCTAGCTGCGTTTTGGTGACCTATTCGGGGAAACAGAAGTTTTGTCCGTGCAATTTTGGACGAAGTTATGATGACGAACAACTACCGGAAATATATTGTGAAGGACGGTACGTTTGACATATGTCGAGCATGTCACCGGCCCGGGGAATCCATCCGCAACATTATTTTCGGTTGTTCTAGTCTGGCTAACGTAGACTATTTGGACAGGCACAACCTTGTAGCCAGGATTATCCACCAGCAACTTGCTCTTAAATACAATCTTGTGGATTCGGAAGTACCGTACTATAGGTATGTTCCCGACCCAGTTCTCGAAAGTGGTTGTTGCACATTGTATTGGGATCGGTATATCATCACTGACAGGACTATTGTTGCCAATAAGCCTGATATAGTGGTGATAGACCAACTAGAGCGTCACACAATGATTGCTGATATAGCAGTTAGAATAGAATAGAATAGAATACTCTTTATTATGTACACCATATAAGTTACAGAAAAGATAGATGAAGAAAACATTACATAGGGTGACACAATGGGCGGCCTTATCGCTAAAAGCGATCTTTTCAAGACAACCTTTGGATGGATTTCAAAGATAACGGAAATACAGTACTGCAGGTAGTCTTAGGTGTTTTTTATATTTTTAAATGTTTTTTGTTTTTTATAGAAATATTTAAAAATGTAAATTGTATGTATTTATATGAATAATAAATGGAATAATAATATCCGCAAGGCAGTTTTGTGGCGAACTGTTGGGCATTAGCGATCCCACGGACCTGATCTCCAGGGAGAAGTCTTGTTCCTCATTTCCGGCTTGCCTTTATTTGCTGGCTGGAGTGAACACTGACGAGGAACAGAGCTCCCAACTCTTTCTTGCCTTAATCGGCCGGTCTGAGTGGAGATTCGCAAGAGCAAACGTGCTCGAGAGAAGGATGTATAATCCAGTAAGATGCTGGTAGGGATCTTGAGCTTACTTCCGGGATTACCCTGATAGCCGTGTGATGATGTAGTTAAGGTTCACTTTAGTATGTACGGGAAACTTGTAATAAATTCACAAATGCGTCTGTCTTCAATGGTGTTTATTAGCGACTAACTTAATACTTGATTACGCAGCTACTTAAAAACAATATAAGTGAAGTTAACGCCGCAACATACCGCCCACCAAAGGGACGACAGGGCCCTTTAAATCATGCTTAGTGGACTGTATATATAAGTTGAAAATTTAAACACAATAAGCAGTATGTCACGTTTCCAAATATCCAAATTCAAATTACAAATCAAGGTAACTACGGTGTGGTTTGCAATGAAGTTAAGTTTTAACAATACAAATTAACGAAAGACATACATAATGCTTGCATGCAACATAGAAACAAAGTTATACAATAAAGTTATCATATCACACAATCAAATTCTTAACAATTAGTGTTAATAGGTAGGGGACATAATTTCGTGATAGATCTCTTCACAATGCTGTTGCCACTTTTAACGCTATACACTCGTGTAAGTCCATCATGACCGGGATGTTTGTCTACAATTCGGCCTAGTAACCATTTTCCTGGCGGGATCCCGTCACTCTTGATTAGCACTATATCACCAACAGCGAATTCCTGTTTCTTCTTGTGCCAGAAAGGACGCTGTTGTAGACTCGTTAGATATTCATTTTGCCATCTTCGCCAGATGTCACTTACGAGCCTTTGAGTGTATTGCCATCTTGTTAGGTTGTGAATCCTTGTATTTATAAAATCTGGAGAGGGCACGACGATTGGGGCTTCATGTATTAAGAAATGACCAGGCGTGAGGGGTTCTATGTGATCTCCTTCTGAGTCATCATTTATAGGACACAGAGGTCTTGAATTAAGGCAGGCCTCGATTTGGCACAGGACTGTTGTCATTTCTTCAAATGTAAGATTTGTTGTCAACACACGCTTGAGATGAGTCTTCAGGGACTTTACACCAGCCTCCCAGAGGCCTCCGAAATTAGGACTGTAAGCTGGTATAAAATGCCACTGGGTGCCTTCCAAAGCCAATTTCTGCGCAATGTCTTTCTCAAAATTCAAATTAGCTTCTTGCCATGCTGCGGCTAGATCCTTTTCTGCACCAACAAAGTTTCTCCCTTGATCGCTCGACATGTGGCTACATTTACCTCTTCTTGATATAAAGCGTTTGTATGCAGCAATAAATCCTTCTGATGTTAGGTCTCCAACGAGTTCAAGGTGTATTGCCTTTGTAGACATACAAACAAATAAAGCAATGTACGCTTTCTGCGTTTTTATGCCTCTTCCCTTTGACATTAGTATTTGGAATGGACCAGCATAATCCACCCCGCTATGTAGAAAAGCTCTGGTAGGTGTTACTCTTTCCTTTGGCAGATCTCCCATGATCTGAGTTCGTGCACTAGCTCTTTGTTTTGCGCACACCAAACATTTACGGTTGAAATTTTTTACTAATCCCTTAGCTCGAATGATCCAATATTTCGAGCGTAAAAAGCACAACATTAACTGAACATCGCCATGCAGTGTTTGTTTGTGAGCGTCTGCTATAAGTAAAGGAACTAAATTGTTGTCGTGTCCTAATATTATAGGGTGTTTACTTTGTTCGTCTAACCTTGCATGTCGCAGACGACCGCCTACCCTGAGGATACCATCTTGGTCTATGTATGGGGTAAGTGTTTTAATATTACTGTTTTTCTTTACGTTTTGATTCATTTTCAATCTATTGATGTCATCTGTAAATTCCTCTCCTTGTACTAGCTTAATGCATTTTGTCAGTGCTGTGTGTAATTCTTCTGTTGTTAAACTTCTGTATTTTTCAAAATTCTCCGATTCTTTTATGCAATTAATAAATCTTCGACAGTATGATATCACTTTTAATAATTCTTGTAAGTTATCGAATTGCTTAAATTGTGCTGTGAAATTGTGTTCTTCTTCATCTCGAATTTTAATATTTATTTGCATTTCTTCTTTTTTCTGTTCCAGGTCAGTGACGACATCAGGCTGTTTTAATACAATTTTCCTTTCAGATAACCATTTTGGACCTTTCCACCACAACTGTGATTGTTTCAGTTCAGCAATTGACATGCCTCTCGATGCAATGTCTGCAGGATTATCTTCTGATGCAACGTGGTACCATTGGTTGTTATTGAGATTTTCAGCGATTTCTGCGACTCGATTTGCTACAAATGTTTTCCATCTATGTGGTTCCCCGGATAGCCATGCAATGACTATTGTAGAATCTGTCCACGCAAACATTTGTGCCGTAGATATTCTCATAGCTTTGCCTATTTGATTCAATAATCGTGAAAGAAGTAGGGATCCAGAAAGCTCCAAACGTGGTAATGATACGGTTTTTAGTGGCGCGAGTCTCGTCCTGGCTGCTAATAGTTGTGTTGTGACATGACCGTCTTGAGATTCGATTCTTATGTAGGCCACGGCAGCATAACCTTTCATGGAGGCATCGCTAAAGCCATGAATTTGAACCTCTTTTATATCTGTGCTGTAGGTTCCAAGCCATCGATCGATGTTAATGTTGTTTACATTTCTGAATTGTTCACGCATATTCATCCATTCCTCTTGTAGCTCAAGGCTTAACATGTCATCCCAATCGACCTTTTCTAGCCACAGCTTTTGTATAAACATCTTAGCCATCACTATACTTGGAGCAAGCCATCCCAACGGATCAAATAGCCGTTGAACATCTGACAAGATTGTTCTTTTCGTGATGTTGTCAGAAGTTGTTGATAGTTTCCATTGATACTGAAATTGGTCTGTTCTCAAATTCCAAATTAAACCTAGTGTTTTTACAGTGCTGTCCATTTTGTTTATCTCCAAGTGTTCAACGAAACTTCGTTTGTCTGTGTCAATGGATTTCATAAATTGCGGACAGTTGGATGACCACTTCGAAAGTGTAAATCCTCCTTTCTTCAATATATCAGATACTTCCCTTGCAGATGTTATAGCTTGTTCTGTTGTATCTTCACCAGCTAACAGATCGTCGACGAGGAAATTTTCCTTTATAATTTTGACTGCATTTGGGTAGTGTTGTCCTTCATCATCAGCAACTTGATGGAGTGTTTTCACCGCGAGATATGGTGCTGATGCAGTTCCGAATGTAACTCGAAGCAAGCGATATTCTTTTATGCTTTCATGTTCCCCATCTCGCCACAGAATACGCTGATACTTGTTGGCGTCTTCTGGGAACACATATATTTGCAGGTACATTTTTGTTATGTCGCTGGCGTAACAAATGCGTTTCATTCTCCATCTCATTATAATATTTCTAAGATCTTCTTGAAGCTGAGGACCAACCATCAATTCATCGTTGAGCGAGACTAGATTTGAACCCTTTGCCGATGCGTCAAAGACCACGCGAGTCTTTGAAGTTTCTTTGTCTTCTCGGATGATGGCATGGTGAGGTAAGTATACAACCCTTTCAGTTACGACTTCCTTTTCAGGTATTTCTTCCATGTAGTTATAGTTTAAGTATTCTTTCATTACTTTCTTGTAGTTTTTTTTCAGGTTGGGTATTTTTCTAAATTTTCTTTCTAATTGTAGAAGTCTTTTTAGGGCTATTTCCTTTGTGTTTCCTTCTAGACATGTTGGTTGTGATGTTTTCATATGTAATTTTACCATGTATCTTCCTTCTTCTGTGCGTGTGTGTGTTTCTTCATAAATTGTTTCGCACAGTTTTTCTTCCTTTGTTAGGTGTCTTTTGTTTTCTGTGTCTATTTCCCACAGAGATTTGAGCATGACATCCATATCTATTTGGTGATGAAGAACGAGAGCAGAATCGTCTTGTGGCTTTATATTGATATCACCGAAGAGAATCCATCCGAGGTATGTTTTTTGTGCACATGGTGTACCTGGTGGACCCTTGATAAGTTTTTCTTGTAAAATCTGAGAGTATTGTTTGACACCTAGAAGTAAGTCTATAGGACCTGGTGTAGCGTAGTTCGAGTCAGCCAGGTTGAGTCCTTCTAGATGTGGCCAGTTATCAGCAGTAATTGTTTGAGGAGGGAGTTTAGTGGTAAGTTGTTTAGACATGACGAAGGCTTCGACATCTATCTTAAACTTTGTGTCCCAGCGGGAACCGATTTGCAGCTGTACCACGTGGTTTACATTTGTCTTCGCTGAACCCACTCCAATGATACTTCCTCTCGTTGATCGTTTATTCAGATTGAGCATTTGAGTCGCTTTCTCACTGATAAGTGCTATCTGCGAACCTTGGTCCACTAATGCGCGTAGTACAACAGTGTGATTTTGCTGATTTCGTACTGTCACTGTTGCTGTGGCTAATAGTGCTATGCCTTGTGTAGTAGTGTGGTGTGAGGCGACCGTTGTATTGACAGTAACTTCCTTCTGTTCTTCCACATTGTTTTGAGCAGTCTTCGGTTGCGCGGAGTTCTCTTGTACCGAAGTCTCAGGTTCCTTGGTTTGATGTAGAAGACTATGGTGGCGCCTTTTGCATATACGACAGGACACTGGCAGTCTACATTTTCTTGCTGAATGTCCAGGTACTAAACAGTTGAAGCATAGGTTATTTGTTTTCACATAATTAAGTCTTTCATTAGGTTGCAGTTTTGTGAATTCTTTACAGTGGCACAACGTGTGGTTTTCATTGCATAGAACACATGTTTTTCCCGACGGTGACGATGAAGTACTTGCAACATGCACAGCACGCTCTTTTGTTGCTTTACATTGGAATCCTGGCGTGACAAGCTCCAGTGTTCGACATGTAGACTGAAGAAACCTTTTCAGATCGTTCCATTTGGGTAAGTCATCAGCATCTTCTTTGTATGAGTATTGTTCCCAATCTTTATGTGACTCAGGGTCCAATTTCTGAACTACCAGAAAAATAATGATAGGATCCCATGAATCTACGCAAATATTTAAATTTTGAAGGTTATTCAAGCAATCTGTTGTAGTGTCCAATAAACCTTTAATTAGATTAGGTGATTGGGAACTCATTTTCTTTTGATGAACTAACTGTTTTAACACAGAGTTAACAATCAATCGTTTGTTTCCATATCTAGTTTTTAAAAGGTCCCAAGCTTGCTCATAATTTTTCTGTGTTACCTGAATATGTTTCAATAAGGTCTCTGCTTCTCCAGTAACACTACACTTTAAATAATGTAACTTTTGTACGTCACTAATATTTGTGTTCGTATGCACTAATGATGTAAACAAATCTTGAAACGTAGGCCATTCTTCATATTTTCCACTAAAAGATGGTAGCTGTATTCTAGGTAACCTCACAAGCGTATTTTGTTGATCAGGATTCATCGAGATGCTCGTATTATTTTGAGATGAAGTCGAAGGCGTTACTGTATTGCATTCATTCAACATGTCACGTAAATCAGCCAACATAATTAGATACAAGTCTTCATAAATATAAAACTCCTCATTAACAAAGTATGGTAACATTGGCCTTTGTTCCTTCGGCGTAATTTTTGCTAATGATTGGTGAGTGTTTTTAAAAGTACGCCAATAATCTTCTATTGCTGCTATACGGGTTTCAATATAACCTTTAGTTAACCTTGATTTTGGGCATTTCTTTAGGTTAACTTGTGTTTTTTGTAGTAATGAAGCAGTATCTTCCAATATATTTAATAGTTCTTTCGGTTCCTTCGTAGTAGTCATCTTTACAAATCCTTATCGCTTAGGAATGCGGTGTCTATTGTTCTCGCGAGCCGGCCGCTCAACACGTGCACTGTAGTAACTGGTAAATGATCCGGCGAGATATCGACCATATGATGATGTAGTTAAGGTTCACTTTAGTATGTACGGGAAACTTGTAATAAATTCACAAATGCGTCTGTCTTCAATGGTGTTTATTAGCGACTAACTTAATACTTGATTACGCAGCTACTTAAAAACAATATAAGTGAAGTTAACGCCGCAACACCGTGGTATACCTCTCCACTCCTCTAGAACCTCAGGATATGTTGCCCGCTTGGCGCTACGTCACTTTGTGCTAGCGACCCTTTTCGGGGGGCCCGTTTATTGAGTTTGCAAGTCACCCCCTGCCATTTTAAATCCGTTTTAATTGTCAATGGTCAGGCTGGGGCCAATAGTTATTCCATAGTAAGCGAATATCAGTCCACTAAACCAGCCAAACCCATAGCGTTTCATCTTTTGTTTCCATATTCTGCAATAGTCCTACTCCAACCGGGGATTGTCCTTGGGTATACTTTTGAGGTGTTTAAGTAAAACAAGCGTGTGGCTAGTACCGTAGTTTATTGGGGACTGTCTGTCCTTGACACGACCGCCGCATCGGCGCATACGCACTCACACATAGACACACATACATCACACCTTCACCCTTAATCTAAACATCCTTAAATTTATAAGTATACAATTGAGAAATTACTACAAAACTAACTACTAACAAAACCCAAAATATACTTATAGCTAGGTAGCTTATTTACTACTACATATACTTATACAATGAATAACTTACGTAACTAACAAAAGAAGAAATAGTACTTATCATATCTTATAACTAGGTGGCTTATTCCTTCTACATTCCCGGATGGGACGAGACTGGGTCGGCTCAGGAGAAGGCAAAGGAGTCTGTGTTTTTGGTTCAACACAATCATCAAAATGCTCTTGTTCTCCGTCACCCTGAGGTGTATTCACGGCGGCTGGGTCGTCGAAGTCCCTGGGCTCTTCTTGGTTTCCAGATACATCCACCATCTCTGGCTTCACTCTCTCCGGGCTAGAAGGACAGATTAATGAACTCCGTATCCGTTGCTTTAGCTGATCAACATGTTTATGGGATTCCCTACCTAAAGCATCTACTACTTTGTAATCGGTGGTCCCCATCTTTTCCGTTACTTGCCCTGATAACTATTTATCCTGTCCCCTATACTGACGCAACCAAACTTCATCCCCCGGATGCAATTGTCGTGACCCAGTTGCGCCATACTTTTGTTGCCGCCACTGAGCGTCCGTAACTTTATTGTCCCTATTAGGTCTCAGGGCGTCGAATTTAGTACGCAACCTGCGGCCGAACATGAGAGACGCCGGAGTTTCACCTGTAGTACAGTGTTCCGTGTTCCTATAATATAGGAGAAATTTATTTATAAATAGTGGTATGTTTAAATTTTCCCTAATGGCCTTCTTAATCACCCTTTTCACTGTGTGTACTGCATTCTCTGCTGCCCCGTTTGAGGCAGGGTGATATGGTGCTGAAAATATGTGTTCAATGCCATTGGCATTAAGGAACTGCGAAAACTCATGGCTTGTAAAGGGTGGCCCGTTGTCCGAGACTATTTGTTTAGGTAAACCAAAACGTGCGCACACGTCGCTTAAAACGTTTATTGTGTGACTAGCCGCTGTACTAGGTACTTGACTAACTTCTAGCCACTTGGTTCTAGCATCAACCATAACTAAGAATATCTGCCCCGAAATAGGGCCTAAAAAATCTACATGTATACGGGCCCACGGTCTATCTGGCCATGGCCAAGGGCAGGGCATATGTCGCGGCGGCGATTCACTTTCTACCGCACAGACACTGCAAGCGCGGCATGTGTTTTCTATCGCTTCGTCCATTCCCGGCCACCAAATGTAGCTCCTAGCAAAAGCTTTCGTTTTAACCATGCCCATGTGGGCTTCATGTAAACCCATTAGAACCTTACTCCTACAACCCTCGGGTACCACCACCCTATGGCCCCACATCACACAACCTAATTCCTCATAAAGTTCTTTTCGGCGATTGAAATAAGGCTGGAGTGATTTTATTTCGTTATCGGATGGCCATTCGTCGCGAAGGTATCTTAAAACTCGGCCTAGTAACTGATCTCGGCTCGTCTGTTTTTTAATTTCGTTATAGTCTAATAGCATTGCATTTTGCGCGAAATGTAAATATGACTGTTCCGGAATAGTATTTCTTTGCTTACTCGCAACCACAGCAGGCAAACGCGATAAGCCGTCCGCCCCGTTCTGTTTAGAAGTGACGTACTCAATATCATAGGTATAGGCTGACAACTTTATAGCCCATCTTTGTAACCGACTTGCGGCCATCGATGGTATACCTTGTTTAGGGCCAAAAATAGTGACCAACGGTTTGTGATCCGTGCGTAGTGTAAAACGTCGACCGTATAAATACTGGTGTAATTTTTCTAAACAAAACACAATAGCTAATGCCTCCCGCTCGATTTGCGAATAATGCTTCTCAGCCGCGTTAAGTGCGCGCGATACATACACAACCGGGCGCTCGCGCGCTCCGCCTGTGCTGCTATCCCGCTCGCACATCTGGCTCAGCACGCCGCCTATGCCTCTCGCGCTGGCGTCGCAAGTTAAAAACAACGGTTTGTTTGGTTCATAAGAGCCAGGACATCCGCACTGATTAAAACATTTTTAATTTTCTTAAAGGCTACCTCACATTCCCTGTCCCATTTCCACGTCACTCCCTTCCCTAATAACCTACAACGGCGCCAGCATAGTGCTCAAGTTGTTAACGAATTTCGCATAATAATTTATTGTTCCTAGGAAAGCCCTTAAGTCGGTGATATTTTCTGGTCGGGGAATGTTTAATATACCTTCTACCTTTTCTGGGTCCACTTTAATACCCTCACCGGAAACAATATATCCTAAGTACTTCACTTCATTAGTCATAAACACACATTTATTTTGTTTAAGTTTCATTCCGTTATTATGTAATCGCTCTAAAACTTTTTCCAGTGTAACTAAATGTTCCCTAATATTGCGTGTTCCAATAATGATATCGTCGAGAAATACTTCTACGTTTGGGATATCGTTGAGTAGGTTGGCCATAATTCTTTGGAATATGCCTGGGCTCGAGGATAGGCCATAAACTAACCTTTTATACTTAAAAAGACCTTTGTGGGTATTAATAACTGTACAATTGTCGGGGTCATCTAATTCGATTTGATTATAGGCCTGTGTTAAATCAATTTTCGTAAATATTCTAGCACCGTTTAATTTAACTAACAAGTCATTAATACGTGGTAACGGATATTTGTTAACCAGTAGCACGGGATTTAAGGTTATTTTATAATCAGCGCAGATACGGAGTCCACCATCAGCCTTACGTACCGGTACAAGTGGGGTAGCCCAGTCCGAGCTCTCCACGGGCTCGACGACACCAGCGCGCAGCATACCCTCTAATTCTGCCTCAACGCGCTCGCGCAGCGCGTACGGCACAGGCCGTGCGCGGCAAAATACCGGCACTGCTCCGTCACGTATCCGTAACCGGGCCTTGCCTCCCGTGAAACGGCCCAGTCCCTCCGAGAATAAATCCTTATATCTGTGAAGCAATAATGTTAATTCGTTATTACAGGAGTTATTACAATTCGTTCTGTCTGTGTTTATGGTCAACATACTTTGATACATTGGTATTTTAATACCTAATTCTGTAAGCCATTGCCGACTTAACAAAGACGTGGTACCCCCATCTATCACAAACAACTCCATTTGTTTCGACTTATTTTTATAAGTAACTAGTGGCATTATTACCCCCATTGGTTTGATTATAGTGCCATCATAGAATCTAAATACCAATTTAGAGTTTTTCAAATGTCTATGTCTGAACAGTTTATAATACATTTCCCCACTGATGCATGACACTAACGACCCCGTATCAATTTCCATACCTAACTTGTTTCCATCGACACACATGGTTAGGCTCACCGGTTTATAACTGTTCAAGCTCAGTTGGTGGACGTCTTCTACCGCCTCCCAATCTCCCTCGTCTGACAACGGCGCTTCATCGTCCCCTGACTGGTCCGCAGGGGTTCTCGGCCTGGCCGCTTCGCTCGTTGCCCGCATATGCGCTGCCATGTTGTTGGTATCACATTGATCTAGGGGCTGCCGAGCCCCTCTTCGCATTGGACATACCCGACGTAGATGACCTTTCTGCCTACATCTCCCGCAGACAAACCGATTGTATCTACATCCTTCACTCTGATGATTTGAGACCCCACAAGCTACACAGCTAATCCGCGACTCCTCGGTATTGCCCTTCCGCGTGCCCGCCGATCTGTCGCTCCTTTCATCACGGCCTCTCCGGCCGCGGCCACCGCGAGTCGACGTGGCCACCACGTGCAGTGCTCCGGCCGTGACGTCACCGCCACTGCCCGGCTCGCCATTACTCCCGACTGTGTGTTCAACTGCCGCTGCATCTCGTTCCGCCGCTTCCATAGTGCATGCTGTTTTCACAGCATTTATATACTGCAAATTTTCTTCAGTGAACAGTCGTTGTCTAATCGCCTCGCTTCTCAACCCACATACTAGCTGATCCCGCAGGTTTTCCTCTAAAACGGCTTTAAATTCACAATATTTCGACATCTTCTTTAGCTCTGATATGTATTGTAAGATCGATTCACCCGCACTTTGTCTTCTCTGTCGAAAACGATATCTCTCCGCCATGAACGACGGCTTCGGTTGCAAATGATCAGTCATAATTTTCACCACCATTGTATACGTTTTTGCACTCGGCTTGTCCGGACTTGTTAAATTGCTCAATAATTCGTACGCTTCGTCACCCATTGTTGCAATTAATGTGGGTAACCAAAGTTCCTCCTTAACACTGTTCACTTTAAAAAACATTTCCAACCGTTCCACGTACATCGTCCAGTTTCCCGATCTTACATTATACTCCGATAACTTCCCAATGGACATATTTAAATTTATTCGTCAGCCCGCTTTTAATTTATATCCTCGTCGCCAGTGAGGTGTTTAAGTAAAACAAGCGTGTGGCTAGTACCGTAGTTTATTGGGGACTGTCTGTCCTTGACACGACCGCCGCATCGGCGCATACGCACTCACACATAGACACACATACATCACAACTTTCACAGTGCATACAAGGATAATCGTCGGTTGGTGTCCCACTTCCATTTGAAATGTCTAAAGAGGCCTTCGGCCCCTCGTACGCCTACCAAAGGACCGGGTCTCTAGGGACCCGAGAAAGTGAAAAACGTGAAAAAAAAAAGAAATAATTTATTTCAGATTTCTCCATATAAATTTTTAGTAACACGAAAATACTTAAAAACTGGAGACTCGGCAGAGTCATTTTGTTGCCAAAACCCAGGAAAAACATACTGAAGCCCGAAAGTTATCAGCCCATCACGCTGCTGTCGACACTCTCGAAAGTTTTCGGGAAGCTTCTACTGCTGCACCTGACTCCGCGACGAATACTTCGGCTTCCGTGCCGAGCATTCCACGACACACCAACTCGCGAGAGTGGAGCACCACCTGACTGTTGCTCGCAACAAGAAGGAGGGTGCCGTCGCCGTAATTATGGCGTGCCCAGCACTGGGTTGCGACAGTCGTTGTCTCCATACTGCCATGAGATCCTGCGGGAGCTCCCTTTGCCATGCTGCGATTTGCCGCGGCAGAGGAGTCTCGCCTCGGCGTAGCGCCTCCACGCGCCAATCGTAAATGAGCGCGAGAGCTCACGCCTCCAGATCCCATGGTGGCAGTCCGGCAAGGAGGCTGGCCGCCTCGCCAGAGGCCGTGCGGTATCCCCGGGCCAGTCGGATGGCCATGACCCTCTGGGACGCGGTAACGGGCAGGTCGCTTCCTCAAAGTAGGCGCCCACACCGGCGCCCCATAAAGGGCCATGGACCGCACGACTCCCGCGTAAAGCCTCCGGTAGGAGGCATTTGGAACCCCTAGGTTGGGCAAAAGCCGCTTGAAGGCAGCCCCGGCTCGTCTCAGTCTAGGAGCCAAACGTCGGAAATGCTCGACGAAGTTCCACCGGCTGTCAAGGACGAGACCCAGGTAAGTCATCGTCGATGTGAACCCCTCCTACTGTTATTTGGGATCCCGACGGTGGCCTGTTCCGAGATCCATGAAAGCACATGGCTTCGGTCTTGTGTAGGGCCATCTCGAGACCCAACTGCCGGATCCTCTCAACGACTATCGCAACCCCGCGTGTCATAGCGTCGGCCGCTGCCTGGTGCAACTCCCCCTGCGCCAGGACCAGCGTGTCGTCAGCATAGCATACAACGCTGACCCCAATAGGGACGTCGGCGCGCAGCACCCAGTCGTAGCCGATATCCCACAGCAGCGGCCCCACAACGAAACCCTGTGGAACACCGCACGACATCTCTCGCCGGTTCCACTCTTCCAGGTGACCGGGGTAGATGACGGCTCTGTCCGTCAAGTAAGCCTCGACTACGCGACGGAGGTAGGTCGGCACCCGGTGATACCGAAGTGCCTCCCTAATGCAACTCCAGGGCAGGGTGTTGAAGACATTGGCGATGTCTAGAGACACCGCCAAGACGACCCCGCCCCGGGAAACTGCGTCCCCCGTCGAGAGGGCTCTCACGCGCATGATGGCGTCCACCGTCGAGCGTCCCGTGCGGAAACCGAACTGGTTCTCCGCCAGATCCGGCCCCACCCTCACTAGGTGCTCGACGAGGCGGTTTACAATTACTCTTTCAAAGAGCTTGCCCACCTCATCGAGCAGCACAATGGGCCGGTATGCAGACGGAGAGTCCGCAGGGCGCCCCGGCTTCTTAATGAGGACCACTTTCCCCGTCTTCCAACGAAGTGGGAACTGGCCCCTCTCCAAGCATGCGCTTAGGAACCCTCTTAGTCGAGGCCCGAGAGCCTCCAAGGCTAGGACCCAGGCTTTTCCAGGTCAGCCGTCGGGTCCCGGGGCGGTATTTTTGGCCTTCAGCCTATTAACCACCACTCTCAGGTCTACCTCAGTCACCTCAGGAGCATCGTCATCGTCGTCATCGGTGTAGTCCGCATCGGGCACCGCAGGTGGTGGAGCCATAGGCGGGGGAGTATGCTCCCCTCGCGAGGGGAATAGTGTCTTTTCTGCAACGACAGGCGTCGAAGAGTAGAATACAGGGTAGTGTGGAATACAGGGGTGGCTCGTGCGTGTTCTGGGGCGGCATGTCAATCGACGGCAAAACGAACCTTGTGTATGTTTCTCGGACTGGAAGTGTTCGCGGGCAAGATCAAAAAATCTAAATGAAAAGTCGTTTACTCAAATTAGGCTGAGAGCCAGCACTTTCTGAACGTCAAGTTTTACAAAAGACAGTCCCCCAAAACGCCCGCCCGTCACCACTTCCTAGTTTTTTAGCTGTGTTAGTGTATTCTGACACCATGTAAGTTACTCGAGGCATTGTTCAACACTTTAATTACACACACACACACACATACACAACTAAAGTTTAATTCGACAAATCGTACGTTCCGAAAGGACAGCGTCGGCGCACTGAAAAACAAGTTTTTTAGAGGCCCCACTTACCGATCGCAAAAACCTAGGATGCAACAAACTGACTTATGTTTGTTTTACGCGCGGGATGTTTTGCTATATACAAATATACTCTCGTAGTGAAAGTGCAAGTGTGTGTGTATTTATTGCTTCCTTGTTTGCATTGCCAACTTTTTAGTGATATATTTTGTTGTACTATATGTTGTATACCGCCAATTAGTTTATTTTATGTTAACATAGTTCGAACATAATTTTTGTCTAGTTGGAATTTCAAACCAAAACGAATTTTTAAGCACGCGATATAATTAAATAATTTTTAAGACGTATGTTTTGAAAACTTATTGTAAGTACTTATTTTGATTAATACTTAGTCTTAAGTTGTGGTATAAATGTAACATTTACGTTGGAAATAAATTCTAATTCTACTCGTGACATGCGTCAGAGTGGCAACAGCGCATCGTAAGTTTACCGTTGTAAGGTGTATGACCTATGCTCAGACATAATTAGCTGTTAGGAAAGATACATTGTCTTCAATCAAACAGTGCAAAAAATTTAAATAAATTATTTGCGACTAAACTCAGTCTGCATGCGCGTACGACAACGATCAGATGCGTTACTGTTTTAACCGGTTGGTGACTCACGCGGAGGACAATGACCTCTAATACGGTGAAGTGTGTTAAATGAAATATTGTTTTTAACGAACTTTTAGCGTTTTTACGATACTTACTGAGATTTATGGATGAACAAAGCATACATCAACTTTGTACTACGGCTTTTACGGCTGACGACATCGTGAAAGCCAAGTGTTTGCTATTTGAATCGTTTCCAAATGCGAAGAAGATGCCACTCAGAAGAAAAGACTTGAAAAAGAAGCTGTCACGAGATCTTAATAACTTGCCTATTGTTGCGGAAGTGTTAGGTGAGATCAGTGCAGTGGTTGCGAGTGGTGGGGTCGAGAGTTTGTTTATACTGGGTGATTTTAATGTACATTCAAATGAATTATTTTTTAGGGACCTTACTAGTTTCTGCGCGGATCATTCGTTTATTTGTGCTGATATCAAAAAACTGGGAATAAACTCTAGTAGTAATACTTTTATGAGTGAGGCACATGGATGTAGGAGGTGGCTTGGTCACTGTGTAGTCTCTCTGTCAGCCTGGTTGCAGTGAACAAGGTTACTATAAAAGAGGACGTATATACGTCAGATCATCTACCACTTTGCATTGAATGCGACGTAAGTATGGTTAGACCTAAGCAGGTAACAATTTCTACTCCTTGCAATAAAGTTATTTAGGGCGAACGTAATGATTTGCAAATTGTCAGGTACCGTGAGCTATATAACAGTAAGCTGCGTGAAATTGATTTCCGTCGCAGAGTTTCAAGAGTGTAGCCATAGCTTTTGTAATGTAAGGCTATTTTAGATGAATTATATAATAAGATATCATATGCTTTACGTGATGCCGTCGAGCAAACACATGAAAAAGTAGGGACTGTAGTTAGAAGTAGGAACCACAAGACATTGTCCGGTTGGAATTACCATGTAAGAGATGCTCACCGGGAGTCCAGGCTTAAATTCGAAATGTGGGGTTTACACAATCGGCCAATTTGTGGAGTTATTTTTGAACAAATGCGAGTGGCTTGCGTAACATCTCCAAAGCTCGGCTAAAATGGTGCCAAAAAAACAAAGAGCAAATAAAGATGGATATGATAGCAAAAGCAAGAGCAACAAATAATTTCGCTAAGTTTTGGAAGTCCACGAGTAAGCTGGATATTAAGCCTGGCGTCTCTATGAATGTCGACGGAAAGAGTGACTCGGGAGAGATTGCAAATAATTGTTCAAGGAACATTTTAAAGTGCAGTCTTCTCTGGGCCCCTCAGCTGAGCCTGAAATTCAGGGAGTGGAGTCATTAATGTTCTTCTCGGCCAGAAAAGTTGCTACGGTAATTAAGAATATGAGCAGAGGCAAGTCTCCCGGACATGACGGGCTCAGTATTGAGCATTTCGAATTTGCTGGGGTTCATCTGCCAAGGGTTTTGTCGATGTTTTATACTATGTGCCTAAGTCACTCTTACTTGCTGGCAGAATTAAAGAACACACAGGTGGTTCCCATAGTTAAGAATAGGACGGGCGACATATCAAATAAGTCTAACTATCGACCCATATCTTTCGCAACCACAATGGCAAAAGTGCTGGACGGTATGATTGATTCTAGCCTGAAGGAATGTCTATCCGTGCAAGACTCACAATTCGGGTTTCAACCTGGACTGCCAACAGGAAGCGCCATAGTAAGTCTCAAACATACGGTCCAGTATTATGCTGATCGTAAAACGCCGGTATAAAATAAAATAAAATAAAATAAAATAAAATAAATAAAATACGCCTGTTTTCTGGAACTCTGGAACTCTCCAGGGCCTTCGATCTGGAAAATTTTGAAGTACTCTGGAGGGAGCTTGAGGATAGGGGTGTACCGACAGGAGTCCTTAGGATCCTACAGTATTGGTATGGGAACCAAGAAAATATTGAAAGGCGGTCCAATGCACTCTCTGAGAAATGTAGGTTAGAGTGCGGTGTGAGACAGGGTGGTCCGACATCTCCTAGTCTATTTAGCACATATGTAGATGGTCTAATCGTGGAGCTCAGTAATATGCGGGTCGGATGTAGCGTCCATGGTGTAAAAATAAATAGTATCAGCTACGCTGATGACATGGCGTTACTGGCGCCGACGGCAGGTGCCGTGAATGAAATGCTGAGGGTCTGTCAGGCGTATGCTGTCTCGCACGGGCTTATCTATAACGTAAATAAGTGCGAATATATTGCCTTTATGGCTGGCGGTGATTGCCCAGATACTATACATACCTAACATGACTCTAAACGGCTTGAACGTCAAAAGAGTGACAAAGTGCAAATACGAGTATGTAGGACATTTTCTCACTGACGACCTTAAAGACAATGTTGATATTGCCAGGGAGCGTAGTGCATTGGCGGCCCGAGTTAACATGTTGGCCCGAAGATTCGCTCGGTGTAGCAACCAAGTGAAAGTCACACTTTTTAAGGCATATTGCCAGTGCTTCTACGCGGGTAATCTTTGGGTCAATTATACCAAAAGATCGCTGGATGACCTACGCGAACAGTATAATAACATTTTTAGGATGCTGTTGGGACTGCCACGATGGTGCAGCACTTCTGATATGTTTGCGCAAAACCGAACCGACGGCTTCCACGCCGTCATTTGCAAAGAAACCGCGTCGCTGTTTTCAAAGATGCGGGCGAGTGGCAACACCATACTAAAAACTGTGGCGGAGAGTATCGACTCTCCGATTATTAAAAGTTTTGTGAGAAGGACAATCACTCAACATTAGTTTAGGGATGTCCTTTTCACATTACTATTTATTCTATTCTGTCTTCTTGTCTGTTTTATTTTGGCTACTAACACTAGTAATAGGTTATAATATTGTTTATAAAACGCTGGATCATTGTTGTCTGAAAATAAAAAAATATTATTATTAAACTACTGCTCCTATTTAATTGATTTTTGGTACAAAGCTTGAAAATGGTACCTAGTATAGGCCGTTTAAAGGAAAGCCCCTCTGTCGTATCAACTTTGTACAAACATCCTGAAAGACATCTACAGCAAAAGCGTAAGCCGAGTAAAGCTCGATAGACTTGGGCCAAAATCGAAATATGTAGAGGCGTGAATCAGGGAGACCCGCTATCCCCTATTTTATATCAGTATATACATAAACTACGTTAAGAAAGACTTAAATTGGCAACATAAAGTTATCAACATAAATGAAAAAAAATGTGTAACGCTAAGATTCATATAGTACTCATCTCCAGATCATCGAAACAATTAGAAGAAATGATATCAGAACTATGTAAAATAAGTAACAGAATAGGACTACAACTGAACACAACAAAAACTAAGGTGATGAGCAAACGCCTATACACGTTAACAATTTACAGAGATTGGAATGCGTAGAGAGCTACATATACCTAGGGAAATCCATCTCATTTCTTAACTCTAGAAACAAAGATGAGATTGACAGGAGAATAAACATGACATGGAGAAAATTCTGGAGCCTTAAAGAAATATTGAAATCTAATCTAGCTGTAAAAGTGAAAAAGAAAGTCATGAATGTATGTTTACTACCTGCTTGTCATACGGATCATAAACCTGGATCTACAACAAACATGCGACAGACAGAATACAAAAGACGCAGCGTGCTATGGAAAGGAGCCTCTTGAATGTTAGGCTGAAGGATAAAATACAATCAGAAAACATAAGAAAAAAAACTAATTTGATAGATGCCTTACAACATAATTATGAGAAAGCTCAAGTGGAAATGGGCTGGCCACGTAGCACGACTGCCAGATGAAAGAAGGACGCATTTGGCTACATTAGGTAAGAGTACTTAAACATATATGTATAGTTAAAAACATGGTAAGAATTACAAGAAAAAAAAATAACTAAAGTGATGAAAATATTATACGAAGTATGCTTGTGCTTGTGCGTGTAATGTGATCATAAATAATATCACTGATGAAAACCAAATAAGCTATTTGGGTATTGTTTAGAAAAAAAAACTATACTTATATATAAAGCTGAAGAGTTTGTTTGTTTGTTTATTTGCTTAAAGGCCTGAGATTAGCGCGTCATCATTCATCATCATCATCAACCAACATCATCATCACCATCATGTTCATCATCTTTTGGAAGATCTACGTATCACGGAAACCAGACTTACTGACTAAAGCGCACGATCGTCGTTTGTGTTCCAGTTAGTTTGTGGCCGCGGTTACTCTTTCGAACAAATTCCCTGGAATCTTACACGAATGATGACGGAAGCTTAGTTCGCTCGCTCACATTAGCTCCCGCCATCTCATTCAAACCTGCCCTATCCGTGTCAGAGTGCCCTCAACTTCCCTGTGTCCTAAGTTCCCAAATTACTTAGCTAAGTAAGTTATTAAAAGATATCGAATCAATCTATTTGCCTTGCTGTTCTATTAAATGCGGGGCATGTCACTTAGGCCGCTAATTAAATGGCTGATGAAGCTAGTTGGTTGCGATTGACAAAAAATATTTATTTTACACATTGCCGGTGGACCAGCAGGTGTTCTATACAATCCCTAAGAATTGTATACATTACTTAGGTAAAGTATAAAATCGACAATAATATTTATTATATTTCCTACATTGCCTAGACACCCCAGGTATTTATAGATACCTGAATTATACAGACTGCCTTCATTTACATATACATACAATACAAAACTGGAAACTTGTTCAATATGATGAGTGGTACCTACAAATTTCAATATTATGAATAACTTTTACTGTGGGATCAATCCTGAAATAGCGAAACAAATAAACTAACTACCTGCGTATTCAGTACATGCTGTCGAATTATGTTGCGATTTGTGTGGTCCCATCTCCCGTGGTGAACGTTGTACACTTGTACATGATGATGTACATGATGATGTACATGATGATGAGGAAGTACAGGGCCCCTTTTCAGGTTTTACATTTATTCTGACCACCTTGTATATATAGGTAAATAGCGGTACAATGTATTTCGTGTTATAGTGCGTAACTTTTTAAAGACTTGATTTTGTACAGTAAAACAGATGCGTCAGGAAACTCGTAACAATACTCATTTGTTGATCAAAGTAGGTCACGAAGATATTATGAATCGATTTCACCCTAATTCATGAGGAAGATTCTTTACGCTACTTATGAGGGTCGAGCGACGAACAATCGATCTAACAAGAAAAGGTTAGTGTGCGCCGAGCGGCGAGCGGCGACCGCCCGACGCGGCCGGCCCGACCCCAACCGACAACAAGTAGAACAAGGGCAGGGCCTTACGTAACGTGATCAACGGTGGCGGTGCAACAGATCGCAGGTGTGACCGGCGAGTGACGGGTGACGTCACGCCGCCGCCGCCTGCAGGCCGCGCGGCGTGCTCCGAAGTAGGGCGCGCGGGGCGCGTGCGCGGGCGCGGCGCATGCGCGGCTCCGCGCTCGATGCCCCGCGCCGCGCCGCGGCTGTCGCGACTCGCTCGGCCGCGCCACGCTCCGCCGCCGCGCCGCCAGCCCGCCCGCGCCGAGCCGCCGCCAGCCGCCGCCAGCCGCCGCAGCCCGTAGGTCCCGCGGCCGCCGCGCCGGCCCGAGCCGCGTTTCGTATCGAGCGAGCCCGCGCGCCGCCAGTGACCGCACCGAACCACTGAATGTTTAATGTGTCTCGAAAATATACATGTATATGTGTCATGAAATGAACCTACAGTTATCACTACGTCTTGCATCCGGTTTAATGAATCCTGAATTACTTTGGTACCTAGGTATATTGTGTAACAAAATAAATAATATAACTCGACTCTAATATAACAGAATAATATAACTCGTACATGTTCTCGGATTAATGTGTCAGAAAAGAAAATAAATAATTACTACATAGCAGATTATCTAGGAACATTGTTAATAAAAAGATATTAACATATACCTGCCAAGTCTGCCAACATATACCTACTCTTCATTAGATCTTAGCAGATCCAATAAAGAAGTCAAAATAGGTACCTAGATACTGAATACCATATTATGTATGTACACAACGTGACACAGAATAAAAGCAATAGCTCGTACTCAACATTATGAAAAACTATTAGTACTCTTGAACCAAAAACTATTAGTACTCTTGAACCAAAACTGAAACTGCGGAAAAAAATATTCATACTTTTATGTGCATAATTAAATCAAATAAAATGTACTGAACAGCTGAAATTCTTTTCTTGATTTGGGAATTGTTCCCATCGTAAAAGCTGTTCATAGTAATGAGTATAATATTAAACCCCTTTTCAGGTATAAGTGCTCAGACGTTAATATTTTTATGTTGTGACAAAAGCCGCGCACGCCTCGCGCCTCGTGCCTGGCGCCTCCCACCTCGCACCGCGCTGACGTCTGAGCGCGCTGGCATGCAGTGAGCGCGCGCGAGCGGCCGATGGCGGCCAGCGGCGCGCCCGTGCGCCAGCTGCGCCGCGGGCCCGCGCCCATCGCCTCCTTCGACCACGACGTCTCTGACGAGGTGAGACCGCCCGTATGTATCTCTCACGTTCTTCCTCTTCCTGCTTTGTCTTTCGCTGTGTGTCCGAGGTGCGCCGTCGGTAATCCGCGCGAGTAACCTACTCGCAGTCGAAGCGGAACCGACCGGGCATTTCGGATCTTTGGATGCTCAAAGTTCCACGTTCCACCTCGACAATAAAACCCTCGTTCCTTTAATTACAGTCGAGTCCGGAAACGAAGCAAACATTTCGGCTCCCAGAGATCCGCGAGGACCCAGCGGCGAGCGGGGCAGGCGCGGCGACGGCGGCGGGCGCGCTGGCACCGCCCGAGCCGCGCGCGCGCTCGCACTCTACGCCGGCGGCCGGGCTGCACACGCCAGCCGCGCCGCGCATCGACATCTCACGCGCCTCCAGCTCCAGCCACCACGACTCGCGCGACAGCTCACCCGAGCTGGCGCTGTTCGCGGGCGCCGACGACACGCGCGCGCGCCTGGACCTCGGCTTCCGCGAGGACGGCGCGCTGGAGCTGCGCTCGTCCACCGAGGAGCTGGCCTTTCTAGAGGGCGCCCCGGGCGAGCCGCGCCCCGCCGCGCCGCCGCCGCCCGCCTCGCGCCGCCATTCGCGCAAGGACTCGCAGGGCTCGGAGGCGGCGCTGTTGGCCGTGTCCGGCCGCACTAGTCGCCTGTCCAGCGTCGGCTCGCAGTGCTCGGCGCATTCGGCACTCTCTGCCTTCAGTCACCAGAGCCGTCACTCGGTCGGTCGTCTGTCGGTCGTGTCGGGCGTCTCGCGGTCTCCCTCGCCACACAGGATGCTACTCGAGACGTCTTTCTGCGGCCCGAAGCCTATCGAGACCGATCCGGAGATCTGTGCGGCCGCCGTGGAGGAGCGTCTGCTGGAGATCGCGAAATTGACCGCCGCATCTCCCCCGGGCGCTGCATGTGCGCCGCCGCCGTTGGACGCGCGCGACCGGCGCGAAGTGCGCACGGAGGCCACGGTGGAGCGCGTGACGCGCGCGCCTCCCCCCTCCCCGCTTCCTGCGCCTGCCCCGCCAGACGCTGCGCCAGCCCCTGCGCCTTCGATAGTGCCTCCAGTACCTGTTCCTGCCGCAACAGTGGCTCCTACCCCAGTACTGACTACAGCACCTGTGACTACTTCTAAGCCAGTACTGAGTCCAGCACCGGCATCGACTTCTGCACCGGCCGTGACCGCTGCACCCGACGATGACAAACTTCTAAAGGAAACACAAAACCGCGCCCGAGCTCAAGAAAGGCGCGCGCGACCTCGCGTGCGCCGGGAACCGTCCGAACCCGAAGTTTACAAGAGCGCTAATCGTTCTAAAGACATCATTAGAATAAAACTAAAACCCGATGACGACTACGAGGAGGAGGAAGATCAGAGTATGCCAACGAAAGCCGCGGATGCGAGCGCTGAGGTGGCGCGCAAGCCTGCCAGCCTGGAGCTGGCAGGCCCGGCGGAGCGCGCCGTGCGGCCCACCGAGCTGCTGGGCCGCGCCGAGCCGCCGCCCACCTGCGCCGAGCCGTCGCCCGCTTGCGCCTCGCCCGGCACACGCCGAGCCGCGCGCGACAGCCGCACGCCCTCGCCCGCCGGGGTAGCCGTCTCGCGGAAGTCTTCCTTTTGCTCGCTGTTCAAGTCGCGCGAGACTATCGCGTCCCCCGACTCGCCGTCGGACGCGCTCCGCCGCAAGAGAAGCCTCACGGAGGGACGGTCGCGGAGCAAAAGCCGGGACCGCTCCGCGACCCCCACCTCTGCCGGAAAAATTAGAGGCTCAGTATTGTCACTGTTTCGAACTCCAAGAAAGAGCGCTGCATCGCCCTCGCCGAGCTCCCGCGAAGGTTCGCCAGTAGTCCAGCCGCAGCGACAGATTGCTGTGGTGGCATCGCAGCCGGCAGCAGTGCGGCGCGGCGACAAGCTCAAGTACTACGAGGACACGAAGGATGGAATCATTCACATCCCACTGAGAACACCACCAGACGAACGAGCCGGCTCGAGCGGTGCGCGTCGCGAGCCGGAGACCGGCAAAAGCACAGCGGAGGTGACAACACATCGCGAACCTCCTCGCCCAGCTTCTGCTCCGCAATCTCGGCCTGTTTCTGAGCGCGAATTTGCGCCGCCCGTCTCTCAGAAACCAATGCATCGAACAGTTCTACCTGACGGAAGCATTATAATACCTCTTCGCTCTCCAACGGAGCGACCGACCGACGCTCGCCTGCCGAGTCCACCGGCAGTAGTCTCACCGCCACCGACGTCGAGCCACCCCGTCGCGCTGGAGACGCCGAGCGTCGCCCCCGCAGAAGTACCTGCCGCCAGCGCGCCCACTCCTGTCCAGGAGTACAGCACCACCGCGGCCCCGCTAGACACGAAGCGCGTCGAGCCCGCGCCGCCACATGATGACGGCCGCAGAAGGCGCAAGGAGCGCCTGGTGTTCACGACACACGTCGGCAGCCGCGAGCAAGTATTCAGCACTCAATTCAGCATTACCAAAACGCCGAGCGTGACGAGTGAGATATCAGGTTCCTTCCCGAGCTTCGTCGACGGCGAAGAACTGAAGACGACGACTATTCGCGACATAGCTCCCGCCGCTAACGGCAGCCCGGCGTCGACGGACGCGCGCCTGTCGAGCGGCTCGGTGGCGGCGCCCAGCCCCGCGTCGCCGCCGGAGCCCGTGCGCGACTCGTCCGAGTCGGAGCCGAGCTCGGAGTCGGCGCCGCCGCTCGCCGGCGACGAGGTTGAGAAGCGCGGCTTGGTGGTGCAACAGTCGTTCGAGGAGGAGCTGCCGTACGTGCCCACCACGCTGCCGCAGGAGCGCTCGGTGGCGCTGCCCATGGTGCCGGTGCGCGAGCGCGGCGGCGTGCTGGTGTCGGGCGTGTCGCGGCCGCGCGCCGCGCCTGCGCCCGCGCCCGCGCCGCCCCCCGCGCCTCTGTCGGCGCCGCCGCTAGCGCCGCAGGACAAGCTGCTCATCCGCCTGCCGCGCCGGCCCAGCACGGCCGCGGCGCCACGCCGCCCCGCCCGCCCGCGCACGCGCAGCGGTAGTGACAGTAAGTCAAGACACACCTTTCAAATTCAAATTCAAATTCAAATTCAAAGCATTTTATTTCAAATAAACCATTCACAGGCACTTTTGAAACGTCAAGGTCGGTCAGTCAAAAACATGGAAGCTATTTGCACGTTCCAAAGCGTAGATCTCTATGGAGAAGAACGTGCAAGAAACTCCACGGACACTCTTTTAAATCATGTTCTGTTTTACAAAATTCCAAGTTACATATACTTGTTGCTTCTGCATGTGAGGACAATGCAAAGAAAAAAAAAAGGGCTTATTATAAGAATTTTAAATATAAAGATTAAAATAAGCCAATGGCAGTTAAGAGATGACCAGTCTCAACCGACGGCGCCTGTACACGAACATGACGCGTGTATCGGCACCCTTCAGCTCAACAATTTCGAAGGGAACCGAATGATCAAACCCACGCGCCGCCATCAGCGAGACATTTGAGTGAGCATGACATGCTCTCAACCACCATGCTCGTTCATGTCCAACAATTAAAACTATAACTACTCACATAAAATGTAAATGGTTTCATGGTACTCACATTTACAAAATTTGAAAAATATGCTTCTACTTTACACAAAACTATGGTTGTCAATGACCAAATAATGAAAAATAAGTTAATAAAGAGAACGATTAAGTTCTTACATCAAAAAGAATAAATAAGTAATTAATATAATAATATAATTTGTATGTATATAAGAATAAATAAACGAAATAATGTAAGAACCTCTAAAAGGAGCGAGCATCTCTTCCAAATATGAAAACATAAAAACCTAAAAAGTGGACCTAAGCAGCTGTGACTGTGGAGCAGGACCAGCATTTAGCCAAGCGTTTTTATCGAGGATATAATCTTCCAGTTTATAATACGCTTGCCTACATAGTGTGCGTTTTATGCATGCTTTAAATTTTCTCTCATTCAGTTCGAGAATATCAACTGGTATTTTATTATAAAATTTAATACAGTACCCCATAAAAGAAGTGTGTACTTTGGCCAATCTGAATCGGGGTTGATCTAATTTGTTCCTATTTCTAGTATTAAAATTATGCCTGTCACTAATCTTGCTAAAGAGATGAAGATTTTTCCGAACATACATAATATTTTCGTAAATGTATTGACAAGGTACCGTCATGATGTTGATATCCTTAAACAGTTCTCTTAGGGAATCACGCCGACGGAGATTGTAAATGGCTCTGATGGCTCTTTTCTGCAGGATAAATATAGACTCGATGTCTGCAGCACGTCCCCATAATAAGATACCGTAAGACATGATACTATGAAAGTAACTAAAATAGACCAGCCTCGCGGTATCTATATCGGTAAATTGACGGATTTTTCTGACAGCGTATGCTGCTGAACTTAGCCGTCCCGCAAGAGATGTTAAATGAGGACCCCATTGTAGCCTTGAGTCAAGCGTAATCCCCAGGAAAACCGTGTTTTCGACGAATTCAAGTTTCTCCTTGTTCAATACTATGTCGCAATCATTTCTTTTAACGTTCGGTAAGGCAAATCTGATGCATTTAGTTTTTTTCCCATTTAATACTAAATTATTAGCAGTAAACCAATTTTGGACCTGCTGTAGGGCGTTATTTACGTCGTCAAGATTTATGGAACGTCTATCTATCTTAAAAATTAAGGACGTATCGTCAGCAAATAATACCATATGAGGGTGATTTTTTAAAAGATGGGGTAGATCATTAATATATACTAGAAAGAGGAAAGGACCCAAAATAGAGCCTTGAGGTACCCCCATTTTGACTTTTAAACCCCGTGAATTGACACCATTTATTTGAACTTGCTGCTGTCTATCATTTAAGTAAGATTTTATTAGACTGAGTGCAAGTTTACTTAGTCCGTAATGTCCTAGCTTTAGGAGCAAGGTTTCGTGATTTACACAATCAAATGCCTTGGAGAGGTCACAAAAGATTCCTATGGCATCTTGTGCCTCTTCCCACGCTGAGTATATGTGTTTTAACAACGTGGCACCAGCGTCAGTCGTACAACGACCCCTGGTAAAACCATACTGTTGATCGTGTAAAATTTTATTGATGTTAAAATGATTGAGCATCTGATTGAGCATTACTTTTTCAAACACTTTGCTAAAAACCGGCAAAACAGATACAGGTCTATAATTATTGGTGTCTTTGCTGTCGCCCGATTTAAATAGTGGTATAACCCTACTATATTTCATTATATCCGGAAAGACTCCTTGGTCCACACATAAATTAAATATTAAAGCCAAGTATGGTGCTATAGTTTCAATTATGGACGTGCACACTTTAATAGACATTCCCCATATGTCTTCGGTCAATTGGATTTTGATTTGCCGGAAAGCTTTTATGACTGTCACAGGGTTGATATGTTTGAACTGGAATTCAACCGTACAACCTGGAACGTTAGCTTTTAATAAATTATATGAGACCTCAGGTGAAGAATTTAAATATTCCGTAGTTTTAGTTGGTATATTGGTGAAAAAATTTACAAATTCTTGAGCTACTTCTAAATTAGAGCTTTTGGCACCATGTGTAGTCTCCAGTAAATAATCAGTGTTTCGTTCTTTATTTCTATTAGTTTCATTATTAATAACTTTCCAAACTGTCTTTATTTTATTTTCTGACGATTTGATCTTATTGCTAATATATAGGGCTTTAGCTACCTTGCAAGTATTTCTGAACACTTTAGAATATTTGTTTACAAACTTATTAAAAGAATCAGTGTTTATGACAGGCTTAAGGCCATATAGCTCATATAGTCTTTCCCTACTTATCCTAATGCCTTTAGTCGCCCAGTCACTAAATACATACTTAGGGAAAGTATCCTTAGACTTCTTTTCAAAAGTTGCATTGAATTCCTTTAGAACCACTGAAAAGAAATTATCATAAAATTTATTAGCATCTTCAATGTTATGGCCTAGAAAATTTAACTTATTTTGTAAGGTACCATTGAATTTAGCTAGTTTTCCAGTTGTAATTGGCCTATATTGTATATGAATTTTTTCCAAGGCTGCTTTAAACTGAAATGTTACCAATTGACCACTATGGCTTTATCTAAATATTCACAATCGCAGAATACATTATCGATACAGGTTGAAGAAGTTGGTGTTACCCTAGTCGGTTCTGTAAACACATTAGACAAATTAAACGATTTAAAAAGGCTTATAAATCTGCTGCTATTTGAATTAATTTCTAAAATATTAATATTAAAATCCCCACAAATAATCGCGGGCTTGTTACCTGCTGCAAGTTTCGCAAGGATATCTTCAATTGTTGACTCAAATAAAATAAAGTTTTGAGGGTTTGGGGGTCTGTACACGCACACTATGATATGCTTATCTAGCTCAACACAGGACAGTTCGATGCAATGTTCCACTGATAAGTTAACGATGTCATTACGTTGCTTAAATTTTAAATTTTTTTTTAATAAGATGAGGGAAGGTCCACGTAACATAGATTTGCGGTTAAAACAACTGCCCACATTATAATTTTCATAACTAATTAGCATCTGGTAATCCTTCAACCAGTGCTCACTAAAACATACAATGTCAAACATGGTTTTTTCTAAAAACATTTCAATTTCTAATAATTTGGAAGAGACACCTTGAATATTTTGATGAAATAATTTCAAGGCATGCTGCTGACTCCCTTTTTGACAACTATTTACTAAAGAGCAAGAAGATACCTTGTTAATGGTAGGCATAACTATTCTGTCGCTGGTATCCTCTGTTGTCTTATGTACTAGTTTAAATGAGTATCCATAGAGATACATGGAAACTCCGTACAATTTTTATAAGTATTTGTAGCACTAGAGCTACCGTTACTAAGGCTCTCCACCTGATTCTTAGTAAAATTACTAAACATTGTGGATTTAATTAAACAAGACTGCGACATACTACTTATGTCTGAGTTAATAAAATAAGCTAATAGCCTTGCTATTGTGTGTCTAAAACTAATTGGCAAATACACTGTATCCCTAGTCGATTTTAAATTTTCCACAAAAATGTTTGTGTCAAAAAACATAAACTTGTCACTATAGTGACTTACTAAAAAGTGCATGTGTTTATTTAAACTATGAATATAATTATTTTGTCTACTTGACAATTGTTCAAAATAAGGAAATGCACACAATATAATTTTATTACAATTTAACTTTAACATCTCAGTTAGATTGTCCGTGATATCTGCTTTTTTTACATTTAAACTATTCCCTATAAACACTGTAATATTGGTATTAGAACTAAAATTATTTTTTCTTAATGACGCCATAATATGCTTGTATGATGAACTTGGCATACAGTAATTTTGTATAGGATAACTCAGGTTGTTACTTAATAATTTACCTAAACCTCTTCCTATGCTGTCTGAGAACATAACTGAATGATAACCACTTTTCACAGATAAGAAACTATTAATCTTGGGCTGTTCAATTTGAGATAAATCCTGTTCACAATCAATTACAACTTGGTTGATGACACAGCCTTGGGATAAATTAACCGCCTGGGACGGGGCGTCCGATACCTCAGGCTGGACAGCATCAAGATTTGATACTGTCTGGCAAGTACACTGACACATGACTAACTCATTTGCAGCAAGAATGTGTTCTCTTATTTGGTTCTGAGATTGTATATATTTACTATTAAGAGAACTTAGTGAAGCTTCGAGTACCTGTATTTCAGACTGTAAGTGCTGTGTATCAATTTCATATATTTTTATGCTATCTTCAAGTTTAATTTGATAGTTATTTAATTTACTAATCAGGTCAACACGTTCCTTCCTGAGTGGAATATTCTTTAAAAACTGTTTATGTTGTATTTTGTACCGATAACATTTTTTAATAAACCTATTTAATTTTGCATACTTTTTTAACTTATTATGACTAGGATAGTTCTGTTTCAATAAGGAATCTTCAGTTAGGTCTATCGTGACTGTGGAATGAGGGTTACAATTATCATAAATATATTATTGAATTTGATTTGGATCCATACACAATCAGCGTCAAATTCTTTAAGTAGCAAGTATTTATGTAGGTAACTAAATAGTTCTTAGTTTAATTTAAGCGGTGTGTTTTTGATATTTTGCTCAGACCATAATTGACATTATGTTTCTATACGTGAGGATTTGTTATTGGCTTGCTGGTGGCTACGGTTTCCTATTTTATTTATCTTTATCAGCTGTATGTCCACGATGTACTAAATAAATAAGTAATTATGAAGAACGGAAATACTCGTAAAGCGGATTATTAGGTATAGCGGGGTACATCCAAAAGTATGTCATTCGAATTAAGCTGCCACTCTACCAGCCAGCACTTTTTGAACATCTGTTTTACATTAAGAAACACCCCAAAACGACCGAGCCACTCCCTAGTGTTAACTGGGAAGACGGTTTTAAGTTGGGAAATAGGAATTATTTGCCAAAATAATTCCTATTTCACAACTCGCTAGGCAGGCTTACTCGCGTACACGTGCGAGTCGTGCAACGGTTCTAAAGCTGGATCGGAATCTAAAGCTAGATCCGCTTCCACACACTGGCCAAACATCAACAAAGCATCTCTCAACATATGGAGAGGGCGTTTGACTCAGTTTGTGTAAGTTTGCATTTTGCAAGTAGTGCTTGTAGCCGAACCGACCAGACGCGCATTTGTGATGAAAATGAGTTTCTGGAATATTTCCAATGAGTCGGAGTCACCTGTGTGGTAGACTGGTAGTGGTTAACGTGCTATTCCAGGCTATAAATAAATAAAATAAATAAATAAATTTATTCAAATAAAAATGTTTACAAAAAGTTTACATTTAGCCAACAGTGATAAGATTTCCATACAATTATAATGCCTGAAAATAAACTAAAACTAATATATTATTGTTATTATAGGTGCAAGTTACGGTGGTTCGGAATTGCAATGTTATGTAGCAACCAGCCCGATCTAGGTTAATTTAAACCTGTGTTTCAGGCCACCACTTTACAATTCAACTACATTGGTGCAGTAATATTTAAAGGTTAACTAAATAAAAATAAAGAATCTTTTAACAACTACGAGAAAAAGCTTAATAAGTACCTTAATATCTAAAAACTAAGCTTATGTAATTATACAAAAGTAAACAATTACGAGGGAAACAAATATCATCATGCCAAGATTTCTAGAAGTTGTTCTGTGTCTGTGTAATGTAGAGTCTCTAAATATTCACACAACATTTTACTACATTTTTTATACCTTACACTATAGAAACTTAGAACCTTGTTGAGCCTGTTATATAGAAAAGGTCCCAAGAACAGATAAAAACAATTAGCAAACGCATGTCTAGTTTGAGACTTAATGCAAACCAAGTCCTTTCTTCTTTTGTCAGAAGGCACAGGATCAAAAGGAAGTGCAGTGTGCTGGTGAAGTACTGTGTTAAAAATAAATAATTGCCGTACTGTAAGCACCTTACATGCTGCGTAAAGCTGGTGCGTAGGAAATCTAAAAGGGCGAAATGTAGCAACCTTTAGAATTGCTCTTTGAGCACGCTCTAACGGGAGTAAAATTGTTTTTGCCGCACCACCCCAAGAAGTTATGCAATATGTAAGAATGGATTGACACAAAGCTAAATAGACCTGTTTAATTAATTTAAAGTCGGCTATGTTCCGTAAATTCTTAAAAACATATATTAATTTGCGCACTCTCGAACACAGTAAATCGATATGTTTACGGAAATTTAAATTTGAGTCAATGGTGACACCTAGATATTTTAAATGGTCAGCTATAGCTAAAGTGGGGCAAGAACATGCAGTGTCAGCAATAATGCAACGTGCAACAATTATGTGCGCGAATGTTTAGATTAGTAAGCGGTATGTTAGTATTTCTCATTGTAAATATAACATAATTGGTTTTATCTGTATTTAATGCTAGGAGATTATTACGGAGCCAATTAGTCACAATGTTAAAACCATTTTGGGCGTATTCATAGACCTCCACTCTTGATTTAGCTGAAAATAATAGAGCGGTGTCATCCGCATAAGATATTATCACACCATTTTGAAGTGAGAGGCTGCATAGATCATTAATATAGATTAAAAATAAAGTAGGGCCCAAAATGCTACCTTGTGGTATACCAAAACTACTATTTTTAAGTTCAGAGCTTGTGTGCTGACCAATCTTAACACACTGATGACGATCGCTGAGATAATCAGAAAATAGCAGAAGTTGTTCACCCCTTATCCCAAGTGTTTCAAGCTTGTGCAAAAGTAAAGTACAAGAAATTGTGTCGAAAGCCTTGGCAAGGTCTAGGAAGATCCCAATTGTGTGCATACCATTGTCTAGGTTGGTAGTAACATAGTTAGTCAATTCGTGAACTGCTTGGCTAGTTGATCTTTTGGCCCTAAAACCAAATTGACTGTCTGATAATAGTCTGTTATCTTCTAGATATTTTACCAATCTACTGTTTATAATTTTTTTCTAAAATTTTTGAGAGGCCTAACACTGAAATGGGTCTGTAGTTATTCACGTAGTTTTTATCTCCAGATTTGAATACAGGTGTGACCACAGCCTTTTTAAGCAATTTTGGAAATATTCCTTTTGATAAGCATAGACGAAAAATGTGGGTTAGAGGAGGGGCAAGTAAGTATTTAAATCGTTTAAGTATATTATTAGGTATGTCATCCCACCCAGTAGCACAAACATCCTTTAACCCGTTTATAATTCTGACTACTTCATTAACGTCGGTATCTAATTAAACAAAAGAATTTAGTGTAGAGGATGTCGTGGTCGAGTTTTGTTGGGAAATAATTCTTGAATTTAATGATTTTTCAGCCAAGTTTTTTCCAACGTTAACAAAAAAATGGTTTGCTTTATTGATTGCTTCGGATGGGCTTATCTCTGTTGATAGTATATCAAGCGGAGGTTCGGCATTTTTTGATCTAAATGTATGAGTTTTAACAAATTTCCATATAAGTTTACTATTTTTTCCCGCCTTCTGTAATTCATTTTTATCATACTGATTTTTTAGTTTTTTCAAAAGATTATTACAGAAATTCCGATACCTTTTATAAGTTACAGAGAGTACTTCGTCATCAGGAGCAAGTTTTAATTTTAGGTGCAGTTTGTCTCTATGCCTTATACATCGAACGAGACCGGGTGTGATCCAGGGCTTAATACAACTATACTTTCTAGGCATTGTTTTAGAGAACGTGTTTGTCTTTAATGCAGATTGTAGTGAGTCTATGAAATACTTTAAACAACTATTTGCATCGTCTGAATTATAAACAGGGCCAAAATTAATACTGCGTATGTCCTTTTCGAGATTTGTCATATTGACTTTAGTGTAGCTACGCATGCAGTTTTTTCTAGGTGAATTTATTTGTAATGATAATAAAACAGCTTGATGATCAGTAAGCGTAGAATTAGTAACCAATGTTTTGGATGGATTTTTTGATTTTAGAATGATCATATCTAAGCATGAGCCACTCTGATGCGTGGGGTGATAGTGAGCTGGTAGGAGTCCGTGAAATGAGCAAATATTGAGATAATTGTGTACATGAGTATCTGTTTTCCCGGAAGCAATGTTAATGTTAATATCACCCAAAAGTATAATGTTTTTAAAAGATGTAATGTTTTTTAAGTTAGTGTCGAGTGAGTCCAAAAATCTGTCCATATTTTGAGAAGGAGGCCTATAAATAGCCACGACTACCGTGTCGGGAACAATTTTAATTATTAAACAATTACTGTCGAGGAAAACAGGTTCCTCCCTTACTGTTGTTAAATTATTTTTGACATAAACTACTAATCCATCGTTCTGGTTTATGTTCCTGTTAGTTCTGTAGGAATAGTAACCGTCAAGAGATGGTAAGTTGGCCACCTGTTTTGACAACCAACATTCTGTTAAGACAAGAATATCACAGTTTATGTCAATGTTCTGCAATAACACTTCAAAACCGTTCATGTTACGATTTATGCTGCGAATATTCTGCGTGAGCAGGGTTAAGGTTTTGTCACCAGAAGGAAGAAGGTGTTTACAGTCCTCAACATTACAGATTTTAGACTCCGACACAGAAAAACTATCTAGATCGCAAATTAGATGATTTGTCATGACAGTTAAAAATAAATACAAGCTACCTGTTTATCTGCTAACTAAATAAAGTGTTAAGTGGCGCTCTTAGGCGCCTTCATAATCTATTGAGTTTATGTAATTCATTTCTGCATGTTTGCGGGCCAGGCAACCCACATCACCAGTTGGATGGTCACATTTTCTCTTGAAGCGCTTGCACGTCGCACATTGAGGGGGAGAAACTTTGCTGCTGCAGTCCTTGAAGGAGTGTCCACTCTCTCCACAGTGGTTGCAAGTAGGATTCGTTTCCCGGCAAAACTTTGCTGCGTGTCCGAACTGCTGGCAATTGAAGCACCTGGTGACTATTGTGAAATCTCTAACAGGGCATGATGTCCAATTGATGAAAATTCGGCTCTGATTAATTATAATTTTTCTTATGCTAGTTAGGTAGTTAGTTAGGGTAGTTCCAAGATGTAGTTGCAAGTGGGAAGATCTTTTTTACCCGATTTATGGCTTAATTTGATGCACTCAAGGAAGGACTCACGAGTCATATGCGGTAACTTGTCTGATAGGTTCTGCTCGTAAATACAGTCGAATACTTCCTTTTCAGTAAGGGCTACGGGGACACCAACGACAGCTATCCTAGGGCGGCGTTTAGAAGGTTCTTCTATTGTAAGGCCCGATGATACCAGTTTTTCCGAGTTCTTGAGTTTATCAATGTCGCCTTTATTTTCGGTGCTGATCAGAACGCCCCCATTCTTTACTTTTTTCAGGCCACGGACATGAAGCTTAAGTTGTTCTGGGGAGATGATCTTTTGGACAAGTGACTTGGTGTCGTCACTTGTTTGGGTCTTATCGCTCGGATAAATGGCGACTGATCTCAAATTAGCAGGACGGACGAAGTTATCCGTACCTTTCTTCACCATGCTAGCGTAAGAAGTATTCATCGATGGATTCAACTTAGCCTCTACAACTTCTCTGAACTGCTGAAGAGAGTTCACAACATTCTGGTGAGCCTGAAGGTGTTGGATTGTGGTATGAGCCTGGATCGTTTTTGACTTCAAAGATTGGTATAAAACGGCCATCTGAGAAGTCCCACTGGAGACTTTCCGGCAGACAGTGGTAACACGAAGCTTCTGATCCGAGTTCATTTTCCCATCACCGACGATAGTGCAAACTTCGTTCAGAAGCCCATCTATAGATCCTAACCACTTCTGGATCTCCGACGTACTGATGACTTCAGTCGGCAATTCTTTTTCCGCGGGTGCTGGTGGGTTTGGGGCGCTCGGTGGTACTGGTTGGGTAGGCGTCGGCGGAGGACTTCGTCGTAGTAATTGGCTACGACCAAACGGGCTCGATCCTGGGTTGGACATTCTAACAGAAACACTTTATTTAATGTTTATAAAAACTATTTAGTTCATCTTGCTTAATCGGTAAAACCTACTGACACACGCGACACACTTTAATGTTACACTGACGGAGCAATAATTATATTTATTTATCGTAATTGTTATTACATAATAATCAATTACAGAAAACACGTCCGCTTTGTCTCGCGTCTCGTAAAGCCCCAATAATCTATCTCTGTGCCAAATGTCCTCCACATCTGCTCTAAGCACTAAGCCGTTAAGCCGTTCTGGCAGAATTGTATCAAATTATCAATCATCCCTCCCTACTTTAGCCCTCAATTCCTAATAGACTACCTAAGTACGAGTAGGTTGTCTAAATTAAAAACTGTGACCCGATCACTTTTTAAGTATCCAAAGTGTATATTCTTACCGCTATCACATCAGGTTTCGACTCACGACCGAAAGCCGACTGGATAGACTTCGAGGAGGTGCCGGAGCGGCGGAAACAGCCGAAGCGCATCCAGACGCTGCCGGCGGCGGCGGCGAGTGCGGCGGGCGCGGCGGGGGGCGCGGGCGGCGTGCTGTTCGCGTACGTGGAGCCCGAGCACTGCCGCTGCGAGTGCCACGCCGCCGCCGCCGCGCGCGACGACGACCAGCTGCCGCTGCTGCACGACGGCGACGCTGACGACCAGCCGCGCCTCAGGTATCGTCTTACCAAACTATTGAGAGATCACGGCCAAACTAAGGCGCGGCGCCCACAATCAGTGAGCATCGGTGCGGCTCGGTACGGCTCGGGCGCCTGAGGGCTACTTCGGGCGGCTTCGAGCGCCTGAGAGCTCGGCAGGCGTAAGCATAAGGACGCCGAGGCCCGTGACGAGGCTGTCTTCGGGTTGCTCGGGTGGCATTTCTTCGGGTGGTAGCCCGAAGCCGAACGAAGCAGCTCTCAGGCGCCCGAAGCCGTCCGAGCTGTACCGAGCCGCACCGATGCCCACCGATAATGGGCGCCGCGCCTAAGACCGCAGCTAGGCGAGCCGACGGCAACACTTCGTCCTCGCCTTCAGTTCTGGTGCTTTACACTAACCGACCGACAAAACCTCTCATACGCCACAGCAAAAAACATTAGCTCTCTTGGAAAAAGGGTGGCAAATATTGTGTTTGCCCGAAGGTGCTCTATTCTGACTTAATCCTAAGGATATCATTACCTGTTATTCGTGCATGTTGAGATATGGGCATGCACGTGTTGTTCTCTAGCAGTGACTGTACCGACGTGCTTGTGTCGACAGCTCGTCACCCGAGGGCGGGGGGGCGCCGCGGGGCCCGGGCGCGCCCTTCACCGCCGACCTGGACCTGCCCGCGGAACCCGCGCCGCCCTAGGCACCGAGCTGCACCGCACACTTTACAACTTTAACGTTTTATAAATTATATTCTCTATTGACTGGAAGGAGATGTTATCATTTTTGAGATGTAAATTTACCCGGTTCATTAGGATATAATATAATGTATATTTATAGCGTCGTTTATATCTCTCCTATTAGCCACCGTTGATCTTTGCATTTTTGATGTTTATTGAATTGTTCGAAGTGTACATTGTGATTTATACAATACGGTAGATAGTCGTATGTGTAATGTATGATGGCGACGACAGTTCGCCTCGGGACGAGTTGTGTCCCACGCTGCCTTACCGCCGAGCGGCCGCCGCGCGCCGCCAGCGCCGGCCGCCGCACATAGAGTGCGCGTGCGCCGTGGACAAGCGAGTGCAGGAATCATCTTCTCTATTGTCATGTACCGATCATCCAGCATGTACGTTTACTACTTTTCGATGAAATAGAATTGTACTTACTCATTTAGGGTAATCCAGTTGTACTTTAATGGCTGCTGCTGACCCCTACAGAACACTCGATACCTTCAATCCGCAGGCTCGTACTACTTCACTATCTTCGAGTTGAAGTCAGTTGCAACTATTACACTCGAAATTGAGATAAAAAATGTTAGTACAATAATGTCAGTGAGTGTAAGGGCGACGACGAGCACAGCATGAGAGCGCGGACACGCCAGGCCGGCCAGGCTGCCGGCGTCCGCCCGGGCACGGATACCTACGCCAGACCGGCCAGGCTACCGGCGTCCGCCCGGACACGGAGACACCAGGCCGGCCAGGCTGCCACAGCAGGCCCGCGCCGCTTGCTGCGCTCCTCGCCGCCCCTTCGAACGACTGCTGCTGTTAAACTATTTATAATACGTACTTCTTATGTATGTGTTTGCTTCTTTAGTCAAACACCAAAAAGCTCACTAAGCGAAAACTAAGGACACCATCATGAAAGGGTCAAATGTTGAAGACGGTCCGACCTGAGCAATGATTTAATATCCATATATTTAGCGGCTCAGCGTGTGTAGAAGTAGCTACGTTAGCTATATAAGTTGCGCAGTAAGTTTAACGCAACGTATGGACCAATAATAATATGCTTGTACTCGTATAACTTTATGTTATAGGTCTAGTTTAGCGGAACCAGGTCCACCTAGAAGTAGAATCGATGAATCATAGATAAACCTCAAGTCAGTGTTAAAAGACATATCTCAGTCATGCTACGCTATTAGTCTTCTATGTTTTTTATCTCAGTCATGCTACGCTATTAGTCTTCTATGTTTTTTAAAAGACATATCTCAGTCATGCTACGCTATTAGTCTTCTATGTTTTTTAAAAGACATATCTCAGTCATGCTACGCTATTAGTCTTCTATGTTTTTTTGCAAATTGAGCTTTTTGGGAGCTTACAGCTACACGAAACGTGCATAAAATAATTTTGTGATAAGACACGAATTATCAGCTAGCAGCGCTGCAGCGCGCGGGCGACTCCTGGCGCGCAGCGTTGTTTGTGAGCAGGGAGGTGGCTAGTCCACGCGCAACTTTTGCATTTATACTATTATGATTGTGTACTTTAATGTTAATGTTTCACTTGTATCTGTTGAATGTCTCGCCGCAGTCGTGTCCTGTCTGTCCGCTTCACGTTTGTACCTACCTGGCGACTGCATCTGCGACTTTTACTTGAGCAACTTTATCGTAATGTTAGTTGATTTCATTAACGCAATAATATGTAAGAAATGTATGTAATAATGTTAAAGAAAATCTATCAGTTAGGCAAAAGTCTGAGACATGAAAATATGAATTTTGCTTTACATTACCTGCCTTTTATTTTCTACCCCATCTGAGTAGTAGGTTATACCTACTTACCTGTACAAGATAGGTACCTTCCTTGGCGTACCAGCACAAAAGACACCTGATATCCGCTAGGTACGTCAGGAGGCGGCGCGGAAGCATGGGAAGCAGTCACATTCACCCCTTCTGCAAAGCGGCGCCGCGTGAAGGAGAATCTAACGATCGCCGGTGGCTCGCCGAACGATAAGAAGGAGGCGCCGCGTGAAGGAGAAGCTAACGATCGCCGGTGGCTCGCCGAACGATAAGCCCGAAGTCCGTAGTTTCGGCCTTAGTTACGGGCATTTTCTACTCCATATCTACGAAACTATGGACTTCGGGCTTAGAGAGTGCCCCCCTGCCCGGGCCGACGGCGCGTTGTGTTCCATGCGCGATTGCGCGCCTCAAAGAGATGTCAGCATATGTAGTAGACGGGGCGCGCTAGGGCCAGTGCTGGGTTGCCAGGGTTCCGTTTGTTCGAAAGAGTCACCGCGGCCCTGGAACGCAAAGGAAATTAGGAACACGGACAGGCGCTGTCCGAGGCGGGGGACGGTCGTGGGAGTCATGACCCACCCCAAAACCGTACTCATAAATTTGACAAAACTTCTGAAATTAGACAAATCACGAACATTTAAACTAAAATTAACCGGGGTGGGGAACATTTAAACTAAAATTTCGAGCTCGCTGCGCTCGCTCTTGCATTCTTAGTTTTATATTTTTATTCGAACACATTACTTTTAGGTCTGCATCGATAGTAAACAGAGGATCTTACCTATTTGATGCAAAACCTATCCGAGAACATTTGTAGGTCGCTTTTGCATCCTCAATTATGCAAGTTTTATGTAAAAGTCAACTTCAATGATTGCTTGGATAGTAAATAAACAATGTAACTTATCTATCTACACCTATATTCTGAGGCGGGATGCTAAAATTTTCGAGCTCTCTTAACCCGCTGTAACATCAATTTTTCAAAGAAACGTCTGTATGATATAAAAATATTGCGTATCCGCGACAATCAGGCGCGGTCCGAGGGGTAAGGGTCGTGGGGGTCCGCACACTGCTTACTGCATATCGAATGCATCACCACGGTCAGCGGTAATGAGACTCTATATCCCGCGAAAGTGTGGAGGTCGAGGCTTTTAAATGCTAAGACTCTCCACAATCGTGAGATATGCAGTCTCAGGGAATATTTCCTAGTTGTCGACGTGGGTATGCATCGAGATGTAGTGGCGGTGGACAAGGGACTCACCCCGCTCTCCTTGGCAAATGAGAACTGGCGCAAACCTGCGGTGCTTGACATTAATGATCGCAGGGCGGTATGGCAGAGTTAGGAGCTTCACGGGCGCTTTTTCCGGGCCCTACATGGACCCGACGTAGACCAACAAGCGTCCGTAGCATGGTTGCGTTTCGGTGATCTTTTTGGAGAAACCGAAGGATTTGTTTGTGCAATTATGGACGAAGTTATCATGACGAATAACTACCGGAGAATTATTTTGACAGACGGTACGGTCGACATATGTTGAGCATGACACCTTCCGTGAGAATCAATTCGCCACATTTTCTCTGGTTGTTCTCGTCTAGCTAACGGAGAATACTTGCATAGGCACAACCTTGTAGCCAGGATTAGTCATCAGCAACTTGCCCTAAAATACTCTCTTGTGGAGTCGGAGATGCCGTACTACAGGTATGTGCCCGACCCAGTTCTCGACAGTGGCAATATCACATTGTACTGAGATCGGTCCATCATTACTGACAGGACTATTATTTATTTATTATTTACTAGTTAACCCGCGCAACTTTGTCTGCGTCACAATTTTCATTACTGCTCCACTTCTATTCGTCTTGGCGTGATGATATATAGCCTATAGCCTTCCTCGATAAATGGGCTATCTAACACTGAAAGACAAAACTCAAATCGGACAAGTAGTTCCTGAGATTAGCGCGTTCAAGTAAACAAACAAACAAACTCTTCAGCTTTATATATTAGTAAAGCTAAAGTAACCGAAACGAGGTGCTATTGGGTTGTAAGCTTTTGGAAACACAGACGCAGGCAGAGAGTTCCATTCCTTTGCTGTGCGCATTATAAAAGACGTTTGAAAACGCTTAGTGCGAATTGGTGGAATAGCCACAAGGTAGGTATGGTAAGATGCAGTGAGTCTGGATGTCCGATGGTAGTAGGGGGCCGGTGGGATGAGGTCGTGGAGTTCTTGGGCACACTCACTTATGTGACCTGACCCCCTCCCCCCCCCCCAAAGTTCATGGCTGCGACCGCGCCTTACCAATACATTGGTAAAGTTGCCTTTATACGATGATGCCGCATAGTTTTAACCAGTTTTGACCACATGTAATGAAAAAGCAGTTAGCAGACTATTTTGACAGTTAACGAAGTTACAAGCTTGAAAAACTTTTTGGGTTACCACAATTTATTATAAAATCTACCAATATGTTTAGAATAGCATAACCTGCCAAAGATAAAACAATAATTAATAGAAACTAGTACAGTAATGATGCCGGTGTACCCTTGTTTCGTAGACAGAAATTTCATAGAATATTTTATGTGAAATATTATTATTTCAAAGACTATTTACTTGAATGAAACCTATTTCACAGAAACACAATTCGATTAATTTCATGATCACATTTTTTTATTTAACAAACTTATGAAACAGTAGAATTATTTTTTAACGAATATTGTTTGTCCGGTGTTTTTTTCCACAGTATATTATACTTCAGTGAAATTTAATTATAATAAAATATTATTGTTTTATAATATGTCCATGGCATACTTTTAAGATGGCAAAATTTTATTAAAAATATTATTATAAAATTTTGTCCATACACATATTGCCATTTTTATAAAATAGCATTTAACCGAAAAAAAATCAATATATGTGCTACAAAAATTTGTGACAGAAATGAATCGCTGTAAAACCGACCCCACGTAGTCTTGTCTGTCCTACCCCTAGAGTGTAATTTAAGCCCGCGTAGGCGCGGAGGGGCGAGGCGGCCCGCGATCTGAGGAGCAGGTGCTATGCACCACCGCAGCTTGCTGCATGCTGAATGTTGCATGCCGCATGGTTGCTGCATGCTTGCTGCATTTATGTTGCATGTTCGCCTGCATACTGCATGCTTGCTTGCATTCTGCATATTGCATGGTCGCTTGCACACTGCATGCTTGCTTGCATTATGCATGTTGCATGCTTGTTTATGTGCTGTATGCTTCCTGCATGCTAGCTGTATGCTTGCTGCATTAATGGTTATGCTTGTTTGCATTGTTCTGTCTTTTATTCCCATCGCCATTTTGCCACCATTGCCGCTTCGCGGGGTTCCGTCGAGCAGGCCCGAATGAAAAGTTTTACTTGAGTAGAATTTACCCGCATTTTTTTTTGTGACTGCGATGTTGTAATTTTATATGAGGGTATGCATTTTGTCAAACGTTTAGAAACTGTCAGTTGATGAAATGTTTTTCTTGGTAACAAGTTTTATGTTAACTACTCATTATGCGGATAAAGAATATTTGATTTGTAATTCTATGATGTCATAAATATCGAAACAAAGTTTATTTGTAACAAACGTAAATGTCTTCGTTTTGGCCATATTAGCACCCAATGCAGATCCAAGCCCCGTTGCTACTGATGTGCTCAACCAAACCCTGGTGATGTCTGCAATGTTCCTGATTCACATGTCCGTTTTGTGACAGTTAATCCATAAGGCTAGTCACAACAAGTGCATGTGGTGTAGGTACGATCCTAGCGATGCGATTTGCTGAATTGCATTTTTGATATTGTAAAGGAACGCCAGAGCCGAGCACGCTAGTCGCTTACATACTTTCGTTCAGCCACGTCCATTTACTGTAACAAATAACCGAGTGGTTGTGAACTTGTGAACCTTTATTAATCTTTTATCATATACACGGTACAAACCCAAAAGTGCATAGGTACTTATCATGTATTCTGGACCCTAACCATAACACGCATAACATGTGGTGACCCCGAACGCTTTCAGACAATAGTTATTTGTTTTATTTTTTGCGCCGTAAGCATTGATTTACAAGATGTTGATTTGCATCCAATTCAAATTAAAGGACGTAATTATGCTAATGATTTTCGACCCAAATCAACAATAAAATGGGTAGGTAGATATTTTTTTGTATTTATTTTCTTATTTACGGAAATCCGCAAGTGTGAACCAGCCGTATTTAAACGCGGCCCGTCTGTTACTAGCCCTATAACCGCGCTTTCACACACAAAAAAACGTAAGCAATATATACACAACGACATACATACAATATATACATTCGATAAATTCGTAGGTAATCAATCCCACTCCAATCACGGTGCGGGAATGCGAGTACTCTTCCGCGCAAGCTCCTAGCCACGCCCCCGCGGCCCCGGAACTAACAGTGTGTTTGATGTTGCCGAAGCGTGCGTGCGCTTTGCGAATTCCGCTTCTCGGTACATCGTTGAGACGTAGGTACAAAGTGCAAGATGAAGGACAATTATTAAAATGTCGAGTTGGTAGAAATGGTCCGCCTGAATGCCATCAGTGGAGACAGCCTACGTGAAGCCATCCGGATGTTCACGAAAATGTTTCCCGATCGGGAACCCCCATCACAGAGCGTCATGCTGGCTATTACGCAGACTGTGGGATCATCGGCAGTTTGACGTTCCCCGGCATGCTCAAGCTCGCGGCAGCGTAGGCCTGCCTGTCGCCTTGCAGGAAGACATCCTGGAATGCTTCCAGCGAGCCCCACGGGCAAGCACGCGGGAGGCTGGTCAACACTTTGGAGTGCACCACACCACAGTTTGGCGCCTACTGAAGCGTGAACTGCAACACCCGTTCCACTACCGCAAGGCACAAGACATTCTCCCAGGTGATAATGCCGTGCGGAATAAACTTTGTCGCTGGTTGCTGGAGCACCAAGAAGCCAACATCCTGTGGACGGACGAGTGTATGTATTTACTCGAGTTGGCGTCTACAATGTTCTTAACGAATATTAGTGGGCTCACCGCGACCATAACCCGCACGTAACCAAACGGCATGCGTTCCAAGTGTGGTTTGGACTGAATGTGTGGGCTGGCATAGGGGAACATGTGCTTGGATCCTACTTCATCGATGGGTACCTCACAGTGCCACATACCTGGAGCTGTTGCGTCACGTTGTCGAGGAGATGTTGGAGGATGTTCCCCTGGCACTCCATTCCAACCTCTACTACCAGCAGGACGGTGCTCCCCTCACTATGGTCGGCAAATACGCGAGTACTTGACCAAAAGTTTTGGTGACCACTGGATCGGTCGCGGAGGACCTGTGGCCTGGCCTCCGCGTTCTCTGGACCTGACCCCTCTAGACTTTTATATGTGGGGAGACGTTAGGTTGCTTCACGAGACGCGAGACTAAGCGGACGTGTTTTCTGTATTTGATTATTATGTAACAACAATTACGATAAATATAAATATTGCTCAGTCAGTACCACCGAGCGACCCAAACCAACCAGCACCCGCGGAGAAAGAATTGCCGACTGAGGTCATCAGTACGTCGGAGATCCAGAAGTGGTTAGGATCTATAGATGGGCTTCTGAACTAAGTTTGCACGATTTTCGGTGATGGGAAAATGAACTCGGACCAGAAGCTTCGTGTTACCACTCTCTACCGGAAAGTCTCCAGTGGGACTTCTCAGATGGCCGTTTTATACCAATCCTTGAAGTCAAAAACGATCCAGGCCCATACCACAATCCAACACCTTCAGGCTCACCAGAATGTTGTGAACTCTCTTCAGCAGTTCAGAGAGGTTGTAGAGGCCAAGTTGAATCTATCGGTAAGCACTTTTTACGCTAGCATGGTGAAGAAATGTACTGATAACTTCGTCCGTCCTGCTAATTTGAGATCAGTCGCCATCTATCCGAGCGATAAGACCCAAACAAGTGACGACACCAAGTCACTTGTCCAAAAGATCATCTCCCCAGAACAACTTAAGCTTCATGTCCGTGGCCTGAAAAAATTGAAGAATGGGGGCGTTCTGATTAGCACCGAAAATAAAGGCGACATTGATAAACTCAAGAACTCGGAAAAACTGTTATCATCGGGCCTTACAATAGAAGAACCTTCTAAACGCCGCCCTAGGATAGCTGTCATTGGTGTCCTCGTAGCCCTTACTGAAAAGAAAGTAGGAAGTAAATAGGTTGCTTCTAGGCAGGCGTGCTCCATCTTCGACCACATCATCGCTTACCATCATGTGAGATGGTGGTCAAGCGCGTGCCTATTATTAGTAAAAAAAAAAAGTGTTTGACTGTATTTACGAGCAGATCTTATCAGACAAGTTACCGCATATAACTCGTGAGTCCTTCCTTGAGTGCATCAAATTAAGCCATAAATCGGGTAAAAAAGATCTTCCCACTTGTAACTACATCTTGGAACTACCCGCTAGCATAAGAAAAGTTATAATTAATCAGAGCCCAATTTTCATTAATTGGACATCATGCCCTGAGAGAGATTTCACGATAGTCACCAGGTGCTTCAATTCGGACACGCAGCCAGGTTTTGCAGGGAAACGAGTCCTACTTGCAACCACTGTGGAGAGAGTGGACACCCCTTCAAGGACTGCAGCGGCAAAGCTTCTCCCCCTCAATATGCAACGTGCAAGCGCTTCAAGAGAAAATGTGACCATCCAACTGGTGATGTAGGTTGCCCGGCCCGCAAACATGCAGAAATGAATTACATAAACTCAATAGACTATGAAGGCGCCTATGTCGAATGATTTAAAATATCGAATGACAATAGTGTCATTCGATATTTTAAATCATTCGACATTCTATACCTAAGTTCAAAATATCAACATTTAATACATCTAAGTTCATAACATCTACGTTAAAAATACCGACTAGTTAAAATATCGAACAACTTTTTATGCGGGCATGAGTGTATTCATAAATGTATTAGGTAGATTAGTTTTTTTTTTGTCACACTGCAAATGCGTTGCTATTTTAGTCATTTCATTAGTCTGTCTACTGCAAAACTTGAAAGTATTGTTCATGGTGGAACACGGATTAGAAGCATGCAGGATGCAAGCGAGCTGCAACATGCAGCAATCATGATTTCTGCCATGGTTCCAGCGCTGCGACGCTCCGGCAGTCCCACGCGAGCTTATCGTCGCAGATGCTGCGACGCTCCGGCAGCCCCACGCGAGCTTTTCGTTGCAGAGGCTGCGACGCTCCGGCAGTCCCACGCGAGCTTATCGTCGCAGATGCTGCGACGCTCCGGCAGTCCCACGCGAGCTTACCGTCGCAGATGCTGCGACGCTCCGGCAGTCCCACGCGAGCTTATCGTCGCAGATGCTGCGACGCTCTGACAGTCCCACGCGAGCTTATCGTCGCAGATGGTTTAAACGCTCACCACCTGCTCCTCAGCTCGCGGGCTGCCTCACCCTTCCGCGCCTCCGCTATACTAAATTACACTGTAAGGGGTAGGGCAGACAAGACTACGTGGAGTGGGTTTTGCAGCGATTCGATTCTATCACTAACTTTTGTAGTACAACATAATTTAATAATCAAACGAACTTACCTGAAGTGAAGTTCGATTTTAATTATCCTGTCTTCGTCTTTCGAGATTTAAATGTTCACCTGTAGTAGCCCCGCTACACTTCGACTAACTCGCACATAGTTTAGCGCCATAGGAAAGAAAGAGACAGCACTATCTCCATAGGCGCCCGAATACCCTACTACAACATTCCTCATTCGGTTCAGAGTACCGGTCTACTAGAAGAACTATAACATTGTTTGGGAAAAGAAAAGTCCACCTGAATGTCAGGGTCGGGAGGGACCTTAAATCTCTTCGACGAAGACAGGATAATTAAAATCGAACTTCACTTCAGGTAAGTTCGTTTGATTATTAAATTATCCTGTCTTCGTCTTTCGAGATTTAAATGTTCACCTGTAGATGTTTAGAGATAGACATTTGCAATGTTATAGGTAGGACGACACTGAAAAATAAATTCCTTGAATAATACATGTATTCTTATTTTAATTAACAAACACAAAAAAAGATAACTTAAAGGATTATAACCAAAGAAATAAACAGAACTTGCTTACTGAGTACTGAGAACAGCGTTTGCAAATTCACAATTTGTTTGAGCGATTGACCGATTACAAAAATTAGCAAAGGTGGCAGATTGATCTGACCACCCAGCGTTTCTCCTAATGACATCAACACTGATTCCTGCTTGATGTGCAGCAGAGGACGATGCATGACGAGTGCTATGAGCACTGAATATTTCAGTGTCGATGCCACTAGCAGCCAAACCCTGTTTTATCCATCGCCATAGTTTGCGAAGATGCTGCATAATGAGGTTTTCTAAAAGTTACAATCAATTTATTATTTACAGTACTTCTTTTGGTGGCTGTAACATTCATGTAAGCTATTAAAGTCTCTGCAGGGCAGATTGCAGGTCGCTGTCGGAAAAAGGGAAGGTCAAGAATTTGTTGGGATTTACCTATACCAGATGTCTTAATCAAATCAGTAATAGTGATTAAAACCTTGTCTTGATTAATCATAATATTGGGCAACCTAATCAATGAGAGCGTCTGACTTCTTTGGCCTGTTGACAATGCCAATAATACAACCAATTTCTTGCTCAACTGCTCCAAACTTAAATTATCGCTGGGGTATAAATCACCAAAATAATTAAGCACGATATTGGGGTTCCATGTACAATTATACTTAGGGAAGGAAGGCTTCAACTTAAATACTCCACTAAAGAATCTTTTGACAAGTTCGTCTTGATCCACATTATTTCCGGAAATAAGTGATAAAGTCGAACGGTGATTGTTCAATGTTCCATACGTGGAACCATTTGTGAAACATTGAGACAAAAAGTATAACAAATCATGTACTCCGATCTGGAACGGATCTAATCCCTTATCGTGACAGTATAACCACCACTGTTTAAAGCTAGAAGTATATTGCGTTTTAGTGCTCCCTGAAATAGACGACGTCATTACAGTCAGTGCTGATTGAGGGATCTGCAATCGCGCGAAGGCTTCCCGGATAATATAGTCGCCACCAGGGAAAGGTGGCGATGCAGAGGATGAGTTTCCCTGAAATTAGATGATAATAAAAATTTATCCGGAGGAAATATCAATATTTCACTTCCAGCAAGCGATTTAAATACTGGGAACCATGCTTGAGATGGCCAATGAGGCACTACGATTATACCGGTTGCCTCATCAGTACCTAACAATCTTTTGAAGAACCTTTAAAATGAGTGAAAATGGTGGAAATGCATAAAAGAACATATTCCATGTAATAGTAAAAGCGTCCACGTTGTATGCATAGGGATCGCGCTTCCGTGATATATATTTTTTACATTTAGCATTCGTTCTCGATGCAAAAATGTCGATCTCAGGTTTACCAAATTTTGAAACAATAGCTTCAAATGCTGTAGAGTGCAATTCCCAATCAATATTTCTTGACTCTGTGTCTGCTTCAATATTCTGGGATGACTCAAAGAAGCAAAAAGGAATATCAGACGTTCTTCACACCACGTCCATATTCTACGGGCAATTTCATTGAGATGTGCGTATTGCACTCCACCCATTCTAGTTATGTAAGCGATCGCCGTAGTATTGTCAATACGTAGGAGAATGTGACAATTCCTTCCCCTACATGTGGACACTGCGGTGAAGAAGGCCACACCATTCAAGATTGCCCCAAAAAAGCCGTTGCGCCAAGATGTGCAACGTGCATCCGCTTCAAAAAACCAGCCAACCACAAGACGGGAGACCTAGAGTGCCCTGCTAAAAAAGCTGCCGAAAACAGGTACCTAAACTCGGTTGACTATGAAGGCGCCTAAGAGCGCCACATATTTGTTTATATTTTAGACTTAACTCACTGTTCACATTCTTTTTTTACTATTATGGATAATAATTTAATTACTGATATAGATAACACATTTGTGCCTGATGCAAAGACATGCCAGGTTGAGGACTGCATACAATATATTTCCGATTATAAAAAGTCACTAACCATACTAACACAAAACATTCGCAGTATTTTTAAGAATATCGATAGCTTCAACATTTTTCTTAGTAGACTTAATTTTGATTGTGATGTGATGGTTCTAACCGAGTGCTGGCTATCTGATCGCCAGGATAACCTCCCAGTAATGCCAGGGTACAACTTATTGTATACCAAGCTAAATAGCAACCAAAATGCTGGTGTGGTGGTCTATTCAAAGGAATCATTTATGGTCACAGTGGAAGAACCTACTCTTCAAGACTGTATGAGTAATTGTTTGATCATCAAAATTGGTACAACTACAGCAATAATTGCTATTTATAGATCCCCTTCTGCTAGAAACTTGGATTCTTTTAACGCTGCCTTAAACCAAATTTTTCTAGACCTAAGCTCATTCAATAATGTCATACTAACAGGTGACATAAATATAAACATAAACTCTGATAACTGCGATGCAGGGACCCAAGAGTATCTTAACATCTGTTCATTTCATGGTTTTCTACCTGCGCACACCTTGCCCACACATGATAGCGGTTCCTGCCTCGATCACATGATCATTAAATCTAGTTTATCGTATGTTACGCTTGTTACTAACTCAACAATTACTGACCATCACGCTGTTCTACTAACCCTAAACTTAATGCTGCCTAAGCTGAATCGTCCCCAGACCAAAACACAATTAAATACAAACAAACTCGAATATGATTTATGCAAACTTGACTTTAGCCCAGTTTACAATACTGCTGACGCAAATTTTGCTTTATCGTACTTAATAAAACATGTACAATTAGCAATATTACGTAACACTACTGTTATTACAACAAACAAGAAACTTAATAATATTAAACCTTGGATCACTCCTGGCCTGATTCGGTGTATAAGACACAGAGACAAACTTCATCAATCATCTAGGAGAAACCCAGGTAATAGTATTATTCAAACCACTTACAAAAGATACAGAAATTTTTGTAACAATCTCATAAAGAATTTAAAAAGGAATTACGATAAAAATGAATTAAACAAAGCAGGAAACAATAGCAAGCAACTTTGGAAACATATAAAAAACGTCACTTATATGTCAAAACAGCGTGAATCAAATTCGAGTTTATTGTTAACAAATAGTTCACCTCTTTCATCAGCCAACCATGTCAATAACTTTTTCGTGAATGTTGGGAAAACTCTTGCCGAGCAGATTCCTCAGCATTACGGTCATCAACCACCTTCCCATGAATTGTATAATAACCGCGCACTACAATCTTTCGGACTGCTGGACACTGACGAAGACGAAATAACACGAGTTATTAGTGGACTAAAAGATGACTGTGCTGTTGGATGGGATAATATTAGCAGTAAGATCCTTAAACAATTCAAGCATATCCTGGTACCTCCCTTAACCCATATATTTCGTATCTGTTTTTCTGAAGGCATTTTTCCTAAATGCCTAAAAAAGGCAGTTATAGTACCTATATTTAAATCTGGGAACAAACACTTAGTTAATAATTATAGGCCAATATCGTTACTCTCATCAATTTCCAAAATACTTGAGAAAATTGTAAATAGCAGGCTAGTTAACTATTTAGAAAAAAATAATTTACTATCATCTAGGCAATTTGGTTTTAGAGCCAAATTATCCACAGCTGATGCGGTGCACCTCCTGACCGATTATGTCTCAGAGGAACTTGGCAAAGGAAATCAGACTTTGGGGGTCTTCCTTGATCTAGCGAAAGCTTTTGACACAGTGTCTGTTTCTATGCTCCTAAACAAATTAGAGACCATGGGAATAAGGGGAACCCCGCTGAAACTCTTTGCTGACTACCTAGATGACAGATATCAATGTGTTACAATAGACAATATCACGAGCGATGAGCAAAAAAATACTAGTTTTGGTGTTCCCCAGGGCAGCATTTTGGCCCCAACCCTTTTTCTCGTTTATATAAATGATTTGTGCAATTTGAACCTACAACATGGCAAAATTATTTCATATGCTGACGACACGGCCTTAGTATTTACCGCTAAAACTAGTAAAGAATTGTACAAATACGCTCAATTAGGTTTCAATACTGTGACTAACTGGCTTCATAGTAATTTACTAACGTTAAATGCTGACAAGACAAAATATATTCAGTTCTCCATGCGCAAGCCTCAAATTAACATTTCTCATCCTTACCTGTTTGCGCATAAATGTGCACCCCACACTATCAGTACATGTGACTGTCCTTTTATCCTCCAAACATCCAACATTAAATATCTCGGAGTAATAATAGACGATACTCTCTCTTTTAGACTACATATTGAGAGTCTGGTTAAAAGAGTGCGCAAATTAATCTATGTCTTTAAAAAACTGCGAGCTATTGCGGACCCAAAAGTAATTACACAAGTTTATTTGGCCCTAGGGCAATCTGTAATCCAGTACTGTATCGTTTCATGGGGTGGAGCAGCCAAAACTCACTTACTCCCTCTTGAAAGAGCTCAGAGAGCTATTTTAAAAGTAGCCAATTTCCATCCCTTTCTCTATCCCACAGACCTTCTGTACAAATCCTGCAACGTACTGACTGTTCGCCAGCTTTTCATTATGCAACTGGTATTAAAACAGCACACCATGCTCACTTACAACACCGAAAAAACTAATAAGAGACGGAATGATATTGTCTGCGAGTCTACTTCATTTTCAAAATATGCTTTTGTAAAAAGATTTTTTAAATTTTTAGGTCCATTTCTGTACAATAGACTAAATAAGGAACTAAGTATCTATAAGTTAAATTACTATAGCTGTAAAAAGACAATTGTGCAATATTTATTAAGCATCTCGTACGTAGAGACAGAAGACCTTCTTTTTGTGTGTAAATAAAATGTGATGTGTCCCTTAATTTTAAGTTTTTATTTAAGGTTATTGATAAATTGTTATTTTATTATGAGGTTTACATATTAAGCACTATCTAGCCTGAGACACAGGTTTCAACCTAGTTCAGGCAAATCAGCAACTGTGTTCTGTAAAAAATGTTGTAAAATATTTTATTGTAAATGTGCCCTGTTTTATAAATAAACGATATTATTATTATTATTAATTACAGACCTTTTTCGTGAAAGAATTTAAGTCCAAAATAGGCTGCAAAGAGCTCCAAATAGTTAATATGACAAGAAAGCTCCTCTTCCGTCCACGAACCGCCTATACTTTGTCCCCCAGAGGCTGCACCCCAGCCGATACTAGATGCATCACCCCAGCCGATACTAGATGCATCACTAAAGATGTCTAATGCAAACGGCACTGGTCTGATGGGGTTATTCGTGTTTAAATTGAAGACTTCCACAAGTCAAATAAACTCGTAAACTATTTGGAACAGTCATCATCTTGCCATAATCGTCATTATCCAATATGGCTAGATATTTGGTCGGCTCTAAAGATTTTGTATACAACCACCCATACGCAACAGCCGGGCAAGCAGCTGTTAGGGTACCTAAGTAGCGAGTGAAAGCACGAATAGTGATTCTCGTCGTAACTAGCATATTTTCGGTACGTGACAAGATGTCATGTCTTTTCTTTAAAGGGAGCTCTAGGGTCATGTTTTTAGAGTTTAAATTAAAACCTAAAAACTGACAACATTGGCTTGGTACCAGTGAACTCTTCTGGTTCTTCTCTTCTCTTCTTCTTCTGGTTTATAACAAATCCTAAGTTCATTAGGCACTTAATACTTTCATTAATGTTATTTAAGCACTCTTCATAACTATCTTCAAAGTAACAACTGTCATCTAAGTAGAATACAGATTTAAAACCTCGAGATCGCAAAAAAGTAGAAACTGGTTTCATAAGTTTTGTAAAAGCATATGGAGCTGAGCACAATCCAAAAGGTATAACCAAAAATTCGTACAAAATATGTTCAAAATAAAATCTCTAAAACTTTACATGACCATTGTGAATAGGTATCAAAAAGTATACTTCTTTCAAGTCCAAGTTAACCATATAGCAGTCAGTTCTCATTAATTTGACAGCTGTCCTAACATCTTCCATCTTAGAATGGCTAACATCGACAAACTTATTTTTTTTTTTTTTTTTAATGTAGAATTAAACGTTTTTCGCCTTTACTTTTAGGAATAATAAAAATAGTAGATACAAAATGATCGCGGGTAGGATTACATTTGCGTATGACTTTGCTTGCAACAAACGATTCAATTCTTGTTTAATGTAAAACCTGTCGTCTTTCGAGAAAGAAGATTTTGGAATCATACCCGGATGCTGTACAGGATGCTTAAGAAAAGGAATTCTATAACCAGAAATGGTCTCAAGGATCGTTTTGTCATTAGTAACCTTTTCCCAAGCTTCAATATAATACCTTAAGCGACCAGCATGAGAGTATACCTGAGAAGTTGTTGCTTCGCGTTCGTAGTGGGGTCCGCTCCCGCTGGCTTGTGGCGTGATGCAGAGTGCTTGTGAGGGGACGACCCTCGTGGAGCACGGGTCATCGCCTGCACTGCTCGCGGCGGCGGTAGTTCGATCCTGGCTTGGTCCCGCCGCCGCGTCTCGGCTGCCCACGAACGTTGCGGTGATAAGATTGGCGTGACGGTGGGCCTTTATAGTTTAAAGTGCTCGTTTGAGCTGCGGATTGAATAAGCTTGCCTGTCTTCTGTATTCCACGCGAAGATTTAATAAATTCTCCTAATTTCTCACCAAAAAGATGATTGTCTCTTTTTCTATCCTTATAAGGCTCTAAAAACGTCTTGTCGACCATTGGAGTGACAAGAGATCTTCTAGTCTCAGTCTCTAAATAATGAGAATCGGACAACAGCCTTGTCGCGTCTGTAAGAAGACGAAGGATGTCGGTAGTTTCACTGGATTTGGTCAATATACCTGACATTGTCCTTCCTAAGATAGTCAAGATGCATCCCATTTGCGATTGCTTCTTCTAAATCCTTACGACGTCACGATTTTTTGCAGACTCATTTAGCATAGCCGTTATTTCAGGATTAAGAACTGGAGCTTTAATTAAGGGACAGTTTTTTGGAAGTAGGTATTTTTTTATTAGTTCCTCTCGTGTTTCCTTTTTAAGGCCATCCTTAAGGATAGGATCCCATCGCTTCAATAAATTAGCTACAATATCTGGACCCCAATCGGCGATTTCAGGTTCGAAATCCCCTAGAGCCCTTAAGAGCTCAGGATCTGCGATAGGAGGAACACTATCGTCATTTTGTATTAGCGTCATCGGCCGGGGCTGTCACACCCTGGAAGTCAGCTGGCTGTGATGCATTTCCCCCGTTGTAGAAAAAGTCGGGTGGCACGGTGAGGCAAAGCACGCAGGAATGCCTGGCTCTTCCAATGGCCTTGCTGAGTCAGCGGGTATATCATCTGCCACAGCAGCCGTCGCCGTCGGCGTAGGAGAGCGGTCAGGAGACGAAGGCCTAGACGCACCACTGTCCGATTCCAGAAATTATGGAACGATATTTTTGGTTAATATCTCGTATTGACTCTTAAAAAAAATAAAAGAAAAGGTCAATATCTCGTATTGACTTGAAAGTTTAATGTACCGTCTAACATCTCGTGTTAGATCTAAGGTATTATTACAAATAATTATAAAAGGCCTTGTATTTTACACCATAGATCACAATATTGTTTTGCACAATAACAATGAAAACTAAAATTACGTAGGTAGTAGATACAAACCTTCAATTGACACACTTCTATGACGTTGTCTTTTCTTGGTAAATTTTTGTTCATATTTCTTCAATTTCCTTCGCCATTTATCTTCGTTAGTTTCTTCATGCCTCCTCTTTGGCATTTCTTAAGTTTCTAGAACTGTTTAACACCAATAAAATCCGAAAAACGAAAAAACTTCTTTCACTATGTGCGGTAGCCTCGCGCGCACGGAAACGAATGAGGAATGTTGTAGTAGGGTATTCGGGCGCCTATGGAGATAGTGCTGTCTCTTTCTTTCCTATGGCGCTAAACTATGTGCGAGTTAGTCGAAGTGTAGCGGGGCTACTACAGGTGAACATTTAAATCTCGAAAGACGAAGACAGGATAATTTACTTTTTTGTCTTATCTTGAGACAATATTTTAATTTAAATACCTAAAAAACACCTTCACGATTGACCTCCGCTTGTACACTAGGCACCGATTTTCATGGATAAAATAGGTCGAAATTGTTCCAAAATCGAATCGGGGCACCCCTACTTTATGTAGTCTTTTGGCTGTTACCCCTAGAGTGTATATAAAAATCCGGAGGCGCGAAGGGAGGGCAACCCCCGCCCGCTGTAACAAAGCAAAGCATGGGTGCCTATCCTTTGTTACGCAAGGGCGAAGGGGTTGCACTTCCCGGAGCGCAGGAGACGTTGCAGAAGCAATTTTTTTCCACTCATACTACTTATGTCAATTTTGTTTTCGAAATTTCAACATGAATATAAATAATGAATGTATTAAATGTTGAAAATTAACCCATTTTTACAAAGGTATTTTAATTTTCGATGTTCAAATAGGTACTCATCGATATTAAGGACGTTCCATACTCTGTACTTCGATATTTAGGACATCTAAATCTAGATTTTAGATGTATTGGACTTAGGTTATTTAACCATTCGACGATATAAAGTTTCGTTATTTTAAATTTCGATTTTACGGTCTAAATATTTAAAATGTAGGTATTTTAATTTTCGATATTCAAATACGTATCCTTGATACCTACCCATATTGTAGAAGTGCATAAAAAATAACTATACCGCCATCCTCTTCCCCCCGGACCGCCGCCGCGCCGTAAGGTGTACACGTGCACTAGACCCCTTACAATATATTATAAAACAAATAATCAAATTTAAAGTAAATTTAAATTCAGTGAAATAATAAAACAGCATAATACGCAGGAGGTGTTTGGTGCGGAGCGGATCACCGCGCGTGAGTACCGCTCAAAATACTACTCTACAGTTCTGTCGCCCTGGTATACAATACTGTGACAACTAATCAACGTAAGCGCAGGCAGAATCAAATTGGACCGCGCCCACTAATTAGCGCTCGCTCAAGCCCATAAACCACTTAAAGCTAAGCGCTGCCTTCTTCAAGGACACTCACCGCCCACCTTATCTATCATTGATCGCTTGACCTGCGCTCGCGCCCACTGCTGGTTGTGTTGATATTATATATCTCCATAGTCCATTCAACCGGGCCCCGACAGCTAATTAACGCCCTGTACTCATCACAGCCTGGTACTTTAAACAGGTAAAATGGATAAATCTCTCTCTGATACAAATATCAGCTCAATGATGGACGAGACTCCACCGAATTATATATCTACGCGTAGTAAGAGATTAAGGGAAGAAGATCTACCGGAGGAGTTTTCGAAATTTAGAAAAGAGATCAAAGAAATGCTTTTTTCAATTATCTCAACTCAGCGAGATGAACTAAAAATAATTAAGGATATTCAGCTAACCAACAATAACATTGAAACCGCCATAGCTAACTTATCTCATCATAACGAAGAGTTCCGTAAGAAAATAGAATCTCTTGAAGTACAAGGAAAAAAGGACCGCGAGTACATTGCAATTTTAGAGGATAAAATAGAAGATCTACAAAGAACCAGTAAAAAAACCTTCATCGAGATAAAGAACGTTTCTAAGAAGCCTCAAGAAAATGAACTTAGGAAAACATCTAAGCCTCGAAATGGACTCGCGCGACCTCAAAGACATTTATCGGCTACCTAGTAAGAAAGACGGTATTACAAGCACAACCATAGTTGTTGAATTGAACTCCAATATGCTGAAAACTAATCTACTAAAGAAGGCAAAGTCGTATAACATCAAAAACACTAGTAAGCTTCAGGCGAAACATCTTGGGATTACGAGCAACGCGGAGGTACCTGTGTTTATATCTGAGCAATTGACCCCTAAAGGCGCCCAACTGTTTTTCTTAGCTCGTGACCTTGCTAAAACTAAGCAATACAATTTTGCTGGACTTCTTTTGGCCGTGTTTTGGTTAGGAAGGATGAGAATGCTCGGGCGATCGTTATAAAAAGTGAAGCACAGGTGCACCACTTATCACAGGAAGCATGACCAAGTACTGTCATTCGAGTGTTCCTGGTACTGAAAACTTTGTTATTTTTTGTTAGTTTTTTCACGGTTAATGATTTTTCTAACTTTAATTTTAAGATATATAGATTTATCTCAAATTTTTATAACTGTAAATAAAGTCGGCTCGCTTTTACACATTCAAACACCACAGTTCATACAAACTATTCTACACAACTAACTCACTCAAAACATTCACACTCATACTAGTCATACTCACTCCACTCAATACTTAATATATCATGTCTTGTTGTGCCAATTCATACATTTATAATTAAAAATGCTCGTTCTTTTGTAAAGACAGACGTTGTATGTATGTAAATCGGGCTGGTTTCCGCAACTCCACGACTAAGCGCGTATTTTGCGTGCAGGTGGGACAAATGCGTCATTCGATCCACCCCAGCTCCCCAAGGAAGGCCAGCAACGCCTTGGTGTTACTAACTATCTCACACAGGGTACCTGGGTTTCCGAAGTACTTTGCCCTGTAATCCGCAACTACCGGGCAGCTTAGAAGCAGGTGTGCTGCTGTCTCATTCTCCTCCATGCAGGCTCTGCATAGCGGGCTGTCAGTGACTCCTATAGCATAGAGGTGTTTATTAAAAGACCCGTGGCCAGTTGTTACGGCTGTGACTGAACGCAACTGTTGTTTAGTCAGTCTTAGGGCTTGTTTTGTGAAACGGCCATCTATAGAGGGAAGTGCCTCTTTGGCCTGCCTACACTCACTATGGTCAACCCATAACTTGTGATGTTTATCTCCGGTGCGTTTCCTTACCAGATTGCGGCACGATGGGCTCAGGTCCCATCGCTGACAAACTCAACCCCCTTCGGACGAGTTCATCCGCAGCGTCGTTGCCTCGAGATTCCCTTGATCCATTGAATGGTTACTTTGTTGTGTCTACCAATCTGGTTGAGACGTTGGTGACACTCGAGAATCAACCCAGAGTTCACTGTGTGGCTGTTCAGAGCTTGCAGGATGGCCATGCTGTCCGAGAGTATGCGTATTGAGTGGTCCTTAACTTCCCTGGTTAGGATGGCTGATGCCGCCAGAGAAATGCCCATGCATTCAGCCTGGAACACTGTGTTGTGGACCCCTAATGGTTTGGCTATGTGGATATTGAGATCCTCTGAGAAGATTCCCGCACCAGTACCTGTACCTGTTTTTGATCCATCGGTGAAGATCCGCAGCTCGGCGGGGCAGAGCCCCTCGCACCGATGATCCTCATGCAATTAGATTTTGTATTTTTTATCGAAGGTAAATTGCTTGGGTACCCGGTCGTTAATTGCTTTTATTATGGGGAGTTCATTGTTGAGCTCCTCGAGCAGAGCGGTGTGTCGTGTATCTCTCTTACTCCAGAGACCTAATGTTTTGAGGCGTACTGCTGTCATCGTCGCTTCCAGTTGTATAAACAAGTGTAGCGGAGGGAGCTCCAGCATGGCTTCCAGCGCCGCAGTTGGAGTAGTCCTCATGCAGCCCGTCGTTGCCATGCAGGCCAGCCTTTGCATGTGTTGTAACTTGTTTACGGCTGTAGCTAGCTTTGTGCGTGGCCACCACACTACGGCCCCGTAGGTTAACATGGGCCGAATTAGTGCGCTCTACAGCCATAGTATTATTTTTGGGAGATAGGCCCCACTTCTTCCCTATCATTTTCCTGCATTGCCAGAAGATAATGCAGGCCCTGTTTAGTTTGTAGTCTAGGTGATTACTCCAGCTTAACTTACTGTCTAGGATGACGCCTAGATACTTTACCTCGTTAGACAGCTGGAGCTCTGTGTTGAAGAGCATAGGTAGCCGGTAGTGGCCTAGTGCTCGCTTTTGAGTGAACATGACTAATTCAGTTTTCGTGGGGTTTACCGACAGATCATATTCGTCGCACCATCATTCCACGATGCGTAGTGCTTGTTGAGTGAGGTTGCAGTTCGTTCCAGTCACTTTCCCTGACACTAGGATTGCGAGGTCGTCAGCATAACCTATTGTGTAGTAACGATGTGCGTTGAGTTTGGTGATCAGATCATTAATTACCAGATTCCACAGAAGAGGGGAGAGCACTCCCCCCTGCGGGCAGCCTCTGGCTATCAGAACCAACTGCTGCTCTTCCTCAAGGCGAACCACTCGTTAGCTTAACATATTAGTCATCCAGTCAGTTAGTACCTGTTCCACACCGTGTTTGGAGAGAGCGGCACTAATGCTGGAAAAGTTTGTCTTGTCGAAGGCTCCTTCGATGTCTATGAATGTGCCCAGGCAGGACCCTTTCTGGTGAATCGCTTCCTCAATCTGGTTCACCACCAGATGAAGAGCGGAATCTGTCGACTTACCCGAGCTGTATGCGTGTTGGTTACCAAACAGTGGTATTGTTTTTAAAACGCCATCACGTATTTCCCTTTCACACAGTCTTTCCATTGTCTTCAATAAAAACGAGGTCAGACTAATAGGTCGATAGGATTTAATAATAATAATAATAATAATAATGGGTCGCTACCCCAGTTCTTAACTACAGGAATAACCCACCTGCTCCATAAATCAGGTAGTACTGCGGAACCTAAAAATTATAGACCGATCACGTGTTTACCGACGGTCTATAAAGTTCTTACATCCATTTTGAGGGCAAAGATTAATAGTCATATTAACAACAACAACATCCTGTCTGCCTCTCAAAATGGATGTAGGAATGGGTCCCGCGGTACTAAGGAGCTACTCCTTATTGATATGGCCATTAGCCAACAGGTTCGGCGTTCCCGAAAGGATCTGTCAACATGCTGGATAGACTATAAGAAGGCCTATGACTCGGTGCCTCATACATGGCTCATGAGGGTGCTAGAATTGTATAAAGTTGATGCAACGCTACGCACCTTCCTGATGTCGTGTATGGGGCAATGGAGGACAGTCCTTCGCTATCCAGGATGTCGAAATATCCAGAGGAATAGCGAACCGGTAAGGATCGAGCGGGGTATATTTCAGGGCGATAGTTTGAGTCCACTTTGGTTTTGTCTAGCCTTGAATCCTCTTAGCACACTGCTGGAGAATTCAGGGCTAGGCTATCGGTTGAAGAGAGGTGGTCAGGTTATATCTCACCTCCTTTACATGGATGATCTGAAACTCTTTGCCCCCACTAATCTGCAACTGCTGGAGCTACTGAAGGTAACTGAAACATTCAGTAACGCCATCAGGATGGAGTTTGGTGTGGACAAATGTGCGGTCATGCATGTAAAGCGTGGAGAGATTATGGAATCCGTGGGAACTCAACTCTCGGATTCCATAAACCTGAGATCCCTCTCTCCAACTGAAACTTACAAGTATTTGGGTATGTCGGAAGCGTTAGGTATCAATGTTACTGACATGAAGCAATCGTTGAAGGAGCGCTTCTTTGGCCGCCTGAAGAAGGTATTCAATAGCTTTCTATCGGGCGGAAACAAGGTGCGCGCCTTCAATGGTTGGGTCATGCCAGTATTGATGTACTCTTTCGGCGTACTCAAATGGACTCAAACGGAACTTGACGCCCTGGATAGGCGGGTCCGTACACTGCTTACTGCGTATCGAATGCATCACCCACGATCGTCGGTAATGAGACTGTATATTCCGCGAAAGTGTGGAGGTCGAGGCTTTTTAAATGCTAAGACTCTCCACAATCGCGAGATATGCAGTCTTAGGGAATATTTCCTAGCTGTCGACGTGGGTATGCATCGAGATGTAGTGGCGGTGGACAAGGGACTCACCCCGCTCTCCTTGGCAAATGAGAACTGGCGCAAACCTGCAGTGCTTGACACTAACGATCGCAGGGCGGTATGGCAGAGTAAGGAGCTTCACGGACGCTTTTTCCGGGCCCTACATGGGCCTGACGTAGACCAACTAGCGTCCGTAGCCTGGCTGCGTTTCGGTGATCTTTTTGGAGAAACCGAAGGTTTTGTTTGTGCAATTATGGACGAAGTTATTATGACGAATAACTACCGGAGATTTATTGTGAAAGACGGCACGGTCGACATATGTCGGGCATGTCACCGTCCGGGAGAATCAATTCGCCACATTGTCTCTGGTTGTTCTCGTCTAGCTAACGGAGAATACTTGCATAGGCACAACCTTGTAGCCAGGATTATCCATCAGCAACTTGCTCTGAAATACTCTCTTGTGGAGTCGGAGGTGCCATACTATAGGTATGCGCCCGACCCAGTTCTCGATAATGGCAATATCACATTGTACTGGGATCGGTCCATCATCACTGACAGGACTATTGTTGCCAATAAGCCTGATATAGTGGTGGTGGACCGAATTGTGAGGCGTGCAATGATTGTAGACATAACCGTCCCGCATGACGAGAACCTCGTGAAAGCCGAGAAAGACAAACAAATCAAGTATATTGACTTGGCTCGCGAGGTTGTCGACATGTGGGAAGTGGACTCCGCAATCATTGTACCGATAGTCGTATCGGCCAATGGCTTAATAGCCACGAGCCTCGACCAACACCTTAGGAGGCTCTCGTTGGGCAGCTGGATCAAGGGCTTGATTCAGAAAGCGGTACTTCTGGACACGGCTCGCATTGTCAGGAGGTTCCTTTCTCTGGAGCCCTGACCACCGGTAGCTTGGACCCTGTTCCCGATATCGGTGGGCTACTATTTTTATATTTTTAAATGTTTTTTTATTTATTTTATTCAAATATTTAAAAATATAATTTATATGTATAGTTAAATGAATAAAGAAGATAATAATAATAATAATCTGTGGCTCGGCTGTCAACTCGAACGTCATATTTTTTTTCTGAATCCGCAATTTTCAATATAATTTATTAAATCATTACCATTAAAATGGCAAATATAATCAGTACAACAAAAAAAAAAAACCAGGAACACAACAATAAAATCAAGAACAACAACAATTACCGCTTTTTGGACCGACAACAAAATGTGAAATGCTGACAAGAAGCCGAGCTCAAAAACAAAACGCACGACCAACATCTTCGGGTTCGTCGCTCAGCTTCGCCTCGCAGCCGCCGGGACCTTTTTTTTTTTTTTGTGACGGGGGGAAATCCTCATGGATGTCCTCCGCCCTGGGGCGGGCGGAGGGGTCTGTCAGACTCTTACTGACTAAAACCACCCCGGTGCTCCATCTCTCACCAACCGGAGATCGCGAGAACTAATGCGACTTCCGTAATCCCCGGCTGGTGCCAGCCCGTCTCTGCGGGCCACCTCGGGTCAGCGGGGGGAGTGAGGTGTTTGACTCCCCCCACGACGTCAAAGAGGGGCGCACGGGAACACCACGCGCCGCCACCTCGGGGCCGAATGAATGGGGGGCGACGGACATCCCCAATTCCGCCGCCCCTAGACCCAGTTAGGGGGGGCCGGAAGAGGGCAGCGTATACCCTCCTCCGACGCCCGGTGCGCCTGCTGCGGGCTGGGAGAGAGGTTGAGATTTCCCTCTCCCTTTCCGCAGCCTCCTTCTGCGCGATAACTGTTTCGCAGAAGGAGACCACCGCGTCCCAGGACTCCTCGCCGTCGACCATAGCACGAACTACAGCCGACAGCGAGAGATCACTGCCTACCACAGAGATGAGGGCACGGCGCGGCTCCTCCCAAGCGGCACACTCTGCCAGCGTATGCCGCGCCGTGTCCTCCCGACAGTCGACGCAGTGGTGACACCGAGCGTCCGGCTCCCTGCCTATGGGACACAAGAACCTCCCGAAGCAGCCATGCCCCGAGAGGACCTGCGTCACACGAAATGTCAAGGAGCCGTGCCTTCAGCCGCCGGGACCTGCGCCAGCCGCGAGTCCAGGGATTCTGGTAGCTGCAGTTGCGTCGAGTTCGAGCGACGAATACTTCTCGCCGCCGACGACACCACCACCTGCGCGTCGGCGCGGACGAGACCGACCACCGGCCAGCTTAGGACTTCGAGGCCCACCGGCCTCTGACACCGGTGGAAGTGTGCAGCGTATGAAATGGTCGCAATCAATAAACGAGAATGTGATACGCTCATACTTTGGGGCTACAGAGGGGGGAACTAACCTGACTGCGTACCGTGGTCGGATGCTCTCTCTGTTTCAGGTACTTGAGCCAGCTGTCAACGTTTCAGCCCAACGGTTATCGGATCAGGTGCGGGTTATCCAGCGTAACCATATGTTGGATGACGCCGTGCTTGATAGACTGCGTCTGGAATCACGGAGCAGCCGCGTCTCACCTACTTCGCCACCGGCCGCGGTGCAAATACAACCCAGTGCAAGTGTTTCACCGCGACTCAACTACGTCGGTGAAGATGATGATGACGGGGCCACATCCGTGAGTACCCAATGCAATGAGCGATTGAGGAGCGCTTTGGAGGATGCCTTCCGAGAGTATCGCTCTACACCGCCTGGGCTTAGACCTCGTCTACCTCGTTTGCCCATGCATAATAAAAATAGGGCGCTGGTGTGTGCTCTAGATTCGCAGCTAACAAGTTATTTTGACAGCAGCGAAGACCTTGCCGATACCCACTCGATCTTGTACTGTGCGGCTGCAGCAGCATTTCGTGTAGCTCATGTCAAATTTCCTAGTAGTGACAGAGTTACACGACCAGCTGTACCAGCTTGGCAGTGCAGGATCGAGCATCGTATCGGTGAGGCTAGAGCACTCATCGGCAAACTAATCTGCTTCAGGGAGGGTAACACTCGCCGCAGAGTGATGCGCTTTGTGAGGCGGGCGTTCTCTCTCGTCACAGAGCGTATCGACTTCCTGAAGCAGAAAGTCTATGCATGGGCAAGCCGTATACGTCGGTACAAGCGGCGAGTGGAGCGATACACTCAGAATCGCACATTCCAAAGCAATGAGAGGTGGGTTTATAGGGCTTGGGAGCGACCAGACCAAGGTGTGACTGATACGCGCCTACCGGATGATGATGCCAAGTGTTCATTCTGGCGCAGCATCTGGTCGGTGCCTGTCAGTCATACCGAGGGCGATTGGACTCGGGAGGTCGAGCGCGCGTGCGATCCGATACCAGAAATGGGGGCAATTAACATCAGCCCCCAAGACGTAGCTCGTGCAGTCCGTCCGTTGCCTAACTGGAAATCTCCGGGACCGGACGGGCTGCACAACTTTTGGATTAAATGGTTCAAAAGATCGCACGCTCGCTTGGCATCTCAATTCCAGTCTGCGTTAGAGTCAGGGTCGCTGCCCCAGTTCCTGACTACAGGAATAACCCACCTGCTCCATAAATCAGGTAGTACCACGGAGCCAAAAAATTATAGACCGATCACGTGTTTACCGACGGTCTATAAAGTTCTTACATCCATTTTGAGAGGAAAGATTAACCATCATATTGATAGTAATTCAATAATGTCTTCTTCTCAAAATGGATGTAGGAACGGGTCCCGCGGTACTAAGGAGCTGCTCCTCATCGACATAGCCATTAGCCAACAGGTTCGACGTTCCCGAAGGGATCTGTCGACATGCTGGATAGATTATAAGAAGGCCTATGACTCGGTGCCACATACATGGCTCATGAGGGTGCTGGAACTGTACAAAGTTGATGCAGTTTTACGAACCTTCCTGATGTCGTGTATGGGGCAGTGGAGGACGGTTCTTCACTATCCAGGGTGTCGACAGACCCAGGCGAACAGCGAACCGATAAGGATCGAGCGTGGCATATTTCAGGGTGACAGTCTGAGTCCACTGTGGTTTTGTCTGGCCCTCAACCCTCTCAGTACATTGTTGAGGGTTCGGGCCAAGGCTATCGGTTGAGAAGAGGTGGTCAGGTCATATCGTACCTCCTTTACATGGATGACTTAAAACTGTTTGCTCCTAACAACTTGCAACTGATGAAGCTACTGAAGGTAACAGAAACCTTCAGTGGCGCCATCAGGATGGAATTTGGTTTGGACAAATGTGCGGTCATGCATGTAAAGCGAGGGGAGATTATGGAATCCGAGGGAACACAACTCTCGGATTCCATAGACCTTAGGTCCCTCTCCTCAACCGAAACTTACAAGTATTTGGGTGTGTCGGAAGCGTTAGGCATCAGTGCTACTGACATGAAACAATCGTTGAAGGAGCGCTTCTTTGGCCGCTTGAACAAAGTACTTAACAGTCTTTTATCAGGCGGAACCAAGGTGCGCGCCTTCAACGGTTGGGTCATGCCGGTTTTGATGTATTCTTTCGGCATACTCAAATGGACTCAGACGGAACTTGACGCCCTGGATAGGAGGGTACGTTCACTGCTTACTGCAAATCGGATGCATCACCCACGGTCATCGGTGATGAGGCTGTATATCCCGCGGAAGTGCGGGGGTCGTGGCTTCTTAAATGCTAAGACCCTGCACAACCGCGAGGTATGCAGCCTTAGGGAATACTTCCTAGAGGCCGACGTGGGTATGCATCGAGATGTGGTAGCGGTGGACAAAGGCCTTACCGCGCTCTCCTTGGCTAACGAGAACTGGCGCAAACCTGTGGTATTAGATACTAACGACCGCAGGGAGGTATGGCAGAGCAAGGAGCTTCACGGACGCTTTTATCGGGTCCTACATGGGCCCGATGTAGACTTCTTAGCGTCCGTAGCCTGGCTTCGTTTTGGTGACCTCTTCGGGGAAACCGAAGGTTTTGTCTGTGCAATTATGAACGAAGTTATGATGACTAATAATTACCGGAAATACATTGTGAAGGACGGTACGGTTGACATATGTCGGGCATGTCACCGGCCCGGGGAATCTATCCGTCACATTATTTCCGGTTGTTCTAGTCTGGCTAACGGAGACTATTTGTACAGGCACAACCTTGTAGCCAGGATTATCCACCAGCAACTTGCTCTTAAATACAATCTTGTGGAATCGGAAGTACCGTACTATAGGTATGTGCCCGACCCAGTTCTCGAAAGTGGTAGTTGCACATTGTATTGGGATCGGTCTATCATCACTGACAGGACTATTGTTGCCAATAAGCCTGATATAGTGGTGATAGACCGACTAGAGCGTCGCGCAATGATTGTTGATATAGCAGTCCCTCATGACGAGAACCTCGTGAAGTCAGAAAAAGATAAACAAACGAAGTATCTTGACTTGGCTCGCGAGGTTGTCGACATGTGGGATGTGAACACAGCAGTCATTGTGCCGATAGTCGTGACGGCCAATGGTATTATTGCCAAGAGCCTCGACCAACATCTCAAGAGGCTCTCGTTGGGCAGCTGGATCAAGGGCTTGATCCAGAAAGCAGTACTCCTGGACACGGCGCGCATTGTTAGGAGGTTCCTCTCTCAGGAGCCCTGACCACCGGTAGCTTGGACCCTGTTCCCGATACCGGTGGGCTACTATTTTTTATATTTTTAAATGTTTTTTGTATTTTTATAGAAATATTTAAAAATGTATTGAATATGTATATGAATGGAATAATAATAATAATAGCCTTCTATCAGGCGGAAATAAGGTGCGCGCCTTCAACGGTTGGGTCATGCCGGTATTGATGTACTCTTTCGGCGTACTCAAATGGACTCAAACGGAACTTGACGCCCTGGATAGGCGGGTCCGCACACTGCTTACTGCATATCGAATGCATCACCCACGATCGTCGGTAATGAGACTGTATATCCCGCGAAAGTGTGGAGGTCGAGGCTTTTTAAATGCTAAGACTCTCCACAATCACGAGATATGCAGTCTTAGGAAATATTTCTTAGCTGTCGACGTGGGTATGCATCGAGATGTAGTGGCGGTGGACAAGGGACTCACCCCGCTCTCCTTGGCAAATAAGAACTGGCGCAAACCTGCGGTGCTTGACACCAACGATCGCAGGGCGGTATGGCAGAGTAAGGAGCTTCACGGACGCTTTTTCCGGACCCTACATGGGCCCGACGTAGATCAACTAGCGTCCGTAGCCTGGCTGCGTTTCGGTGATCTCTTTGGAGAAACCGAAGGTTTTGTTTGTGCAATTATGGACGAAGTTATCGTGACGAATAACTACCGGAGATTTATTGTGAAAGACGGCACGGTCGACATATGTCGGGCATGTCACCGTCCGGGAGAATCAATTCGCCACATTATCTCTGGTTGTTCTCGTCTAGCTAACGGAGAATACTTGCATAGGCACAACCTTGTAGCCAGGATTATACATCAGCAACTTGCTCTGAAATACTCTCTTGTGGAGTCGGAGGTGCCATACTATAGGTATGCGCCCGACCCAGTTCTCGATAATGGCAATATCACATTGTACTGGGATCGGTCCATCATCACTGACAGGACTATTGTTGCCAATAAGCCTGATATAGTGGTGGTGGACCGAATTGTGAGGCGTGCAATGATTGTAGACATAACCGTCCCGCATGACGAGAACCTCGTGAAAGCCGAGAAAGACAAACAAATCAAGTATATTGACTTGGCTCGCGAGGTTGTCGACATGTGGGAAGTGGACTCCGCAATCATTGTACCGATAGTCGTGTCGGCCAATGGCTTAATAGCCACGAGCCGCCTCGACCAACACCTTAGGAGGCTCTCGTTGGGCAGCTGGATCAAGGGCTTGATTCAGAAAGCGGTACTTCTGGACACGGCTCGCATTGTCAGGAGGTTCCTTTCTCTGGAGCCCTGACCACCGGTAGCTTGGACCCTGTTCCCGATATCGGTGGGTTACTATTTTTATATTTTTAAATGTTTTTTTTTTTTACATATATATTGTATAAAAATATTTAAAAATTTAGAAATAAGCGAAAATGATGAATAAAGGAAATAATAACAATAATTTATTTCAGATTTCTCCATATAAATTGTTAGTAACACGAAAATACTTAGAAACTAATGTTAGTAAACAAAACAAATGGAGTATGACAAAAAAAAAAAAATTAATACAGATTTTGGAAGAATCCGACACCAGAACGCATACAACATGCTATTTTACTGCGTGCAGTCGTATCCAGCGCTCAAGCATCGGACAATCCCACCTGTCCGTCAATACGCTCAAGATGCTGTTGGAACTAGCTCGCACGCGAGTCAGGTTCGAGGTGCAACGTTTACGCATGATTGTCGCACAACTGTCGACGTTGGCCTCGGCAAACATGCCGGAGGCACTGCAATACCGCGGCAGTCCCATCAGCATCCTAAACGCATTATTGTACTGCACCCGCAGGTCGCTGTATACCCTCTGCAAATAGCCAACCCACAGGCTGCACGTGTAAAAGGATTGACAGTATGCCTTAAAAAGCGTTACCTTTACTTGTGTTGTACAGCGTATTTAGCGTAGTCACTTTCACCTGGCTTCGGAATGAATATGACTTTCACTTCCCTCCATCCTTTAGGAACGTATCTAAAGGCCAAGCACGCTCGCATTAAGAGCACCAGTTTTGTTGCAACAGCGGTACCTCCCCACTGTAGTAAGGCAGGAAACACACCGTCGGGACCTGGTGCCTTGAAAGGTTGGAAGCTTTTGATGGCCCACTGAAGTTTTTCCAGCGTAATCATCTTTTCTGCATAAAGCCAGTCATCTACTGATGGTGTTTGGTTAACGTCAAACCATTCATTTACCTACGCGAATACGCTGCCTGGGAAGTGAGTTTCTACTAGGAGACGTTTCAGGTGTCGTGGTCAACGTGTTATCGGGTTTCCGGAGTGTGGCGATCTCAGGTGTGTTCTGTTGCGCCAGTATTTTCCATACCCTGTTTGCGAATCATGCCAACAAGGCATGATTCAATGTTACCACAGAATTTACGCCACCCTGTACTTCTTCTGAATCTGATGCATTTCTTGTAGCTGGATTTGGCCGCGTAATAAGCGTCCCAGTCCTCATCACTACATGTGTTCATGGCTCTGTTAAGAGCCTTTCTTACCTTACCGCGTTTGCGCTCTAGGTCTGCACCCCACCAGGGTTGTTTACCCGGTGTGTCGCGCGGAATCGTTTCTGGGCAGGCGATTCGGTAGCTGTTTATCAGCGATTCGGTGAGTAGTGTTACTTGCGCATCGATCTGTGCCGTGTCCGCAAGCAACTCCGAATCGCATGATGGTACAAGCCTTGAGGTAAGGTTACGTGTGTACACCGATATATCCGTGTTGCGAGGATTACGCCTAGGTTGTTTGGGTGGTATACAGACCCGGATGTCGAAGCAGATCCACCTGTGGTCTGAGCAGGAAGCCTCATTCGAGACTTGCCACCCAGTAATTAGTTCCGCTGCTCCCTCCGTAGCCAGAGTCAGGTCTATGATTGTACGACTGCGTCTGGTTACGAAGGTTGGTTCCCAACCCTTGTTTAGTAGGGATAGGTTAGTAGTGAACAGATAATCAACATTGCCTTACGTTTTGCGTCTCCATCCCCCACAGTGGATGGTGTGTGTTTGCGCCGGTCCCAATGACAATCTCATCCCTGCTGCTTTCACAGTGTGTGATAAGGCGGACCAGGTCGTGTGGGGGCGGTTCCTCCGCCTCAGGCATATATACCGAGGCGAAGACGATCGCCAACTTTGTGGCTCCTCGCTGTATGTTCAGCCTAGCTGCAGAGACATCTCTGCAACAGAAGTCGTTTAATAGCTGTGCTTAAAGGTTACCTGTGACATAGATGCACGATCTAGGGTGATCATGGTGGGGTGCGTGCAGAAAACCTCCTCGTGTGCCTGACGGCTGCTGGTTCCTTACGAATACGTTCGGAGGTAAGAGCAGTTATCGGGCCGGTGCACCCTGGGCACGGGCAATAGTCTTTCCATGTCGGAGGGGCTATTGTCTGTGGCGAATTTCTGCGGGGTAGAGCATTTTGCTCCAAGACGGTTCCTCCTCGTGTCCCTCTGATTCACAGAGGGCACTGTGGAGGAACGTCGGATGGGGTCGCTCCTGTCCCATCGACAGCTGTTGATAGGCAAAGGATGTGACCAATGCTGCTGCGGTGCAGGCGCACCAACGCGGCAGTCGCTCTCTCCTCACGGAGCAATCCGGTCGAGTGAGCTTCTGACGGGGGTCCGCTGAGCCGGGTTGGCCGGACAGCGGACGTAGGCATGTATAATGCCGCCGTCAGGGGCTTGGCTTAACCGCCCGGCCCAGAAGAAGGACACCTCTAAGATAAAAAACCCCCAATCCTAAGTTTTGAAGCGCGGCGAGAGGATGAATGGCTGGTGGGGTTACCAGTCGTTAGCGCTTCCCCTGTAGGGTACCTGCCGACCCCCTACAGTATTTAGGCTTGGTACAGGGCACTGCCGGGGTGGACTTTTAATTCCTCCACTGCTCGTGGGAACTGTATGGAAAAGTTTGACAAAAATACAACCATCGATGCCAGCTATGGCGGAGAAAGTAGACCAGTCTGCCGGAAGCGGCAGCGAGAGCCGAGGAGGCTCACGCGCCCCCTAAAAATTTTGGGGGAAGCGTTCACGCAGGGAGAGTATAAACCCATCCTCAAGTGAGGAGAAACTGTCGGCCGCAAAGGTGCCGACAGCAAAGAGAGGTCGCGCAGTGATGGGTGGAGCATCCACTCGACAGCGGGACCAGAGGGGTCGCTTTTTGCGGCCTGCTACGCCGATTCCGGCAGTCTGCCTGGATCGGCCGCCAGAGGCAGAGAGCGATGAGATCACTCTCGCTGATTTTAGTGGAGATTCCGCTGCGTCTCCGTCCCCACTACTGCTAGACAGCAAGAAAGCGGAAGCATATGCAGCAAAGCGGGCTCAGCGGAAAGCGGTAGCGGCTGACAAGGTCGGCGAAATGGCTCGTCAGGCTCGAGAGCGGCGGGCCGCTCAAGCATGTTCCGGGGAGAACCTGACGGCGGCGGTACTCGGTCGCCAAGTTCTGGACGGCGTGGACGTTGTCCTGAAAGTTGCCACAAAATCGGGCAGCTTGAAGGGCACGTTCACGCGCGCCCTCAAAGAGGCGGCTGAGTACCCTCAGCCGCCTCTTTGAGGGCGCTGAGCCACAAAGTTGAGCTCTTTGAGGACCTCAACCGCCTCCTTGATACCTCAAGGAGGCGGTTGAGGTCCTCCGTGTTCGAACAAGCTCTGAGGAGACGGCAAAGCTGTGGGAGGAGAACGGTCGTCTCCGAGCTGAGCTGGAGGACCTCAGAAGGGAGGTTGCCGCGCAAAGAGAAGCCCGGCTGCAAAAGGATGCGGCTCCCGCAGCTGCCGGCTCTCCGGTGGTTACGGCTCCAGCGTCGGACCCTGCCCCTGCACTTGCGACCGATGCGGACATCGAGAAGATCATCCGCATCTGCATGCAGCAGTGTGGGGGCATGATGAATGCCCGCCTGGAGGCCTTAGAAACGAGGCTTCTCCCGGCCCAAAACCTCCGGCCACCGCTAGCGGCGGACAAAAGGAGGATGGAGGAGGCCGCAAGGCCAGGGCCATCGACTGTGGCGGCCAAAGCTGGAAAGGGGGGCAAAAAGCCCGCGGAGGGGCCCAAGAAGACCGCGGAGGTTGCGTCAGCAACCCCTTCCAGTTTAAATGCGACCCGGGCGACCGCTTGCGGCCCCACCTCAGAGGCTTGGACGACGGTCGTCAAAAAGGGCCGCAAGAAGAAGGCATCGACGCTGGCTTCCAGTGAGTCCAAGCCCGCGCCAAAGAAGAATAAGCGGAGGTCCCGGAAGGGTAGGGTCCCACGCTCCGCGGCTGTGGTAATCACACTGCAGCCCGGAGCCATCGAGAGGGGCCTTACTTACAAGGAGGTCCTCACGCAGGTGAGGGCCAATGTCACGTTCCCCGACTTGGGCAAACCGACCGGCTTTAAAATGAAGTCGGCGGTTACGGGGGCGCGGCTGTTCGAGGTGGCAGGTCCTGATGACAGCCAGAAGGCGGTTGTCCTGGCCGCCAAATTGAGGGAGGTCCTCAATGTAGAGGACGTTCGAGTGTCCAGGCCCGTGAAGACCGCTGGATTGCGCGTCGATGGCTTGGACGACTCGACGACCCCGGAGGAGGTTGTGGCGGCCGTCGCTCGAAGCGGGGGATGTCCGCCGGGTGACGTGCGGGCAGGCGATATTCGCGCCGACGCTGCCGGGCTCGGCATCATCTGGATAAAGTGCTCGGTAGCGGCGGCGAAAAAGATCGCCGACAGCGGGCGTCTTCTGGTGGGGTGGGTGGCAGCACGGGTGAAGCTGCTGCAACCCAGGGCTATGCGGTGTTACCGATGCCTTGATGTTGGGCACGTCAGGGCACGTTGCACCGCCGCAATTGACCGCAGTCCGCAGTGAACTATGTTATCGCTGCGGTAACGCCCGGCCACAAGGTGGCCCAATGCTCCGCGACGCCAAACTGTAGCCTCTGTACAGCTGCAGGGAGGCCCGCGGAGCACATTGTGGGTGGCAAAGCCTGTGGCGCGCCCGCCCCCAAGACGGGCAACAAGAAGAAAAAGAAGGGAGCAACCAAGGCTGCCGGGGACTCTTTACATCCCCCGCAGCCTGGTTGCTCTTCGGCCGACTCCCGGCCTGAGAATGGCGCCAAAGGAATGGATTGCGCGTAATGGCACAATTCCATTTCCTCCAGGGCAATATCAACCACTCTGCCAGGGCTCAGGATCTCTTACTCCAGAGCATGGCAGAGTGGTCGATTCATGTGGCTGTGGTCGCCGAACCGTACTACGTCCCCCCCAGAGATGATTGGGTGGGTGACCTGGACGACTCGGTGGCCATTATTGGCGGGGCTCTTGCCGACCCGTCCCGAGGTTACGGCTGGGTGGCCGCCCTCGCGGACGGCATCGGCACTATTGGAGTGTATTTCTCACCTAACAAGAGCCTCACCGACTTCGAGAGCTTCCTTGTTGAGTTAGGTGCCGTCGTGAACCGGTACCACCCACGCCCAGTGCTGTTGCTCGGGGATCTCAATGCCAAATCTGCGGCGTGGGGATCCCCGGTCACCGATGCCAAGGGTGAGGCGCTGGAGGAGTGGGCGGTCACGACCGGCTTGACCGTCCTGAATCAGGGCTCGGAGTACACGTGTGTGCGGCAGCGGGGCGGTTCCATAGTGGACGTCTCGTTTGCTAGCCCTACTGTCGCTAGCCGTGTCCGCGACTGGCATGTCGCCGTGGAGGTGGAGACGTTATCGGATCACCGATACATCCGTTTTGACGTTTCCCCCCAGACCGCGGGCGGCCGCAGTCAATCGGCTCCGCGAACGGACGGTCCGCGCTGGGCGCGCAAGCGCCTCGATAGGGAGCTCCTCGACGTCGAAGAGGGGGCGCAGTGGTTCCACGGGGCGATGACGCAAATCAGCGACGCGTCCATGCCCCGGGTCCACACACAACCCAGAAGGCGCCAGGTGTACTGGTGGTCCGCCGAGATTGAGCAGTTGCGCATCTCGTGCGTGCGAGTCAGGCGCCGGTACACCCGATACCGAAGAAGACGTCGTCGGGTTCCTGACGAAGAAGCCGCGCTGTATGAGGTGTACCGCGCGGCTAAGGAAGCTCTGCGGCTGGCCATCGGCGAGGCAAACACGCGTGCCAAGGAGATGTTAGAGACTCTAAACAGGGATCCGTGGGGGCGTCCATAACGCTCGGTTCGAAGGAAATTCGGACCTTGGGCGCCTCCGCTTACGGAGAGTCTCGAATCTGAGCTGCTGGAGGACGTGGTCGCAGCCCTCTTCCCGGCACGAGCGGAGCATACTCCGCCGCCGCCGCCGATGGTTCTGCCCACAACCGCAGAGCCTGAAGAGGACGCCAGCGTCCCAGAGGTGACAAAAGCAGAGTTGAGGGCGGCCGTGATGCGGCTCCGGGCGAAAATCACTGCCCCGGGGCCTGGTGGGATTCACGGTTGCGTGTTGGCCCTCGCTCTGAAGGAGCTGGAGCCCCATCTGAGAGGACTCTACTCAGCGTACCTGGAGCAGGGCCAGTTTCCCGTTCAGTGGAAATCTGGTCGTTTGGTCCTGCTCAGGATGGCGGGGCGCCCTGCGGACTCGCCGTCCGCGTACCGGCCCATAGTGCTGCTGGGCGAGGTGGGAAAGTTGTTTGAGCGGATAATCGCAGCCCGCCTCGTCAGCCACTTGTGCGGAGAGGGGCCGGACCTGGCTGAACGCCAGTTCGGGTTTCGGCATGGGCGCTCCACTATCACGGCAATATCGCGAGTGAGAGTCCTGGCGGAGGAAGCGGTGTCCCGGGGCGGGGTGATGTTGGCGGTGTCTTTGGACATCTCCAACGCCTTCAACACGCTGCCCTGGAGTTGTATTCGGGAGGCACTGCGCTATCATCGAGTGCCTCCCTACCTCCGCCGCGTCATTGGGGCTTATTTGGCGGACAGGTGTGTCACCTATCTGGGACGTGATGGCAGACATCAGCTCCCCATGTCGTGCGGCATTCCACAGGGCTCGGTCTTGGGCCCACCCCTGTGGAACATCGGTTACGACTACGTGTTACGCTGACGACACGCTGGTTACTGCCCGGGGGAGCTCGTACAGGGAGGCAGCGTTGCTGGCGACGGCCGCGGTCTCACAGGTGGTGAGCCGCATACGGCGCCTTGGCCTGGAGGTGGCCCTCAACAAGTCGGAGGCCATAGCCTTTCATGGTCCCCGGCGGGCGCCACCGCCGGGATCGCACACGTTGTTGGGGGGGCCCGTATCGCTGTCGAGTCCACCATGAAGTACCTGGGATTAGTGCTCGACAGCCGGTGGGATTTCGGCCCCCATTTCCGGCGGCTGGCACCCAAGTTGTTGGGCGCGGCTGGGGCGCTGTCAACGCTGCTTCCCAATCTGGGGGACCCGAGCACTTGCAGGCGGTTGCACGTGGGGATCGTGCAATCGATGGCCCTGTATGGGGCCCCGATCTGGGCGGCTGACCTGACGGCCGGCACCATCACTGTTCTGAGGAAGCCGCAGAGGGTGATGGCCGTCAGAGTCATCAGGGGTTATCGCACGATCTCCTACGAGGCGGCTTGCGTACTGGCCGGATCTCCACTCTGGGACCTGGAGGCAAAAGTCCTCGCGTCACTGCACCGGTGGCGTGAGGACGCGCGGGCGCGCGGCGAGCGACTGATGCAGCGGCACATTGAGCTGCGTCAGTCGCAGTTGCGCGAGGTTCTGGTGGCGGAATGGCGGAACAGGCTCTCACGCCCTTCCGCTGGCCTCGTCACTATCGAGGTCATCCGGCCGGTGCTCGACCTGTGGCACGGCTCCTTGACATTTCGTGTGACGCAGGTCTTCTCGGGGCATGGCTGCTTCGGGAGGTTCCTGTGTCGCATAGGCAGGGAGCCGGACGTTCGGTGTCACCACTGCGTCGACTGTCGGGAGGACACGGCGCGGCATACACTGGCAGAGTGTGCCGCTTGGGAGGGGCCACGCCGTCCCCTCATCTCTGTGGTAGGCAGTGATCTCTCGCTGCCGGCCGTAGTTCGTGCTATGGTCGACGGCGAGGAGTCCTGGGACGCGGTGGTCTCCTTCTATGAAACAGTTGTCGCCCAGAAGGAGGCTGCGGAAAGGGAGAGGGAGATCTCCACCTCTCTCCCGGCCCGCAGTAGGCGCACCGGGCGTCGGAGGAGGCCTCTTCCGGCCCCCCTAACTGGGTCCTGAGGCGTCGGACTTGGGGATATCCGTCGCCCCCCATTCATTCGGACCTGAGGTGGCGGCGCGTGGTGTTCCCGTGCGCCCCTCTTTGACATCGCGGGGGGAGTCAAACACCTCACTTCCCCCGCTGACCCGAGGTGGCCTGCAGAGGCGGGCCGGCACCAGCCGGGGATTACGGAAGTCGCATTAGTTCTCGCGATCCCCGGTTGGTGAGAGATGGAGCACCTGGGTGGTTTTAGTCAGTAAGAGTCTGACAGACCCCTCCGCCCGCCCCAGGGCGGAGGACATCCATGAGGATTTCCCCCCGTTATAAAAAAAAAGGATGATCATGGTCCGCAGTAACAAGGAGCTTACCACCAAGATTGGAGAGTCCTCGTATGTGGCCGCCCCTAATCGGCTCTTGGATCAGAGCAATGGCCGTGTGTTGAACCTCCAGCCACTTGCGGAGTTGAGCCGTCTCGGTCTGGCTGTGGTGGAGGTTAGCCTGCACGACTTTACAGGCCGACAAAAGGGACGCCATCGCCGGCGAGACCCTCCTCGTCGCCCTCAAGTCGCAGCCCGGCAAACAGGTCGCCCTCGTCGAAACCGTCCCCTCACGGGTCTGAAGCCGGGGACAACATTACGTCGTCCGGCTCCCCCCCCCGATGAAGGGACGGCACCCACGGTGGCGGCAGGGGCGGCTGAGTCTGCTGCTACAGCAGGTTCGGCCGCAGTTGCTTCCGGGTTGTTTGGCGGAGAATTGGTATCCTCTGCGTCTTCCAGTGGCTGTTTCGTGATTGGGTCCCAACCCGAGGGACGTCGACGAACCTGCCCTTCGGACCCTGAAACTTGACGTACACCGCTCCCAAACCAATTGAAAGACGGCGCTCGGCGCTCATCAGGGTCGGAACTGACTGTTTTTTTCAGCCAGGCTAAGGTGAAGTCGTTACCGCACCACAGCTTGAGGACTCCACCGGTGAACAGCGGCTTCGCGTTGAAGGTTGGTCCCGGTGTGTCCTGCATAGCAGAGCAGCTCGCTGATGATCCGCTTGTGGATAGCAGCCAAGACCTGGTCCGATACTCCCTGGCTTATGATGCCCCTCCGGTCGCAGGTTATCGCGACGTTTAGGGACGCACTGGCAGCTTGGGCGTAGCTTCTGTTAGCGATCCTCTGGGATTGGTCAAGCCGCGGCCGCTTGTGCTCTCCACGGGGCGAAATCGTCTCGTTGAGAGCCCGCTTGGCCGCAGCCTGGTCACTCCCATCGGATCGCTACGTTGTGGTTGCCTCCTCGGCCGGACCTCCTGCGGATTCAGATGGCAGTGTGCTAGGCGTTGGTCGGCTAGTGCCGCAGCCTGCGACCGCTTCCCCTCAGAGAAGTTCAGCTTACCTTGCTTGGTCGGTTTAACCGAGCTGGTGGTAGCAACCTGCTTGCTTTGGAGGGCTTTGCGTCCCCGCCTGCGTTCGTGACGCCGCTCCTTACGCGTCAGTCTTTCCCTCCTCTTACCCTAGCTTGTAGGAGCTGTTGGACCTGAGGGGCCCGAACAAGAGCAATGGGCTTGTGGATTGGGTTTTTTGCCCTTGCCCTTGCCTTTACCTTTACCCTTACGGGTAGGCACCTGCCAGGCGCTGGTAAAAACGTCCTCGGTGTTGCTGATGAAGACAGACGTTACACGAATACTTTGTTATTTACTAAAACTTACGAAACAAAAATGGTTTTCTTTATTCAATAAAGATATAACAACTTATGTAATTTGCAGGAATTGGATTCTGCTAAAATTGCTTACTCTGCCGTTCTTGATATTGCACACTTCAATAATCACATACAACATAATAATTATAACTTAACCGTCCTAACTCAAAACATAAGGAGTATATATTATAGTAATATTGATGACCTTCAAATAACTTTGTCCCTAATTGGAGTTGAAGTGGATGTCGTCATAATTTTGACTGAGTGCAGATTGAACACAGATAAAAAAAATACCAGTGCTAAATAATTACACTTAGTTTAATACATCTAAGCATTTAAATCAAAATGATTTGCCTATATAAAAAACAGCCACTTACCACAGGGTGCCGAAATTAATTTGATACATGTCTCAGCTTAGCAAATCACAATCTCTAATTTCATCATCATTGGTATTTATCGGTCTCCATCGAATGTATCCGCAGATAGCTTCATTGCTTCCCTTGAGCAACACCTTCAAACTATCGAATCACATAGGGACATTATCATTACCGGAGATATCAATATAAACTTAATAGGGAACCCGCAGAAACGTCAGAAATACGGACTAACCGACTAAATTATTTAAATATGGCGGCTATACATGGTTTCCTCCCAGGACACATATTACTTTACTCTTTGCAGGACACTGTTTGCCTACCAGGGGTGACAGCTGCCTAGATCACATGCTCCTTAAGCTAAAAAAATGTAAAAACTCGGCTTTCGTGGCAGTTTTAAACACGTCTGTTACAGATCTTGCAATGGTACTATTAAACATATCCCATACGTAGCCAACCAAGTCCTATGTCAAATCTAAAACCATGACTAATCTGGAGAACGCCTATAAACACCTCATAAACACGGATACGTCTTTTCTTTATTCATATAGAGGCCCTAACATTTTAGCAAATGCGCTGATAGATGTGATTAGGTCATCTCTCCTCCAAAACACAAAGATTGTTTCACTCTCTAGCTCTAAACGTACTCTTAAGCCCTGGATATCCGCTGGGGCCTTAAGATGTATCAGGTTTAGGAACAAATTGCAGTTACGGTCAAGAAGAGACCCTTTTTTTTTTTTTTAACATAAATAAGCGGTATCGCACATTTTGCTCTAATCTTATTAAGAAACTTTAGAGACACTATCATAAGAACCAAATTTTAACTTCTGTGAAAAATCCGAAGCTACTTTGGCGTAAAATCAACGACATAACCCATTATAATATAAGAAACCCAAGACATCAAGTGTACACCTACTTCAAATCACACCAAATCCTCTCGACACACACACAGTGGAGGATGTGAAAAAAATAATAAAAAGTATTCTCTTTAAAAAAAACTAAATTGCTTCCCCAAACCCATTATTACTGGAGTTTTGACAGTTCGACAGCTTTTAAATGACTGGAATCATGTAGACGATATCGATCAACAGTCCGGTCCATTCCAGTTCAGCGCTACTGGTTTACTGGACTGGAATAATGTAAATCGGGTTTAATAGAATAGAACTGTCATTTAGTAAGGACGAAAACTATCTAGTCAGGATCAAAGCGTCGCGCCGGCCGCAGCTCGCGTGCACGAACGATTGTCACAAAAATAAAGAAAAAACGACTTGCATAAATAAAAAACAATTTATTTCAAGTGCCCGCTGGGGCTACGCGGCGAGTCTTCGGTCGCAGACAGGGCGGTGCGATACAAAATAAATGCAATACTTTATACAATATTATTATTATTATACGGCGCGCGGCGGTTCACTTGAAGATCTTGCCCTGGTTGAACTTGCGGCCCTGCTTGTCCGTACCGCTCCACGAGAAGTAGTCGTGCACGAGCTGCTTGGTGTCGGCGCTGGCTGGGTCCAGCTTGCGCCAGGCGTACGACTCGTAGTCGATCTGCCAGTCCGGCGACAGCGGGAAGGCCAGCTGCTGGCCGCGCCACACCCACACGCCCGAGATGCTGGAGTCGTTGTCGGCGCCGAACAGGCACACGGACGCGAAGGCCTGCTTGCGCATCTTGTCCAGGCGCTGGAACATGCCTGCGACACACCGACCGCGCGTTACGTTCCATGAACTAGTATCTCAGTCTACAAATGTTATAGTGACGGAATACTCACCGGTGATGAGGTTGCAGCTCATGAACACCTTGGCGAGCTCCTCGGGGTATTTGTACTCGGCGTACCAGATGGAGTAGTTCTCGGGGTCGAACTTCTCCCAGAAGTAAGGGATGGACTTGGCTTCGTCTTCATTTGAGTAGCAACGCTTGAAGTCGTCCATGTTGAAGGTTCTGCAATGTTTACAATACACACATACATACTGATAATACAGACAAAAAGGTTGTGACTTTCAAAGGATAGAGGAATGGTACAAAGGCGACAATGTTTGATACTAAAATTACGAGGGTGGATTGAAAAGTTCGCGGCCTCAGCAAGAAAACAATATAAAATATAAGCAAAAGTAATTTTATTTTTCCACGTAATCTCCACTTAACTCTATGCACTTCTTCCATCTGATTTCCAATGCCTGTATGCCAGTCATAAAAAAAGTTTCTTCAAGGCCTTCAAAAAAAGTCACCCACCGCAGCTTCGACCTCCTCATTTGATGAAAATTTTTGACCTCCAAGTGTTTTTTTTAGGTTTGGGAATAAATGAAAGTCTGAAGGTGCCAAATCAGGGGAATAGGCGGGATGGGGCAGTAATTCAAAACCACAATCACGAATTTGAGCCATAGATTCAACAGACGTGTGATCGCGTGCATTATCCTGATGGAACAACACTTACTTGCTGAGTAATCCTGGCCTTTTCACTTTGATTGTTTCACGCAAGCGACGTAAGAGGGTGCAGTAATAAGCCTAGTTTATAGTTTTACCTTTTGCAAGGTAGTCCACCATGATGACACCCTTAGCATCACAAAAAACTGACGCCATCACCTTGCCAGCTGACAAAATTGTTTTGGCTTTTTTTGGAGTCGGTTCATCAGGTTTTTTCCACTGCTTGGATCGCTGTTTTGACTCTGGGGTGGCGGTGGCGCCCGCCGGGATCGCACACGTTGTTGGGGGGGCCCGTATCGCTGTCGAGTCCACCATGAAGTACCTGGGATTAGTGCTCGACAGCCGGTGGGATTTCGGCCCCCATTTCCGGCGGCTGGCACCCAAGTTGTTGGGCGCGGCTGGGGCGCTGTCAACGCTGCTTCCCAATCTGGGGGACCCGAGCACTTGCAGGCGGTTGCACGTGGGGATCGTGCGATCGATGGCCCTGTATGGGGCCCCGATCTGGGCGGCTGACCTGACGGCCGGCACCATCACTGTTCTGAGGAAGCCGCAGAGGGTGATGGCCGTCAGAGTCATCAGGGGTTATCGCACGATCTCCTACGAGGCGGCTTGCGTACTGGCCGGATCTCCACCCTGGGACCTGGAGGCAAAAGTCCTCGCGTCACTGCACCGGTGGCGTGAGGACGCGCGGGCGCGCGGCGAGCGACTGATGCAGCGGCACATTGAGCTGCGTCAGTCGCAGTTGCGCGAGGTTCTGGTGGCGGAATGGCGGAACAGGCTCTCACGCCCTTCCGCTGGCCTCGTCACTATCGAGGCCATCCGGCCGGTGCTCGACCTGTGGCACGGCTCCTTGACATTTCGTGTGACGCAGGTCTTCTCGGGGCATGGCTGCTTCGGGAGGTTCCTGTGTCGCATAGGCAGGGAGCCGGACGTTCGGTGTCACCACTGCGTCGACTGTCGGGAGGACACGGCGCGGCATACACTGGCAGAGTGTGCCGCTTGGGAGGGGCCACGCCGTCCCCTCATCTCTGTGGTAGGCAGTGATCTCTCGCTGCCGGCCGTAGTTCGTGCTATGGTCGACGGCGAGGAGTCCTGGGACGCGGTGGTCTCCTTCTGTGAAACAGTTGTCGCCCAGAAGGAGGCTGCGGAAAGGGAGAGGGAGATCTCCACCTCTCTCCCGGCCCGCAGTAGGCGCACCGGGCGTCGGAGGAGGCCTCTTCCGGCCCCCCTAACTGGGTCCTGAGGCGTCGGACTTGGGGATATCCGTCGCCCCCCATTCATTCGGACCTGAGGTGGCGGCGCGTGGTGTTCCCGTGCGCCCCTCTTTGACATCGCGGGGGGAGTCAAACACCTCACTTCCCCCGCTGACCCGAGGTGGCCTGCAGAGGCGGGCCGGCACCAGCCGGGGATTACAGAAGTCGCATTAGTTCTCGCGATCCCCGGTTGGTGAGAGATGGAGCACCGGGGTGGTTTTAGTCAGTAAGAGTCTGACAGACCCCTCCGCCCGCCCCAGGGCGGAGGACATCCATGAGGATTTCCCCCCGTTATAAAAAAAAAGGATGATCATGGTCCGCAGTAACAAGGAGCTTACCACCAAGATTGGAGAGTCCTCGTATGTGGCCGCCCCTAATCGGCTCTTGGATCAGAGCAATGGCCGTGTGTTGAACCTCCAGCCACTTGCGGAGTTGAGCCGTCTCGGTCTGGCTGTGGTGGAGGTTAGCCTGCACGACTTTACAGGCCGACAAAAGGGACGCCATCGCCGGCGAGACCCTCCTCGTCGCCCTCAAGTCGCAGCCCGGCAAACAGGTCGCCCTCGTCGAAACCGTCCCCTCACGGGTCTGAAGCCGGGGACAACATTACGTCGTCCGGCTCCCCCCCCCGATGAAGGGACGGCACCCACGGTGGCGGCAGGGGCGGCTGAGTCTGCTGCTACAGCAGGTTCGGCCGCAGTTGCTTCCGGGTTGTTTGGCGGAGAATTGGTATCCTCTGCGTCTTCCAGTGGCTGTTTCGTGATTGGGTCCCAACCCGAGGGACGTCGACGAACCTGCCCTTCGGACCCTGAAACTTGACGTACACCGCTCCCAAACCAATTGAAAGACGGCGCTCGGCGCTCATCAGGGTCGGAACTGACTGTTTTTTTCAGCCAGGCTAAGGTGAAGTCGTTACCGCACCACAGCTTGAGGACTCCACCGGTGAACAGCGGCTTCGCGTTGAAGGTTGGTCCCGGTGTGTCCTGCATAGCAGAGCAGCTCGCTGATGATCCGCTTGTGGATAGCAGCCAAGACCTGGTCCGATACTCCCTGGCTTATGATGCCCCTCCGGTCGCAGGTTATCGCGACGTTTAGGGACGCACTGGCAGCTTGGGCGTAGCTTCTGTTAGCGATCCTCTGGGATTGGTCAAGCCGCGGCCGCTTGTGCTCTCCACGGGGCGAAATCGTCTCGTTGAGAGCCCGCTTGGCCGCAGCCTGGTCACTCCCATCGGATCGCTACGTTGTGGTTGCCTCCTCGGCCGGACCTCCTGCGGATTCAGATGGCAGTGTGCTAGGCGTTGGTCGGCTAGTGCCGCAGCCTGCGACCGCTTCCCCTCAGAGAAGTTCAGCTTACCTTGCTTGGTCGGTTTAACCGAGCTGGTGGTAGCAACCTGCTTGCTTTGGAGGGCTTTGCGTCCCCGCCTGCGTTCGTGACGCCGCTCCTTACGCGTCAGTCTTTCCCTCCTCTTACCCTAGCTTGTAGGAGCTGTTGGACCTGAGGGGCCCGAACAAGAGCAATGGGCTTGTGGATTGGGTTTTTTGCCCTTGCCCTTGCCTTTACCTTTACCCTTACGGGTGATGAAGATCCACAGGGTGCCGAAATTAATTTGATACATGTCTCAGCTTAGCAAATCACAATCTCTAATTTCATCATCATTGGTATTTATCGGTCTCCATCGAATGTATCCGCAGATAGCTTCATTGCTTCCCTTGAGCAACACCTTCAAACTATCGAATCACATAGGGACATTATCATTACCGGAGATATCAATATAAACTTAATAGGGAACCCGCAGAAACGTCAGAAATACGGACTAACCGACTAAATTATTTAAATATGGCGGCTATACATGGTTTCCTCCCAGGACACATATTACTTTACTCTTTGCAGGACACTGTTTGCCTACCAGGGGTGACAGCTGCCTAGATCACATGCTCCTTAAGCTTAAAAAATTTAAAAACTCGGCTTTCGTGGCAGTTTTAAACACGTCTGTTACAGATCATGCAATGGTACTATTAAACATATCCCATACGTAGCCAACCAAGTCCTATGTCAAATCTAAAACCATGACTAATCTGGAGAACGCCTATAAACACCTCATAAACACGGATACGTCTTTTCTTTATTCATATAGAGGCCCTAACATTTTAGCAAATGCGCTGATAGATGTGATTAGGTCATCTCTCCTCCAAAACACAAAGATTGTTTCACTCTCTAGCTCTAAACGTACTCTTAAGCCCTGGATATCCGCTGGGGCCTTAAGATGTATCAGGTTTAGGAACAAATTGCAGTTACGGTCAAGAAGAGACCCTTTTTGATCATAACATAAATAAGCGGTATCGCACATTTTGCTCTAATCTTATTAAGAAACTTTAGAGACACTATCATAAGAACCAAATTTTAACTTCTGTGAAAAATCCGAAGCTACTTTGGCGTAAAATCAACGACATAACCCATTATAATATAAGAAACCCAAGACATCAAGTGTACACCTACTTCAAATCACACCAAATCCTCTCGACTCTTTAATCCGTGTAAATCACTTCTTTGTAACTATTGGTAAAACATTAGCGGAAGAAATCATGACTCTAAGTAGGCGAGAAAATGGACCTGCTTTTAGCACTGTTAACACATTGTCTCAAGCCAACTCATTTCTGTTGCTGGAGACAGACCCGGCAGAAGTGGATAGCACAATCATAGCACTTGACTCAGCAAGTGCTTCGGGGTGGGACGGCATATCCGTAACTTTCCTTAAGTTGGCTAAAGACTTTGTGGTTCCTCTCATTTGCAAACTAACCAATTTGTGTTTTGAAACGGGTATATTTTGTAATGCGTTGAAACGATCTGTCATCACGCCTGTGCACAAGGGTGGGGGACAAGAGCGATGTTAATAATTATCGACCGATTTCCGATTCAAAAATAATAGAAAAAATATTGAATAAAAGACTTACAAATTACTTAATATTCTTTCTGACTCACAATATGGTTTTAGACAAGGCCGGTCAACTCAGGACGCGGTTGTAGCTCTTACTTTTGAAATTACAGATAAGGTAGACAGGGGTTATAAGTGCGTTGCGGTGTTTCTAGACCTGAAAAGGGCTTTTGATACCGTATATATTTCCATTCTTGTGCGGAGCCTTGAGGCATTAGGGATCAGAGGTAAGGCTCTCTCTCTTTTTGACAGTTATCTCGGGGGTCGGAAACAACAGGTTAAAATAGGCGAATCGTATAGCAACGAGGAAAATGTTGTTTTCGGTGTTCCGCAGGGCTCTGTGCTCGGCCCGCCACTGTTTCTAGTGTATATTAACGAACTTTGTAACCTACAAGACAGTGGCGGGAAAATCTTCTCATATGCGGACGATACGGCTATTGTCTACTTTGGCAACACTTGGGAAGAGGTACGTAACAAGGCCGAACAAGGGTTAGTCGTTATAGATAGGTGGCTCAAAGCAAATCTGCTAACCCTTAATATTGCTAAAACAAATTGCATATGTTTCTCTCCAAGTGCACGGACGAAGGCGAACACTAATTTCAATATTAGTATCCATATGTGTGCAAACAGCTTGGTCCGAGATTGTGACTGTAAACCTATAAAACAAATGCCGTCTACAAGATACTTGGGAGTTATAGTCGACGGGTGTCTAGCATGGCACTCGCATATCGAGGCAATTATGTCGCACGTTCGTAAACTTATATGATATAACTTATGATGTAACTTATATGATTCTTCAAAAATCTACGACATGTAATGTCCCAAAAGACACTCGATAACATTTACATAGCTCTCGCGCAATCAGTAATCACGTACTGCTTACCAGTTTGGGGAGGTGCCACAAAAACCAAATTTCTAGAATTAGAAAGAGCCCAAAGATCACTTTCTATGTTTACACAAACACATTCCAGCAAACCCAGAAAGACAATCTAGGAGGCGAAAGGAGATTGTGGCTTATTTTCCTCCGGTGCGTACAGTTTTTGCTACATATACAACAAAATTAACGCAAAACTAAACTTCCACCACGAGGTCTCACATAAATGTAAAAAAGTGATAACCGAGTGGTTATCAAATCTTACATACGAAGAAACTGAGCGTATTCTAATTAGGATTACATGAATACTTCTTATTTATCTTGTGATCGAAATTGTTCCAATATTATTCTTCAAAATGTTCATCCTTCTCTAGGCTAAAACTTCATAATGGCACTAACAACATACATATAGACTCATGCATAAACATTATACAGGCACACAGACATCATCACACACACCGACACTTTCACTCAAACTCGCACCCTACTAAGTACCATTACACATACACAATCACACACTCACACTTACACAGAGCTGCTCATTACTTTATATAACTTAGTTTATTTTCTTTTTTTTTTAACTTAAAGATGTTTTCTTAGCTTAGTTTATTTTTTTCTTTTAAAGTCTCAATATTGTTAACTTCAATTGAGGGAAGTAGCGAGACAACCCTAACACAAGTATTATTAATTACTTACTGGGGCCGTTTCATTCACATTTGTTGATGTAACCTTTTGAGACACAATAAAAATTTATTTATTTATTTATCTTGAGTGTTCCGCCATATTGGATTTAGAATGACGTCACATTATTTTCCGAGTTACTCTCAACAAGCCCTTTCATTTGATATCCATATTGAAGAAATGCATTAAAAATAACTATTACGCCATCTTGGATGGTCCGCCATATTAGATTTAGAATGACGTCACACGCTCAATCGGTTGAAGATATCTGCTTCAAAATTGAGTACCTAGCAAGATTCCACCCGAAAAACATGCTTACATAATATTGAAAGTTAAATAAAAGTTAATAAAAATAAAACTATATGCGCCAATCAGCTTTGGAAAAAATCTGCGAGAATACAAATTGAACGTTTCACAGTGGAGGATGTGAAAAAAATAATAAAAAGTATTCTCTTTAAAAAAAACTAAATTGCTTCCCCAAACCCATTATTACTGGAGTTTTGACAGTTCGACAGCTTTTAAATGACTGGAATCATGTAGACGATATCGATCAACAGTCCGGTCCATTCCAGTTCAGCGCTACTGGTTTACTGGACTGGAATAATGTAAATCGGGTTTAATAGAATAGAACTGTCATTTAGTAAGGACGAAAACTATCTAGTCAGGATCAAAGCGTCGCGCCGGCCGCAGCTCGCGTGCACGAACGATTGTCACAAAAATAAAGAAAAAACGACTTGCATAAATAAAAAACAATTTATTTCAAGTGCCCGCTGGGGCTACGCGGCGAGTCTTCGGTCGCAGACAGGGCGGTGCGATACAAAATAAATGCAATACTTTATACAATATTATTATTATTATACGGCGCGCGGCGGTTCACTTGAAGATCTTGCCCTGGTTGAACTTGCGGCCCTGCTTGTCCGTACCGCTCCACGAGAAGTAGTCGTGCACGAGCTGCTTGGTGTCGGCGCTGGCTGGGTTCAGCTTGCGCCAGGCGTACGACTCGTAGTCGATCTGCCAGTCCGGCGACAGCGGGAAGGCCAGCTGCTGGCCGCGCCACACCCACACGCCCGAGATGCTGGAGTCGTTGTCGGCGCCGAACAGGCACACGGACGCGAAGGCCTGCTTGCGCATCTTGTCCAGGCGCTGGAACATGCCTGCGACACACCGACCGCGCGTTACGTTCCATGAACTAGTATCTCAGTCTACAAATGTTATAGTGACGGAATACTCACCGGTGATGAGGTTGCAGCTCATGAACACCTTGGCGAGCTCCTCGGGGTATTTGTACTCGGCGTACCAGATGGAGTAGTTCTCGGGGTCGAACTTCTCCCAGAAGTAAGGGATGGACTTGGCTTCGTCTTCATTTGAGTAGCAACGCTTGAAGTCGTCCATGTTGAAGGTTCTGCAATGTTTACAATACACACATACATACTGATAATACAGACAAAAAGGTTGTGACTTTCAAAGGATAGAGGAATGGTACAAAGGCGACAATGTTTGATACTAAAATTACGAGGGTGGATTGAAAAGTTCGCGGCCTCAGCAAGAAAACAATATAAAATATAAGCAAAAGTAATTTTATTTTTCCACGTAATCTCCACTTAACTCTATGCACTTCTTCCATCTGATTTCCAATGCCTGTATGCCAGTCATAAAAAAAGTTTCTTCAAGGCCTTCAAAAAAAGTCACCCACCGCAGCTTCGACCTCCTCATTTGATGAAAATTTTTGACCTCCAAGTGTTTTTTTTAGGTTTGGGAATAAATGAAAGTCTGAAGGTGCCAAATCAGGGGAATAGGCGGGATGGGGCAGTAATTCAAAACCACAATCACGAATTTGAGCCATAGATTCAACAGACGTGTGATCGCGTGCATTATCGTGATGGAACAACACTTACTTGCTGAGTAATCCTGGCCTTTTCACTTTGATTGTTTCACGCAAGCGACGTAAGAGGGTGCAGTAATAAGCCTAGTTTATAGTTTCACCTTTTGCAAGGTAGTCCACCATGATGACACCCTTAGCATCACAAAAAACTGACGCCATCACCTTGCCAGCTGACAAAATTGTTTTGGCTTTTTTTGGAGTCGGTTCATCAGGTTTTTTCCACTGCTTGGATCGCTGTTTTGACTCTGGGGTGTAGTGGTGTACCCAAGTTTCATCCATTGTTACAAATCTGGCCAAAAAAACTTCAAATCTTCATCCTCAAACATTTCCAAACAGTCGCGAGAAATTCCCGATGTTTTCTTCAGTCGTAGACGTCATAGGCCGGCCAGAGCGAGGGTCATCTTCAATACTCTCTCGTCCGCGTTTAAATTCAGCAACCAACTTTTTCACAGTCGTATACGACGGAGCAGATTCCCCCTATGTTGTTGACATATCTTCGTGAATCTCTTTTGGAGTTATTTTTTTTTAAACAGGTATTTGATGACCGCACGATGCTCAATTTTCTCCATTCTTTAAAAACGCTGCACAAAGGCTCACAAAATTCATTCTAATTTAAATACAGTTAATGCTATTGCGATAGAATTTTACAATTTGACAACCAGAGAGTGAACTAATCGAATGAGGTCAGTTACATTAAAATAGTTTAAGTATTTATATGTTAGGTCGCGAACTTTTCAATCCACCCTCGTAAATGTAGTAAGTAATTGCTTGAATTGAACTAAAGTTCGTGATGTTGTGCAACTCAAGCAACAACTTACGTGAGTATTGGTGTGAATAATTACCCCTTAGGCATAGAGTCGAAGGGGTCCTTGGACTCCTTAGGTTTCTCGTCAAGCTCGTCGGCGACCTCTGGCTCGGGTTCCTTCTTCTTGGGCTGTTCTTTCTTTTCGGCTTTCTTATCCTTCTTTTTGTCCCCAGCTTCCTGCAAGTGAAACGATTCGTAGGTGAGACTTGGCTACTCGATTAAATGCCAAAATATTGATAGGAAGCCTGCAGAAACTATAGGTGACAGCACAGAAATGTCAGTGTCAAGGATGTTTCAAGTAAAAAATTCGAAACAGCTACGCTATATGGCACAGTCTTCTTCGCGCACGTTCCCCTAAGCTGGGCGTGCAGGAACCACAGGGGGCAGCACAGAAGTGTCAATGTCAGGTATTCTGAACCTTCAAACTTCTAATATGCGACACTAGATGGCATAGTCAACGCCGTGCACGGTCCCTATGGGAGAGAGATGATATCTCATACTGATGAAAACGGCTTTATTAGGTGCCGTCTCCCAAAAGCAAGTCGCGGCGATATTATGGTCGTGCCTCGTATTTCTATAACAACTCTATGAACGTGTCTCCACACGGCGATATTATCGCGGCGATACCCTCGCTCGTGGAGATGGCGCCTAAGAGTAAAGTAGATGGAATAAAATTATTCTTTAAGCAAGTACTTTGAATTAATTTGATTGCGCCACGAGGCAGGGTGTGCCGCGGAATAGGCCGCACTACTCAGTACGCGTGTATTCGTGGCGGTTATGACCTCCCCCCCAAAACCGTACACGTCAAATTGACAAACCTTCTAAAACTTCTGTTTTGCTGCCAGAACCCTGTTTGTTTGTTGAACGCGCTAATCTAAGGAACTACTGATCCGATTTGAAAAATTATTTCAGTTTTAGATAGCCCATTTATCGAGGAAAGCTATAGGCTATATACAACGTTGATACGACAGAGGGGCTTTCCTTTAAACTGCCTATACTAGGTACCATTTTCAAGCTCTGTACCAAAAATAAATTAAATACGAGCAGTAGTTTAGTTGCAAATGATTTTTAAAGTTTTTGCACCGTTTGAACACGATGTATCTTTTCTAACAGCTGATTATCGTCTAAGCATAGGTCATGCACCTTACAACGATAAATCTACGATGCGTTGTTGCCGCTCTGACGCATGTCGAAGGACATTCACTAAAAATTGGCAATGCAAACAAGGAAGCAATCAATACACACACACTTGCACTTTCACTACGAAAGCGACACACGTAGCGCGTTTGAAAGAAACAGAAATAGGTCAGTTTGTTGCATCCTTGTTTTTTGCGATCGGTAAGTGGGGCCTCTATTCAGTGCGCCGACGCTGTCTTTTCGGAACGTACGGTTTGTGGAATTCGCGCGCAATCAATTGTGATTTTATTTTGTTATTGTGATAGGACACTAAATAAGTATAAGACAGTATTTCTTTCTTTTATTGTGAGAGGACACGTAACTTGGGATTATTATTATTTAGTATTAGTATCTCCGGACCTCACTCCCATGGATTTCTTTTTGTGGGGGTACATTAAGGGTGAAGTGTATGCCTCAGAGGTAAATACAATTGATGAGTTAAAAAAATAGGATTATTTTAGCATTTCACAAATTAAAGTGCTTAGCGACGGACAGTGATCTAATTAGAAAAATAAATAACAATATTCTCCGTCGGTATAATTTGTGCATCAATATGAATGGAGGACACATCGAAATTTAAAAATTTAGTGTGTTTGTTTTTGTGCGCGCACTTCGAAACGTTACCTAACATAAAAGCCAGTGCGAGCGGAGGCCTAAGTCGCCGGCCGCCCCCCCGACCCGGCCCCCGCCGAGCACACGAGATACCGCACACCGCGCTCCGGCGCGTGCGCGACGTTGCCGCTTTGTTACCTAGCGGTATCTAAGGTCAGTCATTTTTTTACAAAGGGTGGTTGCGTTTTATTCGGATTTGCAAGCTATTTAGTTTGTTTGAAAAAAATATTTTCTCATTTATGGCGCTTTTTGTTTTTGTACCGTATCGAATTAATTCTGAACACGTATAGTATACGTAGTTTAATTTAATGCCCCTCTGTCGTATCAACTCTGTATAATCACGCTAAGACCAATAGGAGCGGAGCAGTAATGAAAATTGTAACGCAGACGAAGTTGCGCGGGTCAACTAGTTACTGATAAAGGAACATGAGAAAAATGACATTGTCTTGCGTTCAACACAGCAACCAACTATTCTTTTCGTCTAAATAATCTATATCTATATATACTAATATATAAAGCTGAAGAATACACACGAACATGCCGCGTGTGTCGGCAGTTAGGCACAACTAGCTACCAAGTGATCCAACACACGAACATGCCGCGTGTGTCGGCAGTTCGGCACAACTAGCTACCAAGTGATCCAACACACGAACATGCCGCGTGTGTCGGCAATTCGGCACAACTAGCTACCAAGTGATCCAACACACGAACATGCCGCGTGTGTCGGCAGTTCGGCACAACTAGCTACCAAGTGATCCAACACACGAACATGCCGCGTGTGTCGGCAATTCGGCACAACTAGCTACCAAGTGATCCAACACACGAACATGCCGCGTGTGTCGGCAGTTCGGCACAACTAGCTACCAAGTGATCCAACACACGAACATGCCGCGTGTGTCGGCAATTCGGCACAACTAGCTACCAAGTGATCCAACACACGAACATGCCGCGTGTGTCGGCAATTCGGCACAACTAGCTACCAAGTGATCCAACACACGAACATGCCGCGTGTGTCGGCAATTCGGCACAACTAGCTACCAAGTGATCCAACACACGCGCCACCATCAGCCAAACATTTGTGTGAGCATGACAATCTCTCAATAGCTAATTACATATATCTAAATGGATACTTTTACATATATAAAATGCTCCATAGTGCTCACATTTACAAAAATTTGAAAATATGCCTCTACACCGAACCGACGATAATTAATGCTGTTTTATTTATTTTTTTTTTTTTTTTTTTTTATGGATGTATTTTGATTTGTATTTTAATTTTAATTTTGATTTTGATTTTAATTTTGATTTTGATTTTGATTTTAATTTTGATTTTGATTTTAATTTTGATTTTAATTTTGATTTTGATTTTAATTTTGATTTTAATTTTGATTTTAATTTTGATTTTAATTTTGATTTTAATTTTGATTTTAATTTTGATTTTAATTTTGATTTTAATTTTGATTTTAATTTTAATTTTGATTTTGATTTTGATTTTGATTTTGATTTTGATTTTGATTTTAATTTTGATTTGAATTTTAATGAATATTTTATTTTATTATTATTTTAATTCGATTAAAGATTTTGTAATTTTTTAAGTTTTAATTTTGTAATTTTATATTTATTAATTTCATTTAATTGTAATATTGGGACTTAGTGCCCTAATAAACAAATTTATTATTATTATTATACAAAAATGGTTTTCAATGAACAAGTAGCTCAGAAAAGAAAAAATAGAAAGCCGCTTTATTGTGTATATCTAAGTAGATATACACAATAAAGCGGCTTTCTATTTTTTTTTTTTTTTTTATTATTCCTTTCCAATATTTTATTTACAAAGTTGTAAATAAAATATTGGAAAGGAATAATAAATAAATCATAATATAAAAGAACAAAAAAAGGGTAAGCATTTCCTCCAATTATAAAAACCTAACCAGTGGACCAAAGCGGCTGTGGAGCAGGACCAGCATTTATTTTATTTTTTATTTTCTTTATTAAGGTAACCAAGGGCGATACTTAAAATAAATTTCAGATTATTCGTATAACGGTATTGTATGGCTAATAATAGGTTTCCCTCTGTAACTGGGATTATTTATGTATACGAACGGACTAACAAGACACAATTAATATAATAATAACAAAATTACTTATTTAAATTACTTATTTTATTGTCTGCTTTTTTTTTTTTTTTGCACTTTTGATTTTTATGGTCGAGGTTAATTGTTATTGTTATTATTATTTTTTAATTTGTGATAATGACTTAGCTTAATTATTAACAAACATTTGTACGCCTTCCGGCATAACATAGCGCACTTTTTATTTCCACGATATACCACTAATTATACCTACCTATGTTAAACAAATGAATAAATGAATAAATTGCTTACGTTAAGCTTAAAATTTTGAGAAAGTTATGCTTAAACAAAAGACTAAAATATTGGTTGTCATTTGCCTTCGCTTTTACTTCTTATTATTTGTTTTCTGAATAATGTTTTATTATAGTCAAATATATCAACTTAGACATTTTTTGGCATAATTAGTGGAGGTCCTGGCGCGTGTAACATTGACGTGTGCCGACTGCCGAGTGCGTCCTAGAGGAGTGTTACCAGAGCGAACAACTCCGAGCTATCCAGGCAACCATTGAGAATATTGTAGCAAACACATAAACATTACTTTACGCCGTTCATCGTGTGTTAGCAGACCTTCTGTTCGACAGCTATCTTCGTAGGATAACGGGGGCTTACGGAGGCGATAGTTGAATTAGTTAACGAATTTTTTTTGAACCTGTTCTATTTGTTTCTTATAGATTATGTATTGGGGGGCCAAATGGGGAACGCATATTCCATTGCGCACTTGCACGCACTGCGCACATATGCAAAATATACCGATTTAAGAGCCCCAATGTTGTTAAATACCTTGCATGACCTAAGAACAAATCCTAGGTTCTTGTTGGCTTTTGTGCTAATGAGGTCTATGTGATCAGAGAACGCTAATTTGCTGTCAAACATAACTCCTGAGTCCCGAACTAATTTGACTTTATTTATAATCTTCTTCCACCTGGCGTTAATCCCGGCCATTGCCAGGGTCCGCCTTACTGCTGAGCTTCCTCCACTTTGCCCGATCATGAACGTCCTTCTCAGTCAGGCCATTGGCTCTCATGTCGGACTTGACGACGTCCAGCCAGCGCTTGCGAGGGCGACCACGGGGCCTAGCCCCAAGGACAGCCATATTCATGCATCTCCGACCAACGTACTCTATGGAGTACGTTCGTCCCTATGGGGCGGCGCATGATGTGGCCATACCATCGCAGACGAAACTCTTGCAGTTTTTCCCCCACGTCACGGACACCAAGACTACCTCGGATGAAATAGTTGCGTATGCGATCGAATCGTGTTACAAATAAGCTTAAAAATAAGCTTAAAAAAAGCTTTTGCCCCTCCGCAGTTTCCAGCTTGTCGTATAAGGGCGACAGACTTTTCGAAACGCGCTTAGCCGCTCCATATGCCTCCTTGTCATCCGGAGAGTTGGACCCTTGCCACTCTTTAAAGAAACCCTTCTTCTTCCGAGTCGCCTCCTGCACCCCGTCATAACACCACCACGTCTCCTTGTCTATGTTGCGGCCACCACAAGTGCCAACGACGCGCCTACCCGCTGCGGTCAGAATCAGAATCCGAATCATTATTTATTTGTCAAACATAGGTGATATTTTATTTATAATAATTCCGTTAAAATTGTACGATCAATAGGGTTTTTTCACGTGTGTAACTAATACATTGACACTTAGTGACGTTTACTGTGTTTTTTTTTTTGTAATAATTATTTAAACGATTAAGATCCTCTTGAAGGGCCTTAAAATCATCGGATGATCTTATCTTACAATTTTTTTGTTTCTCATCAGCGTACGTTAGGTGTTCCGAATGTTCAAAACAATCAGTGATATAAAATAAATATGCATTGTAAAATAAAGGTCCTAAATGCTATCCCTGCGGAACACCGCTCAGGTTTTAAGTAAAGTTGGAACGGAATACTCCGAGAACTACAGCCTGTGATCTTTTAAATAAATATGACTGAACTCATCGTAAAAGATTCCCGCGTATGGGCACTCTGTATAAATTACTGAGCAAGATGACGTGATCCACACGATCAAAAGCTTTTTCAAAATCCGTGTAGTCACATCAATCACGTCAACCTGCCCACCGTTATCCGTGTTCTCGAGAACAAATTCGAAAAACTGGCTAAATTCGAAACAGTCGAGCGCTTTCTTATGAAACCGTGTTGCTTGCAAGAGATTCCTTTGAGGATATATGGATAGATAGCGTTGTATACAAATTTTTCAAATACTTTGTCAACTGTGTTTAGGATTGAAATACCCCTGTCATCATTATCTGCCTAGCCTTTTCCCAACTACATTGGGGTCGGCTTCCAGTCAAACCGGATTCAGCTGAATACCAGTGTTTTACGTGGAGCGGTTGACTACCAGACCTCCACAACCCATTAACTGGGTAACACGGTACATCTTGGCAAGTCTGGGGTCAGATTTATTGTCTTCTGACTATCCGTAACGATTACCAAAGATCTACAAATGATAGCCGGGACCAACGGCTTAACGTGCTTTCCGAGGCACGGAGGAAACTCGTTATGTTAAGACGGTCACCCATCCACAGACCAACCTTGGCAAGCGTTGCTTAACCTTCAAGATCAACCCGTGCGGCTGTTATTATTTTGTCACGAGCTCCTCCCTGTAATTTCCTATAATTGATTGCGAACCCTTTTTATGGATAGGAACAATGATTGCTTTTTTCCATTCATTTGGGAACGTGCCTTCTCTCAAAGAGAGATTAAAGATAAATACTTATGTATGTATGTATGTATGTATGTAAATCGGGCTGGTTTCCGCAACTCCACGACTAAGCTAAGCTAACTATAAATACTTATTGGAGGTGCTAAAGATTTTGCAGTTTTTCCAAAATACTGGAGGTATTCCGTCATAACCAGGTGCCTTATCCACGCTTAAGGCACTTAACGACCTCTCCACAGTTAAGGAAGTAAATTGCAAGATGGATATGATACCTGGACAGTTATCTTTCTCTTCCGCGATTAATGAAGTCACGAGGCTATAGCCAAGCATTTTTATCATGGATATAATCTTCCAGTTTTATAATATGCTTGTCTACATAGTGTGTTTTATACATGTTTTAAATTTTCTCTCATTCAGTTTGAGAATATAAGTGGTATTTTATTATAACATGGTACTACCCCATATAAGAAGTGTGTACTTTAGCTAATGTGTGTGGGGTTGCTCCAATTTGATCTCATTTGTATTTAGTATTAAAATTATGCCTATCATATGCTAAAAAGATGAATATTTTTACTTAAAAATTAAGGATGTATCGTCAGCAAATAACACCATTTGAGGTTGATTTTTTAAAAGATGGGGTAGATCATTAATTTATACTAAAAACAGGAATAGAACCCAATATTGTGTGTTGTGGTACCCCCATTTAAACATACAGACCCCGTGAATGGACACTATTTAATTGAACTTGCTGCTGTCTGTCCTTTAAGTGAGACCTCACTTAACTGAGTGCAAGGTTACCTAGTCCATAATGTTCTAGTTTTAGGAGCAAGGTTTCGTGATTTACATAATCAAATTCTTTGGAGAGGTCACAAAAGATCCTAAGGTATCTTTACTAAACCATACTATTCGTGTAAGATTTTATTGGTGTTAAAATGATTGAGGCATTACTTTCTCAAACACTGCACGCGTGAGTGTCGTGGGACGCACGCGTGAGTGTCGTGGGACGCACGCGTGAGTGTCGTGGGACGCACGCGTGAGTGTCGTGGGACGCACGCGTGAGTGTCGTGGGACGCACGCGTGAGTGTCGTGGGACGCACGCGTGAGTGTCGTGGGACGCACGCGTGAGTGTCGTGGAACGCACGCTTGAGTGTCGTGGGACGCACGCGTGAGTGTCGTGGGACGCACGCGTGAGTGTCGTGGGACGCACGCGTGAGTGTCGTGGGACGCACGCGTGAGTGTCGTGGGACGCACGCGTGAGTGTCGTGGGACGCACGCGTGAGTGTCGTGGGACGCACGCGTGAGTGTCGTGGGACGCACGCGTGAGTGTCGTGGAACGCACGCTTGAGTGTCGTGGGACGCACGCGTGAGTGTCGTGGGACGCACGCGTGAGTGTCGTGGGACGCACGCGTGAGTGTCGTGGGACGCACGCGTGAGTGTCGTGGGACGCACGCTTGAGTGTCGTGGGACGCACGCGTGAGTGTCGTGGGACGCACGCGTGAGTGTCGTGGGACGCACGCGTGAGTGTCGTGGGACGCACGCGTGAGTGTCGTGGGACGCACGCGTGAGTGTAGTGGGACGCACGCGTGAGTGTCGTGGGACGCACGCGTGAGTGTCGTGGGACGCACGCGTGAGTGTCGTGGGACGCACGCGTGAGTGTCGTGGGACGCACGCGTGAGTGTCGTGGGACGCACGCGTGAGTGTCGTGGGACGCACGCGTGAGTGTCGTGGGACGCACGCGTGAGTGTCGTGGGACGCACGCGTGAGTGTCGTGGAACGCACGCTTGAGTGTCGTGGGACGCACGCGTGAGTGTCGTGGGACGCACGCGTGAGTGTCGTGGGACGCACGCGTGAGTGTCGTGGGACGCACGCTTGAGTGTCGTGGGACGCACGCGTGAGTGTCGTGGGACGCACGCGTGAGTGTCGTGGGACGCACGCGTGAGTGTCGTGGGACGCACGCGTGAGTGTCGTGGGACGCACGCGTGAGTGTAGTGGGACGCACGCGTGAGTGTCGTGGGACGCACGCGTGAGTGTCGTGGGACGCACGCGTGAGTGTCGTGGGACGCACGCGTGAGTGTCGTGGGACGCACGCGTGAGTGTCGTGGGACGCACGCGTGAGTGTCGTGGGACGCACGCTTGAGTGTCGTGGGACGCACGCTTGAGTGTCGTGGGACGCACGCGTGAGTGTCGTGGGACGCACGCGTGAGTGTCGTGGGACGCACGCGTGAGTGTCGTGGGACGCACGCGTGAGTGTCGTGGGACGCACGCGTGAGTGTCGTGGGACGCACGCGTGAGTGTCGTGGGACGCACGCGTGAGTGTCGTGGGACGCACGCGTGAGTGTCGTGGGACGCACGCGTGAGTGTCGTGGGACGCACGCGTGAGTGTCGCGACACGTACCTTCTTGTTGCCGACGAGCTCGGCGTACTTCCTGGGCTCGTAGGCGGGCGGCGCGCTGCACAGCGCCAGCTCGCCCACCTGCGCGACACGTACCTTCTTGTTGCCGACGAGCTCGGCGTACTTCCTGGGCTCGTAGGCGGGCGGCGCGCTGCACAGCGCCAGCTCGCCCACCTGCGCGACACGTACCTTCTTGTTGCCGACGAGCTCGGCGTACTTCCTGGGCTCGTAGGCGGGCGGCGCGCTGCACAGCGCCAGCTCGCCCACCTGCGCGACACGTACCTTCTTGTTGCCGACGAGCTCGGCGTACTTCCTGGGCTCGTAGGCGGGCGGCGCGCTGCACAGCGCCAGCTCGCCCACCTGCGCGACACGTACCTTCTTGTTGCCGACGAGCTCGGCGTACTTCCTGGGCTCGTAGGCGGGCGGCGCGCTGCACAGCGCCAGCTCGCCCACCTGCGCGACACGTACCTTCTTGTTGCCGACGAGCTCGGCGTACTTCCTGGGCTCGTAGGCGGGCGGCGCGCTGCACAGCGCCAGCTCGCCCACCTGCGCGACACGTACCTTCTTGTTGCCGACGAGCTCGGCGTACTTCCTGGGCTCGTAGGCGGGCGGCGCGCTGCACAGCGCCAGCTCGCCCACCTGCGCGACACGTACCTTCTTGTTGCCGACGAGCTCGGCGTACTTCCTGGGCTCGTAGGCGGGCGGCGCGCTGCACAGCGCCAGCTCGCCCACCTGCGCGACACGTACCTTCTTGTTGCCGACGAGCTCGGCGTACTTCCTGGGCTCGTAGGCGGGCGGCGCGCTGCACAGCGCCAGCTCGCCCACCTGCGCGACACGTACCTTCTTGTTGCCGACGAGCTCGGCGTACTTCCTGGGCTCGTAGGCGGGCGGCGCGCTGCACAGCGCCAGCTCGCCCACCTGCGCGACACGTACCTTCTTGTTGCCGACGAGCTCGGCGTACTTCCTGGGCTCGTAGGCGGGCGGCGCGCTGCACAGCGCCAGCTCGCCCACCTGCGCGACACGTACCTTCTTGTTGCCGACGAGCTCGGCGTACTTCCTGGGCTCGTAGGCGGGCGGCGCGCTGCACAGCGCCAGCTCGCCCACCTGCGCGACACGTACCTTCTTGTTGCCGACGAGCTCGGCGTACTTCCTGGGCTCGTAGGCGGGCGGCGCGCTGCACAGCGCCAGCTCGCCCACCTGCGCGACACGTACCTTCTTGTTGCCGACGAGCTCGGCGTACTTCCTGGGCTCGTAGGCGGGCGGCGCGCTGCACAGCGCCAGCTCGCCCACCTGCGCGACACGTACCTTCTTGTTGCCGACGAGCTCGGCGTACTTCCTGGGCTCGTAGGCGGGCGGCGCGCTGCACAGCGCCAGCTCGCCCACCTGCGCGACACGTACCTTCTTGTTGCCGACGAGCTCGGCGTACTTCCTGGGCTCGTAGGCGGGCGGCGCGCTGCACAGCGCCAGCTCGCCCACCTGCGCGACACGTACCTTCTTGTTGCCGACGAGCTCGGCGTACTTCCTGGGCTCGTAGGCGGGCGGCGCGCTGCACAGCGCCAGCTCGCCCACCTGCGCGACACGTACCTTCTTGTTGCCGACGAGCTCGGCGTACTTCCTGGGCTCGTAGGCGGGCGGCGCGCTGCACAGCGCCAGCTCGCCCACGACGGCGCGCACGGGCGCCTGCGCCGCCAGCGTGCGCCACCAGCGCGTCACGTTGCCCAGCTGGGCGCGCGCGCTGGGCTCCAGCACGTGCTGGAAGGCGTGTATGAGCGTGCAGAACACCACGACGTCGGCCAGCGACACGCGCTTGCCCACGAGGAACGTGCGCGCCAGTAGATGCGCGTCCAGCTGCGCGAGCGCGCCCAGCAGGTCCTGCTTCGCGCGCTCTACGTTCTGCAACACGCGACTTACTCGTTAACATTCAACTACACATTAATGTTTATGTTTGTCGCTAACTAACGATACTTTTTAATTAACTATTCAGATTTAACTTAATGTTCAAGCATGTATTTAATGTATGGATAAAAAATTGGTTACTTGATCCTATCTAGTTCCACAAAAAAGTAAAGAGAGTAGATTCACCTGTTTGTTGAACTGCATGATGCCGAGGTAGGGGAACACCCAGGCACAGGAGGCAGGCAGCAGCTCGCTGTCGGCCCACGACGCCCACTGCCACACGCGCGCCTGACTGGCTGCATCCACTCCACGCAGGGCGGCACTTGACACTGTAACACAAGTTCATTTCATTTATTAGCCATGTCAACTCTCTTCTTACTTACATAATAATATAATATAAGTATTACACTGTTGCTGAGGGAAATAATGAACAATGAGTGAGATATTAAAATGTCTAATACATACATTAAAGAACATTATAGTAACAAGACCAAAGGGGCCTCTAAAAAATAGTCCACTGTCTAAATAGGAGCTTATGCTTGATATAGGTTAACACTACTTCTCTGTCAAGATAAATACCAAACTTCTAAATCAGTTCTGGTGTACAACTAATAACTAACTAATACTAAGTAACTTAGTTTATTTGAACATATTCTGTGTCACCAGTGAGTCTTAAAAGGCCACTTTTTAGTAGATTCCTATTAGGGTCACAATATTAATCATACGACTATCTGTCAAATTTCATTTTTATTGCTAAAGCATTTAGGTCAAGGTTGATTGGGAAAATTGACAGTTTTGAGTAGTTTTAACCTCGTAAGGCCCAACCTAAATTTAGGTCGATATACATTACGACCCAACATACTAAAAATAGGTGCAAGTAGTTGCGGCCCAGAACTTTGGTAAAGTACAAAAGTGTTTAAATATAATGCTTTTGATTAAATTGGTTCTTAAATTGTCAAGTTGACATTGCCAAAATAAGAGATGTGTTTATAATTAATAATTTTTTGATAGCAGATTTAAAATGGCAGGATTATTTAAACCAAAAATTAAGTTTAAATATCATGTCATAATTTTAGGTAGCTGGGCCGCAATTTGATGATTTTAAAAACTGTCTTGGGCCGGAGTGCCAAAAGATTTTTGTCATTAAATTAGGTCATTGGGCCTTACGAGGTTAATAGGGAATATGCATGAAAACCTTATTTATCATCTACAGTTTATTTAAAAATATACATAAATATAATAGTAATAGTGAAAATAGAATCAAAATTACTGGAAATCCGAAGGAGATATAATAATTTTAAACAAATGTATCTGTCCCTCTTGCAAAAACACTGTTTTCCATGGCAGCTGTATAGGTGTCATGAACGATGACGTCATATATTACATTGGACTTCTCTTTCTAATTGTAATCTTTGAAGCTTTATAACTTCAACGCTGATGAAGGTATTTAAAAAATAATGGTCAGTGGGTCGTCTTAGGGGCGGAATTTCATGATCATTTACTAGAGCTAATAAATATTTCATTTTGAAAATAAAAAAATTGCATGCATATTCCCTATTTATCACAGACTCATTATTTGGGGTATCCTTCACTTACAGGATAGCATAGCATGCACTGCTATACAGCCGCTTATACTTGGCTGTTAGTTGGCTAGCTAGTCAGCACACAGCTAGAAACACCCTAACCTAGTCCCCAACTTATCTAGTGTTATATTTAACCAGTTTATAAAGTAAATATAATATATAGGATTAAGTTATTGATTAAAACATAGGGTGGTTAAGAACAACAAACTACACACAGATTAGACATCTAGATATGCTGGATAATTAATGGACCACTGAGAATTGGTCAATAATTTTATTTCGCCATAAGTAGCCCCTGGCAGGTTGCCCAATAAACACTTATATAGGAACATTCTGCTGCCATAATTACAAGACATTTGTAGGTTATGTACAACCAGCTGTTCGAAGATTTAAATGATAATTAAGTAGGCAAACTTACCATAGTAGGCGATGGCATTGCTCTCAGACAGCAGAACCTTTCCGTCAGCACTTTCGTACGCAGGTACCTACAAATAATGGCAAAATTTACACGTCACCCTCACAAAATATGCCCACCGAAACCGGCCGGAAATAATCACTAATTCGATCCGAAAGGCACTCACTTTACCGGCTGGGAACTTTTTCAAAAAATCTGCTGACTTGTTAGTTTCACCGAACACAAAGTTAGGAGCTACTTTCACATCAGCTCCGGAGTACTGTGCGGCGATCAACGCCTTGTAAGCACGGAAGTTCTCAGGATATGTGTAAAGTACCTACAAAAATAAAGACATCGTACATCAATATGGTTATATGCTATGTTTCTGTGTTGGAAACTGAATTAATAACGACTCGATTATCAAGATTTTTCGTGATAAGTTTTAACCTACCCCGGCCGCCATGGTTGAAACTTCTGAAAGAGAGGGTGGGAAGAAAGCGGAGCGGGAGGGGCCGGTTGGCCGACTTTGACATTGACAATGAATGACATTTTGGTAGCAAAATAGTCGTTCAGAAATGTAATTAATAGTATCAAGGTACAAGCTTTTCAAGCCCTGTTTTTCCAAAAGAGGCTACCTACGGATTTTTTTTTTTTTTTTTTTTTTTTTTTTTGGGACAAGCCCGCCACACATTCCCAACCACTGCAACTCCTGAAAGCCAGAATCAACAGTGGCGACCACCAGAAAAACGCCGAGCCAATGAAACCCGACGAGTCCCGGAGAAACGATTCAACTGTCTTGGATCCTGCAACGAAATTAATCAGAAAAGTACAGCGGAGGAGTAGGAAAAAAAAAATATATATATAATTTCCACTTCCCTCCGTATCAAGCAGGAGACAGAATAGAACTAGGCCAATAGGCACCAAGGGACAAATACAACTGGGTTAAGCCCAGTTGCCAAGCACCACGGATTATATTTTACCACTTAAACTAATGGGTCCTAAATTGTGAGCTACTTTTGATTCCAGTAATAGGTATGGCAAAATCGCTTGAACGCACGGAAATTTGTTCTGGTTTCAACAAGGTCCGTATAGTAAACTACCCCAGATGTAACCTTAATACTATCTAACATAATATTGCGTTCAGTTTGCCAAAGACTACACTCCCATAAGATGTGATGTGCGGATTGTTCGTATTCATGGTCAGCTGTAGAACATTGACATAAAGGCGAGGCCACAAGCTTAAAGGAAAATAATTTACTCTTAAAATTGCCATGACCTGTGAGAAATTGGGCAACACAGTGATCCACCTCCAGCCATGTCCTGTCCAGCCGCTCACGAACAGATGGAAAAAATTGGTGGAGGTGACGGCCTTTGATGGAATTTTCCCACCTACATTGCCACTCGGATAAAAGTTCCTCCCAGACATCAGTCTGGGGTTTTAGTAATCTAGAGATCTTAGCACGGCCGCGTTGCGGTAAGAACTCTGGGTCCGTAATCTTTCTAGCGTAGTAGTACATTGCAGCACGCCGCTGCACTTCTAGATCGACTGGGAGAACACCCGCCAGCACTGGTAAGGCTTCAGTACTAACCGTCCTATACGCCTTGCATAAGAATATCAAAGCCAAACGCTGGCTTTGAAGCAATTTACGCCGTACCGCACCTATGGTGGCCCTATCGGCCCAGACAGGTGCCCCGTAGCACATACAACCCAAGTAGGTAGCCCCATAAATAGTTTTTAAGGTTTGAAAAGATAGACCCCAAGTAGCTTTGGATATTCTCGTCAAGGCGTAGAAGTTCTTTTTTGCTTTCTCACCTACTGTTTTTATATGATCAATAAATGAAAAGTTATTTTCTAATAGCATACCGAGATAGCACACGGATTCTTTTCTTTTAACGGGTACGTTATTGAATTTAATACTAGGCCAGGATTTAAGGTTTCCTTTTAAAATAAGTTGATAGGTTTTATGCGGTGCAAAGGTCAGACGGTTTCGATCGCCCCACTGAGATATTAATCGTAGGCATGTGTCAGCCAAATTCTCAAGGCCAACACGAGTACTTGCCTGAATGAGAAGCAAGCCATCGTCCGCGTAACCGGTTAATGAGCAGCCGCATGGGAGCGGAAGCGCGAGGAAATCATCGTAGCCAATATTCCAAACATATGGACCGATAACTGAGCCCTGAGGACATCCCATGGTTAGAGACTTAGTAATGGAATGATGTCCTAGTTTGAGTTTCACGGAACCGTTTAGAAAGTAAGAAAGAATCAGATTATAGATGTTTTTGTAACAACCACGGTTTTTCATTTTAAGTAGTAGCATCGGCCACCATGCGTTATCAAAAGCGCCAGAAATGTCGAGAAAGATTCCAACCACATATTTATGTTCCGATAAGTTAATAATTTTACGAACAGAGAGCACCGCGTCGACGGTGGACTTACCAATAGTGAAACCAAATTGATTATTATGAAATTTAGGTCCATTCGGTAGTAAGCGCGGAACGATTAGTCGCTCTAAGAGTTTTCCCAAAGATGGAAGTAGGGTTATGGGCCGATAGGACTTAGGGTCATCCGGGGGCTTATCGCCACTCTTCGGAATAATGCGTATAAAGCCCTGTCGCCATATTCGAGGAAAAATACCTTCCGCAATGCATCGGTTATATACTGATAAGATCGCGTCTCCGGCTGTCTTACACGCTTCTATAATCATTCTATTAGATATTTTATCTTCACCGGATGATTTGTTAAGAGGTAGTTTCTTCACAACGTTTATGAATTCGTCAGTGGATGGAAGATCTGACTCCGGCGATTCAGGTGGCACCGTGGCCCACGCTCTGATCTGTTGGTGGTATTCATTATCATTTACTGATGAATCGTCTGGTATAAGGGATTCAAGCAGAGCATCAGTTGTTTCTTCAATGCCGGTTGTATGTTTATTGTTTACTTTAATGTTTTGAACGTACGCAAGGTCGACAGATCTATTAGCTTTGAACTCGTGGTACAAAGGAGACCACGGACCCTCCCTATCAAGTTTATCAATAATTTTCCGCAATAAATTACCCTTAGATTTTTCAACAGATGCTCTGTAGCGTGACTTGGCAACTCTAAAAGTACTTAAAGCAAGATTAAGGAGGTCCCCGGTAACCTTACGTTTTTTTAGCTTGTTAAGCTGTCTACGAGCTCTACGAAAGCTTCTACGTTGTTCAACAAGGTAGTCACTCCACCAATCACATCTACGAATATTGGTCATGGATGCGCGACCAATAGCAATGTCAGCACAGTAAGTGAAGGCGTCCGACATTATCTCAGCACTTTCCTCAGCTGACAGTCCGTCGCGAGTGAAGTCTTTGACATGACCAGAAAAAAGTGAGCCGAAGAATTCCCAATTCGCGCCCTTACTTTTATATCTAAAATTTCCAATTAAGTGTGACGAACCTTGAGTAAACATAGGAACAAACTCGTACACGATCAGGCGATGATCACTACAAGACGCGTCCGGAAGGACACGCCACCTATCCAAGCGTACGTCTGCACTAGAAAGTGTGACGTCAATACAAGATTCGCCCATTTGGCTACAAAAAGTAGGTGGTGCGTCTGGGGTGTTATGAATTGATAAATTCATCTCAGCAATAAAATCTTCAACCGCACAACGTCGTTCAGAATCAGTGGATCGAACTTTGCCATACCACAGGGAAGAAGATGCATTTACATCAGCACCTACTATAACTTTGCAGCCCGCGAGCGACCGCAAGACGTGACGGAGATTATGTATATGTGGAGTAACTGGGTCTGAGTATTGAAAGTAGCAGCTCACAACGTAAACCTTAAAGGTAGGCGATGATACTTCCGCCACGGCGCAATGAGGCGTCATAAGATTACTTATAGATGTTACAGTAAAGCCCGAAGAACGCGCTACATAAATTCCGGCCCGCGCCCTGCAGTCCAGCTGAACCACCCTGTGACGTAAGCGCGCGTTTTGGTATTGTTCCTGAATAAGCACTATGTCAAGATTATAATCCACAATCAATTTATCCAGCTCGGATGTCGCCACCCTATCGTTATGGAGATTTAATTGTCCTATGGTTAAAATATCCATTATTAGTAGTTAGTGTTTAGGATTAATTGTTCGAGTTTCAGTTTGTAGGTAGTACACTCTTGAGATCCGCAGCGATGATCACACGGTTTTTTAAAGCGTTTGCACGCCACGCAAGTCGGTTTAAAATTTAAGTCGTCCTTATGCGGGCAATCATTTGTTTCGTGTGCCTCCGAACAATTGGCACAGGTCGGTTCCTTACTAGCGCAGTGTTTCTTAACGTGACCGAACTGTTGGCAATGCAAGCACCGAACTACTTCTACATCATCAATAAAACGGCAGGTAGCCCAATCAATAAATAACTTATCCTTGGTAGTCACTAAATGTTTACGTACCGCGGGTTCTATTTCAATGCCAATCCATTTCCGACCGTTATCTAAAGAGCGCCTACGAATAATTTTGGTAGACTTTATAAAGTCATCCTCTTTAATTTGCATCTCATCCTTAATATTTTGGCGGTAAAGCGCGTTTAGAAAAGCGCCATCATCCATTGATGATGGAACATCCTTCACTAACACTCTAGGGCGTCTACCCTTTGGCTTTTCTAGTCGTAAACCAGCGGCCTTGATAGCATCCACAGATTCTAACTTTCTAAGTTGAATTTCATTAGCAACGCGTAGTACGACTCCAGATTTCGCGGTTTTTTTCACGCCTACAATTTGAAAACCGTCGTCACTGGGCTTAATTGCCTTCATGAGCGCTTGTTTTGTCGCGGACGAAGTGTTATAGTCAGCTGACCGGTCCGCGGTAGGGTATGCGACCACACAGGGTAACGGTGGTCGGGACTGCATAATTGCTGGAGCTACTTTTGGCAAACGTAGTTTCAACGAGTCCGCATATGAAATTTTACAGTTGTTATTGACAGGATCGGGATTGACAGCGTTATTCGACTTGATTTTATCTAATTCGCGTTCCGTATTGGCTAACTTCGTCTCGTTGCATGATGATTTTATGGCCAGCATAGAAACAATGGCCGTGACACGCTGTGTCATATCCATGATAGCTGATTTATTTGCAACATTAATTCGAGAGCCCTGATCATTCACTAGGTCGTTAATTTTAGACAGGTATGACGACGCCTCGGAAACTAAGTCACAATAGTCGGTATTGCTCACATCACTGATATTTAAAATCGGCGAGGATTTTTCCACGGTTTCGAATGTTTGATGAAGCCGTTTGGACCTATCATCGGGCGAAATGTATGATGGAGACATTTCGCTGAATAAACGTTTCGAATTAGCGGAGGTCGCCACGGGCGACCTTTGGGTTTTAGTATTTCTACGAAATATTTCTCCGCCGCGATCTGGTGGGTCATCATTTGTTGACATCATCATTGACGGAGAATACGATAAATAAACGTATTAGAACGCGAATGAATGAAATTAAAGAATTAAACAAATAAATATCGATCGATTAAGTTATTTCGCGGTACCCACACACAGAAAAAAATAAATGCACTTACCGAAGGCTGGAGAAATTGACTAATTAGCAATAAAAGAATAGACAGACAGCTTTAAAAACTTACAAAACACGCACTTAAAACACTATGGCACAGCTAGGAACAGTTCACAAGCCTTAGAATAGACACACAATGCAAATTCCGAATTTACAGAACGGAGCGATATAATAAACACCTCACAGCGCACAAGCGGGAAGGGAAGTGATGCTACCTACGGATATGAGCCCAGAACAGAAAAAACAGTAGAAGTGCAAAGTAGGCGTGGCACGCGTGCCGCTATTACGAGGAGTTACGCGTACCTCAACCCAGTTGTGTTCTAACATTACAACAAACTGATCGTCTCGCTCACTCTCGATATAAATTTATATTTTCTGAACCATGCCGTATTGTTCCATTTTGGAGTACAAAAATGATAGTAGGAGAATAAATCTTAAAAATAAAGGTGTTTCATACTATCGGTAAGTACGATTTTATTTGTTTTCTAATAGAATCTGAGCAAATTTCATTTTGCCAAAAACATAAGTTCAAGTCTAATTAAAATCCACCTTATCCCATTAGCATAGAGTTTATTTTACATCGAATCAGTTACTGTTTCGCTCTCGAAAGTTCTTCGCTATTCAATTAGTGATGTAGTCGGGTCGGATACTGTAGGGATAGATATCGATAAAAAAAAATTGTAGTTCGTCTACAAATTTTATTCAAATAAACATAACTTTAAAAATATTTTTAGGTTTCCCAAAGACGCTATCGTCAAAAAAAATGGGTAGATGCACGGGTAGAGCTGATTGGATGCCAAGCAAAACAATAGGCTCTGAACATTTTTTAGAAAGTTGTTTTTTTTTCTTTCAAAAAAAGGATACAGATACACAAAAACTTTGTCTGCGTTAAGATTCTGTACCAAACTATGTAATAAAATACTATCGTAAGCCACTTGGCGTAAGAATTCGCGGAACTGAAGTGTAAACAACACTCCTTTTTTTGTCGGCAGTCGAGTAAGATACCCGAGGCATGATTTTGTAAGGCTTGTGGTATGAAAAATATCTGGCCAAGTGCGTTCGGACTCACGTTCAAAGGGTTCCGAACCAATTTCATTTTTGTAAGGGTTCCGATTCTTATGAATGTACGGAAAACTAAAAAAATTATGATGTGTATTATTTTTATTGATTAATGTGTAATTCCCTGCCGGAGGTTGTGTTTCCCGATAGCTACAACCTGGGAGTTTTTAAGTCAAGAGTGAATAGGTTGCTTCTGGGCAAGCGTGCTCCATGGGTGAGACGGTGGTCAAGCGCGTGCCTATTATTAGAAAAAAAAAAATAAGGTATATTTACATAAATAAAATAAAAACCTTTGAAAGAATGTTTGTTTTTTGTTTCTGTCTACTTTTATACAATAAACTGGGAATATTTTGCTTACGCTATTTTGAATGTTCTACTTTCAAAATAGCGTAAACAGGGCGCGAAAAACAGGGCAAACGAAATAAATACTTGAAAATATATTAGAATAAATATATATTATTAAGTAATTTCATAACGATCCTAACAACAAGTTTCATGTATGGCTCCCATACAAAACTCCAACACCAAGCGAGTCACATTATTTGGAATAAATTTCGAAAAAAGTTATCTTATTTATCGATATTGACAATGTAAGTCAAATTTCATGTGTCACAGCCGTGATCGAGTGGTAACTGTTACTATCCAAACATAGAGTAATGAACCTTATTGCTAATTAGTTGAAGTTTATAATTGCAAACATTGAAAATACCGCCATCTATGGTCGAATAGCGGAATTTACTCGTAACTTCAACTAAAAATGATATCAGAAAACGAAACGCCGTGAGTACTTTTTGCCTTAAAGCAAAATAAATCCTAAGTGTAAGGCCGAAGGTATATTTTTAACCGACTTCTTCAAAAAGGAGAAGGTTAATTGGCGTATCTAGAGATTTTTTCTAAGGGGGGCCTGGCCGCCAACCAGAGATGCGACGCCCAATGAAAAAGGATATACATTTTGAAAAAATATTAAACACTTGTACACGACAAGAAAAATCGTTGCGATGTGCACGATCAAAAATAGAATTTTAAGCCAGTTATAGTCAGAAGGCACAGGTTCTCAGGCGCGGTCGCAGCCATAAACTTTGGAGGGGAGGGGTCAGGTTACATGAATAGTACCGAGATTAGGGTTTCTATTTTTTTTTTTTGTAATGGCTTTGCTCTTGACTCTAGTCTATGTCAGAGACGACAGAGACAAAGTCTACAATGGAGCGAGCATACCTAGAAGAAGCCTGTTCACTCTAACTTTGAAGAGATTAGGGTTGTAAGCGTTTGGAAACACAGACGCAGGCAGAGAGTTCCACTCCTTTGCTGTGCGCATTATAAAAGACGTTTGGAATATCTAAGTGCGAATTGGTGGAATAGCTACAAGGTAGAGATGGTAAGATGGTGCGTCTGGATGTCCGATGGTAGAAGGGGGCCGGTGGGACGACGTCGTGGAGTTCTTGGGCACACTCACCGAAGTACAATCTGTAGAAGACCGACAAGCAGGCAACCTTACGGCGATGAGCCAAGCTATGTAGCTTGGCATCCACCAATTTTACGTCGCCGATGAGCCTCTTAGCTCTGCGTTCCACCGAGTCAAGCGCGGCAAGCTGATACTTAGCTGAGCCATCCCAAAGGTGGCTACAATACTCCATGCAGGATCGGACTTGTGCTTTGTAAAGGGTTAAAAGCTGTCCAGGCCTAAAGTATCGCTTCATCCTATTTAGGATGCCCAGCTTTTTGGCCGCAGTTTGGGTTTTGTACTCGATGGTGGCGCCGAAGATGAGACTGGATGTCAACTCCATGCAATAGGCAATACACGACAATAGGTTATTTAGTTTTTAGTTAAGTTTTTGTTTATTCCCTAATTATTTTGTGTTTTGTGCGTCGCTTTTGGGGAAATAAACGTCTTTTCTTTCTTTTTCTTTTCACAGGAACCGATGCACCCCGAAAAGTAGGAGCTTGGTCAAAACGACTCCTTTTTGCGGTAAAAAGACACGCCTGTGTTTTAGTGGCGTTATAAGTGACCAGATTGTCATCACCCCACTGGGAGACAACGCTTAAGGTCAAATTTGTCCGCTCTACCATGGCCTCTCTCAAGGAACAAACTTCAACCCCACTGGTTGTTGCGTTGGACAAGTATCTCTCTGAAACCGTACTGTCATCTGCGTACCCAGCAAGACCAGGCTGAAGTAGGTCATTGATGTGCAGCAGGAAAAGAGTTGCAGAGAGAACAGATCCTTGAGGAACTCCCGCATCAATAGCCATGAGGCAGAGGAGCAGCCGTCAACGACCACTCGGATCGACCATTCACTCAGGAAGTCTGATATCCAGCAGCAAAAACCAGCTGGGATGCCATAAGCAGGAAGCTTGCTAAGTAGACCTGCGTGCCAGACCCTGTCAAAAGCCTTCGAAATATCAAGCGACACGGCAAGTGCTTCGCCGTGTCTCTCAATGGCTTTCCCCAGCAGTGCGTGACATACAACAAGAAGATTGCCAGTTGACCGTCCCCGGCGAAAGCCATATTGACGGTCACTGAGGAGATCGTTGTCTTCAAGATAGGTCAGCAGCTTACTGTTCAGAACCCTTTCCATAACCTTGCATAGGATGGAGGTAATGGCGATCGGACGGTAATGTGCAGGGTCAGCACGGTCTCCCTTTTTGGGCACCGGTTGCACATTCGCAAGCTTCCATGATCTTGGCACCGTTCTTTTTACAAGAGAGAGGCGGTACAGGCGTGTCAACACAGGAGACAATTCAGGTGCACATTGCCTCAATACTCTTGCTGGAATGCCGTCAGGTCCACTAGCCTTATTCACGTCTAAACTGCACAATACTCTACAGACCTCTTTATTATGAACTGCGATCTCCGGCACCGAAGAGTCACAACGAGGTAAAGTTGGTGGTTGCTTGGAGCCAGCGTCCAGACGCGAATTGCCCGCAAAGAGAGTTGCAAATAAATTTGCTTTCTCTCTTGCAGAGTGAGCCAGAAAACCATCAGGTTTTAGCATTGGAGGCAAAGTGGGGCGACAGAAATTCGTTTCAACCGCTTTCAACAAAGACCAAAACTGCTTACTACCCAGAGGGTGCGATGCTAGTTTGGCCCCGATACGTCCGACATGGTCAAAACGTGCCCTACGAAAAACCCGCTTGCAGAACTTCGCGACAGAATTAAAGACTTTCTTCCTCGCGCGAACCCTACGTGCTTTAGCCTTTCGGTCGCGGGCCTTGATCCAGGTTTGGTAAGCAGACTCTTTACGTGCCTCAGCGTGGGCGCATTCTGCATTATACCAAGGCCGGGATTTGTGACCGAGCGGGATGTCGGAGAATGGAATAAAATACTCCGTCCCTTGCCAAATCACGTCCGCAATCACATCAGCGCAGCACGAAGGATCACCCGAGGAGAAGCACACTTGCCGCCAAGGATAAGACGCAAAAAAGTGCCGCATCTCATCCCAATCTGCTGACTCGTATCGCCATACTCGTCTCGTGCCTCTAGGACTCTTATAAGGAGGAGAGCAGGCCAACACGGATTTCACCAGGCAGTGGTCAGACGTTCCCAGCGCGGCTGAGACTGATACTGATTGACTGCCCGGATCAGTTGTCAGCAGAAGGTCCAAGCAATTGGGCGTCAACATCCGGTACCCACGTTGCCACATTCACCAGTTGGGTTAGATCTAGCGTTACAGCAAACTTGCGCGCCTCTAATCCGGCATGGTCAGTTTTCTGGTACGGGAACAACCACTCTTTATGGTGGGCGTTAAAGACCCTCAGAAATTTGAGCTTCGCTGTTGGGTACCGTTGCTGGGCTACGTCGGTCGACTCCACGAGGAAATCAAACAGCGCTGTTGTCTCCTGGTCACCGCTGTGCGATCGGTATACGCCGATGTAGATAATTTTTTCCACGCCTGGGTATACAAGTAGCCATATGGCAGAAAAACCCGATTTCTCAAAGCAACGGAGACGGCGACAACAAGTTTCATCGCGGACGTACACACAGACCCCCCAGCCTGCTTCTTAAACTTATGTTCCAGAGCCCGGGTAGTTGAGGTAAGCCACGTCCGACAGGGTTGTTATCTTCGTCTCCGTTAGGAAAAACAGGTGCGGCTTCTCGGTCTCAAGGTGGTGATGGACCGGATCGAGATTGGAGTGTAACCCGCTGATGTTGGTGAGGTGCTCTTTGAGTGGGAGGAACTCCTCCTCCCATCAAGTCGCCGGCTGGCACGGTGGAGCATACCGGGATTTTTCGCTATTTGGCGGGGCAACCTTTCACACGTGGCTGGCGTGCTACTTGGGCCCCCTACTAACTGCGGTCGGCCAACGGCTGGCACCGTGCTTCGGATCCCGCTACCCTCCAAAATGAGTTACCCGGAAAGCCCAGCCCAATGACCAAGACCGGTTCTGAGCAGAGCGACTGACAATCTCCTTCTCTCCCAAAGGCACTGGCACTCCCGCACACCGACGGAACACAGCAAGCTGCTTGGCACCGGACTTCGGCGGGATGGTGGTCGCTAGCCAGGCGGCTCCTTGCGGAGCCTACCACCGCTTTAAGTGGGATCGTTCTGCCGTACCACAGGCAAGCCTGTGGTGCCGTTGCCCGGGGTGGACCGCGTGGAGGCAGATCCCAAATCACTCCAAATTTTTGCACAAAAAAGGTAATAAAATTACAAACTCATAAAGACATGAAACGGGAGACGACTGGGCCGAACGCGAATCCAGCCCAAAAAAAGTTATTTTTGTGACTGTCACAGAAAACATTAGCCCGAAGATATAGTACAATGTATGAGCGAGCGCAGCGAGCTCGAAAATTTTTAGCACCTTGTCTCGGATATCTTAGATTATCACCCATAAGTATGTTTTTTTGTAGACTTTAGTGTAACCTGGAGAGCTAAGGATGCCAGGGCGAGTGAAGCAAGCCCCAAAAATTTTAATTCCAAGACTCAGATACGCTAAGTTTCTTCTTATCCTTACATCCATACACTTGTTTTTATGTCTACTTAAGTGGCAACCGAACAGCCATGGATGCTAGGGCGAGAGTAGCGAGCCCGAACAATTCTAGTTCCTTGACTCAGAAACGCAAATTTTCTTCTTATCTTGCTGTGTGTGCTTTGTTTGTATGTCAAAGTCTAAAGTGAAAACCGGACAGCTTAGGATGCTGGGTTAAGCGAAGCTAGCCCGAAAAATATTAAGTTCCTTTACTCAGAAACGCTAGATTTTCTTACTATAACACATTGTACGGATGTTTTTTTGTCAATTTAAGCGTAAACTGGAGAGCTACGGAAGATGCTAGAGAGGGCGAAGCGGGTCCGAAAAAAAATTTAGTTCATTGTCTCGGATACGCTATATTTTCTTTGTACAATATATACTAGTTTCTTTGAAAAATATGAATGATACAACGAGTGAAGTGAGCTCGAAAATTTTAGCATCCAGCCTCGGAATATAGGTATAGATGGATAGGTTACATTTTTTATTTACCATCCATACAATCATCGAAGTAACTTACTTGCATAATTGAGGATGCAAAAGCGAACTGGAAATGTTCTCAGATAGGTTGTACCTCAGATAGGTACGATCCCCTGTTTACTATCGATACAGACATAATAGCAAAGTGTTCGTTTATGTACAGATTTCAGCAATTTATGTACCTACAGATGCCAGTACATCAAGCTATCTGAAACTGTTCAGCGAGATTTTCGCCAATTGTAAAACGATTTAGATGATTCTTTTTTTGTTTGGAAGAGTATTTTCTCGGACTGGTCCCATTTAAATTTGGTGAAGATCTGAGGAAGAACTTCGGAGGTAGGCAACGGACCTCTTCATAGCAAATGGATCGGGATTTCTGAAATCGCATGTCTGTTGATTGTTTACACCAGTTCATAACTTAACATCACGCCGCCGCCGGCACGCTGTGTTTGTGGTACGCAGGTACCACTAAAAAGTGAAAAATAAAAAAAACTTTTATACAAAAAAATAAAACCGACTTCCAAAAACAAACACTACAAAGTTAAAAATAACTTTAATTTTGGAAGTCGGTGATTAAAACCGAAAATACCAAAAACACCGACTTCCGAAATTAAAGTTATTTTTTACTTTGTAGTGTTTTGTTTTTCAAATGTAGGTTCTTTGACTTACTATATTCTTGTTTTGACCAAAATTGAAACGATCAATCAATCGTTATATCCTTGATTAGTGGTGAAATATATGATTATCGGTATAATTGTGTGAGTGTGGCGACACAGGTTCCGATACAAATTTCGACGCATAGCATTTCCACCTGTATTTTCTGTTCCGTGGATATGAGTGTGGTGGCGGAAGACAGTATTACAATCTACACTTCTACACTATCTACACTAATATTATGAAGAGGATTTTTATTTATTTTTGTGTGTATATTTGTAATCAATAAACTCAAAAATTAGTGCACCGATTTGAAAAATTCTTTCAGCAATGGATAGCTACATTATCTAACTATTTTATTCCCAATTTCCTACGGGAATGGGAACTACGCGGGTGAAACCGCGTGACGTCCGCTAGTCATTAATATAACTAAATCCACGGGCCTGCACTGGCTTACACATGGTGTCATTTTAGTCGCATATTCAGAGCCAGCTCGTCCATAGGGCGGACGGAGCGGCCGCTCCAGGTGTCAAGGGTCAGGTGGCGCCTTCTGCTATGCTTGATGTAAGAAGGACGGTGTGGCAACGATTATCTACTTTTATTTTTGGGAAAATTAAATATTTTTAATAATAAAGTAACCCATAAGACATTCTCCTTTCGATATTTCAATTTATTTTTCAACACATTTACTCCAAAACTGACTCCTACGACACTGCTTTTATGCACGAAATGAAGTGTATTTTGCACTAGTGTAGAAAAATCGCATGCTTTTTCGAACGTAGGAATGCAGTGCGTGGTTTTATGTTTTCTTCATTTATGTAAGTGAAGTTGGGAGCGCCAAAATTTGATCACGCACCTACCTTAATGTGGCCTCGGGCCGGCGCTGCGCATATTCATGATCATTCCAACATACATTTCACAAACAGTATAATTACCCTTTTGTATAAAAAAAAAAAATGAATTTCGCTGGCCGGTAAACCACGACATAATGTTATCAAGCCATATTACTGGAAACCGTTTCTATACCTACACTCGGTACCTAATCTTTTTGCAACTTTTTGTTACCTATCAGAAAATGTAATGTTTTTGTTCCTGTTGAATCTGTAGTAATTTTATAATCTGTGCGTTTATTTAGATCGATGGTGCGAAGGTGCAGTGAGTTTTCATTTGCGACGACTGATTAGATTTTGCAAAATTTTCGATAGTCGTCGATTTATTTCGATATAAATACAAAGTATATTTAAATACAAACAAAATGGTTAGTATCGATTTTTTGGTTTAGTGCGCGTCACGCTGAGAAGACGTATGAGGCAGAATTTTATAGGACAGGGTCCTGTTCCCGAGTCTAGGACCGGTGCTGCAGGAGACAAAACTCCGAGCACCCACTATATTTATTGCTAACTTATGTGACGACTTAAGTTTTTTGTAGAATGGAACCTGTTATAAGACTCGTTCCGCCAGCAAGCCAGTAACCCCGTGCCTATGCTTTTTCTTGCAGGGTAACGAGAATTCTATTCCCATGGAACTCTGTTCAAACTGTGAGTATTGTACTTGTCACACTTCTGTGAAATATCTTCTTTCTGATTCTCCTCTTTTTATCTTTTCATTTAACACTGTTAAATCAACTGCTTAGTTCTTGCCTAAAGTGTTTTAGAGATATTTATAAGTAGCTTAAATATTATTTGAAAATAAATAATCCATTTGACAATAAAATCATAAATTGATAATAAAGTAAATTTTGGTATCTGTTCCACATCAATCATAGTATTAACAAGATGCTTTCTATGTATACTAATATGTATGTGTGGCTAACACATGTGCTCACCCGACTGCCGACAGGACCACTAGTGTCCAGACTGATTTATCACTACCATGTAGGGTGTGCGAATAAAGCATAACAAGAGGTTTGTTTTCAGCGCGTGTAAACTGCATTGATTTTAAGGTGGAGAACTGTGAGTGTCGTAGAGTCACTCGCGTCCGATGTTCATCTACATGTTAGAGTACCGCACGCACACACATTAGCGTCCAGAACAATTTTTCTGTACTGCCATGTTTTATTGGTTGGAAGTGAACACAGCCCCTCGTGAGCACCGCGGCCATGAGATCACTCCGAGCATTGTCTACTCACTAGTTCAAGGCTCTTTACCTTTCATTTTGCAATAACAATACTTAGATAAAAGTAATACTTGATTGAATTCAAATAATTTAACTATTGAGTTGAATAAATATTTGATTTAATATTCAATTCTTTCCTTTTTATTTGCTAAATGATTCTTCTTTTATTTAAATATTTTCAAGCTTCCTATAAATAAAGTATTTTTAATGATATACTAAACAGAAGTGTTGTGCTGTTTTTTGCATAATTCCTCGACCTTGATGTAAAGCAATTGTGTTAAAAATTGTTCTGGATGAGATACTACATGAGATCCATAGTTATGTTTTGTTAGTGCATCCGCGTCACAGCCAGCCTCTAGTTAGATATTTTTGAGCTCTGGATGTTAGAATGCTATCGTGTAACTCAGGTGCGAGGAATCTATGCAAGCAGGAGAGAGAGTCAGCTACATGTACAGAATGACACCCTCAAGGCACTGCTTTGATGAAATTACAGAATTTATTAAGAATTTTTTGTTAATCTAAAGCAATACAAAAGTCTAAAAGGATACAATAAATCACTCTATTTTTAGTGACTTGAGGATGTATGAAATCGTTGTGGCCTATTTTTAAGATGGCAGGTCGCACAGCGACTGTGCTTTCGTGTCATAAAATATTAACGGTATTAGTAAACGCTCGAGTTAGCCGTTAACGTTCGCGGTGCGACCCGTCATCCGCCCTCGAGGACTTAAATAACCTGCGGCGCCGCGCTGGCCGGCGGCGGCGGCGGCGGCGCGGCCACCACGCTTCGCTTCGCTACGTGTGCAGCGGCCTTTTGTCTACTGCTTGCTCGCCGATTGCTAAACCATTAGCGATTGAGCGCTCAGAGTATTCTCTCTCTATGCATTGCCATAAGATATGCTGACCTTTTTCGTGGCTTGTGTTAGTCAATGTTGTTTGTATGGGTCCCGACGGGAGGCGACCTCTGCTCTCGAGGCTAGCGCTCGCGGTCTGTGTCGCACACACGGCGGGGATTCGCCTCGCTCCCGATCATTTTAATATGAGTTTAGCTCACCGATGTGACTATCCTCAAAATATCACAATGGTCGCGCTCGCGCGGTCTAGTTGTCCTCGACGCGGATCCCCGTCTGTTTGTAGCACAAGATCTGCGACTTGTTTGTCGACGAATTCGATGTTCGTTTTAATTTTTATGAATTGTAAAATATACTTGTAGAGATAGGTTTGAATATTGTAAATTGCCAAGGAATGTGAAAGAATTGCGCATCCTTAGAATTGCTTTGTATGTTATTAATAGAATGGTACAGCCAGCAATGAAGCTCGATAAAAGATAAGAGTGTGCGCTCACGTATTGTTGTTTGCATTAATTGTTCACGTTTGTAATTAGTTGTATTATGAGACGAGAGTGCGGGCCGAGCCGACCGACTCCGCGTGCACTCCGCCACACGGCGTGTCTTCGCAGGTCACAGCTGCCTCTATAAACGCTGGCTCTATGCAAATGTCTGTGTACCTACATTGTGTGTAATGATGACGCATAGTGCGATAAGGAGACATCGTTAGAATATTCATGAACCTGACTATGGTATTATAATTTTTCATAACAAGCGAGCTCGGCGTGTCGACACAGAGCATTCTGTGTGAGCTTGTGACTACCTCATTAGTGAAGTCTGCAGCACACGAGCACAGAGCACATCGCTTGGACGTGACGTGCTTGCGTGGACACTATGAGTAACCGACTTGACCTACAACTAACTTGCTAAATAAATGTTTACGTGTGCTATAATATTACCAATAGGATCAGAGGTTGTTAATTATTGAATGTTATCAGTAGAAGATGTTAATAATTATTGTTGTATTATAATGCATCTGTTTCACAATCTTGACGGTGTTGCGTTGCATGCCTTAACGTTACACGTTTGACTTGCCTAGTGTCGATGCGGGGCGAGGCCACATATGACCTCGACCGGCGACTATAAATCGATTTTTTGTATGAATTATATTATTATTAGTGTCGGTAGCGACATAGAAGTTCCGCTACATGTCTTAGATCTAACAGGAATGCCCATCTAACTTTGAAGTGTTGATTATTTAGTCTGGGTGTCATGAGAGTTATTTAGTTGTGCAGGCCGGCGCCGGCGCCCCGGCAGCAGGGCTGACGTTGCTATAGATTCGTAATAGGGTTGCAATAAAAAGCTGTCGACCCGCATGACACGCAGACTGGGCCCCAAGTCTGCTATTTTTTATAAATTCGTCATTCCAACACAATCCCATTGTCATTTTGCAAAAAGTTCGTAATCTGCTAATTCATAGTGGTCGGTTAATAATAATTAATGGTCTCGTAATATGTATAATCGTAGTAGAAAGACATTTTCGTATTGCCATTATTATAAAACCCGTTATATGATTTTCGAAAAACTACTACTACTTACTAAAGTTATGCCAGATTTCTTTTATACAATTTATTTTTACATATTATTGTTTATTCATTTGCCAAATATGTACGAGATTACCATTCTATGCCATTTCTTTCAATGAAGTGTCAGTGGTTGACCATTGGAAAGTCATAATGACACTTTTACTATATTAGTAGATTATCAAACTTGTCAAAATCAACAATTATGTAATCAATGACACTATTGACACCATTCTGACACTATTGTAATAGCAGACTTGAGGCCCTGAATGAATTATGAGTTGTTGAGCAATGTGTACTGTGTACATACACGTAGCTTGTGTGTGGCGGGGCGCGGGCCGCGAGGGCGGCTCCGGTGAAAGTGTCTGTGTGTGCAGTCGACGCCGACGAGATCCGGCGCCTGGGCAAGCGCTTCCGCAAGCTGGACCTGGACAACTCGGGCGCGCTGTCCATCGACGAGTTCATGTCGCTGCCCGAGCTGCAGCAGAACCCGCTGGTGCAGCGCGTCATCGACATCTTCGACGCCGACGGGAACGGGGAGGTGCGTTAACTATGCTTACTTCAATACCTTACTTCGTTTACGTCGCGCCTCGGGTAAACAACTATTCCGCCCATACACTAAATTTTATATTTTTGCTAAACAGCATGCAGCAAAACAATAGGTACCTACAAACAATATTCAACTCTTGTGACGTCGTTGTGTAATACATTCAGAGTACGACTCGACCTAAGAGTTGTAACAGCTAGCCGTTGACATATATTATTATACAAACAAAGGAGGATAATATGTTCAGAAAACATTCCACATTATCATGTGGCACACGATTGTGAAGTTCCGGCGAACAAGAGGCGAATAATAACTGTATTAGTGCTGTAAGCAGTGGCAGTGGCAGCGGAGTGACGCGATAACGTCGCGCGTCGCACACTGCCGCCCCTGCCGCGCTGCTCGCCACTGCCAGGGTAAACCAATTTGTTGATAAACAACTTGTGCAGTTGTGATCGCTGATATCGATGAGCGATAACGTTGATTCATGGAATCGCGAATGTATCGCACTAATAGTGATAATATTTACATAATATATGCCAGCCGTTTTGATTTACGACTGTTATACTTAATTATCTTTCACATTTAGGATGTTGCTATAAATAACTCGTTTGAGGCAGGGATCGTTTGTGAAGGTTACTTTATCATAAATTACTGCCAAACACTAGTAACTGACGAACTATTGACAGTTTGGGGGCTGTTTCTTTTTGTGTGGTTGTCTGTGTTTTCTGTTGGTAAAGGTTTGCAGTACAAAAAATGTTAGCTCAGCCTAATTTAATTGAATTAATTTAGAAATGGCTTGATTTTATAGTGAAGTACATAAATGTATGCACGTGCTCGTTGTGTACCGATCGCTTTAGTAAGAGTAAGTGCGACGAACCGTCCTGCTCCGACCAGACGAGTATTCGTTTTACACTAGTTGCCGACACGAAAAAGCCCGCGCTCTTCGAAATCCGAGCCGAACAGGCATTCCTGAATTTAAACGCCTCTACTACATCTCATAGTGTGGGAGGAAGCGGCTTTCAGGCTTAGCACATCTGGCACCTTAGGAACAGGCTTTAGAATCAAGCACCCGCGCATCATGGAAGATGCCATGCAGAAGATGTAAACGACAACCCATGATATCACCCAGTGAAAAAGATCAAATAACGCACCATTTCCAGAAGCACTACAACATGGTGCTAACTCAAGAATTAAGTGAGCACTCAGGAAAGAGCTGAGAAATTACACTTAACACGATTCAAAGATAAGCGCCGGAACTCGAGTTGGAGTTTACTCCAATGACCTCAACACCAGAATATCCAGAACGGTAGGAAAGCTCAATAATCAGGCGGAATGCGTGGGCATTCTGCAAGCGGTCCGTGCCATAGAAGCCAGAAGAGTATCACGTATACTCGTAGTCGTATACTCTCCGAAAGCGCCTCAGTCGTCCATGTCAATCCTTAGGGAAGAATTACTCTACCTCGAAACTCATAAAAAATGCCACAATGCGCTAGAATGCGTCCGGTGACCAACCGCAACACTGTGTCGCTGCAGTGGATAAAAGGACACAGCGAATCATCACTTGGATCTGATACGATGGCTGTGTGATGGACTCGAACCGTATACATTCAGTCAAAAAAGTATCGGGAATGGATGATTTGTTTATGGTTCCAAATTCAAATTTTTGTTTTTTTGTAGTTGTTAGATTTGCACAACTGTTTTCCATTTTGGCGCGGAGTTTGAGTTGCATCTGTTATTTATATTAAATACAGTGCTGGTTTTAGTAATATCATATATAGTGTGTATTGCGAATTTCGTAATGGACAAAAATATCGAACAAAGAGTTTGTCTTAAATTTTGCATCGCCAATGGAATTTCGTGTTCGGAGTCACTGAAAATGTTACAGAAGGCTTACGGTGAATCGACTTTATCAAAAACTCGTGCTTATGAGTGGTTCAAAGCGTTCAAAAGCGGTCGAGATGTGATGGAAGATTTGCCTCGCTCTGGTAGGCCGTCAACGTCTGCAACTGAAGTTAACATCGCAAAAGTGAAGGAAATAGTGACTGAAAATCCCCATTCAACTCTGAGAGAGATAGCCGCCGAACTTTCTGTATCTCACGAGTCGATCCGTACCATTTTAACTAATCATTTGGGTATGAAACATGTTGCTGCTCGGCTAGTCCCAAAAGATCTGAATTTTCTCCAAAAACTCAATCGCATGAAAGTCGCTGAGGACATGCTAGAACGAGTCAGTTCGGACCCAACATTCATGAAACGCATTGTTACTGGTGACGAGACGTGGGTTTACGAGTTTGACATGCAAACTAGTCAACAAGCTTCGGAGTGGCGCCTTCCAACTGAACCGAAACCGAAAAAACCACGCCAAAGTCGATCAAAAGTCAAAGTCATGTTGACTGTTTTCTTTGACTATCGCGGTGTTGTGCACTCTGAATTCTTACCGGAAGGTCTAACGGTAAATAAAGAATATTATTTGAGCGTTATGCGGCGTTTAAGAGAGCAAATTCGACGAAAAAGGCCAGATTTGTGGAAAGAAAATTCTTGGATTTTGCACCACGACAATGCGCCTTCGCACAAGGCTATCATTGTGAACGAATTTTTAACCAAACACTCAACAAATACCATCCAGCAACCACCATATTCACCAGATATAGCTCCTGCTGACTTTTTTCTTTTTCCTAAACTCAAATTAGCACTTCGTGGCACCCGTTTTCAATCGATAGAAAACATAAAGGAGAATTCGCGGCGAGAACTGAACTCAATTCCGGAAGCAGCGTTTAAAAAATGTTTTGATGAATGGATTATTCGTTGGTGCAAGTGTATCGTTTCTAAAGGAGCATACTTTGAAGGTGATAAAATAAATTTGGATGAATAACAGACATTTTGTGTATTATTGATCTTTTCCCGGTACTTTCTTGACAGAGTAGTACCACTCCCTTTCAGTCAGCCTTGCGCACATGGGTAAAAGAACACACCCACACACAAGTGGACCGCTGGTGAGCTTCGGCACCAGGCTGCAGGCAGTCCAAGGAGAGGGGGGCCATTCTCTAAGTCCGAAACTACGGACTTCGGGCATAGAGAGTAGCCTCCTGACCAGACGTCTCCTGCGAATGGTGGCGGGGAAATATTTCCACACGATAGTTAGGTATTACGGATAGTCCTCTGTGCAGAGCATGCATGGCGGAGTAGGAAATGGTAAACAATACAATTCACTCGCAGATATCTTGAATACTCTGGGAAAACTGATCTGTTTCTGGAGGGAGGTTGGATGGCGCACAATGGTCATGCATGGATCGGGACTAAGTGCGGAAGCCAAACCCCGTTAGATATAAGAATTTATTTAAGTCATTTATTCATTTGTTTAACATAGGTAGGTATAATTAGTGGTATATCGTGGAAATAAAAAGGGCGCTATGTTATGCCGGAAGGCGTACAAATGTTTGTTAATAATTAAGCTGTCATTCAAACAAATTAAAAAATAATAATAACAATAACAATTAACCTCGACCATAAAAATCAAAAGTGCAAAAAAATAAAATAAAAAAGCAGACAATAATAAAAAAAAAATGTTAATAAAAATACCAAAATAAATGAATGTCAATAATAAACAAATGTCAAAACAGTACATGTCAAGGCACAGTCTGAAAACAGATAATAAGATTATGCCCATATACAATTCCAATGTCAATACACAGTTCAAAAGTCAAAATACAATACTAATGTCAAAATACAATACTAATGTCAAAATACAATACCAATGTCAATATACAAATTATTAAGGAGGACAATAATTCGCGTATTTTATTAGCATGTCAACATTCTATGATTAGATTTTTAACAATAAATAAATACAGATTAATAACAATAAATACATCAACAATTAAAATTAAAATTTAAATAATATAATTAGGTAAATAGTCAAAATAAAGAAATATAGTCATTACAGCGATTTGTCATTTAAAAATTCAGTGACACTATAATAAGCTTTTTCTACCAGTATTTTTTTTAAAGTATTCTTAAACTGGTCCGTATTTAATTTTTTAACTTGGTTAGGGATATTATTATAAATTATAGGCGCCATGCATACAACGCTTTTACGCAGCAGCGCTGTCTTAGCTGGCTGAACATGTATCTTACTATTATCCCGGCGATTACGTATTATAATTTCCGATAACCGAGGAAACAAATGGGGGTTTTTTCTGACAAACAGGGATATGTCTAAAATATAAATTGAAGGAAGTGTGAGGATTTTATGCTTTGTAAAAAGTGGCTTACAGCTTTCGGTACTGAGGATGCCAAACATGGAACGTATGCATCGTTTTTGCATTTTAAATGCCATATCTTTATTTGTTGAGTTTCCCCAAAAGATAATGCCATATCTGAGGACAGATTCAACAAGTCCATAATAAGCTGAGAGTAACACATCAGCGTTGATAGTTGGAGCGAGTTGATACAATGCATATGCTTGACTACTGATTTTTTTACATAGTTCGTCAACGTGTTCTTTCCAATTAAGTTTGCTGTCTATAATATTTCATGTATTGCCTATAGTGTGCATTGTTAAGAGTAAGTGCGCGGTGTGTTGCAGGTGGACTTCAAGGAGTTCATCCAGGGCGTGTCGCAGTTCAGCGTGAAGGGCGACAAGCTGTCCAAGCTGCGCTTCGCCTTCCGCATCTACGACATGGACAACGACGGCTTCATCTCTAACGGGGAGTTGTTCCAGGTACCTCCCAACTAACATTTTGGTGTCAGTTACAGGCTTTTTTATGACTTTAAGTAATATAACAGGGTTATAATTATCTCAGTTATTACTAAAGACGATATAGAGGAGTTAACAAACAAGTTTTAGCCCGAATCGCAGCACTATAGCGTTAATGGATGATGTAATACAGCTTTGAGAGTTATAATGGCGCTAGTAGCAGCAAGTATACTTAATACGTTATAGCTTTAACCTTTTTGTGACACCCAAGTCTTTATAAAAGTGTTCGCTGACACCTCTTAACACTTATTGTTGTATAGTTATTGCAATGAACTCTTTTATACCACTTAAGGTGCTATATTGACTATTATTGCAGTCATAAGCTATAAAGTAGAGTTTATCGAGAGTTTAGTAACACGAGAAACTAAAGGTGTCAAACAACTCCTCTATCTAGGTTTAACCTGTAATAAAGGGTTTAACTAAAGCTTATTGTGTTAGGCAGTCCTCTTTTACAGACGTTCTAAAGGTATTGGTGTCAAACAACGCAAGTATGGGCCGTTATTAACACTAACCTCACTTTTGTAAAGTTCGCCATTGTTTTGGTAACCTAACAATTAATATTATTTCGAGTTATTCAACATTTGACTACAATAAACAAAATTTCTTACATTATTTGAAGCATTCCATGAATGCCACTTAATTTTACATACCACTGCTCAAGATGCAGGAATGAATAGTAATGTTTAGCTTGAGGTACCTATTTTGTTATCATAATTTTTCTTTTAAATCTTTAATAAATCCTAGGCGCGTTAAAATTGAGATGAGAAACATGGTATACATTTACTGTGAAATCATAAGGGCACTCATTTTTCACTTCACATACTTAAATAACATAATATTCCATAATATTATTCTGAGCTGTGTTGAATAATGGATGACATAACACTTCCATTACGAACAGATTTAATTTTAGTAAGGTTACAGGCTTTTTTATCTTGACGTGCGCTTTTTACCACCTGTAGTGCTCACTATCGCGGTAATACCGGTTAAAGTAGTAGCTGACGATGAATAAGCGCTCTTGTGGAGCTTTAAGATCTTTTTGACACCTTACTATAGGATTTATAGCACCTGTAGCGTTTACCAACTCTATTTTACAACGGTACTACAGATTAAAGTAGTAGCTGACGATGAATAAGCGCTCTTGTGCAGCTTTAATATCTTTGTGACACCGTACTATAGGCTTTCTATAACTTTTACCTGTAAAACTGTGGGCCTCTTTCGTGGTTATAAGTGAGTTAGAGCATGCTCTAACTCATTTGCACAGGTATGCGTTAACACTTTTATACTCAAATGGAACTGATATACGAGTCTTATATAGGTTTTTTTAACGCTTTGGTGCTAGTTGGGCTATTCTGTCCCATCCAGCGTGTTGCAAAAACGGGGTTATCAATCACACACAATCTTACGGGGAGGTTTCGGCAAAAATCTATTTTTTTACCGCAAGCAACTGAAGCAACAGTTCAAATTTGTGAGAAAACTAAAAATCACATGGACATTTTGGTACCAGGCATCACTCTTGAAGTCTTGAAAACACACATGAGCCCCCGTGGGCTAATTTAAATTAAACATTTTTTTTACCTATTTCAGTAGTTTCTTTAAGTTTTTTACTGTCCTATTTGCTCACTGATTTAAGCCTAACCTAATTTACTATAAATCGACTTTATTGTTGTCCGAAACAACAATACAGTCCTTTTTTTGTAAAATACCTAATAACTAGTGTAAGTTTGGAGGTGAGGAGTTCGTGGCTAGATAATAACAGCCTCATGGGTCGATCTTCAAGGTTAAGCAACGCTTGCCAAGTTTGGTCTGTGGATAGGTGACCATCTTAACATAGCGAGTTTCCTCCGTGCCTCGGAAATCACGTTAAGCCGTTGGTCCCGGCTGTCATTTGTAGATCTTTGGCAGTCGTTACAGATAGTCAGAAGCCAGTTAATCTGACTCCAGTCTTGCCATGAAGTACCGTGTTACCCAGTTACTGGGTTGTGGAGGTCTGGTAGGCAGCCGCTCCGCGTAAAATACTGGTATTCAGCTAAATCCGGTTTGACTGGAAGTCGACCCCAATATAGTTGGGAAAAAGCTTGGCAGATGATGATGACCTTATAACTTGTGTTAGTAGTATACAATCAAGGATAAAAAAAACAAGCAGGTGTTGAATAATCGCCAAAATTCCCTCACGTAAGTAATGGACGCCCCCAAAGGGTAAATGTAAAGTACAGTCATAGAAAAATTAGAAAAGGTAAATAAAAAGTACAGTCTTAGAAAAATTAGAAAAGGTAAATGAAAGGTCAGTGACAGTCTTAAAAAAAATTTAAAGAGTAAATAAAGTCTTCGAAAAAATTGTTTTAGTAATGTGAAAAAAAATGTTTTGTTGATTATTTTTTCGACTACTGTCTACACCACGGACGTGGTGATCTACACCTACGCAAAATAGAGCAACAGTTCTTATGTATATTAGAGCACGGTGGGCAACCCTTTGCTGAACCGTCTTCCAAGGCTAGCGTTATCTATACATCGACTAACTGTGTCTGTATATTGAATATTTTTGCATTTAACTACATATAAAAGTTAGGAAAAGATATAATAATAATAACGTTTATTTCGACCAACAAACGTCAATAAAACACAAAAATGCATTTTTTGAAATTTTTGTCTTTGCGTTTGAGGGAGCATCATGCATAAACCACAGTTTGGGTTCCAAGTCTAGGTACTTGAAAATATTGAGTGATAACCCTAGTAACATTTAGCGTATTAGGTACATCAAAATCGACCCACAAAATCAAAAGATATTGAAATTTTAAGTTTAATAAGAAACTTCATAAAGTATTTTGATTAGTCAAAGCGTCATCTATTGAAAAAGATAAAATGCACGAAAGCATGTATATAACACCAAAATAAATTGTTATGACGTGTGAAACTTTTAATACGTGGCAAAATAAAAGTGAAAATTTTAATACCTTATCGTTGTATAATATATGGGTTTCTTATCACGTCTTTCGCTGCTTATTTATTTATTTATTTATTAAAAGTAGCACAGCCACATCACATACATTGTGCAATAATTTTCAAGAAGCTCCATAACATAATTTCTTATGCACATGACAATTAAGGCGTACATAGCACTCACCAAAACATAGTGCTTGCTGCCTTGAAATAATAAGTTTTATAAGTAAGAATTTTTTAACATAAGCTTTCTATTAAAACTAAAAGTAAAATACGATTTGATTCAGGAATAAAAAACAAAAATTAATCAATTATACACATTTAAAAAATATAATTAAAAATTAAAAAATATCAAAATTGATCAAATATTATAAAATTAAAAATGTCAAAAAATTTAATATAAAAATTAAAATTGATGTCAACAGAATACAAGTTAAAATAAATAAAAATGAAAACAGAATGTCAAAACAGTTAAAATAGAATTAAAATAAATTAAGACATTTGAAATAAAATAAATTGAAATCATTTAAATATAATCGAAGTTTCGGGTAGAAATAAATGCCAAATAAAATAAAATAACAATAAGATAAATTAATCCGCAAGGCAGGTTTGTGGCGAACTGTTGGGCACTGGCGACCCCACGGACCTGATCTCTAGGGAGAATTCTTGTTCCTCATTTCCGGCTTGCCTTTATTGGCTGGCCGGGGTGAAAACTGACGAGGAACAGAGCTCCCACCTCTTTCTTGCCTTAATCGGCCGGTCTGAGTGGAGATTCGCAAGAGCAAACGTGCTCGGGAGAAGGATGTATAATCCAGTAAGGTGCTGGTAGGGATCTTGACCGTACTTCCGGGATTGTCCTGATAGCCGTGGTATACCTCTCCACTCCTCTAGCACCTCAGGATATGTTGCCCCCTTGGCGCTACGTTACTTTGTGCTAGCGACCCTTTTCGGGGGGCCCATTTATTGAGTGTGCAAGTCACCCCCTGCCATTTTAAAGCCGTTTTAATTGTCAATGGTCAGGCAGGGGCCAATAGTTCTTCCATAGTAAACGATTATTAGTCCACTAAACCAGCCAAACCCATAGCGTTTCATCTTTTGTTTCCATATTCTGCAATAGTCCTGCTCCAACCGGGGATTGTCCTTGGGTATACTTTCACAGTGCATACAGGGATAATCGTCGGTTGGTGTCCCATTCCATTTAAAATGTCTAAAGAGGCCTCTGCGAGTTGGCTTCGGCCCCTCGTACGCCTACCAAAGGACCGGGTCTCTAAGAAAAGGGACCCGAAAAAGTAAAAAAAAAAGATAAATTAAAATCAAAATCAAATCAACAAAATAGTATCAACAAATTACTGAGAATAACCTGGCAAGGATAGTGTGATTTTTTTCCGAAACCGCGGTAGCCTGTCACTGAATATGTCTAATTCAGGCATGTTCAAGACTGCATTATTATATTCGTTGCACATTCTCACTATGGGCGACTGCAAGCCTAGGTTGGTTTTGACACCTGACGTGTCAAAAACCTGTTTCATTTTTTTGGCCCGAGGGTAAGTTCTTGGAACTGTTAAGGAAACGCTTTGCAAAAGGCTACTGCATTGAATATTTTATTATTAATAACTTTATGGAGGAAGCATAAATCCAAGAGACGCCTACGATCGCGAAGCGTAACCATTTTAAATTTCTTCAAACGTTCTGTGTAAGGTTTTCTGTGCGAAAAACCCTTTGCAGAGAAGGCAAGGTGTCTTGTGAAGGCTCTTTGTATGCTTTCTACACGTTGTGAGTGGACTGTATAAAAAGGGCTCCACACACTGCTTGCATACTCAAGATTGCTGCGTACTAGAGCATTATAAAGTAACACTTTGGTCTTTTCGAGTTTAAAACCTCTGGAGTTACGCTTTAAAAATCCAAGCATCTGGGCGGAACTTGTCACTGCCTTATCGATGTGTGAGGTAAACTTCAGTCTGCTGTCAATAATCACACCGAGATCTCGAATTTCACTCACTTGCTCCAGTATTACGCCACCAATGTCGTACTTTGTTTGTACTTTTTATTTTTATTTTGTCAGTTTACGACTTGGTCGATAGATGGCGTTGCGTTTCGACTTGCGAGCCAAGGCGAATTATAGGGTTCCGTACCAAAGGTGCTAACGGGACCCTATTACTAAGCCTTCGCGTACAATTTTGATTCGTGCGAACGTGCGAACCATTCGAACGAAATCGATTTCTAGGGTTCCGTACCAAGGTTGCTAATGGAACCCCGTTTATTAATAAGTAACCGCTGTCCGCCAATTTAAAAATGCCTTAGAAGAATCTTTCACAATATAGCAAAAATCTTAAAATAAAACAAAGTTGGGTTTGTTATTAATCAAGAACAACTGGACCGATTTTCATGATTTTTGAGTTTTCGAATTAGTCTTTGTCCGGAATAGCATTATATTTATAAGTACTAAAAAAAAAATAGGTAGGTAGGTAGGGTAGCCAGTTGACGGGAGCGAAGCCGCTGTACTAATATACTAATATGCTCACGCTAAGACCTTTAGGAGCGGAGCAGTAATGATAATTGTGACGCAGACGAAGTTGTGCGGGACAACTAGTACATAAATAATGTTGAAAGTATCAGTCGATTTTGTTTTGTTTAACGTGAAACAATTTACACATTTTCACCTTGGCTGGCCCTTGTACACACACTTCAAATTATTGGTCGACTCGCGTTTGACCACAATCTCACCTTATGGAAAACGATGCCGAGGCGGACGATTGAGCACGCTTGCCTAGAAGTAACCACACACTTTCACACTTAAATACAATTCCACACCTTAGTTGTATGCAAAATTAAAGTATTGCCAAAATGTTTTGCGCGCATGGGTCGGATGTCCACCAAGTACCTATAGGTAGCTCAATGCCTGCAGTCCAATGATAGACGGCAAATTTCCTCTCAAATTAGCTTATGGTTCTGGTAGGATCCAGATTCCAGACGTCTGCTTGAATGTGTAGATTCACTTTTCTGAGAGCAAAATATTAAATGTCACACCTCATTATCATCTTGCCAACTGTTTTGGGGTCGATTTCCAATCTAATAGCATACTACTGAATACAAGTATTTACACGGACTGACCCATCTCGCTTGACAACCCAATCTTTTGGACTTCTGGCTACCAGTGACAGCTTCCCCCACACACAATAATAATACTTCCTGTCTTTCTAACATTATCACAAAACCATCGAAAGATCTCTTGGTGCGAAATATTCGTACGGATAGTGAAACTGGCACGTTGTATGACCGCAGGTGCTGAAGATGATGGTGGGCAACAACCTGAAGGACACGCAGCTGCAGCAGATCGTGGACAAGACCATCCTGTTCGCCGACAAGGACGAGGACGGCAAGATCTCCTTCGAGGAGTTCTGCAACGTGGTGGGCAACACCGACATCCACAAGAAGATGGTGGTGGACGTGTAGGCGCGTGACGTCACTGCAACCGCCCCCACCCCCTTCACCCTCCCGCGCTCCGCTCTAGCTAGAACACTATTCAAATAGCGAGTCGGTCGCCCCGCCCCCCCCTCCCCCGCGCTCGTGGCATGTCTCCGCGTAGGACGGCCGTACGTAAGACACACGCGCGCGCGGCGACACGCTCACGAGGCCGCACTTGTACATGTGGGCTGTACTCGACCTGTAGGCGCGGTAGTCTTTCGACTAAATATTGAGCCTTTTACGATCGACACAAGTCCTATAAACTACGCCTTATGTTTTATAATGCGAGAGCGGTGGTCGTTAATCACTGTAATATAATGTTAATGACGCTCGAGGCGATGCGTGTTACTAGCGCGACGCTAATGTGTCTAGTTACCTCGTCGAGACCGCCTCGACCAGTCGAGTCATCACTTCACTGAGAACTCAACTCGCTAGTTTCGCTCGTAACGTGTGCAGATTAGCTTGCTATACTATTACCGGATAGCCATCGAGTAATGTTCGCAGGACGCGGTGAACGCGATGTCGTCACCGGTGTCAGCTACAGCTACCGTAGCGAGCACGCACCGCCGCACGCCGCCGCACGCCGCGCGGTGTTGCGCAGAACACATTGTATTAGCAACTCTTTGTACTGCACTTTTATTTTCGAAGTTTTCTTGTAAACATTTGTAACTTGTGCCATTGTGCCACTGGCATTTCGACGACAGTGCGTTAGTACGACATTGCGTCAGTACGACTGTGCGTCAGTACGACTGTGCGTCAGTACGACTGTGCGTCAGTACGACTGTGCGTCAGTACGACAGTACAACAGTGCGATTTTGCGTCAGTACAATAGTGCGTCAGTACGACTGTACGTCAGTACGACAGTGCATCCGTATGACAGTGCGACTTTGCGTCAGTACGACAGCGCTGCCTGCGCGGACGGCGGACGTCAGCGGCGCGACCGACCCGCGCTAGATCTATCGTAATACATTTAAAAAAATCTATTTAACTTTAAGATATACATACATTATTTTATAGATATACATCATTAGACGATCTTTATCGTAGTCGAATCGGACGTAGATTTTTTATTATAGTTTTTTGTTGCAGTAATTTTAGTTTATTTTGTTATTTAGTATTTTATTTGGACGGAGTTCGCGAGTCCATCACACGGTAGTTGGGTACAGGAGTCTCCGGCAGTCGTAGCTGAATGGCATATCAAGGAGCTGCGCGTAGCCGCGCGTGACGTCACTCGCGCGACCAGCGGGGGGCTCCTCTCTAAGCCCGGACTCCGTAGTTTCGGGTGTATTCTACTCCGTATCACCTAGCCACTAAGTGTCTTTCGTTCGTGTTCGGGACTAATCGTAAGTCCGTAGGTGATACGGAGTAGAATGCGACCTCAACTAAGCCCGAAACTTTGGATTTCGGGCTTAGAGAGTAGCCCTCTGAATCGATTCGAATACAAGCTTTTTTTCAAGAATATCGACATGTAACCTTACATACTCTAACCTTAACATAATTTGTTATTGCAATGTGAGTCCAGCAAGAACCGCTGTGACAGTAACAACAGCGGTTGCTCCGTACGCGTCCGGTGTGTGCGCGTGTGTGTGTGTGTGTGCGTGCGTGTGCGTGCGTGCGTGCGTGTGTGCGTGCGTGCGTGTGTGTGTGTGTGTGTGTGTGTGTGTGTGTGTGTGTGTGTGTGTGTGTGTGTGTGTGTGTGTGTGTGTGTGTGTGTGTGCGTGCGTGCGTGTGTGCGTGTGTGCGTGCGTGCGTGCGTGTGTGTGTGCGTGTGTGGGTGTGTGGGTGTGGGTGTGTGCGCGCGCCACTACACGCGTGTGCGCGATGACGTCACGCGCGCCGCGCGCAGAGATGTTTTAACGTTAAGATTTAATGTATTCACTTTATGGTTTTATTAGCGTTGCCATACTATTTAGGCCTGTTGTCCACTGTCGCTGGTGTTGAAATATTGATATCTATTGCATTAGCGAGTAAAATCACAAGTAGCTTAATAGGTTTCTAGAGCTAAACATTGAAAGGGACGTCGTGCGAGCGTCGCCTCGAGTCCACAGCAGCGCCAGCGGACGGGCTCACGTAATCGTCGTGTACTTCTTACTATATACACTGATCTTATCGCCTTATCCGAATTTTATACAATTAAAGTTTTACGATATTAGCTGTTTAGACGTATCTGTAGCGACACTTGTACAATGTAAGGGTGGACCTTTCTCCTGACCCCAACTTCCCCCTTCCCCGCAGGTACTCGCCGCCCTTAAGTGACCGCCGCTCGCCCGTGTCCCAGCAACCGTGTCCCACCCCAGTACCAGCCTAGCTCGCCCGTGTCCCACCCCAGTACCAGCCTAGCTCGCCCGTGTCCCACCCCAGTACCAGCCTAGCACGCCCGTGTCCCACCCCAGTACCAGCCTAGCACGCCCGTGTCCCACCCCAGTACCAGCCTAGCACGCCCGTGTCCCACCCCAGTACCAGCCTAGCACGCCCGTGTCCCACCCCAGTACCAGCCTAGCACGCCCGTGTCCCACCCCAGTACCAGCCTAGCTCGCCCGTGTCCCACCCCAGTACCAGCCTAGCTCGCCCGTGTCCCACCCCAGTACCAGCCTAGCTCGCCCGTGTCCCACCCCAGTACCAGCCTAGCTCGCCCGTGTCCCACCCCAGTACCAGCCTAGCTCGCCCGTGTCCCACCCCAGTACCAGCCTAGCTCGCCCTTGTCCCATCCCAGTACCAGCCTAGCTCGCCCGTGTCTCACCCCAGTACCAGCCTAGCTCGCCCGTGGCCCACCCCAGTACCAGCCTAGCTCGCCCGTGTCCCACCCCAGTACCAGCCTAGCTCGCCCTTGTCCCATCCCAGTACCAGCCTAGCTCGCCCGTGACCCACCCCAGTACCAGCCTAGCTCGCCCGTGGCCCACCCCAGTACCAGCCTAGCTCGCCCGTGTCCCACCCCAGTACCAGCCTAGCTCGCCCTTGTCCCATCCCAGTACCAGCCTAGCTCGCCCTTTCCCATCCCAGTACCAGCCTAGCTCGCCCGTGTCCCACCCCAGTACCAGCCTAGCTCGCCCGTGGCCCACCCCAGTACCAGCCTAGCTCGCCCGTGTCCCACCCCAGTACCAGCCTAGCTCGCCCGTGACCCACCCCAGTACCAGCCTAGCTCGCCCGTGGCCCACCCCAGTACCAGCCTAGCTCGCCCGTGTCCCACCCCAGTACCAGCCTAGCTCGCCCTTGTCCCATCCCAGTACCAGCGGCCTAGCTCGCCCTTTCCCATCCCAGTACCAGCCTAGCTCGCCCGTGTCCCACCCCAGTACCAGCCTAGCTCGCCCGTGGCCCACCCCAGTACCAGCCTAGCTCGCCCTTGTCCCACCCCAGTACCAACCTAGCTCGGCCAGCTAAGGGCGCGTTCCCGCTATGTCGTGACGACTGATTATCGTGTCTTTTATAATGGAGGTGTTCACCCGATAGGACGGCACGATTATATACAACATGAACGTGGGACACACGACGTAGTGGGAACGCGCCCTAACAGTGAATGTACAAATATTTATGTATTCGACTAACTATGTGTTAACATATACCGGTTTTTTGTAACATATTGTATGTAGGAATGTTTGTTCGTTAATCCGATCGAGACTGTCTGTTCGGTCGACTTATACATAGTTATCTATCATGAAGATTTTAATTATTTAGCATAGATACTTCTTATAGTCGTGTGTTGTTTATAATTAGATAATTGATCGTTTTACATGTTACCGAGTCGTCGGCGGCACCTCACGATACTTTAGTAGCAGTGAACGCACGTGAATCTTAATATCTAGTCACAGCTGTTGTGCATTATTATACAGACGATATGATTACCTACTCGTTAGTGAGCGACGACGCGCGGCGAATCGCCTCGTGTTCGTGTCCTGTGTGTGATGTCACATGTGCGATGTGCGGACAGACGGACAGACGGACAGACGAACAGACGGTGCCTGCTGAGTGCTGCCTCGGCACCGTCCACAGCTTTAATAGAGGATGCTACATTAGCAATATATCGATTCTAAAGCCGCAGAGCGCTGCGCACGGCACTCGCTATCTCGACATCGGAACGTTTCGCGTCTAGTCCGCAATAGAACTAATGTAATAAACTACCTTTAGATTTAACGTAATCGAAGCAAGGAACGTTAGGACGTGGAGCGGGTTGCGCGAAGCAGCAGCAATCCAACATACATAAATAATTCGAGAGAGCACCGTACCGCACAACAATGAGTCGCGTACGCAGAGCCCTGCGCGCCGGCGCTATCTCGTGTGTAGCAGATGAACTAGGAGTAACACTGTAAATGTTGATGTCGTGTCGTCTGCTCGTCTCCATCGGTAGGTAGCGTGTCTTAATTAAGTCTTATTCTAAATGAAACTGAACATAAGTTTATTAAATTTTCAAATTTCAATGATAACTGTTGTTTACTTAATCTTTTCCCCCATCAAACCCTCAACACGAATGAACTACAGGAGAATTTAATATCACCGTGATAATTATATATATCTATAGTTTTACTTGTTGGACATGAACGAGCATATGGTGGTTGAGAGCATGTCATGCTCACTCAAATGTCTCGCTGATGGCGGCGCGTGGGTTGGATCATTCGGTTCCCTTCGAAATGGTTGAGCTGAAAGGTCACACACGCGTGAACATGTTCGTGAACAGGCGCCGTCGGTTGAGACGGCGCGGAGGAACTTAAAACGGCGTTATTAGAGGAGTGGCACGGCATTCCTCAAGAGACCGTCAAAAAATTAATAAGGCTGTAATTAGAGCTAGGGGAGGCAATACCAAATATTGATTAAATAACTTTTTTTATGTTTTTCCAACATTTTTTGTTTTATTAACCGACTTCAAAAAAAGGAGGAGGTTCTCAATTCGGTTGTATTTTTTTTTTTATGTTTGTTGGGTACCTCATAACTCTGTCATTTATGAACCGATTTGAAAAAAAATTGTTTCATCTGAAAGGGTATAGTTCTCGATTGGTCACATTGTCACCATGTCAGAATCTGATGATGGGATCCCATGAAAATCGAGGGCAACCCTCAAATTTTATAGGCACATACAATGTTTTTCATGAACTTTCCAACGCAATTTAGATATTTGTACTTGGTAATTATCACCTCATGTTGCTGAGCTGATGATGAAAGGTATGAATTAGGATCTGATGATAAGATCCCATGAAAAATGTTTGTTCAGCGATATTTTAGCCAATTGTCAGCCGATTTGGATGATTCTTTTTCGTTTGAAAGAGTATTTTCCTGGACTGGTCCCGTTTCAATTTGTTGAAGATCTGATGAAGAACTTCGGAGGTAGGCAACGGAACTCTTCAATAAATGATAGCAAAGGGATCGGGATTGCTGAAATCGCTTGTTTTTTTAGTGTTTACACCAGTTCTTAACATAACATTGCGCCGGTACGCTGTTGATGGGTACGCAGGTACCTAGGTACCACTAAAAAGTGAAAAATATTTTTTTTTTACAAAAAATACAACCGACTTCCAAAAACAAAACACTACAAGGTACAAAATAACTTAGAAAAAAAGAAACTTTAATTTCTGAAGTCGGTGTTTTTGGTTATTTTTTCGTTTTTTGTTTTTGGAAGACGGTTGTATTTTTTGTAAAAAAAAAAAATATTTGTATAACACCAGACCCCAACCCTGTCCTAAATTTCCCTTTTTGCCTACACTTACATTTAGACATTATTAATTTAAAAAACTATGGATGGATGTCAATAATTATGACACCAAATTAAAGCTGACATCTTAAGCTTTCAAATGACATAGTGCTTGCCTTTTAACATATTCCTCCCGAGAACTGCTTGTGGCGCTGATGATCTTCATCCGTCACAACAACATCAAACGATGATGATGTCATACGGAATTATGTGGATGTGGTATATAATATAGTTTTAATGTTTTAACAATATCATATCAATATTTATGTATTTTTGTGTTTGTTTCAGTCCCATACTAACCAGCAGATGTTCAACTGCACCGACTAATCGAAGAACATAGTCCTGTGCCTACCGTTAATTATTCCAAACACTCTTGCTTTGTCAATCCACTTTAGACATTGGCAGAATAGTCGACATCGGCTTTACTTGCCATATAAAAATATAGAATAGAATAGACATAGTGCTGTCATAAATACCGCGTGTAGTTTTTGTAAAATTGATGCATGTGTGCGCATTGAAAGCTTGAGTCGAATTGGTTGCTCACGAGTGTATATCAAAATCTGTTGGAAAAAGTAAGCAGAGATTAGACAGGCAGACTGCGACGTTTCTTCTGCATTTTTTCTAAAGGTGTTCTAATTTGTAATAGGTAAGTACTGTTGTTGTATACTTAATGTGGGTACTTGTCAACTCTTTCTAATAATAAGATTGACTAATTAGTGGGTTTTCTTTAGTTATGTTTTGTACGGTTTTTGCTGCTCAGCAAATGGAAATAACAGTGGCGATGAAGGTTAAACATATACTATGGAGCATAAATTAGTGCAATTTCATGAGTTCAGTGTGAAAAATGACAATAGGGAAGATGCAGATTTAATATTTAAATCGTGAAAATTATCTAGTCGTTTTATAGCTAGCATCTGATGATGATACTTACAAACTGGCGGTCGCGTCAGCTCAAACTAGCAGGTAAGCGAATGCTCAAAGTACCTACATACTAACACTATTCTAATCCACACATTTTGTTACTGAGAAAATAAGTAAGTTAAGCACAAAAAAAGATCCCACTTTTTTTTTTCTTTTCCGGTTGTGGCAACTGAGCCGGTATCGACTATTCTGCCAGTGTCACGTCTTGACGGCAGCAGAGAAGCAGGCCGTCGGTACTTCGTGATAGATGTTAGTTAGGCTGAAAGGACACTGGGATCTAGCTCTATGACTTTGAATTATGACAGTTCTTGACCAGTGACAGACATGAGCTGTGACGTCATCGTCCGTTTTGGTGCGAAAATTTAAACTGTTTAAAAATTTAGCAATAAATTAAAGCGTTTTCATTTTTTATTTATGTCGCGGTCTAGACGGAGTTCTTTAAAATAACAGCAATAATAGAAATATCGCATGTTCCCTATTAGAACAGTTACATAACTCGGTTAAATTATTGTTTTGAAGCAAGTGGAATCATCGATGATTCACTAAAAAAGCTAACTTTTTTACGGTTTGTGGTGCTGAGGTATTCGAGACTCTTCTCGCGCTAATCACTCCACGGAAATCCAGTGATGTGACTTTTGCTGAAGTGACTAACATTTTGACCAAACATTACTGTCCGAAGCCTAATGAAATATCAGTGTCTTACAAATTCTACAATCGTGATCAAACTGTGGGTGAATCGGCATCAGAATATTATATCGCTCAGCTGAGGAAAATCAGTACCAAATGTAATTTTCCAAATCTGGAACGTACTACTCTGTCAAGAAAGTACCGGGAAAAGATCAATAATACACAAAATGTCTGTTATTCATCCAAATTTATTTTATCACCTTCAAAGTATGCTCCTTTAGAAACGATACACTTGCGCCAACGAATAATCCATTCATCAAAACATTTTTTAAACGCTGCTTCCGGAATTGAGTTGAGTTCTCGCCGCGAATTCTCCTTTATGTCTTCTATCGATTGAAAATGGTTCAGTTGGAAGGCGCCACTCCGAAGCTTGTTGACTAGTTTGCATGTCAAACTCGTAAACCCACGTCTCGTCACCAGTAGCAATGCGTTTCATGAATGTTGGGTCCGAACTGACTCGTTCTAGCATGTCCTCAGCGACTTTCATGCGATTGAGTTTTTGGAGAAAATTCAGATCTTTTGGGACTAGCCGAGCAGCAACATGTTTCATACTCAAATGATTAGTTAAAATGGTACGGATCGACTCGTGAGATACAGAAAGTTCGGCGGCTATCTCTCTCAGAGTTGAATGGGGATTTTCAGTCACTATTTCCTTCACTTTTACGATGTTAACTTCAGTTGCAGACGTTGCAACGACGGCCTACCAGAGAGGCAAATCTTCCATCACATCTCGACCGCTTTTGAACGCTTTGAACCACTCATAAGCACGAGTTTTTGATAAAGTCGATTCACCGTAAGCCTTCTGTAACATTTTCAGTGACTCCGAACACGAAATTCCATTGGCGATGCAAAATTTAAGACAAACTCTTTTTTCGATATTTTTGTCCATTATGAAATTCGCAATACACACTATATATGATATTACTAAAACCAGCACTGTATTTAATATAAATAACAGATGCAACTCAAACTCCTCACCAAAATGGAAAACAGTTGTGCCAATATAACAACTACAAAAAAACAAAAATTTGAATTTGGAACCATAAACAAATCATCCATTCCCGATACTTTTTTGACTGAATGTATGTTGCGTGACAGGTTGGTGTGCGGCATGAGCGATCGTAAGCTGCAGTACGAGTTGTTGAAGAAAGACAATTTACTATATCAAGACGTAGTGCACGCCATGGTGTCCGCGGGGAAGGATGCGCGTATGATGCAAGCCAACGAACAGGCGACGAAGTCGTCGCGCAGCGCCGAGGTTTCTCTGCAGTCTGCTGGGGAACCAATGGACGTGAAGGCAATGAAGGCCAGACCGAACGTTCGTCTCTGCTACCGATGCGGCGATCGTCATGGTGGTGAATGCCGTTTTATCAACGCGGTGTGCCGGTATTGTAAGAAGAAGGGAAACTTGAGAAGATCTCACTGTTAAGAAGAAAAATAACCCTAGCAAAGTGAATTACGCCGGTGACGACGAGTTTGATGCGCAATTGAACGCAGTCTACAAGGTGACTGGTAGGTACACACTCGTACGTGCCTGTATACAAGATGCGTGTGTCGCTGGATGGCGTGCTCGTCGATATGGAAGTCGACTCCGGCGCCGCGTTCTCGCTGATCAACGAGCGCACGTGGAACGACTTGCAGGTGTCGGTCATCAGCCGAGCGACAGTGACGGTACAATATAAGGACATTAAGCGCGAGCTGACTGTAGTCGTAGCTGGGGGCTCAGGGCCAAATCTGATAGGTCGTGATTGGTTTGAGGCTCTTGATATTTTTTTTTTTATTTATTGTAATTCACAAAACTGATGTACAATCACACACGCAAAACAAATAAAACATAAAATAACATAAATATAATTGACACCTACTAGATGTGAATCCGACATGCATATATCGGTAAGTGTAAACAAAATTGTTGACGTCGATATGTTCGAGATTGATAAGTTGTTAACCTAGGGTATCTCCTTCTCCGGGGATGCCGCCGCCTGCGGAGGGTCCATCGTTGGTGGGGTGAAATCGGTTGAAATATAAGGATGTTTTCAAGGACGAACTCTGTACCTACCGGGGAAATCCTGTCACGATTCAGTTAAGACCTCATGCGCACCCCAAGTTTTTAAAAGCGCGGCCTACCCTACGATATTAAAGATAGGGTTGAAAAATAAATTTTTAGTAGGTAAAAATGTTTTGCGGCCTATTTCATTTTCGGACTGGGCGACACCGGTCGTACCGATTATCAAAAAGAACGGCGATATCCGGCTCTGCGGCGATTACCGAAGCACGGTCAATCAGGCTACCGAGTCTGACACATACCTACCTACTGCTAGTGAGGTTTTCGCAACATTCCGGGGTTAAAGTCTTCTTGTAGCGGCATCAAGGCCGCCACAAGAAAAACCTACGAAGCAAATCTACATCGCAACAAAAAGCACCGCGACGCCATCTATCCGATTAGCAGCGAACTACAACGTTGAAATCCTGCCTCGCGCAAGCAGAGTTTACCGTGCGATTTGAACATATACATCAGCCCGAATATCAACTATCGGGCAGTAGCCCGCCAGGCACAACAGCCGCCTGGTTGGAGGATCCTCCTTTCGAATGCGGGACTTTACTCTCTGTACCGCTACCTCCAAACTGGTGACCCTCGACATTGAACGTCAGCGCAGCCTTCGTGCAACTACTTCAGCGTGACGTCATCATCACTTCTCCTCATCGTGACCTCAAGCTCTCGAGCAGCGCGTCATACAGCCAGCCAGTACCTACGGCTTCTAAGGGTATCCTGACCACCAGCATGCAGCAGCCGCGCATTCCTGTTCAGCATCCTCAGCCTCAATCATCACCCCGACTCACTGGGGTACCGCATATAGTTCCGACTCACCGTGAACTCTGCGAATACCGGTTCCGACTCACTGGAGCCTACAGCATCATCCCGACTCACTGGGATCTCATCACCCCGACTCACTGGGGTACCGCATATAGTTCCGACTCACCGTGAACTCTGCGAATACCGGTTCCGACTCACTGGAGCCTACAGCATCATCCCGACTCACTGGGATCTCATCACCCCGACTCACTGGGGCACCGCATATAGTTCCGACTCACCGAGAACTCTGCGACTTCCGATTCCGACTCACTGGAATCAACCTTCAACTGGCTTGGCAAGCATCTGAAGATGCATGGACGACTCATCCACTATCGACCTCCGGTCTCCGGAGGGGAGTGATGTAGCGGCATCAAGGCCGCCACAAGAAAAACCTACGAAGCAAATCTACATCGCAACAAAAAGCACCGCGACGCCATCTATCCGATTAGCAGCGAACTACAACGTTGAAATCCTGCATCGCGCAAGCAGAGTTTACCGTGCGATTTGAACATATACATCAGCCCGAATATCAACTATCGGGCAGTAGCCCGCCAGGCACAACAGCCGCCTGGTTGGAGGATCCTCCTTTCGAATGGGGGTATGCGGGACTTTACTCTCTGTACCGCTACCTCCAAACCACACTATATTTAGATAGAGCATATACACAGGTGGTAGTCACGGACGCCACAGCACGACTCCTAACATTAAATACATGCAAGGGCTTATTACACAGTACCTACATAGACTAGCATTTGGTATGAAGGCTCGTCCGGGTATTTTCCAGCGATTGATGAAGGCATTGCTAGCAGGAGTGCCCGGCGTGGCTGTACTGATTGATGACGTCATCATCAGTGGTCGCACTATGCCGGAAATGACACAGCGTCTAGACACAGTGCTGAAGCGAATAGAGAAGGCGGGTTTGCGTCTCAACATGAATAAATGTAAGTTCGCTAAGGAGCGAGTGGAATTTGACGCTGACGGAATCCATCCGGCACCAAGTGGAGTCGATACTTAATACACCGGAATCTAAGAATGTCCAAAAGCTGCAAGCATTTTTTACGAACTACTTATGAACGGTTTGTACCTCATAAACCTACTATTCTAGAGCCTCTACACAGATTCCTCGACAAATCCCAGGACTGGATATGAACAGATCAAGAGCAGAGCAGTTTTAATACTGCTAAGCAGCTTTTATCTTGTGATCTAACTCTATTTCACTATGATTTAAATAAGTCGTTGGTTCTAACTTGTGATAGTTCGGAATATGGAGCGGGAGCCGTATTGTCTCATGTCATGGACGACGGACAAGAACGTCCTATTGCCATGGGCTCTAGACCACTGCACGCGCACGAAAGACTACTCCCAGCTCGATAAAGAAAGCGACTGCTATAATGTTCGGCATAAGTAAATTCCACAATTATTTAATGGGCGGATCATTTATGATAGTAACTGATCATAAACCACTATTAGGTATCTTTGATCCAAAACGACCTATACCCAATGTTTTGTCACCTCGTCTGACTAGAATGGCTTTGATACTTACTTCTTACAGTTACGACCATTGGCGCATCTAGGATTTTTTTCCAGGAGGGGGGCCTGGCCCCTAACCAGAGATGCGACGCTTAGACACACACCACGGTCGGTGATCACGATCAAAAATGGAATTTTAGGCACGTCGCCCGTCACAGTCGCAGCCGCGGGTCATGTTAAAAGTTAAAATTATAAAACAAATCGAGAAAACTGCGCTCTGCTACGGATTAGCTCAGTATCGATAACCTGAAGACAGTTGAGGATCTCAAGAGTGTACTACCTATAAACTGAAACTCGAACGATTAATCCTAAACACTAACTACTAATAATGGATATTTTAACCATAGGACAATTAAATCTCCATAACGATAGGGTGGCGACATCTGAGCTGGATAAATTGATTGTGGAATATAATCTTATTCAGGAACAATACCAAAACGCGCGCTTACGTCACAGGGTGGTTCAGCTGGACTGCAGGGCGCGGGCCGGAATTTATGTAGCGCGTTCTTCGGGCTTTATTGTAACATCTATAAGTAATCTCATGACGCCTCATTGCGCCGTGGCGGAAGTATCATCGCCTACCTTTAAGGTTTACGTTGTGAGCTGCTACTTTCAATACTCAGACCCAGTTACTCCACATATACATAATCTCCGTCACGTCTTGCGGTCGCTCGCGGGCTGCAAAGTTATAGTAGGTGCTGATGTAAATGCATCTTCTTCCCTGTGGTATGGCAAAGTTCGATCCACTGATTCCGAACGACGTTATGCTGTTGAAGATTTTATTGCTGAGATGAATTTATCAATTCATAACACCCCAGACGCACCACCTACTTTTTGTAGCCAAATGGGCGAATCTTGTATTGACGTCACACTTTCTAGTGCAGACGTACGCTTGGATAGGTGGCGTGTCCTTATTGACGCGTCTTGTAGTGATCATCGCCTGATCGTGTACGGCTTTGTTCCTATGTTTAGTCAAGGTTCGTCACACTTAATTGGAAATTTTAGATATAAAAGTAAGGGCGCGAATTGGGAATTCTTCGGCTCACTTTTTTCTGGTCATGTCAAAGACTTCACTCGCGATGGACTGTCAGCTGAGGAAAGTGCTGAGATAATGTCGGACGCCTTCACTTACTGTGCTGACATTGCTATTGGTCGCGCATCCATGATCAATATTCGTAGATGTGATTGGTGGAGTGACTACCTTGTTGAACAACGTAGAAGCTTTCGTAGAGCTCGTAGACAGCTTAACAAGCTAAAAAAACGTAAGGTTACCGGGGACCTCCTTAATCTTGCTTTAAGTACTTTTAGAGTTGCCAAGTCACGCTACAGAGCATCTGTTGAAAAATCTAAGGGTTATTTATTGCGGAAAATTGTTGATAAACTTGATAAGGAGGGTCCGTGGTCTCCTTTGTACCACGAGTTCAAAGCTAGTAGATCTGTCGACCTTGCGTACGTTCAAAACATTAAAGTAAACAATAAACATACAACCGGCATTGAAGAAACAACTGATGCTCTGCTTGATTCCCTTATACCAGACGATTCATCAGTAAATGATAATGAATACCACCAACAGATCAGAGCGTGGGCCACGGTGCCACCTGAATCACCGGAGTCAGATCTTCCATCCACTGACGAATTCATAAACGTTGTCAAGAAACTACCTCTCAACAAATCATCCGGTGAAGATAAAATATCTAATAGAATGATTATAGAAGCGTGTAAGACAGCGGGAGACGCGATCTTATCAGTATACAACCGATGCATTGCGGAAGGTATTTTTCCTCGAATATGGCGACAAGGCTATATACACATTATTCCGAAGAGTGGCGATAAGCCCCCGGATGACCCTAAGTCCTACCGGCCCATAACCCTACTTCCATCTTTGGGAAAACTCTTAGAGCGACTAATCGTTCCGCGCTTACTATCGACTGGACCTAAATTTCATAATAATCAATTTGGTTTCACTATTGGTAAATCTACCGTCGACGCGGTGCTCTCTGTCCGTAAAATTATTAACTTATCGGAACATAAATATGTGGTTGGAATCTTTCTCGACATTTCTGGTGCTTTTGATAACGCATGGTGGCCGATGCTACTACTTAAAATGAAAAACCGTGGTTGTTACAAAAATATCTATAATCTGATTCTTTGTTACATGCTAAACGGCTCGCGGCTCCGTAAAACTCAAACTAGGACATCATTCCATTACTAAGTCTCTAACCATGGGATGTCCTCAGGGCTCAGTTATCGGTCCATATGTTAGGAATATTGGCTACGATGATTTTCTCGCGCTTCCGCTCCCATGCGGCTGCTCATTAACCGGTGACGCGGACGATGGCTTACGTCTCATTCAGGCAAGTACTCGGTCTATCTTTTCAAACCTTAAAAACTATTTACGGGGCTACCTACAAGGGTTGTATGTGCTACGGTGCACCTGTCTGGGCCAATAGGGCCACCATAGGTGCGGTACGACGTAAATTGCTTCAAAGTCAGCGTTTGGCTTTGATATTCTTATGCAAGGCGTATAGGACGGTTAGTACCGAAGCCTTACCAGTACTGGTGGGTGTTCTCCCAGTCGATCTAGAAGTGCAGCGGCGTGCTGCAATGTACTACTACGCTAGAAAGATTACGGACCCAGAGTCCTTACCGCAACGCGGCCGTGCTAAGATCTCTAGATTACTAAAACCCCAGACTGATATCTGGGAGGAACTTTTCCTTATCCGAGTGGCAATGTAGGTGGGAAAAAACCACCAAAGGCCGTCACCTCCACCAGTTTTTCCATCTGTTCGTGAGTGGCTGGACAGGACATGGCTGAAGGTCGATCACTGTATTGCCCAATTTCTCACAGGTCATGGCAACTTTAAGAGTAAATAATTTTCCTTTAAGCTTATGGCCTCGCTTTTATGTCAATGTTCTACAGCTGACCATGAAATCGAACTATCCGCACATCACATCTTATGAGTGTGTAGTCTTTGGCAAACTGAACGCAATATTAATGTTAGGTACATAACGACATTTACGTACATGTGGTGCCATCTAGTATCAAATAGCGGAATTACTGATCAAGATGTTTCTAGAATTTTCTATGCTAGAACATTCTGAATGTTTCGACACCAGGTCAGTCGGGACCGGTATGTACCCGAACTTTCCAGAAGTTTCCATACTAGAAGGTTCTAGAAATAACTGTCGCCGATATATAAAGGGCGGACATCTGGCGACTGGAGTCAGTATCCTGCGTCAACTGCGGGGGCGCGAACCCAGCAAGTCACAGCAGGTGCCCCGTCTTCCAGAGGGAGACAAGGAACAAGCGGGCGGGGACTGTTGCCATTACTAAGTAGTACCGCGCCGCCAATCCAGCGCAGACGGACCTCAAGGTGAGGCACAAGGCGGCGCCTCGTTAATGGCGGCAGCCAACGGGCCCACGAACAGCAAAGGAGCCTCCTCTTCAAGCGGAGGAAGAAGAGTAAGAAGAGGGCGGGCAAAGGCAAAAAGCCAAAGCCCCCAGCGAGCCAGGCGGAAACCATCACCGCACAGGCCATCCCTGCCCAGGAAAAGGCGCAGGCCCCAGGCAAGAAAAAGGTCGAATTGGCTAGCGTCGGCAAAACGCAAGCCAAGCGCCTAACACAAAATAATTGCAACAAGTCGCACGAAGGCAAGAGCGCCAACACTAATGCCGGCGCTAGCAACCAGAAGGACGTCACGGCCTGCGCCATCAGACTGCTCATGGACCTACTGAAGGCCATCAGGCAGGGACAGGACGCAGGGCAAGTGATCCTCGACGGCCTGACTGACTTACTCCATCTCTACAATGTCTAGTAGGCCGTAGAGGATCATTCACTGGAATGCCCGTGGCCTTAAAGACAAGGTCAAGGATCACCGAAACGCAGCCAGGCCACGGACGCTAGTTGGTCTACGTCGGGCCCATATAGGGCCCGGAAAAAGCGTCCGTGAAGCTCTTTAGGAGGTATGCGGTACAGAGAGTAAAGTCCCGCATACCTCATTTGAAAAGGAGGATCCTCCAACCAGGCGGCTGTAGTGCCTGGCGGGCTACTGCCCGATAGTTGATATTCGGGCTGATGTATATGTTCAAATCGCACGGTAAACTCTGCTTGCGCGATGCAGGATTTCAACGTTGTAGTTCGCTGCTAGTCGGATAGATGGCGTCGCGGTTCTTTTTGTTGCGATGTAGTTTTGCTCCGTAGGTTTTTCTTGTGGCGGTCTTGATGCCGCTACATCACTCCCCTCCGGAGACCGGAGGTCGATAGTGGATGAGTCGTCCATGCATCTTGAGATGCTTGCCAAGCCAGTTGAAGGTTGATTCCAGTGAGTCGGAATCGGAAGTCGCAGAGTTCTCGGTGAGTCGGAACTATATGCGGTGCCCCAGTGAGTCGGGGTGATGAGATCCCAGTGAGTCGGGATGATGCTGCAGGCTCCAGTGAGTCGGAACCGGATGTCGCAGAGTTCACGGTGAGTCGGAACTATATGCGATGCCCCAGTGAGTCGGGGTGATGATTGAGGCTGAGGATGCTGAACAGGAATGCGCGGCTGCTGCATGCTGGTGGTCAGGATATCCGTAGAAGCCGCGGGTAGTGGCTGGCTGTATGACTCGCTGCTCGAGAAGTCACGATGAGGAGAAGTGATGATGACGTCACGCTGAAGTAGTTGCACGAAGGCTGCGCTGACGTTCAATGTCGAGGGTCACCAGTTTAGGAGGTATGCGGTACAGAGAGTAAAGTCCCGCATACCCCATTTGAAAAGGAGGATCCTCCAACCAGGCGGCTGTAGTGCCTGGCGGGCTACTGCCCGATAGTTGATATTCGGGCTGATGTATATGTTCAAATCGCACGGTAAACTCTGCTTGCGCGATGCAGGATTTCAACGTTGTAGTTCGCTGCTAGTCGGATAGATGGCGTCGCGGTTCTTTTTGTTGCGATGTAGTTTTGCTCCGTAGGTTTTTCTTGTGGCGGTCTTGATGCCGCTACAGCTCCTTACTCTGCCATACCGCCCTGCGATCGTTAGTGTCAAGCACCGCAGGTTTGCGCCAGTTCTCATTTGCCAAGGAGAGCGGGGTGAGTCCCTTGTCCACCGCCACTACATCTCGATGCATACCCACGTCGACAGTTAGGAAATATTCCCTAAGACTGCATATCTCGTGATTGTGGAGTGTCTCCATTTATAAAGCCTCGACCTCCACAGTTTCCCGGGATATACAGTCTCATTACCGACGACCGTGGATGATTCATTCGATATGCAGAAAGCAGAGTGCGGACCCGCTTATCCAGGGCGTCAAGTTCCGTTTGAGTCCATTTGAGTACGCCGAAAGAGTACATCAATACCGGCATGACCCAACCGTTGAAGGCGCGCACCTTGTTTCCGCCTGATAGAAGGCTATTAAAAACCTTCTTCAGGCGGCCAAAGAAGCGCTCCTTCAACGATTGCTTCATGTCAGTAATATTGATACCTAACGCTTCCGACATACCCAAATACTTGTAAGTTTCAGTTGTAGAGAGGGATCTCAGGTTTATGGAATCCGAGAGTTGAGTTATTATTATTATTATTTGTGTTTTTGACATTCTCGGGTCCCTAGAGACCCGGTCCTTTGGTAGGCGTACGAGGAGCCGATGCCAACTCGCAGAGGCCTCTTTAGACATTTCAAATGGAATGGGACACCAACCGACGATTATCCCTGTATGCACTGTGAAAGTATACCCAAGGACAATCCCCGGTTGGAGCAAAACTATTGCAAGATATGGAAACAAAAGATGAAACGCTATGGGTTTGGCTGGTTTAGTGGACTAATAACTACTACTATGGAAGAACTATTGGCCCCTGCCTGACCATTGACAATTAAAACGGCTTTAAAATAGCAGGGGGTGACTTGCACACTCAATAAATGTGCCCCCCGAAAAGGGTCGCTAGCAAAAAGTGACGTAGCGCCAAGGGGGCAACATATCCTCAGGTGCTAGAGGAGTGGAGAGGTATACCACGGCTATCAGGACAATCCCGGAAGTACGGTCAAGATCCCTACCAGCACCTTACTGGATTATACGTCCTTCTCCCGAGCACGTTTGCTCTTGCGAATCTCCACTCAGAAGAAAGAGGTGGGAGCTCTGATCCTCGTCAGTGTTCACTCCGGCCAGCCAATAAAGGCAAGCCGGAGATGAGGAACAAGAATTCTCTCTGGAGATCAGGTCCGTGGGGTCGCTAGTGCCTAACAGTTCGCCACAAAACTACCTTGCGGATTTATTATTATTATTAATACCGTCGCGGACGTTGACCTACTAGCTAATGACGTCACTGCGTGCGTGCAAAGCGCCTTAGAGGAGGCGACTACCACCACGCCTACGGAGGGGAGAGGGCTACAGCCGCCCCTACCGCCCAGGCTGCGCGCAATGGTCGCCGAGAAGAGGCGCCTGCGCAAGCAGTGGCAGTAAACTCGCTGCCCCACACAAAAAGCGTCACTCAACCGTCTCGCGGAGAGGGTAAAGTCCGAGTTGCGAGCTCAGGCCGCCGCGAGCTGGGAGGAGCGCATTGACGCCGCAGTGGGCGACTGGCCGTCCGTGCACCAGCTGTGCCGCCAGATTACACATACCCCAGCTCCGGTGTGCCCTCAAATATGTTGCGGAGGAAAGGGCGGAGGTCTTCGCCGCCCACCTGGAGCGTCAGTTCTGCCCGAACCCGACCGCCGAGCACGCACATGTCGCGGCAGTCGAGCAACACCTTGGGAAATACTTTGCCACGCCGATAGCTCCCGATGAGGACGCCATCTTCTTCTCGCCGGGCGCAGTTAGACGCGCCCTACAACGCACGAAGCCACGAAAGGCTCCAGGTGCCGACGGTATCACCAACACAGCGCTGCGCCACCTGCCACACCGTATGGTCGCGGCCTTGGCGCGCCTGTTTACGGGGATACTGCGCACCGGGGCCTTCCCCACACAATGGAAGGAAGGGCGCGTAATATGCTGCCCAAGGCCGGGAAGAACATCCTGAAGCCGGCGAGCTATCAACCATCACCATCTCCAAGGTGTTCGAATCACTCCTGCTGCGACATCTTCAGCAGCACATCAAGCCACGAGCCGAACAATTCGGATTTCGAGCAGACCACAGTACGACGCTCCAACTGTCGAGGGTGCTGTGAACAGTGTGAACAGGCAGGAATACGCGGTAGCAGTATTCCTCGACATGGAGAAGGCCTTCGACCAAGTATGGCATGAGGGGCTAGTCTACAAACTAGCCACGCCCCGCCCCCGCCCGCGCCCCGTCAAATGCGACGGGGCGCGGGGGAGGTGGCTAGTTAGTCAAAGTGGTCATGTGGATTTTTTTTTTTTGGGACACTCCCGCCACACATTCCCAATCACTGCAACTCCTGAAAGCCAGAATCAACAGTGGCGACCACCAGAAAAACGCCGAGCCTATGAAACCCGACGAGTCCCGGAGAAACGATTCAACTGTCTTGGATCCTGCAACGAAATTAATCAGAAAAGTACAGCGGAGGAGTAGGAAAAAAAAAAAATATAATTTCCACTTCCCTCCGTATCGAGCAGGAGACAGAATAGAACTAGGCCAATATGCACCAAGGGACAAATACAACTGGGTTAAGCCTAGTTGCCAAGCACCACGGATTACATTTTACCACTTAAACTAATGGGTCCTAAATTGTGAGCTACTTTTGATTCCAGTAATAGGTATGGCAAAATCGCTTGAACGCACGGAAATATTGGGCAACACAGTGATCCACCTCCAGCCATGTCCTGTCCAGCCGCTTACGAAAAGATGGAAAAAACTGGTGGAGGTGACGGCCTTTGATGGAATTTTCCCACCTACATTGCCACTCGGATAAAAGTTCTTCCCAGACATCAGTCTGGGGTTTTAGTAATACATTCAGTCAAAAAAGTATCGGGAATGGATGATTTGTTTATGGTTCCAAATTCAAATTTTTGTTTTTTTGTAGTTGTTAGATTGGCACAACTGTTTTCCATTTTGGCGCGGAGTTTGAGTTGCATCTGTTATTTATATTAAATATAGTGCTGGTTTTAGTAATATCATATATAGTGTGTATTGCGAATTTCATAATGGACAAAAATATCGAACAAAGAGTTTGTCATAAATTTTGCATCGCCAATGGAATTTCGTGTTCGGAGTCACTGAAAATGTTACAGAAGGCTTACGGTGAATCGACTATATCAAAAACTCGTGCTTATGAGTGGTTCAAAGCGTTCAAAAGCGGTCGAGATGTGATGGAAGATTTGCCTCGCTCTGGTAGGCCGTCAACGTCTGCAACTGAAGTTAACATCGCAAAAGTGAAGGAAATAGTAACTGAAAATCCCCATTCAACTCTGAGAGAGATAGCCGCCGAACTTTCTGTATCTCACGAGTCGATCCGTACCATTTTAACTAATCATTTGGGTATGAAACATGTTGCTGCTCGGCTAGTCCCAAAAGATCTGAATTTTCTCCAAAAACTCAATCGCATGAAAGTCGCTGAGGACATGCTAGAACGAGTCAGTTCGGACCCAACATTCATGAAACGCATTGTTACTGGTGACGAGACGTGGGTTTACCAGTTTGACATGCAAACTAGTCAACAAGCTTCGGAGTGGCGCCTTCCAACTGAACCGAAACCGAAAAAACCACGCCAAAGTCGATCAAAAGTCAAAGTCATGTTGACTGTTTTCTTTGACTATCGCGGTGTTGTGCACTCTGAATTCTTACCGGAAGGTCTAACGGTAAATAAAGAATATTATTTGAGCGTTATGCGGCGTTTAAGAGAGCAAATTCGACGAAAAAGGCCAGATTTGTGGAAAAAAAATTCTTGGATTTTGCACCATGACAATGAGCCTTCGCACAGGGCTATCATTGTGAACGAATTTTTAACCAAACACTCAACAAATACCATCCAGCAACCACCATATTCACCAGATATGGCTCCTGCTGACTTTTTTCTTTTTCCTAAACTCAAATTACCACTTCGTGGCACCCGTTTTCAATCGATAGAAGACATAAAGGAGAATTCGCGGCGAGAACTGAACTCAATTCCGGAAGCAGCGTTTAAAAAATGTTTTGATGAATGGATTATTCGTTGGCGCAAGTGTATCGTTTCTAAAGGAGCATACTTTGAAGGTGATAAAATAAATTTGGATGAATAACAGACATTTTGTGTATTATTGATCTTTTCCCGGTACTTTCTTGACAGAGTAGTATATAGATCTTAGCACGGCCGCGTTGCGGTAAGAACTCTGGGTCCGTAATCTTTCTAGCGTAGTAGTACATTGCAGCACGCCGCTGCACTTCTAGATCGACTGGGAGAACACCCGCCAGCACTGGTAAAAGAAAGAAAGAAAACTAATTTATTTGGCACACACGGAATCACACAGTGTTTGTAACAACAAAAGGAAATGCAAAATTTATTATAAAAACAAAAACATCGTTGTGTGTTGTGTGTTGGTGTTGTCGTCGTTGTGTGTAACCGTAATATCAAAGCCAAACGCTGGCTTTGAAGCAATTTCCGTCGTACCGCACCTATGGTGGCCCTATCGGCCCAGACAGGCACATACAACCCAAGTAGGTAGCCCCATAAATAGTTTTTAAGGTTTGAAAAGATAGACCCCAAGTAGCTTTGGATATTCTCGTCAAGGCGTAGAAGTTCTTTTTTGCTTTCTCACCTACTGTTTTTATATGATCTATACTAATCTATAAAGCTGAAGAGTTTGTTTGTTTGTTTACTTAAACGCGCTAATCTCAGGAACTACCGGTCCGATTTGATAAATTATTTCAGTGTTAGATAGCCCATTTATCGAGGAAGGCTATAGGCGTATATATATATATCATCACGCTAACACCAATGGGAGCGGAGTAGTAATGAAAATTGTGACGCAAACGAAGTTGCGTGGGTCAACTAGTCAATAAATAAAAGTAATTTTCTAATAGCATACCGAGATAGCACACGGATTCTTTTCTTTTAACGGGTACGTTATTAAATTTAAAACTAGGCCAGGATTTAAGGTTTCCTTTTAAAATAAGTTGATAGGTTTTATGCGGTGCAAAGGTCAGACGGTTTCGATCGCCCCACTGAGATAATTAATAACTCATCGTAGGCATGTGTCAGCCAAATTCTCAAGGCCAGCACGAGTACTTGCCTGAATGAGAAGCAAGCCATCGTCCGCGTAACCGGTTAATGAGCAGCCGCATGGGAGCGGAAGCGCGAGGAAATCATCGTAGCCAATATTCCTAACATATGGACCGATAACTGAGCCCTGAGGACATCCCATGGTTAGAGACTTAGTAATGGAATGATGTCCTAGTTTGAGTTTCACGGAGCCGTTTAGAAAGTAAGAAAGAATCAGATTATAGATGTTTTTGTAACAACCACGGTTTTTCATTTTAAGTAGTCGCATCGGCCACCATGCGTTATCAAAAGCACCAGAAATGTCGAGAAAGATTCCAACCACATATTTATGTTCCGATAAGTTAATAATTTTACAAACAGAGCACCGCGTCGACGGTGGATTTACCAATAGTGAAACCAAATTGATTATTATGAAATTTAGGTCCATTCGGTAGTAAGCGCGGAACGATTAGTTGCTCTAAGAGTTTTCCCAAAGATGGAAGTAGGGTTATGGGCCGGTAGGACTTAGGGTCATCCGGGGGCTTATCGCCACTCTTCGGAATAATGTGTATATAGCCTTGTCGCCATATTCGAGGAAAAATACCTTCCGCAATGCATCGGTTGTATACTGATAAGATCGCGTCTCCCGCTGTCTTACACGCTTCTATAATCATTCTATTAGATATTTTATCTTCACCGGATGATTTGTTGAGAGGTAGTTTCTTGACAACGTTTATGAATTCGTCAGTGGATGGAAGATCTGACTCCGGTGATTCAGGTGGCACCGTGGCCCACGCTCTGCGTCGCAGCGCTGGATCTGTTGGTGGTATTCATTATCATTTACTGATGAATCGTCTGGTATAAGGGAATCAAGCAGAGCATCAGTTGTTTCTTCAATGCCGGTTGTATGTTTATTGTTTACTTTAATGTTTTGAACGTACGCAAGGTCGACAGATCTACTAGCTTTGAACTCGTGGTACAAAGGAGACCACGGACCCTCCTTATCAAGTTTATCAACAATTTTCCGCAATAAATTACCCTTAGATTTTTCAACAGATGCTCTGTAGCGTGACTTGGCAACTCTAAAAGTACTTAAAGCAAGATTAAGGAGGTCCCCGGTAACCTTACGTTTTTTTAGCTTGTTAAGCTGTCTACGAGCTCTACGAAAGCTTCTACGTTGTTCAACAAGGTAGTCACTCCACCAATCACATCTACGAATATTGATCATGGATGCGCGACCAATAGCAATGTCAGCACAGTAAGTGAAGGCGTCCGACATTATCTCAGCACTTTCCTCAGCTGACAGTCCATCGCGAGTGAAGTCTTTGACATGACCAGAAAAAAGTGAGCCGAAGAATTCCCAATTCGCGCCCTTACTTTTATATCTAAAATTTCCAATTAAGTGTGACGAACCTTGACTAAACATAGGAACAAAGCCGTACACGATCAGGCGATGATCACTACAAGACGCGTCAATAAGGACACGCCACCTATCCAAGCGTACGTCTGCACTAGAAAGTGTGACGTCAATACAAGATTCGCCCATTTGGCTACAAAAAGTAGGTGGTGCGTCTGGGGTGTTATGAATTGATAAATTCATCTCAGCAATAAAATCTTCAACAGCACAACGTCGTTCGGAATCAGTGGATCGAACTTTGCCATACCACAGGGAAGAAGATGCATTTACATCAGCACCTACTATAACTTTGCAGCCCGCGAGCGACCGCAAGACGTGACTGAGATTATGTATATGTGGAGTAACTGGGTCTGAGTATTGAAAGTAGCAGCTCACAACGTAAACCTTAAAGGTAGGCGATGATACTTCCGCCACGGCGCAATGAGGCGTCATGAGATTACTTATAGATGTTACAGTAAAGCCCGAAGAACGCGCTACATAAATTCCGGCCCGCGCCCTGCAGTCCAGCTGAACCACCCTGTGACGCGCGCGTTTTGGTATTGTTCCTGAATAAGATTATATTCCACAATCAATTTATCCAGCTCAGATGTCGCCACCCTATCGTTATGGAGATTTAATTGTCCTATGGTTAAAATATCCATTATTAGTAGTTAGTGTTTAGGATTAATTGTTCGAGTTTCAGTTTGTAGGTAGTACACTCTTGAAATCCGCAGCGATGATCACACGGTTTTTTAAAGCGTTTGCACGCCACGCAAGTCGGTTTAAAATTTAAGTCGTCCTTATGCGGGCAATCATTTGTTTCGTGTGCCTCCGAACAATTGGCACAGGTCGGTTCCTTACTAGCGCAGTGTTTCTTAACGTGACCAAACTGTTGGCAATGCATGCACCGAACTACATCTACATCATCAATAAAACGGCAGGTAGCCCAATCAATAAATAACTTATCCTTGGTAGTCACTAAGTGTTTACGTACCGCGGGTTCTATTTCAATGCCAATCCATATCCGACCGTTATCTAAGGAGCGCCTACGAATAATTTTGGTAGACTTTATAAAGTCATCCTCTTTAATTTGTAGCTCATCCTTAATATTTTGGCGGTAAAGCGCGTTCAGAAAAGCGCCATCATCCATTGATGATGGAACATTCTTCACTAACACTCTAGGGCGTAATGGTCATGTGGATCAAAGTGGTAGTCAAAGTGGTCCAATCTTTCCTCTCTGACAGGAGTTTCCGAGTGGTGGTTGACGGCGCGCTGTCCACCCCCCGCCCCGCCCGGGCGGGCGTGTCGCCGGCGTGTTACTCACGTTACACCGACGACTTCCCCGCCACCTCTCTGGTCACGCTAGCGCTGTTAGCCGACGACGCCGCGTACATCGCAACATCTATTAACTCCAAGCACGCGGCGTCCAAGATGCAGGCGCGCTCGACGAACTTCCCGCTTGGCTTGCCAAGTGGCGACTGTCGGTTAACGTGGGTAAAACGCAAGCGATAGCCATAGGTTCAGCGCGCCTCCCACCGCCCCTGAAGCTGCAGGGAGTCGACGTCGAGTGGTCCCCCCAGGCGAAGTACCTCGGTGTGACCATCGACCGTCGGCTCACGATGGGGCCGCACGTCCACCGGGTCGCCGCCCAGGCGAAGGTCGCCCGCGCACAACTCCGCCCGGTGCTCTTGTCCCAGCTGCCGGCGCGCGTCAAGTTAGGTGTGTACAAGACGTACATACGCCCGATTCTGACGTACGCCGCCCCCGCTTGGTTCCCCTCACGTGCGAGGGGAATCGCGCGAAGCTCCGCGCGCAACAAAACCTTGCGCTGCGGACCATAGTGCATGGCCCTTACATAGTGAGGAACGATATTATCCAGCGGGACCTCGGAATTGAGAGCCTGGATGAGTTTGTGCAGCGCTTCGCGAAAGGCATGTTCGCGCGCGCCGACGCATCCGCTTGGCCCCACGTCAAGCAAATTGCGCCCTGGCGCGCGCGCCCGCCTGGCGCGAAGCGCCTACCTCGCGACCTGGTCGGGGACGTGGACGGCCCCGTCGCAACTCACCGGATTGACGCCTGAGTAGGCCGCTTCCCGCTACACGCGGCCTACTCAAACAGTGACACTACACACAACTCGCATCCCGGCGCGCGACCTGTGCTAAGTTAATATAGGCAGGTTGCGTTCCGAAATTCATACACTCACCACTAGACAAGCGCTAGAACTCACGCACCGAATATGTTTCCTAGGTTAATATAGGCTTATTCGGTGCATACGCACTGGGCGGCAGTACTTACAATACACGGCCGCCCACACACACATGGCTCTGCAGTCCGTGCCGCAATCGGCTAGATCTGAGAACCGGTGCGGACGAGAGTCACTCACTCCTTGCTGCAGGTGCGTCACCAAAGTCGACACCTTCGTCGCTGGTCGTTCTCGCTGGGCCTCCCCCAGGTCACTGGGGGTCTCACTCGGCGGGGACTGACCGCCGAAGGTGCCGTGAAGAAGCGACAAACAGTCGCGACGCGCCTGTAGTAAAACACTTCAGCGACCCAATTACAGGCGTTGTTGCGTGGCGTTGAGCTGGCGACTGTTGCTATGAAAATAGTGGCAGGCGCACGCCAACATTTTATGGCATTTTTGCTGCCGACCAAATGACCGGCCCGTATTGACGGGCCGAGGTGTGGCCACCGCGGTCAGGGGGCTTCGCCCCGATACCGCCTGCCGCAGCGACATCTACCAGACGTCTGGAGTCAGTATTGAATTGGCGATACAAGCGATAACTTCGGAAGCGATCTTCAACTGCGAATTAAGTGAAGTATTCAGTAGTGCGATTGTGTGTTTTAATTAGTGTGTTTAAAGTGTTAGTTACTGTTGTAAATTAAAGTGTTGTTTTCGGTGGTTTAATCGGCTGTTTTTATTGTAACGAACCCCAAGCTCGTAACAGTGTTAAGGTTACATCTGGGGTAGTTTACTATACGGACCTTGTTGAAACCAGAATAAATTTCCGTGCGTTCAAGCCATTTTGCCATACCTATTACTGGAATCAAAAGTAGCTCAGAATTTAGGACCCATTAGTTTAAGTGGTAAGATATAATCCGTGGTGCTTGCTGCACCCAATGCTCGCCGTCCGCAGTCTATTCTGTCTCCTGCTTGATACGGAGGGAAGTGGAAATTATATTTTTGTTTTTTTCCTACTCCTCCGCTGTACTTTTCTGATTAATTTCGTTGCAGGATCCAAGACAGTTGAATCGTTTCTCCGGGACTCATCGGGTTTCATAGGCTCGGCGTTTTTTTGGTGGTCGCCACTGTTGATACTGGCTTTCAGGAGTTGCAGTGGTTGGGAATGTGTGGCGGGCTTATCCAATAAGAAAAAGCCTGAAGACAGTTGTAAATTGAGCGACCGGAGCGAGCTCGAAAATTTTTAGGGTTCCCACCAGCTTGGAATCTGGGTTAAATTAGTTATTTTCAACAAACTACAGATATAGATGTTACTTTGTATAACGAACGTTCTAAAAACGAAGAGAGCTAAAAATGTAAAAAGGACTTATTTTGACATCGAAGAATACAAGAGCGTGAGCAAGGCATGCTCGAACATTTTTTAACCCAGCCCTGGATGGTAGCTCCGGATTTACAATTTTCCGAATCGGGGAAGAAACATGATAGTCCTCTCAAATTTTATCATAAATCGGATGTAAAATACCCTTAATGATAACGACGAAGACCCATTGTACTAATCATTGGCATAAAACCTTTTTTGTAGACAATACATGGGAAACATTTGGTTCTGGTGATATGGAATAAAACCTAACCATGGTGTACTTAGGAGTTACTTTTTGCTTAAATGCAAAAAATTGAGCTCATACTCTAGCTAGAGAGTGTAAAATTCAAGGGCGAGCGAAGGGAGCCCGACAATTTCAGCACCTCACAGCCACCGAATAAATTTTTACCCTACAGCAAAGTTAAAATGAAGGATTAATTATATAAACATTTGAGTTTGGTGCCCATTGAACTTACCCTCCCCTAGATCCGGGGGGATAGATCCTCTTTTTGCTATCCATACAGATATAAAAGTAATGTCGTCGACTGACGAGTATGACATGATAATGAAGAAAGTCAGAGCAAGCGAAGCGAGCTCGAAAATTGTTTGTACCTAGCGCATGCAGGGTAAGAGCCGCTTTTTAACCGACTCCAAAAAAAGGAGGAGGTTCTCAATTCGGTTTTTTTTTTATGTTTGTTACCTCATAACTCTGTCATTTATGAACCGATTTGAAAAATTTTTGTTTCATCTGAAAAGGTATACTTCTCGATTGGTCCCATTGTCACCATGTCAGAATCTGATGATGGAATCCCACGAAAATCGAGGGCAACCCTTAAATTTTATAGGCATATACAATGTTTTTCATGAATTTTCTAATGCAATTCAGATATTTGTGTCTGGTAATCATCATTTCATATTGCTGAGCTGATGAAGAAATGTATAAATTAGGATCTGATGTTAAGATCCCATGAAAAATGTTTGTTCAGCGATACTTTAGCCAATTGTCAGCCGATTTGGATGATTCTTTTTTTGTTTGAAAGAGTATTTTCCTAGACTGGTCCCGCTTCAATTTGGTGAAGATCTGATGAAGAACTTCGGAGGTAGGCAACGGAACTCTTCAATAAATGATAGCAAAGGGATCGGGATTGCTGAAATCGCATGTTTTTTTAGTGTTTACACCAGTTTTTAACATAACATTGCGCCGGTACGCTGTTAATGGGTACGCAGGTACCTAGGTACCACTAAAAAGTGAAAAATAAAAAACTTTTAAACAAAAAATACAACCGACTTCCAAAAACAAAACAGTAAGTACAAGGTACAAAATAACTTCGGAAGAAAGAAAAAAACTTTAATTTCTGAAGTCGGTGTCAAAAAACTAAAAAATAACCAAAAACAAAGTTTTTTATTACAATCCTTGTCAATTTGACGTGTATGATTTGCGGGACATGTCCCATGACCCTCATGACCCCACTATTGGCATCTGTCCTAACGCCCACCCGAGAAAATCAGGACAGTGCAATTACCTGATCTAAGATATTTTTAATGTATGGAAGTTATAATAAGTTTGTAGGTTTCTCGGTGGTAGATTTTATTTGATTGATATGTGTGAAGTTCCAGTATCTCCAGCATAGTATTTGGAATCGGTCCTCAAACGTCCTGGGGTGAGCCGATTCTGGGGTGGCCTATGGTTACGACATAACTTACAAGCCAGAGCCACAGATAGGTCACGCGGACGGGTTAAGTCGCTGGCCGCAGTCTGTCCTGGAGCAACCGGAGCCACAGCTATGTGATATATTGCTTATGGCGGAAGCTCCTGAAGATTTTCCTGTTGATGTGGACAAAATAGCATACGCTACAAAGTCATCAACCGGGTAAGTCATCATATTTTGTGTGGCTGTTCAGATAAGGAATCAGACGATCAGCTATGTCCATACTCGTTGCATCGTACTGAGCTATCGTTGCATGAGGATTGTGTCCTCCTAGGCTGTTGCGTGGTGGTACCATCATGCATGAGCCTGTTCTGCGCGCTTTACAATTCTTAGATGCTAATAAAATAAAACACATTAAGTCGGCACCTGTTCAACCTGCTACTAATGGACTGGCAGAACATACATTCAGTCAAAAAAGTATCGGGAATGGATGATTTGTATATGGTTCCAAATTCAAATTTTTGTTTTTTTTGTAGTTGTTAGATTGGCACAACTGTTTTCCATTTTGGCGCGGAGTTTGAGTTGCATCTGTTATTTATATTAAATACAGTGCTGGTTTTAGTAATATCATATATAGTGTGTATTGCGAATTTCATAATGGACAAAAATATCGAACAAAGAGTTTGTCTTAAATTTTGCATCGCCAATGGAATTTCGTGTTCGGAGTCACTGAAAATGTTACAGAAGGCTTACGGTGAATCGACTTTATCAAAAACTCGTGCTTATGAGTGTTCAAAGCGTTCAAAAGCGGTCGAGATGTGATGGAAGATTTGCCTCGCTCTGGTAGGCCGTCAACGTCTGCAACTGAAGTTAACATCGCAAAAGTGAAGGAAATAGTGACTGAAAATCCCCTTTCAACTCTGAGAGAGATAGCCGCCGAACTTTCTGTATTTCACGAGTCGATCCGTACCATTTTAACTAATCATTTGGGTATGAAACATGTTGCTGCTCGGCTAGTCCCAAAAGATCTGAATTTTCTCCAAAAACTCAATCGCATGAAAGTCGCTGAGGACATGCTAGAACGAGTCAGTTCGGACCCAACATTCATGAAACGCATTGTTACTGGTGACGAGACGTGGGTTTACGAGTTTGACATGCAAACTAGTCAACAAGCTGTGTGTGTGGCACCCGTTTTCAATCGATAGAAGACATAAAGGAGAATTCGCGGCGAGAACTGAACTCAATTCCGGAAGCAGCGTTTAAAAAATGTTTTGATGAATGGATTATTCGTTGGCGCAAGTGTATCGTTTATAAAAGAGCATACTTTGAAGGTGATAAAATAAATTTGGATGAATAACAGACATTTTGTGTATTATTGATCTTTTCCCGGTACTTTCTTGACAGAGTAGTATGGTGCAAACGGTAAAAGATAAACTTCGCAAAATGGATGGTATGTACTGGGAAATCAAAATTCTTAAACATGCTCATGGGACTTAGAGCTACTAACAAGAGCCCTGCACAGCTTCTGTCGAACATTATTAGACTATTACTTTAAAATAATTAAAAACAAGCAATCTTATATTATGTCTTGCTTTTACTATGTTATTCTTGTGTTCAAATATCACAGCGACTGTACATATTTCGTAATAAATACATTGCTCCTTATCCACTACCTAAGTTAGTCACTAAGTGTTTGAACAAGCAATGTAAAAATCTAATTTATTTTTCAATTTGTTAACTGTTTTTACTCGATTAGTTATTTAGTAACATTGTTCCCCAGAAAGACGTGTGTTCACTTGTGGAATCAAAATTAAGTGAAGGTGATATTAGGGGAGCGGCCAGGCTGTTATTTAGTAGTGATGTGGTGGCGCCTTACTCTCCAGATACTATTTCAGCTTTGGAGAGTAAGCACCCAGCGCCTGCGGATAACCTCACCTTCCCTGATCCCCCCGATACCCCCAATCCGGATTCATCTTTCTTCCAAATTTCAGCTCACCAATTGATGGCAGCCGTGAGCTCCTTCAGAAGTGGTTCCGCCGGTGGCCTCGACGGCCTGTCTCCTCAGCATTTAAAGGACCTCTTAAGTCCAGGCGCCGGGGAAGCTGGTGAGTCGCTTTTGAAGGAGCTGTCGGCTCTCGTCACTTTAATGCTGTCCGGCGGTGTGAACGTTGCTGTCGTCAATATCTTGTACAGGGCTAACCTATGTGCCCTGCGCAAGAAGGACGGCGGCATTCGTCCCATTGCCGTCGAATGCACCTACAGGCGTATGGCAGCCAAAATTTGCTGTAAATTATATAGTGAATCACTAGGTAATACAGAAATTTCAGCCCCTACAGCTTGGCTTTGGATCCAGAGGGGGCTGCGAGGCTGCCGTACATGCCTTTTCAACGTTTTTAAATTCAGATAAGAGTGAGGTCATCCTCAAGGTTGACGTTAAAAACGCCTTTAATTCCATTAACAGGGACACTTTGTTGGCGGAAGCTAAAAAAGAATTACCGGAAATTTACGGCTTTTTGTGGCAATGCTACAGGTAGGTACCCTTCAAAATTATTATACAAGGACAACGTTTTGGAATCTGCAGTTGGCTGCCAACAAGGTGACCCTCTCGGGCCATTCGTTTTCAGCTTGGCTATTCATCCCATCATCCAAAAACTAAATTCAAAATTTTACGTCTGGTATTTAGATGATGGAACTTTAGGGGGTGACGTGGACACAGTTTTGAAAGATTTCCAATTCCTGAAGAAACAGTTCCAATCCATCGGCCTTGACCTCAACCACTCCAAATGTGAAATTTTTCCTTAATGACAATACCGACAGACAAATGACTCTACAGAAACATCTATCTTAAATGTGGCTCTAGATGACCGAGCGTGGCTGCAAGCCACACTACCCATTCGCTTTGGTGGGCTCGGCATCCGCAATATTTCTAGTGTAAGCCTACCGGCGTTCCTGTCATCGATCAACAGCACTGAAAAGTTAACCAAAAGGATATTAACTCCATCATTGGTTAACTGTGAAGTGCCTTGTTTGACCGATGCAGTGAACGCCTGGAAAGTGGCTTGCCCGAATACGGCGTTGCCCGATAACCCGTTCTCCCAAAGACAATCGGACGAGCCGCTCTGCAGATTGGTACGGAATAACCTCATAAATACGACCAACAATACTGCGGAGCGTGCCCGCCTGCTGGCTGTGGGTGAATGGGAGTCGGGTCTTTGGCTACAGGCACTACCGTCACCCAACATACAGTACTTTCCGGATCGCTACATGTCTGCGTTTGGGTGCTCCTAGCGGAGCTCCACATCGGTGTCAATGCGGTGAAGCTGTCGACCGCCTCGGACACCATGGCCTGTCCTGCAGTAGGAGCGCTGGTCGGTTAGCACGGCACGCCAGCATGACCTTATCCGTCGGGCTCTTGTCACCGCCGGGGTGCCAGCTGTTTTAGAACCCAACGGCTTGGCACGCGACGATGGGAAAAGGCCAGATGGGATGACCATAATGCCTTGGAAGGTGGGTAGGCCTTTGGTGTGGGATGCAACGTCCCTTGCGCCATCCCACCTTCTTAGCACGGCGGGCTGTGCTGGGGCGGCTGCTGCAGGTGCAGAAAACCTCAAACGGCGCAAAAATAACAACTTAATTGGAAGTTACATATTTGAGCCGTTTGGCGTTGAAACACTAGGCCCATGGGGTCCGAGTGCGCATCGAGTCTTTCGGGACATTAGCAAACAACTTGTCGACTGTTCACGTGACCAGAGGGCTGGGCTTTTTTTCGGCCAAAGAATTAGCATTGCGATTCAACGCGGCAATGCTGCCAGTGTTATGGGAACTTTTGCCATTGACAGCAATGTGGATTATGTTTTTGATGCCCAATGATTAATTTTGTTTTTATACGCGTTTGTACATAATTTCGTGTTAATTAGTGTATGTTAGTTAAGTATTTGTAAATTAATTAGTGTTCAAAATAAATATACATTTATATCTATTACGTCGATTAAAATAAAACTCGGTTAGAAGATCAAACAAGAACGTGTTTTTTCTTAATTTACTTATTTTAAAGCGTAGTAGAGAAATGCGTAACTAACTTTCGTAAATTAAGTTAATTCAATTGTAGGTTGCCATTTTTTATTTATTTTATTTTTAGAACCCCTAATACCTTTTTTGTACAATAATCAATGGAAGATTCGATAACTTTCCGATTTAGTCAATGACTAGCGTGTATGAGAAATAAATTGCTTTTGTACAGCACAACGATAGCGTGCGCTGTTTTTGTGTGGGTAAGTTGTATGGTGCATAGTTCATACACCATGTCTTTGAAGAGATAAGGTTTATTATTGATTGTGTAGTACATTCTGTTTTAAGGAATGTGGGTGTGTGCGGGACTGCGTATCTATTCCTTTTACTGAAGTGCATGTGTAGTAGTTGCCGGGTGGAAGGGATATACTGGAGACATAGGGTTCTGATCCAATTTTGTCTACCGTGCATATCTCCTTATTTATTATCTATGGATGGAACAGTGGTCATTAGACACACAGAGCATCATGAGAAGATGAACATTTTAGTCACGGATATACGGTACGGTACGGGTGTACGGATATGTCAGAAGAAATCAAAGTACTAAAATGTAATGAACAATACTATAATACCTATGATAACCTACTTATAAATATGAAAATTAACTAAACAAATCTTGTTGCTATTGCTAATAACTTGGTGTAGTCTGCTCCCTTGGAGTGTGTCTTCTCTTTGAGGATAGTCCGCAGGATGGTGGGGATGGGCACGTGGATGCGGTTGCCCAGGGGAGTCCCGTTATCATCTATTAGCACTACATTGTTGCTGTCAAACTTAGGCACTTTGACACTTTGTTTCTGTTTCATTCCCACCAAGATACCTTTCTTCTTCTGACCCTTTATAGCTACTAGTACTCTGTCCCCAATGTAGCCAACACCTGAAATATATAAATGACAATAATACACTAGGTACATTATTTTTTGCTAGGGACTAACTAATCATAGATATTATGTTTAGCTGTTGCTTGCAACTACTGTTATTAATCTTTATTCCAGACCATACAAGGTCCATATTCACATTCACATTGAAACGAGTACAGAAATATTTTCATAAAAAAACAGTAAAAACAATGTACAATTCAATAAATAGTACTATATAGTTATAGTAGGTACCTAAACTTTTGGGAAAACAGGCGCAATGTTGTTTTATAGCTGTCGAGGCATCCTCGATACCAAGGCTAAAATGCCTCAAGTAGGTAGCTTGGGAGTTCTTTAATTTTTTTTTATAACTGGATAGTAGTATCTAATTAATCAATGAAAATGTGACATACGTACGTTTTTTATTATAAACACAGATAACCTTAGGAGGTTTGCCCTCGGCCATGGCTCGCTTGCCGATCTCTGAATTATCAACCACTCTTAGGCGACTCAGCAGGCGCACTTCATTCATACAGGCGGTAGTGTGGAACCCGCACGATAACTGTGCTGGTTTCAGCTTGCTGACCAAGGTCTTAAACATTTTCTTTTATTGTTTGTGGGAAATTATAGTCTCCAGAACCAAGTTAATGAGGTTATTTTTTTGATTGACAATGTATGTCAAATTGACATACAGTGACATAGGAATTGACATTTTACACTCGTTCGAAAAGTAAAATGCAACGTTACGTTCAGAAATAGAATATTTTACAAAGACTCGCATTTTTTCTGTGGACAGGCACCACACCTGCTCCTGGCACCTACTGGCAGGTACTTGTTGCAACTTAGGATGCAATGCACAAGGGTCCCGATTTTTGCGGGCAACTAGAGCAAACAGAGCTTACTTTTAAATAGTAATTTTAATAATATTGTAGCGTGGTTTCCTGTGGAGCCAACGTATACTAACAGAGTGATTTTTAAAACCTCACTAACTATATTAAATGCCTTATTATAAATCACTAACAAAGGAACATAGTGGATTGACAAGCTTGTTAAGGTGGAAGCGCCAGGATAGCCCGCGAAATTCAAATATTTTTATGTTTTTTGCAATTAGCCGGTCAGTGTGAAGCAGTATGTTGAATAAAATACGATTCGCGGCCGTAAAGCGTATTTATCTAAAGAATTATAACCACTTTAATCATCAATATAGCCCTCTAAGTTCATTAAGCCATATTGAATGGTTATTACATGAAAAAGTCATGACAAATTATTCAAAAGTTCTGTGAAATGTTACCATCACTAACAAACTAGTACTTAGTTCGTATGTACCTAAGAATTCCTGCATCGCAGTATCAGAGTTTTCCGTGTGATTTGAACATAGGAACTGCCCAAATATCAACCATTGGGCAGTTGCTCACCAGAAAAAACACTCGTGCTCCTCCCTTTTTGGAAGTCTGCGGGTCTTGAGACTCATTTCGGCATACCCACAGAACAGAAAGTTTTCTGTTCTGTGGCAAACAAACATATCTACAGAGATATGTTTGTTTCTAGTAACGGGGAGGCACACTGCCTTTTATTCCGCTTGGTGGCGTCTTGGTGACTGTACTATGGGCTGCAAAAATGCATGGATAGTAGAGAAACAAAAAGCGAGAAATGACGCCATCTAGCATAAAACCAGTCTCATCAGTCATCGACTAGCAAAATTTGACCTCCCCCAAAAACGTACTCATCATTTTGACTAACGTTCTACAAATAGACAAATCACGAACATTTCAACTAAAATTAACCGGGGTGGGGTACTGAAAATTTCGAGCTCGCTGCTCTCTCTCTTGCATTCTTAGTCGATAGTAAACAGAGGATCTTATCTATTCGAGGCAAAATCTTTCCGAGAACATTTGTAGGTCGCTTTTGCATCCTCAATTATACAAGTTTTATGTTAAAGTCAAATTCTTTGATTGTATGGATGGTAAATAAACAATGTAACCTATCTATCTACACCTATATTTCGAGGCGGGATGCTAAAATTGTCGAACTCACTTCACTCGCTATTATTATTTTTTTCAAAGAAACTATAGCGTTTATGCGGCAATAAATTATTTTCAATTTGTTCGGACTTGTTTCGCCCGACATCAACATAAATCGACAAAAACACCTTTGCAATGAAGAAATCTGAGTCAAAGAACTTAATATTTACCTGGCGCCCTAGCATCTTTAGCTGTACGGTTTTTACTTTAGTTGACATAAAAACATGTGTGTAGATGTAAGTTATGAAGATAATTAGCATTTCTGAGTCAAGGAACTAAGATTTTTCGGGTTCGCTTTGCTCGCCCTAGCATCCTTGCCTGTCTACTTTTTGACATAAAAACATATGTATGGATGTGAGATAACAAACACATTAGCGTTTCTGAGTTAAGCAATACAATTTTATTTTCAGGCTGGCTTCACACGCCCTACACATACTTTCTTGTGCGGTTTTTGCTTAAGGTGAATGCTCCAGGGTAGCCCGCGAAATTCAAATATTTTTATGTTTTTTGCAATTTGCCGGTCAGTGTGAAGCTGTATGTGGACCAAATGCGATCCGCGACCGTAACGCGTATTTATCTAAAGAATTATAACCATTTTAATCATCAATATAGCCCTCTAAGTTCATGTAGTTCGAAAGAATGATTATTTCTGAAATATTCGCGTGTGAAGCTGTATGTGGAGGGTCCGTACACTGCTGACCGCAAACCGGATGCATCACCCACGATCGTCGGTGATGAGATTGTACATCCCGCGAAAGTGTGGAGGTCGAGGCTTTTTAAACGCCAAGACTCTCCACAACCGCGAGATGTGCAATCTCAGAGAATATTTTCTCAAAGCTTATGTGGGTATGCACCGAGATGTTGTCGCAGTGGACAAGGGTCTCACCCCGTTATCCATGGCTAAGGAGAACTGGCGCAAACCTGTGATACTTACCACAGATGACCGCAAGGAAGTATGGAAAAGCAAGGAGCTTCACGGGCGCTTCTATCGGGCTCTTCATGGGTCCGATGTAGATTTTTCAGCGTCCGTGGCCTGGCTACGATTCAGTGATCTCTTCGGGGAGACTGAAGGTTTTGTCTGTGCAATTATGGACGAAGTTATCTTGACGAATAACTACCGGAGGCATATTATGAAGGATGGGACGGTGGACGTGTGTCGGGCATGCCACCGTCCGGGTGAGTCCATCAGACATATTATCTCTGGTTGTTCTCGTCTGGCTAACGGCAAATATTTGCACAGGCACAACCAAGTGGCCAGGATTATCCATCAGCAACTAGCTTTGAAATACAAACTTGTGGATGCTGAGGTACCGTATTATAAGTATGTGCCCGACCCAGTTCTCGAAAATGACCATGTCACGTTGTACTGGGATCGATCTATCATCACTGATAGGACTATTGTTGCCAATAAGCCTGATATAGTGGTGATAGACCGATTAGCGCGCCGCACAATGATAATTGATGTTACCATCCCGCATGACGAGAACCTCGTGAAGGCCGAGAAAGAGAAACAAATCAAGTATCTCGACTTAGCGCACGAGGTTGTCGACATGTGGAATGTGGACTCAGCTGTCATTGTGCCGATAGTCATTACGGCCAATGGCCTGATGGCCAAAAGCTTCGACGAACATCTGTCGAAGCTGGCGTTACGCGGTTGGGTAAAGGGCTTGATACAGAAGGCAGTACTCCTCGATACGGCTCGTATTGTGAGGAGGTTCCTTTCTCTGGAGCCCTAACCACCGGTAGCTTGGACCCTGCTCCCGACACCGGCGGACTACTACTTTTTATATTTTTAAATGTATTTTTTATGGTTTTTAGAGATATATTTAAAAATATACTTTGTATGTAATAAGAATAAATAAACGAAATATAATTTGTATGTATATAAGAATAAATAAACGAAATAATGTAAGAACCTCTAAAAGGAGCGAGCATCTCTTCCAAATATAAAAACATAAAAACCTAAAAAGTGGACCTAAGCAGCTGTGACTGTGGAGCAGGACCAGCATTTAGCCAAGCGTTTTTATCGAGGATATAATCTTCCAGTTTATAATACGCTTGTCTACATAGTGTGCGTTTTATGTATGCTTCAAATTTTCTCTCATTCAGTTCGAGAATATCAACTGGTATTTTATTATAAAATTTAATACAGTACCCCATAAAAGAAGTGTGTACTTTGGCCAATCTAAATCGGGGTTGATATAATTTGTTCCTATTTCTAGTATTAAAATTATGCCTGTCACTAATCTTGCTAAAGAGATGAAGATTTTTCCGAACATACATAATATTTTCGTAAATGTATTGACAAGGTACCGTCATGATGTTGATATCCATAAACAGTTCTCTTAGGGAATCACGCCGACGGAGATTGTAAATGGCTCTGATGGCTCTTTTCTGCAGGATAAATATAGACTCGATGTCTGCAGCACGTCCCCATAATAAGATACCATAAGACATGATACTATGAAAGTAACTAAAATAGACCAGCCTCGCTGTATCTATATCGGTAAATTGACGGATTTTTCTGACAGCGTATGCTGCTGAACTTAGCCGTCCCGCAAGAGATGTTAAATGAGGACCCCATTGTAGCCTTGAGTCAAGCGTAATCCCCAGGAAAACCGTGTTTTCGACGAATTCAAGTTTCTCCTTGTTCAATACTATGTCGCAATCATTTCTTTTAACGTTCGGTAAGGCAAATCTGATGCATTTAGTTTTTTTCCCATTTAATACTAAATTATTAGCAGTAAACCAATTTTGGACCTGCTGTAGGGCGTTATTTACGTCGTCAAGATTTATGGAACGTCTATCTATCTTAAAAATTAAGGATGTATCGTCAGCAAATAATACCATATGAGGTTGATTTTTTAAAAGATGGGGCAGATCATTAATATATACTAGAAAGAGGAAAGGACCCAAAATAGAGCCTTGTGGTACCCCCATTTTGACTTTTAAACCCCGTGAATTGACACCATTTACTTGAAATTGCTGCTGTCTATCATTTAAGTAAGATTTTATTAGACTGAGTGCAAGTTTACCTAGTCCGTAATGTCCTAGCTTTAGGAGCAAGGTTCCGTGATTTACACAATCAAATGCCTTGGAGAGGTCACAAAAGATTCCTATGGCATCTTGTGCCTCTTCCCACGCTGAGTGTATGTGTTTTAACAACGTGGCACCAGCGTCAGTCGTACAACGACCCCTGGTAAAACCATACTGTTGATCGTGTAAAATTTTATTGATGTTAAAATGATTGAGCTTCTGACTGAGCATTACTTTTTCAAACACTTTGCTAAAAACCGGCAAAACAGATACAGGTCTATAATTATTGGTGTCTTTGCTGTCGCCCGATTTAAATAGTGGTATAACCTTACTATATTTCATTATATCCGGAAAGACTCCTTGGTCCACACATAAATTAAATATTAAATAAATGTTTTATTTACCTAATGTTTTATTGTTGCAGAGAAAAACAGTTGTTCTATGGGTACGACGATTTAAAGAGGAGGGTTCATTGCAACACCGTCAAAGAACTGGTAAACCACGACTTATAAACATATCACAGCGTCAAACCATGATAAGGGAGTATGAAGAACATGGATTTTTGCCGACAAACCACAACGCTAGTTTATTTGACACAAGCGTTGCTGCATTATCGGAGTCATGCTGTGAAACCCTTGCTCACGGAAAACCATAAAAGAGCAAGATTACAGTTTGCTTTGGATCACATAAACTTCGATTGGAGTAATGTCATCTTTACAGATGAGAAAACTTTTAAGTACAGTGAACATCGGACGCTTATGTTTGTGGCGTCGAAATATGGTGGTTACACGAGCTATTAATAAATAATTTATAATTGTACTTAATCAATATTATTTCACTCAGTTCTTATTAGCTATTAACTGGAAACCTGGTTATGTGTACCTATACATACGTAGTTTTTTAATAACTTAAAAATGTTATGGACACTTCAAGTTCAAACAACATAATTTTTATTTTTATGTTACTATATATACACTAACCATTTGATATGATTTTGTGCAATTTTGTACTGTTAGAAATAAACTTCTATAATTTTAACTTCCAACAATTCCATGATATATTTTAGTAGCGTGATTGTGCAATAATGAACTCTATTGAAATAATAGTTCACTAATTTCAACCATACTGATAAAGTTTACCTGGTCTAGTGGTAAATGTGTCGAGTATAGATCGTGAATTATGCTGTCCGAGGCTCGGAACCAAGAATCGCATTGACTTTTTGCTCTGTGTTTTTTTTATAATTACGTTTTTTTTTAAAGGGCTGAGTCAGGAAATGTTTAGGATCAGTTTCAACCAAACGGCAAAATATTCGCGAATGCTCGAGCACTTTGATATGGTTACTTATTCAGTAGGTATGCTCAACCATCCGCGAGTCTATTTCCGTTTGGTAGAACCTGACCTTGTATAGACAGTTTGTTAAAGGAATTAAAAATAATTGAAATCAAATTTGTTTATTATTTTACTAACATATGAAAAAGTAGGTAAGTGAATGCTCATTTGTTTTTTTAATTAATAATTTATAAATTAGTAAATAAATCAAATTCAGACTTAAACCATTTATCTATAATTTAAAAAAAAATACATATAGCCGAACATAGAACCTCCTCCTTTTTGAAGAAGTCGGTTTAAAAGGCGTGAAAGTTATTTAAATTAAAAACAACTACATCACATTTGTATAATCCAGTAAGATGCTGGTAGGGATCTTGACCGTACTTCCGGGATTGTCCTGATAGCCGTGGTATACCCTCCACTTCTCTAGCACCTCAGGATATGTTGCCCCCTTGGCGCTACGTCACTTTGTGCTAGCGACCCTTTTCGGGGGGGGGGGGGGGGGGGGGGGCATTTATTGAGTGTGCAAGTCACCCCTGCCATTTTAAAGCCGTTTTAATTGTCAATGGTCAGGCAGGGGCCAATAGTTCTTCCATAGTAAACGATTATCAGTCCACTAAACCAGCCCAACCCATAGCGTTTCATCTTTTGTTTCCATATTCTGCAATAGTCCTGCTCCAACCGGGGATTGTCCTTGGGTATACTTGGTGTCCCATTCCATTTGAAATGTCTATAGCGGCCTCTGCGAGTTGGACCCTCGTATGCCTTACAAAGGGCCGAATCTCTAGGGAAAAACATGAGAAAGTGAAAAACATCTCATTCATCAATCATTTCATCATCATCATCAATTTGAGTGATCACTTAATTTATCAAATACAGATTTACATAATACAGCAAGCGGCTCGCCTACAGCACACATAGACATACTATGTTCCAATACTGTTTCGTCTCATTATTTTCCCATATTGTTGACACGATCTCAGCCAAATCTTCCTTAGTTCACATTTCGGTCAGGATCTCAATTTATTTGAACCCTTATTATTGTGTATTCTATGAGATTCAAATCACGAGTTTTACACTTTTGAGCTCGTTATCTCTTTCCCCCGGATCTCCGAACTGTTCAGACGCGTTTACAGTTGCAATTGCTTTTTATTTATCAGTTAAAATTATTATTTTTAATACATTTAAAGGAAATCTTGTGAGCATCAAATATACCAGGCGCCCAGAACCTGCGTGAAGTTAGATCGTCCGCGTGAGTAGCGTAGCTAGCACACTCGCACACCACGTCGCTACAGCACACTAGCAACAATTTTAAGGACGTTCGCTCCGCTCAGATACCACATCCACTGTACAGGTGCGCACGCTTACCACTCACTACAGCTCACACGACTGTAATTCCGCTGTCTGCGAATATGTCCACGCAATGCATTCATCTTCGTCTTTACCTAGTTTGGAAAATGCCATACATGGCAGTTATGGCTCTGACAGTCAGATAGACCTTTCTTCTAATCAATGTGAGAAGTCAGAAGGCTCGCGTAACATAACAATGAGATTTAAGACGAAATTCGGTGAAACAGCTGATTTCCATTCATCCATTGCTGAAATCAAAGCCATGTTCGAGGGTTTTCAAAAACAACAACATCTCAAGTTAGATCAACTCAGCTCGGCTATGCACACCATTCAAGAACGAACTGAGGAAATTAGGAAGGACTTGCAATTTGTCTCCGATAAATATGATTCTTTCTTAGAGCGAATGAGTAGATTGGAACATGAGAACTTAAAAAAGTCGAAAATTGAGTTACTAGAACGGAGCTCGCGAGCTGCTTCGATTGAAATTAATAATATCCCTAAAGACCGCAATGAAAACAAGGAGTCGCTACGATCCATTGTAAAAGACATTGGAAAAACCATTGGTCAACTGCAACCAGTGACTCAGATGTTCACGATGTGTACAGTATCAAAACAAAAATGGAACGAAAAAATCCTATTATCATTCAGTTTATAACAACGTTTGATAAAAAATGTAGAACTTTCAACAAGGAACACAACAATAATAAGTTAAATACTTCGCATATTCAGTTGGGTACAGCATCTCAGTCACAACAAATTTATATTGATGAATTTTTGACACCTGCTGCCAAAAAACTTCGCTACCTTATAAGAAATTTCAAAAATGAATATAGGGACCGTGCACAGCGTTGACTATGCCATCTAGTGTTAAATATTCGAAGTTGTAAGGGTCAGAATACTTGACATTGACGCTTCTGTGCTGCCACCTGTGGTTCCTGCACGCTCAGTTTAGGGGAACGTGCACGATGAAGACTGTGTCATCTAGCGTAGCTATTTGGAACTTTATACTTGAAACATACTTGACAATGACATTTCTGTTCTACCTATAGTTTCTGCACGCTCCCTATAACTATCATAGTTTCTAGAATTCGTACGGCGTTATTGCGCTTAGCTTCATATATTTTTTAAGTTACAAAACATCACTCTCACAATCACTCGCACTTTACGCTAGACACTTTTACATCTTAACAGATTCATAATACAATTATTCATACAAAGGAAATCACATATTAACAAAATTTTTATACAAATTACACTCACAAACAATATTTTATGTTACCTTTATTTAAATAGAACTTTACTCATCACGCATTAATGCTTTGTTTACAACGTCTAATTATTATAGATACATGGGTCGTACCAATACAGCAATAGTACAAGATTACCAAACTGTAAAAAAATTCACTGCGTACCCTACAAGTGAGATTATATTATTACTATAGCCTCGTCAAGCAATTCACTACCTTGTCACATCTTATTATGCCACACCTTTACATACCGCTCGATACTTTTTGCAACCTACCAACGTTTTCTATCAATTATAACTTGCCCACCACTTATTGTCCATTATTTACTTAATTTAATTTATTTCCGCCATGGCATCAATGAAAACAAATTCTTGCTATCCCATAACATTAAAATTCGATAGTACGAAAGACATATTTCTGACCTTGACTGCTTTTCTATAGCGCAATCATCCATTTGTGATATTGATAATTGTGGAAACATTTTGATAGATCTTAATCACTCACTTAAGGACATACCTACATCAAAATATTAGAAGCATAACTTGCAACTCACCTGGTTTGCTCACATTGTTACAGAGATCGCAAATAGATTGGGACTTCATTGTTTTAACGGAATGCTGGTTATCTTTTGCACAAATAATTCCTTCAGTTGATGGTTATAATTACTTCAAAACGAACAATAACCTAACCCAAAATGAAGGAGTTGTTGTTTACTGCAAAAATAATATTAGCGTAGGCGTGGAGGAACCCACCATCTCGGAGTGTAACAGTCTATTAATCAAAATTAATGAATACACGACGATGTTAGCAGTTTATCGACCTGCTAGCTACAAAAACCTAAGTAACTTTTTTTCATTCCTCGATCTTTATTTCCTAACAATAAACTATTCTATTCTATTCTATTCTAATTCTATCTCTAATTTTAAAAACGTTATATTAATAGGGGACTTTAATGTGGACATTACAGAGACAAACAAAGATTCAAATTCTGATCATTACCTTAACCTTTTAGCCTCCCACGGCATGTTGCCAGCTTACATTATCCCTACACATAATAAAATATGCCTAGATCACATTATTTTGAAAACGCGACTGCCGGCATCTTGTTATGTAACTGAAAACTCTATCACAGATCATGATGCGGTAATCCTTAAAAAAATAATTAGATGCATATTTTTTTTTTTTTTTATTAATAATAGGCACGTGCTTGGCCACCATCTCACCTGATGGTAAGCGTCGGTCGAAGATGGAGCACGCTTGCCTAGAAGACGAATAAATTACCATAAATTAGACGTTGGAATTATGAGTCTCAACTTTGATCATTTGTATACTATTACCGATGTTGATCTTGCTGTTCAGTACTTCGTTAACTCAATAAATAGAATTATTTCATCTAGTACACAAATAATTAAAACATCAAACCGTAAAAAAATTAGAAAGCCATGGATTACGCATGGACTGTTGCGCTGTATAAGAAATCGGGACAAACTGCACCAAAATTTAAAAAGAACCCTGGCGATGAAATCATACTAACAATCTATAAAAGATACAGAAATTTCTGCAATGAACTATTAAAGAAAATCCGTAAAGAATATGACAAAAGGGAACTTCAGACTGCGGCTAAAACTGATAACAAAAAGTTACCCACACAAAATCTACTAAAAACGAGGCCTCACAACTAATCAACAGTCTGGATCCAATTTCTTCACTAATGATATCAATTTTTTTTTGTGAACATCGGCAAAAATGTCGCTAACGGCTTTTGTTCTAACAACACTATTCCATCGCCACCACTTGAACCTCATCCCCACTCGATGGTCTTTCTGCCCACCGACTTGGATGAGATTGAAAATATTATCCTTAGCCTGAAGTGTAATTGCGCTGTGGGCTATGACAACATTTCTTCCAGCGTCTTGAAGAGATATAGTCAGACTCTTATGTCTCCAATCTTTTTATCTGCAACCTTGCCGTTGACAGCGGCAAATTCCCAAACGCCTGGAAAATAGCAGAGATATGCCCCATCTTCAAAAGTGGCGATGCAGCCTGTATCAACAATTATAGACCTATTTCCATTCTGCCAGGTTTGTAAAGGTACTACCTTGAAGCCAATTCACTGCTATCTACTTCTCAGTACGGTTTCCGTGCTGGTTTAACAACTAGCGACGCCATCCACGATTTGATTAAGTTTGTCTCTGAAAAGTTAGATGCAATCAAAAAGGTTATAGTAATCTTCATGGACCTCGCCAAAGCCTTTGACACGGTTTCCATTCCACCGTTAAAAAAAAATTGGAGAATATTGGTGTGCGGGATGTGCAACAAAAGATTTTTTCAGACTACCTCACCAATCGATTCCAGAGGGTCAAAGTTGATGAATGGACTAGTAAAGATCTCCCCATCGTCCACGACGTCTCGCAGGGCAGTATTCTTGGCCCCCCTTTATTCCTATTAACGACCTCTGTGAGCTCAAGTTGCCCAGTGTTAGGATAATTACCTTTGCTGATGACACAGCGCTGCTGTTTGAAGCCGGCACTTGGCCCGAAGTTTACAGTTTGGCTCAGATTGGGTTGAACCTGGTTCTATCGTGGCTTGCAAACAATCAGCTCGCTCTCAATGTTGGCAAAACCAAGTACATGTCCTTTTACATTAAAAAACCAACTTACTCTTCCGATAATCTTAATATTACCGCCCATTCATCGTCGTGTTTATGGTCTCGAAATACTCATTGCTCATGTCCCCATCTGCAGCATACAGAAACAATAAAGTACCTGACCGTCATATTAGATAACGGTCTAAGTTTTCACCCACACATAGATGCTCTTGCTTCCAGAATCGGAAAACTAATAATTGTTTTTAAAAAACTTCGTCATGTTGCGGATTCAGGTATATTGAAAATGGTATACTATGCGTTTTGCCAATCACTTACCTCATACTGCATAACTGTATGGGTGCGACAAAAACATCTATGCTTCAGATCGAACGAGCGTAGAGGGCGGTGTTAAAAGTGAGTCATTTTCTGCCGTTTCTATTTCTTACCAAATACCTGTACTACTCTGTCAAGAAAGTACCGGGAAAAGATCAATAATACACAAAATGTCTGTTATTCATCCAAATTTATTTTATCACCTTCAAAGTATGCTCCTTTAGAAACGATACACTTGCGCCAACGAATAATCCATTCATCAAAACATTTTTTAAACGCTGCTTCCGGAATTGAGTTCAGTTCACGCCGCGAATTCTCCTTTATGTCTTCTATCGATTGAAAACGGGTGCTACGAAGTGGTAATTTGAGTTTAGGAAAAAGAAAAAAGTCAGCAGGAGCCATATCTGGTGAATATGGTGGTTGCTGCATGGTATTTGTTGAGTGTTTGGTTAAAAATTCGTTCACAATGATAGCCTTGTGCGAAGGCGCATTGTCGTGGTGCAAAATCCAAGAATTTTCTTTCGCCGCATAACGCTCAAATAATATTCTTTATTTACCGTTAGACCTTCCGGTAAGAATTCAGAGTGCACAACACCGCGATAGTAAAAAAAAAACAGTCAACATGACTGACTTTTGATCGACTTTGGCGTGTTTTTTTCGGTTTCGGTTCAGTTGGAAGGCGCCACTCCGAAGCTTGTTGACTAGTTTGCATGTCAAACTCGTAAACCCACGTCTCGTCACCAGTAACAATGCGTTTCATGAATGTTGGGTCCGAACTGACTCGTTCTAGCATGTCCTCAGCGACTTTCATGCGATTGAGTTTTTGGAGAAAATTCAGATCTTTTGGGACTAGCCGAGCAGCAACATGTTTCATACCCAAATGATTAGTTAAAATGGTACGGATCGACTCGTGAGATACAGAAAGATCGGCGGCTATCTCTCTCAGAGTTGAATGGGGATTTTCAGTCACTATTTCCTTCACTTTTGCGATGTTAACTTCAGTTGCAGACGTTGACGGCCTACCAGAGCGAGGCAAATCTTCCATCACATCTCGACCGCTTTTGAACGCTTTGAACCACTCATAAGCACGAGTTTTTGATAAAGTCGATTCATCGTAAGCCTTCTGTAACATTTTCAGTGACTCCGAACACGAAATTCCATTGTCGATGCAAAATTTAATACAAACTCTTTGTTCGATATTTTTGTCCATTATGAAATTCGCAATACACACTATATATGATACTAGCTGACCCGCGCGGCTTCGCTCCCGTCCATCAACCTACCCTACCTACCCTACCTACCCTACCTACCCTACCTACCCTACCTACCCTACCTACCCTACCTACCCTACCTACCCTACCTACCCTACCTACCCTACCTACCCTACCTACCCTACCTACCCTACCTACCCTACCTACCCTACCTACCCTACCTACCCTACCTACCCTACCTACCCTACCTACCCTACCTACCCTACCTACCCTACCTACCCTACCTACCCTACCTACCCTACCTACCCTACCTACCCTACCTACCCTACCTACCCTACCTACCCTACCTACCCTACCTACCCTACCTACCCTACCTACCCTACCTACCCTACCTACCCTACCTACCCTACCTACCCTACCTACCCTACCTACCCTACCTACCCTACCTACCCTACCTACCCTACCTACCCTACCTACCCTACCTACCCTACCTACCCTACCTACCCTACCTACCCTACCTACCCTACCTACCCTACCTACCCTACCTACCCTACCTACCCTACCTACCCTACCTACCCTACCTACCCTACCTACCCTACCTACCCTACCTACCCTACCTACCCTACCTACCCTACCTACCCTACCTACCCTACGGGATAAAAAGTATCCTATGTCCTTCTCCTGGCTCTAAACTACCTCCCTGCCAATTTTCAGCTAAATCGGTTCAGCCGTTCTTGAGTTATAAGTGAAGTAACTAACACGACTTTCTTTTATATATATAGATTACTAAAACCAGCACTGTATTTAATATAAATAACAGATGCAACTCAAACTCCGCGCCAAAATGGAAAACAGTTGTGCCAATCTAACAACTACAAAAAAACAAAAATTTGAATTTGGAACCATAAACAAATCATCCATTCCCGATACTTTTTTGACTGAATGTATAAGCGAGTTGGGGTGTTAACCGTACGACAACTTTTCATTTGCAATACGATCCTACGCAAGCACGCTCTTCTTAGCCTGGTTGCAAAAGCTAGACTATGATGCTACGGAGCAGTTGCTCATTGTTCCATCATAATAGGTGTGTACATATGTCACCATCATGTCTATTATTGCCACACATTACGTTCACACCTTCATACAACCTCTACATACTTAGTCTTAACATTACATTACTTACACACCTAAACGACATGTCAAGTTTATTTTATTTTGTTAATTTATTAAAGATCTTTTCGCTTAAAATTTCTAAAGGTATTTAAGGTTTAGTGCCATTTTTCGCCTGGATACTCACAATTTCGAGATTATTGTCAACGCAAATTCGGGGTGGGGTGCCTGGTGATCCTTCACACAGGGTAACCTAGTATGGACTCCAGTCTCTCACAAAGGATCATAATTATATGTTTCACCTCGTTTGTTATTTAACTTATTTTTGTAAACATATTATCTATGCCGATGTGAACCTTTGTAAAGAGTGAAATGAAGATATTTTATTTCCTGTCCTTTTAGGGATTCAAAAATCAATAAAAAACGGAACCCTTATAGAATCACTCGGGTGTCAGTCAGTCAGCCAGTCAGTCAGTCAGTCAGTACGTCAGTTAGTCGCTCAATCAGTCAGTAAGTCAGTCAGTTAATAAATCTGTCAGTCAGTCAGTAAGTCAGTTAGTTAGTAAGGCAGTCAGTCGATCAGTAAATTAGTAAGGCAGTCAGTCAGACAGTAAGTCTGTCAGTCAGTCTGACAGTAAGTCAGTTAGTTAGTAAGGCAGTCAGTCGATCAGTAAGTTAGTAAGGCAGTCAGTCAAGACAGTAAGTCTGTCAGTAAAGCCGGGCGCATACATACTGATTCCTGATCAGAAATCCTGATCAGGTTTCCTAATCAAGAATTCCGTGTGGAGAGCGCACACATTCTGTTTTTTGCATTCGGAATTTAATTAAACGATCAGTTCGATCATAGACGCTGCTGATAACGCACGAGTATGGACGACGAAGACGAATTGATGCTCATTGCTTTTTTATTAGCGCTAGACAAAAAGGGCATAAAACGTCGTTAAATATTGGGTGCATCCACTGAATACCCAAATATTAACTGAGAGTCAATTCTATGTCAAAAGAGCAAAGTTACGGGCATACCCAGAAGAATTTTTCAAATATTACAGGATGTCAATGAAATCCTTTGATGAGCTTCATAATAGCATACGAGATAAAATAAAAAAGCAAAATACGCACAAGAGATTGTGTTTGGATACAGAAGAAAAATTGACCATAACATTAAGGTATGTATGTATTTATTGTAATAAAAATTAAGATATTGTACAAACATTACGCTTCAAATTTACACATAAAGTTTAAGAATTCTTGCATTGTTCCCTCCTGTGAATCTTGAGGCTGGAGAACTATAAACTGTGTAGCCTCATTGTCTTCAACACTAGTATTTGGTATAGATATCTCAACAGGATAATCTTGCTTGGGGCTTTAAATATAGAATAGGCTTCCTGGTATTCTTACGGGGCACATTTTGCTGCTGCGAAGGTGGATAAAAAGTTGGTGGTGATGGAGATGGACTCTGCAAATATATTGGTGATACTTTGGGCACGTGTAAATTTTGATAAGATGGAACGTAAGTCGGTGATGGAGATAAGTTATTTCCAGCCATTGGAAACGACCCTGAAGAATCGTCACTTTGTTGGTATTACCAACAAAGTGACGATTCTTCAGGGTCGTTGATGGCGATGGTTCGTTTTCCATGGTAATCTTTTTTACCAATTGAAGCATACCGACTTTAAAATCAATTTTTTGATGAGCATTCATTGTTTTCATATAGCTTCTGAAACTAAGAAGATATTTCGTGTCGTCATCTTCGTCAATATTAGCTGAAGCTTTTTCTGTTTTTGTTGCAACATACTTAGTATTTGATTGGGGACATCTTTCTTTTTTTTCTGACTGACTATAGGTAAAGTAGGTACGGGTGACTCCACACGATTGATATCTTCCGGTTCAATATTTTGTTCTTCAGTTTCTGATTGTGGTTGTGGTTGAGTAGATTCTGCATCTTCGGTCGGATAGTTCCCTTCTGATTTTCTACTAGCAAACACTGGTGTAAGGAAGTAAAGCAAGGAACTATAAATATAAGTTTTGGGCTTTTTAGCAGCACTGCCAGTAGGAAGATTTTTGGTTTTCTGAATTTCTTTGCGATAATAGTCTCTAATGTTGTTCCATTTCTTCTTCAATTCGGCACCTGAAATAAGTTAAAAATAAAACTATAATGCTTTTTGTTTCAGATTTCTGGCAACGGGTTGCAATTTTGAAGAAATGAGAACAGATTTTCTGGTGGGAAGCCGAACTGTGTCTGCACTAGTTAATGAAACCTGTGAAGCTATTTGGGAGGTGCACCAACGTTTAGAAATGAGGCCACCGTCATCAAAAGAACGTTGGATTGAAATTGCGGACAGTTATTATAGAAATGCCAACTTCCCAAATTGTGTAGGGGCAGTTGATGGGAAACATATTCGTTTGATTTCTCCCCAGCGCAGTGGGTCTGCTTTTTATAACTATAAAAACTATTTCTCTATTGTTTTGATGGCAGTAGTAGACGCAGACCTACGGTTCATAGCTATTGACGTCCTTAACAGAGTCGCTTTTGCTGCGGGCTCTGGCTACAGCTTTTTTGCAAGCGCGCTTAGCCGCTCCATATGCCTCTCTGTCATCCGGAGAGTTGGACCCTTGCCACTGTTTAAATAAAACCTTCTTCTTCCGAGTCGCCTCCTGCACCCCGTCATCTCACCACCACGTCTCCTTTTCTATGGTGCGGCCACCACGAGAAGTGCCAAGGACGCGCTTACCCGCATCGGTGATTGCTGAATGGATCCTACTCCAGATCTCTTGAGCGGACTCATGCGGAGCACTGATCTCGAGATGCTCGACCTCCGCAATGAAGTCCGACTGCCTGGGACCATCAAGCAACCACCACTTTGTGCGGGGTTTGCGTTTTTCGGTCACTTTCTTTTTCGGTACAACCGCAAAGTCCAGGACAAGGAGGCGGTGTTGAGCCGTTAGGCTTTCACCTGGGATGACTTTGCAGTAGGTAACCTTGCCAATGTGGCACCGTCGCACCAGCAGGTAATCTATTTGGGTTGAGTAGGCACCACTACGGTACGTAATAAGATGCTGGGGCTTCTTCTAAAAGAACGTGTTTGCGATGGCTAGGTCAGACAAAGTGCAGGTGCTGAGTATTCTGACTCCCTCTGCATTTAGCTGGCCATATCCAAAACCACCGTGAACACGTCCGTACTCTCCAGAAAACTGACCTACGTGACCGTTGAGATCCCCCCCAACCAAAACACCTTCGGAATTCGGAATAGCGCGTAGTACGGCCTCGAACTCATCCCAGAAGGCCTCCTTTCAGACTCACAGCAACCAGTTTGAGGAGCATAGGCGCTGATTAGGTTCGTTACCGACCCTTCGATCAGCACCCTAACTCGCATCAACCGGTCGCTGCATCGTTCTACTTCAAGGAGTCCATCCTGAAGGTCCTTAGACAGCACCACGGCCACTCCGCCCCTGCCCGTTGGTGATCCGGTGTACACTAGCCAGTACCCCTGCCCGATGTCACGTGACTTATTTCCCTTCCAGCGCGTCTCCTGAAGGAAGGCGCATTTTCGCGAAAACATGTAAGTATCAAAATTTACTTTAATTTTCACCTTATTTAAATTTTCGGAATTTTCCCTTTTCTTGTGCTGTAAGACCTTGCTTTTAATCAAAATTGACAATTCTAGGTCAACAGAAAGTACCCTATAGGTTTTGGGTCGAAAACCTTTACGGTAGTTCCCGTTGACCTAGAATCATGAAATTTGGCAAGTAATACCGTGTCTTCCCTATACTACAAGTATAGGGAAAAGTCTGAAAACAATTCATTTGTAGTTTAATCATAAAAAAAATCAGTCTATATTTAGTAATTTGTAGCTACAATTTTGTACCCTCGGTAGGTGAGTCCGACTCACACTTGGCTGGTTTTTGGGGTTCCGAACAAAAAACGGAACCCTTATAGGATCACTCGGGAGTCTGTCTGTCCAACTGTCACAGCCCGGTTTCTCCGGATCCACTGGACTGATTCTGTTGAAATTTGGTACACATATGGACTTCTGTGACCCAAAAACGGAAGCGTTCGTAAATTATTAAATTTTTAGCATGGGCTCACTTTTGGGGGTCAAACTAGAAACTAAAAAAAGTTTTTTGAAAAGTTTTTTGTTTCCTGATAGCTACAACCTGGGAGTCTTTAAATCAAGAGTGAATAGGTTATTTCTAGGCAAGCGTGCTCCATCTTCGACCACATCCTCGCTTACCATCAGGTGAGATAGTGGTCAAACGCGTGCCTATCGATAGTAAAAAAAAAAAAAAACATATCAAATGAAAGGGACTACTGTGAGAGTTTTATTTATAATTTTAAAAATAAATGGTTTTGAAGTTATTAAAAAAATAAGACAAAAAATGACAATTCCCGCCCCTTTGTCTCTGAAACTACTGAGCCTAACATTTTGAATAACTAGAGATAATAGATCTTTACCTATAAATTACAGTAAAACCTATAAGAAGTCTATAGTGTTAGAATAACATGTTAAAAACAAAATTGAAAAAAAAAACAGAACCCTTAAAGGATCACTTTGTTGTCCGTCCGACTGTCTGTCAAGATCCTTTATCTCGGGAACGCGTGGAGGTATCGAGTTGGAATTTCAACGATATACTCATGTATACGGTCCCTTAATGCTGTGACCAAATCAAAGTTATAAGTTAATATAAAATAAAGATACGTCCGTTTATGCCGCAAAAAACTAATATTTTGACACTCTCAAGGGAAACAAAACTCATAGAGTATTTCCCGTTGAGCATACGTTCCCCTAGAACTGAATTTGGCAAGTAATACCGTCTTACACTACACTTTCTTCTTCATCGTTTCACTCTTGATGGAGTGGTCGTGGTCGTCTTTAAGATTGTGTAGCATGCTTGACAATCCGCCGCTAGTCTTCACGGACCTTAGCCTTTCTGGTGCACTCGTACAAGGGACCATTGTCCAATGCTACCTTAATGTGGTCGGTCCAGCGCACAGGCGATCTACCTCGTGCTCGTTTGCCCTCGCTGTTTCCTTCTACCACAAGGCGCTCTATGGAGATATCTCCACGTCTTGATACGAGCCCGAAGAAAGTGAGAATACGAGCTTGTACAATAAAAGATTGGCATTGCTTGATACCTAGATCTTGTAAAATGGACCAGTTGGTTTTATGCTGGGTCCAAGATATCTTGAGCATTCTCCTCCGACACCACATTTCGAGAGCATCTATCTTTTTTTCTCACTCTCTCTCAATGTCCAGGTCTCAGCGGCGTAAAGAAATATGGGAAACACTAGCGCTCTGACTAACCAAATTTTCGTTCGTGGCTTTTGTGATGTTCCGGTTTCCCCATACCTTGTTAAGCCTAGAGGAAAAGGTGGTAATGTGACCCCCTACTTTGTTTTTGAGACCTAATGTCAAAAATACTACTCTTATAAATCCAGTAAGTACTTTACAGTGTTCCTTACCTATTCCTCTATGCATACCTGTCTGTAGAATAAATAAAATAACCACAGAATTATCAAAAAACGATTTATTTTAAAAAATGACAAATTTGACCATATGACATTAGGTGAGGGTTATATGGCACCCTGGGGGCCATATTAAACATATTGAATTTTGATTAACGTACATTAATGGCAAAAATCACAAATATAATATTCGCTTCACGGTTAAAGCCTTGAGCGCGAGCATACGAAGTCCCCATAGGTCTGCGTAGGGACAAGCTGTCTTTATGTCGCTTCAGAAAATGGTCCATCCAAGCACGTCCTGCTACTTTATTTCTAAATTGATTTGCGATCTTATTTTTGACAGCCAGCTGATAGGCCATTTTTCTAACATCCATTCTAGTAAGTCCGTAGTATATAGATTCCATATACAAAAGATACTCCACTAACCTCTTTTCAAGGTGAAGTGGAAGCACGGGTTTTCTACCAAACGGTTTATGCACCAGTAACTCTAAAGATTCTTGAGAGTCCTTCACCAATCGTTTCAATGTGGATCTTGGTACAGAAAACGTTTTTACAGCCTTTTTATAGCTGTAAGGACAAAGGTCATGCCTTTGTCCTTACAGCTTCGATTGCCTTCTTCATTTGATCAGGATCCCACGTTTTCCTTTTTTTCGAAGATAGAGAGAGCAGGCTGACTCGAGGCATCTAAAAACAAAATTTAAGAAATTGCAAGACTGATACATCAATCAAACATTTTATATGGCCCCCGGGGATCATAATAGGAACACTGTAAGGGGGTCAAATTACAACAACACAACGATTTGTAAACATGCGAAAATACATATATTTATCTAAAGTTTTTGTATTTATTACCTTTAAAATCCAGTAGAAAAACGTTTATCAAACACAATGTTCAAATCACCAGACGTAAAACTTAGTTTTTCCAAAAAAAAAGAATAAAATGCAGAGCGGTTTCAAAAGTTTGACCGGTGCGTGTAGCGACTTGTTCAAATAACAAACGCACGTAACACCATCTCACGGATTTTGTTGGTTATATTCGATAGCTGTCAAAAGAGCTACGTATTTCATGCACTATGTACTAGATGGCGTTATTCTAAGTTAAAAATATTTAAGGGGGCCAAGATATCTGTAGGGGCCACATTACCACCTTTTCCTCTACCCATGGTAGACCTTGCTATAGCCATACCACGCTTGATTTCGTAAGCGCATACTACACAGGTATAGGGAAAAGTCTAATAACTATACATTTATTATTAAATCATGAAAAATATAGTCTTTATTTAAAGTACGCACCTAATCAATCATCGAGCGTAATAAAACACTGGATTCAAAATCTAGGTACCTACTTAAAAAAAAATATTCCCGAGTAACATACCTAATACAACAAGATATTGAATGAGCGCCATCCATTAAGAAAAGCTAAAATGCACGAAAATAACACCATATCAAATTGTTGAGTTATTTTTTTAACTTTTAAAATGTACCAAAATAATAGTGAAGGTATTAATTAATTAATAAGTACCTTATCGATACACACGTTCTTTTAACGTCTTCCGTTGCCAAATACTTTGTAAGTTTACGAAATGGTCGATAGATGGCGTTGCACTGATGACGACGACATGATTTTAAACAGCGCGGCAGCGCAGCTTTGCAGTTCGTTAGAGGTATAGGTTCGGTTTCTAATAAGTCTTGAAAAGTATCTGTTGGTCCAAATTCGTTAAATCTCTGATTTGTACTGGACGGTTCGACTTGCGGATCAGGCCTGTAGGGTTCCGTACCAAAGGTGCTGACGGGACCCTTCTATATTAAGCCTCCGCGATAGATTCTTAGTTCGTAAAAAACTGCGAGACTTGATTCTTGAACTATTTATATGTAATACGTACCTACAAATTTGTACGGAACCCTCGGTACGCGAGTCAGACTCGCTCTTGACCGCGAGTCGGACTCGCTTTTACCTTTTATGATTGTCCTTCTACCTATTTTTAATTCAACAATAAAATTGTTAAAAAATTGTTGTTGTTGTTGTTGTTTATTGTTATCGTCAAAAAATATTTTTTTTTTTTAATTGTATTTTCATTTATTTTAGGATGTCGTGTGAGTGTCAAGAGAACCATGCAGTACCCCGTACCCCTCCTCCACACCTTTCACCGACAGTTAATAAACAAACGCGATACACACGAACTATGAACGCGCGACTTAAAATAAAGAGTCGAGATATTTGATTACCGTTGGTTCTGTACAAAACTTTCATACTTATAATATGTGTGTCATTGCGTGTTTCTGTTTTTGGGCGTATGGCAGTCGTGGGCTGCAGCTGAATATCAACATCAGGTGGTAGTGTGTTGCCAGCTGGCATTATGCTGAGCTGCGGTCCTTTCGGCATGATTACTTTTAAGATGTTTTTATTTAATAAAATAATGCCAATAAACACAATTTTCTTTCTTTGAAGAAGCGGTCTGAAGAAGGTTTAATCTAGTCTTCTATTGCGCGGAAAAAAGGTGTGCGTCTTCAATAGGCTAGTTTCCACCATAAATAAATTGCAAATCTATTTACTCCGTCAGTATTGAAAAATAATGGACATGTAGTTCTATTTTTGTAAATCAATGAATATTTACATTAAAAAGATAAAACGCATCAAAACTAGTGAGTGGGCTTGTGACGTTAGAACGCACTAAAACTATTTTTTTTAATTTTAAAAGCGTCGTATAGGGACCGTGCACGGCGTTGACTATGCCATCTAGTATCGCATATTCGAAGTTTTCAGGGTCAGAATACTTGACATTGACGCTTCTGTGCTGCCACCTGTGGTTCCTGCACGCTTAGTTTAGGGGAACGTGCGCGAAGAAGACTGTGCCATCTAGCGTAGCTATTTTGAATGTGAAACATACTTGACAGTGACATTTATGTGCTGCCACCTATAGTTTCTGCACGCTCCCTATCTTCGTCAATTTTGGAACGTAACAAAATAAAAAAAAAACGCGTCAAATATTTTTTGACAATCTAACTGACGGACTAATTAAATTTTTTCAGTTGACAAGCCTATTGTTGGGTCATTGGGTATTGATGTACCTACTCTTTCGGAACACTCAAATGGACGCTCCACAATCGCAAGATACGCAGTCCCCGGAAATATTTTCTCGAAATCGACTTGGCCTCAACTTGTTTTCCTTGTTTAATGAGAACGGGGAAATCTGTAGTGGTTGGCAGTAACAATCCCAGGAGGAGGCATACCTACCTCGCTGAGATTGTCCGTGTGAATCTGTCAATGAAGTTTAGGAGCTCCTGACGTTTCTTTATATCATTGGACGCTTTTTACGGGCCCTACACGGGCCCGATGTTGACTGTAGTGAACTATAGGCGAGGGCTCACCTGGGCGGTGGACCCATGGTATTTTGTCTTTTCTACTCCCCACCCTATTGTACGTCAATGTAGATTGAGAACTCTGTAGGCGTGAAACAAGTCCTGTTCCTATCATGTTACAAAATAAACTTTGAACCCAATCAATTCAGCCAAAATCATCTGTTTTTTGTTTAATGAGGCTGGTAACTTTAGTCTTGTCTGATAAATAAAGCGCCATTTTCGGTTTAGAATTTTAGATCATTACGGGATTTCCAAATCTTGTTGTCGTTAACTAATTGCATCACCTCACTAAGTAATCAGACACCGCTCCAATAGAAAGCAGCATCCTTTCTAATTGATCATCTCAAACGACCCCTCAGTGCTCAACACGTCTAGTTTGTGCAATCTTCGGAGTAGGATTCAATTACTATTTTTTTATTTGGTTGAATCAAAGGAGTAGGTATTGATTACACAACGGCGGCGAGCGGCGCGGGCGCGCGCGGGCGGCTGCGTATTGATTGCGCGTCGTTAGGGCTCCGGCCCCGCGCGCGCTCGGTTACCGAGCTCGCGGCGCGTCAATGATTAAAGGCGGTAACTCAATAAGGAGCGGATTGCGACGGTTATCGGAAACAAAACAAAAGAGTGCGGGCTCGATTTACGTCATTAGGGGCGCGGCGGGACGCGAGTGACGCGACACCTCGACTCAATGCTTTTAAAGATGTTTAAGTTCCTTTATCGCGCTTATAATGGTTCGTTTTCGCGTCCGTATCCGCCGCCATTGTGCCGCTGTCCAAACAGCCGCCCCCCCCGTTCCGCCAGCGCAGCACCTCGCTCGCGGTTGTTCGTTTGTTTAGCTGATGGCTCGCCGCCTGTCGCCGCCTGTCACTTCCTTTTATTGGGACAATAGGGACAACGTTTTAGTGGAACTATTAGTGGATTTATAGCTCAATGTTTTGGGTATCTCATATCGTATTGTATTCTGACTATGGTGGAAGGCATTCCAATATTTCTATAGAAATAAAAAATAAAGTTGTAGAATGTGTTGTGTGACTCCATTCGCATTCCGGCAGTGCGCATCTACCTACTTTACAATTTGTGTGGCGAAACGTTCGTGGGTAAAAAGTTCTTTGTATGAAAAGTTAATGGGTTAGCGATAATGTTGACCAACGGTTTCATGGGTCAACCGAATGTTGGTGAAACGTTAGTTTCCTTTAGTTCGGTACCGATGCCCAAGGCGAAACTTTTGCAATTCGTTGATGACCAACTCTACTAGGTATTTTAAGGGTTCCGAGCATCCGGAACCTTTATGGGATCACTCGGGTGTCTGTCTGTCTGTCTATCCGTCTGTCACAGCCAGTTTTCTCCGGAACTACTGGAACGATTCTGATGACATTTGGTATACCTACATATAAAATTCTGTGACCCAAACACGGACGTTTTACGTAGTTAAATAAAAATTTTGTAGGGGTGTCAATTTTGGGGGCCAGACTAGAAAATTAAAAAAAAAGTTTTTCAAACTATACCGTGTGATATATCGAATGAAAGGACTTACTGTGAGGATAGTAATTATATTTTTTCAAAATGTTAAAATAAGTGGTTTTGGAGTTTTTAAAGAAATTACCATTTCCCCCCTCTTATCTCCGAAACTACTGAGCCTACAATTTACTTAGTAGCAGGACTTAAAAATTACAGGAAAACTTATAAGAAGTCAGTAATATTCAAATAACATGTTAAAAAGTTAAAATTGGTTCGGAACCCTTTGTACGCGAGTCCGACTAACGTTCGCGTTTGCATGTCAGTCGCAATCTGTCGAACAAGCCACAATCTGTCGAACGCCACAATCTGTCGAACAAGCCACAATCTGTCGAACAAGCCACAATCTGTCGAACGCCACAATCTGTCGAACAAGCCACAATCTGTCGAACAAGCCACAATCTGTCGAACAAGCCACAATCTGTCGAACAAGCCACAATCTGTCGAACAAGCCACAATCTGTCGAACGCCACAATCTGTCGAACAAGCCACAATCTGTCGAACAAGCCACAATCTGTCGAACGCCACAATCTGTCGAACAAGCCACAATCTGTCGAACAAGCCACAATCTGTCGAACGCCACAATCTGTCGAACAAGCCACAATCTGTCGAACGCCACAATCTGTCGAACAAGCCACAATCTGTCGAACGCCACAATCTGTCGAACAAGCCACAATCTGTCGAACAAGCCACAATCTGTCGAACGCCACAATCTGTCGAACAAGCCACAATCTGTCGAACAAGCCACAATCTGTCGAACAAGCCACAATCTGTCGAACAAGCCACAATCTGTCGAACGCCACAATTTCCATACATTTAAGACAGATTGCGACTGACATGCGAATGCGAACGTTGCCTAAAAAAAAAAAAAAATTACAATTTTTGATGTTTTTGGTTTTTTCGGTTTTAAACACCGACTTCCGAAATTAAAGTTATTTTGTACTTGGTAGTGTTTTGTTTTTGGAAGTCGGTTTTATTTTTTTGTAAAAAGGTTTTTTTTAATTTTCACTTTTAGTGGTAGATGCGTACCACTAAAAAGTACCACAAACACAGCGTGCCGGCGTGATGTTATGTTATAAACTGGTGTAAAACAATCAACAGACATGCGATTTCAGAAATCCTAATCCATTTGCTATCATTTATTGAAGAGTTCCGTTGGCTACATCCGAAGTTCTTCATCAGATCTTCACTAAATTTAAATGGGACCAGTCCGAGAAAATACTCTTCCAAACAAAAAAATAATCATCCAAATTGTTTAACGATTGGCGAAAATATCGCTGATCCTGACTTATACCTTCCATCATCAGCTCAGCAACATGAGATGATGATTACCAGGCACAAATATCTGAATTGCGTTAGAAAGTTTATGAAAAACATTGAGAGTGTTTATAAAATTTAAGGGTTTCCCTTGATTTTCATGGGATCTCATCATCAGATTCTGACTTGGTCACAATGGGACCACCTCACAGGAGTATAGGCCTTCGAATAAAAAAAAAATAATTGAAAATCGGTCCAGAATTGGCGGAGAAATCGGTGAACATACGAGTACATAAAAAAAAAGATACATACAACCGAACATAGAACCTCCTGCTTTTTGAAGAAGTCGGTTAATGAGTAGTATTGGCGCTCAGGTGTGACCACCCCGCAGGCCTGAGCTTTAGGATGGGCAGGATATACGAGTCGATGAGTTCAGGGAGTTTCTCTGTTTCAAAAATTCTTAGACGCATTTTAACTACCTATAGTTTTAACTTACTGTTTCTAAGTGTTCACAATTATGTACCTAGCACTTAATTTTATGACTACTACCTATAAAGGAAACGAAACGTGTTAAAACACGAAGAAACAAGACCAAAAACAATATCGACCCGCAAAACTTCGTCTGCTCCCCTCCTTTTGGTCTTAGCGTGATGATTACCTATAGCCTTCCTCGATTTATGGGGACGTGCTGCAGACATCGAGTCTATATTTATCATGCAGAAAAGAGCTATCAGAGCCATATACAATCTCTGTCGGCGTGATTCCCAGAGAAATGTTTAAGGATATCAACATCATGACGGTACCTTGTCAATACATTTACGAAAATATTATGTATGTTCAGAAAAATCTTCATCTTTTTAGCAAGAGTGACAGGCATAATTTTAATACTAGAAATATGAACAAATTAGATCAACTCCGATTCAGATTGGCTAAAGTACACACTTCTTTTATGGGGTACTGTGTTAAATTTTATAATAAAATACCAGTGGATATTCTCGAACTGAATGAGAGAAAATTTAAAGCATGCATAAAACGCACACTATGTAGACAAGCGTATTATAAACTGAAAGATTATATCCTCGATAAAAACGCTTGGCTAAATGCCGGTCCTGCTCCACAGTCACAGCTGCTTGGGTCCACTTGTTAGGTTTTTATATTTGGAAGAGATGCTCACCCCTCTTTTTTATAGGTACTTACATAATTATTATAATCATTTATATATTCTTTTTGATGTAAGAACTTGATCGTTGTTTTTATTCATTTATTTTTCATTATTTGGTCATTGACAACCATAGTTTTGTGTAAAGTAGAAGCATATTTTGAAAATTTTGTAAATGTGAGTACCATGAAGCCATTTACATTTTATGTGATTAGTTATAGTTTTACTTGTTGGACATGAACGAGCATGGTGGTTTTAATCTTTATATTTTAAATTCTTATACTAAGCTTTTTTTTCCTTTGCATTGTCCTCACATGCAGAAGCAACAAGTATAATTATATAACTTAGAATTTTGCAAAACAGAACATGATTTAAAAGAGTGTCCGTGGAGTTTCTTGCACGTTCTCAATAGAGATCTACGCTTTGGAACTTGCAAATAGCTTCCATGTTTTTGACTGACCGACCTTGACGTTTCAAAAGTGCCTGTGAATGGTTAATTTGAAATAAAATGCTTTGAATTTGAATTAGAATGAATGGGCTATGTAACACTGAAATAATTTTTCAAATCGCACCAGTAGTTCCTCAGATTTACGCGTTCAAGCAAACAAACAAACTCTTCAGCTTTATACATTAGTATAGATATAGATAAGATGCTGTTGTTGGTTACTAAATAAGTAACTATAAAACGGACGAAGTCGCCGACAAAGATCTAGAAACAAAATCAAACCATATAATGTAATCCATTCAATAGAAAATCAAAAAGATCCTCGTTGCATGGAAGCTTTGCAACCAAGACAATAAACCTTTGTAGCAGTGATACTTACCAATATTGTTGAAACAGTTTTCCACTGATCTATACTAATGCTACTCGTAATATAATAAAGTTAAAGAGTTTGTTTGTTTGAACTAAAAGTTCTGGAACTGCCAGTAGGATCTGCAAAATTGTTTTTGTAAATCATAGCCATATTCTGAGATTGCCGGAACGCCAACGCCCGACGGGCCATCATTACCATAACTTATTGCTGTTTCAATGAAAAATCAATTTTTTTTTCAGGACGCAAACAAATGGCAATGTAAATAATAATTGGAGGATGAACCTTCAGTAGTTGCAATCTTCGCTTATGACTAGCATCAATAATGCAGCAAATATCTGTTTATTGAAGCCGTGGGTGCCTAAAGTCTTCGCTCGACTAGTCATGAGACACGTGATGCACAGGGAAACCTACCACACGTTAAGCCATCTGTAGTGCTATTTTGTAACAACATTTTCGTGTCTCGACAGCGGAATCCGAGGTGAGTATCTATGTAACAGTTACATAAAATACAGCAGAGCTATTCTGTAACAGTTACATAAAATACAGCAGTGCTATTCTGTAACAGTTACATACAATACAGCAGAGCTATTCTGTAACAGTTACATACAATACAGCAGTGCTATTCTGTAACAGTTACATACAATACAGCAGTGCTATTCTGTAACAGTTACATACAATATAGCTGTGTTATTCTGTGTTTGTATGTGACTGCTGCATTGGATGTAACTGTTACAGAACAGTTACATCCAATGCAGAAGTGCTATTCTGTAACAGTTACATACAATACAGCAGTGCTATTCTGTAACAGTTACACACAATACAGCAGTGCTATTCTGTAACAGTTATGTACAATATAGCAGTGCTATTCTGTAACAGTTACATACAATGCAGCAGTGCTATTCTGTAACAGTTACATACAATATAGCTGTGTTATTCTGTGTTTGTATGTGACTGCTGCATTGGATGTAACTGTTACAGAACAGTTACATCCAATGCAGAAGTGCTATTCTGTAACAGTTACATACAATACAGCAGTGCTATTCTGTAACAGTTACATACAATACAGCAGTGCTATTCTGTAACAGTTACATACAATATAGCTGTGTTATTCTGTGTTTGTATGTGACTGCTGCATTGGATGTAACTGTTACAGAACAGTTACATCCAATGCAGAAGTGCTATTCTGTAACAGTTACATACAATACAGCAGTGCTATTCTGTAACAGTTACACACAACACAGCAGTGCTATTCTGTAACAGTTATGTACAATATAGCAGTGCTATTCTGTAACAGTTACATACAATACAGCAGTGCTATTCTGTAACAGTTACACACAACACAGCAGTGCTATTCTGTAACAGTTATGTACAATATAGCAGTGCTATTCTGTAACAGTTACATACAATACAGCAGTGCTATTCTGTAACAGTTACATACAATGCAGCAGTGCTATTCTGTAACAGTTACATACAATACAGCAGTGCTATTCTGTAACAGTTATGTACAATACAGCAGTGCTATTCTGTAACAGTTACATACAATGCAGCAGTGCTATTCTGTAACAGTTACATACAATGCAGCAGTGCTATTCTGTAACAGTTACATACAATGCAGCAGTGCTATTCTGTAACAGTTACATACAATGCAGCATGACTTTTCGTGTCGGTTGTCTTTTACTAAATGTTGTCCGACCAGTATTGAGCCACTTGTACATCTCTCTCACATTCAGCAATACCAGAGTGCTATTCTGTAAATAATAACTTTGATATCGAGCTTACAAGCGATTGTGACAAAGGTATAGAGTTGTGGTAGAGGTATGGGTTATAGGTCTTTTAATTATAGGTAGGTACAAATTTAATATTCAGCTCGGATTCCGCTGTCGAGACAGGAAAATGTTGTTACATTAGCACTACAGATGGCTATTGGACTTGAAGATCATCATACGAACAAGATCATCATACGAACAAGACCATCATACGAACAAGAGCATCATACGAACAAGACTCCCACTCACTTCACGTCACTTTACGTTCACTCCACCTAAGCTTTCACGGTGAACTGTTGACAGAAGAGACCGGCTACTGTACCCTACCTAGGCTTAGGACACAGTTTGATGGGTTGGGTATCTCCAGCACCTGTTCACACACCTAGGTAAGTACCTAGCTACCTACATTGGTAATTTAAAAAAAAAATTAGATTAGAAATATTTTCCGGACTTGTGGGACTTTTTAGGAGGATGATATTTTGTTTACCTAAGTTGTTCGGGAAAATAAACAGTTATACCTACTTACATTAAAATCCTATACATACTAAGATATAGCAAAGTAACAAATGTACTTGTAATATAGGTATGTATGTATGATTATCATATTATAGTAAATTTAATGGTTTTCTTTATTTAAATAACAAACTGTATACACTTACAATAGAACTAAAACTCTTTTATACTTGACATGGCGTCAATGAAGTGAGCCCACAAGACTGGTGGCAACTGGCGACAACTGGCGGCAACTGGCGGCAACTGGCGGCATTGCCACGTTGTATGGCAATGTTAACCCTCTGTCCGAGGTAAAAGCCAGCCCTTGGGTCACTCGAACTGTCAACTAAACGTATAATATTAGTATCTACCTATTTTTTTTTTTATCCTTAGACCTCTGTTGTTCTTTTTAATTAATTCCTCTCCCTTGGTGAGCTTTTCTGGTGGGCGCCACTGCTTCCAAGAGTTGCAGTGTTCGGGAGCAGTGTGGCAGGCTTGTCCCAAAAAAAAAAACATGATCGATTTATGAATGGTTTCTATGGTTAGGCACGAACAGCTGGATTTTCTTTTGACTTGTCCAAATATAAACGGATGTGGGAAAATATACAAAATAATAAACTAAGGGGCAATAGTGCCTCTCTTGCCGCGGCTTGTCTTTTGACAATACTTACTGAAGTAGATGTTTGTTACGTTACGATCGAATTTATATAAAGGATACCTAACAATGTTCACAAAAAAAAATGCGATTACATTCGGATATGTTGCATTTTTTTAATGGCCTTCGCTACAATTTCTCGGAGTTAAAGAAAGCCCTTTGTACCGCGAGGCCGGAGGCGGTGGCCCACGTCGCCCACGCCTTACGCCGCCTGTGGTTTCAAGTACTCATATGGTTAATCCATCATAACATTATGTAGGTACCTACACTTGAACTATTTGTACCGGTACCGCTTGTGCCTAGTGAGGAATTTCACAGGTAGGTATCCTTGGGTATCCTGGTTCTGTAACTGACGAAATCACGAAATCAGGTCACCACACAGCACTGTATTTACAGGGACGTTTTTTTACGATGTATACGTGCCTAACACTGCGCTTGTTATTTCAGAGAAATAGTAATGATTGTTATATAGTTTTTTTTTTTTTTTAGAAAGACTCGCTGTTTCATATTCATAACTTTTATTCCTACGTCATATGGATACCTGTTGATAGGCATGGTTTGTACTATTTCCGTCAGTCACAGAGTCTGGCAGAGTGACTTCCGCACCCACCTGCGTCTACAATCCTAAGCACTAACAGTAAGTGCGTACTTGGCTACAATTGATATTTCGCTAATTAATCGTCCCCGCGTGTCGGCTGGCGACGTGCGACGCGGACACCGGGTGAGAGGTGCGAGGTGCGAGGTGAGAGCGTGTTGTTGTCCCCACGTCCACGTCGCTGTGATTTTTTGCGGCCATATTGAAAGAGGTGGCGAATCAAATAATGGAGAAATAATTTAATCAACACGCCTTCGCGGCCGATTCGATTCTAAGTAGTGGTGTTAGGGTGTAATGTCGCGCGTAGAGCCGCGGAGGGTGGCGAAAAAAGTGCGGCGCGTCGTGTGTGCAGCCGCCTTAATAGCCACCTCCCGACACCCCCCGCGCCGCGCCCCCTCGCGCACCCGCGGAGCGCGCCAACTCTTTGCGGTCGTAAATTGAAATGAAATTGCATAATTCGCGCACGCAGCACCGCGCCGCTCCGCCCCGCTCCGCACCGCACTGCCTCCGACGGCTACGACAAGATTTTTGCGCCTAATGAAGTCCTTTCGAGTTCCATTTAGGACCCGTCGAGGCGATTTGCATGAATTTTTGGTTAGTTGTGAGTAAATTACGTTATTCATCATGAAACGAATTTTATTATTCATTACTGCATTGAGATCTGAGGTGAAGGACTAAGAAGAATAAAAAGTAGGAGTTGAGAATACGACCTTTTACCAAGACCTTGGCTTTTGACCTTGGCTGGAAACAGTGCTCGACCGACGGTCAGCGTTGACCGTCGGTCGGCGTAGTTATATCTATGCAAGACTATGAATGCGCAAATAGCTACGCTGACGGTTCGCGCGTACTGTCGGTCGAGCCGTCGCGTCGGTCCGGCTCGTCGGTCGCGTGTACGTCGGACTGTATGGATGATTGGATGCGTTCAGTGCTTCGCTGACTGAGCGACCGACCGTACGCGCGTACGTACACTCTAAGCAAAAATGAATATCGATACAGAGCGCCTTCTTAATGAAGTGCGGCTTCGTCTGGCACTATGAGATTTATCGTCTATTTGTGTATTTTATAAAGACCGTGATGCTGAAATAAGTGCTTGGCCAGAAGTTTGTGAAGAATTAATTCCGGATGTCAACGATAAGTCAGCATTTCAGCAAAAGGATTCATTTTTCTTGTGAACTGTACACACGCGTCGCAGTTCGCCGTCAGCGTAGCACTGAATTCATTTTCGCAACCGACGGTCACCGCTGACGGTCAGGACGTATGGTCAGGATGTACTGTCGGTCGAGAACTTTCTAGCCTATGAAATCGTCTGGACTGCATGTTGTTGTCATTAGTAAAAACGTTATAGAGCGTAGGTACCCACGGGTACACGACGGAGCTGTCAGAACTCGGGTCTACACAAAAATATTCAGGAGGCAGAAAATTATTAAAGATAAAGATAAAGATCATTTATTTCTGAGCATATGGTACATTAAGGTCTTATTCATTATCCAGTTTCACATACATTCAGTCAAAAAAGTATCGGGAATGGATGATTTGTTTATGGTTCCAAATTCAAATTTTTGTTTTTTTGTAGTTGTTAGATTGGCACAACTGTTTTCCATTTTGGCGCGGAGTTTGAGTTGCATCTGTTATTTATATTAAATACAGTGCTGGTTTTAGTAATATCATATATAGTGTGTATTGCGAATTTCATAATGGACAAAAATATCGAACAAAGAGTTTGTCTTAAATTTTGCATCGCCAATGGAATTTCGTGTTCGGAGTCACTGAAAATGTTACAGAAGGCTTACGGTGAATCGAATTTATCAAAAACTCGTGCTTATGAGTGGTTCAAAGCGTTCAAAAGCGGTCGAGATGTGATGGAAGATTTGCCTCGCTCTGGTAGGCCGTCAACGTCTGCAACTGAAGTTAACATCGCAAAAGTGAAGGAAATAGTGACTGACAATCCCCATTCAACTCTGAGAGAGATAGCCGCCGAACTTTCTGTATCTCACGAGTCGATCCGTACCATTTTAACTAATCATTTGGGTATGAAACATGTTGCTGCTCGGCTAGTCCCAAAAGATCTGAATTTTCTCCAAAAACTCAATCGCATGAAAGTCGCTGAGGACATGCTAGAACGAGTCAGTTCGGACCCAACATTCATGAAACGCATTGTTACTGGTGACGAGACGTGGGTTTACCAGTTTGACATGCAAACTAGTCAACAAGCTTCGGAGTGGCGCCTTCCGACTGAACCGAAACCGAAAAAACCACGCCAAAGTCGATCAAAAGTCAAAGTCATGTTGACTGTTTTCTTTGACTATCGCGGTGTTGTGCACTCTGAATTCTTACCGGAAGGTCTAACGGTAAATAAAGAATATTATTTGAGCGTTATGCGGCGTTTAAGAGAGCAAATTCGACGAAAAAGCCCAGATTTGTGGAAAGAAAATTCTTAAATTTTGCACCACGACAATGCGCCTTCGCACAAGGCTATCATTGTGAACGAATTTTTAACCAAACACTCAACAAATACCATCCAGCAAACACCATATTCACCAGATATGGCTCCTGCTGACTTTTTTCTTTTTCCTAAACTCAAATTACCACTTCGTGGCACCCGTTTTCAATCGATTTCTATCGAAATTCCGTTATTTCCTTTATGTCTTCTGACATAAAGGAGAATTCGCGGCGAGAACTGAACTCAATTCCGGAAGCAGCGTTTAAAAAATGTTTTGATGAATGGATTATTCGTTGGCGCAAGTGTATCGTTTCTAAAGGAGCATACTTTGAAGGTGATAAAATAAATTTGGATGAATAACAGACATTTTGTGTATTATTGATCTTTTCCCGGTACTTTCTTGACAGAGTAGTACACTACCGTTGCCGGTGTAGAAATATTAAATTAAGTGACATGCCAAAACAACAACAACTTCCGAAACATTTCGTTGCACCTGCCATGTTAGATATTACGTCCGACTTTGTGTTTGTGCGCATAGTCTGATAAATTAATTCATGAAACACCTCCAACTCCTGGCAGACCTAGCAATAAAAACCCAAGAAGACATCTAGGGTACAGGTAACTGAAGCAGTACTGCTAACGAAGGAGGAGGCCGAACGTGAGAGAGAGAGGCGACCTCACTCACACGAGAAACAGGTCGTGAGGTCGCTGTGTTCCACGCGCGCCTCAAAGAGCTGTCAGCATGGGAGACGGGGCCCGCTAGGGCCAGTGCCTGCCGGGGTGCGGAATCCGATCGAAAGAGGCACCGTACTCTGGAACGCAAAGGGCAGTAGGAGGAACACGGATGGGTTTTAGTCAGTAAGAGTCTGACACTCCCTTCCGCTCCGCCCAGAGCGGGAGGAGTCATTTGATGATTTCCCATCCTTAAAAAAAAAAGGGTACAGGTAACTCGACGTATTCCTGGCTGGACGTGGTTAAGTGTCCCACCCGAGGAGGCTAGGCGAAAAACGACGCGAGATTTTTTTACTGTGACTCATTATAACACGAGTCGCGACTGATAGAGTAGGTACCTACTTAGAACTTACATTGATTAAGTCAATTAAATTGCTAAGTACTTTATCAGATAACAAAATACAATGTGTAAATTCTACATTGCCCGCATTGTGTAATGGGATGAGTACCGACCTGACTAGAGATGATAGGTAGGTGTTTTGTTGTGTAATTTGTATACCTACTCCTAATGTCATATTAAAGTTTGGATATAAATTATGTCGAAGTTCACATACGCCGATGATTTTAAAGTTATTCGTATCACATACATTTAACGGTCATGTTACAACATTAGCCAATCCAAACCATCCAACGCTACTGCAGTGCGTCTGGATGTTGCTGATCTTGCGTGGAGTATTGTAGCCACCTTTAGGATGGCTCAGCTAAGTATCAGCTTGCCGCGCTTGACTCGGTGGAGCGCAGAGCTAAGAGGGTCATCGGCGACGTAAAACTGGTGGATGCCAAGCTACATAGCTTGGCTCATCGCCGTAAGGTTGCCTGCTTGTCGGTCTTCTACAGATTGTACTTCGGTGAGTGTACCCAAAAACTCCACTACCTCATCCCACCGGCTCCCTTCTACCATCGGACATCCAGACGAACTGAATATTACCATCCCTACCTTGTTGCTATTCCACCAATTCACACTTAGAGATTCCAAACGTCTTTTATAATGCGCACAGCAAAGGAGTGGAACTCTCTGCCTGCGTCTGTGTTTCCAAACGCTTACAACCCTATTCTCTTCAAAGTTAGAGTAAACAGGCTCCTTCTGGGTACGCTCGCTCCATCGTAGACTTTGTCTCTGTCATCTCTGACATAGACTAGAGACAAGATCAAACCCTTCACAAATAAAAAAAAGGTGCATAGTAGGCCCAACACCAAACTACACAAGCATATGGCGATTGCACGGCTGATTTTTAATTTAGACACATTTTTAGTTAGATATATTATTATTCACCAATTTGCACTTGGCGTTTCCAAACGTCTTTTATTATGCGCACAGCAACGGAGTGGAACTTTCTGCCAGCGTCTGTGTTTCCGAAGCTCATTTATTTATCGAATGTTCAACGCTTCAGAATATCAACATACTTTGACGGTTACTTCTGCAAAATAAATTTCCCAGACTTATCCTAGCTGTGTTAGGGTGTCAACACGCTGCAGCAGCGCTGTAGTTGCTGGTTGCTGCTTGCTGCATGTTGCATGCAGCATGCAGCAAGCATGCGGCAACTTGATAACACATATATAATATAAACACAAATATACATAAACATACTTGATTTAGACAGACACACGCTAGAACAAAAAATCACTCAATGGCTATTAGAAAAACGCGCGTTATGAAATTAAATCATAAATATTCCGATCCGGTATTCAGAACGCTCGTCAGGGACATTCTTACAGACCGATCTGAGGAAATCATAATCTGAAAAAATCTGAATGTGATGTATGCGTAATGAAATTGTATGCATTTTTGGGCTTTCTTGAATAATAATATGAATTCCGATTCTGAATTCAGAGAGGAATTCAGAATGTGTGAGTCTACCCTTAGGGTCTGATGATGGAAGGTGGCCTAGATTCTATCTAGAATCTAGGCCACCTTCCATCATCAGACCCTCGCAAGGACCTCGTTTTATAACAGAGTATCTACTCTGTTATAAAACGAGGTCCTTGCGAGGGTGGGCTCCTTTGGCTCGTCATGGACAATTCTCTTCTTCAGGGTTTTGTGCCATAACAACTGTGTTATAAACGGTAAAATCCTAGGTATTGAGTTTGGGCTCCCTTAATTGTGTGATCATTTCTCTAGTTCTTGATAAGTAGTATTCAGTGTCTAATGATGGAGTCAGAAGAAATAGCATATGTAAGAAATAGCGTATCTTCACTATAGTATACGAACTCCTCAACGAAACCCATTGTTCTGTTCGTCTTAAAGAGCAGAGAGAGAACTGTAGATCCAGAAAATTGTTTTAGATACTCCATAAATTTATAAGCTATGTTTAGCTAAAAGTCAAAGTGAAAGGTTTAAAAACCTTGCTTTAATATTTTCTTAAAAGCTTGAGACGCTGTTGGTGATAGGTCCAACTTGTACTTAAAATAAGCCAAAATGATAAGCAAATATAAAAGTTCTCAGTTAATGTTTATTGTAAGTTTAAGTACTTCTGGAACAAAAGAAAGTATTTATTTACCATGGCATACAATGATATTAGTCTGTAAATGTTCCGAAAAATAAATAAATAAATAAAGAGTGCGATGGGTCAGTGAAAAAGCAGTAGTATGTACATACCTGTTGCGGCTGTTGTTCTTGGCACGTTCATCATCATCTGCCTGCCTTTTCCCAACTATATTGAGGTCGGCTTCCAGTCAAACAGGATTTAGCTTGAATACCAGTGTTGTTCTTGAAAAATTGTGGCTAATAATAAAATTTATCCTAATCATTGTGGAGCAGCCATGGAGCGGTTACAAAAATAAGGGTTGAAAACGCAGGAACCGTGTCATTTTCGGAAAAGTAACATATGGCATTAAATAGTTAGCTTTCTATCAATAGTAGTGTAGCTTTCTATCAATAGTAGTGGAGCTTTCTATCAATAGTAGTGTAGCTTTCTATCGATAGTAGTGTAGCTTTCTATTAATAGTAGTGTAGCTTTCTATCAACAGTAGTGTAGCTTTCTATCAATAGTAGTGTAGCTCTCTATCAATAGTAGTGTAGCTGTCTTTCAATAGTAGTGTAGCTTTCTATCAATAGTAGTGTAGCTTTCTATCAACAGTAGTGTAGCTTTCTATCAATAGTAGTGTAGCTTTCTATCAATGGTAGTGTAGCTGTCTATCAATAGTAGCGTAGTTTTCTATCAATAGTAGTGGAGCTTTCTATCAATAGTAGTGTAGCTTTCTATCAATAGTAGTGTAGCTTTCTATCAATAGTAGTGTAGCTTTCTATTAATAGTAGTGTAGCTTCTATCAATAATAGTGTAGCTTTCTATCAATAGTAATGTAGCTTTCTATCAATAGTAGTGTAGCTTTCTATCAATAGTAGTGTAGCTTTCTATCAATAGTACTGTAGCTTTCTATCAATAGTAGTGTAGCTTTCTATCAATAGTAGTGTAGCTTTCTATCAATAGTAGTGTAGCTTTCTATCAATATTAGTGTAGCTTTCTATCAATAGTAGTGTAGCTTTCTATCAATAGTAGTGTAGCTTTCTATCAATAGTAGTGTAGCTTTCTATCAGTAGTAGTGTAGCTTTCTATCAATAGTAGTGTAGCTTTCTATCAATAGTAGTTTAGCTTTCTAACAATAGTAGTGTAGCTTTCTATCAATGGTAGTGTAGCTTTCTATCAATCGTAGTGTAGCTTTCTATCAATAGTAGTGTAGCTTTCTATCAATAGTAGTGTAGCTTTCTATCAATAGTAGTGTAGCTTTCTATCAATAGTAGTGTAGCTTCTATCAATAGTAGTGTAGCTTTCTACAACAATCTGTCAAATTTCGTTTTTATTTTTATCACTAACGCATTAGGATCAAGTTTGATTGGAAAAAAACCGGTCAAGAGCGAATCGGACTCGCGTACCGAGGGTTCCGTACAAATTTGTAGGTACGTATTATAATATAAACTAGCTATTGCCCGGGACTTCGTACGCGTATATCCCGATTCTTCCCGTTTCTGTAAATATTTTGGGAAATCCTCTCCTAGCCCCCTTCACTCTCTAAGAAACCGTCATGCATACAGCTTCTTACGACGTATTTTATATATTAGGATTACAGTTTTACCGGTTTTATTGAATCGATTTATGGTGTATGAATAATCGATTTTTTAAATAGATATTTAGTTGGTACTGAATGGGGAGACTGATTGAATGAGGAGCTCGTAGCTAAGTAATAACAGTCGCACCCGTATGTATGTTAAAATGGTCACCAATCCTCAGACCGACCTCGGTAAGTGTTGCTTAACATTGAAGATCGACTCGTGTGACTGGTATATTCTAAGGCATACTGGAATCTCGGTATGTTAAAATGGTCACCCATCCATAGACCAACCTCGGCAAGCGTAGATTAACCTTGAATATCGACCCGTGCGATCATTAAGCAACTAGGAAGACTAGATTGTAAAAATAATCTTCATGTGATCTTCTTCGTTAAGCAAAACGTGATTATTTTTAGTATCTTTTTTGTATGTTAACTTGTAACTATGATTTTTCACAGCTTCAAAGGACCGTATATGGTTTAAATTCTAGTTCAATACCTCCTCGCGTTCCCGCCCAAATAACATTTTGGTGTCAGTTAAAGGTTTTTTATGACTTTAAGTAATATAACAGGGTTATAATTATCTCATTTATAACTAAAGACGATATAGAGGAGTTAACAAACAAGTTTTAGCCCCCATCGCAGCACTAAAGCTTTAATGGACGACGTAATACAGCTTTGAGAGTTATAATGGTGCTAGTAGCAGCAAGTATACTTAATACGTTATAGCTTAAATCTTTCTGTGACATCCAAGTCTTTATAAATGTGTTCGCCGACTCCTATCACTTATTGTTGTATAGGTATGGCAATGAACTGTTTTATACCACTTAAGGTGCTATTATGACTATTATTGGTAGACATAGGCTATAAAATAGAGTTTGTCGAGAGTTTAGTAACACGAGAAACTAAAGGTGTCAAACAACTCCTCTATCTAGGTTTAACCTGTAATAAAGGGTTTAACTAAAGCTTATTGTGTTAGGCAGTACTCTTTTAAAGACATTCTATAGGTGTTGGTGTCAAACAACGCAAGTATGGATCGTTTTTAACACTAATCTAACTTTTGTAAAGTTCGCCATTGTTTTGGTAACCTAACAATTAATATTATTTCGAGTTTATAAAATTAGTAATAAAATTTCTTACATTATTTGAAGCGTTCCATGAATGCCACTTAATTTTACACACCACTGCTCAGAAAGCAGGAAGGAATAATAATGTTTAGCTTAAGGTACCTATCTTATTATCATAACTTTTCTTTTAAATCTTTAATAAATCCTAGACGCGTTAAAATTGAGATGAGAAACATGGTATACATTTACCCTGAAATCATAAGGGCACTAATGTTTCACTTCACGTACTTAAATAACTTAATATTCCATAATATTATACTGTTGTGTTGAACAATGGATGACATAACTCTTCCACTACGAACAGATTTAATTTTAGTAAGGTTACAGGCTTTTTCAATCTTGACGTGCGCTTTTTACCACCTGTAGTGCTCACTAACGCGGTAATACCGGTTAAAGTAGTAGCTGACGATGAATAAACGCTCTTGTGCAGCTTTAATATCTTTTTAACACCTTACTATAGGATTGGTACCACCTGTAGCGTTTACCAACTCTATTTTACAACGGTAATACAGATTAAAATAGTAGCTGACGGTGAATAAGCGCTCTTGTGCAGCTTTAATATCTTTGTGACACCGTACTACAGGCTTTCTATAAATTTTACCTGTAAAACTGTGGGCCTCTTTCGTGGTTATAAGTGAGTTAGAGCATGCTCTAAATCAGTTGAACAGGTATGCGTTAACACTTTTATACTCAAATGGAACTGATATACGAGTCTTATATAGGTTTTTTTTAACGCTTTAGTATTAGTTGGGCGAGATAAAGGGTTAGTCAGGGAAAAAGACAGACAGACGGACGGACAACAAAGTGATCCTATAGGGGTTCCGCTTTTTCCTTTTGAGGTACGGAACCCCAAAAATTGAGCAGAATCAGAACGCTACCCACTAGCTCTAGGATTAGGTTTAAATTGCAATTTTACCACTAAATAATATTAGTTAGTGGAGCTGTAGAGTAATAGAGATAGTTCGTAGATAGTGTCGTGTAGCTAGCTGGTTGTACTTAGGACACGGTGGAGCATATGGTGGAGGTCTGCCCTGCTTGGGCGGAGCACCACTGGGTCCTCGTCGAGGTGATCAGCGGCGGCGACCTCTCGCGACCGGCCCTGGTTCAGTCCATGGTCCGGAGCGAGGAGGCATGGGAAGCGGTCACCTCCTTCTACGAAGCAGTAATGCTAGCAAAGGAGGAGGCGAAATAATCTTTAGGTAGGTACTTATATAAAGATTGAACCTTCTGCTTCTGTCTCATCAAATGTGTTGTTCTAATGTTAAACGTGTGAGAGAGGGAAACCTCTCGCCCTAGCCGCCGCAACAGAAGAAGACGCCCCAGGCGTCGGGAGTCGCAGGACGATTCCCGGCCTGCGGAAGGCGAGCATTGGGTGGCTCGCCGTCTGATCGGAACCAGGCCCGGGTCGGCGGCGCGCTGCGATCCTCGCGCGCCTCATAGCGATGTCAGCACAGAAGACGGGGCCCGCTAGGGCAAGTGCCTGCTGGGGCTGGAATCTGTTCGAAAGAGTTACTGTAGCCCTGGAACGCAAAGGGCACTGGACCACGGATGGGTTTTCGTCAGTAAGAGTCTGACACTCCCTTCCAAAGCGGGAGGAGTCAAAAAAAAAGCTGGTTGTACCTGTAAGGTATTTGATATAACTAAATTGTGTTCATATGTATGTTCCTATGTGCGAATCTCTGTCCAAGTAGGTGCAAGAAATTATTGAAAGATTTAATTTCACTTTTATTAAGTTATTCTTTAATTGTATATATTTTTTAGATAAGTTGTTTTATTATCATACTGTAGTATACCTAAGCTTATCTCACATAGTATGAAAGCCTGGGAAAAAGTTATTGAAAGGCGGTTGAAAGAAGAGAGTGAAATCTCACAGAACCAGTTCGGTTTTATGCCTGGTCGGGGTACAACAGATGCCATTTTCGCTATCCGCCAGCTGTGCGAGAAATATAGAGCTGTGCATAAAAACCTGCATATGGTATTTGTTGACCTCGAAAAGGCATATGACCGGGTGCCTCGTGAGGTTTTGTGGTGGGCCCTTAAGGAGAAAGGTGTGCCTGGGAAGTATGTGCAGTTGATCCGAGCGATGTACAGTCGAAGCAGTACTCAAGTCCGGTCTACAGTGGGCACCACTGTAGACCGGACTTGAGTATTGAGCAGCTTCAGTGTAGCAGTCGGTTTACACCAGGGCTCGGCCCTCAGCCCTTATCTTTTCCTGATGATAATGGACGCTCTGACGTCGGACATCCAGGAAGAGGCTCCCTGGTGCATGCTGTTTGCTGATGACATTGTGCTGGTTGCAGAAAGCGGCCTAGAGGTCCAGAGCAAATTGGAGACGTGGTGGCAAAGACTGGAGAGTGTTGGCCTGAAATTGAGCAGAACCAAAACAGAGTACCTGTTCTGCGATTTCGGCGGTCTCTCCAGTCCGATACCTATACCGATTTGCTCCGACTTTCGGTATCTCGGGTCGCTTGTCCAGGGAGATGGCGATATAGACCGAGACGTAACGCACCGGATCAACTCAGGATGGATGAAATGGCGACAGGTCACTGGAACAACTTGTGACCCTCGGATGCCCCTCAAATTAAAAGGGAAAATATATAAGTCCGTGATAAGACCTGTCGTAATGTATGGATCAGAATGTTGGGCTGCGAAAAAGACGGATGAAAATAGATTGCATGTAGCGGAGATGAGAATGTTGAGATGGATGTGTGGAGTAACGAGAGTGGATAAAGTAAGAAATGAGTACATTAGAGGCACTTTAAAAGTGGCACCAGTGACGGAAAAGTTGAAAGGGAATCGCTTGTCTTGGTATGGTCATGTAAAGAGGAGGGATGAAACGCATATAACTAGAAGAGTTATGAACATAAATGTGGATGGATGGAGAGGGAGAGGAAGGCCAAAGAAAAGATGGATGGATTGTGTGAGGAGCGATATGAAAGAAAAGGGAGTTAGTGATAGAGTGACGACTGATAGAAGAGAATGGAAGAATAAAACGTGTTGCGCCGACCCCAAGTAACATGGGATAAGGGCAGGAAGATGATGATGATGATGACTGTAGTATACCTACTGTGAGTGAGGAGTAAACCAACAAGATACCTAAATGCTCATTTTGTAACATTTATTAGGGTTCCGTAACCAAATGGCAAAAATGGAACCCTTATGGATTCGTCATGTCTGTCTGTCTGTCCGTCCGTATGTCACAGCCACTTTTTTCCGAAACTACAAGAATTATACTGTAGATGTATTCTGTGAACCGCATTAAGATTTTCACACAAAGGGAGAAAAACAATAATTTTTTGGGGTTCCTATACTTAGAACTGAAACTCGATTTTTTTTTAAATCAAACCCATGCGTGTTTATGGATAGGTCTACAAAAATGATATTGAGGTTTCTAATATCATTTTTTTCTAAATTGAATAGTTTGCGCGAGAGACACTTCCAAAGTGGTAAAATGTGTCCCCCCCCCCTGTAGCTTCTAAAATAAGAGAATGATAAAACTAAAAAAATATATGATGTACATTACCATGCAAACTTCTACCGAAAATTGGTTTGAAGGAGATCTAGTAAGTAGTTTTTTTTTCTACACTAATATTATAAAGAGGAAAGATTTGTTTGTTTGTTTGAATTGAATAGACTCCGAAACTCCTAAACCAATTTGAAAAATTCTTTCACCATTAGACATTAGACCATTCTATATTATCACTGATGAACATGGGCTATAGACTATTTTCAAAAAAGTTAGGGATCCATATGAAAACTTCGATAATGTAACCCAAGGTGTAAAAAAAATACCAAGAAAAATCCTTATTTCGCGTACGCTGCGAAAACTGTTGACAATAGAGCAAAGTGATACTCTAAAGTTTTATAGAGGACCTCAATATCTACAAAATAGTCCGCAAGGGTATATATCTAACTATTATGGTTAAGTCACAATGACCGCTTTTTGTTCAAATTATTCAATCAAAACCCTGGTGAAATGGAATAGTGGTGATTTTAGTGTAATGATATTAATTCTTATCAATTTAAATTGTTTAATAATAAAAGTTGGTTATGTACAAGTAAATTACAGTTTAAATGATCAAATCGGATCCTTCGTTTAAAAGTTATGATGGGTATAATAATACTCTAAGTAAGAAAATGTTGCACTTTGCGCGAACTGCCGTCGTCGAACGTTTGGTCTATTAATAAGTAATTTACACGGCGAGATGAAGTTCGTGGAGTAGTAACTAAACCGCGCGAACGAAGTCGCGGGTGAAGTGCTAGTACGTCATAAATCGGAAACCGCAATTTACCTTTCATTCAATCAACTCAAATATAAAAAAAAATAAGGTTTATGGTACGGAACCCTTCGTGTGCGAGTCCGACTCGCACTTAGCCGGTTTTATTTGTATCCTTTGTTGGCGTTCCTAAATAATTATTTGTTTTCTTTTTGTAGTGAGCAGACTGGTGGAAACAAACGCAAACATAATTTACATAATGTTCTAATTCGTTGAGAAGCAATTATCCACTTCGTTGTGTACTTAGTGTGCTACTTACCTACTCACGGTAGCGGATGGTGAGTCATGGAGACTAAATATTCACGACACAAATAGGAAAGCCTTAACCTCTATACTTATGCACATACATAATATGAGTTATGAAGTTGTCGATGAGTTAGGAAACGTTCATTAATTCTTTCTCTGAAAAGGCCCAACGAAGGGCTACCCTCAATGAGTGTGGGAGAAAAGGAGTGCAACACGGACAGTTTTGATCCAACGATGTAAACTGCTGGTCGATTCTGTAAAAATGTCGAAGTGTACGTGTGGGTGAAGTGATCTCGAAGTGAGCTGTCAAACCATACAAACAAGATGGAGTGACAGCTCACTTCCACCTGAGTGTACACGGTGAGATGGTGTCAGAATAGACCCTCATCGACGTGACGACTGGGGAGGAGGAGCAGGTTTTACCTCTCGGAATAAGAAAATCAAAGCATTCGCGATGATATTAAGGAGAGTTGGGATTGTGAAGAACAACAGAGAAGAATGAGTGAGTATTTCGACGCTGCCAAATAAGCAGTCACTTTACTGTTTTCCAAATTCTTTCGATTCTCTAAAATAAAGCGGACGAACAATTTCAGCAGATTTAAAAGCTTATCAAGAAGTTACTCAGTGGCATCACGGCAGCAGACATCAGCATAGATATTTTTTTTACTATTGATAGTCACGCGCTTGACCACCATCTCACCTGATGGTAATAGTCACGCGCTTGACCACCATCTCACCTGATGGTAAGCGATGATGTGCTCGAAGATAGAACTCGCTTGCCTAGAAGTAACCTATTCACTCTTGACTTAAACACTCCTAGGTTGTAGCTAGCAGGAAACACAAACTCGGGCAGGGAATTCCACTCCTTAGCTATACGCACTATGACTGTGTTCCCAAAACTTTTTGTGCGTGTGTAGTAGTCTAAGAGATAAGGAACTGAGGTTTGAGCAACAGCAGGTAACTTTAGCTACTTTTTAACCGATTTTAAAGAAATGAGGAGGTTATCAATTCGACCGCCTATCTATTTTTTTGTTATGTGTGTTCGCGGATAACTTCGTCGTTTATGAACAAATTTCGATGAATCTTTTTTATATGAAAGGGTATACCGCCGAGGTGGTCTCATTGCCACCACGTCAGGATCTGCTGATAGAAACGCTGAGAAATCAAGGGCAACTCTCGAAAATTGTAGGCACGCATCTGGTAATAACTTGATATTCGTGTGTATATCGGGTGATACTAGAAAACAATTACGGTTTGGATCAGACCTGATGATGGAGACGACAGAGAGTCAAGGGAACTCCACATCGGTATATAGGAGCTACCAAGTGTTTGTGCTTATTTCATTCGTATTGATGAGACTTTTACACAGAAACCACTAAGTAAGTTTTATTAAATAGGCCCCAGTTCATAACATAACGTCACGCCGGTACGCTGTGAATAGGTACGCAGGTACCTACCACTTAAAGTGAAAAATAAAAAACTATTTTACAAATATGAAAACGGTGTCAAAAAACGGGTCAAGTGCGCGTCGGACTCACACACGAAGGGTTCTGTACCATAAAACTCAATTTTTGATTATTTTTGTTATAGCGGCAAAAGATATACACAATCTGTGAAAATTTCAGCACCTACCCACCACACCCACCACCACCACCACCACCTCACCTACGTCACCTACCTATTACGTTTCTTGAGATACAGCCCGCTGACAGACAGACGGACGGACGGACGGATGGACGGACGGACTGCGGAGGATTAGTAATAGGGTTCCGTTGGTTACCCTTTGGGTACGGAACCTTAAAAACGAAATAACCAAAAACACCGACTTCCGAAATTAAAGTTATTTTAAACTTTGTAGTGTTTTGTTTTTGGAAGTCGGTTGTATTTTTTGTAAAAACGTTTTTGGTTCTTTAGTTTTGTTTTTGTCTTCAGCTACTTTCGTTAGGTAGGGCTTTATGTTAGTTCAGGAGGCTTTAGGGGATATTTTTGTATCTAGTCGTTTCAGCAAAACACCTTGCTGCATTTTCTGCAATGTGAACATTCCAAGACAGGTTGCAGTCTAGGAAAGCGCCTGAGCTTTAAGTTTTTTGAGTAGGCTGTGGCAACGGTATTATATAAAAACTTATTTCCAAAAAAAAAAAAACAAACTATGAAATTCATGTACTGGCCAAATACATGCGAGCGCGGCAGTTGTATGAAAATCCATATCTTTCGTAGTTTAGCGGCCAAATAAATTACATAGTAAACTCATATATGTCATGTTATTCAAAAAAAACCGTCCAAGTGCGAGTCGGACTCGCTCAGCGAGGGTTTTTTTTTTTTTATTTAGGAATGGGTTTGCTCTTGACCACAATCTCGCCTGATGGAAAGCGATAGATGAGGTCTATGATGGAGCGAGCGTGCCCAGAAGATGCCTGTTCACTCTTGATTTGAAGGCAAACGGGTCCGTACTATCAGGTAGGTACATATTACTTCAAATTAAGACTGTATTTTTAATGATTTAATTACAAATGTATAGTTTTCAGACCTTTTCATGTACCTACTTGTAGTAGGTATAACACGGTATTCATTGCGAAATTTAATAGTTCTAAGTCAACGGGAAATACTCTATATATTTTGATTCCCTTGAGAGTGTCAAAATATACGTTTTATGCGGCATAAACGACCGTTTCTTTTTTTTACATTAATTTGAACTTACATTTTTTCACAGCTTCAAGGATCCGTAGACTGAGTATATGGTTTTAATTCAACTCGATGCCTCCACGCGTTCCCGAGATAAAGGGTCTTGACAGACAGACGGACGGACTACAAAGTGATCTTAAAAGGGTTCCATTTTTAGGGTTTCGTACCCAAAGGGTAACCAACGGAACCCTGCTACTAGCCTCCACTGTCCGTCCGTCTGTCTGTCAGCGGGCTGTATCTCAAGAACCGTAATAGGCAGAGAGTTGAAATTTTCACAAATTGTGTATTTGTATTGCCGTTATAACAACACATAATAAAAATTGAGGTTTATGGTACGGAACCCTTCGTGTGCGAGTCTAACTCGCACTTGGCCGGTTTTTTTCTTTTAAGGGACAGATCCATAAAAAAACAAATGCAAACAAACGCGGAAAAAAATATTGTTGTTCGTTGTTCGTCATTGATTTTGAAAAGTAATTGTAGCTTCAAATAAAAAGTTCTGCCTAGGTACTACTTAGTTTTAATATCCACGCGTTGGGTATTTGAGAAAAGTACTATACAAGCCTTGGCCACAACTAGGTATTGATGGACTTACGTATGTGTGCCTCGGCTACACCATGGCCCACACATCAATGCCTCTTTTGCTGGCCGCTGCAGTGATGTACTGTAATGGATGTGGGGCGCCATGCCGTGAAGTGATTTTTTTTTTACTACAAATAGGCACGCGTTTGACCACTATCTCACCCGATGGTAAGCGAGGACGTGGTTAAAGATGGAGCACGCTTGCCTAGAAATAACCTATTCACTCTTAACTTAAAGACTCCCAGGTTGTAGCTATCAGGAAACACAGACAGGCAGGGAATTCCACTCCTTAGCTGTACGCATAATGAATGTGTTACCAAAACGTTTTGTGCGTATAGGTGGGATATCCACCGTGCACCGGTGGCGCATCGCCGTTCGTCTTGTGGTTCGATGATGGAACGGGCTTGGCGGATTTGAATGAAGTAATATTGAGAATGCGAAATTGGTAGGATTTTCCCGGACTGTGTGAAACGATATGAAGGGAGAGATTAAGTTCGTACAATTAAAACCTTGACAGTGAAAAAACTTTAACGTCGATCAGTTTATCATGTGTTGATGACGTCATACTCTCAGGATCCGTAAGTCCCTTTCTGGACAAAATCGCCCCAACCGTCAGAACCTGTAAGTCGCTTTCGACGTTCGCGCGAATTAAACGTTATTTGTAGGCAGCTTGCGTTTATTTTCACTTGGCCCAATAGGGACTTACGGGTTCTAACGGTTAAAAACTTTTTTGTGTTGTAAAAATAAGAAAATGTCTATATTAATGCAAGTTTTGTATGTCTAAACATAGGAAAAGTGAGCAAATCCGAGCCAAGAGAAAAGTCGAAGAATGTCCAAGTGTTAGTGAAGAACTTCAGAGTACCATAGACTGAACACTTAACACTCACACATTGCCTTATGAGGCAATTAAAAAACGTTGTGTATATAGACATACCTACTCACACTGTGGTAAGGTTAGCAGCAAAAGTCGACTAACTCTTTAGTTTTATTTTGTATTGAGAAAAATAAAAAAATAAACTACTAAATAGTTAGTGCCAATCTTTGTGATTGGTGGTTACATACAAAACTTATTTACAAAAAATATAACCGACTAGCTGACCAACGCGGCTTCGCTCCCGTCAACTGGCGGATCCTACCTACCCTACCTACCCTACCTACCCTACCTACCCTACCTACCCTACCTACCCTACCTACCCTACCTACCCTACCTACCCTACCTACCCTACCTACCCTACCTACCCTACCTACCCTACCTACCCTACCTACCCTACCTACCCTACCTACCCTACCTACCCTACCTACCCTACCTACCCTACCTACCCTACCTACCCTACCTACCCTACCTACCCTACCTACCCTACCTACCCTACCTACCCTACCTACCCTACCTACCCTACCTACCCTACCTACCCTACCTACCCTACCTACCCTACCTACCCTACCTACCCTACCTACCCTACCTACCCTACCTACCCTACCTACCCTACCTACCCTACCTACCCTACCTACCCTACCTACCCTACCTACCCTACCTACCCTACCTACCCTACCTACCCTACCTACCCTACCTACCCTACCTACCCTACCTACCCTACCTACCCTACCTACCCTACCTACCCTACCTACCCTACCTACCCTACCTACCCTACCTACCCTACCTACCCTACCTACCCTACCTACCCTACCTACCCTACCTACCCTACCTACCCTACCTACCCTACCTACCCTACCTACCCTACCTACCCTACCTACCCTACCTACCCTACCTACCCTACCTACCCTACCTACCCTACCTACCCTACCTACCCTACCTACCCTACCTACCCTACCTACCCTACCTACCCTACCTACCCTACCTACCCTACCTACCCTACCTACCCTACCTACCCTACCTACCCTACCTACCCTACCTACCCTACCTACCCTACCTACCCTACCTACCCTACCTACCCTACCTACCCTACCTACCCTACCTACCCTACCTACCCTACCTACCCTACCTACCCTACCTACCCTACCTACCCTACCTACCCTACCTACCCTACCTACCCTACCTACCCTACCTACCCTACCTACCCTACCTACCCTACCTACCCTACCTACCCTACCTACCCTACCTACCCTACCTACCCTACCTACCCTACCTACCCTACCTACCCTACCTACCCTACCTACCCTACCTACCCTACCTACCCTACCTACCCTACCTACCCTACCTACCCTACCTACCCTACCTACCCTACCTACCCTACCTACCCTACCTACCCTACCTACCCTACCTACCCTACCTACCCTACCTACCCTACCTACCCTACCTACCCTACCTACCCTACCTACCCTACCTACCCTACCTACCCTACCTACCCTACCTACCCTACCTACCCTACCTACCCTACCTACCCTACCTACCCTACCTACCCTACCTACCCTACCTACCCTACCTACCCTACCTACCCTACCTACCCTACCTACCCTACCTACCCTACCTACCCTACCTACCCTACCTACCCTACCTACCCTACCTACCCTACCTACCCTACCTACCCTACCTACCCTACCTACCCTACCTACCCTACCTACCCTACCTACCCTACCTACCCTACCTACCCTACCTACCCTACCTACCCTACCTACCCTACCTACCCTACCTACCCTACCTACCCTACCTACCCTACCTACCCTACCTACCCTACCTACCCTACCTACCCTACCTACCCTACCTACCCTACCTACCCTACCTACCCTACCTACCCTACCTACCCTACCTACCCTACCTACCCTACCTACCCTACCTACCCTACCTACCCTACCTACCCTACCTACCCTACCTACCCTACCTACCCTACCTACCCTACCTACCCTACCTACCCTACCTACCCTACCTACCCTACCTACCCTACCTACCCTACCTACCCTACCTACCCTACCTACCCTACCTACCCTACCTACCCTACCTACCCTACCTACCCTACATACCCTACCTACCCTACATACCCTACCTACCCTACCTACTTTTTTTGTTTTTAAACCTTCCCTGTATTCTGGCGAAACTAACAAAAAAAGAATTATTCAAATCGGCCCCGCCGTTCTCGAGTTTTAGCGAGACTAACGAACAGCAATTGATTTTTATATATATAGATTTACAAAAAAGTATTTTTTTCACTTTTTTTTTATTTGAGATGGGTTTGCTCTTGTCTCTAGTCTATGTCAGAGATGACAGAGACAAAGTCTACAATGGAGCGAGCCTACCCAGAAGGAGCCTGTTCACTCTAACTATGAAGAGATTAGGGTTATAAGCGTTTGGAAACACACTTTTTCGTGGTATCTACCTGCGTACTCATTAACAGCAAACCGGCGAGATGTTATGTTAAGAACTAGTGTAAACAATGGAAAGACATGCGATTTCGGCAAGCCCGATCCATTTGCTATCATTTATTGAAGAGTTCTGTTGCCTACCTCCGATGTTTGTCATCAGTTCTTTACCAAATTGAAATGGGACCAATCAAGGAAAATACTCTTCCAAACATAAACCGGTCAAGAGTGAGTCGGACTAGCGCACTGAGGGTCCCGTACCCTCATGTATAAGTATTTTGGATAATTTACTTACTTTTCGTACACATAGATGAACAGGCGGACAGGTGGAAGAGTGTAACGAAAGTTTTTTGCAAACTGTACTTTGCACTAACATTATTCGAGCCATGTAGCTATCAAGTAAACTCGCCCGAGTAGGTAGTAGTAAGTACTTATTTTAATGATTGAGTTGAACAGAAAATCTCTAAACTTTCAAACAGCGCCATCTACTGGCACAAAGGTAGGTACTGTACGGATTTGAATTTGGAGCCCATTATTCCATGGGAGGTTTTGAAGTACTAGCTGACCCGTGCCCACTTCGATGGACCATATTTTCGGGTTAATATCTATGTAGCCTAATGGTAAAAGAATTTTCGCCTGCCAGCCTGCCAAACTCACGAAAATTACGAACATTCTTGATAAAATTAAAAAGAAAAAAAAAACATTTTACAAAAACTTCAATGAAAATCGATACATATAGCGCCATCTATTAAAATTTATTAGAAATAAGTTTTCTTTCTGCGTTTTGAGAGCGTAGTAATAGGTGTAGAATATGCAGTTTTAGGTCAGCGCCATCTCTTAACAGAATCTGGAATTTATTTATTTTTGGTTGATCTATTGTTTTATTTTTCCTGTAATCTTTACACAAACTTATTCAAACTTCGGAGATAGGGGGGGGGGGAGAATGGCTCAAATTTCGTAATTTTTCGACATAAGTCGCAAACCATGTGGCCTAAATAAAAATAAAAATGTTTAAGAATGTGTAAACAGCGCTCTTCCATATGATATTCATATGATACTCCACATGCCCTAGTAGCCCCACTTTGAGTTCTTGATAATCCCTTTCAATCGCTGTTGCAAGAAAATGTGTCTATTTTTATTTCTTTCTTATTTGCTAAATAGTTTAACAAACGTCATCCTAAACTATTACAAATTTCAAGTTCATAGCGTTAGTAGTTCGTCAGGTATTCAGCTGTGACAGACAGACAGACTTACAGTCACGTCACACCATAAGGCTTTCTTTTTATCATTTTGTAACGGAACCCTAAAAAGAATCATCCAAATCGGCTGACAATGGGGTATTTTACTAAAAAAATCTAATTAGTCTGTCTGATAGATTTTCAAAAAATATTGGACCATTAAAAATGTACCAAATTTACCAAGCCAGATGACGTATCGCGGTCTTCAAATCGCTGTATCCTCTTTATTATTTGTTTACGCGAAAAAATAAAAAATACGTTTCAAATATTTTTTTAAAATCTATCAGACGGTCTAATTAGATTTTTTTAGTAAAATACCCTATTAGTGAAAATATCGCTGAGCAAACATTTTTCATGGGATCTCACCATCAGATCATAATTTATAAGTTCTTTAATCAGCTCAGCAACATGAGATAATGATTACCAGGCACAAATATCTGAATTGCGTTGGAAAGTTTATGAAAAACCATTGTTTGTACCTAAGAAATTGGAGGGTTTCCTCGATTTTCTTCGTCAGATTCTGACTTGGCGACAATGGGGCCCATCAGGAAGTATATCCTTTCTGATTAAACAAGAATTTTTCAAATTGGTTCATAAATGACGGAGTTATGAAGAAACAAACATAAAAAAATACAACCGAGTTGAGAACCTCCTATTTTTTTGAAGTTGGTTAAAAGCCAGTATAAGTTGGCCTCTTATTCATTAGGATAAGAGGCCAACAAGGGGCAGAGCGGGACCCGCTCAAGGTAAGAGTGTTACCAGTTAGCGGTCTGACCTGCTTTACCGTATTTCCTGTTCACAAATCATACGAACAGTGAGTTCTTTCTCAGCACTAAGTGATAGGTATAACAGCATTGTTCGGTTGAGGTCATGGTACTCGTACGAAAGTTAGCTATCTTTTTACAAACTTAAACCAAAGCTCGCAACTACGTTGTTTTGTAAAAGGCTCAGGATAGGCAGTTAGGCACCCTTCACACACGAATATGTAATTAAAAAGATTTTTTTAAATGGTCAGTTGAATTTTGTTTGTCATTTTTTTTCTAGTAACAGTTCAGCGAGCCTTAAATGACCATATTAGCAGAATCAGAAAGCACATCGCGCTACTCGTCTCTGTCAAATTTTCCCAATCAATCTTGCACCTAATGCGTTAGCGATAAAGATGAAAATGAAATTTGAAAAATTTAAATTAAAAATATTTATTTCAGATCAAGTACACAGTAATTAATATAGGTCCATATTATGTTGTGTTGTATTAGGCGGATTGTTGAGTGATTAATATTATGATTATAATATGATTCTTCTAAAGTGGCCCTTTTAGACCCGCAGGATATTCAGTCAGCGATAGCGTGGCGAAGGATATTCAGTCAGCGGTAGCGTGGCAAAGGATATTCAGTCAGCGGTAGCGTGGCGAAGGATATTCAGTCAGCGGTAGCGTGGCGAAGGATATTCAGTCAGCGGTGCGTGGCGAAGGCGATTCACAGAATGTCAAAAAGTATAGAATTGATAAACGCTGTCGAAATGTCACGTGACCAATCCATTCGGAATTTCAAAAATTGCATTCGCATAGAATGGCTCAACCGCTCTTAATTAACAAGCGGGGTTGAGCCATTCTATGCGAATACAAAACAAAACATTTTAAAATATATTATATGCTTAGTTTAAACACTGTTTATGAGATTCTAAATTTAAATCTATACCTACAGAAAGTTATGAATAGCGAATTTACTTTTTGTTTAAAATTAGTACGAGTAATGGTTAAGTAATGGTTAAAAAGTTTGTAATGAATAGGGCTGTTTGTCTAGACTCTAGAGCCTATCTAGTTTTGATGATCAAATAATAATTCCTACTTTTTAGTATTCAGAGTAAGAGTGAATAGGTTACTTCCAGACAGGCGTGCTACATCTTCAACCACATCATTTCTTACCAACAGGTGAGATAGTGGTCAAACGCGTGCCTATCAATAGTAAAGAAAAAAAAACATTCTTCTAATAATTACTTTCTCCTTTTCCTGCAGCGATAGAACCTTCCCTAACGATATTATTGTCAATCGGCAACAGTATCTCGTTACTCGTCGGGAGTGGGAGGGGTTACGGGGGGTCTATAAGGACGTTTCATCGACACTTCCTTGATATTATGGTAATGCCGGCTGAGGGGCCCAGTGTTGGAGACAAACGCTCCATCATCATTTGGTACTCAATAGGTGGGGCAATTAATAAAGAGTAAAGGTATCGCTCCCCAACGACACACAGCAATTAGCACGAGTATTAAGCTTGTCGTTTTATGTAAATGTACTTGGCATCGTTCACTGCTGGGGTTGGCCAGGCTACGCACAGATTTCTGTCAGGTCAACAAATGAAATGTACGAGTATAGATGCAAGTATGAGTCACTACGTCACTGAATACGAAGCCTGGGTAGCTATGGACACAAGTATGACTCACTACGTCACTGACTACGAAGCCTGGGTAGCTATGGACACAAGTATGACTCACACGTCACTGACTACGAAGCCTGGGTAGCTATCGGCTCAAGTATGACTCACTACGTCACTGACTACGAAGCCAGGGTAGCTATGGACACAAGTATGACTCACTACGTACTGACTACGAAGCCTGGGTAGCTATGGACACAAGTATGACTCACTACGTCTCTGACTACGAAGCCTGGGTAGCTATCGACTCAAGTATGACTCACTACGTCACTGACTACGAAGCCAGGGTAGCTATGGAAACAAGTATGACTCACTACGTCACTGACTACGAAGCCTGGGTAGCTATCGACTCAAGTATGACTCACTACGTCACTGACTACCAAGCCTGGGTAGCTATCGACTCAAGTATGACTCACTACGTCACTGACTACGAAGCCTGGGTAGCTATCGACACAAGTATGACTCACTACGTCACTGACTACGAAGCCTGGGTAGCTATCGACTCAAGTATGACTCACTACGTCACTGACTACGAAGCCTGGGTAGCTATCGACACAAGTATGACTGATGAGCATGGGCTCCTTGGTTCTAGTGTTTCCGTAACTTGTGCTGCCATATTATCTCAGTTATACATTCAGTCAAAAAAGTATCGGGAATGGATGATTTGTTTATGGTTCCAAATTCAAATTTTTGTTTTTTTGTAGTTGTTAGATTGGCACAACTGTTTTCCATTTTGGCGCGGAGTTTGAGTTGCATCTGTTATTTATATTAAATACAGTGCTGGTTTTAGTAATATCATATATAGTGTGTATTGCGAATTTCATAATAGACAAAAATATCGAACAAAGAGTTTGTCTTAAATTTTGCATCGCCAATGGAATTTCGTGTTCGGAGTCACTGAAAATGTTACAGAAGGCTTACGGTGAATCGACTTTATCAAAAACTCGTGCTTATGAGTGGTTCAAAGCGTTCAAAAGCGGTCGAGATGTGATGGAAGATTTGCCTCGCTCTGGTAGGCCGTCAACGTCTGCAACTGAAGTTAACATCGCAAAAGTGAAAGAAATAGTGACTGAAAATCCCCATTCAACTCTGAGAGAGATAGCCGCCGAACTTTCTGTATCTCACGAGTCGATCCGTACCATTTTAACTAATCATTTGGGTATGAACATGTTGCTGCTCGGCTAGTCCCAAAAGATCTGAATTTTCTCCAAAAACTCAATCGCATGAAAGTCGCTGAGGACATGCTAGAACGAGTCAGTTCGGACCCAACATTCATGAAACGCATTGTTACTGGTGACGAGACGTGGGTTTACGAGTTTGACATGCAAACTAGTCAACAAGCTTCGGAGTGGCGCCTTCCAACTGAACCGAAACCGAAAAAACCACGCCAAAGTCGATCAAAAGTCAAAGTCATGTTGACTGTTTTCTTTGACTATCGCGGTGTTGTGCACTCTGAATTCTTACCGGAAGTTCTAACGGTAAATAAAAAATATTATTTGAGCGTTATGCGACGTTTAAGAGAGCAAATTCGACGAAAAAGGCCAGATTTGTGAAAAGAAAATTCTTGGATTTTGCACCACGACAATGCGCCTTCGCACAAGGCTATCATTGTGAACGAATTTTTAACCAAACACTCAACAAATACCACCCAGCAACCACCATATTCACCAGATATTGCTCCTGCTGACTTTTTTCTTTTTCCTAAACTCAAATTACCACTTCGTGGCACCCGTTTTCAATCGATAGAAGACATAAAGGAGAATTCGCGGCGATAACTGAACTCAATTCCGGAAGCAGCTTTTAAAAAATGTTTTGATGAATGGATTATTCGTTGGCGCAAGTGTATCGTTTCTAAAGGAGCATACTTTGAAGGTGATAAAATAAATTTGGATGAATAACAGACATTTTGTATATTATTGATCTTTTCCCGGTACTTTCTTGACAGAGTAGTAAAGAGTTTTCCAAAGACTTTTCTGACCCCAGTTGTTCTCTTTCAATAATTAAGAAGCTAACTATATTTGTTTTTTAGCTGATACTGTTCAGCTGCTGGGCAAAAGCTTCGCTCCCACTCACCTTGTGTCCTTCCAGGAAATCCTCTCCCGTGCCTCCTTGAACCAACCGTCATCACACGCATCCAGTTCGTCCTGCCCGCACTTTCCTGGCCACTCTCAGCGCCAGTGTCCATTTTCAGGCACTCATTGTATGGATACTTTTGCGCTAATTTTGCATGCGAGCTGAGATGCGATCTGAGTCAAGAGTTTGGCAGCCTTCTTGCTGGCTATTTCGGAACACAAAGTGGTGTTTAGAATTATTTGCAGTCGGCACAATTTACTTATATTTTTCAAGTTTTTGGTTATTTAGGGTTGTAAATATTTCTGTGTGTTCAACATTGTAACATTGTACTATAATCTACAAAGGAAGATATCATGATTTATCGAATTTTGTGCATTTCTCTAGTTTTTGGTTTACAGTTGAGAGTGCCTGAAGGTTGTTGTGCCAGTTGTTTGAAAACTGCGGCTTGTCCTGGTGCTGATATTCATTTAGTTTCCCGTATATTTAATAATGCATTGCCGCGTTATCTGGCAATGCTTATCCTTTATCGAAGGTAAAAGCCAGCCCTTGGGTCACGCGAAGTGTCAACTAAGCGTCTTGACAGATCTTTAAACAAGTTATGAGCACTCGGAATACAATAAATAAAAATCTAATCTAATCGGACCACAGAATTTGAATTAACAAAACCTTTATCGGCTGATTTCCGTAATTTTACAAATTATAAAGAGGAAAGATTTGTATTTTTGTGTGTTTGTTACGAATAAACTCAAAAACTTCTGAACCGATATCAAAAGTTCTTTCACCACAAGATTCAACTAGATTGCTAAATAGTACCTGAGCAACATAGGCTATATTTATTACCAGAAATATTGGGGATCCTTAAGAAAATCGCAGCGCGGTGAAGTCGCGTGCGAAGTGCTACTTATGAATAAATTGTTTCACTACCTCCTCTGTTCACACTGACAGACAAACATTTTAGCTTACAAAACATTATTCATGGGAATTAATTACAAGTTTTTACATGACTTTCACGTACTTCACTTGCATAATATTTCCCGCTTCAAGCGTTCAACAGAGGAAGCTTTTGTTTTAAAAAGCGTGCATTAATTTTAATTGTCATGTACTTATCGTGTTTGTTATGTAATAGTGAAGTATTTCCGCAGACGCGGGCGCACAGCTCTACAGAAAATAATAATTGTCGCGTAAGTCGCGGGCGCGGAATATTTCCCCAATGATTAAAGCCGCGGAGTCACTTCACTCCGCTCTCCATTATGCGAAACTGTAATCATGAAACTATCCACACCACCTTACCACGCAACCCTGCAACAAGTCGAACGCGATCGTTAACGTTACACCTGCCTGCAGTTACCGGGGCGGAGGTAACGTAAACGGGGCGCGACGTGATGGCGACTACGAGACTCCCGCGAGTTCGCCTACATAATTATTTAAGTTAATGATATACTACACCTTTCTTGCTATAAATGATTTCTTTGTGCAGTGCGTGCGAGCGGGACAGGCTTACCTGAGGCGGTGGGTGCGAGTGGGAGGGCGCGAGAGGGTGGTGCCTCCCGGCTGTAATGCGGGCTCTTTGGATCATAACGTCGCGTCCGCGGCCTCGCTGACGCAGTGGCAGTGGGCTGCTTTTAATCTTGCTTACTTATGTACTCGCTCACGAGTACCTATGTATGTACTCGAGCTGTTCTCATTTGAAAGCCTTCCTATATTACTTCCACATTTTTGGTTGATGGATCTGGAGAAAGTGCTATTTATATAATTATGTAATGGTACAAATTTTAACTTTTGTTAAGAAATTGTCCGATACTAGCTACTCTAGCTAGCTGTTTAATTCGAATATCTTGCAAAAGAAGTCGAAAGAAATAATAAGATATTTTAGTGTAAATATATATACAATAAAATATCATAATACAAATATCACAGTAGGTTTAAAGTGTAGACCTGATAGCGGCTGTATTGCTGCATCATCTGTAGAGTAGCCTCCGCCCAGAACATCTGTCGCCCACTTCTGCAGCTGACGGCGCTGCCTTGTTATTATCGGTACATGGTGGTCATCTCACTCATATGCACATGATGTTTAGGGAAAGCTTTCATTGTGCGTGCAGCAAATGTGTAGAATTCCCTGCCAGAGTTGTGTTTCCTGATGGCTGCAACTTGTCAAGAGTGAAGGCCACTTCTATGCAAACGTGATCCATCTTCGCTTCCCATCTTTTAAACTTGACTTCTGATAAATTACCTACAAATGATTCTGGCATAATTTTATTTTATTTTGAAGTTATTGTTAAAATGATTTCATTGTGATGGCTAACAAGTGTAAGTGCGGCGCTTGATGGCGGGTAAGTGGATATCTGTAATATCTTCCAGTTACAGTACAGGTGCGTCGGTAACCATCCCAATAGCCGAGTAAAGATGTCTCATCATATTATTATGTCTCATACCACCAACAAGTTTCCAGACCAATAAGTTTCAGTGGTAAGATATAATACGTTGTGATTGGCAACTGGGCTTAACCCAGCTGTATATTATGTCCCTTGATGCCTATTGGCCCAGTTCTATTCTGTCTTCTGTTTGATACGGAGGGAAGTAGAAATTACGAGTATGTATTTTTTTTTTTCTACTCCGCTGTACTTTTCTGATTAATTTCGTTGCAGGATCCAAGACAGTTGAATCGTTTCTCCGGGACTCGTCGGGTTTCATTGGCTCGGCGTTTTTCTGGTGGTCACCACTATTGTTTCTGGCTTTCAGGAGTTGCAGTGGTTAGGAATGTGTGGCGGGCTTGTCCCATAAAAAAAAAAGTGTGCTTTAACACGGTAGCTAATCTCTCCGGGCTTTAAGTGTTCCGGCACTTTGAAACGCTTACATATGAGTAGCAAGCTTGCACAGTCGCAGGCTGCACGCCGCACGCCGCACGCCGCACGCCGCACGCCGCACGCCGCACGCCGCACGCCGCACGCCGCACGCCGCACGCCGCAAGCCGCACGCCGCACGCCGCACGCCGCACGCCGCACGCCAGCTGTGTCAGCTAAAAAAAAAACAAGAAGGAAGCCATAGTGACCAGAAAACCCAATTACAGACCCTTACATATAGAGTTATAAATAATTTATAGTGCGAACACAACACTTTTAGCGCTTTAATTAAAGTAAGAATTACGTAATAAATACTAACCTACTTATATTTCAACATTCGTTAAACTCCTAGTATGAAGCTCAGCTTAGGTATGACTTGAAACTCAAATGCGCTGAAACTCGAACTCGAACTCGAAGAAGGTTTCTAATACGAGTAGTTTCAAGGTTTATAGTTTGAACTTAAGAGGAAAAGCGGGCGGCGAGACTTTGTACGTAGAAAGTCATAATTCGAGGTCTGGCTCTTGACTGTTTCCTCTTCCAATATAGGACTGATAATAGAGATATTTCACAAACTGAATAAGAAGGATATAAGCTGTGGCCCTATGTTTTCCTTTTTTGATTTATCATCTGCCTAGCCTTTTCCCAACTATATTGGGGTCGGTTTCCAGTCAAGCTGGATTTAGCTGAATACCAGTGTTTTACGTGGAGCAGCTGCCTACCAGACCTCCACAACCCATTAAACACTGGGTAACACGGTACTTCATGGCAAGATTAGAGTCAGATTTACTGGCTTCTGACTATCCGTGACGACTGCCAAAGTTCTATAAATGACAGCCGGGACCAACGGCTTAACGTGCTTTCCGAGGCATGGAGGAAACTCGGTATGTTAAGATGGTCACCCATCCACAGACCAACCGTGGCAAGCGTTGCTTAACCTTGAAGATCGACCCGTGCGGCTGTTATTGTCTAGCCACGTTTTCCTTTTTTGATTAATAGTTGTCAAATTTGTACACTAGGGCTCTGTTGACAGCGATTTAGCGGACTTGTTTTAGCATTTTCTGAGGGTTCTAGTGCTTATACGGTTAATACATCATCAACAAGGGAAACACAGGGACACAGTATATATCCTTCTTATTCAGTTCGCGAAATATTTCTATTATCGGTCCAATATTGGAGGATAAAACAGTCGAGAGCCAAACCTCGAATTATGACTTTTACATACAAAGTGTCTCCGCCTGCGTTTCCTCTTAAGAAACGCCTCTTAACTTAGCACAGTGACATTTGCCGCTGAGATAGCAGCTCTCGGCCGCAATTAGGTTTGTATTGCACACGTAGCCTTACAGGCTATGGTCGGACAAACGGAAGACCAAATATGTAATTGTAGAAATATTTACGGCAAGTTGTTACAAATAAAACATTACCATTTGTCTACGTGGAGTAGACAAGAAAGTGGAAGTTAGTGACCATGCTATAGGATTGTCACTGAGCTTAACTCTGAAGTGTTTGCATCTGCTTCAACTTAACTTCTGAGTTTAAATTGAAGCATATACAAGTTGTAGTAGTTCCTATTCTTTCTTGTTGGAACATACAATAAGTGAACCAAATCCAATAGGGACTTGGCCTGCAGGAGTAGCCTTAATTTATCATGTTAGAATAATCGTCGAATCATGAAATAGAAAATTATTCTTGATTTAAAAGTTAAACTGTAAGGAGTGGTTTGTGTTATATGATTAAACGTTTACATGAGCAGTGGTGCCGCTTTCAAACCATATCCATACCGTGTAAGTAGTTTCCACGCGACGATGTCCTGGACATCTACACTAGAATTAGATATGTGTGAGAAAGTTTTGTATTGCTCTTGGACAATATGAAGAAGAAAGAAGAAGAAGTTAAATAGTTCTGCAGATAGGCATACCTAAAAATGTATGTCCATACATACATTTTTAGGTATGCCTATCTGCAGAACTACCTATTTAACTTCTATGTCAACTTCGGAGTATTCAACAAGCACCCGAACTCATTCGTGCAAGCACGTAACACTAGATACATATCATAATGTCGCCAATAGTAGGTAGCTCGTACAAGTAAATTTTAATACAGTAAGAGTGTTTACTGTTTTACCGACGACATTTTGTTCGATCTGCAAAAAAAAGTTCCCGCCAAAACTTGCTTTTGACTTATTAGTTTTGTTAAAATCTGATCAATCATCAAAATTATTACATTAATTGTTGTACTTAATTCGTAATAAGAGCAAGTCATCGAGTCATTTTATTTTTAGGGTTCCGAACAAAAAACGGATCCCTTATAGGATCACTCGGGTGTCTGTCTGTCTATCTGTCCATCTGTCACAGCCAGTTTTCTCCGGATCCAATTAATCGATTCTGTTGAAATTTGGTAAACATATGGACTTCTGTGACCAAAATACGGAAGTGTTACGTAAATTATTAAATTTTTAGTGTGGGGGTCAGTTTTTGGGGTCAAACTGGAAAATGAAAAAAAAAAAATGATTTTTGTACAATATTGTGTGACATGTTAAATGAAAAGGCTTATTGTGAGCGTTTTAATTATATTTTTTTTATAATTTTAAAATATTTGGTTTTGAAGTTATTCAAGAAACTAGACGAACAATTACCATACCCCCTTATCTCCGAAACTACTGAGTCTACAATTTTGGAAAAATTGGAGATAATAGCCCTTTACCTATAGATTACAGGAAAATCTATAAGAATTCTATAGTGTTAAAAAAAAGGAATTCGTTCGGAACCCTTTGTTTAAATAAAGTTATGATAATAACATACTCGTTATTCACAAAAACAGTGTTTATATCTTTAAATGAAACAAAGAACTAAAAGCTTGTAAATATGGCAAATGTTGTTTTATGAAGTTCTTGTTTGAATAAATCAATGCTTTTGTAAAAAAAATACAAATTCCTTTCGCCCCGGAAAAATTGATGAAGGTTACTTAAAACTTTTCATCGCTAATGTTGTTGTTGCTAATGTTTTTCCTATTTAATTAAGTTTATAAATAATAATATGTTCTGCGTACAGCTGATATTTCCACGTCCGAAATGTGAGTCTTCTGCACCATGAATGCCAAGGATGCCTAATGATCACATTTCTCCCAGTTCCTTGTTGTTGAAAAGAGAATTAACAATTGTGTTTTTTATGGCTCTCTGCTTGTTAGTTATTTATAAGAATCTTAAACTCAAAGCTTAAGGTGACCATAAATCCCTCCGGGCCTGATATCATCTGTTTTAGACTGGAGTTTTGAAATAAATATTAATTAAAATTTTAACTGACTCCAATTAGTCCAAAAGTATTGGCAATGTTTTTTCCCGTTTGCGAAACCCACCTACATGCATAGGTAAAAAGGCTTCTGCTGCTCATCTATCAGCAGGGGTGTAGTTATGGCGTCGTAATCCTTTGCCACTAGCTATCTCGTCCAACTTTTCTGTCGGTGGTTTTTAGTAATTCACAAAATAAATCGAGCGCCTTAGTAGCGGCACATACACGTTATTGAAACAGTAAAGATCTGTCAGTAATCATTATAAATAAATAAAATAAAAATAAAAAAGCCTTTTATTTCCAGGTTACAATGATTACTGTATCTACCTTAATACTACGTTAACACTAGAGAGAAAAAAATAATAATAAAAGATTAGATAGTATCTATGTAATTTAAACTATCTTAATATATATCTAACTAAAATTATTATAATAACAATCTTAGTAGGTAGGCATTTGTATTGTTTCCTTTGTTTTATTAGAACCCCCCTCAGGTGAAGTGAAGTCCATTTCTCCCGGCATTAACACATATAAAATACGACGTAATTGGTATATCAGAAGTTCAGCGCCTCGGACATAATATAGAAGAATATAAAGACTTTATTCTCTGCAGTACAGGACAAACACAGGGCAAACATGGAGTCGGTTTCATCATAAAAAAATATCTGAAACAATATATAGGAAGTTACTTTGGCATCTCTGAACGCGTCGCTCTGCTTAATCTGAAAATACCAGGAAGGACATTCACTATTATTCAAGTATACGCCCCAACAGAAGCAGCAGACGAAGAAAAAGTAAATATATTTTGTGATACCGTCTGATGGGCGACTCCAATGTAAAAGTTGGTAAGCCAGCTTACAAGCCACACGAACTTCACATTCACCAAAGGCGCGCAATGTACTTACAGAAAATATAGAAAGACTTTTAAAACGAAGACAACAGCTACAAAGGATTAAAAATAAAACACGAACTCAAAGCCCTATTCAAACTGACAAGCAAATATATAAAAAAGATTATAAAAACCATAGAACCAATATCCTTCAAAAAATTATAGAACAAAGTGGAAGTTTGAAAAAGGGATACAAACAATTACGGACAAGTAAAACATGGATTGAAAGTTTGAAAGAGTCAGGTGATAGAGATACTACTTATAACCGAAAAGTAATTATTATACAATCCCGTAATAATTTTGACTGCCTTTGAGGCAAGTGTAATGGGTACGTTAGGTAAGTAGGTCGGTATGATAAACCTATCAGCTTTCATTCTGAGGAGACTTGGTGCTAGAATAGAGCTTGCTCATCATAGACCTTGCCTTTTCCTGATGAGGGTGAAGAAATCTGCAAAGCTCAAAATACTGATCTCAGATAAATGCTCATAGGCGATTCTTCTGTCGTCCAGGTCGAAACACATGATTCTTTGATGTTTTCTTGGAGAGCGTGGATCAGCCTCGCATTAGTTTACCATGTTTGTGGAGTGGTAATACAATCCCATGGGGACATTATTTTCCGGCTCGAGGCCTTGTTTTCATTTTAGTATTTGAACGACTCTTTGCATTATAAAATCTCATGTCTTGTACAAACATGTATGACAGATAACAATGTACTTACTTTTACAAATTACTCTCGAAATGTTTGATTCACAGTTGGTGTTGCAAGTCACTGTTCTTTATTTTATACTGCGACGGACCAAACCACACTTTATATACATATACCTACGGTACTATAGATAGATGAATCGTGGTATCTTGACATTTTTCAGCAATTCAAGTCAATTCGCAATCAAGAGTCAAATGAATTAAGTTGCCACCACCTGTAGGGCATTTTATAATCACGCCAACGATGCCGTGATTGTGACTGATTTGCCTGGAGGCAAGTTCTGTATAGATGATATAGTATTTATTAGAACAGATTCAGGCGCAGGTACTAATGTTGACTGTATCGGTCGCGGCAGTGCGGGACAGCCGAATTAAGAGCTGCAAACAGTTTGTATCGCGACGGCTTTAGTTTAGCCCTCGAGCTTATCTTTAGGCAAACAAATTATCAGGTTAAATAAGTTCACACTTTGCTGGTTGAAATAAAAGCTTAATTCGTTATTGTTATGTTATCAACTAACAATGCTTCACTGCCTTCTCTCAAAGTAAAGTTAAGCAGTCAGCTAATCTTAGTTTACCTTAACCTACTCCATGCAGAGATCAATTAACTTGAAATGATAATAATGATTTAAATAGAAACACTTCATTTATTAAGCACGAGTGCCATTTGTTTTATAACGATCACCACTATCCAAATCATCATCAGCGCATCAGCGTGCATGTTGCGTGTGCCACACTCACAGACTCACACATGTCTCACTGAAGGCATTTGTTTCATTTAAAGTGTTTATCCCTGCCCTTAACCCATTGTCTTAGGAATGCGTAGGTACACTTTTATTTGGTATTGTGTATAATACTGGCATTTCATACATCCAGTCCACTTATGGACTACTCATTAGGACAGCCTAATTGTTGCTTTTAATTCTAGAAACGGTCAAGAGCCGACAACGTTTAACAAATTAAACATAATCACTTTTCCACATAACGGGCCCATGTCATGACGTTCAAACTTTGGCAACTTGTAATTATTATACGTACTGATTAATCATATCAATTCAATTTTTGGACCCTACACTAAAAGATGAACATGGAAATTCGTGTTTTATATAAACATGATCGTTGTATAGACACAATATGTACTGCCTGCAAAATACTAACACAGCACAAAAGAGCACACACGTAGTCACATAGTCTGAGTAAACTACATAATGTGGTGTTGTACTTATGTGCTCGCATATCGTTACACGCGGCAGGCCGGTGAGTGAATGGGGACCGGTGAATGAGTGAAGGACTCACAATGAGCGAGCATACCGCGCGGTGCACACCCACGCACTACATAGCGCAGGTGCTGCGTTCTCTCCACATAATCATAATATTGTACTCGAGCTTTGTTTTAATTTCATGTACCTCGAGAGGTGTATGTAAGTTGTGGAGTGAGTGGGTACTACATAGGGATCGTAGAGTTATGTGCGAATTTCTTTGTAAAAAATAGTCTTTTGTTTGTGATGCCATTTACTAAGTACATCTTGTTGTAGTTGACGTTTGTTTTAGTAACTAGTTTTCATTAACAGCAAGTAATAATAAAGAAAACTCTTTTTGAAATGTCTGTTTAAAGATATTTACGAATAGTTTTTGCCCGCGGCTGCGCTTGCGTTCATATAGATTTATGCAAAAAGTAGACTAAGTACTCGTATAACCGTTTTTAGGGTTTCTCTGCAACAAAATTCATCAAAATTGGTTTAGCAATTTTAGCGTGGAAGCGTAACTAACAGACCAACTCACTTTCGCTTTAAAATAATAGTTAAGATAATACTTTTCTAAAGTTTGAATCAGTGCACTGCGTACAACATTACTACAAAGAACTTGCACCATTTAGTCGATATGGTAATTTATAATAGGTACAATGAGAGTGTTCGAAAAACTTTTCTAAAAACCTTATATTGAAAAAGCTGTAGTGGTTTAGTTTCTGTCGGTACAGGAGGCGGGGAGGAGCCTCCGCGCGCTCCACAGGTACGGCGTTATACAGCGCTGAGCATTGTTGCGCACCCTGTGTAGTGCGGAGGAGCTACTCTTATGTGCCCGAGTCATGTGAAGCGATGACTCGTATCTTTTACTTCTAAACCGATTTGCTAAAGAGATCTAATTGTTTGTTTGTATGTATGAGGTAAATAGTAACGAAAGGGAAGTCGATAGGAGAATAAACATAACTTGGAAAAAGTATTGGGCACAAAAAGAAATTCTCAAAGGGAACTATGGTTTAAAACTAAAGAAAATCAAAATGGACTCCTGTATCTTACCAGCACTAACATACGCAAGTCAGACCTGGACATTTACTAATAAGATAAAGAACAAAATCCTGTCTTGCCAACATGCCATGGAAAGAAGCATCTTGAAACTAAGAAGGCTAGATAAAACGAGAAATACAGATATACGTAATAAAACTCAACTCAGAGATGCTCTACAACATGCTATGTCACTGAAATGGAAATGGGCGGGCCTCCTTGGACACTACTTGTTACGAAATGACCAGGTCCCATTGGCAAAAGGAAAAAAGGATCACTCATCAGCTCCATAAATAAACATTTTATCGTGACATATTACGTACGCGACTCGTGTTGACATTTTTTCATCTTCTACAGAGTCTATAAGCCACCGCTACCCACACAAATGAATGGCTAGTTCGCACAGTGCACGCTGCTGACGAGACAGTAGACAGCTGCTCGGCTTGCCTACTCGTGTGCCAGTAGCTCGGCTTGCCTACTCGTGTGCCAGTAGCTCGGCTCGCCTCAGCTGCCTTCACGATGAAGTAGACTCTAGCAAAGTGCAGCACAAATAAATAGGTTCCGCTCGCAACTGCAAGCCTGGCACACACTGGCGAGCAACTGCCGAACGCGGCCGAACGATGTGAGGATGTTCGAGCTGCTTCCATGTGTAAGTTACGGTCAGGCGAGTAGGCGATAGAAAACAAAAAGTTGAAGTTGAATGCGAGCAATAAACAACACGTCCATACGATGCGATTGATTGCACTGCAGCTACTCGGCAGGCTGACTCGCACGCTAGTTCGCACTGGGTAAACTTGCTATAAGACCATCTAATTTAATATATTACAACGATCACTTTGCTCGTCAACTTGACCAGTCCTCCACAGATCACACCAACGTCAACCATCTTCGAATAGATTGGTCCATGACAAGCTGAGCCCTCCTCCCTGTGTAACGTAATTAGATGAGTCCTGACTGTGGCGCAGTGGCGCCCTCTGCTCTCCTCGTATAATCCGCCGTAATCTCGACAAATGCAATCATCTTGGCTTTCATCTAACACCAGCGTTACACCACCAACAAACGAAAATGAGCCTTATTACAACGCCGTAGAGATAACGGAAAGTGATTGAATATTTTTGGCTTGTTTCGAACAGTTAGGGCTGTCAATAGGGAAAATTGCTTCCGATCTTGTAAACTTTTTTGATAGGGATGACTCTCATGAAGTTAGTCGAGTTTTGTTCTATTTATTTACAAAAATGTACAATGCTTAAGTACTCTGCAAAAAAGAAAGCTTTACGAATGTTCTGTTAATGCTAGGTAGTTCCTTTAGGTAGTTAAAAGTGAGTATATGTTGTCACATTTAATTTAGAAACACAATTTAGTCAACAGTGAATTTGACCTTCTTTCAAGTCAATAGTTTGGTAAGAAACATGATAAGGTACCGCGGCAGATAGTTTTCAGGCCCATCGTTCAAAACTTAAACTAAATTCGTCCATTTAGAAAGAACCAATTCCCTTTCTAATTGAATAAAACATGGCCTCATGTTTGTGTATTTATGGCCCCCTGTGCGCGGCTGGGGCGAGGTAACAGGATTAGAGGCTGACGGCGACGTGTCGGCGGCTTGGCGGTAGCAACCCTGCAAGCCCCACTTACAGTATTAGGGCTCCTTGTTCGCGTAATGTGATAATTCGCGCCGCCATGTTGTGAGCTTGCCGATTATGGCGTCACGCGCCTCCAAGCTGTATTAGGTTATTTATAAATAACATTATGACTAACACGATCATAATATAATTCATTTTCCGCCACGATAAATTTATCTTTAATACGTTAGCTTTAGGTACGGATATACATTTTACTCGAGTTAAGAATTTAGGAGTTACGTAAAACGAAATGTAGACCTTGAAAAATTTCCACCAGTACCTATTACTTCTATGACTAAATCCTGATGACTAAATCCGGTATGCTAAACCCAAAAAGCTGGGCGAGTTGTGTAAAAAATGATACAGAAAATATACATGAATGGATGGCGGAGACATGCTGCGGCGACCCCAAATAAATCATAAATATTTTTGGGGTCGCCGCAGGGATAATGACAGAAGTTATACCTGTCACCAACGTGCTCCTATTTGGAAAAACTGTTAGTTTTAGAAAAGTACCACAAGTGAGTTGATTGAACACCTGAATCACCGGCTCGAAGTAAAAATATGTATGTTGATGCTTAGTGGGAGCCAACTTATGCAACGAGAGAAACCAAACAAAGTATGGAATGTTTATTGACAATATTATGTAACTACAATATATAAACTAATCAACGAGGATAACAAAAACTAAGTATATTAAAAGCGTAATAAAGAATCAGAATTGTAAGCTTAGTCGACTTGGTATTGTAAGCTTAGTCGACTTGGTATTGTAAGCTTAGTCGACTTGGTATTGTAAGCTTAGTCGACTTGGTATTGTAAGCTTAGTCGACTTGGTATTGTAAGCTTAGTCGACTTGGTATTGTAAGCTTAGTCGACTTGGTATTGTAAGCTTAGTCGACTTGGTATTGTAAGCTTAGTCGACTTGGTATTGTAAGCTTAGTCGACTTGGTATTGTAAGCTTAGTCGACTTGGTATTGTAAGCTTAGTCGACTTGGTATTGTAAGCTTAGTCGACTTGGTATTGTAAGCTTAGTCGACTTGGTATTGTAAGCTTAGTCGACTTGGTATTGTAAGCTTAGTCGACTTGGTATTGTAAGCTTAGTCGACTTGGTATTGTAAGCTTAGTCGACTTGGTATTGTAAGCTTAGTCGACTTGGTATTGTAAGCTTAGTCGACTTGGTATTGTAAGCTTAGTCGACTTGGTATTGTAAGCTTAGTCGACTTGGTATTGTAAGCTTAGTCGACTTGGTATTGTAAGCTTAGTCGACTTGGTATTGTAAGCTTAGTCGACTTGGTATTGTAAGCTTAGTCGACTTGGTATTGTAAGCTTAGTCGACTTGGTATTGTAAGCTTAGTCGACTTGGTATTGCTGCCACTGACACTGATGTGGATGATGTTTTTATCAAAGTAAATTAGTGCATTTTATCCGCATTTGTACTGAACAAAATATTGAATAACTACACGGTCGGTGAAGTGGTTGAGCGATTGACTGCTGCGCTGCGTGTCGTAGGTTCGATTCCCGCACGGAACAAATATTTGTATGGCCTACATCTGTAGGCCATACAAATATTTGTTCCGTGCGGGAATCTAGTTGTTCTGGGTCTGGCTTTTTGTGTATGTAATAATAATAATAATAATCTGTGGCTCGGCTGTCAAGCCAACTGACGTAAGGAATTTTTCATCCCGTATTTCTATCGATTTCAATTTAAAAAAACCATAGAAACAATGCATTTTATACCGAACACATCAAGAAAAAAAAAATAGAACCACACGAAATTAAAAACAACTCACTAAATGGAAAAAAAAATGACAATATGGAAATAAAATGTTGACACGACGCCGAGCACGACTACAAGCCGCACCAACACCATCTTCGGGTTCGTCGCCGAGCTCCGCCTCGCAGCCGCCGGGACCTGCGCCAGCCGCGAGTCCAGAGATTCCGGTAGCTGCAGTTGCGTCGAGCTCGAGCGACGAATACTTCTCGCCGCCGACGACACCACCACCTGCGCGTCGGCGTGGACGAGGCCGACCACCGGCCAGCTTAGGACCTCGAGGCCCACCGGTCTCTGATAGGGTCCCCGCTATCGGTGGAAGTGTGCAGCGTATGAAATGGACTCAAGCCATAAATGAGAACGTAATACGCTCATACTTTGGGGCTACAGAGGGGGGAACTAACCTGACTGCGTACCGTGGTCGGATGCTCTCTCTGTTTCAGGTACTTGAACCAGCTGTCAGCGTATCGGCCCAACGACTGTCGGATCAGGTGCGCGTCATCCAGCGTAACCGTATGTTGGATGATAGTGTGCTTGATCGCCTCCTCCGTCGCAGACTGTGGCACCAGCATCGTCAACCCAATTGCCCAGCCACGCTGACGAGGAGAGTAATGACAGGGTTACAAACGTAAGTACCCAGTGCAATAACGAATTGAGGAGTGCTTTGGAGTGTGCTATTCGGGAATACCGCTACATGCCGCCTGAACTTAGACCACGCTTACCTCGTTTGCCCATGCATAACAAGAACAGGGCGCTGGTGGCTGCTCTGGATTCGCAGTTGTCAAGCTATTTTGATAACTGTGATAACCTCACCGATGCACATTCGATTATGTACTGCGCGGCTGTAGCGGCATGTCGTGTAGCTCATGTCAAAATAAAAATAACCAATGACAGAGCTACACGACCAAAACCAGCCGTACCAGCTTGGCAGTGCAGGATCGAGCGTCGTATTGGTGAGGCCAGAGCGCTAATTGGCAAACTGATCTGCTTCAGGGAGGGCAACACACGCCCTAGAGTGATGCGCTTTGTGAGACGGGCGTTTTCGGGGACTGATGTCAATCCCCGAGATTATATATCTCGTGTCACAGAGCGCATCGACTTCCTGAAGCAGAAGGTGTATGCATGGGCAAGCCGTATTCGTAGGTACAGGCGGCGAGTGGAACGATACACCCAGAATCGCACATTCCGAAGTAACGAAAGGTGGGTATATAGGGATTGGGAGCGACCGGACCAAGGTGTGACTGACACGCGCTTGCCGGATGATGATGCTATGTGTTCATTCTGGCGCAGCATCTGGTCGGTTCCTGTCAGTCATACTGAGGGTGACTGGACTCGGGAGGTCGAGCGTGTGTGCGATCCGATACCAGAAATGGGGGCAATTTCCATCAGCCCCCAAGATGTAGCTTGTGCAGTCCGTCCGTTGCCTAACTGGAAATCTCCAGGGCCGGACGGGCTGCACAATTTCTGGATTAAATGGTTTACGAGATCGCACGCTTGCTTGGCGTCTCAATTCCAGTCTGCCTTAGAGTCTGGGTCGCTACCCCAGTTCCTAACTACAGGAATAACCCACCTGCTCCATAAATCAGGTAGTACTGCGGAACCTAAAAATTATAGACCGATCACGTGTTTGCCGACGGTCTATAAAGTTCTTACATCCATTTTGAGGGCAAAGATTAATAGTCATATTAACAACAACAACATCATGTCTGCCTCTCAGAATGGATGTAGGAATGGGTCCCGCGGTACTAAGGAGCTACTCCTTATTGATATGGCCATTAGCCAACAGGTTCGGCGTTCCCGAAAGGATCTGTCGACATGCTGGATAGACTATAAGAAGGCCTATGACTCGGTGCCTCATACATGGCTCATGAGGGTGCTAGAATTGTATAAAGTTGATGCAACGCTACGCACCTTCCTGATGTCGTGTATGGGGCAATGGAGGACAGTCCTTCGCTATCCAGGATGTCGAAATATCCAGAGGAATATCGAATCGGTAAGGATCGAGCGGGGTATATTTCAGGGCGATAGTTTGAGTCCACTTTGGTTTTGTCTAGCCTTGAATCCTCTTAGCACACTGCTAGAGAATTCAGGGCTAGGCTATCGGTTGAAGAGAGGTGGTCAGGTTATATCTCACCTCCTTTACATGGATGATCTAAAACTCTTTGCCCCCACTAATCTGCAACTGATGGAGCTACTGAAAGTAACTGAAACATTCAGTAACGCCATCAGGATGGAATTTGGTGTGGACAAATGTGCGGTCATGCATGTAAAGCGTGGAGAGATTATGGAATCCGTGGGAACTCAACTCTCGAATTCCATAAACCTGAGATCCCTCTCTCCAACTGAAACTTACAAGTATTTGGGTATGTCGGAAGCGTTAGGTATCAATGTTACTGACATGAAGCAATCGTTGAAGGAGCGCTTCTTTGGCCGCCTGAAGAAGGTATTTAATAGTCTTCTATCGGGCGGAAACAAGGTGCGCGCCTTCAACGGTTGGGTCATGCCAGTATTGATGTACTCTTTCGGCGTACTCAAATGGACTCAAACGGAACTTGACGCCCTGGATAGGCGGGTCCGTACACTGCTTACTGCGTATCGAATGCATCACCCACGGTCGTCGGTAATGAGACTGTATATCCCGCGAAAGTGTGGAGGTCGAGGATTTTTAAATGCTAAGACTCTCCACAATCGCGAGATATGCAGTCTTAGGGAATATTTCCTAGCTGTCGACGTGGGTATGCATCGAAATGTAGTGGCGGTGGACAAGGGACTCACCCCGCTCTCCTTGGCAAATGAGAACTGGCGCAAACCTGCAGTGCTTGACACTAACGATCGCAGGGCGGTATGGCAGAGTAAGGAGCTTCACGGACGCTTTTTCCGGGCCCTACATGGGCCTAACGTAGACCAACTAGCGTCCGTAGCCTGGCTGCGTTTCGGTGATCTTTTTGGAGAAACCGAAGGTTTTGTTTGTGCAATTATGGACGAAGTTATCATGACGAATAACTACCGGAGATTTATTGTGAAAGACGGCACGGTCGACATATGTCGGGCATGTCACCGTCCGGGAGAATCAATTCGCCACATTGTCTCTGGTTGTTCTCGTCTAGCTAACGGAGAATACTTGCATAGGCACAACCTTGTAGCCAGGATTATCCATCAGCAACTTGCTCTGAAATACTCTCTTGTGGAGTCGGAGGTGCCATACTATAGGTATGCGCCCGACCCAGTTCTCGATAATGGCAATATCACATTGTACTGGGATCGGTCCATCATCACTGACAGGACTATTGTTGCCAATAAGCCTGATATAGTGGTGGTGGACCGAATTGTGAGGCGTGCAATGATTGTAGACATAACCGTCCCGCATGACGAGAACCTCGTGAAAGCCGAGAAAGACAAACAAATCAAGTATATTGACTTGGCTCGCGAGGTTGTCGACATGTGGGAAGTGGACTCCGCAATCATTGTACCGATAGTCGTATCGGCCAATGGCTTAATAGCCACGAGCCTCGACCAACACCTTAGGAGGCTCTCGTTGGGCAGCTGGATCAAGGGCTTGATTCAGAAAGCGGTACTTCTGGACACGGCTCGCATTGTCAGGAGGTTCCTATCTCTGGAGCCCTGACCGCCGGTAGCTTGGACCCTGTTCCCGATATCGGTGGGCTACTATTTTTATATTTTTAAATGTTTTTATTTTTCTAATGTATATATTGTATAAAAATGTTTAAAAATATCTAAATAAGTAAAGAAAATAAATAAAGGAAATATAATAATAATAGAATTATAATAATGATAGTAATTTATATGTATAGTAAAATGAATAAAGGAAATAATAATAGTATTTATTAGCAAAAAATACGACTGACACACACATTTCACATCATTGTCACATGGGGGAAGAAAAATTATTATCAAAATTAATGCGCGAGAGATGGGCAAAGTACAGTCAATACAAAATTTGAGCCCTGCCTCCTAAACTAGGAATATCCTGTATCTTAGGAGACAGTGTCTTCGCTAAAAAATGGACGAAACATATAATGAGTGTACAAGCAGACTCGGAATAGTCACAGACAAGATACATTTATGTAGACTACAATTGTTTAAATTTGTTTGTTTTATTTGGTACTAATGATTTATGTTGAGTGTATATAAGAGTAGAGTAAATTGTGTGGGCGTCGTGTCATGTGTAAGTGGAGTGTGTAAGGGAGACGGGTGTATGGTGAAAATTGGTGTGGTGTGGTGTGAAGTGATGTAATGTAATGTGATGTGATGTGATGTAAATGTGGTGTGATGTGATGTTGAGTGGTGTGATGTAATGTAATATGATGTAAAGTGAAATGCTGTGATATGAGGTGATGTGTTGCGATGTGATGCGATGTGGTGTGGTGTGGTGTGATATCAATAATATTTCTGGATTAGCAGATCCAGGCAAGTAAACTTTCGGTTGCCTCGTAGTCTTGATCTTTTATCCACTCCTCGATTTTAACTTTAACCCTATAAGTGTCTAATTCAATTATGTTTGCTTTTTATTTATTATTGTGTATAGGTGCGAGCTTAGGACATAATGCTGGCGTCTAGCAAAAGCGGTCCTATGCGTTACCGTGAAAATAAGGGGTTTGTTCTTGCGGCGAGTTGGGTCTGGTGGGGGGACTTTAGTGTGTTTCCTCAGTACGGATCGTAGCACAAACAGTTGCCTAACTGTAAGCACATTTGCGTCTTTGTGTAATTGTGTAGTAGGATACATAAAGTGCTTCTTTGACATCACCTTTAGAACAGCTCTTTGTGCTCGCTCCAACTTGAGAAACTTTGTCCTAGCTGCACCTCAAATGTGAGTGATGTGAGTTTGTAAACGCACTCACGATACAGGAGAAAATCCTAGTGTGGGCAACGTTTTTATTTAAAAAATATTATTGATAAGTCTCTTAGCTCATTTGTTACACCAAGTTCCTTGTGTAATTTGTTTTTATACTATATTTTGATTAATGAATTAAGAAGTACATAACTTGGCAGAGAAGACCATCACTTGATTACAGACACGCACAACTAACATATATACAAGTAGGATACTGTTCACTGAATTTGTGCAGCTACCGAGTTTATAGCAATGTTAAGGTTACGGTAAGCACAGCCGCGTCGATATGTAACGTAAACAAATTGTCGCAAGGAGCGCGCTACATGAATAATTCAGAGTTCGGCTCGTTACTGGCGCGCCATTGTGACCCACCCCTGATAATATATATACTACTCTGTACTTACAATCATTTATTTTGACCTTTACAAATTCGCGATATAACCTGTGATTAACTTGGTGCGGTGATTGTTCAAATGATCATTAAAATTATTATTTCTGAGTATTGTTAAGCAAAGTCAAATTTTAACTCGTTCATGATAGAAAATGTAAGAAGTTTTAATTATAACTCAAAGATTATTGTGTAATTAACGAGCAGCGAGTGTTGCGAAGTTTCGTAGCAGACTGCTATCCGTTTCATAATTAAATCATCCTTAAAACGTATTACCAATTTATTTATATCTTCTACAAGTACTAATAATATCAATTCATATTATATCAATGAGTAGAGCAACAGTAATTGTGTCTCGATAATGTTTGAAACGAAGTCTGCTATTTGATCGATTTATTTAACTGTCTATTCATGAATAATACAAAATTAAAAAGGGTAAATATGAAAGCCTACACTCAAGCAATATTTTTGGTTTGTGCTACGCGGTGTAACGTGGTGCTACATGGAGCTACGAGGTGCTACGCCGTAGCGAAGGTGCTACGTCACGTAGTACACTAATGCCAATTTATTGGTCGTCGCACAAATAAATCCGCCCACAGCGCATCTATGTACATTATTCGACAGTGGGAGATATACAGGAGTTAGGTTTTAGTTCCTTCTAATATTCTATGATAACTATTAGGAGAAAATGTTTCATCGGTGATTGATATATAATTTTATAATTATTAAGAGTGCTGTAGATATTAAAGAGATTATTGTAGAGTAACTAGTTGACCCGCGGAACTTCATCTGCGTCACAATTTTCATTACTGCTCCGCTCCTATTGGTCGTAGCGTGAAGATATATTTAACCTTCCTCGATAAATGGGCTATCTAACACTGAAAGAAAGTAGTTCCTGAGATTAGCGCGTTCAAGCAAACAAACAAACAAACTCTTCAGCTTTATATATTAGTATATAGATTATTAAGATTGCTGAAAACCAACTGTCCTAATGTAACCATTGTACTTTTTTGTGAACAAAAAAATAATACGAAGTAATTGGATAGATGTAAGAAAAGTAACAGTAATAAGTCTGACAATTTTTATTTGCACATAATTCGTAATCATAAAATGTATTTTATTGAATATTTCAAATCATCACTTAGTAATCAAATTGAAGTTAATTTATTTGATGTACAAGAATAGCAATTTACCGAAGTACCTTGATATGTTCAAATGATCGCAGAAAATGGTCCGCTAAAGCTTTTAAAGTAAATAACCGAGCAGTTTGATCTCAGTAATGTGGCCGTACATCGCCGTTGTGAGCCGACTCATAGATCTTTAGGTAACTATTAGAAACGCTTTTACGGTAATTGGTAGTGGAGCAGCGGCCGATACATGAGACACGACACAGAGTAGGCAGGGCGCGTGCGGACGGGACACGCGAGGGGAGAGAGTAATGTGTTGTACCATGTGCCGGTTCATCGCATTGCTTAGTTTTTTTATGGGTCTAAAAAGGCTTTTTTAGCAGAATCAGAAAGCACATCACGCTACCCGTCACTGTCAAATTTTCACAATCAAGTGTCACGTAATCAAAGAGTGACGGTAGTGGAATTTGCTTCGTGATTCTGCTAAAGTGGCCTTGTTAGACCCGCCGATGAAATAAAAAAGTTTCATTATTGCCTAAAGTCAATTTCCCATGGAATGGTGCAGCCGCGGTGAAGCGTCGGACAGGACTTTCACTGTATATGTTGTACGGCAATTACTTGTATATGCAATTTTGTTTTACTAATATAGGATAATTTTTTTACCAGCAAATTAATGAAAGTTAAGTAAATTATTTTAGTAATAGGTGAAAACGTTGTTAATCGTACGATAAGCTACTTATTTGTAAACTTAAACGTAACCAAAACTGTACATATTTTTGTTTTCCCTAATATGATAAAATAAAAATAAATCAGTAAATAAATTGATTGGATTGAATTGAATCTACCAGGCATTTCCAAACTATACGTGTGTGGGCTTCCAGTGTAAACTGAGTCTCAGTTGTACAAATTCTCAAACAGGTGTGAGGAGCCTTCGAGGCTTTTATAAGAAAACACCGAGCTCGGAACGAGAGACATTTAATCACAGTAAACACAGTGAGGTCATGTATCTGCGAAAAATCTTAACATCGCCATTCAACGGTCAATCTATCGAGGTGGATGGAACTAAACTTAGTAAACAAAATATTGATAATTCCAATTTGGAAAGTTAACACCAGTATTTATGATGGAGCGCTTGAACTGCTCATCTAATCTCCACAACACAGAACTGCTCATCTAATCTCCACAACACAGAACTGCTCATCTAATCTCCACGACACAGAACTGCTCATCTAATCTCCACGACACAGTTACTCGGCACCATTATATCACTTGGCAAGACTGCCATGGCTGCCATCTACAATTTCTTAGAAGAAAATGACGCTATGAGTAAGGAATTATTTATTCTAGATCGTGACAGGTGCGAACTAGGATTAGTTCTAGGTAAAACGTAGGCGATAACTTTATGAGGAGCAGTTCGTGCTACACCCCGCATTACTCGCGGGGCACGACTCGTGCAGACATAATGAAAAAGATTCTGACGAATTCAGAACCTCCTCCTTTTGGAAGTCAGTGAAAAAAAGTTCAGTTGTTTCATTGAACCACCATTCATCAACTTCTAGGTGCAGGTGAAACATTTCGTACAATAACCAAACTAGCTCGTGGTTGTCATGTTGTACCACACTTTTCATTTTCTGTACCACAGGAAACTGTGAGCAACCATCATGTAGCAGCATGTATGGTTGTAAGTGTATTACGGAATTGTTGTCTGATTGTAGGCATAAAACTTGACTGTATTCGCATCTGCAATAACTAAATGTAGGGGTAACAGCGCAATAAGCTAAGTGCGCGCTCAATTAGTGTAGCTGGCACTCACAGTAATGACTGGTATCAGCGAACAGGCGGCCACTACACACACACACACACACACAAACCATCATATTGGCTATTGTCGATGTTCGGCGATCTATATCGGACACAGAAAGTTAACTCGAAATATGTATGTGTTTAAAACTTTCAACATTTTTAACTTTGTTCAACTAATTCGTAGATTGTACCATTTAGAAGTATGGGCAATCGCTGATACATATAAGTATGTATTAATCTTACCAAGGCCGAGTTCTACCATATCATGTTAACAACACTTGGCTGGGACACACAGTCGCGACTCTTCATATTGTATTCTGATGAGCGCTCTCAGTTCGTCTCTCAGCACTTTACAGTTCAACAATTGGACATTATATTAATTTCATGAAAAACAAATGAAAGCTAAGCTAATAATTAATAGTGAATTGTGTTTCACTACAAAATATACTTGGATATAGCAATTATTTACAGACTTTCAGGCTATCTTTTTCAGAACACAATTGAATGTGATAGAGACGTAGAAATATAGAAACATACTCGACGCAAAATATTTATTTATGTACACACAATATATTTTAAAAAACGAAAATTTTATACAGTGAGAAGAGCACAAAGGTACTGCTTATTTCATAAGAAATTTCTTCCAGCAGACCTGCAACAGGAGAGTGGGATAAGATACGTAGACACAGTGTGAAAAGAGACAAAGAAGGAAACTTAAAATAGACTGAGCTAACTTAACTTAAACATACAACTATTAATAAATATAAATCAAAATACAATAAACATACTAACTAATATACACAAATACATTTACCTAAATACATAATTATAATAAAATAATACATAGGTAATATATATTACCGTATAGAAGAGAGATAGTGCTCTTTGACGGCTTTTTTGAAAATATAAAAATATTCCACAATCGTACCGCAAGAAATGAGAAGGAGTGGGAGTAAGAATGAGTTTTATGGGATGGGAAGTTGAGATGGAGTTTGAGGTGGGATCTACACAGCGCATCGGCAGGGCGAGTAAACGAAAACCGATCACGCAGGTAACCAGGGTATGCAGGATTGAAGAGGATGTTGTAAAGGAGACATAATATTCGAGTGTTCTTGCGAAGACGGATAGGGAGCCACTTGAGATCCTTGCGAAACGGAGAGATGTGGTCGTATTTCCTCAAACCAAAAACAAAACGAATGCACAAATTTTGCAAGCGCTCAAGCTTGTTTAAGAGCTCCTCCGTGACATCCAGGTAGCAGGCATCAGCGTAATCAATGATTTAGTGTAAAGAAAAGTAACAACGCAACTATATCGACTCGTAGGTATCCTTTTACATGACTTACGTTTCTAATACCTACATAACTATAATTTAGACAATGAGTTGAAGTAACAATGAATCTAGGCAAATTTTGTTCTGTATTTACACACGTTATTACAAAAAAAGAACTTGTTTCTTCCTGCATTTTTAAATAAATCAAAGCCACACTCATCGTTCACCGATGTCACGCGGAAAACTTAATAACAAAAAACTATTCCCCTACGTCAGTCGCGTACACTTCCAGTACATTTGTCGCTCTCATGATTTCCTCGCTAACATATAATTACAACGCCGCGTTCACTCCTGCAGTAATCAGCACATAGGGTTATATTCACATAATAGTGCTGTATGCCCAAACGTGTGTGTGTGTGTGTGAGGCGTGATTGCTGTGCTCATTATCGTGATGACGCTTGCTGGCGCCTAACGGGGAAGTTGGCGGTAGCGAAAACTTGTCGAAAATACAGGGAAAATTGTTAAAAAACTTACAGAAGTGAATAGATATGAGACCACAAAAATTCAGCGAAAGCGACAGCAGATATTGTTATCGACAGTGGTTTGATATAAGTATCGAGGTTGTCAAAGTTTTGATAAATACTTAATAAGATGACAATTCAATATTTAAGCTGTCTGATTGTCTTCCAAATACTGGATAGAGTAAAAAATATCTCATTTTTTTTACATAGCAGTTTCTGGTCGACAAGCGACACAAACTTTCGCCAGCTCCGCTAGCGAACGCGCCCCGCTAGGCCCTGGGAGGAGGCTTCACATTACTTGATAGTGCATTTGATATATTTTTACATTCGGTATATTTTCATTTGGCGCTAACGCTCATTACGGACGCATTCGCTAACGAACGAGCGTCGAGCCGCCGCGCCGCCCGCCCTCCCGCGCTCGCGCACTACAGAGCAAAGTAAACCGGGAGGTGTTACTATGGATTTGGCTTTTTTACAGGTTCGCGTTAGACCACACTATCTCACCTTATGGATAGCGATGATATGGTCGACGATGCATCAAGCTTGTCTAGAAGTAACCTATTCACTCTTGACATAAACACTGCCAGGTTGTTTGCTTTCAGGATACACAGACTCCGGCAGAGCATGCGGATCCTTAGTTGTTGATGATATTAAAAATATGATTTATTTTTTTGCCGATTACATAATCGAACTAAACTTCTTGCGAAGGATCATGTAAAAAGAGAAGTCTAGACTCTCTGACTCATCAACGCGCAGCCCCAAACACTTGACAAACTGCATGAAGGCCTCGAAAACAGAACTTTAATACAGAATATGTTTCTTATACGAATTTTTGGAGTCTCTTAACACTTGCGTCATCTTGCTTAAAAGGAGGCTCCAATCATAAACTAATTAAAACTAGCTGGTACAGATATAAACATTTTGTAGTTGTGTGATATAGAAAAGATAGTATAAAACGAACAGATCGTTTGTTATAGAAAGACGAGTAAATTGTGTGAATCTATGACGTAATTATCATAAGTTGAATTTAGCCTCACGAACGTTTGTTTAACATGAAAACCTTTACTATTGAATCGAATTTGATAATATTATAACTCAGGACTTAAGGGTATATCAGTGCTGCTAGTAATAAACGTGATGATCACCAACTGTGATGTCGCGCACAGTTGGTGTTAATTATTACCTAGACAGCCGCAATCACACAATCAATGATCGGTGAGAGGTACATTTGCAGAAATTCGTGATGTTCTTTTTGGTGTAACACCAGAGGTGTATTCCCAAAAAGATTAAACATAGGTATCTCGTATTTAATGTTTAAACATTGTACATAAGAAGTACGAGCCAGCTCCCGCGCTATCCGTTACAAAAATGGCCGGGTACATAGCGGGAGGCTTTGTCTCAGGCTAACGACGCAGTTCCGGCCCGTAACGATGTCCTCCCGGTAATGACGCCCCGTCATCATCTCCACCCCCACAATGACATTAGCGGAATACTTCTTATACACCCACTTCTGATGACAATATGGCGGCGAGGGGTCCTCGTGTACCGTCATAACGTAATGTTATGCCCGCTAAGAGATTGAGCGAAGATATTGTTGTTATCGCACAGTGTTTTGTTGTCACTCCAACCCCTGAGGGGATAGTGTTTAAGCATAACAGCGGATGTGAAGGTATTGTGTGCAACTAGAAGAAAGAAGGCCTAACCGTGTTAGTTAATGTTTTGATATTTTTATACAGAAACTAACAAATAACCGCGACTACATTATATTTTCTACCACTTTGATGTTTTGTTCGAAGCCATATAATATCGATTTAAATGTATATAGTTAAACTGAACGTGTGTTCACATATTCCCTCTTTAATAACTCCAATCCATAAATACGTAAGCAACTGAATAATAAAAAACAAACCCTAACATCAACAAACATGAACTCGTCTCCATAATGTATGAAAAGTTGACAACATAATATATATTCCGAGCTGGTCGACTGACGCGCGCTACTCGCTACTCGCTACTCGCTACACAAGTTAGCGCTAAGTTATCGAGTTCGTGAAGTTATTCAAGTGATTTGTACGGGAGGCACAACAGCCACCCGCTACTCCCCCTCCCACTCCACCCCGCTCGTCTGTAACACCCCTCCTCACGCCTGGACGACACCACCGACACTTATTTACATTTATATATAAAGTGGATGATACATTGGACTCAACAGTTATGTATTTGACGAAAGAGATTTTCCATTCTAAGTAATCAAATTAATGTTGAAACGAAATAAAATATGCTGATGAAATAAGAAACGATCGACTGATGAAAGGGGAGAGCACCCCTTTTACGACAAATTGTATCTCGAAATAAAAATGGGAGTAAATATTGCTTGTGCCTACCTACTACATTGTTTATTACTACGAACTGCAAATAAGTGCCACTACAGCTTAATTGTGATTTATTAATTACTTTTATTGTAATAATGTGGCATTGTTTCAAGCAGTGAACAAAAGACATCAACGCACGCTTCTGTGAAACAAACTTTAAAACAGCGTGTCTTGTATGATTAATATATTTATGTAAAAAAGATAATTTAAAGTCTACACAATTTACCAAAACAATGAACTAAACAAATGATAAAAAACCAGCCAAGTGCGAGTCGGAACCGCACACGAAGGGTTCCTTGCCATAAACCTTAATTTTTATTAATCGTTGTTATAGCGGCAATAGAAATACACAATCTGTAAAATTTCAACAGTCTACCTTTAGGTACGGAACCTTTAAAGCTCTAGAACTCGTGAATGTTTACACTTTATTTACGTACATAAGCCAAAATATGAAAATATCCTGTACCCACCTTTAGGTTTGAAAGTACATAAAAAGCACATAAATTATACAAGGACATAATAACGGCGTCCAATTTTCAAAGAAACCTCTCATTTCAATGAAAACGGCGCGAGTTGTCGTTTGAGGCGCCTTCGTTAGCCACGGAGGGCGGGCGGGCGGCGGCGGCGCCACAAAGTAATATGGAAATAAATGAGAAAACATCAGACGCCGCCGACACTGATCCACTCCAATCAGATAACAATACTGCTTTGTGAGCACGAGCCGCTGCGGCCGCGCTCGACGACTATGAGGACAACTCGACTTTGTTTTCTCAAATTTATTATGATTTGGAAGTGTGGACCTATGTGACGGTAAAGGAACAATGATCGCCAGGTGTCTTATTTTACCTGATAGGTTTTTATTGTGCAAGAGGTCTTTAAATGTATGCAAATTCATGTGACTAAACGAACATAAATGTAGATGGATCGAGAGGGAGAGGCCAAAGTAAAGAATGAGGGATTGTGTGAGGAATCAAACTTGACAATTCATGAAATACCTGTAATTTTTTAAATTTAAATAAATTATGTTTTGTTTTAGTTGTGTTTTGTTTCAAATGAAAGTGACATGGGGTGATCATGAGTGACGCATATCAATGTATAAATTCAGATTAAATCAAAACACAACATTGTTAACAAAATAAAATGTTGTTATTTTCATAACAACATTCTATTTACCAACCTAAGTTAATTTTCCTTTTTCATTCAAATGATATTACATTACTAGCTTCTACCGTCGGCTCTACTTGAGTGAGTTAAAGTGATAGTCTATAAACGTCTTCCTATTCCCATCTATCTCTGTATCAAAATTCATCAAAATTGGTTCCGCTATTTATACTTAGAAACAAACAAAAAGCTCACTTTGGCATTTAGAAAATGGCATGAAGCTACGTGTAACTTTTGTCTTTTTCTCATTCTATCCAGATTTGCACGTCCCGCAGTGTACTCCGTCTTCAGCAGTGAGTAGATAGGTATTTCTCAAGTCCTCATCGCGCCACAAAGGCATTGTCTGCTCCGCGGTGACCGGCGGCGCACTCGAACGCAGAAGCCGCATTACAATACAACGAGCTTGCTCATTAATCACCACTTTCTTACGAGGTGGAGAGTTTTGTGGCCGCGGGTGTAATCAGAGTACCTACCTTCTCTGATTACACCTGCGGACACAAAAATGTGTGCTAGTAGGTACCAGGAACGATAATAAGGTTAATGTCGTTCATGATAGGACCGTTGACATGTGACATATAAAATCAATCCCAATGTAAACATGCTTTTCACGACTTCGTCAGAGAAAAACTTCTGCAGTTATTTAAGTAATTGTTTTCAATACAACAAAGATATGAAATGTGGATATGTGGATGTGTGATATGATATGTGGATTTTACGCAGCAAAACATTATGCTTACAATAAATAATAATATTATAAGAATGAAGTCCGCTACATAAATAATATTACGTATTAAATGTTAGGCAAAATAAAATTAACTTAAGTGTAACAAGAACTTTAAAACCATCTGATGTGTTTAGCTCGCCTGTGCGAATTAATCAATCTAATTATTTATTTGCTAGAATGCAGATAGGTATACAAATGAAGTCGTGAAGTATAAAAGTTTGAGCCACAGATTCTGCCCAAGATACATGAGACATGCAAAATATAAAAATGAACAGTTCAATGGAATTAAATTTAAATCGCAACTCTTTTCCTGCTGCACATCAATGATCTACTTCAACCTGGTCTTGTTGGGTACGCAGATGACAGTTTGACCTTAAGCGTTGTCTCCCAGTGGGGTGATGACAATCTGGTCACTTTTAACGCCACCAAAACATAGGCGTCTTTTTACCGCAAAAAGGAGTCGTTTTGACCAAACTCCTACTTTTCGGAGTGCATCTAGTCCTGTGACTGATCGGCTCGAGCTCCTAGGCATAGAGTTGACATCTGGTCTCAACTTCGGCGCCACCATCGAGTACAAAGCCCAAACTGCGGCCAAAAATCTGGGCATCCTAAATAGGGTGAAGCGATACTTCAGGCCTGCACAGCTCTTAACCCTTTACAAAGCACAAGTCCGTTCTGCATGGAGTATTGTAGCCACCTTTTTGATGGCTCAGCTAAGTATCAGCTTGCCGCGCTTGACGCGGTGGAACGCAGAGCTAAGAGGCTCATCGGCGACGTAAAACTGGTGGATGCCAAGCTAAATAGCTTGCTCATCGCCGTAAGGTTGCCTGCTTGTTGGTCTTCTACAGATTGTACTTCGGTGAGTGTGCCAAAAAACTCCACGACCTCATCCCACCGGCCCCCTTCTACCAACGGACATCCAGACGCACTGCATCTTACCATCCCTACCTTGTAGCTATTCCACCAATTCGCACTAAGTTTCCAAACGTCTTTCATAATGCGCACAGCAAAGGAGTGGAACTCTCTGCCTGCATCTGTGTTTCCAAAAGCTTACAACCCTAACCTCTTCAAAGTTAGAGTAAACAGGCTCCTTCTGGGTAAGCTCGCTCCATCGTAGACTTTGTCTCTGTCATCTCTGACATAGACTAGAGTCAAGAGCAAACCCATCAATAATAAAACAAAAATCAGAAAAAGTACATAAGTTTTACTCTATTTGTATGTTTGTAATGACAAACTTTTTACAAAAAATACAACCGACTTCCAAAATGGTGTTTTAGGTAATTTTTTAGTTTTTTGACACCGACTTTCGAAATTTTAGTTATTTTTATACTTTGTAGTGTTTTGTTTTTCGAAGAAGTTAAGTACTTGCGTACCCATTCACAGCGTATTGACGTGATGCTATGTTATAAACTGGTATAAACAATAAAGAGATGCGATTTCAGCAATACCGATCCATTTGCTATCATTTGTTATGATTAGTTCCATTGTCTACCTCCGAAGTCCTTCAACAGACATCACCAAATTGAATTGGGACTAGTCTGGGAAAATATTGTTCCAAACAAAAAAATAATCATCCAAATCGGTTAAAAATTGGCGAAAATATCGCTGAACAAAAATGTTTCATGGGATCCCATCATCCGATCCTAACTTACACCTTCCATCATCCGCTCAGCAATATGAGATAATGATTCCCAGGCACAAATATCTTAATTGCGTTAGAATATTCTTGAAAAATGTTGCATTTGACTATAAAATTTGAGGGTTTCCTTCGATTTTCATGGGATTCCATCATCAGATTCAGACTTGGTACAATGGGACCACCTCAGGAGTGTATATAACTTTCGAATAAAAAAGATTTTTTAAAATCGGTCTACAATTGGCGGAGAAATCGGTGAACTTACATAAAAAAAAACCTCCTCATTTTTGAAGAAGTCGGTTGAAAATATTTTATCTGTTTATCAAGATCTTTACAAAAAACATCTATAAAATCTGCACAAAAAATTTGCAATGTCTGAAGGGTAACGTGCAATTAGAAACTCCTATCCAACAACATCAGCCTCACTCATCGATGCCAAAATAAATGTCTATTCAATAACATCGACATTCATTCGCTACCCGCCACGCCCTTCGTCCTTCACAGTTGCCACAAACAAAGGTGTCTTCTTACAAAGCATCGTCGCCTGCGCATCCACCGCGGTCTAAATTATGTTCTGTCACAATGTATCCGTGACTGTGACAACTGTCACGTATTGTTGTCAGCGTGACATGTGCTGTGGGACCGTGGCAGTAATGCGAGCAGTGCGCAGAGCTCGCATATATGTTGTGTTGTTACAAGATCTCTGTTGGTGACGCTGTTTATAAGATAGGACAGAGATATGCGTTGACATTTAAGTTAAACATTTGAGAAAAAAAATCTCAATTCTTTTATAATATTAGCCGAGTGTTGAATTATTTCTGTAAGCTGACGACGAATATGAGAGCTTAATATGATTTATTGAGCAACTTTTTGAACTGAAATACCAGATATTTATGAAACCTGTAAGTTTCAGGAAAGATTAACTTTCAGGTAATTTACTTTTGTGGGTTTAAATGATAGCAGACAACCGGCACTGCTTGATTGACGTACCTATAGAACCGTTTTATGAATTATAGCAACACAATGATACCCATCATATTTTTTTTACTAAGTGCGCGCTGATGACGCTTTGCAATTAGGTACTAACCGAAACCATCAACTAAAAGCCAATGATTCGTGGTAGAGCAGCAGCCCCCCTTCCCCCACTCTCCTTTCACACACAAGTAGCGACACTTAAAGAGTTGACAGCCACCTAATGGCCGCCGCCACCACCGCCGCCGTCGCCGCCGCCCGCGCCAGCCGCAGACAAAATAAAAATTTTCAATTAGAACTCTTTGTGCTCTTGCCTGAGGAAAAGTCTTCACTTTTGAACTGGGAAAACCATTCGTTTTTCTTTACAATAATAAACATTTATTGCTGTACACTGCTATTTTTTCAATCGACTCTGAACGGTCTTTATTTTCTGTTAATTTAATTAAATTTACATCTGTCTGTTGTGTGCGAGTCCCAAATAAACATTTTTTCTTTCTTTCTTTCTTTTTCTTTTTTTTTATTCTAAACGAAACGAACTCAGAGATTAAAGTAGTTTTATGATCCAATTAATGTAATGGTAAGAACATATTAGAACATCAAAAGCTCGCAACTTTTGCGTAACAAATGAAATGAGATCATTTCATCAAAGACTGGGTTAAAAATGACAACAATGAGCTGTGCGATTCTGTAATCATCTCACCGTGTAAGTAAGCTTCCGAGAAATGACCACGCGCGCAGCTTTCCATTCATGAAACAAGATGGAACAGTCCAACAGTGCGCTTTATTCTCACACCAGCTGACAGAATACACCCGCAGTATACAAACAACTTGAACTGACAAACAAAGTTACGTTTCATTTTAGTAGTAGCACTGAGTTTTTTATGCAGCCTACCCAAAACTCATTACTCTGGTATTGTTCGTCAAATCATTCAAAAATTCTAAGTAATTAAGATCTTAAAGTTCTAAGCAACCTGTCCAACCTGTGGTACTTCCCTCAACAGACCTCCTCAGACAGTTCCCTGCACGGTTTTCATATGATTTGACCAGTTCTATTGTGTGGACTTTAAAGAGACGTTGACCTCTGAGTTTGTTTCGGTGTTTCTTTTCAAGGTCGTCAGCTAGAAAACGCCGGCCTCTTCTATTGTAACTACCAAACATATTGACGTGTAAAAGCGTTATTTTCAACCTACTTATAAAATAAATATAATGATTCATCATTAACGAGAAAGTCTATTCTGAACTTCTAGGAACTAATTTCGTCAAACGCAGTTACATGGCATGGGTTGTCTGGATTTTCTTTAAATGTTCACTGGAATTACGTAAGTTCTGTGAACTATATGTCGGAACAGATAGATTTTATTAAATGTTCAGTTACCAGTAACAAATTATGAAGTAGCTCAGATTCGGTGTAAACTATCTTGAAGAAAGATTTCAAGCCGTTCCCCACATAGTTCGCAAAAAGTTACTGTTTAAGATTGGTACCCTTTACCCATTCTACAAAGAACCAACCCACCATTATTCGACAAAGTAAGTGCCGTCATCCTTAAAAACACGAACCAGTTGTCATATTCAAAACCAATAACTTCGCATATGGGTTGCGGGGCGGCGGCGGCGCGCGGTGTTCGGGCGATTTGCGATTTTCTAAAGAGTGCTCATACGAAGCACCCTCCACGTAACCGTGCATCCCCCTCCCCTCACCCCTCACTCTTTCCACAACCCCCTCGAAGACCCACTGGAGAGGATAGAGGGCACTTCTTTAATCGCACCTTGTGACGTGCCTCCTTCGAACAACGGCTTTATTGAGCCAGTTACAAACTGAGGCACAAAGAGGGAAACGATTTAGATTTCAAGTCTAGCTTTTGTTTGAGGACTGTGAAGTTATCGGAGAAAAGGTTCGCTTTTAAAGAAACCATTAGGTCTCGTTCCTAAGTTTCTAGGAGGGAATAAGTTAGCAGTAATCAGTCGCTACATTTTGATTTTTGTTTCTACAGTCTAGGTATTTACCTACGAGTAAAATAATAGTTCTGAACTTGTTTGTTGGTTTGTTTTTTACAGTTGTATTTCAGCGATATGATATCAACCCAGTTTGGAAACCAAATTCGTTCTAAAGAATGATATTAGAGTACACGGTAGAAAATAATTTCATGGGGTTGTGGTGGTCTGTGATTTGTGAGGAGGACTATACACCTTCCGTGGTGGATCAGTCCTCTCAACATTGACTAGATTATTATCGCTTTGGTCCAATTTTTAGACGAAAGTAACTTGCCATCAACATGATGACATACCCGCAAGTAGCAGCATACACATCACAGCTACTTTAACAATATATAACTGCCTAGCGGGCGCCAAAAACATCAAAACACTTTTGAAATCAAAAAACAAAAGTCAATCGAAGCAGCCATTTCATCTGCCCCCTACATCATCTGCCCCCTACGTAACACTCACACTAATCCAATAGGCCAGTGAAGCGAGAAGTGCGCACTGAGCACAAGTCGTGGCTCCTCCGGCTCGCGAGTTCCACTGTTCACGCGTGGGCGCATCCTGCCGTCTCGCTGATCGCTGACTGCGCGGGAACTGCTGATACATATACTATATACCTTGTGGTGGAAGCATCAGTCCTCTTATGTAATTTAAGGGGTAGGTGCTAACAGGATTGCACTCTCATTTCCAAGGAAATGATAGTGGGGTGCTGATACATACAGTTACGTGATGGAGGGAAACTCGAATAAGTAATGGGATTGAATCTGCAGTTTTTTTAGGCTGGAGGGTTGCGAATGTAAATGCTCGAGTTGACGTAAATACAATGTTATCGGTTACTCATGGTAAGTTAATAATGTGGATAACGTTCAAGTCAAATTATTGAAACCATTTATAATTTTCCTATCTTTATTACATCAGTTTCTTTCTATTTCATTTATTAGGTACGCGTTTGTGTATAAGTTTTTTTTTATTAGTATATTGTAGTTATAATATGTTATTTGAGATTCGAGTCAAGAAATCATAAACCTTTCAAACAAGTGATACGTAGGTATTTTTAACCGAATTCTTCAAAAAGGAGGAGGTTCTATGTTCGGCTGTATGTATTTTTTTATGTATGTTCAACGATTTCTCCGCCAATTGTGGACTGATTAAAAATTTTTATTTTTTTGTTTTTTAGTCCTGAGGTGGTCCCATTGTCACCAAGTCAGAATCTGATGATAGGATCCCATGAAAATCGAGGGAAACGCTCAAATTATATAGGTACATACAATATTTTTCATGAAATTTCTATCGCAATTCAGATATTTGTGCCTGATAATCATCATCTCATGTTGCTGAGCGGATGATGGAAGGTATAAGTCAGGATCTGATGATGGGATCCCATGAAAAATGTTTGTTCAGCGATATTTTCGCCAATTTTTAACCGATTTGGATGATTATTTTTGTGTTTGGAAGAATATTTTCCCGGACTGGTTTCATTTTAATTTGGTGAAGATCTGATGAAGAACTTCGGAGGTAAAGATAAAAAAGATAAAGCTAATTTATTTCTGAGAATATGGTACATTAAGGTCTTATTCATTATCCAGTTTCACATACACTACCTTTGCCGGTGTAGAAATATTAATTAAGTGACATGCTAAAAATCGCATGTCTGTTTATTGTTTACACCAGTTCATAACATAACATCAATTTAATTTACTCGCGTGCTCCTCTAGGGAACCTACATGAGGCCATTATCACCATCAACCGTGATCTAGCTCGCATATGCCAATGGAGCAAGCGGTATGGATTCATGGTCAACCCCGCAAAGACGCAGATAATCGTCGTGGGCAGTTCAAGGATGGTTTCAAGGATCGACTGGACATCCCTTCCCCAAGTTTTCTTCGATAACTCAGTTATTCCCTTCTCAGAAAAAGTAAAAAACTTGGGGATAATCATTGACAAAATCTTTTCTTGGACTGCCCAAGTGCAAAAAGTTAGCCGGAAGCTATTTGCATCTGCTGCGTCGTTGAGAAGACTGCGAAATTTTCTTCCGATTGCCACCAAGATTACGCTTGCACAATCAGTGCTTCTTCCCATCCTTGATTATGCTGATGCCAGCTATCTTGACCTAATTCAAGAACAACTAGATAAACTTGAGCGGCTTCAAAATTTCTATATCAGGTTCATATTCGGTTTACGCAAATATGACCATGTTTCCAAATTTTGTGTGAAGCTCAAGTGTTTGCCAATACGCCTTCGCCGGAATGCACTCTTTTATACAATGTTCTTTACCTTAAGAAACGTTTTCAGTTTCTCGGCGATTCCCACACTAGAAGTCTGTGTTCATCAGATAACTTACGACTGAATATGCCAATGCATTCCACAACTTTCTTGGATAAATCATTTACTGTACAGGCTGCCCGTCTGTGGAATGCATTGCCAGTTCCAGTAAGACGCGCTCAGTCGTCACATACTTTTAAAAAACTTGTCAAAGATTATTTTACTGCCTGTATACTTAGTATTTATGTATCTATTATACATGAAGCGTATTATGTATGTATATGTGTATCTATTATGTTATATTATAATTACTTCTTTTTCTTGTCACACCAACGACAGCCCCAATTTCATGTCCAGGCAAATACTGTCCATCCTAGGTTGTCTGGAAGAGATCGAGGAATGCGATAAGGTCGCCCATTGTATGTGTTTTAGTTTAAAGTTTCCTTTTTGTTATTCTTTTTTGGTGTACAATAAAGTATATAATAATCACGCCGGTACGCTGTGTTTGTGGTTTCACTTTTTAGTGGTACCATCAAGAAGTGAAAAATAAAAATCTTTTTCACAAAAAAATAAAACCGACTTCCAAAACCAAAACACTCATCTGCCTAGCCTTTTGCCAAATATATTGGTGTCGGCTTCCAGTCAAACCCGATTCAGCTGAGTACCATTATTTTACGTGAAGCCCTAAAAATACCAAAATCACCGACTTCCGAAATTAAACTTATTTTTGACTTTGTTGTGTTTTGTTTTTGGAAGTCGGTTTTATTTTTTTGTAAAGAAGTTTTTTTTAGGTACCTAATACTCCTCCAATTCATTAGAATTCTATCAAATATAAATTTCAATCTTTCGGTATCGTCATTATAACTTGATGAAATCAAATAAATCCATCAGGCCAGGGACGCTAATGTAATGGCGCGCTGATTGGACGCGATACGTCACCCGATCAAATAAATAACGCAGTTTAACAAATTGCGTGTCAGGGAAGCATGTCGTGATCGGCACTCTCCGAGAGGTCCTGAGGGGTCGCACGAGGCTGTGAGGGCCCGGTACAGCCTCGTTACGTAATCAAACCGATTATTGGCAATCTGCGGCGACACTCGCACCCTCCACTGTTACGTGGCTCTAACGTAGCAAAGATTAAGCTATGAAGATTCTTGAGAGACTATTTATGTTATGTGGCGGTGTTTGGTGGTCGTTGTGATGCTTATAATGATCATCATCACAACGACCACCAAAGAATATAGTTTAGCTGAACGTTGCCCACTGCCAAGTAACTCCACCACTACAATTGAAAGGGCAGGAATGGTTCAGACCTTAAGGGGGTCATGTTTCAATAAAGCAACAACTTCCAGATTCACACCTGAGTTTTTGCATATCTTTATTTGAACTTTGGCCAGATCTAGTTCTGCGACGCTGATCGGGACTTACACACAAGAAATATTGCGTAGCTGCTTGTAAATATGGAATGTATGTGATTTCAATCAGGGCGCTGATTGGCAATCTGTCGCCGCGAAGAATTCGATTACATCACCCACTGCCGCCGGCTAGTGCGTCACGCGAAAAAACATTCTCCAATGCGATTTTATTTTTGAGCTTTTGACTTTAGACTCATTTCAAACGTTGAGTTTGGTTTCAATATCAATTCTTGCAGTTCAAAAGCAATATAATCTCAGTTAAAATCTATGTTTAAACTATAGTCAATATATAAGGAAATTCTAGATAGGGACAGTATGCGACTGTGTTGCGAAAGGGAACGTTTCTTAAAAATACGAGAATTTGTACAGATTGTGTGCAGTCGTGGAAATAGATCACATGTTCTAGAGCCGCTTGAGTTTGAAGCGAACAAATAACATTTGATTTCGAATCTAGGCGGCGACTCTCTGAGCCCGAAGTACGTAGTTTCGGCCTTTGTGACGGGCGTTTTCTACTCCGTATCACCTAACCACTAAGAATTAATGACAACAAAATGTGACAGTTACTGTCAAATCGCATTGTCATTCATTCTTATTTCGGGTTCAGAATGTGCCCGTGATTCCGCCTCTGTACATTTGTGTGCATGAAGTATGAAATAAATAAATAATAAATAAACTTCGGGCTTAGAGAGTAGCCCCCTGAAACATAATGACTAACGATGGCTTTTACCTCTTATACTGTTGTTTGTAGCCGTCATTAGGCAGAATGAGTTAGAAGTAAAAGTCCAAATTCAACACATTCATTTCAATCTGACAGATTAGTCGATGATAAAGATGTCTGACAGCAAAATTATAAATATATCCAGGTGTGAGTTCAGGACTTCACTCTCTTTACTGACACCGGCCTCTAGAGATGGCAGATAAGCCTCAACGAACGTTAAATAACCGAAAACATAATTATAATAGTGCATTAAATTGCTTTTTATATATTTATAATGGACGTTATCGCGGCATCTGACGCGTTGTTAGCGCGGCGTCGTGTTGCGGGGGAGGCGACACACATACAAAAATACATACACACGGGTTGTTGTTATGTCTCGGGTGACATGTTTTGTGTCGCCAACAATAGGGCAACAAATTATTATATTTAGTTATTTACATAATGGCTGCCACAGAAGTTGGGGAGCTAGTCGCGATAAGCATTTTAATAATAATCGCAGTCACCCTGTCACGGCCGCTTTGTTGCAGTGTGAATATAATAAATAATGCGTGTAATAATATTAATATTTCGTGAATAATAAACGGGTGTGAACATAAGTACGGATCTAATTGTGTACTGGTTTAAAATAGACTTGCCTAATTTTTTGAAGGGATTGTACAACAGATTTGAATGTCAGCATTGAATTTATAAAGTACATGAGCTTGTTATTTTCATTGTTATTCTGCTAAAAGCGAACCGACAGCAAATCTCACGCATCACTCATCTGTAAAGTATGCGGGTTAAAATATGTAATATTATTCGGCTTATATTTTAAAATGCGGTCTTATTTTGATTTATTATTTGCAGCTCGACGTATCAGATTGTTCATACCTTTGCCCACCTTTTCTGTGATTCCAGTTGTGATATTATGTACCTAATTAATAATATAAAGTAAAGCTAAACTTTGTATGTACTACGTACATCTTGTAGAACCAATACCTGAAAAGGTTACGAGTTTCGTAGCATACGGTCTACGAAAGTGCTACGCTGCTACGAGCCTACGCGTTGAAGAAAGACTTGAGCTAACACAAGCCGATCGATAGTTATATAATACTCATTCATCGGTTTCTACTTGTTTCGTGAATGGGGAGAAAGTTGGTTTGTCTGTTTGTTTGCACAACAATAACGGCTTTCTCAAATATCACCAAAACAAAGACACACCGGATATGTATCCGGCAAGAGGTGATCAAAGACAATCAATAAATATTAATAGCTCAATGGATCGATCGTCGATCAGTCAAAACAAAACACTGATCCGACGGTGTCGGGTTACGTATCAATACCGTTCCACGGGATTTTAGAGACACGAAATTTTTTACTTGTTCATTGCTAAAAAAACTTTTGTTTGACAATAATGTATTTTTATTCCTTTTTTTTCTTTCTTACTTTTTTGTACTGACGTTTATTGCGATCTGACTTATCGTATAATGAATGCTTAGAATCTAAGCATTATTAAATTAAGACAAAGGCCAGAGGAAACTCGGATCGATTGTGTGAGGGATGTTATGAAAGAAACGGGAGTGAACGATAGCGTGCAGCAGACAGGACGGAGTAGACGGAGAACACGTTAGCACTGATCCCTAGCCACACGGGACGGGTGCTGAGAGCTGATGGTGATCTGTGAAAGTCCATCAGCAATCAATCACTAGGTATGACTAAAATTATCCATCTAGATCTTATTTGATTAACTAGCTAGGTACACAAGAAAATTAGTGTTATATTTTATATATAATTAAGAAATAGAACGGAGAGATCAATCGATCTGCCTGCCTTTTCCAATCTATGTCGGGTTCGGTTTCCAGGCTCACTGGTTGCAGCTGACTACCAGTATTTTAAATGGAGCGACAGTGTGTCAGGGTGTTTTTTATCATTTTGTGACTGTGATGGGTATGCAAACGGTGCGTAAATAATATTAGAATTGGCCCTCTGGCCTCCATAGCCCAGTAGCTGGAGCACACGATACCCTTTGACAAGACTGCTGTGAAATAGTTTAGCATCTTACAACTAATAACAAAGATCTTCAAATAACAGCCGGGACCAACGGCAACTTAAGTCGAAGATCAACCGACTACACGTGCGGCAGTTATTTTATAGCTCTTTATGTAATGAATTATAGTTTCTTTTTTTATCTTTTGTTATTAATTTTGTAAGTCTATGTTTTTATAAATTCTTACTGTACTTATTATTGGACTGTACAATAAAAAAAAAAACATACAGCATAACACAGAATCTCCTCCTTTTTGAAAAAGTCGGTTAATAAAATGAAAACATTACCCAAGGGGTGGAGACCGGGTGTCCTGAAATACAGACCTCAAGTCTAGTTTAGGCTCCAGTCTTCCTCAGTATATTGTTGCTTTAGCGTATTTTTGTATTGATACCTCTTATTCATTTAAATCTGAAAAAATAAGGAATAACGTGTGTAAAATTAAGTAATAAAAAGTAACAGAGAGATACAACCAATTTTTAACCCCAACAACTTCTATTCAGTGTTATAATTTCTATTTAGTGGTTTTATCGCTGTATCGTCTCTGCTATCCCGACACCTGTCAATTAGCGAGCTGTCACAACTATCACGTCGGACAATGGCGGACACAATACGTCGAGTGTGCGAGTAATACAATTATATTGTCGGTCAGTATCGCGCAGCTGCAGGTACCTTTGTGTATTGTCGGAGCCTGTAGGAAAGTGCCGACTCACGCCGACAGACGTACTGTGGGCATCATCGTATTTGTTGTTACATCCGACACAATGATCCTTTTTGTGCGCGACACATTCTAAGTGCGGACGTTAATGTGACAATCATAGAACTCGAGAGATGTCCATTGTTGTCCGGCGAGTACGCGCAAAAAATATCGAGCTCCTTTTCCTTAATGTTGTTCGACAGATCAATCGACAGATCTTGTGAATGAGATGCTGATGCCATCGAATTGTTGTTTCTTCGACAACTACGCACGGTTTTATTGAGTTACTATTGTTGTGACACAATCTGTTGTCGATGAGTTGGCATCAAAACATTGCTATTGAAATTAAAAGGTTTATTCAGTTTATCAAAATATCAGATAACTTTTACAGCACTCCAAATGACAGATGATTGTGTTTAGTTGGGTTAAGAAGAACGATGGTTATCAATGGTTTAGAGAAGAAATAATAAAATTGGATGTTTTTCATTAACTGGACTTTAAAAATCTCTGAAAGATTAAAAGGTTTATCATCTTCTTTTAGACCTTAGGCTTTTGCCTAGCAGAGGAACAGAACGGGCTGGTATTTTTTTTTACGTTTTGTTAGAACAACGAAAAAAAAAATCACCGAATTAAAGATAATTTCGTACTGACTGTAAGAGTTAGTATAAGTTTTTCAACGAATTAAAATATTTTCTTAAATATTGTGCTACGTAGTTGTAGGGAATTAAACACCTACATGCCTGAGGATCTAATAAAAATCTCTTCCGAGCAATTTTGTGATTTGATTACCCGTACGTGTTCCCTCGGCACCGCCGCCATTTGCAATCGCAATCACAATTACTACCACCCTTCCTCAGTGCTGCGTGCTGGCGACCTCTGCGACCCTGATCCCACATAACAGTCCGTATTGCGAGGGCATAAGGTGTACATTACAACGTGTGGTTAACATTTTCTCTTGTAAAAAGAAACCGCGACCCAAAGCCGGAGGCTGAAGTGAAAATACGAGTGGTGAATTGAGCCGAGCATAATGTTGAGTTTCTTTGGCGCGTCGCGGGCGCTGATTGGCGGAGGGCGGTGGCGCCGCGGCTCGTGATTGGTGGGCGTCGGCGGGAAAAAACGTGGCTTTGTGCCGCGCGCCGATTTATTCACGACTATTAGTTATGGTTGGGTGAGCGGCGCTCGGGGAATAGTGATGCGCCGCCTTGTCGATATGCTCACGAGTCGATATGAACTGATACCAAAATAGTTTGAGTAGTAACCAAAGATTTTAGTTTCAAGTCACCTCAAAGAGGATAATACGAGATTTGATTTGAAAGTAACTATAATCATTCTTACATTATTACAATTTAAGATATACCTACAAAGTTACATGCATAAACTTTTTCAGTGCTGTTAGCTGTTCACTGAAATTTTTAATTAATTCAATACGGAATCAGCAAAGTAAGTAACTGCAGAAAAATTATAATAAAAACTAAAATAATCTGTTCCTTGACGTAGGCACCTTCAATAAAATCATGGCTCAGCCAAATAGCGATGATGCGAGAAGTCTGTTTAAGTTCATGGCCCAGATATGACTAATTTGTATTTAGGGTACGATGGGACTGACATACGCTTTGCGATTTTAAATGTCCCTACATAAATAAAGAAAAAAAAAAAATCTGTTCCTCTAAAATATTGCTAAAGGTAAACTATAAAATCGCTATTTCAATGCATTGTGTCAGTGGTCCACCTCGCACGTATCCCAGCTGTCATCTACAGCACTCTATCGACAGGTCGCGGCGGTCTGCCCCGCCGTGTTTACCGTCGCCGGTATAATGGAGCAGTGCCAGTTGCCAGTTACCGTCTCAATCATCCCACCTTTTACTTACTGCGAGAGCGAGACCGCTGCATTCACTCTACAGGCTAGAGCGAGACGGAGAATACGCATTCAAATACTTTGTGCATTCAATTTTATGAGTGCACAAAAAAGGATTTCTGACTTTGTGTTAAGGACAGTAAGGTGGATATTGCGATGGAAGGAGTTAAGTATATTTTTCACTCTCAATATTTAGCATGTATGTTTTCTTTAGATATGAATGCAAATAGTAATGGCGCATTTTATTTCGATGTTTACATAGAGGGTCTGGAACGAGCGAGGGGAGTAAACACGGCGCCATCTTGTGTAGCGTCGGTAAAAGAAGCGGGATTACTGGCGGGCGCTGGAAGTGGATGGTGGTAAGTAAAAGCCACTGGGCCGGAGCCCGAGGGCACTCCACCACAATCGCGAATTGATTTCCTTTGCGTTTGATGTGCGCACCTCGGCTATCGATGCGGGTACTACTTTATCGCAAGAGATTTCGATCTGGCTCGGATATACTGGTTTTAAGTGATTGTAAAAGACAGATGTTATCATTTAAAAATATGTTTCACGGGTTACTACTCCTGGCAGTGAAGTGGCACGTCATGCGGAAGGGCTCTGCCCAATATTGGGACAGTGCAGGACTGTTACTAGTAGGTACGTTATTTATGTATGTACACCGTACCGTATGATGAGTTTTGAGTTAAATCGTAGCAAACAAACAAAAAATCTAATCTTTCCTCTTTATGATATTAGTTTGGACTAGTGCTACAACCCGGCGCTGCGCGAGTGCCATTTATATAGGTACATAAACATTTATTAGCACTGACAACTTGAGGAGCTCGTGGCTAAATAATAACAGCCACACGGGTCGATCTTCAAGGTTAAGCAACGCTTGCCAAGGTTGGTCTGTGGATGGGTGACCATCTTAACATAACGAGTTTCCTCCGTGCCTCGGAAAGCACGTTAAGCCGTTGGTCCCAGCTGTCATTTGAAGATCTTTGGCAGTCGTTACGGATAGTCAGAAGCCAGTAAGTCTGACTCCAGTCTTGCCAAAAAGTACCGTGTTACCCAGTTAATGGGTTGTGGAGGTCTAGTAGTCAGCCGCTCCATGTAAAACACTGGTATTCAGCTGAATCCGGTTTGACTGGAAGCCGACCCCAATGTAGTTGGGAAAAGGCTTGGCATGATTATAAGATTCTTTATTCGAATTCGAGTGGCAAAAACCCAATTTTAATTAGCAGAGAATGCCTAGCGACTTTGACATTCTCTTCCAATCGACTCATGGGTTCCTAATTCAAATTTTCTTTAAAGAATTAAGCTAAGCAGTACTTACATTAAGTCCACATATAACCGTCTGCCTTCAAATCAAGAGTGAACAGGCATCTTCTGGGCACGCTCGCTCCATCATAGACCTCATCTATCGCTTTCCATCAGGCGTGATTGTGGTCAAGAGCAAGCCCATTACCAAATAAAAAAATAAATTAAAAAAAGATTTATCAGTTTTCACTAACTAAGCATTTTTAGGGATAAACTTGCTAGCTTATTCTCACCCACTGCAACCCCTGAAAGCCAAAATCAACAGGGCACCACCAGCATCGCCGCGGCAGTGAAGCTCGACGAGTCCCGGAGAATCGACTCAACTGTCTTGCATCCCGACACTTAAATTCAGAAAAGAACATTGGAGGTGTAAGAAAAACGTAGTTTCCATTATCTAATTCTAGTATTACATATTATTAGTTCCCAACCACTGCAACTCCTGAAAGCTAGAATGACAGAGGTCGGTGATATAATATGCGACCATATTTACCTACTATCTTGCACGCAGGTTCGATCGGTCGATTTGGTCTCCAATGATCATCTACTGCTGTACCAAAAATTATCAAAATCGGTTTGCGATGAAGGCGCTCTCAGCACAACAACAAACACGCTATTCTAGTTTGTGCTCCAAGCGTTCTTAAGCCAACAGTGAACAAGTCAAGGCAAGCGTGCTCCACCGCTGACCACATCGGAGCTTCATCAGGGGAGATTGTGGACGCAAGCCTTCAAACAAGAATCACTCTTTCATTCTGACCTGTCAGCCGTCACGTTTATTGTTTCCTTCATAATAATTCCTCACAAAATTTAATTAATCTTTGATTAGGAATTAGTAATGACAATTACTAATTAAAGAAAAGAAAATTCTGAAGAAATAGCTACAATTAGGTGGTGATTTAATCTATTCCTAGTTCTGATTGCTATGTTGTGGACATGAAGTAAATAGTGGAACTCGTATCAAGAGATCAAGCACTTTCAGATATAATTTCAAGCTGCTTCTAAGTAATCATGTACTTGTGAAACGCAAAAGAATAAGTTAGTAAGTACTAACTATCATATTTTCGAGTTTACTTGCTATTTACTGTTCTCGACTCTAGCACTGACTCAATAAGTCTTTCGAAACATTCTACTATGAAAAGCTGCTGCGGTATGCGGGAAGAGAAGATTCCTTGAGGAGTAACTAGTCTGTCTAGTATGTCAATTAAATAAGTGTAGATGTTACCGGATTAATGTACCTATACACCGTCAGACTAATAAATCTTGATAATATTATAAACTCCCCAGAAGTGTGGTAGAGAGCAGATAATTCCGAATGCAGTAAATCCCATGCAAGTAGTATTTACAATATATGTGTCTTTTACAGAATAATGAGTTTACAATGTTACGCGATTATTGCAAACTTACGGTATTTGCCATAAATCAGGTGATATAGGTACCTACCTAGATAAAAAGTGAAATAAAGAATCAAAATAAACAATTAATAAGCCTTGGCAACTCAGAACATGAATAAACGCATATCAAATGTCTGCTTCCAAATCGGTTTTCAAGTTATACCAGCACTCAAGCACCATCCACTGAGTGGGTCCAATAGTTGCGGAGTCAGTTTACGTGCCGCCGCCAGTTCCGAACTACCTCCGGCTAGATCAGGTTACCTACGTGGGCAATGCGTCGATGGGAGACTGCCGGAGCCACAGATCAGTGAACCTGTGTATAGGTTCTTCATCTTGTATAACTGTTGTTACTGAGTAAATGTGGCTTTAGTTTTTTAAATTTGGTAATAAATATACACACGACACGACTTACCATTATAGAATAAGAGTACATAATGAATACAAATTTTTAGGCATGCTCCTGTTTCATCAACTTCTATACCAGCTGGAATTTTAGCGTGGTCGTGCTGGGAAAATTTTTCCAGCACGACCTGTATAACTACGATAATTGAGAGGTATAAAATTTCTAATTAGTATAAAGTAGTACAAATTAAAAGAATTTTATGACCGTCTAAAGTTATAATTAATACTACGGTTGTGCTACGAAGAACAACACGATTTACGTAGGATGTATATATTTACAGCTGAGAAAAGTGTTCAGCTGTAGATATGTAGGTATCCAAAATGAAAATATTAAACGTTTGTAACCACACCACACTTTACCATACAATAATAGAAGGGTTGTATCTTGCTTGATGTAACTTGTGTTTATTAATAAGTAGGTGTTTTTCTTATTCCTGATCCTCGTTCTTATCTTCAGCTTATCCTACAACTTCTTATAGATACCTATTTCATTATTTTCGAAACGTTTTCATTCCTAATATTGTGAAAATACTTTTCAGCTCTATTTAGGTAATTTTCGGTTTTAATGTTTTGTTAGAATCCAACTAAGGTGATAAGGAATTTAAAACATGACTGGGAGTAATAAGTGTGTTTTGCTGTGAATTTTGAAAGTCGTTCTTGAGCATAGAACATAATTTTATTGGTTGCACATAACAAACGAGTACGCATAGATTTAGTGCATACCTAAGCATGCGCTTAATTCTACTTATCTTACCTGTGGAAGAAGACATGTTTCGTCGATATGACATAAATTGAGATAAATCAGGATATAATTGTTCCTGATTTATCTCAATTTATGTAGAGTGTTTTAGCAGACTTCTTCAAAAAGGAGGAGGTTCTATGTTGGAAGTATGTATTTTTTTATGTATACTATGTTCCGATTTCTCCGCCAATTGTGGACCGATTTAAATAATTATTTTTTATTCGAAAGCCCATACTCCTGAGGTGGTCCCATTGTCACCAAGTTAGAATCTGATGATGAAAATCGAGGGAAACCCTCATATTTTATATAGGCACATACAATGTTTTTTTTCATGAACTTTCTAACGCAATTCAGATATTTATGCCTGATAATCATCATCTCATGTTGCTGAGCTCATATGGAAGGTATAAGTCAGGATCTGATGAAAAATGTTTGTTCAGCAATATTTTCGCCACTTTTTAACCGATTTGGAAGATTCTTTTTTTTGTTTGGAATAGTATTTTTTGACTGGTTCCATTTTAATTTGGTGAAGATCTGATGAAGAACTTCGGAGGTAGGCAACGGAACTCACCAATCAATGATAGCAAATGGATCGGGATTTCGGAAATCGTTTACACCAGTCCATAACATAACATCACGCCGGAACGCTGTGTTTGTGGTTCCTTTTTTAGTGGTACGCAGGTACCATTGATAAGTGAAAAATAAAAATCGTTTTTACAAAAAAATAAAACCGACTAGACACAGAACTGTTGCCAACTGTATTTTTTTTGATTTTGTATTATTTAATCTAAATACTAGCATAAAACTAGCGTAAAATGATCATTGTACTATATTCTAGCAAATAAAAAATTTGATTTGATTTGATTTAAAAACAAAACACTACAAAGTATAAATTAACTTTAATTTCGGAAGTCGGTTTCAAAAACCAAAAATATACTAAAAACACCAACTTAGAAGTCGGTTTTTTATTTTTTTGTAAAAAGTTTTTTAAGTTATTAATATATATTACTAACTTGCTGTCGCCCGCGGCTCCGCCCGCGTGAATGACGATAAAAATAATCCTATATAACGTATTCCATACTATAATCTACCTCTGTGTTTCTGTGTTTTAATTTTTAAAGGTCCTTTCAGGCGTTCTGACGTGAAAGAGTAACAAACATCCATCCAGCCATCCATCCTCACAGACTCGCATTTATAATATTATAGTGGGAAGTAAGGTAACAGGAGAGGATACGAAGTAGGATATTGTATTACTTTTCAGTTTATCACTGGTGTGTTTGATAACGGGAGGAAGATGTAGAAGGACTTGATATAGTGAAGTTTCTTCAAGTCTCTGAAAAGTGATTATTTGTATGGAGCGGATATAAAACGGTTTTTGCTTTGAGTTTCGACATGAACTGAATTAGGACAGCCTATCTCCTATTTACAGACTTGATTTAAAAAAGTGCTCACCTTAATTATAAACCATTTCATTAAAATCAAAGAGTTCATTAGTCTGTATTCCTGTTCACCTCAAACTTCTAACTTTAATTTCGCCACCGTCTGTTCGTCCCACGCAATTTATAACAATAGACAGATCGAGTGTCCGATCGCCGCAGAACAAAATTAAATGATCATAACTTTTCATTTTACCGTTAACGTTCCATTTTCTGGCGTGAACTCGTTGTAGTGACAATTAGTGGGGGCATGACAAAGTGCCGGGGGGTGCGCCGGGGGCTAGGGGGGGAGGGGGGAGGGAGGGGTAGGGCTCTCATTAGCAACTTGTCCAAACTCGTTATAAGTTGACACCGGCACCGCCGCGCGCCGCGATTGACTCGCTCGCCGCTGGCTGCTGTAAAAACTAATTCCTCCCCTCGCCGCAGGGTTGCCTGGACAATGGACAGGCTATTTAATAATTGTTTCAGTATGCCGCTCAAATTGTTGTTAGTTAAAATTTGAACACATGGTTCAAGATCAGTAGCTCATTCATTTAGTTAACATGAAAAATCAATGGTCAGTCGAAACAAAAGCTGGTATATTTTGGTATCTACAGCAGATTGGTGAGAGTCTCCGAGTTGCTTATTTAATTAGTGTTAATTAATACGCTTCAAATCAGTTCTCAATAACTGTATAACTAATAATTAGCGCGTTGTGTCGCAGTGTGTCACTCCGCTACATGCGGGCGCTCCGTATCACATCAAGTGGGGAGATCTCGTCGTCATTAGAGGCAGCCCTGCGGCGCGGCGCGGCGCAGCGCGGCGCGGGTCGGGCGGTGCGTGACATCGTGACGTTCGACCGCGACGCGACGGCAAATTATTTTATATCATAATGTATTGCCGATAATTTTCATGCCGAATCGGATACAGGGTGTCCAAAGTTTGGTCGTGATTATTTAATCTTTGTGCCACTTTTTCTTCAATCTTATTTATTTTTAAACTTTGTGTACAGTAGTTTTACAATAAGCCTGGACTTAATGCAGCAACAAGGCATTCTCTACCAGTCAACCTTTGGGTTAAAAGACTACACAATCTTAGATTTTATAGCCAATAATGATCAAGACCCAAGCAATTCAAGATTTAGAGCAAGATTTAGTATTACTTATGTTTTGCTAGTAGCCGCGTTCATGTTCTGAAGAAGCATGCTGGTCTTCATTTCAAATTCTGCTCATCAATTAGTTGCATAATGTTGAAGCTACGAAAACCAGTCCTAGTGTAGGTACCTACCTGTCCATTGCGAGCGAGCGAGGCAGCGGAGGGGAGAAACGGATAAATTATAATCAATGGAATTGCATAAAATTCCGTACCCACGTGAGTCACTGACAGTTTGACTGACATGATTGTTTGATATTTCTCCGTTTCTCCGCTTAGCTCGCAATGGACAATTGGAATGACTTATTGACAGATATCTCTCTCACACAATGCTTCTTTACCTATCTTTTCTGTAACTTATATGGTGTACATAATAAAGAGTATTCTATTCTATTCTATTCTATCCGATTTTGTCTGTGTGAGCTCTGGAAAAGCAAAGAGTTTAGTCTGGTAGCAGACCCGAAATTAAGAGAATTCTCAAATTCCTCACCTGAGGGCGAATGTTTTTGACGTATAGTAACGTAAAGTAAAATTTTACCATAGCTACAATTCTCGTTTCGCACATAATATTTATTTATATTATCATTTTGGAATGATATAAATTGTGTATGTCCCAATAAAATGAACCAAAATACTATGGGGTTGTAGTTTTCCGCATTCGAAATTCACTTACGTTAACGTTACTATAGGTACCTACGTAAAAATATTCGTGCTAGGCCTTCAGATCTCATCAGGTATACGTGATTGAGGTTATCTAAAAATTCGTCTTGGTACTCGCATTCCAGAGTTGCGCTTGGTGTAACTATAAAAGTATGTAGTAGTGTACCTACCTACATAATAAAGAAGAATATTTTCAGCACCCTGTGGATGTGATTGAGGGTATCGGCGCGGCGAGTCGCTCGTTAGCGACGCGGTAATGAGCATTACGTCGCCGCGCCGCACCGCACCGCGTCACACGGCGCCGCTCCGCACCGCGTCGAGTGATCGTGCTTATTGAGCCCATCGCCACGTCGCCACACCTAGCCATGAAGCCATGATCTTGTTACAGATAATTGCGATGTTGCCTCTTCAATACATTTTTGGGTTATTTCTGTCGAAGTGATTATAAATTCGAAATTCGGAGGGTTTTTATTTTTTGTGACAAATAAATTCGATGCTCATCAGAAAATGAAAAATGAGTGTTGATTTTATTTTCAAAGTTGATATATATACTACTCTGTCAAGAAAGTACCGGGAAAAGATTAATAATACACAAAATGTCTGTTATTCATCCAAATTTATTTTATCACCTTCAAAGTATGCTCCTTTAGAAACGATACACTTGCGCCAACGAATAATCCATTCATCAAAACATTTTTTAAACGCTGCTTCCGGAATTGAGTTCAGTTCTCGCCGCGAATTCTCCTTTATGTCTTCTATCGATTGGAAACGGGTGCCACGAAGTGGTAATTTGAGTTTAGGAAAAAGAAAAAAGTCAGCAGGAGCCATATCTGGTGAATATGGTGGTTGCTGGATGGTATTTGTTGAGTGTTTGGTTAAAAATTGTTCACAATGATAGCCTTGTGCGAAGGCGCGCATTGTCGTGGTGCAAAATCCAAGAATTTTCTTTCCACAAATCTGGCCTTTTTCGTCGAATTTGCTCTCTTAAACGCCGCATAACGCTCAAATAATATTCTTTATTTACCGTTAGACCTTCCGGTAAGAATTCAGAGTGCACAACACCGCGATAGTCAAAGAAAACAGTCAACATGACTTTGACTTTTGATCGATTTTGGCGTGGTTTTTTCGGTTTCGGTTCAGTTGGAAGGCGCCACTCCGAAGCTTGTTGACTAGTTTGCATGTCAAACTCGTAAACCCACGTCTCGTCACCAGTAACAATGCGTTTCATGAATGTTGGGTCCGAACTGACTCGTTCTAGCATGTCCTCAGCGACTTTCATGCGATTGAGTTTTTGGAGAAAATTCAGATCTTTTGGGACTAGCCGAGCAGCAACATGTTTCATACCCAAATGATTAGTTAAAATGGTACGGATCGACTCGTGAGATACAGAAAGTTCGGCGGCTATCTCTCTCAGAGTTGAATGGAGATTTTCAGTCACTATTTCCTTCACTTTTGTGATGTTAACTTCAGTTGCAGACGTTGACGGCCTACCAGAGCGAGGCAAATCTTCCATCACATCTCGACCGCTTTTGAACGCTTTGAACCACTCATAAGCACGAGTTTTTGATAAAGTCGATTCACCGTAAGCCTTCTGTAACATTTTCAGTGACTCCGAACACGAAATTCCATTGGCGATGCAAAATTTAAGACAAACTCTTTGTTCGATATTTTTGTCCATTATGAAATTCGCAATACACAGTATATATGATATTACTAAAACCAGCACTGTATTTAATATAAATAACAGATGCAACTCAAACTCCGCGCCAAAATGGAAAACAGTTGTGCCAATCTAACAACTACAAAAAAACAAAAAAATTAATTTGGAACCATAAACAAATCATACATTCCTGATACTTTTTTGACTGAATGTATATAGAGGTCGAGTTTTAAATAAGTTAGTTAGTTAGTAGGTAGGTAGGTATGGTAGGTCCTATTCTTCATCCCATCTCTCGATTAATGTGTTTGATTAGCGATTGTACATACTCATTGTAAGTAATTCTAAACCACTATTTATGATTATTTTTCTGTGAATAGACACATCCCAATTTAACTGCCAGGATCCACAATTCTGCTAGGTATGCGAGGTGTAATTGAAATATCTGAAAACCTGAAAAGACTTATTTCTGGTCGCATGTTCTCACAAATAAACAAAATGTTGGAAACAACAGATTTTTTAATGCGATCTTAGTGTCAGTACAATATCCCCTCTAAGGCATTCAGTTACCTAAGTATTTCAATTACCAGCAGCTTGTTAGTAGGTAATCCTGAGATACCTCAAGAGCATTTAAAATTAACAATCACATTTAACACAATGAATAAAACGAAGTTGAAAATGTAGAAACCTAAATACCTACGAGTGGTAGTCCTCGTGCGGATGGGTGTGCGTCACCGAGATCGAACTCAGAACTACTTACTAGTAGCCTGAGACTGTGTGTGTCATTTTTAGGGTTCCATACCCAAAGGTTAAGCAACGGAACCCTTCTACTAAGCCTCCGCTGTCCGTCCGTCCGTCCTTCCGTCCATCCGTCCGTCAGCAGGCTGTATCTCAAGAACCGTACTAGGTAGACAGTTCACATATTGTGTATTCTATTGCCGCTTTATCAACAAATAATAAAAATTTAGGTTTATGGTACGTAACCCTTCTTGTGCGAGTCTGACTCGCACTTGGCCGGTTTTTCACATACTCTAAATATGAATGGCCAATATCTTCTTTTATTATTTTATCTAAGTTCTATTTAGATCTCTTTTCTTTAAGACGTCTGGTTTGCGCGTCTGGTTTTTCTCTATTGTTTTGAATTTCCGCTATGAGTTGTGAAGGTCTTAAACACGACGTTTATCGAGAGCTAGGCACCACTCCCATATCTAAGTTATAGAGTGAGTGAGTGAGTGAGCGAGTGAGCGAGTGAATAACTGTCAGACAACGCACAGCCGAAACTACTGGTCGTAGGTAGCTAAAATTTGGCATGCCGGCTCCTTAGGGAGTAGTAGAATTTCCCGGAATTCCTAAGGGAAAGGGGAAAAACGGGATAAGCGCGTATGAAGTGGCGACAAAAGCTAGTAATAATGTTATAAAGAGGAAAGATTTGTATGTTTGTCACGAATAAAGTCAAAAGTTACAGGACCGATTTCAAAAAGTCTTTCTCCATAAGAATTGTACATTATCCCTGAGTAAACTAGGCTATATTAATTACTAGAAAAAATAGGGATCCTTAAGAAAATTAAATTGCATCAAATTTCAAGAATCCTGGAAATGAATAAATATTAGTATGGATTTATTCATTTCCAGGATTATTGTAATTTGATGCAATTTCTCTCTGGAATTTGTAAATGGAGTTTATTAGTTGATCATATATTTGATTTTGGCCTTCAAAATGAATTTGTTTATTACTTGAAGATTCACAAAAGAATACATCATTCTTTTATGTTTCTATGAAGAAACCGAACTAACATTTGTCGCTGTTTATTTTCTATCCGTGCCGATTTTAAACGGAATTGCTCACTTATTCGATGTTTGGTTGAATATTTAGGTACACGATAGCATAAGCATAACATAATCAGCCTATAATGTTCCCACTGCTGGGACACAGGCCTCCTCTTGGTGAGAGAGAGTGGGCCGTAATCCACCACGCGGGCTCAGTGCGGGTTTGTAGATGTCACATGTCTTCGAATTTTTGGTTCTAGGACATGCCGGTTTCCTCACGATGTTTTCCTTCACCGTTTTGAGAGCAGTGGCGATGAAATAATTTACACAAAGTAAAGCACCTGCCTGGGTTCGAACTTACGACCTACAAATCGTACCTAAGTCGCAGACATTACCGCCACTGCTCAAAACAATAGTTTTTCAAACATGATGATAAAATCGCCCGTAATTAATTTTGCTAAACTTATGACAAAACAAGACAAGACATTTATTTGTATCCGGAAAGACAAATTTAATTAGTATTCTAAGCAAATTCCGCTGACTATAGTAATTCTTGTGAAGATTATGGTCTCATGTTTGGAAAACGCTATTTACTATGTAGCTATATGTCCGTGCCGTGCGTGCGTGCGTCCGTGTCTATGTGTGTAACTGCCTCCGTGGAATCCGTGGTCAAGTGGTTCAGGCGTTTGTGACCCGGTGGTCGTGGGTTCGATGTCCATGGAAAGCATACTTTGTAAAGTTGTTTCCAGTTTGGCTAGGACATTGCAGGCATGAATCAATTGATTGTCTGACAAAAGATAATTCCGTGCTTCGGAAGGCACGTATAAGCCGGTGGTCCTCTCAAATAAATCATGTCAGAGGCCCTTGAGGCGGGTTCTATCGGTTTTGGTAGTTATCTAAAGATAAACAATCTTGAAGTGTCTTTTTATTTAAAAATTCTGTTTAAAAATAAAATGCAACCAAAAACCAAAGTAAATACAACAATAACGATTTATATGATCATAAAAGATTGTCGCGATTAATTAAATACTTATCTACCTACTACCTACTATTTAACACCTACTTTAGTCCAGACAATTAGGTAAGAACCTCGGAATGAGAGATAGTCGGCTCTATACTTGTATAAACCTTTATTTTGATACCCTAAAACTTGTCTCAAAGCCCACTTATCGTAGGGTGTCCGCGACTACAGATATTCCAAGGTTAAAGGGAAAAAAATCGTTTTTTTTTATTTTTTGCAAATATCTCGTTTCCAATGGGTTTTTCGCTATTTGTATGTATGATCAATATTGTAGAAGCTTAAATTCCCTACAACTTTTGTTTCAATCTTTTTTTATTCGTTGAATCATTTTCGAGATAGAGGGCGGATAGTCCAGTCATCTTAGTCAAAATTATTCGCTTGTAGTTATTGTAATTTTTATTTATTTATTTTTAATTTCCACTATACAAACGCGGCGGCGAGTCACTCACATGTTTCGTAGACTTCGGTCGGCGAATTTACAATTTGTTATTCGCGCGCACAGCAAACTTAAGTTTTTAGTTTTATAACCTATTATTTTCTCATATTTTTTAACCGACTTCTTCAAAAAGGAGGAGGTTCTATGTTCGGCTGTGTGTATCTTTTTTTTAAGTATGTTCACCGATTTCTCCGCCAATTCTGGACCGATTTTAAAAAAATATTTTTTTATTCGAAAGCCTATAGTCCTGAGGTGCCTCTTCACAATAAAACAAAGTATAACTTAATAATTTGTTTCCTTCATTAATCTAGTAAATAAACGAAAAGAAAGTGTTTATTCGTTAGGGTGGCCTTCCATGGTCCACCCACCTTATTATTGATTCCAGTAATAGTTATGGCCAAATCACTTAAATGCACGCAAAATTCTAAATTCTTTAAGATTCAAGATCTAAAGATTCAAAATTCGATGCATTTATTTCAAATAAACCATTTACAGGCACTTTCGAATTGTCAAGGTCGGTCGGTCCAAAACATGAAGCTATTTGCATGGTCCAAAGCGTAGATCTCTATGGAGAAGAACGTGCAAGAAACTCCACGGACACTCTTTTAAATCATGTTATGTTTTACAAAATTCTTGGTAACGTTATCCTTGTTGCTTCTACATGTGAGGACGATGCAAAGTAAAAAAACAGTCCGTAGTCCGTATATAGGTAATACAACTCCAGATGGAATCTGAATACTTTCTAACATAATATTGCGTTTCGTTTGCCATGAATACTCTCCCTTAAGATATGATATGCGGATTTTCGAGGAGCTTGTGGCTAAATAATTACAGCCGCATGGGTCGATCTTCAAGGTTAAGCAACTCTTGCCAAGGTTGGTCTGTGGATGGGTGAACATCTTAACATACCGAGTTTCCTCCGTCCCTCGGAAAGCACGTTAAGCCGTTGGTCCCGGTTGTCATATTTTGTAGATCTTTGGCAGTCGTTACGGATAGTCAGAAGCCAGTTTATCTGACTCCAGTCTTGCCATGAAGTACCGTGTTACCCAGTTAATGGGTTGTGGAGGTCTGGAAGGCAGCCGCTCCGCGTAAAATACTGGTATTCAGCTAAATTCGGTTTGACGGGAAGCCGACCCCAATATAGTTGGGAAAAGGCTAGGCAGATGATGAAGATATGATATGCGGATTGTTGGAGTTCAGATATAGAACATAAGCAGAAAGCTTATATCATTAATTAATTCTGCATTTTATGTTAATAAATATAATGACTATAGCATCAAGGGGAGATGGCAGGTGCATGCGGTTGTGCAAAGAAAGGCAATATGTCAATTCATCTTTTTGTACGCTATTAGTAGATTGGTTCGCATTTATAGAATTCTGACAGTTAGAGTTTTGTCTGAATCCTCTTAACCATTTATTAGTTAACCGCATTAGGATAGTAAATATTATATCCCGGTCACCTGCTATGAGTACCTCACTGAAGTATAGGTACCTACTCCCATATGTACAGCAGTTTTTTGGAAAACATAAATTAGTTTACCAGCCCTGCACTGCGAGGCGTAGTGTTCTGATCGTCATTGGTAAGACCCACGTGTAGGTAATACCTATCAGTGGGAATATTTAAGTAGATTGTACTTACGTTTTACTGATTTATTAAATTTTTATCCTTATTTATAAAACTGACTGTTTAGCAGCTTGTAGTTGACATTCAAATATGTAAAACATTTGAATGTCAACTTAGCTGCTGAGGGCTTATACATTCAGTCAAAAAAGTATCGGGAATGGATGATTTGTTTATGGTTCCAAATTCAAATTTTTGTTTTTTTGTAGTTGTTAGATTGGCACAACTGTTTTCCATTTTGGCGCGGAGTTTGAGTTGCATCTGTTATTTATATTAAATACAGTGCTGGTTTTAGTAATATCATATATAGTGTGTATTGCGAATTTCATAATGGACAAAAATATCGAACAAAGAGTTTGTCTTAAATTTTGCATCGCCAATGGAATTTCGTGTTCGGAGTCACTGAAAATATTACAGAAGGCTTACGGTGAATCGACTTTATCAAAAACTCGTGCTTATGAGTGGTTCAAAGCGTTCAAAAGCGGTCGAGATGTGATGGAAGATTTGCCTCGCTCTGGTAGGCCGTCAACGTCTGCAACTGAAGTTAACATCGCAAAAGTGAAGGAAATAGTGACTGAAAATCCCCATTCAACTCTGAGAGAGATAGCCGCCGAACTTTCTGTATCTCACGAGTCGATCCGTACCATTTTAACTAATCATTTGGGTATGAAACATGTTGCTGCTCGGCTAGTCCCAAAAGATCTGAATTTTCTCCAAAAACTCAATCGCATGAAAGTCGCTGAGGACATGCTAGAACGAGTCAGTTCGGACCCAACATTCATGAAACGCATTGTTACTGGTGACGAGACGTGGGTTTACGAGTTTGACATGCAAACAAGTCAACAAGCTTCGGAGTGGCGCCTTTCAACTGAACCGAAACCGAAAAAACCACGCCAAAGTCGATCAAAAGTCAAAGTCATGTTGACTGTTTTCTTTGACTATCGCGGTGTTGTGCACTCTGAATTCTTACCGGAAGGTCTAACGGTAAATAAAGAATATTATTTGAGCGTTATGCGGCGTTTAAGAGAGCAAATTCGACGAAAAAGGCCAGATTTGTGGAGAGAAAATTCTTGGATTTTGCACCACGACAATGCGCCTTCGCACAAGGCTATCATTGTGAACAATTTTTAACCAAACACTCAACAAATACCATCCAGCAACCACCATATTCACCAGATATGGCTCCTGCTGACTTTTTCTTTTTCCTAAACTCAAATTACCACTTTGTGGCACCCGTTTTCAATCGATAGAAGACATAAAGGAGAATTCGCGGCGAGAACTGAACTCAATTCCGGAAGCAGCGTTTAAAAAATGTTTTGATGAATGGATTATTCGTTGGCGCAAGTGTATCGTTTCTAAAGGAGCATACTAGACGATGATAAAATAAATTCGGATGAATAACAGACATTTTGTGTATTATTGATCTTTTCCCGGTACTTTCTTGACAGAGAAGTATTTTTGATGTCTGGTAACGTAACGTAACATTTTACTCTAACTAAAATACTCGTTTCGCGTATTGGTTATTTGAATTGGATACTATATTCATATTTCAGAATTATACAAATTGTGTATGTCGCATAAACATTAAACCAAAATACTATGGGGTTGCAGTTTTTTTTTTAACTAAAAATTTACTTCGGTAGGTACGTTAACGTTTCTATACGTGAAAATATTCGTGCAAGGCTCTCTGTTACAAGCTGTCATAGATAACTCGAATTAAATTCCAGCTGCAAAAGTAAAACGGATGTGATAAGTAGGTACAGGGTGGCCAAGAAATCAAAGTCGCATATCACTTTAAATTATGATTGTTTTATCAATTGAACTCTACTATTTTTTCTTCATTATTATATTAATTCGGACTTAAACAATGTGAAGGTTACTAAACAACTGCCGATAGGTAAAAAAAAAACTTAAAAATAATCAATTTGTTTCTAACTAAACATAAATAGACCAAATTGTAAAGTTACACATAATTATACACCTCTGACATGCAAGCTAACATTGAACTTGTAGGTAGATATGGGAGTCAGGGCTCTCTAGGTTGACAAAGACAAAAACATTTATGTTCGGAGTCTCAGTATAAAAATACTTTGATAAAACTTAAATGTATAATAATTAATTAATACAAAGTTAACCAACTGTCTAGATGTTGTGTTCATGTTTTATGCTAGAATATCTGATGGTGTGTGTATGGTGAGTTGAGCGATATGTGGGACTGGGGAAAGTTTTGACAGCGGGATTGGTATGCAGCTACCACGTATTGATAATAATTCTTTCAACCTCTTCATAACCAAAGGTGATGATCCATTTGCTGACTTGAGCTTTGCAGTCAGATTTGTTCATTTTGTAAATGTTATATTGTTTGTTAACATAGTTGTAACGACTACCAAGAAATTTAAAATGACGTTTCGCAAGTTTACTTCTGTGTCTCCCTATGTGGGATACACGTCCATGGTCGTACGTTAGACAAGAGATTAGCAAAAAGAGCTGTCTCACTGTCAGGACGTGACATTCTTTATACAACGGAAATGTTTGAAAGTCATGACCTTGAACAGCTCTTTGTGCCCTTTCAAGCTGTATCATACTTGTCTTGGAGCGCCTCCTCAGACTGTTATGCGTTAATATCGACTGGCAAAGTGAAAAGTAAATTCATAATGTACCTTTATCAGTGCTGTACCTCAGTCCTTTAAACACCGTTATTAGTATTCTAACTGCCAGACAAAACCCTAACCTGGGCAATCCATGAAATGTGATTATCTATTAGTATGCCCAGGTATTTAACGTTGTTTGTTCTTGTTAGGGGTAGGCACGAGCAATGGTTCGAGTTATTATTACACATATTGGCTTTAATTGAAAAAGAGGTGTCAGGTTGTGGAGAAGATTTTAGCGAAAATGTCATATAATTTCTTTTTACCACATTTAAGGTCAAACTATTCGCTGTAAGCCAAGAAATAACAATGCTAGGAACATATCCTGCTCTGTTACGAGCTTCATCCCAATTTTCAGTATGAACCAGAAGGACAGTATCATCTGCATATATGTAAATAGAACAGTTTGGGAGAGCTGAATCACAGCGGCTATTTACGTACACCAAAAAAGTGCAGGCCCTAAGAATTCACTCTCAAGATAGTTTTAACACGACTGAAGTGAAGGAGGATACTTTTTTACGAGAGTTAGCATGTATATTTCTTTCGCAAGCCATGGAGCCTAAACGGCTGGATAGATTTTAACAAATGCATTAGCCAAAAAAAAGAGATACATGGTGACAGCCAACGTTTCGCGTAAGTAGAGTCGTATTTATTTTCGTGGGATGGGTACGGGTAGTCATGTGGGGTATGAAGCTTGAAGCGACAATTTTAAATAAATTTGTAACTAAAAAAATGACTTGTGTTGGGAACTTCTTTTTTGTGTTTAGCTGTTAGGTTTTTGTCATATTTTTCATGTTTATTTCGATCTCCATTTCCACTAACTAATGAAATAATGTTCTGCTTTGAAAACTAATTATAAGTTTAAGGTCCTCCTCGCTGCCGGACGCCCAACTTTTTGTTTCAGTCCTAAGGCGCCACTCGTTTACCGCCTTTCTCCAACTGACACCTCCGCGTCTTGCCATGTGTCCCACTGCGACACTGCTACTGTTGCGAGGAGAGCCTTTGTCCAGCTGTGGACGAATTCGAACATGTGAATATCATCCCATGCTTTTGAAATGTCAAAAGTGCCTGTAAATGGTTTCATCATATTAGCCAAAAGACGCCCAATGCTGGGCCTAGGCCTCACCCAAGCGTCGCAACAACGACCGGTCCTGTGCATCTCGCATGCATCGGCTACCCGCGACCTTCACCAGGACATCGGTCTACCTTGTGGGAGGCCTTCCAACGTTGCATCTTCCGGTATGCGGTCACCAGAACAGATGGTTGACCCCATCGACCATCTGTTCTGCGAGCAATGTGGACCCACTACCACTTTAGTTTGGCAATCCTTCGGGCTAATTATGGTATCCAAGAGGGAACTAAGGTTACACAAACCTTAGTTCCCTCTTGGATACCATAATTCCTGATTCAATCACGCATGAAAACTCCAAGCATTGCCTTGGCTTTTTCTATGTTCATTTTGAGACCCACTCTTTCGGAAGCTCTACTGAAGTCATCGAACATTGTACTGAGGTCCTCCATAGTCTCAGCCATGACGACTATTTCGTCGGTCAATTGAAGGTGGCTGATGTACTCGCTATTTATATTAAGGCTGGTTTTCCTGACAGGCTGACCGCACGCTGACGGTCGGCGCTGATGGGTCAATATGTATGTAGTTATAGGTAGTGTTTTTGAGTCGCGCTGAGCTAGAAGTTCATACGCTTCGTCTGTCAGCGCTGACGGTCAGCGTGCGGTCAGCGTGACACGAAAACTAGCCTAATGCCGAGCCTTCTCCAGTCCAGTAAATGGTTTATTTGAAATAAATGCTTTGAATCTTTGATGAACGCATTTCTGCTGGCTACGACAACTTGTTGGTTCCAATACGTTAGGGGTGGCCAAATTGATTGGACCCAAGATCAACTTTTTACTAACGAAACCCTGGGCGATCTACTTATTTCATATGTACTTACTTCTTAAAATTACAAATGTAACAGTAGGCGAAGTTCCAGTATACAATTATGTAGTATTATTCATTTTATTAACATAACCTATTTCGTGTTTACATAGTTGCACAGTCTGTTATTCGTACCTACCTATTTAAATTGTTTGCCTTTCCGCGATCGACTGGACTCACAGCCGTGGTTGACCGGTTGGCCATCACTGCAATACGTGTTTTGTTGGCTTCAGTAACAAATTTCTTATCTTGCCATCAGTTGAGATAGTTGTCAAACGCGTGCCTATCAATAGTAAAAGAAAAAAGTAGGCACACACGTGTACATCAAAAAAAGTTTGCGATCACTAGCATAAACTGTTATATATTTTAAATTGAACTTTATCAAGAATAAATATTTCTTGTGTGTTTTCTTTAAATAGAAAAAAAAAACCTGTTTGAAATTAAAAATAAAACTATTTATTACTAACAAAAATTGAGTAATTAATCAGAATGTATTTGTAACAGGAATTTGATAGAAAGAAAAAGACTGTTTAACCAAACTTAAACAACAATTTATTAATAAAAGGTTTATATTAAAAATAATATAACTCCTCCCCTGGCTCGAACAAATACGAAGATTCTCCTGGGCACGCTGAGGATCAAGAGTTATCCAGCATTTCTTGGGGTAACCAGTTCCATGCTTGAATAGCGGCTTCCCTGAACTCTGGCACTGTCTGGGGTCGTGGCTGACGGTTCCAATTAGCTCGCTTAAGAGCACCCCACTGTTTAGACTGCTGCCTAAAAGCGCTTATTAGATGGCTGGCAGGCCGTGACATTTAAAGAAAACATACAACAAAGTTTTTTTCTTGATAAAGTTAAATAAAAAAAAAATATAACAGCTAATGCTAGTGATTGCAAACTTTTTTGATGTCTGTGTGTGTGTTTATTTGATACTTTACGCTCATTTTAATAACGATCGTTTTTGTAATGGGTTTTGGTAAATGTTAAATGGAACATATACTTAATTTTTGTTCTTTTCAGGCCTTTCTGTGTAGGTAGCTGATGGGCATTGTAAATGGATTTGAAATTGTGTTCTTTCAGGTGCCATTTATGGGCAACAGACGAAATAGGCCGCGTTTCTGCATTTCGTATCCCAAACATAATACGCTTCTTGATGACCAATGTAGGTACTACGGTAGAAATTAGAAGTAGAAGGTTGAAGTTATGATTATTAAAAGATCTAAAAATAGTTATTTTAACTTTTCCGAATCCTATTTAAATTACGAGTTTGCTAGAAAGACAGATAGAATAATATTAGATAGGTACTAAGTAGTGACATGGTAATATTATGAGCTGTCAGACTAGATTAGTTCCCTAAAGTCTGTGAAATGCTTCTTTCTTACAAACCCATCTCAGATAGTAGGCTGAGGTACCTACTATGCAATACGCATATTCCTCATAAATTGACCTGACCAAGAAAATTGGTCTTCAGAAAAACTGACATCTATTTGAGCTTGTTTCTTTTCAAATTAGTACCGTTTCGGGAAGAAAACACGGACCTCGTCTTTTTCTTACTGTGCGACATGACGAAACCTTATATCTTAAGTTTATATAATAAAGGTAGACACGTAATAAAGCTAGGTGCATAAGGCTAGGTAGGTGTTATCGAGACAAGGATGCACTTTGATTGAAATTCTTAGGCCGCGGACACGAACTACCTACTACGTTATACTTCTCTGCATTTGAATGCACCGCTACAGCGCTGCTCGCGTCTAATGCAGAGATGTAAAATGTAATTGCCCACGCCGCCCGCGCCGCGCGCGCCGCCCGCCGCGCCGCTGAGTTTGTGTCCGCGGCATTATGCTTATAGGTATTCTTAATTTCTTATTCTTCTTATTTCTTCTCTGGTGCGGCTCTGTTGAAGACTTTAGATAGACAGTGGAACTCCCCAATAGATGCAGTAATAATAGGTAGAGTAATAGGTAAATTGATTTAGAAAGATAGGTTTGTTTGTTTAACTCAACTAAGATAGGCCAATGTGAAGTTCAGTGCCGTTTTGTTCCTGGGATCAATATCACAATTTGCATTTCGGAATGAGTGGTAGGTACAATTTTTCGCAGACTGTTGAATGAGGCTACTTGTGATGAGTCCGGGCGACGTCACCCGCCGGAATGTTGGCGTTGCTTCCAAGTGTCTGAAGTGACGGCTCGTCTCCTGAAATGCGCGTAGGCTCTAGACCGACAACTTACTTATGTAAGACAACTGCAGTTAAGACTAGCACGTACGGTGTGACACACAATACTACACAACTGACCAATTGTGAAATATTCCGAAAAACTTACTAAAACAGAACGGCTAGAGTATTAAAAAAATATCTAGAAACTATCCGAAACAATAAATTCCTCATGGTTAGAATTATCATATGAAAGTTAATAAAATAGTTTTATCGCCATAAATAAAAATAGAACACAAATTACCTAAAGTAGTAGTCCCCAAAGATTGAAATGTGTCGACTGTTAAGAAGTACTTAGGTTTAGTCAGCAGACCGTGTTTTCTTTTGCGTGACAGATTTTCCTTTTTGTACCTCTGCCCCAGTACCATAGCGCTCACCATCTAATACCTATGACGTATCTTTGGTAGCTAGCTTCCCAAACCTCTATTGCGTTCATTCAAATACATAGCGCCCTATTTATTGTGGATTTGTTTTCATTGTCCATAAAACCTTTCAAAAATATAATGCTGATCAATGAATGGCATTGTGTTAATTTACACAAACGCCTCTGAGTGATTTTGAATGCGTAATTTCAACATTATGTAACAATCTAATAACCTCCCTCGGCGCTTAACTAAAAATTGTGGAGCCCCTTCCGTGTGAAAGGCTTCTAATTACAAATTAGAGCGCATTGTATCGTGACGAAGTAACGGTCGCCGGCGGCCGTCGGCTACGCTCGGCGCGCGTCGGCAGCGCTCGGTTGCGCTCACCGCTCGATGCCCAATCAATGTAATTAGCGTAGCTCTCGACGGGTTAATGTTCAATTTGGCGCGTTGTCCGAGCCAATGGAAAGTGCGCGGCGGGCTCGCACGACGCTGATTGGCCCGCGCTCGCAGCTCCTAATTATTGGCCGCGGTGGAACAATAGCGCGGCTTGGTGTCTGACCGCGCTAATATGGCGGCGGGACGTGTGCATTGTTTTACAATTTATTAGCGCACAGTTGTAATGGCGGCGCGTGATTTATCGGTTGTTTACTTGTGTAATATGTATTGCAATTTGCAATACAAACTAATAGAAATCTTCTTTATGCCGACTCTAGCTATCTTCAATCAAATTTGGCATCAGATGAAGGTAAGTGAACAGTGTTCTTGTTTATCGTTAGATACTGTTGTTATTATAGATTCTGTGTTTATTAGTTGCTTTAGCAGTAAAACAAAGTAAAAAAAAAAATGGCTAAGTGCGAGTCGGACTCGGACACGAAAGGTTCCGTACCATAAATCTTATTTTTTATTGTTTTTATAGCGGCAATGGAAATACACAATCTATGAAAATTTAAATTTAAACACGAGTACATGCCTACTTAAACTCAGTTACTGTTACTGCAAATAAAACAAATTTGATTGCTATATGCATCCTAGTTGTTAGAAGATTTACGGCTGAAGACGTTTATTCCTCAAAAAGAATACGATTCATTAATTAGGTAATACCTACGTTGCATTAAGAAATGTAAAATGTTTGACAATTCTGTGATCAGACATCTATAATACTTACGTGCACACTGATGTAATACCTTTCCTGCATTTTGTATTGTATTTATTCCTACTTATTTTCCTAGGTTGTCAGGTAACTTCCAACTTTTCTGCTCTTTCGACACACCTGCTATGTATTACAGTAGGTAGATATAGAGTACCTAACAGAAGGTCTATCAATGAATCATTTGTCTGTATCTATTGATTGGTGTAACTTCATGTACGAAAATATAACTAGGTACCATCAACACTTTGTAGACCTTTACGTATAGACGACAAAGCACTACCCTACGCAACGCCAGCTGCTTTCATTAACATTATTTCTTTGTTTGAAAAAAAACGATCTTTTTCTTACAAATTAAGAATGGGAAATTTAACGCAACGCACGCCACAACTTTACTGAAAAGTGATGCCCGGTTTCTGAGGTACTTTATCGGTCGTTTATCTGTCCGTTATCCACTATCCAACCAATGGCGTTATGACAAAATAACGGACAGATAAACGACCGATGAAAAACCTCAGAAAGGGGTATGAGATAGTTATGTTTAGCAGATATTTTTGACTTTCCTTCAGCTGGTCTTAAGACATTTAAACACCTTAATAGGTAGGGAAACTACATATACATACAAATCAATCCAGGCACGAATTAAGCCTAAAATACGACTAAACACAATGTAATTCAATATTGCGAATTTGTCCAGCTCAGCCCAAGTAGTTCTCACGGGATTGTTAGAACCAACCAGCAAGGCTATTCTGTAAGTAACCATTTCGATATCGAGCTTCACCTGAGTGAGCTCACAAAGTGAACTTTATTGCACACAGCATAGAGGTCTTATGTTTATACTCACCTCGGATTCCGCTGTCGAGACACGTAAATGTTGTTACAGAATAGGGGTACAGTTCACGTCCAATTGAGATCGCTAGTCTCTCTTGTAGAGGCATTTTGAGATAGATATTATATATATCGGGTTATTATAAGTGTATCAATTCTCTTTCTGCATTCGAAGTAGTGGTAGTGGGAATGAGTCTCAAACTTGAAGTATGTAGGTCCAAAGTAATTTTTGTTACAAACTAATTAACCTCATTATTGATTCAAATGCTGAGTACCGATGTCCTATGGTGTGGCAAACGTCACTGCTTCCTTATAACGTAGGTACATATAAATACTTAACCAGCTCAAAGTCTTCAGATGCTCTCCTGCCGAATAAATCTAAAAACGTAATGTCTTGTGTACATTAGCGTTGCTGTTTCCACTCATTATCATATTTCGAAGTTATTTATGGATCCTAATTAAAAAGGGGTAAACTCTTACCCCTACAACAATATTGTTTATTGTTATGTCTCCATGCGGGCGGTTGCGACTTTTATATAAATCCCCATAAGCACGCCACTTCAGCAGATCTGTCACAAAATCCAGAACGTGCTCTAAGTTCTTCCTTATTTCATGCATGTTTATACTGAACAGTCTCCTCTGGTCGTGTTCCTCATTCCTCGGGTCATGTTCCTTATTCATTAGCTTAATATTCTTATACATTGATAACCAAACATGACTAATTCACTCTCTCAAAATATTTATTATTGTTTCCATTCGTATAACGTCTCGAACAGATCTAATCTTACCCACAGTTAAATATGAAAAATTTAAGAGCTTATTTCAGTAGGCACATAGATAATTCTATTTTGCAGTTGTGAAGCTTTCAGTAGATATTCTATTAAGAGCTGGTTTTCGTGAATGTGTGTGGATTCAAGTAAGCGCAGGATTAGGGGAACGCCAAATCTAGTAATAAAAACCTTATGGCAAGCATCCCATTGGGAGTTTTCGCCTTACCAGAAGTAGCATAGGCTTAAAAGAGTTACCAATTTGATACAATTCATCGTTATTCTGACAGAACTCCAATGAGGAACATTGGAGTGCTGTAAGTGATATAACTTAAATAAATATATTTGTCTTTCACTCACATGGACTCAATAATATTAGAACAACACATTTGATGAGACAGTTTTCTACATAATGTTCATTTTATGAAGACATAAAAAGTTCATCATATATCGATTTAGATATTGAAGCAGAATGTTCAATCTTTATATAAGTACCTACCTAAAGATTATTTAATCAAAACATTATAACCTACTTGTAAATATAAGAAACGAATGTTATACTGAAACCATAAGTTGAGATCTCGTCAAGACTCAAAAGGTTTTTTCGACATTGAAAATTGACTTTCATGCGCTCAATAGACAACAGAACAAATTTGAATACTTTATATTTAAAAAAGATATCCCTAATTATATTACGGTGTAGTGACAGCCCTGACGGCGGGGCGGCGGGTGGCGGTAGGGCTGCCACGCCCCGCAACTTAGGTTTTTTAATCAACCGCCCTCTGTCATTAGTATGCCGTATAATGGAGAGCACATAGACGGCCTAGCCCGTAGACATAGCGCCGCATAGCCGCTCTTAACGCGTTTACACACCCATATACTAATATATCATTATATCACATAGTTGCTGTCACTGCTCAAGGGTGGAGGCTCTGAATACTTCAGAATTAATAAATTAAAACCTATAACTATTGAGCTGGATTTTTAATATCAGTAACATACCTAGGTATAATTTTTTTCGCTGTTGTTGACGACTGCATTGAATTCGATGTTCAGTCAAGACTAGATTATGTGACGGCTTTGGAATTATAATATCTAGTACTTATAGCATAATACACCGAATGTGTACTGTGCTGAATTCATTACCCGTACCCACTTTATTTTAAAGATCAGATAAATAGTAGCAATTATAGTTGTATGTGACTTTCCCTTGTATTAACTAGAGAAAGAATAAAAAACTTAGGCACCTTTTGTCGTATTTTAAAAACCAACCAAAAGAGCCAAAAGAAAACTACGCATATTCAGATATAGCCTCCTAATATTTCCTGCTCGTCGCGATTCGTGAGGCGTGCAGCAAAAAGCCAACTCGTCCGCACTCCAACTCGTCCGCACTCCAACTCGTCCGCACTGCTACAAATATCTGACAAAATAAAACGTCGCCTTCGCGTCGACACAAAACGATACGCGTCGCAAAATGCCTATAACTGAGTTTGGTGGGGCTCATAGGTTGCATAGAGGTGCAATGGGCGCGCAATTATGCACCCTCCGGGTGGGGTGGGCCCCTGCCCCCCTGCTCGGGCCCCCTCCCAGGCCCCGCGCCCGCGACACTCAATAAAAAGTAGTGTTGCGCGAATTTGTGGTGGCCCTACGACGATCACGTCACTACAATAGGGCTGCTACCGATGTGAGAGGATTTTACTTTTTAAATTATTTTTTAAGTCTTCAGGAAAATGGTTTTTTTTTCTCGTTACTAAAACGAAACAAACTTCGTTTTTAATATGTTGTTTTCTTTTGAACTTAAAATCCATATAAAGCAAATCAAACCGGTTTGCTTTTTATGAACTTTATGTCAACTAAATTAAGCTTTTGGAGTTTCTTTTTAGTAAAAAATTGTTATCCCAATATTGGCCAAAAATCGCCTGAAATAAATGTTTTACACTTGGTTAAATTATTTTCTAATCGCCTATGTTGTTTTGTTTTGCTTTATTAATCGTTCTTCCAGTGGTCCATAGGTTTATATTGAACCTTCACAATTCATGAAACTGTCGCTACAACGAAATACAGTCAAGTATCGAATTTGCAAAAATGTTTTTACTTGAAATCGGAATTACATTGGTACCTACATAGAAATAGGATATAGATCAACAAAAACAAACAAAATCAGGTCGAGACCTAGTTACCCGCAGGTAGAACGTGTCAGCTGTTGACGTTTCAGCGTTATTTTATAAAATCCGTGAAAAGAAGTTGATTCTTGTTCTTTAGTGATGAACATTATCTTCGATTGTTTAGTGACCTGCTTTTTCTGTCCGAATGTGTTGTTGTTGCAGCGCTCATAATAGCGTAACGTTCACAAACGTGTCCACTATTAGGAGCAGTTGCAGCAGCGCGGGGCACAAGAGGTTTGTGAACATAGTGGACATCGGCCATTATGGCGCGTTTACATTAAGTCGGTCACCGAATACGGCGACCGCATTTAGCCGAATAATTCGTGGCGCGTTTCAACAAATCAGCCGTGTTCGTAACCGAAAACCTGTTTACACTAGTCGGTGAGCGAATGGGTACGGAATGCAACCGAATCGGCCAAAATGACCTAATGTATATGAGCCATTAGGTACGTAACTAATTCTAACATGTGCTTCATGTCATCTATCTCAGCACATCTCTGCCATGTATCCTGTGATCCTGTCGGCAGATGAGAATCTCTCTTTGTTCTTTGGTATGCATTACTAGCATACAAAGGGCCGTCTTGAGTACATTTGGTCTAGATACAGAAGACGGCCTGGTAGTGCATCTTTAACTACACAATATGTGATTCATAACTACATTAAAAATGTAAACAAAACAAAATGCTTTTTCAAACAGTGGTTTTACACTAAGACTATCTAAAATGCAAGCAAAGCGAGCTCGAAACACAGCTAGCCTCAGAAAGGCTGGCCACTCTTTTGTCTATGTAGGTATAATAAATAGAGACTGCTCAAGAATGAGGAAACGCAGGATGTAGCGAGGATAAGCGAGCTCAAAAATGTAGGTTAAATTTGAAAAGGATATAGACTGCAAAATTAATACTACTTGTGCCTACTGAGAGCAAGGGGCTGAATTCGTCTCAGCCTTTGTTAAATATTCTCAGTCGATCATGATCCAATTCAATGGGGAACCTTAATCATAGACGAAGGAAGGCGAGTTACAGAAGAGAAGGAAAATTAGGGTACAGTCTAGTGAGAAACAGCAGAACAGTGCCACAGACGTTAGTGCTAGCTACGAATGTGTCACGCACTGTTGTGCTAGCAGAATATGCTGGACGAACCATTGCTGTTTCACATCAACTGATAAATACGTTATGCGAAGTAAATATTCTAAAATAACATTAGTTTTTTATTTATTTAAAACTACAGAAGTGCTTATCCAGCTGTACTTACTTCAGCGTTCTTTTCAGCGAAAAATTGGGCCTGGTACCTAATGGTAGCAGGTAGGCCTAGTCGTGGCGGTAGGTACATGACATGGATGGCATTATCGGGTTTTTGGGCTCGTTGCATCCCAGGGTAAAAACGGCCATGAGCATACCTGTGGTCTTATTAGCTAGTCTATTCTATAAAGAACTATTTCGATATCGAGCTTCACCTGAGTGACAAAGCTCACAAAATGAGCTTTTTTGCACACAACATAAAGGTCTTATGTTCATACGAGTTTGATGCTCATGCTCACCTCGGATTCCGCTGTCGAGTCACGAAAATGTTGTTACTGAATAGCACTCGATACAGATCCAAATATTAAAATTCCAAATCGTTTATTGTAATTCATAATGTACATAAACAGGTGGTAAATATTTAAAAAAGAAAGAATTAAGGACTCAGTCAGACACAGCAAAGTTTTAAATAATTAGGAGAGTAAAATAAAATCCACGCACCTAAGTACATATAACAACATCCGGGTAATTCTTATTTATTTATTTATTTGGTAACTCAACAGCTTATTATTAAATTACATGAATAACAAATATTCCTCTCACTATCAATGATCACCCCAGAGCAGTTTAGTCAAGGTTACCACTGTTACTAGCATCTTCCATAACATCTGCACACACTGCACAGTGACAGTGAGATGATGACAGTAATCTCTCAAGCCAATAACAGAGTTACACGGCATTGGTAAAACTAGGTTAGCTAGGAAGTGGCGAAAGAAAGTCTTGTTAAGCTTTCAGCAGGGAAATACTGACAGTCGTCGAGCTTCTTACCTACCTTATGTATCCGCGCTATACTTTTCTGTACACATGCTTGGACTGGCTGGACAGGTCCAATGTAATAAGCGTATTTGTCTCATCAAGAGAATACTTCAGACATGAACTTTCATGGTTCTCACATATATTGTCCAACGTTTTAAAACAGGACACACGAACACAACAAACTTTGACTCATGTTTGGGTACCATGAACAAAAATTTAGTGCATCTATGAACAAAGTTAAGCTTAATCATTTGTTTGTGAAAAAAAAAATCCAATCGGTTTCAAAATTAATTTTATGGATTAGTTTGGTATCTACTCATCATCTGCCTGGCCTTTTCCCATCTACTGCTTCTACTGATTAGCAGATTATTTATTTTTTATAAACGAGGCTACAATATTTTTGTCATTAACTCTTTATTTATTTTAAGGCCTCTTTTTTTTGGACTTCTATGATCCAAACACGGAGGCGTTACGTAACGCCTCCGATAAATATATTTTCAGTACGGGGGTCATTTTTGAGGGTCAAACTAGAAAATGACCATTCCTTTATCTCGGAAACTACTGAGCCTAAAATTTTGAAAAAAAAAAAAATACAGATAATAGTTCTATACCTAAAGATTACAGGAAAACCAATAAAAAGTCTGTAGTCTTAAAATAATATATTAAATAAATTAAATTGTTTCGGAACCCTTCACACGCGAGTCTAACTCGCACTTGGCCAGTTTTTGTTATTAAAATGACTACGAGCTAAGTTACAGCACACCGAGGCACTACATTGTTATCGTAGTAGGATCGAAAAAGGCTTCTTTGTACATTTTTTTAAAGTAGACAATTTAATGCTTATGATGCGAAAAAATTCGACTGTTACAGTGTTTCTGAACGTCAATAAAATCCTGTGATTTTACAGAATTTGTTATCATCATATAATTAACAAGTTGCTTCATAATTTTTTATGTCTTAAAATGGATCTAGTTAAAAAGCAAAGTAAAATAATAATTAACGTCATACACACTGTGCTAGTTTTGTTGCATTGTCCGATGAAACATTTATTTTATGCGTTAAAAGACTCTGATTTATTTAACTTTCCCAACAAGAAATATTGTTTTACGAAATATGCTAAATATTTATATTTAGTTATATAGAAAGAGAATTAACAGCCGCACAGGTCGATCTTCAAGATAAGCAACGGTTGCCAAGGTTGGTCTGTGGATGGATGAACATCTTAACATATCTAGTTTCCTCCGTGCCTCGGAAAGCGCGTTAAGCCGTTGTCAATTGAAGATGTTTAGCAGTCGTTACGGATTGTGGGAAGGGCAGTTCGCACAAACCGCAACATTTTTCTTACTTATAGTATTTTTGTACCCGTAACTTTTAAACGAAAGTTCCAATTTAAATAATTTGAAGTTTAATTTACATCTACATAACCAACCTTAATTATTAAACAATTTAAATAGATATTCATGATACTAGAATCACTACTATTTCATTTCACCCGGGATTTGATTGAATAATTTGAAGAAAAAGCGGTCATTGTGACTACTTTTTTGTAGATTTTTTTTTTGTATCCTATAAAACTGTAGTACATCACTTTGCTCTATTGTCAATAGTTTCCGCAGCGTAAGCGATGTAAGGATCTTTTATGGTATTTTTTCACACATTGGGTTACATTTTAGAAGTTTTCATACAGATCCCTATCTTTTTTGAAAATATTCAATAGCCTATGTTCATCAAGGAAAATGTAGGATTCTAATATGAAAGAATTTTTAAAATCGGTACAGTAGTTTCCGAGCCTATTCAGAGCCATAAATACTGGTATTCAGCTAAACCCGGGAAATCCCAATCTAGTTGGGAAAAGGCTAGGCAGATGATGAATTTCGGAGCCTATTCATTTCAAACAAACGAACATACATACAACCAAACAAACAAATCTTTCCTCTTTATAATTAGTGTAGACAGATTACAGGAAAACCTATAAGAAGCCTATAGTGTTAAAAAAATATGTTACAAAAATGAAATTGGTTCAGGACTCTTTGCACGCGAGTTTGACTCGCACTTAGCCAGTTTTTATTAAACTGTTTCGTATAAAAACTAATCAATTTTTGGATTTTTTCGATCAGTCCGAGAGTTGAAATTTGAGCTTGAGCTCCGTCTCACATTCGGTTTCAATTGCACCAGCATGTGTCCGACTTCTAGGCAAGGTCATAGCTGGTCGTGTGGTAAGACTTGTTTCAGAGGCACCCAACGTCCTAAATACTGGTAGAAGCGACCAGAAGTAATTTAGTTTAATGTAAGCGTACGTGCAGAGTAGCTTGCTGAAAGCTTTACAGGACAGACACGAATTTTAGCAATTAGGATCACTTACAAGAAGAAGACAAAGCTTATCAAATAAGTATTTTGAGAATCAAAGTCCTGACTTATTGACATTTGACAGACAGACAACGTACAGCATAAGCTGGTCGTAGACTTGTGAGGCATAAAATATGGGCTCATAACTACGAGCTGTAGGTACATAAGCACAGATAATACGTTTAGTACGGATCTGTGTATGAATTAATTTTATCTAGACTCCTATCGTTAGTCAAAATTACCAGAAGAAACGATTCGTCACAGGTTACTTCTAGGCAAGCGTGCTCCATCTTCGATCACATCATCGCTTACCATCAGGTGAGATAGTGGTCAAACGTGTGCCTATCAGTAAGTAGGTATGTGGAATGGTTTCAATGTTATTATTATTCAAATTTGCTATATGCAGAAGGTACCATTGTGACTAGATAGTGCAAGTTAACCCTAATTCTGTAAGCCACGTGTTAGGTGGGCATTACTTCTTCCACCTGGCGTTAATCCCGGCTATTGCCAGGGTCCGCCTTCCTACTTAGCTTCCTCCACTTTGCCCGATCTTGAACATCCTTCTCAGTCAGGCCATTGGCTCTCATGTCGGACTTGACGACGTCCAGCCAGCGCTTGCGAGGGCTACCACGGGACCTAGCCCCAAGAACAGCCATATTCATGCATCTCCGACCAACGTACTCCATAGGGCGGCGCATGATGTGGCCATACCATCGCAGACGACACTCTTGCAGTTTTTCCCCCACGTCACGGACACCAAGATTACCCCGGATGTAAGAGTTGCGTATGCGATCGGATCGCGTTTCGCCACTCATCCATCTCAGCATCTTCATCTTCATCAGCACTCCACAATTATTCAGTATTCCCGCTAGTAATAATAATGTTTCTGAAAACAATCCATTGTCCAGAATGTGCAGTCAATATAACGCAATATGTTCTGAGGTAGACTTGTTTTTTAATAGTTTTAACGAATTTAGAAATTATTTATTTAAATTGTAATTCAACACTATCGTTTAGTAACTTCTCCATATTAAATAATTATGCAACCTACTTTCACTATTGTCACTAATGAAGCATATTAGATATGAGTGCTGTGTACAGTAATAATTGGACTTCAGATTTATGTATAATATATTGTCATAGCTATGCTGAATTGTCTTAGTCTGTAGTCTGTCACTGTACTTTTTAAAATAAAATAAAATAAAAATAAAATAAATCTCCGTGACGCGAAGCTCCTGGGTGTGTCTGCTTAGTGCTGGCCAACACTCGCCCCCGTACAGTAGGACAGGCCGAATGATGCATTTATATATCTGCCCCTTGAGCTTCGGAGGCATTTTGCGGTCGCATACAACGCCCGTTACCTCGCGCCACTTCGCCCAAGCCGCGCCTATACGTGCTTGGACGTCGCCGTCCACGCTGGTGGGCATTACTGCTAAACCTTAATTTGTATTTCGAAAAACAAATTCTTTACCCACACGCAGGACCTTCTTACGGAACATTATAACACCTATTTCTCCTATTCGTATTGAAAATGGTCTAGAGAAACTGAGGTGAGATTTATATAAATAGATTCCAAACATATTTCCCTTACCTGGCATATAATAGGATGTATAGCTAGCTCTTGTTACGCCACAGTCTGAGGGGCACAATACAGAGGGGTCATACAAAGGTCGACGATTTCTCTAAGTGACGGACGGTCAGAAGTTCCTCGTTGTTTCAACTTGCCCCGGCTGATGCTGGGGCCAGTCGGATGAGCTGTTTGGACAAAAGTACAATTACTGTCCGCTCAACTAGATAGTGGATCCGAGGAATCTAAAACTTCTTGCATTGGCTCAAATAGGCGGAAATACCTTAATTTTGAATGTACCTTTACCTATTTGAATGCTCCTTAGTTTCTTTTGACAATTTTAATTACGGTAATTCAATAATGTAAATAACATTCAATCTTATGAAGAATTGTATGGAATGAGTCATATCTTATTTAAAGAAGGGCTATTAATGCTGCAAACAAATCGTTATTTTCAGGTTTATAAGTATATTTAGCCTGATATTAGAGCTGCTGTCTCTGGTAGATCTACTCGTAGCTCTACATTTATAAAGATACTTGCTATATACTCGTACATATAGTATATTAACTCGTAGTTTATGCTAACCTGTAGCGTAAAGAGCCTGTTTAAAAGTAGAGGCATAGGTACTTTCACAGCAATTTTGTATAATTCGCTGGAGCTTTTATCTATTTATTTTTATTTAACTGTCAACAAATTGTTAGTCGTTTAGCAGGTTCCTACGAAAAAGTTACTTGGAATTACACAAAACAACAGTCTTCGAACAATAAAAACTGTTAGATCGCGTGAAGAAGAAGATACAAACCCAAAGTAGGATGATTTGAAAGCATCTTCTCTTTTTGGAGGAAAACCCCGAGATGGACGATGATAAATTGATCATTTATAGTCTAATATCGTGACTGATAATTTAATAGAAATAACCTCACAGTCAAACCATTACTACGGTTTTGTGGGGCTTACTTTATTAGATATATGTGAATGTGTGAACTTCTACGTAAAAGGTCGTTCAGCCGTCGGTCCCAGCTATCATTAGGCTTCCAGTCTCGCCAAGAGGTGGTATGTAAGCCAGAAACTGGGTAGAAGAGGTCAGGTAGCAGTCGCGCCATGTAAATACTGGTGTTCAGCAGTATACAGGACAAAGCTAGGGAGATGATGGTGGTCAACTTGTTACGAGTTTACCCCTTACCCGGAACATTTTGATGCTCTTTTTGACAACTCAAAAGTTAGTTATGTAGCTTTTCAAATAAAACTCCATTTATTAAATCCTATATATATTTTGCAAATACAAAAGTGGCTGCTTGTTTGTTGCGTTTTCGTTTCGAAATGGAACTGATCCGTTAAAAATTACTGCGCTATTTTAATTTGCTATTTAATTTTGTTTGGTAGAGATGAATTGAATTTTTGAGAAGGTCTATCGGCTACTTTTTTGTCTCTGTATTTTGGATAATTTTCGACTTAAACATTTCCGATGCAAGGGTAAAATAAGATGTATGTAGATATACCTAGCTGTGTTCTGTTTGCAATCGCAGAAAGCTAAACGATCACACTAGTATGAAATTGAGTTATTTTAGGAATGTTCTTTAGGCCCGACTTATTTCGGTTTTACTCTTCTCTTGTGATGGTTCCGCACATTCAGCTTGCTTTGGACTACTGCTGTCCTGATGGCTTTACTCTAAGTCATCCAGTTGCACTAGAAGGAAACCTATCTCGAGAATGAAAATAGCGGTTTGATGTTTTTTCTATGTGAAAGCTTTCTATTTATCACAAAAAGCTTTTAACATTACGAATAATTTATTTACCCTAATTGACAATAGTTAGGTACTTGTGAAATTTTATGGTAACTGTTACAAGTACCTTATATTTATATACATATACGATACACATCGTATATATACACAATGTGTATATCGTATATATATATATACCTATACGATAGACACATTCTTATGTTTTTGGAATAGATATTTTAAAAGAATTGCAAGTCATTGACATTACATGTAACTATGTCAGGTAACTGTATCGTTATCTGCCTAGCCTTTCCCCAACTATATTGGGGTAAGCTTCCAGTCAAACCGGATTTAGCTGAATACCAGTATTTTACGCGGAGCGGCTGCCAACCACACCTCCACAACCCATTAACTGGGTAACACGGTACTTCATGGCAAGACTGGAGTCAGATTAACTGGCTTCTGACTATCCATAACGACTGCCAAAGATCTACAAATGACAGCCGGGACCAACGGCTTAACGTGCTTTCCGAGGCACAGAGGAAACTCGCTATGTTAAGATGGTCATCCATCCACAGACCAACCTTGGCAAGCGTTACTTAACCTTGAAGATCGACTCGTGCGGCGGTTATTATCTAGTTATGTTAATACGATACCTCTTTGGAATGCCATCGAACAGTTCTGAATCATCATGGCTTAATGACAGCAGTCTGTCTGGAAGATATTGGTGAATGGGATGACAAAATGAGCTCGAAATCCAAATAAAACTATAAACATGGAATCTTAGCGATACGGAGGAGGTTGTTGATCGATTCGTTGATAGATAGTTCGGGTAAACTTATCATGAAAACAACTACTTAGTTATCGTTCCTGGGTTTTGTGGCAAAAGGTTAAAGGATGATAAACTGAACAAGCTATGTCCTATGAGAAACCCAGCATCTAATTTTCTAGGAAGAACCAAGGGTATTCATTTAAACTTGTAATCGTTAAACTGATAAAGATAATTGGAGGTACGACTTTGGCAATGTTACACTATGTGATCAACTTTACCTAAGATATGTAAATCCTAGAGAGTAGTTTACACCTTTTTACGAGTACCTAGTAGTTTTTACTCCTTATCCGTTACTTTTTATTATAATTAATTGATAGGCTCGCGTTCGTCCTCCATCTCACCTGATGGAAAGAGTTGATGTGGTCAGCGACGGAGCAAGCTTGTCTAGAAGTAACCTATTCACTGTTGACTTAAAGACCCCCAAGTTGTAGCTATCAGGAAACTCAGACTACGGCAGGATATTCTATAGAGGTGTGCACATTGAAATTATTTCCAAATCGTTTTGCGCGTAATGTTTTAAATTAAGAGGATGGGTTTTCATTTTTTGAGCTAGTAGCGCATCTATTCTCCGATTTGACCAACCTGGCTCGTGGCGAGGGAAGCGAGCATACAGCCAATTATACTGCACAATGATATTAGTGTGAAATTCCCTAGCTTCGGTTGTGCAGCAGTAGGTGTTTAGTATGTGCCTAGCCGGAACATTATAGAAACTAGCTTGCTATCCATATTTCAAAATGGAACCTCCTGTAACCTTGGAGTTAGCAATGGATAAGCCCACTCGCTCTAGTACTGTAGACTCCTTACCGAAAGTCGATCTACCTACCTAGTGTCGTATATCCTTCGCATCTGTGCGTGACAGACAGCCATCGTTTGCCAAAGTAATAGACACCGTCGCACAACAATATTTGCCAACAAAGCCGCAGCACACAAAACGTCTTCAACTTAGAAATAAGGCCGAGCAGGTCGTGTGAACGTCGCGACGTGATCCGGTGACCCGCTGTCACAACACAAAGGCGGGGCTAGCTTTGTGCGCGTAAGCCGAGCCGCCGCCTGCGCCCGCGCACACCCCCGCGCGCCCCCGCGCCGCGTGAGAACACACCTTCGTACCTGCCTGACCATTGTTCCAGAGAAAAAAAAACTGAAATATATTGAGGTCTTGAGTTTAACTAATTTTGGCAGAGAGCTTTCAATAAATATAAAACCATTAATGAAGAGGGTTTGCGTTGTTCTGCTCTTTTGACATAGCTAACTCTGTTAAATATATACAGTCTTCCTAATGATATATTGAAGCAGTGTTTATAAATTGCCTTCAAGTGACAATTCCTTAACTTTCAATAAAACAAAAAGCATATGTACGTGGTCCACTAATGGTATTTTACTGAATATTTTTAATGTTACCTCGTTAATTCGTTTCTTCATCTGTTAGTGTATGTATCTGCTTATCAAGTTGAATCAATAACCCGGTCATGTCCTCATAGCAATTAAGATGTCTCAAAATGATGACCATCAAGTAGGTACCTTAATTCAAAATGTTTCAGCCTGGCAGTACCAGCTGTTGAATCATTTAAATTTCGCATATACCTACATACGTATACGCATGCACATTAATGCTGATGGAAAACCCGCTCGGAAAGCAGCCTGACCATCATTTCAGCATCAGGGGTTCGTGAATACTGTTATCTTCAACCACCCGTACCTAACATAAAAGCAATTGAAAATGTTTACAAGCTGCCTGCTGTGTTAATTTCACGTCATAGACAAAACACTATTTTTTATGTAGTAAAATTCAGGTAGGATATGGCTTTTCATGTGAAGATCATGTTAATTGTGTGTCAATATTAGGCAGTTTATTTTCGCGTATGATTTTTTTTATTATAAAGTTCATCAACATTATAATAAAAAATAAAATAAAAATGGTACATACTTTGACAGCTGTAGGTAATACTGGTAGTGAGTTCTTATTATATGTAGGTACCTATATGTATGAGTGCGTCCTTTTGATAGGCAGACCAGTAACTAAGATGTGAATGCGAGCCGACGGATGTGACGTTATCATCAAGTGACAGCTTGTCTATGACCAATTAATTGAGCCTCTGTTCTGTCAGGAATGAATAGTGTTTAGCCACTACTATGTTTATAAATAATCATTTCCAAAGCTTTATTACGTGAAGAATTAAATTCATGTTCATTTAAGGTATCTAGGTAGTTGAAATACGTCCTATTCTTAATTAATTCTCTAATGAGAAACCTACCTCGTCCGAAGGTCAATTAAACAGAATTGAGAACAACAGATCTTGTTGATCTGGTTTTTTAACATAGGTACATACATTTTAGAAAAATCCCTATCTACTTCCCAAAGGTGTTTTTTTTTTAATCATCTTATCATCAGCAGAAAATAGGTGTTATTAAAATACAGGTTCCTGTAGGTACCTATAGGTGAACGTTTGTCAGTTGTTAGTTGTCCACCATTTAACAGAGTTTAGTTTCTTCTGTCTCAGAGTTTGTATCAGGTAAACTCAGACAGAACAAGGAAAATTATGTTGCGCTATCTGCGCCGTGGTTTTCCTCAAATTAACGCGTTTATATTCAAACGACTTAAACTTTAATTATTAATTCTTGCTTGCAATAAATAATTTGATTGATTGATTGATTTAAACAATATTTATTATTTAACAAAAACTTGTTAACATGTTTTCAGGAGCACTTCAATCAGTTTTTACTGTATTTCGGATCAAACTGATCTCATGTAGGTACGAGGTACCTACTTACAACAGGTCCCTGACTGGATTACCTATTCAAGTCTCTTTTTTCCAAGACAATATTCTAGGGAGACTAATAGAATGAGAAATGAATAATAAAATGAAGAAATTAATAAAGAGGGTTAATAGGTTAATAAAGAGTTTAATTAAAAAACCTACCTACGTTAGTGATTACCTTAAACTGTAGAAGTGTACCACTGACTTAAAAATCTAAAGCTTAGGTATTTATTGATGATTTGTAAATTATACTTAAAACTAATAACAAAGCGGACAAGCTAAGTAAGAAAACTATAACAAGACTTGAATGACATGCTCCTGCGCTTGCAGCGCCATCTGCCGTCATGAAAAATGAAAATGCATGAGATGTTATTTTCTTTAGAACATAAGGTCTTGAGAACTAACTAAAAATGTATTTAAAACTCAAATCAAAATGTATGACACCTTCAGGTAGACATTACAACAAGTTCTGAAACACCTGAAAAACCTTGACCTTATTATTATCTAATTGTTTTTCAAAATAGTTATTTACATAATTAATTTCTTTGTTAGAATCATTAATGATATTGATTTAATAATGACTGCTTCCATGATTAAAAAGATCTGTACAAACAGGTGCGACGTAGAGGCAGCGAGCACAGTGCGCCATTATGTAGAGCTGTGTGCAGTCGTGTGCAGCCGTGTGCAGCTGTGTGCAGCTGTGTGCAGCTGTGTGCAGGTAGAGCTTCAGCAGAAACGACCAATGATTGATAATGCAGTGCTATGAGCAGACGCAGCCTGCACGCGCCGCCATCGAGCCAGCCCCCCTCCGCCTGCCACCCGCCCGCCGCGGCCCCCCGAGCCTATTCATTTCTTACAATTAATCAAAATTAAATCAACCACCACAACACAACACACTTTAGTATTTAAGAGCCAGCGGTAAAGTTCTATTTCAGGTGGCAAGCTGTTGAGTAGGCGTGTCCCCGCGAAGAAATCTGGCCAATACAGTGCGGTAACAAAATATCCGTATTGGCTATTAGTAGGCTCCGCCCGCGCGCGCGGCGTTGCGCAGGAGCGCACGGGCGTAAGTACGCGCCCCGCTGCGACGCTTGCGACCTTGTAGCGCCGCGCGGCCCAGCGGCGCGCAAGAGCGAAACGTCGTACGAAGTGCGGGGCGCGAGGCGGTTGGGCCCTTTCGGCAGCGAGGCTGTGCCGTGCGGCTGGGCTACCGGGGGCTGCCGCCGCTGGCCGGGCGGCGCCGCGCACAGAAGCGCTGCACACGCCGCGGCGAGCGCTCGTGTCGCGACTTACTCAACACAAAAACGATATTTTTCGCGAATTTTCCACCGCCTTGGAACACTCATAATATATTTTTCTTGAATTTTCAATAATTCGGCCTAATACTTAGGCCTAATTTTTATGTAGTCTAATAGTTATAAGAGTTAGGAAGTGTCAAAAAAAACTTTAAGAAAGTGCGTTTCCGAATAATAACAATAGCAATAAAAAATATTGAAAACACGACCTAAGTAAAATTGTGATAAATAAACGAATTGATAATAAAAAAATGTACAGTAACAGAAGTACAGTAATGTAAAGTAAGGCTGCGAGTAGACCAGCTGCTCCGAGCGCCGCACGCCACCATGCAAGCGATGAGCGCGAACGCGAGCGCGCCGCGCGCGCCGCAGAGGTCGCCTTTCGCCATCCAGGAGCTGCTGGGGCTGTCTGACAACCGCGAGAGCCGCGAGCGGTACTTCGAGAACAGAGATGGAGACAGAGTCCTGAACCTGTCGGAGAGCCGGGAGCCGCGCTCGGCGTACACGCCACAGTTCCCGCTGCCGGCGTCCATGGCCAGCCGGGTGGCGTACGCCGCCGCGTTCAACGCGCAGGCCGCCGTGGCAGCCGCCTTCCTGCCCGGCCCGCCACTATTACACCCGCCACCAGGTCAGTCTACGAACCCAGCTTCAATACACCTTAGATGTAGTTGTGTTGCCATCTTGATATTTTATTATCACAATCGTAGACCTTGGCTGCTGAATCAGTTGAAAACTTGCACACCTTACTGCTTCCTTGAAAAGGTTACAAAGTCTTTATCGTCCTGAGTAGGTCACTAAATCAAGCGACTTTAAATACCTTTCAGAATGGTTATGATAAACTTACATGAGCAATGATTTCATCAAGATTATGAGTTTAAAAACAAAGTTAGCGGCTTAACACTGTTAAACAAAGAACTGGAGGAAGTTTGTATTGTTTTGGTCAGTAATAAACATTTAGTGAATTATAAGCATTCACATTATAAAATGAAAAGGTGTTAAGTTCTAGACTTGCTTTACAAGCGCGCCGTCGGAGCACTCACCGCTCGATCCGTAGCGGCGCGCGGCGGTGTGCCCTCAGCGCTACTTGCGTCGCTCGCATAACGTGGCGGTATTGTGCTTGCGTTTAATTAGGCTTTTTGTCTTATTTGTTAATTAGCGTACAATACCGACTGCTTTGACGCGCCGCCGGCTCGGGTTACAGCGAGTGTATGCCAACCAGCCAATTGTTGGTAATATTAAACTGCTCGTTCAAATGTTATCTGCGCATTTATTCGCGATCATTTGGATAGTAGGTAATGCAGACTATTAGGAGTTTTACGTGTTACTGAGACATCCGATAACTGTTTTAATAATTTAACAATACCTAAGTTGATAGAAAAGCTACACGATGATAAAAAGCTGTTTGAGCATACCTCAAGAGTATGGTAACGTCTGAGATTAGTGCTGTCATGTGAACATTTAACTTTTAAAGTATCCCTCCGTTAATGTCGCTCGACTTAATTCTGTCACCTTTGATCTAGACTGGAGTCAAGAGCAAACGCATCTCAAATAAAAAAAAAACTAGTTTTCTAATGAAAGAAAACGTACCTAGATTTATAAAATGAAATAGAAACCATTATTGCATTGGCAAATATTTTTGGAAGCATTTGATGCTGAAGCAGTTGTTGGGTATTTATAAATCAATTCTGAATCTTTATTTTTAATAGCAGTTGGGATTATCTATAAATTAATATATTTATTAGTGTTTTAACACAGGAGTGTGTTGAAATCGAATCGCTGTAGGAACACATTTGCCGTCGGCGTCGGGCGAGCTCCTCCCGTGTGTGACGTCATAATTATGACACTCACATTATTATTACAAGTATTTGCAACGAGTTTCATTACTGATAAATTAAATTTATTTTGAAAATTGCTTAAAAATAGCACTTGTCGGTTTTGGTCAGTTAAACAAGACGTAGTAGTGTTTCCTTGCTGAGTACCCAGAGTAGAAATGCCGAAGCAAACTCGGAAGTCACAGTTTCTTTTAAAGTCCGTATTTGTAATAATTAATCATAAAAAAAAAATGTAATTTCTTTATACAAATCATAATTAGATTTTTGTTAAAGCTTTAATCCAATTTAAAGAAGAAAAATGTTGAGAGGCAGATTCTAATTCGAAAAGAATTGAAATTATAGTCCTATTGGATATTAAGACTAGCGTGAATCGGAGAGGCACATTTCTAGCCGTGTTGAAATGCTAAGTTTTAAAATAAAATGCGTCTGATTAATGAGATAACCTTTTTTCAGGATTTTTTTAGGTACCTATAGTTATTATTAAATACCGATCTATAATGAGATGAATACCTAATACCAAATTATGTAAATAATCGGGCGCTTGCTAATTAACATAAAATATTACATGATCATGACTGATTCCTACAGGAAATTGGCTGTCAATTAAACAATATTTGTTACGTTAACTACCATGTAACTACCTAGTTAACTTTATAACGAAAAGAAGATACTTGTAGGTTTTTGAATCTATGAGAATAACACCTATCATTAATTCACTTTTTGTAATAAGCTTGTTAACAATCAAATTACAAGTAATTGGGCAATTTTAGAAGAGATCCTTGATGTCAGAGGAAGGAAGTAATGTTTCAACAAAAAACTAAGCTTTAGGAAACTATTATAATACCTATTACCTGTTGTAGGTATGCAAGTGTCTGGTAAATGTAATAACAAGGTTACCTAACTTAGTGAACTTAATAGGAAGAAGGTTGTATCAAAAATATAGCTGCTCTACAAGTATATCATAGAAATTTGGTTTGGTGTCTTATGAAGTTGAGATAAAAATTATAATGGCGAATATGACACATATTACAATCATATAGATTAGAATCTTACCATGCAGACACTGTCATAGTAGGGAATATGCATGAAAAACGAATTTAACATCTATTAATTTTATCTAAAAATGTACAAAAATATAATACTAACAGTGAAAATAGAATCAAAATACTCGAAAAACGAAGGAGATATAATTTGTTAAACAAATATCCCTCTCGCGAAAACGCTGTTTTTTAATGGCAGCTGTATAGACGTCATGGACGATGACGTCAAATTTTACATCGGACTTCTCTTTCTAATTGTAATGAAGGTATTTAAAAAATAATTTCATGATTGTTTACTAGAACTTATTAGTATTTCATTTTGCAAATAAAAAAATCGCATGCATATTCCCTATTGGCAGTCGTCACACTTCCTAACTCGACTGTCACGCCAGGCAGCGGATTGGTGATCACAACATCGGTAGGTAATTCTTTTATTACTTTTACCCAATAGGCAGTCGGGCAATACTGTTCCTGAAATACATCTTCTCTTAGTTATCTTCAACAGCACAATAAGAGAGAGGACGGTAACGTTACATTTGTAGGTTCCTGTTAATCTGTAGCTAAATTATGTAGTATATATCGTATAAACTTCTTATGCAACTACAATGGATGCTGGCAAATATGTAGTACCTTCGTAACTTAACTGGTTTTAGGCGTTATTTTAAAGTACTCATGATGTATGTTATGTCTGTGTTTAACCTGTTTATAATAAATCTGGGAATAGCATCTATTCTTTACAGTTATTTATCAAAAGAAACCAAGCAAGCAACGCTAATTCCAAGCAGCGCTAATTTGACTTCAGATAAATCCTTCCTAGTTAAGTTACGCTATAGTTTGTAAAGAAGTCTCTATCAAATTAATATGATTAACGTGTCCATGATCTACGACACACGTGTGTACAAGAGCTGACTAAGACAAAGCGCCCGCGCCGGCGCACAATGGCCGCCTCGACGCGCGCGCGTCGATCTCTTCGTTATTGGCTCACCGGTATTACAGACACGTTATTATCTCAAGTTGTACTAAGTTTAAGACTTTGACGTCAAGTAGTTAATCATCTTGGTTCAGATTTTTATTATGTCACTTTTTAAGGAGTAAGATGTTAGTAAACGGTGCCTGTATCTGAGAGAGTTGTGAATCACGTTTTTATCATAATACATGTTTGTGGTCCAAATACCGTTGTTGCTGAGGCAAATGTAAAATGTAATGGTCCTGAAATTAAAAGCACATTTTTTATTTTGAAACACATTAAATGTACCTACTATCTGAATCAGAGACCAATTTAACAAGTAGATTTCGCAAAATTATGGCGTTTTCAGGCCCATTTTCAGTGAATTCAGCTGCCGCTACAACAGGGCCAACTACATCGGTAATTAGATATCAACCTTTTTGTAAGGAATGGGAAAATAATCGGTGATATATTGTAATTAACCATACCTAATTGTTTTAATTTATCGCTGTTGAACTACTATACAAGGCCTACGAACAACAAAGATGGCGCGCGAGGCCAATCCCTTCATCATTAACTTAGCGTTTATTATTGGAACCGTGATTAACCTTCGCATTTCAAGATTATTTACAACATTATGCGTATTCATTACATTATGTAGATAAGCTATAATATTATATCACTTGTTTTGCACACCTCTTGCGGTTAATTATAATATTTCTTATACGGTTGCTGTTTGTTAAGCCAGGTTAACCACGGAGTTGGCCAGTAGGAGGCCTGTTTTAGTTCCTCAACGATTAGGAACTTGTTATTTGCTTGTCCACTGAAAAAATCTAATTAGTCCGTTACATTATCAAACAATATTTGTCCCGTTTTCTTTCTTTTGTTACGTTAACCAAAATTGACAAAGATACGACGCTTTTAAAATACTCAATACGTCACGCCGTGGTATAATTTTTAGCGCGTTCTGACGTCACGAGCCCCCACTCCCGAGTATTGGTGCGTTTTATCTTTGTCAATATTTATTGATTATTATTTTACAATACTCTAACTGAAGGACTAAATAGATTACCAGTTTATTGATGGTGGACACTAACCTATTATTGATGGTGGACACTAACCTATTATTGATGGTGGACACTAACCTATTATTGATGGTGGACACTAACCTATTATTGATGGTGGACACTAACCTATTATGCAGCTATTTTGATGAGGATCTTTATTTAAAGACTCCTTTTTATCTCGGTCTTTTGTGCAAATCTAATGTATATTACTATAACCATTTCCAATGTACCGTAAGGAATAAACTAGATTTTAACTTATCATTTAAGCAAGCTTAACATGTGTTACGTTAAGCTTGCTTTAATTATAAGTTATAATCTCGGCATCTTATGTGTTCCTACGATAAGACTGTTTCCAGACCTCTCTTGAACAGAACATTTTCAATCGATAATAATAAATGATAGGGCTTATCACTCTCGATGTAACTCATACTCATTCATAATTGTCACTATACCTCGATTTCCCACCTAATCGATAAGTGTAGTATCGAAAACAATCACAAAAATAATCAAAACACTTAAAACCGAACCTAAATTCGAAGTGAACAGACAAAACATCTCACTACATCCACTTAGGACACAAAAGATATCCACACACCTACTTACGGCACAATGCTCAGCCAGGCTCGAGAGCTGATGCAGCCTCAATCCAACACCTCCGCAAAAAAACAAATGCCTTACAAATAGTGCTTGAAAGAGGCTCACACCTCCCAGAATAGACCTTTGTGGGGCACAAAGACGCCCAGATAAAGCCTCTTTGTGGTGCGATGTGCGATAAAGGGCCCGAGGACCAGAATAAGGGTATTCACTAAATTAGTGGTCATTCGCCACCTTTTCTGGTGATTGATTTAAGGTCTCGTGTGAGTGTTGTTTGGTTCAGTTGAATGGTAAACTAGGAGGGAGGGGGGGCAGTCGTCCTTGTACTTCTTGTGTTGTTTTAGATTTAGTAGGTTTATTGTCTGTTAAATCATCTAAACAAAAGCAAGATTTCGTATTGGTATGTGAATTTAAGTTCGTTTCCAAAATGAAATCTTCTTCACCGGCGAAGTAGATAACTTCCTTGTAAAAACTTCACAATGATTACAAATAGTGGATAGATTCCTGTTCTAAATGTTAGTTTATGAAGTTCAGTTTACGCTCCAGGAAATTGTAGTGTTCAATAAAATTGATTTGATTATTAGACAAAGAATTTGTTCCATTATGAGTTAATACAAAAATAGTGATGGTTCTCTCTATGAGCTGCACAGGGGCCATACCGAAGTAAACGTTGCAATTTGTAGTTTATGGATTTAAAATAACCTATTGGCAATAATAGGCTATCACTGGGAAACACTAATTTATGTAAATACATACCTAATTCATTTAAGTGCATTGTCCAATAACTATTATGATGTATTCACTTATCTTTCAATACGACAGTTTCAGTAGCCGCTTCGCTCGGTGAAGCGCGATGTGGGTCATACGTTCCGGGTTCCGTATCGATCGCGGCTGCAATGAGACGCCACATTAGCGGTGTTATTAGCATGCCCGCGGACCCCCACTCCGGTGGGGGTGCACTGACTGATGTGCGATCGTTTAGCATTCGCTTAGCTCGGTATATAGTAGCCACGGATGGTGTTAATGTGTTCTTCGACTGAATGAATTAGTCGATATTTTCAGCAGCCTTTGAGAGAAATGATTCCTGATGTGATTTTTAAATGACTAAGTTTAACGGTTATTTTATTAAGTAACGTTGTAGAAGATTACTATTTGCATGTTACGTATATTTTCTCAACGTCTATAAGTTTTTCTTTCTTTCTTTAATGGATACGAAAAGCAGAGAGTCGGCTGTTTTACACAACTTGGAAAAAACTATCCAGCAGTGGACTGCGACAAACTTATTGGACTTACTTTTGTGCAATGTAAAATGTGTAGGGACCTACATACATGTGTTTTACGCTACATCTGTAGTGTTACGCCGTAGAGATCCGCGCAACCATGCCTCCAAAACTCATCATCATTGGGGTCGGCTTCCAGTCAAGCCGGATTTAGCCGAATACCAGTATTTTACGTGGAGCGACTGCCTACCAGACCTCCACAACCTATTAGGTAACTGGGTAACACGGTACTTCATACTTCCAAAACTACTGAAGTACGAGTATAAGCAATATAATTACAATGTTTCGGACTAATCACGAGCTGTGTAAACACTATCATCAGTAACAAGCATCGTATATCCGCCACTGGAGGCGACTGCTAACCCGAAAGGGAGCTCGGTTATTGGTTCGCACAACCGCTGGAACACACACACACACACACACGCGCGCACATAATGCGTTCCGTTGCGCCGTGCGTGTGTGTGTGCGCTAACCCTTCCCTACACCCAGTTCGTTGGGGAGTGGTGTCGGGGACAGGAGGCAGCGGGTCGCGGTAGCAGGGGCGGAGAGTGAGATTTGTAGTTAGGATGTTAGTTTTTTTACATAATTAGTACTTACACACAAGCTTATTCATAAAAATCGTGCTTAATATAAATATCGATTGAAAATCACAGATTATTTATAGAGAATTTTAATTCAGAATCTGCTAATCAGTATTAATAAGCTTTTGGTTAAAAAGTAAGGTTTGTTAGTTATTTAGTTTATTGAGGTGTTGGTCTTTGCGAATGTTCTTTCAACCAGTGCTTATAGTACCTAACCTGTATCTGAAAATTGTAGCAATAGACGTTACTGTAGTTAAGAAATCGTAGATAATGGGGACCAGATTTTACAAAGCTTTTTACGCCACACTTAAACGAGTAACTTTGGTCCCAAGTCTTTAAGGCCTAATTTACTTTGCATGTAAGTTAATAATCTATACTAATACTAATATATTATAAAGCTGAAGAGTTTGTTTGTTTACTTGAACGCGCTAATCTCAGGATCTACTGGTCGGATTTGAAAAAAAATTCAGTGTTAGATAGCCCATTTATCGAGGAAGGCTATATATCATTACGCTAAAACTAATAGGAGCGGAGCAGTAATGAAAATTGTGACGCAGACGAAGTTGCGCGGGTCAAATAGTAGGTACCTAGTATAGTATAATAATAGTACCTATGAATAAGCACATTAATCGCTGCATCTATAAACATGTGCCGTGTCGTAATTTGTCTCGGTGTGCCAGCACTGCTGCTACTAGGCTACACCGCACCGCTCCTTGTCGTACCGTACCGTATAGATGAGCCGTTGACGTGCCGCACCGGACCGGTTGCGTTATTGCTCGATGTTGATAACAACAATGCTTAGGCGAATATAGCAACAGATATTAATATCCATCGATTTACAGTCTGCGTCAAAATAATTGAACTTTTCAAGTCAGTTTGGAGGACCTCCACTTGACTCAGTCGCTATGACAGAACAGAACAGAAAAATACCTTCGATTCATGTCAATACCTAATAAGCTGTTACTGTCAATTTGATGATTTGAGGCGGAGTCAAGTTGGAGGACATGAGTTTAACTATAGACGTTATTGTTCAATTTAGATTTCTATCTTGAATTTCAATGAATGAGGCCAACAAAAATTTTAACCTGAATAATTAAATACCATGAATGCAAGTTATTGAACACAGGTATTTTGATTCTTAATGAAAAAGTTGCGCTGTGTAGGAAGTATAAGGATTGACATGAGCTAAAATAATTATTATCATTTTCCCGATTTTCAATTAGGGCATGATAACTTTTAGTGATCTAACTGTATTGTTCTCTTATGGAACCCCTTAAAAGAACGGCTGAAACAATGTCATTTAACAATGCATACAAAACTGACAGCTTATAATAAACAACACACCATAGAATCTTTTTATACAGCAGTTTGTTTGACAATGTTTCTTTTTATCTCTCGATCTATCTATAATTACATAAACATACACCTACCTCTATCGGGCAGTGCCGGTAACGTATAACATAATCTTTGTGTCTATTAAACATACAGTTGACTTACCATGTACCACTCACAACCAACGTAAAGCATCAACAAATCAAAGATAAAACAACAATTAGTAGTGCTGCACAAAGCTAAGTCACACACACACACACAAGCTCGCACGCCCCACACGCCGGGAGTGTGCGAGCGAGGGAGTGGAGAGTGTTCGGCCCGACACCTCCGCACAAAGAACCACGCCGCGGCTCTAATAGCTAGTTTCACACAACTAGGAAAAACGCCTAGCTGCGCCTGCTTCAATTAAAAACTAGGATTACTATAAAAAGTGCAGCTAGAAGAAAAATGCTCGATTTTTTTTTTTAATAATTTTGATAAGCTAGCATTTGACCACAATGTCACCTGATGGTATAAGAGATGATATAGTCGTAGATGCTTGCATTGAAGGTAATCATTATCGACTTAAGACCCCCCGTGGTTCAAGAAATAGCACAAAAGTATGTCGTAGCTCCCTCATGCACAGTTTCGACAGTTCGTAGCACTTTCCGTAGCGTAGGCGTAGCTTCGTAGCAGAGGCGTAGCATAGCGTACTGGTTGTTTATTTTTATAAATCTTCTCTATCGTTTTTTTTTTCATGGAATGCTTTGAAATAGTTTGTACAGATAAATAATTCGGAATATTTATTTATAACGTACTGAAGTGTGGATAAGTGATATGGTGTAATTCTAAAAGGTTTGGTGTCAAAAATGCTTCCTCATGTATATTTTCTGTAACTTATAAGGTGTACATAATAAACATTTTATGCGAATAAATAAGTAAGGATCCCAAATGAAACATTTATGAAATTGAATATTTATGATTTTTTTTAAATATTTGCAGGTCGACAAAAACTATTCCGACCACAAAATAACCAACAGTCGTATAAAACTTTCGCTAGTCGTTAGCAAACAAACAATAAGTCAGGCGTGAACATCAATTTATATTCTAGTGGCGGGCGTTAGGGTTCAAATTTACTTAGCCAGCGCGCTGCCTCCCGCGCCTCTAATTAGCCTGAAAACGAAACTATCAACGGGTAGAGTTAATTTAGACCTTGGGGTTGGAGTGATATGGTTGGTTTCTGCGTGTGGTGTGGTAACAATAATAGAGTACACTCGACCTGTGCAGCGCGAGATTTCCCGCGTTACTTGTGCAGCAAAGTGTCGCTGAACACTTTGTCGGAATTAAAAATATACTTTAACAGTAGCTGCGAGTGTGTCGCCGCCGCCCGCGCCGCCACGTGGGACGGTTCTTGTTCTACTACGAGCTGCTGTTTTTGGGAATTAAAATGACTAACTGCAGTGATGTTAAATGGTGTTTATTTCACTCGTACTGGTCCCGCCTGTCATTTGTAGATCTTTAGCAGTCGTTACGGATAGTCAGTGACAGTTTTACCCAGTTTTTGGGTTCTGGCGGTCTGGTTGGCGGCCGCTATACGTAAAATACTGGTATTCAGCTAAATCCTTGTTTGTCTGGAAAAGGCTAGGCAGATGATGATGATTTCACTCGTAATAAATTAAATCAAGTTTTTGAAAAGTTGGTATGAAAAAGGTACAACATATCTGCTTGGTTATGTGATGAAGACACGTCGGAACATTTGTTGATATTAGCCTGTAAAAGTCAACGACTAAACGTGTGGATTTCCAAGGATTATAATCCTAACTAGATTTTCGAGTTTGTTTGTTTGTGACCTAAGCACTCACGTCTAAATTGCTGCACTGATTTTTATGAATTATGGTACAGAAATAGAAATCTAGCCTAAAACCGTCTCCAGGGACCCACTCTAGCGACGGTTTTAGGCTATTTTAACGTAAGGAAAGCCATGGGAATAAGCTTGCAATTTTATAAATACATTTTTTACTATTTCTACAAAATAAAGCTCTACGTAGTACAAATTCAGTTTATAAACTCAAGTGTATGAGCGCAACTGAAACATAAGTTAGTGTCAGTTAGCGCTAAAATTAACATAACCCGTTTAATTCGCTGAGCAGGAAGGCTTAACGGCGCGCCATTTAAAATTGTAATGTTGCAACTTGAAAAGACAACAGGATTTTAATATACCTTTAAAATGTTTAATACTTATTTTAATTTGCTCTTGGGATATAAACTTTTATTTATTATACTTATATGACATTACCTTGGCATGCTCCACTAGGCAACCAAGGGTGGAATACCTACCTGTTACTATGAGATGATTACAGCTACGGTGATAATAATTATGGAAAACTAGTTTCTGTGAGCAACTTGGACCAAAGTAAAAAATCATACCACTCACACATGGACATACTCTCGGGATAAAATGAATCCTTTGTCCTATTCCAGGACATGGTATATCGGTGGGCAAAGTTACATCGCAATCCGTGCAGCCATTAGGACGTGAAGAGCTTACAAACAGACAGACAGACAGACCGAGTTACTTATGCATTTAAAATATTCGAATGGATTTCCCCTGTTTATCGCATATTATCATAAAAGGAACCTCCAAGGAGGCAATGCCTTGCAAGAGCATGAAGCTACCTTATATATCTGCATACGCTGCACATTGTAATCGGTATGATTGCTTGGTTTACTATTATTTCAGTGGCTATTACTGCACACATCGCTTCCCAATATGAGCCGTCCAAAGAGCACACATCAATAACCTCCAAATACGCCCTCAATACATATCCCCATTACACGCTGAAAACTCCAATAAAAAACCTAACATCTCGCTCATATTTCAGCTGAAACCAAATAGCCTTCCTGCATCTCTATCCAGCTTACAGATCAGGGTATCTTGCGTCTCGTTTTTACCCGTGAGCTTGGCAAGGGCCGATTATGATAATGTTGGCTGAATATAAATTGGGCTGTTATGTACAATGAGTTATTTAGCGCCGAGGGACGATGCCATTATGTAAATGTTATGAACGTATCGCAGTAATGAATTTGTTAGAGTCGTTATTTATTTATTAATGGCGGATATTAATTCCTTCGTTTTTGTGAGTGTTTAGGGATGAGAAAAGTTTGACGTTAATTGGGTGCTTTTTCTTCGCTTCTGCTAATTTCTAATGTAGGTTGATATTCAGTTTTGTTTTGTGTAATTGTGTGTGTATTGTTTGTGTCTATTACAATATTGTCAGTGATGACGTTTGCCTTATGATCCTGTTCCTACAACCTAAGCTAGTAATAATTGACCCTATAAATATACCTAATCTAGCAAAAAATTGTCTTTATGCTGGTTACAACTGACCTGCGTGCCTCAGTCGATACTAAATGTCAATATTCACATAAGCCTGTCATGAAATCCATGGATTCCATGAAAAAGATTCAAAACCGATGCAAGAATAGATTGTCAAAGGAATCCGACAAATAGTTACAAATCACTTCTCAGAAGCAGTACATCGTCCTTCGAGCAAACTATCGCTAGCGGCACGACATGCCACCTCGGCGCGGCGTGTCGGCTCGCATTACTCGGTAATTGTCGCAACAGTATCGTCTAAACGCTTGTTTTCGCGACACAACGCACCCCGAAAAATCTATAGCTCACCCCTGCCCCCCCCCCCCCCGCCGGGGCAGCCCGCGCGTCCGCCTCACCCCCGCAAGCGCCCTCCGACACACTCCACTTTTGGACTTTTTAACCCAAGATGGCTTAATTTTCTTCTCGCAACGATTATTCTGCGTTTCTTAAAAAACTCCATTAGAATTGAGCCCAGCGGGGCGTTACGACGATAGCGGGGTGACGCTGAAGTGGGGGGTCGAGTCCCGGCGAATGTTCCCGGATTAGCATTTAGCAGGTTTTTGTGGACAATGCGTGGAGCGGAGGCGAGCCGAGCGGAGCTGAGCCGAGCGGAGCAGAGCCTGAGGAATGCGCTTTTGTTTAGGAGCGCGGGCGAGGGTTAAATTGCTTCATTGAAATGTTCGGAATATCTCGTGCACCTCCGCCGCCACGTTTTATTAACTGTACAGTTATTTGGTTTATTAAGTCGCACTCCTGTTTGCTCTAGTGGCCCATTTCTGTCAGTAGCTACCTCCCAGTTCATCTTATTGTTTACCCAGTCCAGATTGCAATTCTTTGAAAATATTCATGAATAGGTAACATTTGAAAATATCTTCGTATAAGGAACAGCTCGCGTCTGTTCTCATTAGTTCGTACAATTCAACACGACTGACATGGTGCGTGTTCACATACGTAAACAAACAAGTTTGTAACTTAATACTAATTACATTAAACTTAGTATATGCATGAGTTATTCATGTCTCACTTGCATACGAAACACATTATTTTAACATTACACAGGAAATGTTGTTATTTCTGAAGATATATGTAAACTCATCATTTTCGTTTAGTTCAAAAATATGAGATATCTGTTGCCAAAACGACGAGTGCCTACATTCGCAACATTGAGGTCGCCTTGACTTCTTTCTTTATTTTTAGTGACAGCCTGATTTTCGTCTTGCTTATTATTATAGCCTATTTTGCACTTCATGGTATCTCAGTTAGAGGCCTCTGAAAGTGTTCCATTTAGAATGGGCGCAAAACAGAAGCGGCGCGCGGAAACTCACTTTTAGTCATGTATGCATAAAAAAAATCACAGTCAATCATTTGTGGGTTCAGAGAATGGTCTAGCATGACAGCATTATGCTGGACGATCTAAAAGGAAGTTTGACGTTTTAGTGGGATTGCAGTTCGTCACACTCAGAGGGGCAGGTGGGGGAGAGACTCCCGTTCATTAGTCGACGGCATCGGTTATGAGATGAGAGAGATAGGGAGAGACGTTCACCTTGAAATCATAACAGCATTCATTTGCCTTGATTATTGCAGTCGCTCCGTTTGTGCAACGAGAACAGGTCAGATATGCGTCGTACCCTTGTGGTTTAGTGAGTCCAGTCAAATAATGTGGTATACGTTTGTTAATGGTAGAGGTAAATAGTCTTTTTTTGATGAGATACAATTGAGGCTGCGTTTATGAAAAGTCATCATCATCATTTCAGCGGAAATATATATATAGCCGGACAAAGGTGGGCCCCTCCGAAGGGTCGCCTCATCGACCAGACCTTTGCGTCTCGCATTCGCGGTTCGCCTGGACCTTCACCAGTCCTTCGATCCACCTTGTGGGAGACTTTTCAACGCTTCGTATTCCGTTCTTACGAAAAGTAGACCAAATAAAATTATGATCCGTTGAGTTGAGAGCTGGCTCTATTAGCGTTAGTGTGGCGGTGCGGCGGCGGCGGCGCGGCTGCGTCCGGCTCGGAAGCGCCCGCGGCGGCGGCGAGCGGCAGCGGCTCGGCAAGCTTATTGTTAATTAATTACAAACGATTCTGCCGAGCGCAGCCTCCTACAGATACAGACAGGCCGCAGGTACACCGGGGATGACACACATACCTACTCATCATCATTCGTAAGAGTGAATACTCGTAGGTTTAGGTCGAACACATCGCTTTCCATCAGGTGAGATTATTCAAACGAGAGTCTATACATAACAATATTTTATACAATCGGCAAAAAAAATAAGCATTAATTTCAGTCAGCCAGTGCATAAGACATGAAAACTGAGACTAGTCTTTTTATTTGTTTGAAAACATCCTAATTTTCTTTTGGCCCTATAACATCATGTTTGACAATACTTGCCTCGTTTAACTTTAAATGTTATGCGTAAAGACTTCCTAAGTTTTTGGACTGATTTGTGCTCAATTTATGGGTGGCCCCGTATTATATAAAGGACTTTAAATCACAGCTGTCCCTTATGTATACCTACTATGTATTTTAGAATCTCATACAAGGAAGCTTTTGTCTAAATTCGATTGGATATATCAACAAGACCGCCAAACCGACGAACCCCAACTAGCCAAAATCAAGACATAAACTAATTAAACTTCGTTTCCCCGTGTGTCTCAGACCTTACGGAACGGATCGCTTCTCTGCGTCTTTGTATGGCTGGCATTTCTTCAGCGGAGGCAATGAGGCTTTAATGAGGCCTTCAGAGGCCGCCAACTGATTAACTGGCGCACAATCACTCTCCTGCGACACCCAGGAAACGATGCCATCGCGTTAGAGAAAATTATAAGTGCCCAATTTTCATAGCAGAGCTCACCTATACACATTCTTAAATGGTCCCCAGTATTAAGAAATATGCATAAGCGCTGTTATGAAAATTAGGGACTAATTTGAGTGAAGGGAGGCTGATTATCTTTTTAATGTTGTCGACACCGTTGTTACAACATGTCGTGCCATTATGGCTCATTATGTTACAGTACAACGTTTAAGCGTCGAAACTCACTCTCCTCTCCCTTTGGGTGGAGAGAAGACTGAGTTTCGTCACTTTTACAAACCAACGTTTCTTTTGGTCTTTTTCCTCGATGTTTGTCATGTCTTATACATCTTCCAGCCCTTGTCATGTAGAACAGACTGGACACAATACGTCTTCTATTTCCCTTTCTGTCTCTTGTCAATCGTCACTAACAAAGAAACACTTTTTACTAACGTCATAAAAAAATAACAGTCTCGGTAATCCAGAAGTAAGTAGGTAATTAATGAAGCCTGTTCCATCAACTGGGCCAGTTATAAGTGCGTCGGCATTGGCTGTCAATTGGGAGTTAATAGTGAGCCCTGGCCAGGAATGCGGTCAGGGAGACGCGCGGCGTCTGCAGGCATCTGGCTAATACCGCCGCGTTCCACTTCCAGCCGTGTTTGCCGATATTGCTCATTATTGCCAAATAGATTTTTGGGTCCAATTAGAACCATATTCTGATGCTCTGATATACGAGTACATACGTACTTATTGAGTTATTTGGGTTTTGGATGGCACTAATACTTGTACCTACTTACAAAATTACTGTTCATTTTGTCGAGTTTGTTACCTGTTTGTTTGTTGATAAATAGTTACATCCACCAAGACCTAGTAAAGGAAAGTACATTAGCATGCACTGTGGCACATCGAAAGCTGTCAGTTCCAGGATCCAGGGCGGTTATATGATAGGTACTTGTCAGAATGAGTAAACTTCTTTTATTTGGATATTTTATTTTTGTTTCACGTACCTACCCATATCCAAGAGTGGGTGTCCACATAAAGAAGTTTGACGAGAATTTATCACTCCAGTCAAGTATCTAAACTACGCCAGTGTGCGTTGTCTCCACACAACAAATAATATTGTTTGTGTGTGTGTGTGTTTACGAGGACATCAAAGCTCGCCGGCGGCGTGAATGCCAATTGGTTTTTTTATCGTTTTCTCTAGGCTCGTGATAACACCGTCCCCCTACCCCTGGGGGGGCAGGCACCCTGCGACGTCTTGCTGCCAAGTCTGCATAGTTGGCAAGTTCGCTCGTACATCTAGTTTGTCTAATGCTGAGTTAGTGGCGGATCATAGCACTGAGCTCGTCTAGACGTGGTGCCGGGCTGCGTAACTATGTGGCTCGGATTAGACGTTTTATTCGTGACCGTAGATAGCTTCGAGTATGTTGGCAGTTCTCGGCGTCCTTGGTTAGGTAGATACGCAATCAGGCAAAAAAAAATATTATAAAGTACACGGTTGTTATAAGTAATCTTTCTGACATTTCGGACCAATTAAAACTTCACACTCTCCAATCACACCAAAAACCAAACAATGCAAAATCTCGAAACCAAACAAAATTAGTTGATCATGTAAAAAAACAGCGAACAAGCTTCTGCAATATTCGCCTGGGGCTTGCTGTGGCATAGTATACGATTTGGACCATTACACGAAGACCCCCGAAGCCTTGCTTATCAAGTTATTCCTTCTTACATTTGCGGCAGGAGCAGAGGTCTGGGGGAGTTGGGCTAGTGATAGAATTGACTTGTGGCCAGAGTATGTTGAGCTGTGTGGGTCCGTGGGTTTGTTCCGGCGTGGCCGTGGCTAGGGTAAAGCGGGGGGGGTGCGGCAGGTCTGGGCGGCTGGCGGCGTGCGCGTGTACCAGTGCTCACTTCACACGTCGCACAAAGCGCGCTAACTGCCTGCTATTAACTGCTCGACCCCCTACAGGCTAGTGACGTGCTCGGTGCTGCTGGGATTATCGAGTTACGGATGCGAGTCATTCGGCGGACTTTGTGATTAACGCTTTTTCAGTGATTTCATACATTTGAATCCCTACACAAACCAAACAACGACTACGGTGGAAAACGTTCATTTAAAGATTTTCTTACACCTCGACTACAATTACCAGTTTGACTTAAGTAGGCAAAAGCTGGAGATAAGATGCACGTCCTGCATGAGGTTAGGTATCTAGTCAGTGGGTGTTCAGTACATGGTGAGCAACTAGATATAAGGATAATGAAATAGGAGGAAACTCGCCCTTTTTACTAATAATATACCTACCTAATGTAATACTAGCAAATATTTGAATACTGTTACAAATTGTAGTTGTTTGAGTTGTCTCACAAATTCGTCTTTTATTTTAGAAATTAGGACTGGGTTTTCAACACAAAAGTCTTGATTTACAGGGATTGGTGAAATTAATCAAATAATTTAACTTTTCACTACGATCCATTATCCAATCTTACGAACTCTGTCATTTTCAGAGATTAATCAATCAAAACAAATTATTGACGATAACAAATGAATATCTACGACGAGGCGATCTGTGCCAACACTAGCGCTCGCACCGCCCGCGGCTCCTTTCCCGGCTCTAATCAAGCGAAACAAAACCATACCACCTACACATTAAGATCTTAATTCCATTGTGTACTCATCTTATATTATTATTTTTTCTGTGACTCTTAGAAGCAATTTGAACCCTATTTTTAGAAAGCTTGGGTTGATGTTAGCTTGTGAGGTGTGCATTGTATTGAGTCAATGATTTCGGTAGAACAAGGGCTGTGCCCCCAATGGCCCCGATAAGTTATCCGTTTTCGCTTGTTTTATAATAAGTGAACAGATACAATCAGCGGCACTAATTACGAATCAGTTAATTGATTAATTTCGTTCACTTTCGGTTTCACCACATTATGTAGAGGATACACTGTTTTAGTAACATTCATTAATTGAATGTTACACAGGTTAACCTTTATTTTCAATATACTTAAGTATTGCAAATCAAAAGTGTGTTTGCAGTGAGTAGAACTGAGTGTTACTATTGTTAAAAATAACACCAAAGATATGGTTTTATTATGGTAAAGCCGTGCAAAAAAATTAAGGCCTGAATCATATTTGTCAGTATCCACACGATAAAATGAAAATTGTTTTACAGTGTAATTCTACAGGAAGAATGTCAGTCCAGCTTGCAATAGAATAAATTTTCGTTCAAATTACATATTTGACATGTTGACCCCCAAGAAACCGGTACAGTTATAGGGGGTCACCCTCCATTCTCAACTTGTAGGTTTGTACAATTTAATTTAATTTCAAGTGTAAAATTGCAATGAAACAGAGGAGTCACACAGTCATAATCATAACATACTCGCACAAATTTATAACGTAAAGACACCACATGATGTCACTCACAACCAACCATTAAAAGCGACCGCCTTCCATATTCAAAATACCTGCACACAATCTTATTCATAAACTTATTCATAAACACATACGTGCAACAATAGTAACACAATCAAACGAAATGATTATTGCTAAATTACACCTCCGAGCTGAAGGCGGGGTCACCCGGTACTAGTACTCACAAGGTAACCCTTACAACGGGTTGAGCTAACTCTTACACTGAGCCATTGTAATCTTATGTCACCCAGTCCCACAATATTGTGACAGGCGACACCTCTGCCACAAAGGCGGATTGTGACGGTGACAAAAACGGTACATTATCGAGCCGGCCCATTGTGGCACTTTAAGTGTCTTTTTGTTATTTAAATCGGATTTGTGGGTTTTTATTCAGTTTTTTTTTGTAATGTTGGGTTTGCATTGATAGCGCCATCCAGAGATTGGGAGAGAGGAAGTGATGCACCTTTTTGGTGTTGAGAAATCTTTTGTTGATCTTTTTGAGGAAAGTCTACAATGTAGCGGAGCTATGTCAGTTAAAAGTTGTGAGACTATTTTGGGAAGTTGTTCAGTTTAAAACTTACAACAATCAATTTGGCCAGAGGCTAAGCATTGCCATTTAACGTGGCAATTCACACCACCACCAGCTCACTACCAGCTGATAGCGTTTAGGACAAATTTTCCAAATAACTCAATTTTAAATTATAAATTGTACCCTATGACTACAGTCTCACACGGTCACACGCACACCCTTATATAAAGTCAAAATTCACAAGTCACTATTCCAAATATCACCCTTGAAATTTTTGATTATTTTCCTACAATCCACAAAATAACACAATTATCGATTTGAAGTAGATAATGACGTCCACTTGACAGGCGGGGCGTCATTTCGCGGAAGCGCTTGTTTGTGTAGGCTGCGCGCGCGCCGCTACCGCTACCCGCAACTGTTGTTGTTGCAACTGGTTGTGTTGTTCTAACGTAACCCCCGCGATATTTATGTTACGGGTAGTTTTTTTGGCACCTGTTGGAGTGCTTAATCGGTTGGGAAAGAAATGTGCAGTGGCGGTTAAGTGAACCGTTTTGTTTGAAACTGTTATTGATTCTGGGAAAGGAAATAAAGCCTGCATTAATTATCAGTTTTATCAGGTGATTTTTGACTCTTAAGATTGTTCCTTGCAGAGATTGATTCTCAAGAGTATCGATGGCATACAAAATATGAGAATAATCCACAGTTCCAAACTACTTTTGTTAATAGCAACATTTGGTCATCATTATCTCAATGAACAGCCGCTTGGTCCGAAAATTTGCAATAAAATTTCAATTACCTTAAACCACGGACTTAGTTCATCTCAAATTATAAGAGCTCTTTTGTTAGCGGATTAGCTGGCAGTGCGCGGGGGAGGGCACGCGGCCCGCCCGGTAATTGAAATAGCTGCGCGCATTAGATGCTGTTATAACCGCCACTGTACGCTGGCACCCCGCGCCTCCTCCGCTAGGGTCACCATAGACAAACGCGGGGTAACTGCATGTCTTTCCGAAGTCCTTTCGTCACTGGTTTTACCTCGCACAGTGTTCCACAGAACATTCTTGCAGGATTACAAGTTTAGTGTGACAGCCAGCTCAATTAAGTAACCCTCGAGCCGATTGGATATTAATTTATTGGCGTCATATAGCTCAGTAATGCGGCCGGAATGCGGATCGTTCACCACTTCTATTCCGCTCGGAGTTTATTGCTCGTTTCAAAGCCATTGTTAGAGCTTTGCTCGGCTTATGTCGGAGTTAATTTCCCAATTAGATTTTGATGGTGATCATTTCACAGCTACCTATAGTACTTATCTGGTTTCTTCTTTTATTCAATACTATTTTAATCAACATGAGGCCTGTTTTCAAAGATAATCCAAAATAATAACGCCTTCACACCTAAATCGCTGAAACAATTTTGAAGAATTTTGGTACAGAGGTAGATGAACCACGAAGAAAATCTAAAAAAAAAAAGCGGCGAAAATCTTTAATAATATGAGCAAAGCCGTAGGCAAAAGCCAGCAAGTACAGACGTTTATTTTCTCATAAGTAACAATTTATTGAAGGTAAGTATCTAATAAGTTAACTATGACAATCAGGTAAATAATATTATATATTAAGTGGGTACTCTAACAAATCACAACTAATAAATTTGCGCAAATCTGCCCACGCGCCACGTAAATATAACAAGTGCGAAATCGTCACAATACAATTAAACTACTCAGAAGTACTACTTTTATTCTAGTGCAGTCAGTGGTTCCCAACCTGGAGTCCGCGGATCACTGGTGGTACGGAAGGGTCAAAATATGGGCCGCGAAAGAAATAAAATTTCAATCATGAAATGATTGAAATTTTATTTCTTTCGAGTGGCGTTCGTCAAAAGAAATGTTGACGCAAACTGACTAAGTTTATATTATTGTTCGTTACTTTTAGTTTAAAAGAATACAGCGCTATGCTAAAAGTTTTGAATATATTATGATTAAGTTTATTTTCCGATTATAAATAAATAAGCCGTTTATAATTTTTCATTTTTCCATGCAGTTTAACAAAATTATTAAATTGTCATGCAGCAGTTACTATATAATTCAATTAATTTTTTTTTTTTATATATATATGTTACAAAAATAATCTGTATTCATTATTTATTTAGTAATACGATTTAATAATTTGATTTATAATTTTCATTGGTTTTGTAAACGAGAAGAAAGTATCAAGGAACTATTCAATAGCTTGATTAGTCGAGCAATTAAAATTAAATATTAAAAAACACAAAAACAACCATCACATGCGTGAGATTTGAACCCGCGGCTCAATGCGCATGATCGTGCTTACTCAACTACTGTAACCGCTAACCGCTAGGCTATCATAGCATGTATCCTAATGGTTGAATTTATGAAATAGAATCAAAGCAAAGAAATGTAAGTGTGTGTGTGTCTTTAGCATTGAAGGTACTTATTAAAAGAAGGTCGTAAGTTAAACCGAATTGTCAATCTATTGCCTTGTGAGGTTGCTAGTCCACTTTTGGAACCTACTGTACATATTAAGCCAGCCAATTAATTACACTAACAAGACATTAGAAGATTACACTCATGAGTGGAAAAGTGTACTTACAAATGACGGAACAAAATAAAGTGACAAAACCCATAGGTCCATATGCTAATCCATTGCCTGCAAATCCTGTCATCGACCATCATACCTACACACACTGCAAAACCCACAGCCACGACTCACTCGCCGCTAATAAATCAGCATGATAGCGTGTTAGCATGTTACAGCAGAACCAGCACACACGTGACACGCGGGGCGCGGGACAACATCACGACAACTGCGCGCAACGGAACGTGTCCGGAATCGTAATGTGACGTTTAATCCAAGATGGCGCCGCGCTAATGAATCGTGACACGGGTTAGCGGCGAATTTATAAACATTATAAGCAGTTTACACCAACAATCTGTGGGCTGCTGCCGCTCAACTGATTAATGGTTGGGTTCTGCAAAGGAACTTTGTATTTTGTAACAACTTCAAGGGCTTTTTTGCGTTTTCCTAAACATGTTAGACAAATAAAACACAAACACCCTTATTTTTATAAGACAAAAAAAATAGAAATGTTTAACCCAGACAAAAATAAAATTCATGAGATCAATTTTCGTGAATTATGTTTTGAGTAGATGCTGAAGGAAAACCATTCGTCGAATGACAGAATAAGATTAGGTCATCATCTGCCTAGCCTTTTCCCAACTATATTGGGGTCGGCTTCCAGTCAAATCGGATTCAGCTGAATACCAGTATTTTACGTGAAGCGGCTGCCTACCAGGGTGCTTACTCTCGAATATAATTCCGATAGATCGACATTGGTCAAACGTTATACGTCATTGGAATTGTCAGTCAAACGTCAGGGATTGGCTAGACTCAGTGAGTCCAGCCAATCCCTGACCATTAAATCAACCAACTGACGTTTGACCAATGTCGATCTATCGGAATTATATTCGAGAGTAAGCACCCAGACCTCCACAACCCATTGAATGGATAACACGGTATTTCTTGGCAAGTCTGGAGTCAGATTTACTGGCTTCTGACAATCCGTAAAGACTGCCAAAGATCTACAAATGACAGCCGGGACCAACAGCTTAACGTGCTTTCCAAGGCACGGAGGAAACTCGGTATGTTAAGATGGTCACCCATCCACAGACCAGCCTTGGCAAGCGTTGCTTAATCTTGAAGATCGACCTGTGCGGGTGTTATTTTTTAGCCACGAGCTCCTCACAGAATAAGATTAGGTAACAGGCCCTAATTATAGTCTACTCCCAACCAGCCACATCTGCCAATCTGGATTTCCTTTTGAACGCCAATAAACTACAACAATTAACTCCACCAATAAAACAGCTGACAGCTGAGTGTCGATAGAAATAAAATAATGATGATGACTCATTATTTTATTACAGCAGAGTTCTTGTCAGGCTCCGTTGAGCTAAGTTGAGCTCAGTTGACGAGCTGTCACGCCGCCGCCTGATTGACTCGAGAGGCGACTGGGGCCGACTCAATTAAATCCCTAACATTTGTATTAATTAAAGGCAAGGAATTTGATACGAATCGACAATGGCGCTCGATCGACGCTGCGGCCGACTTGTTGAGCTGTTAGTTGAGCTGCGCCTATTGTCAGAAAACATTTTTATGTTTAATTATGTCTGATGGGTAATTGGTGGTTATGTGGAGATCTCCTTGTTAATATCAAACCTTATTGATTTGGGTTCAGTAATTTGTACACTTCGTTATTATAATTTGATTAAATGTTATGTCAGATTTGTATAAAAGAGATGTAATTGATGGTGTGTGTCAATTTAATTCCAATTACAATTAATTTTAATAAAATGCCACATATAATAACTCCAATCAAATCTAAACCGCATTCTGAACGTTAATTGTACGTTGAGTAATCCGATCTCTCTTTTGATGTCATCTTCACATGAGACAAAGGGACTTGCGCAAGCGCATAGTGTTCTAATGACAACAGCGTCAGGAGTGAGCCAATGAAGTGTTTGTCACGTTCAACACGCTGTTGACTCGGAGTCAAGAGCATGTCATCCTCTGCATACAGTTTGTTGTCACTTGTGCACTGAACGTTAGCACAAAAGGGCCTATCTGCGCAAGAGCATCCGATGTCAACAATGTGGAGTGAGCTTATGAACCACTTTTGACAATCAAGAAGGTTTTAACTTTTATTTAGTCAACATGATTATTTGAGTATTAGAGCATTATATTTCTACTCTTGTGCATATTAACACCATAATTGTTTGTCAAAGTACCTAATGTGAGCACATTACTTGGACAATAAATATCATAACCAAAGATAATTTATGAATTACAGTTTTTAATTTTCAAGGTTTTTTTAAACAAATTCGCCAAAGTATTTGTAATCACAAAAACAAATTAAGTAGAGAACAGTAATAGGGCATAATAATACTAAGTGGACTAAAATGGAGCTGGGCAGGACACCTAACAAGGCGCGGTGATGATAGGTGGAGTAAGGCAGTGGCCGAGTGGCGTCCGAGAACTGGAAGAAGTGTTGGTTGGCCAGCGGCGAGATGGACGGAGGACATTGTTGCCATCGCAGGTAGAACCTGGATGAGGAACACACAGGAACGTGGGGATTGGCACAAGAAAAGAGAGGCCTATGTTCAGCAGTGGGCGAAGTTGACGAAGAAGAAGACTGTGGATGATGATAAAGTTGTCTAAATGCTAGAACAATACACTTTCTCTTCACAATTGCCCAATCTACTCGAAATCTATTGGGTCGTCTTTTTGCGCAACTCTTCGCGCCTCAAGATTTTCAGGTCGGAGCTGACTTTCCCACCGTCTCGCTCAGCTAGCCGGGCAGCACAAAGCGGGAGCACACCGGCCGCGCTATCGCCATTGTTCGCGCACAATGCGGTCATTCTGCCCCCGCCTTTATTTATCTTACACCGAACATAATTGAGGAAGTATTTAACTCGTCTTTTGTTGCGGTTTTTCTCTTAATATTGTTAAAATTATACGACAGTCAGGTAACTGACAGCCGTTTGAAGTGTAGTGTGACCAGGGTTGCCAGGCGGATTTGCTTTACGAGATATTACGTTTATGCGTGACGTGCGTGTAGCACTATTTTAGTTTTATTGATGTTTTGATTTCAGCTCCGGTGTAGCTGGTGCAGGTAGCGTAGCTTTGAATCTTCACAAAGACATTAGGTTTATAGTCATCAATGACAGAAAGGTAGTTAAAAGGTTTTAAAATAAAACTTGCTTAGTTATTAAGTAAGAAATTTAATACTCATGCGAATAATGTTGACTTAACACCGACACACATTCATACACATATCATGTGTGCATTATTATATTAACTGGTCCTGTAGTGTATGGCATTATTTTGGTATATCTTCTCACTCACCTGCAAATGCTTGGTGTAAGATTATGTTCGTGTGCATTTGAACATCCTTCTAGAAAACATCAAAGTTTAAAACAAATAAATAAAAAAATACCCACCGACTTGAGAACCTCCTCCTTTTTTGGAAGTCGGTTAAAAACTTGTTGACGCTTTGTACTGGAGGTTTCTAATGAAATATATATAAATAATATTAAAAATAAGTACTTTTTTCTGTTGGCATCCCTAGCTGCGCGTGCGCCACTCCCCGTTCAATAGAGCTGTCTTCAAATTACGCGCACATTGTCTAAGTGTGCGGATCTCATTCGATTGTCCCTTCACTTCACGAGCGAGGTTTGTGCGACTAGTCGGTAACCTGATAGTCTCCAACTAGTTCGCATTGTTCGGTGTAAATATTGAAACGTAAGACGATTTCACAGCCATCGCCAAGACGTCAATACGATTTGAGGTTTGGCACTGAATGAATGCTGTGAATTGTATGATCAAGTTAATAACGTTTAAATTGAATTAAATTGCCTAAAGCTCTCTCCACTGTGTAGTTGTAGTTACCTACTGGTAACAGTGGAGAGAGCTTTCAGAAAGAGCTTTTGAAAGTTGATCAGTACCTAGACCATGAAAATATTCATGCACTATTTCTTTCCATTATCACTTAACTTTCCATGACTACTTTGATACTTAGGTACAGTCTAACGAATTACAATTTAATATGTTTCATCTACTCGCATGTCATAAAGTTCCAATTATGAATCTAAAGATAAAAAATAAATAAAAATCTATCTATTATCTATCTATATCTATATCTATACTAATATATAAAGCTGAAGAGTTTGTTTGTTTGATTGTTTGTGTAATCTCAGGAACTACCAGTCCGATCTGAAAAAATCTTTCAGTGTTAGATAGCCCATTTATCGAGGAAGGCTATGGGCTATTATATCATCACGCTAAGACCAATAGGAGCGGAGCAGTAATGAAAATTGTGACGCAAACGAAGTTGCGTGGGTCAACTAGTTACTAATATATAAAGCTGAAGAGTTTGTTTATTTGTTTGCTTGAACGCGCTAATCTCATGAACTACTGGTCCGATTTGAAAAATTGTTTCAGTGTTAGATAGCCTATTTATCGAGAGAGGCTATAGGCTATATATCATCACGCTATGACTAACAGGAGCGGAGCAGTAATGAAAATTGTGACGCAGACGAAGGTGCGCGGCTCAACTAGTAATAATATAAAATTCGTGCGTTACTAACTGATCGAGTGACTGACAGACAACACACAGCCCACACTACTGGTCGTAAATACTGGAATTTGGCATGTTCAGGTTCCTTGGCGGGTGTAGGGAAGCACTAAGGATTTTCTGAAATCCCTATGGGAATGGAAAAAACAGGACATGCGCGTACGAAGCCGCAAGCAAAAGCTAGTCTATGTATATATAGACTTCATTCACAGACAACTCTAATTAAATTAAAAAGTTATTTCATGAAACACGTTTAAGAAAAATGTAACCTTAAGACGACACTCTGACCAACTTTTGCTCTAATAAAGTATCGTTCGACCATAGAGTATTCAAATCATGGTTTTTAGGTGACGCATTGATAATAAGTAGGTATATCAATAAAGTGCATAGTAAATGTTTAGTAAAATAAATAATGTTATCTATCTATACTAATATATAAAGCTGAAGTGTTTGTTGTTTGTTTGTTTACTTGAACGCGCTATTATAATCTCAGGAACTACTGGTCTGATTCGAAAAATTCTTTCAGTGTTGGATAGCCCATTTATCGAGAAAGGCTATAGGCTATATATCATCACTCTAAGACCAATAGGAGCGGAGCAGAAATGAAAATTGTGACACAGACGAAGTTGCGTGGGTCAACTAGTAAATAAATTAAATTATAATGTTTTCAACATAAAAAAATATTCGGCTTATTGGTGAAAATTAAAATTAATTAATATTACGGGTTCTATGGCGGATTGATGTTGCAGTGTCTTACAATATTTATAACATCAAAAAGATGAGATAAAATAAATAAGTATGAGAAACTGCTCGTCATCAGGTATTAAAACATTCGTTAGGTACTATTAGTTACATAAACTCGCACTTATGTAACGATATTGAATAACCCTTGTTACGTGACAGTACCTATCATAAACTACTAAGTATTATTAGACTAGATCTACAGTGAAGTGAAATGAAGATCCTATCTTGAACACAAACTGGTGGTTATCAACTAATGTCGGATTTTTAGTCTCAGAGAATAAATTGACAACGGCAAATCTCAAAACTGACCTAAAATTCTATTGAAATCTACGAGCATGTCAGTTAGCCATTTGCACTAAACTTGTCAATTTAGTCTCCAAGAATAAAAAACCGGCCAAGTGCGAGTTGGACTCGCACACGGAGGGTTCCGTACCATAAACCATAACTTTTATTATTTGAAGAAATACACAATCTGTGAAAATTTCAGCTGTCTACCTATTACGGTTCTTGAGATACAGCCTGCTGACAGACAGACGGACGGACGGACGGACGGACAGAGGCTTAGTAATAGGGTTCCGTTGGTTACCCTTTGGGTACGGAACCCTAAAAACAGACTATAAATACTAGTTGTATTCAGTTTGTTTGGATTGGTAATTGCTATTTGATGATATCATAAAAAAGTTTTCTTTTCATAATTTCGGCCTAACCTGGCCGGAAATAAACACTCATTTAAATTAAGACTAAAACAAAACAGTAATTGCCAATCCCCGTCCCACAATGTAATAACTAGCACGGTTCCAGTCGCCAGGTGAATCCTCCAGCCAGCACTTTTAAATTGGAATTCCTGGCGGGCGTTGTTTGTGCTGTACTTAATTAGTGATGTAATTGTTGCAGGCTTCCCGCAAATCAAGTCGCCCTACAGCCCCGGCTCGCAGCCCCATCTCACCGGTGAGTCGCATTTTTGTTTCAACTCGAACGATGCCTTAACATAATTATTAAGATTTGCTTGCGAAGGAGGGCGAAGATTAGGTTTGTTTCACGGGTGTTTATGGCGGAAAAGATTCATCATCATTGTGATCTAAGTTCTCATTTTCCCTGAAGCTGATCTCTTAATAAGAATTTAAAACTTAAGTTGAAAGGGACTACTTCTTACGGAAGAAACTAAACATGCTAAAATTGAGTCCCCTACAAATGTGTACCTAATTAGTGAAGAAAGCAAGTGAATTAGTGAATATATCTATGAAGGAAGGGAATGCTGATGATAAAGTTAGAATACACAGGAATTGTAACAAAGACATCTTTCAAATATCAAATCAAGATAATGAGAACGGCTCAGCTAATAAACCTGTCCAGGTGTACCTACACTCATAATGAGAAGCTTGTAGCTTGTTGTAAAAGCTTTCTGCAGTGTTTAGATCATCAAAGTGTAGGTGGTACTAATCTCAGGGAGGCTTATTGAAATGCGGAGACAATAGACGCCATAATGAACAGCCGTGAAAAACGATCGTCGAAGTATTTTGATTAACAGAGTGGCTCGACGATTAGTACCTATAAATTAGAAGCGTCGCTGAAACTATGGAGAACAATACATTTGCCGGTGATTTAGGAAAGTGGCTGTGTGGCGGGGGAGAGGTTAGCGCGGGGCGGGGGGGAGGACATCCCTCGTGTGAGTCCCCCCCTAACACACCCGTGCTCCGCACCCCCCCCCTCCGCCTTTGTCTCAGTAATGAATCCGGCAAACGCCAAACGTCACCGCGCAGCCGCTCGACCCAGCCAATACCACAAATCATACTCCTATCTATTAGCAATCGGAAACTCAACTCTATTCATACCCTCCTAGAGCCCAACCTTCATTAGCCCTTATTGGACATATTACCCTCTTAAAACAGAAGGGCAAATTCGCTTAGAACGTGAGGTTTTAGAAAATATTCTGTTAAATGCAAATTAGTTTTCTTGATAAAGATATAAGTCGGGGCCCGAATTACTTAATATAACGAAGGTCACGGAGACTGGGGAGATTAATTGACGTTAAGGGTTGTGACTAATGAAAATGGAGATCATCCGGAGCTTCGCGTAATCCGAACATGTGTTTATGTCGGCGATTAGTCTGTTTACAGTATAGCTGTAGCTCGTTACAGATTACGACGTGTATCGAGTCTCGTCTGTTTATCAATCCGTACCGCGGTGTTGTGGCGCGTGTGTGGGTGGCGGAGTGCGGCGTGTGTTCAACCCCAGCACATGAACAGCGACACAGAACACAAACCTGGCTCCCGCCGGCAGCCATTTGTAAAAATTGCCTCCGCCGCCATTTCTGTGCGGGAATTTCATATTTGGAACGCCACGGGGCGGAATCCGCGAGTGGATTTTGACATTTCCATCATGGCGGCAAGTTTTATTGTTTTCTAAAACAATTGCAGTGGCGGGCGCTGCCGCTGCGATGCCCGCTTTCCAGCTATTGTTTAGCGGCAGACATTTTTAATTTGATAATTAGGGGTCTATTGTTTTGTGTGTGCCGAATAAAAGTCACGAGTGTAATGAGGCTCTGACCTCATTGGCCGCGAGGACCAGTCGAATGATGATAGATGTACTATGTTGCTCTAGTTGTTTCAGTACCTATCTAATTTAGAACCTTCTAAAGAGTATAAATACTCTTTACAAGTGATCAGCATTTGTACTTTTTCTTCAAGTTTCTCAAGGCAAAAGATTTACAAACTGGGATACAATTGAAATTATTTCCAGATTAATAAAATGAACCTATATGAGGCTAGTCACACAAAACTTTCTAATAAAGCAAAAACATCATGAGTCGCCTCACCAACAATTTCTTCAAAAGTCATGTCAAATTAGTTTCCATATTGTAAATCCGTGGTGACAGTTGTCACTTCATTTGAGTGTTAACACCTCATAAACCGCAGTGTCTTCATTACACAAACATTTGCCCCAAATAGTGGCGCTCAGCACTAACCGAGGAAATTATTTTTTTGTTTCTGTCAAACTGAGACGAGTAGCGCCTGTGGGTACAGCACTTCATCACCAAATTAAGACATGCGTGCCGTCAAACCTCTATATTCTCGAAATAAAGGTCAATGTTGAATGGCCGGGCGTGGCAGTAAAGCGGTGGTAGTGATGTATCAAGTGTCAGAGACGCCGCATGTTTAGTCACATTAAGTGGCGACAAGTTGTAATAACAAGCAGTATATTAAGTGCGGCAAGCCACTCGCCACCTTCTTCCTCGTAAGCGAGCGTGTCGGGTTTCTGCGGTGTGACTGTGCCCACAATGTTTGGATACAGCTCTGATGTAGCAACTTGCTTGGAAATAACTGAGCTGTAGTTTTTTGTGGTGTTTAGTTTTGGGTAGCGGATGAGCGAAAGAATTCCTAAAATATCTTGCAACAGTTGTATGTCGGAATCTTTTTAAATCGCTCTGGATATAGTATATAGAAAGTAGCACCCTCTCAATTATTTTTCTCCAGTGGGTTGTTATTTAGAATCGGTTCCCACTCGGGCTGGGTTCCGAATCAGACTGTAGAGTCCACACCATTTTGGTTTCATATGATGCATAGGGGTTCATTCTGCGCAATGCTTAAAACTTATGACAACTGTGAAGAACTTGATTCGTCTATTTCTGTGTCACGATCACCGCGACCGCGCTCGTGGGTTCCTCAACAAGGATTACACTAATGAATCAATTCCCTGCATGTCGGCGGTGTCTGTAGAGCCAGTACAGCGACACAAGTGTAGCACAAACAGCCGAGAGTGGCGCTAATTGTGCGGTGTCTGGTTGCAGAGTCCGGCTGTGGTGTCCCACAGTGTGTGTACTGTGTTGCGTACTTCTACACTTATATCCTTACTCTTAGCCAATGGAGGTCTGCCTGCTTACAGTTGTGTCACAAACACCACCCAGATGTTCTTGCCATTGTCAACTCCCAGTTTAATGCTTTGAACTTTTTTAAGTGATTGGCTCTCGTCTGAATGACGAACCCCCACAATTCAAATGCCTTTGAAATATAACTTTGATTTTGAATTTCAGTTTGACCACTATCTCACCTGATGGTAAGCGATGATGTGGTCAAAGATGGAGCACGCTTGCCTAGAAGTAACCTGTTGACTTGCAAACGATGGCTGTAGTTATCTGGATACAGAGTCTCCGGTAGGCTACGTTAAAGACTAACTCTGGGTGTGGGGCTATATCTGTAATAGACAGCATATCATACTGAGTAGACTTTCATGTACTCTCATGAATTTGTTTTGATTAATGGTTTAGGTACTGATCACGGATATTACCAATGCAAATAATTCTTTAGATCATTCAAGCAATGGTATACAAAAAAAAAATCAAGAATCTACTAATCAGTATTGAAAAACAATAACCTAACCATATGTTACATTATTATTATTTTTTCTACAACCTGGGAGTCTTTAAGTCAAGAGTGAATAAGTTACTTCTACTAGGCATGCCCTTTAAGCTGTCGTTTCCATATTTCCCGGCAATTTTGAATTTGGAACTGTTCTATATTCGAATGTATTTAAATTTTGAATCTCAAAACAGTTGAAAGTACTACGATTAATGCTATTGTATAATCACAGCGTCGATTGGAATCTGTCAGGTTACGTACGAAAATGAATTTTTCTAAGGAAAATGTTCGTGCAATAATTTTCTACAACTTTAGAAGAGGCCTGACACGGCGTCAGTGTTTTGAAGAGCTTAACATCTGTGTTCAGTGATGAAGCCCCATGTCTGCGGACTGTCGAACGCTAATATTTAGAAATCCAGCGACTAAATTTGTTTGTTCTCGAAGCACTTTAAAGAAGATGGTGGCCACGTTCGTTGGAAAAACCGGCCATTTTGCGACTATTTCACTTGAAGATCGTAGAACGATTAACGCAGAGTGGTATACCACAGTTTGTTTACCGCAAGTCATTGCCGAACTTCGAAAATCTAACACAAAGCGACGCATCATCCTGCACCACGACAACGCAAGGTCGCACAGCGCTCGTCAAACGATTGAGTATTTAAAGCAGGAAAAAGTAGAAATTCTTGACCATCCTCCATACAGTCCTGACCTAAGCCCTAACAATTTCTTGACATTTCCTAAAATTAAGAAAAGTCTTCGTGGTCAAAGGCTCCAGTCCGGTGAAGAAGCAGTCGACGCTTTCAAGTCAGCCATTTTGAACACCCCCACTTTAAAGTGGAATAAATGTTATAATAACTGGTTTGAGCGAATGGAAAAGTGTATTAAGCTACGTGGTGATTACTTTGAAAAACAATAAAAAGTACTATAAGGTTCTAGTTGGGTTTTTTTCTTCAAACGACAAAACTTAAAAGGCATGCCTCGTAGGCAAGCGTGCTCCATCCTCGACCACATCATCATTTACCATCAGGTGAGATAGTGGTCAAACGCGTGCCTATCAATAGTAAAAAAAAGGCGAATAGGTCTGCTAAAAACAACATTCTGTTACTGACTCTGCCAGTGTAAACTGTCCCATTGTTATTTGTTCTAATTATCATCATCATCATCATCATCATCATCATCACCATCATCAGCCTAGCCTTTTCCCAACTATATTGGGGTCGGCTTCCAGTCAAGCCGGATTTAGCTGAATACCAGTATTTTACGAGGAGCGCCTGCCTACCAGACCTCCACAATCCATAACTAACCGTGTACCGTGTTAACTGGGTAACACGGTACTTCATGCCAAGATGGGGTCAGATTTACTGGCTTCCGACAATCCGTAACGACTGCTAAACATCTACAAATGACAGCCGCGACCAACGGTTTAACGTGCTTTCCGAGGCACGGAGGAAACTCGGTATGTTAAGATGGTCACTCATCTACAGACCAACTTTAGCAAGCTTTGCCTAACCAATAAGATCGACCCGTGCGGCTGTTATTATCTAGCCACGAGCTCCTCAATCGAGCTCGTATTTATTCCAATCACAGTAAGTAAAACCACGTCGTCAGAAACTCGCTAACCCAACACGACAGCTCGTTACAATCAGCTCATTAAACCACGGTCTTCAGAGGACAAACCTTTACCAAACATATTTATTTACTCGCACATATTACCTCGGTTACATCTTAATTGCTAGCATTGTCTTCATCAACCATTTATTACGCACATATATGAAATAATTATTAAACAATATCCTACCAAAACGGCTACAATGCTCAATTACTACACGTCTGAATAAATATGGCGTCTTCACGAACAAGCTAAATGACCGAAATACAATTAAATTGGTATTGTTTCATCAATTAGTGTGTGTCAGTTTGTTTGGGAGAGATTTGCTCAACAGCACCTGTGTGTGGTGACGTCAGGGGATTGTGAAACACTGCTGTACGGGTTGAGCAATTTAACTTTACGTAATCGTCAGCGTCTATTGTATATCTTCGAAAACTGTAGTCATTTTATTCTTATGTAATACGAATGTTTAGTACCAGTTTGTAGGCACCTTTTTGGGGCCAAAAGAATCCCCGGCCAGATCCACAAGTACCTACTGGTGCAGTCTATCGTATGTATAAAACACTTACTCACATACTTTAATATTTAAAGCTGAAGAGTTTGTTTGCTTGAACGCGCTAATTTCAGGAACTACTGGTTCGATTTCAAAAAACCTTTCAGTGTTAGCCCATTTATCGAGGAAAGCTATAGGCTATATATCATCACGCTAAGATCAATAGGAGCGGAGCAGTAATGAAAAATGTGTAAGTATAATATAAGTGCCTACTGCATTGGTGCCCAATAAAATTATAAAATGAAAATCTTTTTAATTCTTATGATTCATTCATTTGCTCCTAAGAAAACAGCCTAAGGGTGATAAAATCCTTTTTAAATAACCAAGAAAAACGTTTTCATCTGAAATCTAATTTTCTCTGACCCCGCTAAAAATAATGACCCAATCTAAAAAGTAAAAATACCAGCCAAGTTCTCGCCTTCTAACCTAAAAGTGATCGCATAAATACATTAGGCGTTAATACAAATAATTTGTCCCTTAACAAGTGAAATGTAACGCGCTGAGAGGGGATGGCGGCGGGTGAGGATGGAATGATTTGGGCAGCATCCCCCGAGGCTCGTTATGCCGCACTTTCCGCAATTTTTTGAAAACGATATTGTTGAGCCACCCCTACTAGTAATGATGTAAGGATATCTTCTGCAGTCGGTACACGCTCCGATTTGATAAGTAAATAGTTTCGTGTCGAAGATAGGAAACATTATTTATTTCACATTGCTTTGATTTTATGTGGTAATGTATAAGTACCCAAATAAGAAAAAAAATCTCTCCACTATTTTTGTAAGAAAATAAACAACATTCATCTTTTGAATAACTAGCAAAGGTAGAAGACATGTTCTAAGATTTTTTGATGTACCTTTGTAAATAAATAAAGGAGTACACAGTACAGGGTGCAACAAGCCGATACAAACATAGCGCGCGCCCGAGAGGAATAATTTAAAAAGCCGGCGTCGCGGTCCATCGCACACACCCGCTCAATTACGCCGTTTTAATGCCCACTCCGCACCTTCTCGTGGGCGTAAGAGTAAGAAGGTTCTCTCTAAGTGTTACATGGTTATTGTTCGGAGGGTGAACACGAGGAGGAGGCCCTTGTGTCAATTTTTACGAAAATTCTGTACCTACCTTTTTTTTAGTTAGAACTTGGCTGACTCTCTACCGAGGCTAGATTGTGTCATATATTTAGTTCGAGAGGTCTAAGGTATATTATAAAATTTCATTTAACTGTAAAAAGTTTTCCATTTCAATTGTGCCGTTTACCATAAGTATGCCCCTTAATTCTTAATTCAGCATGACTTCTAGCAAAAACCTCTCCTAGTAGACTCGAAGTTTTTTAGTTCAAATGAACTTTGAATTGAATGCAATCTAAATTTTGTTTGGGACCAATTGCCGAAGCAACGATTTTTTTGTTCTAGTGATGAGTTCCGCTCAGCTGACAAATAATACACTTCAACCACATGTGACATAGCTCAATAAAAATACAACCTATCTATACATACTGGATCCGTATCATCCCTTCATGCAATGGACACCTCAGGCTGAACAACCTGAACTTACAAACTAAAAGCATAAGTGGTTCTTGCGCCCCCCCTACCCCCTCCCCCCGGCTGGAGGGGGTGGGCGTGGCCGGGCCGGACACTGTAACTGGCACTTGGTTATTGGCCTCTTTTCATAGCGCCCGTGTGGCCAGCATACGCGTGGCTGCGGTCGGGGATGCGGCTCGTGTCAGCCGGCTCGTATGAGTTGTTGGTCACGGTCAGGTTGCTGTTTATCGCTTGTTAAGTTGAGGTGTAAGTTACTGAAATCTGATTCACAAAATTTGAAAGTTCAAGTTAATGTTAAGAAGCTTCCTGCGAAAAATGCACTAGCCCCTTTCCCCCTAAATGTTAATTAAAATTACTTTGAAACGGAAAGAAGGAAGACAATATGTAATTATAGTCCGCCTTTATCGCCAAATAAACTATAAAATGAAACTTAAAAAAACTATTAATATTCAGACTGACCGCACCATGCCAACTCATAGCAAAACTGTGTCTGAAAGCCTCCCACACCAAAAGAAGTAAATACATAAACCTAACGAAAAAAATTGTACACAACACAACGCTCCGAATCCATTTGCTATAAAAGCAACAATAATATTTTACGATTAGATCCTCCCCCCCCCCACCTTAAAGGCCACTGATCGCATAATGACTTACTTTGCCAAACACAGCCGTGCCACGGGAGAATCAACTTTACTGCGGTGAGATAGGGAAGGTTAAGGTTAGCAGAACGTTTTGTGGACGTCCTCCGAAATATCAAAGTGAAGAGAGGCCCATTAGCAATTATAATGGCTACTGTCCTGGGCTGAGTGCCTGCTCATTACCGCCCGCCGCCCGCCGGCCGCCGCGCGTCGCCTCCGCTCGCCTCCGCCTGCCGCCGCTAGCGCCCGCTGCTACGGCTGCAGGTCCAACCTTGCCAACTCTGTCAGTTAATAACTCGACACTTCTTCAAGCACACTATACTGTCATCTCAATTTTTATTCTTCAAGTTGGGAAAGCTCTGTCTTATATGCACATGGTTCTTGAATCTGACGATATCAGTTCGTGGTTTGAAATTAAATAACTTTACAATCTGTTTTACTGTTTATTTCTTAGAATATCTTTAGCAAATTAACAATGGTTTTCACTATCCCACACCGTGTGTCACTTTCTGAAGCAATATTTTTCTCAATTCGTACAATCTGGTAGACTGCAATATAACTTTTTCTAAAGCAACAACTACTTATCTTTAACTCTGTTCACATCCTTGCACTTAGGTAGGCTGTAAACAGCTTTGCAGAACTGTTCATCCCGGGCGGATATAAAGCAATTTATAACGTTGCCGCAGAATACTTGCTCTGGAAATGTAAAATTATTCTCAATTTGAACCTCGAACCATTACTACACGTCGTTTAAAAAGAGGCTCAAATTTTTAAAACAAGCAAACAGAACTGGTTGACCAAAACGGTGGCAATAAGAACAAGAAAGGCGTCGAGATCATAATATCTGTGTTCTGTTGCTCGGCGCGTATCGTGGTATCGTGGTATCGTGGTATCGTGCGGGACTGAGCAGGCTTTGTGGACTTGCTCTATTTTTGTTAACACCTGCGTCGGGCGAGCCGGGCGCGCCGTAACGTGATAGCTGGGAACTCTTGTTCCATTCGAGGTTTGGTGCTCGTCATTGTGTTGGCTGAGTTAGATAAGGTTTAGGCCGTAACGGAATATCCTGGTCCAAAGGAGATCTGTTTTTGATCCCGGCTTTCGAGATGGCATTACAAATCCTATCCTATTCATTCGTGTCCTTGATCATTTTGACCCGTACGGTGTCTCTACCTTTTACAATGATCTTTGTCGTGTATGTTCATCTGTGGGACGCTGTCTATGTTTACCTTTCTTTCTATGTTTATTATTTCCTCTACTCTTCTGTTTTTAATTATTATTTTTTATTTGTTTCATGTAATTCGTAGCGGTCCGACAGTTTTATTCAGGTAATTTATGAATTAATTGCTTTTATGTTTCTAACCCAAATCGCTGAAACTAACTGTGTATTCTTATTTTATCGTTTTTTTTATGAATTGTTAATAATTTGCCCGTGACAGATTTAGCGGGAAAATAATCAATATAAACCTGTGTACAATTTCAGATAAACTTCTTCAAATACACTTAGGTAATCAGCTACAAACATACTAGCAACACATGTGGCGGTAGGTCGCGACTCGCGAGATCGCGTCGCGCGACACTCGTCGAATCAAATAAGCGGCGGGCCGCGCGTCGATTGGCTTGTCGCGACAAATTGGCAATTCGTACGCGGCCTAATTGCATCACGTCTTATCGCGTTACGCTAAGCGCTTTACCTGCAAGCATTCTTGTTAAGCTTTTTATCTGAACGAGATAGCGGCTCGAGGATCCGTATCTGGCTTAAATTAGATCCTCGGGGATTTTATTTTATGTTTGCTTCTTCCTGTTTCTTGCTGAGGACCGTTTAATGCTATTTTTATTCTTGTAAATAAAAACGACGTTTCGTGAATAGTGAGATCAGTGATAAGTCTGATTAGTACCTAGTACTGGTGTTGTACTAGGTTATTTGTAAACTTTGGATCACCATGTGGCTCTTCTATTTGGCGTTGGATTTAGAATGTTGAACTCCTAAGATACCCATTTATGTAGGTATTAGTAGTGGTGCGGTCCGGAGGAAAAACATAAGATAGATTAAGAGCTATCAGCAGAATGCAAAACACTGGGCTTACATACAAAAGTTCGACCGTAACAAGCTAAACAATACAGATCAACATCAGAATTTGGAACAAAAAAAGTTATAAACATCTCTCTTAAGAAAATTCAGATTAGAAAGACCCAAAATAACAAAAGTCGAGGCACGACTAACATTGCTCTCCTTTACAAAACAACGCATGAACGTAGGCAAATACAGGCAATAGCGGCGCGTAGGCAAATCCCCGCGAGTGCTGACGACACGTCGCGTCATCGCGTCACGTCGCGCGAACATGCGGCACGTTCACGCACGCACCACACACGGTAACAATACATGCACAGAAGGCCTACTATTGTCCAAAATACCAAACACTGGGTTCCGAGGAATGTATTGTTGAAATATAAACAGACCGAAGACGCTGTAACAGACTTATAGGTCGCCCGATAAGTAGCTAGATTACGAATACATAGACTTGATTTATCAAGAGAATCTCAGGTATCTTCAAGAAAAAACCGAAACCTCGGATGTAATTGGTTAGATCTGAGGTTGATTCCAGATACCAAAGTTATAATATACCTGACCATGGCATGATAAGCCTAAGCTGGTAATACATTTTGTCAGAATGCGACTGTAGAGAGAAGCTAGTCATGTATCAGCGTGGGTTACTTGTGGGTGGCACAGGGTTGGCTGGTTTAGTATGTTCATATTGAGAGTGTTAGTTTGGTCATCATAAACCCAGTTGTCTAATACGCGATCATCACAAGTCTCTGTGTGTTCCAAGCAGTCTGCTTCGGCTGATACCTGCCGATATTCAACCGATTTGAAAGCTATTTTATAAATTATAATAAAAAGAATATATTATACTGAGCCCCTATGTCTTCGTTTTTTATGATATAAGCACAAGAACCCTCAAAAAATGCTCAAATTTGTCTGTATAGACCACTGTCAACAAAACTCTTGTGTGCAATTTTGATAACTATTAATGAAACAAGAAAAACATAGCGGCACAGTAGAACTGTATCCCTCTTATTCAGTTTATGAAATATCTTTTAAATCGGTCAGTCAAACCTCGAATTAGCCCGCATTTCCTCTTAACTGAACCAAATCGAGTATGAGTAGTAGGAAACAAACGGCTTTGGCTTATTTTTGGAGACTGTATGGAGTGTACCTTCTTTTCGTAAATCTTTTGTGATAAGGTGCGAGTCTGAACGAGGAATAAATCTAATCGTCAGCTGATCTCGACAATTGGCCGCGACGATTGCCAATTTGTGCGCGAGTCGCGACTTCGCGACAAACGTGATTGGGCCAATATCACGAATAAGAGTTCGCACAGTTGACGCAGCGCCGATATATCACGTCTCAAATATATGCAACGAATACTTCTTTATTTTCGACTTTACAGTTTTCGATATGGTAAGCTGAGGCATAGACAAACTGCATAATAGTAATTCGCAACCAGCTCAAAATTGGTAGGAATGTTCAAAACACTATCATAAATGTAATCTAAAAAGTGCTCATCGACCCGATACGTGGAAAATAAAAATACTCGGGGTCAAAGGTAACAAAAACAGTAAGTTATATCATAAAATTAGTTGAGACTAAATAGTAGAGGAGTTGTAATCGTCATAATATTTACGCCACCGTTTTGCGACTTTTTGAATCGTTATATATCTCAGAAACTGTGGCTCTTAGGTAAAAAGTAAACATTCACATTTTATTGGTAATCTGATCTACAATTTTATTTTAACTAATTTTATGATAAAACTTACCGTTTTGCTGCAAATCGCGTTTGTTACCTTTGACCCCGAGTATTTTTTTACTGGTATTGGATCGCTGAGGACTTTTAGATCCTACCAATTTTGAGCAAAGTGCGAATTAGTGTAACCTTGGATGTCTAAATCGGCTGGACTGATAGTTGAAACACCAAAATATAAGGATAGATCTCGTGCCATTTCGATAACGTTTGTCAATGCCATCCATTTCTGACGTTCCGATAATCGTCTTCGCCGCGCTTCTGCTGACAGAATGTCACTTACATAGAGCTTCTGGACGGTCGCATGACTTCACAGCCCGACTCTATGTTACCAATTTATTTAAAGTTACCAAAATCAAAAAAGTCCGATTTGACAGCAAGATACAACATTGGTTTACTAGTAAGTATAAAAAAGACATAAAAATAAATCTCTCTCGCACTTACTGGTAAAGCAATCTTCTACCCCTCTGTACTTAGCTGTCAAATCGGACTTCTTAGACTTTGGTGACTTTAGTGAGGTTGCAAAAAATATCTATAGCACAAGTCTTTAGGATTTAATTACGTGTAAGTAATAAGTGAAATGTTGAAATAAGGAGCTTGTGGCTAATTAATAACAGCCGCACGGGTTGATCTTGAAGGTTAAGTGGGAAAGCACGTTAAGCCGTTGGTCCTGGCTGTCATTTGTAGATCTTTGGCAGTCGTTTCGGATTGTCAGAAGCCAGTAAATCTGATTCCAGTCTTGCCAAGATATACCGTGTTACCCAGTTAATGGGTTGTGGAAGTCTGGTAGGCAGCCGCTCCACGTAAAAGTCAAAGTCAAAGTCAAAAACGATTATTTCAATTAAAACACTGGTATTTAGCTGCATACTATGAAATCACTTTTATTTTGACAAATCATCAAATGACTCCTCCCGCTCTGGGCGGAGCAAAAGGTAGCGTCAGACTCTTACTGACTAAAACCCATCCGTGTTCCTCCTAAAGCTCGTTGCCTCCCAGGGTAACTCTTTCGAACAACTCCTTGTGGAATTGTTTGTATCATACCGCTTAGGATGACAGATCTTCACCCTCTTGTCTAGCTCCTGTTTTACTTTGCATGGAATTTTCTTTCAAAGTGTCAAGATCAAAGATTCTTCGTTGGAAGACTGTATTTTAAAATTGTAAAAACAGGGTTGTAGATGAAAATTATAGACATCCTTTGTAAGTCCAGACTTCCATACTACTATTGATGTGAAAGAATCTATTTGTTCTGTTTTTACGCTGATACAGCTAAACCATTTTTGGCTTAGAGAAGGAACTGGTAGAAAGTAGTCCTAAATAATGATTAATTAGGTAATATAATTATAGCTCTGACTGAATGCGTCGAATGTTGACCCTAACGTTTTATTTCATAGTCATCATGCACTTATTTCTACAGTTATCTAAAGAACCTGACAGCATACAGTAAATTAAATATATGTTAATAACACCGCTGCGAATTTACCTACAATCGCAAGGTCGCTTAAATTAAGGACATATAAAATGATTTAAATATTAATGTAATAAGGAACCTAATTGAATAAAAAACCCTTAACTTTTTTAATACGTTTGTGATAAATCACATTAAATGTATGTTTGTAGGTAATTTTGCTAGTTACTATTTATGGTAGTGTTGGTATTTATTAGAAACGAAAAAGAAAAAAATTGCAAGATCATTCATACAAATACACACTGAAACAAAAAATGTTGTAAAACTGTTGGTACAACCTATTTAATTCTGTATAATCAGCTATAACAAGCCTTTAAAATATACAAAATCACAAAAAGCCGGACAAACCAACTATTTCATTGTCCTTGCTACGGCGTAGACCTAATCGTAGAGGGTCTACGAAATTCGTAGCAATCTTTTATTGAATATCTAAACGTACAACAACGTCCAGTCATGGTATCCATCGTGCAAAAATACTTCTATAACCAAACAACGTAGTAAAAATAAACACCCAGCGTACCATTTAGCCGCGCCATACAAACATAAACACAAACCTAGCCAAGTATTTACATACAACATAATTTTTTCCATAACACATTTTCATTTGGAGCACAATGCCGCCGGCGAAAGTGGCAGTGTTCTCCACAACAAGTAGCTTTCCTTCAGCAGCACTCGGCGCCCCTCGCCCCTCCTGCGAGCGCTAAAAATTATACCCCTCCACAACACAAAATGAACTTTATATTTGAAAACTGTAGGTTTGTTATGTCTTGTGCGTGAGATTCGTGTTAACGCATACATTATTGGTTCGTTGGCGTCGCGTCGTAATGATCGTATTTTTATAATGATACAGTTTTGTCCTGGTTTGCGTGAGGAGCACACGTGCTGCGTGGTCGCCATTAATTAATGCTGGGTGGCTCGTGGTTGGATCATACTATCGGTTTACAGGCACGTGGCTGGCAAATACAAAATTACAGCGATTAATTTTCAAATCAGTTATTACATTCAAATTATATAACTGATTTTGGCACAAGAAAAGAGAAGCCTTTGTTTGCTCAGAGGTGGATAAAGTCGATCTGTGGATGATGATGATGAATTTGAAAAAGCAATAATCTGTTAACTAAATTTTGGATAAATTCCAAAACACTTAAATTGCAGAACTAGTTTTTTCACACGGCCCGTAGAAACATAGCCTAAGAAACTCAGCGATGTTTTAGATGTCTAACAGTAATTTAAAGTTTTTTGAAATCGGATTAGTATTTCCAAAGATTACCCTTCACAAGCATTAATAAGAGATTTATATTAGTAGGTACCATACTTTGTTGGTAGGCCTTTCTTTTCATCTTATAAATATTTGCTACTCTTTGATTCACGTTGTATTTCCGAATTCAAATGTAAGTTTTTATTTAGGAATTGTATCTCGTCCACATATCAACTTCTTATTAGCAAACAAAATTCATTTATCACACCTTTTGCGGAAAATGAAATAAGCTATAATCGACCTTAAAACTGTTATATTGGGCGACAGAATGTTTATTTACCCAACTTTCTTTGACTGTCTGACCCCATCCTATCCACTTGACAATATGGCTCCTTCACCCAAGGTAAGATAAGTGCAGTATCATAAAATAGCACATTTCAGAGGTCTGTCCCCACGACGGAGACTGCCGAACACCTCCGACTGCCCCCGATGTTAGCCGAGCGGTCCCGAGGGACAGCCGAGTGTATTGCGCCACAGTTTAAGTGATTACCTCCTCACGGTACTGACTTCACTTACTTTGGCACCATTGAGGAGCTCACCGATACTGTTCTATCATTGTTGTGCTGTCTGAGAACTTGGTTTATGTCTTAGGATTGGATTTAACAGTAGCAACTGCTGTAGTGCATAGGCCGTTGATAAAATTTCGCGACTAGCAGATAAAATTCAGCAAGATGACGCAAAAATGCTTCCAAAGAATAAAATTTAATAAATTTTTTGCAAGCATTTCAAAATTAAATTAAACTTGATTTTTTTTATTTTAGGCAACTAGGGCCCATAACATAAAATACATAAACATACAAAGTTACTAATTATTTATTTATTTTATTTCGCTCTTTAATAATGAACAACATTATTGAAGAGCAAAATACAATATAACATTTACAAAAAAATCATTCTAGACTTATACACGTTAGTTAACCCGCGCAACTTCGTCTGCGTCACAATTTTCATTACTACTCCGCTCTTTTTTGTCTTAGCGTGATGATATATAGCCTATAGCCTTTCTCAATAAATGGACTATCTAACACAGAAATAATTATTCAAATCGGACCAGTAGTTCCTAAGATTAGCGCGTTCAAGTAAACAAACAGACTCTTCAGCTTTATATTAGATACCACGCATAAACTGCAATGGAAACAGTGAAAAAGTAAATAAAATGATGATGTAAAATTGCAACAAAAAGTTATGAAAAATAAATGTACAATTATACATATACAATTTGAGGATTGGGATGATGAAAGTTTACCAACTTTTGACAGAGAAAAGGTAATATATTTAGATAGATTTGTCTACATTTAGAGTGAGTCGGTTTAATGACAACCAAATGATTTAGAAAAACTATTGCGAATACGATATTCTGCGAGAGAATACGTATGTTCAAGCTAAACTATTTGCACTTAGTATGTTAAGGCTAAAGTTAAAAGAAATTTACATTAGCCCATTTACACAGCCATCTTTAGCCTGACTGAACATATATATACCAAATACAAAAAGATGTCAGAACAGAACCAAACATTACAACGGTAATAGAATCAGGCAAAACATTTGACTAAAAAAATGGTAGCATAATTTTCCCACTGAACTTCCCATTGAACTCTCTACATCGGCACATGTAACACGTACCAAAACCTATATGTACCGAGGGATCGAAACTGTGTCTCCTAAACACAGGCTATTTTGTAGCCTAGCTAGGAGTACAGAGCTTCATCATCTTCATATTGTAGATTACAATTTTGTGTTACCTACCTGTTATTTTTTAAGTAAAAAAAGATGTAAATCTACAATCTGTTTATTAAATAAATATTATGAGTTATGATTTATGAACTGCCAAACATCCGAACCAGTGTGGTTTGGATTGGCAGTACAATTTGAATTTTGTGTAAATACTCATTATTTTATTGAATCTGCACGATTAGTTCATTCACACAGATATCTGCGTGGCAATAGTTGGATAAAAGTGTTAAGTACAAAATAATAGCTGGTTCCTGTAGCTTTGAAACTATCAATTATTGCTTTTAAAAGACTTCTCAAGTGTTTGATCTGTGAATCTGCTGTTAGGTCTGCTCTAAGTCATTGATTTGCTGGCCACACTGTCGTTGGTGCTCGTATATCACGCTCACTTGGTCATAATGATTAGTGATCGTAACAATACCGTAGAGCGATGGCTCTACATAGTCCAATGACGGAGCAGGCTTGTCGATGGATGTATCGAAAAGCCTGCTCCGTCATTGGACTACAAGGCGTAGCGGCGAGTCGTCGGTGCACCATTATCGCGATCGGTACTTGTTGACGTGGCATGTCCTTTTATTTATTTCTTGATGAGGAATCATCAAATAACTCCTTCCACTCTGGGCGGAGCAGAATGGAGTGTCACACTATAACTGACCTTCCGAACAACGCCGCAACCCTGGAAGCCACCCATACGCACAAAACGTTTTGTGATTGGGTACCTACTTTCATTGTATACAGCTAAGGCGTGGATTTCCTTCCTTAGTCTGTATTTCCTGATAGCTAAAACCTTACTTGTGGTCTTTAAGTCACCAGCGCGTAGGTTACTTCTAGGCAAACGTACGCCTTCATCGACCGCATCATTGCTTATCATTAGGTGGTATAGTGGTCAAACGCAAGCCTATAAAAAAATCTCTTACTATTGAATGCCTTTCCTGCAATATGATATTTCCCTTCAGATTACATTTCTTTATTATATTTGGATGGTCCATGCAACACGGAAGGCGTAAGGGCGTTCATAAAGACCTTACCAAAGCATTTTATTCTATTTAACATGACTTGATTTACTCATCATCATCTGCCTCTACTTCTTTTCTAGTCTTTTACCAACTATATTGGGGTCGGCTTCGAGTCAATCCGGATTTAGCAGAATACCAGTATTTTACGAGGAGGGGCTGCCTACTAGACCTCCACAATCCATTAACTGGTTAACACGGTATTTCATGGCAAGACTGTAGTCAGATTTACTGTCTTCTGACAATCCGTAACGACTGGCAAAGATCTACAAATGACAGCCGGGACCAACGGCTTAACGTGTTTTCCGAGGCACGGAACAAACACAGTATGTTAAGATGGTCATCCATCCACAGACCAACCTTGGCAAGCGTTACTTAACCTTGAAGATCAACCCGTGCGGAAACATTACTTGATTTACTAATAAACCCATAATGAGGGATACAACTTGGCCTCTCTCCTTATGACTCATCTGACTGACCCATACGCATGACTGCCAAGAGTTAATGTAGTCGTGGAATTTCCATAAATGACCAGTAAGTGCATTAGAAATCTACAATGCAATAAGAAATTCCTTGTTCAATCAAATAAAACATTTTATTAGAAAGAGAAAATATTTATTGATACGCAAATTACGCAATGTAGGATCAAATACTTATAAGGAAGCTTAATTTTAAAACAATAGCTTCGTATACCAGGTCTAGTTCAGCAAAATGCCAAACAACTAGTACCTAGTTGCCTGACGCTGGTTTAAACAATTCAACAAAAATATTGAGAAATCACTGTTCTCCTGAAACTTTTGGATGCCCTCATTGGGGCCCTGGTACGATCCCTAGGTCGAGGAGTGTTTCTTGTTTTTTCAAGAGGAATCTTTGTTTCTCGTTTATTTAGTAGGTAGGAATAGGCTCACCTTCCAAAGATGCAATGTGTGTAGTTCAACCTCTGCCTAGCCCTTTGGCTATACTAGCGCGATGTTATGTTTGTGCAACGGGCCCTTTGCAAGTTTGCATATCGTGTAGAGTGGAAGTAGTGGCGGGCGCAACACCGTGGCGCGCTGGTGTGACCAATCGATTGCGCGCACATCGGACGCGCGGACACCGGCCAGGGCTGGTTGGACACATGTTGCTGTGTCGCTTGCAATAAGGGTGCTAGTTGATAGGATTGTTAAAAGGACAAGGGTATTTTAATTACCTAGTTTATTATTTTTAGCAGCACCTATCCAGATTTGAACCGTTGGAGGAGGAATTGCTTTCGGTACAATTTAGCGACAGCTGCATAAAACATACCTACGTTCGTGGAACTGCTCACAGGAAAATGTATTTCATGAGCAATTTTGTGTAAAAGTATATTTCGTGGTTTAAATCCCTAAGTTTATGCACCCAAATTATTTTGGAATAGTAGTGCGTAACTACCTTTTCGGTACAACATCGTAACAGTTGCATGTATCGATCAGCTCGTTGTCCAGCTGCAATAAAAAACGATTACTTACAAAACATTAATAAAATTAACACATCTATTGACCTCATAATGTGTCTGACAAACTCGCACCCTTTACAAAACAAACCATTCGTGATCCGTCACGCACCATCGCAAACAAATAACACGCGGAGACTGCGAACTCGTCGGCGCCGTACATCGCTGGCTCTTCATGAAATATGCAGGGAGTTGTGGGTGTCAGGGGGTAATGTAAACTGTGCAACAGGGTTGCAACGTTAAGCAGTTTCTCGGCAGGTCCATAAGGGAACCGCTCTAAATTTAATAATTCATTGTCGTATTCATTGGCGCCAAATTCAATTACCCGTGGTCCCGGGGGCCCTGCCTGCCCCCTCCACGCCTCACCTCACCCCGCTCGTCTCCGGGCCGGGCCGGCCGTCCCGGGGGATGCGCCCGATCTATTCTATTAACCCGCCACAGCGCGCCTGTTTACTAATTCATTTGGCAATCACATTCGGTAATTATGTGACAAATCCCCGGCGAGTGCTGTGCCGTTGTCACACTACTTGTTAAGTGGATTTGGGAGCGAGCGGCGATTTGTGCGGATCTGCGCTGATTATCCGCAAGTAGTCGGGCTAGTGGGCTAGTGGGCGAGTGAACTGGACGTGTGCTAACGAGAATGTTTGTCCGCAGGCGTATCGTCGCTGGAGGCGGCGAAAGACTTCACCGTCGACGGCCTCACCGGCTACAACGGCAAGAAAAAGAAGAAAAAACGTAGACATAGGTAAGTAATACTTTTACAATTTATATATTTACGTTAAACAAGTTGTTTGGCTAAAGTGGCTAAATTAACGGCGTATTTAGGCGAAGATTGTTTTGAATGAGAACACGGGGGAAGTTAGCTATATTGGTTCCATACCATCACGAGTTAAGTACATATTACTACACACAAACACAACACACCAATAGACGGAGTGATACATGTATAGAATAGAATACTCTTTAGTACACTTTTATTTATGTTTTATGTAAATTGGCTGAAAGCTGATGTTTGTTAAAGACGTCGGAAAAAATCGTCTCGACTCTTACTTCCGCACCTTATCGTTCGTCTTCACATCTGTTTTGCACCAGTGGAATATTCTCTTGTACTGTATCCCCTGTTGTTGCCCTTGTATATTCACAGGGGTTCCTTCGCAGCCGGACGATCTTCGCCTCGTACCAGCTTGCCGAGCTATCCACATTCAGTTCTATATGATTCTAGTCCTATCTTCTACTGCCGCCCTGGTACACTCACGTGTGTTCTCCCCCACAACCGGACGATCATCACCTCGTACTATCTTGATGAACTATCTATCTACCGCATTCAGTTTTGTACTATTCAAGCTCTATCCTCTACTACCCACCCTACTATACCTACTCACGCGTGCTCTCCTCCACAGTCAGTCAAACAATCTTCACTTCAAAACCAGCTAAATCACATTCCGTTTTATATAATTCTAGCCCCATCCTCTACTGCTACCCTGTTATATTTATGACTGTTTTCTCTATAGCCGTACGATCTTCACCTCGTACCAACGCGACGAGCTCTCACATTCGCTTGCATATTTTTTTACCATCATCCAAAACAGTCACCCTGGTATTCTCATGCCTATTCTCCTCCGCAGCCGGTCGATCTTCACCTCGTACCAACGTGACGAGCTCTCACATTCGCTTACACATGTTTGTACCGTCATCCACTACTATCACCTTGGTATTCTCATGCCTATTCTCTTCTACGCAGCCGGACGATCTTCACCTCGTACCAACGTGATGAGCTCTCACATTCACTTGCACATGTTTGTACCGTCATCCACTACTGTCACCCTGGTATACTCATGCTTGTTCTCCTCCGAAACCGGACGATCTTCACCTCGTACCAACGCGACGAGCTCTCACATTCGCTTGCACATGTTTGTACCGTCATCCACTACTATCCCCCTGGTATTCTCATGCCTATTCTCCTCCGCAGCCGGACGATCTTCGTCTCGTACCAACGTGACGAGCTCTCACATTCGCTTGCACATGTTTGTACCGCCGTCCACTACTATCCCCCTGGTATTGTCATGCCTATTCTCCTCCGCAGCCGGACGATCTTCGTCTCGTACCAACGTGACGAGCTCTCACATTCGCTTGCACTGTTTGTACCGTCATCCACTACTGTCACCCTGGTATTCTCATGCCTATTCTCCTCCGCAGCCGGACGATCTTCATCTCGTACCAACGTGACGAGCTCTCACATTCGCTTGCACATGTTTGTACCGTCATCCACTACTGTCACCCTGGTATTCTCATGCCTATTCTCCTCCGCAGCCGGACGATCTTCACCTCGTACCAACGTGACGAGCTCTCACATTCGCTTGGACATGTTTGTACTGTCATCCACTACTGTCACCCTGGTATACTCATGCCTGTTTTCCTCCGCAGCCGGACGATCTTCACCTCATACCAGCTCGATGAGCTGGAGAAGGCATTCAAGGACGCGCACTACCCGGACGTGTACGCGAGAGAGATGCTCTCGCTCAAGACAGACCTACCCGAGGACAGGATCCAGGTGAGCTAGCTACCCATAGCAATATAGATTGTATGTATTCTGTTGAATCACACCATGAGAACTTAGGTAATCTGAACAAGAATGCAATGAGGATGCAATGATCAAGCTGACTCCACCTTAGTTGGTGAGAGGTTGACGGAATAAACCGGCTGTCTTCTATATCGTTGGTTAGGAATGTAATTGCCTTCTTAAATTTAAAGCGCAACTTTAAATAGAAGTTGGCCTTCTTTCCTTAAACAGAAGAATTTGCTGTTTACGTTTTCGTTGAAGAAGAGTGAAATAATTTTTTGCATTTGGTTCCTACCATATTATTTATATCTAGCCTTATTGTATAAGATTTAAATTATTTTGGATACCTTTACGTAATACTATGGGTCTAAATAATTGGAAGAAGATATTTTAATAGCAATTTTCTTAACATTTTTGACTCTTAGAAAATCGCTATCGCTAATAGAAGTCATTTACTCTATATTTACGGCAAAAAATATTTTCATTAAAAATCTGATCAATTTTTGCTCGGTTTATAATACTCGTATACCGACATTGTTTTTAAATACTTTATTAAATGACAGGATCATTTTGTTTCTTAGGCACTTTCGGGTTAATTTAAACATTTTCTTACACTTAAGAACGTAAAACCAATACCAATTGAATTATTAACGCTTGAATAAATTTCAACAAATCCCTTTTAACGTTTCAACAATTAGAGTGGGATCAAAACAGTCGTCCCACCGACACAATGCTGTACCAAAATAATAATTGTGCGACAAAGAGCCCGGGTTCGGGGCTCCCGAGGCGGCTGGAGGCGGCTGGAGGCGCAAAAAACTCTCCTTTATCGAGTGATTACGTCAATTGCCATCGATTGATGTCTAGTGTAACGCGACACCGCGCACCGCAAATATCCGAATATCCGACCGTGGTACTGAACCAGCAGCGGCTAAATACGGCGATGATTCATTTAGTCTAGTTAACTTCCAATAGGTATGTTTGTTTGTACAATTTTTAAATAATGTAACGGAATAAAATTTGTGTGAGCGTGAAATAAGGTTCAAATGGATAAGAAAGTAATTTTGACTTTAAAAAAAATTAGTGTTACATAAGAAAATAATCGTTTATAAATATCTAATTCGAAACCTATTTTCCATTCATCTAATTAATTTTAGCATTATCACTGAACCGTTTAAAGTGACAGTACCTACCTACCTATGTAGTGTCACTAACACGGCGACACTGACGTAGGGACACGACCGTTTTGCGGATATTTAGGACTTTCATAAAAAGCGATATTGATAATTGCTATTGCAGATAGCAAGCAATTTTATCAGTCTTTGATTTTTCCCATCCAGAAAATAACGAATTGGCCAGTCCATGCTGTGAAGACTACATCAAATACTTATTTGGACATCAATACTATTTGTTAACGCATAATTCATCGCTAAATCTCTTAATCTCCTATTTTTTGCATCCCGGTGAGCATTTGTTGCGCAATAGTGCGGTACCCTTCAGTCCGCATCAGCCGCTGTGGCGTGAGTTCGACACCCGATCCTAGCAATACGATATTTTGTGCAAACAATTGCTTCAAGATTTCGCGGAAGGAAGTTTTTTTGTTCAACAATTAAAGACTGCACGCACGATTGAATTGCACAGTTTTTGTGCACGATAAATCTAATGATTTAATGCTTTCTATTCGGTCTTTTTAGGGCAAAAAATGGAGAGTTATGCATTGTCTTCATAAATCTCGTAATACAAATACATAATTGTTCAGTACGAAAACCACACATGGCTTTAAAAATCAGAATCGGAAGTTCTACAGTCACAAAACGACGTCAGTGACGTCAGTGACGTCAGTGGCTAGGGATGTGACATGTAACAAAATAAATCTCTGTTGATAACGTATTCGAATCTGCAGATCCGCTAGATTACCTCTGGTTGAAAGATGGGTGCAGGAAAAGGTTAGCTAGGCTTGTCTAATAGCTGAGGTAGAACAGATGTCATACATTTGTGCGGACTGTAACCTATAAAAGATGTTTGAAAAATCAAGTCACCTAGTTGTTGATGCTACCGACATAGAGTCAGCAACACAGAACACCCTCGGGTCTAGAGTGAGTCTGTAAGAGAAGGCACTGTTTGATCACGTTGCCTTTGTATAACGAATACAGGTCTCGGTGAAAATTGTAAGGAAAACTACAAGCGGTACATGCAACGTAACGTCAGGCAGTTGTTTCAGTAATTGCTAGTCATAATTATTATTAATAGTTTTCCCGTTCGTCGGTAACACACAACAAGGGCTCAAGTGTCGCGCCTTCCCTACTCGGAAGCTGCGGGGAAAACACAAATATGGCCACCCCCGGTACCACCAGCACACCTCCCCCCCCCCGCGCGACCCCTCGCACCCCCGGGGGGCGCCACGCACCCCGCGACCACCGCACATTTATGAAAATTTCATTTCCAAACTCACAGTCCTCATAGCAAACTAAAATAAACCCTAATCTGACCGCGTAGAGTTTATTGCCACTTAATTTTCTCAAGCAGGAAAATTTTACGACCTACACCAAAATGAAATCTATTTCATACGTTTCAAAGTATGTTTTCCAGTTGGAATGTAAAGTTATGAGTGATGCTAGTTGAATTTTCGGTATAATGGCTTACTGGGGATTAGGTTTCCCCAATTTTGGGGCGCGTAGTTTGTGAGACGTTGCAATAAATGGATTATTATGCAATCAAACGTCTCGCGCGTACGAATACTTTGATAGCCTTCTCTTACTATACAGTGTAGGTAGAGTTTGCAAATCTTTTGTGTTTCTTGTTGGATAATTTCAATTTGAATTTCCATAAAGTTTAATGATCCGATTTTCACTTCACGAGCCTCCAACTAAAGTTTTTTTCTTTTTTCGCCTAAGTAGGTTCAGCGTTAGGAGAATAGTTATGTGTAGGTACTGTAAATAGTGTGCGCTAACAGCTGTAGTCTGTAGGTATCTCACCACCGTACTAATGAGTCATATGATTTAGATACCTACAGTCCTACACTAATTTACATATAAAGTGAACTCAAACTGCTTACTAATTAATTTTAGAAAATCCACATTAATATAGACACAGTCGAGTGCGATCTCAAAACTAAAATTTCCAATCCATTAATTATAACGTAAGTGCATCCCCAGCGCCATCTATCAGCCACTCGCGCCAACTACGCGTAGCTATGGCAACCGCGCGCTGATTGGCCACTTCTGTACATGTAAAACGAGCCAGAACGGTGCAACCACCACCGGAGGCTACTCAAATCTCAATCCTAAGGTTTAGGCTTAAGGTTTATTTTAATTAGTTGGTTATACTGTGATGTTGTGTTCGGGTTTCGTGCATTTGTATTATTAGCTCCGCCCTTCTTAGTGGCATGGCGGACTGGGTTTTGTCTTGCCACGGTTTGTCTTTTTGCTTTCGTTTTGCTTGTGTAATGTACTTGTACACCTATACACAGGTATACGAGGTAGTCTGCGAGGAAAACGAAACTATAAATTATGATTGTTGATACGACAGACGAACCACCTAATTTAATTCGATTCCAATTACCTTCGAGAGTGATTTGGAGAACCTTTTCGTGTTAGGTTTTTCTATGTTGTAATTGATATGCTACTAAAGCCATATAAATATCTAGAAACATTTTGAATATTACTTTTTCATATAAGTAATTACTTATTTACAAAAAGACAAATCACAATCCTTTTTTTTTTCATTACAAGTAGGTATCTATGTAGGCGCATAGGAAGTGTGCTGACCACGCGCTGCACTGTGACCGCAATATCCGCGAGTATCCGCTCGCCTGCCGTCGGACAGCGCGCGGCGGCCGTCTCTAATGATAATGAGCATCAGTTGGATGTTTTGTTACCTATTACATGGTGATGTACCTGATGACAAATACCTATCCGACAGACAGCTAATATTAAAAATTGATGAATTTTAAACGCTGAGGTTCCGACCTATATTGGGTGTTTTTATATTGTGAGGTGTTAAATAATATGCATTTTGTGTAGTATGCAACTAAATCCATGTTCGTAAGATTTTTTTACCAATAGCTACTAATTTCAATCCAGAAACATAAAAACCTGATTTTCATACCTGACGTATCATTCATCTGCTTTTTTAATGGAAATTAAATCAATGAGAAATAGAATTTGACATAATTTTTTTTAATTCCTTGAATCATACCTATTGTAATCCTTCAACATACCTACCTAGCTAGGTACCTAGGTACACATTATTTAATTGAGTTGGAACAGCTAACATTTTATAATATTTGTTGTAGGTTTGGTACCTACGAGTACCTACGTACCTATACCGGTAACGAGCTGACTCTTTACGTCACAATTTATTTAACATTTACTTACCTAATCAGAAAATTACTAAATTGGTCTCTGTCTCTGTCACCTCTGACCTAGACTAGAGTCAAGAGCAAACCCATCACGAATAAAAAAAACAAAACAGGTAGATAGGTATTCAGTCAGTTTTCAAAATTCTGTGTAAGAATAAAATACACTAGGTACGTACGTCTTGTACTACCTATCGCAATATTACGTTCTAGGACCTACGATATTGGTGTGACTAGCATGTAGTCGGTAGTCGGTAGTCGGGAGTCGGGAGTCGGGAGTCAGGCCGACACATAGTGCCGGGGCCCGGTAATGGAGCAAGCAGCGCCCGCCGGCGGCGGCGTGGATCACATTTCTCGCCAATTACACGCCAATAGCGGATATATCCACATGATCCGCATCTCGGCCGCACACTGCACTGCTCTAATGCGAGCCGTGTCCGAGCTACTGCGGATATTACAGCGAGCTTAGACACGTAAAATGCTTCGATATTATTGGTTTACTTACAGGTACAATATCTACTTACTTCAGTTGCATACTCAATGAAAATGTTGGCTAAGATTCATCTTGATATTTTAATGGAAATGAGATACCTACGTTATGTTGTTGAGTAGAATAATTGAAAATTTTGAAATCTGGCAAAATTTGTACGTAGGTACTTATGCTTACCAACTGGTTGGTATGAGCAGGCTGTGATCAATCCTATCGTACCGATTACGTACACTGAGCTAATTATTCTAACTTATTTAGGTACATTAAACGTTGGTTTTCCTTTTGCTACGTGTGATAAGAGTGACTAGCTGAAGCATGAGTATTTCTATTCCTAGTTATCCCTGTTCAGCATATTTCTACAAAATAGATGAGAAAAGAATACTCTTTACCATATGACATTATACACGTACGTCGCAGAAAAGACAAGAAATTAACATAACATAGCGTGACAGAATGCATGGACTAAAAAACAACATTTAATAATAAATCATTTCATTTCAGAACTAGTCCATATGCATACGTACATTTTTTAAAACAAGAATAATTTAAAAGTTAACTATTAAAAATATTTCACAACACAAACATTATACATTACACAAGTCAATAAACATTATAAATTACAATTTTACAAAACAAAAAGATTACACACACACTATCACTATGGTCATCTCAGTCTACATTTGGATGGGTTTAAAAGTTAAAAGGAAAGACAGTAAACACTGTTGTTACGATTAACTGACGAGCGACTTGTACTCGTATCCTAGCGGATAGAACATTCTCATGAATTTACACATTTTACTCGCTCACAAGGTCAACTCGGAAATTAGATACCAAAGTTACATTCTAATTTATTCTAACCGTAAAAACTCAATCCCCTTTAAATATATCAGATCGGTAAAATATGGCAATCAAATCAAATCACGCACAAAATATGAAAACCCATTTAAATATGGCAATCGAGCATTTGGTATGGTATTGTCTCAGACTGTGATCAAGCCATGGATAACTCGTTTTTTTTTTTTTGTAAAGTTATCCATTCTTCATTTGAAGGAAGATTATCAAGCCTTGAAATAGTTTTCATGTGTAAGTTAATATTAAATAGTAAGCTCGTAGGTACTATATCTATACATATAATACAATAGTAAATCGTAGGGTGTATGTTTCCAATTGGCGAGAAAAGTACTAAACAGATTTTGTTAAAGTTTTGCACAAATAAATATAAGATAAATAATTTTTGACTACTTAACATAATTATATTTGTTATGTAGTAGCAGTGCAGTGTAGGGATTGGTATAGGTCAATTGTTCGGGTTGTCAGGAACAGGCTAGGCGCCTTGTGTGTGTGTTGTTGTGTTTACTTGAATTCAATCAAAACAAGTTTTTATAAATGTTTATTTTTAAAAACTAATTATTTTCTTTATTCTCTGGTTAGTTTATAATTTTACTTGACAAATCTAAGTACATGGAATGTCGTCGTCCAATTTGTAGTTTCCTATGAAAAGAAACAGCGAAAATCTTGACGGTTATCTATCTTACAAAAATATATAGCACTAGTTGAACCGCGCAACTTCGTTTGCGTCACAATTTTCATTACTGCTCCGCTTCTATTGGGCTTATATATTAGTATTCTGCTTTATATATTAGTATAGATATAAAGCTGAAGAGTTTGTTTGTTTGCTTAAAGGCTATAAGCTATAATATAGCAGTAATGAAAATTGTGTCGCAGACGAAGTTGCGCGGGTCAACTAGTATTAGTATAGATTTACAAATTTTAAATATTACAGTGTTTATAGGTGTGGATACATCCTAAACATTTCTAACATATTATGTACCTATTTTTAAAACACAATTCGTAAATCAGTAGAACTTCACATAAGTACCTATGTAGTAGTTCATTCATTTATACCAATGGTGGAAGTATGGCTGAGTGAGTATGTATCTAGTATATTTTATTAAATTATTTAAATAGATGGATAAATATTATGTATATGTTTTCTTATCATTTATATAAAGAACACACATTAAAGATTGTGATTTTATTTTTCTCATATTCATTTGTTTGCGTTCTACAACGTAAACACAACGAGCTAAGAACCACAAAAAAACAGTACAAAAACCACAACAACAGTATAAAAAGTTCATAAAATACAGTACAATTGTACTGTCTCGTACCAACATGCTTGCGATCGGCTAGTTTAGTTCGCTACTTCCACTTGTAGGCAATCATGGAGTTCCTAAATGTGTTAAGCAACTCGAATCAGTAAATGAGGGATATTATTGCATCTTTTTGAATTATATTTACTTTAAGTTAGTGTCCTTTGCTTTTTAACCGACGAAAAAACGGAGGAGGTTCTCAAGTCGACGCGTATATTTTTCATTTTACTTTATTTTAAATACAAACACGCATGACTTTTTAGTTTAGCCCCTAACAAGGGGTATCTTGTGAAGGCCTAGTTCCTCCATCCTCCTGAAAGTAGCGTCAGCCACGAACTCATGGATCAGGTCCTCAGCAGGAATCACAAATAGCATCGTCAGCGCTAACACTTGATACGCATTTAACAAACCGAAAACATACACAGCTGTTTCACTTACAATAACTTCTATATCCATTATACAAGCCACAATTAATAAGATAACGCATTTTTTTGTGAAATTCGCTAGTATTCTGACTGGGATTCCTACAAGTACAATTCCGATGACGATTCTTAAGTTATTATAAAAAAAATTGACATAACGAGGACTTTTAGGGTTAACAAGAAGTAAGAACATAAGAAAAATAAAATAGTCTTTTGCGCATTCAAACGAAAGACCAAACGGAGCACTCCTAAAGGTATCGTGAGGATCCAAATCAATAGAGACAAACCTGTAAAATTCCACTTTTGCACCTGTGACCCCAATATGTCGTGTACGCTCTTCGCCTACACATACAGCCAGCTCACCGCCACGGCGTCCATCTGATAGTACACTGCCCACTGAACATCGATATTGCCAAACATAGAATAATGGTTGTCTGCCATTATATCATATTCTAGGAATGAGTACACCAGTCTCGCCACAGTCGGCTGGGTGAGGATCTTCTGGTCCAGGCGCCTTAGCTCGGGCTTGGACGCAGCGAGTACTACTTGCAGCATCAGGCACACCGCTGACGAGATGATGCTGGCCACCCACGCCTGGCGCACAGACAAGCTCATGCTGCAGATACGGGCTGCTGTCACGCTGATCACTATACAACTAATAAGTCACTTTTCCATGCATTCCCAGCGACTTATTTCTTCAATTACTAGCCATAAATGGGAATTATATTTTTATTTATGATGCAGCGCGTAGATAAATTGAAAGTAGTAGTCCGCCGGTGTCGACAGCAGGGTCCAAACTACCGGTGGTTAGGGCTCCAGAGAAAGCAACCTCCTCACAATACGAGCCGTATCGAGGAGTACTGCCTTCTGTATCAGGCCCTTTATCCAACCGCGTAACGCCAGCTTTGACAGATGGTCGTCGAAGCTTTTGGCCATCAGGCCATTGGCTGTAACGACTATCGGCACAATGACAGCTGAGTCCACATTCCACATGTCGACAACCTCGTGTGCTAAGTCGAGATACTTGATTTGTTTCTCTTCCTCAGCCTTCACGAGGTTCTCGTCATGCGGGATCGTAACATCAATTATCATTGTGCGGCGCGCTAATCGGTCTATCACCACTATATCAGGCTTATGTGACGTATATAAATGGAAGTGCATAATAAAATTAATATAATGTTGTATGTAATTTAGGTACCTATTTTTAGAATTCGCTCAGTGGCAATTAACTAGCAACTGCTACATACATACTTAGGTTTAAATAATATCCTAGTTATTTTTATCTTCCCTAGGTGATAAATTTTAATTGGAAACTCGGATGATATTGATCTCTTTATTAAATCGCAGAGTAATTAATGATTATAGGCTCTAGACAAGCGACATTTTGGCAGCCATAGCGTGGTGAACGCGACTGTTAAAACGTAAAAAGTGGGATTAGTAAACGCAAACGCTGTCGAAAGGTCACGTGATCATATCCTTATATCTTGACATTTTAACTATCGCATTCGGTGATAGAATGGCAGTTTGTCTAAAGCCTATGGATGACACGCAACAGTCAACCAATGTTACATGAGGATAATTTAGGTGAAAACGGTCAATCACTACATAGTATAATAAAACAAAGTCGCATCCTGCGTCTGTCTGTCCCAAGGTATGCTTAGATCTTTAAAACTACGCGACGGATTTTGATACGGTTTTGTGTAAATTGGATGATATATGAAAATTATTACTGAAGAGGTCGGTAAAAAAATTCTTTACATTGTATGATGATAGAACAAAACAATGTACTAGTTTTAGATAACACATCACTACCTACGAAAAATTCCGGAATTGCATTTGTCTATCTCTTATGATTGACTCACAATAACCATTTTTATGATATTCATATTTGGTATAAAATACTGCTAAAATCTCAAAATTAAAGTAAGTCGCGCACTGGTAGACCTGAGAGCAGACGTCGTTAATGGTTGTCTATTGCACTTTTAAATAAATAAAGCTTGTAGTCCATTTAGGTTAAATTTAGTTCCAGAATCGATCGAGAAATAGCACCATCGTACATTTAAGTGCAATAGAATCAGTATCAATAATCCATGAAGTAAGCCGGAGGAGTCCCGGTTACGGTACGTCTCCGTCGTCTCCGCTCGTATCCGCTCTCCAGACGGGCCGGATCGCGTTTCGCGGCAATTACGCCCCTTGAGCCGGTAACGAAAAGCCGATACGGCGATATTATGTACTGCCTGAATACCGTCTAATAACGATAGTGCTTCGCTATTTTATATCGAATATGTGGCGCAATTAAAAAGAGATGTATAGTAAAAATGTTACAATAAAATACCTTGTGACATATTAGAAATTAATGAAAATTAAAAACCTATATTAAAAGCAGACTTTGTAAACAAGCATATTACAAATTAGAAGATTACATTGAGGATAAGAATGTTTGGAAACATGCTGGTCCTGCTCCATAGGACAATCAATGGTTGGTTTATGTATTTACTTTATACGTTTTTGTACCTACTGTTTCATTTTTGGGTTTTTATTTTTCTGTTCACACACAAACTGCTAATTAATGGTTCCAATATTTGTAAATATGTGAGTACTATGTACTTATTTAGAAAATTAATAAGTCTACCTCTGCATACTTTAGGTTCATGGTCCTCACATATATTAACAAATGTTTTGTATACCACAGCACATGTAAAACATTGATTTGAAAAGAGTAACTATGGAGTTTCTTGTCCGTTCTTCTCCATAAGAATCTACCCTTCCGAATCACTATGTTATATTAAATGTAATGACGACGGTCAAAAGTGCCGTTTAATGGAATAATTGACACGACTGGCACGATAAGCTTAAATGACGGCTGTAGAATGATGTTCTATTAACTAAACACAGCGACGATTGACAGAATTTGGGAGCATAGAAATTGACTACCTACTTAGAGCATGGTATGATACCATTACCAGCCCCAGGATTCTTTATTTAGCATAATTTTCATTAATCGGTGTAGGTATATTTGACAAGAGCTAAATAAACGCGAGTTCTTCTCGTCAACTCTACATCAGTCTATTTGCAAAAGATTGTTTCAACTGATTTTAATTAGAGGACGTGAACATTGTTTAAAAATTAGTAGTATTACTAATTTTTAAACAATGTTCACGTCTCACTCGCACCTTCACGTCTCACTCGCACCTAATCTGTCAAAAAAGCATCAATTTCCATACATTTTTGTCAGATTGCGACTGACATGCGAATGTGAATGTTGCTTAAAAATAAGAAGAATTGGCATTCTGGTCAAAAACCACTCAACTTTAACGTTGAACAACCAGATATAAAACGATTTTTTTTAGAAAACTTCATTGTTCATGTTCATGCTCTATTTAAAAAAAATAGTAGGTATATATAGATATATTTGATACGAATACAGAATGAATAATGAAGTTCTCTGTCCTTACATTATCCGCAACAAATATTGTCGCCCTTTTCAACACAGAACACCTCATTACCAAAAAACCGTAATTTTAATAACTGAAACAGTCAAGTCTGCCGGATGACGAAGAGAGCCGAAAAACCGATAAACACGTCTGTAAGCAGGCAGCTCGCAATAAGCCGGGGCCCGGGGCCAGGGGCAGGGGCCCGGGGGTGAGCCGCCCCCTTCCGGGGCAAATTTAGCAATTAGCGTGCCGGACATAGGGGCCGGCTGGCGTCCGGTAATAGCCACCTAGCCGGCCGGTCGCGTTCCGCCGACTGATTATGCAGACCACCAAACAGGTGGGCATAGAAGGCTCATAAAATTGAGACAAATGCTGAAATAAAGCGAGCTTTTGCATATATACTGCACAACTCAGCTCAGAGATATCTAAATCCAAGAGTAGAATAATATTCTCTATACTTATAAAATGTGTTTCGCTGAACCACTTGTAGGCACCCATTGACTGGTTAGATATTGTATGGTCGTGATAAAATTATTAGATACGATTAGTTAGGCCACACATTTGGGACAGACCGGGGGTCTGGACGATCACACAAAACGATGTTCCTAACTATAATACGTGCGCGTACCTTGGTCTGCTTGCTGCCGATGATCCGCCTTACGATGATTTCACCACAGCAGTGCAGCTTATATGAGGGTCACGAGCTGTTCAAAGGTATTCCCAAGCAGCATATCGATGTAACGAATTTAGAATCTTCGTCAAAAGATCGCGAGGTACGCGTGCATCGAAGATGGTGTAAAGTGACAGTAGCACCAATAGGGTAACGAATACGGCACGTATGACAACTGCAATAAAATAGTTGTGATTGCCACTGTAGAAAATCGATAGGAACATCGGATGTTGACCGTTAAGAAATTTAAATGATATTTATTAGTAATTTGTATGAAAGAAAGAAAGAAAGAAAGAAAAATGTTTATTTGGGACTCGCACAAAACAGACAGATTTAGATTTAATTAAAACTAACAGTATTACTAAGTCTATAAACATTTTAGTCTAATGTATGATGAGTCTATGTGATGATGAGTCTAATGTATGATCAATTGTATGATGACGAAACAGATATAATACCTTATTATATCTGAGATTCCTTGTTCTTATAAAGCTGTTTATTTTACGTTTGCCTCTTTATGTTTAAATGGCCATAAGATGTCACAGTCGCCTATAGGACTACTGTGCCTGTCCAGATAGTGGGAGTTTTCAGTTCATGTTTCTTTTCAACTCTTCTTGATTGTTTGCAGGGAATTATACTTCTCAGCTTGCCTACTTGGTGTGAGTGCGCATTACTTGTGCCTTTATTCGCGTGTATCGTGTGTGTGCGGTTATTACTTCCAAATGTAATTGATTGGAACGTTTCGTTTGTGTCTGCTTTTAAACGTTCCGGGATGAGGTCTTGTTTTGTACTGAATGTAGCCACAGATGCAAAAAAACACATTTTGAAAAAATAAAATTATTATTTTATAAGGTGCCTATCTTAACATCAGATCCTATGTCTAACGTCTTTAGTTTGTTGAAGTGAATCTAAACAGTATGGTTTAGCAATCGAAAAATCCTGCATCAACCATTATTTTTAGATGCGCATCTAAATAAATATATTTCATAGGCTAAACTAAACGAGTTTGTAAACGTAGCTTGTATTGTCATTGAAAAACAAATCTAATCGCAGAATAATTTTTATTCTAAATCGAGGTAAAAGTAGGTATACCTGAGTTATAAGTTGCATAGCAAACGAAATCAAAATCTTTTATTTCAAATAGACATTTACAGGCACTTTTGAATAGTGAAGGTCTGTCAGTCAAATAGATTAAGCAACTCAATTCTGCCGCTAGCGACAAGAACAGCAAGTTTTTCTGCAGCAAAACACACTCACCGACCTTATCTCCAGAAAAAGAATGGCAGTTGTAAGAGAGAATAATTTATTAGATACGTTTTTCTAATTCTAAATTGATGTGCGGTAGAACGAACCACAGCTTATATCTGTGCGCAATCGTACCGTTTGTGAGTAGTGTATAATCCGGTACAATGTCCCCTCGCAGCTCATCTTGTCTAACTCGAGTGGCTTCTGATTGAAACGCCGTATGTTACAGTTTGGCACAACTCGTTCAGACACGGGCTTACTCTTCAATACTCTGTATCGTGGCTTTCCTTTCCTTGCTCAACTGAATACAAAATATGTAATCTTACTAGCCATCTAATTGTATTTAGCCGACCACTTTATTTGGACATGGGTACTTGTATTTTTTTTAAACTTCAGTTTGAACACTTTGCTTTAGCTAAACTTCTTTCCCGTAGAAAGTGTTAAAGTGTGTGCGATAGTATTGTACAATAACTAATTCAGGAAAATTCTATTCCATCATCCCTCGAGCGCAGTTTTGAAACTTAATAGTTTTCCCCACAGTATTTCGGTATCGAATTACTTCAGCATTCTTCATTAAATTCTTCTTCATTGCAGCTATTAATATCAATTACTCTCCTACCAAACAAAATGTTAAATGTTAATTTGGTTATCTCAAATATATGGCGTCCCACTCCCGAGTGAACGTATAAAAACAATTCAATAACCGCAAAACATCGCTGAACGGACAAACAGACTCGATACAATCGCATTAGCGGTGATTTATATCACCACTTGTGCTGTAATAATCTATTTATGAGATAAACTATAAATTATCTTACTGCAAACTTTTCAACACATTTGATCAAATCCTTAAAGCTTCTGAGATAAAGGTCAAAATGGTATGTGCCAGCTTTGTGTTTACCGTGGTGAATGCACGCCCCCAAGCATTTTGGCTAGGGAGACTATGCCGGGCGCCCGGCGCTGCCTGTCCCCTAATTCCTAATAATGAACTGGTGCGACTTAAAAGTCATAATGTGTATTAATGGGTGTTTTCAATGACTGCAGTTTCATTTTATAATATTGATATTTATTGGATAGTTATGCGAGTGGAATAATTTTGTTAAAAATTTGTAACGGCGTCACCACTGAAAAGGCATTTTGATTTGGTTAACTTTTAGATTTTTCCATTAGGTCTTTTATTATAGTTTGTCATTGTTGAAATAAATCTCGAGGAGCTTGTGGCTAAATAATAACAGCCGCACGGATCGATCTTCAAGGTAAGGCAACGCTTGCCAAGGTAGTTCTGTAGATGGGTGACCATCTTAACATACCGAGTTTCCTGCATGCCTCGGAAGAAAAGCACGTTAAGCTGGTCCCGGCTGTCATTTATAGATATTTGGCAGTCGTTACGGATAGTCAGAAGCCAGTTAACCTGACTCCAGTCTTCTCATGAAGTACCGTGTTACCCAGTTAATGGGTTGTAGAGGTCTGGTTGGCAGCCGCTCCGCGTAAAATACTGGTATTCAGCTAAATCCAGTTTGACTGGAAATCGATCTTAATAAAGTTGGGAAAAGGCTAGGCAGATGATGATGATGTCATTGTTGAAATAAAGAAGTTGCTTTTCTCAAAACTGTTATTAAGCTGCTAAAAATATTAGATGCAGCTTCACAATTAATTAGTCACTAATTAATTGTGAAGCTGCATCTACTAACAACTAATTATTAGTGGGTGCTTGGCCGGTGGTCCTGACCGCCAATTGGCGGTCGTCAAATAAACCATGTCAGAGGCCCTTGAGGCGGTCTAGAAACTCTGACACTAGGGTGTGTGGGGTCTTTAAACCTTATTGCCCACACGATAAGAAGAAGTGGGTACTTAGGTCAGGTACTACGAGCACGCAAGCGGGAAGATTAAATATGACCTACAGCTCTAATATAACTTATAATTAAAAAACACTAAAAACTTTTTCGCAAACGATTCAAAATCAACTCACTATAGATTTTCACTTAAAATCCACTCCAAGCACTTAACTGTAACTTCAAACCATTAAACTTTAAAAGCTACAAATGGCCTAACTTTATTAAAATAAAAAGTATTTAATAAAAATTAAAGTAACTTAATATGACAAGACAAATGACATCTCTCCCTGTGCGTTGCGCTGGAGACTGTATCATTCATATTCATTCGTTCGTTCAATCGTTCAATGATGACCGAAGACCCCATTCACCCCTTATGACAGTATTGCACAAGGTCCCTTGCTCCCTTAGCTCATGGGATCATCAAGTTCGTGGGATGTTTATGGTGTTACATCCCCTAATCACGTTGTTGAGTGGTGAGAACTTACGATTTGTTTTAGCTGCTTTTATTTTTTTGCTTTGTTTGTCACTAGATTTGAAACGTTACATTTTTTTTCAAAGTGTGTTATTGGGGTTATTAATTTTAAGTAACCAACATTAATGATATAAAAGACAGATTAACTTAAATGAAAATTTAATTGACATATTTTTTATCGGCTCATTGATGAAAATAAAGCAGCACCTGAAAAATATTAAGGTAGAAAAGTAATGTATAAGTACATAAATATTGTATAAGTACATACATAAAATAAAATGATTCAGGTTGACCGGCAGAGAAGCTGAGAATGCTTTATTGCATAGTGCTCCTGTGAAACAGAACTCTCTGCCAGCGTTTGTGTTCCCTTCCTCAAATTCCACATATACCGTCTGCCTTCAAATCAAGAGTGAACAGACATATTCTGGGCACGCTCGCTCCATTGTAGATCACATCTGTCGCTTTCCGTCAGGCGTGATTGAGAGCAAAAGCAAGACCGTTGCTCAAAAAAAAAAAGAATACACAATTTTACCGGAATAACAAATTATTTACCTATCTCACATCCTTGCTCTATTAAGAGATAAAGCCAACCAAGTAGAACAATTACCAAAAATAGCCTCACATCCCTTAATCCCCCATTCAGTACAAAAACATGACAACAACGTGCCCACGCGCACGCCACCACACCGCGGTGTCGTCGGGCGAGCTCGGCTACACTCGGCTCGAGTTGGACAATAGACGCGTGCGCAACACAGATAATGATCTGTACAATAGCTTGGGGCAGCTTTGTGGATTATTTTATAGTAATTACAGTGTATTTAGTTAATGTGGTGGTTGTCAAAAAACTTTGTTCCATTTTTTGGCGTTTTTAAGATGAGCAAGGGGTAATTTTCCTTTGAAAGAAACGGTTGTGTTTTCCAACTGTGAATTCCACAAATCATATAGAAACCCAGTGCCAATCAATATGAAAAGCAGTTGATTTTCTACAGACTGGTTATCAGGTGGTTGAGTATCAGTAAGAAAAAAACTTATCGCATCTAAATTAGGAACGTTACAAAATTGGGCAATTAAATGTAACTTTCACTTGATTAAAAGCAGCTAGAAATCTTTTCAGTTTTATACTACATTTGACAAAAATCTTATAACTAACACTCAGTCGGTACCAATCAGAGTTGCCCTGAGGCGCTAACACGATTACCGGAGACACTGTCGTTAAAACATGCTCATTTGCCGTAATGGCCGCGGCACGTGCCGGTCGCACGCCGGACGGCTGCCGCGCCGGCCCGGACCGCCGGACTAACGACGGAGGTTCCCGGACACCCGCTGAGCTCTTGTTGAACGTTTTGTTGCTTATCTAGATATTGTTGCGGATTTGTTTTTGTAATTCATCATCTGCCTAGACTTTTCCCAACTGTATTGGGGTCGGTTTGTTGTTGTAATTGATCAGTTGAATTGATTTAGTGGAGCACGATTTTTTGATATTTTTTGGTTAGGCGTGAAATCATCTGGGAAAACTTACTGCATACAAGCAAACCTAATATTAAGGAAGATTTAATATTCCATCTATCAGAATTCTTGTGTTTCAGGAACAGGTTCGAATTAAATGATTTTGATGCCGAAGTAAATGTAACTCACTCCGTCGTCCTGCCCTTATACCAATTTACTGATGGATGCATGTCTTCTTCTACAAATAGAACTGGTCAAAAGGTCATCTTGGTAAAAAGATTGAACGTATCTTATTATCCAAATGAAATAATGTTACGTCTCACACAATAAACTCGAAAATAACGTTTATGGTACGAAATATATTTAACTCGGCCATCAATAACAATTTAGCAAAGTAATAAAGTGGATGAAATCTGTCCATTTCAGCGGCGAACCGATATGAAGCAGTACGCCGTATTACTTAACCTCTAACGACATTACTCCGCCCTCCGGCCTCCATTGACACTCGTAATGGAGACGTTCAAATTGTCCACGCCACTGTGGACCATTGTGGACCAGTGAGACACAATGGAAAGTGAAGAATTTGAAACTGCTTCTGTGGTCGAGTGGTTTAGGCGTTTGCCTTGTGATTGTGACCCGGTGATCGTGAGTTTATACAAATTAGATCCTGCCGCTCCCGCGCCGCCACCGCCGCCGCCCCGCTGCCCGCAAAACTCGAGGCACAGGCCTAAGCCGGTGGTCCCGGCCGCCAAATGGTGGTCAAATAAATCATAAATCATCAATCAGAGTCCCTTGAGGCTGTTTAGAAATTCTGGCACTAGAGTGTGTGGGGTGGGGAACCTTACTGTGCACACGATAGAATTCGTATCGTGAATTCCTTCAGTTGAATACGGTCAGTCAGAGTAAGGTCATGTAGTTAAAAAGCATAATATAGGTACATACCACAATTTCTAATTCCTATTTCTGGGTCATTACCAAGATAAACTAAAAAGAAAAATAGCCTCTCTCTCTCAACGTATCACCTTAACTTAATGTCTGTAGAATAGAACAGAATAGAATACTCTTTATTATGTACACCATATAAGTATGTAAATGAATGAACTTAGGTCTCTGGACCAAAGACACTACGGATGGATGGAAGCATAGAAACGAAGTGACTATTGAGAAGGCAAATAGCATCCTCTTATGAATAGAAAGAATTAAGAGGATGGTGATAATGTTCAGTGGTGATTATGATAGTTCCATCCATAGATAGAATATTCTTCACTACCAACTGTTTAACACAACCTTCATTCTATGGGTAAAGTGGCGGTCGTATCGCTATCAGATTGGATTTTGGTTGATTGGAATTGGCTGTAAGATCGGTATATTTATTTTGATTAAAATTGTTAAAGAGCTGTGGATTTTGTGAATAAATAAATAAGTAAATCAGCGATATCTACCCGACCACCTATAGATGTCTTTTTGCACCGGTACATTAGACATCCACATTGCATACATGTGATTTCTAGAATCATTCCTAAGCTGCCCCGTCTTTCTACCACTTCCTCCAATAATCACAAGTTGACCAATGAAATCAACCAATTTCCACCACTCCAAACTACACCGGGAGTCATCGACCGCCCCGCCTGATTGCTGACCACCGACCCGCGCCTCACTCAGCCATATTACCGATGAGTCGCCGAAACGCAATGTATTGTGCGACGCGATCAATTGTCGTCACTTGATTGGGCCCCATATCCTAAGTGGAGGTTCTGATATAATGATATTAGACGGGTACTGGGTAGTGGTTTTATTTGTTAACAGTGAATTGAATGAAGGATAGCAATATTGTAAAAGAGCGATTTTAGTGTACAATAAAGTAATTCTATGTGCCTGTCTACGCCTACGTAGCTTTATGAAATGATTGTGCTACATATGAAAAGATTATTTCAACTAAAACACATTACTTGTCTACAAAAGCAGGTCAATAGTCTTTTTATAGATAGGCATAGGAGATTCTTACTTTGTGTGCTCCAACTAAAATTTCGTGCGTCTCAAAGAGGTGTCCGCATAGTAGACGGGGTCCGCTAGGGTCAGTCTCCGCTAGGGGCAGTTGCGGGATTTGTTCGAAAGAGTCACCGCGGTCCTGTAACGCAAAGGGCATTAGGAGGAACATGGATGGGTTTTAATCAGTAAGAGTCTTAAAATCAACAGTGAATAGGTTATTTCTAGGCAAGCGTGCTCCATCTTCGACCACATCCTCGCTTACCATCAGGTGAGATAGTGGTCAAACGCGTGCCTATCAATAGTAAAAAAAAAAAAAAAGTCTGACACTCCCTTCTGCTCCGCCCAGAGCGGAAGGAGTTATTTGATGATTTACCATACTTAAAAAAGGTGTGCCATAGTTAATGCTATTCCTACTCACTGGGCACTATCCCCCTAAAAGATTTACGAATTAATAAAAACTCACCGAGCCCTGATACAGGCAGTAATTGCTTCAAAAACAGGTTTACCTAACACCTAGCCTAGGCCCTGTTTACCGTTAGCTCAATCTTCACCGATCAATATCTGGGTCAAGCGGGTGCAGGTACTACCGGCTCACCGGAGCCTGCCGGTAAATACTCAGCTCACAAAGGACACGAGTTGAGCTCGGCTCAATTATAAAGTTGAGCGGAGACGCGGCGCGCGGCTAGTCTCGTGTAGTGCTGTCTAGGGTTCACTGATACTCAGGGTGTATTGGGCTGTTTAGTTGTAGGTATATTCGGGAGATAGGAGTGGAGGAGGAGGGTTCGAAATTATCCGGAAGATGGTCTTTTGGTTTTGAAAGGTCTAGCAGTACCACTTGAATTTTACCAAGATGATAAGTACGTACTTCTGCTGCTTCCTGAAAATTGAGAGGTCTTCACTAATATTATAAACACAAAAGTGGGTTTTTTGCTCCTAACGCTTACGTAGCGCTTACGCGTTCGCAGAACCGAGATATGAGGAAGAACAGACCCTGGAATCAGTTATAGGCAACTTTTACATATTTAAACCGTGCTAAACCGCAGGCAAAAGCTAGAATGTAATTATAATTATTCCGTTGTTTTATAACAGTCCCATGGATCAATCAGAGAGAAGATAATGCAGCAGACTGTATACATGACAATGAAGCTTTCTCGTTAACCTGAACTGCTCTTTACCCGCAGTTCTGAGATTACCAGTTTACCTCAAGTCAAAAAATTCATTTAACATACTTTTTTCTCAAGTTCTCAGTTCAATAAAATCCTATTAGCTTCGCTTCGTACTCGTAGTATAGTTGTTTGCGTCGGCATCGTTCAGCGCCGTCTCAGCGGGACAAGTTTTAACAGGCGCGCTAAGTTCGCAGACTGTTTACTGCCTTCTTATTCACACCCGTTCAGATCCGTTCGGAGCCGTTCAAACCCGTTCAGTCGTGCACTGGCTCCTACAGTCCCACTAGGTACTCCAATACAACCTACTTATAGAGGGGTAGAACGATTGAGGAGCGGTAGATTAGCGGATTTTCTTGATAAGACGTGCAGATAAGAATAGTTATGAGTTAGGGAGTTAGGTTCATTTTGTGGTTAGATCAGTATTAGAACGTCGTTCCCATTTAATTTCTTAATTTTACAAGTATGTGTGTAAGCTTCTGAAGCACTTACCGATCGAACAGTACGTTGACATTAGGTAGATACCAGTTTGAATGTCAATCCTTGATTGCTGTCAACAGTTTGCAGGCTTGTTGATTGTTTGCTTGTTGTAGATGGTTTGTTAGGATTTTTGACGTCGTTGTTACACTTTTTGGCTCTACTGCCTTGTCACTGTCTCGCCATGTCATGTCTGTTTTTCTATAATTTCTGGAATTAGATTGCAATGTAAGAAAAGAAGCACTTTAAAGTGACAGAACTAAATTGTGTAACCAAAGTCTTACCTTCTTTGTCAAAAATATTCTCAAAAAGAACTCACATTATCATGTCAGATTTAAAGACCCAAACACGATAAACAGAACGGAACATCGAGTGTATCTCTTTATTGAATCATTTATGTAAAGCAGCCGGTAAATGATGCGACACTAACTTGATAACAGCACCCCCGCCGCACCCCACGCGTACCCCCGGGGGTGCGTGGTGCAGGGTGCGGGGTGTGGGGTGCGGAGACAAATGACGGCGCTGAGCAGAGCTGATGGTGCGGCCAAGATGTAGCGGACACGACATTGTGATGTGGTACGGAAATATAAGGGGTAACTGCTGGTACTTTGTTATGGGGAGATCAAGTTGTGAACTATGAATATGAAAGATGAAAAATAAACATGGATGTAAAGCAAGATAAGTTGGTGTATCGTGAACCTGTATCATGGTTGACTAATCTCAAAAATAAAATGTCTGTCTGTCAGCTATCTGCAAAACCGGGGTGTGTCACTAGTAATATACAAAAGTTTTGGAAAACTGCTTGAAGGTTACACAATGACTCATATATCTTTTACACAGAAAATCTGTGACTCATAAAGTAAACTGCCTATGCACTTGGCTGCTCCGTCGACAAATCAGTCTGTTTAGGAACAGGGGTCTCTCGAGCTCATAAATAAGGAATCTCCGCCCTCCGCCATTTAAACTACCAAGCCTTCGGCAAATGGATTACAATTAATTAAGAAACAAGTCATAAAACTATCGTGATTCAATTAATGACTGAACAATGACTCGATTGCTGCGACGATTGTGATCGACTAGCGACGCGGAGGGACACAGAGACATACAGAGACACACAGGGACACACAGCAACACACGGGAACACAATGGGCGCCTCTGTCACGCACAGAGGTTCATTAAGTAATGTATCGTGTCAGAATTGTGTCCCCGTCACGTCACGGTTATTAATTGCATGGATAATGCAGCGATGTTTGATTTGCTTAATTCTGTTGTATCCATGTTTATATAAGTGTTTTATTAACTTTCTTGTATTTGGGAGCAGTTTTGGCCCCAAGGTCTGGGCTTTTGTGTTATGCACTTCAATTGGTGCATTATATTTTACTTTCAACCACTATCCGCGTTATGGATGCCCTTCATATGACGAGGCCTTTGCATTATCACTAAATTCATTAAACTTTGAAACACCACCCATGTTCTTAACGAATTTATCTGGAAGTAAGTACTCCATCAATAGATCTTGCTTTACTTTACTAGTGAAGTTTACTCGGGTACCTAATTTTCAGAATTTATTATCATTAGTAGATAAGTTTATCATGCTATTTTACTAATGCCTGAAAAAATAATAATAATCAATCTATGTTATAATCCAGTTTGACTTAGACTCCCCACAAATGTGATCACTGTGTATCAACCTGCCCTAAAGTCAACACATTGTGTTTATATCACTCACTGACTCGTGCACAAGCACCGCATGCACAGCTCCGTGCACCCAAGCCTCATATGAACAGGCACTATGCACCATGCAGCTGTGCTCGGTGCCTGTTCATGTCCCCAGCAGGCCCATACACTTGTGTCTCTGCACACTTGTTACCTGCATTACAGCGTAACTGATCGTTGCACATTATTAAATACACATTATTGTGATAATTGATTACGACGGCTGCGCAACTGCACAAATAAGCTTTGTTAGTGCTCTAATCGATTACTGTTGACTACATCTTGACTCAGTTACATGGTTTGTCTGCAGCAGTAAATTAATTTAAACTTTTATTTTTCTAGAATGTCCCATACCTGCGCAAAGTCCTCACTAAAATCTTTCTAGAAACTAATTCCCTGGGCTATATCGAAACACCTTAAATAAAACTAAAAAAAACCGTATAGCTGGTGATAAAGCATAAGATGGAAGAGAATTGGAGCTTTCCATCTAAATTGAATAATTGATGTACCCTGAGCACAGATACTACGATTCAAGTCTTTGATTCAGCACGCGAGCTACAAAAATTAATGTAACATTAGAATACTTGGTTGACATTTTCTATTCATGACTTCCCAAATACATCACATGCCTAGTGGTTTGATATAAATATTGGTCATCTTTGTACCTACAGACTAAACCCGAAAATCACGAAAATCACCGCTCAATTTCCCAGATCGATCCACCCGAGACCGGTACAAACAGACACCGTCACAGATATTTAACGAATTAACTATTAAACCTCACTCCATCACCTGCAGCTATTGTTGTATGTTGTTAAATATAAATTATGACCAACACAATGGCAGCGCGACGAACGCCCGCTAATTACAACTGTGCAATCAACGCCACGTAATGCATTAAAAACATTATATTTGTTTAATGCAATTGAATTTAATTGTTTTGAACGAAGCGTGAACTTGGCTTAGAAAAGAAAATGAAATGGGTCATAAATCACCTATTGACATTTAGTAATCTTTATCCTAATTCAAACAACTACTATACGTTTGTACATGTAAAAAGAAGTATGTTTGTTTGTTTCGCGATTTTAAAGAAAATTTTCTTCAAAATTGCAGATATAATTATGAACCTGAAGACGCTTATAGGTTAATATTTTTGGCTTGTGTTTAAACACCGCCCAAAAAAGTACCTATTTTACTACCAAAAAAGTTCTAAACGGTTACCAAAACGGATAAATGGTCACCAAATAATATTCGAGAAGTAGCGCTCGCCGGCCGCTGCCGCGGCACCGCTCGCTTCGCTCGCTCGGCTCGCAAGCGGTTGGTCACAATTCTAACCTAACCTAACCTATTTTATCCAGTTTGTAACCCCAAGCCTACATTTTATGGCAATCACAGTTGAGTTGGATAGAATTTGGTGACCGTTGATCCATTTTGGTGCCCGTCTAAATTATACCCATTTGGTGACCGTTGATCCATTTTGGTGCCCGTCTAAATTATACCCAATATTTTTAACGATAAAAAAAACTGCTAGAAACAAAATAAATAATGCTGCATGTACTAATGCATTCATATGAGTGTACTTTCTTAACTGCAAGAGACTTTTCTTTATTTCACAGTGAAAGACATTTGGTCAACAGTGGGAAAGTTCTTTTATCCAGTCTTGATTTTGTAAAATTAACTTCTATTCTGAATTACTGTTATGAGCAATTACAAATGCGCTATCTACCCAATAACGATACCTCCTGTAGGTCCACTAAACAAGCATTCCAAGATAAATTATCTCCACCAAACCATTATTCCCCAAACCCGACCCATATACTCAACCAAAACAAAACAATTGAATAAAGAATAAACACCGATCAACTCGCCAATCCAATAAGGAGCCAACTGTCCGTGAGGGGCAGTAAATAACCGCTTAATACCACCCCAGATACAATGTGTATCTCGTATACCCGTTCTCGCAAGTTCTGGTAAGTTCTCGTAATCTCGCCTCGTTGCAGTAATCAGGTTATGATAGGGAAGCTCCCGCCGCGAGATTTGTAACTCTGCTGACGCAGTTTATAACCTCGTCTTCTAATGCTCCTTACTATGTCGTGGAGCGAGTTTTATTACGTAACAATAGTCTGGAGATGCTCGCAGCAGGGCATTGTATATGAGCGTGTTTTTTATGTAGAAGAAAATGTTGGTAGCGATATCAAATCAACAATATTGCTTTCTGACCGTAGGAGATTGTGAAATAAGGGAAATGGTTCCTTGTTGTTCAGTTGAATAACGTGTTCTTTGTGATGCCAGAAATATACAAACTTTTTTAAGAAAATTGCTCAGATGAATCGATTATTTTGATACATGTCGTGTTAGCCCCTTTACTTATACTGTTGACATCCATGACAAAGGATAAGAAAATTTATTTTTAAATTTATGTTTCTTCCGTGTTTTTCTCCAGCACATGACTATTTCACGATGCATCTCTCTATGTCAATCGAAGCATTTTCCATTGTTGTATAACCGAAAGCAGTCGAATATCAATATTTTCCAAGTTTATATTTGTCTGTAGGTACGTACTTTAATATGAAACACAAATGCATCGCCAATGTATCAATAGCCTGAGAATCCTAACTCATGTTTTGAGTGTATTTATTGTATTGTTAGACCATAGATTTAAATCCACGGAAGTAGTACATACGGAGAATGTTTGTTTTCCCCATATTCCTCCTCCTCGCATCGTATTCCTCGTTGCTGAGGGTCGTGCTCGTGACCCCCCCCCCCCCGACTGATCAGTTTCGGCTGTACAATTTCTCTCTACCAGTGTCTGTCCTTGCATCATAGCTTTATAATATTAGAGGTAATAAATGCGAACTGAGTTTTTTGTTACGCGTTCACACCTAAAATGCGGAACAGATTTTGATGAATTTTGATACAGATATAGATAGAACTATGGATACGGTTACAGGCCATTTTAACGTGAGCAAAGCTGCCAGCAAACGCTAGTATCTAAATATATACTTAAAAGAACTAATGATTCCAAGTGCACTATATACTCAGGTGCATGCCATCAATAATTGCAACAAAGATACATAAAGTAAATAATTAATTATGAGCAATTGGAAGGCAAGCACACCGCGCAGCACAAACACGTCACAATACAGTTGATCGCTTGCCTTTTGTTAAATGGTTCTTTGTTAAATAGTCGATTATGAAAGTGAAAGATGATTGTTTGCGCTAAAGTAATTTGTTTAATGAAATAACAATAGGTTTTTTGCTTTCGAGTTAATGTCATATTCAAAGGCAAAATTATCGAAGTTTGGAATAGGTTTTATGTAGAAGCTTAATTTAATATACGCAATTCGTTAATAAACTATATACGTACTCTTCAAAATACTCGCTAAACTTTACTTACGGAATAAGGTTCAGTTCAATTAGGTATATTTTCTTCCACCTATTCTTTGTTGAATGTATCCTGACATATACCTTCCATCATCAGTTCAGCAACATGAGATGATGATGGAGGTTGTAAGTCAGGATCTGATGATAGGTTCCCATGAAAAACGTTTGTTCAGCGATATTTTCCCCCATTGTTAATAGATTTGGATGATTATTTTTTTGTTTGGTAGAGCATTTTTCCGGACTGGAAACATTTTAGTTTGGTGAAAATCAGATGAAGAACTTCGGAGGTAGGCAACGGAACTCTTCAATAAATGATAGCAAATTGATCGGGATTTCTGAAATCGCAAGTCTGTTGATTGTTTACACCAGTTCATAACATAACATTACTCCATATTATCTATAGTCGCGTGTATTTTTTTTGTAAAAAACGTTTTTACAAAAACATACAACCGACTTCTAAAAACCAAACACTACAAAGTATAAAATAACTTTAATTTCGGAAGTCGGCGTCAAAATCGAAATAACCAAAAACAATGTGATCCTATCCCCTCCGCATCCTCATGAGTCCGCTCAAGAGATCTGGAGTAGGATCCATTCAGCAATCACCGATGCGGGTAAGCGCGTCCTTGGCACTTCTCGTGGTGGCCGCACCATAGAAAAGGAGACGTGGTGGTGGGATGACGGGGTGCAGGAGGCGACTCGGAAGAAGAAGGTTTTATTTAAACAGTGGCAAGGGTCCAACTCTCCGGATGACAGAGAGGCATATGGAGCGGCTAAGCGCGCTTGCAAAAAAGCTGTAGCCAGAGCCCGCAGCAAAAGTCTGGCGCCCTTGTACGACAAGCTGGAAACTGCGGAGGGGCAAAAGCTTATTTTTAAGCTGGCGCGTGCCCGGGAGAAAGCTGCACGGGACATTAGCAAATGTCTCTGTGTAAGGGACGCCCAGGGTAAGCTGCTCTACGATGCCCCCTCTGTTAAGGAGAGATGGTGTACATACTTCGCGGAGCTGTCTAACAAACAGCATCCCCATAACCTTCCTCCCGAACCGCCTCCTAACCTTGGACTTATTTCCCCTATTTCCCCCGACGAAACCCGCATTGCTCTTCGCCACATGAAGAACCGGAAAGCGGTCGGGCCTGACAATGTGCCAATTGAGGTGTGGAAGGCGATGGGCCCACATGGCGTGGACCTTCTGACGGATCTTTTTAACCGCATCCTGATCACCAAGGAAATGCCGAACCAGTGGCGATTTAGCCTGATTATCCCTGTATACAAAGGCAAAGGTAGCGTACAGGATTGTAGTAGCTACCGCGGTATCAAGATCATGTGCCACACCATGAAGCTCTTCGAGCGCATCATTGACACACGGCTCCGTAGCGAGTGTACTGTCTCTGAGTGTCAATATGGCTTCCGGGCGGGTAACAGCTCCATGGACGCAGTATTCGCCTTACGGAATCTGGCTGAGGCTTACAGAGAGAGAAGGAGAGCTTTGCATATGGCCTTTTTAGACCTGCAGAAGGCCTTCGACTGTACACCTCGGCAGTCCATCTGGTGGGCACTGCGCTTCAAAGGCGTTCCCGAGGCTTATATTGACATTGTCAGAGACATGTACCGCGATTCCGTGTCCTCTGTCCAGACCGCTGTTGGCGAATCGAATGGCTTCCCAATATCTGTTGGCGTTCACCAAGGCTCGGCTCTTAGCCCGTTCTTGTTTAACGTAGTGCTCGATGTAGTTACGGCAAACATCCAAGATAAGCCCCCATGGCTAATGATGTATGCCGATGACATCGCCCTCGTTAATCAGAACAAAGCCCATCTTGAGCGCAAAGTCAACATTTGGAAGGACACGCTTGAAAACGGTGGTCTGAGACTAAATGTGGCGAAGACTGAGTACATGTCCTGTGGCGGCACGGATTCAAATAGGTTCATCCGAATAGGTTTGGACCTGATCAGAAAGTCCGATACGTTCAGGTACCTTGGATCCGTGCTGCACGAGTCTGGCAACGTGGACGACGATGTCCAAGCACGTAAGGCGCGGCTTGGGCGAAGTGGCGCGAGGTAACGGGCGTTGTATGCGACCGCAAAATGCCTCCTAAGCTCAAGGGGCAGATATATAAATGCATCATACGGGCTGTCCTACTGTACGGCGGTGAATGTTGGCCAGCACTAAGCAGACACACCCAGGGGCTTCGCGTCACGGAGATGAAGATGCTGAGGTGGATGAGTGGCGTAACGCGATCGGATCGCATACGCAACTCTTTCATCAGAGGTAGTCTTGGTGTCCGTGACGTGGGGGAAAAACTGCAAGAGTGTCGTCTGCGATGGTATGGCCACATCATGCGCCGCCCTATGGAGTACGTTGGTCGGGGATGCATGAATATGGCTGTTCTTTGGGCTAGGTCCCGTGGTCGCCCTCGCAAGCGCTGGTTGGACGTCGTTAAGTCCGACATGAGAGCCAATGGCCTAACTGAGATGGATGTTCAAGATCGGGCAAAGTGGAGGAAGCTAAGTAGGAAGGCGGACCCTGGCAATAGCCGGGATTAACGCCAGGTAGAAGAAGAATGTGATCCTATCCCCGAACAACAGCATCTCATGCATCACCTGCCTAGCCTTTTCCCAACTATATTGGGGTCGGCTTCCAGTCAAACCGGATTTAGCTAAATACCAGTGTTTTACGAGGAGCGGCTGCCTACCAGACCTCCACGTGCAACCCATTAACTGGGTAACACGGTATTTCATGGTAAGACTGGAGTCAGATTTACTGGCTTCTGACTATCCGTAACGACTGCCAAAGATCTACAAATGACACCGGGACCAACGGCTTAACGTGTTTTCCGAGGCACGGAGCAAACTCGGTATGATAAGATGGTCACCCATCCGCAGACCAACCTTGGCAAGCGTCGCTTAACCTTGAAGATTGATCTGTGCGGCTGTTATTATCTAGCCACGAACTCCTCGCAACAGTATCTCATTAAAGAGCTTAAAACTCAAAATGTTTCGACGGGCGAACTCTTTCATTAGCATGCTCTAATAATATAATACCTAACGACCTACAACTTGTAAGTGACATCATATCTAATTTTACAAACCCTTCTCCGGACATGCATGTGCATGCAGACATTTAAATTAAACATTCGCATCTTCAAACTGACCTCATCTTGTCCATTTATTACCATTTCCTTGCACATTATATTACAAGAACGTTCCATAAAACATGCAATTTCTTCTAACCGTCTTCGGACGCTTCTCTAGTGTTTCCTGTGTATCGTCAATACATTTGAGAACGAAGTGGTTCCGAGGTGTCCTGAGGCCCGGGGCCCGTCGCCCCCGGCTCCGTGCTCGAGAGCCCTCGCTCGAGGTGTTTGTCCCAGCGCCTTTCTCCCAAACAGATGTTAGCTTCGGACGAAGTTGTTTGCGCAGGTTAGGTTCAATATTTGAGCGTTTAGATCTGATACTGTTTGTGGTTCGAAAGGTGAGATATGTAAATAAAGTTAAGAAAATAGAGCTTTGACTTTCTGAGTTATGCTGTTTGTCAAAAGTAAAGTTTAACGTAGAAAAGTAAGAGATAGATTGTAGTCAATTTACTTCGAAATTATTATCGAAATAAAAGCTTAAGTCAAGAAGTTATAGTACATGTTATTATTGTTGTCTCTCTGTATTTTGACAACTTTTCAAGTCTTTGTAACCTGTAGACCTGACTGATGTGTGAGCATATTAATAATTTATTTTCTCTAACTCGTGTTATTGGAACCAACACCTGAATCAGAGGTCACTAATCACTTTGTGTACAACAGACAGTTTTTGTCGCTCAAGAACAACTTCAACAATCTACAACCTTAGATCATTTACAAGGATTACCAACCAAACACTTTTACCTTTCCTCCACTTACAAACTCAGCTGTCATTGTATCCCCCAAACAAAACACATACGACGCTTGTACATTTGCCATTCAGCTGTGACTGTACAACTTTACAAAAAGGTCGCGTCCAATTTGTGGCAGGTCTTCAAATTGGACGGCTGGCTGAAGGGTTGTTTGCTCCAAAACTATTCAGCAATTGGACCCCTTTCGGGCCCCGGGGAGGGACCCGGTCATTATTCTATTTTCTCATCTCTTGACGGCACGCACTCGGGGCCGGACCTCGAGACGGGTTGCGAGAGTATGGGAAGTCTTCAAAGTGTTCTCTACACTTTTCTTGAGGATAAACAACGTAATAGGGGTAGGTGTGCCCTGTCGTGTGAGCACTACACGCCGCTCAGTAGTTGTCACAAACTTTATGTACAGTATAGGTACATATATCTAAGTCCGATTTCCAACTTATAGAAATTGTTGGAACGACAGAGAACATTAGATTTGATGGCTTAATAACTGGTCAAGAATAAGTTTTCCGAAAGCTAAGAATAAATTATAATTCTCTTTTAAATAACTGTAGGTAATCTAAAATCAGTAAACCAATTGATTTATTCTTCGATGTCTGTTATTCTTATAGGGCAATATAAACCTCTCCTTGGGATTCCTAATTTATTCGTTCCTATACAAATATTAGTAATTCAAATGGCGACTCGTGTATTCAGCCAATTACAAAAATTGAGCAAGAACAGAATGTTTTTTCAGCCGCTTGTTCGTTGAGAACCTGCTGTCGTCTTACTGGCTATTATTTCTGTAACCAATACATACATTTATTGCAGCCAGCCTTGAACAAACTTAATATCTATTAGATTATGGTTAATTTTAGCTCGTTATCTAATTATGTACTTCTTGGTCCACGATACCTTGCGTTCAACTTAGCGGATGAAACTGCTCAACCATGATCATTTATTAAAGTGCAGAAACTGCAATGCAAAAAAATATAAGAAAATCAAGTAATTACGACTGCCAAGAAAGATGCAACGAACATATTTACACGTCCGTTTAACCAACAATTTGTGTCTTCACCTCTTGACATAAGAACACCACAAACAATAGGCTCCTACTTATTTCTTCACACAATTGAATACGAAACTGCCAGTCCATTGTCTGCGCTGAAAGTACAGCGCTAATGGCAGCATTAGTGGCGCAGGAGTGGTTAGCGGGTGCGCGTGCGCATGACGCCCGTGGCCGCCATGTTAGTGCACGCTGCACGCTGCACGCTGGCTGCACAGCGACAAACAACATGCATTTCCCACAATGTGATAATGAGTATATAGAATTAAGTTATGTGCATCTGGTTTTCCCGTGTTAAGTAGGGTTTACATAAATATAGTGGATGACTTTAATATTCTAAATTGCTTTATACTGTCAATGCTTGCTTCTTCTGACCCTCAGTATTATGTCATACAAGCATGCGAACATGTACTTTGACAATATTGTCATCTCCCAATTAACACCCCTCGCTAGAACGAACAGCCAAAGAGTGGACTTTCCTCCTCAATATTTATTTTGTTGAAGCTCAATTTCTTGCTATAAACATGTAAGAACACGGTTATCTTTTATAAATTACATGGCAACTGATTACAAAGTAAGTGGCCAAATAGAGAGACTGTTGTCTAACGCAGTTGCTTAATTTCCGATCGGTTTTACTCAGCACACACTCAGCCAAAAATGGCTCCTCTCAAGCACTAGATAACATTACGAGTACTCAAGTTTTACATAATCTGTGGGGCCTAATAACACAGCACTCGACATACTCGTATCTCGCGTCCCGCGTCCGAGCGCCGCGGCCGGCCACACACGACATTCCTCGAACACTCGACAATATTCCACTAATAATAATTACACATTTATTTTCATTCAAAACTTCGTCTGACAGTTCGAGATGCACCCCGTGTCACTCCTTTGTCCAATAAAACCAACATAATAACACCCTCAAAACGTACAAGACAGCTCTAACGCCACCACGTAAGGTTGGAAATTGATCGGCTTTTATTTAATCGGTTGTATGTTCAAGTTGGCGTGAGTAAGGTGCCTACACGCTCATTAGTGTGTAGGATAAATAATGCGCGTCAGTTATTGTAGTATTGCAACAATATTAAAATAATATGGAGATAATAAGGCGCTTTGTATGGACGGTGACGGGGCCGATGGGCCCACAATACTGAGGAGTGGGGCCGATGGGCCCACAATACTGCCGCGAGGGGCCAGCCTGCTGTCTGCTGTCCTCATAAATATACCGCTTGTGAGTGTTAGAAAAAAATAACAATGGAGATAAGTAATTTGAATTTGGGATCGTAGACTAATCATTATTGTTTAATTAATTACAATGTGTTAAGACTGAGCGGTGTGCTACTTTTTTTTATAGATTTATATATTTTTTAATTTGTTGAATGATTACTTTAAGTTTATGAAACAAAAAACATTGTGAGTCTATTCTTGATGATTGGTTTAATTGCAATTTGAAGTATGTGTGGAACGTAATAATAACATAATAGTGCTTGTAGAACCTTTGCAAAAGCCAGCAAGCATAGTACCCACACTCTACTATGAAAACACGTATCATGGGTTCCAAAAGAAACACTTGACATAGTTTGCGGTTACCGTTACCGTGTCAATTACCTAGTCTTTAGTACCAATAATAAAATAAAAAATAGTACCTAGCATTCGTAGCAACCTACGTGCTACGCCGCTACGCCAGATTTCGAACTGTCCACATAAAAATAACAAACTTAAATATGGATCATGGAATCGTGGTCTATTGTTACGTTTATCATACCAGTACAAATATAAAATGTGTGAAACTAATTCAAAGTAATAAAGTGTGTTTGTGTGAAGACCAAAAAATCAAGTCACCAGATCTCCTCTACAATTAAACCCACATCTCACACTTAAGCCAATATGCTAACTTGTCACGTAACTTAACTAAAAAACTTAGGTTTGTCCACAGACAGGCGCAGTTAGGCCAATATTGTAACAATGCTGGTGATTATGTTGGCTCAAGTGCTGGCCGTGGCAATCGTGTGCGGCCAGCATTCCGGGCATGTTTGCCCAATCATATCGCGCTGTTTGGATATCGTTACGGCCGTCGCACCTGCACTGAATCACTTGCTCTGGTCTTATAATGACAGAGTTACACGTGTTCCGAGGTTTGTAAGAACTTGTGGTTATGTTTTGTGTCTAGACGTATCACAAGTCAAGGAAAAATTGACCCCAATATTGGGCCAATGACCCAGTATGTGGTCACCTCGTTTTCACAATGTAGTTCAGGTACATAATTTGTAGACACAAATGTAGGTACTATATAAGTGTCAGGGGATGTACTTTAAGTTCTTTTGAAGGAAAATTCGTCCACTCCAATTGAGTCACTGGCCGTGACAACGGTAAATACTCCCGATTGAAATAAACAATAATTTAATTAAAGAGCCTAATTACGATTACTCATTACGAAATGAAAACCAGTACAAATTCGTTTGACAACCAGCCAATATTACCACACGTTGCAATAATAATCCAATCGAAACGTTTTCAACCATTTCAATTCACAAAACGAGCTATCATAGTAATCTACTTTAATTCGCTCCTGAATTAATTCCCGTAATCGCATCCGAACTATTGAGTCGTGCCGTTTTCACGCAAATCCCACTGATATCATAATCGCGTATCATATTCGTTGCGCTCACGGACGCCAGTAATTAAAAAACATATTAGTCATCGGAGTCCGGGGACTCCATCGGAGTCCGGGGACCCCATCGGAGTCCGGGGCCCCACAGGAACTCAATCTGCTTGGACTTAAGTAATCCGATTGCATCGCTTTCAAGTACCTTTTTAAAATAAGATTATGGAAAATGCTGAGTAGTCGTTCGATTGATAAAAACTTTGTACGTGACTGTACATGTAGCTGAGCTGTTTTTTCTGCGTTTCTTATTATGGAGAGCTAAGTCTTTTCCGATTAATTAAAAAAAAAACTTGGTGTAAGTGTAATTATTTATTGAAAATATTTTAACGAAACATATTTTTGTCATTGAACTGTCCGAAATGAATGTAGTAAGCCTGTCAATTAAGCTCGTATATCTCAAGTACAAGCTATTAGGTACAAATTATCGTGTCAGCCTGAGCTCGTAACGACCACAATAACCGCCCAATCAGCGGCGCGCACCCAATTACACGATCTCGTTTTGATTCGTCAAACAAACACTTCGATATTAGACGTTCGAGTCTATCAAACCCATAGAGACGAGAATACAGAAGTCCCACTTCAAACAATTATTGAACTTTAAACGCATGCGAATCTGCCAAGAAAACACTCGGATTAAAACTCGGATTGGATGACACTTATGAGTGGATATCTAGATTTAGCATCATAACATTCAATCATTTACTTAGACTTACGGATTGAAGGTTGTGGGGATTTTGTCTCGAAAGCGACTTACGGATAACCATGCTTCTACAAAATACACATTTACTTATTGTTATTTCTTTTATTTTATTTATGCACATTGGTAGAAGTTATTTTTACCTCAGCGAGTGGCAGCTATCGTACCTATATACAGTGACACTTACGAAATTTGTTGCGTACCGGTGCTTATCACCAGGTTTATGGCAGGAGTACCTATACCTTCTGCACCTCATTTCTGATCTGCCATTCAAATCGTGTGTGTAATTATGTCGCCGAGCACATAACAGACCGGTCCGGGCGTGCGGCACCGCGCCGGCCGGCGGCCGTCCGGTCTGCGCCAATTGACCGAAATCGCTTATTCACGGCCGCTAGTTGCCTAGTTAGCAGCTGTCGGCTGAGGGGTGGGCAGAGGCGTCAGTGGCAAGTGCCGTCAGTGGCAGCTTGATAGAATCAAATGTAGGTTAGTACTAACATATATATCCATCAATTTGGCAGGTCATGTTTTCAGGTTCTGTAAAATAAGAGTTGACGCCAGTTTTGAAGTTATAAGAGTGAAAACTCAAATCTTTCCAATCTTTTCAACTGTTATTTATATTGTAGGTACTTGTTACTATAACTATTTCCAATCTAAATAGCCCATTCCTAAATAAAAAAATAAAAAAATCTGTTCGACCGATTCTATTTTGTGAAAAAATGTCTCTGACGCCAATTTAAACGTGGCCACAGACTAGGACCAGATAATATGGATAATATGAAATTGTAAATATACAATCAACACGAAAAGGCGAAGATTATATACTGTAGGGCTTCACCATCGTTTCTAATTTAACCAAATATGTTATGTACCTAAATATGTCCGCTCCCGCCCCCGCTCCCGCTCCCGCTCATCACTACGTCCGCTCCCCACACACAAGCGTGTAATTTGCCGGCGACATGGCGTCTTGTTTATTTTCCACGCGGCCGCCTCGTTGCTGCGTTATATTTTCATATAGTTATTACGTTATTACCGGCCGCCATTGTTGGACGTGACTGGACGTATTTACGCACGTATTACAGCCTTTTTATCATGTTACAGTGGCTTCCGTTTCCTCTCAATCATGCTTAATTAACGACGTTTTTTTTGTTGTGGGCGTGTAACGGAACTTTGGAGTAATTGGCAGCACAAGTATGGGTTTGAACCTCTGAGCCATGTGTGCACCGACGCGACGGGTCATGCTCAATGAAAAACACTAGTTATTGTGATATGGGTTTTTCAATTAACATTCACTAATATTTTGTTTTTATTGGGCTTTTTAATGGCAAAACTTAGGAATCTTAGCCAATTTACAAAATTGACCTACTCTACAAACTACATTTTTATTTCATTCGTTACTTTTAATAAGCTACTATGAGTAACTTGCTAGATACCTATTTCATAAAAATGAAAATCCAACTAAAAAGCGTTCTGAAAGGTCAGTTTCCCCGTATCAAGCTTGCCAAAAGCCTAATATAATTTGACTTGTCAATAGATTTAAAGCTATTGCACGTTGAGAGAGTTGCAGAGGGGGAGAGGGGATCACTGAAATAAACTCAGTTATGAAGTAAAACCGGCCGGTATCGATTTTATACCGGTCGACACGGGAGAGGGCAGCATTGAGTGTTTGGAACCTAGTTGTGAATTGGCTATTTTAGGTCACTGGAGGAAAATAAAGAAAGAAAATGTAAGTTAATAATGAAAAATTTAGAGTGCCTACTTATGAAAGATTAAGTTTTGTGAATAAGATTCATATATTTAAAAAAATGTTGGTACAGCTGTTATCATCATTTTGGTCGGCTCTTAGAAGACAGTGAATTCATTGTTAGGGTTGTTAGGTGTTTTGAGTGGCAGTAAATATTTTCCATGAGATAGACACCGGTAGACCAGCTTACCTTCCAAAAATTTATTACTGAATCCATATCATTTTCAATACAACGGTTCTGATCAGTTGCAAGAACTAAAGCGTAACCTCGGCCTGATGTTGTTTTCTCCCAAAATCATATATACTCCTAGTCAAAACATTTGACCAAGGACAGACTACGCGAGGCTAGGAACCTGCTCCTGAAGCAACAAAGCCCTGCAAGTACATTTAATTTATGCAACAAAAAAAATGCCCAACGATACAGCTGTCAGAAAGTTCCTTAATCAACGCAACAAATGACCGGTTAACACAACCGGAAATCAGCCAATAAGTAGTAGGCGTAACTCCAGATACAACCCAATTACTAGTGAAAGCGGCGAGTTAACCTGCCGCAGCTAACCGCGTATTAACTTATCGCCTAATCAAAATGTGTCGGACGCACCCCAAATTGAATAATAACCTGTTAAGGCGAGTCGGCGACAACAGAATGACGGCATTGTGGCGCAAATTGCCGCCAAATTGGGAACAGACTCGGTTCTCGCAACTCCATTTAGCCCGCGCCTGCACGTGATTGGTCGGAACGCCTCCCCCCTCCCGCCGCTCGCCTGTGCCCCTCACCTCGTCCCGAACTCCATTGAAACACGACCAAAGAAATGAAATTATGCACTACGTAAATAAGAAGTCCTTTGTGGAGCTCACTTGCTTTATTTAAACTGTCAGTGGTTCGCGAGCGGGTATTTGCGCCTAATGACATCGTTCGCTTCGTCACGACTCGTCATCACTCGTCATCACTCGTCATCGCCGTCATGACTCGACCGCTGCGTGACTACACGCCTCCGACTCCGATACGTTGTTTAGCTGATTGCTGCTCGTATCTATTGGCGGGATAACAACCTCGCCGTCGCTAAGTGAGCGAGGAATGTTGCCAACACTTTGTGATTGAAATCGCTTCATTAATGTTAATGATTTTGATGTTTATGTAGAGGGTATGACGGCAATTAAGTTATCAAGTATGTTATTCATTATTGAAATGACTTGATTTCTTTTTAAGCTTTTCCCTATTATCGAACTTAACTACTGATATCATCAAACAAACAGACATTCATCTGCATCATATCGTTAGCTTAGAATTTGAAACTGCTGTTTTATTTTAAACAAAATTCATCATAGATATATATAGTAATATAGATTTTAGTTATCTACTTATCTATACAAGTAGGATTATAAAGCTGAAGTTTGTTTGTTTGGTTGGTTGAATGCGCTAATATTAGGAACTACTGATTCGAATTGAACAATATTCTATTAGTGTTGGATAGGCCCATTTCTCGTCTCGAGGGAGGCCATATAACATCACACTACGATTAATAGGAGCAGAGCATTAGTGACGCAGACGAAGTTGCGTGGGTCGGCTAGTGCGCACATATTATTAAACCAAATATAGTAAATACATCTTCAAAAAAAACTGCTGACTTCCTGACTCGAACTTCCAAAAAATGTTGCCAACCCCCGTGGCCCTATAAAAAAATAAAAATAACCGGTTAATCAATTGCGACTGTTTACAATAAAACGCGTTAATAGTCCCAAATGTGCGGCACCCCTGTCCCTTAGGGCCGGCGCTCACTCGCGACGTTATCCCCTTTATTCACTCGTTACTAAGGATTAGCGCACACTTGCGGGGACCGGGCAACATTGTAACAGCTTGCTGATAATTATCTCAAGTGTTGCCAGTCCGGTGGGATTTGTATGTCGTATTGTTTTTGGGGTGTATGATCGGTTTGGATCGAAGTGGTCGTGTTAGTTTGTGTTGTCAACAGATTGATCTACAACATTATTATGTGTAGGCGAGAAATACCACCATTATCTAAGTAATGATTGTGGTTCAATTTTGATTATAATGTTTATAATTTAAATTTTTATATTTAGTATGTACCTAGTTATGTCGGAAGGCCCAAGCTACTAACATGAAATATCTACGTATTTTATTAAACAAACTAATCTAAAAGTTAGTCATTATGGTTTAATTTAAGGTAACTGTGATTAATTAGTGTAATAATTAAGAACCCAACACTAAAAACTTTCGCACAGTTTCAAACGCAACTTCGAGCGTTAACTTCGCAAAAACACGCTTCAAACGAAATTACCAGCTCATGTTCGGAACAAAACTGTAATTTTAAAATTAGTTTCCAAACGAAAGTAGCACTCAAAACATACGAGCCTACGCAATCACACAGACGCCCGACAAATTGTTTCACAAGCAACATTACAAATACTACCCTAAATGCGACCAGCCCCGGTAGGCCCCTCCGTAGGCCAGGGCCACGTTCACTTGCGTCGTTCTTGGGAACATTCGCGGGGAGGAGTGGGTGTCTGGTTAGGCTAGTGGCTGCCACATACGAGTAATAAATTGTTGGAGCGCGCAATTCCCCGCACCGACGTTACGCATCATTAAAGGGTGCGAATGTGCTGCCAAATTAACAATTACGCGAACCTTTGTGAGCGTATGTTAATTAGTAAATTCGGAGCTCCGGCGGAATGCGGGCGTCGTTGTGCGCGAATTAATTAAATAGTGCTGAGCGTTGTGTGTCTGACTACCTCGCCACCTCGCCGACTCGCCACCTCGCCTCCTCGCCACCTCGCTACCTGCGTGTGTGAGATTTTAATCTACTGCCGATCGATACACGAAATCTCTTATAAAATATTCATCAACATAAGTTCATTGGCTTACGAGCATAAGAATGAATGTGACTTCGCGTCTTGTATAACTTATTACTTGTCACTTGAGTGCCGATGCTATAACCGTTATGCAAAAGTAAATAGAAGAAAACACATGAGCAAAACAAGAGAACCATCTCACCTTGTACCAGTAAGCTTCACCCTTTTGTCCACACTTGGCATTAATTCACCCTTGTTCATTGTAACCCCTAGAACCACGGCTAGTAATCCCGATAAGTTCTCTAATTCCGTGCCAATAAAATAAACCCAATGTAAGACAGCCGCGGGCTGTGCTAGTAATTGTCCACAAGCAATCACCGCTAATCGCGGGATAATCCTGTAAACTTGTACAGGATTACAGGCAGGCTTTGCCTAATCTGCTAAGTTTTGGATTCAACTTGAATTACTATAGTTAGTCAAAGGAATATTGGGGTGTATTGAAATAGCATCCCTTTAGTTCTCTTTGACACCTATTAGGTAACTTACTAACTGGCTGGTTCTTTCACTACGGTGTGCTTGTTTCTTATTGCATGGCATCCCTTCTCCATTTTAGCTTCTGAACTATGAATACATTTGAAGATGATTCAAGATGGCACCTAAATTTAATTTTTTTTTCAGCACAGTTCTAATTAACTACTTTTGATTATTTCGTTAGTCTTACGTTGGACCGCTATAATCACCAGATTGTAACAACGATGTAGTCTGTCATGGAGCACGCTGGCATAGAAATAACCTGTTGATCCCTAAGTTACAGCCATGAGGATACACAACTCCGGCAGGGAATTCCACATCTGTTGGTTTGCTTGCAAAATACGTTAAAAAAGAATACCTTTTCAAAGTTGATCAATCCTTCGTCAGACGAAAGCAACTTGACAAGATCAACCATTCTTTCTGCGACTATCTCACCTAAATCCCACAGGTTCTCTACGGTCCATATATCTGTGATAACGGCGGCCTTCCCCTGGCCTCTCATACTCACTTCGTTAATCTGCGGAGAGCAATTAGTCTGCTGGAGCAATCAATACTAAGCACTAGGAGAACTACCGACACCAACTAACAAGAGAACAGGACTCGGACAGTTAATTTTAAGCCAAAATGATAATTCATTTAGTTACACTGGTTAATAGAGTGATTTCTATTTGGACAGTTTTTGGTATCATTGTTGTTGTTATTTTAATAGATACTAAAGGCTTATATTTATCGATCCTAGAGTTACGTTGCGGAATTTGTTCGAAAGAGGTACCGTACCCTGGAACGCAAACGACATTGGGAGGAGCACGGATGGGTTTTAGTCAGTAAGAGTCTGACACTCCCTTCTGTTCCGCCGAGAATGGAAGAAGTCATGAGTTCAAGTTATGCAACTATTGGAAACTAAACTGTCATTTTGAGTCATAAACTCTCGATGTTAGTGGAGATCACTTTGGCCGTGTACAAAAGACGCTGCGCGATAATCTTGATGGAAAACCCACTTTTATAGAATAACAACTCCTTGACCCAATCACTCTAAAGACTCATAAATGTACCTATTAATTAATATCTATAATATTAATTAATACATTTATGAGCTGGTCAAAATGCTGCCTGCATATTTAACGAAAGTTAAATATGCAGGCAGCATTTTGACCAGCTAACATTCAGGCATCGAAAAATAATACACTTGCCCTTTTGAGAAGTTTCAACATTCTGTCATGTATGCGATATTTTTTCTGTAATATTATAGGATTATTCCTAGGAAGTGTCGAATACCTGTGCTCGTAGATTACTGCAAGTGCAGTGACCCTTCCGGTTGGTAATGTGCGCGGAGCTGATCTCTCGCAATTAGTCTGTCAGCGCGGCGCGCCAGCCAATCAATAACGTCCGCCGACCACCGCCGCACACACTCACACTGTGCTGGCATGCCATGGACTATACTGCGGAATTTAACGGGTATTCTACAATAGGGGATGATGAATATTGTGATTAATTTTGGCTATAGGCGTGAGGTATAAGACAAGAGATGATTGGAGAGTTTTGTGAGACAGTACGATACTTAGAAACGGAGCGCGTGAGTAACTGAAATGATAGCCAAGAGAATGACGACAACGGTGATGCTGACTTGCATATAAACGTTTTATAAAACTACTAGCATCTGCCAGCGGTTTCGCCTGTGTTACAGTAGATAAATTCTAGGGAAACATACTGCCAGGATGACAGCCGCGTGAAGAGGTGACGTACAGACGGACAGAGTTTTTATTTAAAAGAAATCAATGCTCCACGCTAGCAATTTCTCCTGTATTGTGGGTGCGTTTCCAAACATATAAATCACATACACAAACAGTCTGACCCGGAACAACTATCATCATACAAATATTTGTTCCGTCTGTGCATTTATAATATTAGTATGGATGCCAGAAGTCTTGCTTAACACGTCAGGTTCAGCAGATTTATGTGTGAATACAAATCTATCAACAAATAACTTTATAAAGTTGTCAAAAAAACTAGTACAAATACAAAACTACAAGGTGCAGGAAAATTATCAAAACAGTGATACGAGCTAACAGTCAGACAAGGTGATCCATATTCAGGGCTCTTCAGTCGCGAGCACACGTCTCCCCCACACGTTCGCAGATGCTGCACCAGTTCGGTGCATCGCATTACCATAGACAAACACGCCAGCTTGCTAGGTTGGCAGCACCGAGTACCGACCACTTGCTGCGGTTGGTAATCGTGGACCGTAAAGAGTGATGCTGTAGTACATGAGCAACGTTAGAGTTTGGTTCTATTAATGTTAACTTCGTGCTAATAATATCAATTGAGTAATTCTAAAGTTACGCCAATAGCGCCGGATATTCAAGTGATATAAGAAGTTTAAATAATAGTTTGTTTTGCAATGAGAAATAAAGTACTCTAAAAACATTATCCTGTTTTTGGGGTAGTTAATTGAGCATCACATAGGAGCTGCGGTTGTCAAAAGATTTCTACTCGGGGACTCTGATGCAAAGAAGATAATGGTGCCCCACTACAGACTGGGGGCACCATTTCACATTTTCACACATTTTCTTTCCGGCCTTGCCCTGCCTGGATTTCTTGGGCCCGGTGTCATGAATAACAATTTGGTGCCGTTTGCGGACACTGTCAATGAAAGAAAGAAAATTGCATTTATTGGCTCAATAAAAAATGCTATGTGAACGAAATTGCTTAACAATAATGTGTGGGAGCCCCCTAGACTTCCGGGTCCGGGTACATTGTAGGTACAGCTTTATAGCTTACTTTCATTGGGTTTATCCAAGCCAAACTGATAACAGTTTGACTAGAACTAACTTTTTATGTAAAATAGTGAAAAGGCCAGTTTCTAGTTGGCTGGCTGGCTGGCTGGTTGGTTTTTACTTTATTTTCGATGGTTTTGCGCTTGAATTTACCATATGACATTAGGTTAGCGCATGTCACTTTTGACTTTTGGACAATTATTGTCATCGCTGATTTCTATCGCACACAATATGATATTCAGTGACATTCCTGTGACGTTATCTGGGTTGTCCTACTTGCTATTATTTAGTAACAACACTTTACGAGGTCACTAGAAATCTTAGTATTGGGATAAATTACTTCTAGGAAATCGAAATAAATGCTTTACGAGTTCTCTACATAAAACAATTATTTAAACGATCTCACACTTTGTTAATATTATATTAGCATGACAATTTTGTCGTTACTGTTAATCACAGGAAACATTCGAGTATCGTTTTCCTGTTACCGTACCATTACGCGACATTTACAGATGTGGTGATCCAATAAGATGCTGTAATCACCGAGAGTCATGCTCGTACGAGCTATAAATATTAATAACAAGGATTTTGGTAATGTCCCATACTTAACATTATAAAGCGTGGCGATCATGGCCCCTTCTGGAGGAGGCCTATGTCCATCAGTGGTCGCTTTTCGGCTGTTATGATGATGGGACAATAGGTAATTTGGGAAGTGTACACAGATATGGGGGTGAACTTTGCCCAGCTGTGGGACAGCATAGGTGAAAAAAATGGAGATTTCACGTGTTCTTTTTGTCCGAAAGAATGTTTAAAATTTGCAAAAGTTTATCGTTCCTATTAACAACAGCAGTTGCTATTTCTCAGTAGCACAACCCAAATCTAAAAACCGGCCAAGTGCGAGTTGGACTTGCACATGAAGGGTTCTGTACCATAAACCTTAATTACCCGGCTGCGAAAGAAGGAGGGTTATGTATTTTATTATTTGTTGTTATAGCGCCAACAGAAATACTCGTACACAATCTGTGAAAATTTCAACTGTCTACCTATTAAGGTTCTTGAGGTACAGCCCGTTGACAGATGGGCGGACGGATGAACAGCGGAGGCTAAGAAATAGGGCTCCGTTTGTTACTCTTTGGGTACGGAACCCAAAAAAAAAAGAGTCAAGCCAGCGACACGAAGAAAAAGAAGTAGCACTCGGGTGACTGGAATTTAGCCTAATAATATCAAACGTAGTAAACATTCAAATATGAGAGTACTGTATGTAGGTAAGCCTCCTACCTCTCTCAAATTCTCAATCAATCAATCTTATTAGTCTTTTCTCAGCAGTTGAAGGAAGTCGACTTCCCGTCTTACCGTATGCAGCTGAATACCAGTATATACGTGGAGCGAATGCGGATCTGACCACCACACAACTTAGTAACCTCTTTATTTTGCTAAATGACACCACACACTCAGATGGAGCCTACAATATTAAATCCGCTGAAGGTACCTACATACTTCTACTACATAAGACACATACTCGTACATAGGAAGACAGTGCTCCTAGTAATATAATACGGCCGGTATTAATTTGTGCGGAGTGCGCCGCTATCGGGCTTAATTAACAAATTTAATTAGAAATTAACCGTTTTGCGCTGCGGCGGCGTGCGGTGCGCCCGCCCACACACAGGGCTGCTGCTAAGACTATTTCAGATTTTATTAAGTATTATCAATGGTAAATGACATTTATTTTGTAAAGTAAACCTTTCACTATTTTAACTATTTTATACTAGTCGAGGCAGTAGTTTTAAATGATTTGTCTTTCTGTCTGAATGATTAGGAGAGAAACACAGGCATCACTCAAATTCATTTTCAGGAGCTTTAAGTTTTTATTGCAAATACCTATAAGCTCTTAAATCTATGATTACGATAAAGTATGTCATGCACAATTCAATAGAATATTATGGACCGTCTGTTTTTTTCAATCACCAATTTTTTGCTATGATTTCATCCCCTTTTAAATTCCACAATATAACAAGGATCGCTTACAGTTTCCTCATGTCCGTTCGTCCGTCTACTCGCAGACTATTAATGCTGTGCTGTGCTTACAAAATTGTAAAATAAAATCTGTTTTTTTTTTTTTGCTGATTGATAATGATTTTTTCTGTAGTATATTCCATCGAGCGGTATCGTTGGACAGGTCTCTCAAAAATATTAGGGGTGTGTAATTAAACCTACGTAATAAGTTATTTTTAATGTCTGATAATACTTTTGAGAGATATGCTTTCACACAGTCATTAAACCGAATAAATAAGGTTGTTTGTTGTGGCAGCCCTAGCCCGCAGTGTGTACAAACAGCGGCCGCTCGCGGTGAATTTGAAAATTTAATTTAGTTGCGTTTTGTTCCCGATAATTGGTTTGTTTTCCATGCTTAGTTATCTCGCCGCTAGATGGAGCTGCTCTAATGGTTACCGATCGCTCGTTCTAATTAGAATCAAGGCTTTGTGCTCTGTTACGGTTCTCTTTTAGTTCATTATAGAATTATGAATACTAACAACTTCAGCTAGCTTTTTCAATGAACTTCAAACCACCTCCTATCTGTTACAAGTATCCGAAGTGTCCATGCACATGCTCTTATGTAGACCTAAAACCACCACTAATGATAAGTGTGGTTGGTGTAGCTACCTACTGGACCCAACTCTAAATTAAAATATAAAATGCTTCAAAAGAAGAAAAGATCCAGTCCGGAAAGACTGGATACAGCTGTCTCTTAAATCCCCTTATCCCTTTATGAATCGATCCCTCAGTTCCTATCCGGCCCTGTAGTTTACTTCGAGGGTTGGCAGTACAATTAGAAATAGTACAATTGTCATTCATTTGTTTAAGAAGATATTTCATGGCATTCCTAATAAAACATTTCTCCCACAGGTGTGGTTCCAAAACCGTCGCGCGAAGTGGCGCAAGACGGAGAAGTGCTGGGGGCGCTCCACCATCATGGCGGAGTACGGGCTGTACGGCGCTATGGTGCGCCACTCGCTGCCGCTGCCGGAGACCATCCTCAACAGCGCCAAGGACAACGACGCCGTCGCGCCCTGGCTACTCGGTGAGTTCGGTGAGACCGCTTGATGCCACTTACACACTTATACACACCTTTGACCTGTATTAGAAACCATTCTTTGCATTAGAAACTTGTTAAAAGTTTAACTCTCCGATCTATATCGGTAGAATTTAAACCAAATCGATTAAACACTGACCAGATGACTACTAGTCTGAATTAGAACTGAATTAAAGTAATTTCACTAAAAGAAAACAAAAATTATCGAATGTTTGTTATACTAGAATGTTGGTTTGGAGACAAAATGGACGCACAAGTGTTTCGTAAATAAACCACGAACTTTTATATCTAACTTTTATAAAAACAGGTTGTGAATATAAATGATTCTTGTTACACATTGATCACCACATATAATAATGTCGTAAAAGAAAATTCAATAAAGATGGTGGTTATGTGAGTCAGGCTTACAAATTAACTGGACATAAATCTGGCGACAGATTATTTAAGTACATATAGTATCTTAAATTGACAGGAATTTCGGGTTGTAACTCACCCAGGTCCATATTGCGAATGGTTTCTAAATACGGATTTCACAATAACTTAGTAGCATATTTATAACAATTGCCTGTTAGTCATAGACAAACCTCTCACAGAATAAGAAATCAAGCTTGTTGTCAATCCTGACACGATGACTTGTGATCACAGTATGTTTGTTATCTTGTAAAAAGTTCTTAAGGACAACCTTTAAAACAGGCATGCTCAGTATAATATCACTTGTAAGATAATATCCGTCTGATGATCTGATCTGACTATGGTATGGACAGGACCTTCAAAAAAAGATTTTGGTCTCTGTTATACGTCCAGGATTGCGATGACGATGAGTGGGATCGACTCCTGCAAAAAAATTTTTTTTTTTTGACCTCCAAACAGTTGTTTCGACTCTGGGAGTTTCATTCAATCGCATGTGAGATTAGTGAATTGCGTAATTTGCGGCATTTTTAATTCAATAATAACAGTAGATTTCGTACCACACAACACAGATATTATTTTCAATAAGATTGCACAATATTAACCTACTATAAACCGGTGTCTGATATTGAAAATTTGGAGTAAAGAACGCCTCAAACCCCACTTTAATGTCAAAGTTTTAATACTGGCAGTTTTCAGGTTAAAGAGGAGCTTGACAAAACCCAACTTCGAATTTTTAATTCACGACAAAAACGGCGTTGTATTGTGCAGTTGATTGGGTATAATTGTAGTCGTAGATCGTTTTATCGTATAGAATCTATGTTTAGCCGACGAGAACGCGTGCCAAGGTAAGTTTATGGTATATTTTAGACAGTTTCCCGTAGGAACCCATCCCTAGTATACGTAGGCGCGCCCAACTTAGGTTTCTAACCCCTACTTATTGTATGACCACATAGTGATTAAACATAAAAATCTGCTCGCTTGAGGCACAGACCCAAAGCCAGGCCATTATTTAGGCCTCACCAAATGGTGGAGCATAAACATGAACAATGTCTTACCGTGATGATTTTGTTCAAGAGTCGAGAGCAGTAGCCGATGGGGGGCGGCCGTAGCGGCAGGCCTCCCCTCCCCCCCGGCCACCGAGCTCTGGTGAGTCCCGACATACAGCATCATACGAACATTCTCATGCGCCATGTTGTCGCGTTGTCGCACGACCAGTAATTAGCCTCGTATCTTGAACAAAATTGTCACGGAATTTAAGCTAGGGCAAACTCCCGGGACTGTTGTTTGAAGCTAATTTAGGCGTTTGTTTTAGTTTTTGGATTTGAATTTTATTATGCATTACTTAGGATGAACATTCATTAGCCGTATTGATTTAATGTCTAAGTTATTTAGTGTCGTAATACTTTTATGAAGCAATAGTTACAGCTCTGCGCGCTAAAAGGTTAGTGTAGGATCAAGTATTCAGTCATACGGTTGTCTTATCTGTTAGGTATTTAGTTAAGAAAATAAGAATTATATTAATGTCATTAATCATTTCATTATCTTGTAGATATGTTACGATGGAAACGATATAGGAGATGTGAGAAAGATCATGGATGAGAGTGAAAGACGATGCCATTTATTTCTAAGCAATCCTGTAAAGCAAAGTAAACTGAAAAAAAATACATACTTACTGAAATTCATAAACAAAAGTTTACTTAGTAGCAACATCGTTTTATTTCATCTCAACTCCCGCAACGATACAATTTAGGTCAAAACGTTGCACTTTTATTTCCAAACTAATCTAAACTGTCAAAGGTAGAACAAGAACAAAATATCTTCACTAGCCACGACGAGCGACGAGCGACGCCGGGCTCGAAACAAAGCGACGTATAATTTTTAATCCCAACAACAAGAGATGTTCATTTTTCACTGCGGAAAGGCTTCTCGGAAAAACAAAAATCACTTTACTACCCAAACAGAGGATTTTAAACCTTGTTTCAAAGAGATAAGGGTTTGGAAGGTTGTGAAGATAAAGTTGTGTTCAACATGAAAACAAGAATTCGTTGACAGCTTATGAGGAGGTTTTATTTGTTTCAGCGAGACGTAGAGGACGTCTGTCTGTGTGCGCCAGTTTGTTTGTTATTCCAAAGTATCTCTACACTAATTTAATGTGGGTAAATTATATTCTTCTATGTGGATTAGGGTTGTACTTCTGAGTTAGGTAGTTTTTTTTTCAGTAAAATTATTTAAGTAACTGTTTTGTTACTGAGATTTTTTATGAAAAGATAAATAATAAATCAATTATTTTATAGTAACTTTTCTGAATAATATTAATTATTCAGTAACAATTACTAGGTATAAGATTTTTGTCGTCTGATTTTTACAAATCACTGCCGCGTAGCATCTTCGTAGCCGTCGTAGCACAGTGCTACGAAACGTCTACGGCATAATATAAAACAAACAGCCGTCAGCCGACAGTCGCTCCCGATCCGTCACGTGACCACGCCAAAGCAGCTCGTTCACAAAACTCGTGATTGTACAACATAAACACCATAATCTGAATAATAAAGACGCCACACAAAAACTGAAACGAGATCTACAGATATGAATTAATAAAGCCTAAGTTCTCCCCTAAAGCCTGCGTCGCGAGTGGGGGCCCCCGACCGCGCGAGGGGGTGGGGTGCGGGGTGTGGGCGGGCCGCGGGAGGGGGGGCACAAGATGGCGGCCGTATTGTCTAAGCCTTGATTAACGTTGATTTAAGGGTTGCCAGCGGGCTTACATATTAATTATGTACTTAACTGTAGTCGCGCGCTGTTTTTCTACCTGACTGTATTTACGTGGGCTAGGTATTTGTAATGAGGGCGTTTTGTGGCCACTGCTTGTTCAAGTATTGTTGTCACTAACGATCTACCTGTACCGTATAGCCACGCCGCTTATTACACGCATAAATAGGAGGATTGTTATTTTCAGTAAATAATTTAATAAACATTTTACAAACATACCAGAAAATTCGAGTTTTACTAAACTTTCAAGACCGGCTTATCAGTTATAGCACTATTTATTGATTAACATCTAATTTATTAATCAACTGTAACTTGTTATTAATAATTTCAAATTGCAATTACATATGCTGGAGTCATCGTGCAATAAAAAAATAACAACAATAATATTGAAATCTTTGATCTAGTTGTTGCTACTACTTCAACTAATGACTTCTTAAAAATATTTTTAAAACAAAATCCATTACAAAGTAAACAAAACAGTTGGAATACCAATCAAAATAAAAATGCATATTATAAAGAACGAGATATCAAATAGCGCACGCAGACAATTCTCGAAGAGCGCGACACATCGACAAATGGACAGTAATGCACGCCGCGTACGTTACAGAATTATCTGCCTATTACCCACTCGCTTTGTGCTGCTCGCTTTCATCTCCGTCACACTAAACCATTATCTAGAGTGACAGTATGGCTGCCACGCCGGCGCAGCCATTGAATTTTATACTTTATACCTCGCCAGCACTACACTAAATCATCTAAGAGTAAGTGTGTCGCAAATGTGCCTGTCGTGAACTGAGTGAAGTGACGCATCTGAGTGGCTCGCCTTTGATTTGCTGCTCTTGAGGTTTCAATGATAACTTGATAACTCTTGTTTAGTTGTAAGTAATGGCATCTAGTTTGCACTTCGCCACCAAAGAGTTTTATTAGGCCCTTGCAAAGATCTAAGCTAGAGATTCTAAAAGGCAATTTGTTTCTGCATTTCAAAGGCACGAAGAAGACAATAATTGCATCCAAGTGCATAGGTTATGATACTGATGTAACAATTGAGAAAGTCTGGCATTAAAAGAACAGGCCCAGTTAGTTGCAAGCCATACCGCAATAATTACGTCCACTTGTACAGTAAAAATCCACAACAAGACAGATTGGGAGGCTATTGGCAAAATATATTTTGTAAATCTACTGTACTAAGTATTCCATAATTATCTATAAATCGTTCAGCCAAGACACATAGGTACCAGATAGAGCTGCTGTAACAGTAAATCCCTTATGTCAGCCTAACCAGCATAAGGAAACGAAACTTGTAAAATGTGAAGCTCAAACTGTTGAGAGTGACTTACAAGTAAGATGAGCAGAGTAGGCAATGTGTGTAATCATTTAAAGCAAGGCCGTCTAATTATTTTGAAGGTGGGCCATCGAAACCAGTGTCATTCTAAGTATAATAAGCTTAAAATTTGTTTAATTTTAAACAAAGTGAGGCTTTTTTGCTAACCATTTTTATCAATATTTGGCAAAAATCCGAGGTTTAAATCGAGTCTGTTTAGCAGTGAATGAAGTCCGGTATTAACTTTTAAAAAGCTAAGTGTCGAAAATTTGTTCATTTTATAACGAAGATTTACAAAAGCCAAACCTGCAAGTTAAGATCAATCATTAGAGGAGACTCTTATTTTGGTGCAAATTACCAACATTTAATGATCATGTGTGTATCGACCACTGTCGTTGTCAAGAACTTGCTTTAGCAACAAATTACCAACATTTAATGATCATGTGTGTATCGACCACTGTCGTTGTCAAGAACTTGCTTTAGCAACAAATTACCAACATTTAATGATCATGTGTGTATCGACCACTGTCGTTGTCAAGAACTTGCTTTAGCAACAAATTACCAACATTTAATGATCATGTGTGTATCGACCACTGTCGTTGTCAAGAACTTGCTTTAGCAACAAATTACCAACATTTAATGATCATGTGTGTATCGACCACTGTCGTTGTCAAGAACTTGCTTTAGCAACAAATCTGTTTCATGGAAATTAATTAGTTTTCTAGCTGGTACAAAAAAAGTAAATGGGTTCATAGCAGAATCTTTCAAATCCAGAAAACAATTAAAACCAGCTGTTAATCACTGTCTGGTGGCCCGCGGGCAAGAATTGGGCGACTTAATAATTGCCCTTGGATTATTTTGAGGTATAGAGAAGAAACAGAAGAACCAATTTACATAAATGCTTGAACTGCATCGAACTAAACTTGGTTTCGTTCCAACTAGCACAGTTGGAAGAGGTTAATAACTAGCTGTGCGCTGGAGGGGTTTGATTCATGGGATAACCTGATGTCGCGTTATTACCATTTTAACGTCAGAAAGAGTTGGTTTCGCTTTTTCCAATCTATTCATTAAGCTTTTAACAAGATCATTCTAACACGAACGTAGCAACTCCAACTTAGTGTTTTAATTTCAAAGTTAATTAAGGAAGCAAGGAGCTAGATCATTTATAAGAATAAGAAAAGAAACGGCTAGTTTTGTAAGAGTAGAATACAACTAAGGCATAAGAAAAAAGCGCCACTGACCAGTAGCTACTATGTTCTATTCAATAAAAGAGTCAAGTCTGATTGCTAACAGAGATACACTAAATGGTAGATCACTTCATCGACATAATTATGTGGATACTTACTTAAATCGCGATAAAAGTTATTGCTTGACATCCATTACAGCACCAGTCAGCAACGAGCTCCGTGTTCCACTTCTCAGTTGATTCCAAACTCGTCCAACAAAGCTCATGATATCACGTATTCTTAATTAATCTTCGTTCTACATACTCCTGTACACACACGTAGTACAACTGAGTTCTAAATCAAGTGGATTTACAGCGCGGTGGCCGCTAATGGACAAAGTTGTGTTAATGGGGCACAAATCACACGGTATTGGTAGCGGCGCGCGGCGCCAGTTCACTGTATCGGGCCGCTAATGCCCAGTTAACTTTGTTACGCGGCTTGATTGATTAGGGTTGAATACGTTATTATGTGGACGCAACATTTTTTATTATGTGTTATACGAGGCTAGGTTTTCAGGTAAGGATAGTAAGCTACCAGTGTAAGGTCACGTTTCCATCTGCAACGAACTCGCTTGCAAGCATTACATTGCGTGCTATCGAGGTATAATATGGGCAATTGCTCGATCGAATATGCTGCAATGTAATGAAACTTGGAATTAATTTTCTTGCAGCTGGAAATGTAACGTTAACCCGAGACCTCGAGACGAGAGAAAAAGTGGATAGTTTTTATACTCGTGTATGCAGAACTATGCTCTTTTTATGGTGGCAAGTTAGAAAATACAGAACACTAGCAGGTTCTACAGTTTTGAGATAGTTGCTCCCCACACCACTGATGTGAACTTTTTACTCCACGGCTTGTGTACGTCACTAGAATGAGAGTCACACCTAGTTCATGACCAGGCAGTGTCCTCTCAGCATCGTTTACACAGATCTAGTATGTGCAAAACTGAATAGTAGGTATTAGTAGAATATGTTTCGAGCTTGCCAGTCTAGAAATGAAGCAAGTTATATAGCTCTGTATATTCCTACGCAGACAAAGCTACTAACAGAAGGGATCTTTGCTTGAGTAATAAGGCCCGGACATAGGTAAGGACATTGACATGACGGCACTACGACGTACGTTATTTATGATTTTTTTTAAAGCTGTAAGAAATGAATTAATACTTAAAGTATTGTTTGCTAGACAAATAGGCACAATAGAAAATGTATTGTTAATTGTTTGTCGGTCACCGGTGACGGTCGCGGCAGTGAATGTGTTAAAAGCGTTAGAGTAGTTGAAGAAATGCGAACTGTATGGGAAAAAAATGTAATACTGCTGTGGTGGTATCAAAGAAGAAAATATTTAAAAATACCTTTAAATAGTTAGAAATCCAGCTTACTCATATCGGTACTTATAATAATTTAGGTAAGTTACATTGATACCTTCATGTACCTCACCATTTATGGCAATATCAATTAGATAATACTTAGTAACTCACTATCTAAAAATCCGCAAAGTATTTCCTTTTACCAGGGATAAAACGCATTATTAAAAAAAAAACTGCCCAAGTGCGAGTCGGACTCGCGTGCAAACGGTTCCGAACGAATTTCTTTAATTTTAACACTATAGAATTATTATAGATTTTCCTGTAATCATGCAAAGATGTTATCTCCATTTTTTTCAAAATTTTAGGCTCATTAGTTTCGGAGATAAGGGGGGGAATGGTCAGTTTTTGTCTAATTTCTTGAATAACTGCAAAACCATTTATTTTAAAATTATGGAAAAAATCCCTCACAGTAAGCCCTTTCATTTGATATGTCACACGATATTGTTCAAAAAACTTTTTTAGAAATTTTCTAGTTTGACCCCCAAAAGTGACCCCAATATTAAAAATTTAATAATTTACGTAACGGTCACAAAACTTCATATGTCTACCAAATTTCAGGTCTAGTGGATCCGGAGAAAACTGGCTGTGACAGACGGACAGACAGACAGATAGACAGACGGACAGAAAGACACCCGAGTGATCCTTCCGTTCGGTTTCGTTTTTTGTTCGGAACCCTAAAAAAAGAACGTAATATTAATATTAAACTGACCTTGAATAAATGTAGGTTTAAATTATCTGTTTCATCATCATAATATCAGCAGAAAGACGTCCACTGCTGGACATAGGCTTCCCCCAAATTTTGGGGGGGTTTGTTATCTGTTTAATTAACTTTAATTTCAATCGATCAGTTTTTTCACAATCTGCTAGAAACTGTAATCATCGGAAACAAACATTCAAAAGTTAAAACGTACTTCGTAATAGAACAGACAAAATATGAATGCTTTTAAAATAACAATACTATCGTTTTTAGGGTTCCGTACCCAAAGGGTAACCAACGGAACCCTATTACTAAGCCTCCACTGTCCGTCTGTCTGTCAGCGGGCTGTATCTCAAGAACCGTAATTGGTAGACAGCTGAAATTTGCACAGATTGTGTATTTCTAAGGCCACTATAACAAAAAAAAAAAATTAAGGTTTATGGTACTGAACCCTTCGTGTGCGAATCCGACTCGCACTTAGCCGGTTTTTCTTATTCGCTGCTTGTAAATGCATTTCCACGTAAAATCCCATAAGATAAATGGCTTATTTCCTGCCACGAGGGAAATTGTGTTTCCGTACGTTGTCTTCTACCGCGATTGACGGAAGATGAGAATCAACATCTCGTCTTCACGTTGGTCTCAAAGGGGCTTCATTTACAAAATATCTAACAATGTGATTAGTTTAACTTACATAATATTTCTAGCTTTTGTCCGCGATTTCGTACGCGCATATCCAATTTTTGCCGTTCCCGTAGGAATTTCGGGATATCCTCTCTTAGTTGTCCCCTACACTCCTCAAGGAACAAGGCCAACGCCTCCAGTTCCATTGGTGGCAGACCCACAAAGAAGCCTATAGGATACGTTAAACCCTGCAGATAGAAAAAGGAGCACCGTCGTCGAGCTTAGGTTTGAGGTGGACATTTCATGAAAACTTTACGATATGGCTACGATAGACATATTTTCGTCACGTTACTGCCTATCACCACACGTCTCCCCTTTCCCTGCTATCGTCTTTTACGCACATTGCCGGCTGCGTATTCGGAATTGTATCTACCTAGGCAAAATATAAAATGAATAATATTTCATGCGTTACCTGAATGTTTTAGGTAATAATTCTGTATTGTATATATTGCCTAGATATTCTATAGAATACCGGATTCCCTGATTATCCAGACATCTCATAATAGACTTGTTAATTAAGTCAGCAAAGTTATGGTGGCACTCCTAATATTTTGCTAAATTCTCAGTTCCTAACTTTGTAAGGATTTCATAAAATAACCTGAATAGTTTGTCAGCCGTACTGCTGGTTGTTGTGAGCGCTCGTCGATTTTATTTTATTTCTAATACATTATCCAACCGAAAACCCAAACCGCAGAGCATTCCTGCAAAATGACTAAGGTCAATGCATCGGGTTTTCAGCGTTTAACATTGATTTGTTCTGTAAACATGTTAGTCCACGAAAAAGCCGCTGCGAGGTCTCTCTTAAACTGGCTAACTCGTAATTTAGTCCATCCAAAGATTATCTGGTAGATCTCGCTGTCAGCGATGAGATCCCCATTTCACCTACCCTTAAAATTAAATGTTCTTTACTACTATACACTAGATACATTTCTCTAGTAGGTATTAAGAAATACCAGAGAAGTGTATCTCTAGTATTTCTTAATACATTCTTGTATTTTTACTTGCATTACTTCATTTTTTGATGACGATTTCATCAAAACAGTGTGGTGTTATTCCAACAATTTTGTTATGATACGACTACCTACTGAAGCACGATCGATCAGTTGCCGGCGCGTGTTTTGTTTTACCCGACTGCCAAGGAAGGGTTATGTTTTTCGCGCATATCTTGTATGATTGTAAAATTCTTTATTTCGACTATTAAGGTGTTGTTATATTCATTTCATAAAGTCAAGTGCACTTAGTTAGGCGTTTAAAAAAACAATATGGCGGATTTTGGACGCTAAACTGTAAGTCGTTAATATTTTTTTGAGGTTACAATAAATTCAATTAGGATCAGTTTCTTTCATAAAAGTGACCCGGTTTTTTTATTTATTGTAATTTGCGAATTGTTTCATAATACCGAAACACATATAATCAACTGATACCGAAAGCAAGCATTCGTTCTTGCAAAACGACCGACTGTCTAGGTTTAGGTATATACTAAATTTTACAAAAAAAATCAGACATAAGCACGTACATATATATATTGTTCTCTGTAGTCTGTACATATACTTTAATGTTAGTCCATTGGAACAGAATCGGGCAGAGCTAGTTATTTAGAAATATATAGCAAAAAACCTTGCTTTACTTAATTTTCCTGAAAACCATTCTACAAAACATCGTACCGCTCCATTCACCCACTATTACACAAACCGCAATAAATAGTCACTCACATTCACACACACACACACACACACACACATTACACCACTCACACTCACACTTAATACACACATTCTTCTTCATCACTCACATTTAATATGAACCACGTCGAAGTATTTCAAACAACAAGGCGGTGCGCGTCGGCGTCAGAATGCGGTGCGTCCTGAAGGAGAGCAGCTCATGAGACGAGCTGGTGATAAATAACGGAGATGTGATTAGATATGCGGCGCGGACCACGCTGGCTGTCGTAAAAATACTACCCGCACTGATATTAAACCAGGGCTGCGCTGAACATCGTGGGGTGTGTCAGGATATATTTATTTGCTTGTTAGATTTTTCTAAAGAAAACTATAAGAATAAACAATTACATTTTCTACTCAAAAAGATTGCATTAAAAGATTGGGTAGGTAGGTATAACGAATATTTTCTTGGCGAATGGCTGCTGCCACATGGCAGATAAGAAAGTGGTTACGAACTCTCAAATAAGTATAGGTACTGTGACGTATTAATAAAGAGCAAGCGGCACAAGGACGTGAGCTGTATGGAGGGCAGCATTGCTCGACCAGCTCCCGTCCAGAGCGGATGTGTACTGTGCTCTTGGTGCAACCGATGTGTGGCTTTTATTGATTCACCCAGCGGCAAACCAGGATACCGCAGGTACCTACTTATTTCTGGATACATAAGTATTCCACCATAGGAAAACCGCTCGTTGAGTCAGCCATAAGATCCTCAAGTGCATAGGCGACAGGGTAGCCGGCAGTACAAAATAATCCTAAGCACATAATCTTATAAACGCAAAAGTGAGTTTTTAGTTGGGTTCTTTGTTTTCACGCCTAAATCGCTTAATCGATTTTGATGAATTTTGGTACAGACAGAGATCTTCTCCTAGAGACGGTTACTGACTAGTTTATTTATGAAAACCGCAGGCATAAGCTAATTGGAGATAAATGGTATCATTGCAACAAACCTACGATCTCTGACGACACAGCGAATTATAAAAATACGTATCCGGGCCTCATCAATCAAATCACCCACTAATGCATCGTAACAACCGATGTTTTGCCTTCCACATTCAGCTCTTTTGGGCCTGCCACTGAACGATGGATGTTACAATTTGAATTGTAGATACAATATAATGTTTGAAAAAGCACGCATAGCGTTTTTCTAGCTCTGAAAATCTGAAATCCCTTCTTAGAAGTCATTCGTCATACCCTCACGCTCGCCACATTCATAACCTCTTGGCGGGCGCCATATTAGCAAGTCGTGATGTCCCGCGTCCCATCCATCTCTCGCCGCATATCATTCATTAACATTTTACGTCCCTCCGACGTACCGACGTGTCTACGTACGCCTTATGGACGTAGCACTGCTGCGGCGTGTGAGGGATGAATGTAAGTACATGGTTGCTAGGGTTGCAGTCGTAAAAGATGGGTTGCATGTAGATTTGAGTGACAGTCGCGTTATGAGTGGGCTGTAACTTGTAACTCGGCTGAACATAAGGTCCATGTTTGTCACGTGGTCGTACTTATGTATGGTTGTATGTAGGTACGAGTAGGTATCCTACTGCTTGTTTTACACTCCCTATTCCGACTAGGCCCACTTACAAGTTAACTAACAGTCACGTATCATTTATATAATTTATAAAGAATTTATCTAAACTGAACTAGGGTCCTTTAAACTGGGCAGTCTTCGATATAAAATAATTGTTAAACATTGCTTCATTGAATATAAAATACTGGTAGCTATGTGGTTGCTGGATAGGTATGATTAGAACTATTTTAAAAGATGTTACGAGTAGGTGGGTAAACTTCTATACAAACATCGATTTTCTGTATTTTTCTTCCATCAAAAATGTCGTTTAGACTATATCAGACAGGATAGGTACATTTACCTAGACAAAAACGCAGACCTTAGAAGTCGATGCAATATTTACGTGGTCGCCAAATAGCCGAGCTGATCGCCGATGATATTAGTACATCATGTCTGCTGTAGAGCTTATGTAGGTACCTATGGTACCTATCTCATATTGACGAGTCTTACAAGTCCAATTGTCGTCCTTACCTTACTCAACTTAAGAATAACTCTTAATTCTAAACACATTAATCGCCACTTTGAGCCACACTTCCACATCCTAACCCATCCGTTCCTCTGCAGGCATGCACCGCAAGTCGATCGAGGCAGCGCGCCACCTCAAAGAGTCGGGGTCGGAGCGCGAGGGCTCGGAGGCCGAGCCAGAGCGCCCCACCTCCGCGTCCTCGCACCACCACGACACGCATGACGCGCAGGTGAGGATACAGAGCTTTAAAGAAGACATTCAAGCGGTTACATAGAGTTTTAAACAATACTGCAGTATCTAGTATTTGAAAATTTTTGAAGAGAATTTTTGAATTTTGAATGCTGGGTTTGCTTTTGACTCTAGTCTAGGTCAGAGGTGACAGAGACAAAGTCGACGATGGAGCGAGCTTACCCAGAAGAAGCCTGTTCACTCTAACTTTGAAGAGGTTAGGGTTATATGTATACAGAAATACAGACGCAGGTAGAGAGTGTTGTGTGAGTTATAAGAGACGTTTGAAAACGCTTTGTACGAATTGGTATAATAGCAACTAGGCAGGGATGATAACTTGCAGTGCGCCTAGATGTCCAATGGTAGAAGGGCGGTCCCCTTCTACCATTGGACATCTAGGCGACCTGATCAGGCCGGTGCCTGATCAGGTCGTCCAGTTCTTGGGCATACTCACCGAAGTACAGTCTTATCCTATCATACCACAGCCCTTTTATCTAAAAGTCCATTACGTATTCCAGGCTGCGAGCTCCCCGGCGAGCTCGACCACGGCGTCGTCGTCGGCCAAGGGGCGCGCGTCCCCCGAGGCCGCGCGCGAGCTGTACGAGGACGCAGAGGCGTTCCGCAACAACAGCATCGCCTGCCTGCGCGCGAAGGCGCAGGAGCACCAGGCGCGCCTGCTCAGCCACAACATGCTGCTGCAGGTAACGTGCTCCCCACATTCCTATTGGTCGCCCTTCATCGAGGTAATTTGCATTCAGCAATGATTTTTTTATTATTTATATGTTTTCAACTTGTTTTGTCCTACAGCTGCGCAAAGACCTTCCTCTTTTCCTTTCATTCCTTCCGGCTTTGGGCAAGTGTAAACTAATCCTGTCGATAGGCGTCAATCCGCCATCTTCACGGGGTCTGCCGCGATCTCGTCGGTCATTTTCTGGGACCCACATTGTCGTTGGTTAAGCTCATGAACGTCACGAGCTTAGCTTAGCTGCTTTTAGCCTTTTGTAACACCCACGAACCTAATTAACAATTCCCTGTCCCCCTCAAATCCGCGGCTGCTCTTTATCGCTCACCACACATCTACCTGCTTAAGAGATCTTTCCGAACACTCCCATATTAACAACACCGCTGATTCCCCAGGTCTGCAGTTGCCCTTGCACCAAACATGTACTTACTTATACCTACTTAAGATATGATTGTCGGGAGACAGACCCCTATCCCGTCAGGACTGCGTTCGCCCTTGCACTCACCACACATGTACCTACTATTTAAAAGATGCCTGACCTAAGACGCTGACAAAAATACCGTCTGCTTGTGTCAGCACCCCTATACTAACTAAGTCTCTTGTCCCGGCAGGTGCGCGGCATGGCGCGCGGCGCCAGCGCGGAGGAGGAGGCGCCCGCCGACATCGACGTGGGCACGGAGGCGCCGCCCCCCGCGCACCACCACCTCGCGCACCTCTACTGAGCGCACCTCTACTGAGCGCACCTCTATTGAGCGCGCAGCCTCCAGCGCCACCAGCCGCAGCTGTACACGCACTGGGTGACACGACACAGACCACTCGATGCAACCGGAGACTTTAGCCGGTCCCAGGAGAACGGGCCAGTTTTAGTGTGCTGAGGTTTCTTGAAGCCAATCGCGACGAATGTGGAACATTTTTAAACTGGCCAGCTTATGCTCAGCATAGTTCTGAGTCCAGATCGAATGCTTGGTGAAAACAACGTAAAATTTAGATAGTCAAGGAAAATGATTGTTTAACATATTGACACATTCTTCTTATTCTTAATAAAGACCGAATAGTACCTACATTAGAACGAGTAACTATAATAAAAATGTTCAAGACACTGATCGTTGCAGCAGTATCGGCTCCACAACGGCCTACCTTCAGCTCGCGCGCCGGCTGCACTGACAGTTTGTCCTCTCGCCTCAAAATTAACGTACTTTATGGATTTAGGATGACATTAATTAACTATTTAAACAATGATTTTTCTTGACTAACACCTATCCAAAGTATGTATTAAACCCTTGTGGGTTGATTGCCTGTAAGATTATTTTTCTGATGCTACCCAATAGATTTGGTTTTGCCATCAGGTGAGACTGTTACCAGTGCATCCCGTGCACCAGTGATCGTGTGAGGTGGTGTGTGGACCTCGTGTCCGTGTAATTATGTACATTAGTAGCCCCGTCTCGTGCAATACTCTAGTTTAGTATTTATCTGTGTAGCCCGACTTGCAATGTATAAAGTTCCCGCGTAGAGTTAATGTGTGCGGCGAGCTCGGCAGCTGACGGATGAAGATCATCGGCCTGTTACTGTTCATTTAATATTTTTAAGAATATTCCATTATCCAATTAAATTGGCAGTTGAAGAAGGCCTATCTGAAACAAGACTTTACATGGTTCTTTTACTTTCTTAACTCATTGGACAAGCAGTTTTTCTGAAAATAAGATTTCTTTTTTTCATAAAAATGGAATAATTCTTTTCAGGCTTATGTTTTTCAAATCAAACCACCACAAGATTGTTTTAAAAACTATTAAACAGATTCTAAATTATATAGAGAATATGAAATTAGATCCGCTTACCAGTATTTAAAATAATCATATCATTATATCAGTTTATGTTTTAGTTATCTAGGCATTCAGAAAACTCTGTACTTAATCCGTATATTTTTGTACTTAATAAATCCGTACTTAACTACTTTATTTCCCTTCTTCTCTCAGTTCCCGCGCTCGCCTCGCTTTGATAATAATATTGTATAATGATCCTTAGATATATTTGTGCCCGTAGTGTAAGTTTGTGAGGCAAGGGAAAGACTATGTAAATCAAACTAGCTGTAAGAAGGTACTAGTGACGTGTCGAAGTTAAACTGTCGTTACTTTTCATCGGCTATGATATCTCTTAGTACAATTGGGAAACTAGTATCTAATTGTTTATTTATTTATGAACACAGAGCTGTGTCTTACCTATAATTTTATTTACCTAAATTCTTGTAAGTAATTATGGCAAATTAAAATTGGATGTCTACTGTATTCAGAGGACTTTCTCAATTTATTTTCTGGCAGCATGCCTGCAAAAATTATTCTAGATGTTCTCTAAAAAAGGAATGAAACTTTTCCAAGTATTAAAAACGCAGCTCTGTAACTTGTACGTATTGTCTACAACGAATGTGAAACCCCTGTGTCATCATTATTCTTATTGTCGTGTTGATGGCACATATTATCATTGTATTTCAAGATTGGCTCAAAGTCGAACGAGTCCATGAAGATAACGTGATGAGTTTTCAGTAAAATGCAGTTTCTTTAAATGTGTTCAAGAAAATGAATCGTCAATACTTTAGGGACTCCTCAATACTAAATCGAATGAACATCGAAAACATTCCAGTAAAGACTATTTTCTTATTACTAAATTCGCTAAATTATATCTATCTGTAACTTTATTTACTATATTATATCTATATATAACTACACATTTCTTGTAAAGGCGTGTTCGTAAAACAATATTAATAAGACCTGCAAAATGCGCCTAAATAAAACACATAGCAATCAATTTAGAAGAACACACTGATTGCTTTTCAAAAGCGATCGTTTCTGTTCGTTTGGATGTGAATAGACATGTTCGAAGACATGACCGTGGCAATTTCACCTCGAAAGTCTGACACCAAGGCTTATCTAGGCTACCGTTACATTAGCGACTAGACAAATGTTACTGGTATTATGCAATGTGTAACAGAATTATGTGTGCATGGACTAAATTTACTGAACGGCTGATTTTATTTTCGCAATATCAGGGTTGGTTTACATAAGTAGTGACAGTAGTTCAGTATGATGAGAGTCTGGTCCGGTTTTGCGTTTAATCTGTTTCATGTTGAATAATTTTGCTAAGTCATTAAGTATATGAGTGTGAAATTGGGATGTCCTTTGTTAGTCAGCATTAGCGTCTTATTGGCACAAGGTTACAGCTTGTCAACTTTTTTATGGACTTGTACAAGACAGGTCATCTGTATTAAACTAGCAAACATCATCACTTTATGTCATACAAATAAGTTAAAATAAAGTTAGAAGCATCGGACTGTCGTTGGTACCGTACCACAGCATAGAGTTGTAATATATTTATTGAAATTAAACAAATTAAAGCAACGTAAGTAATGTGAATCATCGTAATTCAAGTTGTTCCGATGAATAAACAACATGTATAAATTATTTGTTTGAAGTTTTATTTTAACCCACCTTGCTAGAACTCCTGAATACTTACCTATATGAACCTGTCCCTACATCGTACCTATAGAAATAGGACACATAATTATTAATTAGCAACTAGTACTTCGCCAGCGACCTCGTCCACGCAGATTTCTTCTGGGTAAGCTCAATCCATCGTCGACTTTAGGACCTAGACTAGAGTCAGGAGCAAACCCCTCTCAAGTAAAAAAAAAACCAGTCAAGAGCGAGTCGGACTCGAGGGTTCGGTACAAATTTGTAGGTACGTATTACAAATAGTTCAAGAATCAAATCTCGCAGTTTATTCCGAGTTAAGAACAGAACAAATCAGAGATTTAACTAACGGTTTTGGACCATAGCAGATACTTTTCATTTCAAGCAAGACCTACAACGCTGCGCTGTTACAAATCGTGTGAGGGTCGTTCTGCAATGGAAAATATTAACATCGTGATTCAGAAAAACGCGTCATCAGGGCAGCGCCATCTATCGACCATTTCGTAAACTGACATGACAAAGTATTAGGCAGCGAAAGACGCTAAAAAACGTATATGTTACGATTAATAACGATAAGATATTAATTAATTAATACCTTCACCATTATTTTGGAACGTAATAAAAGTTTAATAAATAACTCAACAATTTTTTATGGTGTAATGACTTATTAGAATGCATCAGGGTTTCTTCTTAAACTTAAAAATTCAATATCTTTTGATTTTGAGAATTGATTTTGATGAAATAAACGTTAAATGTTACTCCGGATAACAATAATTATTTTTAAGTACCTAGAATTTGAATCCAATCAGTGTTTTATTAAGCTCGATGATTGATTACGTACTTTAAATAATTTGTGATTAAATCATGAAAAATAGAGCCTAGCCAAATTTCATAGTTCTAGGTCAACGGAAAATACCCCATAAATTTTGATTCCCATGAGAGTGTTGAAATATTCGTTTTTTGCGGCATAAACGGCCATATTTTTCTTTTACGTTAACTTATAAAAAAAATATTTTTTTACAGCTTCAAATAACCGTAGACCTGAGTATATGGTTTAAATTCCAACTCGATATCTCCACGCGTTCCCGAGGTAAAAATTCTTTACAGACAGACGGACGGAAAGTGATCCTATAAGGGTTCCGTTTTTTCCTTTTGAGGCACGGAACCCTAAAAACTAGATAAGTGCGAATCGGACTCGGCCACCAAGGGTTTTGTACAAATTTGTAGGGACAAATTACTCTATATGTTTTTATGATTTCATTACAAATACACTTCTCATCAGAAAAATCGAAATACCTTGCAAGTTTATGTTTTGTAAGGATTATCAGAAAAATGTGTATATTTAGGAATGTCAAATGTCGTTTAATAGTGAATCATAAGAGGTTTTCAAATCCTAATGTTAATGTTCTTAATTCAAGTTAAATTTTCATAGGTTTCTTATTTTGTTTAACAAGTCCTTCACACTCCGCTGTCCCTTCCCTCTACCCTGTATGAAGTATGAAGGAATTTTTTTTTTTTTTTTTACTATTGATAGGCACGCGTTTGACCACTATCTCACCTGATGGTAAGCGAGGATGTGGTCGAAGATGGAGCACGCTTGCCTAGAAATAACCTATTCACTCTTGATTTAAAGACTCCCAGGTTGTAGCTATCAGGAAACAAAAAAACATAAAACAACACATGTAAATGGAATAAAAGCTAAGATTATTTAATAACTTGTATTCTCTCCCCGAACTCTTATTACTGCTTCCACACGGTTCTTCATCGATCGGATGAGAGTCACGATCAAATGTTATGGCATTCCATTCCATTCGTCTTGGATTGCATTTTGCTGGTGGCTAAGTATTTCTGGGGCAAGATCTCTTGCACGAATTCGTCTCTTTAATTCATCCTATAGATGTTCAATCGGATTCATGTCCAGGCTTCATGCTGGCCATTCCATAATGGAGATACCGACATCGATAACATAATCTTGCACGACGATCGCGGTGTGAGCCCTAGCATTGTCGTGCATGAATATGAATCCGTTGCCAATAAAATGTGCATAGGGCATCACGTGAGGCTCAAGACACTATTCGATGTACAAAAGACAAACTCTGTCTTACCGTCGGCGCTGATTTCTGCCCAAACCGTCCACGAACTGCCACCATAGCTGACCTTTTGTTCAATGCAGCATTGTGCAAATCAATCTCCATCTCTTCTGTAGACCTTGTTCATTCCGTCGTTACCATACACCATAATTTTACAATCATCAGAAAAGAGGACTTTGTTCTACTAGAGGTATGACTAATTTAGGTGCTCTCGTTCAAAGTTAAGGCGCGCTCTTCGATGTTTTGCAGTTAATTTCGGCCCATTTGCTGGCTTGTGCGAAACCAGTCCACGTTCCTTCAACGTTCTTCTAATTGTAGAGTCACTTACAGCCACCCTAACCCTACATACAACATGAAGCTGCTGCTGCAGTTTAAAAGTATTATAGCGTCGATTTCGAAAAGAAGTTGTTACAATAATTGATCATCTCGCTCAGAAGTGACCCGATTCCTGCCAGATCCAGAACGGCGCGTGAACAAACCAGTCTCCCATCAGCGTTTGTAGACTCTATGAACAGACAACAGGCTTAAATGCAATCTTTCAGCTACAACACGCTGAACAACACCCGTATTCAGAAACAATACTTTTCTCAGTAAAGTACCACGCTATGCGAAGTAAGGCATTTCTCACTGCGTTGCATATGGCAAACCTTTCAATTCATAAACAATACTCAAACGACTCTTGACTAACGAAACGCACAGCGTTGAGCTCTGTGATTGGTTCGTTTGTGTTGCGTAGTTCACTTCGTTGCTTAACGTTCATTCCTAGATTTAAATTTATCAGTGGCAAGAGTATAAAAAGTACCACATCTTTGGAAAACCTGTAGCGTCGCCTAAATTCGTCTGAGCTGAATAATCAAAATGATTTTGGAAATCCTGTATCACTTTTCTGTTATTTATTGTGCTCTCATTGATATAATTTTATTATCAAATTCTTCTTCACTACTATAATCCATTGTAAAAGGACGCTATTAATATGAAAATCTATTACAAACAGTAACATCCAACCCCGAAAATATTTCTCGTAACATAATAGACCACAAAGAATCGAGACACACTAGCTATGCGTTGCTTAAAACAGCTAGCAGGCTACCTTAGCTGTGCGTTCATTCTAAGAGACGCATAGTGCTAGCCGCCACTCAAGTATTGTCTAGAATGAGTTTTAGGGGCCTTGTGCGCTCACGTGCATTGTGAGACCTCATAGTAACGTTTGTGATTATGGGTGTAAGTCCAGAATCCAGCAATGCCACCACTCGGAGGCTTCTGCAAGGGAAGTATCCACATGTTTTAGAAAAAAAAACTTTTTCAGACGTCCCAAAGACACAGTAAACAAATAAAGAACAAAAAATAATTATGAAGGTAAGCGGTAATTTTTAGTTTTCAAAGGTGAAATGTATTAATTACAACTTAAACACAAATTTGTCACAAAACAGAGAATCATTTCATTTATAGGATAAACAAATGAAATTCTAATTTTGAATTTTCACTTACGAGTATCACAGCCAAACTGCCAGCTATACAATCATGTGATTTTTTGTCATGGAATGAAAACTCCTTTGTTTTAATTTAGGGGAACCGATCACTTTTCCGAATTTTGTGCTACAAAATTCGGAAAAGTGATCGGCCCGCGAGCTGAGAAGCAGGTGGTTTGAAGGCCCACCGCCCCGGCTGAGGCTGTGGTGGTGAGCGTTAAAACCATCTGCGACGATAAGCTCGGGTTTTTGGCGGCCGTGACTGAAACATGCTTGCTGCATGTTGCATGCTTGCTGCATGTCGCATGCCGCATGCCTGCTGGCATGTTGCATGCCTGCTTGCATGTTTCTAACTGGGACCAGTTAAAACCACTTTTGTTAACCAATACCACCACCACTTTTACCACACCACCATTACACCACTTAAATTAAAACAGTGGTATTATGAATGTTCGGAAACATAATACTTCGAACAAATGTTATTTTGGATAAGTGTAACTTTTTTTTTAAGTTTTTCGACCAAATGAAACGTCGGAGTAACGATAAAAATCGAATTGATAATAGGTCGATTGATACAGTGGCAGACATAACTTCGATGAAGTAAAAAAACGAAACGATAATAGTTGAAAAGTTTTAGGTCAAATGAAATTCGGTCAAATGTTTTTAGAACTTATGATACTTAGGTGGTTACCTAAATTAGGACAGAAACCGTAAAAACGGAAGTGTTTCGATTTTTCTGATGAGAAGTGTAGGTATATAATTTTCAAACTTTTCCCTATACTTGTACCTAGTATCTATATAAGACGAAATTACTTGCCAAATTTCATAGTTCTAGGTCAACGGGAAATACCCTACACATTTTGATTCCCATGAGAGTGTTGAAATATTCGTTTTTTGCGGCATAAACGGCCATATTTTTCTTTTACGTTAACTTATAAAAAAATATTTTTTTACAGCTTCAAATAACCGTAGACCTGAGTATATGGTGTAAATTCCAACTCGATACCTCCACGCGTTCCCGAGGTAAAGGTCCTCGAGGGAGTCTTTATCAGGGTGTCGTTGCGGTAGCTCTTGGTGACATATCTGTTGACTGTGAATAAGATACCTGGTCATTAGTTTTCTTTTTATTTACTGTCAGTATTGCTTGGACTTGGTAATCACGAATACTGTCGAATCGCGAGTCAAACCTATAGCATTAGTTTCAATAAAAACTTTTGCAGCCATTTTGGAACTGTCAAAGGCGAACAGGTAGCTCTCCTGTGTTAAAGTTTGTAGACAATTTCCGTAGAGATTAACGATAGCAAATCCTAGTAAAATGCAATAACTGAAGAACAGCTCGCAATATAATGCGTTGAAAAATGGGCTTCATCTTTAGAGCTTCTTATTCGTGAAATTGCGGGATGAAATAATGTGTTAGGAAGATCTCCAATCATCAAGTTCCTCAAGGTTAGATGTCCTAGTTGATGATAGTGGTAGTGAAACCAAATCTGATTAAGAATGGCTTGTATACTCATACTCGGAACAGTTGACCCCATCTTGTAAGTAACATGTATTGTACCACATTTGGCGCTAGATTTCTTCAGAATCTTTGGTGAGATTTCTGACTGTGTTGGTGCACAGAGTTGCTTAATGTGTCGTAGCACATTTTGCGCTAGATATCTTCGGAATCGTTGGTGCGTTTTCTGACTGTGTTGGTGCAGAGTGCTGCGCTAGGTATCTTCAGAATCGTTGGTGCGATTTCTGACTGTATGGGTGCACTGAGCGTTAGTGTGTTGTAACACATGTTGCACTAGATATTTAGAGAATCGTAGGTGCGATTCTGGTCTGTATTGGTGCACATATTAAGTTTCATGAGTTGAGTATGCGTTGTCTATTTGTGAAATTTATTTTTGTGAATGGAAACAGACGAGAGAACTTGTTGATTGAAAGATTTAATGTTTTGAATGAAGCACACATTGCGCTAAATATTTTGAGAATCGTAGGTGTGATTTAAGACTGTGTTAGTGCACGAAGCGCTCAATGTGTTGTTGCACATGTAGCGCTTAATATTTTTAGAATCGTAGGTGCGATTTATGACTGTGTTGGTGCAAAGAGCGCTCAATGTGTTGTAGCACATATAGCGCTAGATATTTTGAGAATCGTACCAACGATTCTCAGGTCTGTGTTGGTGCACAGATTGTAACGAAGGTCTCCTGAATTCAGAATGCTAATTATGATAAAAATCGATTTGACCAAAATAAGGCTCAGGTTTCTATGTTGGCTATTAATGATTATGTTTTGATTTAAAATGAGGAAAGAAATCAGACTAAATTAGATCCAAAATTCAAAGGTCCGTTTAAAATTATTGAGGTACTAGACGGTGATAGATACCTACTAAAGGCGCTTGACTCCAAGCGAACTTACAAATACCCCCTTGATCGTGTGAGGAAGATCCCCGATCACCAAGTTCCTCAAGAATTAGATGTCATAGTCGATGACAGCGTGGTAGTGAGACCACATCTGATTAGCAGGCTTGTACACCCATACTCTAAACTTGAGACCGCACCTCATGAGAGACATGTGGCGATTGGGTCTACAAAGAATCGTTGGTGCGATTCTGATTTGTGTTGGTGCACAAATTGCTATGAACATTTCACGAGACCGCACCTCATGAGTAACATGTGGCGATGGGTCTGATAATCGTTGGTGCGATTATGATCTGTGTTGGTGCACAGTGTATTGTGAAAGTTTCATGAGTTGGTTTGGTTGTACATTTCTGATGAATTATGGTGGACAATTTTGTAAGCATTATTGTGTAACTTGTTGATCGGATCTTTTCCAATGTATGTTCTACGGAGGCTTCTTGTATGAAGCCTTGGTACAGCTGATTATTTCACTTAGATTTAGATGAAATAAAGTACCATAAAGAATCAATCTTTGGTTCACTGGCAGGATAGCCGAGCTAGATTACTCTCTGAGTTAATTTTTGTCCACAGGTACTACACCCGAGGACGGGTGCTAGTCAGGGATGGCCGTGTCGTGGATTGATGGCGCCATGGTCAATACGCAGCGCCATCTAACAATTTATTTTGTAAACCTAATAATAATCGTCACCGGAAACGCAAGCGCGCCATATTGCTTGGACACGATCGTCGGTAGAGGGGATGCAGCGAGGACAGGGAAGGGACCGAGTGTTCGGTCAGTTGAGCTTGGACTGTCTTGGCGGACACTCAGTGCCAACGCACGTGTTTGTTTCGGTTTATTGTAAAATTGTGAGAATTAATAAAATTACTGTGATTTAAAAAATATCTTTTGTTCGAGTACCCACGACAGTGCCCATAGCTAAGTTTAACTATGTCGGATCGTGAAGAAGACCCGATGTTTCGCATCTCGGCCACCCATGATGTGACATATATATATCGATACTCTTACTAACAAACTTTTTAAAGATAGAATAAAATAAATATTCTAAGTAGATAAATAATAAAGTTATTCGTGTTATATAATCATCTGTGTAGCACTTTCCCAACTATATTCTGGTCGGCTGCCAGTCAAACACGATTGAACGGCTGCCTACCAGACCTCCACGTCCACACCCCATTACCTAACTGGGTAACACGGAACTTCTTGACAAGCCAGGAGTCAAGTTTATTGGCTTCTGATTGCCAAAGATCTACAAATGACAGCCGGGACCAACGGCTTAACGTGCTTTCCGAGGCACGGAGAAAACTCGGTGTGTTAAGATGGCCACCCAACCACAGACCAACCTTGGCAAACGTTGCCAAGGTTGAACCTTGAAGATTGACCCGTGCGGCTGTTATTCTTTAGCCATTCGTGTTATGTAAGGTGGTCAAATCGGGTGCTCAACTTTATTTTGCCACTAAGCTAAGACCAAGGACTGCAGTTCAAAGGCCGCCGTTTTGTTTTGGAAAGTTTTCAAGACATTGACTTCATTCGAAAGTTCTAATTCAATTGAAGAACATCGAAATCATATTCATCGCTGTTGGTATGTAATAATGTGAGAGCCTATGGACACGGCGTATTTTTACCGCGCCGACGACGCACGTTTTGCAATCGCGGGCTCACGGTGCTATAGATAAAAAGGCAAAAAAGCAGATTGTCACATTTGTATCGATTCAAACGCGCGTACAAAGCGATGCAAAAGCGCGCGACAAGCGCATTCGAAGTTCGCGTCTTTCTCCGACAATTAATGTTTATTAATTGTCGGAGAAAGGTGTGGGAGAGGGGCACTGCATAGTTCACTTGTCACTCACACGATATCCGATAGCAGTTCAGTATTTTTCTCCCGTCTTTTACGGTTGGGCAATAAATGAAAATAAAGCTGAAGAGTTTGTTTGTTTGTTTGCTTGAACGCGCTAATATCAGGAACTACTGGTCCGATTTAATAAAATATTTCAGTACCGTCACGCTAAGACCAATAGGAGCGGAGCAGGCGAAGTTGCGCCGGTCAACTAGTCAGTAACAAAGCCAGCGTAAGTAGTGCTGTCTCGTCAGACTCCATTTTGCTACTGTTGAGGAGTCTGGTGAAAACACAGAGATTTCTGTATAAAAATACATATTATGTGCAACTGCAGCATTTTTATACCACCTTTCGCCATATCAGCGCGTTTGTATCGATACAAATAGGTCTACGATTACAGCGCCATTAAATTTTTGAACGTTTGCAAAAAATAACTATCTGCGCCTGAACTTCGTTTAAAAAATACAACCGACTTCCAAAAACAAAACACTACAAGGTACAAGGTAAAAACTTTAATTTCGGAAGTCGGTGTTTTTGGTTATTTTTTCGTTTTTTGACACCGACTTCTAAGTTTTATCTTTCTTCCGAAGTTATTTTGTACCTTGTAGTGTTTTGTTTTGGGAAGTCGGTTGTAATTTTTGTAAAAAAGTTTTTTATTTTTCACTTTTTAGTGGTACCTAAGTACCTGCGTACCCATTAACGGCGTACCGGCGCAATTTTATGTTAAGAACTGGTGTAAACACTAAAAAACCATGCGATTTCAGAAATCCCGATCCCTTTGCTATCATTTATTGAAGAGTTCCGTTGCCTACCTCCGAAGTTCGTCGTCAGATCTTCACCAAATTGAAACGGAACCAGTCCAGGAAAATACTCTTTCAAACAAAAAAGAATCATCCAAATCGGCTGACAATTGGCGAAAGTATCGCTGAACAAACATTTTTCATGGGATCTCATCATCAGATCCTAATTTATACCTTCCATCATCAGCTCAGCAACATGAGATGACAATTACCAGGCGCAAATATCTGAATTGCGTTAGAAAATTTATGAAAAACATTGTATGTGCCTATAAAATTTGAGGGTTGCCCTCGATTTTCATGGGATCCCATCATCAGATTCTGACATGGTGACAATGAGACCAATCGAGAAGTATACCCTTTCAGAAGAAATAAGAATTTTTCAAATCGGTTCATAAATGACGGAGTTATGAGGTAACAAACATAAAAAAGATAGATAGATACCGTTTTGCTGAAAATCGCGAAAAACACGTTTTTGACCTTTCACCCGAAGTCTTTTTTTATCGGTTCGCTGACGACTTTAGATTTCATTTATGCAATCCTAAAAAATTTTAACTAGGTGCGAATTATTGTAACTTCACTCCTATTTTTGGTCTAATTTGACGGGACTAATACCTATTGATTAGTTTTGAAAATTAATATCATTTTAAATCAAACAATATACGAAGGTGGATTGAAAAGTTCGCGGCCTCAGCAAGAAAACAACATAAAATATAAGCAAAAGTAATTTTATTTTTCCACGTAATCTCCACTTAACTCTATGCACTTCTTCCATCTGGTTTCCAACGCCTGTATGCCGGTCATAAAAAAAGTTTCTTCAAGGCCTTCAAAAAAGTCACCCACCGCTGCTTCGACCTTCTTCATTTGATAAAAATTCTTAACCTCCAAGGTGTTTTTTTAGGTTTGGGAATAAATGAAAGTCTGAAGGTGCCAAATCAGGGGAATAGGCGGGATGGGCCAGTAATTCAAAGCCACAATCACGAATTTGAGCCATAGATTCAACAGACGTGTGAACGCGTGCATTATCCTGATGGAACAACACTTTTTTGCTGAGTAATCCTGGCCTTTTCTCTTTGATTGTTTCACGCAAGCGACGTAAGAGGGTGCAGTAATAAGCCGAGTTTATAGTTTCACCTTTTGCAAGGTAGTCCACTATGTTGACACCCTAAGCATCCCAAAAAACTGACGCCATCACCTTGCCAGCTGACAAAATTGTTTTGGCTTTTTTTGGAGTCGGTTCATCAGGTTTTTTCCACTGCTTGGATTGCTGTTTTGACTCTGGGGTGTAGTGGTGTACCCAAGTTTCATCCATTGTTACAAATCTGGCCAAAAAATCTTGTGGATCAGCCTCAAACATTTCCAAACAGTCGCGAGAGGCCGGCTTTTGGGGGCCGAGTCACCTGCGTCCGTAGGAGAATACCCAAATTTTAGACCCTACACGTGGTCCCCGGGTGGTGCTAATCAGGTGACACTAACTGGTGGTAGGCTTCGGCCGATGGCTTGTGACCACCCACTGGGCAAAGACGTACCGCCAAGCGGCTTAGCTGCGTTCCGGTACGATGCTCAGTGTAGCCAATTCAGAGGAGTTGTGTCGAAATAGTTGTTCCAATGCAGGCAGACCAACCAGGCTTGCCCTGGCGTGGGCGTATCGGGAGACTAGTCGCGGAGGGTAGCGGGATCCGAGGCACGGTGCGCCGCTGGCCGACCGCCAGGTAGTTGGGGGCCCAAGTAATGTGCTAGCCACACATGAAAGGCTGCCCCGCCAACTGGCGAAAAATCCCGGAATGCACCATCGTGCTGGTTGGCGACCAGATGAAAGAGCCCGATGGTCATTCCCGAGGGGGCTCGGGCGTCCCCGCAGTCTCCAGACTAGTCCCCCAAAGATGTAGTCCTGTCAGGTCGTGCCTGAGAGTTAGCACCATGGAACCTCATTTCACTTCCTTCTCCTCAACCTCACTCACTTTTAAAATGAACAGGGGCAAAAAGAGAAAAGCTGTACAGCGGCAGCACGCCCTTTCGCATAAAGTGCACCTCTCTAACATACGAGGTCTGCACTCAAATCTCGCTGCAGTCCATCACCACCTTGAGACCGAGAAACCAGCGCTCTTGACATCTGATCTGCGTCTTGAGATCAGATGTCCGTCGGACGTGTCATACCTGTCTTACCCAGGGTTTACTCTGGAGCACGACTTCAGACCACGCGCGGGCGTATGCATGTACGCCCGGGACGACATCTGCTATCGGCGTGTCCGTTACCTTGAAGACTCCAGGTTCTCGACGCTGTGGGCTATAGTGGACACAGGCCTAGACAAAATTGTCTACGCCTGCGTCTACCGTTCGCACAGCGATGATTTGGAGACAACTGGGCTTACACAGCACCTGAGTGAGGCGGCGGATGCGGCTCAGCAGCGGTACCCTTCTGCCCAATTGGTGTTACTGGGGGACTTCAATGCCCACCATCAGGAGTGGCTCTTCCCATACCAGTGCACTGACCATGCTGGACGAGAGACGCGAAAGCGCTTGCGTTAAATCTTACCCAGCTGGTCCAGGGAGCAACGAGGGTGCCCGATGTTGATTCGCACACTGCCAATTGCTTGGACCTTTTGCTGACAACAGATCCAGACCGCTATTCGGTGTCGATTTCATCACCACTGGGTAGTTCCGACCACTGTCTGGTGAAGTCTGTATCCGTCTACTCCCCGCCCGATCCTAGCCCAAGAAGCACCCGGCGGGTATGGCGATACAGGTCAGCAGATTGGGATGGCATGCGATCTTTATTCGCATGTTACCCTTGGCAGCCTACTTGCTTTTCTTCCACTGATGCTTTGTCGTGCGCGGACGCCGTGTCGGATGTGTTGCGGAGGGGAATGGAGTACTACATTCCGTTCTCTGACATAGCGAAATCTGGCGAAGCTCGGCCTTGGTTTGGTGCCGAGTGCAATCGCGCTGATGCGCTTAAGCACGCGGCGTACCTGGCATGGGTCGAAGCTTGTAAGCGCAAAGCAAATGACGTGAGTCGGATGAAGAGAGCCTTCAACAGGGCTGCCAAGTCCTGCAAGAAAGTGTTGCGGAGGGCTCGGTTTGACCACATTAGCCGAATAGGGAACAAACTTGCTTCATACCCAGCAGGTAGTAAGGCTTTTTGGTCCCTGGCTAAGTCGGTCGAATCGAACTTCTGCCGCCCCTCACTACCACCACTGTTGAGACCCGACGGGACGCTGGCCCACTCCGCTGAGGAGAAAGCGAATTTGTTTGCTTCTTTGTTTGCGGAATCTTCACGTCTGGATCCTGGTGGCGCGACGCCCCCTGCTTCTCCTGGTGGATGCGAGTCGAGTATGTCTAATATTCGCATTCACCAGAAGGACGTCCTTAGGGTACTGCGTAACCTAGACGTGAACAAGGCTAGTGGTCCCGACGGGATACCGGCAATTGTTCTGAAGACTTGTGCGCCTGAGTTGTCTCCGATCTTGACACGCCTATTTCACCTTTCGTTTGAGACTGGAAAAGTGCCGAAGGCTTCGAAGCAAGCTAACGTGCAGCCCGTGCCCAAGAAGGGTAGTCGAGCTGACCCGTCGAATTATAGACCCACCTCGGTAACGTCTATACTTTGTAAGACTATGGAACGCGTGCTGAATCATAAGCTCCTGGCGTACCTAGAAGCGAATGATATTCTTAGTGACCGTCAATATGGGTTCCGCCGAAATCGGTCAACTGGGGATCTTCTAGCGTATGCCATTCACATCTGGAGTGAGGCCATAGAGAAGCACGGGGAGGCACTAGCGGTCTCCCTTGACATCTCGAAGGCTTTCGACAGGGTCTGGCACGATAGCCTTATTAGTAAGCTTCTTTCCTTCGGTCTGCCCGCCGGTTTGTGTGATTGGATCGCAGACTTCCTGAGGGATCGGTCTATCCGAGTGGTCATAGATGGCTGCTCGTCTGGACTGCTGGATATTAATGCCGGGGTTCCTCAGGGTTCGGTGCTTTCGGCAACACTCTTCTCGCTGCATATTAATGATCTGCTTAAACCCGGTACCTTTGGGTATGCAGACGACAGCACTGTTGCTGAGAGATACGTGTCCGACGCACGAGCTGGTGGGTCGCAGATCCGGTCTCTCCGGGAGGCAATGGTTGAGCGCTTGAACGTGCCCTTACAGGCAGTCTCTGAATGGGGCGATGCCAATCTGGTCAAGTTCAATGCTGCTAAGACCCAAGCATGTCTATTTTCCGCCAAAAGGAGCCAATTCTACCCAGCTCCATCTTTCCGAGGTTTAACCGTGCCGATAACCGACCAACTTGAGCTTCTTGGGGTTACATTAACATCTACTCTCAATTTTGGCCCTTACATAGAGGCAAAGGCTCAAGTGGCTGCAAACAAGTTGGGGATTCTGGCAAAGGTGAGACGATACTTCACGCCGGAACAGCTGCTTAAACTCTATCAAGCGCAAGTTCGATCGTGTATGGAGTACTGCTCTCATCTTTGGGATGGATCTGCCAGATACCTAACTTGATGCCCTTGAGTCAATTGAGAAACGAGCCAAGAGGATCATCGGCAATGAGAGGCTTGTCGCGACGAAGCTCCAAAGTCTTGAACATCGACGAGTTGCTAGCCTGTCGGTTTTTTACCGGTTGCATTTTGGGGAATGTGCGACGGAATTGCATAATTTAATTCTGCCAAGCCCGTTCCATCATCGGACCACAAGATGAACGGCGATGCGCCACCGGTAGGTACACGGTGGATATCCCACCCATACGCACAAAAAGTTTTGGTAACACATTCATAATGCGTACAGCTAAGGAGTGGAATTCCCTGCCGGAGCCTGTGTTTCCCGATAGCTACAACCTGGGAGTCTTTAAGTCAAGAGTGAATAGGTTATTTCTAGGCAAGCGTGCTCCATCTTCGACCACATCATCACTTACCATCAGGTGAGATAGTGGTCAATCGCGTGCCTATCTATATTAATAAAAAAAATAAAAAATCGTGAGGCGTATTCGTTTTTGTTCGACTGAAAGCAATCTGGGTACCCACCGCGCAAAAACCTTAGAAAATCCAAGTTCATTGACTATGATGTTTTGTGTTTGTTCATACGAGATGCCAATAGTGTCTGCAATCTCCCTGATGGTCATTCTCTGATCTGTCAATATCAGATCACAGATTTTCCCGATGTTTTCTTCAGTCGTAGACGTCATAGGCCGGCCAGAGCGAGGGTCATCTTCAATACTCTCTCGTCCGCGTATATATTCAGCAACCCACTTTTTCACAGTCGTATACGACGGAGCAGATTCCCCCAATGTTGTTGACATATCTTCGTGAATCTCTTTTGGAGTCAGTTTTTTTTAAACAGGTATTTGATGACCGCACGTTGCTCTATTTTCTCCATTCTTTAAAAACGCTGCACAAAGGCTCACAAAATTCAGTCTAATTTAAATACAGTTAATGCTATTGCGATAGAATTTTACAATTTGACAACCAGAGAGTAAACTAATCGAATGAGGTCAGTTACACTAAAATAGTTTAAGTATTTATGTGTTAGGCCGCGAACTTTTCAATCCACCCTCGTACATCAAACCATCTAACTAAAGCCGTCAATGTCTAAGGGAATTTTCGGGACTAACAACTATTCATTTACTCTTCGTTTCTTTTTAAGTAGGTTTTGAGGCCACTGACCTCATTTCCCAGTTTATGAATATGGGTTATACATTTTTTAAATTATACTCACTTCCCTCTTAAACTATTTCTAAAATTCAAGCAGATGAAGTCGCGGGCAGAAACTAGTTTCTAAACTCAATTTTTTTCGTAAGCTGGCAAGTTTAATTACTTGTCATATTGATGTTAGACGTTTTTCAAAGCACGAAGTAAATACATTTATTTTAGTCTGTTTCTTGAGATACAATGTGAAATATAACACTCTAGTCTAGAAAAAAAAAATCTTTTGCTGTATTACTTTACGTGAGGGAAAAATAATGTTTGTGGACGTTCAATACACAAAAGTGAAAATGATGATTTTATCATCATTTGCGGGTGTTATTAGCCACTATTACTGTGATATGAGTCTTTTGTTGCGTTCAGGTATGTTCCCAGTTGTTGTGCTTTAGGTACTTCTAGTCTTTTATTTCATAACTTTTTATAGTCTATGATTATGTCCAAGGTCAGAAAAATACACACTCACACGGCGGAAATAATTTTATATCACTAATTTTAACAAATAACAACTTTAAGCTGCTGATCTACGAAAATCTGATAGCTCTGATCTGCAAAAAAGTGACATAGGTATACTACCTCGACAAGGCCCACGGAACATATGCATTGATCTGAATAGACAGTGATGCAAATACTGCAAAAAAAGAGATAGCGATACAATGAGAGAGGCTCGAAATTAATAACGTAAGTGCCAAAAGTAAATATTGGATTTCATAACATAAAAGTATTAGGAAATCAAAACCTGTTGTGAATTTAGCTAGATAAGGTTATTTTCTATGTTTAAAAGCAGTTTTCATAACATCAATCTAATGCATTACGTCATAAAAATTAAAATGGCAAAAAGACAGATCGAACTTTGTAATTTTTTTCTATCGAGAAAATTTCTTCGGATCGTATATTCTTTTAGAATTTAGGTACATCATATAGGCAAGAAACATAAACCAAAATATTAAATTAGTATTACAGGTACTTTACGAGAAAAACAATTCTCAAAACAGCCTTAATATTCACTTATCTATACTAATATATAAAGTTTGTTTGTTTACTTGAACGCTAATCTCAGGAACTGCTGGTCCGATTTGAACAATCCTTTCAGTGTTAGATAGCCCATTTATCAAGAAAGGCTATAGGCTATATATCATCACGCTAAGACCAAAAGGAGCGGAGCAGTAATGAAAATTGTGACGCAAACGAAGTTGCGCGGGACAACTAGTCCCCTTATAAGACTTGACAGTAATAATCCAGATGTTTAATAATAGTTTCTGAAGATTTAAATAAAACAAAATATGTGGCAAAACAAAGCCATAAAATAGCAAATTTAATAAATATAGCTGGCGAAAAATTATACAAAATATACTTAACATTAGCTTACAAGTACACTTACGTTACTGTACTGAGGTGTTGCTAGTGTTTCAGAGTACTATATTTTATTGTATACACGGAGTTATTTTTATAATACCTTAAAGCATGTGAAACACACACATGGGTAAGTGGTAAACCAAAAAGTCGATTTGTCAAACAAATATACTCATGATTTAGGAATTATTAAAGTTTTACATAGACAGTACAATACATAGCCAATTGGCTTAAGGAGATGTAACTACTTTAGGCGATAGTCCAAAAAGCTTTCTCTAAAGAGCTAACCTTTTAAGTTTACAATTATCACCGTGTATAATAATTTCAATATTTAAAATGTTACATAAACAATCTGCTATAAGTCCTTTTAGTTTTGTTTAGTCACCCTTTGAGCGACATCTATTGGCACATTGAAAAACCTTTTCTTTACAATACAGATGCATCAACTCTCCATAATTATATTATTGACTTTGTAAGACACTTTTCGGACGATTTTATTTCGAAAACTGGTAAATATATTAATTTTAAATATTTTTATTTCTTTCTTCAACTCTTTGAACTTTAAGATTTTAATTCGATCACAAATCGTGTTCACAATCAATTCTATTTCTAATTTTCATATTCATTAAGTATACAGTATTCATATTTAGTTATCTTGTAAAAAAATGTAAAAGCATCAAAAACCATTGAGGCAAGTTGTAAGGAGCACTTAACAACCCTCGGAACATCCTCAGCCCGAGGTCTTGGCGTATTTATGGGGATATACCCCTAAAACTATAAAGAATAAAACAACTGGAACGCCTTGATTGTGCAAAATTAGATAATAACAATACGTATGTAAATTATTATTTCTCCTTTTTTTTTCGTAAAAAATGATTAGGTACTATTAGAAACATGAGGCAAACTACAATCAACACAAGTACTTTAAAATAACCTCGTATGTGTTTATTTTAGATGTCAGTTTTCTTTCTTTCACTTGCAACTTTGTAGCTATCAGCTCGATCGTCACGGCCAAACGTTTTGTTTCACAAGCACATCCCAAGGCGGTCCAGGTCATACAAATATTTCTACATCAACATACAACTATTAACATTGATCGTAAGTACAGTTTGCAGCATTAACACTAAGAACTAGAGAATGGAATCAAAGAAGCGTTGTTAACCGGGCCAGCTAATATTCAGGGTGATACCATCTTATTTTAAAACTACAAAATTTATGTTGTTCTATCAAACATTTGACTAGAAACGCTTACGGTTTCGTCCGCGTAATTTGTTTTACCGTGGAACAATTTTAGACATGTGACAACATTTTAATATATATATCTTTTTAATGTAAATATTTATCATAAGTTTTTCTCAAGATTCAATTCCATCAACAATTTGCCATTTCTTATAATAATATCCATTACATTTTGACGCCCTCTAAATAGTTTTAATTGGTGTCTTATCATCAGATAGCTAGGCACTACAGTAAAATATCTAAGCATTAAAACTACATTCATAAAATGTTATACCTATAGCTAAGCCCTGTTGCACACTAAATGCAGCTGTCTTAATATAAAACAAATATATCGCAGTTAGTATTCGGAGTCGATCTAACTTATAAATAGTACTCGCGGACAGGTACACGGATGTGACGCAGTCTCTCCGGCGACGAGGAAGGACTAGCTATCGACTATTTGCTCGCTGAGGAAACGGACAAAACATATAGATCTCGTGTGAGTAAAAGAGACCCATACATTCATAGTCGATAGCCGGCAGTCCACACTGCCGGCGAGCTGCTCTTCCCTCTAGTTGACCGCAGCGACCAGAGCTATTAAAGATTGTACTCGCTCAGCGACACTCGCTCGGCGATGCTCGCTTGGCGGACTGAACTGACCAAACAGCGGACATTTCCACGTCCAGTGCGGGCCGGAGCGAGTATAGCGAGTAGAAGTCCGTCGCACAAGAGCACTGGCCACTCGCTGAAAGCCGAGCGACAACTATCCAAACTTTAGACTCACTACTCGCTGTTGGCCGGCGGTGAGACCAGTGCCTGACAGCAGACATAATAAACATATACATCATACAGATTACTTTGAACGATGTCACTATATTACTGTGTTCCAAAACAATAGAATTCCTAATTCGAGGCTCGTAACCTTGTCTGACATTTTTAACGTTTTTCGGTGAATAGATGATGTCATCACCCTGTGTTTGGAATATAATTAGTCTACTGTTAACTGTGGGTATTGTAGGGATCGTGTATTCGTGTGCAACGGGGACTTCAAACATAGAACATTAATAACAACACTTACAGTTACAACTACACTTTAAACAGACAGTGTTGGAGCTACAGTAGGTATAGTTAAAATAGGGTATTTGATTACTATGAAAAGTTTACATCAATAAATATTTATTTGATAGATATTATTAAAACAGTACGATTGGTGTAAAAATAAATAAAATTGGCAGAAAAACAGAGTAGTTTGTCTTCTATCCTTGTCACACAAAATGTCATTCGGATGGCTTCAATTCAATATGGCGGACTTGTGAGTGACGTCACACGCCATTAGTGCTCTCTCTGTTTATCAAATTTTGAAACGCTGACAACACCGCCATTTTGAGAGATTTTAAGCAATATAACTGCGTCTTGTATGCTCTCTAGGTATTGAGAAATGAATTAAAAAAATCCAGAAAAACCTTATTAACAAAAGACATGTTCTCATATAGCACAGTCGATGAAGAATCATTGATTTGAATAGTCTTTAAAGCAAGTCTTTTCATCACATAATATCCTGTGCGTGATTTTATTATGACAAATTTCTATTGAGATAAGCAGTACCTTTGTGCTCTTATTTTCTTTTTTAAGTATATTGTGTGTACATAAATAAATAAACACTTAGAAAGCATAAGTGTTCGCAAAATATAAAGTTTATCAAGAACTAATATGGCCTGGTCACAATAGACATCAAGTAGGAATGTTACCTTTAAAACATAAAATTAGTTATTCTTATATTTTTGGTTTGACATAAGTACTTACAAGGAGTAATATCTCAGACTATGACAGAAGGTACACTATGTGGAATGCGGGAAGGTAGACTATACAGGAGATGAAGTTTCGGGTCTAAATACAGATATATTACACAGTACACAGTCAATCTCGAACGCATTTCACGTCAAATCCGATGGTAGGACCTGTGGATTGCGTTCGAAATTTACTGTGTACGCGTACGCGGCCTAAGGACTTAACAGCCAAATTCGGTCGTTACGCGATCCTTATCTATGTCGAAACTGCTGGTTCTGCTAACAAAATCTTGGTTAAAAACAAAACAGCATCATTTGGTCAGGATTCGTTGAGTGTGGGTGCGACAGTTAGAGCGTAAGTGTGGGTGCGACAGTTAGAGCGTAAGTGTGGAGCTGTGTGACCTGCGTCAGGCGGCGCTCAGTAGTGGGACTTGTGCGGCCCTTCCATGTCCTGCGCGCTGCGCAGCATCAGGTAGTAGCTGTTCACGCACAGGATGCAGTACGACAGGATCGCTGGAACATACAAATACATAGATTAGCACAAGTATATACAGCTAGGTTTGATTCCCGTTGCGTCTGTTGTGCCTGGTTTACATGTACAAACTTGTTAAGGCTGGGTTATTTGGGCTTGTTGGCAATGAAAATGCTATCTCCGCCCGGGACCCCTCATGTTATATGACGTCCTGTGGATGATCTCCGACTTCTGCGCAGAATAAATACGCTACAGTGCAAAGTATTTGCAGTTGATCTGTTCAACTGTTTTTTTTTTTTAGACATGATTTCATCCATGTTACATTTTATCGTCACGTTTTATATTTTATGAATAATACAAATATCAACTTTCCTCTTGAACAACTTTTTTGAGCAACCTTCCTACTGACACGACACACTTCGAGTTTCCTTTTTTGAACATAGGGGTCGGTAGCCAACTGTAGGGTTACAAGTACGGTGTTGCGGGGAGCTCTTCTCCAGGGCACGCGTGTGCACACTCTCGTCACTGCCCGGGGGAAGAGCTTCGGGGAGGCGGCCTGTCTGGCCTCGGCTGGGGCTCCTTGTGGCAGGGAGGATCCGCCGCCTGGGATTGAGGGTGGCGCTGAACAAGACCGAGGCCGTGTTCTTTCACGGGCCTCGGCAGCGCTGCCCTCCCGACGCCCACATTGTGGTGGAGGGCGTCAGGGTGGACGTCCAGGCCCAGATGAAGTATCTGGGCCTGGTGCTGGACAGCAGGTGGCGCTTCGGCCCGCACTTTAGCGGGCTATCGACGCGCCTGTTGAATGCTGCGGACGCACTCTTCTGGCTCCTTCTGAACCTGGGAGAACTCAACAAACGATACATCTTGCGGGGCATACGGAACTCCTATCTGGGTGGACTTCTACAGGAGGCACAATACGACAGCGATACGCAGGCCCCAGAGGACTATTGCACTGCGAGTAGCGAGGGCCTACCGCTCGGTAAGCTTGTCGGCGACGTGCGCTCTGGTCGCAGCCCTCCTTGGGAGTTGAAGGCGTAGGTGCAAAGTGTACGAGTGCACGGCGCGGGGAAGCGGAAAGAGGTAGGGACGCCATCGTCGTCCATTGAACGGAAGACCTCACTACCGCCAGCTATAGTCGCCAAACCTTGGACGCGCTCGGTCCAGTCCTGCGAGACTTGAGCAGCCACACAATTTTTTCTCATTCCGTCTAGTGCAGATGCTATCCAGCCATGACTATTCTGGCTCGCAACTACACCAGATCGGAAGGGAGGAGACTCCAGCGTACCATGACTACAGCGCGGCAGAGGACACGGCTCAGCACACCCTCGAGGTATGCCCGGCTTACTCTAAGCCACTCCGCAATCTGACTGCAAAGATTGGACAAGACCTATCACTTCCCAGCGTGGTCAACGCCATGTTGGACAGTGAGAGTAAATTGATAAAATCCTATATTTGTGCTTTGCAATTAGTCGTTCATCTACAGCTGGTTTCCGACCTAACCAAGAACACTTTACTAGCGACTTTCAACCGATTTATTAGTCGTCGGGGCAAGCCTCAACGCATGTACTCCAACAACAGTTCTACATTTGTGGAAGCTTTCACCAATATCCTGAAGAAGGGCACGCACGTTTACAACATATGCCCTCATCAACATCATCTTGAAACCTGCGCTTCAACCCAAGGAGCACTCCCGGGCGTCACATCGGACACTCCGCATCCGGACAGCCGCAGCGGACATTTTATCGCCGACGTTTGAACTTATTGTTCATAGCAACGAAGTAGTTTCATTAAACAACCGAGACCACTAGGCGCACACCTGGTCCTTAACATTCAACATATGGTCCAAAAAATAATTATTGCACCTGAACACCATTATTTGGGCGGAAATATAACATTGATAGCGGATTCCCTAAACACAGGGTGCTGGTTCAAAACATAGTGGACTGTATGGAAAATGAGGGGTTGGGCTAGTATTCATGCCAATGACCTTGTGATATAAACGGAGCTAACTACCCTTTTACAGAGTTAGTCGACTATGTCAAGGAAATTATAGTAGACGCAGGATTACATCTAGATAGCCACGAAATAAACCACATCCAAAAGATTGGAAAACAATCGGACAAGAATCGTCCATTAATAATATCCCTTAGGTACAACAACTTGGAAGAAACATCTCATTTTGAAAAACAAGCGAAACTTCCCTACAAATATATACGTCAAAGAGGACTTTCCTAAGCAAGTCCTAGAAATACGCAAACAACTACAACCGAAGGTGGAGTTAGAAAGAAAAAATGGAAACATAGCATTTATAAAATACGACCAACTAATTGTGAAAAAACCAGATGCCACCAATCGTGAAAAAAGGAAGAGACAAGAATCAGAATCACCTAAAACTCAATGTCAGAAAAAGCTAAGCGCGAACAATATCGAAAATGTAAAAACATCTTCAAGCTCAATTAAGGAAGTAATTAAACCAAGCATCCTTTCATATGTATCACGTGAAAGATTTGCTTCTATGTCAGAACCGCCAAAAAATTAGTACAGACCGACCGGATACAATTGAAAGATACAATATTAAATACAACCATAAGAAAAACTACAGTAGTTTGCACCCCAAGCCGGCCGGTCACCGTGGGCCACGACGACCAACACCCTCCAACAACTGTGCCAAACAAACTAATTACAAGAAAACGCTTTCAAAACCAAAGTAATTTATATTTATGTACACTAAACACACGAACCTTGAGAACACAAGAAGGTTTACAAGAGCTAGAGTTAGCCATTGAAAACATCAAGTGGGACATCTTGGGTATCAGCGAGATGAGGAGATTAGGAGAAGGAATAGAGGAGAGAAGTCACTATATTATGTATCACAAAGGCGAAGTTGCTGGTCAAAGAGGAGTTGGATTTTTGGTCAAGATAAAACTCAAAAATCAAATCATTGGATTTGAAGGGATATCAGATAGACTAGCGGTGATTCACATAAACTTACCAAAATACCGGAAAAACTGGACAGTCATCCAAGTCTACTCGCCGACAGAACAAGCGACAAAAACTGAAATAGATAACTTTTACGACAAACTAAGCGAAGTCACAGAAAAATATTCAAAAAACAAAATAGTGCTCATGGGAGACTTCAATGCTCAAGTAGGCGCTCGATTAGCTGGCGAAGAACATATAATAAGAAAATACGGAAGGGGCAAAAGAAGCAAAAACGGAGAAAAATTGGTAGAATTCTTGCTCGAGCAAAACCTAACACTTCTCACCTCAACATTCCGCAAAAAACCAAAAATAAATGGACTTGGATGTCTCCAGATGGAAAGTCAGAAATGAAATCGACTACATAATAACCAACAAATTCAGTTCATTTAGTGACACGGGAGTAATACAAAACCTAAACTTTAATACCAACCACCGTATGGTACGTAGCTGTCTAAATGAAAGTGGTACGAAAAAGCCTAGACCTAAACCGAATGAAACGGACTGCTTACCAACTAGTAAAAAGAAGAACTTAAGCGATACTACAGGAGACCTGATAAAAGTTGTTACCTCAGATATGGACCTAATCGAAAAATATACTATAATAGAAAACAAATTAAAAGAACGGACAAGAATAAAAACAAGCAAGAGTAAGGAATCTTTTCTAAGTGAAGAAACCCAAAAACTAATTGAAGACAGAAGAAACTTGATAAAAAAAAAAGGATAAGAAAGAAAATCAGAAAGAAATCTCTAATCTTAGCAAGCAGATTCGCGAAAATATGAGAAGAGACAGGAAAAACAGGAGAACCAAAACGTTAGAGTCATATTAATAGAACGGGAGGCATGAGGAAGGCGTTAAAGGAACTTCGAGAAAAAGGAAAAGAATGGATACCAAAGTTAAAAGACAAAGAACTGTCCACTACGTCTCGTAGCAAAATAAAAAATATAGCAACAAACTACTATCGCTCACTATACCAAGAACAGTGTTCAAATCAACCTAAAATACACATGTCCGAAGGAGAAAATAAACAAAACGATAGGAACAAAGATACTGGAGATATCCCAGAAATATTAGTATCGGAAGTAGAAAAAGCTATAAAGAGCCAAAAGATGGAAAAAGCCCCCGGCCCAGACAGAATTACAAACGAGCTAATGAGAGGCACAATCAACGAACTAAGCCCAATACTGACAAAAGTCTTTAACGAGACCTTATATTCTGGCAACATTCCAAGCCAATGGGCAGAATCACACATAATACTTCTACATAAGAAAGGGCCAAAAGATGAGATAGGAAATTACAGACCCATATCACTCATATCAAATGTATATAAAGTTTTCGCCAAAGTCATTCTGGAAAGAATATCACAAAAGCTCGATGAGAACCAACCCGTGGAGCAGGCCGGGTTCAGGAAAGACTTTAGTACAATTGATCATATACATACAATCAAACAGCTTTTACAAAAATACAATGAGTTCAACAAAATCATCTACCTAGCCTTTATAGATTACTCCAAGGCTTTCGACAGCCTCAAACACGAATCTGTCTGGCAAAGTTTAGAACAGCAGGGCATCGAAAATGCTTATATAAATGTCATCAAGAAAATATACAGCGAAAGTAAAGCTAGGATCAGGCTGGAATCTACAGGAGATGTCTTTCCAATCAATAGGGGCGTCAGGCAGGGTGACCCACTTTCACCAAGCAATGTGTAACTAATGTGCAAATAAAATATGATTCTATGGTTTCTGACCATTTACCGCTAATAATCGAGTGTAACCTAAATGTGTTGACACCTAAGGTAGCTCAAATTATGGAATTGGACAAAAATGTAATTTGGGGTCAACGAAGTGACGAGCAGATAGCGAAATATAAGAATGAGTGTAATAAATTATTAAAATTAATAGATTTCCCAGCAGAATTCACTTGTTGTGCAGATTATTATTGTAATGATTCGGGTCACGGGCGTATTCTGGATAGGCTGTACTCTGACATCATCACAGCTCTTCGCACCGCGGCAACGGTATCTACGGAAGAGGGCCGAGGAGGGTCCAGGCGGCGTGCTGGAGGCTCACGCATTATTGGGTGGAACAAACACGTCGCCGGGGCTCATAGGAACGCCAGGTCTAAGTTTATGGAATGGGACTTGTGCGGTAGGCCTAAGTCCGGCTCTGTCTATAGTGATATGTGTGATAGCAGAAGGGTATTCAAATCAAGATTGAAGTGGTGTCAAGATCACCAAGATCAGATTAGAATGGATGCCCTAGCCGATAAACACCGTGAAGGCGATTTTCGTGGCTTCTGGCAGAGCACTGCTAAAATCAACGCCCGACCTGGACTTCCTGCGAGCGTCGGCGGGGTGAGTGATCCTAAGAGCATTGCTAACGCTTTTAAACAGCATTTTACAGTTAAATCACCGCGAGGTTCAGACGATGAGGTGCTCAATGCTGACAGGAGTGGTCATACTGTCGGAACGAGATTTAGTGCGAAAGAGGTAGCTAGCGTTATCAGGATCATGACTAGAGGAAAATCTCCAGGTCACGATGGACTCAGTATTGAGCACTTCCTGCATGCGGGACCTCACATCCCGCGGGTATTAGCAATGTTTTACTCTCTGTGTGTGTGCCATAGTTATTTGCCGGATGACTTTATGAAAACTGTGGTAGTGCCGGTAGTTAAAAATAAGACGGGTGACTTAGCCGATACCAATAACTACAGGCCTATCTCTCTAGCTACCACTGCGGCCAAGATATTTGATGGTCTGCTTAATGTACAGCTCAACAATTACGTAACTCTCCATGACAACCAGTTTGGGTTTCGTCCGCAGCTATCAACGGAGAGCGCGATACTGTGCCTTAAGCACACCATCAACTATTATACAAAGAGAAATACGCCGGTTTATGCGTGCTTCTTGGACCTCTCCAAGGCTTTCGATTTAGTCCAATATGATGTCCTATGGAACAAGCTAGACCAGATTAACCTACCGAATGAAATTACCAGCCTATTTCGGTTTTGGTACGGGCATCAAAAGAATTGTGTGCGATGGGAGGGGGTGATGTCAGAGCAATATACACTTGAATGTGGTGTCAGACAGGGTGGGTTGACTTCTCCTACGCTATTCAACGTGTACATGAATGACCTGATCGTCGCGCTCAGCAACTGCCATGTCGGCTGCCATATTGATGGAGTGTCTGTAAATAATCTCAGTTATGCAGACGATATGGTGTTGCTGAGTGCGTCGGTATGTGGTCTGAGGAGATTATTAAATGTATGTGAAGAGTATGCTCGTGATCATGGTTTGCGATATAATGTGGCTAAAAGCCAGTACATGGTTTTTGGGGTTGGTGCAGTAAGTGCCCAGAATGTTCCGTCTGTTAGATTAAACGGGACTCCTCTGGAGAGGGTGAATAAATTTAAATATTTGGGACATATTCTTACGCCTGACCTAAATGATAATGAAGATATTGAGAGAGAGCGGAGGGCGCTTTCAATACGAGCCAACATGATAGCTCGCAGGTTTGCTAGGTGTTCGAGGGGGGTAAAAGTGACACTTTTTAGAGCTTACTGTACATCTCTTTACACCTGCAGCCTGTGGGCTCGCTACACAAAGAAGAGCTATAGCGACCTCCGCGTTCTCTACAATAACGCGTTTAGGATTGTGGTGGGGCTGCCTCGTTTCTGCAGCGCCTCGGGCATGTTTGCAGAGGAGCGTACCGCCTGTTTTCACACGACTATGCGCAGGCGGAGCATCTCTCTGGTGCGCAGAGTGCGGGCCAGCTCCAACGCAGTCCTGGCGATGATTGCTGACAGGCTGGACTGCCCCTACATGCTGCATTGCTGCAGCAGACATGTTCAGGCAAAGCCGTTTAGCAGGCGTTATTAATAATAATTTTAGTGTATTTATTTTATTTTAATTATTGTGATTTTATCATTTGAATTGTATATTATTTAATTTTGAATTTTATAATTGTAATTGTCTGCTTTTATTTTGAATGTCTGATATTTATTATGAATTGTTTATTTTATATAATTTTATGACTGAAATATTTTGTAATTATCTTCTATGGGCCTAGTTACCTGAAATAAATGAATTTTATTTTTTTTTTTTTATTTAAGCTATTTACAGCAGTGCTTGAACAAATGTTCAGAAAGTTAGAATGGGAACAGCTGGGGCTAAACATAAACGGAAAACGATTGTATCACCTAAGATTTGCTGACGACCTGGATATACTGGAGGAGGACCCACTAATTCTGGAATCCATGATATAGACACTAGTAGAGAGAAGTAGGCTTAGAAATAAATACAGACAAAACTAAAATGGTGACAAACTCAACACCCACAGACTAGAATATGTGGAGGAATATATATATTTGGGTCAGATAATATCGCCAAATCATCAAATGACTAAAGAAGTAGACAAAAGAATTACCACTGGGTGGAAAAATTACTGGGCCTTGAAGGAGGTCATGAAAAGCAAGAAATTGGGCATGAAGATCAAAAAGAAGAAATTCATCTCAACGATTTGGAGGTGATTTGGTTTTTTTTTTCATACTTTGTGATACCGATAAATACATTCTGGCTAAACCAAATAACGTAGCATATCATGTAGGTTAAGAAATTATTTCAGATGTAATTTCTCTGTTAGTGCCGACAGAAAGTTGCTTCATCTGCTCGCTGCCGCTGTTTTGAAGCATTCGTCGAGAGAGCAGCCTTAGGACAGTAGTTACCAAAGAACAGGAAGCCCTCGAGGAAGGACAGGAAGATGTCGGCGCCGCGCTCCGACAGCCCGTGCAGCGCCGCCAGCAGCAGCACGGCCGCCAGCGCCGCCGCCGCCAGCAGCGCCATGGCCCACACCCACACGCGGATGCCGCACGTCTTACGCTGGAACACCACACCACCACATTACTCAACTATCGTTACATTTATTCACAACCTGCACGAATAGAATACTCTTTATTATGTACACCATATAAGTTACAGAAAAGATAGATGAAGAAACGAAAACGTTAGATTATATGTCATACAAACTCAACCTAAACTTGGTCATTTTTAACCCGTCCGCCACCGCTGCTAGGTGCAGCGAGCGCAGTTCAAATTCGTTCCGAATTCAAATCTCGTTATTGCCCGGCGGGATATAATGAAATTCAGTATAAGGGCGCCTTCAAAAGTGCCGCACGGCAGCTGCGCTGCAGCCGCGTGTTTATTATTTATATGAATTAAAAATGATATGATAGCGGTGCGGTGCGCTGTAGCCGCAGCTCGTAGCACAGTGCAGGCCCACGCGGGCCCCTCGCCGACCTGGCTAGAGCATCATTTCTCGCAATAGGTGACAACAGTACAGTATGCTCTGAGGGGATAATGCCCGTTTTCACCAACATCCCCTATACTACCACCTAAGTATGGGGCCCTTTACTTAACAGTACCCCTAAACTAGCCCCTAAATGAAATTTCGTTTCACCATCGTTTTTATCACCTAACTAGGGGACACATAACTATGTGACGTTTTTTTTCGATAATAGTGAATGATTCGTCTTTAAACTTATCGATACTTTGAAATAATATAGTTTTTTAACAAATTCTCTAAAGTATATACACAAATAGATACAGTTTATAATAAATTATGTTTTAATAGCAATAATCAATATTAACTCCTTCATATTTTTAATTAATTTCATATTTTCTTACATATTTACTCTGTGGATACATTACGAAACTCACGTTTAATCTGTGGTCATATTTGAATTTGACACTTTACTTTCGTTTGTTTTCGTGGATAGTTTGTTGTGATCGCTTGCTTGCATCTTATTTTGTTTCGTTAACGTTACGTATTTAGTTACGGTATAATAAAATGGCAGAAAAAAGGAAGCGTTGCTGCAGACACTCTTTTTATTATCCGACTGCAAGTAGCCACACTGATCCCACCCATGTCTCCCACAGCCAACAAATGATTACCAGTAGCATGAAATCTCAATGCTATTAATAACTGATTTATTGGAGATATAGAATTATTCCTGGAATAAAATAAAATTTATCATGCAAATCAAATAAACACAAGGAAACATTGTCGTATCGTCAACTAAAAAAAAAAACCATGCGCATAGTTTTTTGTTATTTTATTTTATGGGCTACATTACGTAGTATAAAAAAATTGTGATTAGTTAATATGTACTCACCTATTATCAGGATATTCTAAAGCGTGTTCAATCTTTTCCAATAAATACAACACTGAAGATTTACGTAACCTATATCTCCGAAAAGTCAGTTTCATCAAAAAATTCAAAGTAATTTGGTCGTTTTCGATATATTTTGGTCTACGGCTATTATTTGCGTCGAATATAGTAGAAACAGTTTCAATATATTAAAAAAAATCATATAAATCACTATCCATCTTCGTTGTTTAAACGATCACATACGTAGGTGCCGGTTTATGGGGCAAAATTTCGACCACCTAAATTTAGCAGACCTTTTAACGTTTAGTTGACCCCTAAACGTTGGTGAAACAGAAACCATCCTCTAACGGCCCCCTAAACATGTTTAGGGGATCCCGTAAACTTAGGGGATGTTGGTGAAAACGGGCATAAGTGTCCTTGCTGCGGGCTAGATTGAACACCTCGCTGCATTCAGGATTCTTGTATTAACTCCGTCGCTTCGCTTGTGAATTACGTTGAATTACAATTCAAAATAAAAAGACATGCAGTATGTTTTTTTCAACAGGAATGTATAGAAGCTGCAAATATCGTTAGGGGAAGAAGGAATTCTGAAATTTGGAGTGTATTTTTAAAGTATCATACCGATCTCAAAATTACATTTGCCTATTGGCTAATTACCGTCAAAACTAACGCGCTCTCTCTCATCTGAAATCGGCTAGATTTATAGTCACATAACAGAGTGAAGGCAAGCAATACATCTTCTGAGCTAAAAGGTTTAGTAGTCTTTGAAGAAGGACAGATAGCCATCCCATCCGAACATTCGAGGAGGCTGCCATTATTGACGACATTCGTCAATGTCAGTTAAAAGCTGGCGGATTCGCCACATTGGATAACCTAGGTGGTACAGTCAGGGACATTAGAAGATGATCACTCTACGGTTGAATGTCACTTGCACGGCAGAAGACGGCGTGTACATATTTGTTAAAATGACAGACAGATAGTATCGACAATAAAGTTTTAATTTAGGTAGTTGTGATACACCTTTTTATGTAGGTATCCCAAGAACGCAAAATACATGAGTGCAGTAAGAACAGTGGCATACCACATCTAATGTTTACCGCAATTAAGAATAGGTACTTAAGGAATATGTAATCCACAGATTTTATTATTCCGCAAATAAGGATAAATACTATGGGGAAAAATGATCATTCCAATTAGTAATGCTGTATTATTATTAGAGTCAAAGATGAACAAAGAGATGATAATAAATAAATACTAATGAGACATTTTAGGTAATGTTTAAAAAAAATGCCAACTGTTGAAACTAAAAGTTAGCATTGTTTTGTGAGTCACTGCATTCAGTACGCATATTATTATTATATAGGTACATTGTATAGCTGTCTGCTGTATTGGTGACCCGATGACAGTTATCGGTCGGGAATCCAACGCAGTAGGTATTGACAATTTCACAATATTATTTAAGATCCAGTTTATAATGCCCGATGAGTTCTTCCCCGCTTCCTGTTTTATACGCGTTTGTACTTACATTATTTATCAGTTTGTATATGTGTAGGTACTAAGTTATTTATTTGACCACATGAACAAAACATTATGAATAAGAAGTTTAGATTTATGTTTAACCTTTTTTAAATTATCTATCAGAGACAGAATGCCATCCCAATGGCATTTTGGTAGTTTTTCTTTTATAAAGCTCTTGCCATTTATCATGCAAACGTTTTATTGAAAGCTTCATAAAAATCAATTTTACTCTTGTAAGACACTGAAGGGTAAAACTGGTTTCTTGATATTCGCATTTACCCTCGGTTTCATTTAATTAAAGTATAAAGGCGAGTTTTGTGGAAGTAGAGTCTCAGCTTAATTTTAAAGACCTAAAGATCTGTTTTTTTTTTTTATAGAAACAACTTCGAGTTTGAGTGAATCGTGGTGAAATGGTCAGAGAATGATGATGAAGTGTTTCATGAGGCGGTGAAAAAGTTAATCCTATAGTCTTCTTATCGTGTGGGCAGTAAGGTTAGCGACCCTACACTAATGTCAGAGTTTTTAAACCGCCCCAACGGTCTCTGGCATGGTTTATTTGACGACCGCCATTTAGCGGCCGGGTCCACCGGCTTATACGTGCCATCCGAAGCACGGAATCATCTTTTTATCAGACAATCAGGTGATTCAAGCCTGCAATGTCCTAGCCAAACATTACAAAGTATGCTTCCCGTGGGAATCGAACCCACGACCACCGGGTCACAAATCAAACGAGTAAACCACTTGACCACAGAGGCAGTTACTCGACCACGGAGGCAGTTAATCCTATAGTAAGAAGTGGAAATCATATTTATTTTTTTCCTACTCTTCTGCTATACTCTTCTGATTAATTTCGTTGCGGTATTCAAGACAGTTGAATCGTTTCTCCGGGACTCATCGGGCTTCATTGGCTCGGCGTTTTTCTGGTGGTCGCCACTGTTGATTCTAGCTCGCAGGAGTTGCAATGGTTGGGAATGTGTGGCGGGCTTGACCCATAAAAATAATCCAATAGAAAGCAAGTACAGCTGACCTTGATGATGGAGATGAGCAGCGTGAGGGCCAGCACTACGTGGACGAGCGTGGCCACCGCGACGGTGACGGAAATCTTGTACCACTTGGAGTACACCTCGTCCATGTCCTCGACGGTGCCCTTGAGCGAGCGGAACTCCTCCGCGTACACCGCGCACATCACCATCAGCGCGAACGACAGCAGCTGTGGGCGACGTCGGGAGATGAGTGGGGCAGAACAGAGCGATCACGTGACATGTCGCAAAGACGTCACGTATACACCACGTACACGTTGGCAAATGCATAATACATCCTACCTTAAATGTGTATTGACGCGGGGTTGGCTTGTACCTATGAGCCTGCCGCGAGAACATTCTAAGATTTTTGCAGTAAAGTAAGCAGGATTACTATGTGCAACCACATTTATTTCCAGATATTATGTATTCATCAAAGAAAATACATTATTGTTCAGTACATTTTTAGCTCGCGTAACTGTTAAGTACTTGCAATTTTTGTGAGATTGAATTCTCAAGGCACAGTTTTGCTTATTAATGTGATCCAAAGAATTACAGATTGTTAGTAGTGTCAAATTCATTGAAATGTTTACACTATTCCATCTAAAGATGTTCCACAAGTTGAGAACAATTGTCTAGCGCACTGAGAGACAGTTAATTTGCATATTTATGAACTGGCGAAAAGCTAGGTAGCTTAAAATGCGACACGTGACCCAAGTAGAGTCTCGAATGCGGACCTGAATATTAATTGTAAACGAAATTCTCGAAACAACTATGGCCACACTGCAAATATGTAAACATATAATTTTACGATGAGAGATGCCTTCCTAGGTATTGCAATTCCCTAATATTCGTCATTTTATTTACATATCCCATCATGTTATAATAAATTGTTCCTCCTATCCTGTTGTAACATCATATAAAAGTGTAATAAGGTATGCAAATAAACCATTTAGCAGCCATAAAATACCTATACCTTTAATAATTGTGAAACATTCCTTTTGGTAAGTGCCTTTATTACAGTGAAAGCAATATATTTGCTAGATATGGCAATTTATCATCGTCAAACCGCCACAGCCACTTAACAAATTGATTACTGTTGAACATGGACGTCTCTATAAGTAACTGCCTCAATTCTGAAATCTATTGATACTATAAACATGCCTCCTTCACAATATGTTATGCAGAATGTACCACACTTATGCAGTAAGTATGCAATTGTGTAAATACAGGAAGACCATAGTTGCTCTCAAGAACCGACAGATGTAAATAGTGCTTTTAAAAACTTAAGCTATACACTCTCAAGGTTGTCGCGTAGTCTTGATGTCCGATAACACCGTGGAAGTGTGGACATAGCTTGCCAAACGTTTATCGCAAAGTTTACAACGCCCACAAAGCCAAGACAAACGAACCGTAATTAAATTAAAAAATATATACATATGTATATGTAGTGAGTTTGCTTTGTCATGAAAACTAATTACAATTAAAAACCCTTGGAAACGCTCTTATAAAACTACTATTCGCGTAAACAAACGCTCTATTTATACATCAAACACTCATAAATTTATTCATGGCGGATTATTAAATTCGACCAAAAAAAAACTTGAATAAAAATAAAGTTTGATTTAAAAACTCACCAGGTGTACGATAGCAACGCATTTGGCGCCGACCTCGAGCCCCATACACCAGCAGAACGAAGTAATGTGTGGCACACCCATCGTAGCACTGTCCTCGTCGACACGCTCTCGGCAACTGGAATGCAAGCGAGTCCCACCGTGAATGTCGTGTCGTGAGTGCTACGCCCCGCGGCCCCACGTCTCGGCGCCGGCTCAAGCGACGCCGTGACGTAGACGCAGTTGTTGTCTGACGTCAAATGACAACATTTCCTTGAACTTACTTTTGCGTGATTCAAAACAGACACAAGGAAAGGCCTCAAAATCAAGAACGTAAATGCAGCACGTGTGTGTGTGTGTGAATATTTTAAATTGACCTTTCTTTAAGTCATACATTGAAGTTGCCGGCTTGCCAGCATTGCCAACAAATCCCAACAAAAAAATAGTGCTCGTACAAGTTCCGCCGATATTACATAATAGTAATAAACATAGGCAGTTCGACATCGCGAGGTTTGGGAGCGATACACGTGCCTCTTTTGATGTTATCGACCAAAAAGATAACGTGCACATTTGCTGTCAAAAAACAATAGATGTAGTAGATATTTTAAATCGATGTGCATATATTTAAGTGCGTTATTAAGTAACTTATCAAAGTATAATTTTTATATAACATGTTCCATATAAAATAGGTACCTACTTATCTAATCTCCAAATTAAAACAAAGGTATACCATTATACCTTAGTTTTATTTTAATCCGGTAGCCATGTCATGAGTCCACTAAGGCAAGCATAATTTTTCTCCGACTGCATGAGAGTAAGGACAGCTTTATGTTTTTGTCATATCCGTTACGTTATAATAAGAGAGGATGACACATGGTATACCAAAACACAACATACAATAAACAGTCAGCTGTCTACGCACAAGCCTGCTCTGCTCGTCACATCGAAATCCCCAAATTATCAGAATCGTGAGTGACTAACGACATAAGCAATCATCTCTGACGTCACAGATCGATACAAGAGCGGTGCACAAACTACAAGTGATTATGAACCTAACGTGTACATCCAATTATTAGAGCTATTATGATATGTATTAATACGTATATCATGGACGGTACACATACTGCTCATCAATACAAGTAAAATAGATCGGCTTTAAATCGAAGAGTCTGTTTTAAAAGCTTGATAGAGGCACCCTGCTATCCAGTTTTGTAGAAATCCGTTTTAATTAAATAGAACATGCTTTTTCCCAAGATTAAAGGACAGTGTTTGCAGAAAAACAAATGGATAAAAGTAAAAAGAGTCGTTAAAAACAGCAGAAACAAATTAAACCATCCATTAACTGTCGACTCTGATGATGTGGCTGGTAAGGTTAAAATAATGCCGATAGAACGATAAATGTAAGAACACTACATGATGCCAAATAGTGATTGGTGAGGATGAGTCAGTTTTCTAAGCCAGTGAAAAATAGCATTTTCTAATATTGGCTTCAAAAACATAATAATAAATAGGTCAAACGCAAATTGCCAAAGTGCTCACTTTTGCGACCGATGTTGTATTATTTAGGGTGCTTGGTAAGCTTGAGTGTTTTAACCTTGTGCCTGGCCCACAGACACATCGAGCCGGTCAAGTGAAGATCATGGCTGGTGAATTTTGCTCATGTTACACGCCGTAGCAGTTTTTTGAGGGTCATTCTCTGTTGACCTTTACTGACAACATTTATCTGTGTTTTGGGAGGTATGATTCAGGATTCTACGCAAAAGCACATCTAAACGACTAGTTCTAGTTGGGAGCTTTAAAACTACAATATTCCGTCCTTAGTTCATAGAATATAACTACAAAATATTATAACGAACTGAATATGTATGCTCAATTGGAATCACGCAAGATACAAACACAACACAAGTAAAATAGAGTTGCGAGAAAGCTTTCCCAAGACATGCTAGGTCCAAAGTAAGATAAAGTGACTTACTGGGTATCGTTCGCAGCCATTGTCACTATAACACTGAGCGAAGGATGCAGCAAAAGAGCTAAGAAACGAGCCCGCTGGTATTTTTTACAAGTTAATAGTGTAGTCCGGCGATATAATTATGAAGGTTCATCAAGTCATGAGCGTATAGCAATCGAGTCAGTATTTTCTGGCGACCCAGGCATATTTGAACCCAAAAACTAGTATATTTTCTTAACCCAAGTTGAATGCCTGAAATCTTTGGTACCAAAAGTAGAAGCACGATTTGTTGAAGTACTCATCTAGTGATTCTTCTTTGCAGTGCAGGAAGAACGAAAGAAACAGAATAGGATGTTTGCACCACCCGTCCTACCCGTAATGACTTACGGAGCCGAAACGTGGACACTCATTCTTCAATGAACCTTGAATCAGTGAAATAAAAATTCAAGGTGGCTTAGCGTGCAATGGAGAGACCAATGCTCTCGGTTTCTCTGGTACATAGAATTTGCAACGAAGTCATTAGCCAGACATTCCGGGTAGAATCAGCATGCTGAAGTGGAAGTGGGCCGGCCATATCTGTAGACGGACAGACGGTCGATGGAGCAGATTCATCGACCGTCTGATCGCGTATCACACGTAGTGTGCGCCCTGTAGTACGATGGATGATTTGAAGAAGGTGGCAAGCTGCTAAACACCGAGATGATTGGCGCTCTTCGGGAGAGGCACGGTTACGTTCGGTTACGTTCAGCAGTCAGTACGGCAATTGGCTGATATGATGGAACTCATGAAACACTATCAAGCAGTCTATTCTGTAAAGATGTCACAGTGAAACTGTCATTCTATCTAGTTTGTATGGATTAACAGCTGTCTTCATATTCACTTCACCTAAGTTGACACGGTGGGCTCTTTACAGAATATCACCAGTTTTCCAAAACACTAGGTGAAATACTAATTCAGGTCCATTTCTTAACTTCTACGCCTTGTACCACACCCCGATGTCCCGCTAGTGATGATAGTGAACTTATCAAGGACAAGCCCTCGTCTTATTATTGATTGGGCACGCATACAGGTGGAGCTTTTACTACGAGAATACTTGTTGCTAAATATAATTTTCTAGGACAAACAATTTAAGTCTCGGCTCTGAGCTAACTTCGTCCGTGACCTATTAAATCATGCGTCCCAGTATAGCTGTTATCTTATATTACATGCAAAATCACTGTATGTATGTTCCCTGCTCTGCCTGCTCCTGTTCTATCTAACATAACGTCATGCTGGCGAAGAGTATCTATCCTATTGATAGCAGAAACTATATGGCTTAGCCTTGATCCCGGCAGATGTTTAGGTACTTACTTAAAACAATTCCGTCAATTGATATCGTCACGTTTCTAATTTATTTGTACTTACGTGTTTTTTTAGTGCGCTAATGATAGGTACCTACTGCGTAGTGCGAATTTGAACCACCGAGTCAATGTCCCCATAAAACAAGCCGTAATGGCGCTAAACCGTGTCGTCTACGCTTACCTTTCCTGGTTTTAATCATAGGCGTTTTGGGTCACCTAGTGCATGCTTTATTGCTTTCGGTACCAGCCATTTCTGTCAACCTAAATTAACTCTCGAACCAGACTAAATGAATAGAGAACAGATTAAAATCCGTACAAGGTCGGAGTGACGTTACCGTCACGCCTATTAATCCTGGCGCTATATACACAACGCGGTTCGCACAGTCTGGTGGTACGATCAATTTAGTCAGGGTCAGAGTCAGGTTTTCATTTATTTATTTATTGAAAAGTTAGCAACACGCTATATACTGAGCAATGCAGATGGTCTATGGTGTTGTCATGTCGGTAACAAACCGGCTCGCAGGTAAGCCTAAGATCCACTAATAATAACTGTCCGTGCCTCGTGAGACGGCGCCTGCGCACCGGGTATTGTAACAGAACAGTCCAAGGCCATGCTCATGCACTACCAGTCAAGAGATGTCGCTAATTGATAGGAATTAAGGTGTGCTACGGCGGACGCTAGATAAAATTGATTTATGGTAATGGGTACCTACATAGATAGGTCTTGGAGATAAAATTACACATACTGCCCTTTAGGGAAAACAACAAATTGATTCATTTCGTTAATCGACTTTATATTTATTAATTCTTCATAAAATTTTAAACCAATACAGGGTGGATTTTGGGTATGGGATGAATAAAATTCATGTTTAATAATAATCAAGTGACTTTGTATGAAATAACACTTGACACTAACATTTCGCTATCTTCTGTTTCTTAGCCATGCAAAAGGTATCTTTTTATAAAATGATTTTTTTATGTCCATATAATTATCTGCTTAACCAAACTGACATGGTTTTGTCAAGCAAGTTTATTTAACAAAGAAAACTAATCTACTTGTATCTTATCATGATCCAAGCCAGGTTGCATGTCTTATTTCTTTTGTTTAAAATAGTTGACTTTTCAGACTTTCAGAACAGAAAAAAGCATTGACCCCAGTGCATCAAATTCTTATCAGGCTAAAATATTGTGTTAACTTATATTGGTATTTTCGTCAAAATGAGATCTTCCAACAGAGGTTTAGTTTGATTCTTGGCTTGCTTTCTGCAACTAAGGGTAAGTTTGGTTCTTGGCTTGCTTTCAGCAACGGAGGGTAAGTTTTTTAGAGGGATGCGGAACAGAGAGTAAAGTACCGCACACCTCAATTGAAAAGGAGGATCATCCAACCAGGCGGCTGTTGCTGATGTATATGTCCATATCGCACGGTAAAGGAGAATGACCACGACAATATGGACCACGGTACAGAGTTGCGTCAATTCCAAAGTTGTTTTAGATGGTTTATAAATTAACCAAATAACCATCTACAATTGCCATTTTGGAATCATAACCCGCATTTCCAAGTTTTTTTAGAAAACGTAACTTAACCTCAAAATAGAAATATCCGTCGTGTATAGAGGTAAGGTCGTAGATTGGAGAGCAGATTAATTAGCATATCTGATGGGATAGAGACTTAAATAAATCAGTACCTTGCCTTTATATTTCCTGTTAAAACAGTTACAAATAAAAAAAAAGGAGAGCTGTAAAAAAAAACAATAGAATTCAAAGGGATCTTTAATTTGATTCAGTGACACTGGTAGCACTTTAAACATGTAGGTAGGTATATAATCAATCATAGTATATCTAACCCTTACAGTAAGTAGGTAGGTACCTATTCATATAGGAACAGCGAATGACTTCATTTTCATTAAAAAAATCATCTAAATAAGATGCTGGAGCAGTGATATCATTGTATCGAGCCCAACTCAAAAACCACACCACTGTCATTATGTGAGCACAGCAGCCAACAGTTCGCTTACCAACAAGGCAGTTGCAACAATAACCTACTATGGCTTGTAATGTATTTGTTACAGCATCGTCTCTGCTTATTAATAAATACGTGTAATATGTACGACTGTTCACATGCCTGGATTTAATCCTACCTCTCAACAAATAATTATTTAGGCCTAAAATCAGAGGAATTATCCTCATCAATTTCAGTATTTAACGCTCAGTATGTAACACTTTAACGTAAGAATAGCCGGCAGTAGGTAATTCATTTTATCAAAACAATTTCATAAATTATTAAGTTTACAAAATAAACCCCTATACAAAATTGGCATTCTAAATGCAGAATGACTTCAAAAATAAAGAAAATAATTGTAATATAATTTTTATCTTGGTGCATGAGAAAAACCAGTACCGTTGATGGTCATGATCCTTTGCTTGCGCGATGCAGGATTTTAGTTCGCTGCTAGTTTGGATAAATGGCGTTGCGGTTCTTTTTACTGCGATGTAGATTTGCTCCGTTGGTTTTTTCTTTTGGCTTGCTTTTAGCAACCGAGGGTAAGTTTGTTTCTTGGCTTGCTTTCAGCAACCAAGGGCAAGTGCTTTCTGCAACCGAGGGTAAGTTTGGTTCTTGGCTTGCTTTCAGCAACCGAGGGTAAGTTTTGTTTCTTGGCTCGTTTTCTGCAACCGAGGGTAAGTTTGGTTCTTGGCTTGCTTTCTGCAACCGAGGGTAAGTTTGGTTCTTGGCTTGCTTTCAGCAACCGAGGGTAAGTTTTTTAGAGGGATGCGGAACAGAGAGTAAAGTCCCGCACACCTCAATTGAAAAGGAGGATCTTCCAACCAGGCGGCTGTTGCTGATGTATATGTCCATATCGGACGGTAAACTTTGCTTGCGCGATGCAGGATTTTAGTTCGCTGCTAGTTTGGATAAATGGCGTTGCGGTTCTTTTTACTGCGATGTAGATTTGCTCCGTTGGTTTTTTCTTGTGGCGGCATTGATGCCGCTAGTTTGTTTCTTGGCTTGCTTTCAGCAACCGAGGGTAAGTTTGTTTCTTGGCTTGGTTTCAGCAACCAAGGGCAAGTTTGTTTCTTGGCTTGCTTTCAGCAACCACGGGCAAGTTTGTTTCTTGGCTTGCTTTCTGCAACCGAGGGTAAGTTTGGTTCTTGGCTTGCTTTCAGCAACCGAGGGTAAGTTTTTTTCTTGGCTTGGTTTCAGCAATCGAGGGTAAGTTTGTTTCTTGGCTTGCTTTATACAACCGAGGGTAAGTTTGTTTCTTGGCTTGTTTTCAGCAACCAAGGGCAAGTTTGTTTCTTGGCTCGTTTTCTGCAACTGAGGGTAAGTTTGGTTTTTGGCTTGCTTTCAGCAACCGAGGGTAACTTTGTTTCTTGGCTTGCATTCAGCAACCGAGGGTAAGTTTGTTTCTTGGCTTGCTTTCAGTAACCGAGGGTAAGTTTGGTTCTTGGCTTGCTTTCAGCAACCGAGGGTAAGTTTGTTTCTTGGCCTACTTTCAGCAACCCAGGGTTAATTTGGTTTTTGGTTTGTTTTCAGCAAGCAAGGATAACTCTGGCTATCAAACTAGCTTTTAGAAACCAAGGTTAAGGTTTATTTCATGTGTTGAGATGACCCACTAAGAAAGTGCTAATGTTACATCATTTCAAAATCTGGAGCTTGTTGTTGATTTCTATGCTATAAATTCACCCTCAACATTCTAATTTATGAAATTTCACATAGATTAACGTTGAGTGCAAGAACATTCAATATCCATTTGGAAGCATGCCATCCCATCAATATTACTTCAAGAAAATTTAATTTTTTTCTTACAAATTTGACTCAGATGGACTGATCGTTCCATAGTGGTTGTATGACCTTGCCATTCAATGGGATTATTTATATTGATAGCTCAAATAATATATACCTATGCTGGCTGATAAAGACAGAGAAGGTCATTCAAAGTAGTTTCATTTCTGCTATCCTTCTTTTTTTTAACAAAGTAGGTCACTTTATGTTTTGTCAGTCAACTTTTCTGTAGCAGTTTTAAGAGGATTTTTAAAGGAAGTAAAATCATCATCACACTTGCCACAATCATCAATGAATGTTCAGATATCTTATATGAAAATTTACTAAGTAATCAACTGTGTGTCATTACTGACAGCAGTTAAATAAAATTTATGTATAACGCAATTATTATGTATTTTACCAAAAAAATATGTAAAAGTTATTATGTCTTAAACCAGAGTTACTGTTATTTTTAATACTATGTTTTTTGCCACCAGAGCCAAGCATTTTTATCATCGTCATCTGCCTAGCCTTTTCCCAACTGTATTGGGGTCGGTTTCCAGTCAAACCAGATTTCAATTGTTTTTTTTTTTAAGGTTATGGCTCCATCGACGAACATTCGATGATTTTGCCAATGTCAAGGTAGGAGATGGTACTCAGTTACGATAACTGTTTAATGACTATTGATCGCAAACCAGATTTAGCTGAATACAAGTATTTTACGCGGAGCGGCTGCGTAGAGACCTCCACAACCCATTGACTGGGTAACACGGTACTTCATGGCAAGACTGGAGTCAGATTAACTGGCTTCTGACTATCCGTAACAACTGCCAAAGATCTACAAATGACAGCCGGGACCAATGGCTTAACATGCTCTCCGAGGCAAAGAGGAAACTCGGTGCATTAAGATGGTCACCCATCCACAGACCAACCTTGGCAAGCGGTGCTTAACCTTGAAGATCGAACCGTGCAGCTGTTATTATCTAGCCGGAAGCTCCTCAGAGCCAAACAGTTTTATAACTTAAAATAAAGTAATAAAAAAGTTAAGTTAAAAGTTGAAAATGTTAAGCTTTTTAATTGTATTTCTATCAAATCAGATCAGTACCTACCTAAGAAGGCTACTACTTCTATTAAAAATCGGTTGTGACAGACAACCAATGTTTTTATTAAAGATCCTTTAATAAAAACATTGGTTTTCCTTATTAAAGATAGGGCTCTGGATTCCATACAGTAGTTCGGAACCCTAAAAATAAATGATCTCTACTGTTAACAATGTTAATATAGCTAAATAAATAAATCAAATATCTCTATTAATTTGTAAGGAAGTGTAAGCTTATTTAGTTGAAGAACAATTTATTATTAAATAATAAACAACTTTATAGGTAAACACTGTCTTCTAACTACTTTCTTTTTTATTGATCCATTGTCCAAACAAAGCGTGACCCAGACTTTCATCCTACTGTCTGTTGCTAGGCAACAACCAAAATTAGATGGGTGTCCTAATTGACATACTTAGTTAGATTTCGAAACTGTTTATTATTTCTACTATGAAGATGACCCTCTGACCTCAATAGTTTATTAGAATTTGGGTTCCTTTCCTAGAATGTGTTTTTGATAAGCAAATAATCTTATGTAGGTTTCATCTAGCAAATCAATAGTTTCTTGGCCAAAAAACATAGCAGGTTCCTTTTACTTAAACATTTTAATTAAATCTAAGAAAATTTATAAAAATTAAGATACGTAAACGCGCAAGCAAAACATACATTTAAAAAATAAGTAAAAGTTACATAAAAATAGCAAACGAGATAAAACCGAAATGTAAACATCTGGCTTGAAATTATCAGCAAAGCAGAGAGACGCCTCGTAGCCTTGAAGAGAAATATTTAAATAGATATACTTACATCAAGACAAAACCTCCTTTTTCAAAGAATCAACAGTAACGACTGATATGCACCGATAGAGCACTAATTGCGTTGAAAAATACTACAGAAAAACGAACTCGTTGATAACGTGTCCAGTAAAAATACACACAACTGCACAACAAAACAAATGGACCGAATGTGAATAAACCAAACCAATCGAACTTGTAAAATTAGGCGGGTTCGTGAGATAGACATAAAAAATCCACATACGTGCGACAAAGATGAAGGATTGTTTTGACAATTTGAGTGGCGCCATGAAGTCTGAGTGACGTAAGCAGCACGTTCCGTTCTACTTTTGCAACGCGTTCTTCTAAACCTATTATGTTTACGTGGCCTCTTACAAGCAAACTTTGTTAATTATTTGTACCAGTAAATTCAACATAGTTATTTTGTTTTCATTAGGGACGTTTATCAATGAATATTAAATTAAAAAAGTAACAACAAAATAATTTATTTTAATTATGCAATATGGATAACGTTTTCATTAAATATTAAATTACTTAGACTAGTTGAAAAACCCTTCTCGTTACAATCTCATTCGTATTGTTCTTCTCATAAAAATAGCAAAAATCTGTAGGTAGCACTCACAAAATCCTTTTGGATGTTGGGTGCCAATATTAACAGGCTAAATTCGTCAAACGCTCCAAGGAGAGGCTATTACAATAGACGAAGTAAGTACATCGACTTGAGCAACCACAGGAACCTAATAAATTCAGCTATAATACATGATCTTCCATCTTCACAGGATGATAAAGTCTGGCAGAGTGCTGAAATCTTCGTTCGTCCTCTGCGTGCATAATTTCTTTGTGCCGGCTGTGAACTACTATGATGCAGTACACTGAGATAACTGGAACAAAATGTGAACAGTGAATAGTCTTGCAGCTTATTACAAAATGTCAACTTTAAACGTAGGTAGAACAAATCTTCCTGTTAATTGTATCAAAATGTTCTCGATACCTAGCCAAATACATTGGCCGCACTGACCAGAGGAGGTAAGGGCAAGCTATGTTGCATCAGCTCCTCAATGGTTAAGAACATAACTCAGATGATCAGCTCTTACACAAATAGCCACAAACTCGAGACGGGCTAATTTCAAGCCGATCAATTAGGTCGTTATACCTAAGTTAAATCGTTGATAAGTACTCCGCCAGACCTCTCTCCGGTCGTGTTGGATTGCCGTCTCATCGTCTCACACACAAATTATTGTGTGTGTTCCGATGAGATGGGTCCAGTTCCGGATTAAGACTATTTGATGCGTTAAGCAATCCACATCTGTGGGCCCCACTATTCAACCAGTACCGGTCCTTAAAATAAAAACCAAACTGCAAAACAAAGGTAAATTTTCCTAATTCTTACTTTTACCAGACTGCTCCAGAAGGAGGATAATATTTTTCGAGAGTTGGTTTATTTCGTTGTCACGCACTGTTGCCTGATCAGCTGGATAGATTACCTACCTATCATTAGCTTCTCAATTTAATCAAGATTGCCTGCATTTTTTTGTAAAAATAGACGAGTGGTTCGAAAGACTTTCGGCTGTTGTAACACCTTATCGGAAGGTTTGCGAAATTTTGTCCCACTTGACCAGCATAAGTGCGGCCTCTCGTTTCTGCAGGTAGTTTATCTGTTCCGGGGGCCCCGGCTCCATGAGACGTGATACCCTAAAGAATTGCTTAATTAGCTTGGGTTTAGTAATCTGGCACTGGACGAGTTGGATATACACAATAACAGTGTACAATTATTGTGCACTATATTATCTCCGATGCCGATGGCATATACCTACAGATAGTCTCCGTTGAGATTGGCCGCATATGGCCGAAATCAATCAGGAGGACCATCACTGTTACAAGCAGATTAGCGGGGCACTCACATGCTCTAGCGAGATGTATAAAGATGATGATGGCTTCCACCTCCAGCATCTCGCCCTCGTCCTGCAGCACCAGGCTGACGCCGGTGAACGACAGTAGGAAGTAGATCGCCGTGATGATGCCCGTCACTATCGTCCAGGGCAGCGTCAGAGAGGCCAGTTTCTGAAACAGAAGGATTCAGACGATCAGTGATGGTGAACCAGGGAAACATTGCTTTGTTAGAATTATTAAAGACTGGTCAGATTAAGGTCTAGACGCTGAAAAACTGCGTTATTAGACAGGTACCTAATAACAAAGTCAAAGTCAAAGTCAAAAACGTTTATTTCAATTAGGCCATTAAACGGCACTTTTGAACGTCATCATTCGCAGTCCTTATTGTAAAAGTGATTATGGTTTTGATAAGCTGACTAACTCACGAAGGCCTGCCTGCTGACTAAACTTTAGGCCTGCTGACTAAACCTACCTTCGTGAGTAGGTACCTACCTACTTGCTGCCAGATCCTTGAAATGTAGAAGCTGATTTAGGTCAGTCGTGTACCAATAGGTATCGGCATTGCTAGATCTCAAAGCTTATTCGATAGACCACTGAAAATGTTGGATCATTATCATTAGGTACGCCTGCCTGCCTTTAAATTCCATGTCTCCTCTGCTGCATCTGCTGTGAATATTTGATAAGGAGGTTCTTCCTCTGCTATTTGCTATTATAAGCTAGTGTAATTATATGTCCTGTATCTATACTTCTATATTTTTAATATATAAAGCTGAAGAGTTTGTTTGTTTGTTTGTATGCTTGAACGCGCTAATCTGAGGAACTACTGGTTGAAAAATCGAGGAAGGCTATAGGCTATATCATCACGCTAAGACCAACAGGAGCGGAGCAGTAATGAAAATTGTGACGCAGACGAAGTTGCGCGGGTCAGCTAGTTACCTTATAAGCAGCAACAACCAGGAGCGCAGAGCTTATAAGGTGTGTCCCGCTGACGACAGCCGCAGTGATGTACAGTACATACTTGTGTGTGGACACTGTGCCGTCCTTCCCGAGCGGCGCCAATGTCACCAGGAGGCAGTATATTGCGAGCTCGATCAGCGCCCATACCTGAAACATTGAAACGTGACGTGGTAAAATAAGTTTGAAAGAAAGACGTGCATGGCAAGAGAAAAAAAAATAACATAAGATTCCTTATCCTGTTTAGGCCGAAGCAAGTCTCATACGTTGTTATGTTGTGTGCTGTGACTCGTTTGTTTTGATATAGACGAAAAAAATCGTTCGACTCTAAGTAAAAATGAAAAAAACCTATCAGCCCTGCTGGCTTTTAGTTTCAATCCCGGATTAGTGTGGAGTGCCTGCGTTTCACATGGCAGTACTAAGCTATGATAAGATTAAACGCTGTGCTTCATTACTGTTATTTTGGCATGTTATCTCCCAATAACGATGATGAATATATCGAATTTTTACGTAGTTAGTTGAATGCGTTTATTCAACTAACTACGTATGCGTGCGTAATGCATTTATTTAGGAGCTAGTGGCTAGATAATAACAGCCGCACGGGTCGATCTTCAAGGTTAAGCAACGCTTGCCAAGGTTGGTCTGTGGATGGGTGGGTGACCATCTTAACATACCGAGTTTCCTCCGTGCCTCGGAAAGCACGTTAGTCCCGGCTGTCATTTGTAGATCTTTGGCAGTCGTTATGGATAGTCAGAAGCCAGTAAATCTGACTCCAGTCTTGCCATGAAGTACCGTATTACCCAGTTAATGGGTTGTAGTTGATCCTCGTAAAATACTGGTATTCAGCTAAATCCGGCTTGACTGGAATCCGACCCCAATATAGTTGGGAAAAGGCTTGGCACATGATGATGACTTAAATGCTGACTTGACTTGTTTGTTCAGCTTTGATTTTAATACTCCAAAATGCTGCTTTATATGTTTGCATAGTGAGAATTAGAGAAATTAGACCAACAGTAAGTACTTATAAACAATCTCATAAAAAGTGAAACACAGAGCAATAAATGTGTTACGTGCGAGAGAAAACATTGTAACAAGAGGAAAACGTCAGGCGCTAAGGAAATGTTACCTTGAAATTCTTCAGTTTACGACTTTACGTCATTATATGAATAGTAAATATTACAAGATGAGTAAAGCTGCACTATTCGAATGAATATTTAATAGAATCACAACAAATCTAAGAATACAAAATTGAGAAATCAATTACTTACTGGCTGAAAAGAGAAACTGTTATCGAAGAGCTGTCAAAATCGTATGAAATTGCCAAACAAAAAAAAACAAACTTACTGAATATACGTATCCGATGATCAACGTCCCCGTGTGCAAACTGGCACAGAAACAACACTTATTGATCATTGGCACACCCATCTCGCACTTTAGCTAATAACCTACAAGTTCAGCGATTTATTTATAAAACATCGGAGTTCGGGACTATTCTTAATCATTGGGATGACGTTCGCGCGCCGTCAAGGGTACCTTATCACTGTAATGTTGTAGTATCGTGACGGCCATGATTTCGCGAGTGATAACGAATGCACTACTGTCGGACGCTTTATCTCGCATTGTTTTATTTGTTCTATTAAAGTGATAAGTTGGGCGATTAAAATTAAGGTGTTCTCAAGAATTATTATGTGTTTCCTTTCGATGTTACGACTTACCTTACCATTGGCGGATCCGGAGGAGACCCCGGCTAATAGAATCCCCGTAACCCCCTCTTAAAGATCGAGATATCTTTGGTAGTCTAGACTACCAAAGACCACACGTTAGTACCTAGGTACTAACTAACGAAATCGATGAGGAATGTACGAAAAGTAATCCAAGACAGCTTGTAAAATATTTTGTCCTTTTTTAATGTTTACTTGCTAAAACCTACCTTCAGCAGGATCAAGAGACCCCCCCCTCCCGAAATAACAATCCTGAATAGAAGATTAGTATACAACAAAGTACCTGCTAAGTTCATAGTGCACAGTTTGTTCGCCTTTATTTTTTACAAGGTTCTTAGTATTTTCCTCACTGCTACTGGTATTTGTATGATGTCGTACAAAACAAAAAGGTGGACGCCGCATGAACTATGCAATTAGAAGTTAATGAGAGTTTTATCGCATCGATTACTAAAGCTGTTCTGTTTTATCTTTGGCGGCATTCCATCCGAATTTGAACGAAGTCAGGGATTATACCTCGGTATTGTGTAATGTAGAAAATATATTGATAGGTGGAACAAATTAGGCAAGATAACGTAAACGAATAAACAAACAAACTCATATTTTGATATACCGAGCGGCATAAGGAACGTATATGTACTTTCACAACTCCACAACAAACACAAACTATTTGGTGATAATGAAACGTATCTACTAAGAGATCAGACGTACCTACCTAGATAACTACATAGTACTACACTAGATACGATACGTGAAACCAAGCGTACTACAGTAGGACTATTGTACCTACTAGGTAGGTATGCGTATTCGCCGAAACATGTGCATTTGTGAATGTAGTTATTTGATAGTTCCGCTATAAGAGACCTACTTTTACAAGCGGAGCATTTGTGTGACTTCCTTATTAAGAAGTAACACCGACACACCGCAGGTATTGTAGTAATTTGTGTCTCCTACCGTTCCCGACGAATGTAGTAGCTCCCCTCGCGTCTTTCAGATGTAAGTAGGTAAGTGACTCACCGACTCGACAAAGATTAAAGAAATGACCACCAGGGGTTAGGTTACCTACCTACATTCCTTTATGGTCGATGGGGTGGAAAGGTTCTGGAATGGCGACGTGTACCAGAAGATGTAGCATTGGACCTTCCACATGGTGGAACGATGACCTAGTGAACCTACGCGCGCTACCACGTTTATTGTGGCGAAGGCGACGCTTTGGGGAGCTCTACATGTTCATAAGCGAGGTCTTCTGCCTGAAATAAATTAATGATGAATTATTCTCTCACACTTTACCTATGCTGTATGGTGTCGGCCGGTGCCGTAGGGTGCCATAAAATAATAATATCATCCCATCACTGCCCGTAAGTGTCGTAAGAGGCGACCAAGGCACTCGCCAGAGAATGGGCAGCAGCGTTCTCTGCAAAACTCAACATACACTGCGATCGCCAACCCGCCTGCCAAGCATGGCGAATTCATCTTGGGGGAGGCCTATGTCCAGTACCTAGTGTACGTCTTTCGGCTGAAATGATGATGACGCTTTGTACCTACGTTACATTAGCTGCGATCAAACTAATCTTTTGGAATCGCAATTATGAGATGTATGGACCACTAACTTTGTCCCGCGGTTTCGCTGATATGTCCTGCTGGTCGGTACGTGGATGGGTGATCCATTACATACCAAGACTTCCGTCCGTATCAACAGAAAGACGTCCACTGCTGGATATAGGCCTCACCATGGCCTCCCCCAAGTTTCATCACAACGACCGTACCTGTGCGTCTCATATCCATTGGCTACCCGCAACCTTCAACAGGTCATCGGTCCACCTTGTGGGATGCCTTCCAACCTTGTGTCTTCCGGTACGCGGTCGCAACTCCAGAACTTTTCGGCCCCATCGACCATCTATCTATTCTGCAAGCAATGTGCCCTGCCCACTGCCACTTTAATTTGGCGATCTTTCGGGCTATGTCGGTAACCTTGGTTCTCTTGCGGATATCCTCATTCCTGATTCGATCACGTTAAGGAAACTCCAAGCATTGCCCTCTCCATCGCCCTTTGAGTGACTTTTAGCCTTCTGATGAGGCCCATTATGAGCGAGCACGTTTCAGTTCCATAATATGTCATCACTAGCTATTTAACACTGGCACATTAGCTATTAGCCCTATTATAATCCCTCTCAGATATTTGTGTAAGCGCTTGCGCACGCGGCGCTAACTCAGTCAATAGCGGTAACCTTACCGTGTGTACCTGCGCTTATCTCACTTACTGAATTCTGTAGGGAGAGCGGATCATTTTCGGGCGTGGTATATAATAATATCTAGGTAAACCCATGAAGGTGTTGTTTTAGAAAGACATAACGCAGAAACAATATCTAATTCTAACGTGTATAATTGTTTAGTTTTATTCGTTAGATCCTTTTTTAGAAATATGAGAGAACAGCCAATCAATGTGTGTGACATCAAAAATAAGAATAGGCAAGAAAAAACATTAATGATGTCAACTGTTCCTTATGAAATTACTTACTCCTATCATTTTAAGCCGCCAGTCAATCTATAAAGACGGTATTTAATCGTATAGCTACGTAATCTATTGTTTCAAATACAAAACAGTAATAAAAATACTCAGTAGAAGTCAAACAAGACGGTAGAATGCGGCAATCATTGCAAACCACACTCCGAGACATGCAAACTCACGGTAACGATGTATCACTAAGCAAACTGTACAATTTAATGTCAAAAAGATTAACACTCTTCTGATAATTGTAGGTGTCACCCTACGCAGCAGATAGTGTGAGTTTAAGGGAATCTAATCAGTTTACGAGTGCCCGCGCGATAACACACACGACCGAGCGGCCGCGGCTCATTTGTGATTTAATTACAATATTAATTCGATTAATAAAATTAATCAGTGAAAATGTGCCTCACTGTGGATAACTGCTGCTGCTGTGTCAGCCTGGAGTTGGGGACCAAGATGATTGGTATCTTGTATACTGTTAGTATTTAAAGTTTTATTTTGTTGGTAATATTCAGGTAGGTGGTTTTTCCAAATCACGGTTTGGCTTAATTGTTTGTAAACAGATAGGTAATTTTATTGATGAATCGGTCATTCGAATGTGTTATGTTTAACATAGGTACTGTGACATTATAATTTTTTGAAGTTTTGTTTTACAATAAATGTAAAGAAAAGCTAAAGAGCTAATATAAAACTGAAGAGTTTGTTTGTTTGTTCACTTGAACGCGCTAATCTCAGGAACTACTGGTCCGATTTGAAGAATTTTTTCAGTGTTAGATAGCCCATTAATCAAAGAAGGCTATTGGCTATATATCATCACGCTAAGACTAATAGGAGCGGAGCAATAATGAAAATTGTGACGAAGACGAAGTTGCGCGAGTCAACTAGTAATATTTAAAGCGTTTGTTTGTTTGCTTGAACGCGCTAATCTCAGGACCTCCTGGTCCAATTTGAAAAATTCTTTAAGTGTTAGATAGCCCATTTATCGAGGAAGACTATAGGCTATATATATAGATATCATCATGCCAAGACCAATAGGAGCGAAGCAGACGAAGTTGCGCGGGTCAACTAGTTTGTTTATAAACTACTAACTAGGAACCGTAAGTCAGTCGGTGTTAATTAAGTAGGTATAGATGTCATTTAAATAATAAGTGCAGTAGGCTCTTTATTATCTAGTTAGAACATCTGATCAAGTGGATTAATACAACCTTAATTAATTATCTACATAAAGTATAATTGATTCTGGTTGAGTATCGTACAAGTTGAAACATGTATTTAGTTAATTTTCAAATTAGAATCAACAGATTAAATTAATTCCATTCTTGAGCTGAATTTTCCGAGTCAACAGTTAGCTTGGTCGTCGAATTGAAAAAACACAGTCTTTTTTACAAAATTAGTTAGTTTTGTTAGTAATCAGTAGCAGGAAAAAAAAAACATTGGTGAGATTAAACCTCGATACTACGAGAACTATCGCCATAAATAACCGAGTTTCTGGGAACGTGAGTCAAGTGCAGATTGGACCGTGGTAAGCGTGAACACTTGCAGATAAGCAATACTATATACTCTGACTTTCTCAGACCTGGGAAATTATAAACAATATAGATCTGTCATCCATATTTATAGAATAATAACGATAACCCACATAGTTATGTCCTATATACTCGTATCTAACTTCCTAGTACCTATAGGTAGGTTCATATATTATTTGTGTCTTTCTTTATGATTGTTACGAACGCACGCGGAACACGATGCGCCGCTGTCTGAGCCGAGATATTCTGTAAACATTACACCGCGAAAACTGAGTTGGTGAGGGCAAGTGAGCTGCCATCCCAAACTGTTTGTATGCATTGTCGGATGTTTGTTTGTACATTGACCGTGTCGCGTGACCTGAGCTCGCGTCATGTTCACTGCACCTCAGTTTACGGGTTCCATTAATCCCTATTTGTTTTCGAAAGTTGATGATTAGATCGAACACGGTGTGTCTATAATTCAGTTGTATTTATTTAACGTGTATATTGCAAAATAAGATTATTAATTAAATGTCACGGACAACAGTAGGCGTTTTGGGCCGATTTACTTACTGTCGAACTAATAAATTACCTACTGAACTAATGAGCAATTGTTGTAGGGTTTTTCGCGACAGGATTTTTCGTACTAGCGTTACATCGCACCAACAAAGTATCGATGAAATGAAACATCGTACAACTGAATTATCGACACACTGTGTTCGATTTACTTAATAAAAATCGAATCATTAACTTTCGAAAAAAAAAATAGGGAACCCAAGTTTACACGGTGTGTGAGATTTTTACAGAAGGGGTCACCGACCTTGTATTCACCTATTCTGCAAATAATAATAATACTTAAAGCAGAATGTAGACTTCTAAGCTTGCATAATCAGGTCCAAAATCTTTATTATTTTATACGGTCTGATGTCATACTTTCCGCACCTAGGTACTTATATCTACAGCATAACTCGGTAATTAGATCATTACGATAGCACATGATGTTCCAAGTCCAAGTAAGTTCAGTCTAATTGGACCTGTCTCAGGTAAATTAGATTTTCCTGTAGAAGTACCTACAATGTGGGTGCCTCAAATACTATTAACGGAACCCACCTGGTTCATTGCACTAACCGAAAATCAATTAACGTACTACTCGTATTTTGCACACTTCATCACAAGTCCGCAATGTGTATGTCTCCGGGTTATTCCAAACAATGTAAGTTATTTTCAATTAATCGCGTGAGATGGTAAAATCTTTTTCTCTCAGACACGAGTAGTAGTAGTACTAGTATACCTACAATATATTATACGATAAGGCACATAAAACATTCGAATACAAATGTGCAAAACAGTTGGACAAGTTATACCCGGTGCAACAATCCAATTTGTTAATGACTACAGTTAAGAGTCTCGGTCTAGAAATGTGTAGATTGACAATGAGATAGCCGCCATATTACTATTGCCGAAGTATCTAATCATCTGCCTAGCCTTATCCCAACTATATTGTGGTCGGCTTCCAGTTACACCCGATTCAGCTGAATACCAGTGTTTTCCAGCTGAACACGTACCTTTTAGCCGTCGTGTAGGTTCTCGTAAATAGGTATCCCATTTGGTATAGTAATTCACTTATAAAAATAATTAAAGAAAAAAGTAAGGCACACTCACGTTGGAAACGTTTTGGTAACTATGTGGATTACGATGAGTTTGCAATGTTGCGGGATAGGCAGCGATACGTTCAAGACCTTTGTTATAATAAATACTTGCATAAGACTGAAATTAATCTAAAAAAAAATCCTAAAATGTTTTGGACCTACATAAAAAATTTGCGAGGAGGATCCAATTACCCAAAAATGTTATCCCGTAACAATGTAAATTACACAAATGGAGCAGAAATTTGCGAAGCATTCGGTGACTTCTTCCATGATGTTTTTGGTGAACCTTCCGACTACAACCTTGTTAGTTCATTGAACACAGAAAATGATGATTGTTGTGTTGATATCATATCTGATTTACAATTTACTCCATCAACCGTGGAGAGGTCACTGAGTTCTTTATGTATCGATAAGGGTCCAGGTTGTGACGGAATACCTCCACTGTTTTGGAAAAGCGGCGCCAAGTCTTTAGCCCATCCAATTTGCTTAATGTTTAATATCTCTTTAAGAGAAGGTACGTTTCCAAATGAATGGAAGAAAGCACTTATAGTACCCATACATAAAAAGGGGTCGCGAATAAAAATAGAAAATTACAGAGGTATTTCTATTCTTAACACTTTAGGTAAAGTGTTTGAAAAACTTGTATACAATGCTATATATCCGTACATCCTAAGAGGTATCTCTTGTGAACAATACGGCTTCTTGAAAAAACGTTCGACTATATCTAATTTGGCTTGTTTCTCAAACTTTATTCTCGAAAACACAGATAATGGCGGGCAGGTTGATGTGATTTACACAGATTTTGAGAAAGCGTTTGATCGTGTGGATCACAGCATCCTGCTCAACAAACTGTACAGATTGGGTATACGCGGCGATCTTTTACGTTGGGTCAAATCATACTTATTTAAGAGGTCACAAGCCGTAGTATTAGGAGGTTATCGTTCTAATTTCATTGAATTTCCTAGCGGTGTTCCGCAAGGGTCCCACTTAGGATCCCTTTTTTATAATGCATATCTATTCGATATTACTGACTCTTTCAAACATTCTAAACATTTAATGTACGCTGACGAAAAAAAAATATTTTACGCAATAAGATCAGTTGATGACTGTATATGTCTACAAAAAGACCTTGATAATTTACATAATTACTACACAAAAAATAAGATTACAGTAAATGTCACAAAATGTCAATGCATCAGTTATACACGTAAAAAAAAACCAGTAACGTACTCGTACCAATTTAATGGAGTAATTATTAATAAAGTTGTAATGGTACGTGATTTAGGAGTTATGTTTGATAAGAAATTGACATTTTCAAATCACATAGACCTTGTTACTACCAGAGCTTACAAAAATTTAGGATTCGTTCTTAGATCGTGCAAGGAATTTAAAAACATTGAAGCCATTAAATCTGTGTATTTTGCGTATGTTCGCAGCGTCCTCGAATATGCATGTACAATCTGGTCACCCCAATATATTCTATACAAAAATCAAATAGAACGGATACAAAGAAAATTTATAAACCACCTCAACTATCGCTTCCGCCAACCGCCGATGACCTACGAAAATGGCTGTCGCGAATATGGTCTGCTTACACTCAATGAACGACGTAAAGTGTTGGATATGAGTGTACTTTACGACGTTCTTAATGGTAGGCTAGACTGCCCAGATTTGGTTGCGCAGATCAAATTTTGCACTCCTCTGCGACGCACTCGTCATACACCATTGTTACATGTGCCTCGGCATGAACTAACTACGCGAAAAATTGTGTTTTAACTCGCATTGCTCGAACCTACAACGCTTATTTCTCTCAGGTTGACTTATTTAATTGTACAAAACCTAGTTTTAAAGCTCAGATTAAAAATATCATTCTAAAAAACGAATAGCAAGTAACGCAAACTACAACAGGCATTCATCACGATCAAATAATTAATTAGCAGATTTTTACATGTATACCTGTTTAATATAACTTACAATATTTAAATTTCAATTTATTATATACATACTGTCTTAAGTCCGTTCGCATGGTTTACTTACACAAATTATGTTAATCAGGGAAACCTATTATTAGCCTTACAAAACTAATTATATTTTCTGTAATATTTCATGTGTCGCTGTTGGTTTTCTGAATAAAGTAAATAAATAAAATAATAAAGTTTTACGTGGAGCGGCTGCCTACCAGACCTCCACAACCCATTAACTGGGTAACACGGTACTTCTTGGCAAGACTGGAGTCATATTTACTGGCTTCTGACAATCCGTAACGACTGCCAAAGATCTACAAAAGACAGCCGGGACCAACGGCTTAACGTGCTTCCGAGGCACGGAGGAAACTCGCTATATTAAGATGGTCACCCATCCACAGACCAACCTTGGCAAGCGTTGCTTAACCTTAAAGATCGACCCGTGCGACTGTTATTATTTAGCCACGAGCTCCTCATTGTACGATAAGAATAAGACATGTACCTATAATATATTGTAGAATTCGCCCGCGTGACTGTCGAAAATTATCCCAAGGGAATATTATACTTACTCCCGGAATAAATTGCCAATGTGCTATTCCTAACTATAATCTATCTCTGTGCCAAAGGGCATGGAACCATTGTGGCCTGTCGTGATTGTGGCACAGGGCCCTGGGGTAGAGGACACTTCAACAAACAACAAATATTGGGAGCAAGGTGGCCTAAAGTGTCACGTTGCCGAGATACTCGTATTTCGAGGTAAAGTCAGATTTCTTCAAGTAGGTACAAACTTACTCAAGACAGGGCCCGCTACGGCAAATGTCTGCTGGGGCTGCGGAATCTGTTCGAAAGAGGCACCGTAGCCCTGGAACGCAAAGGGCACTAGGAGGAACACGGATGGGTTTTAGTCAGTAAGAGTCTGACACTCCCTCCTGCTGTACCCAGAGCGGGAGGAGTCATTTGATGATTTCCCTTAAAAAAAAGGTACAAAGTTACTTGAATTGATTGTGGACAGTTACGTCCGCAATCCAAGATCAAATTCAAATTCAAATTCAAAGCATTTTATTTCAAATAAACCATTCACAGGCACTTTTGAAACGTCAAGGTCGGTCAGTCAAAAACATGGAAGCTATTTGCACGTTCCAAAGCGTAGATCTCTATGGAGAAGAACGTGCAAGAAACTCCACGGACACTCTTTTAAATCATGTTCTGGTTTTACAAAATTTCAAGTTACATATACTTGTTGCTTCTGCATGTGAGGACAATGCAAAGGAAAAAAAAGGGCTTATTATAAGAATTTTAAATATAAAGATTAAAATAAGCCAATGGCAGTTAAGAGATGACCAGTCTCAACCGACGGCGCCTGTTCACGAACATGACGCGTGTATCGGCACCCTTCAGCTCAACCATTTCGAAGGGAACCGAATGATCAAACCCACGCGCCGCCATCAGCGAGACATTTGAGTGAGCATGACATGCTCTCAACCACCATGCTCGTTCATGTCCAACAAGTAAAACTATAACTACTCACATAAAATGTAAATGGTTTCATGGTACTCACATTTACAAAATTTGAAAAATATGCTTCTACTTTACACAAAACTATGGTTGTCAATGACCAAATAATGAAAAATAAATTAATAAAGAGAACGATTAAGATCTTACATCAAAAAGAATAAATAAGTAATTAATATAATAATATAATTTGTATGTATATAAATCTATTACAAACTAGCACTTCGTCCGCATTGTAATTTTCATGAGGATCCCTAATATTTTTCTAGACAAACTATACATTAAAACCTTCCTGGAGAACCACTCTATCCATTGGTGAATAGCATGAAAATCGGTGCAGTACTTTTTAAGATTATCGCGAACAGGCAGACAGACAGACAGACAGACGCGGCGGAGGACTTTGTTTTATAATATGTAGTGACTTTCAATATTTTATAAACCTAATACCGTCTATAATACAATCTTAAGTTCCATGACTGAACAGTCTAAATCGATACGAACATAGTGTCCGCCCGGGTCTGTCGTAAACATAATGTACAAGTACGAAGCGACAGATAACGTCAGTAAATGTGCAGGGAATTAATTGATTGTAAACAATGCGGTATGCTGATAACAGCTGCTAATTGCAAACCTTATTAATTTTATATCGCGCACTTAAACAGAAGTTAGAACTGTGACGTTTACTTCCCCTGACCTTTTTATCTTTGTTGTTTTTGGTCTAATTTCTGGAATAACATCTAAACTATTTAGTTTAAAAATATAATTAAAACTCACGCATTTCTGTGACTCAAATATGTAACGCTTCCGTGTTTGGGTCACAGAAATCCATAATGTGTGCCAATTTGCAACAGAATCGGTCCAGACAGACAGACACCCGAGTGATCCTACTCGTATAAGGGTTCCGTTTGTTACGGATGTTCGGATCCACAGAAATATAAAAAACAGTTGTTTCTTATGTCTTTGTTCGGATCCCTAAAACTGTGTTTTATAACTCACTGCTACATTATGTTCTTCTTTATTCAGCCCAATCCAAGATTGACTGTCAAAATATCGCTATAGTTATTTGTGCAACAAGAGAGCTAAGTCGTTTTTTGCTGCGAGTGCTGATTTTGAATCCTGAGTATGGCGAGGGATTCAAAGGCACGATATGCAAAAAACTTTGCTCTCGTGTACCACACATAACTTTTCACTTCAGCAGCGAGAACACTTTAGGAGATAAAATAATAAACAGAAATAGATTAAAATGACTATTTATTGTGAATCAAAATAATTAACATTGTAGATAGAGGTACCAATTCAATAAAATGAAACATTTTAAAAGTTAAAAGTAAAATTACTACAATTCTGCAAATTAAAAGTAAAGTTTATTTGGCAACGTTATAGAACTTGCAATGAGTTGAGTTTGATTATCTGGGGTTAAGGTTTCTTTTTCGGTGGCGGATTGAGAAGGAACAACGGTGAACGTTGGTGACTCTGATCGGCTTTCTGTATAAGTACACAGTGCGTCGTTTGAAGTGGATGGGCGTGAGTGAGACCATGGATCCGAGGTCGAAGTCAGACTTATTGTTTCCACTATACGCTTACAGATTTTCGACTTATTTTCTATTGAGTCTTCAATATAGCCTTCTGCAACCGTATTGGACTTCCACCCGCCGTGACGTTTTAAATTGGTGAGATCGGCTCCGGAATCAGCCAAGAGCATTGCCGAAGTTCTCCGAAAGCAGTGCCTCGTGTATAGCTGAGGCTCCTCCACTTTTAAGAAAGTGGCAATTTCTCGCGGTATAGCACCTATTTTATTTACTCCCATAGGCTGTCTTGAGTATTTATTATTATGGTATTGTATGAAAAATCGATCAGTTTTTATATTGGCTGGACGTGAATTTTGGTATTTTTCTACAAAAGTTAGGTAGTATAGGTTTGTCGTATTCTTCGCGTACGACAAAAGATATTTCAAGGTTCGTCTTCGTATTTTTCAATTTCACTAACAGTAATTTATCTGAATGCTTTTCGATATTATTAACTGTTAGCTGTAGGTAGCTTGTTATTGCGACACGCTTCACTAATTCCTATGATCAGTACAACCTGTAATGAAAATATTATATAATTAATATGCATAATTTAACATTTACAGCATCATTTACATTTATAAATTTAGTAATAAACATTTTAACAGTATTGCTAAGCCAGACTAGGATTCATTGCGCCTCCAAAAATTAGTAGTAGGCAGTAAGTACCTTTATACATAACAGTCTACACACTAATAACTAACAACATAGATTCGTAGGTACCACTTACTTTAGCGGCAAGAAAATTGCAGTCCGGAGCTTCAAGAAATTTTTATACATTAAGGGCCTTGAAAATTTTGGACGTTTTATGCCCAACTGACATTATTTTTAGAAAAGATAAGAGTTTTGCGTATGTTGCAATATGCACGGTTTTGTTTTTAAAGTAGCTTTCAACATTGAGTAAATACTCCACCTTGTAGATGATCGCCTCGTCTGTGATAAATCTAAAAAATAAGATAGCCACACCGTCTCCGAAAACCTGCTTGCGCCCTTTGTAAGTCTCCATTCATTGAAGACATGGTATGCTGTCAGATATTTCTCGCGAGACTTCTCAGGTAGGAAACTTAATTCTGCATTAATAACTTGATGTTTTAACTCTTCCGGTGTTACAATACTGTTCTCGTCGTTAGTTTCACTCATATTTTACGATTACTTTAATATTTTTTAACTTAGGTATTTTTCAACTCTTTACGCCAGCCACGAAATTTTATTCCCGCTCTTTTATTTAAATTAAGGCGTGTTCGGAAATTGCTAATAACAACACAACAGAACAGCAGCATGCTTAGTACTTGGAGTAATAAAATGTGGTTTTAGTCACACGATAGTCCATTAACGTATGTAAACCTCAGGCAAACATGCTGCATACTACTTAACCTACTCATAATTAAAACAATGTCTTTAATTAAAGTGACCATCTCTTTTGAAGAGCACGCGTGTGATGTAATGTTTGTTTTACGGTCACTCCTGATTTACTAAATTAAGACGAGCACACATTTCCTTAGCCTAATTAGTCATACACTGGCGGTTATTTTGTTAGCAAACACTCAGGTAAATTGCTGTCTTTTACTAAAACAACGAAGGTATTTAGATTACAGAGTTGTCCAACTTTCAGAAAAAAATCAGGAGGTCGTACCGAAAGTGTTACATACAAATCAATATCTAATGTTTATTATAATGTTTGTTATGAATTGGTTCACCAGTTGCTCTTCTGTTCTGATAGCAATATTGAGAACCCTTACTTCTATGCCTATTAATTCCGCCGGACAAAAGTATTGTTTCAGCGTGACCGGGTATTCAAAACCAATTTCTTTATATTATATGTGAGAAGATTATTTCATGGCGTCGTCACCGTTTTCGAAATCGACAAGAAGGTCTAATATACTCTATCGAGCAATGCATCTGCGGCTGAATCACTAGTTAAACAATTATGCGGGATAGTCCCCTTCAGTAGGACATTCCGACCATTCACCTGCACTAACCAGGGCAAGCAGATCAAACACACGTCACGACGCCTCTTCAACTGCAGCCACCTCCCCTTATCTCCACAAACACACGTCACAGAGCCTATCCAACTGCAGCCCCCTCCCCTTATCTCCACAAACACCCAGAACAAACACACGTACAATCAGCAGCACTCAGGATAACGCCTCTGTTGCAGATCCTGTCAGTATGCGCCGTCCTCGTGTACCTGCCGCTGGCCATCATGAGCGACTCGCTGCCGCAGGCCCGGCTCATCTTCTACGCGACCCTGGCGGTACTGGCGGTGATCGAGATCCTCATAGGTAGCTTACTTATACACGGAGCTTTTAAGGTAACGTATAAATAATAATAATAATAATAATAATAATAAAAATCTTTATTTATCCAAAAAATATACAGAGTTAGAAATAACACTTTAATATTAGGTTTAAAAATACATTTATAGTTTATGTTGCAAGTTCTGTACAAGAATAATACTCTACCTCTTAAGCTAGGGTATACCTGTATTTTAAGAGGTAGTATTTGGTCAAGGTCTTTATTGAACAATAAAAACTTATCTATTCGATTATATCGATTGGACTGTGCCATTGTACTGTATGGTATACAAATAGTGAAATTGTGTGTAAGTGGTGAGTTTGTGTACCTTTGTGTGAGTGATGATGGTGTGCAGGTGTGTGTATGTGTGGGTGTGTGGGTGTATTACACTAGATAAAGTAAAGACTCCGTGTAAGAGTAATCCTTAAGGAGCAACCACTCTGTTAATTTCGATTTTAGTGCATGAGAGTTTAAATTTATGTTGAGGTGTTTGTTAATGTTTTTATAAATATGAGTACTTAATATATGTATAATATTAATGTTTGGCGAAGGAAGTCTTGTGTTGGGTACTTGGTGGTAGATACATGCGTATATTTGGAAAAGGAGGCGGAAGGCCTGCTTGTTTTCGAAGGGTGGATTTAAGCACATAAAGCTGACGAACCGTAAGTACTTTACAGTCATAGAACAGTTCAGTTGTTGGATACCTGTAGGGTTTTTTCGTCATGACTTTAAGTATCGCTCTCTGTGCTCTTTCCACCCTCAGAAAGCTAGTTTTTGTGGCACCGCCCCATGCAACTATGCAATAACCAATCACTGATTGGCATAACGCGTGGTACACCATCTTAAGAATGTTTAGGTTGGTGGACACTCTGAGAGACTTAAATATATGTATGAGACGTAATGCTCTGGTGGTGACGGCGTCAATTTGTTGGTCCCATCTCAGTCCGTCATCTATCAGTACTCCGAGGTATTTAACACTTTCGGATCTTGCAAGCGGAAGACACGTGCAGTGGGTGGGTGGGTTTGTGCAGGAATGAGCAGTTATATTAAAAGAAGAAGATGGTCTAGCGTTACGACGTATAGAAAAAGTAATAAATGTAGTTTTTTGTAGATTTAAAGTAAGGAGGTTCGAGTTTAACCACATCATAACTTTAGCCATGGCCGTCTCCGCATTTGTTTTCACTCTGTCCCAAGTGGTTCCTTCCACAAGAATCGCAGTATCGTCTGCGTAGGCGTAGATACTACCGTTTGGGATACTCAGCATTGAAGTACCATTTAGATGGAGCGATTTTATATCTGCGCCACACAATTAAATTGTTTTATTGTTCCTTGTTTTTATATTAAGCCACTGACAATTTAATCGCGCCGTGTAAATCAGTTAGCGTCAAGAGGAGTTTTTCATTCCCATCGTTTTTAGGGTTACTTACCCGAAGGGTATCCAATGGAACCCTATTACTAAGCCTCCGCTGTCCGTCTGTCCGTCCGTCCGTCTGTCTGTCAGCGGGCCGTTTCTCAAGAACCGTAATAGACAGAGAGTTGAAATTTTCACAAATTGTGTATTTCTATTGCCGCTATGCCGCTATAAGTGTGTGAGTCCGACTCGCACTTGGCCAGTTTTAGTTTTTCCCATCATGTATACCATCGGCAGGGGGCAGGGGGTAGGAATCTCTCTTTTGCTTATATTAACGTTTCCTAAAGAGGAATAGCGTGCCTGTGAACAAGCTAACAGGGCGGGTCAGCTTTGTCGCTGGGATGGCAAGATTGGCATTGTGTCTACATGGATCTGTAGATGCACCAGAAGGCGAGATAGGTCTCCGGCTTGTTAGTCAAATGTTTAAATTAATGGTCTAGTCAACAGAAACGGTCTCTAAGACTGTTAGTTGTTTTTGCCGGATATTCCTACTTACTCGTAAGCACAAATGCTACATAATTATTTAACACGGATACAATGTTGTTTACGCCAGGATTTAGATAACATTTCACAAATTGTTAACGTACTTGGATTAAGCACAATAAATGCACAGTTTGTGACATTAAAAATTGAAATACCTATTACGATTTACGAGAAAGATAAAAACAGAAAAGCATATCACGATAAATACTGATTCGTATGAATCTATTGAAATAGAACTATTTATTAGCATTTATTATATTTGCGACTACATATATAGATAAGAGGTGGGTGTGGTACCTACGTACCTACTTGTATCGTCTACCTAGGTACACGATTAATTTTGTTTTTATTTAGGACGCTCATTTATCACAAACTGTTTATCATTATATGTATTTATGAAATATACACCTTATCATAGTTAATTTTATTTGTTTTTTCCTTACAATTATTGTACTCGTAGTTTTCAATTTTCACTTATTTAGGGAGGTATCTACTTGTCTCACGACCAACCAACTTAATTCGGTCGCGGGTCGTACTGTCTTATTATTGTGGTCACTTATCGAATATTCATTAAATTTACCTAAATTTACCTAATTTTTCGTGCCTTACTTTAATGCCGTTTTCTTTTCATTTTGTCAGGCTGAAGTAGAATTTCACAAATAGGTAATCAACATCATATTCTTAGTTCAGTAATAGGCCGTTAAAATAGAATAGAAATACTTTTCATTGTAGGTATACCGTTCAAAAATTACATTACGAGCTTAACAATAGATGTGAGTATAAATGATCTAAAAGCGATCTTTTCATAAAATCTTCGGATGAATTTGGCGGTTTAGCCAGGTGACTGTTCCTACGTTACCCTAGGCTGACAAAATTTTTGTTTTTCCTGAATTATCCTAATTGTTAAGGTCCATTCGTAAATGGGAGAGCCCCGCCCCGCCTCGCCCCGCAAAGTTGCCGCAGGGAAAGCCGCTTCGTTTTCAGTACGAGAGAACTGCTAGGAACCATGATCCATATGAACGTGTTGCCGATGTTTTGCCGCTAAAAAGTCGCTTATGTCACTTGAGGAAGGTTACAGCCACATTTGTCTATGTTTCTATGTGATTATTAATTTGTTCCTCGCTACGTTCCAGCGCAAGCCGCAGTTCACGTGGCCGTGGCTGGTGCTGGCGTGGTGGAAGGGGCTGGTGCTGCTGGTGCTCACGGTGGCCGGCATGGTGCTGCTCACCTTCAACCGCGACGTGGACACCATCACCGAGGCCAGCGCGGTCATATCCGTCTACTTCGTGTACTCAGGTAGGGGGACCTTTTTAGATGGAAGGGAAATAAGAGCCAGGCTTGGTCACAATATGATAAATACCGAAGTAGGTTGTGGGTTGGATTTAGCTAGAGCCCGCAATCAGGGAGGGCTACTCTCTAAGCCCGAAGTCCGTAGTTTCGGGCTTAGTTGCGGGCATATTCTACTCCGCATACGCCGTGAGATGTATGGCATCGAACAATATAATTTTTTTTTTTACTTTTGATAGGCACGCGCTGACCACTATCTCATCTGATGGTAAGCGATGATGTGGTCGAAGATGGAGCACGCTTGCCTAGAAGTAACCTATTATAAGTGACTTAAGTCAAGAGTGAATACTCCCAGGTTGTAGCTATCAGAAAACACAGACTCCGGCAGGGAATTCCACTCCTTAGCTGTACGCATTATGAATGTGTTCCCAAAACGTTTTGTGCGCGTGGGTGGGATGTCCACCATGTACCGGTGGCGCATCGCCGTTCGTCCATAATAGCCGTTGCTCCTGCGCCAGATCTCTCTCCGATCGTTTCGGGTTGAATATGAGAGTGATGGAAGAGGGAGTGCGCCTGTGTTTGCGCACTCGCCTGCACTATAACACGCCTGCACTATAACACGCCTGCACTATAACATGTCCCGCGCCGATGGCTAGTCTCCGTTGAGTTGGGCCGCCAGGGCCGGATACGGTCAGGAGGACTATATATATGCAGACAAACAGAACTAGACTGAATTCAAGTTGCTCAGTCGCTTTAAAGTTATGTTTAGACACTATAAAAATTACTGGGCCCCAAAATCAAGAGTGATCAAACGTTGTTTTAAATCATCAATATTTCTTGTATCTACTGGAAATACTATAATCACTTTGATTTAACCTACACGTCAATCAATGTTAAATTGACTGCAGAGTCATTGCACTGTAGATAACGTTCGGGGTTCCCCGTTTGTTGTATCTTGCCGTTTTAAAAAACTAAAAATGTCGATTATTAAACTTGGATTTTATTTCCAGCAGAGGTTTCTTCTCAACCACATGGTTCCCAGGCGTGACAATAATGATACCTACTATTAGTAAACATGTTATTACAAATCGTCATCTTGTCTTTACCGCCTCGTAAATAGAAAAGGCCGTCATCACGCGGTTACAATAGACCATACACCACAAAGCGCCTCTTTCACGCTTTTCCGCGCGCATAGAGCATAAACATAAACAATGCTGAGCTTCTTACGCATTGTCGCCACAGACTTGTATAATAATTATAGTGATGTGCGCAGGGGTCAAAGATCTCGCGTATGATGTGTTTCTGCGCATATGTAGCTGTGATTAATAAGTGACCCGCCACCTGTGAGACCACTGCGTATCCGGTACCTACCTATTTTGTTGCGAGCCCATTTGTTGATGTTTTGCAACACAGAATGGCTGAAATTTATGACAGAGTTAATAAACTTTGATAATCCTATCATTTATTCATGCATTAAAAACACCTCTAATTTCCCTAAATTTTGACAAGCTTTGATGTACCTACACTTGGAGTTATTAAGCTAACCATCACTGCAGATTCAAAGATAAAATAGAAGCGAAAATTATACGAGAAGCATACACTAAGCTTGGGTAATCTTTTCCTCCAGTCAGTTCTAACTACAGAAAAATGGATTCCAATTGAAATTCCCTTCTAAAATGTCTCCCTTTTGTTTCCAGCACTCCTGCTGTACTTCGCCGTGGTGGTGAACAGCAGACGCCAGGAGCTGGTACACGAGAACTATTGGGCCAACAAGCACATGCTGCGGCACGCCAAGACGCAGTACTACTACGTGTAGAGCGAGCGAGGCAGAATCGAATTGTGATGTCTTTGCAACGAGCGTGTAGCCAGCCTAGACGATTACGTTACGTCGAAGACTCGTAGACGCCGCGAAGCCGCATGGATGCCACATAGACATCGCTTGGAAGCCGCGTGTACGACGGGTTGTCGTCACTTAGGTGACGAGTAGACGCCTCATAGACGTCGCTTAGTAGACGCACCGACGCCGCGTACACGTCGCTTAGAAGACACGAAGACTTCGCATAGATGTCGTCTGGAAGACGCAACGTAGACGCCGCGTAGACGGTATGTGAACGCTGTATTTGGCGGCTACGCTGGACTAATGCTAGTTGCCAAGACTCACTTTGTGTAAATTAATTCTAGTGTAAATATTTAAGCAAACTGATTTTTAAATTATATTTTTATGGCTGAGTAAGAACTTTTGTTTGATTGTGGTCATCCCTAAAAGAGTTATTCCCGGATTCCACAGACTAGTTTTTTAGGGCTCAAACATTGCTTGTTGTTAAGCCCAAAAAACCTACTGCGCAAAGTCAGATCCGTGCTTTACTATCGTGACTTGATCATCATCATCATCTGCCTAGCCTTTTCCCAACTATGTTGGGGTCGGCTTCCAGTCAAGCCGGATTTAGCTGAATACCAGTATTTTACTAGGAGCGGCTGCCTACCAGACCACCACAACCCATTTACTGGGTAACACGGTTCTTCATGGCAAGCCTGGAGTCAGATTTACTATCGTGACTTGATAATTACAAAATTAATAGTTCTGTATACACGAAGCCAGAGGGATAGCTTAATAATAATATTAACACTCCGAAAATCTTACCTCGTGTAAATTTTGCATTACAAAGTATTCTTATAAAACTAATAAAAGAAGTTTCATATTTCGACCAATTCCACTGTAACGAAAAAGATCCTTTTAGTTTCAGGTATGGCTATTACAAAACATTGGCAATATGGCCATTTTAAAAGCTTTTCATAACGAAACAGGTTGGCAAACGAGAAAATTAGATAGCATAACTATCACTAGCATCAAAAATAAACAAAAGAAAAACCATACTACATACTCTGTTCACATCATTTAAATGTTCGTTACGTCAAAAGTTGCGCAGACGTGGAAACAATTAAGGCGCGCGTCGGAGCCTGCGCGCGCGCACAATAAGAGCGTGCGCGGAAAATTGCACGCTTTTCACCCGGCGCCCGCGGGACAATGGCGGCGCCGAGATATTATAAATGTAAGACGACGATAGAAATAAACAGAAAGTGGTGACATGTAGTGCGTGCACGGTGCAGTATGGTGAGCAAGTGCTTCTGTTTGTTTATATGTTTAGTCTTGTAAGGATCGTTTACAGGAAACAAATAGGGCTAGAAAAGCGGAACCAATTAATTACTTGGAATCCCATTTTTTATAGTATATGTATGGCTAATTGTACAACAGAACAACGTAAAAACGAAACTACAAACTAAAACAGATTTAAGTATATAAAAAAACACTTTTTTACAAAAAAAAATAAAACCGATTTCCAAAAACAAAACATTAGAAAGTATAAAATAACTTTAACATAAAATAAAATAACTTTAATTTCGGAAGTCGGTGTTTTTGGTATTTTTTTACTTTGTAGTGTTTTGTTTTTGGAAGTCGGTTTTATTTTTTTGTTAAAAAGTTTTTTACAAAAAAAAACACAAACAGCGCACCGGCGTGATGTTATGTTATGATCTGGTGTAAACAATCAACAGACATGCAATTTCAGAAATCCCGATCCATTGGCTATCAATGATTGAAGAGTTCCGTTGCCTAGCTCCGAAGTTCGCCATCAGATCTACACTTCAGTCAGGAGAAATATTCTTCCTAACAACAAAATAATCATCCAAATCGGTAAAAAATTGGCGAAAATATCGCTGAACAAACATTTTTCATGGGATCCCATCATCTGATCCTGACTTATACCTTCCATCATCAGCTCAACAACATGAGATGATGATTATCAGGCACAAACATCTGAATTGCGATAGAAATTTCATGAAAAACATTGTTTGTGCTTATAAAATTTAAAGGTTTCCCTCGATTTTCATGGGATCCCATCATCAGATTCTGACTTAGTGATAATGAGACCACCTCAGGAGTATAGGCTTTTGAATAAAGAAAGAATTTTCAAAATCGGTCTACAATTGGCGGAGAAAACGAAGAAAATACATAAAAAAAAATACGTTCCGCCGAACATAGAACCTCCTCCTTTATGAAGAAGTCGTTTAAAAAAGGCGGCCTTATCGTATTCTGCGATCACTTCCAGGCAACCTGAAATGGATAGCAATTGCCTATTTTGTCTGTAATTTTTACTAATTTATCTTATTTAATAAACACAATCACAGGTTCATTAAAGCATTGATAAACAATGAGAACACTAAAATAATAAGTAGGTACCTACGCAGATATCTATGATATTTACTGATCATTATTTGCATAATGATAAACAGAACTAATATTTCACCATAGCCCAAAAGGTCAGTTTCCACAGATGATTCCCATTAACAATACAAATAAATAAAAAGCTTTTATAAGTAAATACAAAGACTCAATATCTCTATTACGGCTCGAGTGGACGTATCGGCACATTCACTCGGAGATACGTCGGTAACCGATGCTATCGATATTCGGTTTTGATTGATCGTAAACTCCGAATGTTTCGTAATGTTACCGTGTTGCAGGCACTTGGGCGAGATAGGGGGAATTGTAAACTTGCTAGAGTAATGTGAAGTGTACCTACTATGCTAGAAAGGTTTCGATTTTAAAATAATAAAGGTAAAACAGGATGATATGACTGTTTGTTTTAAAATAAAATGCAACTAAAAATAATGTAAATACAACTATAACGTATACGAGTAAATCAATTGAACCATTCGGTATTTTAAACTGTATTTTATTTGTTTACTATGAGTTTGTGTAAAAAGTCACATCAAGATTTTTTACCTTTAGGTAGTTAAGCCCTTCTAGTATAATTGTAATTTGTAGTTAGCGATAAAAGTTTGGATCGAATCTGCGAATTATTCGCTGTGATTTGCACTTATAAGTAATATCTAGCGGAGTTGCTAAACTTTATAATCCTCATTAGTATTGTAAAGTGAAGTTGTAGATGTCAGCATGTTGATAGATCATAATCTTGGGATATTTCGTAATTGAAACACATGTTATTTCGCACCTTTAAAGATAACACGTATATAAGCTTATCAATTTCAATATTCTGTTTGTTACGAATCGAATACTGATGTTTATTAAAAATGTTCACGACAATTCGTTGAAGAGTTGGGAAGAGGCATAGATTTCACTAGCAGTAATACTTACCTAGGTCCCACGTATTAGGGGCGAGCTTACATAAATATAAAATATATTATTTATTTCAGATACCATAAGATCCGCTATGTTAGTACATTTCTTATTATTAATTTTAGTGAAAATGAAATAAGCAAATTAGTGACTACTTTTTATCAATTTTTGTTTTACTTTACATATCCACTGTTGGGCAAAGTCCTTCGCCAAGTTTTTCCAGATATTTTAATAACATTTACTGTGCACAAATCTGATGTCCAATTTACTAAGAGCTGCTATTTACTTAGAAAGGAGATTTTCCAAATCCCTTATAAAACCTCCAGGCTTGGCGCAAAAAATAATTATCACTATGTAGTTGTTACATGTATTTCAACTTCACTCAAAAAAACAATGTCAGCCACTGAATTTGGCAAGAACGATACTTACAATATTTCTACTAGGTATTATTACTCTGAAATCTGAGAATCGTTTCTTTTGAATCGGGCCCGCACGTCCGGAGCAATTTTGGCGGATCGCCTTTGTAAACGTTCCTTCCAGTCATTTTGTTTAATGTGGTATCTACCTAGTAATTTCCCACAGTGTCAAGCACCATCAATTGCCCACAACCCGTCCGATTATACTCAGTAATAAAGTATAGATTTGAGTATTCCCACGCGCGCAACTCGGACACTTTCACTGTCCTCACCTTGCGCGTGCGCCGCTCCAGCAACACATACAACATACAGCATGACTTGAAACTAACCATGGCAGCCATTACCGTATATTATGAATTTATGACAGTTGATGACCACGGAGTACGGAGTATCGTTCGACCGATCGAATCTAAAGTCGTGATGTTCTTATTGATGACCACGGAGTACGGAGTATCGTTCGACCGATCGAATCTAAAGTCGTGATGTTCTTATTGATGACCACGGAGTACGGAGTATCGTTCGATCGATCGAATCTAAAGTCGTGATGTTCTTATTGATGACCACGGAGTACGGAGTATCGTTCGACCGATCGAATCTAAAGTCGTGATGTTCTTATTGATGACCACGGAGTACGGAGTATCGTTCGACCGATCGAATCTAAAGTCGTGATGTTCTTATTGATGACCACGGAGTACGGAGTATCGTTCGACCGATCGAATCTAAAGTCGTGATGTTCTTATTGATGACCACGGAGTACGGAGTATCGTTCGACCGATCGAATCTAAAGTCGTGATGTTCTTATTGATGACCACGGAGTACGGAGTATCGTTCGACCGATCGAATCTAAAGTCGTGATGTTCTTATTGATGACCACGGAGTACGGAGTATCGTTCGACCGATCGAATCTAAAGTCGTGATGTTCTTATTCTTTAACAGACAATTATTCCTGTAATATTTTAAAGCTAGGGATGGCGAACTAGCGTGATTCCACCTGTCGAGCCTTGTCCAACTATATTGGGGTCGGTTTCCAGTCAAATTGAATGTAGTTGACTACCAGTATTTTAAAGTGAGCGACTGCCTATCTGCCCTCCACGACCCAATTATAATAACCGGCACGAGTCATGAGCACACCCTGCACTCGTCAGTTTGACGACGAGGGCTCTGACGCTTCACGTTATTGGTTCGTCAGTCAATGCTCATCGAGTTTTGGGCTTGCAAGTTTCGTTCGCCCACCGTACATTGGCGAGATCACCCTGCTGCATTCATTTGAGCTCACGACTCGCTCGGCTACTATACTGGGTATCACGATGGGTATCCTGGTACGACTGGTTGACAAACTTTTATATTTTCATGACCGTTTAAAACAACGATATCTGAATGACAACCGGCACCATCGTAACATGCTTTCCGTCCGAGACAAGGAGGGTCTCGGGAAGTGGATGATCGGTCGATTACCACCATTACGTACCGATATCCTCGGATGGTCATCGTCAAGCGTGGCTTAGCTTCAATGATCGAACCCGGGCGACTGTTATTAGTTAGCCAAGGGTTCTTGATGTTAAGGCAGATTTATCTAACCATTGTAACTGTTATCGCTACATATTATAAAACAAAGTCCTCCACCGCGTCTATCTGTCTGTCTGTTCGTGATAAACTCAAAAAGTTCTGCATCATTTTTCATGTTGTTTTCACTAATGATTAGGGTGGTTTTTGAGGAAGGTTTTAGTATATAATTTGTCCATAAAAAAATAGGGATCCTTAAGAAAAATGCAACGCGGGCGAAGTCGCGAGCGAAGTGCTAGTCACATTATATTTTAAAGCTAGAGATGGCGAACTAACTAAATAATGCAAAAATCGATTTTTGAATACTACCTACCTACCTGAAAAGGGTTATTAAAGGTTATTTATCATGATATAGTCCTGTTTTCATTTTCGTTGCACCCATAGCATAGCCGTCCATCATTTGTCTCCCGACCCTGAGGTTAATCAGCGTGAGAAGGAAAGGTTCCGCCCGTATGTGATGGGAACCCCTCACTATCTCGATGTAAGTTGCTATCAAATAGCCAGCAGGCGTAAAATCGTAGCTTATGTAAAACCCTTACTAGCGAACTTAATTCAGAAGCTACCTAAATGAAGTTGTTATGTCCTTTCCATAGTTTTCACAAAAAAAAAATACTACAGTTAACGAGAACTCAAAAAGGCAGCTAGATGTTCTTTGCCAAAAAAAGAAGTGGTTTCTCACTTTCTTATTTTTAACAGAAAGACGTGGCAGAAAAGTAAATATTTCGATAGTAGAGTAGGTATATAGTAGTAGATATTGATTTTTAAAGGATATTTTCTTTCTATAAAAACTATTTTCTTAAAATATACCTTAAAATATGCGTCACAAATTCCTTTTTATCGTCGTCGACGTAGTAATAGAGCAGTATATTCACAATCATCAAGTTGCACAAACAGCATGCTCGTACGACCTCCCAGTGCCAGCCTTTAGTCCTCAGCCGCTCAGCTCTTTCTCCAATGACAAATTGAGAATGAAGGTTCATAATAACTTGCCACCATTTTTGGGCCCACAATAATCACGTGCAGCCCGGGGCTCCGTAGGCCCGCTACGGATAAGTGTCATGCCTATTTCGGACACCAATTATTATACCCGGATCGAAGCCGTGATAGCAGTGAATGGACAAATAAATAACTTACAACATTCTTTTGAATAAAACCGCAAACCATTGATCTGTTGTCCGTAAACGGAGGATTATTTAATGTTATGAAACTCGCATATTTTGTAGTGGCAAAGTCGAAAGCACAAGTAAATATAGAACCAGGTTGGGTTCTAGTGCAAACCTCACGCCCCCCAGCTGCACCGGGCGTCAGGAGTCGAGGGGCGATTCCCGGCCTCCGTAGGCGCGGCGCAGACGGTAAAGGACGTCATAATTAGGCTGACCAAAATTAGAAGACATGTGAAATCCAACTAGAACTGGGCCCTCGAGATGGATTACCTTTACGACCCGTTCACAGAGTCCTTTCGGCCTATGTTCCTGTAGTGATAGCATTTAAGCATATAATAATAGGCTTTTTCTGTGCTTTTAATTTACACGACATCAAATTAAATCACGTCTTGTTTTTTTACATCCCATATCATCGCAATGGACCGAAAAGATAAAAATTCTCTCAGTGAAATGAAAGTTTCAATTAAATAAGTTTAAATTAATATGTTGGTCTGAAGGTTCTCACGCTACACGAGTGTTTTCAAAATATCACTGTTTAAAGCCTTCTATCAGGTGTTCTACACGTGTAGCCTCTGGGCTAACTACAATTAAAAAGTTGTTAATGCTCTTCGCGTCGTGTACAGTAACACATTCAGGATGCTGTTGGGGCTTCCACGCTTCTGTAGTGCTTCAGGGATATTTGCGGACACCTAAAGTGACAGTTTCGCTGCAATCAGGCGCAAGCGAGCAGCATCCTTGTTGTGCAGGGTGCGTGCCAGTACCACCAGTCACCTCAGTGTCATCTCAACAAGCTGGATTGTCCTTTTATCGTGTACTTAAGCCAGTAACATGCCCCTATAATTGTTAAATGTTTACTCACTTAGTAATTGTTAAGTTTTATGTTTACAACGTCTATGAATTTGTATTTGTGTACTAACATAGTTGGTAAGTTGTAATGATATTAACAATTAGTACCAATAAGTACCTATAGGTATGGAATTTATATATGAAAAAACAAAATAGATTATGATTAAATTCAAAACTGGAGTCAAATAGATAGAGTATTTCAGCGTACTCTTTTGCTTTCGTAGATAATAAGGTAGGACTGTGCCAAGACTGCGCAATTGTGCGAAAGAGTCACCGCGGCCCTGGAACGCAACCACCCAGAGCAGGCAGAGTCATTAATATAGTGATTTGGATGGAGGGCAGTACTCTGGAGGGTAGAGTTCAGTTAATGATCTTAATCATTAGGTACAACCAGCCTAATCTGTCGCCACATTCCACAACATCAATAATATCAATCATCGGCTGAAGCGTTCAATAATCTCGTTATTAACAACTGTCGACTTTCTCGATATCGGTAATATTCTATGCATCAGTTACGCAATACTAATCAATTGCGTCACTCTCCAAAGTATTCGTTTATCTACTAGATTAATGCGAAATATTTTCAAAGTAAGATAAGCGAATAAATAATAACTGCGAGTACTTTTATATTTGTAGTAGAACTGCTTTATTACTATGTGTAAATGTAGTAGGTATGTGGATAGATATCGTTTAATAGTAGGTAAAAGAAAATACGATAAGCATAGGCTTTTCGTATTTTATTTTATCAGTTTTATATCTGTCTATTGTTGAACTGAAAATAGAAAAAAAATTGTCTATGTCTAGTTTATTCCCCAAAATCCTGTACCAATGGGCACATAATTTAAGGATAGTGTTTTATGCTCATGAAACTTATTTAATAGAAAAAGTGCTTAGTAAGTAGGGAAATCATCAAATGACTCCTACCCTCTGGGCGAAGCGGAAGTGAGTGTCAGACGCTTACTGACTAAAATCCATCCGTGTTCCTCCTAGTGCCCTTTACGTTCTAGAGCCGCGGTATTTTTTTCAAACAAACTCCTCAACCTACTAAGTAGGGCTAAGTCACAGCATACCCCTTCCTAGCAGTATTGTCGGGTATATAATAAAGGCGAGTGTGTCGAATGAGTGGAACATACGTGAGCTGACCGTGAGTCCGTGACAGACAGACTAGTGGCGATTCGGCTTGTCGACTAATCGAATTGATATTTTTCATTGGACATGTTCTTGTTATTTCGATCTACTCATTTTATTTCGATGTATCGATATAAAAAAACCGATTCTTTAAATAGTATGAACAACTCTACATTTACATCGATCAATTATAATTATGAATCACTTCGCATTCACACGTTAACCAAATAGATCTACCTTTCATGCGACCAACATAACATAAAACCTCTTCCTAAAAAATTGCCGTTGGATAAATCCTTCAAAAGCATCGATACAACGTATGCTTATCGATACTGTTAGCACTTCCGACATCCCTAACCCGCGTAATATATCTGTTGCATAACGCGCTCACTTTCTCCCAAAACGGTAAGTCACTGACCGACGCCTGCAGCCCCCCCACTCCCCCAGCGCGCAGACGCCGCCTGCGCGCGCGCAGGCTGCAGGTCCGGCCGTCAGACACGTTCAATGCCAGAGTAGCTGTCATAAGTAGCCATCATGGCCGGCCTCGGGGTTACACTCGAAGCAAAGTGGGGAATCATACTTTTGGACGTGACTTGAGGGCAATGTACTGTTGAATATCATAGGAACGTCGTATACTGACCGTGTATATTGCATATTGAAGTGTATTACAGGAACTTATCAGTATACCGTACCAGTTGGTATACTCTGACATGGTTTATTTGACGATCGCCATTTGGTTGCCGCGACCACCGGGTTATATGTGCCTTCCGAAGCACGGAATAATTTTTTAATCAGACAATCAGGTGATTCAAACCTGCAATATCCTAGCTTATCGTGGGAATCTAACCCACGACGGTCACTAGGCAAACGCGTAAACCACTTGACCACGAAGGCAGTTAAACCATCTCAGAGGCCCTTGAAACTCTGAAACTAAGGTGCATGGGGTCGTTAGACCTTACTGCCCACACGAGAAGAAAGAAGACCAGTACACTGTACAGTGTCAGGCGTGTTCGGCGCCGCAAACAGACAGAATCTTAGTAGCTAGGTTCAAAGAAAATGGTTAAATCCATGTAAGGGGTTCCCCTTAAGGTAACATTTTAACAGTTATGCAGTCATGCTAGATTTGCAAGAATTCAGGAGATAGAGAGGATGAGATTGACCTACTTTGCTAGATTCACTTCACTATGTTATCAGTGTGATACATTGAGAATGCGTAACATTTCCTGATTGCTTGCAGTGACATCATGTTACACGTCGGCTATCTCTGGATATCAGTAACGTGCTAAGCGTGTATGATGTAGCAAATATACTTAATTGCACAACTGAACAATCATTGAGTAATCTCATATATTTTTGGAAAACTATGTTTTCAAAGTAATCATCATCGGCCTAGCCTTTTCCCAACTATATTGGGGTCGGCTTTCAGTCAAACCGGATTTAGCTAAATACTAGTAAATTACGCGGAAAGGCTGCCTACCAGACCTCCATAACCCATTAACTGGGTAGCACGGTACTTCATGGCAAGACTGGAGTCAGATTAACTAGCTTCTGACTATCCGTAACGACTGCCAAAGATCTACAAATGACAGCCAGGACCAACGGCTTAACGTGCTTTCCGAAGCACGGAGGAAACTTGGTTTGTTAAGATGGTCACCCATCCACAGACCAACCTTGGCAAGCGTTGCTTGTCCTTGAAGATCGAACCGTGCGGCAGTTACTATCTAGCCACGAGCTCATCCAGTGTGTTTTCAAAGTACTAGCAAATAGTAGGCGCGCCTACAAACTTACAGAGTGCATTTTTTGGTTGGTATACAAAAACTTATTAACTAGTGTTAGTAGTTAGGTACTACTGGAAAAATACAATTACATACGATCTAATCTTAACATAACTAACCTACGCCACAGTCGCACGTAGGCCTATCCAATGTCCCAGTGCGGGACTGTCCCACCTGTCCGCTATAGCTCTCAGAAAAAAAAATGAAAATAATAAATGCATTATGTTATGAGTACCTCTTCCTCCGACGCGTGACTTACTCTTTTACAGCCCTACCTACGGCTGAAGATATTTATGATATACTAACATGAATCTTACGTAAATGAAAACAAGTAGACGACAGTGCTTACGGCCGGTATTGACTGCCTCGTCCCGTGATCGCACAATCGACTGCCGAACGTTCCGACCGATTCCGATGGGGCAGAAATTGTTGTCGGTTGTTTTTTTAGTAATTTCTCAGTAGCAGACCGTATCTTGGATGCTGGTGGTGTGACAACCTCTACCCCCATGCCTCCGGAACCTCATAAAACCGTAGGTTCTGCGCCAGCTCGTATGTGATCGGACTACAGAGAGTAAAGGAGCAGAGTTCGCACATGTGTTTGCACACACACTTGTACACTTGGCTAATCTCCGTTGAGATAAGAAATCTTTGTCAAATCAAAAGAGTCGAGTGGTTTAGATGTTTGCCTTGCGACTCGGTGGTCGTGAGTTCGATTCCCACGGGAAGCATACTTTGTAAAGCTGTTTTCCAATTTTGCTAGGACACCTGATTGTCTGATGAAAAGATGATTCCGTGCTTCGGAAGGCACGTATAAGCCGGTGGTCCCGGCCGCCAAATGGCGGTCGTCAAATAAACTATGCCAGTGGCCCTTGAGGCGGTTTAGGAACTCTGACACTAGAGTGTGCAGAGTCGTTAGACCTTACTGCCAACACGATAAGAACAAGAAGAAGAAGCAATCCTGTTCGAAATTGCACCTGTCTTGTTGTCTCTGCACCACCCTAAGGTCGACTGGTAGAAAATGAATAAAACATTAAGTCTACCTCTGTACAGTGTTTTTACTAGTGCATAAAGTCAATAAATAAATCGGTTTTGGCGCAGACAAATAAAAGCACACAACAATTCCATTTATTTTGTGCGTATGCAAAACTGGTACGAGTAGTATCATATAACAATATGCTGCGCACATGCACAACTATACCATTATTGTACTAGACTAACGTTGCAACAACATCAAACCGCTGCAGCGACAGGGAAAGTCGTGTGCGCACATTATATCAACGGCTCGTGGTTTCCCATCCGCTACGTGTGGCTAGCTGCAGACACGAGTATGTGGTATTTACTTTTTGTTCGGGTTTTTGGTGATTCCGATCTTCTCTAGCCGGAGATGAATGCTTTTGCGGTATCTCGTTTAGCTTCTTTCTTTCTAAAGAATAATTTATATAACTAGAAATAAATAATGAAAAGTTTATTTGGCACACACAGATACTATACACAATGTAACAAATAAAAGGAAACTTAATTTTTAAAAATTAGATACATTGTGTGCCCCATGGCTGTGCGTTAGGTCCAGTTCAGCTAAATGCCCAACAACAAGGAGTTGCCTGACGCTGGTTTTGAACTGTACCTACCTTACGTTGAAGTGTACGGCTGTGAATCAGTATTTACGGCGCTGAATATACAGGTAGATAGATATAACTACTTAGGTATATAGCCAACAGTACGGTCTATATTTAGCTCTGAATAATTGTAGGACTAGCGTTAGCCTGTGACCTCACTCGCGGTAATATATATTTTCGAAAGAAAGTAGCTTATAACCACCTCTGGTCCTATTCTTACCTCTATGTAACAAGCTCACATTTGCATCTATATAGATAAAAGTGAATTTATAATATAAGCTAGGAAAAGTAAATAAAGTCGCTGACTGCCTCTGTCTTCTCTGTTTACTTCTTTCAGGCATCGGATTTTCATTCGGTGTGCGTTAAAAGATTGTGCATAATGCGGTGTGCTAGACTAGTATAATAAACATCCGTATTTAGTCACTGACTAACTCATCAACACAGAGACAAAGCATTGCATTTGTGCTCTCTAAACTCAAATGCAAAACATAACCCCTTCTTAGCAGTCGCGTAAACAGGCTTATGAAGTCACGTCCACCTTCGACAGTATTCTTAAAAACTCCTACGTGTTACAGAGGCTCCACAAAAGTTAAATAGATAGATACTTTTATTTTTTTTAAAACATGAGGACAGCATAAAGATCTTATAATTAGGTTGCTACATGTGAGTAAAGTGCTAATTGATTATCTCCACAATAAAATAAAACCGGCCAAGTGCGAGTTGGACTCGCACACGAAGGGTTCCGTACCATAAACCTTTATTTGTATTATTTGTTGTTACAGCGGCAATAGAAATACACAATCTGTGAAAATTTCAACTGTCTACCTATTACGGTTCTCCTACGACGGACGGACAGCGGAGGCTTAGTAATAGGGTTCCGTTGGTTACCCTTTGGGTACGGAACCCTAAAAATAGTATCCTGTAAACGCATCTATATACTTTGCTAATTGTAATCCTTCAACCACAGACGACACAGTATTTGAATGAGGTGACTCGGTAGTCCGCGGTACTTCAATAAGTACTGACACATTATCGTATTACATAAGCCGTCAGTCGTCAGTCCTACCGACTGCGGCATGCAGCTAATGATAAATGATGTAATGGTACATAGTATGAACATCACCCTGCGACCTCAGAGCGAGGTCGGCGTCAGTCATTTGTAATGAATTGGCAGTCAAGTGAGTTTCTTTGCAGACAGGTAATTAAAGTCAGATGAGAATGGAAGAAGATTTATATAATTCATTAATCAAATAAGGTTGCAATCCAGTGCAACAGTGGCACTCCTATAGACATCACTAACAACTGATTTAGTCTATAGACTTCCTCGATAAATAGGCTACCTAACCCTGAAAGAATTGTTCAAATTGGACCAGTAGTTCCTGAGATTAGCGCGTTCAAGCAATCAAACAAACTATTCAGCTTTATATATTAGTATAGATGTTAATATCTGTATGATAAAGTAATTGAAAACCGATTTGTTGAAGCCATTTTTCAGCTAGTTAAGTATTTAAAATGTTTACATTGAATCGTGAAAAACTACTTATTAGTTTGTTTTTCATAATACATTAGTCACATAAAGTAATAGCCGCTGTTACTATACGCAATCCAACTTATAGATAGCAAACATATACAGCAAAGCTGATAGCATAAAGAGACCTACGATTATATCACATTGAAAGGGAAAACGCAATCAAACGATTCGAAGAAACATCGCCGTTAACAAAAGACAACTAACAGCAGTTATCACCGTCATCAAGTCATATCCCTATCTCAATACCCCCCGTCGCCTTATTTGTCTGCGTTTGTCACGATAAAGCCCATTACCAGCCAATACCGGGTTTCTCGTTTCTCCAACATTCCCGGCTCTGTACAACACTATAACTTTTATTAGGTACCGATAGATTACGGCGATGTCGTTGAGTTCACGCTGTGACCTGCGGTTCATCAAGTTAGGAAGTTAAGAAAATAGGTAGAGAAGGCAAACGATTTTATAATTATGGCCTTTACGTTGGCGTAGGGCAATGTAAGCTAAATAAATGAAGTGCTCAGATAGAGCTTAGAGTGGAGTCGATCGAGAATGTTGTGATCTTTGAAACAATAGACAACCCAACTAACACTAAGGCGTTAAAAAAACCTATATAAGACTCGTATATCAGTTCCATTTGAGTATAAAAGTGTTAACTCATACCTGTGCAACTGAGTTAGAGCATGCCCTAACTCACTTATAACCACGAAAGAGGCCCACAGTTTTACAGGTAAAAGTTATAGAAAGCCTATAGTACGGTGTCATAAAGATATTAAAGCTGCACAAGAGCGCTTATTCATCGTCACCTACTACTTTAATCTGTATTACAGTTGTAAAATAGTGTTGGTAAACGCTACAGGTTATATAAATCCTATAGTAAGGTGTCAAAAAGATCTTAAAGCTGCACAAGAGCGTTTATTCATCGTCAGCTACTACTTTAACCGGTATTACCGCGTCAGTGAGCACTACAGGTGGTAAATAGCGCACGTCAAGATGAAAAAGTCTGTAACCTTACTAAAATTAAATCTGTTCGTAATGGAAGTATTATGTCAACCATTATTCAACACAGCAGAATAATATTATGGAATATTATGTTATTTAAGTATGTGAAGTGAAAAATGACTGCCCTTATGATTTCACGGTAAATGTAAGCCATGTTTCTCATCTCAATTTTAACGCGCCTAGGATTTATTAAAGATTGAATTAATTGGTTGGTTAGTTATAACCCTGTTATATTACTTAAAGTCATAAAAAAGCCTGTAACTGACACCAAAATGTTATTTGAGAAGCTATTGTTAAAGGGCATAATAAAATAAAATCTGTCTGCTACTTCAGTGGTGGCAAGTGTCATAGCTACACCTAACACTGGTCATTCGTATAAGACTCCATATCAATATTGATTGGGGATCTTGCTGATAGCCAATCTTACTGATAGATAATCGTAACGATAGCCCATCTTACTGATAATCTTATTAATAGCCAATCTTACTGATGCGTAATCGTAACGATAGCCCATCTTACTGATAATAATCTTACTGATGATCTTAACGATAGTCTCATTTGCATAGATAAGACTGATGACTCTCTTTTCCAACTAAAAAAACATTGAAGGACTGATCGAAACATTTTTTATGGTCGGCTAGCGTTTGACCACAATCTGACCTCATGAAAAGCTAGGATGTGGTTGGTAGAGCATGCTTGCCTGCAAGTATCCTAGCTATTCACTCGTGACTTAAACATCCCCAGTTTGTAGCTATCAGAAAAGTTCGACGGGGAATTTTACTCCACTGTTATAAGTGACACATCTACAGCACTTTATCCTCAGCCTGTGCGTGTCTATTGACTCATCTCCTTTCTTTCTTGACTCCTGGTTTCGAATACTTTCCCGGCGACCGGTCTGTCGTCCGTCATTGTGCCGCAAACAGCGCACTACCACGCCCGTATCGTGTGCGCTCGTACTGGAACCGAAGTATTATACGACACGATGATGTAAACGTCTTTGTCTGTCTTTTATTTATGTTATGGGCGTTAAGGAAATTGATGCTGACAGGTTTGGACGTCTGTTCTCTCTAAAAGCAAGCCCTCTTACGTATTTTTGCCTGAGTCAGTCATGGAGATTTTCTAATTTCTCGTTGATGGACCAACAAGTTGTGAATATAATGCTTAAAAGTTCATGATAATAAAAATTAAAGATTTCATTTGTCATGCATACATAGGTACAGCAAAACCTCTTATTTTTGTCTGTAAATCAACACTCACTCTTTGAACATTATATTACATACCGTAGCGTAACGTTACATGACACTGTACAATCCAAAGAGTTAGGCAGACACAACTGGCATAATGTGGGAGTACTAGAGGAAAGGGTACCGGGTCATCTAATAGAACACTCACTTTGCCAGTTCTATTTAAGTTCCGTCTAATAGGGGGCGAGCCCATGTCATCAACAGAGCAACAACGTCGGCCTGCTACTAAGATGATCAATCCAATCTTTCTCACCTTGCAGTTTACTCCATGGATCCTACTTCTCACGTCGACAGTCTCAATCCTCGCTGTAGAGCCCCGCACATCACCAGACACCAACATCACCACTTTATACCCAGTCTTTAACAAAACCATCGCCAGAAATGAAATCCATTCAAAATTCAGTGACACTGAACCCAGACCCAGTGATACAAACCTAAAACTTAATGAAACAAAAGCAAAACCCAATGATACAGAAATAAAAGTTAACAATACTGAAACTATTCCCAATAAAACAGAGACCAAGTCCAAACCAGCATCACAATCATGGAAGATAGAATCTGGGTTCGCACCCTCGAATCTAACAGAAGATGAGAATACCACCACAGATGCTAAAGTAAGGCAAGAGAAGAAGGAACTCTTGAAGGACTTCAAACCGAGTCAACATTTAGGAAGTTTCTTTGATTATGACAGTGCTGAAGTAATTAAGCAACCAATTCTTGGACCAGTTGGGAAGAAGCCTGCGAGTGGGTTTATAAGGTAATGGGCATTTTTTTCAGTACTGAGACTGTTCAAAATTCTATAAACAGTTGTTGACATCGTTAAAACCCTTGCAGTGATAGTCTAAAGATGCTGTTTTCTGTAAATAATTCTGAAATCATTTTAGTTTTTTTTTTTTTGGGACAAGCCCGCCACACATTCCCAACCGCAAAAAGTTCCGAAAATTAATTCAATACTGTTGGATTCGTAAAACACTTCACAGCTTCGTTTACCAATATCTTCTGTTTTACTTCCCAGCTCCATCAAAGACGACTACCCTCCCCACGCAACCTACAACAAGATCCCCAAAGAGATCTACTACACCCACCAGGAGTTCCCCTACAAGTTTGAAGACACCATCTACACGAAGACCAAGCCAACATGGACGGACTCCATGGAGTCCAAGCCGACAGTCGAGGTCCCAGTGAAGGTGCCTGCAGGTGGGCTCTATCAGTCACCAGAAGCTTTTAAGGAGAGGCCACACAGTGATGAAGAGTATGGTCTAGAGTATCATGAGGATGAGAAGGAGCATGCCATTAAAAAACGGTTAGTTGGTTCTAAGTTAATTGTTTAAATGTTCTATGTTAGTCTAGCGTGGGTCACCTTCCAGTCAGATAGACCAACGACTTTAAAAGATTACTCAAACAGACTGATCATTGAAAGCAGAGAGCCGGGTATTGTTACGCAGCTTTCAAGAGGACTAAGTTTAGATTAAGATTTCAGCGAATTGCTGAGGAGACCACTATTATATCATCTGCCTAGCCTTTTCCCAACTATATTGGGGTCGGCTTCCAGTCAAACCGGATTCAGCTGAATACCAGTGTTTTACGTGGAGCGGCTGCCTACCAGACCTCCACCACCCATTAACTGAGTAACACGGTACTTCATGGCAAGACTGGAGTCAGATTAACTGGCTTCTGACTATCCGTAACGACTGCCAAAGATCTACAAATGACAGCCGGGACCAACGGCTTAACGTGCTTTCCGAGGCACGGAGGAAACTCGGTATATTAAGACGGTCACCCATCCACAGACCAACCTTGGCAAGCGTTGCTTAACCTCAAAGATCGATCCGTGCGGCTGTTATTATTTAGCCACGAGCTCCTCTGAGGAGACCACTATTATAATGAAGAGATAATTTAGGGTATTTGAAGACCTTCATGAAATAGAAGCCACTGGTTTTCGATAATTTAGCTAAACTCGATAAGCGAATGGATCCAAGAAGCAGGTTTATGTGGTCATACTGACAAGGTATTGTTAAAAATCTTTAATTCCTAACAAAAAATCGGAATTCAAATACATTGCATGTCAATCAGTAGATACCTACATGTTTCTGACCCACCGTACTTGTTTACAAGTTTTTATAACTTTTACCTCTCCATATCTCCGAAAGGGTGTAAACACATTCTTGAGTAAACACTTATTAAAAACAATGTAGGAAAGTGGAAAGCTGTTGGGGGCAATCACAGTGTGGGGGCTTCAATAAGATTTACTCAGAAGTTTCACTCTACAGCCTATATACCAGCCATACCATTTTTCCATTCTCTTATGTGTAGCCACAGTCTTCTGAACTCTTTTATAACAAATTAATTAGTCAATTACTGCCACTTGGGTGGATGTCCGAAGACAACAATCAATTAAATATAAGTAATCATAGTCTTTTGCAGCTTTTACACCGCACTCCTCTGTTTTCTTTCCTCTGTTCTTGTCCAGGATGTACATAATTGCTTGAAATGGACCTTCTGTATTTGTCTTGACGGTGTAGTCGACATAAGCATGACCTCTTTGGATGGCAAATATCCTTTCACTGGCTGCACATTGGTTAACACACATTAATGGTTATTACTCATTTATATTAATATCACTCGAATTATAATAATGAAGGAGTGCGCATGAATGAATGTCTGTAAATTATTCATTCAAAACTAATTTCTGCCCGCGGCTTTGCTTGCTGATAAGAATTTTGTTATTTCAAGGGAACATACCACCGAGAAGGAAAGTAACCAATTCCAGACATAGTCTATTCGTGTGCCAAGAATCGTCAATAAAATTAACCGTTTAGCGGTTGAGACGTGAAAATGTAACAGACATATACTATTGCACCTATAATATTAGTGTCGATTCCAGAGAGAGGTAGAGAGATCCTTGAGTTTTTGAAATGCTCTATGAGTTTGTGATAGTTTTGTTTGAAGGTGTTCAATTCGCCAAGTTGTCGATAAGGTTGGACCTAGAGTTAGCTGTGTTAGACAGTGCTAAAGCAACGGGTCTTAGGCCTAAATTCCAAGTTCTTTTAAAGGAAATATCCTCTATTCTAATAGGTTCTCACTTCGACAGTAAAAAAAAAGCTTGGTGAATGTGATAAAAACAAGCTATACCTACCTGTACATATTTGATTAAGTCGTGGAGGAATTGACTAAGAGTTGAAATATAAACATTAGCAACAATCAAGCAATACGACTACCACAAGTACAAAAAAACTTCAACATCCTATGTAAAAACTTCAAAGTTACGTAAAACATATAACACGTTACAATAAAGCACTCACATCAACTACCGTGAGAGAAAACTAAACGAACATTAATACAAGACAAAACATAACCATTGCAGTCATTTGCAACCGTCAGCGTAAAGATTGTGTCACCGACTCAGAACCACACAAAAACATGAAAACTTGCCCCCGTCGTCACCCGCGAGCTGTTCGACAGCGGACATATTGTGAGAACATATATCACCAGGAAGTACTTACATGTTGAACAACAATGTTTATGTTGTGCAAGCGGCGAAGAAAGGATTTACCAAATAAGTTATTGTCTTGATCTTAGCAAAGATTTGGATATGCTCATTTTGAAATTAAAAGAGTCTATTTCATAGATTCTTTCTTTCTATTCATTTCTATTAATCTACTTCGGTATGGCAAGTATGACAACTTGTCTAAGCTCAGTAGATTATGACATGTTTGTACTTTCTTTTAGTTGACAGTCTACCTACCAATTCCGAAAGCCGAATTTAGAATGGGAATAGAACAGAAAATGGTTTTAAAAATAAATAGGCCCTCACAAAATGCCTGATTAAAGCAAATGTATCAATTAGTTTTGAAAACAATGTTAACGAAAAAATTTACTATTTTGCAAATGTAACGCGAATTAAAATAATAGATAATCCTTGCAAGCAAACCAACAAATCAAACCTAACTCATCTCCTATTTAGCCACCGAACACATTCATCAAATGAAGATACAATCGCAATGATGGATAGATATCATAAACGCTAATAAAGATGGATGCGCGTACGCTGCGATAGTGGATCTAAGACCACCGCGCGAGCACTGGCCGACGATTTATTTGAATATCATGTTATGTGACTGTAGTATGTTAAAAGACTTGCATGTGGCTGTAGACGTTAGATCTACTTTCTTTTCAAATGCTTTGTGCTCGCTGGGAGGGCTCCCATGTCGCAACATTAGATATTGTTGTGATAACCACTCTTTCGTTTCACGCTCGCTCGTAGAATATAGTCTGCAACTATTTATATTATGCATTATTGATTGAAGATGTTTGTTTTTGTGGTTAAATTACAATAACAGCCGCACAGTTAAGCAGCGTTTGCGAGGTCGGTCCGTGGTGGGTTGTCCTTAATATATCGAGATTCCTCCAAACCTCAAAAAGCACGTTAATCCGTTGGTCTCGACTATCGTTTGGTAGATCTTTGAGAGTCAAAAGCCCAAAAATGTGAGACCAGTTTGGCCGAGGCAATTGCTCCATGTAAAACACTGGTAACTCAGCTTCATTCAGATATAATACATGTACCACTCCAATGTAAGCATGTGTAGTCTGACAGGATTAAGGGAAATTTGGATTTAAGAAGATTAAGAAAGTTCTTTTAATACTTTTATGTCGACATTGGCCGCCTTTTCAACCAGATGAACAATCATCTTCCCGTCTTTGAGGTGCTCCTTACCTATCCCTTACTTATTTAAACGGCTGTTTTGTTCCAGTGTGAACCCGTGGAAGAACCTGCTGCGTCTGGTGACGGCTTTCATCCCGGTGGGACTCATCATCTCCGCGCTCACGCCCAGCATCGTCACCATTCACAATGTGGATGATAACACGTAAGTACAATAATTAACTCACACACCTAAAAGCTCATACGATGCATTTTTAAACAACAATAAGGCAAACGGCGATACACCACCGGTTCATAGAGGACATACCACCCATACGCACAAACCATTTCGAGAATTATGGGTACTGCTAAGGAGTGGGATGTCCTGTCCTGTCGTAGACTGTGTTGCCTCATAGCTACAAATTCCCTGCTGGAGATTTTTTCTTGATAGCTACAAACCCCAGGCAATAGGTTTCTAACGTTGTTCATATTTGATCACATCGTCGCTTAACATCTGGTGAGATAGTGGTCCAACGTGAGCTCAACGACAACAGTGACCTAGCAGCAGAGGCTCTACACAAATTATACAATATCACGTGGTCAATACCATTTATATTTAAATTCTGACCATTGTTTTCACTAGCAGAATGCCGTTTGGTATACAAGTCCAGGTGCAAAGGGGGTGGCTTTTCTTCGCCTTATCGTCAATAAAGAATTCTTAAGTTTATTTTCTTCTGATACGAAGTGAGTTTTTTGTATTTTGCGTCTGTGTTGTATAAAAAGGACCGAGAAGGGGAAGTCGGGTAAAAAATTGGTTGCATTGGACTTTTAATTTTGCTACATACAATATAGAGTTTGTTGTTTGTCGATACCTATCTCGAATTCCGAGTTCAAATATAGTTGATTACATATTATCATAATGTTATCATAACACGGTCATTTCGCAATAATTATAATACAAATATTATTTCATTGAAGATAAAAAATTGGATAACTAGGAACTGATTAGTTAGGTCAATAAACTGACATTTAGTATTTCACAATAATACGACAGTTTAAATGCTAGTTATGCCATGTTATTATCTAAACATAATTATGTCAAGAGATAGACACTAAACTGCACATGATCGATCTGACGAAAAGTAAGTCGGGACTAACGAAATTGTGACTTTTATGTCGGTGTTTCTTCTCAGAGTGCAGTGAAAAGTCCGAAAACACTAAGTCGCAGACGAGCTGTGCACTTGAACCGGATGCTGCGTTTCCTAGTACACACCAAATCGCTCGAGGAACAAACAAAGATATTCAATAAAATGAAAGAGTATTAGGACATTTCCTAATACTCTTTCATTTTATTGAATATCTTTGTTTACTTGTTTGTTTGTTTGTTTGTTTGCTTGTTTGTTGACAAACAACATTTTGTTTGTCAACAAACAAGCAATAATAACACCCCTAATTTGGATTTGAAGTATCTCTAAGTGCACTGCAATTTCTTGTCGTAAGTTACAAGGAATTCATGTAAACGGTAAAACAAGAAAATATTTTGCCGTCTGATTTTTTGAAAAATAGGAAAATTTATAATAGCAAAAGCCACACACGACACGGTTGGCGCAGTGGTTGAGCGATCGGCTGCTGCGCTGCGTGTCGCAGGTTCGATTCCCGCACGGAACAAAATATTTGTATGGCCTACTGATAGTTGTTTCGGGTCTGGCTGTTTGTGTATGTGAGTTTGTATGTTTGTGAACGCACCCACGATACAGGAGAAATTCCGAGTGTGGGCAAAGTTTTTTAAAACAAAAAAAAAAAAAGTGACGTATATCATACAAAATAACAATTAACTACAGACCATGCTCGCAGCGCCAACATCCGTGTAGGCTCAGTTACATTACACGGCGATGGACGCGCGCAAGCACCGCGGATGTATCGCGCTCGCGGCACGCGATTAGCTTGCACGCAGCACGCGACATGCACGCGACGCGCGCAATCATTCCAGTTTTAGTTAGTCCAGTAAGATTGATGACACGAGAAGTGTCAACCTAAGGAGTAAAGACAGGGTAACTGCATTAGAGCTTATGTACGACATTAGTGGGAAATTATGCCTTAACTCATGTAAAATTCTGTACGTAGTGTCGTTCGGTATGTTGCCAGATAGAGCAAAACCCACGAAATAATTAAAGAATTGAAGTTCATTGTGTATATAACAACCAGAGTACAACCAGCAGTGTTTTGTACATAATACAAGAAAACTAGAAAACTAGAGGGCACTACTCAAACCCTTCCTTAACATTAATTCCTATAAAAAAGAAAATACAGAAAGAACTTTGAAAATAATAAATAAAGACTGCCTGACCTGTAGCATTAATTCCATTCCAATGGTGTGGATTAATATTGTGAAATTTACTTACACAAATTAACAAGCTTAATGTGAGATAATACATTAGAAAAACAATTCAACAAACTACCCGTAGCATGCTCTTTGTTAAAATATTATCATATGCTGGAAATAGACCTCCCCCAGGATGTGGGGGTTGTCATAATCGCCACGCTTGGCTGGCTGGTTGGCGATCGCAGTGCATGGTGGTGAGTTTTACAGAGAACGCTGCTACCCTTTCTCTGGCGAGTCCCTTGGTCGCCTCTTACGATACCCACGGGAAGTGATGGAATGGTATTATTCTTTTACGGCACCGGCCAATACCATACGGCAAACGTTAAAACATAAAAGAGTGCATTAACCAAATAAAACATGGGTCGTCGAATCTTACGATACGGCCACCATTACTGGGAAGCCTACAGCTCATGTTCGGGAAACATACTACTCTGTCAAGAAAGTACCGGGAAAAGATCAATAATACACAAAATGTCTGTTATTCATCCAAATTTATTTTATCACCTTCAAAGTATGCTCCTTTAGAAACGATACACTTGCGCCAATGAATAATCCATTCATCAAAACATTTTTTAAACGCTGCTTTCGGAATTGAGTTGAGTTCTCGCCGCGAATTCTCCTTTATGTCTTCTATCGATTGAAAACGGTTCAGTTGGAAGGCGCCACTCCGAAGCTTGTTGACTAGTTTGCATGTCAAACTCGTAAACCCACGTCTCGTCACCAGTAACAATGCGTTTCATGAATGTTGAGTCCGAACTGACTCGTTCTAGCATGTCCTCAGCGACTTTCATGCGATTGAGTTTTTGGAGAAAATTCAGATCTTTTGGGACTAGCCGAGCAGCAACATGTTTCATACCCAAATGATTAGTTAAAATGGTAAGGATCGACTCGTGAGATACAGAAAGTTCGGCGGCTATCTCTCTCAGAGTTGAATAGGGATTTTCAGTCACTATTTCCTTCACTTTTGCGATGTTAACTTCAGTTGCAGACGTTGACGGCCTACCAGAGCGAGGCAAATTTTCCATCACATCTCGACCGCTTTTGAACGCTTTGAACCACTCATAAGCACGAGTTTTTGATAAAGTCGATTCACCGTAAGCCTTCTGTAACATTTTCAGTGACTCCGAACACGAAATTCCATTGGCGATGCAAAATTTAAGACAAACTCTTTGTTCGATATTTTTGTCCATTATGAAATTCGCAATACACACTATATATATGATATTACTAAAACCAGCACTGTATTTAATATAAATAACAGATGCAACTCAAACTCCGCGCCAAAATGGAAAACAGTTGTGCCAATCTAACAACTACAAAAAAACAAAAATTTGAATTTGGAACCATAAACAAATCATCCATTCCCGATACTTTTTTGACTGAATGTACGATACGAGTGCGTATTACCCAATCGTTCTTACCATTGCATGCGTACACGTCTCTACTTAGCACTTCACTAACCCGAGGTTTTTGTTGTTCACAATACGGGAATAAAAGAAACAAACTGAACGCGTTGCTGCTTATCATAGAAAGTTGTAAGTTTTATGTGTGAGGAACTGTTGGCGTAGCGGTGTTGGGATTTTACGCGGATTTCTTGTTTCATTGACAAATGATTAGTGGTAGTTAGATTTGTGAGCTTTACTGGAAATATAGGCAGCTTATGATTTACTGTAGGGTAATTGTTTCCATCTATTCTGACGTCACTTTTGAAAAGTGAAATAAATCATGACTGTCCAAGAGCTCGCTGGTTTGGTGATATCGTCAAATACTAGAAACTACCCAATGCGGAACGTGACCGGGAAGTATGGCAGAAGAAAAATTAAGAGGTGATGATGACGATGAGAGTGGCTAATAAAGAGTTAGGATAGGTATTATTCTTAGCTATACCTAATAAATAGAAGTTGCAGTGGTGCAGTGGCTTGTTAGGTATACAAGCCCACTACACATCGCTGAAGTGAAACTTATTGAAAAGTTTAGTGTCATTAAGGACAATAGATTAACACGGGATTAGTTAGTTATTAAGTATAATTCTATTATAGGCCTAGACTAATATATACCTACTACTGAACCATATGTACACTTTTTGTGAACTTGTTATTTCAATAAAATTTATTATTATTATTATTATTATTATTATTATTAGTTGCTATAGATTTGAATATAAAGAAGCTGCTAATTTACCACTTCAATTTGAATATCTACTCCTTATTAAGTGGAAAAAAGTATTGAATAAACCATCGCCATCAGTCAGCTGTCACGTGCAATGGCGCGCATCAGTCGGTCAGTCCGCCAGTGCCACGCACGGCGCGGGCGCATGGCGGCGCGCATGCGCGGAAGACGCGTCCGTGTGTTACGCAACTGTAAGTGGGTAAATGTGCATGCAGTGTACTGGGGAAACTTTTCTAGTTATGGAAGTGCATTAGATAGTTTATCCTTTTAGGGAATAAATAAAACTGAAAACTGATTAAGTATAAATCAATCGATAAATCAAAATGTTTATTTCTGAAAATAACAATTCATATTTTGTTAGCAAGTAGTATTTTAAACTATGTTAGTATCTACACATAAAATTATTTTCTTTTTTGTGTTATATATTCATTACTTTGCATACTTATTGTATAAATTCAAGTTCTTAAAACGTATCAGACAGATGTGTTGCTGGGGAGTTTGTTGGCCACTTCTTCTCCACAGCTAAAACACCAGGAAGTGGTGACGAGCGGGCGTTTTGGGGGGAGTCTTTTATAAAACTTGACGTTCAAAAATTGCTAGGTCTCAGCCTTATTTCAATAAACGACATTTGATTTTGATAAAATTAAATTAAATTGAAAATTAAACAAAAATTAAAATCATCATAATTAAGTAAATTAAACCAAAAACCAATTAAAATTACATGAGCATAAAAAATAAAACAATAATAACGCCTACTACGCAGGTACGTGTGCAACCAGTGCATAAAGTAAGCAAATCTTTTTCGTATAAGGGATAACCTGTAGAAGTCATCTACTGTTTTGAATTAAAAGATTGTAAGGTGTTACAATAGGTGGTCTTATCACTAAGAGCGATCTTCAACATACGCAAATCAGCAACACAGGACACAAATTTCATATGGCCATTATTTCCCTTTTCCTGTCGGTTGTTGTGGCAACACTTGGGGGAGGCCTATGTCCGGCGGTGGACGTCTTTCGGCTGATATGATGATGATGACTATTTACCTTATGACAGGAATTTACTCTTCCAGTAATCATATCTACTTATGCGGATACTAGTATCATTGTCAAGTATCAATACTTTGAATTGTTATTAATTATAAAAAAATATTTCGGGCGGCATAGACCATAGAAAACTTAACCTAGTCAAGTATACATTTCTTTATTTGCCATGACTTGCCATTTTTTTTTTATAAGCATGGGAAATCATCAAATGACTCCTTCCGCTCTGGGTGAAGCAGAAGGGTGTGCCAGACTCTTACTGACTAAAACCCATCCGTGTTCCTCCTCATGCCCTTTGCGTTCCAGGGCCCTCTCTCTTACGCGTTCGGCCTCCTCCTTCGCTAGCATTACTGCTTCGCAAAAAGAGGTGACCGCTTCCCATGCCTCCTCGCTCCGGACCATGGATTGACACGACCAGGGCCGGATGCGAGAGGTCGCCGTCACCGGTCGCCTCGACGGGGACAAGCCATGACTTGCCATACCAACACAAGTCATGACCCAGTGATTTTGAAAGAGACAATCAAAATTTACAGCTATTGCGTTCAGAATGCCTCCCTCAAGCCATGCTATGCATGCTCATGCCTCTAATATTTACCCTCGGGATATCATCGATGCATAATTCAGAAATTTTGGTTAATCGTTTTTTGACACCGTCTTCCGAAATTAAAGTCGGCTGTATTTTTATGTAATATTTTTTCACTTTTTAGTGGTACCTGCGTACCACTAAAAAGTTAAACCGCAAACACAGCGTATGTTATGTTATGAACTGGTGTAAACAATCAACAGACATCAGACTTCAGCAATCCCGATCCATTTGCTATCATTTATTGAAGAGTTCCGTTACCTTTCTCCGAAGTTCTTCATCACATCTTTACCATATTGAAATGGGACCAGTCCGGGAAAAAACTCTTCCAAACAAAAAATAATCATCCAAATTGGTTAACAATTGGCGAAAATATCGCTGAACATACATACAGCCGAACATCCTCTTTTTTGAATAAGTCGGTTAAAAATACAAACTGTTCTTGTTTCAGAAAATCGTCATCCCTGCCGTACCGTCGCTCAGACCCCGGTACGTCGAGCATGTCGGGCATGTCGGGCATGTCGGACGTGGCTCCCATCAGCGAACGATGCCGCCGACGGCTGCTGTGTGAACTGCACTCCGAGAGGAACTATGTGCCGTGAGTATGGATGATGATGGATAGGTGGATGGGTAGAACTGGGCCAAATGCTAGGTCCCATATCTAGTCAGAAGTACTAGTTGCCTACCAAATAATCGTAGGTATCTGTTTGGACCACAGCGCGAAATTCTTGTCGCCCGTCGTTCCTTTGTCGTAGATCACGATGTTTATTCTAATTTATTTGACACCTTACTTAATGCGGGTCAAACACGTTCCAATAATTTAATCAAACAGGTTGGTTAAAACTGTTTGAGATGATAATTACCAAGCACAAATATCTGAATTGCGTTAGAATGTTTATGAAAAACAGTGTATGTGCTTATAAAATTTGAGGGTTTCCCTCGATTTTCAGTGGATCCCATCATCAGATTCTGACTTGGTGACAATGGGACCACCTCAGCTTTCAAATAAAAAAAGTTTTTTTTAATCGGTCCAGAATTGGCGGAGAAATCGGTGAACATACATAAAAAAAAGATACATACACCGAACATAGAACCTCCTCCTTTCTGAAGAAGTCGTTTAAAAATGAGTCGTCAAATGGCACCAGATTGTTTGATCAAATTACTTTAACTTATATGGCCCCAATTAGTGAGATGGGTGACTCAGGTGCATAAAAGTTCCGATTAACACACCTGACAGATAATTTTACAGATATTCTGGTACGCCTATCCACTAAATCATCATCATCATCATATCAGCCGAAAGACGTCCACTGCTGGACATACGCCTCCCCCAAGCGTCACCACAATGACCGGTCCTGCGCGTCTTGCATCCCTCGGCTACCCGCGACCTTTACTGGGTCTTCCAACGTTGTGTCTTCAGGTAGCGGTCGCCATTCCAGAACTTTTTGGCCCCATCGACCATCTGTTCTGCGAGCAGTGTGACCTGCCCACTGCCACTTTAGTTTGGTGATCCTTCGGGCTATGTCGGTAACATTGGTTCGAAGTGTAATACACAATATAAGATGTGTGATATGCCCTAAGTATAGTCTAAACGATCTAAACTGCACTCACATACACGTCATTCTAGCCTAATCTCATCTCCATACAAAACAAAACAAGATTAAGCTCTCAACCGCCAAGTGACCTAGAAGGTGAGGGGTTAGCTCTACAAACACTTTCTCCAAGAACACGTGAAGCCAGGAAACTATCGCTGAGTTACAACACTAACAAACCTGTTAGGACTTATTCTAGCTGCTATTATATCATATTGTAATGATGGCGTGTTGAGGGAATGCGGTGAAAGAGTGACGACACTTGTACTGGCGGAGCATGCTGAGTAGTCCTTGTGTCAGGATTGTTAATTAGGTAATCAATTATATAAGTGTAGTTTTAGCTTTTCATTTTGTTAATTTGCAATAGTTTAATTCCAAAACAATGAAGATCTATATATAGTTAGTAATTTAGGGTTATAGGTAGTGGAGTCTATAAGAAAGAAAAAAAAAGGATGGATGTATTGTGTGAGTAGCGATATGAAAGAAAAGAAAGTTAGTGGAAGCGTGACGACTGATAGGATAGAATGGAAGAAAAAATCGTGTTGCGCCGACCCCAATTAACACGGGATAAAGGCAGGAAGATGATGAGTGGAGTCTACGACATTTTTCGTGAAAATGCACATTAGTAATAGGGGCAATGAGAACAGTAAAATTATATATGTGGTACATCAATCTGTCTAGACGTATGTATCTCAAATATGATCGGGTCGGCTTCCAGTCAGCAAAACGCAGATGAATACCAGTATTTACTGACCGCTACATTACAGTAACTTGGTTACACGATACCTCTTGGCAAGACCGGTTTCTGATTTGGTAGTTACTAATTGTGAAGACTGTTAAACACCTATCAATTACAGCTTGTTCCTCGGTATGTTAAGATGGACTCACTCATGGACAGAATTTGTCAAGCGACGCTTTAACCTAAAATCAACCACAACTTAAAACGTATTTAAATCGATTATTTCAGCCCACAAACAGTCCCCCGTCGCACCATGAAGCACTGCTACAAGATCCAGTGCGAGGACACGGAGGCGCTGTGGAGGATGCTGCGCTGGCTTTTCAGCTACAACCAGGACACGGGGGCTGGAGACCAGAGGGGAAGGCTTCTCACTTAGTTAGTATTAAGTGAAAATTAAAGTTATGTGAAATGTACTGTTCGCGCGTTTATGTCTTTTGTATGAAAGGTTTTTTAAGGGGGTTTGTTCCCGAATATCCTACTGATTAATCTGAAGCGCTGTATGTATTTAAATTAAGGTGTTTTTATGGATTTTGATTAAATAATGTTAGTTTGTTACTAGAATGTTTCTGTTACTAGAAACTATTATAATCAGAAAGTAGAAAAGTTTTGATGATTCGATTTGATGAGTTCTATTGTAGATGATCAACTAATGAGGTCCATCGACGTTTACGATGATGTATTACTGAACTAGAATTTAAATTGATTTTAGTAATTCGCTCGCGAAAGCCTGTTGTATGCCTTAAAGAATGATATTGTAAAAAGGAATTTAATAACAAATAATAAAGTGAAACTAGAAAACCTGTGATATACTGAAATGAGCTAGCTATCATAGCAAGTCTCAATTAAAAACACTAATTAAGTAATAATTACTATATTTTATTTATTTTACAACCCGTTACTAATTTAATGTATTTTCATTTAATAGCGGCTAATAGTGGTGTCGTTTTCAATTACTCGGACCGGATGTCGGCTCGCCTGGCAGTTGGCAGTGGTCACATCCGGTCAACTAAACGACGTCTGAGTATTTACTGCATTTGCACTTAATTGTAATTGATTTAAGGATCTATAAATGTCTGATCTAATAGAGAATAACGGTAACTTGGATCCTTATCTATAGACTTTCCCGGCAGTACTCATTCATATGCAGTTCCCTGTTAATTGGTGAAACTAGATTGCGGAAGATTGAGAGGATAATGTTTGAAAGCATAAGTTTTTTAAGTAAGTGACAAATACAATCTGATCGCTGATCAAAACCAATTTTGAAACAGAATGCATGATGACTTCCACGCCTACGATTGAAGGCAAGGATCTGATCGGTCGATGTCATCGATCGAGGGTAACTCTGGTCCATTACTAACCTATTCAAATGTTTTTACTTTGCTATTGTTAGTTGAATAGTTGAGCTCCCTAAAGTTTAAAATTGAGCTACACGATCACTGACAAATATTTCAACTGTAATCTGTGTAATGCTTACCTCTTATTCTTCTCCTATTATTCTTCTTTTATTTCTTCTTATTTTATCTAAATGGTTCTCATATGATTTGACCAGTAAGGGTTATATGGATGTTAAATTTTAAAAAATTGACCTGTCTGTGTATTCTAAACTAGAAAACACTCTTTAAGTTTAAAGTGACCACGAGAAATTGCCGAGTAAAAGCTTCATTTTTTACCTTTTTATTAATAATATAATTTGCACTTTGGTCAACCCGTGGTCAAGCATCATCTGCCTAGCCTTTCCCAACTATATTGAGGTTGACTTCCAGTCAACCCGTGGTCAAGCAATGCCGGAAAATATTAAAATATGAACAATTATAAACATGTCTTAGGAAAGTTACAACACCGATTCGTCACTTTTTAATTTATTACAAGTTCCGTTTAACTAAAGTGCCGACATTTACGAACCGAGGTAGGTACTACAGCGTGTTCACTTTCATTCATAATTCCAGTGAGTCAGGCTGTTTACATAAAGCGCTACAGCAAAATAACAACAGCGCCACGTTTCTCTCAGCTGACTCATGTAACCGCAGGATTAATCGGTAACAATTCATTTCATAACATGGGATTTACAAATGACTTGACCGGAGAAAATGTATTAGACACCAACGACATGAGGTTTATAAGAAAGCAATCGACTTTCAGAAGAAAGCTTTTGTTTCTTCCTCTTTTCAAGTCAATGTTTCGCTCTCTCGATGATTTGAGCCCAGTAGATGGCCAAGTGTCAGCAACATTTCTGCAAACGCGCAGATTTGCAGGCATTTGGACGATTCCAGCGTAAGGGATATACCTACTCTTGTCAGGATACCGAATTGACGTTGGGTAAACGGGTAACCAAAACCCCGATTTATCAAGTTGCGGTTGAAAAGATATTATTGGTACATAATCTTGTTATTCCCTTTGAGGTGATTTATCACCTAAGGACTATTGTTTAGCTTAAAATAATAACGACAACAGTAATGGAATGCCGACAGTATACAGTAATGGTGGCTTTACTGGTTAAAAGTAAAACTAGTCTTATTACGAGAGACAAGAGGCATCTTCAAATTCCGCCAAAAAAAATCCGGTTCGCATCCTTCCGCATTCAGCTCATTCAGGTCTGATTTAGGCTGCGCATCCACCGGCGCATTATATCACAACACACACATTCCGCAAGTGAAACTCCGCATTATGTGATGTTTACATAGGCACAGATAGCCATAGCGCTATGTGCTAAATAATTCGCATTATGTATGTGGCCGGTATTTGAAAGCAAATGACTGGAGATAAGACCGCACAGTTTATGTATTTTGTGGTTTGGTTTAGTAGCTATAATGGACTTAAGTCTGTCTTTGAGCTGATATGTGGCGCTTTAATCTAGATTTGACCATAAACCTATCAGTCTAGTGCAGCTAGGGATGGCGAACCAACGACACGCGTGTCAATGTTTTACGGTAAAAATGTAATTTTGTTTCACCAATCCATCGATGATGGATGTCTCCAGGTCAGCCACAACGATGATCACCTTTTTATTAGCAACAGACAATTTTTTTTATTTTTTCTTTTATTATTTTTCTTTTATTTCTTGAGAGGGACATTAGAGGGTTTTTTAAGCAAGCATATCGAAGGTGAAAAGTTGATAGCTGAGCAGATGAGAGAACACCAAAATATATGTGAAAAATAACAAATAAATAGGCAGATATAACGAATAAATTGTGAGCTCTCTATAACTGACTTCTTTGATGGCACGCCATGGCCACACCAATATTGATTTTCATAAGAATACCACCATCACCCAAAAAGTTTCACCATCCCTGGTCTAGTGTTACCAATAAGGATATTAGTTCAGTCAGAGTCACACCACAAGCCACCACATCCGGTGCTGGGTGGACACGGAAATGGCGGGTTATTAATATTTAAATATGTTCGATAGTCGCTTTATTGTAAGTGGCTTAGATAAGATTGACGTCTGAATAATATCAGCATTATGCTGAACGGTTCATATTTCTAAATCATCAATTCAATTTAAAATTATAATGTCCGGACTTGCTCAAAGAACCTATTGTAATTGGATCTTCTTACACTTCATTTTACACCTTATGCTGTTACCCATATAACAGCAAAATAAATTTCGATCTTATTAAAAAAGGCGTTTGTGCACGAGCTCTTATTTGATTCCAATTAGTGTATTTTTTCGTAAGTCTTATAAAACTTTGTCTCTGTCATCTCTGACATAGACTAGAGTCAAGAGCAAACCCATTGCAAATAAAAAAAAAGCATTCCGAATATTTTCCATATCAATATTTACGTATACGAGTGAGTCCACAGGCTCAAAAAGAAACAAAATTAAAAATAAAAGCTTGTAACTAAAACTAAAAATAATCTGGTACATATGAACGTAAAAAACCGTTCAAAGCGTCGCAATATTATTGCAGCAACTACGAATGTCCAAAACTTATCAAAATGTAGAAAAATTAGAAATGTTTGCGACTGCAATGCAAGTGATCCTTACGAATACGATAATCTTAACTTTATTTGTTCCTTTATAATACGATATTAATAGCATATTGCAGCAACTTAATCTGAACTTACGGGAAACAAACTTAATTAAGCAAGTCAATAGCATAAAGTTATATTATTCAACCGACAAACAGCGAGATATTCATAGCCTTTCATTCAGCTGCGTCACTCGGATGGAAGCTATCCGAGTGACGTCATCGGTAAGCGATGAATATTTAATTAAAGACAATTAACGAGATGACGCGAGTGAAATATTACTAAAGTATAGATATGTACGAAGTAAAAGTGATTGTAGGAAACACTCTCTCATTACAGCAATAATGAAATACAATGAACCAATAACCGGATAACTACATGTTGGACCAATGTCTGGTGCCTATATTTAGTGCCAACTTCGTTGGTATATATGGAGTATCCATCGAGGGTTTGCTGAAACATTCTTTGTTGTTAGTGTAATACGTAGAAATGAGGCTGGGTTTCATCAGATAATCCAACAATAGAATCGCTTGCGCTGAGCAAGGCTAGGTAAATGAAGCGATTCTATTGGCTCTTAACAAACAAATCCCTCGCTACGCATCCTCGCACATCTCTTGTGGAAATGCTAAAAATCTTAGAAAAAAATGGAAAAGAAAAGTATAATTTTAACTTGTGCCTATTGTAAATATGGGCCTTTTATAAGAATGGACCGAAATATGTATTCTGAAAAGCTTACGTAATTGGGATTATACGACCCCAATCTTTTGAAAAGCAAGCAGACGCCGGGTGCTGCAACTTAGCTAGGAAAGACCAACGTCCAACAATGGACTGCGATGAACCGAGCCTATTTCAGCGAGCAATGGACACACGTCTGTCACCAATAGCAAATCTGTAGACACAATTAAACACGTTGATTTTAGTGCTTTCCTGGTGTTATTGTCACAAATGATGGACAGCATGATCAAGGACCATGACTGGACTGTACAACTACTTATTACGAGATTACAACCACTTTCCGTTGTCACGTCCGTCAGGTTTCTCTGAGGAGTGGACTCTTGAAGGTAATAATGCGAAATCATCTGCAGTTTTCGAAGGTTTTAGTGGCAGAAGTTAATTGCCGTGTATGTGGCTCCTCATTATGTGTAGTTTGCTATTATAAAGACACCATTACCACTGCTGGACCTGTGGATTCAACCTAGAACCTCACGTTTTGTAGCAGCGCGGCAGTGCAATCACTGAAGTAATTATCACGCACATCATTTGTTTTGAGGGGATAATAAGCAGTTTGAGTGACTAAGAAGATATGAATTAATAAGATTTTAGTCGTAGGTATGCTGAATTATAAAAGTCAAAAGTGGTCAGAAAGAAGGAAATCTGACACAAGGCTTGCAAAGGGGAATCGCTTGCGCAGTTACAGGGTTATGGAGATCAGATAGGCAGACGCCCTATGTAAAATACTGGGATTCAGCTGCACCCGCTAACACTGGAAACCGACCCTAACATATATGGGAAGAGGGTTAACAGATGTAGCACATTTTAATTTTACAACCAGAGTGCCAATTCTGATAACTTTTAAGCAACGTTAGCTTTCGCATATAATTAGCAATCTTTCAAAAAAGCCTTAGTGCTCGTTTACGTGGCTACTCGCACTAAATTCAAACATTTATGTCGTTGTATGAGAGCGTCTACGGAGACGCGATTTACGTACGCGGCTTCCCACGCGGCGTTGCACGCAGCGTCTCACGTGGCGTCGCACGTGGCGTCGTACGCAGCGTCTCACGCCTAACGCCCCGCGTCTCCGTAAACGAGCACTTAATCTACATCTACACTAATATTATAAAGACGAAAGATTTGTTTATTTGTGTTTTTTTTTGAATAGAATAGGCTCCTACTGGACTGATTTAGAATCTTACATTATCCCTTACGAACATGGGTTTTAGAATATTTTCAAAAAAGTTAGGGATCCGTATGAAAACTGCGATAATGTAACCCAAAGTGTGAAAAAAATACCAAAAAATAATCCTTATATCGCGTAATCTGCGTAAACTATTGACAAAAGAGAAAAGTGATGTACTACAGTTTTATAGAATCCATTAATACCCACAAAAAAATTCCGGGATGGTATACTATATATCTAACTATTATGGTTAAGTCACAATAACCGCTTTTTGTTCAAATTATTCGATCAAAACCCGGGTGGAATGGAATAGTGGTGATTTTGGTAACATGATATCAGTCCTTATTCATTTAAATGGTTTGGTAATGTTGGTTGGTTATGTGTACGTCAATTACAATTTAAATTATGCAAATCGGACCTTTCGTTTAAAAGTTACGACGGGAATAAAAATACTCGATTGAGGCGGTTTAGAAACTCTGACACTAGGGTGTGTGGTCGTTAGACCTTACTGTCCACACGATAAGAAGAAGGGGAGTCTATTAATTTACACGTTACCCTTTATAGAGGGAGGACTTATGGAGATGAAGGTCGTGGAGTACGTACTAAATCCGCGCGAACGAAGTCGCGGGCGAAGTGCTAGTTTCCATATATTTTTGACAGATTGCAACTGACCTGCAGATGCGAACGAAGTTCAAACATTATTAGAATTGGCACTCTGGTTGAAGTTTGTATGCAAACAAAGCAGTTCAGCCCCTGTAAATTAACATAAATTAAGATAAAACCCCGCAAAATAATTCAAAACGATCACAATAATATATTAAAACGGACACATTAATATTCAGCCGCAATCGTAACACAATCTAACAAAAAGCAGATTTCTCGTTACGTAACATTCGGTATTTGCGGAAGTAATCTGAGGAAAGTGACGCCAATTCATTTTGCAAACACTAAGAAAGTGTTATGTTTCGAATATAATGAAAGATACAAGTAAATGTTAGCGCTTTGTTGATCAATTAATTGGATACGAATTACGGTTAGATTATAAAACGAATGGATTAGTAACTGAAGTTTCCTGAATGCAGTTGGTAGATACTTGTCAGGTACAATTCGAGTATCATCAATCCGAATCTACTGTAAAACCTGTTAAGTGCGAGTCGGACTTGTACACGAAGGATTCCGTGCCATGAAACTTAATTTTTGTTATTTGTTGTTATACCGGCAATAGAAATACAAAATCTGTGAAAATTTCAACTTGCTGACTAACGGTATTACTTAGTGTTGGCTTTGTAATAGGGTGCCCCTATACCCTTCGGATGTGGGACCCTAAAATTTAAGTAAGGCCTTCTATTCTCTTGGACACACATCTATTGGAAACTTTTTCGTTTTCAATAGAAGTGTGTACATGATACCCGTAGCACAAAACTAAATTAGCAGCTATAATTGTTAGGACGACGGAAGGGACTGAAGGGTGTCTCAGCATTATCATGACAAAAGTCTAAAAAAACATCTCTAGTCAGGTGAGCTATCAGGATCAAAATCAAACTATCATTAAAAACAAAACGCTTTTACGAGCAACCCACGGAAACGTATGACATAAACATTGCCTAATAAACAACCACAAATATAATAGCTTAATATTACAACAGCACATAACACTATGTGGCCAACAATTGCACAAACACTGCCCATTCACGGTTGTTTATTGAAGCCCATTCACAAGTTCGTGACGAACACATCGCAGGCGCACCATAAAATGTTAGCACAAAGAATGGCTCTAGGGAAATGACGCAATTGGCGCATAACGTTACACCCTTATAACAAACATAGACACTTTCTTTGCCGCAGAATACAACCGCAATATCCGCAACTAAGGTCTTTTTGGCATTATAAATTACGTTCCAGGGCCGCGGTGACTTTTTCGAACAAAATCTGCGACCCTGGCAGATCATTTATTATCCTAGCAGTTTGATAATGTGCTATGCAGCTGTGGTCTTCTATAACGAAATATCTGGGCAATACTGCAGATAGGAAACGTGCGAACTCCAGAGTCAAGAAGGAATTTAGTGATGATCATACTTTTGTATGGAAGAGTTTGTAAGAATAGATAGCGAAACATGAGTAAAAGAGTCATTACCAAGAGATGTAAAGCGTAAGTTAATTCGGATATTAACACGCAAATTAACACGGAGCAAAAACAAAGTAGCATAATAATATTGCAGCGATGCCACTGAGCAAGAAGGGTACCAATGTGGATATTTAACCATTGATTTTGGTGAAGTTCAGATGAGGTAAACATTTTACATCTATACCGTACCCGATTTTAAACGATGGCCGCAAACATGTCTGAAAACAAACCTAATTAAAACACTTGTCGTTATCGCGTACAACGTACCATGGACGCAGAATCAGTGTATCCTACATTAAAAGCTGAATTTTAATATCTTATATGTTACCTTTTGAGGCTATAACAGACTTAATACACGCTTAATTATTTTTCTGGCAACACGGAGACAGAAGTTTCGTTGGCTTGGTAGTGGGGATTAGTCTACGCCTCGACAGAAACGTTTCCTTTTGTAGATCAGTCTTATTCCTGAGCTCATGGCAAACAATCGGCCGACACTTTATATTTCTAGACTAGAAGCTAAGCATTTATGTTAAAAGTCCTAAATAAAACGCATTTTATGATCCCACTGTTTCAATTCCGGTTGTTTTTACACTTAATATGAGATCTATAGCAGTAATGCTATAGCTAAGCTTAACCTCAGGAGAAAGTGCTAGGAGCTAGATCCTCGGTCCGTCTCCCAGCCGCCTGCGCCGCGCCGACCTCATAGTTACACAATACGAAGATTATTATGCGCACGCGCAGCATGCCGTCACACACTTGTATGACTATGCATAGGATGTAAATGACCGGAGTGCAGAGTTTGGCTGACTGGCGTCTGCTCCAGTTTTTTTGGTTGCTGTACAGACAAGTAATTTGTAATGTATTTTTAATTTATGTTCTGTGTTTGTTAAATTAATGCGGAGAAAGTCAGTAGCTTAGGTTTATGTAGTTATAAGTGCTCGTAGCTAAATAATAACAGCAGTACGAATCGATCTACAAGGTTAAGCAACGCCTGCCAAGGTCTGGTGGATGATTGGCCATTTTATCACGTCGAGATTCTTCCGTGCCTGAGAAAGCACGTTGAGCTGTTGGTCCTGGCCTTAGATTATATAATTTCATCAAAGGTCCTGGCCTAGGGGTGGATGCAGGATTGCCGTCGTGGCGGAGCGTGAGCTCGCTAGGGGCAGTAAGCAAAGTTAACAAAAAAAGTACCGATCATTTAATTTAGCTCGCACAACAAGCCTGCAACGATTCAACGTATAAAAACAATTTTAGAGAAACAAAAGTTGTAGGGAATTTAATCTTCTACAATATTGATACTACATACAAGAACTTAAAAATCCATAGGAAACGAGATATTTGCGAAAAATGTGTAAAAATCGTTTTATTTTACCTTTAACCTTGGAATTTCTGTAAACGCGCACACCCTACGATAAGTAGGTTTTGAGACAAGTTTTAGGACGTGTAAACAAAGGTTTATACAACTTTATAGCCGACTATCTCTCATCCCTGATTGTAGACTACCACCTAACAAAGGTAGGGCGGGGGGCGGGGGTTAAGCCCCGCCACCCTGGATCCGTTCCTAGTCAGGACCAGGAGCGGTCATTTGTTGATCTATGAAAGTTGTTACGAGTAGTCAGAAATAAAAAAATCTGACACTGGTATTGCCAAGGGGTGTCGAGCTACTGTGTCATGTAGGTCAGGTGGGCTGCAGCTCCACATAAAACACTGGCACTCAACCGCGTCCGGTTTCATTCGAAGCCCCAAGTTTATTCGAAGACTATAATTTCTTCAAGCGCGGACCCGTCAGTTCTTAGCAACTAACACTTACACGTAATACATAAACGCTTATGTTCTTACATAATAATTATGTGTGTATAAGTACATTGAGTGCTAAAACCACCTCTTAGATGACACCAATACTTATGTGAACCGGATACAGGTCGCTGAGGCGAACACTTCTTGTTGGTTTAGTGGTTGAAAATGTAGTTGCTGTAAATCAGAGGTGTCGAGTTCGATTCCCATGAGGGACAAAATGTTTTTGATATTTTTTTGTCTAGAAATCATCAGTAGTGATTTTATCCTTGTTTTTATCCTTTATTCTAAAAGGTTAATTAATTTTGTGTTAATGTATTATTATTATTTTATGTAGATCTAGTTATATGTGCTTGCTGTGGTCTCCTAATAACTGAAGAAGCTCAATAAAATGAACCACTTGTATGACTGTGATTTATGTTATCTATATATCCTTTGTTAGAGATCCAAATACATAAATAAAGTAGCACTCAGGAGTTCAAGCCCTGTAGGAAATGGAAAACACCAAATAAACCTGTTCTGCAATCCCTTAACTGCTTAAAGGAAAAATAAAGATATTAAATATGTGAGTAGTAGGTACGTACATGCAATCAGTCAAAGTTGCAGACTAACTTTCGCATCTCAAATACTAGCGCCATTTTCTAGTCTTCCAAGAACTAACTATCTCTTAATAAAGTAGTCAAAAGAAATATACACTCTATCATCATAAGTCATTAATTAATTATTTCAATCAAGATTCATTGAAAAGTAAAAGGTTTTATTAAAAATGTCTGTAGAATTAATTTATAAATAATTGCTTGTCATTCTGCAAAACTGCAGATCTTTCAAGGCATATATTTTAAGCTTCGATTTGTTGAATTTGTGAAAAAAAATTAACAAACTAACTAATAATCTTCGTTTGCCAGAAATTTATGATTATTAATCATTATGTCTGTGAGGGTAATGTTTCTACGTTCCACATGCTTTGCAAACAGTATCAATTATTTGAATCGCTGTAGTAATGCAGGTTTGAGTGTTTTTCAGCAAAACAAATTCAGTACGAAAACTAGATCAATTGAGATGCCTGATGAGAGAAAACGTCATGTTTTCTGACACCTACAACCTGGAAGTCTTTAGGTCAAGAGTGAATAGGTTACTTCTAGACAAGCGTGCTCCGTCTTTGACCACATCATCGCTTACCATCAGGTGAGATAGTGCAAACGCGTGCCTATCAATAGAACTGTGCGATTTCAGGAAACGTTGAAAAAAATCTGTAATTCATAGCACAATGGTAGCTATTACCTACCATTTCGATTGATTAACTAAATGACATTGCCTGGTTTTCACTAAAGTGCTAAGAAAATATTTTTCTATAAATTCTGTATGCGGATCCATCGAGAGTTTGAAATTTTGCAAAGTCCTTAGCAATAGCATGGTTTTATTGAAATTTTAGTAGCGTGCCTCGTTAGCAATCTATTGTCGATTTGACAAGCTATTTCAAAGCGCTAACGAGATTGAATGCAAAGATAAAGCGCTGCAATAAGATGACATCGCTTGTCGGCGCTGGACAAAGAGACAAGTGCAATATAAACTTGTTTACTATCTAATACTGCAATACTTACTTTCTTTGACGCTCAGAGCAAATTTCAAGCCGAGTCGTTAATTTGTTCTGAAATTAATACCAAATAACATCATCAGCACACAATAAGAGATTGGTGTGTTGTTTTAGGGTATTTCCAACAGGAAATTATGCTCTGTAGCAGTAGCCCTAAATCTAAATTTATGTCCGGTTGATAGTAATAGACTATGGAACTACACTTGTCTCATGTTACTCATGGTCGGCGCCACACGTTTTCTTTCTCCATTCTTTCCATAAAACTTATATTATATAGATCACCCAATCATTGATTACATGTTATATTACACTCCAGCCTACCGCTGTTGCTGTATATGATGAATAATGAAATTGCAGATGATTGGTAGAAATAAAAAGATACCTTATTTTTTTGGGTAATCCTACCATACTTATCCCAGCCACTGAAACTCCTGAAGATACCTAAATGTATTACCAAGCAAAGCACAAGTTTACCACTAAACCTACGCCTCTCTTCAAGTTCATACATTTGCATCACCCAAAAGGCACGCGACCTTATGAAACCAATTCTCATCCGAGACAAGGTGGCACCTCAATCACCTCTATCAGCCGAATCACCGACACCTAACACGAGTGGCCCAAAAATACAACCTGCCATATAAGCGCAGGTGAACACCTGTCCGCCTCGCGCCTGTTCGCCCGCTACACATCGGTGTCACGGGTCCGGGCCGCGTCCGGCACGCATCCGGTCCGGTCCGACCAGGTTTTCTCCGGTAATTGCCGCGTCCGGCCGTTGCGTCATGCCGCATGCGCTCATAAACGAAGCTTTGTTCAGGAAATGTTTGCTTTATAGCGTCTGTGTTTCAGTGTTTCTGATCTTGCAGTTAGTTGTTACTTTCGAATGTTATATTATTTTATAAGAGTAAGTAGGTACTTATTAATTGCGTAAATAGAGAGTAAGTTCAGAAATTGATTTCATTAATTTAAATTTTAAAATAAGAGAATTATGAATTCCATTGAATATGATGATCAATAATATATAATCGCATTAAACCCGAGACCAAATAAATTATCCATACGATGAAGAGAAAATATTATACTCAAAACCGATATGATGTAACGAGACCCAGATTCACATCGAATGGAATGTTCAAAAAAATTGTCAAAATCTTCACACCATCCCACCGTGGAAGAGTTACACAACCAGCAGCGCAGGCGCAGCGCGCGGCTCTCACCGAGCGACAGTCGCACCTGACGCGCCGGCCCGGACTGCCGACAACACCCGACCACGCACGAACGCACACAACCGCGAAACGAACGATTTTTGAATTCAGAATTCAGAACTGCGAATTCAAAGTGTTCTATAACTTATAAAATTATACAACTGGATTTTTGTATTATTTTGATAATTTGAGACAGTGTGCTTGGATCCGAGTGAGAGTGCTGTGAGGAAAGTGAGTGCAGGCGGGCATGCGCGCGCGCCGCTGATATTTTCACTTTCTACGCGACGGGACACTGCGCACTGTGAGTATACTGCACTACAGTACCCTCGGATTATGTAATGTTTGGTCTTTATGACACGCTAGCTGGTGGATAACCGATTAAAATGGAATTAAAATTTATAAAAGTTGCATGAAGCGAAGAAAATCTTTCAACTTGCCCAACTGATATTTTATGTGAAAGAAAAGTTGCGGAAAAGTTTCTTGTGAAAGTGACGGCTTAACTAAAATATCGGATAACGAAATATACCTAAATATCTTATCGTCAATATCATTGTGCTAATCTAATGTAGATTAAAGAAAAGAATTCATGACCTCTGCCTTACCTGCTGTCCAATGATGTAACTAAGCTCCATCAACCTCTGATGATGATGTAACTAAGTCTCATCTGAATGATCTTATTACTAACGAAACTGTTCATTAGCTCAAAAATATGCTATTTCCAAATGTATACTTGAACAAAGAAAATACTAGATATTAATCCAATTTCCCCAACGGTCTATTAACATGACCTTTGGTTAAGTTTGGGTAAAATTAACAGGTTAACAACAAAATTATGCAAATTTTACTTATTTTTTATTATCTGTACCATTTAATTTGCGCTAATTGAATTAATTATCGGACGCTTTAATCTGAAGATAACTAGTCTACGATCGATCGACTAGTCTAAAACCGCAAGAGGTCCCCAACCATATAGCTAGACACATCGAACATAAATTGTATTGTTTTATGAAAGTTAAGAAAAACTGAACATGGCTCTAGGAAATAGGTCAGTCTGATGGCCTCAGCGATAAACTTGCAGCGCTGAGAACTGATGCACATCGCTGTTCTAGCGCTTTACATTGTTACTTACATACAAGCCTCGTTTGGAAGTAATATTTTCAGCGTATGCTTCGTTTACCATTGGCAGCGATCATTCGATTCTATTTGTGCAGTCCTCTACATAGGTTGTCGTTGTACAACCTTACTTTTTGAAGGTCTAACAATCATACGGGTAATTTGATGATAGCCTTTTTTGGCGAAGTAGGTTTTTGGGGCAGATAATATTATCAAGCGCTGCTGCAATGCACCACTTTTTCCGTCTCCCAGCCCTTCCTTCTTTTAGGGTTTTCAAAAGTAATACACATATCACACCTGCAAATGACTCGCCCAATGAGTGACTGGTTACTATCTCCTTATGTCTAACACGTTGTCTACGATGACTGGCATTATAAGACTAGTAAGTCTTCAAGAGTATCTGAAATATCAAAATTAGGATTTCCCATTCATTGGGAGCTTCAAATAACAGCTGATCGTCACTTTCAAATACAACTCTAACAAAGTCGGAAGGTAAGAAATGTTGGCTGATGGCGTTGTATCTCTTCTGCTACATAGAATAGCGAAAAGTAGTTAAACCAAAAACTTATTCAAAAACAATTAATTGAATGCATAATGACAACAAACACTGGTACTTAAGGAAAATATTCAACAAAACCTAAGCGCATGCAGGCGTCGTGTCGTCAACAGCATTGACCCAAGGATCGTCCTACATACTGCGCGTAATGAGCCATCGGGCATGCGGCCTCATGCCCATTAGGACATAATGGATGTATATAGGCATTGCGATGGATAGACAGCGTCGTGTGAATAAATAGATGCTCAACTAGGAATGGTGAAACTACATGCAGTATCCTGCATGAAGGTTCACCTATGAAACACAATAGGAATTAAGGAGTCTATATTAATTACCACATAATTGAATTTAGGACATATGAACCACAGTCTTTGAGCCTATCATCGGTTTATTCCTCTGCTTTGATAAAACAACAGAGTTCAAGTCTACATGGTAAACAGCCATCTTCTTAGCATGAGCATTGACGTCATCCAGTCATCCGAAAGAATCTTCATTATTCCCACTTTCACTGTTGGGATGAGTCCAAGCTGTACCTCCCAAAAGGGAATGGGGTCCTACTAAACGGGCCAAATACGGGATAATGCATGTCTCCTAACGATGTTTATCTTTACTTTTTTTCGAGCAGTAATGAAGAAATAAACCTTTATTATCGCATAAAAATAATAACCTACGCAGACGCACTTCCGGAGAATGTTTATAAACTATTTTTATCGCAAGTTCTACTTGAAAAACATAAACGAAACGGTCTTGAAACTGACTGAGGTCATGCAAATTATGTAATAATCAAGTATAATCAAGTAGGTACAAGTAGGTTGTTTTTTTTAATTATAGTGTGGATTAACGTTTTTATTTTTTATTAATATCATTACACCACGCCTGTATTCTGAAAGTAGAGGTATACCTACCTATTTAACTGTAAACGTACATTTCACCAATCCTTAAGTACCTTTTCGGAAATTCTAATTCGACGAGGCACAAATTGAGATGGTCTGCTACAAAGAAAGTCCAGTTCCAGCAGACCCTTAAATCGCGGATCGAGTCTACTAAAATTAAGAATAAATCTGCCAGAACCTCCAATAGTAAATCGTCTGCAACTTTCTACACAAAAACTCTGCTCTTAATCCACCATAACTAAACGATCCAAAAAACCGAAGCCCAATTAGGCACACTACACATTAATCATTCTGCATCAATGCCACAAGCTTATCTATCGATATTGAGCAACAGACAGCAACAGAGCAACAAAGAGCAAAACAATTGATACAAAAAGCCGCTCGTCACTTGTTGTGTAACGATGAACTCGGCGCTCGTGTGAAACGCGCCTTACGTCACCGAAAGTGTGCCATAGACGTGTCAGCTGATGGAATCGGTTTTTGAAGATGGATTTTTTTGGTTTGTTTTCATTGATTTGTGTAGTAGCCTTTTTTGTTTCCTTATTTTAGCAATTGATTTATTAAGGACGAGGTGTAAGCATTTGCTATAAAATAACGCCTCCAAATTAAAATGTATATTCCAATGGTAATCTCAATTAGGTCAAATAAAATCCAAAAAAAATAAAAAACCCGAAGTAAATTCGTAACCTTATTAACTATCATACATATTCCTAGCGTTCGGTGCGTACTACGCTGCCGCTACGGCGTAGCATCTCGTAGCAATAGGTGCGTAGCAAAACGCTTACGAAATGTTGTTTATTATCATTTTTTGTGGTTTGTTCCTTTAACCATTTTTTTCAGAGCCACGTGTCTATGTTATAATCTGAATTTTGAAGTGTTTCATCATCTATTTAAAATAACACTTCTCACTGTATAAAAATACAATCATTTCTATAATCGAAGTCAAGCCCAATTACATAGACTCGTCGAAAGTAAGACGAAAATCGTCACGCACTAGTTGAGAGTCGACGAGTTCGGCGCCGCTTCACCGAACGTTACTGCAGGTGCTCGTTCTAATACTCGCAATTTTCCTTTTCTGTTTCTCTAGTCGTGCTCATAATTTGTCTGAACAACTGTGAAGATATAATATGTGATTTATTGCTTTGTTTTCTCAATGGATGAAAACAAACATCACTCTCTCGTAGTACAAAACTCTGGGCTTTGATAATTCGAGATATATTTTTTTATCTGAGGTGGGTTTATTCTTGTCTCCAGTCTAGGTCAGAGATGACAGAGAGAAAGTCTACGATGGAGCGAGCTTACCCAGAATGAGCCTGTTCACTCTGACTTTGAAGAGATGAGGGTTGTAATTTTGTACCCATTGCCAATAATAACTTGTTATTGTATTTAAAATGTCCTTTAAATTGTTTAATTCAGGCAATTATTTCAAAATTGTGGCCAGCTCCGCCCGGATGTTTTTTTTTACAATTTTGTTTCATACAAATCTCGCTCTGACAATTACAAACACAACAAAAAAAAAAGTATTATCAAATTGGGTAATTATTCAGGACAGTCGTAAAGAAGTTAAGATAGATTCTGAGTTAAATGTAGTTGAGTTTATTTACCGGAATTTGCATAATCTATAAATGTATTTCTAAATTATAAAATATTTATAGCATATGTTCACGTCCGTTGGTGGAAAACCTATAAATATGCCATTTGTTTTCTTTAAGTGTACAGCTGTCGGAAATAAACATGCCTAAGGCCGAACGGAAATTACTGTGATAGAAAATCACGATTTAAATAGACGAGGACATAAATAATAATGGTCTCTGGCTATATCAAAGGAAACGAAAAGTGTGTAATTGCGATAGTGCTAATTCATAACTTCTTCAGATAAAAACAAGGAGAAATTCATATTATATATATCCTGGCTGGTTGGAGGCGGCGCGTGAGAAGAGGGTTTGGAAGGATATGGGGGAGGCCTCTGCACAGCAGTAGGATAAAAATAAACAAAATAAATCCCCTATCCCAACAAATTGGAGAACTTCTTAAAATAATAATAATAAGCCTGATATAGAGGTGATAGACCGATTAGCGCGCCGCTCAATGATAATTGATGTTACTATCCTACATGACGAGAACCTCGTGAAGGCTGAGAAAGAGAAACAAATCAAAAATCTCGACTTAGCACACGAGATTGTCGATATGTGGAATGAGGACTCAGCTGTCATTGTGCCGATAGTCGTTACGGCCAATGGCCTGATGGCCAAAAGCTTCGACGACCATCTGTCGAAGCTGGCGTTACGCGGTTGGGTGAAGGGCCTGATACAGAAGGCAGTACTCCTCGATACGGCTCGTATTGTGAGGAAGTTCCTTTCTCTGGAGCCCTAACCGCCGGTAGCTTGGACCCCGCTCCCGACACCGGTGGACTACAATTTTTTATATTTTTAGATGTATTTTTTTAAAGATATATTTAAAAATGTATCATATATGTTTAAACTAAATATATATATATACATATGTACAAGAATTGCTCGTTTAAAGGTATCAGATATTATACACGTTTGTACCTACAGAAAAAAATCTTGCAAAAATATACTCAAACGTGAATTTTCATGGAAGCCATTATCGTCAAAAACAATTAATTTTGTGGGTATGTAGAGCGAGGCATAACTAAAAACATAAACAGCGATACGCTATCTACTATAAAAGTGCAGTTCCATCGTATTTGGGTCAGCAGCAACCCATTAAAATATTATTGTCGAAACTGAAAGTTAATAATGTGTTTCAACTCCGACTGGTTTGAATTAAAATCGATGGTGCAGTAACCCGGTTATTCTGAACACGTGGTTTGGTATAGGTAATAAATAGCCTATGGCCATAATTTTATGTTTTCAATACGGCCTTGGAAGCAATCATCTACCTACTTATTAAACCATGTCCGAGCTTGTTACTCTGTTAGGTTTTGGTTACGGAAGTAATTAATACTATAGTATTAAGATGATACTTAATACTAATATTGTGTACTGTGGTCATTGTTATTTTTTTGGGAATAATGCGTAGCGTAACTATCGGAGTAGATGAATGTTCATTTGAAACTATTTGTCTTTGATAGCTCGTACATCGCTTGTTTCCGAGACTGTGGGTTTGAAGGTCAATCTAATAGGCAACTCTGAAAACTGTGATGATGATACGATATTAAATAAGTTGATGTGTAAAAGGTTCTGGAGTGGCAACCGCGTACCTACAGACTAAACGGAGGAACACTACCACTAGGTGGACCCATGACCTGGTGAAGGTCGCGGGTAGCCGATGGATGCGATGCATCCATCGATTGCGGCGTGGCAACACTTAAGGGAGGCCGATGTCCAGCAGTGGATGCCTTCCGCTGACAAGACGATGTTAGTGGTTAACGTAAGATAAGATGGTTAGTTTGTTCTTACATCTACATTCTGTGAAGGCTAATTTCAGTATTGAATATTCATTATGATAAATAAAAATGGGATAAAAATAATGTAGACGTAAAAATACCTGGTAAGCGCACTGATATGATATGATGCCGATCACAGTCGCACGCGGCGCAGACTAGATCAGATAGCCTTATACATATTTGCATGATTTCCGAGTGAAGCGTGAAGCGCGGGAATCGTTTAATAATACACTCGGAAAGCGGCTTTCGTTTATAGTTCATAAATTAGCTTTAGCCCGCGACTTCGTACGCGCAAACCCCTTTTTTTCCATTCCTGTAAGTATTTCGGGGAATCCTCTCTGAGTGCTCCCCTACACTCCCTTAGGAACCTACATGTAAAATTTCAGCTTCCTACGCCCAATAGTTTCAGCTGTGCGTTGTCTGACAGTCACTCAGTCAGACAATCACTCAGTAACGCAAGAATTTGCTATCTACGTCCATACAGGTCCACACAGGTCCACACAGGTATAAGGGCATCAACCTGACATTGTCCTACAGCTTTATCTTCAAAATCCTTGCAGATAAACATTCGTTGCTAAAGTTACCATTATGCATTGCTACTAAATTTGTCGACGATGAGCAAAACATTAAAGTCAAAGAACATGAATTACGAAATCAAACAGACCATTCTAGCATCTGAGAACTCATAAATAATCATTGAAAAGTTCATAACTTATCATTACACAATCACCGAAACCGCTGCGTGAAGACGAATCTTATCGCATCATCAACTACAGACGTTCATTTAAACATGAAAGTAACCGCGCTTCGTTACAAAACCCATCAAATTGTTTTCATTTAGTACATTAAACGTGCGAAAATGATGGACGGCACCATTACCGAGCCTAAATTCTCACCATTCATTAAGAATTACGCTCAAAACAGCGACTTTTATGTCCAACTCCAAAAACTATTCACTCTCTAACTAGTAATTAACTTGTAATGTTAAAACGTGGGAACCGTTGCTCGGGCATGTTCGTGAACGTTCGGGCATGTTCGGAGGACTTCGTGCGCGATCGGGCGCTGTCGTGCGCGGCGGCGACCAATCAGCGTAACATGACGCAACTGCTTTCACTAGCGCCCAAAGCAAACACGTCGATCGATTTTGTAATTATAATGGAATGCGATGCTTTCTTATTTGGGTTTTGATTCTGTTTCCTCGGCTATGTCGTAATAAGGCTTGCACTTGCGCATGTGCTCATAACACTTCCGTTTTAGGAGGCATGTCAATTTTTAAGTTGGTCAGATGTAAATGGGATCACATGTCACGTGCGTAATCGATTAATTAATTATATCCGTGCTAAACTACTTGAGGGTGAGGAGGCGTTTTGTAGTAGCGATGTAGACGATGTAGTTAAATGGTAATGAAGTTTGCGGAAATTGTGTGGGCGCTTCCGTTACGGTTTGTGAAACGACTTGCAAACGCGTTCGAGTAGGTAATCACCTTACTAAACATTTATCTAATGATTTGTTGTTTTCGTTGACGAAAATATGAAAATAAAAAGGTATCTATTTTTGTGGGTGTTCTCCGAATATCATTATAATACTAACGATTGATAACGAGGTCATTATTCTCATGGCAAAGTAAAAGTATAAAAATATACTAAAGTTACCAATCACCCATTTTTAAACGAGTAAGGTTCTTTTCTTTCTCTCTTTCTCTACGTCTCTGCCTCTAACTGGACTTTTGGAAACATCACAACAAATTTTTTCCAACATCTCTCATCATAAAGCACCGCGTCACGCTTTTCGCCTCAGCCTGCTCATCAGCACAATGGCACCTGCGCATGCGCTCGACCACGAGTCCACGACACGGCGCGCCGCGCGGCTCCGCCCACCGGCGCAAGAGTCGCGAGCGAGCGCCTTGACACTGATCACAACTGGTACTTACAAGTGTGCAATGTTTGTCTACTTGCTTCTTATTGTTTGACTTTCGGATTTCTTTTGGTAATTTCGCTTTGTGTTTGGCGGTTTTGTCGACAGTTACAAACATTGTTGCATTGAACTTAGGATTTATCCTGATGGAAATTGATCGTTGGAAATGTAATTCATAGGAGCCACGACCCTCAGCAATTAGGAACACGATACAAGAAGGGAATTAAGGTGCGACTTAATATTGACTGCCAGGCCCAGGTAGTAAAAACCCACTTTCATAACTTTCCTAAAGACTACAGGCTACATCTATTCCCACTCAGTTCCTCCTACGGCCTAGTCTAAATTCCAAGTGTGATAGAAGGCCTTTACAAAACAATGCACAATTAAGGCGCGGTGAATAGACGAAGCAAAAAGACGCCGCGATGGCGCGGCGTTTCGTTCGACTCGTTTGAGTTATTTATCATTAAATACATTAATCCTTACAAATATCTTATTCCAATCGATAAATAAAAACAACAGTTCCCTTTATTATTATATATTACATCACTGTTATAAATTTTATCAAGATTAGTTTATAAATAATACAGTTACAATTGCTACAATTTCAATTTAAATGGTAATTTTATGATTTTTTTTTATCGAGAAAATTTACCGAAAACGTGTTTTGAACACAGTGGTCCACCCATAAATATGATCAAGATTAACATATATTTTTTTAGCTGCTCTAAAATGTATACATTTGGCTAAAAAACTGTTTTGTGAAGCCTATTTTGACTGAGTACAGCGCCTTAACGCTTCGCTACATATCTTACCACTAGTTGACCCGCGCAACTTCGTCTGCGTCACAATTTTCATTACTGCTCCGCTCCTATTGGTCTTAGCGTGATGAGATATAGCCTATAGCCTTCCTCGATAAATGGGCTAACACTGAAAGAATTTTTCAAATCGTACCTGAGATTAGCGCGTTCAAGTAAACAAACAAACAAACTCTTCAGCTTTATATATTAAGAAGATATAGATACCCACACGAGAGCACACAACACACAGCCAACCATAAATTAAATCCTTAACGGTCCACAAAGAATATAAAGCAAGAATAACGAAAACATTGTGTTATCTGCTACATGAGACGTTAAGCTTAATTAAAAGTTACTCCAACAAGGCTTACATTAACATAACAAAACACTGAGCTATCTGTTCATCAGTTAATTACAATTGGCTAATGATCGCTTGCGCGTGCGCAGCGCAAGCTAATGAGAAAGTAGGTACAGTAGATCCGCTCTTGATGGCGAGCGGTTCGTTTGTTCGTCTATTTCGTTACATAGGTATCTACTACTGAGAAGCTTCCTTATTTTTATTTACTTAATAGCTTTATTTCGTGTCTTTGCTAACGTTGACATAGATTTTTGCAAAAAAAATATAATCTGAAAAGTAGAACACTTACTATATTTTTAAATTTTCACTTATATTTTCTGTTACAGAACCCCATTGTGGGTTAAACTCGCCTTTGTATATAAGCTGTCCTTTTGTATTTGTACGTTTTTGTGTGCAATAAAGAATAACAACATCAATCTTATATGCAGATACAGTTAGCCTTCTGCTTATACGTGTAATACTTGGTAGATGAGCAGGGTGCGGTCAGCGACCCCGCTGGCCGACCGCCAGCGCCACGGAAAGTGAAACCCGCGCCAACCCTAGAAAATGAGAGTTAACTCCGGCGAGCGACGAGCGGTTGAGTGTACTCCGACTTGTGTAATGTATAATAAATGGGTTTAATGTACTGGCTTATACGAGCTGCAGTGTCGAGGGCATTCGCGATTTACGAGGATTTGTTTTAATCGTAAAGACATCTTTCCATTTTAAAAGTTACGAGATAAGTATTATTTATTTATTTATTTATTTGCTCTCATGCACACAACACACTTTACAACTTTAGTTATCTCGTTTTGCGCATGAACCCTGTTAGGGCACTGCAAAACAAACGAACGCTGCTGAGTATTTATTAACGTAACGCCGGCACTATATAGGTACATAGGTTACTTCTAGGCAAGCGTTAGAGTGAACAGGCTTCTTCTGGGTAGGCTCGCTCCATCGTAGACTTTGTCTCTGTCAGCTCTGACCTAGACTAGAGTCAAGAGCAAACCCATTACAAATAAAAAAAAAAACTTCTTCGACCACATCATTGCTTACCATCAGGTGAGATAGTGGTTAAACGTGTGCCTATCATATTAAATGAAAAAAATAAGATTACCAATCGTCTGGCTTTGGTTGCATATCTTTTATTGTTCTATGTACTTACCCTGCGAACACGAAAAACTTTATTCGAAACATGATTTTCCAACACATACAGGTGAGCCAAGAATTTGCTAACATTTCAAAAGAAAATATATGTTAAGTAGGTAGTATCAGAACGCAATCTGCGTTGGTATTGCAATTGCAAAGTTCGCATTGTTTTCAAAACCTATGTAACAGCACATTTTCCCAGCACTTTTTCCGTAGATCAATGACTTACTCAATAATGCTCAACCGTCGAATAAAAACATCAAAGAAACCCATTCTAATAAATGAGGTCAAAGACATCGCTACACAAAAGAGGAAAATTTAATAACAGACTACAATATAGGTCGGAGTTTCTAGACATCACCCCGTGTGAACCGAGGCTTGTCTTCGCACGATCAGAGGAAAACATCGCGCGCTGTGAAACAGAAACCCGCTGGCGGTGACCTAGATAGAATAATAGTTTAGTCAGGCATTTGCTTGTTGCTAAGGAAAATACTAGATATTAATTAATGGCTCAATATTAAGGGATGAATATGAAGCTGAAAACCAAAATAAGTTTAGATAAATACTCAACAAAAATCGTTTCTGAAATAAGTTCCGAATTCAACCAGAATTTCGATTTTATTAGACGAAAGCAACAAACTAGCACTAAGTTGTGTTATACTAAGTTTGGATGAAACTCTAGCAAGATAAATTGATGTAATAATTGTATTTTAGCTGAGTAGGTACTGAACTAATAAATAATATGAATTTTGTATGTCTCACTGGCGGGACATAGCAGAACCTGTAACTAACACAACATCTTATGAAGCTGTGATCCACAGAAAATATTTGAATTGACTAAACAAGTTTGCTCTATGACATAGCTATAAAACAAGCTCGAAAGTATGTTACGTAAAAGAATGTACAACAATTTTATTTTCCGCAAATTATAAAATTGTTATATTAAAGTTTATGTTAACTTTTATTGCTTTTTGACCTCCGATCTTTATAAGATTCGATCTCTTACGAAAGTGTCATCCTCATTCTAATGCAGCTCAGATTTACCTCATAGAAGAAAACGTTTATCTTTACTGCAACTGTAACACGTTGACAACGTGACCGAGGTTACAACTAGGTATTAAGTTTAAACCATAAAGGGTTTCCGTTGACGTCGATAAAATACTCGGAGCACTCTATAACCTGTAAATGTTTTTATTATTTCCTGAAAAACTAAATCTTCTAGACTTTTCACGTGAAACACAATCAAAACTCGAGGCAACTGAAAGATTTCCATCTAGTTAGGACCCCTGGAATCGTAGGATTTTGTATCTCATAAAGACTGAATGGTTCTAAATCATTGGCAATTTTTCAGGTGATGATATCATCTACTCCTGAACCGGGAAAACTTTCACTGTACGACCACACCTAAAATAAAAATAAAATAAGTATTCGTTAACAAATGTACCACTCATTCAAAATCGTGTTGCATTGTTTTATCTATCTCATCATCTGTAATGAACACGGTTGCGTACGCGCAGTGCGTATGAGTGCCTGTAGAGTATAGCTATGTGTGTCGGTCTGTCAGACGTTTTCACTGAACGCTCCAGTTCCTGAAGCAGTCGACAGCAGACGGAGAAATTAAACTATATCGCGACGAAGTGAAAATATTACGACAAGAAACTTAACACTACTGTTGAAAGAAGAGTTTGATTCGTCGGTTTGCACTTGTTGCGTAGAGTAGTCATTTGAGTGATGTTCAGGGTGTTCGAATGATAGTTACGTATACCAGCAGGTCTATAATGTGAACATGTACCGTCGAAGCTTAGCTGGAGTGAGTATGGAGTGAACTGTCATTGCATTTTGCTTTTATGGATTGACAGTCACTTCGTAATCACTTCACCTAAGCTTACACGGTGGAAGGCTTACAGAACCTCACTGCTGTAGATTAAATAGCTTTCAGCTGAGGAATTCTTGTGGCAGTAAGGTCTTCCGACACCACACACCCTGGTGTCAGAGTTTCTAAACCGTCTCAAGGGCTTCTGTGACATGGTTTATTTGACGACCGCCATTTGGCGGCCGAGACCATCGGCTTATATGTGCCTTTCGAAGCACGTAACCATCTTTTTAATCAGACAATCAGGTGATTCAAGTCTACAGTGTCCCACAACCACCGGGTCACACGGCAAACCACTCTACCACGGAGACAATAAAAACGCCGGTTTGATAGATTTTGTATTGATGATTACCATGTGTAGTTGAGTTATCTTAAACTCTAAATACTAATACTAATTCACAATCCCACCTTACAGATTTCTGCCTTCTGTCTATAGGAAATCTGATCTATAAGCCTTAAGATAAAACAACTGGCCCAGTTAATTTTGTTAGTAAAACTAAGTATTTAACAAAACTTGTTTTGACCACAACCAAACCTGATTGCCATTCAAATCTAAAAGCACTATAAACTCATTCTAAAACTACTATCGAATCTACGACCTTGAAACAACGGGATAGACAAAATTAATTCCTATACCTGTAGAACTCGCTTTAGGTCTCTGAAATGTTATTTAAACCAAGCTCATTCACTTATTTCTTACTCAATAGAAGATATATTGAAGCACTGAGCCCTTGGGGTCCGAGCGCGCATCGAGTCTTTAAGGACAACAGCAAACAACTTGTCGACTGTTCACGTGACTGTACGTGAGAGGGCTGGGCTTTTCTTCGGCCAAAGAATCAACATTGCCATCCAACGCGGCAATACTGCCAGTGTTCTGGTCACTTTTGTCACTGACAGCGATGTGGATTATTTTTTTGATGCTCAATGATATATTTTGTTTTTATACGCGTTTGTACATAATGTAATTTATATTAATAACTTCTGAAATAAATAGAATAGAAAAGATATTACCTCTTTGTAAATCAAACGTTTCGTTAAGATCAAAGGCTGTCCGCTGACAGCTGTGACCAGTTGATAATTTCATTTCATTTGACCAGCTGTTAATCCTTCCTAATATATAAAATTCCCCACCGTAGACTTTGTCATCTCTGGCATAGACTAGAGTCAAGAGCAAACCAATCACGAATAAAAAATAAAAATGTTACAGAGTGACAGACAGACACCGCACAGACGAAAGTACTGGTCGCAGAAAGCTGAAATTTGGTATTTAGGTTCCTTGGGGAGTGTAGGGGAGCACTGAGAGAGGATTTACCAAAATTTCTACGGGAACGGGAAAAAACGGCATATGCGCGTACCGAAGTCGCGGGCAGAATCTAGTTAATTATAGGGCTGCATGCGATCGTAATAATGTTCTAAGCTTAAACACTGGACGTGACTACACATAATGTTCATGTAGTCAATGTACGAACAACTCATTTCCCTTACAAAAGCGGTTGAATATTTTGCGAATAGTTTAAGGCTTCAGTCCAAGTAATTAGGCTCAAGGTTCAGTCGTATGAATCTGTGATTCTTCCCCATCTAAAAATATAGCGGACGAGAAGATTTTCATAACAACTAAAGTATTATATCTAAATCCAGTCTTGCCATGAAGTACCGTGTTACCCAGTTAACGGGTTGTGGTAGGCAGCTGCTCCTCGTAAAATACTGGTATTCAGCTAAATCCAATTTGACTGGAAGCTGACCCCAATAAAGTTAGGAAAAGGCTAGGCAGATGATGATGAAAGTATTATATCTAAATACTAGACCCAGGCACAGGAGAGGAATCTAAGGTACACTTAGTTGACACCGAACGATTGAACAAATCGTAACATAACCTGAAACTACAACTTTTAAACAGTTCACTTTGAGCTAAATAAATAACTCCTAGTACATTTTCCCGACCTTATTATTATCATGGTTAGTTTGCGCAGGAAACCCACATTTCGCACCTATTTCCCATACCACACGTTCCATAGAAAATCCAGCAAACAAATTTACAATGAAAAGCGATCTAAACAAACTAATTAGTGGACAAGGCGATCCTTACAAACATATAATTACACAGATGTACGAACGGATAGCGGAGCGGTTAACAGAGCGTGGTTAATTGAGCCGCGGGTGAACCTCGCGCTAACCTCGCCGTTACCTTCGTCTGTTTGCGCAGATGCGAGGGTTAGGAAAGCGCTCGTTTAGGATGTGAAGAATTATAGAATTATAAGAATCTAGATTTAGTCCGTGGCTGCGCTGGAGTTAAGTTTTATTTTTGCAAACAAAACTTGGCTATAGGTAGTTATAACCGTCTCCAGGGTCCTCTTTTTCTGTACCAAAAATCATAAAAATCAGTTCGTCGTATCATAAAAGTCGTGAAAGTGAAACAGACAAACTGACATTAATTGCAACATGATTAAGAATATAAAATAAAAGTTCTACTTTTAAAAAAATGTCTTGTAATTTTGTACTGGTCTTGTTATTCCTCTATCGCATTTGTCCACCATACGAAACAATCTTACCATCATATCAGCTTCGGTGACCAAATCGGAACGGAAACAGAATCTCAGTTCATTCTTGGCTGCTCATTCATCATCACTGTTTCCGAACAAGGTGAAAGAAATCTTCATTATACAGAAAGCTTTATAATTTTATTATAATCACGATCAACAAAAAGGGATAATCTCTTAATTATAGGAAAATCACTTGTCCAAGTAAGTTGGTCCGTCCCGCGTCCGTTTCCTATAGTTTCACGTAATTATGCGCCCGCGCCGCCGCGCCGCCGCGCCGCCGCCGCCGGCGACGTGTCGGCGACGAGTCGGCGACACTACGGACACGGGATGACGAAGACTATCTGTTGTAAGAACCTTTGATTGTGCCGACGACTGTTTGCCAGTGGTGGAGCGAATATACTCGTATGTATACGATTGATGGTCTTGATGATGTCGCCATTTTCATATAGACCGCGATAGGCCTGTAAATGTGTCGTAACTGAAGGCGATTCACAAGCATTTTTCACATATTTTAATAGAAATAAAATGTAATAAGAAATAAAATTATAGTATTTTTGAATATTGTTGTTGCGGGATTCAAAACTATCTCCGGGCGTTGGTTCTGGCTTTCAGGATTTGTAGTGATTGGCATTAAAGTAGCGGGTTTTTTTTTCCAAAAACAGGTTATATGGTCTAAATAATCGTGCATAGTGTAAAAATCGAAGATAATGAATACCTTACTCAACATTTGGACTCTGTCAGCCTAAACATTCATCTATTACAAACACAAATTACGTCTACTTCCGCTAACAAAAAAGGCTTTAATAGCACAATTTGAAGCTTAGCTATCGCCTCGCTTGATCTACGTCGTCATGCCCAGTCACCTTCCGGTGGTGACTAAACATAATTGCTGCATTCGTACGAGTTTCACCGCTAATGCCACAGTACTAATAGCTCACTAATCAGACTTTTTACCGAATCGATGCGATTGCGAATAATCGATGAGCACTTAACCGATCAATCGATAGAAAGCTTGATGAACATGTCACAGCACTGTTTATGGGTAGAGCGGGTTTGTGTTGAAAAAATACAATCCTAGATGCGACCGGTAGGGTACCTATTCTACTTTACGAGCATATAAAGAAGTTACGGCTATCAGCTAGCTAGTAACATTATCCAAAATCGTAGTTGCTTTTGATATTACAGAAATTATCAACTGAGAACTTATGTCACATAAAGGACACCAGGAACCAACCACCAACAACTAGATGCTGGTGGTCAGAAATAATAAACTGAAAAAAGACACTTTTTTATTTAATTAAGTACAGCCACATCACATACATTGTACAATTAAAAAAGAAACATTATAAAGTACCTAATGCACATAACAAATAAGGCGTACATAGCGCTCACCAGGACAATAGTGCTCGCTGCCTTGAAATAATAAGTTTTAAACATTAAGTTGCCTACTATTAAAACTAAAAGTAAATTACAATATTTTGTTAATACAATTATTGCAATATAAAAATTATAAATTATACACACTACAATAAATAATTATTAAAACGTTAAAATATCTCAATAGATCAAATTTCAAATATAAACTGTCAAAAAGTTAAATTTTATTTTTTTACTATTGATAGGCACGCGCTTGACCACCATCTCGCCTGATGGTAAGCGATGATGTGGTCGAAGATGGAGCACGCTTGCCTAGAAGTAACCTATTCACTCTTGACTTAAAGACTCCCAGGTTGTAGCTATCGGGAAACACAGACTCCGGCAGGGAATTCCACTCCTTAGCTGTACGCATTATGAATGTGCATTGTGTGTGTGTGTGTGTGTTAGCTAAATATAATAAAAATTAAATATAATGAAACACTTCTTAAATTTTATTGTAATTTGATTACAGTCAAGAGTGCAATTATTAATCATTATATTATTGGCATAGAGAAGCCATTAGCGTCTGCATAGAGTCTGCACAGGATAAATTGATAAAATACAGCTAAAAATGAATTTCCAAGCTTCGTGGCTACCAGTCCAAATATATCAACAATAATTACATATAGTCTATCGATCCAGTTATAAATACTTTCCTGATATTAATACGCCGGAATACATACCAACTCGCAACTAATTCGATGCTCGCTCACAACCACGTTAACTATTAACTTCAAAAGTCAAACTGACAAGCCAACACGCGAAATCATTCCATTCATTGACACGAACTAGCTTTTGCGAAATGATTTCATAGAAGTTGACGACAACAGACACATACAACGATGTTTTATTATGTTGGCGTTACTGCATCAATATAAACCCAATATTGTTATAACTCGGCTAATGGGTTGTGAAGTTCTGTCGGTCCACGTAAAATACTGGTATTCAGCAAAATCCGGTTTGACTCGAAGATGACCCCATCTACATATATTGTGGTGGTTGGGGCAGATGATGATTGTTATAACTCGGCTAATGGTAATCTTCATCTTCTTGTCTTTGTTCCATGTTACTTGGAGTCAACAACATTCTTTCCCCTACCGCCACGTTTCGCTCCCTTTTATTTCATACCATTCTTCTCAAAAACCTTTGGTTTGGCCTTCCTTTCCTCCTCTTTCAATGAACTTTTCTGACACTGGTTTCCTTTTTTAAACTTCTCATCTTCTTTCACACCTCCATCTCATTCAACATCTTTACCGCGGTACAACATTCTATCCGCTTACACACACTCCTGCAGCAGTGTAGTCCTTACATAATAGCGTAGTAATAACATATAAAATATTTTTTTAATAAATCAGCTTAAAACTTCTCAGGGTTTTGTGCTGGAGGTTACTGAAGACTCACAGAAAGCCTGCCCATCAGTTGTAACAGAAACCCATAATTTCATAAGTATCGTTCGCTACCGCGACAGTTGGAAAACTTCACATCAATGCATTTCTTCCATACTTTCTACGAGTATCCGTAATGCTTAGCATCTGTGCGTACAATCACGATTTCACTGCGATCATCGCATTTTCTATAGTTTTCGTCATTGGTACACGCAGTAAAGCATCAAACTAACGCGCTTACCTTCACTCGATAAATTAAAGAAATCGACACGTTATTATGTGATCGATACGTGACGTCATAGACGTGTGCGCTTCACGTACGTTCTCTTAGCGGCTTATGAAAATTGTGAAAAGAAACTAAGCAATTTTCTGTTGATTTAATCCCACGAGAAATGCACATCAATAAAACAATTATATATTGAATTGAATTTTTGCAAATTACATGATGACGAATCTGTTTTCTACTTAACCATATTTCTACAGTACGCAATTGTAGTGGTTGACCTGATTCATTACGAGACAGGAAGGAAAACGCATGTGTTTATCAATAAAACTAGAACTGAAGCAATTGACGCTCTGCTTCCCCACGTTTACAACCACAAATTGGCAGCAAGTCACTGAAACAGTAATAAAAAGGAAGTAATACTAAAGAAATCAGCTACCGTGAAGAGTATTCAAACAAATATAAATTATTCACTTTCACTTAAAATATATGAGGTTTATAGAACGCTAATTAAACGTACATAATTATAAAAAATAACATAACAGCAATTAGGTGATAAGTTATTCCACAAATCATTCTCTCTGTCCAAATAACTAGACTAACGACTTCCTTATTTCTCATTTCAGATGATTCCCGTAATACGGATAGGCGCCATACTGTGGCTCCTCTGTGCCGCACTGGCAGAGGTCACAGAACAGAACACCACGACTACAAAGACCATTCGGACCACAATCCTACCTTCAAGGACCACGAGGACAGAACTCAAAGTGTCCAGGAGTCTCAACCCTCTCGACACACAGACACTCAATGTCAGAACGAAGACCGGACACGTCACACAGCTGATCGTCAAGAAGAAGGACAAGTCCACTACATACGCGAGTAGTACAACTCAAGCACCAACTACAGCTTCTCTCAGAACCACAGTGTCAAATTTTAACACTACAGAAGAAAACAAAAACAAAACCGAAACAAGAGACCAAAGAAAACTAAGCTTCATGGGCGGAGTCAACAGCGATCTCGCTGGTTACGACTATTACCTAAACAGAAACAAAAACCCTGAAGAAGTGACTGATGTTAAAGCAGAATACGGTAACTGGTCTCCCGTGTCAGTGTACCCTGAGTCCGTTATTCAGGAAGATGGGAAAAAATCTGAAGCTGATCCCGAAACTTTAAACTACTACCCTACATACGACAATGAGAAGAAGACAGAAAACAAAAAGGTCTATATCACATCAACTAGTCTGTTTGACTATGGTGGACCTATCAAGAGTTACAGATTTGATCCTCACAACCCAGTCATTAAGAATGATAGGAACCCTGTATATATTGAAGTAGTGAGCACTAAAGTTTCCGAGGGAGAAGGAAAGTCTTACAAAGTACCAGACCCTGTCGTCATTAGTTCCGAGCCAATGTATCTAAAGAAGGCTATCGAAAAATACAATAATAAGCGTGGTAGATCTATTCTCACACTCGGGGAGGATGGCATTCCAGAAATCCAAGGTGTGAGAATGCCAGACGATGAATCAGACAAAAAGACCTGGCGCAACGCGAGAGTCGTGAATGGAGAACTGCAGCCATATCCCGAAGGTTACACTCCACCTAAAGCGATCCCTGAAGCTGACGTGTACCCAGGTATACCCGCCGACCCCGCTCAAAGCTTTGGACCTTTCACCAAAGAAGACAACTTCGAACCTAAAGACGGCCCATTCACCAAATTCGATAACTTGAAATTCGAACCCTCTGACAGCGGCCCATACGTAGCGAGCGACAACCCAGCATACTCGTACAAACAGAAAAAAGACAATTATTATCTCAAATCCGGCTACGGTCCTTTCACTAAAGCTGATAATTCGAAAGTTGCAAACTCGAAACTCATCGAGTATATTAAGCAAATTAACGAGCAGGAATCGAAACGTGATTACTTCAGTGGACGCAGTTCGAGGTCGCATAATGGCGATATGGAATTCGCTGAGAGCCACATCCAGAGGCGTATGCTTCAACACCCTGGAGAAGTCAGTTTCCCCAACTCCGCACTGTACACACCTAAAAATGCCAGACCAGGCTTTGATGAAAGCGTTAGGAATCCAGTCCTACAGTATGCTCATCCTGACCTAGGAGTACAGCCTGCGAAAGCGACCCGCGATAACGTGGAGAATTACGAAAACAAAGAACGAAAAATTAAATACTACTCGAATACCGTACCAAAAAGCGCTCACCCTTACCCCATGGAACCAGTCAATGGCTACGGACAGCAACGCTCCCAACAGTCATCTATTAACGCTAACAAGTACTACGAGGATGAATACAACAAGTTTTCTTACTACGACAACAGCTACAGCCCGCAGTCGTATCAGAGCGCGAGATACCCTTACAACAACTACGCCTACATCAAACGAGTGCCCGAACCGTCTCTGTGGAAGAGGTTCACTGACTCCATGAAGGACACATTCAACACCGCTAGCCAAACAGTTCAACAATTCACTAAACCTATTATGGACCCTATTGCTAAAGTGGCACAGCCTGTCTTTGATCCCATTGTAGAGGCCACACAGAAGATTTCGTCTAATTTAGGTCTGTATCCCTCAAATTCGATCCAGTCGCAGAGATATGCTCAAGACAAGATTGGTGTGGTAGCAGCAGCTTCGGGCGCTCCTGGTATGTTACCAGCTATCGGCTTGATGGCAGGCGGAGCGGCGCTGGGTCTCGGAGCGGTCGCCATGGGCAGACTGCTAGATGTGAACCTGATGCGCAGCGCTGGCTTGAGCGAGGAAGACATCCAGGACGAGATTGAGAAAGAGCACAAACGATCCTTTGGAACTCCTTATGACATTGACAGACAAATTCTAAGCAGTCAAAAAGTTTACGACGACAACTACAAGATGCCAAGTGAGAATGTGTACGTGGTGATGTCTCCGGACGGTGAGAGCACTCGCTCCAAGCGTGATGCGTTGAACTTTTTCCAAGAGCCAAGTTACCAGGGTGTTCGCTTAAGGAGGGTGAAGCGAAAACACGTTGTTAAAAGGTCTTTGAACGAGGACTTGCCTGATGACTTGCAGCATCTAGATGGAGGGTCGAGCCCTTCGTCCCTGACGTCTGCAGCCATGGACTTAGTGAAGCAGACTGACTGGAGAGACTCACAGTGCGCAAAGTTCACATTCTGCAAAGTTTTAACGTCACAGCCTTCAGACTCGCTCTTCGCGATGGAAAAGAAGATGGAGTCGCTACTAAAGCTGTAAGTACACTTTTTTAATACACTAAAATTTTCTCAGCTCAGACTAACTAACTATGAAACAGTTTGCCCTATAAAGTTGCAGCAGCAAGAGGATCATTGCACAAGATCAGTCACGATATCCACTTTAAACCTTTATGCGGGCCCTTTAGTTGTAATGTTAATAAATACCAATGAGAAGTCGTGCATTCAATTCTAACATGCCTTAAATAATATTGATATAACGACATGATTGCATATCAAGACATTCTGAAATAAACATAGGCATGATGCGTAAGTAAAACTTATTATGTATATTTGTAGTCGATGAACGGGACATAAGCCTGAATTCCATAATTGTTTTCTTAACTTGAAATCTAAATACATATGTTACACGAACTTATTAAATTCTTATAGGAGAACAAACATTTTAGGCACATAAAACATTCGAATACAAATGTGCAAAACAGTTGGACAAGTTATACCCGGTGCAACAATCCAATTTGTTAATGACTACAGTTAAGAGTCTCGGTCTAGAAATGTCCAAAATAATATAGATTGACAATGAGATAGCCGCCATATTACTATTTTGCCGAAGTATCTAATCATCTGCCTAGCCTTTTCCCAACTACATTGCGGTCGGCTTCCAGTCAAACCGAATTCAGCTGAATACCAGTGTTTTACTTGGAGCGGCTGCCTACCAGACCTCCACAACCCATTAACTGGGTTACACGGTACATCTTAGCAAGACTGGAGTCAGATTTTACTGGCTTCTGACAATCCGTAACGACTGCCAAAGATCTACAAATGACAGCTGGGACCAACGCTTAACGTGTTTTCCGAGGCAGGCACGGAAGAAACTCGTATGTTAAGATTATACCGGACGGGCGTGATCGACTGGAACGGGGGTGTGATGGGGTAGGTCTATCCTTCTTCTAATCCTTCGATGTGAACTGTGACCACCCGACTGCGTCCAGCCGCGCTGACGTCCTGTACGGGGGGTACTGAGGTTCCCCGTACCACGCGTGCAACGTTCTTCTTTCTTGCTATTTACTTGCTTTCTTCGGGATAGATTGGGGTGAGGGATGTATGCTTACCAGGGTTAAATAATATGCAGGAATTTGATAACACTGCAGCTAGTGGTTTAAGGGGAAATTCGCGATTACTTTGCTTCTAGTTAAAAATTCTATATTTCTTCTGCCGGTGACTACAATTCCTATTTTCTATGTGTTTACTAACGTTCTATGTTACTTTACTGTAACGAGGCCTAAAAACCACTAACTGTTTTAGTTTATTTTTAAATACCATTTTAACTATGGTTCTATTACATTTCTGGCTATATCTAGGTCTATTCTAGGTCTAGATAGGGGTTGATGCGCTTCTCTGTAAATCTCCCGAAATTCCCCATCGAATGGGGTGAAAATCAACCCTTCAACCCTACCCACTGGTGGGCTTGTTGCTTTTGACTGTCGAAACTATCTACAAGTGTGAACTTGTCTACTATTAAGGGTTGACTTACCGAAAAACTGTGCCCCATGGGCTACCAAACTATCTGTCATAGGATAGGTGCATCATCCCTCTATCCAGATACACAACTTTTGAAGTCACCCCTCTAAGGGTTGAAGTACTATAAGGTCAGAAACTTAAAAGGGGAAAAAAATCTGAGCTTTTGCATTTTCCTAATTTGCGGCTTTATGCCTTGCCTGACCACAAAGATGTGTATATATCTGAATAGAGCTCAGTGCCAGGCTTCTAGTGCCTATTATTTGAAGCCTATTTACCTAGATTCTCTGTATATCTAGTAAATGAAGGTGTCTGTAAATGGCGGTTTTTTGCTATCCACCCTTTGAGTAACTGTCCTGTGTAGGTATGTGTGAAATGTTCAATACCTGTGTACCTCCATTACCTTTGACATTTATCAACCATCAAAACCATATCTTTTAGGGTTTACCAGGAATGTGTAGGGGAAATGTGTAGCCCTACCTATCTATTTATTTCAAAGAAAATAAGTTCCCCAAGAACATCTCATGTGTTCGGGGAAAACGACAAAATATATGCTTTTAATTTGTTACACAGCCATGAAACTATAACTATGAAATACATTTTAAGCTCTTAACTATCAAATACATAAGCTTATTCTATACATTGGCTTTTATGTACGCGAGTTATACAATACTATAAACGCTTCGTCGCGAACAAAAATGGTCACCCATCCACAGACCAACCTTGGCAAGCGTTGCTTAACCTTCAAGATCGACCCGTGCGGCTGTTATTATTTAGCCACGAGCTTCTAATGAGGTCGAAGTATCTAATGAGGTCTTTTAACTCCTGAACCCGGCGCCACTTTGTCACCTGACTCCATTACGTAAGGACAAGTGAGCGGATCCTATTAGAAACCAAGAGAAAGCGATGATTCGCCCCATCGCCGCATCGGACCATCTCATGTGAGCGTTTGATAACTATTACTTAATAACTACACGTTCAACTCACACCCGAGCATTAACATCCACTTTGTTTGCTTCACAAACTGCTAAATTGTGATGATATTTTAGATAATAGTAATTTAATCTTACGTGTATATTCTCCACTGATCTTGGGATTCTTCGTCTCCTTTTTTTTTTGAGGCGAAGGTAATCATTAAACAGTTTGTGCAAAGTATCTTGGGATTGCTGTGCAAAGCTTGGTATTTAATTTGGCTTAGAGGGACAATCCTATCAAACTGAAAATATTAATGCGGTGTTTAAATTGGCTGAAATTAAAATTACATTTCTGCATCTGAGATAAACTTTTAAAATCAATTTCACTATCTCCTGCTTAAGATTTAAAATTGACGATGATGATTAACCTATCTTGGTCTATTTTCTTCAATGCCTTTGACATTAGATTTAAAAACGCACGTTTGTACGTTCTCCATTTTCACTATCATCTTTATTATAATCCTGTAGCGAAATCTCCCGCCCTCGGCCACTTATAATTGACGCCTGTCTTATTATTCCACTTCTCATAGTACGCATGCTAACAAGTTAATTAGGCAGATATACGCATGTGATCACGATAATGTTTCCGTTACAACTTTATACAACAGAAACAGTATATGACTGGACTTTTCTTTATTACTCGTACTTTTCTCAAAATCTAAAGAAATCACAACTAATTAACAACTATTTGATTTTGTTATATCTTTCAAATGAGTTTTCATTCTTGTTCATGTTTTTTTGTAGCCAAAGGGCAGGAAGTTTTCTATTAATAGGGTTATTTAATAGAAAACCTGCCCTTAACCCATGTTACACGGAGACGGCACAACATGTTTTCCTTCTCCGTTCTCCTCAGATGATAGAAGGCAATCTATGATTTAAATATTCGAAACCGGTTGACAACAATACGTTGTCGTGGACCGTGGTTTCGCAACAAATCCCAGCTGGTCGCACCTTGCGCCGCAGAACTTGTAAAAGTTCCGATCCTCGGCCAACTACTTGCGTGGGACACTAAACACCTGCTGTTGCGTTTTCTTTTATTGCTATGCTAACAGCGACCTTAGCTTTTCGTACATAATCTTGCTTGTATTAAATTGGTCTTCGCTGCAAAACACGTGGTTGATATTATATTTCTATCTCTTACATGTTTGTGGCAAATATTATTCTAACCTATTTCCCCTTCCATTTCACACCGAATCATTCTTTCTTCACACGTACTTCTCTCAAACTACAACGCAAACGACTTTTTTTGAAGAAAAGGTCGTCTTATTGCAGCTTTTCCAACATCAACAATATTTCGACTAACCGCTAAGCCACGTGACACAACATTAACACCGGTTACATTAGCATGCATTACGTCTACACTTTCTCTTTCTCCGTTCGTCCGTCCGTCCGTCACGTAACTCGCGCGGGCGCAACAAAACACGACTGTTTTGCTAATTTAAGTGCGCGTGCGACGCATCCGACCCAAACAAACTGGAGTAGAAACTTTGAGCAGGAATTTATTCAAATATGGCGAATTTGGTGTCGTGTTGTTACGGACACCAAAGAATTCAGTGAATTTTTCCTTGCACGAAAGTGCATGCATAATAAAATGCTGGTGGAATATAGAGCATAAAATTGTGTGTCGGAATTTATTATTCTTCTCGTCTGAACGCCTTTCCGCATGAAAAGGAACTGGATTTTCTCCGGCTCTCACTTTTACAGCACATCATAAAAGTTATAAGTTTCACAACATCATAACATGCCGTATGTAAAAATCATTTCATCAAGATTAGCGTCAGTCAATCTCGGCATTACAACCAAGAATAAATGAACAAAACCACAGAACTCATTAATCTACTTAAAAACTGATTACATTAGATAATTCCGCTGTACTATAAATCCGGGTACACTCATTACAACCTGTCCTACTTGGACTTGAACAAAAAAAAAATAAAGAGAGAAATCATAGTGTAAATAAACTTCAAATATCGAATGCCGCGCGGAATGCTGACGTAACATCACATAATCGTTATGTCACGACCGGCGGATTGCGCGCTGATAAAAAGCGAAGAGTCGCTTTTGCGAATTTGGTGTCAAGCGCTGTAAAAAACTTACAACTTGTCTTTTTTTTTTGTTTTCCACATTGATTTATTTGTGGCGCGGCTTTAGAATAATTATAAGCTGAGGCAAAGAGCGGCCAACTTTTTCAACAGCCTCTTTTAGCCCATACCTGTCAGTTCTGCTCAAGTCATCATGTATCATGTAATGTTTCTTCGTTTCGTTCCACTCCTTCCCTGATCTGCAATAAGATCTTACCTGCGGTCTTCTGTCAGTCTGGCTTCAAAGTGTAATGTTAAAATCTGAAACTTATAAGTACAAGCTCAGTATTGAAGCTTGATCATTCAAATTTTTAAGTTTAGAACGTTCTGTTTCAGTTTTCTTCAGGTAGGTAGATTAAGGAGTACGGAGATACTGTGGGATCACAAGCGTCAACGGCCCCAACATTAACGTGTCTTAACTTAAAGTCAATTTTACTCACATCAAAAAAATCAGGCGTTATTCATTAATATTATATCAACGGACTGCAAATCAATCAATATTTTCCAGCGGCTTGAACCGCTAATTTGGCATATCTCCAGTTTTTGTCCAGTACCACGCTCACAGACGGCTTGCCGCCAAAAAACGTAACTCCTTACGTAACAAGGTGCGTTCTGAACCGGTGAAAGTGTTCCGACCACATTCCGAACGGAATTATAACATGTTCTGAAGCCGCGGAAAACGATTTCAGGCTATGAATAGTTATGATTATTTATTATTTGAATACAAATGTGAGGCTTTTGAGGTCGATGCGTTAGCTTTTGTCGAGCTCTCGTCAAAATTTTCTACAACCTAACCATAAACTGTAACCGTGTGCGCTTGAGATTTGCAAAGAAGCAAGCATTCAGAATAACCTGTAAATTTGGTGTTTAGCGCAGACGATCTCAATAAGAGGTTGATGAGCTTGAGTTAAAACTAACATATTTATAGTTTTACGAGGAAATAAAATATTGTGAACTACAATTACTATACACTTGCGATTCGAAATAAATCGTGCGCTAAGAAAAATCCATTAAATTAATATAATAGTCACGACTTTACTTTGTAACTTTACGTAAACGATGTTCAAACTAGGTCACTAGGTGCATTTACATTTCTGTATAGTATCGTTATTTCCAAAGGTTTATTTACCTTTCCAAACAATAGCGCACACTACCTACCTCTAATTATAAATTCGAAATTGCGTAGTTTCGTACAGTTCGCAATACGTTTCGCCACTTCTGCTGGGAATTGCCAATGCAACATCATATGAGGATTTCCCATGATGACTGAGCTAGATTTGATGTTTAATTATGCCTCAACTTACGATTGGCCAAAAAAGTTTCTACAGAGTTCATATCGTGCTGCATGTTCAATTTGAAATAAAAGTACATTTACAAAAGCGGTTGGCACCTACAATTCTGGGTTCAGAATAAACCCTCGAAGTACTCCAGCTTATTTTTTTTGGTATGTCCACTAGAAGCTTTTCATGGTTTTGTATAGCTCGATTGTGTCACACCCTAACAAAGGCTTATGCTAGATCTATGAATAGAATATTATATATATGCAAAGAATACTTTGGCAGCAATGTGACCAGATATGGTATTCAAGTATTTATTTTGGCCACAAGTTACACCCAGCAAGGTACAAAATTTATAAACAAGTTTAAAGACCGCAAATCACATCGTCCGAGCTATATTCCAATCATTATCGATTTAATAGCTCTTTAAATTTTAAAAGACAGCATAATAATTGCGGCATAACTTGTAGCTTAACATGGCCACCCAAACAGCCATAAAATTAAAAAGGGAAAACGGAAACTTTAAAGAAACTTGGAACAAACAAGAGTGGCAATGAGGAGTTTCTCGCCGAAGTCATAAAGCATGGCGGCGTGAAAGCGGAGCTACCATGACTTACTGGGGGTCATCAGCGCCTGTGGGGGGTCATCAGCGCCTGTGGGGGGTTATCAGCGCCTGTGGGGGGTTATCAGCGCCTGTGGGGGGTTATCAGCGCCTGTGGGGGGTTATCAGCGCCTGTGGGGGATTATCAGCGCCTGTGGGGGGTTATCAGCGCCTGTGGGGGGTTATCAGCGCCTGTGGGGGGTTATCAGCGCCTGTGGGGGGTTATCAGCGCCTGTGGGGGGTTATCAGCGCCTGTGGGGGGTTATCAGCGCCTGTGGGGGGTTATCAGCGCCTGTGGGGGGTCATCAGCGCCTGTGGGGGGTTATCAGCGCCTGTGGGGGGTTATCAGCGCCTGTGGGGGGTTATCAGCGCCTGTGGGGGGTTATCAGCGCCTGTGGGGGATTATCAGCGCCTGTGGGGGGTTATCAGCGCCTGTGGGGGGTTATCAGCGCCTGTGGGGGGTTATCAGCGCCTGTGGGGGGTTATCAGCGCCTGTGGGGGTTTATCAGCGCCTGCGCTTTGTTTACAAACGACCAAGACTACAATATTAATATTAAAACGTAGTGTTTAAGTACCGGTAAAACTTGCGCTTAGGGAAGAGCTGATTATCAAATCATTGAGGATGGTGTTCATTTCCAATAACAATGTTATGATGACTTTATTGGAAAGTCTCTCTACTAGGTAGATCTGTGCCATAGCATAGCTACTGCATTGTCCACTGTACTATTTGATTCATAGACTACTACTCAAAGGCTCTCACTATTCTCTACAGAACAGTTTTGTGAAGTGTCATGAAATGTTTGGTATATTAATGTGGTGTTCAGTTCGTGTGATCAGTCTTTACCTCCGCACTACTAATTCCCATACAATGTAACAGAAACTCCAATACTCTATAATAAAGCCATTCCCGTATCATTCCAGCATCTCCCGCGGCGACGGCGCAAGCGCATCGGTGGTGGCGCACCAGCTCGGTGACGTCATGCAGGCCAGCAGGGACCACGACTGCCACCGCTTCAGATGTGACCTGCACTAGACCCTGCAGCCTCCCGGGGCTATCCTGGGCCATACTACCATGGACCACCAAGTTTATTGAACGAACTGTTTGTAGACAGTGTTTAACTGACTAGTAATAGGAATTAATTGATGAAAAGGTTGTGGTAAGGCCCCTTATGATTTTTAAGAACCCTAAAATGTGATTAATTTATTGAATCGGAAGAGATATTAGCGAGACAATTTTGCGAACGAGCCACTCTTTTAAAAATGTTGATATTTTTTTAAAGAAGTACCATAAGATATTTGTACAAGAGATGAGCTTCATGAAAACTATATAGTTCTCATTTGAGGAGAAGCAATGTCGCAAAATCGTCAAGCACGAGACATCAAGGACTTTCAATTTTGTTTTGTTTCAATGTGTTCATATTACTTGAACATTTGAGTAATAATGAAAGCATTGAAACAACGATTATTAGTTCCGGAATAATCAGTGAAGCTAGTGAAAGGAAACTGTAAAATAGGTTTCACTATTAATATACTTACTTTGAAAAAATCGTTACTCCGCTGCGAGAATACACACTAAAATAAGATCATTTGAGAAGTCTACAAGTCTATTTGTCAATGTACAAGCTGATACTTAATGTAGTCAAAGATGATCGAAGGGAATCTGTGAACTCAATAATATTGTGCATCGAATCCTTTATAATGTGAAGAGTAGGCAGAAGAACTATTTCCAATAACTAACTAACATGAAGACGAAGGCTTTCAATCAACAGGCCTGCAGATTGTCTGCAAGGTATGGGTCGTCTTAGACAATTTAGACATTCTTCTGACTCATCGTAGGCTGTACAATGATTGTGAAATAATTAAATCCTTGTATTGTTGTGCATAGGGTGCATTACACATTGTTCTTAGTACTTACACACTATCTTATCGATAGACCTACGTTATAACATTTTCTTGTATCATACTTATAGTAGTCATAACAATATCAAATTATAATTGGTACTAAATTTCCTTACATCATGACATAGATACAGTGTCACCACTGATTAACAAATTATTTATTTTTATTTATTCCTTAGTTGTAATTAGTCATAATATTTTAATTAGGGTTCACGGGTGAGTGTCACTGTTTATTTATTTAAAACATAAATGTGCGACGAAATGAATTGTTGAAATCTATTTGTCGGATGTGAAAATATAAATAAACCTTGTGACGTTTAATATAAATAGTACTTACGGAACCGAGGCGACTATTAATCGCATGGTCGATTATACAATCGTCCGGTGAGTGGCAAGCCTTGCGAATGACAATACGCCATCAGCCATATAACGAGTCGTTCCTACACCTCACACGTCACTAACATGTCATCACCTGGCGGCTTTACATCATGATCGTATTTATTGTTACCAAATAATTGATTTTGTCAAACGACAATTCTCTCGTAAAATTATTATTTATTTTAGTTTTATTATTTAAAACGCTATTTAATCGAGTTTAAATTATTTATTGTAATGATTGATAAAATTTAATGTCGACGCTGATTTAATGCACTGCACTTTTAGCTGAAATATGAAGAAATAAGATTTGGCTTTGTTTGTACGACTGTCATTTTAAAGCTCTAATATTAGTTTCGTGAGTGGAAACCGCTTCACAGGCTTATCTAATAAATAATAAAAAACGAAAGATAATCGCAGTATGATTGGTACATTACCTGCGAACTCATTATGGGTAAGAGCCTCTGAATTCTTTCGTACAGTCACGAAAGCTTTTCTTCGCCGAATTAGGTGTTTCTTGTATTTATTCATAACATTCCTTAAAACTATAACTGCATTACTTTTTCGTAACTTAATTAAATTTTTATTCAATAGATGGCGCTGTAAGTTGTACATAATGCTTTTACAAAGATTGTAAATTATTTATTTATTTTTGTACGAATAAAATAAAAATTAAATGAAAAATATGAGTTTTATTAATAATAATATGCAAATTCGCTTCACATTAAAATAATTTAAATAAAAGTCGTGCAAGTCATCCTCCAAGAGTTATCTGCAAATGAAACGAAATAATGTTACAGATAAAAAGGGCCTTATAAAGCTTCAGCGATGTTGTTTATGAGGGAAAGCACATATGGGGAGAGAGAGAGGGAGAAAGAGTCCCTCCCTCCAATCAGTGAAGGGAAGAGTTCCTCCACTGGTCGGAGAGAGTTATCTCAAGATACGAGTTCAGCGCTGTTCTGCCACGTTCATCGCAGTTCCGCCGCATTTAACGCCTACACAGTAGGTAGAAGCGTTTCAGCGGAAACACGCTATGACATCTTTTCTCATTCTTACGACGCTGTACGCGGCTGATAGAAGCAGAACTGTATTAGTGTGAATGGAGCTGAATAAGTGTGAGTAAAGTGCGTTTCAACGAATAGTACCTATGGCGTTGTGTTGGCTTCCCTGTCTGTCAAAGTGATTGGCACGAGAAGATGATCCCGCAGATTTTGTTTATTTTCATTTGATTTTGACTGAAATCATGCCCAAGACTTTGAAAAGTAGTGAAAGAATGATGGTGTTAAAGATGAAGAACTTTAGTGAACGTGAAAAACGTAATGATGCCCCATTAATTCCTTTAAGATGTGTTCAGGCCCGTGTCTCCGCCATTACAGGTTAGTCAAATAGTACCAGTAGCAGATAATAATTTTCTCAAATACTCTGCTATTTTTTATTGGCTATTATTGGTTTATGTATGACTGTGACAATAGACCGAAGTATTTGTTTTAGCTGTATCCGAAAAAACCGTGTCTCAAATCACCAAAGAAGGTGAAGTCACAGCCACGCAAAAGAGGTCCCCGGCCTAAAAGAATCGAACTGGATGACTTCGGACGGTGTGCTATAAGGCATAAAATACATGTTATGAAGGAAGTCGTACCTTGTGGAGAATTATGAAGGATATGGGGATTTTGTTTAAAAAAATGTAGATCCAAAAGAAAAGTTCTAATGGAGAGGTACGATATTGTCGCCTGGCGTTATCAATACCTGGAAGAATTGCGAAATATTCATCTCGGAAATCAGCGCCCAGTTGTATATTTGGATAAAACAAATATACACGCAACATATTGCACTGGAAAATGTTGGTAAATCAAACACGAAGAAGGTGTATTATCATCAGATTCCAAGGGGCCACGTTGGATTATCGTCCACGCGGGTGGTGCTATGGGTTTCATACCCAATGCTCAACTGATCTTCAGATCTGTCACAAGCGGCCGACTATCACGACGATATGAATAAAACGAATTTTAATAAGTTGCTTAGTGAAAAGCTTACTCAATCTGCCTCCCCAATCAATTGTGGTGATGGATAACACCTCCTACCACACAGTTCGGCTTAACAAAGCACCAATAATGTCAAGCAGAAAGGCAGAAACGCAAAACTGGATTTGCTATCCAGTTTTGCATTTCTGCCTTTCTAATGGTCTTTCTTACTTACCAAGTATGGTAAAAGCCCAGTTATTTCAAATAATAAATGAGCACAAACAGCCGCCCGTTTATGAAGCTGATGTAATGTTGGAAGCGCATGGGCATAAAGTGGTAAGGCTTCCACCTTACCACTGCGATCTAAAACCCATAGAGCTCATATGGAGTGTCTTAAAAAGACGAATTGCTGAAAAAAACGTGGGTCAAGAAGCAAATAAAATCGTCCAAATCACAGAAGAAGCCTTTGTAACGATCACCGAAGAAGAATGGAGAAAAGAATGTGAGCACGTGAAAAAAGTGGAAGAAAAATATTACGCCGGTGGTCCTGCTATTGATAGTGAGATGGACAGCTTTATAATTGATGTGGGAGACGATAGCGACACTTCTGATGACGAGGATAATACGCAAGATGAAGATGACGATGATCTCTCCGGTCTATGTCCGTTGGATGAGCATAACTACTCGAGAAACAAATCGAATTTGCATTGTTTTGTCTGATCATAATTATAATAAAAAATATTAAATTATTTATGCTTTTTATAACTGTCATGATTTTTAAAATGATAACTATCGATTTATATGTAAATATATAAGAATCTAACTAAAAACACTTAAATTCACCCTTATATTGGGGTAGGTTATCATAGGTAATGTGGCAACACTGGAAAACATTGCTTTCAACATAACGCCATAGGTACTATGCGGTGAAACCACGCACTTTAGTCCCTAAGTGTGAAGAGTTTGTCGTCATCATAATTTTCGCCAAGCAATATCATAATTATGTCTACTACTTACAGTATTAAAAAGTGTTCGAATTTTTTTAACTATCCAAATAGCTAATGTAGGTAATAAATGCGTTGCGTGCGTTTGCTTGGCGTGCCTGTTTGTAATCCCAATATAACAGCTTTTTACTTAATACATTTGAAAATATATAGGTATAATGTATAGGTACGATTCTTATGATAAAAACACAATTTGCAAAACTTTTGTCCGTCTGTCTGCCTAAAACCATCGATTTATGCGGTATCTCCGAAACGGCTCGATCAATGAGGGCGGAACTTTCACTAGCAGATAACTGATATTATAAGGAGTAAATTATTTTAGAAAAAAAAATAAGGAATCCGTGCTATAAAAATTTAAACCCATGAAAATAATTTTAACGCGAGCAAAGTTGCGGGCAGTTAGTATTACTATAATAGTCATAAAAGTACCAATTTAAAGTCCTACGATAGGACCTACTTCAACATTCAATTTTTATGGTCACTGTCATGCAATAATTTATCATCCGACCCAACTGAAACACTGGATACAACTTCAATGAATTGTATCCTCCCGTACCTTTGGAATGAGCTCAAACACGATGTGTATAAGAACCAACTAAAAGATCCTACTGGATCTCTTGACTCGCCTTTAGGCGTTTCTGGTCCCCATCATGAGTACCTTGTTACAAAATAAAATAAATACTTAGCAATTGTTAGGAACATTCAAATGAGCCTAAACACGATGCGTATAAGAGTAGTCAACTAGGAAATCACCTTTATGATTTCCATCAGATTCTTGTTCCCAACAGCAATAGTGCTCATCAGAAGGATTTAAATGAGCACAAACACGACCGGCATACGTGTAAGAATGTATATAAATAACTTTTCGAGACAACGTCCGAACACATATTCAAGGACATGAAATGGATGGCGTTAAACATCTTGAAATTGAAAAAAAAATACATATTCTTGCTTTTCTTTAAATGTCAAAAAAAACTACGATAGGTCTCAACTCTGTCAAACTCTGGGTCAGAAATGACCATTCATCTATACGAGAAAACAGATCTTTGCTAGATCACAATTCTTAACCCCCGACCAAAAAAGGGGTGTTATAAGTTTGACCGCTATGTGTGTTTGTCTGTCTTCCTGTGTGTCTGTCTCCGTAGCTCTTGAACGGGTGAACTGATTTGGATGCGGTTTTTTTATTTGAAAGCAGGTTTTCCAGCGGTGGTTCTTAGATAAGTTTTATCAAAATCAGTTGAGCCATTTAAAGATCATCAGTTTTTTTCTAGTTTATGAACGCATTTAACCAGGTTTTACGGGTCGAATCGATGCGAAATTTGGTATTCTGTTACTTCAATGAAATTGCAAAAACATGGTTATATTGACCTGATGCTGTGGCATTACTTGATGTCTGCAGAATACCCAACTCCTTATTAAGTTGCAGCAGAGGTATCGTGTTTGAACTCACTGGAATGGTTTCATTGATTATATTATATTTAGAAATTTAGATCCCTTGACCTGATGCTGAAGCATGTCCTCAAATCTGCAGGATACCCAACTCCTCACTTACTTACAGTGGACCATCCGTTTTCGTATTTGTTTAAATGGTAGCAATTATTAATACATTTTTGGATGAATTGCCGTTTAGATGAGTGTAGTTCATATGTGGATGGATGTAGAGGGAGAGGAATACCAAAAAAAGATGCATGGTATGTAGAGCAAAATGAAAGAAAAGGGAGATAGTGATAGCGTGACGGTTGATAGGACAAAATGGAAGCAAAAAAACGTCTTGCCCAACCCCAAGTTACATGGGATAAGGGCAAGAAGATGATGAGATCATAGGTTTAGTAGTAGCACCTATTAGGTAAATTAAGTTTAAAAAACATGCAATAAAATTTAAATTAAAAATTTAAAAAACCTCCGACAAAAATAACTTTAAAAAGCGAAAAAAATATTCGTATTGATCCTTTATTAATAATAATAATAAGGAGTATTGTTAGGAGGTTCCTCTCTCTGGAGCCCTGACCGCCGGTAGCTTGGACCCTTTTCCCGATACCGGTGAGCTACTATTTAATATATTTTTAAATGTTTTTATATATTTTTTTTCAAATATTTAAAAATGTAATTTGTAGGTTAATTTGTCGAATAACGGAAATAATAATAACATCTCTCGGATTCCATAGACCTTAGGTCCCTTTCCTCAACCGAAACTTACAAGTATTTGGGTATGTCGGAAGCGTTAGGCATCAATGCTGTTGATATGAAACAATCGTTGAGGGAGCGCTTCTTTGGCCGCCTGAACAAAGTACTTAACAGTCTTATCAGGCAGAAACAAGGTGCGCGCCTTCAACGGTTGGGTCATGCCGGTTTTGATGTATTTTTTCGGCATACTCAAATGGACTCAGACGGAACTTGACGCCCTGGATAGGAGGGTACGTTCACTGCTTACCGCAAATCGGATGCATCACCCACGATCATCGGTGATGAGGCTGTATATCCCGCGGAAGTACGGTTCTTAAACGCTAAGACCCTACACAACCGCGAGGTATGCAGCCTTAGGGAATACTTCCTAGAGGCCGACGTGGGTATGCATCGAGATGTGGTAGCGGTGGAGAAAGGCCTTACCTTGCTCTCCTTGGCTAATGAGAACTGGCGCAAACCTGTGGTATTAGATACTAACGACCGCAGGGAGGTATCGCAGAGCAAGGAGCTTCACGGACGCTTTTATCAGGTCCTACATGGGCACGATGTAGACTTCTTAGCGTCCGTAGCCTGGCTGCGTTTTGGTGGTCTCTTCGGGGAAACCGAAGGTTTTGTCTGTGCAATTATGGACGAAGTTATGATGACTTATAACTACCGGAAATACATTGTGAAGGACGGTACGGTTGACATATGTCGGACATGTCACCGGCCCGGGGTATCTATCCACCACATTATTTCCGGTTGTTCTAGTCTGGCTAACGGAGACTATTCCAGCGTAACCGTATGTTGGATGATAGTGTGCTTGATCGCCTCCGCACTGAAATGTGTAGCCATGTCATTGCTCCTCCGTCGCAGACTATGGCACCAGCACGGTCAACTCAATTGCCCAGCCACGCTGACGAGGAGAGTAATGACAAGGTTACAAACGTAAGTACCCAGTGCAATGACGAATTGAGGAGTGCTTTGGAGTGTGCTATTCGGGAATACCGCTACATGCCGCCTGAACTTAGACCACGCTTACCTCGTTTGCCCATGCATAACAAGAACAGGGCGCTGGTGGCTGCACTGGATTCGCAGTTGTCAAGCCATTTTGATAACTGTCATAACCTCACCGATGCACATTCGATCATGTACTGCGCGGCTGTAGCGGCATGTCGTGTAACTCATGTCAAAATAAAAATAACCAATGACAGAATTACACAACCAAAACCAGCCGTACCAGCTTGGCAGTGCAGGATCGAGTGTCGTATTAGTGAGGCCAGAGCGCCAATCGGCAAACTAATCTGCTTCAGGGAGGGCAACACACGCCCTAGAGTGATGCGCTTTGTGAGACGGGCGTTTTCGGGGACTGATGTCAATCCCCGAGATTATATATCTCGTGTCACAGAGCGCATCGACTTCCTGAAGCAGAAGGTGTATGCATGGGCAAGCCGTATTCGTAGCTACAGGCGGCGAGTGGAGCAATACACCCAGAATCGCACATTCCGAAGTAACGAAAGGTCGGGTATATAGGGATTGGGAGCGACCGGACCAAGGTGTGACTGACACGCGCTTGCCGGATGATGATGCTATGTGTTCATTCTGGCGCAGCATCTGGTCGGTTCCTGTCAGTCATACTGAGGGCGACTGGACTCGGGAGGTCGAGCGTATGTGTGATCCGATACCAGAAATGGGGGCAATTTCCATCAGCCCCCAAGATGTAGCTTGTGCAGTCCGTCCGTTGCCTAACTGGAAATCTCCAGGGCCGGACGGGCTGCACAATTTCTGGATTAAATGGTTTACGAGATCGCACGCTTGCTTGGCGTCTCAATTCCTTAGAGTCTGGGTCGCTACCCCAGTTCTTAACTACAGGAATAACCCACCTGCTCCATAAATCAGGTAGTACTGCGGAACCTAAAAATTATAGATCGATCACGTGTTTACCGACGGTCTATAAAGTTCTTACATCCATTTTGAGGGCAAAGATTAATAGTCATATTAACAACAACAACAACATCATGTTTGCCTCTCAAAATGGATGTAAGAATGGGTCCTGCGGTACTAAAGAGCTACTCCTTATTGATATGGCCATTAGCCAACAGGTTCGGCGTTCCCGAAAGGATCTGTCGACATGCTGGATAGACTATAAGAAGGCCTATCACTCGGTGCCTCATACATGGCTCGTGAGGGTGCTAGAATTGTATAAAGTTGATGCAACGCTACGCACATTCCTGATGTCGTGTATGGGGCAAAGGAGGACAGTCCTTCGGTATCCAGGATGTCGAAATATCCAGAGAAATAGCGAACCGGTAAGGATCGAGCGGGGAATATTTCAGAGCGATAGTTTGAGTCCACTTTGGTTTTGTCTAGCCTTGAATCCTCTTAGCGCACTGCTGGAGAATTCAGGGCTAGGCTATCGGTTGAAGAGAGGTGGTCAGGTTATATCTCACCTCCTTTATATGGGTGATCTGAAACTCTTTGCCCCCACTAATTTGCAACTGATGGAGCTACTGAAGGTAACTGAAACATTCAGTAACGCCTTCAGGATGGAGTTTGGTGTGGACAAATGTGCGGTCATGCATGTAAAGCGTGGAGAGATTATGGAATCCGTGGGAACTCAACTCTCGGATTCCATAAACCTGAGATCCCTCTCTCCAACTGAAACTTACAAGTATTTGGGATGTCGGAAGCGTTAGGTATCAATGTTACTGACATGAAACAATCGTTGAAGGCGCGCACCCTATTTTCGCCTGATAGAAAGCTATTAAAAACCTTCTTCAGGCGGCCAAAGAAGCGCTCCGTAGCGTATTGATGTACTCTTTCGGCGTACTCAAATGGACTCAAACAGAACTTGACGCCCTGGATAGGCGGGTCCTGCTTACTGCAAATCGAATGCATCATCCACGATCGTCGGTAATGAGACTGTATATCCCGCGAAAGTGTGGAGGTCGAGGCTTTTTAAAACAAAACCTATTTCCCCTTTTTGGACCGACAACGTGATTTAAAATGCTGACAAGACGCCGAGCTCGAGAACAAAACCCACGACTAACATCTTCGGGTTCGTCGCTGAGCTCCGCCTCGCAGCCGCCGGGACCTGCGCCAGCCAATACGCTCATACTTTGGGGCTACAGAGGGGGGAACTAACCTGACTGCGTACCGTGGTCGGATGCTCTCTCTGTTTCAGGTACTTGAACCAGCTGTCAACGTGTCAGCCCAACGACTGTCGGATCAGGTGCGCGTCATCCAGCGTAACCGTTGTTGGATGATAGTGTGCTTGATAGACTGCGTCTGGAATCACGGAGCGGCCGCGTCTCACCTGCTTCGCCACCGGCCGCAGTGCAAATACAAGCCAGTGCAAGTGTTTCACCGCGACCCAGCTACGTCGGTGAAGATGATGATGATGACCGGGCTACATCCGTGAGTACCCAATGCAATGAGCGATTGAGGAGCGCTTTGGAGGATGCTTTCCGAGAGTATCGCTCCACACCGCCAGAGCTTTGGCCTTGGCTACCTCGTTTGCCCATGCATAATAAAAATAGGGCGCTGGTGTGTGCTCTAGATTCACAACTTGCAAGTTATTTTGATAGCAGCGAAGACCTTGCCGATACCCACTCGATCTTGTACTGTGCGGCTGCAGCGGCATATCGTGAAGCTCATGTCAAATTTCCTAGCAGTGACAGAGTTACACGAACAGCTGTACCAGCTTGGCAGAGCAGGATCGAGCGTCGTATCGGTGAGGCTAGAGCACTCATCGGCACTTATTTGCTTCAGGGAGGGCAACACTCGCCGCAGAGTGATGTGCTTTGTGAAGCGGGCGTTCTCGGGGACTGACATCCATCCTCGGGATTATCTCACCCGCGTCACAGAGCGTATCGACTTCCTGAAGCAGAAAATCTATGCATGGGCAAACCGTATACGTCGGTACAAGCGGCGAGTGGAGAGATATATTCAGAATCGCATATTCCAAAGGAATGAAAGGTGGGTTTATAGGGCTTGGGAGCGACCGGACCAAGGCGTGACTGATACGTGCCTACCGGATGATGAAGCCATGAGTTCATTCTGGCGCAGCATCTGGTCGGTGCCTGTCAGTCACACCGACGGTGATTGGACTCGGGAGGTCGAACGTGCGTGCGATCCAATACCAGAAATGGGGGCAATTACCATCAGCCCCAAGATGTAGCTCGTGCAGTTCGTCCGTTGCCTAATTGGAAATCTCCAGGACCGGACGGGCTGCACAACTTTTGGATTAAATGGTTTCAAAGATCGCATGCTCGCTTGGCATCTCAATTCTAGTCTGCCTTAGAGTCAGGGTCACTGCCCCGGTTCCTAACTACTGGATTAACCCACCTGCTCCATAAATCAGGTAGTACTGCGGAACCTAAAAATTATAGGCCGATCACGTGTTTACCGACGGTCTATAAAGTTCTTACATCTATTTTGAGAGGAAAGATTAACCATCATGTTGATAGTAATTCAATTATGTCTGCCTCTCAGAATGGATGTAGGAACGGGTCCCGCGGTACTAAGGAACTGCTCCTCATCGGCATTGCCAATAGCCAACAGGTTTGTCGTTCCCGAAGAGATCTCTCTGTATGGGGCAGTGGAGAGGACGGTTCTTCACTATCCAGGATGTCGACAGATCCAGGCGAACAGCGAACCGATAAGGATCGAGCGTGGCATATTTCAGGGTGACAGTCTGAGTCCACTGTAGTTTTGTCTGGCTCTCAACCCTCTCAGTACATTGCTGGAGGGTTCGAGCCAAGGCTACTGGTTGAGAAGAGGTGGTCAGGTCATATCGCACCTCCTTTACGTGGATGACTTGAAACTCTTTGCTCTTAACAACTTGCAATTACTGATGAAGCTACTAAAGGTAACAGAAACCTTCAGTAGCGCCATCAGGATGGAATTTAAATTGGACAAATGTGCGGTCATCCATGTAAAGCGAGGGGAGATTATGGAATGCGTGGGAACCCATCTCTCGGATTCCAAACACCTTAGGTCTCTCTCCTCAACCGAAACTTATAAGTATTTGGGTATGTCGGAAGCGTTAGGCATCAGTGCTGCTGACATGAAACAATCGTTGGAGGAGCGCTTCTTTGGCCGCCTGAACAAAGTACTTAATAGTCTTTTATCAGGCGGAAACAAGGGTCGCGCCTTTAACGGTTAGGACATGCCGGTTTTGATGTACTTTTTCGGCATACTCAAATGGACTCAGACGGATCTTGACGCCCTGGATAGGAGGGTACGCTCTCTGCTTACCGCAAATCGAATGCATCACCCACGGTCATCGGTGATGAGGCTGTATTATATCCTGCGGAACTGCGGGGGTCGTGGCTTCTTAAATGCTAAGACCCTACACAACCGCGAGGTATGCAGCCTTAGGGAGTACTTCCTAGAGGCCGACGTGGGTATGCATCGAGATGTGGTAGCGGTGGACAAAGGTCTCACCGCACTCTCCCTGGCTAACGAGAACTGTCGCAAACCTGTGGTATTAGATACGACTGACGGCAGGGAGGTATGGCAGAGCAAGGAGCTTCACGGACGCTTTTATCGGGTCCTACATGGGCCCGATGTAGACTTCTTAGCGTCCATAGCCTGGCTGCGTTTTGATGACCTCTTCAGGGAAACCGAAGGTTTTGTCTGTGCAATTATGGACGAAGTTATGATGACGAACAACTACCGGAAATATATTGTGAAGGACGGTACGGCTGACATATGTCGGGCATGTCACCAGCCCGGGGAATCCATCCGCCACATTATTTCCGGTTGTTCTAGTCTGGCTAACGGAGACTATTTATACAGGCACAACCTTGTAGCCAGGATTATCCACCAGCAACTTGCTCTTAAATACAATTTTGTGGAATCTGAAGTACCGTACTATAGGTATGTGCCCGACCCAGTTCTCGAAAGTGGCAAATGCACATTGTACTGGGATCGGTCTATCATCACTGACAGGACTATTGTTGCCAATAAGCCTAATATAGTGGTGACAGATCGACTAGAGCGTCGCGCAATGATTGTTGATATAGCAGTCCCTCATGACGAGAACCTCATGAAGTCTGAGAAAAATAAACAAACAAAGTATCTTGACTCGGCTCGCGAGGTTGTCGACATGTGGGATGTGAACACAGCAGTCATTGTGCCGATAGTCGTGACGGCCAATGGCATAATTGCCAAGAGCCTCGACCAACATCTCAAGAGGCTCTCGTTGGGCTGCTGGATCAAGGGCTTGATCCAGAAAGCTGTACTCCTGGACACGGCGCGTATAGTGAGGAGGTTCCTCTCTCAGGAGCCCTGACCACCGGTAGCTTGGACCCTGTTCCCGATACCGGTGGGCTACTATTTTTTATATTTCTAAATGTTTTCTTATATTTTTTTTTTAATGAAATATTTAAAAATGTAAAATATATGTGTATAGAATGAATAAATGAAATAATAATAATAAAGTATTTATTGTTTCACAAACTAGGTGACATACATGCTTAGTGCTAATTTATGTGCATGAATGAACAGACGATGTACTGCTGGTACTCAAAAAAGGAAACCCTGAGCTGTAAGTACCAGCTGCCTTTAAATGACACAGTGAAAGCAGTTCGTGATATTACATGAAAACATGTTAAATGAAGTTGCTGAGACAATAACTATACGTTCAATTTATAATATGGAAAACAAAATTTAAAAAATAAAATCGCTGAAACTAGTAGTAAACTAAACTTGTGGTATAGTGTGTTCATTAGTGCTGTGCACTCCCTGAGGTATGCGTGGCGAGGTGGGAGGCGAAGAAAAAAGTGCATGAGTTCACATGAGATCGATGCATGTCGGACAGATCTTACGATATCAGTTTGCATTTTTAAGGCAAGACTTGTGGCGGGACGATGGTCGGAGGCTATCTATCTGTAATATACTACTCTGTCAAGAAAGTACCGGGAAAAGATCACTAATAAACAAAATGTCTGTTATTCATCCAAATTTATGGTATCACCTTCAAAGTATGCTCCTTTAGAAACGATACACTTGCGCCAACGAATAATCCATTCATCAAAACATTTTTTAAACGCTGCTTCCGGAATTGAGTTGAGTACTCGCCGCGAATTTTCCTTTATGTCTTCTATCGATTGAAAACGGTTCAGTTGGAAGGCGCCACTCCGAAGCTTGTTGACTAGTTTGCATGTCAAACTCGTAAACCCACGTCTCGTCACCAGTAACAATACGTTTCATGAAAGTTGGGTCCGAACTGACTCGTTCTAGCATGTCCTCAGCGACTTTCATGCGATTGAGTTTTTGGAGAAAATTCAGATCTTTTGGGACTAGCCGAGCAGCAACATGTTTCATACCCAAATGATTAGTTAGAATGGCACGGATCGACTCGTGAGATACAGAAAGTTCGGCGGCTATCTCTCTCAGAGTTGAATGGGGATTTTCTGTCACTATTTCCTTCACTTTTGCGATGTTAACTTCAGTTGCAGACGTTGACGGCCTACCAGAGCGAGGCAAATCTTCAATCACATCTCGACTGCTTTTGAACGCTTTGAACCACTCATAAGCACGAGTTTTTGATAAAGTCGATTCACCGTAAGCCTTCTGTAACATTTTCAGTGACTCCGAACACGAAATTCCATTGGCGATGCAAAATTTAAGACAAACTCTTTGTTCGGTATTTTTGTCCATTATGAAATTCGCAATACACACTATATATGATATTACTAAAACCAGTACTGTATTTAATATAAATAACAGATGCAACTCAAACTCCGCGCCAAAATGGAAAACAGTTGTGCCAATCTAACAACTACAAAAAAACAAAATTTTGAATTTGAAACCATAAACAAATCATCCATTCCCGATACTTTTTTGACTGAATGTATTATACTTACTTAGTTGATTAAAATGTGACCCAAATAAACTCATATTTTATTAAAAATATGCAGGTGATAAATAAGAACTAAACTTATAATTCAAAGCAGGACTTGTTTTATTGAACATTTTTTTTTATATTAACATACAATTATATATTCTAACGAACGTTATTCTGACATAGAGTCTGTTTCAACTTCATCTTCCATTTCGTCATCATCTTCATCTTCCACTTCGCCACCGGAACGTTAATCAGAGTCTTGCAAATTTATTATCAATGAATCGATAACATTATCGAACCTATTATCGCGACTCCAGTAATCATTTTCATTTTTCTGGACATGATCGTCGCATCTCTGCCATTTTTCCGCCGTGAATTCCGACAACAATTTATCCAATAAATCTATCTTTTCGTCTAGAGAAGTATTAATATAGTTTTGGGCTATGTTGTTTTTAATATCAGCCCAGACCAACTCAATTGGATTTAAATCTGGGTGGTAAGGAGGTAAACGCAGAACAGTGTGTCCACTGGCTTTCAGGAGTTCGTCAATTCTATACACGGGTTCTTTTTGTGTATTTTTTATAAGAAGTAGCAGTTGAGCCTTTGTCATGGTTCCTGAAAATTCTACATTATGGCGTAGCAACCAGTTCTGACCTACAGTACCTGAACGCACAGCGTTCAGGTTGAGACGCGTTGATGAATTCCTGAGAGTGACACCCAAAGGAAGTTTAAGCCTACGAGTAAAGTGACTTTGGGAGTTCACAGTAACATGGTCACCCTTTGTGTTTAATGAATGTTGCCTTAGAATAAAGAGAATAAAGAGTTGACGCACCGTTAATACCTCGCAGTACTCATTGAGTTCCGTGGTAAGATAACGAAAAGGTTTGAAGGTACATACTTTTAACACCGCTCTCTGTGCGTGTTCAAGAACTAATTTATTTATTTAAACTTCATGTACAATAGTGGAACATAGGCGGACTTAATGCAACAAGGCATTCTCTACCAGTTAACCTTTGGGTTAAAAAGAAACACATTGTGGTAGGTGCACAGCAAATAAATAAAATATAAAATAGAATATTTTTCGGAAAAAGAAATATACAAAGAAATAACATACATAATACAAGTTAATGAATAAACGAAATATATATTACCAATAGAATACTAATATTGGTAAAATAATAAACTAATAAATATGATGATCTATAATTATCTTTCTGATTAAGAGAACTCATAATAATAATGACGAAGACCAAACTAAGAATCAGGCTTTCAAGTAGTGTTTTCGGATTTTACGTTTAAAGGAAAATTTAGATTCAGCCTTCTTGATGTTAAGGGGTAGCATATTCCAGAGTTTAACGGTGGTAATGGCGTAAGAATTAGACAAAAACCCGGTGCGGTGAGGAGGAATATGTAGAATGAAATTTTTGGATGCTCGGAGGTTAAGTCTATGAGAACTGCCCAATACTTTAAAATATTGTTTAAGATAATCAGGAGCCCAAGGATCATTCATAATAGTAAAGAGCATGCAGAGGGATCTCCTATGACGGATAGGCAGTCATTTAAGCTGTGAAAGGGGAAGGGAAGTGGGAAGAAATGTGATCATATTTACGAAGGCCAAAAATGAAACGAATACAGTTGTTAAGAAATCGATCCAGTTTGTTAAGAAGTTCTTGGGTAGGTCAGAGTAGCAAACATCAGCATAATCAATTATGGGAAGCATAACTGATTGGACTAAAGTGGTCTTAGTGCTTGTAGGAAGAAAATTCTTGAATCTAAAGAGAGATCGCAATGTAAATGTTACTCTCTGGCTAACTTGAGCAATCTGCTTGTTCCAACTTAACCTGTCGTCAATGTATAGGCCCAAGTCTTTAACGTGCGGCGAGAGAGGGATGACTGTATTGTTGAAGGTAAACTGCGGTCTGTAGTGATTTAATAAAGTGGGGTTTGATATTTTAGGAAGAGGGATTATGAAGGCTTTACGCCAGGTTGCAGGAAATACCCCAGTCTGTAGAGAGACATTAATTATATGTGTGATAACAGGGAGAATAATTTTAATTACGAGGGATAGCATAGCTGCTGATACCATCACAGCCAACAGCCCTGGACTTAATAGCATTGAAAGTTTTGAGGATCTCAGAGTCGTTTACAGGGGAAAATGAAAAAGAATCGGGAAGTAAGATAGGCATGGAAGTGATCACAAGAATAGTGTTGGTTTTTATAGTAACTGCGAGCATCGCCGCCGATGAAGTGTTTATTAAAATCACTCAAAGACACGTTAGGAGAAATAACATTAGACGAGGACTTTGTTATGCCGAGTGATTTGAGAAACTTCCATATATCAGCCGGTGAAGAGTTAAGGACATTTTCAGAAATGTATCGACGTTTTGAAGCAAAAGATCAAGCCAGGAATCGCTTGTGTCGTGTAGATTGTGATGAGTCGGATTCAGAGGGAGATTAGATAGACTCGACGATTCCAGGATTGCTCTCAGTCTGCATGATCTGGAGTTATCCTTCAAGAAATCGGTGTTGAAATCACTCATGATTATGTGATGTTTGTACTCCGAAGAAAGGAATTCAAAAAGAGAGTCAAGAGTAAAGAAATAATCAATAGCAGGAGGGCAGTAAACAACTCCAAGAATGGCCTTAATCCCCTTGACATCAATTTCAAGGACTAAGTATTCGAGATAGCCGCTGACCGTTCCCAGCGAAGAGGATATGACTTTGTAGGGAATGTCGCTGCGTAAATAAATGGCAACACCCCCAGCTCTTTTTCCCGTGCGGTCATTGCGAATAAGTACAAAACTAGGTAGACTGTAAAAAGCAGAAGGAAGTTCGGGATTGAGCCAACTTTCCGAAACTAGGACGGCGTGCAAAGCAACATCATTAAATAAATTCAGCATTTCAGAGTGATGTTGACATGGCAGACATTAAAACACTTCTGAAATCGCTGAAATTCACTACCCAATAAGCTATTTACAGAGAAGGAATCGTCTAAAGATGAAAATGACGCGGAAAAACTACGGCAGGAAAAAAATTAGTCTTCGTCAGACATTATTATTATTAAATAAATATATAAAACTATAAATATATTACATTAATATGAATGTAAACTTAAGTTCACTATAATTGCATAACCTGCCGGCAGACTGTTCCCAAACAAAAATAACGAAGTAACTTGTGCGTGTATCCGAACGTAAACTTAATTCACAAGAGGTCAAAGTAACATGACATAGACAACAATACACGACAATGACAAAAAGTGACACTGACAGAGCAAAACAAAACAAAACTAAGTGTCGGTATTTCGAACACAAAATCAGTGACGTCCTTATTTTAAATAATTATCAAGAATCAGTTATATAAAGAACTAGCTGACCCGCGCGGCTTCGCTCCCGTCCATCAACCTACCCTACCTACCCTACCTACCCTACCTACCCTACCTACCCTACCTACCCTACCTACCCTACCTACCCTACCTACCCTACCTACCCTACCTACCCTACCTACCCTACCTACCCTACCTACCCTACCTACCCTACCTACCCTACCTACCCTACCTACCCTACCTACCCTACCTACCCTACCTACCCTACCTACCCTACCTACCCTACCTACCCTACCTACCCTACCTACCCTACCTACCCTACCTACCCTACCTACCCTACCTACCCTACCTACCCTACCTACCCTACCTACCCTACCTACCCTACCTACCCTACCTACCCTACCTACCCTACCTACCCTACCGACCCTACCTACCCTACCTACCCTACCTACCCTACCTACCCTACCTACCCTACCTACCCTACCTACCCTACCTACCCTACCTACCCTACCTACCCTACCTACCCTACCTACCCTACCTACCCTACCTACCCTACCTACCCTACCTACCCTACCTACCCTACCTACCCTACCTACCCTACCTACCCTACCTACCCTACCTACCCTACCTACCCTACCTACCATACCTACCCTACCTACCCTACCTACCCTACCTACCCTACCTACCCTACCTACCCTACCTACCCTACCTACCCTACCTACCCTACCTACCCTACCTACCCTACCTACCCTACCTACCCTACCTACCCTACCTACCCTACCTACCCTACCTACCCTACCTACCCTACCTACCCTACCTACCCTACCTACCCTACGGGATAAAAAGTATCCTATGTCCTTCTCCTGGCTCTAAACTACCTCCCTGCCAATTTTCAGCTAAATCGGTTCAGCCGTTCTTGAGTTATAAGTGAAGTAACTAACACGACTTTCTTTTATATATATAGATAAAATACAGATAGGACACACGCACAAACGGATACTACAAACAATACATAAATACCAATTCTACTTCTTCTTTGTAATCCGCCTTGACCAAGTTGAAGCCAGTGCAGACGCATTTTTTGTGTTGGATACCGGAGGAACCTCTTGATCCAGGGATTTGCCATGCTCAAAACCAAGCGCCAAATCTCTGCTCGGATAGTTGAGTCAGCGCACCGAAGCAGGAAGGGTCTGGGGCGGCCTTCTGAGGCAGAGCCCTGTCTGTGACACACAGTCTTGGTCTGCAGAATCGTTGCCACGGTTTCAGGAGCTTTCTCACCCGGTTTTTTAGGAACGCCGCCAAGTAACAGAAACTTTTTCCTGTGACGCATCTCTATCACGTCAACACTCTTGCTCAGTTCAGTAATCTGTAGCTGCAAGGCACTGAGGACACTCCAAACATGCTCCTTGAAGGTGGTGAAGTCCTTCTGGAGGCTGTTCAAGTCAGCTCAAGGTGGTGAAACCTTAAGGTACGCTTCAAAATCAGCCATCCTCTGGTGCAATGACATCACAGCCATGCGCTGGGTCTCTGCAATGTCAGCAATAGTGGCCATAATACTGACTGTGTTACAGTGACTGCCAAAGTAGAAGTGACAGCTCAAGCCGGCAAGCAAATGCAATTTACACGTTTAGGGCATAAGAATACTGCTGCCCACACAATATGTGCTTAGTGGTGAGGTGATTCTTAATAATACAGAAAAAAATAATTAATTTAATTTATAAAATTTACTTATTAAAGATTAAATTTTACAGAGCGTAAGTGTTAACTTTTTATCCACCTACCCGCGAATATCATATTTTTTTTTTTTTAATCTTTATTTGGAAAAAAGGCTTTAATCGCGAAGCGATTATGCCAGCCTCGTAGTTTTACAAAAACATATTATAAAATGAGGTAGCTATAGATTATGATTATCTTAACTTAATTAATTTTAAAATTAAATAATATAACTTAATAGCTAATTTGGATGTCGGCTTAGATAGGATCACATTACACATACCTAAATCTCTTAAACATAAAGTGTATTCTACTTCTAAAGCTCTTCGTTCTGCATCAACCCGAGCACATTCCACCAAAGCGTGGTAGGTGTCTTCCCTTATATTGCAAACCAGACAGTTTGGGGTGTCAGTAACTTTCATAAGATACCCAAACGCATTCAACGGAATGTGCCCGGATCGTAGGCGCATGCTTGTTACTAATAATCTTCTATTCATCGGTACATCAGTGAACCAAGGAATCCTTGGTGGCTCAGATTGGATGGTCTTGTACCATATTCCCTTCTCTTCAGATCTTTTGTTAAAATACTCTTTCCATAATGCATTGCAAACACTTTTAGCATCTCTTAATATATCCGTGAAGAATGGTAAATTATCGACAGAAACTCCTTCATAGATACCTGTTTTTGCCAACTTATCTACAATTTCGTTTCCTAACAGGTTTACATGTGATGGGATCCATTGGAATTTAACGGTTTTGCCACTATCCTTCAAACTTAAGTACGACTCTAATATGGAATAAGCTACAGGCAGGCCTCGTAAACCCGAGGTGCACCGAGCTATATGCTGCAAAGCACTTTTTGAATCACAAAGTATAACAAATGATGTATATTGGCACGAAAATAAATACGATAAACACTCTGAAATGGCGTATAATTCTGCAGCCATTACAGATAATTTGCAGTTCAATGTAAAACTGGCTCTCGCGTTACATTGGGGATCAAAAAATGCTGCTCCTGTTCCACTATCGTCCTTGGACCCATCACTGTAAATCTGATAGAATCCATCATAATTTTGTGCAATAGTTTCCACAGATTTTTTTAGAAGTGCCATTGAATTATTGGCTCTTTTAGGTCCTGACATATTTACAATATTCAAGTTTATGTGTGACTTAATATCTATATTCGCCATCCATGTTGACAGTGAGAACATCCCTAGAACTTTAGAACGATGTAAAGTTTGATTTGACAACTCAGTGTGTATGATAGTTAGCAACGGTTTTTTCTTATTACGCCAATATGATTCCTGTTCGCATATCGTTGTTAATTTTGATATCATTATTATGGTCTCACCATCATCAATAGACTTAGCTTTTAAGAAAAATTTTGCAGCTAAATATTTCCGTCGAACAAACAATGGTGGCAAACATAACTCTGATTCCATCGCGTGGATTGGGCAACTTTTCAAAAAACCGCCAACTACTCTCATGGCTTGGTTTTGAATTTTGTCTAACATTGAAATGTTGGTTTTAGCGCTGTTATCAAACAAAAAACATGCATAATCCAATCGACTACGGATGATCGCAATATATAGCCGTCTCAAATGTAATGGGTGAACTCCCCATGACGAACCCGCTAATACCTTAATAACATTTAAAAATTTCATGCTTTTTTCATAGACTTCATTTATCTGTTTACGCCATCTCAAAGATGAATCTAGCCAGAGTCCTAAATATTTAACAACTGGAACACTTTCTAAACAGACATTGTTGATGTTTATTTTAATCTGCTGTAACGACCTTCCTTTAGAAAATAAACAAATTTTGCTTTTCGTGGGAGATAGTTCTAGACCCAATATTCCCAACAAGTTTGACAATTTATCTATGGCTTCTTGTAGAGCTGTAGTTATAAATCTGATGTCTTGTCCAGAAATATAGAGGACAAAATCATCTGCGTATTGAGACACATAAACACCCATTACATCCCTGCAAATATTACACGTTACTATATTAAACAAAATTGGAGACATAGGGTCGCCTTGGGCTAATCCCTTACACGTGCATCTTGTAATCGAAGCATTACTCCCTACTTGTGACACAGTTAAATGTCTCTCTCTTAGGTATTCCCATATATATCTGCATATTGAGGACCCTACTCCCATTTCATCCAGTTTAGATACCACTTTCAATATATTAACATTGTTATACGCGTTGTCTATGTCAACGAAACATCCTACAGTCTTTTGATTAGTAGCGTACCCTATTTGAATTTGCGACACTAATCGTACAAGATTGTCTAGGCATGACTGAGATCTTCTAAATCCTACTGTATTCTTGGAAAAAAGACCTTTGCTTTCAAAAAACCATTCAAGACGTCTCGTTATAATGTTGTGTAAGGTCTTGCAGAGACATGAAATGAGTGAGATAGGTCTCAAAGATGAAATGTTGCTCGGATCGCGCCCAGGTTTCGGTACAGGCACTACTCTAACATTTCTCCACTGCCTTGGAACCTCACCTTCAGCCAGACATTTGTTAAATAAAGCAACTAACAACTCTTTGTTGGGAAAATTATAGACCATTGAATAAGAAATATCGTCCTCACCTGGAGCGGTGTCCTTCATCTTCAGTACATTTGAAAGTTCCTGTTCCGAAATCTGAGCCTCCAACTGTATGTTAATTGAACTAAAAATAGGGCTTGGTAATCCAACGTAATCTGGCGCCAATTGTCTCAAGAATTCACTAGCCCTCTCTGCATCTAAACAAATTCTCTTACTACGATATCCTTTGACCCATCGCATTTTGTTCCATAACTCGCTACTAGACACCGTCTCGCCTATACTGTCACAGAACTGACGATAGGACTCTGAACTTGCTTTGCGAATAAGTCTCTGTGCTGTAGCAACCTTCTGTTTGAGAATTATGAAATTTGTGGGAATGGGGTTTTTCCTAACCTGTGCTAACGCCAATCTACGCTCTGCTACCGCCCTAGACAACTCGGGGGACCAGTATGACTTTGGAATAAACTTACTGGTGGGGTCTTCACGAATTTTAATGAGCGGAATTGATGCTTGTGACGCAAGATTAATTAGTTCTATAATTTCATCATACATTTGTTGGGTGGTACCTGTTAAATTAATACTATCAATTTTACTTGAAATTAATTCTGAATACTTCTGCCAATCACTTTTTTTTAAATTACGTTTCGACTTTGTTAAGTTAAGACATGTTATTTCTGTGTCAATAAGAACCATTAAGTGATCACTACCTAAATTTTCATTTAAAACACCCCACTTAAACCGTAATGCTATGTCTGATGTTGCAAATGTGACGTCAGGCGAGCTTTTTTGTAACTGATTTAATACTAATTTAAGTCTGGTATGGTCTCCTGTATTGAGGGAAACATAACGCCACTCATCCGCTGCATCGTGGATTTGTAAACCCCTGCGATTGCTTTTGTATGACCAGTTTGTATGATGCCCGTTGAAATCTCCCCCTATAATAGTTTTATTTGGCCAACTAGAAAATAACATTTTCCAATCCTCATCTGCAGTGTGAATATTAGGTGGGCAATATACGGCTACGATATTTTCTAAAAAGCTACAGTTATATATTTTAATGTGAAGTACTTGAATGCTTCGATTACGTAAGCTAAAATTGGTAATCTGTGCTTTAATGGAGTTATGTACAACAATCGCAATTCCACCATATGAATCATCCCGGTCTTGTCTATAGATAGAGTAACTACCTATTTTTAAACGACTGTCTGGTTCAAGCCATGTCTCGGATATAATGCATATATGGATTTTTTTTGTTACTAAGAAATTTTCAAAAGCTTTAATTTTTGGTCTTAAACTTTGAGCGTTCCACTGCAATAACTTTAAATTAACCATTTTATTTTTAGGATCCATTACTTATTAAGACCAAAAAATAACTCCAAACACTTGTTCAAAATAGGCCACTCAGACATGCGATCAACCACAAATAGTACTAACCATTTACTACAACACTCAATAACATCATAAAACTTTTCTTGTATACTCCGATTTCTCATAAAAATAATATTTTTTAACCGTACAATTAACTCGTCGAGGTGCACCTCTCGCGTATTGTTTACGTTGTCGCCGGCGGCATCGTTATCAGTAGCAGCTGTTTGCTTAGGAATGCGGTCCGACAACTCCCGATGTCCCCACCAATTCGTTTTAACTTTGTTGTGCGAATGAAATTGCTTATTTTTATTACTTGTTTGCGGTGATTTAGATCGATTCTGTGTAAACAATGGTGGGAATGGGTTCGGAGTGTAATTATTGCTGCTTCCCGATTCTTCCAACAGTAAACCACTAAAGTTGTTGGTGTCCTCCTTCAGCTGTTCGGTTTCCCTCACTGTTTGAGCGTCAATTGGCATCTTGGGTCTAACGTACACACTGCAGGCTACGCTATATGTACAGTTATATTCTGCCATAAGTTCCCTCACGCGCTTCTCTCGAGTATAAACAGGACAACTTTTGTTCAGCGCCATGTGGTCACCCCGACAGTTGACGCATTTGAATGCTGTGACTTCGCAGTTACTGTGTTCTCCTGTACATTTAGGACATACAATTCTTTTGGACGAACACCGTGTTTTGACGTGGCCGAACTTCCAGCAGTTTGAACACTGCGTGACTGGGAACACAAAAGGTTCTACTTTGGCGCGTAGACAGTCAATGTAAACAAAACTTGGTAGGTATGAGCCTCTGAAGCCTACTTTGGCTACCTCACTAGGTACCCAATCGACTCCGTCTCGTCGCTGTAATCTTTTCAAGGATATTATTTCGATTTCGTCGGGGCACTTGATCGCTTTTAATGCCTCCTCATCAGACAATTCGAGGTCTACATCTCGTATAATTCCGTAAGAAATGTTTACATCCATTGCACTGTAAACCTTCCACTGTTTGGTTTGGAACTCCTGACAGTCCAGTAACTTGACCGCACATTCTTCAGTCGAAACCTCTATTTTCAACTTATATGGGTTAATATATTTAATTTTGTTGATGTCAGTTAAGCCCATACTGTTGAATAATTTTGCTAAGGCAAATTGTTTTGGTAACTTTTCTCGGCTCCATATAAAAACTTCTTTTCTAAATTGTTTAAGTTTCTTTCCTCTTCCTTTTTCAACTTTAGTCCAGCTTCCTTCTTCATCCTCCTCTCTTTCTCGTTTTGTTCGATTAACTATTATATCTTCTTCCATGATTTGGACTTCACTGCAGATTTGTTCTATAATGTTTTCTTCCGATTTTCTTTTGCTTTCTCCTTCCTCTTCCATTAAAATTTGTGACATCCATCCATCTGAGTTATTCTCTTCTTGTCCATTGTTACTGTCACTATCGACTGTGGCCATTATTTGGACGCGCTCATCAGCGATGAGCGCGTCAATATAATAAAATAACAAATCTAAAACAACGATATCAACAGACGCGCGCGCGTGGTTCTCACGAGTGCCGTGACAGAACTGGAATATCATATTATAAGCGAACTTATTGTTGGTAGTAGGGGTACCCTCACCGGTCCTTATAAAAGCGAGCGCTTGACAAAGCGCTGGTCATTTTGTTGCCGAGTCGTCAACCGGTGAGGTACCTACACAACTTTACAGTAAGATCGTTCCATATTTTTCTTGATCCTATTTTGTGCTATATTTTGTGTTATATTTTGTGCTATATTCTGTGTGTTCTGAGGTGACTGTTATTTTTGAATATTAACGGCTGTTTGTTTGTGATTAGTGTGATTACTCGAATTCTGATGTTTTATTGAATTAATTGAAAGTCTATTTTTATAATTAAATTAGTTTTAGGTTATTTAAGATTGTTTTTTTTATTTGATTTTCACTTCTGGTTCCTAAAATCAGTCGTGGGATTGAACTTATTTGCTCACAACTACTGCCTTGATACCTGCACAAACAGCCGTTGATTTCAAATAATGCCACGTTCGTCAGGGTCACGTGAAAAGCTAGCGAGGACGCCACCTCACTCTGGGGATGGCTGTAGCACTCGTAGTGAACCGCGACATGACCGTAGGCACGGATCACGATCGCCTCACGGTAGAACACGTTCGCGCCGTGATAGAACTCGTTCACGTTCGCGCCGTGATAGAACTCGTTCACATTCGCGCCGTGATAGAACTCGTTCACGTTCGCGCCGTAATAGAACTCGCTCACGATCACGTCGCAGTCACTCGCGTAATAATGACAATCATAGTTTGCGTGAAGGACCTAGGTCACGTACGGTTAATCCTAGTCGTCGTCGTAGTAAATCGCGATCCTACCCTCGTGATGTTTCCGTACAAAGTGTGTTGGGCAATATCATGTCGCGACTAACTGTTATTGAGGAAAACACTGCTTCGCATATTACGCCGTCAATTCGTGATAGCACACCTCCTCTAGGAAAAAATGCTTCTACGACCCAAGCACTTGTTGATGCGTTAGGACAGTTAACAAGTAGTAAGTCTAGCCACTATTATGTTTCAAATTTTGATCCGGCTATAAATAATTTTGAGGTGTGGTGTAATGAAGTGGACAGGGCTAGAAATGTCAATCATTGGGACGATCTCGAGTGTTTCTCGCGTGTGGCCTACTGTTTGAAAGGTGACGCGAAAACGTGGTTAAACGAGTGGGCTACAAATGATCGCTCATGGTCCAATTTTACTGGAGAATTTAAGTCGTTGTGTCCACAAAAGATTAATTATGCCCAGACTCTTCATGAAGTTTTAAACACGACGTCCGACAAGTTTTCGTCATACGCAGAATATGCGCGGCGTTCATTATTAAAGTTACGTGTAATTAAAGGGTTAAGCGAAGAGCTTATGACCCAAATAGTGATTCACGGCATCAGTGATGTACAGGTGCAAGCGGCAGCAACTAATGCTGACTTAACAACAGATAACCTAGTTTCATTTTTAGCTACGTACGTAAAACCTGTTCGCAAACCCGATAACCGTAATCCTGACAAATGTACGTCATCCAGTAATGCGACTAAAAGACGCAATTTTAACGGTTCTATTAAGTCTGAAAACAAATGCTTTAATTGCGGCCAAACAGGACACTATAAAGACAAGTGTCCCAAGAAGCGTAATTTCGATAATAAAGCCGATAGTAGTAGTAATGCCAGACCGGTCTGTCCTTTCTGCAAGAAGCCAGGGCACAAAGAGAGTGACTGTTTCGCTAAGGCTCGATCTGAGTCTCAAAGTAAAAATAGCAATCAACGTAAAGTTAACTTGTGTAGCGAACTTTCAAATACGAAGAGTAATAACGATATAAGTACAGCAGTGATACAGGGTATACCGGTTGATATTCTCATAGATAGTGGTGCACTTAATGTGTCCTTGATATCGTCGGCGGTAGTAAATTACTTTTTCGGTTCGCGTAAACAAATTAACTGTTCTTTGAAAGGAATAAGCAATACTGAGATTGTTGCCCGCGAATACATCACATTAACTGTCGAGTTTAATAATATTACGCTTGAAGTAGACTTTGTCGTAGTACCCGCATCGTGTATGAATACTCCCATTATCATCGGGACTGACGTACTAAATCGCGATGGTGTTACGTTTATTCGCACGAAACACGGACAGTACCTAACTCATACGTCGGATAAGGTACTAAAAGTGAACGCTTTGAGTGTTAGCGAGTCTAACCAAATAAATACATCTCTAGAAGGTGCGGAACTCGTTACGTTGATGGCTGTGATTAACGAGTTCTCTCAGTTTTTAATATCAGGTACGGCTACCACTACCGTAAATACTGGCAAAATGCACATCAATCTAACAAGTGATGTACCTGTGGCATACCACCCTTATCGTTTGTCGTATCAAGAGAAACTTAAGGTTCGCGAGATATGTCAGGATCTTTTGGACAAAAAGATTATTAGGGAGTCAGATTCCGAATACGCGAGCCCGATCATTTTGGTCAAGAAAAAGGATGGCTCAGACAGAATGTGCGTAGACTTTCGTGCACTGAATCGCATCACTGTCAAGGATAGGTACCCCCTACCCTTGATTGATGACCACATTGATCGGCTCGGGGGTTCGATATTCTTCACTTCCCTAGACATGGCATCGGGTTTTCATCAAATACCTATTGATGAAGACTCGATCCGTAAGACAGGCTTTGTAACTCCAGAAGCTCATTATGAGTATTTAAAAATGCCGTATGGTCTGTGCAACTCTCCCACTGTGTATCAACGCATCATCAATAATACCTTGCGTAAATTCATAGAAGCAGGGAGTGTTCTGGTGTATATTGATGATGTGCTGATTTTGAGTCTGACAGTCGATGATGGCATCGCCCTGTTACGCGACGTCTTGTCAACTTTGACAGAGGCCGGGTTCTCGATTAACGTGCGCAAGTGTTTCTTTCTTACCACTACGATCGAGTACCTAGGTCGCGTCATTAGTCATGGTCAGGTTAGGCCGAGTCCGCACAAAATCGAGGCACTAGTTAACGCGCCTATCCCTGGTAACGTCAAACAAGTGCGCCAGTTCTTAGGCCTAGCTGGATACTTTCGGCGTTATATTGAAGGTTATGCGACAAAAACCGCATGTATTTCGCGTCTGACAAAGAAAGACGTAAAATTTGTATGGGGACCTGATCAAGATCAAGTCCGACTAGATCTTATAAGGCGACTAACTAGCGAGCCTATACTAGCGATTTTTGACCCGAACCTTCCTACAGAGCTGCACACTGACGCCAGCAGCGCAGGGTACGGTGCTGTACTAATCCAAGTACACGCGGACGGTAGTAAACGGGTGATAGCATACTTTAGTAAAGTAACGCAGGGCGCGGAGCCAAAATACCATTCGTACGAACTGGAAACGTTGGCGGTCGTCAAAGCACTGCAACATTTTCGTCATTATTTGATCGGGATAACTTTCAAAATAATAACCGATTGCAACGCTTTGAAGGCCACCGAACGTAAGAAAGATTTACTTCCCCGGGTTGCACGCTGGTGGATCTATCTGCAAGATTTCAATTTTGAGATTGAATATCGAAAAGGTGTGATGATGGGTCACGCCGACTATCTAAGCAGAAACCCGCCAGCGTTGCAAGTCAATGCCATCGATAGACCATCAAATTGGGCACAAATGGCCCAGTCAGCCGATTCCGAGACCGTCGATCTCATCGAAAAACTGAAGGATGGTCTCTTGGACTCTAGTCGGTACGTTTATCAGGGCGATGTGCTCTACTATCGCTATTCACCTGTTGGTGAGGAGTCGCGTTTACTATGTTTTATCCCTAAAGGACACCGGCTCAGTTTATTACGCGTCTTTCACGACGAGCACGAGCACATCGGGGCTGATAAAACTTACGACCTTATTTTAAAACATTTCTGGTTCCCTGGCCTAAAACAATTTGTTAAAAAGTATACTTCCCATTGCCTAATTTGCATCAGCAAGAAACGTGTTCCAAGAGCTCCTCGTCAGCCTATTACGTCATGGGAAAAATCAGACACCCCCTTCAACACGGTTCATGTTGATGCATTAGGTCCTTTACCAGAGTCCAACGGATATAAGTTCGTACTTGTAATAGTCGATTCTTTTACCAAATTTTGTTTACTCTATCCCATATATAGACAAGATGCTAGCGAATTGAAACGAGTTTTCAAAAGCGCTATATCTTTATTTGGGACACCCAAACTTATAGTTTGTGATCGTGGTCGCATGTTTGAGGCGTCAGCCTATACCAGTTGGGTAACTGAAATGGGGTGTGAAATCCATTACATAACGCCCGAAATGCATCATTCCAATGGACAAGTTGAGCGTTATGTAAGGACCATCCTTAATATGATTCGTATCGAGAGTACTAATAAAAATTCCACTTGGTCGGATAGTCTATGTAAAATTCAATTAGTTTTAAATATTACTAAACAAAAAACCACGCAGTACTCTGCTTTGTATTTGTTAATTGGTACTAACGCGACCACTCCTGTGATTCGTGCGCTGATCCGTGACGTTGCCGTCGAAAATTCAAGTCCGAATCGAGAAGCCATGAGGGAACTCAGCAGGAGCTCCGCTAAAGCATCTCTTGACAAGAATCAAAGTGGTCAAGACAATCGGGTAAATCGTTTAAGGCACCCGCCAAGAGTTTTCCAGGTAAACGATCACGTGTTCGTGATAAAGTATTCTCAGTCCGCTGGGAAGCTCGACCCTGGCATGAGGGGTCCGTATCGCGTGACTAAAGTGTTACGAAGTGATCGTTACGAGCTGAAACTGTTAAGCGGAGCCAGAGGCAAAACAACTCAGGCCGCAGCTCAGTACATGGTACCCTGGAAAGGCGAGTGGTGTCCTGAGAGTTGTGCTGCATTCTTTGAAAGTAAGTTTCAACTGAACCTTTTAATGTTTTTCTTTATGTTCTGGTAGCACGTGTGATGTGTACGCGTGCGTGTGAGTGTGAGGCATACGCTGACTATTGCTGGTTGAAACGGGTGGCTGGTGCAGCCCAGATACAGCGCGCTCCCGAGACTAGCGTCCTGGAGTGCCTGGAAGTCGTGTTCTATGGACACGCATCAGGCGTTGTCCTGGCAGGCGCAGTCCTGGTTGCCACGTTTCTAACGTGCGGAAGTCGTGTTCTATGAATACGCATCAGGCGTTGTCCTGGCAGGCGCAGTCCTGGTTGACACGTTTCTAACGTGCGGAAGTCGTATTCTATGAATACGCATCAGGCGTTGTCCTGGCAGGCGCAGTCCTGGTTGACACGGTTTTTAACGTGTGAGCTTGTACAAGTTCAAGTATGAGTATGAGTGAGACATGATGTGTGAAGATGTATGCATACATTTGAAAGCGACGAGTTTTAACTTGGGTTGAGTGTATTTTTGTATGAGGGCCTTGAATGCGTGATGTATGACAGAATAGGCAAGCGTGTACGTTGCCACGTTTAATTAACCACTTGTTTCTCATACAGATTGCAATGATGACAACCCTGACGATGCTGGTGAGCCTTCAGGTCCTCCGGTGGGTCCTGCTGGTGCTCCTTCTGGTGCTCCGAGTCCAGACGACGCCAACTCAGATGAATGCGGCGATCAAGCTCTCGCCGTACCTGCCAGTGCTGCTGAGGAAGTTCCCGGTGCAGCCGAGGACGGCGCACGATCAGGATAGGCCGTATAAGCGAACTTATTGTTGGTAGTAGGGGTACCCTCACCGGTCCTTATAAAAGCGAGCGCTTGACAAAGCGCTGGTCATTTTGTTGCCGAGTCGTCAACCGGTGAGGTACCTACACAACTTTACAGTAAGATCGTTCCATATTTTTCTTGATCCTATTTTGTGCTATATTTTGTGTTATATTTTGTGCTATATTCTGTGTGTTCTGAGGTGATTGTTATTTTTGAATATTAACGGCTGTTTGTTTGTGATTAGTGTGATTACTCGAATTCTGATGTTTTATTGAATTAATTGAAAGTCTATTTTTATAATTAAATTAGTTTTAGGTTATTTAAGATTGTTTTTTTTATTTGATTTTCACTTCTGGTTCCTAAAAATATAATATATATGTCGTGGATTGATGGCGCCATGGTCAATACGCAGCGCCATCTAACAATTTATTTTGTAAACCTAATAATAATCGTCACCGGAAACGCAAGCGCGCCATATTGCTTGGACACGATCGTCGGTAGAGGGGATGCAGCGAGGACAGGGAAGGGACCGAGTGTTCGGTCAGTTGAGCTTGGACTGTCTTGGCAGACACTCAGTGCCAACGCACGTGTTTGTTTCCTACGTGAACTGCAAATGTGAATAAAGTTATTTTTAAGATTTAAATTATCTTTTGCTCGAGAACCCACGACAGGGCCCATAGCTAAGTTTAACTATGTCGGATCGTGAAGAAGACCCGATATTTCGCATTCCGGCCACCCATGATGCGACATCAGAAGTGCGATGCAACTCAAGTGGCCCACATGGAGATTCGTGATAATGTTACTGAAATACGTAGCGGTTACGTTTTGAAATTCAAAATACGTAGTGACAGTGACAGTGATAGTTAAAATTGCGGTTAGTTTTTGAAACGCGTGCGAAGCTCTAGACGCTAAAAACTCGAAGTGTGCCGTGAAATCAAGTTCGACGCGCAATCATGGCGGTATCATTTGTAGAGGACACAGTGTTGTTCAGTGCAGTTTATTTGTGACAATAAGGCACTGAAAAGCTTCGTACTCACATGCCTATATGATAACTTATCTAGGACCAATTTATGGAACTTTCCAAGGTCAATTTCCTATTCGTCGAGTTTTCTGCGGCTACCCTCGTCAACCTGAACAATGAAAAACCAGTCTGTAATGGAGGCAAGTAACTTCACAACAGCTGGCCAGGTCAAGGAAAAGTGTGTGGATTTGTGTGTGAGGATATTCACGTCAATCTGGTGAGTTATTTTCATTTTGTGATTGCTGTGGCGCTGAGGCATTCGTCAGTTAACATTTTTAATTTTGTTAACGAGAGCTTAACATTTTCGATACTATGGAGACTGACTCACAAAAGGTTTAGAGACAACTCTCATGATTGACGATCATTGATTTTTGATAATTGACTAGTCGCTTTATTGCTCCATGCTAAAGTGAGGCTATTATTCTCGTGTTCTTTATAGTTTTGTTGTTGTAGTAGTAATTCAGTCGCTATAGCTTTGGTGTTGCTGGTTCTGGTGTTTCAAATAATGCTGATGAAGCGATATTTTTCTGCTATCGCTGGTAGAGAAATAGATTGAAGAGCTTAGTTTAGAGAGATATGGTCACAATACCAACCTGATCACAATACCCTGCCTTACACTTTATTCTGGAAATTGTAATAATTGTAAAGCAATGTAACTTATCACTATCCAAGACTTAACTTTGCCCACTGCTGGGCATAAGGCTCTTTCTTGTGCCAATGTTCTAATTAGGTTTAGATTGGCTTTGAGACTAGGCTATTATGCTGTCCAGAAACCTTTATTCCCCCCACAACTTTTATTGAACTTGTACTCTCGTAGTGTTTCTCAGTTTCAGATATCGTATCACGGTGGATGAGGCCAACAGGAGGCTAGCGGTTCTCATGCTGCTACAACTGCTGTGCAGCTGCATCTTCTGAGCAGTTTTGAGCATGACAGACCGAAGATGGTCAAGCAGCAGCAGGCTGTAGTAGCTGATTATCATGTCAACATCTATGGGGTGAAAAGCGTTCAAGGCAAACTGGAATATTGTGTGAGTCGCTGCCATTTTATTCTGATTATGATATTTCAAAGGTTAAAAGACGTTCATATCAATCCAGTGGTTAGATTGATGGTAATTTTGAAGTTCTAAGTACAAATCGAGTACTAAAAATGTTTTCCATTGGAGGTAATAGTTCCAGTGCGAAGTTTAGGATGAGATATCACATTGCAAGGTTGCCACAAGATCATGTTCCGACTTAGACGTTGTTAGTAAAAAAATAGACCTAGGTTTTTGTAGTAACGTATAGGCGTCAGCTTGCTTACGTAACAACAGTTAGCAAATTCGATAGTATCAAAACTATCATGAATAACAACTTAATTTTAATGATATTGATTAAAGCTTTAAGGGTACAGAGAATTCTGAGCTATTATAATTTCTAAATAGACTTTCCATTTTTCACTATTGGGCTACTTACTAGGTACCTATGTGAGTTAATACGACTCCGATTAAAGTAAGGTTGACTGATTCAAACTGTACAATGCAGCGATGACCGTGATGTTCACAGATTAACGTAGAGTAAGTCGTGAACGTAGCTCCATTATATGAACGTTAGAAGCAAACATTATTAGACCTCGTTATTCTTCTTTTCGTAAGCACCGATGTATAGGCATAGGTTACCTGTCAGTATGCTTTATAATCTCTATCGGGAAAATGCCTGCGGCCAAGTACCAACTGACGTTTTGAAGTTATGAAGTAGATGATGAGTTAGCATCAATTTGGATTGTGAGAACAGGTTCTGACTTCTATGGATCGGTGACTGTACCAGAGTATTGTAGCAGTATCCCAGAATGATATAGACGGGGAGTCTTTATCAGGGTGTCGTTGCGGTAGCTCTTGGTGACATAGCTGTTGACTGTGAATAAGATACCTGGTCATTAGTTTTCTTTTTATTTACTGTCAGTATTGCTTGGACTTGGTAATCACGAATACTGTCGAATCGCGAATCAAACCTATAGCATTAGTTTTAATAAAAACTTTTGCAGCCATTTTGGAACTGTCAATGGCGAACAGGTAGCTCCCCTGTGTTTAAGTTTGTAGACAATTTCCGTAGAGATTAACGATAGCAAATCCTAGTAAAATGCAATAACTGAAGAACAGCTCGCAATATAATGCGTTGAAAAATGGGCTTCATCTTTAGAGCTTCTTATTCGTGAAATTGCGGGATGAAATAATGTGTTAGGAAGATCCCCAATCATCAAGTTCCTCAATAGTTAGGTTAGATGTCATAGTTGATGATAGTGGTGGTGAAACCAAATCTGATTAAGAATGGCTTGTATACTCATACTAGAAACACTTGACCCCATCTTGTAAGTAACATGTATTCTAGCACATTTGGCGCTAGATATCTTCAGAGTCGTTGGTGCGATATCTGACTGTGTTGGTGCACAGAGCGCTGCACTAGGTATCTTCAGAATCGTTGGTGCGATTTCTGACTGTGTTGGTGCACAGAGTTGCTTAATGTGTCGTAGCACATTTTGCGCTAGGTATCTTCAGAATCGTTGGTGCGATTTCTGACTGTGTTGGTGCAGAGTGCTGCGTTAGGTATCTTCAGAATCGTTGGAGCGATTTCTGACGGTGTGGGTGCACTGAGCGTTGGTGTGTTGTAACACATGTTGCACTAGATATTTAGAGAATCGTAGGTGCGATTCTGGTCTGTATTGGTGCACAGATTTTAATGAAAGTTTCATGAGTTGAGTATGCGTTGCCTATTTGTGAAATTTATTTTGGTGAATAGAAACAGACGAGAGAACTTGTTGATTGAAAGATTTAATGTGTTGAAGCACACATTGCGCTAAATATTTGGAGAATCGTAGGTACGATTTGTGACTGTGTTAGTGCACGAAGCGCTCAATGTGTTGTAGCACATGTAGCACCTAATATTTTGAAAATCGATTTGACCAAAATAAGGCTCAGGTTTCTAAGTTGGCTATAATGATTGTTTTGATTGAAAATGAGGAAAGAAATCAGACAAAATTAGATCCAAAATTTAAAGGTCCGTTTAAAATCATTGAGGTACTAGACGGTGATAGATACCTACTAAAGGCGCTTGACTCCAAGCGAACTTACAAATACCCCCATGATCGTGTGAGAAGGATCCCCGATCACCAAGTTCCTCAAGAATTAGATGTCATAGTCGATGACAGTGGTAGTGAGACCACATCTGATTAGCAGGCTTGTACACCCATACTCTAAACTTGAGACCGCACCTCATGAGAGACATGTGGCGATGGGTCTACAAAGAATCGTTGGTGCGATTCTGATTTGTGTTGGTGCACAAATTGCTATGAACATTTCACGAGACCGCACCTCATGAGTAACATGTGGCGATGGGTCTGATAATCGTTGGTGCGATTATGATCTGTGTTGGTGCACAGTGTATTGTGAAAGTTTCATGAGTTGGTTTGGTTGTACATTTCTGATGAATTATGGTGGACAATTTTGTAAGCATTATTGTGTAACTTGTTGATCGGATCTTTTCCAATATATGTTCTACGGAGGCTTCTTGTATGAAGCCTTGGTACAGCTGATTATTTCACTTAGATTTAGATGAAATAAAGTACCATAAAGAATCAATCTTTGGTTCACTGGCAGGATAGCCGAGCTAGATTACTCTCTGAGTTAATTTTTGTCCACAGGTACTACACCCGAGGACGGGTGCTAGTCAGGGATGGCCGTGTCGTGGATTGATGGCGCCATGGTCAATACGCAGCGCCATCTAACAATTTATTTTGTAAACCTAATAATAATCGTCACCGGAAACGCAAGCGCGCCATATTGCTTGGACACGATCGTCGGTAGAGGGGATGCAGCGAGGACAGGGAAGGGACCGAGTGTTCGGTCAGTTGAGCTTGGACTGTCTTGGCAGACACTCAGTGCCAACGCACGTGTTTGTTTCCTACGTGAACTGCAAATGTGAATAAAGTTATTTTTAAGATTTAAATTATCTTTTGCTCGAGAACCCACGACAGGGCCCATAGCTAAGTTTAACTATGTCGGATCGTGAAGAAGACCCGATATTTCGCATTCCGGCCACCCATGATGCGACATATAATATATATATGGGGGTAAATACGAGTACAATAACTAATCAAAGATTGGCACAAGGCATAGTAAACCATCTTTAAAATCTTAGGGTCCGCGACGTGTCTCAGATGTTTGAAAATATAGATTAGTTTCCGAATTCGCCCTGTCAATAGTTTAATATGCGGTACAAAACTTAATCTTTCGTCTAGAATCACTCCTAGATATTTGACAGTTGCATATAACTGAAGTATTTGCTGTGTGATTATGAGCGGTAATGTAAACATTACTTTTGTCGAATTTTTGTGGTGTATTAATATTGAATACTAGGTACTTAGTTTTATCTATATTAAGTGACAGAGTAATATCGGATAGCCATTTAGTTATTTTATCAAATCCTACTTGTGTTGCGTTAAAAACTTTCTCCCAAGTGTCCCCTGTCAAAATAATTGCTGTATCATCTGCGAAAGCCAGAAGTTTGCCGTTTGCGATGTCTAATTTGCAAATTTCATTAAGGTACATCGAGAAGAGCGTAGCTCCAAGGATGCTTCCTTGCGGAACGCCATACTTCATAGGAAGATCTTTACTTATATGCTCGCCGATTTTTACGCACTCTGTTCGATCAGTCAGATAACTTTGAAACAGCTTCAGCTGTTTATCTCTAATACCAATCTTCTCTAATTTTAGAATAAGTCTGGGGGTGGAGACCGTGTCAAAGGCCTTAGCCAAATCCAGGAATATTGCCAAACATTTGTTGCTCCTGTCCTGTTTTTTTGAAAGAATATTGTGAGCTTCAAGGTATTTGTTTTGGCGATTATTCATGATTCTCTCCAAGATCTTTGACAGGAACGGTAAGACAGATATGGGCCTATAGTTACCGACACGATTCGCATCCCCAGACTTAAATATAGGATGAATCAGAGCCTTCTTTAGCAGGTCCAGAAAGACTCCACTAATTATACACAGATTGATTATGTATGTTAAAGGAGGTACTAAAATGTTCTTATATTGCTTTAGCAGGTTAGATGAAATACCGTCAATACCAATCGCACAGTCGGAGCGCAAAGATAATACCATTTGCTCAATTTCTTGCTTATCGGTTTCAAGAAATACAAAAGAATCCAGTGAAGATGCTGTCTGTGGTTCAGTATGAGAACTGTGGTCATTAAAAGTTGAATTTGCAACTTTATCTGCCAGCTTTTTCCCGATATTGACAAAAAATGCATTAACTTCATTTATAACTTTCCACATTTTTTTGGGATTAGACCTGGCTTTGTCTAGTTCGTCTTTCTCATATTGTCTTTTAAGGGTTTTTAAAATAGAATTGCAGTAATTGCGGTATCTTTTAAATGTAGTCCTGATAATTTCGTTGTTGGGGTCATTTATCATTTTTAAATACATCCGGTCCCTATTTCTCATGCATCTTAGGATGCCTGGAGTAATCCATGGTTTAATAATTCTAAAGCGATGAGGCACAGCAACACACTTGGAACTAATTTTTAAGGCTCTGGTTAGTGAATTCACGAAGTATTCCAGTGCAACATTTGCATTTGTACATTCATAAATATAAGTAAAGTTCGTATTTTTGAGCTGGGTTCCTAATTTATTATAATCAATTTTGGTTTTCGTGGCTAGAGGGCTGTCCACTTTAACTTTGTCAAGCGAAAGTAATACAGCATTATGGTCAGTTACCACAGAATCAATAACTATAGTTGTAGCTTTAAGTTTAGTTTTAAGTAAGATATGGTCAAGGGAAGTTTTACCGTGCGTAACCAGAGTGTGTGCTGGCAAAAGACTAGCAGCCAGAGTCAAAAAATCCGGAGTTCTGGCATCCAAATTGACATCTGCAATATCTATATTTATATCCCCAATGGTAATTATATTACTAAATGACGAATTTGTGGTTAGTACCTGATCCATGGAGGACAGAAAATTTGATATTTTATTTTATTTTATGGCCTATATAATGCAAAGATACAGGTGTCTTGTCCTATTCAAATTTCAATGCAGTTTGCGCCTATAAAATTTGGTTCAATTATTGTAACTATATTGTTACTATATTGTTGGCGGAATTGCATAATTTAATTCCGCCAAGCCCGTTCCATCATCGGACCACAAGACGAACGGCGATGCGCCACCGGTACATGGTGGACATCCCACCCATTCGCACAAAACGTTTTGGGAACACATTCATAGTGCGTACAGCTAAGGAGTGGAATTCCCTGCCGGAGTCTGTGTTTCCTGATAGCTACAACCTGGGAGTTTTTAAATCAAGAGTGAATAGGTTATTTCTAGGCAAGCGTGCTCCATCTTCGACCACATCCTCGCTTACCATCAGGTGAGATAGTGGTCAAACGCGTGCCTATCAATAGTAAAAAAAAAAAAAAAAAAAAAAAATTACTATATTAGTGATACTACTTCGAATGTACACCACAACTTCATCATTTTTGTTCAATCTTTTTGTTGTAAAATACGAATTAAATCCGTTCAATGAGGGTATATTTGGGTTGCATGATACGTAGCCAGCACTCTGTAAGAATACGTATGTCCTGAGAGATAGACATTCTGGACAATAATGTTAGTAGGTAGGCTAGGTATATTTGCCGAAATACTCCGAATATTTTGAGTTAAAATCTTTAGAGATCCTGGGGTGACTATACTTTTACAATATTCAGGCTCGCATCTATGAGAATCCGAATCTTGTAACTCAACCTCCACAGCTTTAGCCAAGGACATCACTATCTTGCTAATATCTTCCTTCGTTTCTATCCTTGTATTATCATGTAGGATGGCAGGCACGTTGCGTATTTCTAGTCCTGTGGACTTGACTTTGCGCTCCATAAGCTCTATTTTCTCCTCCAACTTTAGAATGTGCTTTTTGTCGTTTGCCCTGTCTTCTTCTAGGTTTGAAAGAGATTTGAGAACGGAGTCGTACTTGTCGGACATAAATTTCAAGCTTGCCTTCAGTTCAGCATTTTGCTGCTTAAGTTCGGTAAAATGTTGATCTACAGTCGCTGGCAATGATGTGAATGAGCTTGTCATTTCAGCTTAAAGTTGCCTATGATCGTCGTCCAATTCGCGTCTGCGCTTATGTCGCACGGCCACGTTGCTGCTACCACTCCGCTTCGCAATCATACGTCTGTTGTGGCGCTCCGGGTGTTGAGGCGGGCGAGGGAGGTGGTGAGCGGCGCATCATGACGTTCTGTCGCTCAATGCAGCCAGGCGATCAATGTACCCCGCAGGAAGCAAAAAGTACCAACCCCAGCTCCAATCTATCGTGTGCGTTACAAACAAGTTTTCTCAACCGTAGTTAACCAGAAATCTTTCTATTTGTCCTTTGAAAATACAGTACTCAATAAACCACAAAACAAAAATCCCAAAAACAATTTCTCTGTTCCGGATTCGAACCAACTCCATCGGACTTTGCTATCGTACTACACAGCCCCGAGACCAAATGAGTTGTAAGTGCAGTGTTCAAATAAACCAACTTATGCCCAAAACAATCGTTGATCGTGCTGGCAAATTGACCTTGCTTTCGTTTTTGAAGGACGAACTCGCGGATCGCAGTCACTACACACCAATTTTACTATTTTGAATGGTAGTTTTAAAATGCTTTTTGGTCACTTATGTCTGTACTATTGTGAATTTGATTATTATTTTGCACTTTTGTTTATCACTCAGCCTTTAACAATGGTCGACATGATTTAGGTTTAGGGGGATATTTAAAACCACTTTTTCGCAATAAAATGTACGGAGCGTATAAGAACACGTCGGTTCACGGCGACTTGTTGCTGGCTACCCACTTGTCCTTTTACTTTAATATAGGTACGATTCTTTGGGCCAAACGCCTTCGCCTCGACAGACCGCAAATTTTTGTATTTGCTCTCGAGGCGAAGACGCTTGGCCAATTTTAAGCTTAATTTTAGCTGTTGTGTTTATATTTTAGATTTTTACTAATTCTTCATTTCCTAATAAAGATAACACTCACACTTCGTTATTGGACTAATTACAGATAAAATACATAAAATTAATACGGAGCTGTACACTTTCGATTTTGCCGTCTACCCTCAAGTGAAGGACTTTGTACCATAAACACGTTTCTTGTATGGAAGTCCCCTTTATTTTTTATTTGTTGTTATAGCGGCAATAGAAATACACATTCTGTGAAATTTTCAACTGTCTACCTATTACGGTTCTTAAGATATAGACAGCGGAGGCTTAGTAGCCTAAAACCGTGTCCAGGGACTCTGGACACGGTTTTAGGCTACTTTTTTTGCGAAAGTTTATATAACCATGACTGAAGAAGCCTCGATCAATCAAGAGTTAAAAAAATCACGAATCAAGATTTTTTTATTTGCGGTGGGTTTGCTCTTGACTCTCGTCTAGGTCAGAGGCGACAGAGACAAAGTCGACGTTGGAGTAGGTTTACCCAGAGGAATGGTGTTAATAAAATAAATCGGTTTACCGTTTCCTCAATCGCCGCTTCATTTCTCAGCAGAGCTAGGGGTGTGAGCGCGGGGCTGCGCCCTGGTCCCCCGCGCCGGGGGGGGCGCGGGAGTGCGGGAGGGGGCCGGGCTCATCGGTTTTGGACTTGTTACACTCCCCGCAAGGCTGCATCTCTTCCTCCATCAAGTACAACTGAACAAAACAATTCTCTCAGCTATCTAGCAGTCAATTCATGACATGCTGAAGTGCACAATCAGTTCAGCCTATCGCACTCGCACTACACATCCACTCCTAAGTTGCAACATAACATACAATTTTCCAGCTCTCGCATCATGGTCAACCAAGCTGTTCCAGTCACCTTTAAAGGTCGTCGGTCCATCTTACCTGAGAAGTAGATCGGTACATGACCTGTTCTGTTACCTTTGAGTCAGAAGTAATAAGAACTCTTGATTCTACTATTCCAATATCCTACTTCCGAACAATCATACTAATATTGTAAATACGAAAGTTTGTGAGGATGGATGTTTGTTACTCTTTCACGTTAGAACTCCTGAAAGGATCTTTATGAAATTTGGAATAACACGCAGGATAAATTTTTTTCGTATTTCACTCGGGTGGAGCCGCAAGCGACAGCTAGTAATGCATAATCCTGCAGTGTATTGTAAAGCATTTTGAAATCATCAAACTTGACTCCTCCCGATCTGGGCTGGGTGGAAGGGAGTGTCGGACTGGACTTACTGACTACAACCCATACGTGTTGCATCTAATGCCTTTTGCGTTCCAGAGCCGCAATGACTCTATCAAGCAAATTCCGCAACCCTACTATAAAGCACCTACTCTTATTATGTCATTCATCACCATAACAATGCAGATCTTTTATGAGACGTGTCCCACTCACCCGTCCATCGCTGCCGTATCCCTCGTACTTCTTGAAGGGGACAGTGTCCAGGTGCGACTGTTCCGCCATCTCGCGCAGCAAGTTGCCGGCCATTAACGTGTGCGAGCCACCCACCCAGCGGTGACAGATGTGTTTCCTGTTGGTCATCAAATATAAGAAATCAGCTGGCTAGAAATTGCCATTATATTGCAGTTGATGTAACTGTATCTAAGTTGCTAACTGACTAAGAACTGCACGCCGATTGCTAGCGAATAGCGAATTTGAGCAAAAGTCGTAAAATGTGGCATCCTACAATGCTGCAGGTATGCACCTGGGTCCAGCGGGCGCGGCACCATGTCGCCGAGGCACGGGAGCTCTGCGCCGGGCCGCGCGTGGGGTAGCACCGGCAGCAGAGGTATGTTGGAGGACGCCACGTACGGCGAGCCTCGCCGTACGTGGCGTCCTCCAACATACCTGGCGTCCGGCGGGTGCAGCACGATGTCGCCGAGGCACGGGAGCTCTGCGCCGGGCCGCGCGTGGGGTAGCACCGGTAGCAGCGAGGGCTTGCCGTGCGTGGCGTCCTCCAACATACCTGGCGTCCTCCAACATACCTGGTGTCCTCCAACATACCTGGCGTCCGGCGGGTGCAGCACGATGTCGCCGAGGCACGGGAGCTCTGCGCCGGGCCGAGCGTGGGGTAGCACCGGCAGCAGCGCAGGCTTGCCGTGCGTGGCGTCCTCCAACATACCTGGCGTCCTCCAACATACCTGGCGTCCTCCAACATACCTGGTGTCCTCCAACATACCTGGCGTCGGCGGGTGCAGCACGATGTCGCCGAGGCACGGGAGCTCTGCGCCGGGCCGCGCGTGGGGTAGCACCGGCAGCAGCGCGGGCTTGCCGTGCGTGGCGTCCTCCAACATACCTGGCGTCCTCCAACATACCTGGTGTCCTCCAACATACCTGGCGTCCGGCGAGTGCAGCACGATGTCGCCGAGGCACGGGAGCTCTGCGCCGGGCCGCGCGTGGGGTAGCACCGGCAGCAGCGCAGGCTTGCCGTGCGTGGCGTCCTCCAACATACCTGGCGTCCTCCAACATACCTGGTGTCCTCCAACATACCTGGCGTCCGGCGGGTGCAGCACGATGTCGCCGAGGCACGGGAGCTCTGCGCCGGGCCGCGCATGGGGTAGCACCGGCAGCAGCGCAGGCTTGCCGTGCGTGGCGTCCTCCAACATACCTGGCATCCGGCGGGTGCAGCACGATGTCGCCGAGGCACGGGAGCTCGGCGCCGGGCCGCGCGTGGGGTAGCACCGGCAGCAGCGCAGGCTTGCCGTGCGTGGCATCCTCCAACATACCTGGCGTCCTCCAACATACCTGGTGTCCTCCAACATACCTGGCGTCCGGCGGGTGCAGCACGATGTCGCCGAGGCACGGGAGCTCTGCGCCGGGCCGAGCGTGGGGTAGCACCGGCAGCAGCGCAGGCTTGCCGTGCGTGGCGTCCTCCAACATACCTGGCGTCCTCCAACATACCTGGCGTCCTCCAACATACCTGGTGTCCTCCAACATACCTGGCGTCGGCGGGTGCAGCACGATGTCGCCGAGGCACGGGAGCTCTGCGCCGGGCCGCGCGTGGGGTAGCACCGGCAGCAGCGCGGGCTTGCCGTGCGTGGCGTCCTCCAACATACCTGGCGTCCTCCAACATACCTGGTGTCCTCCAACATACCTGGCGTCCGGCGGGTGCAGCACGATGTCGCCGAGGCACGGGAGCTCTGCGCCGGGCCGCGCGTGGGGTAGCACCGGCAGCAGCGCAGGCTTGCCGTGCGTGGCGTCCTCCAACATACCTGGCGTCCTCCAACATACCTGGTGTCCTCCAACATACCTGGCGTCCGGCGGGTGCAGCACGATGTCGCCGAGGCACGGGAGCTCTGCGCCGGGCCGCGCATGGGGTAGCACCGGCAGCAGCGCAGGCTTGCCGTGCGTGGCGTCCTCCAACATACCTGGCGCCCTCCAACATACCTGGCATCCGGCGGGTGCAGCACGATGTCGCCGAGGCACGGGAGCTCGGCGCCGGGCCGCGCGTGGGGTAGCACCGGCAGCAGCGCAGGCTTGCCGTGCGTGGCATCCTCCAACATACCTGGCGTCCTCCAACATACCTGGTGTCCTCCAACATACCTGGCGTCCGGCGGGTGCAGCACGATGTCGCCGAGGCACGGGAGCTCTGCGCCGGGCCGCGCGTGGGGTAGCGCCGGTAGCAGCGCGGGCTTGCCGTGCGTGGTGTCCTCCAACATACCTGGCGTCCTCCAACATACCTGGCGTCCGGCGGGTGCAGCACGATGTCGCCGAGGCACGGGAGCTCTGCGCCGGGCCGCGCGTGGGGTAGCACCGGCAGCAGCGCAGGCTGGCCGTGCGTGGCGTCCTCCAACATACCTGGCGTCCTCCAACATACCTGGTGTCCGGCGGGTGCAGCACGATGGCGCCGAGGCACGTGAGCTCTGCGCCGGGCCGCGCGTGGGGTAGCACCGGCAGCAGCGCAGGCTTGCCGTGCGTGGCGTCCTCCAACATACCTGTCGTCCTCCAACATACCTGGTGTCCTCCAACATACCTGGCGTCCGGCGGGTGCAGCACGATGTCGCCGAGGCATGGGAGCTCTGCGCCGGGCCGCGCGTGGGGTAGCACCGGCAGCAGCGCAGGCTTGCCGTGCGTGGCGTCCTCCAACATACCTGGCGTCCTCCAACATACCTGGTGTCCTCCAACATACCTGGTGTCCTCCAACATACCTGGTGTCCTCCAACATACCTGGTGTCCTCCAACATACCTGGTGTCCTCCAACATACCTGGCGTCCGGCGGGTGCAGCACGATGTCGCCGAGGCACGGGAGCTCTGCGCCGGGCCGCGCGTGGGGTAGCACCGGCAGCAGCGCAGGCTTGCCGTGCGTGGTGTCCTCCAACATACCTGGCGTCCTCCAACATACCTGGCGTCCGGCGGGTGCAGCACGATGTCGCCGAGGCACGGGAGCTCTGCGCTGGGCCGCGCGTGGGGTAGCACCGGCAGCAGCGCAGGCTTGCCGTGCGTGGCGTCCTCCAACATACCTGGCGTCCTCCAACATACCTGGTGTCCGGCGGGTGCAGCACGATGTCGCCGAAGCACGGGAGCTCTGCGCCGGGCCGCGCGTGGGGTAGCGCCGTTAGCAGCGCGGGCTTGCCGTGCGTGGCGTCCTCCAACATACCTGGCGTCCTCCAACATACCTGGTGTCCGGCGGGTGCAGCACGATGTCGCCGAGGCACGGGAGCTCTGCGCCGGGCCGCGCGTGGGGTAGCACCGGCAGCAGCGCAGGCTTGCCGTGCGTGGCGTCCTCCAACATACCTGGCGTCCTCCAACATACCTGGCGTCCGGCGGGTGCAGCACGATGTCGCCGAGGCACGGGAGCTCTGTGCCGGGCCGCGCGTCGGGTAGCGCCGGTAGCAGCGCGGGCTTGCCGTGCGTGGCGTCCTCCAACATACCTGGTGTCCTCCAACATACCTGGCGTCCGGCGGGTGCAGCACGATGTCGCCGAGGCACGGGAGCTCTGCGCCGGGCCGCGCGTGGGGTAGCACCGGCAGCAGCGCAGGCTTGCCGTGCGTGGCGTCCTCCAACATACCTGGCGTCCTCCAACATACCTGGTGTCCGGCGGGTGCAGCACGATGTCGCCGAAGCACGGGAGCTCTGCGCCGGGCCGCGCGTGGGGTAGCGCCGGTAGCAGCGCGGGCTTGCCGTGCGTGGCGTCCTCCAACATACCTGGCGTCCTCCAACATACCTGGTGTCCGGCGGGTGCAGCACGATGTCGCCGAGGCACGGGAGCTCTGCGCCGGGCCACGCGTGGGGTAGCACCGGCAGCAGCGCAGGCTTGCCGTGCGTGGCGTCCTCCAACATACCTGGCGTCCTCCAACATACCTGGCGTCCGGCGGGTGCAGCACGATGTCGCCGAGGCACGGGAGCTCTGCGCCGGGCCGCGCGTCGGGTAACGCCGGTAGCAGCGCGGGCTTGCCGTGCGTGGCGTCCTCCAACATACCTGGCGTCCTCCAACATACCTGGTGTCCGGCGGGTGCAGCACGATGGCGCCGAGGCACGTGAGCTCTGCGCCGGGCCGCGCGTGGGGTAGCACCGGCAGCAGCGCAGGCTTGCCGTGCGTGGCGTCCTCCAACATACCTGTCGTCCTCCAACATACCTGGTGTCCTCCAACATACCTGGCGTCCGGCGGGTGCAGCACGATGTCGCCGAGGCATGGGAGCTCTGCGCCGGGCCGCGCGTGGGGTAGCACCGGCAGCAGCGCAGGCTTGCCGTGCGTGGCGTCCTCCAACATACCTGGCGTCCTCCAACATACCTGGTGTCCTCCAACATACCTGGTGTCCTCCAACATACCTGGTGTCCTCCAACATACCTGGTGTCCTCCAACATACCTGGTGTCCTCCAACATACCTGGCGTCCGGCGGGTGCAGCACGATGTCGCCGAGGCACGGGAGCTCTGCGCCGGGCCGCGCGTGGGGTAGCACCGGCAGCAGCGCAGGCTTGCCGTGCGTGGTGTCCTCCAACATACCTGGCGTCCTCCAACATACCTGGCGTCCGGCGGGTGCAGCACGATGTCGCCGAGGCACGGGAGCTCTGCGCTGGGCCGCGCGTGGGGTAGCACCGGCAGCAGCGCAGGCTTGCCGTGCGTGGCGTCCTCCAACATACCTGGCGTCCTCCAACATACCTGGTGTCCGGCGGGTGCAGCACGATGTCGCCGAAGCACGGGAGCTCTGCGCCGGGCCGCGCGTGGGGTAGCGCCGTTAGCAGCGCGGGCTTGCCGTGCGTGGCGTCCTCCAACATACCTGGCGTCCTCCAACATACCTGGTGTCCGGCGGGTGCAGCACGATGTCGCCGAGGCACGGGAGCTCTGCGCCGGGCCGCGCGTGGGGTAGCACCGGCAGCAGCGCAGGCTTGCCGTGCGTGGCGTCCTCCAACATACCTGGCGTCCTCCAACATACCTGGCGTCCGGCGGGTGCAGCACGATGTCGCCGAGGCACGGGAGCTCTGTGCCGGGCCGCGCGTCGGGTAGCGCCGGTAGCAGCGCGGGCTTGCCGTGCGTGGCGTCCTCCAACATACCTGGTGTCCTCCAACATACCTGGCGTCCGGCGGGTGCAGCACGATGTCGCCGAGGCACGGGAGCTCTGCGCCGGGCCGCGCGTGGGGTAGCACCGGCAGCAGCGCAGGCTTGCCGTGCGTGGCGTCCTCCAACATACCTGGCGTCCTCCAACATACCTGGTGTCCGGCGGGTGCAGCACGATGTCGCCGAAGCACGGGAGCTCTGCGCCGGGCCGCGCGTGGGGTAGCGCCGGTAGCAGCGCGGGCTTGCCGTGCGTGGCGTCCTCCAACATACCTGGCGTCCTCCAACATACCTGGTGTCCGGCGGGTGCAGCACGATGTCGCCGAGGCACGGGAGCTCTGCGCCGGGCCACGCGTGGGGTAGCACCGGCAGCAGCGCAGGCTTGCCGTGCGTGGCGTCCTCCAACATACCTGGCGTCCTCCAACATACCTGGCGTCCGGCGGGTGCAGCACGATGTCGCCGAGGCACGGGAGCTCTGCGCCGGGCCGCGCGTCGGGTAACGCCGGTAGCAGCGCGGGCTTGCCGTGCGTGGCGTCCTCCAACATACCTGGTGTCCTCCAACATACCTGGCGTCCGGCGGGTGCAGCACGATGTCGCCGAGGCACGGGAGCTCTGCGCCGGGCCGCGCGTGGGATAGCACCGGCAGCAGCGCAGGCTTGCCGTGCGTGGCGTCCTCCAACATACCTGGCGTCCTCCAACATACCTGGTGTCCTCCAACATACCTGGTGTCCTCCAACATACCTGGTGTCCTCCAACATACCAGGCGCCCGGCGGGTGCAGCACGATGTCGCTGAGGCACGGGAGCTCTGCGCCGGGCCGCGCGTGGGGTAGCACCGGCAGCAGCGCAGGCTTGCCGTGCGTGGCGTCCTCCAACATACCTGGCGTCCTCCAACATACCTGGCGTCCTCCAACATACCTGGCGTCCGGCGGGTGCAGCACGATGTCGCCGAGGCACGGGAGCTCTGCGCCGGGCCGCGCGTGGGGTAGCACCGGCAGCAGCGCAGGCTTGCCGTGCGTGGCGTCCTCCAACATACCTGGCGTCCTCCAACATACCTTGTGTCCGGCGGGTGCAGCACGATGTCGCCGAGACACGGGAGCTCTGCGCCGGGCCGCGCGTGGGGTAGCGCCGGTAGCAGCGCGGGCTTGCCGTGCGTGGCGTCCTCCAACATACCTGGCGTCCTCCAACATACCTGGTGTCCGGCGGGTGCAGCACGATGTCGCCGAGGCACGGGAGCTCTGCGCCGGGCCGCGCGTGGGGTAGCGCCGGTAGCAGCGCGGGCTTGCCGTGCGTGGCGTCCTCTAGCGGCATGATGGCCGGCGTCAGGCACGCGCCGCACGCCGCGCCCTCCGCCAGCTTCCGCGTCAGCAGCGCCGCCTGGGAGAGAAGGGAGCATCGCCGTCAAATCGCCAGTTCTTGTACATAAAAAACGTTGAAATCCAAGTCGCAATATCATTTCAGCGACTCTCTAAATCAAAAACATCAAAATAGGAGGGTAGATAGAGGTGTTTTTGACAGTTTGTGACTGCAATACAATGCGAGCTTGGAGTTGCCCTTCAGCAATGATCGAGCTACAATATTAGGGCATTTAATCGTATTCTTTGAGACTTAGCCATTGTTTTTTGAGACGGGTTTGCTCTTCACTCTAGTCTAGGTCAGAGATGACAGAGACAAAGGCTACGATGGAGCGAGCTTGCCCTTACAAGGAGCCTGTTCACTCCGGTTACGGTACTACTTTAATTCATGATTTCACATGGCCACATAATGCATTTTTCGCTTGTATTCAGTTGATACAGTTGAACAGCATGAGAAGGAGACAATATCATAATATATGACGGAGAAAGAATCTCCATAGTGTTTTTAAAAAGTGTGACGTCAGCAATGCTGACGTCACACTTTTTATTTTTATTACAATTATTATTATTTTTATATTACAATTGTTGTTTTCATGATGATCACTCATTTTCGGTTTCAAGGAAAACTTCAGTTACACTTTATAAACTTCGTTTATTCAACGGGCAACGTAATGACGTCACAGAGAGGTCAGTACTGTACGGCGGTCCGAGTGCGACTGCTTGAGCGCGTTTTTTTTGTTTTTTGTCGATGGCCACTCGCAGTTATCAACCCTAGAGGGTTGTCAACTACTAAACCGGACTTGCCTGTGTGGGCCTCTAGAATTTAAGGCCCCCAGCCGAGGCTACAAATTTATATTTATTAGAACTCCGCTCGCTGAGGGCACCCCCTGTGGGGTACGGACCTCGGCTCAGCGGCGTCGTTTAGGGGCAGCAAGAGACTGGCTGGGTCATGTCATTATTTAGGGAGATATTTGTCACTACTGGCTCAGCTTCGCGGGCTGGCTAGTTTGGCAAAAGACGGGGGGGGAGTGCTTGAGCGCGCTCTGTGCGGCCGTATTTATAGTGTGGCGAGCACGTGTTCATAATTTTTAGGTTAACTATTGAAATTACAATGTTGGCATTAATTTTACATCGTAATAAACTCAAAGTAATCAACTGATGATTTATAAAGTAATTTTAGGACAATAAAATGATTAAACTTGGTGTGGTTGCGCCGATATATATCATCAGATAGCTGAGCTGTAAAAAATCTTTACATATAGCATTAAATTATTTCCCTTAATGTTGTCAAGTTGTGGGATATGTTTCCTCGGCTGGCATCGGTGACAAATACAAATACAAATGCAAAATCTTTTATTTCAAATACGACCAGTTGCAGGCACTTTTGAACAGTCAAGGTCTGTCAGTCAAATAGATGAAGCTAATTCTACCGCGCTAGCGACAAGAGCAGCAACTTACTCTTCAGCAAAACTCACCCACCGACCCTATCTCCGTCGCGGCAGTTGCACGTTTCAAAGAGTAGATCCTAAGGAGAAGAACGTGCACTTGACACTTGATGAGACAAACCTGAGGTTCTCCGAGCATGGTCTCCAGTTGGAATAGCTTCGCCTGCATGGCGTTGAGCTGCGTCATGGCTTGGTCCTTGAGCCTCATCAGCGCGATCAGCTCTGCCTTGTGTTCCGTTATGCGCGTCAGGTCTCTCATCGCGATCTGAAGATAGACATTTGGATGTATTGCGACACAGCTGCCACTTGATTTTTGTCAAATGAGTTACAATGACTATTAAGTTCAAAATAAATAATCAGTTTGTTTCTTTACGAGCCGACGTTTTATTATTTAAACTAAATAAGTTATTAAAGTTAGTAGTTGGTTGGTGGTGGTTGGTTAAGTTGGTAGTTAGTTATTTAAGTTTTAAACGCGCTACAATATCGCATTGGGTCTAGCCTGTAAAGATATTTATATGTATGGATAAATAAATAAATAAAGTTGGACCCAGTAGCTTGCCCCGCTAATGAGTGCAGTTATATGGACACCCCGGTTTTTCCCGCAGATAGGTTATCGCTTGGACAAGAACTCAGGTTTGCATCATACTTCCACACATTCATGAGTGACAAAGCTTTCACACGTTTCCACGCCACTTTTGAGGTAGTGTAGGTGCTTAGATAAAATTGTAGATCAGATAATTATGTATAAAAACGTCCAGATACATTTTTCCTAAGAGCCACCGTTTCTGAGATATAACCACGTTAAAAATAATAATAATAACCCAGTTCTTAACTTAACGAAGACGACGCTCGGCCGGAGCTACCCTGAGCGTGTGCAGATACGTCATCCGTATACGACACGTTACGCCGCTTGCCACAAGTTATAAGCGACAGCGATTTAGCGGGTAATTATTATTTATTAAACTCTGCAATCACAATTACGTTCTTTTGCGAGAACTCGGGCTAGTCTGTGTTAAGAAATATATAATACACCACTATGCCATTGAAACGGACACCTCCGCCATCAGCTGCACCAACAACTCCGACGAGACCTGATACCGCACGGAACAGTACTTTAACTTTTACCACAGCTACAAATGTTTAACCACTACAACATTGCGAGTCGGAGCCAGATCTTCACTCACTCGCACTAAATGTCACTGAGAGAAAAAAAAGAAAATATGATGAAGAGAATGTTGACATAAAGGCGCTAATCAAAGAAATGTTTTTGTCGTTTTAGAAAGAACAGGAAACAAGGTTTCAGGAACTTAGAGAGAGCATGGATCTAATGTCCAGTAAATACGATGAATTTTTACTCAAGATCACCACTTTGAAGAAGGAAAGAAAGGCGGACAAAATCTTGATTAAAGAGTTAGAGGAAAAGCTTGAAACAGCTGAGCGAAAGACACGAGGAATATGCTTTGAAATTCGAAACATACCCATACAAGATGGAGAGACTAAAGAATCCTTGGCAAAGGAAGTTTTTCAACTAGGAAAGACCATTAATGTCAATATTGAACATCACAATTTAAAAGATATTTACCGCCTTAAATCAAAAGATGCCTCAAATCCGGTGGTTGTGGATCTCACCACCATATTGTTGAAGGATAAAGTACTTGGAGCGGTCAAAAGCTTTAACAAATCAAAAGCTAAAGGAGAAAAACTGAATACTACCCATCTAAACCCAAAGTACCTGTTAAAACCGCTTTACGTAGCTGAGACTTTAACACATAGAACACAAAAGCTGTTCTACTTGGCAAGACAATTTAAAATAGTCATGGCTACAGTTTCTGCTGGACTGCCAACGGAATTGTCTACCTTAAAAAAACCGAAGTCTCTACTCGTGTCCGCATAAATAATGATTCCGACTTGGATAAACTAAGAATTGAAGCATGACTAGTGTTTGTAATCGCAAAATTTAGTAAAATATGGATTGTAATACTGATATTTTTTGCTCTTCGAGTATTTTTTGTCTTTGTTTTGCATGTTACTATCTTAAACAATCAGCTAAATTGTAATTGGTTTACACATAGTACACTCTACACAACTCCTAAACATCACACTTTCAAGTACACAAGAACTCACCACACAAACATGTTTCATTTGGAATATAATAATACTTATTATAATGCTTTTAATGAGATGCTTTTAAAGCGGATTAATATTTATTGCAAAAATATATTGATCTCATTTAAAATTCAATGATTTAATTGATTTAACGAAAAATATTGTCAGCATATCAGTATCACATTCGCAAACAGCAGACATTGATGAATGCCATAAACTATTGTTCCCGCCGTCGGATCACCTGCTTCTACTCACTCAGAATATACGCAGTGTTGGTTGCAATATGCCAGGACTGGAAGTCTTACTTGCGAGGTTGAAAGTCAAATGTGATATTATCATCTTGTCAGAATGTTGGCTTCCCCACACCTCTGTAATTCCAAACCTTGCAGGATACTGTCAGGTGGGAACTAAAATAAACCCTAAGCAAAATGACGGCGTTATAGTCTACTACGATGAAAATCTTAGCCTTATCATAGATGAACCAGACATGCAGGAATGCAATTGTTTGGTAGCCAAAATTGATAAACGTATAGCTATTATCTCCCTATATCGTTCCCCATCGTATAAAAGTATCGATGCATTTCTATCATCACTAGATAAACTTCTACAAACGCTAACAGAATTTGAACACATAATTATAATGGGGGACATTAATATAGATATAAATCCCGATAAAATTAATATAAACGGTGAACGCTATCTGACACTTGTAGCTACCCATGGCTTGTTACCTGCCCACACTTTAGTTACTCGTAGTAAAAGTAACACTTGTTTGGATCATGCGCTTATAAAATCAACTTGCCCTGTTTCTACGATAGTACCGCATACATCATTAACCGACCACTATCCAGTCCTAATGAAAATGAGTTTAAAAAAAAATACGCCAAAGTTTGCAGTCACATCAATTACAAGAATAAAAAAATAGATTTTAGCCAAATTAATAATATAACAGATCCAAATTTATCCATGAACTTCCTTACACAAAGTTTTCAAACAGCTATTATTAACAACACAAAGCAAATTTCTCTCTCTAGACGCCACAAGATTATAAAACCATGGATTACACCGGGATTGCTGCGATGTATTGGAAACAGGGATATGTTACATAAAAAAGCAAAGCGATCACCAAACAATGACATAGCAAGGATAACATATATACGTTACAGAAACTTCTGTAATGTGATACTAAAAAAAGTAAAAAGGACATATGAAAAAAATGAACTAATAGCTGCAAAACATGACAGCAAAAAAATGTGGAAAACTATTAAAGACGTAACACACACATCTAAAATAATTAGTCACCCTAAAGAACTGTTGAAGCTCACAAGGTCTCCAGAAATGTCACTAAACAAAGTAAACAAATACTTTGCAAATGTAGGAAGCTCACTAGCTAATAAAATATACCAAAAAAAACTAAACACACCTAACCACAACATAGAAGATAAAAACTCTAAAAATGTAACTACCAACTCGTTTGTGCTCCTTGATACCTCTGAAGACGAAGTAGAACGTTTAATCCTTAGTATGAAAATAGATTGTGCCAGTGGTTGGGATAACATTAGCTCTAAGTTCCTAAAAATCTACAAAAATATAATAATACCACCGCTTACAAAAAATTTTAACGTTTGCTTACAAACTGGAGTGTTTCCTGACTGTTTAAAAAAGCAGAAATATGCCCTATTCATAAGACTGGTGACAGAAATCGTGTCGAAAATTACCGGCCAATTAGCATCCTACCGTCATTATCGAAAGTATTGGAAAGAATAATAAACGCTAGATTAATGGGCTATTTAGAAAAAAATGATTTACTTTCTAAAAACCAATACGGATTTCGGCAAGGAAAATCTACGGATCATGCAGTAAATAAACTTGTTAATTACCTTTCTTCTAAATTAGATAGTAAGAAAAAATGTCTTGCTATCTTCTTAGACTTGGCAAAGGCGTTTGACACGATTTCTGTTTCCATCCTACTTGAAAAACTAGAAGGGCTCGGAATAAGAGGGAATCAGTTAAAACTTATCGAAAGTTATCTCTCTGGGCGAACTCAATCAGTGCGTGTGGGTGGCTTCAAGAGTGATGACCTTACAGTCACTCATGGAGTACCACAGGGCAGCATACTGGGACCTACTTTATTCCTCGTTTATATAAACGAACTCACAAGTCTAAACCTAACCCAGGGCGAAATAATATCTTTCGCAGATGATACTGCTCTATTATTTTCTGCCGATACATGGGACGAAGTACTAGATGCTGCTCAGTTGGGCTTTAATACCGTAGGAAAGTGGCTTCAGAACCATATTCTTACGCTGAACGTGGATAAAACCAAATATGTTTGTTTTGTCATCACAAATTTGCATTGTTCTGGTACTTCTAAAAGTATTATATCGCATGATTGCCAATCAAAAGTAAACTGCATCTGCCCATCACTTGAGCGTGTCCATTCAATTAAATATCTTGGAGTCACTATAGATGGTAAGCTTAGTTTTAAAGACCACATAAAGTTACTGTCTGGTCGTTTAAGAAAATTCATTTATATTTTTAAACACCTGAGACATGTTTCCGATACTGTTTTGCTGAGACAAATATACCTTGCATTGTGTCAATCGCTTATAACGTACTGCATATCATCCTGGGGAGGAGCGCTGAAGACAATACTGAGACCTGTTGAGATCGCCCAGCGAGCAATTTTGAAGGTTATGCACTTTAAACCTATTTACTTTCCCACTTCGACTTTGTACCAGATTTGTCGGGTTTTAACAGTAAGACAACTATTTCTCTTAAATATTACACTCCTACAGCATAGTAAGCAAACTTATGATCCACTAATCTTACAAAGACGTAGAAAAGACTTAGTTTGCCAAAGAGACACGCTATTTCAAACAAAATTTAGCAAACGCTTCATTCCCTTCCTTGGACCCGTCATATATAACAAATTGAATAAAAATATTAACATCTACCCTCTACCAAAAGTTCAATGTAAGAAAAAAGTTAGTGACTACCTACAACAACTTTCCTATGATGAGACTGAACTCCTGATGCACATATCACGGTGACTTGAACGCGTTGATGTCGTGTTATGATTTTAATGCCAATTTATTCCAAATGTTTCACACTAACTATATATACAGATCAACTCACAAATACCTAGCTCTCAGTACACCTCACTCAGGTGCTGACACCCTCATACACACACACATGTACACACACAAACATACACGCACACTCATAGACACTTGCTCATTTACATGTTTCTCATTTAGCATTGTATACTAATTTAGCATTAAATAGTTCTACACGTATTATAATCATATAAAAATAGTACCATCAGTCCTTTGTGTTTGTTAGCATTATTTTAAAAACATTCGGGGGTATGGCACTGTTAACCGAAATACAGGCATTGCCTAGTTCGGTTACAGAAGCTAAATCCATTTATTTGTATATAACTACTGCTAAACTGTTTTTGTAACATAGTACTAAGTTTTTTGGGAAATAAATTATTATTATTCCATTTATTTATTTATATATACATACAAATTACATTTTTAAATATTTCTATAAAAATACAAAAAACATTTAAAAATATAAAAAATAGTAACCCACCGGTATCGGGAACAGGGTCCAAGCTACCGGTGGTCAGGGCTTCTGAGAGAGGAACCTCCTAACGATGCGCGCCGTGTCCAGGAGTACTGCTTTCTGGATCAAGCCCTTGATCCAGCTGCCCACGGCACAATAACTGCTGTGTTCACATCCCACATGTCGACAACCTCGCGAGCCAAGTCAAGATACTTCGTTTGTTTATCTTTCTCTGACTTCACGAGGTTCTCGTCATGAGGGACTGCTATATCAACAATCATTGCGCGACGCTCTAGTGGGTCTATCACCACTATATCAGGCTTATTGGCAACAATAGTCCTGTCAGTGATGATAGACCGATCCCAATACAATGTGCAACTACCACTTTCGAGAACTGGGTCGGGCACATACCTATAGTACGGTACTTCCGATTCCACAAGATTGTATTTAAGAGCAAGTTGCTGGTGGATAATCCTGGCTACAAGGTTGTGTCTGTGCAAATAGTCTCCGTTAGCCAGACTAGAACAACCGGAAATAATGTGGCGGATGGATTCCCCGGGCCGGTGACATGCCCGACATATGTCAACCGTACCGTCCTTCACAATGTATTTCCGGTAGTTATTAGTCATCATAACTTCGTCCATAATTGCACAGACAAAACCTTCGGTTTCCCCGAAGAGGTCACCAAAACGAAGCCAGGCTACAGACGCTAAGAAGTCTACATCGGGCCCATGTAGGACCCGATAAAAGCGTCCGTGAAGCTCCTTGCTCTGCCATACCTCCCTGCGGTCGTTAGTATCTAATACCACAGGTTTGCGCCAGTTCTCGTTAGCCAAGGAGAGCGCGGTGAGGCCTTTGTCCACCGCTACCACATCTCGATGCATACCCACGTCGGCCTCTAGGAAGTATTCCCTAAGGCTGCATACCTCGCGGTTGTGCAGGGTCTTAGCATTTAAGAAGCCACGACCCCCGCACTTCCGCGGGATATACAGCCTCATCACCGATGACCGTGGGTGATGCATCCGATTTGCGGTAAGCAGTGAACGTACCCTCCTATCCAGGGCGTCAAGTTCCGTCTGAGTCCATTTGAGTATGCCGAAAGAATACATCAAAACCGGCATGACCCAACCGTTGAAGGCGCGCACCTTGTTTCCGCCTGATAAAAGACTGTTAAGTACTTTGTTCAGGCGGCCGAAGAAGCGCTCCTTCAACGATTGTTTCATGTCAGTAGCACTGATGCCTAACGCTTCCGACATACCCAAATACTTGTAAGTTTCAGTTGAGGAGAGGGACCTAAGGTCTATGGAATCCGAGAGTTGTGTTCCCACGGATTCCATAATCTCCCCTCGCTTTACATGCATGACCGCACATTTGTCCAAACCAAATTCCATCCTGATGGCGCCACTGAAGGTTTCTGTTACCTTCAGTAGCTTCATCAGTTGCAAGTTGTTAGGAGCAAAGAGTTTCAAGTCATCCATGTAAAGGAGGTGCGATATGACCTGACCACCTCTTCTCAACCGGTAGCCTTGGCCCGAACCCTCCAACAATGTACTGAGAGGGTTGAGGGCCAGACAAAACCACAGTGGACTCAGACTGTCACCCTGAAATATGCCACGCTCGATCCTTATCGGTTCGCTGTTCACCTGGGTCTGTCGACACCCTGGATAGTGAAGAACCGTCCTCCACTACCCCATACACGACATCAGGAAGGTGCGTAAAACTGCATCAACTTTGTACAGCTTCAGCACCCTCATGAGCCATGTATGTGGCACTGAGTCATAGGCCTTCTTATAATCTATCCAGCATGTCGACAGATCTCTTCGGGAACGTCGAACCTGTTGGCTAATGGCTATGTCGATGAGGAGCAGCTCCTTAGTACCGCGGGACCCGTTCCTACATCCATTCTGAGAAGAAGACATTATTGAATTACTATCAATATGATGGTTAATCTTTCCTCTCAAAATGGATGTAAGAACTTTATAGACCGTCGGTAAACACGTGATCGGTCTATAATTTTTAGGCTCCGCGGTACTACCTGATTTATGGAGCAGGTGGGTTATTCCTGTAGTTAGGAACTGGGGCAGCGACCCTGACTCTAACGCAGACTGGAATTGAGATGCCAAGCGAGCGTGCGATCTTTTGAACCATTTAATCCAAAAGTTGTGCAGCCCGTCCGGTCCCGGAGATTTCCAGTTAGGCAACGGACGGACTGCACGAGCTACGTCTTGGGGGCTGATGTTAATTGCCCCCATTTCTGGTATCGGATCGCACGCGCACTCAACCTCCCGAGTCCAATCGCCCTCGGTATGACTGACAGGCACCGACCAGATGCTGCGCCAGAATGAACACATGGCATCATCATCCGGTAGGCGCGTATCAGTCACACCTTGGTCTGGTCGCTCCCAAGCCCTATAAACCCACCTCTCATTGCTTTGGAATGTGCGATTCTGAGTGTATCGCTCCACTCGCCGCTTGTACCGACGTATACGGTTTGCCCATGCATAGACTTTCTGCTTCAGGAAGTCGATACGCTCTGTGACGCGGGTCAGATAATCTCGAGGACTAATATCAGTCCCCGAGAACGCCCGCCTCACAAAGCGCATCACTCTGCGGCGAGTATTGCCCTCCCTGAAGCAGATTAACTTGCCGATGAGTGCTCTAGCCTCACCGATACGACGCTCGATCCTGCACTGCCAAGCTGGTACAGCCGGTCGTTTAACTCTGTCACTGCTAGGAAATTTGACATGAGCTACACGACATGCCGCTGCAGCCGCACAGTACAAGATCGAGTGGGTATCGACAAGGTCTTCGCTGCTATCAAAATAACTTGTTAGCTGCGAATCTAGAGCACACACCAACGCCCTATTTTTGTTATGCATGGGCAAACGAGGTAGACGAGGTCTAAGCCCAGGCGGTGTGAAGCGATACTCTCGGAAGGCATCCTCCAAAGCGCTCCTCAATCGCTCATTGCATTGGGTACTCACGGATGTAGCCCCGTCATCATCATCTTCACCGACGTAGTTGGGTCGCGGTAAAACACTTGTACTGGGTTGTATTTGCACCGCGGCCAGTGGCGAAGTGGGTGAGACGCGGCTGCTCCGTGATTCCAGACGCAGTCTATCAAGTACGGCGTCATCCAACATACGGTTACGCTGGATAACCCGCACCTGATCCGACAATCGTTGGGCTGAAACGTTGACAGCTGGCTCAAGTACCTGAAACAGAGAGAGCATCCGACCACGGTAGGCAGTCAGGTTAGTTCCCTCCTCTGTAGCCCCAAAGTATGAGCGTATAACATTCTCGTTCATGGCTTGTGTCCATTTTATACGCTGCACACTTCCACCGATAGCGGGGACCCTGTCAGAGACCGGTGGGCCTCGAGGTCCTAAGCTGGCCGGTGGTCGGCCTCGTCCGCGCCGACGCGCAGGTGGTGGTGTCGTCGGCGGCGAGAAGTATTCGTCGCTCGAGCTCGAAGCAACTGCAGCTACCGGAATCTCTGGACTCGCGGCTGGCGCAGGTCCCGGCGGCTGCGAGGCGGAGCTCAGCGACGAACCCGAAGATGGTGTTGGTGCGGCTTGTAGTCGTGCTCGGCGTCGTGTCAACATTTTATTTTCATATTGTCATTTTGTTTTTCCATTAGTTAGTCCGCATTGGTTAGTTTTTTATTTTCGTGTGGTTCTATTTTTTTTTTCTTGATGTATTCGGTATGAAAAGCATTGTTTCTATGGTTTATTCAAATAAAAAGCGATAAAAATACGGGATGAAATTTTTTTTACGTCAATTGGCTTGACAGCCGAGCCACAGATTATTATTATTATTTCGTTTATTTATTCTTATTTACATACAAAGTATATTTTTAAATATATCTCTAAAAAACCATAAAAAAATACATTTAAAAATATAAAAGTAGTAGTCCGCCGGTGTCGGGAGCAGGGTCCAAGCTACCGGTGGTTAGGGCTCCAGAGAAAGGAACCTCCTCACAATACGAGCCGTATCGAGGAGTACTGCCTTCTGTATCAGGCCCTTTACCCAACCGCGTAACGCCAGCTTCGACAGATGTTCGTCGAAGCTTTTGGCCATCAGGCCATTGGCCGTAATGACTATCGGCACAATGATAGCTGAGTCCACATTCCACATGTCGACAACCTCGTGCGCTAAGTCGAGATACTTGATTTGTTTCTCTTTCTCGGCCTTCACGAGGTTCTCGTCATGCGGGATGGTAACATCAATTATCATTGTGCGGCGCGCTAATCGGTCTATCACCACTATGTCAGGCTTATTGGCAACAATAGTCCTATCAGTGATGATAGACCGATCCCAGTACAACGTTATTATTATTCCATTTATTCATATTTTAACATATTATTTACATTTTTAAATATTTCTAGAAAAATACAAAAAAAAAACATTTAAAAATATAAAAAATAGTAGCCCACCGGTATCGGGAACAGGGTCCAAGCTACCGGTGGTCAGGGCTCCCGAGAGAGGAACCTCCTAACGATGCGCGCCGTGTCCAGGAGTACTGCTTTCTGGATCAAGCTCTTGATCCAGCTGCCCAACGAGAGCCTCTTGAGATGTTGGTCGAGGCTCTTAGCAATAATGCCATTGGCCGTCACGACTATCGGCACAATGACTGCAGTGTTCACATCCCACATGTCGACAACCTCGCGAGCCAAGTCAAGATACTTCGATTGTTTATCTTTCTCTGACTTCACGAGGTTCTCGTCATGAGGGACTGCTATATCAACAATCATTGCGCGACGCTCTAGTCGGTCTATCACCACTATATCAGGCTTATTGGCAACAATAGTCCTGTCAGTGATGATAGACCGATCCCAATACAATGTGCAACTACCACTTTCGAGAACTGGGTCGGGCACATACCTATAGTACGGTACTTCCGATTCCACAAGATTGTATTTAAGAGAAAGTTGCTGGTGGATAATCCTGGCTACAAGGTTGTGTCTGTGCAAATAGTCTCCGTTAGCCAGACTAGAACAACCGGAAATAATGTGGCGGATGGATTCCCCGGGCCGGTGACATGCCCGACATATGTCAACCGTACCGTCCTTCACAATGTATTTCCGGTAGTTATTAGTCATCATAACTTCGTCCATAATTGCACAGACAAAACCTTCGGTTTCCCCGAAGAGGTCACCAAAACGAAGCCAGGCTACAGACGCTAAGAAGTCTACATCGGGCCCATGTAGGACCCGATAAAAGCGTCCGTGAAGCTCCTTGCTCTGCCATACCTCCCTGCGGTCGTTAGTATCTAATACCACAGGTTTGCGCCAGTTCTCGTTAGCCAAGGAGAGCGCGGTGAGGCCTTTGTCCACCGCTACCACATCTCGATGCATACCCACGTCGGCCTCTAGGAAGTATTCCCTAAGGCTGCATACCTCGCGGTTGTGCAGGGTCTTAGCATTTAAGAAGCCACGACCCCCGCACTTCCGCGGGATATACAGCCTCATCACCGATGACCGTGGGTGATGCATCCGATTTGCGGTAAGCAGTGAACGTACCCTCCTATCCAGGGCGTCAAGTTCCGTCTGAGTCCATTTGAGTATGCCGAAAGAATACATCAAAACCGGCATGACCCAACCGTTGAAGGCGCGCACCTTGTTTCCGCCTGATAAAAGACTGTTAAGTACTTTGTTCAGGCGGCCAAAGAAGCGCTCCTTCAACGATTGTTTCATGTCAGCAGCACTGATGCCTAACGCTTCCGACATACCCAAATACTTGTAAGTTTCGGTTGAGGAGAGGGACCTAAGGTGTATGGAATCCGAGAGTTGTGTTCCCACGGATTCCATAATCTCCCCTCGCTTTACATGCATGACCGCACATTTGTCCAATCCAAATTCCATCCTGATGGCGCTACTGAAGGTTTCTGTTACCTTTAGTAGCTTCATCAGTTGCAAGTTGTTAGGAGCAAAGAGTTTCAAGTCATCCATGTAAAGGAGGTGCGATATGACCTGATCACCTCTTCTCAACCGGTAGCCTTGGCCCGAACCCTCCAGCAATGTACTGAGAGGGTTGAGGGCCAGACAAAACCACAGTGGACTCAGACTGTCACCCTGAAATATGCCACGCTCGATCCTTATCGGTTCGCTGTTCACCTGGATCTGTCGACATCCTGGATAGTGAAGAACCGTCCTCCACTGCCCCATACACGACTTCAGGAAGGTGCGTAGGACTGCATCAACTTTGTACAGCTCCAGCACCCTCATGAGCCATGTATGTGGCACTGAGTCATAGGCCTTCTTATAATCTATCCAGCATGTCGACAGATCTCTTCGGGAACGACGAACCTGTTGGCTAATGGCAATGTCGATGAGGAGCAGCTCCTTAGTACCGCGGGACCCGTTCCTACATCCATTCTGAGAGGCAGACATAATTGAATTACTATCAACATGATGGTTAATCTTTCCTCTCAAAATGGATGTAAAAACTTTATAGACCGTCGGTAAACACGTGATCGGCCTATAATTTTTAGGTTCCGCAGTACTTCCTGATTTATGGAGCAGGTGGGTTAATCCAGTAGTTAGGAACTGGGGCAGCGACCCTGACTCTAAGGCAGACTGGAATTGAGATGCCAAGCGAGCATGCGATCTTTGAAACCATTTATTATTATTATTATTAACTACAGGAATAACCCACCTGCTCCATAAATCAGGTAGTACTGCGGAACCTAAAAATTTTAGACCAATCACGTGTTTACCGACGGTCTATAAAGTTCTTACACCCATTTTGAGGGCAAAGATTAATAGTCACATTAACAATAACAACATCATGTCTGCCTCTCAAAATGAATGTAGGAATGGGTTTCGCGGTACTAAGGAGCTACTCCTTATTGATATGGCCATCAGCCAACAGGTTCGGCGTTCCCGAAAGGATCTGTCGACATGCTGGATAGACTATAAGAAGGCCTATGACTCAGTGCCTCATACATGGCTCATGAGGGTGCTAGAATTGTATAAAGTTGATGCAACGCTACGCAACTTCCTGATGTCGTGTATGGGGCAATGGAGGACAGTCCTACGCTATCCAGGATGTCGAAATATCCAGAGGAATAGCGAACCGGTAAGGATCGAGCAGAGCGATAGTTTGAGTCCACTTTGGCGTTGAATCCTCTTAGCACAATGCTGGAGAATTCAGGGCTAGGCTATCGGTTGAAGAGAGGTGGTCAGGTTATATCTCACCTCCTTCACATGGATGATCTGAAACTCTTTGCCCCCACTAATCTGCAACTGATGGAGCTACTGAAGGTAACTGAAACATTCAGTAACGCCATCAGGATGGAGTTTGGTGTGGACAAATGCGCGGTCATATGTATGTAAAGCGTAGAGAGATTATGGAATCCGTGGGAACTCAACTCTCGGATTCCATAAACCTGAGATCCCTCTCTCCAACTGAAACTTACAAGTATTTGGGTATGTCGGAAGGTTTAGGTATCAATGTTACTGACATGAAGCAATCGTTGAAGGAGCGCTTCTTTGGCCGCCTGAAGAAGGTTTTTAATAGCCTTCTATCAGGCGGAAACAGGGTGCGTGCTTTCAACAACGGTTGAGTCATGCCGGTATTGATGTACTCTTTCGGCATACTCAAATGGACTCAAACGAAACTTGACGCCCTGGATAGGCGTGTCCGCACACTGCTTACTGCATATCGAATGCATCACCCACGATCGTCAGTAATGACTGTACTATATATCCCGCGAAAGTGTGGAGGTCGAGGCTTTTTAAATGCTAAGACTCTCCACAACCGCGAGATGTCCAATCTCAGAGAATATTTTCTCAAAGCTGATGTGGGTATGCACCGAGATGTGGTCGCAATGGACAAGAGTCTCACCCCGTTATCCATGGCTAAGGAGAACTGGCGCAAGCTTGTGATAGTTACCACGGATGACCGCCAGGAGGTATGGAAAGGCAAGAAGCTTGCCTTTGCACAGACAAAACCTTCGGTTTCCCCGAAGAGGTCACCAAAACGCAGCCAGGCTACGGACGCTAAGAAGTCTACATCAGGCCCATGTAGGACCCGATAAAAGCGTCCGTGAAGCTTCTTGCTCTGCCATACCTCCCTGCGGTCGTTAGTATCTAATACCACAGGTTTGCGCCAGTTCCCGTTAGCCAAGGAGAGCACGGTAAGGCCTTTGTCCACCTCTACCACATCTCGATGCATACCCATGTCGGCCTCTAGGAAGTATTCCCTAAGGCTGCATACTCGCGGTTTGTTTACTGCGTAGTTTAAGGCATTATTGGCTTTTGTTATTTCTCTTATCTTTACGTGTCTAATCTTATCTAGTTTTTTTTTTAAACATGCTTCTCTCCATTGATCGCTGACAGGATATTATTTTTCGCTTAACTTTTGACGTAAATTTCCATGTTTGACATCCATATGTCAAGCATGGTACGAAGCTAGAGTTCATTGTCCTAGTTTTCAGTTTTATTGACATGTTACTTTTGAAAATTTCTCTCAGACTTCAGAATTTATTTCATGTTCGCTGAACTCTTCTTTCAATCTCTAGTTCGTTATTTTCTTTTTCAAAGCTGATTGTTTTTCCTAGATAGATATATTTGTCTGTGTATTCTAGTGGATATCCATTGACTTCTATCTGTTTTTTGAGGCTGTTAGTCATTGTCATGGTCTTAGTGAGATTGATTTCAAGTCCTACCTCGGCGCTACTACTGTTTGTAAATTATTGATCATGAGCTGTAGTTCTGAGCTTATCTCGGATAATATTACTATATCGTCGGCGAAACGCAAATGATTCAGAAAGGTTCCTTGTATGAAGATTCCTCGTTTGTTCCAGTTCAGTTTATTGATGATGCTTTCGAGTATGGCTATGAATATTTTTGGCGATAAGGGGTCACCCTGTCTTACAACTCTCTTTATTGCAAAGCTCGGGCCCAGTGTGTCTAGCTTTATTCTGCCCATGTTGTTGTTATATATGCTCCGAATCACTTTTATATACACTTCGCTTACTCCCTGTTCATTCAAGCTTTGCCAAACGCTATCGTGAGTAACAGTGTCGAAGGCCTTTTGGTATCCGAGATAGAGTGGTCTCTGTAGTTCCCGATACTTCTCTATAATTAACTCTAAGGTAGTAGGATATGGTCTATCGTAGAGAAACCCTTTCGGAAACCGGCTTGCTCTACAGGCTGTCTGCTTCGATTGCGGGGCTGATTCTCGAGTTTATAATTGCAGAGAAAAGCTTGTACAGAGTTGGTAGTAGGCTTATCGGTCTATAGTTCCCTATATCTTTTGGGTCTCCCTTTTTATATATTAAAATAATGTTGGATTCGGACCATTGTGCAGGCGTTTCAGAGCTTTGTAGTATCAGATTGAATAGTTCAGCGAGCGGTGTTGCCAGTATATTGCAAGCTGTCTTTAAAGCTTCGTTTTTTATGTTGTATGATCCAGGGGATTTTTCTTGTTTGAGCCTTTTTATTGCTTCTATGATTTCATCTTCGTTAATTGGTTTTATGTTATCTTCGTTAATCCGTCCAATGTGGCCTTCATGCATGTTTATAGCTTTAATTGCGTTTTTATTTTTTAGTGTAGTTAGTTGATTTTTACTGCTATATAGGTTTTTGTAAAAATTTGTTGCTGTGTTAATGATGTCTTTTCGATTGTTTAGGTCTTTGCCAAACTCTTTTAGTCCTTCTATCCAGGTTTTGCTTGTTCTGAGTTTTTTGTAGGCCTTTTTTGTGCTGCCTGTGAGGTTTAGTTGCTTTTCTAATGTACTTGGTCTATATGTTGAATAGTCTTTTCTTGTATATTTATTGACTAGCTTCTAGAGCGCGGAGAGTTCATTTTTTATAGATCTCGATTTGTTTTAAGCTTTTTGAAGTTCCTTTCTTCTTTTTAAAAGAGACGATGTGCGTTCCGATAGTTCTTGTGTCATTTTTAAGCCTACTCCATATATGCCGGGCGTATGACCCACGTAACAAAGTATAAAGTTTGTATGCTCTTCTATGTTGGTACCTAGCCGTCTTGTTTCAGATATTCCTATAACGTTGTATTTTGTTTCTTGTATTGCTTCCTCTAATTCTAATAAGCGCTCGTATGACGATAAGGTTCTAACATTGTATGTAGCTATGTGTATATATTGTGGTTTTTCTTTGTTTCTGCTCTCAGTCTTTGTGGTATCTATTTGTGTAGGGTTATGGTCATACTCTTCCACGGTGACTGGCCGGATCGGAAGATTATTTTGTTTGTTTCTTGTTTTTAATTGTGTGTTTGTTTGTTCTGTGTCGGAGGAGGAGGCGCTGAATTGCTATGCTTGTTTGTTTTGATAGTTGTTCTTATTCGTTGTATCTTTGACAACGTAATTTAGTATTCCCTGTTTTATGATTCCTTCAGAAGAAGCTGCTAGACCTCTTGACCGATGAAACAATTTGTTGTGTTTTCTTTTTGTTTACTTGCGTATTTATCTCTACATTGGTTTCAGTGGCATTCTCGGTTGACATAGGCAGCTTCCTTTTAGTGCTATTTTTTTAATATTATCAGTTTGTCATATATAGTTTTTGCGATGTTTCTCTTTTCTTTTTCCTGTTGTAGTTGTTCTTGTAGCTCCCTTCTCTTCTCCAGTACATATTTTGGATAATCTTCTTTATTGTAAAACTGTGTATCTTTTAGTGCTCTTTTGCTTCAAAATTTTTATCTTTGTGCCTAGAGTTGTGAAGGTCGCTACAACCGGGCGTAGTTTACCATCTTTCTTTCCTATTCTTTTTATTTCTTGGATGTCGTTGTAACTTATTTTTAGAGAAAGATATTGTTCCGCCCATATAATCAAGTTTCTTTCTAGGTTTTCGTATGATTTTTTGTTCTCTCCTATGCCGAAAAATCACCAAATTATTTTTCCTTGCCTGTCTCTCTAAAGCGTGTAGTCTTTTTTCCTGGTTTTCTACTATTTATTTCAAATTTTCATGATTTTTTTCCAATACTAAAAATGTTTCTTCAAACATCCTGCTTATATTCTGTGTAACTTTCTCAGTAACCTTATTTCCTGTTTCTTTGATAATCCAAATCCTTCTTTATTGCCTAAAGCGCTTTTAAAACTTCGTCCATTATTTAAAGTTGCACGTATCGCCCTCTAGTAGTGATTGGCGGAAGCTCTTGGCTGGGTAGTAACAGTGTCGATTAAAAATAAAATAATGATTTTGTGTTTGGTCTTTGTCAATGTAGTTCGGACACTGGCCCCTAGATGGCACTTTCTGAGTTTATTTTTTATCATATAATTCCGTGCTGACTTCTATATTTTTGTGTGGTTTTTTTGGTTATGTTACTTCACAGTTTCGCGTAGATGTACAGGACAAACCTGGTAGGATGCGCAACAGGTAGAAATTGGTTCACTTCGCTATAAATTTCAGTTTTTATAGTTCATCACTAAGAGGAAAGTGATTTAATTTTGTTGCATCTGTGTCCTTTGTATCTTGATTGTTTTTTGTCACTATTCGTTTTTCACTATAACTTTACACTTTATGAATGTTTTTTAACTTGTAGTATGTTTATTTACAAACTGTATCACTTGATATGCGGTACATTATTTATTATGTAAATTTATATACAGACGAGTTACTGAATAAATTATTATTATTTTTGTTTTTGACATTCTCGGGTCCCTAGAGACCCGGTCCTTTAGTAGGCGTACGAGGGGCCGATGCCAACTCGCAGAGGCTCTTTAGACATTTCAAATGGAATGGGACACCAACCGACGATTATCCCTGTATGCACTGTGAAAGTATACCCAAGGTCAATCCCCGGTGGGAGCAAAACTATTGCAAAATATGGAAACAAAAGATGAAAAACGCTATGGGTTTGGCTGGTTTAGTGGACTAATTACAACTACTATGGAAGAACTATTGGCCCCTGCCTGATCATTGACAATTAAAATGACTTAAAAATAACAGGGGGTGACTTGCACACTCAATAAATGGGCCCCCCGAAAAGGGTCGCTAGCACAAAGTACCGTAGCGCCAAGGGAGCAACATAGCCTGAGGTGCTAGAGGAGTGGAGAGGTATACCACGGCTATCAGGACAATCCCGGAAGTACGGTCAAGATCCTTACCAGCACCTTACTGGATTATACGTCCTTCTCCTGAGCACGTTTGCTCTTGCGAATCTCCACTCAGACCGGCCGATTAAGGCTAGAAAGAGGTGGGAGCTCTGTTCCTCGTCAGTGTTCACTCTGGCCAGCCAATAAAGGCAAGCCGGAAATGAGGAATAAGAATTCTCCCTGGAGATCAGGTCTGTGGGGTCGCTAGTGCCCAACAGTTCGCCACAAAACTGCCTTGCGGATTTATTATTATTTCCTTTATTCATTTACTATACATATATATTATATTTTTAAATATTTGAATAAAATAAATAAAAAAACATTTAAAAATATAAAAATAGTAGCCCACCGATATCGGGAACAGGGTCCAAGCTACCGGTGGTCAGGGCTCCAGAGAAAGGAACCTCCTGACAATGCGAGCCGTGTCCAGAAGTACCGCTTTCTGAATCAAGCCCTTGATCCAGCTGCCCAACGAGAGCCTCCTAAGATGTTGGTCGAGGCTCGTGGCTATTAAGCCATTGGCTGACACGACTATCGGTACAATTATTGCAGAGTCCACTTCCCACATGTCGACAACCTTGCGAGCCAAGTCAATATACTTGATTTGTTTGTCTTTCTCGGCTTTCACGAGGTTCTCGTCATGCGGGACGGTTATATCTACAATCATTGCACGCCTCACAATTCGGTCCACCACCACTATATCAGGTTTATTGGCAACAATAGTCCTGTCAGTGATGATGGACCGATCCCAGTACAATGTGATATTGCCATTATCGAGAACTGGGTCGGGCGTATACCTATAGTATGGCACCTCCGACTCCACAAGAGAGTATGTCAGAGCAAGTTGCTGATGGATAATCCTGGCTACAAGGTTCTGCCTATGCAAGTATTCTCCGTTAGCTAGACGAGAACAACCAGATATAATGTGGCGAATTGATTCTCCCGGACGGTGACATGCCCGACATATGCCCCGGACCCCCGGACCTCTGAGCAGTTCAGACGTGTTCTAAAGTGCCGATATTAATATTTTATTCTAAATTATATTATTTTATAAAATAAATCTAAAATTAAATCACACAACAAAAATAGGAGTGCATAAAGATAAGGAGTTCGCCGCGCTCACCTGCTGCCCATACACGCACACGCTCAACAACCCTGCGCGTGAGTCACAACTATATTACTACTTAATGACCCCGCCCAATGCGTAAACCTCTACGCTAACGTACCTCAAGTCATTAACAACTTTGCAGTCATAAGGGTGTGTGAGTCTCTCATTTACTAAAACCGATAGAGACGGATCTATTACTGAGACAAGGATAGACGAAGGTCAGGTTACACTGGACGGAAAGCTATTTTCTACCGATCTGTCGATTGCCACAATTATAACTTGAGCCGTGCGATACAAACTACGAGCCCGTCGTATCCTAACCTACTAGCAACATTTGGGCTCCTAGTACTTTTGAGAGACAACCATAAGTTAACTTAAAATGCCCCTTCAACGCTCGCCTCCTCCACCAGCGCAAAAAGAGCAGACACCGAAGACGCCACTTTTTGACGCCCCGCAGCCTGGTGGTCTACACACACCACATAGCTCGTCGGAACCTAGTCTAAACCAAAACATTGACTCACTGACCAATAACGCGTCTCCTGTAATAACTTTCCGTAATGTTAAGCGTAAACGCTTAGACGAAGACAAGGAAAATAGACTATCCACCTTTATGTCGGACCTAAAAGAAATGTTTCGCGAGTTCAAGCAGCAGGAGAGATGTGCTAAGCTATGTTCTACGGTTGACCAGATTCGCGACACTGTCGACCTTATGGCTGATAAATTCAACGAACTAACCGCACGAGTAGAGGTTTTGGAAACAGAGTGAAAGGAAATCTTGTCCTACACTCATAAGTTAGAAGAAAAGCTTGAACACTTTGAGCAAAATTCGAGGTCAACTTGCATAGAGATCCGCAACGTTCCAGTCGCAAAATCAGAAACTAAGACTTCCTTAATGAAAACCGTAATTGATACGGGCAATCTGATCAACACGCAAATTCAGTCTCATGAAATTAAAGATTCAAACGAAAGACCCGGCTAAGAAAACAATCATTGTTGATTTCACAACAGTCCTACGCAAAGAAGACTTTTTGGAAAAGTTCCGGAAACACAACAGGGACAGGTTTAAGCTAACCACAGAGCATCTAAAAATTAGTGGCCCTGCTAAACCAATCTTCATCTCAGAAAACTTGATAGCTCGAAAAAAAAGACTATATTTCCTGGCCCGAGACGCTGCTCAATCCAACAATTACAAGTTCTGTTGGATTAAGAATGGCAAAATCTTCATGCGAGAAAAAGAGGGATTCAAGCACTATGAAATTAAAAGTGAGGCTGACCTCTCCGTCATAACTAAATCTGCATGACTATATCGCGAACACCTGCGCTACTCGGAATTACGCTATTTATTGTTTATTGTATCTACCCGGTTATTATTTGACTTTGTATTTCACTTTTGTTTAAACTGTATAATGTCTGTTTCGTTAAAAATCATAATCTTAGAGCATAACTTTAATTGCACTTTTATATTACCTCACACACAAAACAACAACCTTACACAACATATTACACCTTGTTACTTGAACCTCAAGTTTTTCAACCACAGTACATGTTCGTTTTACTTTTTCATGTGCAATAAACCAAAAATAGTTTTCCTTTTTTCAAAATTAGAAATAAATGGATGACCTTTACGCAATTAACTCAGAAATTGAGAAAATTTCTGTATCGGAATGTCTCATATGCTCTCCGGAGTCCAGCTGTAATTATTTGGGCAAACAGGACTGCACTCTTAAAATCCTCCACGTGAATATCCGAAGCATAAACTGTAATTTTGATAAGCTTTTGTTATTACTGGGTAGACTAAAGTACTCACTAGACGTTATTATACTGTCCGAGTGTTGGCTTAGCAAATGCGCAAACTGTCCTTCACTAACTGGTTATAATTTTTATTCATCCACGTTCACAAACCAGAATGATGGTGTCGTTGCCTACGTGAAAAATAACCTTCAGTGCGCTTTTGAATCTCCCCCCTTCATGGACGCAAATTGCTAGGTAATAAAATTCTCGGACAGAGCTGCAATTATCGCTTTATACCGTTCTCCCTCATATAAGAACCTCAATCCGTTTTTCAGTAGTCTGGATTCATGGCTAAAACAATTAAGTAAATTTAATACTATTGCTCTGTTGGCAGATATTAACATTAACATTGCTCCAACTAGCTTTGACCCTAATTCAGACGAGTACTTAAATATTGCAGCATCACATGCTATGCTTCCCGCACATGCATTACCCACTAGACTAGCAAATTGCCTCGACCATGTCATACTAAAAACCAGACATACTGCCACTACCATAGTCCTACATCGGGCCCATGTAGGACCCGATAAAAGCGTCCGTGAAGCTCCTTGCTCTGCCATACCTCCCTGCGGTCATTAGTATCTAATACCACAGGTTTGCGCCAGTTCCATATAGCTATTATTAGCTATGATTTCACAAAACATAATAGAAATATAGGAGGAGCTCGTGGCTAAATAAAAACAGCCGCACGGATCGATCTTGAAGGTTAAGCAACGCTTGCCAAGGTTGGTCTGTGGATGGGTGACCATCTTAACATAACGAGTTTCCTCCGTGCCTCGGAAAGCACGTTAAGCTGTTGGTCCCGGCTGTCATTTGTAGATCTTTGGCAGTCGTTACGGATTGTCAGAAGCCAGTAAATCTGACTCCAGTCTTGCCAAGATGTACCGTGTAACCCAGTTAATGGGTTGTGGAGGTCTGGTAGGCAGCCGCTCCACGTAAAACACTGGTATTCAGCTGAATCCGGTTTGACTGGAAGCCGACCCCAATGTAGTTGGGAAAAGGCTAGGCAGATGATGACCACAGGTTTGCGCCAGTTCTCGTTAGCCAAGGAGAGCGCGGTGAGGCCTTTGTCCACCGCTACCACATCTCGATGCATACCCACGTCGGCCTCTAAGAAGTACTCCCTAAGGTACTACCTCGCGGTTGTGCAGGGTCTTAGCATTTAAGAAGATTATTATTATTAGAAGATGTCAACAGTGGCACAGCGGCGCCCTCTCTCTGACCTGAGTATATGGTTTAAATTCCAACTCGATATCTTCACGCGTTCCGGAGTAAAAAAATTCTTGACAGACAGACGGACGGACAACAAAGTGATCCTATAAGGGTACCGTTTTTTTCCTTTTGAGGCACGGAAACCTAAAAATAATAATAATTATCTGAGCTACAATTTTATCTGAACCAATTTTATGATAAAACTTTCTGTTTTGCTGAACATCGCGAAAAACCCGGTTTTGTGACCTTCAGCCCCGAGTATTTTTTTTCCAGGTATCGGATCGATGAGGACTTTTTAGATATTATCATTTATGATAGTGTTATGAACTATTCTACCAATTTTGGGCTGTGCGAAAATTATTGTAACCTCGGATGTCTAAATTGACCGGATTATAAGTATACGCTTTATTTCGGTAATCTGTTTCCTTGGATCCATTCCTGACTTCCACACGGACAAAGCCGCTGGCAAAAGAAAAATAAATGATATGGTTCATACTGACTTGCCACTGTTCGTCCTGGTTATTGAACTTCACGTAGCTCTTCTGGATGCGTTTCTCGATCTCGAAGCGAGCCTGCGCGAAGTCTTTCTCGTACAGCAGACCAGCCAGGCGAGACATGTCCGCCTGGGCGACCAGGGTTTAGTTACACAGCACAGTACATCTCAGGCTCTCAGCAGATAGGTTGCATTTATAGTACACGCAAGTTGCAAAACTGCCGTCGGCAGTTGACATAACAGACACTGCACTCTAACTGCAATTTTTTCGGCATTTTTATTTTGACACCCTACACAATACACCCAGACAGAGACAAAGTGGATAGATGGAATCTGTGTCGTATCGATACAGATTCCTTTATCTTTTAATATGCTGGCTCTCGGACATACGTTTCCGAGTATCCATCCCAGGGTGGATTATATGGGGTATCAAAATGGAAATGCCGAATTTTTTGCTAACTTTGTTCAGATGCAGTCCTTCTCGACTCGAAGGTCGACTTGGATCTCGTTACAAACCCTCACAGCTTTGGATACATTCTAATTTATAAAAACCCAACCCATTAAGCAGGCCTTTTTACCCATACATCCCATAGCAGTTTGCAATATTTTCCCTTTTAAAGTCCATCTCCCCCAGAGCTCTTAATCAACTTTTAGGCTCAAACCAGTAACATTAGTCACCTTGTCTCTAAGACCGTCCAGCACTTCGTCGCGGTCAGCTTTCTGCTCTCGAAGCATCTCCACGCATTCGACTAAACTCTGCAAAAATTCAAAGGTTATGTTGACTATAATGGTTATAATGACTTGTTCTAGTAAAAATATAAGGAAATAAACCTAAAAAATTATTAAATAAAATAAAAGAAAATAAATAACAGTTTTTAAGAGTTAAAAATCAATTTTATTCTGAAACTCATTATTTAGCTTCATCATGCGACACGTGACGTGACGTGTTGCGACGCTGGGCATACTTTTTAAGAAAGCGATGTAATACAAATTTTAATTTATTTATTTATTTAATACTTTACGCACACAGATGTACAGAGGCGGACTTAATGCCTGAGGCATTTTCTACCTGTGAACCTTTGGGTGATGCAGAAAATAATACTAGTAGGTGCAAATTGTAGGTGTTAATTACTACACTAAAACACAAATGTACATCTGATTTGACTCTCAGGGGCTTTGCACGACGACGACGCACAGATGATACGCGCCAACGCGCTTTAAACGAATTTCAGACGCAGTCCTGCTTTTTGGCCATACCGACAGCGCCGTGAGCGCGCGTTCATAACAAACGCGTTGTCGGCTCGTTAAAATTACGCCGTGTGCATAGGCTCTCAGGTGGAAATGCATACTCTATATTTCAAAGCGCTCACATGACAAGGCAATGTTTAAGAAAGCTTCTTCTGCCGTCAAATTATACCGTCAGCTCGTTAAGCAACACTTACCTTCAGTTCAGTACCGATTTGCTGCTGCACAACGCTGAGGGTGGAGTGCAGATGGACCGTGGTGTCCAGGTCTACGACTAGGTTCTGGTAGCGCTCCGTCAGATCCAGTATGGCTGCAAGTTTAACAACAAACCTATCAATGGGATCTTCTAAATACAGACCAGCTTCTCGTAGAACCTGACTGGCTTAGAGGAGCGAAGAGCTTTGCAGAGTTCCTGGCAAGGCGTCTTAAGCATATCAGCCAACGCCCAACGCTTGAGACTGCACTCATATACACCAAAAAATTAATGACGACAGGAGGCAGTCATTCGCTGCTAGTTCAGCGCCCTCATTTCGGTTTCTGGCAAGAAAAACTTTGGTTTTTATTTCGCCTGAAACTGATATTGGCCTTGATTCTGGTAGTAGTTACCTAGCAATATTGGTAGGTTTGCGCCGCCTATGACAGTTCTGTACGCCCGGTGTTTGGCACCCTGGGCCTCAGAAGACGGGCTGATGGTAGCTTGATGATAGTGATGTAACGAGGTACTAATTAAATGGAGGGCTGCTGAAAATTCCTATGATTAACAGTGAGATGCTGTAACTGAACTCTATGAAGCAGTCGCATCCTGTAAATTAACTCTTGGTTTTTGTCTTTTTCGGTACATCATCCTAACCGTAAATATATGAGCTGGTTCTATGGTTTCACTCTTTTTAAGAAAAATATCTTAAAGACTCGTAAAAAGAAAGCCACCCACCGGTAGTTTCAGCGTTATTGTTGGCCGATTCGAGCAGTTCCAGTCCCGCCCGCAGGTCATTCTTCACTATCGTCATCTGTTCCTGGAAGCTTGCCATCTGAAACATGACAAACAGCCTTACATTGCGACCTGCCGCTAATATGGTACATCGGATATGGAGCAAAATCCTGGCTGTCATTTGAACATTTTTGACAGATATTCTATACACCAGTCTTGCAAAGGAGTAATGTTGTAGCGACATCAATACCGCCACAAGAAAATCCAACGGAGCAAATCTACATCGCAACAAAATGAACTGCGACGCCATCTATCGAGCTAGCAACAAACTAAAATCCTCCATCGCGCAAGCAACGTTTACCGTACGATTTGAATAAATACATCAGCCCAAATATCAAATTTGGGCTGATGTATTGGGCAGTTGCCCACAACGGACACAACAACAGTCCGGTCGGAGGATCTTCCCTTATCAATGGAGATTTGCGGGACTTTACTCTCTGTTCCACATAGCCTTTAAAATGTGTTGTGAACGTCTTTCAAAGCAAGTGATGTCCCTCATGTTAGTCCTGTCTCCCTTCATCCAATCAAACCAGAGCGAACCTGCGTCGAGAGTCCGGTGTCGAACCCGTCGAGCTGCTCCTTGTAGTCAGCAGTCCGCGTGTGCAGGGTGTTGATACGCTCGTCAAGCGTCAGAGCAATGTGCAGCTTCTCAGCTGGAAATATAAACAAATGGTCAAAGCCTGCGGAATAAAACTATTCAGTTGGAAATAAAAGGTTAAATATATTTTATTACTCAGTTTGAGTTGTATACCAATCATGAGTCACATTGGTCGCCGATGCGCAAGGATTTGTCCACCAATGGGATTACTTCATTTTTCGAGGCAGGCTTAGCGCAGTTATGGTGGAAAAGGGCTTTTAGAGTAGAGCTAATTATTTGTAAAAAACATACCGAGAGTAAAACATACCCGGGCACAGCGAGTTCGCTAAACATTCTTGCACTACGCATCTTCGCCCCATACAAGCTGCTCACACTCTGCTGCTCGCTTTGATGAAAACAATCACACATCCTCGCACAGTCTAGCTAGTTCGTAAAGCAGTCTTAAATCTAGAGTGTAGAGGTACCTAATTGAGGAGTGTCAAAGCGAACTCACCAACATTTCTCGACGTGTTGGACGCGATGTCGGCCGAGTGGTCCGCGCGAGCTGTCGCGTTTTGAATTTCTTTGAGGATCATTTCCTTCATTTGCTCCAGAACATCTCTGAAGATTTAAAATAGTGATATGCGAAGTATCTAACAACATTTTACGGTTACGCAAATATAAATGTATAGGGCAGCTAGTTTTTAGGTGTATTTAATGTTGATCTCTCAGTAAAAGTTACTCATTGAATACTGTCAAGATGGCTTCAATGTGGAGCTCCCCACTGCAGGTATAAGACAGTAACTGAACTATTCTTAAGGTTCGGACGTTCATTCATACTATAACCTTAACAATGGTCCAGTTATTTCAACTACTCCTTGCTTATTGTTAATTTTATTTTAATGACATTTTTTAAATATTTTTATTTAAAGGAGTTTTATCACTTATTGATAATGTTACCCCCGTACATTTAAACAATCGATAACTTAAATCTAATACATTGGGTAAAACACGCTATTACCATAGATTTTACATCATTTATAAAATTACATTATCAATCATTACAAATTTGGAGGTATGCGGAACAGAGAGTAAAGTCCCGCATACCTCAATTGAAAAGAAGGATCCTCCGACCAGGCGGCTGTTGTGCTTGGCGGGCTACTGCCCGACAGTTAATACTCGGGCTGATGTATATGATCTAATCACATGGTAAACTTTGCTTGCGCGATGCAGGATTTCGACGAAGTAGTTCGCTGCTAGTTCGATAGATGGCATCGCGGTTCTTTTTGTTGCGATGTAGATTTGCTCCGTTGGTTTTTCTTTGGCGGTATTGATGTCGCTACATCACTCCCCTCCAGAGACCGGAGGTCGATAGTGGATGAGTCGTCCATGCATCTTGAGATGCTTGCCAAGCCAGTTGAAGGTTGATTCCAGTGAGTCGGAACCGGAAGTCACAGAGTTCTCGGTGAGCCAGAACTATATGCGGTGCCCCAGTGAGTCGGGATGATGCTGCAAGCTCCAGTGAGTCGGAGCAGGTAGTCGCAGAATTCACGGTGAGTCGGAACTATATGCGGTACCCCAGTGAGTCGGGGTGATGAGATCCCAGTGAGTCGGAATGATGCTGCAGACTCCAGTGAGTCGGAGTGGTGCTGCTGCTGGCTCCAGTGAGTCGGAGCGGTGCGACGTAGTGACGTGACTGCTAGCGTCGACCAGGAGAGGTTCTTTCATAGCTCTTCATGTGACTGGACGACGGTGCAGTGTGTTTGTCAAGGTCGCTGATGAGGTTGAGGGTAGAGGCTGAGGATGCTGACCAGGAATGCGCGGTCGCTGCATGCTGATGGTCAGGATGCCCATAGAAGCCATGATTACTGGCTGGCTGTATGACTCGTTACTCGAGAGCTTGAGGTCACGATGAGGAGAAGTGATGATGACGTCACGCTGAAGTAGTTGCACGAAGGCTGCGCTGACTACTCGGGCTGATGTATATGTTCTAATTGCATGGTAAACTTTCGTTGCGCGATGCAGGATTTCGACGAAGTAGTTCGCTGCTAGTTGGATAGATGGCGTCGCGGTTCTTTTTTGTTGCGATGATAGATTTGCTCCGTTGGTTTTTCTTGTGGCGGTATTGATGTCGCTACATCGCCTATTCATTCTGGTAGATTACCAATAATAGGTACATAATATCCTAGCCTCCTCGGATCTCGGGGACATTAAAATGCTGTTACATGCCCCCATCTCAAATTCCACTCCAAACAGACATTGTCTTTCTTGAATTTTTCTTTTGGGGTCCGAGTCACCCGCGCGGCGTCCGTAGGAGAATACCCAATGTTAGACCCGCTGTGGGTGAAGCAAAAGAGAGAGTGTCAGACTCTTACTGACTAAAACCCATCCGTATTCCTCCTGGTGCCCTTTGCGTTCCAAGACTACGGCACCTCTTTCGACCAGATTCCGCTGCCCCAGCAGGCACGTCCTGCCCTAGCAGGCCCCGTCTTCCACGCTGACATCTCTTTGAGGCGCGCTGGGATCGCAGCGCGCCGCCGACCCGGGCCTAGTTCTGATCAAACGGCGAGCCACCCACTGCTCGCCGTCCGCAGGGTTAGACCCTACACGTGGTCCCCGGGTGGTGCTAATCAGGTGACACTAACTGGTAGTAGGCTTCGGCCGATGGCTTGTGACCACCCACTGGGCGAAGACGTACCGCCAAGTGGCTTAGCTGTGTTCCGGTACGATGCTCAGTGTAGCCAATTCAGAGGAGTTGGGTCGAAATAGTTGTTCCAATGCAGGCAGACCAACCAGGCTAGCCCTGGCATGGGCGTATCGGGAGACTAGTCGCGGAGGGTAGCGGGATCCGAGACACGGTGCGCCGCTGGCCGACCGCAGGTAGTTGGGGGCACAAGTAGTGTGCTAGCCACACATGAAAGGCTGCCCCGCCAACTGACGAAAAATCCCGGAATGCACCATCGTGCTGGTTGGCGACCAGATGAAAGGGCCCGATGGACATTCCCGGGGGGGCTCGGGCGTCCCCGCAGTCTCCAGACTAGTCCCCTAAAGATGTCGTCCTGTCAGGGCGTGCCTGAAGGTTAGCAGCTTGGAACCTCATTTCACTTCCTTCTCCTCAACTTCCATCACTTTTATGAACAGGAATAAAAAGAGAAAAGCTGTACAGCGGCAGCACGTCCTTTCGCATAAAGTGCACCTCTCTAATATACGAGGTCTGCAGTATTCATGCCATCTTGTTTGCATAAATCTCTGACATGACCAAGCCAATCAGAATATAATGGTACACAAGCATAGTCAATACCCTTGCTAGATGCTTGTCGACATGGCGGTATGGAGACAGCGACTGTCGCAACCCAGCGCTGGGCATGCCACAATCCAGGCAATTAGTCCCCTCTTTTTTTTACTATTAATAGGCACGCGTTTGACCACCATCTCACCTGATGGTAAGCGATGATGTGGTCGAAGATGGAGCACGCTTGCCTAGAAGTAACCTATTCACTCTTGACTTAAAGACTCCCAGGTTGTAGCTATCGGGAAACACAAACACCGGCAGGGAATTCCACTCCTTAGCTGTACGCATTATGAATGTGTTCCCAAAACGTTTTGTGCGTGTGGGTGAGATGTCCACCATGTACCGGTGGCGCATCGCCGTTCGTCTTGTGGTCCGATGATGGAACGGGCTTGGCGGAATTAAATCATGCAATTCCGTCGCACATTCCCCAAAATGCAACCGGTAGAAAACCGATAAGCCAGCAACTCGCCGTCAATACTCAAGACTTTGGAGCTTCGTCGCGGCGAGCCTCTCATTGCCAATGATCCTCTTGACTCGTTTCTCAATTGACTCAAGGGCATCAAGCTGGTATCTGGCAGATCCGTCCCAAAGATGAGAGCAGTATTCCATACACAATCGATCAATTGAACTTGCGCATGAGTTTGAGCAGCTGTTCCGGCGTGAAGTACCGTCTCACCTTTGCTAGGATCCCCAACTTCCTTGCAGCCACTTGAGCTTTTTCCTCTATGAAAGGGCCAAAACTAAGAGTAGATGTTAATGTAACCCCAAGAAGCTCAAGTTGGTCGGTTATCGGCACTGTTGCTCCTCGGAAAGATGGAGCTGGGTGGAATTGGCTCCTTTTGGCAGAAAATAGACACGCTTGGGTCTTAGCAGCATTGAACTTGACCAGATTGGCATCACCCCATTCAGAGACAGCCTGTAGGACACATTCAAGCGCTCAACCATAGCCTCCTAGAGAGACCGGATCTGCGACCCACCAGCTCGTGCGTCGGACACGTATCTCTCAGCAACAGTGCTGTCGTCTGCATACCCAAAGGTATGCAGACGACAGCACTGTAAAAAGGTACCGGGTTTAAGCAGATCATTAATATGCAGCCAGAAGAGTGTTGCCGAAAGCACCGACCCCTGAGGAACCCCGGCATTAATATCCAGCAGTCCAGACGAGCAGCCACTATGATAGACCGATCATACATCTATGACCACTCGGATAGACCGATCCCTCAGGAAATCTGCGATCCAATCACACAAACCGGCGGGCAGACCGAAGGAAAGAAGCTTACTAATAAGGCTATCGTGCCAGACCCTGTCGGAGGCCTGCGAGATGTCAAGGGTGACCGCCAGTGCCTCCCCGTGCTTCTCTATGGCTTCACTCTAGATGTGAATGGCATACGCTAGAAGATCCCCAGTTGACCGATTTGGGCGGAACCCGTACTGTCGGTCACTAAGGATATCATTCGCTTCTAGGTACGTCAGGAGCTTATAATTCAGCACGCGTTCCATAGTCTTACAGAGTATGGACGTTACCGAGATGGGTCTATAATTCGACGGGTCAGCTCGACTACCCTTCTTGGGCATGGGTTGCACGTTAGCTTGCCTCCAAGCCTTCGGCACTTTTCCAATCTCAAACGAAAAGCGAAATAGGCGTGTCAAGATCGGAGACAACTCAGGCGCACAAGTTTTTAGAACAATTGCCGGTATCCCGTCGGGACCACTAGCCTTGTTCACGTCTAGGTTACGCTGTACCCTACGGAAGTCCTTCTGATGAATGCGAAAGTTCGACATGCTCGACTCGCATCCACCAGGAGAAGCAGGGGGCCTCGCGACACCAGGATCCAGACGCGAAGATTCCGCAAACAAGGAAGCAAACAAATTCGCTTTCTCCTTAGCGGAGTGGGCAAGCGTCCCGTCAGGTCTCAGCAGTGGTGGTAGTGAGGGGCGGCAGAAGCTGACCTGTACCGCCATACCCGCCGTGTGCCTCTTGGGCTAAGATCGGGCGGGGAGTTTACGGATACAGACTTCACCAGACAGTGGTCGGAATCACCCAGTGGTGAAGAAATCGAGACCGAATAGCGGTCTGGATCTGTTGTCAGCAAAGGTCCAAGCAATTGGCAGTGTGCGAATCAACATCCGGCACCCTCGTTGCCCCCCGGACCAGCTGGGTAAGATTCAGCGCTACGGCTAGCTTTCTCGTTTCTCGTCCAGCATGGTCTGTGCACTGGTATGGAAAGAGCCAATCCTGATGGTGGACGTTGAAGTCTCCCAGTAAAACCAATTGGGCAGAAGGGTACCATTGCTGAGCCGCATCCGCCGCCTCACTCAGCTGCTGTGTGAGCTCAGTTGTCTCCAAATCACCGCTATGCGAACGGTAGACACAAGCATAGACAATTTTATCCAAGCCTGAGTCCACTAAAACCCACAGCGTTGAGAACCTGGAGTCCTCAAGATTACGGAGACGCTGATAACAGATGTCGTCACGGGCGTACGTACATACGCCTGCACGTGGTTTGAAATGGTGCTCCAGGATAAACCCTGGGTACGAAGGTAAGACACGTCTGACGGACATCTGATCTGCGTCTCGGAAAGGAACAGGAGTGCTGGTTTCTCAGTCTCCAGGTGGTGATGGACTGCGGCGAGATTTGAGTGCAGACCTCGAATATTGCTGAGGTGCACTTTGTGGGGGAGAATGTGCTGCCGCTGTACAGCTTTTCTTCTTTTATTCCTTTTGGCCATAAGTTTGAGTGAAGGAAGGAGAGGTGAAGGAAGTGAAATGAGGTTTTATGCTGCTACCCTCAGGCACGCTTTGACAGGACGACATCATTGGGGGACTAGTCTGGAGACTGCGGGGACGCCCGAGCCCCCCCGGGAATGTTCATCGGGTCCTCCCCCGTCTGGTCGCCAGCCAGCACGATGGCGCAACCCGGGGTTTTTCGACAGTTGGCGGGGCAGCCTTTCATGTGTGGCTAGCACACTACTTCGGCCCCCAACTAACTGCGGTCGGCCAGCGGCGCACCGTGCCTCGGATCCCGCTACCCTCCGTGACTAGTCTCTCCGATACACCCATATCAACGAGAGCCTGGTCGGTCTGCCTGCATTGGAACAACTATTTCGACCCAACTCCTCTGTACCCTTTCGCCTGACGCAGGTACTCACCGGACACGGTTGTTTCGGGAGATACCTGATTCGGATTCGGCGGGAGGATACGCCCGGGTGTCAATACTGCGAGGATCGCCCGGAGGACACGGTGGAGCATACGGTGGAGGTCTGCCCTGCTTGGGCGGAGAACCACCGGGTCCTCGTTGAGACGATCGGCGGCGGCGACCTCTCGCGACCGGCCCTGGTGAACAGGCATGGGAAGCGGTCACTTCCTTCTGCGAAACAGTAATGCTACCGAAGGAGGATGCCGAACGTGTGAGAGAGAGGAAAACCTCACGACCCAGCCGCCGCAACATAAGAAGACGCCCCAGGCGTCGGGAGTCGCAGGGCGATTTCCGGCCACCGTAGGCGCGGGCCTGTGGATGGCAGCATTGGGTAGCTCGCCGTCCGATCAGAACCAGGCCCGGGTCGGCGGCGCGCTGTGTTCCATGCGCGCCTCAAGGAGCTGTCAGACGCAGCATGGGAGACGGGGCCCACTAGGGCCAGTGCTTGCCGGGGTGCAGAATCCGTTCAAAAGAGACGCCGCAGACCTGGAACGCCAAGGAGCACGGATGGGTTTTAGTTAGTAAGAGTCTGACACTCCCTTCCACCCCGCCCAAAACGGAAGGAGTAATTTGATGATTTCCCATCCTAAAAAAAAAAAAGATGCTTGTCGAGCTGCTAAGTCTGCCTCTTCGTTACCCATGATTCCGATGTGTGAAGGTATCCATTGAATGGTAATAGTTTTATTTCTAGATTGCATCTTGCAGATTGAATCTAAAATGAAGGTATCTTGATCTATGCTAAATAAATATAACAATGCTTCAAAAATAGCTATGAGTTCACAAAACATAATAGAAATATAGGAATTAATTTTGAATTTTCCTTTAATCTTAAGTTGAGGATCATAGAAAGCAGCCCCCAAATCTGAACCATCCTTGGACCCGTTTGTAAATATTTTATAGTGTCGACTGAACTTATAGTTTATTATTTTCACACACGTATATATTAAGATCAGTTACATTAACTAATCTTTTCCTGATGTTACGCCTTCAATGTTATCGATAATTGCACTAGATAAGTCTATATATCTGACCCAAGTATCCAGGGAATATATAACACTGGGCTCGAGTACAATGGAAATTCTGAATAAACTCTGTGGGCCTCTACTAATAGTGATTTTTTTTTTTTTTGTTTCTTCAATAAGATCTTTGTGATTGGTTGGACAGCTCCTCCAAGATGCTAATTAGAATATTACTATCAATTGATTTAGTTTTTAAAAAGAATTTGGAAGATAGAAAAAGTCTTCTAATAAATAGTGGTTGGAGACATAGTACACTTTCCATAGCATGGATAGGCGTGCTCTTTATGAATCCTCCTATTATCCTCATTGCCTGATTCTGTACTCTGTTAAGCTTCTGAAGACGACTGTTTGCAGTTTTTTTTTTTTTTTTACTATTGATAGGCACGCGTTTGACCACTATCTCACCTGATGGTAAGCGAGGTTTCCGTACAGAAAGCAACCATAATCTAATCGACTGCGTAATATGGCTATGTATAGCCTTCTAAGATGTAAGGGATGTACACCCCATCTAGCGCCACAGCTAATACTTTAAAAATCGGCACACTTTTTCCCGGATCTCATTTACATGCTTACCCCTACTTTAAGGAACTGTCCAAACACATTCCAAGGTATTTGACACAATCTACTTGCTTTATAGGACTGTTATTGACAGATAGATGGATTCTATTTCTTCTTCTTTCCGAACTAAAAAGGCTGACTTTTTTTTTACAAGAGATGTTGAGCCCCAATTCTGTCATCAATTTTTTAAAAACATGCAGTTCATTTTTTATATGAGATACAGAATCGCATAACCTCTTCTGTATGTCATATAAAACAAAGTCATCAGCATTTTGCGATGACTGGAACAGCCAATAGTTGGACAGTTTTTAGAATAAAAAAAAAACTTTTATTTCGGAAATCGGTGTTTTTGTTTATTTCGTTTTTGAACACAGACTTCCGAAATTAAAGTTATTTTTTACTTTGTAGTGTTTTGTTTTTGGAAGTCGGTTTTATTTTTTTGTTAAAAAGTTTTTTAAACCACAAGCACAGCGTGCCGGCTTGATATTATGTTATGAACTGCTGTAAACAGTCAACGGATATGCGATTACAGAAATCCCGATCCATTTGCTATAATTTATTAAAGAGTTCCGTTGCCTACCGCCGAAGTTCTTCATCAGATCTTCACCAAATTTTAATGGGATCAGTCCGAAAAAATACTATTCCAAATAAAAAAAGAATCATTCAAATCGGTTAACAATTGGCGAAAATATCGCTGAACAAACATTTTTCATGTGATCACATAATCAGATCCTGACTTAATACCGTCCATCATCAGCTCAGCAACATGAAATGATGATTACCAGGCACAAATATCTGAATTGCGTTAGAAAGTTTATGAAAAACAGATAATGTGCTTATAAAATTTGAAGGTTTCCCTCGATTTTCATGGGATCCCATCATCAGATTCTGACTTGGTGACAATGGAACCACCTTAGGAGTATAGGCTTTTCATTTAAAATGAATTTTTAAAATCGGTCATTAAAAAAAAGATACATACATTCGAACATAGAACCGAAAAACGGGTTTAACCAGGGACCGGGTTTTAGTCGGTTAAAAACCCGTTTCAACCTGTGCAACCAGCCTAGAGAGACCATCATGGCATGACATGATAGATCTTCGAAAGCTTGTAGTGTCATTGTATAATATATTATTTTTCTCTAGAAACCATTCAAGCCAGCGTGTTATGATAGTATGAAGTATCTTACACAAACAAGATATTAGTGCTATAGGTCTAACACCCACACATGAACCTTGATCAAGCCCCGGCTTCGGTACAGGAATAATTTTAATATTTCTCCATTGGTCTAGAACAAATTACGTATTTTCTTATCTTGGAAGTATGTGCTTCGTTTAACAATAATGTCTGGCTAAATGTTTGTTTATTTGCAAACAGTTATGTGTTTACTCGACTTTACACTGTTTAAAATATTTTCTGGTCGTGGTAGTCTGTGTCAAAGTCAAGTCAAGTCAAAGTCAAGTCAAAATAATTTATTGTTTGTCACAGGTTTAAAGCAGTTCTTATCAACGTAATATGTAGATCGCTGTAACATACCCATAGGGCGTACAATATGCATATTTATATGTTTTTGTGTGTCCCGTATAATAATAATATCTGGCTAACTGTTTATTGGTCATATTTTTTTGCAAACATTTGTGTGCTTAATTTGCTTGATTAGAACTCATTGTTCACAATATTTAGTATTTTTCATTTTTAATGTACGATGTTAAAATTAGTGCGTCGTGCAATCAAGTCCCGAAAGCAAACCTTGTATTGTTGCTTGAGATTTTTATGATTTGCTCTGTCGGATATACGAGTATCTACTTTTTATTAGTGTCATTTGCCGAGAACGTGCCGCGTGAGCTTTCAGCGTTGGTTTTTTGTAAGTGGACTTATGTGTTTCAAAGGAAATGTAGTTTTGTTTTTGAATTATTTTATTGTACCTTCATAGCTGTGTATTACATCACAGTAGTGTATGACTCGCCAGTTTTAAGTATACTTTTGAGAACCAAATTGAATATTTTTTTGCCTTTGATTTATTTACTTGTACCCTCAGATTTTAAAAATGTCTAATGATAGTAAAATATCAATATATTATCAAAACTGTCGAGGAATCAGGACTAAACTGAATACCCTATATTTAAATATTATATCGCATTCATATGATGTCATTATATTGACCGAGACCTGGTTGACGCTAGATATATCTGATAACGAATTAATTGATCAACGCTACTTGGTGTTTAGATACGATCGTAACCGTTAACTCACCAACAAAAAAGATGGCGGTGGAGTTCTTATAGCCGTATCTAAAGAGCTAAATCCCTCCTGTATTTCATTTTTACCCCCGTTAACTTTGCCCGAGCATGTAATAGTTAAAATTCCCGGGAAAAGCAATAAATATCATATCATTTGTGCCACTTATATTCCCCCTAACGCTGTTGAGGATACATACTTGACTTTTCTTAATTCACTGTCACTGTTATGTGATGACTCGTCCGTAGAAAATATTATTTTAACAGGTGACTTTAATTTAGCCTCTCTTGCTTGGGTAAAAAAGTTTTCATACATGGAATATGATGCGAGCAAAAAACTGACAAATATACTACTCTGTCAAGAAAGTACCGGGAAAAGATCAATAATACACAAAATGTCTGTTATTCGTCCAAATTTATTTTATCACCTTCAAAGTATGCTCCTTTAGACACGATACACTTGCGCCAACGAATAATCCATTCATCAAAACATTTTTTAAACGCTGCTTCCGGATTGAGTTCAGTTCTTGCCGCGAATTCTCCTTTATGTCTTCTATCGATTGAAAACGGGTGCCACGAAGTGGTAATTTGAGTTTAGGAAAAAGAAAAAAGTCAGCAGGAGCCATATCTGGTGAATATGGTGGTTGCTGGATGGTATTTGTTGAGTTTTTGGTTAAAAATTCGTTCACAATGATAGCCTTGTGCGAAGGCGCATTGTCGTGGTGCAAAATCCAAGAATTTTCTTTCCACAAATCTGGCCTTTTTCGTCGAATTTGCTCTCTTAAACGCCGCATAACGCTCAAATAATATTCTTTATTTACCGTTAGACCTTCCGGTAAGAATTCAGAGTGCACAACACCGCGATAGTCATAGAAAACAGTCAACATGACTTTGACTTTTGATCGACTTTGGCGTGGTTTTTTCGGTTTCGGTTCAGTTGGAAGGCGCCACTCCGAAGCTTGTTGACTAGTTTGCATGTCAAACTCGTAAACCCACGTCTCGTCACCAGTAACAATGCGTTTCATGAATGTTGGGTCCGAACTGACTCGTTCTAGCATGTCCTCAGCGACTTTCATGCGATTGAGTTATTGGAGAAAATTCAGATCTTTTGGGACTAGCCGAGCAGCAACATGTTTCATACCCAAATGATTAGTTAAAATGGTACGGATCGACTCGTGAGATACAGAAAGTTCGGCGGCTATCTCTCTCAGAGTTGAATGGGGATTTTCAGTCACTATTTCCTTCACTTTTGCGATGTTAACTTCAGTTGCAGACGTTGACGGCCTACCAGAGCGAGGCAAATCTTCCATCACATCTCGACCGCTTTTGAACGCTTTGAACCACTCATAAGCACGAGTTTTTGATAAAGTCGATTCATTGTAAGCCTTCTGTAACATTTTCAGTGACTCCGAACACGAAATTCCATTGGCGATGCAAAATTTAAGACAAACTCTTTGTTCGATATTTTTGTCCATTATGAAATTCGCAATACACACTATATATGATATTACTAAAACCAGCACTGTATTTAATATAAATAACAGATGCAACTCAAACTCCGCGCCAAAATGGAAAACAGTTGTGCCAATCTAACAACTACAAAAAAACAAAAATTTGAATTTGGAACCATAAATAAATCATCCATTCCCGATACTTTTTTGACTGAATGTAACTCGTTTTTTATCTAATTTTTTTTTCACAATATGTTATGAAACAATATAATCACTTTTTGAATTCTAGAGGACGCATCTTAGACTTATTTTTTTGTAATACTCATGTAGACACATTTTCGCCTGATGTCCCCCTTTTACCTGTTGACACCTATCACCCATCTTTCTATGTACACATTTCTTTCTCACATCCCACACATATTCCTAAACATACTACTGTTAACAAACTAAATTATTACAGAGCTAACTATAACAAAATTAATACAGATATAAGTGACGTGAATTGGAATGTCTTACTGGATAACTTATCACCAAATTAATCGGTTTCTACATTCTATGAGACCCTTTATGAAATTATAAAATTACACACACCCGCATGTCGGCCTAAAAATATTAATTTCCCAAATTGGTTCTCCAAATCTCTCATACATACCTACAAAAAGAAAACTCAAGCCTGGGGTCAGGTGGAAAATGTATGGGAATTTATGTGACTATGAGGTATTCTCGATTAACAGGAAAAAGATTAAAAAAGTAGCTGATATTTGCTATAGTAAATATATTAATTCAATTGAGGACAGTGTTGCTACCAATACTAAGACTTTTTGGACTTTTTACGGCTAGCAACGTACGTCGTTGCTAGCCGTAAAACTACAAATAAAATTCCATCCACGGTTCATTACAATCAAATTTCTTCCGATAATCCTATTACTACTTGCAACTTATTTGCTTCATTTTTCCAGTCTGCTTATGAACCTTCAACATTTGACTATAACTCTTGGGGACCACCATCTGCAACCGCTGACCACGATGTCTTCCTAAGCAACCTGCAGCTGTCTCTTGATGAAATACATAAAGAATTAACAGCACTTGATTCAACCAAGGGTCCGGGTCCTGATGGGATTCCATCAGTATTTCTAAAAAACACGTCTGGTACATTATGTTATCCCTTACATATATTATTTAATAAGTGTTTATCTTGTGGTATTTTCCCAGAAGTTTTGAAACATGCAAATATTTTACCAGTACATAAGAGTGGTTCCAAGCATGACGTAGCTACATATCGACCTGTCTCTATACTATCTGCTTTTTCTAAGCCATTTGAGAGACTGGTACATAATAAATTATATCCTGCCATTCATAGTGTTTTAATAAAAGAACAGCGTGGCTTTGTTAAAGACAGCTCTTGTATTAGCAATCTCCTTATTTTCACGTCCCACCTGTTTGATTGTCTCGATAATAGACAGCAGATTAATGCGATTTACACAGATTTTTAGAAGGCTTTCGATAAACTTGACCACACACTTCTACCTAATAAAATTGCTTATAATGGAATCAGAGGGGACCTTTTACGGTGGTTTATATCTTACGTAACTAACAGAACGCAAAAGGTAGTTGTTAATGGCTTTGAATCTGGCTCTTTTCGCGTCGCTTCCGGTGTGCCACAAGGTTTCATTTTAGGTCCTTTATTATTAATTTAAACATTAATGACATAAAAGAATGTTTTCAAAATTCAAAATTTCTTCTCTACGCTGATGATTTAAAGGTCTACAAAATGTCCAATAAAGTCGATTGTCTTAACTTCCAGCAGGATTTAGACCGTTTCTCTACTTATTGCTCTTCAAATACACTTTACCCTAGTCTTCCAAAGTGTCACGTTATTACATTTACCAAAAAGAAAAATATTACCGAGTTCGACTATCGTCTTGCCAATACGCCAATTAGTAAAGTAAGTTCTCCCCGCGATCTTGGTGTTTTGCTAGATTCGAAGCTCCATCTGGATGCTCATATTGAAAAAATTGTTAACAAAGCCTACCAAATGTTTGATTTTGTCATGAGATCTTCCAGGGATTTTCGTCGACCTTCCACCTTTTTGCACTTATATAAATCAATAATTAGGCCACAGTTGGAGTTTGCAGTACCAATTTGGAACCCTTTTTATGCAAAATATATTGAGACATTAGAATTGGTACAACGTAAATATCTTCGTGCTATGAATTTTAGATGTTATCGGAATAAAATGTCATATACTTCTTAAAAAGTATGATCTTCTGACATTAAAATCAAGACGGAAACTTCTGGAACTTATGGCTCTGTTCAAAGTGTGCCGCAATCATTTTGACTGTCCTGACTTAGTTAGGAGTCTGTGTTACCTGGTTCCTCGAACAGTTCATGTGTGTGAGGTACGCAGTCGACGTTTATTTGCTACTAGCCTTTGTAAATCCAACGCTGGCTCGCGTTCACCACTTCATCGTTTGGTTGAGACATATAACAATGAGTTTAATTCAATTGACATTAAGTAAAAATGCATTTAAGAAGCAACCCTACAGGCAACCCTACAGGATTAGCAAAATAATGTTTAGGAACAAGATGTGTTAAACAAATGTAAGTAAATATTTGTTAATAATGTAAGCACACATATTTACTTTTTCTTTTTCGTTGTAGTATTTAATTGTATCTGTGTCTCTGGCTAGTTTTAAATGTTTCATAATTGTTTAAATTGTAATTTTTAAGAGATAGTGACTGGTTTTATTGTGCTACTGTTTGTTTTTCCTTAAATAAATAAACAAATCCGGATAACATAAACTTATTGTATATGGAGGTTAAGATAACTTTAGCTACATAGGGTAAATGACCAGGAGCAGAGTCTTTATTTTTGATTGAGTTTAATACTTCCTGTACCGAAACCGGTCTGGATAATTGCAAGTTGCAAGAAGAAAATATAGGTGATTGTGGCGTTACGTGATCTGGGGCCAGACTCCGCAGTAGATTTTCGGCGTTATCTTTATCAATTGATGATTTAGGTGATTTGTATCCTTTGACCCATCTCATCCACCTCCACATTTCTCCTGAAGAGGTCACACCATCTATGCTATTGCAAAATTCTTGAAAAGATTTATTCTTGGCTTGTCGCACTAGCTTCTACGTTTCAGCCACTTTTCTTTCTTCAAGATTTTGTGGGTTGGGGTTACCTCTAAAAGTGGCTAGTGCACGACGTCTCTGTGCAACACTCTATAACAACCTTTGACTCTAATATGGTCTCGGTTTGAACTTGTTGGACTGAAGAGGATTTTGGCTCACTTTAGTTGTCGGTATATATTGATCAGCTGCAGAGTTAACAATGTCTTACAATGACTCCGACTTAGTTATTTCCGAACCTATACACTGAGCGTATGCTTGCCAGTCAGCTTTTATAAAATTTTTCCGTTTTTTTTTAAATTACATGAATCATTAGTTTCTAGGCAAATTTTAATCATCATATGGTCAATTCCCAGGAGGAGCTCGTGGCTAAACAATAACAGCCGCACGGATCGATCTTGAAGGTTAAGCAACGCTTGCCAAGGTTGGTCTGTGGATGGGTGACCATCTTAACATACCGAGTTTCCTCCGTGCCTCGGAAAGCACGTTAAGCCGTTGGACCCGGCTGTCATTTGTAAATCTTTGGCAGTCGTTACGGATTGTCAGAAGCCAGTAAATCTGACTCCAGTCTTGCCAAGAAATACTGTGTTACCCGTTTAATGGGTTGTGGAGGTCTGGTAGGCAGCCGCTTCACGTAAAATACTGGTATTCAGCTGAATCCGGTTTGACTGGAAGCCGACCCCAATATAGTTGGGAAAAGGCTAGGCAGATGATGATATGGTCAATTCCCAGGTTTTCATTCATGACCCTCCATTTTAGTTTCAAAGCCAAATCTGTTGATGTAATAGTCACATCTGGGGAAGATCTTTGTACAACTCCATTGACCAACTTCACGCGTGTTGTCGTTGTTGAATACGCAGTCGTCCATAACAGTATCGAAAATCTGATTACCTCTCGCGTCAGTTCTGGAAGACCAGTTTGAGTGGTGGCCGTTCAAATCACCAGCAATGAGGGTTTTTCGATGTGTAATTGAGAAGTGTGAGATCTCATCCCAATTACTTCTACGTGTGTGCACTGATGAGGGGCAATAGATGGAAATTATATTTTCTAACTGATGGCAGTTGAGCATTTTTATGTGCACAAGTTGGATTTGTAAATTTGAAATGTTTACATTACTTTGTGAGTAAAGATTGCTGTACCTCTATAACTATCGTCGCGATCTGCTCTGAATATGTTGTATCCGCAAAGTCTAAATGTGTTGTCTGGGTCAAACAAAGTTTCACTGATGATAGCTACGTGAATTTTCTCCTGATATAATAAAGCCTCAAATTCTGGAATCATTGGTCGTAAACTCTGCGCATTCCACTATAAACAATTCAACGTTGATTTTTAAGTGTCTTTGTCCATCGCTAGCCATTTTATAAGGTCAGATAAAAAAAATAACCCGAGTCGACAGCTTCTCAGCTATAGTGAGGAAGAAAAGTGCGTCTCTGCTCGCCAGATTGCGTGGCAGTGGCAACAGCCTCTAGAAGGTGATAGCTGACAGGCTTGGTGAGAGCACAATAATGGGGCATCTCATAAGAACAACCCTGTCTGTTGTAGAATATAAGTACTATGTTTTAATTTTTGTGATTTTTACGTGTATTAGTCTATTTTTATGAACTATTATATTGTGTATTTTTTTGTATGGATCTTAGTTGCCTGACAATAAAACATTATTATTATTCCATTTATTCATTTATAAACATATTCAATACATTTTTAAATATTTCTATAAAAATACAAAAAACATTTAAAAATATAAAAAATAGTAGCCCACCGGTATCGGGAACAGGGTCCAAGCTACCGGTGGTCAGGGCTCCTGAGAGAGGAACCTCCTAACGATGCACGCCGTGTCCAGGAGGACTGCTTTCTGGATCAAGCCCTTGATCCAGCTGCCCAACGAGAGCCTCTTGAGATGTTGGTCGAGGCTCTTGGCAATAATGCCATTGGCCGTCACGACTATCGGCACAATGACTGCTGTGTTCACATCCCACATGTCGACAACCTCGCGAGCCGAGTCAAGATACTTTGTTTGTTTATCTTTTTCTGACTTCACGAGGTTCTCGTCATGAGGGACTGCTATATCAACAATCATTGCGCGACGCTCTAGTCGGTCTATCACCACACACACTATATCAGGCTTATTGACAACAATAGTCCTGTCAGTGACGATAGACCGATCCCAATACAATGTGCAACTACCACTTTCGAGAACTGGGTCGGGCACATACCTATAGTACGGTACTTCCAATTCCACAAGATTGTATTTAAGAGCAAGTTGCTGGTGGATAATCCTGGCTACAAGGTTGTGCCTGTGCAAATAGTCTCCGTTAGCCAGACTAGAACAACCGGAAATAATGTGGCGGATGGATTCCCCGGGCCGGTGACATGCCCGACATATGTCAACCGTACCGTCCTTCACAATGTATTTCCGGTAGTTATTAGTCATCATAACTTCGTCCATAATTGCACAGACAAAACCTTCGGTTTCCCCGAAGAGGTCACCAAAACGAAGCCAGGCTACGGACGCTAAGAAGTCTACATCGGGCCCATGTAGGACCCGATAAAAGCGTCCGTGAAGCTCCTTGCTCTGCCATACCTCCCTGCGGTCGTTAGTATCTAATACCACAGGTTTGCGCCAGTTCTCGTTAGCCAAGGAGAGCGCGGTAAGGCCTTTGTCCACCGCTACCACATCTCGATGCATACCCACGTCGGCCTCTAGGAAGTATTCCCTAAGGCTGCATACCTCGCGGTTGTGCAGGGTCTTAGCATTTAAGAAGCCACGACCCCCGCACTTCCGCGGGATATACAGCCTCATCACCGATGACCGTGGGTGATGCATCCGATTTGCGGTAAGCAGTGAACGTACCCTCCTATCCAGGGCGTCAAGTTCCGTCTGAGTCCATTTGAGTATGCCGAAAGAATACATCAAAACCGGCATGACCCAACCGTTAAAGGCGCGCACCTTGTTTCCGCCTGATAAAAGACTGTTAAGTACTTTGTTCAGGCGGCCAAAGAAGCGCTCCTTCAACGATTGTTTCATGTCAGTAGCACTGATGCCTAACGCTTCCGACATACCCAAATACTTGTAAGTTTCGGTTGGGGAGAGGGACCTAAGGTGTATGGAATCCGAGAGTTGTGTTCCCTCGGATCCCATAATCTCCCCTCGCTTTACATGCATGACCGCACATTTGTCCAAACCAAATTCCATCCTGATGGCGCCACTGAAGGTTTCTGTTACCTTCAGTAGCTTCATCAGTTGCAAGTTGTTAGGAGCAAAGAGTTTCAAGTCATCCATGTAAAGGAGGTGCGATATGACCTGACCACCTCTTCTCAACCGGTAGCCTTGGCCCGAACCCTCCAACAATGTACTGAGAGGGTTGAGAGCCAGACAAAACCACAGTGGACTCAGACTGTCACCCTGAAATATGCCACGCTCGATCCTTATCGGTTCGCTGTTCGCCTGGGTCTGTCGACACCCTGGATAGTGAATAACTGTCCTCCACTGCCCCATACACGACATCAGGAAGGTGCGTAAAACTGCATCAACTTTGTACAGCTCCAGCACCCTCATGAGCCATGTATGTGGCACCGAGTCATAGGCCTTCTTATAATCTATCCAGCATGTCGACAGATCTCTTCGGGAACGTCGAACCTGTTGGCTAATGGCTATGTCGATGAGGAGCAGCTCCTTAGTACCGCGGGACCCGTTCCTACATCCATTCTGAGAAGAAGACATTATTGAATTACTATCAATATGATGGTTAATCTTTCCTCTCAAAATGGATGTAAGAACTTTATAGACCGTCGGTAAACACGTGATCGGTCTATAATTTTTAGGCTCCGCGGTACTACCTGATTTATGAAGCAGGTGGGTTATTCCTGTAGTCAGGAACTGGGGCAGCGACCCTGACTCTAACGCAGACTGGAATTGAGATGCCAAGCGAGCGTGCGATCTTTTGAACCATTTAATCCAAAAGTTGTGTAGCCCGTCCGATCCCGGAGATTTCCAGTTAGGCAACGGACGAACTGCACGAGCTACATCTTGGGGGCTGATGTTAATTGCCCCCATTTCTGGTATCGGATCGCACGCGTGCTCGACCTCCCGAGTCCAATCGCCCTCGGTATGACTGACAGGCGCCGACCAGATGCTGCGCCAGAATGAACACATGGCATCATCATCCGGTAGGCGCGTATCAGTCACACCTTGGTCTGGTCGCTCCCAAGCCCTATAAACCCACCTCTCATTGCTTTGGAATGTGCGATTCTGAGTGTATCGCTCCACTCGCCGCTTGTACCGACGTATACGGCTTGCCCATGCATAGACTTTCTGCTTCAGGAAGTCGATACGCTCTGTGACGCGGGTCAGATAATCCCGAGGACTAATATCAGGCGAGTGTTGCCCTCCCTGAAGCAGATTAGTTTGCCGATGAGTGCTCTAGCCTCACCGATACGACGCTCGATCCTGCACTGCCAAGCTGGTACAGTTGGTCGTGTAACTCTGTCACTACTAGGAAATTTGACATGAGCTACACGACATGCTGCTGCAGCCGCACAGTACAAGATCGAGTGAGTATCGACAAGGTCTTCGCTGCTGTCAAAATAACTTGTTAGCTGCGAATCTAGAGCACACACCAGCGCCCTATTTTTATTATGCATGGGCAAACGAGGTAGACGAGGTCTAAGCCCAGGCGGTGTAGAGCGATACTCTCGGAAGGCATCCTCCAAAGCGCTCCTCAATCGCTCATTGCATTGGGTACTCACGGATGTGGCCCCGTCATCATCATCTTCACCGACGTAGTTAAGTCGCGGTGAAACACTTGCACTGGGTTGTATTTGCACCGCGGCCGGTGGCGAAGTAGGTGAGACGCGGCTGCTCCGTGATTCCAGACGCAGTCTATCAAGTACGGCGTCATCCAACATACGGTTACGCTGGATAACCCGCACCTGATCCGATAATCGTTAGGCTGAAACGTTGACAGCTGGCTCAAGTACCTGAAACAGAGAGAGCATCCGACCACGGTACGCAGTCAGGTTAGTTCCCCCCTCTGTAGCCCCAAAGTATGAGCGTATCACATTCTCGTTTATCGATTGCGACCATTTCATACGCTGCACACTTCCACCGGTAGCGGAACGTACCCTGTCAGAGGCCGGTGGGCCTCGAAGTCCTAAGCTGGCCGGTGGTCGGCCTCGTCCGCGCCGACGCGCAGGTGGTGGTGTCGTCGGCGGCGAGAAGTATTCGTCGCTCGAACTCGACGCAACTGCAGCTACCAGAATACTGGACTCGCGGCTGGCGCGCGTGAGGCGGAGCTGAGCGACGAACCCGAAGATGTTGGTCGTGCGTTTTGTTTTTGAGCTCAGCTTCTTGTCAGCATTTCACATTTTGTTGTCGGTCCAAAAAGCGGTAATTGTTGTTGTCTTTGATTTTATTGTTTTGTTCCTGGTTTTTTTTTTTGTTGTACTGAGTATATTTGCCATTTTAATGGTAAAGATTTAATAAAATATATTGAAAATTGCGGATTCAGAAAAAAATTATGACGTTCGAGTTGACAGCCGAGCCACAGATTATTATTATTATTCCATTTATTCATTAATATATACATACTAATTACATTTTTAAATATTTCTATAAAAATATTAAAAATACAAAAAAAAACATTTAAAAATAAAAAAATTGTAGCCCACCGGTATCGGGAACAGGGTCCAAGCTACCGGTGGTCAGGGCTTCTGAGAGAGGAACCTCCTAACGATGCGCGCCGTGTCCAGGAGTACTGCTTTCTGGATCAAGCCCTTGATCCAGCTGCCAACGAGAGCCTCTTGAGATGTTGGTCGATTATTATTATTATTAAGAAAGATGTAAACCAGTCAGTTATAATTTTAACACAATCTAAAATTTTATTTTCCAGACTTGTTCTGCTATCCCAATTTTTTTCTTCTAATTTGTTCCATAACAATCTCAAAGTCGTTTATTTCTCTTTATTTATATTTTTAGATTTTCCTGTTTCTATTTGTTGAGTTTCAGAGTCATTGTCTGATACCACTGCCCTATCGATGACTGTATCCGATCTTTGTTTATTTTTTGGATTAACCCTATCCTTTTTATTACCGATAGCTTTTTATTTTGCTTTTGAGTATGAATTTATTGGATTTATTAATGGGTCTTCTCTAATGTGTGTACTAGGAGATTGTGTTATAAGTACACTTTCCATATTATATTCCTGACTTAAAACTTGGCTCTGTTCTTTTACCGTTTCCTGTTCTGTTTCTACGGTAGCCTTCTCAAAAATTATTTTAGGTGGAACATACAATGTTAAGGCTCTCTTGTAAGTACAGTTAAACTCTGCCATCAATTCTCTTAGCCGTTTTTCTTTTAAGTACATTGGGCATGTACGAGATAAAGCCATATGTTTTCCGGAACAGTTATTACATTTATACTGCGTAGTGTCACAATTAGGAAGGGATCCCCCACATTTTGGACATATATTTTTAATTGAAAACAAACTTTTACGTTGTGTCCAAATCTCCAGCAACATGAACACTGCGTGACGAGGTACTAATAAGGATTCACTTTCACCCTGGTTTCATATGATTCATAAAGGTTACTCTCAGGGACAATAATCCCACTGTCTACTTTTAGTGTTGCGACGTTTAAGTCGTTTAGTGCCTATAATCACTGTCTCACAGCTCACACCCTGTAGTATTGCCTCATCCGAAGATTCTATGTCTATATCTTTAATAACGCCGTAAGTCTCTCTCACCTCACCTCCAGTGTTTTTTGACATCTAAACCCTCTGTTTTTCAATCATTTTGACTCGATTAATTTATCCGCACTCTTTTCCTTATAAAACTGGACTAGAACTTTGAATGAATCGATATATTTCACATTCGTTATGTCTGTAATGTTCACCGATTTTTAATAATTTTGCTAATCCAAATTGTTTTGGCAAGTTTTCTACGACGGTCGTAATGCTAATTTCAATTTTATCCTCAGGAATTCGTATCTCATTATTCACGCTGACTAGCTCGAGCAAATCGTTTACCCCGTCTCACAATATTTGTCCACAATTCCTCTTGGTCTACTTGTCTATTTCGTTTAGTAGATCTTATTGAGTCCTCATTCCCTGTATTTTTTTCTGAACATTTTACTGTCAACTCCATATTCTCACTAAAATAGTCTTTATCGTTATTCACACTGCAAATCTCAATTGATTGGTCGTGTTCGAGCTCGCTGCCATCCATTAGTGATAAACATTAAAAAAAAATGAATCATACGCTCGTCGAACGAAGCTAATCTAACCGGTTAGCAATTGCACAGTATGCGCGTCTAACGAACACAAGCGCCCGCGCGCAACTGAATGACAATTTTATTGTAATGTTATTTATGACTTACTAGCTCCTGCCAGCGGCTTCGCCCGCTTGGACCACGCGGGCGAAGCTAGGGAACGTACTCAGGCTCTAGACTATCTCTGTACCAAATTTCATTTAAATCTGTTCATTCGTTTTGGCGTGAAAGCGCGACAGACAGACAGACAGACAGAGTTACTTTCGCACTTATAATATTAGTAAGGATTATGCACCTACTTAACATTCTACACAATGAATATTGTTTGAATAAATGAAATGTTATCGTTTGTGGAATGCTAATTTATAATGATGATGATGATAGACAAGAACATGTACAAAATGTAATAACCTACAAGGAATCATTTGAGTGAGTTTTTTAACGTTCTCGATCGCGTTAGCGTAGACGCCAATTTGTATTGCAACTAAATAAGCGCCGTCTGGTGACAATAACGGATAACCTTTTTTTCTATACAATTCGACATAAGTTAACGTTTACGTTAACGAGATCAAGAACGTTAAAAAACTCACACTAAGCCCTCTGGTTTAGTACCAGGGGCAGTAACAAAGAAGCAAATGATTTTAATTTTTAACCGACTTCATAAATAGATCTCGTACGTACTGCATCTCATTGAGCGTGACTGGCAACTCTCCATATCCAACGGGCGCAGACTGCGCAGCCGGGCCCCTGCCGCCACCCCTACCGCCGCCCCCTGACGGGTGACCAGGACCACCCTGCGGCAAGAATAAGAGGATAGCAAGATTGTTAGGGTCGAACTCGAAGGGTAATCAACGGAAAAGCCTATCTTTTGAAGACAACTCCATATATTTTTTTTTTTTAAATGACTCCTCCCACTCTGAGCGGAGCGGAAGGAAGCGTCAGACTGTCACTGACTAAAACCATCCATGTTCTAATGCCCTTTACGTTCCAGAACCGTGGTGACTCTTTCGAACCAATTCCGCCACCTTGGATGTCAACTCAATACCCAGAAGCTCGAGCCGATCAGTCACAGAAACAGATATAACGCGAAAAGAAGTTTGGTCGAAACAACTCCTTTTTGCGATGAAGACACACTACGTGTATTGTCGGCGTCAAAAGCCACAAGATGAGATGGTTGTTGTCATCACCCCACTGAAAGACAAGGCTTAAGGTCAAATTTGTTCGCTCTAATATGGCCTCTCTCAAGGAACGAACTTCATCCCCGCTGGTTGTTGCGCTGGACAAGTATCTCTTTGAAACTGTACTATCATCTGCGTACCCAACAAGATCAGGCTAAAGTACATCATTGATGTGCAGCAGGAAAAGAGTTGCAGAGAAAACAGAGCCAGAGGAACTCCGGCATCAATAGCCATGAGGTCGGAGGAGCAGCCAGAGGAGAGCCAACCACTACTCGGATCGACCGTTCACTAAGGAAATCTGATGTACAGCTGTGTGATTGTATTTGTGATTGTGTGATTATAAGTGGTTATAGTTTATTGTGCCTCGTGTTCACCAGAAGAGCGCCAATAAGGTGCTACTTAGGGTGCTTGCAGCATTTGAACTGTCTTTTTTTTACATAGCGTTTGCGTATTGTTGTTTGGCGGCATTGCCTTACACCCATACACATCTGAAATCAACCTAACCCTCCTCGTCAATACAATAACCATCGGACAAGCACTCACTCTCTGATATGCGCCGGCGCCGGCACCCGCTTCGTCGTCCTCCGCATCCTCAGCGAAGCTCTCGCTCCCGGCCCCTATCCCGGGGCTGAAAGTGAAGTGCCGACCCGCCTTCTTAGTCTGCTTCCCCGCCGCACTGGACTTCTGCAGCTCAGCCTGCAGATCCCCGAAGCGCTTCGCGAAGCTACTGGGCAGTGCGCCCACGGCCGCCAGCTGCGTCAGTAGTCCGCCCATGCGGAACAGACCCTCCTCTGCTGCTTGCACGCGCTTGTTTAGCTGATGAATAATAACATAGCTAAGTCCTTAAGAAAACGAGTGATTTGCAAGAAAACGACATCAGTGATTGCGTAACGTTTGACAGGAAAAAGAAAACGTGTTGCGCTGACAAGGGATGACGTCATTCAAACCCACGGCATGAAGCACGTCAAGCTTCAGTTGATGACCTTCTACTAGAACAAGCTAGTTGGAGACCTGTAACAGTCAAAGTGATTAATTTGCTATTATACATGACTGGTCGTTTTAAGACTTAAACGGTATAGGCCAGGGGTGGCCAACTTGCGACAGCGATGCGCAGGCCCCAAGTGGCCATTGCACTGCGGGTGCCGAGGGCCTACCGGTCGGTAAGCTTCTCAGCGGCGTGCGCTCTGGCGGGCACCTCTCCTTGGGAGTTGGAGGCGTAGGTGCTCGCTAGAGTGTACAAATGGATGACGCGGAGGAGCAGGAGGCCATACGGCGGGAGGCGAGAGACGCTATTGTCGTCCATTGGACGGAGGAGCTCGCCACCGCCACGTTTGGTCGCCGAACACTGGACGCACTCGGTCCGGGCCTGCGAGACTGGCTCGAGCACTCCCACGGTTTCCCCTCATTCCGTCTGGTGTAGGTGTCGTCAGACTACGGCTGTTTCGGCACGCACCTGCACCGGATCGGGAGGGAGGAAACTCCGTGTGCCGTGACTGCGGCGCGGCGGAGGACACGGCTCAGCACACCCTCGAGGTGTGCCCAGCTTGGTCTAAGCCCCGCTGCAGTCTAACCGTGGAGATCGGACAGGACTTCTCACTTCCCAGCGTGGTCAACGCCATGCTGGAGAGTGAAGAGTCCTGGGCAGCGGTCGCCTCCTTTTGCGAGGACGTCATCTCGCAAAAGAAGGCGGCGGATCGCGCGCGGGAGGACGACCCTCTCGCTGCGCCGCTCCGTAGGTGAAGAAGAGGTCGGAGAAGACGTCGTCTTCTCCTTCCTCATGGTGGTGATGAGCGGGCGATAGGCGCCGGGGCGCCTCCACCCGCGTTGCACTCCACACCACCTTCGCCGGTCATTCCCGGGGCCCTCACGTCCTCCCCACACGGGGAGGATGTGAGGGGCCCGCCTTTTTAGGCGGGCGGTCGTCGAAGGGGACTGGACGCCAAGGCTGCGCCGATCTCCCAGTCCTCCTCCACTCAGACGATGCGGGAAAGCCGCTGGGTAATTTTTTATTTTAGTGGGTATACCGGGTCAGCCTGATGAGTCCCACATACCTCTCCCATTCCCCCGATGGAAAGTGCGTAATGCATTTTTTCCCAGTGCAAAAAAAAAGGCTGGCCAACTTGATTAGACCCAAGATCGACTTTTTACTGACGAAACCCTGTGCGATCTACTAATTACTAGGTACTTCTTAAAATTACAAATGTAACAGTATACAAATATGTAGCTTTTTTAATTTCAATAACATAACCTATTTAGTATTTATATAGTTGCGCAATCTGTTATTCGCACTTTTTTTTTTTCCTTGCCGCGATCGACCGGTTGGCCATCTCTGGTGTAAATTAACCATTTTATCAGGATATTATTCATAATAGCTGGACGAAGGTAGACAAAGTAATAAATAGTCTCGTTGAAAGCCTTGCCGAGCTAATTAGTGGAATATAGGGCACAGGAAGCTTTAGGGCACCCCGACACGGATACATTATAAGGCACAGGAAGCTTTAGGGCACCCTATTATTATTATTATTATTATTATTGCCATTCAGAAATAGGAGGCCCTCGCTCGACTTGCTCGAGGCAGCATCGGCACCTGCAATTGACTTGCACTTGAGAGCCACAGTTTGCAAGCTTCGACTTAGCCGAATCTCGGACAACGTACATATGTGAAATTTATTTATTTTTTGTAATTGATTATTAATAAACGTCATAATGAAGAGACTAAATCTTTTAATTGAAAGATTCTATCACGTATCATTTAGTACTTTATAGTACCTATCCTGAAAAATGTATACCTCTCACGGCGTCAACAAAATTTTACGAAAACACTGGTCTCGCTATTATGGCGCGTTATAATGACAAGACATTACCTGTACTCTGAAACTACAACGAATTACATAATTCTGATCAAACCAGTATTTAGTACATAATTTAGTTCCTCTAAAAATCCATAGTGGGTGTCGGAGGTCTTACTATAGTTTGACCAATACCGCTGTACCGCGCCTTAAGCCTACACTACACAACTCGCGAAGTTACTTCAACGAAATTGACTGAAGTCCGAAGTACGTGACTCTGACTACACACTCGTGCAACCTCGCGAGGAGCTCCTTCGCCCGGCGCCCGCACGATAGGCATTATGGATAACGAATAGTGGCAGCTGCCGTTGTTTGTATTCTCGCGTAGTATAAATACGTACGTATTTATTACGATTCGACACGAACTGAAATGAGCCGAGTAGTGTAGTAAGACGCTTCGTGGACGTTTCGAGTTACTTAGATTCCTTAGAGACGGGCGCAAAAACGACAACGACTGGAAGTCGCCCGAGGTGAGGCGAAGTTGCACGAAGCGAAGCGAAGTGCCCCTCTACACCTCCTTTATCTGTTTTGTGCTCTACACTATCGTATTCGCTCAACTTCGATCACGACGAGTAGTGTAGTGAAGGCTTTAAGCCTCCACACTGGAGGCGAGATGGCGGCCGGGAAGGAAAGAGCATGAGTTCACATAGTTTAAATATTTCCCAAACATAATTACATTTTATTAAAAATAGGCAGGTGATGAATAAGAACTAAACTCATAATTCCAATCAGGACTTGTTTTATTGAAAATTGTTTAAATTTACAAACAAATAATGTAATATATACAAAGTTGATACGACAGAGGGGCTCTCCTTTAAACTGCCTAAATTAGGTACTATTTTCAAGCTCTGTACCAAAAATCACTTAAATACGAGCAGCAGTTTAGTCGCAAATGATTTTTCAAGTTTTTGCACCGTTTGAACACGATGCATCTGCAATGTTGCATGCGATGCATGCAACAGCTGATCATGTTTAAGCATAAGGTCATGCACTTTACAACGATAAATCTACGATGCGTTGTTGCCGCTCTAACGCATGTCGCAAGTACATTCACTAAAAAGTTGGCGATTTGTCGAATTCGCGTGCTCACAATTGTGATTTTGTTTTGTGATTGTGATAGGACACTAAATAAGTTTAAGACAGTATTTCCTTTTTTATTGTGACAGGACACGTAACTTAGGATTATTATTATTTAGTATTAGTGTTTTTTTTTGTGATTGACTGTTTTTATGGTGGTAGGACACGTAATTAAACTTTGATTGTGTGTGTGTGTGTGTAATTGAAGTTTTCAACAATGCCTCGTGTAACTTACACGGCGTCAGAATACACTGAAATGATTTTATTTTATGGCGAATGCCGTGGAAACGCAACTTTAGCTCTGCGAACGTACAGAGAAAGGTATGGGGACAGCCGCAATTGCCCACAAATTAAAGTGCTTGGTGACGGACAGTGATACAATTAGAAAAATAAATAACAATACTCTCCGTCGGTATAATTTGTGCATTAATGTGAATGGAGGGCACATCGAGAATTAAAAAATTTAGTATGTTTGTTTTTGTGCGCGTACTTCAAAACCTTACCTAACATAAAAGCCAGCGCGAGCGGAGGCCTAAGTCGCCGGCCGGCCCACCGCCCCTGCCCCTGTCTGGACCCGAGATAACACACACCGCACTCCGGCGCGCGCGCGACGTTGCTACTGTGTTAACTAGGTATCTAAGGTCAGTAAAATTTATTTACAAAGGGTGATTTGTAAATAATCTTATTTGTAAGCTATTTAGTTTGAAAAAAATATTTTCTCATTTTTGGCGCTTTTTATTTTTATACCGTATCGAATTCATACTAAACACGTATAGTATGCGTAGTGTAATTTAATGCCCCTCTGTCGTATCAACTCTGTATAGTGTAACTGTTCCTAAGTTTACCTAGGCTGATAAAATTTTCGTTTTACCTAAGTTAACCTAATTACTAAGGTCGGTTCTGCCGGTAGGCAGGAAGGCCGCGCCCCGCCCCGCACGGCCTCGTAGAATTCGGCCCAGACAGAACTTTTCCCGCCGTTTATGAAGTGAATTCCAAAAGTATAAAATAGTCCAACGCCTTATCACAATGTTAGGACAGAGTATGGATTGAAATGCATAGTGGATAGACTTAAGAATTCATAATTATGTATTAGAAAGTAGCAATATAACAAAGGAATATTCAAATACTATATTTTAAATAATGATAGATCGTGTGGGAAACCTTTACGCTAGCGTAACTGGTATAAGGTAAATAGTTACTCACACGATATCTCACATCTGCGCCCATTGCACTTAGAGCCACACTTCCATAAGTGACACAAGCGGCTTTTCAGCGGCAAAGCGGTCGACAACACGTTCATATAGAACGTGGTCCCTAGCAGTTCTCTCGAACTGGAAAAAGAGACGAGGCGGCATTACAGCGGCAGAACGTCAACATCAAGCTCATAATGGAGACTTGGACCCTAACAGTCCATAGACTGTATAATATAGATAGGTATGTTCAACCCAACCCCAGGAAGCGCACTCCTCGTAAAAAAGTTCTTCTGCAAGACACAGTGTTCGTATCTGACCAAATCAGTGGTCGTGTCTGACCAATTCAGTGGTCGCAGGTAGAGAATATAAATTCAAGAATTAATACAAAAACAAATAGCTAGTACAATCGAGAGTTATATACTCAAGAAGTAAATAGAGTTGAGAACTTCAACTCTTTCAAAGCCTATAGACAGCCCTTAAAGCGCCCACCCGTCACTACTTCCTAGTGTTTGAGCTAGGGGAGAAGAAGTAGCGCAACAAACTCCCCAGCAACACGTATCTGTCTGTTTTATTATGAAACTATATAGATGTTAGTGTCACTGTGTATAGTTAAACACAGTTTCAGTCTAGGATAAGTCAAAATAATAAGTAACTCACCCATTTGCTCCAATTCACACTCACACACACACGCGTATTAAACACTAAAATAATCTAAGGGAGGCACTTCGGTATCACCGAGTGCCGAACTACCTCCGTCGCGTAGTCGAGGCTTACTTGACGGACAGAGCCGTCATCTACCTCAGTCACCTGGGAGAGTGGAACTGGCGAGAGATGTCGTGCGGTGTTCCACAGGGTTCCGTTCTGGGGCCGCTTCTGTGGGACATCGGCTACGATTGGGTGCTGCGCGCCGACCTCCCTAGCGTTGTCAACGTTGTCTGCTATGCTGACGATACGCTGGTCCTGGCGCAGGGGAGGTCGCACTAGGCGGCGACCGACGCTATGACACGCGGGGTTGCGATAGTCGTTGAGAAGATCCGGCAGTTGGGTCTCGAGGTGGCCTTACCCAAGTCCGAAGCCATGTGCTTCCATGGTTCTCGGAACAGGCCACCATTGGGATCTCAAATAACGGTCGGAGGGGTTCACATCGGCGTCGGGTCGACGATGACGTATCTAGGTCTCGTCCTTGACAGCCGATGGAACTTCGTCGAACACTTCCGACGTTTGGCTCCCAGACTGGGACGAGCCAGGGCTGCCTTCAAGCGGCTTTTGCCCAATCTAGGGGATCCAAATGCCTCCTTCCGGAAGCTTTACGCATGGGTCGTGCGGTCCATGGCCCTTTATGGGGCGCCGGTATGGGCGCCTACTTTGAGGAAGCGACCTGCCCGTTACCTCAACGCGTCTCAGAGGGTCATGGCCATCCGGCTGGTCCGGGGATAACGCACGGTCTCTGGCGAGGCGGCGAGCCTCCTTGCCGGACTGCCGCCATGGGATCTTGAGGTGAGAGCCCTCGCGCACATTTACTAGTGGCGCGTGGAGGCGCAACGCCGGGGCGAGACACCTCTGCCGCGGCAAATCGCAGCAAGGCGGACGGAGCTCCGGCAGGATCTCATGGCGGTATGGAGACAGCGACTGTCGCAACCCAGCGCTGGGCACGCAAAAATCCAGGCGATAAACCCCTCTTTGAGGAGTGGCTGGAGCGGCGCCACGGCGTCCTCACCTTCCGCCTGACACAGGTACTCACCGGACACGGCTGTTTCGGGAGATACCTGTTTCGGATTCGGCGGGAGGACGCGCCCGGGTGTCATCACTGCGAGGATCGCCCGAAGGACACGGTGGAGCATACGGTGGAGGTCTGCCCTGCTTGGGCGGAGCACCGCGGGTCCTCGTCGAGGCGATCGGCGGCGGCGACCTCTCGCGACCGGCCTTGGTTCAATCTTTGGTCCGAAGCGAGGAGGCATGGGAAGCGAGCACCTCCTTCTGCGAAGCAGTAAGTTGCAGCCATCATTCGTGCAGGCGCTTTATTATTTCATTCAATTTTTCAAATAATACTCAGACAGGTGAAGCAGGAAAATTATTATGCGTTTTATAAATATATTTTTTATTTCAATATTATTATTAGTTACAACATAAAAAACGAACTACTTACATAATAATTACTAGCTATTTGTAATAAAGGTAAGGCTCTTTAAAAGGTTAAAGTTTGTGTTATTGTTAATTATATAAGCAATTATCAGATTAACCGTATTCAGATTTTTAAGTGTATATTTTTGTGTTAATTAAATTTTTTTTTGAAACATTAAAAGAGGAAGAAAAGGTACAGTTTCTTCGGAAAATCAAAAGAAAGTATTTTTTAAATACATAAGTGCATTCAAGAACCACAACTCAAGTGACCAAATTGTGTCCACAACTAATGAGGATTTCAACTTTTTAACGAATCCTAAGTCTTTGTTTGTCCTTAAAAAGACACAATGACTATTTTTTGATAAAGAGATTAATTATGTAACAAAAAAAGATCAATCAATTATTTAAGAAATAGAAACTGACGACTCAAGCTCGAATTCTGATATTAAAGTTAAACAATTGAACCATGAGTCACTAACATCACTTTTCATTTAGATATTTACTTCTGGGAAAAAATTCTGCCCCTTGTTAAGGTTGTTAAAAGAAGTAGCTCCCATTTACCTTCTATGTATAGAAACAAGTGGTCTTTACCAAAACATGTATGAGCCGAAATTTTCCGAGAAGAATTATGGAAGGCTGCGAAGAAACCATGTTCTTGGATTTTTAGATCGGTCTCTATAAAAGTAATACTCGTACGTTTATTACTCGTAAATATCTTTAAGACCATTTAATAACTAATAATATACCTGCTTATTTAATAACATAATTATATATAGTTATATAAATAAAAATGAAGCGCCTGCACGAAATACAGTTGCAACTTGACTTGAAGTATTTTGCTCAATGAGTTATTCAAGCGTACTAAATGTCATAAATTCAAAAACAATTTTGTAAAGAAACTACTAAGCTCTCCACCCGCCTTGATTTTTGGAGGTACTAACAACTGCTTTGATCAGAATGACGTAAATCGTTGTATTTATGGAATACAGGCATGGTCTCGTCATTGTAACAGGACCAGTGTTTTCGTTAAATTACAATTACGCCGTAAGAGGTACAAATTTTTCAGGATAGGTACAAAATAGTACTAGATGGGTACTAAATATCCGTGGTAGATTTTATCAATTACTTACTAGATGTGGTCCAACCATTATGACGTTTATGATTATTACCTACCTACATGTTGAGAATTACGTAGCAGGTGAGGGGTGGTTTAAGAGAGGCGATTTTTTAATTACTTTAGCGATAAGACACACCGTTTTCGAGAAATAAGCAAATTGTGGAAAAAAAAACTTACTGTTTTTGCACTAGAAGTCTAAGGTCACTTGACTATGACCTCCAAGGTCACCTGACCTTCACCTGCAAGGTATCATGACCTTCAGGATAACTTGACCTCAACCTCAACGTCCCTTGTCCTTGATCTAAGGTTACTTGATCTTGACCTCAAGTTCACTAACCATGAATATTGACCTGTTACTTACTACTCCTAAGAATTGCAGATTTTGTCTTTCGGTATTTTGACCTGAACCTGAGGACTTCGAGGTGTCCCATGGTGTTCCACTACCCTACTACTGCCTCCACCACCACTTCCACTTCATCGCGTTCCGAAGGTTTGAATAGGCCATCGGCAGATCCCCGGACCCGGTGATAACAATCGTTTTTCGTGAAATTTGTTTAGGCCTTTTTCAGGGTTCCGAACAAAAAAAGGAACCCTTATAGGATCACTCAGGTGTCTGTGTCTGTCTGTCTATCCGTCTGTCACAGCCAGTTTTCTCCAGATCCATTGGACCGATTCTGTTGAAATTTGGTAGACGTGTGGCATTTCAAATGAAAGGGCTTACTGTGAGGATTTTAACTATATTTTCTCATGATTTTAAAATAAATGGTTTTGAAATTATTCAAGAAATTAGGCGAAATCTGACCATTCCCCCCCTTATCTCCAAAACTACTGAGCCTAAAATATCGAAAAAAATGGATATAATAGATCTCTACCTAAAGGTTACAGGAAAATCTATAAGAAGTGTATAGTGTAAAAATAACGTAAAAAAAAAAACAAAAATTCGTTCGGAACGGTTGCACGCGAGTCTGACTCGCACTTGGCCAATTTTTTCATATTTCCTCATTTCGTATCTACTGACCAGAAAATTGAAATAAAACTTTATAATCTTCACTTATTCTTGTTATTTTTTACTTTATCCAAGTCTTACTTTGACCAAACTGAGAAGATATTGTTCATAATGGCTGGAAAATACAGGTACATAATATCCGGATAAATCACTTTGAAAAATATATCCTGTTTTTTTTTCAAATACCTGATTCAAAACATACAGTCTCTCTCTCTTCAAAAAGTCAATCAATGAGCATTATGTCTATTATTATAGATACGGTTATTTTCTGTATAGGTGACCTAAATTTTTTTTGCTAATATCTTAAAGTACTCGTAACTGTCCACCAGCGGATTCACTCTCGAGAAAGACACGTTAATGTCACGGGAACGCACTGCAGGCAAAGATTTGGTCCTAGCGTATAATTATGTCGTTGTGGTGGTTACCTGCATAGCTTCCATGGTGTCGGAGAGCGAGGCGCGGCCTTTGGCCAGGTCGTCTCGCAGCTGCTGGTTGTCGGGAAGCGCCGGCTCCGGCAGCGGCCCGGTCACGTTTTCCAGCTGCCGCACCGCTTCTGCCAGCAGAGAGAACTGGGACGCCGTCGCCACCTCGATGCTGCCCACGCGCGCTACGCGGCTGGCTGATGTTGCAAAAAAAAATATCCACAATTACCCACCTAAAATCATTTTACCCGTACAGTAAAATAATAAAGTTACTATTTTAATTGGTGTACAATAAAGAATATTCTATTTACCCATCTACCTACTACATTTACTTACAAGAGTAAAGAACTAAGTAGATAAACATTATATTCATTGTCAGGGAATTAAACATTTTTGTGTGTAATTCACAATTTTATTTCACAATTTGGGTTGGTTTAGGATCTACCTCCTCCCGGCCCCACCTCAGAGGCTTGGACAACGGTCGTCAAAAAGGGCCGCAAGAAGAAGGCATCGACGCTGGCATCTAGTGAGTCCAAGCCCGCGCCCAAGAAGAAGAAGCGGAGGTCTCGGAAGGTAGGGCCCCACACTCCGCGGCTGTGGTAAGCACACTGCAGCCCGGAGCCATCGAGCGGGACCTTACCTACAAGGAGGTCCTCACGCAGGTGAGGGCCAATGTCGCGTTCCCCGACTTGAGCTCACCGACCGGCTTTAAAATGAAGTCGGCGATTACGGGAGCGCGGCTGTTCGAGGTGTGAGTTATCGCATCGGTAAACTCGGCCACAAGGTGACCCAATGCTCCGCGACGCCAAACTGCAGCCTCTGTACCGCTGCAGGGAGGCCCGCGGAGCACATTGTGAGTGGCAAGGCCTGTGGCGTGCCCGCCCCCAATACGGGCAAGAAGAAGAAGAAAAAGTAGGGAGCAAACAAGGCTGCCGGGGACTCTTTACATCCCCCGCAGCCTGGTTGCTCTTCGGCCGACTCCCGGCCTGAGAATGGCACCGAAGGAATGGATTGTGCGTAATGGCACAATTCCATTTCCTCCAGAGCATTATCAACCACTCTGCCAGGGCTCAGGATCTCTTACTCCAGAGCATGGCAGATTGGTCGATTCATGTGGTTGTGGTCGCCGAACCGTACTACGTCCCCCCCGAGATAACTAGGTGGGTGACCCGGACGACTCGGTGGCCATTTTTGGCGAGGCTCTTGCCGCCCCGTCCCGAGGTCACGGCTGGGTGGCCGCCCTCGCGGACGGCATCGGCACTATTGGAGTATATTTCTCGCCCAACAAGAGCCTCGCCGACTTCGAGAGCTTCCTTGTCGAGTTAGGTGCCGTCGTGAACCGGTACCTCCCACGCCCAGTGCTGTTACTCGGGGATCTTAATGCCAAGTCTGCGGCGTGGGGATCCCCGGTCACCGATGCCAAGGGTGAGGTGCTGGAGGAGTGGGCGGTCACGACCGGGTTGACCGTCCTGAATCGGGGCTCGGAGTACACGTGTGCGGCAGCGGGGCGGTTCCATAGTGGACGTCTCGTTTGCTAGCCCTACTGTCGCTAGCCATGTCCGCGACTGGCATGTCGCCGTGGAGGTGGAGATGTTTTCGGATCACCGATACATCCGTTTTGACGTCTCCCCCCAGACCGCGGGCGGCCGTAGTCCATCGGCCCCGCGACCGGACGGTCCGCGCTGGGCGCGCAAGCGCCTCGACAGGGAGCACCTCGAGGAGGCCGTTATTGTGTAGGCCTAGATCCGGGAGTCGGCGACGACCGAACCCGTCGACGTCGAAGAGGGGGCGTAGTGGTTCCACGGGGCGATGACGCAAATCAGCGACGCGTCCATGCCCCGGGTCCACACACAAACCAAAAGGCGCCAAGTGTACTGGTGGTCCGCCGAGATCGAGCAGTTGCGCGTCTCGTGCGTGCGAGTCCGGCACCGGTACACCCGATACCGAAGAAGACATCGTCGAGTGCCTGACGAAGAAGCCGCGCTGTATGAGGTGTACCGCGCGGCTAAGGAGGCTCTGCGACTTGCCATGGGCAAGGCGAAGACGCGTGCCAGGGAGGAGATGTTGGAGACTCTGAACGGGGATCCGTGGGGGCGTCCATACCGCTTGGTCCGTGGGAAACTCGGACCTTGGGCGCCTCCGCTTACGGAGAGTCTCGAACCGGAGCTGCTGGAGGACGTAGTCGCAGTCCTTTTCCCGGCACGAGCGGAGCATACTCCGCCGCCGATAGTTCTACCTACAGCCGCAGAGCCTGAAGAGAACGCCAGCGTCCCAGAGGTGACAGAAGCAGAGTTGAGGGCGGCCGTGATGCGGCTCCGGGCGAAAAACACTGCCCCGGGGCCCGATGGGATTCATGGCTGCGTGTTGGCCCTCGCTCTGAAGGAGCTGGAGCCCCAACTGAGGGGACTCTACTCAGCGTGCCTGGAGCAGGGCCAGTTTCCCGTTCAGTGGAAATCTGGTCGTTTTGGTCCTGCTCAGGAAGGCGGGGCGTCCTGCGGACTCGCCGTCGGCGTACCGGCCCATAGTGCAGCTGGACGAGGTGGGAAAGTTGTTCGAGCGGATAATCGCAGCCCGCCTCGTCGGCCACTTGTGCGGAGAGGGACCGGACCTGGCCGAATGCTAGTTCGGGTTTCGGCATGGGCGCTCCACTATCACGGCGATATCGCGAGTGAGAGTCCTGGCGGAGGAAGCGGTGTCCCGAGGTGGGGTGATGTTGGCGGTGTCCTTAGACATCTCCAACGCCTTCAACACCCTGCCCTGGAGTTGTACTCGGGAGGCACTGCGCTATCATCGAGTGCCTCCCTACCTCCACCATGTCATTGGGGCTTATTTGACGGACCGGTGTGTCACCTATCTGGGACGTGATGGCAGACACCAGCACCCCATGTCATGCGGCGTTCCGCAGGGCTCGGTCTTGGGCCCACCCCTGTGGAACATCGGTTACGATTGGGTACTGAGGGGCGAGCTCCCGCCGAGAGTGGACCTGACGTGTTACGCTGACGACACGCTGAGAGGAGGGAGGCAGCGTTGCTAGCGACGGCCGCGGTCTCACAAGTGGTGAGCCGCATACGGCGCCTTGGCCTGGAGGTAGCCCTCAACAAGTCGGAGGCCATAGCCTTTTAATGGCCCCCGGCGGGCGCCGCCAGCGGGATCGCACATAGTTTTTGGGGGGACCCGTATTTATTTATTTATTTAAACTTCATGTACAATAGTGGTACATAGGCGGACTTAATGCAACAAGGCATTCTCTACCAGTCAACCTTTGGGTTAAAAAGAAACACACCCACCATCCACCATGAAGTACCTGGGATTGGTTCTCGACACCCGGTGGGATTTCGGCCCCCATTTCCGGCGGCTCGCGCCCAAGTTTTTGGGCGCGGCTGGGGCGCTGTCAACGCTGCTTCCCAATCTGGGGGACCCGAGCACCGCCTGCAGGCGATTGTACGTGGGGATCGTGCGATCAATAACATCAATGGCCTTGAATGGGGCCCCGATCTGGGCGGCTGACCTAACGGCCGGCACCATTACTGTTCTGCGGAAGCCGCAGAGGGTGATGGCCGTCAGAGTCATCAGGGGTTATCGCACGATCTCCTACGAGGCGGCTTGCGTACTGGCCGGATCTCCGCCCTGGGACCTGGAGGCAAAAGTCCTCGCGTCACTGCAACGGCGGCGTGAGGACGCGCGGGCGCGCGGCGAGCGACTGATGCAGCGGCACATTAACTTCTACGTGCACCGGTGGAATCAAAAGGTTCCATTTGCGATACAACGGTGGGGCATTGGTGAGCCAAAAGGTTAAACTGCGTCAGTCACAGCTGCGCGAGGTTCTGGTGGCGGAATGGCGGGACAGGCTCTCTCGCCCTTTCGCCGGCCTCGTCACTATCGAGGCCATCTGGCCAGTGCTCGACCTGTGGCTCTGGAGAAGGCACGGCTCCTTGACATTTCTATATATTTCTATATGGTATACTTATCATCTCTCGTTTCCACCTGACTATCAAAAGATCAAACATTGCAAATGAATACCAAGTCATCAAGTAGGTGTGACCTACCTACTTACTATTACAACTACTGTATCAAGGGTTTTAATCCTTCTATATTTAAAAGTTGCAATCCTGTCTAGTTTAAAAATACGACTAACCATTTAGACAAAAATAAACGTGACTTACGTGTAATTGGTCCTCTTTCAGCTGGAATTTAAAATAAGGCTTTAGTAGTTTTCAAAATAAAATTGAATAGTTGTTTCGTCATCATACAAATAACTACATATATCGTTTAAATTTATTAACAGCAACACACGATGTTCCTATCGCTTTTATGCATTGGCAATCACAACTGTTATTGCAGTTGTCATACGTGACGTATTCGTAACCCTATTGGTGCTACTAACCTTGACATTGGCAAAATCATCGAATGTTCGTCGATGGAGCCATAACCTTAAAAAAATTGAATTGAATTACTGTCAACTATCAATTCATTCTTCGTCCATGCCACCTCTGAAGCGCACACCTACACGTTCTTTCGGCGAAGAATCAAAATTCGTTACAGCGATATGGGCATTTTTATTAAAGTTTGTACTACTACTTGATTCGGCGTTGTCCCACTTGGTATTTTTTTTCTCACGTTTAATTGTAACATTTTAGCTGATTAAACTTTATTTTAATAGGAAATTAGAATGTTGGGCAATTAATTAAAACCCTGTTTTTAGAATTTTACCAATAATTTAAAACTAAAATAAATAATTAAAATTTCAAAATACAGTTTTTTCCGTGGTCCCACCCTGTTTATGGCATATGTTTCGCCGCGTTATTTAAATTTGGATTGCAATATTCATATAATACTGAAGTCATTATAAAGAACGCAATGTCTACTTTTCATTTTAAGAATTAATATTTAATACATGCTGCTTAATACCTTTGATCAGCTCGCGACCCTCATATCAACTCAACAGTGGTGAAATCATCGAACGACGGATCTTCATCAGCAAATAGCAGACCAGCGTTGGTAATGCTGAATTTCATAGAAACATCGTTTTCGTTTGATCGACCCAAACCCTTGGTCTGTCCCAAATGTGAGGTCTACTCATCGTATCTAATAATTTCATCACGACGACACAATAGTAATATTCATTTACATATTTTTTATAACATTGTAGAGAACTTACCGACCAAAACCTTTTCGGTCGCTCCCGCCCCCCCCCTCCGAGCGGCCTCTGTCCAAACATTTAAAAAATATTATAGTATTTATCTTTTCTACAGGTATGGGTTTATATTTCCATAACAAATGCAGTACTACGAGGAGCCCGCTGCTAAATACATAATAACGATCTGCAAAGTTAAGCAGCTCTTGCGGATGTCTGTCAGTGGATAGGTGACCATCTTAACATATTATGGAGACGCCTCCGTGCCTCGGCTGTCATTTGCAGATATTCAACAGTCGTTGCAGATCGACAAAAGCCATAAAATCTGACACCAGTCTAGAAGTATCTAGTTACGTACTACAGTTACCAGTTATGGAGGTCAGGAAAGTATTCGCTCCACGTAAAATACTAGTATTCAGCTAAATCCGGCCTGACTGGCAATCGAGCACAATGAAGTTGGGAAGAAGTCTAGGCCGATGATGAGAAAAGTGTAGCACAACAATAATACTAACAATATTTTAAAGTAGCTATACCTGTCACAGTGATACTTGTACCGGACCCCTCTCTGCCACCCTAAAATAGAACAAGACTGAAGATTTACTATAATACTTATTAACTAATATATACTATAATATTTATTAACTCAAATGAGATGTACACCAGGGGACAGTCGATGTATGTACACCAGGGGACAGTCGATGTATGTACACCAGGGGTCAGTCGATGTATGTACACCACGAGGACAGTCGATGTATGTACACCACGGGGACAGTCGATGTATGTACACCACGGGGACAGTCGATGTATGTACACCACGGAGACAGTCGATGTATGTACACCACGGGGACAGTCGATGTATGTACATCACGGGGACAGTCGATGTATGTACATCACGGGGACAGTCGATGTATGTACACTACGGGGATAGTCGATGTATATACATTACGGGGCAGTCGATGTATGTCACCACGGGGTCAGTCGATGTATGTACACCACGGGGCCAGTCGATGTATGTATACTACGGGGATAGTCGATGTATATACATTACGGGGCAGTCGATGTATGTCACCACGGGGACAGTCGATGTATGTACACCACGGAGACAGTCGATGTATGTACACCACGGGGACAGTCCATGTATGTACACCACGGAGAAAGTCGATGTATGTAGACCACGGGGACAGTCAATGTATGTACACCACGGGGACAGTCGATGTAAACCACGGGGACAGTCGATGTTCTGTCAAAGATATATTTCTTTTTAGTTTAAAGATATATTACTTTCTTTCACCAGCTACCTCGGCCGCAAGAGAGTTGAAAATCATTACTAGATTATCTTTATTTGCACTACGACGTAACTGGATAAAAAGTATTACAGAATACCTTTATACCATTTATTGTACCATTATTCGCACTGTTATTAATATGCTCAGCCTTTTCTGTCTCACTGCAGGGCAAGGGCCTCTCTTTCTTTTTAGTCCAGTATTTTATACTAATCACTACATAGTATAAAACAAAGTCACTTCCCGCGTCTGCCTATCCCTATGTATGCTTAGATCTTTTAAACTACGCAACGGATTTTGATGCGGGTTTTTTAATAGTTCTTAGAGTGGTTCTCGAGAAAGGTTTTAGTATGTAACTAGCAACAAACCCTGTCGGCTTCGCACGCGTGCAACTGTTTATTTCGCCCAAACTTACAAAGTCAATATTTAATTACAAGAGTCAATAATATTGTGTTTCAGCTGAAATAAAAAGTGCAATATATAACCGTCAACGACGTCTGCTCTCAGGTGTGTACCGTTAAATTTCCGTTATACTTTTTTTAGTTGCGCGACTTAATCCAAATTAAATGGTGTGAACGGAAATTTTACTTTAAATTAAACACTCAAGGATGACTAATATATTATATTTTTATCAATTAAGTTACATGACTCGAATTGTCTGTAATATTTTGTGTTTAGGTACTTGTGTGTGCGATATTTTTTTTTGTATGGATCTGTGTGTGTGCCTTATTATTTATGTGCCTTAAGCCTTGTTTATACCAAAATGTTCAATAGATTTTCAGTTTTATTGTAATCTAATAGAGTACATAAAGATACTCTATAGTATATAGTACAAATCCTTATCTTAATAAAAAATATGTTAGTTATCTTGAGTGTTTAATTTAAAGAAAAATTGCCGTTCACAACATTTAATTTAGATGAATATCTTAAGAGATATCTCAAAATTAAAATAAGTCACACATCCAAAAAGTGTTAACGGAGGTAGAGACGCTAGACGTCCCGAACTGGTAAACACCTGAGAGCAGACGTCGTTGACGGTTGTCTATTGCACTTTTTATTTCAGCTGAACCACAATATTATTGACGCTGGTATAGTGCAAGAAAATTAAGAAAATCAGAGTGAATAATTCGTGTAGTTTTGAAAATTGGTACAGTTGTTCATTGAGGTGTCCGCGAAGGTGGGAGGTGAGCCGGCGGTGGGGGAGGGGGGAAAGTACCTTTTTTCAGTTTTTTTGCTTGTATCTCCAAAACCATTAAAAATATCTTCTTGCCCACTTCTACATTAATTATCTACATTAAATTTTCTAGACATTGTGCCTTCCACATTTATCTGTTGAATCAATACTTTAGGAGGTGAGGGTATCTAAAATTGACGAAATGTGTTTTTTCATAACTCATACAAAGACGAATGGTAATTTCTGACCCAGAGGCCGACAGACTTGAGACCTATCGTAGTTTTTTGTCATCTAAAATAGAGCAAGAATATCAATTTTAATTTTCTATTTCGATGGCTAATGCATAAATACATGACCTTGAATATGTCTTCAGCAGACGAAATCTCGAAAAGTTACTTAACATCCATTCTTACAAGTATGCAGGTTGTGTTTGGGCTCATGAATTGTACAGATAAGTATCCATTGCAGCTAGTAACAACGACCTGATGATGGAATCTATAAAGGCGAGTAGTGGCTCACTTGGTTGACTACACTTAATCACATTGTGTTCGGGCTCATATGAATTGTACAGATAGGTTCTATCCATTGCAGCTAGTTACAATACTCTGATGATGGTAACCACAAAGAGGAGTAGTAGCTCTCTTAGTTAACTACTCCTATACCCATCGTGTTTCAGCTCATTTAAATCCTTTTGATTAGCACTATTCATTGCATTTGGTAATAACGATCTGATTATTGAAACCATAAAGGTGAGTAGTGGCTCACTAAATTAACCTTATACCCTTGACCTTTATGATTAAAAATGAATAGTACCGCCCCGTATAATTCATATGAGCCCTAATTAGGTTTGTATAAAAAGTAGGCAAATAAGAGAGTCACTACTCACCTTGATGATTTCCATCAGCTGGTCGCCGTTATCAGCTGCAATGAATAGTACCACTCCGTACAATTCATATGAGCCCGATGACAAATGAGCCCGAAACACGATGGCATAGGAGTAGTCAACTAAAAGACCCACTAATCACCTTTATGTTCTTTCTCTATAAGTAATTAGCTTATGACAGGTTATATGCGTTCCTTGAATATTGTTTTTTTTTAATTTATTTTTATTATTATTATTTTTTATCTGACTATGTGGCTTAATCCATTTTTTTTAAAGTAGTTATTTACTTTTAGCTAACAAGTGATAAATAAAATTTACTTTTTGTTTTTGACATTCTCGGGTCCCTAGAGACCCGGGCCTTTGGTAGGCGTACGAGGGGCCGATGCCAACTCGCAGAGGCCTCTTTAGACATTTCAAATGGAATGGGACACCAACCGACGATTATCCCTGTATGCACTGTGAAAGTATACCCAAGGACAATCCCCGGTTGGAGCAAAACTATTGCAAAATATGGAAACAAAAGATGAAAAACGCTATGTGTTTGGCTGGTTTAGTGGGCCAATAGTTCTTCCATAGTAGTAGTAATTAGTTACTACTACTATGGAAGAACTATTGGCCCCTGCCTGACCATTGACCCTTTAAACGGCTTTAAAATAGCAGGGGGTGACTTGCACACTCAATAAATGGGCCCCCCGAAAAGGGTCGCTAGCACAAAGTGACGTAGCGCCAAGGGGGCAACATATCCTGAGGTGCTAGAGGAGTGGAGAGGTATACCACGGCTATCAGGACAATCCCGGAAGTACGGTCAAGATCCCTACCAGCACCTTACTGGATTATACGTCCTTCTCCCGAGCACGTTTGCTCTTGCAAATCTCCACTCAGACCGGCCGATTAAGGCTAGAAAGAGGTGGGAGCTCTGTTCCTCGTCAGTGTTCACTCCGGCCAGCCAATAAAGGCAAGTCGGAGATGAGGAACAAGAATTCTCCCTAGAGATCAGGTCCGTGGGGTCGCTAGTGCCCAACAGTTCGCCACAAAACTGCCTTGCGGATATATATTTATATTATATATATATTTACTTATTTTTATCTTGTTTTTTCGTTTTAGATATTGATTACGTTGTATACTTATTGTATAAATTCAGGTTTTTAAAACGTATCAGACAGATGTGTTGCTGGGGAGTTTGTTGGCCACTTCTTCTCCACAGCTAAAACACTAGGAAGTGGTGACGAGCGGGCGTTTTGGGGGACTGTCTTTTGTAAAACTTGACGTTCAGAAAGTGCTGGCTCTCAGCCTAATTTGAATAAACGACTTTTGATTTTGATTTTATGGTTTCCAAACATCAAATTATTATTATTAGATTCAATGGATAGAACCCATCTTTATAATTCGTTTGACCTTAAGGGCGTATATTTGAAATTTATGGTAGCTCGAAAGCGCCGAGGGGCTCCGCGCACCCGACGCAGACCCCGCATGCTTCCACGTGGATAGTTCGAAATATCGAACCTAGTGCCAAAGCATCAAATTAATTCAAACCGCCAACTAATTCAGTGTTGCTCGCACACAAATTTCATAAGTTTCTGCTGTCAAAATATTAACAAAAAGCAGCACTCTTATAAACAGTGATTAGACGTAGATTAAAGTAAAATACTGAACGCAGACAAATAATTATTTATTTTAAGATTTCTTTTTTCAGTTGTTAGTAAATTATATCATGTTTAGTTTGTCCCCAAATTATTTTGAAAACTTCTTATTCAGTAGATTTTTTAAGCTCATTGCCACAATTGTGCGATAGAGATAGTACTAGAGAATTTTTAGCACTCGGAAGCTATGGAGTAGATCAGTTGTAAAAAATCATCTTATCATAATTTAACTATGTTATAAGAACGAATGAAATGATAAGTTGTTAATTTGTTTCTTTTTTGCCGTGGCTTCGAACACGTACACTCTTTCTCAGAAACCATGCATTTTTAGGAGATAGTTTTTTATCAGTGAAAAAAATTACTTCTATAAATATATTTTAACTCTTTATCATATAAGGTTAGTTAAATAATTAGTTAACCAATATCCAAGAACCTAAACCTGATGCAGCGACCTTTGCAGTAAAATTTCGGTGGAGTTTTACATGAGCGCCGCTGCTATTATATGCGGCACGCCGCCGTTGTTATCTGCGTAATGTCCTTAGTGACCGACAATACGGGTTCCGCCAAAATTGGTCAACTGAGGATATTTTAGCGAATGCCATTCACATTTGGAGTGATGCCATCGATAAGCACAGGGAGGTACTAGCGGTATCCCTTGATATCTCGAAGTGAACTTCCTTCCTTCGGTCTGCCCACTGGATGTCTGATTGGATTGCAGATTTCCTGAGGGATCGGTCTATCTGAGTGGTCATAGGTGGCTGCTCGTCCAGACTGCTAAATATTAATATATTGCTAAATATTACTGCTCAAATATTAAGCTTACTGCTAAATATTATTAATGCCGGAGTTCCTCAGGGGTCGGTGCTCTCGGCAACATTGTTCCTATTGCATATTAATGATCTGCTAAAACCCGGTACCTTAGAGTATGCAGACAACAGCACTGTTGCTGAGAGATACGTGTCCGACACACGAGCTCGTGGTTCGATGGTTCGGTCGCTCCCACTCCATCACATCTCACAATTCCACCCAGCTTCATCTTTCCGAGGTGTAACCGTGCCGATAACCAACCAACTTGAGCTTCTTGGTGTTACGTTAACATCTACCCTCAATTTTGGTCTTTTCATAGAGGTAAAAGCTCAAGTGGCTGCCAGAAAGTTGGGATCCTAGCAAAGGTAAGACGGTACTTCACTCCGAAACAGCGGCTCAAACTCTATCAAGCACAAGTTCAAGTGGAGTACTGCTACTCCATACACGATTGAACTCACAAGTCTCATCTTTGGGATGGATTTGTCAGATACCAGCTTTACCTTGAGTCAATTGAGAAACGAGCCAAGAGGATTATCGGCAATGATAGGCACATCGAGTCGAAGCTGCTCTCATCTTTGGGACGGATCTGCCAGATACCAGCTTGATGCCCTTGAGTCTATTGAGAAACGAGCCAAGAGGATCATTGGAAATGAGAGGCTCATCGCGACGAAGCTCCAAAGTCTTGAGCATCGACGACGAGTTGCTGGCTTGTCGGTTTTCTACCGGTTGCATTTTGGGGAATGTGCGACGGAATTGCTTAATTTAATTCCGCCAAGCCCGTTCCATCATCGGACCACAAGACGAACGGCGATGCGCCACCGGCACATGGTGGACATCCCGCCCACACGAGCAAAACGATTTGGGAATGCATTCATAGTGCGTACAGCTATGGAGTGGAATTACCTGCCAGAGTCTGTTTCCTGATAGCTACAACCTGAGAGTCTTTAAGTCAAGAGTGAATAGGTTACTTCTAGGCAAGCTTGTTCCATCTTCGACCGCATCATCGATTACCATCAGGTGAGATAGTGGTCTAACGTATACCTATCAATAGAAAAAAAAAACGACGTTATGAAAAGGCTATCAACACTTGATTGACATACTGTTTTGTAGACTATACATATACATATATCTAATAAGAAGTTGAAAATGTGACAAAGCGAACTTAAGGCTTTGAAACGACAGCATTGTCAATTAACTTGTACATTGGCGACCACTAAATATGTCGAACACTGCACCTGTTACTGTACGTCAAATTTTCAATGTCAAGTATCATGTAAAAATCTAGTGTTTATGAAAAGAAACTCTGGTTTTAGTGATTAATCTATTTTTCTCTGCTTTTAAAATAAAAATAGCTGAAATACTGTATTTTTTTATTTTACATTTCATATATATTACTTAAAAATATTTCGTATTTTAAGTACTTGCGAGATAGTATTATTTAATTTGTATCTAGCGGCCGGAGTGGAGCCATTGGCTCCACCTGACGACACTGATTGAAACGAAAATAAACCATAAGAACATAAAAATAAAACTTTAAATCAGTGGCGTCGGGTGGAACTGATGGTTCCACTTCGGCCGCTAGAGGTTCAAGCAAAGTATGCATTTTGCCGAGGTCTGGATTGGAATAATGAGGGGTAAAGACTTACCAAATATCAGGAGGAAGGAATCCTGATGAAGTAAAATTGGGGCTAACTACTATTACCCCATAATATTGATTTAGATTCAGAATATTAGTAGGATTACATATTTTTCATTTATTTCTGGAACTTCTGAAACCCACGCAGACAAGTCGGGGGAAAAAGCTAGTATTTACTAAACACAATTCAAACTCGACTCCTTTTCATTTCTAGGCTTGTAACTTTTGACATTTTATAAAATTCTTGACACATTGATGTTTGACGTATATAAATCCTAAAATGAAAACATTTATTTTAGCGTGTGTTTTGAGATAAAATGTGAAATTAACGTTGTAAAAACAGACACTCCAATATAGAAAAAAAAATGTTTACCCAATATTGCTTTGTGATATGAAAACTTTAGAGGATCCTTTACGTGTATACAAATGAAGGAGATGACTTGGAGTCGCTATTTTCTTCAAGCCGTAGTTATTAATTTCCTGGAAAACGCGTCCATTGTTGCCTTCTGGTAAGAACTACCAACGACGTTGTACTTTATTTTATTTTGATCTTTTATTTCATACCAATTTTATACATAATTCAAAAGTTGGCGCGGGTAGAAAAATGTTACGTTGTATATTGTTTAAGGTCATAAAAATATACTTTCAAAAGGTTCAGACACTTTTTAACACTAAATTTAATTTTAAACTGCAAAACCTGTACCATTTACCGTTGAAAAAATATTGAAATTACGAAAATCTGACAGCTCCGATTTGAAAAAAAAGTGACGCAGGTCCTGTCTGCAAGAGCTCCAAGGAGCATCTGAAGAACTGAACAAAAGAGAGAGATGCAAATAATTTGCAAGGCAAAAGATGAGATGACGATAATAAGAGACTAGCTTGGAATAAAAAAACGTAAGTGCCAAAATATTTTTTTGAATTTGATAACATAAAAGTATTATTAAATTAAAATCTGTTCAGTTGAAACCTCGATAATGTTATTTAATCGATTTTAAAGTAATTTTCATAGGACCAATCTAAAGCGTTGCGTGTTGTAGCTAAAAAAAGTAAAAAGATATTTCGAACTTTGAATTTTTTTTCTATCGAGAATATGTCTTCGTATCGTGTTTTCCTTCAGTTGAATACTAGATCATATAGTCAAAAAACATATACCACAATTTCACATTCCTGTTCCAGGAACCTGACAAGATACGTTAAAACGAAAAACGGCTTTATACTGATTGACTCACCTTAAACACTATGGGTATAAGAGCAGTCAACTAAGTGACCCACTACTCACCTTTATGATTTCCATCATCAGACCCTTGTTACCAACTCCAGTGAATGGTTATGGTAATTTAGTCTATTTAATTTTAATCTTATTTTAAATTGCACTCACACATATTTTAAAATCTTTAGTTTATACCTTCTCCTGCAATTGTGTTTAGTAATGATGTGGTTGTCTGTAAGTGTTGCAGCACTAGAATATTTTGTTTTCTTTTATATGTTATTAGCTTTAAGTACGGTGTATGCGATGTTGACGATCCTAATAAATAAATAAACAGTACGATTCACAGGCATACTTGTAAGAGTGGCTAAAGAATTACTTTTCGATACTTTGTCTAAAGAAATACTCAAGCTCACATAATATCTATGTGTAAGCCATCGAAATTATTATAAAAATATATATTCTTGCTCTATTTCAAATGACGGAAAAAAACGATAGGTCTAAATCCTGTCGGACTCGGTTAGAAATAGCGACGAACACGTTTGACCACTTTCCAGGTTTCTGCTCTTCATCATCAGACCCTTGTCATCAATTTCGCATATTACTCATCGGAACGATTCTCACACAAATTCATTGTGGTGTTCTAAATGTGTCAAGTCTCATGAAATCTCGTTTGCGTCATAGGTTATAGAAAGTCAAAATGTCAAAAAAAACCGTTTTTTCGTGATTATCCCGGGTTCTGCAGCTCCAAAGATGTTAATTCTTATGAGTTGTAGAGCGTAAAATTTGCAACAATTATTGCTATCAACAGTTTTTTCATGCGCAGCAGGCGGTATTGAGGCGACGCCCCCTGACCGCAGTGGGCACACCTCGGCCCGTTAATACGGGCCGGTCATTTGATTGGCAAAAATGCCATAAAATGTTGGCGTGCGCCTGCCACTATTTTAATAGCAACAGTCGCACGCCTGAAATTGGGCCGCTGAAGTGTTTTACTACAGGCGCGTCGCGACCGTTTGTTGCTTCTTCACGGCACCTTCGGCGGTCAGTCCCCGCCGAGTGAGACCCCCAGTGACCTGGGGGAGGCCCAGCGAGAACGACCAGCGACGAAGGTGTCGACTTTGGTGACGCACCTGCAGCAAGGAGTGAGAGACTCTCGTCCGCACCGGTTGTCAGATCTAGCCGATTGCGGCCCGGACTGCACAGCCGAGTGTGTGTGGGCGGCCATGTATTGTGAGTACTGCCGCCCAGAGCGTATGCACCGAATAAGCCTATATTAACCTAGGAAACATATTCGGTGCGTGAGTTCTAGCGCTTGTCTAGTGGTGAGTGTGTGAATTTCGGAACGCAACCTGCCTATATTAACTTAGCACAGCTAGTCTATTCTGTAAGTAACCATTTCAATATCGAGCTTCACCTGAGTGAGATAGCTCACAAAGTGAACTTTATTGCACATAACATAAAGGTGTTACGTTTATACTCACCTCGGATTCCGCTGTCGTGACACGAAAATGTTGTTACAGAATAGCACTACAGGTCGCGCGCTGGGATGCGAGTTGTGTGTAGAGTGTCACTGTTTGAGTAGGCCGCGTGTAGCGGGAAGCGGCCTACTCAGGCGTCAATCCGGTGAGGTGCGTCGGGGCCGTCCACGTCCCCAACCAGGTCGCGGGGTAGGCGCTTCGCGTCAGGCGGGCGCGCGCGCCAGGGCGCAATTTGCTTGACGTGGGGCCAAGCGGATGCGTCGGCGCGCGCGAACATACCTTTCGCGGAAAGCGCGTAGCGCTCACTCATAGTTATATATGGTCAACCGGGAATCTCGGTGAATAATATCTTGTTTAAAGTTAAAAAATCATGCAAATGGATTCTCCCAAGGAATTCTTCCGTTCTTCTGCGTTTTGAATAACATTGTCTTTAAATTCGTTTGCTTCGTATAGTAATTTCTTTAATATCATCAAAATATCAGGAAAACGAAAGGATTCCTTGGGAGAATTAGTCAAAGATCGTGTATGAATTAATCACAGCTTAATCAATGTACTTACCATACCGTTCACTACACTAATTTTTCGACAAAAAGAAGGTAAATATTATTAAGCTACAGCAAATGAATTTAACGACAATGTCATTAAAAGAGCAGAAGAAGGAAAGGATTCCATGGGCGATTCCATTTTAATGATTTCTTAACTTTAAAAAGGTATTATTCACCGAGATTCACGGTTGACTATACATTACATAATTACACTATGGGGTGAGCGCTGCGGGCTCACCCCAAGGTCTGCCGTAATGTCGCTGGACATTTTCAGGGACCCACTTTGCGGTTGATGTAGCCCATTCGGGTTCACTACATAAATACGAAAAACTTTATTCCGTAAGTCACAAATAAGAATTTTAAATTACCAATTTTCATAATTCCGAATGGTTCAAAATTCCTAAAATAACAACTCCGATTTACATATTAAATATTCGATTCGATTTACATATTATATTATTTACATATTCTTATTTTTAGAATTCCGAAATTTCAATATTCCTAACGTTTATAATTCATCATCATCATATCAGCCGAAAGACGTCCACTGCTGGACATAGGCCTCCCCCAAGCGTCGCCACAACGACCGGTCCTGCGCGTTTCGCATCCATCGGCTACCCGTGACCTTCGCCAGGTCGTCAATCCACCTTGTGAGAGGCCTTCCAACGATTCGTCTTTCGGTACGCAGTCGCCACTCCATAATTTTACGGCCCCATCGACCATCTGTTCTGCGAGCAATGTGCCCTGCCCACTGCCACTTCAGTTTGGCGATTCCTATAATTACTATTCTCAAAATTCTAATTTTGAATAGATCGAATAACAAAAACTCCGACTTTTGATGTTGAAATCGTATTTTTGATGTTTCGAATTATCATGAATTCGAAACATAAAAACAACGAATTTCGATTTTAAAAGTACCAATTAATTAGAATTACGAAATAAAAACGCCTTGTAAAACTGAATAGCAAAACAGATAAACACAAATTTTCGTCAGAGAGAAGTATAGTATAATACATATAATAAAATAGTAAATCTTGAAGTGTATGTTTCCAATTGGCGCGAAAACTACAGAACAAATTTTGTTCAAATTTTGCATAAATAATAATCCTTATAGGTACGGTCAGGTTATAAGCTATATATTATCACGTTATGTGCTATGGAAGGTGAGAAATATTCAAAAATGTCTGTTTTGAACGAGAAATAGTCCATGGTACGAACCTCACCAACAGATATTATTTTAGTATTTATTTTCTCTTTTGAACCGTATTTTACACCATAATATTGTCAAAATAAAAATGTAGTAAGTTTTTCGTGCTTAAAACAACGTTTAAATTGTTATTCCACATTTTTCCAAACTGTTAAGTGAGGAATTGTTCTAAGAAGCCACAACAGATAACAATGTTGCAAATACTTATGGATCCAACTTTAGCAATGTTTATCATCACGCTATACTTTCAAGGCGCTGAGCAGCGAAAATCCATGATATAAACAAAATTGTCTATTTCAAATAATTTGGTAACAGTAGTCATAGAATAATGCCTACCGAAAGAACTGGTGCGGGTTCGAATCTCAACAATCGTATTTTTTTTTTTGTTTATTTAACTTTTGCATTTCCTTACTTTTATTATTCAAATTTTTAACCTAATATTTTCAAATATTAATATGTTATAACTGAATTTTGGATAATTTTTATCATTTATCCGTGTATGCCAAATATTATAGCCAGACTGTTAAAGTATAATTAACAGTACCTATTTTGACTTCTGACGTCTGTTTTCTGTTTTGTTCAACATAACCTGTGTAGATAAGTTTTCCACATGGAATTGTAGCAATTCTCTAGAAGAAATCAACGTATTATTCTACATAATGCAGAAACACGTGGTGCCATCTATTGACCGAAATATTACTATTGACAGCTTGAGAATCACACTAGAAAATTATTTTTTATTTTTTACTTTTACAATGCCTTAAAAAAGCTTCTGAATACACATAATATTCCTGTTGATGAAAATTAAAATGAACTCTGAACTTACATTTTAACAGTTCAACTAAATATTTCATAGATGGCGTTCTGGGCAAAGATGTACCGCCAAGCGGCTTAGCTGTGTTCCGGTACGATGCTCAGTGTAGCCAATTCAGAGGAGTTGGGTCAAAATAGTTGTACCAATGCAGGCAGACCAACCAGGCTAGCCCTGGCATGGGCGTATCGGGAGACTAGTCGAGGAGGGTAGCGGGATCCGAGGCACGGTGCGCCGCTAGCCGACCGCAGGTAGTTGGGGGCCCAAGTAGTGTGCTAGCCACACATGAAAGGCTGCCCCGCCAACTGACGAAAAATCCCGGAATGCACCATTGTACTGGTTGGCGACTAGATGAAAGGGCCCGATGGACATTCCCGGGGGGGCTCGGGCGTCCCCATAGTCCCGAGACTAGTCCCCCAAAGATGTCGTCCTGTCAGGGCGTGCCTGAAGGTTAGCAGCTTGGAACCTCATTTCACTTCCTACTCCTCAACCTCCATCACCTTTATGAACAGGAACAAAAAGAGAAAAGCTGTACAGCGGCAGCACGTCCTTTCGCATAAAGTGCACCTCTCTAATATACGAGGTCTGCACTCAAATCTCGCCGCTGTCCATCACCACATTGAGACCGAGAAACCAGCGCTCTTGTTCCTGTCGGAGACGCAGATCGGATGTCCGTCGGATGTGTCATACCTGTCTTACCCAGGGTTTACCCTGGAGCACCACTTCAGACCCCGCGCGGGCGTATGCATGTACGCCCGGGACGACATCTGCTATCGGCGTCTCCGCTACCTCCTGGACTCCAGGTTCTCAACGCTGTGGGCTATAGTGGACACAGGTCTAGACAAAATTGGACCTTTTGCTGACAACAGATCCAGACCGCTATTCGGTGTCGATTTTATCACCACTGGGTAGTTCCGACCACTGTCTGGTGAAGTCTGTGTCCGTCTACTCTCCGCCCGATCCTAGCCCAAGAGGCACCCGGCGGGTATGGCGATACAAGTCAGCAGATTGGGATGGCATGCGATCTATCTTCGCATGTTACCCTTGGCAGCCTACCTACTTGCTTTTTTTCCACTGATGCTACGTCGTGCGCGGACGCCGTGACGGATGTGTTGCGGAGGGGAATGGAGTACTACATTCCGTTCTCAAACATAGCAATATCTTTTTACTGGTGGTAGGCTTCGGCCGATGGCTTGTGACCACCCACTGGGCAAAGACGTACCGCCAAGCGGCCTAGCCGTGTTCCGGCATGATGCCCAGTGTAGCCAGTACAGAGTAGTTGGGTCGAAATAGTTGTTCCAATGCAGGCAGACCGACCAGGTTCGCGCTGATATGGGCGTATCGGGAGAATAGTCGCGGAGGGTAGCGGGATCCGAGGCACGGTGCGCCGCTGGCCGACCGCAGTTAGTTGGGGGCCCAAGTAGTGTGCTAGCCACACATGAAAGGCTGCCCCGCCAACTGTCGAAAAATCCCGGGGTGCGCCATCGTGCTGGCTGGCGACCAGACGGGGGAGGACCCGATGGACATTCCCGGGGGGGCTCGGGCGTCCCCGCAGTCTCCAGACTAGTTTCCCAATGATATCGTCCTGTCAGAGCGTGCCTGAGGATAGCAGCATAGAATGTCTTTTCACTTCCTTCTCCTTTTCTTCCTTCACTCAAACTTATGGCCAAAAGGAACAAAAGAAAAAAAGCTGTACAGCGGCAGCACATCCTCCCCCACAAAGTGCACCTCAGCAACATACGAGGTCTGCACTCAAATCTCGTCGCAGTCTATCACCACCTGGAGACTGAGAAACCGGCACTCTTGTTCCTTTCCGAGACGCACATCAGATGTCCGTCAGACGTGTCTTACCTTTCGTACCCAGGGTTTACCCTGGAGCACCATTTCAAACCACGTGCGGGCGTATGCATGTAGGCCCGTGACGACATCTGTTATCGGCGTCTCCGTAATCTTGAGGACTCTTGGTTCTCAACGCTGTGGGTTTTAGTGGACACAGGCCTGGATAAAATTGTCTACGCTTGTGTCTACCGTTCGCACACCGGTGATTTGGAGACAACTGAGCTCACACAGCACCTGAGTGAGGCGACGGATGCGGCTCAGCAACGGTACCCTTCTGCCCAATTGGTGTTACTGGCGGAATCAACGCCCACCATCAGGAGTGGCTCTTCCCATACCAGTGCACAGACCATGCTGGACGAGAGACGCGAAAGCTAGCGCTTGCGTTAAATCTTACCCAGCTGGTCCAGGGGGCAACGAAGGTGCCGGATGTTGATTCGCACACTGCCAATTGCTTGGACCTTTTGCTGACAACAGATCCAGACCGCTATTTGGTCTCGATTTCTTCACCACTGGGTAGTTCCGACCACTGTCTGGTGAAGTCTGTATCCGTATACTCCCCGCCCGATCCTAGCCCAAGAGGCACACGGCGGGTATGGCGGTACAGGTCAGCTGATTGGGATGGCATGCGATCTTTCTTCGCATGTTATCCTTGGCAGCTTACTTGCTTTTTTTCGACTGATGCTTCGTCGTGCGCGGACGCCGTGACGGATGTGTTGCGGAGGGGAGTACTACATTCCGTTCTCTGACATAACTATGCCTGGCGAAGCTCGTCCATGGTTTGGTGCCGAGTGCAATCGTGCTGATGCGCTTAAGCACGCGGCTTACCTGGCATGGGTCGACGCTCGCACGCGCAAAGCAAATGACGTGACTCGGAAGATTGCTGCCAAGTCCTGCAAGAAGGTGTTGCGGAGGGCACGGTTTGACCACATCAGCCGAATAGGGAACAAACTTGCTTCATACCCATCATGTAGTAAGGCAAAAAGCCTTACTACATGATGGGTATGAAGCAAGTTTGTCCCTGGCTAAGTCGGTCGAATCGAACTTCTGCCGCCCCTCACTACCACCACTGCTGAGACCTGACGGGACGCTTGCCCACTCCGCTGAGGAGAAAGCGAACTTGTTTGCTTCCCTGTTTGCGGAATCTTCGCGTCTGGATCCTGGTGGCGCGATGCCCCCTGCTTCTCCTGGTGGATGCGAGTCGAGCATGTCGCACATTCGCATTCATCAGAAGGCCGTCCGTAGGGTACTGCGTAACCTAGACGTGAACAAGGCTAGTGGCCCCGACGGGATACCGGCAATTGTTCTGAAAACTTGTGCGCCTGAGTTGTCTCCGATCTTGACACGCCTATTTCGCCTTTCGTTTGAGACTGGAAAAGTGCCGAAGGCTTGGAAGCAAGCTAACGTGCAACCCGTGCCCAAGAAGAGTAGTCGTGCTGACCCGTCGAATTATAGGCCCATCTCGGTAACGTCCATACTCTGTAAGACTATGGAACGCGTGCTGAATCATAAGCTCCTGGCGTACCTAGAAGCGAATGATATCCTTAGTGACCGACAATACGGGTTCCGCCGAAATCGGTCAACTGGGGATCTTCTAGCGTATGCCATTCACATCTGGAGTGAAGCCATAGAGAAGCACGGGGAGGCACTAGCGGTCTCCCTTGACATCTCGAAGGCCTTCGACAGGGTCTGGCACGATGGCCTTATAAGTAAGCTTCCTTCCTTCGGTCTGCCCGCCGGTTTGTGTGATTGGATCGCAGATTTCCTGAGGGATCGGTCTATCCGAGTGGTCATAGATGGCTACTCGTCTGGACTGCTGGATATTAATGCCGGGGTTCCTCAGGGGTCGGTGCTTTCGGTAACACTCTTCTTGCTGCATATTAATGATCTGCTTAAACCCGGTACATTTGGGTATGCAGACGACAGCACTGTTGCTGAGAGATACGTGTCCGACGCACGAGCTAGTGGGTCGCAGATCCGGTCTCTCCGGGAGGCTATGGTTGAGCGCTTGAATGTGTCCTTACAGGCTGTCTCTGAATGGGGTGATGCCAATCTGGTCAAGTTCAATGCTGCTAAGACCCAAGCGTGTCTATTTTCCGCCAAAAGGAGCCAATCCCACCCAGCTCCATCTTTCCGAGGTGCAACAGTGCCGATAACCGACCAACTTGAACTTCTTGGGGTGACATTAACATCTACTCTCAATTTTGGCCCTTTCATAGAGGCAAAAGCTCAAGTGGCTGCAAAGAAGTTGGGGATCCTAGCAAAGGTGAGACGGTACTTCACGACGGAACAGCTGCTTAAACTCTATCAAGCGCAAGTTCGATCGTGTATGGAATACTGCTCTCATCTTTGGGACGGATCTGCCAGATACTAGCTTGATGCCCTTGAGTCAATTGAGAAACGAGCCAAGAGGATTATTGGCAATGAGAGGCTCGTCGCGACGAAGCTCCAAAGTCTTGAGCATCGACGACGAGTTGCTGGCTTATCGGTTTTCTACCGGATGCATTTTGGGGAATGTGCGACGGAATTGCATAACTTAATTCCGCCAAGCCCGTTCCATCATCGGACCACAAGACGAACGACGATACGCCACCGGTACATGGTGGACATCCCACCCACACGCACAAAACATTTTGGGAACACATTCATAATGCGTACAGCTAAGGAGTGGAATTCCCTGCCGGAGTCTGTGTTTCCCGATAGCTACAACCTGGGAGTCTTTAAGTCAAGAGTGAATAGGTTGCTTCTAGGCAAGCGTGCTCCATCTTCGACCACACCATCGCTTATCATCAGGTGAGATAGTGATCAAACGCGTGCCTATCAATTGTAAAAAAAAAAATAAAAAAAAATGCATTTGATCTCATTTTTTTGAGGGATGGCGCTAGTGCTGCCACGATCACTTCGAGTCCGTGCTTAAAAATACTTTAAAATTATAAATTGTGCTTTGTTTACATCCGATGTTATCTAAAATTGTGCCTAAACATCTAAAGCTCTAGTGACATTATTAGTGAATGAACTGTGTCGCGTTAAATCATAATAAATCGCCATAAAACTATCATCATCAACTCCACTAATAAGTTGTCAAAAACTTAAAATTGCAAGACAAAACAACCAATAAACACAAGCAACAAACATAAAAGTGACCAGTTACTGTGATAAAACAATCAAAATTAAATAAAACAATCAATACAAAAACAAAAGTGAAGTGTCATAGTGTGGCAAAAATTTTTTCATAATGAGTCACAGTAACGCTCTTATTTGATTCAAATTTTGTATGAGGTGGTAAACAGTCGACAATTTCAACAACTGTGTATAATACCCGAGTGGCTAAATAGCTACAGCAAGGAATCTAATTCTGACGACACCGTGCGACTCCGGGTTCAAACCCAAGCAAGCGCAAAAATTTTTGGAAACTAAAAATAAAAAATCTAATAATGAATTTCTTAGATAACATCACCTTTCGTCGCAACCGTACTAAGTCCGACTCAAATACTACTAGCATTGAGAATGAAAGTATCACTTCAACTGAGTCGCCTATAGATGGCACCACAACCAGCTTACCTGACATTTCTGATGACGAAGACAGCCAAACTACTCAACTAAAAAAACAACTTGAACGGTTAACAACAGAACTAAACAGCGCTCAAAATAAAATTGAATCACTATCTATAGAAAATAGTAACCTCAAGCGTATTAATCAGGAGTTGCTGAAGCAAAATGAACATTATAAAAACATGACATGTAGATCCTCAAAGTTAAAATCATCAGTAAATGAAAATGTAGACGAACACAGTAAATCAATAGTTTTAAATGAACCAGAAACGAATGCCACAACTACAGAGCAACACAAACAACGCAAACAAAATAATATTGGGAAATTATATGTGCGGCAACAAAAGTTTTCTTTAGCACCTGCAACCTAGCGTCTTTTTTTATATGTGAGCGACGAGCTAATAGAACAGCTTCAATTATATTAATTCATCATCTTTACTATTCCAACAAAATATCAAGAAACCAGCGTCAATTTACGAGCGTAAATTAATATGACTCCGAGCTACCGATAAATATATTTACTTCTGATTTGATAACTCAGCGACTAATGTTGTAAGTGAGCTACTTTATATATTTTAGAGATTCAACATCTGTCTGCTAATAAAATCAAAATCCAGCCTCAAAATTAGCAATCAAAGTTTTTCATTCAACAACTAAATTAATAAATCATATTCTTTTTTCGTGAAAGTTTGCAACACAAGCGCGGGAGTGTACCTGACGCTCGTTGGGAATCAGAGGGGCGCGACCGGCCATTTGCACCAATGAGCGAGCTCTATTCGGTGCGTGCAGCAACGAGTTCACGTGTATTAGGTTAGGTTAGGTTAGGTTAGGTTAGGTTAGGTTTTTTTTTTTTTTTTTTTATATTTCAATCAATTACCGCAGACCTGGTGGTCCGCGCCTTTGTGTACTGTTTTACAATTGTTTACAACTTTTTCATTTTTCGTTACTTACAGTATGTGCTCCTGCATCGGGCACGTTCCTTAAAACTACGCTTATATTTCTACAACGTAGCTTATAGTTATGCTCTTAAAAACTACGTGAGTCCATCTTCATATATATACTTTTTTTTTTTTTTTTTTTAAACCATGCACATGTATTTATTTATTTTTATTTTTTTTATTATTATTAATTTTTTTTTTTTTTTTTTTTGTTTTTGGTTAGGTTAGGTTAGGTTATATAAAAATAACGGTGACTCTATGAAATTAGAGTACGTTGATATTATTTTATAGATGAAGTTGATACACTTATTAGAAGCTGGCAATGAGTAGACATATCACAAATTCAGAGTTGCAGATGTTTGTTTATGATAACAATATTTTTTGTATGTTCATTTGGGTAGGTATAATAGTCAATTACTTATGGTAACATTATAAATAGATAGGCGAATACATGAAATTATAGCTTTTATTGACCATTATTTGATGACAATATTAAGGAAATTTTATGTTCAAATATAGTAGATTCACTCATCAATTACTTATGCTAAAGTATAAAAATAACGGTGACTCTATGAAATTAGAGTACGTTGATATTATTTTATAGATGAAGTTGATACACTTATTAGAAGCTGGCAATGAGTAGACATATCACAAATTTAGTTGCTTAAGAATTATCACCATGTTGCGTCATATTAACAGTAGCTTGTTTTACAATATATGGTCGCTTATAAACCATTTATTAGACGCTAAAAGTTTGTCGCTGACCTATTAATTCATTAGACAACTAAATATATTTGCAGACGAGAATGACATTTTAAAGAAGCTGCCTTAATTAGCACCCAATAATATTTGCATCATCAGTTCCAACAAATGTAATAAAGTACTATCGATTGCAAAGGGAAAAATAGACAATTATAATATCTATCATTACCTAAAAACAAACTGCGGAACCCAACCACTACTAAAAGGAATAAAAAACATGCTTAAAGAATATACTAAGGACGATTTTTGTATAATATTAATTGGAGAAGATGACTTCAAAACAACAAATGACTACTTTGATTTAATTTATGACATAAGAAACAACTTAACAGAAATTTACAATACAAATATTATTCTATGCCTACCTACCTTTAAGTTTAATAACAGTTCAAATCTATTCAATTGGCGAGTAGAAAACTTTGCCAACTTATTGTATCTACACATCATGACACATTTACATGCATACCTATTGGACTCGAACCTACATCTTACATATGACAGTTCGATGTTTAGTACTTTGACAGGAAGGCTGAATAACAATGGAATGCGCACCATATTTGACGATATAAAACGGCAAATGGAAGACATAATTGCTGTAAACCAGATGTCAAGCGATAACTACGACCACGAACATGAGGATCAATCAAAGTCAACGGGAAAACTATGCGAGGGCTCTCGGTTTTTTCTATGACATCAAATTGCATCAGCTAAATAAAGTACAAAGGAACAGAATAGGTCAACTGACTAAGTTTACTCTAATTTTCCAAAATATCCAAAGCATCGGAAACAAAGTAGAATTAATAGAACAATTACTTTTAGATTCTGAAATTGATTTTATCTCACTATCCGAATTGTGGAAAAATGAAAATTATTGTCAATCAATCTTGCCCCAGGGATATAAAATAGCGTCCATTTTTTGTCGCAAAACCCGCGAAGGCGGAGGAGTTTGTATCATTGTTAAAGACTCATTAGATTTTATTGAAAGAATAGACATTGTTAATCACTCAAAGGAATATGTTATAGAATTTAGTGCTATTGATGTTCCCAAACTAAACTGTATTTTTATAGGACTTTATAGAGCAGATCGCCATATTGATATATTTTTTCAACAATTGGGGAAAGTTTCACATAAATTAAACATTAAAAATTCACAGAAACACTTAATAATAGGGGGAGACTTTAACATAAACTTGTACAATAAAAATAAACAGACTCTGGAGTTCTTAAACTTTATGAAAACATATAACCTGCAACAAATAATACGCGAACCAACACGAGTAACCAAAACAACATCCACTTGCATTGACTTACTTTTTACAAACTACCCACCACTCATAAACAAAGCGACTGTCAAAGATTATGGGCTATCGGACCATAAGGCAATAAATGTTCAGTTAAACGTGCACTCTCTATCAAATAACAATAGAAAAACTTGGTATACCGAAAAAAGATTATATACAAAAAATAACGTAGAATGTTTTAAAAATTCAATAAAATCAAAAAATTGGGAAACTATACTAAATGAGAATAACAGTGTACATAAAAATTTCCAATCCTTCATTACAATAATAAAACACAATCTTAATAAATATATTCCATTGAAAAACATAAGAATAAAATGCAAACCAAAAAAAGGATGGCTTACTAAAGGTCTCAAAAAATCATGCGAACATAAAAGAGTTTTAAGAACTATTTTTAATGAAACCCAAAGTTGTGTTATAAAAAAACACTATAAATTATTTAGTAAAATATTAAAATTGACTATTAGGAAATCAAAAAAACTGACATATATTAAACAAATGCAAAAATCTGATAATAAAGTAAAGACAATGTGGAATATAATTAACACAAAAACAGGGAAGACAAAAATACATAGACGTGAAAATATATCACTGAACATAGGCAATGAAGTAGTAAAATGCCCGTTAAATATATGCAACAGATTTAACGAATACTTTGCGAATGTAGGGCAGACAACTAACTCGACCAATAGCATTGGACAACCCGTGGTCAATCCCTCTACTTGTTCAATGTATGTTCGCCCGGTAGACCGAAAAGAAATAATTAATATAATACGGTCAACAAAAAACAAACACAGCTGCGGTATCGATGACATTCCACCAGTTTTATTAAAACAATGCGCGTTAGAATTTTCCATTCCTCTTATGTTACTAATCAATCAAAGCTTCCAAGAAGGCCAATTTCCAGACGCACTTAAGGTAGCTTTAGTAAAACCAGTACATAAAAAAGGTGACAAGCATATTCCAAGCAATTATAGACCCATAGCACTGCTACCAACCTTTTCTAAAATATTTGAAAAAGCTATGTGCAATCAGCTATATACGTTCTTAGAAAAGTTTAATATTCTTGACGACGCACAAAATGGATTTAGAAAATGTAGGTCTACAACATTAGCAGTTTATAAATATGTTCAACAAGCGCTACAACATATAAATGACAAACAATATGTAATTGGGCTACTACTAGATATGACAAAAGCATACGACAAAGTCCTTTATGACATCTTACTAACTAAACTATATGGCTGCGGCATACGAGGACCAGCTTATTCGTGGTTCAAATCATATTTGCACAATAGGACTCAAATAGTACAAATTGAACATTACGATTATGGGAAAAATGAGATCAAAACCATTCGATCGCAAGAAAAACAAATTACTTGCTCAATCCCACAAGGAAGTGTGTTAGGATGCCCACTATTTTTAATTTATATTAATGACCTTCCCAAAATATTAGATGAAGAAAACGCTTTGCCAGTTTTATTTGCAGACGATATATCCATATTAATCAAGTGTGGAAATGTGAATAACCCTAATCTACAAATACAAGATACCCTCCAAACTGTAGATACTTGGCTCCAGATTCACAACTTGGAAATAAATAGTAATAAAACTAAACTAATACAATTTAGATCATACAAAAAACCACCTCTCAATCTAAAAGCAACATTCAGAAACACGCAAATAGAAGAAGTTAATACATTTAACTTACTTGGCATAAATATTGACTCACACATTAACTGGAAATCACACATAGAACACATAAAAACAAAACTGTCCAGATTCTCTTACGCTCTTTTTCAAATAAAACAAAGTACTAACACACAAACAGCTATGTCTGCTTACTACGCATACGCATACTCATGGCTGCGATACGGCGTCATGCTGTGGGGAAATAGCGTTAACGTAAATGAATTATTCGTAATGCAAAAGAAGTGTATTAGAATTCTAGCCCAAATAGATAACACGGAGAGCTGCAAACCATACTTTATAAAATATCAGATTTTAACTCTGCCGTCAATATACATACTTGACATTTGCGTTTTTGTTTTTAAAAATGTCGACAAGTTCACAAAAGTAGAAGATACGTACAACGTAAACACTCGCCATAAAAAGAGGCTATGCGCCCCACCCTCAAGAATTAAAAGGCTAAGTGATAGCCCTTATTACATGGCAATAAAAATATAATATAATAAGTTGCCCAACGTATTTAAAACTGAAAAGTCAGTAACAATATTCCAAAAAAGGCTAAAACTATACCTAATCCAAAAATGTTTCTACTCAGTAAAGGAATATTTAGAGTCTAACTTAAAATAACTATTTTCTCTCATGTGGCGATCTGTCCTATACAAACAATACGACCAAGTCTATCCTTAAATTACAATAACATAATTATGACATTTAATTTAGTTAGAAATTGTATTGAATGAATTATTGTTGACATTTATTTTTATTTTATTATTATTATTTTTTTTTTTCACTTAAATTTTAATTTTGACATTGAATATTGCTGTTTTTATTGACTTAATTTATCGATATTTTCATTTTTATTCTTTTATTATTATGACATTTAATATTGCTGGAAATTGTTAATTATTGTGAACGTTTTAATTCTGATATAGCTGTAATTTCTAAATTTGTTTCTATTGCTATAAAATAAATGAGGAATAATATTGCAATGCTTGTAAAAGGCTGCTAACTCATAAATACCTACCTACTAACAAACTAACACCATTGTACACTTAGTTCGCAATAAACGTTTTGACTTTGACTTTTGACTTTGACTTTTTAATCGCAGTATTGGTCAACAGGCGCGCTTTTATTTGCTAAGTTTTGCTAACGTTGCCTATACGGGCATGGAGGCAGGGGTCACGCAATATCACTCACGAGTAGGTGGCCAACTCCCATGATAGAGAAGTCGAAAAAATTGCATTAGCTCCTCTGAAATTGGAAACATAAAATTGTTTGGATTTGCGTTCCTGGTTCGGAATAAAGAAAAAATCAACTTGATTCTTCAAGTAGTTTCAAGAAGATTGTTCGATTATTTTAGAAGATAGCATATCCTGTCCCGATGTCACAGCGTGAATTTATTTCTTCTGCCATGTGTACGGGGAATCCACCGACCAAGCATCAACTGTCAATACGCATAATATTGACAAATATACGAGTATCTGGAGAATATAAGGAATAAATTTTCACGAAAACGGTCATGGAAGCAAAGTGATACCCATCATCTGATTTAGTTTTAGGATTTCTATTTAGGTATTTAATTTCTATAAAACTTTGCAAAGTTACATTCATCCAACAAACCTTTTTTTGTAGGATCAAAACTGTTCAATTCCCAGTGAGCCTATGAAACGATCAAAACTGTTCAATGACCAGCCCATCATGGCCAGAAATTATCCGTTGCGAGCTTCACTCTCCAGTGGATCAAAGGGAACTGTAGAACCCTAGGCAATGACGCCACAGACGAACTTGCGAAGAGAGGTTTCGAGATGGTAGTGCTGCTCCCGTACCCTCTCCCTTCCTACCTTTCCCATAGTTTTGTGCATGAATTTGCCAGAGATCAACTGACAACAAATAGCCACCGGCCACAAATTGCAAGCAGTCAAAATTGGCAACGTTAAGCCTATACACGTGACAAACTAAACGACTTCTCAGCTTAAGTTGAAATACCCTCCGAAAAATAATAGGTATAATTGCAGATCATTGCCCCCTAAAAACATCTTTTCAACACAGCCGCTGAAGACAGCCCAATTTGCAGAGGTTGCTTCGAACCGACGAATCTGTTTTCCACGTCATCCAAAAAGTAATGCCGAGTGTGGCCGACGCGAACAAATTCTCGGAACAGCGAGGTCGCTCCGCCACACCTGTGAAGCACCCAGAAGGCATCTGTGCATTTGGGCGGAGCTAGGCTGGCTAACTTAGCCCGTAATGACAGGCAATTGCAGTCTAAAATGGTGTGGATAGCGAAGTCTCTACTTTACAGCTCTACTCTCTCACTTACAGTTGTTATTTAACTACAATATTGAACAGACGTACGATCGAGCGCGCGTGCTCTAGTTTAGAGTATTCTGCAGACGCAGCACAAAACCGTCGCACGCCCGCCGTGCGACGTCGAGGTGCACCTACGTCGGTCTATCGGGGTCATTGTCATGACCTAGTTACAAGTGCGGAAATCATGAAGTGTTATAATAATGTATTGTTTTGGTGTTAAACTCGCCTTATAACAAAATAATGGCTTCACAGTCTATTAAGATAAAAGCGGTTATATGACTGTTACATCCAGGAGAAAACGGACAGAGAAAATCGGCAACTTATGGTACGTAATTTGAATGAACACATAAATAGCTTGCAGGAACAAGTACAAGCCCTTCAAGGAGAATTAAACTGCTTGAAGGATAAAAAAATCAATAATGGACCCTTACAAAAAGAGGAAAGCGAGAAAGCAATATTTGCCCAGCGTACCAAAAGTGACGCTGAATATTGCATGGATGAGGATGAACTCGCTAAAGAGACTGAGTGGATTAGGGCCAAGAGCAGGAAGAAGAGAAAGCTTAACACTCCCCTTTCTCCAAAACAACAACCCGGAGCAAGCGCCCAACAAGAAGAAAAACAACAAAGAAATGCGAAAGATATTTCCGTCAAAAAAGTACCTCCACCACCGCCAATCATAATAGATGGAGTTAAGAACTACCAAACGTTCTACGACTCGCTAGCTGAATCATTTACCGCAAAAATGATAAATGGGGATTGTGTGAAGGTTAACGCCAAAACAGAAGAAGCTTATAGAGTAACTGCCAGGTTTTTGACTAAAAAGGACTATCACTGGCATTCATACGAGAATAAGCAAGCAAGACCAATTAGAATTGTTGTGAAGAAGTTACATACTTCTTGCCAACCTGATCGAATCAAAGACGATCTAACAACACAAGGATTAAAAATAGAAAAGTAGACAACAAATTGAGCTGGAGGAGTAAAGAACTACTCAACATGTTCGTTTTATCATTTAATAATGACGAAGATGTCAACAAAATCTATGGCATAAAATACATTTAGGGTATAAAATTGAAATTCACTCACTTAAAAATCCCAAACTCATTCCCCAATGCAAGAGATGCCAGGCGTATGGGCATGCTCATAAATACTGCAGTAAAGAGCCAAGGTGTGTAAAATGCACTGGCAAGCATCTTACAGCCAACTGTACCAAATCTCCGCAAGAGAAGCCAAAATGTGTTCACTGTGGTCTACCTCACCCCGCAAACTATAGAGGGTGTGAAGTAGCTAAACAGATACAAATGATGAAAAACATAAATATTAAAAAAAAAGTTGTGGTGCCAACTACCCAACAGTCTCTTCCCTTACTAAAACCTGACAAACAGGCACAGAAACCAAGTGTCCACTTAAATGCAAAACCCATGCAAATAACCACCTATGCGGAAGCTACAAAACAAAGATCACAGGCTTCGAATCTAGAGGATAAAATTAATCAGATCTTACCTCATTTGACAAAAGACTAGAGAAACTGGAATCCGGCGGCACTAGAACAGCTGTTTTAAATAATCAAAAATGAAGAACACCCTTAAAATAATGGCGTGGAACTCTAATGGGCTCCTCAAACATTAAAATGAATTGCAGGCGGTCCTAGACACAGAAAATATAGACGTGTGTTTGGTTTCTGAAACGCACTTCACTAAGCAATCTTTTGTCAAATTTAGGGGATACATAGTATATAATGCGCTCCACTCTAATAACTGCCAGAGGAGGTAGCGCGGTTATAATCAGACACAACATTAGTCACTACATGCAGTGTAAATATGAAGAACAAGACATTCAAGCCGTGGCAGTATCTGTTAAAACCAAATATTGTCACGTGTCCATTGCAACCGTATACTGTCCTCCACGGCACATGATAAAAAAAGATCGATATTTACAGCTCTTTGAAATATTAGGCCGGAAATTTATCCTAGACGGCGATTTTAATGCTAAGCATACGCATTGGGGATCAAGACTCACTACAACTAAGGGAAGACAGCTCTTAAGTGCAGTTAAAGATACACATTCCGAAGTTATGAGCACAGGTAAACCAACGTACTGGCCCACTGACCACCAGAAAATACCTGATCTTATAGATTTCTTTATTTGCAAAAATATATCCGCCAATTACGTCAGTTTGGAGGAAGGTTTTCAAATGAACTCAGACCACTCTTCGATTATACTAATGTTGAATGAGAAAATCCTACTCAAGGAAAGCCACTTAACCCTGGTTAATAAGTTCACAGATTGGGAAAGTTTTGCCTTTGATCTAGATAACATAGTCGACCTTAAAACTTCGATAAAAACGCGAGGTCAGCTTGATTCAGAAGTAAACAAATATATTGTTAATATCCAACAATGTGCGTGGAATAACACGCCTCAATTAAAACGTAAATATAAGGGATTTATCTATCCTAAGGAAATTGTGGATTTACTATCTGAGAAAAGAAAACAAAAGAAGCAGTGGCAGCAAACAAGGAACGAGATAAAACATCACTCAATAACCTAACTAAACGATTAAAGAGGAAAATTCAACAATTAGGGGACGAATCTCTGAATGGCAACCATCTGCAGCTAACCAATGACAAATCAACGGATTACTCCCTTTGGAAAGCGAAAAGAAATCTTAAAAGGCCGGTTTCACAAATACCTCCCATCAGAGACAGAGGCGGAAAATGGGCTATAAGCAATGAACAAAAAGCGTTAAGGTTTGTTCAACACTTTGAAGAAACTTTCCAACCTAATGAAAGCTCGGTGGAAATACTTGACAGTGGAAATGTATCACACAGCCAAAGAATTAAGCTTGTGACTCCTAAAGAACTAATGAGAGAAATTCAAAATAACATAAGCTCAAAAAAGTCTCCAGGTTACGACCTCATTACAGGTGAAATTCTAAAACACCTCCCGCGCAAAGCCATAGTAAAGTTGACCAAGCTTATCAATGCTGCATTTATCTTAAAACTTGTACCAGAGCCATGGAAGGTTGCTGAAGTCATTATGATTCCTAACCCTGGAAAACCACCCCATGAAGCATCATCATATAGACCTATTTCTCTGTTGCCCGTGTTATCAAAACTATTCGAAAAACTGTTATTGAAACGGCTAAAACCAATAATCGAAGATAAAAACCTTATTCCAAATCATCAATTTGGCTTCAGGGAAAAACACTCAACAATAGACCAGGTACATAGAATAATTAACATCATTGAAAAAACGCTTGAAAATAAGGAAGTCTGCGCCACTGTGTCGCGCAAGCTTTTGATAAAGTTTGGCATAGGGTTTAATATTCAAGCTCAGACGCATGTTACCAGAATTTGCAGATATCTAATTAGAATCGTATATAACTGATCGAGTGTTTAGAATACGCCAGGAGGACGCATATTATACATATTATACGCTATAAAAGCTGGTGTACCTCAAGGAAGTGTGCTAGGCTCTATTTTATACTTGTCATACACATGTGACATCCCAGAACTGGAAAACAACACCATTGCGACCTTTGCAGATGATACTGCAATTATGGCTACCGGATCAAGGCCACAGAGAAGCAGAAGAAACAGTTCAACTAGCTGTGAACAAAGTTTATGACTGGACACAAAAATGGAAGTCAAGCTGAATGAATCAAAATCAATTCACATTGACTTCACAAACACACACTTGGACTATCACCCAATCTACATAAATGGCATGCAAGTGCCTTATGCTAATACAGCCAAATACCTTGGCATAACTCTCGACGCCAAGTTGCGTTGGAAAGCGCATGTCAAAAAGAAAAGCCAGGAACTCGACATACGCTATAAAAGTATGTATTGGTTACTCGGAAGGAAATCCTGTCTATCAATACATAATAAAAAAACCCTATACCTTATATAACCCTATGCATCTGTGTTCCCGTCCACATATAACCCGTTTGCCTTCAAATCAAGAGTGAACAGGCATCTTCTGGGCACGCTCGCTCCATCATAGACCTCATCTATCGCTTTCCATCAGGCGTGATTGTGGTCAAGAGCTAGCCTATTCCTAAATAAAAAAAAATGAATGAAAATAGCTGCCCAAGTTGCCACAAAACCTTATGGGACTTTTGAAATGCTGCACATGTAAATCCAAGTACCAACTTCATTGTGCAAATTTCACTGAAAAACGGTTCCAAGCCATGACGCCAACAAGCAAATCGTCCTGGACCTGTAAGAACTGTCGCAGCCAACCGACAAAAGTAGACACATTAACCTCATTGCTTAACAAGACAAGGTCATCTACTGACTTTACCAATTCCAGCGTTTTTGAAGGATTCTCCGACGAAGGAGAGTGCTAACATAACATTAAGGCAAAAGCCTAACCCCTGCAGTTCATCTACAGATAGTTTAATACAAGATCTTAATCTAGAGGATAAATTACGGACTGTAATTAAACAGGAGTTGAGTTGAATTGTTTCCTTGAAACTAAAATTAAAATACTAGAAACACCAGCTTACACAGATGTCGGAACAAATATCTGATTTTAAAAATGCCATGAACTTCTACAACACACAATATGAAACTTTCAAATCTAATCTCGAGGAAAAAGACGAGGTAATAAAAAAATTACAAGCTGAGAACGAACGCTGAGTAACAGCATCCACAGACCACTCAATGAGACTATCACTGGTAGAGCAGAATCTTCGCGTGAATAACGTTGAATTTAATGGGATCCTGGAATACAAAGCAGAAAACGTTATCACTGCCGTGATCCAACTTGCAAAAACGGTTGAGGAAAAACTTGAGGATGGTGACAATCCTACATGCTACACGAGTTGCCAAATTAAACTCAGAGAGCAACAGACCTCGTCCTATGGTCGTTAAACTACGTACACCTCGTCTCCGTGATAGCTTGATTGCTGCAGTAGTAAACTTCAACAAAAAAAAAAAACCATCCCAAGATAAAATCTACTCTTCACATCTGGGAATAGGAGGAGATCGCACGCCAGTATACGTGTCAGAGCATCTGTGTCCAGCTAAAAGCAACTCCACGCTGCCAAGAGGAAGTTAGCCAAGGAGTTGGGATATAAGTTTGTGTGGGTTCGAAACGGAAGAGTGTTTGTTCGTAAAGACGTCGCCCACGCTGCCATTCTTATTCGCAAGCTTGAAAACTTAGCATTACTTAAAAACAACGGATAGCTCAACAACCCGCAATACACCCCATATTCAGATAATATTTCTAGTTATAATATACATATATTCATAATGTTCGATATTACTACCAAAATGTAAGAGGATTAAGAACAAAAACAAATGACCTGTACCAAAACACTTAACAACTAAAAGATAATAGCTTTTACTGAGACTTGGTTGAATTTAAACATCCTGTTCTAGATACACTGTTTACCGACGGGACAGATTATGCCACAATAATGCCAAAAAGGATGGTGGGGGTGTTCTTTTAGCTATTTCTCGGGATGTTCCTTCAGCCAGAGTTCATAGCTGGGATAGTGACAGTGAAGACCTCTGGGTTACTGTTAAACTAAAAATTAATAACATTTTAAAAAATATAGCTATTTGTGTTTCATATTTAACTCTTCCTGTAAAAGCAGAATCTTTTTTAAATTTTCTTAATAATGTAAGCAATACCGTAAATAACGTTGATGAAGTTCTTATCCTTGGAGATTTCAATCTCGGATTCATTGGTCAATTTTAGATGGACAAACCTATACGTTCCTTCATAACTACAATAATACTTTAGGGAATACATTTGTTAATTTTCTAGCAATCAATAATCTTTCCCAATTCGTTTGTAACGTTGATGGCAGAACACTTGATTTAGTTGTAAGTAATTTGCTCAAACTTTCTGTTACCCGTACCTACGACTTACTTACTAGACTTGATCCCAAACATCCTGCCTTGATAATTTCCATAAATCGTGCAAATACAAAAAGCTTACGTTCAAAGAATAATACACGTCCAAATTTCTTCAAATGTGACTATGCAAAAATCATGTCAGACCTAACTATTGACTGGCATCTAGAATTTTCATACTCAAACGATATTAATAAACTTGTTTCCATATTCTATACGAAATTAAAAGAGTTGATTGATCAATACATACCAAAACCCAATTGCAACAATTCTAAATATCCCTCGTAGTTTAGTAAAGCGCTCATAAAATCACTATCTGAAAAAGAGAAACACCGTAGCAAATTTCGTAAATTCAATAATCCTCGGGACAAATTGAACTATGATTTATTAAGAAACCGCTGTCATAAAATGATCAACCAAGACTACAGCGATTAAAAAACATATTGAGGCCGAGATAATAAAAGACCCTAAACTATTTTGGCGCTACGTTAAAAACAAACGAAATAGTAAATCAGCGATCCCAGCCTGAATTGACATAGATGATGTAGTAGTCAATACTGGAACCGATATTGCAAACCTATTTGCTTCTCACTTTTCTTCCATTTTTACCGACCCAAACTACAGTACCTCAACAAATAACCAAGGATCATCTGGACTGCTTAGTAATATAAAATTTACAACACAAGAAGTCCTAGCTAAGATAAAAAAGCTAGATACATCCAAGGGCGCCGGGCCTGATTCCATTCCGCCAATCTTTGTCATATGGGAGGGTGCTTGCAGAGCCACTAAGTCTCATATTTAATAGATCTTTAGAGTCAGGAGTATTTCCAGACGCAAGAGACACAAAAAAGTGATTCCAGTAACGTTGAAAACTACAGACCGATTTCCATCCTTTCATGTTTCTCGAAGCTCTTTAAATGTCCGTCTCGTTTGTCCCATTCTCACCAACTATTAGGATACTACTAACTATTGGGACGATCAACTGAAACTAACTTAATAAGGTATCTTTCCGACATATCTGAAGCGATTGATGGAAGACACGAGGTCGATGCAATATACACCGATTTCAGCAGTGCATTCGACAAAGTGAGTCATCCACTCATGATAGCCAAACTTGAGCTAAGCGGTGTGCACGGATCTTTGTTGAGATGGTTCACATCCTATCTTATAAATCGCTCACAGTTTGTAACAATCAATGGCTATGTTTCATATGAATTTTTTACACGCTCCGGTGTCCCACAGGGTTCCCATTTCGGCCCTGTCTTGTTTTTGCTATTTGTAAATGACATCACTAGTGAAATTAAACACTGTCAAGTATTGCTGTTTGCAGATGACTTAAAGATCTACAGACAAATTTCTGGACCCGCAGACACGACGCTTGTTCAATCAGATTAAACAGATATTGAAAAGTGATTTACAGCTAATAATATGACCTTAAACCCCAATAAATGCTTCCATATCCGCTTCACCAGAAAAAAAAGACATTTCCATCTACTACTACCTACTCATTGTTTAGCACTTCGTTTGCAAAGGTAAGAGAAACACGAGATCTAGGGATTCTGGTTGACGATAGACTTAGTTTCAAACCACACATCAACGACATCGTAAAAAAATCGGCGCAGAAGCTGGGATTTTTAAAACGAAACACAAAGGGCTTCCACCGCCCTAAGACAAAAATAAATTTGTTCAATACCTTGATACGTAGTCGGTTAGAATACGCCAGTGTAGCTTAGAAACCGCTTTACGCTGTCCATTCGCAAAGAATTGAAAGCGTTCAAAGAGCTTTCATCAAACATCTTGGATTTATATCTAGGGAAATTAGCCATCGATGCCCGTACGAACAGCGCCTGCACTTCTTCAAAATAAAGACACTGCGTGACTATCGGCGTTTGCGTGACTTAATTTTTCTTTATAAAATAGCAAACGGGTTTGTAAAGTGCAGCAATTTAGTAGAAAGTATTCATTATTCAGTCCCTTCAAAGCTTCCTTGACATCCCATCACAAGATTGCTAGATTGGATTTGCGGAAAGGAATTCCGCAAATCCAATCTTGGCCTCAACGTACCTCTACTCCGAATGTTCAGAACTCACAACAGTATATGCAAGACACCAGACACCGATTTACACGGTGTCTCACTCCATAAATTTAGATTTACAGTCTCGGAGGTACGGAAGTGACAAAGTTACAGTTATAATAATTATATTCAATCTTTTATGTACAATTTTTATATACTTTTTTTGTTATGTCTGTGTGTTCTGTGTGTGTTTTTGACCTACTAATTTTATTTTATTTTAGACACTAATAATTTGTTGTACATAATGGTGTAAGCTGTGTATACCTATAATAGGCATGCATACGAAAACTAATATTTTAATATTTGTTTCTTGCATATAGTTGTGTATGTATTGCTGTTGGTGTACCAAATCTTTTATATACATATAAAAATGAATTGCTGTTCGTTGGTCTAGCTAAAACTCGAGAACGGCGAGGCCGATTTAAATAATTCTCTTTTTGTTAGTTTCGCTAGAATACAGGGAAGGGTAGATAGGGTAGATAGGGTAGGTAGGGTAGGTAGGGTAGGTAGGGTAGGTAGGGTAGGTAGGGTAGGTAGGGTAGGTAGGGTAGGTAGGGTAGGTAGGGTAGGTAGGGTAGGTAGGGTAGGTAGGGTAGGTAGGGTAGGTAGGGTAGGTAGGGTAGGTAGGGTAGGTAGGGTAGCCCGTTGACGGGTAATAATAAATAAAAATAAATTATAATTAATTGCCGCCGGCTTTCAACTGGTCACGCCTGGCATCAAGCTCAAGACGCAGCCATAATTCATAATTATGAATTTTGGTTTTAACCGAAGTCTTCCACTCAAGTCTTTGAGCGGCTTGCTGCTTTCACCGGGACGCACTTGGTAAAATGACGCTTTAGCACATCTTTATACCTGAGGAGCTGTCCGACATGCTTGCGCTTGCCTTCCTCAAGTTCACAATAAAAGATGCGCTTGGCCACTCGCTGTTCCGTCATCCGTGAGCGTGACACATGTCCGCACCAACGAAGTTGACGCCGCATGAGATAAGTCTCAATGCCACCAACATTAGCCTTGCGTAGAATCGGTGTTCCGCATGCGATCAGACTATCGGATCTTCAGAATTCTTAAGGCATCGAAGGTGGAATCGGTACTGCATGTGGATGTGCCGGCAGTACATGGTCCAGGTTTCAGCTGAATATAAAATGTTAGGCAGCAAAGCCGCCATGTAAACTGAGACCTTGGTAGCTAATTTTAAGTCATGTGACCTGAAGACCTTGGCATCCAGCTTATCAAACGCTGCAGCTGCAGCATCAATCCTGCTGTGGATCTCTGCATCAAGGCCACACTTTGATGTCAACGTGCTCCCCAGATAACGGAACTTGTCGACCTGCTTCAGCTCATACTCACTGAGTCTTATAGACAATGCTTTGTGACCGTCGATGTCAAAAGACATCACCTCCGTCTTCCTGACATTGATTTTCAAGCCGAATTTCCAGACACAGGACATTAAACGTTGCAATTAAGCCCTCTGGGATGTCTGCCACAAAACAGAAGTCGTCGGTTTATTAATTGGTCAACATTTCAACAAACCGTAGGTTACTCTTTTTTGGATTTCGTTTGTCAGTTATTACAAAAGTCTATGAAACGATCTTTAGGTAATTAAACAGTAGGTCTTTTGACCGTAGCTCGTAGGTATCTCGAAAATATTTAGAATGACTGAATATTAAACTAATTTAATCAATATCAGAATCCTAATTTTAGCAGTTTATTTGAAGTATTGAAAATCGGAATGTCGTTTTTCGGACCGAGAACTCTTCGAGCATTTGATTCTTCGGACCTATGAAAATTGGAAAACAAATGAATCGCTTTACGACTTTCGGTAAAATAAATTAACTATTAGGTATTATGGAATTCGGACTCTTCAAAATCAGAACATTGAAATTCAGAAAAGTGTTTGGAGTATTTGGGTGTTCCCAACCCATTGACCGTTTGACGTGCCGCAGACGTGTCTGGCCCAGTCCATTTTAACCTGGCTCTTATTTGGGAGTAAACTACATTAATACGAAAAAAATTATTCAGATAGTCAAAAATACGTTAATAATAAATATGTATAAATTCCGAATGGTTCAAAATTCCTAATAAAACTACTCCGATTTATCATCATCATCTTCCTGCCCTTATCCCATGTTACTTGGGGTCGGCGCAACACGTTTTATTCTTCCATTCTGTTCTATCAGTCGTCACTCTATCACTAACTCCTTTTTCTTTCATATCGCTCCTCACACAATCCTCCTCCATCCATCTTTTCTTTGGCCCTCCTCTCCCTCTCCATCCATCCACATATATGTTCATAACTCTTCTAGTTATATGCGTTTCATCCCTCCTCTTCACATACCAAGACAAGCGATTCCCTTTTAACTTTTCCGGTTCTGGCGCCACTTTTAAAGTGCCTCTAATGTACTCATTTCTCACTTTATCCACTCTCGTTACTCCACACATCCATCTTAACATTCTCATCTCCGCTACATGCAATCTATTTTCATCCGTCTTTTTCGCAGCCCAACATTCCCTCTCTCCCCCGGATCTCGAACGAGCTTAGACGTGTCTACTCTGTCAAATTTTTATTTAAATATTGTTTTTCATTTATGTTTTTTCGAAAATAAACAGTGAAATATTAACTCAAGTATTAGGCGCGCAGTACGCTGACGGAGATTGGCATTAAGCAGTGAAGCGGCAAGAGTAAGACAGCAACAGCCGACGCAACTAGTATCCTGAACCTTGCTGCGTACGCGGCGTCATACGACAGCACACCGCTGCGACCTTACCACTACAAGTGCATTGACGCTTGCCAAAATTCATAAGCGACAGCGTTTGGCGGGTAAATATTGCTCCATAATTTAAGGTGTTATATTATTAAAGTAACATATTGTACTTACGGACACAACAAATATCACCAAAAACTGAAATTAAATATAATGTCTGTGTCACGTACCCCACCGAAAAGTAGTACTAAACTCATCTCTCCCACTCAATTTGGATCGGATCCTGCGCTCTATACACCTGAAAGTCAGCAGCAAATAGATTTGAACATTACAAAGCGAAGCAAACGCCGATTTAATGATCCTTCAAGCACAGCAGATATTTCATTGTCCGACTTATTGACAAGAATGAATGAAATAAAAAAGCAACAAGACGCTAAATTTACCACCTTGGAACTATCTCTGAAGGAGCTAACAAACCAAAACACTGAAATAAATAAGTCGATGATCTTGCTGTCCGAGAAATACGATGATGTTCTCACTGACTTGAAAACTCTTCAACAGGAAAATTGTTCATTAAAGAACTATATAAAGACTTTGGATGCGAAAATAGAACATTTTGAAAAAAATGCACGGTCTACCATGATCGAGTTAAGAAATGTCCCAGTTATTGAATCTGAGAACAAGGAACAGCTAGTTGAGATAGCAAAAAAGATCGGAAATGTCATCAATGTTCCAATTCTGGACTCTGATATTCGAGATGTATCTCGTCTAAAGCTGAAAGACAAACCCTCGGGCCCTATAATCGTAGACTTCACATCAACCATAAAGAGAGAACAGTTTATAAAAGCTACTGGGTCATACAATAAGGTAAATCGACAGAACCGTTTGAGTACGACTAATCTGAATATGGTTGGACCAGCAAAGCCAATATACGTGGCTGAGTCTCTCACTGCTTCAATTAGACGTCTTCACTATTTAACTAGATTGTTTGCTAAAAAACATAACTACGATCACTGTTGGACTTCGTTTGGCAAGGTGTTTTTGAAACGTAATGAAGACAAACCTCGTCTACGCGTATATTGCGAAGAAGATCTTCAAAACATGGAAAAGAATATCTGACTAGTTTTCCACTCTGAGAAACTTGCTTACATTCCAACTGCATGCATTAATATTTACATTATTTATTTAGTAAGCGCCTATTTTTCTTTTGTTCACGTACACTTCACACATAATAATCACATAATTACTCCCACATTACAACTGATTAATGATACAGTACACTATATAATATCAAAAAATACCTACATAACACAACCACGCCCCCAAAATATCACACAATTTCTTAAACATTATGTCGTGTCAAATTCTATTTCTAATACCTGCCACAACCATCCACAAAGGTTGGAACTCATACGTTTTAATCTCGTTTTGCATAAAAATATAACAGCACATAACACAATGACCAAATCAACCTACAAATACGATCCTGCTAAATTATTACTGAAGCGAAATTCAATGAGTTAAATGATTTACAAAGTGAAATAGACTCTTTTAATGTTGCTGATTTTGTCATCTGTGATGCCGAGGACTGCTCGCGTCTGTTACCAAATGACAAAAAATGTCTTAAAATATTTCAACAAAATATTCGGAGTGTAAAATGTAACCTACCCGGATTATTACCGATTATAGCCAGTACTAGGGTAGATTGGGACTGTATTGTTTTGACAGAGTGCTGGTTGCCATCAACCGTTTTCTTACCCTCTTTAGATGGATATGATAGTTTTGCCACCACTAACAACCTTACGCAGAATGAAGGTGTTGTTGTGTACTACAAGAACAATTTGTTTATCTCAGTTGAAGAACCTGCGATTGTGGACGCAAACTGTCTCGTGATTACCTTAAATAAAGATACAGTAGCTTTGGCCATCTATAGGCCCCCCGGGTACAGAAATATTGATAACTTTTTGCAATCTCTTAATCAAGTATTATTAAAATACTCATCTAATCAAAATGTCATATTATTGGGGGACATTAACATAAACATTGCCGAACACACTGCTGACAACAATGTTTCTTTATATCTTGATATGATGGCATTCCACGGTATGATGCCTGCATACACAACACCTACGCACAATAAAACATGTTTAGATCACACGTTTCTGAAGACTAAACTAACGGCCCGTTGTCTTATACTCCAAACAACAATTACAGATCATAATAGTGTTGCTCTGTACATGGCTAGCCTTCCTAAACAAAAACCTGCCAAAATTGTAAATTACTTAGATCACAACCTGCTAAATACGGAACTTAAAAAGGTTGACTTTAGTCAACTTTACACAATTAAAAACGCCAATGAGGCTGCTAATTTCTTACACCGTATTCTTTACACGGCTATCCAAAACAACACCAAAGAAGTCAAAATATCAAAAAGGAAAAAAATTCTAAAACCATGGATTACCCCAGGCCTTCTTAAGTGCATCAAAAACCGCGATAATTTATATAAAAAAGTAAAGAAAAACCCAGAGAATGAGATATATAAAACGACATATAAACGATACCGAAATTTTTGTTTATCCTTATTAAAAAAAATTAAAAGAGACTATGAGAAACTGCAATTCCAAACCGCAGGAAAAAATAGTAAAAAGATTTGGAAAATAGTCAAAGAGATAACATACTCATCTAAACCCAAAGACAGCTCGATTGAACTTATAAGCACAAATAACCCTCAAAATTCCGCAAATAACGTTAACCAATACTTCGCAAATGTTGGTAAATTGTTAGCAGAGAAAATTACTAAGAATAACATGCAACCCGAACCCATCGCCCTAAACTTGTCCTGCCATTCTTTCAGCCTGCTCCCTACGGATGAAGATGAGATTAGGACGTTGATAGCAGGGTTAAAAAGTGATTGTTCTGTAGGTCTGGATATGATATCTAGCGACATCTTGAAATCAAATAAAGACATTCTTACATTACCTATAACCTACATCTGTAATTTATCCCTCACAACCGGTGTTTTTCCGAAGATCTATAAGAAGTCAAGAGTTCACCCGATACATAAGAGTGGCGACAGAGACTGTGTCAATAATTATAGGCCAATCTCAATTCTCCCTGCCCTGTCAAAAATTTTAGAGCGCATCATTAACAAAAGACTTGTTAACTACTTGGAAAATAAAAATCTTCTATCGCAAGCTCAATTCGGTTTCCGAGCCAAGAGATCCACCGCCGATGCTGTGTTAGAACTAACAAATTATGTAGTTAACAACCTAGATTCAAAGAGAAAAACCATTGGACTATTCTTAGATTTAGCAAAGGCCTTTGACACAGTCTCTGTCCCTATCCTGTTGACTAAACTCGAAAACTTAGGTGTTCGGGGTCTTCAATTAAAACTTTTTAAAGATTACCTTACTGACAGAACACAATGTGTAAAAATTGGTAACATAACCAGTGAAGAGATCCCAGTGACATTTGGAGTTCCCCAGGGCAGTATTCTAGGACCGACGCTGTTCCTAGTCTATATAAATGACATATGTCAGATAACAGTACCCGATTCCAAAATTGTTGCTTTTGCCGATGATACGGCCTTACTCTTCAGTGGTAACTCCTGGCATGAAGTTTTTGCCAAAGCTCAGATAGGTATAAACACTGTGAACAGTTGGTTAAATAAGAATTTACTTACGTTAAATGTAGAAAAAACGACCTACATAACTTTTTCCATTAAAACCAATGACAAACCGGATCGCTCTTTAAGCATTGTCTCCCATTTGTGCCCAAATGTAAATGACACAAGTTGTCAGTGTCCTAACCTGAGAAATACTGAATCCACTAAGTATTTAGGCGTTATTATTGATAGAAATCTTAAATTTCACGATCATATTAATCTTCTATCAGCGAGAGTACGTAGACTAACAGTAATATTTAAATCTTTAAGAAACACTGCATCAAAATCTGTTATAAAATCGGTCTACTATGCTCTTTGTCAGTCACAGCTTGAATACTGTATCACCACATGGGGTGGCACATGTAAAACTCATTTCTTAAAAGTTGAGAGAGCACAAAGAGCACTCCTAAAGGTAAGTTTGTTTCTACCTTTCTATCACCCAACAATTGATCTCTACTCAAATTGGAAGGTACTTACTGTTAGACAGCTCTTCATCCTTAAAACGATTATGAAACAGCATTCCCTAACAATTTATGAACCAGACAAAATTAGAAACAAACGTCGCAAACACGAAGTCTGCTCTGCATCCTCATTCAAAACTAAGTTTGCACATCGGTTTTTCTGTTACCAGGGTTCGAATTTATACAATAAGTTAAATCGGGCCTTAAATATATATCCTTTACCAAGAACCAAATGTAAGTCTTCAGTCTCGGACTGGTTGCAAAATTTAGATTATAGTTTAACAGAAACTTTACTTAATTCAAATTAAATTGGTACGACTTAAGTTTATCACTTACACCAAACTCCTCACACACACATCAACACACCACACCTAACACTCAACACTACACAGTGACACCACTCATACATTCACTTAGACCCAACATGTAAACACAGAGCGCTTTGATTTACTTTTTGTTTTAACATCGTTTTTACTTCTACCCTCAAAATTGTAATTAATTAAGTTTTTAGTCTTGGATCTCCTATCTCTAACCTCAGATTGTATATATCATATTTTTTCAACAAAAACTATCTGTTCTTCCGTGGGGTGGGGACCTGGTGATTTGTAATACAGGCATACTATGCCTAACACAGACACCAGCTCCTCACATTTCTAATTGGATACATAATATGTAAAACCTAGAATAAGCTTGTCAAATGTGAGGAGAAAAATAAAGAAATTATTATTAACATTCTAATTCATACATTACGACAGGTCTTATCACGGACTTATATACTCGTATTTTCCCTTTTAATTTGAGGGGCCTCCGAGGGTCACAAGTTGTTCCAGTGACCTGTCGCCATTCTTGAAGACGGGCACCAACGAACTGTTGTACCATTCATCAGGTATGGCTTCTTCCAGCAACAACTTATTGAAGAATAAAGCTAACCACGTCCATCCATCTACTCTTAATGACTGCCACACTTCAATTGGAATTCCGTCTGGACCAATTGCCTTACCATTCTTCATTTCATTCACTGTTATTCTCAATTCATCCACACTGATCATTCTCACTAACCCCTCATTCACTTGTTTATTCTGTAAAACACCACTCCAGATATTTTCCACATTCATCAGTCTTTCAAAATAGCCCTTCCATCTATCCTTATAACTCCGATTTATCATTCATCCTTTTTTTATAATTCCGACATATCAATATTCCTAATGCTTATAATGACACCTCTTAAAATACTGAGTTACAATAGGTCGAATTACAAAAAGTCCGGTTTAATAATGATTCGAAACATCAAAAATACGAATTCCGATTATTAAAATACCTATTAATCAGAATACGGAAATAAATAACGCCTTGTAAAACTAAATAGCAAGACAAATAAACAATTGCTCGTGAGGACAAATTATATCATTATGTCTAGTATGAGGAGGTGGAATTAGAAAACTATGACAGATGCAAGCTGAATGCAAGCGAGCATGCAACATGCAGCGTGCATGGTTTCTGTCACGGCTGCGGCGCTGCGGGGCTCCGGTGGTCCCCCGCGAACTTATCATCGAAGATGGTTTTAACGCTCAGCACACACCATAACACCCGCCTCACCCCTCTTCGCCTACGCGGGCTTTAATTACACTCTAGGGGTAGGGCAGACAAGATTACGTGGAGTCGGTTTTACAGCGATTCGTTTCTGTCACGTTTATAGCAAAACTTATTGACTGTTTAAGACAAAATTTTAATTATATTATACTGATTGAACCTAAATCAGAATCTTAATTTTAGCAGTTTATTCGAAGTATTTAAAATCGGAATGTCGGTTTTCGGATCGAAAACCTATCGAGCTTTTGATTATTCGGACGGGACGTATGAAAATCGGTAAACAAACAAATCGCATTTACAACTTTCGGTCAAATAAGATTCGTGATTTTTAATCATATAGATTACAATAATTCTTGGGAATTATGAAATTCGGACTTTTGAAAATCGGAATATCGAAATTCGGAATAAAATATTTCGGAGTATTTGAGTGTTCCCCTTATTTGGGGGACATCGGTGATTCGCATTACAAATCCAAAACTGCCTTGAAAAGTAAATAAGAACTCGTATTAGGTCTTACCAAGCGGCGTCCTTCTTGATCATCGTATTCGCCTCGTTTCTCTCCACGTTTGTCGCCCCTTCTCTCTTTATGCCGGTCATCCCTCCTCTCTCCATGTCGATCGCCTCTTCTCTTTCGATCTTCGCGGTCGCTGCTTCGCCCATCATGTCGGCGGCCATGTCGTTCATCACCCTCGTCTCCATCGTCTTCACCTCTTCTTTTTCGCCCATCATGTCGGCGGCCATGTCGTTCATAACCCTCGTCTCCATCGTCTTCGCCTCTTCTTTTTCGCCCGCCATGATGCCGACCATGGCCATCTCGTTCCGCCTCGTCGTCCTCTCTTCTTTTGTCCTTAGATTCGTCTTGTTTATCCTTTTCACCCTTCTCATGTTTTCTTTTTTTATCTTTTTTTTTTTCTTTCTCGTCTCGTTCCCCTTTCTCCTCCTTTCCCTCTTTCTCCTCCTTTCGCTCTTTCTCCTCCTTTCGCTCTTTCTCATCTTTTCGCTCTTTCTCCTTCTTTCCCTCTTTCTCCTCCTTTCGCTCTTTCTCCTTCTTTCCCTCTTTCTCCTTCTTTCCTTCTTTCTCCTTTTTTGCCTCTTTCTCCTTCTTTCCCTCTTTCTCCTTCTTTACCTCTTTCTCCTTCTTATCCTCTTTATCCTTCTTTACCTCTTTATCCTTCTTTACCTCTTTCTCCTTCTTTACCTCTTTCTCCTTCTTTCTCCCTTTCTCCTGTTTTCTCTCTTTCTTCTGCTTTCCCTCTATCTCCTCTTTTCCCTCTATCTCATCCTTTTCCTCTTCCTCTTCCTTTCCCTCTTTCTCCTCCTTTCCCTCTTTCTCACCTCGATCCCTTTGTCCCCCTCTTTTATCTCGTCTCTTTCTCGCACCGCTGCCATCTGCATCCTCGCCTCCTGAAGAGCCGCTAGGGTATGACGAAGTATCATAATCATCCTCGTCGTAATACTCGTCTTCATTTTTGTCGGCACCTGGGATCTCTTGTTGGCGTGGCGATGATCTTTTATTTTCAAAGTCCATTCCAAGTTCATCGAACTTAATCTCCACATCTTGTTCGAGTAACCGCAGCTGGCGTGCCAAAATGTGTAGGATTGTTTGTACGAGTTTGAAGTTCACTGTATTTTTCTGGAAAAAGTTTTATTGTGGTAATCAGCATTTAGAACATTTAAAGACATCATGATTAACGATGAACTACCTATTCATTTGTGTTCACTTCAAATCATGATTATAGGTGACATTGAAGTGAACAGACTAGGTCAGTGTCTGCTTTCAGTCTAACTGGACGCCTTTCAGTTTTACGCAGCCTTCCTCCTACCACTCTCAGGCTTCCTCCTACCACTCTCAAAGAGACCACACTATCATCAATTATGGCAAGATTTCTCTTCTGCCACAAGTTACAATAAGCTATGTATGTTGCCCTGTTCACCGCAATGAAATCGAAATCAAAGGTTTCGACTATCTTCTTAATATAAACTCACGTGGGCGGCTCGAAGAGCCCCGCATATGAGATCTTCCACAGAGACGAGGAGCGTTCTGTCGCTCATGTTTGGCTTGTCAGTTTTACGAAAACGAAGTTCCATGATTACAAGTAAAAAAAAATTCAAGCAAAAAAATTCCGATAAATTGACGCAAAATAGTAAAAAAAATACATGGTAGATCAAAGCTTTGATCATTTCAAAATTCTTTGTTTTTTTTTCTTTTATCTGACAAATTGTCAAGTTTACTGGTCGGTCTTCAAGGTGGCCAAGGTTGGTCTGTAGATGGGTGACCATCTTAACATGGCGAGTTTCCTCCGTACCTCGGTAAGCACGTTAAGCCGTTGGTCCCGGCTGTCATTTGTAGATCTTTGGCAGTCATTACGGATAATCAGAAGTCAGTTAATCTGACTCCAGTATTACCATGAAGTACCGTGTTACCCAGCTACTGGGATGTGGAAGTCTGGTAGGCAGCCACTCCGCGTAAAATACTGGTATTCAGCTACATCCGGTTTGACTGAAAGCCGACACCAATATAGTTGAGAAAAGGTTGGGCGGATGATCTGACAAATTGTCAAAGCCATGTAACTATACCTACTCGCCAGAACAGAACTCAGAATAACAATGTTTGCTAACCTTTTTTGAGCAAAACACAAGTTGCGATCTCGTAATTTATAATGTGTCTACATCGTAAAAAAACACGAAAAACGTAGCGATTTGTTTAACAGACGTTGGCGCCCAGTTAGATTGGAATCTGACAGCAACATCCTTGGTCAAGTAGGTGTCAACACTGACGACGAGACTACACGCTTGAGTGCTGCATGTTGTCTGTTTGACCAAGTGATGGTTCAGGCAGTTGAGCAGGCGATCTGTAGCTACTCTATGTTAGTAGTAGGAATGTTATAACCGAGTATGCTACGGGACAGTGAAAACATCATTCTTCAAATCGACCTGCTTGGAGACGTTAATGCCTTTCCTGCCTCCATAAGACCTATGTGTCGCCAGCCGATGAGCAAGGGGGGAGGAGGGCGAGCTATGACCTCTCATGATAAATCGCGGTTGGTATACGCACCCTAAAGCGCAGTAGGTACACTCCAAAGCCGCCGACCCGCCGACTTGTCGGCGACTTTTTGCTGGCGGGCTCTCGGTGGCTCGACATGAGGAACGACGCCGGGAGTGCGCAACGCAATAGCGCACGTTGGCGGCATATCGGCGGGCAAGACGCGCCACGTCGCCAACATGATTATTTTTGTACCTATAGGCCGCCGGGTCGTGTGCCGCGGCTTCAGTGTGTATTGCGCTTTACACTTTGCGCCCGGGTTTTTTGCACCCCTTACACCTCCGAGTAAAAACTATCATAATTCTTCCGGTGACCAGAGGACAATGCTGCCAAGCTTGTGGTTACATTAGGTTTAAAAAAACGAATGTCTCCTAGTTTGTGAAAATCGAATAGCAGTAGGTATCTGTTCGCTAACCAACCAATAGCGTTACAACTAATATCGTTAACGGACGGATAAACGAACCGATAAAATACCTCAGAAACCGGGCATTAGTTTAGTAGCTATCTGTTATCCTGGTATTGCGTACAGTAGAACAAAACACATTATGCAAACACAGAAAATAAGGTAGGTAACTCACTTCCGAATGTCCAAAAGCCCCAGCTATAAGGTCTTCAACGCTAATGAGCAGCGTCTTGTCGCTCATAACCGGCTCGTCGATATATGATTTAAACCGTCCCCTCACACTCATGATTGTTTTGTAAAAAAAACTATTCTAACAAAGAAAAAATAATTGTTTTATAATTATTTATAAAACTAAACTAAAATTGCTAACGTAAATAATACATTCGACTTGTAAAGAATATTGTTTTACATAGTCGTTGTCTGATTTGTTTTTTTGCTGTCAATACAATACTCTTAGCTGTCAATTAACTGTAGAACTGTAGTCAGCCAGAACCACAGCTCCCACCTCCCACCTCCCACCACCAACTACTCCATCCACCATATATAATGAAGAGATCAGGGATATGGTTTTACACACGGAACAGAAAAAAACAGGTGGAAATGCTATGCGACAAAATTTGTATCGTAACCTGTGTCGCCATACTCACACAAATAAACCGATAATCCACCACAAATGAAAGATGATACAATTGCTTGTTCATTTCAATTTTGGTCAAAACAAACAAGTCACTACATTTGAAAATGCCTTCGGCTTTACACCCAGGATTTTTTTAGCTTTAAAAGGCAAAAAGTACTCACGACGACGTTTCGTTTTCTGAATTCATTCTAAGTTGAATTTACAAGTAAATTCCGCTACTTGACCATAGATAGCGGTATTTTCAATGTTTGCAATTATAAACTTAAACTCCTTAGCAATAAGGTTCATTAATCTTTGTTTGGATAGCAACAGTTCCCACTCGAACACAGCTGTGACACATGAACTTTGACCTACATTGTAGAACTTTTTTCGATATTAGCTCCAAAATTGTGACTCGATTGAAGTTGGACTTTTGAATGGGAGCCATACATGAAACCACAGAACATGCCGGTTTTGCGCGGAGTTATGCGTACTTCAACCCAGTCGTGTTCTAACATCACGACGAACCGGTCGTCTTGCTCACTCTCGATATAAATATATAATTTCTGAACCATGCCGTATTGTTCCATTTTGGAGTGCAAAAATGACAGTAGGAGAATAATCTTAAAAATGGAGGTGTTTCATACCATCAGTAAATACGTTTTTTTTTTGTTTTCTAATAAAATCTTAGCAAATTTCATTTTACCAAAAACTTAAGTTAAAATCAACCTCTTCTGCGCTTCGCGAGTATAGATAAATTCCGATCGCACTTAGGCCCCGATTGCCACAGTTACCCATGCACAAAAAAAAATAGGGCGCTGGTGTGTGCCTTGGACTCGTTGCTGCAGAACATCTTTGAAAACAGCGAAAGCCTCCTTGATACGCACTCGATCCGCTATTGCGGGCTGTTGCGGCATGTCGTTTAGCAAATGTCAATTTTAATGCTACTGATGAAGCTATTCGACCAAAACCTGCTGCACCAGCCTGACACTGCAGGATCGAGCGGCGTATTGATGAGGCTAGGGCACTCATCGGCAAACTATACTGCTTCAGGGAGGGCAACACACGTCCACGCGTCACGCTTTGTGAGACGGGCGTTTTCGGGAACTGATATCAGCCCTCGAGATTACACGTCCCGTGTCACGGAGCGCATCGGCCTCCTGAAGCAGAAAGTTTGTGCATGGGCAAACCGTATTCGGCGGTATAAGCGGCGGGTTGACCGATACTCGCAGAATCGCATGTTCCAAAGCGATGAGAGGTGGGTATATAGAGCTTGGGAGCGACCTAAACAAAGTGTGACGGACGTGTGCCGCCCGGATGATATTGCCACGAATACATTCTGGCGAAGCATCTGGTCGGTGCCAGTCTGTCATACCGAGGATGGCTGGATGCGTGATGTCGAGCGCGTGTGTGGAGCTATGCCACAAATGGAAAAAAATACTATCGCCCCATTAGATGTAGCCATAGCAGTCCGTCCGTTACCGAACTGGAAATCTCCAGGACCGGATGGACTGCATAACTTCTGGCTCAAATGGTATAGCAGCTTACACGCGCTCCTGGCAACTCAATTCCAGTCATCCTTGGAGTCTGGGTCGCTACCACAGTTTCTAACAACTGGCGTTACCCACCTGCTCCATAAGACCGGTAGTCCAGCGGAACCCAGAACTATAGACCAATTACTTGTTTGTCGACGGTCTATAAACTTCTTACATCCATTCTGAGAGTGAAGATCAATGAACACATTGAGACTAATTCAATTACGTCCACCTCTCAGAATGGATGTAGGAAGGGGTCCCGCGCACTAAGAAGCTTCTCCTCATAGACATGGCTATAAGCCAACAGGTTCGTCGATCCTGCAAAAATCTGTCGACGTGTTGGCCCTACGACTCTGTGCCACATACATGGCTCATGAGGGTGTTGGAGTTGTACAAAATAGATGCACCTCTACGCACCTTTCTTGAGTCATGTATGAGGCAATGGAAAACAGTCCTTCACTATCCAGGATGTCGACCAATTCAAGGGGACAATGAGCCTGTGTGGATCAAACGGGGTAGAAACGGGGATTTCAGGGCGACAGTTTGAGTCCGCTTTGGTTTTGCTTAGCTCTGAATCCTCTAAGCACATTGCTGGAGGGTTCAGGTCTTGGCTATCGGTTGAGAAGAGGTAGTCAAGCCATATCTCACCTTCTTTACATGGATGATCTGAAACTCTTTGCCCCCAACAATTCGCGACTGATGGAGCTATTGAAGGTGACTGAAACCTTCAGTAGTGCCATCAGGCGCCCTGGATAGGAGAGTCCGTACACTGCTGACCGCAAACCGGATGCATCACCCACGATCGTCGGTGATGAGACTGTACATCCCGCAGAAGTATGGAGGTCGAGGCTTTTTAAACGCCAAGACTCTCCACAACCGCGAGATGTGCCGTCTCAGAGAATATTTTCTCAAAGCTTATGTGGGTATGCACCGAGATGTTGTCGCAGTAGACAAGGGTCTCACCCTGTTATCCATAGCTAAGGAGAACTGGCGCAAACCTGGGATACTTACCACAGATGACCGCAAGGAAGTATGGAAAAGCAAGGAGCTTCACGGGCGCTTCTATCGGGCTCTTCATGGGTCCGATGTAGATTTGTGCGATTATGGACGAAGTTATCTTGACGAATAACTACCAGAGGCATATTATGAAGGATGGGACGGTGGACGTGTGTCGGGCATGCCATCGTGAGTCCATCAGACATATATTATCTCTGTTTGTTCTCGTCTGGCTAACGGCGAATACTTGACAGGCACAACCAAGTGGCCAGGATTATCCATCAGCAACTAGCTTTGAAATACAAACTTGTGGATTCTGAGGTACCGTATTATAAGTATGTGCCCGACCCAGTTCTCGAAAATGACCATGTCACGTTGTACTGGGATCGATCTATCATCACTGATAGGACTATTGTTGCCAATAAGCCTGATATAGTGGTGATAGACTGATTAGCACGCCCGACAATGATAATTGATGTTCCCATCCCGCATGACGAGAACCTCGTGAAGGTCGAGAAAGAGAAACAAATCAAGTATCTCGACTTAGCGCACGAGGTTGTCGACATGTGGAATGTGGACTCAGCTGTTATTGTGCCGATAGTCATTACGGCCAATGGCCTGATGGCCAAAAGCTTCGACGAACATCTGTCGAAGCTAGCGTTACGCGGTTGGATAAAGGGCCTGATACAGAAGGCAGTACTCCTCGATACGGCTCGTATTGTGAGGAGGTTCCTTCCTCTGGAGCCCCAACCACCGGTAGCTTGGACCCTGCTCCCGACACCGGCGGACTACTTCTTTTTTATATTTTTAAATGTATTTTTATGTTTTTTTAGAGATATATTTAAAAATAAAATTTGTATGTAAATAAGAAATAATAATATCAACTTATTTTCGGGCATCTGAGGCCCATAGATAAAATACACAACATTATCTTAAACTATAATAAACAAATACATATTATAAACCATATTAAAACTATAACTATACACGTAACGTCGGCGTCGTGTGTCACTGCGTGGTGTCGCGTAACCGTCCTCGGAAACGTCGAAATACGATACCTTTCGGCCAAAAGTCCCCTTTCAATAAGGTCTGCAGATGGTGGGTTGGAACTCGTACCAACCACCACCATCATCGTGTTGCAGCTTGAACTGCTGGCGTGTGTACATCTAACTGTCAGTGTTCACCCGATTTGATGGTCCTGGCATGACCATACATGGCGAGTGTACCGAAATATAACCCAATGTACTGGCTAGTGCTCATGATGTCATGAATCCTTCGCCATATTGTAGGTACCGGTGTGCCAACATATTGTACTGTTGAGACAAGAGTGACGTATTAATAGTAGTATATCAAACGGACGTGTGTGCATAAGACTTTGAGGTTTTTAAGATAAGATAAGATAAATTTATTTGTCAAAAACATGAGTAAGTTAACAATCAGTTGGAATGATTACAAAAAAAAAAAGTTTCAACATGTTTTGCCTAGAAAGGCGTACAAATATAATAGGTACTGTTTTTACTGTATTATTTGTAATATTAGCGATAATGATTGTTGTAAACCATCACAACCCCTTTTGTCAACATGGCGTCAACTTATGACGTCAACGCACTGGCCAGTATATTTTGGAACGAATTAACCGTCATCATCTGCCTAGCCTTCCCTTTCAGCCAAAGCGGATTCAGCTGAATACCAGTGTTTTACGTGGAGCGGCTGCCTACTAGACCACCGCAACCCATTAACTGGGTAACACGGTATTTCTTGGCAAGACTAGAGTCAGATTTACTGGCTTCTGAAAATCCGTAACTTCTGCCAAAGATCTACAAATGACAAGCGGGACTAACGGCTTAACGTGCTTTCCGAGGCACGAAGGAATCTCGATATGTTAAGATGGTCACCCATCCACAGACCAACCTTGGCAAGCGTTGCTTAACCTTTAAGATCGACCTGTGCGGCTGTTATTATTTAGCCACGAGCTCCTCAATTTAGTCTGCACTGTTAATTCCTTCGTTCGGAACGAATTAACAGTATGGCGTCGGAATTGGATTCATGTCGACATGAGCACAAGCTTGTATACTGGGTTATATTTCGGATCACTCGCCATTTATGTCCATGCCAAACCATCAAATCGCGTGAACACTTACAGTTATATGTACAGCAGACGACGCCAGCAAATGAAGATACGACAAACTGCCAAATTTCTTTAATACATTTTCAACCTTATGCTTAAAGAAATGACTCTTGTGATTGTGACCAAACTAGACCACATAGGAATTAGGGGAGAAGCTCTCAGTATATTTACTGAGTTTCTGAGTGATCGGACACAAAGCGTAAAGATAGGTGGAAACGTCAGTAGCGAAGCCAGCGTTACTTATGGTGTGCCGCAGGGTAGTGCCCTCTCCCCGAGTCTCTTCCTGATTTATGTAAATGATCTGTGTGAGCAACAATTTATTAAGGGGAGAATTTTTGGCTACGCTGATGACACCGCGCTGATATTTTATGGAGAGACTTGGGAGGAGGAGCAGCGCAAGGCAGAGATGGGACTCTGTAAAGTCAGTAACTGGTTGGAAGAAAACCTACTTACCCTTAACATTACCAAAACTTCATATGTGCAATTCAGGTTCGCTAAAACCAAACCAATAGCAATAACCCTTATGGTGCATTCTTGCGATTTCCCTGAAAATAAGCTGCAGTGCCCACGTCTTACTATATCACAAAAACCAAATATAAAATACCTAGGTGTATTACTGGACGAAAAACTAAGTTGGAGGCCCCAAGTCGAACTAACTGCCTCTCGAGTTAGAAAACTTATTTGTGCCTTTAAGAAACTTCGACATGTGGCTGATCTCAACCTTCTTCGCACTTTATACTTTTCTCTAGCCCAGTCGATAATTGGTTATTGTATAACAGTAAAACAATTAGGATCCACCTTGAAAGAGCTCAAAGATCATTGCTTAAAGTCATGACCTTCAAACCGTATCGGTTCCCGACTACATCGTTGTACCAAAACTGTGCAGTGCTCACGGTTTGACAGCTATATATTCTCAATATTACATTGAAGCAACACCTAATAACACCGATAAACACCAGCTACAAAGTTAAACGCACAATCACTAACGTTTGTAAATACGTCAAGTGTAGGACTGCCTCAGCTAGACGGCAACATCTTTTTCTAGCTACGCATATATATAATAAAATAAACAAGCCCTACATATTAACCCATTCACTAAAAATGAAGTTAAAAAGAAAATAAACACCTGGCTACAAACACTGGATTACATACAGACAGAAAAAATCATGACATAAACCATGCAATTTGCAGGTCCCATTATAAACATGCCCGATAAACACATGTACACACACCCACCCTCACACATACACCTCAAGCAGATATTGTATAATTATGTCAATAAAATATTATAAATATAAAATATTATAAATGAGGTTCAAGGTTGATTGGGAAAATTTGAAGGTTTCGGGCAGTTTGATGTGCTGGCGTCTGTACCTGTGATCACCCAAACTAATAGACACTACAGCGTGAACAAACCATAGAGTAATAAGGATATTTTGAATAATGTGATCGGTGTACCTACACACACGGATCTAAAGACAAACTTGTTATCAGTGTGCTACAGCATGCTAACTTGGCGAAGACACAAATCTAGAAGCTACTTTTAATATGGCTTACTGATACACATAGGTTAAACTGATTAATAAAAAAAGCCTGATTTCATAAAAAAGGCGGCCGACGGTTTTAATTATCCACAGAACCGAGTTTTATAATCTTATTTATTTGGTTTAAACTCATTACCCCTAAAGCCAGGCACAAAAATGACTATTAAAATATCAAAATAAAAAATAACATTTACACTGTAATATATCTGAAAGCTTTGAATATGAAATACTTCAATACTTTCAATGATTTAAGAAATGCCCGCGCTGTCATCGGTGGGTGAAGGGATAGTTCGCGTGTTCACCTCACTTGCCTTAAAGTCAGCGGAATACGGTGAAGGGAACACTTCACTCGTTTGAATTGTCATTTAGCTATCATGGAAGATTCAAAGTTTATAAAAAGAATTCTCGCGTGGAACGTTCGCACGTTCACCTCACCGTCCGTCCCTTAACGTCAACGGAATACGGTGAAGCGAACACTTCGCTTGTTTCAATTTTCAATCAGGCAGAGTGAGGTTTAACACGCTAAATAAAATAATATTAGTTAGATAGCTACTCATGTTAGATACCAACCAATGAACCTATCCGTGATTCAAAAATGTTTGGTTGGAAATGTTTTTTTTTTATGCAGTCGTTTAGTTAAATATTAAAATGTATTAACTGTCGCATAAACTCTTTTATCGATATAATTATTAAACATATTTATCAATCCCTAGTACTTTTGACAGCTAACGTCATCCCACGCTCACTCCACCCAAGCCTTCACTTCGACATGTTTATGTTTACAGGCAGCTTAGGTTTAATACGGTTTAATACGTCCAATAAAGGTCATCGTCGCTTTTTTCTATTCATTCGAACTCGGTCGGATAACCAGCCGTTATTCACATGTTTGGTTTTTAGTTTATATCTACTTACTGCGAATCATTCTAAGCTGAATATTTTCCCTATATACTTTTGACTAACCGCACTTGGTTCACACCTACACATCTTGAGTTAAGCCGGTTTCTTGTATTTTGCCCGTAGTTTTGAATTTTAGCACTTAAGGAAAAAAACTTTTTAACAAAAAAATAAAACCGACTTCCAAAAACAAAACACTACAAAGTAAAAAAAAACTTTAATTTCGGAAGTCGGTGTTTTTGGTTTTTTCGTTTTTGAACACCGACTTCCGAAATTAAAGTTTTTTTTTTACTTTTCACTTTTTAGTGGAACGCAGGTACCACTAAAAAGCGAAACCGCAAACACAGCGTGCCGGCGTGATGTTATGTTATGAACTGGTGTAAACAATCAACAGACATGCGATTTCAGAAATCCCGATCCATTTGCTATCATTTATTGAAGAGTTCCGTTGCCTACCTCCGAAGTTCTTCATCAGATCTTCACCAAATTTAAATGGTACCAGTCCGAAAAAATACTCTTTCAAACACAAAAAGAATCATCCAAATCGGTTAACAATTGGCGAAATTATCGCTGAACCAACATTTTTCATGGGATCCCATCATCAGATCCTGACTTCTACCTTCCATCATCAGCTCAGCAACATGAGATGATGATTACCAGGCACAAATATCTGAATTGCGTTAGAAAATTTACGAAAAACAGTGTACGTGCTTATAAAATTTGAGGGTTTCCCTCGATCCACGATTCCACGATTTTCGTGAGATCCCATCATCAGATTCTAACTTGGTGACAATGGGACCACGGTGAAAACGGTGAACATACATAGAAAAAAAAAAACATAGATAGGTACAACCGAACATAGAACCTCCTCCTTTTTGAAGAAGTCGGTTAAACATACAAATAAAAACAACATCTTTGGATTTCACAGATTAGAAACATCTATTATGAAATAATTGGTCTTTCTCCCTTTGAAATCTAATGAAACTGTCGGCGACGAGAACCCGTCCACGTCCCTAGGCGCAAGTAGTGGTAGGGGGGAATTTCTGTCTAATTAGTTATGTAGGGTTTTATGTAAGTTAAGTAAGGTTTCTTTATGTTTGTTCTATTAAATAAAGTTTAAATGTAATGATAATTTGATGTTTAGTTAGGGAACTAATTAAGAACTTAGGATTTAAGTAGTTTGTGTTCTAATTACTTTCTAATTAGTTTAATGAGTATTACTTGTGTATGCTAGATCTAATAAGACTCCAATATGATAATATTTTAACGTTTTGTAAGGAAATTTTAAAGTAAAGTTTTTGCATTGTAAATAATTACGTAAGTTGAAAACGAGGTTTTTTGTTCATGGAGATATTGTTTCGAAATTAGTGTCAAAATAAAGGTCTTGACCCAAAACCTATTTTACAAAAAGAATTAAGTCGCTAGGACTTATAGTTTCCAAGATATTTACGAAAATGTATAGTGAAAGTTTGTTCTGACGAAAATTTAGAAGTTTTTGTTCTAGAAACTTTTTATTATGACTAGATACCAAAAAGATTTATATTCTAGATTATAGAGTAAGGTCCGACGCATCTAGAAATGTATATATTGTAAGGGTTTTTTACATAAAAACAATAAATAAAGCCTCCAAAGGTTTCGGCTCGAAATAAAAATCATAGGCAAAATGGGTCTAAAAATCACGGTCGCCGTTAAGGTAACAACGGGCCGTATATAAGCGGAGCCGAATTTTGGCTCAATCGCAGCCCGTGCACGACTCTACCCAGTGCTCTCATCCCAGCTGCCGGCGCGCGTCAAGTTGGGTGTGTACAAGACGTACATACGCCCGATTCTGACGTACGCCGCCCCTGCTTGGTTCGCCCTCACGTGCCAGGGGAACCGCGCGAAGCTCCGCGCGCAACAGCACCTTGCGCTGCGGACCATTGTGTACGCCCCTCGCTTTGTGAGGAACGACGTAATCCAGCGGGACCTCGGGATTCAATCAATCAATCAATCAATCAATCAATCAATATTTTTTATTTGTAAACATAGGTTGCAGTAGTGTGTAAGATGTTACAATGGTTATTTTATAGTTTCTCTATGTTTTGCCATTTGGCGTACAAATACATAAACATTTAAATGGGAGGACAATTATGGACCTGTTAATTAAATTATCACAATTCAGTATTATCAATGTCAATTTTAAGATAAAATAAAATTTAATAAAATGCAATAGGCAATGTCAATATTAAACGAAATGTAGATCAGATAGTAATGTCAAAAAAGATAGGTAATTATAATGTCAATAAGTTACATAAACGAAAATAGTTTGAACTTCACATTGTCCTCAGAAATGCTACTAATCACTCAGTACAATTTAATATAATTAAAAATGTTTTATTAAGAATAGATACTGAATTTTAATATTAATTCAAACTTTATCGTTCAAAAAATCGTTTATCGAATAATAACATTTTTTTGTCAACAAATCTGTCAACTGCTTCTTAAAAACTGGAACAGTCTGTGTTTTTATTCTATCGGGCATTTTATTAAATATTGTCGGACCCATATATAACACACTTTTCTTTGATAAGGCGGTGTCATAACTACTCACATTCAGCATGTTTTCATATTGCTTTCGTATTGGCCGATTTCTATTATCAGATGCTTTATTAAAAAGATGCATATTTGACTTGACGAAAACAGCAATTTCAAAAATATAAAGAGATGGGAATGTAAGTAATTTTAGGGACTTAAACACAGGTACGCAGCTATCTGTTACTGTTAAATTGCACATTGCTCTTAGACATCTTTTTTGAGCCTTGAACACCTGTTCTCTCAGGCTACAATTTCCCCAAAATATTATGCCGAATCTCAAAATCGACGCAACTAACCCATGGTATGCAACCAATCTCGTGGCCGTGCTCACTTTTTTAGACAGGTTAAAAAGAACATATGCAGCTATACTTAGTTTTTTGCACACTTCTTCTGCTTGTGGCTTCCATGTTAGTTGGCTATCTATCATTATACCCAGGAATTTAGCAGCAGTTACCTCTTCAACTTTTTGATCATTATAATAAAGATTTAATTAAAAGGATTGAGAGCCTGGATGAGTTCATACAGCGCCTCGCGAAAGGCATGTTCGCGCGCGCCGACGCATCCGCTTGGCCCCACGTCAAGCAAATTGCGCCCAGGCGCGCGCGCCCGCCTGACGCGAAGCGCCTACCCCGCGACCTGGTCGGGGACGTGGACGGCCCCGTCGCACCTCACCGGACTGACGCCTGAGTAGGCCGCTTCCCGCTACACGCGGCCTACTCAAACAGTGACACTGTACACATACTCGCATCCCGGCGCGCGACCTGTGCTAAGTTAATATAGGCAGGTTGCGTTCCGAAATTCACACACTCACCACTAGACAGGCGCTAGTACTCACGCACCGAATATGTTTCCTAGGTTAATATAGGCTTATTCGGTGCATTAGCACTGGGCGGCAGTACTCACAATACACGGCCGCCCACACATACATTCGGCTCTGCAGTCCGGGCCGCAATCGGCTAGATCTGAGAACCGGTGCGGACGAGAGCCACCCACTCCTTGCTGCAGGTGCGTCACCAAAGTCGACACCTTCGTCGCTGGTCGTTCTCGCTGGGCCTCCCCCAGGTCACTGGGGGTCTCACTCGGCGGGGACTGACCGCCGAAGGTGCCGTGAAGAAGCGACAAACAGTCGCGACGCGCCTGTAGTAAAACACTTCAGCGACCCATTCACAGGCGTGCGACTGTTTGCTAAGAAAATAGTGGCAGGCGCACGCCAACGTTTTATGGCATTTTTGTTGCCGTCCCAATGACCGGCCTGTATTAACGGGCCGAGGAGTGACCACCGCGGTCAGGGGGCTTCGCCCCGACACCGCCTGCCGCGCCCCGTGAGGGGACGCAGCGACATCCACCAGTGCTCAATCGCAGTCGTCGAGCAGCCGTCGAAGAGGCAACAACTAGAAGAAAGGGAGCCGAAACCTGCGGAACCAGATACCCCAGGACTAAGCATTTTATTTCACCTCCTCCCGGCTGTCCGTCTCCGTCTCCCGAGGTCCCAGAAGTCAAGTAGCGCCACATACGCATTCAGGGGTGCGTGGCGACGTACGTAACCAGCGCTAGGAAATCAAGGGGCATACGTCGAATTACGTGGGAGATTATCCCAGGTCGACAGTGCGGATACTGGTCGTGTCCCTGCCGTCCGAAATAGAAACAAAGCCCAAAACTGTAACTCTTCTTAAAAAATAATTCAAAAACAAAAACATTACGAGATCTTCATCTTACCCCACCCATTGGCTAAGACGGGATACTCCCCTGGGCAAGATGGGGTATGATAATATATTCAGTCACTATCCTCGCAAAATGGGCAAATATGGGCGGACAGCATCGTCGTCGTCATCTTCTACTCCAGTACAGCCACAATGCGCCTACTTTCCATTATTCTGACAATTTACCAATCCTTCATTGGACTCGGAATTTAAACCATGACATATATACGCATGGTGTATAAGTATTCTCGATTTCTAATTCTTTATCTGCTTCTTTGGTTTCATTTTATTTTTCTTTTTCGTGTCTTCTTCTGCTTCCTTCTTTTTACTGGTTTATTGCATTCCTGTCTCTCTCTAATACTGATCTATATGGCGAAGCAGTGATGGTAGCGGTTTTACCTCGTCTACGTATTTCTTTTTTGTTTCATACACGGGTAGACAACAATTGCTTTGGGCCAACTAAATGAAATGAAGATTAAAGCCCTGTTGATTGATGTACTTGGTTGTAATTCTGAATTTGAGGTTCTCAGTACCCCATCGTGCCCCAAAAGTAATAAAAACAAGAAAGTAATCATTTGAGATTGTGAAATGGCCGACACCACAATATTTTACCATGTTTAGAATAGTAAAACTTATTTCAAGGAAAAAATACGCTCGAAACTCGTCACGCAACAAAAACTTTGCTTAACTTTGCTTTGCTTTTTTTGCTTGGTAGACCTTATGGCAGGGTCGCTATGAAATTTTGGGGGTTCTAAGTTCTTTTAAAATTAGACAATCAGCTCGATTGAACGTACTTTAACTACCGACTATAAGGAAAATATATTACCATGTGCATTGGAGTAAACTGCTTACTTAGCTTAAATTTTTTTTTTTTCTATACATAGGTACGCGTTTGACCACTATCTCGCCTGATGGTAAGCGATGATGTGGTCGAAGATGGAGCACGCTTGCCTAGAAGTAACCTATTCACTCTTGACTTAAAGACTCCCAGGTTGTAGCTATCAGGAAACACAGACTGGCAGGGAATTCCACTCCTTAGCTGTACGCATTATGAATGTGTTACCAAAACGTTCTGTGCGTATGGGTGGGATATCCACCATGTACTGGTGGCGCATCGCCGATCGTCTTGTGGTCCGATGATGGAACGGGCTTGGCGGAATTAAATTATGCAATTCCGTCGCACATTCCCCAAAATGCAACCGGTAAAAAACCGACAGGCTAGCAACTCGTCGTCGATGTTCAAGACTTTGGAGCTTCGTCGCGACGAGCCTGTCATTGCCGATGATCCTCTTGGCTCGTTTCTCATTTGACTCAAGGGCATCAAGTTGGTATCTGGCAGATCCATCCCAAAAATGAAAGCAGTATTCCATACACGATCGAACTTGCACTTGATAGAGTTTAAGCAGCTGTTCCGGCGTGAAGTATCGTCTCACCTTTGCTAGAATCCCCAACTTCTTTGCAGCCACTTGAGCTTTTGCCTCTATGTAAGGGCCAAAATTGAGAGTAGATGTTAATGTAACCCCAAGAAGCTCAAGTTGGTCGGTTATCGGCACGGTTGCACCTCGGAATGATGGAGCTGGGTGGTATTGGCTCCTCTTGGCGGAAAATAGACACGCTTGGGTCTTAGCAGCATTGAACTTGACCAGATTGGCATCGCCCCATTCAGAAACAGCCTGTAAGGACACGTTCAAGCGCTCAACCATTGCCTCCCGGAGAGACCGGATCTGCGACCCACTAGCTCGTGCGTCGGACATGTATCTCTCAGCAACAGTGCTGTCGTCTGCATACCCAAAGGTACCGGGTTTAAGCAGATTATTAATATGCAGCAAGAACAGTGATGCCGAAAGCACCGACCCCTGAGGAACCCCGGCATTAATATCCAGCAGTCCAGACGAGCAGCCATCTATGACCACTCGGATAGACCGATCCCTCTGGAAACCTGCGATCCAATCACACAAACCGGCGGGCAGACCGAAGGAAGGAAGCTTACCAGTAACGCTATAAAATTATACTTATATTCTATCCTACGCAGACGACACAGCAATTATATTCCATGCCAATACTTGGGACCAAGCCTATCAACTTGCTGAGAATGGGTTACTTACCATTGCTGATACTCTTAGCAGAAACCTTCTCACCCTGAACGTAAAAAAAAACAAAGCTGGTCACATTTTCTAAAACCCCAGCTTCCAGTCCTCCTCCACATTTAACTCTTAAATTTCACACATGCAGTAACTATTTGCCTATAGGCTGCACCTGCACCCATATAGAGCGCACTCCTTCCATTAGGTACCTCGGTATAACGATAGACGAAAACTTAACTTATAAACCACACATACATCTACTAACCACTCGCGTCAGAAACTCATTTACGTAATGAAAGGTTACGGGACTGCACACCCATCAAAATTCTACGAAAAGTATATCTTGGCCTTTGTCAGTCGGTGCTTCAGTATGGAATCTCTTTCTGGGGTCTCTTCTTCCACCTGGAGTTAATCCCGACCATTGGCAGGGTCCGCCTTCCTACTTAGCTTCCTCCACTTTGCCCGATCTTGAACATCCTTCTCAGTCAGGCCATTGGCTCTCATGTCGGACTTGACGACGTCCAGCCAGCGCTTGCGAGCGCGACCACGGGAACTAGCCCCCAAGAACAGCCATATTCATGCATCTCCGACCAACGTACCTACTCCATAGGGCGGCGCATGATGTGGCCATACCATTGCAGACGACACTCTTGCAGTTTTTCCCCCACGTCACGGACACCAAGACTACCTCGGATGAAAGAGTTGCGTATGCGATCGGATCGCGTTACGCCACTCATCCGCCTCAGCATCTTCATCTCCGTGACGCGAAGCTCCTGGGTATGTCTACTTAGTGCTGGCACACTCACCCCCATACAGTAGGACAGGCCGTATGATGCATATACATTCAGTCAAAAAAGTATCGGGAATGGATGATTTGTTTATGGTTCCAAATTCAAATTTTTGTTTTTTTGTAGTTGTTAGATTGGCACAACTGTTTTCCATTTTGGCGCGGAGTTTGAGTTGCATCTGTTATTTATATTAAATACAGTGCTGGTTTTAGTAATATCATATATAGTGTGTATTGCGAATTTCATAATGGACAAAAATATCGAACAAAGAGTTTGTCTTAAATTTTACATCGCCAATGGAATTTCGTGTTCGGTCAGTCACTGAAAATGTTACAGAAGGCTTACGGTGAATCGACTTTATCAAAAACTCGTGCTTATGAGTGGTTAAAAGCGTTCAAAAGCGGTCGAGATGTGATGGAAGATTTGCCTCGCTCTGGTAGGCCGTCAACGTCTGCAACTGAAGTTAACATCGCAAAAGTTAAGGAAATAGTGACTGAAAATCCCCATTCAACTCTGAGAGAGATAGCCGCCGAACTTTCTATATCTCACGAGTCAATCCGTACCATTTTAACTAATCATTTGGGTATGAAACATGTTGCTGCTCGGCTAGTCCCAAAAGATCTGAATTTTCTCCAAAAACTCAATCGCATGAAAGTCGCTGAGGACATGCTAGAACGAGTCAGTTCGGACCCAACATTCATGAAACGCATTGTTACTGGTGACGAGACGTGGGTTTACGAGTTTGACATGCAAACTAGTCAACAAGCTTCGGAGTGGCGCCTTCCAACTGAACCGAAACCGAAAAAACCACGCCAAAGTCGATCAAAAGTCAAAGTCATGTTGACTGTTTTCTTTGACTATCGCGGTGTTGTGCACTCTGAATTCTTACCGGAAGGTCTAACGGTAAATAAAGAATATTATTTGAGCGTTATGCGGCGTTTAAGAGAGCAAATTCGACGAAAAAGGCCAGATTTGTGGAAAGAAAATTCTTGTATTTTGCACCACGACAATGCGCCTTCGCACAAGGCTATCATTGTGAACGAATTTTTAACCAAACACTCAACAAATACCATCCAGCAACCACCATATTCACCAGATATGGCTCCTGCTGACTTTTTTCTTTTTCCTAAACTCAAATTACCACTTCGTGGCACCCGTTTTCAATCGATAGAAGACATAAAGGAGAATTCGCGGCGAGAACTCAACTCAATTCCGGAAGCAGCGTTTAAAAAATGTTTTGATGAATGGATTATTCGTTGGCGCAAGTGTATCGTTTCTAAAGGAGCATACTTTGAAGGTGATAAAGTAAATTTGGATGAATAACAGACATTTTGGTTATTATTGATCTTTTCCCGGTACTTTCTTGACAGAGTAGTATATATATCTGCCCCTTGAGCTTCGGAGGCATTTTGCGGTCGCATACAACGCCCGTTACCTCACGCCACTTCGCCAAAGCCGCGCCTATACGTGCTTGGACATCGTTGTCCACGTTGCCAGACTCGTGCAGCACGGATCCAAGGTAGCTGAACGTATCGGACTTTCTGATCAGGTCCGAACCTATTCGGATGGTGTTTGAATCCGTCCACAGGACTTGTACTCAGTCTTCGCCACATTTAGTCTTAGACCACCGTTTTCAAGCGTGTCCTTCCAAATGTTGACTTTGCGCTCCAGATGGGCTTTGTTCTGGTTAACGAGGGCGTTGTCATCGGCATACATCATTAGCCATAGAGGCTTATCTTGGATGTTTGCCGTAACTACATAGAGCACTACGTTAAACAAGAACGGGCTAAGAGCCGAGCCTTGGTGAACGCCAACAGATATTTGGGAAGCCATTCGATCCGCCAACAGCGGTCTGGACAGAGGACACGTAATCGCGGTACATGTCTCTGATAATGTCAATATAGGCCTCGGGAACACCCTTAAAGCGCAGTGCCCACCAGATGGACTGCCGAGGTATACAGTCGAAGGCCTTCTGCAGGTCTAAAAAGGCCATATGCAAAGCTCTCCTTCTCTCTCTGTAAGCCTCAGCCAGATTCCGTAAGGCGAACACTGCGTCCATGGTGCTGTTACCCGCCCGGAAGCCATATTGACATTCAGAGACAGTACACTCGCTACGGAGCCGTGTGTCAATGATGCGCTCGAAGAGCTTCATGGTGTGGCACATGATCTTGATACCGCGGTAGCTACTACAATCCTGTAAGCTACCTTTGCCTTTGTAAACAGGAATAATCAGGTTAAATCGCCACTGGTTCGGCATTTCCTTGGTGATCAGGATGCGGTTAAAAAGATCCGTCAGAAGGTTCACACCATGTGAGCCCATCGCCTTCCACACTTCAATTGGCACATAGTCAGGCCCGACCGCTTTCCGGTTCTTCATGTGGCGAAGAGCAATGCGGGTTTCGTCAGGGGAAATAGGGGAAATAAGTCCAAGGTTAGGAGGCGGTTCGGGAGAAAGGTTATGGGGATGCTGTTTGTTAGACAGATCCGCGAAGTATGTACACCATCTCTGCTTAACAGAGGGGGCATCGTAGAGCAGCTTACCCTGGGCGTCCCTTACACAGAGACATTTGCTAATGTCCCGTGTAGCTTTCTCCCGGGCACGCGCCAGCTTAAAAATAAGCTTTTGCCCCTCCGCAGTTTCCAGCTTGTCGTATAAGAGCGCCAGACTTTTGCTGCGGGCTCTGGCTACACCTTTTTTGCAAGCGCGCTTAGCCGCTCCATATGCCTCCCTGTCATCCGGAGAGTTGGACCCTGCCACTGTTTAAATAAAACCTTCTTCTTCCAAGTCGCCTCCTGCACCCCGTCATCCCACCACCACGTCTCCTTTTCTATGGTCCTAATCTCGGTCTGAGGTACCACCGGTAAAAGCATATTTATAGATGTAGAAAAGGCTCAGAGGGCTGTCATTAAAGTAATGTTAGAGAAACCGTTCAAGTTTCCAACGGACTTGCTCTACAATGAATTTCCAGTTCTCCGAGTACGGAAATTATACATTTTGAGTGCAAGTTTACGTGCTCACAACTCAGTAAAGAATAGACCGGACTATCAAAGCCTGCTCTCAAAACGCATCTTTCACGTCCCTCTGCCCGCTACGAAAAGTCTTCTAGGTAGAAGGAGCCCCTCCTACTCACACACTTATGACTACAACAAAATAAATAAATGCTGTGATATAAAAAGCCTCAACTAGGTACAACTTGTGTGAAAGAATGACCAAGAAACTACTCATACGTCTATCTATGAAACTAAAAGTAATGCTATGTACATTCAGTCAAAAAAGTATCGGGAATGGATGATTTGTTTATGGTTCCAAATTCAAATTTTTGTTTTGTTTTGTAGTTGTTAGATTGACACAACTGTTTTCCATTTTGGCGCGGAGTTTGAGTTGCATCTGTTATTTATATTAAATACAGTGCTGGTTTTAGTAATATCATATATAGTGTGTATTGCGAATTTCATAATGGACAAAAATATCGAACAAAGAGTTTGTCTTAAATTTAGCATCGCCAATGGAATTTCGTGTTCGGAGTCACTGAAAATGTTACAGAAGGCTTACGGTGAATCGACTTTATCAAAAACTCGTGCTTATGAGTGGTTCAAAGCGTTCAAAAGCGGTCGAGATGTGATGGAAGATTTGCCTCGCTCTGGTAGGCCATCAACGTTTGCAACTGAAGTTAACATCGCAAAAGTGAAGGAAATAGTGACTGAAAATCCTCATTCAACTCTGAGAGAGATAGCCACCGAACTTTCTGTATCTCACGAGTCGATCCGTACCATTACTATATACTAATCATTTGGGTATGAAACATGTTGCTACTCGGGTAGTCCCAAAAGATCTGAATTTTCTCCAAAAACTCAATCGCATGAAAGTCGCTGAGGACATGCTAGAACGAGTCAGTTCGGACCCAACATTCATGAAACGCATTGTTACTGGTGACGAGACGTGGGTTTACGAGTTTGACATGCAAACTAGTCAACAAGCTTCGGAGTGGCGCCTTCCGACTGAACCAAAACCGAAAAAACCACGCCAAAGTCGATCAAAAGTCAAAGTCATGTTGACTGTTTTCTTTGACTATCGCGGTGTTGTGCACTCTGAATTCTTACCGGAAGGTCTAACGGTAAATAAAGAATATTATTTGAGCGTTATGCGGCGTTTAAGAGAGCAAATTCGACGAAAAAGGCCAGATTTGTGGAAAGAAAATTCTTGGATTTTGCACCACGACAATGCGCTTTCGCACAAGGCTATCATTGTGAACGAATTTTTAACCAAACACTCAACAAATACCATCCAGCAACCACCATATTCACCAGATATGGCTCCTGCTGACTTTTTTCTTTTTCCTAAACTCAAATTACCACTTCGTGGCACCCGTTTTCAATCGATAGAAGACATAAAGGAGAATTCGCGGCGAGAACTGAACTCAATTCCGGAAGCAGCGTTTAAAAAATGTTTTGATGAATGGATTATTCGTTGGCGCAAGTGTATCGTTTCTAAAGGAGCATACTTTGAAGGTGATAAAATAAATTTAGATGAATAACAGAAATTTTGTGTATTATTGATCTTTTCCCGGTACTTTCTTGACAGAGTAGTATGTACCTACTCCCAATTATAACTCTTTTGTACAGGCATTCTATTTAAATAAGTGCCCACCACTATCACACTTCACTAACAGCAACATTTAACACTCACGCAAATCACTCACCTAATTCGAATATTTATTTTTATTTTATTTTTCACCTTTTCTTTTTTCTCTATATTTTTACTTCAGTGCCAAAACTGTAAGTACTTATAATTTAACTTTTGTAATCTTCAGCAATTTTGATAACTGTACCAATTCACATCTATTCTATACATTATAATAAAATCGTAAACCAACCGTGTCTGTACATTGAATATTTTTGCATAAAAATTACATAGAAAAGTTAGGAAAAAGATACAAAACACAAATAAGCTATTTTTGAATTTTTTGTCTGTTTATCTGTTTGTCTGTGCGTTTGCATCACGCATAAACTACAGATTGGGTTACAAATCTAGGTACTTAAAGATATTAAGTGATAACCCGAGTAACATTTAGCGTTTATTTCATCAAAATTGACCTACAAAATAAAAAGATATTGAATTTTTAAGTTTAGGAAGAAACTTCATCGAGCGCTAAAATAGGTAGTTTACATTGAGACTCCAGAGACTTGCAATGCCATCTATTGAGAATAATAGTAGTAACAAATGTGTGAAAATCATCAATATAGCCCTCTAAGTTCATGTAGTTCGAAAGAATGAATATTTCAAAAATAATCATTCTTTCGAACTACATGAACTTAGAGGGCTATATTGATGATTAAAATGGTTATAATTCTTTAGATAAATACGCGTTACGGTCGCAGATCGCATTTGGTCCACATACAGCTTCACACTGACCGGCAAATTGCAAAAAACATAAAAATACTTGAATTTCGCGGGCCACCCTGGAGCATCCACCTTAAGCTACGCTTGATGTTGATCTGATGGATGGGTGACCAATGACCATTATTTAAACATTCTGTTTCTGAGACTCCGAGATTCTAGGCGTGCCTTGAATATAACAGTGAACCAGTAACACGGGTCGATCTTCAAGGTTAAGCAACACTTGCCTAAGTCGGTCTTAGGATGTGTGACCATTTTAACATATCATACACACAGGTCGATTGACACTCGAATATAATTATGTGGATGGATGGAGAAGGAGAGGAAGGCCGAAGAAAAGATGGATGGATTGTGTGAGGAGCGATATGAAAGAGAATATGGGAGTGAGTGATAGCGTAGGTAATAGCTGATAGGACTGAATGGAAGAAAACATGGGATAGGGCAGGAAAATGATGATGACGGGTCCATCGACCCGTGTGACTATTATAACTTAGCTACAAGCTCCTCATTCAATCAGTCTCCTCATTAAGTACCTACTAAATATCTTTAAAAAAAATCGATTATACCTACACAATAAATAGATTCTATGAAACCGGTTAAACTGTAATTCTAATACATAAAATACGCCTCTACTGAGTGATTGCCAGAAATGCCTTGCCAGACAACGCACCGCCGGAACTACTGGTCGTAGAACGCTGAAATTTGGCATGTAGGTTCCTTAGGGAGTGAAGGCGAGAACTAAGAGAATTTCCCGAAATTCCTACAGGAATGGGAAAAACGGTATATGCGCGTACGAAGTCGCGGTCAAAAGCTAGTTGATAATAAAACTGTAATACCTAAATACATGCTAACGCAACTCTGGTCCCCGAGATACAGGCGCTGCCTAGTTCGGGGACCACGCACGGTGTAATTTTATGTTAAACTCAACTTGTTACAATTACCAACTTAGTATTTAGTACGAATAAGATTTTTTTTTGTAACAATGGCTCAATAAATTATATTCTTATTCTAGCGTACACTTCACATACACTTCAGCGATTACTTGCAATATCTCGAAAACCTGAAGACGCACAAATTATATTTTCGCGCACATTTTTGCACAAATATAAGATATCTGCCCATGCACAATATTTATCTCTCTGATCATTCGTTTAGAATTTTCCTAATCGTTTGTCCCTTTTTTTCCAAAACGACAAGACGCACAATTTTTTATGTGGCGCATATTTACAGCAGATTACCCACTAATTATATGTAGGTACCATTCATATCGCTCTAGGAACTACTTTCCAGCTGGATTAACGTACCTACACAAAATTTTCTGACCCGTATTCACAAACAATACTTTTCTCAGTAAAGTACCACGCTATGCGAAGTATGGCATTTCTCACTGCATTGCATATGGTAAGCCTTTCAATTCATAAGCAATACTCAAACGACCCTTGACTAAGTAAATGCACAGCGTTGAATAGAGCTCTGTGATTGGTTCATTTGTGTTGCGTATTTCACTTTGCTGCTTGACGTTCATTCCTAGGTCTTCTCTCATTGATATAATTATAAAATTCTTCTTCACTACTATAATCCATTGTAAAAAGACGCTGTTAAAATGAAAAATTATCACAAACAGTAACATTATCCAACCCCGAAAAATATTTCTCGTAACACATACCTAATAGACCACAGACAATCGAGAGACACTATGCGTATACACAGCTATGCGTTGCTTAAAACAGCTAGCAGGCTACCTTAGCTGTGCGTTCGTTCTAAGGGACGCATAGTAGGTACTAGCCGCCACTCAAGTATTGACTATAAATAAGTTTTAGGAGCCCTGTGCGCTCGCGCGCACTGTGAGACCTCATAGTAACGTTTGTGAATACGGGTGTAGTCTCTTTTTAGGCATTTGTCTCACCGCAGCGATCAACGAGCAACGATTAAAGCTAGAAACTAGATAAAATGTTAGCGAGCAGCAAGAAGCGAGTGTGTAGTTCCTATAGCTAGTTTAATCGCTCGGCTACAAGCGAGCGGTTTGTGCTCGCACCACTCGCTCCGGGATCTCACCGCCGATCCGACCGACGATATCAACGCCGACGAATAGCTATCGTCTATTTTCTCGCTGAGAAAACGAGACAAAAGATATTAATCCCGTGACCAAGCGTCTTCGCCTCGAGGGACCGCAAATTTTTGTATTTTTTAAGTAGGTACCTCTATATCATTGGCGGTCCCTCGACGCGACGCCGCTTGGCCCAAAGAATCGTACCTATATTAAAGTAAAAGGACCAATACGTATTATTTTTTTTCTTTTTAAGTTATTTTTTGTCACGGGATTCTTTTTATTTAGTTTTTAGGGTTCCGTACCCAAAGGGTAACCAACGGAACCCTATTACTAAGCCTCCGCTGTCCGTCCGTCCATCCGTCCGTACATCAGTCTGTCAGCGGGCTGTATCTCAGGAACCGTGATAGGTAGACAGTTGAAATTTTCATAGATTGTGTATTTCTATTGCCGCTATAGCAATAAATAACAAAAATTTAAGTTTATGGCACGGAACCCTTCATGTGAGAGTCCGACTCGCACTTGGCCTGTTTTTTTATTTTGTAGGTGGAAGGCGTGTGTGAAGGTAAGAAAGAAAGTCGGAAGTACACAAGAAGAAGAATGAAAGTTTATTGCACAGACACAGGTTATAGTTCACACGCAAGAGTTCCACTGAGAAGAAGAAGGAGTGGTAGAAGAATAGTGTAGATGAACGAAAGCAAGCGAAGGTACAGTCAAAAGCGCGGCGCGGCGTAGCTATGAATCTGATTAACAGTAAGCGATCGCAAGTGGCACAATAGACGCACTGGCGGTGCGTGGCCCATCGGCATCTTACCTGCGCGAGCGCAAGGCACCGATAGTGCCGTCTCGCTCGCGCACCCGTCGAACAATAGACGCGTCATAGCTTCGCCGGCCGACCGATAAGAAACTATCTACTAATGTGAAGAATCTGTTTGTATGTAAAATGTTAGTCACAAAAAGTGATTTTATTTTTGTTTCTGATTCTATATAATACTAATTGTTAGTTGACAAACTAATATGTATATAAATTATTTTTTACTTTAATTTTGAGCAAAACATAAAATATATTTATTTAGTTTATAGTAGATTACTATGTAGGTCACTACATCACCCCCTTCCAAAGACCGTCAAGGGCGATAATAGTCGGGAAATCTAACGCGACGTCCCGACCGCGTCGTCCTGATGACGTCATCGTCAGTCGAAGGCAAGTCTCGGTTATCCGCGTTGGGTGTGTAGTGATGTGAATTTGTGTTGAGTGGTGACTGTGGTGTGTTGTGGTATGTGGTGAGTATGATGTATTGTCAGGGTCACGCAGTATGAAGGCCGGCTTAATGCGGTCTATCGATACGGTAACCGGTTTACCGTTAACCACTATCCTAAACACCTTGTCTCCTCTTGTAATGACCTTATGAGGGCCAGAGTATGCCGGTTTAAGACCACCACCGGCAGTGCAGTCCCTAAGGAACACGTGCGTGGATGAGGATAAATCCTTATAAATAAATTGTTTTGTGTTGCTGTTATGCCTAGCTGTTAGTGATGGTTGCAGATTCCGGATAATACCCGAAGTCTTGACAGGTAGGTGGTCATGTCGATGGTCTCGTCGGCCTGTGGGTCGAAAAATTCGCCTGGGAGGCGCATAGGCTGGCCGTAAACTAATTCAGCGGCTGAAGCCTGAGCGTCCTCTTTGTAAGCGCTGCGTACACCTAACAGGACAAGTGGTAGTGATTCCAGCCAACTGTCATTTGCGTGGCAGGTGATTGCAGCCTTTAGTTGACGGTGGAATCTTTCCACCAGTCCGTTACAGGCAGGATGGTACGCAGTTGTTCTGCGATGTTGGAACCCAGCAATGGCAGACAAGCTTTTGAATAGTGCTGATTCGAACTGCCTACCTCTATCGGTTACGATATCCGATGGGCAGCCGAAACGAGCAATCCAGCCGCTCAGTAGAGCTTTTGCCACTGTTTCTGCAGTTATGTCTGCTAACGGTATTGCCTCAGGCCATCGCGTAAAGCGATCGACGGCTGTGAGACAATAGCGGAAACCTTGGCACAAAATTCAAAATTCAAATTCAAAGCATTTTATTTCAAATAAACCATTCACAGGCACTTTTGAAACGTCAAGGTCGGTCAGCCAAAAACATGGAAGCTATTTGCACGTTCCAAAGCGTAGATCTCTATGGAGAAGAACGTGCAAGAAACTCCACGGACACTCTTTTAAATCATGTTCTGTTTTACAAAATTCCAAGTTACATATACTTGTTGCTTCTGCATGTGAGGACAATGCAAAGAAAAAAAAAGGGCTTATTATAAGAATTTTAAATATAAAGATTAAAATAAGCCAATGGCAGTTAAGAGATGACCAGTCTCAACCGACGGCGCCTGTTCACGAACATGACGCGTGTATCGGCACCCTTCAGCTCAACAATTTCGAAGGGAACCGAATGATCAAACCCACGCGCCGCCATCAGCGAGACATTTGAGTGAGCATGACATGCTCTCAACCACCATGCTCGTTCAAGGCCAACAAGTAAAACTATAACTACCTACTCACATAAAATGTAAATGGTTTCATGGTACTCACATTTACAAAATTTGAAAAATATGCTTCTACTTTACACAAAACTATGGTTGTCAATGACCAAATAATGAAAAATAAATTAATAAAGAGAACGATTAAGTTCTTACATCAAAAAGAATAAATAAGTAATTAATATAATAATATAATTTGTATGTATATAAGAATAAATAAACGAAATAATGTAAGAACCTCTAAAAGGAGCGAGCATCTCTTCCAAATATGAAAACATAAAAACCTAAAAAGTGGACCTAAGCAGCTGTGACTGTGGAGCAGGACCAGCATTTAGCCAAGCGTTTTTATCGAGGATATAATCTTCCAGTTTATAATACGCTTGCCTACATAGTGTGCGTTTTATGCATGCTTTAAATTTTCTCTCATTCAGTTCGAGAATATCAACTGGTATTTTATTATAAAATTTAATACAGTACCCCATAAAAGAAGTGTGTACTTTGGCCAATCTGAATCGGGGTTGATCTAATTTGTTCCTATTTCTAGTATTAAAATTATGCCTGTCACTAATCTTGCTAAAGAGATGAAGATTTTTCCGAACATACATAATATTTTCGTAAATGTATTGACAAGGTACCGTCATGATGTTGATATCCTTAAACAGTTCTCTTAGGGAATCACGCCGACGGAGATTGTAAATGGCTCTGATGGCTCTTTTCTGCAGGATAAATATAGACTCGATGTCTGCAGCACGTCCCCATAATAAGATACCGTAAGACATGATACTATGAAAGTAACTAAAATAGACCAGCCTCGCGGTATCTATATCGGTAAATTGACGGATTTTTCTGACAGCGTATGCTGCTGAACTTAGCCGTCCCGCAAGAGATGTTAAATGAGGACCCCATTGTAGCCTTGAGTCAAGCGTAATCCCCAGGAAAACCGTGTTTTCGACGAATTCAAGTTTCTCCTTGTTCAATACTATGTCGCAATCATTTCTTTTAACGTTCGGTAAGGCAAATCTGATGCATTTAGTTTTTTTCCCATTTAATACTAAATTATTAGCAGTAAACCAATTTTGGACCTGCTGTAGGGCGTTATTTACGTCGTCAAGATTTATGGAACGTCTATCTATCTTAAAAATTAAGGACGTATCGTCAGCAAATAATACCATATGAGGGTGATTTTTTAAAAGATGGGGTAGATCATTAATATATACTAGAAAGAGGAAAGGACCCAAAATAGAGCCTTGAGGTACCCCCATTTTGACTTTTAAACCCCGTGAATTGACACCATTTATTTGAACTTGCTGCTGTCTATCATTTAAGTAAGATTTTATTAGACTGAGTGCAAGTTTACCTAGTCCGTAATGTCCTAGCTTTAGGAGCAAGGTTTCGTGATTTACACAATCAAATGCCTTGGAGAGGTCACAAAAGATTCCTATGGCATCTTGTGCCTCTTCCCACGCTGAGTATATGTGTTTTAACAACGTGGCACCAGCGTCAATCGTACAACGACCCCTGGTAAAACCATACTGTTGATCGTGTAAAATTTTATTGATGTTAAAATGATTGAGCATCTGATTGAGCATTACTTTTTCAAACACTTTGCTAAAAACCGGCAAAACAGATACAGGTCTATAATTATTGGTGTCTTTGCTGTCGCCCGATTTAAATAGTGGTATAACCCTACTATATTTCATTATATCCGGAAAGACTCCTTGGTCCACACATAAATTAAATATTAAAGCCAAGTATGGTGCTATAGTTTCAATTATGGACGTGCACACTTTAATAGACATTCCCCATATGTCTTCGGTCAATTTGATTTTGATTTGCCGGAAAGCTTTTATGACTGTCACAGGGTTGATATGTTTGAACTGGAATTCAACCGTACAACCTGGAACGTTAGCTTTTAATCAATTATATGAGACCTCAGGTGAAGAATTTAAATATTCCGTAGTTTTAGTTGGTATATTGGTGAAAAAATTTACAAATTCTTGAGCTACTTCTAAATTAGAGCTTTTGGCACCATGTGTAGTCTCCAGTAAATAATCAGTGTTTCGTTCTTTATTTCTATTAGTTTCATTATTAATAACTTTCCAAACTGTCTTTATTTTATTTTCTGACGATTTGATCTTATTGCTAATATATAGGGCTTTAGCTACCTTGCAAGTATTTCTGAACACTTTAGAATATTTGTTTACAAACTTATTAAAAGAATCAGTGTTTATGACAGGCTTAAGGCCATATAGCTCATATAGTCTTTCCCTACTTATCCTAATGCCTTTAGTCGCCCAGTCACTAAATACATACTTAGGGAAAGTATCCTTAGACTTCTTTTCAAAAGTTGCATTGAATTCCTTTAGAACCACTGAAAAGAAATTATCATAAAATTTATTAGCATCTTCAATGTTATGGCCTAGAAAATTTAACTTATTTTGTAAGGTACCATTGAATTTAGCTAGTTTTCCAGTTGTAATTGGCCTATATTGTATATGAATTTTTTCCAAGGCTGCTTTAAACTGAAATGTTACCAATTGACCACTATGATCAGAGGGAAGGTAATTAACTATGGCTTTATCTAAATATTCACAATCGCAGAATACATTATCGATACAGGTTGAAGAAGTTGGTGTTACCCTAGTCGGTTCTGTAAACACATTAGACAAATTAAACGATTTAAAAAGGCTTATAAATCTGCTGCTATTTGAATTAATTTCTAAAATATTAATATTAAAATCCCCACAAATAATCGCGGGCTTGTTACCTGCTGCAAGTTTCGCAAGGATATCTTCCATTGTTGACTCAAATAAAATAAAGTTTTGAGTGTTTGGGGGTCTGTACACGCACACTATGATATGCTTATCTAGCTCAACACAGGACAGCTCGATGCAATGTTCCACTGATAAGTTAACGATGTCATTACGTTGCTTAAATTTTAAGTTTTTTTTTAATAAGATGAGGGAACCACCACGTAACATAGATTTGCGGTTAAAACAACTGCCCACATTATAATTTTCATAACTAATTAGCATCTGGTAATCCTTCAACCAGTGCTCACTAAAACATACAATGTCAAACATGGTTTTTTCTAAAAACATTTCAATTTCTAATAATTTGGAAGAGACACCTTGAATATTTTGATGAAATAATTTCAAGGCATGCTGCTGACTCCCTTTTTGACAACTATTTACTAAAGAGCAAGAAGATACCTTGTTAATGGTAGGCATAACTATTCTGTCGCTGGTATCCTCTGTTGTCTTATGTACTAGTTTAAATGAGTATCCATAGAGATACATGGAAACTCCGTACAATTTTTATAAGTATTTGTAGCACTATAGCTACCGTTACTAAGGCTCTCCACCTGATTCTTAGTAAAATTACTAAACATTGTGGATTTAATTATACAAGACTGCGACATACTACTTATGTCTGAGTTAATAAAATAAGCTAATAGCCTTGCTATTGTGTGTCTAAATTTAATTGGCAAATACACTGTATCCCTAGTCGATTTTATATTTTCCACAAGAATGTTTGTGTCAAAAAACATAAACTTGTCACTATAGTGACATACTAAAAAGTGCATGTGTTTATTTAAACTATGAATAGAATTATTTTGTCTACTTGACAATTGTTCAAAATAAGGAAATGCACACAATATAATTTTATTACAATTTAACTTTAACATCTCAGTTAGATTGTCCGTGATATCTGCTTTTTTTACATTTAAACTATTCCCTATAAACACTGTAATATTGGTATTAGAACTAAAATTATTGTTTCTTATTGACGCCATAATATGCTTGTATGATGAACTTGGCATACAGTAATTTTGTATAGGATAACTCAGGTTGTTACTTAATAATTTACCTAAACCTCTTCCTATGCTGTCTGAGAACATAACTGAATGATAACCACTTTTCACAGATAAGAAACTATTAATCTTGGGCTGTTCAATTTGAGATAAATCCTGTTCACAATCAATTACAACTTGGTTGATGACACAGCCTTCCAACCCACCATCTGCAGACCTTCTAGAAAGAGGACTTTTGGCCGAAAGGTGTCGTATTTCGACGTTTCCGAGGACGGTTACGCGACACCACGCAGCGACACACGACGCCGACGTTACGTGTATAGTCATAGTTTTAATATGGTTTATAATATGTATTTGTTTATTTTAGTTTAAGATAATTTTGTGTATTTTATCTATGGGCCTCAGATGCCTGAAAATAAAATGATATTATTATTATTATTTCGTTTATTCATTCTTATTTACATACAAAGTATATTTTTAAATATATCTCTAAAATGGATTTATTATTATTATTATTATTATAAATTAACCACCTGGGACGGGGCGTCCGATACCTCAGGCTGGACAGCATCAAGATTTGATACTGTCTGGCAAGTACACTGACACATGACTAACTCATTTGCAGCAAGAATGTGTTCTCTTATTTGGTTCTGAGATTGTATATATTTACTATTAAGAGAACTTAGTGAAGCTTCGAGTACCTGTATTTCAGACTGTAAGTGCTGTGTATCAATTTCATATATTTTTATGCTATCTTCAAGTTTAATTTGATAGTTATTTAATTTACTAATCAGGTCAACACGTTCCTTCCTGAGTGGAATATTCTTTAAAAACTGTTTATGTTGTATTTTGTACCGATAACATTTTTTAATAAACCTATTTAATTTTGCATACTTTTTTAACTTATTATGACTAGGATAGTTCTGTTTCAATAAGGAATCTTCAGTTAGGTCTATCGTGACTGTGGAATGAGGGTTACAATGGCAGAGGACCTACGAGGTCAATGTGGATGAAGGCAAACCTAGAATTCGGTAATTTGAAAGCTCCTAATGGAGCAAAGACGTGCCGTGTGGTCTTCGAGCGCTGGCAAGCTAGGCAAGAACGAACCCACTCACGACAGTCTTTCCTGATGCCAGGCCACACGTATCGGTCAGCCACCAATCTTGCTGATGCCTTGCTGCCTGGGTGACTCAAGGAGTGCAGGCTAAGGAAAATGGTGCTGCGCAACTCCTTGGGCACATATGGTCTTGGTGTAGGGGTGCTGACGTCGCAGTATAGCTGCGTTTGTGATCCTGGTACGCTAAGTTGCTTCAGGCGCAACGAGTTATGTCCTGTAAGCAGTTGCTTCAGCTCCTGGTCCTCCAATTGCGCTGCGGCGATCTTTTCAGCAGGCACAGGTTGAGTAATCTCCTCAACGCGCGAGAGAGTATCCGCCACGACATTGTTCTTCCCGGATATATGCCTAATGTCCGTTGTGAACTGGGCTATGAGATCCAGGTGACGAGATCGTCGTGGGGAACAATTCTCTTTACGAGTGTGGAAGGCGAATGTGAGAGGCTTGTGGTCTGTGTAGATCACAAAGTCACGAGCCTCCAGCATGTGCCGAAAATACTTCACACTCTCGTAAATCGCGAGCAGCTCGCGGTCGTAAGGCCTGTCCTGAGCTTAGCTTCCGCGAAAAGAAGGCAAGAGGTTCCCAAGCTCCTGCTTTCAGCTGTTGCAAGACAGCGCCCATAGCTTTGTCTGACGCATCCGTGACCAACGCTAACTTTGCGTTGCAGTCAGGATGAGCCAACATTGCTGCCTGACATAGGCTGTTCTTGCAGTTCTGGAATGCCTCGTTCTCCTCGGTTGTGAAGTTGACTGGATGTGAACCTTTAACCGATCCAGTTAACAGTGCGTTTAGGGGCGCTTGGAAAGTAGCTGCACCTGGAATGAAACGTTTGTAGAAGTTCAGCATTCCAAGGAATCTGCGCAGCTCTCTCACGGTCTTGGGCGCTGGAAAATTCTGTACGGCTTCGACCTTGGAAGGCAATGGTCTTGTGCCCTTGGCTGAGATGTGGTAGCCCAAGAAGTTTACCTCAGACACTCCAAAGGCGCACTTAGAGGTGTTAATGACCATGCCGTAGTCTCGGAGCCTAGCAAAAAGCTGGCGCAGGTGATGCTCGTGGGTCTTCTGGTCTTTCGAAAAGACCAAAAAATCGTCCAAGTAAGCGTACGTGAAGTCCAGACCCCTAAGCATTTCATCCACGAAGCGCTGAAAAGTCTGCCCGGCATTTCGTAGACCAAACGTCATGTAAGGGAATTCGAAAAGACCGAATGGCGTCGTGATCGCGGTCTTCGGGATGTCATCTGGATGGACTGGGATCTGGTTGTAAGCTTTCACAAGGTCAATTTGGGAAAATACGGTGCAGCCAGACAAACTATGAGCAAAGTCATGTATGTGTCGGATGGGGTATTGGTCAGGGATGGTTCGGGCGTTCAACATCCTGTAATCGCCACAGGGACGCCAACCATCATCTTTCTTAGGTGCTAGGTGAAGAGGCGACGACCAAGGGGACTCAGACAAGCGACAGGTGCCACACTGCAACATTGCCTCAAATTCGCCCTTCGCAATTTTTAATTTGTCAGGGGCCAATCTGCGAGGTGAACAGGATACTGGTGGCCCTGGCGTTGTGCGAATATGATGTACTGTATTGTGTTTTGAAGTGCGGTGTATACCATGTGGGCGAGTGATGTCGGGAAATTCCTGTAGTATGTGTGTGTATGCGGAATCACTAAGACTTACTTTCACTGAAGAGACGACATCAGAACGACGGACAGGCGACGCCGGGGTGGAGAGCGTAGTATGATTGTCGATGAGGCGCTGGTTCCTGCAATCAACAACCAAATTGTAGTAACATAAAAAATCCACGCCTATTATCGCCTTTGTTACATCGGCTACGATAAATCGCCAAGCGAAGTCACGGCGCAACCCTAAGTTTAAAGTTAAGTTTACGAAACCATACGTGGTAATAGATGTTCCGTTTGCCGCACACAACTGGTAATTTGTTTTATCTAGTCGTCTTGTTATTGCCGACCGAGGGTAGACGCAGAGGTCGCTGCCGGTGTCGACCAGAAACTGCACCTTCGACCTTTGATCGGTGACAAATAAGCGACCAGCACTCGGGCAATCATCGGTCGCCATCACTGATTGCCCCGCACATTTCCCGATGAAGGGTAGTCGCACGGCTTCACGCACTTCCTAGCCCGGTCTCCAAAATTCTGATAGTACCAGCACTGGGGGAACCTTCTGTAGCTGGACTGTGATCTGTGGGAGCTGGACCGATGGCGCGTACGACTACGGGATCGTCCTCTAGGACGAGACAAACGATCCACCTTCTCCGCCAGCTTCTCCATCTGCTTGGTCAGGGCGGCGATCTCGGAGTTCACGCTGTTGCTCGGGGTGCTCGACGATGCAGCAGTAGTGATGGCAGATGTTGATGCCACCTGGTTGCCGATGATGTCGTGGATCCGGTCCGCCAGCTCAGCCAGCTCGCCCAGGTCCGGCTTGGACTGGGAAGCTATGATCGCCTGTATACTTGCGGGTAGGCGGCTCGTCCAGATGGTCCTCAGGAACTCCTCCGGTACACCTGGACCAGCAAGGTTGAGGAGGTGGCGGTAAAACTGGGAAGGCTTTCGGTCACCCAGCTCTTCATGCATGAGAAGCTGCTTGATTTTCCTCTCACGCGTTGCCGAAAGTCGCTTTATGAGCTCACTTTTGAGTTTCTCATATTTCCCGGTGGTTGGAGGGTGTTCGAAGATATCCTCGACTTCAGAAGCGTATTGCGTTTCCAAGTTGCCGACAACGTAATGGAACTTGGTGTCGTCTGTCTTGATGTTGGCCAGGACGAACTGCGCTTCTATCTGGTTGAACCATAATCCCGGCTTCGCCGAGTTAAATGGCGGTATTCGCACACCCACACGACAACTTTCCGCTGCCGACTCGTCGACATCTTGATGACTGCGCGCTTTGTCTTCGGTCATCCTCGTGCTCCTGATCGGGGTCACCAATGTAGGTGGAAGGCGTGTGTGAAGGTAAGAAAGAAAGTCCGAAGTACACAAGAAGAAGAATGAAAGTTTATTGCACAGACACAGGTTATAGTTCACACGCAAGAGTTCCACTGAGAAGAAGAAGGAGTGGTAGAAGAATAGTGTAGATGAACGAAAGCAAGCGAAGGTACAGTCAAAAGCGCGGCGCGGCGTAGCTATGAATCTGATTAACAGTAAGCGATCGCAAGTGGCACAATAGACGCACTGGCGGTGCGTGGCCCATCGGCATCTTACCTGCGCGAGCGCAAGGCACCGATAGTGCCGTCTCGCTCGCGCACCCGTCGAACAATAGACGCGTCATAGCTTCGCCGGCCGACCGATAAGAAACTATCTACTAATGTGAAGAATCTGTTTGTATGTAAAATGTTAGTCACAAAAAGTGATTTTATTTTTGTTTCTGATTCTATATAATACTAATTGTTAGTTGACAAACTAATATGTATATAAATTATTTTTTACTTTAATTTTGAGCAAAACATAAAATATATTTATTTACTTTATAGTAGATTACTATGTAGGTCACTACAATTTCAAGATTTTTAAACTTAATTTACCTAATAGGTACTACTAGAAAAACCTATGATCTCTTCATCTTCCTGCCCTTATCCCATGTAACTTGGGGTCGGCGCAAGACGATTTTTGCTTCCATTTTGCCTATCAACCGTCATACTATCGCGGCGCTGCCGTGTGTGGTGTCTAGTCCTCGAGGTTCCGGAAGGCAGCAGCCATGTCCTCCAGCAGTTGGTCGAAGTCAGCCTTGATTTTGCTCCTCATACCATCCATATTTTTTTGGGATTCATTTCCTATCCATCCATCCACATAATGATCTACTCACCTAAACGGTACTTCATCCACCAATGTATTAATTGCGACCATTTAAATGAATACGAAAATGGATGGTCTGCTATAAGTGAGGAGTAGGGTATCCTGCAGATTTCAGGACATGCTTCAGCATCAAGTTAAGGGTAAGGGTATTCCAGTGAGTACAAACCCGATACCTCTGCTGCAACTAAGTGAGGAGTTGGGTATTCTGCAGACCTCAAGTAATGCCACAGCATCAGGTCAATATAACCATGTTTTAGCAGTCATTGAAGTAACAGAAAGCTGGAACTCAAAACTGTATGTGGGTAGAGTGTATATTATAGTGGATTTATTTAGTTATAATAACTTAACTAAATAAATCCAATATAATATACACTCTGTAATTATTGATTATAAATAGAAACGTCCGTTTTCAGAATATAGTGTAAAAAATAAGTTTTATAAAAAATGCGTCACTTAATACAATTGTAAACTAAAGTAATTTGTAAATAGTTACTTAGGATTATTTACCCAATATGGAAGCGATAGGCGCCGGGGTCCCGCGGTGGTCACGGACATCCCTCTTTTTTAGTCGGGGTTAAAAATATAAACATGTTTATAGTCTAAAGCTGGCTGTTCATACTGTCCGGCGAGTACCAATAGTTTGTCGCAGCGACAAGATCTATCAAAGATTAGTGATTAATATTTATAAGTAAAACAGCATTGTATACACTTTATATTTATTTATTTATAACTTTCGTCTCCTCACGTAACGACACAGAGGTCCAAACAGCAAGTAATAATATACGTTATTATAGCGATGATTGTTTGTACAGGTCACCGCGAGGCTGCGCGTGCGCACGCCGCAGCGACTACTATCAAAGTAAACATAATACTGAACTCTTATACATTTCCGATACATCAAAATGCTGGTAACACTGATATCGAGACACGAAAAGCGTAAAAACTGCAGCTTTTTTCAACAAAAACATGTTACTTTGATTAACTCTAATAATAACGTGGAATGCAAAAGGGTACTCGATATTATGATTTTTATAACACGTAAAATACAAACGGGCGTAAAATAATTCATTGTTAGTGTATAAATAGTATATATTTTATATAAATAACAACTAATTAACTGCGAGCGTCGCGCACGGCTCTCGGACATTTGTTCGCGTATTTACAAATGGAGCCGAGGGTCCCTCGAGCCGCGCGCGGGACTCGATTTCAACAATTGGAATCACGAATTCTGCATTGAAATACGAGTAATTATATAATTAAACCTAATCACACTACGTAGACTTTAACACAGTTATTTACGTCTATTTCGTGTATTAACAATACGCCTCGCGCTGCACTGTCGACTGTCGCCCAGCGCGACAACGCCAATATGGCTCCAATTCACCTAGCGCTACAGTAAGGTGGCATGCGTGTGCAGGAAGAGGCGACAGTCGCGGCGCAGCCGTGTGTGGTGTCTAGTCCTCGAGGTTCCGGAAGGCAGCAGCCATGTCCTCCAGCAGTTGGTCGAAGTCAGCCTTGATCTTGGCCTCTCCATCTTTCACGGGGTCCTGGGAACAAAACCAGACATTATTGATTGCCTTATAAACAAGAGAGTGACGCACGAGTGAATAACTAAATACTGCATTATGCTTTTGCATGATAAACTGAGCATCAGCGCATCCAGACCATACACAAATTGCAGATGTGTTGCGTTCTAGAACAAGTGCTGAAATGCCTCGTGTGTCTCTACACACTACACACTACACTCTACACTGTTTTGTGTCAGAAATTTTATGATAGTAGATTAGTTAGTCGAAAGGACATTGTAAAAAATTTCCTATGAACCAACACGCATGAAATATTTACTATAATTAATAGTTCTTTTAATAATATACATTACTTATATTTTATTAGAACGGGTATTTTTTAATTTCGAAAACATTTTAAAAAGTATTCACTTTCGTCCTTAGCTTCCGTTATAATCCTCGGTGATAGTTCTATTATTTTTTTGATCAATTTGAAGTTTTTAATAGGCAAAGTTATTATAGCTCATACAGCCAAGTCTTTGTAACAGCACTCTTAATAGGAGTTTGACACCGATGAGCGTCAGTATTCTCAACACTTGATATACGATAATGATTTTTAGTTACAAACAGTCCGCTATGATGTCGCGGAACCATAATAAGCCTTATCAAAAAACTCGATTGAAAGCGCTGTTTGAAACGAGCTGTTTAATATCGACACTGACAGTTGACGAATTGACAGATGACAACATTTGACATTTGGTAGTAATGTCACTTGGCGCGCGCATTCTTTTTTTATTACATTCAGTAATAAATGCTAAGTTATTGCTACAGTCCCAATCACGCAAGCTTGCCTCCGGAAAGTACGCCGCAATCGGCTGCGCAGAATGTCAATTTGACAACAAACATACCACCGCGCATGCGCGGGTAGCTCGCGCATGCGCGGATTAGCGCAAGCGCGCGGGTGTAGTGGCATCTCACTCGCTCGTATACGTTCGATGCATAAGCGTGTCCCGCTTGCTCAATGCAATACGACTGTGGATGCGAAAAGTGTTACACGTAGTTATTGTTTTTAATAATTTATTATGGTTATTTCTTACAGTTTGATTTGTGTTCTTGTGGTGTATGTGTTTGTTGTGTTACTTTTTGATATTTTATTGTTACTGGTAGTCTTTGTTACTTGTTTATAGTATAATACGTATAAACAAAAAAATATTTTAAGAACGTAACACTTTTTTACGCGATTGCACCTGCGCGGACTTCACTCGAAGCTAACTTCCGAGAGGCAAGCCACGCTGACGCGACCTGTACTTATCGAATGTTTATACTGACGTAATTATAACCTCAAAATCCGAAAGTGTTTTGATGTTTTCCGATTTCTCAAAAGTGTCCGTAGTTTTAATTTAGGTTTAATCGAATATATACATTATCTAAAACCCAAAGAGTAAATACACCTCCCTGTTGGATCTTAGGCGAGCTATGTATGTACGACGAGCAATGTCCTTTATCATTGAAGCTCCTTCACAAACGGCTGCACCATACAGGTATAACAGGTGAACTTTTACAAAAAGATGAATATCGTGTGTTTAATGGTGCAACAATCTTGCCTGCAAATGATTACGTTATGGGCCCAGAAGTACTCATATTGATGTGAGTGGGGTTACGGACGTTCCAGGTGACCTTGTTGTCGGACTGCGCAGTGGACTCTACAGTAGTATCGTTACCTTGAACTTCATGGAGGAGAGCTGGTAGAGCACATTGTCCATGGCGTCGCGGATGACGTTCCAGGTGACCTTGTTGTCGGACTGCGCGGTGGACTCTACAGTAGTATCGTTACCTTGAACTTCATGGAGGAGAGCTGGTAGAGCACATTGTCCATGGCGTCGCGGATGACGTTCCAGGTGACCTTGTTGTCGGACTGCGCGGTGGACTCTACAGTAGTATCGTTACCTTGAACTTCATGGAGGAGAGCTGGTAGAGCACATTGCCCATGGCGTCGCGGATGACGTTCCAGGTGACCTTGTTGTCGGACTGCGCGGTGGACTCTACAGTAGTATCGTTACCTTGAACTTCATAGAGGAGAGCTGGTAGAGCACATTGCCCATGGCGTCGCGGATGACGTTCCAGGTGACCTTGTTGTCGGACTGCGCGGTGGACTCTACAGTAGTATCGTTACTTCATGGAGGAGAGCTGGTAGAGCACATTGTCCATGGCGTCGCGGATGACGTTCCAGGTGACCTTGTTGTCGGACTGCGCGGTGGACTCTACAGTAGTATCGTTACCTTGAACTTCATGGAGGAGAGCTGGTAGAGCACATTGCCCATGGCGTCGCGGATGACGTTCCAGGTGACCTTGTTGTCGGACTGCGCGGTGGACTCTACAGTAGTATCGTTACCTTGAACTTCATGGAGGAGAGCTGGTAGAGCACATTGCCCATGGCGTCGCGGATGACGTTCCAGGTGACCTTGTTGTCGGACTGCGCGGTGGACTCTACAGTAGTATCGTTACCTTGAACTTCATAGAGGAGAGCTGGTAGAGCACATTGCCCATGGCGTCGCGGATGACGTTCCAGGTGACCTTGTTGTCGGACTGCGCGGTGGACTCTACAGTAGTATCGTTACTTCATGGAGGAGAGCTGGTAGAGCACATTGCCCATGGCGTCGCGGATGACGTTCCAGGTGACCTTGTTGTCGGACTGCGCGGTGGACTCTACAGTAGTATCGTTACCTTGAACTTCATGGAGGAGAGCTGGTAGAGCACATTGCCCATGGCGTCGCGGATGACGTTCCAGGTGACCTTGCTGTCGGACTGCGCGATGGACTCTACAGTAGTATCGTTACCTTGAACTTCATGGAGGAGAGCTGGTAGAGCACATTGTCCATGGCGTCGCGGATGACGTTCCAGGTGACCTTGTTGTCGGACTGCGCGGTGGACTCTACAGTAGTATCGTTACCTTGAACTTCATGGAGGAGAGCTGGTAGAGCACATTGCCCATGGCGTCGCGGATGACGTTCCAGGTGACCTTGTTGTCGGACTGCGCGGTGGACTCTACAGTAGTATCGTTACCTTGAACTTCATGGAGGAGAGCTGGTAGAGCACATTGCCCATGGCGTCGCGGATGACGTTCCAGGTGACCTTGTTGTCGGACTGCGCGGTGGACTCTACAGTAGTATCGTTACCTTGAACTTCATGGAGGAGAGCTGGTAGAGCACATTGCCCATGGCGTCGCGGATGACGTTCCAGGTGACCTTGTTGTCGGACTGCGCGGTGGACTCTACAGTAGTATCGTTACCTTGAACTTCATGGAGGAGAGCTGGTAGAGCACATTGCCCATGGCGTCGCGGATGACGTTCCAGGTGACCTTGTTGTCGGACTGCGCGGTGGACTCTACAGTAGTATCGTTACCTTGAACTTCATGGAGGAGAGCTGCTAGAGCACATTGCCCATGGCGTCGCGGATGACGTTCCAGGTGACCTTGTTGTCGGACTGCGCGGTGGACTCTACAGTAGTATCGTTACCTTGAACTTCATGGAGGAGAGCTGGTAGAGCACATTGCCCATGGCGTCGCGGATGACGTTCCAGGTGACCTTGTTGTCGGACTGCGCGGTGGACTCTACAGTAGTATCGTTACCTTGAACTTCATGGAGGAGAGCTGGTAGAGCACATTGCCCATGGCGTCGCGGATGACGTTCCAGGTGACCTTGTTGTCGGACTGCGCGGTGGACTCTACAGTAGTATCGTTACCTTGAACTTCATGGAGGAGAGCTGGTAGAGCACATTGCCCATGGCGTCGCGGATGACGTTCCAGGTGACCTTGTTGTCGGACTGCGCGGTGGACTCTACAGTAGTATCGTTACCTTGAACTTCATGGAGGAGAGCTGGTAGAGCACATTGCCCATGGCGTCGCGGATGACGTTCCAGGTGACCTTGTTGTCGGACTGCGCGGTGGACTCTACAGTAGTATCGTTACCTTGAACTTCATGGAGGAGAGCTGGTAGAGCACATTGCCCATGGCGTCGCGGATGACGTTCCAGGTGACCTTGTTGTCGGACTGCGCGGTGGACTCTACAGTAGTATCGTTACCTTGAACTTCATGGAGGAGAGCTGGTAGAGCACATTGCCCATGGCGTCGCGGATGACGTTCCAGGTGACCTTGTTGTCGGACTGCGCGGTGGACTCTACAGTAGTATCGTTACCTTGAACTTCATGGAGGAGAGCTGGTAGAGCACATTGCCCATGGCGTCGCGGATGACGTTCCAGGTGACCTTGTTGTCGGACTGCGCGGTGGACTCTACAGTAGTATCGTTACCTTGAACTTCATGGAGGAGAGCTGGTAGAGCACATTGCCCATGGCGTCGCGGATGACGTTCCAGGTGACCTTGTTGTCGGACTGCGCGGTGGACTCTACAGTAGTATCGTTACCTTGAACTTCATGGAGGAGAGCTGGTAGAGCACATTGCCCATGGCGTCGCGGATGACGTTCCAGGTGACCTTGTTGTCGGACTGCGCGGTGGACTCTACAGTAGTATCGTTACCTTGAACTTCATGGAGGAGAGCTGGTAGAGCACATTGCCCATGGCGTCGCGGATGACGTTCCAGGTGACCTTGTTGTCGGACTGCGCGGTGGACTCTACAGTAGTATCGTTACCTTGAACTTCATGGAGGAGAGCTGGTAGAGCACATTGCCCATGGCGTCGCGGATGACGTTCCAGGTGACCTTGTTGTCGGACTGCGCGGTGGACTCTACAGTAGTATCGTTACCTTGAACTTCATGGAGGAGAGCTGGTAGAGCACATTGCCCATGGCGTCGCGGATGACGTTCCAGGTGACCTTGTTGTCGGACTGCGCGGTGGACTCTACAGTAGTATCGTTACCTTGAACTTCATGGAGGAGAGCTGGTAGAGCACATTGCCCATGGCGTCGCGGATGACGTTCCAGGTGACCTTGTTGTCGGACTGCGCGGTGGACTCTACAGTAGTATCGTTACCTTGAACTTCATGGAGGAGAGCTGGTAGAGCACATTGCCCATGGCGTCGCGGATGACGTTCCAGGTGACCTTGTTGTCGGACTGCGCGGTGGACTCTACAGTAGTATCGTTACCTTGAACTTCATGGAGGAGAGCTGGTAGAGCACATTGCCCATGGCGTCGCGGATGACGTTCCAGGTGACCTTGTTGTCGGACTGCGCGGTGGACTCCACGGCGTGACGCGACATGTCGTAGAAGGCGATGATGTTCTTCAGCATGCCCACGGTCTTGTAGAAGGGGCAGAAGCGATCGTACGCTGAGTAACTGTGGGGGAGAAACACAAGTTTGAGAGAGGCCAGTTACAGAGTTTAAAATGATAAGGAGCGCGGGGAGGGAGGAGTGCGGGCAGGGAGGTGCGCGGGGAGGGAGGAGTGCGGGCAGGGAGGTGCGCGGGGAGGGAGGAGTGCGGGCAGGGAGGTGCGCGGGGAGGGAGGTGCGCGGGCAGGGAGGTGCGCGGGGAGGGAGGAGCGCAGGCAAGGCTTTTTTATTGAGACAAGTCCGCCACACATCCTAACCACTGCAACTCCTGGAAGCCAGGCTCAACAGAAGCGACCACCAAGAAAACGCTGATCCAATAAAGCCCGGCGAGTCCCGCAGAAACGATTCAACTGTCTTGGATCCCGCAACAATATTAATCAAAAAATACAGCGAAGGAGTAGCAAAAAAAAATATAATTTCCACTTCCCTCCTTATCAAGCAACAGAGCTAGGTCAATAGGCACCAAGGACATATACGACTGGGTTAATCCCAGTTGCCAAACACCATGGATTACATAAACCTTATGGGTCCTAAAACTTATGGGTCCTAAATTGTGGACTACTTTGGTTCCAATAATCAATAATCATCTTTATTTGTACAGTTGTTAAATTAGTTCCTGATTTTTTTGATTTCATATTTCAGTTAGTGTATTTGTTAGTTTTAGTTAATGTGAAATACAATTGAATATATTTAAAAAAAAAGTTCCTGTAATAGGAATGGCAAAATCGCTTGAATGCACGAAATTTGTTCAGGGTTCTACAAGGTCCGTACAGTAAACTACTCCGGATGTAACCTGAATACTATCTAACATAATATTGTGTTCAGTTTGTCAAAGAATACACACCCATAAAGCGGGTTTCAGGTTTATTTATTTTTAGGGATAACAATAGCTTACAAAACTTAACTTATGCTATACTATTGTGCCATAGGGACCGTGCACGGCGTTGACTATGCCATCTAGTGCCGCATATTCGAAGTTTTAAGGTACAGAATACTTGACATTGACGCTTCTGTGTTGCCCCCTGTGGTTCCTGCACGCTCAGTTTAGGGGAACGTGCGCGAAGAAGACTGTGCCATCAAGCGTAGCTATTTTGAATTTTTTACTTGAAACATACTTGACAGTGACATTTCTGTGCTGCCAACTACAGTTTCTGCACGCTCCCCATATAGTACAGCATTTCAAGCAAATCAGTATTATATATTATAGCTAATTGTGAACATGTTCTAAATAAATGTATGGTGAGCAATATTGTAGTGCTATGAACTATATGCTATTGTAGAGCCGCACTGGTAAAGCCGTATGACTGCAGGCAAGGCGGGCCGCGACCCTGTTCACTTGGGAGGTTTCTTCCCAGAATTTATATAGAATCACACCATAGAAAGCTAATTTTATCAAAACCATGCTTGTTTGTTTGTAAGCACATTACTTCAAAAAGCAGATCTTCTACATGAGGAAAAAAGAGGATGTCTGTGGGGTCAGCTAGTTACCTGTTCTGCTGCAGGAAGTCATCCTTGAGCAGTTTGGCCACCTCCAGCGTGATCTTGTCGGCCTCGGCCAGCGACGCCTTGCCCACCAGCTGCACGATTTCTGACAGGTCCTCTTCCTCCTGCAGGATTTCCTTGACCTGTGGGAATATTTGGGTTACATGGTTAGTTTCTCAAAAAAGAAAACAACGGTTTGCACTCCGGGAGTGCCGGCAGAAGTGAAAACTTGAATACGTGCTTCTCTCCCTCAGTCTTACGAATTTCCAATCAGGTCACGAGTCCTGACGCGAGTTTATTTTTTAACCATCACAAAAAAGTGCACAACGCCGCTAAAGAAGTTTTCACTTCAAAAAAAACCTTATACATGTTGTTGCCATATGGAAGGAAATTACCCTAAATACCGTCGTAGATAGAAAATATTACCGAGTGGAGACTTCATTTTAAATTTAATTACAATATGAACAGCATTTTAAATAATCGCCTGTCTGAACCGGGAATCGAACCCGGAAATGCGAAAAAATGTATCTGTAGTTTTGTACCGATCGAAAGTTTTAATTATATTTATACATTTATTTCTTCTAAATAACATAGCATCCTACTAATATTATAAATGTGAAAGTTTGTGTGTTTGTCCGTCAATCACGCAAAAACGGCTGAAGGGATTTTGATGAAATTTGGCACACATGATGTTAACATCCTGGAATAACATATAGGCTACTTTTTATCCCGGTAACTAACATAGCTTAATAGGGAAATGCAGATTTCATAATTATCAATATTTTGTGACCCAAATGTAAAAAAAGCATAAGAGAAGGGCCAGTGCAACGTTTTTATTCCAGCTAACATTGATTTTTAACAATAATTACAAATTTAAAGTAACGTGAAACGGAACGTGTTTTAATATACCAATCCGCATCTGGTGACGTCACTCGTGTCAGTCTATATTCCAAGATCCCAGGGCTCCCAGACGTTAGTTATTTCGCAGTATCAAAATATTTTAATAAGAGTAGTGCCAGTGTAATTTCAACGTATGCATAATAAGTATCTGCTAGCTCCATCCAATGGGCAATTTTTTTTAGTGCTGTATGTAGGTATGCCATATTTCATAAGTCTATAGGAGGTAGTTTTGCAGTTTTCTTTTTATACTTAGTAAATAAACTATGTCCAAAAGATACTTGTGAATAGGATCTCAATTGTCAGTGGAGATAGCGATCAGTTCTTACACTATTACAATGACTCATTAGTCTTAAAATTTTTACTAACTATTTAAGAAGATGTATTATGTAAAAATCGTGAAAATTATCTAGTCGGTTTATAGCTAGCATCTGATGATGATACTTACAAACTGGCGGTCGCGTCAGCTCAAACTAGCAGCTAAGCGAATGTTCAAAGTACCTACATACTAACACTATTCTATTCCCCACATTTTGTTACTGAGAAAATAAGTAAGTTCTGGAAGCACTGGGATCTTGCTCTATAACTTTGAATTATGACAGTTCTTGACCAGTGACAGACATGAGTGACGTCATCGTCCGAATTGGCGCGAGAATTTAAACTGTCTGTTTAAAAACGCAAATTTAGCAATCAATTAAAGCGTTTTCATTTTTTATTTATGTGGCGGTCTAATCTAGACGAGTTTCTTTAAAATGAAAGCAAAAATAGAAATATTGCATGTTCCCTATATGTATAATAGAGGATGAAATGGAAATCTAGAGTTGCTGCCGCCTTAGTACTCGTACTTCAGATTCAAAGTACCAGGAGAACAGAAACATGACGAAATATTTTTGGGGCTGGAATTGTGAGCGCTAAAGAATCATAAGTACCAGGACACCAGAAACATGTTGAAGAATTTTCAGAGCTGGAATTGTTAGCGCTAAAGATTCGCCAGTACCAAGAGATCAGAAATATGCCAAAGTATTTTTGAGCAAAATATTTTTTATCACCAGGAGTACAGCAGTGCGATTATGTAAACATGTCGAAGTGAAGGCTTGGGTGAAGTGATCGTAAAGTGACCCGTCGATCCATGTAATCAATATGGAATGACCGCTCACTTCGTGGTCACTTCACCAAGGCTTCACTTCGACATGTATGAGAATCGACCGGCTGATACAAGAGATTTTTTCGGGCCGGAATTGTGAACGTTATAGCTTGACAAGTACCAGGAGACCAGAAACATGTCGCAGTATTGTCAGGGCTGGAATTGTTAGCGCTGAAAATTCACGAGTACCAAGAAACCAGAAATATGTCAAAGTATTTTTGAGCAAAATAATTTTTTTATCACGAGTATTGATATTGATATCGAAGATTTTTCCGGGCTGGAATTGTGAAAGCTGTAGATTCACAAGTACCAGGAGAGCAGAAACATGTCGAAGTATTTCCGGCGCTGTAATTATGATCGGTTAAGATTAAAAAGTACCAAGAGACCAGAAATATGTCGAAATTTCTTCCGGACGGCTAGAATTATGAGCGCTAAAGATTCATAAGTACTAGGAGACCATAATCATGTCAAAGTATTTTTGGTCAAGAATTGTGAACGTTAAAGATTCACAAGTACCAGGAGACCAGGAAGTTGGCGAAGTTATTCCGGGCCTGTAAGTACTAACAGCAAAGACTCACAAACTATCAGGTTACCAGAATCATGGAGATGTATTTCCATAGATGAGAATATGAGAAAAAGGAAGAATACTATAATTGATTTAAAAGAGTAGGGTTACCTTGGTCCTGAGGGGCACGAACTCCACGTAGTTCTTGTCGTAGAAGTCGTCGAGCGCGCGCATGTACTTGCTGTAGGAGATGAGCCAGTTGATGGCCGGGAAGTGCTTGCGCTGCGCCAGCTTCTTGTCCAGGCCCCAGAACACCTGCACGATGCCCAGCGTGGCCGCCGTCACCGGGTCCGAGAAGTCTCCGCCGGGCGGCGACACGGCGCCCACGATGGACACGGAGCCTGCGCCACAACCCACTTACTAGCGAACCAGGGCTCCGACCTCCGCACATCGTCGTGGTCACACAACAGTTCAACAATAATAATAACTAAGGCGTGACCTTGTCCCTCCAGGTCCCTCCAAAACATAAGGCGAGATCGAAGTTAAAAGCGACATCTCAAGGAATCAAAAAAAAGCTGGCCAAATGCTAGTTGGATTCTTTTTCAACATTTTCGAACAACATTTTTCACAAAGGATTTTCGATTCTCTTTGTCAATTTCAGATACATTTGATCTATGAAAAATTGGTTTCAACAGCACAACAACAATACGGGAACACTTGAAAATGGCGACTGTTGTGGTTTATCCTACAAGTTTCTAAGGCTCAAAGGGCTAGGGACTAAAACCGTTAAACATGAGTAAAACAAAAGAGCGCTATGTCGTCACCTTCCCTGTCGGGGTTGCCCAGACACTTGACGCGGCCGGCGCGCTCGTAGAAGGACGCCAGGCGCGCGCCCAGGTAGGCGGGGTAGCCCGAGTCCGCCGGCATCTCGGCCAGGCGCCCCGAGATCTCGCGCAGCGCCTCGGCCCAGCGGGACGTGGAGTCCGCCATCATGGACACGTTGTACCCCATGTCACGGAAGTACTCGGACAGGGTGATACCTGCCAGCGCACAACACTAATGACTTCATGTTTCATCCAGTTTTGAAAAAAAACAAAAAAATATAAGACGCATGTCATTCGACACGTGTGTCCTTTACAGTTAAAGCCATAATGACTGGTCCACATCATAGCTTACCATCAAGTAAGATTGTGGTCGAACGCGACCCTATCATTATTTAAAAATGCATAATATTGCTTCATAAGCAGAGAGGTAAAATTATCAGATTTCTGTTTAAATTTTCACTAAAGTTATATTCAAAGTAGCATCTAAAATTGTAATAAACATAGTAGTTTTAATAACCATTATCTTAAGGATTAAATGAAGCCAGTTTAGGCACAGTCCTGAGAGAGCCATAACATAGCAAGTTGAGCACGTACCCGTGTAGATGGACGCCTCGCGCGCGGCCACGGGCATGTTGGAGGTGTTGGCCACGAGCGCCGTCCGCTTCATGATGGACTCGGTGACGCCCTCGATCTCCACCGTCAGCTCGGGGAAGTCGCGCAGCACTTCAGACATCTCGTTACCTGCGCGAGTACCGAGCTTACTATACGACACTGACTCGCCGATATTCTAATGTGGATAAATAAACCTGGGACAATAAGTCACCTGTACAGGGAATGTGCAGGAGCTATAGGTGGCAGCACAGGAGTGTCATTGTCAATTATATTTTACTTATAAGATTCGGAATTGTAACGCTAAGTGGTAGCACAGTGTCAATCATCAATGTCAAATTTTCTTAATGTTAAAGTTTCGAATACGCAGTACTAGATGGCATAGGTACCTAGTCAACACCGTGCATGTTCCCTTTAATAATGAAAATCATCAAATAGTAACAAAATGTATTGATCTATTAGCACTCTTTAGCAACATGGTGCCCTAAAGTGTCACATTGCAGATATTTTGAGGTAGTCACCATGCTCGGCTCTCATATAAAAAAGTTCACACCTTCGAATGGGATTTATTTTATTTGAAATAACCTATCCACAATATATCGACAGTTTATGATCTCGAAAGAGTTATTACACGATGTTTGCAATACCCGGTGACAGATTTCCCAGTATCAGGTCATGTTTACGTACCACGCTCTCCGCAACCGACGTAGATGATGACGTCGGAGTTGGAGTACTTGGACAGCGCCTGCGACACCACCGTCTTGCCGCAGCCGAAGGCGCCGGGGATGGCCGTGGTGCCTCCCTGCACGCAGCTGCACACACACACACATTGTTATGTGACGGTACTACATATTTCATGTTTTATACGTCAAACTTTGAATTCTAATGAAATAACGGTTCATCCTTTTATGAAAAAATCGACATAGGTACTAAGGTTGACCTGTATTTTAATACTACATCAGGCAGTATACTGAACAAGTACACCGTGTGTACTTGTTCAGTATACTGCCTGATGTCTGCCTGATGTCGGTCTTTTTTTTCTAGTCTTATTAAAAGTTCACAGGGATTTTCTTAGTGGAATTGTATAAGACTATAAGTCTTAGCTTAGTATAGCTCTAGCACTGAAAAACTTGTGGCATATACGGGTTTTCGGCGTCGCTACCGGCGCGGGGTTGTACTCACGGGAACAGCGAGTCGAGCACCCTCTGGCCGGTCAGCAGCGGATGGTTGGCGGGCAGCTTCTCGGTGACGGGGCGCGGCTGGCGCACGGGCCACACCTGCAGCATGCTGTACTTCGCCTTCTCGCCGTCGAACTCCGTCTCCAGCACCACGTCCTGCACAGGGCGCGAGTTCAGAGATGCTAGTGCTAGGCCCATACTCACTCCTCCTCTTACCGTTTCTACAGTTTCGCACAACGGACCGCATCAAAATAATATAATAATTTATTCAAATAAAACTGTCCTGTGAGCTGGTGGAGCCACCTCTTTCGTTCTCTTCCTCCGGCGGTGCCGCAACTGGTTTTTGAGCTCATAGAAAAGACTTAATACGTGTTTTTTGTACACGTCCTTCTATGTACTGTACTGACGGGAAAATAATTGCAACAGGAATCAGTTGCTTGACAGATAAAATATTAGGAGAAATTTAACATCGAAGCATTTTTTACATTCTACTTTGGAGAATGAATGTAAAATAGGCACAAGGCAGCATTTTATTTTTATTAGAAATATTTTTTTTTTTTTGACAAAATCTTTGCGGTCTGTGAATTTAATAGAATTTAATTTCTGAGCATATGGTACATTGAAGTTTTAAAAATAAAAAGATTCACATACACTACCATTACCGGTGTAGAAATATAAAATTAAGTTACAAGTACAGTACAATTTAATCCTGAGACAATAAATATTAGTTTTTGTGAATACTTACAGTTACTTTGTAGTTGCCGGCGGGTGCGATGTATGTGACGGTACCCTTGGCGCGCGGTGGCATCAGCATCTTGTGCTTGACTAGAGTGTTCTCGTGCACGATACCATACAGGTCTCCTCCGGTGATGTGAGAGCCGGGCTGCACAACAAACGTTCATTATATCATCGCATATACATGCAAGCTGTTTGAGGGGCTCAATAATGGTGATAGTAGATAGCAGTAGAATGGTACAGCATAGATAAGTGACTATCCACTCAACTGAGCCTCGGTTTAAGTGGTTAGCCTGGGCTGTCATTCGTAGATTAGCTGACAGACAGTCAAGACAAAAAACCGAAAGTCTGACAACCAGTGTTATTGAATGGTATATCATGTCATATCTGTGTTGTCACTGGACTTTGGAAATAAGATACGCAGTCACTCCATGTAAAACACTCAGTAACACGACCCGGATGCAACTGATATTCAAGCTGCATCCAGGACACTGGAAGCCGACTTAGTTGGGAAAGGCTATCCTTGAGCAAAGTCATATAGCCAAAAATATATTATGGTTTATATTCAATAATACCTTGAATTGTTCAAAGACAAATTTCTCAAACTTTACATAAAAAGCCATTTGGTCTACCCACCTTGACGTTCAATGGGTTGAATTCCCAGGTGCCTTCCCTGCCAAGACTGGGCACGTTGACTCCCTTGGGGATGTAGATGGACTTTGTCAGTTCGTTGATGTCCTTCAGGGGACGCTGGATACCGTCAAAGATGGAGCCCAGGATACCGGGACCCAGCTCCACGGACAGGGGCTTGCCGGTACGCAGCACAGGGTCACCCACGGTTACACCTGAGGTTTCTTCGTATACCTATGTTGAATATAGAATTTTTATAAAATTCAAATGTGTAGAATTTGTGGCTAACTAACTTTAACAGGTTAAAAAGCGAGATATTAAATTATTTGTTCAATAATGGGGTATTTTACTAAAAAAAACTAATTAGTCTGTTAGATACATTTAAAAAAAATATTCAACACGGATTTGTTCTTTTTTAACGTAAACAAAAAATAAAGGAGATACAACGAGTCGAAGGCACGCGTGACGTCATCTGGCTTTTTTTAGTAAATTACCACATTATAGACAATATTTACACCCAACTTTTTTTATGACAATTAGTCTAGACTTCTCTTTCTTTCTTTCTAACATCTCTTTCTTTCTAACTTTTCTCTCTTTTTAAGATAAGTCTTATTGCCCTGCACTTGTACAATGATAAGCAATTGTTATTATTCTCATTGACTTTAAGTAGGTACCTACTTAGGCTGATTTTTCTAACACAAGATCTTTATCTAAATCAGAATTGTTCGTTTTAAATAAAAACCGGCCAAATGCGACTTTGACTCGCATAAAAAGGGTTCCGAACGATTATTATTTTAAAATCATATTAAGACTCCTTATAGGTTTTCCTGTATGGTCAATTTTCATCATTTTCGTTAATAATTTCGAAATGGAATATTTTAAAATTATAAAAAAATTACTTCTGTGACCCTGACAATGAGCCCTTTCATTTGATATGTCACACAGTTTCTTAATTTTGCTCCCAAAATGTGACCCCATTTTCAAAAATGTATGTCTGTTCGTTATGCGTGTTTGGGTCACAAAAGGTTATAATATTATGTGTATCAAATTTCAATTGAATCAGTTCAGTAGATTCGGAGATTAGGCTGTGACAGATGGACCGACAAACAGACAGACAACCGAGTGATCCTATAAATAAGGGTTCCGTTTTTTCATAAACAGGTTCAGAACCCTTAAAACGGTCAAATTTGATGTTTTGTTGCGCCGATCCCAAGTAACATGGGATAGGAGCAGGAAGATGATGATCAAATTGAGTATATTGCAGAATGTGTACTCTTCATCAATTGCCGAAGTGGTCCACATACCTGGATGGTGGCCATGTCACCTTCCAGTCGGATGATCTCTCCGACCAGCTCGTTGTACCCGACGCGCACCAGCTCGTACATAGCCGACCCCGACATCTTCTCCGCCGTGACGACTGTTGATACAAACACGCTGGGTTCATTTATACTCATATTTATTCAGAAAACTTACAAGGGACACCTGGGTTCTTAAGCAGGACTTCATTACAGCAGGTGTACTCAGAATTGGTTTGAGTGGGTGTGTCCAGTAGGTATTTTGGCCCATACAGGGGTGAACAACTAATGACAATTTGGTAATAATAATATGTTCATTGTTCGTACAGCTAAGGAGTGAACCCCTGATGAAATCTGTGTTTCCTGATAGCTACAACCATCTTAGTGAATAGGCTATTTCTAGGCAAACATGCTCCATTGTCGCCCATCTCTTCACTTTTCAAAATGATTAATAGTGGCCAAGCGCGAGCCTATCAACCAACTAAAAAGTAACTGTTATGGACCTACATATGTTTACTACAGTTGTGAAGTTGACAGAGTGATGGAAACAGTCATTTCATGTTCATGTTATGTTGTTCCAACTGACAGTGATTATGTTGTTAATGAGCAATGCGTTAATTTTTATGTGTTGGATTGTATGCACACAGCTGACCTCATCGCCATTTTGGTAAATAGAACCCAAAATTGATTCCTGACTATATATTAATTACTATTATTATTCCTGACTATTATTATTTTTTATACATTTTTCCCAAGTTTTGTCAATGCACTGCAAATTTTAGGAGCATGCATTATGTCATGCAACACAATGAATAGTATCTGGTGCCAAATACGCCTAAGAATGACGTAACGTGCGTTCATAACGATTCGAGCTAAAATTTTATGGAAAAATTGTTGATCTCTTTTGCTTTCTTTCATTTTACTGGCAAAGCAAAGGGGGACGTGGTTCTCCCTGCTAAAGGTTTTTCTGCCTTCCTTTACATATTTACAGTACTTTGTTAAGCTTTTGATGTCTTAGTATCACTCTATTAATAAATGGACAAAGCCACTTTTTTGCTAAGTAAAATAAAATTGTTCAAAAAAACTATGAAATCACCTGCACGGCTATGATACCTGTAACCCTAGTAATTCATTCCCTTCAATTCAGAAAACTGTAAGATGCTTAATGAGGATACTACAGCATTCTGCCATTTAGTGGCAGTACTTTTCTGATACCATTCTTTCTTCACAAGAGACTGCAGTACTACTTTTATTTCTCAGCAACTGTTAAAAGCTTAATATGTACGTACCGGGACCGGATACGCCGAAGACATATCCGAACCTCTCCTCATTCTCTTCATCAGCAATCTTCTTGAGCCCACCCTTTTTGCTCATTTTGAACTATTAGTTCTATACCTGAACAGAAACACATATTATTATTTAATTTAATAAAGATCATAAAACCATTAAAAATGCTGTTAACATAGGTGAATGATTAAGTGTGTACAGACATAATTGAAAGATACTGTATTTCTATCATTCAATTAGGCAATACAAACGCAACTAGTAATGATAGATCTTTTTGTGTTGATCAATGGTACTTAAGAAAATGAAACCACATATTTCAATTATCAAAACATAGTATTATCAATAATTTACAGCACACACAAGCATAAAAATAATACATTAAAACAAAACACATAAAATACAAAATGTATGTGTGACATTTTGCAATAAATAAGTTATAAATTTATTATTTCAATAATAAATTTATAACTTATTTATTAAACACAACAAGTCACTAAAGACCGAGTGAAGGTTCAAAAGCTTCAGTATAGACTGAAAATCCTGTTTCGTTCAGGCAGTACAATAAATTAACACTGAAAGATTGTCCTTGATTCTGCCATTATTTACACAGAGTAAAGTCAGTTCAATATTTAAACTGTAAATTAAACTAATGAAGACCATGTAAAAATATATGAAAATAATAGTATTAAAAACCCATACCCTAATAAGCAAAAATTTACAACACTGTTCTGCTAATGTTGCTGGCCAGACTAAAGACCATAGAGTGGCAGATCAGCTGACAGCTAACTTTTATCAATGAGCACTGATAAACACATTCATCCATCAATGTCAAAAACTCACTTTTATAATAAAATTTAGGAAAAATAGAATGTTACATGGAAGAATTATTGCCTTATTAACTTTTTTCATTCAGCTATTACAGGTCTTGTCCTTGACTTGAGAGCATTATGCTATAGCTTTTATAACAACAGTTAAAACAACAGGCTTGAGTGATCAAATTTTATGTAGGTAATGGGGAAAATTATTTGATGAAACAATGCAGTTATTGCGTGAAATAATGGACCTGTTTATTGATTTTTCTATAGTGAAAAGTCATATGACCCATATCTGCCATTCTTTTTTGGAGCCACATAGGTCTTTAAGTCAAAAATCAATAGTATTGTATGTAACAATTCTAGTCTTGATCATTTTTAAGCCGTAAGAACCAAACTGTACAGTAAAAACCTTCCTCTTTTCATACTCTAGAAATAATACATGGTGAGATATTAAAGCTGAGAGCCATAAAATCTCCTGGTGTCTCTTTCTTTACTGGTACTTATACCCTAAGCTATGCATGAAATATAATTATGTATGAAATATAAATTATAGCTCGTCAAAAGATGGCGAGGAGAGTGTTTTTAGCTGGTTTCAAACTCATAACTAAACAGAACAGTCAAACCAGACTGTCCCATTTAAGTGGTACATAAAAGTTTTTTTTAGTGTACCCATATAAAAAACTGTACTGCAAGTAAGATTCTAATAGGAATTTTAAACTGTAGAACTTGATCCAGTATTTAACAATATGACGTAAAAACGCTAGTGTTATCACTTTATTCTGGTCAAAACGGATTACAAGTACAGCAGGAGCCTATAACTGGCTATGCACTTAGGAAACTGCCTCCTGCTTTCCACAATTAGCAGCATTAGATACTTCGGCAGAGCCAGAGAAACTGCAAAGATTACAGTCAAGTAGTAATACTGAAGTGTTCTGATACAATCTCTTCACACAGTCACATGATAAATGGGTGGAACGATAATTAACTAAACATTACTGAAATAGCTATGTCAAAGACCAATATCCCGTCTACTTAATACTCAAAAGGCTACTCAAATATATTGGAACGAAACTAGGGCGCAAATAAACCGAAAAATCTTAATAATGCATGACATTACATGGTTCTCAAGAAAGAAATAATATGGCAGAATCAGGAACAATCTTACCGCAATTTAGGAAGAAAAAGAATATCCACAATCAATAACACATACACCTACAATAACAAGCTTAATAATGTAAGAATTACAAAATTTTAATATTTAAAATCCAACTCACGGGACGAGAAAGACGGAAAAGTCGGACCGAGAATGGCGGAGGATCACAACTTATCACAAGACCAATGATAGAAATGAAGTCAGCTGACCTCAGTCTATGCTTCATTGTCTATTCCACACACTTCATTGATTTTCTGTCAGTCCACAACGCATCTGTCTATGCCTCCTAAAAATAATACACACCGTTATAGCTCTTTCTACATTTTGATAAAGATCATTATTGCATGTACTTCTTTGTCTTACTAAAACGAGTTGATATAAACTGCTCATTTGTTTATGGTAAAAAATAGTAGCCTGTGTAGCTTCTGCCAGACGCTGAAAAAAAGCATTTTAGAACCTAGCTGAACCAAGGTTAAAAATACATGTAACCAGTTGACCCGTGCAACTTCGTCTGCGTTACAATTGCTACGCTCCTATTGGTCTTAGCGTGACGATATACAACCTATAGCCTTCCTCGATAAATGGGCTATCTAACACTAAAAGATTTTTTCAAATCGAATCAGTAGCTCCTGAGATTAGCGCGTTCAAGTAAACAAACAAACAAACTCTTCAGCTTTATATATTAGTAAGTAAGTAAGTATATAAATGAGCCTAATATGAAATTACATGAAGGGTACATACACCAGCTAGACGAACGAAAGGTATACCAACAAACTAGTTGCGAAAAGGCGTTCGACCTTTTTTCTATAGGAGCAGGCATGACTCTTTAGGGCATCATTTTTCTAGCGGGGGGCCGTGCCACTATGGTTCTATGCCCTTTGCCATCTAAAATCATATAAGTAACAAGCATGAAAAGTACAATCAGAATACTCAATGATTATCTATATATTGTATCTTTTAATATTATTGCCATGTTATATGGCAATGCTCATCCTCTTTTCAAGGTAAAGCCAACCATTGGGTCACGCGAAGTGTCAAACAGGTGTTTCGATAATTCCTTGTAGGTCATTAAATAGATAGATTACAAAAAAATACGTCGTACTAAAGCAGATGGCTTTGATAATTCCTGCAGGAGAAGTATTTAAAGTTATTTCCATACACTCCTGCTTCGATCGTGTTTGAATTGAACTCATTTGAATTCTGGTGATAATTTTTTTTTACAAAATGTTTGGTTTGGATTGGAAAGAAGATCTGAAAGAAAAAGCGTTTATTTGCGCCAAGCATGACGCATGCATACTAAACTGATTAAGATTTGCTTAGCAAATAAATAACAAAAAATAATGAACAAAAAGGATAACAGAGTAAAATGGAGAATAGAGACGAGTAGGACTTTCTCTGTGTATGAAAAGTGTCCGTCAAAATGCGTTAAATTAGGGCGGCGCTACAACCGCATCAGGATAAATTTAAAAAACAGCGTCAAAACTTATTAGAGTGGGATAGAAAAATAAACAAAGAAAGAAAAACTTTCACTTCGTTATTTTTTCTTTATGGTGCTAGTTAGAAACAATGATACATAGTTAAAAGTTTGTGTATTATATTATAAATATTAAAAATGGTTGTACGTTGTTTTATAGAAGACATTTTCACAGAATTTCGTTTTTCTCGTATTATCATTTCATAGAATAATCAATACGCAGAATACTTAATATGACTCAAAAAAATATCTATCAATCAAAAATCATAGATTTTTTTATATAAATAAACTCGTTATACATCATATCATAGATATTATTAAATTATTATATCAAATAAAATATTCCTAATCCTCATATTGAGTAGTTAACATAAAACTTGTTACCAAGAAAAACATTTTATCGAGTGAAAGTTTTAATCTTTTTTACAAATGCGTACCCTCCTATGAAATTACAACATCGCGTTCACAAAAACAATGCGGGTAAATTTTAACGGAACCCCACGAAGTGGCAATAGTGGCAAATGGCGATGGGAATAAAAGACCAAAATATGCAAACAAGCATACACCATGAATGCAGCAAGCATACAGCAAGCATGCAGTAATCCTGCGGCATTCAACATGCAGCATGCAAGCAAGCAAACATGCAGCACGTAAACGAGTATGCAAAATGCATGCAAGCATGAAGTATGCAGGTGGGCATGCAACATGTATGGAGCAAGCATATAGCAGGCATACATCAACCATGCAGCAAGGAAGCAGCATGCAAGCGGCATATAACATGCAGCATGCACCAAGCATGTGGGAATGCAGCAAGCATGCAGCAAGCATGCGGCATGCAACAAGCAGCAAGCATGCAGCACGCAACATGCAGCAGGCATGGTTTCTGTCACAATTCCGGCACTGCGGGGCTCCGGCGATCCCACGCGAACTTATCGTTGCAGATGGTTTTAACGCTCACCACCGCAGTGCCTACGCGGGCTTTAATTACACTCTAGGGGTAGGGCAGACAAGACTACGTGGGGTAGGTTTTACAGCGATTCGTTTCCGCCACTAATGTTTTTAGCAGACATGTAGATTTTTTAATAAGAATACCAATACACCTCCATCTATGATACAAACTACTGCATCTACTCTTATCCCAATTGATGAACACTTGGTTTGGGCCCGTGCTATCAATTCTTTCCGGTTCGCCGAGGAAAACAAATATAAAACAAAAATAATAATAATAACAATAGCTACCGGAGATTTATTTTGAAAGACGGCACGGTCGACATATGTAGGGCATGTCACCGTCCGGAAGAATAAATTCGCCACGTTGTGTCTGGTTGTTCTCATCTAGCAAACGGAGATCTGTAGTGCTATTCTGTAACAACATTTTCGAGTCTCGACAGCGGAAGCCGAGGTGGTATAAAAATAAGACCTTTATGTAGTGTGTAATAAAGTTCACTTTGTGAGCTTTGTCACTCAGGTGAAGCTCGATATCAAATTGGTTACATACAGAATAGACTAGCAGCAACTTGCTCTGAAATACTCTCTTGTGGAGTCGGAGGTGCCATACTATAGGTATGCGCCCGACCCAGTTCTCGATAATGGCAATATCACATTGTACTGGGATCGGTCCATCATCACTGACAGGACTATTGTTGCCAATAAGCCTGATATAATGGAGGTGGACCGAATTGTGAGGCGTGCAATGGTTGTAGACATAACCATCCCGCATGACGAGAACCTCGTGAAAGCCGAGAAAGACAAACAAATCAAGTAACCCCAATGTACGGAACCCTCGGTGGGCGAGTCCGACTCGCTCTTGGCCGACTCGGCTTGACCTAAGATAGAATGATAGGTACATGAGTTGAAGTAAGAACTTGCGCCATAAGGAAATAATAACGAAGTTGGAGTTTTTCTTTCCATGTTTTTTTTTATCCTACTTGAATATTTTTTGGCACTGTTTAACGCATTTCGAGTTTGACGTACACTTTTTGTACACAGAGATAGTCTTCCTTGTCTCTATTCTCTATGTTAGCCATTAATGATCGTAATCTTCGTCTTTTACTTCATGATTAATACCATACCCTGCAGCTACGCTAGCGCCATTCTTGAATGTTTGTGAACCGAAATATACAATCCGTATATAGACTGTAATCATCAATATAGCCATAAAGAAATAAATAACCATCTGCCTACAATCTAATATTGACAAATAATATCTTTCAAGAAATTTTGAAAATTCCAATCATTATTATAATGGAATAACAGTATTATTTCAAACTGAAATACCAGTTTTTGGTGTTTAATGTGGCGACTGGCATATTTTCGATAGTCGACAGAAAATACACATCACTATGCATTGATATATCAATAAGTAGAATTGTATAATCGAACTGGCGACATTCTATGATTTTCGACGCACTATGGACACTGTACTTTTCTCTTTCAGGCACATGACACTTTGCTTTTGAGAAAAGGAGACTCGCAACCATAGAGCAACACAGGCCACCGGCGGTTCGCCGGTGGCCTGTGTTGCTCTATGCTCGCAACGTGCTCGCAACAGTCTATCTAGGGGATTCTATATCTATGGTCAGAATACTTGACATTGACGCTTCTGTGCTGCCACCTGTGGTTCCTGCACAAGTGCACACTCAGTTTAGGGGAACGTGCACGATGAAGACTGTGCCATCTAGCGTAGCTATTTGGAACTTTATACTTGAAACATACTTGACAATGACATTTCTGTGCTGCCACCTATAGTTTCTGCACGCTCCCTATACCTTCAAAATTTTTCATGTCCAATCTCAATGCTTCATGTAGAGTAAAGACTAACCTACTAGTATTCTTACCTCCATGATTAAAGAGTAAACAACAAATGACACATGTCAATTCGACGGGGAAATAACGCATGCGTTATTGCGAAGACAACCGCATCCTTTGTTTTCTAGTTTTCTGTTTTAAAACATTATCTCGCAAATTTTCAAGTCTCGTAGACTTGACTGACAAAATAAATAAATCATAGTTTCATAATTAGTGATAAACCCGCGTATATATTTCAGTAGTAAAGCAAGCATTGTAAACTTTTTCGTTGACAAATTAGATGTACGTATTATAGTCTCTCAATGACGCGCTGTGCTGTGGAGTCCACTATTATTATTATATCGAGTTCGTTTTTTTTTTGCAGGAATAATAAAGACGTACAGTTGAGTAAATCGTTATCTTGGCTGCTACGACACGGAGCAGTCAGAGAAGGTTTCAAGCTAAGGTACGGTCTATAGTCACCTTTGCGTCCTGTGTTCACCCCGCCAGATGCACCTACATAAATATAATATTAAATGTCAATTTGTATAGCTGTGCTGTGCCGTTGAGATGCCACCGAAATGGAACGCGATTTGAATTGGATCGCGTCAATTATGCGGTGTTTGCAATTTGCTAAGTTACCCACATAGATAAGTATGTTACCCACCGTATGTCGGAGGTTCCTTCACCTACGTCTTGTGTCATTACATGATCACATCGAGGCGGTCACGTTTGACATCGTAATTGTTATGATCAAGTAGGCAAAGAAACTTTTTTTATTATTGTCTAAGTTAAACCAATTTAGTTTAAATTGCAGTTTTTGTAGGTACTTAAAACGAAACTATTTCAACTGTTGTTTTTGCTGTGCATTCTCAAACTGGAAAGTAAAGTTTTACCAGTGTCACAATTTCTATTTGTTTTGCAACTATTGATGGAAGAAAAACTATCCTAATTCATTTATAGGTGCCACTGGTGCTCAGGCACAGGGCATTGACCTTGGGGCGCAAGAATGGCCAGACCAGGCACAACTATTATTTTTTTGGTTTGTCCCTATTGCTTGATTCCAACACATACATACCAATATGTCAGTATCATCAAATAGTCTGTTGAATTAGACAAAACAATGCACTAATTTTTTGGCACATAAAAACAAATAAAAAATAGAATATCATTTTGCAAATCCAATCAAAACACTACCTATATTCTGTCAATTTATAATATGTGGTCTTCTATTGACACATTTGCACTGTAGATGATCAAATTAGTTTCAAGTTTAAAACAATTTGATCAGTGAACAAACACTTGAATTAGCTACCTATATTGCCTGATTGTCTGATAGAAAAGATGATTCTGTGCTTCAGAAAGCACGTATAAGTCTGTGGTCCCGGCCGCCAAAGGGCGGTTGCATTAAATAAACCATGTCAGAGTCCCTTGAGGCGATTTAGAAACTCTGACAGTAGGGTGTGTGGGGTCATTAGACCTTACTGTCCACACGAAAAGAAGAAGAAAAATTACCCATTGCATGACTTGTGCATTAAACAATCTTACAACCTGTAGGAAAATACAATATAAAACATGATCTGAAGAAAGAAAATTTCTTTCTTCAGATCATGTTTTATATTGTATTTTCCTACAGGTAAAATAAATAAATAAATATATGTAAAATTAAAATTAATATTACATTTAATGTAATATTAAACTAGCTTTTACTTTAACTCGTCTTTGTACACACATTCCCAGTTTTCATGTTCCCATAGGATTCTTGTGACAAATGTGATAGGTACATATATATTTATTTATTTAACAATTTATGTACACACATTTAATAAGATAAGAAGAAAGAAACAGAAAAATAGGTACAAAGGTGATGCTTATTTCAATAGAAATCTCTTCCAGCATACCTGCGAAAGCCGCATTAAAATCCATTGTGTAGTTTAAAAGATATATGGCTACAGACAGAAAAAAGCAATGTAAACAAGAGAATAGAATCAAATCATCATCATCTGCCTAGCCTTTTCCCAACTATATTGGGGTTGACTTCCAGTCAAACCGGATTCAGCTGAATACCAGTATTTTAGATGGAGTGGCTGCCTACCAGACCTCCACAACCCATTAACTGGGTAATACGGTACTTCTTGGCAGGACTGGAGTCAGATTTACTGGCTTCTGACAAAAATATCTACAAATGACAGCCGGGACCAACGGCTTAACATGCTTTCTGAGGCACGGAGTAAACTCGTTATGTTAAGATGGTCACCCATCCACAGACCAACTTTGGCAAGCGTTGCTTAACCTTGAAGATCGACCCGTGCAGCTGTTATTATTGAGATAAGAGATTAGAATCAAAAAAAAAATTTTTTTTTTTTCAGCCCAGAAGGATATTTAGATGTAAACAAAATATTACAGCACAAAACATTCAGAGGCAAATACAGCACATTGGACATTGAAAGAGTTGTAAATAACAATGATAAACAGAGATTCAAACTGAGGCAAAACCCTGCCACTAACTGTTTGGAGATCAAAGCTAACCAAGGACACACCATCTCTGAAGTTTCCGACACTGACCTCACTCCAATCACTGAGGTTTATTAAATTTTATTTTAAAACAGTGGCGCAGCTAGTATGGGTGACACTATGTGGATATTGTCCCCAGGGTGAGGCTCCCCACACTTAGCTATGCCACTATACTGTACATGTTTGATAAATAATAAAATGGTCGGCTATTAATAAAATATATTTTTTCCAGCCCAAATACAACACAGTTATCCATGGAACATATTTAAAATGTTGGCCACAAATAAAAAATGAAGGCATTAGTTGTATGAGGCGCAAACACATACATTTTTCTAAAGGAACATTAGAGGATGCTTCGGTAATCAGTGGTCTTCGCAGGGACTCAGAAGTCCATATATACATAGACCTTGCTGGTGCATTAGCTGATGCTGTCAAATTTTACGAGTCAGAAAATGGTGTTATTCTAACCTGTGGCAACGAAAAAGGATATTTGGAGCCAAAATACTTTTCAAAAGCAGTCAATATTCTCACCGGTAAGTTTTTAGTCACTTTCTTTTTTTGTAACTTGTAATAATAAGAAGGCTTTTACACACAGGGGGGCCACATAACAAACAAATGAAAAGTAAAGAAATACAGGCAGGACCGACCTTAACAATTAGGTTAATTCTAGGAAAACGAAAACTTTATCAGTGTAGGGTAACTAAGGAACAGTCACACTGTATATTTGTAAGAATTTTTAAGTGGAGAATAAAGCTATAATAATAATTATGGAGCCTGCTTGGCAAGTTTGTTTGTAGATAGTGATTAGCAGTGGCCTTTGGAATTTAAAGTAATTTTTAATGTACTCGTCATTTGTTAATGAAGGGTTGCAAGATAAGGTCCTAATTGCTATGACTATTATATTTCCTGTTTCTATAAATCGGCCGCAAAACAAACTGGATGCAGAAGGTTCACATGCAAAAGGTTAACTATTGACTGAAGATGTGAAGTTTTTATGCACCTTTTTTAACTCTTTGGCAATAAAAACTTTTTGATGAACTGCTAGATTACCCTCTAACAACAAAAGATATGATTACTGTAACATCCCCCTTATCTTATCTTTGATTTTAAAATTGAATGAAGAGGTCCTTCTGTTCATACTAAATGTCGTGTGTCGCATATTCGGGGAATTCCCCGCTCATAAACCCGAAACGTTTGTCTGTCTATATTTATATTCGTTGTACCTACTATCGTATAAATTAAACAGTCAGATAGTAGTTATTCCCTATTTAATCGTTGAATATCGAAGTGTAACCTCCATTTGACAATTATTATTAAACAAAATAAGTATATATATTTGTCAGTGTTGTGTTAAAAGTGCTTAGTTTCTCTTCGCAGTGACGATAGTCTGATTACGTGAGTTCCTGGTAAGTAATATAATATGATATGATACGTGATTTATTGCTTTTGTGATACATAAAGTTTTATTAAGTATGTACTGAGTTCACGGTGAAATATGAACACAAGCGAGTCTTGCTTGAGGTAGAAATACAGAATCGTGCTTGTTCTTGTGCCTAGTGGCTAAATAGGTTGTCGTGGGTGGACTGGGTGGGTCTGCGAGATAGACTTGCTTTACAAAGTTAGAACCATCCTCCGCCATTCTTTTGTAAAGGCATTTCCATCTGATGCTCCACCAAAAGCAATTCAGCGATATACGTATTATTAAATTGCTTAAAATATTTTTACTTCGTACGCGCATATCGGTTACCCTGTTCCCGTAGGAATTTCGGGAAGTCGTCTCTTAGTGCTCCCCTACACTCCCCAAGGAACCTACATGCAGCTTTCTACGAGCAGTAGTTTTGGCTGTTCGTTGTCTGTCAGTGACTCAGTCAGTCAGTAACGGAAACATTTTATGTAGGAGGATTTAAGTTATGCAATGTCTTGTTTAGATATTTAAGTATTTGTTGTTTGGCGACCGTACTTTTTCGCTGATGTGGTATTATTATGTTTGTGATGCTGATGACGCTATAATTATGTGCAATGTGGTTTGCGTAACATCGAGAAAGCAATTGACGTAGCTCAGAGAGAAACTCATCCGACGATTAATGTTACTGTACTTACTATACTATAAAGTTGAAGAGTTTGTTAGGTGGAATGCGCTAATCTCAGGAACTAAAGGTTCGAATTGAAAAATAATGTTAGTGTTAGATAGTCGTTTATCGAGGAAGGCTATAACATAACGCTAAAACCAATAGGAGCAGAACATTTATGAAAAACTTTGCAAAAACGGGTGTTCTATTTTTATACAGACGAAGTTGTGCGGGTCAGCTAGTTTGCATTAACAGCGCTTTTGTCCTGTCCAAAATAGGAAGATAGCTTTATTTGTTTTGGTTTGGTGTGTCATGCTGCGTTATGTACTTATGTATGAAGTCATCAGTAATTCCTAACAAATCTATGTCCTATGATGATAGAACTTGTCAGATTCACACTATCTTCGTTTTGCATTGTCTCTCGCATCGGTTGTATCGATGTTACGCGACCCTATTCACGGTATCATAATAATGAGTGTTGGGTTTAATTCCGCTTACTGTAATCTTATCATGCCGAGAATCGAGAGGGCAGTGTTGCATAGGCAAGTTATGTATCCTAGCTTGAACGAATAGTTTACAGTACTAATACTAACAAACACATGAGTTTACACAACCAAATATACATATAAAAAAAATTAAACACAAAAAAGTAAAAAACATAGCAGGTCAAGGCGTATACAAATACATAAAGAAAGCAGGTACCAGCGGTTATCGGTCTGGTCCGAGCTCGGAGCAGGTAGCCGCTTCATAAAATAAGCGGGTGGAAGTTGGGGTAGGGGACGCAAAAATTTGATCCCTTGCAAATACAACAACAAACGACGGCCTAGCCTGCCAGCGGTAGGTAGTGTATTTTGAGTCATCAACGCTATTTAATTGTGATTACAGTAACGCACTATTATTGATGAACTTATAAAGAAATATTAGTTAATAGTATTGTGTGCATAGTGGAATCGAAGTGACGTGTCTTTGTTGGTAAGTGGCTGGTCGCGGTCGGGGTTCCTTCGATGAGTTTTGGACACGCCACCCCGCACCGTGTTGCAGTCGATTAGTAATGCTTACACATGAATGAAGGAATAGAAAATCAGCAAATTTGAAGCTAGCTAGCTATACGTCTTGTCTCGAGTTCTTGAAGTTTCCTCAATCGAGGTGAGGGAAGGTGTTGGTTGGGGGTGTGAGATCGAAGTGTATAAATACACACTATCATGTGAATAATAATAGTACGTCATATTATAATTGTTGATCCGATTTGAAGTCTGATCAACTGTGTCCGACCCGTTAAGGTGAAGCAATATTATCAATTATATCGACAAGACCACCATAATAAGATGTTTTGCCCCTACTGTTTTAAAATGGCGGCTATTTTTTTTACTGAGTTACATTATTTTGCAAGAATCTCGATGTAAAGGTACTATAGGCATACAAGTTTATTGTCGTTCGACAGCTACAAAAGTAGGCAATAAGTTGATCCTAAAAAGTTTATCTGTAAGTTCCATTAAAACCTTAAAAAACACTTGAAATATAGAAAATGTGAAAAAATTTGGTGGTTTTTAGGGTTCCGTACCTAAAGGGTAACCAGCGGAACCCTTTTACTAAGCCTCCACTTTCCGTCCGTCCTTCCCTCCGTCTGTCTGTCTGTCTGTCAGCGGGCTATATCTCAAGAACCGTAATAGGTAGACAGTTGACATTTTCACAGATTGTGTATTTCTGTTGCCGTTATAACAACAAATAATAAAAAATATGGTACGGAACCCTTCGTGTGCGAGTCCGGCTCGCACTTGGCCGGTTTTTATTTACTTTTAGCTATACATATAATAAAATCGTAGACTAACCGTGTCTGTACATTGAATATCGGCGACGAGTTGCTAGCCTGGCGGTATCCTACCGGTTGCATTTTTGGGAATGTGCGACGGAATTGCATAATTTAATTCCGCCAAGCCCGTTCCATCATCGGACCACAAGACGAACGGCGATGCGCCACCGGTACATGGTGGACATCCCACCCACACGCACAAAACGTTTTGGGAATACATTCATAATGCGTACAGCTAAGGAGTGGAATTCTCTGCCGGAGTCTTGTGTTTCCCGATAGCTACAACCTGGGAGTCTTTAAGTCAAGAGTGAATAGGCAAGCGTGCTCCATCTTCGACTACATCATCGCTGACCATCAGGTGAGATAGTGGTCAAACGCGTGCCCAGAAAAGTTATGAAAAGATATAAAACACAAAAATGCAATTTTTAAAATTTTTGTCTGTTTATCGGTGCGTTTTAGGGAGTATCACGCATAAACCACAGATTGGGTTCCAAATCTGGGTACTTACTTAAAAATATTAAGTGATAACCCGAGTGACATTTTGCGTTTATTTCATCAAAATCGACCCACAAAATAAAAAGATATTGAATTTTTAAGTTTAGGAAGAAACTTCATCGAGCGCTAAAATAGGTAGTTTTCATTGATACTTACTTCAGATACTTGCAATGCCATCTATTGAGAATAATACTAGTAACAAATGTTTGAAAAAGCACCAAAACATTTTGTTATTTGTTAACCTCTTAATATTATGTAGCAAAAGAAAAGTGAACATGTTATGTATTATCTTCATCGCATTAATTATCGTAACATGTTAGCTTCTAAGTTTAAACTCATTTTTGACACTTCAACTACATTGTCGATAGATGGCGATGTACCTACTGATGATGCGTTTTTCTGAATCGCGGTATTGAGAACTTTCTGCATTGTTAGACAATAAATCATTCTACGGGTCGATCAAGGTTAAGCTACGCTTGCCGAGGTTGGTCTATGGATGGGTGACCATCATTTAAACTTAAACATTCTGTGAGTCCGAGATTCCATTCCAGGCGTGCCTTGGAATATACCAGTCACATGGGTCGATCTTTAAGGTTAAGCAACCCTTGCCCTGGTCGGTCTGAGGATGGGTGACCATTTTAACATACACACGGGTCGATCGACACTCGAATATAATTATGTGGATGGATGGAGAGGGAGAGGAAGGCCGAAGAAAAGATGGATGGATTGTGTGAGGAGCTCCTCATTCAGTACGGTCTACTAAATATCTTTTTAAAAAATCGATTATTCTTAAACAAGAAATAGATTCTATGAAACCGGTAAAACTGTAATCTTAATACATAAAATACACCGTAGGAAGCACTAAGAGAGGATTTCTCCGTTACTGATTGCCAGACAACGCACCGCCGAAACTACTGGCCGTGTGTGTGAGAATTTTCCTAAATTCCTACAGGAACGGGAAAAAACGGTATATGCGCGTACAAAGTCGCAGGCAAAAGCTAGTTATGTAATAAGAAAGACTGTTAACATACCTTTTTCTTTCACTTTTTGGATGCACTAAGATATTACCTAAACTGAAAACTGATTTCAACACCTGGGCTCAAATAGTTTAGAGTTGTGTCTATTTCAATAAGACCTACTTATTTCTTTAAAAATCCTGACAAGTAGAAGGAAAATAAAAATACTTTATTATGGTGGATTTGTCGATAAAATTGATCATGTTGCTTCGCCTTACGAGTCGGCCACCGGTGACACACTGCGTGTCCGGCCACACTGTATAACCTGAGAATGCAAAAATCGTAATCTTTATAAATTCTCCGTCCGTAGGCAACGGTCACTCTACTTGGGGTAACAAGTGTTCGTTTTGTTCGGAACAGGTGAGCGCCTACATCCATGAGCCATGGACAACGCGACGCTCGTGCAGCCCTCCACGCCGTCCCCGTCGTCGTCGTCCCCGCGCCACGCGCCGCGCCGCCGCCGCGCCGCCCCGCGCGACCCGCGCGACGCTCCCGCGCCGCCCGCCTGCAGGGTCTTGGTCACTGGTCAGTGCTGAGATATAGTAGCCGACACGAGTCGTGACCACAGATCGATGCAGCAGGGCGACCTCGCCAGGGTGGCTCGCCGCGCCAGAACCAGGCCCGGGTCGACGGCGCGCTGTGTTCCACGCGCGCTTCAAAGAGCTGTCAGCATAGAAGACGGGCCCGCTAGGGGCAGTGCCTGCCGGGGTTGCGGAATTTGTTCGAAAGAGTCACCGCGGCCCTGAAACGCAAAGGGAGGAGAAACACATATGGGTTTTAGTCAGTAAGAGTCTGACACTCCCTTCTGCTTCACCCAAAGCGGGACTCCTCCCGCTTCATTTGATGATTCCACATCCTTAAAAAAAAGAAAGAAAATAAATAAAGGGTGATCTCGCCAGTGTACGATGGGCGTATGAAATTTGCAAGCCCAAATAGTCGATGAGCATTGACTGACGAACCAATAACGTGAAGCGTCAGAACTGTCGTTACACCGACCACTGGAGAGTGCTCACGACTCGTGCCAGTTATTATAAACAAGTATATCTGCGATAATTTCTAACGAAACTATTTTCAATTTTATACCTGAGGTCACAAAGTGGGTCTACGGTCTCGATCCGCCAGACTGCGGTTAAATTCTTCTTTGAGTCGATATTGGACCAACCAATTTTATCCACACTGGATTTGTATTACAAATTCAAGTAACACTGCCGCATGGTGTCGGCCGGTGCCGTAGGGTGCCGTAAAAGAAAAATATACCATCCCATCACTTCCCGTGGGTGTCGTAAGAGGCTACTAACGGACTCGCCAGAATTCTCTGGCGAGTCCGTTAACGCTGCAGCAGAGAGCTTAAACTCAACACCATACATTGTGATCGCCAACCCGCCTGCCAAGCGTGGCGATTGTGGCAAACCCCCTCCCATCTTGCGGGAGGCTGAAATGATGACTGACAGCGCTAGAAAGGGTATTTTTTCGTAATTAATTTATTAATCGATCAATCGCATGACCTATTCCAGGCTACCCGAACTACACCCAACCGCAAGACCTGATGGAGGTGTTCGCGAAGTTCGGCAACGTGCGCATCGACAAGTGCAACAGCTGGACGGCCACGCTCAGCTTCGGCAGCGAGGAGGCTGCGGCGGCCGCGGCGGCCAGCAGGCGCCTGCACATCTACGGCCACTACCTGAGCGTCAAGATGTACTCCGCCAAGGTGGCGCAGGAGATGACCCAGCCCACCACGCCCAAGAGAGAGTTTCCCATGAGTAAACAGAAAGGTAAGAACGCTGATCACTTACATTTTGACTCATCCTAATCTATACTAATATAAAGCTGAAGAGCTTGTTTGTTTGCTTGAACGCGCTAATCTCACGAACTACCTGGTCCGATTTGAAAAGTTGTTTTATTGTTAGATAGCCCATTTATAGGGAGCACTAAGATAGGATTTGCCGAAATTCCTACGGGAACGGGGCTAATTACGCTCTAAACTGTCCAATTGTAAAATCTCGTAATCAGTAATTCCTGGTTGCAGGCGTCATCGTGGAGCCAAAGAAGATCGAGCTATCGGGCGACTTCCACAGCCAGCTGGACGCCGTGCTGGGTGCCGTGCGGCTCACGCAGGAGGACGTGCGCGCGCTCAGCCAGCTCTACACCGACCTGGAGGTGGCGCTGCAGGCGCAGTGGCCAGGTTACTAGCTCTTTACTGCTTATGGACGCCGTGCGGCTCACGCAGGAGGACGTGCGCGCGCTCAGCCAGCTCTACACCGACCTGGAGGTGGCGCTGCAGGCGCAGTGGCCAGGTTACTAGCTCTTTACTGCTTATGGACGCCGTGCGGCTCACGCAGGAGGACGTGCGCGCGCTCAGCCAGCTCTACACCGACCTGGAGGTGGCGCTGCAGGCGCAGTGGCCAGGTTACTAGCTCTTTACTGCTTATGGACGCCGTGCGGCTCACGCAGGAGGACGTGCGCGCGCTCATCCAGCTCTACACCGACCTGGAGGTGGCGCTGCAGGCGCAGTGGCCAGGTTACTAGCTCTTTACTGCTTATGGACGCCGTGCGGCTCACGCAGGAGGACGTGCGCGCGCTCAGCCAGCTCTACACCGACCTGGAGGTGGCGCTGCAGGCGCAGTGGCCAGGTTACTAGCTCTTTACTGCTTATGGACGCCGTGCGGCTCACGCAGGAGGACGTGCGCGCGCTCATCCAGCTCTACACCGACCTGGAGGTGGCGCTGCAGGCGCAGTGGCCAGGTTACTAGCTCTTTACTGCTTATGGACGCCGTGCGGCTCACGCAGGAGGACGTGCGCGCGCTCATCCAGCTCTACACCGACCTGGAGGTGGCGCTGCAGGCGCAGTGGCCAGGTTACTAGCTCTTTACTGCTTATGGACGCCGTGCGGCTCACGCAGGAGGACGTGCGCGCGCTCATCCAGCTCTACACCGACCTGGAGGTGGCGCTGCAGGCGCAGTGGCCAGGTTACTAGCTCTTTACTGCTTATGGACGCCGTGCGGCTCACGCAGGAGGACGTGCGCGCGCTCATCCAGCTCTACACCGACCTGGAGGTGGCGCTGCAGGCGCAGTGGCCAGGTTACTAGCTCTTTACTGCTTATGGACGCCGTGCGGCTCACGCAGGAGGACGTGCGCGCGCTCATCCAGCTCTACACCGACCTGGAGGTGGCGCTGCAGGCGCAGTGGCCAGGTTACTAGCTCTTTACTGCTTATGGACGCCGTGCGGCTCACGCAGGAGGACGTGCGCGCGCTCATCCAGCTCTACACCGACCTGGAGGTGGCGCTGCAGGCGCAGTGGCCAGGTTACTAGCTCTTTACTGCTTATGGACGCCGTGCGGCTCACGCAGGAGGACGTGCGCGCGCTCATCCAGCTCTACACCGACCTGGAGGTGGCGCTGCAGGCGCAGTGGCCAGGTTACTAGCTCTTTACTGCTTATGGACGCCGTGCGGCTCACGCAGGAGGACGTGCGCGCGCTCATCCAGCTCTACACCGACCTGGAGGTGGCGCTGCAGGCGCAGTGGCCAGGTTACTAGCTCTTTACTGCTTATGGACGCCGTGCGGCTCACGCAGGAGGACGTGCGAAAATGTTGCTGGTTTTTTTTTTCACTTTTAGCACATTACAAAGGTTGTATTCGTCCTGAGAGATAACTCTGACTTCTATTTTCGTAAAACGCTATCTGGAGATTGCCTTCTTTTTAAAAAAGTGTCAATAAGAATTATATTTTTACAAAGTAGTGTAGTAAATTGAGGATTAATCTTTCTAAAACCGTAATATTCTGGGAAATAATCTACTCACAGCATTACGATTTTGATCTCGAAAAATTCAAAAACATGAAATTTTCGTCGCGAATTGAATACACGTTCTTAAAGTCACTAATCCGAAACCAATATACAGTGAAAGCAGTTTACTTGTTTCATTCACATAACAAAACGATCGTTTCTTACTCAGGTTGCAAAGCGGTGCCATTCGGCTCAATAACAACGGGGCTGGGCATCAAGACGAGCGACGCCGACTGCTTCATCAACATCCCGGGGCAGTTCCGGCAGCCCAACGGCAACTACGTGAACAAGGCCAAGCGCGTGCTGATGCAGTACGGCAGCACCTTCGCCGAGATCCTCGCCATCCCGCGCGCCAACACGCCTATCGTCAAGTTCTTCCACATCCCCACCGAGACCAACTGCGACGTCACCTTCAAGACGCCGCTGGGCGCGCAGAACAGCCGCCTCATCGCCTTCCTGCTGCACTCCGACCCGCGCCTGCTGCCCGTGGCCGTGCTCGTCAAGTACTGGGCCAAGGTGCACGAGCTGTCCGGCACCGGCAGGCTCACCAACTACGCGCTCACGCTGCTCATCATCTTCTACCTGCAGCAGCCGCCGCACAGCATCCTGCCCCCCGTGGCGTGGCTGCAGCGCGACCCGCAGCACGCCTTCGTGGTGGACCACTGGGACACCGGCTTCATGAACACGCCGTCGCTGCTGCCGGCGCACTCCAACACCTCGTCCATCTCCGAGCTCCTCGGGGGCTTCTTCGAGTATTACTCCCTCTTCAACTTCGACGAGATGGCCATCTGCACGTACCTCGGCGTCCCCGTTAAGAAAGAACTGTTCAAAGACACCGCCAGCATGCCCGACGAGTTCGACCGCTACAAGAAGAACGTCCTCAATAACTACGTGATGCCCATCCGCTACCAGACGTCGTTTGTGGTGCAGGACCCCTTCGAACAGTGTCATAATGTTTCTTCCACAGTCACCAGTAAATTAGCTTTAGACATCAAAACTTACTTCAAGTTCTGTGCCAACGCATACGAGAAGGAGAAACTAAACTCGTGTCAAGATTTTCTTAAAATTGTTTTACTGCAGAGACCTAAACTGATTCGGGGAAAAACACATCCAGAGTTCAGAGTCAATTTGTTCCCTAGAATTATTAATCCTATCATAGCTGAGGACTGGAAGGCGGTCGTCAGAGACCAGGTGAAGGAGATATTCGAAAATATGTTGAAGATAAAGCTGGGCAAGGTGGAGGAGAAAGTGAACCCTGACACCAGGAAAGAGAAAGAGAAGTATAGTGGGGTGGTAACCAAACCAATATGGAAACGGAAAGTGTTCACCAGGTTGTACAGTGTTATAAATATTCCGTTTGAAGAGAGGCAGGCAAAGATCACTCAAGAAATAATAAATGCTGAGAAGCAGGACCTTAACATACAGTTCCAAGTGACACTGACGTACTGTCATGACCCGAAGAGCGCTGTGGTCTCCATTCGATTGAGCTCAGGAGACCTGGAGGCCTTCCGAGAGTTTGGCAAGTTCTTTATATCTGTCACGCAAAACTGGTTAACTGAGTTGCTGAAACCATTCTCAATGCCCAACTGTAAGGACACCGCGGCTAAGATAGCCGAGACCATGGAGAACAATCATGCAACTGAAATGGATTCGGATGATGACGAAGATTCGGAAGTCGTGCCCCAGTCGGGCCAGCCTGCGGACTCGCCGCCCACCAACAACACCGAGCGAGCGTCCAGCACTCTAAATAAAATCAACAGCAAGACACACACAACGACAAATAGTTTAGATCAAACACTAGAGAGTAGTACAATAGAAACATTGACAAACAAAACAAATGAAACATTGACAATCAGTGAAAAAAATTCACATAGGCCAGCCGAAATTTTGACGAATCATACAGATGGAGCTTTAGTTAAAACAGCACAAATTCAGAATAAAGATTTAACCGTAAATATGACAAATAATTCAGAAGAAACTTCTAGTAAAAATGCAGAATTATTGACTAAAAATGTGGAAAACTTCTTTAAAAACGCCGAAAGTTTGTTATCAAGCGCCTCTAACGACGCCGACGACGCTCCGGCCGCTAGTGGCGGTGACGTTACGTGTCAATTTAAATGACACAGAGACTATGTTCTTTTTTGAGAAGTTCAACTTATTACTTAGTGTAAAAATCGTTTTATCAATACACATAGTGAATCCAATTTATTTTAATATTAAGCTAAGTCACTTACGATTTATTTTTAATGCGGTTTGTAGAAATTTTTATTTCAACTAAGATTGCTGTTTGATTTTTATCCCACCCAACGGAACGATCGCTTTGATATTTTAATTAAAACTGCATCTCATAACATCCAACACGAAAAGTGATATGAAGGTTTCCTGACTTCCTCACACCGACTGGACAATAGCTGTGTCAATCCAAAACCTATTCAGAATCAGGAAGAAAACATTTCGTTCATTTGTGCACCAATGATGGACTAGCCAGCTGGGCTGCTCCTAATGAGGCCAAATCCAGAGCAAAGCCCCGGGCGACTCTTGCTCGCCACCCCCTAAGGCCACTGGATGTACTGTAATTACTATAATGATTTACTGTAATTGCTACACCTCTGCCTATCCCTTCCGGAAATACGTAATGTTGTTTCTTCTCAAGCTGGGCACTATTTGGACCGCCCTGCCTCCCGCGATCCACCTTAGTCCGCAAATGGTACCAATTAATAATATAAAATACAAAATCATTCTAATTCTTTATTCCACATTGCACACACAAATTCATGATATGAATATTGTGATAATTTCGGAATCTGGTAATTTCTCAGTACCTAACCACTTTCTAACCTACTGTTCGGAAAATCTGTTCTGTTAGTGTGTGGAGAACCTTAAATATTAAACTAAGGTTTGTGGAGCTACGATGCGTAAATTATGATATATCGTAGTTTTAGTGAACGCAATTTCAGCCGAGCGCAACGAAACAGTTACTCCACAGTGGCGCCACAAGGCGTTACGCTCTATATTAGACAAAATTGTAGTCTTTGATTATACTATAGGACGTTTTGTACTTGCCGCTGTATTATGTAGGGTTGCCAGATACAGGCATTTCATTTCCGGGACAACTCGAGGGTACGAATTTGGTCTGAAAGAAAATACCTACGCAAAGGCGCATTTTGAAATGTCAAGGTCGGTCAGTCAAAAACATGGAAGCTATTTGCACGTTCCAAAGCGTAGATCTCTATGGAGAAGAACGTGCAAGAAACTCCACGGACACTCTTTTAAATCATGTTCTGTTTTACATAATTCTACTTGTTGCTTCTGCATGTGAGGACAATGCAAAGGAAAAAAAAGCTTATTATAAGAATTTCAAATATAAAGATTAAAATAAGCCAATTGCAGTTAAGAGATGACCAGTCTCAACCGACGGCGTCCGTTCACAAACATGACTCTTGTATCGGCACCTTTCAGCTCAACCATTTCGAAGGGAACCGAATGATCCAACCCACGCGCCGCTCTCAGCGAGACATTTGAGTGAGCATGACATGCTCTCAACCACCATGCTCTTTCATGTCCAACAAGTAAAACTATAAATAATCACATAAAATGTAAATGGCTTCATGGTACCCACATTTACAAAATTTGAAAAATATGCTTCTACTTTACACAAAACTATGGTTGTCAATGACCAAATAATGAAAAATAAATTAATAAAAACAACGATTAAGTTCTTACATCAAAAATAATATATAAATGATTATAATAATTATGTAAGTACGAGTACCTATAAAAAAAAACAGGGTGAGCATCTCTTCCAAATATAAAAACCTAACAAGTGGACCCAATCAGCTATGACTGGAGCAGGACCAGCATTTAGCCAAGCGTTTTTATCGAGTATATAATCTTCCAGTTATAATACGCTTGTCTACATAGTGTGCGTTTTATGCATGCTTTAAATTTTCTCTCATTCAGTCCGAGAACATCAACTGGTATTTTATTATAAAATTTAACACAGTACCCCTTAAAAGAAGTGTGTACTTTAGCCAATCTGAATCGGGGTTGATCTAATTTGTTCCTATTTCTAGTATTAAAATTATGCCTGTCACTCTTGCTAAAAAGATGAAGATTTTTCTGAACATACATAATATTTTCGTAAATGTATTGACAAGGTACCGTCATGATGTTGATATCCTTAAACAATTCTCTGGGAATCACGCCGACAGAGATTGTATATGGCTCTTTTCTGCAGGATAAATATAGACTCGATGTCTGCAGCACGTCCCCATAGTAAGATACCGTAAGACGTCGCGTGATACTTATGAGCGTGCAAATGAGAGCGTGGAACAAGCGATAGAGAGCACGATCGGCCTAAGCGTTCGGCTAGTTAGATTGTTTTCTTACGACGTTATCAAGTAAAATTATCGTCCGTAAACCGACTTTACAGACAACCAATTTTTAAAAATATTAAAACTAAAAAATGAACACCGCACCTCGCATCGAACCTAATCGTAACATTTTAAAAAAAAGTTAGTGGTAGGCTGGCAGGTATTCGAAATCCGGGACTAAAAAGTGTAATTTCTGGACACGCGACAAGACCGATAATACCGGAATAAAAACGGATTTCCCGGCCATCTGGTACTGACTTACGAGATTAAAGTTATTTTATACTTTGAAGTGTTTTGTTTGGAAGTCGGTTATATTTTTTTTGTAAAAACTTTTTATTTTTCACTTTTTAAGTGGTGAAACTTGGATGACGTCGGTTTAGCAAAAATGCTCATAAAATAAAAACTACTGAGCGACACTGAATTAATTTTTTACGGGACCAAATGGCAAGTATTACTAAAAACTAAAAAAAAATCACAGAAATCGGATCAGACAACTCGAAGTAATCGGTGTGCTTACATACGAAAAGGAATACCAAACGAGTTGAGAACCTCCTCCTTTTTTGGAAGTCTGTTCCTATTCTATATCTATAGGTTCCTAACACACTACAAGCTGGAAGTGCGCACGGAGAGAGAAAATGTATTATGGTGGATGCTCCAGGGTAGCCCGCGAAATTAAAATATTTTTATGTTTTTTGCAATTTGCCGGTCAGTGTGAAGCTGTATGTGGACCAAATGCGATCCGCGACCGTAACGCGTATTTATCTAAAGAATTATAACTATTTTAATCATCAATATAGCCCTCCAAGTTCATGTAGTTCGAAAGAATGAATATTTCAGAAATACTTAATCATTCTTTCGAACTGCCAAACACCCCGTTTACACGCTTGCGTTGGTGGACGCTGGTCAAACCACGGCAAGCGTGTAAACGTACCATTACGAACTAAAATACTAAAAACAAAATGTTATCTACGTTTCGTTCTAGTCAAGTAAAGTTCACCAAAACTTTGCTTTTGCTTGACTTGACAGTTGACATTGTTGACAGTTAAACTCGACACAAAACAAAGAGTGGCATTGTATATTTTTACTCGATTTAGGGTTTCTTGAACGAAACAATATGAACTGGGAAGGTAAATATAATCAATAAAGTATTAAGGTAGTAACTACCATTTATTTTGAGGAAACATGATTTTAATTGACTCCCCAATTTTTCGACCTTTTTTTCTGTTCTTGTATATAAAATTGTCACTTTTTTGGTAGGTAGGTACGAATTTACCAGGTTTTTCATGCATTTTTTATCGCGTCTCATAAATTTTTGATCTTTCAAGTTATTCCTTGCAAGAGATCTGATACACTTATGTTAGGATTATAGCTATGTACGTACTAGTAGTCACCTTGTTAAAATTCGAAAGTTGGAACTTCATACAAATAATGCTTTCTGTACTTTTTATTTTGCTTCATAGGTTCTATAATTGAATAGATGTAAATATTTTTTACTTTTGCAAGCTGCAAGCTAGTGTTGGAACTGTTTTTAAAATACTTACATCTTATTTTGTACCCACAGACAAATGAATGATTTCTGATTTACTCCTAACCCAAGTTGATCATTCAAACCCATTTGAAGAAATACACTCAATCCAATCACTCTGCATATAGATTGTATTGTTTAAATCAGGCTGGTGCAATGTCTGAATGTGTACTTATAATATTTACATCAGTGCAATAATGTCTAATCATATATTTTTTATGTATTTAGTTGATATACTGGACACCCGCAACCTGCGCTTTGAAGGGGACTTTGATGATCAAGTGCGAGATATTTTGTCTTTCGTGAGGCTGACTGCGGAGGCGGTGCACAAGCTGAGGCTTCTTTTTGATGACTTAGGAAAAGCACTGCAGCATGTATCACCAGGTACTAAACAGTACAGCTCATACTTTCTGTTATCAAACTAAATTTAGTGTAATTGCAAGTTTGGTCAATGTAATTTTAAAGGTTTTTTTAAATTTATGCGTTTTCTAACTGAGAACCTAGTGTTTATATCTGTCAGGTTTAGTATGTAAGGATCTTAACAGACAGATTGCCTTTAAACTGCATACCAGCTGCAATTTGGATGGAGCCGGTCTGCAGTTGCCATGCAGTTGTAATGTTTATATCAACTGCACCCAAGTTGGGTTGTTACAACTGGCGTGCACTTGTGCAGTCTCTATGTTTAACCCTAAAGTTATAAGTGCCTTGTTATCCGTCAAGGAACTTGAGTTATGTTTATTTGTAAACAACTATGGTGAAGTTATACTATCATCGGAAGGTGATATGTTTAACTGAGCATTGGTTGAAAGAACATGAAGTAGTTTTAATTTATGATGATTATTTTACTGTACAAAGTGCATTTGTAAGAAATGTGCTAGTTGCGGTGGATCACTCTTTTTTGTTTCAAACAAATTGAAATGTAAACAAAGTTTAGATGTAGTTAATCTTTCTATTGAGCGCACTATTGAATTGTCTTGCGTTGAACTTGAGCGATACGTTTTAGTTTGCTTTTATCGACCGCCCTCTGGTGATTCTGGTCTTTTTGAATCGGTAATGGAGGATTCACTTAATAAATTAAAATCAAGTAATAAAAGTATAGTCGTATGTAAAGATTTTAATGTGAACATTTTAGATATTACTCCATTAAGTGTCAGACTTCTGAGTCTGTTTACGTCTTATAACTTAGTTAACTTGTTTTATGTACCAACTAGGATCATGGCATCTTCATCGACTTGTCTACATAATATCTTTAGTAATAGGGATCGTGCACGGCGTTGACAATGCCATCTAGTGTCGCACATTCGAAGTTTTAAGGGTCAGAATACTTGACATTGGCGCTTCTGTGCTGTAGGCAACGACGCTGCGGATGAACTCGCCCAAAGGGGGTCGAGTTTGTCAGCGATGGGACCTGAACCCATCGTGCCTCTGCCTTTCGGGTACTTACGCAATCTAGTAAGGAAATGCACCGGAGATAAACATTACAAGCTATGGGTTGACCTTAGTGAGTGTAGGCAGGCCAAAGAGGCATTTCCCTCTATAGATGGCCGATTCACAAAACAAGCCCTAAGACTGACTAAACAACAGTTGCGTTCAGTCACAGCCGTAACAACTGGCCACGGTTTTTTAATAAACACCTCTATGCTATAGGAGTCACTGACAGCCCGATATGCAGAGCCTGCATGGAGGAGAATGAGACAGCAGCACAACTGCTTCTAAGCTGCCCGGTAGTCACGGATTTCAGGGCAAAGTACTTTGGAAACCCAGGTACCCTCTGCGAGATAGTTGGTAACACCAAGGCGTTGCTGGCCTTCCTTGGGGAGCTGGGGTGGATCGAATGACGCATTTGTCCCACCTGCACGCAAAATACGCGCTTAGTCGTGGAGTTGCGGAAACCAGCCCGATTTACATACATACAAACATTCCGTGCTGACACCTGTGGTTCCTGCACGCTCAGTTTAGGGGAACGTGCGCGAAGAAGACAGTGCCATCTAGCGTAGCTTTTACATACTTGACAGTGACATTTCCGTGCTGCCACCTATACTTTCTGCACACTCTATTGTGTTGCCCAAAGTAAATTAGTGTTAAGTGACTTAACGTCTGACCACTGTGGTCTATTAATTACCTTTCCTATGCCGCTAAATAAAAAGCCGCATAAAATTGAATGCAGGCCAAGGCCTGCATTCAATTTTATGCGGCTTTCAACGGCTGCATCAACTAGCTGTACAAGTACAGCTAGTTGATGCAGTAAGTTCAAAAATAATATAGCTAATAAAATTACACCGTCTTTGATAGAACATGATGATCCAAATGAAATTTATGGAGCCCTTTTTGATGTTGTGCAAAAAGAATATCAATCCACTTTTAAGACAAAAACCATAAACATTAAAGGTACCTCTGTTGGTTTCAACCAATGGGCTACTGCAGGTATATAGGTATAAAAGAAGAGCGAGATTATATGATATATATGGTTTTAAAAAATATATGTTTGATACCCCTTTTTTAAAGTATGTTAAAAAATATTCTAAATTACATGAAAAAAATGCATTGTTGCTAAATTAAAATTCTTAAGTGAGAAAATAAAAAATTCTAATAATAAAGTAACAGCCACTTGGCAAATCATTTACAATGAAACGGGCAAATCGGTTAAACGAGACAATCATTTAGGATTATAGTCGACAACAAATTAGTGACTGATGCTGCAGACGTAGCTCAGGCATTAATATTTTTTCTTTTCCAATATTCCTATAACTACAACTCGCTCCTTAAATTCATTCCCTTCTAAAGCTTAAAACCTCTTACAAAGTAGTATAAGAGTAATCAATTATTTAGTTTTGAGCACGTTACACCACGTGATATAGTTGACGTTTTCAATACTCTTAAAACTAAAAACACAGGCGACTTTTGGGGCATTTCCATAAAACTTTTGAGTAATATAATAGACATAGTAGCTCCATATCTTGCTGTTACGTTTAATAAATGCGTGGAATTAGGAACTTTTCCTTATCTTATGAAGAGTAGTAAAGTCATGGTAATAAAAATGACTTAGGCAACTTCCGGCCTATCTCCATCTCACCTGCAATTAGCAATATATTTGAAAAGTTTGTTCTCAAGTAGTTGTTATTACATTTTAATTTAAATAGGCTACTCTATAATGAACAGTACGGCTTTACAAAAGGACGTTCGACTACAGATGCGGGTGGCGCTCTCCTAAAACATATATTTAACGCATGGGAGAACTCACAAAACGCAATTGGAGTTTTCTGTGATCTCTCCAAAGCCTTTGATTGCGTACACCATGACACGCTTTTGCGTAAACTACGTCACTACGGTCTCCAAAGCGAAGCTCTTAACTTAATTGATTAATATTTATTAATTGTATTTATTTTTTTATTATTATTATTCCTTTTATTGATTTTCTTAACATATAATTATATTTTTAAATATTTCAATAAAAGTATATAAAAGATATATTTAAAAATATAGAAATAGTAGCCCACCGGTATCGGGAACAAGGTCCAAGCTACCGGCGGTCAGGGCTCCAGAGAGAGGAACCTACTAACAATACGAGCCGTGTCCAGAAGTACCGCTTTCTGAATCAAGCCCTTGATCCAGCTGCCTAACTGTCTTATTATTATTATAATAGGTTCCAATGTGTTGATGTCAATGGTGTGAAATCTTCCGGGCTACCAGTGCATTTGGGTGTGCCTCAAGGCTCAATACTAGGTCCATTCTTGTTTTTAGTGTATATAAACGATCTACCATTTTTCTTCTGTGACGTAGTATTGTTTGCGGATGATACCTCTCTATTCTTTAAAGTAGATAGGAATAGACGAAGATTTCGGTAACGTAAACAGCGCTCTTTCAATGGTTACGGATTGGTTTACGACAAATAATTTAGTTCTAAATGCCAAGAAAACGAAATGTATAAAATTTGCCTTGCCAAATGTTTGAAAAGTACCCAACGTAATCTTATGTGACGAGGTGCTTGATACTGTAGACACGGCAGTATTTTTGGGCATGACTGTTGATTCCAAACTACAATGGGGCCCACATACTACTCTGTCAAGAAAGTACCGGGAAAAGATCAATAATACACAAAATGTCTGTTATTCATCCAAATTTATTTTATCACCTTCAAAGTATGCTCCTTTAGAAACGATACACTTGCGCCAACGAATAATCCATTCATCAAAACATTTTTAAACGCTGCTTCCGGAATTGAGTTCAGTTCTCGCCGCGAATTCTCCTTTATGTCTTCTATCGATTGAAAACGGGTGCCACGAAGTGGTAATTTGAGTTTAGGAAAAATAAAAAAGTCAGCAGGAGCCATATCTGGTGAATATGGTGGTTGCTGGATGATATTTGTTGAGTGTTTGGTTAAAAATTCGTTCACAATGATAGCCTTGTGCGAAGGCGCATTGTCGTGGTGCAAAATCCAAGAATTTTCTTTCCACAAATCTGGCCTTTTTCGTCGAATTTGCTCTCTTAAACGCCGCATAACGCTCAAATAATATTCTTTATTTACCGTTAGACCTTCCGGTAACAATTCAGAGTGCACAACACCGCGATAGTCAAAGAAAACAGTCAACATGACTTTGACTTTTGATCGACTTTAGCGTGGTTTTTTCGGTTTCGGTTCAGTTGGAAGGCGCCACTCCGAAGCTTGTTGACTAGTTTGCATGTCAAACTCGTAAACCCACGTCTCGTCACCAGTAACAATGCGTTTCATGAATGTTGGGTCCGAACTGACTCGTTCTAGCATGTCCTCAGCGACTTTCATGCGATTGAGTTTTTGGAGAAAATTCAGATCTTTTGGGACTAGCCGAGCAGCAACATGTTTCATACCCAAATGATTAGTTAAAATGGTACGGATCGACTCGTGAGATACAGAAAGTTCGGCGGCTATCTCTCTCAGAGTTGAATGGGGATTTTCAGTCACTATTTCCTTCACTTTTGCGATGTTAACTTCAGTTGCAGACGTTGACGGCCTACCAGAGCGAGGCAAATCTTCCATCACATCTCGACCGCTTTTGAACGCTTTGAACCACTCATAAGCATGAGTTTTTGATAAAATCGATTCACCGTAAGCCTTCTGTAACATTTTCAGTGACTCCGAACACGAAATTCCATTGGCGATGCAAAATTTAAGACAAACTCTTTGTTCGATATTTTTGTCCATTATGAAATTCGCAATACACACTATCTATATATATAAAAGAAAGTCGTGTTAGTTACTTCACTTATAACTCAAGAACGGCTGAACCGATTTAGCTGAAAATTGGCAGGGAGGTAGTTTAGAGCCAGGAGAAGGACATAGGATACTTTTTTTTTTTTTTTTTTTTTTTTTTTTTTTTTTTTTTTTTTTGATACCGTAGGGTAGGTAGGGTAGGTAGGGTAGGTAGGGTAGGTAGGGTAGGTAGGGTAGGTAGGGTAGGTAGGGTAGGTAGGGTAGGTAGGGTAGGTAGGGTAGGTAGGGTAGGTTGATGGACGGGAGCGAAGCCGCGCGGGTCAGCTAGTATATGATATTACTAAAACCAGCACTGTATTTAATATAAATAACAGATGCAACTCAAACTCCGCGCCAAAATGGAAAACAGTTGTGTGCATCAGAATGGCTGGTTGCCTAAGGCTTTGGTCTATGAGAGTTGATTAGAAAATTGCTACATAATTGCTTATATTTGCTACATTTAATAAATAATTGCTACATACTATATATATTTAGAAATAACATATTTTTTTTGTACAGCCATCCTGACGTTTGGTTGGCTGGTCGCCTCCTAGTTTAAAGCGAAGCATACAGAGTTTCCCGAAATGTATTGCGTCAATAATTGCTTCATATTTGCTTCATTTATCTAATTTAGTTGTATCTTCAAACATATGTTAAATAAAGGATATAGCAATTATTTTAATTATCCCAAGGAAAAGTGCCTGATAAAACAATAAAGGCAAATAGTTGCAGTGTGTCTTCAGTCAACGGTATTGCTACTTTAGGAGGCTATTATTGCTACTTTATGTTATGAGTAGGTAAGTGGAAGTGGTGGCAAGTGGAAGCACATTAAAAGGATATCGTAAATAAAAACGTCGGGTCGTTCATAAGATTCATTTTAATAATATTACAATTTACTTAAAAAATATTCAACTATTAATTTACTTAATTTCCATATTATTTTTTCGCATATATTATACAATGTGGTATTAGCTTCTTTTTACTCTTCGTAACTTTTTTCGATTGGTCATCGTAACATTTCCATTCTGAATTTCGTCTGCAATGAGCTTTGTAGTGACCAATTAGTGTTTCACATACTGGGGGCTCGAATTCTATTATAGACAGTAAATCAAACTCTGATCCTTGTAAAAAAAGAGATGTTGGTGTATCATCTATTGAAATGAATTGATTGGAATGAAATTCAAATGCAATAAGATCTCGTAAAGATACACTAAATGATTTAACACCTTTACATTTACTACGCCGGCATTCTGTAAGTTCTTGAGAATTCATTAGAGTATTTGCGGCTTCTTGTAAATCATTAATGGTTGAATTTATATCAACGTGTAGAACAGGTATCTTACGCTGAACTCTATTGATTTTACAATCTGATTCTGTACAATGTTCACTTTCATCTGCACTGTATATACAATCTATTAAAATGCGTTCAAATATATTATTTACATTGCACTCACATCTCACTTCCACAGAAGATTCTTGTTCAACTTTTGAAAAATAGACTTGCGCCATTTCAGATCTTATTTTGTATACTTCTTCTGTATCTCTTCCACTCATGAGTTTGACAAGTTTACAGAATACATTTTCACTCTCATGTATTGTTTGACTTATACGATAGCCATCGATATATGCTATAGCTAAAGCCTGACATACCGAATCAATCGCACAAGTATTTCTCAATATAATATATTTTTTACCAATTTGTAGCCTGCTTCCGTTAGCCAAAAAAATAACTGGCTTCAAAGTTTTTCTTTTTTTAGTAACATTTCCTTTCCCTTTCCCTTTCCAGTTTTCGATGAAGGTAGGGTCCTCAGCAAAAATAGAATCAGCAGTAAACTCTTCCTTAGGCTCCTTAGACTGTAATTTACTTTTCCGCGTAGATGTTATGGAATCCCGTTTTATTTCCTTGTTAGGAAAATCTGCTTCAGTATTTCTTTGTACAGTAAGATTCGGCAGTAACGATATTCTCGGTGCAACTTTAATCTCTCCTTTTAAGAATTCTAAATGTTTTATAATGAATTCATCTGTTCGTAGTCTGTGAGATTTGGTGCTTAGATGTATTAGCAGTCTTTTTATAGTTTTAAAATATGATTCAACATTTGAAGAAGTAGGTGCCTCAATATCGGAATCATAAATATTCTTCATTACGTTTGACCACAAAGGAAACAAAGTCAGTAAACGTGATAAAATTCCTATAAAACCTGGATAATGGTACAAATTGTCATGACTGCCTATATCTTCAGTATCTAGTGTTACGAGTAATTTTTCTGTTTCAATATTTGTGGTAAACCATTTAAAAAATCTGTTCTCTTCACTTAATTTGGTATTGGTTTTATTTTCAAACACTGATTTTTCCACAGCTTTAGGCAGATCATTTATTTTATTACTATCCTGAATCACTATCTCTGTATCCAAAGTCTGAAACTGATTCAATGTCTTTAATCGACTCTTAGCCAACTCACACCTAGAAGGAGTATTGGATTTATTAATGCCGTCGTGTTCATTCAAACAAACTGTAATAATATCTTTCAAAATTTCTTTGGCTTTTTCAAAATTTACGCATTGCTTCAACGCTAACAGACATTTAATATAAAAGAATTTTACTCTGTTGTCGACATGTTTAAAACAAGTTAAATTGAAAATGATTTTAACAAAATGACTAGTGTCTATTCTAATGTAGCAATCGTCACTTTTTTCGTCTTCCTCCAGTTTTCTGTAAGATTCTGTAACATATTCTTTAGTAGAGTTATGTTTCGTAAATGCTTTTACGCAAGCACCAATCAGCGCGGATGACTCATCGACGATGATTTCGTCTGGTTTTGGATTGCTCACGTGCCATGCTCCCAGCCATTTGTATATAGTATCCATAGACTGGCTTTCTGATACCATTTGGGTAAGTGGGATACTACTGTGACCTTCATATGTTTTCATGACACATACATAAAACAAAATGTGTTTGGTGATTGTGACATTATTTAAAGGGCCAAATGGTTTGAAAATGCTACCGGTGGCGTCTATACTAACAATCAATTTAGCAGCTTTTTTAAATTCTTTGCAATATTGATCTTGGCAAGGGTCCCAATAATAAATATAAAATGGATACACTGAGATATGTTTAATAGCTTCTTTGTAAGGCGATATTTGGGTCATTAGCCATAATGAAAGTATTTGGTTTCGATGAAAAAGTGAGCTACTCTTATGTTCGTGTTTTATTTGACGTAAGCACCCTGTTGTTGGTAAATGAGTAGGTTCAGGCTCATCGGAATTAACAACTAAATTTGCCATTGAGTTACGATATGAAATAGCGGATACATGTTTAAGTTCTTCAGCTATTTCAGTTCGTTTTACAGGTGATAGTTTTATTTTTTTCACTGGAGGATGAATGAAATTTTCGTCGTAATTTGTTATTATGCATTTGCACTGAGCTATTTTATCCGAAGGCCAGCTAATAATAACTTTCGCATCAGCTTCACATTGTTTACAAGATCCGATGCACGTTATATTGGTCTTCATAGAAATAGAATACTGTTTAAATGTCCAAGTGTGTGCTATTGGATGGACCTCCCAAATTTTTTCACGCAATTGATGGGCCCACTGATGTTTAGGCAAAAGATTTCTCATTCTAAAAACAGACTCAGATCCTTTATTTAATTTTATGCGTTTAGCTATTGGTTGCAGACGCTCCCATTGATACGTATCAATTAAAAAATCATAAATGACTGTTTTTCCAAGCGATTTGTTGTTCACGTCTTTGCATTTTTTTTCTTCTCTATTATCACATTTATAAAAAGTAATTGGGCTTGGTTCTTCACAGCAAATATTATCATTTGGGCTAAAGAAATAATCAAAATTTTTCTTCACTGAAAGGTACAGTGCCTGTTTCGTAATCTTATTGTCTAAGGCAGTACTAATTTCACTAAACAGAGGATCAGTAGATGCTGGTAAATCTGACTTACTTGAAAAATACTTTTTGTATTGCAAGAAAACCTTTTTTTGCTCTTCGAGTGGCACAACGAACTTTCTTCCCCTCTTCATCGTCACAAACACCAAAACCACAGATTATATAATAGTTACCCAAAACACGAATTAAAAATAGGTTCTATAGGTAGGTACTTGTTCCTTATAATAACATAGATCTATTTAAATTGTCGAAAAAAAAATAAGCCTAGACTGTGATTCCAATACGATATCTGCACTAGCAATGACTAAGAATAATTGTTATAATGATAATTATTGGATTATTGAGGGTAGGTACATATTTTTTTTTAACGCAAGAATCGCATTACTTACGCTGTTGCCAGAGCCTAAACGATTAAACCGATTCAACATAACGAAGTATTTGCCTTTATTGTTTTATCAGGCACTTTTCCTTGGAATAATTAAAATAATTGCTATATCCTTTATTTAACATATGTTTGAAGATACAACTAAATTAGATAAATGAAGCAAATATGAAGCAATTATTGACGCAATACATTTCGGGAAACTCTGTATGCTTCGCTTTAAACTAGGAGGCGACCAGCCAACCAAACGTCAGGATGGCTGTACAAAAAAAATATGTTATTTCTAAATATATATAGTATGTAGCAATTATTTATTAAATGTAGCAAATATAAGCAATTATGTAGCAATTTTCTAATCAACTCTCATAGCCCAAAGCCACAGGCAACCAGCCATTCTGATGCACACAAACAGTTGTGCCAATCTAACAACTACAAAAAAACAAAAATTTGAATTTGGAACCATAAACAAATCATCCATTCCCGATACTTTTTTGACTGAATGTATATCAAGCCTATCGGGAAGACTCAGCTCTGCCGCATTCGCCGTCAGGAAAGTAAGACAATTTACTGATGTTGACACAGCTCGGTTGGTCTATTTTAGTTGTTTCCATAGCGTTGTGTCCTACTATATTCTATTGTGGGGAAAAGCTGCTGATATACAAAATATATTTGTCTTACAAAAACGTGCTGTGCGAGCAATATATCAGCTAGATTCAAAGGTTTCATTAGGAGAAATTTTCAAAGAGATTGGAATTCTCACAGTAGCATCTCAATTTATTTTTGCAAACATTTTATATATTAGGCAAAATATACATTTATACAGTAAAACGAGCGACATCCACAACTTTTACACCAGAACCAAGCACAAGCTACATGCTCCTTCCCACCGCGTAAAGTCCATGACTCATTTGTGGGGCTCGGTATCCGTTTATACAATAAACTTCCTTTATCTTTTCTTGACCTGCCTTTTAACTCTTAAAGCTAAAGTTAAATCTAACCTCTGTTCGAAGGCATACTTTTCTATTAATGATTATTTAGACGATAAGAATAGTTGGTCGTTGAGTGAAGCGCAAGACACTGTAATTTATCATGTTCCTTCTCTATAAGTAATTAGCTTATGTCAGGTTATATGCGTTCATTTAATATTGAGTTTTTATTTATTTTTTTATTATTTATGCGACTATATCCATTTTTTTAAGTAGTTATTTATTTTTGTGTCAGTATCTTAGTGTGCTAGCTAACAAGTGATAAATAATATTTACTTATTATTATTTACGTTTTAAATATCAATCACGTTGCATACTTAGTGTATAAATTCAGGTTCTTAAAACGTATCAGACAGATGTGTTGCTGGGGAGTTTGTTGGCCACTTCTTCTCCACAGCTAAAACACCAGGAAGCGGTGACGAGCGGGCGTTTTGGGGGACTGTCTTTTGTAAAACTTGACGTTCAGAAAGTGCTGGCTCTCAGACTAATTTGAATAAACGACTTTTGATTTTGATTTTATAAACTACGAGTTTGTAATACGAGTAGGCGTTGTGTTAATTTTGCTATTATCTTGTTACAGGTTGTAGCATTGAACCGTTCGGTTCAGTAGTGACGGGTCTAGGAATTAAAACTAGTGATGCGGATTGTTATGTGGCCTTGCCGAATGGAGAGCAGCCCCACTTGGCACACATCCTCCGAACCCGGAATGTTCTCTACAAATATAAGCAGAAATTCAGAGACATAATTGCCATAACCTCAGCCAAAGTACCCATTGTAAAGTTTTTCCACATACCTACTCAATGCCAGTGTGATGTCAATTTTAAAAGTCCTGCTGGAGTTCGAAATAGTCATCTAATTGCATTTTTATTGCATTGGGACAAAAGAGCTCTGCCACTAGCTGTTCTCATAAAGTACTGGTCGAAAATACACAAGTTCACAGGCACCAATCTGATGAGCAACTACTCCTTGATCTTGATGGTCATATTTTATCTGCAGCTGATGAGCATATTGCCTTCCGTCTACGAGCTACAAAGAAACGCGCCGAACCACTATGTGGACGGGTGGAACACCGCATTTGATGAGAGCATGTCTTGCAGCAACCCGAACAATTCTGACACACTTTACGAACTGATGGGCGGTTTCTTCAAGTGCTACAGTACTTTCAACTTTAAAGAATATATGATTTCGCCGTTTATGGGGCGTGTGATACACAAGAAATCTTTTGAACATTTTGATGTACCTGAAGAGTTTTCTTTGTACAAAGGTATGGTATCAAAGGATGTGCGTAAAAAGTTGAGTGTCGAGTCTAAAATTTGCATTCAGGATCCTTTCGAGCACAACAGGAACAGCTCAGGCGCCATTTTTGATAAACTGGCGGACAGAATTATTTCTCACTTTCAATTTGCTTCAAAGAAATTTGAGGAAGGCAAAAAGTTAAATTTTCTGAGAGCGATCTTCACGCAAGACCCGCACAGTCCTCCAGCCTCAGCTATGGTGAGCCCCAAACACACATTCAACAACAAAATCAAAAAACCAAATCGTAAACAAAAGAACAGAAGTCATCTCACACAAAATCACACTGGGATCAACATGATGTTTAAGCAATATCAGAATGTGTCGAGAGGGAACCGATAAACAACTCGGTCAAACGAGAACTAAAGATTTCTGAATGAACTAACATCATTTTTTGACTCAGTATTCCACCTGCCTACTGTATATATTTTACTATTTTTATTTGATAAAAAATAGAAACATCAAATAAGAAATGTTTTTTTTATTTGTGCACGCATCACTCAACTTCTAATGAATCAGCTTATCCAAATGAACCAGATGTCAGTCAAATATTAAATCCGAATATATCTCGGCAACGTGACACTATAGGACACGATGTTACTTAGGTGACTGACGATATTAGGTGGGGAATGGCCTAATATCGTCAGTCACGTTACTGCTTTGGTGTGTGACTGACGGTATTAAACGCGTTGGAGAAGTCGATCAGACTTCTCCAACGCGTTTAATACCGTCAGTCACGAAGTCCTGTCTATCCTTTCATATCTCATGGTCTCTCCCGAAGCGCTTTATTGGTTTTCTTCGTATCTTCGGGGGCGTGGGCAGTTGGTTCATGCTGGAGACTCTTCGTCTGGGTGGTGTGAACTCACTGCTGGCGTCCCTCAAGGCGGTATATTATCTCCTCTTTTGTTTTCTGTCTTTATTAATCTTATAACTACTGAGCTTCAGCATCTCTATGCTGACGATCTTCAGTTTTTATTTATTTATTTATAACAATCTTACCTACACTATCATTACAGATCTATGATCCAATGCGACAGGGTGGCCTTACTAACTAAATCCTAAATCTACACCTTATACCTAGTTAAAAATATTTTAATCTAAATAACTAATTACATATATGTATTATAGTGTAACTTTTGCGAATTCACTCAAGTTGCACCACAATACATCAACCCTCCCGTGAACCTCATTCACCGCGCGTATGGCTCTAGTGAGAGGAGTTCTCGCCAGTAGGTTGGTCCTGGCTGCAGGCACAGCGAGCAGGGGCGGGCGTTGCCGCCTCCACACGTACCGGTCGGGCACGTATGTCAGGCAGGTGTTGACAATTTATCGGATGAAATCGAGGAGCTCAACCGAGATTTAAGTTGATTAAGAGCTGGTCAGACCGATTTCGGGTGGCGGTTAACCCATTAAAGTGTCAGGCTATCATAATTGGGAGTCCCTATAGCTTGAGAAAGCTGAATGGCTTAACTGTACCACGCGTAATCTATGACAACACAGTCATTCTGTTTGGTTCCGACGTTAAGGATCTTGGTCTGCACGTCGACACCTGTCTTGACCGGCGAAAGCAGGTCACGAGTGTCAGTCAAAAAGTTACCGGAACGTTGCAGTCGCTTTATCGTTTGAAAAACATTCTCCCAGCTCACATAAAGGCAATGCTTGTACATTTGCAGTTCTCTTTCCAATATTGCATGTGTAATTGCATTTCGACCCTCCAATGTCCTGTCAAAAGCCACATAAACATAATAGCATTTTGCAGTGACGTGCAGGGATTGAATTCTCCCTCTAAAAACGACAACATTTTCTCCTACCTCTGCTTCTGGCAGAGCGTCTCCTAACTCTACCGTAAATGTGCCGTCGGCTTTAATGTGCTCAGCGTAAAAACCCCTTGCTTGCTTTAATTGATAGGAGCCAAGACTAATCGACGTTAGTTAGAACTTCTTCTGTGAGCCTTGGTATTTCGTTATGTTCGGGAAGGTCAGCGGACACGGGTTGACATGTACCTAGTTCTTCGCCTATTGTAATTGCGCCTGTAAACAAGATCGGCTAACCTGTTGGGCATTTCAATCCTTTCTCTGATGATCTCTTAAAATGTTTGTGCGTAGACGTTGTCTTCGATCAAAATAGCGGCTTTGCTTAACACATATGTGTTAAACAAAACCGCTGCCGACTGCTGACATCATCATATCAGCCGAATGCCGACCACTGCTGGACAAAGGCCTCCCCAAGTGTCGTCACAACAACCAGTCTTATGCGTCTCGCATCTATCGGCTACCAGTGACCTTCACCAGGTCATCGATCCACACTGTGGATGGCCTTCCAACGTTGCGTCTTCCGGTATGCGGTCGCGACTCCAGAACTTTTCGGCCCCATCGATTATCTGTTCTGCGGGCAATGTGCCCTGCCCACTGCCACTTTGGCGATCCTACGGGCTATGCTAGTTTTCTTACGGAAATCATCTTTCCTGATTCGATCACGCAAGGAAACTCCAAGCATTGCTCTCTCCATTGCCCTTTGAGTGACTTTAAAGCATTCTGACAAGACCCATTGTAAGCGACCACTTTTCAGTTCCATAAGTCATCACTAGCAAAACACGCACTCGTCATACTTACGTCTTGAGACACTATGATATGTGGGACGAGAAGATGCCACGCATCTTCCCGAACGCTGCCCAGCCGAGTCGGATTCGACGGTTGACCTCTTTCTCGAAGTTGGCCTTACCTAACTGGACCGACTGTCCCAGGTAGACGTGCTCGTCTACAACTTTGAGTCTAGAGTCTCCCGATCTTGGTAAGAGTGGGTGCTAAATGGGTATTTACCATGATCCTGATTTTGTGCATGTTCATTTTAAGACCCACTTTTTCAGAAGGTCTACTGAGATCATCGAGCTTTGTACTAAAGGTCTCCGTAGTCTCGGCCATCGTCGGCAAATCAAAGGTTGGTGATGTATTCGCGGATCACGTAAATGCCTAGCTTTCTCCAGTCTAAAACCTTAAAGACATCCTCCATTGCGGTCGTGAACAGTTTCGGAGAAATTACATCTCCCTGCCTCACACCCTGTTGCAGGACAGGTTTAGAGGTCTGATCCTAAAGTCGGACTGAAATGGTGGCGTTTTTGTACAAACATTTCAGCACTTTGATGTACCGATAGTCGATCTGGCACCGTTGGGGAGACTGTAGCACAGCCCAAGTCTCGATCAAATCAAAGTCTTTCTCGTAGTCCAAAAACGCTAACCAGCGCGGCGGTCTTCTGTATAACCTGCCTCAGCGTATGTATGTGGTCTACAGTGCTGAAACCTTACAACACAAACCTAACAGCTTGTAGACATAGCTCAAAAGTGAGATGGGCCTGTAATTCTTAAGCAGGGCATTGTCGCCCTTCTCAAAGAAGAGTATCACCACACCTCTGCTACATGCCTGTGGCGCTTTCCCCTCGAGTATGATGGAATTGAACAGTGCCTGAAGAGCCTTAAAGATCGGTTTTCCACCCACCTCCAGGAGTTCGGCCGTAAGTCCGTCCTCACCCGACGCCTTGTTGTTTAGAGCGTCGTGCAATGATTGTTGATATAGCAGTTCCTCATGACGAGAACCTCGTGAAGTCTGAGAAAGATAAACAAACAAAGTATCTTGACTTGGCTCACGAGGTTGTCGACATGTAGAATGTGAACACAGCAGTCATTGTGCCGATAGTCGTGACGGTCATTGGCATAATTGCCAAGAGCCTCGACCAACACCTCAAGAGGAACTGATTTAGATCAATATTCTAGAAAAATATACCTACTCTTTGTTCTATACTTGCAATAAGACTTCAATTACAACACTGTTCATCTCATTAAAAAACCGTTCCATCTTCCCCCACTCTCCCTACACCTTGAACATCCTCTAAAAAATTGTCCAAATCGGAATTTTCCCACGTTTTTTGTCTGATCGCTTCAAAAAAATCTTTTTGATGGTCTAGCGTGCCTGCGCAGTCTGATGCAGTAGGAATTTTTTTAGTTCCACCACAGATTTGCAGATGCAGCATTTTTTTTTACTTTTTCGTTTCAGATAGGTATGTACCATATTAGCCTTATGACATGGTGTAAAGGCTAATGATGGGTACTTTATTACATGTACATCTTAGTAAAGAACAATAGGTACTGAGACGCGTGCAACGTTCTTCTATCTTGCTATTTACCTACTCGCTGTCTTCCGGGTAGATTAGGGTGAGGGATATATGCTTATTGCTTACCAGGGATAAATGAAGATGCAGGATTTTTGATAACACTTTCGCGACTATTTTGCTATGTAGTTAAAATTCTATATTTCTTCTGCCGGTGACTACGAATTTCTATTTTTAACAGTTTACTAACGTACTATGTTACTTTACCGTAACGAGGCCAATAAACCGATAACTTTTTGAGTTTATTTTTAACTGACAGTTTAACTATAACTGTAGTATAGTTTTGGCTATATTTAGGTCTATTTTATGTCTGGATAGGGGTCGATGCACCTTTCTGTAAAGCCCCCAAAATTTCCCGTCGAATGGGGTGAAAATTAACCCTTCAACTCTGCCCACTGTGAGGCTTGTTGCCTTTGACTATCGAATTAATTTACAAGTAGGTATGAACTTGTCTACTACCTATTTAGAGTTGACTTTCCGAAAAACTGTGCCTTAAGGGCTGTTGTACTATATGTCTTAGGGTAGATGCATCATCCCTCTATCCAGAGACACAATTTTCAAAGACACCTTTCTAAGGGTGGAAGCACTATAAGGTCAGAAACCCGGAAGGGAAAACATGTGTGTTTTTACATTGCCTCATCTAACCACAAAGATGTGTCAATATCTGAGTAGAGCTCAGTGCCAGGCTTTTAGTGCCGACTATCTAAAGTCTAAATACCTAGATTTTCTGTATGTTTAGTAAATGAAGGTGTATGCAAATGGTGGTTTTTGCTGTCCACCCTATTACCTTTTGATAATTGTCCTGTGTCGGTATGTGTGAAATTTTCAATGCCTGTGTACCTTCTTTACCATTACCAATTACCATAATACCTTTTAGGGTACCTTTTAGGTTACCAGGAATGTGTAGGGGAAATGTGTAACCCTACCTATCTATGTATTTAAAGAAAGTGCATCTTATGTGTCTGGGAGAAAACGACAGCAAAATATGATTTTAATTTCGTTACATAGCTATCGAACTATAACTATTCTATTACATATTAGCTCAAGTACAGTACGCGTGTTATATAAACCTACTAGCTGACCCGCGCGGCTTCGCTCCCGTCCATCAACCTACCCTACCTACCCTACCTACCCTACCTACCCTACCTACCCTACCTACCCTACCTACCCTACCTACCCTACCTACCCTACCTACCCTACCTACCCTACCTACCCTACCTACCCTACCTACCCTACCTACCCTACCTACCCTACCTACCCTACCTACCCTACCTACCCTACCTACCCTACCTACCCTACCTACCCTACCTACCCTACCTACCCTACCTACCCTACCTACCCTACCTACCCTACCTACCCTACCTACCCTACCTACCCTACCTACCCTACCTACCCTACCTACCCTACCTACCCTACCTACCCTACCTACCCTACCTACCCTACCTACCCTACCTACCCTACCTACCCTACCTACCCTACCTACCCTACCTACCCTACCTACCCTACCTACCCTACCTACCCTACCTACCCTACCTACCCTACCTACCCTACCTACCCTACCTACCCTATCTCTCAAGTTGGATCGAACTGCACATGGTGTGCGAATTTTATTATAATCGGTTAAGTGGTTTAGGAGTCCATTGAGGACAAACATTGTGACACGAGATTTATATATATTAAGAAGATTATGATGATTCGTCGCGAACATAACTTATTGGTAGTTTCGTAGCGAGGAACTAAACGTACCTATTATAAACAACAAAATAAAACATCATGTTTATATTCGTGTATTATTTAACATTTATTTTGAACTTCTTAGCTTTTTTAGGGTTCCGAACCCAAAGGGTAACCAACGGAACCCTATTACTAAGCCTCCGCTCTGTCCGTCCGTCCATCCGTCCGTCCGTCTGTTGGTCTGTCAGCGGGATGTATCTTGTGGGGATACTTGTTCTGTGAAGAAATTAACCTTATAGCAACCCATACATCATCTGCTCGACCAATCAGAGCGTCCCGCGGTCTTATCCCGTTCCGGTACCGAGATGGCGCGTCTCCTACACTCACGTAATTCTTGGAATCCGCGCACTCACACAGACGCGACTGTACGTCGCGCAATACCTACGCGCGCCACGCCGCCGCGCGCCTTTTTAGTCCGCCACAGTCCGCGCGCGCCCTCCGTGTGCACGCGCGCCACCTCGCTACCGCTCAGCCCGCCAAGACCGGTTGCTTTCATATATGTTCTGCGTATATATTACACCATTTAACTTTAAGGTGAATGCTCCAGGGTAGCCCGCGAAATTCAAATATTTTTATGTTTTTTGCAATTTGCCGGTCAGTGTGAAGCTGTATGTGGACCAAATGCGATCCGCGACCGTAACGCGTATTTATCTAAAGAATTATAACCATTTTAATCATCAATATAGCCCTCTAAGTTCATGTAGTTATATAGAAATAATCATTCTTTCGAAAAATATTTGAATTTCGCGGGCTACCCTGGAGCATTCACCTTAAGGGTTTAGAACTCACTCAGTACCTGTGTTGTGTTGCGTCTAAGGATTGTTCTCTGTTCACAATAAACTGTTATCGTGATTAAGTGTCCGTGTTTAAATCCTACAGACCCTCTCTCTCTCATAACCTCGAATGCTGATACGAAATTGGTTACATTTATTTTGGGTCTAATATTATTGACTCCTAGGGCTTACCTAGTACGTAGTGTCATAATCGACTAAATATTATTACAACCAGCCAATCAGGGTGCGCCGTGCGCAATGTATTGTGTTCAATCCTGTTGCCTTGAAGAGAGCGCGCAGCGCCGGCGCCCGTGATATATACAGTTCCCGTCACGCAAGCTTGCCTCCGCATCGTACGCCGCAATCGGCTGCGCAGGACGTCAATTTGACAACAAACATACAACCGCGCATGCGCGGGTAGCTCGCGCATGCGTGGATTAGCACAAACGCGCGGGTGTAATGGCATCTCACTCGCTCGTATACGTTCGATGCATAAGCGAGTCCCGCTTGCTCGATGCAATACGACTGTGGATGCGAAAAGTGTTACACGTTGTTATTGTTTTTAATGATTTATTTTGGTTATTTCTTACAGTTTGATTTGTGTTCTTGTGGTGTATGTGTTACTTTTTGATATTTTATTGTTACTGGTAGTCTTTGTTACTTGTTTATAGTATAATACGTATAAACAAAAAAATATTTTACGAACGTAACACTTTTTTACGCGATAGCACCTGCGCGGACTTCACTCAAACCTAACTTCTGAGGGGCAAGCCACGCTGACGCGAACTGTAAGTCCGTGCCGTCGCAGGTGGCGTGCAGGACAACATTCCGCGCCCGACGCCCGCCCGTGACGGACGTGCTGCTCCCCGCCGCTCGTCCGCTATCGGTGTGTGTTCGCTCCGTCTCGCTGTCGCCGTGACGTCATCAGTGGTCGCTGACCACTACACCCGATCTGAAGCCGCCTTTTTCAAGGCAGCGGACGACATCTGTTTCTTTATGAAATAGTTCGAAAAACGTAGTGACCCTTCAGGGAAAATCCACAGTTTCGTGGTACTTGGTGGGAAACCTCACGGTGCCAACGAAACCAAGTGGTGTGGACCCGACACACCTAACTAGCCCCTTCAGGGCTTAGGTAAAGTCGGAAGGGCGTTGGACCCGTGGCCTTGGGGGCCTCCTAGTCGCGACCAACCGCTTAACTTCGCTCTCTTTCAGCTACACACCTAGAGCTGGTTGGGTGTGTCTACCCCTTCACTCTAGAAGACCCAGTTAGGGCTCGGTTCACACAGTAAGATTGGCGACCGGTTACAAGCTTAGGGCTCACCAATAGGTATTCACCTCCCAGTCTATACCCGACTGGGAGGGTTACACATCCCCGGGCCCATCCACCCGGGAAGCTAGGCATAAGAACTAGGAATAGGTCCCCTTCGGGGGAAATCCACTATTCCCCCTAAAATTCCCCCTTCATAATGACGGACGCCGTCATTCTAGCGTTCGTCAAAGAGGTCCTCTTGAAGGACCCGGAATTTCTTGCTAAATATGGCAAGAAATTCACAGAGATGCAACATGCATCTCCAGACATCGAGTCAAGTGTCGCTTTTAGCGACGCTATAGAAAGACCCCTGTTTCCCCCGCTTGTAGAAAGACAAGCCGGTCCAAGTTGGGTACCGAAACCGGTACCCAACCCCCGCTTAATGCTACCGTTTCTACCAAGAAACCGGCCCTTGTTTCCGCCGCCGCCAAGTCCTCTATTGTCTCAAACACAATGGACACCGCGGCTCCCGCCAAGAAACCGGCTTTTGTTGGTGCCGCCGCCAAATCCTCTATTGTCTCAAAAACAATAGACAACGTGGCCCCGTCCCTTCCAAGACACCGGTCTTTGTTGCCGCCACCACTAAACCCTCTATTGTCCCAAAGACAATAGACACCTCGGCTTGGGCTTTCCCGTTCCCAAAAACTCTATTGTTCAGTCGACAATAGAGTCACCCAATGACCCGATAGACATGGACACATCCGTGCCATGCTCGAATCCGCCTACTGACTAAGGTAGCTCTTCCGATGCCTCTTCCTCTGAAGATGGCTTTCAGCTAGTCACCTCAGGAGGAAAGAGGAGGAAGAAAGCCAAAACTTCCCAGGCCAACAAGGGCAAGAAGTCCGTGGCGTCTTCAAAGACCCCCACCCCCACCACTTCCACTGCCCTAGCAGCGCAGGCAAGACAACCGACCAGTCCCAATGCCTCTGCTTCCCAAAAGAAGCAACGACCCCCACCGCCTGTGTACTTTTAGGACAAGGCAAAATGGACCGGCGTTTCGAAGATGTGTGTATGATCGCAAGATCAATTACACAAACGCGAAAGCCTGCCGAAATGGCATCAAAGCTGTTGTCCCGACAGCTAATGATTACCGGGACCTAACCCACGCCATGCGTGAAAGGAACATTTCTTTTCACACGTATACCCTCCTAGAGGATACGCCCACCCGATTAGTGATAAGACGTATCCCAAAGGAGATCTCTACTGACGACGTCAAAGAAGATCTCCTTGAACAGTCCGTCCCAGTGTCCGCCGTCCACCGCTTACACAAAGCAAGGGGAGGCGACCTCTATGACATTGTGCTGGTTGTATGCGACCCCATCAAGGGCCACCACCCGATTTTTATAATAAAATCGGTCTGTAACCTATCTGGCATCCAAATTGAGAAGCGTTTCCGCCCGACAGTAGTTGGCCAGTGTCCTCACAGTGCGCAGAGCCTCCCAGCTACGTACTATGCGGTTAGTCCAGCCACCTGGCAAATTACCGTGGGTGCCCAAAGCCCCAAACTGGCAAAGCATGCCAACGCCCGCCAGCTACGCGAATCTGGCCCAGAGAGACTAGCTTCCTCTCAGTTGCTCGACTGGCTAGCTCCACAGAGGCCCTCCCTGTGGAACCAGCTCAACCACCAAAAGGCATTCCTAGCTTTAGTGGCCTCCTCCCAGCCCATCCCAGCGCTAATGGCTAAGCCCATTCTAGCGCCGACCCCCGCTCCTGCGACCTCAGTTGTCCCAAGTCTGCGCCACAGCGCTCTGCTGCTGTCCAGCCTGCGCTACAGTGCAGTGTTGCTCCCGCAACAGTGCAAGCGCGTCCCATCCCCCCAACCAGCACGGTCAAGAACCCCGGTGTAGGCCCCACTATCCTGGCGGCCTACAGCTTGTTCATGACCCGTGCTGCAAGGGCCATGTCCGACGAGTTGAATGCGACCAGAGGAAACGATGGTCAATTAAAACTCCACCAGAAAGGCGCATAAGATCTTCACCGCCTATAAGTCCATTACAGACGCTCTGGACGCCATGGATGCAATTGATGACTAATCAATGGATAAGTCGCGCATCAACACCACCAGGCCCAGATCACTCCAACTAGGGTTTTTCAATGCCAATGGCATTACTAACCAGCGCGATGAGATCGCCAATTTCTATTTTTTTTTTTTTTTTTTTGTAAAACATGAGTACGGGCCCCAAGTCTGCTATTACAATAGTGTCAGAATGGTCGATCACTGATCTTGTAATTGTTGATTTTCACAAGTTTGGTAATCTACTAACATAATAGTGTCATTATGACTTTCCAATGATCAACCACTGACACTCCACTGAACGAAATGGCATAAAATGGTAATCTCGTACATAATGACAAATGAATGACAGACGTTTGCGGTAATCTGCTAAAATTTTGACAGTTCCATCGATCAGTGACCTACCATTTAGAACGTAATTGTGTGTCATTGCTTTTCCCATAGAGTAACTTACATTCCACTACGATTTCATTACGAGACCACTGACATGCCACTGACCGATCAGTGAAGGACCATTATGAATTTAGCAGATTACGAACTTTTAGCAAAATGACAATGGCATCGTGTTGGAATGACGAATTTATAAAAATTAGCAGACTAGGGGCCCAGCATACAGGTCTTATTAATAATGATTAGGTTGTTACATGTTTTGCCATTTATGGCGTACAAAATCAAGTTGAACAAATTAAAAATATATATATATTTCAATGATAATTATAGACCAATAGCTTTGATACCCATCTTCTCAAAGATATTCGAAAAAACTATTCATAGTCGTATTTAAATTTTTTTAGAAAAATATAATATCTTGGCTAGCAAACAAAAAGGATTTCGCAAGGGTAAGTCCATTAACGCTGCGATATATGAACTTACTAACATTGTTTTGACTAATATGGACAAAAGAAATCCAACATGTGCTATTTTCATGGATATGAGTAAAGCCTTTGACAGTGTTAACCATAACATACTGCTTCAAAAATTAGATTCATATGGCATAAGGGGAAAGGCACTAGACCTCATTCACTCATATCTACGTGATAGAAAGCAGTTTACAGAAATAACTAGAATATGCCTTAATACGCGGGATGAGAAGACATATAGATCCCAAACTAGAACCATAAAACTAGGAGTTCCACAAGGTAGTGTCTTGGGTCCCTTGCTTTTTCTAATTTACATTAATGATCTCCCTAGACACATAAAGCATCCCATGGTACTTTTTGCAGATGACAGCACTGTAGTAATAAAATGTGACAGTCAAAATGACTATGAAAATGAAATTAATGAAACATTAAGAACTATAATTAAATGGTTAATTGATAACAATCTGAAAATAAATTTAGAAAAGACAAATATAATGCACTTTCACCAAAGAACTCAACCGAAAAGTATTAATGTAAATTATAACGGGCAGACAGTAGAATCTGTAACAGATACAAAATTTCTAGGAATAAATATTGATTACAGACTTTCATGGACAACCCATATAGACAATCTCTGCAAAAGAATCAACAAATCCTCATTCGCTCTTTACAAGCTCTCCAAAATAGTTAACAAAGAAGCGATTTTAACGGCCTATCACGGACTGGTGGCACCATTACTGAGATATGGTATTATATTTTGGGGTAATTCGGTAGACAAGGAATTAATATTTAAAGCTCAAAAGAAGTGCATTAGAGCAATGTGCCAAATAAATAGTACAATTAGCTGTCAACCTTACTTTAAAAATCTAAAAGTTCTCACATTGCCTTCCCTATACATTTACGAATCAAATATTTTTGTGCAATCAAATCTGAGCTACTATAAGACGGCTGTCAAAAGCTATTATCGAAAATTAAGGGATAAGAAAAGGTTAGAGGTACAAATACCTTATGGTAAAACGGCACCATTAAATAAAAGTATTTTATGCATGACATCATTAATCTATAATAAATTGCCTGATGACATTAAACAATTACCAATCCTCCAATTTAAAAAGAAACTACATTCATTATTAATAGACAAATGTTATTATGATGTCAAAGATTACTTGTGTGACAAAAATATTGTATTTCAATGACAAGAAAGAAAAAATATGTATCATTTTCTCCCACATATGTTGTTGTTGTTGTTGTTTAATATTTATGTAAGAATATAATGTGCAATGCTGTAATAATGAATTATGACTAATATGACTTGGAATTGAATTTGTATGTATTTATAATTTGGAATATTTTAATAATGTATCGAGACTAATATGACTAATTGTGTTTTAAAATTTAACTTCTGATTTGTATTTTATTATTGTATGCCTCAACGGCGGGACATAGCTGAACTTATTTTAATTATTTAAGACCTGTATTTATGATGTATACCTATAGTCCACAATAAAGATGATTTGATTTGATTTGATTTGAATGTCAACGTTTAAATTAAAATGAAAATATTATATAAAAATTAAGTTACCATCAAAATTGCTATGTCAAAAATTTAAATCGAATTGAAATTAGATGTCAAAATTTTACTTAATTCAAAATCACAATGTCAAAATTTAAATTCAATTTAAGATAGTAATGTCAAGATTTCAATTCAGTTAAAATTACAATGTTAAAATAAAAATTCAATTTGAGTAAAACATTCAATTTCAGAGTTCTATAAGCAAAATATCGTTTAGGAAATCATCTACGCTGTAATAACACTTCTCCAATAAAAACTCCTGAAAGGACTTTTTAAATTTTTTTAGAGGCATACATTTGATTTTATCTGATATTTTATTATAAATATTTGGAGCAATACCAAATAAACTCTTTTTCAATAAAGCTTCGGCAACACTGTTCTTGCTGCATATTAATGATCTGCTTAAACCCGGTACCTTTGTATGCAGACGACAGCACTGTTGCTGAAAGATACGTGTCCGACGCACGAGCTGGTGGGTCGCAAATCCGGTCTCTCCGGGAGGCAATGGTTGAGCGCTTGAACGATCAGAGACCGCCTGTAGGGACACTACAGGCGGTCTCTGATTGGGGCGATGCCAATCTGGTCAAGTTCAATGCTGCTAAGACCCAAGCGTGTCTATTTTCCGCCAAAAGGAGCCAATTCCGCCCAGCTCCATCTTTCCGCGGTGAAACCGTGCCGATAACCGACCATCTTGAGCTTCTTGAGGTTACATTAACATCTACTCTAAATTTTGGCCCTTACATAGAGGCAAAAGCTCAAGTGGCTGCAAAGAAGTTGGGGATTCTGGCTAAGGTGAGACGGTACTTCACGCCGGAACAGCTGCTCAAACTCTATCAAGCGCAAGTTCGATCGTGTATGGAATACTGCTCTCATCTTTGGGATGGATCTGCCAGATACCAGCTTGATGCCCTTGAGTCAATTGAGAAACGAGCCAAGAGGATCATCGGCAATGAGAGGCTCGTCGCGTCGAAGCTCCAAAATCTTGAACATCGACGACGAGTTGCTAGCCTGTCGGTTTTTTACCGGTTGCATTTTGGGGAATGTGCGACGGAATTGCATAATTTAATTCCGCCAAGCCCGTTCCATCATCGGACCACAAGACGAACGGCGATGCGCCACCGGTACATGGTGGACATCCCACCCATACGCACAAAACGTTTTGGGAACACATTCATAGTGCGTACAGCTAAGGAGTGGAATTCCCTGCCGGAGTCTGTGTTTCCTGATAGCTACAACCTGGGAGTCTTTAAATCAAGAGTGAATAGGTTATTTCTAGGCTCCATCTTCGACTACATCCTCGCTTACCATCAGGTGAGATAGTGTATAATAATTGTTGATTCGCTTTTACAAATAACGCAGTTTCTAATATATACAAAGATGGAAAAGATAATATTTTTAATTTTCTGAAGTAAGGAACGCAACTATCCGTTGATCTTAGACCACACATTGAACGTATACATATTTTTTGCATCCTGAATACAAGTTCTCTATTAGTTGACTGTCCCCAAAACACAATACCATATCTCAAAACAGAAGCAACCAATCCATGATAGGCTGTAGATAGTGTGTCAGTATCTACTTTCTTGGATAATTGGAATAGTAGATATGCAGATCTACTTAGACGCTTACAGATTTCCTCTAAGTGAGGTTTCCAGGTTAGTTTATTATCTATAGTTTTACCTAAGAATTTTGCATTTGTAACTTCTTCTACGATACAGTTATTGTATGCAATGTTAACTGGTGGATTCTTACGGCGCTGGTGGAAATGAATCACTTTTGTTTTATTTAAATTAATTACAAGATTATTTTTGGTAAGCCAATTTATAATGTCACTCAGAGAATTATTTATGTCATTTTCATAATCATTAGAATTAGTACAATCCACTATAGCAGTGCTGTCATCTGCAAACAGAACCATTTTATGATCGATAGTTTTCGGGAGATCATTAATGTAAATTAAAAAGAGTGGTGGCCCCAGTACGCTACCTTGAGGCACACCATATTTTACATACCTTGGTTTAGAAACATATTTTAACTCCAATTTAGTAATAGGACATATTCTAGTGATTTCTGTACATTGAGTTCGGTTACTCAAATATGATTCTAACAGTTTCAAGACGTTTCCTCTTATAGCATACCCATGTAACTTTTTTAGCAAAATCTTATGATCAACGAAGTCAAATGCTTTTGTCATATCTGTTAGTATGGCACAGACAGGATTACCTTTATCTACAGATGTCATTACACTAGATAGCAGGGCCCCTAGTCTGCTAATTTTTATAAATTCGTCATTCCAACACGATGCCATTGTCATTTTGCTAAAAGTTCGTAATCTGCTAAATACATAATGGTCCTTCACTGATCGGTCAGTGGCATGTCAGTGGTCTCGTAATGAAATCGTAGTGGAATGACAGTGTCGTATTGCCATAATTATAAAACCCGTTTGGAGAAATGATTTTCGAAAAACTGCTATTTTTGAACATTAATTTATGCCAGATTGCTATTTTATATAATTTTACATATTATTTATTAGTGTTCTATGAAATCTGAAGTAGTAACTCATTTATATTTTATCCGTTTTGCTGTCAAAGTCAAATGTGACATTAGTGACATTAGGTACTGTTTACTTTACTGACGTCGACGTCTGTTTTTATTTGTTTTGAAGCGACCGGTGTTTTGCAAAGAGCTAATTGAATTTTAACGTGAGCGTCATTAAAAAATCAAATAATTAATAGATTTGTTTATTGCTCTTTTTTACTTCTCAATAACGACATCATGAGACTGTGCATCAATTGCGGAATAGCAACGGAACGCTGTAATACAATAGGAAGGTGAATATTGGAAAATGAATCATTCTTTCTATTGTACAGGAATGGGTGGGTTAGTATCTGATATTTCTATATCGTAAACATTTAACATTTTTGTACGTAATATTTAATGTAAACAAACTAAATGGTGTAATAGGTTCTGTTAAGTTTTCTTTTAATGGTTTTATTTTTTAAAATAATACCAGAATGTGCAACAAATTCAAATTCAAAACAGGGAGGCCAGCGTCCCTTCAATGGAAATGTAATCATCTGCCTAGCCTTTTCCCAACTATATTGGGGTCGGCTTCCAGTCAAACCAGATTCAGCTGAATACCAGTGTTTTACGTGGAGCGGCTGCCTACCAGACCTCCACAACCCATTAACTGGGTAACAAGGTACTTCTTGGCAAGACTGGAGTCAGATTTACTGGCTTCTGACAATCCGTAACGACTGCCAAAGATCTACAAATGACAGCCGGGACCAACAACTTAACGTGCTTTCCGAGGCACGGAGGAAATTCGGCATGTTCTTCAATGGAAATGTAATATGGCCGCTTATGTTTACCAAAATCAGCCACACAGATGTTTATTTCTAAATGCTAGTGCTAGACCTAATAGTCGAATGATAAATGTTTGTTTCAGATAAATGAAAATGACTTCATCTTCCAAGCTTGCTCTTGATGAAAGTAGACCAGATGGAAATGAACAGACACTAGGACACCGATGAGTGTTATTCAATGTGGATGTTGCCTTCTGAAAAAAGTTTTTCCTCATCAACTTTTACAGTACAGAGCAAGAGTGTAATATAATGGATTCTGCCGTGCTTGGTTAGTTTACTAGTTTTATTCACGGGTCATGAAAAACATTATTTAGTTTAGTTTTGTTAACGAGGGCATAGAGAGTGTTATTTTCATTATATATCTATACTTATATATAAAGCTGAAGAGTTTGTTTGTTTGTTTACTTGAACGAGCTAATCTCAGGAACTACTGGTCTGATTTGAAAATTTTTTTCAGTGTTAGATAGCCCATTTATTGAGGTAGGTTGTAGGCTGTATATCATCACGCTAAGACCAACAGGAGCGGAGCAGTAATGAAAATTGTGACGCAGATGAAGTTGCGCGGGTCAACTAGTACTAATATATAAAGCTGAAGAGTTAGTTTGTTTACTTGAACGCGCTAATCTCAGGAACTACTGGTCCGATTTTAAAAATTCTTTCAGTGTTACATAGCCCATTTATCGAGGAAGGCTATTGGCTATATTATCACGCTAAGACCAACAGGAGCGGAGCAGTAACGAAAATTGTGAGGTCAAGTTGTTAGTCAAGCTTAAGAGCTTGACTAACATCCACATTTCTCATTTGCAGGATTTCATTAATTCAGTCATTTTCAAAATGGGCACACCCATACACAATGTCTCTGTGTAATGGCACCCTGTAATGTGGATAAATTATTTTCAGGTGGGTGCTTCAAGTGTGCTTCTTTTGATGGGTGCGAGCAAATAGAGCATCCCGGTATTTCCATTCAGGACCCTCACCATCTAAGGCATCTTCATCAGCTGTCAATGAGCGGAACAGTCAAGACATTCCTCATTTAGAAGAACCTACCTACACACATATTATGATAATCCTAATGAAGAAGATGATTAAAACGATTTACTTACTGCTATGTTTTATTTTTATTTTAATATAATACTATTTCTGATTACTGTACCTGATATAAGTTAGCACCCTATTAAATACAATATAAGCAAAAGCAAGCCAGGAGTGATGCACATGGCCCTTGTCTAAAAAATATAGTTTTCTGAAAACTTCAGCTTAAAGAAACTGAAAGCCTGAGCACTTTTATAAAAAATCATCGTTATAGGATGCAAGCACAGCAGCATAGCTGCAAGTGCATTCTAGAGTATATAGTCGTAGATCTCTATAGCGACGAATGTTTGATAATATTTAGTGTAGGAAACATAGCCACAAATATGCATTTTTCTTTATCTATTTTTGTTTGAACGAGCTAATCTCTGGAATCAGTCAGATTTGAAAAAATATTTTTATATTGTTAGGCTATACGGGAACGGAAAAAATCGAGATATGCGCGTACAAAGTCACGAGCTAAAGCTAGTAACTTATTTAAAAATAATAACCTAAAATATGGGCAAATATTATCTGATTTGGTCAGTGGGTCAAAATTGGTCTCATGAAACCTTCCTGAATGCTCTAATTTATGGCGAAATCCAGCTCTGTTACGCCAGGCCCAAGTTTTTATGGAGTTACGGTTTCTCCTTTCGGCTCTCATTGAGTTTCTCGAAAACCACTGACACCTGGCGCTTGGCTACTGCAGCCGCACCAATGAAGGGCGAAGTTTGTCCAAAAAATATTGGATATAAAACGCCGGTAGAATGACGCAGTGACTGGAAAAGCAATGACTACACAATTACGTTTTAATGGTAGGTCACTGATCGATGCAACTGTCAAAATTTAGCAGATTACCGCATACGTCTGTCATTCATTTGTCATTATGTACGAGATTACCATTTTATGCCATTTCGTTCAGTGGAGTGTCAGTGATTGATCATTGGAAAGTCATAATGACACCATTATGTTAGTAGATTACCAAACTTGTCAAAATCAACAATTATTATGAGATCAGTGATCGACCATTCTGACACTATTGTAATTGTGCACTAGTGTCAAATAGCCATATTAACATTTGTACCTTTTCTGAAGCCTTTTTGTTCATTGCAAAAAGTTTGTTTTTTTCGAAATAAGTATATATAGCATTATAAATTACTTTCTCAATTATTTTTGAGAATACTGATATTTTCGCAATAGGTCTATAATTTTGAACATCACCCTTATCGTTTTTTTTGTAGAGCGGTTTAATTATGACTTTTTTTAGGCCACTTGGGAATAAGCCATCATAAATGCAAAGATTAATTATATGTGTTAGTAGAGGCGCCATGAAATCCTACCGTATTCGTATTTTTCAGGCTGCTTATTATTTTGATAATATCAGAATCCGAAACAGGTAGCATAAATAATTATTGTAAATTTGAATGTTTAAAAACGTAATTTTATGTTAAACTTCCTCTAGTTTTAATATTATTTTCAATTACTTTTATGAAATAGTTATTAAATTCATTTGCAATATTCATTGGATCTGTAAGAGTTTCATTATCTTTGTTTATTGACAGTATAGGTTCTTGTGGTAGGTTGAATTTAGGTTTTTAATGACTCGCCAAGCAGCTTTTGATTTGTTTTTTGACGTATTAATATAGTGATTATTTTGGGCTTTTTGATTAATTATTTTTCTATAAATAGAAGAATATTTTTTAAACGCAAGTCTATTTTTTGTATTAGGATTAAGTATATGTGCCCAAAGTAATTGCCTTTGTTTTTGACTGCAGATTCTTATTCCACGAGATATCCACTTATTTTTTTTATTAGTAAATACAGTCACAATATTTTCCGGAAAGCATAATTTATATAATAACGAAAAATCATCCATGAAATTTTGAAAGGATTCATTCGCATCTTTGGCTTTGAATACTTGTGAGAAGGATAAGCATTTAAGATGATTTTTGAATTTCTCTAAGTTGTCTACTGAGATATCATGTTTTTTTGTTTTCCAGTATTTTAGTGTGCAACTTTTTTTTAATAGGAACCTTGAGTAATTGAGACGTATGATCCGAAAGAACCAAGTCCATTATTTCAGCTTTACATTTTTTCCAATAGGTGTGAGCAAAATTATCTATAAGTACAGGAGTTACTACTCAATCTTGTCGGTTTAGAAAGTTCTAATTGTAGGTTATATTGCAGAAGAAAGTTTTCGAATTCTAATGTTATTTTATTCCTTTTTAACACATCTATATTAAAGTCTCCGGCTAAGATAATATTTTTATTGCCAAATGAGCAAAATTTTCGTAATATATTGGCTAGTCTCTCGTAAAATATGTTGTAATTATATTTCGGTATTCTGTACACACATATAATGATAATACTAGAGGATATCAATTCAATACCACAACATTCAAAAACGCCTGTCACTGATTGCTTAGCAACATCCAATAATTCTCGATACTGCAGTCCTGCTGTAACAAAAATGCAAGTACCACCACGTTTAACGCTTCTAGTAAAGAAAGCTGCTGGGCAGAAATTAGGTATAGGGTAAAGGCTCCAGTGTATGAACACTTAAGCACTTTGCGAATTTCAAAAAATATTACTGAAGGTTGCCTTTGATGCATACGACCCTTAGCAAATTTTTAGTCTAAAGAATACATTAAAAAATCATTTTTAGTTGCTTATTACCATATAAGATGCACAGTTTTTGAGAAATTTAGCAATAAATCGAAAAATACCCTAAAACTCCAGTGAATGAACGGCATTTTCTAGTAAATGAATACAATAAAACCAGTGTATGAACACAATTCTTAGTTGATTGATTACACGAATCTTTTTTTTTTTTTTAGGTATCCTAAATCCTGATGGATACCCTCCATCTGGGAAGAACGCTAGTGACTAAACATCACAGTTCCTACCACTATCGTGAGCCAGGGGTCCGAGATACTAGTATCTTCGTGTGCACCTCCGAATGGTATCAGCACACCATGCTCAGCGAGCTCTCACCCGTGACTATTACGGCGCGCATGGTACACCTGTACGCCTCCACTTTGGGCCTGACTGGTCGAATGACGATCCAGACTCGAGCCATTTCATATACAGTCTTGTATCTGATACCGTTTTTCGTGCCTTCAATTCCCAAAGAACCGGCCGTTGAACTTGCGCTAGCTCCTTTTTCTGCCATTGTTACAATGACGCAAGGCTTTTTTGCGTCCAGGTTCTTAAAAAATCGTCAAGTATTGAACGACGACTTAGACCCGAGCCATTTCATATATTAGGCCACTAGGATCAGACGCGAACTACTTCTCGTGCCTCCAATTCCTAAAGTCAAAGTCAAAGTCAAAGTATTTTATTTGTTGAACATAGGTAATATGGTACATGGTATAAAATTTGTGTTGTATCACTATGTTTTGCCTTGCAAGGCGTACAAAATTAGGTGCAAAAACTACAAACTAAATAAAACTATTTCAAACAATTAAAGTCGTAAACAAGATATAATAACAAGTGGATCGGAAATTTTTTATTTTATGCTTCTATCATCCAAAAACTCATTGATAGAGTAGTAAGCCTTTTCAATCAAGAATTTCTTAAGTTGCGATTTAAAATGGTTTATGTTGGTCATGCTTTTTAAAGTTTTTGGTAGTTTATTGTAAATCTTTGGACCCATGCCAAGACAGCTCTTTGAGAAAAGTGCAGTATTGTGTTTTTTAGATTTTAGTGTGCTTTGGTGACGTCTAGTATTAAGTTTTTCAAATTTAGACAGATTCTCCTTAACAAATATTGAAATTTCATAAATATAGAGGGATGGAAGCGTAAGTATTTTTAAACCAACGAAAAATGGTTTGCAACTTTCGGTGGTTTTTAACAAACATATGGCTCGAAGACATTGTTTTTGGGCTTTAAATGCCATTTCTCTGTTGGCAGAGTTGCCCCAAAATATTATGCCGTAACGAAGAGTTGTGGAGACATATGCATAAAACAAATACCGACAAATAACCGAAAGTTGATCTTGTGCTTCTACTTCCACCAGTGATACAACGATGCAAGATTTTTTTCGCGTCTAGGCTCATAGGAAGTTGACTAGTAGATATTCCCATATCGCTGGGATAGCCATCGCTCTCTGCGAACAAAGACCAGCCGCAACATTTATCAACCTGGGGACCGGCTGCATGTATAGCCCAAAGTCATCCCTGCCCCATTAGTTGTTCAGGACGAGTCCCACGTAACTAATCATTGATTTGACGCCGATGCGGACGCGATTTGCGATTTGTGAATCCCGAGGTGGTTTGCTACGAGGTCCATGTAAGCAACCCATAGACTGTGCGAGGCTAGTTCGTGACGCCTTGCGCAACCCCTCCGTGGCCAGTAGCGCTGCCTGCTGATCAACACTAGTGTCACATTGGCAAAACAGAATACGGCAATGTTTTGTATTACAGACACCGAGCCCTGTAGAATATCGCACGATGTTTCTCGCCGACTCCATCTTTCCCAACCCAGGTAGCTCTCTTTGTCAAATAGTCCTCAATAATGCGATGGAGGTAGATTGTAGGTACACGATGACAGGCGCGAGCCTGCTAAGTGCAAATTCAGAGCAAGGTGTTGAAGGCATTGATATCCAGGGAACCTCCAAGACTTCTTCACCGGGGTCCACTGCCTCCTCGTCTAGTCTTTCCACGTTTGCGTCAGCAGCGCCCCCGTCAAAAACTAAACTGGTAGTCCATCAGATCTAGTCCTACGCGCGGGCAAGTGCTGGGCGAGGCAATTAGCAATAATTCTTTGTAGAAACTGACTCGCTTTCTCCAGAAGAATTTGGAAAGGCCGCTATACCAACAGAGAGTGCAAAGCGTCTCTCATTTTTTAGCAGGATCAGATTTCCAACTCTCCACCGCTACGGAAAGAGCTTGGACACGGGCTGAAGAGGCCATAGTGACAAGGCCAATACAAAGTCTGGTATGCCATCTGGCACCGTAGACATTGTTTTTGGTTTGAAGCCGCTATAGCTCCTGCTCTCAATTCTAGCTAGGTCGCCTGTGGCAAGTCGTTGACTCCTTAACTCTATCAACTTCTATGACATCCCTGCCGAGCGCTGCAGGAGGAGGAATCATTGGTGGTGGTGTAATTTCGTCTATGAAGAAAAAAGAGCATATACCACTTGATGGAGAAGTTGCGAGCATTGCGGCTGAAGACTGGGAAGTGGGATAGCTACGGACGAGCTCCAGTTAAATTTGCTACCTCACGGAAATCTTAGAGTCTGAAATCTGGCTTAGAATATGATGCCAATATGATGAAATCTCTTATTGGATTCATTTAGAAAAGAGTGTTCATTCAATCAAAAGATTAGAAAACCGTTTATAAAATAACTCCCAAAATTTGAACCTTGTAGGATTCAAATGAATTGTAATTTCAACAAAAACATGATATTGACGATTACCCAATGAATGAACGACCGTTCACTCACTAGATTTTTGGCAACTTTTAGTTCCAATACTGGAACACACAATAATTTAATGTTACTAATTAAAATTCCAAGTAAATTCATTTGAAACACATTAATAAACTATACTATTATTATAATAAACAAAAAAACTAATGAAAATACTGTTGTCTAAATTACAACGACGTATCAAAACTGATTCCTCACACCTAGGTCCTAAAAACTCAGTAAAAAAAAAAAAAAAAAAAATTATGAAAAAAAATACTACGTCTGGTAGAAACGTCCCAATTCCTTATTTTTTGGATAAAACTGGAGCCTGGCATTCACTGGAGCCATTACCCTATGTAATATATTCTTGTAGCCAGTTTCAAAAAAATGCTCCGTTATACAGATAACATCTACACTAGTTCCATTACCATGAAGTTCATCTAATTTTACAATCAGCGAATCCGCTTTATTCATAAGTCCTGCAATGTTTTGATGTAGAATATTAAGATGATAGTTATAGAAAAAACTGAGATGTGTTTTGTGTAATTTTAAATTGTTCCTTCTGGGAACAATCAATCAAAGGATGAGGTCTTGCAAGTCAGATACCACGATATTAAATCCTTTATTATCAAAATTACCATGCCAGTGGTTGTAAGTATCATGCGTGTAAGGAAGATTTAAGTTCGAGTCTAAGATATACGCATAACTGTACGTCTGAACGTCCATATAAATTAAATTATTAAAGGTATCAATGCGGCTATTAAACATAATATTACAATTATCCATGTATTTAAAAGTAGGAAGACAAGTTAGTGTGGTTCAGTTGTAATAATTTCTCACGAATTGTTTGCACTAGTTCTATACAGTTTTTTGTTTTATTAAAATCCTCGTCACCAATCAAAATAATACAATAATCTGTGCAAGTAAAATTTCGAACTTTGTTTTCAATATTTCTTAAAATATGCTCAATTCCACATTTAAAGGGGTGCGATAATGACACATAGTATAATTACGTAGATAGGTACCTTCACTCATTGTATATATTCGATTTGAGAATTCACTGCTTATGACACATATGTTACGCTTTAAAGGATAGGATGATGAGCCTTTTTATTTCATCTATAAGGCTTGAATAGTCGCAGTCATTTAGTGAAGCATTCGGTAAGCTCATCATTGTGGCATCCAGTATCGTAGAGCTAGTGCTTAAATCATCATTTAAAATATTGTCCACTGACTTTGCTCCACGATCATCAGCTAGATATCCTCCTCATTCAGGAAACATTCCTAATACCTCACCACAACGACCCTAAAATTGTCAACGACCGCATAACTCGGTTCACTGGCCCCAATATCTTCTTTGTAAGTTGCGCGTAGGCCTAATAATACAGTAGGCAACTCGTGTGCCCAGTTCGCAGTGTTGAGTTTTGCGGCGAGTGACGTCTTCAGTGTGCGGTGCCAACGTTCTATCAAGCCATTGGACTGAGGATGGTATGCTTTAGTTCGTATGCGTTTGATACCCATGCGATGCATTAATTTGTTGAACAGTTCCGACTCGAATTGCCGACCACGATCTGTTGTTATTGTTGCCGGGCACCTGTATCTTGCGACCCAAACCTCGTGTAACGTGTTGGCTACCGTCTCCGCCGTTATTTCTTCGATTGCTTGTGCTTCTGGCCACTTTGTTGCTCTGTCTATCATTGTAAGTAAGTATCGACAGTTTTTTGATATCGGTAACGGGCCGACGATATCGATGTTTATGTGGGTTCGGTGCTTTCGTGTATCGTTGTACTTTTACATGCTGACATTGGGCACAAGCTCTCGACCACTCGGTGACATCTTGTTTCATCGATGGCCAGAAAAATCGTGTCGTGACTAGTCGTCTCGTTGCTCTCACGCCGGGGTGATTCATGTCGTGCACTGCTTGATAAGCTTGTTTTCTGTATGGCTCGGATAAAAACGGTCGAGCAGCCCCTGTCGACATCTCGCAGTATATTAATTTTGTCGATCCATGTACTTTTGTTTGTAAGATTGAGTGACGTTCGTTATTGATCAACTGTTTGATTTCTGCGTCTTTCTCTGTGCTTCTGCTAACTCGTCGTAATCGATCGGCGACCATGTTATCTTTGCCTGCTATATGCTTGATACCGTTGACGAATTGACCGATGTATTCTAAGTAGCGGTTGCGGCGTGGCGTTTCGTTTTACTTGTTGCCTTCAGTGCGTTGACGAGCGGCTTGTGGTCGGTGAAGATGGTGACGTCATGGCCTTCGAAGATTCGTCGAAAGTGACGTACGGCCATATATATCGATAGCAATTCTGTCGTAGGTGGAGTATTCCTTTCGAGTGTCATCGATCTTTTTCGAGAAAAACCCGAGTGGTTTCCATCTCCCTGCGATTTGCTGTTGAAGAACTGCCCTAACGCTGGTTTCGCTAGCGTCGGTCATCAAGGCGAAAGGCTGGCTTGATGATGGATATGATATTAATGTGGCGTTGCTAATGTCTTCTTTGCACTTCTCAAATGCACTCCTTGCGGTGTCACTCCATTGAATTTTTGTTTTATCGTTCTTTTTAACCGACTTCAAAAAAAGGAGGAGGTTCTCAATTCGGTTGTATTTTTTTTTTTTATGTTTGTTATCTCATAACTCCGTCATTTATGAACCGATTTGAAAAATTTTTGTTTCATCTGAAAGGATATACTTCTCGATTGGTCCCATTGTCACCATGTCAGAATCTGATGATGGGATCCCACGAAAATCGAGGGCAACCCTCAAATTTTATAGGCACACAAAAAAAAGGTTTTCATGAACTTTCTAACGCAATTCAGATATTTGTGCCTGGTAATCATTATCTCATGTTGCTGAGCTGATGATGAAAGGTATAAATTAGGATCTGATGATAAGATCCCATGAAAAATGTTTGTTCAGCGATACTTTCACCAATTGTCAGCCGATTTGGATGATTCTTTTTTGTTTGAAAGAGTATTTTCCTGGACTGGTCCCGTTTCAATTTGGTGAAGATTTGACGAAGAACTTCGGAGGCAGGCAACGGAGCTCTTCAATAAATGATAGCAAAGGGAACGGGATTGCTGAAATCGCATGTTTTTTTAGTGTTCTTAACATAACATTGCGCTGGTACGCTGTTAATGGGTACGCAGGTACCTAGGTACCACTAAAAAGTGAAAAATAAAAAACTTTTTACAAAAAATACAACCAACTTCCAAAAGTAGTGTTTTGTTTTTGGAAGTCGGTTGTACTTTTTGTAAAAAGTTTTTTTTTGAGTGATACGTCACTCAAAAAAAAACTTTTTGATGAGCGTTGAGCTCTTTTTGGTGGTCGGCGGCGTGCGGAATGTTTTCACGATAGAAATTTATCATTCCTAAGAAGCGATGAAGTTGTTGGATCGTCTGTGGATTACCACAGACGATCCAACAACTTCGTCGCTTCTAAACTAAGGCAATTAAGGCCTTAGTTTTTTCTTGCGTTGGTTTAATTAATTCCTTCTGAGGATATTGTGTAGCCTAAGAAATCGAGGGTTGTTTGGCCGAACATACATTTTGCGACGTTGAGTTGTAGCCCGTTGTCATTGAATCTCTTAAAACGTCTTCTAAGTCTCTTCTTCATTTTCCGAAGCCACTAATATATCATCAACGAATGGGAAAACAGGTAGTCCTCGGAGTACGTTGTTGATGTGACGCTGGAACGTTTGACCGCTGTTTCGTAAACCAAAGCACATTCTTGTGAACTCGTAGAGGCCGAATGGAGTGATGACTGCTGTCTTCGTTATGTCTTCTTCTCGATTTCGGACTTGATAGTAAGCTTTTCGTAGGTCGATAATGGAGAAAATTTTCTCTCCTAGTAGGTTGTAGGTGAAGTCGTGCAGTCTGGTTATAGGGTACCGGTCTGGCACTGTTATAGAATAGAATAGAAAAACATGGATTCAGCCCAGACACAAACGTGTCGCTGTACAAACAAAACAAAAGTAAGAAGTAGCAGGTACACATATAGCGCTGAGCGTGCCCATACCGAAAGGGTAACCATCTCAGCATTTGCTGGGCGTCAGACACCCACCGCTGGTTTTCAGTTGGCACCCCGCAGTGACACACGGGCGAAGGTAAATACAATAAACATAATACTTAAACGACGATAATCTCCGCAGGCTCTATACTTGCCGTCCTTCTTCAGTACTAGGTGGAGCGGGCTCGCCCACGGACTGTTTGAAGGCCTGCAGATTCCTTGTTCCATCATTGCTTCAAATTCTTCCTTCGCTATTTTATACTTTGTGGTGGTAGTGGTCTTGCCTTTGAATAAATGGGTGGTCCCGTTGTTTCGATCTGGTGCTCTAATACGCTGTTACATAGCTTAAGGGATGGTCGGGTGATATCTGGGTATTTTGCAAGTAGGTCGTGGTATGGCTGCTGTCTGTTCACCATGATAACGCTGTGGTCCGATGACGTAGTTACGTAACCCGTGACGGATAGACTGGTTCGCTTGTCGATTAGTTTTTGTCCGTGAATATCCACTGTCAGCTGATGTTTGTGTAGAAAATCGGCGCCAATTATTGGTCGTTTCACTTCGGCTACTACAAAACTCCATGTGTACGGTCGTCGCAGTCCGATGTTCAGCATCATTGCACATAAATGTGGTTTTCAATCAATCAGTAAATGCGATTGTCCATTTATCCTCCAAACATGCAACATCAAATATCTCGGAGTTATTATAGACGAAATACTCTCTTTTAGACCATATATAGAAAGTCTGGTTAAAAGAGTACGTAAATTAATATATGTTTAAAAAAAAACTACGGACGATTGCGGATTCAAAATTAATCACACAAGTTTATTTGGCCCTAGGTCAATCTGTAATCCAGTATTGTATCACTTCATGGGGTGGAGCAGCCAAAACTCACTTAATCCCATTCAGTTTTTCTACAATAGTCCATTTTTGTACAATAGATTAAATAGAAAACTAAGTATTTATAAGTTAAATTATTACAGCTGTAAAAAACAATTGTACAATATTTATTAGGCATCTCTCACGTTGAGACAGAAGACCTTCTTTATGTCTGTAAATAAATCATGATGTGTCCTTTAATTTTAAGTTTTTATTACAGTCAATTGATTTTCTATTAGATGCGAGACTAAGCAGACGTGTCGTTTAAAATCGGATAATATGAAATATCATTAAATAATTATTGTGACTAATGTTTTGATACCTAGTTATCTGCGGCGTCAGTTATTTAAGTAAAGTGTGTCGCGTGTGATTAGTAGGTAACTACCATCTGAGTCATTGTGAAAGATGAACTAAATTTATAGACAAATAGTGTTTGTGTTAGTTATGTCTAACCCAGGATCTAGCCCTTTTGGTCGGAGCCAATTAATACGGCGAAGTCCTCCACCGACGCCAATCGAAGACTTCCATCATAGAGAGCCAAGTCCACCAGCATCCTCGGAGAAGAATGAATTGCCGAGTGAAGTTATTTCTACGCCAGAGATCCAGAAATGGATGGTATCTATAGATACCATTCTGAACGAAGTATGCACTATTGTCGCGGAAGGAAAAATGAACTCGGATCAGAAGCTCCGTGTCAATACTCTTTGCCGGAAGGTCTTAAATGGGACATCTCAAATGGCAATCTTGTACCAAGCCTTAAAGCAGAAAACCATCCAGGCGCACAGCACCATCCAGCACTTACAGGTACACCAGAACGTTTCGAATTCACTTCAACAGTTCAAAGAGGTTGTCGAAACTAAACTCAAACCTGAAAATGGCTCATATGCCAATATGGTAAAAAAAGGTTCCGACAGCTTTATTCGCCCTGCAAACCTGAGTACTGTTGCAATTTATCCCTCTGATAAGACGAAGACCAGTGACGACACGAAGTCCCTAGTACAGAAAATCATCTCGCCAGAAGAACTAAAACTACATGTCCGTGGCCTGAGAAAAGTCAGAAACGGCGGTGTCATCATTTGCACCGATAGCAAAGGCGACATCGATAAACTGAAAAAATCTGAAAAACTAGTTTCATCGGGCCTCAAAGTAGAAGAACCATCAAAACGCCGCCCTAGGATCGCTGTCATTGGTGTCCCCATAGCCCTCACTGAGAAAGAAGTTTTTGATTGCATTTACGAGCAAAACATTTCTGATAAGCTGCCGAATACTACTCGTGAGTCCTTTCAAGAAACCATCAAATTGAGCTATAAATCGGGTAAGAAAAACCTTCCTACCTGTAACTATATATTGGAAGTGCCCGCTAGTACCAGGAAAATTTTAATAAACCAAGGCCGAATTTTCATAAACTGGACATCTTGCCCCGTGAAAGATTTCACGATTGTCACCAGATGCTTCAATTGCCAGCAGTTTGGACACGCAGCCAAGTTTTGCCGAGAATCTAGTCCGACATGCAACCACTGCGGAGTAACTGGTCATTCCTTCAAGGAGTGTAACAATAAAGCTGCTCCCTCCCAATGCGCGACTTGTAAACGCTTCAAAAGAAAATGTGACCATCCAACTGGTGATGTAAATTGCCCGGCACGCAAATTTGCAGAAGACAACTACATCAATTCAATCGATTATGAAGGCGCCTAAGAGCGCCGCCGATCAAATTACTAAGTAAGCACTTAGTCAGTAGTTTACCTCATATTTTATTTGTTAGTTTATAATTAGAATGACGGATCATCTAATTTGTGATCTGGATAGTTTTTCTGTGTCTGAAGCTAAAATCTATAATGTTGAGGACTGTAGGAATCTGATACCTGTTGGAGGTAAAACGTTAACCCAAAATATCCGCAGTCTAAACCGGAACATCAACGGTTTTGAAGTGTTGCTACAGAACCTTGAGGTTAGCTGTGATATTATCGTCCTAACAGAATGTTGGCTGTCGAAACAAACAGTTTTACCATCTCTTGACGGATATTACTCACAAAGAACTGATAGAACCATCAACCAAAATGATGGTTTGGTAGTATATGTAAAAAATAATTTAAAAACAGAGGTAGAAGAACCGTTATTCCAGGACAGTAATTGCTTATTAATTAAAATTTTTCCTGATACAGTAGTAATGGCCATCTACAGGCCTCCTTCTCAAAACATTGACTGTTTTTTGGACTCACTCAACATGAATTTAACAAAAGTATCATCTTTTCAAAATATAATTCTTGTAGGTGACATAAACATTAACATTGCTTCCGGGAAAACCAATGGCCATGCTAACAACTACCTGAATATTTGCGCGTTTCATGGACTATTACCCACTCATTACCATCCCACGCACCAGTCCGGCTCATGTTTAGATCATTTCTTTATAAAATCAAAGAAACCAACCCAAACATTTGTAACTAACTCATCGCTTACCGATCATCAAGCTGTTTTACTAACATTGCAAATTTCTTTACCTAGAAAAAACTGCTTGCGTAGCGATACTAAAGTAAATATGAAAAACCTTGAAAATGACATAAGCGCTATTAATTTTGACCCAGTTTTTAATTCAAACGATGCAAATATTTCTTTAGAGTATTTCATACATTCGCTACAATATGCAATTAAGAAAAACTCATTTGTTAAAATAATGCCTAGGAAATATTATAACATTAAACCGTGGATCACACCCGGTCTCGTTCGATGTATGAGACATAGGGACAAACTTCACCTGAAATCGAAACTGGCACCTGGTGATGAATCACTTTCCGTCACATACAAGAGGTATAGAAATTTCTGTAACAATCTTTTGAAAAAAATAAAAAATCAGTATGATAAAAATGAACTACAAAAGGCAGGAAAAAACAGCACGCTTGTTTGGAAATTTATAAAAAATAATACTTTTAGATCTAAAAATTCCGAACCTCCCCTTGATTTATTATCAACAGAAATAAATCCGTCCGAAGCAACGAATAAAGTCAATAATTTTTTTGCTAACGTTGGTAAAAACTTGGCAGAAAAAACATTAAATTCTAGATCGTTGCCTCCTCAAAGTTCACCTGTAACAACTTCTACACTACATTCTTTTGTTTTATTTGAGACCGACGCAAATGAGGTATTAAGAATCATAACCGAGCTTAAGGATGTTTGTGCTATTGGCTGCGATAACATACCGAATCATATACTTAAAAGATTTAAATATCTAATTGCACCTCCGTTAACTCACATTTTTCAGTTATGTTTATCACAAGGAGTTTCCCCCAATTACTTAAAAAAGCTGTAGTCACCCCTGTTTTTAAATCTGGAGACAAGAACTGTGTTAATAATTATAGACCTATTTCAGTCTTAACGGGCCTCTCCAAAATTTTAGAAAAAATCATAAACACTCGTTTAATAAAATATCTAGAAGACAACAAATTGCTTTCAGACAGTCAATTTGGTTTTAGGCCCAAAAGATCGACAAGCCGAGCAGTCCACCGATTGACAAATTATATAAGTACAAGTATGGACAATGGCATGCACACCATTGGTATCTTTTTGGACCTTGCCAAGGCGTTCGATACTATTTCTTGTTCTATATTATTACATAAGCTTAAACGATTGGGATAAGAGGAACACAACTTCAACTTTTTTCTGATTATCTTAGTGATCGTTATCAATGTGTGAAAATTGGTCAATTTACAAGGTAGCATTTTGGGTCCTACGTTGTTTCTAATATATATAAATGATCTGTGCAGCTTGCCACTCAAAAATGGTATCATACTGTCATACGCTGATGACACGGCTCTAGTGTTCTCAGCTAAATCAAGAATCGAGGTTTATGAACACGCGCAGAATGGTTTCAATACTGTATCTAATTGGCTTCTTAACAGTCTCTTAACATTAAATTTAGATAAAACAAAATACATTTTATTTACGATTAGGAAAAATAACATTCCGCTTACTAACTTAAACATTTTTGCACATAATTGTAGAACTAACGCTGACAACGCATGCACTTGTCCCACCTTAGCTAAAGCTGACTATGTGAAATATGTAGGTGTAACGATTGACACAAATCTAAATTTTCGTAAACATATTGATGTACTATGCAGCAGAGTGCGGAAATTAATATACATTTTTAAATACTTACGTAACGTAGCCGACTATGATTTAATTAAACAAGTTTATTTGGCTTTGTGTCAGTCCATACTAACGTATTGCATAACTTCCTGGGGTGGTGTCGCAAAGTCCATTTTACTTCCTCTAGAACGTGCTCAAAGAGCAATTCTAAAGGTTGCAACCTTTCGCCCTTTTAAATTTCCCACGCACCAGCTTTTCATGGCATGTAAGGTACTAACAGTGCGTCAACTAGCTATTCTAAACATCGTACTGCATCAGCACACTGCACTTCCTTATGACCGAGTACCTTCAGGCAAGAGAAGGAAAGATTTGGTTTGTATTAAACCTCAAACCAAACATGCTTTCGCAAATAGATTTTTTGTGTTTTTGGGACCTTATCTATATAACAAGCTCAACAAGCCACTTGACATATATAGTTTAAATTATAAGAAATGCAGTACAACGCTTGCGGAATATTTAGCAAAACTCAATTACGTTGACACAGAAAAACTGCTAGAAATTTTAGTATGATGTTTATTGTTTCATATTTCTTTGTATTATTTAGGGCCTGAAACACAGGTTTAAATAAACCTAGATCGGGCAGGTCACTATATACATTATAAGTTCCAAGTTAAATATCTTATACGTCAAATTATTGTTAGCCATACACTAGTTTTAAGTTAGGCACTAATTTACCTTTATATAAGATTTTTACTTTATTATCTTTTTGTGGCTATTTATACACATTTTATTGTAAAAGTTTTTATGAATAAATTGAATTTGAATTTGAATTTGAATTGATAAATTGTTAGTTTATTATTTTAATTAAAAAAAAAAATGTATTAGCACTTTCTAGCCTGTAACACAGGTCCATCCTAGTTTAGGCAAATTAGCAACTGTGTTCTTTAAAAGTTTAAGTTATATTTTACTGTAAATGTGTCCCTTTATTTAAATAAACGATTTTTATTATTTATTTATTTTTTATTAATTGTTCGCCAAGGGGGTTTTGACGAGCCGTTGGCGGCGTACAAGTAATTACTTGGGTTTCCTTTTTCTTGTTCCTCGTACTGGTAACACCGATACGTTTGCACCAGTATCGATTAGAAAATGAAGTCCCGTTGCTAATTCCTTGAGACGACAGTTCGTAAGTTCGTTGACTTCGGCTCCCGTCGTAGCTTTTAGCCCTAGTCTTTTCTAGTTTTCCGATGTCATTCTATTCGTGTTGTAATTGCACGGGCTCGGACATTTGTATGCGTACTTTCCAAACTTCTGGTGATAAAAGCATATATCCGTAGGTCGTCTTGATGATCTTGATCGTGATCGCGCTCAGCGCCGATAATTTTGCGCACGACCGTAGTTGTCTCGCGCTCGATCCACTTTTAACTCGGCGATTTCTTTTGTGAGCGATTCGATCATTTCCAATATTTTCGTTTCTGACGTTGATGAAGTTGATGGATATGTAGTTTGCACCGTGAGCACAGGAACAAATGGATGATATTTCCTTGGTTTGCTCTTCCATTTTATCTGCCATTGCTGCCAGTGCGTCCAATTTTGATTCTTCGCTCACTGATAGTACCGCTCGCGTAGTCGATGGCAAGTGGCTCAACCACAACAAACGTAGCTTGTGGTCGGGAATGATGTTACGCGCCAGGTCTCGCGTGCACCGTAGTAGTTGTGACGGACGTTGGTCGCCCAGTTCGACGTCGTTGAGCAGCTTCTGTAGCTGTTTGCTCTCTGATTCTTCGTAGACGGACAGCAATCTCTTCTTGAGTTCCTCGTACTTTCCTGTGTCAGGCGGCGACATGATGATATCCCCAACTTGCTGCACGTCTACTTTCTCAAGTTGTGCGACAGCGAGGCCGAATTTGTTCTCGTCGCTTGGTTTTTGACTGGCAACCATGGTCTCGAACTGCGCGAACCACAGTCTGGGTTGGTCACGCCAGAACATGGGTAGACGCGACTTCAAGGAAATAGCTGCCACATCTTCTCTGTCGAGTACGAGTTTGTGGTCTTCGTTCGACATTTTCTTCTACGTCGGGATCACCAATGTGGGGATACTTGTTGTGTGAAGAAATATAAATCGAATGCTGATACGAAATTGGTTACATTTATTTTGGGTCTAATAATATTGACTCCTAGGGCTTACCTAGTACGTAGTGTCATAGTCGACTAAATATTATTACAACTAGCCAATCAGGGTGCGCCGTGCGCAATGTATTGTGTTCATTCCTGTTGTCTTGAAGGGAGCGCGCAGCTCCGGCGCCCGTGATATATAAGTATCCAAAGGCTTGCGCGCGCTCATGGATTGGCTAGTATTTCACGCGAGTAGTGAACACTAGTCTCATCTACCTACGCACCGTACGGACCGCAATCTCCATCTACCCCCCACGGCTGTGAGTTCGAACTTTGTTCGCTCGCACAGCCGTGGGGCCGAGCACTTCGTCGACGCCTGGGAAAAAAATCTACCACATCGGTCGTGGAGAAAGAAATCTAATGTTCCTGATGCCATCAACCGGCGCCCGTGGCCCTCCAGGCCGCGATGGCGCCCCTAAAGAGGACCCACCGCCTGCGGAGTTCCGTCCGACGCTGGGCCGCGGTGGGTGGCGTCCTTGCCAAATATTGGCAGAGCGCTGGCCGGCTCGGCGGCCGCCGGAGCCCACCTTCACCCACCGCCAGCTGCAGCGAAGCATTGAGCCACCACCTCAGCCACCGCCGCTTCGAAGCCTCCAACGCCCGCGCCGCCGTCAAAAGCGGCTCGGCCTACCCGCCCGCCAACCGCGTCCGCAAGCCTGCGTCCGATCGCAGCGTAGCGCTCGTGAACCGCAAGACCCGCGCTACCGCCGCTCGCTCCGTAGTGCAACGCGCTCCCGTCCCGCAGGCGAAGGCCTACGCGCAAACCGCGTCGCCTAACGCCTTGCCAATTTTTGCGCCTACCCGCACACCGCCCCCCGCGGGGCTGCGCCCGTGCAGGCGAGTGTACTCAGTGCGCCCACTGCGCACACAGCTTCACGCAACGCGTCGGCAGCCGCGCCCCGCCTTTTGCTGGCGGACGCTGCGGCACCGAGCGCGCACACCACCTCGCGCAATCCGCGCCTGCAGAGGGGCATCGCGCTGCCCGCGACCCCCTCTACACCCGCCTCACCCGCGCCGTACGATGCGCCCGCTAGCTTCTCGGCCCAGTCGTCACGCGCGGGGTCAAATACGTCGATGACGTCGACGTCATCTCCCCCCCCCCCCCGGAAGATCGAGGGATGGACCTGGACTTCCAGGAGGTCCGAGCCCAGAGATGACCAAGGAGCACCGAAGAGGAGCTGGATGCGAAGCGGCACCGCCTCGACTCGCCGCGCCCGCACGACAGCGAGCGCTTGCCGCGGGGTCGGAGTAATGTGTCGCCGAGCGCCGCAACCACAGAACTAGACGGGGTAAGTCCTATTAATTCTACCCAGTCCCAGGCAGCCCCCTCACAGGGCACGGTGACAAGAAGCTACTGAAGGTAGCAATCCGGGGGTTGCCTGCGGAGTGCGGACACCGATCCGTAGGAGATTGAGGAGGAGCTCTGCTCGATGGGTTTTGAGCCGGAGTATGTGCGCCACATCAGAGCGCGCCGGGGACGACCCGGCTGCGTTTTCTTCGCCCTATTAAAGCGGACTACTACTACTACTAATGCGGGGTGTCAAGGTAGAGGCGTGGCGTGGGAAACGCGGGCCCGCACAGTGCCACCGGTGCCTAAAGTTTAGGCACTCGTCGCACCAGTGTCACCGTCCGCTCTCCTGCGTACGATGCGGAGAGGGGCACGCGGCAAGAGACTGCGCTCGGCCGCGTGAGGAGCCCGCCACTTGCGCAAACTACGGGGGCGCCATGTCAGCTGTCCCGTCTTCCAAAAGGAAGTCAGGAAAAGGCGGGCGGGGACTGTCGCCATATCCAGCACAGCACCGCGCCGCCCTACAAACGTGGATGGCCCGAAGGGAGACGCCCAAGGCGGTGCGTTGCTTATGGCGGCAGCCAACGGGCCCACCGATCGCAACGGAGCTACCACCGTCGGAGGGAGGAAGAAAAAGAACAAGAGGGGGGGTAGAGGGAGGAAACCCAAGCCCCCCGCGACCCAGGAGACCAACATTGTACCCCAGGCCGTCCCTGCACAAAGCAAGGCGCAGGTCAAACAAACAAAAACTGTAGCGATTGTTAGCGTCGGCACCACACAGCAACAATGCCTACAAAAACCTAAGAGCAACAAGTCTCAGACGGGCCACAGTGTCGTCTCAACCGCAGGCGCTAACAAGAATAAACATTTCATTGCCTGCACCATCAAGCTGCTGATGACCCTTTTAAGAGCCATCCAGGAGGGACAAGACGCAGAGAAGGTCATCCTCAACGGCTTGGCCGAACTACTCACCCTCTATTATGGGTAAGCCGTTGAGGGTGCTCCATTGTAATGCCCGCGGCCTCAAACCAAAGGTCGCCTCCCTCCGACATCTTCTGAGGGATCAGAATATCGACGTGGCGCTTATAAGTGAGACGCACCTGGGACCTGAGCACATTAGAGGATTAGGTTTCCGGGTTACCTCACTTATAGGAAAGATGAGCGGTCGGCTCTGAACAAAACGTACCGTGGTCTGGCAGTACTGGTACGGCGAAGAGTCGTCCATCAGGAACTCCCCCTGCTGTCGCTGCAGAACCACGGTGCAGCTGCACGGCGAGGACATATACATATAGACATTTACGCCTGCTACAAAGTGCCCGCAACGAAACTAGATTCGGCAGAGTTGCGGGCGCTAATGACGCAATCGCCTCGCGCAACATTGCTCGCCGGGCGACTTGAATTCCAAGCACCCGGCGTGGAACTCCAACACCACCAGGAGACAGCTCTTCGCTGACGCCGAAGCCTTTGGCTTCACGGTGTCCGGCCCAGAGACGCCCACCCATTATCCCGACAACAGTCTGTACATGCCCGACGTGTTGGACATCGATCGTGGTTCATCGAGGGCTAAACTGCAAGATCACGCAGCAAGTGATTGACGACGAGTTGCAATCAGATCACCAGCCTGCACTCGTCGTCTTATCGGAGATGCCGACCCGACTCAAGCCGCCTGCGCCACGTCGAATACCGGACTGGAAGACCTTCACAGAAAAGATTGAGGCCACAACACCGACTCGGCCTATCGCTACCGCCGCGGACAATCATTTAATTGTTTTCACAAAACATTTTTTGTGAAAACAATTAAATGATTGAGGATTAAGCCTTTCTGAGCCATATTGTGGTCAGGATTGGCCGGGTCGAACAGAGTACTATTGTTGAGTTTTGGTTGCAGGTTAACACACGAAGCCGTGTGATACCAGGATGGCCGTGTCGGAAATAAGACAAACTGAACAATCGGGATGCCAACGCCATCTAGTGGCGTTCGACGGAGTTTAGGACGTTGCGCTCGACAGACGCTGAGCTCAGTCTACTGGTGGCGGTCGAGCAGTGCAGGCGTGCACACGTCCAAGACCGCCGCGTGTTACGAATACTTGTTCAGTGAACGTATTGTGTGAGAATATTGAGATTTAGAGTGTGAATATTAATTTAATTTAAAAGCAAACGGTGTTTTTATTGCGCAATAACCAACACTTCCCATAGTACGCACACTGAAGTTCCAATATCCTGGCTGATGTAACCTGGAGAGTTTTGCCTTTCGCTGACATAATGTATGCGTTAGGTATTGAAATCGAAAAAAATATATATTCTTGCTCTACTTTGATGACAAAAAAAAACTACGATAGGTCTCAACTCTGTCGGACTCTGGGTCAGAAATGACCATTCTTCTTTGGGAGAAAACAGATCTTTGCTAGATGCCTTAGAGATTCGAATGGGACAAGCTGGGGTAGGTGCTCCCTAGATCGGCCACATATAAACCTGTATATTTTTTTAACCAGCGATCGACTAATTCTGATATTTGGCGACTAATTTCGACTAACTAGCGACTATTTTTATGTAATCAAAACTAAAATACCTGATGGTGGCCATGGCATTGTCAGTGACACGTCACTACAACACTTTCCTGTTAAACACAATATCTTCATCTTCTTCCACCTGGCGTTAATCCCGGCTATTGCCAGGGTCCGCCTTCCTACTTAGCTTCCTCCACTTTGCCCGATCTTGAACATCCTTCTCAGTCAGGCCATTGGCTCTCATGTCGGACTTGACGACGTCCAACCAGCGCTTGCGAGGGCGACCACGGGACCTAGCCTAGCCCCAAGAACAGCCATATTCATGCATCTCCGACCAACGTACTCCATAGGGCGGCGCATGATATGGCCATACCATCGCAGACGACACTCTTGCAGTTTTTCCCCCACGTCACGGACACCAAGACAACCTCGAATGTAAGAGTTGCGTATGTGTTCGGATCGCGTTACGCCACTCTTCCTCCTTAGCATCTTCATTTCCGTGATGCGAAGCTCCTGGGTGTGTCTGCTTAGAGCTGGCCAACACTCGCCCCCGTACAGTAGGACAGGCCGTATGATGCATTTATATATCTGCCCCTTGAGCTTCGGAGGCATTTTGCGGTCGCATACAACGCCCGTTACCTCGCGCCACTTCGCTCAAGCCGCGCCTATACGTGGTTGGACATCGTCGTCCACGTTGCCAGACTCGTGCAGCACGGATCCAAGGTACCTGAATGTATCGGACTTTCTGATCAGGTTCGAACCTATTCGGATGGTGTTTGAATCCGTGCTGTCACAGGACATGTACTCAGTCTTCGCCACATTTAGTCTCAGGCCACCGTTTTCAAGCGTGTCCTTCCAAATGTTGACTTTGCGCTCAAGATGGACTTTGTTCTGATTAAAGAGGGCGATGTCATCGGCATACATCATTAATCATGGAGGCTGATCTTGGATGTTTGCCATAACTACATCGAGCACTACGTTAAACAAGAACGGGCTAAGAGCCGAGGCTTGGTGAACACCAACAGATATTGGGAAGCCATTAGATTCGCCAACAGCGGTCTGGACATAGGACACAGAATCGCGGTACATGTCTCTGATAATGTCAATATATGCCTCGGGAACGCCCCTGAAGCGCAGTGCCCACCAAATGGACTGCCGAGGTATACAGTCGAAGGCCTTCTGCAGGTCTAAAAAGGCCATATACAAAGCTCTCCTTCTCTCTCTGTAAGCCTCAGCCAGATTCCGTAAGGCGAACACTGCGTCCATGGTGCTGTTACCCGCCCGGAAGCCATATTGACACTCAGAGACAGCACACTCGCTACGGAGCCGTGTGTCAATGATGCGCTCGAAGAGCTTCATGGTGTGGCACATGATCTTGATACCGCGGTAGCTACTACAATCCTGTACGCTACCTTTGCCTTTGTAAACAGGGATAATCAGGCTAAATCGCCACTGGTTCGGCATTTCCTTGGTGATCAGGATGCGATTAAAAAGATCCGTCAGAAGGTCCATACCATGTGGGCCCATCGGCTTCCACACTTCAATTGGCACATTGTCAGGCCCGACCGCTTTCCGGTTCTTCATGTGGCGAAGAGCAATGCGGGTTTCGTCGGGGGAAATAGGGGAAATAAGTCCAAGGTTAGGAGGCGGTTCGGGAGGAAGGTTATGGGGATGCTGTTTGTTAGACAGCTCCGCGAAGTATGTACACCATCTCTCCTTAACAGAGGGGGCATCGTAGAGCAGCTTACCCTGGGCGTCCCTTACACAGAGACATTTGCTTATTTCCCGAGTAGTTTTCTCCCGGGCACGCGCCATCGCCAGCTTAAAAATAAGCTTTTGCCCCTCTGCAGTTTCCAGCTTGTCGTATAAGGGCGCCAGACTTTTGCTGCGGGCTCTGGCTACAGCTTTTTTGCAAGCGCGCTTAGCCGCTCCATATGCCTCCCTGTCATTCGGAGAGTTGAACCCTTGCCACTGTTTAAATAAAACCTTCTTCTTCCGAATCGCCTCCTGCTCCCCGTCATTCCACCACCACGTCTCCTTGTCTATGGTGTGGCCACCACGAGAAGTGCCAAGGACGCGCTTACCCGCATCGGTGATCGCTGAATGGATCCTACTCCAGATCTCTTGAGCGGACTCATGCGGAGCACTGATCTCGAGATGCTCGACCTCCGCGGTGAAGTCCGACTGCCTAGGACCATCAAGTAACCCCCACTTAGTGCGGGGTTTGCGTTTCTCTATCACTTTCTTCTTCGGTACAACCGCAAAGTCCAGGACAAGGAGGCGGTGTTGAGCCGTTAGGCTTTCGCCTGGGATGACTTTGCAGTTGGTAACCTTGCCAATGTGGCACCGTAGCACCAGCAGGTAATCTATTTGGGTTGAGTAGGCACCACTACGGTACGTAATAAGATGCTGGGGATTCTTCTGAAAGAATGTGTTTGCGATGGCTAGATCAGACACAGCGCAGGTGCTGAGTATACTGACTCCCTCTGCATTTAGCTGGCCATAACTAAAACCACCGTGAACACGTCCGTACTCTCCAGCAAACCAACCTACGTGACCGTTGAAATCCCCCCCAACCAAAACACCTTCGGAATTCGAATAGCGCGTAATACGTCCTCGAACTCATCCCAGAAGGCCTCCTTTTCAGACTCACAGCAACCAGTTTGAGGAGCATAGGCGCTGATTAGGTTCGTTACCGACCCTTTGATCAGCACCCTAACTCGCATCAACCGGTCGCTGCATCGGTCTACTTCAAGGAGTCCATTCTGAAGGTCCTTAGACAGCACCACGGCCACTCCGCCCCTGACCGCTGGTGATCCAGTGTGCACTAGCCGGTACCACTGCCCAATGTTACGTGACTTATTTCCCTTCCAGCGCGTCTCCTGAAGGAAGGCGCCCTGGACCCGACGCTTCGCAAGCACGTCCGCGAGTTCTCGGCAACGTCCGGTTAGGGAGCCAATGTTCCAGGTGGCAAAGCGGAACTTCTTCTTGGGTACTGAAGAAGTACTTTTTTGTGCTTCGTAGACTGTATCTGTCAAATATTTAATACTATTATTTATTTAAAAGGTACATGAAGCGAGACTACGTCTGCCTGCGATAGGTACCTACTTTAATTGGCTTTCTAATAAAAGGAAGTCCCGAGCTATGCCCCGTTTCTGTCCGGTGACTGCCCGCGATAGCAACTTAACGCCAACTTATGTTGCCAGACTAAATATAACGAATGATCAGATACGACAAAGATGAGATTTTTTAGGGTTCCATACCCAAAGGGTAACCAACGGAACCTTATTACGAAGCCTCCGCTGTCTGTCCATCCGTCCGTCTATCTGTCAGCGGGCTGTATCTCAAGAATCGTAATAGCTAGACAGTTGACATTTTTACAGAGTATGCATTTTTATTGCCGCTTTATCAATAAATGATTAAATTAAAAATTAAAGGGGCTCGCATACAAGAAACGTGTTTATGGTACAAAGTCCTTCACTTGAGGGTAGACCTAAAAAAAAACCGGCCAAGATCGAGTCGGACTCCGACTTCGACACGAAGGGTTCCGTACCATAAACCTTAATTTTTATTGTCTGTTGTTATAGCGCCAATAGAAATACCTACACAATCCGTGAAAATTTCAACTGTTTACCTTTCTTAGTTCTTGAGATACAGCCCACTGACAGACAGACGGACGGACTGACGGTCAGCGGAGGCTTAGTAATAGGGTTCTGTTGGTTACCCTTTGGGTACGGAACCCTAAAAATTGAAGTGTACAGCAGATAATTTTAATTTTACGTATTTTATCTGTAAATGTACTGAATCAATCCAAACTTCCAATGTAAAACTGCACATATGTATTAGTCCAATAACGATGTTATCTTAACTAGAAAATGAGTACTTAATCAGTAAAAAACTAATCATAACAGCTAAAACTGTCAACAATAAACCATGAATATGAAGATATTGTGGGGTGTATGGGGTCCGTTACCATCTTAAAGACCCAAGCCAACCGCACCTGCTAGCGGTGAACCCTGCTGTCCATCGGACGAGGCTCTGGCGAACCTGGTTTCCCTCTCGTAGGGTTGTGGGGGTCAGACGGCTGGTCGCCCCACGTAAAACCAACTTCAGTCAAATATTAATATGGACAAGGACAAGTCGAGAAAGGGTACTCGGGCTAGGGCGTCGCCGCATACACGGCTCAGCACACCCTCGAGATGTGCCCGGCTTGGTCTGAGCCGCGCCGCAGTCTAACAGCGGAGATCGGACGGGACCTCTCACTTCCCGGCGTGGTCAACGCTATGCTGGAGAGTGAGGGGTCCTGGGCAGCTGTCGCCTCTTTTTGCGAGGATGTCATCTCGCAAAAGGAGGCGGCGGAGCGCGCGCGGGAGGACGACCCTCTCGCTGCGCCGCTCCGTAGGCGAAGAAGAGGTCGGAGAAGACGCCGTCTTCTCCCTCCTCATGGTGGTGATGGGCGGGCGATAGGCGCGGGTGCGCCTCCGCCCGCATTGCACTCCACACCACCTTTGCCGGTCATTCCCAGCCCTCCCCCTGAACGGGGAGGACTTAAGGGGCCCGCCGCTTTAGGCGGGTTGTCGTCGTCGGAGGACTGGAAGCTAAGGCTGCGCCGATCTCCCAGTCCTCTTCCACTCGGACGATGCGGGAATGCCGCTGGGTTATTTTAGTGGGTATACCGGGTCAGCCCGGAGAGTCCCACATACCCCTCCCGTTCTCCCGACGGGAAGGTATGCGTAATGCATTTTTTCCCAGCGCAAAAAAAAAAAAAAAAAAATCCTGAAGGTCCTTAGACAGCACCACGGCCACTCCGCCCCTGACCGCTGGTGATCCGGCGTACACTAGCCGGTACCCCTGCCCAATGTTACGTGACTTATTTCCCTTCCAGCGCGTCTCCTGAAGGAAGGCGCACTGGACCCGACGCTTCGCAAGTACGTCCGCGAGCTCTCGGCAACGTCCGGTTAGGGAGCCAATGTTCCAGGTGGCAAAGCGGAACTTCTTCTTGGGTACTGAAGAAGTACCGCTTTTTTTTTTGCGCTGGGAAAAAATGCATTACGCATACCCTCCCGTCGGGGGAACGGGAGGGGTATGTGGGACTCCCCGGGCTGACCCGGTATACCCACTAAAATAACCCTGCGGCATTCCCGCATCGTCCGAGTGGAAGAGGACTGGGAGATCGGCGCAGCCTGGGCGTCCAGTCCTCCTCCGACGACAACCCGCCTAAAGCGGCGGGCCCCTCAAGTCCTCCCCGTTCAGGGGGAGGGCTGGGAATGACCGGCAAAGGTGGTGTGGAGTGCAATGCGGGCGGAGGCGCCCCCGCGCCTATCGCCCGCCCATCAACACCATGAGGAGGGAGAAGACGGCGTCTTCTCCGACCTCTTCTTCGCCTACGGAGCGGCGCAGCGAGAGGGTCGTCCTCCCGCGCGCGCTCTGCCGCCTCCTTTTGCGAGATGACATCCTCGCAAAAAGAGGCGACAGCTGCCCAGGACCCCTCACTCTCCAGCATAGCGTTGACCACGCCGGGGTCCCGTCCGATCTCCGCTGTTAGACTGCGGCGCGGCTCAGACCAAGCCGGGCACACCTCGAGGGTGTGCTGAGCCGTGTATGCGGCGACGCCCTAGCCCGAGTACCCTTTCTCGACTTGTCCTTGTCCATATTAATATTTGACTGAAGTTGGTTTTACGTGGGGCGACCAGCCGTCTGACCCCCACAACCCTACGAGAGGGAAACCAGGTTCGCCAGAGCCTCGTCCGATGGACAGCAGGGTTCACCGCTAGCAGGTGAGGTTGGCTTGGGTCTTTAAGATGGTAACGGACCCCATACACCCCACAATATCTTCATATTCATGGTTTATTGTTGACAGTTTTAGCTGTTATGATTAGTTTTTTACTGATTAAGTACTCATTTTCTAGTTAAGATAACATCGTTATTGGACTAATACATATGTGCAGTTTTACATTGGAAGTTTGGATTGATTCAGTACATTTACAGATAAAATACGTAAAATTAAAATTATCTGCTGTACACTTCAATTTTTAGGGTTCCGTACCCAAAGGGTAACCAACAGAACCCTATTACTAAGCCTCCGCTGACCGTCAGTCCGTCCGTCTGTCTGTCAGTGGGCTGTATCTCAAGAACTAAGAAAGGTAAACAGTTGAAATTTTCACGGATTGTGTAGGTATTTCTATTGGCGCTATAACAACAGACAATAAAAATTAAGGTTTATGGTACGGAACCCTTCGTGTCGAAGTCGGAGTCCGACTCGATCTTGGCCGGTTTTTTTTTAGGTCTACCCTCAAGTGAAGGACTTTGTACCATAAACACGTTTCTTGTATGCGAGCCCCTTTAATTTTTAATTTAATTTAATTTAATCATTTGTTGATAAAGCGGCAATAAAAATGCATACTCTGTAAAAATGTCAACTGTCTAGCTATTACGATTCTTGAGATACAGCCCGCTGACAGATAGACGGACGGATGGACGGACAGCGGAGGCTTCGTAATAAGGTTCCGTTGGTTACCCTTTGGGTATGGAACCCTAAAAAATCTCATCTTTGTCGTATCTGATCATTCGTTATATTTAGTCTGGCAACATAAGTTGGCGTTAAGTTGCTATCGCGGGCAGTCCCCGGACAGAAACGGGGCATAGCTCGGGACTTCCTTTTATTAGAAAGCCAATTAAAGTAGGTACCTATCGCATGCACACGTAGTCTCGCTTCATGTACCTTTTAAATAAATAATAGTATTTTAAATATTTGACAGATACAGTCTACGAAGCACGATAGAGCGAACTTACCCAGAAGAAGCCTCAGAAGCCTGTATTACTTTACCTTGCCTGCGTCTGTTTCCGAACGCTTACAATCCTCATCTCTTTTAAGTCAGAGTGAACAGTCTCCTTCTGGGTAAGCTCGCTCCATCGTAGACTTTGTCTCTGTCATCTCTGACCTAGACTAGAGGCAAGAGCAAACCCATCTCAAATAAAAAAACCTTTGTTTAACTACTTACCTAAACCTTTCTAGTATAAATCAAGTGCAGAAGAAGAAAATATTGTTGTTGGCTGCCTTATGGGCGTGCGCTGTCTAAACTACAAAGTCAGAGGCGGCGCAAGGCGTAGGCGACGTGAGCCACCACCTACGGCTTCGCGGTCCGAAGGACCTCGCAGCTTTGGCTTCTTTTCAATTCAGAAAAATCGTAGCCAAGCCAACTTACCGGTGACTATTTTCGAAATTCTTTTTGCTAGCTTGGCTTGCTCTTGCATCTTTTATTCATTTTTTTATGTTTTTTACTTTCTCGGGTCCCTCTTCCTAGAGACCCGGTCCTTTGGTAGGCGTACGAGGGGCCGAAGCTAACTCGCAGAGGCCTCTTTAGACATTTCAAATAGAATGGGACACCAACCGATGATTATCCCTGTATGCACTGTAAAAGTATACCCTAGGACAATCCCCGGTTGGAGCAGGACTATTGCAGAATATGGAAAGAAAAGATGAAACTATGGGTTTGGCTAGTTGAGTGGACTAATAGTCGTTTACTATGGAAGAACTATTGGCCCCTGCCTGACCATTGACAATTAAAACGGCTTTAAAATGGCAGGGGGTGACTTGCACACTCAATAAATGGGCCCCCCGAAAAGGGTCGCTAGCACAAAGTAACGTAGCGGCAAGGGGGCAACATATCCTGAGGTGCTAGAGGAGTGGAGAGGTATACCCCGGCTATCAGGACGATCCCGGAAGTACGGTCAAGATCCCTACCAGCACTTTACTGGATTATACATCCTTCTCCCGAGCACGTCTGCTCTTGCGAATTTCCACTCAGACCGGCCTTTTAAGGCAAGAAAGAGGTGGGAGCTCTGTTCCTCGTCAGTTTTCACCCCGGCCAGCCAATAAAGGCAAGCCGGAAATGAGGTACAAGTCTCCCTGGAGATCAGGTCCGTGGGGTCGCCAGTGCCCAACAGTTCGCCACAACACTGCCTTGCGGATTTATTCTTTTTATTGTTAAGGTTTGCTTCAGTAGGTTTTGTCAACACATTAGCCGCGGCAGGATAGGCTCTATGATTTACTCATCCAAGCTCATTACGCTCGCTATTACATCATAGCTTCTTTAAGTTGAGATATTTCTTAAATTTTCCCACATTCGCCCAATATTTACTTTTTTTGTACAAAGAGTCAAAAGAAAATCAATACTAGGTACCTAATCGTGGCGGGGTACAATTGAGTTCGCCGCATCTCACCCTCAATCTTAGAATCCAACCTCTGAAAATCTAAAAAAATCACTCTATTCTATCTAGGTAGGACCTAAGGGGCCTCGCAAAATGCCATCTTGCCCACATACAATTTTAGTCTTGCCCCGCCACTGTCCAAAGTATGATGAGATTAAACACGATGTTTTACAAAAACATTAGTCTCAAAGTACCTACATAGTATTAAAGAGTCCGCTAAATATATATTTTTTAGCTATAATTAAGTCACATTAAAAGATTTTGATAACACATTCAAATTAAACATTGGTAAATACATAATCGATAAAACTATAAACCAGGGGAGGTAGGGGAACTCCAGACTGTGAATGAAAAATATACATGTACCAATGTGTTTTTTAAGTTACCAATTTGTAATACTCATTTATACAATAATCATTAATTAATTTTACTTTCTTCCCTTCTATCAATGTATATACGATTTTATATCTTCACCACCCTAGGTCGGCTGGTAGAAAATGCCTCCGCCATTGTACATTTGTGCATGAAGTTTAAATAAATAAATGCCCAACTATTAAATGTTAAATGACATCTGCTGCAAGCTCACCGATTATTTATTCATGGGGAACCTAAAATGCTTCTGTATGATCATTATCTTCCTAGCCCTCTCCCAACTATATTGGGGTCGACTTCCAGTCACACCGGAGTTAGCTGAGTACCAGTATTTTTCGTGGAGCGGCTGCCTACCAGATCTTCACAACCCAGTAACTGGGTAACACGGTACTTCATGGCAAGACTGGAGTCAGATTTACTGGCTTCTGACAATCCGTAACGACTACCAAAGATCTACAAATGACAGTCGGGACCAACGGCTTGACGTGCTTTCCGAGACACAGAGGAAACTCGCTATGTTAAGATGGTCACCCATCCGCAGAATAATCTTGGCAAGCGTTGCTTAACCTTCAAGATCGACCCGTGCGGCTATTATTATTATACTGTAAGTTCATTATGTTCGTTAAATAAAAAAATTTGATGCATCCAGTTAGCGAACACTCGCGCTTATTGTATTTCGAGTTCAGGTAGTACCTCAAAGTCAAAATGTACTAAGGTACAACCTACAGGTTGTACCTTAGTACATTTTATGCAAAAGTTTTCGAGGTTTTCTTATTCAAGCAAAATGCCATTCGACTTCGCGTTATTTTTTGGGACTTTGCCAATATTTTTACCACAACTTGTAAAACTAATAATTAAATTAAAAAAATGTATTTATTTGAAGTCTAAATGTAGGTATTATGTTTGAGACCGTTTGCTTGTCACTCGTCACTCTAGGTTCTATGAGATACCAGCGTCAGATAGCATCTGTCTTGCCACATTGCTCATTGTCACTTTTTATTTTATTTGTGTTTGATGTGTTTGTGTTGTTATTTTTTTCTGTGTCTGATTTACTTTTTTTTCTTTAGCCCTCAGGGCGGAAAATCTCAAAATAGTAACCGATTGCCTAGCGAACGAAATTCGGTAAGGCACATAGTCAATAAAATTTCGAACTCGATCCACGAATCAGATCATTGATTTTGATCGTAGACGTCCAGCCCTGGTAGATATTTAAAAAATCTTAAAAACAATATAGGGACGATTTCATACTGTTCGTGTTTGTCCCACTTTCCCCTATACATAGGGTCACGAGTATAAAAGCACACATTTCGCACAAGTCTTCGTTACTGTCTCAGTAGTGCTTGTTTATATATGAATACATTTCCCTAACAGAGTAATGTTTTCATTCAGTTAAGTGTTGCCTGTGTTAACACTGTGTGAAATAGCAATAAATAAATTATTATTCATCATCATCATCATCCGCCTAGCCTTTTCCCAACTATATTGGGGTCGGCTTCCAGTCAAACCGGATTTAATAAATAAATTATTATTATATCATCAAATTATGGTCCAAAACAAATATATTTCACTCGGTAAGTACATTTTTAAGTATATTTGATTAAACAGTTAATTAATTGCAAATAATTGAAGAACTGCAACGTGATTTTTTTATCTTAAAATAAAATAAAAAAACAGCTGTTACCTACATTTTTCGCACATAGCTCGTATACCTCGACCTCGTAGGGACATACGATTTTGTTTTTCGTTTTTGAGACTTAATTATTGCATAAACCGTTGCTTCCTTTAATACATAATTCCGGGGAAGAAAAATTGAATGGTGCTAAAATAATCTCTGAGTAAACATTAGTGGAGTCGCGGGGAATCACCGGCCGTAGCTTTACTTGACATTGATGACGTTCGGATACACGCGTCTAGCTTTACGTACTCCGATAACTCAAAAGTCCCGCTCTTTTATTGCTGAGGTCTACTGATCAAATACAAAAATGATGTCGAATAACAATCAATGTTTCATATAAAACCGGTCAAGTGCGAGTCGGACTCCCTCACCAAGGCTCCGGGACGCAAACGATTAATTCGGTAAACTAGTTCCGCACTTACCGCAATCTCTGCGACTTGAATCGATGTCAAAAACTTTGGAAAAAGTGTAAGCTAACAGCTCGTTCCCACTTGTCGGGTGTCAGATTTTAATAGATGTTGCAGTGGCAGAGCTTTATATATGTATGAAGCTATTCACACTTGTCTGACACAGATTTGACTTTGACTTTGACTTAGATGTAAGTGGGAACGGGCTGTAAGAGTGTAGTGGATTAGGTTTTTGTCGAACGGAACAAAGTATTTGATAAATGATATTGTTTATTTTAATTTTCAAGCGCCAATGGTGGCAGTGCTGGTGTTGTGCGGGCGTATGGTGCTGTGCGCGCCTCTGTGTCTGGCAGGAGACTTCGACTCGCAGCTGCAGCACATACTGCGCGCGCAGGGGTTCTCCGCGCAAGATCCCGACATAAGTCGAGCGCTGGACGACGTGCGAACTACGCTGAACCAACGGTGGCCAGGTGAGTGCAATGTACCACTAGTACCTGCATTACATGTAAGTGGGCAAACTTTGTCTTGGCGGCCGCGGCGGAATAGACGCCCGAGCCGAAACCGCCCAAGGAACAGTATAAAAATGACCAGCTGGTCCAGCTATCCCCACGGGCCGCATGTGGCCTGCCAAGCTTTTCCGTGTGGCCCTGTAGCATAGCCAAAGAGCATAGCACATTATTGATGCTATATTTAGTTAGTGTATTAGTTTATGTGTATTTATCTATACTATAAAGATTTGACTGTCCTTGACGATGTGTTGCTATTTCTCACCCACTATCAACGTGAAAAAGTTGGTCTATATATTTATTCTTGCTTGTAAAAATGGACTTGTTCTGAATTAAAATGATTTATTATTATTATATTCTTAGCACAATAGAACAAAATTGATTAAAAAAAAAGACAACAATCCAAAATGACGGTTTATTTTTTATCACAAAATTCAAAAATTAAACGGAAATAGAATTATTACAAATAACAAAAATGAAAATTAGTTTAAGGCAGAATTGGCTATCCAAACGGGCAGAGGTTTACCAAACCAAGTTACTCCACGAAAAAGTTGTCCCAAGGTGGTAGATGTCGCTGCGCCCCCGCAAGGGGGCGCGGCAGGCGGTGTCGGGGCGAAGCCCCCTGACCGCAGTAGCCACACCTCGGCCCGTCAATACGGGCCGGTCATTCTGTTGGCAGCAAAATGCCATGAAAATTTGGCGTGCGCCTGCCACTATTTTCATAGCCAACAGTCGCACGCCTGTGGTTGGGTCGCTGAAGTGTTTTGCTACAGGCGCGTCGCGACTGTTTGTCGCTTCTTCACGGCACCTTCGGCGGTCAGTCCCCGCCGAGTGAGACCCCCAGTGACCTGGGGGAGGCCCAGCGAGAACGACCAGCGACGAAGGTGTCGACTTTGGAGACGCACCTGCAGCAAGGAATGAGTGGCTCTCGTCCGCACCGGTTCTCAGATCTAGCCGATTGCGGCCCGGACTGAGAGCCGAGTGTGTGTGTGGGCGGCCTTGTGTTGTGAGTACTGCCGCCCAGTGCTAATGCACCGAATAAGCCTATATTAACCTAGGAAACATATTCGGTGCGTGAGTACTAGCGCCTGTCTAGTGGTGAGTGTGTGAGTTTCGGAACGCAACCTGCCTATATTAACTTAGCACAGGTCGCGCGCCGGGATGCGAGTGATGTGTACAGTGTCTCTGTTTGAGTAGGCCGCGTGTAGCGGGAAGCGGCCTACTCGGCGTCAGTCCGGTGAGGTGCGACGGGGCCGTCCACGTCCCCGACCAGGTCGCGGGGGAGGCGCTTCGCGTCAGACGGGCGCGCGCGCCAAGGCGCAATTTGCTTGACGTGGGGCCAAGCGGATGCGTCGGCGCGCGCGAACATGCCTTTCGCGAGGCGCTGCACAAACTCATCCAGGCCCTCATTTCCGAGGTCCCGCTGGATGACATCATTCCTCACCATGTAAGGGGCATGCACTATGGTCCGCAGCGCAAGGTTTTGTTGCGCGCGGAGCTTCGCGCGATTCCCCTCACATGTGAGGGCGAACCAAGCGGGGGCGGCGTACGTCAGAATCGGGCGTATGTACGTCTTGTACACACCCAACTTGACGCGCGCCGGCAGCTGGGACGAGAGCACCGGACGGAGTTGTGCGCGGGCGACCTTCGCCTGGGCGGCGACCCGGCGGACGTGCGGCCCCATCGTGAGCCGACGGTCGATGCTCACACCGAGGTACTTCGCCTGGGGGGACCACTCGACGTCGACTCCTTGCAGCTTCAGGGGCGGTGGGAGGCGCGCTGAGCCTGTGGCTATCGCTTGCGTCTTACCCACGTTAACCGACAGTCGCCACTTGGCGAGCCAGGCGGGAAGTTCGTCTAGCGCGCGCTGCATCTTAGACGCCGCGTGGCTAGTGTTCAGAGATGTTGCAATGTACGCGGCGTCATCAGCGAACAGCGCGAGCGTAGCGAGAGAGGTGGTGGGGATGTCGTCGGTGTAACGTGAGTAACACGCCGGCGACACGCAGCTGCCTTGCGGCACGCCCGCCCGGACGGGGCGGGGGGTGGACAGCGCGCCGTCGACCACCACTCGGAAACTCCTGTTAGAGAGGAAAGATTGGACCACTTTGACAATGCGACGGGGCGCGGGGGAGGTGGCTAGTTTGTAGACTAGCCCCTCATGCCAAACTCGGTCGAAGGCCTTCTCCATGTCGAGGAATACTGCTACCGCGTATTCCTTCCTGTTCATCGTCGAAGACAGCAGGTGCAGTACCCTCGACAGTTGGAGCGTCGTACTGTGGTCTGCCCGAAATCCGAATTGTTCGGGTCGTGGTATGATGTGCTGCTGGAGATGTCGCAGCAGGAGTGACTCGAACACCTTGGAGATGGTGGGCAGCAGAGTAATGGGCCGATAGCTCGCCGGCTTTAGGATGTTCTTCCCGGCCTTGGGCAGCATGATGACGCGCCCTTCCTTCCATTGTGTAGGGAAGGCCCCGGTGCGCAGTATCCCCGTAAACAGGCGCGCCAAGGCCGCGACCATACGGTGCGGCAGGTGGCGCAGCGCTGTGTTGGTGATACCGTCGGCACCTGGGGCCTTTCGTGGCTTCGTGCGTTGTAGGGCGCGTCTAACTGCGCCCGGCGAGAAGAAGATGGCATCCTCATCGGGAGCTATCGGCGTGGCAAAGTAGTCCCCAAGGTGTTGCTCGACTGCCGCGACATGTGCGTGCTCGGCGGTCGGATTCGGGCAGAACTGACGCTCCAGGTGGGCGGCGAAGACCTCCGCCCTCTCCTCTGCAACGTATTTGAGCGCCCCGTCGCTGTCTTGTAGAGGGCGCACCGGAGCTGGGGAATGTGAAATTTGGCGGCACAGCTGGTGCACGGACGGCCAGTCGCCCACTGCGGCGTCAATGCGCTCCTCCCAGCTCGCGGCGGCCTGAGCTCGCAACTCGGCCTTTACCCTCTCCGCGAGACGGTTGAGTGACGCTTTTTGTGTGAGGCAGCGAGATTGCTGCCACTGCTTGCGCAGGCGCCTCTTCTCGGCGACCATTGCGCGCAGCCTGGGCGGTAGGGGCGGCTGTAGCCCTCTCCCCTCCGTAGGCGTGGTGGTAGTCGCCTCCTCTAAGGCGCTTTGTACGCAAGCAGTGACGTCACTGGCAAGTAGGTCAACGTCCGCGGCGGTATTGATGGGCCGAGTCGGTGTAGTGGCCTCAATCTTTCCCGTGAACTTTGTCCAGTCCGTTCGTCGGCGTGGCGCTAACGGTTTCAGTCGGGTCGGCATCCCCGATAAGACGACGAGTACAGGCTGGTGGTCGGATTGTAACTCGTCGTCGATCACTTCCTGCGTGATCTGGCAGTTTAGCCCTCGATGGACGACGATGTCCAGCACGTCGGGCATGTGGCGGTCATTATCCGGGTAATGGGTTGGAGTTTCAGGGCCGGACACCGTCAAGCCGAAGGCTTCGGCCTCGGCGAAGAGTTGTCTCCCCCCGGTATTCGTTGTTTGCGCATTCCACGCTGGGTGCTTACAATTTAAGTCACCGGCGAGGATGGTCGCGTTCTGCGATTGGTACATGAGCGCCCGCAGCTCTGTCGGAACTAGTTTCGTTTGGGGCGCCTTGTACCCGGCGTATATGTTCAGGTCCTCGCCGGCTACGTGCAGCTGCACACCCAGCGCATATATGCTCTGCAATGACGGCGGGGGGAGTTCCTGGTGGACGATCCTTCGCTTTACCAGTACTGCCAGACCTCGGTATGCGTTGTTCTGAGCCGACCGTTCGTCTTTCCTGTAAGCGAGATAGCCCGGGAACCTTATCCTGTCTTCAGGTTTCAGGAGCGTCTCGCTTATCAGCGCCACGTCGACGTTTTGATCCCTCAGAAGATGGCGGAGAGGGGCGACCTTGTCCTTGAGGCCACGGGCATTCCAGTGAATGACCCTCAACGGCCTACTAGACATTGTAGAGGTGAAGTAAGTCGGTCAGGCCGTCGAGGATCACTTGCCCTGCATCCTGTCCCTGCCTGATGGCCTTCAGCAGGTCCATAAGCAGTCTAATGGCGCAGGCCGTGACGTCCTTCTGGTTGCTGGCGCCGGCATTAGTGCTGGCGCTCTTGCTTTCTTGCGACTTGTTGCTCTGCTTTTGTGGTAGGCGCTTGGTTTGAGTTTTGCCGGCGCTAGCCAAATCGACCTTTTTCCTGCCTGTGGCCTGCGCCTTTTCCTGGGCAGGGACGGCCTGTGCGGTGGTGGTTTTCGCCTGGGTCGCTGGGGGCTTTGGCTTTCTGCCTTTGCCCGCCCTCTTCTTGCTCTTCTTCCTCCGCTTTGAGGAGGAGGCTCCGTTGCGGTTCGTGGGCCCGTTGGCTGCCGCCATTAACGAGGCGCCGCCTTGTGCCTCACCTTGAGGCCCGTCTGCGCTGGATTGGCGGCGCGGTACTGTGCTAGTAATGGCGACAGTCCCCGCCCGCTTGTTCCTAGTCTCCCTTTGGAAGACGGGGCAGCTGCTGTGGCTTGCTGGATGCGCGCCCCCGCAGTTGACGCAGGTGGCGGGCTCCTCTCTTGGGCGCGGGCAATCGCGCGCAGCATGCCCCTCGCCGCATCTGACGCAAGCGAGCGGGCGGTGGCACTGGTGCGATGAGTGCCTAAATTTCTGGCACCGATGACACTGGGCGGGCCCACGTTTTCCCCGCCATGCCTCTATCTTGACACCCCGCATGAAGAGCAGTACGGTGGTGTCGAAGATGCGGCGCACGTCCGGCGTCCGCTTCAGCATCGCGAAGAACACGCAGCCCGGTCTTCCCTGGCGCGCCCTAATGTGGCGCACGTACTCGGGCTCGTGTCCTAGGGTGCGGAGCTCCTCCTCTATCTCCTGGGGATCTGTGTCCGCAGGCAGCCCGCGGATCGCTACCTTAAGCAACTTCTCCGCTGGGAGTGAGTAGGCGAACCAGCTTATGCCGGCTTCCTTCTCTAGGTTCGTGAGATAGCGCTGGACCAGCCGGTATTCGTCCTCGGACTCCGGTGAGAATCGAACTCCGGAGCCATAGGGACGAGCGCTGGGCGGCCGGCCCAGTTTGCCGGCTAATGTCCTGAAGTGGGTCGCCCAGTTAGGAAGTTTTTCGACTACCAGCGGAGGGTAGCGAGGCCTCTTCTTGTTGGCCGTTTGGGGGCCTGCGGCCGCGTTATTCGCGGCGGCGCCCGCTACTGGGGCTGCCTGGGACGAAGTAAAATGGGTGGGACTTACCCCGTCTTGCTGTTGGGAGGTGAGGCTCTGCGACATGTTGCTCGGGCCCCGCGACAGGCGCTCGCTGGCGTGCGAGCGCGGCGAGCCGAAGCGATGCCGCTTGGCTTCCTCCTCCTCTTCGTCTGAGCTCCTGCGTCGGCGCTGGGCTCTGACCTCCTGGTACTCCAGGTCCATTCCCTGGTCCTCCAGTGGTGGAGACGCCGGCGCGGAAGGTGCGTCGTCTAGGGACGCGAGCGACGCGTTTGACCCCGCGCGCGATGAGTGGGCCGAAAAGCTCGCAAAGCTCGCGGGCGCGTCGTAAGCGGACGAGCGCGGCGGCGCGGGTGAAGCGGGTGTAGAGGGGGTTGCGGGCCGCGCGGCGCCCCTCTGCAGGCGCGGGTCGCGCGAAGTGATGTGAGCGGACGATGCCGCAGCTCCCGCCGGCAAAAAGCGGGGCGCGGCTGGTGACGCGGTGCACGGTTTGGAGTGCGCAGTGGGTACACCGGGTGCACTCACCTGCGCGGGCGCAGCCCCACGGGGGGGCGCCGGTGGCGAATTTTTATTTTTGTTGCGGGTAGGCGCAAATATTTGGGTGACGGTAGGCGCAACGGTTTGCGCGTACGACTTCGCCTGCGACGCCCCGGGGCGCGCAACGGGAGCACGTTGCGGTGCTGAGCGAGCGGCGGCGGCGGACTCGCGAGTCGCGGGCGCTGCGCCGCGATCGGTCGCGGGCGCGCGGTGCGCGGCGGGCGCGGTCGATGTGCGGGTAGGCCGAGCCGCTTTTGACGGCGGCGCGGCTGTCCTTGCGGGCGTCTGCGACGGCATCGCTGTGGCGGTGGCTGCGGCGACACGCTGGTTTGCTGTCGCTGGTGAAGGATGCAGGTAGGCTCCGGCGGCCGCCGCCGAGCCGGTCAGCGCCCTGCCAATATTTGGCATAGACGCCACCCGGCCCAGAGTCGGGCGGAGCTCAGCAGGTGGTGGGTCTTCTTCTGGGGCGCCATCGCGGCCTGGAGGGCCACGGGCGCCGGTTGATGACATCTTCTTCTGTTTTTCAGATATTTTTTTTCTTCTCCGCGACCGAAGTGAGGGTACACTGGCGGCGCAAAAGTGCTCGGCTCCGCGGCTGTGTGAGCGAACAATGTCCAAACACACAGTCGGGGGGTAGGTTGTGAGCGCGGTCCGTGCGGTGCGTGCGGGTAGTCGGATGTTTTGACACGAGAAGTGACTACTGCACGCGAAGACTAGCCGATCCAAAAAGTTGTCCCAACTCAACTCGGAGTGATCGCGACGTCCCCGTCAGGGGACGTGGCGAGCGGTACCGGGGCATTACGCCCCCTGCCCGCGGGGTCCATCCGCGGTCCATTAATATGGACCGGTAATTGTGTGGCCATTTAGGCGATGGCTGTCGGTGGCGTGCGCCTGCCAAAATAAATTAGCAACGCACGCCTGTGAGTAATTGCTAGTGAGTTTGCTGCAGACGCGCCGCGGCGCTGTACGTCAGCGCCGCCTCTTCACGAGCACCTTCGGCGGTCAGTCCCCGCCGGGTGAGACCCCCAGTGACCTGGGGGAGGCCCAGCGAGAACGACCAGCGACGAAGGTGTCGACTTTGGGGGCGAGCCTGCAGCGAGAATGTGGCTCCCGTCCGCACCGGTCTCAGATCTAGCCGATCGCGGCCCGGACCGCAGAGCCGTCAGTGAGTGTGTGAGCGGTTATGTAGTGTGGGTACTACCGCCCATGCGTCTGCACCGAATAAGCCTATATTAACCTAGGAAACATATCCGGTGCGTGTGTGCCAGCGAGTGTGGAGTGGCGATTGTGTGGGTTTCGGAGCGCAACTTGCCTATATTAACCTAGCACAAGTCACGCGCCGGGATGGGAGTCGAGTGTAAAGTTTTTGTGTTTGAGTAGGTCGCGTGTAGCCTGGAGGCGGCCTACTCAGGAGTCCAGTCCGGTGCGATGGGGTCGTCGTCGTCCGCTACCAGGTCGCGGGGCAGGCGTCTCGCGTCAGGTGGGCGCGCGTGCCAGGGCGCCAGGTGCTTGACATGCGGCCAAGCAGATGCGTCGGCACGCGCGAACATGACCCTCGCGAGACGTCGCACGAACTCATCCAGGCTCTCAATCCCGAGGTCGCGCTGGATGACGCTATTCCTCACACAGTAAGGGGCGTCTAGGACGGTCCGCAGCGCCAGATGTTGCTGCGCGCGGAGAATCTTCCGGTTCCCCTCACAGGTGAGGGCGTACCAGGCGGGAGCAGCGTACGTCAAGACTGGGCGAATGTACGACTTGTACACGCCCAGCTTGACGCGCGCTGGGAGTCGGGACGAGAGCACTGGTCTGAGCAGGTGGCGTACGACTCTGCCCTGCGCGGCGACCCGGCGGACGTGGGACCCCATCGTGAGCCGACGGTCGATGGTCACACCCAGGTACTTGGCCTGGGGCGCCCAATCGACGTCGGCTCCCTGAAGCTTCAGAGGTGGTGGGAGAGGCGTCATCCCTGTGATGATCGCCTGCGTCTTACTCACATTGACCGACAGCCTCCACTTGGCGAGCCAGTCCGGGAGCAGGTCGAGGGCGCGCTGCATCTTGACTGCCGCGTACTTTGCGTTGAGCGAAGTGGTGACGTACGCGGCGTCGTCGGCATACAGCGCGAGCGTCGACTCTGGTGTGGTGGGGATGTCGTCGGTGTAATGCGAGTAACACGCCGGCGATACGCAGCTGCCCTGCGGCACGCCCGCCCGGATGGGGCGGGGGGCGGACAGCGCTCCATCGACCACCACTCTGAAGCTCCTGTTGGACAGAAAGGATGAGACCACGCTTACCACGCGACGGGGCGTGTTGGACGTGGCTAACTTATATATGAGGCCGTCGTGCCACACGCGATCGAAGGCCTTCTCCATGTCAAGGAATACTGCAACCGCGTACTCCTTTTTGTTCATAGCTGACGACAGCAGGTGCAGTACCCTTGACAGCTGAAGCGTCGTGCTATGTTCCGCCCGAAACCCGAATTGCTCCGGACGAGGCGTGATGTGCGGTGTGAGGTGCCGCAGCAGGAGTACCTCGAACACCTTGGAGATAGTCGGCAACAGAGTGATTGGCCGATAGCTCTCCGGCTTCAGGATGTTTTTCCCCGCCTTGGGCAGCATTATGACGCGCCCCTCCTTCCACGCCGCGGGGAAAAGTTGTCCCAAATGAGCGCGCAGTGGCTTATATAGGCGCTACCACCACCACCTGTCATCCCCTCCGTTTGACAGATGTAACATCATTTTTCCGCTAACACGGCCTCTCCTGACTGGAGGACGTCCTCGTGCTCCTGTATCCCAGGCTGTGCTGCACTGGAAGTACTTGGTACGGGCTCTGGTGTCATCACATCAGAAAGCATATCGCTGACAGCTCGCTCAGGCGTGGACTCCATGTCGTTATCATTACAGTCTGCACCTGAGAATTGAGTACACACAAATGGTTTACTTTTTTTTTTTTTAATTTTCAAAAATTACACGCAATTTCCAGAAATTGGTTTTCTAGAAATAACGTTTATTGTAACAATGCAATTGAGCTGCTATAGACACCTCAACCGCACTATCACAGTAAACTCGGGCACATTGACCCATCGTGAACCACGTTCACACATGACAACAGTAAGAAACATAGGCACTACGTTAGCATATTTCTCACAACTCCGTATGGCATAGGCACGACGTTCGCATACCACACTCACTCAAAAACAACCATAAGAAACATAGGCACTACGTTAGCATATTTCTCACAACTCCGTATGGCATAGGCACGACGTTCGCATACCACACTCACTCAAAAACAACCATAAGAAACATAGGCACTACGTTAGCATATTTCTCACAACTCCGTAGGGCATAGGCACGACGTTCGCATACCACACTCACTCAAAAACAACCATAAGAAACATAGGCACTACGTTAGCATATTTCTCACAACTCCGTATGGCATAGGCACGACGTTCGCATACCACACTCACTCAAAAACAACCATAAGAAACATAGGCACTACGTTAGCATATTTCTCACAACTCCGTATGGCATAGGCACGACGTTCGCATACCACACTCACTCAAAAACAACCATAAGAAACATAGGCACGACGTTCGCATACCAAATGGTTTCTACACTCGCATGCCATAGGCACGACGTTCGCTTATCAGCGAGTGTATCACAAATTACCTTCGAAAAAGGTTGCACACGTGTCAGGAGTCCACTCCCCTCGCCACGGCACCATAAACTCTGCCGCAGCCTGGGTCGCTTTCCCATACGAGCCCGCCAGCAGTTGCAGCTCGTATCGACCATGGGGAAGCGCTTTGACCACACGATATGGCCCGCGCATGCCCGAGTCGAGCTTGGCAGTGTCTTGTGCCTGTTTTTAACAAAGACAAATGAATTAGTTTCAAATAATCTAGGGGATCTGCGATCAGCATTAACAGTTGCGTCTTGTCGTTGCTGATTAGCCTTTAAGCGCTCGGAAACTCTCTGTCTCTGCATCTCTCTCAACGCTTCGCGGTTCGGATGAGAGTTTTCCAGTGCGACATCTCTGACCAGGTGTCGTATGAGCGGTGTAGCCGCTTCAATACCTACTAGAAGATTTAAGGGAGATAACTTGGTGGTTTTTTGTTTTGTTATGTTCAAAACCAGCTGGAGTCGCCACATAACATCTGACCATTCGTTTTGCCGGTGATTGCATTCTATGCGAACCATGTTTAATAACGTTCGACAATAACGCTCAACCTGCCCATTGGAATGATGCATCTCAGGAGTGATGAGGTGCATGTCAATGCCTAATTCTGTTACAAGTCTCGTGAATTCAGAGCTCTGGAACATACGACCACGGTCTGCTACAATTAGTTTTAGTGTACCAAACAGCGAAATTACATTAACAAATAGTCTTTTTAATTCATTAGCATCTTGACCAAACATAGGATACAAAAGGCAATATTTAGAAAATGCGTCTACAACAATTAGCACGTACTTGTAACCGTTAGACTGAGGTAATGGATCTAAAGCATCTGCATGTATAACCTCAAAAGGGGTACCCGGTTTTTCCCACGAATGTATTAGTTGGTGAGGAGCTCTGGGGACCTTTTTATACGTTATACAAATAAGACAGTGACTCACGTATTTTTGCACGAATGATTTAAGAGAAGGGAACCAAAAATGTCTCCTGATGAGGTCTAACGTCTTATCAACTCCAGGGTGGTCATGTTCATCATGAAAAATTCTGAGTAAACTGAGCCTATGACCTTTGGGCACAAAACATAAGAATCTGGGGTCTTCTCCCACGGGAGAATACTTATAATAGAGCAAGTCATTCTTTTTAACATAATGTCTAGTGTCCAATTGTCCGTCTGTTAGTTTATGGAGAAGTTGTTGAGTCTCTTCATCAGCAGCCTGTGCTATCTGAGCCCAGTTTTGGTGTCTACGTTCTTCGCAAACGTTCACGGGGTTACGGCTTAAATAGTCAGCGTGCGACATACAAGTACCCTTACGGTATTCCAGTGTAAAATTAAAATCCTGCAAATATATCCACCATCTGGCTACGCGTGGCAATAGGTTTTTCTTTTGCTGTGTAGCTTTTAGTGTATTACAGTCAGTTACGACTATGAAATGAACACCAACCAGATAGTGTCTATAATGTTGCAGGGCCTTAACGACAGCCAAGGTCTCGAGCTCGTAGGAATGGTACCTCGGCTCAGCACCTTGAGATCGCTTGCTAAAATAGCTAACTGCCCGTTTGTACCCTTTTTCATGAGTCTGAAGAAGCACTGCACCATAACCAATTGAGCTTGCGTCTGTGTGGACTTCAATAGGTAGGTCAGGATCGTAAATGGCCAACACAGGTTCACTCGTAAGTTGTGAAATTATATCTTGCCGTGCTTCTTCTTGCTCGGCACCCCAGACGAAAGGCACATCTTTTTTCGTTAATTTCGTAATAGAAGCAGTGTTGGTTGCAAAACTAGCTATGTAGCGTCGAAAATAGCTGGCTAGGCCAAGGAATTGACGAACTTGCTTAACGGTTTTGGGAATAGGTGCTTCAACCAAGGCCTTTCCTTCGCTCGGCTGTACCTGACCTTGACTTATACTACGTCCTAAGTACTCTATCTTGGTCGAAAGGAAAGAACATTTCTTAAGGTTAAGAGAAAACCCTGAATCAGTCAAAGTCTGGAGAGCCAATTTTGAGTACCTACTGGTTCTATTTCGTGGAAAATTAGAAAAAAAAACTGCCAACATATCAAATGAACGGCTTAGCTAAGCTTCAAAATAAGTGAGTGAGTATTTAAGTTTTGATTAATTCATTATTGTTTGCAGGTTACGAGCTCTCCCTCGTGGGCTCACTGGCTACCGGGTTGAGTACAATAGCAAGTGATGTCGACCTCACCATACAAATACCGAACTTTAACGCCTCAGCCGGCTTGTACGTGCTCGAAGAAACGGCAAAGTTGTTCAGTAAACAACCCGAACTGTTCTCACGAATCAGATACAGGCATAACATTTATTATGTCTCTACATTTTTCGATTTTTACCACATTCCCTCAAAGCGAATCGTTGAGCTCGAATTTCAAACTGGTGACAATAATGTCCAAAACACCAAAATGATTAAATACTTCTTTGGATTAGACGCAAGGTTTCAGCCTTTAGGAATCTTTTTGAAATACTGGTTCAGAATCCACGATGTGACTGGTCATAGATATGGCTACATAACGGGTTATGGATTGTACTTGTTGATAATATTTTATTTACAACAAAAGCACATGGCTCCTCCTGCTTATGAGTTACAAGTAAATACAAGAACGCACTTTATCGACGGCTGGAATGTGGGTTTCAACGAGTTGCCATACAGTACGACGAATACGGAGAATCTACAACAGTTACTGGGTGGATTCTTTAAATACTACAGCGAATTTAACTTTGAAGAATATATCGTATCGCCCTTTGCTGGACGTCCTATTCCTAGGAATGCTTTTACAGATGTCGACAATTTCCCTGAAGAATATACTTTATATACCATCACGTTGAACCGCACAATGCAGCTTGCGATCAAAAACCATTTAGACACTGAGATAAGCGTTCAAGACGTATTTATACATAACTTCAACGCTGCAGATTTATTATCACACGAACGGGCCACGAAGTTAAAAAATCTTATGAAGTCAGTGGCAACAATGTTTGAAAAGTTGCCTAGCGACAGGATTCTTAAAGCTATCCTTGCTACTGATGAACCTGAGAAGACAGTTAACAGTCACAATAATGCTACTGTAAATGGAATCAACGAACAAAACTGTATAGAAGTAGCAGACCCACTTGCAGTGAACACTCATGCGTGACAATACTGAAAATGTTAAAAGTAATATCAGTTTCATTTTAATTTATATCGTTTAGCAACTTATATAGGTATATAATTTTTCATGTATACTATTACAACTTGAATTTCAATGTGTTTTATTCCTCTGAAAGGCTTCCCTTTCTTCCTTGGATTCTTCCCAGCTATTATACTAATTCTGTTCTGGGACCCATATTGTGATTGATTTAGCCTGTGAACCGTTCGAAAAGTCAAAAAAGTTAGTTTTATCGCTGTGTTAAAGGAAAACAGAAAACCTATCCTGTTCGAGGCGGGGTTTGGAAGATGCACTCCCTGCCGGCGGCGGCGCGGCCGGCATTGCTCAATAAGGTGATATCTTATGTTTATTCTGGTTGAGGAGGGCATTAAATAATAATTATGGTGAATACTGTTCAACGTTTTGGGGTAGTCGAACAACGCTACTCGCTAGATAGGTATCCATAGAAAGATTTTAAATTCGGTACACTTCTGTATTGTATTTGTTTATAGGTGGTTGGTTGGTACGGTAGTGGAGGGGTGTCGACTCTCGTCGATGTCTAGGTGGCTGGTATAATGATGAGCCTCAAGTTGACTTGATATGCGATTCTCGATCACTTTTTAACCGACTTCTTCAAAAAGGAGGAGGTTCTATGTTCGGTTGTATGTATCTTTTTTTTTATGTATGTTCACCGATTTCTCCGCCAATTCTAGACCGATTTTAAAAAATATTTTTTTTATTCGTAAGCCTATACTTCTGAGGTGGTCCCATTGTCACCAAGTTAGATTCTCATGATGGGATCCCATGAAAATCGAGGGAAACCCTCAAATTTTATAAGCACATACCTACACTGTTTTTCATAAACTTTCTAACGCAATTCAGATATTTGTGCCTGGTAATCATCATCTCATGTTGCTGAGCTCATGATGGAAGGTATAAGTCAGGATCTGATGATGGGATCCCATGAAAAATGTTTGTTCAGCGATATATTCGCCAATTGTAAACCGATTTGGATGATTCTTTTTTATTTGGAAGAGTATTTTTCGGACTGGTCCTATTTAAATTTGGTGAAGATCTGATGAGGAACTTCGGAGGTAGGCAACGGAACTCTTCAATAAATGATAGCAAATGGATCGGGATTTCTGAAATCGTATGTCTGTTGATTGTTTACACCAGTTCATAACCAGCACGCTGTGGTTGTGGTTTCACTTTTTAGTGGTATCTGCGTTCCACTAAAAAGTGAAAAATAAAAAAAACTTTTTACAAAAAATACAACTGGTGTAAACACTAAAAAACATGCGATTTCAGCAATCCCGATCCCTTTGCTATCATTTATTGAAGATTTCCGTTGCCTACCTCCGAAGTTCTTCGTTAGATCTTCACCAAATTAAAACGGGACCAGTCCAGGAAAATACTCTTTCAAACAAAAAAAGAATCGTCCAAATCGGCTGAGAATTGGCGAAAGTATCGCTGAACAAACATTTTTCATGGGATCTTATCATCAGATCCTAATTTATACCTTTCATAATCAGCTCAGCAACATGAGATGATGATTACCAGACACAAATATCTGAATTGCGTTAGAAAGTTCATGAAAAACATTGTATGTGCCTATAAAATTTGAGGGTTGCCCTCGATTTTCGTGGGATCCCATCATCAGATTCTGACACGGTGACAATGGGACCAATCGAAAAGTAAGTATAGTATACCCTTTCAGATTAAACAAAAATTTTTCAAATCGGTTCATAAATGACGGAGTTATGAGGTAACAAATATAAAAAAAAATACAATCAAATTGAGAAACTCCTCTTTTTTTTGAAGTCGGTTAAAAAGCAAAATCGACCGCACCGAGCAAGAATGGAGGGAAGGTTTCTTTATTTCTATGGTTTTTTCGTCTCCGAGTAATCAGCGGTTAATTTAAATTAACGATAACAGAGGAGAGTAGGGGTAAATTTCAATTTGATTCGTAATTTAATTAAATTTGTTTAATAACGTTGATTAGCGCTTATTATTAATGTAACTTAGCTTAACTTTCGAACTTATTATTTTATGCATGTTGTTTACCTTTAAGTAATTATTACACTGTAAACTTATTTTAAGGCGTGTGTTTTTTATAAGAATTCAGTGTAGATAATTGTTGGTAAACCTAAAATAAATAAATAAAAAAATAAAATAAATAAATAATAACGGCCGCACGGGTCGATCTTGAAAGTTAAGCAATGCTTGCCAAGGTTGGTCTGTGGATGGGTGACCATCTTAACATACCGAGTTTCCTCCGTGCCTCGGAAAGCACGTTAAGCCGTTGGTCCAGGCTGTCATTTGTAGATCTTTGGCAGTAGTTACGGATTGTCAGAAGCCAGTAAATCTGACTCCAGTCTTGCCAAGATGTACCGTGTTACCCAGTTAATGGGTTGTGGAGGTCTGATAGGCAGCCGCTCCACGTAAAACACTGGTATTCAGCTGAAACCGGTTTGACTGGAAGCCGACCCCAATGTAGTTGGGAAAAGACTAGGCAGATTATGATGATGATGATGAGAGGAGAGTAGGGGAATTCTAGACCGTAAATAATACCAATTAAAGCCAACGTATTTCACAAATAGCACTATCCGTACTCAGAACGTTAGTTGTGTGTACAGTTATTTGTTGTAATTTTTATTACTTGTTGTTATAGATTCCCACAGGCCCTTTGAATATTAAATTTATTCGTTGCCGGGAATCGAACCCGCAACTCACAGCGCTGCGACCAATATAGCGTCGACACGACAACATGCCGAGTAGCTGATTGTGTAATGGTGTGCTGCTAGAATACTACGAGTACGCATATTGTCTACGACTCCGGATTCGTATGTAAGCAGTTTAGTAAATAAAGCGAGTTTTAAAACCTTTTTGTTAAGATATGAATAAAAATCTTGAAAATAATAATATTTGTTAATTAGGTAGGTAGTAACTGTTCGTTTCTGTGGCACTTTCCCCCTATATAAGCACATTACACGCACATTATACATTTAGGTATATGAGTGTACCTACATTTGCCGCTAGTTATGGTTCTATATTAGTAGTGCTGGATACATTATCAAAGTATGGCTGCAGAAAATGCACATACTTTATGTAAGTACTACAAGGATTCAAATTTGAGGAATGTGTCAGCGTCGATACAATAATACGAGTAATTGACGGTCGCGGATATAATCGCGGACCTACGTATTGAACCTAAATTAGGTTTGAACCTTGCACTAATTCTTAACTGCATTATTTCTTTAATCCTGTGTTTGAATTCTGGTTCCGTAGTACCTAATAAAAACATTTGCCACCACCTACATGAAAACGTCAAATTATTTGTCATGCAAACCTAACCTACGTCATTCTAACCCTCGAGCGACTCAGGTCCGCTTCCACTTCTACGCGCAGCGAGCGCAGTCAAAATGCGTTCCAAATACAAATCACGTATATTAAAATTCAGTACTCTGTCAATATTATTGCGGTGCGGTGGGCTGTAGCCGCAGCTTCGGGCGCGCGATCTGGTGGTAACTGGGAATTTTATTCACGCCTGTCCCCTGGTGGTAATCCATGTGGGGACTGATATTGTATCATCAATAGCCATCAATTCAACGATATACTCGTATTTTTGTTTCCTAGTGTTAGTAGTGGTAGTGTTGGTGACCTGCGGGCGTGTGGTGCTGTGCGTGCCGCTGTGTCTGGCGGCGGGAGACTTCGACTCGCAGCTGCAGCACATACTGCGCGCGCAGATGCTATCCGCGCAAGACCCTATCATAAGTCAAGTGCTGGACGACGTGCGGACGACGCTGAACCAGCGATGGCCAGGTGACAACATGTGACAGATGTGACTGACACCTGATCACCATCATGATCATCATCATTTCAGCTGAAAGATGTCCACTGCTGGAGATAGGCCTCTCAAAATTATCGGCACATCGATTCTATGCGTCTCGCATCTAGCGGACATATGCCACAGGCCACTGACACAGGGGACTCTAGTCGGTAAAACAGGTATTTGAAAAAACTATTGCCGGTACCGTCGCGCTGCGCCATACCTACCAAGTAAAGTGCGAAAGCGACAACTGCAGCTCAGGCTGATTTTACCTATAAAAACCGGCCAAGTGCGAGTCGGACTCGCACACGAAGGGTTCCGTACCAATTACCATAAACCTTAACTTTTATTATTTGTTGTTATAGCGGCAATAGAAATACACAATCTGTTAAAATTTCAACTCTCTACCTATTACGGTTCTTGACTCAAAAACCGTAATAGGTAGAGAGAGGTTTTTCAAGAATCTTGAGATACAGCCCGCTGACAGACGGACAGACGAACGAACGGACGGATGGACGGACGGACGGACAGACAGCGGAGGCTTAGTAATAGGGTTCCGTTGGTTACCCTTTGGGTACGGAACCCTAAAAACCTTGACCAAGTCGTTTTGTATTCCGCTGTTTTCTCCATCAAAACTGGACTGATCTAAAAAATAATAAGTATTTCAAAATCTATGCTTCTATTATTTTCTATTTTTAACCGACTTCAAAAAAAAGAGGAGGTTCTCAATTCGTTTGTATTTTTGTTAGGATCTGATGATAAGATCCCATGAAAAATGTTTGTTCAGCGATACTTTCGCCAATTGTCAGACGATTTGGATGATTCTTTTTTTGTTTGAAAGAGTATTTTTTTGGACTGGTCCCGTTTCAATTTGGTGAAGATCTGACGAAGAACTTCGGAGGTAGGCAACGGAACTCTTCAATGAATGATAGCAAAGGGATCGGGATTGCTGAAATCGCATGTTTTTTTAGTGTTTACACCAGTTCTTAACATAACATTGCGCTGGTACACTGTTAATGGGTACGCAGGTACTCAGGTACCACTAAAAATTAAAAAAAAAACTTTTTTTTTTTAAACATATTCTATTTTGTTAAAAAAATATCAAAGTCTGGCAGTCGTCTGAACATGGCGGTAAAAACGGGCTGGTTTTTCGGGTTTTTGGATTGTCACAATACTTTAAGTAATTATGTTTCGGAAAAAAGAAAATGATAGTGGCACGTTTTAATTCGATCTAGATTTTTTGGAAAAAAATCAAACATTATCCACGAAGAAAACAGCGGAATGCGTTTGTATGGAGATAGGCCCGAGTCCCCACTAGAGGTAAAAGCTCGTAGCCAACTGCAGGCAGCAGCAGCAGGCGACGTGTCAAGGCCACCAGGAGGAACATGGATGGATTTTAGTCAGTAAGAGTCTGACACTCCCTTCTGCTCCACCCAGAGCGGGAGGAGCCATTTGATCATTTGGAGATGGGCTTTAAAAAAAATGCCATTGCATGCAGAATGTATGTATAGGCAAGCAAAAGTCTTTGGTACCTAACATTTAAATTAATTAATTGTTGTTTGCAGGTTACGAGCTCTTCGTCGTTGGCTCACTGGCTACCGGGTTGAGTACAATAGCAAGTGATGTCGACCTCTTCGCACAAGTACCGAACTTTAACGCCTCAGCCGGCCTGTACGTGCTCGAAGAAACAGCGAAACTGTTCAATAAACAACCTGAACTGTACTCACAAGTGTCATACAAGCACAACGAGGGTTATATATGTTCTTATTTCCGATGTTACCACATTCCTTCACAGCGAACCGTTGAGATCGAATTTGATATTGGTGACATCTCTATCCAAAACAGCAAACTTATCCGATACTACTTCCAGTTAGATGACAGGTTTCGGCACTTGGCAGTCTTTTTGAAATACTGGTCCAGTGTCCACGATGTGACCGGTCATGGAGAAGGCCGCCTGTTAGGTTATGCACTGTATTTGTTAATAATATTTTATTTACAACAAAAACACATGGTTCCTCCTGCTTATCAGTTGCAAGTAAATGCCAGAACTCACTATTTTGACGGCTGGAACATGGCTTTTAATGAGCTGCCATACAGTACCACGAATACAGAGAACCTGTATCAGCTGCTGGGTGGATTCTTTAAATACTACAGCGAATTTAACTTTGAAGAATATATCGTATCGCCTTTCGCTGGACGTCCTATTCCGAGGAATGCTTTTACAGATGTCAACAATTTCCCTATAGAATATACTTTATATACCAACACGTTGAACCGCACAATGCAGCTTGCGATCAAAAATGATTTAGACACTGAGGTGAGCATTCAGGACGCGTTCACACTCGATTTAAACGCTGCAGAGCTGCTCTCACACGAACAGGCGACGAAGTTTAAATGTCTCATGAAGTCAATGACTACAATGTTTGAAGAGCTGCCTAGCGATAGAATCCTTGGAGCTATCCTTTCTGCAGACGATCATAACGCATCAGAGCTTAACCACGACAATGCCACTAAAGATGGAATAAATTAACAAAATTTCATCGAACTAACAGACCCACACGTAGTGTTGACTCAAGCATGACACTTCTACGGATAGATATATTTTTCTGTCAAAAATATTATTTTTTATGTATATGGTTGGCAACTTGTTTAAATACAAAAATTTAGCAACGTTTTCTGCGTTTATATCAGTACGAGTATATAATCTGTCTGAAAGTGTACTTGGAAATAAGTTTTTTTGGCGCTGTTATGTTAAAGATGTGGAGAAAAAAGGAACACGGGCAAGCTATTAGAGTAAAACTAGAGCACGATCTATTTTAAGTTAAACTGAAGATATCACCATCAAAATGATGTCTTCAGTGTGTTATTTTGATACTCACAGATAGGTCTGGGTATATGACGGTAAGACAAGACCCTTTTTTGGTCTGGATAACATAAGTGAGCCCGAATTCTAAGATGAGGGAGTAGTCCCGGAAATACAACTGTTTCATTGGTTGGCGTTTATTGTATTTATCGAAGCCCAAAAAACGTTTCACTGACTCAATTATTCACTGATAAAATCACTGAAACCTCTAGAAAGCTAAATTATGATATGATGGTGTAGAATTTTAATTAAAAAAAAAATTTAAAGCTGTAACTTTAACCATTAAGAAGGACGCAGGGGGGGCTGTTCGACGGCACGCTGTGTTCCACGCGCGTCTCAAAGAGCTGTCAGCAAAGAAGACGGGGCCCGCTAGGAACTTTGTTCGAAAGAGGTACCGTTGCCCTGGAACGCAAATGGCTCTAGGAGGAACCCGGATGGGTTTTAGTCAGTGAGTCTGACACTACCTCCTGCTTCACCCAGAGCGGGAGGAGTCATTTGATGATATCCCATCCTTAAAAAAAAAGGGGTGGGCTGTTATTTTTTCAGAGTACTAAACCCTATGAAGCAGAAACTTGGCAAGCAGGTTAGGATTAACACAAATAAGTTTGTAGGTATCTTTCCCTAACATCCAACCGATAGGAAGATGCAGGTCAGGGCATTTCGATGATATTTTACAGGTGGAACTATTGGAGCTACGTCTAAAACATTAAAAGCCAAGCCACAGTTATTATCGTGATATAGGATTTGTAGAGTTTGGCTTTCTATAGTTATGGAGCTTGGCTTGACTACAGTGTACATGTGATTAGTTGTTAACAGCGGAAGCGTAATGAGCTTAGTGAGTCTTGCCAACTATTACTACCTATAAATATGATGTATTTGGTGGGGATAGGTACCTACCCAGGTTTCATCCACATGCGTCACGTAAGGATAACGTCTCATAGTTTAATTAAAAAGCAAAATTGAAACGCAACGACCACTATATTGAACACTTTAACCGTACATACATGTCTGTAAAAAATAGTATTTTGGTACTCACTATCAACCACTATGACGATGCCTTGCCTATATAGCTGGCGCAAAATTACTGGTAAGTTACTTTTAAAAGAGTTATCTACCATATATCGATGCAGACTTCTTCATAACTGCAACCATCAGCAGTAACATGTTGGTGGCGGCGAACTGTTTCTTCCGGTTGATCGATAGCAAAGATCGCGCTGAGGATTCTATCACTGGGTATATCTTCAAACATGGTTGCGACTGACTTCATAAAACTTTTGAACGTTTCCGTTTCCTCACGATGTACCAGTCGCTCCATCTCGTTCAAAGAGTGAATGAACGGGTCTTGAACGCAAACAGCGGTGCTAACGTCGAGTTCGTCTTGAATCCTATGCTGCAATGTGTCTTTTAAATCGTTGCTATATAACGTATATTCCATGGGAAAGTTTTTGATATCCTGAAAAGCAGTTTTTCTAATAGGGCGTCCAGCAAAAGGCGCTATGATGTATTCTTCATAGTTAAACTCACTGTAGAACTTAAAGAACCCGCCGAGTAGTTGATGTAGATCTTCTGTGTTCGTGGAATTGAATGGCAACTCCTTAAAGCCCACGTTCCATTCGTGGATGTAGTAACTGTCCGCATCTTTTTGCAACATGTAAACAGGAGGCAACAAGTTCTTTTGTTGCAAATAAAATACAATGAACTGATACAATACATAATCCCGCGGCCGGCGGTGGCCGTGATGCCTCTGGATTTGGAACCAGAATTTCAGAATCTGTCCCAAAGGCAAGAAGCGTTTGTCTAAATTGAAGTAATATTTAAGAAGATTACTACCTGCCACGGCCATCTCACCGAACTCAAACAACAGGTCAACTTTACGATTCGAGGGAATATGGATGAACTGAAATGATGTGAAATTAACTTTGTAAAAGTAATGCAAACTTTGATAGAGTTGTGGTTGTTTCTTGAATAACTTTTCTGCTTCTTGTAAGACGTATAAACCAGCGGAAGTGTTGAAGTTTGGTAATTTAATGTAGAAGTCGATATCACTTGATGGTGAAACTAGCCCTGTCGTTAGAGACCCGAGGGAGATCGCTTCATAACCTGCAACAACAATAAATAGGGATTTCAACAGGGATTTTTGCTTACCTATACCTACATGTTTTAGCTTTCTATGCATGTGTCACCGGAAAATAGCAAACTCCGTAAGATTATAAAATAATTTGAGAGATTGTAAACTTTCGATAAATTGTCAACTGAACTGCTTTTTTGAGAAGTTGTGAATTGAAATAAAATGGCGACCAATTACAGCACAAGTCTACAAGAAACAGGCTCTCATTGGTCTGTTCAGATGTGACGTCACATGTACGCCGTTTTCAATATCGCGAAATAAAAATGACATAGTATATTCTTATTTCTCGTTCGTTGTTCTGTTCTTTGATCTAATTATCATATAACTGACATTTGATCTAACTGCTGAACAAAGAGCGACCGCGCCAGCTCGGGAATTTAGGGCATACCGACACGGATAGGTTAGGTTTGAATGGGATGTATCAGTCACATGTTGCACATTGAACTTACCTGGCCATCGCTGGCTGAGCGTGGCGCCCACGTCGTGCAGCGCGCGCGAGGCGATGCGCGCGCGCTGTCGTGCCGGCAGCATCTCCGTGTGCACGACGTGCTGCAGCTGCGCCTCGAAGTCTCCCGCCAGGCACAGCGGAGAGCACAGCACCCCGTTTGCGTAGCACGCTAGCACGGCCACCGCTGACATTTCGAAGCAACAATTTATCATAAAGGGCTAGGCCGCAATACGGCTAAACGGTCGCGGTTTTTAATCGTGTGATTTTGTAAGTTAGGTAACTATTGCAAGCACCCACACTTGCGGTATTCCCCGCGACTGATACTTAGCGGGAATTTCCAGCGGAATCCGAGGTGAGTATCAAATTCGTATAAACATAACACCTTTATGTTGTGTGTAATAAAGTTCACCTTCTGAGCTTTGTCTCTGAGGTGAAGCTCGATATCGAAATAGTTATTTACAGAATAGACTCTGTTCTTCATAGCGAGCTTAACATCGGTGTGTAGGAGTTAGTTTTTGAGTTGTGTAGGTATAGAAAACATGTTTAAGTACTTACCTAAACAATTTAATATTTTTAGTGCAGCCATCTTTGGCGAATAATAAAGACTGGATCTAAGTGTAAAAGGACTCGGACAAAAAGAAACATATAGGTATGTACCAGCATATATAACATCCGTGTCATTGGTTAACGCGTAGAGGAGAGTGGGGAAGTTTCCACCACCAAAATGAACGCTAACTGTTAGCCAACAAAAAGAGTAGAATCAGGTACTTCGTGTTTACTGGGCTGATGCCATATACATTTTGAGAAGGTTCTGAACTATCAATCAATATATTTAAAATTCTTTCGTTACTGACTGATTGAGTGACTCAATCAGAGAGAGAGAACGGTAGAATTTTCTCAGGCTGACTGTCCACCACAGATGTGCGAAGATGACCAATAGATTCGCTACATTAAACGATTCTTTTGGTTCTCCCTGAGGGCAGATGAGCGGAGATGACTCCATCTTAAATATTGGTAGGTATTCAGCTGCACCTGCTTAGACTAGAAACCATTTACAAATGTTTGATGATGTCACATGTTGCCGTAACGTCACTCATACTGAAAGATACCTTTACAATAATCTCCACTACAGAGGAACTAGCACGAGTATTTTTGACGTAGGTAGGTATAGTAACGTAACGTAAAATTTTACTATAGCTACAATATTCGTTTTGCACACAATATTTATTTGAATTAGATAGTTCATCCATATTTTTTAACCGACTTATTCAAAAAGGAGGAGGTTCTATGTTCGGCAGTATGTATGTTCACCGATTTCTCCGCCAATTCTGGACCGAATTTAAAAATATTAATTATTTTTTAATAGTTTTTTGTTCGAAAGCCTATACTCCTGTGATCCCATTGTCACCAAGTCAGAATCTGATGATGGGATCCCATGAAAATCGAGAGAATCCCTCAAATTTTATAAGCACATACACTGTTTTTCATTAACTTTCTAACGCAATTCAGATATTTGTGCCTGGTAATCATCATCTCATGTTGCTGAGCTGATGATGGAATCCCATGAAAACTGTTTGTTCAGCGATATTTTCGCCAATTGTTAACCGATTTGGATGATTCTTTTTTTGTTTGGAAGAGTATTTTCTCGGACTGGTCCCATTTAAATTTGGTGAAGATCTGATGAAGAACTTCGGAGGTAGGCTACGGAACTCTTCAATAAATGATAGCAAATGGATCGGGATTTCTATAATCGCATGTCTGTTGATCTTTTACATCAGTTCATAATATAATACCACACGCTGTGCTTGTTTGTGTTAAAAAGTGAATAATAAAAAAAGTTTTTTGAATGATATAAATTATGTTTGTCCCATAAAATTTAACCAAAATACTATGGTGTTATAGTTTTTCACATTCAAAATTCACTTACGTTAACGTAGGTAACGTATAATATACGTCAAAATATTCGTGCTAGGCCCTCAGAAATTGCAACTCTTTTTCTCGAGCATCACTAATTTAGGTTAGGTAAGTATTTGTTTACGGTGATATGTAGCTATTAATAAAATACGCATAAAAGGTTTAAATAATAAATAAATCAATGCATAATTTTGTCCTCAGCCAATTAACTAATCTGAATCATTAATGTACGGTTATTTAAGATAACGCTATCAAAACGTTTCTTTTGTTCTATGAAATTACAACATTAAAGGTAGATATTATAGTTTGTATTGTTATTTTGAATGTAACGAAATCACAATTGACTAAAGCCTTGGAGAGATGTTACAAACACGTTGGGCACACGTTGGGTATCACTGCCCATGTTGAAACAAACCTTGCTACCGGCAAAGATGGTGCTTCAGTAGCATTTGAAAAGTGAAAAGTTTAGTTACACTGAGTATAGACAAAGAATAATTATTTTTGCTTTTGTACTGCTGATTACAACACAGTGTCTATCAAGGAAAGCTACAGACTAAACAACCACAACAGGAAAAATATACATTACAAGATGTTTGATAACATGACCTCTGAAACAAAATGAAGACTTTGGAGATGAACATTACTAAGAATAGCTTGTTTTCCCATGGTTTTACAACTGTGATTTTCCATAAAACATGTGAAATTTGCATGAAGGCGCATCATGAAACTAGGTGTGTGCAACCAATTTTTAGAATGAAGCCGTACAACGTGCCAACAAAGGGCACGTTAGTATCGCAACAAAAAGCAAGTCACATGGCAATACACAACGAAGTTTTACTTGCGACAGTGCTACTAAAGGTACGAGGAGCTGATGGAACCTATGTACAACTCAGATGCTTACTTGATCAGGGTTCTCAAATTAGCCTGATTACCGAATCCGCTGCTCAAAAGTTGGGATTGCCGCGACGCCAACAAAGTGGAACAATAACAGGAATTGGAACTTCAGTCAACCAGGTTTACGGAACACTAGAGATGGTATGCGAATCAATCTACGGAGACTACGTTTTCTCAACAGAAGCTTTTGTAATGGCAAAGACACTTAATAATCTCCCAAACTACTCATTTACTAGGGAATATTGGCCACATATCCAATACATAAACCTGGCTGATCCATATTTCAACGTTTCCAGAGATGTAGATGTCCTGTTAGATGCAGGAGTTTATGCTGAAATAATCTTGGATGGCATATTACGTGGTCCGCCACAGACGCCTATTGCACAACAAACAAGGTTGGGTTGGGTGTTGCTAGGTAATTTCAGATCATATAACTGCCACGCCTTACCTAACAATATTGATGAAATGCCACAATTTAGGGAGATGGAAGACATTACAAACTATAGACATCACGTGACTCCTGAAGAAGAATATTGCGAAACATTGTACAAAAATACAACGACAAGAAGATCACAAAGCCGGTACGTAGTCAATGTCCCTACGAAGCCAAACTTCAAATTAAATCTAGATGTGTCTAAGTCACACATACAGTTTAAACAACTAGAAAACCGACTAGTCAAGGACGAAGCAATTTATGTAAGCTACAAAACATTTATTGAAGACTATCTGAATGATTTCCAAATGAAATTACGCACTCTACCTCGAAGACCAGGTTGTTACTTACCACATCATGGTGTTCTTAAGCCAATTTCAGCGACGAATGAATTGCGAGTTGTTCATAGTGCGTCTACAAAAACATCTGGTTTTATCCTAAATCGACTAATGGAATGTGGCGAAAACCTGCAACAGAAATTCAAAGCATTGCTTCTTCGATGGAGTAGATATTACTGGCGTTAAATCAACTTAGAGATTAACTTTATTATTTTTTCTAGTGTTTAATTTTTGCTGATTTACTATCGCGCTTAACGTGAGAATCAGGTTCATTAAAATGTTTCTATTTAGTACAATAAGTTTCCTAACGAGCTCATGCTTTTTTTCATTCAACGAACAAGCTGCTGTCCCTATAGCAGCTTGTTCATTGTCTTCCCCGACATAGCTCGCATATCCGTACTACAACAGGCCAGCCCACGGTTAAAGTGTAACAATCTAGTCGTAAGATCATCTTTGCTGTGTTTAACAGATGTCCAAACAACTCTTTAACTAATGTTTTTTTTTGTACCGACCTTTGGATAATTGGAAAATTATTGAGAAATAAGAAATAGTCAGACAAAGTATGCTGCCCTGAGGGACTCTAAGTGTAAATGTTTACCTACTTGTCCTTATAAGGTGTTTAGTAATTTTAACGGTATTTTACTCGAATTAAAAATCGAAAAATGGGAAGTTAGAACACAATCATCGTGGCGTAGTAAGACAGAGACGACAAAACATGCATTTAATGATGGTGGTATTGATGGAACGCCGAGTATGAGTCGATGCAAGAATCGCATCATAGGGGAGGCAGAGATTGGTTTCGGTAACTTCCAAATTGATTTCTATAAAATATTATATTCATTAATGCTCAGACACCATGGGAAAATGTTAGCGGCCAAAGCCGGCCGAGATTCAGCGCACCACGCCACATTCGGCGCACCACGCCACATTCGGCGCACCACGCCACATTCGGCGCACCATACCACATTCGGCGCACCACGCCACATTCGGCGCACCACGCCACATTCAGCGCACCACGCCACATTCGGCGCACCACGCCACATTCGGCGCACCACGCCACATTCGGCGCACCATACCACATTCGGCGCACCATGTCATATTCATGATACATATATTGGAATTTCTCCAATTGTGCATTGGGGTTGATGTTTGTTTGTAAATAAAAACGATATTTAGTGTTAAAACAACCTTTATTCGAGAATCTTACAAAGTCAAAACGTAAAACGTTATTCTTAATAATATTAAATTTTCCGTCGTGATTAAACTAAAGCTGGACTTAATAAATTAACACATTTTCTGAAATAAATTAGAGACACGCGACGTTACATGGTGGGACAATAGTTCGTTAAAAACAATATTAAAAAATGAAGGTACAATTGTTACGTATATGTCACGTAGAGTGTAAAGGATGTCAGGAATCTAGTAGTGAAGTATTTGTAGGCGATAACTATGTGAATGGTACCTAAATTACTTCTAACCGTGAAGCTATAACTACTTGTAGTCGTGTTAGGTGGGGAATAGTAGTATTAGGTGAGGAATAGTGGTCTGAGGTGGGGAATTAAGATAAATCAACGTGATTCAACTTCATCAACGAAAACAGACGATGTATTAAGTTAGGTGTACCACAAAATATTAGCTTGCTTCTGGGGCAGTTTGATATAAATAATTTTGTTTTATAATCCCAACTTGTATGGTACAGTCAAGCGCGCACAGCTGTGATTACATTCAGTCAATCAATGACTTGGTCAGTGATTTTATCTCTGGAGTTTTGTCTCGACCACAGCACACTTAAGAGCGTTTACTAAAAATTCAACACTTAATCTCAATAATTGAACAGATTTTAATAAACCTTGATATGCAGATGCAAGTTTAATTTAAAAAATTTCATAATCCTTAATCTCGAAAATAAATAAACCTTATTTATTTTCGAGATTAAGGATTATGAAATTCCGTGAGGAGTAAACTGCAACATATTGCAGTTCAAGCGTACTACTTGACTGCACCTACATCACATCGACGACAATTCGACAAGTCCATAGCTTAGTTTTTCAATAAAATAACTTAATCATAAGTTCGATACTATTATGTCAATAGACACAAAACCTAAATAAATTTGAACTCAGAATTCGAGATAATAACAATAAAGACATATCCATTATTTATTATTACATAAGAGTCAAAATCGAACTCTATGTTAAACAAGACAAAGTTAGAAATCTATTCCAACCAATATTTCCATTAGGTCGATATTGATTTGAAAAATATTCGAAATAACGAATTCAAGTATGAAAAACGTTTCATAGCCGACCGACAGAGGCGCTAAGGTTCTACTCCCTTTAGGCAGAATTTAGCTATAAGCAATAATACTAATACTATAAGTAACGTTAGAATGATACCGGCTTGTTCTTGACGAGCCAGAACGAGTCGATCACCTCCCCGTGCAGATCTACTGACACCTGTAACAAGAAGAGTTCGCTATTGATCCGATGTGAAAAAACCCGCCATGTGCGAATCGGACTCGCTCACCGAGGGTTCCGTACTTTATAGCTACAAATTACTTTAAGTACTGACTATATTTTTTATGATTTAATTACAAATGTATTGTTTTCAGACTTTTCCCTATATTTGTAGTATAAGACGGTATTACATGACTTTAATAGTTCTAGGTCAACGGGAAATACTCTATACATTTTGATTTCCTTGAGAGTGTCGAAATATACGTTTTTTTGCGGCATAACCGACCGTATCTGTTTTTTAACGTTAATTCCGGAGTTTGATTTTTTCCCAGCTGCAAGGGGCCATAGATTTGAGTACATGGTTTTAATTTCCACTCCTCTACGCGCTCCCGAGATAAACGGTTTTGACAGACGGACGGACGGACAACGAAGTGATCCTATAAGGGTTCCGTTTTTTCCTTTTGAGGTACGGTATTTAGAAGGTAAAATGTTACAAGCTGATTATTTAACTAGCTTTTTCCGCAGCTTTCCTCACGTTGTAGTCTTCACCTTCAGGGTCACTTCTATTTTTATAACAGAGTCCATCAAAATCCGTTCGGCAATATATGCTTAAAAGGGTAACAAACAATACAACAAGTTCTGTTGGTTACCCTTTGGGTACTATAGTTTTTGCAACAGGTAAGCCGTTGGCCACTTTGCAAGAGGTAGACCGTTGTTACCCATCCAATAATTTAAGCATTGGTCTTATAATAATAAAAATATCTATGGGATTATCATCGGTTGGAGCCACAGTTAATGGGGCCGATGGCTTCAGCCCCTCGTCCGCCTTCCAAAGGCCTGAGACCTCTGGCTCTCGAGAAGTGTCCAAGGTAAAGATTGTATCAGCTGACCTGTTCCATGTAGAGGTGCGTGGAGTTGAAAGCCTTGAACCTGGTGTAGCCGAAGTCCTGCGACCTGAACGCTGACCACTTGGGCTCCTTATCTGTGCCCAAACAAATACGTCACTTACTGGCAGTTCTCCGTGTGTTTATTAAATGTATCTTACACAATTATACAAATGCTGTTTCAGTTATAGGAAACCACAGTATCACATTTAGGTACACATATAGTAAATGTGACCAAAATTTATTTAATCATCATGATGATGATGATTAAATAAATTTTGGTCAGGCAGATGTGCCTAGCCTTTTCCCAACTATATTGGGGTCGGCTTCCAGTCAAGCCGGATTTAGCTGAATACCAGTGACCAAAATTTATTTAAATTCGAAATAAATATCTTTTAAAACACTAGGAAGTGGTGCAGGGCGGCCGATTTTAATGGATTTTCTTTTTTTTTAACGATGACGGTCAAAAAGCGCTGGCACTCAGCCTCATCTACCTAGCCTTTTCCCAACTATATTGGGGTCGGCTTCCAGTCAAACCGGATTCAGCTGAATACCAGTGTTTTACGTGGAGCGGCTGCCTACCAGACCTCCGCAACCCATTAACTGGGTAACACGGTGTTTCATGGCAAGACTGGAGTCAGATTTACTGGCTTCTGACAATCTTACGGATTGTCGATTGATCGACTGCCAAAGATCTACAAATGACAGCCGGGACCACTGGCTTAACGTGCTTTCCGAGGCACGGAGGAAACTCGGTATATTAAGACGGTCACCCATCCACAGACCAACCTTGGCAAGCGTTGTTGTTGGCACGGGTCGATCTTTAAGGTTACACTGGTACTCAGCCTAATTTGAATAAATGACTGACTTTTTGCTATTTGAGATAGTTAGACATAAAAACTTTAATGTTATGACAAACTTTTGATTCCATTGGAACTAAAACTTAAACATCTACTGAGAAAGTATAACGGGACAACTATCTATTGTCTTACTATTGTCCTTTAATTTTGCGGAGCCTGCCTGCTTAAGTAAATATTTGGATAAGTTGCAATGGAATGCAAATGATTCTAGATATGAATAAAAGTATAGAAATCTGTGTTGTTGCTATCACTGAATCAGTTCAACCCATAGGCAACATATTTTATTATTAAAATATGGCCAAAATAAGAATACTTGCGTTTGTGGATGGCAAGGAGTTATTGAACACTTACTCAGGAAGTGATCCCTGCCCTCTTGACAGCCAGCTGAACCAGTGACGATGTGGACTGGCGCTCTGAAACGATACACCCTCATAATATGGCCCTTATTGCGTAACACATAATTCTCATATTCGTATAATTAACATAGCGCGGATGTGATCAAACTTTTTAATGAATATGAACATAAACAATAAAGACATAGTGTTCATATTCGTATGTCACTCTTAGTTTGCGAAATCTTGGCCTGCATGTGTCACATTATTGATAAAAAAACAGTTATTCCATACATTTTGATCGTAAAAGATAGTATTGCACTTTTTTATGCGTGAAAACTTACAAAGATACTAAAATACGTTTTCGATGCTAAAAAGAAAACACATTTTACAATTTAAAACTGTTTATTTAAAATAAAAATACAATGTGAGATTCTTGATGTAAAAGTAACTTTTAAAAAATACATTTCATAAGATTAAATGATTTGCTGTATTTTACGTATACATATATAAATTCCGGCTTTCTGAGATTCCAGTTTTACATGCCTGCAACTTGGATCATCATCAACCGAAAATATTTTAGAAGATTTTAAAAGATCTTCTTTCTGTTTATAAAACAGAGTCGGGTTAGTTACACCATGGCTGGACTGGTTTTAAAGATCTTTGGTTTGTTGGATTTGTCTTTGCCTCGAATAGCAGAATAACTATTAAAACATTTGATAAATAAGAGAAGAAAAATTTACAAAGTGTACCTACAATTTTTTCATAGGTAAAGTCAACAAAGCAATTTGGTATTCAGGCAAAAATATTTATCTTTCCACTGGACTGCCAATATTTATTTCTAATGTGTGCATTATAACTCTTTAAGCTTATGACATACTCGCGAGTGTGATGTGCAATAATTGTCTACTCAGCACATTCACAACATTGTATAAAAGTAGTTGCAAGTTAGCTGCCTGCATACCGAACAGCTTTGTTGACCATGAATTCGCCATTTCTGATACACGACAAAAACAAATCTAATTTTGAGGCGGTATTTAATTAAATTATCATAACTATAGTCATCCTAAGTCGCTAAATACTGTCGACATGTGCACGTATTGCTTCGAACGATGTTGAAACTAAACCACCGCCATAACCACCATCATCTGCCTAGCCTTTTCCCAACTATATTGTGGTCGGCTTCCAGTCAAACCGGAATAAGCTGAATACCAGTATTTTATGCGGAGCGGCTGCCTACCAGACCTCCACAACCCAGTAACTGGGTAACACGGTACTTCATGGTAAGACTGGAGTCAGATTTACTGGCTTGTGACTATCCGTAACGACTGCCAAAGATCTACAAATGACAGCCGGGACCAACGGCTTAACGTGCTTTCCGAGGCACGGAGGAAACTCGGTATGTTAAGATGGTCACCCATCCACAGACCAACCTTGGCAAGCGTTGCTTAGCCTTGAAGATCGACCCGTGCGGCTGTTATTATCTAGCCACCACCACCATTACCACCACTACCATTTAAATACTATCTTCTGGTGGTTTGAAGGCATGCTAAATTTATTCAATTACAAATTGTGTTCACCACAGCGGGTCTAAAATGGCCACTTTAGTAGAATCAGACAACAATTCAAACTACTCGAAACTGACCAATTTTCCCAATTAATCTTGAACCTAATGCGGTAGCGATAAAGATGAAAATGAAATAAAAAAAATAACAAAAAAAAATATACCTAACGAAAACAAAAAATAATCATAATACCCCGGGCTACTGTTTTTTTTATTTTTTATAGAAATATTTAAAAATGTAAATTATATGTATATATGAATAATAAATGGAATAATAATAAAATAATAAAAAGGTTTATTGCAATTAAAAATGTACAAAGAATGAACTCTTGACTTCCATTCTAAGTAAGACTTGTATTATGGAAGTCAAGGCGCTCTCTCGTTATGTAAACATATTGAGTACAATTAAAGGAAGTAATGCATGCAGCAGGGCTACTCGTAAGAAAAATATTAACAAAATAACAGTTAACAAAAAATAAAAAGGAAAATATGACAGATTTTTCTATGATTTATATTATGATCGTAATATGATTCTACTAAACTGGCCTTTTTAGAGCCGCAGCTTTACAAGTATGCTCAACACATGTATTTTCTGTATATAATGTAGAGAACAGTCATAGTTTGTTTATCGATTATGTGAGATTGCACCCTTGCGAGACATGGGCGGGTCACTAAACTCACCAAAATATAAGAAGTCCGGTTTGACAGCTAAGTAGAGAGGGATAGAAGATTGCTTTACCACTAAGTGCGAAAGAGATTTATTTTTATGTCTCTTTCATACTTACTATATAATAGTAAAGCAATGTATCCTGCTGTAAAATCTTATTTTAGGCAAATTGAGCTGTCTACATCTAACTCCCCATTTTTTAAGCAACTGCTAACTTCTACATTTGAAACTCATTCTTACAGCCTAGTTTAAACGAGATTACCTACTAAATATCTACGTAACGTATTGTAAAGTTTCTATCTAGTAGATTTTATTAAATTTGTATCGATTAATGTTTGATTGTGAATGGTTTGTGGCGATCGTTGACCAGCCAGAATGAGTCGATTACTTTGCCGTGCAAGTCCACGTCCACCTGGAAAACATAGAAAAAACACGTGGCATTAAATCTTTGTACCTCATGTGACGTAAATTTGTTGTTCAGTGTCCGTCTGTCCCAGCAAGTTTTCTCTGAATCTATTGGACCGATTCTGTTGAAATTTGGTATAAATATGGACTTCTGTGACCCAAAAACGAACGCCTTACGTATATATACAGGGTAATTTAAAAAATACCCGAAACCTCTTAATCTTGACTTTGTATCATGACGCTGAACAACATTTGTTCTACGACTTTTCAAAATTCGAAACATTTTTATTCCATACAAAAAAATATAAACATAGTCTAAATTTAGCATATTCTTTATGAGGCGGCCCACGAAAGGCCGCCGCCAGGTTGGCGGCGAGTGACTGAGTGCGCGCGCGCGCGTAGTATACGTGAAATAAACAGACTTCAAATAAATTAAAACAAATTGTTTTTGGCTACATTGATTGGTTGAGGTCAAAGTCGTAGAACAAATGTTCATCAGGGTCATGATACAAAGTCAGGATTGAGAGGTTTTGGGTATTTTTTCAATTTCCCTGTATATATTTGTTTAGTATGGGGGTCACTTTTGGGGGTCAAACTAGAAAATAAAGAAAAATGTTTTTCAAACTGTATCGTGTGATATTTCAAATGAAAGGGCTTACTGTAAGGGTTTTAATTATATTATTTTCATAAATTTCAAATAAACAGTATTCAAGAAATAAGACCAACAATGCCCATTCCCCCTTATCCTTACCCTAAAGATTACAAGAAAACCTATAAAAGTCTGTAGTGTTGAAATAACATGTTTAAACAATTTCGGAACCCTTCGCATGCGAGTCCGACTCGCAGCCAGCTTTTAACTAATACGTACCTGCTCCATATAGAGATGCGTGTGGTTGTGCACCACGAGCCTGCTGTACCCGTAGTCGCTGCTGCGGAACGCGGACCATCGATACGACCAAGTGATACGAACCTGCTCCATATAGAGATGCGTGTGGTTGTGCACCACGAGCCTGCTGTACCCGTAGTCGCTGCTGCGGAACGCGGACCATCGATACGACCAAGTGATACGAACCTGCTCCATATAGAGATGCGTGTGGTTGTGCACCACGAGCCTGCTGTACCCGTAGTCGCTGCTGCGGAACGCGGACCATCGATACGACCAAGTGATACGAACCTGCTCCATATAGAGATGCGTGTGGTTGTGCACCACGAGCCTGCTGTACCCGTAGTCGCTGCTGCGGAACGCGGACCATCGATACGACCAAGTGATACGAACCTGCTCCATATAGAGATGCGTGTGGTTGTGCACCACGAGCCTGCTGTACCCGTAGTCGCTGCTGCGGAACGCGGACCATCGATACGACCAAGTGATACGAACCTGCTCCATATAGAGATGCGTGTGGTTGTGCACCACGAGCCTGCTGTACCCGTAGTCGCTGCTGCGGAACGCGGACCATCGATACGACCAAGTGATACGAACCTGCTCCATATAGAGATGCGTGTGGTTGTGCACCACGAGCCTGCTGTACCCGTAGTCGCTGCTGCGGAACGCGGACCATCGATACGACCAAGTGATACGAACCTGCTCCATATAGAGATGCGTGTGGTTGTGCACCACGAGCCTGCTGTACCCGTAGTCGCTGCTGCGGAACGCGGACCATCGATACGACCAAGTGATACGAACCTGCTCCATATAGAGATGCGTGTGGTTGTGCACCACGAGCCTGCTGTACCCGTAGTCGCTGCTGCGGAACGCGGACCATCGATACGACCAAGTGATACGAACCTGCTCCATATAGAGATGCGTGTGGTTGTGCACCACGAGCCTGCTGTACCCGTAGTCGCTGCTGCGGAACGCGGACCATCGATACGACCAAGTGATACGAACCTGCTCCATATAGAGATGCGTGTGGTTGTGCACCACGAGCCTGCTGTACCCGTAGTCGCTGCTGCGGAACGCGGACCATGGCGCGGGCTTGGCTGGGGACGATAACGATACGACCCACATTATTAGTGGCTAAGAAAATTAGTACTTATCTAATAGTCGTTTTAAATTGTGGAATCAAATTTAATGACATTTGTAAGCAGCATGATTTTGGATCCATTCGTGACGAGCGTGTCCTCGGCCAGAAAGTGCTTGAGCCTTAGCTTTTTAATTAAGATTTTGTGTGCTCAGGTTATTATTCGAAATGTAAATTTAGCCTACGTTTGAATGTTTAAGTATTTTTTGTTTTCCTTATTTTGGAGACTGTTTTGTTGCTCACACCCTCTGTTTTTTAGAAGTGATGATTTTTAATTGGCTTCCAGTCTGACATGCCATTTTTTAATTCTGTTTGTATTAATTAGCTGTAACTCATCCATAGTGACAAATAAATAAATACATATTTCATGTGTCAAACTGATTCGGACTCTGAAGTATGCAGAAAGAAAGAGAGAGAGAGAGAGTATGCAGTTAGGGAATTTAATTCTTCAAATAATATAATCCTTAAAGTTAGTGGCAATAAAGTACTGGAGTAGGTACCTACACTGGACTATAACTGAATTAATGTTGATGCCTGTACATCACTGTTGGGTAATACAGGCCTGATGTTTAACAATAACTTTTGTCTGTAAGTACTTACCTACGAAAGGATCTGTAGCCTCCTGACATCCCGCCGAGCCAGTTACGATGTGGACTGGCGCTCTGAAATATACAATATACAACTTAAAAGAACAATATCATAATTCATTTGACTTATTCGTCCAGATGACCAAAGTGCAACGAACAGAAGGGAACCAAAGAAATGATGAACCAACTGGAAGTTCATAAAAGTTCTATCGCAGTATTTCGAGTCCTGGGGGGCTAAAAAGGCCAATTTAGGAGAATCATAATATTAATCACACAACAATCTGTCAAATTTAATTTTCATCTTTATCGCCAACGCATTAGGTTCAAGGTTGATTGGGAAAATTTGACAGTGACGGGTAGCGTGATGAGCATTCCGATTCTGGTAAAGTGCCCTTTTTAGAGCCGCAGTAATTCGGATCTTTGGCATATTAATACTAGCCTAAAGTTAGTATGTTCGATGCAAAGCTAAAGAAGCTGTTAGAAGCTGTTAGCAAATCAGTAACGAGGATACAATAGAATAGCACCAACTCCCTTTGTATTGTGAGTTGACAAATAAATAAGGTTTTGTATGTAATTGTTAATATATAAAGCAGATATTTACCTTTAGAATTTTGATTTAAACAAATACTTCAGATCACTAAACACTCAGTCGAAAAAATAATATACAGGGTGTTTTAGAAATGCCTTTTTTTTTCAGGGTATTTATGTCATACGATTTACAGTATGAAAACATAAACAAAATAAATTGGTTGTCTGTAAAGAAGGTTTACGGACGATAATTTTACGTCATAAGAAAACAATTGAATTCTTATCAAACAAGCCGAACGCTTAGGCCGATCGTGCGTCTCTATCGGCTCAGGCGGAACGTGGACGTTATCACGTCAAATATATTGGCTTCTTTCATTTCTTGATACAGGTTGGTTGTAAAACACCAAAAACCACTTAGGGAGTGTAATCACAGATGATTACAAATATCGATATACAGGTGAATTTTGAAAGTGTGCCTGTGTTTTAAAGTGGGCCAAATCCGAAAGTATGAGGAATATTGAATATCACTGAAAGGAGTCTCGAGCCCGATTTTGATGCAATGTTGTTGTCACGTGATTGAATGACTATAATTATCAACAATTATTAATTTGAGATCAAACCTGAAAACTCGAAAAAATAATATCAGCGTTTCATACATTTTCGTCGGCTAAATATTGCATTTTGTATGAAACAGCTGCCATTTTTTCGAGTTTTCAGGGTTGGCCTCATATAAAAGTCGTTTATAATCATGTGTACTTTCACTGCTTAAGAGGTTATTGGTGTTTTACAACTAACCCTGTATTAAGATTATAGAACGTAACCCTGGAATATGAGCACGCACTCCTCAAACACCCTGTATTGTTTCAGAATGCACACACCTTATTCAAAAGTTATTTTATAGCCATAAAAGATATAAATTAACGGGTTATTAATCGCTACAATTCACTCGAAAGCCGTTCCGCAAAGTATTGTAAGTTTTATAAACAAAAGCGCCGTTCGTCCTCCGTGCAATCATTTGGGGACTTTGAAATATCCGGCATTTTAAGACTTTGTCTTTCAAAGTTTTATCTATACTAATATATAAAGCTGAAGAGTTTGTTTGTTTGTTTACTTGAACGCGCTAATCTCAGGAACTACTAGTATGATTTGAAAAATTCTTTCAGTGTTAGTTAGCCCATTTATCGGATATATCATCACGCTAAGACCAATAGGAGCGAAGCAGTAATGAAAATTGTGACGCAGACGAAGTTGCACGGGTCAACTAGTAGTACAAGAATTTGACATTATCAGCACCGTTATTTCTTAGCAGTAAGGGTGGTTTTTCCAGTTCAAGTAAGATACTGTTGACGTGTATTTGACCTTGAGATTGTATAGTCGATTATAGAATAGGGAAGATGGAGATTTAATAGTTATCAATATTTTGTGACTAAAATGTAAAAAAAGCATAAGAGAAGGGCCAGTGCAACTTTTTTATTCCAGTTCCAAAGCAACGTGAAACGGAACGTGTTTTAATACACCAATCAGCGTCTGGTGACGTCACTCGTGTTAGTTTGCAGTCCAAGATCCCAGGGCTCCCAGACGTTACTTATTTCGCAGTATCAAAATATTTGAATAGAGTAGTGGCCAGTGTAATTTCAACGTACGCATAATAAGTACCTGCTGGCTCCATCCAATAGGCATAAGTGTATAGGAGGTAGTTTAGCAGTTTTCATTTTATACTTAGTAAATAAACTATGTCCAAAAGATACTTGCGAATAGGATCTCAATTGTCAGTGGAGATAGCGATCAGATCTCACACTATTACAACAACTAATTAGTTTAAATTATTACTCAATTACTAATTATTTAAAGTATATAGGTATTTTGTAAAAATCGTGAAAATTATCTAGTCACTTTATAGCTAGCATCTGGTGATGATACTTACAAACCGGCGGTCGCGTCAAAACAAACTAGCAGCTAAGCGAATGTTCAAAGTACCTACATACTAACACTATTCTATTCCCCACATTTTGTTACTGAGAAAATAAGTAAGTTCTGGGAGCACTGGGATCTTGCTCTATAACTTTGAATTATGACAGTTCTTGACTAGTGACAGACATGAGTGACGTCACCTTTCGTATTGGCGCAATTTTAGCAATAAATTAAAGCGTTTTCATTTTTTATTTATGTCGCGGTCTTTAATAATCGGAGTTCTTTAAAATGAAAGCAAAAATAGAAATATCGCATGTTCCCTATTGATATTGAAATGTTGAACGTCGTTGTTACTTGCAGGTCAAAAAACAACAAAATCACTAAAATCAATAAAACTGGAAAATCATTTTTACCAGGTCGATAGTTTGTCATACATTCAAATTTATTTTAAGTTTATTTCAAGTTGCTTGAATACAAAATAAGAAAAAAAAAATAGATTTAAATAAATTACTAAATAAAATAGTAGGGGTGCATGGGCTCTGTTACCATCTTAAGACCCAAGCCAACCTCACCTGCTAGCGGTGCACCCTGCTGTCCAACGGACGAGGCTCTGGCGAACCTGGTTTCCCTCTCGTAGGGTTGTGGGGGTCAGACGGCTGGTCGCCCCACGTAAAACCAACTTCAGTCAAATATTAAAATGGACAAGAAGTTGAAAACGGGTAGGTACTCGGGCTAGGGCGTCTCCGCATAACGACGCGCAGGCACATCGCCCTAAACCTGCGATAAGTGGGCTAGGGCTACCGTGTCAAGTACGGGCACGGCTAAAGAGGATAGTACCCAAGAAGAAGTTCCGCTTTGCCACCTGGAACATTGGCTCCCTAACCGGACGTTGCCGAGAACTCGCGGACGTACTTGCGAAGCGTCGGGTCCAGTGCGCCTTCCTTCAGGAGACGCGCTGGAAGGGAAATAAGTCACGTGACATCGGGCAGGGGTACCGGCTAGTGTACACCGGATCACCAACGGGCAGGGGCGGAGTGGCCGTGGTGCTGTCTAAGGACCTCCAGGATGGACTCCTTGAAGTAGACCGATGCAGCGACCGGTTGATGCGAGTTAGGGTGCTGATCGAAGGGTCGGTAACGAACCTAATCAGCGCCTATGCTCCTCAAACTGGTTGCTGTGAGTCTGAAAAGGAGGCCTTCTGGGATGAGTTCGAGGACGTACTACGCGCTATTCCGAATTCCGAAGGTGTTTTGGTTGGGGGGGATCTCAACGGTCACGTAGGTCAGTTTGCTGGAGAGTACGGACGTGTTCACGGTGGTTTTGGATATGGCCAGCTAAATGCAGAGGGAGTCAGTATACTCAGCACCTGCGCTTTGTCTGACCTAGCCATCGCGAACACGTTCTTTCAGAAGAAGCCCCAGCATCTTATTACGTACCGTAGTGGTGCCTACTCAACCCAAATAGATTACCTGCTGGTGCGACGGTGCCACATTGGCAAGGTTACCAACTGCAAAGTCATCCCAGGTGAAAGCCTAACGGCTCAACACCGCCTCCTTGTCCTGGACTTTGCGGTTGTACCGAAAAAGAAAGTGACCGAAAAACGCAAACCCCGCACTAAGTGGTGGTTGCTTGATGGGCCTAGGCAGTCGGACTTCATCGCGGAGGTCGAGCATCTCGAAATCAGTGCTCCGCATGAGTCCGCTCAAGAGATCTGGAGTAGGATCCATTCAGCAATCACCGATGCGGGTAAGCGCGTCCTTGGCACTTCTCGTGGTGGCCGCACCATAGAAAAGGAGACGTGGTGGTGGGATGACGGGGTGCAGGAGGCGACTCGGAAGAAGAAGGTTTTATTTAAACAGTGGCAAGGGTCCAACTCTCCGGATGACAGGGAGGCATATGGAGCGGCTAAGCGCGCTTGCGAAAAAGCTGTAGCCAGAGCCCGCAGCAAAAGTCTGACGCCCTTGTACGACAAGCTGGAAACTGCGGAGGGGCAAAAGCTTATTTTTAAGCTGGCGCGTGCCCGGGAGAAAGCTACACGGGACATTAGCAAATGTCTCTGTGTAAGGGACGCCCAGGGTAAGCTGCTCTACGATGCCCCCTCTGTTAAGGAGAGATGGTGTACATACTTCGCGGAGCTGTCTAACAAACAGCATCCCCATAACCTTCCTCCCGAACCGCCTCCTAACCTTGTACTTATTTCCCCCGACGAAACCCGCATTGCTCTTCGCCACATGAAGAACCGGAAAGCGGTCGGTCCTGACAATGTGCCAATTGAAGTGTGGAAGGCGATGGGCCCACATGGCGTGGACCTTCTGACGGATCTTTTTAACCGCATCCTGATCACCAAGGAAATGCCGAACCAGTGGCGATTTAGCCTGATTATCCCTGTATACAAAGGCAAAGGTAGCGTACAGGATTGTAGTAGCTACCGCGGTATCAAGATCATGTGCCACACCATGAAGCTCTTCGAGCGCATCATTGACACACGGCTCCGTAGCGAGTGTACTGTCTCTGAGTGTCAATATGGCTTCCGGGCGGGTAACAGCACCATGGACGCAGTATTCGCCTTACGGAATCTGGCTGAGGCTTACAGAGAGAGAAGGAGAGCTTTGCATATGGCCTTTTTAGACCTGCAGAAGGCCTTCGACTGTATACCTCGGCAGTCCATCTGGTGGGCACTGCGCTTCAAAGGCGTTCCCGAGGCCTATATTGACATTATCAGAGACATGTACCGCGATTCCGTGTCCTCTGTCCAGACCGCTGTTGGCGAATCGAATGGCTTCCCAATATCTGTTGGCGTTCACCAAGGCTCGGCTCTTAGCCCGTTCTTGTTTAACGTAGTGCTCGATGTAGTTACGGCAAACATCCAAGATAAGCCCCCATGGCTAATGATGTATGCCGATGACATCGCCCTCGTTAATCAGAACAAAGCCCATCTTGAGCGCAAAGTCAACATTTGGAAGGACACGCTTGAAAACGGTGGTCTGAGACTAAATGTGGCGAAGACTGAGTACATGTCCTGTGGCGGCACGGATTCAAATAGGTTCATCCGAATAGGTTCGGACCTGATCAGAAAGTCCGATACGTTCAGGTACCTTGGATCCGTGCTGCACGAGTCTGGCAACGTGGACGACGATGTCCAACCACGTATAGGCGCGGCTTGGGCGAAGTGGCGCGAGGTAACGGGCGTTGTATGCGACCGCAAAATGCCTCCGAAGCTCAAGGGGCAGATATATAAATGCATCATACGGCCTGTCCTACTGTACGGCGGTGAATGTTGGCCAGCACTAAGCAGACACACCCAGGAGCTTCGCGTCACGGAGATGAAGATGCTGAGGTGGATGAGTGGCGTAACGCGATCCGATCGCATACGCAACTCTTTCATCAGAGGTAGTCTTGGTGTCCGTGACGTGGGGGAAAAACTGCAAGAGTGTCGTCTGCGATGGTATGGCCACATCATGCGCCGCCCTATGGAGTACGTTGGTCGGGGATGCATGAATATGGCTGTTCTTGGGGCTAGGTCCCGTGGTCGCCCTCGCAAGCGCTGGTTGGACGTCGTTAAGTCCGACATGAGAGCCAATGGCCTAACTGAGAAGGATGTTCAAGATCGGGCAAAGTGGAGGAAGCTAAGTAGGAAGGCGGACCCTGGCAATAGCCGGGATTAACGCCAGGTAGAAGAAGAAGACTAAATAAAATAGTAGGAATACCATCCACTTGAATTTGTAATTCGATACCACCATCGCGGTTTTGGTTTCGGTCGTAATTTTAATGAAATTCATGATAGTCACATGGCGACTTTACTTTTAAATATCTCGGCAACGTGACACTTTAGGGCACCATGTTACCAACATCTTGTTTGTTCAAGTATATGCATACTATTAAACGCAAAGTGCGGTGCGGCGGCAGCGCTGCAGCCGCGTGTTTATTATTTGTATGGATTAACAAAGTAGCGCGGCTCTTTGCGACAAAATTAAAGACGTTAGATAGTGCGTCGCAACTTTGAAAAAAAAAAAAAAAAAACCACAAACTGACTATGCTAGCTCCCACAGGAAAAAAAATCTCTCTTCAATTATCTTGAATTCCGAATTCAAACAGAGGCTACTTGAACTGTTTATGAGTTTGAAAGAAGAATTCGAACGGGTTGGCTTCAAATAAATTGGCTCAAGGACAGAAGTATGACTGCACATGCTGAACTGGTGACTCACCCCGGGTTGACGTAGGGCTTCTCTGTGGAGCCGTTGTACACCTTGTTGTCGTAGAGCGGCCACGTGCGCTCGTAGCTGTGCTCGTGCGCCCAGATCACCACGTCCACGCCGAACTCCTTCAGCAGCGGCTCCAGGCCTGAGGCGAACATCATCGTCATCACCATATCAGCCGAAAGACGTTCACTACTGGACATAGGCCTCCCCCAATTAATATTTAATAAAATAGTAATTCAATTAAATAGTTCTACCAGTCGACCTTAGGATGGTGCAGAGACAACATGGCAGATGCAACTTAAAGGAAAGACAAACGGAGTGGAAAAGAAATACAATCATAAATACATAGATACATACATACACGACGTTTAGAAAAAACGAATTAACGCTATGATGATTCTACCAACTTCTTGCGAATGAACTTACGTGCTTTCACCTTAAAGGACAACCGACTGGTTGCCGTCCGTCTGATGTTTAGAGAGAGCGCATTCCAAAGGAACATTGCTTGGACAAAGAAAGACGAGTGGATAAATCCAGAGCGGTGTGGGACAGCGTAGAAGGAGATTATTAGTAGAGCGAAGATTTTGACTGTGCGCAGAGCAAATGGATTGAATTTGTGAAGTTAGAGGGAGAAGAAGGATTATTAAGAAAGGAAAACAGACTAGTCAAGGCTCTCAGCGCTCTGCGCTGACGAATGGGTAACCATTTTAATAATGAACGATGCGCGGACATATGATCATACTTACGGAGATTTAAGACGAATCGAATGCAGTTATTTAGAAGGCGATCAAGTTTATTGAGGAGATCTGCATTCAGGTTATAGTAGCACACATCACCATAATCAATCATGGGAAAAATTAGGGACTGTACAAGCATTGCCTTTATGTGAGCTGGGAGAAGGTTTTTCTAACGATAAAGCGACCGCAACGTTCCGGTAACCTTTTGACTGACACTCGTGACCTGCTTTCGCCAGTCAAGACAGGTGTCGACGTGCAGACCAAGATCCTTAACGTCGGAACCAAACAGAATGACTGTGTCGTCATAGATTACGCGTGGTACAGTTTAGCCATTCAGCTTTCTCAAGCTATAGGGACTCCCAATTATGATAGCCTGACACTTTAATGGGTTAACCGACACCCGCAATCGGTCTGACCAGCTCTTAATCATCTTTAAATCTCGGTTGAGCTCCTCGATTGCATCCGATAAATTCATTGTGCTCAACTAAGGTTGAGTTCAGTCTACTGGTGGCGATCGAGCAGTGAACACGTTTAGAAATGATTGCGTGTTCCGTAAACTTGTGTTGTGTACCTATTGTGAAAGAACTTTATTATTTTGAATGCTCGATCTTTGCCTCGGTCTGTCTCGATGTCTTCTGGCCTTCTGACATTGAACGGGACCCATTGTCCAAAGTCTTAAACAATTATTTAGTGTAACTGCATTCACTCACCATACACTCCCAGTAAGCCCACGCGCGAGTATTCGCAGCTGCAGTCGATGTCGTTGGAGTTGCTGCAGTACATCGGGCGGTGCCCGAACAGCACGATCCACGGCCGCTGCTTTCTATAACATTAGCCTTAAGTTGACAATCTCTTGATGGTGAGATAAACCAAATACAACAGACGTATTTAAGCGTTCAAAATGAGTCTTGAATTTCATACAATCTAGCGTCAAGTGTGTATTGTTTGAATCTGAAAGCAATTAGTTTCAGCGACTTATGGGTTAAGACGCAAATTAGCTCATATCAATCAATTAAAACGTTTATTTGGACAATAACAATCCATAATTCACTCATCAAATCAAATAAATAACAATTAATCAAAACAAAAATTAAATTAAATTAAAACAATACTTAAAAATTATATTACAATTAAAACAAATCATAACATAATTAACTTAAAATTAAATTTAAAAATTAAATCAACCACCATGCGCCGCACGCGCGGCAGTCCCAACACCACCCTGCGAGCGCTGGCAGGCCGGTGGGACTCTCCGATGCTGGCTCGCTGGATGCGGCTGCACGCAGTCGTATAGTGATTTGCTACCATCATCGGTGAGTCCACCTGGACCTGCCACTCCGTTAATATTAGTTTGTAGTTTTATTTTTATGTTATTTTTGTTACTAACATTAGTTTTTTTAAGTTTGTAATTTTGTTAACAAATATGGATTACTTATGTTATCTGAAATAAATGGTTTATTATTATTCCGTTTATTTATTCTTATTTACATACAAAGTATATTTTTAAATATATCTCTAAAAAACCATAAAAAATACATTTAAAAATATAAAAGTAGTAGTCCGCCGGTGTCGGGAGCAGGGTCCAAGCTACCGGTGGTTAGGGCTCCAGAGAAAGGAACCTCCTCACAATACGAGCCGTATCGAGGAGTACTGCCTTCTGTATCAGGCCCTTTACCCAACCGCGTAACGCCAGCTTCGACAGATGGTCGTCGAAGCTTTTGGCCATCAGGCCATTGGCCGTAATGACTATCGGCACAATGATAGCTGAGTCCACATTCCACATGTCGACAACCTCGTGCGCTAAGTCGAGATACTTGATTTGTTTCTCTTTCTCGGCCTTCACGAGGTTCTCGTCATGCGGGATGGTAACATCAATTATCATTGTGCGGCGCGCTAATCGGTCTATCACCACTATGTCAGGCTTATTGGCAACAATAGTCCTATCAGTGATGATAGACCGATCCTAGTACAACGTGACATGGTCATTTTCGAGAACTGGGTCGGGCACATACTTGTAATACGGTACCTCAGAATCCACAAGTTTATATTTCAAAGCAAGTTGCTGATGGATAATCCTGGCCACTTGGTTGTGCCTGTGCAAGTACTCGCCGTTAGCCAGCCGAGAACAACCAGAGATAATATGTCTGATGGACTCACCCGGACGGTGGCATGCCCGACACACGTCCACCGTCCCATCCTTCATAATATGCCTCCGGTAGTTATTCGTCAAGATAACTTCATCCATAATCGCACAGACAAAACCTTCAGTTTCCCCGAAGAGATCACTGAAACGTAGCCAGGCCACGGACGCTGAAAAATCTACATCAGACCCATGAAGAGCCCGATAGAAGCGCCCGTGAAGCTCCTTGCCTTTCCATACCTCCTTGCGGTCATCCGTGGTAAGTATCACAGGTTTGCGCCAGTTCTCCTTAGCCATGGACAACGGGGTGAGACCCTTGTCCACTGCGACCACATCTCGGTGCATACCCACATCAGCTGTGAGGAAATATTCTCTGAGACTGCACATCTCGCGGTTGTGGAGAGTCTTGGCGTTTAAAAAGCCTCGACCTCCACACTTCCGCGGAATGTACAGTCTCATCACCGACGATCGTGGGTGACGCATCCGGTTTGCGGTCAGCAGTGTACGTACTCTCCTATCCAGGGCGTCAAGCTCAGTTTGAGTCCATTTGAGTATGCCGAAAGAGTACATTAATACCGGCATGACCCAACCGTTGAAGGCGCGCACCTTATTTCCGCCCGACAAAAGGCTATTCAAAACCTTTTTCAGGCGGCCAAAGAAGCGTTCCTTCAACGATTGCTTCATGTCAGTAACATTAATGCCCAACGCTTCCGATATACCCAAATACTTATAGGTTTCGGTCGAGCTGAGTGATCTAACCTGTATGGAATCCGAGAGTTGAATTCTCTCAGATTCCATAATCTCCCCTTTCTTTACATGCATGACTGCACATTTGTCCACACCAAATTCCATCCTGATGGCACTACTGAAGGTTTCAGTCAACTTCAGTAGCTCCATCAGTCGCGAATTGTTGGGGGCAAAGAGTTTCAGATCATCCATGTAAAGAAGGTGAGATATGGCCTGACCACCTCTTCTCAACCGATAGCCTAGACCTGAACCCTCCAGCAATGTGCTTAGAGGATTCAGAGCTAAGAAAAACCAAAGCGGACTCAAACTGTCGCCCTGAAATATTCCCCGTTTAATCCACACAGGCTCATCGTCCCCCTGAATTGGTCGACATCCTGGATAGCGAAGGACTGTTTTCCATTGCCTCATACATGACTCAAGAAAGGTGCGTAGAGTTGCATCTATTTTGTACAACTCCAACACCCTCATGAGCCATGTATGTGGCACAGAGTCGTAGGCCTTCTTGTAGTCTATCCAACATGTCGACAGATCCTTGCGGGATCGACGGACCTGTTGGCTTATAGCCATGTCTATGAGGAGAAGCTCCTTAGTGCCGCGGGACCCCTTCCTACATCCATTCTGAGAGGTGGACATAATTGAATTAGTCTCAATGTGTTCATTGATCTTCACTCTCAGAATGGATGTAAGAAGTTTATAGACCGTCGACAAACAAGTAATTGGTCTATAGTTTTTGGGTTCCGCGGGACTACCGGTCTTATGGAGCAGGTGGGTAACGCCAGTTGTTAGAAACTGTGGTAGCGACCCAGACTCTAAGGATGACTGGAATTGAGTTGCCAGGAGCGCGTGTGAGCTGCTATACCATTTGAGCCAGAAGTTATGCAGTCCGTCCGGTCCTGGAGATTTCCAGTTCGGTAACGGACGGACTGCTTTGGCTACATCTAATGGGGAGATGATAATTTTTTCCATTTGTGGCATAGCATCACACACGCGCTCGACATCGCGCATCCAGCCATCCTCGGTATGACAGACGGGCACCGACCAGATGCTTCGCCAGAATGTATTCGTGGCGATATCATCCGGGCGGTACACATCCGTCACACTTTGTTCAGGTCGCTCCCAAGCTCTATATACCCACCTCTCATCGCTTTGGAACATGCGATTCTGTGAGTATCGATCAACCCGCCGCTTATACCGCCGAATACGGTTCGCCCATGCATAAACTTTCTGCTTCAGGAAGTCAATGCGCTCCGTGACACGGGACGTGTAATCTCGAGGGCTGATACCAGTCCCCGAAAACGCCCGTCTCACAAAGCGCATCACGCGTGGTCGTGTGTTACCCTCCCTGAAGCAGTATAGTTTGCCGATGAGTGCCCTAGCCTCATCGATCCGCCGCTCGATCCTGCACTGCCAGGCTGGTACAGCAGGTTTTGGTCGAATAGCTTCATCACTAGTATTTAACTTAATATTTGCTAAACGACATGCCGCAACAGCCCCGCAATACAGGATTGAGTGCGTATCAAGGAGGCTCTCGCTGCTTTCAAAGATGTTCTGTAGCAGCGAGTCCAGGGCACACACCAGCGCCCTATTTTTTTTGTGCATGGGTAACCGTGGTAAACGGGGCCTAAGTTCGGTCGGAATTGATCTATACTCCCGAAGCGCATCCTCCAGTGCGCTCCTCAGTCTATCGTTGCACTGGCTACTTACCGTGACAACCCTATCATCTACCTCATTACTGACGTTGTTGGGCCGCGGTGTGATTGCGCCACTAGCTGGCGCCTGAACCGCGGCCTGTGTCGGGGTTGAGATGATAAAGTTGCTCAGTACCTCTGAGCGCAGCCTATCAAGTGCAGCATCGTCCAACCTGTGATTACGTTGGATAACCCGCACCTGATCCGACAATCGTTGGGCCGAGACGTTCACGGTTGGTTCCAGGTCCTGAAACAGAGACAGCATCCTGACACGGTACGCAGTAAGGTTAGTTCCCCCCTCTGTAGACCCATAGTATGCGCGCATAACGTTCTCGTTCATGGATTGACTCCATCTTATGCGCTGCACACAACCACCGGCAGCGGGGACCCGGCTCGGGGCCGGTTGGCCCCTAGGTCCCAAGCCCCTCGGTGGCCGGCCTCTCCCCTGCCGACGTACAGGTGTTGGCGACGTCGGCGGAGAGAAATACTCGTCGCTGGAGCTCGACGCAACTGCAACCGCCGGCGACACTGGTAATCCAAAGTTCGGCGGCGACGAGGCGGAGCTCAGCGACGGGTCCGGAGGTGTTGGGCGTGCACGTTGCGCTGCTGCTCTTGTGATCATCATTATGTTCCTTTTATTTCGGTCATTATTGGAATTTCTATTTTATAATTTCTTGAGTGACATGTGTCATCTGTCGGTCGTAAATATTTGCTTCTTTTTCCATGATTTTTATTGAGTTTTTGTTGATTTTAAGTTTCTAATGGTTTGTTTTTGTTGTAGAGTGTTTCTATTATAACAAAGGTAAATAAATATAACTAAAAACTGATTTTATTTAACACAAAATTGGGAGCACGAAATAAAATTTACTATGACAGTCAGAGTTGCCAGCGTATTATTATTATTATTCCATTTATTCATTTATATACATATTCAATACATTTTTAAATATTTCTATAAAAATACAAAAAACATTTAAAAATATAAAAAATAGTAGCCCACCGGTATCGGGAACAGGGTCCAAGCTACCGGTGGTCAGGGCTCCTGAGAGAGGAACCTCCTAACAATGCGCGCCGTGTCCAGGAGTACTGCTTTCTGGATCAAGCCCTTGATCCAGCTGCCCAACGAGAGCCTCTTGAGATGTTGGTCGAGGCTCTTGGCAATAATACCATTGGCCGTCACGACTATCGGCACAATGACTGCTGTGTTTACATCCCACATGTCGACAACCTCGCGAGCCAAGTCAAGATACTTCGTTTGTTTATCTTTTTCTGACTTCACGAGGTTCTCGTCATGAGGGACTGCTATATCAACAATCATTGCGCGACGCTCTAGTCGGTCTATCACCACTATATCAGGCTTATTGGCAACAATAGTCCTGTCAGTGATGATAGACCGATCCCAATACAATGTGCAACTACCACTTTCGAGAACTGGGTCGGGCACATACCTATAGTACGGTACTTCCGATTCCACAAGATTGTATTTAAGAGCAAGTTGCTGGTGGATAATCCTGGCTACAAGGTTGTGCCTGTGCAAATAGTCTCCGTTAGCCAGACTAGAACAACCGGAAATAATGTGACGGATAGATTCCCCGGGCCGGTGACATGCCCGACATATGTCAACCGTACCGTCCTTCACAATGTATTTCCGGTAATTATTAGTCATCATAACTTCGTCCATAATTGCACAGACAAAACCTTCGGTTTCCCCGAAGAGGTCACCAAAACGAAGCCAGGCTACGGACGCTAAGAAGTCTACATCGGGCCCATGTAGGACCCGATAAAAGCGTCCGTGAAGCTCCTTGCTCTGCCATACCTCCCTGCGGTCGTTAGTATCTAATACCACAGGTTTGCGCCAGTTCTCGTTAGCCAAGGAGAGCGCGGTAAGGCCTTTGTCCACCGCTACCACATCTCGATGCATACCCACGTCGGCCTCTAGGAAGTATTCCCTAAGGCTGCATACCTCGCGGTTGTGCAGGGTCTTAGCATTTAAGAAGCCACGACCCCCGCACTTCCGCGGGATATACAGCCTCATCACCGATGACCGTGGGTGATGCATCCAATTTGCAGTAAGCAGTGAACGTACCCTCCTATCCAGGGCGTCAAGTTCCGTCTGAGTCCATTTGAGTATGCCGAAAGAATACATCAAAACCGGCATGACCCAACCGTTGAAGGCGCGCACCTTGTTTCCGCCTGATAAAAGACTGTTAAGTACTTTGTTCAGGCGGCCAAAGAAGCGCTCCTTCAACGATTGTTTCATGTCAGTAGCACTGATGCCTAACGCTTCCGACACACCCAAATACTTGTAAGTTTCGGTTGAGGAGAGGGACCTAAGGTCTATGGAATTCGAGAGTTGTGTTCCCTCGGATTCCATAATCTCCCCTCGCTTTACATGCATGACCGCACATTTGTCCAAACCAAATTCCATCCTGATGGCGCCACTGAAGGTTTCTGTTACCTTCAGTAGCTTCATCAGTTGCAAGTTGTTAGGAGCAAACAGTTTTAAGTCATCCATGTAAAGGAGGTGCGATATGACCTGACCACCTCTTCTCAACCGGTAGCCTTGGCCCGAACCCTCCAACAATGTACTGAGAGGGTTGAGGGCCAGACAAAACCACAGTGGACTCAGACTGTCACCCTGAAATATGCCACGCTCGATCCTTATCGGTTCGCTGTTCGCCTGGGTCTGTCGACACCCTGGATAGTGAAGAACCGTCCTCCACTGCCCCATACACGACATCAGGAAGGTGCGTAAAACTGCATCAACTTTGTACAGTTCCAGCACCCTCATGAGCCATGTATGTGGCACCGAGTCATAGGCCTTCTTATAATCTATCCAGCATGTCGACAGATCCCTTCGGGAACGTCGAACCTGTTGGCTAATGGCTATGTCGATGAGAAGCAGCTCCTTAGTACCGCGGGACCCGTTCCTACATCCATTTTGAGAAGAAGACATTATTGAATAACTATCAATATGATGGTTAATCTTTCCTCTCAAAATGGATGTAAGAACTTTATAGACCGTCGGTAAACACGTGATCGGTCTATAATTTTTTGGTTCCGTGGTACTACCTGATTTATGGAGCAGGTGGGTTATTCCTGTAGTCAGGAACTGGGGCAGCGACCCTGACTCTAACGCAGACTGGAATTGAGATGCCAAGCGAGCGTGCGATCTTTTAAACCATTTAATCCAAAAGTTGTGCAGCCCATCCTGTCCCGGAGATTTCCAGTTAGGCAACGGACGGACTGCACGAGCTACGTCTTGGGGGCTGATGTTAATTGCCCCCATTTCTGGTATCGGATCGCACGCGCGCTCGACCTCCCGAGTCCAATCGCCCTCGGTATGACTGACAGGCACCGACCAGATGCTGCGCCAGAATGAACACATGGCATCATCATCCGGTAGGCGCGTATCAGTCACACCTTGGTCTGGTCGCTCCCAAGCCCTATAAACCCACCTCTCATTGCTTTGGAATGTGCGATTCTGAGTGTATCGCTCCACTCGCCGCTTGTACCGACGTATACGGCTTGCCCATGCATAGACTTTCTGCTTCAGGAAGTCGATACGCTCTGTGACGCGGGTCAGATAATCCCGAGGACTAATATCAGTCCCCGAGAACGCCCGCCTCACAAAGCGCATCACTCTGCGGCGAGTGTTACCCTCCCTGAAGCAGATTAGTTTGCCGATGAGTGCTCTAGCCTCACCGATACGACGCTCGATCCTGCACTGCCAAGCTGGTACAGCTGGTCGTGTAACTCGGTCACTACTAGGAAATTTGACATGAGCTACACGACATGCTGCTGCAGCCGCACAGTACAAGATCGAGTGGGTATCGGCAAGGTCTTCGCTGCTGTCAAAATAACTTGTTAGCTGCGAATCTAGAGCACACACCAGCGCCCTATTTTAATTTAATTATAAATATATTTAATTTAAAATTAAGACAATATTGCCACGCGTACGTATCTGGTCGCTACGGGGAGTCACACAAAAGCCCGAAGAACTGACAACCAATCATATCAACGGGTATCGTACTACCCAGTAACTGAAATGTAGGTATTCGAACCAGAGTGGATAGTTGCGGAACCTTCATTGAAAAGGCAGCATCATTCGACCAGACCAGTGTTATGTCTGGTGGGCAAATGCGCGATGAATGGCGTATGGTGGTGAGTTGTATGTGGTCAAATCGAGCAGAGAACTTTAATATTGCGGTGTAAGGTTTTTGTGACGCTATTTTATTGCAGCTCCTGAGTGCTAAAATTAACATTAGCGTCGACGGGAAAAACGCTGAGTCACTAAGTCGAGAGTGAAACGGTTCCTTATCTTGGATCGCGCAACGAAATTAATTAGAAAAGAAATAACAGCGGAGAAGATATTGCTACACTAGGTCGTGGAGGTTAGATAAGCAGTACTTCATTTAAAAAACTACCGACCCCAATATAGTTGGGAAAAGGCTAGGCAGATGATGATGAATTCATTTAACTAACTGGTATTCAGACTGGAAGCCGACCTAAACATAGTTGGGACAAGACGATGCATTTTATATCTGGGTTATTTAAAACAAGTCAAGAAGAAAATGTAACCAAACCAAAAAAACATTATATGTCCTCACCTATTCTCAGGCAGATTGGCCTTAGCGAGGTCCTTCTTGAGCCAATCATACTGGTTGACGATTAACTTGAGTCCGTACTGCGTGAAGTAGTAGACCTCTGTGGAGATGGACACGAAGTGCACGGGTCCGAGGTCGAAGCTGTAGAACAGGCTCGCGTCGCGGCCCGGCATCGAGAAACGAGCCGCGTAGTTGCTGAAGTTACTGCACAGGCAGGTGAAAGGAGAATCAAAACAATTGCGAATTTAAATAAATAAAAAAGATCGCGGAATGCGATAAGGCCGCCCATTGTACTTATGTGTTTTAGTTTGTAGTTTTATTTCTATACTAATATCGGTGTACAATAAAGTATATAATAAATAAATAAAATATCGTTCGAATAAAGATGCGATTACTGCTACACACATTTAACTGATGGAAGAACTCGCAAAATGCCATTGGATTTCCCAGTGATCTCCGCAAAGCTTTTGATTGCGTACACCATAACACGCTTTTTCGTAAGCCACGTCATTACGGTCTGAAGCGAAACTCTTAATGTAATTGATTCATCTTTAGGTAACAGGTTCCAATGCGTAATGTCAATGTGGTGTAAAATCTTCTGGGCTACCAATTCATTTAGGAGTGCCTGTAGGCTCAATACTGGGTACATTCTTATTCACTATCGGGAAACTATAATGCGAACACAGATTTGGTGCACCCATATTTTGAAAGTTTGTTGGATGAAGGGCGCACAGGACCCGTGGATGTGGTGACGTTTAACGAAGGCAGGCTTTCGTGCAGTGGACTGTAATATGGTGAAATATGACTTATCGAATAAAAATTACTTACTAAGCCTGCTCGTGGTTCCCGGGACACGTCATGTAGGGCACGATGGCGGCTAGAGGCTGTATCTGACGCATGAACTGGTCGCCGACTTGTGCGTCGTCGGTGTCCATATCGTAGGCGAAGTCACCCACGTGGAGAATTACATCGAAGCGCTCGCGCTGGGCCTCGTCTTGTAGGTAGGAGAGAGACTGGAAAATTTCAATAGATGTTTAAATGGATTCAAATTGAATGACATCTGTGAAGTTCGCTTTACTCTCCCCCCGCTGTTACATGAATTTAATATTGCGTTCTAAGGATTCTACTTGTGCCAATATGCTAGCACCAAATAGTTGATTCGAATTGGTCGTCAACGCTGTTCTGCTCTGGTCGCCTGGTAGCTTTCTTACTTTCTGAATGAAGTAGTAAGTACCAGCGTCAACAAGTGCAACGAGCTTTTCGTTGGCATCAGGTACCTGTTTTCTAGTAGCGTTGCTGAGTTCCGGTTTAAAGGGCGAGGGAGAGCGGTTTGGTTCGGGGGTTCATTCAATCAACCCGCTTGATCGAATCGAGTGTTTTCAGCTTTGTATCTGGCATTCAAATGCATCTGTAATGGATGATGGAAAGTAAGACGGCCGTTACGCTTGTCATTAGATTAAGTAATGTAATCAAACTTACGTGCGCATTCTTATTGCCCATGTCCCCGTAGATGGCGGCGCGCACTGGCCAGTTCTCGCCCTCGGGCGGCGTATGGAAGGAGAACTCCTCCGACCAGCCGAACACTGAGCCCGCGTGGTACACTGGGCATGGAACAACACAATCGTTAGCATCTACACAAAAAAAAATCGGTCAAGAGCGAGCCGGACTCGCGCACCGAGCGTTCCGTACCACCATAATAAGTCTCTATCTATAAATATAAAATCCTTTGTCCTGAATGACTGACGGATCAACCTAGCCTATACCGCTGATTGTAGAGACCTGAAACTTGGAGGGTATGTTTTTTGTATGACGTAGGCATCCACTAAGAAGGGGGTGAAATAGGGGTTGGAAGTTTGTATGAAAAACTTTACTCCTTGAGCCATTTTTTTTTTAATTTGGTACAAATGTTGACCAAAGTAAATAATAAAGATTGTCATTATTAGTTTTTGACAGCTACCCCCAATAGCCGAATTAAGTTAAACTTTGTATGGAAGAATCTTATTCATTGGGCCAATTTACATGAATCTTGGTACTAATATTCACCGAAGTAAATATTAGAGATTTGTATTATTAGTTTTTTTCAAATATTCCCAAAAGACGATTTTGGTACTTTCCAATATTAAATTTGTATGGAAGTTCGTATTCCTTGTTAGTTGTATAAAAATCAAGGTCCTGATTCAACTCGATAAAACGGATATGGGCAAATTTACATTTTCGTGAATTTTTCCTTCATTTGTGCTGTAAGACTTTGCTTTTTGCCAAATTTTGAGATTCTAGGTCAACGGGAACTACCATATAGGTTTTCGACCCAATTCCTTTAGGTTCCGGTTAACCTAGAATTGACAATTTTGGTTAAAAGCAGGTCTTATAGCACAAATAGGTAAAGGGAAAATTCTGAAAAATTAAAAAAGTTGAAAATTAAGTGTGTAGTACTTACAGGTTTTTGCGAAAATATAAATTTGTACATTTCTTTTTATCGTGTTTACTCAGGACCTTCATTTTTATAAGTACTCTTTAGGGACTATAGATTTTAGTAAGTATCTGGTATTTTCAACTTGCTAGGTCCACCCGTTCCTGAGAATATCGGTGGTGACATTCGGACAGACAGACGGACATGAGAGTGGTCTTGTAAGGTTTCTTTTTTTACCTTTTGAGGTACGGAACCCTAAAAGTCACAAATACTTGAAGCATGTTTTGTCGTGTCGGTTAAATATTAAATCAAAGGTCGCACTTATTGTGGCTATTGGTGCAGCAATTGACCTACTGGTTGAAATTCACATGTTAGTCTCGTCTCGTCTTGTCTGTGATCGACTGAATGCTGCACGTTTCCGCTTCGCTTGTGTCCCGCTACAGTGACTACGTACTGTACAAGGGCTTAGTTCAATCGTAACAATTATACTTTAAAAAGCGGTCTAAAAAAAACCTTATTGTATCAAATAGCGAAACGTGCTAATTTTTTCATCTATTACTGTTATTCGTTAATTAATTTAACGGCCAATATTTGTAATTTTTAACATATCTAATACTTAATTAATAATAACCATTTACTACAAACAATAATAGCAAAAGATAAGCATGACGCACAGCGCCGCGCGACGGATGGATAAACAGGACAATCTAATTTAATCTAAAAAGCGGTAGGTCCTGGATGATGAGCTTATGCTCCGAACTCATGAATAACTAGTCTCGTTAGTGGGTCCTAGGACCGATTCTCAGTTCAAACAGTGATATTCAGTTTTACTGCAATAAAAATGCACAAAACATAGTTTTGTTTTTCTTTTTTTTTTGAGTGTTTATGCTGTCGACTGCTTATATCCGGACATGCCTGTGGCGGCCTTAATAAAAATTTAAGACGCCTGCTCCGAATTTTAACGCAAACAGCTAAGTTATAAGCGGCTATATTTCTCTACATTATAAACTAAAAATAGTTAATAGGAGCTCGTGGCTAAATAATAACAGCCGCACGGGTCGATCTTCAAGGTTAAGCAACGCTTGCCAAGGTTGGTATGTGGATGGGTGACCATCTTAACATAGCGAGTTTCCTCCGTGCCTCGGAAAGCACGTTAAGCCGTTGGTCCCGGCTGTCATTTGTAGATCTTTGGCAGTCGTTACGGATAGTCAGAAGCCAGTAAATCTGACTCCAGTCTTGCCATGAAGTACCGTGTTACCCAGTTACTGGGTTGTGGAGGTCTGGTAGGCAGCCGCCCCGCGTAAAACACTGGTATTCAGCTAAATCCGGTTTGACTGGAAGCCGACCCCAATATAGTTGGGAAAAGGCTAGGCAGAAAGGGAAGGCTAGGCTAAGATAAACTAAAAATAGTTAGTTAATTGTTTTATGTTCACATGATAAAAGCCGGATGAACATCCGCCAAGCATACCGAAACATAATTCCAAACAATAACAGGATTATAGTTAGACCGACCTAAATACATAATACCTATACTCGGTTACTTTAAAAATATCTTACTGGTAACTTGATACTGATGTGATAAGATGAGCGTCCTTATCAATATCTATCGGATTACCTACTTTCGAGTTGAAAAATTATTACTGGAGTAATAATTTTTCAACTCGAATATACTCTTTCTCGCCTCAATGGCTCATTGGTTTTTATGAAATTTGGTACTTAGGTAGACCATGGCCTGGGTCGGAGGATAGAGCGTAAGATACTCTTCGACCTCGAGGATACTTCGGGTAAAATCGAATAATACTTAATTTTAATGCGACTGTTCAAAATTTTCAAAAACAGTTTGCTAATTTGCTATTCAACCCCAACTCACCATATCTAGTATTAAACTTGAGGTCCTTCAGCGCTACCTTGTGTACGTACTGCGCGCGTTTGAGCCTCCCTCCGTCCACGAACAGCGCACTGGACCCCGAGGCCTCCGAGTCCATGATGCCCTCGCCGTACTGCACGCGCGACTCCTGCGTGTCGTTGAACGTCGACCATGTTACCACTATGTCGTTCACTTTTTCTGGAAATAGGTGAATTGCTGAGGTATTTCAGGTTGCATAAGATTCCTATAAAGCGTCTTAACCAACGGAATAAGCCTCTGCTGTCTGTCTGTCAACAGGTTGTATCTCATGAACCGTAATAATAGGTAGCAGTTTAAACTATCAGTGAGCTGTGAGATAGATGTGTGCCAAAGTTTAAAACATCCTATCAACCTCACATTACATATGTATAATAAGGTCATTCTGTTCTGTTGTTTACAAACACTATTAAAGGACATGTAATTTTTCCTCAATTAAATGTTGGATATAGGCATGTAACTTTTATGTTTTTCCTAAAGAGGTTTACCTTCCTGTATACCTTGGTTGCATAAAGTGCACAGAAAATTCACCGTTCATAAGAATTAACAGTTAAGTTTCTGCCCTTTCGTAGCTAGTTTGTTCAACGCAATCTTTCGAACATCTCACTTTCCTGACCTGTGGAAAATCTCCGAAATTGTCATGATCCATAAATTAGGTAAACCTGAACATGAGGCCTCGTCTTATCGGCCGATAAGCTTAACGCCTGTGCTCTCCAAACTGTGGGAGAGGATATTCCTCAACCGTCTTAAATCGTGCTTGGATGCTAATGATGTTGTTCCGTCTCACATGTTTGGCTTTCAGAAATCTCACTCAACAATAGAACAAGTTCACAGAGTATACCAAACAGGAAGACAGGCTTTCGAACATAAAAACTACTGCTCAGTGGCATTCCTTGATGTTCAGCAAGCCTTTGATCGTGTCTGGCACAAAGGACTGCTGGCTAAAGTGAAAGAAAAACTTCCACACTCAATGTTCCTGCTCATCCAGTCGTATTTATCTGACCGTTGCTTCCAAGTGAAACAGGGCGAAGCAAGATCGAGATTGACTGAAGCGAAAGCTGGTGTACCACAGGGATCTGTTCTTAGCCCAGTGTTGTACAATATCTTTACATCAGATCTACCCACATTGAATGGCATAACTATAGCAACATATGCCGACGACATAGCCTATCTATCAGTTGATGACAACCCAGAAATGGCCAGCAAGACTCCAGAAACAACTAGACGAAACTCATAAGTGGTTCTGTAAGTGGCGAATACGTGCCAGTGCATCCAAGTCTAACCATATCACCTTCACGCTTCGGCAGGGAAACACACCACCTGTTAGACTTGGTCCTGACACCCTCCCACACACAGATTGTGTAAAGTAGCTTCCATTTAGATAGGCGCCTAACATGGAAGCATCACACTAAAAATAAGAGGGACGAGATAAACCACAAGTTCTGCAACCTTTATTGGCCCATGGGAAGAAACTCTGTGCTCTCTGTAGACAACAAACTCCTCATCTACAACTCGGTTCTCAAGCCCATATGGACATACGTGATCCAATTATGGGGCGTTGCCAGCAAAACCAACATACTCTGCCTGCAAAGAGTCCAAAATGGTATCCTAAGATCAATAGCTAACGCTTCTTGGTTTGCTAGGAATGACGAAATCCACGAGTATCTACAAATGCCATCAGTAAACTCTGAAATCGAGCGATTCTAAAGGCAACACAAGGCACGCCTAGCCTTGCATCCAAACCCACTAGTTAAGGAACTGTTAAACCCGACAGCGGTGGTAAAAAGGCTGAAGAGGAACCATATTCTATAAGTGGGAGGCGCAGCACTGGCTACTCCACCACAACGCCATTTGTCATGAAACAAATTCGCTTATGGTCCGAGGACCGATTGCAAATCGAAATTTAAGGAAAAAAAAAAAAGTTCCAGCCCTAAGAAGGGCGCCTTCAGATTAATCGCTAAGTGCCACGCGGCAGCTTGAAGGCGCCCTTAGGGTTTGATCATGAAAAATTCCAGATCATTTTATATTTTCAAGGTTTAGGTAAGATACCCCATGTCCCGATGGATGCGTGACGCACAGGACCGAGTGACGACACTTGGGGAGGCCTATGTCCAGCAGTGGACGTCTTTCGGCTGATATGATGATGATGTTAATAAAGTTTATTAAAAATTTGATTGATTAATTGTTTATTCAGATTATTATTTTAACCCAGCCAAAATCCCCAGCCAACTGCCGCCACCAGCTAAATCTGGTATGACTGGAAGCTGACCCCAATATAGTTGGGAAAAGGCTAGGCAGATGATGGTGATGATTTAAACAAGCAGTTACTATTAGACAAAATGTTATGAGCGTAACAATTTTATCAGCAGTTATTATCAATAATTATTTGAATATTATTATTTAGTTCAGTTAGAACAGTTATTTACCGAAACGTTAGGAATCACTTTATCATGTAATATGGAAATAGGACATGCGTAATTGTTTACTGTTTGGAAGTGAATTTGAATTGTTCTTATTTCATTGACATAAAGTTCAAAATTAGATTTACAAATTGACAGGATTGTGGTAATAATAGTTGTATTTTTACAACACTTGTATCAGCAAGTTTAGAGTAATAGCAATTGTAAATTCATAACATGAGCCAAATGTTAAAAGTCAAAGTCATAAGTTAGATATAGACTGTACAGACTTTGGAAGACTTTGCACTATGTTATGGCTTATCAGACTATGAATTGCATCATCATATCAGCCGAAAGACGTCCACTGCTGGAAATAGGCCTCCCCCAAGCATCACCACAACAACTGGTCTTGCGCGTCTCACATCCATCATGTACCCACAACCTTCACCAGGTCATCCGTCCATCTCATGAGAGGCCTACCAACATTGCGTCTTCTGATATGCAGTCGCCACTCTAATGTATTGCATATCAGACTGTAATTGAAACAAACTCATACTATGTAGACTCAGGCTTAGAAGTATAGTATTAATTTCTCAGTTAACTTACTTAAACCTATCATCATCATTCTCTTGCCATTATACCAATTTACTAGGGCCGGTGTAATTTTTTCCTTCATGACTATGCAAACCAAATTAAGACAAATATCATGTCGTTAAAGGTCCTCAAACTCTAAATAATGTTTTGTAAAACATAGCAAAAAAACAAACTATTCTTAACCTTAGCCTTTTGTTAACTTTAATTACATACTTACATAATTAACTCTTGTATTATGGATAGGTTTTGTTTCTAGTGTTGTATGCACAGGCATAATGTTATGCAAGAAAATAAGTATGTAACAATTCCTGTTTGTTTAAGGAAATAGTCACCGCATTCGTCGTGAACAAGTAGGAAAAATCTTAAAAAAAATACTGTTGATCAAAGGACTTACCTCCAAAAGCAATGTGCATTTGTTCCGGTTGGCAATGAGTACATTCATATTTTGGTCCTGGGTTCCCTCGAAGACCCCCAAAATAGCCCCCAAATAGCCTGCCTGAACATATCCCTATCAGTAGTAAAAATATTAGTAATTGCATTTTCGTGAGTTTACGAATAGGAAAAACTCAATGTTTCACCAGATGTATGAAAAGAAAAGGTATCTAAAAATTACACCAGTCAATGAGTCGTTCTTGGTCACTGAACGACTGAACAGTCAATTAATTAGTAATTGGCTTTTGTTTGTGTTTTTTCAATTTTAAAAACATCGCCTCACTCGGAAATTTCATACGTCACTGACATTCTGAAACTTGAACAAAACACAAAACATAAAGTAGCAGATTTTTTCTTGATTGCGTTTCAAAACCTAAATTAACCAATTTTTGTTTCTAATTAACAAATTTTATGAAAATATTATTTATTTAGAAGGTACAACAGAAAGTAAAAAGATTATATTCGCAACTTTTGTTAAATTAACCTAAACATTAATATTCGAAGATTTCGAACGCACTACGTCACACGTTCCGTTTCACTTAGATTTGAAAGTAAATGATTCACAGAAAGTCTAAATCACTTCTCTAGTGAGTCGCAAAATGCAACTTTTATGACTACTAAATGATTATGTATTAATAAATTCAACGCCGTCATTGGCAGGTCTTAGTCATCAGTAACACTTTATAGACTAGTGTATATTAAGCCGGCCTTAAACATCTAGGAATTTCGGGAAATCCTCTCTTAGAGAAAGTGCCTATCTATATACTACACTCCCCAAGGAACCTACATATGTTATTTAAATAAATAAATAAATACATGCCAATTTCGGCGTGCGTTGTGTCAGTCACTCACTCAGTAGGTACCTAAGGGAGGATTTTTTTTTATATTTGGATTACAATTAAAATAATTTACTTTCTTGGCGAGAAAAGGTGATAACTTTCTTTATACATTTTACCAAAGGCACAAAATAAGCTAGCGTTTGCAGCGCCTTGTATCCTGCATATCCCCGCGCCCACTGTTGTCGGTGCCCGGGCGGCCGCCCGAGTCTACCGGCCCTAAAGCTGCTACTGTTAGGTTGTTAGATACAGAGGGCAATCACACATTATAAAACCGCAGCGTAGGCTCCTGTTTTTATGTTCCGAGGTTAAGCTGCGGTTACGTTGCACGAATCATTCTTCAACTTTTTGCACTTAAAGAACTCGATGCACTTTTTTAACTTAAAAAAGAACAGCTTAGGGATGAGTTATGACTTTTAAAAGGTCACTTAGGTCATTAAGGCACGCGTTTGACCACTATCTCACCTGAATGACAAGCGATGATTTATCACTATGGATGACTTACAGCTAATACAAACATAAAAATAGCATGTGAGACTGGAAGCCAATTAAAAATCATCACTTCTAGAAAACAGATTGGAAAGAAAGGGTGTTAACAACAAAATACAGTCTCCAAAATAAGGAAAACAAAACATAAGTAGTTAAACATTCAATCTTAAGCTAAATTCAAATTTCGAATAAAAACCTGAACACAAAATGATGATTATGTGGTCGAAGAAGGAGAAACTTGTTTAGATGTATGTAACCTTTTTTTTTTTACTATTGATAGGCCCGCGTTTGACCACTATCTCACCTGATGGTAAGTGATGATGTGGTCGACGATGGAGAACGCTTGCCTAGAAGTAATCTATTCACTCTTGACTTAAAGACTCCCAAGTTGTAGCTATCAGGAAACACAGACTCCGGCAGGGAATTCCACTCCTTAGCTATACGCACTATGAATGTGTTCCCAACCTACTCACTCATGACTTGAAAGACTCCCAGGTTATAGCTATCAGGAAAAACAGACTGGCAGGGAATTCCACTCCTTAGCTGTAGGTACTAATTACAGTCACATTCCCCAAAATGCAACCGGTAGAAAACCGACAGGCTAGGAACTCGGCGTCGATACTAAAGACTTTGGAGCTGCAACGCGATGATGCTAATGATACTCTTGACTCGTTTCTCAATTAATACAAGGGCATTAAGCTAGTACTTATTTGGCAGATTCGTCCCAAAGGTGAGAGCAGTACCTAGGTACTCAATACATAATCGAACTTGCGTTTGATACAGTTTGAGCAACCGTCTCACCTTTGATAAGATCCCTAACTTTTTGGCAGCCACTTGAGCCTTTGCCTCTATGACCAAAATTGAGATAGTAGTTAAACGTATGCCTATCAATGGTAAAAAAGAATGTTAGCGTAACACCAAGCATTAGATACATTTTAAACACATTTAGGTACATTTTTTTCATACGGATGTTTGGAACCTTAAAACCATCTTAGACATCTTGCCCATGGCATGTTTCTCACATGACCTGAGCAAAATATTATTTGGAAAAGGATTAACACCGAAAGCCGACCTTGTCTATCTTTAACATATTTTTTACTTGTTTGGGTGTTAGTTCAAACCAATTTACAGAAATAAAACCAAACTTATCAAGGGTAAACGTAAGGATGTTCGGCAGGTCCGTTGTACACCTTATTACCATACAGAGGGAATGTCCTCTCGTGCAGATGGTCATGTGCCTAGATCACCAGGTCGACGTTGTACTCCTCTAGTAGAGGCTCGATAGCCATAAACAAATGAGTTTCAACTTGGATACCCGTGTTCAAATTGATACAATAAGTACTGACTTCAAGAAAGCCTTTCACAAGGTTGACCATGAATTGCTTTTGCAGAAAAATGCGTTCAATGGGATCTGTTGGATCCTTTTAAGATAGTTCTATATATTTTTGCAATAGAACATAGAGAGTTGTAATAAATAGTTTTTGTTCTACCACTGTAGATGTTACTTCCGGAGTACCGCGGGATTCCATTTTGGGACCTCTCCTATTAATTTTATTGTGTCGCTATATATTTTAAAATTAATGTTGTACGCTGACGACATTAATATATTTAGATCTATTAAAATTCACCGTGATTGATCTTTCTTACAGGAAGACTAAGATGCGTTCTCGACATAAACCCTTGAAAAACGAAAATCTTGGAATTCTGTGTAGCCTTTCATATGTTCGGTTTTATTATGAGAACGGCGGCAGTATTTACCTATTTGTATCTACGCAAATCGTTGGTTCGCACGTTGATTTTGTCTATGCAATGCAGAGAATAGTCGAAATGGATTTATTGATTACTTTTTCTAAGATGCAATAGTAAAATCGCACTCGTATCGTCAGATCCTAGTCCTCTATTTAATAAGACCTTAAATGTACCATGTTTTTATAAAAATAAAATATTCTTATTCTTAAAAAAAACATACTTGCGAGGCATAGGCAACTGGTAACTTATATTGTAGTCAGGAGTCGGACCCGGTTTTGATTAACCATCATATTATAAGTATGCCACTGGACCAACTGCTAATTTCTATTTTTGAAAATCATTTATAGGTACATCCTACATTAAATGACCTACAAAAGGTTCTAGGTTACGTTTATTAAATTTTCTATCAAATAGAGTTTGTTTAATTTGTATAGATTAATGTTTAATCGTGAAAGGTTTGTGGCGATCGTTGACCAGCCAGAACGAGTCGATCACTTTGCCGAGCAAGTCCACGTCCACCTGGAAACAGAAAGAAATCAACACATGGAATAGAATATCTGTAACGTTCGCTGTTTGGTATTCAATATTTATTGATACATTGATATTATAGATACATCATAGAAGGAATAGAAGGAAGAGACACTATCGCTCTAGACGCGTTCAAAATTGTGTTAGTTACCTATTATACATTACGAGCGTTCCACCTATTTTTAGGTAATATCAGTATGAACAAACGCAACCGTTGTAGGATCACTCTCGTGTGTCTGTCTGAGCTCAGTTAAAGTTTGGTATACATAATATGAACTTCTGTGACCTAAACACGAAAGCATAACGTAAATTAATACATTTTGAGTATGTGGTCACTTTTGTGTTAGTTGGTGGTGTCAATAATATTTCGATATGTACCTGCTCCATATAGAGATGTGTCTTGTTGTGCGCCACGAACCTCGTGTAGCCGTAGTCACTGCTCCTGAACGCTGACCATGCCTCGGGGTTATCTGAACGTTACAATCGAAACAGGCAGGTAGAATATATTCATCATATCAGCCTGCAGACGTCCACTGCTGGACGTAGCCCTCCCCGCGCGTGTCGCCACAACAACCGGCCCTGCGCGTCTCGCATCCATCGGCTACCCGCGAGCTTCACGAGCTGCACGCTCCACGTTGTGTCTCGGCCGCGCCAACGTTGCGTCTCCCGGTACGCGGTCGCCATTCCACAACTTTTCAGCCCCATCGACCATCTGTTCTGCGAGCAATGTGCCCTGCCCACTGCCACTTTAGTTTGGCGATCCTATGGGCTGTCATTACTGACAGCCCATAGGATCGCCCTTGGTTCTCTTGTGGATATCATCATGCTGATTCGTAATTTGTTGTGCTTTACACAAACTTTAACGCAATGGCTACAGTGACAGTCTGACAGCGATATTTAGACAAACTTTGGGTGAAATGAAAGAACTCCTGAATACCAGAATCCCAGAGGGTGCCACCCGAAACAATGAAAAAAATCTTGGACTCCACAACGAAATTTATCAGAAAATAACAGCGTTGGAGTAAGAGGCTTATGGTTCGAGGTTGAGGCTGTCAAAGGAACTTACCTTTGAAGGGATCTGTAGCCGACTGGCAACCAGCCGAGCCAGTTATGATGTGGACTGGAGCACTGAAAAATACAATGTGTGACTTAGCGGTACAATATAACGACTCAGTGTATAATTTTTAGATGACCAGAGCGTAACGAAAACAGAGCACCAAAGAATTTGATGCTGAATTTCTATATTCTCATCTTTCTTTGAGTCAATATTAACAACAAGTTTATTTGATGCCAAGCTGTAAGCTGCTAGTATTGCAGTTGTGTCGCTTAACTTCAAACTCGGATAAATCCACTGTACCTTCTTGGGAGATATGTAAAAAAAAGTGTTAGTAATCATGCTTTAATTATTTTTATTACAGTTTTTCCTTTAATATGGCAACAATATTGAATAAAACGACCCTGTTAAGCAAATTTAGTATTAGAACCATACATTATTTCAAAAATGTAATATTTAGTTTGGATTTACCTTCATTCGATATAATAGAATGCAATTTATTCATCTTTGAAAAATCTCAGTGTGGATTTATAGAGGTCTGATAAAATAGATTGGATTTATCTGAATTTAAAAAAAATAACAGTGGAACTAGTGTTGTGGTAGTGGCGAAATCACGGAATGCTATCGACAGTCAAATTTGTAGTAGCTAAGCGAAAAACCAAAATAAAAAATGGAAATCTAGTTTTATTTTATAAAAAGAGTAGAGCGTATATAATTCTTAATCGTATAACATATCCAAACACCCAACTCCATAAGGCACTTATTTTTAAAACTTACATTTGTTTCTGTATAGCTACCGTACTGAACTGTATAAAAAATGTTATGTTCTTACATACTCTATTATATCCAAATTATTCTGTAACAGTAGAACAACAATAATCGATAATCATTAGCACACCACTAGTGCCAACTCAGAATTTCCAACAACGCATAGGTATAGGGATTTCAAACTTACCGAACTTTGACTCTTTCCTCTTTCTTACGGCGAAGTTTTATATTAGGCCGCTTGCGGGCTTTGCTTGGGGACACAATTTTAATGGAATTATCCATGGAAACTGTCTAAATACAAAAATAAACAATAAAATGCGGGAGTGTACGGTGCTAATGTCACAGACTTTTACGTCGACTGACGGCCATGTTGAACAAATGCAATTCGCTGATTGGCTATCATGGACTTATCTACATTTGAAAAAAACTGTCTCATGGATCTATCCGACTTTGATAAAATATTATGATTTTAACGGTTTATTTCTAAAGAACCATGCGGATTTATCCATAACTGATAAAATAGTGACAAAACTTTTTATTTTACCTTTTATTTGATACCAAAATCTTGAAAAGTCTCAGAATTGGATTTATCCGAATTTGAAGTTAAGCGACACAGTTATAAGTACTATTTACTGTTATCTACACTTTTTAACATAAAAAACTGAAGAGTTTGTTTGTTTGCTTGAACGCGCTAATCTCAGAAACTACTGGTCCGGTTTGAAAAATTATTTCAGAGTTAGATAGCCTATTTATCGAGGAAGGCTATAGGCTATATATCATCCCGCTAATACCAATAGTATCGGAGCAGACGAAGTTGCGCGGGACTACTAGTAGTAAAAATAAAACTATTTTATTATACTGATTAATATATTTCAATGTTTTGTATGTGATTGTTATTTTGATAGTATACAGAGTGGATTTTTAAAATGTACAACGAGGATGGCCATATCCGAGACTATGAAGAATATTGAAATTTACACGGCAAGGAGTTTCGAGTTCGATTTTGACCAAAATTAAAACTGCAGAATAAGATTTTTGCCTGTGCTCGTGCGCCCACATCATCATGTTCACGCCAAACTGCATCAGCAGGGGCTCCAGGCCTAAGGCGAACAGTTGGTGACTCACCTCGGGTTGACGTAGGGCTTCTCTGTGGAGCCGTTGTACACCTTGTTGTCGTAGAGCGGCCACGTGCGCTCGTAGCTGTGCTCGTGCGCCCAGACCACCAGCTCTACGCCAAATTCCATCAGCAGCGGCTCTAGGCCTAAGGCGATCAGTTAGGGGTTAGCAAAGTCATAGATATATGAATGCAAACTTAACCTAAAGTTAGCCGCAGTACCTCTCGCGGTTTATGGTGCTAGCTGCCGACGCAAGCTTTATTCTGCTAGCCGGCCAGCTCGTATCCCGAGGATTCTTGTATTAATTAAATAATCTCTATTTTGTCAAAAGTGTAAACAGTTAATTTCTCTAACTCTGTATTAACTCACCATATAATCCCAGTAAGCCCACGCGCGAGTACTCGCAGCTGCAGTCGATGTCGTTAGACTCGCTGCAGTACATCGGCCTGTGCCCGAACAGCACGATCCATGGCCGATGCATTCTGAAACATAAGCCGTATGTTTTAGACAGTAAAGTGGACAATCTCTAAAACCCATTATTACACACACACACAGTGGGGACCAGTCTGAATCCAGAAGTACTATAATTTCAGATAATCAGAGCTAACGATCTGACTATAAATCTTACAGAGGAGTAGGTACCGCGCTACCCTGTAACCTAATTCAATCCAAAATAGATGGATCCTCCGACTAGACGGTTGTCTGGTGGACAACTGCACGATGGCTGTCTAACTTCAGGATTTGTGTGATGACATGTTTATTAACCGACTTCAAAAAAAGAAGGAGGATCTCAATTCTGTTGTATTTTTTTTTATGTTTGTTACCTCATAACTCCGTCATTTATGAACCGATTTGAAAAAATCTTGTTTCCATGTTTGTTGGTCCCATTGTCACCAACTCAGAATCTGATGATGGAATCCCATGAAAATCGAGGGCAACCCTCAACTTTTATATGCACATACATACAATGTTTTTCATTAACTTTCTAACGCAATTCAGATATTTGTGCCTGGTAATCATCATCTCATGTTGCTGAGCAGATGATGGAAGGTAAAAATTAGTATCTGATGATGAGATCCCATGAAATATGTTTGTTCAGCGATACTTTCGCCAATTTTCTGCAGATTTGGATGATTCTTTTTTTTGTTTAGAAGAGTATTTTCAATTTGGTGAAGATCTGACGAAGAATCTTCAATAAATGATAGCAAATGGATCGGGATTGCTGAAATGGGTACGCAGGTACCACTAAAAAGTGAAAAATAAAAAACTTTTTTACAAAACACAACCGACTTCCAAAAACAAAACACTACAAGGTATAAAATAACCTCGGAAGAAAGAAGAGAACTTTAATTTCGGAAGTCGGTGTCAAAAAACGAAAAAGTAACCAAAACCGCCGACTTCCGAAATTAAAGTTCTTTTCTTTCTTCAAAGGTTATTTTGTACCTTGTAGTGTTTTTTTGTAGTTCGTTTGTGGCGGTATAGATGCCGCTAAACTGGTGGAGGCATAATATGGCAGTCGCTCCATGTAAAATACTGGTAATCAGCTGCAATCAGTTAGATTCGACATCATAGGGGATACATCGTAGGAAACAGATAATGTATTTGTGTGTTTTTACAGGCCATGAAAATGTCAGCAACACCAACAAAATAGCATGATATAAGTAGATCCAGCTTAAGCTAAAACTTTTTCATATAATTACTAGCGCCCACCCCGGCCTCGCTCGGGACCAATTTACAACAAAAAAAGTAGTGCGCTTACTGTAAAATTATTTTGTAACCTTTATTTTTCAATCATTGCATTTTTTTTTTTTGGGTGGTCAATCATCAAATGAGTCCTCCCGCCCTGGGTGGAGCGGAAGGGACCGTCGGACTGTCCCGCGACCCCAGCAGTTGCGAAGAATCCTAAGATATTCATATAAATTTAATAGTGTTTAGGGTAAATGCGTTCTAAAATAGATCAAAGATTATGTATATAGATTAACACCATAGACATTAAATGAGCTTCTAAAATAATGCATTATTTTTTACGCAAAACTTAAAAGATGAAAATGGTTAAAGTGACCAACTGTTACACCGCTGCACCATTTATGTTTCGCTGAGAATGATATTTTCAGTCGCGCGTAATTTTAAAAGTGAAATTCCTTATTTTTGCTGTATTTTATAAGTGAACACCTGTTGTTGCCTGTATGTCTTCCGAATTATTTCAATAAGTAAATAATACCAACATGTCTTCACCTGTTCTCCGGCAGATTGGCCTTAGCCAGGTCTTTCTTGAGCCACTCGTACTGGTTGACAATTAACTTGAAGCCGTACTGCGTGTAGTAGTAGACTTCAGTAGAGATGGACACGAAGTGCACGGGTCCGAGGTTGAAGCTGTAGAACAGGCTCGCGTCGCGGCCCGGCATAGAAAAACGCGCCGCGTAGTTGCTGAAGTTACTGCGGAGGCAGACGGAAGGAGAATAAAAAAAAATACATAAGTGAATAAATAAAAAAATATTATTTCGTATAAATACGAAAAGCCCGCTTCTAACGCTCCGAGAAAAATTTACTGCTGTATTCCATAAGTGGCAGGAGGTGGTATTCAAAAACAATGATGAAATGGCAGCTTGGATATTATAGTCGACAACAAATGTGGATATTGATTTCGTAATAAATTGTTTAGCGTATGGAAGAACTCGCAAAATGCAATTGCTATTGGCTGTGATCTCTCCAAAGCCTTTAATTTCGTACACCGTGATATATTTTTGCATAAAATAACTCATTACGGTCTCCAAAGCTTAGCTTTCAACGTAATTGATTCATAGTTATATAATAAGTTCCAATATGCAGATGTTAATGGTGTGAGTTTTCGGGCTACCAGTTCCTTTAGATGTGCCTTAAGGCTCAATACTTGGTTCATTCTTATTTTTAGTGAATTATATATTATGTCATGTAATGATAAAATTATTCTGCATAAATTCAAGTTTTTAAAACCTAAAAGACAGATATGTTGGAGGGGAGTTTGGTGCGCCACTTCTTCTTCCCAGCTGAAACACTAGGAAGTGTGTGACGGATTGGCATTTTGAGGGACTGTCTGTATGTAAAGCTTTGACATTCAATGTAGTCAGTCTGATTTATTTAAATTTTAATTTTATGATAAGATTAAAAATGATTATGATTATGAATGATTGAAATATGAATTATGACGAGAAATCTAAATATTAATTATGACGAGAAATCTAAATAAAGAGGTATACTATAATATAATAAAGCTGAAGAGTTTGTTTGTTTGTGTGTGGAACTACTAGTCGGGCAGGCTCGGGAAAAAACGAGTGTACCGTACGAAGTCGCGGGCAAAAGCTAGTAACTAAAATACGAACGCAGCTTCAGTGATCAGTGCACCAATCTGTTCAAAGTCGCGGGAGTCCGCTGGATGTAGGACTTATGGAACCGTCTCAACACTTGGAGGAGGTTTGTGTCCAGCAGAAGAATGTAATAGGGTGAACTATGACTTAACAATTAAAAATTACTCACTAAGCCTGCTCGTGGTTCCCGGGACACGTCATGTAGGGCACGATGGCAGCTAGAGGCTGTATCTGACGCATGAACTGGTCGCCGACTTGTGCGTCGTTGGTGTGCATGTCGTACGCGAAGTCACCCACGTGCAGGATCAAATCAAAGCGGTCGCGCTGGGCTTCGTCTTGTAGGTAGGAAAGAGACTGGAAAATATAAATTAAAAATAAGGGTTTTAATCGTTCTCCGATACTAAGCTTACGTTAAGCTGACAATAGTAGGTCGATATGAAGTTTGTTTTTCGTTGTGCAGTCCCCACCCCTCACTATCGCCCTCGCCGACCAGAGAAGTATTCTCAACCACCATTACCTCAGATTCTACTTGTACTCGCTTTAAAGATTTTCGGTCCAGAAAGAAGTTCCTTGGACCGAAAAGCCGTACCACCATTCTTCTTTTATAGTCGTTGACAATATCGGGACCGGTCCCGGACCTAGCCGGATAGGCGTATGGGGAGTCGAAGCCATCTAGGAAATGACACATTAGGCATTTCAAATGGAACGTTGCACCACTAAGCTTGCCCTAATGGCAAGACAATAAGTAAATAATCAACTTACGTGCGCATTCTTGCTGCCCATGTCTCCATAGATGGCTGCGCGCACTGGCCAGTTCTCGCCCTGAGGTGGCGTGTGAAAAGAGAACTCCTCCGACCAGCCGAACACTGAGCCCGCGTGGTACACTGTGCATGGATCAAGAAGAATCTACTTTATAACATTCATATATTTTTTTTTTACAGATAACGCACGTTCTAAACCATTTTCAACAATGTTGTGGTCAACCATTCAAACATCCACGCTCCTGCCAGGAAAGTCAAATTGAAACGTCCCCCTGCACCATGGATGTCAAGACGTATACGGATGACCATGCGACGCAGGGACCGTGCGTTCCATAAATATAAAAGGGCTCGTACTGATTAGAAGAATAGATGCAACCAGATGATATGCAATGCTAAACGCCGCCTCATTCTGGAAAATATATCTTCTTCCTCTTCTAATTCTAATTGGCAAACCGCGACATTTAGATCTTCCCAATTCTTCTGACTTGGACGGTCTCAACCGTTATTTCTCCACTATGCCTACCATGGATCGTCTCAGCAAACAACAAACTAATCTCTGGTCTAACTATATACTTATTTTACAGGATTTCTTGTAAAATTACAATTAATAACATCTTACTGACTACTAATTTCCCATAGATATTGACGTTATCAATTGAGTCTCCATTTTAATATTTTAAAACGAACGTAACTCTTTCGCACTCAGGTAGACTATGAGCTGAGGCAAAAGATAGAGAGTAAAATACTTTTTACCCGGTATCGTATGTTCCCGTGACGAGGAGCTCGTGGCTAAAGAATAACAGCCGGACAAGTCGATCTTCAAGGTTAAGCAACGCTTGCTAAGGTTGGTCTGTGGATGGGTGCTATCTTAACATACCGAGTTTCCTCCCTGCCTCGGAAAGTACGTTAAGCTGTTGGTCCCTGCTGTCATTTGTAGAACTTTGGCAGTCGTTACGGATTATCAAAAGCCAGTAATTCTGACTCCAGTCATGCCAAGAAATACCGTGTTACCCATTTAATGGGTTGTGGAGGCAGCCGCTTCACATAAAATACTGGTATTCAGCTGAATCCAGTTTGACTGGAAGCCGACCCTTATAAAGTTGGGAAAAAGCTAGGCAGATGATGATCGTATGTTCCCGTGAGATAGTTTACGACCTCGAGGAAGCCTCAGGTAAAATCTGAAATCTCATCATCATCATAGCAGCCGAAAGACGTCCACTGCTGGACAGAGGCCTCCTCCAAAGGGGTTTGCCTTAATCGCCACGCTAGGCAGGCGGGTTGGCGGTCGCAGGGTATGGTGTTTCGTTTTCCCCTACTCGCCTCTTACGACACCCACGGGAAGTAAAGGGATGGTATTATTCTTATACGGCCCCATATCTACGGCAAATCTAAAATCTAATAATAATTATTTTTAACGTGAATTTTCAATGTTTAAAAATGGTTTGCTACCCGAACTCACCATCCATCATCATCTGCCTAGCCTTTTCCCAACTTTATTGGGGTCGGATTCCAGTCAAACCGGATTCAGTTGAATACCAGTATTTTACGTGGTTCAGCTGCCTACTAGACCTCCACAACTCAGTAACTGGGTAAATACTAAGATACTTCGTGACAAGACTGGTGTTAGATTTTCTGGCTTCTGACAATTCGTAACGATTGTCAAAGATCTACAAATGATAACCGGGACCAACGGCTTAATGTGCTTTCCGAGGCACGGAGGAATCTCGGTATGTTAAGATGGTTACCCATCCACAGACCAACCTCGGTAAGCGTTGCAACCTTGAAGATCGACTCGTGCGGCGGATTCTTCAGCCACGAACCCCAACTCACCATATCTAGTATTAAACTTGAGGTCCTTCAGCGCTACCTTGTGTACGTACTGCGCGCGCTTGAGCTTCCCTCCGTCCACGAATAGCACGCTGGAGCCCGAGGCCTCCGAGTCCATGATGCCCTCGCCATATTGCACGCGCGACTCCTCTGTGTCGTTGAACGTCGACCATGTTACCACTATTTCGTTCACTTTTTCTGGAAGGTTGGTAAAATATAGTGCTAGCAAAAGCTATAGGTAGGTACTGCAGAGATCCTCTTTGGAGGGTGCAACCTCAAAGTCATAAGCCTTGAAAGATTTAGCAATAGTTGGAATTCGAATCTAATGACATAAGAAAGTGTTTGTTTTTTCATGGAGATTATATTATTTGCCTTGACGATGAAAACACGCAATATATAATTATTCTCGAAAATACTCTGAATCTATTTATTTCAGAGACCTCTCGCATGCATTAAAACGCGATCCCTATAGTACTTACCTACTTGTTTTTATGTCTGTTTTCTCTGCAGAATAAAAGCCTCTGATTTATCTTTCGATTTATTCTGGTACCTATGCTGCAATATCTAGTCCTAAAACCCTTAGGTAGGAGTCTAACTCATAACGACAAAGAGAATTTAGGTTACGAATATAAACCTGTTTCAATCAGGAAGCATTTCGGTTACCCATTGAAGGGGTTTTCGATAGGGTTTTCCTAAGCAGTTAATCAAAAACCCATACGATGTGGGTAACCCTTTCGAATGGGTTGTCTTAATGAAGGGGTAACCCTTTCAGTGGGTTTCTGGTATGGAACCTATTCAATGGGTTATCTTTATGAACGAGTTACACTTTCAGTGGGTTTCAGGTATAGAACCTATTCAATGGGTTATCTTAATGAATGAGTTACCCTTTCAGTGGGTTTCAAGTATAGAACCTATTCAATGGGTTATCTTAATGAAGGGGTTACCCTTTCAGTGGGTTTCAGGTATAGAACCTATTCAATGGGTTATCTTAATGAAGGGGTTACCCTTTCAGTGGGTTTCAGGTAAAGAACCTATTCAATGGGTTATCATAATGATCGCGTAACTCTTTCAATGGGTTTCAAGTATAGAACGCATTCAATGGGTTATCATAATGATGATGTAACTCTTTCAATGGGTTTCAAGTATAAAACTCATTCAATGGGTTATCATAATGATTGCGTTACTCTTTGAATGGGTTTCAAGTACTAAACTCATTCAATGGGTAATCATAATGATTGCGTTAGTTTTTGAATGGGTTTCAAGTACTAAACTCATTCAATGGGTTATCATAATGATTGCGTTACTCTTTGAATGGGTTTCAAGTACTAAACTCATTCAATGGGATATCATAATGATTGCGTTACTCTTTGAATGGGTTTCAAGTACTAAACTCATTCAATGGGTTGTCATAGATTGCGTACTAAACTCATTCAATGGGTTATCATAATGATTGCGTTACTCTTTGAATTGGTTTCAAGAACTAAACTCATTCAATGGGTTATCATAATGATTGCGTTACTCTTTGAATGGGTTTCAAGTACTAAACTCATTCAATGGGTTATCATAATGATTGCGTTACTCTTTGAATGGGTTTCAAGTATTAAACTCATTCAATGGGATATCATAATGATTGCGTTACTCTTTGAATTGGTTTCAAGTACTAAACTTCATAAACCGCTTACCTTTTCGAAAGACACGGACCATTTTGTTTACTCATTGAAAGGGTTTTGATATGGTTTTTCTAAGCAGTTAATCAACAACTCATACGATGTAGGTACTCTTTTGAATGGCTTGAGGGACTATTTTGATTGTCCATTGAAAAGGTTTTTCTAAGCAGTTAAATAAAAACCCATACGATGTGGATTACCCTTTTGAACAGTTTAATTCAAGCCGTTCATAAGACTGCGTCTTCGTTTCAGGACGAAAACTGCATGTTTTCGAGTATTTTTCAAGAGCAAAGAGCAATATCGTAATGATGTGAGCGGATATTGGTAAGAATAGTATGGTTTAAGAAAGATTAAGTCTTGATTTAATGCACTACACAGTAAAAATATTGTTCTTAATGGCGGTTTCATAAAGCGAAGACAATCCCCTTACAGAGTTTTACGAAAAAAGACTTCAGAGTACTCTTTCACCATGAATACATCCATTATTCACTGCGCTGGTACTATTCTTATATAAACAACCGTATTCAAACAGTAATGCCTAACCCATGGATATCGCTCTTTATTTTATGTGTTATTTCAACAAAATTTAAACAGTCTTAAAGTGCAACACAGAGCCAAAATTACGAAAATATTGCTATTAGATATTGAAAAACAATATTAAAAAATCACAAAATTGTTTTACTTTAACAATTTTTTTTCACCTTTATCTACTTCAAAATAAAGATACCTTTGAGGAAAGGGACAAAACATATAGATCTCGTGTGAGTAAAAGGCACACATACATTTATAGTCGATAGCTGGCTGTTCACGGTTCAATAAAAGTTTAAAACAAACATTGTTTAATGCCACCATTGCGTGTGTCATCTCACATTACATAACATGATCAAGTTGCAAATAAAATAACATGACATCATGTCATATACCCATTGTGCATGTTTCTTTTAAGTTAGGTAATGTTGGGAATGGGCATGTATTTTCCGTTAACAGTTTACCTTGGTTGTATTAAATGCACAAAAAAAAAATCCGTTAATTTTTAGGCAGGCTGTGCTTTTCTGGACTGTGAAATTCACTCGAACGAAATCTTCACTCCTATTGGTCAGTGAGTACGAGTGTAGGTGCGCACGCGCCAGGCCCCGCCTATTTTCTTTTTGCATCCGCAAGGCTTATTGCGGATGCGGATGACCGATTAAAAATCCGGATTCCAATATTCGCAACATCCCTGATAGTAATGATTTGAAAATCTAAAGTAAAGCCAGCGGCGGATCCAGGATTGTAGTTGAGGGTGGGACACCCATCTTTTGGGGTTTAAGTGGAATTGAAGTATAGAAATATTTTGGGGTTTATGGCAGAATGACTGTATGGACCGTAGAGTTTTGAGAACAATGGCTTTGGGGTTTAGTGGAATAAGCCTATTCACCGCAATCATAGTGAATAAGTAGGAAATAAAATACTAGGTATTGAACAAAGAACTTACCTCCAAAGGCAATGTGTATTTGTTCCGGTTGGCAATGAGTACAATCATACGTTGGTCCTGGGTTCCCTCGAAGACCCCCTGCCCTACCCCAAAAATAGCCCCCAAATAGCCTTCCTGAACATATCCCTATCAGCAGGGAAAATATAAGTAATTTCATTTTCGTGAATTTACGAGAAAAACTTAATAGTTCCTCAAATATAAGGTAGTAAAAATAAGGTAGTAAGTATCTAAAAATTACACCAGTCAATGAGGAGTTCGTGGTCACCGAATGACTGAACAGACTGAATCAATTACTAATTAGCCTTTGTGTTTTTTCAAATTTATATACACCGCCTTACCAGGCAAATGTCATACGTCACTGACATTCTGAAACTTGTACAATTACTGTTTAGAATCATGTGTTTTTTCAACCAGAAACGTAGAAATAAATGGATTGCTGTTCCTGGAATGTCTGCATCTTTCTGCAAAGCTACTAACAAGAGAAATTATTTCTTTTATAGACAGCACAAATTATATGAAATCATTTTTTACGGTTATTCTTCAGTTTTCGAATGCATCCACATAAAACGTTCCGTTTCACGTAGGTTTTGTTTGAAAGTGGATAATATTTATTATTCACAGAACTTTCAAATTACTTCTGTGATATGTCGCAAAAAATGCAACTTTAATGACTTTATAAGTAATAGATAGAGAGAGGAGCTCGTAGCTAAATAATAACAGCCGCACGGGTCGATCTTGAAGGTTCCCCACCATCTTAACATAACGAGTTTCCTCCGTGCCTCGGAAAGCACGTTAAGCCGTTGTTCCCGGCTGTCAATTGTAGATCTTTGGCAGTCTTTACCGGTTGTCAGAAGCCAGTAAATCTGACTCCAGTCTTGCCAAGAAGTACCGTGTTACCCAGTTAATGGGTTGTGGAGGTCTGGTAGGCAGCCGCTCCACGTAAAACACTGGTATTCAGCTGAATCCGGTTTGACTGGAAGCCGACACCAATGTAATTGGGCAGATGAAGTAATAGATAGAGAGAGAATTATTTAAGTGGTCACTAATGAGTTCAACACTGTCATTTTTTACCAAAGGCCTGCCTGCCTATGATCAGCAGTCATAATTTATACTTGTAGACTGCATCGACGACCATTTACAGTCTAATTAATAATATTGTATGATTTCAGTCGCAATTCTTTCTATTTATTTGACCTGTTGGATGCAGAAGGCAGTCAGGGCGCGGGACTTTATAAACACCACTCATAGGCACCTTTAAGTTCTGAGGTCATTCTTAATCATATTTTGCACTTAAAGAACTCGATGCACCTTCACTTGTGTATGAGATTAGATTAGTTTTTATTAAGTCGGTGACTAAGCTCGGCCTCTCCTCCGGAATTAAATCTTATTAAAAATACTAAAGAATATGCTTTAAACAATTTATTTATAAAATTAGTCTTGGGTAAAGTTTTTGAATTTAATTATATACAGATATCATCAAGCTTACAAGCTGGTTTGAGCGAAAATGAAAGCTACTTCATATTGTACGGCTTGTGTTGATTCTTGATGAGCCACAGTGAGTCGATGACTTCGCCATTTTGTTCAACGTTTACCTGAAAACATAAAAATTGCTTTATGTCTAGTCAATGATAGGAAATTCATACTTTAAATATTTTGGACAGTAATGAACGCTTTAATTTTCAGGTTTTATCTACCTATAATTTTTTTAGGGTTCCGTACCCAAAGGGTAACTAACGGAACCGTGTTACTAAGCCTCCGCTGTTCGTCCGTCCGATCGTCCGTATGTCTGTCAGAGGGCTATATCTCATGAATGGGTATCGGTAGACAGTTGAAATTTTCACAGAGACATACTCTGTGAAAATTTCAACTGTCTACTAACTAACTGTCGTATGTATTTCTGTTGCAACACACAAACGGAACCATTCATGCGCGACTCCGACTCGCATTTGGCCGGGCTTGGCTTTTTTTGGATGTAAGTTGGAACCTACTGGAGGGACTGGACTGGACGTAGAAGATAGCCTCTCCAGTTTTAGCTTCTACAGGCCTGCAAGATTATGCAGCAACAGATGAATAGAAAGAAACTCGCAGTTTTTTTTTATGTATTAGATATCTAAAAGGCAAACATTTACAAAAAATTGTCTCGCAGACAAAAATAAACTAAAAAAGACAGTAGAATCGAGTTCCGTAAAGAATAATCTTATGTGAGAAATGTAAGGCCTTGACTTCCACTAGACAATATAACTTTATTAGGTAGAGTAAGAACGAGGCCCAGATACAGATGTCGGTATGGATTTACAGAACAAAAACCATTTCTCGACACAGACACAACACAACTGTAGCTAAGAAATAGTTCACAATAGAACAGTGAAGTTCTTCTGAACTGAGGTACCCTTTCCCAAATCTGCCAGGTTGTGGAATTTGTTTGTAAGAGTCACCGCGGCCTGGAACGCAAATGGCACCTGGAGGAACACGGACGGCAGTGCTGGATTAACCCATAAGCAAATTAAGCAATAGGGAATATGCATGAAAAACTTATTTGTCATCTATACAGTTTATCTAAAAATATAATACTAACAGTGAAAATAGAATCAAAATTACTTGAAAAACCAACGAGATATAATTATTTTAAACATATATCTGTTCTTCTCGCGAAAACGCAGTTTTCTATGGCAGCTGCATTTCTATAGCCGTCATAGACGATGACGTCAAAGTTTACATCGGACTTCTCTTTCTAATTGTAATCTTTGAAGCTTTATAACTTCATCGCTGATGAAGGTATTTATAAAAATAATTTGATGATTGTTTACTAAACCTAATAAGTAATTCCCTGCCGGAGTCTGTGTTTCCTGATAGCTACAACCTGGGAGTCTTTAAATCAAGAGTGAATAGGTTATTTCTAGGCAAGCGTGCTCCATCTTCGACCACATCCTCGCTTACCATCAGGTGAGATAGTGGTCAAACGCGTGCCTATCAAAAGTAAAAAAAAAAAAAAAAATTCGTTTTGCAAATAAAAAAATCGCATGCATATTCCCTATTGCTTAGGGCATCACGTCTGGGGGGCATCGTAAACAGATAAACTACAGGAATCAGAGGTCGTAGGTACCTACTTATACTGGTCAAGTGGGACAAAATTTTGCAAACCTTTTGAAAAGTCAGAAAGGTGTTAATTACAAGACCCAAAAGTCACTCTTAGAGACGTGCACTTACAAAAACTGGCCAAGTGCAGTCAGACTCGCGTGCAAAGGGTTCCGAACCAATTTCGTTTTCGTAAAATGTTTTTTTTTTAACACTAGAGGCTTATAGGTTTTCCTGTAATCTGTAGGTTAAGAACTCAGTAGTTTCGGAGATAAGGCCGAGGGGGGAATGGTCATTTTGGTCTAAAAACTACGAGATGGGGATATTAAAGACACCAGTCAAAGAAAATCCTAATCAAAAGACAGAGTGCTGAAACTGTGTTCTTATCATAGTTATATAACTTTTCTGTACCTTAACGATAGGGGATCAAAAAGTCTTAATCCGGCACTGACGGACAGATTTTATTCAGTAAGAGTCTGACTCTCCCTTCTGCTCCGTCCAGAATGGAAGAAGTCATGAATTCAAGTTATGCAACCATTGGAAACCAAACGGTCATTTTAAGTCATAATATCTCCGTGATAGTGGAGAACACGTTGGCCGTTTACAAAAGACGCTACGGAATAATCTTCCGCTCCGCCCAGAGCGAAAAAAGTCATTTTAATGATGATTTCCCATATTTACAATAAAAAATCCTATACCGAAAAGGCGAAAATTAAGAGGCCGAAGGGATTAACCCACCCTTCCGGCTCTTCACCTGGCCCCCCAAGTGAAGAGGCGGAAGCGTGGATATCGAGACAAATGTTCTGGCAAGAAAGGAGGCGACTATCGAGTTGAAGTCATATACAGATGTAAGTAGATATGAAGAAAAGAAGAAATTATTATGCCGCGTCAACCTGAAACAAATTGTGGTATATACGTACCTGTTCCATATAGACGTGCGTGTGGTTGTGCGCCACGAACCTCGTGTACCCGTAGTCACTGCTGCGGAACGCTGACCACGGTTCTGGGTCACCTGAAAACGTTCATAAATTCGTTAGCATATCAGTACCTACTTATGAAAATCAGGCCGGTTGTCTTCATCAAAATCAGTCTTCCGTCCTAAATCTACGAGTGGAGTTGGGCAGGTCACCTGGTTAGTTGCAGAGATGGCCGCTGCAGTACGGTGTTGGCCCTAGGTAGGGCCATACAAATCAAGGGCGGTCAAAAACGCGTTGGGTCGACGATCTCACCAAAGTCGTGGGAACCAACTGGATAAGGGACGTATAGAATCGGGAAGCATGTCAGAAGGGAAAGGAGGCCGATACCCAACAGCGGGCTGATACGATGATGTCTAACTCACTGCCGAACTCCTTGCGTGATAGTAGAAAAGTTGTAAAATTTAAATGACTTAAAACCCGTGAAGGTTACCTCTGTAACCTTCACGGGTTTTAAGTACCAAACCCAGCGAAAAACAATGGATATTTTGTCTGACTTTCCTGAACAGGCTTAAGTCATGAACAATATTCGTACAGTACAGAGGGCCCAGCACGAATATTTTTGACATACTCTATAGTAACGTAACGTAAATTTTTTGCATAGCTACAATACTCGTTTCGCACGTAATATTTATTTAAATTAGATAAGTACTATACCTATTCATATTTTTGAATGATATAAATTGTGTATGTCCCATAATGGTCCCATATTATTAAACCAAAATTTACAGGGGGGTTGTAGTTTTTCACATTCAAAATTCACTTACGTTAACGTTACTGTACGTCAAAATATTCGTGCTGGGCCCTCAGTAGTTACGTACTAACTACCGTCCTACAAATTACTTACGTTTAAAGTACGAGTGTCCCTCCTTGCATCCAGCCGAGCCTGTTATGATGTGCACCGGAGCCCTGGAACATCATGAGCCAAAGTTACACAAATAATATTAAAACTGTGTGTGAGTGTATGGTGACATATTAGGTGCACTAAATAGTAAGTGCAAACTTGGATTTCAACAAAGAACAAATTGAATAGGCTTACATCCCCGAAGGCACCAGACTTACCCAGGGTTGACATAAGGGTGTTCGGTAGACCCGTTGTACACCTTATTACCATACAGAGGGAATGTTCTCTCGTACAGATGGTCATGTGCCCAGATCACCAAGTCGACGCCGTACTCCTTCAGAAGAGGCTCGATAGCTATGAACAAATGGAAATGTATAATAGTCGCGCTTGACGAAAAGCCCAAATGTAACTTTATTGGATGAGTAAGAAAAGCTTATCCAATGCAGCGGCATTGATGCCGAAAGCTTAAAAACCAGCCACAAGAAAAACCAATGGATTAATCAACATCGCAACAAAAAAACTGCAACGCCATCTATCCAACTAGCAGCAAACTACTACATCGAAATCCTGCATCGTGCAAACAGAGTTTACCGTGCGATTTAAACATATACATCAGCCCGAATATCAACTTTCGGGCAGTGGCCCACATCGGACACAACAAACAACCGTCTGGAGGATCCTCCCTTTTCAATGGAGGTGTGCGGGACTTTACTCCCTGTACCGCATACCCTCTATACCAGGAATCTCTTTTGCTATAATCAGTGAACTGTAGAAGGCCGGTATCAATTATAAGTACAATAAGGCAATTTAGCATATCGCAGTGCCCAGCTGGACTAAACACTTCCTAGATTGCTCCGCAACCAATCAAAGTCGTTTTCTGATCGTTTGCTCATTCTTAGCAAAAGACTTTCATTACCATGCAAGTATTCTTGCACATTTTGCTTCTACTCTCAATCTCATATGACCACTCACCCCACATCCCATGGAGACCGAATCGCGTGTACTCTCGTTTGCAGTCGTAATCGTTGCGGTCGCTGCAATACATGGGCCTGTGACCGAACATCACTATCCACGGTCTCTTGGACCTGGAAGACACAGAGTTAACCTGTAATTCATCTGGACGCAATAGCCGTTACGACGCAACAACAATTAAATTGATTTATTTTTTTTAAATTGGCGGCCGCCATGTTTTTTGGTCGATCGGGGGCCATAGGATATTTAACACTGCGTTTAAAAAAAAAGAAGTTTAAACAGCGTGATTTGGTATGGCATGTGGGATGCCATTATGTGTCAATTTCAGTTGACGCTCCATGGTACACCCGTGTGCCGACGACAACCCACAGGTATAGACTGCATAGCTTACTAGGCAAAAACTGGTTGCACCAACAAAAATATTGCAGTGTGGGAGGAGGTTTTTACATCCAGTGGTGAGTCAATATGTCTGGTACAGTGAGTAAATACTGCTATTCAGTTGAATCCGGTTTGACTAGAAGCCGACCCATATATAGTTGGGAAAAGGTTAGGCAGATGATGAGTGAGTCAATATGGCTGAATAATAATGAATCATTGTGAGGACATCCAATTTTTAATCCCGCCAATAATTAGAGAGTCCTCGATAATTAACGGCCCGTTGCATAAGTCCATTTTATGTGTGGCACACCTTGTCAACAGCTGTTGCTGTAGGACCATGCATGATATACCTTACATTCTTTAAGTATTCAGATTTTAATACAAAATCTTTCTATAACTTGGTAGATGTTTTTAGAATTTTAGACTTCTGACCTGTTCTCCGGCTGGTTAGCTTTCTCCAAGTCCTCCTTCAGCCAGTCGAACTGGTTGCTGATCAGTTTGATACCATATTTGATGTAGTAGTAGACTTCTGTGGAGATGGACACGAAGTGCACGGGTCCGAGGTCGAAGCTGTAGAACAGACTCGCGTCGCGGCCCGGCATCGAGAAACGAGCCGCGTAGTTGCTGAAGTTACTGCAATTTTTATATAATAGGCGTCGAATGAAGATTCATTAACAAGCTTTCGAATTCTATCACATTTGCTAAGACCTTCGCTCTGAAACCTTTAAAACACTTTTATCCCATGAACTTTTAATGTTAAAAGTGCCTGCAAGTGACATGGGATGCAAATACTAAGCACGTATTTAGCTGGCTCCAAATATTCAAGTAGGTAATCACGGATGGGGTCTACAGAATATATTTTTGACTTCCATTCTCATCTATCGGTAGCTTCGATGTTGGTCACTTTTCATTCGTCTCACACAATAGCGTATTTTACTAAAAACATCTAATTAGTCCGTCTGATAGATTAAAAAAAATATTGGACACGTATGTTTTCTTTTTTCACGTAAACAAAAAATGTAGAGGATACAGCGAAGACACGCGTGACGTCATGTGGCTTGGTAAATTTGGTAGGTACGATTTTACCAAGCCAAATACCCTATTAATCCATAATTTTCAGGCCTCTTTCTTTTTCCCCATCCATTTTATATTTATCACCCTCTTACGCACACACCTTTTTTCCTTCTAAATCACAAGCAGGTGTACTGTATCTACGTACTATTTCTCCTCGTGGTTCCCGGGACACGTCATGTAGGCCACGGTGGCGGCCAACGGCTCTATCTGCCGCATGAACTCGTCGCCAACCAGTGCGTTCTTTGAGTCCATGTCGTAGGCGAAGTCGCCCACATGCAAGATGACGTCGAAGTGAGCGCGCTGGGCTTCATCTTGTAAGTATGATAACGACTGGAAGAAGCATTCTAGATTAAAATTGTTCCTATTTACAAAACCGGAGAAGTACGAGTCAGACTCGCTCACCGAGGGTGTTACGAGGCTCGATTCCTGAACTAATTACGAGTATAATCATAAATCACAAAAGTTCAGGAATCGAGCTTCGCAGTATTTTTCGTGTTTTTCAGATTTTTCCCTATACTTGTAGACGGCACCTACGGCGGCGGCGGCGGTACTTGTACGGCGTTACTTGCCTCTTAGTACTGGGTCAACGGAAAGTACGATATACATTGTGATTCCCTCGAGTGTCGAAATATACGTTTTTTTGCGACATAAACGGCCGTATCTTTTTTTTACGTTACCTTAGAAGTTCTTTTTTTCACAGCTTCAAGGGACTGTAGACCTGAGTATATGGTTTTAATTTCAACTCGATAGCTCCACGCGTTCCCGAGATATAGGGTCTTGAGGCTTGACAGACAGACGGACGGACGGACAACAAAGTTATCCTATAAGGGCTCCGTTTTATCCTTTCGAGGTGCGGAACCCTAAAACTGGCCCAAAGCAGTTCACTGTGTCTGTTGCCATACATCTCCTAAATTGCATGCCTTTTATACTTACTTATAGTAAGATCGTCTAAGACTAATAAGAAGACCATCGTTACGAGTATGTAAGCGATGTCAGAGCATACCTATAACTAGATATTGCTCGTGATATTGTTTCTTTTTTTTCAGGATTTTCAACTGCAATTTGTTGTTTTGAAACAAACATATTTAGACCCAGTGGCATTATAGTCTCAAAAGAGCCTTCTGCATCAATCATTTATGGGGGCTCGTTTTTAGGGGTATTCTTTTTTAAACATAAACAAAATAGACCCCACTAACTCGGAACTGTCTCGGCAGGCCATGAAGGACATGGCAGGACTAAATGTACAATTTTGCCTCCACACGTCAGGGCCCTTTTAGTGCCGTTGGGCCCTCCGGCGGTAGCTACACCTGTATTCAGACCATACAATACTTTCAATAGTTGCAAATTGTGATTAGATATAGGTACTATAGTATTAAAATTGTAACGTACTTGTGCGTTCCCGCTGCCCATGTCGCCGTAGATAGCGGCTCGCACAGGCCAAGCTTCACCTTGGGGCACCGTGCGGAACCAGAACTGCTCAGACCAGCCGTACACAGAGCCCACGTGGTACACTGCCAATAGAATAGAATGGGCAAAATATTATAATTTTGTCATCATTGATAGTTAACATCGTACTTTGAAGTGTAGTAGTTACTTTCTGACTGACCGCGTCCTTGACGATTCAAGATCCATTGTCATAGATCCATTTGCCTTTAGCACCAAAACATCGCTTCAACACTAATGACGAGCTCATGATAATATTCCCTAGTTAGATATAATAATACGTTAACCTCCATTCTATTTTGAATTTTTGATCATGATAAGGCGTTAAGATAACCTTAATACTCGTAAGATTTTTTTGTATGTCAATCCACTCACATTGATAAACAGTTCTAGGTTAAAACTTTCCAGAAACGACGGTTCACAAGATTATCTTGGACGTTCATCTGTGAACTCGATTTTATGAAATACAATATACGTTTTTTTTTTCTTTTTTACTATTGATAGGCACGCGTTTGACCACTATCTCACCTGATGGTAAGCGATTATGTGGTCGAAGATGGAGCACGCTTGCCTAGAAATAACCTATTTATTCACTCTTGATTTAAAGACTCTCAGGTTGTAGCTATCAGGAAACAGACTCCGGCAGGGAATTCCACTCCTTAGCTGTACGCATTATAAATGTGTTCCCAAAACGTTTTGTGCGTATGGGTGGGATGTCCACCATGTACCGGTGGCGCATCGCCGTTCGTCTTGTGGTCCGATGATGGAACGGGCTTGGCGGAATTAAATTATGCGATTCCGTCGCACATTCTCCAGTTTATGAAACTATTGGGAGATTTTTGTGGTCTCAATATGGATCCTTGAGAACGTGCCTTTGTATTGTTTTCGATTTCGTAATGAGCCAGCACCACGACCTCGCCTAATGGAAAATGAAGGATCAAGTCTACGGTGGAACTAGAAAACACACAAGATGTCCGTTGATTCTTCTGTTTTAAGACTGACGGGTTACAGGAGGTAATGGTAGAGTTTTAACTCCTAAAACAAAGATAAAATAAAATTCTTACCATAACTAGTATTAAACTTAAGATCCCTCAAAGTGACAGTATGTATGTACTGGCTCCGCTTCTTCCGCCCTCCATCTACAAATATCTTGCTGGAGCCACTGGTCTGCCGGTCCATGACACCTTCGCCGTACTCCACGATGGACACCAGGGTGTCGTTGAACGTCGACCATGTTATCACTACGTCGTTCACTTTCTCTGGAAATTCAGGAGGCAAGGGTCATTGAGCGTGTTTTTTCTAGATAGGGAGGACATGATGTCACAATTGATAAATTGACAGAGGCAGGCAAAATCCAGTCGGTCGGTCTTCTAGAAGTTTCATTTTGCACAAGAGTTAATTTGATTAAGAACGAAGCATTATATTTTGTCTGGTAATGTGTAAATGTTGTTGATGGAAAAATCTTCTAGTGGGAGCTCGGGTTATAAGGAAAATTTTCGTAATGTTCCCAAAATGTTTTCTCTCTTAAATTTAATTAAATTTAATTTGATTTAAATTAATTTAAATAATTTAATTTAAATTTAATTAAATTTAATTTTGTCTCTATTAAATTGTAAAATCTAACAAAGGAATTTGATACGTTACAGTACTGACTGTAGGTGATCTTGTGAGTCAGAAGCAAAGTCTACTGCTGGCCGTAGATCTAGAACTCTAGACTTTGTATCGTAGGTATGTGTAATTGAAATAATACAAATAATAGAGAAGCAGTGACCCTTGTTAGTAACTTTAACAAGGGTCACTGCTTCGCCAGATAAGGTTAAACGGAGCAACGAACACACACTTACCTCCAAACGCAATATGCACTTGTTGAGGCTGGCAGTCTCCGCAATCGTACTGAGGACCCACTCTCGCTTTAGAAAAATCTCTAGCACTACTTAAGCCTAACAAAAGCAAGATTATAAACAAATTCATATTATATTATTTGCTGGTTACTTTAACGAGACAACCAGCCGCTGTGCCTCGTAGTCAGTTACTAATTGAACTTAATACATTATGTACATCGAATAAACACACAGTATCAGTGTCGGTCGATACCTAAATGTTTTATAAGTGAGTACTTATACTGTTTATTGTTGTTGTTCTTTGTCCTCTATGAATTATTTTCACACTTCTTTCTTTGTTTATGTTCTTCAAATAATTTTGATAAGAGGCTGTTGTTAAAATTGTAGTGTCGAAACTATTTTTATATGTAGATCTGGTTTTAGTTTGATTTGACTTGAATGTGAGGCAGCGATGAAGTTAGTAAGGCATCCAATTACTTACTTAAATATTATTAAAAAAAACTAGGTATAATTGTGTAGACTTATTGTATTCAAATGAGTTTAACTGAAAACGTTTTGCAAAGAACGAATTGATACCTATAATATACAAAAGGTCACAAGACTGTCTTATTAGTTTAACCACTAAAACTGGGGTAGGTATGGAAGTGGAAGACGATGTTTTTGGTTTTTTTTTTTTTGACACCGACTTCCGAATTTAAAGTTCTTTTCTTTCTTCCGAAGTCGTTTTATACTTTGTAATGTTTTGTTTTTGGAAGTCGGATGTATTTTTTTTTATATTTTTATTTTTCACTTTTTAGTGGTATTTACGTACCGGAGTGATATTATGTTAAGAACTAGTGTAAACAATAAAAAGACATGCGATTTCAGCAATCCTGATCCATTTGTTATCATTTATTGAAGAGTTCCGTTGCTACCTCCGAAGTTCTGTCTCAGCCAGAAGAAGTGAGGAATACGCTGGCAAACACTGAAAACTGGATGGAAATAGCCCTCTTCTGTGAGACCGAGATGGTTCAGAAGAGAGCCTTCGAATGGGGTGAATTGAGAGGGTCCCACTCGGAGAAGAGGTGTCGTGAAGCAGACCGCCTCGAAGTCTTGACACGCACAAACTCCACTGGTTCGTTTCAAAACACAAACACCACAGTCGTGACTACGGGGCCGCGGGGTCGCTCAGATTGGGGACTCTATTCACCTACCGAGTAACTTCAGGTAAAACGGTGGTAAAGTGACCACGTACTGCCGCGCACGGCGAGGCTCACAGTACAGTCTCCTCAACGATGTGCTCTAACAACCGTCGCACGGACAAGGATCCAAGGTGGTCTTTTTAGAGAGATGTCAGCATAGTAGACGGGGCCCGCTAGGGCCAGTGCCTGATAAGGTTGCGGGATTTGTTCGAAAGAGTCATCGTGGCCCTGGAACGCAAAGAGCATCAGGAGAAACACGGATGGGTTTTAGTAAGATTCTGACACTTCGCTCCGCCCAGGAGCGGGAGGAGTCATAAATTATTTCCCATCCTCACAAAAAAGTTGGTAAGGTAGTGGAGGCTTTGTAGAACACTTTTTCCTGGAACCCCTTACGAAGATTACCTTTTTATTGATTAGTCAAGAGCAGAACGAACAGAACGAACGAATAGATATTGAAAAACCACATTTTATAACAACTGTTTATTCAGTCATAAATACATAATGCAAAAAATACACTTATTTCCCTAATCACAATATAACTAAATGGCGTAAAAAATATACTAAAATCGACTTGGCAAAATTAGTGAACTAAAGGTCGTCAATATTTTTCTGGTTTTAGTAAAACAAACGAATGTCTGTCGGATAAATGATCTGACGATGGAAGACACAGATAGTCCAAGACAGGCAGCGCCATAAACAATCGCTTCGTAGGGACAGCTTTGAGAAATAAAAACCCAAACAAAGAGCAAAATAAATGCTCTTCTGACTTTATATTTGATAAAGAAGAGAAATTCTAATTATTAGAGGGCGAATCTCTAAATAATATTAATACAAGTCACCGTCTGTTTCACCACTAACTTATTCAAATTTTGGCTTTTCATTAAACGAGGTAGAGCTTCAACGCATATACTCTCACCGCGCAAGCAAGCTGAGTAAGCTCAAGAATACCTGATGTTTGTTCTTTACCTCCAGGAAATATTTCTTTACCACGTTTTATGCGAAAAACGTTACCTTCTTTTGAATTCCGCTAATTTTGCCAACGTGTTTATTATTTACACATACTTAAAGGTAAAATTAAAAGTATATCATGCTTAACTGATTTGTACTTCAGGTGAACAACAATTAACATTGACATTGATGAATGAACACACAGCAGTACCGTTGTTAATGAGAATCAGTACTGTAGCTATCACCTTAAGAATATCTTCACCAACAATGGTTCCTATTATAATGCCCACATAACTCTTATATCGTTTTACGAACTATCACAATTTTAAACTTCGACTATTCATTTTCATTAAAATGATAATTTGGCAATAACATCGCTACTCTTTCAATAACAACAATATTACTAATAAAATTTCTGTATTTTGCAGTACTGATCCTCATGAATATTATACTTACATAAAACTCAACAGCTAAGGCACCAAAAGAATAATATAATAATAGATTCACATAACATTAACATTTAGTTTACAACTGACCAAAACTAGCTTCCCCTTCACTTTTTTGTTTTTTCTTACTAACGCGACCTATACTCATTTCACCTTCGCTCCGCAGAGGTAAGATACCTGAAGGATAATCTGACAAGGAAGACGAGGAGACTGACTCAGGATCTGAGACTATTCTAGTTCTACCTAATTTTCTTCTAAACCTCACTTCACCTAAACTACTAATCTCCGAAGAATCAGCTTCGAAGGTACTTGTACTTGTTACAGTCACATTACTTTTCTTTACGTTTTGCGGTTTCGAAGACGTCTTCTTTCCAGTTCGACGCACACTATCTTCTAAATTAGATATAACTTCTCTGGAAGTTTGTGGCAAGCGTAAACTGAAGCGCGGTGATGACAGGTTTATGGAAATACCGGGATCTTCCTCGTTTTCAATTTCTACTCTAACTTCATCTTCATCTACCACGAAGATCATTGGGCTGGTGTGGTGATCGACTGTGAGCCTCGAGAATGGTGAAGTGGTTCTTGTTTTAGTCTTAGTAGGTGAAGTCATAACATGCTTTACATGGGCTGGAGAAGTTTGCGTGTTTTTCTGTGATGCAGCCACGTTTAGCCTTATCTCAACCTCTTTTGAAGTCGACGGTTTCTCAATATTCTTTTCCAGTAGATCACCATACTCTTCAACTATAAGCTTTTTAATAAATTCCTTTTCTAAATGGAACAACTTTTCTACTTCACCTTTAGGGTCTATGGTAGGCCAAAGATCGTTGTGTATGGGTTGTATATTGTTATCAGGAACGGGCGACGTTTGTGTTTCTTTAGGAGATATTCTCTGTCCTGCATTACTTTGTGTGGCAGAATCCTGCGTATCAACGGAGTGCACGAATTCAAATATGTCAACTTGATTCTTAAAAGATAGGTTTGAGATTTTTGTGTAAGTTAGGTTTTGAATATTTGCGTGCGATGAGCTCGGAACGGGTGCAAAGTCTTTACTATGATCGTTGTTATCACTATCGTCGTTTTCTGAGGCGTTACTATTTTCCTTATCACTCAAATTCTTATCATCACTGGAATGTGTACTATTTATTTTCTGTTTACCTGATTTTTCTGAGTGTTCTGATTTGTCATCTTCAAAATCGTCAGCGTAACTATTATTTTCGTTGATTTCATCCGAGTCACTAATTTCTTTTTCTATTTTAGTCTCACTGTTGGTTTTCTTAATATTTTTTGATAACGTCTCACTTACATTTTTTTCTATGTCAATTACTTCTTGCAACAAATTTTCGTCGGATGTGGTGAGAATATTGAGCTTATCTTTTTGTTTATGGTTTTGAGCACTATTTTTACTGAATGAATTCTCTCTACTGCTTAGTATTCTATCTACAATAGGGCTCAATGGTATATCTCTGTTGTTAGGAATATCTGATATTTCTCTTTCAATGTCACTGGCTCTTACACCTCCTATAGTTAATTTTGAATAAGGTATGTACTCTCTATTATTTAAGTTACTTGGTCTTGTCATATTATCCTGGTCGATGTTAAATTTTGTCGATTTTGTCTTAGCTTTACTTTTAGTCTGAGGAGTCTTGCCTTTCTTTGAAGTTGTTGTTCCATATACGGAATTTAATTTGATTCGCCACTGATCTAAATTTAAATGCGATCGTTTCTCGGCTTCTTTCTTAAGATTGCTTTTCTTTCGGTCGTTACGCGCTGATGTTTTCGGAGACAATCTAATGTTTGTTAGAATGCGTTTCTGTGTTTTTAACTTCACTTGTGTGTCAGAGCTAATATTGTTAGTCGTAGAGCCGCTACTATCAAATGAAGTCATTTTAGATACTTTTCTTTTTGTAATAGCTTGATTACACTTTTGATGTTTCGATACTTCGAGCGGTATATTAGATACTGGATTTTCTAGTTCGTGGTTGATAGGTTTACTGGACTCATGTTGTACCGCGATTACTGCTACATTTTTCCTCACCATCTCAGGTTTCTCAAATTCCCTGATTTCAGGTATAATGTCTAACTGCAAAACTTTCTGCTCTGTTAATTCGCTTCTTATATTTATACTTGGCATTTCCTGGGTTTGTAATTTTTTGCTTGGCATCTTTAGTTTAGATTCTACATACTTATAAGAATATTCATTATAAGCTACTGCTGGGGCGTTAACTACTTTACCATTATTAAGCTTTTCAGTCTTTGCGCTATTTGTATCACCATTTATTTGTATTACCTTAGTGCGAGTTATTTCTAAGTTTCTATTAATGTTAGGTTTCTTTTTTACTGGTCGAGTATTCACCGGAACGTCAACGTTTGTATTTTTATGATTTTGCGTAAAAATAGTAGGTTTTTTATCGTCTGTTACATCATTCCTCGGCTTGTACTCAGGCACACTTGTAGGTTGTGACGATTTATCAATTATTTTGTACCCATGAAATTTGGCATTTACAATTTCCTCAATATGAACTTTTTCGTTAAATTCTTCATCTAATGGTGTGGGAGTGGTTTTGACTTGCACGCCCGGCTCACGAAATTTCGACAGTTCCCCGGAGAGTAGCTTCAGGTCATCCGCAGTCGATTGCAGCGTATCATGCAGTTTTCTCAGTACTATTTCATCTTCTGGTTTTAAAGCTGGTTCTGTGTTCCATAATTCGTCATCTATGATATTAACCATTTCAAACTTGTTGCTGCTCTCAACCTGGAAATCCAAAACCATGTATTAGATAATAATTTGAAATCGCTTTGTATTATGTATTTGTGTTTACTTTCCTTAAAGTTTTTAATTTGCCTTTTAACAGGAATTTTGCACAAACCTGTTTTTTTTTAAGGTTTTCTCTATATAAGGGTTGTACAAAAAGTAAATGTACCACCTATAGAATGGAAATGTATTAAATTATAACAGATAGCTATAATTTTACTCTACTACGTTATTCGGGGCAGTGTATACACACGAGTCCTAGTTGGATCCATTAGGCATGATTGCAAGTTAAGAGACCGACCTGTCACATGATTAATCGAGGTAGTCTGATCAGTAATGTGGATACTAACCAAATATCGATCGACTGGGTATCTAGGCGCGACACTTCTCATCTGTTGGTCAAGCAGAGTGGCTCGGACCTCTCCGACGTGCTCGCGCTCCTCTCTGTGAACAAGAAAAAACAACCATTTTAGATATTTCGGTTTTTTCGTAGATATATTTAGGGTCATTCACAGATAATCAGTTCCGTCTCTGATGATGAAGTGCTTAATCGGCGACTTGACAGTGACGTGACCATTGTGTGTGTAAAAACTTAAAAGTTCCATTGGCTCCAAGTTCATCAAGTTTAGTTTTAGACTAGTGTCCATTTGACGAAGTCAGGAATGTTTAACGAACTCAATTTGAGCGAGATTTATTTCATATACTAGTTTTGACCGTTTCATTAGGTGCATCGACGGAACTTTTTAGTTGTGTCTCACTATTTGTATGTCGGTTATTTACAGGTATCTTAATGGTAAGTTTGGACAGGACAGGCATCCAATGGTAAGATTGGACAGGGCAGGTATCCAATGGTAACATTGAGTTCAGGAAGTAATTCGGTTGTTTCCTGTTACAAAGCTAATTAAATAACAATGACAAACGTGTGCCTTGCACAAACTTGTGGCTTTTTCCTGGTAGAGGAGAACTGTGCCCATCAGGTTACGTTCAACTCTAACGTAGTTCGTTGTGAACAACGCAGTGCGCCGATTTTTTAATGCACCGACGGCGTGCAGATGACGCGCACTATCGCGCTTTAATCGAAATTCAGACGCAGACAGTACTGCTTTTCGGCCACTAATTTCCAGGTGCATTCGTAAAACGTGCGTCGTCGCGTCATAGCGTTAAAAATACGCTGTGTGTATAGGTTTTATGGCTGCGTTTTCACCAGAGATGTGCGTTGTTCTATTAGTTCTCAAGGACCGTAACGCCCGATTTGGGCTAAATGGTATCGTCTTAAGGAGGTTAAACAATAAAATACACCTTTTTTTTCTCATCAAGACATTTTTTTCTATAGGCCTGATGAACGCAAGTGCCTCTTCATAAATAAATTAGAAACGAAAAGGTATTAATAACAGGGTAAATAAAAATGCGAAAATATACAAAATCACATCAATTGTATTTCACCAACATTTACATTAACGTCTTAATCGAAGCATTTCACTTGCTGCTTACAGTAAGAAAGAGACGAGTCTCAAAATGATACATGTTTTGTGTCGATCCTCTGTCGACTTCTACAAACAAGCCTATGGGTAAAGGCGGACAGAAATAGTCTGATATGTTACATGTACGTTAACATAACACTCTGACACAAAATATTGCGCCTCGCCACAAAAGTGGACCAAGAATGAAACCATTAAGAACTCCATTCAAAATTATGTCAAATTTTGAGATATTTGTTATAACATTTGGCAAAATTATAAATAAATGTCGAAGTCACATTTTTGTTGGAAGTAAAACAATACAAACGCAATATTCATAATATTCCAAAATAGGATAAGACTCTTTTCAAACGTTTCAGCAAACTTGGTATATTTTGTTTTTAAGCTCCGACGTTAACGTACATGTAACAAATTAACATTACAAATCCATAAAAAAGTATTATGCACAATTTGTGCTTACAATTTTTCACCTTTGCCAATCTTGGCGACAATTTAATTAATTAATATTTGACAAACCCGTTCCGCGGGCGATTTCCACTGATAATACTAATATCAATTTCGAATCTATCAGAATCGCGACGTTAAATAAAAGCCCACTGATAACATGAACATACGATACATCATGACAACTAAATGAATCCACTTGAAGTACATCATTTATGTAAAATGATGCTCAGCTGAGATACATAGAGAAGAAATAGATCAATACGAAAATTATTATTATGAAGTTATACTGGGTACAAGTAATATTTCTTGTAAAGCACAAATAGATATCTAATTTTAGCATTTCATGTAAAACAACGAGTTAATATAATAGTTTCAAATAATAATATAATAAACAAGATGGCTCACTGTCCTATTAATACTGGATCTATAGCCCTGATTGTATTGGTTTATACCAATGCTACCTAAATATTTACATGTAGACAAAGTATGTACAACGTACGTATATGTACACAAATAACATCTAAAATAAATAATCGACATATCAATTTCATTGTATGCACTAACTTTTAATATTTAAAGACACTGTATCGTCTCGATTTAAAGATATAAAAGCTATCGAATTTAATGATATTGAAGAAGGTACGATTAAGTTGTGACAAGCATAAATATTTAAACTTAACGATGACCGAAATCTCGAGAGTGAATCAGCAGACAATATTATTATAAATATTACATCATAAAATCACCAACTAGAGTACCAATAACAAGAATTAACGTTTCAAGATTCGATCATCACCATCGCACACTACCGATCTGCTGAGAAACACAAGAGTACACTGAAGCTAAACGGTCGTCGTCTGATAGCTTTCGAAACTGACGTAAACTACGAATCGTTTAACATTATGACATACATATAATGATAATAATATAATGATTACGTCACTTTATACAAATAGCAGCGAGTTTTAAGAGTTCCTATAACGGCCGCGTGTTCGCGGTTCTGACAATTTGACATTTCACAAAATGACTAGGTACGCCCCCTCCCGTGTGCGAAGCGATCTCGCTGACACTGCGCACTCGGCGCGCACACCCCACACTGCCGACTGAACTATAACTTATCCTTACGAAATAACCAACTCAAAAGACGCGGCTCCTGCCTCCTGCGAGCCCGCCACAACACAATTTTGATTTCTTCTCAATTATCATTGCCGCAAAAAAATAATAAACAAAAATCTCAAAAGCGGAATTTTATCGCCAAATGCGAGACAGTAACGGAACTCGAGCCACTCTGAATAAATCGCTTCTTTAAAATAAGACTATTTTGCATGCGCTGTATGTGATAAATACAATATACATCAATCTACGGTCTGTACAGGGAGCGATACGCATCCGTTATTACATAACTACGATTTTACAATCAGTAATCTGGACTACATAATGTCATGATTATTATATCGTATAATACTTGTATATTATATAAGAATCACATAAATAAATGCCATGTTCACTATGGTTCAGGACCTAAGGGTAACTAAGAAAATGGCATCCGAAGAAATGTCTGCTCGCATAGCAGCGTACCACCCTCGAAATGTAACGACAACTCCTGCCGAGGAGGACCTCAGATCATCACGTTCTTTAGCGTGAGTAGTGTTCGCGTCAACCAACATAGTAATAAACGAAAATTCGTCAAAACAGACATGCGCTACGCTCGGAATATCGCACCGCGCTCGCCTTCGACACTAGTCGACGGCACGAGCTCGTAAATAAATAAAAAAGATGCGATACGCCGAACACAGCGCCCAGCGGCACGGCCGACGCCGCCCGTCAGCCGCGCTATCCAAGTCCATATCGTCGATGGCTATCGGTGAGCGAACTAAACATACAAGTTTACTATTTACAAAGTTATATACAAGTGTCGGTTTGTACGGACGAGGGCCCGGCCTCGCCCCGCCGCGGAGCCGCGCGTCATGCGACGCTTGCGGCCGCGTGCCGCGGACATACTCCTCCCGTGCAGTTCACAACGAGAGGGACAAGAGGTAAAGTCGGGGCTGCGGAGCGCTGCCCTAAGTCTCCCGTTCCTTCTTCGGCTTGAACTCCTCGCCGAGGATCGTAGCTATTTCACCCTGCATGAAAGCCCATGGGACTGTCGAATTTGCCAACGGACATTTATCCCCACTTGGACAGTATACCTGAGGAAGACGAAACGATTTGTTAATATTTGACAAGTAAGCAGGAATTTTGAAAAGGATAATTCAGTTACTTTGAGCTATAAATAATAAAAGCCAGAACTAACCTCTGATCCTTGCTGTCGCTTGATCGAGTCTCGGGAGCAGGGGAAGCAGAACTTGTGGTGCGGCTGACTGGGGCACTGCACGAAGTGTGTGTCCTCGAGGCGCTCCTGGCAGAGCGTGCACTTGAGCAGCGGCGCGGGCGTGGGGGCCGCCGCCTCCGTGCCCTCTCCCGCCTCCGTCGACGACACCGATGTCGTCGACGATACGTGCCGGGAGCCCGACGACCGCCGCCCGCCGTTCGACCCTGTCGGACCGGAATGGAATCGTTAGCTACCGTCTGCCATACGCAAGTTTATCAAAAAGGGAGATGTGAGTACAATCAGAGTGGCGTCCGCTGTCGCAGTAGCCACGTGTCGAGGTGAGGCTCGTGATAGGTCAGCAGACTGTAGCTGGACGGTCTGGGCGCAAGCGGTCGTCGGGCGCCGCGCCGCGGCATGAGCGCCGGCGCTGTGATCGGACGCCCGCCCGAGTCCGACCCCTCACACGATACGACACAGAGAACGCGGACTACCGTTAATCTGCACCGGCAACTTTTGCAAAAACTGACGTGTTCGCAACTACTTTCTTTTCTACACGATACACTGACACGTTTAATTGTAGTGAATCTTTTTCAACGGTACGAATAAATGTACAAACTGGTTTGCCGTGTTATTCAAACAGCGGCGTGCGCTTGTACGATTTGGGCTTGAGTTTGATTTGGTAAAGTTTCAATTATTCGTACCTGATGAGTTGGGCGAGTGTTGGCTGGAGCGACTAGCGGACCTCTGAGGAGGTGGTTGTGGTGGAGATCCACCAGCTGACCGGGGTGAGCCTGGGGGCAACGTGTCTGCCACAGACATCAAAGCGGCCATCGGTGATGGGCCGGCCCCGGTAACTCCTGTAACTGGAGGCGAGCCTGCAGTACGACCCAGTGGTGAGCCAGCTGAGCCATTTGTCAGCGGTGCCGCGTTACCATAGCCTGTGGAAAAATGGTTTTCAGGTCACGACAATGCTTGGTAACAAAAGTAGAATATATTATCAAAAGTCGATATTGTGTTACATTTTTTCGATAAAATTGTTTTGTAATGAATTAAACGATTACATAGCGGCTATAGACAGATAACTTGTTGTCTAGCGATAGAGATAAGCTGTATTGCCTACGCAAAGTGCACAACATAAACAAATGAGAAATAAATGTGTAGCAGACAGACATAAAAAAGAAGACTGCCATGCCTCTACAGCGATGATGCTTATCAATTGTAACGTGAAAAACGAAATAAAAGTGAAAATTGATTCAATATGTCACCGTTCAGAATAGTATTTGGCTCAAGACGTTGAGCGCGAGTTTAGTCGACGCACCACAGCCGTACGACATCATTTCAATTTGTCCGAATAACCTCACATTCAATGTTGGATGACACATCGTTTGCGGTGGACCGACGGATAGTAAACACACGTTCGCACACGCATATAATATCTTATAAATAGCATTGTGTGTTAATACGAGCTACGTAGTGAACGGCGATGTGTCATTGCTTGGTCACACAACGTCGCGGCGCGGCAGGCCTTACGGCCTGCCTCCTATAGCAGACGGGTAGGTACGTATGATAATTGAAGATACGAGTCCCACACTCGTATGTGCAACGAGTCGTATCGCGAACGAGCCACCGCGACGTTGCCAAACATCGCGCGATGTGGGTCCCGTATGTATGTGTACGCTGTTAGTCGGCCGTTGCTATGTTATGAAACTTTTATTGCGACTCCAATTCCCACTGACAGATTACACATGTTAAATAAACAACAAAAATAAACGAAAAATTTCTGCCAGCATCGGAAATAACTTTTTCATTCGTACACACTTCTGACAGTGGCGGTATCAAGAGCTTATTGCCAATTTGTGATTGATAAGACATTTCCTTTGTGACTCGATTGTTAAACGTTTATCATACTACAAAAGTATATTTATGATAGAACATAGCCTTATGGGATATTGTAATTTAGCATATTGAAAAAATCAGCATTAATGATTAAGGAAAACAGAAGAAAATTTACGTTGTTTACTTAGACGACGGGCTACTCATGCCATGCGGTTGAGCAGGACTACTTTATTTTGTTGTCATTGAACATAAACATTGGATTATTCATTAGGGTAACGTGCAAAAGGGCGTAAGTTATGGTCAGTTGGTTCTGTGTAAAGGCACGGCCCATATGGCTGGGTGACGTCACGCACAGTGACCTTTTTGGCCGGCGGCTCGTGGCGAGCGGCCGCGAGCTCCCTATACACACGCCAACGGAATGTGGTCGAGCGACTCTGCCAAGCGTAGGCAGGCGCTATATTTTTTCGCCCGTCGGCCTACCTACATACGTACGCGAGCGAAAATGTCGTCACGCGACGTTGCCACACCGCCGTGTCGTGCATGCATTCACGGCGCTGTGGCGCGTTCTGTATTACGTGGGTGTTCGTACGTAGCGGCGTGGTGTGCGTGGTGCGAGAGGCCGCGGGCGCGGGCTCGCTTTCGAGAACGCTCAACCAGTCGGACCGGTTTCGTATTTATGGACTGAGTTAATGCACCTACCTAGATATGAATCCCGTGGCGAACGCTTGCGCAAAACATCTACACTCATCCGTCTGAGCACGTTCACGTTCGTTTGCTATCGTCGTTCGTGTTATCAAACTGCGCGTGACTTAACTAAATAATAACTACTTTTTACACTATGTAGGTTACATTCTGATATTTGTAAACAATGGAAATTTCGTGTTGCACCCACTGACCATGCATTGTTATCACTCATATCTTCGACTAAAATCCAATAACACAATGAGAGATTCTTTTTAAATGTGACGTCTTCGATCATATTAAAATCATTAATATTCTCTCTAAATTCAGCTGTTTTGCCTATTATAGGTACCGAGCATGACTATTGCAAGGAAACAATTTTTCAGTTTATAAAAATACTTTTTTTTTGTTAATGGCCCTAGAGTTAATTTCAGTTCCTAAAAAGTTAAAATGGGGAGTTTTTAATTGATCAGCAGTTAATTAAGCCCTCAAATGTCTTCCAACTAACTACCTTGTGATAATACTTTTCAGAATTACTACCTAATTGAAATTCTTATGCGTAATAAAAAAAAAAATAGATAATACCACACAATGCTTAGCTGATTATTCAAAGGAATAATCAAATTTTTTTAGAGTGCAGTATTTGTTAAAATTGGAATTCACAACAAAGAACTACTCGTATTTAAATCCCCTTACCCAACCCTAATCAATATCGACTTTTAATACTTTGCTTTAAATCACAGGGATATCAGAAACAGCATCCTTTAAAGACACTCACCATTTGATTTGAACGAAGACGCATCAAAAGAAGGTGTGCGCAACGGGTGCTTCTCCTGCTTGAACACACGGTCTGGGGCAAAAGGAGCTGCTAATGAGACTGCCGGCAGGGAATCACCACGAGTTAGAGGCGGCCGAGAGTGTTCCTCTAGGAGCCTTTTAGCGGGCTCGTGGTGGTTCTGATGGTCATCTTCATCCAACTGTCGCTTGAGTGCAAGACCGGGAGCCAGGCGCGCTCCGGCGTGTGTCGACAGGTGGTGTGTCGGCAGGTGCGCCAGCCGCCTGCTCTCGTGCTCCTCGCGCCTGCCTGCGTACTCGGCTAGGAGCCCAGCACTCGCGGTCGGTCGCGGATGATGTAAAGTAAAGCCAGTTGAAGGAGCATGATGTGCTGGGGGAGCCGGTTGGCCCCTTGCTGCAGTTTCCACTCCATTTTGATGCGCTTCTAACGGTGCTCGGTGAGCTCCTTTAGCGTGGGTCGGACCGCGGCCCTCCTGGAATCCATGGGCGCGCTTTAGCTGCCTGGCTGTGTCTAGAACCACTTCGATGCGGTCTGCTCCTTCGTAATTTACACATCCGCGACACACCGCCTCTGAAAATTCATGCAACATTGCCCACGGCATGCGGGGCAAGTCGCACAGGTAGCAGTGCTGACGCTTTTGCATCACCGACATCTCGCCGCCGGGTGTTGATCGGTGAGCGAGAGATCGGTCTTCCTCGTGTCTCTTGTAAATTGTCACAGATTTTTCTTGCCGGATACGAAAAACACCGTCACCATGGTACACATAAAACACTTAACAATTTCACACTCGGTTCGCGGATGTCGGATATCTGAGGTGCGTAACGTTAAAGTCATTCGCTCGGTGAGCGGGTCGACGAGAGACTGAGGCTCGGGTCGAGGCAGCCGCGGGGGGCCGGGGCGGCGGCGGCCATTATCGAGCGGTGACGTCAGCGCGCGCAGCACGACGACGCGCCGAGGACGAGCCGTTAGCCGCGACGCGGATGCGCCACTCGCGCCACGCTGCGAGCCCGCTCGCCCTGCCCCGACATACACAAACACGCTTATCGCACGATAACCAACGCGATACATGCACAATATACACGCCTTAACAGATGCAATGAGTTCAACAATGTTTCAGAAAATATTTTCAGAACACGCACAGTGATGTTATATTATAATATGACTATGAAGCTGAATCAGTAATTCAGAAAGAAACAACAAGAAATATTGTGTTATCAAAATGACGGCATTAGATAATATTGATACCTACCTATCCTATCACATAATACATTTAAAGCTTTTAGCCAATGAATGATTTAAACGTGTCGATAGATTTTACAAATCGCAATACGTAATGCGGAAAAAGTACCTACTAAAGATCTGTTCATTGAAACAACAAACGTAGCAACAGAAAAAAATATAAATGTAGCTATATAAATATTAGTATCAGTATAGATTAAGCTAACCGCAGTGAAATAATGTGTCACCGATTAGGTAATTAGAGCATTAACTGAATCACGGAGTCGCCCGCCACACATACTGGCAGGCCCTCGATTCCGCTAACGACTGTCTATATTATTCAACGAAAGTAAACAGCATCTGTTGTAGAATAACAATTAGTGTGAACACGTATAGCCGACGTGTTCGATGCATTAAATTTCAATCTATTCTCGCTCGGTTTCCTTTCTGACGGCTGCATTCTAAATTATTATTACCGAGCAACACGATCGGATCCGGCTGGAAGACGGGAGAGCGGGGGGACGCCGCGACCGGTGTGGCGGCCATCTTGAGACGTGACGTCACGTGACGAGTCAGCCGAGCGTGCGGCGTGGCAACGTCGCAATCGCAGTTAAACACCGCCATGTTGCCGCTCATTTCTGTTGTGCTTTAATAATAATGAAGGCAACTCATCGGTTTTTGTATGCGACTGAGGATCGGAGGAAAAACAGTTATGCGGCCAGGTAAACGTAGACGGAGATGACGGGGACGACCGGTGATCGTGGCCACACGCCACACGTACACAACACCAAATCTAATTTTATTATAACTCGATCGTCACGTTCTCAAGATTACTTTCTAATTCTTTTTTTTGTGCTAAGGAAATAGTGTTGTGATTGTAGAAGTTTTAATTATTGTACCTACTTTTTCTACCAGGAATCATCTTATTTGGTAGTTTGTTACTTTAGTTCGTGAGTCAAATAACTTTATGGTGTTACAATCAAATCAATTGTGCCTATGGCCAGATGATTAATATTCTATTACAAATTATAGTTATGAGATGATGGATGAATCATAAATTATAATAGCTTCCTACCTAAATGTATCCATTGAGGAGCCAGGTAAATTCGGTAAAATATTATGTAGGTACCTGATTTCGGAATTCTGTATTCAACCGATATTTCACACTAATAAAAAATGGCAAAATATTATCATATTTTACATACCGAACGCGGATAACCCGACGAGTGCCCACGACATATCCATCTGCAACGTGGTTGGAGACAAATTAGATAATCCCAGTAACGAACGCATTCAGCCTTTTGTTCCGTAGTAAGTACTGACAGTTTTTATGGCGTCCAAAATTCGCAATCAAGTAATCAGATTTGCCTTTGAGCGGGGTTTTTCAAGTGAAATTACTAGCAAGCAAAACCTGACTATTTTATAAAACTGTCGGGTCTTCCTACAGTTGGTGCATGTTTAGTCAGCACCAGAATCGCCTAATTAAGCCACTTTGAACTTATACGGATAACTGTATGGGCTAACAAACAGTCCGTTCGGAGGATGAAGCTTGATTTGACAACAAAGGAAATACACAGTTTTCGACCCCTTACGTCTACTTGACGAAGTCAATCAACCAAATGATGCTTCGCAATTCGCAGACACAAAAAACATAATTCCACTGAGACGCTCATAGAAATTCAGCTGTTTCACGATAACGAAGAAAAACGACATACATTTTCGTATGAATATTAGGTAGGTGAAAATAAGGAACAGAAGCAAATGAACTTAGCAAAGGTGAACCCATGAAGGTTGGTGCAAAATGTTGAGAAACATACTATGACAGAATAGATACAGTAGAGTGCAATACGGTTACCGCATTCCTGTGGCGATACACAGGTGGTAGGTTATGTACGGAAAACAAAACACTTTCGATTGCATCCCCAATCCCTTGTCAATGAAAAAACAATATGAAAGCAATGATAACTCATTATCCAATCACGCTTGCGCAGTCCCTGGTCAAAAGTATAGAGGCAGAGGCACGTGGTAACCGCTGTTTATTTACATCTAGTTGGCTACAGTGAACGCACGCGATTGCGGATCTAACAATATTTTGACATTCAAGCAGGTTTTCATTAAAACATTCGTATGTAATTAGTCGGGGCAACTCGCTGCAGTCGAGGGCGGGCCTCCGCAGGGCTATTGATTTTGGGGACCTGCATGTCTTATAGCTACAAATTGTTGTATGGCTATGCTGAGTCAATTAATACATTCGTTAGGGTGTTTGGAAGCAATTTCTAAAAGTTATTGATGTAATAATACGGCGTGCGTGCCCTAATACGATTTTCTCTATGATTTAGGAAGTAAACCTCTTGAATGAAAAGGAACTGTTAAATGTTCAACATAACAAAATTCAACTTCTTGGGACGCCTTTCGAGTTTTTAAACGCAATGTCTGATTATTATCACACTTTAGGTAGGTTAAGCCTATAATTTTCTAGAAAGACAGAAATTGGGTCCACCTAGCCTAGCATCACGTATAGTGTGTCGAGGAGGGCCCGGATCGATGGCTGGGAGTGCAGCGCGCATGCGCCAGCCCGCACCCATAAACACGTGTCAATGTTTATTTACGTTCTGTTCACGTATTAACTAGTAAACTTATACAATCATCGGCTAGGTTAACGCTTTCTTACTTCCTGTCTTGTGTACTATAACACATCCTCTATGGATGTATAGCCTTATTATTGATGAAAGCCTTAGAAGATTTTAAAATATTATTAGAATATAATTCAAATAATGACGTGTGAATTTGGTTTTTTCTATTGAGGAGCTCAGGCTCCTTTGAAGTTCAAACAGCATCCTAGCCCCCGATACCACATATGGTGGAGGCGCCGGGTAGGATCTATCCTAGTTATCACCAAATACAAATAAAAGGCTTTTGAATTATCAAATCAATCTCATGTGGATGGATGTGTATTGTCACATCGATTTTGTTAACGTAAGGCGATATATTCTGGTTTTTCAAGTCTTATTCAAACTTTTACTTCAGTGTTAACTAATTAAGTATTTGTCTTGTTTAAATAATTCAGAATATTATTAAATTGCTATACCAAATGATCGAGGTTTCAAAAGTAAAAATAACTAAAATTCTTGTTTTCCTTGGTCAAGTAAACCGGTAACGATTATAGGTATGTTTTATTTTAAGCATTTTTTTTTCTTAATACTCGTTCTGGTTTTACAAGTTGAATTTTAGCAACTTTTGGCAAACAGCTCAAAAAATGGTATCTACCTAGTTGAAACATTATTTACACAGTCACGTAAATCATAACGGCCCATTATGGAATATAAACATATCCTTAATAGCGCACTTAATAATAACTGATTGAAAAATAACTATGTGCCAATAAGTACCTAACATTCGATGATAGAAAAAGCCAATGATAGAAAATCGGAAAGAAACAGACCACAGAAATGTTGTTCGCATCTTTGGCATTCTGACTGTGGTCGATATAAAAACGGCAAGGCAAACACAAAAGCGAGCAGGTTGATTAAAGCTAGGTTGTTGGCCGGCCTTGCCGCCAAGCGGTTGAGAAACATCGCCTGCTAGTGCCGCCTAGACGCTAAATTGACACGAAAGGTGAGCAACAAGAATTGTTTAGCGCTTTGAAATAATAACATACAAGTTGACATTAGAGAGGCAATTTTACTACTTTAATTAACGATCGCATTTGCATTTGTCAGTCGCAATCTGTCAAAACTCCTCTATTTTCCTTATTATTTTATCTTGCTACTGAGATGCGAACACCGGTCGCATTTGCATCTCAGTTGCTTTAAAATTAGTAGAATTGACTCTCGGACCTCCAGTTTTAAAACCATGGCATAGTTGTACGATGTCGTCTGGTTTCATGTCTACCCCATTTGGAGTACTATGATTCAACAACCTCAACGAAAATATTGCGTTACATCATCCCGTAACGCCAAGGGTTGAGGGCAGGGGTGCTATCGATTGATGACGTCACAAACAGCCGCCCCACCCTGGCTTTGTGTAACGTTAAAGTGAATTAAGTTTGGCTCAGCTATTGATTAGGACATTGCCAATCAAAGACGACATTGTGCTCGAAAATTCATGACACTTACTTTTGATTGAATAGATCGTAGAAATTGTAAATCATGTTAAGTAACAAAATACTTAGTCGGTTATCAGGGGAAATCCGTTAACATTGGGTTTTGGTATAGGTAGATGACGTCGGAATTTTAAATAAATACCAAAATGCTGCGCATGTTGCTTGGGGTTGCATTATATAGTAAAATTAATATATCATAAGCACTGGGATTCCTAAGGATAGTTTGACAATTACCTAGTGAAGTTTCCAAGAGTCAAGAAAACTGCAGTGTCCTCAGTGTCAAATATTAAAAATGTGCCAAACTTTACATTATGCAAACGGACCGAAACACTTAATTCCTTTACATTTTTTAATACATAAAGATATAATATATTAGGCAAGTACGAGTACTATAATCACCTTTAGAGACAATGAACTTGCGCAAACTTTTTTTGCTATCCCTAAATCACAAAATTATCACATGGACCCATTGATATAAAAAAAACCTGGACCCTTTTAAATAAGGCTTTGTCTTTTTTTGTGAATGTGTCTTTCAGCTTCTTTCTAAGCGACTTCTTCAAAAAGGAGGAGTTCTATGTTCAGCTGTATATATTTTTTTATGTATTTTCACCAATTACTCCGCCAATTGTGGACTGATTTTAAAAATTATTTTTATATTCGAAAGCCTATATTCTACTTTGATGGTCCCATTGTCACCAAGTCAGAATGTGATGATGGAATCCCATCGAGGGCATCCTTATATTTTATAGGCACATCTGAGCTGATGATGGGATCCTATGAAAAATGTTTGTTCAGCGATACTTTCGCCAATTACAATCACCCAAAAACCGATTTGGGTGATTCTTTTTTGTTTGGAAGAGTATTTTCTCGGACTGGTCCCATTTCAATTTGGTGAAGATCGGATGAAAAACTTCGGAGGTAGGCAACGGAACTCTTCAATAAATTATAGCAAATCGGATGAAAAAGAGGATCGGGATTGCTGAAATCGCATGTCTGTTTATTGTTTACACCGGTTTATAACATACCATCACACCAGTACGTTGTGTTGTGAATGGGTAAGCAGGTACCACTAAAAAGTGAAAAATAAAAACATTTTACAAAAAATACAAACGACTTCAAAAAACAAAACACTACGGAAGTCGATGTTTTTGGTTATTTCGTTATTCACACTGACTTCCGAAATTAATGTTATTTTATGCTTTGTAGTGTTTTGATTTTGAACTCGGTTGTATTTATTTTTTTGGAACGAGTGCTTGTATGAAATGTGAATTAGTTTTATTGCACATATTTGATAAAATTATCAATTCCTTATTTTTAAATGCTATCTTGAATGAAAATTCACTATCTACGATAAAAATCATAAATTGCGTTTCCAACGATATTTTTGTACATTTTGATATAAGGGTTCGGTAACAAATAAATTTATCTATTTAATAAAGGCAGTGAAAGGCCTAAATATTGATAGTCGTCACGTGTTATGAGCTTATATCTAATCACTTCCGCTACATAAAGTAATCAAGGTTTGTGCGATTCCGAAGCCCTTAATAAAGGCGTCATGTAGCGGCGGAGAGCCAGCCCATTGACTGTCTCCCATGTATGTATACGACGACAATCAATAACCCATGTCCCATCCCCATGGCTGCGGAACTTAAAACACTAATATCAGTTAATTTAGCTGACCATTCAATGTCATTTACGTTAAAGCAACGTGTTCATATTTCATACGCGCTTAAAAACCTGTCCACTTAATGGAAAAGACAAGTAGATGCCAAGACCATTAGCAAAATCTACTGAGTGAATATTCAAGTGATATTAAAATTTACAAAATGGTATGTTAACATCAAGACCTATCGTAACGTTTTCGAGTCGTTTACCTCAGCGACGCAACCGAGGGGTGACGTGTAGTCTCGCTGAGTATCGAGCGCCGCTGCCGGCCTACCGCGCATGCGCCACCGCATCGATTTGGCTGTTTAGCGGTCGATGTGCCCCCATCGCAACACGCCATAGCGGAACAGATAAAACCCTACACACTTCAGCGCCACAGACATGCATACCCACACAGTTAAATGCGCCAAAATCAGCAACAACGGTGTCCTTAAGCGCATGCTGTCAATGTCTGTGTGGGATATGGGGCGAGTTACTGAACACAATGAAGTCTGCGACAGCTTTGTGTATAGACACACTAAAACGAGATGCGCGTGTTTAAGAGCCAGGCATTATACAGTGAACCCCTCATGATACTTAATGCAGCATCCCACATTCAAGACACGTGACAGGTGGATAGGCGGGCAATAAATACTTCAGTAGATTTGCGCTTCGCTGGATATCTCCGAAAAGTCTGGCTGCTAGGTAGAAACCGTAATTGATGACCTATTCCAAACAAAACATTATGCTGCATAAAAATGGTTTAGGTGCCATTGTTTCACTATATTCTTTGAAGTTGCCACGTGGAATAAACGACATGTAGTAACAAGTTGATGACAATGAAGTTCGTTGGACTTGGAATAGTGCTTTAGCTTTTTTATTAGAAAAAGTTAGAAACGTTGAAGTATTTTATAAAAAGCTTTAGACAATAAGGAAGGATAGAGATTCTTTGTTCGATGACAGAGTCCTACGATATGAAAGAGCAGGACACAACATTTTGGGAAGCAAAACGCAAGCCTTTAGTGCTTTTGAGGCGCACAGCGCGTCGGTGCAGACTGCGATCAATATCTCACCCGGTGGGATCAACCACCCTGTTTTGGCACTGGACTAGGCACGGCTTAATTATGAATGTTTGTGCTTAGGGTGGAATGTCTGTGTTTGATATATAGAGCTTGGTAGCAATAGTTACTAGACTAGCATACAACAGAGCAGGTTTAAATATTTATCGAAGAGCGATTGATACATTAACAAATTTTGGTTTTATTTTGTCTGCCTTTTAAAAAATCTGGTTTTCAGCTGAATTCGCTTTGACTGGGAGCCACATAAATCTACCCGATATATGTAGTTGGGAAAAGGCTAGGCAGATGATGATGATTTTGCGTGTCTTTGTTTCGGTTCTACATGTAACGTCCGGAAGTGCAGCTGTCTCGTGTATTTCCCCATCCCGGGCGAAGGATCAATAGCCCGCGCCCGGGGGATTCTTGGCCTCATTTGTCGTGACCCGGTCTTTAGCCCCGCAACATCTCCTTCTTGGAGTACTACAGCGATGTGTGGACGCTTACTTGGCACAAACAATTCAAGGTTTGAACTCTTTTTATTTCTTTGTCTTGAAGATTTTTTTTCCGGCGTATCAACTTCAACTAATTGAAACTTTTATTTTCCAACTACATGCCTACTTGGTTTTGGTGATTGTTGGTTCTACGAAGAAAAACTGACGAATAATTACCTACTTAAAATAGTTAATAGTTATGCACTTATTTCAAAACAAGTTGAAATACGTAACTATTAATTTTGTGAACAGCAAATTTTTATTATTTTTTTATAGCCATTAATTTATTACAATTATAAAAACAGTAAAGTAGTAAAATAAGAACAAAGCAAGGAATCCGGGAGCCTCGTACCACCCGAAGCCGATGAAGAACCCATTAGTGGAAGCAGCTGGGACAAAGGTGCCTACATCCTTGGCCCCGTTGCCTATTTCGCCAAGGCCTCTACCTGTTGATCTACTTTTTGTTGTCACACCTATCATACAGCTGTCTGTTTAGGAGACCGTGAGAAATGAATATATGCATACTTCTTATACTATGCAGGTATCAAGATTTTTTTAATGTTAAACATTTTGTAACGGTTTGCTCTAGTAGACTACCCTACGTCATTTATGTTTGTCAGTTTTCTGAAATAAAATGGAAACCATTATCTTAAGATTTGGTTTGAATTTTGATGCTTCGGAAGGATTTTCATATTCCAAACAATCCTTAATAACAATATGAATGAATAACAATTCTTATAAATGTTGAACACTATCTTCATTACGTAACACAATTACAATTTCTCCGGGCGACATAACTTCACCATTAGCAAAGTTAGTTTCATTTGGAGCAACAACACGTTCAATTTAATTATCAACATTAAAGTTGTTTGAAAAGTTGGTGGGCGCAGCATCTGCAGCTGGGAGATCAATAGCCGGGGCTCGTCGACCGGGTCGCGGGATCCTTGGCCTGGTTCTCGTGAACTAACCCGGCCGTACACCTCTCATGTCACCTTCAGAACAAATAGGGCGATGCCAGAGCACAGTACTCAGTACCTAGCAGCATTACTGCCACATTCACATTTCTTTTTAACCCAAAGGTTGACTGGTAGAGAGTGCCTAGTTGCATTAAATCCGCCTATGTACCACTATTGTACATGAAGTTTAAATAAATAAATTACTTCATTGCCATTGTAATTCAATTTGTTGTATAGAAATTACAAAGGTACGTTCGGGAATCCCTAACTACAAGTCTATAGTTTGTAGGTTTCATGTCATCCTTGTGATGACGACTCAAATAATTATGCAATGTCTTGGAATGTATATAATATGATAGTAAGAAAATGGACGATGTAACACTACTTATGTTTTAGCAAGTCTGTAGTTTCTTATTTTGGCATAGCCCTTGGTATGCTAAAGTAAGAAACTACAGACTTGTCAAGGAAATCAGAAACGCGTATACGTAGTTCAGTTTTTTCGATCATCAATAATAATTCACACATACAAGACGTGGTTCCTTCTCCACTTATTATCTGTATTTATAAAATCGTCGTCCTTACTATCAGCACACAGTCAAAAATTAAGTCTAGTCATTTGGGAAATAGATTATTAGATTTATTTTATGGAATACTTGCCTGCCTAGCTTTTTTAGGAATATATTTAGGTATACAATGTAAGCATCCGCTAAGAAGGGTTTTTGAAAAATTAACTTTAAGGAAAATGGGAGGGGAACTTTGTATTGTTAAGCCAGAGCGGGATGTAAGTTTAGTTATTAATAGGTAGTTAAAATGGAAGGCAATTAATTGCAGGAAAAACAATGTGTACAACTTCTTAGTTAGCACTTTAAATTATATTTACGTAATGAAGTAGGTTGAAACCACCAGTTGTTGTGGGTCATAGTGATTAGGTTTATTCTGCGGTTTGCCTGTTTTGCAAAGAATGGAAACTCCGCTTTTTCCGTGAACACGACTAATGGTGACTAAAAGGATAAATGTGTTATTTATTCCATGTTGTTTAATTAAATGACGAAGTTTGCGATGAATATGGATATTTCGATCAATTAATATAACGAGTGTTACTATTTATGTAACGTGTGCCTGGGCATGTGACTGGGTAATTATTTGGTAAATTATGTGTCACACACATCATCATCTGCCTAGCCTTTTCCCAACTATATTGGGGTTGGCTTCCCGTTAAGCCGGATTTAAAGCTGAATACCAGTATTTTACGAGGAGCGGCTGCCTGTCAGACCTCCACAACTCATTAACTGTAATGTGTCACACACATACATAATTCTAGTGGCGTTTAAGGTTATGTCCTTAACTTGACAGGCTGCTGATAGTCCAAAAATACCAGTTTCCAAGCCCGGGCATAGATATAACCAAGCTATCAGTTAATTTTATTTTCTCAATAAGTCCATGACATTTAGCGCAGAGAGCAAGTTTCGAGGAAGCAAAAAACATAACCTTCTGTTGTATTCACTGCGAGGGCAAGGTGAAAAACACGAGGGTAATATTTGTTGGCGCACCCATCTATATCAGCAGAACTTATCGATTCGCTATACGAGGTAATATGATAAGTGTAACAGGAAATCTATAGTTCGCTTAAGTAAATAGGTGGTTGTAAATAGAGGCTCGGTAGACAGCGGGGCCTTGTGTGACGGAGCCTCGAATTACCAAGTTACGTGAGCGCGCGCTGGGACCAAAAACGGTAAATGTCAAGAATGTCGCAGGACCTTCTAATTTATATTGGAATTGTGACTATTTTTAACTTACTTGTCTTAATGATATTTGTTAATGGATAAGATGACAGTCAGACACATTATGTAGATTAGTAATTCAAAGTTGTTTACAGTCAACTGATAAAATATTGAGAGTAATTGGAAAATGAACATCTGCTTGAGATTTTATAAGCAGAAACGTAGATTTGGGAAGTCCAGGACAATATTGTTGTGCCGATGATGTTTGAGAATTTGGGATATCTAGCTGCGGATTCTTTTATGGTACTGATGATGATAAAGCAGAAACATTGTCTTGAATGCTTTATAGAGGAACATTTCATGTAGCGCTAGGTTAGACAAGCCTAGCGCTACATGGCGTTACAGAATGCAAATAACAGCGATAAGTGATAACGTGGTGTGTCTGTACGCAAATAGACGCATCCTCTCTGGTAACGGAAAGTGTGGTCGACAGCCCGGGTACGATTGTGGAACGTGCAACCTATAGAAACATGCTCTGCTTTATGAATTAGTTTCATTTTCATTATAAACTACCTACACTACTTTATCATTTTGCGCATTAAAGCGTAATTAACCGACATTAAGGAATGCAAACAAATTAAATGCAAGCCCGCAAAAAAATTAGACATTAAGGCAGGAATAAATTGGACAGACAAACATCAACTACCAAAGTCATTGCGGCAAGCAAGTAAGCATAGCAAAAGAAACAAAAATGCAAGTAAGCAAGCAAACACAAAGATTGTCAAAAATGCAAACGCTTGCAAGCACGTTAGTGATTATAAGAGTAAGCAAGCAATCGTATAAGATGGAGAGCTAAATATAAAATGATGGCTCGATAAGTGCTGGTGCTTTGGCTGACAGCTTGCTTAACTTCTGTGTTTGCGGGATAAGCAAGAACAGGAAAGCAGGCCTGCAAAAAAAATGCAGGAATTTAGCAAATATTTAAGCGAACATGCACATGAACATGCAAACAAAGTGGAGAGCTTGAAATAACGATTGTACATGATCATAATGTCGGTGTGTAGTGTATGTATACAAAAGCTTAACACAGTGGGTGTGGTGTGTACCATCTATCTACCTTCCGAAACCTCAATAAAAAAATGAAGAGTGGTATTTTGTTTTTCAATCAATTTTAACAAAATAATCCGATGGAAAATGATGATAATATCATAGTGTTATATGCCCGAACAGTTTTTGAATTTCCATTATTACCTAAGGCACGGTTGCCCTCAATAATCCCTTTTAGGATATTACATATTCTAATCAATAACAATATGCGATCATTAGGTCTGTTGATTTCCAACTAGTCAGGGTTGTCCTCGTTAACCTAAAGAGCAGCATCAGTAAATTCTTCGGTTGTATCCAATCATTGCAAATAATAAAATGATCCAACAAAGAGCTAACAGGCGTCAATGAACCTTTGCTGTAGGTAAACGGCGTTGATTGATGAACTCAGCGTAAACATCATGTAGTATGCTCACTATGTGTCATGGCTCTCACTTGATATCCAATGTCTTACTTTGCGAAAAATGTACTGCTAATGTACGTTACTCGTTAACTGCATGCATAAGAAGTTTACGCTTAAATGCAGAGGCGTCTTTACCTATAGTGCAGGGTGTGCGGTGTACCCGGGCGCAGGAGTGTAGGGGGCGCCGAGCGCCCAAAAACCCTGCACCAGTGCACCCGTGTTAGGTCGGGCGCGTATTGTCCGAAATTTTTTATCTGAAATTTCTGACGTCCACCGCTAACGCACTCGACTCATACATTTTGTTCCAGACCCCATAGGTATACTATCAGTCACGTCAGAATTCTCTCAGTATGCGGGGTCTACAACAAAATGTTCAACAATTTTCATCGGATTTGAACGGCTCATCGTGCTCCTTAACGAGGTGGGCAAGCTCTTTGGGTGGATTAATTGCCAACCGCCTTGTCGGGCACCTGGTGGGGTAGGGCCCGGATCTAGCGGAGAACCAGTACGGTTTCCGCAAGAGACACAAGCCAGTGGGCGCCAGCGTAGTCTGCTACGCTGAGGAAACACTGGTTCTGGAGCAGGGGGGGTCGTACGAAGCGGCAGTAATGACACGCAGGGTTGCGACAGTCATTGAGAGGATCCGACAATTGGGTCTCGAGGTGGCCCTACACAAGTCCGAAGCCAAGTGCTTTCATGGCTCTCGGAACGCACCGCCATCGGGATCCTAAATAATAGTAACTCCTCACGCCCCAGTCGCCGCAACAGAAGACGCCCCGGGCGTCTGCAGTCGCAGGGCGATTCCCAGTCAGAGTAGGTGCGGGCCTACGAACGGCGACCGATGGGTGGCTCGCCGTGCGACCAGAACCAGACCCGGGTCGACGGCGTGTTGTGTTCCATGCGCACCTCAAAGATACGTCAGCATAATAGACAGGGGACGCGACCCTTGTACGCAAAGGGGATTTGGAGAAAAACGGATAGGTTTTAGAGCGGAAAAAAAAAACAATTTGACCGCGCGCCTACTAGAGGGCGCCAATGTATTGATTGCACACGGGCGCTCAATAGGCTAGAGCCGCCTCTGCTTAAATGTTTAGCCGGGATCATCGTCGTTGTCGTATCAGTCAAATCATTGAGTGCCAAAAGTTTTTTAGTACTTAATGCTTAGGTATATATTAAGATTAGTTCGGTTATCAACTTATCATTCTTTTGTTGTCTTGTTGCGAAAACCAGTGATCGGCGAGAGGACATAATCATGAGTAGGTACCACACACCAAAATGGACGGTGTACACTTTTGAAAATGCAAATTATTTCACAAGCTTTCGTCTTTCGGTTAGTTTAGTTAATCGAAAGAACAAAGCCTTTGAATCATATTGGCAACAAAATAACAATACTATACAATATATACTATAGGTATTTAGTATTAGTATTTTTTTAGTCTAACGCCGTTTGCACTTCTATCTTCGGGGTCGCTCTCAGTGTGTCCGCCTTGAAGAGACTTTTTCTGATTGGTGCGACCTCACTGCTGGTGTTCCTCAGGGTGGCGTTCTCTCTCCTCTTCTTTTCACTATCTTTATTAATACTGTTACTAAGGTATCTCCTCCAACTTCCATCTTTACACAGACGATTTGCAGCTTTATCGACACTTCTTGCTGGCTGACGCGGATTCAGCGATTAATGCCATGAATCGTGACCTGGAGTGTATTAATCTATGGGCTAAGTCATATGGCTTACATATTAATCCGTCCAAGTCCCAGGCTATGATCATAGGCAGTCGCTATTATCGCAATGCGCTTGTCACTTCCACTTTGACGCCTTTATCCCTTAACGGATCGACCATTGCGTACACGGACATAGCGAAGAATCTCGGTGTCTTAATTGACAGCAATCTTTCCTGGCGAGCGCAAGTAAGTGAGGTTAGTCGCAAGGTGCACTTTTCCTTTCACTCTTTAAAAACTCTTCAAACTTTCTTGCCTTTTAAAACTAAAATTTATTTGGCTCAAACGTTAAATCAGCCGATCATTGATTACGCTGATGCCTGCTACCTGGATGCCACAGAGGAGCTCTTAAACAAGCTTGAGCGCTTGCAAAATTTGTGCATTCGTTTTGTTTTTGGTTTGAGGAAATACGACCACGTCTCTCAGTTTCGCAAGGATCTCAAGTGGCTCCCTATCCGTCTTCGCAGGAACACTCGAATATTATGTCTTAATTTCTATTTTCAAAAAAGCCGTCAAAGAGCACTATCTCTCTTCTATACTGTAATATTATATTATAGGTACCTGTGTATTATTTTATTATAATTATGTATTTAGGTAAAATTTGTGTATATTAGTTTATATGATTATTGTGTTGTATGTATTTTGATTTGTATTTATTAATAGTTAACTTAATCTATTTTAAGTTTCCTTCTTTGTCTCTTTACACACTGTGTCTACGTATCTTATCTCACTCTCCTGTCGCAGGTCTGCTGGAAGAAATTTCTTATGAAATAAGCAGTACCTTTGTGCTCATCTCACTGTATAAAATTTTCGTTTTTTTTTTTGAGGTATATCGTGTGTACATATATAAATAAATAAACAATTTGTGCATTTAAATGAATTGTTAAGCTACTGATTAAATGTGTATCTGCAAGTCCTTGTGTTCTTAGCATTTTTCATCGAGATCTAACGATGTGATAAAGATAACATTCATGTCTAGTACATTGACAAGAAGGAGAAAAATATGATACCGTTATTAAAATTTCTAAAAGTATCATAATTATTATTTTGGTTCATATTAATACGTCTTGATTTGCTAGGGAAGTAGCTAGCCTTCTATAGATTACCCTGAGCTTTCTTGAAATATAACCTGATTCGTCATTTTTGGTGTCATTTTTTCAGGTATTGGATCCCTTATCAGGCAATTGGTGAAATGATGCAATGTGAATTATTTGTTGCTCGATGATGATGAAAGAATACAAGGACATGCGTTGTGTTGTGACAAAATAGTGGGGAATATAAAACAATTTCATGAAAACTCATTTTTGAGCGGTTAAGATTGAAAGGGCTTGAATTAAAACAAAAAATTGAAGTAAATCCTAATTCTTCCGAATATGGAATAAACCAGCACTATAGTGCTGGTTTATTCCATATTCGGAAAAACGCAGTATCTCTCACAAGTACTTCACAGAAATCTTTAAAAACAATTTTATTCCGAGTTAAAACCTCATCACCAGACGTTGATAAGCATAAGCTGACAGTATTTATTCTCTTTACGGCTACTCAAACACAGATGTCAAGAGATTCTAGAACAAACTGCAAACGCTCTCAACGTAGCGTAGTGTTGTGAGTGAGGCCACTTGCCTTATCTATGTTTCATATAAACAGTCGGTTACATAACTACACCTATGTTGGTAATCGATGTTATCATCTGTATCACTGTCAGTCTACGTTTGATGTGTACAAGGGCATTGCAAGTCAAATCAGCCAGAGATTGAAACTGAACCAAAATTTCGACGGCATGGAAAATTACTCTACGAGAATTTTTGTTTACTTCCAAAAGATCGTACGGTTCTCAGTAATCTTAAAATAGTCAAATCCACCAGTAAGAAAAACAAATTTGTATGAATAAGAAAATAAGCTGAAACTGTTTGCATGAAAAAACAGATGTTACATTTGAGCCAAATAGGTCGCGCACTAAGTCTACTAGACTAGACCTTTTTTGATACCCATATCACATCTAATAAGTATCACAATAAGTATGTTTCAAGAACGTAAACAGCTAAAATTCCATCTGGCATTGCAGACACGTTTTGCAAGTGCCAATAGCACGATCGTCCTTATGACAAGGAAATAAGGATGAATATAGTAGAGTTGGTCATACGGGTGTCGTGAGCTCATCACATTACGGCCGTGTTGTCATTGCACACGCCTTTTCCCAGAACCCTGTTTCGACATTATCGTAACGGATCACATAACGAGTTTGTGCTGTAGTGGACATTCTTTCATAGTTGTTATTCATGTGACACCTCAGACAGTCAGGAATCGTAGCGTTCACTTCATGGAATTTGGGATTCACGAAGTTTGTGAAGGTACCGTTAGGATTAGTAATAATTTGTCATGCACATTAGTAGTATGTTGAATGGAATTCAGGAAAACTTTACGTAGGTAGAGAATGATGAGATGAGTTGAAGTATTAACCAGCAGCAAGTAGGTACTAGGGACGAATGATAGTGAAAAACATTCTTTGTGTTGTCTGATTCTGAATCATATTTATACGTATTTATAATTTTAATAATGAAATCATGACGAAAAATTATAAGTACTGTAATCTAAGTTGCCAAGCTAAAATATAAATAACAATGTAATTATTAGTAATGGTGTGTTGTCACCGCGCTCGACCGGCAACTCGGCGGCCGGCGCTCACACGTCGGCCATGCGTGCTCGATAAGCACTATCATCACCGCCGCGCGCCGGCTGCGCTCGCAGGAACTTTCCATTGCGATACAACTAAATACGTAACTCGCTATATTTGCTACATTGATGTGTGATTTTGTATAACCGGATGTTTACATGTGACAGATAACAGCAGATAATTCCGAAGCGATAGTAACGTACCTATAATCTAGTACCTACGTTCAAGCGAAATTTGTGATGCGTGCCAAGAATATCAATGATATACAACGTTCCGATGAAAGCGCAATTCACGGGAAAGATATTGACACTGTAGTTGAATCAGCAGATGATGAAGCAGGTCATAAATAGAACTTCATAGTTAGGTTGCACAAGATAGATGAATTCGATTCTATTGAATTAATAACTGGTAGACAAACGACATGACAAGCGACTATTTGATGAAGTCACTACAGAGTCTACAGTGTAGACCAAAGGAAACTAAGAACTAGAATTAAAAAGAGGATTCTGCTAAAACCAGTTTTAGGCTATATGAAGGATTCTTCGATTAGTTTGAGAAGTGTTGATGCTGTGGTGTTAAACACATAAACAAGCGTGTCTGCTACGTAGCGAATGTATGTACTATGAGCTACGATTGCGTATACTTATCGATTCGAAGCGGACCCGTTATGTACATATTTACAAAACAATCGCGAATCTCCGGGGTGAGCGTTATCGCCGACGACGAGGTCACCCAATTAACTCAATCTCGCATTGATAACAAGTTTAAATTGCAATGTTTTTCGCATTAGTCGGATAAAAATAGACGTTACGCTGTTGAAACGTTGTTTACTGCATAGGATCGAATCATAGTAGAAACATTGCCAATGATGATTCAAAAAAAATGATGTGAAGCATTCGCGTGATAAAGTTACTAAATCGATAAATTCATAGAAACAGAAGATTATGTAATTATTTCACGTTAGTGTGACCGATGACGTCAACGAGCTGCTCATCAATCAAGATGGCAGTCAGATGATTGCTGTGAAAATAATTGAAGTAAGTGCGCGACCTAGCACACTGCGCGGGCTGCTTGAAGCAATTACGTTAACTATGTATACATAAAGAAGTATCAAGAACACGACTAGAAAAGGAAAACTCACACTTTTTAATAGTGATAGTCAAATCATATCGCATAGTTGACCTAAATGAAATGTGGATAAGTATGATACAACGAGTGAATATTTATGATTTGTCTTTTGCCTGTAATTTTTCTTAATATTGATGAGTTTATAAGGAAAATGTAAAAAATCACATTTTCCTTATAAACTCATCAGAACATCTGGTGAACATTTGTTGTTTTAACAAGGGCCTCTAAGGACCATAAAATCCAAAAAACCACAAAGATAATATTACGCAATATTAAATACAAATTCGTAAATGGATCAGAAATATTTTAAGGTCCATAAAAATGTTTAGTATGAATAAGTAGGTGGACGAAAGAAGAACCCAAAACATCGACGATAGCTATCAACTCAACCTTGTAGATATAATTTTGCAGAGAAAACTAAATAAAGCTGAATAAACAGCAGATATTTATCCAACGGATTTTCCAGGAACGATTTTTTTTCTACAAATAGAGATGATTATCGAAGCGAATTCCGTTACATTGGATCGTAAATGGATGTCAACTGTTATCACAATGATAGCGATAGCGATGATATCAATTTATCAGTTGTTTGTTGAAGTGAAGCTAACACTTACACATTATCTAAGTGTATGAGCTGCGCGCTATTTTGAAATTTGTAGGTATGTACTTGGAAGGCACAATGGTTTTCAGTTGAACTACAGTTCAACTGAAAACCATTGGGCTTTTTTTTTTGCTTTAACTTGAAAACCCAAATATCAAACTTACTGTAACTCTCTAGGGCTAACTGTGGATTCAGGTAAGACGATAATAAAGTACAAAAAAGGACCAAAAATGGTAGAAATAAAATAGAGAATTGAGACAACTAGACGACAGAACACTGACCAAAGCACAAAATATAGACCAAAAGCAAATATAAAGACACAAGTGCAGCAAAAAGTTTACGACTACGATGGAAACTTTTCATTGAAGTTTTCATGGATGTTATCGTCGTCTTCATCGCCATACTATTATTGCAACCTCCAAACAGTCTGAAGAAGTTGTAATGCAATAAGCACTTAAAACTTACGTCACATAGTGTGAGTAAAGTGCTACTCGTGCAGCGCTACTACGTCCATAACATTCGAAATTCTTCCATTTACACGAGCCGGCAGATAGCCACTTTACCTACATTTAATTACTTGTAATCTTATCTACAGTTACACGCAAATACGATGGAAAGTTATTTAAACACAATTGAGGACCTATTTGTTGTGCGTATAGTTTTTCAGTGTAAAGCAGTATTGAAAGGACTATATCTATTTTTGCACTGAACTTGAAATGGCCTTCGCCAATGGTCGTAGTTACGAAAAGAGTAATATCGCATGCTCCTGTTTCTAGCGGCAAGATTCAATCGTCGATTAATAACACATACAAACTCCGTCAGTTTAATTAAATTCTATTCTTAGAACTGCTACGCATTCAAGCTCGGCAAGTCTAAACGTTTGACAAATACCTAACCAATCTCGAGGTTCAACGCCATTGTGACGTTACGTCATAAGACCACTAACATTATCATTACCAAAATTTTATTGTTACTCCAACCTGTCTCTTCGACCTCTATTGCGTGTCTCCATTTTGGTTTATCAATACATTGACGTGTTCTTCTTTCCTCTTACGTCCTATTTCAAAACGTATACAATACATCACTGATACCTACGGAGCGATCATTGTCATGTTCAAAAATAGGATTAAAATATCGTTCGATTTAGATAAGATACCATTTGCGTCAATCGGCATTGTAGCCAGTCATAGAACTTTATATGGAACGAATTCAACGTTAAAATGATTTTATATTTGATGTGCTTATAGGTACAGTATTAGGTGAATTATGTTTAACTTATATGGTAAACATAATTTACCTAATACTAGCAGACAGAGGGATGTTAAATTGTTATCGGTTTGCCTATTAATCAAGCTTGACACAAACACAGAGAGTCCGTGCGAAGATTTGGGTCGCACTTTAATCGTCTTTGACGCATCCAAAGTCACTCTGACGCACTGCACCAGATAAAAATCTCACATTAAATGACTTGTCAATGTTTATATCAACATAACGACATTATCTTGATAGCTCCTACACAATTTGTACCTGTATTAAATTATATTAGGACATGACGTGCCCGTATGATCGATCATACACGATACTCTTCACATGATTTTTAGATACAAAATATCAGTATGATAAGCAACCTAAATGTTTATACATGCACCGAATAGTAAACAAATTGAAATCTCGTTTACTGGAAGATACGTCTCGGATTTCATTCGGGAGCTTTTGTGGTAGGTACTGGAAATCTTATATTGCGTGTCAATGTCAGTAATTACAAAAGACAGGTGACGAGAGTAGGGGAAGGAGACGATACACTTTATTTAGAGTACAGCTTTTCATGTAAATATAGTTTTGAAGAACTCACTACTGAAGCAAAAGAAGCTGTCTCTGGGGATACCAACGACAACTTCACTCATACTTGCGAAATATGCCTATTTGTGACAACACGCATTTACAATGAGCTCAAGATAAACGTTGCACAAACTAAAAACAAACAGAAGATAATTGATGACCCAGCTATCTTAGCAAAACATAGTACGTAAGTGTGGGTTGATACTGAGCTATCATATTATTATACTGATTGGAATTTTGTAAACAATGAACACGTTACAAGCATGTTGTAGACGTTGGACCTCTGTTGATCTGGAGATAGCCTTCGTTTGGGCTATCAGGCTACTAGGTTGTAACATAACATAACATTATGCCTAAACGTTTGTGGTGTCGTGTCAAGTAAATGAAAATACTTTTAGTAAATAGTTTTAAAACCCTCAATGCTTTTTAACATTGTCGATCGCGTTAGCTTAAACTTCAATTTGTATCGAAACTGAATAAGCTCCGTCTGGTGACAATAACGGAAAACCTTTTTTCCATACAACTTGACATAAGCGAACATTTACGTTAACGCGATCGAGTACGTTCAAAAACTCGCACTAACTCACTAAGCCCTCTGTTAATTCGAACCTTTCCTCAAACTTTTCCTTGTTTGATAACAAAAACGTGTCGCATATGGCTGAATTTATAAAAACTCTACTAACGACCGAGTTTATAATTAAAACCTACCAAGCTGCAGGTAATAGGAAAAATAACAACACCATCAGTTTGGTCATCAACGGTCAACCAATATTAATACTCATTATTGCACTTGAAACGTACTTGCCAACTGCCATACGTAATCTCATACCTACAAAACATTACCCTTTATCCTTACCACAGTGAGCAAAAATGTTTTAGTTTATCAGTTTATTATTACGCGTACATGCCTATGCAATAAGGAAACTTTTAATGAACATGGTCATTAGGTAAAGGTAAACAAATATTTTTTCCAATTTGAAAGCAAAATGCTTTCCGTTTATTGTTCAAAAGTTCTCTGCAGAGAGAGTGAAATGCGATATCTAACCCTGATTATAATCTAAAGCCAAGAAGAAGAAGACAGCTGGAGGAAACAATGCGGAATACACTACATCAACAGCCAAGGTAAAGCAAAACGAGCTCTGAATTGAAATCCAAATAATATTTCTAACCTACAATATAACAAAATACGTGCCCAGTCACATAGACGACAGGACATTGAGGAAGCTAATAAAGTTTTACGTCTCAATTTCCTCCTACAACAACTTAGTAACGCTCACAATCCTATCATAGACAAGAAACAGGACGTCATGCTCGTCAAACTAGATCTTTTGATGTTATAAACACTTCATCCGAATGCTTTGTGGTTGTGGATACAATTCGTTCTGTGACAGATATTCGATGACCGGTAGCAACGCCAGAGCGAACTTTACGATTGTGAATTTCTGTTTAGTATTTGTAGAAAGATTCTGAACTTCATGAAGTCCAGACAAATCTTTTTAATTATAAATATTCAGTTTATTTTTTTTGGGAAGCCTACAAAAATATTATTTTAGGAATTAGAGAGTCATATCTTCTCATTCAAATTGTTTTGACACTCACTGAAAAATCAAATGCTCGTGAGATGTAGGTAAACAATTTCGTCCATTTCCTAACTAGGAAGCTTACAAGGAAACGGCTACATTAAATCTCACATATTTTAAAACTTGAATAACGTTAAAGCAATCAATAAAACTCGTGTTACATGTATTCGAGGAGCACCAGTAATTATGCAACGCGCGTTTCGGATGAGCGGCCACCGTACGGCGACACGTTCTAGAATCAAATTCAAATGTCAAGGTGAAGGTGACGTGAAAGGAAACGCACGGTGACGTCACGAGCCGCCATCTTTAGCTGCCGCGTCGCTACCAATGACACTTTAGAGCTAGTGTGTACGCGAGTATGTCTCTCGTTTTATTTAGGAAACTACACAATCATTGATACCATGTTCATTCTATGTGTTCAGCCTTACAGCGCAATGTCGATTAACTTGGGACATACGCGTGTATTTTGCCGGAATGGTCGTTTTACGGAACGCAAGAGATAATCCATATTTACGCGCAATAAAATTGCAAGGTGTCTCCTTTTTTATAGTGGCTATAGATTATCATTTACACATAAGTAGGTACATACATTTCTAAACTGACGCCTTTTTCCCAAGGGTGTCGGCGGGTCTGTTATTTAATATAATTCAAGCTAGAGGGTGCTTTAACTGTCGTGAAGCGGACGTTTTTTTGGAAATTTTCATTTTGCAATCCACCTATGGTCTACGTGGTTATATCCGTTTTCCTGATATATTTTTCCTGAACCTGAAATTACCTTGGTACATTTGCCCATGATTAAATCTTCCTCAATTACTAAATAGTACCTATCAGCGCTAGTAACCTCAGGATATAATCCAATCATGTTCCAACCAGTTTTTATTTTAATATTAATGAACCTATTAGCATTCAATAATTTGCACGCACTCGAGATTTTTAAGTGGATTTCATGTAACTGCACTGGTAATTATCATCGAGTGACATCACCGACAGTTCTAATGATGACAGGACAGGACAATACAACAGCACAGTTTGTTCTTCACCATGTCATCAATACACAATAGTAGCATGCTACTATTGTGTATATTGTATACGTCAGTTGTCAGGTTTGAATGATGACCCCAATACACATGCAGTTTTAACTCAGTTATTTATACAATTTTCCTTTCGTGAATCATTTCATTCCATCAAATTGTTTACAAATATTGCGAGGCTTAACTGTAGGTTTGAAAGAAATTTGTAATTCATAGAAAACTTACCACATGCTGCCTAATTTAACTGCCAAATGCCTACGAGATGAAAATGTCTTAAGAGGCGAAACATTTTCAACGTAATAGGTATGAATAACACAAGCTAAATTACTGTAGCTTTATTAACTGCAGGAGGAAGATTCCTATTTCTAGCATTTTCCTGTCGTGGAGTGCGCTGGAATAGCTCTAGAATGTTTTTTTTATATTGTGAAGTATTGTTTACTAGCCTGGTAGATTTAAGGAATATTGACCACACCAAATTGTAGTAACTTAGAATAACATTTCAACAATCATCATCATCATCATCATTATTATTATCTTTCAGCTGGAGGACGATTTCAACAATACCACCTCATTAAATTCATTAAAACCAACAAGTCTTGAAAGATTACATGTTTTGCAACTAATTTAACTTAGAAACTTCTTGCCTAATAAATATGTCCTTTTAATCTTTAGAAGTTGAGAACATATTTCTTTTATTAGAAGGGAACATAATCTAAATAAATTAAAAAATACTTAATTATCATACACTAATTAACACGAAATTATGTACAAACGCGTATATTAACAAAATAAATCATTGGGCATCAAAAAAATAATCCACATCGCTGTCAATGGCAAAAGTTCCCAGAACACTGGCAGCATTGCCGCGTTGAATCGCAATGCTGATTCTTTGGCCGAAAAAAAGCCCAGCCCTCTGGTCACGTGAACAGTCGACAAGTTGTTGCTTGCCTAATTAATTTTTGAACATAGAATTATCAAAACATGTCCGAAAATAGCAGATTATGAAAAGTCAAATATGTATACCGTCAGCTAATAAAAACACGATATTACCCCGCTGCATTGTAATGAATTTCAAAATGGAAGTCCTTTTGTAAATCAAGAATAAGACAGAAAACTTTTGTAAAACTTTACTGAAAAAGATGTTTAGAGCAACAATAAAATAATCAAACTAGTCTAAACGAAACTACAGTCGAATACAAAAACAAAAATAATTGGCGAGCACATTAAAGTGCAAAACGAAATAACTGTAACAGTTGGCAACAGTTTGAAATGAAGTCATAGTCGGTGGAGTTCTCACGAGGCGTCGCCGGCGCAGGCGCCTGCCTCTGCGCTAAATGTTAAACAGTTCCCGAGACCATTGTGCGAGGTGAGCCAAGTGGAAAATCTTACATCAATTACACGCCGAAACACTAACTTTTGACAATAGTCTCATTTTAACATTTGATTCCCAAGCTTTACGTCATATCAATTTAGTCCGTATTTTTACTTGTCTATGTTAATTTCCGTGTCGTTGCTACCGTCAGTGACACACGAAGTGAGAATTTGCATGTATTTTATAAGTGTACATTGCGCAATACCTATACTATTTTCAGATACAGTCATTATTGTCTCAAGAAGGTCCAATAAGTAATAAGTTTTACGTGACCATTGCATGGTCTCCCATCCGTGATGAAGTCATGGGTGACTATTGACTGACTGATCTATTCCTATGACCAAATAATGTTAATGATGCGGATCTAGTTCTTAAGAATATGGTTTATTCATCAAACTGATTATAACACCATGACGATTGAGCCTTTCATAGTAAACCAATTATCACTTAGTACTCATAACCGGAAGCATAACACTTGAGGTGTCTTTAATATAGTAAAAAGCAGACAAAATGACGTTTATATAGCAAGGTGGGGTTATCTGTGGTTAGGGGCCATGCCAAGCCAGTTCCCCGAAGAGTCGTGAGAAGCTTCCCACCGTTTGTGCCAGAGCAATACATTCACAGAGCTTTTTGTAAGGCAACGACCGGTCCAACGACGACGCTCAAAAGGAATCGTGCTCCGTGCTCCCGTAAATCATGAGCAAGTTGAGATTTCAAATAACTTTGATCATGTTTTATGAATTTTTCAAGTGGACTAATTGACCCTGATGGGACAAGTTGGCTCAAAGACCGTTCTATTATATGACTCGTTTATGAAACGATTAGCATACTTATACAAGAGGTTAAATATTCTGAGATTTTTTTTCATGGTTCCTTGTTTCACATTATAACGTCAGAATGTATAGATAGACACTTGACAATGGTTCTCAAGCAACATTCGATCGTGAACATGTCGAAGTGGGCGACCTTCGCGGACCTGTTTTGGACAGCAAACACATCTTATTTGGCTGAACGAAAAGAAACGTGACTCAGGAGGGGAACGTGACACCGGTAATGTACAGGGTGGCTTGGAATACAAATTGAATGTTGAGGCGTGATCAGGCGACCTACTTGCAGCAGCTTTAAGGGATCTTTTTTGAGGTCCGTGCGGGTATTTAATGTTCATAGTTTTCGATGAATTGCAATATTTACCTATTTTAACATACTTTGTACCGAATGATTTTGATTGTACAAGTAATGTAATGCTGTTGACGATGTTCTGAAAATGCTATAGAAATTACAAATGAAACTTGAAAAATATCATCTCAACGATGAGCTTATGAGATACTAACTGTTAGTAATGCGCCTTTAAAGGAAAAACGAACACCCTGTGCAAATTAAAGAAAAACATTTTACCACGGTCAAGTTTGAACGGTCCCGAAGACATTGTTTAAACGGTCTTCCGCGGAGCTGAAGTTAGTAGACCGTTCCTGTAACTCCCCCTTGTGCCCCAACAATACAGTTTACGTGAAAGGCAAACCTAAAAATGAGCCGAGTTTTCTACGTATTGTTTATTTTTGCTACGTTGCTCATTGCTTTTGAGGTTTTGAGGAAAGAAAAAAAAATTTTCTTTAGGAGTTCGTTTTTGTTAAAAAATTTGTTAAAACTGTTTGATTTTGAGAAAGACGGAAAAAAAATTGAATTTGTTTTTTTATTTAGTATTGAATTTTATTTCTTTGAAGTTAGAGGTAAATGCGTGAAAAAACAAATACACAGACAAGTTTAATACTACAGACGAGAATGAGGTAAAACATGCATAAAAGGAGCATACGAAAATACTAGCCAGTAAAATTAAAACAGGCCACGTTAAAGTGGCAACACTAATCCTGTTTCGAATAGCATTGCTTCTAGTTTTCATACTGGGCACAGATAAACGATATTAATCGTCTACAAAAACAACTAACACACAGTTGTCTAGATGCAGAATAACGAAGTGAGTATTTTAATTAAAATTGTAAATATTCAGTTATAACTTGGTCCTATTGACTAATACCTACCTCCTCAACGCATCTGTTAAGTCGCGTGATTATGGCTGTACGAGAACAACTCTTAAGTCGGATGAAAGCAAACTAAATAGGAGGGGAGCAGAAGGGAAGGGTGCAATGAAAGGAGTCAAAGAATCGCAGCCACAAAGGGTTTCCTCCGTCTTACCTGCAACAAAGAGACGCGTATTATTACTCATGGTATTGTTTGACATGGAGCACGATACTGGCATGCATAATTTGCAGACTGCGACGGAATAATAATACCTAGACATTTTATCGAAAACTGTAGAACGTAGCGATGACGATTAACTTGCTATTATACGTATTTTTATTAAGATTGTGCTCCATCCTTATTTCTGATAAATATTTATTTATTTATTTATGTGCACACAATATACTTAAAAAAAAAAAATTGTACAGGGAAAAGAGCACAAAGGTACTGCTTATTTCAACAGAAATTTCTTCCAGCAGACCTGAATATTGTGATTGTGTCGAAATATTAAAACTAAAAGAACGGGGATTAATAAAAGGTATTCAATTCAATGAAGTAAAATAAAACCGCTCAACGTAGATAAAAATTTGAAGCAAGAAGACCATGAGATGCTAACAAAAAATAATCAAAAAGCACCACAAAAAAAAAACCGAACAATGGTAACAGCATCCATTGTTAAAGAATGACGTCAGTAAAAAGTAAATGCGATTGTAAAAATTACAGCCGCTGCTCCAACGAAGGTGTTAAAAACTTAGGTGGTCTTGGAGAAAAGGCAAAAAGTGCTAACGGTAATGTACCGTACAGTAACAGTTCGGGCCAAGGTACTGTTGATATTATGCTTCTGATAACATTTAGTGCGCAGAAGTAGAAAGCGTAGTAAAAGTGAAATAACTCGACCTTTTGTTACTGATAATTTTGTTGCTAAGGGAGAACAATAGCTTCAAAGGGTTAAGAGTTTTAGAGGCTTTCTTTACAAAACTTTTATGCTACAAAAACTTCGACAGGATGTTCCTGTTTTTGTTTCTTCATGGTAATAAAGATGTACGGTATTTAGTATAGAGCCAAGGTAATTTAATGTTTCTTAAAAGTATAGATTTCATAACTGCCTTGTCTTCTAAAGTACTGTAAAATTAAAAGTCCTTTTGAAGTCCAACACATATTACAGGGTAAACTCCACACAACGCCACTCCATTTATTGACAAACTTCCTAAAACGTCGAAATTACTTGCATTTGATTGGTTTGTCTTGTTGTCCAATACACTTTGTATCTATCATCACAACCACTCTAAATAAGGATGACAATACGTCATTATTAAGCATTAAATAGTACTTTCTGAGTTGCTGAAATGAATAAGAACTGCAGCTGTGTTGTTACTTTACTGTCTGGCACGTATTTACGTCTAAGAAATATGTTTTTTTTTTTTTGTTTGATACGTTATCATATTCTTAGTTGCTCACAAACTTTCAAACTGTGAAAATGGTGAGAAAAGTGAAAACAATATTTATCCATCTTATATTATAAAAGTGATAATATTGATTTTTCTTCTCTCCATTTCGACAAGTCTCTTTATAAGTCATGGGAAAATCTTAGCTTTCAGTAGTCGAGGACCATACAGCAAATTCTTATACATATTCAATTGTTCTACAAATAGCCTAATGACTCGCCACTGAATAGGTATTTCGCGAAGTATTACCACGTGTTTGTGACACCAGTCACATCGCTCGCGCCTAATCAGTTCCAGAGTGTTAATTAATTCTATTTATTCGTCGCCTCCCGCCTTTGTGGGCCAAGCGGGTTTTTTGAAGCCATTGTTTTTGCAAAAGCTTATCTCAGATCTAAGTTTTAGATGATATCTGTTAGAGAAACCTTTAGCCTCTTATTTCCGCGTTCTGTAATGTTGTGCAAGAAGGTCGTGTCGTGAGATGCCATCATGCATGCACCTTATATGTCTGTTTCTCTTATATATAAATTTCCATTGTTATTTAAGATATCCGCTGGATTCGGAAACTCGCAAAATGCGAGACGCATAGGACGAGGACCGGACTTGGAGAGGCCAAGGCCCAGCAGTGGACGGCTTTCAGCTGAAATGATGATGATGATGATGATTGCAAGAAAAGGAAATCATAAATCGTGTATGGTATACGGAGAAATGAGACTTCATTCTGAGTCGGGCATTAAGTAGAATTCAGGCCTCAAGATCATTAATATAGACTCCGTTACACATAACACTGACTTTACCGCCATAAAGCATTAAAAAAAGGTCAAAAACTGGCATTCTCGATGATTCAAGCAGTCTAATGCATACAGTAGCGGGTGCGCGGGCTCGCGTGTTGCGTGCCAAGCCTACACGGCACGCTGCTGGACACGCGAGCGGTTTCCGTGGCTGGGGGCTAGCGTGACGCACGTCACAGACACATTTCTATCCTCCACGGTAGAATAAAGAACAGGATTGTTCCGATAACGCCAACCTAATGGTAGGTACAGACGAACGGCTGGGGTAATAAGATGATTTTGTTAAAAGATCTATGGTTGAAGATGGATCTAAGAAGTTTAAGTATTTAACAACTGCTTTGGTGGCTTTGGTGTACTATAGTGAGCTATAATATTAAGAGCTTTATAAAATAAGTAATAAATTCCAATCCTAACAAAAAACTACAAGCACTTGAAGTCAGCCACTGAAAAAGTCCTTAAATGATTTCGGAAAATCGAAAAAGATTCTGTATTGACTGGTTTTTAGAAAAACTCGTAATCAAAAACAAATAAGAAGTTTAAATAACGTTGGGGACTATATTTTAGCGCTCACACGAAGACTATTAAAGTCCTTAGCAATTTGTGTGGAGCGGCGTTGTTACCGCCACCCATCGGCGCACGGATAGCCCCTTGTCGTGTGGCACCATCATTAAACTAAAGTGTGGACGGAACACGCAAAATGAGGATAACGGTAGTCACGGTGTTTGGAAATTACTATTTCTATCCCATAAATTATAATGTGAAAGGCCTGCTTAGTCAAGTTTCTGGCATAAATTGCATTATGTGAAGACAAGTAGAAACTAACTTTGCCGAAGCAGTTTTGGTATCTAAGAAATCTCGTTGCTCTAGGAAGGGTTTATCCGATCGGCTGGTTATTCCTAATCAACGAACATAAATCTTGGAACATGGAAGGAACTTTTCACCACAAAATCAGCAACTAGCGCAGCACCCTAACGCAAATTAGCGGAGTGCACGGCAGAGCGGCGAAGTCACGCGAGCGGCGCGGCGGCGTTAGAAAGCGCTGCGCACGCACGCCACGATACGATACCACTACTGTTTTTGTGATACAGATTGATGGACTACGCTTCATCAAGCTTTGTAACAACTACTAGGTTAAAAGACTGATAGAGCAGAATGAGAAAACAATTATTATAAAAATTCTGATCATAAGATCTTGTCTCTTAAAATCGATGATTGTTATTTGCTTGTAAACCAGTATTTCTATCGACTGCTAGTTAGCACAAACCATAACAAATATAAACTACAGCTTAAACACGTTTAAATTCTATAGTTAATCTATATGACAGACGTGAACAAAACATGAAATATGTATTAGTTGGCCTACTGTGCTTAATGACGTCGTAAGTTTGACGAGTTTCGGCTGCGCAGGCGCATCTAGCTCAGAGTGATAGTTAGAATTGTCTTGACGGATGTATGGGTGTAACAACGGACGTGCATTTGGGCTAATGCACGACAATAAACTGTAATGGACGGTAAACGGTGATATTACCAAATGAATACTACTCGTGTCTCAGAACGACTTCCTGAAATAATGATGTAAGGTGGAAATGTAGAATTCTCTGCTGATGTATTTGGATATCTATAAGGAACTTTAGTTCGAGACCATAGCATAGTTTGCTACAGCTTCTTGTGTTCCAGTTCTGAGCTATAATTAGATAATAGAAACACGTGAGTATTTTAGCACCGGAAGAGTCCAGTGCTTAAAATGCTGATGTGCTTGTGATGATACAGCATGTGAGAAACCGATAGGTGGTTGTGGACAATACACCATCAAGCCAGTCGGATTGTACTCACTTACGAAACTAAAGAAAACCAACCGAATAAATGTCGATTAATTAACTTTAATACAGTCCTCCTGTTCTTTTATAATTGTGAAGGACTGCGTCAAAATAAATAACATGTGTCGTATCATTAGCTTGGCCTATTTAACATGTTAACAGCTGAGTAAACTAATACAGTTTTATTAGTTGCGTGGCTTTTGTCACGTAACATTGGATATTTTTAATTTTATCGAGAAGTGCGCCTTTCATTGGAGCCATTGTGCTGTACTCTTGATAAGGAGTTGTTGTGCTCTAAAATTAGACCAGACCGGTGAATTCCTATTACGGCTTCGTATTCCTGGTCGTCGCAAGCTATCTTAGTATTAGCTAATCCGATCCTAACGTTCATCATCAAGTTGGTAGCACACAACTTCAGAAGACAGCCGGAGGTCCTGTCTTATTAGTACCATTATATCACTCGTCGTAGACGTTCCCTTAGCATGCTTCTCCTTAAAATGTCAAAATCAGCTCATTTTGTCTCCATTGTGGGGTCGTGCTTATGATTATTTTCATTTAAAAAAAGTTGACCGTAATTTACCACGAGGGCTTGGTGTGAATGACTTCCCCTTTCCCTCACTGCTGTATTTAACCACATATGGCGTGACTCCGTGTTTAGTTCAGGGATATCTCGATTTCTTCATTATAATTATTTTCTTATACCACTTTGAGAGCATTTTGGATTCAACAAATTAATTCATAGCAAATTATGTTACAGAATTCCGCTCACAGTATAATCGACATTGACATTTCGTGTCGCTCCGCTGTTCCATATGGCTGGCTCACGAGTCACGCTGTTTCCAAAAGCTTTCTAGCAGTCACGCTACGAGCATCGTTCTTGTGTGAACTTCAGCATTACGGAGCTAATGTTAACAGGATGGTTTTGGTTTCAGCTTCAATATGAACTACTTAATGTTTAAGGTTGCTGCTGATTCTATAGGTAGAATGTGTATCAAGCTACTTTTACAGCTACTATTGTAGAAGCGTGGCCATCCCCGTCAAACCATGCGACCTAACGTGTTATCAGAAGCGACGAGCATCGGAATGACGTAGAGCAAGTTGAAGCGTGATGCTGAAGACAGCTCGCCATGTAAGACTACTTACTGTGGACGCTCTTTATCCCAGCTGGGGGACATAGGGTCTTAAGTCAATTAAGTTAAACTACTTTTGTGTTGTTTACGAAGAAAAATATTATCACAACGACAATAGGGCAGACATTTTGACTAAAACACCTTGGATCAGGCGATGATGTCACATTTAGGAAAGCGCACGACACCTATATATCACGGAACACGAACCCAGTTTGACCTGTGACTGCTGACATTAAAATAGTGACATTTCGTGTCTACCCGCGCTTCAGGCCACTAGCGTGATACAAACACTTATACTGTTCAAACTTTTATTATGGAGCGCTTCCATCAATACTTATTTAGGTTGCCGGTTTATTCTGCACGTGATACCGCTTTTCCTTCACCAGTAAACAATAAAAAAGAGTTGGTAAAAAATGGGTTCCTCGATTTAGGAAATTATTTCCCTATTTAGGTATTTATTGCGAACAGTAAACAATGACTCAGCAGAGTAACATTAAATTACAATGAGGTCATCTATAAGTGACACATTCAAAATATATACAAACGCCTTCAATATTTAATTAAGCATCAGTCATATCAAATTACGTCAGTCACAAGAACAGACCAAAAGCTAAGTCAATCATTGAACTGCCATGAATCTATGATCTCAGTGTTTCTTCTTCTCGTGTGAGCAGTAGCCAGTAAGGTCTAACGACCCCACACACGAAATCATCAAATGACTCCTCCCGCTCTGGGTAAAGCAAGAGGGAGTGTCAGACTCTTACTGACTAAAACCCATCCGTGTTCCTCGTGGTGCCCTTTGTGTTCCAAGGCTACGGCACCCCTTTCGAACAGATTCCGCAGCCCCAGCAGGCACCTGCCCTAGCGGGCCCCGTCATCCACGCTGACATCTCTTTGAGGCGCGCTGGGATCGCAGCGCGCCGCCGACCCGGGCCTAGTTCTGATCAGACGGCGAGCCACCCACTGCTCGCCGACCGCAGGCCCGCGCCTACGGCGGCCGGAAATCGCCCTGCGACTCCCGACGCCTGGGGCGTCTCCTTCTGTTGCGGCGACTGGGACGTGAGGTTTCCCTCTCTCTCACACGTTCGGCCTCCTCCTTTGCTAGCATTACTGCTTCGCAGAAGGAGGTGACCGCTTCCCATGCCTCCTCGCTCCGGACCATAGATTGAACCAAGGCCGGTCGCGAGAGGTCGCCGCCGCCGATCGCCTCGACGAGGACCCGGCGGTGCTCTGCCCAAGCAGGACAGACCTCCACCGTATGCTCCACCGTGTCCTTCGGGTGACCCTCACAGTGTTGACACCCGGGCGTGTCCTCCCGCCGAATCCGAACAGGTATCTCCCGAAACAACCGTGTCCAGTGAGTACCTGCGTCAGGCGGAAGGTGAGGACGCCGTGGCGCCGCTCCAGCCACTCCTCAAAGAGGGGACTTATCGCCTGGATTGTGGCGTGCCCAGCGCTGGGTTGCGACAGTCGCTGTCTCCATACCGCAATGAGATCCTGCCGGAGCTCCGTCCGCCTTGCTGCGATTTGCCGCGGCAGAGGAGTCTCGCCCCGGCGTTGCGCCTCCACGCGCCACTCGTAAATGTGCGCGAGGGCTCTCGCCTCCAGATCCCATGGCGGAAGTCCGGCAAGGAGGCTCGCCGCCTCGCCAGAGACCGTACGGTATCCCCGGGCCAGCCGGATAGCCATGACCCTCTGAGACGCGTTGAGGTAACGGGCAGGTCGCTCCCTCAAAGTAGGCGCCCACACTGGTGCCCCATAAAGGGCCATGGACCGCACGACCCCACCTCACACACCCTAGTGTCAGAGTTTCTAAACCACCTTAAGGGCCTCTGGCGTGGTTTATTTGACGACCGCCATTTGGTGGCCGGGACCACCGGCTTATACGTGCCTTCCGAAGCACGGAATCATCTTTTTATCAGACAATCAGGTGAATCAAGCCTGCAATGTCTTAGCCAAACTGGAAACAACTTTGCAAAGTATGCTTCCTGTGGGAATCGAACCCACGACCACCGGGTCACAAGGCAAACGCCTAAACCACTCGTCCACGGAGGTAGTCAATCATCAGTCATCTCAGTGCTTAATCATAACTGTCTATAAGTTTATTTATAGGCCTACAAGTGGACGCAAGTGGTCACGTGCGACGATGTTACGCAGTCTGTTTGCCGCGTAATCTTCTACGTGCTCATACGGTTGACCTAGCAGAGTACCAGCTGATAATAATGTAGGGATGTCATTGGACATCTATTGAACTGAAGTTTAATCTTGCAAAGCCGACTGGATTTGATGTACAGGCATCGATACGGTGTTGTCGATATTGAAGAGTTAATGACATTGTAACCTATAGTACAAAGGACATAATGATTTAGAGGAATGAGGAGAAAATGCTAAAAGAAGTATTAAGCATGAATGGATGACTATAAGAGAAGAGACAAGAGACCGAAGAAATGGATGACCTGCTTGAAAATTAATATGTATCCATATTAACTTGAAGCCTGGAAAGAAGTTAATACTTAATAATATTACGGCAAGTGCGGAAAGGAAGAAGCAACAGATACATCAAAATTCACATACATTTGAATAATGCTGATGATGACACTGTTGGATTCCCAAACATTGATTCGACATTAGCGTAAAGATTAAGAGCTAATTTCTAACATCAATAATGAAGCCCCACAAAATGCCATTGCGTGCCCCAGCCCTGATGATGCGTCAGAGAAGATAACTGACCCCAAGGGTCGAGCCAGAACGCGGAATATTCCGCTGGACAATGACGACATTACTATGTAACGTGGTTTATGAGACGAGTATTGAAAATCTTATGTTTAATTAGTTGTTTAACTTCTGATAACATAGTCTTCGTATAAATAAACATACGAGTAGCTGAAGGTACTTCATCAGTATTAAGTAGTGTCATCACTACATCATCAAATAGCATACTTTTTAGCTATCTGTTGTCTGACTGTACCACAATCTTACTAAGAAAGGAGTTATTAGTAATTTCTAGAAGTTACATCATCTAACTAGTATGTATGCGCAAGCTGCATGTTTATAAGCTAGGTAAGTCGTAGAAACTTAGAAGTATAGTGCACATAAGAAACTTGAAGCGTCACCAAATAATATATACAGTGGCGGAGCAAGACTAAAATTTGAAGTGGGCAAGATGGCATGTTGCGAGGCCCTTTAGGTATAACCTACCTAAGAATATAGTGATTTTTTTAGGTTTTCAGAGGTTGGATTCTACGATTGAGGGTGAGATGCGGCGAACTCAATTGTACCCCGCCACAAGTATTATTGATTTTCTTTTAACTTTTTGTGCAAAAATAGTAAATATTGGGCGAATGTGGGCGAATTCAAGAAAGAACTAAACTAAAAGAAATTATAATGTAAGAGCGAGCGTAGTGAGCTTGTACGAGTAAGTCATAGTGCATATCCTGCCGCCGGCTAATATTATGTTAACATAAGTTACTGAAGTAAACCTTAACAATAAATAGAATTCCAAGAGCAAGCAAAGCTCAAATTTTTTTGAAAATAGACACAGATAAGTTGGCTTTGCTACGATTTTTCTGAGTTGGAAAAGCCAAAGCTGCGAGGCCCTTCGGACCGCGAGGCCGTAGGCGGTGGCCCACGTTGCCCACGCCTTGCGCCGCCTCTGAATATATACCGATAACCAAACTGTAGGCACCAATGGAAGAAATATCTTTTCTTCAGAAATGTATTCAGTGCTATAATAGATGCAGTTCTACAATTTATTGCATAACCAACATTGTATCACATAAACATGATAACTCACACAATAGTACTTAGTCCTAGGTGGTATAACTTCGAGTTATGTAATATTATTATAATAATATACTGCGCAATACTTCACCCAAGTACCTGGTGTGTTGTCTTGCATACTTAGTATGACTGTAGGTATAACATCGTGTTTTCTATTTTCACACCTCCGCACCGCAAATTCTCATGTTTTCAACTGAATTCATGAATAGTTGTGGGACTGTTCCGTTGTTTATTGACACGAATACGTCAGAGCCGCAAACAAGTCTGACATTTCGTCAAAGTTTGTTGCAAATGATCGTCCCACTCGTAATGATTTACGGCGTGTTTTCAACCAACTGTGGTTTTGATGGCATGGATTCATTCAGTACTTTGGGCGTAGTAAATTGGCCTATTATTTAAGAGATTGATTACCTGATTTCTCGTAAACCTTAAGTATTTTCGTCACTGTTTATAAGACACTTCATTAATTTTATGTTAATCAATAATATAGTATTCACTCCTTAGACTGGCCACTGTGTAAATCTAATTTCATCAACGCAATAACGTTAGCATAAACTTAGATCACAGATATTTGCCAACTCAAGAAGCTGCATTAAGTTCATTAGGCCAACCAGATATCGTTAACATATTAGAAATCAATCGGCAAGATTATCATATCAGGTTGAGAGTAATGTTTATTAAAGTTTTGATAGCATCGTGGGTCAATAGCTCAAGCCATGTTATGACAATATGTTACGTAAAACTCTGTATATTATTATACTAAATTCTGATAACACTTAGTTTTTGCAAGACTACGTGTGTGAGATAGCAGATACTTTTCTGTTATTACGTCATCATAATTTAGGTAGATAACCTTGATAATGATAAATTATTGCACGTAGGTTACGTTCAATAAAAATACCACAGTATAATAACTCGTGGCTTAAGGTCGAAGTTAAAAATAAAAAGTATGAAGCATGATCGATATATGTAAATGTTGTACGTGTTATAAATATAATAAATATATCTCCTTCAAAACAAGTTTGACTGGATATTTGATATATTATATTGGTTGGGTAGTAGGCAATTGAAACACGAATACAAATAATTTCAGCTAATTGGACAAGATTTTGAGGAATTTTATAAAAATAACGATTGTATTTTTTATCTCTTCCTGAACATGTGAATGTTAACTGGTATTAAACAAATAGGAAGAGGAAGCTAATGATGAAATATGGTAAATGATTTATAAACTTTAAGTGATCAAAAACACTGATTCGAGATAAATAGTAAAATTATAACATTATTTAGCTGGCTGAAACACTGAAGAGAGGTAACGTGACCAAATCAATACAGGAAGCTGCTAAATTAACACATCATAATATAGTCATTGCAGAGCTCCAAAAATGGTTGCCTTGCCTAGCCAACGTCAGGCTATCAGATTACCTGCATGAATTACAAGCGGATACAATTAGCACTTTGGCATTAGCCGAACAGGATCATAATATTGATGCTATGTATGAATGAACGACTACGAGCGAATACGACGAACTTTTTGGTGCAGTTCCAAGTCCCCACAATTAGGTCTTACGTGAACGGTCGGTGATGCAAGAGAAATGTTATCACATGAGTTTTCACAATGATAATTAGGTATGAGAAACAATATTGTTATCAATTAACATGTTAGCTGAATGGCTGACGATAAAAGTTTATTTAATGAGAAAATACATTCCTAATATATTTTTGTTGTAAAGCAAGCAGGCTTTTGGCTGCTTAGAAGTAGAAGTATAAATGAGTGATAAATCTAATTAGGAAAATGAAAAGTATATAATTCAATCAAACTACAAAGCAAAACATTAATAACAGTGATAGACAAGATATAGGTACGGAATGTATGTTCTCAAGCATAACAACAATGCGACAAGTCTACTATCATAAAATCTAAAAAGCACCTTGAGCATACAAAAATTATACAGGAACGTGCAAACAAAGAAATATCTATCATTAATAAAGGTATAACATAACAATAAGATAAGTATAAAACGTTAATCGTAGAAGATAACGTGCTGACGTCAATGGTTACTGATATATTTCATGACGTTAGACTTTAAGACGCCCGAGTACTGATTTCGAAGAAACTGATAGAAGATTCAGACATTGATAAATTAATTAACATAATATTATAGCAATGCAATGACTTTCGAATCTTTATTAACGCAAAAGTGGTGGATGGCAACAAAAGTAGGAGAAGACTTAGGAAACGATGGATGAATTGTGAAAGATGTTATGTCAAGAAAGAGAGAAGTACTTTATCACATTAGGCAGCCGAATCCAAGTAACCGAAGAGAGTTGGCGACTTGTTCCTCTTTACTCAACCAAGCCTAGCTAGCAACTAGTTGCCCTTCAACGCGTGGGTTTGTTTTGGTATTCATCATCATCATTATATCAGCCGAAAGACGTCCACAGCTGGACATTGGCCTCCCCCAAGTGTCGACACAACAACCGGTCCTGTGCGTCTCGCATCCATCGCCTACCCGCGACCCTCATCAGGTCATCGGTCCACCTTGTGGGAGGCCTTCCAACGCTGCGCTTTCAGGTACGCGGTTTTGGTATTAATTTCGAATATTAATTTAATCTGCATACCAGTATATATTATCTAACATACAATATATCCAGTTAAACACTCGTCTTTTAATACATCTAAACCCTTTCCTCATCCACTAACACGCAAAACCATATTTCAAACTTGTTGACTGCGGGGTTTTCTTGAAATAAATAATTTATTGATTTCTAACGCTGTTTGTGCTGTGAGATCAGCGATCACAATTCTAATGTATTTCAATAACGTCACAGAATTAATAACTCCAAGGTGGGTTGTGTTTACGAAATCCTGCGGTATTTTGTTTATTTGTTGTATGCAATTTATGTATATTGCAAATCCGTCATCTTTACACATCGTTGCAACCTTAGAATGGCTGGAATTATACAAAATGTATTGTTTATGAGCCTTTGCAACTGCACCAAGTTTTATCATACTGGTAGAGACGCAATCAACAGTATTTTCGCTTAAATAACATAATAGGCTAAGGTAAGCCAGGATTTTAGCAAATCATGGAGCTTATAACGTTAAAGCACACTCTAGCCAACCCGCAATGTCTGTTCCAACCTGGACGTGCATTGGCTGCAAAATTGCTACTTTCTATTCATCGGGTAAGCTCACAACGTTGGTAAGCACGACGCCTACTGGAGCATAAATGCCATCATCAGAAAATTATAGATCCCAACAGGCACCAATAAAAGACGAAGACTTAAAGAAAAGTATAGCATCTCTACAAAACGTAAAACTTACGCCGAGAAGTCACGGGCAGAAGATTTTTTTTTTTTTTTTTTTTTTGGGACAAGCCCGCCACACATTCCCAACCACTGCAACTCCTGAAAGCCAGAATCAACAGTGGCGACCACCAGAAAAACGCCGAGCCAATGAAACCCGACGAGTCCCGGAGAAACGATTCAACTGTCTTGGATCCTGCAACGAAATTAATCAGAAAAGTACAGCGGAGGAGTAGGAAAAAAAAATATATATAATTTCCACTTATATATATTTTTTTTTCCTACACGGGCAGAAGATGCTGGCCTCTATATTTATCAGTGAGGTGAGTACTTAATTCGCTTGGTGATGACAGGCATTCTATGACATTTGCGAATCCGCAATCTCGCCACGTCATCATTACCTTTACATTTATCATTCGTTACCACCTGCTCTTAGAACTTTACGATGGTAATGTTAATTTGAAGTCGCAGTCTGTTGACATATTCATGGATTTCGTAGGAAATCTGTTTCAAATATATATAAAAGAGCAATAAATTTGAAGCGCTTTCAGAGCCTCTACGTCTACATCGGTGGCAAAATGCCAACTATGAAAAATAATTCTAATATCCAGATCATGACAGTTGCAAGATTTGCTATCTTCACTAAAAACTTGCATTTTTTACGGCGTTGTTAGTCATCGTTAGTAAGGAAAATTGACTGTTGTTTCAGGATCAAACATAGTTTACATTAACAAGCATTTTTAGTGATTTGGGCATATCATTTTCAGTATCTCCTAACAAGTTTCAACATTAAGAACTTGCGCAATTATTAATTAGATACAATTTTCACTCACATAATTATACTGTGTCAAAATTTGTGTCTATAAATATTTAGTATATATTAGCATTGTGTTAATAGATTGCCACATGCTTCGAATTAGATACTTAATTTGTGTTTACTTAATCGTTTGACGTCGTGTCTTGGCAGTTAGCACACGTGGTTGCCAATAAATTTTGTGTTTCTTGTTCAACTGGAGCGACTTTGCTACGCTATTACATCGTGGATGATTTTTCATGTTCGTGATTCGCGTCTTATGTTAAGTTTATTGTGTCAGTAACTGACACAAGTAAAGACATTTCATACATTAAATGTTTACGAATCGTTTTAGTTAGATTATCGTCTTTTAGGATTTAGGTTTCATTCAGTAACGGTAAACAATCACACCCTGGATTAATTTTATCGCAGGTTATTTTACTTTTATCTTTTCGTTATGTTCTGCCTGTTCATGTCTAGAACCATTGACAATAGGAGGTACGTGGAAAACTGGCAAGTCTAAAGTATAGTGGGATAGATGAGATAAGTTTCCCAAAGTAGTTTGCTAAGCAGAAATGTATAAATAAGTACTGACATATGTTCAATCACTTATAAATGCGAGTCTTAAAACCGCCTTATAGATGTGTCCTTGTATACGAATGAAAAGACTACGTCCAAAATAAACCGGTCATCGGAAACTAGTTTCTGCGACACAAAAAATAACCTGTTGCTTATTTGCGGACTGCTCAGAGACAGAACATTCGATTTTAACCCCTGACGATGTAGACTTGTTTATAAGGCGATCTTTGTCACCTAAAAGTTTTGACTTTGAATCTGGTTCTGGTCATAACTCTTAAAAGGTTGACGTTCAACAAGCTCACAGGCCAAGTAACTATTTGCATTTTTAGTAAACCAAATTATGCTTGTAAATTCTAAATAGGAAATTCTTGGACAGAATAGATATGAATGCAAAATTGTGAATTTAATAAAGAAATCTTTAAACGCAATTGTCACAGTGACTGCGAAAAATGTACCTAATCCGCCTTACGTAACATAAGGATAAGTTTGTGCAATATTGTTGGTATTTAATATTCATGTAAATAGCGATCTGCTCAATATCCAACTTCTTACGTTGGAGTCGTTAATCGCACGGAGATTCTTGGCAATGAACCGTCAGTGACGCCAGACGAGGATGCCTCCGTGTTCCACCACACGTACATACAGGGCTAAGACAGAAAACTTGAGAAAGAAGATGATTTACGCTTGTCAATCAAGGACGGGTAGAGGCGCCAAATTAAATGGCGTAGACGGTACTTTCTACAGAAGTGTATGCGACACACAGGAAAAAAGGTCCAAGATGACGATGATGTTATGTAGGAATTTCGCAGTTTGGCATCCGATCGCCAATCACATTACAACACCAATATTACAAGTTTTTTTGTGAATCACAGTTGACATAAGCAACGCATGTTTTCTCTCCATTCCAAGTAGGCAGGCTTACAGGGTTTTTTCCGCTAGTCATCGGATCGGTTAAAACTGGATTTGTTGTATAATTTCTGTCAACAGTCTACCCGCCATACTTGGGGAGTCGGGGCAGAGTTGTGTGCTCATCAAATTCTATATTTACGTATTCAAGTAACCGGACCGCGGCCGGCGATCCGCGACCGGTTCTGCGAACACCGATTAGACGTGTTACATTAACTACGCTTATAAAACATGCACATTTTCAGCCAACCACACTTGTTCGTAAGCTTCATTAAAATCGGAAAAACTTTTCTTTTCTGATGAGGTAATTTTTCCGGAAGATTTCTGACTATTGGCAGAGTACTGAGAATTTTTGTGTGAAGCCAATTCGTATAAAACACGACTCATGTTTTAAGAATCGTGGTTGCTCCGGGATAACAAGACGGGTATATAAACAATTACACAACTCTAGTAAACGTTGAAAATAGTCGGCTACAAGTGATTCTGACGCAAGTTAGGCTACCAAGATGTCTGCACGGTTTATATTATAAGGCTCGTGGTTGTGAAGTATAGATCTCAAGCGTGTTCCATACAACAAGGAAATACGAATGTTTATGAGTGGTATACAAAAATAGCGCGAGTTTGACGTCATTTGCGTTGCTCCACTGTCAAGGACGCCACTTAGCAATCTACTCGCTGTTGTATAGCTGAAAATGTATGCAGATAACTTACAGAGGACTACCATACCAAATGAGCAAGAAACTATCTCATTAATTGCAAAAATCGATCTTGCTTTTCAGGAAATGCAGGGATCGAAAACGATATCCAATTCCACTTCCCGAGTCACTCAAGGGGGCAACTATGAACCATATTCCTGATCATCAAATTAATATTTCGTCGAAATTCCTTACAGCTATGTTATTTTCGCACTAATGCATCTAGGCTGGTACTTAGTATCAACAGAACGGACCAACAGTCCGGTTAAAATCAGTAGGTCAACAGATAAAAGTTATCACCATTTCCGTGACAGCGAAACGTGACAATATGTGGCGGGTCACAGGTTACTACGCTGAGCCTCGATAACTAGTATTTTTATGTATAGGCGAGAATCATGCAAAAGACTGCATTCTAAAAGCTACTGTCAAACAGTAATTGTTCGTTTTCTCAATAAGTACCCAAAAACGTAATAATCTATGAGGTACTCCGTCATGCACATTAAAAACTTATATGTGAAATAACAATGCTTAGTTTTTTGCTGTCACAAGGCCACTGACGAGCTAGTTATTTAATTTCCGTGTATTTTTTTTTTCTTTCTGCTCCATATAAGAGTCATAGGCATAGTAAGAACAAAATTAACAAACAAACAGATTAATAAATTAAACCCTGTTTAATTTAGCGTTAATAACTTTTCAACAGTGACGTCAAACGAATTATGAACAATAGATTAAACATGAAAGCAGTGCGAGCAACGACCCATGTTCGACGCTATGCGATCCCGTGTAGTCTGTGGCGTGTATCGAGTGACGTCACGGCCCGTTCAGTGCCAAGGCTCCGAGTAACGTAAACAGAGCTCGATCACTCCCGCATCTGTATACAAACTGATAACACTGCAAATGAAACGGATACGAATCATATTGACAATGTTACTTGAAACTGATACAATGTTGTGGCTTATAGTACTGGAGCCGAAGACAGCAACGGCGATGAAAAAGAAAGAATAAATACGGGATAGTAATAGACAGCCGAAAAGGAACACGATGAAAAGAGGTGACCGACAAACAAGGTTAAACACGTAGACAGGTTAAACATCAACAAAAAAAATGCGAGCGTTACTATTAACAAATAGGGACTTCTATAAACAGGCGAAAGTGAAACAAGCGATAAATCAGTCCCATAAACGCAACGCCAATAAATATTTCAAATATTAGAACAAAGGTTAGATACACAAAGAGAGTCTCCTTTTCATGGAACAAAAGCAGTAATAAACGCAACTCCTGAGCATACGATTCCGGGAATATCAGTGAAATTTTCAAATAACTAAATGGAGTTTGGGAGCATTCCAAATGTCTTGTCTTCATCCATTATTGTTGAGCGGATCGAGAAATGAATGGGACTAACAATGTATTTTGCTGAATACGTTACGTTGGTACGTGAATAAGTAGATTGTGTAGTACATAATTATTTACAGAAGTAGGCCTAAGCAAATTCAAGCAACAAGCAACTTTACATGATCGCTGTAACTCTATCAAATTAATTTCATCCATTCTGAGAGATGTTTATGTAAGCCTCTTCTTCAAGCATGCTTACACATGGATAATGTTAGTGTCTTCATTAGCTCCATATCGTCGTCTGTTTCCTTTTAATCCTCTGCACCATCGATGCAGTAGTGTTTCAAATATGGCACTGCCAATAGTAAATAATGCCCACACGACACCTGCAATTAATGAATTCAAGGAAAGCCTGGTGACAAATGGATACCAGGAACCTATGGAGGGCTAATGGGGAACAAGGATTAAAATAACGAGCCTGGGACGAGCTTTATCAGAAATTCAGATTGTGTTACGTATGAAGGTATCAACCCTAATTGATGCTGCAGTGGGATATAGATCCGCTTAATAGAAAACGGCAGTAAAGTCAGTTAAATATATCAGTTTCACTTAGTTATACATAAAGATAATGGAAATATGTAAAATTAAACCAAAGTCTATAAAAGAAAGGGTTTCTGAAATTGAAGGAGTCGTTAACAACGGCGGAGAATTTGAAACTTCAAAGGCGGTGTTTGTTTTTGAATAACATTGAATTTTAACAGAAACGATGCCTATTAGTATTTCTTGTATTATTATTTTTGGTACGAGTATATTAAACCCGTATATGAAGTAAAAACTCCTGGAAATTGCTCACACGTATATCAGAATATACATGTTAAATACATAGATGAGTAGATATATAGTATATGATGCAGCTAAGGTAAGAATAAGCCGGTTCTTTGTTTTGTTATCACAGTCATAACATTCTCATTGTTTACCAGATAGTAGAAAATTCTTCCTTATCTTATCTCAGCGGAAAGTACGCTATTCTTAAAAACAAAAAGTTTCACGTTCGCTTCACGCTTGTTAACGTTTTTCAAAGGATAACGGAACTGAAAGAGTTTGTATCTTTTAAAACTTTGAAAGTTTATGGCTGACTTTTACTTTTTATAACTGTTTTTTTATTACTCTTGCGACCAGTTCACTACAACTGAAATAGGATCACTTTTATTTTGTGAGCATAATACTTTGCAACTGTTTATGAGGTTTTCGCTTTTCATAAACTGACGGTTGTTTAGTCAGTTGGTTTTGAGAACTCATTTGCTACATGAAGACAAAGGACAAATACAGTATCTAGGCGAACACATGACACAGAAAGGCCAACTCACCGGCAGCCGGCAGTTCCTTTTGTAAACTCGAAGAGCTTTATTGAAGACAGGGATACAGATATTACTCCTGTACTAAAATCTAAAATGTTTCAGTGTTTTCAGAAAAAAAGTACAAGTCATCCGGAAATCTGGGGGATCCAAGAGTGGAGTGTATCTCATTAGCATGAACCATGAGAATTTTGAAAACAAACACTGAGTCACGCCCCCCGGACAATAAGCAGTTGTTACCGAAGTGTACTAGGACGTTACGTAAGCCGCACCTGAGCCAACATCCTTGTTTGCGCAACGTGTCACGTGCTCTGTTCCATAATATTTTCTGGTTCAGGCTATGTTTAGATCAGGTATATCGTAGAAAAACTAGGCTTCAAAACGACCCCCACGAAAACGGTTAACCTGTTTATAACAAAGCTGGCAGAGGTTCAACAGAACATTGGTAAAATGTTTGATGTCATTAAAACATCGGTCAAAATTCGTAAATACCAGTGACGAAATAGCCGCAGGCGCAGCAATAAAAAAAAACCGACACATTAATGACATCCGTAAGGAAAAAAAGGCGAAGCAACGTCTTTGATTTTCAAGGACTATTAATCTCAAGCAAGAAACGACGCTTTGTTTGATACACACAAATTGATTCGACGCCATATTTGCGATAATGCACACGACGACGATACGTCACGCACGGCATCAAGTAGGTCGATGACGATGCAATACTAAAAACGTTGACAGAAGCATGCCATTGAGGCGCTGATTACGTTACTATGTACGTTATCTTGTGGCTCAGTGTTTGCATCGCGCTGATATCAGCATCCTGGCATCTGTCCTCAATAAACGCATGATGAAATGCCCATAAAATGTAATCTTGCTTGGAATTACTTGAGAACGCATGTGTACATTCATGAGTTGTAATCTTAAGACTGTTTACTAACTCCTGCTGTGTTTGAGTATGTGGACTACATTTAGATGATATGGCAGAATTCCATTTAATTAAAATTATTGCAGTTTGCAGAACCGAGTTGATTTGACTATGTTATTTCCTCAGTATATTTGGAAAGGTTGGCTCACTTTGCAGTGAACCGGTTAGCCGAGTTCGAATCGAACACGAACACACGAAGGCTTTGCAGCGCCTGCGCCTATGCTTGATTCATGAGTAACATGCGTGTTCAGTTTTTATGCCCACATAACTTGACTTGGGGAATGTGTAATTGCGTATTGTTCTAGGTCAATAACACTACTGCTTTTGCGATTCTGTAATATTAGCTAAAAATAGTACGGATAATAAATAAAGAACGCTATAACTTTAACTGAAATAAAGACCCTGTCTATAAAGCTTTAGAGGTATGCGTAACAGATAGTAAAGTCCCGCACACCTCAATTGAAAAGGAGGATCCTCCAACCAGGCGGCTGTTGTGCCTGGACGGCTACTGCCCGATAGTTGATATTCGGGCTGATGTATATGTTCAAATCGCACGGTAAACTTTGTTTACGCGATGCAGGATTTTTTTAGTTCGCTGGTAGTTGGATAGATGGCGTTGCGGTTCCTTTTTGCAGCGATGTTGATTTGCTCCGTTGGTTTTCTTGTGGCAGAATTTATGCCGCTACAAAGCCAACCAAATACGTGCGGTTGACCTCACTCGGTTTTATTCTGTAACTCTATAAATTCAATTTAGAATTTTCAAGACGTATTTATGTCTCAAGTAGGAAGGCTCAACTCGTAAACAAGAAAATAATTGGAAGCTGGAAGCGAAGGGAGCGAGGCCAGGACCTTGACATCAGTGACGTCATAATACTACGGAGATGGGAACTCTTAACTACTGTAGTACTATATACAGCTTTTATGGGGCTGACTCATCTATTAATTTGCTGTACGGATTTCTATACTTCACAAACTTCTACATTGTGAGCTTGGTTGGGCGCCAAATCGGAATGGTTGGGCGCCAATAGTGAACCGGCTGTGTAATTTTTATTAAGGTTTGAATAAATATTAGTTATACGTTATTCCTGTTCAATTTCATCACGGTGCAAAAGGCACTTCATATCTTTCACTCGATAAAACGGATTGCTCGGCGCAGAATGTAGTGAAGAATATTTTAGCGCTGGAAGATCTCGAGTATGATTGATTTTCTTGATTTACAAAGACACCTAGCAACAACATACATTCTTTGGAATTGTGTAGGTAGATGAAATTATACAATAGCATATTAATTAAAGTATGAGTAATAGTCTGAAGACACAGATGATGAATAGTTTACAAAGCTGCACAAACTTCAGCACTTGAATATTCACATTGTTACATTATGTGTATGATAGCAATGACGGCATCGAACATCTGCCGCCGCAGCTGTCGCCAAGGTTAACTTCACAGCCTTATTTTGTGCCACTGGTCCTTATTATAGGGTTCTGCGGTTAAAACTGGAAACCCTTATAGCTTCACTAAGTTTCTGTGTATGCAAAGTGTCAACCTACAGACGTTTAAGGGCATTTTCACATGTTACGTATGAGAGCGATTTGTATTTTGGATGCATTAAGTTGACATCGTGGTGGTATTAGCTACGGAACTTTGTGTTATGTTAAATCCACTTGGTCGGTTTTTATTCAAATTTTATGTACTGAACAAGTTTGGTTGAATTTACGCCTCTGAAGGAGTTGAATGTTGTTTTATGGGTATTTTAGTATGTTGTCTGGTGCCATTAACTTCGCACAAGTTGGTAGTGCGATCGGCTTGAACTACGCCTATGTTTAACTTTGTATTAATGGTGTAGATTGGGCTCCCATATGTAAAAAGCGATAAAGTAAACTAATAGACAGTTTTTGATAATTTTGCTAACATAGCAGCGCCAGAAGTTATTCACGAACAGAGAACGCAATAGGGACACAGAGAAAAAAACCGAGGCAAAAGTACATGGAGGAGATGAAACGAGTACAGACAAAGAGAAAAGCAATAAAAGGATTCGGGTTAGCTACGTAGAGTAGATTCGGCGTTGCTTTCCAATAAGTTTTCGCCAAAGAACTTGTGTGTGTTGAGTTGATTTACAAAATTAAAGCGGACGTGAAAATGCGTTCAACGTATAAACAAAAAATACATACCTACGTTAAATACCCATTCCCACATAACCGGTTTTAACAACGTAAAAACTTGCGGTAAAAGAATATTTAAACAAAGTACGTAGAAACCCAAATTCCGGTTCAAGGAAAACATTTATACCTAGCCTAATTAAGGTATAGGAACTTTTAGTTAATTGCTGTTTTAAACAATAAGCTCGCTTAATCCGCATCATGTGTTTGTTTTCACTGTGGAACATTGACGCCGCCCGTCCATTAGGAATCCAAGCAAAGTATAGCCACATCTCTAAACCTAAATGCTACTAAAGTTGTATACTTTATGCTTCTACGGCATCTTTACTCCGTTCTTGTCCGTTGCTGTGTGTAAATTTTCTTTGTTCAGAAATGAAGGATGAGGCGATATCATGATCACACGACGCACTTACAAATTCAATTAAAACAAGCACACTCAAGGAATAAGAGAAACACAACCTCAATAACGCCTTTCAATACCATTTCAAAACGGGAAAAATATTTGAAAGAAAATCGAAACGAATTCCCATCACAGACTGGCTGGAACAATAAATCCATCGGGCTTGCATTACGCGCCATTTGGCACGCACGGCGCGTAGTACCAAGGACCCATGTAGGCAGCCTCGTTCGGCATTCAGCAGGCCCGTCGAGCCCGCATTAGTATGCCGAACAGGACAGGAGCAGCTTTGGCATTCGTGAAACGTAGCGACACTACGTCATGCTTTAGCCGAGGTATGTACGTGTGGTGAGATGCAGGGGCGTATTTTGACGATTGGTTATTATATAGAAACGGTAGGAATTGTCGTGTTACCCAGTAACTGGGTTGTGGAGGTCATATTGGCCTTCGCTCCACTAAAATACTGCTGCATTCGGTTAGTCTGGAATCCGACTTCAGTATGGTTAGGAAAATCCTAGGCATGTGATGATGAATACCTCGCAATGGCCAGATAAGTAGTTGAAAATTGGAGAAGGAGGCTTTTGTTTTGCATCGGGACATTACAGGCTATCGTAGTTTAAGTTATAAAACATACAGAGCAAGACAACGATAACATTACAAGAGCAATTGCTGAAGCAGCTCGGCTTACTAATGGAAAGTTTTTTTCACACACATTAACACATAAATTTAATAGTTCGCGTGAAAATAAGGAGAGTAATGAAAGAAAACGGCTGATCCTATAACAGATTCAGTAAACTAAAACAAGTGTTACGTGTACAACAGCTAATAGGAACCGAGGAAGTCCGTGAGTATCGATTAACACCACATGTTAAATGTATTAATGCGATTGACGTAAAACGAAAACTTCGGGCCAGTTCTCATGGCACCGCTAAACGAAGTACACACACGGATTGACGCAAGTCGCTCGTTACCCACCGATATTATCCGTCAGCGTCTTGTCAAACTGATGTGTCGCGGTCTTTACCCTGTGTTGATGGCACGTGATGTTGTTCTCACTAAAATACACATTAGCTGGGCACGAACTACGGAATATCGGAAAAATGGTTGAACAATAACTTTGATAATTTATAAGGTAAACGATAAGTTTTGTGGTTTGGATCTTTGGATCTCGAAACTGTTCTTAAACACCTGCATACATATTTTTGTGTTATTTTTTTTTTCGAAGCTAGTACCTACTCAGTGTTGCTAAATTGGATGATTAGGACTGGAGCAAAACAGATGAAAACCAAACAATCAATAGTTATTAAACTATTCAGCTGTACATAACGGAAATGCGTAGGCACAAGGATTAAGGAGATTTGCCAAAGCCGATAAAACTGTGGCGGCCATAAAATTGTAACCACTGGCTTGATTACCGATGTTATTATAGCAACAGAGCTATTTGCGTTGCTCGTGAATGAAAATTCGATTGAAGGTTACGTCGCACCTATTAGAAACGTAATTAATACTATTAACAAATTCCCCAGCTGTAAACTTGTGATCAGAGATGAAAAGCTGTATCGATCTTGAAGTTTCTTGAAGTTTATGAATTAATTGATCGACTTCTGTCTGTTCTTGTGATCGTTCGAATATCAATGAAGCATTGCTAAAAGGAAGTACAAAATTGTCAAAATTCTGATATTATTTATTTATTTCATCATTAAGAGCTATTGTTTTTTTAACCTAATGCGATAGTCTACGTACTAGTAACTTATATTATACTTAAATCTATTTTAACTTAATACCTAATACATTTTGCACACAGTTATGCTATACAAATAAATTATTATTACTCTAATCTACAGTAACTGCCAGATGAAAAAAAAACATCGTCAACTTGGTGAACCCACACACACTAGGCATCAAGTTAGTGCAGAGCAAAGGTCTGCTTTCAGTGGCAGTCGCAAGAAGAGGAAACCTTAATTTTTAACCATCTTCCAAAAAAGGAGGGTCTTAATTCGGTGGATGTTTTTTTTATGTATGTACATCGATTACTCCGATGTTTTTGATCCGATTTCTGTGATTCTTTTTAGTTTGATGCGGAATACTTGCCATTTGGTCCCGTAAAAATTTCATTTAGTTTGATGCGGAATACTTGCCATTTGGTCCCGTAAACATTTCATTTAGTTTGATGCGGAATACTTGCCATTTGGTCCCGTAAACATTTCATTTAGTTTGATGCGGAATACTTGCCATTTGGTCCCGTAAACATTTCATTTAGTTTGATGCGGAATACTTGCCATTTGGTCCCGTAAACATTTCATTTAGTTTGGGTCGGTAGTTTTTATCTTATGAGCATTCTTGTTTATTTCCATATCTGCGTAACGAAGACATCGTCCAAGGATCACCACTTAAAAGTGAAAAATAAAAAAGGTTTTTATAAAAAAATAAAACCGACTTCCAAACAAAACACTACAAAGTATAAAATAAACTCAATTTCGAAGTCGGTGTTAAAAAACAAAGAAACAAAAGCAGTAACACCGACTTCCGAAATTGAGATTATTTTATACTTAGTTACTTTGTAGTGTTATGTTTGGAAGTCGGTTATATTTTGTTTGTAAACAAGTGTTTTTGCAACCATAAAGTACAATATAACTCAGTTCGCCCCTGCAATTCACCTCGCGTAGTATTCGCACGAAGGCCGCAGAAGCACGGCCGGGACAGATGCGCTCGAGAAAATCGTGATCCGAAATTCTCCGTCCCCCTTCACGCCCCCCACATTGCTTTTATCGACACCCAGCATTGTGTCAGCATAATGGTAACACATGGTAAGGAGGAAAGCGTACGAATGTTTTGAATGACAATGAGGCCCTCGCGTTCTTCTGTGAAAATTGTATGGTGGCTACAGAATTCTGAAGTGTTGCAGAGGGCGATTATAGGTTATGTTCGTATTCGACTTTTTGTGTCTGTGTCACGGAACTCACGAATGTGAGGGATACGTGTTTTGTTGAGGCGGTTTTTTGCGATCATTTGGTTTGGTTGTATTGATTGGCTTGGCTGGGTGTTGTGAGCGTCGTGAAGGCGTCGCTTGCTACATCGTACATTGGTCACGCGCCGCCGACTGTCGGTCAGTGGCGTGTCGGTCTCACGCCACCGGCGGCGCCTGCGCAGCCGTCGCGACAAGCTCCGCGAGCCAAGCGCAAACTGCTGATGCGCTTTCTAACGCTCTTGGATATTAGCCATGCGTGTGATAATTTAATACAACAAATGCATGGGAAGGAATGGCTTTATGGTTCCGTGAAATTTTACGTAGCGTGCATAAATTAGTTAGCAGAAGACTGATTAGCAAGAACAGCATAGTATGACGAACAGCACGGTTTTAGATACTTTCATCATCGACTTCGTTTCGAGGTGCTCTTATCTCAATGTCCCTCATTTTCCTCGTCACCGATTTTCACACTATTTCATCAGATTTTGATTGTTTAAACAAACACTACATCTGGATTGTAGTAAATCATTGAAACTGAACCACGTAAGAATAATATGGATTAATCAGTTTACCGGGTAAACGATGTAAATCCAATGTAAATCTTAATAAGCAGAATAAATCCGTTTCTTTGAACAGAACTAAACTGACCACACATAGTACTTCTTACGTGAATGCGCTTAGTGGCTCAGCTTACCGGTTTAAAAGCGAGATTCCTGGGGGCAACAAAAAGCTCGGGCTAATAAATAAAATGTATCAGATGCGAGTCATCGTGCCGGCCAACGGAACGGTCACGGCCGGTGCTCGTCGCGGGCCGTGCTCTCGTGACGCTCCCGCACACGACACGCTCCGCCGCGTCGCTGTGAACCAACCTTTATTTTTGCATAATACCTACTTTTTACTTTAATATTTACACGTTCTTTTATTACCGAGTTTGAGCAGGGCTCTTGCTCGAGGTTTTCGATTGTACAACTGGCTGATGGAAACCAGGAAACACTGATTGACAGCTTCACATTTGGATTGCCGAAGCTATGTCAGACAAAGATAAGTTATAGAATAGGGAATAGGTACAAACAAACAACAATCTCACAGCCACGAGTCCGTTTACAAACAGCAGAACAGCTCGTGACTTATGTTCGTGATTATGAAACTAGCCATAATGTTAGAGGGAGACAAGTCAATGACAGCACAAAAACTGGACTGCATGCTGACGTCAACGTGTAGTAATTCGTTAAACCTACATGAGAGACAGGAATTCGTAGAGCAAACACTTTCTCTGTTGGTACTGCTCCGGCCACACGATAACGCGATAATGTTGTCAAGTTGGTGATAACGTTGCCGCGTGTTGTATCAAAGTAATATCACATGAGCATGCAACATGCGTCACTAGCTAGATTAAGTTAAGCTCTGTTCAGTGTTCCAAGAAAGTTTGTATTGAAATAACGATTAAAGATTAAAAGGGCTATTATGAAAAATATTTACATGGAACTCAGCGGAAAGAAATACATGATCAGAGAAAACAAAAAGATTAGTAAATACATGCAGTAGGCAACAAAATAGAATCGAAATTGGCGGGGGCCCATTGGAATCAGGAGATTACTCCTATGGAATTTTAAAAGGCTGAGGCAAGTTCTGATCTTACCAGGATTTGAGATAGTAGTAACGTCGCGATATACGATCCAGCACAGGTGGTCATTATTACAATAGCAAGGGTCGCAGAAGATTCAAAATAAGATCAGGCGGTTGATTCCGGAGGTGGCCTTACATAAATGCTAACCTTTAACCCTGTAAGATCCCAGTGGTGGAAAGTTAGAGATCCTGGAGTTGACAATGGAGCTTAAACCTAGGAGTCGATACGTTGGCAAACAATAATCGTTGACAGTGGATATGTATGAAAAATAGTACAGGGTCGGCCCTTTATTGATTTATTGGTATAACAACGAGCCATGGCTATAAAAGGCACAAGGACGAATGGAGACACAAATAAAAACTCAATCAAATTAATGAACCAAAATCAAACATATCCATACAGTGAGACACGAACACGCTAGTAGAGGAGAACTAACAATTTGTCAATATTTAGCTGGAATGATGATAACAATTATGTGTTACTTAGGTTGTATTAAGATAAGCCATCAAGAATATTAAAGGTCTATAGGAGTACGGTGCTATCTTATAAAAGAATGAGTCATTTTCATAAGAACCCAGACAAAGAATGGTACTTACCTATAAATGAGCAATGAGGAAGAAGAGCAGTAGGTAAGTCCTGTGTTGTGTCTCTGTGACTAAGATGTATTTCCTTATCATTTATGACTTTAGAAAACATTAATTTCCGCTGATCCATTGTTGGTAAGTAAAACATATCTTTTAAAAGCATTTCTTGTTGTTTTTTCCAATTCTTTTGCTATTTATTAAACTTTGAAATTCGAAACAATAATAAAACTCGTCAAAACCAACAACACCAGCGAATTTAGGAAGGTTATTCAGAAGCTCAAAGTGCACCTAGTGACTATCATAGTATTTATTATTCAGACATTTGATTACACAGGTAATTAAATGAGTGTGCCTAATTACATTCTCGAAACGAGTTCAATATATGTATACTTGACTAAATGTGTCACTATTGCACTTGGTTAGCACAATTGTCGAAAAACAGAATACCTAAATAATTCGAAGCATGAAGTAGTAGATCTCAATAAACATGCGTGTTGTGTCAAAGTGGTCTGGTTCGCAGAACACGTATAGTTGTGGACGTGGGTTATATGGATGAGGCTAATTCCACAGCGAGCGGACGAGAAGTGGATGAAACAAAAAAGAAAGTCTAGTTTACCGTTCGTCGACCCACATGGAGGAGCCAAGCCGCGCCGAGCGTGGCGCGTCGCCGCTCCGACGCCCGCGCCTCTTTCGAGTACGTGACTGCTGGTAAAAACGAAATTGAATTGCCCAGGAATTGACATCCGTTGAATTTGGATAGAGTGGCAGCACAATATGATGGAAAAACTGGAGGAGTTCGTAGCTAGATAATAACAGCCGCTCGGGTCGATCTTCCAGGTTAAGCAACGCTTGCCAAGGTTGGTCTGTGGATGGGTGACCATCTTAACATACCGAGTTTTCTCTGTGCCTCGGAAAGCACGTTAAGCACGTTATCTTTGGCAATCGTTACGGATAGTCAGAAGCCAGTAAATCTGACTAGTCTTGACATGAAGTACCGTGTTACCCAGTTAATGGGTTGTGGAGGTCAGGTAAGCAGCCACACCACGTTAAATACTGGTATTCAGCTACATCCGGCTTGACGGGAAACCCAATATAGTTGGGAAAAGGTTAGGCAGATGGTGGCAGCAAAATGTGATGACCGTTTTCAATGACTTCGTACAACTACCAGAGGAAGAGAAGTAAAAGTGTGAATATCAGATCACGCAGCTTAATCTATCCTCACACAAGTCATTTTTCGCGACGTCCCTTACGTCGTAGCTTATAGTTTCGCCTATACCAATACTACGACGCAGCAGCTCATGATTATACAGATACTAAGACGCAGCAGCATACAATGTCAACTAATACTACGACGGAGCAGCTTGTGATGTCAACTAATACTACGACGTAGCAGCTTATGATGTCAACTAATACTACGACGGAGCAGTTTATGATGTCAACTAATACTACGACGGAGCAGTTTATGATGTCAACTAATACTACGACGTAGCAGCTTATGATGTCAACTTATACTACGACGTAGCAGCTTATAATGTCAACTTATACTACGACGTAGCAGCTTATGATGTCAACTTATACTACAACGTAGCAGCTTATGATGTCAACTAATACTACCGATACTACGACGGAGCAGCTTATGATGTCAACTAATACTACGACGGAGCAGCTTTTGATGCCAACTAATACTACGAGGTAGCAGCTTATGATGTCAACTTATACTACGACGTAGCAGCTTATGATGTCAACTAATACTACGACGGAGCAGCTTATGATGTCAACTAATACTACGACGGAGCAGCTTTTGATGTCAACTAATACTACGAGGTCGTAACTTATGATGTCAACTAATACTACGACGTAGCAGCTTATGATGACAACTTATACTACGACGTAGCAGCTTATGATGTCAACTTATACTACGACGTAGCAGCTTATGATGTAATCTTATACTAAAATGTGGCAGCTTATGATCCCATCTACGACGTATCAACTTATGTCCCTGGAGTTGGTTTTATATTTAATTTTTGGTTGGTTTTAAATTGGTTGACATTTTATAGTTAACAAATGTTTCAAATTACTAAATAGTTGATGGAAATAATAGCAATTCATACATTTACAGACGTTCTAAATGTACTCATAGTATCACTAAAAACGACGACTTTTAAACCAAGTCAAAACAAAAAGTTAGTTTTAGACGTCATGGCACGGCCCGACACAAATTGAGAGCTGTAAATCCTAATTAACTCGTTCCGCTTGAACAGGCTCGCTATAATTAGAAAAAATACTAAGAATAGACCAAAAAATCTACTTCTCGTAAGCTAGATCTATTTGACTGAATAGCGGCTTGTCGGGTAAGCATCATGATGAAACAGACTTGTATTTACCTATTTTATTTTAATATAGAGTTGCGTATGGGGCCGAGCAGTAGCATATTACCACGCAAGATCACGCATTTCGGGTTAGGCAGAGGTGTACTTGTTCGTAAACCCACATTTCGCACGGCGAACGGCCCCTGATATATGTCGCAAGCCCATTCGAAAGAGTGACCGCGGCCCAGGAACGCAAAGGGCATTAGGAGGGATGCGGATGGGTTTTAGTCAGTAAGAGTCTGACACTCCCTTCTGCTTCACACAGGGTGGGAGGAGTCATTTGATGATTTCACAACCTTAAAAAAAAACAAGAGCCCATTGCCATTTGCCATCAACTGTGATGTGTGTTTAAAATCCAGGCTGCAAGAGAATTTACCCAAAATTAAGGTAAATCCAATATTACTTCGCTCGGCCCTTGACTCGAAAGGATCTCATAGTGCAGCGACTTGACCAACGAGGCAGTTTTCAACAAAAGCCAGTTCTACTATTTATGTAACTTTCCAAGAGAAAAGGATTAAAAGCACAGTAACGACACTTTGTGCCAAGTGGACTACAGGAAATCATCGAAATTAATGTCTGTAGCTGAGGAATACAAATGTTAGATCATGTGGCTCAGACTACGGAAGTATGAGATAATCTTACATTACTCAACAACCGACCATCGGCAAACGTATTTCCTACAGACATTATGTTAGTGTAAAGTGTACACAATCCGAAATTGTATAACCTCTGAGTTTACATCTTCAACAAAGAAGGTTCCGTTCAAATAGCTACTAAACCAGCTACGACCAAAACATTCGATCTTAAATTACATTGCATCTTCAAATGCAGCGATTAAGCAACGTGCATAGGCCACGATTTCTTCGGCTAAGAGCACCATGGGATCATTGGCCGCGTTAGGCACCTTCGACGGCAAGGCCTCTACCAAGCAGCGTCGCCTCTGACGTAGCGTGCGGTTAGAAAGTTGCCTGCTTGCGTCACGGCGCGGTGGGGTCGACGACCGGCGCACGCGCCTATACAGGGCTGACACGCGGGAGTTCTGGGCGTTTGGTAAGGAAGGTTAGTTATGTCGTACCACAACGCAAAGCGATCTCTGGTATACGGCCTGCATACAATTTATTTATTTTAACTCAGACTTAAATTGTCCATAGTGTAAGTAACAACAAACTTAAAAAACTATGTTAGTACAAAACAGGGCGAGTACAACTTAAAACTATTCCACATGGATGCGTATCCAATGCTCCCATAGAGGACTATCTACATGATCCGCCACAACCCTGTCACCAACAAAGCTGTTGGTCACTCACCTAAAGAGAACACAGAGCAAGGTTATGTTGGGGGACACTACGGGCTTCAAAGAAGAACAAACGTAACTACTGAGATTTATATATAGCTCGATAAATTATCAAACGGAAGGGATTTTGTGTCTGGAGTTAAAATAGGCAATTACTCCATGTGAAATGCTACATCCGCTTTGGATGGAAGCAGAGCCCAACGTAGTTGGGTGAATGCTAGGTAGATGAAGTGGTAGTGGGTGGGGTAGATAGGCAGCCAGTGGCAGGAGGTCGTACCGAATAATATTTATTTAAGCGTGTGGAATTTCTCACCGCGGAAACGGGATAAATGCCCAACTTCTAGACTTTAATTTATTTTTAATCTCTGGGTCTCCGCTTTCGAACAATATTCCGATAGATTGACTCCTTGGTAGTTCAACAGTATCTGAAAATGATTTGATTCAAATAAATGCTTTCGGTTTGAGGTAGAGGATTTTAGAGCTCATCTTTGTTCCATAAGGAACTCTAGTGGAAAATTCATGCTTCTTGATCCAGCAGTTGTGGAGCTGCCTGATGCTGATGCGTTGTCTGTCAGTTGATCGCGATTTGCATGAAGTAGATTATTTATTAGCCAACCCTACAGCAGTCACGAAGCGACAACGTAGCGACCTCGTTCGCGTCCGAGCCCGCCCCCCGTACCTCGCCCGCAGCCGCGCGGTACGCCGCCACGACCTACCAGCTGTTCCACAAGGTATCAAGACAAAACAACATCTACACCTGATGTAGGTTGCCATGTAACAACTCCTCATTTGTCCTTTAAGACTTGTCACTTTGACAAGGGATTTCCAATGTAACTCACAGTTGACAAAAACACAACACGAAATTATTTACCTAGCGAGACCCTCCCTCTGACAGCCAACACATATCACAAAATAAAAACTGTACGCTCTTTTGCAGCAAAAACCTATCCAGTTTGTCTGCATTGGGTAGAGCATACAGCAACAAAACAGATGCCTACCTATAAGCAGGAATACAAGAATGACCGGTTTCTTCGCTTTGACCCACGACCACGGTGTGGACAAAGGACCCAACACCATACCATATACTCAGAAACTACATTTCTGCTTAAAGCTCTGTTATTTTATTTATTTCGCATAAGACCGCGAATACTGGAAAGAAGGAAGGGAAACCCGTAGTGGACGACACAGGCTTGAAATAAATGAACGCTAGGAAAATGTAGTAGGTACCTCATTGTATTGTTACAACTAGAGTCAAAAGTTCATATATCCAGCCAGATGTGTTGCCAGGGAGTGTGGTGAGCCAGTTTTCTTACTAACTAAGTACTATAAAAGGGGTATAATTTAGACGGTCACCAAAAATAATATTTTTAAGACTCTAAGCCTGGGCACCAAAATGGATCAATGGTCACCAAATTCTATCCAACTCAACTGTGATTGCCATAAAATGTAGGCTTGGGGTTACAAACTGGATAAAATAGGTTAGGTTAGGATAGAATTGTGACCAACCGCGCGCGAGCCGAGCGAGCGAAGCGAGCGGTGCCGCGGCAGCGGCCGGCGAGCGCTACTTCTCGAATATTATTTGGTGACCATTTATCTGTTTTGGTAACCGTTTAGAACTTTTTTGGTAGTAAAATAGGTACTTTTTTGGGCGGTGTTTAAACACAAGCCAAAAGTATAGGGCCAATAGGCCAGTTTTTTTAGTGACTGTCTTTACTAAGTTTTGACGTACAGAAGTGCTGATTCTCAAATTGGAGACGAAAAACTTGGAAGTAAGATAGACAATTTTATTCAAAGCAATGTCTTAGCGGAAGGAAAAGAACGACATGCCTCGATTCGACGCTAAAATTCTTGATACCTATTTAAACTAAGATTAAGAACACGCATAGCAACGCAGATAACATTACCGGCTGCGTGACCCAATTTATTACTCAAGAGATAATACTGATAATGCCTGATAGTAGATTTTTGACAATTCATATCTTACCCTTTGTCGAAAGTGCTTGAAAGATAACTGATAAAAGAAACGTTGGCAACCGGATGCGTAGACGATACTGGTAAAGACAAAAGCAATATAATTATTTGTCTTTAAGATTGCATTCAAGTGGATTAAGTTCTTAGACTAATTGACTGTGACGCTACTGACGGAGAATTCTAATGACTGGCGATGCCTTTCTCTCGCCTCAGACGAGGATCAGCATCTAAAATACGTCACACTCACATCTCTCATTTCAGCAATTCTAAAATGTCTTGACTCAATAGAACAGCAAAGGGAAAGCGACTTTCATTAGGAGCACGTTACGCAATTTTGGCGTCAATGACGTCGAGATGGCAGTGTCTCTACGCAAACGAGATGACGCGACAGCAGCCGAGTGGTCAGTTCCGTAGTTACACAGGGGCCACCAGGGGTCAGTTCTGTAGTGCACACTGGCCACCAAGGGTCAGTTCCGCAGTTGCACAGGAGCCACGAGGGTTAAGTTCCCTAGTTGCACAGGAGCCACCAGAGGTCGAATCCGTAGTTGCACGGCTCAGGGCTCACCAGTGGTCAGTTCCGTAGTTGCACAGGGGCCAGCAGGAGTTACCAGAATTATTTAGATGGCAGATTATGTGCAAATGGAAGGCCAAGGAGTTGGTTTTCAGACGGTGCGTAATAGGGTTCTAAATCATATAATACTTTGCAATTACAAACTCCTTATGATGATTTTAAGTGTGGACAACAGGACTCCAAGGGAAGATATGCAAGCTTTACTTAATCAATACAATACATACAATGCACTATCAATCACATTACATCAAAAGAGCTGAAAACAAAATTCCGTTTTGTTAACCCTTCTACCTCTATTACGTATCATGATTGTAGACCTACCCTACTATTCTATCAAAAACAAAATGAAACACTAACTAACTATTTTGTGGGTACAATATATTACATAAACATTCACATTCTATAGTCAATCCTCATAGACCAGACCGAGTTATTCTGAACGCGTATTCAAGTTAGGTTACTAATAAACTTGATTCAGAAACTGGCTCCAACCGGCGCGGCGTCATGCTAGCCACATACTCGGAGCAGCAAGTATACCTTTCTCTTTTGCCAGTTACTTAGTTCCTTTCACGCACTTAAAAATATATACAATCCTGCTTCCAACCAGTCTATGGAGACACATGGATCTTGTATATGATTGGAGTTTTGTATTGAGTATGTGTGGAGGTCTGTAGGATTATGGGTCTTACGTATTTTGTGTAAAGACATGTCTCGGTTCGACGGCCGGCCTTAGCCCAGTTGTGTGACGTGAAGGGGCCCCAATTATGCTCCCCACTAGCTGCCGCGCGCTGAGAACGTTCTCAAGCGCTCCGACCGGCCGACCAAACGCGCGTGGTTCAATGAAACAGGGTCAGACCGACACGGTTGTGTGAATGCATGTTTTATCCACGTTACACGTGGGAGATAAAGCAGGTTTTACTTTTTTCTTCACACTAAAGGTATCTCGGATTAGGAAATAGTGAACGTGCTCACAGAAACCGTTAGAATCGGACGCATAGAGCCTTCAACAGACAACTTAAGATTTTTTTTGTAAAAAACATAAACGTAAACATTTTTATATTTTACAGAGAAGAAACAGAGCCTGAACCTAGCTTACATACAATCGCCAATTTACAAGACAAAACAGGCTAGAAGTGAACAGAGTTCATAAGGCATTTACAATTGTGGAATGAACTTGATTCACACGAACACGAGCTAGACATACCTTGTGTTGTAGCTAGCTAAGGGGTGAGGTGAGGAAGTTAATTAATAGAATGGTGATTATTATGCAACCACGCAATGGTTCACTTCAAACGCTAATAACGATGAGAGGGAAGGTCCATTCTTACCATGTGCACTGAGGGAAACGTTTTTAGCGGGTTATGTTAGGTTAGACTGACAACCTAAATAAGCCATTTTACAGGATACGACTGATCACGGGTCGATCTTCAAGGTTAAGCAACGCTTGCCCAGGGTGATCTGTGAAAGAATGACCATCTTAACATACCGAGTTTCCTCCGTGCCTCGAAAAGCACGTTAAGCCGTTGGTCCCGGCTGTCATTTGTAGATCTTTGGCAGTCGTTACGGATTGTCAGAAGTCAGTAAATCTGACTCCAGTCTTGTCATAATTTACCGTGTTACCAAGTTAATGGGTTGTGGAGGTCTAGTAGGCAGCAAATCCGGCTTGACTGGAAGCCAACCAGAATATACTCGTAGTTGGGAAAAGGCTAGGCAGATGATGATGATAGGATACGACTGACATAATTATTTTAGGCAGTTGTCATTTGAATATACCTACGGGCAATTTCAAGTGACAGTTTTGCAGAACTATTAGTTTTTGTGACTGGAGAAGTTTTCTGAGTACCTAACACACAAAATAATGAGCATATTTTAGACTAAAGAATGAAACAAAAAGGAAAATATATGGCTTTGGTCCATTGATTTGTATTTTTGTATGTAACGAATAAACTTAAAAACTACGGGACCGATTTGAAAAATTCTTTCAGCAATGGATATCTGCATTACCAGCGAGTAACATCTAGGCTATATTTTATCCCCGTACTCCCACGGGAATGGGAACTACGCGGGTGAAACCGCGTGATGTCCGCTAGTTATATATAAATACATTCTAAAACCATGCAGCTGCAATAATGATTCCACATACATAAAATATACAACGTTAACGTTATGCAGTCATTCATGGCATACTTAACAATTTGCTGGTGTGTATGTAATATGTATAGAGATAACAGTTCGCCTTGAAACGAGTCCTGCGTTCCATTTTCCTTATACTGGTAGCTGCGTTTACAGACTTCTATTGGCTACTTTATTTACTTTTAAATATAACATATGAAAATATTAACTAAGCCAGACCATCTGCGACTCCAGCTTTCTCAAATAGATTGAGAAGGAAGTAGAACAGTAGAAGGGCAAGAAAATTATGGTATAAAAGTCAGAAGTATCTACTGAAAGTCTAACAACCAGTCTTACCCAGCAGCAGGGTCGTGCAGCTCGGACAGGCAGTCGCTCCATAGACAATACTGGTCGTCATCTGCCTAGCCTTTTCCCAACTATATTGGGGTCGGCTTCCAGTCAAGCCGGATTTAGCTGAATACCAGTATTTTACGCGGAGCAGCTGCCTACCAGACCTCCACAACCCATTAACTGGGTAACACGGTACTTCATTGCAAGACTGGAGTCAGATTTACTGGCTTCTGACTATCCGTAACGACTGCCAAACATCTACAAATGACAGCCGGGACCAACAGCTTAACGTGCTTTCCGAGGCACGGAGGAAACTCGGCATGCTAAGATGGTCACCCATCCACAGACCAACCTAGGCAAGCGCTGCTTAACCTTGAAGATCGACCCGTGCGGCTGTCATTATCTAGCCACGAGCTCCTCCCATAGACAATACTGGTATTTAGATCAATACGGTAAACTAGAAGCCGATCCCAAAATATTAGGGAAAAGGCTAAGCTAACACTTTGAAAGCCAACCAAGAGGTAGTAATGCAATGCAAGTAATGCAACACAATGGGCCTCATCAGAAGGCTTAAAGACACCTAAAGGGTAATTGAGAGGGCAATGCTTGGAGTTTCTTTACGTGATCGAATCAGGAATGATGATATCCGCAAGAGAACCAAGGTTAGCAACATAGCCCGAAGGACCGCTAAACTGAAGTGGCAGTGGACAGTGCAGATTGCTCGCAGAACAGATGATCGATGTGGCCGAAAAGTTCTGGAGTGGCGAACGCGTACCGGAAGATGCAGCGTTGGAAGACTTCCCACAAGGTGGACCGATGACCTGGTGAGGGTCGCGGGCAATCGATGGATGCAAGATGCATGGGACCGGTTGTTGTTGCGACACTTGGGGGAGGCCCTTGTCCAGCAGCGGACGTCTTTCGGTTGATATGATGACGACTTTTGAATTGTCAAGGTTCGGTCAGTCGGAGATAAATCTATTTAGAACCTGAAAAGCCGTGACTAACTAATGTTTTTTCTAAGTTTAATGTACAATGTTCATCTAGAAAACAATGCACTAATAGCCTAACATGTCTATGGACTACGCAAATTCATAGTTGGTCGTGGTTATTACAAAAGTAGGTACGCTATTGAGTCATGTTTAACCTTGGCAAAGACAAAGAACGCACTATTGTGCGCCTGTGCGGGACAAACAGTATAGCCGATAAAAGTATACCTAAACAGGTAGCAGCGCGTGTTCGGAATATGTATTGTTTGTTGAGCGACGGTGTTTTCGCAACTTAATGAAGGAGGTCACAGTGTAACGAATTTGCGTATGGCTTAAGTTTTCCCGCGGTTTTGCTCACGTGGCTTGCGAGAGACGTGCATTTTTGAAGGTGAAAAGGAAACAATGACAGTGGACGATTATAGCTTTATCTTTCAGTAACAGAAACTCACCAATGATGAAGTGGCAATGATTCGGGTCACTCAAATCTAATTGACTGTCGTGCCAGCAGGCCGGCAACACGAAGACGAAGAGGGCAAAGGGTGTAGAGTGTGAAAACTGAAAACCCATTAACCTACCTATTTCCTGATTGAAACTTCCCGTGACCCAAGAGCTGGCTTTTACTTGGCCAGAGGCTAAGCATTGCCATTCGACGTGCAAATGCCACCAGTCTCTTGGGCACATTACCAGCTGTCAGCGTTGATGACGAATTTTTTATGCTGTATTTTAGTTTATTCACAGTTTCGTTTTAGAAAAACAACCAACGGAGCAAATCTACATCGCAGCAAAAAGAACCGCAACGCCATCTATCTAACTAGCAGCGAACTAAAAATCCTGCAACGCGCAAGCAAAGTTTACTGTGCGATATGATATACATCAGCCCGCATATTAACTATCGGGCAGTAGCCAGCCAGGCACAACAGCCGCCTGGTCGGAGGATCCTCCTTTTCAATTGAGGTGTGCGGGACTTTACTCTCTGTTCCGCATACCCTCCAAACTGCTGCCACAGTTTATTTGTTAATTTTACTTATTCTTGTACCTATTTATCAAACAAGAAAATCATACAAAGAAATGATGTAAGGCCTCAAACTCCTGGCTGTAGTTCGTAGATATAACACGGTCGTTATGAGTAGTCTTGGGGGAGACCTAGGTCCAGCAGTAGACGTCCCAGTAGAAGTCTCATAACTCTGACAAATACACAATACCAAGGATTACCTTGCTTCCAAATAATTAGGTTACGGAGACTAAGAAGTCGCTCCATGTAAATGGTATTCAGCTGCATTAAGTTTGAGTGGAGGCCGACCCTAACTAGGAAAAGACTGATGTTGGTATTTTCAAAGCATATAATAAAGTAATGTAGGTTGTGCTTGTTTATGCTCCTGCAAAGGCAAAACCATTACTTAATATTACTAGACTTTTAGCATCAAACCCAAATCTATGTATTGATCTCAAACGGTAGGAAAGTTTGAACTAAGAAAAGGGATCACAAGCCACTAGGTGTATTAAAAGGCTCGGAAGAAAGGGAGTATTAATAAAGAAAATGCATTAATTTAAAAACAAAGGCAAGGTAAAATCATTTCAGTTGACTGCTAACAGGAGTAACAGGCCACCTTCTACAAAATTCCATTACGATTCTCTAATCCGTACTACTTAATATTATAAATGCGAATGTAACTCTGTCTGTCTGTCTGTAGCGCTTTCACGCCAAAACTACTGAACCGATTTAAATAAAATTTGGCACACGGATAGTCTGGAGCGTGAGAAAGGACATAGGCTACTTTTCATTCCGGGAATATGTTCCCTGGGGATCACGCGGGCGAAGCCCCTGGCAGAAGCTAGTTTACAATATAAGTGAGTAAACAATGGCGTCGTCGTCGGAGGCGGACCGCTCCGCTCGCCTTTGCCTCGGCTCGTGCAATGTCACTGTCAAGGCCGCGCGATAGCGATAAGCATTCGTCACATCGCCACGTTTAATTGCATTCCAGCGATATCGCGATATCGCGCGTTGCATCATCGCAACGTGATGTTGCTGAAATGTGATTTTTTAACTTCCTCGCAATTTATGAACGGTCATTTTCTCTGCTTCACTGATTAGTCACGGCGGTACAATCACCGTCGTATTATGATCGATTGTTCTTTAGCTATATTTTGAATCATCATAGTTATTTTATATCCGTAGTCAAGGCAATTTTGTGTCATCAACTCGTGGCTTCCACCCGTCTGCTGCCGGGATTTTAGACCTTACAGTTGAAATTAAACATCTTCATCTTTACCGACCAACATCTGGAATAACGGTTCTAAAGTAAAAATCAAATATCATAACGTGTAAAATATTCACTACTAGCTACATGCCTACCTTGTCATAATAGCAGGAATTGATCGAATTACGGCTGACCTATGGAACAATTAAAGGTTGCATAATTTACTTATTTTTTTTTTGGCTACCATTTTGCAATATGTGCATAATTTTAAATTGTCATAAGTTCTTGAGTTACACGCACGTTAAGCCGTTACTCCAGGATGTCATTTGTAGACCTTTGACAGTCGATACTGACTACCTTCTATTTGAAATACTGGTACTCAGCTGTCTCCGGTTAGCTGGAAGCCGAACCCAACATAGATGGAAAAGGCTAGGCAGATAGTTTAACTTCTTGTAACTCAACCTGTAGTTTTCGATAGCTTTGAGGGAAAAAGGTGGTCATCGAAAATAATATTGCTAATACACACGACACTACGATACGATTGTACGATTTGTCTCCTTTCGTGAGAGGGCACTGGCTCCTGTAGCACAGATTTATCACCTAGCACAGGAGTCAGGGACTTCACTGATTTTGTAAACTTTCTTATGCAAATAAAGATTATCAATAGACTGATAGAAAACGCACAGCCGGAACTACTGCTCGTAGAAAGCTAAAATTTGGCATGTAGGTTCCTTGGGGAGTGTGGGGGAGAACTGAGAGAGGTTTTCCCGAAATTTTTACGGGAACGGGAAACCCTATTCGCGCGGAGGAAGTCGTGGGCAAAAGCTAGTTCGTTAAATTTCGTTTATTTATTTTTATAAACAATATAAATTACATTTTTATATGTATCTTAAAATAATACATTTAATATATTTTTAAATGTATTTAATTTTTTTTTTGAAACAGTACTTCGACTGTGTCGGGAGCAGCATTATTATTATTTCCTTTATTTATTTTCTTTACATATTTAGATATTTTTAAACATTTTTATACAATATATACATTAGAAAAATAAAAACATTTAAAAATATAAAAATAGTAGCCCACCGATATCGGGAACAGGGTCCAAGCTACCGGTGGTCAGGGCTCCAGAGATAGGAACCTCCTGACAATGCGAGCCGTGTCCAGAAGTACCGCTTTCTGAATCAAGCCCATGATCCAGCTGCCCAACGAGAGCCTCCTAAGGTGTTGGTCGAGGCTCGTGGCTATTAAGCCATTGGCCGATACGACTATCGGTACAATGATTGCGGAGTCCACTTCTATTTTATTATTATTATAGATTCTAATATCGAACTGAGTTCAATGTAATAACTCCAGCTGAAAGTCACCTTCAGTGAGTTGTTATGTCAGACATTTACTGCGCATTCCAATGCTTTCCGTATCAAGAGTTACATACTTACACATGGAACGGCCATGTGCAAGTAACTCCCAATACGGAAAAAAAAACTGGCCAAGTGCGAGTCGGACTTGCGTGCCAAGGGTTCCGAACACGAATTTCTTTTTTTTAATATGTTATTTTAACACTATAGAATTCTTATAGTTTTTTCTGTAATCTGTAGGTAAAGATCTATCATCTTCATTTTCTTAAAAACTTTAGACTCAGTAGTTTCGGAAAAAAATACCACTAGTGGTAGTACACACCCCAGTGGTAATTTTTCGTCTAATTTCTTGATCCATTTATTTTAAAATTATGAAAAAAAATGTAATTTAAACCCTCACAGTAAGCCCTTTCATTTGATATGTCACACGATATTGATCAAAAAACTTTTTTTTTAATTTTCTAGTTTGACCCCTAAAGTGACGCCCATACTAAAAAAAATATAATTTACGTAAAGCTTCCGTGTTCGGATTACAGAAGTCCATATTATGTGTACCAAATTTCAATAGAATCGGTCCAGTGGATCCGGAGAAAACTGGGTATGACAGACGGACAGACAGACAGACAGACGGACGGACAGACAGACAGACACCCAAGTGATCCTATAAGGGTTATGTTTTTTTGTTCGGAACCCTAAAAACTACTTAAAAAGTAATTAATATCCATATTAAGACAATTTTTGTAGGATTTTTCAATTAACTGAAAATGATATGACACTATATTTTAGAAGCAGACATCCTCCAAATAAGTGTTGTTGAGATGAACTACATAAAGTACATTTCACACTAATCCTTATATATAAAACTAGTTGACCCGCGCAACTTCGTCTGCGTCACAATTTACTGCTCCGCTCCTATTGGTCTTAGCGTGATGATATATAGCCTATACCTAGCCTTCCTCGATAAATGGGCGATCTAACACTGAAAGAATTTTTCAAATCGGACCAGTAGTTCCTGAGATTAGCGCGTTCAACAAACAAACAAACAAACAAACAAACTCTTCAGCTTTATATATTAGTATACATTCTTCCGTTACTGACTGGTTGAGTGACTGACAGACAGCACACAGCCGAAACTACTGGTTGTAGAGAACTGAAATTTGGCATGTAGGTTCCTTGGGGAGTGTAGGGGAGCACTAAGAGAGGATTTCCTGAAATTCTAATGGGAACGGGGAAGAACGGTATATGCGCTTACGGAGTCGCAGGCAAAAGCTATTGTGAAAATAAGCCTAGGCATTGATTCGGCCCAGTCTTGCCAAGAAGTACCGTGTTACCCAGTTAATGGGTTGTGGGGTCGGGTAGCCAGCCGCTCCACGTAAAACACTGGTATTCAGCTGAATCCGGATTGACTAGAAGCCGACCCCAATGTTGTTGGGAAAAGGCTAGGCAGATGATGATTGATTCGGCCCTTCGAGTAACCTTAATATCAATAAATTTCAATTAATCAATTTATTTATAAAACTTTTACAATAAAATGTGTATAATAAATTAACTATTTCGAATATTGGACCAAGCCTTGAGGAAAATACAACACCCAATAAAAAAAGTACTATCCTACCAAATGCAGTTAGTATTGATACCGGTACCGAAAGAATACAAATAGCTCATTAGTAGAAAACGAATAGAAACCAAAAGTCACGCGCGGAACGGCATAATGAATGGAGTATGAGACCGTGATCTGATTGTGAAGGCATCGTTCAAGTCATCTCGGAAGTCGCAGTGTGGCGTGAACTCGACGCGACTTGCGACGAATATTAATACTATACACAACCTTCTGCGAGTTCAGCAGTGGAATCATTAATTGATTGGATACTACATCATCATCTGCCTATTTTTAGGGTTCCGAACAAAAAACGGAACCTCTTATAGGATCACTCGGGTGTCTGCCTGTCTGTCTGTCAGTCTATCACAGCCAGTTTTCTCCGGATCTACTAGACCGATTCTTTTGAAATTTGGTACAAATAAGGACTTCTGTGACCAAAACACGGACGTGTCTCATAAATTATTAAATTTTTAGTATGGGGGTCAAACTAGAAAATAAAAAAAAGTTTTATATATCATGTTATATATATATCAGTGACATATCAAATGAAAAGGCTTACTGTGAGGGTGGTGAGTTTAATTATATATATATATTTTTTTTTAAAGTAAATGGTTTTGAAGTTATTCAAAAAATTACCCCCCCCCCTTATCTCCGAAACTACTGATCCTAACATATTGTAAAAATGGAGATAATAGACCTTTACCTATACTTTACAGGAAATAAGTATTCTATAGTGTTAAAATAACAATATGTTAAAAAAAAAGAAATTCGTTCGGAACACTTTGCACGCAAGTCCGACTCGCACTTGGCCAGATTTTTCACCAACTATATTGGGGTCGGCTTCCAGTCAAACCGGATTCCGCTGAAAACCAGTATTCTGCGACTGCGTATCTGACATCCATAACCCTGAGTAACGCGGCACTTCTTGGTAAGACTTTTTTGGCCCTTACATAGAGGCAAAAGCTCAAGTGGCTGCAAAGAAGTTGTGGATTCTGGCTAAGGTGAGACGGTACTTCACGCCGGAACAGCTGCTCAAACTCTATCAAGCGCAAGTTCGATCGTGTATGGAATACTGCTCTCATCTTTGGGATGGATCTGCCAGATACCAGCTTGATGCCCTTGAGTCAATTGAGAAACGAGCCAAGAGGATCACCGGCAATGAGAGGCTTGTCGCGTCGAAGCTCCAAAGTCTTGAACATCGACGACGAGTTGCTAGCCTGTCGGTTTTTTACCGGTTGCATTTTGGGGAATGTGCGACGGAATTGCATAATTTAATTCCGCCAAGCCCGTTCCATCATCGGACCACAAGACGAACGGCGATGCGCCACCCGTACATGGTAGACATCCCACCCATACGCACAAAACATTTTGGGAACACATTCATAGTGCGTACAGCTAAGGAGTGGAATTCCCTGCCGGAGTCTGTGTTTCCTGATAGCTACAACCTGGGAGTCTTTAAATCAAGAGTGAATAGGTTATTTCTAGGCAAGCGTGCTCCATCTTCGACCACATGCTCGCTTATCATCAGGTGAGATAGTGGTCAAACGCGTGCCTACCAATAGTAAAAAAAAAAAAAAAAATATGACTAGTGTCAGACTTAATGGCTTCAACAATCTGTAACATTACTATATATGTATAACAAAATTTCATTATTAGCGTGCTTTTCGCATTCTGGTGGCTCTAATGAGTCGAGGAGTCCGGCAGTGCGATTTTGTAAACATGTCGAAGTGAAAGTTGGGTAAAGAGATCACGTAGTGAGCTGACAGCTCAGCTCACTTTAGCTTCGTCGTTCACCTTACCGACGAGAATCGACTGCCGGATTACTATCTGTCTAATCAAAACTTGAATTTGATTAAAGATAGCCACCATAATGCCTGGGTATGAGTATAAACAATTAGATAAATGTTCAGTGACCCTCTGCCTTAACACGTACACGAATACCTTTGTCTTTCTGAAAACTTGGGTGATCAATTGATCATCACACCAGCTGCACCATACTACCCAGACAATGATGGAGCAGTTGTCTCGAAGTCGAATAGACTTGCATAATGATCTCACGGCGAACTTCAAGATCACATGATTTTACTTTGAGCACTAATAGAGCTCGCAAAAGAGGCGTATTGACTTTCAGTCTATTCAATAGCGCACATACGACGACTACAGTCAACAAAGCTATAAGCTATTTGGCATAACTTACAACTACTTTTAAACAATGTAGTGTGTGCTGAGTAGATAATTTCTGTACACTACACTCGCAAGTATGTCATAAGCTTAAAAAGTAATGCACATTAGAAATAAAAAATGGCAGTGCAGTGGAAAAATTAATATATTTGCCTGTGTGCCAACTTTACCTCGGACCTGTGAGAATTCTGCTCCCAATCAGACGAGACGATCAAGAATCTTAACAGTCTATGAAGAAAGAATCCACAGTGGATCGTCCTGGGCGCTGTAGCCTGCAGTACTTGACAGTCTGGCCGGTGGGCCGCATCGCCCAGCTACGTGAAGGCGTTACAAACCGTTTATTGGTATTCCCCTCGACTCGGGCAAGCGCGATTATCATTGTAAATGTATTCGGATGGGCAGACGCAAGATTTTCTTAGTGACGATAGTGTAACGAAAGGACTCGGCGACTTTGCGTGGGCGTTGTTTTTTTTTCTTCTATTTGCAGTGATGACTTGCAGAAATGCTGACGTGTCAAAAAAAAGCTCCAATAGGCTGGTTGTACCTAATATCAACTACTAGTGCCACGCACATTTTTATTTACTTCTGTTACACAAACCTCTTTCTGACAATTACGAAAAAAATATTTCTTTAAGCCGTTTTCGAGTTCAGCGAGACTATAACGAACAGCAATAGGGGAGATGCAAATATACGAGTACATAGGATTTATAAAAAAATTGTTGATAAAAAAATATAAAATAAAGGGCAACGTTTTCATTTTAGGTAATATCGATTTTTAACAAAAATAATTAATTATATTAACGTGAAACGGAACGTACTTAAAAACAACAATCGGCGCTTAGTGACGTCACTGCTGTTATGACAACGAAAAGGCAAACCTCATGTCTTTGAGTTAGGACAGTTCTTGACCATTGGCAGACTGAAGTGACGTCATCGTCCGTTTTCGCGCGTAAATTTATACTGTCAGTTTAATAACGCAATTTTGGCAATAAATTAAAGCGTTTTCAATTCTTAATTATGTGGTGGACTATTCTAGATGTAGTTCTGTAAAATTATGGAAATGTTGCATGTTCCCTATTTAGTTAAGATGCAAATTACTAACAACTACTTACGAGTAGTAAAATTAAAAATGATTATTTTGTTAAATATTGCGTTTTGCGTACAAAAACCGCAAAAACCTAAGGCATTAAAATCGCACAGTCGCAGGACTAATGGGCCTCGTCTATTTCCAGTACATGTACGAATGCAAATCGTGTTGCGGGAGTATCCTCCACCCCGGGCAGGTCTGGCGATGGAATATCAATTTGCGATCAAGCGTGCTTGTAATAAATGTGCCTATTATCACCTTTGCCTTTGCCTATTATCACCTGCAGGTTTTTGTATAGATCATCATAGTAGCGCAGGAGATGAGAGGTGACCTTTTTTACTATCGATAGGCACGCGTTTGACCTCTATCTCACCTGATGGTAAGCAATGATATGGTCGAAGATGGAGCACGCTTGCCTAGAAGTAACCTATTCACTCTTGACTTAAAGACTCCTAGGTTGTAGCTATCAGGAAACACAGACTCCGGCAGGGAATTCCACTCCTTAGCTGTACACACTATGAATGTGTTCCCAAAACGTTTTGTGCGTGTGAATGGGATGTCCACCATGTACCGGTGGCGCATCGCCGTTCGTCTTGTGGTCCGATGATGGAACGGCTTGTCGGAATTAAATTATGCAATTCTGTCGCACATTCCCCAAAATGCAACCGGTAAAAAATTGACAAGCCAGCAACTCGACCGGCTCCATGACCGGCCCCTGCTTCGCTTGGGTGAAATGAAAATCATGGAAATATGGTGAAAACCGTATCTAAATCCGTTGCGTGGTTTAGGAGAAGTAGGTGATCGGCTGAAATTGACTTTATGTTATACACTTCTGGACACATCTATTGGCCCACCTTGTATTTTCAGTTTCGTTTGGTCCTAGCTAAAATTTTATATTAGGTCGAGCAAAAAGTTTTTATGCAGTTTTGAACCTGGCACATTCACAATTTCATTCAATAGTCTTTTTTTGAATTTCGAACACAGAATTTAAAGAAACAAAAGACAATTTGGAGCCTGTTTGTTGATATCAAACAATCGAATACTAAGAAAACTTGGTTTTATTGGTTTACTTGGATTTAATTCTTGAAAAAGTGATTGATATCTTTGGTTTTGCAACAAACATTATTTATTCTTAACATTAAGGTGAGGTTCTATCAATAATCTATGGATACTTCACCCGAAGTCGCCGCCCAAGCTGTGGCACTTATTCAGGCCGGACACAGCCAAAGAAACGTGAGTGCTCAACTTAATTTAAGTCGATCTGCGGTCCGAAATGTTTATCGGAGGTACCTAGAGACTGGCGGCTTTGTTCGTCGCCAAGGAAGGCCACGATCACGGGTCACAACTGAAAGGCAGGATCGATTCATCGTGACGACCAGCTTGGGAAATCGTCACCTTACCTCTATTGAGATACAAAACCAACTTCGCGACTTCCACGGAGTATCTGTGAGCGCTCGAACTGTTCGGAGAAGGTTAAAAGAACGCGATATGGTACCACACAAGCCAGCTAATGGGCCCAAACTAACGCGAGCCCACCGAACAGCGCGCCTTCATTTCGCACGCAGTCATTTAAATTGGACACAGCAAGATTGGAGCCGTGTACTCTTTTCTGATGAGTCTAAAATTGTGTTACATGGCAATGATGGAAGGAAGAAGGTCTACCGACGTAAGGGAGAGCGTTTCGCACAATGCTGCTTTGAAGAGAGGGTTGCTTATGGCGGTGGCTCATGGACTGTCTGGGGCGGTATATCCGCGAGCGGCAAAACTCAACTTGAGGTTGTTATAGGACCACGGCTGTCAACATTAAATGCTGAAAGGTACATTCGTGAGTGCTTAGAACCTCACGTGATACCATACGCGGACTATGTGGGCCCAAATTTCCTTTTTATGCATGATAAATGATAATGCAAGAGCCCATGCGGCCGGCACCGTCAGGGAATATCTTCGGGATGTGAACATCACAGTTATGGACTGGCCAGCCAGAAGCCCAGACATGAACCCCATTGAGCACATGTGGGACGAGCTAAAAAGACGTGTTAGGGCTCGTCAGCCAGTTGCCCAGACGATGCAGGAGTTGAAAACTGCCATAGAAGAGGAATGGGAGATGATCCCTCAAAATTTCATAGAGCGGTTGATAAACTCTATGCCTAATCGTATGAGAGCTGTGGTAGATGCCCATGGAGGCAGCACGCGTTATTAAATTAAACCTTTATTTGATAAAACATGTTTTTTATTCAAAAATCAATTGCCTTTAACAAGGCGCATATCCGACTTGTTAGGCGTAGCTCCATGTCGTATGGTATTCTGAATTCAAATTTAAAACAATACGATCGAAAAAGATGGTAAAATGTATCAGGTTTAAAACTGCATCAACAGTTTTTGTTCAATCTAGCAATCATATTTCGGTAGGGGCCATCGAAACCTAAACTCTAAGGTGGGCCAATAGATGTGTCCAGATATCGGGAAAATAAAGTCATACACACAAAAGCTTGCTTGCAGCGGCTGCATCGAGTACGGGGCCGCTGCGTCTCCGTGCTCTGATAGTTCTCTGATAGTTTTACTAGTTATTTCGTGAATACTTTTCAAACAACCAGCGAGTTGGATTCGCGCATTTGGTTTCGTACCGTCGCTATTATTGTAATCCACTATCATGCCCTTAAAATAGAACTCGAAAACATCTCTTATAATTATAACCCTTTCATTTTTTAATATTATTTTATCTTGTTTTATCTATTTTCTTTTTCTCTTCAATACAAACTGTGAACAATTCAAGTGCTACCTATTGTCATTATTCAAATCAAGCAAAAAAGAAATACGTCATTGATGTCTATGATAGTATTTATTATAGTTTTTTTTAGTTCCAAGAGTCTCTTAGTTAAATCGCAGACTGATGACGGAGGGACGGACTTGGCGAAACTATAAGGGTTCCTTGACTCCTTGTCGTTTTTATAGGGGACCCTTAAAATGCATAATTTAGGTACATCAAATGTAAAAGTGGTCCCAAATAATAAGTACTTTTTTATAATTATATATTTAGAATCATTGTAAAAGGAACAGAACAAGAATAACAGAGGTCACTTACAACAATGATAGTGCTGATAAGGTGGCAATTGAAAGACCCATACTGGTAAATTATTTATAATTATTTTGTTATCTTACCTTTATAAACCCTGCTTCGTGCTTTTACGGCCGAAACAAAACACTTTTATTAAATATTTTCTAAAACTACCAAAAACTTAATTCATAACATTAAATAGAGCAATAAATAGTAAACTAAAAAACAATAACGAATGAAAGCTTTGCTGACTGCAGCTGTGTTACAATACCTGCCAGGACACACACACACGTGGTAGCGCGCGAACAGCGAGATACCGCGAGCGAACGGCGTGAGCGAGGCGTGCGGGCTGCTGATGCACCGATCCGTGAGGTGCCGCAGCAGCCGCTACAACTTCAGAAACCGAGTGGCCCTGGAGCCGCCATGGAAGTACGTCCACCCCTGCCGACAACCCCGAGTAGTATATACCTTCCCAATATTCAAAAACCTCTTGACACATCCAGGTATGTAACCCCCCAGTGACTGTAACTTACGCGACGTACCATTAACCGAACTCATTGCCATGCCAAAAAAGCCTTTGCTTCGCGACGACAGGGTGCCAGCTCCAGTTCCAGTTGTAGTAACAGATGCTGCGGAAAAACCTTTTCATCGTCGTCGCCCTCCAGTCTTGGGAGTCAAAAAGATCGTGACATAATAGACCAGGGTCGATAATTTTTGAAACCAAAAAAAATTACAGTAGGATGAAACCCATTAGAAAAGGAGGGAAATATGATAAAAATGAAAGGAAAAATAAATTGCGGTCGATTCGAGATCGGGAAGAGGGAGGGGGTGAGTTTTTAAGGGTAAAAACTAGTTTTTCTTGATTTCCGGCAAAACTATGAGTCCTATGGAAAAAAGTTAAATGGCAAAGTCGTAGGTAATAAAAAGATCTACAACTTTTTTTCCTAGTTTTATTAATTTAAACTTAAAAATTCTTCATAAAACTGACAAAATTGCGTCAAATGCTGCCAACCGCGTGAAAATCGGTTGATTTATTGAAAAGTTAGTGCGGTTTGAATATTAAAAAAATATTGCTCTGTGAAACTTCTATCAGACTTTTGAGCTTGAAAAGCTCAAAAGCATAGAAAAGCTATCTTTTTCAAGGTTTACCATTTTTCTACACTTTTCTTACTTTTCCGGCAAATCCAGATGTTGTATCGCAACGAAATAGCAGGTATGTAGTAAAGCCCAGACCCTCCTAGGTCCGTTCCCACTTCTCTATGAAATACCTTGCAATGGGCTAAAATTTACCGTAGGTCACTCAGGTATATAAATTATCTTAAAACAGCAATACATAGGTATCAACAAATATTATTTAAAGAAGATTCTACAACTTTTTCAAAATATTGTAGATGTCTTATTAAATATTAACTTTATTAACTTATTTGTTTGTTAATTATAGTAGTATATTTCAATTTGCAATTTTTTCGTTTATCAATGTAACATGAAATCTTACGTTTTTTGAGTAATTAAAGTGTAAATTTTAATGAATAGCTAAAAATAGTACATAATGATTAAAAAAAAATTCGAATTTGAGTTATTTTTAATTTTTTGCATTTTCTGAGCACATTTACTACTACTACTACTACTACTACTACTACTATTTAATGTATATTTTTTTTACACCATCAGAAAGTAGAGATTTCAACGAACAAAAAGCCCCCAGACTTTTTGGAAAAAGCTGATATTTTGACGCGAGAATTTTCGATTGAAAATTAGGGTGTTTTTTCGATATCAAGTCAAAATAAGGTGAAAAAGTGATAAATATTTCAAATCAAAAAAATTACCTACAGTGTCTATAGGACATAACAAGGTAAGTTTTCACAAAATTTCGTTGAATTTTTTTTTTTTTTAATAAAAACAAAAAACCAAAAACTTGGTTATTTGAATTTTTCACCTAAATTTTGAGGTTATGTGAAAAAATTGTGAATACAAAAGTTGTAGATCTTTTTATTACCGACAACTTTGCCATTTAACTTTTTTCCATAGGACTCATTGTTTTGCCGGAAATCAAGAAAAACTATTTTTTACCCTTAAAAACTCACCCCCTCCCACTTTCACTGATACTTATGATATAATATGATTTAATACAATAATTAATGTCATTTATAATTTAAATAATAATTGTGCATGCCTAAATTGGTAAAACACAGTGAACTGCGCATTCACCTAACACCTGGAATGTATAACTATGTACTGTGTTTCGCAATAAAGTTTGAAATTGAAATTGAAATTCCCGAACTCGAATCGACCGTAATTTATTTTTCCTTTCATTTTTATCATATTCCCCTCCTTTTCTAATGGGTTTCATACTACTGTAATTTTTTTTTAATTTTTTACCTTTTTTGAAGGCTTCAGCCCTGGTCTATAATGGATTTGTGGGTATGAAAGATGCGTTATAGCCGCAAGTATAGTAAGTTGCTACTACTGGAGAGCTGTCCCAGGGAGGGTTGTCCCAATAATCAGGAGCATGATGCATTCGTCTATGGTTATGAGTTTGGTTGCGCGTTAGGAAGGGCAGCTTGCGGGTTGAGCGCGCCGCGGCGTCGCTCTCGGTGAAGTTGGCGAGCCACTAGCGGACAGAGCTCCTCGTAGGGCTCCAGTCAATCTGCTTCTCATCGTCCGGCTCCGCGGGGAACTCAAACTTATGATACACGGAAGGTTCACTCGTGGCCACTGCTTTTTCCCTTGTCTTGGGCATCTTAGGGCGTCGAACAATTGTTTTCCTCGATGGACCCATAATGGGGCGCCGAACTTTTGTTTTTCTCGAGGGCCCCAGAATGGGCTCCAGCTCTGGCCTCTCATCGATCAAGTTCTCTTACCAGTAATCAGGCAAGTCTTCGGGCAGCAGCGTGCTCTCAGGGGGAGCCGCGTATTCGTTCGGGTATCTGAACCGCGATAAAAGAGAACAATTGCTCCATGTAATTAACAATATTAAATAAATTATATACATACGGCACGAGTCGCACGTTACCGCCAAAAATAGGCAAAAACTATATCTGACATAATAATCGCTACGTTCTTGACAACCGAATTATAAAAAACTGCCAATTTTTTTGGAAAACCTAAAGAGGATTGTAAATGGTCGCAAAGGTGGAGAAAAAATTGTTTTTGTAATTTTTTTACCGAAAATAGTTCAGTCACTTGGCTTTAATTTTCTTTAAACTACAAAGTACCAACATTTTGGTTCATCGTATTGATAGATAAAGAAATGTACCTACAAAAAACTGTTGTGATTAGTTATCAATTAATCATGATAATATCCACTCAAAAAACAAGTCAAAATCATCAAAACAATGAATGTACAAAAATTGATAAACACTGCCTCCTGTGAGGATTGAACTCACGACCCCTGGTTTACGAGACCAGTGCTCTACCACTGAGCTAAAGAGGCGTTGCGTAACTTCGCGAAATTCTGAATCCTTTCCTACGATGTACAAAAAACTCAATATAATATTTTTTTCTATCATTTTTTCAGAGCTTTGCTATTTTATATGCCTATGTTGAGATTGAGGAAGATACTATCGAACAACAACACCCCAGTAGTGCGAAAACTATCTGCCTAGCAATGAAATAAGTCTGAAATAAATGTATTATTATTAATTTCCACCATCAATAAATTACAAATCTATTTAGTAAGTTAGTTAGAGTATTGAAAAATAATGGAAATTAAATTTGAAAAATATTGAAAAATAAATTACAAAAATAAAAAATACGTGTATTTTTCTTTTTATAAATCAATAAATATTTACAAAGATAAAACGCATCAAAACTCGGGAGTGCGGGGGCTCGTGACGTCAGAAAGTACTAAAAAATATACCACGGCATGACGTATTGAGAATTTTAAAAGCGTCGTACCTTCGTCACTTTTGGTTTATGTAACAAAAGAAAAAAAAACGGGTTAAATATTTTTCGATAATCTAACGTAATAATAATAAATATAAGTTAAGATAAATCCGACATTAAGAAGTTCCCCTTTGTAGATTATCCGTTTCCGGTTAGACTGAAGCCGACCCCAACGTACTTGGGAATAGACAAGTCTATCCACTGAAAAAATTAGTCCGTCTGATAGATTTTCAGATTTCTTATGGTTCTTTTAATCTGTAGGTTGATCTGCAGTTTAGGAGATACGTGGCGGCATTTTTGGTCTAAAAACATCCAGATGTAAAACAAAGAAAGATGTGGATTTTAAAGATACCAGTCAAAGAAAGTCCTAGTTAAAAGAATGAATGCTAAAATGTTCGAGCTTGCTTTGCTTGCTCTTGATGCACGGTTTCTTGTCATAATATTGCCTTTTCTGTACCTACCTAATGGATAGGGGACACCACAGGCGTGGATTGCTTACGGCATCAAGAAGTCTTCACTGCACGTACGCAACGTATGCAACGCATTATGATATCTGGACTCTGGATTTTAATAGGAAAAACTATGCAGTAGAAACACACTTATCGTATGCAACGCAACATACGATACAAAAGCGTTGCATACGTTGCGTAGGTACGTAGGACCAGTGTGTTTCTCGCTTTAGGTACTTGTATCACCGCCGCCCGCGCCAGCAACAGCGAGTAGCAAGTTAAGGCTTTTATACATGCCAATGACCTTGTGCATACAAACGGAGCTAACTACACCTCTACGCGCCACTTCGCTACCCGTGTTTTTTTTTTAATAAAAATAGTAAATATTTTTTAAAAGTACCAAAACCAAATTATTTACATTTACCAACTTATAAAAATTTTACCAATTTTATAAAAAATTAAGGAGTAAAATGGTTTCATCTTCTCGATTTGGAGGTAAACTTTTTTTTTCTTATTATGTGATACCGATTCTGGCTTAACCAAATTACGTATCATGTACATTACTACAACACCACATATTGTATGTACCCATATTTCAGCAAATAAATTATTTGTATTTGTACCTATTTTTTTCAAATGTAATTTCTCAGTAAATGCCGACGAAAAACTTCATCTGCACGTTATTTTTAAGCTTTTTTCGAGAGAGCCTTAAGCTTGAAACTCAAAACGAGTTGGAGAGCAGCGAGTAGCGAGAGAACAGGGCCCCAAGTCTGCTATTACAATAGTGTCAGAATGGTCGATCACTGATCTCATAATTGTTGATTTTGACAAGTTTGGTAATCTACTAACATAATAGTGTCATTATGGCTTTCCAATGATCAATCACTGACACTCCACTGAACGAAATGGCTTAAAATGATAATCTCGTACATAATGACAAATGAATGACAGACGTATGCGGTAATCTGCTAAAATTTTGACAGTTGCATCGATCAGTGACCTACCATTAGAACGTAATTGTGTAGTCATTGCTTTTCCAGTCACTGCGCCCAGGACCACTGACATGTCACTGACCGATCAGTGAATGACCATTATGAATTTAGCAGATTACGAACTTTTAGCAAAATGACAATGGCATCGTGTTGGAATGACGAATTTATAAAAATTAGCAGACTAGGGGCCCAGTTGCGATAGTTTTGACAATCGGCTTTAAGCGAGGGCTTTTGTGCGGCGGATGATTAATCGCAATTCTCGCTTCGGCCCGCACTGTAGGTAGAAATTACCGCTGGTTGGTGAGTTCTGACCGCCAAACGAGCATCGCCGAGCGAGTACAATCTTTGATAGCTCTTGTCGCTGCGATCAACTAGAGGTAAGGTAAGAGCCGCTCGCCGGCAGTGTGAACAGCCGGCTATCGACTATAAATGTATACAGAGTCTCTTTTACTCACACCACATCTATATCTTTTGTACCTTTCATCAGCGAACAAATAGTCGATAGCTACTCGCTTCCTCGCCGGTGCTGAGACAAGTGCTTGAGGCTGCGTTTCTACCAGAGATGTACGAGGATGCGTAGCGAGGGATGTGTTTGTTAAGGACCAATTGATCCGCTTCAGCCACGCTCAGTGCAAGCGATCCTATTGCTACAATACGCTGCCTAAGCCACGGAGCAAAGCTGCGGGAAATTGCTAGAGTGAAATATCCAGGCGGGTGGACGGAAGAAGATAACACGTCATCATTATTTGAGTTAATATTGTACCCGCCGCCACTGCTGAGTTACTGATACTTAGCCACCCACATTAGACGACGAAGCCGTAAAATGAGCTTTAAGTATAGGCCTCGCCTCGCTTAGTTCGGCAGCAGATAGTATAATCTAATACATACATACCTTTAAACGAGCAATTCTTGTATATGTATAATCTGAATGTCAGAAACGGCTCCAACGATTTTCATGAAATTTAGTGGGCAGGGGGGAGCGATAAATCGATCTAGCTAGGTTTATTTTAAGAAAACGTCGTTAAAAAAACAAGCTAAGCTCGGTCATCCAGGAACTTGATATTAATGTTACAGCATAAACAGTATTCTAAAAAATCGACCAAGTTCGAGTAGGATTCGCACACTAAGGGTTCCGTACCAAAAACGAAAAACTAATGTTTCAAGCCACCCCTTATTTTTTTTCTTTTACTGTTGATAGACACGCGTTTGACCACCATCTCACCTGTTGGTAAGCAATGATTTGGTCAAAGATGGAGCACGCTTGCCTAGAAGTAACCTATTCACTCTTGACTTAAAGACTCCCAGGTTGTAGCAATCAGGAAACACAGACTCCGGCAGGGAATTCCACTCCTTAGCTGTACGCATTATGAATGTGTTCCCAAAACGTTTTGTACGTATTTATTTTTCCTATTATTATTTTTTTTAAAGCGTCAATTAAGGTTCAAGAGATACAACCGGCTGAGATAGACAGACGGAAAGCTATGGCCGGAAAGTAATAGGGTTCCGTTGGTTACGTACTTTTCGGGTATGGAACCTAAAAATATTATGTATAGCGTAGGTAGTTATAACATTAAATGACGGCTTTATTTTCGCAACGGTTCAGTAGAAGAATGTATACCCATTTAACCAGTTACGTTGACATAAGGCCCAGGTTCTGATTATACTTGTAGTAAAATTAATGTGACATTGTCTGAAATTCAACACCCAACAACATCACTTATATCCGTGTCAATCGCATTCGCATTTGACAGCTGAGTAGAAAGGGATAGAACATCGATATATTATAAAGATAACTAAGGGCGAAAGAGATTTATTTTCATGTCTCTTTCTTACTCTTTTTTTCTGAATCTCACTATGGGACCTATCAATAATTCAGCAGTGGCGGCGGGTACAATATTAACTCAAATAAAGGAAATATGCGATTTTTTTAAATAAGTACCTTCATCAGCGACGAAGTTATAAAGCTACAATTAGAAAGAGAAGTCCAATATGAACTTTGACGTCAAATTCCATGACGCATATTTGGATAAAACAGCGTTTTCGCGAGAGGGAAAAAAGAAAAAGAATAAAGAGAAATAATAAAGAGTATTCCATTATATTCTTTTCTATTCTATCTCGTTTGTTTTTCGACCGATTTGATTTTATTTTCAGTTTGTATTATATGGTTTAATATTTGTAGAAAAACTGTTTAGATAATAAATTATTTTTTTCATGCATATTCCCTATTACGACGTGTTATCTCCTTCCGTCCACCGCCTGTACATTTTAAACTAGCAAATCAAAGTTGTATCCTGCTGTCACATGCGACTTCTCAGATTGTCACGACATATAATTTGCGTTTAACTTATAAATAAGATAGAAAACAAGACTAAAACCTCGTTGGTCTTGGATACCGGTACGTTTAAAGTGCATATAGTGCAATACAGGTTTTAGTTCATGGTCTGGTATCCACGGAAGTTAGACTGGTATTTTGGTTACCGGTATCAAGCCTTGGATGCTACTAAAGAATTTCTGTTGGAATACCAAACGAACAAGGCGGTGTAAACTTTGAAACTCTTCATGAAACACTTATACATACCCCAAAATATTCATGTTTCTTGCTTATATATTTGCTATTTATTCGAGTATTTATTGTTTTTTTTTATTATTTTTGATAATATATATTAAAAAAATTGCTACGATAAATATTATTTGCTTTGAATTCCAATAATATGTTCTTGCTTACCTAATCGCCGTCTGTCCAGTGTCTGTAACAAACAAATAAAGGAAATTATAACAAAACGAATGCCGAAACCCGGGATCGAACCAGGGACCTTTAGATCTTCAGTCTAACGCTCTCCCAACTGAGCTATTTCGGCTCGATGGGGTCTCAACGAAATTTCGCAATACAAGCTCACACCGAACTAAAATCGTTAAGCTATACAATATATGCCAATGCTGGCCACCAAAGTTGTGCGAGGAAGCTCAATGGAGCGTAGAGGTATGCCAGAGCTTGAAAATATGTGTCTTTCGACCAAAGCTTTTGTTAGAGCAAACGGTTTTATAACATCTTAGTGCTTATAAACTGGTGTGTGTGACCGGCGCAGGTAGTTTGAATTTTGTTTGAATGGAACTTAGGAAACAATCGTTTTAATGTTCTATTATTGTTGCTAATAACATAATTGTGCAGGTATTCAGCAAACCACTATTTTCAATCTGACATTGTAGTTTATTCTATATAATTTTAATCATATTTTAAATTGCACTCTCATATATTTTAATCTTCTCATATCTTTAGTTTACACCTTCTCCTGCAATATTGTATAGTTATGTTGCGGTTGTCTGTAAGTGTTGCAGCACTAGAATATTTATTTTTCTTTTTAATTATGTTATTAGCTTTAAGTACGTTGTATGCGATGTTGACGATCCTAATATATAAATAAGCCACCGCTAAAACTGTCGTTTGACTTTTAACTAACAATGAGTAAAAATACTCTGCTAGACAAATTGAGGATCTACACAGGAAGATTTCTTCAACAAACAGCTGGACGAGCAACCTGAGTGCACTTTTCGTGTCTCCCCTCTTGCTTTTGCAAGACGAAGTCTGCGTTAAGCACTATAAGAGCTGCAGCAGTACGCGAGGCTAGGAAAATAAATTTAACTTATTGGTGGGCCGAATATATCTTACCTACTGTCATACCTCGCTACGCACATCTTTCAGAGATGTGCGAGGATGCGTAGCGAGGGATGTGTTAAAAAAAAGTCAAGAACGTTTATTTCAATTAGGCCATTAAACGGCACTTTTGAACGTCATCATTACATTTAAAATAACATAGTGACTCTACTGTCCATTCTGAAGGGTAGATTCTTATGGAGAAGAACGGACAAAAAACTCCATAGTTACTCTTTTCAAATGAATGTTTTACATGTGCTGTGGTATACAAAACTTTTGTTAATTGTATGTGAGTACCATGAACCCAGAGTATGCAGAGGTAGACTTATTAATTTTCTAAATAAGTACATGGTACTCACATATTTACAAAATATTGGAACCATTAATTTTGGAACCGTTTGTTAAGAACGAATAGAATCGCCTTATTTACCTCAGTCAGCGCAAGCAAACGGTGGTGGAAACGCAGCTTAAGAGGAGAGGAGAACTTTCGCTCAACCGAGCTCTCATCCACGTTAATGGCTAATGTGAACTATATTTTGAAGGCAACAACGTATAACTGAAACAAAACCATGGAGTGCGGCTGGCTCTCCGACTGCGAAAAGTGGAGGATAGAATCTGCGGACAGAGTGGCCATTTTTATTAGAGTCTACGAACGTGCGCTTACAGCGTTGTAGATCATTAAAAAGCAGTACTGTCTGCGTTTGAACTTCGTATAAAGCGCGTTAGTCCATGTCATCTAAATGACGTCGGCGCGATAAAAAAAACGCCGTGTGCAAATCCCCTTAGCCTGATCTCGATCGGTACCATTCCTGGACAAAGGCCCCCTTTCCTGCTTCCGCGAATGAGAGCCTTTTAGTATGACGGGAACAATCCAGTTATCATTGGTGGTTTCACGCGACCCCGTCTCACTGTCTCAAAGCGCGAGTTCTCAGAAATATCTATCAGAGCCCACCACAGATATAATAAACAAGTATTATTATGGAGCCCAGTTTGTTCAGCTTGCGGCAGACATGTCCTATCTAGTCTCATGCGGATTTAGCAGCCTAAGTATTCAGCCACGTCTGCTGTCTCAGGATGCACGATGCGTTCACTTCGTACCTAGCAATCTGCATGATTTTTCGTAGGCAATCAGTTACATTAAACTTCCAGATTTGCCTCAAAGATGTCAAGGACCAAGTTTGTTTACCGTAGAGTAGGATATTCTATATTGTCACCGAAATTTGAGGTCCCATTAAAATGGTCAAATTTTAACACAGCGCGAGCGTTCAGTCCTACGTCTAACTAAAGATATCCAAAAAAAAAATGACTGACTAAAGTGATTATATTTTGACCTAAAATAATTGCCGGCACACTAGAATAAACACACCATGGGTAGGGGACTTGCACTCGCGTTTTTCGTTTTTTATACCATTGTCCTTATTTTCGTGAGTTTAATGAGACCTTATACAAACGAATAGATTTGAGACGGGGAGACACAAACATCCATGGGTCATTTTTATTTTAGTAGCTTCTTTCCTTCGCGCATCAGAAGCCTTCCAAGCGATTTCCGCTATGTCTTTCCTCACCAGGAAACTTTGCCATAGTAAAGGACCTCTTGTAATGTCTTCCCGCCCACCTTTAAGGTATTTCTTTGCTTGGTAAAGTTTTCGAAATTTGTATTTATCACTCCAAGGCTTTCTAGTTCTTGAAGGAGGTGCTTCAAGACTTTTGATATGATTAAGTTTTCTATTTTAAACCTGCCTACGAAATCGAGCGTATTTAAGAATAACAGGAATATGGAATAACAGCGCCTTCCGTAGATAAGTGGTAAAAATCGTTCGTGCAAGTTGAGATTAACTTCTAGAATGAAGACTTTCATTCGACACAAAAGTCCGTTTACAAGTTGTCTAGCCACGGAGTTTTCAATTGAACTTTAACATAAGAAACTCCAGTTTGTAAGGTTAGAGTTGGTAAGGGACCTACTTATATATACCTGCTTGTCTTAGCGAGAAAAAATCCGTCACAAAAAAAGTACCTGCTTTAAAAATTGAACGTTTGAATTTCAGTTCGCGTGGGATCGCAAGCCTCGCGGTTTAAGCCTTCAGATTATCTAATTATTTGTAAACACAGGTTACACAGGTGTGAGAGATCTTCAAAATAAAATAAAGGTTTAGCGGGATAAGACGCCTCCAATGGTGCGAGAAAATGATAATATACTCGTACAGAGGTACTAACTTTGACAATTTTATTTTTACTTTTGAGGTAGCAAGCGCCATCTAGATTTTAGCGCAAGAACTAACTTTATCTTGAACCGCTGAAAACAGATGGCGCTAAACATAATCACGTTAATAAAAAAAATAGATTTGTAGCCAGAATTCCAGATCCTCAGTCAGGTCAGGTGGTAGTCAGGTAAAGCAAATATCCAGTCAGTGATACTCCTTGTCACCAGTTTGCATATAAGCAAACTACCAGGTAAAATGGTGCAAATAGAATCACACAGATGAATCAAAACAAAACTTTGATTTGGAGTTTCAGTTCCATAATAAAAACTGGTGACTAAAATGCTTGAAACAGCATTTACTTAGTGTGAACATCTCCCTCAAGGTTTTGTTTCGATTCACCTTGTTTTATGGAACCTATATGACAAAGTTATAAAAAATAGCTCACCATTGGTCTCCTCTTCTGTCAGCTTAGCCTGCACAGCCTTGTCCTCCGCCAAGTTCCCCACATCGTCTAACACTACACCGCACTTCTTAAACAAAGAACTCCGCAGCCTCATCAACTTCTCTGTCTCTTTGTAAGCTTTTATTTCATCCTGGAATCATTCAAAGTAATTATGTGTTAGCTTTAGTATTCTAACTTTTTTTAGTGTTAGGTATAGTATTCCATAATAACTATTTGTACTGAAGCTTGAAACTGAGGCTACTATTAAATTGAACAGTGGCTTTAATAGACTTATAGCTGACAGCAGTAATACAGCTATTGTTCCCACTGTGTTAAGTTTGTGCATTTAAGTTGCCTATTTTTGGTGAACAATAATAATTATGTAAATTCTATATGTCCTATCTATATTATATTGTTTGGGACTTGATAAATCTTCCTATCTGTAAGTGTATGCTGTGTTTTTGTACTCTTGTGTCCATCTGTGTTACTACTAACACAGTTTTTAAGTTTATTTGGTAATACTAACACGCTAAGGGCCTTCGACGCCTGAAAATAAACAATTTTTATTTTATTTATTTATGGTCTAAATGTTTAATAGTGCTGTGTTTGTAAGTTGTTTAAAGGTTGAATAGTAGGTACTGTGTTTGTAAGTTGTTTAAGTAGTTAATATTATTAACCTACACACAATTATAATATTTTTAAACACAAGCTTTTATCAGCTGTTAATCTAAAGGTACCTATTGATTTCTCAATCCCTTACCAGTCAAAATAAATACTAGTTATAAATATGTGCCTTACACAGCCTTCAAAAGATTGTTTATACATACCATAAATTGACTTAATTGATAGAATAATGCCTTTACCTTTAAATCCTTCAGTCGTGAATGAGATCTGCTCGACAAACACTCTTTTAAATGTGTATCAGACCACTTTTCTCCATTGTTGATTAATACCGACGGGGCAGATTCCGGCACCCTAATATTAGAGGACTTTTTAACTGATTCCCTTGGCCTAGTTCGAGGCGGAGAGGCTGCGACGTCCAAACTCTTTATAGTCTTACGAGGTTTTACTACATACGTCCGTTTAACTTTGTCACGACCAGATTCTGGTACATAGTCATTCAAAAAAGTTGGAAGTTCATTAAAAAGTCCCGAGGAGCTCACGTTCGAAACGACTGATTTCGCGCCAAGACGTACAGACGACGGTATATCATGGCGTGTAACAAAAGAACTCGATTTTAGGCTGCTTCGTGACTGATTGTGGACACGAGACATGACCCTATCATATTTATTGTTACGAGTCCTGTTCGCTGAATCCATAACTTTTAAAATTTTGTAGGGTTTCGAAATCGAGTTGTTTTGCTTACCAAAATAAACTAATTTGACAGCTGGAGCCTGTGTTCGACAGTCAGTTAGTTTTTTAAATTTACTGTCATTGTCATACTGAATTTTAAAAACTGGAAATGAGTATTTTTGCACACAAAAAATGAAATTCTTACAATTTTGCTGTTTCTAGAAATCGTGTTTTCAAATAATAACAAGTTTATTTTATGATGTTTTATAATTTAACAAGAGAGAGCTAGCGTCAGCTTGCTTTTCGAGAAACAGGCGGGATAAAGGAGTCAATTCTAAACTTTTGAGTTTCATTTTTGATACCGAACTTTCTAAACTTTTGAGTTTCATATTTGATACCGAACTTTTAAAAGCGCCAGGGTAGCCCGCGAAATTCAAATATTTTTATGTTTTTACAATTTGCCGGTCAGTGTAAAGCTGTATGTTGAACAAAATACGATTCGCGGCGTACTTTGTTCAACATACAGCTTCACACTGGCTACCCTGGCGCATCCACCTTAAACCCAATGTGCAACTGCAGTATCTCTTTTTTTAATTTTAGGCTGTATGTAATATAACATTAAGGTCACCTTAAGGTGAATGCTCCAGGGTAGCCCGCGAAATTCAAATATTTTTATGTTTTTTGCAATTTGCCGGAGAGTGTGAAGCTGTATGTGGACCAAATGCATTCCGCGACCGTAACGCGTATTTATCTAAAGAATTATTTCTGAAATATTCATTCTTTCGAACTACATGAACTTAGAGGGCTATATTGATGATTAAAATGGTTATAATTCTTAAAATGATTATAATTCAAATTGCAAAAAACAAAAATATTTGAATTTCGCGGGCTACCCTGGAGCATTCACCTTAAGGTGGATGCTCCAGGGTAGCCCGCAAAATTCTATTTATTATAGCCCTCTAAGTTCATGTAGTTCGAAAGAATGAATATTTCAGAAATAATCATTCTTTCGAACTACATGAACTTAGAGGGCTATATTGATGATTAAAATGGTTATTATTCTTTAGATAAATACGCGTTACGGTCGGGGATCGCATTTGGTCCACATACAGCTTCACACTGACCGGCAAATTGCAAAAAACATAAAAATATTTGAATTTCGCGGGCTACCCTGGAGCATTCACCTTAATGCATAGTGTTCTTTTATGGTTCTTTCGACCAAAATAAAAAAAGTCAAATGTCAACATTGTTTGATTAATAAATCTATGACATTTTGCTTTCCCGCCGTATTGAACAAGTGACCTTACTTTTTGAAAAAGTTTTGCGCATTAAACCTTTGACAAGTTTTCTTTTTGTGAATAATAAAAATAGGTTTGAGGTACCTAAGTAAATGTCTTATTTTTACTAATAGGTATATATATATTTTTCTCGATTGTCTTCTTTGCTTGAAGAAAATCTTGCTATTTTTGTGGGTATAAATTTTTTCGCCGACTAATTCTTTAGCCAAACATATTTTTTGTATGTATCTTTGCATTTTTGTTATTTTTCTGCTTGGGTTGGTGTTGAAATTAATTTTTTATCAATTTATTCATAGATATTTATTGAAAATGAAGACGGATGATATCGAAGCCATTTTAAGGCAGCTCGAAAATAGTGAAATTTCAGAGGATGAATCCAGCGATAATGAAGATGACATCGACTACTATTCGAGTCAAAGAGACCTTCAGACGGAGCTAGATGTAGATAAATCCCCTACTGATCCTGAGTTAACCTTTAGTCAACGAATCTTTTGATATTCAACATTCACAGACCATTGAATCAAGCCATACCTGCAACCCTCGAAACATAGTATGGAGAGTAAGAAATGTGGATATTATCCAAAACGCTTTCAAATTTGAAGGAAACACTGAGTGTTCACAAGAAATTCTGGATTTGGAAACCCCTTTTCAGTTTTTAGAGTTCCGTGCCTTAAAAGAAAAAACGGAACCCTTATAGGACCACTTTGTCGTCCGCCCGTCTATCTGTCAAGATTTTTTATCTCGGGAACAATTCTGATAAGTCAGAGCGCCATCTATTGAGAAAAAATAAAATGCACGAATGCAAAAAAAATTGGTTGCCTGTAAAGTCGGTATACGGGCGAAAGTTTTACGTGACAACGACTTTTTATGTCTGTCTCTCTCGCTCTTAGGCGGGCTAACCATGCCCGAGTGGAAGGGACGCGTGCCTCTCACTCGCTCTCATTGTGAGCGCATAACGTGAGCGGAGCGTAACGCAGTTTCTTGAAGTGTCACCCGGCAAACCAATTTATAAGACGTTGTCACGTCAAAAATATCACCATAACAAATTGTTAAGTTAATTGTTATACTTTTAATACGTGCCAAAATAATAGTGAAAGCATTAATATATTTCTAAATTCTTCGCCTTGTCAGTTTACGAAATGACATATGACGCATTTTTCTGAATCACGGTGTTAAAATTTTCCATTGGAGAACAACCCTCACACGACTTGTAACAGCGCAGCGTTGTAGGGCTTGCTTGAAAAGTATCTGCCATGGTCCAAAACCGGTAAATCTCGGATTCTTTCTGGTTCTTAGCTCGGAAAAAACTGCGAGACTTGTTTCCTGAATTATCTATAATACGTACCTATAAATTTGTACGGAACCCTCGGTGCGCGAGTCCGACTAACTTTTGACCGGTTTTTTTTCTTACTTCTTCGATGAAGAAATATTGAAATTTCCTGTGGAAGAGTCAAATAAATATGCTTTCCAAAGGAATCCCAGCTTTACAGAACCTATTACTATCTCAGAATTACGAAAGTTTTTTGGAATTCTTATATATACTAGTGTTTACATTATCCTAGTCAGTGTCAGGTCATATTGGTCAAACATTGCAAAATTTTAACCCATAGCACAAACTATGAATTGCAACAGATTTGATAAAATCAGGCAGATTTTCCATATGAATGACAACAGTAAACATTTTTGCCCCCTGATCATCCCCAACACGACAGATTACATAAACTTAGACCCGTGATAGACCACTTGAACAAAAAAAAATACTACTGTAGGTACCATTTGACCACCGGCTATCACTAGACGAGCAAATGTGTGCAACAAATACTTATCAGGCATTTTATGAAACAATATTTACCTAATAAACCCCACAAATGGGGATTCAAATAATATGTTTTATGGTCTCTTTCTAGGTATGCGTACAGTTTTGAGGTTTACTCAGGAGCAAAGGATATTGAACGTTTAGCTCGCGAACCCAGATCTCGGAGTAGTATCGAATACAGTTATTCGATTGTTACGACCGGTCCCAAGGCACATCAATCACATAATTTATTATGACAAGTTTTATACCAATATTCCTCTGCTACATTACTTGATCAAAGAAGGTATTTATTGTCTTGGCACTGTAGGTACAGCGAAACAGGCTTGGTAAGTCTTGTAAGTTGCCAGAGAAAAAGGAAATCCTGAAGTCTAATGTACCCAGGGCACTTACCATGAAAACGTTGCCTCTTTTAAAGGCATAGAATTTTCGGCAACAAGCTGGAAAGACAATAAGCAAGTTTTATTGCTTTCCACCTACGTTGGTTCTGAGCCAGCAGAGACTATAACCCGTTACGAAAAAAAACTAAAAACGAATATCCAAATATCTTTCTTCTAGCTCAGGTAATAAAGGAATATAATGCCCACATGGGAGGCGTAGATCTGATGGACAGTTTTATTGGTCGATATCGCATTCGCATGAAGTCGAGAAAGTGGAAAACAAGGCTGTTCTATCACCTTTTGGATATGAGCCTGATAAATGCTTGGGTACTGTACAAAAAGGTTTGTACAGTGAAAGAAAAATCCCAGAAGGACATTATGAAGTTAAGTAGCCGACTCAGAACCGACCTTGCTGACACCTTATGTCGTTACAAAAGTCGCCCGGAAAATAAAAGTGGAAGACCAAGTACCAATAGTCGACGGGAAGAGATTCCTGAACCGTCTAAAATACCACAGATGGGTGTACAAGTCCTACCGTCTACTGATGTCCGTTACTTATGATCGTGTTTGACATGAAAAAACATTTAAGAATTCAAGAAATAAATGTAAATATAACAATTGTAGGAAACTGACCTCTTGGATATGTGTAAATACGTAAAAGTTTGGCGAGTTTAGAATTAAGTTGAATGAATTATGGTGTAGTTTGAAAGAATGAATATTTCAGAAATAATCATTCTTTCAAACTACATGAACTTAGAGGGCTATATTGATAATTAAAATGGTTATAATTCTTTAGATAAATACGCGTTACGGTCGCAGATCGCATTTGGTCCACATACAGCTTCACACTGACCGGCAAATTGCAAAAAACATAAAAATATTTGAATTTCGCGGGCTACCCTGGAGCATCCACCTTAAGTGACACCTCTGTATTATTTTACATTAAAATTACATTTATTATTTTACATTAAAATGTAGTTTCTGTAAAAACAACCAATGTTTCGCATTATTTTATACTTAAGAGCATAATTAGTTAATTCGAAATATTTATGGCCACAATGCCTGAAGTATCAAAATTGATACTTTTTTTTTCTAAATAAATATATAATATATACTTATGTATTTTTTTCTTCATTATTTTTCCCGTTATCTAGCTCCTGCAGTGAACACATAAGTAGGTATTTTTTTTATTTTAATTTGGAAAATCAGGCTTCTAAAGGATAACGACCACTACGATCCATTTACGACTTATGAGCCAAATAAACACAGATCACAAGTATATCTAACTAGCGATTCATATTCACTCTTCGGCACATTTATAGCACAGGCTTAGCCTTCTCTACATATAAGTAGTATTGACATGTTGGGTTAGTCCGAGGGTTCAAAAAGCAAGTAAGTGAGGGCAGTACGCATGAATGAGCGAGTGAAGCGAGCTCGCAAATTTTTGCATCCCACCTCGGATAATAACTTTATGGACTGATGCAAGAAACTCATAAATTGAGAAAGGGCAGAACACAAGAGCGAGCTCGAAAATTTTTGCATCCCGCCTTGTATAGGTTTTATTTCCTTTTACTTAATCATTCATTCTTACGTATATTATAAATGCGAAAGTAACTCTGTCTGTCGAGCTTTCACGCCAAAACTACTGAAACGATTTAATTGAAATTTGGTACAGAGATAGCCTAGAGCCTGAGAAAGGACATAGCAGGCTACTTTTTATCCCGGGAGCATGTTTCCTAGGGAAGCGGGCGAAGCCGCTGGCAGAAACTAGTACTTGAATAAAAGTAACTTTCTGGACTGATGCAAGAAAGCTCATTAACTAGGAGAGAGCAGAACACAAGAGCGAGTGAAGCGAGGTCGAAAATTCATGCACCCCGGAAAGGTTCTTTGTTCTTACATAATACATGTACGAATGAAACAAACGCAGAATGTGAGAGCGAGCGTAGCGAGCTCGAAATTTTTACACCCAACCTATTACGGACGGATTTCAATACGTCACCCGTTAAGGTGGCACCCGATCGAACGACCGTAACAAAAAGTCAACGAACGGTCGATTGTCACCACACACACCCCTACATGCGAAAACCTCAGGAACAAAAGTATTTAAAGCACTTCATTTCGGAAGGGTTTACTGTCTTTTGATCATTCATACTTGAAGATAAGTCTTTTGTTGATTTATACAGAAAAAGTCATGAAGTTAGAGATTGCAGTAGATACGCGAGAGCGAGCGAAGCGAGCTCAACAATTTTTTCACCCCTCTCTCGGCAGGTTTCGTTGCATCAAAAGTTTAGAGGTGACACCCGACAGTGACAAAAACCAGTCAATGAGCGGTCGGGTGTCACCCCTAAATGGGTGTTACCCGGTGCCGGCCGCCCTCCCCCCACGCTACGCTACTGAGTGTAGCTACCTAGTACCCACGATAGATTGATTGACAAAACGGCCGTCGCGGCGAGTGGCTTTGTGACGATATTTATTATTTATTATTTGCGTCGTAGGTCGAGGAGCTCGTGGCTAAATATTAACAGCCGCACGGATCGATCTTTAAGGTTAAGCAACGCTTGCCAAGGTTGGTCTGTGGATGGGTGACCATCTTAACATAACGAGTTTCCTCCGTGCCTCGGAAAGCACGTTAAGCCGTTGGTCCCGGCTGTCCTTTGTAGATCTTTGGCAGTCGTTACGGGTTGTCAGAAGCCAGTAAATCTGACTCCAGTCTTGTCAAAAAGTACCGTGTTACCCAGTTAATGAGTTGTGGAGGTCTGGTAGGCAGCCGCTCCTAGTAAAACACTGGTATTCAGCTGAATCTGGTTTGACTGGAAGCCGACCCCAATATAGTTGGGAAAAGGCTAGGCAGAAGAAGATTATTTGCGTCGTATGCTATGCGTACGTACTAACGTACTTAACGCATTAGCAGCCAGCAGAGTTGGTTTAGTTTAATTAATTTTGTGGACCGAGTTCGATGTTCGGTTAGAGTTAGCAGTTGTGGCGAGTCTCGTGCTCTGGTTGTAGAGTGCGTGTAGATTTTAATAAGATTACAGAGAAAGCTGAATCCCTAGTAGATCGGCAAAGTAATAGTCTACACTCCGATATGCATCATCCGATATTCAGCTTTTGGACAATGAAAACATGTATCCATTGGTAGACGCAGATGTGCGGTAAGCGTATTTAGGGTTGCCTTAATTCAGTTATTATTACATAATGTCATGTGACTTTAACTAACTGTTAATTTGAAGTCCTTTGCAAGATTCCATTTGTCACTTTAAGATGAATTGACCCTGAAAATCAGACAAAATGCAATTAATTACAATACAATGTAATAGAAAAAAAAGACATGCTGTGCTGAATAAAAATAAGTTGGAATGAGAAGAGGTTGATGACTGTTACAAAAGAAAAACAATTTTAATTAAGTAAATATTTATTTCATTGTTAATCTGCATCTAAATTTATAGGTACTTATTTTAGTTTCAAGACTTTCCGACCAGTTCATTATGTTTTATGTCATAAATCTGTTTGGCTTGAACCTGGTACTCCTCACACATCGCATTGATTTGCTTTGTTATATTAAATACCAAATCTTCAGACACGCTACTTTGTTTCTTAACTTTTTTTATGTAGTCAGCTTGAACGTCTTTGACTGAATCTCTACATTTTATATATAAAGCCTTTGCATTCTTTGCTAATGCTTCCCTGTGTTCCTTTGTAACCTTGGGTACAGGCACATACAATGTAGTACCATCTTGCTGAGGATTCAGATTCAGCCCGGACCCTTGAATGGATTTCAAGGCATTTGGTATGGCTTGTGGAAATGAAGCAAAGTTTATAACCATAGTTTTAGGATTCTTACGCACTATTTGAGCCAGCTCCTGTAACTCGTAATCTTTGCCCTCAAATTTCACAGTCAGTGTCTCTATGGAGCCAGTTGTGGATCGCAATGATAGGTTCTTAGCAAAATCTTCCTTCATTTTGTCGATAGCTGAACTGCATCGATCTTTCATTTTGTCCACCGGAACAATCTCGTTTATTGCTGCGACATTAATCTCCACTTTAGCTCCTTTACCTTTTTTGTCTCGTCCTTTGTCTTTGCTCTTCGCATAATTACGAGATACTGTAAAATTCACCACATTGGGATTAATAATCCTTTCGTTACCTCTAATTACATTTGGATAGATTATTCTCAAGCTGTTTATGGTTGGTACTGCCAGCCGAAGTAATAACCTAGTACTCATTTTGTACTACTTTCTTGACCTTAACTTTTTTGTACACTTTCATTCAAAAATAGCCGACAAATCGGTGTCGTACTGCGTACATCATAACCTCGAACCAAGCAAGAAAGAATAACAATTTTTTATACGTCACTTTGACAAATAGTTAGTATTGCCCATCTCCAACATCATTAAATTATCTCATAGCAGTGAAACGTTTGATCCACACGACACGAACAATGTAAATGTAGTCTTGTTTTTAATAGTTTTGATCAAAATAGGATATATAAAGCTTTATTATATGGTAAATAATTTTTTTTTCTTCCACGTCCCACGGAGTCCAAACTGCCTGCCCACACGGCAACACAAAATCTTGTCTACGTTTCGAGTTTCGATATTTCGAATGCAAACTTACGCAGATCAAAACATTGAGTACATAATAGACTATCTTTGTGCTACATACGTAGTACATTATTTCCTCAATAATTCGGTATGTAAAGTAAAAATTAACCCATGCCGATTCCAAAACCATTTCGAGATTTTAGGTTTATAAACCTTATATTTCTATTTTTAGGTCAATACAAAGATTTACTTAGTAACATTAAGATTTTGCTTTTACTGAAAAATGCCTCCTTAGAAATAAAATATTGATGTTACCTTAATATAAGTACGAGTAATTGCAAAATATCAAAATGATAAATGGAACCTGAAAATGCAACTATGTCTGTCTATTCACGAATAGGCTAGTTTCCACCATCAATAAATTGCAAATCTATTTAGTCCATCAGTTAGAGTATTGAAAAATAATGAATACGTTTTTTTGTTTTTGTAAATCAATTAATATTGGCAAAGATAAAACGCACCAAAACTCGGGAGTGGCGGGGCTCGTGAGATCAGAACGCACTAAAAATTATACCACAGCGTGACGTTTTGAGAATTTAAAAAGCGTCGAATCTATTGTTATTGTTCTCAGCTAGAATTACTATTTCGTCAGACTTCAAATTTGAACTGTGCACGTCTGTATATTCTGTTGTTGCTAACAAAAGTTAAGAATTTGCTCTATTTTAAATCAAATGAGCTAAAACAAGCTAGAGATAGGACTCCTAGGAATGACTTACCAAACTTAATTCAACTAAAACATAACGTGGTTCATCATAGTACAAGGTGTCAACCTGTCTTTCTCAGAAACTCAATAACTATTTAAAAAAGCCTCTCTAGATCATGAATTGCAATGGCCTATTTGGAGAGGTAGGCCACTGCAAACATAACTTGGTGATATGGGGTTTTATAGGTCCTTCAGACCCCAATGTTAGTGTGGTCCCTCCTTTGTTCAGAACATGAGCCTTATATTAGAGTACCCTAAGTGCATTTACAGCGGTACTTTGTAGGATTTAATGAATGCCACTTATGCTCCAATTAACGTAATCACCTATTGGGCCAAAACAGCATAAAAGTTAATCATCGACTCGAAAAAAAGAATTGTAATCTCAATTTACCTATAATGAAATGAAATGTTATATCTGTAAATAAAATATTTCCTGATTAACATCCATTTATCATCATCCGCCTTTTTTTTTCCGCGCTGGGAAAAAATGCATTACGCATACCCTCACGTCGGGGGAACGGGAGGGGTATGTGGGACTCCCCGGGCTGACCCGGTATACCCACTAAAATAATCCAGCGGCATTCCCGCATCGTCCGAGTGGAAGAGGACTGGGAGATCGGCGCAGCCTTGGCGTCCAGTCCTCCTCCGACTACAACCCGCCTAAAACGGCGGGCGACTCACGTCCTTCCCTTTAAGGGGGAGGGCATCATCATCCGCCTAGCGTTTTTCTAACTATATTGGGGTTGGCTTCCAATCAAGCGGGATACTAGTATTTTACGTGGAGCGGCTGCCTACCAGACCTCCACACCCCATTAACAAAAGTAACACGGTACTTCATGGCAAGACTGGAGTCAGATTTTACTGGCTTCTGACTATCCGTAACGGCTGCCAAAGATCTACAAATGACAGCCGGGACCAACGGCTTAACGTGCTTTCCGAGGTACGGTCGAAACTCGGTATGTTAAGATGGTCTTCCACAAACCAACTTTGGCAAGGGTTGCTTAACCTTGAAGATCGACGCGTGCGGCTGTTATTGTGCCATGAGCTCCTCAAATTAACCTATAATATTTTCAATAGTAACATTATCTACAACCACAACTAAAATAAAAGTTCGCTAATAGTACGAAACAACACTTCAACATCACTAGATACGACATTTCTATTTTCTTTGACATTTGAGATGTACAAAGCTTGACAGTTGACAGGGGTCCAAAGTGAAAATGTCTGTAATATTCCAAACATTAGTAAATAAAGGAAAAACACACTTGTTTAAGAAATTACTGAACTCTACCCAATCTACATGTGAATGCCTTTATACACGGAAATCATCAGGTACCAGTTGTTGTTACTTTTTATGAAATATTGTTACGAAGGTAATAACTTATAGGTTATGTATATATTTTAGGTACTGCCAAGAAATTTGTGTCATTCGAAGAGGTTGTGGACCAGAGGAGAGCTGAGGCGAAACGGAGTATTGTCGTACAAGTGAACTCAGAGGCTTCGTTCAGTGAATTATATGGCTACTGCTCAAAATATGCTGAAGTTAATGGAATTCATCATTACAAAAACACTGGTGGAGAGGTACGTAATTATAATATTTATAATCTTTTTAACATATGCCACAAAGCTACATATGTACTTATATTAAATGACCTAGTATTTGATCCAAGTGAACATTTATTTTTAGCACTACATGCTCATTGAGTTCAGTTCAGAAGAAAACATGAAAACTGCATTTGAAACATGCAGTACGCATCAGAAAGACCTGGACATAATGGCATTGAATTCCCCATTCCTTTGGTTTCGGGCAGCTTCAGGAAAGAAAGAAATATTTGCTACAACTAATGCTACATTGACAGCAATAAATGGACTTGATCAAGTTGATGAAGACAAACTGTATAAGGATTTGGTGAATTGTGAAACAGTGTCAGATCAGATACAGATGTTGTATGATAGAACTATTCTCAATGATCTGGGTGCCAGGCTAAGGTACATGGTTGCAAGACAGGTATGGTTTCATTTGTATAAGTAATTCATTGCTACCATCTTCATAATCTTCCTGACCTTATCCCATGTTACTTGGGGTCGGCGCAACACATTTTGATCTTCCATTCTGTCCTATCAGCTGTCACGCTATCACCAACTCCCTTTTCTTTCATATTGTTTTTCACACCATCCATTCAACTTTTCTTTGGCCTTTCTACTACTTAATTCAATACCAAAATCTAGGAACTGACCACAAGTTACAAAACTAAATGTGTTTTGGTCAAAGAAGCTACTATTCTACAGTGCCAATTATCTTCTACATTAACCCTTGTCCAAAAACCTCAACATGTAATATTTAGACATTTATTTCAGTAAATTGACCAACAAATAAATTTTTAGGTCGAGTGTGTACTTGAGAGCCTGTATGCCAATGTAGCTGTGAGACCATTTGGCTCATCGGTCAACGGTTTTGGCAAAATGGGCTGTGATTTGGATCTTGTGTTGACCAACACTGTAACAGATGAAATGGTAAATATTTTCTTTAGAATTAGTTATTTATTATTTTGTCGAGATAAATGCAACTAACACATTAGTGCATGGAGCTTAGTATCATGATTGCCCCAAAAAAATGAATTGCTCAATGTACAAAATACATGCAAAAATTTTTACTCTCTGTCATCAGCTGCAATGCCTCTTCTCAACTATGTTGGAGCAGGATGCAGCTGAATACTTATATTTTATGTGGAGTAATGATTATTGTTTATCTAACCTTTAAAAGCCAGTGAATCTACTTTTTTTAACTTAATAATGTACATAAGGACAGCCCCTCAAAACTCACGCCCCTCACCACTACCTTGTGTTAAAGCTATGAAGAAGTGATGAATAGGGAAGATGCAAATACAGAATTTATGAGAAAGTGCAAAATTTTTATTTTAGTTAATATTGATGAACTAAAATAATGAATCGAAAGTAATGTGAAACTGAACATATTTAAAAACAACAATCAGCTTTTAGTGACGTCACTGCTGTTATGACAATGAAAAGGCAATCTTATGTCTTTGAATTAGCACAGTTCGTGACAAGCGTCAGACAGGAGTTCACAGGAGTGACTCAACTTCCTTTTTCGGGCGAAATGTCAAACTATCAGTTTAAAACCGCAATTTTGAAAAGAAATAAAAAATAATAATAATAATAATAATATTGGGCAGCTGGATCAAGGGCTTGATCCAGAAAGCAGTACTCCTGGACACGGCGCGCATCGTTAGGAGGTTCCTCTCTCAGAAGCCGTGACCACCGGTAGCTTGGACCCTGTTCCCGATACCGGTGGGTTACTATTTTTTATATTTTTAAATGTTTTTTTGTATTTTTATAGAAATATTTAAAAATGTAATTTGTATGTATATATTAATGAATAAATGGAATAATAATATAATAATAATATTGTTCTACTATACGTGTGGATGTCATTGAACTCCTAAACTGCTGGACCAATTTGAATGAATTTTTTGTAGGCGTTTGGGTGGCGCCCTGGATGGTTTAGATTCACAAATCAGCACCTTGGGTAGGGTAGGGTAGGTATGTAGGGTAGGGTAGGGTAGGGTAGGTATGTAGGGTAGGGTAGGGTAGTTAGGTAGAGTGCCAGTTGACGTGAGCGAAACCGCGCTGGTCAGCTAGTTTTACATAGAATTGTTTATAATGGAAGCAAGATGAAAATACTGCATTTTCCCTATTGTCAATACTGGTACCCACTCCTTGGTTAAACTAGTTGTCGGGTTCTGTCAGCTATATGTGAACAGGCTATGAGAGTGTAGGGCTGTGTTGCAGTGCCTGGCGGGGCGGCGCCTGGTGTACCAGGACAAGCGCGCGGAGGGCGGGCGGGCGCCGTGGGCGCGCCACATGCAGTGCGTGGCCGAGCTGCTGGAGCTGCGCGTGCCCGGCGCGCGCCGCGTGCAGCGCATCCTCAACGCGCGCGTGCCCATCGTCAAGTTCGCGCACCATTACACCGACCTGGAGTGTGATTTGTGCTATAATAATATGTGAGTGTGGCGACATTACTTGTATTGTACCAGAGATCTGTTTTAGGATTTGTCCGATCGACAGCGGCTGCAATAAAGGTATGCGGAACAGAGTGTAAAGTCCCGCAAACCTCCATTGAAAAGGGAGGATCCTCCGACCGATGGTTTGTGTGTTTGGTGGGCAACTGCCCGATAGTTGATATTCGGACTGTAGTATAATAGGTCTTTACCTATGAAATTGCCGTTTTGTATGAAAAAATTTAAACGAATTTTTTTCATGTATTTTTTATTTGTATTAATCGAAGTAATCACCCATGCAATCAATGCATCTTTGCCAACGCAGTGGCAGTTTATTGATGCCCTTCTTAAAGAAATCAGCTGGACGGGAGGCAACAAATTCTTCAAAGGCATTTTGTACTGCCTCTCGGGTATTGAATTTTTTTCCCGCCAAGAAGTTATCCAAATTCTGGAAAAAGTAGTAGTCTGTAGGCGCAAGGTCTGGTGAGTAAGGCGGATGACGGAGAGCTTCCAACCCCAGTTCTTGCAACTTGGAGACCGTCTGCTGTGCAGTATGAGGTCGCGCGTTGTCGTGCAGGAGCAGCGGAGACGAGCGATTGACCAATGCTGGTTGCAGATGTGCCAGCTTCTCCATCATTGTGTTCAGTTCTTCACAGTACACATCTGCAGTAATGCTCACCCCGTTTGGTAAGAAGCTGTGATGAATCACACCGACGCTAGACCACCAAAGAGTGACCATTCTAGGGGTAAGTTTTCGTTTAGGGCATTGTTTAGGTGCTGAACCAGGATCCAACCAACTTGCTGAGCGCTTGCGGTTATCAAACAGAATCCATTTTTCATCGCAGGTAACAATGCGGTTCAAAATTCCTTCATTTGTGTGTCTGTTGAGCAGTGCAAGGCACGTCTCGACGCGTACTTCGCGCTGGCGATCATTCGAGTTCGTGAGGCACCCATTTGTCAAGCTTTTTTACCTTGCCAATTTGACGCAAATGGACCAATATTGTTTTGACGCTAACGTCAAAAGCTGCTGCTAATTCAGCCGTAGATTGTGTATCATCAGCTTCCACAATCGCCTTTAATTCGTCATTGTCGACCAAAGTCTTCGGACGACCGCGAGGTTCATTTTTCAGGTCGAAATTTCCAGAACGGAAGCGAGCAAACCAATAACAGGTGGTGCGTTGGTTTGTAGTGTTAGCTCCGTAAACGTCGTTGATGTTGCGTGCCGCTTGTGCCGCGTTGCTGCCACGACGGTATTCATATTCCATAATTACTCGAATTTTTAACGTATCCTTGATGACGAAAAAGATTGAAATGCGATGAAAATGTAACACTAATCAATAAACAAATGACTACTTTTGGAAAAAAAACCATGTTTTTAAAATAAAATTAATTTGAAATTAGAATTCTTAGCCAAACAAAAATTATTTTGATTTGAAATGGCCAGTACTGCAGATCGGCAATTTCATAGGTAAAGACCTAATATGTTCCAATCGCCCGGAAAACTGATACCGCGATGCAGGATTTTGTTAGTAGTTCGCTGCAGTTAACAAAACATTAACAACGCCTTAAAATCGTTACTGATTAGATTACCCAGCAACTCTGATAGATTTGTTGCTCAAAATGTTTACTTCGAGCTTCGGAGCAAAATCAAATAGTTTAGAATGCAAGAGCGAGCGAAGTAAGTTCGACAGTTTTATCACCCGCAGCAAAAAAGGCCTTGAACAGAGTTCCACTCTGTCCGAGCCCTTTTTTTGTGGGCGGTAGCCGCGGAAGTGTCACATTCATACTGATATTAACCCATTCGTGTGTGGAATAAAATTCGTGTAACACTTGGAAAAACTGGATTTATATTTTTTTTTGTAACAGAACACAGCCGCTCGTAAATATCTCTTAAACAGGAAGCACGCAGCCTTGCCACAACACAAAAAATACAAATTTTAGTCTAGTGTTGCAAGCTTTTATATTATGAATAAATTTATTATTTTCTATGTATAGATTGTTCTAAACAACCCATGTTCCTTCAAATGCCCTTAGCGCGCCGCGGTAACTCGAGCTATTCCGCAACCCTGCACTCAGCTGCCCTAGGTTTATGAACGCAATGTGTTGGCAGGTCGGGCGTGTACATGAGCGAGCTGCTGTGGCAGCTGGGCTCGCTGGACCCGCGCGTGCGGCCGCTGGCGGTGGCGGTGCGGCGCTGGGCGCGCGCGGCCGGCCTCACCAACCCGCACCCGGGCCGCTGGATCACCAACTTCCCGCTCACACTCATGGTGCTGTTCTTCTTGCAGCAGAAGACGACTGATGGATTCGTGTTGCCCACCCTGAAGAGTCTGGTTAAGAAAGCTGGTGAGTGGACGATATTTTCCGTGGATATTTTCGTATAGTATTTTATACAAAACAACAAACAACACAAAAAATCTTTCTTTAAAAACAGTATCTAATTCCAACAATATTTATGCTTTTTTAGCTGTCCCCCGCGGCTTCGCTCCCGTCAACTGGCAATTTTCTTATTTGTTTCTTTCATAAGAACTTTCTCCTGACAAACACAACAAAAAAAAAATTAGCGAAATCGGCCCAGCAGTTCACGCGTGATACCGTGACCAAGGGAAATAGGGATTCATCTCATTCATCTATATCTATACTAATATGTAAGCAGAAGAGTTTGCTTGAATGCGCTCATCTCAGGAACTACTGGTCCGATTTGAAAATTTCTTTCAGTGTTAGATAGCCCATTTATTGAGGAAAGCTAAAGGCTATATATGATATATCACTAGTTTATTAATAAAAGGTTTATATCTATATTCTAATATATAAAGCTGAAGAGTTTGTTTGTTTGTTTGCTTGAACGCGCTAATCTCAGGAACTACTGGTCCGATTTGAAAAATATTTCGGTGTTAGATAGTCCATTTATCGAGGAAGGCTATAGGCTTAGGAATTGTTAGTCGCCGATCAGCCTGAAGATTTGCCATCGGTTCGGGAAATATTGCTGTGTATAAGTGTATGCAAACGCAGTTGCCCTCTCTCTTCCCTAAGGCCCGTATTACAGAACCTTACTCAAGTACTACAAAACTGCGTTCAGCCAATTACTGCTTGAGCGAAGAATCTCGACTTAAGCATTCAGTTTATTTTAGAACTATCCTTAAACTCAAATCAAACGAAACTACGCTTGAGTAGAGATTTTGATTTCTGATTACGTGAGTAAGGAATCATTATGGTAACCCTGAACAATAGTTGGTTTTCTATTGCAATTATTTTTTTTCGTACGATTAAACTGGATCAAAACCGGATGACGAGGTGTATGTACGACACGACGTTATTGACACCAATTGACACTGACAGCCTTTTTTTTTTTTGCTTTGGCTGCGCATACCCTTAACCCTTCAGAGTAGGTACATATGTGCTGTGGTCAGCAAAACTGTGAAACAGTTTTTTTGGCGGGATTATTTCGAGTGAAGTTCAGTGGCTGTTTTTATTGATTCCTAGTGGATATTGTGAAGTAAAATGCTGCCAAATACAGCAAACAAAAAAATAATTAATGTGTTGCAGTCTAATGAAACTCAAAAAGTGGTTCATATTTGGGTTAAGAAATATCTTAAAAAAAAAAAGATTTTTACGCTTTTGGAAAGATATTACTAGAAATATTAAAATCATATAAGAATGTCATATAAAATAAAAAATAAATTATTATAATAATCTACTTCTGCAAATATATCCATTTTGATTAGGTAGGTACTCGATTTATTCCAAATCCACAACAATTTTCATGAGGATCTATACTCAAGCGTGGTCTCGACTACACTTGCGAAAACAAAGATCAAATCTCGCCTCAAGCAGTGATTCTGAGCTGATTGTGATTTTAAAATAAACACACATTGAGTGGAGCTCAGTCAAGCCTCAAGCACTATTCTAAAATACGTAAAAAAAATCATTTTAAAGTGACATTGCTCAGGTGATTATTGATTGTAGTCTCTCTGCTCAAGTCAAGTTCTAAAATTAAAACTCCAACTGAGACTAGTTTTAAGTAATGCTTGATCTGTAGTTCTGTAATACGGGCCTAAGTCTCATAATCCGGACACGAAGAGCAAACGGAGATAAATCAAGCGCAAGACAGAGGTTGTCTCATCGCCATCTTCTACACTCCGAAATTTCAATGGAAATCCCAATTAAATTCTCTGCCCAACCTGAGAATCGAAGCCAGGACCTCACGCTCAGTAGTAGCTCCTGCGACCGCGAGACACTGCTTTACAACATATATTTTGATGTTTCATAATTTCTAAACTCCAGGTAAAGAAGACGTCAGAATAGCAGAAGAGAATCTCAACTGTACATTCCTCCGCGACATGAACAAGCTGTCCCCCGAGAGCTACTCACAGAACAAGGCCAGTCTGCAGACCCTACTGCTGCAGTTCTTCGAATTCTACGCGCAATTCGACTTCCAGGACAAAGCGATCTCCATCAACGAAGGCGTCCCCGTCAGGAAACCAAACGCACTGCCGTTATACATCGTCAACCCCCTAGAACAGGCTTTAAATGTTAGCAGAAACGTCAGCTACGAGGAATGTGAAAGACTGAAATCAGAAGTAAGGAATGCTGCCTGGCAACTAGACGCAGGCCTGGACAGACAGAAGGGAGACGACTGGGGTCTCCTGGCGCTCATAGAACAGAAGACCACACGAGGATTGAAGAAGCTACTCCGAGCGGGAAACTCTCACAGACTCGTCTCAGTTAAAGATCTCTTCAATGATTCTGATGACAACGTACCGCAGAACAGTTTGAGGAGTAAACTGGAAAGACTGTCGCCAAAGAGTGATGGGGAAGTGGAGTCGAGTGTTCAGGAAATGAAAGAACAGCTGGGGAAGGATAAGAAGCCGCAAAGAATGAAGTTTAGGAACAGTTCGGTAGCCCGCGAAGTGTTTCGAATACGGAGAGATAAAATCGTTTGAGTTGTAGTAGAACATAGTTCTGTTGTAATATATGCATCAAGGAGACTGTCTTACCATGTTTGAGTTTTAATATCACGCCTGTGTAACCTGTACGGTTAGGCAGAGTTAGGTTAGAGCAGGAGGATTACCGTATATTGCTGTCGAGTCTACCATGAAGTACCTAGGATTGGTGCTCGACAGCCAGTGGAACTTTGGCCCCCACTTTCGGCGGCTGACGCCCAGATTAATGGGTGCCGCAGGCGCGCTCGCAACGCTGCTTCCCAATCTGGGGGGCCCGAGCACCGCCTGTAGGCGCTTATACCTAGGGATCGTGCGATCCATGGCCCTTTATGGGGCCCCGGTGTGGGCTTCTGACCTGACGGCCGGCAGCATCGCGATACTGCGAAGACCGCAGAGGGCGATGGCCGTCAGGGCTATCAGGGGGTATCGCACGATCTCCTACGAGGCGGGTTGTGCACTGGCCGGATCACCGCCCTGGGACTTGGAGGCGAGGGTTCTCGCCTCTCTTTACCGGTGGCGCGAGGAGGTACGGACGCGGGTTGGTGAACCGATGCAGCGCGAGATCGAGTTGCGTCGGTCACAACTCCGCGAGGCCATGGTGAGGGAATGGCGGGAGGCTGCGGAGAGGGAGAGGGAGGCCGTGGCCACTCTCCCATGCCGCAGTAGGCGAACCGGGCGTCGGCGGAGGGCGGACAACGCCCTCTTCCAGCCCCCGTAGAAAGGTCCGGAGGGACGGTGGACTCGGGGTCGTCCGCCGCGCCCAATCCAGCAGGACCCGAGACGGTGGCGCGTTGCTCCTCCCGCGGGCCTGAGGTGGCCTGCATACGCGGGCAATAGCCGGGGATTATGGAAGCCGTACTAGCTCTCACAATCCTCGGTCAAGTGTGAGATGGAACACCGGGGTGGTTTTTAGTCAGTAAGAGTCTGACAGACCCCTTCGCCCGCCCCAGGCGAGGCACATCCATGAGGATTTTCCACCCCGGCAACAAAAAAAAAAAAAAAAAACAGGAGGATTACCGTATGCCCAACTCTGCTTTCGCTACTCCGCTATAAGAAAATAGGACGTATTTTCACAAAGCAAAGTAATCGATTTCCGACCTTAAGTTATTAGGCTTAATGTCGGAAATCTCGAATTACTACGTTTTGTGTAGATACGTCCTTTTAGGGTATCCATATAGCTTTTAGCTTTTAGGGTAGCCCCGCCCACTGTCCGTCTGTCTGTCAGCGGGCTGCATCTCAAGAACCGTAATAGGTAGATAGTTGTAATTTTCACTGAGTGCGTATTTCTATTGCCGCTATAACAACAAATAATAAAAATTAAGGTTTATGGTACGGAACCCTTCGTGTGAAAGTCCGACTCGCACTTGGCCAGTTTTTTAGGGATCCGTACCTCAAAAGGAAAAAACGGAACCCTTATAGGATCACTGTTGTCCGTCCGTCTGTCTGTCAAAACCCTTTATCTCAGGAACGCGTGGAGGTATCGAGTTGGAATGTATACCATATACTCAGATCTATGGTCCCTTGAAGCTGTAAAAAATCACAGTTCTAAGTTAACGTATAAAAAGATACGGCCGTTTATGCCGCAAAAAACGTATAATTCGATACTCAAGGGAATCAAAATGTGTAGGGTATTCCCCGTTGAGCTAGAACTATTAAATTTGGCAAATAATACCGTCTTATACTACAGGTATAGGGAAAGTCTAAAGTCTATACGTTTGTAATCAAATCATAAAAAATATAATCTTTATTTAAAGTAGGTACGTAAGTAATAAATCACCGAGCGTAATAAATCACTGATTGGATTCAAAATCTAGGTACTTAAAAATATTAAGTGTTATCCCTAGTAAATTTTGCGTTTACTTCTTCAAAATCAATCCACATGATCATTAGATATTAAATTTTTAAGTTTAGGAAGAAACTTCATAATGTATTCTGATCAGTCAGACTCAGAGCGCAATCTATTGAGAAAAAATAAAATGCACGAAAGCATAAAAATAACACCATAAAATATTGTTGAGTTACTTGTTAAACTTTTAACACGTACCAAAATAAAAGTAAACATTTTAATACCTTATTGTGATTTATTGTAACGTACCTACGTTCTTATTAATTAACGTCTTCCGCTGCCAAATATTTTGTCAGTTTACGAAATGGTCGATAGATGGCGTAGCACTGATGACGCGTTTTTCTGAATCGCGGTCTTAATATCTATTTTCCATTAGAGAACGACCCTCACACGATTTGTAAACAACATTGTAAGTAGTTCGTTAGAGGTTTAAGTTCGGTTAGCAATGGTCTTGAAAAGTATCTGCTAGGATCAAATTTTGTTCTGGTTCTTTAATTGCGCATTAAGCATTTAAAGCTATATGTAACTGTCTGTAACTAATTTGGAACTTGCGAAGTATTGGACGGTTCTGGAGGCGGTATTGGAGGAGCTCGTGGCTAAATAATAACAGCCGCACGGGTCGATCTTGAAGGTCAAGCAACGCTTGCCAAGGTTGGTCTGTGGATGGGTGACCATTTAAATATACCGAGTTTCCTCCGTGCCTCGGAAAGCACGTTAAGCCGTTGGTCCCGGCTGTCATTTGTTGATCTTTGGTAGTCGTTACTGATAGTCAGTAGCAAGTAAATCTGACTCCAGTCTTGTCGCCAAGTAACGTGTTACCCAGTTAATGGGTTGTGGAAGTCTCGCAGGCAGTCGCTCCACGTAAAACACTGGAATTCAGCTGAATCCGGTTTGACTGGAAACCGACCCCAATATAGTTGGGAAAAGGATAGGCAGATGATGACCGGTGGATGTGGCTGCGTCCCCGCAAGGGGGCGCGGCAGGCGGTATCAGGGCGAAGCCCCCTGTCCGCGGTGGCAACACCTCATTAGGTTGCGGTTATAATTGCATGAAGAAGTTGGCGCGCGCCTGTCACTTTTTTCATAGCAACAAGTCGCACGCCTGTAATTGGGTTTACTGACTACAGGCGCGTCGCAACCGTTGATCGCTTCTTCACGAACACCTTCGGCCCGCCGGGTGAGGCCCCCAGTGACCTGGGGGAGGCCCAGCGAGAACGATCAGCGACGAAGGTGTGGACTTTTAAACAGGTTTGTGGCGCTACCGTAGGTTTTTATAGTAGTGAGGCGGGGGAGGCCATTTATATATGCCATTAATTCATTTTATTTAGGCCATTTCTATCCTCACGCCATATAGCGCAATGGGACGTCGTAGAGGTAAGACCTATATGTCATTAATTAGGTATTAGAAAATAAGAGACGCGCCAGCACATGACCTTTGTATGATTTTTAATAAATATGTCCGGTGTGGTCCGCTGGCCAGCCAAATAGGAACAGTATAAAAATTAAACATACTTCCAAAAACAAAACACTACAAAGTAAATAATAACTTTAATTTCGGAAGTCGAATTCGCACTAAGCGTTTTCAAACGTCTTTTATAATGCGCACAGCAAAGGAGTGGAACTCTCTGCCTGCGTCTGTGTTTCCAAAAGCTTACTCTTGCTTGCTCTTTAAGTTAGAGTAAACAGGCTCCTTCTGGGTAGGCTCGCTCCATCGTAGACTTTGTCTCTGTCATCTCTGACCTAGACTAGAGTCAAGAGCAAACCCATTACCTACAAATAATAAAAAAATAAAAAATATAGTCGGTATTTTGGGTTTTTTCGTTTGAATACCGACTTCCGAAAAAAAGTTATTTTTTACTTTGTAGTGTTTTGTTTTTGGAAGTCGGTTTAATTTTTTTGTTAAAAGTTTATTTTTATTTTTCACATCTTAGTGGAACGCAGGGACCACTAACAAGTGAAACCACAAACAGCGCGCCGGCGCGATGTTATGTTATGAACTGGTGTATACAATCAACAGACATGCGATTTCAGAAATCGCGATCCATCTGCTATCGTTTATTGAGTTCCTTTGCCTGCCTCCGAAGTTCTTCATCAAATCTTCACCAAATTTAAATGGAACCAGTCCGAGAAAATACTTTTCCAAACAAAAAAAGAATCATCCAAATCGGTTAACGATTGGCGAAAATATCGCTGAACAAACATTTTTCATGGGTTCCCATCATGAGATCCTGACTTATACCTTCCATCATCAGCTCAGCAACATGAGATGATGATTACCATACAAATATCTGAATTGCGTTAGAAAGTTTATGAAAAACAGTGTATGTGCTCATAAAATTTGAGGGTTTCCCTCGATTTTCATGGGATCCCATCATCAGATTCTAACTTGGTGACTATGGGACCACCTCAGGAGTATAGGCTTTCGAATGAAAAAATAATTTTTAAAATCGGTCCAGAATTGGCGGAGAAATTGGTGACCATACATAAAAAGAAAGAAAAAAAGATACATACGACCGAACATATAACCTCCTCCTTCTTGAAGAACTCGGTTAAAATAGGTGAATAGTTCCCAGCGTACTCCAATTCCGCGCACGGCTCCGCCCAGTGTTCTCGTCCCAGCTGCCGGCGCGCGTCAAGTTGGTACTAACGCCCGATTTTGGTTCGCCCTCACGTGTGAGGAGAACTGCGCGAAGCTTCGCGCGCAACAACATCTTGCGCTGCGGACCATTGTGCATGCCCCTTACACAGCGAGGAATGACGTCATCCAGCGGGACCTCGGGATCGAGAGCCTGGATGAGTTTGTGCAGCGCCTCGCGAAAGGCATGTTCGCGCGCGCCGACGCACCCGCTTGGCCCCACGTCAAGCAAATTGCGCGCCCGTCGCGAAATTGACGCGAAGCGCCTCCCCCGCTACCTGGTCGGGAACGTAGACGGCCCCGTCGCACCGGATTGACGCCTGAGTAGGCCGCTTCCTGCTACACGCGGCCTACTCAAACAGTGACACTTCACACTCAACTCGCATCCCGGCGCGCGACCTGTGCGTAGTTAATTTAGGCAGGTTGCGTTCCGAAAATCACACAGTCACCACTAAGCAAGCGCTAGTACTCACGCACCGAATATGTTTCCTAGTTGTTGTTGTTAGGTGTAATATAGGCTTATTCGGTGCATACGCACTGGGCGGCAGTACTCACAATCAAGGGCGGATCCAGCTTTGGTGCCAGGAAGGGGTCACGTAGTTGTGGTCAAGTCAAGAACTTATAATTTAATTTTGATAACAATAGATATAAGTAAAAAGTAGGTCTTTAATTAATGTACGTAAGTACTGTACTTAAAAATATTTATTCTTTATTGTACACTTGAAAAACTTAACACATAATAACTTGTACATATACCTACACGTACATATTGTCATCTTCTCTTGAAGACATCCAGAGAAGCACTATCACGCACGGAATGAGGCAGCCTATTTATATTCCATGACCGTGGTGAATGATTTGGCATAACAGCTAGAGGTATGTCGAGGATGTATCTGTATGATGGTCTATGTGTATGACGCAAAACTCCGCAAAAGTGAAGAGGTGGTACGACAAGGGTTTCCAACAAACAAAATAGAAACAGACAAAATACATATATTTAAATAACAAAATCAATTTTTCTTTTACGTCTTCTCCCGAAACGCGTTATTACGTCATTTACGTCAATGAGTACCTACGTTTTTATGAACGTGGAGAAGTGCCAGTCCGGTTAGGCGATCCTCAACCATTGAAGACCTTAGCCACGATTTAATTCTGCGCAACGTAGAGAAAGACCTTTCTGCTGTCGCTACACTGACAGGTAGTGTAGCCATAATACATAAAAATTTTCTTATATTAGGATACATATCGATGTCACAACTTAAAATAAGATCAGAAATCGACTGCGGTATGTCCTGGCACCGCTGCAACATTAAAGTTAAAACACACGCACTCACTGGAATAATGAAAAACTTATTACTTACAATTTCTTGTAATTAATGAATTTGCAGCAACAATTTTTAAGAATACTCATAAAGGTACACTTATAAACACATTAAAGGTAGAAAGAAATTTTAGTTTTTTACTTAGAACTATGTTATGAAATGATATGTTGAAGTTTAGTTGAGGTTAGGTCTAGCTAGACGTTACGTAGTCTACAAGCCCGCGCAAGTGTGGCGCGGTAAAATACAAATTTTCGATGCGTTCGTTCCCAAACGTTTGCCAACATAAAAAGTTATTAAATAAATTCATTAAATATTGAAGGTATGTAGTTACATAAAATCTGTATTGTGACAAAATATATAAATAAAATCATTATGTTCAATTAGTGGTCCACCTAAGTCCTGGAACCAGCTCAGGGGGGGGGGTCATGACCACCATGACCCCCCCCTGAATCCGCCATTGCTCACAATACACGGCCACCCACACTCACATGTTCGGCTCTGCAGTCCGGGCCGTGACCGGCTAGAGCCACTCACTCCTTGCTGCAGGTGCGTTACCAAAGCGCGCACCATCGTCGCTGGTCGTTCTCGCTGGGCCTCCCCCAGGTCACTGGGGGTCTCATCCGGCGGGGACTGACCGCCGAAGGTGTTCGAGAAGAAGCGACAAACGGTTGGGACGCCCCTGTAGTAAAACACGACTTGTTGCTATGAAAATTTTCTGAGTGACTGGCCTGTTGGTCTAGTGGTTAGTGACCCTGACTGCTATGCCAGAGGTTGTGGGTTCGATTCCCACCCAGGACAAATGTTTGTGTGATGAGCATGATCATTTGTTCTGTGTCTGGGTGTAGTTTATCTATAATATGTATGTATTTAGAAATATATAAGTATGTTTATCAGTTGTCTAGTACCCATAACACAAGCTCTGCTTAGCTTGGGACTAGATGGCGTTGTGTGATAGTTGTGTGGAATATTATTATTAAAAAAAAAAAAAAATAGTGGCAGGCGCACGCCAACATTTCACAGCAACAATGTTGCTAACACAATGACTGGCCTGTATTTACGGGCCGAGAAGCTGCAACTGCGTTCAGTGGGCTTCGCCCCGATACCGCCTGCCGCGCCCCCATGCGGGGACGTAGCGACATCCACCAGGCTCGCAGCGTACTCGAGTTCCAGCAGCCAAACAAGAAAAGGCGAACCTCTGCCCGAAAGACTAACCAGCCGCCGCCGCCGCCGCCGCCTCCACTTGCAAACCGTGTTTTCTCTTACGGCGTTTGGGCGATCCCGAATAATCACTACCTCTCGACGCTCACTCATCTAAATTTACGTCAAACTCCGTCGCTGTTCGCGGGCGTCTGCTTATCGCAAGCGTAATATGAGGGTGCTTACAGAAAACCCCTTATCTCTCCACTTCTACAGGGTTACTTGTAATTCGACGTAGGTATATCCGTCAGGTACTGGTAAAAAGGCCAAAATACAACAAATTGATCACCTCATATGTATGGTCGAAATTCAATCTTTCTAGAGTTACTTATTTTAATTTTTAGGCTTTTTCGATATTTACCCAAAATTTGACATTTAACTCCAAATGAAAAGAACACTACCTACATAATTATGGAATGAGTACCATTAGAACATGATATTGTACCTACCTGGCATTTCAATTAAGCTATGAACATAATTCAACAAAATAATTAAAAATATAGAATAATATCTTACCAATATTTTCATCATACTCTTCAAAAACTGTTGTCTCGTTCAAAGAAATAACTGTGAACTTAATCGAACAAATAACTAAAAACTTGCCTATTTTGTAAGCTTTCCAAAAAGGTATACTTAAAAGTTAATTTAAAAAGAAAATTCTGTAAATAACCATTTCGATATCGAGCTTCACCCGAGTGAAAAACCTCACAAAGCGTGCCTTATTGCACACTACATAGAGGTCTTACGTTTGATGTCATTTGTCTTGTCACACACCTCGGATTCCGCTGTCGAAACACGAAAATGTTACAGAATAGAGAAACGGCACCTGACGGATTTATATGGAACTAGCACTTCGCTTTAGTTCGGGTCTAGTTGGTACTTCACGAACTTTATCTCCCATCTAACGTCATATAATATGTAAACCAGTTCGTTCACTCGCAAAATTTTTCTTAGTTAGAGTTTTAAAACCGTCGTAACTTTCCCGATTTTGATAATTTAAAGTGTAATTTTCATGCACTCGGCACCAAACCATGGACGAGCTTCGCCAGACATTGTTATGTCAGAGAACGGAATGTAGTACTCCATTCCCCTCCGTAACAAATCCGTCACGACGTCTGCGCACGACGAAGCATGAGTCGAAGAAAAGCAAGTAGGCTACCAAGGATAACATGCGAAGAAAGATCGCATGCCATCCCAATCTGCTGACCTATATCGCCATACCGCCGGGTGCCTCTTGGGCTAGGATCGGGCGGGGAGTAAACGCGCACAGACTTCACCAGACAGTGGTCGGAACTACCCAGTGGAGAAGAAATCGACACCGAGTAGCAGTCTGTATCTGTTGTCAGCAGAAGGTCCAAGCAATTGGCAGTGTGCGAATCAACATCCGGCACCCTGTAGCCCCCCCCCCAGCTGGGAAAGTTTTAGCGCTAGGGCTAGCTTTCTCGTCTCTCGTCCAGCATGATCTGTGCACTGGTATGGGAAGAGCAACTCCTGATGGTGGGCATTGAAGTCCCCCAGTAACATCAATTGGGCAGAAGGGTATCGCTGCTGAGCCGCATCCGCCGCCTCACTTAGGTGCTATGTAAGCCCAGTTGTCTCCAAATCACCGCTGTGCGAACGGTAGACACAGGCGTAGAAAATTTTGTCCAGGCCTGTGTCCACTAAACCCATAGCGTTGAGAACCTGGAGTCCTCATGATTGCGGAGACGCCGATAGCACATGTCGTCACGGGCGTACATACATACGCCCGCACGTGGTTTGAAATGGTGCTCCCCCACCCTGCTGGTGGTAAACCCTGGGTATGAAATGTACGACGCGTCTGACCTGCGTCTCGGAATGGAATAAGAGCGGTGGTTTCTCAGTCTCCAGGTGATGATGGACTGCGGCGTGATTTGAGTGCAGACCTCGAATATTGCTGAGGTGCACTTTGAGAGAGAGTTTATATTGTACCAATCTAATTACATAAATATATATATATATTTTTTAAACACTTTCAGCACAAAAATGTACAGAGGCGGACTTAATGCCATAGGCATTCTCTACTAGTCAACCTTTGGGTAATGCAGAGAATAGTTCGTAGGTGCAAAAAAGAAAATTTAAAGCGATTCAAATACAATAATGAATAATCTATACATTATAATAAAATCGTAAACCAAACCGTGTCTGTACATTGAATATTTTTGCACAAAAATCACATAGAAGAGTTAGGAAAAAAATACAAAACACAAATATGCTATTTTTGAAATTTTTGTTTGTCTGTTTGTCTGTGCGTTTGAGGGAGCATCACGCATAAACCACTAATTGGGTTCCAAGTCTAGGTACTTAAAAAATATTAAGTGATAATCCGAGTAACATTTAGCGTTTATTTCATCAAAATCGACCCACAAAATCAAAAGATATTGAATTGAAACTTCCGTATTCTGTTCCTCATGTATTCTGATTACAGCGCCATCTATTGAAAAAGATGAAATTCACGAACGCATGTATAAAACACCAAAACAAATTGTAGAGTTATGTGTGAAACATTTAATACCTACGTGGCAAAATATAATTGAACATTTTTACACCTTATCGGTATTTATCATAACAACCGATCCACAAATCAAAATATATTGAATTTTTAAGTTTGGTAGGAAACTTCCTAATGTATTGTGATTAGGCAAAGCACCATCTATTGAGAAAAATAAAATGCATGTAAACATGATTACCCTTAAACACACTGTTGAGTTATTTGTGAAACTTTTATACACGGTAGCAAAATAAAAGTGAACATTCATTTAATTACATTAATTTTTTTTTTTGTGTCATACGGGCTCCTTTTTTGTCAGTTTACTTACTTGGTCGATAGATGGCGTTGCACTGATGCTGCTGGAGAACGACCCTCACACGATTTTCAAATACAGTTACGGTGTTTAGGGTCGGTCTCTAACAGGTCTTGAAAGTCTTTGTAAGTGTCTAAATTACTAAAATTGCTGTTCTCTGTGTTGTCTTTAATTGGATTCGTTAATAAAATTGTCCATGTCCATAAAACCAGTATTTTTATAATAGGTACTTATTATGATATATTATAAAAGACTGGCCGTAGAGTTAAGGTGGATGCTCCAGGGTAGCCCGCGAAAAAAGAATGAATATTTCAGAAATAATCTAAAATAATCAAAAATAAATGGTTTGAATCTTGAATATCTCCCAAATTAGGTACTCCCGAGATAAGAATGCTTATGTGGTATTCCAGACTAATCTAACTCTGTGCGAAATTTCATCCAGATCAGTTCAGCCGTATTGTCGTAATTGAGTAAGAAACATCCAGCCCGCCAAACTTTCGCATTTATTAGTAAACAAAAATTAGAAGTAAGATAATAGGCTGGCATCGACCTAAGCGCACGCGAACGACGTCGCGGGCACAGCTAGTATACAAATATAAACCATACATACAATATAAATATATAATAAATATACAAATCAACAAGATTCAAACGAAATACTTAAACAATTAAGGCGAATAAGTTAATGGGAAACATTAGCGCTGTGATGATACAACTGTCAACCTCTTACGAATGCGTTCACGAACTTTAACTTTGAAGGATAATCGGTTGGTGGCCATCCTGTTCTCTTGGGGGAGCCCATTCCAAAGAAAAATAGACTGAACGAGGAAAGAAGAGTGAATAAAGTCAGTACGGTGAGTGGGACATTGAAGGAGACGGTTGTTTGATGAGCGTAGATTTAGATTGTGGCTGGCGCAAATGTATTGAAAGTGAGGGGCTAGATAACTGGGAGAGTTGGGCTTGGGAGAGACAAGAAATGAAAACAAGGTAATTAGAGCCCTTAGCTCTCTGCGCTCGCGTATAGGCAACCACTTTAAAAGCAATCGATACGCAGAGACATGATCATATTTACGCAGATTGAAAACAAATCGAATGCAGTAATTCAGAAGACGGTCAAGTTTGTTGAGGAGATCTGCATTCAGTTCATAGTAGCACACATCGCCATAATCGATGATAGGAAAAATTAGGGTCTGCACAAGCATTGTCTTGGTGTTTGATGGTAAAAGGTTTTTTAAACAATACAGGGCCCGCAACGTTCCCGTAACCTTCTGTCTGACACTAGCGACTTGAGTACGCCAGTTTAAGGTACTATCAATACGCAAACCTAGATCCTTCACGTCAGTGCTAAATGGGACAATCATACTGTCGAACGAAGATGCTTCGAGAACTCCCAATGATGATCGCCTGACACTTATCAGGGTTTACAGCAACACCAAATCTATCTGACCATATTTTTATGGCTATCAAGTCTCTGTTTAATTTGTTGATAGCGTCCGGTAGTTCGTCGACCCTCACTTGACAATACAACTGCAGGTCATCTGCATATAGATGATACGCACATTGAAGTTCAGAAATTATTAGATTAATAAAAATAGAAAACAGAAGCGGAGAAAGAATGCCGCCTTGAGGAACGCCAGTTTCCAAATCACGCCAGCAAGATGAGGGATCCCCAACGCGAACCGACTGCTGACGTCCCTGAAGATAAGAGGTGAACCACTCCAGTGCTTCGAGAGAGACCATAACATAGGAGAGAATGGCTAAAAGGATGTCATGCATGACTGACGGTATTGAAGGCTTTTGACAAATCTACCAACACTAGTACAGTGACCTTGGTGTCTTCCAGTCCTGCCCTTATATCGCCAGTCACTTTAAGGAGAGCGGAAACAGAACTGTGCCCGGCCCTGAACCCAGATTATATTGTAATTAATATTAAAATAAACCAAAAACAAATTAAGTATATGAAATTATTCTGACATATCCTCTGAATCACTTGATTATGAACTCTCTGAACTTGATTCAGAATCATCTTGTAAGTTTATAATGATTTCGTCTATCGTAGTATCAAATCTCATATCATGATTCCAGTATTCTTGTTCGTTTTTTTGTACGTGGTCATCGCATTTTGCCATTGTTCGGCAGATAATTCGGAAAATAGCCTTGTTAGTATTGTAATTTTCTCGTCCAATGTAGCATTAATGTCATCTCTGGCCAGGCAATTTTTAATATTTGCCCACACAAGGTCGATCGGGTTGAGGTCTGGATGATATAGTAGTCTTAGAACAGTATGACCTGCAGCTTTCAGAAGTTCATCAACAGTGTATATTTTTTTCTGATTGGGTCGTATTAATCAACCTCAAGAGTTCGGCTTTGACTTTCGGCGTTACAATCCAAAATGAACGGAATGTAGTGAATGTTGTGTAGCTAATATTTTGTTTGTACTTTTTGTGGGTATTTTCCAGTGTGTCACATAAATAGTGTTTTTGCTTCTTTTTGCCCCTTCTTGGGATTTTATCTTTTTTGGCAGGGCATAATTTGCTATTTTCTTCCTTTTCTAAAACACGTTGAAGGTTTCTCTTGTTTCTGCAGTATTGCAGCTGCTTTGGCGATAGTGAAACCCTGTTCTGCTTAATAAGAATACTGGAGTTACTCACAGATGATACTGATGGTAACGGAGCTTGTTGAACGGGCATTCTTGGGGACACTGATTGTTCTCGAACATGTTGTGCTAAATCACCAACCATACTTTCGTCGCTATCAGTAGGCGGAGAGTCTTCTCTACGTCGCTCTAAAAGTCTTTCCTTATATTTTCTCTCTAGTCTACTTTCCCTTGTTCGTTCACGGCAGTCCGTGAGTCATTCTAATATATAAAATTCAACCGTTACTGAGTGACTGACAGACAACGCACTCCCGAAACCACTGCTCGTAGAAAGCTAAAATTTTGGCATATAGGTTCCTTGGGGAATGTAGAGGAGCGCTAAGGCAGGATTTCCTAAAATTCCTACGGGAATGTTAAAAAACGGGATACGCGTACGAAGCCGCGGGTAAAAGCTAGTCCTTATCCTTACTTTCTTACTAATATTTTAAATGCGAAAGTAACTGTCTGTCTGTCACTCTGTCATCTGTCTCTTTCACGCCGAAGCTACTAAACCGATTTAAATTAAATTTGGTACACAGATAGTCTGACAGGTAGCATGAGAGAGGACATCTATAGGCTCCTTTTTATCCCAGGAGTATGCTCTCTAGGGACCACGAGGTAGGGAATACCGGGGCAGCTTTCTAATAAACAGTTGGCAACTCGTAAGTTTTACAGAATCTGACAGTGTTTAATTTTTTTTTAAACAATCCGGCTGTCCAAAATCAAAACCTAGCAAGTGGTTCAAAGCAAATTTTACAGGAGAGCAAAAAATAGACTTGTCAACTTTAAGGGCATGCCATTTCAAAACCACATCTTAGTTTATTGGGAGTAACTTCAAAATGTGCAGTATATTGTTGACTTTAAGAAATAGTATTAATAATTTGTCGATACTGTTTATTGCGTGTAAGAGGGCAGTTACTGATGAATAAATTGTTTTATGAAGTCAAAGTACGTTATTGAAACAATATAAGAACCTAGCAACGTACTTTACTAGGTTTCTATCTAGTCACAAATCACAATGAAATTTGAAATGAATACTAGTACTGTTTCATAAACCTAGTAAGAGTCATAATTAAAATCAAACTAATCATCAGAATGATAAAGTATATTTATAATCAAATTTTAAACATCCACAACTAATTGTCCATCAAGCCGGATTTAGCTGAATACCAGTATTTTACGAGGAGCGGCTGCCTACCAGACCTCCACAACCCATTAACTGGGTAACACGGTACTGCATGGCAAGACTGGAGTCAGATTTTACTGGCTTCTGACTATCCGTAACGACTGCCAAAGATCTACAAATGACAGCCGGGACCAACGGCTTAACGTGCTTTCCGAGGCACGGAGGAAACTCGGTATGTTAAGATGGTCACCCATCCACAGACCAACCTTGGCAAGCGTTGCTTAACCTTGAAGATCGACCCGTGCGGCTGTTATTATCTAGCCACGAGCTCCTCATCCATCCATCAGTAACTAAATCTACAGAACTATTATTGGCAACTTCTAAGGAAGTAATTTTGAAAGAATACCTTCTTTTTTGCTTTTTTTTATGCCTCTTGCCGAGTTATTAAGTGAAGGCAATAAACGATGGTTAAATTTTTTCATTAAAAAGTCGAGTTCCTTAAAAGGCTCGTCAAAATAATTTTTATAAAACAAATTACGGCTCCCATTTACAAATTTTACTTCAACAACAGAATTTAGTAAAAAGTTTTGTAGAGGATCGCACTCTACGTCGTGGTGCACTTTTTTTTACCCACTGGTAAGATTTCTTTACCTCAACAACTTCAATATTTGATCTACATCTTGAAATAACATTCTTGTAGTCCTCGAAGTCATACACAGCATCTTGTTTTTTTATCTGCATCTCTTTGTTTCCATGGACTCCCATCAGCAGACATATGTGTATGGCCTTTAGTCAAATACTTAGTAGTTAGGCTTTCTAAATTTGAAAACCCACAGTTCACAATGATGATGAGTGCTGTATAAATGATCCAGTTTTTGTTTTGACTGGTGCAATTATCACACCAAATTATTAAGTGCTGAAGATCCCTTTCTTTTTCTATAAATGTTGCGATTGCATCCACTATGTTATTTGCGTCTCTTCCTGCATATGCTTCATGCCACACAACGCATATACTATTAAATATGTTTTTGTTTAAAGGATTAATTTTTCTTTTCTGGAAAGATTCATTTTTCTTGAGTAGACTGATTGCATTTAATTTAACATTTTTGGCATATCAGGTAAAATAGCATCACTTTTTGCAGATCCATGGAGTAGTATCACATTCGCACTATTTTCTAATGATGCGTCTTCTTGATATTTTTGTATGGCCTGGTTGCCTTTGTTTTGTGGTTCAAGTACGTGTTTTTCACATTTTCTGGAACGTCACCATTATGTTTTTGTTTTTCTTCATATATCCCACAATCTACGCACTTGTCTCCTTTTGGAAATTTGAATGAAATATTCATACTCGTAATCGTTTGCCGATATACCTCTTTAGAACAGATATGATTAGGGTGTTTACTTTTAAAGTCACTAAACATTTTATTGACCGTCAATGTTCTCGGTAAATATCTGACAAGAGGTGAATTGCTTCGTTTGTAATGACTTACAGCAGGATTGTAGCTATTTATGTGTAATTCGATAGGGTTTCTGTCAATCTTTGGCCTTTCACCTTCCCTATAAATTCTCTTTGACATCACCATATAAAGCTTTACGCTTTATCGCTCTGCTTAATTCAGTTATAACAGCATCACTTTTATGACCTTAAGTATTTAAGAAAAATGACCGGCATACGTTTATTTTTGTCATTATTTTTTGGAAGGCTCGACGCATACTAGGGTTTAGCAGGATTTTTTAAATGAACGTTACCATTTTAAAAACCTAGCAACTACATGAACAATTTCTTAACCTAGCAACTGCAGTCACTTGCTAGGTTATCAATTGGTCGGTGTAAGATGCTAGGTTTTAGATTAGTTTTTTATGCTTATTTCAAAAAGTTTGTGTAGTTGCTAGGTTTTTGATTATTGACAACTTCGTTTGTGAATGAATTTTAGATGTTTTGACAAGCATAATACATAGCAATGTAACTATAAAGTCGAATTTGCAAAAACACGCAATATTTTGAGAAATGTCAGTTGCTAGGTTTTAAAATTGCACAGCCGAATCTTTGTTGCGTAAGTGAATTCAGCAAGGCAGAGTATGAACAATCGACCGATCTCATGCGAGATGAAAGACGCGATTTGGATTTCCGAATATTCGATTGTTCATTCTCTTTGAATTTTACCTTGCCTTTTTAAAAGGCCGGTCATAATGTGGGGGTCGTATAGGTACATGTATGGCGGACTTAGTCGTAGTAAAGACACTATAGAATTAGTATTTAATCAGATTAAATAGTATAAAACACAAAATTACGGTTATATTAAACAATACAAACACATACACATATCTACGCTCGTTATTGAGTTTGACTATGATTTGCCATAAAACAGTTCTTAGGGTGTAAATGAATTTTACTTTTGACAAATAAAAAAGTTTTTCACTTTCAAAACAGCGCACTATATTGAACCAAGAGGTCAACCTTATCATATCGAGATGATTCTCGATGGATGAGACCTAGGTGTGGGACAGGGTCCTCTCTTATCGCTCATTTTGTAGGTTTCGAGCAAAATCTTCGCTAATGATCTGCGATACTGCTTTTCTCCATTTATAAGCTTCCTCTTTAACGGTAATTTCTGAATACCAGTATTTTACGTGGAGCGGCTACTTCATGGCAAGACTGGAGTCAGATTTACTGGCTTCCGGCTATCCGTAGCGACTACCAAAGATCTTCAAATGATAGCCGGGACCAACGGCTTAACGTACGTTCCAAGGCAAGGAATGTTAAAAGTAATAATTGCGACATAGTACTGAACCAAGAGAAATTTTAATTCATCGAAGACGCAGTTTTATTATTTATTTATTTATTCAAAAAACACAATAAAAGCTTACAGTTTTAAACCAATACGCTTCCACGCTAACAATTTACAATATCAAATACTAATCAAAAGAACTTAAAAAACATTTTTTTTTTAATAATTGGAAAATTACATGTCAAATTAAAAAAATAAAAAATAAAAATAAATGTCAAAGGAACTACACAAAGTCAATCGCACACCTAAATGTCAAACATAAAAATTCAAATTCATTAAAATTAGAAATAAATAAACATCAAACAAAATATCAAACATAAAAAATTAAAATATTATTGCATTGATTAAAAAAATCATTGTATCATTTGTTTAAAAAGGACAATACATATTTCCTTAATGTGTTTAGATTATCTACAAATATGTCGGCATCTGGACTGCTGTCAATGTAACTATTAATAAGACTGATTGCCCTCGCGGTTGGGCTGTTATTAACATGATGGGTGCGCCATGCCAGTGGGCACGCGAGAAGTTGATGCCGCCGCCGCCCTATGCCACGCATGTATTGCTGCGGAACATACAAATGTATATGCTCTCTCGCCGATGGATTATCAATCCTATTGTTGATTAAAAGATAATAATGCACAATGTGCATTAATTTGCGCCTGAGCTGCAGAGTATCCAATCCGACCATTCCCGACACAAATAAAGAAGGATACAAGAATGGGTAATATCCGTAGGTTAGTTTATACACATAACGGCAAAATTTCCTCTGAATTCTTTCAACCATGAGTATATATATCTTCTCCGAAGGATCCCAGACAATTGCATTATACTCTAATTTACTGCGCACATATGCATTGTAGAGTAGCTTGAGAACCTTGACGCTTCGAAATTGGGAGGAAGTTCTAATGACGAACCCCAATGCTTTATTTGCATCTTTGCACACGTTTTTAACGTGTTCGTGAAAATTAAAACCACTATCTAAGGTAAGTCCCAGGTCCCGTATTGTTGAGACACGTTCAAGTGTTTCATCGGCCAGCTTGTAGGCAGTGGTTGTTGGCGTACGAGACCTAGAGAATGTAATGACTTTACACTTAGACTTGTGGCGTATTATGTCGCAACACCATTAACAATATTTTGGGTGGCAACACCAAATGTTTCCGGCGCCAGACATAAGTCTGCCGCCAGTGTAAAATTGACACAGACTGAACATTCGAGCCAGCGAGCGTGAGCTCTCGTTAAATATATTGTGTATTGCAAATAGTAACGAATAGAAACCATTTCCGATATCCAAGAGTTTTATTTGCGTGTGTACCTCCAAATTGGTGACCCCGACGTGATCGAGACGCAACTATACAGCGAGGAGGTACCTACAGCAGTGAACGTGGAACCGGACTTCAGCAGTGAGCCACGCTGAGATCTTCAGCCTGCCCAATCCGACTACGCCGCAACGTTTTCCAGGCTGGTTTTACCACTTACCGCCGGGAAATTCGCTGAACGAGAAGTTGCCGAGTAGATACCTAGGTATCTACCTAACTGCTCACACCGGCCTCTGCGCAAGTCAGAAGGCGCAACAACGGATTGCAGCAAGTTTGTGCTATTTAGTGCATCATTCGCAAGCAGTTTTCATCATCTTACGTACATCCTACGCATCATTTACGTTTTTTAATGTTCCGAGGCCATCGACCCGGAAACGGAACTCCATCAAGACGCTAGCTATCTCGATGCCATGCGCTACCTATCGGGGAGTAGCGGAACTTCCCGATTTATGATCGAATGAATGATTGAACTGTCGTCGGCCCGATACGTCAATGTCATCGCAACGCGGGATCTTGAAAACTTGAAAATACGATTAACTTTCCCCTAAATAATTAGTGCTTGCATGTGCATCTTACTAAAAAACTAACTTTGTGCTCGGTGGTTTCAAATTTAAATAACAATAGCATTTTTATCTTTATTTTTACACATGTTCATGTTTGTTTACATATTTTTCGTATTGGTTTTTCGTGTGTGTTTGTTTAAAAGTTAGCACTGGCTGTGGTAAAAGGTATTGAATTTTATGTGAATTATTTCTGTACATAATTATCTGCAGCTCATGCTTATTTACCTTGCGCATTCTGTACATACCTCGTGTTTTTATAGTTATAAGTTGCTCGTTATAGTTTTAAGCAACCTGACTGAGTGGTAACTTTAACTTGAACATTTACTTTGTTTTATAATATATTTATACATTTGTTATACACATATTTGACATGGAGAGCCAACAAATTGAGGAGAGACTCAACCAAATTCTGGCTAACAATGAAAGGCTAACACAACAAAATGCGGACTTGCGAGCACAATTAAATGCCCATACTGTGCAGAATCGAGCAGCATATGCAGTCCGTCCTAAACTGCCTCCTTTTTGGCTCGAGCATCCTGCTGGATGGTTTGCTCATCTAGAATCACAGTTTGTTTTATGCAATATTTTGGTTGATGAAACCAAATATAATTATGTTATTGCTCAATTTGATTCCAGGATCTCTCATGAAGTCGAGGATCTGGTCACTAACCCTCCTCCAAAAGGTGGCCGGTATGAATGGATAAAGGAAGAAGTTATTAAGCGTTTTTCCACTTCCGAGTCACAAAAGGTCAGACAACTGTTGTCAGGTGAGGAGCTTGGTGACCGGAAACCTACCCAGTTTCTTCGTCATCTGAAGTCTCTAGCTGGTAAGTCTTTCCAAGATAATACAATAATCAGAGAACTGTGGCTACAACGTCTGCCTAAACATATACAGGCAATTTTGACTGCACAAGGTGACCTCACCTTGGACAAAGTTGCCGAACTGGCTGACAAAATTTTAGAGGTCAACTCTGTCTCTGTCAACGCCATTTCTCCTATTCCAGCTAGTGCCCCTGACCTCGCTGCCCTTACTGTGCAAGTTCAAGAACTTGCACGTCAGGTGGCTGTTTTAACTACAGGACAGTCCAGTTCTAGGCAACGGTCTGGTTCTAGGTCTCGTCAACCTAGATCCAGATCTGCGTCCCAGGTGGCCCAACAGCCTTTCTGTTGGTACCACCATAAATTTGGTGCAAAAGCAAGTAAATGTACCAAACCATGCTCTTGGTCGGGAAACCAACAGAACAATCTGTAGCAGCGGCGACCGATTGTTCCAATAGTAGCCGCTTATTTGTTGTGGACAAAGACACCAAGTTCCGATTTTTGTTGGACACTGGATCTGACATTTGTTGCTTTCCTAAAAAATTGATAGGAAGCAAAAGAGCAGATCCAAATTACAATTTATGTGCAGCAAATGGCAGTTCCATAAAAACTTATGGCTGTCATACCTTTACACTCAATCTTGGTCTCCGCCGTGCCTTCAAATGGAACTTTGTCATAGCTGATGTTGATACCGCCATCATTGGTGCTGACTTCATGGCCTTTTACAACCTACTTCCCGACTGCAGAAATAAAATAATACGCTGCGGAGTTACTGGTCTCACTGCTCCAGCCTCTGTAGCCAAATTCAACCAGCTCAGCGTAAAAACCGTTAAAATTGAAGAATCAGAATTCCACAAAATTTTATCTGAATTTCCAGCTATCACGAGACCCCCCGGCATCCATCGCGAGGTGAAGCACAACACGGTGCATTACATCAAGACGACCGACGACCCACCCGTGGTGTCTAAGCCGCGCCGCCTCGCGCCGGACAAACTGCGCGCAGCGCAGAAGGAGTTTGCGGATATGGTGCAAACTGGCACCACTCGCCCTTCCAAGAGTCCGTGGTCCTCACCACTGCATTTAGCCCCGAAGAAAGACTCTTCATGGCGCCCTTGTGGCGACTATAGAGCGCTGAACGCTCGGACTATACCGGATAGGTATCCCGTGCGCCATATAGGGGATTTTGGTCACGCTCTCGCTGGTTCCACCATCTTTAGTACTATTGATTTAGTTAAGGCATATCAACAGATTCCGGTGGAGCCAGCTGATATCTGCAAAACTGCCATTATAACACCGTTTGGCTTGTATGAATTCCCCTATATGACGTTTGGGCTCAGAAATGCTGGACAAACATTTCAGCGTTTCATTGATGAAATTGTCCAGGGTTTGGATTTTTGTTTCCCATATGTCGATGACATCTTAATATTTAGCAGGGACGCCACGGAGCATTGTAACCACTTACGCACGCTCTTTGAACGATTGGCTAACTACGGTGTAGTAGTTAATCCAACAAAGTGTGTGCTAGGTACATCCGAGGTTATTTTCCTCGGTTATAAAGTCTCCAGTGATGGCATAAGCCCCCCGGAAGAAAAAGTCCAAGCCTTGAAAGATTTCCCCCTTCCTAAAACAGCCCAAGGTCTCCGCAGGTTCTTGGGCATGTTAAATTACTACCGACAGTTTCTGCCCAATGCCGCCGAGACTCAAGCCCCGCTCATTGACTTCCTTACAGCTACAAAGCTTAAGGGAGCCAAGCCAATGCCCTGGACTCCTGAACTGGAGCACGCTTTCACTGCATGCAAGGACAGCCTCTCTCAGGTCACTAGGTTAGCACATCCCGTACCTAACGCCCCATTGGCGTTGTACACAGATGCTTCTGGCACACAGGTGGGCGCGTGCTTACAGCAGCAAAGTGAACAGGGCTGGCAACCACTTGCTTTTTTCAGCAAGAAGCTTACAGCGAGTCAGTCAGTGTGGCCAGCGTATTATAGGGAACTGTTGGCAGTATATTTGGCAGTGCAGCATTTCCGGCATATATTAGAGGCGCAACACGCCACAATATATACGGATCACAAACCTCTGTTGTATGCATTCAAGCAACGCAGAGAAAAGCTGCCACCCAGCCAACTTAATCAGCTCACCTTTATCTCCCAATTTACTACCGACATACGGCACGTAAAGGGAGACGACAACGTCGTCGCCGACACGATGTCGCGCATCGAAGCCGTCTCGCTCGAGTGCGATTATACCACATTGGCTCGAGCACAAGACGCCGACGATGAATTAAAAACCTTATCTGACTCGTCTCTCAATATGCAACAAACTTTAATTCCAGGCACGGACACCACCGTCCAGTGTGACGTCTCAACAGGCAAACCGCGCCCCTACTTGCCAGCACCGCTGCGCCGCGCCGCCTTCGATCGCCTGCACGCGCTCAGCCACCCCGGTGCTCCCTTGTGGCACAGCGTTATGTGTGGCCTGGTGTTGCGCGCGACTGTCGCGCCTGGGCAAAAGAATGTCTCAACTGTCAGCGCGCCAAGGTGACGCGCCACGTGTCCGCGCCACTCGGAACTTTTGCCGCTCCATCATCCAGGTTTCGCCATGTCCACTTGGACATAATCGGCCCTCTGCCCACATCGAGAGGCTATTCATATTGCCTGACGGCGATCGACCGTTTCTCTCGATGGCCCGAGGTTTGGCCGATGGCTTCGATAACCGCCGAGGAGGTAGCTGATCGATTCGTTGAGGGTTGGGTTGCACGCTTCGGCGTTCCCACTACAGTCACGACTGACCAAGGCCGTCAATTCGAGTCGGACCTTTTCAAACGGCTCATGAATGTTGGCGCGACCGAGCGAAGGCGAACCACCAGCTACCATCCTCAAGCTAACGGCATGATCGAGCGCTTTCATCGACAACTGAAAGCTGCTCTCATGTGCCACAGCGACACCTGGCACCGAGCCCTACCCATCGTGCTTCTCGGCATTCGATCCGCTTTGAAAGAGGATCTCGAGTGTTCGGCTGCCGAACTTATTTATGGGGAGCCGCTTCGCCTACCAGGAGAGTTCCTGATAGCCAGCACCCCCAATAACACTGACAACGCCAACGATTTTGTGACAGTTCTGCGCACGAAAATGGCCAATTTGCGTCCAATTCAGGCGTCGCGACACACGCAACCGACGTCGTTTATTTTCAAGGACCTTCAGGATGCCTCTCATGTTTTCCTGCGAGACGATACTGTTCGCCGTGCACTGCAGCCGCCCTACACTGGACCCTACAAGGTAATGTCACGGACCGAAAAGTTACTCGACATTGACATTGCAGGTAAACGCGTGACGGTCAGTATCGACCGCGTGAAGCCTGCATACATCGCACCTGACTTAGCGAGCGACCTCTCCCGGATAACCACTCCGCAACAGACCGCAGCGCCTGCGCCTGCCATGCAAGCGCCTTCCGCGCCCGCGCTACCTGCGCCCTCCGCGTCTGCACAGCCGACTATGCCCCCTGTAGCACAACAACCAGTTACCACCCGGTCAGGTCGCACTGTTAGATTTAAGGATAGGTTAGATCTTTAGCTTAAGTTTTGTTTTTAACTTTTTTGTTTCCTATCTGGTGTAATCTACTTCGTGTGTATTATTATTATTATTTTTTTTTTTTATTTTTTTTCCTGTTTAAATAACTTGTTATTTTCTCCGTAGGGGGGTGGTTGTGGCGTATTATGTCGCAACACCATTAACAATATTTTGGGTGGCAACACCAAATGTTTCCGGCGCCAGACATAAGTCTGCCGCCAGTGTAAAATTGACACAGACTGAACATTCGAGCCAGCGAGCGTGAGCTCTCGTTAAATATATTGTGTATTGCAAATAGTAACGAATAGAAACCATTTCCGATATCCAAGAGTTTTATTTGCGTGTGTACCTCCAAAGACTTGTTAAGCGGCAGTTTATTTCTCACACTCCAATCCAAAACGGCATCAATGTCTCGCTGAAATGCCAGACAGTCTTCCGCTCCAGTGACTGATATAAACAGCTTCAAATCATCAGCAAACATAAGACATTTTGAGGCGGACAACACTCTCGGCAAATCATTAACCATGATTAAAAATTGGGGAGGACCCAGGGTACTTCCCTGACTGACGCCCGATCGGGTAAAATACTCCGGTGACTTATATCCATTGAGTCTTACAAACTGTCGTCGATCTCTGAGATAGTCTGCTAAAAATCGGAGTAGTTGAGGACCGAATCCGAGAGATGCAAACTTCATCAGAAGTATATCATTGTCGACTAAATCGAACGCCTTTCTAAAATCAAAGTAAGCCGTATCAACTTGACCGCCAGCGGCCATTTTGGCCTTCAAGTAGTCAGCAAAACATATATGATTAGTTAAGGTGGAACGTGCACGGCGAAATCCATGTTGGGAATCATCTAATAAGCTACTGACTTGCTTGGAGATGGTATGGTTTAAAACAGACTCAAAAATTTTCCCGAAGACCGGCAGTACAGCAATAGGTCTAAAGTTCGTGACGTCTGTTGATGATCCACCCTTTGGGACGGGTGTGACCCTGGAAACCTTCCAAAGAGTGGGATATACACTGTGCTGCAGTGACAGATTAAACACAAACAAGAGAGGCCTCTCCAATACCGACAGACAGACCTTCAAAATGAAAGCTGGGAAAGCATCAGGTCCATAAGCAGACGAAGCTTTAAGTTTAAAGACCGCTCGCCGCAATTCTGATGAACTAATGTGATCTACCCTGATCACAGGTAAGCAGCCTCCATCAGTTGCATCGCGCTCGGCTGCCTCAGGATCTAACTTAGGAGGATCACTATGGAAAACGGAACTAAAATAATCAGCAAACGCATTAACGGCTCCCTGTCCTTCCACAACCTTGTCCTCATATACGAATTGGTTTTTCTGCTGACTATTTTTCTTTTTGTCTTTTACGTATTTCCAAAACTTTGAAGGATCACTGCTTATAGTTTCCTCCATAGTTTTAACGTACTTTTTAAAAGCAATTCCAGTGAGCTCCTTGACTTTAGTTCTGTAGTATCTAAATACATAGTTCTTTGTTGAATTGTAGGCCATATTGCTTATATTTTTTTAAGTTAAAATGTTTTAGTTTAATGTAATGTTTGATTTCCGAAGTATACCACGTTGGATAATCATATTTAGAAATGAAATTTGGATTTTTTTTTTTTTTATTGGGGATCACGCTTTAACATCTCTTGCGGGACGGCTGAGTTCAGCAGCACATGCTGTCAGAAAAATCCGTCAATTTACTGATATAGCTACCGCGAGGCTGATCTATTTTAGTTACTTTCATAGTATCATGTCTTACGGTCAGTATCTTATTATGGGTACGTGCTGCAGATATCGAGTCTATATTTATTCTGCTGAAAAGAGTTATCCGAGCCATTTACAATCTCCGCCGGTGCGATTGCCTAAGGGAACTGTTTAAGGATATTAACATCATGACGGTACCTTTTCAATACATATATGAAAACATTACGTATGTTCGAAAAAATCTTCATCTTTTTGGCAAAATTTGTGATAGACATAGTTTTTTTAATTCTAGAAATCGGAAAAAAATAGATCAACCCCGCTTCAGATTAGCTAAAGTACACACTTATTTTATGGGGTACTGTGTTAAAATATTTATTATTTTAACACAGTACCCCATAAAATAAGTGTATTATATTGAATTTTTATGTTTAGATAGAAACTTCGAGAAAAATAAAATGCACGAAAGCATGAATATAACACCAAAACAAATAGTTGTGTGTGAAACTTTTAGTGCGTGGCAAATTAAAAGTGAACATTTTTATACCTTATCGGTATTTATCGTAACAATCGATCCACAAAATCAAAATACTTTTTAAGTTTAGTAAGTTTAGTAAGCAATGATATCCTTAGTGACCGACAATACGGGTTTCGCCGAAATCGGTCAACTGGGGATCTACTAGCGTATGCCATACACATCTGGAGTGAGGCCATAGAGAAGCACGGGGAGGCACTGGCGGTCTCCCTTGACATCTCGAAGGCCTTCGACAGGGTCTGGCACGATAGCCTTATTAGTAAGCTTCCTTCCTTCGGTCTGCCCGCCGGTTTGTGTGATTGGATCGCAGATTTCCAGAGGGATCGGTCTATCCGAGTGGTCATAGATGGCTGCTCGTCTGGACTGCTGGATATTAATGCCGGGGTTCCTCAGGGGTCGGTGCTTTCGGCAACACTGTTCTTGCTGCATATTAATGATCTGCTTAAACCCGGTACCTTTGGGTATGCAGACGACAGCACTGTTGCTGAGAGATACGTGTCCGACGCACGAGCTGGTGGGTCGCAGATCCGGTCTCTCCGGGAGGCAATGGTTGAGCGCTTGAACGTGTCCTTACAGGCGGTCTCTGAATAGGGCGATGCCAATCTGGTCAAGTTCAATGCTGCTAAGACCCAAGCGTGTCTATTTTCCGCCAAAAGGAGCCAATTCCGCCCACCTCCATCTTTCCGCGGTGAAACCGTGCCGATAACCGACCATCTTGAGCTTCTTGGGGTTACATTAACATCTACTCTTAATTTTGGCCCTTACATAGAGGCAAAAGCTCAAGTTGCTGCAAAGAAGTTGGGGATTCTGGCTAAGGTGAGACGGTACTTCACGCCGGAACAGCTGCTCAAACTCTATCAAGCGCAAGTTCGGTCGTGTATGGAATACTGCTCTCATCTTTGGGATGGATCTGCCAGATACCAGCTTGATGCCCTTGAGTCAATTGAGAAACGAGCCAAGAGAATCATCGGCAATGAGAGGCTCGTCGCGTCGAAGCTCCAAAGTCTTGAACATCGACGACGAGTTGCTAGCCTGTCAGTTTTCTACCGGTTGCATTTTGGGGAATATGCGACGGAATTGCATAATTTAATTCCTCCAAGCCCGTTCCATCATCGGACCACAAGACGAACGGCGATGCGCCACCGGTACATGGTGGACATCCCACCCATACGCACAAAACGTTTTGGGAACACATTCATAGTGCGTACAGCTAAGGAGTCGAACTCCCTGCCGGAGTCTGTGTTTCCTGACAGCTACAACCTGGGAGTCTTTCAATCAAGAGTGAATAGGTTATTTCTAGGCAAGCGTGCTCCATCTTCGACCACATCCTCGCTTACCATCAGGTGAGATAGTGGTCAAGCGCGTGCCTATCAATAGTAAAAAAAAAAGTAAGAAACTTCCTAATGCATTCTGATTAGAGCGATCATCTATTGGTATGGTCCAAATTCGCTAAAATCTCTGAGTTGTCTCTTTGTGCGTTTATCGCAGTCTTGAATTAGTTTGGTTCTTGCGAAGTTCTAGACGGTTCGAATTGCGGATCAGGCCTGTACCAAAAGTGCTGACGGGACCCTGCTGCTAAGCCTCGGCGATTGATTCCGTTTAGAGCGAAGCAACGAACGGTTCGATTTGCGAAACAAGGCTTTAGGCTAATAATAATAGGGTACCGGACCAAAAGTGGTGACGGTGACGGGACCCTAAGCCTCCTCGATCGATTCTGATTCGTGCGAAGTATCTGACGGTTCGACTTGCGAGCAAAGGCGAATTATAGGGTTCCGTACCAAAGGTGCTAACGGGACCCTATTACTAATCCTTCGCGTATGATTTTGATTCGTGCGAACCATTCGAACCAAATCGATTTTTAGGGTTCCGTACCAAGGTTGCTAATGGAACCCTGTTTATTAATAAGTAACCGCTGTCCGCTAATTTAAAAATGCCTTCTAGAAAAAGGTCGAATATTTCACAATATAGCAAAAGTCTTAAAATATAAAACAAAGTCGGATTTGTTCGAATACTTATAACTCAAGAACCACAGGACCGATTTTCATGATTTTTGAATTATTCTTTGTCCGGAATAGCATAATAAGTATTAAAATATTTAAAAAAATAGTAGGTAGCTAGGGTAGGTTACCTACCTACCCTACCTAGGGTAGGGAGGTAGGGTAGTTAGGTAGGGAGGGAGGTAGGTAGGCAGGGTAGGTAGGGTAGCCAGTTGACGGGAGCGAAGCCGCACGGCTCAGCTAGTTTGAAATAAAATGCTTTGAATCTTAAATCTTCACCCAAGCCTTCAGTCCGACATGCGACATGTGTACACAATCCTCCGACACAATCGTCCGGCAGATCTTCTTTAGATACTTGTTTTCCCGTTTTATGTTTTTGTTAGATTTACCTGCCTTCCTTTGACTTATGAGTTTATTTACGAATTAGCGCGTTGAGCGCTCTCCACACCTAGGTAGGTACGTATTGTCTTTCTTAACAATAGACGCCGAATGAAACCTAATATCAAACAACACAGCTATTGATAGCACCACCTATTTAGTTGGGACAACCTTCACCTGAATTGCAGTCCTGTCGCGCAACTTTCATCATCAACATATCAGCCGAACTCGAAAGACGTCCACTGCTGGACTTAGGCCTCCCGCAAGTGTCAACAGTGCGCATCGTTGCTATGGATAAATTACTGCTGTCTGTATTCCTGTGTCTTGTAAGTACAATTATAAATTCGTTTCTACAGTACCTACACACACGCAATTTACTTAAAGCTGACTCCTAACGCATAGCTTTCAAGTTAACATACAATATATTTCATGCACAGTGCCCTTTTTTTAGGGTTCCGTACCCAAAGGGTAACCAACGGAACCCTATTACTTAGGCTCAAGTCACACCGAGATGGCAGCGAAGCGGCGAGCAGTTTCCGTGTCATATAATTTTAAACTTTATCTTCATTAATATAACACATAGTATCGCTAGATCGCTTGAGAAATTTGAAAAGGGCGCGCGGCCGCCCGCGGCGCCGCTAGCACCCCGATGACTCCCGTGATTATATGTTTTATAGTAATGAAGATAAAGTGTAAAATTATATGACACTGAAACTGCTCGCCGCTTCGCTACCATCTCGGTGTGACTTGAGCCTTAGCCTCCGCTGTCCGTCCGTCCATCTGTCCGCTTTTTTGTCTGTCAGCGGGCTGTATCTCAAGAACCATAATTGGTAGACAGTTGAAATTTTCACAGAAAGTGTATTTCTATTGCCGCTATAACAACAAATAATAACAATTGAGCTTTGTAGTTCGTGTGCGTGTCCGACTCGCAATTGGCGGTTTTTTTTTAATCTGCACTTGTGCGGAAAAGAACGTGGCACGCTTCCACAATAATTAGAAGTAGCTTACGAATGAGAAAATCCACGTGCCATGTTTCTCAATTTTGTAAAGAAAACTGTACTTATATTTAATTTTCTTTGCACTCTTCAAAACGTGGACGTTTGTCAACGCAGTCTCGGCTCCATTACATATCATGACAAACTTAATATCTTACCTGCATCTAGGGGCGTAGCTTCCGCCGTATCAGTCGTATCAAAGATACGGGGCGAGTGGACGCAAAGCTATATATTTAGTCCCGCTGTCTCCTTCGTGGCCTGTCAAGACATTCTTTAGCTAGAAGGGCCTATTTTGTTAAAAAAAGAAACAAAACCTCTAAAAACGGCCCCCAAAAAAAAAAAAATGTTTGATACAGGGCCCCTTTGAGGCTACGCCACTGCTTGCATAAAATGCATGAGTTTGTCATTGATTGCAGTTCGTGGTAACCATCGCGGCAGCCCAGCCGTTTGACGCCAGCGAATTTTTCCGGGAGGGGGTCGCTAATAAGATGAAGTACGCGTGGGACAAGATGTTCAGGCAGCTGGGCGCCGCCGGGAGTGCCGCTCAGAGCGCCGTCTGGACACGCCTCAAGGGGTTACAGTTCCCTGTCATCCTGTGAACCACTGCCGGTCTCTGCTGTCAACATATCACCGTGATCACTTGGTCGAGTGAGCACGAAGTCAACTGACATTCCACCCTGATTGGACGCATATTCGGCAGAATAGCCCGGCTGACGACCAACCCACGTAATATCAGTTGCTGCACTGATTTTTTCTGCTATATTTACTGTTTTCTTTACTTAGTTTCTAAACAGACTAAATACCTATAAAAATATTTCTTGTATTAAACAATAAAATTATTTTTTTAAAGTTTACATTTGATCTAACTGTTTGTTAAGCCCAAATAATAATCAATGCACGTGCAAACTTAACTATAAGTGATATAATATAATACTTAGTGATTTAGTTTCCAATGTGAAAAGTTTCAGTATCCGTACGGTACCTATAGTACCTATTCTCAAACTTTAAATAGGTGAGTACTCCGGCTTACTCGAACGATGAAGCCGGAGATCTGATGACGGTGCCAAGTGGGCCAATTTTGGTAAGCAGAACTGGCGCTGTGGGATGAACCAAACGTAGTGTTAAGGCGCCTAAAAACGCTCATGGGGCACTATGAAAGGCGTTGGTCGCTCATGACAGCAGGACGGTGGCCATGGAAGTCGGAATCCGCTAAGGAGTGTGCAACGACTCACCTGCCGAAGCAACCAGCCCTGAAAATGGATGGCGCTGAAGCGTTTTGCCTATACACTACCGTTACGGGCATGTGCGACGTTCTTTGTGACGTCATTAAGCCGTAACGAGTAGGACGTGCGTGGCGGAGAGCGCAGAAGGGTCTGGGCGTGAGCCCGCTTGGAGCTTCCGTCGGTGCAGATCTTGGTGGTAGTAGCAAATACTCCAGCGAGGCCCTGGAGGACTGACGTGGAGAAGGGTTTCGCGTGAACAGTAGTTGCTCGCGAGTCAGTCGATCCTAAGCTCAAATCTTACCTTAGGTACCGTACCTTAGGTACCGTAGGTATAGTTCGGTACTAGTACCTTTAGGTACTAAGAGTTAGGTCATACGACATCCTTTTTATTAGTTTTGTTATTGATAAAGTAAGTTACTTAAAAAATCTTATGTTTGAGCGTTAATTAAAACCATTGGATAAAACGGTTATAATAATAGCATTAATAATTCATTCGTATATAACACGCGAGTTTATTATTTTTTCATAAATAAAATCAAAGTGTATAATGTGATAATCGCCATCCACCATCAACCATATTGTTTTTATTTTTTAAGTTTTGGGGTGTAGCAGAACGATTGTGATAATCGATTCTTTTTTTTCAAATTTGATCTTCCCGATTAATTTAAATGAGCGATAATCGTAATTCGATTCTAAAAAAAATACGTTAAAGCATGAAATACAATAATTATGCAATAATGAAAATTATTATTTATGTTTTCTCATGTAATGTATTTAAAAGGTTTTTGGACATTAGGAATAAAACTTACTCAACAAATTCGTCGAACCCAGGGCTAATTCCGCTAATTGCTTATATTACCTACTCAAAATTTAAATTCAGAATGCGCGCGTGATTCAAAAATATTTTATATTTATATATTTTCGGCATAAATATACACCGGGCAGTCTATATGAAACCCATGCAGATCGCCCAGTATACAAAGTTGATACGACAGAGGGGCAATTACACTACTACTACCTATACGTATTTAGTACAAAAATAAAAAGCGCCAAAAATGAGCGAAAATTTTTTTCAAACAAACTAAATAGCTTTAAATCAGAATAAAATGCAACCACCCTTTGTAAATAATTTAGACTGACCGTGGATACCTAGGTAACACAGTGGCAATGTCGCGCGCGCGCCGGAGCGCGGTGTGCGTTATCTCGTGTCGAGGCGGGGGCCGGGGTGGTGTGGCGGCCGGCGGCTAAGGCCTCCGCTCGCGCTGGCTTTTATGTTTGGTAAGATTTTGAAGTACGCGCACAAAAACAAACACACTAAATTTTTAAATTCTCGATGTGTCCTCCATTCACATTAATGCAAAAAATATTTTGACGGAGAATATTGTTATTTATTTTTCTAATTAAATCACTGTCCGTCGCCAGGCACTTTTGTGGGCAATTGCGGCTGTCACCATACCTTTCTCTGTACGTTCGCAAAGCTAAAGCCGCGTTTCCACGGCATTCGCCGTAAACTTACACGACGTCAAAATACACTGACATGATTTTGACGTCGTGTAAGTTACACGAGGCATTGTTTAACACTTTAATTACACACACACACATACACACACACAACCAAAGTTTAATTACGTGTCCTACCACCATAAAAAACAGTTAATCACAAAAAAACACTAATACTAAATAATAATAATCCCAAGTTATGTGTCCTGTCACTATAAAAATAAGAAATACTGTCTTAAACTTATTTAGTGTCCTATCACAATAACAAAACAAAATCACAATTGTGCGAATTTGACTAATCGTACGTTCCGAAAGGTCTGCGTCGGCGCACTGAAAATACAAGTTTTTTAGAGGCCCCACTTACCGATCGCAAAAAATCTAGGATGCAACAAACTGACCTATTTATGTCTCTCTTACACGCGCTATGTTTGTCACTCTCGTAGTGGAAGTGCAAGTGTGTGTGTATTTATTGCTTCCGTGTTTGCATTGCTAACTTTTTAGTGAATGTTTTTGCGATATGCGTCCGAGTGGCAACAACGCATCGTGATTTATCGTTGTAAGGTGCATGACCTATGCTTAGACATAATCAGCTGTTAGGAAAGATACATCGTGCTCAAACGGTGCAAAAACTTGGACGTGTTACGTAAACAAATATTTTTTAGTATTGGGGTCACTTTTGAGGGACAAACTATAAAACTAAAGAAAAAAGTTTTTCAAACTGTATCGTGTGCCATTTCAAATGAAAGAACCTAAGTCATTTCATAATTTGAAAACAAAAAATTAATTTTCCCTTATCTCCGAAACTACTGAGTCTAAAATTTTGAAAACAAATGCAGATAATAGTTCTATACATAAAGATTACAGGAAAACCTATACAAAGACTGTAGTGTTAAAATAACATGTTATAAAAAATGAAATTGGTTTGGAACCCTTTGCACGCGAGTCCGGCTCGCGCTTGGTCAGTTTTTTTCTAAATGCATATGAAAGTAGTATATACGACAGCTAAAACAAAAAACTTTTTTATGATGTTATTACGAGTAGGAAATATATTTTTGAAAGGATTAGGGTTCCGTCAACAAAAATCAAACCCATGAAAATACTAATAACGCGGGCGATGCCCGGGCAGAAACTAGTCAAACTAGTTTTCTGGAACACGAACACATTCTGAAATTAAATTTCGAATGAAAGAAAATTCCGCGCGAAATTAATGAATCGATTTATGAAAATCTCTCTTTTAAAATCATCGAGTCGAATGAAATAAAAAAAAAAACAATTAGCATAATCGATATGACACACCCTAACAATTAAACAAAACAAAATGGTTGAAAGTTTTGCACACGAATATGTGCAGTGTAGTGGTAATGACATTACGTGTTATCGGATCTGTGTTTGTAAATTGCATTTAGATCTGGAGTTTTTATTGATCTTCATGATATTTAGATTCATAATTGTCATATTTTTAATCGTATTTACATGTGAGTGAGGGACCGTGCACGGCGTTGACTATGCCATCTAGTGTCGCATATTCGAAGTTTTAAGGGTCAGAATACTTGACATTGACGCTTCTGTGCTGCCACCTGTGGTTCCTGCACGCTCAGTTTAGGGGAACGTGCGCGAAGAAGACTGTGCCATCTAGCGTAGCTATTTCCAATTTTATACTTGAAACGTACTTGACAGTGACATTTCTGTGCGCCACCTATAGTTTCTGCACGCTCCCTATAAAATAAAAACGTAAACAAACACAGTTGGCGCGAAACTTCGACTTTGGAAATAAAAAAACTTCATTGCTGCTATTCATTTACTGACATTCGTCAGATAATCAAATGATGAGCAAACCACTACCCCTGTTATGGAGTTTGGGTGTCCAAAATCCACAATTTTCATGTTTTTTAGCCTCAAACATCGCTGTCATCAAAATTGCAACGCAGATAATTGTGTGTCAAGATTCGATCGTATTTTTAGTTAACTTATGTATGAATAATGACAAAACGAAGAACGCAAATAAAATGATGTGTGAGATATTAGATAGTATGTATGTAAATAAATAAATAAATGTTGTCTTGATTTTGCCCTTTTGCATCTTTTTAGCAAGCGAGAAGTTTCTTTACTCATATATTTTCAGAAAATCTAAGTTGACTACCTTTTTGAGAGGTGAAGATATTTAAGACAAATTTTTAAGTAGATTGAAGCGATTTGAACGGCCTTAACTTGTAATTTAAGATATTTCTTCCAAATTTATCGTATAATATAGCTACGGAAACAAATTTTTCATAGTAAATTCTATTGTCGAAATTTGATGTAATTCCTGAATTTGATGACGTAATTCGCAAAATCCCGTCGACTCAGCTGGTGTGTCAAATGTCAAAGTCTTGTCGAGCAGAGTGGTTATTGAGGGCTTTTGCTGATTTATGTCAGTTAAAAACAATGAAGTTGATGGAGGGATAAAATAAGACAATTTCAATTATTTTATTTTTGGCCTCCAACTAAACTTCATAGTTTTTCTTTCAAAAATTTAAATTACACATTTTTCAGAAGTCTCGGAATAATATGAATGGAAAGGTCATTCGATTCGGAAGAGCATGTAGGTGCTTAGATGATTTTAGAAAAAAATAAAGTGCCAATAGAATAAATTGCAAAGTAAATAAAAATGCTGATGAACAAACCTCCCTTGGGTTTGTTTTTTTCCAAATATCTCAGATTTTTTTCCTTCAATGCCCAGAAAAAAATCTAAGATTCATAGTTTAATAATTATAAGTTATCACACTTGCAATGTCATGTTCAAGCAGAAAAAAATGTTAGTTAGCAACAGTTTTGCCGAAAGCGAAAGCTTGAAAAAACTTGAACAAAAAAGCACTTGTTGACTAGACTATGCCCAACATCTCCGAAGTTCACATAAGTAGGCACCTCATTTCAGTCCCTTTACTCATTCTTTATGTAATTTGCAATACGGACGGACGGGCATTGGGCAAGCGTTAGGATGCCTGGCCATTGCGAGCGAGCAAGGAAGCGGAGCGGAGAAATAGAGAAATACATATCAGCAGTGGAATTGCATAAAATCTCCGTACCACGTAGGGGAGAGGGGGGTACAGTGGACCGTGGGGCACAGTGAATCAACTTTTATACTTATCTGTCTATCGGCTACACACACACTGCAGACCGATGAAACGCGCGCTCTAATAGTTCCCCCGCCCGACCGCCAGTGCCCTTGACGCTGTCGCACCGTGAGCACGTGTAGCCGCCATTTCGCCGCCCGTAAGTACTAAATCTATTTTTTTACCGGTCTTCATTGAATGTTCTACACTAAAAACTATATGATATTGTGTTTAAAATTATTAGATTTCCTAAATAATGATTTAATAAGCTCTCAAAATAAAGTGGTGCGCTTGTCGTTTAGGTTAAGTTAATCGTTATAATTATATGTTTCATTTTCTAATATGGCGTGTCGGGGAACAGTGGACTGTTTCACTCTGGGGCACAGTGGACTGCGGCCCACTGTACCCCATACTGATATTATGTATCTAATACATTTGGTAATTGTTTCAGGCTAACAACATGGTCCGGAATCGCAAAAGAAAAACTAATATTGGTCTCATTAGTCAGGAACAGATGAAGGATGCGATCGATCTCATTTTAGAAGGAAATAAAATTAGGAAAGTAGCTGCACTAAAAAACATTCCGTATACAACTTTGCAAAGATATTACAAGAAGGTGGTCACAAGCGATGCCGTACAGCGATTCACACCCAACTACGCAGTTAAGAAAATCTTTACTGATGAACAGGAGCAGTCACTAGTCGACTATCTAGTCACATGCAGCCAAATGTTCTATGGTCTGACTCCAAATGAAGTCAGGCAGGTTGCGTATCAGATGGCCCTTACTAATGACATCAGTGTGTCGCAGAAATGGCACAACACTCAGACGGCTGGACTTGAGTGGTTTTATGGTTTCAAAAAACGCCATCCAGTTTTGAGCCTCCGGACACCTGAGGGCTGTAGTCTCAGCAGAGCTACAGCTTTCAATAGGCACAACGTGAAAACATTTTTTGATAACCTCGAAATCGTAATGACAAGGAACGAATCGTTCGGGAACGGTACCAGAATATTTAACTTAGATGAGACTAATACAATGACCGTCCAAAAATCGAGCAAAGTTTTAGCGGTTAGAGGGCAGAAGCAAGTGAGCAAGGTCACTAGTGGTGAAAAGGGGACACTTGTGACTACTTGCTACATAATCAACGCACTAGGCCATGCTCTTCCACCTGTGATGATATTCCCACGCGTGCACTTTAAGCAACATATGATTTCGGGAGCTCCAACAGGCACTTTAGGCCTCGCTAATCCTTCAGGCTGGATGAACAGTTCACTATTTGTTAAAACTATGCAGCACTTTATTGATCAATCCCAGAGTAGCAAAGAAAATCCATCGCTGTTAATAATGGACAACTATGAAGCTCACATTTGCATAGAAGCCATCAATTTGGCACGAGAAAATGGGGTTACTATCCTTACAGTTCCTCCCCACTCGACTGGCAAACTTCAACCGTTAGACGTTGCTGTTTTCAAACCTTTTAAGACTGCTTATAACGCTGCTATTGACAGTTGGATGATGAGGAACCCCGGTCAAGCTTTTTCGATTTACGAGGTGGCACAGTGCATTAAAGAGGCACATATGAAAGCCATGACCCCAGCTAACATTTGCATTGCTTTTCAGTGCACGGGGATATTTCCTTTTAATAGGGATATATTCACTGATTTAGACTTTGCTCCAAGTGAAGTGACGAATAGAGACATAGTGCAACCCGTGACGCTGACACAAGATGAAATTCGCACAAGAACGCCATCTCCATCACTTCTCATGGATTACGATGCTGCTTCTGAACATCCAATTATAACACAGGCGTTGAAGCAGACTGTAACACCTGCGCTGCAGCCAATTCCATTCCATGACCCATCAATTACGGGATCGACTTCTGAAAGAGTTGAAACTGAGACACCGGTAAACAGAGGAAGAGCACCTGTCGAAGTAATTCTGCCTGAAGAAGAAATCTGCAGAAGAACTCCATCTCCGTCTACTTCGGGACTCCAGAGTTCAAGCACTCAAGCAATAACTTTCTTGAGCCCTTTTGATTTCCGAGGAATTCCAAAAGCTGGTCCAAGAAAAAATAACCGAGCACCACGCCGCAAAGGGAAATCCATGATAGCTACAGACACACCAAATAAAGAAGAAATAGAGAATCGTCAACAGGAGAAAGCCGATAAACAGAAAAGGCAGCGTATGCAAGGAGCTAAGAATATACAGAAAAAAGTTTTGCAGAACACATCGAGTGATGAAGAGAATAGCAAAATCGAAAAAAAGCGAAAACAGCGACAAAAAATTGCTAAAAGGAAAGTTTCAGAGTCTGAGTCAAGTGAAGAAGACATTGGTAATATGAGCACATATTCTGAAGAAGAAGGTGGCTATGACGACGAAGATGAAAAGGAAATAGATCCAGACAACTTCCGTCCTCTAGAATCTAGTCCCAAAGAAGGTGCTTTTGTTTTAGTACAGTTTGTTGCACATAAAACGAAGGTCTTTTACATAGGGAAGATTATAGGGAAGCGAGGTGAAACAGATTTAGATATAAGTTTTTTAAGAAAGAGTACAAAAGTGAGGAATGGATACAGGCTACCAGATGTTCCAGACATAGCTTCGGTACCCCACGGAGATGTAAAAATGATATTACCTTCGCCTACTTTTAGTGGAACTAAACGGCAACAACAGGTCTATAAATTTGATCTTGACTTTTCCCGCCTTAATTTGCGATAATTTTTTTAAGTTAGGTATGTTAATCAAAAGACTGATTATTTCATAATAATTATCATTAAAAGTATTGATTAAATATATAAATCTTTTATTTCATATCTATATTGAAACGGTTCACTGTGACCCATTAAAAAAAACATGGTAATCCCATGTGTTGATTCACTGTAGCCCATTACGATCCACAGTACCCCACATGAAGATCCAGTGTGACCCAGATGTGGGGAACTGTGGATCATTTCCCAACTTTAAAAAAAACGTTTACTACTAGAAATCTATTGGTGTTATTGCTAAAGTTGAAATAGATTTCGTTAGCCAACATTCCGTTCTATTAAAAGGAGCCATAATTTTTTAAATTACCTTATTATTCACCGATTAAAACCGCTTACAAAAAAAAGTGATCCACTGTGCCCCCCTCTCCCCGGGGAGAGGGGGGTACAGTGGACCGTGGGGCACAGTGAATCAACTTTTATACTTATCTGTCTATCGGCTACACACACACTGCAGACCGATGAAACGCGCGCTCTAATAGTTCCCCCGCCCGACCGCCAGTGCCCTTGACGCTGTCGCACCGTGAGCACGTGTAGCCGCCATTTCGCCGCCCGTAAGTACTAAATCTATTTTTTTACCGGTCTTCATTGAATGTTCTACACTAAAAACTATATGATATTGTGTTTAAAATTATTAGATTTCCTAAATAATGATTTAATAAGCTCTCAAAATAAAGTGGTGCGCTTGTCGTTTAGGTTAAGTTAATCGTTATATATGTTTCATTTTCTAATATGGCGTGTCGGGGAACAGTGGACTGTTTCACTCTGGGGCACAGTGGACTGCGGCCCACTGTACCCCATACTGATATTATGTATCTAATACATTTGGTAATTGTTTCAGGCTAACAACATGGTCCGGAATCGCAAAAGAAAAACTAATATTGGTCTCATTAGTCAGGAACAGATGAAGGATGCGATCGATCTCATTTTAGAAGGAAATAAAATTAGGAAAGTAGCTGCACTAAAAAACATTCCGTATACAACTTTGCAAAGATATTACAAGAAGGTGGTCACAAGCGATGCCGTACAGCGATTCACACCCAACTACGCAGTTAAGAAAATCTTTACTGATGAACAGGAGCAGTCACTAGTCGACTATCTAGTCACATGCAGCCAAATGTTCTATGGTCTGACTCCAAATGAAGTCAGGCAGGTTGCGTATCAGATGGCCCTTACTAATGACATCAGTGTGTCGCAGAAATGGCACAACACTCAGACGGCTGGACTTGAGTGGTTTTATGGTTTCAAAAAACGCCATCCAGTTTTGAGCCTCCGGACACCTGAGGGCTGTAGTCTCAGCAGAGCTACAGCTTTCAATAGGCACAACGTGAAAACATTTTTTGATAACCTCGAAATCGTAATGACAAGGAACGAATCGTTCGGGAACGGTACCAGAATATTTAACTTAGATGAGACTAATACAATGACCGTCCAAAAATCGAGCAAAGTTTTAGCGGTTAGAGGGCAGAAGCAAGTGAGCAAGGTCACTAGTGGTGAAAAGGGGACACTTGTGACTACTTGCTACATAATCAACGCACTAGGCCATGCTCTTCCACCTGTGATGATATTCCCACGCGTGCACTTTAAGCAACATATGATTTCGGGAGCTCCAACAGGCACTTTAGGCCTCGCTAATCCTTCAGGCTGGATGAACAGTTCACTATTTGTTAAAACTATGCAGCACTTTATTGATCAATCCCAGAGTAGCAAAGAAAATCCATCGCTGTTAATAATGGACAACTATGAAGCTCACATTTGCATAGAAGCCATCAATTTGGCACGAGAAAATGGGGTTACTATCCTTACAGTTCCTCCCCACTCGACTGGCAAACTTCAACCGTTAGACGTTGCTGTTTTCAAACCTTTTAAGACTGCTTATAACGCTGCTATTGACAGTTGGATGATGAGGAACCCCGGTCAAGCTTTTTCGATTTACGAGGTGGCACAGTGCATTAAAGAGGCACATATGAAAGCCATGACCCCAGCTAACATTTGCATTGCTTTTCAGTGCACGGGGATATTTCCTTTTAATAGGGATATATTCACTGATTTAGACTTTGCTCCAAGTGAAGTGACGAATAGAGACATAGTGCAACCCGTGACGCTGACACAAGATGAAATTCGCACAAGAACGCCATCTCCATCACTTCTCATGGATTACGATGCTGCTTCTGAACATCCAATTATAACACAGGCGTTGAAGCAGACTGTAACACCTGCGCTGCAGCCAATTCCATTCCATGACCCATCAATTACGGGATCGACTTCTGAAAGAGTTGAAACTGAGACACCGGTAAACAGAGGAAGAGCACCTGTCGAAGTAATTCTGCCTGAAGAAGAAATCTGCAGAAGAACTCCATCTCCGTCTACTTCGGGACTCCAGAGTTCAAGCACTCAAGCAATAACTTTCTTGAGCCCTTTTGATTTCCGAGGAATTCCAAAAGCTGGTCCAAGAAAAAATAACCGAGCACCACGCCGCAAAGGGAAATCCATGATAGCTACAGACACACCAAATAAAGAAGAAATAGAGAATCGTCAACAGGAGAAAGCCGATAAACAGAAAAGGCAGCGTATGCAAGGAGCTAAGAATATACAGAAAAAAGTTTTGCAGAACACATCGAGTGATGAAGAGAATAGCAAAATCGAAAAAAAGCGAAAACAGCGACAAAAAATTGCTAAAAGGAAAGTTTCAGAGTCTGAGTCAAGTGAAGAAGACATTGGTAATATGAGCACATATTCTGAAGAAGAAGGTGGCTATGACGACGAAGATGAAAAGGAAATAGATCCAGACAACTTCCGTCCTCTAGAATCTAGTCCCAAAGAAGGTGCTTTTGTTTTAGTACAGTTTGTTGCACATAAAACGAAGGTCTTTTACATAGGGAAGATTATAGGGAAGCGAGGTGAAACAGATTTAGATATAAGTTTTTTAAGAAAGAGTACAAAAGTGAGGAATGGATACAGGCTACCAGATGTTCCAGACATAGCTTCGGTACCCCACGGAGATGTAAAAATGATATTACCTTCGCCTACTTTTAGTGGAACTAAACGGCAACAACAGGTCTATAAATTTGATCTTGACTTTTCCCGCCTTAATTTGCGATAATTTTTTTAAGTTAGGTATGTTAATCAAAAGACTGATTATTTCATAATAATTATCATTAAAAGTATTGATTAAATATATAAATCTTTTATTTCATATCTATATTGAAACGGTTCACTGTGACCCATTAAAAAAAACATGGTAATCCCATGTGTTGATTCACTGTAGCCCATTACGATCCACAGTACCCCACATGAAGATCCAGTGTGACCCAGATGTGGGGAACTGTGGATCATTTCCCAACTTTAAAAAAAACGTTTACTACTAGAAATCTATTGGTGTTATTGCTAAAGTTGAAATAGATTTCGTTAGCCAACATTCCGTTCTATTAAAAGGAGCCATAATTTTTTAAATTACCTTATTATTCACCGATTAAAACCGCTTACAAAAAAAAGTGATCCACTGTGCCCCCCTCTCCCCTACATCACTGAAGTTTAATGATTGATTAATATTTCTCCGCTCGCAATAGACAGGCACCGTTAACCTTAAGAGCCTTAATGCACACGGCGTATTTTTAATTAATGTGCCACAGCGCTATAGAGGACCAACAAAAAGCAATACTGTCTGCGTTTGAAGCGCGGTATCGCGCGTCATCTGCGCGTCGTTGTCGGCGCGTTAATAAAACGGCGGGTACAAAGGCCCTTACTAAAACTGAATTATTATGCGAAAGTGATTCGAGTTTGGTTGTTTGTTTGTAACGAGAGATAGAATCCTGGAGACGGTGGGGGCTATTTTGCGAAACAACCTGTACAGAATAAATGCTATACCTCTTGGGATCATTGTACTCATCTTTATGAATAACACTGACATTTCGGGGATTTCGGGGTTGGTCCCATAGGGGAAGTTGTTTATAATGATGTTGCGTTTGCTCTATTACTCGTTGTTTAAAAGCGGCTTCAGTCGCGGGACAAAGCTAAATCATAACTTTTCCAAATGAATACTTAGATAAGTAGGTATCTAATAAATAAAATAAGGTAACGATGTTGCAATTTTAAGATTAAATGTTTTGTTGTTTCTCTCATAAGTGAATATTGTAAAGGTTTTGCAGAAATAAATTCTTCAAACCGAAATAAGCTGCTGTGAGTGATTGTATGTGACAGACAGACGGACAAACCTAGTCAATCTACCGAGCCTTGTCCCAGCTGTTTGGTTCGGCTTCCAGCCTAGCCGGAAGTACCTGAGTACCAGTATTTACCCCTGGCACGCTTGATATCTGATTTTCTATCTGTCCGTAACGACTCTCAAAGATGTTCAACATAGAACGTCCTCCTTTTTGAAGTTGGTTAAAAATGAATAGTCAATACCATAGTATATTTCTGTGGTCAATACAAACATTTTGTCGACATGTTTGCGTAAAAAATATTCAGATTTCATAGTACAGACTATGAAAATCTGAATATTTTTTTGTATAAACACAAAAGTCTATATCGTGTGGACGTGGGCCTACGATTGCATCGAAATGTTCTCACTTTGGCAAGATTTGCATTCAGACTTTTAGGTGGAACACGGAACATTTGATTTCGCGACAAGATTTTATTTATTTATTTATAGTTAATTAAAAGTCTAGTTACATTAATAAAAAAACAAAAAAAAAAATCAAAAAAAAACAAAATCATGAAAAGGTATAAAATGTGTGCGCATTTGAAATTGTAATACGAAATTGGAATCTAAAATGAACAACATGGAACAGTGGACACCCTCGCATATTGTCTCTCACAGAACACCACACAAGCTCGCATTATTTTTCTCCTTTTATCAGAGAACACATCACATTCAGGGTCGGCAGTCAGAAGGGCGTTGAGCATCCTCAGAGTACGGCTCACTGGAGATTCGGCTCTAGCGACAGTTCTAGACGACGGCCCAGCGGCGGTGCGAACAGGTTGTGTCGGTGGCTCTGACGGTGTCCAATGTATTTGTCGGGCACAAATAAACGGCAGAAAAGACCATGGAGCTCAGGGCAGTCAATAGGTACGTCTCCTAAGGGTTTTACAGGCACCGTGAGCTAATCAAGCACTTCTAATGAGTTAAAAGCCAACATCCTTAAAAGATAGTTGGTGGGGTAGGTACATGTAGGGGAAGAATGGAATTTCCTTTTCAGTGGAAATCTGGTCGTCTGGTCCTGCTCAGGAAGGCGGGGCGCCCTGCGGACTCGCCGTCCGCGTACCGGCCCATAGTGCTGCTGGACGAGGTGGGAAAGTTGTTTGAGCGGATAATCGCAGCCCGCCTCTTCAGCCACTTGTGCGGAGAGGGGCCGGACCTGGCCGAATGCCAGTTCGGGTTTCGGCATGGGCCCTCCACTATCACGGCGATATCGCGAGTGAGAGTCCTGGCAGAGGAAGCGGTGTCCCGGGGCGGGGTGATGTTGGCGGTGTCTTTGGACATCTCCAACGCCTTCGACACGCTGTCCTGGAGTTGTATTCGGGAGGCACTGCGCTATCATCGAGTGCCTCACTACCTCCGCCGCGTCATTGGGGCGTATTTGGCGGACAGGTGTGTCACCTATCTGGGACGTGATGGCAGACATCAGCACCCTCCACCTCACTCACCCCACTGAACCGAGGTGGCCTGCAGAGGCGGGCCGGCACCAGCCGGGGATTACGGAAGTCGCATTAGTTCTCGCGATCCCCGGTTGGTGAGAGATGGAGCAGAGAGATTTTAGCCAGTAAGAGTCTGACAGACCCCTCCGCCCGCCCTAGTGAGGAGGACATCCATGAGGATTTCCCCCGTTATAAAAAAGAAGGGGAAGAATGGTACAGCCTAAGAAACAGAAATCTCAATAAGGTTTTCTGCAGTTTTACAAGCATCAGTGACTGAGACGCGGTATGCGGGTGCCAGACACTCCGAACCAAAGTGGTAATTTTAGTTTAAATGTAATTGTTAAATAGAAAGACACGCGAAAAAAATATATATTACACACTCGAAATATTGTATTGATTAAATGATGTACAAAACATTAATGACACTTGTTAAACTTCACATAATATACTACCTATCTTATTTGTACAAAGTGTAACAGCGTTAGTTAGGTTCTTTACCTACTCAAGCGACACTCATTTCTGCCATTATCCCATGTCCTTAGGTCAGCGCAACACGTTTCTGTTTCCATTCTGTTCTATCAGTCGTCCCTCTTAACTCCCTTTTCTTTCATATTGCTCCACACACAATCCATCCATATTTTATTTGGCTTTCCTCTCCCTCTCCATCCATCCACATTTATGTTTATAACTCTTCTAGTTACATGCGTTTCATCCCTCCTCTGCACACGACCATACCAAGACAAGCGATTCCAGTTTAACTTTTCCGTCACTGGCGCCAGTTTGGGTTTCGACCTGGGTTGTCTACCGACAGTGCTATTTTGGGCTTTAAGCACGCTGTGGAGTACTACACACGCCGTAGCACCGCGGTTTACGCCTGTTTCCTCGACCTGTCGAGTGCTTTTGACCTGGTTTCATACGATACTCTGTGGAAAAAGCTTAATGATGCGAAGCTACCACCTGAAATAGTAAATATTTTTAAGTTTTGGTACGGGAACCAGGTCAATAGTGTCAGGTGGGACGGGGCGTTGTCAAGTCCATATGGTCTTGAGTCAGGTGTAAGGCAGGGGGGTCTGAGTTCTCCTACACTCTTTAACCTGTATATGGACCAGTTATGTATAAGGACCGCCTTGACGAGAATATCCAAAGCTACTTGGGGTCTATCTTTTCAAACCTTAAAAACTATTTATGGGGCTACCTACTTGGGTTGTATGTGCTACGGGGCACCTGTCTGGGCCGATAGGGCCACCATAGGTGCGGTACGACGTAAATTGCTTCAAAGCCAGCGTTTGGCTTTGATATTCTTATGCAAGGCGTATAGGACGGTTAGTACTGAAGCCTTACCAGTGCTGGCGGGTGTTCTCCCAGTCGATCTAGAAGTGCAGCGGCGTGCTGCAATGTACTACTACGCTAGAAAGATTACGGACCCAGAGTTCTTACCGCAACGCGGCCGTGCTAAGATCTCTAGATTACTAAAACCCCAGACTGATGTCTGGGAGGAACTTTTATCCGAGTGGCAATGTAGGTGGGAAAATTCCATCAAAGGCCGTCACCTCCACCAATTTTTTCCATCTGTTCGTGAGCGGCTGGACAGGACATGGCTGGAGGTGGATCACTGTGTTGCCCAATTTCTCACAGGTCATGGCAATTTTAAGAGTAAATTATTTTCCTTTAAGCTTGTGGCCTCGCCTTTGTGTCAATGTTCTACAGCTGACCATGAATACGAACAATCCGCACATCACATCTTATGGGAGTGTAGTCTTTGGCAAACTGAACGCAATATTATGTTAGATAGTATTATGGTTACATCTGGGGTAGTTTACTATACGGACCTTGTTGAAACCAGAACAAATTTCCGTGCGTTCAAGCGATTTTGCCATACCTATTACTGGAATCAAAAGTAGCTCACAATTTAGGACCCATTAGTTTAAGTGGTAAAATATAATCCGTGGTGCTTGGCAACTGGGCTTAACCCAGTTGTATTTGTCCCTTGGTGCCTATTGGCCTAGTTCTATTCTGTCTCCTGCTTGATACGGAGGGAAGTGGAAATTATATATATTTTTTTTTTCCTACTCCTCCGCTGTACTTTTCTGATTAATTTCGTTGCAGGATCCAAGACAGTTGAATCGTTTCTCCGGGACTCGTCGGGTTTCATTGGCTCGGCGTTTTTCTGGTGGTCGCCACTGTTGATTCTGGCTTTCAGGAGTTGCAGTGGTTGGGAATGTGTGGCGGGCTTGTCCCAAAAAAAAAAAAAAAAAAAAAAAAAAAAAAATATGGACCAGTTGATTGTGGAGCTGAGTAGCACCAGAGTCAGATGTTATATTGATGGCATATGTGTCAACAACATAAGCTATGCGGATGACATGATGCTGCTCAGTGCCTCAGTCTGTGGCCTGAGGAAGCTTGTGAGTGTGTGTGAGAGATACGCCAGTGCTCATGGCCTGGTGTACAATGTACAAAAGAGTGTAGTTATGGTCTTTGGGGCTGGTGGGAAAGGTCCAGAAACGGTACCCCCAATAAAGTTGAATGGTGTACCGTTATCGAGAGTGCACTCTTTCAAATACCTTGGGCATGTCTTGACCACTACCCTTAGGGACGATGACGACATTGAGAGGGAGCGAAGGGCGCTGTCGGTCAGAGCGAATATGATTGCCCGCAGGTTTAAGCGTGCTTCTACGGAGGTTAAAAAAACACTGTTTAGAACCTTCTGTTCCTCGTTTTACACCTGTAGCCTGTGGGTACATTTTACGCGAAGATCGTACAGTGCCCTTCGCGTTCAGTATAATAATGCATTCAGGGTGTTGATGGGGCTGCCTCGCTTCTGTAGCGCATCAGGGATGTTTGCGGAAATGCGTGTTGATTGCTTTTATGCATTAATGCGTAAAAGATGTGCGTCCTTGGTGTGCAGGGTGCGAGCCAGTTCCAACAGCATCCTGGGTATGATTACTGACAGGCTGGACTGCAGTACTGTTAATCATTGCTCCAGTATCTCAGCTGGGATGCTGAAGCGGTGATAGTTATGTTGTGTGTGTTCATGTAGTTGTTGTTGTATTGTGTCACTAACATAGTTGTAAGTTTATTTATTGTACCTACTAACACTATGAGTCTTTGTTGCTCGTAATAAATAATTTGATTGATTGATTGATTGATTTCTCACTTTATCCATTCTCGTTACTCCACACATCCATCGCAACATTCTCATCTTCGCTACATGCAATCTACTCTAGCGACCCTATTACTTAGAATTAAATTTTACCTTATTGGCAACTAAACTGATGTATGTATAAATTAAAATAATAATAAAAAAAAAATAGAACAACAGGTCCTTAATTTAATAGTTAAAAATAGATACCTAATGAGACTTGACTGCAAGCCATACAAGAACAAGAAAGATTTCCCTTGGATTTCTTGTTTTATGAAAATATATTAGGTACAGCACAATTAATAACAATCAGAAAGATTTACAAATATATTCCCTTAAGTTAACTTACTAAATGTAATTTATTTACAAATAATTCTATTTTAGGATTCAACGTATCGTTTCGCGGCAACTTCTGCCCAGCGGCCATTTTCTTGAAAACTTCTACATTGTCTTTGCACAGCTTGTCAAACGTTTGTTTGTAGGCCGGTCTGTCGATGATGCTCGTGAGTGTGACGTCATTGCTCTTGTAATCATTTATGAGGATGTTTGCGCAGGCGATGGTCCATACAGTCTCCTCTAGATATATGTTGTATCTCTCGTTTTGATCAAACACACGGCACTGGAAATAGACAGATTATAGCGGTTAAAAAAGTACCAGGTAAACTCGGTAGGAACGGTACCGGCAAGTTTGTAACAGACAACAGCTATGGTTATACCTGGGCTGGGAGCCGAGAACTTCGTGACAAAGGCATTTGAGTAATAAAATACCAATAAATTATTAATTAATTTAATTCAGACATAGCATGAGTTTTAATCAGTCTTTTATGAGTAACATGGGCACAATTAATCACATTTTTTTCTAGAAACCTAGGAGTTATACAAAATTTACTAAAGCAAGTGAACTTGCCTAATTCCGTGGTGACCTCTTTAAGTCCGTGATAGCTACTACTTTAATTCTGATATAACGGAATTAGGCAAGTTAACTTTATTTAAGTTGTACAAAATTAATATAATAAAATTAACAAAAACATAAAAAAAAACAAGATAAACATTTAAGTAACATCTTCTAGAATTCTTCTTCGGCGTAACACATATCACACTTAAAAATCGTCGCAATAGCCTCAAATTCTTGACTTTGACAATGTACGTGGTACGTTTTATAGCAGAAGGAACAAGAAATCCAGTCTGCTCCATTTTTAGAAGCTGCATCTTCTGAGTACCATCTCTTACATATTTCAAAGCCAATCGTCGTCTTCAGTTTTATTTTTCTTCTTAAATTGTTGCTTGGCAGGTGCAGTGTTAGTTTTATTTTGACGTGCGGTTTTGAGATCGGTCTCCGAGTACTTTCTGTTCTTCTTGTTGGGGTCATCCATGATTATCTGAAAGTAAACAAGTAAATTAAAATAATAAATACATACCAACCTGTTTAGATTTTAGCGTCTGTCCAAATTTGCAGCTCGTATTAATAAAAAAATGCTCGAAAGGTAATAAAACTACTCACGTATTACGTGACAAGTCCAAAAAAAGTGTCACTCAATTCCGTGATAGCAAAATATATAATATTGGCTCAAATACGTCATTTTAATTAAGACCAGATAAAAGTAATAAAATTAAATCAATCTTGTCTACTTAACTCAAAATAAGTCAATACTTTCAGTTAAAACCACAAATAATGGTACATAACTACTATAATTCTGTGATAGCACAGAAACCACTAAACCGCTAAAACGCTAATATTTTTGACGAACAAAATAAGCTCTAACACTAAAACGACGCAGAATTATGACGATTTTTTTGATGCCACATCAAGGGAATATCAATTACAATTCTCTTTATTAGAAAGAAGCTAAGAAATCGGTTAAATACTTACATAAATACAGCAAAGTTCGCCACCAATTCACAAACACTGCCGAAACCGGCGAGATTCGCGCGTGAACTGACAAAACCGTTAGTTATTTCTATCTCGCTCACTCGAGCGTCCCCAAACTTTACAGACGAATTTGAACTTTACTACAGAGTCATAAGGTTGTATTTCAAGCCATTGATTTCACTCGTATAGCCCTATGATAGCGCTCAAACCAAATATCACCGAATTAGGCGAGTCACAGAATTAGATGAGTTACATACTTTATTTGTTAGATAAGAGATCACACAGATTCAGTCTCGATTATTCAATAGTCAGATTTTTAAACTAAAACTAAACTAACTAACAGCCATATTAATATTTACTAATAGTTTTTTTGAACGCGCTAATCTCTGAATTTGGCAAATTATTTTTATATGATAGGCATTCATGAGGAAGGCTATCGGCTATACGGGAACGGGATATGAGCGCACGAAGTCGTGGGCAAAAGCTAGTGGTTATATGGCTGTTTGCCATATTTTTAATACAAAACTTGTCAACTGCCATTTTTGCTCAAGTAAAATTATCTGAGTAGGTACATTTTAAAAAATCGGGCCTATGATACAAAACCAGCCCACTTTATCAAACTTAACTGTGACCACATGCAGAACATTTTTTTTTAATGTATTCCATATTCAAATGGTGCGCCTTCTACAGCTATCATCAGAAGGCAGTGCCGGTATCACACACTAAACAGCCGGTCGATTCTGTGAACTTGTCGAAGTGAAGGCTTGGGCGAAGTAATCACGAAGTGAGCTGTCTTTATATATCTTGATTAGATTGACAGCTCACTTTGCCCTCACTTCGCCCAAGTGTACACTTCGTCATGTTTACAGAATCGCAGTGCTGTCCTTTAGTGGATGTAATAAGTGAACCAAGCAAGCAGTTAGCCCAGTATTTAAAAACAGAAACGCCCAAAATAATGATGATGGTAATTTTTGCTTAGAGGAAGCACGTTTCTGACAAAATAAAGTAAAAATCACAATTTATTTAAAAAAAAAAACAATAAAATATTTCTAGAAGAATAAGACTTGTCTATTGCTTTCAGTTAAAAGTAATAAGAATTTAATTTTTTAAATAAGTGGATATTTAATTTGTGTAGGTACAATTCGTGTTTGTGTAATTTTTGTAGGTATATTTATAGATTTTAGGAAGGTAATCAAGGGATTTGATGATTGTACTTATAAAGTTAAATGACGTTGCATAAATAGTATGATTCCCAACATTTATTAGGTACCATCATCAAATTTTTCACTTACCTACCTATTTCATTTTATGATTTCTTCATTTCGTGTAGTCTAACGACCCTCTACACCCTAGTGTCAGAGTTACTAAACCGCCTCAAGGGCCTCTGACATGGTTCATATTTATTTAATCATGTAATTTTATATTATGCATCTTTATGAATATTGTGAGCTTTGAAACAAGATCTATTTTTATTTAAAATTTCCCACGGTATGGTCTGGTTCGAAATAAACAAAACAATCAGTAGTACCTAAAGTAGTTTGTAAAGAGTAATCTGTTCGGTATGTGAGTGAGTTATTGTGATGTGATTCAGCAGGAGCTGCGTGTCACCTCCGGTTCGCGCCTATTATTCAATTTAGGTTGTCCTGCAGGGTTGACAGAAGTTATAAAACATTTGTTATATTTTTAGGAGTCATGGGTCTTGATACGAAGAGATTTACATATTTAGTAGAATTCAGAACGAATCTGACAGATGTCAACCAGACGTAAGTTCCCAACAAAAAGAAATAAGAATAATGGCCGCCGTAACTGACGCTTCGCTTGCTAAAAGGGAGTGTGGTCAAATCGATAAAGAATTGATATAAAAATAAAAAAGACAGGTAAACGATGATGATAAATCATTTAAAAGTATTTCAGTTTTATTTTCATTTTATTTTGCTTTCTCTTGTATCCATCTATTATCACCATGATTAATTATGATTTTTGATAAAGTTCGACCGACTGAATATTGACCATAATAACTTCTTTGTTACTAATTTACGATTTGATGCGGTTGTTCAACCGTTAATCCAATCACTGCGATAAACGGTATAGAGCATGTAATAAAATAAAATAATAGGGAAGCCAGCAGTTTTATAGCTTATGTGGAAGTTGATAATTGTTCACATTCACATTGCGTATTTTTTCAGTAGATCACAAGCTTATAATTTTTTTTCCAGTTATTACAGGCAATCAAAGACACGATTAATGTTAACCTATGCACAAATCAACTTAAGAATAAGAAAAGGAAAACATGTTTTCAGTACACTAATCCTCGCATAATTTCTGTCAAAATGTAGAAAACCGCTCAATATTTTCATGGTAGGTATCCGATGGAAACCGAATGTCTGGTACAAATTTAAATGGTCGTATTGGAAAGTAACTCTGTATAATAATAGTTTTTTTAACATTTTCCTTAAAGATTTGCGAGTTTTTTGGCTCAACCCTTGTCCATCTCAGTCAATTGTCCCCAGTTTTGTCTGCTCGCTTGATTACACCAACACACGTGCGTGCAAAAGTGAACATACCCACCTTCATGATCTGCCGTCCTAAGAAAACGTGGCGCATCTGCTTATTTTTGCAAAATTGAGTATGTGTAAACGAATAATGGAAATCACCGTAAGTTTATGAAATCTCGCGAGATTATGATCTGTCGATAATTAATAAATAATAATAATAAATGTTTATTTCAATAACTTACATGTTTATTTTTAACAATAATACGTTTACATTTGGTCTTCAGGGAATTTCCATTTAAGTAAGAAGTATACTTGTGTTAGGAAGTTCCGCTCTTCCAGTAGTTACAACTTGTATAAGCTATTGAATAGACATTACAGTAGGTATTAGAAAATAAAGTGATATAAATAAAAAATATAAAGCAAAACGTAAACAAAACAAAGGCGCGCTGTAGTGTGGGGATGTGTAATGGTGTGTTTGTGTGTGAGTGAGTGAGAGCAACTAAGAACATAGTTTGGACTATATTCTCAATCTCGTCATAAGTTTTTGTCTTTAGCCATTCAGTCAGAACATTTATGCAGTCTGGATACGAAAGTGGATTAATAATTGTGAACAGACATTTCCCATTCGATAGGTCTTTCCGTTAAATTATTTATCAAATATATAAAATCTTGTGTCACGGTGTTTGTTACCGAACTCCTCCGAAACGGCTCGAACGATTTTTATTATGAAATTTTATGTGTTCGCTAGGTCTGAGAATAGGTCGTAGGCTATTTCGTTTTTATGGCAAAACAACGTTTGCCAGGTCAGCTAGTTTTATTATATTATTATGAGCCTATTGAGTCCCACTGCAGAGCCTTTTCCTTACCTTATTTTTTTTATTTGTAATGGGTTTGCTCTTGACTCTAGTCTATGTCAGAGATGACAGAGACAAAGTCTACGATGGAGCGAGCCTACCCAGAAGGAGCCACCTTCCTTCCTTACACTTTTGTCTGTCCGGTTGCTACAGCTGGCCAATCCTTTAGGAAGGACTCAAACTCATAGATCTCTTTCTCGACGTACCGCTTCGTCGCCGGATCCATTGTGAAATAGTAATGAGGGCTAGCGTTTTTGAACTCACCAGTTGGCGCCACTGTCGAGTAAGGTTCTTAATCATAGCATTAAAGTTGATATTACGCGCATGTGAGCAAAGGTAGAAGGAAAGTAAAAAAATGAAAATCAAAACACATAAGTAAATAAACTCGCGTCAATAGCCAACCAACAGTCAAGTTTGACATTTAAAACCTCACGTTACACTAGCGCCTCTAGCGGCGAATTCAAACGCGTTTAGAGGTATGCGGAACAGAGAGTAAAGTCCCACACACCTCAATTGAAAAGGAGGATCCTCCGACCAGGCGGCTGTTGTGCCTGGCGGGCTACTGCCCGATAGTTGATATTCGGGCTGATGTATATGTTCAAATCGCACGTTGAACTCTGCTTGCGCGATGCAGGAATTCAACGTTGTAGTTCGCTGCTAGTCGGATAGATGGCGTCGCGGTTCTTTTTGTTGCGATGTAGATTTGCTCCGTAGGTTTTTCTTGTGGCGGCCTTGATGCCGCTACATCACTCCCCTCCGGAGACCGGAGGTCGATAGTGGATGAGTCGTCCATGCATCTTGAGATGCTTGCCAAGCCAGTTGAAGATTGATTCCAGTGAGTCGGAACCGGAAGTCGCAGAGTTCTCGGTGAGTCGGAACTATACGCGGTGCCCCAGTGAGTCGGGGTGATGAGATCCCAGTGAGTCGGGATGATGCTGCAGGCTCCAGTGAGTCGGAGTGGTGCTGCTGTTGTATCCAGTGAGTCGGAACCGGTAGTCGTAGAGTTCACAGTGAGTCGGAACTGTATGCGATGCCCCAGTGAGTCGGGGTGAAGATAGAGGCTGAGGATGCTGAATAGGAATGCGCGGCTGCTGCATGCTGGTGGTCAGGATATCCGTAGAAGCCGTGGGTACTGGCTGGCTGTATGACTCGCTGCTCGAGAGCTTGAGGTCACGATGAGGAGAAGTGATGATGACGTCACGGTGAAGTAGTTGCACGAAGGCTGCGCTGACGTTCAATGTCGAGGGTCACCAGTTTAGAGATAGCGGTACAGAGAGTAAAGTCCCACACACCTCAATTGAAAAGGAGGATCCTCCGACCAGGCGGCTGTTGTGCCTGGCGGGCTACTGCCCGATAGTTGATATTCGGGCTGATGTATATGTTCAAATCGCACGGTAAACTCTGCTTGCGCGATGCAGGAATTCAACGTTGTAGTTCGCTGCTAGTCGGATAGATGGCGTCGCGGTTCTTTTTCTTGCGATGTAGATTTGCTCCGTAGGTTTTTCTTGTGGCGGCCTTGATGCCGCTACACGCGATAGCCCTCATTAACGAACGTAATGTAGTCTTCGATCGGTGTTTCACAAAAAAAGCTGTGCAACAGTCAATCAAAGGCAGGTTCACAATTTGATGGGGCGATAGTAACACAGAACAGAACATTGATTGGTTGTCAGATGTCTGTTTACAATTTCCCAGCAAGACCCGGACAGATTGTAAACTAACGTATTTGGTTACGTTTTACAACATCGTCACATCAAAATGTGAGATGAGAGCTGTCAAAAATATTGTTTATGAATATTTAGGTCCTTGTTTCCAAGACAGGACAACTTTCCGCCTTGTATATTATCAGGAAGGAATCAAGAAAAATGAGCTTCTTTTTTCGAGTTGGTGCACCAAGAGACGCGATTGGCTGTTGAAAACTCATTCAATTTCATAGCTTTGACAATTTGTCATAATAATTTTACTCCGAGATACTGGGCCTAGGGAAATAAACGTAGGTATTTATTTATTTTTATCGAGGAATGGGCTTGATCTTGTCATCGATCACGCCTAATGGATAGCGACGGATGAGGTCTATGGATCGAGCGTGTCCACAAGATGCCAATACCTTATTGCTAATACCGTGTGATTCAGGCGACACCCAGATAGTTTATTTATTTGTCCGTTTTATGCGTTGGTCAGTTGCGCCCCTTTAGCTAGCGGCGGCACTGATCCTCCGTGACCAGTATGAGTTAGTTCGCCGAGCGCGAAGCACAGCATTGTGTCTGACAATAATAGTCGACCTACTGAACCTCTACCAAAATATCTATTGATAGCACCACCTACTCAATTGGGACAACCTTCACCTGCATTGAAGTCTGTTGCGGAACGCTGCTATGGATAAATTACTGCTGTCTATATTCCTGTGTCTTGTAAGTATAATTTTAATTATTTTCCAACATGTAAAACTGACTTTTATCGCACAGCTTACAATGCAGTGTATTTCACGCCAGTGCGTTTCTTTTTCAGCATTTGCACTCGTGCGGATAAATTAGCGGCCAGTTCCTCATTAAAATCGCCCTCACAGATTGTGTTACGAGATATTATTTATTTTATTTTACTTCTCAAGTTGTTGAAAAACGTCGTTTGATACACATGGGCTTTTGTAATTGCAGTCTCGGTTCTACAACCTCTTACGAAATAAACGCAATATCTCTTAAGGGATCATTGTACTTAAAATTATGAACAATGTTCTCTACCAACACTGAAATTTCGGAGTTTGTCCCATAGTAAAAGTTGTTCATACGATGAGTACAATGACCCCTTAAGAGGTATATCGTTTGTTCTGTTACACATTGCATAACGCATCCATATCAATCCCACCTCTGCTGCAATGGCAAGGTTCACGCACTTGCCTCGAAACGTACCTACTATTGTTGAACGGTTGTGGAGGAGTGAATATCCATGAGTGTGTCGTTGTTTACAGTTCGTGATAGCCATCGTGGCAGCCGTTCCCCTGGAGCACAAGGCCGGGCTCCGCGAGAAGCGTGACGTCATGGATTCGATGAAGAACGCGTGGGGCGAGGTCGTGAAGACGCTGAGCGACGCCGGGGACGCTGTCGTGCACGTCTTCAAGCCGACCGAGAAGAGCGTCGTCGACAAGATCGCTGACGGCTTCAAGAACTTGTAACGACCTGACCAGTTCGGAGCAATATCGATTATCGTAGACCAGATAAATGTGTAATAACGGTCAGTGACCCAAATACATTTATTGACTTTCGTAAAATCAAAAACAGAAATCTAAACTACTATTATAAAGAAGAAAGATTGGATTTTTTGTTTGTTTGTTATGATTTAACTCGAAAACTCCTGGACCGTTTTCAAAAATTCTTTTACTATTAGAATGCTACATTATCCCTGAGTAACATTGGCTACATTTATTACTAGAAAAATAAATAGAGATCCTTAAGACGCACTGCAGCGCGGACGAAGTCGCGGGCGAAGACTATAAAGACATAAAGCTGTCCTGAATCGACTTCTATAGTGATCCTTTAAGTTCTCTATTAATGTAAAACGGTTTATAATTGGACCCAACGGTTTATATGCAGAAAAGATCCAACCAACGGTTCATTGCTTTTGAGTAAATGCAGTTTAGCGTTAGACAGAGAATAAAAAATCGTATGATAAAGTATCTATTTGAAAGTTAGTAGTGTAATAAGCCATAACATATAAATTATTATCATAAACATATTCATTATTAACGTAGATAACTCGATTTTACAAAAAAAATTGGTTGGATCTTTTCCGCTTAACAGGGTCCAATTTATTGTTGGGGTATCTACGAAGAGATTTTAGGGAAAAGGTCAATGTACTTTATTGCAATTTTATCTGGCGCCTATCATAGTACTGCCTATTGGAATTGATGCAAGTTACTCTATAATAATATTATTATTATTATGTTTACACTCTTGTTCGACTATTTTTTTATTTTTTTCCTAGGTTTAGCCCGCGACAGCGTCCGCGTGGAAGTAGACAGGAAGGTCTATCCTATACAGGGTGTTTGAGTAGAGCGTGGTCACATTTTAGGGTGATGTTCAGTATACTTGTAATCTAAACTAATATTATAAAAAGAAAATATTTATTTGTTTGTTTGTACCGAAAGGCGCCAAAAATACTGGACCGATTTTAACCGTGATTTCCTCAATAGAAAGCTAAATTATCAGGAAGTAACATAGGCAATAATTTAGTTTCGAAAAAAAAAATAGGTATCACTCTTCAATACTAAAAGTACAAGTCTACACAGTAAACAGACAATTGAAATAAAAATGTTAAAAAAGACAGCAAAGTTCCAAACACTTCACTTATTAAGTTTAGTAGTCTGATACACATGATAGCATCAAATCTATGATTGAACAAGAATAAATTCCAAAAATAGCAGTCTCCAGAAGCAGAACATTGTTCTTAAATATGACAACATACTTTTCAAACACTCTGCGGATAGAGAGCTGATGTCCAAAATATATAATGTAAGCTGCATTGAATTTATCCACATCTGGACAATATATTTTCAAGAGATTTGATTTTTTTTTTTACTTATTTTGCTCAAAACTAACATTTTTTTTTTGTATCGTGCACTAGATTTTTAAGTTAGTTAATTAAGATTGTATGTGTAACTTTGGTTAGTACCAAATAAAATATATTTTCAACATTATTAGTATTGGCTTTTAAATTAGCGAATATTATTTGAGGTACCGTTCTTTAAATACTGTACCAGGTAGTTTTATTTATCACCTCCATCAACTAGATTGATATTAGATTTTCTACTTTGCAAACATCGAAGATAATATGGGGATTTAGTAGCTCCTGACCATAACAAGTGTTTTTTTAATATCTTGGTACAGAACACGAAAAATAAGATGGATAAGTTTAATAAGTATCTGGAATATCAAAAGGATATGTGAGGTTTTTCCGAGTTAACTGTGGCTATCGATTGTGTGAGTAAATGCTTAAAGGTCATGGGCACACATCAGTTATTCAATGCAGGCTTGAATCACCTGATTGTCTGATAAAAAAATGACTCCGTGCTTCGGAAGGCTCGTATAAGCCGGTGGACCCGGCCGCTAAATGGCGGTCGTGAAATAATAACCATGTCAGAAGCCCTTGAGGCGGTTTAGAAACTCTGACACTAGGGTGTGTGGGGTCGTTAGTCGTTAGACCTTACTGCCCACACGATAAGAAGAAGAAGTTATGACACCGTCAAGTCGCCCATCAGTCACTGATCGTAAGCGAATGACGGATGCCCAGTTTCTGAGATATTTATTTGTAGTTTATCTGTCCATTAACACTATTTTGACATAACGCCATTGCTTGGTTAGTGGTTAACGGACAGATAAAAGACCGACAAAATACCTCAGAAACCGGGCATGAGACGCGCCGGTCGTAACGTGACTGGTATGTGGGGCCAATGTCCTACAACTTCTACGAAACTTGATTTTTGACATGACTGGCGGATGACTTAAATGTAACATGACTGATATGTGCATAATATTATGTACCTTTAATACGACCAAAGAAGCAAAATCAAAAAAATTAGTGAAGCCTTACCTCATCACTGACGTCGTCAGCCACTACCACAACCGACTGGAAGTCTAGAAGCGCGATGAGAGCGAACAGAGCAGCTTCCCACTCTGCATCTCCCAGCTCCCCATTTCCAGGCTCTCCGTTTGCCAGCTCCCCAGCTCCCCCCTCCCCGACTCCCACCTCCCCAGCTCCCCCCTCCCCGACTCCCAACTCCCCAGCTCCCCCCTCCCCGACTCCCACCTCCCCAGCTCCCCCCTCCCCGACTCCCACCTCCCCAGCTCCCACCTCCCCGACTCCCACCTCCCCAGTTCCCCGTCCCCGCATGAAGTCCAAGGCAATTTCGCCACTCCTGCTAGGAGTGACTCTCGTGGGCGACAGTACATCGGACACTCGCTGCCGAATGGCGTCTTCATCATCTTCTAGTAACGTTATTATTGTGGCCCAAGTCGTTGCTTGGAGCTCAACTGGAACAGATAATAATAAAGATTCAATTAATAAATCTGTTTGTTTCTGTTGTTTTTCAAATAAAGATTCTATTCTATTCAAAAGGAAAATCTATTACGGGGAATTCTATTTAAGAGGAAATGCGGTCGGATAGACTTTTGTATGTAAAAAGTCATAATTCGAGGTTTGGCTCTCGCCTGTTTTCTACTCCAATATTGAACCGATTTAACAGATATTTCACAACTGAATAAGAAGGATGTATACTGTCCCTATGTTTTTTTATTTTTATTAATAGTCGCCAAATTTGTACACTAGCTAGGGCTCTGTTGACAGCGGTTTATCGGACAATTTCGAGCATTTTTTGAGGGTTCTAGTGCTTATACGGTTAATATATCATCAAAAAGAAACATAATAGAGACACATTATGTATCCTTCTAATTCAGTATATTTATAAATATCTTTTAAATCGGCCCAATATTGGAGGAGGAAACAGGCGAGAGCCAAACCTCGAATTATGACTTTTACATACAAAGTCTCGCCGCCCATGTTTCCTCTTTCGGGTTCATCAGTCAAACCGGAATTAGTTGAATAACAGTATTTTATGTGGATCGAGTACCAATGCGACCTACAATCCACCACCGAGTAATACCCGTACGCGTTAACTTGGCACCTTCCTCGACATATTTTCGAATGACGTCTAAATTTAAATTGAACAATTTGATTTTGATGAAAATAATTTAGTAATAGTGACGCTAACGCGTTTATATTATTGTTTATTTATTTTATTTATTTATTTATTTATTTATAGTTAATTAAAACGGCACAGGTCCAATTACATTAATTAACATAGAATTATAATGTTAAAATAAAATAAGCATTCAAATAACATACAATACAAAAATTAAATTCAAATTCAAAGATATACAATTCGTGGATAAAATTATTAATAATTATTTACGTAAATAGTTAAATAAATTAGAAACATCATAAACTAACAGAAACTATGTAACAGTGGACACCCTCGCATATTGTCTCTCACAAAACACCAGACAGGCACGCATTATTTTCTTCCATTCATCAGCAAACACATCACATTCAGGATCGGCAGTCAGGAGGGCGTTAAGCATCCTTAGGGTTCGACATACCGGGGATTCAGCTCTAGCAACCGATCTAGATAGCGGTAGTGCGAACAGGTTATGACGGCGGCTTTGACGATGCCCAAGGTATTTGTCGGGCACAAATAGGCAGCAGAAAAGTCCGTGGAGCTCAGGGCAGTCAATACGACCGCTTAGGGTTTTACAGGCAATCGTGAGCTGAAAGCCCCTTCTTACCTCCAACGAATTGAAGCCCAACACCCCTAGAAGATAGTTCGTTGGGTACATGAATGGAAAGTAATGGTACAGCCTTTGATACAAAAATCTCAGGAAGGTTTTCTGAACTTTCTCAAGCATCAGTGTCAGTGACACAGTATGTGGATGCCAGACACAGGCGCTGGACTCGAGTTTACTCCGAACCATAGTGGTGTATAGGAGTTTAATAATACTGGGATTGCGAAAGTCACGAGCGTTCCTCAAGACAAATCCCAGACGCCTGAAGGATTCCTTTGCAAGGGCAGACACGTGGTCTCTAAATGTCAGACTGCGGTCGAAAGTCACTCCTAAGTCCTTAACGCTGGTGACACGAGTGATCACTATACCCCCCAAACTATAATTGTATTTTATTGGTCTCAACCCTCGACCATAAGTCATAACGCTGCATTTACTAATATTAAACAACAATCTGTTCGCAATGCTCCACCCATAGACGGTATTGATGTCTTTTTGTAGGAGTTCGCAATCCACCTCTGTTCTGATTTGTGCAGCTAGCTTTAGATCGTCGGCATATAGTAGATATTTTGCGAATCGAATCTTACAAATTAGGTCATTGATCATGATCAGAAACAGAGGCGGCCCCAATACGGATCCCTGACTCACACCCGAGCGAGTGTAGTAAGCCTTCGACTCGAAGCAGCCATGCCGGACGAACTGTTTGCGATCCCGTAGGTAGTCGGCGAAGAAGTTAATAAGGCCGGATGAGAAGCCCGTAACCCCTAACTTTGCCAAAAGCACATCGTTGTCCACCCTGTCGAACGCCTTCCGGAAATCAAAATACAGAGTGTCGACCTGCCTACCGGATTCCAGGCTAGTGGATATGAAGTCAACATGAACAAGCAGATTTGAGTTCACGGAGCGACCAGGTCGAAAACCATGTTGGGCATCAGAAAGATACATATTGGTTTGTTTAAAGATAACAGTGTGAAGTATATGTTCAAAGACCTTTGCAATGGTTGATAAAATAGCGATGGGTCTGTGCTCCTCGACAAATGTCTTGTCACTGGTTTTAGGGATGGGAATAACACGTGAAGTCTTCCACATCTCCGGATACACGCCCGACTGAAGAGCTAGATTAAAAACATGACATAAAGGGGCTGCTAATATACTGCTACATCCTTTAACGATATATGCAGGGATGTTATCCGGGCCGACCGAGCTGCAGGGTTTGAGTTTGGAAATACCCCTAACCACGTCCGGAGGGACTAAAACAGGTAGGGGAAAATTACCTCCCTCACTTTTCACCGTGCTTGACTTCGGGTCCAATTCTGGTGTGTCCGGCAAAAATACGCTGGAAAAATACTTAGCAAATGCCTCAGCAGCTTCGACACCTGAATAAACCCTGCCATCAAGCACAACATCCGGCTCAAACCCACCCTTAGATCGCAGGCTTGAAATGTGCTGCCAGAACAGTTTTGGATTTTTGCCTAGGCTGTTTTCCATATTAGAACAATGCAATCTATATGCCTCCTCGGTTCTCACTTTTAATTCCGACCGCGCAGTGCGCTAAACCGAGCATATGCAGAATCACATCGGGATTGTTTCCATTTATTATGGAGTTGTGATTTACGTCGAGTGTCGCTTACGATATCTCTAGTAAACCAGACTGGGTACCGCTTATTACCAGAGGTCCTTCTCGCCTTCTTTGGAATAGAGGAATCAAATATATCGTACATTAGATTATAAAACTTACAAGCAGCGGTGGACGCGTCATTGCAGCGAAAAACGTCCTGCCATGGAGCAGAGCGAACAAGATCGAACAATAATGTGTAGTCACCTTTACAAAAGTTCCAATCTTTACTACGGTCAATATTGCTAGGGTCAAGTTTTTCATGTACCTTACGCCTTGGGATGGTAACAGCAATATCCAACGGAGGGTGATACAGATCAATCGGAACCAGTTCCGTACCCTCGAAATACTCACAGCTTACAGCAGCGCCCTCCTGAGCCAACACTACATCTAACTTACTGCCACGCATATTCATCACCTCATTCATCTCTACCAGACTACAAAAGCTTAGAAAATAACAGTAGTAATTATTAACATTTACTGACGCACTTTTTAGATTAAGGTCGCCTAAAATAATAATAGTGCCGTTCAAACTGTGAATAATGTCCTCGACCTTGCAAAACCACGCCAGGTAATCCTCGTCAGTTGCACTAGGTTTGACATAAACAACACACACATATATATTTAGGCCATAAATTGAGACCTTAGCCCACAAATCTTCGCCGCAGGCTGTCTCAAGTTCATGTAGCCTATTCACGGTGACCCCAGGCCGCGCAGCCAGCAGCACACCACCACCCGTGGTCACCCTGTCTCGCCGAAGAGTACGCCAATCTCCAGCCGACATTTCTGAGTCCTCCACTGAATTATCCAGGTTTGTCTCTGTAACGGTTATCAAATCATGCTCAGACAGTAATAAGCTTGACCTTCATATGGGTAGCTTGGTTTTGAGCCCACGGACATTTTGGTAAAGTAAGCGCAGATAGACGTTGCGATCCGTACAACCACGAGAGGCGGGAGCGGCGAGTACGCAGTAGGGCTTATTGGGTCTCATCGCTTCGGGCACGAAAATTACGGTGCCATGGTTTGACGCAAATATCCTCTGCCCAATTTTCAGGAGCCACAACTTGATCAGCCAATTTTGAGGGCACACCCAGCTTGAAGGATGCGTATTTACCACGGGATTTGAGGACTTCTACCGTGCAGGCGTCTGTTCCACAAATGGTAGTTAGGTGATCACGTACCTGAGTATCAGATGTGCCCTGCTTAACTTAGAAGAGGTGCAGGTATCTCCATCTTTCAGAGGCTTCTAGATTGGTGGTACCGGGCGCTGCTGTTCCACGCAACACATTACTGAGTGAACGTTGGGAGCATCTGTATCGAACTTCCGTCCAACCATCTTTTTCTGTGTCGCCCATCGAGATGTCAACAACAGCGGCTGCCACCGGCACGACGACACGGGGTTTCGAACAATCCCGCAGACTTGCCTCGGGATTTTCCCGATCAACATCCTCCACCCCTTTAGACGCGATCTCCAAGGGATCGGTGACCTTTCCGCCTACTTTTGGTGTAGCCGCACGACGACGTTGAGTAACTTCGGTGTACGAGCGGGGATATTTTTGTTGCCCATGCTTAACCGTATCTTTCCCACTCGTTTTCACTTGGGGAGTAGCTAAGCTAGTTTTAGCCCCGAGCTCCGTTGTGGTTTTTCGGATTATTACACATTGGTTTTTAATTTCAGAGACATCCTTAACCAGGGCGGATAGCATTTTGTCCTGCTCAGTTTTCCATGCCGACAACTTAAGATCGAAGTCGGCCTTCCAGGAAGCCAACATTTCCAGTATTTCACCCTTCAATTCACGAGCACTTATTACAACTTTTAGACAAAATTGCACTAATCACTTGCATCACTTTGTACACTTTTGTTTGCGAAACAAGTCCAGATTTAAATTATTTTAGTATTTTAGCAAAGAGCAAAAACATGCGTAAACTTGAACGTTCGGGCGCCAGGGCAAAGATGCCTTCGAAGTTGTAGTAATAAGAAGGATATAATATACTTGGTCCCTATTATGTTCCTTTTTGATGATTTATTAACCGTATAAGCACTAGAACCCTCACAAAATGCTCAAAATGTCTCGATAAATCGCTGTCAACAGAGATCTAGTGTACAAATTTGACAACTAATAATAATAAATATTCATTTCTCACCACTATATTACAATATACATATTACAGGGTATCAGAGTCAGACAACTTAAATATTGTGGGAGACTGGTGCCTAAACTAAGCTCTAGGCCTGTATTTCAGGACACCAGGTCTCCGCTCTTTTACAAAATTACACATTTTAATTTGTTATGTACTTGTACACTGGCAACTTAAAAGGTGAAAAAAAAAAAATTCAACATTATAAGATTGGAAATTCTAGCCATAAACTTTTGTTACCTAGTATATGGTGTGCGTGCGTGTGTGTGTGTGTGTGTGTGTGACTGTGTGTGTTAGGGTTTTTTTTTTTACTGTTATATAAAATTATATGACTGTGTTTGATAGAAGAACGGGACTTTGGTAAGTAATACAGTGATTAAAGCTTTTTTTTTATTTTATTTTCTGTTATTATTATTTTTTTTTTGTTCAACTTCATGTCTAGACCAATAATTTAAGGAAATTTTGTATTCAGTAAAGTTATTGTTTTAGCTACGATATTACACCATATAGGTAAGTAAGTTTTCAGTGTCCTCATAATTTAATTGCTGTAGTAGGGCAGTAACTTTCTTTTTGCACATAGCCTTAGTGAGGTTAACTATAGATGCCATCCTGTTTATTTTGTTATATAGAAAACCACCTAGGTGGCAGAAGAACCGCTTTGAAAATTGGGTAGTTGAGTGGTGTATGAGACGGCGTCATACCGTCTTTTGCAATATGAGGCTGTGGGGATGATAGGTAAGTAATGAGTGCTGTTTAAATATGATGTTCAAGATAAAAAGTTGACGCACTGTCAAAACTTTAGCCTCCTTGTATAAGAGCGCTGTGGGATAGCGGAAAGGCAGGAATGAGGAAACTTTCAAGATTGCTCTCTGAGCTCTCTCCAATTCAATCATTGTCGTTTTCGGAGCACCTCCCCAAACGGAGATACAGTATGTTAACAGTGACTGAGCGAGGGCAAAATAAACTGATTTCTTTAATTTGTCGTCGGCTACTCGTCTCAGGGTTTTGAAAATATATATTAACTTGCGTAACCTGGTTTTAAGAGTATCAATATGTTCCTGGAATCTAAGGGTATTATCTATTATAACTCCCAGATACTTAACGTGGTTAGCGCTGCGACGGTGAGTGCAGGTACACATATTGTTATCATATGGTTCTGGACAAGTGTGTGCTAATATTGTGTAGGGCATTGAGGAGTTTGGGACATTACCATTTGCCCTGAGAGAGAAGGTCATATAATTGGTTTTCTTCGCGTTCAGTGTTAGAACATTACTGCGTAACCAATTTGACACAGTATTAAAGCCCGATTGCGCGTATGAGAAGACTTCGTCCCATGTATCAGCGCTAAAGAGGAGCACCGTGTCGTCTGCAAATGTTATGATCTTACCCTTGGGGAGTGTGAGCATACCCAGGTCATTAATATAGATTAGGAAAAGAGTGGGACCTAGCACGCTTCCTTGAGGGGCGCCATATGAGACTGTGCGTTCATCACTAATGTGGTCGTCTATTTTAACGCACTGGGTACGCTCACTGAGACAGTTCTCAAAAAGTTCAAGTTGAACCCCTCTTATTCCCAAATTCTCCAATTTTTGGGAGAGAATGGGCACAGAAACCGTGTCAAATGCCTTAGCAAGGTCTAAAAATATGCCCAGAACCTTTTCCCCCCTATCCAAGTTGGTGACAACATAATTTGTTAAATCATGTACTGCGTCTGACGTAGATTTACCAGATCGAAAGCCGTATTATGTTGGAGACAAAAGGTTATGTTTTTCGAGGTAATCAACAAGCCTGTTGTTCATTATCCTCTCCAGAACCTTTGACAGGGCAGGTAAAACAGCTATAGGCCTATAATTGCTGACACAGCTTCTGTCCCCACTCTTGTAGATAGGATGTATGATCGATCTCTTAAAAACTTTAGGGAATTTACCTGTTGAGAGAGCCAGGTTACAAATGTATGTAAGCGGGGGCACAATAGAGGCTTTATGTTTCTTAAGAAGACTACTCGATATTCCGTCCCATCCCAGCGCACAATCACTTCGAAGGGACAATACCAATTTCTCAACCTCATCTTCGTCCGTTGGTAGCAAAACCATTGAATTCAGGTTGTTATCGATTAATTTGATAGGATCTGGGGGGTTTATTATTTTTTGGGCGAGCTGTTTGCCAATTTGAGCAAAATAATCGTTAACAGAGTTTACAGATATTTTCGGAGTGGATGACAGTGTCAAAAGATGAGATGGAGTTTCTTTCTGTTTAGTCCTGTTTGTTAAACTATTTATTGCAGTCCAAAGTTTCTTGGGATTTGATCCAGCTTTGCTTATTTGATTTTTTTCATATTCTGTTTTAATTTTCTTTAATAAGTTGTAACTAGTAAAAGTTATTTTTAGATCGACATTATCTGGTGCTTTTTTAAATTTCTTATGCAAATTGTCTCTGTGTCGGACACAGCGAAGAAGGCCTGGGGTTATCCATGGTTTTACAGTATTTTTACGGTTTGGCACGTTGACAGTTTGTGAATTGGACTCTATAACTTGCCTTATTAGCTTAACCAAAGTTTCTGCTGCTACCTGAGGATCTCGATTGTTATAGACGTCACTAAAGTCTAGTTGCCCGATGTCTATATCTAACTGGTCGTGGTTGATGCGGATTACCTTTGTAACTATCAATCAAAAAAGAAAAACAGAGACAAAGTATACATCCTTTTTATTTATTCATTTTCTGAAATATCTCTTCTATCGGTCCAATATTGGAGGAGGAAACAGGCGAGAGCCAGACATCGAATTATTACTTTTTACATACAAGTCTCGCCGTCCATGTTTCCTCTTAATTATTACATTTTGGGCATGTTCTTACTTAAGTAAAAAATAAAACTTCACTTACATCTTTCTGCTTTGCTCAGTTCGCTCACAACCCTCGTATTCAATCTCAACAGCTGACTGAAATTCTTTTCTATGAACCCAACAACCACCTTCCTAGTGTCCTCACTGTTTTCCGACGAGCTGCACTCAAATACCACCCTTATAACATCCAGCAACACCCGTATACAAATACGAGAATCCTGTAGCTGGTCCGTCACGAAGTTAAGGAGACTTTGCAAGTAAATATGGGTCACTTTTTCGTGTTCATTTTGAATGCAATCAAATAATTTTTCTATGATCATATTATCGGTAACGTTCACTCCCATTTTAGTTTCTATGATGTTCCGTTGAGTGTTGCCTTCTAATACCAGAATTTTCAAACTTTTCTCCTGACATTCCAAATAGTTGCTTTTAAAGACTTTACATAACAATTGTATGTACTTCTCATTCTTTATTTTATTTAGCGTTGATGTATCCGCTATTAATTTTAAATGTTCGTGAAATTTGGAATTGTCAGCTTCTAAATTATTGTGGAGGATCAGAAGGTAGTTCAACACGCATAGGACGACTTCGTATGAGGAGTGTTGCAAGCCTTCGTAGACCAGATCGTCGATAGCAGTGTGGTTGTGCTGTGTTGCCAGTATCAAGTGAAGGTACATGGCGTTAGATAGGCAGATGTCTCTCCCGGGGCTAATGGCTGTTGGTTTAGGCTCAAATATCAGTGTCTGTAGACTGGAAGATATTGCGGTTACTGTTTCTCGCGGTACTATCGAGGATCTGAAAATTAATCAGTTGTAGTTTAATAAGGTGAATCAATTCATATTTTTTTTTTGGGATAATTACAAAATTAAGTGTCCCACGGCGTTCAGCGAGAGCGATGACGTGGATTTTACTTCTCTTTGGTTTTTCGTCTTTGCTTAGCTTGGATGGAACTAATTTTTTTTTTTTAAATTTGAATTGTAGGAATTTGACTACTATTTTATCAACTGGTAAGGGATGACGATATCGATGACGAAGCACGCTTGCCTTGAAGTAATCAATTAATTGGAAACACAGACTTTGGCAGGAAACACAACTTCTTCGCTGTAAATACAATATTAGAAAAAACTAGACAGCTCACCTCATAACTAGCAAATTGAGAACCTTCACGAACTCATCAGCTACAAGGTAGCAGGTCGGGCGGCCCGGCTGGCCCAGCAGCCACACGGCCGGCGCGGCCCAGGCCGGCCAGCGCCGGGCCAGCGCCCGCCCCCCCTCCCGCCCGCGCGCCTGCAGCAGCCGCACTAGCTGCAGCAGGATACCGTGGCAGTAGTTCCTCTTGATCGAGGAGTCGCGGAGTAGGTCGAACATTGATTGTATGTGGGAGATGTATCTGTGAACATAAATGTCACGCTTGTTTTTGACGAAGGATGGTAGAGATGCACCTAAAGGACATTTCGACAGTTATATTTAAGACTCCTGTAATGTAATAGAGGGCGATCCTATTGCCAACAGCCAAGCACAAATAAAGACTTCAGGCTGGTACTGAGAAATTTCAGATGGAAAACACAATAACACTTACCCGAGCTGGGAATCGGGCCCGAACTTTTGTTCAACGGTAGCGAGGAGAGGGTCCCATCTATCTTTGTTTTGTTTGACGAACGCTACCAAGTCACTGTCGCATTTCTAATATTAGTTATGATACTCACTGCTCGGGCGATATGAGCGGCACGATAGCCTTGGCGGCGAGCTGCCTCGTCTTCATGACGCTGCTCTTAGCGCACGCCAGCACGTGCGGGATGAACGCTACCAACTGCGGACACATCACCAACTTATACTTATCCCAATAAAATATGCGCTTTGGGGATCTTAACCCTAGTTTTTGAAGCGACAAATTGTCAAACGTGTGAACATCGTGGTGATCATCATCATCATATCAGCCGAAAGACGTCCACTGCTGGACATAGGCCTTCCCCAAACGTCGTCGCCACGTCTCGCGTCCATCGGCTACCCGCGACTTTCACGAGCTGCACGCTCCACCTATTGTCTCAGCCGCGCCAACGTTGCGTCTCCCGGTACGCGGTCGCCACTCCACAACTTTACGGCCCCATCGAGCATCTGTTCTGCGAGCAATGTGCCCTGCCCACTGCCACTTTAGTTTGGCGATCCTTGGGGCTATGTCGGTAACCTTGGCTATTACACACCACGGTGATTGCAATCAAACACAGCAGTTTACGCGACATTAATTTTTGTTACAGAAACTTTTCTTTCGGAAAAATTAACGTGCCATGATAGAATCTAAAAACTTTTTTACAAAAATTACAACCAAGTTCCGAATAAAAACAACTAAAACGGACCAACTTTAACACTTTGACAGCCGACCGTTTTTTTGCGCGCACTCTCTGGGACGCCGGCCATTTTTTAAGATATTGTAGGATTTTTAAAAACATAACTATAAGTGCTATATGCATATTTTTTTTTTATTTCGTTAATGTGTTATCTATTTTAATGATTTAAATAAAAAACATGTTATTATTATTTTTTCTTATATTTCAAAATAAACGCTGAATATGATACAAAAATGAAAAAAAAAAAACTCTTACAACAACATTTTACTTATTTTAACCTGCGTAATTGGTCATTGTATGGTATTTTTTGAAACATGGGTAGGTAGTAACAAAGAGGTATATTACAGTCTGGACAGTAATAGATCGTTTCCTTCCTTCCTCGTTTGCCAGTTTCCTTCTTTCTCACGTCGGCACAAACTTTGCACACTCTTGCCACATTTGTTTTTTTATCGGTGCTCGGAATCCTCTCCAGGAAGTGCCTGCCAGTCAATCTTGTGCTCTTACCCTCAAAATGTGGGCCGTGTGAGGGTCCTGGCTCATCAGCTGATGCAGTTTCCACCAGCTTATCACCACAATTCATCAAAAATTGCGAGAATTTCGGACGGCGCCTTTGGTTACGAGACTTATTATATATTACATATGAATTGACCATTGCCCTCGCTACTAAGTTGAAAAACATCTTTTTCCACCACTTCATGGTCTTCCGGTTCAATGAGTAATAGGAGACATATTGGTCATTCAAGTCTACTCCGATTTTATTATGGTTGTAATCTAGTATACAATCTGGTTTTATTCTCTTGGTTATACCAACACCTTTTACTTTAGATTCCACCTCTGACCAGGTAGCAGCGTGTTTCGTTGTCAACATGAGCACATCACGCTTGTCTCTCCACTTGCAGGCGGTAAGATTTCCCCGGTGACAAAAAGTCATTTCATCTCTGTCTAACGATTGGTGACGCCAATCCTGAGGCAGACCACGACGATTCGCCATGACTGTGCCAACAAGGCGAGTATCATTCAGCCAGAGAATGTCGGCGATTACTGGGCTCGTAAAAAAGCGGTCCATGTAAATGGTGTGCCATTTTCCAAAAAATGGTTCGCACAATTCTCTGACAATAGTGTCCACAGATTTTGCATCACCTGTATAAGGGACCATTTTCAGTATGTACCCAGTTGCTGCGTCGCAGAGCATGTAGATTTTCATACCATATTTGTCTGGCTTATCTTTATTATACACTCGGAAGTGTATACGTCCCCTAAACCCACAAGTTCCTTCGTCTACTGTCAGGTTTTCGTTGGGATAGAAACTGTTTTCGCATATTTGACAAAGTTGGTCAAAGTACGGCCGGATTTTGAAAAAAGCGTCGTATTCAGGATGACCACGAGGTTTATAACGTGCATTGTCGTTCAAATGTAAGCAGCTGTAAATGGCTCTGAATCGATTGCGGTTCATATGCTTGCTGGCGAATGAAGTTTCAATTATTTCCCGCGTCGACCAATACGAATCAAAACTTTCTTTGTGGACAAGCGACATATGAATTATGATGCCAAAAAACAACTTCAATTCTTGGATTGTCACAGGTTTCCAATTGTACAGCATAGTACCTGGTTTCAATATGCCTTGTCTCAACTGTTTCGCTTTCATTACTGATGCGTAGCGATTTGTTTCTGTCTTGAGCAGTACCCAAAAAGAATGCGGGAAGAAAATAGAAAAACAGTCAAATTGTGTTGAATCTTCAGTTACCTGAGCCAATACTTGACATAGTTCTTGAAAAACTGGATTTTCACGCGGTTCTTGCATTGGTTGGTATGACCACCCATTACCTTCATCCATATCCCTGACAGATCGTGAAGTGCGGTTGGCGGCCCGACCTCGCGTAGATGAGCGCGTTGCCGGCCGACCGCGTCCACGACGCGATCTCGAACTTCTGATTCGTAAATTATTACGACCCCGCTCGGGCTCCTCTTCCGGTTCAATGACGTCTGGCGAATCGGTCTCAAATCGATCTTCGACCGATGCGACTTCTTGTAAGTCAAGAAGTAATTCTGAAGAGACAAAAAAACAATATAAAATCATGCTCGACGAAAATAAGTTTATGCTGAGAATACATCAATTGAAATAGTAATTTACCTTCAATTTCATTATTTGGAGCTTCCCCAACGTCTGAGTCGTCATCATCTATCAAATAGTCAACAATTTCAGTCGAATCGAGTCGGTAACTGCGTCGCGCAGAAGCCATTTCGCGCCAAAATACGTGAACGCACTTGCGAGTCGGCGGCGATGCGAGTACTGGCGCGCTCCAGTTGACAAAACCCCTCCCCACACCTACACCCCGCACCACAGGTTGATGATTGATGCACGTATGGATAGCTAAAGAAACCCGCTTGAATAGAGTTGCACGCCGATAACGTACTGAATGCGTGATTTTTTAACAAGTGGTATGAAAGTTGATAACGTAGTGACTACGTGATCGGCGTCCTGAGGGAAGAGCAGCATCACGTATTCACTACGTGAAAGGCTGTCAAAGTGTTAATATTGGAAGTCGTTGTCTCTGAATGTAGTTGCTTCGTTTTTGACACCGTAATTTTGTACTTTATAGTGTTTTTATTCGGAAGTTCGTTGTATTTTTTTGTAAAAAGTTTTTAATTTTTCGCTTTTTCGTAAATATATACGAACAACAAGTATTAGTGTAGATAAATAATAATGTGCTAAATGCGTGTTGAATTACACTTTGCAGCGCTTGTACGCCGAAACTATAAATTTTTCGAAAAAGTTGTTGAAACATAAATTGTAAGAAATTTTCTCGTGTTTAATGTTGTATAAATGTTTTTATTGTAATATATTTGGAAAAGGAGATATCGGCAAAAAACTGCTTTAAGGTAAAAAAAAAACCATTATTCTAATATGGCGGCGCGAGCAGTGCAGCGAAGAAGTAAAGTTCGAATTCGCAAACAGCACATTCAAATCTACAAAATTACTCATTTGCAAAACTCCGGAAAACTTTTCAGGTAAAAGTACCAGATGACTGGACTAATTCTATTAGTAGTTTATGAAACTGTCGGATTATGAAGGTTATTAAAATATTATTAAACTACTTTCTATAATCTCTGGTCATCGGTCTACTGAGTTATTTTACCTCGGACTTCAGCATCACTGTCAAAATCACAATGATCCTCATTCCTGGTAGCTTTCAGAGGTAACATTATGTGTGCGGGCTGGACGCAGCAACGAGATACGAGTAAGAGTAAGACATATGATATGACAGTGGTACGTTCAGCGGTCCTACGACGTTGCTGTATGTGTCCCGACTACTTAACTCCACGAAGGTTGTGGACATCGTGGAGCACATAAGAGGAAGACCAGCTGGACCTTGAGGGTCGAGAAGTTAGAGCCGCGTCACAACACCAACGTCAAGTCGTTTGTGGTGCGGGTTCCCACACAACATCTTGATAGGTTCCTTAAGGAAGATTTTTGGCCAAAGGGTGTAGTCTACCGACGTTTTCGTGGCAGGCTACGCGACACCGCGCAGCGACACGACGCGACGTACGTATGATGTATTAGTTCATATTTTATGTGTACATATTAGTTTATTTTTATATTTTGCTATATAAGTGTATTGTATTTAGTACGGGCCATTTTGCCTGAAATAAAGGAATAATAATAATAATAGAGTACACATAAGATACCTTGAGGTTGGACACGGTGCCCTCCAAGGACGAGGGGTACAGCCGCGCCAGCAGCAGCAGCACCGGGTACAGCGACGGACGCAGCACCTCGCTGTCAGTCTCCATGCTTACTTCGAGTAGTTTTTCCTGTTAAATCATTTTACATAAACTTTTCAAAGTTGAAAATTGTAAAGAGAAGAGTAGACAATAGGCTAGTTTCCACCATCAATACATAGCAAATATATTTAGTCCGTCAGATAGAGTATTGAAAAATAATGAACACGTATTTTTTGTATCTATTTATTCATTTTACCACCAGTATGTGATGATTTGTTTTTTTAAGTCAATGAATATTGACAAAGATAAAACACATCAAATTTCGGGAGTGGGGGCTCGTGACGTCAGAACGCACAAAAAATTATACCACGGTGTGACGTATTGAGTATTTTTAAGACGTCGTTCGTAACTTCGTCAATTTTGGTTTATGTACCAAAAGAAAAAATACAGGTTAAATATTTTTTGATAATCTAAATGTCAGACTAATTAGTTTTTTTCAGTGGACAAGGAAATTTACCTGAATGTATTCTCAAAAGTACTAAACAGATTTATTAGAATACAAGACATGGATAAGAACCATTTATTAAACCAGCCTCTTAATGAAAATGCGTAATTAAAGACCATCGGTTTGAGAGCTACAACTTTTGTCTTACTAAAATTCCGAATCGAATAATAAGCCGGTGATAGACTTGAGCATTCACTTGTAATAAGAATTCTAGCGAATGTTCTTTCGTTTAAAATAAACCATTCTTGCAAACATTCTAGCGAACGACAACAAATTTAAACGGCGAATGCTCGATTTTCTGTTACAAGTGAATGTTCAAATGACGTGTATCCAAACCCCGCGCGGGCGGCCATTGTGGTCTCAATAATAAACGGAACAGATAACAGACAGTTGTATTATTGCGCTCGCGCGTTTTCCTAATTACAAATACCTCATCAAATACCTTACCTTAACGAAATTTTTAAAAAGAAAAAGAAAATCTGTAAATTATTTATGTTAAAGTCAGATTTAGGTCATTAAAATTGGCTCGCAAGGAATGTTACCTACCAGCATGAAGTCGTAGACGTCGGGGTAGCGCAGGAAGAAGATGCGGCCGGTCATGGTGGAGCGCTGCACGCCGAACACGCGCTGCACCAGCGCGCTCAGCAGCAGCGTCGACGAGTTGCGCTCCTGGCGACCGGCGACCACATCACGCTACATTATTACTTCTTCTTCTTATCGTGTGGCCGTATGGTGTTAGCCGGTGCCGTAAAAGAATAATGCCATCTTCCGGTGGGTGTCGTAAGAAGCGACTAAGGGACTCACCAGAGATTGAGCAGCAGCGTTCTCTGTAGGCAACACCATACACTGCGATCGCCAACCCGCCTGCTAAGCGTAGCGATTATGGCAAACCCCCCTTTCGGGGGAGGTCTATGTACAGCAGTGGATGTCTTTCGGCTGTTATGATGATGACCAGCTTCTGCCAGCGGCTTCGCCCGCGTGATCCTTAGGGGACATAGTTCCGGGATAAAAAGCCCAAGTGTTATAATCGACTTCTTTGCCAAATTTCATGAAAATCCTTTCAGGCGTTCTGTTCTGACGTGAAAGAGTAACAAACATCCATTCATCCATCCATCCTCACAAACTTTCGAATTTATATCAGTAGGAAATAGGCTAATAGGATTAGCAGTGCGATTCTTTGAAACCGTAAACACTTAGGTCAAGTGAGCTGTCAATCCAGCTGTTGCAAAGGAATGTTAGCTTACTTCAAGATCACTTCACCTTCAGCAAAGGAGTAGAACTCGCTGCCTGCGTCTGTTTTTCCAAACGCTTACAACCCTAATCTCTAAAAAGTTAGAGTGAACAGGCTCCTTCTGGGTAGGCTTTGTCTCTGTCATCTCTGACATAGACTAGAGTCAAGAGCAAACAAATAAAAAAAAAAAACCTTCACCCGACCGGCAGTGTTTCCAAAGTAATTGACACTAGAGTATTGTCGCTATATTCTACAGGCACATACATAAAGTTATGCCTTTATCCCACGGGGGAAGGCACAAACTTTAGAACTCCACCTGCTGCGATCTTTACGGTGCGAGGTGAGATATTAAAGCGAAACCAAGTTTTTAGCCAAGGGTGTATGAGTTTAAGCAAAAAATGGCAATCACGAATCGCGGCGTGGCTGATCATGTGCTATGTACAATAGAATAGGGAACATGCATATTTTCATCTTGCTTCCATTTTAAAAAACTATGTAGACCATACACAAATTTAAAAAAATAAAGCGCTTTAATTTCTTTTAAAAATTGCAGTTTTAAACTGACAGTTTGACATTTCGACCGTAAAAGGAAGTTGAGTCACTCCTGTCTGACATTTGTCATGAACTGTCCTAACTCAAAGACATAAGGTTGACAATGATAAAAAATGATCCGGGTCCCGGCTGTCATTTGTAGATCTTTGGCAGTCGTTACGGGTTGTCAGAAGCCAGTAAATCTGACTCCAGTCTTGCCATGAAGTACCGTGTTACCCAGTTAATGGGTTGTGGAGGTCTGGTAGGCAGCCGCTCCGCGTAAAATACTGGTATTCAGCTAAAATCGGTTTGACTGGAAGCCGACCCCGATATAGTTGGGAAAAGGCTAGGCAGATGATTAGTATTGTATAATACGTACGGCCCAGCTGTGCGCGTCGAAGGCGTGCAGCGCGACCACGAGCCCCCGCGCCACGTGCGGCGCCACGCGCTCGCCCAGCGCGGCGTGCCGGAACAGCGCGCGCAGCACGTGCAGCGCGTGCCCGCGCGCCTCCGCGCCGCCGCCCGCCGCCAGCTGCAGCAGCGACGCCATGCAGCCGTGGAAGCACAGCGGGTTGCCTTGCACTTGCAGCTCCGTCGTCACTAGAGCCTGGTACGGATCAAACATGTGTTCTTAAATCAAACTGTTTTGGTTTCACTCGTGAACTATCAGCTCGAAAATTCACTTTAAGTTCTTTTCGAAAGACACTTCTTGTGCGTTAGATACTTGCACAAATAATGCAATAATGCACCAGAATTCTCCAAATTCGAATATACGAGGGGGCGTTTTTAAGTTCGCGGAATGGAGGGCAAGGAGTGAAAATAAAAATACTAAATTATTTTTCTTTTTCAATATATTCACCTGCTACCCTAATACATTTTTCAGATCTTTCAATTAGCTTATGTATGTATGTATACCTTCATAAAAAATGTTTTGCCTTTGTCCGAAAAATAAGCTGAAACCGCGTCCTTCACTTCTTCATCAGTTGAAAATTTCTTTCCACGAAGTTCTTTTTTCAGATTTGGAAAGAGGTAATAATCACTGGGAGCCAGGTCTGGGCTGTAGGGTGGATGGTCTAAAATATCGAAGCCCACCTTATGCAGGGCATCCAACGCAACACAGCTCTTGTGAACAGGCGCGTTGTCGTGAAGAAGAAGGACACCTTTGGTCAATTTTCCCCTCCTTTTTTCTTTAATACTTTCTTTCAACCTCTCGAGGATAGAAGCATAGTATTCTCCGGTTATAGAAACGCCTTTATCTTTATAATCGGTCAACAGAATCCCTTCCGAATCCCAAAACACTGTTGCCATGATTTTCCCAGCCGATTGTGACACTTTAAACTTCTTGGGTGGTGGTGTACCTTTTTTGTGCCACTGCATAGAGTCCTGTTTTGACTCAGGCTCATAATGATGAACCCAAGTTTCATCTCCAGTAACAATTCGACTCAATAGTCCATCCTTATCTTCGTTACAGAGGTCCAAAAACGTGCGAGAACACTCCACGCGGCGTTGTTTCTGAGGCGGCGTGAGCATTCTTGGCACCCATCTTGCACTGACCTTTGTCATGCCAAGATGATCGTGTAGAATTTAGAAAATTGTTGTATCCGATACTCCAACCATTTCTGCAAGCTGTTTCTTCTTTAGTCTGGCATCTTCCAATATTATTTTTTCGACATTTTTAATGATTTCCGGAGTAGTCACCTCGATCGCCCGTCCGGGCCGCGGGTCGTCTTCAAGTGAGGTCCTGCCTTGTTTAAAAAGACAATGCCACTTGTAAACCATGGTTTTACCCGGGCAAGAGTCCCCGTAAACGGATTCCATCTCTTCCAGTATGTTTTGAACTGACTTTCCTTGCTTGGTAAGGAACTTTATTACGGCACGGTACTCGATTTTTTCCATAATGCACACTTTCTTCCCGATTGAGTTGTTTGCTTGACGATAGTTCAAAGACTAATGACCCAATTAAGACAACACCTGGTATTTATGCTAATATATATATAATTACGATAATGACCTATTTTTATCATCTACCCTCCCATTCCGCGAACTTAAAAACGCACCCTCGTAGGTTTCAAAAGAAGAAAGAATCGCCTTAATTCTGGGCATGCCTGGTAGGATCTGTCAGTCCCAACTTTCAACTTAAAACGTTGTATTTAATTAAAATATGATGTTTCTGCGTCACAACTCTCAGTAGCTGAACATTATCAACTAACCGACGCCTTATAGCTACTACTTTAGTTCCGAGCGCCGATGTCAAATTCAAAGGTTATTATACAAAGTTGGTTCGACAGAGGGGCTTTCCTTTAAACTGCATATACTAGGTACCATTTTCAAGCTCTGTGCCAAAAATAAATTAAATAGGAGCAGTAGTTTAGGCGCAAATGATTTTTAAAGTTTTTGCACCGTTTGAACACGATGTATCTTTTCTAACAGCTGATTATGTCTAAGCATAGGTCATGCACCTTACAACGATAAATCTACGATGCGTTGTTGCCGCTCTGACGCATGTCGAAGGACATTCACTAAAAATTGGCAATGCAAACAAGGAAGCAATAAATACACACATACTTGCACTTTCACTACGAAAGCGACAAACATAGCGCGACTGAAAGAAACAGAAATAGGTCAGTTTGTTGCATCCTAGTTTTTTGCGATCGGTAAGTGGGGCCTATAAAAAACTTGTATTTGTCAAATTCGCGCGCTAACAATAATTGTAATTTTGTTTTGTTATTGTGATAGGACACTAAATAAGTTTAAGACAGTATTTCTTATTTTTATTGTGACAGGACACGTAACTTGGGATTATTATTATTATTTAGTATTAGTGATTTTTTTTTTGTGATTTACTGTTTTTATGGTGGTAGGACACGTAATTAAACTTTGGTTGTGTGTGTGTAATTAAAGTGTTAAACAATGCCTCGTGTAACTTACACGGCGTCAGAATACCGTGGAAACGCAGTTTTAGCTCTGTGAAACTACAGAGAAAGGTATGGTGACAGCCGCAATGGGGATTTTACTGAAAAAAATTAATTAGTACGTCTGATAGATTTAAAAAAAATATTGGACGCGTATTTTTTATTTTTTTACGTAAACAAAAAATAAAGAGGATACAGCGAGTTGAAGACACGCGTGACTTCATCTGGCTTGTTAAAAATGTACGAAATGTACCAAGCCAAAATACGTGTCCAATATTAATACTAAATGTCCAAAACTAATTAGATTTTTTTTTTGTAAAATACCCTATTGCAAACAAAAGTTCTTGGCGACGGACAGTGATTTAATTAGAAAAATAAATAACAATATTCTCCGTCAGTATAATTTGTGCATTAATGTGAATGGAGGACACATCGAGAATTTAAAAATTTAGTGTGTTTGTTTTTGTGCGCGTACTTCAAAACCTTACCAAACATAAAAGCCAGCGCGAGCGGAGGCCTAAGTCGCCGGCCGCCCCCCCGCCTCGGTCCCCGCCGAGCACACGAGATACCGCACACCGCGCTCCGGCGCGCGCGCGACGTTGCCACTGTGTTACGGTCAGTCTAATTTATTTACAAAGGGTGGTTGCGTTTTATTCTGATTTGTAAGCTATTTAGTTTGTTTGAAAAAAATATTTTCTCAGTTTGGCGCTTTTTGTTTTTGTACCGTATCGAATTAATACTGAACACGTATTATACGTAGTATAATTTAATGCTCCTCTGTCGTATCAACTCTGTATACTTACCTTACACCTCTGCCTATTGATGGGAGTGGCAAGGACTGATTTTATTATAGCCACAGAACAAAAAACAGTAGAAGTGCAAAGTAGGCGTGGCAGGCATGCCGGAATTACGCGGAGTTACGCGTACCTCAACCCAGTCGTGTTCTAACATCACGACGAACCGATCGTCTCGCTCACTCTTGATATAAATTTATATTTTCTGAACCATGTCGTATTGTTCCATTGTGGAGTGCAAAAATGATAGTATTAGAATAAATCTTAAAAATGGAGGAGTTTCATACATAAAGTACGATTTTATTTGATTTTCTATTAAAATTTTAGCAAATTACATTTGCCAAAAACTTTATTTCAAGTCTAGTTAAAATCCAAGGTGGATTTTAACTAGACTTGAAATAAAGTTTATCCCATTAGCATAGAGATTATTTTATATCGATTCAGTTACTGTTTCGTTCTCGAAAGTTTTTTGCTATTCAAATAGTGATGTAGTCGGGTCGGATACTGGATGGATAGATATCGATAAAAACATTTTTGTAGTCCGTCTAGAAATTTTATTCAAACTACTAAACATAACTTTAAAAATAGTTTTAGGTTTCCCAAAGACGCTATCGTCAAAGAAAAATGGATAGATGCACGGGTAGAGCTGATTGGATGTCAAGCAAAACAAGCACGATATGCTCGGAGCATTTTTTAGAAAGCGATTTTTTAATTTCAAAAAAAGGGTATATATACATGAAAACTTTGTCTGCGTTAAGATTCTGTACCAAACTATGTAATAAGATACTATTGTAAGCCACTTGGCATAAAGAGTTCACGGAACTGAATTTCATTTTTGTAAGGGTTCCGTTTCTTATGGATGTTCGGAACACTAAAAAATGTATGATGTGTGTTATTTTTATTGATTAATGTGTGTGTGGTATATTTACATAAATGAAATAAAAACCTTTGAAATAATGTTTTTTTTTTTTTCTATCTACTTTTATACAATAAACTGTGAATATTTCGCTTACGCTATTTTGAAAGTAGAACTTTATTAACAATGTACTACAAAGCAAACCCGAACTTATCAATTTTAAATGTGATAACTTATTTCATAACGATTCTAACAACAAGTTTCATGTATGGCTCCCATACAAAACTCCAACACCAAGCGAGTGACTCGCTTGGTGTTGGAGTTAATTTCGAAAAAGTTATCTTATTTATCGATATCGAAAATGTAAGTCAAAGTTCATGTGTCACAGCCGTGATCAAATGGCAACTGTTACTATCCAAACATAGAGTAATGAACCTTATTGCTAAGCAGTTTAAGTTTATAATTGCAACCCTTGAAAAAACAAAACACTACAAGGTACAAAATAACTTCGGAAGAAAGAAAAGAACTTTAATTTCTGAAGGCGGTGTTTTTGGTTATTTTTTCTTTTTTTGACACCGACTTCCGAAATTAAAGTTCTTTTCTTTCTTTCGAAGTTATTTTGTACCTTGTAGTGTTTTGTTTTTGGAAGTCGGTTGTGTTTTTTGTAAAAAAGTTTTTACTTTTTAGTGGTACCTAGGTATCTGCGTACCCATTAACAGCGTACCAGCGCAATGTTATGTTAAGAACTGGTGTAAACACTAAAAAAACATGCGATTTCAGCAATCCCGATCCCTTTGCTATCATTAATTGAAGAGTTCCGTTGCCTACCTCCGAAGTTCTTCGTCAGATCTTCACCAAATTGAACGGGACCATTCCAGGAAAATACTCTTTCAAACAAAAAAAGAATCATCCAAATCGGCTGACAATTAGCGAAAGTATCGCTGAACAAACATTTTCCACGGGATCTTACCATCAGATCCAAATTTTTACCTTTCATCATCAGCTCAGCAACATGAGATGATGATTACCAGGCACAAATATTTGAATTGCGTTAGAAAGTTCATGAAATACATTGTATGTGCCTATAAAATTTTAGGGCTGCCCTCGATTTTCGTGGGATCCCATCCATCATCAGATTCTAACACGGTGACAATAGGACCAATCGAGAAGTCGGTTAAAAATACCGCCATTTATGGTCAAATAGCGGACTTTACTCGTAAATTCAACTAAGAATGATTTCAGAAAACGAAACGCCGTTAGTACTTTTTGTCTTAAAGCAAAATAAATCCTACGTGTAAGGCCGAAGGTATATTTTCAAATGTAGGTTCTTTGACTTATTCTTGTTTTGACCAAAATTGAAACGACCAATCAATCGTATCCTCGATTTGTGTTGAATTATATGATTATCGGTATATGTGTGAGTGTGGCGACACAGGTTCGGATACAAATTTCGTCACATAGCATTTCCACCTGGTTTTTCTGTGCCGTGATTATAGCATTATCTATAGTCTTTGTCTTGTGCCTCCTATTTTTTAAAGTTTAGTTGAGATTTCTTTTGTTTTCACATAAGTGTAAAAAAGGCCTGCTTTTTGCAAATGACCTTTTATTATAATTTTTTAATTAATTTAGTTGATATGGTGGATTTGTTTTCTTAATTTTTTCCCCTACTGTATACCCCTAGTACAGATAAAAGTATGTTTAGATACACCAGTTACCACAACTAGTACGAAAAATAGTCACTTCTAATTCGGAACTGACAGACCCAACAGGCATACCGCGTAACATTTTGCCACCAGGCATACCGAGAGTTAAAAAACAAGTACCCAAAAGTGAGAAATAAAATATACGACCTGTAACCGAATTAAAACACAGGCTTTATACTTTTTAATGGTTATTTACACCATTTAAAAGTACGCCAAGACTGAACTAAATAAACGCCACCAATTACATCCGACTGCTTTAAAAGTTAATTGTTTGGATTATTTATTTAATTTTAGTAATATTGTTTTATCTAGTATTTCGTTTGTTTTTAACATAATTTAAAAGTCATGTGGTTTGAGTAATATCATGATGGTTCAAGGTCTAAAATTTAAAATACAGTGTTTTTATATTTTAAACGGGTAGTAATGCCACTAAATTTATTTTGTTTATTTCCTTAAAAGTAATTTACGAACCTGTATAATGAAGGGTACTCCGGCGCTCCTGCGGGTGGCACACAGAGCGCCCGCGCCGCTTGCGATGGCGAGCATGAGCTGCGCCAGCCAGCGCCGCGGCAGGCCGTGCAGCGCGGGGCTGCGGCAGCGCCACAGTCTGCACGAACGAAACGATACATCACACATCATCCTTGCCACACACCTGCCTAGCCTTTCCCAACTATATTGGGGTCGGCTTCCAGTCAGACCAGATTTAGCTGAATACCAGTATTTTACGTGAAGCGGCTACCTACCAGACCTCCACAACCCATTAACTGGTTAACACGGTATTTCATGGCAAGACTGGAGGCAGATTTATTATAAATGGAATAATAATTTTGTTTCCAAAACTTAGTACTACTTTACAATGGTAATGTGGCAACAAATTCGATTTAGGCAACGAGATCAGCGTCTGTAGCCGAACTAGGCAAAGCCTGTATTTCGGCTATATAACGGAGGTTTATACAACGTTGATACGACAGAGGGGCTTTCCTTTAAACTGCCTATACTAGGTACCATTTTCAAGCTCTGTACCAAAAATAAATTAAATAGGAGCAGTAGTTTAGTCGCAAATGATTTTTAAAGTTTTTGCACCGTTTGAACACGATGTATCTTTTCTAACAGCTGATTACCGTCTAAGCATAGGTCATGCACCTTACAACGATAAATCTACGATGCGTTATTGCCGCTCTGACGCATGTCGAAAGACATTCACTAAAAATTGGCAATGCAAACAAGGAAGCAATAAATACACACACACTTGCACTTTCACTACGAAAGCGACTAACATGGAAAGAGCGAAAGAAACACAGATAGGTCAGTTTGTTGCATCCTTGTTTTTTGCGATCGGTAAGTGGGGCCTCTATTCAGTGCGCCGACGCTGTCTTTTCGGAACGTACGGTTTGTGGAATTCGCGCGCAAACAATTGTGATTTTATTTTGTTATTGTGATAGGACACTAAATAAGTTTAAGACAGTTTTTCTTTCTTTTATTGTGAGAGAACACGTAACTTGGGATTATTATTATTTAGTATTAGTGTTTTTTTTGTGATTGACTGTTTTTTATGGTGATAGGACACGTAACTTGGGATTATTATTATTTAGTATTATTATCTCCGGACCTCACTCCCATGGATTTCTTTTTGTGGGGGTACATTAAGGGTGAAGTGTATGCCTCAGAGGTAAATACAATTGATGAGTTAAAAAATAGGATTATTTTAGCATTTCACAAATTAAAGTGCTTAGCGACGGACAGTGATCTAATTAGAAAAAATAAATAACAATATTCTCCGTCGGTATAATTTGTGCATCAATGTGAATGGAGGACACATTGAAAATTTAAAAATTTAGTGTGTTTGTTTTTGTGCGCGTACTTCGAAACGTTACCTAACATAAAAGCCAGTGCGAGCGGAGGCCTAAGTCGCCGGCCGTCCCCCCGCCCCGGCCCCCGCCGAGCACACGAGATACCGCACACCGCGCTCCGGCGCGCGCGTGACGTTGCCGCCTTGTTACCTAGCGGCCTAGGTATCTAAGGTCAGTGTCATTTTTTTACAATGGGTGGTTGCGTTTTATTCGGATTTGCAAGCTATTTAGTTTGTTTGAAAAAAATATTTTCTCATTTATGGCGCTTTTTGTTTTTGTACCGTATCGAATTAATACTGAACACGTATAGTATACGTAGTTTAATTTAATGCGTATCATCTCTGTCGTATCAACTCTGTATAATAAAATCAGTATTACATAATAATAGATCAAATTTAGACAAGCAGTTTGGAAATAGATATGAAGGGTCTGTACTACTGTTTAACATAGTCTCACATAAGTGGATAAAACTAGTCTTATTTTTAAGTGTGTGTGTGTGTGTGTGTTTGTGTGTGATGTATGAGTAGAGTGTATGTAGTTGTATGTGAGATAGTGCTCCAGGATGTGATAATATTGTTACGCGCCAGAATTAAAGCTAGGTACATAACGACATTTACGTACATGTACCGCCATCTAGTATCGAATAGCGGAATTACTGAGGTCGAGATGTTTCTAGAATTTTCTATGCTAGAACATTCTCGATGTTTCGACACCAGGTCAATCGGGACCGGTATGTACCCGAACTTTCCAGAAGTTTCTATACTGGAAGGTTCTAGAAATAACTGTCGCCGATATATAAAGGGCGGACATCCGGCGACTGGGTCAGTATAAAACTTTTTAGGTTTTTATGTTTTCATATTTGGAAGAGATGCTCGCTCCTTTTAGAGGTTCTTACATTATTTCGTTTATTTATTCTTATATACATACAAATTATATTATTATATTAATTACTTATTTATTCTTTTTGATGTAAGAACTTAATCGTTCTCTTTATTAATTTATTTTTCATTATTTTGTCATTGACAACCATAGTTTTGTGTAAAGTAGAAGCATATTTTTCAAATTTTGTAAATGTGAGTACCATGAAACCATTTACATTTTATGTGAGTAGTTATAGTTTTACTTGTTGGACTTGAACGAGCATGGTGGTTGAGAGCATGTCATGCTCACTCAAATGTCTCGCTGATGGCGGCGCGTGGGTTTGATCATTCGGTTCCCTTCGAAATTGTTGAGCTGAAGGGTGCCGATACACGCGTCATGTTCGTGAACAGGCGCCGTCGGTTGAGACTGGTCATCTCTTAACTGCCATTGGCTTATTTTAATCTTTATATTTAAAATTCTTATAATAAGCCCTTTTTTTTTTCTTTGCATTGTCCTCACATGCAGAAGCAACAAGTATATGTAACTTGGAATTTTGTTAAACAGAACATGATTTAAAAGAGTGTCCGTGGAGTTTCTTGCACGTTCTTCTCCATAGAGATCTACGCTTTGGAACGTGCAAATAGCTTCCATGTTTTTGACTGACCGACCTTGACGTTTCAAAAGTGCCTGTGAATGGTTTATTTGAAATAAAATGCTTTGAATTTGAATTTGAATAAAGTCCGGTTAAGCAGTCGACAACCTCCTAGGTTGACCTGCGAGAGGCCACACACAAAAAAAAAGACTGGGTCAGTATTGAATTAGCGATACAAGCGATAACTTCGGAAGCGATCTTCAACTGCGAATTAAGTGAAGTGAAGTATTCAGTAGTGCGATTGAGTTTTAATTAGTGTGTTTGAAGTGTTAATTACTGTTTTAAATTAAAGTGTTATTTTTGGTGGTTTAATCGGCTGTTTTTATTGTAACGAACCCCAAGCTCGTAACAATATCACATCTGTTTTTAGACCCATGATAAGATGACCAATCTCGTAAATGTTTGAATCAATTAAGGCAAAAGAATTGGCGTCTGACTATCCGTAACGACTCATTTCATTCATTTCATTTCATTTATTTATTCATATAACAATTTTCATTGTATTTGAATATTTCATGCATTAATTAATTTACAAATTGAATTTCAAAAACAGTCATGTAACACCAGGAACACAATCAATAATCAAGTATAAACAATCAAAAATAATAGTCAATGAAACAATAATCAATAGTAACCACCAAACCAAACCAAAGATCTTCAAATTATAGCCGGAACCAACAGCTTAACGTGCTTTTCGAGGCACGGAGGATACTCGGTAGGTATGTTAAGATGGTCTCCCATCCACATACCAACCTTGGCAAGCGTTGCTTAACCCTGTAGATCGACCCGTGCGGCTGTTATTATCTAGCCACGATACATCATACATATTTTACATTAGGCATGTAATGTCTCGAGAGCCAATAACCACACTTTATACACTCCGATGAATATACAGTATGGATGTGACATATACATGCAATAATCTTAAGGGGTCAGTGTACTCATAATTGTGAACCACTTCTACTATGGGACCAACACTTAAAACGCGAAAAAAAATCGACGGCTCCATACATTTCTGTGCGCATAACTTGACAAAATGTACTGAACAGCTGATTATTTTTTCGCGATTTCGTTGTTGGGACCACGGAACAGAAAAAACAGGTGGAAATGCTATGCGACGAAATTTGTATCGGAACCTGTGTCGCCACACTCACACAACTATACCGATAATCATTTAATTCACCACAAATCAAGGATACGATTGATTGGTCGTTTCAATTTTGGTCAAAACAAGAATAAGTCAAAGAACCTACATTTGAAAATATACCTTTGGCTTTACACGTAGGATTTATATTGCTTTAAGGCGAAAGTTACTCATGGCGTTTCGTTTTCTGAATTCATTCTAGGTTGAATTTACGAGTAAATTCCGCTATTCGACCATAGATGGCGGTATTTTCAATGGTTGTAATTATAAGCTTAAACCACTTAGAGATAAGGTTCATTACTCTATGTTTGGGTAGTAACAGTTGCCACTCGATCACGTTGTCGATATCGATTAATAAGATAACTTTTTTCGAAATTAAATCCAAATGTGACTCGCTTGGTAATGGAGTTTTGTATGGGAGCCATACATGAAACTTGTTGTTGGAATCGTTATGAAATAAGCGACCCATTTAAAATGGATAAGTTCGGGTTTGCTTTGTAATACATTGTCACGAGTAATAAAGTTCTACTCGTACTTTCAAAAAAAGCGTAAGCGAAATATTCCCAGTTTATTGTATAAAAGTTAATACAACAAAAAAAAAACATAATTTCAAAGGTTTTTATTTTATTTAAGTAAATATACCTTATTACACATTAATCAATAAAAATAACACACATCATACATTTTTTAGTGTTCCGAACATTCGTAAGAAACGGAACCCTTCCAAAAATTAAATTGGTTCGGAACCCTTTGAACTTGAGTCCGACTCGCTCTTGGCCAGATTTTTTTACATACTACAAGCCTTACAAAATCTTGCCTATCTTACTCGGCTGCCGACAAAAAAAGGGGTGTTTTTTACACTTCAGATCCGTGAACTCTTTATGCCAAGTGGCTTACGATACTATCTTATTACATAGTTTGATACAGAATCTTAACGCAGACAAAGTTTTTGTGTATCTGTAGCCTTTTTTAGGGTTCCGTACCCGAATGGTAACCAACGGAACCCTATTACTAAGCGTCCGCTGTCCGTCCATCCGCCCGTATGTCTTTCAGCGGGCTGTATCTCAAGAACCATAATAGATAGAGAGTTGAAATTTTCACAGATTGTGTATTTCTGTTGCCGCTATAACAACAAATAATAAATATTAAGGTTCATGGTACGGAACCCTTCGTGTACGAGTTCGACTAGCACTTGAACGGTTTTTATTTGAAATAAAAAAATCGCTTTCTAAAAAATGCTCGGAGCATATCGTGCTTGTTTTGCTTGGCATCCAATCAGCTCTACCCGTGCATCTATCCATTTTTCTTTGACGATAGCGTCTTTGGAAACCTAAAAATATTTTTAAAGTTATGTTTAGTGATTTAAATAAAATTACTAGACGAACTAAAGACTAATGTTTTTATCGATATCTATCCATCCAGTATCCGACCCGACTACATCACTATTTGAGTAGCGTAGAACTTTCGAGAACGAAACAGTAACTGAATCGACGTTAAATAAACTCTATGCTAATGGGATAAGGTGGATTTTAACTAGACTTGAACTTACGTTTTTGGCAAGATCAAATTTGCTAAGATTTTATTAGAAATCAAATAAAATCGTACTTAGCGATGGTATGAAACACCTCCATTTATAAGATTTATTCTCCTACTATCATTTTTGCACTCCAAAATGGAGCAATACGGCATGGTTCAGAAAATATAAATTTATATTGAGAGTGAGCGAGACGAACGGTTCGTCGTGATGTTAGAACACGACTGGGTTGAGGTACGCGTAACCACGCGTAATACCGGCACGCGTGCCACGCCTACTTTGCACTTCTACTGTTTTTTCTGTTCTGTGGTTGGGACCAACAGCACGTAAAAATTGTTTTCAATGATGTTTACAATGATCCGTTAAGATTATTGCATTATATGTCATATCCATACTGTATACGGTATGCGAGACACTGAACATATGCGCCCCCGGTTAGGCTTGTGAGAGACTGAACAAGACTATGCTATGTACCCTATTTTATATGGTAGTCTGTGAGACTGACTCATCACTACCCGCACACACCAAAATGCAGGTATTGTTTAGCTGTGTCATTACACTTGTTCAACCGTGAACTGGCAATATATAGTTACACGCGCCAGCAACAACATACAGCGTCAGCGTTAAGAGCGACATACATTAATTCCATGCGCCAGCAACACCAGCACACCGTCAACGCCAAAAAACGATCTACTGAATTATTCGTTTCATCGATGTAAAACGGTATCAATGTATATTATACAGCACGCAGAGATGTCGCAGATGTTTTATTTTTATTTAAACTGTTACGTAGCAAAATTGACTGTCCCGATTTACTTAACTTGGTGATTTCGGGCACCTTTTAGATATCCTAGGAAAGGCATAACGCCTCTGTGCCCACCATATCGCTCTCCAATTCCTAGGTTTTGCAAGATCCTCAATAGCTGTAGTGACTTGTTAGATATTCACCACGGTAGTGTAGGTGCAGTTCATAAAGTAGTTTTATTAAACAGTCAAACGACACATTTGTAGGGATATCGCTGTTTACATTTTATTTTATTTTTGTATTTCTGTTTTGTTTTTATTTTTATTTTACACAGTAATTATCTTTAATCGATACTCAAATCTCAATGCCATTGTTAGTATAATTATAATTGAATAATGAATATTTTATGCCTTGCCAAAGTCAGTACTTTTAATTGTTTCTGTTTTAATTTCTGATAAATAGTCAATTTATTTTATTTTAATTTATAATCTAATTTCTTAATTTAATTTAATTTCCCAATTTTTATTGACATGTATTTTTATGAATTTGTCATAATTTAAAAATTAATGTTTTACCAATGTTTTCTGTGCTAGCGGTGCGGTGTTAACCTGTAATTAGTTGTTGCACCCGCAATTGTGTCTTATTATAAATTATAAGCTGTTTATGTACTGGTGTAAACAGTAATTGTTGGATAACCTGAATAAAATAAATAAATAAATATTGACCACTAAATTTGTAAATAATTAAGTCAATTATTGTAATAATTGGCAGAATAAATGTATTTATTTATTTATTTTTTTCTTTCTTATAAATTAGTCATCAAGCTGGAGTCGAGTTAGGTTCATCTCCTATAATCTTCTCACTGTGGCCAAGACACCTTTAGCCATCATCGGTCCTGAGTCTGTGGGATTGGCAGTGAGAAAACCATTTCCTGTGTACATATTATTTATTGCACGACATCCACAAACCCCTATTGTTAGGTACCCTAATTCCGTTAGCGTATGCCTCCTTGTAACAGATTTCCCGCGCATAAAACCAACGTAACTTTCATTTGGTATGGTTTGTATGGTAGGTGTTAGGGCGTATGGGTAACTAGGGCGCTAGGTAATTTTTATAGGGCTAGGTTTATAGTCAGTAGGGTCTTAGGTAACTCATAGGTACCAGGCTCAATTGTCTCACACATAGCCACACTGTACACATTTGAAATATCGTCCGTAAAAAGCTGCAAGTCCCGAAGCATACAACACTACTACAAGTGTTTAAGGAGCGTGCAGAAACTATAGGTGGCAGCACAGAAATGTCACTGTCAAGCATAATTCAAGTGTAAAATTCGAAATAGCTACGCTAGATGGCATAGTCAACGCCGTGCACGCCTATCATATTCCCTTGGGAATCGTTCGTCTACTCATTTACATAACATAATATACCTTACAAGTTTATATAACATTTTCTCTGTAGGGCACTTCACCCCGATATCTGTATTTCCTGAAGAGTTAGCCAGAAGCCATCAACTTATGAGTCTCTAGATGCCAAAAGAGGAGATGGATTTCTAGCAACACATGTTTAAAAAATCTAATGTTGTGATGAACATTGTCATCGGCGTCTCGCTATGTCTAGTCCTGTCGATAAACTGGAAGGGCTTTTTTGTGTAGCACTAGTTTAATATTGGCTAAGCGAATGGCGTGAAAATGTAACAAACAAACACTTTCGCATTATATACTCTCAATACGGTCGTACCTGTCGAGTAGCATCGTGAAGCCCACATAGGCCTGTTCGAAGGCCCCCCTGTGCTTGGTCTCGGCCAGCAGCCTGGTGAAGTGCTCGCCCGCGCGGGACAGCTGCGCCGCGCTCAGCGTGCCCGCTGTGCCCGCCGTGCCCGCTGTGCCCGCCGTGCCCGCTGTGCCCGCCGTGCCCGCTGTGCCCGCCGAGCCCTCACCCCCTGCGCCCTCCTCCTCCCCATCGCCCTCCCCCTCCCCGCGCACGCTCAGCCGCGCGCATATCCCGCCCAGCAGCAACGATACCTAACCACCAGTTCATATAAAACCGATAAACCTTAGACCATGGGTTCTCCCGCAATAGGTACACGCATTAAAAAAATATTTATTGTCTATATACAGTTTATCTAAAAATATAATACAGTGAAAATGGCATCTCTGACATAGACTAGAGTCAAGAGCAAACCCATTACAAATAAAAAAAGAAAATATGGAATCAAAATTGCTCGAAAAGCAAACGAGATATAATTATTTTAAACAAATATATCTATCCCTGTCGCGAAAACGCTGTTTTCTATGGCAGCTGTATAGGGGTCATGAACTCGAACGTCAAAATTCATATCGGACTTCTCTTTCTAATTGCAACCTTTGAAGCTTTATAACTTCTGAAGGTATTTAAAAAATAATTTCGTGATTGTTTACTAGAGCTAATAAGTATTTCATGTTGCAAATAAAAAAATCGCATGCATATTCCCTATAATAATTTTATTGTTAATTTCAGAATGTTTTTCAAAATAAATATGAAATAAACAAAAATCAACTTTGCTTAAGCGCATTTCAATTTGATTTTAATTATTAGAATTGTCAGTGAGCTTTTGAGTTCATAATTGGAACTCTACGATATGAGAGTAGATTAGAACCACAACCGCATACCGTACCTCTTTGACGGACCGCCAAGCGCACAAGAGTACCATCTGCGCGGTAACTTGCCTGCCGTCGTCTAACGTCACGTTTCTGGTAAAAAAGTACTCGTATAGTTATGGTATGGTCGAAGGCTATGGGGGAGACCTTTGCCCAACAGTGGAACAATATAGGCTGAAAAAAAAGGTTATTTACTCATTACTTGCAGCGGAGACGCTCTAGAGCCACTAGGAACACTGAACACTGATAGTGTCCTTCAGAAAGGTCAGATTTATGAACTTTAACGAAGTTCACAGTTGTATCATACAAATACCATAAACGTTAAACTTATTACAGTATTAAGGTAATTTACATTTTTGAACAGAGAGTAAAGTCCCGCAAACCTCCATTGAAAAGCGAGGATCCTCTGACTAGACGGTTGTTTTGTCTGGTGTGGGCAACTGCTCGATAGTTCATATTCGGGCTGACGGTAAACTCTGCTTGCGCTATGCAGGATTTCGACGTAGTACTTCGCTGCTAGTTGGATAGATGGCGTTGCGGTTCTTTTTGTTGAGATGTAGATTTGCTCCGTAGGTTTTTCTTGTTTGGTAAAATAATTTCGAAAAAATGACAGATTTCACAGATTTACAGTCTTCGCTGATACGAACCACGCATGTTCTTCGCCGATTGTTTGACTATTGTCTTCTGTACGAACAGTGAACCTGTTAAGGAGCTTAAAAAATAATTTAGGGGAGCATCCAAAACATGTGGCTTGCTGCCTTACCCCGTGTTCCCGTGGTCGGTGACCTGTACGGTCATGTCCATGGGCAGGTGGCCCTCGGGCGACGAGTTGTTGACCACGCTCGCCACCGCGTCGTTCACTTCCATGCACGTGTCTATGATGGCCGCGATCAGAGCCGTCCATTGCTCGTCTGATGATATTTCTCTGTAAACGTTATTGCGTAAATGTTTGTTTTATATGGTACTAGCTTCTACCAGCGGATTCACCCGCGTGGTCCCTAGGGAACATACTCCCGGGATAAAGTTTCTGTACGAAATTTCATTTAAATCGGTTCAGTAGTTTTGGCGTAAAAGCGTGACAGACAGACAGATCGAGTTACTTTCGTATTTATCATATTAGTAAGGATTTGTGTTTAATTGTTGCGATTGTACCCAAATGAACACGATAGGTTCTGAAATATCGTATATTTCAAAAGTGATGAAAATCTGTGGGTATCCTAACAGTAGCAGCTAAAGCGGTCATTGTCATAAATTGCAATTTCCCTAAATCATCTTCGAAATAAACCGGACAAAAACGATGTATCGATTTACAATGTTAAATAATGTGTACGATCTCGATTAAGAGTCGATTCGGGACGGGTTTGTGTCTTTGTATCAGTGAAGCTTTTTCCGAATTATCTTGGGGTCGACTTCGAGTCCAACCAGATGCAGATGAGCACCAGAATTGTACATGGATCCACTGCTTAGCTGATCTCCACAACTTAGTAATTAACTGAGAGACACGGTACCCCTTGGCAAGACTGGTTTCAGATTTCTGGCTTCTGACTATCCGTAACGACAGTCAAAACTCTTCAAATGACATTTGCGACCAAGGGCTTACACAGGTATGTTAGTATGTAGGTGTGACTGACCTCGCATCGACATGCTGAACAGCGCGTGCGAGGCAATGCAGCGCGCCGTACACGGGCGCGCGCGCCGCGCCGGCCAGCACGCTGCGCGCGCACACCGCCAGCTGCGCGCGCGCCGCTACGTGCAGCCGCCCACACAGCGCGAACAGCACCGGGGAGGCACGCCCTACACTGTAAGCAAATAGCTGGCTTTGACAAACAGTACCGCTGTTATAGGTCTGCCGCAATCTCATGGCAAATGGGGAAATAAAAATTTGTTGTGTGCAACACTGGGGAAATTGGATTAAACGATCTTGATACTGTTTATTTTTTATTAATGCCTTTAGTATTAATGCACATGAAGTACTACTAGCTTTTGCCCCAGGATTTGCCTACATTGTATGTATAGTATTTTTAGGGGTTTTAACTTTGACACGAAACCCTAATCCTTTTTTGTGAATATGTTACTCCTTATCACATCGCTATCTGACAATGGAAGTTCTTTTATCATTTGCATAGAACCCTAATTTCATTTAAATATTATTTTCTTAAATTAAACAAACCTAAGTTACTTCTTCCTGCATCAGCTATATGCCAGTGAATGCCCCGTCTAAATCGATTAAGTTGTACAGACAGTAAAAGTAAAGTTACTGAGAGCTTAGTGTGAGTTTTATAACGTTTTCGATCGCGTTAGCGTAAACGCCTATTTGTATTGAAACTGAATACGCGCCGTCTGGTGACAATAACGGATAACCTTTTTGTCTATACAACTTGACATAAGTAAACGTTTACGTTAACAAGATCGAGAACGTTAAAAACTCGCACTAAGCCCTCTGGACTGATTGGCTTGTGTGGGCGGTTTGTTCAGCCGTACGGAATGATAACTAACTAAGCATTTTCCCCTCCCTCTTTTTACCAGGCGTGAAAATACACCACGGCACCACCATTCGATGTGCCCTCACTTACGATCCACCAGTTGGTTTTCTAGTACCATAGTACTAGAAAACCTACAAAGACCTAATTTATAACCTCTCGCGCGTTTCTCGTACACATGGGTGTACAGTTCGCGTTAGCGTGGCTTGCCCCTCGGAAGTTAGGTTTGAGTGAAGTCCGCGCAGGTGCAATCGCGTAAAAAAGTGTTACGTTCCTAAAATATTTTTTGTTTATACGTATTATACTATAAACAAGTAACAAAGACTACCAGTAACAATAAAATATCAAAAAGTAACACAACAAACACATACACCACAAGAACACAAGTCAAACTGTAAGAAATAACCAAAATAAATCATTAAAAACAATAACAACCTGTAACACTTTTCGCATCCACAGTCGTATTGCATCGAGCAAGCGGGACACGCTTATGCATCGAACGTATACGAGCGAGTGAGATGCCATTACACCCGCGCGCCGCGCATGCGCGAGCTACCCGCGCATGCGCGGTTGTATGTTTGTTGTCAAATTGACGTCCTGCGCAGCCGATTGCGGCGTACTTTGCCGAGGCAAGCTTGCGTGACGGGAACTGTACGAGAAACGCGCGAGAGGATAATGTACCTACTATCTGTCCCCCGCGGCTTCGCTCCCGTCAACTGGCAACTTTCTTATGTTTTTCCTTTCATAAGAACATCCTCCTAACAATAAAAAACACAAAAAAGAATTGATGAAATCGGCCCAGCCGTTCACGCGTGATGCCGTGATCAAGGTAAATAGAGATTCATTTTTATATATAAAAGATAAAATTCCTTGTAGGCTTGTAATCTATACTAATATATAAAGCTTAAAGGTTTTTTTGTTTGCTTGAACGCGCTAATTTCAGAAACTTCTGGTCCGATTTGAAAAATTCTTTCAATGTTAGATAGCCCATATATCAAGGAAAGCTATAGGCTATATATCATCACGCTAAGAAGGAAGTCTTTGAAAATTCTTTAAACTAAACGTTTTAGTATAACACAATTTGTACTATTATTCAAATAATAAACCTAAATAAATAAATGTTCAAATTATTTATTTGATAAATAACATAAAAGTAAGAAGATATAAAATAAACTAATCTTACCGGTCAAGGTAAAAGGTGACAATTCATATTGCCATATGACAGCTACAAATTTTTTTTATTTTTTGCCATGAAATTCCGGTAGACCTATAAGTCAATCTACTCAATAATAGTAGTTTATGTAACTGCAGCATAACAATAGTTGGCAAAACATGGATGTGTCGTTATAAATCGAATCGCGAAGTTTAGGATAGAATCATTATAAAGGTTTTAACGACATTTCGAAGAGATTGGATAAAGTAGCGCATGGAACTGCACATAACGACATGCTCGTGAACTGCTCTTGATTCTTAATACCTTACATCATGTGCAGTTTCATACACTACTTTATGCTCTAGCTGAGTACCTGTTTCTCATAGAACTTTTAGATAACACTGAAATTCACCTGAATTTCAGTGTTATTGGAACTTTCCAATAAGATATGATGGGTATACTCGACAAGCAAAACAAAATTTTTGCAAGTGTCACGCAAAAATAACTTTTATGGTAGACGCACCGCATCTGTCATGATATCTAATTTACTAAACCAAATACCTTTACACATTAGACTCAAAGACCAGTAAAAATGTCAAGCGCAAGCTGATCAACACTACATCAACCAGATTATACCTTAGGTAGTTTTCTAAAAGCACGTTGATCAAATTCCAGACCATGGCATGCTAGGACAGACCCCAGGAGTCTAATGAGGACAACAACTTGTTTGTTATAAATAAAATAATCTAATCTCTAAACAAGAAAAATGGGAGTTTATCAATCACACAGTTTTCCTGTGAATCACTTTAGACGAGAAATTACAATGGGGACCTCATATAACATCTCTAGCGGGGCATTTAAGCTCAGCCGCTTATGCTGTTAGGAAGATAAGAGCTAACAGACGTAGAAACCGCACGTTTGGTCTATTTTAGCTACTTCCACAGCATTATATCGTACGGTATTTTGCTGTGGGGTCGGGCTGCTGACATTGAATCCATATTTATTTTACAAAAGAGAGCTGTTAGAGCCCTTTATAATCTGCGTCGTCGCGATTCTCTAATGGAACTTTTTAAAAAGATTAATATTATGACAGTCCCTTGCCAATTCATATATGAAAATATTATGTATGTATGTACGGAAAAATCGTCATCTTTTTAGTAAAGTTAGTGATAGACATAATATTAATACTAGAAATAAAGATAAATTAGGTCAACTATTTTATAAATTAGCTAAACATCTTTCATGGGGTACTGTGTTAAATGTTAAAATAAAATACCTTGTGACATTTTAGAACTAAATGAAAGAAAATTTAAAACCTACATTAAAAGCACACTTTGTAAACAAGCATATTACAAATTAGAAGATTACATTCAGGATAAGAATGCTTGGAAACATGCTGGTCCTGCTCCATAGGACAATCAATGGTGGAGACAAGATCAAACTGGTTGGTTTATGTATTTACTTTATAGTTGTACCTACTGTTTCATTTTTGGGTTTTTATTTTTCTGTTCACTCACACTCTGCTAATTAATGTTTCCAATATTTGTAAATATGTGAGTACCATGTACTTATTTAGAAAATTAACAAGTCTACCTCTGCATACTCTAGGTTCATGGTCCTCACATATATTAACAAAAGTTTTGTATACCACAGCACATGTAAAACATTCATTTGAAAAGAGTAACTATGGAGTTTCTTGTCCGTTCTTCTCCATAAGAATCTACCCTTCCGAATGGACAGTTAAGTCACTATGTTATTTTAAAACGAATGATGACGTTCAAAAGTGCCGTTTAACGGCCTAATTAAAATAAACGTTTTTGACTTTGGCCCACCATGAAGCGTCACCATTGTACATAGGGTACGTGCCCTAGATAGCGATGAGAGGAGATGAGAACTAAAGGTCGCATTATGAACATTAGGCACTTGTCTCACCGCCGGCGAGGAAGCGAGTAGCTGTCGACTATTTGCTCGCTGAGGAAAAGATATAGATCTCGTGTGAGTAAAAGAGACATACATTCATAGTCGATAGGTAGTTGATCGCAGCGATAAGAGCTATCAAAGATTATACTCACTCAGCCACACTCGCTCGGCGATGCTCGCATAGCGGTCAGAACTGAACAGCGGTAACTTCTACCTGTAGTGCGGACCGGGGCGAGTATTGCGAGTAAAAGCCCGTTGCACTAAAGCACTCGCTGAAAGCCGAGCATCAAAACTAACGAATCTTTTCACTCGCTTCTCGCTGCTCGCCAACTCGTTTCGAGTTTGAAGCTTTACTCGCTACTCGCTGATAGCCGGCGGTAAGACAACGCACGGTATCTCTTCACCCCCATTGTTGGACTGCTAGAGAAGGCCTATGGCAGCAAGTATAAGATTAAGTTATTTGTCGGTTTATCCTTCTTTCACACGAATAAAGAGGCAAACAGTCGATAGCATATAGGCCGAATTGAAATCAGCGTATTCCACTATCAAAAAGTTTCAATTTCCTACTATAACGTTTTGTCTCCTTTCCCTGTTATATATTTGATATTTATTAGTATATTACTTAATAATAATTGTACACTGACCGCCCTAAATCTAACTTCTTTAGTTCAGTCTATCCAAAGGTTGTCTGTAAGAGATTGCCCTGTGCGATAAGACCGCCCATTGTACACTAGATTTTATAAGCGTTTTTACTGTGCTTGTTATGAGGTGTACAATAAAGTATATAATAAATAAATAAAATATTTAATTTTGCCATAACACTTACCACGGTTCACCTTGCAGTATGTAATCAGGTAGTTTTGTCCTCAACAGGTCAAGTTTAAAAGCTGCCGACACACACTCAGTGGGCTTCAGCGACGACGCTTGAAGGAATATGTCCTCTAAGTCCAAGCTGATAGTGTACTTTTTACTCTGTAACCATATAAACACATGTTAAATGAAGGAAATATGTGTCGTTGGTGCAGAGGACGCAAGTGCTGCTGCCGGTCGATTCTGTCAATATGTCACCGTGTAATCTTCAGTGGTGTGAGCATGAATTGAACTGTCAATCTATCTTGTTTAATTGAATTATAATAATAATAATAGTTTAATATAAAATAATAGTTTATTTCTCACCAGCATAACAAAAAGGTTCAGGTGGTTATACTAATATCGGATTGACAGCTCACTTCCATGATCACTTCAACTAAGCGACCACGATGAGAAGATACAGAATAGGGTAGGTAAGTTTCTAAAAAAAAAAATGAATTTTTCCGTCACACAGTTTACCAACAAAAAAAAACACGTATTTTTTCTATTTCACGTAAACAAACATGACGAAGATACGGTACGTTTAAAACTCGCGTGACGTCATTACGATAGTACAAGTTTTACTAGCGACGTCACGAGACCCCGAGTTTTGATGCGTTTTATCTTTGACAATTCTTACTAATAGTATAAATGCGAAAGTAACTCTGTCTATCGCGCTTTCACGCCAAAACTACTGAACCGATTTAAATGAAATTTGGTACACAGATAGTCTAGAGCCTGAGAAAGGACAAAGACTACTTTTTATCCCGGGAGTATGCTCTCTAGGGACCACGCGGGCGAAGCCGTTGGTAGAAGCTAGTATTCATTAATTTACAAAAAACAAAAATACGTTACCATTATTTTTCTATACTCTAACTGTTGGACTAAATAGATTTGCAATTTATGAATGGTGGAAACTAGCCTACTGCACTGCTGTTGACTATGAGGTGGGCTTGAGTTCGAAAGTGGGTAGGGCAAAGTGATATTGGATTTTTACACGAGTTTCCCAGTATGAGGGCAACGTTTTCCAATTAGAAATTTCTCAAAAATCCTGGGTTTGAATTCATGCTAGCTCTATGGCAATAGGTTCGCACTCTATTCCACGGCTTTTAAAGATATCTATCAAAATGTGGGTGTATTTAGGTACATCATTATCATTTCAGCCGAAAGACGTCCACTGCTGGACATAGGCCTCTCCCAAGATGGGAGGTTTGCCATAATCGCCACGCTTGGCAGACGGGTTGGCGATCACAGTGCATGGTGTTGAGTTTTACAGAGAACGCAGCTGCCCATTCTCTGGCAGTCCCTTAGTCGTCTCTTATGACACCCACGGGAAGTGATGGGATGGTATTATTCTTTTACGGCACCATACGGCACCGGCGACACCATACGTTATAGGTTTTAGGTACACGTCTTTATGTAGACGTGTACCTAAAACCTATAACGTATGGTGTTCCGGAAACGGAAACCCGGAAGGGTTAGGAGGGAAACCAGGCGTGGTGCTATGTTGTGAATTATCATGTTGTCTATGCATCCCCTAAGGTCGACTGATAGGAAATGCTTAAGCCATTAAGTCCGCCTTTGTCTAGTGTATTTACTAGTGCATAAGGTTTTCTCTACAAAGTATAAAACAAAGTCGCTGCCTGCCGTCTGCCTCTCTGTAAGTACTAAAGCAAAAGTCGATGTTTTGCTAAGTATCCAAAAAGCGAATTACGGGCGCATATCAGTAAATATGTTTCCTGGCGTACCTAGAAGCGAATGATATCCTTACTGACCGGCAATACGGGTTTCGCCGAAATCGGTCAACTGGGGATCTTCTAGCGTATGCCATTCACATCTGGAGTGAGGCCATAGAGAAGCACGGGGAGGCACTGGCGGTCTCCCTTGACATCTCGAAGGCCTTCGACAGGGTCTGGCACGATGGCCTTATTAGTAAGCTTCCTTCCTTCGGTCTGCCCGCCGGTTTGTGTGATTGGATCGCAGATTTCCTGAGGGATCGGTCTATCCGAGTGGTCATAGATGGCTGCTCGTCTGGACTGCTGGATATTAATGCCGGGGTTCCTCAGGGGTCGGTGCTTTCGGCAACACTGTTCTTGCTGCATATTAATGATCTGCTTAAACCCGGTACCTTTGGGTATGCAGACGACAGCACTGTTGCTGAAAGATACGTGTCCGACGCACGAGCTGGTGGGTCGCAGATCCGGTCTCTCCGGGAGGCAATGGTTGAGCGCTTGAACGTGTCCCTGCAGGCGGTCTCTGATTGGGGCGATGCCAATCTGGTCAAGTTCAATGCTGCTAAGACCCAAGCGTGTCTATTTTCCGCCAAAAGGAGCCAATTCCGCCCAGCTCCATCTTTCCGCGGTGAAACCGTGCCGATAACCGACCATCTTGAACTTCTTGGGGTTACATTAACATCTACTCTCAATTTTGGCCCTTACATAGAGGCAAAAGCTCAAGTGGCTGCAAAGAAGTTGGGGATTCTGGCTAAAGTGAGACGGTACTTCGCGCCGGAACAGCTGCTCAAACTCTATCAAGCGCAAGTTCGATCGTGTATGGAATACTGCTCTCATCTTTGAGATGGATCTGCCAGATACCAGCTTGATGCCCTTGAGTCAATTGAGAAACGAGCAAAGAGGATCATCGGCAATGAGAGGCTCGTCGCGTCGAAGCTCCAAAGTCTTGAACATCGACGACGAGTTGCTAGCCTGTCGGTTTTTTACCGGTTGCATTTTGGGGAATGTGCGACGGAATTGCATAATTTAATTTCGCCAAGCCCGTTCCATCATCGGACCACAAGACGAACGGCGATGCGCCACCGGTACATGGTGGACATCCCACCCATACGCACAAAACGTTTTGGGAACACATTCATAGTGCGTACAGCTAAGGAGTGGAATTCCCTGCCGGAGTCTGTGTTTCCTGATAGCTACAACCTGGGAGTCTTTAAATGAAGAGTGAATAGGTTATTTCTAGGCAAGCGTGCTCCATCTTCGACCACATCCTCGCTTACCATCAGGTGAGATAGCGGTCAAACGCGTGCATATAATTAGTAAAAAAAAAAAAAAAAAATTACCCATGCGAAGGCGGGGCGGGTACCTAGTTAGTAATCAATAAGTAAATTACACAAAATATTATAATATTTTGATCCAAGGATTAACAATAATAATACAAATCTAATACAGATTCCACATCAAAGGTCGATTAACTAATTATTTTACATTGTTTTAATTAACATTGATTAACGGATCTCTTATCTAATCATGCTATAATTAATTAAAAACGTCATAAAATAAAATAAAAAACGATACAAATGGATACAAATAGCAAAGTCAAGTTGAGATTAATCAGTTCGTGATTCTATGACGAACACATTACATTATAAAAGCTATAGAGCTCAGTAAAAAGTATATTTTAAATGTCCGAGTTTTCATAGTGATAAGAATGGTGAATAACAGAAAAATCAAGTGAAGTGTACAACAAACCAATGCTGGGAGAAAAAGCTCATTATAGTTAAAACCAGTTATTCATCAGTGCTTTGGACACGATACATCATAAGCGTACCAGAGGAAGCCGGAACTAACAGAAATATCGAGACAAGCACAAACAACTGAGTCGGGAATGAACTAAAAACCAACGAAAAAGTGATCTTATTAAATCAGCCATGCCCGAGGAAAACAATCTAGAATCGATACAATACTTAACCACAGCGGTCTCCATCATATGCGCTCTAACATCACTGGCAGTGTATCACATGCACCCAAAATGGAGGTCACACAACTATTTGTACGCTAAACAAATCTTTATAAAATGCGCCGCAACCATCTGCATGTTGTTAATGATCCTTCTTCCAGAAGACTTTATATCAAGAGACGTATTACTTATGATGTTTTTCGCTGTTCTGATTATGACCGTGGTAGGCACCGTTCACACAGTTATGCTTGGCCATATACACGTGTCATTAAGCTGTAAAGATATACCGGATGAAGAGCCTTTTGTAGCGAAATCCTGGTATTACATGACTGTGGATACTGTGGGCGTATTACTCGTCGTCCAGTCTTCGTTGAGACTAGAATACCAGACAGCATTCAGCATCGCCGGGATCCTTGTATCCGCAGTAACGACTGGCAATGTCATGTTACTATCGAGATTATTCAACAATATTGAGAGAAAATGCAGTTTAACAATAACGTTTATGCTTTTTGTGATTTCTTTGGGAATTTTGTGTGATGTGCTGTTAATATTGTACGGAGGGCTTCTGTTGACCGGGGACAGTGCTGGCGTACTACACGATTGTTTGAAGGTGGCGTGCACTGGGGTGATCGTGTTGAAAACTATTTTGATTTTGTGCAGTAAAGATGCCATGGATTGGAAGAACTGTAGGTCTAGCGGTGATGACGATATAGAAATGTGACATGTTACTTAAAATCACGTTTTAATTCTCTTTAAAGTAAGGCAGGGATGTATTTTTGGTTTGTGTTGTGAATGTTAGTGATTACGGAAGTAAAACATTCTTGAAAGCCATTATTGTGTTTTGTTTGTTCGCGTTTGCGTTGACTCAGGATATTATATCAATACCCGTTTCTTTGTTTCCCTTTTTAAGGTTCCGTAAACGGAGGGTGACCTACGGAACCCTATGACTAAGCCTCCGCTGTCAGTCCGTCTGTCTGTCAGCGGGCTGTATCTCAAGAACTGAAATAGGTATAGTTGAAATTTTCACAGAGGATGTATTTTGATTGCAGCTAATTACAAATAATAAAATTAAGTTAAAGCCTAGGGGGCTCTCATACCAGAAGCTTGTTTTTTTCGGTTCATGGAACGGAACCCTTCGTGTGAGAGTCCGACACACAATCGGCTGGTTTTTTATTTTTGTGTGTAATGGACTTAACAAACTGGGGAATAACGCACATGACACGGGAGGCGTGTGGCTATTGTTTCCATGTTACGAGACTATTCGCGTCAGTATGGACACTATCATACCAGCTAGTCGATACAATCGGCGCTAGAAAATGACTAGAAGTGCGAAACATTTCGAAGTGAAGGCTTGGGTGAAGTGAGCCGTCAATCCATGCAATCAAGAAAATGACAGCTCACTTCGTGATCGCTTTATCTAAGGCTTCACTTAGACTTGTTTACAGAATCGACTGGCATACTAACACAACGCGGCTATACTCCCGAACGTTTAGTCAGAGGTGTACTGATAATATTTACCCGTTTCAAAACTCACTGTGCGAGCGTATTGTCATCGACCGGATATAAATTCAGTCTTAATAAACTAGAGATCTACCTTCTAAACTAAAAAGATAAAGATGTAAAATTGTTTGCTTGCAATATTTGTACTTGTACTCATATTTATTTATTTATTTAATACTTTACGCACACAGATGTACAGAGCCGGATTTAATGCCGCCACAAGAAAAGCCAATGTAGCAAAAATCCCAACAAAAAGAATCGCAACGCCATCTATCCCACCAGCGGACAACTACTAAAAAAATCCTGCATCGTGGTATCAGAGTTTACCCTGCGTTTGGAACATATACAACAGTTCGAATATCAACTGTCGGGCAGTTGCCCACCAGACACAACAACCATCTGGTCGGAGAATCCTCCCTTTTCAATGGAGGTTTGTAGGACTTTACATTCTGTTAGCCCCAACAACATACTGGCTACACTGGCGGACAAAATTGATGGGCCTTTCATTAGGCACTGGACAGCTAGGCATGTGCGTACTGGCGTACATGTCGCCAATTAATTTAAGCTTTTTATGTACTAACAATAGGTTAAGATTTTACTAACACTATATGGATCAATGGTCTGAATTAAATAAATTATTATTATTATTTGTAATTTTCGATGTCACACGATACAGTTTGAATTTTTTTTTAACTTTCTAGTCTGACTCCCAAAAATGACTCGATACTTACTAAAAAAAAATAATACATCCGTGTTTGGGTCGGTCCAGTACATCCGGAGAAAACTTACTGTGACAGAGGGACAGATAGAAAGACAGACAGACAGACGGATAGACAGACAGACAGACGGATAGACAGACAGACAGACAGACAGACAGACAGACGGACAGACAGACAGACACCCGAGTGATCTTATAAGGGTTCCGTTTTTTACGGATGTTTGGAACCCTAATTATCTTTAAAGATGGAAAGATTGTACTAACTTACTAAGATAGAAAGAGGCTACTTTGAAACCCGGCAGAATATTATATTCCTGTAGAATAGGCCACAGGAGCAAAGCTGCGAGAATAAGTAGTGAGTGCGTACCCTGAGCAGCTGATCGGGACAGCTGGCCAGCACGTCCAGCGCGAAGGCCTTGTTGTTCTCGTAGCTGTCCTCCAGGTGCAGCAGCAGCTTGTCCACGTACTCCGGCTCCCAGCTCCTGTTGAAGCGATGTATGGTATAAGTCAATTATACGCGGAAAGTCTCATGCTGAATCATCATGGTTGGATCTACTGTAGCGGCATCAAAGCCGCTACAAGAAAAAAAACAACGGAGCAAATCTATATCGCTATACATTACTCGCATAACTAGCAACGAGCTACTACGTCGAAATCCTGCATCGTGCAAGCAGAGTTCACCGTGCGATTTGAATATATACTTCTGCAGCAATTTTGATGGTAACTCTATTTTTATATAATATTTTCATTTTAATTTAAACGTTGACATGGCAATTTTAATGGTAACTTTATTTTTATTTCAATTTAATTAAAATTTTGACATTGTTTTTTTTTTTTTTTAATTTGTTCAACTGATTTTGTACGCCATAAATGGCAAAACATGTAGCAACCTAATCATTATTTATAAGATCTGTATGCTCTACTCATGTTTTACAAAATAAATATAACTATAACTGTAACTAAAAATATAAGCTAATTTCTAATATAAGCCCGAATTTTAACTATCGGGCAGTAGCCCACCAGGCAAAACAACCGCCTGGACGGAGGATCCTCCCTACACATTGGAGGTGTGCAGGACTTTACTCTCTGTTACGCATACCTCTAAACTAAATTTTATAATATCTCTTTTCAAACCATACAAAAGGTGTCTTTAAAATGTTTTTTAGATTTTTTTTTAATATAATTCAATTTTGTAGCTCGTTGTCACTCTATGACAGGGATTCCCATTTTTTTATTTGTAATAAATTAACAAAATCAACATGTAATATTTTTTTGTGACGCCGAATGAAGATACACGTATGTATCTTCATTTGGACAAACCAGAAGGTACGTACAGTCTACGGGACGAATGAATTTCCTTATATGTTGTAAACTTAGCTTTAGATCAGATTCAGATCTAAATGAGATTTATCATGCAGAAAGCGCCCGGGGAGTCGCGACGCAGTTTGGAAACCCCTGCTCTATGTAACGTTTACTTTTTTTAAATTTCTGTAATTTATAGGTGTACATAACAAAGAGTATTTTATGCTATTTTTCTTTTACTGACGTTGTAGATTAAAATCAAAATTAACAAGGTACACTATTTTATACATTGTACCCTATTAAATCTGTTGCGATATATCAATTCCTTATTTTCCTGAAACACGCACTAATTTACACGCGCGTTGTAATGACATATCGATCATTAGAAATATATGTATTTTCATAAAGGTGTGAGCATTGATGTCCATGAGGTCGACTATGTCTATTGTACAATTTTTTTTTGGGACGAGCCCGCCGCCCGTTCCCGACCACTGTAAGTCCTGAAAGCAGGTTCAACAGTGGCGACCACCAGAAAAACGCCGAGCCAATGAAGCCCGACGAGTCCCGGAGAAACGATTCAACTGTCTTGGATCCCGCAACGAAATTAATCAGAAAAAAAGTACAGCGGAGGAGTAGGAAAAAAAAAATTGTACAAAATATTTACCTTTCATAGCCTTCTAAAGTGATCTGTTCGCACCACGCAAGTATTTGTAAGGCAACAAATCGCCGGCTGTAGTTGGTCCCCGGTATCAAGCAGTCGAAGCACTGTCGTCGCAAGTCCTCGGCGAAGCGCAAGTAATAAGCAACCTTATCACTCACGCCGTTGGGTTGCCTTTCCCGCTTTATTACTGCGTAGCTTTGTTCAAAACGTTTTATGAACTGGAAACAACAATTTACTACCTATTAGTTAAGATTTGTTATTAGTTCTTTTTTAAACCCGAGTTGTGTTGGAATGGGATACCCAATATGCAGGAGGGTTCTTTAACTTCATGTGGAATAAAAAGTTTTTATGAAATTTCATGTTAGCAAAACTTGTCTTCTCCATAACACCACGCTGACTTTATTTATGAATAAATACAATTGACCAAGTCTTACTGTTACACAATTACCCCGAGATATGAGAATAGAGACGATGAAAAGGGTAAGATGACGACAATAAGTTGACAAATATACAAAAAGGATTCTGTCATATTCTACCAGGTAACTGGTACTAATTTAAGGTTTCATTTAAATCTAATTAACAGAAAATTATAAATGATTAAATAAAAGTGTTTTTAAAGCAATTAACAAACATATAAACACAAACTGTTTAACTGTTTGAATTCAGGGGCTATTGCGTTGAATTTGGAAAGTGTGAGTTGTCGGTCAGTACTGTCAGATAAATATAATTCCACCACCAGCAGGGACAGCGACAGTAGCGCGTCTGAACATGTATGTGTATGTTACCTTCTTCATGTGTGACAAGGTGAGCTGGCGGAAGTTGGGCGCCTGCGCGTTGACGTTGTAGCGCAGGAAGTGCAACACCACGCGCAGCTCGCCCGCGCAGAACTGCTCCGTGCTGCGCGGGGACTCCACCAGCAGGGACAGCGACAGTAGCGCGTCTGAACATGTATGTGTATGTTACCTTCTTCATGTGTGACAAGGTGAGCTGGCGGAAGTTGGGCGCCTGCGCGTTGACGTTGTAGCGCAGGAAGTGCAACACCACGCGCAGCTCGCCCGCGCAGAACTGCTCCGTGCTGCGCGGGGACTCCACCAGCAGGGACAGCGACAGTAGCGCGTCTGAACATGTATGTGTATGTTACCTTCTTCATGTGTGACAAGGTGAGCTGGCGGAAGTTGGGCGCCTGCGCGTTGACGTTGTAGCGCAGGAAGTGCAACACCACGCGCAGCTCGCCCGTGCAGAACTGCTCCGTGCTGCGCGGGGACTCCACCAGCAGGGACAGCGACAGGATACGCGTCTGAACAAGTATTTGTTATCAAGTGTATTGGCGTCATAGTTCAGGTTACTGCTAGTGTTACTCAACTGTAAGTACAGTAAAAAAACTTGTCTTTTGTCTCAACTTTGGTGAAAATCGCGGACCAACAACGCAAAGGCTAAACCACTGAGTCTTGAAGAATGAAATACAATAAAGTTCCTTTTCCAGGTTTTTTAGAATTCTTGCCCCATAACGAAGGAATTGTTGTAGTTCTCTCAAAGGCAATGTATTTTATATTTATATTTATATTTTATTTTTATCCGTTACTTTAATTTTAAGGCTTTACATACTCTTCTTGTCTTATTCTTACACACTATTATCTACATTTCTTTTTCATTTCTCCTGTTCAGTTCCTTTGTACTCATATTTATAATGAATGTTAACTTTTACTATTTTTTCTGTGTGTACATAAATAGTAAAATTAATAAATAAATAAAGGCTCATGTTTATCACCGCAAGAGTTCGATCTGAAATCTACCTAATTATCATTACAGTTGAGTATAAATTTCAGTACGACGGTAGTCAGCGAACCGTACGTACGCAGGCGCTCGACGCTCTTTAAATTTGAATCGTTCGGCCACCCTTCTCAAAGTTTTGTAATTAACGGCATCCGGATTTACTGTGTCTTCAACAATGTTCAAGTGCAAGAGGTGCGACAATCAAGCCAATGACGGGGTCAAATGTACCGCTTGTCTGGGCCAGTTTAACTTTCCGTGCGCTGGTATCACTGAGACTGGGTGGAGAAAACTAGGTGATAGGAAACTTCATCAGCTGCATCCTCGCCCTCGAGTCAAGTTCCTGTATGCTCTTGCAAATTATGACGCCATAGCTGAAGAAATGGTGGCAATGGATTGATCATTAGTGCTAAACCATAGGTCTCTTGAGGAAGCTATCAAGTTTTTTACGACACTATCAACTCTCTTCACAATAAGTATATTCCTACCAAGGTCATTATTCCTTGTACCAAGTATCCGCCTTGGTATAAAAGCCCTCTTATGAAAATGTTAAAGGAAAAGGTTAAATTTTAGCCAACTTAAAAGGTATGGATATCTTTCCGATCTTTCTTTTCTTATCTTTCTTTCCGTTCTTTTGTTACTTTACGCCAGCGCGCTAAAGATTTGGAGAAGGAAATGTTTGATAATTTCATTGAAAACATTGAATTAGAAAGCAAGAAAGAAAGAAAAGAAAGAAAGAAAACTAATTTTAAATTTTGAATTAGCTATTTTCAAAAATCCTAGGGCTTTAGGCGATTTTTAAATTCAAACAACAAACCAACTGTTACCCGTCTGTTCTTAAGTATGGTGAAATGTCGTCCAGCAATGGAGAGGAAATTTGCAATATGTTCGGTGATTATTTTTTTTCTAATTTCCAAGAATGAAGTGAACATGATGAGTTTTTAACCACTGTTGGGATTGATGAACATACTAGTCGGACTGCTTGTTGTTGTTGCACTATTGATGAACATACTAGTCGGACTGCTTGTTGCACTATTGATGTATGGGAGGAGGAAGTAGGTATTTCGGTTGCTAAAACAACTGGACTTTAATAAATCCGCAGGCCCTGATTTCTCCAATTTTCATATCTAGATGTGCCGCGTCTGTCGGTACCGACAATATTATTTAAACGATCATTTGAATTGGGAGTAGTACCCATTATCTGGAAGTCAGCGTATATAACGCCGATTCCTAAAAAGGACCTAAGGACAGTGCTGCAGTATAGATAACTATAGACCAATTTCCAAACTTTGTGTGTTTGCTGAAGTCATGGAGAAAATTGTACACAGGCAACTGTCTTCCTCTCTCAAACTGACTTTTTCTGTACAGCAACATGGATTTTTAAAAGGTCGCTCTACGACATCTAATCTCGCTGTCTGGACTGACTTTCTGACGGAGTACATGTCCAGGAGGACTCAGGTCGACGTTATATACACTGACTACAGCAAATGTTTTGATCGAATTGATCATGCACCCCTAATGCTTAAACTTATGTTGGTTGGTGTGAGGGGTAATTTGTTTAGATGGATCTCACATATGTATAGAACAGGTGCCAGACGGTGGTCCTCAATGGATATACGTCGAGAGTGATGTACATTCCGTCGGGGGTTCCTCAAGGATCGCTGTTCGGGCCTCTTTTATTTTAATATTTTTATAAATGACAGAGCATCTTGTTTCCTTTATTCGAAAATTCTACTGTATGCAGATGATATGAAAATCTATCATCTCTGACATAGACTAGAGTCAAGAGAAAACCCATTAAAAAAAAAATAACAAAATCGGGGTCTAGTGTCGACCATTGATGACGCATACCTTTTACAGGACGATTTGGATCGGTTTCAAGATTACTGCGTTAATAATAGGTTAAATTTAAATGTTTACAAATGTTACGTATGTACCTATTCAGTATGATTACAAGCTATCGAATACCCTAATAGCAAGAGTCAGTGTCATTCGGGACCTTGGAGTTACTTTTGATTCTAAGCTCTTGTTTGATGCTCATATCAATAAGATAGTCAGTAAAGCTTCGGGGTGCATGGGGTCTGTTACCATCTTAAGACCCAAGCCAACCTCACCTGCTAGCGGTGCACCCTGCTGTCCAACGGACGAGGCTCTGGCGAACCTGGTTTCCCTCTCGTAGGGTTGTGGGGGTCAGACGGCTGGTCGCCCCACGTAAAACCAACTTCAGCCAAATAAAATGGACAAGAAGTTGAAAACGGGTACTCGGGCTAGGGCGTCGCCGCATAACGACGCGCAGGCACATCGCCCTAAACCTGCAATAAGTGGGCTAGGGCTACCGTGTCGAGTACGGGCACGGCTAATGAGGATAGTACCCAAGAAGAAGTTCCGCTTTGCCACCTGGAACATTGGCTCCCTAACCGGACGTTGCCGAGAACTCGCGGACGTACTTGCGAAGCGGCGGGTCCAGTGCGCCTTCCAACAGGAGACGCGCTGGAAGGGAAATAAGTCACGTGACATCGGGCAGGGGTACCGGCTAGTGTACACCGGATCACCAACGGGCAGGGGCGGAGTGGCCGTGGTACTGTCTAAGGACCTCCAGGATGGACTCCTTGAAGTAGACCGATGCAGCGACCGGTTGATGCGAGTTAGGGTGCTGATCGAAGGGTCGGTAACGAACCTAATCAGCGCCTATGCTCCTCAAACTGGTTGCTGTGAGTCTGAAAAGGAGGCCTTCCGGGATGAGTTCGAGGACGTACTACGCGCTATTCCGAATTCCGAAGGTGTTTTGGTTGGGGGGGATCTCAACGGTCACGTAGGTCAGTTTGCTGGAGAGTACGGACGTGTTCACGGTGGTTTTGGATATGGCCAGCTAAATGCAGAGGGAGTCAGTATACTCAGCACCTGCGCTTTGTCTGACCTAGCCATCGCGAACACGTTCTTTCAGAAGAAGCCCCATCCCCAGCATCTTATTACGTACCGTAGTGGTGCCTACTCAACCCAAATAGATTACCTGCTGGTGAGACGGTGCCACATTGGCAAGGTTACCAACTGCAAAGTCATCCCAGGTGAAAGCCTAACGGCTCAACACCGCCTCCTTGTCCTGGACTTTGCGGTTGTACCGAAAAAGAAAGTGACCGAAAAACGCAAACCCCGCACAAAGTGGTGGTTGCTTGATGGTCCTAGGCAGTCGGACTTCATCGCGGAGGTCGAGCATCTCAAGATCAGTGCTCCGCATGAGTCCGCTCAAGAGATCTGGAGTAGGATCCATTCAGCAATCACCGATGCGGGTAAGCGCGTCCTTGGCACTTCTCGTGGTGGCCGCACCATAGAAAAGGAGACGTGGTGGTGGGATGACGGGGTGCAGGAGGCGACTCGGAAGAAGAAGGTTTTATTTAAACAGTGGCAAGGGTCCAACTCTCCGGATGACACAGAGGCATATGGAGCGGCTAAGCGCGCTTGCAAAAAAGCTGTAGCCAGAGCCCGCAGCAAAAGTCTGGCGCCCTTGTACGACAAGCTGGAAACTGCGGAGGGGCAAAAGCTTATTTTTAAGCTGGCGCGTGCCCGGGAGAAAGCTGCACGGGACATTAGCAAATGTCTCTGTGTAAGGGATGCCCAGGGTAAGCTGCTCTACGATGCCCCCTCTGTTAAGGAGAGATGGTGTACATACTTCGCGGAGCTGTCTAACAAACAGCATCCCCATAACCTTCCTCCCGAACCGCCTTCTAACCTTGGACTTATTTCCCCTATTTCCCCCGACGAAACCCGCATTGCTCTTCGCCAAATGAAGAACCGGAAAGCGGTCGGGCCTGACAATGTGCCAATTGAGGTGTGGAAGGCGATGGGCCCACATGGCGTGGACCTTCTGACGGATCTTTTTAACCGCATCCTGATCACCAAGGAAATGCCGAACCAGTGGCGATTTAGCCTGATTATCCCTGTATACAAAGGCAAAGGTAGCGTACAGGATTGTAGTAGCTACCGCGGTATCAAGATCATGTGCCACACCATGAAGCTCTTCGAGCGCATCATTGACACACGGCTCCGTAGCGAGTGTACTGTCTCTGAGTGTCAATATGGCTTCCGGGCGGGTAACAGCACCATGGACGCAGTATTCGCCTTACGGAATCTGGCTGAGGCTTACAGAGAGAGAAGGAGAGCTTTGCATATGGCCTTTTTAGACCTGCAGAAGGCCTTCGACTGTATACCTCGGCAGTCCATCTGGTGGGCACTGCGCTTCCTGCGTTCCCGAGGCCTATATTGACATTATCAGAGACATGTACCGCGATTCCGTGTCCTCTGTCCAGACCGCTGTTGGCGAATCGAATGGCTTCCCAATATCTGTTGGCGTTCACCAAGGCTCGGCTCTTAGCCCGTTCTTGTTTAACGTAGTGCTCGATGTAGTTACGGCAAACATCCAAGATAAGCCCCCATAGCTAATGATGTATGCCGATGACATCGCCCTCGTTAATCAGAGCAAAGCCCATCTTGAGCGCAAAGTCAACATTTGAAAGGACACGCTTGAAAACGGTGGTCTGAGACTAAATGTGGCGAAGACTGAGTACATGTCCTGTGGCGGCACGGATTCAAATAGGTTCATCCGAATAGGTTCGGACCTGATCAGAAAGTCCGATACGTTCAGGTACCTTGGATCCGTGCTGCACGAGTCTGGCAACGTGGACGACGATGTCCAAGCACGTATAGGCGCGGCTTGGGCGAAGTGGCGCGAGGTAACGGGCGTTGTATGCGACCGCAAAATGCCTCCTAAGCTCAAGGGGCAGATATATAAATGCATCATACGGCCTGTCCTACTGTACGGCGGTGAATGTTGGCCAGCACTAAGCAGACACACCCAGGAGCTTCGCGTCACGGAGATGAAGATGCTGAGGTGGATGAGTGGCGTAACGCGATCCGATCGCATACGCAACTCTTTCATCAGAGGTAGTCTTGGTGTCCGTGACGTGGGGGAAAAACTGCAAGAGTGTCGTCTGCGATGGTATGGCCACATCATGCGCCGCCCTATGGAGTACGTTGGTCGGGGATGCATGAATATGGCTGTTCTTGGGGCTAGGTCCCGTGGTCGCCCTCGCAAGCGCTGGTTGGACGTCGTTAAGTCCGACATGAGAGCCAATGGCCTAACTGAGAAGGATGTTCAAGATCGGGCAAAGTGGAGGAAGCTAAGTAGGAAGGCGGACCCTGGCAATAGCCGGGATTAACGCCAGGTAGAAGAAGAAGAGTCAGTAAAGCTTCTAAAGCCTTGGGTTTTATTTTTAGGATTTCTACTGATTTTAAGAATATTAAGACAATGAAAATTCTTTACTGTGCGTTTGTCCGCAGTCATCTTGAATATGCTTCTCAAATTTGGAATCCCAGCTATAATATATATATCAATCGCTTGAAAGCATACAAAAGCAATTTTTAAGGTACGCTCAATATCGCTCAAACACGTTTCTCCCTAACTACATGAGTCGGTGTAAAAAAATCCATATTCTGCCTCTACACGAGCGAAGGAAAACTGCAGATATTGCTTTCTTGTTTAGTGTTATGAACGGATCTACTGATGTCCCTGAGCTGGTGCGCAGGATCGGACTTCGTGTACCGAGTGCGTTACTTCGTAGATCGCGTCTCCGTCATGTTCCTCAAGTTAAACCGAACTACAGAAAGAACTCGTACATGATAAGAGCTTGTCGTACTATTAATATGGTGTGTCAGGAGGTCGAGCGAGATTTGTTTAATAGCAGTGTTAAAAAAGTTAAAAGAATTTTGACAGATTTCTTTGGTACTTGATCACTGTTTTGTTTTTGATATATTTTGAGCGTGGAATGAGCGCATTTGCGTGAGTCCTGCTGGCTGTTTTCGCGAAATTGTTCTTTTTATTCACACGAGGAGCTCGTGGCTAGATAATAACAGCCGCACGGGTCGATCTTCAAGGTTAAGCAACGCTAGCCAAGGTTGGTCTGTGGATGGGTGACGATCTTAACATAGCGAGTTTCCTCCGTGCCTCGGAAAGCACGTTAAGCCGTTGGTCCCGGCTGTCATTTGCAGATCTTTGGCAGTCGTTACGGATAGTCAGAAACCAAAACAACTGGCACCAGTCTTGCCGAGAACTACCGTGTTACCCATTAATGGGTTGTGGAGGTCTGGTAGGCAGCCGCTCCATATAAAATAATGCATTAAAAAAAACTTGAGAGGTGTCAAGGGACACCCGGATGGAACGAAGTTCCTACGCCGCATGGCTACAACTATAGCAAAAAGTGTCGTTACAACTTTTGGTCTTAATGTGTCGTTACAACTTTTGGTCTTAATTTTTTCCGTCTAGCCCCCTTTCTCAACGCGCGAATTGTAATAAAACTAGAAACATAACTGTGTTTTACGACTTTATCCTTTTCCCTAAGATGGTATCGTATCGTTGGCAACTAATGACCCACTGTTTCTCATCTCAATCAGTCCCTATTGAGATGAGAAATTCTATTCCATTCCATTCCATTCCATTCCATTCCATTCCATTCCATTCCACTCCATTTCATTCCACTCCATTTCATTCCACTCCATTCCATTCCATTCCATTCCATGCCATTCCACTCCATTCCATTCCATTCCATTCGCACAGCTTACAACAGCTTACTATAGCAAAAAGTGTCGTGACAACTTTTCGTAAGATTTTTTTCCGTCTAGCCCCCTTTCACAACGCGCGATAAGGAACTTCGTTCCAATAATAACTGCATAATTGCATTGTAATGTATTTATTAGCTGTAAGTTTTCCTAAAATTAATAAATGAAATAAAATAAATAACTTATACCTCATCGACGGCATCCACAGCGGCTTGCTTCAACAGTTCATAGCTGATGACACCTTTCCATTCGCTCTCGTTAGTGTGAGATAACGTGTCGGTGGCACACGATTTGCGACACACACGCAGTAGCATTAAGACACATTTTAGATCGCGCGGCTGTGCACCCGTCTCGCCAGTTTCTTTTATGTAGGGTAGGCTGTTAAAAAATACAGTTCATTGAACATCATTGTAGGAACACGAAAGATAAGGCCGAAATGCAACAAATTGAAAATCAATGGTTCTCGAAATATTTGAATTTTGAGGTTTTTTCGATATTTACCCAAAATTTGACATTTAACTATAAATAAAAAGAAAACTACATATGGAATGGATACTATTAGAATATGATATTTTATTTCATTTCAGCTATGAACATAATTTAGAGTACTTATGTTTCAAAATCTATTCATATTCATATTCATAACAATGAACATACAATACACATACATTATATAGGCTTATCAAGTCTACTGTCCATGGTGGCATTTAATGTGATGCTTTAAGTTACAGTTTGAGACTTGAATTGAGAGGATATTAATCAGCGCTGAGCACGCACGGCTCTACCAGAGCTCTAAGAGCACTAAGTAGCTAGGTATACTCACAGCACTGTCAGCAGGTCAGCTCTCCTGGCACATGCGCGCGCCAGCAGCTGCTCCAGCACGGCCAGCTGCGCGCTGTCCGCGTGCGCCGCGCTGAGCACGCACGGCTCTACCAGAGCTCTAAGAGCACTAAGTAGCTAGGTATACTCACAGCACTGTCAGCAGGTCAGCTCTCCTGGCACATGCGCGCGCCAGCAGCTGCTCCAGCACGGCCAGCTGCGCGCTGTCCGCGTGCGCCGCGCTGAGCACGCACGGCTCTACCAGAGCTCTAAGAGCACTAAGTAGCTAGGTATACTCACAGCACTGTCAGCAGGTCAGCTCTCCTGGCACATGCGCGCGCCAGCAGCTGCTCCAGCACGGCCAGCTGCGCGCTGTCCGCGTGCGCCGCGCTGAGCACGCACGGCTCTACCAGAGCTCTAAGAGCACTAAGTAGCTAGGTATACTCACAGCACTGTCAGCAGGTCAGCTCTCCTGGCACATGCGCGCGCCAGCAGCTGCTCCAGCACGGCCAGCTGCGCGCTGTCCGCGTGCGCCGCGCTGAGCACGCACGGCTCTACCAGAGCTCTAAGAGCACTAAGTAGCTAGGTATACTCACAGCACTGTCAGCAGGTCAGCTCTCCTGGCACATGCGCGCGCCAGCAGCTGCTCCAGCACGGCCAGCTGCGCGCTGTCCGCGTGCGCCGCGCTGAGCACGCACGGCTCTACCAGAGCTCTAAGAGCACTAAGTAGCTAGGTATACTCACAGCACTGTCAGCAGGTCAGCTCTCCTGGCACATGCGCGCGCCAGCAGCTGCTCCAGCACGGCCAGCTGCGCGCTGTCCGCGTGCGCCGCGCTGAGCACGCACGGCTCTACCAGAGTCACGCGCAGCTGTTCCAGCGAGCATTCTGCGCACAGCTTCACGAGCATAGCGTCTAGTGCTGCGCTTGCCTGAGAATCAGAGTGCTTTTGTAATTTCAACACATTTATTTTTCTGAAAAATTAGTAGAATAAAATACTGTCACATAACAAAGGTAATACCAATACCTTTATAAAGTCTTTAAAGGAGTACTGCCTAACACAATAAGCTTTCGTCAAATACTTTATTGCAGGTTAAACCTAGATAGAGGAGTTGTTCGACACTTTTAGAATCTCGTGTTACTACCACCATTTTAACTTTCAAAGCTGTATTACATCGTCCATTAATGTTCTAATGCTGCGATTGTGGCTAAAACTTATTTGTTAACCTCTATATCGCTTTTAATTAGAACTGAGACCATTGTAACTCGGTTGTATCATTTAAAGTACTAAAAAAACATGTAACTGTCAACAAATTGTTAGTTGGGTTATGATACTGCCACAACAAAAGTTATTAAATACTAATAAGAGTTTATAAACCAAGCCAAAGGCTAGTTTTATAACAGTATCATGGGAATGTTTTAATACCCAATTTTTTGCAGTTTCATCCACCACTGTATCTAATCTCATCAAAAAAATTATTTAAAATATCGTAAATATTGTAGTAACAGTGAGTCTATTATAAAAATAATCCACTAAATTACGGACCAAATGAAAAAAAAATTGACTTCCAAGTCGGTGTTTTGCGTTGTTTCTTCGTACGTTAACACCGGCTTCCGAAATTAATGTTATTTTATACTTTGTAGTAATATTTTTTTGAAGTAGGTTGTTTTTTTTAGAAAATAGTTTTTATTTAATACAACCGAATTGAGAACCTCCTCCTTTTTTGAAGTCGGCTAAAAATATAACATTTAATTTAATAATTGGAACTTAATAATCTGAGAAGAGATAAAAACATATTTATCAACTAGCTGACCCGTACTCACACACACACGAGGAGCTCGTGGCTAAATAATAACAGCCGCACGGGTCGATCTTTAAGGTTAAGCAACGCTTGCCGAGGTCGGTCTGTGGATGGGTGACCATCTTAATATACCGAGTTTCCTCCGTGCCTCGGAAAGCACGTTAAGCCGTTGGTCCCGGCTGTCATTTTTAGATCTTTGGCATTCGTTGCGGATTGTCAGGATGTAAATTTGACTCCAGTCTTGACAAGAAGTACCGTGCTACCCAGTTAATGGGTTGTGGAGGTCTGGTAGGCAGCCGCTCCACGTAAAACACTGGTATTCAGCTGAATCCGGTTTGACTGGAAGCCGACCCCAATATATTTGGGAAAAAAGGCTAGGCAGATGATGATGATGACCCGTGCTCACTTCGTTGGGTGGTATTATTCGGGTTAGGTAATATTTAGCCTATGACACTCACAAATAACGTAGCTTTCTATTGGTGAAAGAATTTTCAAAATCGGTTCAGTAGATCCAGAGATTACTCCCTACAACCTCACAAACTTTACCTCTTTATAATATTAGTACAGATAATATATATAGTATAGATATAGATTTAAACATACGAGACTATCATCCATCAGTCTGATCATCTGTCATTTGTAGATCTTTGGCAGTCGTTACGGATAGTCAGTAGCCAGTAAATCTGACTCCAGTCTTGCCAAGAAATACCGTGTTACCCAGTTAATGGGTTGTGGAGGTCTGGTAGGCAGCCGCTCCTCGTAAAATACTAGTAATTAGCTAAATCCGGCTTGACTGGAAGCCGACCCCAATTTAGTTGGGAAAAGGCTAGGCAGATGATGAGTCTATCAAGATCGTTTCAAAAGCTGCACACAAGACAAGCACAGATTTCAGTTGGCTAAAAACAGTACAGCACAAAATTGGGGCGACGGCTGGAGCTTTACACTTGCTTCATGCTTGCTCTTATTCACCAAGAGTCTGCAGTATTGGTGTAACGTACAATAGAGAAAAATGCAAATACAGAATTTATGAGAATGTTGACAATAAACAAGTATAAAATAAAGGCCATTGCAACGTTTTTATTTTAGTTAATAACGATTTTAACAAAAATAATTAATTAAAGTAACGTGAAACGGAACGTATTTAATAACAACAATCAGCGAGACGTCACTGCTGTTATGACAACGAAAATACAACCTTACGTCTTTGAGTTAAGACAGTTCATGACAAGTGTCAGACAGGAGTGACTCAACTTCCTTTTTCGGGCGAAATGTCAAAATGTTAGATTAAAACCGCAATTTTCAAAATAAATTAAAGTGCAATTTTTTTTTTAAATGTATGTATGGTCCACTTTACATAGAATTCTTTAACATGGAAACAAGATGAAAATAACTTTTTTACATAGAAATAAAACCGACTTCCAAAAACAAAACACTACTGTACGGTGCACGTACAACGTTTTGGTTGCTGACAAAGCGACCTCAATTTATATATAATAATATTCACGGAACATTACAGTTAGTTGACATATTGCAATTATCGCGATTGGCACGGATTGGCATCCAACTTATAACTATTTTGTAACTTTAAGAAATAAACTATTTCTTGTGGTCAACCGTGGTTTACCGTCAACTCACCAAACTCTAACTAACTCTGAGCCATACATAAAAAGTGGTCCTTCGAGCTTCGAGGATATTAGGTGTGAAGTGTCTCTATTAGTGATAGCGAATCGGTCTTGCTGGTCTCCCAGAAGCGGGTCGCCCCAGTAAGATTGAGAAGGCGCACATATCTCTAGTAGAGAAAGAATACGCTTAGTATCCACCAAAATAACTGCGAAAACTGCGCAAGTTTACTGAACTAGTGCCTGCGGCGAAACAACCCTGCGGTACTATCGAACAACTAAACTTAACAACAATCAACTTAACTTCAACAACAATCAACGATGGCTCAGAACATCAGCGAGATCATCAGTCGCCAAGAAACTATATTCAACAACTTGAAGCAAATCAGCATCAACTACAAGAAAGACGGTCCTAGCAGAAAAACTTTGGAATACCTGGAGGAGCGACTTTCTCGGCTGAACACGAACTGGGAGAAGTTTGTGTTCAATCATCAACAACTGGAAAAATCTGGAATAACTGACATCCAATACTTCGTTGACGACGTTTTCAACAACACTAAGAAGATGTATGAGGACGTTCTGCAAGATATCCTGAAACGTAAAGCTGAGTTACCTTCTGTATCGAAGAGTAAAGTCGAACTATCACCTTCTACGCCTAAACAAGGTAAAACAAAAACAACCTTTAACTTCGATGATATCAACTTTCATATACCTCCTCGCGAAACGGACAAGACCACCGAAAAACAGCAGGAGCTTTTACGACAGCAATTCTGCAACTTTCGAGCTTTTGAACGTACTATGGAGAAGATAAACTTCGACTCGTCATCTGAAAAATGGGAGCTTGAAGATAGTCTTAATATCTTGAAAGGCAAATGGGATACCATTGAGAAAACTAACTGGGAACTTGACTATATTTCACAAGATGAAGATTCAACTTACAAACAAAAATATGATGCTATAGAAAACGTTTATGATAACATCCGAAAGAAACTACAACATCATATTTGGAACAACGCTCACTATGAGAAGACAACACCAAAAATTGTGATACCGGACTTCAATGGAAACTACCATCAATGGTTAACTTTTAAAGATCTGTACTTGGAAAGTGTACACAATAACCCACTACTGTCAAAAGCGCAAAAAATGCAACACCTCAAAACTAAACTCAAGGGTGAAGCAGAGAAGATTGTACAGCACCTCGGTATAAGCGCGGAAAACTACACTTCCTGCTGGGAGATAATCACGCATCGATATGATAACAAGCGCCTGTTGTTCACGTCTTATATGAACACGCTTCTAAATCAACCTCTCATATCAGAAGCTAGCGCCGCAAGCATAAGAAAACTGCATGACGTCACTCTCGAGTGTCTGAACGGACTCAGTAACATTGGACTAGAAACAACCAACTGGGATCCGATAATTGTTCATCTGTTGGTGCAGAAACTGGACAAGGAGACTTACAACGAGTACATCAAGGATCTCAAGGAACCGAGAGAATTTCCCGACTTGGATGAATTCATCAAATTTTTGGAGAATAAATTCATGGCGTTGGAAGCCTTACAAGGAAATACTCATCAAAGGTCACACTCGTCGAATAAAAATCAGACAGATAGACAGCAAAACAACGCGTCATTCGCTCGAAGCAATAATTATAAATATAATAGCCAGAGGTCATCAAACTCTAACAGACCGTATAAATCGACCAAAGCCTTCTTCACAACAACGAAGAATTGCCCGATTTGCAAAACTGAACACGTTTTAATGAAATGTTGCAAATTCTTGGCTATGAACGCAAAGGAACGAAATGACACAGTTCGCAATTTACGTATTTGTTCGAATTGTTTGTACAGTCATGGAGAACAAAAATGCACTTCGAGAAAAACTTGTAAACTATGCAACAAGCCACACCATACGCTTTTACATGAGGATGGGAATGAGCAGAACAACCGTCCCGCAGCTATGAGTGCCAGCACGCCATCGACATCACATGCCGTGAATAACTTAACTAACGAGGCGAAGGAAATTTTGTTGACGACTGTACTTTTAAAAGTAAAGACCATTGATGGAGATTATATCAGCTTAAGAGGTTTGCTTGACCAAGGGTCGCAAGTGAGTCTCGTGACAGAACACGCCGCGCAACGACTCAGATTACCGCGACGCAAAGTCAGCGCTATTGTGTCAGGTGTCGGTTCACTGTCCGGCAATTGTAAGGGGTCAATTGACTTGGAATGCAAATCTATACATTCGGATTATGAATTTAAATTAGAAACCTTGGTGATGAAGAAATTAGTAAATAACTTGCCTACAGCATCCTTCTCCATACAAAACTGGGATTACATAGATAACTTGAAACTTGCAGACCCACGTTTTAATAAGTCGGGCCCAATTGACTTACTTCTGGGTGCCGAAATCTATTCAGAACTAATACTGAATGGGGTCATAAAAAGCGACAATTTCCCCGTAGCCCAACAAACAAGAGTTGGCTGGATACTCTGCGGGAATGTCAAGACATTTAACTGCTATGTAATACTCAATGACCTAGAAAATATGACACGATTCTGGGAAACTGAAGAAATCTCAGACACTACAACTTCAACTAATGAAGACCAGCATTGTGAGGAGTACTACAACTCGACTACTACGAGATTAGATGACGGGAAATATGTGGTGCAAATGCCCATGAAGTCAAACTACAATTCAAACTTAGGAGCCACGAAGTCTCAAGCACAAGCTCAGTTCCTACAACTTGAGAGGAAAATGTTGAAGAACAACGACCTAAATAGGGAATACAAACGCTTTATGGAGGAATACATTTCCCTGGGCCACATGAAGCCTGTAACTGCTGATACTCGTAGAAAAAACCAAGTATATCTACCACATCACGGAGTTTTAAGAGCTGAGTCGACTACAACGAAACTGAGAGTTGTGTTTAATGCATCTTATAAGGCAAATAATAACAACAGTCTCAATGACCTTATGTACTCTGGCCCAAACTTGCAAAAGGACATGTTCACGCTACTTATTAACTGGCGAGTGTACAGATACGTCTTTACGGCAGATATTGAAAAGATGTATCGACATATATGGCTGAACGAGCAACAACAGCACTTACAAACTATTGTTTGGAGATCATCTTCCAACGAACCATTGCTGGAATGGCAGCTATGCACTGTGACCTACGGTATGAAAAGCGCGCCTTATCTTGCAATGCGCACCTTACATCAACTTGCACAAGATGAAAAGGATAACTATCCTGAGAGCGTCAGCGCTCTACTAAATTATTTTTACATGGACGATTTAGTCCATGGGCAAAACAGCATTGAAGATTCGAAGAGAATGGTCGCAGAACTCATTCAACTATTGAGTAAAGGAGGTTTCAACTTAAGAAAGTGGACAAGTAACGAAGCGGCTATATTAGAGGACTTGCGAGACGACCAAAAGAGCACTAAGGCTAACATAGCATTCAGCCCTGAAACATCAAACACAAAAATGTTGGGGATGAGCTGGAACCAGAAACAGGATACATTTACTTATCAATGGAGACTACCGGAAAAGAAAACTCTAACGAAGCGTGTATTGCTGAGTGAAATAAGTAAATTATACGATCCTCTTGGTTTTCTATCGCCTGCAACAATAAAAGCGAAACTACTTTTTCAAAAGGTCTGGATCAGCAAAATCGACTGGGATGATTGTCTGCCCGTCGACGTAACAACTGAATGGGAAAAGTTGAGAAAGGATTTCCCTTCAATCAACAAAATCTCAATCCCACGATGGCTGCAATGTACAGACGATAATATTGAGATTCACGGGTTTTGCGACGCAAGCGAAAAGGCATATGCGTGCGTCATTTATAGTCGAGTGAAAAGCAAGAACGGAAATTTCACAACTACAATAATAACTGCAAAAACAAAGGTCGCGCCGCTTAGTAAGAAGATATCTCTACCTAGAATGGAACTCTGTGGAGCATTGTTACTTGCCAGACTAATAGAGAAAATTAAGAGTACACTCTCTACTAAACATCTCCAAATACAATGTTGGAGTGACTCTAAAGTGGTATTGGCATGGCTACAAGGAGACATAAACAGATGGGAAAAATATGTCGCCAACAGAGTCTCACAAATAAACAGCATAATTCCATCAAAACAATGGAACTACGTCAAGTCGGAAGAAAACTCGGCTGACTGTGCAACACGAGGTCTCTCTCCCTCTCAACTTCTAACATTTAAACTTTGGTGGGAGGGCCCAAGTTGGTTGAAAACTTGTAACTTTAAAAACAACCAACAAAATGACAATAATATGCTCTATTTACAAGACAATGAACTATGTGACACACTAACAGCAAACAATAAATGCTGCGTTGCAACTTATAAAAACAGTGAAGTAATTACCGAGCTGTTGAGTAAATATAGCAGTTTCAAACGTGTAATCCGAGTACTTGCGTGGATTCTTCGATTTAGAAATACTTCCGTCCGAAAAAATAACATAACCGGCGTTGATAACGTGATTGTGTCGTTATCTTCTGAAGAAATTACTGAAGCAACGGAAATGGTGATCAAAACTGTGCAGAGAATGTACTTTGGGGAAGAAATCGAATGTTTGAAGAAAAACAACTCAATATCAACTAAAAGCAATATTCTGAAGTTGACCCCATTTCTCGATAAGAATGGGATACTGCGAGTCAAGGGACGACTTATCAACTCCGTGCTGCCTCCTGAATCAAAACATCCAGTTATTCTCCCTGCTACTGGAAGATTAACAGAGTTGATCATCCAAGAAGCCCATCATGAAGTTCTCCATGGTGGGGCACGACTCACGCTAGCATACTTACGTCTCAAGTACTGGATTATTGGTGGGAACAGAACAGTGAAAAAGGAACTTAGGCAGTGCATACGATGTCACCGTTTTAAGTCTCAACGAAACATGCAAATTATGGCTGACTTGCCAAAAGAACGAGTTACACCATCGAGGCCATTTACAAATACCGGTGTGGACTTTACCGGACACGTTGATATAAAAATCAACAAGGGAAGAGGCGTGAAAACATGCAAGGCTTATATAGCCATCTTCATTTGTATGGTTACAAAAGCCGTACATCTTGAGTTGGTGTCTGACCTGACAACTCAAACTTTTCTTGCCGCTTTTAAACGAATGTGTGCGCGCAGAGGTACTCCGAAGCATATGTTTTCAGACAACGGAACTAATTTTGTCGGTGCCGCAAGAGTACTGCAAGAGGACTTTGAACGAAATAAAACTTTTCAATCGTCTGAGTTTTACGACGAGATGAATAGTTTAAAGATAAACTGGCATTTTAACGCCCCTCTCTGGCCATCAGCTGGTGGACTTTGGGAAGCCGCCGTTAAGTCCATGAAGTATCACTTGAAGCGAGTGCTAGGAGAACAAAAGTTAACTTACGAACAGTTCACAACATTATTAACTCAGATTGAAGCATGCTTGAATTCCCGTCCACTTTGCCCACTATCAGAAGACGTTGAAGACCTGGACTACTTGACACCTGGTCACTTTCTTGTTGGCGGTCCCTTATTGTCTATGTCGAAGAAAGAAGAAGACTTCAACCAGTACGACTTGAGAAATAGATGGAGGTTGGTTGAACAAACTAACTTACACATCTGGAAGCGCTGGTCAAACGAATACCTGCAGCAATTACAAGTACGCAGTAAATGGCAACAAACAAAGGAGAATCTAGCAGTGGGTGACTTAGTGTTAGTGAAAGAAGACAATTTGCCTCCGGGAAGGTGGGCTCTCGGAAGAGTCGTGGAACTTCATCCGGGGACTGACGGAAATGTTCGAGTCGTTACTCTTAAAACTAAAAAGGGACAACTAAAACGACCAATTGTGAAACTGTCGCCGTTACCGCTACGCAAGAACTTACAAACTACGGAAGTAACCGAAGACGTAATAAACAAACAACAACAGCAGTCCGAACCTGAAAAACAAAAAAGGCAAAGAGGTCGCACGATTAATAAAACTAGTTTACTCTCTCTAGTTCTAATGTGCATAATGACCATAATGGGAATCACACAAGCGACGCCTGTTGCTTCAAGCAACTATAAGGTGACACCAATACTTAACAATCAACCAATATACTTTGATGAAGCCGGGAAACTGCAACTTATACACGATGAATGGACGCTGTTGATTTATTACAACTTGACTTCATATTGGCAAGCCACGAGTAAGATTAAATTCTACCTCGATCAAGTGGATACACTTTGTCAACGAATAGTGCACCAGTACCCACCCTGCGAAACCGTCGTCGATCACCTACGTTATGAATTGAACCATCTCACTGAATACAATTCTATGTTACTAGCTCAACGCTCAAGGAAAAAACGAGGTTACTTCGATGGGGTTGGAAAATTAGCAGGAACACTATTCGGCGTCCTTGATGTGGATTTTGCACAAAAATATGAACAGGATATCCAATATTTACAAGCAAGTGATAACTATTTACTGCAATTAATGAAAAATCAAACACTGATTGTAGAAGCAGAAAATAGTATGATTAAACGAAGCTCGGAATTTATCGATAAACAATTCAAAACAGTACAGATCTACATGAATCAGACTAGCAGAGAAATCACAAAAATAGAAAACAGAGCACATATATTATACACTATAAATGACATCCATTCTGCCGCTGTAACTTCAACTTTAATTCTGAGCGATTTACATAGAATTCAAGAAATGCTGATGAATGCCCTAGCCAACATCTACAGAGGCCATTTAGACACACACCTTTTTTCGGCATCTCAACTGATTGAGCAACTGAATATCATATCAGGAAAGCTACCACAGGGACTTTCTTTGCCGATTAAGGATATGCAAAAGGATTTTCAAGTCATCTACGAACTGATTCACGTGAAAGCTAGAATTACACGTAACTATTTACTATTTGAATTACACATTCCGTTATTGAGCGACGAAGACTACAAAATATATCGTGTAATTCCGATTCCATTCATGAGACAAGGACACTTAAAACTTGTTAAACCTTTTTCGGACTTCATCGCTATCAACTTGATAAAAAACTCATATATATCCTTGGAACAGCAAGATATGCACCATTGCACCTCATACGGAGAAGATGAATTCTCGTGCATCTCGCGACAACCCGTATACAGTCTACACGATAAAGATGCGCCCTGTGAGACCAAGGTGTTTAGCCAACAAACTTCACTATCGTGCGTCATTAATGACATAACTTGTAAGGAGAGTTGGATAAAATTGCATAAACCTAACGTTTGGTTATTTACGTTGTGCGACAAACAGCTGATGCGTGTAATATGCAGCGATCAGGTGACACCGGCGGTCATTGACGGAACAGGAGTCATTGCCTTGAAACCTAAGTGCTTACTACAGAAAAAAGATGCCACGATATTTACTTACAATCACTTAGGAAGTAGGGTAAACACGGGATTGGATATCGAAGTACCCATCATAAATACCACGATAAACAACATGTTTGATATCAGCTGGAGGAACGTACAGCTGAACATCACTGAATTGTCCAATGCAGGAGATTTGTCAAAACTTGATCGTCAAATCTCTTACCAAAAACAGCATGAAGTGCTACCTGCGGCTTCAAGTATTTCACCGCACGATGTGTATTTTTATTCCTCGACTTCTTTGTTGTTGGGAGGACTTGCTATAGTTGGCATCTACTTCATTATCAAGAAACGAAGAAATAGGAATCAGAATTCTACGGCAAGCACTAAACTGGAACAACAGAAAGGAGCAGACAAAGAAGTTAACATCGAGATGCGAGAGATCCGTAGCTCGACGAGACAGGAACCTGGAAAGGGATTTAGTTTTGATGAAATATCGTCAAATTAATATTTATACTTTTTTATTATGTACTCTTTTTACTTTACTTACTATACTTTTACTTTACTTACTATACTTTTACTTTACTTACTATATTTTTTAAACTTTGTTTCTTTTACATTTTTTATACTTATTTTTTGCTATGTACTGGTTGCCCATCTCGCCTTTCGTTACTGCCCATCTCCCATTCTTCCCTTGGGAGCATGTACGGTGCACGTACAACGTTTTGGTTGCTGACAAAGCGACCTCAATTTATATATAATAATATTCACGGAACATTACAGTTAGTTGACATATTGCAATTATCGCGATTGGCACGGATTGGCATCCAACTTATAACTATTTTGTAACTTTAAGAAATAAACTATTTCTTGTGGTCAACCGTGGTTTACCGTCAACTCACCAAACTCTAACTAACTCTGAGCCATACAACTACAAAGTATAAAGTAACTTTAATTGAGGAAGTCGGTGTTTTTTGAAGTGAGAAATCCCGATCCATTTGCTATCATTGATTGAAGAGTTTCGTTGCCTACCTTCGAAGTTCTTCATCAGATCCTCATCAAATTGAAATGGAACCAGTCCGGGAAAATAATGTTCCAAAAAAAAATAATCATCCAAATCGGTCAAAAATTGGCAAAAATATCGCTGAACAAACATTTTTCATGGGATCCCATCATCAGATCCTGACTTATACCTTCCATCAGCAGCTCAGCGCATTGTCGTGGTGCAAAATCCAAGAATTTTCTTTTTTTTTTTTTTTTTTTTTTACTATTGATAGGCACGCGTTTGACCACTATCTCACCTGATGGTAAGCGAGGATGTGGATGTGTGTTCTTTCCACAAATCTGGCCTTTTTCGTACAAATTTGCTCTCTTAAACGCCGCATAACGCTCAAATAATATTCTTTATTTACCGTTAGACCTTCCGGTAATAATTCAGAGTGCACAACACCGCGATAGTCAAAGAAAACAGTCAACATGACTTTGACTTTTGATCGACTTTGGCGTGGTTTTTTCGGTTTCGGTTCAGTTGGAAGGCGCCACTCCGAAGCTTGTTGACTAGTTTGCATGTCAAACTCGTAAACCCACGTCTCGTCACCAGTAACAATGCGTTTCATGAATGTTGGGTCCGAACTGACTCGTTCTAGCATGTCCTCAGCAATTGAGTTTTTGGAGAAAATTCAGATCTTTTGGGACTAGCCGAGCAGCAACATGTTTCATACCCAAATGATTAGTTAAAATGGTACGGATCGACTCGTGAGATACAGAAAGTTCGGCGGCTATCTCTCTCAGAGTTGAATGGGGATTTTCAGTCACTATTTCCTTCACTTTTGCGATGTTAACTTCAGTTGCAGACGTTGACGGCCTACCAGAGCGAGGCAAATCTTCCATCACATCTCGACCGCTTTTGAACGCTTTGAACCACTCATAAGCACGAGTTTTTGATAAAGTCGATTCACCGTAAGCCTTCTGTAACATTTTCAGTGACTCCGAACACGAAATTCCATTGGCGATGCAAAATTTAAGACAAACTCTTTGTTCGATATTTTTGTCCATTATGAAATTCGCAATACACACTATATATGATATTACTAAAACCAGCACTGTATTTAATATAAATAACAGATGCAACTCAAACTCCGCGCCAAAATGGAAAACAGTTGTGCCAATCTAACAACTACAAAAAAACAAAAATTTGAATTTGGAGCCATAAACAAATCATCCATTCCCGATACTTTTTTGACTGAATGTATAATAGGTACGTACCGTGTTCCGCAGTCGCTGGTCGTGCAGCGCGTGTATGACGTCCGGCGCGTGCACGACGGCGAGCACGTCCCGCGCGCGCAGCTCGCCCGCCAGCCACGACACGCACACGTAGAAGCTCTTGCGCGTGCGCCCCAGCGACTGCAGCGCTGCTGTCAGCGATACAAGCGCTGCATTGTCACCTGAACAATAAAAAGGCGCGATGCTTTTTGACGATTTCGAAATTCAAAAGTTATTTTATAACACACTGCCTTACAAAAAAAAAACGCTTTAGAATAACTTGTGCTTAACAAATCATTTTATTTAGTTGGATGAATGTGAGATTTTGGCGCCATATTTAAGACTTTTAATTTTATTAAGTTTTTGGTGAGATTAGATAAAGTAGTGTAGAAGCTGCACATAATTAGTTATTAAAATATTTTATTTTTTAATTGTGCTTGAGTTTTGTTACAGTAGAGTAAGAAACTGCTCTAAATTAGCTTTTTAAACCCCACCTACTCTCACCCTCATCATCACTACATTATAAAACAAAGTGTTTTCACCAATGGATAGAGTGGTTATCGAGGAAGGTTTCTGTAAATAGTTAGTCTAGAAAAAAATTAGGGATCCTTAAGAAAATTGCAGCGCGGATGAAGTCGTGGGCGGAGTGCTAGTATTTATTTATAATATTGAGTATGCGACAGTATCATTAATTAAAATGTGCAGAAGGCTTATTTATTTAACTTTATGTACAATATTGTGGTACATGGGCGGACTAAATGCAAGAAGGCATTCTACCAGACAACCTTTGGGTTACAAGTCGCTATAGTTACCTAATTACCTAAAACATATATTTACAAGCACTGAGTTAAATTCTTTCTGCATCCGGAAAACGGCATAATAAGTTAAAAATATGCTCGAATCGAAAGTGACTTTGGATGGAAGTAGGAATATTTGGACAATGCTTCACATTTTTAAAACAGTAGTTTTGTTTACCAGCTCTGTCCATTTTCGCGCAGTACTTGACGACGCAGCCCAGTATCTGGCCGGTGAGATGTCTGACGCTATCCATGTAGTGCTCGAGATGGCCCCACGAGAACAGCAGCAGAGCGTCCACTAGCGTCAGCCCCGTGGCGCTGTCTGTGAGCTTGTCTAGTAGTTTGCTGATCTGCAGCAGGGTGCGTGCTACACCTAGGATGAACGCGGATTCTGATGAACTCCTGAAAACGTTCGTAGCTAAACAATACTAGTGTGAACTGGCTTCAGCAAGCGTGGTGACTAATCTTCTTCGTCTCGTGTGGGCAGTAAGGTCTGACACTCTAGTGTCAGTTTCTAAACCGCCTCAAGACCCTATGACATAGTTTATTTGGCGGCCAGGATCACCGGCTTAACCGTGCTTCCGTACTTGAATCACCTTCAAACCAGCAATGTCCTAGCCAAATTGGAAACCACTTTACAAAGTATGCTTCCCGTGAGAATCGAACCCACGACCACCGTGTCACAAGGCAAACGCCTAAACCACTCGACCACGGAGGACTAATGATAAATGATATTTATTTTGCAAAATAACAAATAACTCTTACACGTCCTAGCTGTCTGCCTAGAGAAGAAACACCAAAGCAAACTTTAACGTCCATACAATTAACGAAATAGTTAAATCATATTAGAACTATATAATATGTGCGTTATTGTCTGAGGTGTTATTTTGAGAAGAGCACTAAATACAATTTATCATGGTATGATATATATATAGTAGTTATATATATATCATAGTTTGAAAGGGTAGTAAAAAATATAAAGCAGTACAGGCCACTGAGAACAAATGCATACAAATCCAGACTGAAATCATCATATCAGCCGAAAGACGAGACGAAAGAGGCCTATGTCCACTGCTGGACATAGGCCTCCCTCAAGCGTCGCCACAAACGACGGGCCCTGCGCGTCCCGCATCCATCGGCTACCCGCGACCTTCACCAGACTGAAATGCTACTAAGAAATTCCTACTTGATATCAAACACAGGTTCCATTACAATATTCACCTTAGACAATAATATAAACTTTGAAATTGGATAAAATGTGTACCTCTCTCCTATTTCCAAAATATAGTTGGTAAGAGTGATGATGGCGGGCCCGCCCCCCGCGCTGCGCGTGAGCAGCTGCTCGGCGCCCACCGCGCTGGGGATGGCCGCGCGCAGGCTGAGGCGGCCCGCTTCGGAGCGCAGCAGGTGGCGCAGGTAAGTGTCGGTGGTAGTGGAATTCAGTACCTGGAAATAAAAAAATATATATTTATCTAAAATGTTATAGGGAACGTGCACGGCGTTGACTATGCCATCTAGTGTCGCATATTCGAAGTTTTAAGGTTCATGTTCGCGACGGAGCATTTTGATTTATATAACTCGCATAAACAGCCTTATGTACTTATATTCGTAAGCCTATATGTTTTTTAAGTTAGAAGCTTATATACTTAAATAGCAATAGAAATGTTCGCGGAGACGCATTTAACATTGTGTAACTCGCATAGATAGTACCTATGTACCTATAGTCGTAGGCCTATGTACTGAATTTAGAAGCTTATGTACTTGCATAGTGATAGTTTGTAAGCTATGTAATCAATTTAAAGTCATATGTTTGTCGTTTTCCCCAAACACGTAAAAGATGTTCTGGGGAAAACATATTTTCAAAGAAAATTATAGTCAATAGGTAGGGCTACACATTTCCCTTACACATTCCCAATAGCACCCTGAGGGCGTGTTCTGATTGGCTGATGGAAATCAGCCTAAGGTATACACAAAATAGTCATTTCATATTCGAACATAGTAGGGTGGTTGAAGAAAACCACCATGCACACGCACCTTCAGTGCTAAGTTTTTAGGGCATCTAGGAATTTAGGTCTTAAACCATAGGCACTGGAAAGCTGGCACTCAGCCCTATCCAGATATGTACACATCTTCATGGTCAGGCAAGGCATAAAGCCACAAAATAGATAAGAAGATAAACATAGTTTTTTATCCTCTCCCGGGTTCCTGACCTATAGTACCTCCACCCTTGGAGGGGTGGCTTGGTAAGTTGTGTAGCTGGATGGAGGGATGATGCACCTACCCGAATATAGATAGTTTCATAGCCCATGGGGCACAGTTTTTCGGGGAATCAACCCCAAATAGTAAGCAAGCTCAAGACTTGTGATATTTTTGATAGTTAAATGCAACAAGCCCACTAGTGGGCAGGGTTGAGGGGTTGATTTCCAACCCGTTCGACGGGGAATTTCGGGGGATTTGAATAGAGGTGCGTCAACCCCCATCCAGACCTAGAATAGACCTAGATATAGCCGAAAATGTCATAGAACCATAGTAAAACTTTGCAGTTAAAATAAACTGAAGCAGTTAGTGGTTTTTGGGCCTCGTTACGGTAAAGTATCCTCGTACCTTAGTAAATGGTAAAAAATAGCCAATTCGTAGTCACCGGCAGAAGAAATTATAGAATCTATAAATAGAATCACAGTACTCGCGACTTTGCCCTTAAACCATTAGCTGCAGTGTCCTCAAATTCCTGCCTATTATTTAACCCTGGTAAGCATTCACCCTGCACCCCAATCTACCCCGAAGACAGCAAGTATTTGGCAAGATAGAAGAACGCTGTACGTTAGGTGCGGAAGAGCCTTAGTTTTCGGTGCAGGACGTCAGCGCGGCTGGACGTCGTCGGTCGGTCAAAGTTCACTTCGGAGGAGAAGAAAAAGGATAGACCTACCCCATCACAACCCCGTTCCAGTCGATCACGCCCGTCCGGTACATTTTTTGGTCCATTCGAGCCGGATTTCGGACCAAATTTTTTGGTCCTTCGATAGCCGGATCTCCGCACCCGTACATCTTGTTTCTTAACAGTATGTCAAAACGTATCCGTTCCCGAATCATCCCTTGAAGAATCAACCCTTGAAGAAACAAGCCTTGAAGACTCAAGCCGAAGCCCTGCGATATAGTTTGGCACAAGAGCCAAATATACGCACCCCGTATCTTGTTTCTTAACAGTATGTCAAAACGTATCCGTTCCCGAATCATCCCTTGAAGAATCAACCCTTGAAGAAACAAGCCTTGAAGACTCAAGCCGAAGCCCTGCGATATAGTTTGGCACAAAAGCCAAATATACGCACCCCGTATCTTGTTTCTTAACAGTATGTCAAAACGTATCCGTTCCCGAATCATCCCTTGAAGAATCAACCCTTGAAGAAACAAGCCTTGAAGACTCAAGCCGAAGCCCTGCGATATAGTTTGGCACAAGAGCCAAATATACGCACCCCGTATCTTGTTTCTTAACAGTATGTCAATTGGTATCCGTTCCCGAATCAACCCTTCAAGAATCATCCCTTGAAGACTCATCCGAAACAGATCCGAAGTTAGTCGTTGATTGACGTTCCTGTGAAGACACCTCAAGCTCAGCATCGTGGTTCATCGTGAGGACTACCCCTTGAAGAAAACTACCCTTCAAGAACCAACCCTTGAGGACTCACCCTGAGGCGGATCCGAAGCTATCCGTCAACATACGTTCCAGTGAAGAAGCCTCAAGCTCAGCATCGTGGTTCATCGTGAGGACTACCCCTTGAAGAAAACTACCCTTCAAGAACCAACCCTTAAGGACTCACCCTGAGGCGGATCTGAAGCTATCCGTCAACATACGTTCCAGTTAAGAAGCCTCAAGCTCAGCATCGTGGTTCATCGTGAGGACTGCCCTTGGAGAAAACTACCCTTCGGGAGCCACCCTTGGGGACTCACCCCGAAACTTTGGACTTTGAAAATTTTCCTGAAACACTGAAGGATTGCGTCTGGACTTAGAAGATTTCTAAGGAATCCTGGACTTTGAGAAAATTTGAAAGTTGAACCTGGACTTGGGAAGTTTTTGAAGACCAAACCTGGGACTTAGAAAACTTTTTTGAGGATTGAACCCGACACTTAGAAAATTTTTCAAACATAGAAGCTGGGACTTAGAAAAATTTTGAAGACAGAACCTGAGACTTAGAAAAAAAATTTTGAGGATTGAACCCAACACTTAGAAAATTTTCGAATATAGAAGCTGGCACTTAGAAAAAATTTCGAAGATTCATACTGGGACTTAGAAAATTTTGATCATCTGAACATAGAAAATTTTTGAAGAATTTGAACTTTGAAAATTTTGAAGAGGATTCTACATAGAAAACATAGACAGATTCGGGACATAGAAAATTTTCGAAGATTTTTGGACTTTGAAAATTTTGAGAAGATTCTACACATAGAAAACATAGATTGATTCGGGACATAGAAAATTTTCGAAGATTTTGGACTTTGAAAATTTTGAGAAGATTCTACACTTAGAAAACATAGATTGATTCGGGACATAGAAAATTTTCGAAGATTTTGGACTTTGAAAATTTTGAGAAGATTCTACATATAGAAAACATAGACCGACTCGGAACATAGAAATTTTTTGAAGAATTTGAACTTTGAAAATTTTGAAGAGGATTCTATATAGAAAACATAGACAGATTCGGGACATAGAAAATTTTTGAAGAATTTGGACTTTGAAAATTTTGAAGAGGATTCTACACTTAGAAAACATAGATTGATTCGGGATATAGAAAATTTTCGAAGATTTTGGACTTTGAAAATTTTGAGAAGATTCTACATATAGAAAACATAGACCGACTCGGAACATAGAAAATTTTTCGAAGATTTTGAACTTTGAAAATTTTGAAGAAGAATCGACTTGAAGACCAATCATGCCGATCACGAGGTCGCGTGGGAAGACACCTGAGGCGTGGGTGGTAGACCTAAACAGGGAACCAACCGAAAGGGCTCCCATCACCCGTCACCAGTTACCGCCGCGTTCACCATCCACGACTGAAGGAACACAGCCGTTGCAGTCGCACAGCGAAGAATTATCTTCATCCCCCGCTCCAGTTGAACAGGAGGAGCGAACAGAACCACCAGCGACCTCAAAGAAGGGAACCAGATTTGAAGCGCCTTCAGACAGTACACTGAGGCCAACAGATAGAACATACAGCCGAATCCTGCCGGTGACTACCCGGGGTGACGCCCGTATTGAACGTATCGAACGTAGCAAGCCGCCGTCGACCGTGGGAAGGACGACGCGGTCTTATAGAAAAGTCGCGAAAGCACGCGAAGACTTACTCAAGATTAAGTTGGAGCTTGCACAGTTAGCACTTCAGAGAGCCGAACAAGAATCGGACGACGATTACATAGAAGATAGGAACTCGAACGACGAGTACGTGCGTTCCTGGCTGGAAGAGGCACCGGAACCTGTTCCTGATCAGAGAGAGACCAACGCCGCCGAGGGAGACATACAGAATAGAATAGATAGAAGCTGCGAGCAGCAATTGCCTCCCCCCGTGGACTCCGTACCGATAGTGGACTCTCGTCGAGCGCAAGTACCGGAGCAAGAGCCGAAAGTCGATGAAGTGACTAAACAGATAGCACCACCGAAGAAAATAGAAGACAATGGGGAAAATAGATTACAGCCGTTCATAACGGACTTAACAGCAGCTATAGCATCGCTAGCTGACAGGAAAACAGAACAGAATTCGTCCTCACCGTCAAAGGTCATCATGACTTTACCGAACTTCAGTGGTGCACACACAGAATGGTTGTCGTTTCGAGCCATTTACGAGACAACTCGAAGATATTTCAACGATGTCGAGAACACAGCAAGGCTCAGAAGGAGCCTACACGGACGTGCACTCGATACAGTGAGCTCAGAACTCATCGGACATGCAAGACCAGACGATATTATGAAGGAACTGGAGCTGCAATTCGGAAGACCGGACTCGATAGCGCAAGCCGAAACAGATAGACTGCGCGGACTGACACGGTGCAGCGAGAATCCGAAAGACATTTGCACGTTCGCAAGTCGAGTGAGATGTGCTATCGTCACGTTACGAGCACTGAAGAAGGATCACTACTTGATCAATGCTGAACTAATGCGAACATTGACAGAGAAGCTACCAAACTCTATTCGAGTTCAGTGGTACCGAATATATACGGAGAAGTATCAGTCATTACCTGATCTATCGTTGTTCAGCGAATTCATCACTGAACAAGCTCGCTTCTGCAGCGCATTTGCTCCCGCTGAGAACATCAACGCAACAGAGGGCCCATCAAACAGACGTACGGCACAGAGAACCCACACAACAACAGAAAAACCGGCCGATAGATGCCGCGTATGTGGGAAAGATGGGCACATAGAACGCGATTGTCGGAAGTTCAAGGAGGGCAACAGCTACCAGAGATGGGAGCTAGCGAAGAAGCTCAATCTGTGCTATCGCTGCATGAAGTTTCGACGCGAGCGACACCAGTGCAAATCGAACAGATGTGGCATCAAGGGATGTAAAGCCAGCCACAATCGCTTACTCCATTATGAGAAGAAGCTCGCTACAGCGGCCGCCGAAAAGCCGAAGATCCTCGAACCACAAGATACCAAAGAAGTGGTTGCCAGTTCGCGAACATCGTCGAGTCACGCCTACCTCAAGATAGTACCGGTCCGGGTGATTGGACCGGCGGGAGAGGCGTCTACGTTCGCCCTTCTCGACGATGGATCAACCGTATCGTTGATAGACGAGGACCTCGCTACTCAAGTCGGAGCCGAAGGACGCATCGACCCGCTCAAGATTGGAGCGATCGGTGACACCATGATCGACACTCCTTGCTCACGCAGAGTGACAGTAAAGCTCGCGAGCCAGCTAAAGAACAGGGTGCCGTTCAGAGCGCGCACCATACCGAAGCTCAACCTCACGCCGCAAACAGTTAAAGAGGAAGATGTCACATACTGCAAGCATCTCAGCGACTTGAAACAACAGCTGGTGTACGAAGTCGGCGCGCCCAAGATTCTGATCGGCCAAGACAACTGGCACTTATTGTTAGCCAGTGAAGTAAGAAGAGGCCCGAAACACCAGCCCATAGCGTCACTCACGACTCTGGGATGGACCTTACATGGCGCGCACAATAGAATACTCGGTCAACAGGTGCACTATGTGAACAACACAGCATCAAGAGACGAAAACCTTGATGAACAGCTCCGAAAATATTTCGCATTAGAATCGTTAATAGTTAATCCGCAACGTCCAACTTCTGACCCCGAAAAGAAGGCAGAAGACATCTTGAAACGACACACCAAACAAATAGAAAATGGGCACATAGAAACCGCAATGCTATGGAAGCAAGAAAAATTTGAAATGCCCGATAGTTACGGGACAGCCCACAAGCGGCTTGTCTCTATAGAGAAGAAACTCGATAATAATTCGACTCTTCGAGATAGATATACGGAACAGATGGACTCGCTCCTACAGAAAGGGTACGCCGAGAAGGCGCCCAAAAATAGTACACCAGGAAGAACCTGGTACTTACCTCATTTCGATGTCTTCAACCCAATGAAGCCAGAGAAGTTCCGTATAGTGCACGACGCCGCAGCTAAATCGAATGGAATGTCTTTGAACGACTTCCTACTCACAGGGCCAGACCTGTTACAGTCGCTGCCCGGCGTCATGATGAGGTTCCGTAGACACCCCATAGCCATTTCGGGCGATATTGCCGAAATGTTTATGCAGGTGAAAGTCCGACAAGAGGACAGAGACGCCCTCCGATATCTGTGGAGAGGCGACAGAAGAGTGGGAGCTCCCGAAGAATATAGAATGACGTCAATCATATTCGGCGCGGCCAGCTCACCATGTACAGCTATCTTCGCGAAAGATTGGAACGCGAAGATGCACATAGAACAGCAACCAGAGGCAGTTGAAGCCATCATTCGTAATCATTACATGGACGATTATCTGGATAGCTACAGGACCACAGAAGAAGCGACGCGCATAGCAAAAGCGGTGAAGAAAATACACCAACAGGCCCGTTTTGAAATTAAGAAATGGGTATCGAATGACGCCAACGTCATAAAAGAAATAGAGCCGTCGCAAACGCCAACAGATGTCGTCAATATCGGCGACACAGAAAATATAGAAAAGATACTTGGTCTAATCTGGAGACCAAGTGCAGACACGCTGGGTTTCAACCTGGCCCTAGCGCGTCTACCGAGTGGAGTCTTAGAGAAAGACGTACCCACTAAAAGAGAGGCACTCAGAATAGTTATGTCATTATATGACCCGCTTGGCTTAGCCTCACCAGTCACAGTACGCGCCAAGCAAATACTCCAGGAAGCATGGAGAAGAGGAGTCGACTGGGATCAGTCACTCGATACAGACCTGGCCACATCATGGAGAGGTTGGATCCGACACTTGGAAAACCTCAAAGACATCACAGTACCGAGATGTTATCCGGGATATAGCGAAGCAACAGAGACCCAAGTCCATGTCTTCACCGACGCCAGCGAGAAAGCATTCGCCGCAGCAGTGTATTGGCGGATCTCCACGTCAGATGGCATGACGCACGTAAGCCTCGTCATGGCAAAGGCAAAGGTGGCACCACTCAAGCTGCAATCGATACCTCGACTCGAACTGCAGGCCGCGGTGATGGGAACCCGCGTGGCTGAAGCTGTGATACGCGAGCACGGAGTAAAACCGGACTCCGTAACCTACTGGTCAGACAGCAAAACCGTGCTGACCTGGATTAGAAGAGGAGCTCGAGTGTACAAGCCCTTCGTAGCCCACAGAATAGCCGCCATAGAAGAAAATAGCAAAGTCGAAGACTGGCGATGGGTACCCACGAAAAGGAACGTGGCAGACATTGCCACTCGTGACGTACCATTGGAATTCAATTCATCGCACGAATGGTATCGTGGCCCCAGCTTTCTCTATGAAGAACCGATGTCGTGGCCAACTGAAAAACCGCCGATTGACGATCAGACGGGTGAAGAGAGAACCCTAACCGTCAACATCAAACAGAAAACAGACCGAAGACTCTCCGAGGTCATACCCGATCCGGCTCGAAGTGGGAACGACTCCTAAGAGCGACAGCGAACGTATTGCGCTTCGTCTCAATCACTCGAGGACCGACAGAGAAAACGTTCTATAAAAGAACACAGAAAGGCAAGGAATCGGATCCAGATTGGAGGAAACGTACAAAGACGGCTAAGCCCCCTCCTAAAGCATCAGTGACGTCCACAGTGGCGTCAAAAAATAATATAATAGAAGCCGAATACCTCCGACAAGCGGAGAGGTTACTCGTGCAAACAGTACAGGAACAAATGTTCAACCGAGAACTGACGAGTCTGCGAGAGAACAAACAGATAGAAGACGACAGCCGATTGCGTCCGCTGCAAATAGAACTCACAGATGACGTCATACATCTGAGAAGTCGCATAGAAAAAACCGACGAGATAGCCGACGAAGTCAAGCGTCCGCCTATACTACACGGCGATCACCGCATCACTCAGCTGTACATAGATTGGACACACAGAAGTCTGCAACACAGTGGAACCGAGATGACAATCAACGAGGTACGTCAACACTACTGGGTTGTCAAGCTGAGGCCCACAGCGAAGATGATGGTGACACGCTGTCTGCAGTGTCGCATTCGAAAGGCACACGCTCCTGTGCCCGCCACGGGCGACCATCCGAAGACTCGCCTGGCTCATCACCAGAGACCATTTACGTACACTGGACTCGACTACTTTGGTCCACTGTCCGTCACCGTCGGTCGCCAGCACCAGAAGAGATACGTGGCCCTATTCACGTGTCTCACCACCAGGGCAGTACATCTCGAAATTGCTGCCAACCTCAGCGCAGACTCGGCAATTCTAGCTCTGCGCCGCTTCGCTGCGCGCCGGGGCTGCCCAACAGAAATATACTCCGACAACGGCACCAACATGCACGGCGCCGACAACGAGCTTCGAGACGCCTGCAGAGAAGAGGCTAGTCGTCGAGGCATCACATGGCGCTTCATAACTCCGTCCGCGCCATTCATGGGAGGCGCCTGGGAGCGCCTAGTCCGCTGCGTGAAGTCCGCATTGTACACCGTACTCACAGAGAAACACCCACACGAAGAGGTGTTGTCCACACTGTTGTGTGAGGCAGAGTATACGGTAAACAGCCGCCCGCTGACACATGTGTCAGTCGACAGCGAAGACGACGAATCCATCACGCCGAACCACTTCCTACTCGGTGGTTCGGCCAGACTGCCAACACTCGGCGTGTTCACCGAGCAAGACGTCGACAGCAGGAAGCACTGGCGGCGCTCGCAAGCGCTCGCCGACCAGTTCTGGCGCCGCTGGGTGAGGGAGTACTTACCCGAGCTCCAACACCGGCGGGAGCCCCACAGCCGTGGCCCTGGTCTGCAGGTGGGCGACCCTGTGCTCATCGCAGACGGCCAGCTGCCTCGCAACACGTGGCCGCGAGGCCGCATCACCGCAGTCTTCCCTGGGACGGATGGAGAGGTCCGGACCGCTGAGGTGCGCACATCTGGCGGCACTCTAAAGCGTCCGGCGAAGAAGCTGATCCCGCTGCCGAAATGATCCAGAGCGTCGGAGCTACGGGCCGGAGCGACGGGCGTCGCGTCGGCGAGCATCGAGGCAACGGTCGCCGGGGCGGCGAGCGTCGCGTCGAGACAACGGTCACCGTGGCAACGGGCGACGCAACTACAGTCGTCGCTCACCGGCGAGATGCAGCGCCGCGCCGACATCGCAACGAGTCGTCACTGCGCTGCACGGCGGGAGAAATGTTCGCGACGGAGCATTTTGATTTATATAACTCGCATAAACAGCCTTATGTACTTATATTCGTAAGCCTATATGTTTTTTAAGTTAGAAGCTTATATACTTAAATAGCAATAGAAATGTTCGCGGAGACGCATTTAACATTGTGTAACTCGCATAGATAGTACCTATGTACCTATAGTCGTAGGCCTATGTACTGAATTTAGAAGCTTATGTACTTGCATAGTGATAGTTTGTAAGCTATGTAATCAATTTAAAGTCATATGTTTGTCGTTTTCCCCAAACACGTAAAAGATGTTCTGGGGAAAACATATTTTCAAAGAAAATTATAGTCAATAGGTAGGGCTACACATTTCCCTTACACATTCCCAATAGCACCCTGAGGGCGTGTTCTGATTGGCTGATGGAAATCAGCCTAATCGAAGGTATACACAAAATAGTCATTTCATATTCGAACATAGTAGGGTGGTTGAAGAAAACCACCATGCACACGCACCTTCAGTGCTAAGTTTTTAGGGCATCTAGGAATTTAGGTCTTAAACCATAGGCACTGGAAAGCTGGCACTCAGCCCTATCCAGATATGTACACATCTTCATGGTCAGGCAAGGCATAAAGCCACAAAATAGATAAGAAGATAAACATAGTTTTTTATCCTCTCCCGGTTCCTGACCTATAGTACCTCCACCCTTGGAGGGGTGGCTTGGTAAGTTGTGTAGCTGGATGGAGGGATGATGCACCTACCCGAATATAGATAGTTTCATAGCCCATGGGGCACAGTTTTTCGGGGAATCAACCCCAAATAGTAAGCAAGCTCAAGACTTGTGATATTTTTGATAGTTAAATGCAACAAGCCCACTAGTGGGCAGGGTTGAGGGGTTGATTTCCAACCCGTTCGACGGGGAATTTCGGGGGATTTGAATAGAGGTGCGTCAACCCCCATCCAGACCTAGAATAGACCTAGATATAGCCGAAAATGTCATAGAACCATAGTAAAAATTTGCAGTTAAAATAAACTGAAGCAGTTAGTGGTTTTTGGGCCTCGTTACGGTAAAGTATCCTCGTACCTTAGTAAATGGTAAAAAATAGCCAATTCGTAGTCACCGGCAGAAGAAATTATAGAATCTATAAATAGAATCACAGTACTCGCGACTTTGCCCTTAAACCATTAGCTGCAGTGTCCTCAAATTCCTGCCTATTATTTAACCCTGGTAAGCATTCACCCTGCACCCCAATCTACCCCGAAGACAGCAAGTATTTGGCAAGATAGAAGAACGCTGTACGTTAGGTGCGGAAGAGCCTTAGTTTTCGGTGCAGGACGTCAGCGCGGCTGGACGTCGTCGGTCGGTCACAGTTCACTTCGGAGGAGAAGAAAAAGGATAGACCTACCCCATCACAACCCCGTTCCAGTCGATCACGCCCGTCCGGTACAGTTCAGAATACTTGACATTGACGCTTCTGTGCTGCCACCTGTGGTTCCTGCACGCTCAGTTTAGGGGAACGTGCGCGAAGTAGACTGTACCATTTAGCGTTGCCATTTCGAATTTTATAGGTGAAATATACTAGACGGTGAAATTTCTGTGCAGGCTCTTATAGTTCCCTACGCTCCCTAGACCTTATTGACAGACAATAGGGAATATGCCTGCGATTTTTTTATTTGCAAAATGAAATATTTTGTAGTAAACAATCATGAAATTATTTTTTAAATACCTTTATCAGCGATGAAGTTATAAAGCTTCAAAGATGTTCGCGACGGAGCATTTTGATTTATATAACTCGCATAAACCGCCTTATGTACTTATATTCGTAAGCTCATATGTTTTTTAAGTTAGGAGCTTATATACTTAAATAGTAATAGAAATGTTCGCGGAGACGCATTTAACATTGTGTAACTCGCATAGATAGTACCTATGTACTTACCTATAGTCGTAGGCCTATGTACTGAATTTAGAAGCTTATGTACTTGCATAGTGATAGTTTGTAAGCTATGTAATCAATTTAAAATCATATGTTTGTCGTTTTCCCCAAACACGTAAAAGATGTTCTGGGGAAAACATATTTTCAAAGAAAATTATAGTCAATAGGTAGGGCTACACATTTCCCTTACACATTCCCGATAGCACCCTGAGGGCGTGTTCTGATTGGCTGATGGAAATCAGCCTAATCGAAGGTATACACAAAATAGTCATTTCACATTCAATCATAGTAGGGTGGTTGAAGAAAACCACCATGTACACGCACCTTCAGTGCTAAGTTTTTAGGGCATCTAGGAATTTAGGTCTTAAACCATAGGCACTGGAAAGCTGGCACTCAGCCTTATCCAGATATGTACACATCTTCATGGTCAGGCAAGGCATAAAGCCACAAAATAGATAAGAAGATAAACATAGTTTTTTATCCTCTCCCGGGTTCCTGACCTATAGTACCTCCACCCTTGGAGGGGTGGCTTGGTAAGTTGTGTAGCTGGATGGAGGGATGATGCACCTACCCGAATATAGATAGTTTCATAGCCCATGGGGCACAGTTTTCCGGGGAATCAACCCTAAATAGTAAGCAAGCTCAAAACTTGTGATATTTTCGATAGTTAAATACAACAAGCCCACTAGTGGGCAGGGTTGAAGGGTTGGTTTCCACCCCGTTCGACGGGGAATTTCGGGGGATTTGAATAGAGGTGCGTCAACCCCTATCCAGACCTAGAATAGACCTAGATATAGCCAAAAATGTTCTAGAACTATAGTTAAAATTCACAGTTAAAATAAACTGAAGCAGTTAGTGGTTTTTGGGCCTCGTTACGGTAAAGTAACCTCGTACCTTAGTAAATGGTAAAAAATAGCTAATTCGTAGTCACCGGCAGAAGAAACCCTAGAATCTATAAATAGAATCACAGTACTCGCGACTTTGCCCTAAACCATTAGCTGCAGTGTTGTCAAATTCCTGCCTATTATTTAACCCTGGTAAGCATTCACCCTGCACCCCAATCTACCCCGAAGACAGCAAGTACTTGGCAAGATAGAAGAACGTTGTACGTTAGGTGCGGAAGAGCCTTAGTTTCCGGTAGGTACAGGACGTCAGCGCGGCTGGACGCCGTCGGTCGGTCACAGTTCACTTCGGAGGAGAAGAAAAAGGATAGACCTACCCCATCACAACCCCGTTCCAGTCGATCACGCCCGTCCGGTACAAAAGATTACAATTAGAAAGAGAAGTCCGATATAAACTTTGACGTCATCGTCCAAGACGTCTATACAGCTGCCATAGAGAACAGCGTTTTCGCGAGAGGGACAGATATATTTGTTTAAAATAATTATATCTCGTTTGTTTTTCGAGTAATTTTGATTCTATTTTCACTATTAGTATTGTATTTTTATAGATTTTTAGATAAACTGTATAGATGATAAATATGTTTTTCATACATATTCCCTATTCATGAGTGTATGGAATTGTGAATAATTGAGTTGTGTGTAATTAGTATTACTAATTAGATTTCGCCTGTGGCACGGCTAAGGCGAAAGTAGTCTATAGAACTGCACATCCCAACTAACATTCTAAGTGAGTTTGTTACACTTCCACACGTAAATCGCTGAACCAACTTCGATGTAATTTGGTAGAGATCCTTGGAAAGGATGATATAAAATATCCAGCTGTGACAGACAGACCATAAGGGTTCCTTTTCTACCATTTTGGTACGGAACACTTAAAGTAACATATCATCTACATTTTTATTGAGAAAATCTAAATTAACGCGAGAGAAGCTCCAGCAAAAACTAGTTAATAAAAGTATGAATAGAAAAAATACTTACTTCGATCCAGCTGTCTGCCCCATACTCAGCAACATGCATGGTGAGGTACAGTATACCAGACACAGACTTAGTATCCATAGGGACGTCGTCATCAAACATCAGCTCTTGCATCACCATCCTTATCCCATCAAAATAGAATATAAGTACCCCCAAATCTTCAGGAGTGCCTTTCTGGACGAGGTGTAGAAGAAGTCTTAAAGATATATGTGCTAGAGTGAATATTTCGTTCTTTTCTGTTGGTGATAAGGTTTTCTGTTCTCTGAAATGATTATTAACAGACAATTAATCTTCACTACTTTGTTCCGTGACAAACAAACTCTTCAGCTTTATATATTAGTACTAGTTGACCCGTGCAACTTCGTCTGCGTCACAATTTTCATTACTGCTCGGCTCCTATTGGTCTTAGCGTGATGATATATAGCCTTTCTCGATAAATGGGCTATCTAACACTGAAAGAATTTTTCAAATCGGACCAGTAGTTCCTAAGATTAGCGCGTTCAAGCAAACAAACAAACTCTTCAGCTTTATATATTAGTTAGTAGATAGAGGAAAGATTTGTTTGTATGTTTGTTCGTTTGAAATGAATGGGCTCCGAAACTCCTGAGTCGATTTGAAAAAATCTTTCACCATTAGAATCCTACATTATCCCTGATGAACATAGGCCATATTATATTTTCAAAAAAAATTGGAGATCCTTAAGAAAATTGCAATAATAAAACCCAAAGTACCGACATTTTGACTATAATTCATTATTTTGCGTGCGCTGAGAAAACTATTGATGATATTATAAAAATAATGTACTGCATAATTAAAGTACTCATTATTACCTATAAAAAAGTACGCAAGAGTATATGTCTAACTATTATAGTTAAGTCGCAATGATCGCTTCTTATTTAAATAATTGAATCTAAACCCAGGTGGAATGAAATAGTGGTGATTTTGGTATCATGTAGGAAATATCATGATTCAAAATATTAATCCTTATTTATTTAAATGGTCTGATAATTAAGGTTGATTATGTTCATGTAAATTACACTTTAAATTATTCAAATCTGACTTTTCGTCTAAAAGTTACGACAGATATAAAATGCTCTAAGTAAGAAAAATGTTGTGGTTAGAGCGAACTACACTATGTTCAGTCTATGACATTTATAGAGAGGGAGGTTTAGGAGATGAAGTTCGTGGAGTAACTACTAAACCTGCGCGAACGAAGTCGCGGGCGAAGTGCTAGTTACTTAATATAATAAAGGTGAATACTTTGTTTTTTAACATGCTGATCTCTAGAACTAACAATTGAAAGCCCAATTAGGAATGATATATGCTACCCTTTGCCAATAATTGGGCACTGACACTAAGCTGCTAGAAATTCCAGATGGAAATAGCTATTTGAGCATAATATTTTCCTAAAGGGCTTTACCTTTTTCTCTCTTGATGGTAAGTAGTGGGTGAAGTCAAAGGTAGTATGTGTATTATGATAGTGGCTATCTGTGAGTACATCATCATAACAGCCGAAAGACGTCCACAGCTAGACATAGGCGTCCCCCAGAAGGGGGGGGGGGTTGCCATGACGCATGGCAGGCAGGTTGGCGATTGCAGTGTATGGTGTTGCGTTCTATAGAGAACACTGCTGTCCATTCACTGGTGAGTCTCTTAGTCGCCTCTTACGACAGCTATGAGTACAGCTACAAGTAAAATGAACCATACCTCAAGGTAGCCACACAGCACTCCAAACAGGCAATCAAATACTCCGCAAGAAGCAGTTGAACGGACCTCAACGCAACCGCACTCGCTTGAAAGTTTTCAATACACATGAGTAGCTTGTTGACGATGTCCACATAATGTTTGTAGTTAGTTGATTTGTTGGACATGCCTGAGATCTGTAATGCTAGGGCCTCCGAGAATGGTTCCTGTAAGTGCTTGTTTTTTATAATGTGCCTGGAAATTAAAAAAAATATAATATTTTTAATATTTGCTGCAGTGGTTAGGTTGTGAGGCAAGTTTGTAAATAAATTAATAGTATATTTAGTGAGACTTTTTATGTCTTATCACAAATCTGTGTTTTTTATATAGGGAATCATTTCTAGTAAAGAGATTTTCATTAGATTGATTATCGCATTTAGCGATAAGGCCGCATGTTATCTTCAACTTTCTTTTCTGTAACTAATATGGTGTACGTAATAAAGAGTATTCTATTCTATTGTAGTAAAGAGCAACAATCTCATATTTGTATCTAATTGGTAATTAGCTCCTGTAACAAACAACTTTAGCTAATTTATAACTTTAGTTAGCTAGAGAGAAGCCAGGTAAGTTTGGATGGAAATGGAGTGGCCTTTGCCCAGCAGGGGGTCACAAAAGTTTAGTTTTATAATGTACCTTGATATAAAACATTTAATGGGATGTTTAGCTTCAGCATGGAAGAATGCGGCAACCAAGAACTTCATAACATCATCAGCAAACGAATCCTTGTTGGTGTCTATAAGCTTTTTCAGAATGCCTAATTGATCGTCTGAAGACGGCGAGTTGATAAAAGCTTGAATTTCAGCAATATTATCAACTGAAAAAGAAAACACGTTTTGTAATTTATGTAAGAAATGAAGAGCTTATACTAATTCAATAACTTTATTGGTCGATGTGTAGTCTAAGAAACAGTTAACACAGAAATTTTCTCATTAAAAAAACATAGTAAATTGTTGGTTTTTACCAGTATTCTCAAATAAAGAGATTGGAATAGCAATGGGCGAATATCCAATAGAATTCTTGGATTTACCGCCCCCGCCTCGATTTATTCTTAGTGCTAATCCGTTCATCATGGTAATAGCTATTAATTTTATTCAACAAAACTGATTTTTCATTGATATTTAAGCTATAAATACTATTTTTCTACAATGTTTACGTCAGGTCAATCAACAATATTTTTATAACCTAAAAACTTGTCACGTCTGAACGTCACTGTGACGTTTGATTTATTCCAAGTCTTTCTTCGTAAACGTTTGAGAACTGCAACTTCTTACTCCTAGACCCAAATTGTAAGAACTATGTTAAGGTGGATGCTCCAGGGTAGCCCGCGAAATTCAAATATTTTTATGTTTTTTGCAATTTTCCGGTCAGTGTGAAGCTGTATGTGGACCAAATGCGTTCTGCGACCGTAACGCGTATTTATCTAAAGAATTATAACCATTTTAATCATCAATATAGCCCTCTAAGTTCATGTAGTCCGAAAGAATGATTATTTCTGAAATATTTATTCTTTCGAACTACATGAACTTAGAGGGCTATATTGATGATTAAAATGGTTATAATTCTTTAGATAAATACGCGTTACGGTCGCAGAACGCATTTGGTCCACATACAGCTTCACACTGACCGGCAAATTGCAAAAAACATAAAAATATTTGAATTTCGCGGGCTACCCTGGAGCATTCACCTTAAATAATAAAATTTTACTAATACTAGTGTGAAATAAAAACAGGCAATTAATTAAAAATCAATTTTCGCTAAGAATTCAAGTTCAATAAATGACTGTGTAAACGGTGTAATTTTTTCTGTTCTGTGTTTCAGAAATAAGGAAGCTCCAGGGTAGCCCGCGAAATTCAAATATTTTGATGTTTTTTGCAATTTGCCGGTCAGTGTGAAGCTGTATGTGGACCAAATGCGATCCGCGACCGTAACGCGTATTTATCTAAAGAATTATAACCATTTTAATCATCAATATAGCCCTCTAAGTTCATGTAGTTCGAAAGAATGATTATTTCTGAAATATTAGCATTCACCTTAAGTACCGAAGTAATGGAACTACAATCAAAATGGAAATAACCATTCCGTAACCAAGGCACCCCTGGGGGTGCCACGGGAACTTGAATTTGGACCTGTGGCACCCCCAGGTCTTCAAATCCTTACAACGGTGTATCAGTGGTATCACGGGAGGGCGATCCCAATAAGCTAGTCTTGACCTGCAGACAAAAGGCCAATGACAAAGTCCCTCAACCTCATCTATGTACAGCTTTCGGAAAGTTCTCATAGAGTCCAGTAACCTTGTCGCCTGTAGTTTGCGTCAAATCCGGTACTTAGTTCTGATTTTTTGCAGACTTGTTTATAATATTGGCCCAATGAATAATCCAAGTTTGTGATTTTGAAAATAAATTTTATCATTTTATAGAATTTCGCAATATTAGCTTTTATTTGAAAAGCTTTATATCGGAAACTGTTGGGTCTACAAAAACAATTATAGTCTCGTATTGTAACAAATAATATTACCTGATATAATTTACTGTAAGTTGTCACGGGAGGCCCTGCTGCAGTGTCAGCAGACTGATGAGCATTTCGAGGCCGCCTTCCTGCAGCTGCACGCGTTCCCTCAACCCTACTGAACTACAACCCGCTGAGTTGTTCAAGTAAATTTTAGTCTCATATTATAGCAAATTTAGTCTATTTTAAAAACATCCCGAGAAGGTATCAAAAACTAGCCCTAGGGTTATATTCGCCAAAATCTGAAAAAGGTCCAATTTGTTTTCGAATTTTGACAATGTTGCGTTCGGCGCTCGAGGTCTTAGCCCCTTGCATGATAAAATTAGGGTCTACAATACACTTCATATAGGTAGGTACTATTTATACCTTTCATATGTAGATATCAGGTGCGTAAGTACCTAGTCTTCTTTCCTTTATAAAGAGGTAAAGTTTGTGAGGTTGTAGGGGTAGGTACCTACTTAATCTCTGGTTCTACTGAACCGATTTTGAATTTTCTTTAACAATTGAAAGCTACGTTATTTTGTGAGTCTCATAGGTTATGCATATAATACCTAACCTGAAAAATACCGCCCAACCCAACGAAGTGGGCACGGGTCGCCTAGTGCGATAAAATAGTTTCTACCTGTTCCTCATTTCATTTGTGACGATAAGGTTCTTATTAAAAACCAAAGCCCTACCTGTTCCCATAATACCTAGCTCCACCATTCTGAGCTACGAGAATTAGGGAAAGGAAGTACAAGGAATGTAAAATTTATAAGATAGCAGTCATCATCATCATCATTTCGACGTCCAGTAAAGACGTCCAGTACTGGACGTTGTCCACAACGACCGGTCCTGCGCGTCGCACATCCATCGGCTACCCGCGACCTTCACCACGTCATCCGTCCACCTTGTGGGAGGCCTTCCAACGGCAAGATAGCAGTAGCGTACAATAATTGTGTAGTGTGTGTAGGTACATGTACCTATGTTCTGGAGGAGGTCATCAATTCGACTCGACAAACAATTGTGAACAATAGATAATTAAGATTTTCCACTTTAGTCCATCGCGTATATTTCATGTCCAGTTATTGAAAGTACGAATTGGGTACAAATTAATAACTGGCATGGCAACCATATTTGACTTTATCAACCCGATTGTTTGTGCTGACTGATTGATTTGTTTCGGTTTTTTAGATGTAACAAATAGCGTACCTAGGGTGTATGATGGTAGATACATATTTAATCATTTCATAGCCCACTAGCCCCTACCAGCAGCTTCGCCCTTAAAAGTCGAATACTATCCCAAAAGAACACTCTTAAGATAAAAGTATCCCAAGTCCTGATTCAGGGCGTGTTCTGTCCCTTTGGCAAATTTCAGTTATGCCGAATCAGCTCAGCCGTGAAGACAAGGTAACAGACAAACAGTTATTTGCATTTATAATATTAGTAGTATGCACTAGCTGACCCGTGACCATTTCGTTGGACGGTATTTTTCAGGTTAGGTAATATGTATAAGCCTATACACTCACAAATAACGTAGCTTTATATTGGTAAAAGAATTTTCAAAATCGGTTCAATAGATCCAGAGATTACCCCTTACAACCTCACAAACTCACAAACTTTACCTCTTTATAATATTAGTTGAAGAATAATATTATTATAGATTAAGTACCTATGGATTTATATTTCACTCAGGCGAATGAAAGACAAAAAATCAGTTGAAGAAAACTTTAATTTTCGTCATCGTTTTCTGTTATTTACAGTAATTAAATCTTAATAAATAAATATCCTATACTTAAAGTATCACACTGTGACTCATTCAGTCTTGTCGGCGACCTCTTCGGTCTTGTGTTCTTTAACCTCGTCTTCTGAAGCCTTCTGTGCTTCTGGAACCTTCTGAACTTCTGGAACCTTCTCAATTTCTTCTTTGACGGGTTCTGGCTGTTCTACCCGGTCGCTGCTGTTGCTGCTGTCGTTATTATCCCCTGGGAACATGAAAAAGTAATCATTAGTTTACAGAAATATGAGAAATTATGAGTTTTATTGTTAAACCAGTGTTAGAAACAAATAAACAGTATGTACGATGGACAAAACACGTATCGCGTAGACCCCGAGCTACCTACATGGAACACGGCCCGCAAAATGATAATGTTGATGATGTACAAAACGTTAACGAATATCTAGTCTACTCTGACTAGTATAAAAAACCGGACAACTGCGAGTCGGACTCGCACACGAAGGGTTCCGTACCATAAACCTTAATTTTTATTATTTGTTCTTACAGCGATAATAGAAATACACAATCTGTGAAAATTTCAATTGTCTACCTATTACGGTTCTTGAGATACAGCCCGCTGACAGACAGACGGACGGACAGTGGAGTATTAGCAATAGGGTTCCGTTGGTTACCCTTTGGGTACGGAATCCTAAAAAGCGCTAACATCCTCTGTCTCAGAGAAGCGGAGCAGACAGAGGAAGATATCTTAACGAAGATTTAACGATTTAATTTTCACGTGTTCGAAGCCGGGACACGTCTCCGGTCTCTGGTACTCAAAGTACCTATATCTAATCAGTTAAACTTTATCAAGTCATGAGAAATCAAGTCGTTAGCCTACACTTTGTCTTACAGGGCCCGCTAGGACCAGTGCCTGCCGAGGTGGAGCACTTTGTTCGAAAGAGTCACCGCGGCCCTGGGATGCAAAGGACAGAAGGAGCAACACGGATGGGTTTTAAGTCAGTAAGAGTCTGACACTCCCTTCTGCTTCACCCAGAGCGGGAGGAGCCATTTGATGATTTCCCATGCTTAAAAAAAGCCTACATTTTGTCTTGAGGACTTAAACAATTACTTAAACGTTTTCCTGTTCTTCTGAGCAATGACTGTACCGGTACCTAATCCATTAAAATGAGCTTCTTTCTACGTAATTTAAGTGTCTTTCTGTCTAAGAATAAACCTGTTGTTCGAGGAAAAGTCGAAAGTCACCTAGAATGAAGGTGCTAATAATGTTTCGTTTCACCTACGTGGCTACAATAGGTATGTATGTGTGCTAAATAAAATTTTATGCAGTTATTTTATGTAGGTACATAAACTACAGCTACAGCTTCGATGGCGGTTTCGCCCGCGCAAAAGTCGGAAACAACGAAACTTTAATTACAAATAATTTAAATTCAAAATTAAAGAGGACTATACAACGTGTTCTTTTGATTTTGTGGTACGGAACTCTTCGTGTGAGATTCCGACTCGCACTTGACCGGTTTTTTAGTACTTTTCTTTCAATGTATCTACATACACACCTGTTCCTGCTGATTTATTCTTTTAATACATATAATTTATGGAAACTTACGGCTATACATCAAAGATTGCAGTTACCTACGGCTGATTATGAAATAGGAACAATGGATAATAATAAATTTATTAATTTTATTACTAGCAGTAGGTATTAGTTCGTTTTGGTAATTACTCACAGTAGCGTGTTTTACATTCCATGATCGGTTTGCAATTACCTAATCCGACGCTAGAATAGTTACAAAAATGAACGAACGATTATGTAGGTAGGTACAAGTTACAGAATACATATAATTATGTTAACACATAGCTCACTGCTTCATAACGCACTGGCGTGACTGGGTTAGTTCTGCAGTTCAATAGTTACCTTGAATCTGATGCGTTCATTGAAAATTACTACCTAGGTAATTAACTAATATCTTCAAAGTTAGAGTGAACAGGCTCCTTCTGGGTAAGCTCGCTCAATTGTAGGCTTTGTCATCTCTGACCTAGACTAACCGAGTCAAGAGCAAAACCATCTCAAATATAAAAAAAACAGTTTACCGAGTAGTCATATTAAACTTTAAACTTTAAAACTCCCATATCCTAGATACGTTATTGGCTTCTTTGGTGTTTGTATAGTAGGTAAATCAAACAGTTTTTTGATTTAGTTGATATTTGGAGATTCAATTATACTTGGTACCTTTGTGTAAGTACGTAGGTAATCTTCAACTCAATCCGGTCGTCGGCGGTGAGAAGTGAATTATGTGACCATGGTCGCAAGATTCACTAGGGTGACCACTAATCAAACCTAGCTTTGCCCTCACACAAGCCAAGACCAAAAGAACATCAAACAAACAAAAAAGCTTCACAAATAACGGGCCCAAGTACACACGTTTGTTGGTACAGGAACCCTGCTGTTGACACGAACAACACAAACAAGCGACACATCGAACTAAATTGTTATTTCACAAGACATCGCATCGGTTACACAAACAAAACACAGCGACAAACTCTTCGGTACCTGAATGTTACCGCCAACAGTATTTATAGCACTGTTAACTGCTGTGCTGATGGTGCCAGCGGTACCATTTATAACAGCACTTATGGTACCTATCAGACTATTGATGAAAACCCCCCACGCAGCCACTGTTGGAAAATTGATCAAACAATGTACTTAGTTTATTGGCATAAGGTGAAGTTGTATTAATAATACGTGGGCTTTCTCACTCACCAGTATTTGGACCGCCTCCTTTTTTAGACTCAGTATCAGCTTTCTCCTCATCTAGATTTTTTATTTGTTCAGCAGGTGGCCCGTCTCTTGGCTTCTCCGGGTTGTTGATGTTCTGCAGCCGCTGCACAGCGCCGGCTATGCCCTGCGTGATGGGGTTGTTCTGCAGTATCTGTCGGATGGGCCCGGCAGGGTTGACGGCGGCGGCTGGCGGCGCTGTCTCCGCGCCTGCGGCTGGCTCGCTCTGCGGCTCGGGTTTGCTTTCGGGTTTGGTTTCCGGTTTAGTTTCGGGTTTGGTTTCGGGTTTGGTAGCCGTTTCTTCCGGCTTGCTGCCCGTCTGCGCTGGCTGAGTGCCCTGTGGAGCTTGAACTGCAGGCGGGTTGTTTGGTAGGAATACGTTCAGCAAATTATTCAATGAATTATTTAAATTTTGTACAATGGGACCGCTCCCAGAACCCCAACTCCCTGGCGGCCGATACAATATTCCCGGGTTTTGTCCTGGTTGACTTGGGGTTTGGGCTTGACCTTGGTTTTGTGCTTGACCTTGATTTATAAAGTTTTGGAAATTTGTTGTAATTTGTTGTAAACCTTGAAAAAATGGGTTGGGGGGTGCTGGGGGAGCAGGCGTTACTTGAGAGTCACTCTGCGCATCTACTGGAACTGTTGGATTAGATACTGAGCCAGAGCTCTGCCCTGTGTTCTGCCCCGAGTTCTGGCCGAATAGGTTCCAACTTTGACCGACTTTATTAAAATTTTCTGTTATATTACTTAAAGCCATTTGCATATTGTTTGAAATGCTCTGCACAATCGCTATGAAGCCACCTGCCGACGCTGCTGGAGGAGGAGCGGGACTGGGAGACGCGGAGCTCGCGCCAGAGCTGTCTGTTTGCGCTTCACTATCGGCCTTCAGAAGGGCAACCACCTCGACACCATCAGCTAAAGTGCTCACTCCTTTGTTGAAGTCATTTCTGAGTTTAAAAAGGCCTTGTTCAATTTGATAGAAGCTAGCTTTAGTTTCCTCTGCAGCAGGTTTATCAACAGCTGCACTTTCTGAGCTTAGGTAACTTTGAATAGTTGCGTTTACTTTAACCATTTCAGCGGTGAAACTGTCTCGCAGAGACTGGATGTTCTTTTGTAATGACTGAATCGGCTCGTTGGTTGCTACGATATGTTGAATGCCGTCGGTAATTCCCTGAAATCCTTGAATTAATACATTCCGCGCGTTGTTCATGCTTTGTTTAAAAAGCGCTATAGTCTGCTGTTCAGAGGAATAATACTCGGGGTTTTGAGTCTCATGTTCCTGACGTTGAGGTGGGCCAGGGTTCCGCAAGTCTGGAACTGGTCTGATTATTTCTTCGTCCTGTTCGTCAGCTTTGAGCGCGGGCTGCGCGTTCTCGACGATGACTTCTACGGGGATGTCTTCTGGTTTAGTTCGCAAATTGTTATCGATATCCTTAATAGTATTTGCTTGGTCGATGAGTTCCTGTTCACTGGATGTATTTTCTGGTAATTTATCCAAGTTGTCGGGGACGATGTCAATAAGTATTTTCTCTGTTTCCGCCACGGGGATAGAGGCGGCGCGCACGCAAAAAGCGGCGCCGGCGACCAGGAGGAACGCGTATAGTCGCATGGTGTGTGTCGCGCAATACTACGGCGGCCGGGAGGGGCTCCTCATTTATACGAGTGAGCTAACGGTGCCAGGCCGGCCGGCGGCGGCGGTCGCAGAATATCCATGTTTACGCTTTCCGTACGTTCCGTCCGCGCTAAATGTTTTTGTCATTATTTGTTTTTAAATTCCCTAAGCGATACGTAGTCTCCTTGCAAATTAACTGTTAATTTCATGGCACTGATATTGCGTTCTTTTAATTATTTGTTTATTATATGGATCACGATCAATAGCATGCCATGATCAGAAAGGATAGGTATAGTTTTAATACCCATCTTAAATTTTTTTCTTTATTTATTTAAAGACATTTATAATCGCAATGCTTATGTTAGTCCCATCGTACCCTAAATACAAATTAGTCATATCTGTACCCCTATTCTGTAACAACATTTTGGTGTCACGACAGCGGAACCCGAGGTGAGTACGTCAAACGTAAAACCTTTATGTTGTGTGCAATAAAGCTCACTTTGTGAGGTTTGTCACTCAGGTGAAGCTCGATATCGAAATGGTTATTTACAGAATAGACTAGCTGGGCTATGAACCTAAACAAACTCTTCGCATCATCGCTATTTGGCTGAGCCAAGTTTTTATTGAGGGTGCCTACGTCAAGTCTGTTCAACCTCAAGGCCCTAAACAAATCATCACAGTCCATCAATAAGTGGTGTTAGTCTTCAACAACTCCACACTCCACACATTTAGGAGAGTATGTTTTCCTGATCATGAACGCAAACTTACTTCAAGAAATGTGTCGAGATCTGTGTCTATGAGCCGTAACAACTATTAATAGGGCACACGAAAAGGCGGACCCTGGCAGATTCCTTTGTATAAAGAGCGCTTGTCAAAATATTCCAATCATCATAACACTTCTTTTTAAATTTAGGTAAAACTTCTGAATAATCCAATAAAATTATGCTAGTTCCTTCTACATAACACTCATGTTACTTAGGTACTTCAAGTCTCCACATGAAGTACATAACTTGAGTCATTTGATGATGGAATTTTTGTAGTTAGCCTGTACCGTCCCACTGCTGAGCAAAGTCGTACTTAGTTTTAAACATTTCGTACATAAAAATTGGTCAAGCCGTTTCGGAGGAGTTCGATAACGCACACCGTAACACGAGATTTAATTTTTCGTAAATTGGCATAATTATGTAGGTAGCGAAATAAATATTGCTTTAGTGTTAGTTTCCGTAATGACAGTTGATAGCCAGGGAGGCCAGTCCCCCCGAGACACACAAACTTTGAAGTTATTAGTCAAATACTCACTATTATTAATGAAAGCTGATTACCTACCTATAATATTCATATTAATATCAATCTTAATATATAAAATGCTTCCGTTACTGAGTGAGTGACTGACAGACAACGCGCAGCCGAAACTACTGCTCGTAGAAAGCTGAAGTATGGCATGTAGGTTCCTAGGGGAGTGTACTAAGAGAGGACTTCCCCAAATTTCTACGGGAACGGGAAAAACGGGATATATATGCGCTTTCGAAGTCGAAGGCGAAATAGAGTTAGTTTTTTATACTTTCACGGCGACATCAATCGAAGAATTATGGTAATAGGCTACTGCTACACGAGCGAAGCCTCGGACATAAATTGGTGAAATTGAACCGATATCGATGGAATCATATTTAAAAAGAATATTGTTAGTTTCTTTTGTCTTTTCTACTTACTTAACAATTCAAAAACTGGCCAAGAGCGAGTCGGACTCGCGTGCAAAGGGTTCCGAACGATTTTTTTTTTTACATTTTATCTTAACACTATAGAAAGCTTATAGATTTTCCTGTAATCTATAGATAAAGAGCTAATATTGCCATTTTTTCCAGAATTTGAGACAGTAGTTTTGGAGATAAGGGGTGGGAATAGTCATTTTTCGTCTAGTTTCTTGAATAACTTCAAAACCATTTATTTTAAATTATCAAAAAAAATATTATTAAATCTCTCACAGTAAGCCTTTTCATTAGATATGTCACACGACATTGTTGAAAAAACTTTTTTTTTTTTTCTAGTTTGACCCCAATAAGTTAATAATGTAGGTACGTAACGCTTCCGTGTTTGGGTCACAGAAGTCCACATGTGTACCAAATTCCAAAGTTACGGGCGTTTTATACTTCGTATCACCTAACCACTAAGAATGAACGACAACACGATTTCACAGTTACTGTCAAATCGTGTTGTCATTCATTCTTAGTTAGGTTGCCGGACTAATCGTAAGTCCTTACGTGGAGTTGGAAACACACACCCGATACTAAGTCCGAAACTATGGGCGATCCGCGATACCTTGGGCTTATAGAGTAGACCCGAGCGAGATGAATGAGTGTGTCTATGACCAGATGAATAAGCGCAAAAGAAGTATGTAAAGTATCGTAGATTTGTAGTATTGTTGTGGGTAGCACTCTATGATTTCTGCGTACCACCATGAGAAAGTCTCACTGGCGTATATAGGGGGGGAGCCGGGTGGGCCGTCTCTTATTTTTTTTTGTATTTCATAGAAATGGACTTTTAGTGTCTTTTTCTAATCAACCCAAACATTCAAGGACGTGGACAGGGTGAAGAAGAGAATAGTAAAAAGCAGCTCTTACCCTTTCGTAAAAAAAACTAATCTAAACCAGATTACTAGGTGCGATCTTCAGGCTCACCAACGTAACCCGCACGGTTTTTCCCGCAAGAGCTCAAAGGTATTGTTGACCGAGGTATCATTATAAAACCGACTTCTTTTTGAAAAGGTCTCCTTTGTACGAGTGCAATGGTATCCATTACTACCCATCGATCGTGAGGTAATCCAAAGTACGATTTTCTCGAATTATATTAAAATTAGAAACATACTATTAACATAGCACCCCTCCCTACCCCCAAAGTTTTAGGCCGCAACTGCAACGACAAAACGACGGGCCTAAAATTCCATTTTTTAACCGACTTCTATGTTCGGCTGTATGTATTTTTTTTATGTATGTTCACCGATTTCTCCGCCAATTCTGGACCGATTTAAAAAAATATTTTTTATTCGAAAGCTTGGGGTGGTCCCATTGTCACCAAGTTAGAATCTGATGATGGGATCCCATGAAAATCGAGGGAAACCCACAAATTTGATAAGCACATTCAATGTTTTTTATTAACTTTCTAACGCAATTCAGATATTTGTGCCTGGTAATCATCATCTCATGTTGCTGAACTGATGATGGAAGGTATAAGTCAGGATCTGATGATGGGATCCCATGAAAAATGTTTGTTCAGCGATATTTTCGCCAATTGTTAACCGATTTGGATGATTCTTTTTTTGTTTGGAAGAGTATTTTTCCGGACTGGTAACATTTAAATTTGGTGAAGATTTCATGAAGTACTACGGGACTTCTGAAATCGCATGTGTGTTGATTGTTTACACCAGTTCATAACATAACATCACGCCGGCACGCTGTGTTTGTGGTTTCACTTTTTAGTAGTACTACCTACCTACCTAAACCTACCTATTCCTTTAGCAGGGCTGTTCTTAGTTACTAAAATAACAGCGTGCACATCATTACTTTCGTTTTCCGAAGCAGTTATGTTGTGTCACACAATGGCGGGTCAGAAGTCATACAATGAAAGTGTGCACTAAAAGGAAAGTACGAGTAACTTCAGAGTATCCGGTCTGAATACACGTGTTATTATTACATAGTAGGTATTATTGTCAACATTTATTAGTAGGATGTTGTGTTACAAAATCTTCACTTCTCATTAATCTTTTTCATAATTTGTGTAGCGAGCTTGATCTATCACCACCAACGTATGCAACGCTTTCCTATCGTATCGTATGTTGCGTTGCATACGATGAGTGTGTTTCTACTGCATAGTTTTTCACATAAAATCAAGAGTCATATATCATAATGCGTTGCATAGGTACCTAGCGTAGGTACCTACGTGGGATTAGTTTGTCTCTAGCTTAAGCTGTTCTCAAAATTATTACAGAAAACATAGATAGAACTGAAACTTTGATGGCATTACTGATATTTTTTTTATTGTGAAAAGGTGGATTGTAGCTATTTCCGAAAATAAGCTCTTACAACTTCCATAATTGTATCCAACTAAACTTTGACATAGGTACCTATCGGTATATTTTTAGCCCAACCTAGAGTCTTGATTCCCTGGATACCATCTCAACCCGGTTCCAGGATTAACTAGTAATTCAAGGCTGACCACAGCTGGTCCTAAGCTCATTTGACGAGCAACCTGTTTCGCTTCATGTGCTCTTGTTGTTGCTTATAACAAGATTAACAAGTCCGCACACTGGGACCAGCCGCATGGAATATCTTAGGTTCTACTTAGACGACGCTTAGAACTGTACGTGTTATACAAATATTAAACTATAAATAAACCATGTCAGAGGCTTATAAACTCTGAGACTAGGGTGTGTGGGGTCTTTAGACCTTACTGGCTACTGCTCAGTCGATAAGAAGAATATAAATATTCTAGCTGACCCGTGCCACTTTTTGTGTTAATATGTAGCCTATGAGACTCACAAATAACGTGGCTTTATGTTGGTAAAAGAATTTTCAAAATCGGTTCAGTAGATTCAGAGATTAAGTACCCCCTACAACCTAACAAACTCACAAACTTTACCTCTATTAGTATAGAAGTATAGATAGTATAGGTAGAAGTATGGTTGTACGTTGTTTTATAGAAGATAGATTCATAAAATTTTGTTTCACATAATTTTTTTCTCATATTATTATTATCGTTTCATAGAATAATCAATACGCAGAATACTTACTTTGAATAACTTTACTTTGTTTCGATATTCATAATATCATAGAATTATAAATCAAATATTCTTTATCCGCATAATGAGCAGTTAATATAAAACTTGTTACCAAGATAAACATTTTTCTTCCAACTACGCAATAATTTCATCATAACTAGCCTAAATAGTGAGAAAAAAGTAGCACTTTACTGCTTCAGAGTAAACAGTGCACTGCACTGCACTGTTTTTGTGTGTGTTTGTGTTGCGGCATGTAACATGCAGCATGCAAGCAAGCAAGTATGCAGAACGCAAATGAGCAGGCCAAATGCAGAATGCAAGCAAGCACACAGTATACAGGCAAGCATGCAACATGCAGGAGGCATGGTTTCTGGCACGGCTCCGGCGCTGCGGGGCTCCGGCGATCCCACGCGAACTTATCGCCCACCGAGAACACGAACTTATCCGCGCCTACGCGCAGCATGAATTGAAAAACAATACATGCTGCTACCAGTGCTACCAGAGAATGGGCAGCAGCGTTCTCTGTAAAACGCAAACGCCAACGCCAAGCCGCCTGCCAAGCGTAGCGATTATGGTAAACCCCCTTTTGGGAGAGGCCTTTGTCCGTCTTTGGCTGTTATGATGGGGATGATGACCGATTTACACCTTCGCATGAAAAGCCCACCAAACAGCTTCTCTTCATTTATTTATTTAGGTTCACCAACAGTTGTTTACACTTTTAACTTAACAATAACAATAATACAAATAACCTTAACATAGTGTAACAACTACTTATGGTTTTTGTAAGGCTTTTATATTTGCCAATGACCTTGTGCATACAAACGGAGCTAACTACACCTCGGCGCGCCACTCCGCTACCCGTGTTTTTAATTTATTATAATAAAACAAATACATATTTTAAAAAAGTAACAAAACCAAGTTGTTTTCGTTTGTATTGCACAGCAGTAGATTTTTTTTTTTGTGTTATGTTAAAAAATGAAGGAGTAAAATGGTTTCATCTCTACGATTTGGAGTTGATTTGGTGATATTTTTTCCTATTATGTGATACCAATACATACATTCTGGCTAAACCAAGTTACGTGCAATATCATGTAGATTACTACCTATTTTTTTCAGATGTAATTCTCAGTAAATGCCGACGAAAAACTGCTTCATCTGTGCGCTATTTTTAAGCCTTTTCGAGAGAGCACCCTTAAACTTTATAATTTAAAAAAACTCTGCGATGACAAAATTGACAACGTCGACGACGGTTAGTCGAACAGTCGTCGCGATCGTATACCTAAGATGCAAAGAACACAATAAATCTCTAAAAGAATAAAACACTATACAATACGTTCCATGTTTCTTTTCTTATTAAAATTTGTTCCTTTATTTGACCAATAATAAAATATCTAATTACGGTTTTAAGCTACTTTCAACCCAAGTGAAAGTTTTTCGCAGAAATTATTCACTATCAGTTTTTATATTAATTAAGAATCCTGATCTAGGTTAGTAAGGCGCTATCGAAGAGATTCCAAAAAGAATCTTGTTTCCAATAATATGTAGGTATAGCTGGTTTTATAGCTGCCTTCTGCTTCACATCAATTTTAAGTAAGTTTCGTGATTATCGTATTTTATAGTTTTGTGTAAGTATCGTTAAGTGTATTCGGCTCGAAACCCAACAAACAAAATCAAAGCACACGATTTCAAATTGGTCTTTTAAGGACAAAAATCTAGAAAAAAGCTTCGAGACAAAAGTCGAAAATTTCTGATTTAGAGAAAAGGTAATAATCGATAGGTTCATAGAGAAAAGGTAGAACGACTTGTAATAATCGATAGGTTCATAGAGAAAAGGTAGAACGACTTGTAATAATCGATAGGTTCATAGAGAAAAGGTAGAACAACTTGTAATAATCGATAGGTTCATAGAGAAAAGGTAGAACGACTTGTAATAATCGATAGGTTCATCGAGCCGTATCGTTGAATCTAGGATGATTTTCAGGGCATGAGTTTTTGATGAATAAAATTCCTATTTAAGCAAAGAAATTTATTTTATTCATGTCATCGGTAGTGCTAATCATAAGATCTAATCTCCAGCGGTTACTCACACAGAAACTGTGTTGGCTTGAACACACCACACACCATACCAGATTCATTCCTCCTGAAAATGTTTCAAAATCCAAATGTCGCCATCTGAGGTCTAAGATGACGACAAAGATCCCCAGAACATAACAATAGAAGTAAAAGTTAGTAAACAATCGCGAAACACAACCACACGTGGAGTTTAGCCTGTTTACCGTAGATATTAGTCACAGGTGTCTAATACCTTGTTAGCATACAATACAATCGTCGGTGTCGAGAGCCCATGAGCAAGGGGCACACAATGGCAATGTGTGACGATCAAGATAATCGATGGCGATAAAGTCTGCGTCTGATTGTAAATTGTATTCGATGGCTGAGGTGAAATTGATATTACAGTTCACGACAAAATCAATAAACTGTATATTTGATAGATATAGCAATACCTAACTCACATAATATTGAAACCAAAATATCCGAAAAGCTCAGTAAGTACCAAGATTTCGCTATAGAAATTAAAACCCAATGGAAATCTCAAACCGTTCATATTGTCCCCATAGTTCTTTCGTCCACGGGCATAATACCAAAATCTTTTACACAAAGCCTAAATTCTTTACAGATGCCAACTTATACTCTTTACATTCTCCAAAAAGCCACCATTCTTAACACATGTCGCATCACTCGAAAGTTCTTGACTTCTGCAACATTTTCATCCACCTTCTCAATTTAAATTTTCAAACATACTTGGCCCTGGCCCATGTGTAAGGTCATAATTATTCTCTCTGAAAAGAGAAAAAAAAATAGTAGTATTCTTAAATCCTATTTTTTTTTCTTCTTTTTTTTGCCGGGCTGGAAAATCCTCATGGATGTCCCTCGCCTGGGGCGGGCGAAGGGGTCTGTCAGAGTCTTACTGACTAAAAACCACCCCGGTGTTCCATCTCACTCTTGACCGAGGATTGTGAGAGCTAGTACGCGTTCCATAATCCCCGGCTATTGCCCACGTATGCGGGCCACCTCAGGCCCGCGGGAGGAGCAAGGTCCCCCCACAACGTCCAGTAGGGGCGCGTCTGGAACAATACGCGCCACCGTCTCGGGTTCTGCTGGATTGGGGGCGGCGGACGACCCCGAGTCCACCGTCCCTCCGGATCTTTCTACGCGGCAGGAAGAGGTCCGCCCTCCGCCGACGCCCGGTTCGCCTGCTGCGGCACGGGAGAGTGGCCATGGCCTCCCTCTCCCTCTCCGCAGCCTCCTTCTGCGATAAGACCGCCCATTGTATGTGTTTTAGTTTTAAGTTTCCTTTTGTATTACTTTTGGTGTATGTACAATAAAGCGTATAATAAATAAATAAATTAATTTAAATATACATACAAATAAATTGCCGGGGCTTCCCAGAAAGTAATCCGAAGATACTTGTGGTGGGATAAACCTCGCTCTTCCTCGATTTATTAACAATTGTTTCATTGTGCTAATTAGGTATAAGTTACACATTTTTTTATAAAACCAATAAAATGAAAAATGAAAATCGTGTTTATGGTAGTGTGTGAAAACTAGAGTGTGTTTTGTACAAAGGCCTCCCTCAAGTCCTTTTTGGATTTCTTTTCTCGCGCCACCTCCACCAGCTCTCACGGTATGCATCCAAGTCGTCTCGCACCTCTTTTGGGCCGGCCATTTTCGGGCACCCTTTGTGTGGAGACTTTTGCCCAGCGGTCATAGTGCATTCGGCTTGCCGCTTACGTGACCCGCCCAATCCCATTTGAATCTGGCTGCAGAAAAAAATATTACAAAGATGAAAAGGCTTATTTCTAAAGAAATCTCTTCCAGCAAAGGTAACTCCATTCGCAGGCGATCGATAAAAAGGAATGTAGATACTTACCTTATTTATTTCTTGTAGGTGTATAGCTACTTATAGTACTTACCTCTTTACTAAAGTTGCTTTTTCCTCGTATCATGTTTAAGAAAGTTTGGTCCCGGAAAGGGACAGTTGGCAACATCTAGTAGCGGTACATAAGCCGGTAACATAGTGTCGACATTAATAGTGGTTCTTAATTTGGTAAAATACCTAAATATTTCGGGATATTGGTTATCCGGCTCGAAGGACCGAAAGATGAGGTGCAAAATACTACATACTATAAACTAAAAATCCGTTACGATAGTATTAGTGTCTAGTACTTAAATGATGTTCTAAAGATTAATATTTAAACTGAAAATAAAAATACGAAAACGAAGTACAGAAAGTAGGCAGTTGCACTCAGCATAATGCTGTGCCATGAATGAGTAGCATAGCGCTGATTTTCAGCGAGGGCCTAAAATAAGATTTACAGACACCAAGTCCTTAAAGACTGCTTCAGATCAATATAATCATGTTTTTTGGATCTTACCCATAATCTTACTTTGAGGCAAAGAGATTAAAAAAGCAGACATTGCAGAATTAATATTGTTTTTCAATACCGCTTCGGTATATTTTTAGCACGTTATCTTCATCTCTGATTCGTAAAAGGGACAAAAAAGACAAAATCTTAAATTATGCATACTTTCGAGGGTCAACGATCTCAGTTTCCCGAAATTGAGGAAACCTGTATTTGGAGACATTTCGAGATTAATACAGAAGTGATTTAGAGAAATATATTCAAATGTATGCACGCATGGAGTGCGGCGCCGCGTTGCCCAGAGCAGAACAGCTAATATTTGAACATGCCGTAAGTATTTCCAATGTTGAGACGACTCACACGGACGTTAAGTAAACCTATATATGTCTGGATATATGTCTGTCGGTTTGTTGCTAGTCTTCAATCTTGACGGCTGAATGGATTAGGGAAACACGGCAGATTCCTGGAAAAGACATGGGTATGACTCTTTATCCCGGGAGTATATTGCCTTTTTTTTCGATGGTCAATAGACTCCTTCCACTCTGAGCGGAGCGGAAGAGAGTGTCAGAATCTTACTGACTAAAACTCATCCATGTTCTTCCAACTGCTCTTTGCGTCCCAAGGCTACGGTGACTCTTTCGAACATATTCTGCAACTCTTACAGGCAGGCACTGGCCCTAGCGAGCCCCGTTTACTATGCTGATATTTCTATGAAGTGCGTGTGGAACACTACGCGATGTCGACCTGGGCCTGGTCTATATGGGACGGCGAGTCACCATCGCGCGTCGTTCGCAGGCCTGGAGAATATGTTGCCTTCTGATTATAATTTTCAACTACTTACACGCGGGCGAAGCCGCTGACAGATGCTTGTTAAAAATATAGCTCAACACCGCAGGAATCCATAGCTAGTGTGAGTTGTCTCAACATTTTTAGTATCCATATACGAACCGTTACCATGACGAGCGCGTACCGACCAAATGTATGCGCCGCCACAATTTATGGCCCCCTAAACACCTGATTAGCGGTGTTCACCAGAATGTCAATGAATAGACTCTTGTTTTACAACTTTCTAGGACAATGTTACAACTGTGTTTTGAGAATGAATCTATTAAGAGTATTAATGAGATAAAAAAAAACAAAAGTTTTCCTTATACATAGTCAAATAGTGCCTGTTTGCACAAAACGTTGTAGGAATACTGTCACTGTGCTAAGGAGTGGAATTTTTTGCCGGATTCTGTGTTTCCAGATAGCTACAACCTGGGGTCTTTAGTAAATAAGTTGCTTCCAGACAAGCGACAAGCTTCATTGTCGAACACACGCTTTCCACTAGGTGAGATAGTGGTTACGAGTTCATGTATATAATTTAGAAAAAAAACCGGCCAAGTGCAAGTTGGACTCGCACACGAAGGGTTCCGTACCATAAACCTTAATTTTTATTATTTTTTGTTATAGCGGCAATAGAAATACACAATTTCAGCTCTCTACCTATTACGGTTCTTGAGATACAGCCCGCTGACAGACAGGCGGACGGACAGCGGAGGCTTAGTAATAGGGTTCCGTTGGTTACCCTTCGGGTACGGAACTCTAAAAACGAATAATGTTCCTAAAGTTGAGATACACGCCTCCTCACTATGAGAGGAAGAGGGCCACAACATTACCAAATATCGCCAAAAAAGTGGTCCTATTGATTTATCTGCTCGAATCGAAGGACCAAAGCATATATGTTTAATCTGCCCGTTACACACTCACACCCATGTGTATTGACTTAGGTTTCCACGAGTTGTTCTCAAGAATATCAACAACTTCCGAAGCTGGATGTAGGCCGCGCCGACAACGGTTGTCTAGCCTGGCTTGAACCTACTGATGCAAATTGTTGGTACGCTCTTAGAAAATCAATGGGACGTTTAAGTTGTGTTTTAGTGAATAAACTTGTTTATGTGGGTTAGTTTGGTGCTTGAGTCTTGTCTCTGGCTATTAAAGCCACACAGACACACAGGCCACTTAAAGCGACCATGTGGACGGATATCGGTAAGGGTCAGATTTGCCTCCTACTCCCTTCTTCTTCTTCTTATCGTGAGGGCAGTAAGGTCTATCGACCCCACACACCCTAGTGTCAAAGTTTCTAAACCGCCTCAAGGGCCTCTGACCTTGTTTATTTGACCACCGGCTTTTACGTGCCTTCCGAAGCACGGAATCATCTTTTTATCAGACAATCAGGTGATTGACTTAGGTCCTTTAAAAGTGACAAGGTGACATTTAAACCGCTAGCGAAAAAAAGGTTTATCAAAGACACATAGGTAACCTAGACGTCTTTTGCAAGGCCTGATTCTAAGTGGTTCGTGAAATGAATATCTGTATAGTAGCATAAGATTGAATAAAATGTGTTTTCTATAGTTGAAAACACGGAGCTTAGTTCTTTTTTACCGACTTCTTAAAAAAGGAGGAGGTTCTATATTCGGCTGTATGTGTGAATATTTTTTTATGCTTGATCACCGATTTCTCCAATCTCCGCATTTGTGAACCGATTTTCTTTATTATTCGAAAGCCTATACTTTTGAGGTGGTCCCAGAATCTGATGATGGAATCCCATGAAAATCGAGGGAAACCCTCAAATTTTATAGGCACATACAACGTTTTTCATAAACATTCTAAAGCAATTCAGATATTTGTGCCTGGTAATCATCACCTCATGTTGCTGAGCTGATGATAGAAGGTGTAAGTAAGTTAGGATCAGATGATGGAATCCCATGAAAAATGTTTGTTTAGCGATATTTACGCCAATTGTCAACCGATTTGGATGATTATTTTTTTTGTGTAGAAGAGTATTTTCCCGGACTAGTCCCATTTCAATTTGGTGAAGATCTAATGAAGAACTTCGGAGGTAGGAAACGGAACTCTTCAATAAATGATAGCAAATGGATCGGGATTGCTGAAATCGTATGTCTGTCTATTTAATGGTGATAGATGCAAATTCCCGAAGCAATTGTCATGAGTAATATAAAAACTGCCAAAAAAACAATTGAAGTCCCTATTTTAAAACATTTTTGTACGCTACGGGTATCCTTGCTCAACATGGATCAGTGAATATATATTTTTTTTTTTTTTATAAAATAGTGGGAGTCCAGCAATCTTACTCTCCTCCATACTATCCTGCTTCTAATGGGTTAGCAGAACGGTTTTTTGAAACATCTAAGTCACACATTGTAAAAATTTTAGAAAGTGGGCAGACGGTGGAATATGCTTGTAATCTGTTTTTATTTAACTATAGTACATATACATAAAATAACCAGTCAAAGTCCTACAAAAATGATGTAGGTTCTTATGGTACTTGTAGTGAATTGAGATTTCGTTTCACATTGCTGCGGCCAAACCCAGTACATGATAAAATTGATGATGAACGAATAAAAATAACAAACAACAGTAAAATCTTATAGAAGACATTTGTAATCGGCGAAAAATTAATGGTTAAGGATTTATCTTATACTAATATATAAAGCTGAAGAGTTTGTTTGTTTGCTTGAACGCGCTAATCTCAGGAACTACTGGTCCGATTTGAAAAATTCTTTTAGTGTTAGATAGCCCATTTATTGAGAAAGGCTGTAGGCTATATATCATCACGCTAAGACCAATAGGAGCGGAGCAGTAATGAAACGCAGATGAAGTTGCGTGGGTCAACGAATGAAGTTTTAGTACCAGGAGTGAGCTATCTGGTAGAAGTTGATGGACTGCAATGGAAACGACATGTCAAGCAACAGCTGGAATGTGGGCAGAATTTAGAATAAAAAAAAAAAGAAAAGAAAGCAAATGTTTTTTTCTTTTAAGTTAGTACTAGTACCTATTTTCTATTTAAGTGAAATGTCAAAATGTTAAAGCTCGCTCGTTTTACGTATTGTTATTATAGAGGGGGGAGAGTGTTGGAGTGTTATGTTTTATTAATACTAATAGAGGGCAACATTGTCGGCCCGGAGACAAGATAGATTATAGGCAACATCTTCTCCTACTTAATCTATGGTCAGGTGCGGTGTGAATATAAAAGTACAATCAATTAATTTGTATCTTATTTCAACCCAAATAATGAATAACTAAATATAACAGTTTACACCAGTTCAGAAAAATAAAAAACTTTTTTACAAAAAAATACAACTGGTTTCCAAAAACAAAACACTACAAAGTAAAAAATTACTCTAATTTCGGAAGTCGGTGTCAAAAAACGAAAAAACAACAAAGACAACAGTTTTTGTTTTCTTGTCATCAGATACTTTTTTCATTAGAAGAAGTATCTAATGAAAAAAGTATCTGATGACGAGGACTTGAAAAAAGTTTAGTGGGGATTTTATGTGTTTGGCTGTGCAATTAAATTCGACGCAGTAGTAAGTACGCTAAGCGCTTCGACTAAAATTAGACTCTACTGTTTTCTAAATCGCAGTGAATCTTGCGGAATGTAAAGTAAGCAAGGCTAAGAATAGCTACAATGTAGGTGACAGATGCGAACTTGTCCGAGAGATAGTCGAACTGTCACCTCAAGCACTGCGCCGACCCGTTTACCTCAATTTCTTATTCAATTCGCGTAGAAACTGCGGTGAGCCTTGTTTTGTTTCCTCTTTAAAGTAAACCATATTTTTTATTATGTTGTCAACTTGTCGGTACCTACAACTTTATCTATTTCACGATGGGACATTTCATCTGAAAGTATCGTGTCTCGTTTATTTTTTAGTAGTTATCCCAATTTATTTGAAGCCGACATAGCTTTGTCATCAATCAATACTTCCTTTTCCATAATCTCAGTGGTCTCCAAAAGTCTAGACATGTAGTCTTCCACTCAGTACATCCATTGTTTCTTTGTCCTTCCTTTTTTGTAGAGGGGAAATCGTCTAATGACGTATCCCGTTCTTGGCGGAGCGGGAGGGAATGTCGGCCTCTTATAGTAGGTTCACAAAATACAGACTTTGGTCTGCACAAACTTTGAACTATGCGTTAGGAGACATTTGTGTGCACATACAAAATACTATTCAAGTTTTGTAAGATATAAAATACTAAGGGAAGTATGTATCGTGTGGATGGTCCATTACTGAACCCACCCAACTTTCTTTCAGTTGCCCATTGTTTCCACTCTTGCCAACATTTTCGTAAAACAACCTGACGGATGTGTTCTTCCCTAACGTTTATAGCCAACATTAAGACTTTAGTCAAGTTTTAAATCTATTTTACGCCAACCGAGAAAGAAATCATGCCTAGTAAATAGCTGACAGAGTTTTGCAAAAAAACATTTGGACATCTTTTACTGTTGCTCAAAGCCAATTAAAGTTGATTTAGGTGTTAATTTAAAGCTTTTTAATAGTCCCTGTTTTAACGTCATTAATTTCTTGATTATCCAGTCTTGAGAACATAACGGGAGTAACGGAGGAACGTGTTTCCTCAATAGTGTGTCTGATATTAAGAGCCATTCATTTAGGAATGCTGTGGCCGGTAACCTACACGACGGTTGTAAGAGGAAAATATAACATTTTCTAGCAGCTGTGGCCTTTAGTACGAAAACTCTTCTTAATAAATTTGAATTAAACCCTTTTAAAGCTAAATCAATTCTTGATACTGATACTGAAAAGATTGTTAGCCTTGATAATGTACAAGACGATTATCTCACTATTTCCAAAGTTAATGCTAAGGTCTGCAATCCTAATATATTAAATTCTTCCGTAACCGATTGAGTGACGGACAGACTAACGCACAGCCGAATCTACTGCTCGTAGAAAGCTGAGATAGGTTCCTTGGGGAGTGTAGGGGAGCACTAAGAGAGGATTTTCCGAAATTCCTACGGAAACGGGAAAAAACGGGATACGCGCGTACGAACGGCGTTAATATTTGAAGTACCTATAGAAAGAAACCACACGATCGTAAACCGAGGTTCTTCGTCCGGTCGGTCAACGGGACCATCTTTCTAATGTATGTCTAGTCATCAGAGAAATGCTATGTTCAAACACAAGTATTCAGTATATCTTGACACTTCGCAAGTAAACTACGAAGTACTGATAGAAGCAAGCGTTTGCAAATAGCACTGCAATGAGAGGCCAAACTATGTTGGATCAAATTATATTGTCAGAAATCTCCATCAGATTGAAGGCTGTCACATCGTATGTTGACCCCTTGTTCGTATCAATATGTTACTGCTTACTGCATTATTATGGTGTTATATCTTATTCTAAGAACCTATCTATTTACCTATAACAAAAAATAAATAAATGAATATGAATACTAAAATAATGGTATCTAGTGACCCAGTTAATTTGTCCTCTTCATAATAATCTTTGACGTTATATTTGCCTTGCCCGTATCAGTAAGACGTGCTCAATCTTTGTCCATTTTTAAAACAATGGTCAAAAATCACTACCTTTCTGTTTGATCCTTTTTACTTGGTTCCTGTTTTTATTTTTTTGTTTTTATTATGTTACATTATTATAATTGTATATATTTATCTATTGAGTATTTGTTTATTTAAATCGTGTTCCTAAGACTACCTGCAGTACTGTCTTTCCGTTATCTTTTAAATCCATCCAAAGGTTGTCTTGACAAGATCGCTTTTAGCGATAAGGCCGCCCATTGTAATGTTTTCTTCATCTATCTTTTCTGTAACTTATATGATGTACATAATAAAGAGTATTCTATTCTATTCTATTCCTGCAGTTTTATTAACAGTGTTCCATAATGTGACGGAATTGTACCATGTTGTCCATTTTCAAGATTCTTGACATCACTGACCAAGATCATGTTTCATTTTGTCAACTTTACTCGTGTCCACAGAATTATTCCTTTGATGAGATATGGCAACTATTTTCCTCATGCTCCTCGTATCTTCAACTGATTTAGTTATATCTCTCCTACATACCTAGTCAAAATGTTTGCTTTGCTGACAGTGTCCATAATTGTTTCTCTTTATCAATATTTATTACCTGTGAGTTTGTTGTACATATTACGAATATTTGTGGTTTGAGATCAGTGGGAGTCTTAATTCTTACCCTATCATTACACCCTTTGATTCTTCAACTCTTTGATCTTTGAAGTCTTCCTTATTTTGTATCGCATTCAGATTGTGTGTCGTACCTATATGTTCTCATAGTGTTATCACGTCACGAGGTCGTTGACCCCGCTGCAAGGTGCAGGTAGGTAGGTGCCCGCGGTCCCGTTACGTGATGCTGCCACTTTCGGAGACGCTTTTTATTTCAAATGGCTTTTTACGTACCACTGGCGCCGGAACATTCGATACTGATGATGCTGCGTTGAGAATTAAGCTGCTGAAGCGCTGGGATTTTTAAGTTATTATTAATTGACTATCTGAATTCTGAATCTGAGCAACTATAAAAGGACTTTCTTTCTTCAGCGCGAGGCTGAATTCATGACTGCCTTCTTTATGGTCATGAAACGAATAAAGAGAACAAGGAATTAGATGTAAAGAAAAATCTAGAAAATGTACTTAATGAAAACGATTTAATATTTCCCCTTTCTATTTTTAAAATATCTCATGACAGTCATCAAATCGAGAGATAGTCTACTGAAAATATGAGAAAGAAGTGTTTTAGTCCCGGAAACAATGCTCTGGAGCAATCATATTTTTTCCTTTCTATTTTTTTTCTTTGTTTCCATAGATCACCTTACAACTTGTCATGAACCCCTTGCCTTTCGGCATGTCCTCCACACATTGCCACTACGTATACGTACCTATTCACATACCTCACACAAAAACAATTTATCTGTTTTTGGATGCACCTGCAAATGATATGCAGGCTCCATGCTACATCTTCGACCACATCATCACTTACCATCAGGTGAGATAGTGGTCAAACGCGTGCCTATCGATAGTAAAAAAAGCATTTTTTTTACCTCATCATGACATTTTGGAAAACACTAACAAACTACGACAGAGTATACCATTAATTAAAAACTCTGCTTTAATGTATTTTTACACAAGATCCCGCTACGGTTTGACAAGTTCGTAACATCGAATTCTTAATTCAGAAACCGGGAATAATACTAAGTTTTGCACGCCAACTTGCAAAGTTAACTTTTCTTATTATGTAAATGTATTTATACTTGCACGCCGAAATTAAAGGCAGAATAAGAGATCAATTTAATACATTTTACCAACCTTCTGTACCTTATTTATGCGAATAAATATTTTTTTATTGTTTTGTTTTGTTTTGTACTACTCTGTCAAGAAAGTACCGGGAAAAGATCAATAATACACAAAATGTCTGTTATTCGTCCAAATTTATTTTATCACCTTCAAAGTATGCTCCTTTAGAAACGATACACTGGCGCCAACGAATAATCCATTCATCAAAACATTTTTTAAACGCTGCTTCCGGAATTGAGTTGAGTTCTCGCCGCGAATTCTCCTTTATGTCTTCTATCGATTGAAAACGGTTCAGTTCGAAGGCGCCACTCCGAAGCTTGTTGACTAGTTTGCATGTCAAACTCTTAAACCCACGTCTCGTCACCAGTAACAATGCGTTTCATGAATGTTGGGTCCGAACTGACTCGTTCTAGCATGTCCTCAGCGACTTTCATGCGATTGAGTTTTTGGAGAAAATTCAGATCTTTTGGGACTAGCCGAGCAGCAACATGTTTCATACCCAAATGATTAGTTAAAATGGTACGGATCGACTCGTGAGATACAGAAAGTTCGGCGGCTATCTCTCTCAGAGTTGAATGGGGATTTTCAGTCACTATTTCCTTCACTTTTGCGATGTTAACTTCAGTTGCAGACGTTGACGACCTACCAGAGCGAGGCAAATCTTCCATCACATCTCGACCGCTTTTGAACGCTTTGAACCACTCATAAGCACGAGTTTTTGATAAAGTCGATTCACCGTAAGCCTTCTGTAACATTTTCAGTAACTCCGAACACGAAATTCCATTGGCGATGCAAAATTTAAGACAAACTCTTTGTTCGATATTTTTGTCCATTATGAAATTCGCAATACACACTATATATGATATTACTAAAACCAGCATTGTATTTAATATAAATAACAGATGCAACTCAAACTCCGCGCCGAAATGGAAAACAGTTGTGCCAATCTAACAACTACAAAAAAACAAAAATTTGAATTTGGAACCATAAACAAATCATCCATTCCCGATACTTTTTTGACTGAATGTATTTTCCTCACAGAAACCTCAAGAACATAGTCACGGATCACTGTTGTAAAAATACAAAAGCTAACTTGTAAAGCGCTTACAGCAGCTTAAAGCTCGCTGCGCGCCTGAGGACCAGTTGTCCCGTTAGCTGACGGCCAGCGGTCAGCACTGGGTCGCGTGTTACGTACGCACTTTATTTACTTAGCCCACCTGTATCAATAATTAATTACGGTATTTATAATAGATAGGCTGCCTCGTTGGTATAGTGGTTGTAACTTGTAAGTGAGGCAGCTGGGCGAGGGGTCCAGAGCTCTAGATAAGTAACATTCTGTCGACGAAATGCGCAAGCACTGTCAGTACGAGTCTGACGGACCCCTGCGCCCGCTCCGGGAAGGACATCCGTGACGGTTTCCAAACTTAAAAAAATAACCAGCCAAGTGCGAGTCGGACTCGCACACGAAGGGCTCCCATGCCATAAACCGTGCAAAAAAACACGTTTCTTGTATGTTTTGTTTATTTTAATTATTATTTGTTGTTATAGCGGCAATAGAAATACACACCCTGTAAAAATTTCAGTTGTCTCCCTTTCCCCGCTGACAGTCAGATGGATGGACGGACGGACGGACGGATAGACGGACGGACAGCTGAGGCTCAGTAATAGGGTTCTATTGGTTACCCTTTGGGAATGGAACCCTAAATAAAAATGACAGAATGTCAGCGGTAACGAGGCGAAAGTGATTGTAAAAAACGTCAAAAATGTATGTGATGGACAGACACTGTCAAAATGTCACGTTAGCGATTAGTATTCCCTTATATTTTGACAGATCTTCTTCGCTGATAGAATTATTGCACTTTATCTTGTCTAGAGCCTCTGAATGGGATACCAAATCGTGCAATGTGTTTACAGAATGTGGATGGATGTGCCTACTCGTAGAATGCACCCACATATTGGTCGTGATTAGATTTATTAAAGATTAAACCTTAAGCAGATGTTTCAGCTTAATAATGTTGTTGTTACTGATTTCTAAACGACTTAAAAAAGGAGGAGGTTCTCAATTCGTCGGGATCTTTTTATGTTTGTTCCCCGATTACTCAAAGACTCCTGGACCGATTTGGATTTTGTCGTCAGGTCAGGATTTAATAAAGTGATCCTGGACCAACAAGGGATTTCTTCAAATTTTATAGGCAATCTTGAAGCGATTTGGGTTTATTTTGGAAAATAATTTTCTCGCTGCCATTTCAATTTGGTGAATATCTGATGAAGGACTTCGGAGACGGGCAACGGAACTCCTCAATAAATAAAAGCACATGGTCAAATTGTTTGTTGTTTACACCATTCATAACATAACAATCACGCCAGTTCGTTGTGAAGGGCACATGTGAACGTCAATTTCAATGTAGAGAATCACCACTAGAAATTTAAAAATAAAAAAGGTTTTTCTCCGGACATGTTCCAGATATTCTCTTCCGAATAAACACCCGAACTACCTCCTGCGATGATACTCAATACTTACGCTGCACGCTAGCGATTATCACAAGCATTTGTATCGTGCTCAAAAGATTAACACTAGGCCTAACTGTCCTCGGTAAGGTTACGTCAGGACTTTCACTGAAGAACTTTCTTTCAGTTATCACATCACCAGTTACGCAGTCACCTCCGAAAAGAGAGTTTATTTTTTAGTATCTGTTTTTATACATAAAGTTAAAATTTATTACGGTTCAAAAAACTACACTAATTAACAAGAAATTATGTACAAACGCGTATAAAAAAAGGTTTTCTGTACCTGCAGCGGCCGCCCCAGCGCAGCCCGCCGTGCTAAAAAATGGGATGGCGCAAGGGTGTATCATGCACAGTACACATGTTGCATTGCAGTGCAACATGTGCATTGCAGTGCACATGTTGCATCCCACACCAAAGGTCTACCCAACTTCCAAGGCATTATGGTCATCCCATCTGGCCTCTTCCCATCGTCGCGTGCCAAGTCGTTGGGTTCTAAAACAGCTTGCACCCCGGCGGTGACAAGAGCCCGACGGATGATGTCATTAATGCTGGCGTTCCATGCTAACCGACCAGCGCTCCTACTGAAAGACAGGCCATGATGTCCGAGGCGGTCGACTGCTTCACCGCATTGACACCGATGTGGAGCTCCGCTAGGAGCACCCAGACGCAGACACGTAGCGATATGGAAAGTACTGTCACTCAGCATAGTACCTATGTTGGGTGACGGTAGTGCCTGTAGCCAAAGACCCGACTCCCATTCACCCACAGCCAACAGGCGGGCAGTATTGGTAGACGTATTTAAGAGGTTATTCCGTACCAACCTGCAGAGCGGCTCGTCCCATTGTCTTTGGGAAAATAAGTTATCGGGCAACGCCGTATTCGGGCAAGCCACTTTCCAGGCGTTCACTGCTTCGGTCAAGTAAGGCACTTCACTGTTAACCAAAGATGGAGTTAAAATACTTTTGGTTAAATTTACAGTACTATTGACCGATGACAGGAACGCTGGTAGGCTTATATCAGAAATTTTGCGGATGCCGAGCCCACCAAAGCGAATGGGTAGAGTGGCTTGCAGCCACGCTCGGTCATCCAGAGCCACATTTAAGATAGATGTTAGTGTATCTTGAATGATTTGATCAATTTTGTCCAAAAGATGTGACTGCTTCCATAAAGGGGAAGAGCGGAGAAAATACATAAAATTTGGCCCAAAACAACAATAAAATTGATTGGGGTTATAATCGAGACATAGTAGGTACGTCACAGGGTAGTTCAGCTGAACTGAAGGCACGAGCTGGAATTTACGTTGCGCGTTCTTCGAGCTTTACTGTAACATCTATATGTGATCTCATGACGCCCCATTGGCGGAAGTATCATTGCCTACCTTTAAGGTTTACGTTGTAAGCTGCTACTTTCAATATTCAGACCCTGTTATTCCACATAATATACATAATCTCCGTCACGTCTTGCGGTCGCTCGCGGGCTGCAAAGCTATAGACAACCAAGACATTTGAATCGTTTCTCCGGGACTCGTCGGGTTTCATTGGCTCGGCGTTTTTCTGGTGGTCGCCACTGTTGATTCTGGCTTTCAGGAGTTGCAGTGGTTGCTAACGTGTGGCGGGCTTGTCCCATACATAAAGTATTCCTCGGTCTTTTATGGTTCTTATGGAGTCGTACTAACCTACATACATACTGCAGAAAGTTACGAATCTACAAAGCGAACAGTTGACTTTTTACGCAATTTCGGGGTTGGTCTCTTAATCAAAGTGGTTCATTCATAATGATGACTACAATTACCGCTTTTCACGTTTTGCGTCATTTTTGTTATATCTTGTAGATACTTTAGTTTAATTGTAGTCATAATTATGAATGAACCACTTTGATTAAGAGACCAACCCCGAAATTGCGTAAAAAGTCAACTGTTCGCTACATTTTGTAAAATAAATTTATGGGGCATATGATTTTTAAAGGTGAGAAAACCCGTAGCGGTGTCAATGCCGCCACAAGAAAAACTAACATCAAATCTACATCGAAACAAAAAGAACCGCGATGCCATCAATCCAACTAGCAGCGAACGTAAAATCCTGCATCGCGAAATCAGAGAAATTTGAACATATACATCAGCCCGAATATCAACTATGGGGCAGTTGCCCACAACAGACACACCAACCGTCTGGTCGGAGGATTTTCCTATTTCAATGGAGGTTTTCGGGACTTTACTCTCTGTTTCACTACTTCCAAACACAGACCCTTTTTCACGCCCTTTATTATCTTCGATGTGCAATGTCTGTAGAGCATAGCACACAGCATCGGTCGGAGTAGCACCTGTGATCTCAGCCCGCCCCAAAAAGGCTCAAATATTTCTTATCACCCGTCTACCTTGTCGGTGGTTCTGACGTCGTAAGCGCGACTGCCGAACTTAACGCAGGACCCCAGGTTCGATTCTCAGGCAAAAGAGATTACGCGGTATAAGCAAGGAGTTTGGAAATTGGTGGGACACCCCCGAGCAGGGAAAGCACGTGAAGCCGTTGGTCTTGCGCCTGATATTTTCCTGGCCTTCACTATGAGTGTAAGGAACAGAGGGTGAACTTGGCTAACGTTTCCTTATTTTATTCTCCGTTGTCAACCGACATGTTAACATTCACTCCTATTTCACTGTGTAATTATGGAATAGCTACAACATGGAGGTCTTTGATTTAAGTCAGGAGTGAACAGGTTAATTCTAGGCAAGCGTGCCCTATTGTTAACCTAAGTGCTCAAATTCCATCAAGTGAGATTTAATGGTCAAACGCAACCTATAAATGAAAATAAATAATTTCATTCTTCACATACAATCCATCCATCCTAGGACGTTTGATCATAAAGGATTCCTCTGTCGACCTTTAGGACCTAACAATAAAACCAAACAGTTTATTTACAACATTTACTTAAATCTTTACAAAATTACTTAAAACTAGAATGGTAAATATTGTCTCCTTTCTACTAATGTTGACTTGATATAGTCATCTTTCTGTCACAGTATTCTCAGGATTCGCTGAACCCTCTGGATAAAGCACTCAATCTATATTGTACGTTGGCGTGACGAAGTAAACTGGTTTAACTTAACAGAGTAATGTACAGCTAGGTGTAAACTTAGAGCTAATGCTGAGGTGGTTAGTAGCGTGACCTTCGGCCTTTGTTGCGCACAGTATTCGCCAGGCACAGCCCAAACACTGCAGCCACCAACTGAAAACAAAAAAAAATGGCGTTAGTTTTTAAGTAAACAACAACATCATTTGAAGTGAACGACATCCCCGACTAGAAATAGGCTCTGAGCGTCGCTACATCTAAAGGCCCGTAGCAGTCAATCAGCCTCGCACGATCTTTCTTATTTTTGTCCCCTGGGTATTCTCTTAAACATTGTTCAAGAGGTTAGGATCCGGTAACTATCCTGCCATTTGTGTCCCAAAAGCATGCAGCATAATGATCTCTGTTGCCGACGACGTAGTGGAAGTTGTTGTAGTGGTGGTTGTTGTTTGTACTTTTGAAATAGGTGCCTATTACTATCATGTCAGCGACTCAAAGATAAAGGTAGTAGAGGAATAATCTAGCAGTGCGGTGAAATATTTCGTGTAAAATTAGATGAAGTAAATATGAAGTGTGGTCAATCCATACAAAGAAGATGTAATGACAGTTCACTTCATGCTCACTCCACACGGTGGAATGTTGACAGTAGAGGGACAGAAATGTCACTGTCAAGTATGTTTCAAGAATAAAATTCGAAATAGCTACGCTAGATGGCAGAGTCTACTTCACGCACGTTACCCTAAACAGAGCGTGCATGAACCACAGGTGGCAGCACAGAAGCGTTAGTGTCAAGTGTTCTGACTCTTAAAACTTGAATATGCGACACTAGATGGCATAGTCAACGCCGTGCACGGTCCCTGTAGACCAGCTTCAGTTTACTTCTAATTTACCAACAATCATAAAACAACAAGGACCAGTCTTTCAAGCACACAGATAATAAGTAGGTTATCGGACAGATTAGGCGTTGATAAGCACAATTGATTACCTAATGCATGCGCGGTGGTGCACGAATATAGACCGAGAGTAAAGTATTCAGGGTACTTTTATCTTTGGTATTTTTAGGTGCTAGTAGAAACAAATGCTGATATTGGATCGTAAACAGCTTAGTTGTGTTATAATAACTTTATTTAATATCGACTACTGTGCCAAATTCAAGATAAAATGGCCCTTTTATCCACGGGCTTGGGAATAGCGCGGGCTGATGTAAAAATAGTGGCAGATGAGATGCTAGCTTTAAGCATGCCTTAGAAAGATCAATTTAGTTCTGAATAATCGTCCTGGTCGGTCGGAGCTGAATGCACTTACACTACTCACAAGGACTAAGTAATACTATTAATTTTAATTAAACTTACATCTGTCTGTTTTGTGCGAGTCCCAAATAAACATTTTTCTTTCTTTCTTTAAGGTACGGACTATGTTTAATATCTGTCGGTCATGGAATGGTCACGTCTACCGTCAGAGGTCGGTAAACGTGACCATTTGTTACATCGCAAGCCTTTACCGTCATCCAGAGCCTAGCTTCATCCGCAGCTATTATAGGTCTCACTTTCCTTGTGCTAATTTTCACGCTTCTGTGCCAACTTTATCCAGGTTCTATGCGCGATCGCAAAAATGTCGTCTGCCGGTTTTGCCACCGAACGAATTTTTTATATCAGTCTTATTTTAATCTTTAGATAGGCCCAAAAAACGGTGGTGGGTTGAGCTGGAATCATGCTCACAGGAATCGCTCCCAATCGCAGAAGACTGGGTAAGCTGGAAGGCTGGAAGTGAGACTTTTGCCCTGCAGCGGGACAGCCATCATCTGCCTAGCTTTTTCCCAACTCTATTGGGGTCGGCCTGCAGTCAAACCGAATTCAGCTGAATAACAGTATCTATCTAGGTATATTAGGAGGATCTGGCCTTGGTAATTACTAACGGTAAGTCAGTACAGGTTCATAATAAGTCTTACCTCGATAGAAACGATGACAATCATGACGGAACCAATGGCGATACCGAAGGTCTGGAAGAACTCCTGTATGTGGGTGTCGCAGCCCGTGTAGGAGTTGACGAAGGGCACGCAGGGGGCGGTAGCGCAGCAGGTGTCGGGCAGCACCACCTGCCCGTAGGCCCCGGGGCCGTTGGGGCCGCAGCACGAGAACTGGAAGCATCACATTAATTTTATTATTAGACGGAATAACAAAGCCAAATTACCTCTATTAAATACTCACCAAAATCCTACTTACTATCCTTCCTATCTATATTTTAATACTATTCAGTATCCTAATTTATAAAATTCACAATGCACAGCCGATACTACCAGTTGTAGAACGCTGAAATTTGGCATGTAGGTTTCTTGGGGAGTGTAGGGGAGTATGACTAAGAGAGGATTTCCCGAAAATCCTACGGGAACGGCATATGCGCGGACGAATTTGCGGGCAAAACCTAGTATACTTACAAAATTTTTCCGTTACGCACTGATTGATTGACAGACAACGCACAGAAAGCTGAAACTACTGGTCGAAAACTGAAATTTGGCATGTAGGTGCGGGAACACTAACAGTGGCCTTAGTGCGAGTTTTGTAACGTACGCGCTCGCGTTTGCGTAAACGTCAATTTGTATTGAATTGAAACTGGATAAGCGCCGTCTGGTGACAATAACGGAAAACCTTTTTTTTTTCTATTACAACTTGACATAAGCGAACGTTTACGTTAACACGATCGAGTGCGTTAAAAAACTTACACTAAGCCCTCTGTAAACTGTAAATCAACAACGACTCAACGGCTTAACCAGATGATGGCATGGAATAGGGCACATACGGACAATATTATACTGTACTGTACTGTACGAGAAAAACGAAAACCAGGTTTGGTTTCTATATAGTTTTTAATTGAAGGGGAAATGGGGGTTTTGCGGTGGGAAATTGTTTCCCATTATTCGTAATTGCAAAAAATAAATATTAACTTTTTGACTCAGACTAAGTGGGAAATATTTTTTTATTTTATTAAGGGTTAATTTCGTGTAGGTACTTACCGTGGTCTCAATAGCCTGGAAGGCGACCCTGTCCCTCTGGAAGGCCTCGCCGAGCCACTTGGGCACCTCGGCCACCACGTCGTCCAGCTTCACGAAGATCAGTATAGCCATGGTCAGCTTGACGATCATCAGGAGCAGCATTAAGATCGCGTACTGGAATCATTGGTTAATTCTTGTTAGAGCTTCAAATTCTACAATTTGTCTGTAGAACACAGGCACAGATGAAAAAGATAATAGTGGCGAACTAAAGCCCACTTGCACAAACCAGAGTTATATTTTAACTCCGAGTTAGCTACTAACCCGGGGCCATTATGTATGAAAATAACATAACCGTGTTTTAGCATCTAACAGAATGTTGCTTAACGATTAGAAGTATAGGCCCTCAAATATAGGTACAATTCTCATACTGTCACAAACACCTCTAATTTAAAAAAAATTGAATGTGAACGCTACTTTAAAATTAGTGGGATTGGCCCTTAATAGGTTTTAAATTGTAACATGAATGTCACGGTAGCACCCACAACAACGAGCATTGGGTGGCTCGCCGTCTGATCAGAACCAGGCCCGGATCGGCCGCGGCGGCGCGCTGCGATCCCCGGGCGCCTCAAAGAGCTGTCAGCACAAAAGACGGGGCCCGCTAGGGCAAGTGCCTGCTGGGGCTGCGGAATCTGTTCGAAAGAGGTACCGTAGCCCTGGAACGCAAAGGGCACTAGGAGGAACACGGATGGGTTTTAGTCAGTAAGAGTCTGACACTCTCTCCTGCTTCACCCAGAGCGGGAGGAGTCATTTGATGATCTCCCATCCTTAAAAAGGAAAGATACCCGCAGTCTGGAAGGATAGAGTAAATACAACCTGTAACAGAATAAACGCGATACCTCTTAAGGGGTCATTGTACTCATCATTATGAACAACTTTCACTATGGGACGAACACTGAAATCGCAAAATAATTGACTCCCCCATACATTTATGAGCGCATAACTCGACAAAATGTTTACTGAACAGCTGATTTTTTTCTCGCGCTTTCGGGATAGGTCCCATGTAGAAGTTGTTGTTGTAGTTATTGTTGTTGATGTCTGTGTGTATGTTAGGTATATAGTAAATCATTTCCTTCACAGTGACGTTATTAAATTAATGCATTATCGTCAAAACAAATAGACAACCGCCAAGCGGAAATTGCAGTTTAAATAATTCATTTGGTAAAATTTTAGATAAACATTTAATGTTGTAAATATGAGTCAATCCGATATGTGGACCGGACGATTGTTTCCTCATTAGGATGGAATGTCACCAAACTGTTGTTGCAACTTTGTACCTATTGGTCAAACCAATGTATATGTCTGACGTAGGCTTTTGAGGAAAGTAGGTACCACCCAGATCTGAGTGGACCTGTTCAGACGGTATACCGCCGTTTGCCCGAATTTTATTTACCCTAATAATCATTTGCCATAATAGTCAACAGCCACAATATTATACGACGTAAAAGTCACTTACCATGACATCATTTTTAATAATCATTGTAAGCCCTAATTATCAGATGCCCTAATTATCACATGTCCTAATTATCACATGACATAATTATCACATGTCCTAATTATCACATGCCATAATTATCACATGTCCTAATTATCACATGCCATAATTATCACATGTCCTAATTATCACATGCCATAATTATCACATGTCCTAATTATCACATGCCATAATTATCACTTGTCCTAATTATCACATGCCATAATTATCACATGCCCTAATTATCACATGCCCTAATTATCACATGCCATAATTATCACATGCCCTAATTATCACATGCCCTAATTATCACATGCCATTATTATCACATGCCATAATTATCACATGCCCTAATTATCACATGTCCTAATTATCACATGTCCTAATTATCACATGCCATAATTATCACATGCCCTAATTATCACATGTTCTAATTATCACATGTCCTAATTATCACATGCCATAATTATCACATGCCATAATTATCACATGCCCTAATTATCACATGCCCTAATTATCACATGCCCTAATTATCACATGCCATAATTATCACATGTCCTAATTATCACATGTCCTAATTATCACATGTCCTAATTATCACATGCCATAATTATCACATGCCATAATTATCACATGCCCTAATTATCACATGCCCTAATTATCACATGTCCTAAGTATCACATGCCCTAATTATCACATGTCCTAATTATCACATGCCATAATTATCACATGCCATAATTATCACATGCCATAATTATCACATGCCCTAATTATCACATGCCCTAATTATCACATGTCCTAATTATCACATGTCCTAATTATCACATGTCCTAATTATCACATGCCATAATTATCATAATTATCACATGCCCTAATTATCACATGCCCTAATTATCACATGTCCTAAGTATCACATGCCCTAATTATCACATGTCCTAATTATCACATGCCATAATTATCACATGCCATAATTATCACATGACATAATTATCACATGTCCTAATTATCACATGCCATAATTATCACATGCCCTAATTATCACATGCCCTAATTATCACATGCCATAATTATCACATGCCCTAATTATCACATGCCCTAATTATCACATGCCATAATTATCACATGCCCTAATTATCACATGCCCTAATTATCACATGCCATAATTATCACATGCCCTAATTATCACATGCCCTAATTATCACATGTCCTAATTATCACATGCCATAATTATCACATGCCATAATTATCACATGACATAATTATCACATGTCCTAATTATCACATGCCATAATTATCACATGCCCTAATTATCACATGCCCTAATTATCACATGCCATAATTATCACATGCCCTAATTATCACATGCCCTAATTATCACATGCCATAATTATCACATGCCCTAATTATCACATGCCCTAATTATCACATGCCATAATTATCACATGCCCTAATTATCACATGCCCTAATTATCACATGCCATAATTATCACATGTCCTAATTATCACATGCCATAATTATCACATGCCATAAATCACATGCCATAATTATCATATGCCATAACATTATTTACCATCGACATTGGGTATGTAACGGTTGTTATATCAGGAGAAACTGGATGCAATCGGGACTTTAGGGCACTCCGACTCGGATAGGTTAGATTAGAAGGGGATGGCGGGGTCGTGTGAGCGAGCGAAGTGAGCGAATAGACCCCGCCGTCGACCAAGCCCACCATCAACCATGCATAGAATATTTTAAGGTTTGGCTTGGCATTTAAATGTTATGTCTAATAATCATTATGGCGTTTAAATAAATTATGTTTGATAATTATTATGGCACTTAAAAATATGAAAAAAAAATACGTATGGCACTCGTATGTTATGGTATCTACGTTTCGGGCAATTAACAGTATGTCATAATTATGTCTTTTAGGGCAAACAAAACATTCGGGCAAATGAAATTCGGTTAAATGAAATTTGGGAATAATATGATTATGGTATATAATCTTCGAGTAAACAATAGACAACCTGTCCAGACAATGCAAGCGTTTGCCAGATAACGTGTAGCTCAACTTAGAACTTTGAGAAGATCAACGATCCGACGATCAATAGGTACCATAGTAAGGACATTTGGGTTGGCCAAATAAAGTACTCAAACTGCCAGTGACTTATGAAATCGAAATAAATATAACGACCAATCATACCTATATGATGAGCCTATAATAATAATTCTATCTATCCAACATTTTGCAAAGGTGGTGACGGGTGGTGGGGGACTGCCAAGTCTTCGTGTAAATTTTGACATTCAACAAGTGCTGATTTTTAGCCGTGTCTTTGACAAAGTCGAGAATATCTTTTGATTTGATTTGAAAGAATACAAATGACAAGATGCAAGATGGTCTCACAATCCGTTTAAAAATGTAATTTAGAAAATCAATTTAAAAACTTAATTTAATTTTAATTTAGACGGTTATGTATTTATCTTCATGAATTAAATAAGAATAAAAATACAAATAAAAATCTTTTATTTCAAAGAGATCAGACACAGGCACTTTCGAATAGTCAAGGTCTGTCTGTCAAATAGATGAATCTAATTCTGCCGCGCTAGCGACAAGAGCAGCAAGTTGCTCTGCAGCAAAACACGCTCACAGATCCTATCTCCAGCGCGGCAGTTGCACGTTCCAAGAAGAAGAACTTGCAAGAAACTCCATGGAAACTCTTTTTTTAAGTTATTTTTAAATAGAACAATACTCACAGTGACAAGCATGCAGTTGCTCTCCCTGATGGCGCCACAGCATCCGAAGAACGCGATGAAGAACACAATACCTCCCACGATCATAGAGGTGATGGGGGCCACCTCCAGGCTGAAGTCTGCTATCTGTACGATGGACGTCGCCTTCAGCTGCACCGCTATGCCCAGACCCAGGAGGGCCAAGCCAAGTAGCTGGAAGACAAGGGGTTCATTATTAGTAAACGTGAAGAAAATAAAACACAGTTTTTCTGTGTGTACATAAATCTTAAATAAATAAATAAAATATTCGATCTCGTGATCGTTGACAAAGGGAATAACTACATGGTATAAACGAAGATCTGCAATAAGACCACTATTGTACATAAAGATAAAATAAATAATAAATATGAACAAACGACATTAAACTATGATCCGTTCTGTTAGGGCACATAAAAAGAAAACGTGTTACGTCGACCCCAAGTAACTTGGGAAAAAGGTAGATACTTAGTGCTGATCTTGAAGAAGAAGATGATGCTGATCTTGGTAGACACGGGAACCCGCTAGAATAGGGAAGCCCGTAATAAATCGTCAATATAGGCCTGCCTCAAGCATCAGTTTGATTCAAGCCTATTTCCAGCAGTGGATAGCTTTCCATTAAACTAAAACTACGATGTCTTCTTTTGTCTAATTTACCACCATCCTTGTGCCTCACCATAAAGCACAAAGGTACTAGTTATAATCATGTCTTTATTATGTTAGGTAGTTTCAGTTTAATTCTGTTTTTTTTTAAATAACAAAATACATCAATCATCATCATCATCTGCCTGCCTTTTCCCAACTATATTGAGGTCGGCTTCCAGTCAAACCGGATTTAGCTGAATACCAGACCTCCACAACCCAGTAACTGGGTAACACGGTACTTCATGGCAAGACTAACTGGCTTCTGACTATCCGTAACGACCGCCAAAGATATACAAATGACAGCCGGAACCAATGGCTTAACGTGCTTTCCGAGGCACGGAGGAAACTCGCTATGTTAAGATGGTCACCCATCCACAGACCAACCTTGGCAAGCGTTGCTTAACCTTGAAGATCGACCCGTGCGGCTGTTATTATTTAGCCACGAGCTCCTCATCATCAAAAAAACAAAATACATCAATATATTTGAATAACAAACTATATGTACCTACACTTAAAATAGAAAATAAAACTCCTAACTATACAGGGTTATTTGTAAAACACCAGCAACCTCTTAGGCAGTGAAAGTACACATGATTATAAGCAACTTTTACTTTGGAAAATCTGCGAAATCTCGAGAAAAATATCAGCTGTTTCATACAAAATGCAATATTTAGCCAATGAAAATGTATGAAACAGCTGATATTTTTCTCGAGATTTAGCATCAAAAAATTCGTCCGCGTCGCTGTCGACTGGAAGTGAGCGCAGTTTTTCTGCTTGTATTCGTAATCTAAGTAACCTTTTCTTTTGGAACAGATCCTGACAAGTTAGAGGACCCCCGAATGTGGCGTTAAGTCGGTCGAAGTTCTGATTGATTGCGCTAACGATGCCTCACAGCCCGTTCCCACTTTTGTAGGGCTCGGATTTTAATCTGGTGTCGGTGCCTTAGTCAAATCGGTGTAGACAAGTGTGAGTAGCTAAATTTAAAATGCTCTGCCATCGCAACATCTGATTAAAATCCAGGCCCGACGGCTGACGAGTGGGAACGGGCTGGAATTAATAAACATGATTGTCTTCTTCTTTTCGTGACGATTGACTCTTACTAAATTTGGTCCGACCAGTATTGAGCAACTTGTAAAGCTCTATCACTGGCCTCGTTCAAGTCTTGGATGGTACAGGTAGTTGTGCATGACGGGCAATTAAGAAGGTGATGCATGTCCTGTGAAGGGACTCCGCACTGGCACTGCATTTGGGATGGGTGGAGAATGCCCCATTTTGTCAAGTTATGTTTACAGCGGCCAACCTGGGTCCGCAGTCGGTTAAGAGTTTTCCAGATTGACCACTGAAGTTCGCGTCCAGGGGGCAGATGTTCTGCAGGGGGGATGAAGTGTGAAGGGGGAGGGTGTTTGTGCCTCCACAGAGCACATCTCTCATCTACCGCACTGTCCTACTTGATTGTGAAGGGTATAATTCTGTACCCGCAGCTAATAACCGGACGGGTGAGCTTCTACAATTCTAATCTTCCGTAAATCCATTTCTTTTGACCCTATCACTTATCTTTTGGACTATTGATCTCTGCATTATCTATCAATATTTTATCTTCATCATCATGATAATTATTATCATTTGTCATGATTATGACTTAAATGTTTTCTGTTTGTTTATAGCTCATATTCCAATGCAAGAGAGTTATTATGCAGCGAGAAACACGTTTGAGAAGACTTTTTTTTATTGAGGAATGGGCTTGATTTAAAGCGATAGGTGAGGTCTATGATGGAGCGAGCGTGCCCAGAAGATGCCTGTTCACTCTTGATTTGAAGGCAGACGGGTAACGTTACGGGAACACAGACACTTTCTGAAAGGGATTTCTTACGACTCTACTGCTGAATCGATTCCTGCCAGTTTTGGATAGAACGTACCATCTGAAAAAAATACGAGGCTTCATGCAAACTTTGATCTATTTTTGAAGGGATTAAAAAGGGATGAACTTGGCCGGATTTTTTAAAAACCCGTCTGGTGATCATTGTGTGAGGAATAATATTTAAGAATAGGAATTCGGCGAATTCTGTGATAGCGAGACGGCTGACAGGATGGAATGGAAAAAAAAAACTTGCTGCGCAGAACCAAAGTAACGAGATGATGTGGTCAACAGTCTTTAAGGAACCCTTGGACATTACATGTTTCTAGGATGAATGAATTTATGAATAATCTATACTTCTAAGATACTAATATTATAAAGATGTAAAGTTTGTGAGTTTGTAGGTTTATCAGTTTGTGAGGTTGTAGGGGGTAATCTCTGGATCTACTGAACTGATTTTGAAAATTCTCCCTTTGATCTTCTCCTACCAATTCATCTTCTTCTCCTTATAGAAGGCCACGTTATTTGTGAGTGTCATAGTATTTAATAGCTAGACCCGCCCGGCATTAGGGTATTTTACTGTAAAAAACGAATTAGTTCGTCAGATAGCTTTCCAAAAAATATTAGACACGTATTTTTTTTACAGCTTTATATATTAGTATAAAGGTGTAGCTTTTATATAAATGTACATATAACATGGTACTTATACGTACTTTAGGTTTTAAATGAGATGAGATCATCATGGTAATATGTAGTTATTTAGCCTAAATATACATAAATAAAATATTTTCTGCTGACTAATTAATCAAACATGAAAAACAACTTTTATATATATATATAAACTTTATCAAAACTGGGAACTGGTATTTTCTAATTGTTTTTCCTGTAAAATGCACATTCATATAGCTGGATGTTTCAGTGTCACCTCTGAGGATTATGTAAGGATATTTTCACAAAATTTTAGCATACCTAGCTGCAGTGTACAATCAATATGAGTATATCTGTAATTGAGGCGATATCTCCGCCCTATGGCGAGCCGTTATCAGTTATCTTATCACCGTTATCACTAGGTTTTAGGTGCGAGTGCTGAGACGCACCTAAAAACGTTACACTGTTATTCAAGTTATATTTTCACGAGTCAACCTGCTAGGTTTTTCCTAAGGATGTTTGGGTTGTTCCAGTCGGACCGGATACAGCTGAGCACCGGTATTTGCATGGAGCGACTGCCTATCCAGTGGCGGCGCAAGTCTCAAATTTGATGTGGGCGAGATGGACATTTTGCGAGGACCTTTAGGTCCTACCTATAGTCTGTTTTTGTTTTAATCCCGTATACTAAACTGACAAGTGCAAATGTCAAAACTGACTTAAATGCTATTGTAATGTATGTCAGTTTGCCGTCTGCACTTGTCAATTCAGTCTCCGGGATTAAACAACAGACTTTAAGAATAGAGTCTCTGTCATCTCTGACCTAGACTAGAGTCAAGAGCAAACCCATCCAAAAAAAGTGATTTTTTGAGGTTTTCAGAGGTTGGATTCTACGTTTTACGATTGACGGTGAGAGATGTGGCGAACTCAATCGCACCCCGCCACGAGTAGAATTGTTTTGTTTTACTTTTTTCGAACCCTTAATTGCTAAAAGATTCTGACAATCCAAAAACCCGATAAAGCAGCCCGTTTTTACCGCCACGTTCAGACGACTAACAGACTTTGATAAGTTTTTAACAAAATAGAAAATAATAGAAGCATAGGTACTTATAGTCTTCCTCTCGATTTAGATATAGGTATATTTTTTTAGATCATTAAGGTTTTTATATGTAAAATCAGTCTGAGCTGCAGTTGTCGCTTTCGCACTTTACTTGAGTTTACTTGATAGGGCGCAGCGCGACGGCATCGGCAATAGTTTATTCAAATACCATTATCATCTGCCTAGCCTTTTCCCAACTATATTGGGGTCTGCTTCAAGTCAAACCGGATTCAGCTGAATACCAGTGTTTTACGTGGAGCGGCTGCCTACCAGACCTCCACAACAACTGGGTAACACGGTACATCTTGGCAAGACTGCCAAAGATGTACAAATGACAGCCGGGACCAACGGCTTAACGTGCTTTCCGAAGCACGGAGGAAACTCGTTATGTTAAGATGGTCACCCATCCACAGACCTTGGCAAGCGTTGCTTAAAACCTTCAAGATCGATCCGTGCGGCTGTTATTATTTAGCGACGAGCTCCTCGAGTTTATTCAAATACCGATTTTTCAAATTCCTCGGGACTAGTGTCCCCTCTAAAAATGGTCCCACATCCTTGGATCGACCACGGCAAGCATTGCTTAACCTTGTGGATTGACCCTTGTAGATTATATACGAGTATCGTACGATATATGTACGTTAGCACATAAAGAACTCGTTTTGTTTTTAATAACGTCGCGATAACGTCCATTATGGACTTGATGTTGTTTGTGATAGAAGTTTCAGTATTGTTTCAGGAAATACTTGCGTCAGTGTTTGCGCTTTCCTGCGGTAAATGAATGCATGACTAAGGACGTTAGTCATGAAGTGATCGATCCACTTGGACTTGGTCGAGTGGATGACTGAACACTTCCCATCTGATGAGACACGAATTTGGTTTCCGCAAAAGACTTGTTTTCACTCAGCACTGATCGAATACAGTACCCATGCTGTAAAGTCGAACTACTTACATAAAAGTTTATATTTATTTCATAAAACACATGTTTGTACCAATGGTTGTACCTAATCTCCCACATAAATTATTATGATTCTGATAAAAACCGGCCAAGTGCGAGTCGAACTCTCAGACGAAGGTTTCCGTACTATATACCAAAAAAAGCACGTCTATGGCATGGGGGCCCCCTAATTAATTTAATTTTAATTATAGCGGCAATGGAAATACACACTGAAATTTTCAACTGGTCTACCTATTACGGTTCTTGAGATATAACTCGCTGACAGACACACGGACGGATGGGCAGTGGAGGCTTAGTTAGGAAACCTTTTCTTTTTTTATGGATGGTAAATCACCAAATGACTCCTCCCACTCTGGGCGGAGCAGCAGGAAGTGTCAGACTCTTACTGACTAAAACCCATCCGTGTTCCTCCTAGTGCCCTTTGCGTTCTAGAGTCGCGGCGACTCTTACGACCAAATTCCGCAACCCTAGCAGGTAGTACGGAACCCTAGCAGGTAGTACGGAACCCTAAAAATTATACTGTTTCAAGTACCTACCTAATGAGTAATCTATCCATGACCTACTTGTACCGCATATCGATCAACCGATGCCACTCATTAATACGTAGGTAAACATTCACTCACTTTGAGTGAGAAAGTCTATTTTAATATTTAGCAATCCTTTCCTAGTGTTTAGCTACTGGCTAAAGAATATCAGCCGCACGAATCAATCTTCAAAGTTAAGCGACGCTTGCCGAGGTCGATCTGATGGATGACCATCTTGACATATCGGGATTCCTCCATGTCTCTGAAAGCACGTTAAGCCGTTGGTTCCGGATATCATTTGTAGATCTTTGGCAGTCGTTACGACGGATAGTCAGACGCCAGTATATATCTGACACAGTCTTTCCAAGGAGTACCGTGTTACCCAGTTAATGGGTTGTGGAGGTCTGGTAGGCCGCCGCTCCTCGTAAAATACTGGAACACAGCTGCATCAGACTGAAAGTCGACCACAACGTAATTTATAAAAGACTAGACAGATTGATAATTTCAAGCAAGCCAACACAAACACTAGCTAAGTAGGAAGTGGCAATTTAAAGGGCGGGTTTTGAAAGCTGCTTTTCGTAAATTTTGAGTTTAGTACGGTGTTGCTTCTCAGCATAGTTTAAATAAATGAATCCTTAAAACTGGCCAAGTGCGAGTCGGACTCGCGTGCAAAGGGTTGCGAACGAATTTCTTTTTTTTTAACATGTCTTTTTAACACTAAAGAATTCTTATAGATTTTCCTGTAATCTATAGGTAAAGATCTATTATCTCCATTTTTTTTTATTGTAGGCTCCGTGATTTCGGAGATAAGACCCCTCTTATCTCCGAAATCACGGAGCCTACCTAGCCTACTAGCCGGGTTAATTTTTCGTCTAATAATTCAAAATCGTTTATTTTAAAGTTATGAAAAAAATATAATGAAAACCCTCATAGCAATCCCATTCATTTGATATATCACACGATATTGTTAAAAAACATTTTTTTAAATTTTCTGTTTTGACCCCCAAAAGTGAACCCATATTTAAAACTTAATAATTTACGTAACGGGTTCGTATTTGGGTCACAGAAGTTCATATGTGTACAAAATTTCAACCGAATCGGTCTAGTGGATCCGGAGAAAACTGGCTGTGACAGACGAACAGACAAACAGATACCCGAGTGATCCTATAGGTTCCGCTTTTTGTTCGGAACCCTAAAAAAACAATGAGACTAGTAAATATGGGCGAGGCATGCGTTTATCAGTCCGGCCAGGTTTTCTACTTGCCATAGTCATCAGGCTGTAAGTGCCTAGTCCACTGCTGGACAGAGACCTCGGAGCGGTCTCATCATATTAAATATAACATTATGAACCTTCGTAATTTTCATTCAGTAATCCTTCCTTTTAACTCGAGGGCGTGGCGACCGGACTACCCTACATTTGTTGATTCATTGATTCACGTTTTCTATTCGTATTTTCCTGAATTTTCAACTAACACTTAACAATATAAAGCCACTGTATTTACGTAACAGTAACAGCTATTAAAACGCATAGTTGTCTCTGTTCCATATCAAATCCATAATAGATCGTAAAACAGTTTACTTTAATGTAAAATGAAATGCAAATGGGTGTTTCACAAACCCTGTTAGAAGTAATGGTCCAAGCTGTGTTCGAGACTCCATCTGACAATGATGGCATACCTTCTTTTGTTCTCATTACCAAAGCAATTTTAATTGCAGTTCGTTATGCTGTATTACATGAGAATAATATCCACTTACAACTTATTTACTCATACAACAGTAAGTAAACAAAGTGCAACTGAACCAAAGTGAATCAATATAAATACGATGAATGTGTTGCAAGTCTGAATCGATATAACTAGACAGGGGCGCAAGACGACCTGTCTAGACAAGATATTCCATTTTAAAATTAATGGCGACTTCAACAACACTGATTTCTTATTTTTCCATAAGTATAGACACTTCTAGAGGTAAACAACCTGGACAATAGACAAACACAAGCTCACCACTATCTTAGAAATCTCACTACACCTACCTACACCGTAACGTCCTCAAAATCACCGGCTTTACGGAAATAAAGGAAGAATACCACTTACTGCGAACACCAAGTTGGCGAAGAACAGGATGTATTTAACCACAAATTCACCGCAACCCATCTTGATAGGGTATGTTTAACTATTTCAATAAAAAAATACGTTTGTACGTTCGTCTCACTTCGTGGTTGTACGTCGACTGTGGGTGCCGGGCGCGGCTGATAGAAAAAGTTATCGACTGATAACGAATTTATGTACTAAATTACATTTTCATATTCGTTGAATACATGGATATTTCATTCCGGGATATCGATACAAATCGGAGTAGCTCTTTTCCTTCCAGACCAAACGGAAAAACCGTAACTGTTAAACAGTTACGGTTTTTCCGTTATTAAAAAAGTTGTTTACATATTTTCTTGATAATTAGTGTAGTTTTATAAGTCTGCATATAATAATTAAAATTAAATACTTAGCTTGAAAAAAAAAACATTTACATCAGACATATTCATCACCATCTGCCTAGCCTTGTTACAGCCGCCGTAGGTACCGGATTCAGCTGAATATGTACCAGTATTTTACCTAATGTCAGACATATTAAATAATAATTATTAGGTTATTCAGAAGTTAATGGTTAATTGCTGGCATGATTAGCAGCTGAAAAGATGGATAGCTTGTGACGAATGATATGAATGCAAGTCCTTCTCTGTTTCTAGAAGGACTTGACGATTGAAAGAACGGAATGGAAAAAGAAAACGATTAGTTTCAGCCCCAAGTAACATGCGTCAGGGCAAGAACTTCCTATCCCATGTTCTGTCCTGACCTGGTGTATCATCTTCTTGCCCGGTGGAGAATGATACTTCAGGTGAGTAAGTTCCTAAAGAAATCTCTAATCTGATAAGTTCATCATCATCATAACAGCCGATAGACGTCCACTGCTGGACATAGGCCTCCCCCAAAGGGGGGAGTTTGCCATAATCGCCACGCTTGGCAGGCGGGTTGGCGATTATTGCCCTGCATAACATGCTGTTGCCAGCTTCATCCACGTGAAAGTAATATACTCCCGAGATGAAAATTACCTTGTATACGAGTATAATCAAAGTACCTATCCCATTTCCTAATCCAGGGAGTGATCTACCCGCGTACCAAGTTGCATCCAAATCTGTTCATCCTTTAAGAGGTAACAAACAGACCGACAGGCAGGCAGGCAGGGTTATGATGGGGCATTAGTGTTAGTATGGATTGGCTTTTTAGGGTTCCGTACCCAAAAGGTAACCAACGGAATCCATTACTAAGCCTCTGCTGTCTGTCCGTCCGACTGTCAGCGGGCTGTACCTCAAGAACAAGTAAACCGTCGAAATTTTCACAGAGTGTGTATTTCCATTGCCGCTATCACAACAAATAAAAAAAAAATGAAAGACATACAAGAAACGCGTTTTAATTAGGTTTATAGTACAGAACCCTTCTTGTGCGAGGCCGACTCGCACCTTTTCTTCATGGTTTAACAAGAAAGAGCCAGGACATGCGTTACGCGCCGCACAAGGGATTATCATTGACGCGCGCGGCATTTAGCTTGACCATTTGACAGAATATTTAATGGTTATATAATAATTCGGTTCCAAATTTAAATAACCAACAAGCCAAGGAGATTGATTTCAGTTTTTCCCATACATTTCCTGTCAACGACGCCATTGCTGTTACCAGCTAAAACAAAGCCGAACTCAGTCACCACTCCAGCTAATCTTATCTTGAGCTGATTGTGACAACATTCATGTTCGAGGTATTGTTTTCGCTACATGAAAATAGATATTTTAATGCTGATTATTATTATACACAGAAAATATACGAAGTTGTGTACTTTACGGTGCGTTAGGACGAAATATGGACGAGAGCGAGTATGCGAAGCGAGGATGTGTGATAATAATTATCCACCAATTGAATTTGGTCATGTGTCCCGGCCTCGTACAGCTCTGGTGGAAAAGAAGATTATGTGTCGACTCGACACAAGGGACATGTACAGTCAACAAAGCTATATAAAGCTATTTGGTACACAGGCAAACAAAAAATCCACTGCACTGCCAATAATTATTTCTAACTAGTTGACCTGCGCAACTTCGTCTGCGTCACAATTTTCATTACTGCTCCGCTCCTTTTGGTCTTAGTGTGATGATATATAGCCTTACTCGATAAATGGGCTATCTATCACCGAATGAATTTTTCAAATCGGATCAGTAGTTCTTGAGATTAGCGCGTTCAAGCAAACAAACAAACAAACTCTTCAGCTTTATATGTATATTAGTATACTGTATAGATGTGTGCATTATAACTTTATAAGTTTATGGCATACTTACGAATGTGCTGTACATTAATTGTCTACACATTACAGTCACAACATTGTCAAAAGTAGTAGGAAGTTAGCTGCCTGCATACCAAATAGCTTTGACTGTACATTTGTGTGTGCGCCACGCAGGCGATCATCGCACGAAGGCGCGGTCAAAGCGGCTGTCGCATGTCGGGATTTCGCTATGTATGCCTATGTATTTGGACGACGCGACGTCACATATTATAGGTACAAGTGACTCGATTCATGTTTGCAGGAAACGTGCCTGACGTCACTTGTTTTATTATTATGTACGTGTCACCTTCCTGAGAAAATTCCTATTCCATAGCTTGGTATCTTCGGAAATTTTGTCTGCTCAAATTTTTTTTTTTTTTTTTTTTTTTATTTGTAATGGGTTTGCTCTTGACTCTAGTCTATGTCAGAAATGACAGAGACAAAGTCTACGATGGAGCGAGCCTACCCAGAAGGAGCCTGTTCACTCTAACTTTGAAGAGATTAGGGTTGTAAGCTTTCGGAAACACAGACGCTGGCAGAGAGTTCCACTCCTTTGCTGTGCGCATTATAAAAGACGTTTGAAAACGCTTAGTGCGAATTGGTGGAATAGCCACAAGGTAGGGATGGTAAGATGCAGTGCGTCTGGATGTCCGATGGTAGAAGGGGGCCGGTGGGATGAGGTCGTGGAGTTCTTGGGCGCACTCACCGAAGTACAATCTGTAGAAGACCGACAAGCAGGCAACCTTACGGCGATGAGCCAAGCTATGTAGCTTGGCATCCACCAGTTTTACGTCGCCGATGAGCCTCTTAGCTCTGCGTTCCACCGAGTCAAGCGCGGCAAGCTGATACTTAGCTGAGCCATCCCAAAGGTGGCTACAATACTCCATGCTGGATCGGACTTGCGCTTTGTATAGTGTTAAAAGCTGTCCAGGCCTAAAAAATAAAATGCTAGAAATAAAGTAGAAGGGTGGAAACATTGGCCATGTATCTATATATTTATGGTTACCTTATTACTAGATTTTGTGACAAATTGTGTAAGAAAGCAATTCCTAGACCATTCTCAGATTATTTCATTTGTTTTCACGTTGATATCAATACTGTAATTACTTCATTACAATAAAAAGATTATCGCTTTTATTTAAAAACAAAAGTGAAAAGTTTTAATCAGTTCTTTTTCCAGAAGTTATTCTGACTCACCACGCACCGGAAAACCGGTTCAATCATATTGATAGTAATAGCTGTATTCTATTTATAAGAATTATGTGATGGTAACACATCGGAGATAAGTTAATTGGGTAGTAATTATACTATTTATTAGCTATTTATGCCTATTTTTAACCGACTTCTTCAAAAAAGAGGAGGTTCTTTGTTCGGCTGTATGTATTTTTTTTTATGTATGTTCATCGAATTCTCCACTGATTCTGGACCGATTTAAAAACGATTTTTTTATCCGAAAGCCTATACTTCTGAGGTGATCCCATTGTCACCAAGTTAGAATCTGATGATGGAATGTCATGAAAATCGAGGGAAACCCTAAAATTTTATAAGCACATACACTGTTTTTCATAAACTTTCTAACGCAATTCAGATATTTGTGCTTGGTAATCATCATCTCATGTTGCTGAGCTGATGATGGAAGGGATAAGTCAGAATCTGATGATGGCATTCCATGAAAAATTTAGCGATATTTTCGCCAATTGTTTACCGATTTGGATGATTCTTTTTTGTTTGGAAGAGTATTTTATATCGGACTGGTCCCATTTAAATTTGGTGAATATCTGATGAAGAACTTCGGAGGTAGGCAACGGAACTCTTCAATAAATAATATTGGTATCTGCGTACCACTAAAAAGTGAAAATTAAAACCGACTTCCAAAAACAAAACACTACAAAGTAAAAAATTACTTTAATTTCGGAAGTCGGTGTTCAAAAACGAAATAACCAAAACACCGACTTCCGAAATTAAAGTTATTTTTTACTTTGTGTGTATTTTTTATAAAAAAGTATAAAACTGCAACTCCATTTTACTTTGGTTTAATTTTATCTGGCATACACAATTTGTACCTATCATTAAAAAAAAATATAGTAGGTATATTCAATTCAAATAAATATTATGCGCGAAACGAGTATTTTAGCTGTAGTAGATAATATTTTACGTTATGTTACCAGACGTCAGAAATATTCGTGCTAGCCCACAGGAAATAAATTATCTACATAACAAGAGCGAGTCAGTACAGTGATTGGGTTGGCTGCTTAAAAATTATCAAAGCAAACATAGCAGTTAACGCTCGTCTGACAGCATACTTTTCTTTCCAGGAACTGAGCCGGCGCATTTCTGGTGGTCGCCATTGTTTAATCTGGCTTTCAAAAGTTGCAATGGCGAGAACTATGTATGTAGTATACTGGTCCCAAAACTTAAATAAATTATAAAACTTGCAATTTAAATAGAAAGATTAATAAAACAATTATTTGGTACAAGAATAGAAAACACAACACAAAAACACAGTTTAGTACATAAATCAAAGAACTAAAATTAAAACACATTAAAAGGAAAAAATTAAAAAACTACGTTTATGGCATTTGGTAGGTAGGTACTTAATTTATTACATTTTTTGTTATGGCATTTTGCCTAGCGAGCCGCTGCGAGCGCTCAGCGCTAGTCTCCCTATCCCTTGTTTCAGAGACATGCTGCCTTAAAACAGATAGACGCTGTGCACGTTCATCGCTGGATTCCCGAGCGCGGGCCTGCGATGTTATGGCATTTTGCCTAGCGAGCCGCTGCGAGCGCTCAGCGCTAGTCTCCCTATCCCTTGTTTCAGAGACATGCTGCCTTAAAACAGATAGACGCTGTGCACGTTCATCGCTGGATTCCCGAGCGCGGGCCTGCGATGTTATGGCATTTTGCCTAGCGAGCCGCTGCGAGCGCTCAGCGCTAGTCTCCCTATCCCTTGTTTCAGAGACATGCTGCCTTAAAACAGATAGACGCTGTGCACGTTCATCGCTGGATTCCCGAGCGCGGGCCTGCGATGTTATGGCATTTTGCCTAGCGAGCCGCTGCGAGCGCTCAGCGCTAGTCTCCCTATCCCTTGTTTCAGAGACATGCTGCCTTAAAACAGATAGACGCTGTGCACGTTCATCGCTGGATTCCCGAGCGCGGGCCTGCGATGTTATGGCATTTTGCCTAGCGAGCCGCTGCGAGCGCTCAGCGCTAGTCTCCCTATCCCTTGTTTCAGAGACATGCTGCCTTAAAACAGATAGACGCTGTGCACGTTCATCGCTAGATTCCCGAGCGCGGGCCTGCGATGTTATGGCATTTTGCCTAGCGAGCCGCTGCGAGCGCTCAGCGCTAGATACGATATTTTCGATATGAGGTATCTATCAACAACAACAACCATACGAACGAAACAACCGAAACCAATAAGCAACTGACATGTAAATTTAGAACTCTTAACTAACGACAACATGGGCATAATAATTCGAGAGAGTCATCAATCCACGGAAAGTCTTAACACCGCGATTCAGAAAAATTACGTAATTGCAGAACGCCATCTATGGGCAAATAGGTAAAACGTCTGCACAATGAAAATTATGCTAGGGGCATTTTGCGTTTTAGTAATTTTATATTATCTCCGAAACTGTATGATCAATTGATATACTGTAAATGGCAAATCTTATCTGTATGAAGTATTGTCATAAGAATTAATATTTTGTTGCTCAAATAATCAACCAAACGTAAGTACGCCGAAAAAAAATTTTTTTAATGCAATAAAAGAAGTATAAAAGATAAAATATAAAAGATAGAGATATGGTATCGCGGACTTTTTTGTAGAAATAATTAAGACGAACCAGGTAGCCATACATTGTTTTTAATTTTAAGCAACTGTTTAGGCAGCGCACGCAAATAATTCTGTTTTATGAGGTATTTTTTTCCGACTTGCTAGACAAAAGTTGTGATAGCTCGGTTAATATACATGTTATAGAAACAATTTATAGCCTTTAGCACTCAGGAATAATGTAGCTTTCTGCCAGTTAAAAAATTTTAGAATTGGATTATGAGTTCCAGAGATTACCCCCTACATACAAATTATAAACTTAAAAATTTTACCTCTTTATAATATTAGTATAGATTATGAATATACTAAACCAAATACAATCAGGCGTCGAAAAATTTCTCCGCATCGCTGTCATCCGGAAACGTGCCCAGAAGACTGGCTGCATTGCCACGTTGAATGACAATGCTAATTATTTGAGCAAAGAACGAGCCAGCCATCTGGTCACGCAAAGTGTCGACCAGTCGGCGAGAAATGTCCTTAAAAAGGAGACGCGCACTCGGACCCCATGACCCTAGCGTTTCGACCCCAAACGGCTCAAAACTGTAATTACCCGTCCCACACCAGAGACCTACCCACCTTCCACGGCACCAACGTCATACCATCTGGTCTCTTTCCATCGTCACGTACCAAGCCACTAGGTTCTAATACTGCAGTACGCCGGCGGTGACAAGAGCTCGACGAATAATGTCATTGATGCTAGCGTGTCGTGCTATGCGGCCTGCGCTCTTGCAGCAGGAAAGGCCATGGTGTCCGAGACTGTCGACAGGTACTCCGCAGTGACACCGATGCGGAGCAACACAAGGTGCGCCTAAGCGGAGACAGACCGCGATCTGAAACGATGCGTCATCCATCATAGTACCTATGGTAGATGACGGGAGTGCTTGAAGCCACAAACCCGACTCCCACTCTCCTACAGCTAACAGACGCGCGCTCAGCAGTATTCGATGATGTATGAATCAAGTTATTCCGTATAATACTGCAGAGCGGCTCATCCCATCGTCTCTGAGAGGTCAGGTTGTCGGGCAAATCCGTGTTGGGACACGCCATTTTCCAAGCATTCAACGCATCGGTCAAACACTTAATTGTTTGCAAAATTTTCGTGCACCTACTTAAAAACAGTAAGCAATTTGATTACATCAGGCGATTTTAAATCGACATAAAACCGCCCGTGAGTTTAGTTTTATTTTCAATGGTTTTTTAACGTTAACATCATAATGCTAACAGCTTCCTGCACTTGCCGGTAATTATTTACACGCACAGAGTTGGAGACCTAGTTTATTTTATGTCCTATTGTCCTCATTTAAAAAAACCACCCAAGTGCGAGTCGGACTCGCACACGAAGGGTTCCGTACCATTAACCTTAGTTTTTATTATTTGTTGTTATAGCGACAATAGAAATACACAATCTGTGAAAATTTCAACTGTCCACCTATTACGGTTCTTGAGATAGGTACAGCCCGCTGACAGACAGACGGACGGACGGCGGAGGCTTAGTAATAGGGTTCCGTTGGTTACCCTTCGGGTACGGAACCCTAAAGATAACTAGGTAGGCAGGTTAGTAGGTGCAAGTGGTATATATAGTACCCTATTTACTATGAGATAGAAGTTTGGCTTAGTAGTATTTCGGTGGGAAGTCTGATAGGCTAATTAATAGTGTTGCAGAATCTGTTCGGAAGAGTCACCGCACCCTGGAACGCAAAGGGCAGTAGGAGGAACACGGATGGATGAGTTTTAGTCAGTAAGAGTCTGACACTCCCTTCGAGGAGTCATTGATTGAATTCCCATCTTTAAAAAAAAAAACAAATTAATAGTACTAAAACTCTGTTTTATGTTATAAGTCGATGTTATTGGTTATTTAGTGACCATTTACCTGTCACCCTGAAATATGCCACGCTCGATCCTTATCGTTTCGCTGTTTGCCTGGGTCTGTCGACATCTTGGATAGTGAAGGACCGTCCTCCACTGCCCCATACACGACATCAGTAAGGTGCGTAGAACTGCATCAACTTTGTACAGCTCCAGCACCCTCATGAGCCATTTATGTGGCACCGAGTCATAGGCCTTTTTATAGTCTATCCAGCATGATCTCTTCGGGAACGAAGAACCTGTTGGCTAATGGCTATGTCGATGAGGAGCAGCTCCTTAGTACCGCGGGACCCGTTCCTATATCCATTCTCAGAGGCAGACATAGTTGAATTACTATCAACATGATGGTTAATCTTTGCTCTCAAAATGGATGTAAGAACTTTATAAAACGTCGGTAAACACGTGATCGTCTATAATTTTTAGGTTCCGCAGTACTTCCTGATTTATGGAGCAGGTGGGTTAATCCAGTAGTTAAAAACTGGGGCAGCGACCCTGATTCTAAGGTAGACTGGAATTGAGATGCCAAGGGAGAGTGCGATCTTTGAAACCATTTAATCCAAAAGTTGTGCAGCCCGTCCGGTCCTGGAGATTTCCTATTAGACAACGTACGAACTGCACGAGCTAAATCTTGGGGGCTGATGGTGATGGTGGTGCCCCCATTTCTGGTGTCGGATTGCACGCACGTTCGACATCCCGAGTCCAATCACTCTCGGTGTGACTGACAGGCACCGACCAGATGCTGCCAGAATGAACTCATGGCTTCATCATCCGGTAGGCACGTATCAGTCACGCCTTGGTCCGGTCGCTTATTATTATTATAAAGAAGACTATACTTGATCTACTGAACAAATAAATGAAAATTTAAGAGTCGGTTTGTAATGGCAAAATGCATGTGAATATTTACCTACACCACGGTAACTATATTATCAAAAACTTCTTTTTTTTTGCCTGTTAAATCTAAGAATACGGTAAGTACCTACTTAACTATGAAAATTAAACCATATTGGTTCCACTTGTGTTAAATGTTCGTCGGGACCGTAGAGGTGTAGGTATTTGTCGAATTAAAATACAGGGCCCCAAGTCTGCTATTATAATAGTGTCAGAATGGTCTATCATTTATTTCATAATTTGTTGATTTTGACAAGTTTGGTAATCTAATAACATAAAAGCGTCATTATGACTTTCCAATGGTCAACCACTGACACTCTATTGAAAGAAATGGCATAAAATGGTAATCTCGTACATAATGACAAATGAATGACAGACGTATGCGGTAATCTGCTAAAATTTTGACAGTTCCTTCGATCAGTGACCTACCATTAGAACGTAATTGTGCACTCTTTGCGTATCCAATATCTTTCGGACAAACTTCGCCCCTCACTGGTGCGGTTGCAGTAGCCAAGCTTCAGGTCTCTGTGATTTTCGAGAAACTCAATGAGAGCCGAAAGGAAAAACCCAAACTACATATAGAAACTTGGGCCTGGCGTTACAGGGCTGAATTTCGCCATAAATTAGAGCATTTAGGAAGGAGCACTGAACAAATCAGACAATATTTGCCCATATTTTAGGTTATTATTTTAAATAGGTTACTAGCTTTAGCCCGCGTCTGTTCGCGCATATCTTGTTTTTTCCCGTTCCCGTATAGCCTAACATTTATATAGTTACAATATTTTTTTAAATCTGACTGATTCCCAGAGATTAGCTCGTTCAAACAAAAATAGATAAAGAAAAATGCATATTTTTGTGGCTGTTTCCCACATAAGACTCGTCGTTATAGAGATCTAAGACTATATACTCTGGAATGCACTTGCAGCTAAGCTGCAGCGCTCGTATCCTATAACGATGAGGTTTTAGGTAGCTACATAAAAGGGCTCAGGTTTTCAGTTTCTTTTAGCTGAGGTTTTCAGAAAACTATATTTTTTAGACAAGGACCATGTGCATCACTCCTGGCTTGCATTTGCTTATATTGTATCTAATAGGGTATTTGATGCAAACTTATATCAGGTACAGTAATCTGTTGATCTGTGTGATATTAAAATAAAAATCACACAGCGGTAAATCGTTTTAATAATTTATTTATTTATTTGTTATACGCTTTATTGTAATCATCTTCTTCATTAGGATTATCATAATATATGTGTAGGTAGGTTCTTCTAAATGAGGAAAATCTTGATTATTCCGATCATTGACAGCTGATGAAGATGCCCCAGAGGTTGAGGGGCCCGAATGAAAATAGCGGGATACTCTATTTGCTCGCACCCATCAAGAGTGACAAAAAACACTTGAAGCACCCACCTGAAACTAATTTATCTACATTACAGGGTATTTCGGACGGCAGGGACACGACCAGTGTCCGCACTGTCGACCTGGGATAATCTCCCACGTAATTCGACGTACGCCCCTTAATTTCCTAGCGCTGGTTACGTACGTCGCCACGCACCCCTGAATGCGTATGTGGCGCTACTTGACTTCTGGGACCTCGGGATTTATACCACCCATATGTACATAATATGGAATGCAATAAAATATTGAGTATTGAGTATTGAGACGGAGACGGACAGCCGGGGGGAGGTGAAATAAAATGCTTCTTCCTGGGGTATCTGGTTCCACAGGTTTCGGCTTCCTTTCTTCTAGTTGTTGCCTCTTCGACGGCTGTTCGACGACTGCGATTGAGCCAAAATTCGGCTCCGCTTATATACGGCCCGTTGTTACCTTAATGGCGACCGTGATTTTTAGACTCATTTTGCCTATGATTTTCATTTGCCCAATGAGGAAGTGATTTGGTGTGAGTGCTTCCTCCTCAGGGCTATCGGAGAGGTGAGTGAGAGGCCGAGAGTTGACGATGTGTTCGGCCTCTAGGAGGAGAGTGTGGAGTGCCTCCTCTCGTGGATGCCTTTCGTTGAGTGTGGCGTCCAGTGCGATTTTGATAGATCGCACCAAACGCTCCCATGCGCCGCCCATGTTTGGCGCACCGGGGGGTATGAATTTCCACTGCACGCCGATCTTCTCTGCTTCTGAGACGAGGTCTTCTTGCTTCAGGGTGTCGAGCGCTTCTTTAAGTTCTTTGTTAGCGCCGACGAAGTTGGTCCCGTTGTCGCTGTATATTTTCTTCGGTATTCCTCTTCTCGCGGCGAATCGTCTTAGCGCCATAATCATGCTGTCGGTGGAGAGCGAAGGAGTTAACTCAATGTGCACAGCTCTAGTTGTTAGGCATGTGAATAGAGCTCCCCATCTCTTTTCGTGTCGCCTTCCCACAGTGATCGTCATAGGGCCGAAGTAGTCTACGCCAGTGCACGTAAAAGGAGGGTTTCCGTGCATCAGCCTCTCAGCAGGCAAGTTGCCCGTTGGTAGTTCTTGTGGTCGCGCCTTCTTTGTTTTGCACCACTGGCATTGGTGTTGAACTGTCTTGATCGCTGACCTTAGTCCCAATATCCAGAAGCGTTGTCGTATTTCGTTCATCACCGTTGCGTGATTTCCATGATTGAAGTGACAGTGGAATTCTTCTATGATAAGTCGTGTTGTTTTGTCCTTGCTGTCGAGCACGATGGGTCGCTTGTAGTCTCTAGTCACACCCTGTATCGCGGTGATTCTTCCTTTCAGCCGCAGAAGCTCTTCTTCCAGAATTACGTCGAGCTTTTTTAATTTGCTACCGCCCTCTAGTTGCTTCCCTTGCTGTAGAAACTTGATGTCATCTCTAAAACTTGTTTCTTGGCTTCCTTTCAGCAGTAGAGTCTCGGCTTGCTCTAGTAGTCCGGTGTCCAGCGGTATATATTTCCTTTCCGTTGTTCTCGAAGGTCTCTGTTGATTCTCAACAGTCTTCGCCTTTTTTCCTTGCGTCGTTTTCCAGGTGGGATCTTCTTTGCAGACATTGACTACCTTTTTTCTTCTGCAGAGTTGTAAGAACTGCAATACTCTCGCAGTGGCTCGCCAAAGTCTCTTCCATGACGAAAATCTCTCGGGATCTGGTGATGGATGAAAAGTGCTTGTTGCCACCGCGACGTCCGCTGCCTTTTCTTCGCCGGTGATTCCTTTCTTGAAGGTTCTAGGAGCCGGCCAATGCGCTTCTCCTTTCTTCAGGAAGCTTGGTCCGGTGTACCATCGGTGGTTGCAGTCGAAGTCTTCTGGTACGTCACGCGTTGCGTCATCTGCTGGGTTCTGCGCCGTGGGCACCCATCTCCAGTCTTGCGGTTTGGTAAGATCTTCTATTTCCGCTAAGCGATGAGCCACGAACGTCTTGAAGGTTCTTGGGTCAGTCTTTATCCAGGAGAGTACGATGCTGGTCAGCCAAAATGGCAGTCGGTCCAAAATGTTTTCTTCGCTACCTTCAGATCCATTTCCTCTTCCACGGAGTGTGCCAATCTGCTTCCGAGGAGGGCCGCTTGCAGTTCAAGTCTCGGGATGGATATTGGCTTCAGTGGGGTAACTCTTGCCTTCGCCGCCACTAATCTGACATAGTAAGTTCCATCTTCATCCTCTGTTCTCCAGTAAACTGCCGCTGCATACGCTGACTCGCTCGCATCTGTGAAAGTGTGCAGCTCCCCCTCGGTGCGATGTGGTGCCAGGCACCTCGGAACCTGTAGGTCTTGGAGCAGTTTCATCTATCTTCTCCAGGTAAGTCTTCCATGCTTCGTACTCCTTCCCTTCTATTTCTTCGTCCCACCCGACGCCACTTCGCCAGATGCCCTGAAGTAGCTTCTTTCCTTGGATGAGAACTGGTGACGCTAATCCTAATGGATCGAAGGTCGACATTACTGCGCTGGTGACTTCCCTCTTCGTAGGAACTTGATGCCCCTTAACTATTTCTTCTGGTGTGTTCCGGAGGTTTGCTCTGAAGCCGATGGAGTCTTTTCTCGTGAACCAGCGAAGTCCTAGTGTCTTTCTTCCTTCTCTCCGAGGTCTACTTCTGTCTTCTCTGTGGCATCGGTCTTCAAGTCTTGCAGTAGTTCAGGTTGATTCGATGCCCATCCCCTGAGTTCGAAGCCTGCCTTCTTGTGTATGAAGTCTACTTGTGCTGTCACTCTTCTGAAGTTTTCTTCTGAATGGAAGCTGTGCAGGTAATCGTCCATGTAATGGTTCAGCTCGACTGCCCTTGCTGCTTCTGGAAATTGCTCCTTGTAGTCCGCTGCGTTTCGGTTTTTGACGTATATTGCTGTACTCGGAGATGATGTTGCGCCGAAGATAACTGACGTCATCCTGTACTCTTTCGGTGACACGTCTCGTCGATCTCCTCGCCACAGGAACCTCAGGCTATCTCTGTCTTCCGGTCGAATACGAACTTGAAGAAACATTTCCTTGATGTCGGCTGCCACTGCCAGCGATCCTTGTCGAAACCTAAGTAGTATCCCGAAGAGCGACTGCAGTAGGTCTGGTCCTGGTAGTAGAGCATCATTGAGGCTTCTTCCTTTTGATTTGGCTGCAGCGTTGAAGACGATTCTTATCTTCTTCTTCAAAGGATGTACCACGGAGAAGTGAGGGAGGTACCATTTTTTCTTGGAGTCTTCTTGTCCCACAGGTGCTTCTTCTGCATACTTGCTATCGATGAGATGCTGGATCTGCTTGATGTATTCTGCCTTCAGCTGAGGATCCTTGTCCATCTTCTTTTCTATGTTGAACAATCGGTTCTTTGCAGACGTGTAGCTCTCAGGCATCTGTTCATCTTCATTCTTCCATAAGAGTCCAGCTTCGAATCGTCCATCTTCGAGTCTTCTGCAGGTCTTCTCTAAGATGGTGAGTGCTCTTCCTTCTGAATCTGTAGTGGGTCTTCGTGGTTGTACACCAAGCGCCTCGATTGCAAAGTGATCCTTGATAGCTTGATGCATTTCTTCTTCTGGCGTGCTGACGTGGAGACAAGTGTCCAGGAAGTGAACTACTCTCGCAGCCCCGACGTCTGACCCATGGAGCACCCATCCCAGCCCTGTTCTTGAAGCAACTGGTTCTCCTGGTTTCCCTCTTCTTATTTCTTGAGTCACTATTAGCTCCCAATTATCTTGACCGATGAGTAGCTGTGGTGACTCCTCTTCATAATATAGAGACTCGGTGATCTTCTTCAAATGTAGGCATTTTTCTATCCTTTTCTTATCTAGGAACTGCGGTGTAAGCTTCAAGTCATCGATAGTCCGGACTTTCTTCAAGGTCTTCTTGTATCCTTGATGAACCCCTTTCACTGTAAGGTCCAGCGTTTGAGAATCCTTCTTCTTTATTATCTTGCCTCCTACTGTTTCAATGGCTAGTTCCTCCTTGTTGCCTTGAGCGCCGACTTCTTCTGCCACTTTTTCGTCAATAAGTGACACTGTTGACCCTTCATCCATTAGGGCCAATATCCTTTTTGATCCTTTCGACCCGAATACTTCTACTGGAATTATCTTCAGGTATGCCCTTGTACTATTGACTGCATTCACTGATGCCATGACGTTTGCTACTTCTTCTTGTGTTTCCGTCTTGTTCTCTCCCGAGGTCCTGTCGTTTGACTCGACATGCAGCAGGTGATGATGCCACCTTTTGCATTCCTTGCATGGTGGTTTCCTGCAGCTCTCCTTTCGATGTCTCCCTTGAAGACACTTGAAGCAGACGCGACTTCTTTTCACCATTGCCCATCGATCTTGTACCGACGCCTTCTGAAACTTCTGACAGTCGACTAGGAAGTGTTCACCTTCACACTTGGGACAAGTCTTCTCTCTTGGCTGTCTTGCTTCCCTTTCCTTGAAATCCCGTTCCTTTTCTCGCGTTGAATGCGCCGCTTGTCGATGAGTTCTTCTGAAGCCGGTCTTCTCTTCCGAAGTCGCGAAGGCTCCACATTTGTCCGCTTCCAAGTTCAAAAATTTAGAAACCATTGTCAGGTCGGAGAACTCGCCTTCTTCTGATGCCGCAGTGAAGTCGTACTATCGGAACTTGAGAATCGTTGGCATCTTTTCGATGATTTGTTTCACCATCTCAGGTGAATGTAGGTATTGTGGTTTCTTTAAACCCCTTATCGCTGCTACGCTGTTGTTGATTTGGCTCGCGAAGATGCAGATGTCTCTTGGATTTTCTGAAATCTTCGGCAACGCCTTGACCTTGTCCAATTCTGCCAGCACCAGCGCATCAGGTCTTCCATATCTTCTTCTGAGGGCCTGCATCACTTCCAACGGAGATGCTTCAGAGTACAGCAGGCTCTTGATAGCTTCTCTTGCATTGCCCTTCAGTGCTCTTCTTAGTCGAGCCATATTCTGAACTTCGTTGAACATAGATGCTGTATCTTCGTAGACAACCTTGAAGGCTAACCACTCGCTGCTGTTGCCGTCGAAGTAGGGTAACTCGTGGATATACTTCGGCTGCGCTGCTGATCCTTCTCTTGTGGTAAGGGCTTCTTTCAACACCTTCGCCAGTGCTTGAATTTCGCTCGTACCTTCTTGCGTGGAGGAGATCTCTTCAGGTTTCACCTTCTTTGGCTCTTCTGAAGGTTGCTGACCTCGTTGCTCGGGTTTTTCTATGTTGCCTTCTTCTAATACAGATGTCTCGATCCAGTTCTGCACCTGTGCTGTTCTGTCTTCCTGGTCTTCATCCACGGAGTCCTCATCTTCACATTGTGCCAGCTCCAATCTGACACGGGCTAGCTTCGCCGCAGCCTGCGCTTGTTTCAACTCCAGGCATGCCAATTCTTCTCTGGCTTCCAGCTCGCGTCTTCTGGCTGAGGAGCTCGTGGTACCTAGCACGACGACCGACCCCCTTTGGCTTAAGGGTTGCAGCAGACCCGCGAACACCCTTGTCTGGAATATCTTCTGGGGTCTTCTTGGTCGTCTCCTTCTGTGCGGCTTCATTTTTCTTCTTTCCGTTAGACGCCGCTGTAGTCGCAGTCCTCCGTAGTCTCGGTCACCGTAGTGCCCTCCGTGTTCGTAGTACCCGAAGAAGTATTTGAATCCGACGTGGTTGTTGTTCCTGATGACGCTGACGCTGACGTGACCCCTTCTGATCCCGATGCTTCTTCTGTCGCGTCCTTATCTGAAGGACGGGACCCGGGACGTGAGGGAGCATCCTTCTGCGACCTGGTAACCGGCATCTTGACGCAATCTTCTTTTCTTCTGGGCTTCTTCTGGATTCTTCTGTACTCTTCTGCAGGGATCCCGCTTCGAAGGACCAACTATTTCGGACGGCAGGGACACGACCAGTGTCCGCACTGTCGACCTGGGATAATCTCCCACGTAATTCGACGTACGCCCCTTAATTTCCTAGCGCTGGTTACGTACGTCGCCACGCACCCCTGAATGCGTATGTGGCGCTACTTGACTTCTGGGACCTCGGGAGACGGAGACGGACAGCCGGGGGGAGGTGAAATAAAATGCTTCTTCCTGGGGTATCTGGTTCCGCAGGTTTCGGCTTCCTTTCTTCTAGTTGTTGCCTCTTCGACGGCTGCTCGACGACTGCGATTGAGCCAAAATTCGGCTCCGCTTATATACGGCCCGTTGTTACCTTAATGGCGACCGTGATTTTTAGACTCATTTTGCCTATGATTTTCATTTCGAGCCGAAACCCTTGGAGCCTTTATTTATTGTTTTTATGTAAAAAACCCTTACAATATATACATTTCTGGATGCGTCAGACCTTACTCTATAATCTAGAATACAAATCTTTTTGACAGTAGATGTCGCTGCGCCCCCGCAAGGGGGCGCGGCAGGCGGTGTCAGGGCGAAGCCCCCTGACCGCAGTAACCACACCTCGGCCCGTCAATACGGGCCGGTCATTTTGTTGGCAACAAAAATGCCATGAGAATTTGGCGTGCGCCTGCCACTATTTTCATAGCCAACAGTCGCACGCCTGTGGTTGGGTCGCTGAAGTGTTTTGCTATAGGCGCGTCGCGACTGTTTGTCGCTTCTTCACGGCACCTTCGGCGGTCAGTCCCCGCCGAGTGAGACCCCCAGTGACCTGGGGGAGGCCCAGCGAGAACGACCAGCGACGAAGGTGTCGACTTTGGTCACGCACCTGCAGCAAGGAATGAGTGGCTCTCGTCCGCACCGGTTCTCAGATCTAGCCGATTGCGGCCCGGACTGCAGAGCCGAGTGTGTGTGTGGGCGGCCTTGTGTTGTGAGTACTGCCGCCCAGTGCTAATGCACCGAATAAGCCTATATTAACCTAGGAAACATATTCGGTGCGTGAGTACTAGCGCCTGTCTAGTGGCGAGTGTATGATTTTCGGAACGCAACCTGCCTATATTAACTTAGCACAGGTCGCGCGCCGGGATGCGAGTGATGTGTACAGTGTCACTGTTTGAGTAGGCCGCGTGTAGCGGGAAGCGGCCTACTCGGCGTCAGCCCGGTGAGGTGCGACGGGGCCGTCTACGTCCCCGACCAGGTCGCGGGGGAGGCGCTTCGCGTCAGGCGGGCGCGCGCGCCAGGGCGCAATTTGCTTGACGTGGGGCCAAGCGGATGCGTCGGCGCGCGCGAACATGCCTTTCGCGAGGCGCTGCACAAACTCATCCAGGCCCTCAATCCCGAGGTCCCGCTGGATGACATCATTCCTCACCATGTAAGGGGCATGCACTATGGTCCGCAGCGCAAGGTTTTGTTGCGTGCGGAGCTTCGCGCGATTCCCCTCACACGTGAGGGCGAACCAAGCGGGGGCGGCGTACGTCAGAATCGGGCGTATGTACGTCTTGTACACACCCAACGTGACGCGCGCCGGCAGCTGGGACGAGAGCACCGGACGGAGTTGTGCGCGGGCGACCTTCGCCTGGGCGGCGACCCGGCGGACGTGCGGCCCCATCGTGAGCCGACGGTCGATGGTCACACCGAGGTACTTCGCCTGGGGGGACCACTCGACGTCGACTCCTTGCAGCTTTAGGGGCGGTGGGAGGCGCGCTGAGCCTGTAGCTATCGCTTGCGTCTTACCCACGTTAACCGACAGTCGCCACTTGGCGAGCCAGGCGGGAAGTTCGTCTAGCGCGCGCTGCATCTTAGACGCCGCGTGGCTAGTGTTTAGTGATGTTGCAATGTACGCGGCGTCGTCAGCAAACAGCGCGAGCGTAGCGAGAGGGGTGGCGGGGATGTCGTCGGTGTAACGTGAGTAACACGCCGGCGAAACGCAGCTGCCCTGCGGCACGCCCGCCCGGACGGGGCGAGGGGTGGACAGCGCGCCGTCGACCACCACTCGGAAACTCCTGTTAGAGAGGAAAGATTGGACCACTTTGACAATGCGACGGGGCGCAGGGGAGGTGGCTAGTTTGTAGACTAGCCCCTCATGCCAAACTCGGTCGAAGGCCTTCTCCATGTCGAGGAATACTGCTACCGCGTATTCCTTCTTGTTCATCGTCGAAGACAGCAGGTGCAGTACCCTCGACAGTTGGAGCGTCGTACTGTGGTCTGCCCGAAATCCGAATTGTTCGGGTCGTGGGACGATGTGCTGCTGGAGATGACGCAGCAGGAGTGACTCGAACACCTTGGAGATGGTGGGCAGCAGAGTGATGGGCCGATAGCTCGCCGGCTTCAGGATGTTCTTCCCGGCCTTGGGCAGCATGATGACGCGCCCTTCCTTCCATTGTGTAGGGAAGGCCCCGGTGCGCAGTATCCCCGTAAACAGGCGCGCCAAGGCCGCGACCATACGGTGCAGCAGGTGGCGCAGCGCTGTGTTGGTGATACCGTCGGCACCTGGGGCCTTCCGTGGCTTCGTGCGTTGTAGGGCGCGTCTAACTGCGCCCGGCGAGAAGAAGATGGCGTCCTCATCGGGAGCTATCGGCGTGGCAAAGTAATCCCCAAGGTGTTGCTCGACTGCCGCGACATGTGCGTGCTCGGCGGTCGGGTTCGGGCAGAACTGACGCTCCAGGTGGGCGGCGAAGATCTCCGCGCTTTCCTCCGCAACGTATTTGAGCGCCCCGTCGCTATCTTGTAGAGGGCGCACCGGAGCTGGGGTATGTGTTATCTGGCGGCACAGCTGGTGCACTGACGGCCAGTTGCCCACTGCGGCGTCAATGCGTTCCTCCCAGCTCGCGGCGGCCTGAGCTCGCAACTCGGCCTTTACCCTCTCCGCGAGACGGTTGAGTGACGCTTTTTGTGTGGGGCAGCGAGTTTGCTGCCACTGCTTGCGCAGGCGCCTCTTCTCGGCGACCATTGCGCGCAGCCTGGGCGGTAGGGGCGGCTGTAGCCCTCTCCCCTCCGTAGGCGTGGTGGTAGTCGCCTCCTCTAAGGCGCTTTGCACGCAAGCAGTGACGTCACTGGCAAGTAGATCAACGTCCGCGGCGGTATTGATGGGCCGAGTCGGTGTAGTGGCCTCAATCTTTCCTACGAACTTTGTCCAGTCCGTTCGTCGGCGTGGCGCTAATGGCTTCAGTCGGGTCGGCATCCCCGATAAGACGACGAGTACTGGCTGATGGTCAGATTGTAACTCGTCGTCGATCACTTCCTGCGTGATCTGGCAGTTTAGCCCTCGATGGACGACGATGTCCAGCACGTCGGGCATGTGGCGGTCGTTATCCGGGTAGTGGGTTGGGGTTTCAGGGCCGGACACCGTCAAGCCAAGGGCTTCGGCCTCGGCAAAGAGTTGTCTCCCCCCGGTATTCGTAGTGTGCGCATTCCACGCTGGGTGCTTACAATTTAAGTCACCGGCGAGGATGGTCGCGTTCTGCGATTGGTACATAAGCGCCCGCAACTCAGCCGAAATTAACTTTGTTTTGGGCGCCTTGTACCCGGCGTATATATTCAGGTCCTCGCCGGCTACGTGCAGCTGCACACCCAGCGCGTACATGCTCTGCAGTGACGGCAGGGGGAGTTCCTGGTGGACGATCCTTCGCCTTACCAGTACTGCCAGACCTCGGTATGTAACGTTCTGAGCCGACCGTTCGTCTCTTTCCTGTAAGCGAGATAGCCCGGGAACCTTATCCTGTCTTCAGGTTTCAGGAGCGTCTCGCTTATCAGCGCCACGTCGACTTCTGATCCCTCAGGAGATGGCGGAGAGGGGCGACCTTGTCTTGGAGGCCACGGGCATTCCAGTGAATGACCCTCAACGGCCTACTAGACATTGTAGAGGTTAAGTAAGTCGGTCAGGCCGTCGAGGATCACTTGCCCTGCGTCTTGTCCCTGCCTGATGGCCTTCAGCAGGTCCATTTGCAGTCTGATAGCGCAGGCCGTGACGTCCTTCTGGTTGCTAGCGCCGGCATTATTGCTGGCGCTCTTGCCTTCGTGCGACTTGTTGCTATTCATATTGGGTATGCGCTTGGCTTGCGTTTTGCCGGCGCTAGCCAAATTGACCTTTTTCTTGCCTGCAGCCTGCGCCTTTTCCTGGGCAGGGACGGCCTGTGCGGTGGTAGTTTCCGCATCGGTCGCTGGGGGCTTTGGCTTCCTGCCTTTGCCCGCTCTCTTCTTGTTTTTCTTCCTCCGCCTTGAGGAGGAGGCTCCGTTGCGGTTGGTGGGCCCGTTGGCTGCCGCCATTAACGAGGCGCCCGCGCCGCCTTGTGCCTCTCCTTGAGGCCCGTCTGCGCTGGATTGGCGGCGCGGTACTGAGCTAGTAATGGCGACAGTCCCCGCCCGCTTGTTCCTAGTCTCCCTTTGGAAGACGGGGCAGCTGCTGTGGCTTGCTGGGTGCGCGCCCCCGCAGTTGACGCAGGTGGCGGGTTCTTCTCTCGGGCGCGGACAATCGCGCGCAGCATGCCCCTCGCCGCATCTGACGCAAGCGAGCGGGCGGTGGCACTGGTGCGATGAGTGCCTAAATTTCTGGCACCGGTGACACTGGGCGGGCCCACGTTTTCCCCGCCATGCCTCTATCTTGACACCCCGCATGAAGAGGAGTACGGTGGTGTCGAAGATGCGGCGCACGTCCGGCGTCCGCTTCAGCATCGCGAAGAACACGCAGCCCGGTCTTCCTTGGCGCGCCCTAATGTGGCGCACGTACTCGGGCTCGTGTCCTAGGGTGCGGAGCTCCTCCTCGATCTCCTGGGGATCTGTGTCCGCAGGCAGCCCGCGGATCGCTACCTTGAGTAGCTTCTCCGCTGGGAGCGAGTAGGCAAACCAGCTTATGCCGGCTTCCTTCTCCAGATTGGTGAGGTAGCGCTGGACCAGCCGGTATTCGTCCTCGGACTCCGGTGAGAATCGAACTCCGGAGCCATAGGGACGAGCGCTGGGCGGCCGGCCCAGTTTGCCGGCTAGTGCCCTGAAGTGGGTAGCTCAGTTGGGAAGTTTTTCGACAACCAGCGGAGGGTAGCGAGGCCTCTTCTTGTTGGCCGTTTGGGGGCCTGCGGCCGCGTTATTTGCGGCGGCGCCCGCTACTGGGGCTGCCTGGGACGAAGTAAAATAAGTGGGACTTACCCCGTCTTGCTGTTGGGAGGTGAGGCTCTGCGACATGTTGCTCGGGCCCCGCGACAGGCGCTCGCTGGCGTGCGAGCGCGGCGAGCCGAAGCGATGCCGCTTGGCTTCCTCCTCCTCTTCGTCCGAGCTCCTGCGTCGGCGCTGGGCTCTGACCTCCTGGTACTCCAGGACCATTCCCTGGTCCTCCAGTGGTGGAGACGCCGGCGCGGAAGGTGCGTCGTCTAGGGACGCGAGCGACGCGTTTGACCCCGCGCGCGATGAGTGGGCCGAAAAGATCGCAAAGCTCGCAGGCGCGTCGTAGGCGGACGAGCGCGGCGGCGCGGGTGAAGCGGGTGTGGAGGGGGTTGCTGGCCGCGCGATGCCCCTCTGCAGGCGCGGGTCGCGCGAGGTGGTGTGCGCGGACGATGCCGCAGCGCCCGCCGGCAAAAAGCGGGGCGCGGCTGGTGACGCGGTGCACGGTTTGGAGTGCGCAGTGGGTACACCGGGTGCACTCACAAGCGCGGGCGCAGCCCCGCGGGTGGGCGCCGGCGGCGAATTTTTATTGTTTATGCGGGTAGGCGCAAAAGTTTGGGTGGCGGTTGGCGCAGCGGTTTGCGCGTACGACTTCGCCTGCGTCGCCCCGGGGCGCGCACCGGGAGCACGTTGCGGTGCTGAGCGAGCGGCGGCGGCGGACTCGCGAGTCACGGGCGCTGCACCGCGATCGGTCGAGGGCGCGCGGTGCGCGGCGGGCGCGGCCGAAGTGCGGGTAGGCCGAGCCGCTTTTGACGGCGGCGCGGCTGTTCCCGCGGACGATGAGAGCTTGGAGGCGGCTGAGGCTGCGGTGGTGTCTCGATACTTCGCTGCAGCTGGCGGTGGGTGTAGGTGGGCTCCGGCGGCCGCCGAGCCGGTCAGCGCCCTGCCAATATTTGGCAATGACGCCACCCGGCCCAGCGTCGGGCGGAGCTCGGCGGGTGGTGGGTCTTCTTCCGGGGCGCCATCGCGGCCTGGAGGGCCACGGGCGCCGGTCGACGACATCTTCTTCGAAATACTTCTTCCCCGCGACCGAAGTGAGGGTAGTTACACTGGCGGCGAAAAGGTGCTCGGCCCCACGGCTGTGCGAGCGAACAATGTCCGAACGCACAGTCGGGGGGTACTTGGTGAGCGCGGTCCGTGCGGTGTGTGCGGGTAGGCAGTTGGTAGCAGGTACTGGTAGCGACTACCGACACACGGAGACTGGCCGATCCTCTTTTTGGTATCTAATCATAATAAAAAGTTTCTAGAACAAAAACTTCTAAATTTTCATCATAACAAACTTTCACTATACATTTTCGTAAATATCTTTAAAACTATAAGTCCTATCGACTTAATTCTTTTTGTAAAATAGGTTTTGGGTCAAGACCTTTATTTTGACACTAATTACAATACAATATCTCCATAAACAAAAAACCTCGTTTTCAACTTACGTAATTATTTACAATGCAAAAACTTTACTTTAAAATTTCCTTACAAAACGTTAAAATATTATCATATTGGAGTCTTATTAGATCTAGCATACACAAATAATACTCATTAAACTAATTAGAAAGTAATTAGAACACAAACTACTTAAATCCTAAGTTCTTAATTAGTTCCCTAACTAAACATCAAATTATCATTACATTTAAACTTTATTTAATAGAACAAACATAAAGAAACCTTACTTGACTTACATAAAAAACCTTACATAACTAATTACACAGAAATTAAACCTAAAGCAATTAAAATCTATGCGAATCTAACTAGTTCTCTTTTCGTACATCAAGACAACATTCCTCATTTACATGGTCGCCCCTACCACTACTTGCGCCTAGGGACGTGGACGGGGTCTCGTCGCCGACACAGGGTGCCATTACACAGAGACATTGTGTGTGTGTGTATGTGTGCCCACTTTGAAAACGACTGTACTAAAGAAATCTTGCAAATGAGAAATCTAGATGTTAGGACCTTGACTAATATTAAATATAGGTAATGAAAATAACACTCTCTATGCTTGTTAACAAAACTAAACTAAATAATGTTATTAAAAACCCGTGAATAAAACAAGTTAACTAACCGAGCATGGCTGAATTCATTATGTTACATTCTTGCACTGTACCAGTTCTGTACTGTACAAGTTGATGACAACAAACTGTTTTCAGAAGACAACATCCACATTGAATAACACTTATCGGTGTCCTAGTGTCGGTTTATTTCCATCTGGTCTACTTTCATCAAGAGCGAGCTTGGAAGATGAAGTTATTTTCATTTACCTGAAACAAACATTTATCATTGGACTATTAGGTCTAGCACTAGCATTTAGAAATAAACATCTAAGTGGCTAATTTTGGTAAACATAAGCGGCCATATTGCATTTCCATTGCAGGGTCGCTGGCCTCCTCTCTGCCGACAAACTGCCACGCAGTTTGGTGGGTGTATATGATACGTATAATGTTTGGTTTAAAATAAATAAATAATAATAATAATAATTATTATTATTATTAGAATAGATTACAATTGAACGTGCAGATTCAGTCTGGATTGGTGATGTTTTGAATATGAATTTGTTGCACGTTCTGGTATTATTTTTAAAAATAAAGCCATTAACAGACAACTAAACAGAATCTATAAAATACCATTTAGTTTGTTTCCATGAAATTTTAGGTACGTACAAAAATGTTAAATGTTACGATATAGGAATATCAAATACTAACTGTTTGAGGCGCGACCCATTCCTGTACAATAGAGAGAATTTATTCATTTTCCAATCTTTACCTTCCTATTGTATTGCAGCGGTCCGTTGCTATTCCCTATATTAATATTGTAGTCTTTGGTCGCAATCACAGCAGCCGAACACACCACTTCATAAACACACAATCATGCAATCCTTCTGCTGCCATCTATCGGTCATAGCTTTAAACTCGTTTGAACTTTATTTCCCGTTAGTGCCTGAATTATTGCGGGTAGCAATTTCAATAGATTTCTACTCTGAGCGACTAAACAAAAACAAATGGACAGGCGCTTAAAGCATTGAAGCACTGGACTTCCACGTAACTGAAGTAACGTAACTGGGCCCCTAGTTTGCAAATTTTTATAAATTCGTCATTCCAACACGGTGCCATTGTCATTTTACTAAAAGTTCGTAATCTGCTAAATTCATAATGGCCGATCATTGGTCGGTCAGTGGTCTCGTAATAGAATCGTAGTGGAATGACAGTGTCGTATTGCCATTATTATAAATCCCGTTAGTAGAAATTATTTTTGAAAGACTTCTACTAAATTTGAACATTAATTTATGCCAGATTTCTTTTATATGTTTATATTTTTATAGATTACTAGCTGACCCGCGCGGCTTCGCTCCCGTCAACTGGTTACTCTACCTACCCTGCCTACCCTACCTACCCTACCTACCCTACCTACCCTACCTACCCTACCTACCCTACCTACCCACCCTACCTACCCTACCTACCCTACCTACCTACCCTACCTACCTACCCTACCTACCTACCCTACCTACCTACCCTACCTACCTACCCTACCTACCTACCCTACCTACCTACCCTACCTACCTACCCTACCTACCTACCCTACCTACCTACCCTACCTACCTACCCTACCTACCCTACCTACCTACCCTACCTACCTACCCTACCTACCTACCCTACCTACCTACCCTACCTACCTACCCTACCTACCTACCCTACCTACCTACCTACCCTACCTACCTACCCTACCTACCTACCCTACCTACCTACCCTACCTACCTACCCTACCTACCTACCCTACCTACCTACCCTACCTACCTACCCTACCTACCTACCCTACCTACCTACCCTACCTACCTACCCTACCTACCTACCCTACCTACCTACCCTACCTACCTACCTACCCTACCTACCTACCCTACCTACCTACCCTACCTACCTACCCTACCTACCTACCCTACCTACCTACCCTACCTACCTACCCTACCTACCTACCCTACCTACCTACCCTACCTACCTACCCTACCGTACAAAAACAAAAACAAAAAAAAAAAAAAAAATAGATGTTGGCCGATTCTCATAGATACCGGATAAGCACAAAAAATTTCATCAAAATCGGTCAAGCCGTTTCGGAGGAGTATGGCAACGAAAACTGTGACACGAGAATTTTATATATTAGATTTATTAGTGTTCTATGCAATCTGAAGTAGTAAGAAGTTCGTAAATAGCAAAAACATGATGAAACTCATAGATATAGAATGCCTAGATAGATCATATGAAGTTGAATATCGTAGCTTATCTTGTACTCAACACTTTTAATGGAAACATTTCATGTCACAAAACCCCGAAATCTCGAGAAAAATATCAGCTGTTTCATACATTTTCATTGGCTAAATATTGCATTGTGTATGAAACAGCTGATTTTTTTCTCGAGGATTCGTGGTTTTCCCAAAGTAAAAGTTGCTTATTAATCATGTGTAGTTTCACTGCCTAAGAGGTTGCTGGTGTTTTACAAATAACCCTGTATAATTGTTTACTCTGTAGAGTTAAATGATCATTTATGAAAATAGGCTTCGCCAGGCCGTCCAATCCAGCATCAGCTGTTGAGCAGTGAAGCATTTTTTTTTTTTTTGACTATTAATAGTCACGCGCTTGACCACCATCTTACCTGATGGTAAGCGATGATGTGGTCGAAGATGGAGCACGCCTGCCCAGAAGCAACCTATTCACTCTTGACTTAAAGACTCCCAGGTTGTAGCTATCAGGAAACACACGACTCCGGCAGGGAAATCCACTCCTTAGCTGTACGCATTATGAATGTGTTCCCAAAACGTTTTGTGCGTGTGGGTGGGATGTCCACCATGTACCGGTGGCGCATCGCCGTTCGTCTTGTGGTCCGATGATGGAACGGGCTTGGCGGAATTAAATTATGCAATTCCGTCGCACATTCCCCAAAATGCAACCGGTAAAAAACCGAAAAGCTAGCAACTCGTCGTCGATGCTCAAGACCTTGGAGTTTCGTCGCGACGAGCCTCTCATTGCCAATGATCCTCTTGGCTCGTTTCTCAATTGACTCAAGGGCATCAAGCTGGTATCTGGCAGATCCGTCCCAAAGATGCGAGCAGTATTCCATACACGATCGAACTTGCGCTTGATAAAGTTTGAGCAGCTGTTCCGGCGTGAAGTACCGTCTCACCTTTGCTAGGATCCCCAACTTCTTTGCAGCCACTTGAGCTTTTGCCTCTATGAAAGGGCCAAAATTGAGAGTAGATGTTAATGTAACCCCAAGAAGTTCAAGTTGGTCGGTTATCGGCACTGTTGCACCTCGGGAAGATGGAGCTGGGTGGAATTGGCTCCTTTTGGCGGAAAATAGATACGCTTGGGTCTTAGCAGTATTGAACTTGACCAGATTGGCATCACCCCATTCAGAGACAGCCTGTAAGGACACATTCAAGCGCTCAGCCATAGCCTCCCGGATAGACCGGATCTGCGACCCACCAGCTCGTGCGTCGGACACGTATCTCTCAGCAACAGTGCTGTCGTCTGCATACCCAAAGGTACCGGGTTTAAGCAGATCATTAATATGCAGCAAGAAGAGTGTTGCCGAAAGCACCGACCCCTGAGGAACCCCGGCATTAATATCCAGCAGTCCAGACGAGCAGCCATCTATGACCACTCGGATAGACCGATCCCTCAGGAAATCTGCGATCCAATCACACAAACCGGCGGGCAGACCGAAGGAAGGAAGCTTACTAATAAGGCTATCGTGCCAGACCCTGTCGAAGGCCTTCGAGATGTCAAGGGAGACCGCTAGTGCCTCCCCGTGCTTCTCTATGGCTTCACTCCAGATGTGAATGGCATACACTAGAAGATCCCCAGTTGACCGATTTCGGCGGAACCCGTATTGTCGGTCACTAAGGATATCATTCGCTTCTAGGTACGCCAGGAGCTTATGATTCAGCACGCGTTCCATAGTCTTACAGAGTATGGACGTTACCGAGATGGGCCTATAATTCGACGGGTCAGCATGACTACCCTTCTTGGGCACGGGTTGCACGTTAGCTTGCTTCCAAGCCTTCGGCACTTTTCCAGTCTCAAACGAAAGGCGAAATAGGCGTGTCAAGATCGGAGACAACTCAGGCGCACAAGTTTTCAGAACAATTGCCGGTATCCCGTCGGGGCCACTAGCCTTGTTTACGTCTAGATTACGGAGTACCCTACGGACGTCCTTCTGATGAATGCGAATATTCGACATGCTCGACTCGCATCCACCAGGAGAAGCAGGGGGCCTCGCGCCACCAGGATCCAGACGCGAAGATTCCGCAAACAGGGAAGCAAACAAGTTCGCTTTCTCCTCAGCGGAGTGGGCAAGCGTCCCGTCAGGTCTCAGCAGTGGTGGTAGTGAGGGGCGGCAGAAGTTCGATTCGACCGACTTAGCCAGGATCACCAGGGACTTAGCAACCGTGAGAATACCTATTTCATAAAAAAAAATCTCTTAAAGATACTCTGGACCCTAGCTGGTATATAGCTCGTACGGCTCGCTTTTGTAGGACAAATATATTTTGTATGTCAGCAGCTTTTCCCCACAGTAACATACCATAGGACATAACACTATGAAAATAACTAAAATAGACTAACCGTGCTGTGTTTTGTTTTCTTAGCGTTTAGAACTAGATTTTTTGTTGCGAACCAATTCGTAACCATGGTGAGTGCACTATTTACGTCGTCAAAATCGTGTCTATTCCTATCAACTTTAAAAATAAGGGAAGTATCATCAGCAAAGAGAACAACATCACATGTACCTTTTAAATAGAATGGTAAATCATTTATATATACAAGAAACAAAAATAGACCCAGTATTGACCCTTAGGGTACAGCTTTTTTTTTTTTTTTTTTTTTGTGACGGGGGGAAATCCTCATGGATGTCCTCCGCCCTGGGGCGGGCGGAGGGGTCTGTCAGACTCTTACTGACTAAAACCACCCCGGTGCTCCATCTCTCACCAACCGGAGATCGCGAGAACTAATGCGACTTCCGTAACCCGTCTCTGCGGGCCACCTCGGGTCAGCGGGGGGAGTGAGGTGTTTGACTCCCCCCACGACGTCAAAGAGGGGCGCACGGGAACACCACGCGCCGCCACCTCGGGGCCGAATGAATGGGGGGCGACGGACATCCCCAATTCCGCCGCCCCTAGACCCAGTTAGGGGGGCCGGAAGAGGGCAGCGTATACCCTCCTCCGACGCCCGGTGCGCCTGCTGCGGGCTGGGAGAGAGGTTGAGATTTCCCTCTCCCTTTCCGCAGCCTCCTTCTGCGCGATAACTGTTTCGCAGAAGGAGACCACCGCGTCCCAGGACTCCTCGCCGTCGACCATAGCACGAACTACAGCCGACAGCGAGAGATCACTGCCTACCACAGAGATGAGGGCACGGCGCGGCTCCTCCCAAGCGGCACACTCTGCCAGCGTATGCCGCGCCGTGTCCTCCCGACAGTCGACGCAGTGGTGACACCGAGCGTCCGGCTCCCTGCCTATGCGACACAAGAACCTCCCGAAGCAGCCATGCCCCGAGAGGACCTGCGTCACACGAAATGTCAAGGAGCCGTGCCTTCTCCCGAGCCACAGCTCGAGCACTGGCCGGATGGCCTCGATAGTGACGAGGCCGGCGGAAGGGCGTGACAGGCTCTCACGCCCTTCCGCCAAGACAAAGACACACACAATACAAGAAACAAAAATAGACCCAGTATTGACCCTTAGGGTACACCTAACTGAACGGGTAGCCCGGAAGACTTCGCACCATTAACATCTACACACTGGAACCTCATCTGCCTAGCCTTTTCCCTACTATATTGGGGTCGGCTTCCAGTCAAACCGGATTCAGCTGGATACCAGTGTTTTACGTGGAGCGGCTGCCTACCAGACCTCCACAACCCATTAACTGGGTAACACGGTACTTCATGGCAAGACTGGAGTCAGATTTACTGGCTTCTGACAATCCGTAACGACTGCCAAAGATCTACAAATGACAGCCGGGACCAACGGCTTAACGTGCTTTCCGAGGCACGGAGGAAACTCGCTATATTAAGATGGTCACCCATCCATTTTTTTTTTTTTTTTTTTTTTTTTTTTTTTTTTTTAAACTGGGAAAAAATGCATTACGCATACCCTCCCGTCGGGGGAACGGGAGGGGTATGTGGGACTCCCCGGGCTGACCCGGTATACCCACTAAAACCACCCAGCGTTATTCCCGCGTCGTCCGAGTGGAAGAGGACTGGGAGATCGGCGCAGCCTTAGCGTCCAGTCCTCCTCCGACGACAACCCGCCTAAAGCGGCGGGCCCCTCAAGTCCTCCCCGTTCAGGGGGAGGGCTGGGAATGACCGGCGGAGGTGGTGTGGAGTGCAATGCGGGCGGAGGCGCCGCCGCGCCTATCGCCCGCCCATCACCACCATGAGGAGGGAGAAGACGGCGTCTTCTCCGACCTCTTCTGCGCCTGCGGAGCGGCGCAGCGAGAGGGTCGTCCTCCCGCGCGCGCTCCGCCGCCTCCTTTTGCGAGATGACATCCTCGCAAAAAGAGGCGACAGCTGCCCAGGACCCCTCACTCTCAAGCATGGCGTTGACCACGCCGGGAAGTGAGAGGTCCTGTCCGATCTCCGCTGTTAGACTGCGGCGCGGCTCAGACCAAGCCGGGCACACCTCGAGGGTGTGCTGAGCCGTGTCCTCCGCCGCGCCGCAGTCGTGGCACGCCGGGGTCTCCTCCCTCCCGATCCGGTGCAGGTGCTTGCCGAAACAGCCGTGGCCTGACAACACCTGCACCAGACGGAATGAGAGGAACCCGTGGGAGCGCTCGAGCCAGTCTCGCAGGACCGGACCGAGCGCGTCCAGGGTTCGGCTGCCAAAGGTGGCGGAGGCGAGGTCCTCCGTCCAATGGACGATGATGGCGTCCCTCGCCTCCCGCCGCACGGCCTCCCGCTCCTCCGCGACGGGGCGCTCCCCGAGGGCCTTTCGCCGCGCCGTCCACTCGTACACTCTGGCGAGCACCCACGCCTCCAGCTCCCAAGGAGGGGTGCCCGCCAGAGCGCACGCCGCCGAAAAGCCCACCGAGCGGTAGGCCCTCGCCACCCGCAGTGCAATGGCCCTTTGGGGCCTGCGCATGGCAGTTGCGTTCTCCCTCCTGTTGAGGGAGTCCGCCCAGATGGGGGCCCCGTACAGGGCCATGCTCCGCAGGATGCCGGCATATAAACGCCGGCATCGTGCATTCGGCCCCCCCAGGTTTGGGAGGAGCCAGGAGAGGGCGTCCGCAGCCCTCAGCAGGCGCGTCGACAGCCCGCTAAAGTGCGGGCCGAAGCGCCACCTGCTGTCCAACACCAGGCCCAGATACTTCATCTGGGCCTGGACGCCCACCCTGACGCCCTCCACCACAATGTGGGCGTCGGGAGGGCAGCGCTGCCGAGGCCCGTGAAAGAACACGGCCTCGGTCTTGTTCAGCGCCACCCTCAATCCCAGGCGGCGGATCCTCCCTGCAACCAAGGACCCGCCAGCCGAGGCCAGACAGGCCGCCTCCCCGAAGCTCTTCCCCCGGGCAGTGAGGAGAGTGTCATCCGCGTAGCAGATGACACTCGTGCCCTGGAGAAGAGCTCCCCGCAACAGCCAGTCAAAGCCGATGTTCCACAGGGGGGGTCCTAAGACTGACCCCTGCGGAACACCGGACTCCGCGCTGTATGGTCACCCATCCATAGACCAACCTTGGCAAGCGTTGCTTAACCTTAAAGATCGACCAGTGCGGCTGTTATTATTTAGCCACGAGCTCCACAACATCCTCCTCACATGTACCTTTTAAATAGAATGGTAAATCATTTATATATACAAGAAACAAGAATAGACCCAGTATTGACCCTTAGGGTACACCTAACTGAACGGGTAGCCCGGAAGACTACGCACCATTAACATCTACACATTGGAACCTATTATACAAATAAGAATCTATTACGTTAAGAGCTTCATTTTGGAGACTGTAGTGACGTAGCTTTCGCAATAGCGTGTCATGGTATACACAATCTAAAGCTTTGGAGAGATCACAGAAAACTCCAATTGCATTTTGCGAGTTTCATGCATTGCATATCTGTTTAAGGAGAGGAACACCCGCATCTGTAGTCGAACGACCTTTTGTAAAGCCATATTGATCATTATGAAGGAGGCTATTGATATTTAAAATCTTAGTAATTGCTTGAGTACCAATCAAGCAATTACTAATAATTATAAGAAGAATGAAGAAGTAAAAGTTCAATTTTACAAATATTTTACTTAAAGCAGGAAAGATGGAAATAGGCCTATAGTTACCTATATCATTCTTATTACCTGATTTAAAAAAAGTAATGACTTTATTACTTTTCATGAGGTCAGGAAAAGTTCCTAAATCAACACATTCGTTAAAAGTAACCGCAAGATATGGGGCTACGATGTCAATTATGTAGTTAAATAGAAATGCCCCAGTAATCACCAGTGGTTTTAGACTTAAGTGTATTAAAAACATTAACTCCGTCACTTGGCGTTATATTCTCGAAACTAAATAATTGACTACATTTAGGCACAATGTAAAAGCCTTTATTTATTTATTTAAAAAAAGAAAAACAAAGCAATATACAACCGGCGGCCTTATCGAGTTCCACATTAGACGGGGACGAATTTAAGGAGCAAGTAGTAGTTGTAGGTATGTTGGCAAAAAATTCATTGAATGCCATAGCTACGTCAGCTGCTGTACTAACTAATTTACTATCAACAGTTATCTCTACTTGGTTATCTTGTTTAACAGACATTCCTGTTTCATTGTTAATGATTTTCCAAGTAGAAATAATTTAGAGTAATTTCTTTTTACTGTGCTTGTTATGAGGTGTACAATAAAGTATATAATACTCTAGAAAAGGAGTATCAAAATTTTATTTTTTTAAACCATATAACTCGTATAGTGTCGTTTTACTTTTATAAATACCCACAGTATGTAACCCATTGGTTGAAGCCAACGGAGGTACCGGTAGCGCTAATATTTTTGGCCTTAAATGTAGATTGGTACTCTTTTTGCACAACATCAAAAAGGGCTCCATAGATTTCATTAGGATTTTCATGTTCTACTATGGATGGCGTAATTGTTTTAGCTATATTATGCTTAAACTTATTGCAACGGATTAGGCCTGCATACTATTTTATGCGGCTCTTTGTTTAGTAAAGCTAATTAGTACGAGGCATGCCTTTTAAGTTCCGTCGTTTCCACATTTCCCGGCAATTTTGAATTTGGAACTGTTCTATATTCGAATGTGTTAAAATTTTGAATCTCAAAACAGTTGAAAGTATTAAGATTAATGCTATTGTTTAGTCACAGCGTCGATTGGAATCTGTCAGGTTACGTACGAAAATGAATCTTTCTAAGGAAAATATTCGTGTAATAATTTTCTACAACTTTAGAAGAGGCCTGACACGGCTTTAGTGTTATGAAAAGCTAACATCTGTGGTCAGTGACATAGCCCCATGTCTGCGGACTGTCGAACGCTGGTATTTAGAATTCTAGCATGGACATACTACTAGTGTTAGTGACAAATCTCGCGAAGGACGCCCAAAATCCGCCTTCACTGAAGATAACATCATTGCTGTGAGACAACTAATTCTCGAAGATTATCATATGATGTATCGAGAGATAGAGGCTCTATTAGGCATCTCAGGGACAACCATTCAGAAGATCTTGCATGAAGCGCTTGGTGTGAGAAAGCTAGTTTGCGTTGCGTTGGATACCGCATCTGCTTTCCGACGATCACAAGACGGCCCGCGTCAGATGGTGTAAGAAAATTCTGAAAAGGTTCAACCGAGGAGACTCAAATCACGTCTACGACATCATCAGTGGTGACGAATCTTGGATCTATGCCTACGATCCTGAATCCAAACAACAATCTACAATCTGGGTCACGGTCTATCAATAATACTATTCATAGAGATTTTTCTTTTGCTTTTTTGTTTTTCTTTTTATTTCAATCCTATATTGGTTCTTAGCCAGACACACAATTATGCATTTCTCCATGATAATATAGAATAAAAAGTCAGCTTTATATTTACTGGAACATTCTATAAAAGCACATTTGATGTGTATCTTTCTACATTTAACTAGAGGTTTGTTAAATAAAACAAGATACATATTTTTTTGATCTTTTATTTATTTTGTTATTACTTACAAAATAGTCATGACATACGAACATTGTACCTTCCTTAAATCTTTTGTATTCCAAGACAATATTTTATAATAAGTACCTAATCTAATTATCTAATCAGGAGATTATCTAAGAAACTAGCTGGTGCAGCGACATAGCTTTGGTGTCTGGCATACCACTGGGTACCACTGTACCACAGAATGCTGTGCATGTGAGCAACAGACCACTGTGTTGGGCAATGGCAATAATGACCTAATGGCATTTCACCCCTTCAGCCTCCTATCTATTGCAATATATGCGTAATAGGACTTGCTACCTATGTACCTACATTTAATTCGTGCACATAGAATAAATGGGTTATTGCCAACAAATAACCTTTCTAGAGGAGTCTGATCTCGGGAAACTTTACAGCATATAGATGAATGCCTAGCAGTTGTGGTAGGTACAAGAGCAGAGCTTCTGTTGGAACTATCCCTCGCTCTCCAAGCCTGCAAATAGCATGACACGCATATTTCGTTGTTCAACGTAACTGAAACAATACCAGTAAAAATTATCAAAATTACAAATATAAAACAACAACAACCTATTTACATATAGTATCATATATGTAAATAGGTTGGTAGAATATACATATATTTATTTAATAACCAACCTGTCGGGGTCTTATCCATTTTGATATAACGTTTCCTATTTGAGTTTCCCTTTCAGTCATGGCAGATCGAAGAACCTGTCTACTCCTGCTTCTTAAAATAGATCTGCCACATCCAACACAGATATTCAATTCAGCCATCATAATTGATGGCTGAATTGTTAGAATAGAATAGAATAGAATACTCTTTATTATGTACACCATATAAGTTACAGAAATTGATTGATTGATTGATTGTGAGAGTTGTTGGGTTTCTTGTTGAGGACTTTCATTTAGGTATGATTTATCAATCCCCAACATGAGCAACAAATATTGTATTCTCCAGTTATCTGAAAATAAATATTACCGTGGTGTAAGAGAAACAACAACAACATCAAATCAGTAGTGCGATGCAACAATAGTATTATTCTTAAGTAACTCGAGTTGACAGGTTAGGTTAAACATTCCATCAACAGTAGGTACATCTAGACACTGACAAAATTATTTATATAAATATAAAGAATAGACAAAAATCCAAGATGACTGTGATATTCCTACTGCTAATTATTAAGACTGGCAGCACTCATACCACAAGCAGTTACAGTATAGTATAGTTTTATAAAATATTTCGGTCAGTGGGTCGTCTGGCATATTCAGTAAATTAGCAGATGGTTAACGTTAAAATGAGCAGGAGCATATAAGAGTAAGTGTAAGAGTAGGTGCTCAATAAAACTTAGGAATGTTACTTGAAAAGTTTAGTTATTACTCTGGACAGAATTTAGCTTATAAAACTAACAAACATGCGCGGACCGAACGATTCGTGTTGCTTGAGATTTCTTAGTGTCCCAATGAATTTATAAAAAAAAATCAGGTGAAAATTTTCCTTAGTCGACGATAATTTTGTGCGTGAACTACCGTCACAGGTGTGCGCCTGATAGAAATCAGTTAGCAGCAACTTGATGCAAGTTGTAAAGCCACTAAAGGCTCAGGCGCAAACATCTTCCCGCCGTTAAAAGTCTGCGGCTTTTAACTCTCACTCGATCAGGTCAGTCGCTTGAAAGGCCTTCGTTAACTTCCCTGTGTTGTTTGAAAATCTGCTTCGCGACACACTCCATCGGGACCAGGAAAAAGTTTGCTGATTCACCCCATTCGCCAGCACAGTGGTGGTAAGTTCTCTTCCTGAAAAGGCACTAGGTCGCCAACCTTCAGTGAAGTATCATTGGTGCGCCATTTTGATCTTAGCTGCAGCTCCGCCAGGTACTCCTTTTGCCATCTCCTCCAAAAGAGCTGCCGGATTTGTTCAAGTCGTTGGTAGTGCCTCAGTTGACTGGAGTTGCAGTGGTCTAGGCTTGGTGAAGGCAGCGCAGTTAGCGGCCGTCCAAGCAGGAAGTGCCCTGGGGTGAGGAAAAGGAGATCATTTGGAGACGAAGACATGGGATAAAGTGGGCGACTATTCAATATGGCTTCCACTTGTGCAAACATCGTGGATATTTCATCAAACGTTAAGTGCGTATTGCCCATTACGCGTCTTATATGATGCTTAGCGGACTTAACCCAGGCCTCCCAAATACCACCAAAGTGGGGAGCGTAAGCGGGTGAAAACAGAAATATAATTTCCTCCTCGTTAGAAAATTCTGTAATTGCTTGGTGGTGGTGTTTCAAAAATTTGCTAATTTCTTTGGCAGCGGCTACTAAATTGCGGCCGTTGTCACTAAAATTTTCAGTAGGCTTACCCCGACGGGATATGAATCTACGTAAGGTAAGAATGAAAGCGTCCTTCGAAAGATCGCTTACTGCTTCCAAGTGTACACACTTGTACCTTAGGCAAACAAATATGCATAAATAACATTTTGTGACCCTTGTTCCGCGGCCCTTCTCTCAACAAGACGATTTCGCCCCGTGGAGAGCACAAGCGGGCATCAAAACGCCTAGAATTAGGATTGAGCAAATTATAAAAATATCTTAATGCAAAAGCATAATCTTGCTTTATCTTATGTAATTTACTATATTTATGAAATGGAATGATTGAAGAATTATCTAGCTGAGCAACAGTATTTTATTTTATTTCAGGAATTTCAGACTCGTTTTGGAGTTTATTTGGTAAGGTAGGCCAAGAGGATTCGCCTAGAAATAAAAATTCGAGCCCTGACCACCACAGATTTCAATCTTTAAGCTCTTCGGGATACACTTGCATCACATGCAGAAAGATACAGGGCAAGACTTTAACATCCTTTTAATGGGTGACTTGCCCTCTCAGCGCGTTACGGTGGATTCCCCGTTTCGTAGTGTTGGTATAGATTTTGCAGGACCCTTTTTTGTCTCAAACAGAATGGGCCGCGGAACAAGGCTCACAAAATGTTATTTATGCATATTTGTTTGCCTAAGGTACGAGTGTGTATGGGAGACAGTACCTATTAAAAAGACATCTATTTGTGTGACAGGTTTGTACTTACCTTATTCATATAGTGGGTGAAATGCACATTTGAATAATTTTCAAAAAAATTATTTATTTTCAATCATTTACTTTCAGATCCACTGTTTACTGGACCAGTTGCAATGCCTGCCCTATGTTCAATATCTGGTGTTCTAGAAGTTCCCATCAAATGTTCAGATGACAGGTTAGTATTATCTCATGATAACCACAAAATGCCAACGACCTTGACAAGCAAATTTGAAAATTTCGGGCAGTTTCCAAAGCCAGATGTGTTTGCAGAGCAATTCCAAGCAACAGACGTGTCTGTGATAAACATTTTAGAAATTCATGTGTCCAATTTCACCTGTGTTTGAACCTGGCCCTTTTTTTTTTTTTTTTTTAAGGATGGGAAATCATCAAATGACTCCTCCCGCTCTGGGTGAAGCAAGAGGGAGTGTCAGAGTGTCAGGTGCTTACTGACTAAAACCCATCCGTGTTCCTCCTGGTGCCCTTTGCGTTCCAAGGCTAGGGCACCTCTTTCGAACAGATTCCGCAGCCCCAGCAGGCACCTGCCCTAGCGGGCCCCGTCTTCCACGCTGACATCTCTTTGAGGAGCGCTGGGATCGCAGCGCGCCGCCGACCCGGGCCTAATTCTGATCAGACGGCGAGCCACCCACTGCTCGCCGTCCGCAGGCCCGCGCCTACGGTGTGAACCTGGCCCTACATTCAGTATCGGGTGTTCAAGAGCTAAAAAGCACTGACTTAATTGGTTAAAATTTATCCGTCTAACTCTTTTAAAATAAATGTTTACAATATTTTTTGTATCTTACAGTATTTTTCCGGCATTTCCATTTTGACACCCCATTGAATCAACCCAGAATATTACAAGATAAATGATTATCATACTTGCTCTTAAATTGGGGGTATTATTGTAATCGTTTGATGTGTGCTCCACTGTTCCTAGGGTGGAAAAACTATATATCGATTCGACACAGATTCCATCTATCCACTCTGGCTCAGGGTGGATTCTCAGACATACGTTTCCGAGTATTCACCCTAGGGTGTATTTTACAGGGTTACAAAAATCGAAATGCCATATATTTCTAATTACACGTAAATACTGTGTATCGTTTATAAAAACCACTTTATTATTATTACAGTATAAACAAAAACAAGTTTAGAAATTACAACTAAGTTATGCATAGCTCATACATTGTATTTTAGACAATCTAAAATATGTAATTTATACGATCTAAAATGGTTGAACTATTTTATTTCTTGTGAAAAAAGGATGCAGTTATGTTGTTTAAGACAGGGTTTAAGATTCCTTATCATCAGAATGTAGTTGTTCTGAAAATTATGTAGGTATTATTTAGATGCAGTGTATCGTCGTTTCGCTGCCAAATCTGATATGTGCATTTCTATGATATTTTCTTGTTACTTTTATCCTTTAAAATCAAGTACATTAACAGTACATTTTATCATTTTCACTTGTATCTCAGTGCATACGGCATTTTGAAATTATGACTTAGTCAAATATCTTAAATTAATCATTATTTAAAACAGATTATTGTCTCCCTAGTCAACTTGATGAAAAACACATGTTACATTAATTGGCAAGCGCAATTTTAAGTTTGCCAAGTACTTTTTTACATAATATATTTTTCTAGCAGACCTACATACAGACTTGCAAACATCTAGACTAATAATCACGGCATTAATGTACAAACGCTTATCTATACTTCTATACTAATATATAAAGCTGAAGAGTTTGTTTGTTTCTTCGTTTACTTGAACGCACTAATCTCAGGAACTACAAGTCCGATTTGAAAAAATATTTTAGTGTTAGATAGCCCATTTATTGAGGAAGGCTAAGACCAATAGGAACGGAGCAGTAATGAAAATTGTGACGCAGACGAAGTTGCGAGGGTCAACTAGTTTATTTCTATAAAATAAATATTTTTTATGAAGACCCAGTTACTTTCATTCGGGTTTCAATTTTATTATTTACTTATGCTTGTCTAAAAAAATATTGTTAAAAAACAGTGATAAACAATAATTTATACGCTAAAGGAAAAATTCAACCCAATGACAATCTACTATAGCTACCTATGTATATCTATAGTATACCTACCTATCCATAGCTATAGATAAAAGTTTTAGGAACTGTAAGCTAGATGGCGTTACTGTGTTGTCAGCAAAGCGTTAAGTAATATAGAGGAGCCCTATAATATTGTAGTCTTTGAGTGTGATGACTGGTGGTGGCCACTTTGAACAATACCTCCGGGTAAGTTAAGTAGGTAATTTTATATATTTTTACATTTCGTAAATACGTTGTTAGCTTAATCAATTTTAATAGTGTAAATAAGTTGATTTCAATTTTTTAACTACGTCAATAATACTGTGCAGGACAGCCGCATTATAGTCCTTAGGTTTATAGTTAAGAGTTACTCGTAGGTACGTGTCCGTTAGTCGGCAACATAATTTTAGAAAGCAGCCAGATGTGAGGGACAGTTCGACGCTTTATAATACCTATCTACGTTTGGGTCTTATTGTAGTTTTGTGTTCGGACATTGTTCGCTCGCACAGCCGCGGGACCGAGCACTTTCTACTGCTGCCAGTGTACCCACATTTCGGTCGCGGAGAAGAAGAGTTACGAAGAAAGTCATCATCCGGCGCCCGTGGCCCTCCAGGTCACGATGGCGTCCCTGAAGAAGATCCACCGCCTGTGGTGCTCCGTCCGACGCTGGGCCGGGTGGCGTCCCTGCCAAATTATATTGACAGGGCGCTGATAGGCTCGGCAGCCGCCGGAGCATACCTTCAGCCACCGCCAGCGACAACGAGACACCGTTTCGCCGCAGCCACCGCCGCTTCGAAGCCACCAACACCCGCGAGAACAGCCGCGCCGCCGTCAAAAGCGGCTTGGCCTACCCGCGCCCGCCAACCGCGTCCGCCGCGCACCGCGCGCCTGCGTCCGATCGCAGCGCAGCGCTAGTGACCCGCGATACCGCCGCAGGCGAAGACTTATGCGCAAACCGCGTCGCCTACCGCCTCGCAAACTTTTGCGCCTTTTGGCGGAGCACGTTCACTCCTCGCCGTCATCTCCCCCCCACCCCCCGGAAGATCGAGTTATGGACCTGGATTACCGGGAGGTTCGAGTCTAGCGCCGACGCAGGAGCACGGACGAAGAAGAGAAGAAAGCTAAGCGGCATCGCTTTGGCTCGCCGCGCTCTCACGCCAGCGAGCGCCTGTCGAAGGGCCCGAGCAATGTGTCGCCTCACCTCACAACGACAGGACGGGGTAAGTCCCAACAATTTAACTTCGTCCCAGGCAGCCCATGTAGCAGGCGCCGCCGCGAATAACGCGGTCCCAGGCACCCAAACGGTGACCAACAAGAAGAGGCCTCGCTACCCTCTGCTGGTAGTCGAAAAACTAGCCAACTGACGACAGCCGACCCACTATAGGGCACTAGCCAGTAATGTTAAAGCGGACGTCGGACGTGCGCCGCATCTTTGACACCTCCGTGCTGCTTTTCATGCGGGGTGTCAAGATAGAAGCATGGCGGGGAAAACGTGGGCCCGCTCAGTGCCATCGGTGCCAGAAATTCAGGCACTCATCGCACCAATGTCACCGCCCCAGGGCCTGCCACCTGCGTCAACTGCGGGGGCGCGCACCCAGCAAGCCACAGCAGCTGCCCCGTCTTCCAGAGGGAAGCTAAGTTAATATAGGCAGGTTGCGTTCCGAAATTCACACATTCACCACTAGACAAGCGCTAGTACTCACGCACCGGATATGCTAGGCTTATTCGGTGCATACGCACTGGGCGGCAGTACTCACAATACACTCACATTCGACTCTGCAGTCCGGGCCGCGATCGGCTAGATCTGAGAGCGGTGCGGACGAGAGCCACTCACTCCTTGCTGCAGGTGCGTCACCAAAGTCGACACCTTCGTCGCTGGTCGTTCTCGCTGGGCCTCCCCCAGGTCACTGGGGTCTCACCCGGCGGGGACTGACCGCCGAAGGTGTTCGAGAAGAAGCGACAAACGCCTGTAGTAAAACACGTCAGCGACCCACTTATAGGCGTGCGACTTGTTGCTATGAAAATAGTGACAGGCGCACGCCAACATTCCACCGCAACTCTGTTGCACACAAGAAGACCGGCCCGTATTAAAGGGCTGAGGTGTGGCCACTGCGGTCAAAGGGCTTCGCCCCGATACCGCCTGTCGTGCCCCCTTGCGGGGACGCAGCGACATCCACCAGACGAACAAATTAGTTCCTCTCCATACATCAGCGCCTTCAGTGACTTCATAGAGTCCTTTTTATCTACCACGAGACAGAGGGCTTGGCTCAGCAGGGACCGTACTCGCTACCATTTACAGTGGAAAAAGTATTTTCATTTAAATACATCCCACGTGGTAGCACCTTATTCACAGTGACAGTGTCTTGTAGCATTTCAACCCTCCAATCCAGCAACTTGTACGACCCATCGTGCAAAAATACCTAAGAGTTGAAAGTATCACCACGTACTTGTACTTAACTAGAACGTCTTTCCATTTCCGTCAAACGTAGAAAACGTTTTTAGACTTGGTAGATCGGTACACCAACTAAGGTGGGTATTATTGCCGGTCCTAAGCCCATAGGAAGGAAAATTTCAAATCAACCCATTTAATCCACAAATAAAACAAAATCACTACGAAAACTTTAGGCTGAACCGTTGAAGGATAAAGCAAAACTAACATTTTATTAATCATCTGAGACCAGGTCAGTGAACTTTTCTTTGGCGCACTAGTATTACTGTCTTTAGTAAGATTTCCGTATTCCAATGATGCTCAAAAATGAGTTAATTGTCAAGCGAAATAATTTATGACAATAATATTTTCGAAATAAAAATTAGGTAAAATTATGTACCGGTAATTGCTCGGTCGCGCTCGCGCGCTAGCATTTCGTAGGTAAGACGTCGACACTTTGTGACAGCTGCATGGTCGATGTGTGCGTAGTCGGGTGATTCTGTTTTATTTGTATTGAATTAAGGATTTAATTCTGAAATCCTATTAAATTTCAACAACAAAAAAGCAGCGCTTATTAGTTATTGCCCGCTACCGTACTTTCAATTGATTAGTTCTTTCTTTTATGACAACCTCCTGTTGACGAGGATGTAAAACAACAACTACAAAAAAAATTCATAGGTACAGCCGAACATAGAACCTCCTCCTTTTTGAAGAAGTCTGTTAAAAAGTCACCCGCGTGGTTTAGCCGACGAGAACACAAAGGTATAGCAATACCTTTGTGTAGGTACTCCTCGGCTAAACCACGCGGTAAAGGTCTCCGTTGTATGAATTCAATGGTAGGTATTCATAACCACCCATCAATAGTGAGCTAGTCCGTAGTCCAATTTTCTTGATTTATTTTATTATTAACTTAACATGACCCCCGGCTGCGACTGCGACGGGCGACGAATCTTAAATTCCATTTTCGTGTGCGTCTGGGCGTCGCATCTGAGGTTAGGGGCCAGGCCCCACTCTTGGAAATCCTAGATACGCCAATGAACTGCTCAAAGGGAACTCTGACGGAAATTGAAGAAGTCTTCTCAAAAACATTTAATTCATTAAACATTCTACCGAACAATTCCACAAAAGATTTACTACTGTTCATAGCAAACAAAAGGATTTTACAATGAACTACTACTGCTTAATATTTATTGGAAGAGATGATATTTTGAAGGATGATAATTACATCAACATAATGGACAACCTTTGATTATAATTATAATGTCTAGATAAAGCATCAAGTGCCCGCAAACGTGTCAGAAAATATCAGCCAAGCTTATAAGTAGTTTCCCGCCGTTTAGTACCGATCGTGCCATCTTGGTGTCACTGTGTTTTACGCGCACTAAGGAATAAAGAAATAACAGCAGTACAATGAAGGCAATTAAACTGTGCCGTAATTATAAAGGAAGGGTAAAAACTCCCGAACATATCACCTATCATCGGTAAGTAACCACAAAACGACATAATTATTTCTTGTTACGCCATATTTGATCAGTGTTGCCAGTTTTAATTTAGTTTGTATAGGGTTACGTCATCGGCCGCGCGAGGTGTACGCCTCGCCGCCTGCGCCCGCGCACCGTCTACGCCTGCGCGACCCACACCAGCGCTGAATTTTAAACCGCGATCGCTCGGTCATCCGCGCCAGTCGCCAGCCTGCTCCGACGGCGAATGCATGCGCTAACCGTTCCAAAATCTGCTATTACTTTTCGCGATCTATCTAGTCTACGTCTTAGTTTCTCTTCCTAATTCTTGTTCTGTATCTTTTTTGTTTATGATCCGATTTTAATAATTACTTTTGCATTGGGTCAATTAAGCCGAGAAAAAGTGCCAAGAGTAATTTTATAAGGATTAATTTATTATTAATCTTTATAGAATAGTTGGAGGATTATTCTACTATATTTTTGAGAGCTGCTTAATATTACTTATCAAACATAGTTATTTGATGATTAAAATATACTGATAAAAATAACATCTTATTTTTTTAGGATATCAATAATCTTGCTATCAGGAATCGTTGGATAGATCGCATTTAAAAAATAAAACTGATTTCCAAAAACAAAACACTACAAAGTAAAAAATAACTTTAATTTCGGAAGTCGGTGTTTTTGGTTATTTTGTTTTTGAACACCGACTTCCGAAATTAAAGTTATTTTTCACTTTTTTGTACGCAGGTACCACTAAAAAGTGAAACCACAAGCACAGCGTGCCGGCTTGATATTATGTTATGAACTGCTGTAAACAACCAAAGACATGCCATTACAGAAATCCTTCTCTTGACTTGAAGACTCCCAGGTTGTAGCTATCGGGAAACACAGACTCCGGCAGGGAATTCCACTCCTTAGCTGTAAGCATTATGAATGTATTCCCAAAACGTTTTGTGCGCGTGGGTGGGATGTCCACCATGTACCGGTGGTGCATCGCCGTTCGTCTTGTGGTCCGATGATGGAACGGGCTTGGCGGAATTAAATTATGCAATTCCGTCGCACATTCCCCAAAATGCAACCGGTAGAAAACCGACAAGCTAGCAACTCATCGTCGATGCTCAAGACTTTGAAGCTTCGTCGTGACGAGCCTCTCATTGCCAATGATCCTCTTGGCTCGTTTCTCAATTTACTCAAGGGCATCAAGCTGGTATCTGGCAGATCCGTCCCAAAGATGAGAGCAGTATTCCATACACGATCGAAATTGCGCTTGATAGAGTTTGAGCAGCTGTTCCGGCGTGAAGTACCGTCTCACCTTTGCTAGGATCCCCATTTTCCTTGCAGCCACTTGAGCTTTTGCCTCTATGAAAGGGCCAAAATTGAGAGTAGATGTTAATGTAACCCCAAGAAGCTCAAGTTGGTCGGTTATCGGCACGGTTGCACCTCGGAAAGATGGAGCTGGGTGGAATTGGCTCCTTTTGGCGGAAAATAGACACGCTTGGGTCTTAGCAGCATTGAACTTGACCAGATTTGCATCGCCCCATTCAGAAACAGCCTCTAAGGACACATTCAAGCGCTCAACCATAGCCTCCCGGAGAGACCGGATCTGCGACCCACCAGCTCGTGCGTCGGACACGTATCTCTCAGCAACAGTGCTGTCGTCTGCATACCCAAAGGTGCCGGGTTTAAGCAGATCATTAATATGCAGCAAGAACAGTGTTGCCGAAAGCACCGACCCCTGAGGAAACCCGGCATTAATATCCAGCAGTCCAGACGAGCAGCCAGCTATGACCACTCGGATAGACCGATCCCTCAGGAAATCTGCGATCCAATCACACAAACCGGCGGGCAGACCGAAGGAAGGGAGCTTACTAATAAGGCTATCGTGCCAGACCCTGTCGAAGGCCTTCGAGATGTCAAGGGAGACCGCTAGTGCCTCCCCGTGCTTCTCTATGGCTTCACTCCAGTTGATCTCACTAAGGATATCATTCGCTTCTAGGTACGCCAGGAGCTTATGATTCAGCACGCGTTCCATAGTCTTACAGAGTATGGACGTTACCGAGATGGGTCTATAATTCGACGGGTCAGCTCGACTACCCTTCTTGGGCACGGGTTGCACGTTAGCTTGCTTCCAAGCCTTCGGAACTTTTCCAGTCTCAAACGAAAGGCGAAATAGGCGTGTCAAATCATCCAAATCGCGCGGTTAACAATTGGCGAAAATATCGCTGATCAAACATTTTTCATGGAATCACATCATCAGATCGTGATTTATATCTTCCATCATCAGCTCAGCAACATGAAATGATAATTACCAGGCACAAATATCTGAATTGCGTTAGAAAGTTTATGAAAAACAGTGTATGTGCTTATAAAATTTGAGGGCTTGCCTCGATTTTCATGGTATCCCATCATCAGATTCTGACTTGGTGACAATGGGACCACCTCAGGAGTATAGGCATTCGAATAAAAAAAGAATTTTTAAAATCGGTCTAGAATTGGCGGAGAAATCGGTGAACATAGATATATAAAAAAAAAACATACATACAGCCGAACATAGAACCTCCTCCTTTTTGAAGAAGTCGGTTAAAAAAGCCGCGGAGATTCAAAAAAGGTTTTTTTTTAACTGGACCTATTTGGCGCACATATGTCCAGTTGCCCCGAACCGAACTGGACATAATTATGTGCGCCATCCACACAATATTTTGATAGAATTATTTGAGCAAAAAGCGGTCATTGCGATTTGACCATAATAGTTTGGACACTCGCAGATTTTCTGATTTTCGTAGTTTCTGATTTATGTAGTATATTATATTTTTATGTATCATCAATAGTTTTCTCAGCGCACGCCAAATCATGAATTTTCTAGGCAAAATTTTGCTACTGTGGATAATATTATTGCAAAATTCAAATCGGCCCCGTAGTTTCGGAGCCTATTCAATTCAAACAAACAAACAATCAAATCCTTCCTCTTTATAACATTAGCGTATTAATAAAAGTTCATTCCTAATATCTGTGGTCTTTCATTTTAAATATTCAAATTATAAAATGCCTAAAAAGTTACTTAAATATTATTTTAGTAATTTCATTAACTTAGCTGATTTAATACAACATTCACATACATTAACTGTAATGTAATCGTTGTTTTTTTTATTTAAGAAAGTAACTACTTAATAAAAAAAAGACACTAAGTACTAAAACTGAATACATAGGTACACATAAAACTTCTCTTACCTACTTAATTAGTATTTTTTTTTAATATATATGACGACAGATAAGGGGTGTCTTCATTATTTTGTTGGTCGGTCATGATGGCACGTGGAGTCCGGCGTGAGTGTTCGCAACACTTTACAATAAAAATAATAAAAGGATTAAAAATGTATTTTCGGATTGAAATAAAATAAAAATGGAATGTAGTGAGGTCAGCCAAGTCAACCGTTGGTCGCCACGATCACACTTCAAATGTGTCAACTGCACAAGTCTACCGCCTTTTTATAAACTTCAAAAATGACCAACGACAACTTATTCGACTAAACACACTCAAGCATTGCCAGACTAAAAATCAAATTAAACAAACTAAATCAAAATTATGATAAACGCTTGACATTCCATTAGGCGATCTGCGACACGGCCATTTCTGACCTTCACACGACCTCGTGGGATGAGGTACCTGAAAAGACAAATAATCCAGAAAAGTAACTAGTTCACTCGGCTATTCGCTCGGACATTCTCACAAAATGATTGGGTCAGATTAAAACGCAATACTCATAATAAGAAAGCATAAATTAAACATTACTGAAAGCACAAAATTCTGAAAACATTTAGGACTCTATCAAACAAATCCACAGCACTTAACCAGTGCCATACATCACTACTTACCCAGTAGTGTAATTCACTGCAGTGCTTAACCAGTGCTTAAAATTGTAGCACTTAACCAGCGTTACAAATCCTATCACTTAACCAGTGATAATAATAATAATAACGCTTAACCAGCGATATTAACACACTAACGCTTAACCAGCGAAAGCACACCATAATACGCTTAACCAGCGTTTCAACAACTAACGCTTAACCAGCGAAAGTCAACATAATCCGCTTAACCAGCGATTATAACACTAACGCTTAACCAGCGAAAGTCAACATAATCCGCTTAACCAGCGATTATAACACTAACGCTTAACCAGCGAAAGTCAACATAATCCGCTTAACCAGCGATTATAACACTAACGCTTAACCAGCGATAGTCAACACAACTCGCTTAACCAGCGATTATAACACTAACGCTTAACCAGCGATAGTCAACACAACTCGCTTAACCAGCGGTAACGTATTGAGAAAGTAATGATAGAATTAAAAAATTACAATTCCAAAAATTAAACAGGTTCATTCATTAGTCTCTACATCATCATTAATTTCCATTGGAACATTAGAATCAGGCATTTTTCTAAGGCGATCGTGAGCATATTTATAGTGGCGATTACTTGTTAGAGACTTTAAATTGTATCTGTCACCGTCTAACACTTCAACGACCTTAAATGGACCTTTATACTTAGGGTCAAGTTTTGTCTGATTTCTCTCTTCGTTTTTCAAGAGAACAAAATCACCTACGACAAATCGATCAAACTTAGCTTTATTGGAATCAAATCTTGCTTTCTCATAATTTGCATTCCTATTCATGTTAACGACAGCGTCCGATCTTACTTCGTCAATACTAATTTCGGGCTCATCGGAAAACATTAAATCTAGAGGACGTGCGACTTTACCTATGAGAAGTTCTAGAGGGCTGTGTTTGGTTACTCTATTCACAGTGCAATTAAGAGCTAACTGCACATCTGGGAGAGAGTCTTGCCATGAACGGTCCTTGCTAGTCTCTACTGCCGTGAGCATATTTTTTAGAGTGCTCATAACCCTCTCTACCTGACCATTCGCGCGGGAACTACCAGTAGCAATTAAGTGCAAACTAATATTATGAGAGGAACAAAACTCGCGGAAGTCGGTACTTGCAAAACAACGGCCCTGGTCTGCGATTACTCGCGTCGGTGCTCCGAACAATGTGACACAGCTTTTTAAAGCACGAATAGCACTAGCACTATTAATATTCAGGGTGTGATGTAGAAGCACATATTTTGTGAAGGCGTCAATGAGAACAAAGACATACTCTTTCTTATCATTTTTGCCACTTAACTTGCCTGTAGCATCAATATGAAGGGTATGCCAAGGGATCGCTATTTTAGGAATGGGATGTAATTCCGCTGAAACTTTGCCTGAGTGCGATTTAGAAATTTTGCAAACAACACAACTCTCAACAAATTTCCTAACAAATTTTGCCATATGCTCAAACCAATACAAATCGTACATTTTTTTCAAGGGTTTTCTCCCAGCCTAGGTGCATAAGGGACTCGTGAGTGGTGCTAACAATAGACCATCTCAAAGCTCTAGGTACTATAGGCAGACATAAACTCCTATTGTTGCGCTGTATCTTACGATGTAAAACACCAGATCTGATCTCGTAAGTTTTTGCGATATCATTGTCAAGATTCCCGTCTTTAAGTTTAACCATGAGCTCAGAGATTTCGTTATCACGTTGTTGCTCAGCCAGCAACCAATTGGCAGAGAAATTCGTGATATTGATTTGCTTCTGCTCTACCTTTGTGAATGGGGTTTTGTCAGGTACGGGATTTCGAGAGAAAAAGTCAGCATGTTGCATCCGTTTTCCATCAACATGAATAATGTTAAAGTCAAACGACTGCAAAAATGCCCACCACCTATGAACCCTAGGTGTGAGATCAAGCTTTTTACGAGTGGACTCAAGAGCGTGACAATCGGTCATAACTGTAAAATGGTTGCCGTACAAGTAATGCCTAAAATGCCGAACCGCATTCACAACTGCGAGAGTCTCCAACTCATATGAGTGGTATTTAGACTCTATAGCTGTGGTGCGTTTGCTATAGTAGGCGACCACGCAACGTTTGGCATCCTTTTTCTGAATCAAAATTGCACCATAACCTAACGAACTGGCATCTGTGTGCAATTCAATGGGACAGTTTGGGCGGATCACATTAGAGGAGAGAAGTTCTTCAATTTTATTACGCACTACCTGTCTTTCCTGGGGACTCAACCGGTAAGGACGACGATAAACTGTCTTATTGGGATCTTTGAGTCTAATTTCCATAGGGTCAATATTTGCGGGAGAGCTAGGTGTTCCAAAATTTAAAATTAAAATAAATCTGGCTTTGATATCTGGAGAAACGTCGGTATCAATACCGTTAAATTTAACTGCATCTGACTCTACATTTAAAATGGTACGTAAATCGATGCTTGAGTCAACATTCAATTCGACATACGAGTTGATATTCGACTCGTACATTCGACTCTACATTCGACTCTACATTCGACTCTACATTCGACTCTACATTCGACTCTACATTCGACTCTACATTCGACTCTACATTCGACTCTACATTCGACTCTACATTCGACTCTACATTCGACTCTACATTCGACTCTACATTCGACTCTACATTCGACTCTACATTCGACTCTACATTCGACTCTACATTCGACTCTACATTCGACTCTACATTCGACTCTACATTCGACTCTACATTCGACTCTACATTTAAAATGTTCACATTAGGTAAATTTTTTGAAAAGGTTAAAGTTTTAGAAGTCATGTTAATCACCAAGTCATTAATCAAAATTTCACGTCCAATCACGATGTCATGTTGAAGATATTCATCAGGTAAAACATGAAAAACAATATCTAAAGCAATGTTACCAATATCAACATTAACTAAAATGTTCAGGTTACTATTCACGGAAGTTTGACCAATACCCGTCATAGTAACGACAGTATAATTACGCTCACCATTAAATTTACACGAAATAGAATTTCTCATTAATGAACACTCTGCTCCAGAATCATAACAAAAATTAAATGACTCACCAGAGTGACGGAGAGTACCAGTAGGCGCGTTAACCACGCACAAGTCCACACGACGTTGTTCAGGAGCTGCACCAGCGCCACCAGTGCCGCCGCTGCCGGAACCCTGGGCTGCTGCAGGACAACGGTTCGCGTAGTGGCCTCGGCTCTTGCACCGGAAGCAGGTAACGGAGCTGGTGTTCTTGGGCTTCGCCGGAACAGATGATGTACTCCCAGGAGAAGAGCTTGAGGACTGGGGTCTTCTTTCAGTCTTGCTGTCTCTTCTCTGGTAACACGTAGAAGCCTTGTGGCCTGCCTCACCACATACGTAGCACTTGGGTGCACTAGTTGTAGGGTTAGGCTTGAAATGCTTGCTATCCACACCTGGAGCACCCTTGAAGCTCACAATCCGCCATGCACATATCAGCGGTGGTGACCCACGCACGTGCATCGACGTTTGGTTTCTCGGGATCAAACTCGGGTAGCTGCACTTTCTTGCTTGAAGCAGGTGACATTGCTTGCAACATTGCAAGAAAGTTCTGGTTCTGTTGCTCGAACATCATGCGCCATTTTTCATCTCCATCAGGTTCGGGTCGGGAAGCACGTGGGCATTCCACTTCTGATGACGACAGATAAGGGGTGTCTTCATTATTTTGTTGGTCGGTCATGATGGCACGTGGAGTCCGGCGTGAGTGTTCGCAACACTTTACAATAAAAATAATAAAAGGATTAAAAATGTATTTTCGGATTGAAATAAAATAAAAATGGAATGTAGTGAGGTCAGCCAAGTCAACCGTTGGTCGCCACGATCACACTTCAAATGTGTCAACTGCACAAGTCTACCGCCTTTTTATAAACTTCAAAAATGACCAACGACAACTTATTCGACTAAACACACTCAAGCATTGCCAGACTAAAAATCAAATTAAACAAACTAAATCAAAATTATGATAAACGCTTGACATTCCATTAGGCGATCTGCGACATATATTATGATTTTATGGGAGAATTGTTGTAGCTAGTATCATTATTCACGCACATAGAGACGTAAACAAATGACATCTTGGCTCGTTTTTAGTGAGTTGTCAGTAGGGCGACGCACGCTCCATCTAGACCAGCCGGTCGATTCTGCAAACACGTAGAAGTGAACGTTTGGGCGAAGTGATCACAAAATGAACTGTCATTCCATTTTGATTACATGGATTGACAGCTCACTTCGTGATCACTTCACCCAAGCCTTCACTTCGAAATATTTACAGAATCGCACTGCTGGGGTTCCCAAACTTATTTTGTCCCACTTTGAGAATAAATTATTTTTTAGCGCCCCCATTTTTTCACCTACTTCAAAACCACTATAACTTCAAATTAAATTAATCAATAATTGTGAGCTATATTAGCGGAGATTAAACATTAATTCTAAACGAGACTTTTACTATAACGCAAGAATTAGTTTGAAACCTGAGCGCAGTAGGTAATACACAACGACGCTCAGGTCTCAAGTTAGAGGAGCTCGTGGCTAAAGAATAACAGCCGCACAGATCGATTTTCAAGGTTAAGCAACGCTTACCAAGGTTGGTCTGTAGATAGGTGACCATCTTAACACACCGAGTTTCCTCCGTGCCTCGGAAAGCACGTTAAGCTGTTAGTCCCGGCTGTCATTTGTAGAACTTTGGCAGTCGTTACGGATTGTCAGAAGCCAGTAAATCTCACTCCAGTCTTTCCAAGAAATACCGTGTTACCCATTTAATGGGTTGTTGAGGTCGGTAGGCAGCCGCTTCACTTAAAATACTGGTATTCAGCTGAATCCGGTTTGACTGGAAGCCGACCCCAATATAGTTGGGAAAAGGCTAGGCAGATGATGATGCTCAGGTCTCAAGTTAACTCTTACGGGCTACACCTGCCAAAGAGAATGATTATATTGAAACGCAACTTTATAGTATTCAAACAGAGTATCTTTTATTCAAAATAAAACAAACATAATCGATTCTTATATTAAAACCAATGTGAAGGATAAATCTGATGCTGTTTAATAAGTTTGTTGATATATCAGATTTTTTATCATTGATTCCATAATTGTTGATTTTGACAAGTTTGGTAATCTACTAATATAAAAGCATCATTATGACTTTCCAATGGTCAACCACTGACACTCCATTGAAAGAAATGGCGTATAATGGTAATCTCGTACACAATAACAAATTGAAAATTTTGACAGTTCCTTCGATCACCTACCATTAGAACGTCATTGTTTTTGAACCAGACATAGCGCCATTCTGCCGGCATATTATACCTATCCAATATATTTTGGACAAACTTCGCCCTTCATTGGTGCGGCTGCAGTAGGCAAGCGCCAGGTCTTTGTGGTTTTCGAGAAAGTCAATGAGAGCTGAAAGGTGAAACCCAACCTTCGTACAAACTTGGGCCTGGCGTTACAGGGCTGGAATTTAGCCATAAATCAGAGCATTTAGGAAGGTTTCACGAGCCCAATTTTCACATCTCACAGCAATGGCCAAATAGGTATCTAAAATCAGACAATATCGCCCATACTTTAGGTAGGTAGGTAATTATTTTTAAATAGGTTACAAGCTTTAGCTCGCGCCTTCTACGCGCATATCTGTTTTGTCCCGTTCCCGTATAGCTTAAAGCCTTGCTGATGAATCTGGCTATCATATACAAAAATAAAATTTCAATTCTGACTGATAGTTCCAGAGATTAGCTCGTTCAAACAAAAATAGATAAAGAAAAACTCTTAGTTTTTAGTTAAGTTTTTATTTATTCCCTTATTATTTTGTGTTTTGTGCTTCGCTTTTGGGGAAATAAACGTCTTTTCTTTTTTTTTTTTTTTACTCTGATATGCACATGCAGCTGTGCTGCCGCGCTCGCATCCTATAACAATGAGGTTGAAGCTTTCAGAAAACTATATTTTTTAGACAAGGGCCACGTGCATCACTCCTGGCTTGCATTTGTTTATATTGTATCTAATAGGATATTTGATGCAATCTTATGTCAGGTACAGTTATCTGAAATTGTATTATATTATAATAAAAATCAAACACATTGCGGTAAATGGTTTTAATCATCTTCTTCATTAGGATTATCATAATAAGTATATGATTAGGTAGGTTCTTCTAAATGAGGAATGTCTTGACTGTTCCGCTCATTGACAGCTGATGAAGATGCCCCAGATGTTGGGGCCCGAATGAAAATAGCGGGATGCTTTATTTGCTCGCACCCATCAAGAGTGACAAAAAACACTGGAAGCACCCACCTGAAAAATAATGTATCCACATTACAGGGTGCCATTACACGGAGACATTGTTTGTGTGTGTGTCCACTTTGAAAACAACTGATCTAAAGAAATCCTGCAAATGAGAAATCTTGATGTTAGGTGCTTGACTAATATTAAATACTAGCGACCCGCCCCGGCTTCGCACGGGTGCATATTATATACTAAAACCTTCCTTGAGAACTACTCTATCTATTAAAGAAACCCGCATCTAAATCTGTTGCGTGGTTTTAAAGATCCAAGCATACATAGGGACAGACAGTGTATGCGGCTTTGTTTTATACTATGTAGTGACAGTGAAAATAACTCTCTCTATCGTTTACAAAACCAAGTAATGTTATTAATAACCCGTGAATAAAACGAGTTAACTAACCGAGCATGGCAGAATACATTATTTTATATTCTTGCACTGTACCAGTTCTGTAGGTACTGTACAAGTTGATGACACATTTTCCAATCTTCACCTTCCTATTGTATCTATTGCAGCGGTCCGTTGCTATTCCACAATATTGATGTACAGTTTCATGATTTCGTTATTGAGAAGTTAAACGAGCAATAAACAAATCTATTATTTGTTTGATTTTTTAATGTCGATCACGTTAAAAATCAATTAGCTCTTTGTCGCTAGCTTAGATTATATAATATCCGATAGAACAACAAATTGCGGTCGGTCAAACAGATATGGTCGTGTGAACTACGTGCTGGCCAAGCGCTTGGACCTACTGGAGCGCGCGGGTCGTCTGCAGTTCTGCAGAGCACCCTGGAGGCACGTAAAGATACGACCGCTCCATACTTGACAGCGGTCAAAACTATTTAGGTTTAAAGAACTTTATTTCCCATAAGAACAACATAGCTCACTTAATATGAGATTTACAATTTAACTTAAACTTAAATACTCTTATTGTTGCCCTAGTTTAGTACAAAATTACATGACAATATGTTTATCAACTATCGCAGGTACCTACAGTAGGTACTAACAATATACGATTTTAATTTATTACACTCCTTATGTCGTTTGGTAGGTTGTTGTACAATATTGTGCTCCCTCATAAAGAATGCTTTTTTAGGATTCCGTACCCAAAGGGTAACCAACGGAACCCTATTACTAAGCCTACGCTGTACGTCTGTCCGTCTGTCGGTCTGAGGGCTGTATCTCAAGAACTGTAATAGGTAGACAGTTGAAATTTTCACAGATAGTGTTTTAATGATTTTATTTTGTGTAGTTTGTAGCCGTTTCAAGTTTGTTTTGGAAGCTGAGCCCCATATTTCAATCAAGTATTCTAGGTGTGCTTTTACTAGTGAGTTACCTATATATCATTATTCGTACTTTATGTGGTATGCAGCTAGCGACCTTCCGAAGCGCTCCTAAGACTGAGTTTAGCTTGGATCTGATGAGGTCAATGTGTGCTTCCCATGTTAGTCTATCATCTTAATAAAGGCCAAGATATTTTTCTTTACGTGATCTTTGTATTACATTGTTGTTTATTGTTAGTGGTGTAAAGTTCTGTATTTATTAGTGTTCCGTACCCGAAGGGTAACGAACGGAACCCTATTACTATCCATCCGTCCGTCCGTCTGCCTGTCTGTCAGCGGGCTTTATCTCAAGAACCGTAATAGGTAGAGAGCTGAAATATTCACAGATTGTGTATTTCTATTGCCGCTATAACAACAAATAATAAAACATAAGGCTTATGGTACGGAACCCTACGTGTGCGAGTCTAACTCGCACTTAGCCGGTTTTTTTATTGATTGCAGTGAAAATCATGTATGAGGTTTTTGTTGTATTAATAGTGAGTAGGTTATAAAGGAACCACTCATTGAGCGCATCCAGATCGGTCTGGGCATCAGCTGTAATATTTTGAATTGAATGACCAAAGTAGAACAGACAAGTTTCGTCTGCATAAACGATCAAATGTCCAGTTAATGCTACATTTTTTATATAAATTAGGAATAATAACGGTCCCAAAACTGATCCTTGGGGAATTCCACAGGTAGTACTTTTTCCTATATTGCAGCTAAATTTGTTTCCAATTCTTCCAGTTTGATACCTGTTTTGGAGGTAGGAAGAGAACACGTTCAACGCTTGACCTATGTTAGGTTATTCCTATGTTTTTTCATTTGTGCAGGAGCTTTACATGGCTAACGGTGTCGAAAGCTTTTTTTATATCAATGAAGATACCAAGTGCCATTCGTTTTTATCAATATTTGCTTTTATTTTTGTTATTAAGTCCATAGTTGCCGATAGGGTGTTTGATTTCGATCGGAATCCATACTGCTGTTCAATAATCAAGTTTTTATCTATTAGGTATTTGTCCAAACGGTTTTATAATTATTTTTTTTCAATATTTTGGAAATAACTGGAAGCACAGAAACAGGCCTATAGTTATCCGGGTCAGTCTTTTTTCCAGGCTTGTATATAGGGGTCAACCCCAGTACTACTATTATTGTCTAGTGTGTCAATTATCGCTATAACTTCCTGCAAGGTGTAGTGTGTAGTGTGGGTGTGTTAGAATGAGGTCTATGTTGGTATCAAGTAGCCTAAGTCTATATATTGATTGGTTCGCTAATCTATCTGCCTAGCCTTTTCCCAACTATATTGGGGTCGGCTTCCAGTCAAACCAGATTCAGCTGAATACCAGTGTTTTACGTAGAGCGGCTGCCTACCAGACCTCCACAACCCATTAACTGGGTAACACGGTACTTCTTGGCAAGACGGAAGACAGATTTACTGGCTTCTGACTATCCAACGGCTTAAAATGCTTTCCGAGGTACGGAGGAAATTCGTTATGTTAAGATGGTCACCCATTGAATGGTTCGCTAATAAACACCAGTATTATACGTCAATTCGTGTGTTTAATTACACCTGTTTGTTCGTGTGTGTGATCGTCCTTGTACATAAGTGTGCTTAAAGAATTAGTGTGGTATTTTATGTCTAGTTTTTGGGCTAATTATGGTAGAAAATAACCTGTTGAATGCGTTGCAAACAGTATTACCCTCTGTTAAAGTATTCGAATCAATGATAAGCTTAGGGGGAGCACAACTATTTTTTTATTTTATTCCTAGATACATTATTTATTAAATCCCATATTTTCTTAGGTTTCGCACCGCACCCCACGTGCGTTTGGTCACGTAGGCCACTTTAATAGATTTCGACTGTTTTCTGTTTTCGCGCCGCGCCACGCCGCTTTGCGTTCGCGGACGTCGCGTTATATTTCATTCAAGATCGTAAGTCATTGCTACATAGGGTAATGGTTCCAGTGAATGAACATCAAAAATAAGAAATTGGGACGTTTCTACCACACGTAGTATTTTTTTCACAATTGCAACTATATATCCCGTTTTAATTACAAAATCCGTCTCTATGTGACAGTTCATCACAAAACTGCGAGCGTCGTAAGTTATCAGTTAGGAATAGTGACATTGTAAGTTGTTCGAGCCAGAGTTTACGACTTATGTATGAGGAATCAGTTTCGATATGTTCCTTAAATATAATGAAAGCAGAATTACTCATCCAGTTTAATGTGGAGCTAACCTGTGCAGAGTTCTTCACTTTTATTAAAGAGAAAAGGAAACTTTAACCTTCACAGAAATATCATGAATAAGAATTTTTTTTAAATAATTATTCTATTATTGTAACACTCTCTCCCAAGACTATTGTTTGAAACACCACATTTTTCTAATGAATAAAACTTTTTTGACTTTAATTTTTGTTTTATTCAGAAGACGAAGACGACTCAACTACCTAACGATAGGGCTCTGATTTAAAATATCAATTTTTTATTCAAATACATTTTCAATGGTTATTTCTGCTAAGTTTCTAATTTAAATCTCAAATACAAAGAAAAACATTTAAAAACTTCTTAGAAGAAGTTTTTAAATGTTTTTCTTTCTCATTTACGTTTTCTACTTTGTCCCGCTTTCGACGAAAGAATCCCGCTTTTTTCACTCAAAAGTTTCAAAGTCCCGTATTGCCAAAAAATAATCTGGCAACGCTGGTACCTGCTTATTGTTTGTGAATGTGTTTCAAATCAATTTAATTAAGTACTTGGGATTTTGACTATCAAAATTAAGTACATTTTTTAGTAAGTAGGAGAGGTACATTAGCACATTTTTCATATTTAGACTCATAAAAAATCAACTGTAAAGAGAAATTTAAAGACATATTTTTCTTAGCTTACTTACTCCTTTGTTAATATAAAAATGATGAAATGTTTGAATTTGTTGAAAACGTTAAAGAGAAAAATGTGTTTTTTTAAAACTCAAAGTTCATATCTGCCTCCCCACATTTGAGTCGACATGGGGCAGTTTTGAAAAATGGGTTAAAAACCAGAAAAAAGAGATGATAGAGTAATAATTTGTCTTTATTATAATGATATTTATTGTTATTAAAATATAAATAAACTTATACGAAACTTATAAAGTTGAATCTTGCATTTGAGTAACAAAAATAAAAATTATAGTTTTTAATTGTGTCCGACTTCCTTCTTGTTAACAAAAATAATCATATTGCACAAGAGTTTTAGTTTATTGTTATTATAATTATGTAATACTGCCTCAGACTTTAAACATAAAATAAACTTAACAAACTTCTAAACTCAATAATAGTTTTTAATTTAGTCAGACTTCCACTTTGGTAACAAAAATAATCATGTTGCACAATCATTTTAAAGTAATCATCTTAGGTAGGTCTTGTCCTACCTATCCCATATGAAAAAAATAAAAATTGAAATTAAAAGAAAACCTTGCTGCAGTTCTGGACGTGCCAGGAGCATTATTAGATGCTGGCAGTTTTGTTACTATATCCAAAATTGTAACAGACCATCTATCAACTTTTTCAGGAAAGTAAAACACATCTCCTTTTCTCTTCAAGTAATTCACAGTAAAGGTATTTAAGTCCGTTTCTTCAATTCTAGCAACGAAAGCTAAAGATGCAATTCGTTTTTCTGAAGGGCATTGAACTAGTACAAAGTCCCCAACATTCAGGCTTTGACTAGTGAAAGGAGTACTGTCAGCTTGTTCCAGCAGTTCTTCATCTTCATTATGACTGTCACTTGCATCAGTCGCATCTAAGTCTGAGTCGTCATTCACAGAGATGTTATCGTCATTATCGTCCGACTCAGAGCTTGCTGTGAATATGGATCTCTGTTTTGATTTAGATTTGGGTTTAGGAAGCTGTTTACCCTTAAGAAGTTGCTTGCCTTTTGCAGCTTGCTTTACAGTTTTAAGTGACATCTCTTTTCTGATACGTGAACGAATAGCTGACTTTTCTAAGTTTTTCATCCGAATTAAGTGTGCTGCTTCTATTGCATTTTTCTCAGGGGTGTCAGTTAAGATCCGCGAACTTCCTTTTTTTTCGTCCTTTTGCGCCATCTTTACGTGGAAGAGCTTTTGGATACGGTTGTATCATTTCTGGAGTGATGAGACAGGAACTGCCTCTGGACTGCCTCTCTGAATAGTTTCATCTGTTCCAGGAGATAGAATCTGTGGCAAATGTGAATCTACTAAGGGCTGATCAATACCAGGTGCAGGGCTTTCAAGTATACTTGGACTGCCTCTTTGATCAGTTTCCTCTGGTGCGAGAGATGTAGTTTGTGGCATATGTAAACCAGTGATAGCATTTGCTATCACGGGCCCCTCATTTCCGGCAGATATGTCAGGTTGAGGACGATTCGTGACTTCTGCACATTGGAAATCATCGTCCGTAAATGCATTACGGTTAAATGGATATATTCCTGGTCATGTAAAGCCTGATAATATATTTTTAGGCGTATGAGATGCATTGTATGCTGGAGTCACAATGGCTGGAAGATCATGAATCGTTATTGTTCTACCAGGATGTTAGAGCAACCAATCATTTTGTGCTACTGAAATTTTTTGTTTAAATGGACCATTGACGGCAACATCTAAGGGTTGCATCTGGTGTGTGCAAAGGGGAGAGAATGTGACAACAACAATACCATTACCTCGACAGTAATTAATTGCATCTAATGTACAGTGGCTTTCATGGTTGTCAAATAATAACAGTATTCTGTCATCTTTGTTACATTTTGTGAATTTTTTTTATGTGTTGCAGTACCTTAAGAAATAAAGGGCCGGTCATCCATCCGTTCTTTGGGCTATTTGCATAACCAACGCTTCCTGGTGGTGCACCATTAATCATAGCTTCATGAAATCGTGCCCTTGGAAATATGAAAACAGGTGGAACGGTATTACCTGTTGCCTTGACTATGGCGCACATTGTTATAAACTGGCCTCTCTCTGCTGAAACACATTGACCTACCTGTTTTATACCGGTGTGCGCAATCACGTTAGGCGCTTGCACCACCGTCATGATATTGGTCTCGTCCAAATTAAAATTCGGTCTGGAGTAAAGTGGGTCTTCTGCAGAGCCCTTTCGTAATTATCGTAAAACATTGACACATTATATTTATTGAAACTTGTGGATCTTGAAAGACTCGTATTCTCAGGCTTTCGCAAAGATAAGCTTTTGTGCCTCTTCATAAATCCTTTCATCCACTCTATGCCTGCCAGTTTGTTTTCAGTCCATTTTGCAGGACATTTATTAAGAGCTGTTGCATATTCAAAAGCGAATGATCTTGCACTTTTATAGGTGAGGCCATAGTTCATTTTTGATCTTGTGAAGAGGTAATTTTGAAGCATTTTTTCCTCGTCATTGGTAAATACCTGAGCAACAGTGTATTTACTTGAAAATAGTTCACTATGTTTACTTTATATTTTTTAACTCGATAGAAGAGTGTACTTCGGCGTTAGTCCATATGCATCTGCAGCTCTTCTAAGTTTCATAGTTCCGTTGATGACGCATAAAACAGCATTTTGGACATCATCTTAATTAATTGTACTTTCTCGCTTCTTTTTGTATGTTCTAACCATTCTATAAATAATGAATTACAGTTAGTGAAGCATCTAATTACAATTAAGTATTACATTTAGAATACATGTATTAGAAAACATTTGAAGTTTGCATTTAAGCCCGTTCAAATCAGCCCCGTTTGTTTTGATCAAATCTACCCCATGGTCAGTTGGAAGATAAAATATTACAAAAAAAAAAATGTGAAATAACTGGCAAGCAAAAACTACAAGGTGGATTGAAAACTAATAAGTACTGCACGATTTTGTGAAAGAATAAGTTCGAAACCTTTACTCACGTGATTGTAAATCCCTTACAACATTTATTTTGATTTTTTACTTTGCCGGTACAAATACGACGACAGGTTATAACTCTTTTTGACAACGAAACACGCGCGCTTTGTCACTTGACGTTTGTCATAGCCAGTGTTGCCAATATTAAAATGGAGTTGCAGCATGGATTAACATAAAGCTGCGTTCAGATTTCAACATGTTCAAATCTGCCTCTGTGCTAAGGTGCCTCCTTCTCCCCTATTGCATGCAGTAGGTATTGGATCTAAAAGTTGTTATAAATCCAGTAAGAAAGTACCTAAATGTCATGTTTTTGTTGAAAAACACAATTTATTTGAAATTCCACAAGGTTCATCCACGTTTTGGGAGTTATTTTATAAATAAAATTCCAATCTTTTGGCCAGAATTGGGGCTTGGCGCAAGTATGCTTATTCACTCACTGGAGCCTGGACTCGGCTGGCTGGGCTGCGCGTGACAGTGCGAACCGGCGCGGGCGCAAGACATCTTTGGGCGTTTCTCCTCTTACCGGCACGGCGGCACTGTTCCGGCACCGGCTGCCGAGGAAGTTTGAGCGTAACGCGAAACGTACTGTGAAGTTTGAGCTTGAATATTGCGGAAATCGATTACAGATCTCGTAAAACGAACATTATCACTAGATTACCTACTTGTCTTTTTATGACTTAAATCTCAAAATTTCATGTAAATTGATCCAACAGTTTTGTCAGAAATCAACAACAAAACTGCTTTCAGCAAGTTCTCTCGTCATCATCATCATCATCTGCCTGCCTTTTCCCGACTACATTGGGGTCGGCTTCCAGTCAAACCGGATTCAGCTGAATACCAGTGTTTTACGTGGAGCGGCTGCCTACCAGACTTCCACAACCCATTAACTGGGTAACACAGTACATCTTGGCAAGACTGGAGTCAGATTTACTGGCTTCTGACTATCCGTAACGACTGCCAAAGATCTACAAATGACAGCCGGGACCAACGGCTTAACGTGTTTTCCGACATCTGACAAAATGGACCAAAAAAGAAAACTAGCCAGCCAAAGAAAATTTCGCTTATATTATGATTTATGATGTACATGAATACCTAAAGATTTTTTAATATGACGCCATTCCTCTTGGTCTAAGATCCGGCCTAAGAAATATATACCCTCACATGTTATTTAATTCTAATAGGTATAGAATAATTGCTAGACAATGTTTAGATTGATACGTTGGAAGTGGGTTGCCTAGCTAAATCATGTGCCAATGATGTTAAACAATACAATTTTTAATCACATTTTTTGACCAACTTCCTTATTTGTTAACGTATCAATCATAGATATAATAAAGAAGGAGATATAGGTAGACGAAAATGTACCGGAATCCTGTGTCACCACCACAGAACAGATAAAGAAGGTTAGAAAGGAAATAGTTCCCGATTTGTATTAGAACGCGTGTCGCCGATTGTCTCCCACTCTCCATCTCCACTACAAGCAAGAGGCCCATAAGTACGCGCATTACGCACACAGATAAACTACACTTACTTAGATCGCGAGTTTGCTATTGGTTGTCACACTAGCGCAAACACTGTGCTTGATGTACCTACTCACACACGCAAAAGCAATTTATTTCTCATACATGTTACGGCGACCAAATGGTCGATAATTATATCGATAAAATTACTATAATTTTTTACTTTTAGTTTTGCCATTTTTCGCTTTAATTTTGGGATACGTATAGGGTACGAATAGTGTGGACTTTGGTAATACATAAAAATAATAATATAAAATTAAAGGGGAAGATACAATATAACCTCGACATTATCACATGATATCCGACTACTATTATGCTTACCATAGTCACTAGTTTGTAAAAACCAACTTCGTAAAGTCGCAACAATCTTTGCAATATAAAAATGGCTCGTATTTTAAATTGAAAATGAGAACTACATCTTTCGTCCCGACTCACAAACGTATTGAGCAATGGCGCTTCCGAGGAGGTTCGATCATTATGAGCTCTTTGTCGACGAACAATCGACGACAAAGAGCAGTTGTATTAAAGAGATGGTAAAAGTTACATTATGATATATTTTCTTATTTCATAATATAATTTGGGGTGTGCAAGAGTGTTATGTTTAAGGGTTTATGTTTCATTAACGGAATTATGTACCTGCTTATTGCTTTAGAATGGAATAAAAATAAATCTGTTAGGTGTATTCTGCAATCCTTGTTATTCAACGGCTCTATTTGAATCCTAATCTAACATGGTTGTAGCTTGCAAAGTCTTTCATTTAGTTATTACTCACCCATCATTGCTTTTGCGCATTAGCATGATATGTATTATTACAAATTGTTCCAGGAAAATCTCAAAAAACCTAAGAAAACATGGGATTTTATAAATAATGTATCTAGGAATAAAATAAAAAAATAGTTGTGCTCCCCCTAAGCTTATCATTGATTCGAATATTTTAACAGAGGGTAATACTGTTTGCAACGCATTCAACAGGTTATTTTCTACCATAGGAACTGAATTAGCCCAAAAAATAGACATAAAATACCACACTAATTCTTTAAGCATACTTAGGTATGTACAAAGACGATCAAACACATGAACAAACACTCGACGAAATCACGCCGTGCACCTGTAGGGACAGGTGTAATTAAACACACGAATTGACGTATAATACTGGTGTTTATTAGCGAACCATTCAATGGGTGACCATCTTAACATAACGAGTTTCCTCCGCGCCTCGGAAAGCACGTTAAGCCGTTGGTCCCGGCTGTCATTTGTAGATCTTTGGCAGTCGTTACGGATAGTCAGAAGCCAGTAAATCTGACTCCAGTCTTGCCAAGAAGTACCGCGTTACCCAGTTAATGGGTTGTGTAGGTCTGGTAGGCAGCCGCTCCTCGTAAAACACTGGTATTCAGCTGAATCTGGTTCGACTGGAAGCCGACCCCAATATAGTTCGGAAAAGGCTAGGCAGATAGATTAGCGAACCATTCTATATATAGACTTAGGCTACTTGATACCAACATAGACCTCATTCTAACACACCCACACTACACACTACACCTTGCAGGAAGTTATAGCGATAATTGACACACTAGACAATAATAGCAGTACTGGGGTTGACCCCTATATACAAGCCTGGAAAAAAGACTGACCCGGATAACTATAGGTCTGTTTCTGTGCTTCCAGTTATTTCCAAAATTTTGAAAAAAAAAATATATAGCCGTTTGGACAAATACCTAATAGATAAAAACTTTATTATTGAACAGCAGTATGGATTCCGATCGAAATCAAACACGCTATCGGCAACTATGGACTTAATAACAAAAATAAAAGCAAATATTGATAAAAAACGAATAGCACTTGGTACCTATATTCATTGATATAAAAAAAGCTTTCGACACCGTTAGCCATGTAAAGCTCCTGCACAAATTAAAAACATAGGGATAACCTAACATAGGTCAAGCGTTAAACATGTTCTCTTCCTTCCTACCTCCAAAACAGGTATCAAACTGTAAGAATTGGAAACAAATTTAGCTGCAATATAGGAAAAAGTACTACCTGTGGAATTCCCCAAGGATCAGTTTTGGGACCGATATTATTCCTAATTTATATAAAAAATGTAGCATTAACTGGACATTTGATCGTTTATGCAGACGAAACTTGTCTGTTCTACTTTGGTCATTCAATTCAAAATATTACAGCTGATGCCCAGACCGATCTGGATGCGCTCAATGAGTGGTTCCTTTATAACCTACTCACTATTAATACAACAAAAACCTCACTCATACATGATTTTCACTGCAATAAATAAAAAAAACCGGCTAAGTGCGAGTTAGACTCGCACACGTAGGGTTCCGTACCATAAGCCTTATGTTTTATTATTTGTTGTTATAGCGGCAATAGAAATACACAATCTGTGAATATTTCAGCTCTCTACCTATTACGGTTCTTGAGATAAAGCCCGCTGACAGACAGGCAGACGGACGGACGGATGGATAGTAATAGGGTTCCGTTCGTTACCCTTCGGGTACGGAACACTAATAAATACAGAACTTTACACCACTAACAATAAACAACAATGTAATACAAAGATCACGTAAAGAAAAATATCTTGGCCTTTATTAAGATGATAGACTAACATGGGAAGCACACATTGACCTCATCAGATCCAAGCTAAACTCAGTCTTAGGAGCGCTTCGGAAGGTCGCTAGCTGCATACCACATAAAGTACGAATAATGATATATAGGTAACTCACTAGTAAAAGCACACCTAGAATACTTGATTGAAATATGGGGCTCAGCTTCCAAAACTAACTTGAAACGGCTACAAACTACACAAAATAAAATCATTAAAACACTATTTCATAACAATTACTTAACACCTACAACGGAAGTATATTCAAAGACTAAACTGTTTAACCTTACACAATTGTAAGCGTTCAATACTTGTAACTTAATTAAAAAAATAGTTACAGACGATATCCACTCAAACATAACATTCACTCAAAAGACACACAAATATCACTAAGAAACAAACTCACGTTACAACTGCTGACTCAGCCACGCACTGGACAAGTGAGAGTCTGACACTCACAAGAAGGGTTCCGTACCATAAACCTTAATTTTTATTATTTGTTGTTATAGCGGCAATAGAAATACACAATCTGTGAAAATTTCAACAGTCTACCTATTACGGTTCTTGAGATACAGCCCTCGGACGGACGGACGGACAGCGGAGGCTTAGTTATAGGGTTCCGTTGGTTACCCTTTGGGTACGGAACCCTAAAAAAGCATTATTTATGAGGGAGCACAATATTGTACAACAACCTGCCAAAAGACATAAAGGAGTGTAATAAATTAAAATCGTATATTATTAGTAGATACCTACTGTACCTGCGATAGTTGATAAACATATTATTGTCATTTAATTTTGTACTAAACTAGGGCAACAATAAGAGTATTTAAGTTTAAGTTAAATTGTAAATCTCATTTTAAGTGAGCTATGTTGTTCTTATGGGAAATAAAGTTCTTTAAACCTAAATAGTTTTGACCGCTGTCAAGTATGGAGCGGTCGTATCTTCACGTGCCTCCAGGGTGCTCTGCAGAACTGCAGACGACCCGCGCGCTCCAGTAGGTCCAAGCGCTTGGCCAGCACGTAGTTCACACGACCATATCTGTTTGACCGACCGCAATTTGTTGTTCTATCGGATATTATATAATCTAAGCTAGCGACCGGTGTTTTGCAAAGAGCTAATTGATTTTTAACGTGATCGACATTAAAAAATCAAATAAATAATATATTTGTTTATTGCTCTTTTAACTTCTCAATAACGACATCATGAAACTGTACATCAATACTGTGGAATAGCAACGGACCGCTGCAATAGATACAATAGGAAGGTGAAGATTGGAAAATGTGTCATCAACTTGTACAGTACCTACAGGTGCAAGAATATAAAATAATGGATTCTGCCATGCTCGGTTAGTTAACTCGTTTTATTCACGGTTTATTAATAACATTACTTAGTTTTGTAAACGATAGAGAGAGTTATTTTCATTGTCACTACATAGTATAAAACAAAGCCGCATCCACTGTCCGTCCCTATGTATGCTTGGATCTTTAAAACCACGGAACAGATTTTGATGCGAATTTTTTAATAGAAAGAGTGGTTCTCGAGGAAGGTTTTAGTATATAATTTGCACCCGTGCGAAGCCGGGGCGGATCGCTAGTATTTAATATTAGTCAAGCTCCTAACATCATAATTTCTCATTTGCAGGATTTCTTTAGATCAGTCGTTTTCAAAGTGGGCACACACACACACAATGTCTCTGTGTAATGGCACCCTGTAATGTGGATAAATTATTTTCAGGTGGGTGCTTCAAGTGTTTTTTGTCACTCTTGATGGGTGCGAGCAAATAGAGCATCCCGCTATTTCAACAGTCAAGACATTCCTCAATTAGAAGAACCTACCTACTCATATATTATGATAATCCTAATGAAGAAGATGATTAGGTAAAACCATTAGTTTTGTCACCATAGTTTTATTTTTATTATAATACTAGCTGACCCGGCAAACGTTATTCTGCTATATAAATTAACACAAAATATTTATATAAATCGGTCAAGCCATTTCGGAGGAGTTCGATAACAAACACTGTGATCCGAGATTTTTGTACATTAGAGGATTAGAAAAAGATAGCTGTTGCACGCGACTTCGTTTGCGTGTGTCATATAGTTTGATGTCGCTAAGATAAGATATCATCATATCAGCCGAAAGACCTCTACTGCTGGACATAGCGTCGCCATAGCCCCAAGCGTTGCCACAACGACCGGTTCTGCGCGTCTCGCATCCATCGGCTACCCGCGATCTTCATCGGTCCTCCTTCATTGGCTTTTCAACGTTGCGTCTTCTGGTACGCGGTCGTCACTCCAGAATTTTTTGGCCCCATCGACCGTCTGTTCTGCAAGCAATATGCCTTGCCCACTGCAACTTTAGTTTGGCGGTGCTTCGGGCTATGTCGGTAACCTTGGTTCTCTGCGAATATGATCATTCCTGATTCGATCACGCAAGGAAACTCCAAGCATTGCCCTCTCCATTGCCCTTTGAGTGACTTTAAGCCTTCTGATGAGGCCCATTGTGAGCGACCAGCAACCATTGTGACATAAGATATACGAACAGTCAACTTCTAGCATTGTTTGACCCCTTAGAATGCAAGGCATTGGCTGTATCATCTCTTCTATTCAAAACGCCGACCAACCTTAGTAATTTTTCGTAATGAGAAACGTTTTAATTTTAAAAATGTTGCTAGGGTAGAGCTACATAAAGTTGAAATAGAAAACTCTATCCAGAAGGAAAGACTACCCTCGCAACGGAGAGAGTACAGTTGGGATTCCGTTATCCGCACTTAGACTCCCATTCCCGCCATTGTGCTTAGGAGTCCTGGCAAGGTTAGCCAGCGAAGCTACGCATATAGGTTTCGCTGAGTGTCCTCATCTTTCCGAAGATTTTTGCACATCGGGTAGCAAAGGCCTCATTTCCAGAATGAAGTGGGCTACTGATTTTTCGGTATCGAAGCAACCTCGGTACATTGGGCTGTCTATGGCGACTATCATCATCATCATCATTTCAGCCAATTGACGTCCACTGTTAAATGTAAGCCTCCCATAAAGCGCCAACCATCTCGGTCTTGTGCAGTCCACGTCCATCCACTGCCAGCCACCTTTTTTAAATCATCGATCCATCGTGCCGCAGTGCCTATGTTGAAAGGATATTTTTTACAGCTAAAAGGCCCGTAATTATACCTATTATTATTCGGAGGGTATTTCTACTTGGGTTGAGAAGTCGCTTAGTTAGTTGCATCTATAAGCTGCACTGTAATTTGTAGATGGTGACCATCTGTTGTCTTGAAGTTCAGTTGATCTCAGGCAAATTCATGTACGAATCAGTGATAAAGGTAAGAGGAGAAGTAGGTACAGGTCCAACAGTACCGTCTCGGAAACTCTCTTCGAAAAGTTCGTCTCTGGCGTCTTTTCCTGGGGATCTACAGTTTCTCATGATCCACTGGAGGGTGAAACCCGCAACGGATAGTTTTTGGCCCTGAGCTGTTGCTTCACTGGTAATTGAACACTTTTACGCTTTCAAATAGTTCTGTGATCTCGTATGGAATGTTATTATTATGTAGAAAGATTGAAACACCTCCACCTCTTTTATCCGGTCTTAAATTGTAAATATATGTGTGTTGGCAGTTGGTATAGTTTAGCGTCTTGTTCCGATGTAAGCCATGTTTTAGTAAAAAACTATTACATTCAGTTGTTTTGTAAACACTTGATGTCGTCAAACTTGCCTGGTGTGCGCATACTGCGTAAGTTTGCATAAAACACTAAAAGAGGAGGAGCTCGTCGGAACGTCTTCGTGTTTACTTATTAAGTAATACTTAGTTTATCTCAGAAGGTCAAAAGGTCGGAGGGGCAAAAGCTTATTTTTAAGCTGGCGCGTGCCCGGGAGAAAGCTACACGGGACATTAGCAAATGTCTCTGTGTAAGGGACGCCCAGGGTAAGCTGCTCTACGATGCCCCCTCTGTTAAGGAGAGATGGTGTACATACTTCGCGGAGCTGTCTAACAAACAGCATCCCCATAACCTTCCTCCCGAACCGCCTCCTAACCTTGGACTTATTTCCCCTATTTCCCCCGACGAAACCCGCATTGCTCTTCGCCACATGAAGAACCGGAAAGCGGTCGGGCCTGACAATGTGCCAATTGAAGTGTGGAAGGCGATGGGCCCACATGGCGTGGACCTTCTGACGGATCTTTTTAACCGCATCCTGATCACCAAGGAAATGCCGAACCAGTGGCGATTTTGCCTGATTATCCCTGTATACAAAGGCAAAGGTAGCGTACAGGATTGTAGTAGCTACCGCGGTATCAAGATCATGTGCCACACCATGAAGCTCTTCGAGCGCATCATTGACACACGGCTCCGTAGCGAGTGTGCTGTCTCTGAGCACCATGGATGCAGTATTCGCCTTACGGAATCTGGCTGAGGCTTACAGAGAGAGAAGGAGAGCTTTGCATATGGCCTTTTTAGACCTGCAGAAGGCCTTCGACTGTATACCTCGGCAGTCCATCTGGTGGGCACTGCGCTTCAAAGGCGTTCCCGAGGCCTATATTGACATTATCAGAGACATGTACCGCGATTCCGTGTCCTCTGTCCAGACCGCTGTTGGCGAATCGAATGGCTTCCCAATATCTGTTGGCGTTCACCAAGGCTCGGCTCTTAGCCCGTTCTTGTTTAACGTAGTGCTCGATGTAGTTACGGCAAACATCCAAGATAAGCCCCCATGGCTAATGATGTATGCCGATGACATCGCCCTCGTTAATCAGAACAAAGCCCATCTTGAGCGCAAAGTCAACATTTGGAAGGACACGCTTGAAAACGGTGGTCTGAGACTAAATGTGGCGAAGACTGAGTACATGTCCTGTGGCGGCACGGATTCAAATAGGTTCATCCGAATAGGTTCGGACCTGATCAGAAAGTCCGATACGTTCAGGTACCTTGGATCCGTGCTGCACGAGTCTGGCAACGTGGACGACGATGTCCAAGCACGTATAGGCGCGGCTTGGGCGAAGTGGCGCGAGGTAACGGGCGTTGTATGCGACCGCAAAATGCCTCCGAAGCTCAAGGGGCAGATATATAAATGCATCATACGGCCTGTCCTACTGTACGGCGGTGAATGTTGGCCAGCACTAAGCAGACACACCCAGGAGCTTCGCGTCACGGAGATGAAGATGCTGAGGTGGATGAGTGGCGTAATGCGATCCGATCGCATACGCAACTCTTTCATCAGAGGTAGTCTTGGTGTCCGTGACGTGGGGGAAAAACTGCAAGAGTGTTGTCTGCGATGGTATGGCCACATCATGCGCCGCCCTATGGAGTACGTTGGTCGGGGATGCATGAATATGGCTGTTCTTGGGGCTAGGTCCCGTGGTCGCCCTCGCAAGCGCTGGTTGGACGTCGTTAAGTCCGACATGAGAGCCAATGGCCTAACTGAGAAGGATGTTCAAGATCGGGCAAAGTGGAGGAAGCTAAGTAGGAAGGCGGACCCTGGCAATAGCCGGGATTAACGCCAGGTAGAAGAAGAAGAAGAAGAAAGATTGAAACACCTCCACCTCTTTTATCCGGTCTTAAATTGTAAATATATGTGTGTTGGCAGTTGGTATAGTTTAGCGTTTTGTTCCGATGTAAGCCATGTTTTAGTAAAAAACTATTACATTCGGTTGTTTTGTAAACACTTGATGTCGTCAAACTTGCCTGGTGTGCGCATACTGCGTAAGTTTGCATAAAACACTAAAAGAGGAGGAGCTCGTCGGAACGTCTTCGTGTTTACTTATTAAGTAATACTTAGTTTATCTCAGAAGGTTTATTATTTTTGCGGCTAGGTGTAAGTGTTTTGCATCACGATAACCATTAATTATTTTTGCCACTCCTTTTATATATTTTACTAGTTGACCCGCGCAACTTCGCTTAGCTTTCGAACGAAGTCCGCAGCCCCAGCAGGCACTGGCCCTAGTGGGCCCCGTCTTCCGTGCTGACATGTCCTTGAGGCGCGTTGGGATCGCAGCGCGCCTCCGACCCGGACCTGGTTCTGATCAGACGGCGAGCCATCCAATGCTCGCCGTCCGCAGTCCCACGCCTACGGTGGCCGAGAATCACCCTGCGACTCCCGACGTCCGGGGCGTCTTCTTCTGTTTCGGCGGCTGGGGCGTGAGGTTTCCCTCTCTCTCACGCGTTCGACTCCTCCTTTGTTAGCATTACTGCTTCGCAGAAGGAGGTGACCGCTTCCCATGTCAGTGTAATTTTTGTCGAAATTTCGGGACCCGCAAAAATTATGTGTTTCTCGCGCTCACGTCGGTCCTCAAGTTCTAAGATGATGTTTTCGTGAACGTCGAATGGCGGATTTTAGCACTGAATCTTGCAAACTTGTAACTTGGGAGGTATCGCTTTCTATGTGCCTGATTTTATTCTGAATTAATGTATTGTCTGTCTTAATTTCAATAACCTCATTTTTAATCTCGTTCAGATCAGCCGTTAATTTCTCAGACAGCATTTTAAAACCCTTAATTTCGTTATTCATCTCAGTCATTTCCTTCCTAATCTGCATTAAATTGTCGTTTTGGGTTGGAGCAAATTTCTCTAAAATGTTCATTATATCCGTTCTAAAATACCTACATAAAATCCTTCTTGTATTTCAATTCATGGGTGCGTTCTTCTCTCTTCCTAGGGTTCACATTAATCGGCGGCGCGCTGCGATCCCAGCACGCCTCAAAGAGATGTCAGCGTGGATGACGGCACCCGCTAGGGCAGGTGCCTGCTGGGGCTGCGGAATCTGTTCGAAAGGGGTGCCGTAGCCTTGGAACACAAAGGGCACCAGGAGGAACACGGATGGGTTTTAGTCAGTAAGAGTCTGACACTCCCTCTTGCTTTACCCAGAGCGGGAGGAGTCATTTGATGATTTCCCATCCTTAAAAAAAAAAAGGGTTCACATTAACACACGTATCTTCATGATCCAGAACGCTGTTTGCTTGAACGCGCTAATCTCAGGAACTACTGGTCCGATTTGAAAAATAATTTCAGTGTTAGATAGCCCATTTATCGAGGAAGGCTATATATCATCACGCCAAGACCAATAGGAGTGGAGCAGTAATGAAAATTGTGACGCAGACGAAGTGGCGCGGTTCAACTAGTGGTCAATATTTTAGTTTATGAGTAGTCAGTATGAGCCACTACGGAGTAATTTTATAAGTTCTAAGAGAAGTATTGCAAGTAGTATTATCACACAGATTCAAAAAACTGTTATAAGGTTATTCTTAGTTCGATTCACTTCTAAATTAACAGTAATTATTAAATTAAAAATTCACGTAGGTATTTTTCACACGAATGTATATCAATAAATAAGAAAGATATTTTCAATCAGATTCTTCACAACTTGGCCAGCTTATGTCTGAACTTTTCTGATAAGACTTTAATATTAGATACTATAAACACGAGTACGTTTTTCCGGTGGCACAAGATCCATTTCATATGCTATCAGTGCAGTCGAGCGAACTCGGGGATCGAGGGGTTGCTGTTCTTGATTGAACTTTATCTCAGGGAAGTGAATTGTTTTTTTTTTTTTTATTACTATAGATAGGCACGCGTTTGACCACTATCTCACCTGATGGTAAGTGATGATGTGGTCGAAGATGGAGCACGCTTGCCTAGAAATAACCTATTCACTCTTGACTTAAAGACTCCCAGGTTGTAGCTATCAGGAAACACAGACTCCGGCAGGAAATTCCACTCCTTAGCTGTACGCATTATGAATGTGTTCCCAAAACGTTTTGTGCGTATGGGTGGGATATCCACCGTCTACCGGTGGCGCATCGCCGTTCGTCCCGTGGTCCGATGATGGAACGGGCTTGGCGGAATTAAATTATGCAATTCCGTCGCACATTCCCCAAAATGCAACCGGTAAAAAACCGACAGGCTAGCAACTCGTCGTCGATGTTCAAGACTTTGGAGTTCGTCGCGACAAGCCTCTCATTGCCGATGATCCTCTTGGCTCGTTTCTCAATTGCCTCAAGGGCATCAAGTTGGTATCTGGCAGATCCGTCCCAAAGATGAGAGCAGTACTCCATACACGATCGAACTTGCGCTTGATAGAGTTTAAGCAGCTGAAGTATCGTCTCACCTTTGCCAGAATCCCCAACTTCTTTGCAGCCACCTGTGCCTTTGCCTCTATGTAAGGGCCAAAATTGAGAGTAGATGTTAATGTGACCCCAAGAAGCTCAAGTTGGTCGGTTATCGGCACGATTAAACCTCGGAAAGATGGAGCTGGGTGGAATTGGTTCCTTTTGGCGGAAAATAGACACGCTTGGGTCTTAGCAGCATTGAACTTGACCAGATTGGCATCACCCCATTCAGAGACTGCCTGTAAGGACACGTTCAAGCGCTCAACCATTGCCTCCCGGAGAGACCGGATCTGCGACCCACCAGCTCGTGCGTCGGACACGTATCTCTCAGCAACAGTGCTGTCGTCTGCATACCCAAAGGTACCGAGTTTAAGCAGATCATTAATATGCAGCAAGAACAGTGTTGCCGAAAGCACCGAACCCTGAGGAACCCCGGCATTAATATCCAGCAGTCCAGACGAGCAGCCATCTACGACCACTCGGATAGACCGATCCCTCAGGAAATCTGCGATCCAATCACACAAACCGGCGGGCAGACCGAAGGAAGGAAGCTTACTAATAAGGCTATCGTGCCAGACCCTGTCGAAGGCTTCGAGATGTCAAGGGAGACCGCTAGTGCCTCTCCGTGCTTTTCTATGGCCTCACTCCAGATGTGAATGGCATACGCTAGAAGATTCCAGTTGACCGATTTCGGCGGAACCCGTATTGACGGTCACTAAGAATATCATTCGCTTCTAGGTACGCCAGGAGCTTATGATTCAGCACGCGTTCCATAGTCTTACAAAATATGAACGTTACCGAGATGGGTCTATAATTCGACGGGTCAGCTCGACTACCCTTCTTGGGCACGGGCTGCACGTTGGCTTGCTTCCAAGCCTTCGGCACTTTTCCAGTCTCAAACGAAAGGCAAAATAGGCGTGTCAAGATCGGAGACAACTCAGGCGCACAAGTCTTCAGAACAATTTCCGGTATCCCGTCGGGACCACTAGCCTTTTTCACGTCTAGGTTACGCAGTACCCTACGGACGTCCTTCTGATGAATGCGAATGTTTGACATACTCGACTCGCATCCACCAGGAGAAGCAGGGGGTGTCGCGCCACCAGGATCCAGACGTGAAGATTCCGCAAACAAAGAAGCAAACAAGTTCGCTTTCTCCTCAGCGGAGTGGGCCAGCGTCACGTCGGGTCTCAGCAGTGGTGGTAGTGAGGGGCGGCAGAAGTTCGATTCGACCGACTTAGCCAGGGACCAAAAAGCCTTACTACCTGCTGGGTATGAAGCAAGTTCCCTATTCGGCTAACGTGGTCAAACCGAGCCCTCCGCAACACTTTCTTGCAGGACTTGGCAGCCCTGTTGAAGGCTCTCTTCTTCCGACTCACGTCATTTGCTTTGCGCTTACGAGCGTCGACCCATGCCAGGTACGCCGCGTGCTTAAGCGCATCAGCGCGATTGCACTCGGCACCAAACCAAGGCCGAGCTTCGCCAGATTTCGCTATGTCAGAGAACGGAATGTAGTACTCCATTCCCCTCCGCAACACATACGACACGGCGTCCGCGCACGACGAAGCATCAGTGGAAGAAAAGCAAGTAGGCTGCCAAGGGTAACATGCGAAAAAAGATCGCATGCCATCCCAATCTGCTGACCTGTACCGCCATACCCGCCGGGTGCCTCTTGGGCTAGAATCGGGCGGGGAGTAGACGGATACAGACTTCACCAGACAGTGGAATGTATTGTAAAATAACTCGTTCACATCCCTTAAACTTATTTTGTAGATATTTGCGTCTCGAATGTCATTCAGGGTGACCTGGGTTTCGACTATAAACATTTTGTGTCATTACGTAACGTAAGTGCAAAAACATAATTAAGTGGACTGACTATATCATTTTAATACCCTCACTGGCCGGTTTACGCAAATCGCAAAACAAAAGTGAACTTTTGGACTCATTAACAACGTTAACAATGATTGTTCGAACATTAAAACACTTGCTAATTTCACATTATATTGGTATATCGTTCATGGCGCAGCAGTACCCAGCTCGCTTGTAGAGAGACGAAGTTTGAGTTCGGTATTCAATTTAGACTGTACTTTTTGTGAATTTGTAATGACTCTGTTCTAGATTTATTTATGAAATTGGAAGCTGACAGTAATTATTTACGAAATTTGGCCTTTTTTTCATATACTTAGGTATAAATTAATACAATGCTTCGCACTCCGCCAAAAGACGGCGAGGCCTGTAGGTACGTCTACGTAGGTACGTTACCCCAGGTGCAATCATACCTGCAGCCCTTGCAGGCTCACCGAGTTCATCAAATATTGGCGTGAGACACAAATATAGGTACCTGCTCGGGGTCCGTTTCATTAGGCAGGCAGATAATGTCCTCAATATTCCGCGAAGTCTTCCCTTGACGTTTTCTCGTTTATAATCGCTTGCTCACTGATTCATATAGTAACGCTTCGCTTTTGCTATTTCAATGTCATCCGAACTAAAAGCACTTTCACATATTTGTACGAGGCTTACTTCCGTCATAACATCTATTTTATTTTGAACAAAAGTTTACACTTCACAAATGAGAATATTGCAGTTGGAACATTTTAATCTTTTCGATACGTTATCCATCGTCGCAGCAGAGGTCAACAAATTTGCGTGCGATCGAGTTCATGGTCTCAACCGTACTGATACAGAAGGTACGACAGTTATAAAAGTTCTAATAATAAAATAGAATACTTAATAAAAATAATAAAGTACGACAATAAAATAAACAAAAGTCTTAACATCCATACATAACATAACAGACAGGAATGTAAAAGTAAGTTGAAGGCTTACTATACTGATACAAAGTCTCTCCTTATATATAAAATCCCACATCTGCACATAAGAATTTGTAAGTGAAAAACACATGTCATATTATACATAGGTACTTGCTATTGTGTAAGAGGGAGGGATGGAGTTTCCAATTGGTTTGATAGAGAAGAAGACATTTTTGTTTTGGATCACGGTTTTAAAGATGCGATTTCTACGATGAATTCGTAGTTTCGTACCCATGGCTACACTACCAAACTGCCAGAAACAAAGTAGGTAGTACACAATAGGTAGCCTATTTTTGTGCTGCGATTTCTTGCGGCTTCGGACTGGAGAACGCTAGACATTAATGTCAATGGCGAGTACACCATTCGCCTTCATTTAACCGATGATATAGTCCTCCGATGATGAAGACCTACGTTCACAGTTCGATGACCTAAGTTGAGTGGGTCCTAAAATGAGCATGGACAAAATCAAGATCATTGTAAATACCCGTGTATCAGCCATTCAAGTCAAGATCGGAGTCGTCCTAGGTTGACGTACTCGTTTAGGACTTCGAGTGCAGACTCGACGTTCTAAACGAGTTCGTCAACCTAGGACAAACGGTTAGCGCGAACTTCGATGAAGAAGTCGACCTTCGAGTCCGACCCGGCTGGGCGGCGTTCGGGGAAATCTTGACTCGTTGAATCGATGTTTGTTTTTTAAAAAACTAAAATTATTAAAATACTTTATATGTGTTTTGCATTTTCGCGTTTTCTAAAGCAGTCTGTTGTACCTTGTGTAGATATCAGAAAGAAGTATTTACATCTTTGCTTCAACATAATTTTAATCAACCAAGCACTTTAAAAATCTCCAAACACATTTGATTTGATACGGTCCATCATAAACAAAACCACAACAATTCGCTTGAAACACGAAGCTAAAACTCATCCGACTTATTATTCAAAATAATTAATTTAGAAGCTTGTTAGGTTATAGGTACAGAAGTAACATCAAGCTACTGATGTCACTTCTGTATTTAGTAGAAAAGTGTAAGCGCCAAGAAAATCGCGGCGCTTCTGACCTTTTGGTCGCGACAAAATTACACTTTAAAACATTCTAGCGCTGCGTGTATTTACTGTTTTGTTAGACGACTAATTATTTTTTTAGCGCTGAAGCGAACTTTAGTTCAAACTGTTGTCAAAATGGAGCATGTTTTTTCTACGTCGTAAATATTAAGTAGGTACCTACCTATTGTACCTCATGGGCCGAAACAAAAGTAACAAACCAACTCGACAAACGAAACGTACACAACAACTTTATTATCTTACTAGCACTTCGCCCGCGACTTCGTTCGCGCGAGTTTACTTGGAACTCCACGAATTTTATCTCCCATCTAATCTCATATAGGGTACTTATATGAAAATTACTTATTATTAGACTAAATGCAGGGCAGATTGTTCACTGGCAATATGTTTTCTAGTTAGAGTATTTTTTAAACCGGCGTAACTTTTCAACGAAAGGTCCGATTTAGATAATTTAAATGCATATGACCAACCACGACCACCACTAAATCACCACTATTCCATTTCACCCGGGTTTTGATTGAATAATCTGAACAAATCGCTGTCATTGTGACTTAACCCACCCATACTGCGGACTTTTTTGTAGATGTTAATGTCGTCTATTAAACTGTAGTACTTACATCACTTTGCTCTATTATCAATAGTTTGCACAGTGTACGCGACATAAGTATCTTTTTTGGTATTTTTTTCACACCATGGGTTACATTATCGAAGTTTTCATACGGATCCCTAACTTTTTGAAAATATTCTATAGCCCATGTTCATGATGGATAATGTAGGATTCTAATGGTGAAAGAATTTTTCAAATCGGTCCAGTAGTTTCGGAGCCTATTCAATTCAAACAAACAAACAAATCTTTCCTCTTTATAATATTAGTGTAGATAACAAGAGGCGCTGAAAGATTCCTATACCTACCTACGGGGTTCTTCATGACGTCATTCAGAGGTCAAGTGAAAGTCAAATGATTTCAAGTAGGTAGGTATTTTTTGTGAAAATAAAATACGATCTTAAAGTTTTAAGACCTAAATACAGAAAAATAAGACTTACAAACCGTGGGTTAATTTTTACTTTACCTACTTACTGAATGTAATGTGTGTTACTTTTAATAGTGGCTTTTGTCATAGGTATATACCTAATTCATTATGGTAAGCGTATTATCATTTCTTCCCCGTTTATCTTGAAGTTCTTCATCTGCTTTCATAACCTTTTCCATGGCTGTATAAACTACATATTTACATCTCCGATTTGTAAAGTATTCAAAACATAAAAATAAAAAAGGGAAATAAATAAGGGAGGAGCCGAAACAGATACGCTTCGAAGTGTCGAGAGCAAGATCGACCAATTCCCTTGGTTGCTCCCCTCTGTTTTTGCCTGTCTCATGCGATCGCTCATTGGCCGACCAATCACCGTCGTTCATTGATTCGCCTTCGCCCGAGACCGTGACCGAAATTGGACGTGTTTCAAATTAAAATACATTCAGTCAAAAAAGTATCGGGAATGGATGATTTGTTTATGGTTCCAAATTCAAATTTTTGTTTTTTTGTAGTTGTTAGATTGGCACAACTGTTTTCCATTTTGGCGCGGAGTTTGAGTTGCATCTGTTATTTATAATAAATACAGTGCTGGTTTTAGTAATATCATATATAGTGTGTATTGCGAATTTCATAATGGACAAAAATATCGAACAAAGAGTTTGTCTTAAATTTTGCATCGCCAATGGAATTTCGTGTTCGGAGTCACTGAAAATGTCACAGAAGGCTTACGGTGAATCGACTTTATCAAAAACTCGTGCTTATGAGTGGTTCAAAGCGTTCAAAAGCGGTCGAGATGTGATGGAAGATTTGCCTCGCTCTGGCAGGCCGTCAACGTCTGCAACTGAAGTTAACATCGCAAAAGTGAAGGAAATAGTGACTGAAAATCCCCATTCAACTCTGAGAGAGATAGCCGCCGAACTTTCTGTATCTCACGAGTCGATCTGTACCATTTTAACTAATCATTTGGGTATGATACAATGTTGCTGCTCGGCTAGTCCCAAAAGTTCTGAATTTTGTCCAAAAACTCAATCGCATGAAAGTCGCTGAGGACATGCTAGAACGAGTCAGTTCGGACCCAACATTCATGAAACGCATTGTTACTGGTGACAAGACGTGGGTTTACGAGTTTGACATGCAAACTAGTCAACAAGCTTCGGAGTGGCGCCTTCCAACTGAACCGAAACCGAAAAAACCACGCCAAAGTCGATCAAAAGTCAAAGTCATGTTGACTGTTTTCTATGACTATCGCGGTGTTGTGCACTCTGAATTCTTACCGGAAGGTCTAACGGTAAATAAAGAATATTATTTGAGCGTTATGCGGCGTTTAAGAGAGCAAATTCGACGAAAAAGGCCAGATTTGTACAAAGAAAATTCTTGGATTTTGCACCACGACAATGCGCCTTCGCACAAGGCTATCATTGTGAACGAATTTTTAACCAAACACTCAACAAATACCATCTAGCAACCACCATATTCACCAGAGATGGCTCCTGCTTACTTTTTTCTTTTTCCTAAACTCAAATTACCACTTCGTGGCACCCGTTTTCAATCGATAGAAGACATAAAGGAGAATTCGCGGCGAGAACTGAACTCAATTCCGGAAGCAGCGTTTAAAAAATGTTTTGATGAATGGATTATTCGTTGGCGCAAGTGTATCGTTTCTAAAGGAGCATACTTTGAAGGTGATAAAATAAATTTGGATGAATAACAGACATTTTGTGTATTATTGATCTTTTCCCGGTACTTTCTTGACAGAGTAGTAAGTACCTAAAATAAAAATTTGCATTCCTAACGTGATTGTAACCTGGAAGCGGCGGAACGGGACGCGGCCGTTGTGGAGTTGAAGGCGCTAGACAGCAGAGGTGACGTAACAGGAGCCGGGGCATCGCCAGGGCGCGCGCGTAATCCGGGGCGCGGCGGGAGCGCGACACAGCTCCACAACTAGCTAGCGACCGCATGCTGGCGGGCGCGGCGGTGCAAGCAGTGGCGACCGGGTATCGAGTTGTACGGGGTGCGGAGCGACGGAACACTCGTATTCTGAGTGTCGATTTCGTAAATACGTATGCAGCAGCTGCAGGCACCCGGGAGTCGGGACATCTACGACGCGTGTGCCCAGACAGGGCAGCGAACGCGGGCAAAGGCACAGTTCCTAGGCGTTCGACTAAAAATAAAAATACCCGCTTTTAGCAACTGCAACAATATACTCGTAAATTAGAAAGAACTCGACATGTCTAATGAGCCGATTACCTGAAATAAAACGCTTATTTAAGTATTTACCTTATTCGAAGCATATACAGGGTAATTTAAAAAATACCCGAAACCTCATAATCTTGACTTCGTATCATGACGCTGAACAACATTTGTTCTACGACTTTTCAAAATTCGAAACATTTTTATTCCATACAAAAAATATAACCATAGTTTAAATTTTGCATATTCTTTATAAGGCGGCCTACGAAAGGCCGACAGGCTGGCGGCGCGTGACTGAGTGCGCGCGCGCGCGTAGTATACGCGAAATAAACAGACTTCAAATAAATGAAAACAATTTGTTTTTGGCTACATTGTTTAGTTGAGGTCAAAGTCGTAGAACAAATGTTGTTCAGGGTCATGATACAAAGTCAGGGTTGAGAGGTTTTGGGTATTTTTTCAATTTCCCTGTATAAACTATTAAGATAGGCTGTATCTTGTATCCTGTTCCCATTTTCCTTAAGTTTCTAGCGATATAGCTCCGTCTCGCTCTCATGACGTCACCAGGTCACATAGGGGGGCGCACTTGTGAGATCACCTTGAGCTAAACCGCAGCCGGGAGTTCGAAAGGGCTGCCAGATTGTATATTTGGATACAAAATATGTACTTATAATCGGAAGGTGCATTGTATCCATGATGATTCCGTATACCTAATACTATACAAAAGAAAAGAATACATACGGCATGAAACGGAACCTCTTGCTTTTTTCGAAGTGGTCCGCTCACCGCTTTTTTCAAAGTTGTCATATTGTTTTTTTTCGTTCCTTCTAGACTTTTTTTAGTCCTACCTAATTAAATCAAGTTTTTTCTTGCCGTTGGTGCCTTTTCTTCTTATTTTTTTTAATATTGATAGGCAGGTGCCAGGGTAGCCCGCGAAATTAAAATATTATTATGTTTTTTGCAATTTGCCGGTCAGATTGTAGCTGTAGGTATGTTGAACAAAATACGATTCGCGGCCGTAACGCGTATTTATCTAAAGAATTATAACCATTGATTCATCAATATAGCCCTCTAAGTTCATGAAGCCCTATTGAATTACTTTTTCATGTACCTAATGACCATTCGGCCGATCTTTTTTTTTTCTATTGATAGGCACGCGTTTGACCACTATCTCACTCATCTGATGGTAAGCGATGATGTAGTCGAAGATGGAGCACGCTTGCCTAGACCCTTACCTACTCCTTAGCTGTACGCATTATGAATGTGTTCCCAAAACGTTTTGTGTGCGTGGGTGGGATGTCCACCATGTACCGGTGGCGCATAGCCGTTCGGGCGTTCGTCTTGTGGTCCGATGATGGAACGGCCTTGGCGGAATTAAGTTATGCAATTCCGTCGCATATTCCCCAAAATGCAACCGGTAGAAAACCGACAAGCCAGCAACTCGTCGTCGATGTTCAAGACTTTGGAGCTTCTTCGCGACGAGCCTCTCATTGCCGATGATCCTTTACTTCGTTCTAGTCCTTTGTGAAATAAAATAATTTCTTATTTCAGTTTCACAAAGGACTAGAAAAGCTTTGTGAAAGTCATTCATTCAATTCAAATAGAAAGATTATTAAAGAGGAAACGAAGGAAACTTTTAAAGTGTCAAGTTCCACGTGCAACCTCGTCAACAAACTTTATTTGCAACTTGACATCAACTAACTGCAGTAAGTTTTAACTATGTTAATGTATTAATAGGCAGTAAAAAAATACCTACATATCAGTCTAGGTGGTACGTTTATTAAGGTACCTACTATGAATAAATTAACTATTTATTTCTGTCTTAAAATAATAATGCCATGGCATATGTATCTATGTGTAGTAGGTACGTTTTCTTTTTGAAGTATTTTTTTTGCACGTTTTAATGTTTGTTGCAGTAAGTTTTAACGATGGATAAATTCGGAACCAAGAAAAGACTTGCTCCTACACCTACTTCACCCAGACCTAGCCCTTCTCAAGAAGTACATGCTTCAAGTTCATCATTGCCGTCCACAGCAGAAACAATAGCACCTCCACCTAAAAAGAAAAGCACTAAACTTTCTTTCAATGATAAATGGCTACATGCAAGTTTGTTTAAAAATTGGCTTCCCAAATCCATTGATGAACATGGGGCAGTTTTTGCTAAATGTAAATTTTGCAATCTTGAAAACATGTTGCAAACCAAAAACACCTGCAATTTGTATCTGTTAGCCATACAAACATGAAGATCAGTGTAGTTAGTAATCCAGAGACTAAAATGATTAAACGAGCCGAACTTAAGCTTGGTATTATGCTTGCTGAGTACAATTTGCCATTTTCTTTGATGGATACTTAGTACCATTAATGCACAATATTTTTCCAGACTCTAATACAGCAAAAGGTTTGGCAATGGGTAGGACAAAGGCCACTGCAGTTTTACTCAAATATTAGAGCCTGAATTTTCTACAGAATTAGTTAATGATTTGAAAGACCCAGGAAGTTACTTTCTTTGATTATGGATGAAACCACTGACACGATTTCACGGAAACAGTGTGCCAATACTGTAATACACGGTAATAATGACTTTGAAATACATACAGAATTTCTTGATATAATGGAAACAGATTCTAGTATACTGCAGAAAGCTTGTTTGGGCGATTGAAAGAATGTATAGAAAGCAAAAACATTTCTTTTTACAACTTAGTCACTAAGTTGTAAAAAGGAATGTTTTCCAAATAAGTCTTAGTTTAAAAATCCCACTAAGTCTTAGTGGGATTTTCAGCAGACACCACTAACTCTATGGTTGGTTTACATAATTCAATATTTTCACGCCTAAAGGATGAATTACCTGATATAGCATGCATAAAACGTTCTAGCCACAGTATACATCTGGTGGCATCAAAAGCTAAGTTAAATTTGCCTAGATCGCTCGAAGATACCTTGCGAAATATAGGACCTCATTTTCTCTCACCAAAACTGGCCGAAATGCAACAATTTTTTGGTGTTGACATCCACAAAATTCTTAGCCCTGCAAATCCTAGATGGTTGTCTCTAAAACAATGTGTAGATAGTGTTTTAGAGCAATTACCTGCACTGATCCCTTACTTTACTGAAGAGGTGGTCAAAGACCCATCAAAAACTACAAACGAAACTTTATTAGTGTTAAATAATGACCCAATGATCATTTATCTTGAATTTCTGTCATTTTCACTGGAACTACTTACAGAGAGTTCTCTTCTTCACCGCCTAAAGCCAGAAGTTCAGACCTTGTTATAAACAATATATGCTAACTACATGACATTTGCAGTTGCTAAATCAGATCCATGGACTGTTCTTCATCAGCATCCAGGTAATTTCCTGCCACTGGAAAAAAAATACCTTAGGGTTCAAGCATTTGCATCTACTGCATCATTTTTAGAAAAGCACCCTGAAGATCCATCAGCAAGATTAGAGATTGACAAAGTCAGAAAGGGGTGTTTACAATTTTATATTGAAGTTGTGACTCAGTTGAAAGCAAGGTTTAAATCTACTGACCCCATATTTCAGTTTATCAACATTGTCGACCCATGTCACGCTCAAGGTTATGAAGTAAAGGAACTTAGCGCCGCAATAGAACGCTTTCCATATTTGTCATTAATTATTGACCGCCAAAAATTGGATATAGAATGGAAGAAACTTGCTCTCATAGAACATGAAAGTTTAGGACTGGACAACCAACTTCCAGCAGAACAAGACTGGAAAAAAGTAGAAAAAAGTATTCTCTCTAAATGATGAACTAGGTAACAAAATGTTTCCTAATTTAAAAGCGGTCATAGGTTTTGCTTGTTTTGCCCTTTTCAAATGCATCTGTGGAGCGCACTTTTAGTCACCTAAAGAAAATACAATAAAAACGCAGGACAGAAATTGTTTAAAAAAGATATGTATGATCTCTTGCTAGACCCTACATTACTTTTAGATGGGAGATGAATGGAATAAAAGAAGGTAAGTACTGAACACTACTGTATTGTCCCAAAAGTACTTATAGGTAAAATGAGCTTAATGGACTGATGGTGTGGCAAATGAAGTGAGTGACGCGGCCCTTGTTGGCTGTAACGAGAACGCCTGGCTGACTTGATAGCCTAACGCGAACTGTACCACTATTCTGTAACAACATTTACGTGTCTCGACAGCGGAATCCGAGGTGAGTATAAACATAAGACCTCTATGCTGTGTGCAATAAAGTTCACTTTGTGAGCTATCTCACTCAGGTGAATCTCGATATCGAAATGGTTACTTACCTACAGAATAGCCTTGCAGAACTGTATTATGAGTTGAATCGAAATGTATGTGCGGCGTAAACTGCTGAATTGCATAATGTGCGGTTGCACCGTACATGCTCCCGAGCGGGAAGATGAATATGAGATGAACATGAAAGATGAGTAACAAGGTGATGCCAATTGGTCCTTATACTAGATGATTGACAAGGTGATTCCAATTGATCCTTATTCTATGTTTAGAGTCTCTACTTGAACTCCGTTTTACGAGACATAGGCATTGTACACTTATCTAATTTATGCACTTTTGAAAATTCACTGTAATCTGATACACACGGAACTTCACACTGATTACGCGCACTAACACTATATTGAACCGTAGATGATGAGATAGAGGCCCCAGCCTCTGCCCGTGCCGGTGTCGCGTGTTGTGTGTTCTGTGGACTTGTTATTTCGGCCCTTGCTATCGCGACAGATGCAGTTCGCCTGTTACGCAGCCGTCGTACCTCGAAGACTGCGCCAACCACCAACACAACTCCAATCACCACATAAAATGCTGTGTAGTGATGGATATCGTGATAAGAAATTTGATGTGGCAAATTTTCACTTGATTTGAGAATGCCGAGTTGCTTCTTGATTTCGTCAAGCTCCTCGTTACTCGAGAGAAATGTATAGTTTTGTATAAATGGAGTTGGGATGCCTACGTCTATGATATGATTGATTGGTTCTATCTCAGGCAGCTTAAAAGACGGTTTTACGTCTAAAGTGCTAAAACCTTCATTGCGTGAGTAAACCGTAAAACTTTCGGTTTTAATCAGACAGTCGTGTTCGACGCCCAATATGCCTGCTTTTATCAACTACCCCGGCGACACATTATCGTTGCATAGTAAGTACTCTTATTTGACACTGACTACAGCAGAAAAATGCATAGTTGTTTATTTTTCTAAGAGATGTCCATTGATTCGAACAAGTCGTTTGCAAGATACCCTACACCATTGAAACAGCAATAGAACCATTGGCATCAAAATTTTAAATAAGCTCTCAATTCAAATAGTTAGAAACAATATTCTTAAAATCAGCGTTTTTCACAAATTTGATTTATCCGTGGACAATAGTGTGGGTTAACGTTATATTATGAATCTTATTGTACCGCCTTAACATGTAGCTGTTTTTTGTCCCTAATAAATAAAATAAAAATAAAACAGAAACAATAGGTATCCGCTCTTATGAGCACAAAAAATGGTGTAGCAAAGCAGGGAGGATGCATTGCTTTTGAGCCATCGACAGCTATGTTAAATAAGAAAATTATTTACAATAATAAAAATATATATAATATTTTTTTATATTTTTAAATGTATTTTTTAATAGTACCTAACTAACCACAATTCTTTCATTTACCTTTATTTTGTGTGTGGCTTTTGTTTTTTACAGTCAATTTACTTATTAATTACAATTAAATAGTACCTACTTACTAGGAAAGTAAAACTTGACAGACTAAATCGACACCGTTTAATCAATACTTTCAATTTTAATTTTGCCGCTCAAAAGTGCAAAAGTGAAGAATATAGAACTATTTGAATGTGACCACTAAAAAGTACATATCCTGTCAGATTTTAAAAGTTAATTAAAAAAACGAAACAGCGTTAAAGTACAGGTCAGTATGTTAGTTAGAAGTTATGAAGAAAATTCTATAGAATGGTTATGTATTTATTTTTGAATGGTTATGTATCTATAGTGCAATCAAATTTGGTATAATTGCAGATACTTAACCGTATAGCCGCGATTTATTTGCTGGCCATCCTGCACGTGCATGCGAGATAAAAATCATAGGCAAGTGTGGGTAGTAATGTCAACTGACCCAAACTGACCCAGCGACCATAGGCATATATAGGGGGGGGGGGGGACGTGCCCACCCCATATTTGTCTCAGGCCCACCCCAGGATGTCTGGGGACTGGTTTAAAATTCTAGGCCTACACTTGTTTAACAATCTACCACGGAGGAACCTTTTTTTTTTAAGGATTGGAAATCATCAAATGACTCCTTCCGCTCTGGGCGGGGTGGAAGGGAGTGTCAGACTCTTACTCACTAAAACCCATCCGTGTTCCTCCTACTGCCCTTTGCGTTCCAGTGTATGGTGCCTCTTTCGAACGGATTCCGCACCCCGGCAGGCACTGGCCCTAGCGGGCCCCGTCTTCCTTTCCGACAGCTCCTTGAGGCGCGCGTGGAACACAGCGCGCCGCCACCACGGATAAACCTACAAACATATTTAAGCCAGGCATTTAAAAAGTCTTAGGTAACAATAAGTTGCACCATCCTGATTTCTTTAGATGTTTTAGGAAAGATGCCAGTGTAGGTACAGGTGTACTCGGAAAACTTCATAATTTTCTGTATTTTTTTGTTACTTTTGCTTTTAACTTCTAAACGGTGCATTGTAGGTAAAAAATAATTCCACATATTTTTAAAATAGTCAAAATTTGCTTCAGATTCACCATAAATCGTATGGGAGAGTAGCCCAAAATGGGTAAGCTAAGGATGATGATAAAAAAAAAACAATTTATAGATACAAATTGAACATTTATTTGTACATTTTGAAATGTTTATTTATCAAGGACTATAAAACAAATGACGTATTTAGTAGTTTTTTACATTAAGAATAAAAAAATAACAAAAATATTTAACCTTCGAATTACCCGTTTTGCCTGTATGGGGGGCCTAAAGCAGGTAGGGTTTTTGGGCAAAGCGGGTAGGAACTGAAGCCCGTATTACAGAACCTTACTCAAGTACTACTTAAACTGCGTTCAACCGATTACTGCTTGAGCGAAGAATCTCGCCTTAAGCATTCAGTTTATTTTAGAACTGTCCTCAAACTCAAATCAAACGAAACTACGCTTGAGTAGAGATTTTGATCTCTGATTACGTGAGTAAGCAATTATTATGCTAAACCTGAACAACAGTTTGTTTTCTATTGCAATTCTTTTTTTTCGTATGATTAAACTGGATGAAAACCGGATGACGAGGTGGACGACACGACGTTATTGACACTGACAGCCACCCTTAACCCTTCAGAGTAGGTAGGTACATCATAGGTACATATGTTCTGTGGACAGCTAAACTGTGAAACTGAGTTTTTTTGGCGGGATTATTTCGAGTGAAGTTCAGTGGCTGTTTTAATTGATTCCTAGTGGATATTATGAGATAAAATGCTGCAGAATACTGCAAAAAACTGCTCAGGTGATTATTGATTGTAGTTTCGCTACTCAAGTCAAGTTCTAAAATTAAAACTCCAACTGAGACTAGAATAGAATAGAATAGAATAGAATGCATTTATTTGTCAGAATATTGTACAAAGCTGTTATGTGCGTTAAGTAATGCTTGAGTCTTGATTGTAGTTCTGTAATACGGGCCTAATTTAAATGAGGTCAACGTCAATCATTGACTAGATCTGTTTCATAACAATCATAACTCAAAGTTTTTACTTATAATTAACAGTTAGGGTTCACAACCATAATCATAATCAGTCTTCTGACATATTTTGCAGTCTCAATCATACTTAACTGCACGTCGTACTCTGGCAGAGGTTCGTATTACTGTGACATGTGTCATGCCAGAGTATGACGTGCAGGCCTCATGAGCCCACATCTCGCAATCATCACACGTAATCCAGTCTTCTGCTGGTGGCTCTCTGTAAATCTCGCTGCATACCAAGCACCGATACTCCGCTTTATCTGTTTTATTATATTTTGGACCTCGTTTGGAGATTTTTCTCTCTGTTGTCGACCTTTGTGCACTCGTATCAGGTTTTGAATGTTTTGATCCTTTTAGATTCCGTTTCGCTGCATCAACTTTTTTGATGAAATCTGTTTTTTTAACCTCTTTTTCTTTTCCCTTTGCTGGTCTTTTATTGGAGTGCTTGTCAATATTTCTGCTTTCTGTGTTTTACGTCTGAGCGGTTTTGTTAGGTTCCATTTTAGGTGATGGCCGAATATCCATTGGGGTCACATGAGAGCTGCGGTTATAATTTGCTCATTCATAATATGTTCACAGCTTGTGTCAATATTTATGAAGCCAATGAGATTTTGAGTCTCTAGTCCATCATCTACTATCGGCGTTGGAGTTTTGCAGGTCCAAAGAAAGACCGCAAATGCATCGTAATGCATTTGCGGTCTTTCTTTTGTATTTATTAACCATCTGCAAAAATAAAAGAACTAATAAGCAGTCATGAAATTATACAGGGCAAATCGGGTGTAGGCAAAACGGGCACCCGCGTTACCTCTACCCTTTTTGCCCAAAAGCATGTATTTTTTTCAATCGATCCATAACCTTAAAACCGAAATAATAAACGACAACCTATAACACAAATCAAACGTCTATTTATTGTAAAATAATAACACAACACTAGTAAGAACATATTGTAAACCATTTTCGAGTATTCAAAAGTAAAGTAACTCAATTTTTTTTAGAGGAAATAGCAAAAAACTTCTTTCTATCTTACCGTGAACTCGTGTCCGCCAGAGAATCGCGCCGATTGCCTGGGATTGGCGAGCGGCATGCAGGCGCAGCGCTCTACACGCACACTTTCTTAATAGCAATAACAGTGCGCAATTTAAAATGCATACCCGTTTTAGGCTTACCTCTAACTCTCCTGTAGATAATAAAGAGTATTCTGTTCTATTCTATTCTCTGTATATTAAATAGGTGTCGAGATACAGCTTTCCTAAAAAGTTAGAAACTGTAGTTTTAAGCATTTCTACTTCCTCGTCCTGGCTTGCGGGGCAGGCCGCCAGACAGACGATCGGTGGGCTAGGGGCTGCCATCCGTCCGGGTTTCCCCGGATTTGTCCTATTTGATTTGATTTGTTTGGAGGGCGTCCGGAGAGCGTCCGGGCGGCGTTTACAAAAAGGGGTTTTTGCGTCCGGGGAAGCTTCTTAATCTATTTCTACCTTTAACCTTTCAATCAATGGAGCTCCATTGATTGAAAGGTTAAAGGTAGAAATAGATTAAAACAAAACTTAGGTAATAATTAATTCGTAATTATTGGCTTTTTCGTCCCTCATACTAAGAGTTTTTGTTAACACTAGTTGCCAAGCGCTAGTAGTAAAAGAAACTAAGTAATCTACTCAAGCCTGGCTGTAAATATTCTCGAGCTCGCTCCACTCGCTTTTACATCCTTATTTTCACACTTTTTCAGAAAAAGTTCAGAAAGAAACTTTTGTCGAACTAAATATAAGTGGTTAATAGAAATTCTCTATCTGTTCCGAGCCGGGGTACTAAAATTAGCGAGCTTACTTCGCTCGCCCTCGATTTCGAGCTGGCTTAATTTTCCCTTTCCGCATAATCCGCGTTTCTGTGCAAATGGTCAAAAAACCTATGGTATCAACCTACGATTTCCTAAAATATAATTCTAACATTTGTACGCCTAACGGCAAAGCATAGAGCACTTAAAAATAATGTAACATCTCACACACCTGTGTAACTGTAACCTGTGTTTACAAATAAATGATCTGCATCTGAATCTGAATCTCAATCTGATGTTAAGGAAAATCAAACTATTCGATAAAGGGTAGACAAAAATGTACGAGATCGCTTCGCTCGTTCTTACATTATGCACTCTATATTTTTTTCAGTTTTCCTGTACCACTCAACAAAGTTAGTTATATCATCCCGGGCCCCAGGATCATGGGGAGCTGGGACCTGGGCCTTCTAGCTATGGTCATGGGGAGCTGGGACCTGGGCCTTCTAGCTATGGTCATGGGGAGCTGGGACCTGGGCCTTCTAGCTATGGTCATGGGGAGCTGGGACCTGGGCCTTCTAGCTATGATCATGGGGAGCTGGGACCTGGGCCTTCTAGCTATGGTCATGGGGAGCTGGGACCTGGGCCTTCTAGCTATGGTCATGGGGAGCTGGGACCTGGGCCTTCTAGCTATGATCATGGGGAGCTGGGACCTGGGCCTTCTAGCTATGGTCATGGGGAGCTGGGACCTGGGCCTTCTAGCTATGGTCATGGGGAGCTGGGACCTGGGCCTTCTAGCTATGGTCATGGGGAGCTGGGACCTGGGCCTTCTAGCTATGATCATGGGGAGCTGGGACCTGGGCCTTCTAGCTATGGTCATGGGGAGCTGGGACCTGGGCCTTCTAGCTATGACTGGCCTAAAATTCAATTTTTGATCGTGCACACCGCAACGATTTTTATTGACGTGTAAAAGTGTTATGTTTAATTTATTTACAAAACAAATATCATTTTCATTGGGCGTCGCGTCTCAGGTTGGGGGCCAGGCCCTAGAAAAAATCCCTAGATACGCCAATGCCAGCGACCAATGCGCGAAGCCCGCGTTCGAGCTGAGACGGCGCTCTCCGTCACCGCTCGGAAGACAAAGGGAGCGCGAAACATATCGTCGGCCATACGCACGGCCCGATTAGAAGCGCTCGAGCCGAATGCGTCACCGAGTCGCAGCGAGCCCCCTACTCCTACTCAGCCGCTGTCGTCGGACGGCCGCGTGGCCGTCCGACGACAGCGGCTGAGTCGGAGTCGAGTTGTAGCGTTACAACTCGACTCCGTAAACACACCAGCGACGTCGATGAATCATACGGTAGCAACAATGATTCCGACTGGGTTGAAGTCAAGCGAAAAACACGCCGTGCACCGAATAATTTGAGTCGTGGGTGGGACGGCTCCCTGCTGGGGCTGCGGAATCTGTTCGAAAGAGGTGCCGTAGCCTTAGAACGCAAAGGGCACCAGGAGGAACACGGATGGGTTTTAGTCAGTAAGAGTCTGACACTCCCTCTTGCTTCACCCAGAGCGGGAGGAGTCATTTGATAATTTCCCATCCTTAAAAAAAAAAAAAAAAAAGGGTGCGACGGCTCCCGCAGGGTCGGCTGTATGTGCATTAGCTGCGGCGGAGAGGAAGTCATACCTCCACCTTTACTATGTCTAGACTGGTATCACAGCCGAACAAGTGATTGCTCACTTAAGAAATATTTGCGTCGATGACGAAATTAAATGTTCTGCTGAGGTACTAAAATCGCGAGGTGATTACGCTTCTGTTAAGTTAACAGTGCCCACAAAAAACGTGGAAATTTATATGAAACCACTGGGATGAAGATGTCCATATCAAACCATGGAGAAGTGGATTTTGTAATTCACAGTAATGAGAGGGTAAACAAATCGTGTAAAACATATGACAGTAATCACAAGTCTGCATTAGGCTCAACTCACACCGAGATGGCAGCGAAGCAGCAAGCAGTTTCAGTGTCATATAATTTTCAACTTTATACTCATTGAAATAACACATAGTATCGCTTGAGAAATTTGAATAGGGCGCGCGGCCGCCCGCGACGCCGCGAGCACCCCGACGATTACCGCGATTATTGTTTTATAGTAATGAAGATAAAGTTTAAAATTATATGACACTGAAACTGCTCGCCGCTTCGCTGCCATCTCGGTGTGACTTGAGCTTTAGGAACGGGAAATGATACATGCAGCCAAGTGCGAGTCGGACTCGCACACGATGTGTTCCGTACGGCAAACCTTAATTTTTATTATTTGTTGTTAAACGGATTCTCTTCCGGCACTTTAAGTGTCACTTCTGGTGTGCCGCAGGGCTCCATTTTAGGGCCGCTTTAATTCATTATTTTCATTAATGACATTTCCACATGTTTTCATAATTCCAAACTATTGTTATATGCCGACGATCTCAAGATTTTTAGACCTATAAAGGGTTTGCATGATTGCCTTCTCTTACAGGAAGACCTAGACAGGTTCTCCACATACTGCTCAGTAAATAAACTCCAACTTAGCATTTCTAAATGTTGCTGTATAAGCTTTACAAAAAATAAGAACGTTATAAAATATAATTACTCATTAAATAACATAATGTTAACCAGGGAAACACTGGTTCGCGATCTTGGAGTTCTATTGGATGATAAGTTACATCTTGACGCTCATATCAGTAAAATTGTAAGTAATGCCTTCCGTATGTCTGGTTTTGTGATAAGGTCAGCCATAGAATTCGTTCGTCCAAATACATATTTACATCTCTACAAATCGTTAATCAGGTCTCAGTTGGAGTATGCCGTTGCGGTGTGGAATCCCTTTTACAGTAAATATTCTGACGCAATCGAAAAAGTTCAAAGGAAGTTTTTAAAAGCCATGCATTACCGTTGTTTTCGCACTTACGCACGTACTTCTTACAGTGATCTTTTGAACAGGTACAAGCTACAGAACCTCAAAAACCGACGTATTTTTTTGGAGACAATGTTTTTATTCCACCTGGGGTGTATGGGGTCCGTTGCCATCTTAAAGACCCAAGCCAACCTCACCTGCTAGCGGTGCACCCTGCTGTCCAACGGACGAGGCTCTGGCGAACCTGGTTTCCCTCTTGTAAGGTTGTGGGGGTCAGACGGCTGGTCGCCCCACGTAAAACCAACTTCAGTCATATATGTATGGAGAGAAACAAGTTAGGTAAGGGTACTCGGTCTAGGGCGTCGCCGCATAACGACGCGCAGGCACATCGCCCTAAACCTGCGATAAGTGGGCTAGGGCTACCGTGTCAAGTACGGGCACGGCTAAAGAGGATAGTACCCAAGAAGAAGTTCCGCTTTGCCACCTGGAACATTGGCTCCCTAACCGGACGTTGCCAAGAACTCGCAGACGTACTTGCGCAGCGTCGGGTCCAGTGCGCCTTCCTTCAGGAGACGCGCTGGAAGGGAAATAAGTCACGTGACATCGGGCAGGGGTACCGGCTAGTGTACACCGGATCACCAGCGGGTAGGAGCGGAGTGGCCGTGGTGCTGTCTAAGGACCTTCAGGATGGACTCCTTGAAGTAGACCGATGCAGCGACCGGTTGATGCGAGTTAGGGTGCTGTTCGAAGGGTCGGTAACGAACCTAATCAGCGCCTATGCTCCTCAGACTGGTTGCTGTGAGTCTGAAAAGAAGGCCTTCTGGGATGAGTTCGAGGACGTATTACGCGCTATCCCGAATTCCGAAGGTGTTTTGGTTGGGGGGGATCTCAACGGTCACGTAGGTCAGTTTGCTGGAGAGTATGGACGTGTTCACGGTGGTTTTGGTTATGGCCAGCTAAACGCAGAGGGAGTCAATATACTTAGCACCTGCGCTGTGTCTGACCTAGCCATCGCGAACACATTCTTTCAGAAGAAGCCCCAGCATCTTATTACGTACCGTAGTGGTGCCTACTCAACCCAAATAGATTACCTGCTGGTGCGACGGTGCCACATTGGCAAGGTTACCAACTGCAAAGTCATCCCAGGCGAAAGCCTAACGGCTCAACACCGCCTCCTTGTCCTGGACTTTGCGGTTGTACCGAAGAAGAGAGTGACCGAGAAACGCAAACCCCGCACTAAGTGGTGGTTGCTTGATGGTCCTAGGCAGTCGGACTTCATCGCGGAGGTCGAGCATCTCAATACCAGTGCTCCGCATGAGTCCGCTCAAGAGATCTGGAGTAGGATCCATTCAGCAATCACCGATGCGGGTAAGCGCGTCCTTGGCACTTCTCGTGGTGGCCGCACCATAGGAAAGGAGACGTGGTGGTGGGATGACGGGGTGCAGGAGGCGACTCGGAAGAAGAAGGTTTTATTTAAACAGTGGCAAGGGTCCAAGTCTCCGGATGACAGGGAGGCATATGGAGCGGCTAAGCGCGCTTGCAAAAAAGCTGTAGCCAGAGCCCGCAGCAAAAGTCTGGCGCCCTTATACGACAAGCTGGAAACTGCGGAGGGGCAAAAGCTTATTTTTAAGCTGGCGCGTGGCCGGGAGAAAGCTACACGGGACATTAGCAAATGTCTTTGTGTAAGGGACGCCCAGGGTAAGCTGCTCTACGATGCCCCCTCTGTTAAGGAGAGATGGTGTACATACTTCGCGGAGCTGTCTAACAAACAGCATCCCCATAACCTTCCCCCGGAACCGCCTCCTAACCTTGGGCTTATTTCCCCTATTTCCCCCGACGAAACCCGCATTGCTCTTCGCCACATGAAGAACCGGAAAGCGGTCGGGCCTGACAATGTGCCAATTGAAGTGTGGAAGGCGATGGGCCCACATGGTGTGGACCTTCTGACGGATCTTTTTAACCGCATCCTGATCACCAAGGAAATGCCGAACCAGTGGCGATTTAGCCTGATTATCCCTGTTTACAAAGGCAAAGGTAGCGTACAGGATTGTGGTAGCTACCGCGGTATCAAGATCATGTGCCACACTATGAAGCTCTTCGAGCGCATCATTGACACACGGCTCCGTAGCGAGTGTACTGTCTCTAGGTGTCAATATGGCTTCCGGGCGGGTAACAGCACCATGGACGCAGTGTTCGCCTTACGGTATCTGGCTGAGGCTTACAGAGAGAGAAGGAGAGCTTTGCATAATTATGGCCTTTTTAGACCTGCAGAAGGCCTTCGACTGTATACCTCGGCAGTCCATCTGGTGGGCACTGCGTTTCAAGGGCGTTCCCGAGGCCTATATTGACATTATCAGAGACATGTACCGCGATTCCGTGTCCTCTGTCCAGACCGCTGTTGGCGAATCGAATGGCTTCCCAATATCTGTTGGCGTTCACCAAGGCTCGGCTCTTAGCCCGTTCTTGTTTAACGTAGTGCTCGATGTAGTTACGGCAAACATCCAAGATCAGCCTCCATGGCTAATGATGTATGCCGATGACATCGCCCTCGTTAATCAGAACAAAGCCCATCTTGAGCGCAAAGTCAACATTTGGAAGGACACGCTTGAAAACGGTGGTCTGAGACTAAATGTGGCGAAGACTGAGTACATGTCCTGTGGCAGCACGGATACAAACACCATCCGAATAGGTTCGGACCTGATCAGAAAGTCCGATACGTTCAGGTACCTTGGATCCGTGCTGCACGAGTCTGACATCGTGGACGACGATGTCCAAGCACGTATTGGCGCGGCTTGGGCGAAGTTGCGCGAGGTGACGGGCGTTGTATGCGACCGCAAAATGCCTCCGAAGCTCAAGGGGCAGATATATATGTTAGCTTTGTGACGTTGACAATGACACTGACATTAAATTGAGTTTCCATTAGTACAGCCATAAGTAAGATGGAGCCACGAGTAACAGGGAAGGAACATTATACCGAGTTAAAGATCACTTACAAAAATAAACGTTGTGGTTCTTTCTTCAATATTTATGTTTGTTATGTTCAAGTTATAATTGTGAATTTGCTTAGATTTAGTGTGCAAAAGACGATTAAAGTTTTGTAGTAAAAAGAGTAAGGCATGAACATTTAATTGTCGATTCTCTGTTTTAGATGAATCACCTTGTGTTGTGCTTTAAGAAGAACTCGTGATCTTATAAATCGACAATTATTATATACACGTGCAGGAACAAAAACATTGGTAACCTATAAAATGGAAAAATTACGATTTGAGTTTATTAAAAAAGCCAAACCGGATGATAATAAGACAAATATTTATACTATAACCTCTATTACGGATACACAAAACCAAACCTTTGCGGTGCCTAGAGAGTATCAACCAGTGCATTTACACAAAGAAATAATAAAGCATGAAATATTTAACAAAATAAAAAATTCTCTCCAGAAAAGGCATGACAAGAGACAGGTTTGGATAACATTAACCGAGGAAATGAAATCAACATATTTAGATGATGACAACTTACAATTTGATGGGTTTTTACTTGAAAAATTAGAACAAAGTCATGAGTCGTCGTCAACGGAACCAACATTGTTAAAAAAAACAGAAAATAAGACAAGATTGGTAGCAGAATTTTCAATAGAGAAGTTTTCAAGAAATACAACAAATGTCAAACAATGGTTAGATACTTTTGAAAATGAATGTACACGTTTACAAATAGATACAGATTTACAAAAAGTAGAAATTTTAAGATTACTTCTGGAAGATACTTGTACCGATTGGTACACCTCAATGATTATTAAACATACTATAGATTCAGATTGGTCTATATGGAAGAAAAGTTTAATTGAAACATTCGTTGATAAAAGCTGGTCACCAATAAGGTATGCTATGAATTTTAAATATATACAAGGATCAATGTTAGAATATGCTCTTAAAAAAGAGAGACTGTTACTAGAAATGAACAAATTAATAGATACACAAACCCTGATTTATTTGATTGTCACTGGACTACCAAACTTCATAATGGATAGAATAGACAGAGAAGGTCTTAAAGAAGTAAATGACTTATTTAACTGCATAAGAGGACTAGAAAGTTTAACAAGGAAAATTGAGACAAAGAAAATCTTAAATACAGAAAAAAAATTCTACAAACAAGAAATTAAAAGAACTGACAAAACGTCATGCAGGATTTGTGAGAATAAAGGAAAATTAAATAGATTCCATCCAGAGAAGGTTTGCTGGTATAACTGTGAGAGAAAAGCAACCAATGACAAAAACCTTAATTCTAATTCAATATTACAAGTGGAGCTAAGTAATGAGATCCAAAAAACTTAAATTCCCTCCACTAATTGAGATTACGGTGATGTTAAATAATACATTAGAAGTTAAGGGGCTGTATGACCCCGGTTCACGCATAACATTAATAAATTCAAAATTAGTTCAGGTGACGGATATGAAGCCAAATTATTGTCATAATAAAATAAAAACAATAAGTGGAGGGGGTAAAACTAAAGGTTTCATTACACTGGATGGAGAATTATTACATAAGAAGGCTAAAATAAATGCATTTATCTTTGAAAATGAAAATTTTGAGTATGATCTAATACTAGGATTAGATTCAATACATAAATTTGGGTTGACTCATGATGAGGATTTAAATATCCAAATACAGAAAATACACAAATTCAAAACGAATAGTAAAATTGAAAATAAAGAGAATAAAAATATGGAAATAAATATAGAAGATAAAGAATATGAAGTAAACTTTAATGAAGGGATAGATACAAACAAATTTAGTATAGATACAGAATACTTAAACACTGACCAAAGAAAACAGATAAACTTATTATTGAATAGTTACACAGAAATTTTTGCTAAAAATAAATATGACACTGGAAAAGTGAAGAAACATGAAGCCCATATAGACTTGCAAGTGGAAAAATATTGCTATAAAAGACCATATAGATGTTCACTCCAAGACAAGATAGAAATAGAAAATCAAGTCTCTCAACTATTAAAACATGAATTAATTGAGGAATCTTACAGTCCGTTTGCAGCACCCGTTACTTTAGCTTATAAAAGGGACGAAGGAAAAAAAAGCAGACTATGCATAGACTTCAGAGAATTAAATAAAATAATAATACCTCAATCACAACTATTCCCTCTCATAGAAGATTTAATAACAAGAACAATAAATTGTAAGTATTTTACAACTCTTGATATCAATTCAGCTTTTTGGTCCATCCCTTTAAAAATTACTGACCGACACAAAACTGGTTTTGTAACTCAAGAAGGCCATTACCAATGGACTTGTTTACCCTTTGGCCTTAAGACAGCACCAGCCATATTTCAACGGATTTTGGGAAATATTATAAGGAAAAATGGTCTGTCAGGATTTGCAGTGAATTTTATTGATGATATATTAATTTACTCTAAGACATTTGATGAACATACAACACATTTAAAGCAATTGCTGGAGGCTATTCAAGAAGTAGGTTTTAGGCTAAAATTAACAAAATGTAAGTTCGCATGTGATTCTGTTAAGTACTTAGGTCACATATTACAAAAGAATACGATTACACCTCTAAAAGACAATGTGAAATCAATAAAAGATTTTCCTGCTCCTCAAAATAGAAAACAAATACGCCAATTTTTAGGGAAAATTAATTTTTATGGAAAGTACATTCCAAATGTCTCTATGGTTCTTGATCCTCTACATCAATTGCTCAGAAAAGATCAGAGATTTACTTGGACAAAACAGTGTGAGGATACATTCCAAAAAGTAAAAGACTATTTATGTTCCAAACCAATACTAGCCATTTATGATCCACAAGCACCAATAGTTATTTATACAGACGCCAGTGGCGTAGGAATAGGAGCAGTTTTGAAACAAATTCAGCACACTGGTGAAGAAAAGCCAGTAGCATATTTTTCAAAAAAATTAAATGTATCACAAAAAAATAAAAAGCTATATTTTTGGAATGTTTAGCCATAAAAGAGAGCATAAAATTTTGGCAACATTGGTTAATTGGAAATCATTTTACTGTCTACACAGATCACAAGCCTCTAGAAAAGTTAAACATAAAAAACAGACCTGACGATGAATTGGGCGATATGTCACTGTACCTGTCGCAGTATAATTGCGAAATAAAATATTTACCAGGAAAAAATAACACAGAAGCAGACTGTCTTAGCAGAAACCCAGTAATGGACATTGATGCAAATAATGAAGATAACTTAAGAACGGTAAATATTATCGACATTCAAGACATAAAGTATGATCAAGCACAAAATTTGCAAATAAAAGAACTTGATAAAAATATTATTTTAGAAGATGGAATTTACTACAAAAGAAGTAATAACAATAGAAAAAAAATAGTACTAAGTGAAGATTACAGCAAAACTATAATAAAAAAGACCCATGAAAAATATTGTCATACTGGAATAAATCAAACAGAATCAAAAATAAAACCATTTTATACTGCACCAAATCTATCAGAAAATATTAAATATATATGCAAAAACTGTGAAATATGCATAAAAAATAAAACAAGGTTAAATAGAAAATATGGCTTTATGTCGCAATTAGGACCAGCGACTAAACCCTTTCAAATAATATCACTGGACACTATAGGAGGATTTGGGGGTCAAAGATCAACAAAAAGATACTTACATCTACTAGTAGACCACTTCACGAGGTATGCATATATCCTATGTTCTAAGAATCAACATGCTCGAGACTTTATCAAACTTATAGAAAAAATACCTCAAGAAGAAACAGTAGAAATCTTACTCTCAGATCAATATCCAGCTTTTAATTCGATTGAATTCAAGAATTACCTTAAGAACCGAAATATTCAATTAATACTTACTGCAGTAGATGCACCATTCTCAAATGGTTTAAACGAGAGGTTAAATCAGACTATTGTGAACAAAATAAGATGCAAAATGAATGAATCAGAAGGAAAACCAAATTGGTCAAAATTAGCGGAAGAATGAAGAAATAGATACAACGAAACAAACCATTCTGTAACAGGATTCACTCCTAAATACTTGCTATCTGGTGAGTCCACAGACTTGCTACCAAAGGAATTAAAAGGAAAACAGTTATTAACAAAAAGTTTGGAAGAAGACAGGAAAATAGCACTCCAAAGGTCAATAAAGTCGCATGAATATAATAAAACTTTATTTGCCAAGAATAGATTACAACATGATTTTAAAAAAGGAGATAAGGTATATGTTGATTATGGAAACAAATTAAACAAGAAGAAGATGGATGAAATTAGAATGGGTCCCTGTTTAATTGAAGAAAAAATATCAGATTCTGTTTTTAAGATAAATACTGGTCGTGGTTCAAGATCGCTTGGACTATACCATGTCACAAAGCTCATTCCTGTGCTTGTTGATTATTAAATTTTGCAGTCAAATTTTACTCAACTTAAGTTGAAAAAAATTAGCATTTCGAAGGGGGGTGATGTTAGCTTTGTGACGTTGACAATGACACTGACATTAAATTGAGTTTCCATTAGTACAGCCATAAGTAAGATGGAGCCACGAGTAACAGGGAAGGAACATTATACCGAGTTAAAGATCACTTACAAAAATAAACGTTGTGGTTCTTTCTTCAATATTTATGTTTGTTATGTTCAAGTTATAATTGTGAATTTGCTTAGATTTAGTGTGCAAAAGACGATTAAAGTTTTGTAGTAAAAAGAGTAAGGCATGAACATTTAATTGTCGATTCTCTGTTTTAGATGAATCACCTTGTGTTGTGCTTTAAGAAGAACTCGTGATCTTATATATAAATGCATCATTCGGCCTGTCCTACTGTACGGGGGCGAGTGTTGGCCAGCACTAAGCAGACACACCCAGGAGCTTCGCGTCACGGAGATGAAGATACTGAGGTGGATGAGTGGCGTAACGTGATCCGATCGCATACGCAACTCTTACATCCGAGGTAGTCTTGGTGTCCGTGACGTGGGGGAAAAACTGCAAGAGTGTCGTCTGCGTTGGTATGGCCACATCATGCGCCGCCCTATGGAGTACGTTGGTCGGAGATGCATGGATATGGCTGTTCTTGGGGCTAGGCCCCGTGGTCGCCCTCGCAAGCGCTGGCTGGACGTCGTCAAGTCCGACATGAGAGCCAATGGCCTGACTGAGAAGGATGTTGAAGATCGGGCAAAGTAGAGGAAGCTAAGTAGGAAGGCGGACCCTGGCAATAGCCGGGATTAACGCCAGGTGGAAGAAGAAGAATGTTTTTATTCCACCTCTGTAATAACATTTTCGACTGTACTGAGATTGTTGGTAAGATTAGTTACGTAATACCTAGAACCACAATAGGCCGCGGAGTGCGCGCACGACCCTTGTTTGCCGTATCCTCTAATCGAACGAACGCAGGTTTGCGAGCACCCTTACGCCGTCTTTGTGAGCAATATAATAAGTACTTTAATAATATTGACATATTCGCTGCTTCATCCGGACAATTTAGACGCCTTGTTTGTGACATTATTGATACTGCCGATAATCTCAATTAGTTGACTTTTTGCTTGTTTTAAATTTTTATATAATCTCCCTTTTTTCACTTTGCATGCCTGTTTAGTTTTAGTTTTGCCTTAACTATCGAGAGCTCCCGTCGTTTTTTAAAATAAGTTTATATTATGTGGAAAATGTTGCTGGTTTTGCATTTGTTTCGCTTTTAGAAATATTGTTTGTTATATATAATGTGTAACCGTTTATTTTCCCAAATAAATAAAAATAAATAAAATAAATAGCGGCACAGGAAATACACAATCTGTGAAAATTTTAACTTTCTACCTATTACGGTTCTTGAGATACAGCCCGCTGACATACAAACGGACGGACGGACGAGCAGCGGAGGCTTTAGTAATAGGGTTCCGTTGGTTACCCTTTGGGTTCGGAACTCTAAAAAACTCAAAAGGTTCCACATAATCTATACCTTTGGGCATCACTTCGACGTGATGGCTGATGACCCTGTTGTAATATTGCATAACAAGCTGACGCCCGTGACTCTGGCCGTGTGAATGTCAAAAATCTGTCAAATATCCCTAGGGAACATACCCCCGGGATAAAAAGTATCCTATTTGTTATGCCAGACTATGACTTCAGTGCCAAATTTCATCAAGATCTGTTTAGCCGTTCTGAAGAATTGAGAAACAAATCCAGCCATCCATCCAAACATACAAACTTTCGCATTTATAAAACATACTAGCGACCCGCCCCGGCTTCGCACGGGTGCAAATTGTATACTAAAACCTTCCTCGAGAACCACTTTATCTATTAAAAAAATCTGTTGCCTAGTTTTAAAGATCTAAAAAAGGATGCTACAAAAGGATGTGTTGGTTATTAAGTCCGAAATAGGCGAGCTAAAAAAACCAACACGGAGTTCCTTAAAACATTGCAATTTCTAAGCGCTAAGCATGACGAAACAGAGATGTTCAAAAAAGAAACGTTAGATAAAAACAAGGCAATAGAAAACAGATATAAAGACCTCCTAATACAGCGAAATATTTATTTGGAAAAATGGAACTAGGCTCTGGATGAACGTATCGGACATATAGAGCAGAAGGAACTGGATACAAATATTGAAATAATGAATTTAAAGGTGCTAGAAGGAGAGAACACCGTTGAAGTAGAAAAAAAATGTGCCGAGATCTTGAAATTGGATACAAACGAAATTGAGAATGCAAAGTACCTACGTAGTAACGGTGCGTACAAAGGCGGCGAGAGCGGGATGGCTTAAAAGTCGAAAAACACCGCTAACAAACCAATGTTATTTAACAACAGTGACACATCACGCATCTTTATCAATGAGCATATAACTAGGCAAAACAGGCAATTATTTTGGAAAACAAAGACAGAGCTTAAAGAAACCTATAAATATATATGGATCCAGAATTCCAAAATATTAATAAAAAAGAATGACAATGAAAAAAAGATATACCATATTTGTAATGAGAGCGGCATTGAAACAGTCATGTTTACAAAAAAAATAAAAGCGATTAAATATAACTTTGGTAGTTATATAAATGTGGGTGCACGAGTATTTAGATTATTAAACCATGGCGGTAAACATCGAGCTACAATTACAACTGCAGGATATCGAATAGGTATATAAGATTCACAGATATTAGAGAACGATATAACTACGTAAGAACTTGCGAAAGTAAAATACAAATTATATATATAAACAACTGTTCTATTAGAAAACATTTTAATGAGATAAAGGTGCTGCTGCAAAATGTCATCAATAAGGTGGATGTAGTGTCTCACAGAAATTAATATTAGACAGGATGAAGTCGCCATGTACACAATTGATGGCTACAATTTGTTTTCGCAAACCAGAGAAAAAGATCGAGGAGGAGGCATACTTGTTTACGTGAAAAACTTTCTTCAGTTCAGTCCACTACAATCCTATAATGCTTCGACATTTGAGTTTATACACGGTCAACTTGTTAAGAGTAATTATAACTCTTATCTAGGTATTGGTAATCTATAGACCGCCGCACAAACAAACACACAACACAAACGCACTTTTACAAAAGAAGTAGAAGTCATTATTACTTGATAACAACATAGACATAACATGTGTAAGCCAAACAAAGTAGGTACGTCAACAAAGGCATAAGAGATAAACTTAACAATATAGATTGGTCAACGCTGTTAGACATGCAAGAACCGAATGAGTTGTACAAAAAAATAACCTTGATTTTTGGTGATATGTATAACAGTTCTAGAATAGAAAGTTCGGTGTGCCCTAAATGTAAAACACAGCCGTGGGTTACAGATAAGTTACGCATTCTCATAGAAGATAAAGATATCCTATTTAAACAGTGGAAAAACGATCCCAAAAATAATAATAAACGATTACAGTACACTAGGTGTCGTAATAAAACAGAAACTTATAAATATGGCCAATATGGAATAATATAAATGACTGGCTTGGAAGGTCTAAAATGGGAGTGGATTCTGTTATAGAAAAGCATTTATTAAAACATGAATCGTTGCAATCTATTTGTAACAATTTTTGTGAAACCTTTACAAAAGAAGTCGATAGTATTAAACACAAGTGCCAACATTATTTTTTGTACAGGACGAGCTATGTTAGTGACTGTGATGTAAGTTTTAGATTTAAACAAGTGCTACCAAAGGATGTTAAAATTGTAATAGATAACTGAAACTGCAACAAGTCGCCCGGGTCAGATGGTATAGAAACAGTTGCCTCTTATGAGTTCCTCCGGACGGGCGTGATCGACTGGAACGGGGGTGTGATGGGGTAGGTCTATCCTTCTTCTAATCCTTCGATGTGAACTGTGACCATCCGACTGCGTACAGCCGCGCTGACGTCCTGTACCGGGGCTACTGAGGTTCCCCGTGCCACGCGTGCAACGTTCTTCTATCTTGCTATTTACTTGCTGTCTTCGGGCTGTAGCTTACCAGGGTTAAATAATATGCAGGAATTTGATAACACTGCAGCTAGTGGTTTATGGAAAAATTCGCGAGTACTTTGATTCTAGTTACAAATTCTATATTTTTTCTGCCTGTGACTATTACAAATTCCTATTTTTTGTCTATTTACTAACGTACTATGTTACTTTACTGTAACGAGGCCCAAAAACCACTAACTGTTTTAGTTTATTTTTAACTGTCATTTTAACTATGGTTCTATTACATTCCTTGCTATATCTAGGTCTATTCTAGGTCTGGATAGGGGTTGATGCACCTCTCTGTAAATCCCCCGAAATTCACCGTCGAACGAAGTGAAAATCAACCCTTCAACCCGGGCAGGGTTGAAGGGTTGATTTTCACTTCGTTCTTATACTAGTGGGCTTGTTGCATTTGACTGTCGAAACTGTCTACAAGTGTGAACTTGTCTACTATTAAGGGTTGACTTCCCGAAAAACTGTGCCCCATGGGCTACCAAACTGTCTGTAATAGGGTAGGTGCATCATCCCTCTATCCAGATAAACAACTTTTGAAGCCACCGCTCTAAGGGTGGAAGTACTATAAGGTCAGGAACCCGGAAGGGGACAAAATCTGTGCTTTTATATTTTCATAGTTTGCGGCTTTATGCCTTGCCTGACCATAAAGATGTGTATATATCTGGATAGGGCTCAGTGCCAGGCTTCTAGTGCCTATTATTTGAAGCCTATTTACCTAGATTCTCTGTATGTCTAGTAAATGAAGGTGTCTGTAAATAGTGGTTTTTTGCTATCCACCCCATTACCTTTGAGTAACTGTCCTGTGTAGGTATGTGTGAAATGTTAAATACCTGTGTGCCTTCATTACCTTTGAATTTTACCAACCATCAAAACCATACCTTTTAGGGTTTACCAGGAATGTGTAGGGGAAATGTGTAGCCCGCGCGTTCCGTCATTTGTGACATTCACAAATGACTTTGGAGCACTGGGCCTTTGGGCATGGGTCGATTTTATTGTTAAATATTATTGACTGTGTGTATTTTATGTACTTGTATTTTTTATTTTATTTTCTTTCATCATTTGTATATTTTATCTGTATCTATTATATTTACCTAGTATGAGTTACGTAACTGCGTCCGTGGCATCACAGGCTCTATCATAAAACCAGCGCTGTGTTATTTATTTCTAAATTTCGCAGCCTATGCTGAGATAGGGACCTTTTTGGCCTCGCACTGACTAAAATGTGTTTAGACTACTGAATTCTGTTAATTTAATTAAAATTACATCTGTCTGTTGTGTGCAAGTCCCAAATAAACATTATTTCTTTCTTTCTTTCTATCTATTTATTTTAATGAAATTAAGTTCCCCCAGAACATCTTATGTGTCCGGGGAAAAACGACAAAATATATGTTTTTAATAAGTTACATAGCCATGAAACTATAACAGACTATGAAAGTACATAAGCTCTTAACTATCAAATACATAAGCTCATACCTATACATGGGCTCTTATGTACGCGAGTTATACAATACTATACGCTTCGTCGCGAACACAAAGATGACACGTTCTTCACGGATCTGCATGTAAACAAGTAAGTTCTGAGAAGCTGCGCTCCATTCTGACTTATTAAAAAATTCTTTAATATGTCGTCAGCAGGAAAGTACTGTGCACGCTGTATCTATTACGCACTGGATGACTCAGTTATTGAATACGGCTTGGGTGGATATGGTTCCCAACACACTTAAATAAAATTAATAACTAGTAGATTAGGTTTCTAAAATGACTTGTAGACAAAAAAACTAAAGAAAGCGTTAAAATTAATTATGATAAATTGTTTAAAACCTTTAAAATACTCCAGGTTCATGCAAAAAGTAAATTAAAGATCTTATCTGAAAAATTTAATACTGAGGAATGCAAAGAGGAACGTAGCCATATGTATCCGACTCGATCATCTAAGAAAAACAAAAAAATAAAACCGACTTCCAAAAACAAAAGACTACAAAGTGAAAAATATGACTTTAATTTCGGAAGTCGGTGTAGTCTTTTGTTTTTGGAAGTCGGTTTTAGTTTTTTGTTAAAGTTTTTTTATTTTTAACTTTTTACTGGTACGCAGGTATACCACTAAAAAGTGAAACCACAAACAGCGTGTCGTCTTGATGTTATGTTATGAACTGGTGTAAATAATCAACAGATATGCGATTACAAAAATCCCGATCCTTTTGCTGTCATTTATTGAAGAGTTCCGTTGCCTATCTCCGAAGTTCTTCATCAGATCTTCACCAAATTTAAATGGGACCAGTCCGAAAAAATACTCTTCCAAACAAAAAAAAGAATCATCCAAATCGGTAAACAAGTGGCGAAAATATCGCTAAATTTTTCATGGAATACCATCATCAGATCCTGACTTATACCTTCCATCATCAGCTCAGCAACATGAGATGATGATTACCAAGCACAAATATCTGAATTGCGTTAGAAAGTTAATGAAAAACAGTGTATGTGCTTAAAATTTGAGGGTTTCCCTCGATTTTCATGGGATCCCATCATCAGATTCTAACTTGGTGACAATGGGACCAACCATCTCAGGAGTATAGCCTTTCGAACAAAAAAATTTTGAAATCGGTCCAGAATTGGCGGAGAAATTTATTTATTTATTTATTTATTATTAGGTTAACCAACAATTGTTTACACTATATACATTTCTGATTAAATAACTACAGTAACATATTCAAATGCAACAATTAATTACTGGTTAACACCACATGCACAAAAAAACGGCTTACATAAACATTATTTACAACTTATTGTAATTAGAATTTATACATTCAAAGAATAATAATTAAAAGCAATAATAAAGAAAATTATTAAATCATTCAATTCTTTTACAAAATTGGAATGTAAATTACTTATTAAAATTATAATTGATTAAAATTTGATGATTGATTGATTGATAGAATTATGAAAAAATATAACGACCATAATTGATAAGACAATAAAATAAACTGAAACATTGAAAAAAAAATTAAAATGAAGACAGGTATAAAATTTAAAATTAAAATTAAGTCACCTTTAGATTATTTACAAAAGCTCGTAGGAATTTATTAATACTATCGTGATGTACATCTACTAAGTCACTGCGGCCATTAAGGATTCTGCACAATCTAGGTATCGGGGAATTTGCACCTAGCACAGACTTTCGAAGTGGCGGACACAGGGGTGTTATCCTATTCCTAGGATATCTGGAAGGCGCATGGAATCTAATAAGCTTCAATAAACCAGGGCAGTCGATCTTATTGCGCAACAGTTTGTAAAGAAACAAAGCATCGGTTATATCTCTACGCATAGACAACGACTGCATCTTGAAATGGCACAGACGGACTCTGTAAGAGGGCAGACGCTTAGATTTCCCCTCACTAAAGGCTAAATGCCACACAAAACGTTTCTGGACCCTTTCCAGACGCAACATGTGAGTGGCATAGTGAGGTCTCCACACAACACTACAATACTCCATAACACTGCGTACGAAACTGTTATATAACATTATCTTGGTGCTACTTTTTCGAAAGCCTTTGGTGTTACGAAGTAGGAACCCTAACATTTTTGATGACTTATTAATAATGTTTTCAATATGCGGCACAAAAGTGACCTTTTTATCAAAGTGCACTCCTAGATCCCTTATTGTTTTGACTTCTTGGACTGGCTCCTGGTCTATGAAATACTCTGTGTCAATACAACTTATTTTTCGCGTATATTTTACATGGTAACATTTCTTCGGATTTAGTTGCATTTTATTATTGTGGCACCATTTTATAACTTGGTTAAGATCGTGCTGCAGAAGTTCGCAGTCTCTTTTTGACTCTATTACTCGTGCAAATTTTAAGTCATCAGCATAAAGAAAAGGTTCGGAAAAACGAAAACACTCAGGAAGGTCATTAATGAACATGATAAATAGAATTGGAGCTAAGTGAGATCCTTGAGGGGCGCCCGATGTTATTTTGTGTGCAGCCGATCGAAAACCGTTTACAACGACATAGAATTCGCGATCAGCAAGATAGGACTTGAACCAACTTAATAAATGCCCTGTTATACCATAGGCTGCTAGTTTGTATATAAGTATAGAATGGGGCATTTTGTCAAATGCCTTACTAAAGTCGGTATATACTACGTCAAATTGTTTGCCTCCATCTACAGCCTGTATCAGGGACTCCGTGAATGACACTAAATTTGTAGCTGTAGATCTAGATGCTACAAAACCGTGTTGATTGCTATTAAGATACAATCCTAAATGTTGCTGAATGTGTGGACATATAATAGATTCAAAAATCTTTGCGAATGTGGATAAAATTGAAATTGGCCTATAGTTGCTTACGGAATCTTTTTTATCTGACTTATGCACTGGGACTACCTTGGCTTTTTTCCATTCTGACGGAAAAGTTCCAGTAGCCAGCGATGCATTGTATATTATTAGTAAAGGAGACACTAGAGCTGTGGCACAGTTAGAAATAAAAACAGGTGGGATGCCATCCGGGCCAGGTCCTTTACCAATGTTTACTGTTTTTAGTTTTTTTAGTAAACAATCGCGGTCAATCACTGGAATACTCAGGCCCTGACTATTATTATGTAGTGCTTGGAGGTACTTTGTATGGCAGTTAATTTCTGAATCTTTGTCAGTAGTGTACACGGTTGCGAAATGGTTAGCGAAAAGATCGCAGATTTCAGAACCGTTAGATGTAACCACCTGTCCATCAGTCATTGCCAAGGGGTAGCCACTAGAGCCACCGCGTTTCGCTTTTATGTAACTCCAGAGAAGTTTGGGATTATCTTTTATGTCCCTTTCAATTCCATCGATATAGTCATTATATAAATTCATGGCTAGTTTTTCACACCGCTTGGAAACCAGTTTTAGTTCAATCTTATCTAATGGATTCTTGTATTTTCCATAACGCAACCTCAGCCTGTTTTTTTCTTTTAACAATTTTATTAATGCTATGTCAAACCACGGCGGATAGCGACCATTGTTTGGTTTCCGATCAGGTACAAATTTGCCAATAGCATCACGGAGGCATTTGTAAAAAATTGACACCATCTCATTCACATCACAAGTATTTAGAAAAAGTTCATTCCAGTTTAGTTTATTTAGGTAATTATCAATTTCAGGGTAATTAGCCTTATGAAAGTTAGGTCTTGAGTCCATAGCATATGGTAAATTACAATTCTTTAGCAAAGACATAGTAAGTTCAAGGGGGGGATGCAATTTATCGATAGCTACCAGAGAATTGCTAGACTCACTCACCAAACAAGTAGGCTCTGTTGATAAGACCAGATCCAGTATTCGGCCAGAACAGTTTTTTACATGATTATGTTGTGATAATTGATTTACATTCATAAAATCCAACAAATTTTGACAAGCCTTAGGTAAAGAACCATTTACCGCGGTTTTATCCCAATTCAATTTACTTAGGTTAAAATCACCAATTATGTAACAGGGGATATCCGTTGAGTCGAGCACTCTGTTGCAGCTATCCACAAAATGATCCAACGTTGCGAGACATACAGGTGGTGGAAGATAGACGGCACAAAGAGCAACTTGGCGTGACTTGTGTGATGTCGATACGTCAAGTGTGACCCAGAGGTCTTCACAATTACTTTGCCAGCGTTCGATACGTACGGAGTTGATTTTTTTATTAATTGCTATCAAGACACCTCCTCCGTTTTTGTTAAACTGGAACCCAGTGGTTTCTCTGTCCCGTCTGTAAACTTCATAACGATCATCAAACAACTCACTACTCAATACATTACTGTTTAACCAAGTTTCTGTTAATACTACAACATCATAATTCATATTGCACAGATTACAGTAAAAAATATTCGTTTTGGTTCGCAAGCCTCTACAATTTTGGTAATAAATTGAAATATCTTTGAATTATATGCAATTTAAACCTAATGCATGCATTAAATTTACTATGGTAATTCAAAAAACAATAACAACAAGCAGTCATCACACAACCTTACCAAGACTACTCTTGTTCCTAATTTGTATATAATCTGCGCCATCAGTTTTCCTCACAAATATTCTGCCGTTTCTGACCCACACGTATTTATAATTCTTCTCTTTGGCTTTTATCCTCGCAGCTGCATGAAGAGCTCTATTTGTCGGGGACAGATGTTCAGCAACAAAGACTGGAGATTTTGGTCCAGCGTATCCAAGGTGTGAACAGTTCAGCTTTTCTTGAGGGTTATCATGATTGTACTTAATTGTTGCTGCCAGAAGATGATCGCGGATCCTTGGTGAGGCCAACTGGACGATTATTGAGCGAGGGCGGTTACTTGATGGGTTGGCCTTAGCAATACGAGTGCAATGCAATACATCTTTTTCACTGATTTCGCAATTAACCACACGCGCTAGTTGAGTTACTATGTTGTAAACATTTTCATTTTTATTTTCCGGTACACATTGCAATTCTACGTTGTTCGATCTTGACTGTTGCTCCAGATTAGCAAGTCTGTCGTTGAGGTCCTCTACGGTGACCTTAAGATCTGTGTTTTCCAATTCTAATTTTTTGATAATTTCCTTAGACAGCTCATGTGCCTTCATTATGTCTTCAAATTTCCTATCAATGAAAGACATAGACTCGACAATATCTGCCATTTCCTTCTTAATTGGTGCCAGTTCTTTGCTAATCGTGGTAATAATAGTGTTATTAAACTTCGCCGACATCTCATTTAATTCATGTTTAATTATTTCACTTATAATGGAACGCAGTTCGTCGTTATCATTGGACGTGGAAGGAGGCGAAGGCGGTTCAGTGGCTTGTCTTTTCGGGCCTCTGGTCGTAGACACGTTACGAACTGGAGTAGAGTCGTCCCTGCCCAACTTTGGCGTTTTGCTCAAACATGACGGGCACTTCCAGGTAGCCTTCTTATTTGGGGTTTTGGTTAGTGATATACAAGCATAATGATAAAACTTTGCACAAGTTGGGCACTTTATGGATTTCGCCTCTAAACCTGTTTCACATTCATTAGTGCAACAACCCCATTGTGCATTTTTTTCAGCCATAATAATTATTATTTATTATTATAGTTAGCAAGACAGCAACAAGAACCAATTATTTAAAAAAAATAATAATAATGTGCATATGTCGTCTTCTTAGAGGCAGTCAATAATAGGCATAAAGTGCTGTCCCGTCTGTGTTGACTTATCTTTGACGCGAGCCGTCGCTTGAGTCATCGGTCGCCGCTGCAAGCGATATTGACTGTTCTGCGCTCTGCCGAACCGTGTGAATTTCCGTGCACTGAGCGTAAAGTGTCTTGTCATTCACCCACCAACTGATTCGTTAACTTTTATAACTGGTAACTGTTTGCACTTTATAATGTTCTAATTACACAATTTATTTTAGATTTTTCTAGTTAATCACACATTAGCAATGGAATCGAGTCACTGTGTCACTATTATTTGCTAATTGTCCGCGCGTTGTTTTGTTTAACTGATATTAAAACACAGAGTGAAAAAGTACGTATGTTGACCGTTTAAATGCCGGGGCAAAGATGATGAAATCGGTGAACATACTTACATTAAAAAAAAATACATACAACCGAACATAGAACCTCCTCCTTTTTGAAGAAGTCGGTTAAAGACGCTTGTTATTCCGAAAGTGACCACTTAGGTAAGCGTACACGGAAATACATAACGCCGACGTTAGTGAATGAGCTTACGCCGACGCCCGACACGCGACGTTAGTGAATGAGCTTACGCCGACGCCCGACACGCGACGTTAGTGAATGAGCTAACCGACACGCGACGTTAGTGAATGAGCTACCGCCGAGGTTAATTACAAGTGTGAAATACAAATACCAACTTAAAAAAATCTAAAGAAACACTATCTGTTATTGTGTCCTTTAAACTTGTTTTTAAAATTAAAATTGCATTTGTTAGTAATTTAAGTAAATAAGTTCGATAAGTTTAAGTAGGTAACACACACACGTTTGTTAAAACAATATTTTTTTGTAATGTGAACGAGATCAACTGCCGACAAACTGCTATGCAGTTTGGCAGAATTTATGTACCCTATGTTTTGTGTTGATTTTGAATAAAAACATTAAAAAAAAAGTAGACAAGATGTGCTACAATTTGACTGTAACGGTTACTCTGTGGATTTAATAGGTTTTTTTTTTCAAAAACTTCGAAATTGTTGTTTTAAAGCCGGGGTAATAAAACCACCCAAAACATTAGGGCAATGCAATTGAATGCGACCTAATGCGTTTGATCTGTCGAAGGTGACTGGCCTTTTCTTTAACATAATGTAGGATGTTACGAAGTCCTACCTAACTACAGATGATTAGTTTTTATACTTTGAAATCGTATCTTATTAATAGCCCGTGTTAATAGCAAAAATTTGGTTATTAGCTTTCATACGTATTTACGTGGGTCACCAGTTTTTATTAGGTACTATTCTATTATTTCGAACGACGCCTATACGCAATTACGCACACACGCTCACCGTCGCTCACGACGACGCACTGCAGCACGAAACATTACAAGACAAAACGGACAAAAAGCTATTTATCTCTTTCGTACGATTCTCGCTATTAGCAACGATAGCGAGAATCGTACATGCGTTATGTACGATTCTCGCTATTGTTGTGCTCAAGGCCACAGTCCCGTCTTAGCGGCTTATACATTAGATGGTAATTTAAACCCAAAAATTAACGCGATAAGGTTTATTTTTAAGTGTGCGTCCTGCTAGGTAATGACATGGTTTATGTGGGCTGGCGTCATTCGCCGAAGCCGTTTCGATGTGAGTTTTTTGTAATTTTGTGTCAAGATGCTTAGTTTCCTTGAAGTAATGCTTCCATGTTTTTCTTGCTTTCACTGTTAAGATAGATTAAATTGTTAGAACAGGTTTCAATATTGACATGTGAATGTGTTCTTTTTTTTCTAGAGAGATGCTGTGAAAATTTTTCCTTGAGGGCGGAGGCCCAATAAATATTCATGCTAAATTTCAATAAGCATTTCATTTCTTAACTAGTTCCCGAGGAACCGTTAGACCCAAACCCCAGGTACCACAGTACCTACCTATCGTATACATTGATTTAACATGTCATTTAGATTTATAGGTACGACGTAATCATAAACTCTATTCAGGCAGTCCTTAGTCCTAAGCCTGGTAAAGTATGAAGGGAAGATCAAATACTAACTTTAAAACTTATTTTAACTTATTCACTTACCTACCTACAAAATAAGTGTGACATTCTTAGGTACAGGTATCAACTAAACCACATACCATTTCTTTTTCATAAAAACGTCGACGACTCATCTCTAAATACGGCACGTATGACAACTGTAATGATAGTTGTGATTGAGATTTTTATACGAAATTTGTTAGTAGGTAACTTGTATGATGACTAAACATATTATTATTGGTCGGCCAACTAGGGGTGAGGCGTATTTATCCTAACAGATAGAAAAAAACAGATATTTAAAAATAACAATAGTTCCTACCATCTTATTTTATCTGTTACTTTAATAACAGACCGTCAAACACTGTTACCACAGCTGTTACTGTTATTTCATGGTATCAGTCCTCACACATACAGAATGTTACCATGGCAGTTACTATTATTTCAAGGTATTAGTCCTCACACATACAGACTGTTACCACGGCTGTGACTGTTATTTCATGGTATTAGTCCTCACACATACAGACTGTTACCACGGCTGTTACTGTTATTTCATGGTATCAGTCCTCGCACATACAGACTGTTACCACAGGTGTTACTGTTATTTCATGGTATCAGTCCTCACACATACAGACTGTTACCACGGCTGTTACTGTTATTTCATGGTATCAGTCCTCACACATACAGACTGTTACCACGGTTGTTACTGTTATTTCATGATATCAGTCCTCACACATACTGACTGTTACCTCGGCTGTTACTGTTATTTCATGGAATCAGTCCTCACACATACAGACTGTTACCACGGCTGTTACTCTTATTTCATGATATCAGTCCTCATACATACAGACTGTTACCACAGTTGTTACTGTTATTTCATTGAATCAGTCCTCACACATACAGACTGTTACCACGGCTGTTATTTCATGGAATCTGTTCTCACACATACGGACTGTTACCACGGCTGTTACTGCACGGAAAATACGCGCATATTTGTGGAGTTACTACTGGCACGGCTGTTACTGTTATTTCATGGTCTCAGGCCGTGGAAACAACCACGGCTGTTACACAGTTAAGTGTGTGATAGCCGTACGTTACAGTTAACTTATAGTACGCGGTTTTTAAGATCGCGAGCTTACTCGGCTCGTCGTCGGTGACACGTGTGAAAGCTTGTTCAGTACTCTGGTACCAGGGGGACCATGATGTCGTCAATGGAGAAAACTTTTTCTAATTCAGGAATAATATTTTATTATAGCCAGACAGGATACTTGTATGAGAGAAGCAAAGAAAATAATTCTGTTAATTATTAGTGTGAATACCTTAAAAAATCAGTTATTTTGCAATAAAACAGCACACGACGTGTCACAAAACAAAGTAATGACTCGCAGCTCGCGGCGCAGAAGGGCGTGCGAGCCCAGGCGAGCTACGAGCAAAATTTCAAACCTGTTGAATCGCCAACAAACTTACTCGGCGGATTTTATGTACGAGTGCTTACGGTGACACACGAGTGATAAAACTCGTCGAGCCACAAGTACACGCTCGCACGTCTGTCACCCACTTTACACGTACACATTCACACAAAAGAAGAAATATCGCAAGGTTATCTATTTCTCTCTTTTCCGCATTAAAGAATAACCCTTGATAAAAAGAGAAACACCTATTATTTATTTCGAAATATGTTTACATCTCACTCTTACTAAACAGGTTAAACTACGCTTAAGGTGGAAGTGCCAGCCAGGGTAGCCCGCGAAATTAAAATATTTTTATGTTTTTTGCAATTTGCCGGTCAGATTGAAGCTGTATGTTGAACAACATACGATTCGCGGCCGTAACGCGTATTTATCTAAAGAATTATAACATGTTTTATTCATCAATATAGCTCTCAAGTTTATGAAGCCCTATTGAATGACTTTATCACGTAATGACCATTCGGCCAATCTTTTTTTTTTTCTATTGATAGGCACGCGTTTGACCACTATCTCACCCGATGGTAAGCGATGATATGGTCGAAGATGGAGCACGCTTGCCTAGAAATAAACCTATCCACTCTTAATTTAAAGACTCCCAGGTTGTAGCCATCAGGAAACAGACTCCGGCAGGGAATTCCACTCCTTAGCTGTACGCATTATGAATGTGTTCCCAAAACGTTTTGTGCGTATGGGTGGGATGTCCACCATGTATCGGTGGCGCATCGCCGCTCGTCTTGTGGTCCGATGATGGAACGGGCTTGGCGGAATTAAATTATGCAATTCCGTCGCACAAAAAAAATGCAACCGGTAGAAAACCAACAGGCTAGCAACTCGTCGTCGTTGTTCAAGACTTTGGAACTTCGTCGCGACGAGCCTCTCATTGCCGATGATCCTCTTGGCTCGTTTCTCAGTTGACTCAAGGACATCAAGCTGGTATCTGGCAGATCCATCTCAAAGATGAGAGCAGTATTCCATACACGATCGAACTTGCGCTTGATAGAGTTTGAGCAGCTGTTCCGGCGTGAAGTACCGTCTCACCTTTGCTAGAATCCCCAACTTCTTTGCAGCACTTGAGCTTTTGCCTCTATGTAAGGGCCAAAATTGAGAGTAGATGTTAATGTGACCCCGAGAAGCTCAAGTTGTTCGGTTATCGGCACGGTTTCACCGTGGATGGAGCTGGGTGTAATTGGCTCCTTTTGGCGGAAAATAGACACACTTGGGTCTTAGCAGCATTGACCTTGACCAGATTGGCCGGCAAATTGGAAAAAAACATGAAAATATTTGAATTCGCTTCCACCTCAAATAGTGATCGTATCTGAACGCGTGTAGTACCTTTGGTTTGACTGAATTAATCGCAAAATTTTCCAGGGATTCACGATTTTTTTACCAACCATTACGTAAATCAATTTCATTAATATATTTTGCCTGGTTTGTTGGTTATTGTTGATACAAAAAGTACTAATAAAAAGATTTATTATGAAACCAAAATCAATTTGATCGTGTCAGGACCGCTTTTGTGAGTACCTCGTGGCTAGATAATAACAGCCGCATGGGTCGATCTTCAAGGTTAAGCAACGCTTGCCAAGGTTGGTCTGTGGATGGGAGACCATCTTAACATACCGAGTTTCCTCCATGCCTCGGAAAACACGTTAAGCCGTTGGTCCCGGCTGTCATTTGTAGATCTTTGGCAGTCGTTACGGGTAGTCAGAAGCCAGTAAATCTGACTCCAGTCTAGCCATGAAGTACCGTGTTACCCAGTTAATTGGGTTGTGGAGGTCTGGTAGGCAGCCGCTCGTCGTAAAATTCTGGTGTTCAGCTAAATCCAGCTTGACTGGAAGTCGACCCCAATATAGTTGGGAAAAGGCTAAGCAGATGAGGACCTCTTTTTGTCTTTGGTTTGACTTTTGACGGGATTGATTTAAAAATGTTCGCTGCATGTTCGACTTAATGATAGTAGAAATAAGAATGATAATCAAATTGAAAGTTACATAGCTGAATGGTGAATTATTGTTATTATATTTGTTAAATAAATTTTCGGAAACATTTCTCAGTGTTTACGGTGTACTAGTAAACACCAGTACACCGTAAACACTGATAAATATAACAGGAAACACGAAATATAACAGGCTGTTATTTAATCACAGATATTTGCATCTGTTATAAATAACAGATGCAAATATCTGTTATACACAGAAAATAACAGATGCAAATATCTGTTATAGGTAACAGTATCAGCGATAACAGATGTCGCGTTTTCCTGTAACAACCTGTAGTCGCCACACCGCCAGTTTTTGCCAAACCGTAGTAGTGAGCGAACGTTATAAGCGCGCATTTTAAAATACCTACCGGGTAACTTTATCAAAGAAAACTTTGCAAGGGAACTTTCATAGTGTGTCTTTCTATTGTTTATTTGTTCTTGTAAAACATGGATAAGGATCACGTGAAACTAAAGTTTGTGAACGAGAATCACAATACTTTGGAGCAAAGTTTTGACAACGAGGTCGAGATGGTTTTCAGTAAACCGGCGCAAATTGACACTAAGAAGAAAAACCAAAACACGAATAATTTTCAAGTGTTGGACGCCGAGCGGGGACTGGATACCCATTCTGTAAGTTTTAATGATCTTTATTTTTATAACGATGATTAGGTCCCTACGATTAGATATTGATAATGAAAACTAAAAGAAATCTTATTTCTTTTCGTGCTTCAATTTACACTGTTCTAACCTAACCTAACCTAGGACATTCGAAACTCTCTACTTCATAAAAATAGTGTGTGTAGTGATTCATCATTTTAGGTATTTTGACCATTTTTTATTTTTTAATTTCAAACAGGGTTTTTCTATTTAAAGAAAACACACAGCAAAGAATTTTTCTAGATAAAGTTAAATTTAAAAATAATTAACAGTTTATGCTAGTGATCGCAAATTTGTTTGATGTGTGTAGAGTCGCGCCTGCCACTAGGCCACGCCTATATTGGCCACCCAACGCCTCGATCCCGCGGGATACCCTACCACCTACCTACATACCAGCTAGCCACCTACCACCTACCTACCAGCTACCTACCTACCAGCTACCTACCTACCAGCTACCTACCTACCAGCTACCTACCTACCAGCTACCTACCTACCACCTACCTACCTACCTAGGTGGTAGGTAGCCTACCAACCTGCCTAGCTACCAACCTTCCTACCTACCACCTACCTACCTAGGTGGTAGGTAGCCTACCAACCTGCCTAGCTACCAACCTTCCTACCTACCTACCTATCTACCACCTACCTACCTACCTAGGTGGTAGGTAGCCTACCAACCTGCCCAGCTACCAACCTTCCTACCTACCAACCTACATACCACCTACCTACCACCTGCGTACCTACCTACCTAGTTGCTCCATTTCAATGTCATCAGTTTCTGGGAACTCCTGTGCGGCCGCCGATCGGGCGGGCGACGACATTTATTTCGCAGTGCGGACATACCCATACCTACTGCTTTAGTTCTTCAAAAAAATCCGCACCGTATCGCAATCGATTTCTATTTTGTAGCACAGTGCGCGCGGATTTTTTAACGCGCGATTTTTTTTTCGAAAGTGCGGATACTCGCATAGGATTCAATGTGTTACAGAATTGCGGAAAAGAATTCTAAAAATTCTCTGAAAGTCACAGCCTTTGGCCGCCCGCCACGCCCTCTGGCGGGGGCGTCGCGACTGTTCTACCAACGCGCGCGCTCGCGCACCGCGAGTCCATCAAGAGGAGTGTCCGTGCCGTCGTAGGTGGCGTAGGTACGGCATGTGCGCGGGCGCAGAACAGATAAAGGAGGTTAGAAGGGCCTTGTAGGCGTGGCAAGCGCGCCGCACATATGAACAGATTCATATTTCGACAAAATTTTATTCACCGACCAACGACCGCGCTCATATTGTGGCAGCGTAGGTACTGTTACCAAGCCGACCCAGTTTGTCTTTTAAAAAAAAGACAATAGTTTTACTGGAACCATTTAATCCACTATAGTGAAATATAATGAAAACAAAGACACATAAGTCCTTGGGAACTTATAATTTAGCAATTTTCCTCTCAATTAAACACAGACACATAAGTTCTTGGGAACTTATAATTTAGCAATGTTCCTCTTATTTAATAAACACAGACACATAAGTCCTTGGGAACTTATAATTTAGCAATGTTCCTTTTAATTAAACACAGACACATAAGTTCTTGGGAACTTATAATTTAACAATGTTCCTTTTAATTGAACACAGACACATAAGTCCTTGGGAACTTATAATTTAGCAATGTTCCTTTTAATTAAACGCAGACACATAAGTTCTTGGGAACTTATAATTTAACAATGTTCCTTTTAATTGAACACAGACTTATAAGTTCTTGGGAGCATATAATTTAGCAATGTTCCTTTTAATTAAACGCAGACAAATAAGTTCTTGGGAACTTATAATTTAGCAATGTTCCTTTTAATTAAACGCAGACACATAAGTTCTTGGGAAATTATAATTTAGCAATGTTTCTCTAAATTAAACCTAGACACATAAGTTCTTGGGAACTTATAATTTAGCAATGTTCCTCTAAATTAAACACAGACACATAAGTTCTTGGGAACTTATAATTTAGCAATGTTCCTCTAAATTAAACACAGACACATAAGTTCTTGGGAACTTATAATTTAGCAATGTTCCTCTAAATTAAACACAGACACATAAGTTCTTGGGAACTTATAATTTAGCAATGTTCCTCTAAATTAAACGCAGACACATAAGTTCTTGGGAACTTATAATTTAGCAATGTTCCTCTAAATTAAACACAGACACATAAGTTCTTGGGAACTTATAATTTAGCAATGTTCCTCTTAATTGCTCCTTTAGTTTGGGCACACTAGATTACGCGAAAGCGTCCAGATTCTAACTAACTGAATTAAACATATTATTGTTTCTGTGCATAGGGTTAAAATGCAACATCAGTACTTTAGTATCGGAAAAGTATACTGTTTATAAGTGAAAGCTGACTTAGGCTTTATTGCCTTGTAATAAGGGTTATAACAGCGCCCCTTTTTATTTATTTATTATTTTATTTATTTTTCGGAAGACTTACAGACTAATATTATTATAATGACAATAATAATAACTAAATTGCTTATAACAAGCCTCCACAGATTAATACAAAATTATAAAATTATTACTTCTTCATAGTCCAAGTTATATCCTAACTTTTCTATTCAATTTGGTTATTCTCTCACAAAGTTTTTAATTTAATGGTAATTTGTTCAAATCTAAAGTTTATCTGGTAGGTGCCTCTTGTACAAAAAATGGCTTTGCTAAGAGCCTCCTTAGCGTGCTTGCATTGCAGAAAAGGTCAATGCATTTTTCACAACAGATTTCAATAAAATTAAATATGCATTACGCCTATAATTAGTGTTTGCAGAAGGAACATGCAGAAGTGATCGCGACCATTTGCGATATTCAACAAGTAGCATAAATCATTAATACAACGTCTACGTTCAAGATCACCTTTTAAAGTTTAAACGAAGCTTTATCTCATCAAGATGAAGCGAAGTGAGATTGAAGAAGTAGCTATTAAGACGATTTACAGCTTGTAGGTACTGCATTAAATATGAAAGTTACATAATTTTTAATGAAAATTGACAATATAGTGAATTAATTTTACAGTAGGTACATTAAAAGTTTAGGTTTCTGGACATTTGACTTTATTAACCTTACTTGTGGACTTGTAATTTGGGTAATGAATAGGCAAAGACTGAACTGACTTATATGGTTTCTTCAGAAGTCGAAGATACTTCCGTCATCTCAATTGGGGAGAGTAGCCTAAAACGGGTAAGCTAAGGCTGATGATTTAAAAAACAATTTATAGATACAAATTGAACATTTATTTGTGCATTTTGAAACGTTTATTTATCAAGGACTATAACAATAAATGACATATTTAGTAGTTTTGTACATTAAGAATAAAAAAGATACAAAAATCTTTACCCTTCGAATTACCCGTTTTGCCCGTAGGGGGGGCCTAAAGCAGGTAGGGCTTTTGGGCAAAGCGGGTAGGGACTAAATTAAATGAGATCAACGTCAGTCATTGACTAGAACTGTTTCATAACAATCATAACTCAAAGTTTTTACTTATAATTAACAGTTAGAGTTCACAACCATAATTATAATCAGTCTTCTGACATATTTTGCAGTCTCAATCATACTTAACTGCACGTTATACTCTGGCAGAGGTTCGTATTACTGTGACATGTGTCACGAAGTATCCTCTTTATTATTTGTTTACGTGAAAAAAGAAAAAATACGTGTCCAATATTTTTTTGAAATCTATCAAACGGACTGATTAGATTTTTTTTTAAATAAAAGACAGCTTTTATGGCAATATAGACTTAAACCAAACCAGATTAATAAAAAAATCCTTAGTAATTATTCTAAACTATTTAAAAGAATTTTAAAACTCACTAAGAGAGCACAAAACAACTACACAATAAATACTTCGAATAATAAGTCCAAAGCTACTTGGAAAATAATAAACAACACAAAATTTAAAATTCCGAAAAACAATTGAAAAAAATCGTTTAAATAATGACAGTATCACTGACCCAAAGGATATTGCAGAAGCTTTCAATAATTAATTCGTTGACAAAATTTATTCTTTAGCGCGATCTGGCAATAAAGTTACGTCATTGATACAAAAAAGTAATGATTCCTTTTTGTATGTAAAATAATAAATGCACTATAAAAATACAGATAGTGTTGGTAACGATGGTCTATCAATAAAAGTTAAAAAATCAGTAGCAGGAGAAATATCAATGCCTCTCAGCTACTTATATAATTAATTTTTCCCGATGCACTCAAAATACCGACTGTTAAGCCAATATTCAAAAAAGAAAATAAAGAGTTAATGCAATTCTATAGGCCTACATCCCTTATTAGTATAATGTCGAAAATATTTGAAAAGTATTTATATAAACAGTTGTATAGTTATCTCGAAAAAGAAAATATACTCGCGAATGAACAAAAAGGATTCAGAAGTAAAACAATAAACTTGGCAATATATGACGCTCGTGATTCAATCGTTGAATCCTTCGCTTGCTCAGGATTCGAAATCAGCACTCGCAGCAAAAAACATTGCTCTCGTGTAACATACATAACTTTTCACTTCAGCAGCGAGAACACTGTAGGAGATAAAATAATAAACAGGAATAGATTGAAATAACTATTGTGTTGTCTATTCTATTGTGAATCAAAATAATTAACATTGTAGATAGAGGTGCCAATTCAATAAAATGGAACATTGTAAAAGTTAAAAGTAAAATGACTACAATTCTGCAAATTAAAAGTAACAGATTTATTTGGCAACGTTATAGTTGCATTGAGTTGAGTTTGCCCTGTGGTATTGAAGCGGTGATTGGGATGTTTTCAGAACGAATCGATTCTATTTCATTCGTTTTTTGGTTAAAAAATTCCAATTCCATCAATTGCTCTGTATGGGGCGGTAGTTGTTAGGGTCAGTTTTTGCGTTCTTCTTGTGTACCTATAGGCTTTATTAAGGCTTTTTTCAAGAGGTTGGGGAAAGTGTCTTCCTCGAATGATTGGTTCACCAGTTTATAGAATGGGAGAGTTAGTTCATATGCACATTTTCTCAATAATGTAGGAGGAAGTTCGTCAACGTTGTTATTGGTTTCGTAATGGAATACATGCTTTTGGGCAAAAAGGGTAGGAGAAAAGCGGGTGCCCGTTTTGCCCATACCCGATTTGCCCGATATAATTTCATTGACTGCTTATTAGTTCTTTTAATTTTGCAGTCTTTCTTTTGTATTTTTAATAAATATAAAAGAAAGACTGCAAATGCATCACGATGCGTTTGCAGTCTTTCTTTGGACCTACAAAACTCCAACGCCGATAATAGATGATGGACTAGAGACTCAAAATCTCATTGGCTTCATAAATATTGATACAAGCTGTGAACAAATTATGAATGAGCAAATTATAACCGCAGCATCTCATGTGACCCCAATGGATATTCGGCCATCACCTAAAATGGAACCTAACAAAACCTCTCGGAGACGTAAAACACAGAAAGCAGAAATATTGACAAGCACTCCTATAAAAACCAGCAAAGGGAAAAGAGGTTAAAAAAAGAGATTTCATCAAAAAAGTTGATGCCCTTGAGTCAATTGAGAAACGAGCCAAGAGGATCATCGGCAATGAGAGGCTTGTCGCGACGAAGCTCCAAAGTCTTGAACATCGACGACGAGTTGCTAGCCTGTCGGTTTTTTACCGGTTGCATTTTGGGGAATGTGCGACGGAATTGCATAATTTAATTCCGCCAAGCCCGTTTCATCATCGGACCACAAGACGAACGGCGATGCGCCACCGGTACACGGTGGATATCCCACCCATACGCACAAAACGTTTTGGTAACACATTCATAATGCGTACAGCTAAGGAGTGGAATTCCCTGCCGGAGTCTGTGTTTCCTGATAGCTACAACCTGGGAGTCTTTAAGTCAAGAGTGAATAGGTTATTTCTAGGCAAGCGTGCTCCATCTTCGACCACATCATCACTTACCATCAGGTGAGATAGTGTTCAAACGCGTGCCTATCTATAGTAAAAAAAAAAAGGATCAAAACCTAATACGAGTGCACAAAGGTCGACAACAGAGAGAAAAATCTCCAAACGAGGTCCAAAATATAATAAAAAAGATAAAGCGGAGTATCGGTGCTTAGTATGCAGCGAGCTTTACAGAGAGCCATCAGCAGAAGACTGGATTAAGTGTGATGGTTGCGAGATGTGGGCTCATGAGACCTGCACGTCATACTCTGGCAGAGGTTCGTTATTCGTGACACATGTCACAGCACAGTAATACGAACCTCTGCCAGAGTATGACGTGCAGTTAAGTATGATTGAGACTGCAAAATATGTCAGAAGACTGATTATGATTATGGTTTTGAACCCTAACTGTTAATTATTATAAGTAGAAACTTTGAGTTATGATTATTATGAAACAGTTTTAGTCAATGATTGACGTTGATCTCATTTAATTTAGTCCCTACCCGCTTTGCCCAAAAGCCCTACCTGCTTTAGGCCCCCTACGGGCAAAACGGGTAATTCGAAAGGTAAAGATTTTTGTTATATTTTTATTCTTAATGTACAAAACTACTAAATATGTAATTTATTGTATAGTCCTTGATAAATAAACGTTTCAAAATGCACAAATAAATGTTCAATTTGTAATAAATAAATTGTTTTTTTACATTTCTAGGTTATGCTCCGTCATCCATTGAGTTGTAGCGTCAAGTATTGTATTGAGTTTATCGTAAAGGTTGGTACTAGTTTCGCATGAGGCAAGAATGGATATACGAGTATCATCCGCAAACAAAACACAAGGTTCGCTGATATGCTTTGGGAGGTCGTTTATGTAAACTAAGAATGGGAAACCGCCTTTTACACTGCCCTGTTTATAGACGGCCAGGATAGTGGATCGGTTTTTTCTGAAGCCATTTTGACAGTCGTTAAATATATTGTATTTTTCACAAAAGGTGTAGACATGGTTGCACATGGCTTTTTTAAATATTTTTGATGCAGTTGGCAGGAGAGCGATGGGGCGGTAGTTGTTAGGGTCAGTTATTGCGTTCTTCTTGAGTATAGGTTTAATTAGGGCTTTTTTCAAGAGGTTGGGAAAAGCGCCTTCCTCGAAAGATTGGTTCACCAGTTTATGGAATGGGAGAATTAGTTCATGGTTCGATTATAACCTCAAAATCTTATACCTTTTTGGAAATACATCTATTCCTTAGCCAGTCCGCTATAAAAATAAGATCAATGTATGGGCGCAGAGCAATGTCCTTTGTTTCGCATACCCAAGATACCTAGGTCTCATAAGTTCTTAAAAGAGTTTAGAGAAAAAATACTTAAGCGATTTCTATCTCTCTCTCTTTCTTAAAATTGCTGTAACAGTATTTTCTCTCTAATCCAATATTACCAATTTATTCTAATCTAACTAGCCTAATATTGTCCCACGGCATGCATGGCAAAGGTTTCCCTCTCCTTCTTCCATTAAATTCTGTCGTCAATTAGTCTTCTCGGTTGGGGTCAAGCTCACCCCACACCTCCAGCTTCTTCATTTCCTTGATACTGAACTTTTGTCTAAAATGTTTACAAATTATGTATCTTTCACAGAACACCATTAACGGCGGCTTGGGAGAGAGTGATCTGGAGCGACTCACACAACCTTTCCTCGAGCCCAGCAGAGAACGAAACATCCCTGGTCAGTACTCATCGTCGGCGGTCTGTACTCGGTGGCAATTTCGATCACGGGGAAATTTGAAGGCGTCTTATGTGACATCATGAGGACGGCCTTCAAAATAATCGAGAATTAGTGTGTAAAACACGAGCAATCGCTCAACCAAACAGAATTAATAATTTTCACCAACAAAAGGGTCCTTGGACCTCATTAACTTCCTAAACTGTTCAACACCGAACTAACACATAAAGAAGAAGTCATGTTCTCGTACTTAGGAGTGATTCTTGATAGCAAATGGCTCTGGAATAACCACTTTTTTTACTATTGATAGGCACGCACTTGCCTAGAAGTAACCTATTCACTCTTGAATACAAATTTAACAAAAGCACAATCGCACTTTACCAATGCAAAAAAATGTGGCTGTCTCCACAAAGATGGCGCCTTGGTTTGGTGGCCGAGAACTGGGGCCCAATTCTCAGGGAATACTCGTACCGCATCGAGTTGTGTCATTACCCTTCGGTCCCAATGTCGGCATCAAAATAGTGAGATTTTCTCACAATACGTATTCTCGCAACATGTCGAGCGAAATAACGATCCGAAGGATGAAAATCCGAAGGATGTAAATATACTGGGAAGGTTATAAATAATTGAATATAAAATACCATACTCACCAGGTGCAGAATCTTTTTTTTAAACAATTTTCTAATTCCTGGTTACTAAAATCACGCTCTAAAGTTTCAAGTTTTTTGGATACAAATAGGTATAGGTGTTTTGTTTGTTACATAGTCAGGAGTCAGTGACCTTAATAACTCATTTTGTTTATCGATAGGAGGATAGCTGGTAGACTGTCTGAAACCCTTTATCCACCGCATACGTCGCCACATGTCATAAACTGATACTACAAGGTCAATGGAATCACAAAATCTTTGCCAATCCAATGATTTCGCTTTTTGGCTTGCTACATGGAATTCTTTATTTTTTTCTTCTAATTTGGACAAGTTATCAGGGGTTAGATTAAGGCGAAACTTTGCTAAAGACAATCTTGGTTGGGCAACAATATGAGACAATTCAGGCGTCCAATAATTTTTGGTGGGTTTAGAACAAAATTTAATGAACGGGATATATTTATCAGCGGCTAAATTTGTTTTATTTATAAAAAAGTCATACATTTCTTGAACGGTTGTGTCACCGCACCCCACAGCAAAGCTTTTAGATAGAGAATCCCTATATTCTTACCAATCCGCTTTTTGTAATTCCTTTTTCTATTCACAGTGAAATCATCAGGTATTGTTATTGTCGTTTTAATTATTAAGTGATCAGTATCAAGGTTTTCATTGAGTACTTTCCAGTCAAATTTAATTGCGATATCAGACGTAGCAAATGATATATCCGGTGAAGTTGTTTAACTAACATTAACTAGTTTAATTCTTGTTGTCGAACAATTATTAAGGGAAATTAAGGATGATAAAAGCTTCATTTGATGTAAAGTACGCGAAAAGACGTTTCATCATGTTTGCTTTAACTTGGAATCAACGTGTGACCTAACATCGTGGATCTGTACGCAATGCACTATAAAATCATCTGAAGCGGAAAACATCGATATCACACCTGTACAGTTTAATCCCAACATAACTACGCGCACAAAGAAGAGGCAACTATTCCCATCATGGAAGAGGGTGTTCGTGCCATTGTTGAAAATGTGATGGAGTCGAAGATGAATTCTCTTTTAGAAAAAATTTCGTTGGCCATGAGCAACTGGCTGAACAAGGAGTTAACAGAAATACGTGAAGAAGTTGCTGGCCTTAGGGGCTCCGTAGAATCCCTTAGCAATCAATATGACGACATGTTGAAGGAAAGAAAGCAGAGTGAAGAAAAAATAAAAGATCTAACAGATAAAAACGAGAAGTTATGATTTACAATGAAAGAAATGTCAAGCCGTCTGAACACCTTGGAACAACACGCTCGTGCAAGTAATGTTGAGATTCAGTAGTGCCCCAGAAGAAAACTGAAAACCTTCTCAATATTGTAACTCAGTTGAGCAAAACCATTGGTTGCGACATCAAAGAGGAATGCATCAGTAATTGTACTCGTGTGATGCAACACAAATCGTCCTAAATCAATTGTTGTACAATTTGTCACTCCCAGATTACGAGACTCTTTCCTAGCAGCTTCTATAAATTTTAATAAAGGTAAGCCAACCAGTTAAAAGATAAACACATACCATCTCGAGCTCGATGGTGCGAAATCTGAGATCTTCGTGACGGAACATCTGAGCCCGGCTAGTAAGGCACTGCACACAGCTACACGTCTCAAAGCTAAAGAAAAAGAGTACCGTTATGTTTGGGTCAGGGGAGGACGTATCTATGTTAGAAAGTCAGACGATTCCGATGCCAAGATTATGAAAGATATGGATTCGCTGCACTCCATTGTACAGTAATCAATTTTCAAACAAAAGCTGTTATTGAGGTTATTCTAAGTTAAATGCGCTACCTTTAACGTATACTACCAAAACACTCGTGGATTACGTCCTAAAACTCAAGAATTGTAACTTAGCTTATGTTCAAATTCTGATGCATTAGTATTAACAGACACACCTGGCTCAATAACTGTATTCATAGCAGCAAACTTTTTGATAAAAGGTACATAGTTTTCAGACGTGACAGAGAAACTTCGGGTTTTCATGCTAAAAAAGAAGGCGGAAGCGTCTTGATCGCATATCGAGAAAGTACGCTGCTATCAGACAATGTTCTTGGGAGAGTGAGTGCGAAGAATTATGGGTCACTGTGAGTGTCGCAAAAGGCTTCAAAGGTTTTAGTTGTGTTTTTTTTCTTCAAACGACAAAACTTAAAAGGCATGCCTCGTATCTCTACGTTGGTTTAGTAGCGCTGTGAAAAATCAGCAAGAGAATGCTATAACTCCTACATAGATAACATAGAACAGAAGATTACAACGAATCCCAAGTTTTTCTGGTCCTTTATTAAGTCTAAACGGGGTGTTACTAATACCTATCCAGCTTCAATGTCAAATGGCGCCAGCAGAACTTGTAATGGCAATGAGATATGTAACATGTTCGGGACCTACTTTTCTTCAATGTACAGTCCAGCTACCCTTGCTTCCAACGTAGTTCAAACTTCACCTTTCTTTGAAAGCCTCCTTCGCAACTCCGACAGTTTTTCTTTGATCCAGATTCCAAAGGATAAAATAGCCAAGGATCTCAAAAGCTTAGACATATCCGAAGGCTCCGGTAGCGATGAAATTCCCCATAAATTTATCGCAATTTGCGCTGATCAACTGGCAACCCCCTATGCTTGATTTTTAACAAATCTCTCAGCGCTGGTATTTTCCCATTTGCCAAGGTTTTTGAAGCAATAGTTTGCCCTGACATACAACACTATGTTAGGAAATATCTGTCTGAACACCAGCATGACTTTACTGCTGCAAGATCCACCTGCAGTAATCTAATAGCTTTCGTAGGGGATATTGCAGCTTCACTTGACTCGAACCAGCAGGTCGACGTCGGATTTCAGCAAGGCTTTTGACAAAGTTTCTCATGAAGTGCTGATTCGAAAACTTGCTGCGTACGGTTTTGCCGGTCATTTCCTTAAGTGGCTGCACTCTTACCTAACGGATAGATCCTTCTATGTCGTGGTCAATGGCTATAAATCTGAAACCATGATCATAACCTCCGGTGTTCCGCAGGGTTCCCACCTGGGCCCCGTAATATATATGATCTTTGTTGCTTCATTAACTCGACGCCATTCCTATTCACCGATGATTTGAAAATAGTCCGCGTTATAGATTCTCTAGCCGATTTAGCATTACTTCAGGATGACTTGAACAGACTTTTGAACTGGTGTAAGGATGACAATATGCAACTTAACTTAACTTTTTTTTTTATTTAATTTTTTAACTTAGAAAAATGTTCCCAAATTACGTTTACGCGCAAGGCTCACTTCATTGATTTTAATCAACGGTACGTACGTCAGTAAAGTTGATATAATCAGGGATTTGGGAATCCTTCTTGATCGTAAATTAACATTAATTCCCCACTCCATATGGACAACATAATTAAAAAAGCTTCAAAGACACTCGGTTTTGTGTTGCGTAATGCTAAATGTTTTCGCAAGCCTAAAACTAAGTTTTACCTTTAAACTGTCTCGTTCGTATTGTATTGGAATACTGCGCGGTTGTGTGGCGTCCCCACTTTGCAAGACATAGTCTTAGGTTTGAGAGGATCCAGAAAACATTCTTATTTCATTTTGCTTATTCTGCCAGACTAGACAAAAAAAAATCCGAGCTACGCAAAACGACTTGAAAAATTTAGCGTGTCTTCACTCGCTAAACGAAGACACAAACACACACACACACATACACAACAACATAGACTTAATTTTTCTGTTTAAAATACTTCAGAGAATAGACTGCCCCAAGTTGTTAAGTAAGTTTAATTTAAACATACCCTATAATTATCCGCGTCACCCTATCAAACTATTACGTCCCCCATTCCGCAAAACTGTATCCGGATCCAAATCCCCCATCCCCAGAATGTGCAGGCTTCTTAATAATTGCCATGAATCAATAGATATTTATACTACATCACTTCAAAAATTCAAGCACCAAGTCCATCAAAACTAACCACCATATTGACTTCTTCTTTTTCTTTGTCAAATTTGTATCTGCTGAGTGCTGCTGCAGTCATCCACTGGTTGTTTGTTTGTGGTTGTTATTTATGTCAGCACTCTTATTGTAATTTTATTTCAGTTATATTTTTTCGTTTTTTTGCATGATGTGTCTATCGCATCATATTGTGCACTATGCTTGTACTGTATTGCTTGTGTTTTTAAGGATACAAAATTTTAACAATTGTGGATAGGCCAATAAATAAGTAAATACTAAAGTGACTTTACTGTTTCCAGCTGTCAATGGTCTCGCAACGCAGATTGACGATTCACGACCAGTCTCACCTATGCCTGTGGTGAGTTGCGTTAACGTTGATAGTCAATTCTCGATTTCCGAAAGGCAAAACTAAAAGTAGCTAGCAGACTAAACCTAAAAGTGGTCGTAAACGTTATTGTTGATCATGAGGAACTGGGTTCGATGCCCAGGTCGGCCAAAGTATTATGGTTTTCCATCTGGAAATTCTTTTTAGATTTATGGTTGTTTGCAATAGGGAATATGCATGAAAAAGATATTTTTCATCTGTACAGGTTATCTAAAAATATACATAAATATAATACTAACAGTGAAAATAGAATCAAAGTTAGTCGAAAAACAAAGGAGATATAATTATTTTAAAGAAATATATCTGTCCCTCTCGCGAAAACGCTGTTTTCTATGGCAGCTGTATAGACGTCATAGACGATGACGTCAAAGTTTACATCGGACTTCTCTTTCTAATTGTAATCTTTGAAGCTTTATAACTTCATCGCTGATGAAGGTATTTAAAAAATAATTTCATAACTGTTTACTAGAGCTAATTAGTATTTCATTTTGCAAACAAAAAAATCGCATGCATATTCCCCTATCTTTTCATGAGACATAATTGGATGTCTATGGTAATTAGTCCGCCTCTGTACATTTTTGTGCTGAAAGTGTTTTAAAATAAATAATAAATAAATTGGAGAAATGTGGGTACTTGTAGGTGAATCTCTGGCTTACCTTTCTGGGTATACAGGAGTGATGTTATGATCTCAATGTTGACTTAGGTACTTACTGATCAGTCAACAGTTCTAAATTTTGTTTTGATTGAATTTTCGAATTTCTCTCTTTAAGGGGTCCATATCTTACCTACTAGGTACAAACAAAGCCGTAAGATATGGTTCATCTACGAGTATCAACCAAACAGATACATTTTATACGAACACGTGTCGGTGTCCGAACCGTCCACGTCCCGAGCACTGGATATGTGACATACGATCTCTTCACAGGTGATCCCCGACGTGAACCCGTACCAGCATACGAGGAACCTGTCAGAAGGCATGATGGACCTGGCGCTGCTGTCCGCCAACGCCAACCAGCTGCGCTACGTGCTGGAGTTCGCCTCCACGCACCCCTACTACTATTCCAGTATCGTGTTCATCTTGCTTAGCATTATCATCCAAGTAAGTTGATGTTGCGTTGCGCTCCAACTGCAGAAGAACTTGGCACAAGGCTGATGACTGAATGAAAACTACTTTTCACACCACCTGCAAGAAAACGTCAAATCATATGCCATGCAAACCTATCCTAAAGTAGTCGTTAATTAATTTTAAAATGAAATAATGAAGCCGACGCCAGCAAGCGGTGCGGCGCGTCAAGGTTCCAAATTCAAATCACATAATTATTATTGTGGCAGCTGGCATCAACATCCACGCGCTGCGCGTGCGATCATACATCTAAAGTAGTGTACTCGACGTAAAGCATTTTAAATAGTTCGTGCAAATACGACCGGCGCAGGGCCGCGCATTCGTCATCTTGACTAGTGGGTAACATTTAATATTATGTAGTTGTCCTACTCTTTTTTTTTTAAGGATGGGAAATCATCAAATGACTCCTCCCGCTCTGGGTGAAGCAGGAGGGAGTGTCAGACTCTTACTGACTAAAACCCATCCATGTTCCTCTTAATGCCCTTTGCGTGACTCTTTCGAACAGATTCCGCAGCCCCAGCAGGCACCTGCCTAGCGGGCCCCGTCTCCCACGCTGACATCTCTTTGAGACGCGCTGGGATCGCAGCGCGCCGCCGACCCGAGCCTAGTTCTGATCAGACGGCGAGCCACCCACTGCTCGCAGTCCGCAGGCCCGCGCCTACGGCGGCCGGGAATCGTCTTGCGACTCCCATCGCCTGGGGCGTCTTCTTCTGTTGCGGCGACTGGGGCGTGAGGTTTCCCTCTCTCTCACACGTTCAGCCTCCTCCTTTGCTAGCATTACTGCTTCGCAGAAGGAGGTGACCGCTTCCCATGCCTCCTCGCTCCCGACCATAGATTGAACCAAGGCCGGTCGCGAGAGGTTGCCGCCGCCGATCGCCGCGACGAGGACACGGCGGTGCTCCGCCCAAGCAGGACAGACCTCCACCGTATGCTCCACCGTGTCCTCCGGGCGACCCTCACAGTGTTGACACCCGGCCGCGTCCTCCCGCCGAATCCGAAACAGGTATCTCCCGAAACAACCGTGTCCGGTGAGTACCTGTGTCAGGCGGAAGGTGAGAACGCCGTGGCGCCGCTCCAGCCACTCCTCAAAGAGGGGACTTATCGCCTGGATTGTGGCGTGCCCAGCGCTGGGTTGCGATAGTCACTGTCTCCATACCGCCATGAGATCCTGCCGAAACTCCGTCCGCCTTGCTGCGATTTGCCGCGGCAGAGGAGTCTCGCCCCGGCGTTGCGCCTCCACGCGCCACTCGTAAATGTGCGCGAGGGCTCTCGCCTCCAGATCCCATGGCGGCAGTCCGGCAAGGAGGCTCGCCGCCTCGCCAGAGACCGTGCGGTATCCCCGAGCCAGCCGGATGGCTATGACCCTCTGAGACGCGTTGAGGTAACGGGCAGATCGCTTCCTCAAAGTAGGCGCCCATACCGGCGCCCCATAAAGGGCCATGGACCGCAGGACCCCCGCGTAAAGCTTCCGGCAGGAGGCATTTGGACCCCCTAAATTGGGCAGAAGCCGCTTGAAGGCAGCCCCGGCTCGCCCCAGTCTGGGAGCCAAACGTCGGAAGTGTTCGACGACGTTCCACCGGCTGTCAAGGACGAGACCCAGATACGTTATCGTCGTCCCGACGCCGATGTGAACCCCTCCCACCGTTATTTGAGATCCCGATGGTGGTCTGTTCCGAGAACCGTGGAAGCACATGGCTTCGGACTTGTGTAAGGCCGTGTCATAGCGTCGGCCGCCGCCTAGTGCGGCCCCCCCTGCGCCAGGACCAGTGTATCGTCAGCATAGTAGACAACGTTGACGCCGCTAGGGAGGTCGGCGCGCAGCACCCAATCATAGCCGATGTCCCACAGAATTGGCCCCAGAACGGAACCCTGTGGAACACCACACGGCATCTCTCGCCGATTCCACTCTCCCAGGTGACCGGGGTAGATGACGGCTCTGTCCGTCAAGTAAGCCTCGACTACGCGACGGAGGTAGTTCGGCACCCGGTGATACCGAGGCAGGGTGTTAAAGGCATTGGCGATATCTAGAGACACAGCCAAGACGACCCCGCCCCGGGAAACCGCGTCCCCCGTCGCGAGGATTCTCACGCGCATGATGGCATTCACCATCAAGCGGCCCGCGCGGAAACCGAACTGGTTTTCCGCCAGATCCGGCCCCACCCTCACTAGGTGTTCGACGAGGCGGTTTGCAATTACTCTTTCAAAGAGCTTGCCCACCTCATCGAGCAGCACGATCACCCCGTCTTCCAACGAAGTGAGAACTGGCCCCTCTCCAAGCATGCGCTTAGGAACCCTCTTAACCGAGGCCCAAGAGCCTCCAAGGCCAGGACCCAGGCTTTTCCAGGTAGGTCGTCGGGTTCTGGGGCTGTATTTTTGGCCTTCAGCCTATTAACCGCCACTCTCAGATCCACCTCAGTCACCTCAGGGGCATCGTCATCGTCGTCATGCGTGCAGTTCGCATCGGGCACCGCAGGTGGCGGAGCCATAGGCGGAGGAGTATGCTCCCTTTGCGCAGGAAACAGAGCGCTCACCATGTCCTCCACCAGCTGGGGCCGGAGACTCTGCGTCAAAGGAAAGGCCCAGGTGCGGAGCTTATTCCGCACCATTTTGTAGGGTCTTCCCCACGAGTTCCCGTTCAGAGACTCCAGCATCTCCTTGCGAGCCAGATCCTTGGCCTGCAGGATCCCCGCTCGGAGGGAGGCCTTCGCCACTTTGTACACCTCGTACAGCTCCGTCTCTCTGAACTGCACGTCCGGAAGGCGGATGCGGAGCCTGCGGTGCCTGATGTACCGGCGCTGTGCGGCAACGCATGCCTGACGCAGCGTCGCCAGCTCTTGCGACCACCAGTACACCTGGCGGCGGGCGCGTCCTGGCTTAACCCCGTAGCATTGCCACGTCACAAATATCGGACATGGCCCCCGAAACTACTCCGCTTCGTCGTTGATGTCAGCAGGCCTGTCCGGAGGTGACACCGCCTGGGTTTCACCTCTGGCTCGCTGCCAGGGGGCGCAGGACGATGCCCTCCAGTACAGAGAACCGTGCTGCAAAGGCAGACGTCTCCTGCCGCATTAGGTGCAACTTGCTCCTCCACAGGCACGGGCTGGCTTTGCCCGCGCTTGCGCTCCCTTTGAGGTGCCTCCTTTGAGCCGTCTCCTCGGAGCCTGGCCAGGTCTGCCTGGAGCTTCTCGTTCTCTTTTTGGAGAAGCACCGTGGCGGCCGCCAGGCGGGTGACCTCCGCCCGCAACTTGTCATTTCGTCCGTATGAGGCCCGCGAAAGTTGGCCTCTGCTGCCGCCAGAATGGAGGCCGCCGCCGCGCTTATGGCCTTGTTTTTAGAGGCTTGCTTCCTCTTCAAGGCCACATCGCGAACGCCGGCTCCACAATCTGCACAAACCTAGCCTTATTGGAGCTGCCAGCGGCGTCTGGCTCACTGCCAGAAGACCCCGAGATAGAGGCCCTGTGACTGTTCGCTCCGGGGTGTCGCCCCTCCTCAGCGAGCTTTGCGGCTCGCTGGGTAGCCTTCTGGGATGCGAGCCCCCTCCCCTTACCTCCATCTCGACCTCTACCCCGCGCACTAGTGGGGATCTTACGGGCTGAGACCGCCTCTCCGTTGGAAGACGACCCCAGGTCATCCTCTGGCCTGGGCCGCTTACGGAAGAACTTGGAGTTCTCCGAAGCAGCCCCGGCTCCCTCACGTCCAGAGCTCGCCAAGCTGATGCCAGACGCAGAGTCGGAGTCTGACCCCGCATCTCCTTGGCGCTCAAGCGACCCCTTCCTTCAAAAATTGGAGGGAGCCTCCGCGCTACGCTCGCCCGACACCTTGTCGGGCGTACTAAGATTAAAACCGATCATCTCCTTAAAGGACATTGCGGATCGGGAGCCTCCTCGGCTCTTGTTGCCACTGGCAAGCGGTTTAAGATATCCGTTGCCCCCCCCAGAATACGAGGGTCATTACGCCTCCGAAGGAGACATGGCGGATTCTCCAGCTGCTGAGCAGCTGGTACCGCCCTGGGGTAATGCTAGTTGTCCTACCCTACAGATATGTATCAAGCAAAACCAAACTGTATATAAATGCCAGCTCCTAAAATTAATGCATTCGATCCGGATGCTCTTTCATTTATCCATCTCCTGTCAACTGGTAAAGTGGTGATCCCGACGTTCACAGAAAACGGCAACCAATGACGAAGTAGCGACCGTCTCCATAAAGTCACACATACCAACATTTTGGCGCGACAAACCACTTCTCTGGTTCGCACAATTTGACGGTAGTCTACCCGCAGAAGCCCGGCGATGAAGCGAAGTTCAGCCTTCTAGTGGCTCACCTCGAGACGACGGACGTCGAGCATATAGGCGACATCATAATGAGCAAGACACGCGCTGGCCGCTACGAGGAGGCTAAGAAGAGACTATTGTCCGTTTATGAAGAGTCGGAGACGAAGCAACTGGAAAAGCTGCTCACTGAAATGGAGTTGGGAGACCTTTAGCCATCCCAGCTGTTGCGTAGCATGAGAGAGCCAGCTCGTGACAAGATGCCCGGTACCACCCTGCAGATAATATGGATGAGACACCTGCCTGCCTCCACGCGTGCTGTACTAGCGGTCAACGAAAACGCCTCACTCGACGTGCTAGCGGCCATTACAGACAAAATGCACGAGCAAACCCGAGAAGTCCATTCGGTTTGAGAATGTAAACAGCCGTCAACGTCAACGCCATGACACGGAAGTAGCCACTCGCAGCAAGAGCCAGACCTTCGAGAAGCCATTGTGCAGCTCACACGGGAAATCGCGGCAATGAAAATGGACAGATCAAGACGAAGAAGAACACCTTTCCGCTCAAGATCACGTTCACAATCCCGAGGCTGAACGAATTCTTACCAGCAGACGTCAGGCGATGTTTGTTTTTATCACACCCGTTACGGTAAAGAAGCACGCAACTGCAGATCTCTGTGCAAATTCAAGCATCAGGAAAACTAGTCGCGACCTACGACGGGACCCGAGGTTAACGAAATATCACCATACCGTTTACACGTTTGCGATTATCAACATCATTTGAGATTCCTTGTTGACACCGGAGCCAACGTGTCGGTCATTCCCAACACGAAAGGACTGAAGCGGGTGGAAGAATTTTTGTGCGCACCAAACGGCACCCCATTACATACATATGGCAAGAAGAAGCTGGAACTCAACCTTGGTCTAAAGGGCGGCTCTTTATCATGGCAGTTTTAGCAGGCCACGTGTCGACGACATTCTCGTCGCTTCACCAGACCAGGAAACCCACAGAAGACACCTGGAAGATCTTTTCAGAAGGCTCAAAGACCATGGTCTTAGAATAAACGTATCGAAATGCGTATTTGGGCACAAAAGACTGGAATTCCTGGAGTCCATAGTAACGAAAGCCGGCATCCAACCAACAGAAGATCGTGTGAAGACAATATCCGATTTCCCCGAACCAAGCACAATACAATAATTACGACGTTTCCTCGTAATATTAAACTTTTACAAAGAAAATATACCACACGGAGCACACGATCAGGAAAAGCTGTATAAATACCTACGAACATGCAAGAAAAATGTCAAAACCAAGGTTAACTTCAACAGTGAAAGTTCTCCCTTCCGTTCACGCCCCGTTATCAATGACAGATGATGCCTCAAACAACTGCGTCGGGGCTGCGCTCCAACAACGAGAAGGAAATCGCTGGAGACCATTCGGTTTTTACTCAAAAAAACTTACAGAAGCTCAAAAGAAATACAGCACGTTCGACCGAGAGCTACTGGCGATCTACCTGGCAATTAGGCACTTTCGGCGCATGTTTAATGGTAGAGAAATAACGGTTTACATGGACCAAAAGCCGTTAACGCATGCACTACTGCGACTAAACAGCAAGACAGAAACACCAATGCGCACGAGGTACTTGCACTATATCAGTCAGTTAACAATGAATATATGCCATATATAAGGAAAGGACAACGTTGTGGCGGATGCATTATCAAGAATCGAAGCAATATCCACTCCATCACCAATCGACTGCAACGAGCTGGCTCGCCTATAACACAAGCAACTGACTGACGTCACGAAAAATACTTCATTGCGCTTACGTCCACTCAACGCAAGTAAACCAGTTTTGTGCGAAACATCAAGTGGCCACGCACGACCTTACCTGCCACCAGATCTGCAAAGAAAAGCATTCGACGCCATACACGAATTGAGCCACCCTGGCACTCGTGCAACTAGAAAAATGATCACACAACGATTTTTCAATGTTTATCCACGAAGACCTACATGTATGTACGCATGTATTCATACGTATGGATGCTTACCGCCGAAGCCATAGTTAGTTGCCTTCCCTCTGATCTTAGTGGTCAATTGGTAACATTTAAGTTTAAAAAAAAAAAAAAAAATCATATACAATATAGGCCAATTACAACTGGCAAACTAGCTAAATTCAATGGTACCTTACAAAATAAGTTAAATTTTCTAGGCCATAACATTGAAGACGCTAATAAATTTTATGATAATTTAATTTCAGTGGTTCCAAAGGAATTCAATGCAACTTTTGAAAAGAAGTCTAAGGATACTTTCCCTAAGTATTTATTTAGTGACTGGGCGACTAAAGGCATTAGGATAAGTAAGGAAAGACTATATGAGCTATATGGCTTTAAGCCTGTCAGAAACACTGTTTCTTTTAATAAGTTTGTAAACAAATATTCTAAAGTGTTCAGAAATACTTGCAAGATAGCTAAATCCTTATATATTAGCAACGAGATCAAATCGTCAGAAAATAAAATAAAGACGGTTTGGAAAGTTATAAATAAGGAAACCAATAGAAATAAAGTACGAAATACTGATTATTTACTGGACACATGGTGCCATAGACTCTAATTTTAAAGTAGCTCAAGAATTTGTAAATTTTTTAACCAATATACCAACTAAAACTACGGAATTTTTAAATTCTTCACCTAAGTTCAAACATATCAACCCTGTGACAGTCATAAAAGCTTTCCGGCAAATCAAAATCAATTTGACCGAAGACATATGGGTAATGTCTATTAAAGTGTGCACGTCCATAATTGAAACTATAGCACCATAGTTGGCTTTAATATTTAATTTATTTGTGGACCAAGGAGTCTTTCCGGATATAATGAAATACAGTAAGGTTATACCACTATTTAAATCGGGCGACAGCAAAGACATCAATAATTATAGACCTGTATCTGTATTATCGGTTTTTAGCAAAGTGTTTGAAAAAGTAATGCTCAATCAGATGCTCAATCATTTTAAAATCAATAAAATCTTACACGATCAACAGTATGGTTTTACCAGGGGTTGTTGTACGACTGACGCTGGTGCCACGTTGTTAAAACTATTCAGCGTGGGAAGAGGCGCAATATGCCATAGGAATCTTCTCCTAAAGCTAGGACATTACGGACTAGGTAAAATTGCACTCATTCTAGTAAAATCTTACTTAAATGATAGACAGCAGCAAGTTCAAGTAAATGGTGTCAATTCACGGGGTTTAAAAGTCAAAATGGGCGTACCACAAGGCTCTATTTTGGGCCCTTTCCTCTTTCTAGTATATAATATATTAATGACCTACCCCATCTTTTAAAAAATCAACCTCAGATGGTGCTATTTGCTGACGATATCTTCTTAATTTTTAAAATAGATAGACGTTCCATAAATCTTGACGACGTAAATAACGCCCTACAGCAGGTCCAAAATTGGTTTACTGCTAATAATTTAGTATTAAATGGGAAAATACTAAATGCATTAGATTTGCCTTACCGAACTTTAAAAGAAATGATTGCGACATAGTATTGAACAAAGAGAAACTTGAATTCGTCGAAAACACGATTTTCCTGGGGATTACGCTTGACTCAAGGCTACAATGGGGTCCTCATTTAACATCTCTTGTGGGACGGCTAAGTTCAGCAGCATACGCTGTCAGAAAAATCCGTCAATTTACTGATATAGATACCGGCTAGGCTGGTCTATTTTAGTTACTTTCATGTCTTACGGTATCTTATTATGGGGACGTGCTGCAGATATCGAGTCTATATTTATCCTGCAGAAAAGAGCCATCAGAGCCATATACAATCTCTGTCGGCGTGATTCCCTAAGAGAACTGTTTAAGGATATCAACATCATGACGGTACCTTGTCAATACATTTACGAAAATATTATGTACTAGTAAACCCGCGCAACTTCGTCTGCGGCACAATTTTCATTACTGCTCGCTCCCATTGGTCTTAGCGTGATGATATATAGCCTATAGCCTTCCTCGATAAATGGGCTATCTAACACTGAAATAATTTTTCAAATCGGACCAGTAGTTCCTGAGATTAGCGCGTTCAAGTAAACAAACAAACAAACAAACTCTTCAGCTTTATATATTAGTATATAAGATGTTCGGAAAAATCTTCATCTTTTAAGCAAGATTAATAGTGACAGGCATAATTTTAATACTAGAAATAGGAACAAATTCGATCAACCCCGATTCAGATTGTCTAAAGTACACACTTTTTTTTCTTCTTTTATTTTAATTTTATAATAAAATACTAGTTGATATTCTCGAACTGAATGAGAGAAAATTTTAAGCATGCATAAAACGCACATTATGTAGACAAGCGTATTATAAACTGGAAGAATATCCTCGATAAAAACGCTTGGCTAAATGCCGGTCCTGCTCCACAGTCACGGCTGCTTGGGTCCACTTGTTAGGTTTTTATATTTGGAAGAGATGCACACCCTCTTTTATTTATAGATATTTACATAATTATTATAATCACTTATTTATTCTTTTTGATGTAAGAAATTAATCGTTGTTTTTATTACTTTATTTTTTATTATTTGGTAATTGACAACCACAGTTTTGTGTAAAGTAGAAGCATATTTATCAAATTTTGTAAATGTGAGTACCATGAAGCCATTTACATTTTATGTGATTAGTTATAGTTTTACTTGTTGGACATGAACGAGCATGGTGGTTGCGAGCATGCCATGCTCACTCAAATGTCTTGCTGATGGCGGCGCGTGGGTTGGATCATTCGGTTCCCTTCGAAATGGTTGAGCTGCGAGCATGGTGGTTGAGAGCATGCCATGCTCACTCAAATGTCTCGCTGATGGCGGCGCGTGGGTTGGATCATTCGGTTCCCTTCGAAATGGTTGAGCTGAAAGGTGCACACGCGTCATGTTCGCGAACGGGCGCCGTCGGTTGAGACTGGTCATCTTTTAACTACCATTGGCTTATTTTAATCTTTATATTTTAAATTCGTATAATAAGCTTTTTTTCTGTGCATTTTCCTCACATGCAGAAGCAACAAGTATATGTAACTTAGAATTTTGTAAAACAGAACATGATTTAAAAGAGTGTCTGTGGAGTTTCTTGCACCTTCTTCTCCATATAGATCTACGCTTTGGAACGTGCAAATAGCTTCTATGTTTTTGACTAACCGACCTTAACGATTCAAAAGTGCCTGTAAACCTGCCTGGTTTATTTGTAATAAAATGCTTTGAATCTATTATTCACACTCAAAGTCTCAATAACTATTTTCTCACACAAATGGTACACTGAACAAGTATTCGGAACACACAGCGGTTTCTAGACGTGTGCACGCCTGTACTGCTCGACCGCTACCAGTAGACTGAGCCCAGGCTCAGCCTCTGTCGAGCACAACGTCCTAGACTCCGTCGAACGCCACTAGATGTCGATGGCGCCCCGATTGATGAATTGACTGACTTATTTCCAACATACTATAAAAAACAGAAGGCGTGAATGAAGTTATTATGTTAGCCGTTATTTAAAAAAAAAAACGGGATTGCACTCTGGGAGTGCCTGCAGAAGAGAAAACTTGAATACGTGCTTATCTCCCTCCGTCTTACGAATTTTCGATCAGGTCACGTGTCCTGACACGGGACCGTCTCAAGCATTTTCGAACAGGGTCACGTGTCCTGACGCGATTTTAACATTTTTACTCATCACATAAAAAGTGCACCACGCCGCTAAAGAAATTTTCACTTCAAAAAAACCTCTCTAATGTAACAATTTTTTTGCATTAGCCAGCCAGCTGGCACAAATTCACTACTGTTTCAAATCCTAATCAGTGTCTTGTCCCCAGATACTGGTGGGCGCGGGCCTGATCATGAACAGCCACTACGACGTGACCGTCGAGACGGAGCGCCGCATGGCCGAAAAGATAAACAACATGACGGTATTCGGCGTGTTCCTCATAATCGTCATGAATGTTTTCATCGCGTCGTTCAGCGTCGCCACGTAGACTGTGGCCGGGGTGCCGCAGCAGAATGCTGGATAAGTTAACTACTGAGTGAAAAAATTAAAATGTGGCTACTTATTAATAGTCTGGCTAGCAACAAAACTCAACTCTACTCTTGTAAAATTAGACACGTCAACAGTGTACCGTCTGGACTAAGCAAGGGCACACACCTATCCTCCTTAACAAATACATATAATAAATAATTATATGGAAATTATAACTGTGTCTTTCATTGGTTCTCAAAACCTAATAGTACCGGATCCGGTAAACGTTTAATGATGCCGGATCCACCGGATTACCGGATCCGTTTTTCTGGATTGCAATCCTTACTTGCGGCCTGCTTGCACAAACCAGAGATTATATATTTACCACAACAGTTTTTATTTTTGTATTTATTTTATCGAGAGTATCGTAAATCCCTTTTTAAATATAACCAAAGTGTACCTACTATTGTTTTGTAAGCAAATCTACTCAAGATGTTTACACTAAAGCTCAAATCACGACGAGTGCATACCATTATATTATACTACTCTGTCAAGAAAGTACCGGGAAAAGATCAATAATACACAAAAGGCCTGTTATTCATCCAAATTTATTTTATCACCTTCAAAGTATGCTCCTTTAGAAACGATACACTTGCGCCAACGAATAATCCATTCATCAAAACATTTTTTAAACGCTGCTTCCGGAATTGAGTTCAGTTCTCGCCGCGAATTCTCCTTTATGTCTTCTGTCGATTGAAAACGGGTGCCACGAAGTGGTAATTTGAGTTTAGGAAAAAGAAAAAAGTCAGCAGGAGCCATATCTGGTGAATATGGTGGTTGCTGGATGGTATTTGTTGAGTGTTTGGTTAAAAATTCGTTCACAATGATAGCCTTGTGCGAAGGCGCATTGTCGTGGTGCAAAATCCAAGAATTTTCTTTCCACAAATCTGGCCTTTTTCGTCGAATTTGCTCTCTTAAACGCCGCATAACGCTCAAATAATATTCTTTATTTACCGTTAGACCTTCCGGTAAGAATTCAGAGTGCACAACACCGCGATAGTCAAAGAAAACAGTCAACATGACTTTGACTTTTGATCGACTTTGGCGTGGTTTTTTCGGTTTCGGTTCAGTTGGAAGGCGCCACTCCGAAGCTTGTTGACTAGTTTGCATGACAAACTCGTAAACCCACGTCTCGTCACCAGTAACAATGCGTTTCATGAATGTTGGGTCCGAACTGACTCGTTCTAGCATGTCCTCAGCGACTTTCATGCGATTGAGTTTTTGGAGAAAATTCAGATCTTTTGGGACTAGCCGAGCAGCAACATGTTTCATACCCAAATGATTAGTTAAAATGGTACGGATCGACTCGTGAGATACAGAAAGTTCGGCGGCTATCTCTCTCAGAGTTGAATGGGGATTTTCAGTCACTATTTCCTTCACTTTTGCGATGTTAACTTCAGTTGCAGACGTTGACGGCCTACCAGAGCGAGGCAAATCTTCCATCACATCTCGACCGCTTTTGAACGCTTTGAACTACTCATAAGCACAAGTTTTTGATAAAGTCGATTCACCGTAAGCCTTCTGTAACATTTTCAGTGACTCCGAACACGAAATTCCATTGGCGATGCAAAATTTAAGACAAACTCTTTGGTCGATATTTTTGTCCATTATGAAATTCGCAATACACACTATATAATGATATTACTAAAACCAGTACTGTATTTAATATAAATAACAGATGCAACTCAAACTCCGCGCCAAAATGGAAAACAGTTGTGCCAATCTAACAACTACAAAAAAAAAACAAAAATTTGAATTTGGAACCATAAACAAATGATCCATTCCCGATACTTTTTTGACTGAATGTACATCAAGCACCCAATAAGGTTTTTACAAGGGGCTGTGGCGGAACATAATTATTTAGACCACCATCAAATCACGTGTAGTGTTAGTTTAGTTTTTACACACAACTATACTACAGGGCCTTTGTTGTTTCATTTGAATTCAATGCGGTATAATCTACTTTAGTTTCCAAAGATGTTTAGCAGTTTTTGACCTTGAACCATGGTAAGGTTTTCATTACGTATTCGAGAACTGCTATAAATAACTTAGAAGATACAGGATCGCCTTTTCTTACACCTCTAGAAATCTTATTTTTGGTCCCGATTCCGTCCAATTTGACTCTACTAGAGTAGAATAGACTAGAATAGAATAGGTATTTATTATGTACACCAAGTAAGTTACGGAAAACATAGTTTTTTTTTAACGATGGGAAATCATCAAATTACTCCTCCCTTTCTGGGTGAAGCAGGAGGGAGAGTCAGTCTCTTACTGACTAAAACCCATCCGTGTTCCTCTTAATGCCCTTTGCGTGACTTTTTCGAACGGATTCCATACCCCGGCAGGCACTGGCCCCGCCCGTCTCCCATGCTGACAGCTCTTTGCGGCGTGCGGCTCTGGCGAACCTGGTTTCCCTCTCGTAGTAAATAGTATAATAAGCAAACATATGCTCTTCTTTATGGTCCGACACCATAAAGCTTAATCCACACAGCCGTGACGTGGCAGTGATGGGCACGGGCCGTGTGCTGTCAGGAGGACATAAAAGTATCGTAGCATATATTTGGTATGAACTCGTTCACACGGGCCATACGTCATCAAGGCTCTCCGGGCTTTTGTTATGCATGGCCACGCCAAAGTTTGTAGCATGAACGAGACAACAGCTGTCATAGTCAATTGGCCAAAAAATGGCACAGACAATTCGTCGCCAACACCGCAAACCTCATACAAACGGTCAAAAATTAGTTAAGAATACAAAAATGCTCCATTTGTTGAGCTTTATGTCGTCACAAAAAGGCGAAGCTCTAAGACTAATAGAAACAAAAAAAGATTGACGGCATATCTCAAAATCAGTTCTAGCGAAATTTACGAAAAGACGAACTCGAAGTACCTACGCGACATCTAGCGAGTAATGCAGAAAGCCCTACTTAAATTTCGCCCTTTCGTCGCGTCCCGCTTCATTTGTTTACGTCGTTGTTTCGCCCCCGGCTTAACGGGCTGCGCGATTGTTACATTATTCTAATTACGTTTAGCAAGTAATTACGCATTGAATTTCTAATAAGTGAAACAACAGAAATCTTAATATTGCTAATCATAACCGGACATTCATTGAGGTTAGATATTTTTTTTAACTTTATTCAATTATTGATGTGAGATAAATAACCACGTCCACATTGTTTCAGTTGTATCATTCTGAATATGAGATAATTAAACTATCTTATTTCGGCACATTTTGATTATTATGATTTTGTTAGGTAGAAGGTTGTTAAACTGTAGCGACAGTGATATACTTAGTTATTTGTGCAACAAGAGAGCAAAGTCGTTTTTTGCTGCAAGTGCTGATTTTGAATCCTGAGTGTGGCGAACCTTGATCTCGTGTATCACACATAACTTTTCACTTCAGCAGCAAGAACACTTTTGGAGATAAAATAATAAACAGGAATAGATTGAAATAACTATTTATTGTGAATCAAAATAAACCAATTCAATAAAATGGAACTTTTTAAAAGTTAAAGTAAAATTATTACAATTCTGCAAATTAAAAGTAACAGATTTCTTTGGCAACGTTAAAGTTGCATTGAGTTGAGTTTGATTATCTGGGGTTAAGGTTTTTGTAATGTTCTGTATAAAACTCAATATTGTACACTGTTTTTAGACGAAAGAGACTGAACCCCACGACACAGGGTATCCTAGTGTGGGGTTCAGTGTCATGTAAATGATTGATATTTACTTTTATGAACAATAAATTTATTATAATTTATTATTATTATATTATAGGTACCTACTTTGCAATATCAATATTCGCACAACACAGAAGTAATAATCTCATGTTATAATTAACCAGATAGTACCTAGACAGTGCCTACAAAACATCTAAAATTGCAAGGCTTTGCGAACGGGTTTATCTCTTAACCACCGTGTATACGTATATTTGTTAATTTGTCTGCAAATGTTTTGTAAAAAATGGACGTATTTATCTATTAACTCACATATCTTTCGTATATGTCTTTTTGACACTACTACCCAAATCACACTTATCTAATTTCCACTACCACTGACACTGAGTGTCGTCAAGTCAAGAGTAAATAGGTTAATTACTGACCTATTTTTCTTGTCAGTCTTTTTTAAAGTTTATCAAGCGTTAAAACGGAAAAGTATAAACCATTTTGTACCTCTGTATTGATTTATTTTCTGTCTAAAATATTTTCTTGTTTCGCACCATTCAGATCCCTTTTATTCCGTAATCGGGTCACAGTTTTTTAAACTTATTTCTTATTTTATTTCAACAAGGCGACGATGAAAGGTGAAAAATGTTAAGATGTCTAGTGTTATCAAAACGTTCATCAGTAAAATGTTAAGATGTCTAGTGTTATCAAAACGTTCATCAGTAACATGAGCGATTTTTTTTGCAATTTGTCTGTTATTTGTCGTATGGTCATCATCTGCCTAGCCTTTTCCCAACTATATTGGGGTCGGCTTCCAGTCAAACCGGATTTAGCTGAATACCAGTATTTTACGCGGAGCGGCTGCCTACCAGACCTCCACAACCCAGTAACTTGGTAACACGGTACTTCATGGCAAGACTGGAGTCAGATTTACTGGCTTCTGACTATCCGTAACGACTGCCAAAGATCTACAAATGACAGCCGGGACCAACGGCTTAACGTGCTTTCCGAAGCACGGAGAAAACTCGCTATGTTAAGATGGTCACCCATCCACAGACCAACCTTGTCAAGCGTTGCTTAACCTTGAAGATCGACCTGTGCGGCTGTTATTATTTTAGCCACGAGCTCCTCAAATTCAAAAAAATCTAATCACATTATTGACAATAATATTGCACTGAATTTCATAGTTATTTGTCGTATGGTAAACGCCTTCAAATGTATGTTGTGGCAAAAACAATCGGTGCTGATGTATAGTTACCCAGTCATATTTAATTAATGAGAAAATAAACTTAAGAGCTTATGGTATCTACGAGTAGCTCGGCAACCCCATCGAAACCGTCGTCGTTGAACTATGAATCAGTTGTAAGTTTTCTGCAAGAGCAATCGGCAACTCGAACTAGATGAAGTGGCTTAATGCGTCAGATTTTCCAAAAATATTCGACACGAACAATATTTTTCGAAAATCTATCAGACGGACTAATTAGATTTTTTTCAATTTCAACTATATGCATCTTTATCATGAGTTAACAACCCAATTTCATGTCCAGGCAAATACTGTCCATCCATAGATATAATTAATATTTCTGTGTGTCCTTCCCAGGTTGCCTGGAAAAGATTAGTTTTAAGTTTCATTTTTGAAATTCTTTTTAGGTGTACAATAAAGTATATAATAAATAAATAAACCCTAGCAACTTTTTTCAACATCGTGTATTATCATTAAAACGTGCCTTATCATTAAAACGTTTCTATTACTAGACCTGGTCGGTGTTTTGAATAAAAGAGGTAATACAGCCAATGCCTTGCATTCTAAGGGGGTGAAGTAATGCTAGAAGTTGACTGTTCGTATATTTTATCTTAGCGATCTTACCTAGCGACGTCATTTTACTACACGCGAACGAAGTCGCGCCACAAGGTAGACCGATGACCTGGTGAAGGTCGCGGGTAACCGATGGATGCGGGACGCGCAGGACCGGTCGTCGTGGCGACGCTTGGGGGCTATTTCATAAATCGACCCACAAAATCAAAAGATATTGAATTAGTAAGTTTAGTAAGAAACTTCCTAATGTATTCTGATTAGTCAAAGCGCCATCTATTGAAAAAGATAAAAAGCACGAAAGCATGTAGGCCTATATATATAAACAGAATTTTTTTCAAAAATGCCTGACTTTGCATGATAAGAAGAAACTTCATCGAGCGCTAAAATAGAGAGTTTTCATTAAGACTCCAGATACTTGCAATGCCATCTATTGACAATAATAGTAGTAACAAATGTGGGAAACAAACACGAAAACATATTGTTGAGTTAAAGAAAAGTGAACATGTTATTAGGGGAAATTTATACTGTGACGTTATTATCAAACTCATTTTTGACAGTTCAACTACATTGTCGATAGATGGCGATGTACTGATGACGCGTTTTTCTGAATCGCGGTGTTAAGATTCTCCACAGGAATATGAACTCGACTGCCTCAGCCCAATAATGACGAATCGATCGATTCTTAATCTGTATTGTTAGACGACATTTTGACCCCACAGGTTGACCAAGATTAAGCTACGTTTGCCAAGGTTGGTCCATAGAGGAGAGTAATATGGATGGGTGACCATTTGAACATCCCGAGAGTCAGAGATTCTAGGTGTGTCTTGGAATATACCAGTCACACGATATGGTCTTCAAGGTTAAGTAACACTTGCCGAGGTCGGTCTGAGAATGGGTGACCATTTTAACATACACACTCGAATATAAACGTGGATGGATGGAGAGGGAGAGAAAGGCCGAAGAAAAGATGGATCGATTGTGTGAGGAACGATAAGAAAGAGATGGGAGTGAGTGATAGCTGATAGGACAGAATGAAAGAAAAAAACGTTTTGCGCTGACCCCAAGTAACATGAGATAAGGCCAGGAAGATGATGATGACGGGTCGATTGACCCGTGTGACTGTTATTACTAGCTCCTCATTCAGTACTTACCTACTAAATATCTTTTGATTATTCTTACACAATAAATAGATTCTATGAAACCGGTAAAACTGTAATCCTAATACATAAAATACACTGTAAGAAGCACTAAGAGAGGATTCCTCCGTTACTGAGCCAGACAACGCGCTGCCGAAACTACTGGTCGTAGAAAGCTGAAATTTGGCATGTAGGTTCCTTAGGGAGTAAAGGCGAGCACTAAGAGAGAATATCCCGAAATTCCTACAGGAACGGGAAAAAACGGTTATGCGCGTACGAAGTCGCGGGCAAAAAAAGCTAGTATAACATAAATTTTCATTAACAAACTGGCAAAAGATACACTATTATATTTTAAAACGAGTAGCTGAGAATCACTGGTATTTAAAAATTAAGACTAAACAATGACCAAAGACTTACAGTAGTGACGCGTAGACGACGCCGATAATGGCGAGTAGGAACTTTCCGATTGATAAGGTGGTGCGACTGCGCGCCGGGAAGCGACGAAATAAGATTTGATTTAAATCTTGGAAGACCTTGGAAGCTCTCAGGAACTAGCCCCTCGGCTCGTTCACAGGACTTAGGGTGACACGACGAGAAGCCAACGAAGTGATGTGATTGGTGAAGAATCTTCCCACAGGTATCGGCACTTTTCGTGACGACGGAGAAAAAGGGAGTAATCGCAGTGAGGGCTGCGACACTTCCTTTTCGGGTTTATTTGCACTTCACTATGAGCACAGGATTTCGGTAAGCACTTAGCACTTAGACTTTAGAACGGCACTCATTACACTGAATAAAATTTCACAAAGTTTTCACGATTTGGATATAGAGTTTGTGGATCCGGAGTTCACGTAACGGTTGCCAGGCACTGGACATTTTCGGATCCCACCGCTGCAAATGTCGATAAAAAAGACAATTTATTTATTTATTTAAACTTCATGTACAATAGTGGTAAATAGGCGAAAAGAAGGGTTTATTGTTTAACCACTTTACAAACACTTTAAAATAAAGATATCTTTTATCGACTGAGGTCGGGAGTAGACTGAGGCGCGCAACTCTGAGTGCGTAGGACAAACTGCTTACTGATGACCTAAGCATGACGGTCATTTATAGGGGTGCTGAGAGTATTAAGGGTCTAATATAGCAGGGATATTTTGTTTTTAGTGTTGTCTGTCTGTCTCTTTTGTCTTCCGTAACAATATTTGCCAAGTATTATTTCTTCTCCTGGTACTCGCTGACCTAAGCGGGCATTAAAATCACCAAGTATTGTTTTATGGTTATTATTATATTGACAATTTGCATTCTGGTTATTGATTTCTTGATTGCTTGCATCAACAGTTGGACTTGTACAATGGAGAGTTTTGTGTTGTCGAAATTGAGATTTAGAATGCAGATGCGCTCGGATACTCCAATGAAGTTCTCTATGTTCAGTTTATATTTATTTTTTAAAAGGAATCCGACTCCATATTGACCTTTCGTTTCCCCAAATAGCAGAAAATATGTTCGTTTTCTTCTATAATATTATTCTTCTTATTTCAGAAAGGCCAATAATATCATATTTTATTTTTGTAATTGCTGTCTTAAAATTGAGTAGTATTTCGTCTGATAGTAGCGATCTTGCATTGTAGGTACAGATGTAGAGATTTTGTAGTAGTGATGAAGGGTTGTGGTCTTTATCCCCCGCGGTGACTAGCCGTATTGGGGGATGTAGAGGGGCTTCTTTTACTCGTTTTTGATGTTGAGTGTATCTCAATCGAGTATGACTCCGACCATTTTTTCGGTTGTGCGTTATACATATAGGAGGTAATATTGTTTGTCTTATTTTTCTTCGGTATTTGTTTGAAATGTCAAACAGATACCGAAGAAAAATCGGTGGTTTGGTGAACATATTCATATTATTTTGACATATTCCGTTTTTGTTTCCGTGTGCTTGCCACGTAATTCATATTTTTGGAACTACCTGGTAATTTTACTATTTTGTCGTAGCGTTTTTACCGAGTTTCCGTTTTTTTTCTACTTCTTCTTGTAGTTCCTTACGCTTCAATAGAACTTCTTGTGGAAAGTCTTCCTTATTGTTAATGAGCGAGCCCTTAAATGTTGTGTTGTTGTTATGTATTGTGTGATCTGTAATTATAGTGCGGACATAGTATATTTTGTAAAATTGATTTTCTATAACTACTCTTGGTAAATATTTGTAATACGGTGTGTATGGGTCCTGCTGAGTTTAAAGTTTAGTTGCGAGTTTCTGGTGGATGATGTTAACTAGTTGGCTATGTCGGTGTGTGTAGTCGTTTTGAGTTAGTGTCATTAAAGCTCCTGTGATATGTTGTGTTGTTTCAGGTTTGTTATGACATTTTTAACATAAATCACTCCTAACTGTACTATCTTTTATTATGTAGTTTCTATAATTCTTTGTTATAACTTGGTCTTAAACATAAACCTTTCTCTTTCAGGAAACAGGCCACTTAATTCGAGCCATTTGTTGGAATGTGTATGTGTGTCTAGTATAAATCATTAGGATGTCTGCCGTGTTCTTTTTTATGTATGTTTTTGTCTCCATTTCTTATGTATTTCTTCTATATGTCTCGCTTTATCTATTATTTCTATATTATCTACGTTTAGGTTTTGTGGAGTATATTAGTTATCTATCTCTACTATTGTTTTGTGTAATTGACTACTATTGTTCTTCTAAAAATTGTTATAGTTTTATCATCTGTCTTTTGTATAAATGTGGTATTTCAATCAATCTTCTGCCCCCTTCCTTTCTAGGTATAATAATCCTTTCGATTGCCGATTTGGGGTGGTGATATCTATGTTGTGTAAGAATTATTCTAGTTTTGATTTCGAGTGCATGTAATTCTGTGGTCGACCATTTAATGACGCCGAAAGAATAAGTTAGTATAGACCCGAGGTGGCCCGCAGAGACGGGCCGGCACTACCCGAGGATTACGGAAGTCGCATTAGTTCTCGCAATCTCCGGTTGGTAAGAGATGGAGCACCGGGTTGGTTTTAGTCAGTAAGAGTCTGACAGACCCCTCCGCCCGCCCCAGGGCGGAGGACATCCATGAAGATTTCCCCCCGTTACAAAAAAAGGTATAACATAAGTATTTAGAGACTTAAACAAATGCTTACTAGCTAAGTGCATTTTACATAATTAATGAATTCTTTTATAATAGTCTTGTTTATCTTCAATAGATTTGTGTTCTAACAGTCGCGCTTGGTTGTATCCTAAGTATTTGTAAAGTTCTTCATTTTTCATTGCTTCTATTACTTCTTTCGAATCTGTTGTGTAATTTCCTTCCACAATCTTACCCTTTACTATATTAAGTTTTCGGCATTTGTCTAGTTAGCAGTAGTAGTAAAATAAATGTGTTATTTGATGTAATAGTGATCTATTGTTTTGATGTCAAATCCTAACCTTGATTCAGTTAATGCACGAGAGAATGGATTTAGGGCTAGACAAAACAAGAGAGGGCTTTTCGAGTCCCCTTGTAATATACCCTTTTTAATTGCTATTCCATCTATGCTTAAGTTTGTGGTTTGAGATTGTAGCTTTAGTGTAGTTTGCCAGGATCCCAAGGTGTTCCTAAGGAAATTTATTAGTAGTGGATTGAATTAATTGTTCCTTGCAACCCATATGGCCCCGTCTGAAGCCTTTCTGTTCTTCAGTTAGAATATTATATTTGTCAGTGAGTTTAACAATTTTATTTGTGATGCAAGACTTGATGAATTTATCCATATCTTATAGGTCTATATTGTGAGGGATACTGGGTTTATAGCCTCCTTATTTCCATAACGAGTAAAAAAATATTTCATTGGATTAATATAACAAAGTGCATGTATAAATTTCAAAATATAACAATTCATATTACAGTTATTACCTAATTAGCAATTTATAAATAAATAAATTAATTTTGTATGCATTTCTAGAAATTAATTAAATTCAATTCTTATAATAATTCACTATGGGTTCGAGGAGCTCGTGGCTAGATAATAAATAACAGGCGGACGGTTCGATCTTCAAGGTTAAGCAACGCTTGGCAAGGTTGGGTTTTTGCAATTGCCTCCGCATTCAGGCTAGCCGCTCCTATACAGCAGTCATCAAACACAGGGCCAGCGATTACCTCCGCATCCTGGCTAGCCGCTTCTACACAGCAGTCATCAAACACAGGGCCAGCGATTACCTCCGCATCCTGGCTAGCCGCTCCTACACAGCAGTCATCAAACACAGGGCCAGCGATTACCTCCGCATCCTGGCTAGCCGCTCCTACACAGCAGTCATCAAACACAGGGCCAGCGATTACCTCCGCATCCTAGTTAGCCGCTCCTACACAGCAGTCATCAAACACAGGGCCAGCGATTACCTCCTCATCCTGGCTAGCCGCTCCTACACAGCAGTCATCAAACACAGGGCCAGCGATTACCTCCGCATCCTGGCTAGCCGCTCCTACAGAGCAGTCTTCAAACACAGGGCCAGCGATTACCTCCGCATCCTGGCTAGCCATTCCTACACAGCAGTCATCAAACACAGGGCCAGCGATTACCTCCGCATCCTGGCTAGCCGCTCCTACAGAGCAGTCTTCAAACACAGGGCCAGCGATTATCTCCGCATCCTGGCTAGCCATTCCTACACAGCAGTCATCAAACACAGGGCCAGCGATTACCTTCGCATCTTGGCTAGCCGCTCCTACACAGCGGTCATCAAACACAGGGCCCGCGATTACCTCCGCATCCTGGCTAGCCGCTCCTACACAGCAGTCATCAAACACAGGGCCAGCAATTACCTCCGCATCCTGGCTAGCCGCTCCTACATAGCAGTCATCAAACACAGGGCCAGCGATTACCTCCGCATCCTGGCTAGCCGCTCCTACACAGCGATCATCAAACACAGGGCCAGCGATTACCTGCGCATCCTGGCTAGCCGCTCCTACACAGCAGTCATCAAACACAGGGCCAGCGATTACCTGCGCATCCTGGCTAGCCGCTCCTACACAGCAGTCATCAAACACAGGGCCAGGGATTACCTCCGCATCCTGGCTAGCCGCTCCTACACAGCAGTCATCAAACACAGGGCCAGCGATTACCTCCGCATCCTGGCTAGCCGCTCCTACACAGCAGTCATCAAATACAGGGCCAGCGATTACCTCCGCATCCTGGCTAGCCGCTCCTACACAGCAGTCATCAAACACAGGGCCAGCGATTACCTCCGCATCCTGGCTAGTCGCTCCTATACAGCAGTCATCAAACACAGGGCCAGCAATTACCTCCGCATCCTAGCTAGCCGCTCCTACACAGCAGTCATCAAACACAGGGCCAGCGATTACCTCCGCATCCTGGCTAGCCGCTCCTATACAGCAGTCATCAAACACAGGGCCAGCGATTACCTCCGCATCCTGGCTAGCCGCTCCTACACAGCAGTCATCAAACACAGGGCCAGCGATTACCTCCGCATCCTGGCTAGCCGCTCCTACACAGCAGTCATCAAACACAGGGCCAGCGATTACCTCCGCATCCTGGCTAGCCGCTCCTACACAGCACTCATCAAACACAGGGCCAGCGATTACCTCCGCATCCTAGTTAGCCGCTCCTACACAGCAGTCATCAAACACAGGGCCAGCGATTACCTCCTCATCCTGGCTAGCCGCTCCTACACAGCAGTCATCAAACACAGGGCCAGCGATTACCTCCGCATCCTGGCTAGCCGCTCCTACAGAGCAGTCTTCAAACACAGGGCCAGCGATTACCTCCGCATCCTGGCTAGCCATTCCTACACAGCAGTCATCAAACACAGGGCCAGCGATTACCTCCGCATCCTGGCTAGCCGCTCCTACAGAGCAGTCTTCAAACACAGGGCCAGCGATTATCTCCGCATCCTGGCTAGCCATTCCTACACAGCAGTCATCAAACACAGGGCCAGCGATTACCTTCGCATCTTGGCTAGCCGCTCCTACACAGCGGTCATCAAACACAGGGCCAGCGATTACCTCCGCATCCTGGCTAGCCGCTCCTACACAGCAGTCATCAAACACAGGGCCAGCAATTACCTCCGCATCCTGGCTAGCCGCTCCTACATAGCAGTCATCAAACACAGGGCCAGCGATTACCTCCGCATCCTGGCTAGCCGCTCCTACACAGCGATCATCAAACACAGGGCCAGCGATTACCTGCGCATCCTGGCTAGCCGCTCCTACACAGCAGTCATCAAACACAGGGCCAGCGATTACCTGCGCATCCTGGCTAGCCGCTCCTACACAGCAGTCATCAAACACAGGGCCAGGGATTACCTCCGCATCCTGGCTAGCCGCTCCTACACAGCAGTCATCAAACACAGGGCCAGCGATTACCTCCGCATCCTGGCTAGCCGCTCCTACACAGCAGTCATCAAATACAGGGCCAGCGATTACCTCCGCATCCTGGCTAGCCGCTCCTACACAGCAGTCATCAAATACAGGGCCAGCGATTACCTCCGCATCCTGGCTAGCCGCTCCTACACAGCACTCATCAAATACAGGGCCAGCGATTGCCTCCGCATCCTAGTTAGCCGCTCCTTCACAGCAGTCATCAAACATAGGGCCAGCGATTACCTCCGCATCCTGGCTAGCCGGTCCTACACAGCGATCATCCAACACAGGGCCAGCGATTACCTCCGCATCCTAGCTAGCCGCTCCTTCACAGCAGTCATCAAACACAGGGCCAGCGATTACCTCCGCATCCTGGCTAGCCGCTCCTACACAGCAGTCATCAAACACAGGGACAGCGATTACCTCCGCATCCTGGCTAGTCGCTCCTACACAGCAGTCATCAAACACAGGGCCAGCAATTACCTCCGCATCCTAGCTAGCCGCTCCTACACAGCAGTCATCAAACACAGGGCCAGCGATTACCTCCGCATCCTAGCTAGCCGCTCCTTCACAGCAGTCATCAAACACAGGGCCAGCAATTACCTCCGCATCCTGGCTAGCCGCTCCCTACATAGCAGTCATCAAACACAGGGCCAGCGATTACCTCCGCATCCTGGCTAGCCGCTCCTACATAGCAGTCATCAAACACAGGGCCAGCGATTACCTCCGCATCCTGGCTAGCCGCTCCTTCACAGCAGTCATCAAACACAGGGCCAGCGATTACCTCCGCATCCTGGCTAGCCGCTCCTACACAGCAGTCATCAAACACAGGGACAGCGATTACCTCCGCATCCTGGCTAGTCGCTCCTACACAGCAGTCATCAAACACAGGGCCAGCAATTACCTCCGCATCCTAGCTAGCCGCTCCTACACAGCAGTCATCAAACACAGGGCCAGCGATTACCTCCGCATCCTAGCTAGCCGCTCCTTCACAGCAGTCATCAAACACAGGGCCAGCAATTACCTCCGCATCCTGGCTAGCCGCTCCTACACAGCAGTCATCAAACACAGGGCCAGCAATTACCTCCGCATCCTGGCTAGCCGCTCCTACATAGCAGTCATCAAATACAGGGCCAGCGATTACCTCCGCATCCTGGCTAGCCGCTCCTACATAGCAGTCATCAAACACAGGGCCAGCGATTACCTCCGCATCCTGGCTAGCCGCTCCTATACAGCAGTCATCAAACACAGGGCCAGCGATTACCTCCGCATCCTGGCTAGCCGCTCCTACACAGTAGTCATCAAACACAGGGCCAGCGATTACCTCCGCATCCTGGCTAGCCGCTCCTACACAGCAGTCATCAAACACAGGGCCAGCGATTACCTCCGCATCCTGGCTAGCCGCTCCTACACAGCACTCATCAAACACAGGGCCAGCGATTACCTCCGCATCCTAGTTAGCCGCTCCTACACAGCAGTCATCAAACACAGGGCCAGCGATTACCTCCTCATCCTGGCTAGCCGCTCCTACACAGCAGTCATCAAACACAGGGCCAGCGATTACCTCCGCATCCTGGCTAGCCGCTCCTACAGAGCAGTCTTCAAACACAGGGCCAGCGATTACCTCCGCATCCTGGCTAGCCATTCCTACACAGCAGTCATCAAACACAGGGCCAGCGATTACCTCCGCATCCTGGCTAGCCGCTCCTACAGAGCAGTCTTCAAACACAGGGCCAGCGATTATCTCCGCATCCTGGCTAGCCATTCCTACACAGCAGTCATCAAACACAGGGCCAGCGATTACCTTCGCATCTTGGCTAGCCGCTCCTACACAGCGGTCATCAAACACAGGGCCAGCAATTACCTCCGCACCCTGACTAGCCGCTCCTACGCAGTGGTCAACAAACACAGGGCCAGCGATTACCTCCGCATCCTGGCTAGCTGCTCCTACACAGCAGTCATCTAACACAGGGCCAGCGATTACCTCCGCATCCTGGCTAGCCGCTCCTACACAGCAGTCATCAAACACAGGGCCAGCGATTACCTCCGCATCCTGGCTAGCCATTCCTACACAGCTGTCATCAAACACAGGGCCAGCGATTACCTCCGCATCCTGGCTAGCCGCTCCTACACAGCAGTCGTCAAACACAGGGCCAGCGATTACCTCCGCATCCTGGCTAGCCGCTCCTACACAGCAGTCATCAAACACAGGGCCAGCGATTACCTCCGCATCCTGGCTAGCCGCTCCTACAGAGCAGTCTTCAAACACAGGGCCAGCGATTACCTCCGCATCCTGGCTAGCCATTCCTACACAGCAGTCATCAAACACAGGGCCAGCGATTACCTCCGCATCCTGGCTAGCCGCTCCTACAGAGCAGTCTTCAAACACAGGGCCAGCGATTACCTCCGCATCCTGGCTAGCCATTCCTACACAGCAGTCATCAAACACAGGTCCAGCGATTACCTTCGCATCTTGGCTAGCCGCTCCTACACAGCGGTCATCAAACACAGGGCCAGCAATTACCTCCGCATCCTGACTAGCCGCTCCTACGCAGTGGTCAACAAACACAGGGCCAGCGATTACCTCCGCATCCTGGCTAGCTGCTCCTACACAGCAGTCATCTAACACAGGGCCAGCGATTACCTCCGCATCCTGGCTAGCCATTCCTACACAGCAGCCATCAAACACAGGGCCAGCGATTACCTCCGCATCCTGGCTAGCCATTCCTACACAGCTGTCATCAAACACAGGGCCAGCGATTACCTTCGCATCCTGGCTAGCCGCTCCTACACAGCAGTCGTCAAACACAGGGCCAGCGATTACCTCCGCATCCTGGCTAGCCGCTCCTACACAGCAGTCATCAAACACAGGGCCAGCGATTACCTCCGCATCTTGGCTAGCCGCTCCGAACCTCATAAAACCGCCAACATTGTGCGACTCATCGCACAGATCGTGATCGCAAGCGCCGCCCGCTACGAACCTTGTCACAGCGTCAGCATTACGCAACTCATCGATCGCCATCGCCTGCTTCGAACATTGTGCCTGCGCTGCCGGCTGAGATGGTTACGCCTGCGCAGTCTGCATCAAACGTCACGCCACCACAACCTGCTCCGCATAAAGTAGCTGGGCAGCCTGCCACGAACAAAGTGCCCGTGCATCTTGCTCCTAACGTCGTGCCCGCGTAGCCCACTCCAAACGTTGTGCCTATGCATCAAGCTGAGAACACCGTGCCAGCGCAAATACATGAGGACGTCGTGCCAGCGCAGCCTGCTTCAAACGTCGGGCTAGCGCAGACTGCTCCAAACATGGTGCCTGCGCAGCCTGCTGCGAGTAAAGTACCTAATCAACCAATTGAGAACATCGTGCCTCCGCAGCCTGCACCGAACATTGTGCCTGCGCAGCCTGCACCGATCATTGTGCCTGCGCAGCTTGTACCGAACATTGTGCCTGCTCCGAGAATAGTGACTATACAGCCTGCTCTGAGAATAGTGACTACGCAGCCTAGTCCGAACGTCGCGCCAGTGCAGCTCTCTCCGAACATGGTACCTTCGCGGCCCATTACGAACATAGTTCCCGTGCAGCCTACTTCTAACGTAGTGCGCGCGCAGCCTACTCCTAACGTAGTGCCCGCGCAGCCTACTCCAAATGTCGTGTCTGCACAGCCACCTAACGATGTCGTGCCTGCGCTGATCACTGTGCATGCGCAGTCCCCTGGGATCGTCATTCCTACGCAGCCTGTTCGGAATGTCAAGCTAGCACAGAATGATAAACATGAAATAATAACTGAGTGGCAGTGTTTTCAACGAGTTTTATGCACAAACTATGAAGTTAAGTGGAGTTAGTGAATCTTGATTTCGCCCCAAAAACAATAACAAAGTGTCAATCTGGAAGAAACAACTACTAATACCACAATGAAACATTCTGTGATCCAATAATTTCAAAATAACAAGTGCAAAAAAACAAAATATAAAAAAAAATAACAACAAAGGAAAAGTGCAAAAGTGACTCGCTTTGAATTTGGACTTCAACCGTTCTAACGTCGACGAAAAAAAATACGATTTTGAACCTTAACATCATAATTCGACAAAGAAATTTTGTAAACCGCAACTACTCAACAAATTCACACTCTGATAATATCGTAGGCCTAGTAGTGAGTGGAGTCTACTTTTGGTCAAATAAAACTGCGCTGCTCAAAAAGTCGCAGGTTCAAATCTCAGTACTGCAGAGTATCCTCTTTGGAAGGTGCAACCTCAAAGTCATAAGCCTTAAAAGATTTAAGAAGAAAGAGATTAAGTTTGAATTCAAATGTAATGACATAATGATGTGTTAGTTTTTCCATGAAATTCTGTTAAATGCCTCGACAAAGCAAAGACGTAATATAATAATTCTTAAATGTTTCCTCAGTTTTTCTTTTTCAAGTAGCTCCCGCTACGCCTCGACCTTCGATCCTTTACAAGTGGTGGAGGCGCCGGGTATTATAATATTGTGATGTGAGAAAAGCATTATAATTTTCGCGTGTACAGGGCGAGTACACTATACGAAAATAATTTCCACACAGGTGCACTGTGTAAAATATAAAGTGCACGAAGCACCCCATTTTTATAAAGACATCTCGCAAAGGACGAGATGCTAACGATGTTCAGGCGCTAGATGTATCCAGGACGCCTGGAAAGCAAAGCTAAGTGGTTTCTATATTTACAAGAAAGATTTTATAAGTGTGAAAATGTCTATGTTTTATACCGGTATAGACCGAGTATGCTTCGAAGAGTTCTTAGCCGAATTCAGGCTCGTCGCTATCGAAAGCGAGTGGCGAGAAGCCGATTATTCATTAATTTTGGGCGCATTTTTACAAAGTGCAGCAAGATACTTTTATAATACAATATACCATGACGGTATCGATTTTTCGTTGCTATGCGACAAAATAAGGAAGGAATTCCCGTGCAAATGCATTTCGTGTAAACGACAGTCATTGAAATGTGTTATTTATGTCGAAAAGAGGATCGCTGAGTATCCGATGGATGCGTACAGCAAGAGTTTCAGAATGTAAATAATGGTACACCCTTATATTCTAGTATGAAAATTGAAGACCCACAAATTCAAAACAGTGATGACAATGATGACGAGATAAAGCAGAGCTGTGGAGAGAGCAGCCTATTCGAGGACGAAATGGAAGCGGACATGACAGATGAAGAGAAAGAACCCGGTGTGTCCATTCCATTATTTATTCCCGATTTAATTCCAGAATGTCAAGCGACTTTGTTGTCTGAACCTGTATGTGATCTCCATGACGAATCAGTCGTCAGTAGTAGCGAATTAGATCACATGTTGAATGATGCCCAAGTTGAGGAGGCTATCACACAGGAAGACGAACCGAAGGAGATGTTCCCTAAGGAAGCGCAACTTCCCTTGTCATCCAATAACCTTTCTAATAATATCAGTTTCATTTGGTAGGAAAATTTTATACACAAACACACAGACATAATTAACACAGGCTAGTAGTAAGTCCTTGAATGGTGCTTACAAAATTTATCTTCGTGCCCAAACTGAAAAGATTCGCGGGTAGGTGTTAAATAAGTATAGACGTTCGGTTTTTTCGGAATTTTAATTAAAATATAATAATTGAATAAACTGATTAAGTTCTCTGCAGTACGAAGTCTACAATTGTTATAATATTAGTACTCACGTTTGTGGCACATTTAATGTGATATCTAAGTACTACACAAGCACCACCTGCCAGCTGATCACTTAACTAGTAATTATATTAGTCAGCACATTAATCACACAGAAGAATGTCTCAGTACGCCGAGGTTGTTGCTGCCCAAAAAACCCTGGAGGAGAACTTTTTGAGGAAGATGCGAGAACTTGAGGCCCAAATCCAGTGCGCTGGGCCTGCCAAAGCAAATACAGTTGCTAAGATAGCCGATGAGTTTCGCACTTTCCGGGAGCTAATTTTTTCCATGCTTGGCCTGCTCCGGAACCAGATCAACGAATGCGCCAAACAAATTGATGGTTTAGAAACCAGGAACCGGCGGAAAGCACTGATTTTCCAAGGACTTGCTGAGGTGGAGAATGAGAACAGCACTGCAGTGATCCTGGACGTCTTGAATTCTAGGCTTGCCCTCAAGAATCTGAATGGGTCATCAATAAAAGTCTGTCACAGGCTTGGAGCCCCCAGCAACGAGCATCACAGGCCAATCCTCGTCAGGTTCGCCAGTGTCGACATCAAGGCCTCAGTCTGGAAGGCTAAGACGGGATTGAAGGGCTCCAAAATAGCTGTCAAAGAGTTTTTAACAAGGGCCAGGCAGTCTGTGTTCGGAAAAGCGCGTGAGCACTTTGGAATGCGGTCGTGTTGGAGTCAAGACGGCGTCATCTTTGTAAAGGCATCCGATGGAAGTCGGCACAAAGTCACTACCACTGACGAGCTCCAGCCCTTGATAGCCAAATATCCGAAGACACCAGCTGCCATTCCATCTGCGAGCGGAAGAGTTGCGAACGCTGCGGGGACACTGAAAGGCACAAGTAAATAGCTAAGTTTGTGGTGCCATGTCTATTTTCAATCATGATAATATTTGTTTGAATCCACAACTAACCATTTGTTTTTCCCCGTCTCATAGTAATTTTAACTACCTGTTTTGGTTATTTTATGATTGGAGGTGTATTTGTTACCCATTTCTTGGATATTCGTTACCCTCCTCAACACAGTTTGTAAATAATAGTATTGTTATGCAGAATAATAATTCAACCTTAAATGTCAAATGTCAAAACTGACGTTGGTAATCTTTCTGACACTTGAGTTTTCGTCTAGAAACTTGATAGCCAATTGCATTGTAACTTTTTTTTTTTTTGTTTGCCACCGTGCGCAACTCCGCATGTGGATAATATAATTATTATGCCACTGATTTTGACCAACGTTAATTAAAGAAGAGGTTTTAATTTGTTTTGCTTAATAATATATTTTATTTTTTTCTTTTGTGTGTATGGGAAGAATCATTTTGGTTTATTTCTTTTGGTTTCAAATAATTGTGTTTTAGTGTGATAGTGCTGAGTTTCACCTTTGTCTTTGTTATTTTTATTTTTTGTTCAAGTTATCAGTATTGGCTGGCGGGTGGTGCAGAGTAGCACGAGTTGCCCTATTAATTCTTTTCATATATGTATTATAAATATTTTATACAGTTATATTATATTAATCTTATCTATTTATGTCAGACAATGAGTCTTATTTTTCTGCTAATGATTCGACTGCCTCTTCAAGCGATCAAAGCTTTTGTTCTTTCGACGACAACCTTGGTGACTTTTTGCTACATAACTTTAATGATGAGTCTAGTCGGTTGCTGAATGTGTGTCACATCAACGCTCAAAGCGTAGCCAGTCATTATAGTGAACTGTACAATGCTTTTAACAACTGTAACGTTCACGCCATCTTGATCTCCGAAACTTGGCTCAAGCCGCACCTTCTGTCAACTACATACCCTCTTACTGGTTTCGTTTTCATTCGTAATGATCGGATCGGTAAACGTGGTGGCGGTGTGGCCATATATCTTCGCAGTGATTTTCCTTACAAGATACTTGCTTCTTCTTCTTCGAACTATTCTGCCTCTGCCGAGTATATATTCCTTGAAGTTTGTGTCAAAGGTGCCAAAACCGTTATTGGTGTTGTCTACTGTCCCCACACTGCCGATTATTTCACTGAATTCGAGTCAGTTTTTGAATCTTTGGGTTCTGAGTATGCACATCACATAGTTATGGGTGATTTTAACACAAACCTCCTTATTCCAAATTCCCCTCGATCCCGTAAACTACTTAATCTTATTGAGTCAGCTAGTCTCCACGTGTTACCACTTCAACCCACTCATCACAACACGGTGAGTGATGACACCTGGCTCGACCTTATCCTCACCTCGAATCCTTCCCTCGTGTCCTCCCATGGTCAACATGACGCTCCTGGCTTCTCTCATCATGACATGATTTTCATTTCCTATATCCTTAAACCACCCAAACCACAACCCAGGGTTCTGTACAGGCGTTGTTTCGCGAGGATGGACGTTGAGAAACTCAAGAAGGATGCGTCTGTTGTCGACTGGGGGCTTATGACTGAAGCCACTTCAGTTGACGATAAGGTTGCGATCTTCAATGATATTGTGATCCACCTTTACGACAACCACGCTCCCATCAAAAAAGTAAAACTGAAACGTCCTCCTGCACCCTGGATGACGAGAGGAATACGGATGGCCATGCGTCGCAGGGACCGTGCGTTCCGTAAACATAAGAGGGAACGTACTGACGAGAACTGGACATTATATAAGACTACAAGGAATAGATGCAACCAGATGATACGCAACGCTAAACGCCGCTATATTCTCGAAAATATTTCTTCTTCTTCTTCTGCTGATATCTGGAAATTCCTAGGAACTCTTGGTATCGGCAAAACGCGACATTTAGACCTTCCAAATGTTATTGACTTAAACGATCTTAACTGTCATTTCTCTACTGTACCTACTATGGATCGTCTAGCCAAACAACTTACTCTGTCTCTAATCTCTGGTCTAACGCGTCCTCAAATTAATTCTTTTCGTTTCGTTCCAGTTGAGTCGGGAGAGATCAGAAAAATCATTCTGTCCATAAAGTCAAAAGCGGTGGGCTGTGATAATGTCACTCGTGGCATGATCATTACCATTCTAGATCATCTCTTACCTGCCATCACCCACATTGTCAATTTTTCCCTTTTCTCTGGAGTTTTCCCGTCCTTATGGCGTAAAGCCTACGTTCGTCCTCTACCGAAAGTTTCCAATCCCACTCTTCCAACCCACTTCCGTCCAATTTCTATACTTCCGTTCTTATCCAAAGTGCTCGAGGCCTGTGTACACAAACAGCTCTCGCACTTTGTGCATTGTAACTCCCTAATTAGCCCTCTACAATCTGGGTTCAGGCCCGGGCACAGTACTGTTTCCGCTCTCCTTAAAGTGACTGGCGATATAAGGGCAGGACTGGAAGACACCAAGGTCACTGTACTAGTATTGGTAGATTTCTCAAATGCCTTCAATACCGTCAGTCATGACATCCTTTTAGCCATTCTCTCCTATGTTATGGTCTCTCCCGAAGCACTGGAGTGGTTCACCTCTTATCTTCAGGGACGTCAGCAGTCGGTTCGCGTTGGGGATTCCTCATCTTGCTGGCGTGATTTGGAAACTGGCGTTCCTCAAGGCGGCATTCTTTCTCCGCTTCTGTTTTCTATTTTTATTAATCTAATAATTTCTGAACTTCAATGTGCGTATCATCTATATGCAGATGACCTGCAGTTGTACTGTCAAGTTAGGGTCGATGAACTACCGGACGCTATCAACAAATTAAACAGAGACTTGATAGCCATAAAAACATGGTCAGATAGATTTGGTGTAGCTGTAAACCCTGATAAGTGTCAGGCGATCATCATTGGGAGTTCTCGAAGCATCGCTAAAGTGGATGAAACAGCTTTGCCAAATGTCCTGTTCAACAGTACGATTTGTCCCATTTAGCACTGACGTGAAGGATCTAGGTTTGCGTATTGATAGTACCTTAAACTGGCGTACTCAAGTCGCTAGTGTCAGCCAGAAGGTTACGGGAACGTTGCGGGCCCTGTATCGTTTAAAAAACTTTTTACCGTCAAACACCAAGATAATGCTTGTGCAGACCCTAATTTTTCCTATCATCGATTATGGCGATGTGTGCTACTATGACCTGAATGCAGATCTCCTCAACAAACTTGACCGTCTTCTGAATTACTGCATTCGATTTGTTTTCAATCTGCGTAAATATGATCATGTCTCTGCGTATCGATTGCTTTTAAAGTGGTTGCCTATACGCGAGCGCAGAGAGCTAAGGGCTCTAACTACCTTGTTTTCATTTCTTGTCTCTCCCAACTCTCCCAGTTATCTAGCCCCTCACTTTCAATACATTTGCGCCAACCACAATTTAAATCTACGCTCGTCAAACAACCGTCTCCTTCAATGTCCCTCTCACCGTACTGACTTTATGCACTCTTCTTTCTTCGTTCAGTCTATTTCTCTTTGGAATGCGCTCCCCCAAGAGATCAGGATGGCCACCAACCGATTATCCTTCAAAGTTAAGGTTCGTGAACACATTCGTAAGAGGTTGGCAGTTGTATCATCACAGCGCTAATGTTTCCCGTTAACTTATTCGCCTTAATTGTTTTAGTATTTCGTTTGTATATTTCTCTTGTTGATTTGTATATTTATTATATATTTGTATTGTATGTATGGTTTATATTTGTATATTGTTCATTATTGTATTTGAATCGCTTTAAATTTTCTTTATTGCACCTACGACTATTCTCTGCATTACCCAAAGGTTGACTGGTAGAGAATGCCTTTGGCATTAAGTCCGCCTCTGTACATTTTTGTGCTGAAAGTGTTTAAATAAATAAATAAATAAATAAAAGAAAACAAGGGGTGGAAGAAAAACAAATAAGATTTATAAACACATTTATATATATAAAAGAAAATCGTACACATCAAATCACCTAAAACATTATACTACTGATTTGATAGTACAGCATCTTTATTTTGTATATGGAAATATTTTAGAAAGAAATATGAAACTATTAAACACAATTATAAGGTCAGGAAACGTTTTATTTTGCAGATTTTATAGTTGTTCGAAATTCCACTTTATCATACTTGCTAGATTTATATAATGTTAGTTATTTTCAAGTTTTCTGCTAATCTCATAACGTATAATTTGATTTATTTTAATAGCAGCGAAACACGAAGGATTGACTTGTATTATTTCAGTCATAGGACAACATAAAAAACAATTTGTCATATTGTGTCAAACGAATCAAAAAGATTATTCTTTCATGTAGAACCTGTAAAGATTAAATTGAATAAGGTTCTATAGTTAATATTCATGTAAATAGGTTGAAACCATTTTATTATAAAAAAATACATTTATGATAGCAGAAAAAGTAGGATGTCAAAACAGATAGTAGATGTCAATTATAATTTCATGTAAACAAACATTATTTTGGTTTGGTAGGTTGAATAAGTTATTGAGCGAGGTTCTTTTTCATGTAATATTCGAAGAAGGACATGAACGTTGGATGACGACTTCGAGGGCGCTCCCAGTTTTGAGAAGAGAGCGTCAAAAAAAAAATGTATTAGCTACGGTGAACTCATTCCAGTGGTGTTAGAGGTAGAGTTTTCGCGTTTAATTTTACGCCATTGAAGGACTCCATGGGCGGTTAAACTAACCTTGCATACGAGGCATAACCTTCGCAAGGGGTGGCTGGTTGTCACTGACTGTGACAGTTCTTATGAATTATATCACTAAAGTAAGTTCAAAGTTAAAATTTAAAATCTTTGACAGAGTAGACCTACGATGATCTCGATGATGGTGGTTGCTCCGACGAGCAACCACCTAGATTAGTTAGGTTAGCTTTTAAACCATATCGACTGTGGTAAAAGTTCGCAGTGTAGTGCGACTTTTACTCCGGTTTTATCGCACTGGGGCTCGGACATGCCTGCGTGTTTAATTAAGCAAAGCAAAAGCATTCAATAACTTTGCAAAGATACTTGTCTACGCAAGGCATGATTCTAGCTGCATCTAAAGATGTACTTGCATTTGTCTACGGTATCCGGAGATAAGTAGGGACTTCGGGTTAGGAGTAGGAAGGTGCTTAACTCTTCCAAGGCTGAGAATGTATGATTGCAAGAAAGTCATTCTTACTATCCTCCATTCTTCGGGGGGTAGCTCATGCAGAGTATCCTCTTTGGAAGGTGCAACCTCAAAGTCATAAGCCTTGAAAGATTTAAGAAGAAAGAGATTAAGTTTGAATTCAAAAGTAATGACATAATGATGTGTCAGTTTTTTCCATGAAATTCTGTTAAATGCCTCGATAAAGCAAAGACGTAATGTAATGATTCTTAAATGTTTCCTCAGTTTTTCTTTTTCAAGTAGCTCCCGCTACGCCCCGACCTTCGATCCTTTACAGTACCGACTACCACTTTTCGATAGTTCCAAAAAGCCATTTATAATTTCTTAAAAACTTTAGAAACGAAATATCTTCAAGCAATAGCCGTAAACTATCACAACTAGTAATATGTCAATCAATCAATCAATCATTTATTTATTTGCAAACATGGGTATTGGTACATAGATGTTCTATTTTACATAGTATAGTTCTCCATATTTTCAAGAAGAAGTTCCGCTTTGCCACCTGGAACATTGGCTCCCTAACCGGACGTTGCCGAGAACTCGCGGACGTACTTGCGAAGCGTCGGGTCCAGTGCGCCTTCCTTCAGGAGACGCGCTGGAAGGGAAATAAGTCACGTGACATCGGGCAGGGGTACCGGCTAGTGTACACCGGATCACCAACGGGCAGGGGCGGAGTGGCCGTGGTGCTGTCTAGGGACCTTCAGGATGGACTCCTTGAAGTAGACCGATGCAGCGACCGGTTGATGCGAGTTAGGGTGCTGATCGAAGGGTCGGTAACGAATCTAATCAGCGCCTATGCTCCTCAAACTGGTTGCTGTGAGTCTGAAAAGGAGGGCTTCTGGGTTGAGTTCGAGGACGTACTACGCGCTATTCCGAATTCCGAAGGTGTTTTGGTTGGGGGGGATCTCAACGGTCACGTAGGTCAGTTTGCTGGAGAGTAGGGACGTGTTCAAATGCAGAGGGAGTCAGTATACTCAGCACCTGCGCTTTGTCTGACCTAGCCATCGCGAACACGTTCTTTCAGAAGAAGCCCCAGCATCTTATTACGTACCGTAGTGGTGCCTACTCAACCCAAATAGATTACCTGCTGGTGCGACGGTGCCACATTGGCAAGGTTACCAACTGCAAAGTCATCCCAGGTGAAAGCCTAACGGCTCAACACCGCATCCTTGTCCTGGACTTTGCGGTTATACCGAAAAAGAAAGTGACCGAAAAACGCAAACCCCGCACAAAGTGGTGGTTGCTTGATGGTCCTAGGCAGTCGGACTTCATCGCGGAGGTCGAGCATCTCGAGATCAGTGCTCCGCATGAGTCCGCTCAAGAGATCTGGAGTAGGATCCATTCAGCGATCAACGATGCGGGTAAGCGCGTCCTTGGCACTTCTCGTGGTGGCCGCACCATAGAAAAGGAGACGTGGTAGTGGGATGACGGGGTGCAGGAGGCGACTCGGAAGAAGAAGGTTTTATTTAAACAGTGGCAAGGGTCCAACTCTCCGGATGACAGAGAGGCATATGGAGCGGCTAAGCGCGCTTGCAAAAAAGCTGTAGCCAGAGCCCGCAGCAAAAGTCTGGCGCCCTTGTACGACAAGCTGGAAACTGCGGAGGGGCAAAAGCTTATATTTAAGCTGGCGCGTGCCCGGGAGAAAGCTACACGGGACATTAGCAAATGTCTCTGTGTAAGGGACGCCCAGGGTAAGCTGCTCTACGATGCCCCCTCTGTTAAGGAGAGATGGTGTACATACTTCGCGGAGCTGTCTAACAAACAGCATCCCCATAACCTTCCTCCCGAACCGCCTCCTAACCTTGGACTTATTTCCCCTATTTCCCCCGACGAAACCCGCATTGCTCTTCGCCACATGAAGAACCGGAAAGCGGTCGGGCCTGACAATGTGCCAATTGAAGTGTGGAAGGCGATGGGCCCACATGGCGTGGACCTTCTGACGGATCTTTTTAACCGCATCCTGATCACCAAGGAAATGCCGAACCAGTGGCGATTTAGCCTGATTATCCCTGTATACAAAGGCAAAGGTAGCGTACAGGATTGTAGTAGCTACCGCGGTATCAAGATCATGTGCCACACCATGAAGCTCTTCGAGCGCATCATTGACACACGGCTCCGTAGCGAGTGTACTGTCTCTGAGTGTCAATATGGCTTCCGGGCGGGTAACAGCACCATGGACGCAGTATTCGCCTTACGGAATCTGGCTGAGGCTTACAGAGAGAGAAGGAGAGCTTTGCATATGGCCTTTTTAGACCTGCAGAAGGCCTTCGACTGTATACCTCGGCAGTCCATATGGTGGGCACTGCGCTTCAAGGGCGTTCCCGAGGCCTATATTGACATTATCAGAGACATGTACCGCAATTCCGCGTCCTCTGTCCAGACCGCTGTTGGCGAATCGAATGGCTTCCCAATATCTGTTGGCGTTCACCAAGGCTCGGCTCTTAGCCCGTTCTTGTTTAACGTAGTGCTCGATGTAGTTACGGCAAACATCCAAGATAAGCCCCCATGGCTAATGATGTATGCCGATGACATCGCCCTCGTTAATCAGAACAAAGCCCATCTTGAGCGCAAAGTCAACATTTGGAAGGACACGCTTGAAAACGGTGGTCTGAGACTAAATGTGGCGAAGACTGAGTACATGTCCTGTGGCGGCACGGATTCAAATAGGTTCATCCGAATAGGTTCGGACCTGATCAGAAAGTCCGATACGTTCAGGTACCTTGGATCCGTGCTGCACGAGTCTGGCAACGTGGACGACGATGTCCAAGTACGCCTATACGTACTTGGACATCGTCGTCCACGTTGCCAGCGGCTTGGGCGAAGTGGCGCGAGGTAATGGGCGTTGTATGCGACCGCAAAATGCCTCCGAAGTTCAAGGGGCAGATATATAAATGCATCATACAGCCTGTCCTACTGTACGGCGGTGAATGTTGGCCAGTACTAAGCAGACACACCCAGGAGCTTCGCGTCACGGAGATGAAGATGCTGAGGTGGATGAGTGGCGTAACGCGATCCGATCGCATACGCAACTCTTTCATCAGAGGTAGTCTTGGTGTCCGTGACGTGGGGGAAAAACTGCAAGAGTGTTGTCTGCGATGGTATGGCCACATCATGCGCCGCCCTATGGAGTACGTTGGTCGGGGATGCATGAATATGGCTGTTCTTGGGGCTAGGTCCCGTGGTCGCCCTCGCAAGCGCTGGTTGGACGTCGTTAAGTCCGACATGAGAGCCAATGGCCTAACTGAGAAGGATGTTCAAGATCGGGCAAAGTGGAGGAAGCTAAGTAGGAAGGCGGAACCTGGCAATAGCCGGGATTAACGCCAGGTAGAAGAAGAGTTCTCCATATTTTACCGTCGCAAGGGCATGCAAATAATATTGAATTCACAAATTAAAATCAAATAACTATACAAATTTAAAATATTTAAATCACAAAAATTATAAATGTCAGATTTAGTTAAATAAATGTCATAAATGTAAGAAGAAGGTAGGATTTAAAAATACAGCACTCTGCTTTGCCTGTGATAACAGATACGAACTTGATTGAGATGGTTATCCAGAGCACATATAATATGTGTGCTCTGTATATAAAAAAAAAAAAATATGTCTATCAAAAACAAAAAGTATGCTAAAACCGACTCATCAGGCATCACATTCAGGAACAAGAAAATTGTTTTGAAGACGCCATCTCCTAAGGAACGGGTACCAAATATAAAATCAAACAGCACAATGATATCAGACTCCCAGATACTTACTGACGGAGAAACGTCTGACGAATCATTTATAACACCCAACGGATTACTATCAAGGAGTGTTAACACAACTCTAAATGATGTGTTCTCCAACTCTGAAATGAAAGAAACGATCGATCAACTCACTCTTAAACTGCAAAGTACAGAAAACGAATTGGAGAATGTATTGCTAGAAAACACCGATCTACATAAGCATATTGACAAAAAATCTGCGGAAATCAACACTCTAAAATCCCTGTGCCAATCTTCTTCCTTATTTCGCAAACCGGGTTCAATCTCAAGATCAATCCCAATTTGAATTCTTTGCCGTCTTCTCCATCGTCAAACTTACTGAAAACTGAAGTCAATGACCTTGTACTTCGCCTAGAACGAGAAATATCTGTATTACAAAAGAAATTACAGATTGCAGAGCAGGAGATTGCATTACTGACAGAGCGTATTCATTCCTGTAAAAATGTGCAACTGCAAAACTGCGGCACACGTGAGTAATTTTGCTAATGAAAATGAAACAGGCGTATCACATAAAAATAAACTTTATATTATCAGCAGCAATTGCACAAGGGGGTGATTTTGGGGTGGGGGATTCTCCAAAAACTTTGAGTATTGTCATTATTTAGTACCTAACGTCACTTCAAAAGATTTCTTAAAGACCATGCAACATAAATTAAAAGACTTCTCTATATATCTTCCAATGAAGATCAGGCAGTAGTCGTATATCAAAATGGTGAATACGCAAATATACTATACAATCTAAACTGCTCGCTGAAAGATATAACCCATACTAATATTGTTATCTGCACCCCGATCTACGTAAAACTACAAAGTGGAGCTATTCAATAACCTCCTCTTATCAGACATAAGAAATAACGAATACGCATATTTCTTTGATAGCAATGCTACCCTATCGCATGAAATGTTTTCCTACAATACGGGGAAAATAAATAAAAACGGTTGGAGAAACATATTTGGCCAGATTATGTCCAGGATAAAACTTGACTACAAAGTGTTCGGCTCTTCGAAGTTTTGCTAATCACACAAAATTATCCGATGAACTCTCCTAATATAGATTCCTCAGAAAACAATGATTTTTTTCTTATATAACAATTTAAACATCCTTCATAAGAATATTGCTGGGTTATTAAATAAATCTGATATGCTTAGTGTACACATTCAAGATCTATCTCAATAGAAAAGAGACATAGATATCATCTGTGTCACAGAACATTTTATTATGGCCGGACATGAAAAATTATTGAAACCAACTACAAATTAGGAGCAATTTATGCAAGACGATCGCAGAAACGAGGAGGGGCATGTATTCTGATTAAAAATTGTCTGGAGTATATAGAACTTCCGGATATTTCGTATCATTCTATAGCCAATGTCATTGAATGCTGTGGCATAGAAGTAACAAACCATAATCTAATTATAATATGCATCTATAGGCCACCAAAGTTTAATAACTTAAATGTATTTTATGATAAATTAGAGATTATTTTGAAAAAATTATGTACCAACTCTAATAAGAAAATAGTCATATGTGGGGATTTCAACATAGACACGTTAAAAAGAAATAACTTGGCTCTAGACTTTGAGCACTTTCTATTGGGTTACAATCTTAAATTAGAAATTCAACAACCCACCAGGCTCGCCAGCATTACTTGCTTAGACAATTTTGCACGCAGCTCTCAATTAAAGTGTTCATCAGAAGTAGTGGACTTTGCATTGTCTGACCATACTGCTCAAATTTTAGAAGTTAACCTTCAAGCGGGCGCGTGGGTATTTGTAGCGACAGCGGTCGCGCGTAACCTAAAAGACCTATGTGAGATTTCAGGAATTTAGAATACTGGTAAATTAACAATTATTTATATTCTATTTTCAGACATTATCAATTTTAACCTAGGCAACAATTTTTTGGAACTAAAATTAAAACAACCCACTATCGTTCGATTACAAACCAGCTATGCACGCCAGACCCGCCAAACCAAAGTTTTGTTCTCTTGGGAGACTGACTTGTGTTCTCATTTTTATTTAGATTTTTTTTATTTTTTATTAGTTCTATGCAATCGAATAATTACTATCAAAGTGTTTATTTTATCAACTCAGGTATTTTACTTCGAAATTAGTCATCTCGTTAAGGTAAAAGAAAGAGCCAGGCGCGTGTAGTCGTTTCGACGCCTGCGCCGCGACCTAAACAAATGCATTCTATTCAACTACAAAGGTTCGGAGAAGAGTAGAATGCATTCATTTTTGTGCATAGTGAATTAATGAAAAGCTACTGGTAAAGAGAAATACTTGAGGCGAGAAATCTCGATGTAATCAGCGAAAACTTATCGAGCGCGGTCGATTCGACGCCGCGCGACCGCTTGAAGGTTAAAGTAATGAAATCATATAGAATAAATTCATGGAGGGTAAAAAAACGAGATCTATCCAGTAAAAATATGATAAAGTTTAAAAGTTACCTCAAATGCCTTTCCTTTTCTGAATTTTACCAGACAAATAATGCATACGATTATTTTTAGAACAGTTCCGCTGGCTGTACGATCTTTGCTTTCCATACAAATTGGTAAAAGTTAGGACAAATAAAACCATTAAATGGGTCTCACGTGGCATCCGAGTGTGCAGTAGAAAACAAAGATATTTATTATGGAAATACAGACGCGAACCATCAATCTGTAATAAAATTACGTTCAGAAACTACTGACGCAGATTTCGGATAATTATTAAATTAACGCAAAAAGCGCAAAATAATTATTTTATTAACACCTCAAGCAACAAATCTAAAGCATCTTGGCAGGTTATCAATAATAAACACCGAATTACCGAACCGATTTCCCAAATTAGAATTCAGGATAAGACCATTACTGATCCGACAGAAATTGCCAACGCTTTTAATGATTTTTTTATCGACCAAACCCAAAAAAATGTGACTACTACGCCCGACTCTAAGAATTTGACAAGTAACCCAAACTCAATGTTTATGCAACCAGTATTACCGCAAGATGTTTTAAGAGCAATAAAATTACTAAAAAATAAAACAGCACTGGATATGATGGAATATCAACAAAAGTCGTAAAATTCGTATCGTTTGAAATCGCCTCACATTTAACTCATATACTAAATATATGTATTAGTTCTGGTACATTTCCGGACAGCTTAAAAACAGTTATAGTGAAACGTCTTTTCAAAAAAAAAAGATAAGAAAGACCTCGCTAATTATAGGCCAATTGCTTTAATACTCGTACCAATTTTTTCAAAGGTTAAGGATTCTCTATGACTCGATAAATCACTTTCTATCTAAATATGACATTTATGTGCGGAACAAAAGGGTTTCCGAAAGAACAAAGGCATGGGGCATTTGATTGTGTCGATCACGAAATCTTGGGAACACACACACAGGAATTAGAGAATCCTATCTCAGTAATCGTAAGCAGCAAACAGATATCACTAAAATATGCCTGAAAACTAAGAGAGAGAAAAAATATCTATCTAAAGTTAGAAATGTCAATAATGGTGTACCACAGGGCAGTGTGTTAGGTCCATTATTATTTTTACTGTACATTAATGACGTGCCACGACACATTAAACATCCCATGGTTCTTTTCGCTGACGATAGCACTGCTTTGATTAAATGCCTTGACAGAAATATGCAGAGAACATAAATAATACATTAACAGATATTATACATTGGCTAGAACATAATAATTTAGTAACTAATATTCAAAAAACAAATGTTATGCATTTTTATCAACGAATTCCACCAGAAATCTTAAATCTATATATATAAAAATGAATCCCTTTTTCCCTTGGTCATCGCATCACGCTTGAACTTCTAGACCGATTTCGATAATTCTTTTTATGTTGTGTGCGTTCTGGTCACGAGAAGGTTTTAGGCTATATATTATCACGCTATGTACTTTGGAGGATGAGCAATATTCAAAAATGTCCGTTTTAACGACAGGCACAAGATTCGATCCCCGGCCAGCAACAGCTATTATTTTTGTATTAAAGATATAACTGAGCAGCGAAAAACCATCAATCAGTTATTTTTGAATTCTGTACATATTTTTAAATTATTCATTTCCTTTCTTTTTTATTTTTGCTAATATAAGTATTTATAATTACATTGATAACATATTATTATTGTTTTTTTGCCATTTATTTACTTATGCCAAAATATAATGGTCCACACATTAAATGATAATTAACAGAACGCATCACGTTCAAAAGTACAAAACCATTGTAGATAACGTTTACACATAAACGGGATAGGAATTGTGGCAATTTACATGAAATAAACATAACATAATGCAGATAACCATAATGCTATCTATTGACCTCAAGACAGCATGAGAATTACATCTAAACATATTTTTTAGTTATTAGTGACACTTTTAAGACGTCCGAAAAAAAGGGATTCTTTTAATACCTTAAAAATATCGTTCTGAATGAATTCCTATTAATAAAAATAAAACTAACTCAGAAATAATATTTAGACAGTTCAACTTCAGATTCCATAGATCTATGGCGTCATGTATTTGATCTCATTTTTTTTTAAACGTCAGCAGGCGTCCGCTTACATTTGCTAAGCTTAACTTGAGTTGTTCAAAAATGAATCTTTACGGGTCTAGGGCCTGGGATCACGTCATAACACCCGCGAGCAACTGGTGAAGTCCCATGGTAGAAAAGAGTTGAATTAGATTGGTTAATCGGATGTCTAACTGGGTTTTAAAAACTTAAATCGTTTCGATTTACGTTCCTGATTCGAAATAAATTGAGAATTTACTTTTATTCATTTTCTATTTTTTTTTTTTTGATTCATCAAGTAGTTTCTTAACTTAGTAGTTTGAAGAATAGTACCATTCATATAGCGCAAAATAGTATTAGTATAGGTACTAAAGATCAAATATGCAAACATATGGCCTTTTTTATGGCCCGACGCCATAAAGAAGGCTGCTAAAGGCAGCATGCACAGAGCGGTCCACACTGCAGAAGACCGCATGGATACGCGTCGTATGTGGTCGCGATCCTCAACATTCCAGGAACGACGGAGAAGAAAAATGCGAACATGATATAAGAAGGCCATTGAAATGCGCATTATTTTACGAATACTGTTAAAAATTGCCGATGGCATACACCACAATCAAAAAATCGTAAGGTTATTTTAGAAGATAGCCTATGTTGTCCGTTAATTCAGCATTAATTCATTACTTCTGTGAACGGGGTATCCACCGACCGAGCAGACCATTAATACGGATAATATCGACAAATGTTTCTGGGAAAAATAAGGAAATTATTTCCATGAAAACGCATAGGAAGAAAATGATATTACCATCCGATCAAATATGATTTCTATTTAAATAATTAATTTATAAAATACTTTGCAAAGGCACTTGGCTGAAAGTCACACGTATCCAACAAACTGTCATAGCTGAAATAAGATTTCGGTTGATTGCTCCGGCATGGGTTAAAACTGTTCAATTCCCAGTGAAGCAACAGCTCAGGGTCAAAAACTATCCGTTGCGGGTTTCACCCTTCAGTGGATCATGGGAAACTATAGATCCCCAGGCAATGACGCCACAGACGAACTTTGCGAAGAGAATTTCCAAGACGGTACTGCTGGACCTGTACCCACTTCTCCTCTTACCTTTCTCACTGATTCGTACATGAATTTGCCAGAGATCAACTGAACTTCTAGACAGCAAATGGTCACCTTCTACAAATTACAGTGCAGCCTATACATGCGACTAACTAAGCGACTTCTCAACCTACGTTGAAATACCCTCCGAATAATAATAGGTATAATAATTACGGGTCATTTCCCCGTAAAAAAATATCTTTTCAACATAGGCACTACGGCAAGATTGATCGATGATTTGAAAAAGGTGGCTGGCGGTGAATGGACGATGGTGTTGGCGCTTTGTGGGAAGCATTTAACAGTGGACGGCAATTGGCTGAAATGATGATGATGATGATGATAGTCGCCATAGACAGCCCAATGTACAGAGGTTGCTTCGATACCGAGAAATCAGTAGCCCACTTCTGTGGCCTTTGCTACCCAACGTGCAAAAATCTTCGGAAAGATGAGGACACTCAGCAAAACCTATATGAGTAGCTTCGCTGGCTAACCTTGCCAGGACTCCTAAGCACAATGGCGCGAATAGGAGTCTATGTGCGGATAACGGAATCTCAACTGTACTCTCTCCGTTGCGAGAGTTGTCTTTCCTTCTGGATAGAGTTTCCCATTTCAACTTTATGTAGCTCTACCTTAGCAACTTTTTCAAATTAAAACGTTTCTCATTACGAAAAATTACTAAGCTTGGTCGGCGTTTTGAATAGAAGAGGTGATACAGCATTTCCCTTGCATTCTAACTAGCTGCTTCGCGGGCTTGCAGGGTCAAGCAATGCTAGAAGTTGACTGTTCGTATATCTTATTCGTTACTGGTCGCTCACAATGGGCCTCATCAGAAGGCTTAAAGTCACTCAAAGGGCAATGGAGAGGGCAATGCTTGGAGTTTCCTTTCGTGATCGAACCAGGAATGATAATATTCGTAGAGAACCAAGGTTAACGACATAGCCCGAAGAATCGCCAAACTAAAGTGACAGTGGACAAGGCATATTGCTCGCAGAACAGACGGTCAATGGGGCCGAAAAATTCTGGATTGACGACCGCGTACCAGAAGACTTTGAGATTTGTTATCGAACTCCTCCGAAATGGCTTGACCAATTTATTTGAAATTTTTGTGTTAATTTATATGGCAAAACAACGTTTGCCGGGTCAGCTAGTATAGAATAAAAGTCAGCTTTAGATTTCCTGGCACATTCTATAAAAGCACATTTGATGTGTATCTTTCTACATTTAACTAGAGGTTTGTTAAATAAAACAATATTCTTATTTTTTTAAATCTTTTATTTATTTTTTTGTTACTTTTAAAATAGTCATGGCATACAAACATTGTACCTTCCTTAAATCTTCTTTTGCATTCCAAGACAATATTTTATAATAAATATATGTATAATCTAATTATCTAATCAAGAGATTATCTAAGAAACTAGCTGGTGCAGCAATATAGCTTTTGTGTCTGGCATAACCTATGTACCACAAAATACTCATAACATGAGAGCAATAGCCCACGGTTCGTGCTCTCGCGGGGCAATGGCAATAATAACCGGGGCAATGGCATTTCGCCCCTCCGGCCTCCTATCTATTGCAATACTACGCATGCCTTTTAAGTTCTGTCGTTTCCATATTTCCCGGCAATTTTGAATTTGGTACTGTTCTATATTCGAATGTGTTTAAATTTTGCATCTCAAAACAGTTGAAAGTATTAGGATTAATGCTATTGTTCAGTCACAGCGTCGATTGGAATCTGTCAGGTTACGTACGAAAATGAATATTTCTAAGGAAAATGTTTGTTCAATAATTTTCTACAACTTTAGAAGAGGCCTGACACGGCTTCAGTGTTTTGAAGAGCTAACATCTGTGTTCAGTGATGAAGCCCCATGTCTGCGGACTTTCGAACGCTGGTATTTAGAATTCCAGCGTGGACATAGGTACTAGTGTTAATGACAAATCTCGCGAAGGACGCCCAAAATCCACCTTCACTGAAGATAACATCATTACTTTGATACAACAAATTCTCGAAGATCGTCATGTGACGTATCGAGAGATAGGCTCTATTAGGCATCTTAGGGACAATCATTCAGAAGATCTTGCTTGAAGCGCTTGGTGTGAGAAAGCCAGTTTGCCGTTGGATACCGCATCTGCTTTCCGACGATCACAAGGCGGCCCACGTTAGATGGTGTAAGGTAAAACTCTGCAAAGGTTCAACCGAGGAGAGTCAAATCACGACTACGACATCATCAGTGGTGACGAATCTTGGATCTATGCCTACGATCCTGATTCCAAACAACAATCTACAACCTGGGTCTTTCAAGACGAGCCAAAGCCGACTAAAGTTGTTCGTTCTCGAAGCACTTCAAAGAAGATGGTGACCACGTTCGTTGGAAAAACCGGCCATGTTGCGACTATTGCACTTGAAGATCGTAGAACGGTTAACGCAGAGTGGTATACCACAGTTTGTTTACCACAAGTCATCGCCGAACTTCGAAAATCTAACTCAAAGCGACGCATCATCCTGCACCACGACAACGCAAGCTCACACAGCGCGCTCGTCAAACGATTGAGTATTTGAAGCAGGAAAAATAGAAATAGAAATTCTTGACCATCCTCCATACAGTCCTGACCTAAGCCCTAACGATTTCTTTACGTTTCCTAAAATTAAGAAAAGTCTTCGTGGTCAAAGGTCCGGTGAAGAAGCAGTCGACGCTTTCAAGTCAGCCATTTTGAACACCCCCACTTTAGAGTGGAATAAATGTTATAATAACTGGTTTGAGCGAATGGTCAAGTGTATTAAGCTACGTAGTGAATACTTTGAAAAACAATAAAAAGTACTATAAGGTTCTAGTTGTGTTTTTTTCTTCAAACGACAAAACTTAAAAGGCATGCCTCGTATATGCGTAATAAATGAATGAGAATAAACAAATAGAATAAAGGGGTTGTTGACACAGACATATCTTTGAATCCAGGTAAATAAAAACAACATACAGACCACGAAATGTTCCTGCTTGCTCGAAGACCCAAAGCGCCCTATACTGCCTCACATAAAAGAGATCGCCCACAGTCCACTACCCGTTGGATACTATAAATAATGAATATTCATGTAAGACTTTTATACAATTAGTGATGTTCAAATAGTTCAAATTTTTTTGGCAATCGTGTCGAAAAATGTTTAGTAGGTAGTAAATAAGCATTTGTGCGGTTCCTTCGTCCCAGTACCGAGGAAGTTAGTGGGGCTCATTAATGGTTTTTTTTACTTATCGGAGATATAAATAAAATTTTGGGGCAATTTGGTTAAAGCATTTGTTTGGTTCAGAGCACTCTGTTAGAGTTCGGCGCTGGCCGCGCCACCACCGCAGCTCTCGATAATTGCGCAGTACCATGAGCCATTTTTTATTTTTAGGTTTTCGAAAAAAAAGCGAACCCTTATAGGGTCACTCGCGTGTCTGTCTGTCTGTCCGTCTGTTATAACCAGTTTTCTCTGTATGTACAGAACCGATTCTGTTGAAATTTGGTACACATATGGACTTATGTGACCTAAACACGGACGCGTTACGTAAAGCAATATTTCTTTAGTATGGGGTTTACTTTTGGGGGTCAAACAAGAAATTAAAAATAGTTTTTCAAACTTTATCATGAGACATATGAAATTAAAGGGCTTACTGTGAGGATTTTAACTATTTTTTTTATAGTTTTAATTAAAATAAATAGTTTTGAAGTTATTGAGCCTAAAAGTCTGTAGTGTTAAAATAACAGTTTAAAAAACCGGCCAAGTTCAAGTCGGACTCGCACGCGAAGGGTTCCGTACCATAATTCTTAATTTTTATTGTTTGTTGTTATAGCGGCAATACAAATACACAATCTGTGAAAATTTCAACTGTTTACCTATTACGGTTCTTGAGATACAACTCGTTGACAGACAGACGGACGGACGGACGGACGGACGGACGGCCGGATGGATGGACGGACGGACGGACGGATGGACAGACGGACGGATGGACGGACGGACGGATGGACGGACAGCAGAGGCTTAGCAATAGGTTTCCGTTGGAGTTGGAGAAGTTTCCAAGGTTTCCATTCATAATACAGTGAAAAGATTTGTAGTTTTGTATGTAACGAATAAACATAAAAACTACTGGACTGATTTGAAAAATTCTTTCGGCAATGGATAGCTAGCTACCTATGTTATCAGCGAGTAACATCATCTGCCTAGCCTTTTCCCAACAATATTGGCGTCGGCTTCCAGTCAAACCGGATGTAGCTGAACACCAGTATTTTACGAGGAGCGGCTGCCTACCAGACCTCCACAACCCATTAACTGGGTAACACGGTACTTAATGGCAAGACTGGAATCAGATTTACTAGCTTCTGACCATCCGTAACGACTGCCAAAGATCTACAAATGACAGCCGGGACCAACGGCTTAACGTGCTTTTCGAAGCACGGAGGAAACTCGGTATGTTAAGATGGTCATCATATTCAGTAGGTCTGAGAATCGGCTAGTACAGTCTGTTGTCAACATTATCTGATCCACCCAAAAACAAACGAATTTGGACCCTCTGCTTGTTACATTAAGGTTCATTCAATTTATATGAAATTAACAGACAAGTGCTCGAGGACTCGATGAACATATACAATAATAATACAGACACGCAAATTTGATCTTTAACACGTAACGTTAAGGTAAACCCATCCAACATTGTCGGAGCCACCGGCATTATGTATCATTTTGTTAAGCTATTTTAATCATTATCTCGTCGACTTTAAAGTTGAAAAGCTTTTAAGTAACTCTATATAATTACAACCCAATCTTTACAGCAAGTTATAGCAGGGGACGGTGCGCCAATCCGCTACTAATTAATCTAGTGTCTAGGCATTTTTAACCGCACCATGTAAGTAAATGCTCAATGGATTGACTGTTAAACCATTAAAATGTTGCTGATTATGTGGTGATGTTATTGTTATAAATAGATTTTTCTATTTAAATAACATGTTTATTCACTACATATAGGCAGCTATAAATCTGTAAAGCATTTCATAGAAAAAAACTTGAATTGAAATTGAATAACTTCAAATGGAATTTCTTGAAATGGCGCAATGGCTAATGTCAAAAACGTCGGTTATTTATTCATTTTAATTTGAGCCATCTACATTTCTTTTTACTACACCAAACCCGATAGCGAAAACTCTAAAAGAAATGCAGTTTCTACTGAAATCATTACTTTCTGGATTCCGACTACATAAATGTAAAATAAATGTTATGAAATAATTTAAAAAAAAACAGCTGATCAAAAAGCTATATTTAGGTTAAACTTGGTTCGAACGTAGATAACGATGAACATCGCACTACCTTAGTGACCGCAAGACCAACTCAACTCTTATACCTAAGGCGCATTAAAATTTGATCTTAGTTGTAATTTCTAGACGCAATATTCTAAACAATTTGAACCATATAGTATACTTTCATAAAGTTTATTCTTGCACAGCACAAGCCGCCAACCTTCTCCTCGTGCAAATAGATTATTTTGTATTTTAAATACTCACTCCATTGAGACATCATAATAAAAAAACAACCTATAAAATAGAAAATAAAAAATTGTAAAGAGACGTTGTTTTTGCAATTTAGTAAGGCAAGGTGAAATATGTTTGCGCGTAGTCACTGCATACCCTTAGTAGCATTTGAATACCAGTTTACAACCCACTAACCACCCAAACCACCCCAGAAAACTACCCCCCGAAACTAACTTTCAGGATGACAGTCTGAGTCCACTGAGGTTTTGTCTGGCCCTCAACCCTCTCAGTACATTGTTGGAGGGTTCGGGCCAAGGCTACCGGTTGAGAAGAGGTGGTCAGGTCATAACGCACCTCCTTTACATGGATGACTTGAAACTCTTTGCTCCTAACAACTTGCAACTGATGAAGCTACTGAAGGTAACAGAAACCTTCAGTGGCGCCATCAGTATGGAATTTTGTTTGGATAAATGTGCGGTCATGCATGTAAAGCGAGGGGAGATTATGGAATCCGTGGGAACACAACTCTCGGATTCCATAGACCTTAGGTCCCTCTCCTCAACCGAAACTTACAAGTATTTGGGTATGTCGGAAGCGTTAGGCATCAGTGCTACTGACATGAAACAATCGTTGAAGGAGCGCTTCTTTGGCCGCCTGAACAAAGTACTTATCAGTCTTTTATCAGGCGGAAACAAGGTGCGCGCCTTCAACGGTTGGGTCATGCCGGTTTTGATGTATTCTTTCGGCGTACTCAAATGGACTCAGTGATATGTATGTATACATTCAGTCAAAAAAGTATCGGGAATGGATGATTTGTTTATGGTTCCAAATTCAAATTTTTTTTTTTTTTGTAGTTGTTAGATTGGCACAACTGTTTTCCATTTTGGCGCGGAGTTTGAGTTGCATCTGTTATTTATATTAAATACAGTGCTGGTTTTAGTAATATCATATTGCGAATTTCATAATGGACAAAAATATCGAACAAAGAGTTTGTCTTCAATTTTGCATCGCCAATGGAATTTCGTGTTCGGAGTCACTGAAAATGTTACAGAAGGCTTACGGTGAATCGACTTTATCAAAAACTCGTGCTTATGAGTGGTTCAAAGCGTTCAAAAGCGGTCGAGATGTGATGAAGATTTGCCTCGCTCTGGTAGGCCGTCAACGTCTGCAACTGAAGTTAACATCGCAAAAGTGAAGGAAATAGTGACTGAAAATCCCCATTCAACTCTGAGAGAGATAGCCGCCGAACTTTCTGTATCTCACGAGTCGATCCGTACCATTTTAACTAATCATTTGGGTATGAAACATGTTGCTGCTCGGCTAGTCCCAAAAGATCTGAATTTTCTCCAAAAACTCAATCGCATGAAAGTCGCTGAGGACATGCTAGAACGAGTCAGTTCGGACCCAACATTCATGAAACGCATTGTTACTGGTGACGAGACGTGGGTTTACGAGTTTGACATGCAAACTAGTCAACAAGCTTCGGAGTGGCGCCTTCCACCTGAACCGTTTTTAATCGAAAGAAGACATAAAGGAGAATTCGCGGCGAGAATTCAACTCAATTCCGGAAGCAGCGTTTAAAAAATGTTTTGATGAATGGATTATTCGTTGGCGCAAGTGTATCGTTTCTAAAGGAGCATACTTTGAAGGTGATAAAATAAATTTGGATGAATAACAGACATTTTTTGTATTATTGATCTTTTCCCGGTACTTTCTTGACTGTATATGTATATATGGGTGCGTGCCTGCACGACATAGTGGTGCAGGCACGCACACATATATACATAGGTATGTGTGCGTGCCTGCACCACTATGTCGTGTCACTAACCAGTAATAAACTAGCATCCAATAGCAACGGTCGTTTTATTCGTAGCTGACAGATCACTGGCGACGAGGTACCCACAAGTGAAAATAATAAAATAAAAAGTGAAAAATGTCGAATAGGTACTATCGGAAATCTTTCAAGTTTCGATCACGACGCGCAAGAGTGGCCTATATTTAAAGGTCGGCTACTACAATTCATCAAATTGAACAGTGTGAAAACCGAAAATAAGAGTGCTTTGTTACTGACCCATCTTTCGGACAACAGCTACCGCCTTGCACGGAACTTACTTCACCCGGACGTACTCGAGGAAGTAAAGTTCGAGGATCTAGTTAGTAAATTAGACAAGCATTTCACGCCGAGACGTTGTGTTTTTGCTGATAGAGAGAAGTTTTACGAGGCGAGGTGATCTGATGGCGAGAGCATCGAACAATGGGCGGCTCGTGTGAGAGGTTTAGCCGTTATCTGTGAGTTTGGTGAGGCATTGAATATGCTGCTGCGAGACCGTTTCATACTCGGGCTTGCACCGTGTCGGGAACGTGACCGGCTCTTTGAAGAGGATGCCAGCAAACTCACATTTGCTAGGGCGTTGGAAGTAGCTCAACAGGCTGCGTATGCGCGATTGGCTCGATCCAGGACCGCAGCAGTAGTTGACACCGCGGCGACAATCGTCCAGGCCACGCAGATCAAGGAAGAACCTGTGTACCGGCTGAGCGGGCAGCGCAGACAGTGCGCGCGCGGCGTGCCAGCCGTGGCTACCCGCAGCTCGAATAACATTTCCGAGGAGATTCGTCGGTGTACAGTGTGCGGTCTCAGAAACCACGACGCTGAAAGTTTGTGGTGTGAAAGGCCACTTAAAGAAAGTGTGCAGTGCTAAAAAGAATGAACCACGTTTTCATTGTTTGAGTACGGAGGAACTAAATTCAGAGCAAAGTGACTGCGAGGAATGTGAACTATATAACGTAAGGTATGTTAGTAACTCGCCAATAATAATAAATGTGTTGATAGATTCGGTAGGATTACATATGGAGTTGGATTCGGGGTCGGGGGCTAGTGTAATTTCCGAAACGCTTTACAAAAAGCATTTTTCCGACCGTTTGCTGATAAAATCAAACCAAAAAATGTGTCTTTACAATGGCCATAAAATCTCGCCCTTGGGATATTTTCAAGGTCGAATTACGTACTTAAAAAATACACACATTATTAAGATATTTGTTTTGCCAAACGGAGGTCCTCCGTTACTAGGACGAGATTTTATGTCGAGGTTTAGGATTTATTTTACTTCGGATATTAATAACATCCAAACTAAATGTGTAACTGAGTCCGACACGAAAGAAGTGCAGCAACTTTTATCTAAATACTCCGACTTGTGGCGAACTAGGTAGGTTTAACGAATTTGAAGTGAAACTTGTTCTGAAAGAAGGCACCCAACCTAAATGTTTTAAGCCGCGTTCCGTGCCCTTTGCCTTAAAGGAAAAGGTGGAAGAGGAGATAAACAGGCTGATAGGTTTAGGGATACTTCAACCGATTAAATTTCCTAAATATGGAACCCCTATCGTTCCAGTATTAAAAGAAAACGGAAAAGTCAAAATAGCCGGTGATTTTTCAATCACATTAAATAAAGATTTAGAAATAGATGAATACCCAATGCCTAGGATAGATGAAGTTTTTGCCAAGTTAGGTGGAGGTGAGTGTTACAGCAAAATAGACCTAAGTAATGCTTACAACCAGTTTGTCCTGGAGGAATCGTCGCAAGAGCTGACCGCAATAAGTACATCAAAAGGATTTTACAAATATACCCGACTTGTATATGGTTTAGCAAACGCACCTGCCATTTTTCAAAGAGCGATGGAATCATTATTAGTAGGCATAGAAGGTGTAAGCATATGGTTGGATGACGTTTGTGTAACCGCGCCGACTAAACAATTACATTTTAGCTATTATAAATGCGCCGCGGCCAACGAATGTTACAGAAGTTAAGCGATTTATAGGATTAATTAAGGGATTAAATATAATGACCACCATAAAATGCTTTGATGCCCTTAGTTCTTTTACCAAAAATATATATTTGACACCAGAACAATGAAGTCTAAAATTACAATAGTACTAGCTATTTTAGTCACGACTGCACCTCAAATTGTATTCGAACACCAAATGTAGTAAATGATCACCAAATCTTAGCGAGCAAATTAATGCGCTATTTTTGCCTAAATAAACTACTGTGATTGCCATAAAATGTAGGCTTGGGGTTACAAACTGGATAAAATAGGTTAGATTAGATTAGAATCGTGACCAACCGCGCGCGAGCCGAGCGAGCGAAGCGAGAGGTGCCGCGGTAGCGGCCGGCGAGCGCTACTTCTCGAATATTTTTTTGGAAAAAGTTATTTATTTCACACTTTTTTAACTCCAAACACTAAACAATAGCTGCCAATAAAATGAAAGAAAGCTTATAAATTAAAATAAAGCTTTATATTTACTTAAAAGTTTTGGATTAACAATGATTTGTTTGACATTAGTTTGCTTAAACAGGATAGCAAGATGTAAAAACTTTTATTTTAATTTTACATTAAAATGCTGGTATGATTTTGGTGATCATTTACTACTTTTGGGTTAACAATGATTTATTTGGAGTCATTTTACTTAAATAGGATAGCGAGACGTTAAAATTTTGGTTATAATTTTAAATTAAAATGCGTGTTTAATTTTGGTGATCATTTACTATTTTTGTCTCCTAAATGTTACTATATCTGGTGGTAAGTTAAACATAAGCCATTAATTAACTATTACCGTAACTTCATACCGAATGCATCCGCCAAATTGCATCCACTGCACGATTTATTGCGTAAAGGAGCGCGGTGGGAGTGGAGCGAATGTCACGAACGTGCATTTAATAGTGTAAAGGTTGAGCTATCTTCAGAAAGAGTGCTAGCACACTATAATCCCGCTGCACAGTTGGTGTTGACGGTAGACGCGGTCCCGGACGGGCTGGGCGCGGGGCTGAAGCGGCGCGGCAGCGAGCGCCCGCATCTCGAGCGACCGCTGGCGTTCGCCTCAAGGTCCTTGTCCACAAGCTGCGCGCTGCACAGTTGGTGTTGACGGTAGACGCGGGCCCGGCCGGGCTGGGCGCGGGGCTGGCGCGGCGCGACAGCGAGCGCCCACATCTCGAGCGACCGCTGGCGTTCGCCTCAAGGTCATTGTCCACAAGTGAAAAAAACTACAGTCAGATTCAGAAAGAGGCGACTGCCATTATTTTCGCTGTAAAGCATTTCCATCAATATCTATATGGACGCCAGGAACCGTTTGTCCTTAAAACTGACCATCGTCCTTTACTCTCGATATTCAGAAAGAAAACAGGTATTTCAGTTATGGCAGCATCGAGGTTACAACGGTATGCGATAATATTGTCTGCATATAATTATATCGTTCAATATATTAAAAGCGAAAATAATGTCGCGGCGGACTATTTATCGCGCTCGCCCCTACCTGCACTTGACTGTAGAACGGAAGGACAAGATGATCTGTCATTTCTCAATTTCTTAGATGCTAACATCGCCCCGATAACGTTTAGTGATATTAAAACGGAAACTTGTAAGGACAAAATTTTATAAACTGTAATTAAATACGTGCAGAACGGCTGGCCGCGTAAAATTAATTGTAAACTGGTTCTGCCCTATTTTAACTGCAAAACAGATATAGAAATTGAAAACGGTTGTATTTTTCGAGGCCACAGAGTTGTGATACCAGCAGTGTACCGGAAAAGGTTATAACAAGAACTTCATTCAGGTCATTTCGGCGTGGTAAAAACAAAGAGTGCAGCTCGTAGTAGATTTTGGTGGCCATCGATCGATAAGGACATAGAAGAATGGGTAGGCGCGTGCCACTCGCGCCGCCCCGCCGCGCGCTCCCCCCGCGCCCTGGCCGCGCGACGCTGTTCCGTGGCGACGCTTGCACATCGATTACATGACTATTAACCAACATATTTATTTGATCGTCGTAGATTCATATAGCGAATGGTTGAATTGTTTACATATGAGCTGCGGCACTTCAACTCGGTCGCTTATAACTAAATTAAAGGAATTATTTTCTAGGTTCGGTATACCGAACGTCATAGTTTCCGATAATTATGCAAAAATAAAGTCGAGTGAATTTAAATATTTTTGTGAAATGAACGATATCCGATATATAACGTCCCCAATCTATCACCCTTCTAGTAACAGACAGGCCGAAAATTCTGTAAAAACATGCAAGAAAATGATAATGTTTTCGCTTATTATACATTATAAGCGAAAACAGTCAACAAAATGTAATTAATGAAAAACTGTTAGGATTTTTATTTGATTATCGCAACACGCCACATTATGCAACGGGCGAATGCCCAGCAAAGCTTATGTTTGGCCGAAATATAAAATCAAGGCTGGACCTGTTACTAGCAGAAACACATAACGATGAAACGAATAATGATAATTTACAAATAAAAAGAATGTTAAACATAGGCGATAAGGTATGGTTAAAATGGTACAGAGCTAGGAAAGAGATATGGATTTTAGGTAAAATAATTAAAAAAATTGGAAAACGCATGTATGAAATATTAGTTAAGGATTATAATGTAAACTGTAGAAGGCATATTGACCAATTAAGAAAATATACAGGTGCAACCGTTACTACAAGCGACGTTACACGTACTCAGCACCGCCGCCGCGACCGAGCTCCCCGCCGGGGGCCGGGGGCGCAGTCGCCACAAACATTGCCATCTGCTTCTGCTATTGAATCGCAGGTTACAGAAGGCGAGGAAAATGATAATGGGGAGGAGGATGAGTGGGCTGAGGCTCAAAGTGAAGTCGGTGCTAACGATCACAATTATGCTGAGACTAATCAAGAAGTAGCCCAAGATCGTGGCGATCGTTCTTTTGAACCACAGCCTACAAGACCGACTCGTATTGTAGACGTAAGATTAATTATAAGGTTTAATTTGTAAATATATCGAACACTACGCACATTAGATTTATGCCAAGAAAGTTATGTAGTCAATAAGGTGCGTAGTGTGCGACCAGCCGAAATCGTCGGCCTATTTGTTATATTATTTTGTTGTAGATACTTAGGTAAAATTATTGAGACTGGTCATGTCTTAATGCCATTGGCTCAATTTAATCTTTATATTTTAAATTCTTATAATAAGCCCTTTTTTCTCCTTTGCATTGTCCTCACATGCAGAAGCAACAGGTATATGTAACTTGGAATTTTGTAAAACAGAACATAATTTAAAAGAGTGTCCGTGGAGTTTCTTGCACGTTCTTCTCCATAGAGATCTACGCTTTGGAACGTGCAAATAGCTTCCATGTTTTTGACTGACCGACCTTGACGTTTCAAAAGTGCTTGTGAATGGTTTATTTGAAATAAAATGCTTTGAATTTGAATTTGAATTTATTGTTGCAACTACCTGTTGCAACAATAAATTCAAATTCAAAAATTGTTACCCTAATGTTTAGTGTAAGTAGTGTAACTACTTATTACTTTTGAAAATAGTGTCGGAGGAGTGATATGTATGTATATATATGTGTGCGTGCCTGCACCACTATGTCGTGTCACTAACCTAGCATCCAAAAGCAACGGTGGTTTTATTCGTAGCTCGTAGGTTTTATGATCACTCAGACGGAACTTGACGCCCTGGATAGGAGGGTACGTTCACTGCTTACCCCAAATCGGATGATTCACCCACGGTCATCGGTGATGAGGCTGTATATCCCGCGGAAGTGCGGGGGTCGTGGCTTGTTAAATGCTAAGACCCTGCACAACCGCGAGGTATGCAGCCTTAGGGAATACTTCCTAGAGGCCGACGTGGGTATGCATCGAGATGTGGTAGCGGTGGACAAAGGCCTTACCGCGCTTTCCTTGGCTAACGAGAACTGGCGCAAACCTATGGTATTAGATACTAACGATCGCAGGGAGGTATGGCAGAGCAAGGAGCTTCACGGACGCTTTTATCGGGTCCTACATGGGCCCGATGTAGACTTCTTAGCGTCCGTAGCCTGGCTTCGTTTTGGTGACCTCTTCGGGGAAACCGAAGGTTTTGTCTGTGCAATTATGGACGAAGTTATGATGACTAATAACTACTGGAAATACATTGTGAAGGACGGTACGGTTGACATACATTCAGTCAAAAAAGTATCGGGAATGGATGATTTGTTTATGGTTTCAAATTCAATTTTTTGTTTTTTTGTAGTTGTTAGATTGGCACAACTGCGCGGAGTTTGAGTTGCATCTGTTATTTATATTAAATACAGTGCTGGTTTTAGTAATATCATCTATAGTGTGTATTGCGAATTTCATAATGGACAAAAATATCGAACAAAGAGTTTGTCTTAAATTTTGCATCGCCAATGGAATTTCGTGTTCGGAGTCACTGAAAATGTTACAGAAGGCTTACGGTGAATCGACTTTATCAAAAACTCGTGCTTATGAGTGGTTCAAAACGTTCAAAAGCGGTCGAGATGTGATGGAAGATTTGCCTCGCTCTGGTAGGCCGTCAACGTCTGCAACTGAAGTTAACATCGCAAAAGTGAAGGAAATAGTGACTGAAAATCCCCATTCAACTCTGAAAGAGATAGCCGCCGAACTTTCTGTATCTCACGAGTCGATCCGTACCATTTTAACTAATCATTTGGGTATGAAACATGTTGCTGCTCGGCTAGTCCCAAAAGATCTGAATTTTCTCCAAAAACTCAATCGCATGAAAGTCGCTGAGGACATGCTAGAACGAGTCAGTTCGGACCCAACATTCATGAAACGCATTGTTACTGGTGACGAGACGTGGGTTTACGAGTTTGACATGCAAACTAGTCAACAAGCTTCGGAGTGGCGCCTTCCAACTGAACCGAAACCGAAAAAACCACGCCAAAGTCGATCAAAAGTCAAAGTCATGTTGACTGTTTTCTTTGACTATCGCGGTGTTGTGCACTCTGAATTCTTACCGGAAGGTCTAACGGTAAATAAAGAATATTATTTGAGCGTTATGCGGCGTTTAAGAGAGCAAATTCGACGAAAAAGGCCAGATTTGTGGAAAGAAAATTCTTGGATTTTGCACCACGACAATGCGCCTTCGTAAAAGGCTATCATTGTGAACGAATTTTTAACCAACAAATACCATCCAGCAACCACCATATTCACCAGATATGGCTCCTGCTGACTTTTTTCTTTTTCCTAAACTCAAATTACCACTTCGTGGCACCCGTTTTCAATCGATAGAAGACATAAAGGAGAATTCGCGGCGAGAACTGAACTCAATTCCGGAAGCAGCGTTTAAAAAATGTTTGGTGAATGGATTATTCGTTGGCGCAAGTGTATCGTTTCTAAAGGAGCATACTTTGAAGGTGATAAAATAAATTTGGATGAATAACAGACATTTTGTGTATTATTGATCTTTTCCCGGTACTTTCTTGACAGAGTAGTATGTCGGGCATGTCACATCCGCCACATTATTTCCGGTTGTTCTAGTCTGGCTAACGGAGACTATTTGCACAGGCACAACCTTGTAGCCAGGATTATCCACCAGCAACTTGCTCTTAAATACAATCTTGTGGAATTGGAAGTACCGTACTATAGATATGTGCCTGACCCAGTTCTCGAAAGTGGTAGTTGCACATTGTATTGGGATCGGTCTATCATCACTGACAGGACTATTGTTGCCAATAAGCCTGATATAGTGGTGATAGACAGACTAGAGCGTCGCGCAATGATTGTTGATATAGCAGTCCCTCATGACGAGAACCTCGTGAAGTCAGAGAAAGATAAACAAACGAAGTATCTTGACTTGGCTCGCGAGGTTGTCGACATGTGGGATGTGAACACAGCAGTCATTGTGCCGATAGTCGTGACGGCCAATGGCATAGTTGCCAAGAGCCTCGACCAACATCTCAAGAGGCTCTCGTTGGGCAGCTGGATCAAGGGCTTGATCCAGAAATCAGTTCTCCTGGACACGGCGCGTATAGTGAGGAGGTTCCTCTCTCGGGATTCCTGACCACCGGTAGCTTGGACCCTGTTCCCGATGCCGGTGGGCTACTATTTTTTATATTTTTTTGTTTTTTTTTTTGAAATATTTAAAAATGTAAATAATATGTGATTAAGTGAATAAATGAAATAATAATAATTCTTTTTTTTTTGTTTAGGGTAGCCAATTGACGGGAGCGAAGCCGCGCGGGTCAGCTAGTTAATATATAAAAATCACGTGTCACAGTGTTTGTTATCGAACTCCTCTCTAACGGCTTGACCGATTCTTATGAAAATTGTTGTGTGTATTTGTTAGGTCTGAGAATAGACTTTTCCTTTTTTATTTATATGGCAAAACAAAGTTCGCTGGATCAGCTAAATTACTAATGTACTAATAAATGTATTAATAAATATCAAAAATTTCACTGTTTTTTATTTTTATAACCCATTTACTCTAACATGAAGGTTTATTTTAGGAAACTAGAAACGAATCTGCAATAATACTGAGTAAAAGTAGGTCTTGTGACTTTTTCGCAGTAGTATTATTGCAGATTCGTTTCTAGTTTCCAATTAAAATTATTTTTTTGAGCCTATCAAAAACCGGATTCAAATCTTCCCGCTTTGAATAGTTTATTGGGATGCCACTACACAGCAGCAATCAATTCTGTCTAGGATTTTGTTGTATGGAGTTGACATTCTTCCGCTAGGTAATGTGTTCCATGTGATTGTTCCCATTTCAGTATAGTATAATGTACTCTGTGGACTGTGGCTGTGGAGGCGGCGCAGTGCGCGTCGTCAGGGGTGAGACACGCCGACGGGTTTCCGTGGCGGGCTGCGCTCGCGCAGACTGGTGTGCGCGCGCCTTCACGCTAGCCTGAAGAAAAGGGGTAGGTAGGCTAGCAGGTTAACTGCGAACAAAGTTTTCTTATTAAAGTGGGTCTGATGAATTGACACCACAGGTACTATGGTGGATGACGCATCGTTTTGGATCGCGGTCTGTCTCCGCATCGGTGTCACTGCGGAGTAGCTGTCGACAGTCTCGGACACCATGGCCTTTCCTGCGGCAAGAGCGCAGGCCGCATAGCACGACACGCTAGCATCAATGATATTATTCGTCGAGCTCTTGTCATCGCCGACGTACCTGCAGTATCAGAACCTAGTGGCTTGGTACGCGACGATGGGAAGAGACCATATGGTATGACGTTTGTGCCGTGGAAGGTGGATAGGCCTCTGGTGTGGGACGCCATGTGTCGACACCCTTGCGCCATCACATGTTCCAAGTACGGCGAGCTGTGCCGGCGCTGCTGCTGCGGCTGCTGAGGCCCTCAAGCGGCGCAAATACTGTAACCTTATTGGTAATTACAGTTTTGTGCCGTTTGAGGTCGAAACGCAAGGGTCATGGGGGCCGAGTGCGCGTCTCCTTTTTAAGGACACAAGGACCAGAGGGATGGCTCGTTCTTTGCTCAAAGGATTAGCATTGCCATTCAACGTGTATTGACTAACATAGTAGGTACATGTTAGTCAATACCCATCAAAATGAGCATCCATTTGTTTGGATAGGTACAAATCTCACCTCTCACGAGATACAACCATCTGCAGGATACCGTTGCTACAGCCTCGCATGCGCTGCTGTAAGGAGGCCACTTTCTTTCGTATTACCGCATGAAATCCGTCCGTTCGTGCCTCTGCAAACATTCCGGACGCGCTACAATAGCGAGGCAGCCGCATCAGCATCCTGAAGATGTTGTTGTATTGGACACGCAAAGCACTGGCAGTATAGTTTACCCACAAACTGCTCGAGTATAACGATTGGCAGTAAGCCTTGAAAAGAGAAATCTTCACATCCCTCGAGCAGCGTGCAAACCGGTGTGCAACCATATTCCCCCTGACTGCCAATGCTCTGCGCTCCCTCTCTATATCTGCGTCATCTTGCAACTTTTCTGTTACAAAGTGCCCCAGATACTTGAAGCTGCTGTTCGCACACTTAAGCATAGTAGGCAGAACATGCACTGAACCACGCTTTCCAATCTTGAAAACGAGTACTTTGCTCTTCTTCGAGTTATACCTCAGTCCATGCTCCGCCGCATACGCCTCACAGATTGACACCAGCATACGCACCGGTTCCCTACGTGTATTCGAAAGTTGTTAATTCGATTTTTATTATATCGAACACGGTATGTCGATATTCAGTTGTACGATGTTTTATTACATCGATGCTTTATTAGTGCGATGTAACGTTTGTGCGAAACACCCTACAGCGATTGCTCATTAGTTCGACAGTATGTCGGTTCGAAACGCCTACTGTTTTCCGTGACATTTTATTAATAATCTTATTTTGCATTATAGACGTAAAGGAAATACATTAAGCACACAGCTCCAAACGAGGTATAGTACAGGCTTTGATTGGTGCCACCTTTGACTTGGAACATAAAAGGTTGACATGCACGAAACCTGCTTCGTCAATAGCCCTTGTGCATACGCAAGCGCCATAACCTTTTTGGCTGGCGCAAGAGCAAGCGCCTAACTATTTGTACTTACTAACACTAGGCTAAGAATATTGTTACTAACAAACGTTATGGACTAAGTCTGAAATAAATTTATTATTATCTCCTTTATTCATTTAACTAAACATATATATTATATTTTTAAATATTTGAATAAAATAAATAAAAAAACATTTAAAAATATAAAAATAGTAGCCCACCGATATCGGGGTTATTATTATTATTTTTAGTTTATTCATTTTATATACATACATGGTACATTTTTAAATATATCTTAAAAAAAAACTTTAAAAAAACGTTAACGTTATGGACTAAGTCTGAAATAAATTTATTATTATCTCCTTTATTCATTTCACTAAACATATATATTATATTTTTAAATATTTGAATAAAATAAATAAAAAAACATTTAAAAATATAAAAATAGTAGCCCACCGATATCGGGGTTAATATTGCTATTTTTAGTTTATTCATTTTATATACATACATGTTACATTTTTAAACATATCTTAAAAAAAAAACTTAAAATAAATACATTTAAAAATATAAAAAGTAGTAGTCCGCCGGTGTCGGGAACAGGGTCCAAGCTACAGGTGGTTAGGGCTCCAGAGAAAGAAACCTCCTCACAATACGAGCCGTATTGAGGAGTATGAGCCTTCTGTATCAGGCCCTTTATCCAACCGCGTAACGCCAGCTTCGACAGATGGTCGTCGAAACTTTTGGTCATCACGCCATTGGTCGTAACGACTATCGGCACAATGACAGCCGAGTCCACATTCCACATGTCGACAACCTCGTGTGCTAAGTCGAGATACTTGATTTGCTTCTCTTTCTCAGCCTTCACGAGGTTCTCGTCATGCGGGATGGTAACATCAATTATCATTGTGCGGCGCGCTAATCGGTCTATCACCACTATATCAGGCTTATTGGCAAGAATAGTCCTGTCAGTGATGATAGACCGATCCCAGTACAACGTGACATGGTCATTTTCGAGAACTAGGTCGGGCACATACTTGTAATACGGTACCTCAGAATCCACAAGTTTATATTTCAAAGCAAGTTGCTGATGGATAATCCTGGCCACTTGGTTGTGCCTGTGCAAGTATTCGCCGTTAGCCAGACGAGAACAACCAGAGATAATATGTCTGATGGACTCACCCGGACGGTGGCATGCTCGACACACGTCCACCGTCCCATCCTTCATAATATGCCTCCGGTAGTTATTCGTCAAGATAACTTCATCCATAATCGCACAGACAAAACCTTCAGTTTCCCCGAAGAGATCACTGAAACGTAGCCAGGCCACGGAAGCTGAAAAATCTACATCAGACCCATGTAGAGCCCGATAGAAGCGCCCGTGAAGCTCCTTGCCTTTCCATACCTCCTTGCGGTCATCCGTGGTAAGTATCACAGGTTTGCGCCAGTTCTCCTTAGCCATGGACAACGGGGTGAGACCCTTACCCATTGCGACCACATCTCGGTGCATACCCACATCAGCTTTGAGGAAATATTCTCTGAGACTGCACATTTAGCGGTTGTGAAGAGTGTTGGCGTTTAAAAAGCCTCGACCTCCACACTTCCGCGGGATTTATAGTCCATTCAACGTGGCAATGCTGCTAGTCTTCTGGGCACGTTTCCGGATGACGGCGATGCGGAGGAATTCTTCGACGCCTGAGAGTATTTGTTTTTGTATATTAATACAGTTAGTTTTATTAGTTATTTAGTTCATGAAGATAAATAAACAATCTTCTACGTTATTTATAAACATACAAATAGCGAAAAATCTATAGGAAACGAGATATTTGTAGAAAATGTGTAAAAAAAAAAAATTTCACTTTGGAATTTCTGTACTGATAAGTAGGTTTAGAGACAAGTTTTAGGTGTCAAAATGAAGGTTTATACAAGTTTATAGCCGACTATCTGTCATTCCGAGGTTTTTACCTAATTTTGACTAATTTGCCTGGACCAAGAGAACATTATAGAAGATGTCATGTACCAAGTGGTACAAACTAAAGGTTTATATGGTGTGGGATTCCTGGTTAAAAAAAATACAAATAAAACATACAGAGAGAGTCTGCATATATATGGCAACAGAAGTCCCCGAGGAGAGAGACTCATTCAATATGCTTATGAGTACAACCTAAAAATAGTAAATAGGTACTATATTCTATCTGAAGAGCACAAACAGATGGACATGGGTTTCTCCAGACAAAAATACCAGGAATTAAATTGTTTACATATTAACCACAAAACTTCATCTTCCAAGTACGAAGTGCTTTTTTTGTCTTATTCTGCTCCACGGCAATCTGTTGTACTCAACAATAAGCCACTGCTTTGATTAGGGTTGCCACCCGGTTTTTTGTTATTAAGTATTGTTCGTCATTTCGGGTAATTGTACTCTATACTTAATGAGAACAATAAAGTACCCGAAAATACTTTATTTCGCATCATTTGGTTTCTCAGGCATTTCACATAATTACAAAAAAGGGTGGTTGTAAGTATTTTTGCGTAAAACAGAACGACATGTGCAGATACATAGTAGGTACACAAACTGCTCGAGTATAACGATTGGCAGTACGCCTTGAAAAGACAAATCTTCACGTCCCTCGAGCAGCGTGCAAACCGGTGTGCAACCATATTCCCCCTGACTGCCAATGCTCTGCGCTCCCTCTCTATATCTGCGTCATCTTGCAACTTTTCTGTTACAAAGTGCCCCAGATACTTGAAGCTGCTGTTCGCACACTTAAACATAGTAGGCGGAACATGCACTGGACCACGCTTTCCAATCTTGAAAACGAGCACTTTGCTCTTCTTCGAGTTATACCTCAGTCCATGCTCCGCCGCATACGCCTCACAGATTGACACCAGCATACGCACCGCCCCCACCGACGGTCCCAGCAGTACCATGTTGTCCGCATAACTGATGTTATCTACGCTCACTCCGTCTACAAAACAACCCACATAATTATGTACTGCTGAGCTCGCCGATGAGGTCATTAACATACAGATTGAATAACAGAGGAGAGGTTATCCCCCCTGTCTACGAGAGACACTGGAGCTTGGTGCTCAATAAAACTTAGGAATGTTACTTAACTAAAAAACATGCGCGGACCGAACGATTCGTGTTGCTTGAGATTTCTTAGTGTACCAATGAATATAAAAAAACAGGTAGAAAATTTTCCTTAGTCGACGATAATTTTTTGCGTGAACTACCACTACATTATCACTGCGCCTGATAGAAATCAGTTAGCAGCAACTTGACGCAAGTTGTAAAGCCACTAAAGGCTCAGGCGCAAACATCTTCCCCGCCGGTAAAAGTCTGCGGCTTTTAACTCTAACTCGATCAGGTCAGTCGCTTGAAAGGCCTTCGGTAACTTCTCTGTGTTGTTTGAACATCTGCTACGCGACATACTCCATCCAGGAAAAGTTTGCTGATTCACCCCATTCGCCAGCACAGTAGTGGTAAGTTGTCTTCCCAAAGAAGCACTAGGTCGCCAACCTTCAGTGAAGTGTCATTTTTGTGCCATTTTGATCTTTGCTGCAGCTCCGCCAGGTACTCCTTCTGCAATCTCCTCCAAAAGTGCTGCCGGATTTGTTCAAGTAGTTGGTATAGTGCCTCAGTTGACTGGAGTTGCAGTTTTCTAGGCTTGGTGAAGGCAGCTCAGTTAGCAGCCGTCCAAGCAGGAAGTGCCCAGGGGTGAGGAAAAGAAGATCATTTGGAGACGAGGACATGGGATAAAGTGGGCGACTTCTCAATAAGGCTTCCACCTGTGCCCATTACACCTCTTATTGCTTAGCGGACTTAACCCAGGCCTCCCAGATACCACCAAAGTGGGGAGCGTAAGCAGGTGAAAACAGAAATTTTATTTCCTCCTCGTTAGAAAATTCTGTAATTGCTTGGTGGTGGTGCTTCAAAAATTTGCTAATTTCTTTGGCAGCGGCTACTAAATTGCGGCCGTTGTCACTAAAATTTTCAGTAGGCTTACCCCGACGGGATATGAATCTACGTAAGGTAAGAATGAAAGCGTCCTTCGAAAGATCGCTTACTGCTTCCAAGTGTACACACTTGTACCTTAGGCAAACAAATATGCATAAATAACATTTTGTGACCCTTGTTCCGCGGCCCTTCTCTCAACGAGACGATTTCGCCCCGTGGAGAGCACAAGCGGGCATCAAAACGCCTAGAATTAGGATTGAGCAAATTATAAAAATATCTTAATGCAAAAGCATAATCTTGCTTTATCTTATGTAATTTACTATATTTATGAAATGGAATGATTGAAGAATTATCTAGCTGAGCAACAGTATTTGATTTTATTTCAGGAATTTCAGACTCGTTTTGGAGTTTATTTGGTAAGGTAGGCCAAGAGGATTCGCCTAGAAATAAAAATTCGAGCCCTGACCACCACAGATTTCAATCTTTAAGCTCTTCGGGATACACTTGCATCACATGCAGAAAGGTACAGGGCAAGACTTTAACATCCTTTTAATGGGTGACTTGCCCTCTCAGCGCGTTACGGTGGATTCCCCGTTTCGTAGTGTTGGTATAGATTTTGCAGGACCCTTTTTTGTCTCAAACAGAATGGGCCGCGGAACAAGGCTCACAAAATGTTATTTATGCATATTTGTTTGCCTAAGGTACGAGTGTGTATGGGAGACAGTACCTATTAAAAAGACATCTATTTGTGTGACAGGTTTGTACTTACCTTATTAATATAGTGGGTGAAATGCACATTTGAATAACTTTCAAAAAAATTATTTATTTTCAATCATTTACTTTCAGATCCACTGTTTACTGGACCAGTTGCAATGCCTGCCCTATGTTCAATATCTGGTGTTCTAGAAGTTCCCATCAAATGTTCAGATGACAGGTTAGTATTATCTCATGATAACCACAAAATGCCAACGACCTTGACAAGCAAATTTGAAAATTTCGGGCAGTTTCCAAAGCCAGATGTGTTTGCAGAGCAATTCCAAGCAACAGACGTGTCTGTGATAAACATTTTAGAAATTCATGTGTCCAATTTCACCTGTGTTTGAACCTGGCCCTTTTTTTTTTTTTTTTTATGGATGGGAAATCATCAAATGACTCCTCCCGCTCTGGGTGAAGCAAGAGGGAGTGTCAGAGTGTCAGGTGCTTACTGACTAAAACCCATCCGTGTTCCTCCTGGTGCCCTTTGCGTTCCAAGGCTACGGCACCTCTTTCGAACAGATTCCGCAGCCCCAGCAGGCACCTGCCCTAGCGGGCCCCGTCTTCCACGCTGACATCTCTTTGAGGAGCGCTGGGATCGCAGCGCGCCGCCGACCCGGGCCTAGTTCTGATCAGACGGCGAGCCACCCACTGCTCGCCGTCCGCAGGCCCGCGCCTACGGTGTGAACCTGGCCCTACATTCAGTATCGGGTGTTCAAGAGCTAAAAAGCACTGACTTAATTGGTTAAAATTTATCCGTCTAACTCTTTTAAAATAAATGTTTACAATATTTTTTGTATCTTACAGTATTTTTCCGGCATTTTCCTTTTGACACCCCATTGAATCCACCCCGAGCCAGGATATTACAAGATAAATGATCATCATACTTGCTCTTAAATTGGGGGTACCTATTATTGTAGTCGTTTGATGTGTGCTCCACTGTTCCTAGGGTGGAAAAACTATATATCGATTCGACACAGATTCCATCTATCCACTCTGGCTCAGGGTGGATTCTCAGACATACGTTTCCGAGTATTCACCCTAGGGTGTATTTTACAGGGTTACAAAAATCGAAATGCCATATATTTCTTATTACACGTAAATACTGTGTATCGTTTATAAAAACCACCTTATTATTATTACAGTATAAACAAAAACAAGTTTAGAAATTACAACTAAGTTATGCATAGCTCATACATTGTATTTTAGACAATCTAAAATATGTAATTTATACAATCTAAAATGGTTGAACTATTTTATTTCTTGTGAAAAAAGGATGCAGTTATGTTGTTTAAGACAGGGTTTAAGATTCCTTATCATCAGAATGTAGTTGTTCTGAAAATTATGTAGGTATTATTTAGATGCAGTGTATCGTCGTTTCGCTGCCAAATCTGATATGTGCATTTCTATGATATTTTCTTGTTACTTTTATCCTTTAAAATCAAGTACATTAACAGTACATTTTATCATTTTCACTTGTATCTCAGTGCATACGGCATTTTGAAATTATGACTTAGTCAAATATCTTAAATTAATCATTATTTAAAACAGATTATTGTCTCCCTAGTCAACTTGATGAAAAACAAGCGCAATTTTAAGTTTGCCAAGTACTTTTTTACATAATATATTTTTCTAGCAGACCTACATACAGACTTGCAAACATCTAGACTAATAATCACGGCATTAATGTACAAACGCTTATCTATACTTCTATACTAATATATAAAGCTGAAGAGTTTGTTTGTTTCTTCGTTTACTTGAACGCACTAATCTCAGGAACTACAAGTCCGATTTGAAAAAATATTTTAGTGTTAGATAGCCCATTTATTGAGGAAGGCTAAGACCAATAGGAACGGAGCAGTAATGAAAATTGTGACGCAGACGAAGTTGCGAGGGTCAACCACAGAGTACATTGTATATAGTGAGATAGAGACGTCACTCGAACATTTTATAGCGCCCTCTGGCAACAACTAAAAACAACAATCCATGAAGATATATACGCATACCTAGCCACAGAGTACATTGTATATTGTACCTAGCTTCAAATCTTCAGTAGGCCTTGTAAAATATATTATGTGCTGTTATTTTCTTTACTTTTATTTTAAGCAGTAGTTTTTTTATATGAAATAAAACATGAGATACATTGAAATCCTTTATTTATATCTTTTATTTCAATATTTGATGGCCAATACCTGAATTTTGTCCTCTACATCATAATCTTTTCTTGATCCACATAATAATTTATTTGTATCTTTACACCAATTGTAAATAAATATATTAGTGCTTATTTCTTCAATTTTTGAAATTAATTGCACTTTGTGTTCGTTACATTTAATAAAACTATAATCTATAATAATTGAAAATATTGTTTTCATATATTGTCTGATGTTTTTCTTTTTACAATCTTTTTTTAATATAGCAGTGACAATATCTTGTATACTTGAAAAACATTTCATTAGTGAGATGGAAGGATACGTAAGGCAAGTTTTATTTTTAAAATATTCCCTAAAATTAAGATAGCAATTTTCTTTACTTTCACTGTAAAACGAATTCTTGCAATTTTTGCATTTTTTTACTTTTAATTTCCGCAATACGTATCCTGTCACATACTCTAATTGTGCCTTTATCTTTGGGTCTTGTCTTTTGATCTCTAGTTCTACAAAGATATTGTCACTGTTAACATCATCAAAATCAACTTCAGTTGTATAACTTGGCGTCTCATGTTTCTTAAAAAAGAGGTTTTTCAAAGATTTAAAATTTATGCATTTATCAACTTCACAGTTGGACCCTGGCGAATGCGTATTACTAAAATTATTAATTAGTAAAGAAGCGTAGGCTGCTTCGAAGCCAACACACGATGGTGACGTATTACGATATCCGTGGCTTCGAATGCAGCCAAAAAAGTTTTCTAATGGGTCCTGGTTGAAATGTCTCATCCATAGAGACGTCATGTTATACTGCTTAGCTAATACAGATACAAGATATTCAATATTTTCAATTGTCTGCAACCAATTTACAATTGATGGTACAACACCAGATTTTCTCTTAGTACTAAATTTCATTGAGCTTATTATTTTTTTTGCATTAGCCCATAGTGTTCGGTGAGTTGAGTTTGGAGTTACTGGTCCAAGCAGAGGTTTCCCAGCCCTTTTTTTTGAATTTTCGTAGCTCCCATTAACCGAGTCGAATAGATCGTCGAAAAATAAAAGCAAATCTGCTGTTTCTTGGCATTCCTTTGGCAGAATTCCCATATCTGGAAAAGCAAGACAAATTCATTAACATCAAATAATCATTAAATTTGTTAAGTTATAACAATAACATTATGTTTGATTAACATTTATAAATTATTTATCTATAATTATTTAGACTAAGTGAATCTTTTATAAGCCAACTTCAAAAAAGGAGGTTATCAATTTGACCCATATTGTCAGAATTGCAGTTTATATCTGTTAGTCAATACCAACTGCTTCTAAACACGTATGCCAAACATAAGTGTATGTATGTCCATGAATATATCAAAAAATTTAAGTCGATTACAAATAATCATTTTCTTTTAATATTTTTAAAGCGCCATCTCTTTGATCGATATTGGAACTTATGTAATTTATATATTTCCATTTTAAAGTTTGCTAAGAAGGAATGTCAATGTTATTATGTTTATTACTTACTTGCGAGGTATCCCATATTTGCTGCAACAGAGCGACTAAAAACCTGTGTTGCACATTTCACTTTCATTTTAGATATTTTGTTTGGGATAACATGTCTGTCGGTCAATTTAGGCATCAGCCTTATCCCCTTGTATGCAGGATTTTCATGGTATAGTTGTATGACATGATCCCATTTAGCTGTCTTTTCTTGACCATCTATTTGAAATATTAAATGTTTAGTAATCAAATTGTTCCTGATTCCTTTAATAAGGTGAGGAGGATCATAAAGTGGTATTACTTCTACTCCGTCTACCTCAAATATTTTATTCTTCTTCACTTTTTGCTGTCTCAAGTAATGTTCCATGGTGTCTTTGATAAGCAAATTAATTGCACTTACATTTGTAGCACCTTGGTCACATACAGTTGCTATAACTTTGAGCCCAATGGCATGCAATTTTCTTATTATAAGCTTTATTTGTGAAGCCAATTCCAAAGCTGGTGTGGTGCTTGCACAAAATGTGTATGAAATAGGTTGCTTATAATTTTTTTGCACGCCTCTCACCATAAACACCAGGGCGTGGTCTGCAATTTTTTCATAAATGGTAGAGCCATTATTAACAAAACCACTCACACTATCTGTTCTTTTATTATAATCGAAGTGTGGGGTAAGAGCAACTTCGTCAAAAAGTAAAATGCATAACTTTTCCGATGCTTTCATTTTTTTCACTTTTTTTTCTAGCTCTATAAATAAGTTTTCATTGACTCCTGGGTGCAATGAAGCCTGTGAAATCATCCTGGTGAGTGTTAATGGGGAAGGCAGAACAAAAAACTTTCTAAGCCAGCGGTATGCTCTGGGTCCCTGCTTATACAGGGCTAAGGCCATAATTTTTTCGTCTTTAGTAAATCTGCAGCCTAATTTATGTTTCCCTGCTTCTCGGAATTGTAGGCTAGTAAAAATATTTGCTGCTGGTGAAAATTTGCCAAGTGCTTTTTTAAATGTTGCATTTTCTGATAGTTTTAAAGCTTTCTTTAATCTTATCATTGCAGAATCCTTTTGTCCTTGTAATTTTTTAATCTTATTCTTCAGCATAATTGTCTCTGAATCAAAACTTCTGAAAATCGTTCTTTTGACATCTTGATTGCCTGCAAGTAAATACAAATTATGACTTTAATTCTAGTTAGTTCAGAAAAGTAAAACAATACCAGTTATGGTAATGAATGGAGTGAATGATAGTGTGATGACAGGGAAGAGTCGAAGATAATTAGATGTTTAAATTATGAAATAATGTAATTGGTATGCTATTCTTATGTTACAACAAAACAATTCAAAAGTGGTACCTTTAGACGTTGTTGGGGCAGGTTGCTCAAATATTGATAAAGCTGGCTGATTTGGAGGTGGAATAGTTGTTTGCAACTCCTGTTCACATTTCTGACTCAAAAAGACAGTTTCCCTTGATATATCTTGTACGGGCAAAGATGAGTGGATACCTGAAAAAGAATTGAGTATATTTTATTAATATAATTATGTCATGATGCTCACATTATTGCTATACTATGTAATCTATCTATCTCTGAGGTATAGTTTCCGCACTTAGTCCTGATGTTGGACGACTGTGCATGTCACACATTATGTTAACTAACAGGCTTATTCATAATACTTGAAATATACCGAACATCTGCAGTTTTTGTCATTTTTAATATTAATCCAATACTTTTCGATGATCTAAAAAATGTTCTTAATACCCTATTATTACTTCATTCTAGTTCAAGTATATACGGGTGAATTTTCAAAGTGCTTTCATGGCCAAATCCGAAACTATGCGGAATATCGAAAAACACTAAAGTGAGTCTCGATCCATTGTTACATTTTAAGAAAACTTAAAATGTAAAAATGGATTTTTGAAAAATCGTTGTTCCTACCCAGGAATCGAACCGGTTGATTTTGAAAAATAAAATAACACCTGTATTATTATACTATGCGAAATTGTAGCTGTTATGGATCAAATTCTGGGAAATTATGTAGCCGGTATGCTACTTATGTAAAAACAAAATAATAAAAAAATGGCACCTTTAGATGTTGTTGGAGTAGGTTGCTCAAATATTGATGGAGCTGGCTGAATTGGAGGCGGAACAGTCGTTTGCAACAACTGTTCACATTTCTGACCCAATGAAAAGATTTCCCTTGATAAATTAGTTACATCTTGTAAGGGTAAAAATGAGTGGATACCTGAAAAAAAATTAAGTATATTTTATTAATAAAATTATGGCATGATGCTTACATTCATTCATCTCTGGGGTATAGTTTCCGCACTTAAAGTCACTGTTTTGTCAATACAATCTGTGGAAATATCAACTGTCTACCTATTACGGTTCTTGAGATACAGCCCGCTGACAGACATACGGACGGATGGACGAATGGACGGGCGGACAGCGGAGGCTTAGTAATAGGGTTCCGTTGGTTACCCTTTGGGTACGGAACCCTAAAAATGAAACTTTATGAGGTGGAGTGCCATCATTATCAAGCTCGCTTCGCTCGCTCTTGAATTTTACAATCTCTCAGTTTCTTAACCTTTTCTGTATGAGGCAAAAAATTACTTCTACATAGACATTGATTCCAGGCCCCCCCTGGAAAAAATCCCTAGATAGACCAATGCCCGCGCAACTTCGCCTGATTTGCTCCAGTTGGTCTTAGCGTGATTATATAGATAGCCTGTAGCTATCCTCGATAAATGGGCTATCTAACACTGAAAGCATTTTTCAAATCTGACCCGTAGTTCCTGAGATTAGCGCGTTCAAGCAAACAAACTCTTTAACCTTATATATTAGTACTAGTTGACCCGCGCTACTTCGTCGGCGTCACAATTAATTACTGCTCCGCTCCTATTGGTCTTAGCGTGATGATATATAGCCTATAGCCTTTCTCGATAAATGAGCTATCTAACACTGACATAATTTTTCAAATCGGACCTGTACTTCCTGAGATTAGCGCGTTCAAGCAAACAAACAAACTCTGCAGCTTTATATATTAATATAGATAAAGATAGAGTATAAGTATATACGGGTGAATTTTTAAAGTGCTTTCATGACCAAATCCGAAACTATGAGGAATATCGAAAAACACTGAAAGGAGTCTCGAGCCCGATTTTGAAGAAAACTGGATTTTTGAAAAATCGTTGTTCCTACCCAGTTATCAAACCTATTGATTTTGAAAAAAAAAAACCTGTTCTATTACACTTTCCGAAAGTAACGAGGATCAAATTCTGGGAAATAATGAAGTTGGTATGCTATACTTATGTTACAACAAAATAATAAAAAATGGCACCTTTAGATGTTGTTATGGCAGGTTGCTCAAATATTGATGGAGCTGGCTGATTTGGAGGCGGAACAGTTATTTGCAACTCCTATGTTTATCTTCTTATCTATTTTGTGGCTTTATGCCTTGCCTGACCATGAAGATGTGTACATATCTGGATAGGGCTGAGTGCCAGCTTTCCAGTGCCTATGGTTTAAGACCTAAATTCCTAGATGCCCTAAGAACTTAGCACTGAAGGTGCGTGTACATGATGGTTTTCTTCAACCACCCTACTATGTTCGAATGTGAAATGACTATTTTGTGTATACCTTCGATTTGGCTGATTTCCATCAGCCAATCAGAACACGCCCTCAGGGTGCTATCGGGAATGTGTCAGGGAAATGTGTAGCCCTACCTATTGACTATAATTTTCTTTGAAAATATGTTTTCCCCAGAACATCTTTTACGTGTTTGGGGAAAACGACAAACATATGACTTTAAATTGATTACATAGCTTACAAACTATCACTATGCAAGTACATAAGCTTCTAAATTCAGTACATAGGCCTACGACTATAGGTACATAGGTACTATCTATGCGAGTTATACAATGTTAAATGCGTCTCCGCGAACATTTCTATTACTATTTAAGTATATAAGCTTCTAACTTAAAAAACATATAGGCTTACGAATATGAGTACATAAGGCCGTTTATGCGAGTTATATAAATCAAAATGCTCCGTCGCGAACATTTCTCCCGCCGTGCAGCGCAGTGACGACTCGTTGCGATGTCGGCGCGGCGCTGCATCTCGCCGGTGAGCGACGACTGTAGTTGCGTCGCCCGTTGCCACGGTGACCGTTGTCTCGACGCGACGCTCGCCGCCCCGGCGACCGTTGCCTCGATGCTCGCCGACGCGACGCCCGTCGCTCCGGCCCGTAGCTCCGACGCTCTGGATCATTTCGGCAGCGGGATCAGCTTCTTCGCCGGACGCTTTAGAGTGCCGCCAGATGTGCGCACCTCAGCGGTCCGGACCTCTCCATCCGTCCCAGGGAAGACTGCGGTGATGCGGCCTCGCGGCCACGTGTTGCGAGGCAGCTGGCCGTCTGCGATGAGCACAGGGTCGCCCACCTGCAGACCAGGGCCACGGCTGTGGGGCTCCCGCCGGTGTTGGAGCTCGGGTAAGTACTCCCTCACCCAGCGGCGCCAGAACTGGTCGGCGAGCGCTTGCGAGCGCCGCCAGTGCTTCCTGCTGTCGACGTCTTGCTCGGTGAACACGCCGAGTGTTGGCAGTCTGGCCGAACCACCGAGTAGGAAGTGGTTCGGCGTGATGGATTCGTCGTCTTCGCTGTCGACTGACACATGTGTCAGCGGGCGGCTGTTTACCGTATACTCTGCCTCACACAACAGTGTGGACAACACCTCTTCGTGTGGGTGTTTCTCTGTGAGTACGGTGTACAATGCGGACTTCACGCAGCGGACTAGGCGCTCCCAGGCGCCTCCCATGAATGGCGCGGACGGAGTTATGAAGCGCCATGTGATGCCTCGACGACTAGCCTCTTCTCTGCAGGCGTCTCGAAGCTCGTTGTCGGCGCCGTGCATGTTGGTGCCGTTGTCGGAGTATATTTCTGTTGGGCAGCCCCGGCGCGCAGCGAAGCGGCGCAGAGCTAGAATTGCCGAGTCTGCGCTGAGGTTGGCAGCAATTTCGAGATGTACTGCCCTGGTGGTGAGACACGTGAATAGGGCCACGTATCTCTTCTGGTGCTGGCGACCGACGGTGACGGACAGTGGACCAAAGTAGTCGAGTCCAGTGTACGTAAATGGTCTCTGGTGATGAGCCAGGCGAGTCTTCGGATGGTCGCCCGTGGCGGGCACAGGAGCGTGTGCCTTTCGAATGCGACACTGCAGACAGCGTGTCACCATCATCTTCGCTGTGGGCCTCAGCTTGACAACCCAGTAGTGTTGACGTACCTCGTTGATTGTCATCTCGGTTCCACTGTGTTGCAGACTTCTGTGTGTCCAATCTATGTACAGCTGAGTGATGCGGTGATCGCCGTGTAGTATAGGCGGACGCTTGACTTCGTCGGCTATCTCGTCGGTTTTTTCTATGCGACTTCTCAGATGTATGACGTCATCTGTGAGTTCTATTTGCAGCGGACGCAATCGGCTGTCGTCTTCTATCTGTTTGTTCTCTCGCAGACTCGTCAGTTCTCGGTTGAACATTTGTTCCTGTACTGTTTGCACGAGTAACCTCTCCGCTTGTCGGAGGTATTCGGCTTCTATTATATTATTTTTTGACGCCACTGTGGACGTCACTGATGCTTTAGGAGGGGGCTTAGCCGTCTTTGTACGTTTCCTCCAATCTGGATCCGATTCCTTGTCTTTCTGTGTTCTTTTATAGAACGTTTTCTCTGTCGGTCCTCGAGTGATTGAGACGAAGCGCAATACGTTCGCTGTCGCTCTTAGGAGTCGTTCCCACTTCGAGAATCTGGCCGGATCGGGTATGACCTCGGAGAGTCTTCGGTCTGTTTTCTGTTTGATGTTGACGGTTAGGGTTCTCTCTTCACCCGTCTGATCGTCAATCGGCGGTTTTTCAGTTGGCCACGACATCGGTTCTTCATAGAGAAAGCTGGGGCCACGATACCATTCGTGCGATGAATTGAATTCCAATGGTACGTCACGAGTGGCAATGTCTGCCACGTTCCTTTTCGTGGGTACCCATCGCCAGTCTTCGACTTTGCTATTTTCTTCTATGGCGGCTATTCTGTGGGCTACGAAGGGCTTGTACACTCGAGCTCCTCTTCTAATCCAGGTCAGCACGGTTTTGCTGTCTGACCAGTAGGTTACGGAGTCCGGTTTTACTCCGTGCTCGCGTATCACAGCTGCAGCCACGCGGGTTCCCATCACCGCGGCCTGCAGTTCGAGTCGAGGTATCGATTGCAGCTTGAGTGGTGCCACCTTTGCCTTTGCCATGACGAGGCTTACGTGCGTCATGCCATCTGACGTGGAGATCCGCCAATACACTGCTGCGGCGAATGCTTTCTCGCTGGCGTCGGTGAAGACATGGACTTGGGTCTCTGTTGCTTCACTATATCCCGGGTAACATCTCGGTACTGTGATGTCTTTGAGGTTTTCCAAGTGTCGGATCCAACCTCTCCACGATGTGGCCAGGTCTGTATCGAGTGACTGATCCCAGTCGACTCCTCTTCTCCATGCTTCCTGGAGTATTTGCTTGGCGCGTACTGTGACTGGTGAGGCTAAGCCAAGCGGGTCATATAATGACATAACTATTCTGAGTGCCTCTCTTTTAGTGGGTACGTCTTTCTCTAAGACTCCACTCGGTAGACGCGCTAGGGCCAGGTTGAAACCCAGCGTGTCTGCACTTGGTCTCCAGATTAGACCAAGTATCTTTTCTATATTTTCTGTGTCGCCGATATTGACGACATCTGTTGGCGTTTGCGACGGCTCTATTTCTTTTATGACGTTGGCGTCATTCGATACCCATTTCTTAATTTCAAAACGGGCCTGTTGGTGTATTTTCTTCACCGCTTTTGCTATGCGCGTCGCTTCTTCTGTGGTCCTGTAGCTATCCAGATAATCGTCCATGTAATGATTACGAATGATGGCTTCAACTGCCTCTGGTTGCTGTTCTATGTGCATCTTCGCGTTCCAGTCTTTCGCGAAGATAGCTGTACATGGTGAGCTGGCCGCGCCGAATATGATTGACGTCATTCTATATTCTTCGGGAGCTCCCACTCTTCTGTCGCCTCTCCACAGATATCGGAGGGCGTCTCTGTCCTCTTGTCGGACTTTCACCTGCATAAACATTTCGGCAATATCGCCCGAAATGGCTATGGGGTGTCTACGGAACCTCATCATGACGCCGGGCAGCGACTGTAACAGGTCTGGCCCTGTGAGTAGGAAGTCGTTCAAAGACATTCCATTCGATTTAGCTGCGGCGTCGTGTACTATACGGAACTTCTCTGGCTTCATTGGGTTGAAGACATCGAAATGAGGTAAGTACCAGGTTCTTCCTGGTGTACTATTTTTGGGCGCCTTCTCGGCGTACCCTTTCTGTAGGAGCGAGTCCATCTGTTCCGTATATCTATCTCGAAGAGTCGAATTATTATCGAGTTTCTTCTCTATAGAGACAAGCCGCTTGTGGGCTGTCCCGTAACTATCGGGCATTTCAAATTTTTCTTGCTTCCATAGCATTGCGGTTTCTATGTGCCCATTTTCTATTTGTTTGGTGTGTCGTTTCAAGATGTCTTCTGCCTTCTTTTCGGGGTCAGAAGTTGGACGTTGCGGATTAACTATTAACGATTCTAATGCGAAATATTTACGGAGCTGTTCATCAAGGTTTTCGTCTCTTGATGCTGTGTTGTTCACATAGTGCACCTGTTGACCGAGTATTCTATTGTGCGCGCCATGTAAGGTCCATCCCAGAGTCGTGAGTGACGCTATGGGCTGGTGTTTCGGGCCTCTTCTTACTTCACTGGCTAACAATAAGTGCCAGTTGTCTTGGCCGATCAGAATCTTGGGCGCGCCGACTTCGTACACCAGCTGTTGTTTCAAGTCGCTGAGATGCTTGCAGTATGTGACATCTTCCTCTTTAACTGTTTGCGGCGTGAGGTTGAGCTTCGGTATGGTGCGCGCTCTGAACGGCACCCTGTTCTTTAGCTGGCTCGCGAGCTTTACTGTCACTCTGCGTGAGCAAGGAGTGTCGATCGTGGTGTCACCGATCGCTCCAATCTTGAGCGGGTCGATGCGTCCTTCGGCTCCGACTTGAGTAGCGAGGTCCTCGTCCATCAACGATACGGTTGATCCATCGTCGAGAAGGGCGAACGTAGACGCCTCTCCCGCCGGTCCAATCACCCGGACCGGTACTATCTTGAGGTAGGCGTGACTCGACGATGTTCGCGAACTGGCAACCACTTCTTTGGTATCTTGTGGTTCGAGGATCTTCGGTTTTTCGGCGGCCGCTGTAGCGAGCTTCTTCTCATAATGGAGTAAGCGATTGTGGCTGGCTTTACATCCCTTGATGCCACATCTGTTCGATTTGCACTGGTGTCGCTCGCGTCGAAACTTCATGCAGCGATAGCACAGATTGAGCTTCTTCGCTAGCTCCCATCTCTGGTAGCTGTTGCCCTCCTTGAACTTCCGACAATCGCGTTCTATGTGCCCATCTTTCCCACATACGCGGCATCTGTCGGCCGGTTTTTCTGTTGTTGTGTGGGTTCTCTGTGCCGTACGTCTGTTTGATGGGCCCTCTGTTGCGTTGATGTTCTCAGCGGGAGCAAATGCGCTGCAGAAGCGAGCTTGTTCAGTGATGAATTCGCTGAACAACGATAGATCAGGTAATGACTGATACTTCTCCGTATATATTCGGTACCACTGAACTCGAATAGAGTTTGGTAGCTTCTCTGTCAATGTTCGCATTAGTTCAGCATTGATCAAGTAGTGATCCTTCTTCAGTGCTCGTAACGTGACGATAGCACATCTCACTCGACTTGCGAACGTGCAAATGTCTTTCGGATTCTCGCTGCACCGTGTCAGTCCGCGCAGTCTATCTGTTTCGGCTTGCGCTATCGAGTCCGGTCTTCCGAATTGCAGCTCCAGTTCCTTCATAATATCGTCTGGTCTTGCATGTCCGATGAGTTCTGAGCTCACTGTATCGAGTGCACGTCCGTGTAGGCTCCTTCTGAGCCTTGCTGTGTTCTCGACATCGTTGAAATATCTTCGAGTTGTCTCGTAAATGGCTCGAAACGACAACCATTCTGTGTGTGCACCACTGAAGTTCGGTAAAGTCATGATGACCTTTGACGGTGAGGACGAATTCTGTTCTGTTTTCCTGTCAGCTAGCGATGCTATAGCTGCTGTTAAGTCCGTTATGAACGGCTGTAATCTATTTTCCCCATTGTCTTCTATTTTCTTCGGTGGTGCTATCTGTTTAGTCGCTTCATCGACTTTCGGCTCTTGCTCCGGTACTTGCGCTCGACGAGAGTCCACTATCGGTACGGAGTCCACGGGGGGAGGCAATTGCTGCTCGCAGCTTCTATCTATTCTATTCTGTATGTCTCCCTCGGCGGCGTTGGTCTCTCTCTGATCAGGAACAGGTTCCGGTGCCTCTTCCAGCCAGGAACGCACGTACTCGTCGTTCGAGTTTCTGTCTTCTATGTAATCGTCGTCCGATTCTTGTTCGGCTCTCTGAAGTGCTAACTGTGCAAGCTCCAACTTAATCTTGAGTAAGTCTTCGCGTGCTTTCGCGACTTTTCTATAAGACCGCGTCGTCCTTCCCACGGTCGACGGCGGCTTGCTACGTTCGATACGTTCAATACGGGCGTCACCCCGGGTAGTCACCGGCAGGATTCGGCTGTATGTTCTATCTGTTGGCCTCAGTGTACTGTCTGAAGGCGCTTCAAATCTGGCTCCCTTCTTTGAGGTCGCTGGTGGTTCTGTTCGCTCCTCCTGTTCAACTGGAGCGGGGGATGAAGACAATTCTTCGCTGTGCGACTGCAACGGCTGTGTTCCTTCAGTCGTGGATGGTGAACGCGGCGGTAACTGGTGACGGGTGATGGGAGCCCTTTCGGTTGGTTCCCTGTTTAGGTCTACCGCCCACGCCTCAGGTGTCTTCCCACGCGACCTCGTGATCGGCATGATTGGTCTTCAAGTCGATTCTTCTTCAAAATTTTCAAAGTTCAAAATCTTCGAAAAATTTTCTATGTTCCGAGTCGGTCTATGTTTTCTATATGTAGAATCTTCTCAAAATTTTCAAAGTCCAAATTCTTCAAAAATTTTCTATGTCCCGAATCAGTCTATGTTTTCTATATGTAGAATCTTCTCAAAATTTTCAAAGTCCAAATTCTTCAAAAATTTTCTATGTCCCGAATCAGTCTATGTTTTCTAAGTGCAGAAACTTCTCAAAATTTTCAAAGTCAAAAATCTTCAAAAATTTTCTATGTCCCGAATCAATCTATGTTTTCTATATGTAGAATCTTCTCAAAATTTTCAAAGTCCAAATTCTTCAAAAATTTTCTATGTCCCGAATCAGTCTATGTTTTCTAAGTGCAGAAACTTCTCAAAATTTTCAAAGTCAAAAATCTTCAAAAATTTTCTATGTCCCGAATCAATCTATGTTTTCTATATGTAGAATCTTCTCAAAATTTTCAAAGTCCAAATTCTTTAAAAATTTTCTATGTCCCGAATCAATCTATATTTTCTATATGTAGAATCTTCTCAAAATTTTCAAAGTCAAAAATCTTCAAAAATTTTCTATGTCCCGAATCAATCTATATTTTCTAAGTTCAGATGATCAAATTTTTCTAAGTCCCAGTATGAATCTTCGAAATTTTTCTAAGTGTCAGCTTCTATATTCGAAAATTTTCTAAGTGTCAGGTTCAATCCTCAAAATTTTTTCTAAGTCTCAGGTTCTGTCTTCAAAATTTTTTTCTAAGTCCCAGCTTCTATGTTTGAAAAATTTTCTAAGTGTTGGGTTCAATCCTCAAAATTTTTCTAAGTCCCAGGTTTGGTCTTCAAAATCTTCCCAAGTCCAGGTTCAACTTTCAAATTTTCTCGAAGTCCAGGATTCCTTAGAAATCTTCTAAGTCCAGACGCGATCCTTCAGTGTTTCAGGAAAACTTTCAAAGTCCAAAGTTTCGGGGTGAGTCCTTAAGGGTGGCTCCCGAAGGGTAGTTTTCTCCAAGGGCAGTCCTCACGATGAACCACGATGCTGAGTTTGAGGCTTCTTCACAGGAACGTCATTCGACGATTAGCTTCGGATCTGTTTCGGATGAGTCTTCAAGGGATGATTCTTGAAGGGTTGATTCGGGAACGGATACCAATTGACATACTGTTAAGAAACAAGATACGGGGTGCGTATATTTGGCTCTTGTGCCAAACTATATCGCAGGGCTTCGGCTTGAGTCTTCAAGGCTTGTTTCTTCAAGGGTTGATTCTTCAAGGGATGATTCGGGAACGGATACGTTTTGACATACTGTTTAAGAAACAAGATACGGGGTGCGTATATTTGGCTCTTGTGCCAAACTATATCGCAGGGCTTCGGCTTGAGTCTTCAAGGCTTGTTTCTTCAAGGGTTGATTCTTCAAGGGATGATTCGGGAACGGATACGTTTTGACATACTGTTAAGAAACAAGATGTACGGGTGCGGAGATCCGGCTATCGAAGGACCAAAAAATTTGGTCCGAAATCCGGCTCGAAGGACCAAAAAATGTACCGGACGGGCGTGATCGACTGGAACGGGGTTGTGATGGGGTAGGTCTATCCTTTTTCTTCTCCTCCGAAGTGAACTGTGACCGACCGACGACGTCCAGCCGCGCTGACGTCCTGTACCGAAAACTAGGGTTTTCCGCACCACACGTACAACGTTCTTCTATCTTGCCAAGTACTTGCTGTCTTCGGGGTAGATTGGGGTGCAGGGTGAATGCTTACCAGGGTTAAATAATAGGCAGGAATTTGAGGACACTGCAGCTAATGGTTTAAGGGCAAAGTCGCGAGTACTGTGATTCTATTTATAGATTCTATAATTTCTTCTGCCGGTGACTACGAATTGGCTATTTTTAACCATTTACTAAGGTACGAGGATACTTTACCGTAACGAGGCCCAAAAACCACTAACTGCTTCAGTTTATTTTAACTGCAAATTTTTACTATGGTTCTATGACATTTTCGGCTATATCTAGGTCTATTCTAGGTCTGGATGGGGGTTGACGCACCTCTATTCGAATCCCCCGAAATTCCCCGTCGAACGGGTTGGAAATCAACCCCTCAACCCTGCCCACTAGTGGGCTTGTTGCATTTAACTATCAAAAATATCACAAGTTTTGAGCTTGCTTACTATTTGGGGTTGATTCCCCGAAAAACTGTGCCCCATGGGCTATGAAACTATCTATATTCGGGTAGGTGCATCATCCCTCCATCCAGCTACACAACTTACCAAGCCACCCCTCCAAGGGTGGAGGTACTATAGGTCAGGAACCCGGGAGAGGATAAAAAACTATGTTTATCTTCTTATCTATTTTGTGGCTTTATGCCTTGCCTGACCATGAAGATGTGTACATATCTGGATAGGGCTGAGTGCCAGCTTTCCAGTGCCTATGGTTTAAGACCTAAATTCCTAGATGCCCTAAGAACTTAGCACTGAAGGTGCGTGTACATGATGGTTTTCTTCAACCACCCTACTATGTTCGAATGTGAAATGACTATTTTGTGTATACCTTCGATTTGGCTGATTTCCATCAGCCAATCAGAACACGCCCTCAGGGTGCTATCGGGAATGTGTCAGGGAAATGTGTAGCCCTACCTATTGACTATAATTTTCTTTGAAAATATGTTTTCCCCAGAACATCTTTTACGTGTTTGGGGAAAACGACAAACATATGACTTTAAATTGATTACATAGCTTACAAACTATCACTATGCAAGTACATAAGCTTCTAAATTCAGTACATAGGCCTACGACTATAGGTACATAGGTACTATCTATGCGAGTTATACAATGTTAAATGCGTCTCCGCGAACATTTCTATTACTATTTAAGTATATAAGCTTCTAACTTAAAAAACATATAGGCTTACGAATATGAGTACATAAGGCCGTTTATGCGAGTTATATAAATCAAAATGCTCCGTCGCGAACATTTACTATCTATTAGTTAATATTCGCTCTGTACGCATATTGGAGTTATTTTTCATGTATGATTTATTACGGTGGGCGGTTAATTGTCTCAATGAAACCACACTTTTCTGTTGTATGTAGGATATTTAATTTCCGTAAATTCTGTAATGATTTTATCTTTAATGTGCATCGCATTAGAAACATTGGTAGTTACTTTTATTTGGCTCACTGTGTGTGTCACTTTATTATTAATGAACTTACTTTATGTTAAGTTGGTTGGTGTTTGGATTAGAATAGTCCCTATTAGAGTTATATTTGAGTTACAGGTTGTTGAAGAATATGTTAAAGAACTGCGTTCTTGGTGGGCGGAATGTCCAAAGCGGTGCCAAACACCAACGCAATGCATCGTTTAAGTCTTACACACACACATATCTAATACAGTCCACTTAGTTTAACGTTACACATTTGTAAAAAAAAAAACAGTATTAAATCAACTGTTACCACAACGACACGTCTTCTTATTCGCAAAACAACCCTCAAGCAAAAGTGCACCTTATCGCCCTAAAGAATTGATTTTTACTCAGACGTAAATCCAAGCTAACTTTAAAACTAAAGAAGATAGATAAGTTTTAATGATTTAACTTGTTTCATTTGCAAATTGTAAGAACCTTTCTCATAGATATTTTTTTTATAACTTCAAAAACAAAAAAGTTATGAATTTTTATGTAAAAAAAATAGTTTTTCTGCTCTCCTGAAAAGTCGGGTTTTGGTTTATACGACCTTTCTACCCAAAGGTATCGATATGTTAACTTTTACTTTAATAATATATAACATAGATACTTTAATAACAGTGTGTGATAGCCGTACGTTACAGTTAACTTACAGTATCCGGTGTTTAACACGTCGTCGTCGTGTACTGTTGTGTTGCAAAATAACAGATTTTTGAAGCTATTAACACTAATAATTACAGAATTCTTTTCTTTGCTTCTCTCATACAAGTATCCTGTTTGGCTATAATAAAATATTATTCCTGAATTTTTCTCCATTGACGACATCATGGTCCCTCTGGTATCAGAGTACCTACTGAACAAGTGTTCACGTGCCTCACCGACGTCGAGTCAAGCTAGCTCGCGAATAGTGTTTCTCAAAGGCTTTCTCGTAGCTCGCACGTCTGCGCCGCTAGCCGCAAGCCGTGAGCCAGCCATTTCAATTTTTGCTAAACCGCACTAGCGAGCGGACGTTAATTGTACGCGTACATTAACGCGACTTGAGCGTACATTAACGCGACTTTTAAAATACCGGCTAACTTTATCAAAGAAAACCTTGCAACTTTCATAGTGTGTATTTCTATTATTTATTTGTTCGTGTAAAACATGGATAAGGATCACGTGAAACTGAAGTTTGTGAACGAGAATCACAAAACTTTGGAGCAAAGTTTTGTCAACGAGGTCGAGATGATGTCCGGCAAACGGAATAATTTTCAAGTGATGGACTCCGAGAGGGGACTGGATAACCATTCTGTAAGTTTTAATGTAATCTTTATTTTTATAACGATAATTAGGGTAAAAAATTTGCAAAAACTTCGAAAAAAACATCAAATAATTTCTGTCGGTCGTCGTCTTTCAGCTTGAGTATTCTTAGGCCTTAGTCAATTTTTCGAAGATTTTTTTTTATGGAATTTGACCATTTTTATTGCAGCAACTGATTAATTTGTCTATAGAAACCATTTATGTTCTGAGAAGCATGGCCTTACGTTACGACGGACGCACCGTTTCCGACTTATAAAAATTTTTCTAAGTCCCAAAACTTTTTTTTCTATTTAAAGAAAACACAACAAAGAATTTTTCTAGATAAAGTTAAATTTAAAAATATATAACAGTTTATGCTAGTGATCGCAACTTTTTATTATGTGTGTAGTCGCGCCTGCCACTAGGCCACGCCTATATTGGCCACTCAACGCCTCGATCCCGCGGGTGGGTAACCCTGGCTACCCTTAGAAGCTCGTGGCTAGATAATAACAGCCGCACGGGTCGATCTTGAAGGTTAAGCAACGCTTGCAAAGGTTGGCCTATGAATGGGTGACCATCTTAACATAACGAGTTTCCTCCGTGCCTCGGAAAGCACGTTAAGCCGTTGGTCCCGGCTGTCATTTGTAGATCTTTGGCAGTCGTTACGGATTGTCAGAAGCCAGTAAATCTGACTCCAGTCTTGCCAAGATGTACCGTGTTACCCAGTTAATGGGTTGTGGAGGTCTGGTAGGCAGCCACTCCACGTAAAACACTGGTATTCGCGGATTTTTTAACGCGCGATTTTTTTTTCGCAAGTGCAGATACTCGCACAGGATTCAATGTGTTACAGAATAGGGAACATGCAATATTTCTATTTTTGCTTTAATTTTAAAGAACTCCATCTAGAATAGACCACCACATAAATAAAAACGCTTTAATTTGTTACCAAAATTGCGTTTTTAAACAGACAGTTTAAAGGTTCGCGCGAAAACGGACGATGTCGTCACTCGTGTCTATCAGTGGATTCAGTGGTCAAGAACTGTCATAACTCAAAGAAGGTTGCCTTTTCGTTGGCATAACAGCAGATACGTCACTAAACGCTAATTGTTGTTTTTAAATACGTTCCGTATCACGTTACTTTAATTCATTATTTTGTTATGTTTCTTTGATCACTCCTGATAAGTTCATGACCTATAAAAACATACCACTGCCTTTGGGATTTGCCGCGCGAAGCGAACAAACAATAATACGTGTTACAAGTCACTCTAAACTAGTAAAAAATTAATAGATATTCTCCGTTGTTTTAAGAGCAATATCGATTCAGTATTAAACAAGAAACATAATACATAAGCCAATAAAAGTGTTACCGATTAAATATCTACAAGTTACTCATCAAAAGTGAAGAAATAAGCAATTTTTTATTTAACTCAACGGCCATAACAAAAGCGTCACAAGTTCAAGCAGCAGTGAGTCATAGCTTTGCGAGACCGCCCCTAATCGCTGATTGGCGGTGAGTCAGACACGAAACGGCTCGACGCGCGACCTTGGGCCTTAGAAAAGGTGTAAATCGACTGTCGCTAACGCTATCGAAAAGTCCAAAATGTATGGGAATGACACCTCTCCGGTACCGTCAACACCCAGGTGGGTCCCTGTGGATCCATCCGACCCGTAGACAGAGAATAGGGTATAGACAAGTCCTCAGCGTATAACGGTAAGGGATAGCGATAGTTCGACATAAGTACATCATTACAACTTCGTGCATTTAATATTGCCATACCTAGACTTTTACCCCCATTAATAATTGAAAATTGAAACAGTCTTCGGAGTTATATAGGCTGAAAGAGGGTTAAATACCCAATAATATTTTGGTATCATTGGGTATTTAAGTTTGTTTTACAACTGCCCGTTTCTTGTTTCCCTCTAATTTAGGGAATTCTCCACACGTTGGCAACGCTGAGATGCTTTTTTTATTTCAACGTCACGTCATTCTGACATTTGCATATTTGACTTTTATTCGATACGTCTTGTTATTTTATTTTCACAATTTCTAAAATTATAATAAAATCTGAAAGTATTTAATAGAAACAGAAACTTTAGCCACGTTTAAAATAATCCATAAAATTCTTCCGTTACTGACTGACTGACAGACAACGCGCAGTCGAAACTACAGTTTGTAGAAAGCTGTTTGGCACGTAGGTTCCTTGGGAAGTGTAAACGAGCACTTAGAGAGGATTTCCCAAAATTCCTACGGGAACGGGAAAAGACGGGATATGCGCGTATGAAGTTGCGGGCAAAAGTTAGTTAATAAATAAAAACTATGTGTGTTTGTTTGCACTGAAAGATTTGGGTCGAATGACCCGCGAGCCTTTCGGTTTGAGCCGTACAGACTAAATACCCGTACTTAATTTTACTAAACCTAATCTATCATCTATGAAACTGTTATATTTCAAAATAATGGACATCGTTCTTCCAAATTTTTATATTAATTGGAAACGAGGCGCCACTGTCGTATGTTTACGATGATTCCACCTCAAAAGCCTCATTACCTACAAATGATACAATGAACTTATGTTACAAACACGAATATCTTATTTTTATTTAAGACGTTACCTGATAAAATGACATAAGGATGAATGAAAAAACATTGGCAAAGAAATAAATGCAAATTCTGAACTACAGGTAAAGAAAACAGAAATACTTTGGATTATTATTATTATTAGTGGACAATTTCTGCGTTTGAAATTGACCCCATGATTTGCATGAACAGTTTATGTCTGTCCAAATGTAAAAGTCGTACGCGGTGCAGGGCAGATCTTTAAGGAAAAAAGAAGCCCAAATCTACATCTACACTAATATTATAAAGAGGAAAAATATTTTGTTGGTGCGTTTGAATTCAATAGGCTCCGAAACTACTGGACCGGTTTGAAAAATTGTTTCACCATTACAATCTTACACTATCCCTGGTTAACATAGGCGGCAGAATATTTTCAATAATGTCCCAAAGGTATGGAAAAAATAACAAAAAAAAACTTATATCGTGTACGCTGCGGAAACTATTGACAATAGAAAAAATGCAAAATGTTGTACTACAGTTTTATAGAGGACATCAATATCTACAAAAAAAGTCCGCGCGGGTTATCTAACTGTTTAAGTCACAAGAACGCTTAAGTCAAAACTAACGAAAGGATTTCATTGTGCGTGATAACGATGTGACGAGACTTTGTGAGTCAATACAATTCTTTGGGTAAAACTACGGACTTAGGCCCGTATTACAGAACTACAATCAAGACTCAAAGCATTACTTAAAACTAGTCTCAGTTGGAGCTTTAATTTTAGAACTTGACTTGAGCAGAGAAACTACAATCAATAATCACCTGAGCAATGTCACTTTAAAATGAATTTTTTACGTATTGCAGAACAGTGCTTGAGGCTTGACTGAACTCCACTCAATGTGTCCTTATTTTAAAATCAGGTCAGAATCACTGCTTGAGGCGAGATTTGATCTTTGTTTTCGCAAGTGTAGTCGAGACCACGCTTGAGCATAGATTCTCATCAAATTTTTTGAGAATTTGAAGTTTGTAAATCGAGTACCTACGTAATCAAAATGGATATATATTTACAGAAGTAGATTATTATAATATTTTTTTTATAATGAGACAAATCGAACATTTAACTTAAATGTTCCTCTGAGATATTTAAGAGATACGCAGGACCCTTACCTATAATCGTGAAAACTTTAAGAACAAGTAGGTACAGGTTTTCACAAGATGTCGTGAAACATTTAATTTTACCTAATACCTCTTTATTTTCATTTATATCTTTTTTGAGTTTCTTTAGAATGCGGGTGCAACACATTCAATTTTTTTTTTTGCAGTATATGCATCAAATGTATCGAGTCAGCCTTCTCGCAAAATTCGCTGAGGTAGTCAATGCCAACAAAACTCTCAGCTCCATTTTACCCAGAACGCGCCTGTTTCAATAATTCCACATATTGTCCAGCAGTTTTGCTGTCCACAGAACATAATATGTACCTACTCTGAAGGGTTAAGGGTGGCTGTCAGTGTCAATAACGTCGTGTCGTCCGCCTCGTCCGGTTTTGATCGTGCGAAAAAAAAAGAATTGCAACAGAAAACCAACTATTGTTCAGGGTTACCAATTACCATAATGATTGCTTACTCACGTAATCAGAGATCAAAATCTCTACTCAAGCGTAGTTTCGTTTGATTTGAGTTTGAGGATAGTTCTAAAATAAACTGAACGCCTAAGTCGAGATTCTTCGCTCAAGCAGTAATCGGTTGAACGCAGTTTAAGTAGTACTTGAGTAAGGTTCTGTAATACGGGCCTTACTGACTAAAAACCCATCCGTGTTCCTCCTAGTGCCCTTTGCGGTCCAGGGTACGGTGCCTCTTTCGAACGAAGTCCGCAGCCCCAGCAGGCACTGGCCCTAGCGGGCCCCGTCTTTTGTGCTGACAGCTCTTTGAGGCGCGCGTGGAACACAGCGCGCCGTCGACCCGGGCCTGGTTCTGATCAGACGGCAAGCCACCCAAAGCTCGCCGTCCGCAGGCCCGCGCCTACAGTGGCCAAGAATCGCCCTGCGACTCGCGGGGCGTCTTCTTCTGTTGCGGCGGCTGGGGCGTGAGGTTTCCCTCTCTCTCACACGTCACCTTCCTAGTGGTCAAACTTAATGGTCAAACTGATTTGACCACGAGGAATTCTGTTCCGGATAGTCAAACTACTTAGTTTAACAAAAAATATCCACCCTTTATGGTTCGCTTATATTTTTTTTTTTTACTATTGTTAGGCATGCGTTTGACCACTATCTCACCTGATGGTAAGCGAGGATGTGGTCGAAGAAGGAGCACGCTTGCCTAGAAATAACCTATTCACTCTTGATTTAAAGACTCCCAGGTTGTAGCTATCAGGAAACACAGACTCCGGCAGGGAATTTTCGTTTATAGGTATACCTACATGTACAGTCATGTACAAAATTACCACCGGGCCACCACTGATCAACACTTGTATCGCCATGCATTAATTGCAGCTAACACTTCATTATGAAATCATCTCGAAGTATTTGGTCTTGGCGACGGAGAGATACTTTTCCATTAGAAGAGTTTTCTTTTTGTATTAAGGTTTGAAGTAAACGAGCAACTGTACTTTTCATGGATTTGTTTAGTTGGCCGTTCTAACTTTCGACTACATTGTTTGTGCGATGTCTCTGGCCATAAACAGATTACAGACCATTGTTTTCGGAATAATTTATTCTTAAGCCACGTTGTTTCAAAATATTTAGATAATATTTTTTTGAGATTTGGTAGTATTGGGAGTAGGTATCAGTAGTTATTATACTCCCATCCTCCTTCAACTTTATTTTCAGGTAATAAAGCGAGTGCTGCACACAATCCCACTACTCTCCTATCATCTTCAGATTTAATTTTCATTTGTTTTGCCTTTTGCCATTGGCTATTTGAAATTTTATAAAAACATTTTACAATTTGGATGTCCGGAAAAAATGTTATTTATTTATTTATTTAAGGGCAACCAACAAAGCATACACCAAAAAAAAAACATAATTTCGGAACACCTGATTTAACACATGTTATAGTGTAGCCTTAATTAAAGGCTGCCACGGCATGCATTACATAACTATAGCTATAGGAAATGAAGTTCTACATTTTTGGTTAACTGTTGCAAAAAATACAAGGGAAAACTTACTAGTGTCGGTACAGTTATACAATACAAATACAATATGTTATTTTGAGGTTGTGCCTACGCCAGCCGACTTGCAAAGAAAAGAAAAAAGTAAAGTTGCAAACATTATCTTAAACTTAGCGCAATGGAAAAATGCAAATTAAAGTTTCAATTTTTTGATAGTGCCTTATGCAACATAGACTTAACTTCATGTAAAGGGTAAGACATATCTATATCTACACTAGGTGAGCATAACAAGCGGCTAAATTGAGCCTGCATTCTGTTTATGGTGGAAAAATGACCAAGATTGGTTTTAAAGCTCTTAGCACTAAACAACCGATATCTAGACTTACGAGCAAGTTTGTATGGCACATTTACATTTACCTGACTCAGCAACCGCGGACAATCTATTTGAGTATTTATTATTTTGTATAGGAACATTTGATCTAGAACCATGCGGCGATTTTCTAGACTCATGAGTTTGAAATATTTCAAGCGTGAGCAATAACTAGCTAATTTCTTGACCATATTGCAGTGATATGACAAGTGCCAGAGGAATCTTTTTTGGACTGATTCTAAGCGACGTTTATGTACCTCATAGAAAGGAGTCCAAACTATGCTACAATATTCTAATCCTGACCTGACAATTGAGTTAAAGATAGCTATTTTAGTTGAAGCGCGTTTAAAATCTTTACAGTTACGGAGAATAAAGCCTAACATTTTAAAGCTCTTAGTAGCGATTTTATCAACGTGAATATTAAACCGAAGCTTGTTATCAATATAAACACCCAAATCGCGAATCACTTCTTTCTCATGAATAATTTGGTCATTAATACTGTAATTTCGAAAATACGGTCCCTTTTTCCTAGAAAAATGTACGTGATTGCATTTGTCAGCATTCAGAAACATCTTATTATCCAAACACCACTGAGAAAAACGGTCCAAGTCATCTTGGAGTTTATATGGATCCTGATTGCTCTCTATTCGTTTTATAATTTTTAGGTCATCCGCGTACAAGTATATCTTTGAGTGTAAAAAACAAGATGCCACGTCATTTATAAATATATTGAAAAACAAGGGTCCCAGATGGGATCCTTGGGGTACGCCTGAGGGTATCAGAAATGGGTTAGATTCGTAACCGTTGACCACAACTTTAGAAGTGCGTTTCACAAGGTAAGACTTACACCACTGCAGTAGGTTTCCTGCTATTCCGATGTTGTGTAATTTTTTAACTAACAATGTGTGGTCCACCCTGTCAAACGCCTTACTAAAATCTGTGTAGATTACATCAACAGGTGTTCCACGGTCTACTGAGTCTACTACATCCGATATAAAGCACGCAAGATTTGTTCCAGTAGAACGGCTTTTCATGAAGCCATGTTGTTCAGACATCAATGTTTGTTTCACATGCCACGCAAGTATAGGGTATACTAAAGCTTCGAACACCTTACCAAATATGGACAGAATGGATACTGGTCTATAGTTATTCGCTGCGGACTTGTCACCTGACTTGATGATCGGTACTACTCGTGCTTCCTTCCAAGCTGTCGGAAAACAACCTGTGCTCAATGATTTATTATAAATCATAGAGAGCGGCTCCCCCAAAACATCACAACATTTTAAGGCAAAAATGGCAGGCAGTCCGTCAGGCCCTGGCCCCTTGTAAGGGTCCAGTCTCTTTAAAGCTTTAATGACAGAATCTGACGTTAATGCTAATTGGGTCAAAGAATCGGTATGCTGACATTGCGCGGTCTCGAATCTAGCCATATCGTTGACCATATTGCCACCACAATTATTATAAGCTGAAGAAAAACTTGCAGCAAAAATATTACAATTTTCTGCTCCGTTTCTGCCTTTGACATCGCCGTAGTGTATTGATGAAGGGTACGTACTACTACCGTTCCGTTTATGCTTTAAAAATGACCAGAAAAGCTTAGGGTTAGACGTGATCGAAGATTCGATTGACTTTATGTATTGTCTATAGTTAACAGGTATTAATTTTGAGACTCTGTCTTTCAGTAGACGATATGAAATTTTATCTAGGGGATTTTTAAATTTAGAATAAAGTGTATGGTACTTATATTTCTCTTGTAGCAGGCGAACAAGATTCTTACTATACCACACTGGATATTTGCTAGTTTTAGGCTTAGTCTTAGGTACGTATATCTCAATAATATTATAAATAATTTTGTAAAATGAGTCGACCATTGCATCAGCATCGCAACACTGTGAAAACACGTCTTGCCATGCTATCTTACTTAATTCTTGAATAATTTTGCTGTAATCAGCTCTATAGAACTTAAATTTTGGCTCCTGGTTAGGTCACAAAGTTTCCTCATGCAAGTTGCACATTAGTTCGAATTCAAGGGGCGGATGGTATGAGTCAATATTACTTAGAGGGCTCTCGGACATACTTATGCTATTTACCTTGATATCGGTAAGCACAAGATCGAGTATTTTATTTTTATGATTATACATACAATTGTATTGAGCGTTACGCGTTACGTTAAAAGTTAAATCAGCCATGCCTGTTGGTGTCGAAGGGCGAACGGGATCATTACTTTTGGGCTGTTTGTTCCCACAACTGGGGCATATCCATTTCTGTTTTGAATCTAGAACTTTTCTTCCTTGTTCCGGCGAGATATCGAGGCAAAAGTAATGATATTTATCACCACAACGCTGGCATTCCAAATAAACCTTTTCTATTAAGTCATTACAAAGCGCACATTCACTCATGCTTATTCGGTGCACGCGCACTACCGCGGGGAAGACAAGGACGAAAAATCGCAACTGTCTCTTATCGCAGGGGAGGTGCGGCACGTCCCCGCGCTCGCTGTTATCACTCGCACCGAGGTTTTTTCCACAAAAATGAATTTCTATGACACTCGAATGTGTGATTTACTTGTTTATACTACGGCACTGATTAGGTAGCTTAACTGAACAATAAGTTTTTTAGTAAATACGGATAATAAAGAACGACACGTCTGCCTCCTATAGCGACTTGGACGACGTTATTAATGCATTGCTGGCAGCTTACTCACCACGGAACTCGAAAGCGCTCATCAGGAGATCGACAACTTAAATAGTGAGAATTTTCGACTAAAAATGGATATTGGACAATACCAGAAAGTTATAGAGACATATAAAAAGGTTAACTTATTAGAAACAAAGTGCCTTACAGCAAAATCAGCACGCAAAAAAGTATTATAAGAACGAGCTGTTTCTCCACTCCGTCCAAGTTAATTACTCCTCTTACAACGGCTCATCAATGTGACACAGCCGTAGTAGCACAATCACCAAGCGAAGTCGGAAATATACCTATCATTCAACACTGCCGGCTCAGTGTGTTTTGAGTTCCGATCCTCCGTTATCAGTCGTGGGATTGAATCCCACTTTTGCCCGTCCATCTGACTCGAATGATTCAGGCGTGCCTCTAAGGAAGTTAAGCGCACTTTGTTTAGTGCTTACTGCACGTCTTTCTACTCCTGCAGTCTGTGGACTCATTATACTCAGAAATCATACGGCGCCCTTCGAGTTCAGTACAATGACGCTTTCAGGGTGCTGATGGGGTAGCCCCGATACTGTAGTGCATCGGGGATGTTTGCTGAAGCGCACGTTGACTGTTTTTATACTGTGATGCGGAAGCGGTGCGCACCCCTGGTCAGAAGGGTGCGGGGCAGCGCCAACAGCATCCTGTCGATGATAGCAAGTAGGCTAGATTGTGCGTTTGTGAACCACTGCTGCTGGGTATCAGCTGGGCCTGTCGCCTTGCAGCAGTGATGACGCAATTTTGTGTTGTTAATGTATTACTAACATAGTTTGTAAGCTTTTTGTTACTAACACTTTTGAGTCTTGGTACTTGTAATAAATGTTATTATTATTAATAGAATCTGTAATCTGAAAGTTATAGTAGGTAATTGACAACACTGACTGTGAATATACCTATATGTCGCGCCATGTTATGGCAGGATATGCTGAAACAAATGTACTGTAACACCTTATATACCATATTCTAGCAAATACCTAAATATTTTGATTTGATTAAAAATCGATATTAACCAAAATAAAAACGTTGTAATGGCCTTTATTTTATACTTTTTATCATTTTACTGACAACATTCTTGTAAATTCTGTATTTACATCTTCCCTATTGCGGAAAAGAATTCTAAAAGGCACAGCCTAAGGCGTGGCGGGTGGGCGCCACGCCCCCTGGCGGGGGCGTGGCTACTGCTCTATCAACGCGCGCACGCTCGCGCTCCGCGTCGGGATAGACCGGGATAGATAATTAGAAACGTGGGATAGACGCTGTGATGAGCAGTAACAAGAGAGGTCGCGTACGAATACACACTCATAACGCTGTGTGACGCATACATGCGCAACTTCATTGCAGAGTGCCAAAAGCGGTGTCTGTGTCGTGGTGACGTCATCGCCGGTGGCGCGTTTGCGCATGCGATTCATACTGTTAACAACAATAAACTCAAACACGTTTTTATTCCAAGATCAAACAGATTGGTGATAGAACTTAGGATTATCACTGTGTGTAATATAATTAGTAGGCTGGCACCCAATTTAGTTGTTATTATGCACAAATACTAACCTGCGACTTTACCCACGGCCATGTGACAATACCTAAGTTGTCTTGCAAAAATATGAATTTAATTTGCAAAATAATGTCGCGGCGGACTATTTATCGCGCTCGCCCCTACCTGCACTGCACCTGACTGTAGAACGGAAGGTCAAGATGATCTGTCATTTCTCCATTTCTTAGAAGCTAACATCGCCCCGATAACATTAAATACCTACGTGCAGAACGGCTGGCCGCGTAAAATTACCTAATTGTAAACTGGTTCTGCCCTATTTTAACTGCAAAACAGATTTAGACATTGAAAACGGTTGTATTTTTCGAGGCCACAGAGTTGTGATATCAGCAGTGTACCGGAAAAGGTTATTACAAGAACTTCATTCAGGTCATTTCGGCGTGGTAAAAACAAAGAGTGCAGCTCGTAGTAGATTTTGGTGGACATAGAAGAATGGAGGCGCGTGCCACACGTGCGCCGGCACTCGCGCCGCCCCGCCGCGCGCTCCCCCCGCGCCCTGGCCGCGCGACTCTGTTCCGTGGCGACGCTTGCACATTGATTAGGTACATGACTATTAATCAACATGTTTATTTGATCGTCGTAGATTCATGTAAGTAGCAAATGGTTGGAGTGTTTACATATGAGCTGCAGCACTTCAACTCGATCGCTTATAACTAGAGTAAGAATAAGAATAAGAGTAAGAGTAGTTTACTTAAGAAATTACAATCGAATGTTTTGATTCCTGGAACTCACACTAGGATTCCCTGTGTCGTGAGATCCAGGCTCCTTCGTTCCGTTTACACTTGCAATACATGTAATAGGTATAGGTATATAATGTCACAGTAAACATCTTAATTGTAATTAAAATCTAATCGTAATCTACTAGAAAAGGAGTATGCAATAAAAACAAATACACAAAGAAACAGTAGATCAGTAAGTATAGGTATGGTATGCATGTATGCTGTGTGTGTTAGTGTATGCATGGGTGTATGAATTAAGATAGATGTGTTGGTGTTGAGAGTGTCTGAAAGTTGTCCCTGAGGATGTATATAATTATATAGAAGTAGTGATCTCTAAAAATCAATATATAAATAAAGGTATGTATGTACCTATAAAAGCGCATTTTTTATTTATTTTTTTATTCTTTTTTTTTTGTTTAGTTTAACAAATTTTCAGTCATATCATAGTCCAGAATAAGTAGCCATTTTGTAACCATACTTTTGCATTTCGTTTGAGTAAGTTGTAGAATTTTGAGTCGGTTATTAAGTTTGGAGTAAATGTGCGGTCCCATAAAACCGTACGACCTTCTCCCTATTGATTTACGGCATCGAACCTTCTCCCAGTGTACCCTTCTACTTGACAAGATACAAGTGCACAGGGAGGTTTTGTGAAATCTGATAGTGACTGATAGAATGTAAAGTTGTCTTACTCTTAGAACTCCCACCTCGGTGTAGAGTTTGTTAGTAGGGTAACGGAATGGTCTTCTATAAGCAACTTTGAGCAGAGCTCGTTGAGCTCTTTCAACCTTTATTAACGAGGCCTACCGGCCGCACCTCATGCTATTAAGCTATTATACAATAGTTAAGGACAGATTGACACAGAGAGAAGTATATCATCTTTAGAACTGAGTCATCTGCGATTTTACCCAGTTGCTTAAAAATACGGAGCATCTTCCGAACCCTACCCCTTAAAGCACTCAGATGTGTGGACCATGACAAACGGTTATCTACAAAGACTCCCAGGTATTTAATCGAATCTGTTTGTTCAATGTATGGGCAAGTACACTTATCTGGGCCAGAACAGGAGTGCAGCTGTATACAATTTACAGAGTTAGGCGCGGAACGTGTCGAGATGGCAAAGACAATTGCCTTCGTTTTGTCGACATTTAGCGTCAAAAGATTATGTTGCAGCCAGTTCGCAACCACTTTAATTCCGTTTACAACCAAGAACTTAACGTCATCCCAAGTTTTCCCATAAAAAAACGACTGCTGTGTCGTCAGCATATGTGAAAATTTTAGCTTGAGGGATTCTCATGGCGCATAGTCCATTTATATATATGATAAATAGAGTAGGTCCTAGCACGCTTCCCTGGGCACACCAAATTGCACTTTTTTTTTTTTTTTTTAACTAATAATAGGCACGCGCTTGACCACCATCTCACCTGATGGTAAGCGATGATGTGGTCGAAGATGGAGCACGCCTGCCTAGAAGCAACCTATTCACTCTTGACTTAAAGACTCCCAGGTTGTAGCTATCGGGAAACACAGACTCCGGCAGGGAATTCCACTCCTTAGCTGTACGCATTATGAATGTGTTCCCAAAACGTTTTGTGCGTGTGGGTGGGATGTCCACCATGTACCGGTGGCGCATCGCCGTTCGTCTTGTGGTCCGATGATGGAACGGGCTTGGCGGAATTAAATTATGCAATTCCGTCGCACATTCCCCAAAAACTGCACTGTATTTGGATCACTAGAATAGTCCCCTAGTACTACTTTTTGCGTTCTATCCTTGAGATATGAGGTAAACCAGTCCAGGGCAGTACCACGAACTCTTAGAAGCGACATTTTTAAGATTTTCCTCGAAATTGTATCAAATGCCTTGGCGAGGTCCAGGAAGATGCCAGTACATGCCTGTCCTTGATCTAGTTTGACGGTTATAAAATCGGCTAAGTTGGTTACTGCATCCTCCGTGGACCTACCAACCCGAAAACCGTATTGATTATCCGACAATAATCTATTTTGTTCTAGGTATGCAAGTAAACGTTTGTTTACCAACCTCTCAAGGATTTTTGAAAGAACTGTCAGCAGGGAAATCGGTCTTGTTTAAGATTTGATAATATGTTGTTACAGTAGTTTCGATACCTCCTATATTCTGGTTGGATGACAAGATAATTGTCGCGATTTTCGTGTTTCTTTGCTTTAATGTGCATTAAGTCACGTCGTCTTATGCACTTCAGGAGGTTTCTGGTTATCCATGGCTTGATAATATCATTTGAGCCACGACATACACGGTAAGTAGTGTGTTTTTAATTTTTTCAGAAAGTGTCTCGACAAATTTTTGGAATGCAATAGTAACATTGTTTTGATCAAGAAGCCAGTCCCAAGACTCATTTTCAATGTCTTTTTTTAATTTTAAATGATCAATTCGTGCGTGTCGTTTTTCACCCCTGGCCCTAGCTGATTCATTTTGAACGCCAAGGACAACCGTCTCGTGATCTGTTATGCCCATATCACACACAATAACAGTGGCTGACTTCTGAGTTTTGACCATAACATGATCCAAACAGCTGTCACCTCGCGTAAGCAAAGTGTGTCCTGGGAAATATCCATAGTGGCTGTTTAAGTCCAGGTACTCAGTGGCACGTCTGTCAGTGCAATCTGGTTTTAAGTCAATGTTCAGATCCCCTACAATAGCACATGTGGTATTGTAGGGGATCTTTATTGTAGGATCACGACTCCATCAGCTTTGTTAAAGATTCGCAGAAATTATTTATATTATAGAACGATGGAGACCTATAAATTACGATCAGTGATAGTTCATCCCTGACATTGACAACCAGGCAGTTCGAGTCTTTGCAGGATGGTTCCACGACAGAGGCTTGCAGAGATGTATACGACTATTCCATCGTTTTGGTTAAGGTAGTTTTTGGAACAATGATAGTCGTAGTTATTAATTTTGAAACAGGTGCAGGTGTCATCAAGCCAGCACTCTGTTAAAATAATTATGTCAGGTGAAAAAACCAACCGGCTCAAAAGAACAGAGAAATTATCAAATTTCTTTGCGATACTACGTATATTTTGGACGACAACCGAGTATTGACCATTAATGTCTCCCAAGTGCAGCCTACAGTTCAAATATCTATAGAATGGAGTTTCAGGCTAGTTGTAAAGGCCGTATGATCGATGTCATCAATAACTTGTGCAACATTAGCCATTACAAAACGTTGCTTGGTTTAACAGTATATGACGCAATGAGTTGTGTAGGAGGCGCTTAGTGGACACACGGTGAATTCGGAACTGATACGGATTTTTAATTTTGTTATTACTAAACTTAAAAATTCAATATCTTTTGATTTTGTGGGTCGATTTTGATGAAATAAACGCTAAATGTTACTCGGGTTACCACTTAATATTTTTAAGTACCTAGATTTGGAACCCAATCTGTGGTTTATGCGTGATGCTCCCTCAAACGCACAGACAAACAGATAAACAGACAAAAACTTCAAAAATAGCATATTTTTGTTTTGTATCTTTTTCCTAACTTTTCTATGTAATTTTATGCAAAAATATTCAATGTACAGACACGGTTGGTCTACGATTTTATTATATGTATAGATTAAGGTGCGTAGAGTGCGACCAGCCGAAAGCGGCGGCCTTTTTATTATGTTGTTGTAGGTACTTAAGTAAAATTATTGTTACAACTACCTGCTTAATGTTTAGTGTAACTACTTATTACTTTTGAAAATAGTGTCGGAGGGGTGATATGTATGTGTATGTGTGTGTGCGTGCCTTCACCACTGTGTCGTGTTCTAACTAGTAATAAACTAGCATCCAATAGCAACGGTGGTTTTATTCGTAACTGACAGATCAATGTCACTACCTAATGCCACACCGTACGATAGACCAAATGATGAAAAATATCGAAACCAAAGTACAATCATTTACTATGAACGATTTCTGCATCTTATTAATAGGAGAAGAAGACGTCAACTCAAATGACAACCATAATCTGATATTCAGTAGGTATACGGGCATCGGTAAATAAAATTAAACACACAAATATTATAATCTGCGCACCGACTTGCAAATGCGGCAGTTATACGAATATATTTAATGGGAGGATAGAATATTTTAATAGTTTACTGTGCCGTGGCCCGTGATATACTGACTCATGAACATGCTTATTTTCTCGACTCGAACAAGAACCTTTCATATGATCACACAATGTTCTATAAACGTAGCGGAAAGCTCAATAACACTGGCATGCGGACAATGTTTCGTGACCTGAATGCTCTTTTACTTCATATAAATCTATCTAACGCAGACATGATTTCTTCTGACTTGACTCCACAATTTGCTGCCCCAAATAACGAAAACGTTTTTGATATTACATACTATGACACGGTAAACACTATAGAATTAAATAAAGAGAAGTTAACAATTTTTTTCGGGACTAATAATATCTGTGTTATGCATCAGAATATTGCCGGGTTAATAAACAAATCCGACATGGTCACAGTATGTTTAGAAGAGCTATCAGAAAAAGGTTTGAATGTGGATATATTGTGCATAACCGAACACTTCATTATGGCAGGATACGAATCTCACCTATCTATGCCAAATTATCAACTGGCAGCGTCGTACTGCAGAAAAGACATCAAGAGAGGTGGAGCATACATCTTAGTGAAGAATGTACACCATTTCATCGAACTAAAAAAGATAGCCAAAATATCAGAACCCGGAGTTTTCGAGTGCTGCGCGATAGAGTTACCTAATCTTAAGACTGTCATAGCTTGTGTGTATAGAGTTCCCAAGTTAAATAACTTGAATGAATAAATTACAAACTCTCTTAAAAGAAGTAACTAAAAAGTGCTGTAATAATATTATCATTGCAGGGGATTTTAATATCAACATTTTAAAAAGGAACCTTCAAACTATTTAATTTGAGTGCCTTTTACTCAATTATAATTTAATTTTAGCTGTGAACCAGCCGACACGCTTCAAAAGTAAAACCTGCATAGACAATGTTGCTCATAATTTTCGCAAGGCATGTGGGGTCGAAGTCTTGGAACTATATAGCTCTATCGGACCACACAGCACAGTTTATAATATTCCCAGTACAAAAACAAACTAACATTAAATACTGGCAGGTAAAAAGACGTGACTACTGCAATGAAAATATAACAAAATTAAAAAATTGCATTAATAATTTATCATTTTCTGACATTTACAAAATTAATGATCCTAATGTAGCTTACGAATCTTTTACGAATTATTTTATGACTTATGCTTTCTGGTAAGAATATTAGAATACAGACTACGAGGAAACCGAAATGGGTGTCACGTGCTATTAAAATATGTAGCAGAAAAAAAAGACAACTTTTATGGCAATACAAACCAAACCAGATTAATAAAAAACTGCTTACTAATTATTCTAAACTATTTAAAATTTTAAAACTCGCTCAGAGAGCACAAAACAACTACACAATAAATACTTCGAATAATAAGTCCAAAGCTACTTGGAAAATAATAAACAACTCAAAATTTAACATCCCGAAAAACTATTGAAAAAAATCGTTTAAGCTTTTAATAATTATTTCGTTGACAAAATTTATCCTTTATCGCGATCTTGCAATAAAGTTACGTCATTGATACAAAAAAGTAATGATTCCTTTTTGTATGTAAGTATATAAAATAATAAATGCACTAAAAATACAGATAGTGTTGGTAACGATGGTCTATCAACAAAAGTAGTATAAAATCAGTAGCAGGAGAAATATCAATGCCTAGGGTATTGCAGAGTAAGGAGCTTCACGGACGCTTTTTCCGGGCCCTACATGGGCCCGACCTAGACCAACTAGCGTCCGTATCCTGGCTGCGTTTCGGTGATCTTTTTGGAGAAACCGAAAGTTTTGTTTGTGCAATTATGGACGAAGTTATCATGACGAATAACTACCGGAGATTTATTGTGAAAGACAGCACAGTCGACATATGTCGAGCATGTCACCGTCCGGGAGAATCAATACGCCACATTATCTCTGGTTGTTCTCGTCTAGCTAACGGAGAATACTTGCATAGACACAACCTTGTAGCCAGGATTATCCATCAGCAACTTGCTCTGAAATACTCTCTTGTGGAGTCGGAGGTGCCATACTATAGGTATGCGCCCGACCCAGTTCTCGATAATGGAAATATCACATTGTACTGGGATCGGTCCATCATCACTGACAGGACTATTGTAGCCAATAAGCCTGATATAGTGGTGGTAGACCGAATTGTGAGGCGTGCAATGATTGTAGACATAACTGTCCCGCATGACGAGAACCTCGTGAAAGCCGAGAAAGATAAACAAATCAAGTATATTGACTTGGCTCGCGAGGTTGTCGACATGTGGGAAGTGGACTCCGCAATCATTGTACCGATAGTCGTGTCGGCCTCGACCAACACATTAGGAGGCTCTCGTTGTGCAGCTGGATCAAGGGCTTGATTCAGAAAGCGGTACTTCTGGACACGGCTCGCATTGTCAGGAGGTTCCTTTCTCTGGAGCCCTGACCACCGGTAGCTTGGACCTTGTTCCCGATATCGGTGGGCTACTATTTTTATATTTTTAAATGTTTTTTTTTATCTATGTATTGTATAAAAATATTTAAAAATGTAAAGGCTAATAAGTAAAGAATATGAATAAAGGAGATAATAATAAATTTATTCACAAACTATTTACAAGAATCATATGAAAACCCTGACTTCTGAGCTAGGTAAAAACCTGTATTACAGAAGTCAGTGCCACTTTCTACTAGATACAAATTGTGAATAAAAAATATATAAAAAAAATAATAAGATGAAATTTAAAATCAAACAAGTGATGGGTTAGGTTTACTCATGTTGTGTTTATGCATGTAGATAACGTGTTTGTGTGTACCTACGTGTGTGTGTGATGGATATTAGATGTAGGTGAGGTATGTGGTGGTAGGGAATATTAATCTGTGAGCAGTAACATTTCTGTTTGGCCGTAGATTAATTGAAGTAGCCAGTTCTTAATTTTCATCTTTGTTTCTCGAACAGTAAGTGGATGAATGTTTATTATTTTATTTATTTTATTGTATAAGTAGGATGACCTATAAGATTGCTGTCGTCTAACCGTAGCTGTCCGACATCTGACAGGTAAACATACGTTAGTAATAACACGTTTTCTCTTATACACATTTACATCACAGGGAGTTTGCTTGTGTTTTTTTTAATATAATTTGGGATATATATAATTGTCTGATTGTTAACAGTTCGCAATTTTCATAAAATGTTTAGTCGAATATCTGAAGGGTTTAAAAGTCATTACTTTCAATAATGACCTTTGAGCCCTTTCTAATTGCATCATGTGGGTTTTACAGGCACCACCCCCAGACCCCTACACAATATCCAAGTATGGATTGAGCTAAAGCATAATATATTTTACGAAGAAGAGGAAATTCCGCGGCGTGCCTAAGTTTTTTGAAAACCCAGATTAGCTTAAATTCCTAGTGCGACCCGTAACAAGACTTATATGGGGTTCCCAACTTAGCCTGTCATCTAAGATAACACCTAAGTATTTGACCTGTGTAACTTTATTAATAGAAAGTCAAGAACAGCTATTACTATTAGGATAATTACAAGAATGAACTTTAATATTAACATTTTTAATGTTAGTTTTAGAAAATAAAAATTGTATGAATGAAGTTTTAGATATATTGATAGAAAGGAGATTGGCTCCGAGCCATTGGCCAAGTCGATGGAGGCCGTTCTCGGCAAAACGACGTACCTCATCCCAAGTCTCTCCATGGAATATTACGGCTGTATCGTCAGCATATGCATATATTTTACCGTTGCAGAGTGGTTGAAGATATAGGTCATTGATGTACACCAGGAAGAGCCTTGGGCCGAGTATACTGCCCTGAGGAACGCCATAGACAACATTGGCATCAAAGCTAACATAATTTCCAGTCCTTACCTGCTGTCTACGGTTACACAAAAAGTCCCCAAACATTTTTAGGGCCGTTCCTCTTACGCCAATGACATCTAGCTTGTTCACAAGTGCTGAAATCGAGACTGTGTCGAATGCTTTGGCTAAATCAAGGAAAACTCCTATACACTTTTGATTTTCGTCAACTTTAGATGATACAAAATCAGTAAGCTGACTAACTGCATCATCGGTGCTTTTAGACGCCCTGAAGCCAAATTGAGTGTTAGCCAAAATATTTTTACTTTCAAGAAATTGAATGAGTCTGCTATTAAGTGTTTTTTCCAATAGTTTTGAAAGTGCAGACAATACAGAGATAGGCTTATAATTCGACACGTCGTCTCGATTCCCGCCCTTATGCACAGGAGTAATGAGAGCTTTCTTAAACACATCCGGGAAGGTACCTTGAGCATAGCAAAGTTCAAAGAGGTAAGTCAGAGGAGGGACTATAATATTTTTGCATAGTTTAACTCTATACCAGTTCAGTTAGAACTGGTATAGAGTCCCAGCCAGTAGCACAGTTATTTTTAAGGTTTAATATTAATGCTTCAATTTCAGCTTCATCCGGCGGTAAGAGAACAATAGAATTAAGGTTGCTAGGAACTTTAAAATTGTAAATAAGGTTATGCGTAGGAGTAATGGCATTCGGCAAGCTGCTTACCTATGTGTGAAAAATATTTATTGATTTTATTAATATGTATTGTTTGAATTAGAATTTAATAAGCCATCTGCAGTTGGTTTATCATCAGTATAGTTAATATGGACTTTATTGCTTTCCACGAATCTTTGGGAGTTTTGGTTTAAGGACTTTTCATAAGTTGTTTTCAATTTTCTTAACAGAGAATTACAGTAATTCCGATAACGTTTAAACGTTGTTTCTAAGGTGTAGTTAGTAGGGCTCTTTTTGTGTTGTTTATGGAGTCGGTCCCTATGTCTAATACAGCGCAAAAGCCCACTTGTAATCCAAGGTTTAAGGATTCTTTTTTTACAAGTTGTTTGGTAGACTTTAGTATTCGCTTTTATAATGTTTGATAGTTTATCTACAAAAGCAGTGGCGGCAGCGTTTGCATCAGGAATAGACTTAATAAAGGAGAAATCAAGAGTCTCTATTTGACTAACACACGTTTTTATGTCTACTTTGTTTACACTACAATTTTTGTTCATAATTCTACGTGTGGAAAGGCTTAATGAGAAAAACACTGGAAAATTATCTGTTATACAGGAATCAATGACACATACAGTTGCAGGACAAATGGTTTTCATCATGACGTGGTCGAGACAGTTGAGCATTCTGGTAGGATAGGTATGAGCAGGCAATAAGCCAATTTCTGCCATTAAGTTCAGATACGATGCGCTGCATCTGTCTGTGTTATTAATTTTGATATCAATATTTATGTCTCCGATCAATAATACATTATTGCTAGAATTTAAAGGGCGCAAAGTATTATCTAACGAGTCTAGGAAACTATAAATGCAATGTATAGACGGCGACCTATATACAGCCAGTATAGATATATCGGGTTCAATTTGTAATAAAAAGTTAGCACCTGAATAGTCCGGCTCCACCACAGAGCACTTAATTGATTTCCTTACATACATTACAATGCCGTCGCTTTTGTTCAAATATTTTTTAGAAATATATGTGTTATAGTTATCAATAGATGGGACGTTTTTATTTGCGTGCAGCCAACACTCAGTTAAAATAATTACGTCATTTTCAAATGCTAGACTGTGTAATAATACTAATAGATTGTCTAAGTTTTTGTATATGCTACGAATGTTTAGAGAAAAAATATTCAGTGACTTGTTGTTATTACCAAAGAGAGTATTACACGTCAACGTGTCACAATTATAAGCAGACGCAACGGCTATATTATCTAATTCAGTAGAAGTATTTATGATTGAATAAGTCATTGTATAAGTAAGCAAAACACTGTCGCAGTAAAATTATGAACTAAGAATATATTAATACCTGCTGTACGATAACCACAAATAATATCTCCCCTGTACATTGTGTTGTGTATACGTATCGATGTAAAAATATCCATTTTGTGTTTGTTGTGAGTGTACGAGTGATTAAGGTGGATGCTCCAGGGTGGCCCGCCGAAAGAAAGAATTATAACCATTTTAATCATCAATATAGCCCTCTAAGTTCATGTAGTTCGAAAGAATGATTCTTTCGAACTACATGAACTTAGAGGGCTATATTGATGATTAAAATGGTTATAATTCTTTAGATAAATACGCGTTACGGTCGCAGATCGCATTTGGTCCACATACAGCTTCACACTGACCGGCAAATTGCAAAAATCATAAAAATATTTGAATTTCGCGGGCCACCCTGGAGCATCCACCTTAAGATGTTTGAAATATAGTGATTGGTGTAAAAGGTTATTATGGATTGAATACAAACTGTAATAATTATATAATAAGTGTAAGGTAGGTATCCCGGTACATAAGTATATACATGTAAAATATTTATTTTTTGCTTGTTGTTGGTGTGCGAGTGATTAATCGGTTTGAGGTATAGTTTTGTGTGTAAAAGTTTCACATGGAGTAAATACAAAGTGTTATAATTATACATATAACAAAGTAAAGACAAACAGAGAAGTACAATAACAAATTCCTAGTCACTTATTTAGTCGAAGAATGTCTGTCTTCTTCCTTGCGTATAGGAATTTGCTTCCCACCTTCAGTTTGTCGGAGATATATTTTACCAAATGACGTCCAACAGTACTTAAAGGCATCGTCTTTGGCAAATGTTCGTGCGAGATAATATAAACGCTGCGCCTTCAAGGTTAACTTTTCAGCTACATAGACTGGTTTTGCAGGGCCCGCTAGCTTTAAATGAGTTGTGTTCAATTTACACGTTTTGTTTTTAATATTAAATTGCCGTACTCCTTTTATTATAGTTTCCTTGGTGGCGGCGCTCGAGAACTCCTCGATAATTTGTGACGAAGACGTGTCATCTTTTTTGTTGATGCGAAATACATCTTTAATATCCTGACTTTGGATCGGCGTGTTAAGGGCAGTAGCCGTTGACTTCACAAGCTCACAGAGATCGATTTTGCTTTCGCCAGATCTTTTTGGCACATTTCTTATTTCGATTCTGGTGGAATGTAGCTGTCTTTCTAGATTTTCAACTGTTTCTTCCAGACGTTGAATAAGACAACGGTCTGCCCGACGTTCCGTTTCTAATTGGCTTATTTTGACGATCAAATCGTCGTACTGCTTGGAAATAAATGTTTTAATGTCTTCATTTTGAGTACTAATTGCGGATATCGACGCCTGCAACACCGCGAACTTCGATTCAGATTGTGCTGCAGCTTTAGCCATCAGTTGAAGGATCTCCTCCATACAGGTAGGCTCTTCATCCCGTTTACGTTTGAACCTTGTGGTGACATTCTCATGCTCAATTGCAGTTAGGTTTGGGGTTGAACCGGATTGGGTTATCGCACGAGATGAGACGTTGGGTTCAACGGTTTCTTCCTTAGAAGGCGTGTTGGGAGGTGTACGCCGAAGAGGCATAGTAAGGTAGGTATACTATATTACTCTCCGCAATGTGCGTAAACTTATCAATCAGCTGATACCTCCAACAATGAGCGGTCGCCGTACGCGCAGATAACAAGCGTTGTTGTAGTAGATGCAGTATTGAGTGAACAGCACACAGTCACACTCTACGCGGGTGAGCGGGATGGCAATTATGAAGCACGTACTGTTCACGCGTGGGCGAAGGCGGACCGGAGGGAGCGCGGTATGCTCACCCCTCGCGCTAAGCACTCGTCTGTCTGTAGTTACGATGTTGAACACTTTCACCACTATCGTAAGTGCGATATTACTATGTACGGAGACGGAGATAGCCAATAATTTTAATTTAATTTTGACACGCGTCCGCTCTCCAGCACGGTTCTGGGCAAATGGTTATGCTTAATGGATTTTTTAGGCAATTCAGTTGCACATACATCTATCACATATTCTATAGACATGTCCGTTATATCGTTTCTTTGGATGTCTATATGATCTTGAAGTAAGATACAGACTCCTCCACCTGTTCGAGTGTTGCAGTAGGATGCTGCAAATTTATATCCACAAATTTGCATAATATCCAGCTTTTCCTGTGAAAGCCAGGTCTCTGTAATACCTCTTGCTTTGTATGAAGAATTTTGAGTAATGAAGACTACAAGAATATCCTGTTTATTAAAAAGACTAAAAAAGTATTTTGAATGGCGGGCTGTCGTCTATTTTATATACGAAATGTATAGTTTTTAGTTTCATCCGTTATGGGTGTGCAGCAAGGTTGGTCAATGTTATTCATCGGTGTTAAGTCATTTCCCTGGTAGCTCAAATTATTTATTTGTTGACTTTTTATTTGGTTTTCTTTAAAGTTGGTAGGTTTTCCGTCTATGTATAATTTGTTATTCCTTGATATTGCATGGAGACCGTTTTTCCTGGCCTTTATTAGTTCTTCTCTCAGTTGTGCTCAACTCAATAACTAGCGGCCTGTTCTTTAGACCTTTTTTTCCCACTCTATACATGTCTTCAATGTATCCCGATAGATCTACGTTAGCAATATTTCGGAATAGTTCTATTAGTCTATCATAGAGTTCACTTTGGGTTTCTGTACAATAATCAGGGAGACTGTATAGTACATTTTTTTATGATTTATTTCATAAGTGTATGGTGACTGGGACTTTAATTTTACTAACTATTATTTAACTCATTATAAATTCGAAGCTTCGCGTCACGGAGATGAAGATGCTGAGGTAGATAAGCGGCGTAACGCGATCCGATCGCATACGCAACTCTTTCATCCGAGGTAGTCTTGGTGTCCGTGACGTGGGGGAAAAACTGCAAGAGTGTTGTCTGCGATGGTATGGCCACATCTGCCGCCCTATGGTGTACGTTCGTCGGAGATGCATGGATATGGCTGTCCTTGGGGCTAGGTCCCGTGGTCGTCCTCGCAAGCGCTGGCCTTTGGTCTCGAAAGGAATAGGTTTTTAGTTTTAAATTAGTAGTAAAAAGTAGATTTTGTGTGTCTGTTTAAGATTTTTACTTGTTTTTTTATGGAAACTTTCTACCTCTAGTTGAACAGCATTCAGTATGGTTAAATTATGAATGGTTTACAATATGTTTTTACTTGTTTTGTCTTATTATTTTGCAATAAATAAACGTTTGATTTGTGTAATAGGTTGGCGTTTATTATTTCGGTTTTAAGGTTTATGGATCGATTGAAAAAAATACATACTTTTGGGCAAAAAAGGTAGGAGAAAAGCGGGTGCCCGTTTTGACCATACCCGATTTGCCCGATATAATTTCATTGACTGCTTATTAGTTCTTTTAATTTTGCAGATGGTTAATAAATACAAAAGAAAGACTGCAAATGCATCACGATGCGTTTGCAGTCTATCTTGACCTACAAAACTCCAACGCCGATAGTAGATGATGGACTAGAGGCTCAAAATCTCATTGGCTTCATAAATATTGATACAAGCTGTGAACAAATTATGAATGAGCAAATTATAACCGCAGCATCTCATGTGACACGAGCCGGGGCTGCCTTCAAGCGGCTTCTGCCCAATCTACGGGGTCCAAATGCCTCCTGCCGGAAGCTTTACGCGGGGGTCTTGCGGTCCATGGCCCTTTATGGGGCGCCGGTATGGGCGCCTACTTTGAGGAAGCGACCTGCCCGTTACCTCAACGCGTCTCAGAGGGTCATGGCCATCCGGCTGGCCCGGGGATACCGCACGGTCTCTGGCCAGGCGGCGAGCCTCCTTGCCGGACTGCCGCCATGGGATCTGGAGGCGAGAGCCCTCGCGCACATTTACGAGTGGCGCGTGGAGGCGCAACGCCGGGGCGAGACACCTCTGCCGCGGTAAATCGCAGCAAGGCGGACGGAGCTCCGGCAGGATCTCATGGCGGTATGGAGACAGCGACTGTTGCAACCCAGCGCTGGGCACGCAACAATCCAGGCGATAAGTCCCCTCTTTGAGGAGTGGCTGGAGCGGCGCCACGGCGTCCTCACCTTCCGCCTGACACAGGTACTCACCGGACACGGTTGTTTCGGGAGATACCTGTTTCGGATTCGGCGGGAGGACGCGCCCGGGTGTCATCACTGCGAAGATTGCCCGGAGGACACGGTGGAGCATACGGTGGAGGTCTGCCCTGCTTGGGCGGAGCACCGCCGGGTCCTCGTCGAGGCGATCGGCGGCGGCGACCTCTCGCGACCGGCCTTGGTTCAATCTTTGGTCCGGAGCGAGGAGGCATGGGAAGCGATCACCTCCTTCTGCGAAGCAGTAATGCTAGCAAAGGAGGAGGCTGAACGTGTGAGAGAGAGGAAAACCTCACGTCCCAGTCGCCGCAACAGAAGAAGACGCCCCAGGCGGTGGGAGTCGCAGGACGATTCCCGGCCGCCATAGGCGCGGGCCTGCGGACGGCGAGCAGTGGGTGGCTCGCCGTCTGATCAGAACTAGGCCCGGGTCGGCGGCGCGCTGCGATCTCAGCGCGCGTCAAAGAGATGTCAGCGTGGAAGACGGGGCCCGCCAGGGCAGGTGCCTGCGGGGGCTGCGGAATCTGTTCGAAAGAGGTGCCGTAGCCTTGGAACGCAAAGGGCACCAGGAGGAACACGGATGGGTTTTAGTCAGTAAGAGTCTGACACTCCCTCTTGCTTCACCCAGAGCGGGAGGAGTCATTTGATGATTTCCCATCCTTAAAAAAAAAAAGCATCTCATGTGACCCCAATGGATATTCGGCCTTCGCCTAAAATTGAACCTAACAAAACCGCTCGGAGACGTAAAACACAGAAAACAGAAATATTGACAAGCACTCCTATAAAAGACCAGCAAAGGGAAAAAGAGGTTAAAAAGAGATTTCATCAAAAAAGTTAATGAAGCGAAAAGGAATCTAAAAGGATCAAAACATTCAAAACTTAATACGAGTGCACAAAGGTCGACAACAGAGAGAAAAATCTCCAAACGAGGTCCAAAATATAATAAAAAAGATTAAGCGGAGTACCGGTGCTTGGTATGCAGCGAGCTTTACAGAGAGCCATCAGCAGAAGACTGGATTAAGTGTGATGGTTGCGAGATGTGGGCTCATGAGGCCTGCACATCATACTCTGGCAGAGGTTCGTTATTCGTGACACATGTCACAGCACAGTAATACGAATCTCTGCCAGAGTATGACGTGCAATTAAGTATGATTGAGACTGCAAAATATGTCAGAAGACTGATTATGATTATGGTTTTGAACCCTAACTGTTAATTATAAGTAGAAACTTTGAGTTATGATTATTATGAAACAGTTTTAGTCAATGATTGACGTTGATCTCATTTAATTTAGTCCCTACTCGCTTTGCCCAAAAGCCCTACCTGCTTTAGGCCCCCCCTACGGGCAAAACGGGTAATTCGAAGGGTAAAGATTTTTGTTATACATATTTTTATTCTTAATGTACATAAACGTTTTATAGTCCTTGATAAATAAACGTTTCAAAATGCACAAATAAATGTTCAATTCGTATCTATACATTGTTTTTTATCATCAACCTTTGCTTACCCGTTTTGGGCTACTCTCCCCTATTGTTCACTTAACAATACAAATAAATAATATTACAACAAGATCATTTTTTCGTGTATCACAATTAGAGGTAGGTATACACTCAGTATATAGTATTCTATAGTGTTAGATAATCTTCTTGACATATAACTATACAATTAAAATATGAAAGCACTTAACCAAAACAAAATACATAATATATACAGGGTGTCCGGGACATCGTAACGCAAACTTCGCGAAAAGGCTACACCTGATGCCACTAATCAAATTGTGGAAGTCATTAATCTCGCTAATGATCGGTTACAGAAATTGTCATTTTCGAGCGCGCAATGTATTGTGAACAACGCGATCCAAACGCGCGAGAGCGTTGTACGGAGTACGTACCTACACTTCTTGAACACACTCAAAGCTGCGACGCCGCGCGAGCTTCTGTCGTTAAATGTACTTACCTAAGAATATCGCCGACCACAATATCACATAAAATCATTTTTAATCACTCAGAAATACCTACGGTATCTAATGATGGTAGGAACATGTTTGTGCAGAATTCAAGAGAAGAAAAGCATCGACAAGCTATGTCTTTAGTCTCATAAAATCACGATTCCGATAAGGATTGGTAAGATAATAAAAAAGAAAACTTGTAAATAGGTACCTACATTGAGATCCGTTCACGTAGGTATAAACTAATGAACTATCTAAGTCACTTTGATTGTACCTACCAATATCGCCTTTCGCCGACAACAATAATACCTATCTCATAAAATGAATCATTTTTATCACTCAGAAATACTAACCTGCTGATGGTAAGAACTTGTTTTTGAAGAAATAAGAGAAGGAGCCATAAGATTAATCTCTTAAAATAATGATTCAGATAAGGATTGATTATAAAAAATAAGCTTGAAGTACCTACATTGAGATCCGGTATCGTAGGTAACTACTGAACCGCCTCACTCACTTAGAAAGTACCTAAGTACCGACGAATAACACCCGTAGCCGACAACAACTGACATGTTTACGCAGAAGTTAAGGAGTCATACGCTTAAGCATGTTCCACAATTATGTAGGTACTTACTTAATCCAATGTCCAATCCAAGGTGACCTTGGTTGGAGCTTGGTTTCCATCCGCGAATTTTGTACCTATGAATTCACCCAAACAAGGTCACCTTGGATGGGTCGCTGGAATACATCCTTGTGGAACATGCTCTCTTAAAATCACGAACGCGATTCTGATAAGAATTGATAACAAAGCCGGCCATGTTCGAGTCGGACTCTCAAACAAAGGGTTCTGTAAGTACCTTAACTCAAAAAACACGCTTCTTGTATGCGAGCCTCCGTAAATTACCTAGTCCTATGTCTTAAGGTAAATTTGGTTTGTATATCTTCTCCTTTTGTGTAGAATTCCGGGTATTTCCGTACAAATTTCCAGAGCTCGAAGATGTAGAGGCACGGTAGGGTTAAAATTTTCAATTCTTGGAAGTGTGGTTTACAGCTATCGGTTTGGTCGATGTTGACTAAAATTCTAATAAGTTTCTTTTGTAGGGTGAATAGAGTGGGTGCGTCTGTACTATTCCCCCATAATATGACACCGTATTTTAGCCATGCATAAGCATAAACGTAATATGTTACCAACGCAGTATTTTGGTCTGTCGTTTTTTTAATTTCCCGAAAGGCGTATGAAAATTTAGATAATTTTGCTTTTAAGTTTTTGAATATGCGTCTTCCAATTGATGTGTATCTAAGCCTAATAGGGTGAATTTATTAACTACTTCTAATTGATAATTTTTAAAACTGAAGTTAAGTGTTATAGGTTTTTTTTTTGTCGTGGGTGATATGTCATTATTTTTGTTTTATTATAGTTTATTTCTAGGTTATGCTCCGTCATCCATTGAGTTGTAGCTTCAAGTATTGTATTGAGTTTATCGTTAAGGTTGGTACTAGTTTCGCATGAGGAAAGAATGGATATATCATCCGCAAACAAAACACAAGGTTCGCTGATATGCTTTGGGAGGTCGTTTATGTAAACTAAGAATAGGAAACAGCCTTTTACACTGCCCTGTTTATAAACGGCCAGGATAGTGGATCTGTTTTTTCTGAAGCCATTTTGACAGTCGTTAAATATATTGTATTTTTCACAAAAGGTGTAGACATGGTTGCACATGGCTTTTTTAAATATTTTTGATGCAGTTGGCAGGAGAGCGATGGGGCGGTAGTTGTTAGGGTCAGTTATTGCGTTCTTCTTGAGTATAGGTTTAATTAGGCCTTTTTTCAAGAGGTTGGGGAAAGCGCCTTCCTCGAAAGATTGGTTCACCAGTTTATGGAATGGGAGAGTTAGTTCATCTGCACATTTTCTCAATAATGTAGGAGGAAGTTCGTCAACGCCATAGCTCGATTAATTTTTTATATTGGTACCTAATATTGGTAATATTGTTTAGTGGTTGGCCATAACAAGTTGTAATGGTTCGATTATAACCTCAAAATCTTAAACCTTTTTGGAAATACATCTATTCCTTAGCCAGTCCGCTATAAAAATAAGATCAATGTATGGGCGCAGAGCAATGTTCTTTGTTTCGCATACCCAAGACTTTTTTAAGAACTTATCAGACCTAGGTAAGGTCTGATAAGTTCTTAAAAAAGTTTTTAAAAGAGTTTAGAGAAAAAATACTTAAGCGATTTCTATCTCTCTCTCTTTCTTAAAATTGCTGTAACAGTATTTTCTCTCTAATCCAATATTACCAATTTATTCTAATCTAACTAGCCTAATATTGTCCCACGGCATGCATGGCAAAGGTTTCCCTCTCCTTCTTCCATTAAATTCTGTCGTCAATTAGTCTTCTCGGTTGGGGTCAAGCTCACCCCCACACATCCAGCTTCTTCATTTCCTTGATACTGAACTTTTGTCTAAAATGTTTACAAATTATGTATCTTTCACAGAACACCATTAACGGCGGCTTGGGAGAGAGTGATCTGGAGCGACTCACACAACCTTTCCTCGAGCCCAGCAGAGAACGAAACATCCCTGGTCAGTACTCATCGTCGGCGGTCTGTACTCGGTGGCAATTTCGATCACGGGGAAATTTGAAAGCGTCTTATGTGACATCATGAGGACGGCCTTCAAAATAATCGAGAATTAGTGTGTAAAACACGAGCAATCGCTCAACCAAACAGAATTAATAATTTTCACCAACAAAAGGGTCCTTGGACCTCATTAACTTCCTAAACTGTTCAACACCGAACTAACACATAAATAAGAAGTCGTGTTCTCGTACTTAGGAGTGATTCTTGATAGCAAATGGCTCTGGAATAAGCATCTTTTTTTTTACTATTGATAGGCACGCACTTGCCTAGAAGTAACCTATTCACTCTTGAATACAAATTTAACAAAAGCACAATCGCACTTTACCAATGCAAAAAAATGTGGCTGTCTCCACAAAGATGGCGCCTTGGTTTGGTGGCCGAGAACTGGGGCCCAATTCTCAGGGAATACTCGTACCGCATCGAGTTGTGTCATTACCCTTCGGTCCCAATGTCGGCATCAAAATAGTGAGATTTTCTCACAATACGTATTCTCGCAACATGTCGAGCGAAATAACGATCCGAAGGATGAAAATCCGAAGGATGTAAATATACTGGGAAGGTTATAAATAATTGAATATAAAATACCATACTCACCAGGTGCAGAATCTTTTTTTTAAACAATTTTCTAATTCCTGGATACTAAAATTACGCTCTAAAGTTTCAAGTTTTTTGGATACAAATAGGTATAGGTGTTTTGTTTGTTACATAGTCAGGAGTCAGTGACCTTAATAACTCATTTTGTTTATCGATAGGAGGATAGCTGGTAGACTGTCTGAAACCCTTTATCCACCGCATACGTCACCACATGTCATAAACTGATACTACAAGGTCAATGGAATCACAAAATCTTTGCCAATCCAATGATTTCGCTTTTTGGCTTGCTACATGGAATTCTTTATTTTTTTCTTCTAATTTGGACAAGTTATCAGGGGTTAGATTAAGGCGAAACTTTGCTAAAGACAATCTTGGTTGGGCAACAATATGAGACAATTCAGGCGTCCAATACTTTTTGGTGGGTTTAGAACAAAATTTAATGAACGGGATATATTTATCAGCGGCTAAATTTGTTTTATTCATAAAAAAAGTCATACATTTCTTGAATGTTTGTGTCACCGCACCACACAGCAAAGCTTTTAGATAGAGAATCCCTATATTCTTACCAATCCGCTTTTTGTAATTCCTTTTTCTATTCACAGTGAAATCATGAGGTATTGTTATTGTCGTTTTAATTATTAAGTGATCAGTATCAAGGTTTTCATTGAGTACTTTCCAGTCAAATTTAATTGCGATATCAGACGTAGCAAATGATATATCCGGTGAAGTTGTTTAACTAACATTAACTAGTTTAATTCTTGTTGTCGAACAATTATTAAGGGAAATTAAGGATGATAAAAGCTTCATTTGATGTAAAGTACGCGAAAAGACGTTTCATCATGTTTGCTTTAACTTGGAATCAACGTGTGACCTAACATCGTGGATCTGTACGCAATGCACTATAAAATCATCTGAAGCGGAAAACATCGATATCACACCTGTACGGTTTAATCCCAACATAACTACGCGCACAAAGAAGAGGCAACTATTCCCGTCATGGAAGAGGGTGTTCGTGCCATTGTTGAAAATGTGATGGAGTCGAAGATGAATTCTCTTTTAGAAAAAATTACGTTGGCCATGAGCAACTGGCTGAACAAGGAGTTAACAGAAATACGTGAAGAAGTTGCTGGCCTTAGGGGCTCCGTAGAATCCCTTAGCAATCAATATGACGACATGTTGAAGGAAAGAAAGCAGAGTGAAGACAAAATAAAAGATCTAACAGATAAAAACGAGAAGTTATGATTTACAATAAAAGGACACAGAAGGAAGGAGAGAAGGGAAGAAGGGAAGGAGGGGGGGGAGGGGAGGGAAGGAGGAGGAGGGAGGTTTTAGAAACTAAGGGAAGGGCGAGGCAATCCCATCACAAGTATTCTTTAACTTAACGGGGATGCCTCAATTTTTGTGTTGCATGGCAATGTAATAAGAAACAATAAAACATTAATTATTATTATTACAATGAAAGAAATGTCAAGCCGTCTGAACACCTTGGAACAACACGCTCGTGCAAGTAATGTTGAGATTCAGTAGTGCCCCAGAAGAAAACTGAAAACCTTCTCAATATTGTAACTCAGTTGAGCAAAACGATTGGTTACGACATCAAAGAGGAATGCATCAGTAATTGTACTCGTGTGATGCAACACAAATCGTCCTAAATCAATTGTTGTACAATTTGTCACTCCCAGATTACGAGACTCTTTCCTAGCAGCTTCTATTAATTTTAATAAAGGTAAGCCAACCAGTTAAAAGATAAACACATACCATCTCGAGCTCGATGGTGCGAAATCTGAGATCTTCGTGACGGAACGTCTGAGCCCAGCTAATAAGGCACTGCACACAGCTACACGTCTCAAAGCTAAAGAAAAAGAGTACCGTTATGTTTGGGTCAGGGGAGGACGTATCTATGTTAGAAAGTCAGACGATTCCGATGCCAAGATTATGAAAGATATGGATTCGCTGCACTCCATTGTACAGTAATCAATTTTCAAACAAAAGCTGTTATTGAGGTTATTCTAAGTTAAATGCGCTACCTTTAACGTATACTACCAAAACACTCGTGGATTACGTCCTAAAACTCAAGAATTGTAACTTAGCTTATGTTCAAATTCTGACGCATTAGTATTAACAGACACACCTGGCTCAATAACAGTATTCATAGCAGCAAACTTTTTGATAAAAGGTACATAGTTTTCAGACGTGACAGAGAAACTTCGGGTTTTCATGCTAAAAAAGAAGGCGGAAGCGTCTTGATCGCATATCGAGAAAGTACGCTGCTATCAGACAATGTTCTTGGGAGAGTGAGTGCGAAGAATTATGGGTCACTGTGAGTGTCGCAAAAGGCTTCAAAGGTTTTAGTTGTGTTTTTTTTCTTCAAACGACAAAACTTAAAAGGCATGCCTCGTATCTCTACGTTGGTTTAGTAGCGCTGTGAAAAATCAGCAAGAGAATGCTATAACTCCTACATAGATAACATAGAACAGAAGATTACAACGAATCCCAAGTTTTTCTTGTCCTTTATTAAGTCTAAACGGGGTGTTACTAATACCTATCCAGCTTCAATGTCAAATGGCGCCAGCAGAACTTGTAATGACAATGAGATATGTAACATGTTCGGGACCTACTTTTCAGTCCAGCTACCCTTGCTTCCAACGTAGTTCAAACTTTACCTTTCTTTGAAAGCCTCCTTCGCAACTCCGACAGTTTTTCTTTGATCCAGATTCCAAAGGATAAAATAGCCAAGGATCTCAAAAGCTTAGACATATCCGAAGGCTCCGGTAGCGATGAAATTCCCCCTAACTTTATCGCAATTTGCGCTGATCAACTGGCAACCCCCTATGCTTGATTTTTAACAAATCTCTCAGCGCTGGTATTTTCCCATTTGCCAAGGTTTTTGAAGCAATAGTTTGCCCTGACATACAACACTATGTTAGGAAATATCTGTCTGAACACCAGCATGACTTTACTGCTGCAAGATCCACCTGCAGTAATCTAATAGCTTTCGTAGGGGATATTGCAGCTTCACTTGACTCGAACCAGCAGGTCGACGCCGGATTTCAGCAAGGCTTTTGACAAAGTTTCTCATGAAGTGCTGATTCAAAAACTTGCTGCGTACGGTTTTGCCGGTCATTTCCTTAAGTGGCTGCACTCTTACCTAACGGATAGATCCTTCTATGTCGTGGTCAATGGCTATAAATCTGAAACCATGATCATAACCTCCGGTGTTCCGCAGGGTTCCCACCTGGGCCCCGTAATATATATGATCTTTGTTGCTTCATTAACTCCACGCCATTCCTATTCACCGATGATTTGAAAATAGTCCGCGTTATAGATTCTCTAGCCGATTTAGCATTACTTCAGGATGACTTGAACAGACTTTTGAACTGGTGTAATGATGACAATATGCAACTTAACTTAACTTTTTTTTTTATTTAATTTTTTAACTTAGAAAAATGTTCCCAAATTACGTTTACGCGCAAGGCTCACTTCATTGATTTTAATCAACGGTACGTACGTCAGTAAAGTTGATATAATCAGGGATTTGGGAATCCTTCTTGATCGTAAATTAACATTCATTCCCCACTCCATATGGACAACATAATTAAAAAAGCTTCAAAGACACTCGGTTTTGTGTTGCGTAATGCTAAATGTTTTCGCAAGCCTAAAACTAAGTTTTACCTTTAAACTGTCTCGTTCGTATTGTATTGGAATACTGCGCGGTTGTGTGGCGTCCCCACTTTGCAAGACATAGTCTTAGGTTTGAGAGGATCCAGAAAACATTCTTATTTCATTTTGCTTATTCTGCCAGACTAGACAAAAAAAAATCCGAGCTACGCAAAACGACTTGAAAAATTTAGCATGTCTTCACTCGAAAAACGAAGACACAAACACACACACACACATACACAACAACATCCTACACAACAACATAGACTTAATTTTTCTTTTTAAAATACTTCAGAGAATAGACTGCCCCAAGTTGTTAAGTAAGTTTAATTTAAACGTACCCTATAATTATCCGCGTCACCCTATCAAACTATTACGTCCCCCATTCCGCAAAACTGTATCCGGATCCAAATCCCCCATCCCCAGAATGTGCAGGCTTCTTAATAATTGCCATGAATCAATAGATATTTATTCTACATCACTTCAAAAATTCAAGCACCAAGTCCATCAAAACTAACCACCATATTGACTTCTTCTTTTTCTTTGTCAAATTTGTATCTGCTGAGTGCTGCTGCAGTCATCCACTGGTTGTTTGTTTGTGGTTGTTATTTATGTCAGTACTCTTATTGTAATTTTATTTCAGTTATATTTTTTCGTTTTTTTGCATGATGTGTCTATCGCATCATATTGTGCACTATGCTTGTACTGTATTGCTTGTGTTTTTAAGGATACAAAATTTTAACAATTGTGGATAGGCCAATAAATAAGTAAATACTAAAGTGACTTTACTGTTTCCAGCTGTCAATGGTCTCGCAACGCAGATTGACGATTCACGACCAGTCTCACCTATGCCTGTGGTGAGTTGCGTTAACGTTGATAGTCAATTCTCGATTTCCGAAAGGCAAAACTAAAAGTAGCTAGCAGACTAAACCTAAAAGTGGTCGTAAACGTTATTGTTGATCATGAGGAACTGGGTTCGATGCCCAGGTCGGCCAAAGTATTATGGTTTTCCATCTGGAAATTCTCAGCAGCCCGGAATTTAGATTTTAGATTTATGGTTGTTTGCAATAGGGAATATGCATGAAAAAGATATTTTTCATCTGTACAGGTTATCTAAAAATATACATAAATATAATACTAACAGTGAAAATAGAATCAAAGTTAGTCGAAAAACAAAGGAGATATAATTATTTTAAAGAAATATATCTGTCCCTTTCGCGAAAACGCTATTTTCTATGGCAGCTGTATAGGCATCATAGACGATGACGTCAAAGTTTACATCGGACTTCTCTTTCTAATTGTAATCTTTGAAGCTTTATAACTTCATCGCTGATGAAGGTATTTAAAAAATAATTTCATAACTGTTTACTAGAGCTAATTAGTATTTCATTTTGCAAAAAAAAAAATCGCATGCATATTCCCTATTGCCTCGCTATCTTTTCATGAGACATAATTGGATGCCTAAGGCATTAAGTCCGCCTCTGTACATTTTTGTGCTGAAAGTGTTTTAAAATAAATAAATAAATTAATAAATAAATAAATTGGAGAAATGTGGGTACTTGTAGGTGAATCTCTGGCTCAACTTTCTGGGAATACAGGCGTGATGTTATGATCACAATGTTGACTTAGGTACTTACTGATCAGTCAACAGTTCTAAATTTTGTTTTGATTGAATTTTCGAATTTCTCTCTTTAAGGGGTCCATATCTTACCTACTAGGTACAAACATAGCCGTAAGATATGGTCCATCTACGAGTATCAACCAAACAGATACATTTTATACGAACACGTGTCGGTGTCCGAACCGTCCACGTCCCGAGCACTGGATATGTGACATACGATCTCTTCACAGGTGATCCCCGACGTGAACCCGTACCAGCATACGAGGAACCTGTCAGAAGGCATGATGGACCTGGCGCTGCTGTCCGCCAACGCCAACCAGCTGCGCTACGTGCTGGAGTTCGCCTCCACGCACCCCTACTACTATTCCAGTATCGTGTTCATCTTGCTTAGCATTATCATCCAAGTAAGTTGATGTTGCGTTGCGCTCCAACTGCAGAAGAACTTGGCACAAGGCTGATGACTGAATGAAAACTACTTTTCACACCACCTGCACGAAAACTTCAAATTATATGCCATGCAAACCTATCCTAAAGTAGTCGTTAATTAATTTTAAAATGAAATAATGAAGCCGACGCCAGCAAGCGGTGCGGCGCGTCAAGGTTCCAAATTCAAATCACATAATTATTATTGTGGCAGCTGGCATCAACATCCACGCGCTGCGCGTGCGGTCATACATCTAAAGTAGTGTACTCGACGTAAAGCATTTTAAATAGTTCGTGCAAATACGACCGGCGCAGGGCCGCGCATTCGTCATCTTGACTAGTGGGTAACATTTAATATTATGTAGTTGTCCTACTCTTTTTTTTTAAGGATGGGAAATCATCAAATGACTCCTCCCGCTCTGGGTGAAGCAGGAGGGAGTGTCAGACTCTTACTGACTAAAACCCATCCATGTTCCTCTTAATGCCCTTTGCGTGACTCTTTCGAACAGATTCCGCAGCCCCAGCAGGCACCTGCCTAGCGGGCCCCGTCTCCCACGCTGACATCTCTTTGAGACGCGCTGGGATCGCAGCGCGCCGCCGACCCGAGCCTAGTTCTGATCAGACGGCGAGCCACCCACTGCTCGCAGTCCGCAGGCCCGCGCCTACGGCGGCCGGGAATCGTCTTGCGACTCCCATCGCCTGGGGCGTCTTCTTCTGTTACGGCGACTGGGGCGTGAGGTTTTCCTCTCTCTCACACGTTCAGCCTCCTCCTTTGCTAGCATTACTGCTTCGCAGAAGGAGGTGACCGCTTCCCATGCCTCCTCGCTCCCGACCATAGATTGAACCAAGGCCGGTCGCGAGAGGTTGCCGCCGCCGATCGCCGCGACGAGGACACGGCGGTGCTCCGCCCAAGCAGGACAGACATCCACCGTATGCTCCACCGTGTCCTCCGGGCGACCCTTACAGTGTTGACACCCGGCCGCGTCCTCCCGCCGAATCCGAAACAGGTATCTCCCGAAACAACCGTGTCCGGTGAGTACCTGTGTCAGGCGGAAGGTGAGGACGCCGTGGCGCCGCTCCAGCCACTCCTCAAAGAGGGGACTTATCGCCTGGATTGTGGCGTGCCCAGCGCTGGGTTGCAATAGTCACTGTCTCCATACCGCCATGATATCCTGCCGAAACTCCGTCCGCCTTGCTGCGATTTGCCGCGGCAGAGGAGTCTCGCCCCGGCGTTGCGCCTCCACGCGCCACTCGTAAATGTGAGCGAGGGCTCTCGCCTCCAGATCCCATGGCGGCAGTCCGGCAAGGAGGCTCGCCGCCTCGCTAGAGACCGTGCGGTATCCCCGAGCCAGCCGGATGGCTATGACCCTCTGAGACGCGTTGAGGTAACGGGCAGGTCGCTTCCTCAAAGTAGGCGCCCATACCGGCGCCCCATAAAGGGCCATGGACCGCAGGACCCCCGCGTAAAGCTTCCGGCAGGAGGCATTTGGACCCCCTAAATTGGGCAGAAGCCGCTTGAAGGCAGCCCCGGCTCGCCCCAGACTGGGAGCCAAACGTCGGAAGTGTTCGACGAAGTTCCACCGGCTGTCAAGGACGAGACCCAGATACGTTATCGTCGACCCGACGCCGATTCCACTCTCCCAGGTGACCGGGGTAGATGACGGCTCTGTCCGTCAAGTAAGCCTCGACTACGCGACGGAGGTAGTTCGGCACCCGGTGATACCGAGGCAGGGTGTTAAAGGCATTGGCGATATCTAGAGACACAGCCAAGACGACCCCGCCCCGGGAAACCGCGTCCTCCGTCGAGAGGGCTCTCACGCGCATGATGGCATTCACCATCAAGCGGCCCGCGCGGAAACCGAACTGGTTTTCCGCCAGATCCGGCCCCACTCTCACTAGGTGTTCGACGAGGCGGTTTGCAATTACTCTTTCAAAGAGCTTGCCCACCTCATCGAGCAGCACGATCACCCCGTCTTCCAACGAAGTGAGAACTGGCCCCTCTCCAAGCATGCGCTTAGGAACCCTCTTAACCGAGGCCCAAGAGCCTCCAAGGCCAGGACCCAGGCTTTTCCAGGTAGGCCGTCGGGTTCTGGGGCGGTATTTTTGGCCTTCAGCCTATTAACCGCCACTCTCAGATCAACCTCAGTCACCTCAGGGGCATCATCATCGTCGTCATGCGTGCAGTTCGCATCGGGCACCGCAGGTGGCGGAGCCATAGGCGGGGGAGTATGCTCCCTTCGCGCAGGAAACAGAGCGCTCACCATGTCCTCCACCAGCTGGGGCCGGAGACTTTGCGTCAACGGAAAGGCCCAGGTGCGGAGCTTATTCCGCACCATTTTGTAGGGTCTTCCCCACGAGTTCCCGTTCAGAGACTCCAGCATCTCCTTGCGAGCCAGATCCTTGGCCTGCAGGATCCCCGCTCGGAGGGAGGCCTTCGCCACTTTGTACACCTCGTACAGCTCCGTCTCTCTGAACTGCGCGTCCGGAGGGCGGATGCGGAGCCTGCGGTGCCTGATGTACCGGCGCTGTGCGGCAACGCATGCCTGACGCAGCGTCGCCAGCTCTTGCGACCACCAGTACACCTGGCGGCGGGCGCGTCCTGGCTTAACCCCGTAGCATTGCCACGTCACAAATATCGGACATGGCCCCCGAAACCACTCCGCTTCATCGTTGATGTCAGCAGGCCTGTCCGGAGGTGACACCGCCTAGGTTTCACCTCTGGCTCGCTGCCAGGGGGCACAGGACGATGCCCTCCAGTACAGAGAACCGTGCTGCAAAGGCAGACGTCTCCTGCCGCATTAGGTTCAGAACTTGCTCCTCCACAGGCACGGGCTGGCTTTGCCCGCGATTGCGCTCCCTTTGAGGTGCCTCCTTGGAGCCATCTCCTCGGAGCCTGGCCAGGTCTGCTTGGAGCTTCTCGTTCTCCTTTTGGAGAAGCTCCGTGGCGGCCGCTAGGCGGGTGACCTCCGCCCGCAACTTGTCATTTCGTCCGTATGAGGCCCGCGAAAGTTGGCCTCTGCTGCCGCCAGAATGGAGGCCGCCGCCGCGCTTATGGCCTTGTTTTTAGAGGCTTGCTTCCTCTTCAAGGCCACATCGCGAACGGCCGCCTCCACAATCTGCACAAACCTATCCTTATTGGTGCTGCCAGCGGCGTCTGGCTCACTGCCAGAAGACCCCGAGATAGAGGCCCTGTGACTGTTCGCTCCGGGGTGTCGCCCCTCCTCGGCGAGCTTTGCGGCTCGCTGGGTAGCCTTCTGGGATGCGAGCCCCCTCCCCTTACCTCCATCTCGACCTCTACCCCGCGCACTAGTGGGGATCTTACGGGCTGAGACCGCCTCTCCGTTGGAAGACGACCCCCGGTCATCCTCTGGCCTGGGCCGCTTACGGAAGAACTTGGAGTTCTCCGAAGCAGCCCCGGCTCCCTCACGTCAGAGCTCGCCAAGCTGATGCCAGACGCAGAGTCGGAGTCTGACCCCGCATCTCCTTGGCGCTCAAGCGACCCCTTCCTTCAAAAATTGGAGGGAGCCTCCGCGCTACGCTCGCCCGACACCTTGTCGGGCGTACTAAGATTAAAACCGATCATCTCCTTAAAGGACATTGCGGATCGGGAGCCTCCTCGGCTCTTGTTGCCACTGGCAAGCGGTTTAAGATATCCGTTGCCCCCCCCAGAATACGAGGGTCATGACGCCTCCGAAGGAGACATGGCGGATTCTCCAGCTGCTGAGCAGCTGGTACCGCCCTGGGGTAATGCTAGTTGTCCTACCCTACAGATATGTATCAAGCAAAACCAAACTGTATATAAATGCCAGCTCCTAAAATATAATGCATTCGATCCGGATGCTCTTTCATTTATCCATCTCCTGTCAACTGGTAAAGTGGTGATCCCGACGTTCACAGAAAACGGCAACCAATGACGAAGTAGCGACCGTCTCCATAAAGTCACGCATACCAACATTTTGGCGCGACAAACCACTTCTCTGGTTCGCACAATTTGAAACGGTAGTCTACCCGCAGAAGCCCGGCGATGAAGCGAAGTTCAGCCTTCTAGTGGCTCACCTCGAGACGACGGACGTCGAGCATATAGGCGACATCATAATGAGCAAGACACGCGCTGGCCGCTACAAGGAGGCTAAGAAGAGACTATTGTCCGTTTATGAAGAGTCGGAGACGAAGCAACTGGAAAGCTGCTCACTGAAATGGAGTTGGGAGACCTTTAGCCATCCCAGCTGTTGCGTAGCATGAGAGAGCCAGCTCGTGACAAGATGCCCGATATCACCCTGCAGATACTATGGATGAGACACCTGCCTCCTGCCTGCCTCCACGCGTGCTGTACTAGCGGTCAACGAAAACGCCTCACTCGACGTGCTAGCGGCCATTACAGACAAAATGCACGAGCAAACCCGAGAACTCCATTCGGTTTGAGAATGTAAACAGCCGTCAACGTCAACGCCACGACACGGAAGTAGCCACTCGCAGCAAGAGCCAGACCTTCGAGAAGCCATTGTGCAGCTCACACGGGAAATCGCGGCAATGAAAATGGACAGATCAAGACGAAGAAGAACACCTTTCCGCTCAAGATCACGTTCACAATCCCGAGGCTGAACGAATTCTTACCAGCAGACGTCAGGCGATGATTGTTTTTATCACACCCGTTACGGTAAAGAAGCATGCAACTGCAGATCTCTGTGCAAATTCAAGCATCAGGAAAACTAGTCGCGACCTACGACGGGACCCGAGGTTAACGAAATATCACCATACCGTTTACACGTTTGCGATTGTCAACATCATTTGAGATTCCTTGTTGACACCGGAGCCAACGTGTCGGTCATTCCCAACACGAAAGGACTGAAGCGGGTGGAAGAAGTTTTGTACGCACCAAACGGCACCCCAATACATACATATGGCAAGAAGAAGCTGGAACTCAACCTTGGTCTAAAGGGCGGCCCTTTATCATGGCAGTTTTAGCAGGCCACGTGTCGACGACATTCTCGTCGCTTCACCAGACCAGGAAACCCACAGAAGACACCTGGAAGATCTTTTCAGAAGGCTCTAAGACCATGGTCTTAGAATAAACGTATCGAAATGCGTATTCGGGCACAAAAGACTGGAATTCCTGGAGTCCATATTAACGAAAGCCGGCATCCAACCAACAGAAGATCGTGTGAAGACAATATCCGATTTCCCCGAACCAAGCACAATACAATAATTACGACGTTTCCTCGGAATATTAAACTTTTACAAAGAAAATATACCACACGAAGCACACGATCAGGAAAAGCTGTATAAACCTACGAACATGCAAGAAAAATGTCAAAACCAAGGTTAACTTCAACAGTGAAAGTTCTCCCTTCCGTTCACGCCCCGTTATCAATGACAGATGATGCCTCAAACAACTGCGTCGGGGCTGCGCTCCAACAACGAGAAGGAAATCGCTGGAGACCATTCGGTTTTTACTCAAAAAAACTTACAGAAGCGCAAAAGAAATACAGCACGTTCGATCGAGAGCTACGGGCGATCTACCAGGCAATTAGGCACTTTCGGCGCATGTTTGATGGTAGAGAAATAACGGTTTACATGGACCAAAAGCCGTTAACGCATGCACTACTGCGACTAAACAGCAAGATAGAAACACCAATGCGCACGAGGTACTTGCACTATATCAGTCAGTTCACAATGAATATATGCCATATATAAGGAAAGGACAACGTTGTGGCGGATGCATTATCAAGAATCGAAGCAATATCCACTCCATCACCAATCGACTGCAACGAGCTGGCTCGCCTATAACACAAGCAACTGACTGACGTCACGAAAAACACTTCATTGCGCTTACGTCCACTCAACGCAAGTAAACCAGTTTTGTGCGAAACATCAAGTGGCCACGCACGACCTTACCTGCCACCAGATCTGCAAAGAAAAGCATTCGACGCCATACACGAATTGAGCCACCCCGGCACTCGTGCAACTAGAAAAATGATCACACAACGATTTTTCAATGTTTATCCACGACGACCTACATGTATGTATGCTCATACGTATCATACGTATTACGCTTATTATTACGCTTCATACGTATGGATGCTTACCGCCGAAGCCATAGTTAGTTGCCTTCCCTCTGATCTTAGTGGTCAATTGGTAACATTTAAGTTTAAAGCAGCCTTTGAAAAAAATCATATACAATATAGGCCAATTACAACTGGCAAACTAGCTAAATTCAATGGTACCTTACAAAATAAGTTAAATTTTCTAGGCCATAACATTGAAGACGCTAATAAATTTTATGATAATTTAATTTCAGTGGTTCCAAAGGAATTCAATGCAACTTTTGAAAAGAAGTCTAAGGATACTTTCCCTAAGTATGTATTTAGTGACTGGGCGACTAAAGGCATTAGGACAAGTAAGGAAAGACTATATGAGCTATATGGCTTTAAGCCTGTCAAAAACACTGTTTCTTTTAATAAGTTTGTAAACAAATATTCTAAAGTGTTCATAAATACTTGCAAGATAGCTAAATCCCTATATATTAGCAACGAGATCAAATCGTCAGAAAATAAAATAAAGACAGTTTGGAAAGTTATAAATAAGGAAACTAATAGAAATAAAGTACGAAACACTGATTATTTACTGGAGACTACACATAGTGCCATAGGCTCTAATTTTAAAGTAGCTCAAGAATTTGTAAATTTTTTAACCAATATACCAACTAAAACTACGGAATATTTAAATTCTTCACCTAAGTTCAAACATATCAACCCTGTGACAGTCATAAAAGCTTTCCGGCAAATCAAAATCAAATTGACGGAAGACATATGGGTAATGTCTATTAAAGTGTGCACGTCCATAATTGAAACTATAGCACCATAGTTGGCATATTTAATTTATTTGTGGACCAAGGAGTCTTTCCGGATATAATGACATATAGTAAGGTTATACCACTATTTAAATCGGGCGACAGCAAAGACATCAATAAATTATAAACCTGTATCTGTATTATCGGTTTTTAGCAAAGTGTTTGAAAAAGTAATGCTCAATCAGATGCTCAATCATTTTAAAATCAATAAAATCTTACACGATCAACAGTATGGTTTTACCAGGGGTTGTTGTACGACTGACGCTGGTGCCACGTTGTTAAAACTATTCAGCGTGGGAAGAGGCGCAAGATGCCATAGGAATCTTCTCCTAAAGCTAGGACATTACGGACTAGGTAAAATTGCACTCATTCTAGTAAAATCTTACTTAAATGATAGACAGCAGCAAGTTCAAGTAAATGGTGTGAATTCACGGGGTTTAAAAGTCAAAATGGGCGTACCACAAGGCTCTATTTTGGGCCCTTTCCTCTTTCTAGTATATAATATATTAATGACCTACCCCATCTTTTAAAAAATCAACCTCAAATGGTGCTATTTGCTGACGATATCTTCTTAATTTTTAAGATAGATAGACGTTCCATAAATCTTGACGACGTAAATAACGCCCTACAGCAGGTCCAAAATTGGTTTACTGCTAATAATTTAGTATTAAATGGGAAAATACTAAATGCATTAGATTTGCCTTACCGAACTTTAAAAGAAATGATTGCGACATAGTATTGAACAAAGAGAAACTTGAATTCGTCGAAAACACGATTTTCCTGGGGATTACGCTTGACTCAAGGCTACAATGGGGTCCTCATTTAACATCTCTTGTGGGACGGCTAAGTTCAGCAGCATACGCTGTCAGAAAAATCCGTCAATTTACTGATATAGATACCGGCGAGGCTGGTCTATTTTAGTTACTTTCATGTCTTACGGTATCTTATTACGGGGACGTGCTGCAGATATCGAGTCTATATTTATCCTGCAGAAAAGAGCCATCAGAGCCATTTACAATCTCCGTCGGCGTGATTCCCTAAGAGAACTGTTTAAGGATATCAACATCATGACGGTACCTTGTTAATACATTTACGAAAATATTATGTACTAGTAAACCCGCGCAACTTCGTCTGCGGCACAATTTTCATTACTGCTCGCTCCCATTGGTCTTAGCGTGATGATATATAGCTTCCTCGATAAATGGGCTATCTAACACTGAAAGAATTTTTCAAATCGGACCAGTAGTTCCTGAGATTAGCGCGTTCAAGTAAACAAACAAACAAACAAACTCTTCAGCTTTATATATTAGTATAATAATATAAGATGTTCGGAAAAATCTTCATCTTTTAAGCAAGATTAGTGACAGGCATAATTTTAATACTAGAAATAGGAACAAATTAGATCAACCCCGATTCAGATTGGCAGGGAAGTACACACTTTTTTTTCTTCTTTTATTTTAATTTTATAATAAAATACTAGTTGATATTCTCGAACTGAATGAGAGAAAATTTTAAGCATGCATAAAACGCACATTATGTGGACAAGCGTATTATAAACTGGAAGATTATATCCTCGATAAAAACGCTTGGCTAAATGCCGGTCCTGCTCCACAGTCACGGCTGCTTGGGTCCACTTGTTAGGTTTTTATATTTGGAAGAGATTAGAAGTTTTATTTATAGATATTTACATAATTATTACAATCACTTATTTATTCTTTTTGATGTAAGAAATTAATCGTTGTTTTTATTACTTTATTTTTTATTATTTGGTAATTGACAACCACAGTTTTGTGTAAAGTAGAAGCATATTTATCAAATTTTGTAAATGTGAGTACCATGAAGCCATTTACATTTTATGTGATTAGTTATAGTTTTACTTGTTGGACATGAACGAGCATGGTGGTTGCGAGCATGCCATGCTCACTCAAATGTCTTGCTGATGGCGGCGCGTGGGTTGGATCATTCGGTTCCCTTCGAAATGGTTGAGCAGCGAGCATGGTGGTTGAGAGCATGCCATGCTCACTCAAATGTCTCGCTGATGGCGGCGCGTGGGTTGGATCATTCGGTTCCCTTCGAAATGGTTGAGATGAAAGGTGCACACGCATCATGTTCGCGAACGGGCGCCGTCGGTTGAGACTCGTCATCTTTTAACTACCATTGGCTTATTTTAATCTCTATATTTTAAATTCTTATAATAAGCTTCTTTTCTGTGCATTGTCCTCACATGCAGAAGCAACAAGTATATGTAACTTAGAATTTTGTAAAACAGAACATGATTTAAAAGAGTGTCTGTGGAGTTTCTTGCACCTTCTTCTCCATATAGATCTACGCTCGGAACGTGCAAATAGCTTCTATGTTTTTGACTAACCGACCTTAACGATTCAAAAGTGCCTGTAAACCTGCCTGGTTTATTTGTAATAAAATGCTTTGAATCTATTATTCACACTCAAAGTCTCAATAACAATTTTCTCACACAAATGGTACACTGAACAAGTATTCGGAACACACGGCGGTTTCTAGACGTGTGCACGTCTGTACTGCTCGACCGCTACCAGTAGACTGAGCCCAGGCTCAGCCTCTGTCGAGCACAACGTCCTAGACTCCGTCGAACGCCACTAGATGTCGATGGCGCCCCGATTGATGAATTGACTGACTTATTTCCAACATACTATAAAAAACAGAAGGCGTGAAAGAAGTTATTATGTTAGCCGTTATTGTAAAAAAAAAAAGCGATTGCACTCCGGGAGTGCCTGCAGAAGAGAAAACTTGAATACGTGCTTATCTCCCTCCGTCTTAAGAATTTTCGATCAGGTCACGTGTCCTGACACGGGACCGTCTCAAGCATTTTCGAACAGGGTCACGTGTCCTGACGCGAGTTTAACATTTTTACCCATCACATAAAAAGTGCACAACGCCGCTAAAGAAATTTTCACTTCAAAAAAACCTCTCTAATGTAACAATTTTTTTGCATTAGCCTGCCAGCTGGCACAAATTCACTACTGTTTCAAATCCTAATCAGTGTCTTGTCCCCAGATACTGGTGGGCGCGGGCCTGATCATGAACAGCCACTACGACGTGACCGTCGAGACGGAGCGCCGCATGGCCGAAAAGATAAACAACATGACGGTATTCGGCGTGTTCCTCATAATCGTCATGAATGTTTTCATCGCGTCGTTCAGCGTCGCCACGTAGACTGTGGCCGGGGTGCCGCAGCAGAATGCTGGATAAGTTAACTACTGAGTGAAAAATTTAAAATGTGGCAACTTATTAATAGTCTGGCTAGCAACAAAACTCAACTCTACTCTTGTAAAATTAGACACGTCAACAGTGTACCGTCTGGACTAAGCAAGGGCACACACCTATCCTCCTTAACAAATACATATAATAAATAATTATATGGAAATTATAACTGTGTCTTTCATTGGTTCTCAAAACCTAATAGTACCGGATCCGGTAAACGTTTAATGATGCCGGATCCACCGGATTACCGGATCCGTTTTTCTGGATTGCAATCCTTACTTGCGGCCTGCTTGCACAAACCAGAGATTATATATTTACCACAACAGTTTTTATTTTTGTATTTATTTTATCGAGAGTATCGTAAACCCCTTTTTAAATATAACCAAAGTGTACTATTGTTTTGTAAGCAAATCTACTCAAGATGTTTACACTAAAGCTCAAATCAGGACGAGTGCATACCATTATATTATACTATATATCAAGCACCCAATAAGGTTTTTTACAAGGGGCTGTGGCGGAACATAATTATTTAGACCACCATCAAATCACGTGTAGTGTTAGTTTAGTTTTTACACACAACTATACTACAGGGCCTTTGTTGTTTCATTTGAATTCAATGCGGTATAATCTACTTTAGTTTCCAAAGATGTTTAGCAGTTTTTGACCTTGGACCATGGTAAGGTTTTCATTACGTATTCGAGAACTGCTATAAATAACTTAGAAGATACAGGATCGCCTTTACCTCTAGAAATCTTATTTTTGGTCCCGATTCCGTCCAATTTGACTCTACTAGAGTAGAATAGACTAGAATAGAATAGGTATTTATTATGTACACCAAGTAAGTTACGGAAAACATAGTTTTTTTTTAACGATGGGAAATCATCAAATTACTCCTCCCGTTCTGGGTGAAGCAGGAGGGAGAGTCAGTCTCTTACTGACTAAAACCCATCCGTGTTCCTCTTAATGCCCTTTGCGTGACTTTTTCGAACGGATTCCACACCCCGGCAGGCACTGGCCCTAGCGGGCCCCGCCCGTCTCCCATGCTGACAGCTCTTTGCGGCGCGCGGCTCTGGCGAACCTGGTTTACCTTTTTTTTTTTTTTTTTTTACTATTAATAGGCACGCGCTTGACCACCATCTCACCTGATGGTAAGCGATGATGTGGTCGAAGATGGAGCACGCTTGCCTAGAAGTAACCTATTCACTCTTGACTTAAAGACTCCCAGGTTGTAGCTATCGGGAAACACAGACTCCGGCAGGGAATTCCACTCCTTAGCTGTACGCATTATGAATGTGTTCCCAAAACGTTTTGTGCGTGTGGGTGGGATGTCCACCATGTACCGGTGGCGCATCGCCGTTCGTCTTGTGGTCCGATGATGGAAAGGGCTTGGCGGAATTAAATTATGCAATTCCGTCGCACGTTCCCCAAAATGCAACCGGTAAAAAACCGACAAGCTAGCAACTCGTCGTCGATGCTCAAGACTTTGGAGCTTCGTCGCGACGAGCCTCTCATTGCCAATGATCCTCTTGGCTCGTTTCTCAATTGACTCAAGGGCATCAAGCTGGTATCTGGCAGATCCGTCCCAAAGATGAGAGCAGTATTCCATACACGATCGAACTTGCGCTTGATAGAGTTTGAGCAGCTGTTCCGGCGTGAAGTACCGTCTAACCTTTGCTAGGATCCCCAACTTTCTTGCAGCCACTTGAGCTTTTGCCTCTATGAAAGGGCCAAAATTGAGAGTAGATGTTAATGTAACCCCAAGAAGTTCAAGTTGGTCGGTTATCGGCACTGTTGCACCTCGGAAAGATGGAGCTGGGTGGAATTGGCTCCTTTTGGCGGAAAATAGACACGCTTGGGTCTTAGCAGCATTGAACTTGACCAGATTGGCATCACCCCATTCAGAGACAGCCTGTAAGGACACATTCAAGCGCTCAACCATAGCCTCCCGGAGAGACCGGATTTGCGACCCGCCAGCTCGTGCGTCGGACACGTATCTCTCAGCAACAGTGCTGTCGTCTACATACCCAAAGGTACCGGGTTTAAGCAGATCATTAATATGCAGCAAGAAGAGTGTTGCCGAAAGCACCGACCCCTGAGGAACCCCGGCATTAATATCCAGCAGTCCAGACGAGCAGCCATCTATGACCACTCGGATAGACCGATCCCTTAGGAAATCTGCGATCCAATCACACAAACCGGCGGGCAGACCGAAGGAAGGAAGCTTACTTATAAGGCTATCGTGCCAGACCCTGTCGAAGGCCTTCGAGATGTCAAGGGAGACCGCTAGTACCTCCCCGTGCTTTTCTATGGCTTCACTCCAGATGTGAATGGCATACGCTAGAAGATCCCCAGTTGACCGATTTCGGCGGAACCCGTATTGTCGGTCACTAAGGATATCATTCGCTTCTAGGTACGCCAGGAGCTTATGATTCAGCACGCGTTCCATAGTCTTACAGAGTATGGACGTTACCGAGATGGGTCTATCATTCGACGGGTCAGCACGACTACCCTTCTTGGGCACGGGTTGCACGTTAGCTTTCTTCCAAGCCTTCGGCACTTTTCCAGTCTCAAACGAAAGGCGAAATAGGCGTGTCAAGATCGGAGACAACTCAGGCGCACAAGTTTTCAGTACAATTGCCGGTATCCCGTCGGGGCCACTAGCCTTGTTCACGTCTAGGTTACGCAGTACCCTACGGACTTCCTTCTGATGAATGCGAATGTTCGACATGCTGGACTCGCATCCACCAGGAGAAGCAGGGGGCCTTTTGCCACCAGGATCCAGACGCGAAGATTCCGCAAACAAGGAAGCAAACAAATTCGCTTTCTCCTCAGCGGAGTGTGGTGGTAGTGAGGGGCGGCAGAAGTTCGATTCGACCGACTTAGCCAGGGACCAAAAAGCCTTACTACCTGATGGGTATGAAGCAAGTTGGTTCCCTATTCGGCTGATGTGGTCAAACCGTGCCCTCCGCAACACCTTCTTGCAGGACTTGGCAGCCCTGTTGAAGGATCTCTTCTTCCGAGTCACGTCATTTGCTTTGCGCGTGCGAGCGTCGACCCATGCCAGGTAAGCCGCGTGCTTAAGCGCATCAGCGCGACTGCACTCGGCACCAAACCATGGACGAGCTTCGCCAGACATAGTAATGTCAGAAAACGGAATGTAGTACTCCATTCCCCTCCGCAACACATCCGTCACGGCGTCTGCGCACGACGAAGCATCAGTCGAAGAAAAGCAAGTAGGCTGCCAAGGATAACATGCGAAGAAAGATCGCATGCCATCCCAATCAGCTGACCTGTACCGCCATACCCGCCGTGTGCCTCTTGGGCTAGGATCGGGCGGGGAATATACGGATACAGACTTCACCAGACAGTGGTCGGAACTACCCAGTGGTGAAGAAATCGAGACCGAATAGCGGTCTGGATCTGTTGTCAGCAAAAGGTCCAAGCAATTGGCAGTGTGCGAATCAGCATCCGGCACCCTCGTTGCCCCCTGGACCAGCTGGGTAAGATTTAACGCAAGCGCTAGCTTTCGCGTCTCTCGTCCAGCATGGTCTGTGCACTGGTATGGGAAGAGCCACTCCTGATGGTGGGCGTTGAAGTCCCCCAGTAACACCAATTGGGCAGAAGGGTACCTTTGCTGAGCCGCATCCGCCGCCTCACTCAGGTGCTGTGTGAGCTCAGTTGTCTCCAAATCACCGCTGTGCGAACGGTAGACACAAGCGTAGACAATTTTATCCAGGCCTGTGTCCACTAAAACCCACAGCGTTGAGAACCTGGAGTCCTCAAGGTTACGGCGACGCCGATAACAGATATCGTCACGGGCGTACATACATACGCCCGCATGTGGTTTGAAATGGTGCTCCAGGGTAAACCCTGGGTACGAAAGGTAAGACACGTCTGACGGACATCTGATCTGCGTCTCGGAAAGAAACAAGAGTGCTGGTTTCTCAGTCTCCAGATGGTGATGAAGACTGAGAAACCAGCTCCCTCTCGTAGGGTTGAGGGGGTCAGACGGCTGTTCGCCCCACGTAAAACCAACTTCAGTCATATAATCATATGGACAGCGACAAGTTAAGTAAGGGTACTCGGTATAGGGCGTCGCCGCACAACAACGCGCAGGGACATTGCCCTAAACCTGCGACAAGTGGGCTAGGGCTACCGTGTCAAGTACGGGTACGGCTAAAGAAGTTAGTACCCAAAAGGAAGTTCCGCTTTGCCACCTGGAACGTTGGCTCCCTTTCCGGACGTTGCAGAGAACTTGCGGACGTACGTGCGAAGCGTCGGGTCCATTGCGCCTTCCTTCAGGAGACGCGCTGGAAGGGATATAAGTCACGTGACTTATTTCCCTTCCAGCTAGTGTATACCGGGTCACCAACGGACAGGGGCGGAGTGGCCGTATTACTGTCTAAAGACAAGGATGGATTCCTTGAAGTTGACCGATGCAGCGACTGGTTGATGCGAGTTAGGGTGCTGATCGAAGTGTCGGTAACAAACCTAATCAGCGCTTATGCTCCTCAAACTGGTTGCTGTGAGTCTGAAAAGGAGGCCTTCTGGGATGGGTTCGAGGACGTATTACGCACTATTCCGAATTCCGAAGGTGTTTTAGTTGGGGGGGATCTCAACGGTCACCTGGGTCAGTTTGCTGGAGAGGACGAACGTGTTCACGGTGGTTTTGGTTATGGCCAACTAAATGCAGAGGGAGTAGGTATACTCAGCACCTGCGCTGTGTCTGACCTAGCCATCGCGAACACATTGTTTCAGAAGAAGCTCCAGCATCTTATTACGTACCGTGGTGGTGCCTACTCAACCCAAATAGATTACCTGCTGGTGTGACGGTGCCACATTGCCAAGGTTACCAACTGCAAAGTCATCCCAGGCGAAATCCTAACGGCTCAACATCGCCTCCTTGTCCTGGACTTTGCGATTGTACCAAAAAAGAAAGTGATCGAGAAACGCAAACCCCGCACTAAGTGGTGGTTGCTTGATGGTTCTAAACAGTCGGACTTCCTCGCGGAGGTCGAGCATCTCAAGATCAGTGCTCCGCGTGAGTCCGCTCAAGAGATCTGGAGTGAGATCCATTCAGCAATCATCGCTGCGGGTAAGGGCGTCCTTGGCACTTCTCGTGGTGGCACCATAGACAAGGAGACGTGGTGGTGGGATGACGGGGTGCAGGAGGCGACTCGGAAGATGGGTTTATTTAAACAGTGGCAAGGGTCCAACTCTCTGGATGACAGGGAGGCATATGGAGCGGCAAAACGCGCTTGCAAAAAAGCTTTAGCCAGAGCCCGCAGCAAAGTCTGTCGCCCTTATACGATAAGCTGGAAACTGCGGAGGAGTAAAAGCTTATTTTAAAGCTGGCGCGTGCCCGGGAGAAAGCTACACGGGACATTAGCAAATGTCTCTGTGTAAGGGACGCCAAGGGTAAACTGCTCTACGATGCCCCCTCTGTTAAGGACAGATAGTTTACATACTTCGCGGAGCTTTCTAACAAACAGCATCCCCATAACCTTCCTGCCGAACCGCCTCCTAACCTTGGACTTATTTCCCCTATTTCCCCCGACGAAACCCGCATTGCTCTTCGTCACATGAAGAACCGGAAAGCGGGACCTTGACGGATCTTTTTAACCGCATCCTGATCACCAACGAAATGCTGAACCAGTGGCGATTTAGCCTGATTATTCCTATTTACAAAGGCAAAGGTAGCATACAGGATTGTAGTAGCTACCGCGGTATCAAGATCATGTGCCACACCATGAAGCTCTTCGAGCGCATCAATGACACACGGCTCCGTAGCGAGTGCACTATCTCTGAGAGTCTTACAGACTCTGGCTGAGGCTTACAGAGAGAGAAGGAGAGCTTTGCATACGGCCTTTTTAGACCTGCAGAGGGCCTTCGACTGTATACCTCAGCAGTCCATCTGGTGGGCACTTCGCTTCAGGGGCGTTCCCGAGGCCTATATTGATATTATCAGAGACATGTACCGCGATTCCGTGTCCTCTGTCTAGACCGCTGTTGATGAATCCAATGCCTTCCCAATATCCGTTGGCGTTTACCAAGGATCGGCTCTTAGCCCGTTCTTGTTTAACGTGGTGCTCGATGTAGTTACGGCAAACATCCAAAATCAGCCACCATGGCTAATGATGTATGCCAATGACATCGTCCTCGTTAATCAGAACAAAGCCCATCTTGAGCGCAAAGTCAACATTTGAAAACGGTGGTCTGAGACTAAATGTGGCGAAGACTGACATGTCCTGTAGGAGCACGGATTCAACCACCATCCGAATAGGTTCGGACCTGAACACAAAGTTCGATACTTTCAGGTACCTTGGATCCGTGCTGCACGAGTCTGGCAACGTGGACGACGATGTCCAAGCACGTATAGGTGCGGCTTGGGTGAAGTGGTGCGAGGTAACGGGCGTTGTATGCGACCGCAAAATGCTTCCGAAGCTTAAGGGGCAGATATATAAATGCATCATACGGCCTGCCCTCCTGTACGACGGCGAGTGTTGGCCAGCACTAAGCAGGCACACCCTGAAGCTCCGCGTAACGGAGATGAAGATGCTGAGGTGGATGAGCGGCGTATCGCGATCCGATCGCATACGCAACTCTTTCACCCGAGGTAGTCTTGATGTCCGTGACGTAGGGGAAAAACTGCAAAAGTGTCGTCTGCGATGGTATGGCCACATCATGCGCCGCCCTATGGAGTACGTTGGTCGGAAATGCATGAATATGGCTGTCCTTGGGGCTAGATCCCGTGGTCGCTCTCGCAAGCGTTGGCTGGACGTCGTCAAGTCCGACATGAGAGCCAATGGCCTGACTGAGAAGAATGTTCAAGATCGGGCAAAGTGGAGGAAGCTCAGTCGGAAGGCGGACCCTGCCAATGGCCGGGATTAACGCCAGGTGGAAGAAGAAGAAAATACCTACACTATAACATTATAAATAGGAAAAAAAAATATTTTTGTGTGTGTGTGTGTTTGTAATGAATAAACTCAAAAACGACTGGACCGATTTGAAAAATTCTTTCAGCAATGGATAGCTACATTATCAGGGAGTAACATAGGCTATGTTTTATTCCCGAACTCTCACGGGAACGGGAACTGCGCGGGTGAAACAATTATAATTATGTAATAAACAAAAAGCATAGGACCCAAGTGAAAACGACCAAAGAGAAAGGTTAACCAGTTGGAATATATATTTTTCAGTATATTTATGTACTAGCTGCTGCCCGCAACTTCGTTCGCGATATACACGCGAAAGCAAAAAAAAAGGGGCAAAAGCTAAATTAAGTCGCTTTGTAAGATCGCTAAGATAAAATATGCAAGCAATCAATATCGAACATTGCTTGACCTCTCTTAGAATTTGAAGCATGCGATCTTTGAAACCATTTAATCCAAAAGTGGTGCAGCCCGTCCAGTCCTATAGATTTCCAATTAGGCATCGGACGAACTGCATGAGCTAATTCACGTTCAGCAATAGTATTTTTTTCTAATGAGAAAATTCTGTTTGCGATGTTTAAGAATGTTCTAGGGTTATTAACACGCGATAGAGCTACATAAAGTTGACCATCGGTATGCCAACCAGTGAAGAAGTCTACCCCCGCAACGGTTAGTGTAGAGTAGATACTCCGTTATCCGCACTTAGACTCCCTATCGTTCCATTGCGCGTAGGTAAGTGTTCTGGCTAAGTTAGCCACCCTAGCTCCGCCTGAATGCACAGAAGCTTCCTGGGGCGGGAACTCTCGACATCTTACCGATCGCCTAGCCACTGAATACGTTAGTCACCCGTACACAGTCAATATCGAACGCATTCCACAGTCAAAACCAATGGTATGATCTGTGGATCGTTCTTAATAATCTATATCGAGACTGCAGGCTTCGGTTCGAAATAAATAAAGTAGTTTTTTAGCTTCGTGGTTTGAAGAAACGACCTTTCATACAGCACAATATAATATAAAACGTTATAACAAGCAAACATATACTCTTCTTTATGGTCCGACACCATAAAGCTTAATCCACACATAGCCGTGACGTGGCAGTGATGGGCACGGGCCGTGTGCTGTCAGGAGGACATAAAAGTATCGTAGCATATATTTGGTATGAACTCGTTCACACGGGCCATACGTCATCAGGGCTCTCCGGGCTTTTGTTATGCATGGCCACGCCAAAGTGGCCATGCAGTGGCCAAAAAATGGCCAGACAATTCGTCGCCAACACCGCAAAGGGGGCGAACCTCATTCAAACGGTCAAAAATTAGTTAAGAATACAAAAATGCTCCATTTGTTGAGCTTTATGTCGTCACAAAAAGGCGAAGCTCTAAGCCTAATAGAAACAAAAAAAGATTGACGGCATATCTCAAAATCAGTTCTAGCGAAATTTACGAAATGACGAACTCGAAGTATGCCTTTTAGCGGCGACATCTAGCGAGTAATGCAGAAAGCCCTACTTAAATTTCGCCCTTTTGTCGCGTCTCGCTTCATTTGTTTACGTCGTTGTTTCGCCCCCGGCTTAACGGGCTGCGCGATTGTTACATTATTCTAATTACGTTTAACAAGTAATTACGCATTGAATTTCTAATAAGTGAAACAACAGAAATCTTACGACAGTGATATACTTAGTTATTTGTGCAACAAGAGAGCAAAGTCGTTTTTTGCTGCAAGTGCTGATTTTGAATCCTGAGTGTGGCGAACCTTGATCTCGTGTATCACACATAACTTTTCACTTCAGCAGCAAGAACACTTTTGGAGATAAAATAATAAACAGGAATAGATTGAAATAACTATTTCTTGTGAATCTAAATAATTAACATTGTAGATAGAGGTACTTACCAATTCAATAAAATGGAACTTTTTAAAAGTTAAAAGTAAAATTACTATAATTCTGCAAATTAAAAGTAACAGATTTCTTTGGCAACGTTATAGTTGCATTGAGTTGAGTTTGATTATCTGGGGTTAAGGTTTTTGTAATGTTCTGTATAAAACTCAATATTGTACACTGTTTTTAGACGAAAGAGACTGAACCCCACGACACAGGGTATCCTAGTGTGGGGTTCAGTGTCATGTAAATGATTGATATTTACTTTTATGAACAATAAATTTATTATAATTTATTATTATTATATTATAGGTACCTACTTTGCAATATCAATATTCGCACAACACAGAAGTAATAATCTCATGTTATAATTAACCAGATAGTACCTAGACAGTGCCTACAAAACATCTAAAATTGCAAGGCTTTGCGAACGGGTTTATCTCTTAACCACCGTGTATACGTATATTTGTTAATTTGTCTGCAAATGTTTTGTAAAAAATGGACGTATTTATCTATTAACTCACATATCTTTCGTATATGTCTTTTTGACACTACTACCCAAATCACACTTATCTAATTTCCACTACCACTGACACTGAGTGTCGTCAAGTCAAGAGTAAATAGGTTAATTACTGACCTATTTTTCTTGTCAGTCTTTTTTAAAGTTTATCAAGCGTTAAAACGGAAAAGTATAAACCATTTTGTACCTCTGTATTGATTTATTTTCTGTCTAAAATATTTTCTTGTTTCGCACCATTCAGATCCCTTTTATTCCGTAATCGGGTCACAATTTTTTAAACTTATTTTTATTTTATTTCAACAAGGCGACGATGAAAGGTGAAAAATGTTAAGATGTCTAGTGTTATCAAAACGTTCATCAGTAAAATGTTAAGATGTCTAGTGTTATCAAAACGTTCATCAGTAAAATGTTAAGATGTCTAGTGTTATCAAAACGTTCATCAGTAAAATGTTAAGATGTCTAGTGTTATCAAAACGTTCATCAGTAAAATGTTAAGATGTCTAGTGTCATCAAAACGTTCATCAGTAAAATGTTAAGATGTCTAGTGTTATCAAAACGTTCATCAGTAAAATGTTAAGATGTCTAGTGTTATCAAAACGTTCATCAGTAACATGAGCGATTTTTTTTTGCAATTTGTCTGTTATTTGTCGTATGGTAAACGCCTTCAAATGTATGTTGTGGCAAAAACAATCGGTGCTGATGTATAGTTACCCAGTCATATTTAATTAATGAGAAAATAAACTTAAGAGCTTATGGTATCTACGAGTAGCTCGGCAACCCCATCGAAACCGTCGTCGTTGAACTATGAATCAGTTGTAAGTTTTCTGCAAGAGCAATCGGCAACTCGAACTAGATGAAGTGGCTTAATGCGTCAGATTTTCCAAAAATATTCGACACGATCAATATTTTTCGAAAATCTATCAGACGGACTAATTAGATTTTTTTCAATTTCAACTATATGCATCTTTATCGTGAGTTAACAACCCAATTTCATGTCCAGGCAAATACTGTCCATCCATAGATATAATTAATATTTCTGTGTGTCCTTCCCAGGTTGCCTGGAAGAGATTAGTTTTAAGTTTCATTTTTTAAATTCTTTTTAGGTGTACAATAAAGTATATAATAAATAAATAAACCCTAGCAACTTTTTTCAACATCGTGTATTATCATTAAAACGTGCCTTATCATTAAAACGTTTCTATTACTAGACCTGGTCGGTGTTTTGAATAAAAGAGGTAATACAGCCAATGCCTTGCATTCTAAGGGGGTGAAGTAATGCTAGAAGTTGACTGTTCGTATATTTTATCTTAGCGATCTTACCTAGCGACGTCATTTTAATACACGCGAACGAAGTCGCGCCACAAGGTAGACCGATGACCTGGTGAAGGTCGCGGGTAACCGATGGATGCGGGACGCGCAGGACCGGTCGTCGTGGCGACGCTTGGGGGCTATTTCATAAATCGACCCACAAAATCAAAAGATATTGAATTAGTAAGTTTAGTAAGAAACTTCCTAATGTATTCTGATTAGTCAAAGCGCCATCTATTGAAAAAGATAAAAAGCACGAAAGCATGTAGGCCTATATATAAACAGTATTTTTTTCAAAAATGCCTGACTTTGCATGATAAGAAGAAACTTCATCGAGCGCTAAAATAGAGAGTTTTCATTAAGACTCCAGATACTTGCAATGCCATCTATTGACAATAATAGTAGTAACAAATGTGGGAAACAAACACGAAAACATATTGTTGAGTTAAAGAAAAGTGAACATGTTATTAGGGGAAATTTATACTGTGACGTTATTATCAAACTCATTTTTGACAGTTCAACTACATTGTCGATAGATGGCGATGTACTGATGACGCGTTTTTCTGAATCGCGGTGTTAAGATTCTCCGCAGGAATATGAACTCGACTGCCTCAGCCCAATAATGACGAATCGATCGATTCTTAATCTGTATTGTTAGACGACATAATGACCCCACAGGTTGACCAAGATTAAGCTACGTTTGCCAAGGTTGGTCCATAGAGGAGAGTAATATGGATGGGTGACCATTTGAACATCCCGAGAGTCAGAGATTCTAGGTGTGTCTTGGAATATACCAGTCACACGATATGGTCTTCAAGGTTAAGTAACACTTGCCGAGGTCGGTCTGAGAATGGGTGACCATTTTAACATACACACTCGAATATAAACGTGTATGGATGGAGAGGGAGAGAAAGGCCGAAGAAAAGATGGATCGATTGTGTGAGGAACGATAAGAAAGAGATGGGAGTGAGTGATAGCTGATAGGACAGAATGAAAGAAAAAAACGTTTTGCGCTGACCCCAAGTAACATGAGATAAGGGCAGGAAGATGATGATGACGGGTCGATTGACCCGTGTGACTGTTATTACTAGCTCCTCATTCAGTACTTACCTACTAAATATCTTTTGATTATTCTTACACAATAAATAGATTCTATGAAACCGGTAAATCTGTAATCCTAATACATAAAATACACTGTAAGAAGCACTAAGAGAGGATTCCTCCGTTACTGAGCCAGACAACGCGCTGCCGAAACTACTGGTCGTAGAAAGCTGAAATTTGGCATGTAGGTTCCTTAGGGAGTAAAGGCGAGCACTAAGAGAGAATATCCCGAAATTCTTACAGGAACGGGAAAAAACGGTATATGCGCGTACGAAGTCGCGGGCAAAAAAAGCTAGTATAACATAAATTTTCATTAACAAACTGTCAAAAGATACACTATTATATTTTAAAACGAGTAGCTGAGAATCACTGGTATTTAAAAATTAAGACTAAACAATGACCAAAGACTTACAGTAATGACTCGTAGGCGACGGCGATAACGGCGAGTAGGAACTTTCCGATTGATAAGGTGGTGCGACTGCGCGCCGGGAAGCGACGAAATAAGATTTGATTTAAATCTTGGATGACCTTGGATGCTCTCAGGAACTAGCCCCTCGGCTCGTTCACAGGACTTAGGGTGACACGACGAAGAGCCAACGAAGTGAGGTGATTGGTGAGTTTTGCGGGAATCTTCCTACTGGTATCGGCACTTTTCGTGACGACGGAGAAAAAGGGAGTAATCGCAGTGAGGGATGCGACACTTCCTTTTCGGGTTTATTTGCACTTCACTATGAGCACAGGATTTCGGTAAGCACTTAGCACTTAGGCTTTAGAACAGCACTCATTACACTGAATAAAATTTCATAAAGTTTTCACGATTTGGATATAGAGTTTGTTGATTTAAGGGATCCGGAATTCACGTAACCGTTGCCAGGCACTGGACATTTTCGGATCCCACCGCTGCAAATGTCTATAAAAAAGACAATTTATTTTTCATTTACAATAGTGGTACATAGGCGAAAAGAAGGGTTTATTGTTTAACCACTTTACAAACACTTTAAAATAAAGATATCTTTTATCGACTGAGGTCGGGAGTAGACTGAGGCGCGCAACTCTGAGTGCGTAGGACAAACTGCTTACTGATGACCTAAGCATGACGGTCATTTATAGGGGTGCTGAGAGTATTAAGGGTCTAATATAGCAGGGATATTTTGTTTTTAGTGTTGTCTGTCTGTCTCTTTTGTCTTCCGTAACAATATTTGCCAAGTATTCTTTCTTCTCCTGGTACTCGCTGACCTAAGCGGGCATTAAAATCACCAAGTATTGTTTTATGGTTATTATTATATTGACAATTTGCATTCTGGTTATTGATTTCTTGATTGCTTGCATCAACAGTTGGACTTGTACAATGGAGAGTTTTGTGTTGTCGAAATTGAGATTTAGAATGCAGATGCGCTCGGATACTCCAATGAAGTTCTCTATGTTCAGTTTATATTTATTTTTTAAAAGGAATCCGACTCCATATTGACCTTTCGTTTCCCCAAATAGCAGAAAATATGTTCGTTTTCTTCTATAATATTATTCTTCTTATTTCAGAAAGGCCAATAATATCATATTTTATTTTTGTAATTGCTGTCTTAAAATTGAGTAGTATTTCGTCTGATAGTAGCGATCTTGCATTGTAGGTACAGATGTAGAGATTTTGTAGTAGTGATGAAGGGTTGTGGTCTTTATCCCCCGCGGTGACTAGCCGTATTGGGGGATGTAGAGGGGCTTCTTTTACTCGTTTTTGATGTTGAGTGTATCTCAATCGAGTATGACTCCGACCATTTTTTCGGTTGTGCGTTATACATATGGGGGGATGGCGATCTTAATAAAATTAAAAAGAAGACCACCGACTAACTGCTTTCTCTTTATCGTCTTAGGCGCTATAGTCTTGAGGTATTGTCTGCATAAGTTCGTGTATTCATTGCTTGAGTTTTATTATTGTAGTTTTATTATGTTGCATGTTACTTTAATAGTCTTAATTTCATCCTTTTTCAACTATTTATTAACGAAATTAATTACTATTTGGTGGCATTCCAAAATTTACTATTATTTACATTCCTTTAAATTGTATTTTTCTGTAATTATTTTGTTGATCTTCCTTTGTGAGTACGACATGGTATATCTACATATAAATATGTTCACAACCTCCCGTCATTTTATACTACGGCTCGACTCTTTGTGCACAACACTTGCTGCCTTTCACATATTTATGTTAAGATTTTTATTTAATGGATAATAAGGATATAACTATTTACTACCAAAACTGCAGAGGGGTGAGAACCAAATTGCATGCCTTGTATTTGAGTATTCTTTCGTTCTCCTATGACTTAATTATATTGACTGAGACGTGGCTTATTCCCGATATTGCTAGCGGTGAGTTTGTAGATCCTCGATACGTAGTGTACCGCTGTGATCGGGATCGCGACACAACTTGTAAACGTGATGGTGGTGGGGTTCTGGTCGCGGTGTCGCGTGGACTCCGATCATGTTTGCTTGACATTCCTGGTCGACCGACGTGCATTGAGCATCTTGCGGTTGGCATTCCGAGTAGGGACAATAGCCCTAAAATGCATGTTGTTAGTGCTGTATACATTCCACCTTGGGCGGGCACCGAAGTATATACATCTCACCTTGATACACTTCAGGACATGTTAAATGAACCTTTTGTCGAAAATATATTTATTATTGGTGATTATAATCTCCCTGAAGTTACATGGAAGGTTGGACCGTCTGTCGGGTCGCATCAGCTTACTGGCATGTCATGCTTTGGAGCGTCCCCTGTATGCTCACAATTGGCACAGCTCATGTCAGCCCTGAATGTAAATCAATTCAATAACATACCTAATGCTAATGGGAAAATCTTAGATCTGTTTATTTCTAACATCTACAGTACTATAAGCCCTCCTTTAGACTCACTACTACCTTTAGACACACATCATCCCCCGTTTGTTGCTACAGCCCCCACCAGTACCTCCACACAACCTCTGAAAAGAAAACCGTTGAGTAAATATGACTTTCGCAAAGCTAACTATGATGTGATTAATGAACAGATCAGTGGGGTTGAATGGGTGAATCTGCTGGAGCACCTTCCGTCGCGGGAAGCCGTGCAGCGGTTTTATGATGTTCTCGGTGGCATTACTGAACGCAATGTACCGCGTGTTAAGTCTCGCACCCTTGATTTTCCGGTTTGGTTCTCAGCACAATTAATTAAAATTTACAAGAGAAAACAACGTCTTTGGGTAAAATGGAAAAAGTTTAAGAATATCAAGGATTACAATGAGTTTTCGGAATATAGAGTAACTTTTAAAGAGGCGTGTAAGACCTGCTACTCAGGCTATATTAAATCAGTTGAAGATAAACTTACCACAAACATTAAATACTTCTGGACATATGTATCAAATCGCAAAAATAAATCAGGTATTCCATCCACTATGCACTATCAAAACATTAAGTCAAGTGCTCCAGAAGAGATTTGTGGTATGTTTTCAGACTTTTTTCAGTCTGTGTTTGAGCCTAGTTCACCTTCATTGTCTAATTGGACCCCGCCTACACAATGTAATGCCAATGTTGACTTGATCGATAACTTGCATATTGAGGAAAACAAAATACTTCGAGAGCTAAAATTACTGGATCCATCTAAGGGGGCGGGTCCCGATGGGTACCCAGCTCTGTTCTTTAAGGCCGCCGCTGGCAGTATCTGTAAGCCACTCTTTATTATTTACAATAAATGTTTAAGTGAGGGTGTTTTCCCGGATGAATGGAAACGGGCTAACATCACGCCTGTACACAAGAATGGCTCAAAACATGAAGTAGAGCAATACCGACCTATCTCGATTCTGTCGACCTTGTCAAAACTTTTTGAGAGACTCGTACACAATGAAATTTATCCGGTCTTACACAGCGTCATTATCCCAGAGCAACATGGGTTTGTTCAGCGCCGTTCGACTGTTTCAAATTTATTAGTTTTTTCCAGTTATCTTTTTGAGAACATGGACAGGCGGTTGCAAGTCGACGCTGTTTATACAGATTTCAAAAAAGCTTTTGACAAGGTCGACCATGAAATCCTACTAAATAAGATTGCGTATAATGGTATACGAGGAAATCTGCTGCGCTGGTTCTCATCCTATATTAAAAATAGAACTCAGAAAGTTGTTGTGAATGGTCATCAGTCTGATGCAGTGCATATAACCTCGGGTGTTCCACAAGGTTCAATCTTGGGACCATTAATGTTTATTTTATATATTAATGATATTGACAAATGTTTTAAAAATACCAAGTTCCTTGTATACGCTGATGACCTAAAAGCTTATAGGTCTATACAGACTGTAGAGGATTGTCGACTGTTCCAACAGGATCTGGACCGTCTTGCCGACTATTGTCTAAGCAATAAACTACACCTTAGTCTCTGCAAGTGCAATTACATAAATTTCACAAAGAATAAAATAGTTGTTAATTTTAAATACTCATTGCACGACACAACACTCAGTAATGTTTCTACTGTGAGAGACCTTGGTGTGTTAATTGATGATAAATTGTCCCTAAACCAACATGTAGAAAATATTGTAAATAAAGCATTTAAAATGTATGGTTTCGTTATGAGGTCGGCCACTGAGTTCAAGCGGGTCTCCACATACCTTTACCTATATAAGACCCTTGTACGATCACAATTAGAATATGCCGTCCCTATTTGGAACCCGTTTTACCAGAAATACATAAACGAGATTGAAATGGTCCAGCGTAAGTTTTTAAGAGCCATGCATTATAGATGCTATAAAACGTATTTGTCGTACTCACAATTACTAATTAAGTATGGGCAGATCAAGCTAGAATCCAGACGAAAGTATCTAGAAGCTTCTGTACTGTATGGCATTGTTCGTGGGGATTTTGACTGTATCGATCTCACGAGCAAACTTTGTTATGTAGTTCCACGTACTGCTAATATACGTAGTATCCGTGCAGGTACCCTATTTGCCGTCAACACCTGTCGTACTAATTCTGGTTTGCGCTGCCCTATTCGTCGAATGGTCGAATCTTATAATTCTAATATTGTTAATATTGATATTTTTATATGTTCAAAATCCAAATTTAAATTTAATGTTATGAAGATTATTATTAACCAGTAAATTAGGAATGTAAACTAGTCTAGATTATATTTGTTGTTTTTAATGTTAATTAATTATTTCTCTCTTGCCAAGTATTCAATAAGATTTTTTATTTTATCATGTATGATGTAATTATTTGTTATTAATTTGAATTTGATATAATTATTTATTACTTGCCTATCTAGTGGCACTCATTATCATTTTTTTTTTGTTAATATGCGGATAATGTAGTGGGCTGCAATATTGTATATATTATTTTGTATTACCTTTTCTCTGTTCCAACACAAATATTGTAGCTGTTTATTGTCCCTGAATAAATAAAATAAAATAAAATAAAATATAGGAGGTAATATTGTTTGTCTTATTTTTCTTCGGTATTTGTTTGAAATGTCAAACAGATACCGAAGAAAAATCGGTGGTTTGGTGAACATATTCATATTATTTTGACATATTCCGTTTTTGTTTCCGTGTGCTTGCCACGTAATTCATATTTTTGGAACTACCTGGTAATTTTACTATTTTGTCGTAGCGTTTTTACCGAGTTTCCGTTTTTTTTCTACTTCTTCTTGTAGTTCCTTACGCTTCAATAGAACTTCTTGTGGAAAGTCTTCCTTATTGTTAATGAGCGAGCCCTTAAATGTTGTGTTGTTGTTATGTATTGTGTGATCTGTAATTATAGTGCGGACATAGTATATTTTGTAAAATTGATTTTCTATAACTACTCTTGGTAAATATTTGTAATACGGTGTGTATGGGTCCTGCTGAGTTTAAAGTTTAGTTGCGAGTTTCTGGTGGATGATGTTAACTAGTTGGCTATGTCGGTGTGTGTAGTCGTTTTGAGTTAGTGTCATTAAAGCTCCTGTGATATGTTGTGTTGTTTCAGGTTTGTTATGACATTTTTAACATAAATCACTCCTAACTGTACTATCTTTTATTATGTAGTTTCTATAATTCTTTGTTATAACTTGGTCTTAAACATAAACCTTTCTCTTTCAGGAAACAGGCCACTTAATTCGAGCCATTTGTTGGAATGTGTATGTGTGTCTAGTATAAATCATTAGGATGTCTGCCGTGTTCTTTTTTATGTATGTTTTTGTCTCCATTTTTTATGTATTTCTTCTATATGTCTCGCTTTATCTATTATTTCTATATTATCTACGTTTAGGTTTTGTGGAGTATATTAGTTATCTATCTCTACTATTGTTTTGTGTAATTGACTACTATTGTTCTTCTAAAAATTGTTATAGTTTTATCATCTGTCTTTTGTATAAATGTGGTATTTCAATCAATCTTCTGCCCCCTTCCTTTCTAGGTATAATAATCCTTTCGATTGCCGATTTGGGGTGGTGATATCTATGTTGTGTAAGAATTATTCTAGTTTTGATTTCGAGTGCATGTAATTCTGTGGTCGACCATTTAATGACGCCGAAAGAATAAGTTAGTATAGACCCGAGGTGGCCCGCAGAGACGGGCCGGCACTACCCGAGGATTACGGAAGTCGCATTAGTTCTCGCGATCTCCGGTTGGTAAGAGATGGAGCACCGGGTTGGTTTTAGTCAGTAAGAGTCTGACAGACCCCTCCGCCCGCCCCAGGGCGGAGGACATCCATGAAGATTTCCCCCCGTTACAAAAAAAGGTATAACATAAGTATTTAGAGACTTAAACAAATGCTTACTAGCTAAGTGCATTTTACATAATTAATGAATTCTTTTATAATAGTCTTGTTTATCTTCAATAGATTTGTGTTCTAACAGTCGCGCTTGGTTGTATCCTAAGTATTTGTAAAGTTCTTCATTTTTCATTGCTTCTATTACTTCTTTCGAATCTGTTGTGTAATTTCCTTCCACAATCTTACCCTTTACTATATTAAGTTTTCGGCATTTGTCTAGTTAGCAGTAGTAGTAAAATAAATGTGTTATTTGATGTAATAGTGATCTATTGTTTTGATGTCAAATCCTAACCTTGATTCAGTTAATGCACGAGAGAATGGATTTAGGGCTAGACAAAACAAGAGAGGGCTTTTCGAGTCCCCTTGTAATATACCCTTTTTAATTGCTATTCCATCTATGCTTAAGTTTGTGGTTTGAGATTGTAGCTTTAGTGTAGTTTGCCAGGATCCCAAGGTGTTCTTAAGGAAATTTATTAGTAGTGGATTGAATTAATTGTTCCTTGCAACCCATATGGCCCCGTCTGAAGCCTTTCTGTTCTTCAGTTAGAATATTATATTTGTCAGTGAGTTTAACAATTTTATTTGTGATGCAAGACTTGATGAATTTATACATATCTGGGAGGCAAGTTATAGGTCTATATTGTGAGGGATACTGGGTTTATAGCCTCCTTATTTCCATAACGAGTAAAAAAATATTTCATTGGATTAATACAACAAAGTGCATGCATAAAATTTCAAAATATAACAATTCATATTACAGTTATTACCTAATTAGCAATTTATAAATAAATAAATTCATTTTGTATGCATTTCTAGAAATTAATTAAATTCAATTCTTATAATAATTCACTATGGGTTCGAGGAGCTCGTGGCTAGATAATAAATAACAGGCGGACGGTTCGATCTTCAAGGTTAAGCAACGCTTGGCAAGGTTGGGTTTTTGCAATTGCCTCCGCATTCAGGCTAGCCGCTCCTACACAGCAGTCATCAAACACAGGGCCAGCGATTACCTCCGCATCCTGGCTAGCCGCTTCTACACAGCAGTCATCAAACACAGGGCCAGCGATTACCTCCGCATCCTGGCTAGCCGCTCCTACACAGCAGTCATCAAACACAGGGACAGCGATTACCTCCGCATCCTGGCTAGTCGCTCCTACACAGCAGTCATCAAACACAGGGCCAGCGATTACTTCCGCATCCTAGCTAGCCACTCCTACACAGCAGTCATCAAACACAGGGCCAGCGATTACCTCCGCATCCTGGCTAGCCGCTCCTACAAAGCAGTCATCAAACACAGGGCCAGCGATTACCTCCGCATCCTGGCTAGCCGCTCCTACACAGCACTCATCAAATACAGGGCCAGCGATTGCCTCCGCATCCTAGCTAGCCGCTCCTTCACAGCAGTCATCAAACATAGGGCCAGCGATTACCTCCGCATCCTGGCTAGCCGGTCCTACACAGCGATCATCCAACACAGGGCCAGCGATTACCTCCGCATCCTAGCTAGCCGCTCCTTCACAGCAGTCATCAAACACAGGGCCAGCGATTACCTCCGCATCCTGGCTAGCCGCTCCTACACAGCAGTCATCAAACACAGGGACAGCGGTTACCTCCGCATCCTGGCTAGTCGCTCCTACACAGCAGTCATCAAACACAGGGCCAGCAATTACCTCCGCATCCTAGCTAGCCGCTCCTACACAGCAGTCATCAAACACAGGGCCAGCGATTACCTCCGCATCCTGGCTAGCCGCTCCTACACAGCAGTCATCAAACACAGGGACAGCGATTACCTCCGCATCCTGGCTAGCCGCTCCTACACAGCAGTCATCAAACACAGGGCCAGCGATTACCTCCGCATCCTGGCTAGCCGCTCGTACACAGCAGTCATCAAACACAGGGCCAGCGATTACCTCCGCATCCTGGCTAGCCGCTCCTACACAGCACTCATCAAACACAGGGCCAGCGATTACCTCCGCATCCTAGTTAGCCGCTCCTACACAGCAGTCATCAAACACAGGGCCAGCGATTACCTCCTCATCCTGGCTAGCCGCTCCTACACAGCAGTCATCAAACACAGGGCCAGCGATTACCTCCGCATCCTGGCTAGCCGCTCCTACAGAGCAGTCTTCAAACACAGGGCCAGCGATTACCTCCGCATCCTGGCTAGCCGCTTCTACACAGCAGTCATCAAACACAGGGCCAGCGATTACCTCCGCATCCTGGCTAGCCGCTCCTACAGAGCACTCATCAAACACAGGGCCAGCGATTACCTTCTCATCCTGGCTAGCCGCTCCTACACAGCAGTCATCAAACACAGGGCCAGCGATTACCTCCGCATCCTGGCTAGCCGCTCCTACAGAGCAGTCTTCAAACACAGGGCCAGCGATTACCTCCGCATCCTAGTTAGCCGCTCCTACACAGCAGTCATCAAACACAGGGCCAGCGATTACCTCCTCATCCTGGCTAGCCGCTCCTACACAGCAGTCATCAAACACAGGGCCAGCGATTACCTCCGCATCCTGGCTAGCCGCTCCTACAGAGCAGTCTTCAAACACAGGGCCAGCGATTACCTCCGCATCCTGGCTAGCCATTCCTACACAGCAGTCATCAAACACAGGGCCAGCGATTACCTCCGCATCCTGGCTAGCCGCTCCTACAGAGCAGTCTTCAAACACAGGGCCAGCGATTATCTCCGCATCCTGGCTAGCCATTCCTACACAGCAGTCATCCAACACAGGGCCAGCGATTACCTTCGCATCTTGGCTAGCCGCTCCTACACAGCTGTCATCAAACACAGGGCCAGCGATTACCTCCGCATCCTGGCTAGCCGCTCCTACACAGCAGTCATCAAACACAGGGCCAGCGATTACCTCCGCATCCTGGCTAGCCGCTCCTACACAGCAGTTATCAAACACAGGGCCAGCGATTACCTTCGCATCTTGGCCAGCCGCTCCTACACAGCGGTCATCAAACACAGGGCCAGCAATTACCTCCGCATCCTGGCTAGCCGCTCCTACGCAGTGGTCAACAAACACAGGGCCAGTGATTACCTCCGCATCCTGGCTAGCTGCTCCTACACAGCAGTCATCTAACACAGGGCCAGCGATTACCTCCGCATCCTGGCTAGCCGCTCCTACACAGCAGCCATCAAACACAGGGCCAGCGATTACCTCCGCATTCTGGCTAGCCATTCCTACACAGCTGTCATCAAACACAGGGCCAGCGATTACCTCCGCATCCTGGCTAGCCGCTCCTACACAGCAGTCATCAAACACAGGGCCAGCGATTACCTTCGCATCCTGGCTAGCCGCTCCTACACAGCAGTCATCAAACACAGGGCCACTGATTACCTCCGCATCCTAGCTAGCCGCTCCTACACAGCAGTTATCAAACACAGGGCCAGCGATAACCTTCGCATCTTGGCTAGCCGCTCCTACACAGCGGTCATCAAACACAGGGCCAGCAATTACCTCCGCATCCTGGCTAGCCGCTCCTACGCAGTGGTCAACAAACACAGGGCCAGCGATTACCTCCGCATCCTGGCTAGCCGCTCCTACACAGCAGTCATCAAACACAGGGCCAGCAATTACCTCCGCATCCTGGCTAGCCGCTCCTACATAGCAGTCATCAAACACAGGGCCAGCGATTACCTCCGCATCCTGGCTAGCCGCTCCTACACAGCAGTCATCAAACACAGGGCCAGCAATTACCTCCGCATCCTGGCTAGCCGCTCCTACACAGCAGTCATCAAACACAGGGCCAGCGATTACCTCCGCATCCTGGCTAGCCGCTCCTACACAGCGATCATCAAACACAGGGCCAGCGATTACCTCCGCATCCTGGCTAGCCGCTCCTACACAGCAGTCATCAAACACAGGGCCAGCGATTACCTGCGCATCCTGGCTAGCCGCTTCTACACAGCAGTCATCAAACACAGGGCCAGGGATTACCTCCGCATCCTGGCTAGCCGCTCCTACACAGCAGTCATCAAATACAGGGCCAGCGATTACCTCCGAATCCTGGCTAGCCGCTCCTACACAGCAGTTATCAAATACAGGGCCAGCGATTACCTCCGCATCCTAGCTAGCCGCTCCTACACAGCACTCATCAAATACAGGGCCAGCGATTGCCTCCGCATCCTAGCTAGCCGCTCCTTCACAGCAGTCATCAAACATAGGGCCAGCGATTACCTCCGCATCCTGGCTAGCCGGTCCTACACAGCGATCATCCAACACAGGGCCAGCGATTACCTCCGCATCCTAGCTAGCCGCTCCTTCACAGCAGTCATCAAACACAGGGCCAGCGATTACCTCCGCATCCTGGCTAGCCGCTCCTACACAGCAGTCATCAAACACAGGGACAGCGATTACCTCCGCATCCTGGCTAGTCGCTCCTACACAGCAGTCATCAAACACAGGGCCAGCAATTACCTCCGCATCCTAGCTAGCCGCTCCTACACAGCAGTCATCAAACACAGGGCCAGCAATTACCTCCGCATCCTGGCTAGCCGCTCCTATACAGCAGTCATCAAACACAGGGCCAGCGATTACCTCCGCATCCTGGCTAGCCGCTCCTACACAGCAGTCATCAAACACAGGGCCAGCGATTACCTCCGCATCCTGGCTAGCCGCTCCTACACAGCAGTCATCAAACACAGGGCCAGCGATTACCTCCGCATCCTGGCTAGCCGCTCCTACACAGCACTCATCAAACACAGGGCCAGGCAATATTTTTGTAACCAGAACAGCTATTTTGACACGGTTTTCTGCGGGACGCGTCTTCCGACACCTCAAACGTGCGGCTGGCTCGCATAGAACTGCTAAAAATTTTCAAATTTCTCTAAATTAATTCGCCAGTACTTACCTCAAAATCCACCTAAGGGAGCCCTGCTCAGACAAAAGTTGCAATATTTTTGTAACCAGAACAGCTATTTTGACACGGTTTTCTGCGGGACCGTTGTCCGGTGGGCTATTACTAGCATCCCGAAACGTTAAAATTGACCTACCTGAAAAATAATTTTTCAGTTCCAGTACTTGTGAATTTTTTACAAAATTTTTATACTTACCTATTTTTATTAGCACAACCCTACATCCGAATTTAATTCTGTCTGCGGAATCGAGTTTCCACCTGTCCAGCCCCGGATTCTCGGCGCTTTGCGCGAACTGAAAATCCGATCGGTCGCTGAAAACTCGATTTTTGCCTGAAAAAACTGGTTTTTGACAACCCTGCACATTTTTGATCTTTTCAAAATTCTGAAAACGGTCTAGCTAGCTCGCCCGCGCCGAGACGCGTCTTCCGACACCTCAAACGTGCGGCTGGCTCGCATAGAACTGCTAAAAATTTTCAAATTTCTCTAAATTAATTCGCCAGTACTTACCTCAAAATCCACCTAAGGGAGCCCTGCTCAGACAAAAGTTGCAATATTTTTGTAACCAGAACAGCTATTTTGACACGGTTTTCTGCGGGACCGTTTTCCGGTGGGCTATTACTAGCATCCCGAAACGTTAAAATTGACCTACCTGAAAAATAATTTTTCAGTTCCAGTACTTGTGAATTTTTTACAAAATTTTTATACTTACCTATTTTTATTAGCACAACCCTACATCCGAATTTAATTCTGTCTGCGGAATCGAGTTTCCACCTGTCCAGCCCCGGATTCTCGGCGCTTTGCGCGAACTGAAAATCCGATCGGTCGCTGAAAACTCGATTTTTGCCTGAAAAAACTGGTTTTTTGACAACCCTGCACATTTTTGATCTTTTCAAAATTCTGAAAACGGTCTAGCTAGCTCGCCCGCGCCGAGACGCGTCTTCCGACACCTCAAACGTGCGGCTGGCTCGCATAGAACTGCTAAAAATTTTCAAATTTCTCTAAATTAATTCGCCAGTACTTACCTCAAAATCCACCTAAGGGAGCCCTGCTCAGACAAAAGTTGCAATATTTTTGTAACCAGAACAGCTATTTTGACACGGTTTTCTGCGGGACCGTTGTCCGGTGGGCTATTACTAGCATCCCGAAACGTTAAAATTGACCTACCTGAAAAATAATTTTTCAGTTCCAGTACTTGTGAATTTTTTACAAAATTTTTATACTTACCTATTTTTATTAGCACAACCCTACATCCGAATTTAATTCTGTCTGCGGAATCGAGTTTCCACCTGTCCAGCCCCGGATTCTCGGCGCTTTGCGCGAACTGAAAATCCGATCGGTCGCTGAAAACTCGATTTTTGCCTGAAAAAACTGGTTTTTTGACAACCCTGCACATTTTTGATCTTTTCAAAATTCTGAAAACGGTCTAGCTAGCTCGCCCGCGCCGAGACGCGTCTTCCGACACCTCAAACGTGCGGCTGGCTCGCATAGAACTGCTAAAAATTTTCAAATTTCTCTAAATTAATTCGCCAGTACTTACCTCAAAATCCACCTAAGGGAGCCCTGCTCAGACAAAAGTTGCAATATTTTTGTAACCAGAACAGCTATTTTGACACGGTTTTCTGCGGGACCGTTGTCCGGTGGGCTATTACTAGCATCCCGAAACGTTAAAATTGACCTACCTGAAAAATATTTTTTCAGTTCCAGTACTTGTGAATTTTTTACAAAATTTTTATACTTACCTATTTTTATTAGCACAACCCTACATCCGAATTTAATTCTGTCTGCGGAATCGAGTTTCCACCTGTCCAGCCCCGGATTCTCGGCGCTTTGCGCGAACTGAAAATCCGATCGGTCGCTGAAAACTCGATTTTTGCCTGAAAAAACTGGTTTTTTGACAACCCTGCACATTTTTGATCTTTTCAAAATTCTGAAAACGGTCTAGCTAGCTCGCCCGCGCCGAGACGCGTCTTCCGACACCTCAAACGTGCGGCTGGCTCGCATAGAACTGCTAAAAATTTTCAAATTTCTCTAAATTAATTCGCCAGTACTTACCTCAAAATCCACCTAAGGGAGCCCTGCTCAGACAAAAGTTGCAATATTTTTGTAACCAGAACAGCTATTTTGACACGGTTTTCTGCGGGACCGTTGTCCGGTGGGCTATTACTAGCATCCCGAAACGTTAAAATTGACCTACCTGAAAAATAATTTTTCAGTTCCAGTACTTGTGAATTTTTTACAAAATTTTTATACTTACCTATTTTTATTAGCACAACCCTACATCCGAATTTAATTCTGTCTGCGGAATCGAGTTTCCACCTGTCCAGCCCCGGATTCTCGGCGCTTTGCGCGAACTGAAAATCCGATCGGTCGCTGAAAACTCGATTTTTGCCTGAAAAAACTGGTTTTTTGACAACCCTGCACATTTTTGATCTTTTCAAAATTCTGAAAACGGTCTAGCTAGCTCGCCCGCGCCGAGACGCGTCTTCCGATCCTCAAACGTGCGGCTGGCTCGCATAGAACTGCTAAAAATTTTCAAATTTCTCTAAATTAATTCGCCAGTACTTACCTCAAAATCCACCTAAGGGAGCCCTGCTCAGACAAAAGTTGCAATATTTTTGTAACCAGAACAGCTATTTTGACACGGTTTTCTGCGGGACCGTTGTCCGGTGGGCTATTACTAGCATCCCGAAACGTTAAAATTGACCTACCTGAAAAATAATTTTTCAGTTCCAGTACTTGTGAATTTTTTACAAAATTTTTATACTTACCTATTTTTATTAGCACAACCCTACATCCGAATTTAATTCTGTCTGCGGAATCGAGTTTCCACCTGTCCAGCCCCGGATTCTCGGCGCTTTGCGCGAACTGAAAATCCGATCGGTCGCTGAAAACTCGATTTTTGCCTGAAAAAACTGGTTTTTGACAACCCTGCACATTTTTGATCTTTTCAAAATTCTGAAAACGGTCTAGCTAGCTCGCCCGCGCCGAGACGCGTCTTCCGACACCTCAAACGTGCGGCTGGCTCGCATAGAACTGCTAAAAATTTTCAAATTTCTCTAAATTAATTCGCCAGTACTTACCTCAAAATCCACCTAAGGGAGCCCTGCTCAGACAAAAGTTGCAATATTTTTGTAACCAGAACAGCTATTTTGACACGGTTTTCTGCGGGACCGTTGTCCGGTGGGCTATTACTAGCATCCCGAAACGTTAAAATTGACCTACCTGAAAAATAATTTTTCAGTTCCAGTACTTGTGAATTTTTTACAAAATTTTTATACTTACCTATTTTTATTAGCACAACCCTACATCCGAATTTAATTCTGTCTGCGGAATCGAGTTTCCACCTGTCCAGCCCCGGATTCTCGGCGCTTTGCGCGAACTGAAAATCCGATCGGTCGCTGAAAACTCGATTTTTGCCTGAAAAAACTGGTTTTTTGACAACCCTGCACATTTTTGATCTTTTCAAAATTCTGAAAACGGTCTAGCTAGCTCGCCCGCGCCGAGACGCGTCTTCCGACACCTCAAACGTGCGGCTGGCTCGCATAGAACTGCTAAAAATTTTCAAATTTCTCTAAATTAATTCGCCAGTACTTACCTCAAAATCCACCTAAGGGAGCCCTGCTCAGACAAAAGTTGCAATATTTTTGTAACCAGAACAGCTATTTTGACACGGTTTTCTGCGGGACCGTTGTCCGGTGGGCTATTACTAGCATCCCGAAACGTTAAAATTGACCTACCTGAAAAATAATTTTTCAGTTCCAGTACTTGTGAATTTTTTACAAAATTTTTATACTTACCTATTTTTATTAGCACAACCCTACATCCGAATTTAATTCTGTCTGCGGAATCGAGTTTCCACCTGTCCAGCCCCGGATTCTCGGCGCTTTGCGCGAACTGAAAATCCGATCGGTCGCTGAAAACTCGATTTTTGCCTGAAAAAACTGGTTTTTGACAACCCTGCACATTTTTGATCTTTTCAAAATTCTGAAAACGGTCTAGCTAGCTCGCCCGCGCCGAGACGCGTCTTCCGACACCTCAAACGTGCGGCTGGCTCGCATAGAACTGCTAAAAATTTTCAAATTTCTCTAAATTAATTCGCCAGTACTTACCTCAAAATCCACCTAAGGGAGCCCTGCTCAGACAAAAGTTGCAATATTTTTGTAACCAGAACAGCTATTTTGACACGGTTTTCTGCGGGACCGTTGTCCGGTGGGCTATTACTAGCATCCCGAAACGTTAAAATTGACCTACCTGAAAAATAATTTTTCAGTTCCAGTACTTGTGAATTTTTTACAAAATTTTTATACTTACCTATTTTTATTAGCACAACCCTACATCCGAATTTAATTCTGTCTGCGGAATCGAGTTTCCACCTGTCCAGCCCCGGATTCTCGGCGCTTTGCGCGAACTGAAAATCCGATCGGTCGCTGAAAACTCGATTTTTGCCTGAAAAAACTGGTTTTTTGACAACCCTGCACATTTTTGATCTTTTCAAAATTCTGAAAACGGTCTAGCTAGCTCGCCCGCGCCGAGACGCGTCTTCCGACACCTCAAACGTGCGGCTGGCTCGCATAGAACTGCTAAAAATTTTCAAATTTCTCTAAATTAATTCGCCAGTACTTACCTCAAAATCCACCTAAGGGAGCCCTGCTCAGACAAAAGTTGCAATATTTTTGTAACCAGAACAGCTATTTTGACACGGTTTTCTGCGGGACCGTTGTCCGGTGGGCTATTACTAGCATCCCGAAACGTTAAAATTGACCTACCTGAAAAATAATTTTTCAGTTCCAGTACTTGTGAATTTTTTACAAAATTTTTATACTTACCTATTTTTATTAGCACAACCCTACATCCGAATTTAATTCTGTCTGCGGAATCGAGTTTCCACCTGTCCAGCCCCGGATTCTCGGCGCTTTGCGCGAACTGAAAATCCGATCGGTCGCTGAAAACTCGATTTTTGCCTGAAAAAACTGGTTTTTTGACAACCCTGCACATTTTTGATCTTTTCAAAATTCTGAAAACGGTCTAGCTAGCTCGCCCGCGCCGAGACGCGTCTTCCGACACCTCAAACGTGCGGCTGGCTCGCATAGAACTGCTAAAAATTTTCAAATTTCTCTAAATTAATTCGCCAGTACTTACCTCAAAATCCACCTAAGGGAGCCCTGCTCAGACAAAAGTTGCAATATTTTTGTAACCAGAACAGCTATTTTGACACGGTTTTCTGCGGGACCGTTGTCCGGTGGGCTATTACTAGCATCCCGAAACGTTAAAATTGACCTACCTGAAAAATAATTTTTCAGTTCCAGTACTTGTGAATTTTTTACAAAATTTTTATACTTACCTATTTTTATTAGCACAACCCTACATCCGAATTTAATTCTGTCTGCGGAATCGAGTTTCCACCTGTCCAGCCCCGGATTCTCGGCGCTTTGCGCGAACTGAAAATCCGATCGGTCGCTGAAAACTCGATTTTTGCCTGAAAAAACTGGTTTTTTGACAACCCTGCACATTTTTGATCTTTTCAAAATTCTGAAAACGGTCTAGCTAGCTCGCCCGCGCCGAGACGCGTCTTCCGACACCTCAAACGTGCGGCTGGCTCGCATAGAACTGCTAAAAATTTTCAAATTTCTCTAAATTAATTCGCCAGTACTTACCTCAAAATCCACCTAAGGGAGCCCTGCTCAGACAAAAGTTGCAATATTTTTGTAACCAGAACAGCTATTTTGACACGGTTTTCTGCGGGACCGTTGTCCGGTGGGCTATTACTAGCATCCCGAAACGTTAAAATTGACCTACCTGAAAAATAATTTTTCAGTTCCAGTACTTGTGAATTTTTTACAAAATTTTTATACTTACCTATTTTTATTAGCACAACCCTACATCCGAATTTAATTCTGTCTGCGGAATCGAGTTTCCACCTGTCCAGCCCCGGATTCTCGGCGCTTTGCGCGAACTGAAAATCCGATCGGTCGCTGAAAACTCGATTTTTGCCTGAAAAAACTGGTTTTTGACAACCCTGCACATTTTTGATCTTTTCAAAATTCTGAAAACGGTCTAGCTAGCTCGCCCGCGCCGAGACGCGTCTTCCGACACCTCAAACGTGCGGCTGGCTCGCATAGAACTGCTAAAAATTTTCAAATTTCTCTAAATTAATTCGCCAGTACTTACCTCAAAATCCACCTAAGGGAGCCCTGCTCAGACAAAAGTTGCAATATTTTTGTAACCAGAACAGCTATTTTGACACGGTTTTCTGCGGGACCGTTGTCCGGTGGGCTATTACTAGCATCCCGAAACGTTAAAATTGACCTACCTGAAAAATAATTTTTCAGTTCCAGTACTTGTGAATTTTTTACAAAATTTTTATACTTACCTATTTTTATTAGCACAACCCTACATCCGAATTTAATTCTGTCTGCGGAATCGAGTTTCCACCTGTCCAGCCCCGGATTCTCGGCGCTTTGCGCGAACTGAAAATCCGATCGGTCGCTGAAAACTCGATTTTTGCCTGAAAAAACTGGTTTTTTGACAACCCTGCACATTTTTGATCTTTTCAAAATTCTGAAAACGGTCTAGCTAGCTCGCCCGCGCCGAGACGCGTCTTCCGACACCTCAAACGTGCGGCTGGCTCGCATAGAACTGCTAAAAATTTTCAAATTTCTCTAAATTAATTCGCCAGTACTTACCTCAAAATCCACCTAAGGGAGCCCTGCTCAGACAAAAGTTGCAATATTTTTGTAACCAGAACAGCTATTTTGACACGGTTTTCTGCGGGACCGTTGTCCGGTGGGCTATTACTAGCATCCCGAAACGTTAAAATTGACCTACCTGAAAAATAATTTTTCAGTTCCAGTACTTGTGAATTTTTTACAAAATTTTTATACTTACCTATTTTTATTAGCACAACCCTACATCCGAATTTAATTCTGTCTGCGGAATCGAGTTTCCACCTGTCCAGCCCCGGATTCTCGGCGCTTTGCGCGAACTGAAAATCCGATCGGTCGCTGAAAACTCGATTTTTGCCTGAAAAAACTGGTTTTTTGACAACCCTGCACATTTTTGATCTTTTCAAAATTCTGAAAACGGTCTAGCTAGCTCGCCCGCGCCGAGACGCGTCTTCCGACACCTCAAACGTGCGGCTGGCTCGCATAGAACTGCTAAAAATTTTCAAATTTCTCTAAATTAATTCGCCAGTACTTACCTCAAAATCCACCTAAGGGAGCCCTGCTCAGACAAAAGTTGCAATATTTTTGTAACCAGAACAGCTATTTTGACACGGTTTTCTGCGGGACCGTTGTCCGGTGGGCTATTACTAGCATCCCGAAACGTTAAAATTGACCTACCTGAAAAATAATTTTTCAGTTCCAGTACTTGTGAATTTTTTACAAAATTTTTATACTTACCTATTTTTATTAGCACAACCCTACATCCGAATTTAATTCTGTCTGCGGAATCGAGTTTCCACCTGTCCAGCCCCGGATTCTCGGCGCTTTGCGCGAACTGAAAATCCGATCGGTCGCTGAAAACTCGATTTTTGCCTGAAAAAACTGGTTTTTTGACAACCCTGCACATTTTTGATCTTTTCAAAATTCTGAAAACGGTCTAGCTAGCTCGCCCGCGCCGAGACGCGTCTTCCGACACCTCAAACGTGCGGCTGGCTCGCATAGAACTGCTAAAAATTTTCAAATTTCTCTAAATTAATTCGCCAGTACTTACCTCAAAATCCACCTAAGGGAGCCCTGCTCAGACAAAAGTTGCAATATTTTTGTAACCAGAACAGCTATTTTGACACGGTTTTCTGCGGGACCGTTGTCCGGTGGGCTATTACTAGCATCCCGAAACGTTAAAATTGACCTAACTGAAAAATAATTTTTCAGTTCCAGTACTTGTGAATTTTTTACAAAATTTTTATACTTACCTATTTTTATTAGCACAACCCTACATCCGAATTTAATTCTGTCTGCGGAATCGAGTTTCCACCTGTCCAGCCCCGGATTCTCGGCGCTTTGCGCGAACTGAAAATCCGATCGGTCGCTGAAAACTCGATTTTTGCCTGAAAAAACTGGTTTTTTGACAACCCTGCACATTTTTGATCTTTTCAAAATTCTGAAAACGGTCTAGCTAGCTCGCCCGCGCCGAGACGCGTCTTCCGACACCTCAAACGTGCGGCTGGCTCGCATAGAACTGCTAAAAATTTTCAAATTTCTCTAAATTAATTCGCCAGTACTTACCTCAAAATCCACCTAAGGGAGCCCTGCTCAGACAAAAGTTGCAATATTTTTGTAACCAGAACAGCTATTTTGACACGGTTTTCTGCGGGACCGTTGTCCGGTGGGCTATTACTAGCATCCCGAAACGTTAAAATTGACCTACCTGAAAAATAATTTTTCAGTTCCAGTACTTGTGAATTTTTTACAAAATTTTTATACTTACCTATTTTTATTAGCACAACCCTACATCCGAATTTAATTCTGTCTGCGGAATCGAGTTTCCACCTGTCCAGCCCCGGATTCTCGGCGCTTTGCGCGAACTGAAAATCCGATCGGTCGCTGAAAACTCGATTTTTGCCTGAAAAAACTGGTTTTTTGACAACCCTGCACATTTTTGATCTTTTCAAAATTCTGAAAACGGTCTAGCTAGCTCGCCCGCGCCGAGACGCGTCTTCCGACACCTCAAACGTGCGGCTGGCTCGCATAGAACTGCTAAAAATTTTCAAATTTCTCTAAATTAATTCGCCAGTACTTACCTCAAAATCCACCTAAGGGAGCCCTGCTCAGACAAAAGTTGCAATATTTTTGTAACCAGAACAGCTATTTTGACACGGTTTTCTGCGGGACCGTTGTCCGGTGGGCTATTACTAGCATCCCGAAACGTTAAAATTGACCTACCTGAAAAATAATTTTTCAGTTCCAGTACTTGTGAATTTTTTACAAAATTTTTATACTTACCTATTTTTATTAGCACAACCCTACATCCGAATTTAATTCTGTCTGCGGAATCGAGTTTCCACCTGTCCAGCCCCGGATTCTCGGCGCTTTGCGCGAACTGAAAATCCGATCGGTCGCTGAAAACTCGATTTTTGCCTGAAAAAACTGGTTTTTTGACAACCCTGCACATTTTTGATCTTTTCAAAATTCTGAAAACGGTCTAGCTAGCTCGCCCGCGCCGAGACGCGTCTTCCGACACCTCAAACGTGCGGCTGGCTCGCATAGAACTCCCACCCTCCCTTTTTTCATTGATTAGTATATAGGGAAAACCTATTGACATTTGTGAAAAAATTTTTGTTACGTTTTCTGTACTTTTATGGTACCTGGTCAATTGTATAGTACAAAGGACTTAAATTGGCACGACAATTACAGGTAGATCCTGGTTATAATTTGACATTGCCCTTTTTTTTTCTTTGACTTGGTATATATATATCTTTTTAGTTTCTTATTTTAACATATAGTTTATTTATTCATTTCATTATATACCATTGTTTCATTTTTGGACATATTTTTGAGTATCCCCCTTTTACAGGGATACGGAAATAGGTGTCCTCTGACTTTATGAATCTGACTTTCACCCACTCCTCCGCCATGTACCGCACACCAGCTAAGACAGACGCGAGCTCATCGGGTTTGAAAGGCTCGCCGGGTTTTAAAGGCTCGCCGCGTACTAATGAAAAGGCTGAACCTTCACTTCCCAGTGTGAGGCGAAGCATCGGCGACTGGGAGGCTGGGAAAGCCAAGCCCCAAACTAAATCTCCAGTCAATCCTAAAAGTGATGCCATACCAGGCACGTCACGGGAAACCTCCAGCAGTATAGAGGCGCGCCAGGCCCTGACAAGTGATACTTTACCAACAAAGCAGGCCGGGTCTGGTTACCCCAGCATCACCGCGGAGGCGAGAGCTTGCCTGAATAAGGCAAAGCTCCACCTCAACAACTCGCGAAACCTCAAAGCTGAGATTAAAAAGGAGGTTACAGCGGTGATAGATCGGCTGTACCAATTAGTCAAAGAGGCGGATAGGACAAAAGATGGCGGCCCAAACCAAAGGAGGGGAAATGAGGGTCAGAAAGAAAAGGAGTGTGGGGATGACTCGGACAGTATCACCTGGTTGCGCTCCGCACTAGAAGAGCAAACTCGGATAGTGAAGGAGGGTAACCAGATGATAAAACAGCTGCAGGTGACAATGCAGGAGCAAGGGGAAGCACAAGCCCTACGTGACAGGGAACGACACGATGACGGAGAAATCCTAAAGGAGATTCGGGCACTCGAGGAGACCACCCAAGAAATGGGAAGAATGGTCTCCGAGATTAAAGGGAGAGCACCCACCTACGCTGAAACCCTAGCCACACCCCAAAACACCTGGGGCCAAAAGCCGAAACACTCGGTCATCGTGTCGTCCGATGTCACAATGGACACCAGCACTGAAGTAGTGGGAAGAGTCAAACAGGCCTTAGATGCAAAGAAGAGTGGAGTGCAGATCGAGAGAGTCCGAAAAGTCAAGGACAAGAGGGTTATCCTGAGCTTCAATAGCAAAGAGGAGATGGCTAAAACAACTGCCGAACTCAAAAAAGATAAGAACTTGAAAGTGGAAGAAGCCAAAATCGTAACCCACTCGTTATCATCAAGGACCTCTTGTCCTACAACAGCGACGAGGACATCTTGACTGCCATAAAAGTTCAGAACGCGCGCCTGATAGAAGACCTGACGATCGAGGAAGCGACTGCCTCGGTGAAGTACCGAAGGAGGGCATGGAACTCGTTAGAGAGCCATGTCGTCCTACAGGTGACACCGAAGCTGTGGCAGAGACTGACCGCGGCTGGCAGAATATACGTCGACCTACAATGCGTTCGGGTTCAAGACCAAACACCGCTCATTCAGTGTACAAAGTGCTTGGCGTATGGGCATGGCCGAAAGCTGTGCACAGAAGCGGTGGATCTGTGCAACTTTTGCGGAGGGCCACATCTCAAGGCCGAATGCACCGGGCTGGCAACGGGCGAAAGACCGACGTGCAGGAACTGTGTCAAAGAAAAGCACGACGACACAAGCCACACGGTCTATAGCCAAGATTGCCCGGTGCGTAGGAAATGGGATGCATTAGCGCGAACCGCAATAGCGTACTGCTAAGGTTGTCCCGGGGATTGAAAGAACAGCAGTTGAGCAGGTATACGTCGTGGCGCAAGCAAACCTCCAGCGCAAGCAACTGGCAACCAACGAGCTTATGCTCAAGGCTACGAAGCGTAAAATAGCCTTCGCTTTAGTCCAGGAGCCGTATGTGGGAAGCATAAGTGCTATGAAGTCGTACGGGGGGGCTAGAGTCTACCAGAACAGCAGTGGTGGCACGGTAAAGGCGGCGATAGTCGTGTACAATCACGACATCGACGTCATACAGTGTTCAGAATTCACCACCAATAACATCGTGGTGGTGAAGCTGCGAACGAGCGCCTGGGAGATTCTCGCCGTCTCGTACTATTTTGAGCCTGACCAACCCATTGGGCCATACCTGGACCATATAACAACCGCGCTAAAGGAGCTAAAGCCCAGGAAAGCCATCGTTGGAGGCGATGCCAATGCCAAGAGCGTGTGGTGGGGGAGCAGCGCTATCGACGATAGAGGTGATGACCTGGCAGGAATGATCGGAGAGCTGGATCTCCAGTAACTCAACTGCGGAAACAAGCCCACCTTCGACACCATCAGAGGAGGACGAAGATTAACAAGCCACGTTCACGTGACCCTGTGCACAGAGGACCTGCTCGGCCTGGTGGAAGAGTGGACGGTAGCTGAGGACTTGACGAGTTCTGACCACAATGGAATTATAATAAAAATTAAACTACAAAAAGGAAAGGGTATCCAAATTAAAAGAACAACTAGAAAATATAATACGAAAAAAGCCAATTGGGAACTATTTTTTGAAAAAATGGACCAATTAAAAATAGAAACCGAAATTAATAAAAAACAAATAGAACAGATAAATAACAATAAAAATTTAGACAACCTTATTGGGAAATACACAGAAATAATAACAAAGGCATGTGATGAATCCATCCCAAAGAAAAAAGGAAATCAAATACTCACCTTACCGTGGTGGTCCAAAGAGCTCGAAGCTATGAAGCGCGAAGTTGCCACTAGGAAGAGAAGGATCCGATGCGCTGCGCCGTCGCGTAGAGAAGGTGTGGTCGCGTTGTACCTGGAAAAGAAAGAGAGGTACGAATTAGAGGTCAAAAAACGCATGACAGAGAGTTGGAAGGGATTCTGCGAGAGACAGAACAGGGAAGGGGTCTGGGAAGGGATATACAGGGTTATAAAGAACACTACTAAAAGGCAAGAAGATCTGCCACTGGTGTGGAACGGTAAGAATGCGGGTCAGGAAGGTTCTGCGAGAATACTGGCGGAAGCGTTCTACCCGGAGGACGCAGAAGAGGAAGATACTCCAGACCATCGTCGGATCAGAGCTCTTGCAGACCGAGTAAACTACTGGTGCCATGATGACATCCATGACCCTGAGTTTCAATCCCAAAAAGGCACCCGGAGAAGATGGCTTCACAGCAGACATCTGCCAGCGATTAATATCGCAGGACGTGGAACTGCACCTGGCTCTGTTCAATAAGTGCTGGCAGTTGACGCACTTCCCCACACTGTGGAAAGAGGCCACTGTGGTGGTGCTCAGGAAGCCAGGCAAGGACGATTACACCAGTCCCAAGTCCTATAGGCCAATCGGACTGCTACCAGTGATGGGCAAAATTCTAGAGAAAATGGTGGTTAAAAGGCTGGTTTGGCACCTGGCACCGCGGATAAGTCCCCGTCAGTATGGCTTCATGCCACAGCGAAGCACGGAAGACGCCCTCTATGACCTGCTGGCCCACGTGAGAGGTAAACTCCAAGAGAGGAAGCTCATCACGATGGTCTCGCTGGACATAGAGGGAGCCTTCGACAGCGCGTGGTGGCCAGCCATAAAGCTCAGACTGGCGGAGGAGAATTGCCCTGCGAATCTCAGGAGGTTGATGGCCAGCTACCTAAGCGACCGTAAGGTCCGGGTAAGGTATGCTGGCCATGAGTTCGCAAAAACTACCAACAAAGGGTGTGTCCAGGGATCAATAGGCGGTCCCATTCTATGGAATCTCGTCTTGAACCCATTACTGGAAAGCCTAACGCAGCGTGGCAACTATTGCCAGGCTTTCGCCGATGATGTGGTGTTGGTGTTTTCGGGGGAGACAGCTCTGGAAATCCAGGGGCAGGCCAATGCCGCTCTCGAACATGTTCGGGGATGGGGTGTCATGAATAAGCTAAAGTTCGCGCCACACAAGACGTGCGCAATGGTGGTCACCAGGAAGCTTAGATATGACACGCCACACCTGACCATGGGAGGGATCGACATTGGAATGTCCTCGGTGATGAAGATCCTGGGACTCACAGTGGACGCCAAGTTAACCTTCAACAGCCATACAGCCAACGTATGCAAGAAGGCACTTGGTGTCTACAAACAGTTGTCGAGAGCTGCGAAAGTGAGCTGGGGTCTCAACCCGGAAATAGTCCGCACGATCTACACCGCCACGGTAGAGCCTATAATTACATATGCTGCAGGCGCCTGGTCTTCTGCGTCTAAAAAGTTGGGGGTCCAACGCCACTTAAACGCCGTCCAGAGGGGCTTTGCCCAGAAGATGTGCGGAGCGTACCGTACGGCCTCTCTCCACTCAGCGCTGGTTCTAGCTGGAATTTTGCCACTTGACCTTCGCTTACAGGAGGCAGCCGCCCTGTATGAAGCGAGGAGAGGGGTATCCCAGCCGGAGCTGGTAGACAGAGAGGTCGAGCGAAGAGTGTCGTTCTCCAGTACGCCTCACCCAGGGAAGCATGCCGCGATCGGGTTCGTGAGCCTGGTAAACCAGGAACAAGTCAATAGCCATTCTAACCAGGACATTAGGATATTTACGGATGGGAGCCGGATCGAGGACAAAGTTGGAGCTGCGCTATCCCTATGGAGTGGCGCAGCCGAGGTTAAGGCTATAAAGCTCAGGCTGGCCCCATTCTGTACAGTTTACCAGGCGGAACTCCTCGCGGTATGTAGAGCCACTGAGGTAATCCAGGGGAGGCGTGAAGGTAGCTACGGCATTTACAGCGACTCTCGATCTGCGCTGGAGACAATCGCGAACTCCTGCACAACGCACCCTCTGGCAGTTGAAACCCGCAAGAACCTGCGAGCCATTGAAAACCAGAACAAAACTGTGTCTTTGTTCTGGGTCAAGGCACACGCGGGTCTTGCGGGAAATGAGAGGGCGGACGAACTGGCGAAGGACGCAGCCTTAAAACTAAAGACCAAACCTGATTACGACCTGTGCCCGGTTTCATTCGTCAAGCGACAGATCCGAAAGGTGTCGATTGACGAATGGAACCGCAGGTACAAAACAGGTACCACCGCAGGGGTAACAAAGCTGTTTTTCCCCGAAATTATCAATTCCCACAAAGTAGTTCGACAACTGGTCCCGACCAATATAATAACCCAAGTGCTAACGGGGCACGATGGATTCTCAGAGTACCTGAATCGGTTCAGGTGCAAGGGGAATCCATCGTGCATCTGCCAACCGGGGACACCCGAAACGGTGCGACACATACTAACTGAATGCCCGGTTCACGCCCTAAAACGTTATAAAATAGAAAACCTGTTGGATCGTAGAATGGTAGTGGAAAACTTTCCAGAATTTATCGCCAACAAAAACACCAGAGAGTTATTTATAGAATATATAATGGATGTTGCAAAAATAGTTATTAAGAGAAACAAGTAGTACAGTAAAATTATGCTATATATATATTAATTTAGAATATATAAGATTAGCATAAGTATAAGTATAGATGTAAAATTAATAAGTAAGGCGTTATAAAATTAAGGCAATAGAAATAAACACAAATTATAGGAAATGTTAATATAGAGTAGAGAATACCTTAGACTATAAGGATAGGCGTAAGAATAGATAATTAGAGAATAGAAGATGAATCATTGAGTAAAGACTAGAGTAAGATGAAAACACCTGCAGACGTATTTCACCCAAAATGTAAAAAAAGGACTCTGATTATGTCAGAAGGACACCTTGAAAGGCAGGAGGTGGTTTTAGCCGGTAAGAGTCCGGCACTGCCCCGACCGTGTCATTCGTGAGGCGGTTGGGGCGTCCATGAGGATTTCCCCTTCTGCAATATCAAAAAAAAAAAAAAAAAAAAAAAAAAAAAAGAAAAAAAAAAAAACACAGGGCCAGCGATTACCTCCGCATCCTAGTTAGCCGCTCCTACACAGCAGTCAACAAACACAGGGCCAGCGATTACCTCCTCATCCTGGCTAGCCGCTCCTACACAGCAGTCATCAAACACAGGGCCAGCGATTACCTCCGCATCCTGGCTAGCCGCTCCTACAGAGCAGTCTTCAAACACAGGGCCAGCGATTACCTCCGCATCCTGGCTAGCCATTCCTACACAGCAGTCATCAAACACAGGGCCAGCGATTACCTCCGCATCCTGGCTAGCCGCTCCTACAGAGCAGTCTTCAAACACAGGGCCAGCGATTATCTCCGCATCCTGGCTAGCCATTCCTACACAGCAGTCATCAAACACAGGGCCAGCGATTACCTTCGCATCTTGGCTAGCCGCTCCTACACAGCGGTCATCAAACACAGGGCCAGCGATTACCTCCGCATCCTGGCTAGCCGCTCCTACACAGCAGTCATCAAACACAGGGCCAGCAATTACCTCCGCATCCTGGCTAGCCGCTCCTACATAGCAGTCATCAAACACAGGGCCAGCGATTACCTCCGCATCCTGGCTAGCCGCTCCTACACAGCGATCATCAAACACAGGGCCAGCGATTACCTGCGCATCCTGGCTAGCCGCTCCTACACAGCAGTCATCAAACACAGGGCCAGCGATTACCTGCGCATCCTGGCTAGCCGCTCCTACACAGCAGTCATCAAATACAGGGCCAGGGATTACCTCCGCATCCTGGCTAGCCGCTCCTACACAGCAGTCATCAAACACAGGGCCAGCGATTACCTCCGCATCCTGGCTAGCCGCTCCTACACAGCAGTCATCAAATACAGGGCCAGCGATTACCTCCGCATCCTGGCTAGCCGCTCCTACACAGCAGTCATCAAATACAGGGCCAGCGATTACCTCCGCATCCTGGCTAGCCGCTCCTACATAGCACTCATCAAATACAGGGCCAGCGATTACCTTCGCATCTTGGCTAGCCGCTCCTACACAGCGATCATCAAACACAGGGCCAGCGATTACCTGCGCATCCTGGCTAGCCGCTCCTACACAGCTGTCATCAAACACAGGGCCAGCGATTACCTCCGCATCCTGGCTAGCCGCTCCTACACAGCAGTCGTCAAACACAGGGCCAGCGATTACCTCCGCATCCTGGCTAGCCGCTCCTACACAGCAGTCATCAAACACAGGGCCAGCGATTACCTTCGCATCTTGGCTAGCCGCTCCTACACAGTGGTCATCAAACACAGGGCCAGCAATTACCTCCGCATCCTGACTAGCCGCTCCTACGCAGTGGTCAACAAACACAGGGCCAGCGATTACCTCCGCATCCTGGCTAGCTGCTCCTACACAGCAGTCATCTAACACAGGGCCAGCGATTACCTCCGCATCCTGGCTAGCCGCTCCTACACAGCAGTCATCAAACACAGGGCCAGCGATTACCTCCTTATCCTGACTAGCCATTCCTACACAGCTGTCATCAAACACAGGGCCAGCGATTACCTCCGCATCCTGGCTAGCCGCTCCTACACAGCAGTCGTCAAACACAGGGCCAGCGATTACCTCCGCATCCTGGCTAGCCGCTCCTACACAGCAGTCATCAAACACAGGGCCAGCGATTACCTCCGCATCCTGGCTAGCCGCTCCTACAGAGCAGTCTTCAAACACAGGGCCAGCGATTACCTCCGCATCCTGGCTAGCCATTCCTACACAGCAGTCATCAAACACAGGGCCAGCGATTACCTCCGCATCCTGGCTAGCCGCTCCTACAGAGCAGTCTTCAAACACAGGGCCAGCGATTACCTCCGCATCCTGGCTAGCCATTCCTACACAGCAGTCATCAAACACAGGGCCAGCGATTACCTTCGCATCTTGGCTAGCCGCTCCTACACAGCGGTCATCAGACACAGGGCCAGCAATTACCTCCGCATCCTGACTAGCCGCTCCTACGCAGTGGTCAACAAACACAGGGCCAGCGATTACCTCCGCATCCTGGCTAGCTGCTCCTACACAGCAGTCATCTAACACAGGGCCAGCGATTACCTCCGCATCCTGGCTAGCCGCTCCTACACAGCAGCCATCAAACACAGGGCCAGCGATTACCTCCGCATCCTGGCTAGCCATTCCTACACAGCTGTCATCAAACACAGGGCCAGCGATTACCTCCGCATCCTGGCGAGCCGCTCCTACACAGCAGTCATCAAACACAGGGCCAGCGATTACCTCCGCATCCTGGCTAGCCGCTCCTACACAGCAGTCATCAAACACAGGGCCAGCGATTACCTCCGCATCCTAGCTAGCCGCTCCTACACAGCAGTTATCAAACACAGGGCCAGCAATTACCTTCGCATCTTGGCTAGCCGCTCCTACACAGCGGTCATCAAACACAGGGCCAGCAATTACCTCCGCATCCTGGCTAGCCGCTCCTACGCAGTGGTCAACAAACACAGGGCCAGCGATTACCTCCGTATCCTGGCTAGCCGCTCCTACACAGCAGTCATCAAACACAGGGCCAGAAATTACCTCCGCATCCTGGCTAGCCGCTCCTACATAGCAATCATCAAACACAGGGCCAGCGATTCCCTCCGCATCCTGGCTAGCCGCACCTACACAGCAGTCATCAATAACAGGGCCAGCAATTACCTCCGCATCCTGGCTAGCCGCTCCTACATAGCAGTCATCAAACACAGGGCCAGCGATTACCTCCGCATCCTGGCTAGCCGCTCCTACACAGCACTCATCAAACACAGGGCCAGCGATTACCTCCGCATCCTAGTTAGCCGCTCCTACACAGCAGTCATCAAACACAGGGCCAGCGATTACCTCCTCATCCTGGCTAGCCGCTCCTACAGAGCAGTCTTCAAACACAGGGCCAGCGATTACCTCCGCATCCTGGCTTGCCATTCCTACACAGCAGTCTTCAAACACAGGGCCAGCGATTATCTCCGCATCCTGGCTAGCCATTCCTACACAGCAGTCATCAAACACAGGGCCAGCGATTACCTTCGCATCTTGGCTAGCCGCTCCTACACAGCGGTCATCAAACACAGGGCCAGCGATTACCTCCGCATCCTGGCTAGCCGCTCCTACACAGCAGTCATCAAACACAGGGCCAGCAATTACCTCCGCATCCTGGCAAGCCGCTCCTACATAGCAGTCATCAAAAACAGGGCCAGCGATTACCTCCGCATCCTGGCTAGCCGCTCCTACACAGCGATCATCAAACACAGGGCCAGCGATTACCTGCGCATCCTGGCTAGCCGCTCCTACACAGCAGTCATCAAACACAGGGCCAGCGATTACCTGCGCATCCTGGCTAGCCGCTCCTACACAGCAATCATCAAACACAGGGCCAGGGATTACCTCCGCATCCTGGCTAGCCGCTCCTACACAGCAGTCATCAAACACAGGGCCAGCGATTACCTCCGCGTCCTGGCTAGCCGCTCCTACACAGCAGTCATCAAATACAGGGCCAGCGATTACCTCCGCATCCTGGCTAGCCGCTCCTACACAGCAGTCATCAAATACAGGGCCAGCGATTACCTCCGCATCCTGGCTAGCTGCTCCTACACAGCACTCATCAAATACAGGGCCAGCGATTGCCTCCGCATCCTAGCTAGCCGCTCCTTCACAGCAGTCATCAAACATAGGGCCAGCGATTACCTCCGCATCCCGGCTAGCCGGTCCTACACAGCGATCATACAACACAGGGCCAGCGATTACCTCCGCATCCTAGCTAGCCTTTCCTTCACAGCAGTCATCAAACACAGGGCCAGCGATTACCTCCGCATCCTGGCTAGCCGCTCCTACACAGCAGTCATCAAACACAGGGACAGCGATTACCTCCGCATCCTGGCTAGTCGCTCCTACACAGCAGTCATCAAACACAGGGCCAGCAATTACCTCCGCATACTAGCTAGCCGCTCCTACACAGCAGTCATCAAACACAGGGCCAGCGATTACTTCCGCATCCTAGCTAGCCGCTCCTTCACAGCAGTCATCAAACACAGGGCCAGCGATTACCTCCGCATCCTGGCTAGCCGCTCCTACACAGCAGTCTTCAAACACAGGGCCAGCGATTACCTCCGCATCCTGGCTAGCCATTCCTACACAGCAGTCATCAAACACAGGGCCAGCGATTACCTCCGCATCCTAGCTAGCCGCTCCTACAGAGCAGTCTTCAAACACAGGGCCAGCGATTATCTCCGCATCCTGGCTAGCCATTCCTACACAGCAGTCATCAAACACAGGGCCAGCGATTACCTTCGCATCTTGGCTAGCCGCTCCTACACAGTGGTCATCAAACACAGGGCCAGCAATTACCTCCGCATCCTGACTAGCCGCTCCTACGCAGTGGTCAACAAACACAGGGCCAGCGATTACCTCCGCATCCTGGCTAGCTGCTCCTACACAGCAGTCATCTAACACAGGGCCAGCGATTACCTCCGCATCCTGGCTAGCCGCTCCTACACAGCAGTCATCAAACACAGGGCCAGCGATTACCTCCTTATCCTGGCTAGCCATTCCTACACAGCTGTCATCAAACACAGGGCCAGCAATTACCTCCGCATCCTGACTAGCCGCTCCTACGCAGTGGTCAACAAACACAGGGCCAGCGATTACCTCCGCATCCTGGCTAGCTGCTCCTACACAGCAGTCATCTAACACAGGGCCAGCGATTACCTCCGCATCCTGGCTAGCCGCTCCTACACAGCAGTCATCAAACACAGGGCCAGCGATTACCTCCTTATCCTGACTAGCCATTCCTACACAGCTGTCATCAAACACAGGGCCAGCGATTACCTCCGCATCCTGGCTAGCCGCTCCTACACAGCAGTCGTCAAACACAGGGCCAGCGATTACCTCCGCATCCTGGCTAGCCGCTCCTACACAGCAGTCATCAAACACAGGGCCAGCGATTACCTCCGCATCCTGGCTAGCCGCTCCTACAGAGCAGTCTTCAAACACAGGGCCAGCGATTACCTCCGCATCCTGGCTAGCCATTCCTACACAGCAGTCATCAAACACAGGGCCAGCGATTACCTCCGCATCCTGGCTAGCCGCTCCTACAGAGCAGTCTTCAAACACAGGGCCAGCGATTACCTCCGCATCCTGGCTAGCCATTCCTACACAGCAGTCATCAAACACAGGGCCAGCGATTACCTTCGCATCTTGGCTAGCCGCTCCTACACAGCGGTCATCAGACACAGGGCCAGCAATTACCTCCGCATCCTGACTAGCCGCTCCTACAGAGCAGTCTTCAAACACAGGGCCAGCGATTACCTCCGCATCCTGGCTTGCCATTCCTACACAGCAGTCTTCAAACACAGGGCCAGCGATTATCTCCGCATCCTGGCTAGCCATTCCTACACAGCAGTCATCAAACACAGGGCCAGCGATTACCTTCGCATCTTGGCTAGCCGCTCCTACACAGCGGTCATCAAACACAGGGCCAGCGATTACCTCCGCATCCTGGCTAGCCGCTCCTACACAGCAGTCATCAAAAACAGGGCCAGCGATTACCTCCGCATCCTGGCTAGCCGCTCCTACACAGCGATCATCAAACACAGGGCCAGCGATTACCTGCGCATCCTGGCTAGCCGCTCCTACACAGCAGTCATCAAACACAGGGCCAGCGATTACCTGCGCATCCTGGCTAGCCGCTCCTACACAGCAATCATCAAACACAGGGCCAGGGATTACCTCCGCATCCTGGCTAGCCGCTCCTACACAGCAGTCATCAAACACAGGGCCAGCGATTACCTCCGCGTCCTGGCTAGCCGCTCCTACACAGCAGTCATCAAATACAGGGCCAGCGATTACCTCCGCATCCTGGCTAGCCGCTCCTACACAGCAGTCATCAAATACAGGGCCAGCGATTACCTCCGCATCCTGGCTAGCTGCTCCTACACAGCACTCATCAAATACAGGGCCAGCGATTGCCTCCGCATCCTAGCTAGCCGCTCCTTCACAGCAGTCATCAAACATAGGGCCAGCGATTACCTCCGCATCCCGGCTAGCCGGTCCTACACAGCGATCATACAACACAGGGCCAGCGATTACCTCCGCATCCTAGCTAGCCTTTCCTTCACAGCAGTCATCAAACACAGGGCCAGCGATTACCTCCGCATCCTGGCTAGCCGCTCCTACACAGCAGTCATCAAACACAGGGACAGCGATTACCTCCGCATCCTGGCTAGTCGCTCCTACACAGCAGTCATCAAACACAGGGCCAGCAATTACCTCCGCATACTAGCTAGCCGCTCCTACACAGCAGTCATCAAACACAGGGCCAGCGATTACTTCCGCATCCTAGCTAGCCGCTCCTTCACAGCAGTCATCAAACACAGGGCCAGCGATTACCTCCGCATCCTGGCTAGCCGCTCCTACACAGCAGTCTTCAAACACAGGGCCAGCGATTACCTCCGCATCCTGGCTAGCCATTCCTACACAGCAGTCATCAAACACAGGGCCAGCGATTACCTCCGCATCCTAGCTAGCCGCTCCTACAGAGCAGTCTTCAAACACAGGGCCAGCGATTATCTCCGCATCCTGGCTAGCCATTCCTACACAGCAGTCATCAAACACAAGGCCAGCGATTACCTTCGCATCTTGGCTAGCCGCTCCTACACAGTGGTCATCAAACACAGGGCCAGCAATTACCTCCGCATCCTGACTAGCCGCTCCTACGCAGTGGTCAACAAACACAGGGCCAGCGATTACCTCCGCATCCTGGCTAGCTGCTCCTACACAGCAGTCATCTAACACAGGGCCAGCGATTACCTCCGCATCCTGGCTAGCCGCTCCTACACAGCAGTCATCAAACACAGGGCCAGCGATTACCTCCTTATCCTGGCTAGCCATTCCTACACAGCTGTCATCAAACACAGGGCCAGCAATTACCTCCGCATCCTGACTAGCCGCTCCTACGCAGTGGTCAACAAACACAGGGCCAGCGATTACCTCCGCATCCTGGCTAGCTGCTCCTACACAGCAGTCATCTAACACAGGGCCAGCGATTACCTCCGCATCCTGGCTAGCCGCTCCTACACAGCAGTCATCAAACACAGGGCCAGCGATTACCTCCTTATCCTGACTAGCCATTCCTACACAGCTGTCATCAAACACAGGGCCAGCGATTACCTCCGCATCCTGGCTAGCCGCTCCTACACAGCAGTCGTCAAACACAGGGCCAGCGATTACCTCCGCATCCTGGCTAGCCGCTCCTACACAGCAGTCATCAAACACAGGGCCAGCGATTACCTCCGCATCCTGGCTAGCCGCTCCTACAGAGCAGTCTTCAAACACAGGGCCAGCGATTACCTCCGCATCCTGGCTAGCCATTCCTACACAGCAGTCATCAAACACAGGGCCAGCGATTACCTCCGCATCCTGGCTAGCCGCTCCTACAGAGCAGTCTTCAAACACAGGGCCAGCGATTACCTCCGCATCCTGGCTAGCCATTCCTACACAGCAGTCATCAAACACAGGGCCAGCGATTACCTTCGCATCTTGGCTAGCCGCTCCTACACAGCGGTCATCAGACACAGGGCCAGCAATTACCTCCGCATCCTGACTAGCCGCTCCTACGCAGTGGTCAACAAACACAGGGCCAGCGATTACCTCCGCATCCTGGCTAGCTGCTCCTACACAGCAGTCATCTAACACAGGGCCAGCGATTACCTCCGCATCCTGGCTAGCCGCTCCTACACAGCAGCCATCAAACACAGGGCCAGCGATTACCTCCGCATCCTGGCTAGCCATTCCTACACAGCTGTCATCAAACACAGGGCCAGCGATTACCTCCGCATCCTGGCGAGCCGCTCCTACACAGCAGTCATCAAACACAGGGCCAGCGATTACCTCCGCATCCTGGCTAGCCGCTCCTACACAGCAGTCATCAAACACAGGGCCAGCGATTACCTCCGCATCCTAGCTAGCCGCTCCTACACAGCAGTTATCAAACACAGGGCCAGCAATTACCTTCGCATCTTGGCTAGCCGCTCCTACACAGCGGTCATCAAACACAGGGCCAGCAATTACCTCCGCATCCTGGCTAGCCGCTCCTACGCAGTGGTCAACAAACACAGGGCCAGCGATTACCTCCGTATCCTGGCTAGCCGCTCCTACACAGCAGTCATCAAACACAGGGCCAGAAATTACCTCCGCATCCTGGCTAGCCGCTCCTACATAGCAATCATCAAACACAGGGCCAGCGATTCCCTCCGCATCCTGGCTAGCCGCACCTACACAGCAGTCATCAATAACAGGGCCAGCAATTACCTCCGCATCCTGGCTAGCCGCTCCTACATAGCAGTCATCAAACACAGGGCCAGCGATTACCTCCGCATCCTGGCTAGCCGCTCCTACACAGCACTCATCAAACACAGGGCCAGCGATTACCTCCGCATCCTAGTTAGCCGCTCCTACACAGCAGTCATCAAACACAGGGCCAGCGATTACCTCCTCATCCTGGCTAGCCGCTCCTACAGAGCAGTCTTCAAACACAGGGCCAGCGATTACCTCCGCATCCTGGCTTGCCATTCCTACACAGCAGTCTTCAAACACAGGGCCAGCGATTATCTCCGCATCCTGGCTAGCCATTCCTACACAGCAGTCATCAAACACAGGGCCAGCGATTACCTTCGCATCTTGGCTAGCCGCTCCTACACAGCGGTCATCAAACACAGGGCCAGCGATTACCTCCGCATCCTGGCTAGCCGCTCCTACACAGCAGTCATCAAACACAGGGCCAGCAATTACCTCCGCATCCTGGCAAGCCGCTCCTACATAGCAGTCATCAAAAACAGGGCCAGCGATTACCTCCGCATCCTGGCTAGCCGCTCCTACACAGCGATCATCAAACACAGGGCCAGCGATTACCTGCGCATCCTGGCTAGCCGCTCCTACACAGCAGTCATCAAACACAGGGCCAGCGATTACCTGCGCATCCTGGCTAGCCGCTCCTACACAGCAGTCATCAAACACAGGGCCAGGGATTACCTCCGCATCCTGGCTAGCCGCTCCTACACAGCAGTCATCAAACACAGGGCCAGCGATTACCTCCGCGTCCTGGCTAGCCGCTCCTACACAGCAGTCATCAAATACAGGGCCAGCGATTACCTCCGCATCCTGGCTAGCCGCTCCTACACAGCAGTCATCAAATACAGGGCCAGCGATTACCTCCGCATCCTGGCTAGCTGCTCCTACACAGCACTCATCAAATACAGGGCCAGCGATTGCCTCCGCATCCTAGCTAGCCGCTCCTTCACAGCAGTCATCAAACATAGGGCCAGCGATTACCTCCGCATCCCGGCTAGCCGGTCCTACACAGCGATCATACAACACAGGGCCAGCGATTACCTCCGCATCCTAGCTAGCCTTTCCTTCACAGCAGTCATCAAACACAGGGCCAGCGATTACCTCCGCATCCTGGCTAGCCGCTCCTACACAGCAGTCATCAAACACAGGGACAGCGATTACCTCCGCATCCTGGCTAGTCGCTCCTACACAGCAGTCATCAAACACAGGGCCAGCAATTACCTCCGCATACTAGCTAGCCGCTCCTACACAGCAGTCATCAAACACAGGGCCAGCGATTACTTCCGCATCCTAGCTAGCCGCTCCTTCACAGCTGTCATCAAACACAGGGCCAGCGATTACCTCCGCATCCTGGCTAGCCGCTCCTACACAGCAGTCTTCAAACACAGGGCCAGCGATTACCTCCGCATCCTGGCTAGCCATTCCTACACAGCAGTCATCAAACACAGGGCCAGCGATTACCTCCGCATCCTAGCTAGCCGCTCCTACAGAGCAGTCTTCAAACACAGGGCCAGCGATTATCTCCGCATCCTGGCTAGCCATTCCTACACAGCAGTCATCAAACACAGGGCCAGCGATTACCTTCGCATCTTGGCTAGCCGCTCCTACACAGCCGTCATCAAACACAGGGCCAGCAATTACCTCCGCATCCTGACTAGCCGCTCCTACGCAGTGGTCAACAAACACAGGGCCAGCGATTACCTCCGCATCCTGGCTAGCTGCTCCTACACAGCAGTCATCTAACACAGGGCCAGCGATTACCTCCGCATCCTGGCTAGCCGCTCCTACACAGCAGTCATCAAACACAGGGCCAGCGATTACCTCCTTATCCTGGCTAGCCATTCCTACACAGCTGTCATCAAACACAGGGCCAGCAATTACCTCCGCATCCTGACTAGCCGCTCCTACGCAGTGGTCAACAAACACAGGGCCAGCGATTACCTCCGCATCCTGGCTAGCTGCTCCTACACAGCAGTCATCTAACACAGGGCCAGCGATTACCTCCGCATCCTGGCTAGCCGCTCCTACACAGCAGCCATCAAACACAGGGCCAGCGATTACCTCCGCATCCTGGCTAGCCATTCCTACACAGCTGTCATCAAACACAGGGCCAGCGATTACCTCCGCATCCTGGCTAGCCGCTCCTACACAGCAGTCGTCAAACACAGGGCCAGCGATTACCTCCGCATCCTGGCTAGCTGCTCCTACACAGCAGTCATCTAACACAGGGCCAGCGATTACCTCCGCATCCTGGCTAGCCGCTCCTACACAGCAGTCATCAAACACAGGGCCAGCGATTACCTCCTTATCCTGGCTAGCCATTCCTACACAGCTGTCATCAAACACAGGGCCAGCAATTACCTCCGCATCCTGGCTAGCTGCTCCTACACAGCAGTCATCTAACACAGGGCCAGCGATTACCTCCGCATCCTGGCTAGCCGCTCCTACACAGCAGCCATCAAACACAGGGCCAGCGATTACCTCCGCATCCTGGCTAGCCATTCCTACACAGCTGTCATCAAACACAGGGCCAGCGATTACCTCCGCATCCTGGCTAGCCGCTCCTACACAGCAGTCGTCAAACACAGGGCCAGCGATTACCTCCGCATCCTGGCTAGCCGCTCCTACACAGCAGTCATCAAACACAGGGCCAGCGATTACCTCCGCATCTTGGCTAGCCGCTCCGAACCTCATAAAACCGCCAACATTGTGCGACTCATCGCACAGATCGCGATCGCAAGCGCCGCCCGCTACGAACCTTGTCACAGCGTCATCATTACGCAACTCATCGATCGCCATCGCCTGCTTCGAACATTGTGCCTGCGCTGCCGGCTGAGATGGTTACGCCTGCGCAGTCTGCATCAAACGTCACGCCACCACAACCTGCTCCGCATAAAGTAGCTGGGCAGCCTGCCACGAACAAAGTGCCTGTGCATCTTGCTCCTAACGTCGTGCCCGCGTAGCCCACTCCAAACGTTGTGCCTATGCATCAAGCTGAGAACACCGTGCCAGCGCAAATACCTGAGGACGTCGTGCCAGCGCAGCCTGCTTCAAACGTCGGGCTAGCGCAGACTGCTCCAAACATGGTGCCTGCGCAGCCTGCTGCGAGTAAAGTACCTAATCAACCAATTGAGAACATCGTGCCTCCGCAGCCTGCACCGAACATTGTGCCTGCGCAGCCTGCACCGATCATTGTGCCTGCGCAGCTTGTACCGAACATTGTGCCTGCGCAGCCTGCTCCGAGAATAGTGACTATACAATTCAATTCATTCAATTCAATTCATTTATTTATTGCATCAAATATGGTAGGTATAAGTTCTTATCAATATTAAATAACACACATTTGGCCAATATATAGCATGCAATATTACAAGTCCTTACTTCACATATTAATTACTAGGTTAGTTAACATTTCGTCAATTTATGTAAATATATTTATTGAACAATTAAATATGTCTGTGCTTTAATGTATAGAATTTACAGGGACACTTTTGAAAGAACTCATCTATCGAATAAAAACACTCCTGTAACAACCACTTCCGCAACGTAATACAAAACTTATTGAAGGGTAGTTGAGTAATTGACCTTGGTAAAGCATTGTAAATTAAAGGAGCCATATAAACGCAGCTCCGCCGAAAAATTTCTAGCTTTGGAACGGGCATTTCAAAATCTAAATGTGTAGGTTTCCTTTTATTTGTGTTATCTTTCCGCTCAAACAGCTCAAGATTGGACCTCACAAATCTGGCAACTTCGTAAATATAAATGCATGGGACCGTCAATAGATTGTGCGACTTGAATAAAGGCTTGCATGAGTCAGACCAATGCATTTTGAATATTGCACGAATACACTTTTTTTGGGCGATGAAGATCTTTGCCAGTTCGGAAGAGTTTCCCCACACAACTATACCGTATCGTATTACTGAGCTGACATATGCGTGATACACCATTATGGCGGTACGCAACGATGTAATCATTTTAATTCTTTTTAAAGCGAATACGAATTGATTGATTTTTTTAGCAATTATTTCGATGTGATTCTTCCAAGTAAAATGTTCATCAAGTGTTACACCCAGGAACTTTGCATTACGTACCTGTTCTATATTATTATTGTTAAGTGCAACATTAAGGCGTATAGGTTTACTTTTAGATGTTTTGCAATGAAGTAAATTAGTTTTGGAAATATTTATTTTTAATTTATTAATGTCTAACCATTGTTTTATGTCATTTAACGTTTCTTTAATTTCAATGTCAATATTTTGTAAATTTTTACATTTAATAATAATTGTGGTGTCATCGGCGAACAACACACACTGATGTTTTATTGACTGAGGCAAATCATTTATGTAAAGAAGGAACAATAAAGGCCCTAAGATACTACCTTGTGGTACACCACAGCAATTAGTCCTTGCATCAGAATCAAAATTTTCCAAAGTGTTACTTAATTTGTTTAATTTTGTTAACCTTGTTACCTGTTTTCTGTCAGTTAGGTATGACTGAAACCATTCTTTTGCTGGACCTCTGATACCGTATCTTTCAAGTTTTTCTAGAAGCCGCGCATGATCAACACGATCGAACGCCTTACTTAGGTCTAAAAGCAATGCACAAGTGGTTATTTTATCATTAATATTCGTCATCATTGCTTTCACTAGCGTAAATATTGCCAAAGTCGTCGATTTATTTTGTCTAAACCCGTATTGCTGGTCAACAAGAATGTTGTGTTTAGAAAGAAATTTCATCACGGTACATAATTTTTTCAAAAATTTTTGATATAATGGGAGTAAGAGCGATAGGTCGGTAATTATCAACGTCTGATTTTGATCCTTTTTTATAAAGTGGCTTTATCAGAGACAGTTTTAGCCTACTCGGAAAGCAGCCCTGTTCCAAGGATAAATTGACTATGTGAGCTAATGGCGAGGCTATATGTTGAGCAATTTTTTTGATGAGCTCGGTTGTAATGTCATCATACCCAGCCGATTTCGTATTTTTTAAAGACTTTATTATACGATATATTTCAGAGTCGTTAGTGGGTTCTACAAATATACTTTTATCATTTGACTTTATTTTATGTATGTCAGTTTTATTATGTTTAAGAGTAGAGCAATTATCATTATTATTAGAAATGTCAACAAAGTGATTATTAAGTTTATTAGCAATGTCAGATTCAGATGTCAACGTGAAATTATCATTATTATTAGAAATGTCAATAAAGTGATTATTAAATTTATTATCAATGTCAGATCCAGATGTCAACGTAATACTACCATCAATAATTTTACTGATATATTCCCTAAACGGTTCGTTACCTAAGTTACGCTTCACAACATGCCACGTGGCCTTAATTTTATTACGAGATAAGTTAATGTGTCTTTCATTACACAAGGACTGTAGGTTATTCATGCACTTCCGTAATAATTTAGAGTATGCCTTGTACTTATTCTTATTGTCATTATTTTTATTTAAGTAATACTTGTACCTTAATGACCGCTTAGTACTACAACTTTTCTTAATGCCTTTTGTTATCCATTTAGGTTTACCACTATTGTGTTTCATTTTAACTTTAATACAAGGGAAGCATAGTTTATAAAATAAAGTCAACAAATCATGAAACTTGTCGAAGGCTTCATTAGTATCTGTTATGCCATAGATTTCACTAAAACTGATGCAACTGATGTAATCAACGAATTTTGCGACGTTCTCTTTATTTAAATCATTTATAGTCATAAAACAGTAATCCACTTCCAATCTGTTTGAAGTTTCCTGTTCAATTTTGACTAGTTGAGCTGTGTTATGATCAGACAGGTACAGATTATACGTCTTACCAGTGACATTATGAATATTGCTTATAATGTTGTCTATGCATTTATTAAGCCTAGTCGGTTCATGTATGTGATATTCCAGACCATAATTAAGCATTAACTCTTTAAATGTAGTACTAGTTTTATCAGATAATAGCAAATCTATATTAAAGTCGCCACAAACTACTATATTGCATTTTTTGTATTGAAATTTTGTCATAACTTTCGTAAAATGGTCAAAGAAAATATTAATGTCAGAGTTTGGTATCCTGTATATACAAATTATAATAAGGTTAAGCTGTTTTATTTCAACACCACATATTTTGAAATGTTTATCAATAGCGAATTCCTTTACTGCTTCCAGCTCAACACATTTAAAACCGTTCTTACACAAAATACACGTGCATCCACGTCGTTCTAGTCTAGAATAGATTGCACCGAGATAAAAATTATTTATATTTAAATATTTTTCTTCACCTCTTTTTATGAAATGTTCACTTAGACATACCACTGCCACATTTTCATTTAGATCATGCATCTCACTTAGTGCTACCTCTAAATCTTGCATTTTATTTAATGCACCAGCAATGTTTTGGTGAAACACTGAGAATACATTTTTAGTTACGAAAAAGATTATTTCTTGTCCCTGCAGAATTATTTGAGTCAATCTGTGAGGTTATTTTAAGTGATTTAAAATAATAAGGTATCGTGCCTTTCCTTGGTTCTATATTAATATTATTAGTTATTCTTTGGTCATTGAAGTTTAGTTGCAAGGTTTTAGTACTTAATGGAAAATAATAAGGTATTGTTCCTTTCTTTGGTTTAACGTTATCATGCTTTTCCCGGACGTAACTAGGCTAATGCTTTACCCTTTTTGAATTTGTGGTTGTTATAAGAGAGGAATTTGTTGCTGTACTGGATAACATTTATCTGATGAATTATTTGTTGCGCAACATTCGATATATTGTCTGTTTCAATAAATGTACAGTTTTCATGGTTTCTGATAAGTAGCTTTAGCTGATTATTAAGTTTACATTCATTAAGGAAAATATTATTAAATATATTTACTACAAATACATTGCAATTTTTAAGAAAATGTAACGCTATAGATATTTCAGACATAAACTCTATTGGATTTACATCATTACTCCCTGTCATTATGATAACATTGTCGGTTTTCGATAATGTCTTAGCCATGTTGCTACAGTCCGACAAGACATATTTCGTTCTTGCGTCTGGTCTTGTTACAGATTGTATTTTATAATCTCTGAGTATAAGCTCACTTTTACGCTCGATAAGCGTCTGAACGATGCCTTTCCCTTGATTGTCCGTTAGAAGAAATATTTTGCTACATTCTTGATTACATATACGGTCATTATTCTCAACATGAGCCTGATGTTGCTGTTGTTCAGTTGGCACATCTTCAGTTAAATTCTTTCCTGCACAGGTGCGTCCCAAATTACAGTTGTTAGTGTCCATAGTATTAATGTTAGCGTTAGTAATATTATCGTCAGTTTGTAAACTTATGTCATTTCTGGTATTATTAATAATAATAATAATAATAATCTGTGGCTCGGCTGTCAAGCCAACTGACGTAAGGAATTTTTCATCCCGTATTTTTATCGATTTCAATTTAAAAAAACCATAGAAACAATGCATTTTATACCGAACACATCAAGAAAAAAAAAATAGAACCACACGAAATTAAAAACAACTCACTAAATGGAAAAAAAAATGACAATATGGAAATAAAATGTTGACACGACGCCGAGCACGACTACAAGCCGCACCAACACCATCTTCGGGTTCGTCGCCGAGCTCCGCCTCGCAGCCGCCGGGACCTGCGCCAGCCGCGAGTCCAGAGATTCCGGTAGCTGCAGTTGCGTCGAGATCGAGCGACGAATACTTCTCGCCGCCGACGACACCACCACCTGCGCGTCGGCGCGGACGAGGCCGACCACCGGCCAGCTTAGGACCTCGAGGCCCACCGGTCTCTGATAGGGTCCCCGCTATCGGTGGAAGTGTGCAGCGTATAAAATGGACTCAAGCCATAAATGAGAACGTAATCGCTCATACTTTGGGGCTACAGAGGGGGGAACTAACCTGACTGCGTACCGTGGTCGGATGCTCTCTCTGTTTCAGGTACTTGAACCAGCTGTCAGCGTATCGGCCCAACGACTGTCGGATCAGGTGCGCGTCATCCAGCGTAACCGTATGTTGGATGATAGTGTGCTTGATCGCCTCCGAACTGAAATGTGTAGCCATGTCATTGCTCCTCCGTCGCAGACTGTGGCACCAGCATCGTCAACCCAATTGCCCAGCCACGCTGACGAGGAGAGTAATGACAGGGTTACAAACGTAAGTACCCAGTGCAATAACGAATTGAGGAGTGCTTTGGAGTGTGCTATTCGGGAATACCGCTACATGCCGCCTGAACTTAGACCACGCTTACCTCGTTTGCCCATGCATAACAAGAACAGGGCGCTGGTGGCTGCTCTGGATTCGCAGTTGTCAAGCTATTTTGATAACTGTGATAACCTCACCGATGCACATTCGATTATGTACTGCGCGGCTGTAGCGGCATGTCGTGTAGCTCATGTCAAAATAAAAATAACCAATGACAGAGCTACACGACCAAAACCAGCCGTACCAGCTTGGCAGTGCAGGATCGAGCGTCGTATTGGTGAGGCCAGAGCGCTAATCGGCAAACTGATCTGCTTCAGGGAGGGCAACACACGCCCTAGAGTGATGCGCTTTGTGAGACGGGCGTTTTCGGGGACTGATGTCAATCCCCGAGATTATATATCTCGTGTCACAGAGCGCATCGACTTCCTGAAGCAGAAGGTGTATGCATGGGCAAGCCGTATTCGTAGGTACAGGCGGCGAGTGGAACGATACACCCAGAATTGCACATTCCGAAGTAACGAAAGGTGGGTATATAGGGATTGGGAGCGACCGGACCAAGGTGTGACTGACACGCGCTTGCCGGATGATGATGCTATGTGTTCATTCTGGCGCAGCATCTGGTCGGTTCTTGTCAGTCATACTGAGGGTGACTGGACTCGGGAGGTCGAGCGTGTGTGCGATCCGATACCAGAAATGGGGGCAATTTCCATCAGCCCCCAAGATGTAGCTTGTGCAGTCCGTCCGTTGCCTAACTGGAAATCTCCAGGGCCGGACGGGCTGCACAATTTCTGGATTAAATGGTTTACGAGATCGCACGCTTGCTTGGCGTCTCAATTCCAGTCTGCCTTAGAGTCTGGGTCGCTACCCCAGTTCCTAACTACAGGAATAACCCACCTGCTCCATAAATCAGGTAGTACTGCGGAACCTAAAAATTATAGACCGATCACGTGTTTGCCGACGGTCTATAAAGTTCTTACATCCATTTTGAGGGCAAAGATTAATAGTCATATTAACAACAACAACATCATGTCTGCCTCTCAGAATGGATGTAGGAATGGGTCCCGCGGTACTAAGGAGCTACTCCTTATTGATATGGCCATTAGCCAACAGGTTCGGCGTTCCCGAAAGGATCTGTCGACATGCTGGATAGACTATAAGAAGGCCTATGACTCGGTGCCTCATACATGGCTCATGAGGGTGCTAGAATTGTATAAAGTTGATGCAACGCTACGCACCTTCCTGATGTCGTGTATGGGGCAATGGAGGACAGTCCTTCGCTATCCAGGATGTCGAAATATCCAGAGGAATATCGAATCGGTAAGGATCGAGCGGGGTATATTTCAGGGCGATAGTTTGAGTCCACTTTGGTTTTGTCTAGCCTTGAATCCTCTTAGCACACTGCTAGAGAATTCAGGGCTAGGCTATCGGTTGAAGAGAGGTGGTCAGGTTATATCTCACCTCCTTTACATGGATGATCTGAAACTCTTTGCCCCCACTAATCTGCAACTGATGGAGCTACTGAAAGTAACTGAAACATTTAGTAACGCCATCAGGATGGAATTTGGTGTGGACAAATGTGCGGTCATGCATGTAAAGCGTGGAGAGATTATGGAATCCGTGGGAACTCAACTCTCGGATTCCATAAACCTGAGATCCCTCTCTCCAACTGAAACTTACAAGTATTTGGGTATGTCGGAAGCGTTAGGTATCAATGTTACTGACATGAAGCAATCGTTGAAGGAGCGCTTCTTTGGCCGCCTGAAGAAGGTATTTAATAGTCTTCTATCGGGCGGAAACAAGGTGCGCGCCTTCAACGGTTGGGTCATGCCAGTATTGATGTACTCTTTCGGCGTACTCAAATGGACTCAAACGGAACTTGACGCCCTGGATAGGCGGGTCCGTACACTGCTTACTGCGTATCGAATGCATCACCCACGGTCGTCGGTAATGAGACTGTATATCCCGCGAAAGTGTGGAGGTCGAGGATTTTTAAATGCTAAGACTCTCCACAATCGCGAGATATGCAGTCTTAGGGAATATTTCCTAGCTGTCGACGTGAGTATGCATCGAAATGTAGTGGCGGTGGACAAGGGACTCACCCCGCTCTCCTTGGCAAATGAGAACTGGCGCAAACCTGCAGTGCTTGACACTAACGATCGCAGGGCGGTATGGCAGAGTAAGGAGCTTCACGGACGCTTTTTCCGGGCCCTACATGGGCCTGACGTAGACCAACTAGCGTCCGTAGCCTGGCTGCGTTTCGGTGATCTTTTTGGAGAAACCGAAGGTTTTGTTTGTGCAATTATGGACGAAGTTATCATGACGAATAACTACCGGAGATTTATTGTGAAAGACGGCACGGTCGACATATGTCGGGCATGTCACCGTCCGGGAGAATCAATTCGCCACATTGTCTCTGGTTGTTCTCGTCTAGCTAACGGAGAATACTTGCATAGGCACAACCTTGTAGCCAGGATTATCCATCAGCAACTTGCTCTGAAATACTCTCTTGTGGAGTCGGAGGTGCCATACTATAGGTATGCGCCCGACCCAGTTCTCGATAATGGCAATATCACATTGTACTGGGATCGGTCCATCATCACTGACAGGACTATTGTTGCCAATAAGCCTGATATAGTGGTGGTGGACCGAATTGTGAGGCGTGCAATGATTGTAGACATAACCGTCCCGCATGACGAGAACCTCGTGAAAGCCGAGAAAGACAAACAAATCAAGTATATTGACTTGGCTCGCGAGGTTGTCGACATGTGGGAAGTGGACTCCGCAATCATTGTACCGATAGTCGTATCGGCCAATGGCTTAATAGCCACGAGCCTCGACCAACACCTTAGGAGGCTCTCGTTGGGCAGCTGGATCAAGGGCTTGATTCAGAAAGCGGTACTTCTGGACACGGCTCGCATTGTCAGGAGGTTCCTATCTCTGGAGCCCTGACCACCGGTAGCTTGGACCCTGTTCCCGATATCGGTGGGCTACTATTTTTATATTTTTAAATGTTTTTATTTTTCTAATGTATATATTGTATAAAAATGTTTAAAAATATCTAAATAAGTAAAGAAAATAAATAAAGGAAATAATAATAATAATAATAATTTTGTTTATTTTCTCCACAATATTACTCTTAATTGCTAGCCTTATTTCTATAGTAACATATAGGTGGGGCACTATATTGTGGGAGACTGGTGCCTAAACTAGGCTCAAGGCCTGTATTTCGGGTCACCAGGACTCCTCCATTTAAATTTAATAAATTATGTTAAGTACTCGTACAAACAATTGGTATGCAATTAGGAAATATTAACATTTAGGCATAAAGATTATGTTAAGTTTTTTTTTTTATTTTTTTTTTCCTTTTAGTTAGTATTGTTAGTATCCAGGATAGGAGTACGGTAGAGTGTGTAATGCGTGAGTGTGTGTAGTTAGAGAAGTGTGTGCAGTGATTGTGTCTTTGGGGGGTCGTGTGTGTGGGGAGGTTGTGTTTTTTTTTGTACGTAGTATATTTGCATCTTCTAGTGATGTTTATGTAAAAGCAGTTAACAAGTTCTCAGTGTCATCGTAATTGAGTTCCTGAAGCCAACTATATAGTTTCATTTTGCACTTTGTCGTATTGAGTTCATAAATAGATATGACCCTATTTACTTTATTGTAGAGATATCGACCAAGGTGATAAAAGAAACGTTTTGCAAAAAAAGTTGAAGGCGAAATATGGTAATTGACAACAGGATTAAATCTTCTCTTAGCTCGAGGGAGTGATGGATTGTAGGTTAGTAGTCCATGTTGTTTCAGAATGGTTAGTTGAATAAACAGTTGACGCACCGTCAAGACTTTCGCTTTTTGGTATAGTAGTGTTGTAGGGTGGCGATAAGGTAAGGACAAGGACACCTTGAGAATGGCTCTCTGTGCTCTTTCCAGTTTCAGGAGGGTACTTTTTGGAGCACCACCCCAAGAGGTGATGCAGTATGTTATTAAAGACTGAGCAAGAGCATAGTATACCATTTTTTTTATTTTGTCGTCAGTCACATTTCTTAGGGTCTTAACCTCTCGGCTGGCACGGCTGGCAAATTTCAAATGTCATGTTTTCGTCATACTCCGTTGCGTATCGCGGGCGCCCGCTTATCGCAAGCGTAATATGACCCGCAGCACAAAAAACCTTATCTCTCCGCTCACAAAGCAGCTATTCACACACTTGAAACTGTTATGGTTTCTTTAATTATGTCACTATGTATTAGAATGTAAACAATATTCTTATAACAAACCGAAATATAAACATTTTGGATAGATACGAGAGTACTTGCTGAAAGCTATTTTGTTGTATTATTATGTTGATTTCTGACACAAATGTTGGATCAATTTACACAAAATTTTGGAATTAAGGTCATAAAAAGACAAGTAATCTAGTGATGATGTTATTTTACGAGATAAAAATCGACTGCCGCAATATTTAAGCTCAAACTTCATAGTACGCGGAGCAGACATTTTGATTTACGTAATTTGTATTTTTGTAAACAAACATCAAGAATATTCCAATAAGATTCCAATAAGAAATGTTTCTAGATTACTAGCCATGTATTCACGAACTCATTTTTAGTTGTATATCGTTACAATATGCCACTATAATTCTGAAATATCAAATTACTTACGTACGGCCGTACGGGGGAAGAAATCCGGTAACTAGTTTTGTTTCGTAATTTTCACCAGATAATTTACACTTTTGACGTTGAATATTAGTTGAAATTTAACGAAAATAAAGTAAATTATGAATGTCTATCAATACTTGGCTTACTTTCCACAGAAAAACACGTAAAAATCGAAAATTCTCGCGCACAAGTTGAACGAATGTTTGTTTGATTTGACAAATGTATTTTGTGACATTTCTATTCTTGTCAAGCGTATTTTTTTTTCCGACAGTGTTCCCATATGAAACATATTATATACCATAGAGTTCAATCGTTGAGAAAAGAAAATTAACCGTAAAAATTACTAAAATTTAGTTTTAAATCCGTAGGTCGGGTGGAGCCACAGGGACCCACCTGACTGTTGACGGTATTGTGTAGTGGATCCGAGGGGATCCACAAGCCAGCCGAGAGGTTAAAAACATATATCAGTTTTCTCAGTCGGTTACTTAAGGTATTGATATGTTCCTGGAATTTGAGTGTGCTGTCTATAGTTAAACCAAGGTATTTAATGCAATCGACCTTGTTAATTTGCATACAAGTGCATGTAGTGGAGTGAGGAAATGCACACGTGTGGGCTAGGATAGTGTTCGGCGTCATGGCTGGAGACGGTGTATGCTGTTTTATAGAAAAGGTGACGTAATTTGTTTTTTCCGCATTTAGAGTGAGAACGTTGTCACGCAGCCAGTTCGATACAATATTGAATCCAGACTGGGCGCATACAAAGACCTCACTCCAGGTGTCTGCAGTGAACAAGAGGGCTGTATCATCCGCGAAAGTTATGACTTTGCCTTTCGGGAGAGTGAGCATACCCAGTTCGTTTATATATATGACAAAGAGTGTCGGACCGAGCACACTGCCTTGTGGCACACCGTAATTTACTTGGCAATCGTCACTGACACTCTCTCCTACTTTGACGCTCTGGGTACGCTCACTCAGGTAATCCTCAAAAAGTGCAAGTTGGATTCCTCTTATTCCGAGCCGTTCCATCTTCCTTATTAAGATGGGAACAGAGACCGTGTCAAACGCTTTCGCAAGATCTAAAAAGATCCCCAAGACTTTTTTGCCACCATCCAAGTTAGTGATGATGTGATTGGTAAGGTCATGAACCGCATCTGAGGTTGATTTGCCGGCCCTAAATCCATACTGAGTTGGGGAGAGAAGATTATATTTTTCCAAGTAATCCACGAGGCGTTTATTCAATATGCGTTCAAGAATCTTGGAGATGGCTGGTAGCACAGCTATGGGTCTATAATTATTGACACGGTTTCTGTCCCCACCCTTGAAGATCGGGTGGATGATGGACTTTTTGAAGACCTTTGGAAATTTACCAGTACTGATGGCTAGGTTGCAAATGTAGGTTATAGGTTAAACCAGTGACGCCAGATGTCTTTTGAGAAAGGTGGAGGATACTCGGTCCCAACCTACGGCACATTCATTTCGCAGAGACAGTACTAGTTGCGTAACTTCAGCTTCGTCAGTTGGCATCAGCACCATAGATTGCGTGTTGCTACTTGGATTGTCACTTGTTGAAACCATTGTCCGATTACCCATTTTCTCGGCAAGGTTTTTACCAATATTTGCGAAGTAACTATTTACGTCGTTGATAGATTGCTTTGGTGTTGATGATATGGATAGTAATTCTCGAGGATTGTCTTTTTTTTTTGGTCCTATTTGATATATTATTTATAGCTGTCCATAGCAGTTTAGTGTTGTTACTAGCGTCTTTTATTTCTGTTTTCTCGTGTTCGGTTTTGGCTTGTTTAAGTAATTTATCACAGTAATTTCTGTATCTCGTGAACGATGTTTTCAAGATGTGGTTTTCAGGGTCCGTTTTTAACTTCTTGTGTAAATTATCTTTATGCCGAATGCATCGTAGAAGACCAGTGGTGATCCATGGCTTCACAATCCGTTTACGGTTTGGAACTTTTACTGTTTCAGAATGCGTCTCTATTAACTGAGTAATGAGTGTTATCATTATTTCAGCTGCCTCATGTGGATCTGTTGACGTGTATATAGCTCCAAAATCAAGTTGCTTCAGGTCCGCATCGAGCTGGTCATGATTGGTCCGAACGACTGATTTTGTTGTCATTAGTTTCGGAGGTTTTTTTGCTAGGAATAATAGCACAGTATCATGGTCTGTGAGTGAGGAGTGGGCTACTAGTGTAAAGGCAGGAAGAGTTGTCTTCAAAATAAAATGATCCAGGCAAGCAGATTGTCGTGTGGGCAATACATGTGCTGGTAGAAGGCCATGTGAGGCCAGAAGATTTAGATAACTGTCCTTGGCTGGATCGTGACACTGGTCATGGATATTTATATTTATGTCACCAGTAATTATAATATTTGTATACTTCGCGATTTTAGTAAGGGCAGCGTCAAGAGAGTTTATAAAATTGTTTATGTCCCTATACCCTGGTGGACGATATATTGCCAACAATATGGTGCTGCAATCGATCCGTACCTGAAGACAATTAGCTTCCAAAAGCACTAATTCCTCCACAGAGACTTTAAGATTTTCGTTCACATAAACAACAACTCCCTCATTTTGAGTAAGATTATTATCGGTCTTAAAGTAATTGTAGCCTGATAGATTAGGGATATATTGAGAACAAGGGAGCCAAGATTCCGTCAGAGTGATAATATCCCAGCTAACCTTAGTTCTTGAGAGTAAGGTGTGAAGCCCTGTTATGTTTTTGTTTATGCTTCTGATGTTTTGGTTAAGAATTGTGAGCGACTGATTGGGTGTGAAGTTAGCCGGAATACAACCATCCAGGTCACATGTAGCAGAGTCAGAGACGGAGACTGAGTCTATGTTGTCTAAACTATTCTGTGTGGTATTGAATTTTATTTAAGGAAATTCTAATGGTGACGTTTCTAATAGGGTGGTTCTTTATTATATGCTTAGAGATAAATGTTAAAATATTACAGACAATTATGGCATATTTTCTGTTATTTAAAAAAATAATATAAGAAAACACCACGTAATTAGTGTTCGCTAGTCGTGCATGAAACATCTGAGAACTACAAAATAGATTTAAAATTAGTATTGAATATGTTACGTATGCGTGTATTATGTATGTGTATATTTTGTAAAAGTGTATGTTATGTTGTATTGCATTGTAATAGTATAGTGTTGTGTCAGTTGATAGTGATATAGTGTGCGCGAATGCTAAGTTTATTGCTGTGTGATGTAAATGAACTTTGGTAGGTAAGCTGTTAGTATTTTTAGTTAAAAACATATTTTTGAACAAATTTAACAAAGAGAAAAGAAAAGTTGTTTGTGTTGAATTGCACAATTCGAAGATGTTCAGTAGTCATTTTTGATTCCGTAGTTTTATAAGATCTTCTTCAGATTTTATCTGGCGACTGGGCATCCCTTCCTTTTCTCGGACATATACCTTTCCATTTGCAATCCAACATTGTTCGTAGGAGCTGCTTTTAATAAACTCTCTGGCGAGGTAGTGAAGGCGTTTTGTCATTGTTGTGAGCGCTTCTGCGACAAATATGGGTTTTTCGGGTCCTTTAAATTGCAGGTGGGTAGTATTGAGACGATTGGATTTGTTATCCCTATTGAAGGTTCTAGTCGACTTCAGGAACTGGTCTCTGATTGTCAAATATATTCATCGTATTATATTCATCGAAGCTCGGATCCAGTCGTGGACTTCCAGTATTCAATACTTCTCTTTCCTCTTTAGTCTGCTGTATTTTACCCCTCAGGTGTTTCACAGTGATATTCAAAGGAGTAGTGAAATGCCCATCTTCTGTACTTAGAGTTGAACATTTGTTATTTCGTTTTTTCTGTGACTTCGGTGTAGCCCTTCTTAATGTTGACAAAGGACTTTTGCATAATTGTTTCAAGGCAACCATCTGCTGATTGAGATGTTCAATTTCTTCTAAGAGTCTATTTTTTTCTAAGATGATAGTGTCAAGTTCATTTTCTGTACTCCGTAATTGTGATTTCAAGCTATTAATTTCTTCTTTTAATTCTTCAATATAGCTATGATTAACATTAGTAGATAGGTCTAAGCTGTTTGTTAAATATTCTGAGTCCGTGCTAATGAGAGAAGTGTTAAGAGATTCTGTCGATCTCGATGTAAATAATTTTCTGGGTTTAACATTTACATTGTTATTGTCCATTTTATAACAGTGATATTTCTCTATAATTTAACAGACTCTCGTAAATAGGTGAATAATCATTCAAACTATAATGCTTCTTTAAGTTGATAATAAGATTTTTGTATAAAAAAAATTCTTTTAATTAATCGATTTTGCCAAATTAGTCGATTATTGTTCAGTCTGAAAAGACTCTTTTCTGGAATTGTTAATTACGTTTCCGAACGATAAAATTGTGTCACGACTTTTATTGTATTCCAATTGGTCACACGTGATGCGTCAGCTAGTGCAAAGGTTTGTTATTGTTTTTCAGTATTGAATTTAAATAAAAAACGGATTCATCAAACCTCTTAATCCAGATTTTCCGAATAATGTCCTTTCACCACGTAATTTCTTGCTACCAAATGTTATTTGAACATTTACCAAGCACTGTTTTATTAGTTCACAATACGTATAGTTAGTTTAAATCTCACTTTGTGTCCGTAGGTAACACATACAACACAGTTCTCAGTTTACATGTTAAACTTATTTTCCCGTCGGAATAACACTAGCACTCACTAATTGTGCAATTTAGATTAGATCATCAGTAACAATGTGTCAATAAACAGTACTTGTTGATTTTTAATGAGTATTAGAACACGGAGCCAATGTTTACTTTATTTGACAGTTTGACAGTCAGTCACACACAGCCTGCTCTGAGAATAGTGACTACGCAGCCTAGTCCGAACGTCGCGCCAGTGCAGCTCTCTCCGAACATGGTACCTTCGCGGCCCATTACGAACATAGTTCCCGTGCAGCCTACTTCTAACGTAGGGGAGAGCGGGGTTGGAAGTTCCCGGGGTAAGTTGTTCCGATGCGAATAGACACGAGAGGAAAAGAGATAGCAATACGCGTGAAGTGCGTTACGAAAGGCTACGACGCTGCGCTGTCACGGCCGACATTTTAGTAGCTCCGGCGGCGACGGATGAGTGGGTGTGTGCGTAGAGCTCCTAACCTGTCACGTATGTAAATATTTTCGTGTTTGTACTTTTTGGTCTGTTTTTGTCAAATATTGTAGCTATTCATACATCTATTGTGTTGGTTGTAGTAAATATGGTCAGGAATCGTATGGTTGTGCTATTTTTTACTTTGTTTTGATATTTTTGACCGATGATGTGTCCATGTGGCAAACGGGAATAAGGGGTATAAATTTCCACACAGGTGCACTGTGTAAAATATAAAGTGCACGAAGCACCCCATTTTTATAAAGACATCTCGCAAAGGACGAGATGCTAACGATGTTCAGGCGCTAGATGTATCCAGGACGCCTGGAAAGCAAAGCTAAGTGGTTTCTATATTTACAAGAAAGATTTTATAAGTGTGAAAATGTCTATGTTTTATACCGGTATAGACCGAGTATGCTTCGAAGAGTTCTTAGCCGAATTCAAGCTCGTCGCTATCGAAAGCGAATGGCGAGAAGCCGATTATTCATTAATTTTGGGCGCATTTTTACAAAGTGCAGCAAGATACTTTTATAATACAATATACCATGACGGTATCGATTTTTCGTTGCTATGCGACAAAATAAGGAAGGAATTCCCGTGCAAATGCATTTCGTGTAAACGACAGTCATTGAAATGTGTTATTTATGTCGAAAAGAGGATCGCTGAGTATCCGATGGATGCGTACAGCAAGAGTTTCAGAATGTAAATAATGGTACACCCTTATATTCTAGTATGAAAATTGAAGACCCACAAATTCAAAACAGTGATGACAATGATGACGAGATAAAGCAGAGCTGTGGAAAGAGCAGCCTATTCGAGGACGAAATGGAAGCGGACATGACAGATGAAGAGAAAGAACCCGGTGTGTCCATTCCATTATTTATTCCCGATTTAATTCCAGAATGTCAAGCGACTTTGTTGTCTGAACCTGTATGTGATCTCCATGACGAATCAGTCGTCAGTAGTAGCGAATTAGATCACATGTTGAATGATGCCCAAGTTGAGGAGGCTATCACACAGGAAGACGAACCGAAGGAGATGTTCCCTAAGGAAGCGCAACTTCCCTTGTCATCCAATAACCTTTCTAATAATAATATATCAGTTTCATTTGGTAGGAAAATTTTATACACAAACACACAGACACAATTAACACAGGCTATTAGTAAGTCCTTGAATGGTGCTTACAAAATTTATCTTCGTGCCCAAACTGAAAAGATTCAAGATACTCCTAAATCAGCCAAGTATGCGAAAAGTTTCCTGGTCATGTGTATACGCATTTATAATAAAATTCCAAAAGAAATAAAATTGATATGTAATATTAAATCTTATAAAAACAAATTATTGAAATGGCTGAAAGAACATATGTTTTATGACATTAAAGATTTTTTTAACAATAGAATATAAAATTTTGGACATTTACGTGGATAATTTTGACAACTATTGTATTATTGTATTGAATTCTTGACATTAAACAATAATTAAATTATAATATTTTGCATGCAATTGATACATATTCTGTATAGCTAAACATGTGGACCTAAGATTAATACCTGACTGTAACAACTTTATACCATGTTTAAAGCAAATAAAGACTTATCTTATCTTATCTTCGCGGGTAGGTGTTAAATAAGTATAGACGTTCGGTTTTTTCGGAATTTTAATTAAAATGTAATAATTGAATAAACTGATTAAGTTCTCTGCAGTACGAAGTCTACAATTGTTATAATATTAGTACTCACGTTTGTGGCACATTTAATGTGATATCTAAGTACTACACAAGCACCACCTGCCAGCTGATCACTTAACTAGTAATTATATTAGTCAGCACATTAATCACACAGAAGAATGTCTCAGTACGCCGAAGTTGTTGCTGCCCAAAAAACCCTGGAGGAGAACTTTTTGAGGAAGATGCGAGAACTTGAGGCCCAAATCCAGTGCGCTGGGCCTGCCAAAGCAAATACAGTTGTTAAGATAGCCGATGAGTTTCGCACTTTCCGGGAGCTAATTTTTTCCATGCTTGGCCTGCTCCGGAACCAGATCAACGAATGCGCCAAACAAATTGATGGTTTAGAAACCAGGAACCGGCGGAAAGCACTGATTTTCCAAGGACTTGCTGAGGTGGAGAATGAGAACAGCACTGCAGTGATCCTGGACGTCTTGAATTCTAGGCTTGCCCTCAAGAATCTGAATGGGTCATCAATAAAAGTCTGTCACAGGCTTGGAGCCCCCAGCAACGAGCATCACAGGCCAATCCTCGTCAGGTTCGCCAGTGTCGACATCAAGGCCTCAGTCTGGAAGGCTAAGACGGGATTGAAGGGCTCCAAAATAGCTGTCAAAGAGTTTTTAACAAGGGCCAGGCAGTCTGTGTTCGGAAAAGCGCGTGAGCACTTTGGAATGCGGTCGTGTTGGAGTCAAGACGGCGTCATCTTTGTAAAGGCATCCGATGGAAGTCGGCACAAAGTCACTACCACTGACGAGCTCCAGCCCTTGATAGCCAAATATCCGAAGACACCAGCTGCCATTCCATCTGCGAGCGGAAGAGTTGCGAACGCTGCGGGGACACTGAAAGGCACAAGTAAATAGCTAAGTTTGTGGTGCCATGTCTATTTTCAATCATGATAATATTTGTTTGAATCCACAACTAACCATTTGTTTTTCCCCGTCTCATAGTAATTTTAACTACCTGTTTTGGTTATTTTATGATTGGAGGTGTATTTGTTACCCATTTCTTGGATATTCGTTACCCTCCTCAACACAGTTTGTAAATAATAGTATTGTTATGCAGATAATAATTCAACCTTAAATGTCTAATGTCAAAACTGACGTTGGTAATCTTTCTGACACTTGAGTTTTCGTCTAGAAACTTGATAGCCAATTGCATTGTAACTTTTTTTTTTTTTTTTGTTGGCCACCGTGCGCAACTCCGCATGTGGATAATATAATTATTATGCCACTGATTTTGACCAACGTTAATTAAAGAAGAGGTTTTAATTTGTTTTGCTTAATAATATATTTTATTTTTTTCTTTTGTGTGTATGGGAAGAATCATTTTGGTTTATTTCTTTTGGTTTCAAATAATTGTGTTTTAGTGTGATAGTGCTGAGTTTCACCTTTGTCTTTGTTATTTTTATTTTTTGTTCAAGTTATCAGTATTGGCTGGCGGGTGGTGCAGAGTAGCACGAGTTGCCCTATTAGTTCTTTTCATATATGTATTATAAATATTTTATACAGTTATATTATATTAATCTCATCTATTTATGTCAGACAATGAGTCTTATTTTTCTGCTAATGATTCGACTGCCTCTTCAAGCGATCAAAGCTTTTGTTCTTTCGACGACAACCTTGGTGACTTTTTGCTACATAACTTTAATGATGAGTCTAGTCGGTTGCTGAATGTGTGTCACATCAACGCTCAAAGCGTAGCCAGTCATTATAGTGAACTGTACAATGCTTTTAACAACTGTAACGTTCACGCCATCTTGATCTCCGAAACTTGGCTCAAGCCGCACCTTCTGTCAACTACATACCCTCTTACTGGTTTCGTTCTCATTCGTAATGATCGGATCGGTAAACGTGGTGGCGGTGTGGCCATATATCTTCGCAGTGATTTTCCTTACAAGATACTTGCTTCTTCTTCTTCGAACTATTCTGCCTCTGCCGAGTATATATTCCTTGAAGTTTGCGTCAAAGGTGCCAAAACCGTTATTGGTGTTGTCTACTGTCCCCCCACTGCCGATTATTTCACTGAATTCGAGTCAGTTCTTGAATCTTTGGGTTCTGAGTATGCACATCACATAGTTATGGGTGATTTTAACTCAAACCTCCTTATTCCAAATTCCCCTCGATCCCGTAAACTACTTAATCTTATTGAGTCAGCTAGTCTCCACGTGTTACCACTTCAACCCACTCATCACAACACGGTGAGTGATGACACCTGGCTCGACCTTATCCTCACCTCGAATCCTTCCCTCGTGTCCTCCCATGGTCAACATGACGCTCCTGGCTTCTCTCATCATGACATGATTTTCATTTCCTATATCCTTAAACCACCCAAACCACAACCCAGGGTTCTGTACAGGCGTTGTTTCGCGAGGATGGACGTTGAGAAACTCAAGAAGGATGCGTCTGTTGTCGACTCGGGGCTTATGACTGAAGCCACTTCAGTTGATGATAAGGTTGCGATCTTCAATGATATTGTGATCCACCTTTACGACAACCACGCTCCCATAAAAAAAGTAAAACTGAAACGTCCTCCTGCACCCTGGATGACGAGAGGAATACGGATGGCCATGCGTCGCAGGGACCGTGCGTTCCGTAAACATAAGAGGGAACGTACTGACGAGAACTGGACATTATATAAGACTACAAGGAATAGATGCAACCAGATGATACGCAACGCTAAACGCCGCTATATTCTCGAAAATGTTTCTTCTTCTTCTTCTGCTGATATCTGGAAATTCCTAGGAACTCTTGGTATCGGCAAAACGCGACATTTAGACCTTCCAAATGTTATTGACTTAAACGATCTTAACTGTCATTTCTCTACTGTACCTACTATGGATAGTCTAGCCAAACAACTTACTCTGTCTCTAATCTCTGGTCTAACGCGTCCTCAAATTAATTCTTTTCGTTTCGTTCCAGTTGAGTCGGGAGAGATCAGAAAAATCATTCTGTCCATAAAGTCAAAAGCGGTGGGCTGTGATAATGTCACTCGTGGCATGATCATTACCATTCTAGATCATCTCTTACCTGCCATCACCCACATTGTCAATTTTTCCCTTTTCTCTGGAGTTTTCCCGTCCTTATGGCGTAAAGCCTAAGTTCGTCCTCTACCGAAAGTTTCCAATCCCACTCTTCCAACCCACTTCCGCCCAATTTCTATACTTCCGTTCTTATCCAAAGTGCTCGAGGCCTGTGTACACAAACAGCTCTCGCACTTTGTGCATTGTAACTCCCTAATTAGCCCTCTACAATCTGGGTTCAGGCCCGGGCACAGTACTGTTTCCGCTCTCCTTAAAGTGACTGGCGATATAAGGGCAGGACTGGAAGACACCAAGGTCACTGTACTAGTATTGGTAGATTTCTCAAATGCCTTCAATACCGTCAGTCATGACATCCTTTTAGCCATTCTCTCCTATGTTATGGTCTCTCCCGAAGCACTGGAGTGGTTCACCTCTTATCTTCAGGGACGTCAGCAGTCGGTTCGCGTTGGGGATTCCTCATCTTGCTGGCGTGATTTGGAAACTGGCGTTCCTCAAGGCGGCATTCTTTCTCCGCTTCTGTTTTCTATTTTTATTAATCTAATAATTTCTGAACTTCAATGTGCGTATCATCTATATGCAGATGACCTGCAGTTGTACTGTCAAGTTAGGGTCGATGAACTACCGGACGCTATCAACAAATTAAACAGAGACTTGATAGCCATAAAAACATGGTCAGATAGATTTGGTGTAGCTGTAAACCCTGATAAGTGTCAGGCGATCATCATTGGGAGTTCTCGAAGCATCGCTAAAGTGGATGAAACAGCTTTGCCAAATGTCCTGTTCAACAGTATGATTGTCCCATTTAGCACTGACGTGAAGGATCTAGGTTTGCGTATTGATAGTACCTTAAACTGGCGTACTCAAGTCGCTAGTGTCAGCCAGAAGGTTACGGGAACGTTGCGGGCCCTGTATCGTTTAAAAAACTTTTTACCGTCAAACACCAAGATAATGCTTGTGCAGACCCTAATTTTTCCTATCATCGATTATGGCGATGTGTGCTACTATGACCTGAATGCAGATCTCCTCAACAAACTTGACCGTCTTCTGAATTACTGCATTCGATTTGTTTTCAATCTGCGTAAATATGATCATGTCTCTGCGTATCGATTGCTTTTAAAGTGGTTGCCTATACGCGAGCGCAGAGAGCTAAGGGCTCTAACTACCTTGTTTTCATTTCTTGTCTCTCCCAACTCTCCCAGTTATCTAGCCCCTCACTTTCAATACATTTGCGCCAACCACAATTTAATCTACGCTCGTCAAACAACCGTCTCCTTCAATGTCCCTCTCACCGTACTGACTTTATGCACTCTTCTTTCTTCGTTCAGTCTATTTCTCTTTGGAATGCGCTCCCCCAAGAGATCAGGATGGCCACCAACCGATTATCCTTCAAAGTTAAGGTTCGTGAACACATTCGTAAGAGGTTGGCAGTTGTATCATCACAGCGCTAATGTTTCCCGTTAACTTATTCGCCTTAATTGTTTTAGTATTTCGTTTGTATATTTCTCTTGTTGATTTGTATATTTATTATATATTTGTATTGTATGTATGGTTTATATTTGTATATTGTTCATTATTGTATTTGAATCGCTTTAAATTTTCTTTATTGCACCTACGACTATTCTCTGCATTAACCAAAGGTTGACTGGTAGAAAATGCCTTTGGCATTAAGTCCGCCTCTGTACATTTTTGTGCTGAAAGTGTTTAAATAAATAAATAAATAAAAGAAAACAAGGGGTGGAAGAAAAACAAATAAGATTTATAAACACATTTATATATATAAAAGAAAATCGTGCACATCAAATCACCTAAAACATTATACTACTGATTTGATAGTACAGCATCTTTATTTTGTATATGGAAATATTTTAGAAAGAAATATGAAACTATTAAACACAATTATAAGGTCAGGAAACGTTTCATTTTGCAGATTTTATAGTTGTTCGAAATTCCACTTTATCATACTTGCTAGATTTATATAATGTTAGTTATTTTCAAGTTTTCTGCTAATCTCATAACGTATAATTTGATTTATTTTAATAGCAGCGAAACACGAAGGATTGACTTGTATTATTTCAGTCATAGGACAACATAAAAAACAATTTGTCATATTGTGTCAAACGAATCAAAAAGATTATTCTTTCATGTAGAACCTGTAAAGATTAAATTGAATAAGGTTCTATAGTTAATATTCATGTAAATAGGTTGAAACCATTTTATTATAAAAAAATACATTTATGTTAGCAGAAAAAGTAGGATGTCAAAACAGATAGTAGATGTCAATTATAATTTCATGTAAACAAACATTATTTTGGTTTGGTAGGTTGAATAAGTTATTGAGCGAGGTTCTTTTTCATGTAATATTCGAAGAAGGACATGAACGTTGGTTGACGACTTCGAGGGCGCTCCCAGTTTTGAGAAGAGAGCGTCAAAAAAAATGTATTAGCTACGGTGAACTCATTCCAGTGGTGTTAGAGGTAGAGTTTTCGCGTTTAATTTTACGCCATTGAAGGACTCCATGGGCGGTTAAACTAACCTTGCATACGAGGCATAACCTTCGCAAGGGGTGGCTGGTTGTCACTGACTGTGACAGTTCTTATGAATTATATCACTAAAGTAAGTTCAAAGTTAAAATTTAAAATCTTTGACAGAGTAGACCTACGATGATCTCGATGATGGTGGATCTAGATTAGTTAGGTTAGCTTTTAAACCATATCGACTGTGGTAAAAGTTCGCAGTGTAGTGCGACTTTTACTCCGGTTTTATCGCACTGGGGCTCGGACATGCCTGCGTGTTTAATTAAGCAAAGCAAAAGCATTCAATAACTTTGCAAAGATACTTGTCTACGCAAGGCATGATTCTAGCTGCATCTAAAGATGTACTTGCATTTGTCTACGGTATCCGGAGATAAGTAGGGACTTCGGGTTAGGAGTAGGAAGGTGCTTAACTCTTCCAAGGCTGAGAATGTATGATTGCAAGAAAGTCATTCTTACTATCCTCCATTCTTCGGGGGGTAGCTCATGCAGAGTATCCTCTTTGGAAGGTGCAACCTCAAAGTCATAAGCCTTGAAAGATTTAAGAAGAAAGAGATTAAGTTTGAATTCAAAAGTAATGACATAATGATGTGTCAGATTTTTCCATGAAATTCTGTTAAATGCCTCGATAAAGCAAAGACGTAATATAATGATTCTTAAATGTTTCCTCAGTTTTTCTTTTTCAAGTAGCTCCCGCTACGCCCCGACCTTCGATCCTTTACAGTACCGACTACCACTTTTCGATAGTTCCAAAAAGCCATTTATAATTTCTTAAAAACTTTATAAACGAAATATCTTCAAGCAATAGCCGTAAACTATCACAACTAGTAATATGTCAATCAATCAATCAATCATTTATTTATTTGCAAACATGGGTATTGGTACATAGATGTTCTATTTTACATAGTATAGTTCTCCATATTTTCAAGAAGAAGTTCCGCTTTGCCACCTGGAACATTGGCTCCCTAACCGGACGTTGCCGAGGACTCGCGGACGTACTTGCGAAGCGTCGGGTCCAGTGCGCCTTCCTTCAGGAGACGCGCTGGAAGGGAAATAAGTCACGTGACATCGGGCAGGGGTACCGGCTAGTGTACACCGGATCACCAACGGGCAGGGGCGGAGTGGCCGTGGTGCTGTCTAGGGACCTTCAGGATGGACTCCTTGAAGTAGACCGATGCAGCGACCGGTTGATGCGAGTTAGGGTGCTGATCGAAGGGTCGGTAACGAACCTAATCAGCGCCTATGCTCCTCAAACTGGTTGCTGTGAGTCTGAAAAGGAGGCCTTCTGGGATGAGTTCGAGGACGTACTACGCGCTATTCCGAATTCCGAAGGTGTTTTGGTTGGGGGGGATCTCAACGGTCACGTAGGTCAGTTTGCTGGAGAGTAGGGACGTGTTCAAATGCAGAGGGAGTCAGTATACTCAGCACCTGCGCTTTGTCTGACCTAGCCATCGCGAACACGTTCTTTCAGAAGAAGCCCCAGCATCTTATTACGTACCGTAGTGGTGCCTACTCAACCCAAATAGATTACCTGCTGGTGCGACGGTGCCACATTGGCAAGGTTACCAACTGCAAAGTCATCCCAGGTGAAAGCCTAACGGCTCAACACCGCCTCCTTGTCCTGGACTTTGCGGTTGTACCGAAAAAGAAAGTGACCGAAAAACGCAAACCCCGCACAAAGTGGTGGTTGCTTGATAGTCCTAGGCAGTCGGACTTCATCGCGGAGGTCGAGCATCTCGAGATCAGTGCTCCGCATGAGTCCGCTCAAGAGATCTGGAGTAGGATCCATTCAGCGATCAACGATGCGGGTAAGCGCGTCCTTGGCACTTCTCGTGGTGGCCGCACCATAGAAAAGGAGACGTGGTGGTGGGATGACGGGGTGCAGGAGGCGACTCGGAAGAAGAAGGTTTTATTTAAACAGTGGCAAGGGTCCAACTCTCCGGATGACAGAGAGGCATATGGAGCGGCTAAGCGCGCTTGCAAAAAAGCTGTAGCCAGAGCCCGCAGCAAAAGTCTGGCGCCCTTGTACGACAAGCTGGAAACTGCGGAGGGGCAAAAGCTTATTTTTAAGCTGGCGCGTGGCCGGGAGAAAGCTACACGGGACATTAGCAAATGTCTTTGTGTAAGGGACGCCCAGGGTAAGCTGCTCTACGATGCCCCCTCTGTTAAGGAGAGATGGTGTACATACTTCGCGGAGCTGTCTAACAAACAGCATCCCCATAACCTTCCTCCCGAACCGCCTCCTAACCTTGGACTTATTTCCCCTATTTCCCCCGACGAAACCCGCATTGCTCTTCGCCACATGAAGAACCGGAAAGCGGTCGGGCCTGACAATGTGCCAATTGAAGTGTGGAAGGCGATGGGCCCACATGGCGTGGACCTTCTGACGGATCTTTTTAACCGCATCCTGATCACCAAGGAAATGCCGAACCAGTGGCGATTTAGCCTGATTATCCCTGTATACAAAGGCAAAGGTAGCGTACAGGATTGTAGTAGCTACCGCGGTATCAAGATCATGTGCCACACCATGAAGCTCTTCGAGCGCATCATTGACACACGGCTCCGTAGCGAGTGTACTGTCTCTGAGTGTCAATATGGCTTCCGGGCGGGTAACAGCACCATGGACGCAATATTCGCCTTACGGAATCTGGCTGAGGCTTACAGAGAGAGAAGGAGAGCTTTGCATATGGCCTTTTTAGACCTGCAGAAGGCCTTCGACTGTATACCTCGGCAGTCCATATGGTGGGCACTGCGCTTCAAGGGCGTTCCCGAGGCCTATATTGACATTATCAGAGACATGTACCGCGATTCCGTGTCCTCTGTCCAGACCGCTGTTGGCGAATCGAATGGCTTCCCAATATCTGTTGGCGTTCACCAAGGCTCGGCTCTTAGCCCGTTCTTGTTTAACGTAGTGCTCGATGTAGTTACGGCAAACATCCAAGATAAGCCCCCATGGCTAATGATGTATGCCGATGACATCGCCCTCGTTAATCAGAACAAAGCCCATCTTGAGCGCAAAGTCAACATTTGGAAGGACACGCTTGAAAACGGTGGTCTGAGACTAAATGTGGCGAAGACTGAGTACATGTCCTGTGGCGGCACGGATTCAAATAGGTTCATCCGAATAGGTTCGGACCTGATCAGAAAGTCCGATACGTTCAGGTACATTGGATCCGTGCTGCACGAGTCTGGCAACGTGGACGACGATGTCCAAGCACGTATAGGCGCGGCTTGGGCGAAGTGGCGCGAGGTAATGGGCGTTGTATGCGACCGCAAAATGCCTCCGAAGCTCAAGGGGCAGATATATAAATGCATCATACGGCCTGTCCTACTGTACGGCGGTGAATGTTGGTCAGCACTAAGCAGACACACCCAGGAGCTTCGCGTCACGGAGATGAAGATGCTGAGGTGGATGAGTGGCGTAACGCGATCCGATCGCATACGCAACTACTTTCATCAGAGGTAGTCTTGGTGTCCGTGACGTGGGGGAAAAACTGCAAGAGTGTTGTCTGCGATGGTATGGCCACATCATGCGCCGCCCTATGGAGTACGTTGGTCGGGGATGCATGAATATGGCTGTTCTTGGGGCTAGGTCCTGTGGTCGCCCTCGCAAGCGCTGGTTGGACGTCGTTAAGTCCGAAATGAGAGCCAATGGCCTAACTGAGAAGGATGTTCAAGATCGGGCAAAGTGGAGGAAGCTAAGTAGGAAGGCGGAACCTGGCAATAGCCGGGATTAACGCCAGGTAGAAGAAGAGTTCTCCATATTTTACCGTCGCAAGGGCATGCAAATAATATTGAATTCACAAATTAAAATCAAATAAAAAATAACTATACAAATTTAAAATATTTAAATCACAAAAATTATAAATGTCAGATTTAGTTAAATAAATGTCATAAATGTAAGAAGAAGGTAGGATTTAAAAATACAGCACTCTGCTCTGCCTGTGATAACAGATACGAACTTGATTGCGATGGTTATCCAGAGCACACATAATATGTGTGCTCTGTTTATAAAAAAAAAAAAAATATGTCTATCAAAAACAAAAGTATGCTAAAACCGACTCATCAGGCATCACATTCAGGAACAAGAAAATTGTTTTGAAGACGCCATCTCCTAAGGAACGGGTACCAAATATAAAATCAAACAGCACAATGATATCAGACTCCCAAATACTTACTGACGGAGAAACGTCTGACGAATCATTTATAACACCCAACGGATTACTATCAAGGAGTGTTGACACAACTCTAAATGATGTGTTCTCCAACTCTGAAATGAAAGAAACGATCGATCAACTCACTCTTAAACTGCAAAGTACAGAAAACGAATTGGAGAATGTATTGCTAGAAAACACCGATCTACATAAGCACATTGACAAAAAATCTGCGGAAATCAACACTCTAAAATCCCTGTGCCAATCTTCTTCCTTATTTCGCAAACCGGGTTCAATCTCAAGATCAATCCCAATTTGAATTCTTTGCCGTCTTCTCCATCGTCAAACTTACTGAAAACTGAAGTCAATGACCTTGTACTTCGCCTAGAACGAGAAATATCTGTATTACAAAAGAAATTACAGATTGCAGAGCAGGAGATTGCATTACTGACAGAGCGTATTCATTCCTGTAAAAATGTGCAACTGCAAAACTGCGGCACACGTGAGTAATTTTGCTAATGAAAATGAAACAGGCGTATCACATAAAAATAAACTTTATATTATCAGCAGCAATTGCACAAGGGGGTGATTTTGGGGTGGGGGATTCTCCAAAAACTTTGAGTATTGTCATTATTTAGTACCTAACGTCACTTCAAAAGATTTCTTAAAGACCATGCAACATAAATTAAAAGACTTCTCTATATATCTTCCAATGAAGATCAGGCAGTAGTCGTATATCAAAATGGTGAATACGCAAATATACTATACAATCTAAACTGCTCGCTGAAAGATATAACCCATACTAATATTGTTATCTGCACCCCGATCTACGTAAAACTACAAAGTGGAGCTATTCAATAACCTCCTCTTATCAGACATAAGAAATAACGAATACGCATATTTCTTTGATAGCAATGCTACCCTATCGCATGAAATGTTTTCCTACAATACGGGGAAAATAAATAAAAACGGTTGGAGAAACATATTTGGCCAGATTATGTCCAGGATAAAACTTGACTACAAAGTGTTCGGCTCTTCGAAGTTTTGCTAATCACACAAAATTATCCGATGAACTCTCCTAATATAGATTCCTCAGAAAACAATGATTTTTTTCTTATATAACAATTTAAACATCCTTCATAAGAATATTGCTGGGTTATTAAATAAATCTGATATGCTTAGTGTACACATTCAAGATCTATCTCAATAGAAAAGAGACATAGATATCATCTGTGTCACAGAACATTTTATTATGGCCGGACATGAAAAATTATTGAAACCAACTACAAATTAGGAGCAATTTATGCAAGACGATCGCAGAAACGAGGAGGGGCATGTATTCTGATTAAAAATTGTCTGGAGTATATAGAACTTCCGGATATTTCGTATCATTCTATAGCCAATGTCATTGAATGCTGTGGCATAGAAGTAACAAACCATAATCTAATTATAATATGCATCTATAGGCCACCAAAGTTTAATAACTTAAATGTATTTTATGATAAATTAGAGATTATTTTGAAAAAATTATGTACCAACTCTAATAAGAAAATAGTCATATGTGGGGATTTCAACATAGACACGTTAAAAAGAAATAACTTGACTCTAGACTTTGAGCACTTTCTATTGGGTTACAATCTTAAATTAGAAATTCAACAACCCACCAGGCTCGCCAGCATTACTTGCTTAGACAATTTTGCACGCAGCTCTCAATTAAAGTGTTCATCAGAAGTAGTGGACTTTGCATTGTCTGACCATACTGCTCAAATTTTAGAAGTTAAAGTAATGAAATCATATAGAATAAATTCATGGAGGGTAAAAAAACGAGATCTATCCAGTAAAAATATGATAAAGTTTAAAAGTTACCTCAAATGCCTTTCCTTTTCTGAATTTTACCAGACAAATAATGCATACGATTATTTTTAGAACAGTTCCGCTGGCTGTACGATCTTTGCTTTCCATACAAATTGGTAAAAGTTAGGACAAATAAAACCATTAAATGGGTCTCACGTGGCATCCGAGTGTGCAGTAGAAAACAAAGATATTTATTATGGAAATACAGACGCGAACCATCAATCTGTAATAAAATTACGTTCAGAAACTACTCACGCAGATTTCGGATAATTATTAAATTAACGCAAAAAGCGCAAAATAATTATTTTATTAACACCTCAAGCAACAAATCTAAAGCATCTTGGCAGGTTATCAATAATAAACACCGAATTACCGAACCGATTTCCCAAATTAGAATTCAGGATAAGACCATTACTGATCCGACAGAAATTGCCAACGCTTTTAATGATTTTTTTATCGACCAAACCCAAAAAAATGTGACTACTACGCCCGACTCTAAGAATTTGACAAGTAACCCAAACTCAATGTTTATGCAACCAGTATTACCGCAAGATGTTTTAAGAGCAATAAAATTACTAAAAAATAAAACAGCACTGGATATGATGGAATATCAACAAAAGTCGTAAAATTCGTATCGTTTGAAATCGCCTCACATTTAACTCATATACTAAATATATGTATTAGTTCTGGTACATTTCCGGACAGCTTAAAAACAGTTATAGTGAAACGTCTTTTCAAAAAAAAAAGATAAGAAAGACCTCGCTAATTATAGGCCAATTGCTTTAATACTCGTACCAATTTTTTCAAAGGTTAAGGATTCTCTATGACTCGATAAATCACTTTCTATCTAAATATGACATTTATGTGCGGAACAAAAGGGTTTCCGAAAGAACAAAGGCATGGGGCATTTGATTGTGTCGATCACGAAATCTTGGGAACACACACACAGGAATTAGAGAATCCTATCTCAGTAATCGTAAGCAGCAAACAGATATCACTAAAATATGCCTGAAAACTAAGAGAGAGAAAAAATATCTATCTAAAGTTAGAAATGTCAATAATGGTGTACCACAGGGCAGTGTGTTAGGTCCATTATTATTTTTACTGTACATTAATGACGTGCCACGACACATTAAACATCCCATGGTTCTTTTCGCTGACGATAGCACTGCTTTGATTAAATGCCTTGACAGAAATATGCAGAGAACATAAATAATACATTAACAGATATTATACATTGGCTAGAACATAATAATTTAGTAATTAATATTCAAAAAACAAATGTTATGCATTTTTATCAACGAATTCCACCAGAAATCTTAAATCTATATATATAAAAATGAATCCCTTTTTCCCTTGGTCATCGCATCACGCTTGAACTTCTAGACCGATTTCGATAATTCTTTTTATGTTGTGTGCGTTCTGGTCACGAGAAGGTTTTAGGCTATATATTATCACGCTATGTACTTTGGAGGATGAGCAATATTCAAAAATGTCCGTTTTAACGACAGGCACAAGATTCGATCCCCGGCCAGCAACAGCTATTATTTTTGTATTTATTTTATCTTTTTCAATTTATTTTACACCAAAGTATTGTCAAAAAAACAATAAAATGTTTTTTTTGCACTTAAAATAACATTTAAATTTATATTTCACATTTTGCCAAACAGTTTAGTGGGGAATTGTTATAAAAACCACAATTTAAAATAACTTTGCAGATAATTATGCGTCTAACCTTAGCAATGTTTATCATCACTCTATACTTGCAAGGAACTGAGCAGCGAAAAACCATCAATCAGTTATTTTTGAATTCTGTACATATTTTTAAATTATTCATTTCCTTTCTTTTTTATTTTTGCTAATATAAGTATTTATAATTACATTGATAACATATTATTATTGTTTTTTTTTGCCATTTATTTACTTATGCCAAAATATAATGGTCCACACATTAAATGATAATTAACAGAACGCATCACGTTCAAAAGTACAAAACCATTGTAGATAACGTTTACACATAAACGGGATAGGAATTGTGGCAATTTACATGAAATAAACATAACATAATGCAGATAACCATAATGCCATCTATTGACCTCAAGACAGCATGAGAATTACATCTAAACATATTTTTTAGTTATTAGTGACACTTTTAAGACGTCCGAAAAAAAGGGATTCTTTTAATACCTTAAAAATATCGTTCTGAATGAATTCCTATTAATAAAAATAAAACTAACTCAGAAATAATATTTAGACAGTTCAACTTCAGATTCCATAGATGGCGTCATGTATTTGATCTCATTTTTTTTAAACGTCAGCAGGCGTCCGCTTACATTTGCTAAGCTTAACTTGAGTTGTTCAAAAATGAATCTTTACGGGTCTAGGGCCTGGGATCACGTCATAACACCCGCGAGCAACTGGTGAAGTCCCATGGTAGAAAAGAGTTGAATTAGATTGGTTAATCGGATGTCTAACTGGGTTTTAAAAACTTAAATCGTTTCGATTTACGTTCCTGATTCGAAATAAATTGAGAATTTACTTTTATTCATTTTCTATTTTTTTTTTTTTGATTCATCAAGTAGTTTCTTAACTTAGTAGTTTGAAGAATAGTACCATTCATATAGCGCAAAATAGTATTAGTATAGGTACTAAAGATCAAATATGCAAACATATGGCCTTTTTTATGGCCCGACGCCATAAAGAAGGCTGCTAAAGGCAGCATGCACAGAGCGGTCCACACTGCAGAAGACCGCATGGATACGCGTCGTATGTGGTCGCGATCCTCAGCATTCCAGGAACGACGGAGAAGAAAAATGCGAACATGATATAAGAAGGCCATTGAAATGCGCATTATTTTACGAATACTGTTAAAAATTGCCGATGGCATACACCACAATCAAAAAATCGTAAGGTTATTTTAGAAGATAGCCTATGTTGTCCGTTAATTCAGCATTAATTCATTACTTCTGTGAACGGGGTATCCACCGACCGAGCAGACCATTAATACGGATAATATCGACAAATGTTTCTGGGAAAAATAAGGAAATTATTTCCATGAAAACGCATAGGAAGAAAATGATATTACCATCCGATCAAATATGATTTCTATTTAAATAATTAATTTATAAAATACTTTGCAAAGGCACTTGGCTGAAAGTCACACGTATCCAACAAACTGTCATAGCTGAAATAAGATTTCGGTTGATTGCTCCGGCATGGGTTAAAACTGTTCAATTCCCAGTGAAGCAACAGCTCAGGGTCAAAAACTATCCGTTGCGGGTTTCACCCTCCAGTGGATCATGGGAAACTAGATCCCCAGGCAATGACGCCACAGACGAACTTTGCGAAGAGAATTTCCAAGACGGTACTGCTGGACCTGTACCCACTTCTCCTCTTACCTTTCTCACTGATTCGTACATGAATTTGCCAGAGATCAACTGAACTTCTAGACAGCAAATGGTCACCTTCTACAAATTACAGTGCAGCCTATACATGCGACTAACTAAGCGACTTCTCAACCTACGTTGAAATACCCTCCGAATAATAATAGGTATAATAATTACGGGTCATTTCCCCGTAAAAAAATATCTTTTCAACATAGGCACTACGGCAAGATTGATCGATGATTTGAAAAAGGTGGCTGGCGGTGAATGGACGATGGTGTTGGCGCTTTGTGGGAAGCATTTAACAGTGGACGGCAATTGGCTGAAATGATGATGATGATGATGATAGTCGCCATAGACAGCCCAATGTACAGAGGTTGCTTCGATACCGAGAAATCAGTAGCCCACTTCTGTGGCCTTTGCTACCCAACGTGCAAAAATCTTCGGAAAGATGAGGACACTCAGCAAAACCTATATGAGTAGCTTCGCTGGCTAACCTTGCCAGGACTCCTAAGCACAATGGCGCGAATAGGAGTCTATGTGCGGATAACGGAATCTCAACTGTACTCTCTCCGTTGCGAGAGTTGTCTTTCCTTCTGGATAGAGTTTCCCATTTCAACTTTATGTAGCTCTACCTTAGCAACTTTTTCAAATTAAAACGTTTCTCATTACGAAAAATTACTAAGCTTGGTCGGCGTTTTGAATAGAAGAGGTGATACAGCATTTCCCTTGCATTCTAACTAGCTGCTTCGCGGGCTTGCAGGGTCAAGCAATGCTAGAAGTTGACTGTTCGTATATCTTATTCGTTACTGGTCGCTCACAATGGGCCTCATCAGAAGGCTTAAAGTCACTCAAAGGGCAATGGAGAGGGCAATGCTTGGAGTTTCCTTTCGTGATCGAACCAGGAATGATAATATTCGTAGAGAACCAAGGTTAACGACATAGCCCGAAGAATCGCCAAACTAAAGTGACAGTGGACAAGGCATATTGCTCGCAGAACAGACGGTCAATGGGGCCGAAAAATTCTGGATTGACGACCGCGTACCAGAAGACTTTGAGATTTGTTATCGAACTCCTCCGAAATGGCTTGACCAATTTATTTGAAATTTTTGTGTTAATTTATATGGCAAAACAACGTTTGCCGGGTCAGCTAGTATAGAATAAAAGTCAGCTTTAGATTTCCTGGCACATTCTATAAAAGCACATTTGATGTGTATCTTTCTACATTTAACTAGAGGTTTGTTAAATAAAACAATATTCTTATTTTTTTAAATCTTTTATTTATTTTTTTGTTACTTTTAAAATAGTCATGGCATACAAACATTGTACCTTCCTTAAATCTTCTTTTGCATTCCAAGACAATATTTTATAATAAATATATGTATAATCTAATTATCTAATCAAGAGATTATCTAAGAAACTAGCTGGTGCAGCAATATAGCTTTTGTGTCTGGCATAACCTATGTACCACAAAATACTCATAACATGAGAGCAATAGCCCACGGTTCGTGCTCTCGCGGGGCAATGGCAATAATAACCGGGGCAATGGCATTTCGCCCCTCCGGCCTCCTATCTATTGCAATACTACGCATGCCTTTTAAGTTCTGTCGTTTCCATATTTCCCGGCAATTTTGAATTTGGTACTGTTCTATATTCGAATGTGTTTAAATTTTGCATCTCAAAACAGTTGAAAGTATTAGGATTAATGCTATTGTTCAGTCACAGCGTCGATTGGAATCTGTCAGGTTACGTACGAAAATGAATATTTCTAAGGAAAATGTTTGTTCAATAATTTTCTACAACTTTAGAAGAGGCCTGACACGGCTTCAGTGTTTTGAAGAGCTAACATCTGTGTTCAGTGATGAAGCCCCATGTCTGCGGACTTTCGAACGCTGGTATTTAGAATTCCAGCGTGGACATAGGTACTAGTGTTAATGACAAATCTCGCGAAGGACGCCCAAAATCCACCTTCACTGAAGATAACATCATTACTTTGATACAACAAATTCTCGAAGATCGTCATGTGACGTATCGAGAGATAGGCTCTATTAGGCATCTTAGGGACAATCATTCAGAAGATCTTGCTTTCTCACACCAAGCGCTTCAAGCGCTTGGTGTGAGAAAGCCAGTTTGCCGTTGGATACCGCATCTGCTTTCCGACGATCACAAGGCGGCCCACGTTAGATGGTGTAAGGTAAAACTCTGCAAAGGTTCAACCGAGGAGAGTCAAATCACGACTACGACATCATCAGTGGTGACGAATCTTGGATCTATGCCTACGATCCTGATTCCAAACAACAATCTACAACCTGGGTCTTTCAAGACGAGCCAAAGCCGACTAAAGTTGTTCGTTCTCGAAGCACTTCAAAGAAGATGGTGACCACGTTCGTTGGAAAAACCGGCCATGTTGCGACTATTGCACTTGAAGATCGTAGAACGGTTAACGCAGAGTGGTATACCACAGTTTGTTTACCACAAGTCATCGCCGAACTTCGAAAATCTAACTCAAAGCGACGCATCATCCTGCACCACGACAACGCAAGCTCACACAGCGCGCTCGTCAAACGATTGAGTATTTGAAGCAGGAAAAATAGAAATAGAAATTCTTGACCATCCTCCATACAGTCCTGACCTAAGCCCTAACGATTTCTTTACGTTTCCTAAAATTAAGAAAAGTCTTCGTGGTCAAAGGTCCGGTGAAGAAGCAGTCGACGCTTTCAAGTCAGCCATTTTGAACACCCCCACTTTAGAGTGGAATAAATGTTATAATAACTGGTTTGAGCGAATGGTCAAGTGTATTAAGCTACGTAGTGAATACTTTGAAAAACAATAAAAAGTACTATAAGGTTCTAGTTGTGTTTTTTTCTTCAAACGACAAAACTTAAAAGGCATGCCTCGTATATGCGTAATAAATGAATGAGAATAAACAAATAGAATAAATGGGTTGTTGACACAGACATATCTTTGAATCCAGGTAAATAAAAACAACATACAGACCACGAAATGTTCCTGCTTGCTCGAAGACCCAAAGCGCCCTATACTGCCTCACATAAAAGAGATCGCCCACAGTCCACTACCCGTTGGATACTATAAATAATGAATATTCATGTAAGACTTTTATACAATTAGTGATGTTCAAATAGTTCAAATTTTTTTGGCAATCGTGTCGAAAAATGTTTAGTAGGTAGTAAATAAGCATTTGTGCGGTTCCTTCGTCCCAGTACCGAGGAAGTTAGTGGGGCTCATTAATGGTTTTTTTTACTTATCGGAGATATAAATAAAATTTTGGGGCAATTTGGTTAAAGCATTTGTTTGGTTCAGAGCACTCTGTTAGAGTTCGGCGCTGGCCGCGCCACCACCGCAGCTCTCGATAATTGCGCAGTACCATGAGCCATTTTTTATTTTTAGGTTTTCGAAAAAAAAGCGAACCCTTATAGGGTCACTCGCGTGTCTGTCTGTCTGTCCGTCTGTTATAACCAGTTTTCTCTGTATGTACAGAACCGATTCTGTTGAAATTTGGTACACATATGGACTTATGTGACCTAAACACGGACGCGTTACGTAAAGCAATATTTCTTTAGTATGGGGTTTACTTTTGGGGGTCAAACAAGAAATTAAAAATAGTTTTTCAAACTTTATCATGAGACATATGAAATTAAAGGGCTTACTGTGAGGATTTTAACTATTTTTTTTATAGTTTTAATTAAAATAAATAGTTTTGAAGTTATTGAGCCTAAAAGTCTGTAGTGTTAAAATAACAGTTTAAAAAACCGGCCAAGTTCAAGTCGGACTCGCACGCGAAGGGTTCCGTACCATAATTCTTAATTTTTATTGTTTGTTGTTATAGCGGCAATACAAATACACAATCTGTGAAAATTTCAACTGTTTACCTATTACGGTTCTTGAGATACAACTCGTTGACAGACAGACGGACGGACGGACGGACGGACGGACGGACGGCCGGATGGATGGACGGACGGACGGACGGATGGACGGACGGACGGATGGACGGACGGACGGATGGACGGACAGCAGAGGCTTAGCAATAGGTTTCCGTTGGAGTTGGAGAAGTTTCCAAGGTTTCCATTCATAATACAGTGAAAAGATTTGTAGTTTTGTATGTAACGAATAAACATAAAAACTACTGGACTGATTTGAAAAATTCTTTCGGCAATGGATAGCTAGCTACCTATGTTATCAGCGAGTAACATCATCTGCCTAGCCTTTTCCCAACAATATTGGCGTCGGCTTCCAGTCAAACCGGATGTAGCTGAACACCAGTATTTTACGAGGAGCGGCTGCCTACCAGACCTCCACAACCCATTAACTGGGTAACACGGTACTTAATGGCAAGACTGGAATCAGATTTACTAGCTTCTGACCATCCGTAACGACTGCCAAAGATCTACAAATGACAGCCGGGACCAACGGCTTAACGTGCTTTTCGAAGCACGGAGGAAACTCGGTATGTTAAGATGGTCATCATATTCAGTAGGTCTGAGAATCGGCTAGTACAGTCTGTTGTCAACATTATCTGATCCATCCAAAAACAAACGAATTTGGACCCTCTGCTTGTTACATTAACGTTCATTCAATTTATATGAAATTAACAGACAAGTGCTCGAGGACTCGATGAACATATACAATAATAATACAGACACGAAAATTTGATCTTTAACACGTAACGTTAAGGTAAACCCATCCAACATTGTCGGAGCCACCGGCATTATGTATCATTTTGTTAAGCTATTTTAATCATTATCTCGTCGACTTTAAAGTTGAAAAGCTTTTAAGTAACTCTATATAATTACAACCCAATCTTTACAGCAAGTTATAGCAGGGGACGGTGCGCCAATCCGCTACTAATTAATCTAGTGTCTAGGCATTTTTAACCGCACCATGTAAGTAAATGCTCAATGGATTGACTGTTAAACCATTAAAATGTTGCTGATTATGTGGTGATGTTATTGTTATAAATAGATTTTTCTATTTAAATAACATGTTTATTCACTACATATAGGCAGCTATAAATCTGTAAAGCATTTCATAGAAAAAAACTTGAATTGAAATTGAATAACTTCAAATGGAATTTCTTGAAATGGCGCAATGGCTAATGTCAAAAACGTCGGTTATTTATTCATTTTAATTTGAGCCATCTACATTTCTTTTTACTACACCAAACCCGATAGCGAAAACTCTAAAAGAAATGCAGTTTCTACTGAAATCATTACTTTCTGGATTCCGACTACATAAATGTAAAATAAATGTTATGAAATAATTTAAAAAAAAACAGCTGATCAAAAAGCTATATTTAGGTTAAACTTGGTTCGAACGTAGATAACGATGAACATCGCACTACCTTAGTGACCGCAAGACCAACTCAACTCTTATACCTAAGGCGCATTAAAATTTGATCTTAGTTGTAATTTCTAGACGCAATATTCTAAACAATTTGAACCATATAGTATACTTTCATAAAGTTTATTCATGCACAGCACAAGCCGCCAACCTTCTCCTCGTGCAAATAGATTATTTTGTATTTTAAATACTCACTCCATTGAGACATCATAATAAAAAACAACCTATAAAATAGAAAATAAAAAATTGTAAAGAGACGTTGTTTTTGCAATTTAGTAAGGCAAGGTAAAATATGTTTGCGCGTAGTCACTGCATACCCTTAGTAGCATTTGAATACCAGTTTACAACCCACTAACCACCCAAACCACCCCAGAAAACTACCCCCCGAAACTAACTTTCAGGATGACAGTCTGAGTCCACTGAGGTTTTGTCTGGCCCTCAACCCTCTCAGTACATTGTTGGAGGGTTCGGGCCAAGGCTACCGGTTGAGAAGAGGTGGTCAGGTCATAACGCACCTCCTTTACATGGATGACTTGAAACTCTTTGCTCCTAACAACTTGCAACTGATGAAGCTACTGAAGGTAACAGAAACCTTCAGTGGCGCCATCAGTATGGAATTTTGTTTGGATAAATGTGCGGTCATGCATGTAAAGCGAGGGGAGATTATGGAATCCGTGGGAACACAACTCTCGGATTCCATAGACCTTAGGTCCCTCTCCTCAACCGAAACTTACAAGTATTTGGGTATGTCGGAAGCGTTAGGCATCAGTGCTATATGAAACAATCGTTGAAGGAGCGCTTCTTTGGCCGCCTGAACAAAGTACTTATCAGTCTTTTATCAGGCGGAAACAAGGTGCGCGCCTTCAACGGTTGGGTCATGCCGGTTTTGATGTATTCTTTCGGCGTACTCAAATGGACTCAGTGATATGTATGTATACATTCAGTCAAAAAAGTATCGGGAATGGATGATTTGTTTATGGTTCCAAATTCAAATTTTATTTTTTTTTGTAGTTGTTAGATTGGCACAACTGTTTTCCATTTTGGCGCGGAGTTTGAGTTGCATCTGTTATTTATATTAAATACAGTGCTGGTTTTAGTAATATCATATTGCGAATTTCATAATGGACAAAAATATCGAACAAAGAGTTTGTCTTAAATTTTGCATCGCCAATGGAATTTCGTGTTCGGAGTCACTGAAAATGTTACAGAAGGCTTACGGTGAATCGACTTTATCAAAAACTCGTGCTTATGAGTGGTTCAAAGCGTTCAAAAGCGGTCGAGATGTGATGAAGATTTGCCTCGCTCTGGTAGGCCGTCAACGTCTGCAACTGAAGTTAACATCGCAAAAGTGAAGGAAATAGTGACTGAAAATCCCCATTCAACTCTGAGAGAGATAGCCGCCGAACTTTCTGTATCTCACGAGTCGATCCGTACCATTTTAACTAATCATTTGGGTATGAAACATGTTGCTGCTCGGCTAGTCCCAAAAGATCTGAATTTTCTCCAAAAACTCAATCGCATGAAAGTCGCTGAGGACATGCTAGAACGAGTCAGTTCGGACCCAACATTCATGAAACGCATTGTTACTGGTGACGAGACGTGGGTTTACGAGTTTGACATGCAAACTAGTCAACAAGCTTCGGAGTGGCGCCTTCCACCTGAACCGTTTTTAATCGAAAGAAGACATAAAGGAGAATTCGCGGCGAGAATTCAACTCAATTCCGGAAGCAGCGTTTAAGAAATGTTTTGATGAATGGATTATTCGTTGGCGCAAGTGTATCGTTTCTAAAGGAGCATACTTTGAAGGTGATAAAATAAATTTGGATGAATAACAGACATTTTTTGTATTATTGATCTTTTCCCGGTACTTTCTTGACTGTATATGTATATATGGGTGCGTGCCTGCACGACATAGTGGTGCAGGCACGCACACATATATACATATGTGTGCGTGCCTGCACCACTATGTCGTGTCACTAACCAGTAATAAACTAGCATCCAATAGCAACGGTGGTTTTATTCGTAGCTGACAGATCACTGGCGACGAGGTACCCACAAGTGAAAATAATAAAATAAAAAGTGAAAAATGTCGAATAGGTACTATCGGAAATCTTTCAAGTTTCGATCACGACGCGCAAGAGTGGCCTATATTTAAAGGTCGGCTACTACAATTCATCAAATTGAACAGTGTGAAAACTGAAAATAAGAGTGCTTTGTTACTGACCCATCTTTCGGACAACAGCTACCGCCTTGCACGGAACTTACTTCACCCGGACGTACTCGAGGAAGTAAAGTTCGAGGATCTAGTTAGTAAATTAGACAAGCATTTCACGCCGAGACGTTGTGTTTTTGCTGATAGAGAGAAGTTTTACGAGGCGAGGTGATCTGATGGCGAGAGCATCGAACAATGGGCGGCTCGTGTGAGAGGTTTAGCCGTTATCTGTGAGTTTGGTGAGGCATTGAATATGCTGCTGCGAGACCGTTTCATACTCGGGCTTGCACCGTGTCGGGAACGTGACCGGCTCTTTGAAGAGGATGCCAGCAAACTCACATTTGCTAGGGCGTTGGAAGTAGCTCAACAGGCTGCGTATGCGCGATTGGCTCGATCCAGGACCGCAGCAGTAGTTGACACCGCGGCGACAATCGTCCAGGCCACGCAGATCAAGGAAGAACCTGTGTACCGGCTGAGCGGGCAGCGCAGACAGTGCGCGCGCGGCGTGCCAGCCGTGGCTACCCGCAGCTCGAATAACATTTCCGAGGAGATTCGTCGGTGTACAGTGTGCGGTCTCAGAAACCACGACGCTGAAAGTTTGTGGTGTGAAAGGCCACTTAAAGAAAGTGTGCAGTGCTAAAAAGAATGAACCACGTTTTCATTGTTTGAGTACGGAGGAACTAAATTCAGAGCAAAGTGTCTGCGAGGAATGTGAACTATATAACGTAAGGTATGTTAGTAACTCGCCAATAATAATAAATGTGTTGATAGATTCGGTAGGATTACATATGGAGTTGGATTCGGGGTCGGGGGCTAGTGTAATTTCCGAAACGCTTTACAAAAAGCATTTTTCCGACCGTTTGCTGATAAAATCAAACCAAAAAATGTGTCTTTACAATGGCCATAAAATCTCGCCCTTGGGATATTTTCAAGGTCGAATTACGTACTTAAAAAATACACACATTATTAAGATATTTGTTTTGCCAAACGGAGGTCCTCCGTTACTAGGACGAGATTTTATGTCGAGGTTTAGGATTTATTTTACTTCGGATATTAATAACATCCAAACTAAATGTGTAACTGAGTCCGACACGAAAGAAGTGCAGCAACTTTTATCTAAATACTCCGACTTGTGGCGAACTAGGTAGGTTTAACGAATTTGAGGTGAAACTTGTTCTGAAAGAAGGCACCCAACCTAAATGTTTTAAGCCGCGTTCCGTGCCCTTTGCCTTAAAGGAAAAGGTGGAAGAGGAGATAAACAGGCTGATAGGTTTAGGGATACTTCAACCGATTAAATTTCCTAAATATGGAACCCCTATCGTTCCAGTATTAAAAGAAAACGGAAAAGTCAAAATAGCCGGTGATTTTTCAATCACATTAAATAAAGATTTAGAAATAGATGAATACCCAATGCCTAGGATAGATGAAGTTTTTGCCAAGTTAGGTGGAGGTGAGTGTTACAGCAAAATAGACCTAAGTAATGCTTACAACCAGTTGACGGTAGACGCGGGCCCGGACGGGCTGGGCGCGGGGCTGAAGCGGCGCGGCAGTGAGCGCCCGCATCTCGAGCGACCGCTGGCGTTCGCCTCAAGGTCCTTGTCCACAACCTGCGCGCTGCACAGTTGGTGTTGACGGTAGACGCGGGCCCGGCCGGGCTGGGCGCGGGGCTGGCGCGGCGCGACAGCGAGCGCCCGCATCTCGAGCGACCGCTGGCGTTCGCCTCAAGGTCATTGTCCACAAGTGAAAAAAACTACAGTCAGATTCAGAAAGAGGCGACTGCCATTATTTTCGCTGTAAAGCATTTCCATCAATATCTATATGGACGCCAGGAACCGTTTGTCCTTAAAACTGACCATCGTCCTTTACTCTCGATATTCGGAAAGAAAACAGGTATTTCAGTTATGGCAGCATCGAGGTTACAACGGTATGCAATAATATTGTCTGCATATAATTATATCGTTCAATATATTAAAAGCGAAAATAATGTCGCGGCGGACTATTTATCGCGCTCGCCCCTACCTGCACTTGACTGTAGAACGGAAGGACAAGATGATCTGTCATTTCTCAATTTCTTAGATGCTAACATCGCCCCGATAACGTTTAGTGATATTAAAACGGAAACTTGTAAGGACAAAATTTTATAAACTGTAATTAAATACGTGCAGAACGGCTGGCCGCGTAAAATTAATTGTAAACTGGTTCTGCCCTATTTTAACTGCAAAACAGATATAGAAATTGAAAACGGTTGTATTTTTCGAGGCCACAGAGTTGTGATACCAGCAGTGTACCGGAAAAGGTTATAACAAGAACTTCATTCAGGTCATTTCGGCGTGGTAAAAACAAAGAGTGCAGCTCGTAGTAGATTTTGGTGGCCATCGATCGATATTTATTTATTTATTTATTATACGCTTTATTGATAAGGACATAGAAGAATGGGTAGGCGCGTGCCACTCGCGCCGCCCCGCCGCGCGCTCCCCCCGCGCCCTGGCCGCGCGACGCTGTTCCGTGGCGACGCTTGCACATCGATTACATGACTATTAACCAACATATTTATTTGATCGTCGTAGATTCATATAGCGAATGGTTGAATTGTTTACATATGAGCTGCGGCACTTCAACTCGGTCGCTTATAACTAAATTAAAGGAATTATTTTCTAGGTTCGGTATACCGAACGTCATAGTTTCCGATAATTATGCAAAAATAAAGTCGAGTGAATTTAAATATTTTTGTGAAATGAACGGTATCCGATATATAACGTCCCCAATCTATCACCCTTCTAGTAACAGACAGGCCGAAAATTCTGTAAAAACATGCAAGAAAATGATAATGTTTTCGCTTGTTATACATTATAAGCGAAAACAGTCAACAAAATGTAATTAATGAAAAACTGTTAGGATTTTTATTTGATTATCGCAACACGCCACATTATGCAACGGGCGAATGCCCAGCAAAGCTTATGTTTGGCCGAAATATAAAATCAAGGCTGGACCTGTTACTAGCAGAAACACATAACGATGAAACGAATAATGATAATTTACAAATAAAAAGAATGTTAAACATAGGCGATAAGGTATGGTTAAAATGGTACAGAGCTAGGAAAGAGATATGGATTTTAGGTAAAATAATTAAAAAAATTGGAAAACGCATGTATGAAATATTAGTTAAGGATTATAATGTAAACTGTAGAAGGCATATTGACCAATTAAGAAAATATACAGGTGCAACCGTTACTACAAGCGACGTTACACGTACTCAGCACCGCCGCCGCGACCGAGCTCCCCGCCGGGGGCCGGGGGCGCAGTCGCCACAAACATTGCCATCTGCTTCTGCTATTGAATCGCAGGTTACAGAAGGCGAGGAAAATGATAATGGGGAGGAGGATGAGTGGGCTGAGGCTCAAAGTGAAGTCGGTGCTAACGATCACAATTATGCTGAGACTAATCAAGAAGTAGCCCAAGATCGTGGCGATCGTTCTTTTGAACCACAGCCTACAAGACCGACTCGTATTGTAGACGTAAGATTAATTATAAGGTTTAATTTGTAAATATATCGAACACTACGCACATTATATTTATGCCAAGAAAGTTATGTAGTCAATAAGGTGCGTAGTGTGCGACCAGCCGAAATCGTCGGCCTATTTGTTATATTATTTTGTTGTAGATACTTAGGTAAAATTATTGAGACTGGTCATGTCTTAATGCCATTGGCTCAATTTAATCTTTATATTTTAAATTCTTATAATAAGCCCTTTTTTCTCCTTTGCATTGTCCTCATATGCAGAAGCAACAGGTATATGTAACTTGGAATTTTGTAAAACAGAACATAATTTAAAAGAGTGTCCGTGGAGTTTCTTGCACGTTCTTCTCCATAGAGATCTACGCTTTGGAACGTGCAAATAGCTTCCATGTTTTTGACTGACCGACCTTGACGTTTCAAAAGTGCTTGTGAATGGTTTATTTGAAATAAAATGCTTTGAATTTGAATTTGAATTTATTGTTGCAACTACCTGTTGCAACAATAAATTCAAATTCAAAAATTGTTACCCTAATGTTTAGTGTAAGTAGTGTAACTACTTATTACTTTTGAAAATAGTGTCGGAGGAGTGATATGTATGTATATATATGTGTGCGTGCCTGCACCACTATGTCGTGTCACTAACCTAGCATCCAAAAGCAACGGTGGTTTTATTCGTAGCTCGTAGGTTTTATGATCACTCAGACGGAACTTGACGCCCTGGATAGGAGGGTACGTTCACTGCTTACCGCAAATCGGATGATTCACCCACGGTCATCGGTGATGAGGCTGTATATCCCGCGGAAGTGCGGGGGTCGTGGCTTGTTAAATGCTAAGACCCTGCACAACCGCGAGGTATGCAGCCTTAGGGAATACTTCCTAGAGGCCGACGTGGGTATGCATCGAGATGTGGTAGCGGTGGACAAAGGCCTTACCGCGCTTTCCTTGGCTAACGAGAACTGGCGCAAACCTATGGTATTAGATACTAACGATCGCAGGGAGGTATGGCAGAGCAAGGAGCTTCACGGACGCTTTTATCGGGTCCTACATGGGCCCGATGTAGACTTCTTAGCGTCCGTAGCCTGGCTTCGTTTTGGTGACCTCTTCGGGGAAACCGAAGGTTTTGTCTGTGCAATTATGGACGAAGTTATGATGACTAATAACTACTGGAAATACATTGTGAAGGACGGTACGGTTGACATACATTCAGTCAAAAAAGTATCGGGAATGGATGATTTGTTTATGGTTTCAAATTCAATTTTTTGTTTTTTTGTAGTTGTTAGATTGGCACAACTGCGCGGAGTTTGAGTTGCATCTGTTATTTATATTAAATACAGTGCTGGTTTTAGTAATATCATATATAGTGTGTATGAAACATGTTGCTGCTCGGCTAGTCCCAAAAGATCTGAATTTTCTCCAAAAACTCAATCGCATGAAAGTCGCTGAGGACATGCTAGAACGAGTCAGTTCGGACCCAACATTCATGAAACGCATTGTTACTGGTGACGAGACGTGGGTTTACGAGTTTGACATGCAAACTAGTCAACAAGCTTCGGAGTGGCGCCTTCCAACTGAACCGAAACCGAAAAAACCACGCCAAAGTCGATCAAAAGTCAAAGTCATGTTGACTGTTTTCTTTGACTATCGCGGTGTTTTGCACTCTGAATTCTTACCGGAAGGTCTAACGGTAAATAAAGAATATTATTTGAGCGTTATGCGGCGTTTAAGAGAGCAAATTCGACGAAAAAGGCCAGATTTGTGGAAAGAAAATTCTTGGATTTTGCACCACGACAATGCGCCTTCGTAAAAGGCTATCATTGTGAACGAATTTTTAACCAACAAATACCATCCAGCAACCACCATATTCACCAGATATGGCTCCTGCTGACTTTTTTCTTTTTCCTAAACTCAAATTACCACTTCGTGGCACCCGTTTTCAATCGATAGAAGACATAAAGGAGAATTCGCGGCGAGAACTGAACTCAATTCCGGAAGCAGCGTTTAAAAAATGTTTTGATGAATGGATTATTCGTTGGCGCAAGTGTATCGTTTCTAAAGGAGCATACTTTGAAGGTGATAAAATAAATTTGGATGAATAACAGACATTTTGTGTATTATTGATCTTTTCCCGGTACTTTCTTGACAGAGTAGTATGTCGGGCATGTCACATCCGCCACATTATTTCCGGTTGTTCTAGTCTGGCTAACGGAGACTATTTGCACAGGCACAACCTTGTAGCCAGGATTATCCACCAGCAACTTGCTCTTAAATACAATCTTGTGGAATTGGAAGTACCGTACTATAGATATGTGCCTGACCCAGTTCTCGAAAGTGGTAGTTGCACATTGTATTGGGATCGGTCTATCATCACTGACAGGACTATTGTTGCCAATAAGCCTGATATAGTGGTGATAGACAGACTAGAGCGTCGCGCAATGATTGTTGATATAGCAGTCCCTCATGACGAGAACCTCGTGAAGTCAGAGAAAGATAAACAAACGAAGTATCTTGACTTGGCTCGCGAGGTTGTCGACATGTGGGATGTGAACACAGCAGTCATTGTGCCGATAGTCGTGACGGCCAATGGCATAGTTGCCAAGAGCCTCGACCAACATCTCAAGAGGCTCTCGTTGGGCAGCTGGATCAAGGGCTTGATCCAGAAATCAGTTCTCCTGGACACGGCGCGTATAGTGAGGAGGTTCCTCTCTCGGGATTCCTGACCACCGGTAGCTTGGACCCTGTTCCCGATGCCGGTGGGCTACTATTTTTTATATTTTTTTGTTTGAAATATTTAAAAATGTAAATAATATGTGATTAAGTGAATAAATGAAATAATAATAATTCTTTTTTTTTTTGTTTAGGGTAGCCAATTGACGGGAGCGAAGCCGCGCGGGTCAGCTAGTTAATATATAAAAATCACGTGTCACAGTGTTTGTTATCGAACTCCTCTCTAACGGCTTGACCGATTCTTATGAAAATTGTTGTGTGTATTTGTTAGGTCTGAGAATAGACTTTTCCTTTTTTATTTATATGGCAAAACAAAGTTCGCTGGATCAGCTAAATTACTAATGTACTAATAAATGTATTAATAAATATCAAAAATTTCACTGTTTTTTATTTTTATAACCCATTTACTCTAACATGAAGGTTTATTTTAGGAAACTAGAAACGAATCTGCAATAATACTGAGTAAAAGTAGGTCTTGTGACTTTTTCGCAGTAGTATTATTGCAGATTCGTTTCTAGTTTCCAATTAAAATTATTTTTTTGAGCCTATCAAAAACCGGATTCAAATCTTCCCGCTTTGAATAGTTTATTGGGATGCCGCTACACAGCAGCAATCAATTCTGTCTAGGATTTTGTTGTATGGAGTTGACATTCTTCCGCTAGGTAATGTGTTCCATGTGATTGTTCCCATTTCAGTATAGTATAATGTACTCTGTGGACTGTGGCTGTGGAGGCGGCGCAGTGCGCGTCGTCAGGGGTGAGACACGCCGACGGGATTCCGTGGCGGGCTGCGCTCGCGCAGACTGGTGTGCGCGCGCCTTCACGCTAGCCTGAAGAAAAGGGGTAGGAAGGCTAGCAGGTTAACTGCGAACAAAGTTTTCTTATTAAAGTGGGTCTGATGAATTGACACCACAGGTACTATGGTGGATGACGCATCGTTTTGGATCGCGGTCTGTCTCCGCATCGGTGTCACTGCGGAGTAGCTGTCGACAGTCTCGGACACCATGGCCTTTCCTGCGGCAAGAGCGCAGGCCGCATAGCACGACACGCTAGCATCAATGATATTATTCGTCGAGCTCTTGTCATCGCCGACGTACCTGCAGTATCAGAACCTAGTGGCTTGGTACGCGACGATGGGAAGAGACCATATGGTATGACGTTTGTGCCGTGGAAGGTGGATAGGCCTCTGGTGTGGGACGCCATGTGTCGACACCCTTGCGCCATCACATGTTCCAAGTACGGCGAGCTGTGCCGGCGCTGCTGCTGCGGCTGCTGAGGCCCTCAAGCGGCGCAAATACTGTAACCTTATTGGTAATTACAGTTTTGTGCCGTTTGAGGTCGAAACGCAAGGGTCATGGGGGCCGAGTGCGCGTCTCCTTTTTAAGGACACAAGGACCAGAGGGATGGCTCGTTCTTTGCTCAAAGGATTAGCATTGCCATTCAACGTGTATTGACTAACATAGTAGGTACATGTTAGTCAATACCCATCAAAATGAGCATCCATTTGTTTGGATAGGTACAAATCTCACCTCTCACGAGATACAACCATCTGCAGGATACCGTTGCTACAGCCTCGCATGCGCTGCTGTAAGGAGGCCACTTTCTTTCGTATTACCGCATGAAATCCGTCCGTTCGTGCCTCTGCAAACATTCCGGACGCGCTACAATAGCGAGGCAGCCGCATCAGCATCCTGAAGATGTTGTTGTATTGGACACGCAAAGCACTGGCAGTATAGTTTACCCACAAACTGCTCGAGTATAACGATTGGCAGTAAGCCTTGAAAAGAGAAATCTTCACATCCCTCGAGCAGCGTGCAAACCGGTGTGCAACCATATTCCCCCTGACTGCCAATGCTCTGCGCTCCCTCTCTATATCTGCGTCATCTTGCAACTTTTCTGTTACAAAGTGCCCCAGATACTTGAAGCTGCTGTTCGCACACTTAAGCATAGTAGGCAGAACATGCACTGAACCACGCTTTCCAATCTTGAAAACGAGTACTTTGCTCTTCTTCGAGTTATACCTCAGTCCATGCTCCGCCGCATACGCCTCACAGATTGACACCAGCATACGCACCGGTTCCCTACGTGTATTCGAAAGTTGTTAATTCGATTTTTATTATATCGAACACGGTATGTCGATATTCAGTTGTACGATGTTTTATTACATCGATGCTTTATTAGTGCGATGTAACGTTTGTGCGAAACACCCTACAGCGATTGCTCATTAGTTCGACAGTATGTCGGTTCGAAACGCCTACTGTTTTCCGTGACATTTTATTAATAATCTTATTTTGCATTATAGACGTAAAGGAAATACATTAAGCACACAGCTCCAAACGAGGTATAGTACAGGCTTTGATTGGTGCCACCTTTGACTTGGAACATAAAAGGTTGACATGCACGAAACCTGCTTCGTCAATAGCCCTTGTGCATACGCAAGCGCCATAACCTTTTTGGCTGGCGCAAGAGCAAGCGCCTAACTATTTGTACTTACTAACACTAGGCTAAGAATATTGTTACTAACAAACGTTATGGACTAAGTCTGAAATAAATTTATTATTATCTCCTTTATTCATTTAACTAAACATATATATTATATTTTTAAATATTTGAATAAAATAAATAAAAAAACATTTAAAAATATAAAAATAGTAGCCCACCGATATCGGGGTTATTATTATTATTTTTAGTTTATTCATTTTATATACATACATGGTACATTTTTAAATATATCTTAAAAAAAAAACTTTAAAAAAACGTTAACGTTATGGACTAAGTCTGAAATAAATTTATTATTATCTCCTTTATTCATTTCACTAAACATATATATTATATTTTTAAATATTTGAATAAAATAAATAAAAAAACATTTAAAAATATAAAAATAGTAGCCCACCGATATCGGGGTTAATATTGCTATTTTTAGTTTATTCATTTTATATACATACATGTTACATTTTTAAACATATCTTAAAAAAAAAACTTAAAATAAATACATTTAAAAATATAAAAAGTAGTAGTCCGCCGGTGTCGGGAACAGGGTCCAAGCTACCGGTGGTTAGGGCTCCAGAGAAAGAAACCTCCTCACAATACGAGCCGTATTGAGGAGTACTGCCTTCTGTATCAGGCCCTTTATCCAACCGCGTAACGCCAGCTTCGACAGATGGTCGTCGAAACTTTTGGCCATCACGCCATTGGTCGTAACGACTATCGGCACAATGACAGCCGAGTCCACATTCCACATGTCGACAACCTCGTGTGCTAAGTCGAGATACTTGATTTGCTTCTCTTTCTCAGCCTTCACGAGGTTCTCGTCATGCGGGATGGTAACATCAATTATCATTGTGCGGCGCGCTAATCGGTCTATCACCACTATATCAGGCTTATTGGCAAGAATAGTCCTGTCAGTGATGATAGACCGATCCCAGTACAACGTGACATGGTCATTTTCGAGAACTAGGTCGGGCACATACTTGTAATACGGTACCTCAGAATCCACAAGTTTATATTTCAAAGCAAGTTGCTGATGGATAATCCTGGCCACTTGGTTGTGCCTGTGCAAGTATTCGCCGTTAGCCAGACGAGAACAACCAGAGATAATATGTCTGATGGACTCACCCGGACGGTGGCATGCTCGACACACGTCCACCGTCCCATCCTTCATAATATGCCTCCGGTAGTTATTCGTCAAGATAACTTCATCCATAATCGCACAGACAAAACCTTCAGTTTCCCCGAAGAGATCACTGAAACGTAGCCAGGCCACGGACGCTGAAAAATCTACATCAGACCCATGTAGAGCCCGATAGAAGCGCCCGTGAAGCTCCTTGCCTTTCCATACCTCCTTGCGGTCATCCGTGGTAAGTATCACAGGTTTGCGCCAGTTCTCCTTAGCCATGGACAACGGGGTGAGACCCTTACCCATTGCGACCACATCTCGGTGCATACCCACATCAGCTTTGAGGAAATATTCTCTGAGACTGCACATTTAGCGGTTGTGAAGAGTGTTGGCGTTTAAAAAGCCTCGACCTCCACACTTCCGCGGGATTTATAGTCCATTCAACGTGGCAATGCTGCTAGTCTTCTGGGCACGTTTCCGGATGACGGCGATGCGGAGGAATTCTTCGACGCCTGAGAGTATTTGTTTTTGTATATTAATACAGTTAGTTTTATTAGTTATTTAGTTCATGAAGATAAATAAACAATCTTCTACGTTATTTATAAACATACAAATAGCGAAAAATCTATAGGAAACGAGATATTTGTAGAAAATGTGTAAAAAAAAAAATTTTCACTTTGGAATTTCTGTACTGATAAGTAGGTTTAGAGTTTTAGGTGTCAAAATTAAGGTTTATACAAGTTTATAGCCGACTATCTGTCATTCCGAGGTTCTTACCTAATTTTGACTAATATGCCTGGACCAAGAGAACATTATAGAAGATGTCATGTACCAAGTGGTACAAACTAAAGGTTTATATGGTGTGGGATTCCTGGTTAAAAAAAATACAAATAAAACATACAGAGAGAGTCTGCATATATATGGCAACAGAAGTCCCCGAGGAGAGAGACTCATCCAATATGCTTATGACTACAACCTAAAAATAGTAAATAGGTACTATATAGATAGATCTGGAGAGCACAAACAGATGGACATGGGTTTCTCCAGACAAAAATACCAGGAATTAAATTGTTTACATATTAACCACAAAACTTCATCTTCCAAGTACGAAGTGCTTTTTTTTGTCTTATTCTGCTCCGCGGCAATCTGTTGTACTCAACAATAAGCCACTGCTTTGATTAGGGTTGCCACCCGTACTTTGTTATAAAGTATTGTTCGTCAATTCGGGTAATTGTACTCTATACTTAATGAGAACAATAAAGTACGCGAAAATACTTTATTTCGCATCATTTGGTTTCTCAGGCATTTCACATAATTACAAAAAAGGGTGGTTGTAAGTATTTTTGCGTAAAACAGAACGACATGTGCAGATACATAGTAGGTACTAAAGGTTTTGCGGAACTATCTTTTGCACAAAAAATATAGCAAGTAAGTATTAAATAACTTACTTGCTATATATAAGACTGATGATAATTTTTCAAATTTGTATAAAGTAATTTTATTTTCCTGTCGATGCTGACTTGGCTGGAGCAACGAGAGAAGAGGCTTAGGTATAAGTTTCCGTTGGTTGCCCTTTGGCTGCGGAACCCTAAAAATGACAAGAATGAATGAATTATTTGATAAAAGTTGCTAAAAGTAACGAAAAACATGTTTTTATTTTTAAACAAAACTATGAAGTAAAATAAATAATACTTTATTTTGACACAATGTACGTTTTTTCTTCTACTTTTCATAACCAATGTACTTCATTGGCGCAAAAAAAATGGTGGCAACCCTAGTTTTCAGTGATATTATATATCCGTTTAAAGCTTTTAGCTTGGAGAGACACTTCTCCGAGGAGTGTCTCATTCCATCCTGATGAATCTGTCCTAGAGAGTTAGTACACTATTAATCAGTTTATTTCAGATCAAAAATCAATCCATAAAATCACAAATTAAAAATTCAGAGACATAAATTAAATTAAAATACTTATTAAAATTACCATTATCAATTATTATCGGTAAACTATTGTGTTAGTAAATCTTAAGTACTATGTTAGTCAATACCCATCAAAATGAGCATCCATTTGTTTTGGATAGGTACAAATGGATGCTCACACCGCACGAGATACAACCATCTGCAGGATACCGTTGCTACAGCCTCGCATGCGCTGCTGTAAGGAGGCCACTTTCTTTCATATTACCGCATGAAAGCCGTCCGTTCGTGCCTCTGCAAACATTCCGGACGCGCTACAATAGCGAGGCAGCCGCAACAGCATCATGAAGATGTTGTTGTATTGGACACGCAAAGCACTGGCAGTATAGTTAACCCACAAACTGCTCGAGTATAACGATTGGCAGTACGCCTTGAAAAGACAAATCTTCACGTCCCTCGAGCAGCGTGCAAACCGGTGTGCAACCATATTCCCCCTGACTGCCAATGCTCTGTGCTATATCTGCGTCATCTTGCAACTTTTCTGTTACAAAGTGCCCCAGATACTTGAAGCTGCTGTTCGCACACTTAAGCATAGTAGGCGGAACATGCACTGGACCACGCTTTCCAATCTTGAAAACGAGCACTTTGCTCTTCTTCGAGTTATACCTCAGTCCATGCTCCGCCGCATACGCCTCACAGATTGACACCAGCATACGCACCGCCCCCACCGACGGTCCCAGCAGTACCATGTTGTCCGCATAACTGATGTTATTTACGCTCACTCCGTCTACAAAACAACCTACATAAGTACTGCTGAGCTCGCCGATGAGGTCATTAACATACAGATTGAATAACAGAGGAGAGGTTGTCCCCCCTGTCTACGAGAGACACTGGAGCTTGGTGCTCAATAAAACTTAGGAATGTTACTTGAAAAGTTTAATTATAACTTTGGACAGAATTTAGCTTATAAAACTAAAAAACATGCGCGGACCGAACGATTCGTGTTGCTTGAGATTTCTTAGTGTACCAATGAATATAAAAAAAGCAGGTAGAAAATTTTCCTTAGTCGACGATAATTTTTTGCGTGAACTACCACTACATTATCACTAGTGTGCGCCTGATAGAAATCAGTTAGCAGCAACTTGACGCAAGTTGTAAAGCCACTTAAGGCTCAGGCGCAAACATCTTCCCCGCCGGTAAAAGTCTGCGGCTTTTAACTCTAACTCGATCAGGTCAGTCGCTTGAAAGGCCTTCGGTAACTTCTCTGTGTTGTTTGAACATCTGCTACGCGACATACTCCTTTGCCTTGCTGATTCACCCCATTCGCCAGCACAGTAGTGGTAGTGGTAGTGGTGGTGGTGGTGGTTGTCTTCCCAAAGAAGCTGTGGCGTATTATGTCGCAACACCATTAACAATATTTTGGGTGGCAACACCAAATGTTTCCGGCGCCAGACATAAGTCTGCCGCCACAGTGTAAATTGACACAGACAGACTGAACATTCGAGCTAGCGAGCGTGAGCTCTCATTATGTATATTGTGTATTGCAAATAGTAACGAATAGAAACCATTTCCTATATCCACGAGTTTTATTTGCGTGTGTACCTCCAAATTGGTGACCCCGACGTGATCGAGACGCAACTATACAGCGAGGAGGTACCTACAGCAGTGAACGTGGAACCGGACTTCAGCAGTGAGCCACGCTGAGATCTTCAGCCTGCCCAATCCGACTACGCCGCAACGTTTTCCAGGCTGGTTTTACCACTTACCGCCGGGAAATTCTCTGAACGAGAAGTTGCCGAGTAGATACCTAGGTACCTACCTAACTGCTCACACCGGCCTCTGCGTAAGTCAGAAGGCGCAACAACGGATTGCAGCAAGTTTGTGTTATTTAGTGCATCATTTGCAAGCAGTTTCATCATCTTACGTACATCCTACGCATCATTTTCGTTTTTTGAATGTTCCGAGGCTATCGACCCGGAAACGGAACTCCATCAAGACGCTACCTATCTCGACGCCATGCGCTACCTATCGGGGAGTAGCGGAACTTCCCGATTTATGATCGAATGAATGATTGAACTGTCGTCGGCCCGATACGTCAATGTCATCGCAACGCGGGATCTTGAAAACTTGAAAATACGATTATCTTTCCCCTAAATAATTAGTGCCTGCATGTGCATCTTACTAAAAAACTAACTTTGTGCTCGGTGGTTTCAAATGTAAATAACAATAGCATTTTTATCTTTATTTTTACACATGTTCATGTTTGTTTACATATTTTTCGTATTGGTTTTTCGTGTGTGTTTGTTTAAAAGTTAGCACTGGCTGAGGCTTGTATTAATGGTAAAAGGTATTGATTTTTATATCAATAAGTCGTTTGAACTTTTCATTTGTTTGCGTGAATTATTTCTGTACATAATTATCTGCAGCACATGCTTATTTACCTTGCGCATTCTGTACATACCTCGTGTTTTTATAGTTATAAGTTGCTTGTTATAGTTTTAAGCAAGCTGACTGAGTGGTAACTGTAACTTGAACATTTACTTCGTTTTATAATATATTTATACATTTGTTATACACATATTTGACATGGAGAGCCAACAAATTGAGGATAGACTCAACCAAATTCTGGCTAACAATGAAAGGCTAACACAACAAAATGCGGACTTGCGAGCACAATTAAATGCCCATAGTGTGCAGAATACAGCAGCATATGCAGTCCGTCCTAAACTGCCTCCTTTTTGGCTCGAGCATCCTGCTGGATGGTTTGCTCATCTAGAATCACAGTTTGTTTTATGCAATATTTTGGTTGATGAAACCAAATATAATTATGTTATTGCTCAATTTGATTCCAGGATCTCTCATGAAGTCGAGGATCTGGTCACTAACCCTCTTCCAAAAGGTGGCCGGTATGAATGGATAAAGGAAGAAGTTATTAAGCGTTTTTCCACTTCCGAGTCACAAAAGGTCAGACAACTGTTGTCAGGTGAGGAGCTTGGTGACCGGAAACCTACCCAGTTTCTTCGTCATCTGAAGTCTCTAGCTGGTAAGTCTTTCCAAGATAATACAATAATCAGAGAACTGTGGCTACAACGTCTGCCTAAACACATACAGGCAATTTTGACTGCCCAAGGTGACCTCACCTTGGACAAAGTTGCCGAACTGGCTGACAAAATTTTAGAGGTGAACTCTGTCTCTGTCAACGCCGTTTCTCCTATTCCAGCTAGTGCCCCTGACCTCGCTGCCCTTACTGTGCAAGTTCAAGAACTTGCACGTCAGGTGGCTGTTTTAACTACAGGACAGTCCAGTTCTAGACAACGGTCTGGTTCTAGGTCTCGTCAACCTAGATCCAGATCTGCGTCCCAGGTGGCCCAACAGCCTTTCTGTTGGTACCACCATAAATTTGGTGCAAAAGCAAGTAAATGTACCAAACCATGCTCTTGGTCGGGAAACCAACAGAACAATCTGTAGCAGCGGCGACCGATTGTTCCAATAGTAGCCGCTTATTTGTTATGGACAAAGACACCAAGTTCCGATTTTTGTTGGACACTGGATCTGACATTTGTTGTTTTCCTAAAAAATTGCTAGGAAGCAAAAGAGCAGATCCAAATTACAATTTATGTGCAGCAAATGGCAGTTCCATAAAAACTTATGGCTGTCATACCTTTACACTCAATCTTGGTCTCCGCCGTGCCTTCAAATGGAACTTACTTACTTACTTTGCTGATGTTGATACCGCCATCATTGGTGCTGACTTCATGGCCTTTTACAACCTACTTCCCGACTGCAGAAACAAAATAATACGCTGCGGAGTTACTGGTCTCACAGCTCCAGCCTCTGTAGCCAAATTCAACCAGCTCAGCGTAAAAACCGTTAAAATTGAAGAATCAGAATTCCACAAAATTTTATCTGAATTTCCAGCTATCACGAGACCCCCCGGCATCCATCGCGAGGTGAAGCACAACACGGTGCATTACATCAAGACTACCGACGGCCCACCCGTGGTGTCTAAGCCGCGCCGCCTCGCGCCGGACAAACTGCGCGCAGCGCAGAAGGAGTTTGCGGATATGGTGCAAACTGGCACCACTCGCCCTTCCAAGAGTCCATGGTCCTCACCACTGCATTTAGCCCCGAAGAAAGACTCTTCATGGCGCCCTTGCGGCGACTATAGAGCGCTGAACGCTCGGACTATACCGGATAGGTATCCCGTGCGCCATATAGGGGATTTTGGTCATGCTCTCGCTGGTTCCACCATCTTTAGTACTATTGATTTAGTTAAGGCATATCAACAGATTCCGGTGGAGCCAGCTGACATCTGCAAAAATGCCATTATAACACCGTTTGGCTTGTATGAATTCCCCTATATGACGTTTGGACTCAGAAATGCTGGACAAACATTTCAGCGTTTCATTGATGAAATTGTCCAGGGTTTGGATTTTTGTTTCCCATATGTCGATGACATCTTAATATTTAGCAGGGACGCCACGGAGCATTGTAACCACTTACGCACGCTCTTTGAACGATTGGCTAACTACGGTGTAGTAGTTAATCCAACAAAGTGTGTGCTAGGTACATTCGAGGTTATTTTCCTCGGTTATAAAGTCTCCAGTGATGGCATAAGCCCCCCGGAAGAAAAAGTCCAAGCCTTGAAAGATTTCCCCCTTCCTAAAACAGCCCAAGGTCTCCGCAGGTTCTTGGGCATGTTAAATTTCTACCGACAGTTTCTGCCCAATGCCGCCGAGACTCAAACCCCGCTCATTGACTTCCTTACAGCTACAAAGCTTAAGGGAGCCAAGCCAATGCCCTGGACTCCTGAACTGGAGCACGCTTTCACTGCATGTAAGGACAGCCTCTCTCAGGTCACTAGGTTAGCACATCCCGTACCTAACGCCCCATTGGCGTTGTACACAGATGCTTCTGGCACACAGGTGGGCGCGTGCTTACAGCAGCAAAGTGAACAGGGCTGGCAACCACTTGTTTTTTTCAGCAAGAAGCTTACAACGAGTCAGTCAGTGTGGCCAGCGTATTATAGGGAACTGTTGGCAGTATATTTGGCGGTGCAGCATTTCCGGCATATATTAGAGGCGCAACACGCCACAATATATACGGATCACAAACCTCTGTTGTATGCATTCAAGCAACGCAGAGAAAAGCTGCCACCCAGCCAACTTAATCAGCTCACCTTTATCTCCCAATTTACTACCGACATACGGCACGTAAAGGGAGACGACAACGTCGTCGCCGACACGATGTCGCGCATCGAAGCCGTCTCGCTCGAGTGCAATTATACCACATTGGCTCGAGCACAAGACGCCGACGATGAGTTAAAAACCTTATCTGACTCGTCTCTCAATATGCAACATACTTTAATTCCAGGCACGGACACCACCGTCCAGTGTGACGTCTCAACAGGCAAACCGCGCCCCTACTTGCCAGCACCGCTGCGCCGCGCCGCCTTCGATCGCCTGCACGCGCTCAGCCACCCCGGTGCTCCCTTGTGGCACAGCGTTATGTGTGGCCTGGTGTTGCGCGCGACTGTCGCGCCTGGGCAAAAGAATGTCTCAACTGTCAGCGCGCCAAGGTGACGCGCCACGTGTCCGCGCCACTCGGAACTTTTGCCGCTCCATCATCCAGGTTTCGCCATGTCCACTTGGATATAATCGGCCCTCTGCCCACATCGAGAGGCTATTCATATTGCCTGACGGCGATCGACCGTTTCTCTCGATGGCCCGAGGCTTGGCCGATGGCTTCGATAACCGCCGAGGAGGTAGCAGATCGATTCGTTGAGGGTTGGGTTGCACGCTTCGGCGTTCCCACTACAGTCACGACTGACCAAGGCCGTCAATTCGAGTCGGACCTTTTCAAACGGCTCATGAATGTTGGCGCGACCGAGCGAAGGCGAACCACCAGCTACCATCCTCAAGCTAACGGCATGATCGAGCGCTTTCATCGACAACTGAAAGCTGCTCTCATGTGCCACAGCGACACCTGGCACCGAGCCCTACCCATCGTGCTTCTCGGCATTCGATCTGCTTTGAAAGAGGATCTCGAGTGTTCGGCTGCCGAACTTATTTATGGGAAGCCGCTTCGCCTACCAGGAGAGTTCCTGATAGCCAGCACCCCCAATAACACTGACAACGTCAACGATTTTGTGACAGTTCTGCGCACGAAAATGGCCAATTTGCGTCCAATTCAGGCGTCGCGACACACGCAACCGACGTCGTTTATTTTCAAGGACCTTCAGGATGCCTCTCATGTTTTCCTGCGAGACGATACTGTTCGCCGTGCACTGCAGCCGCCCTACACTGGACCCTACAAGGTAATGTCACGGACCGAAAAGTTACTCGACATTGACATTGCAGGTAAACGCGTGACGGTCAGTATCGACCGCGTGAAGCCTGCATACATCGCACCTGACTTAGCGAGCGACCTCTCCCGGATAACCACTCCGCAACAGACCGCAGCGCCTGCGCCTGCCATGCAAGCGTCTTCCGCGCCCGCGCTACCTGCGCCCTCCGCGTCTGCACAGCCGACTATGCCCCGGTCAGGTCGCACTGTTAGATTTAAGGATAGGTTAGATCTTTAGCTTAAGTTTTGTTTTTAACTTTTTTGTTTCCTATCTGGTGTAATCTACTTCGTGTGTATTATTATTATTATTTATTTTTTTTCCTGTTTAAATAACTTGTTATTTTCTCCGTAGGGGGGTGGTTGTGGCGTATTATGTCGCAACACCATTAACAATATTTTGGGTGGCAACACCAAATGTTTCCGGCGCCAGACATAAGTCTGCCGCCACAGTGTAAATTGACACAGACAGACTGAACATTCGAGCTAGCGAGCGTGAGCTCTCATTATGTATATTGTGTATTGCAAATAGTAACGAATAGAAACCATTTCCTATATCCACGAGTTTTATTTGCGTGTGTACCTCCAAAAAGCACTAGGTCGCCAACCTTCAGTGAAGTATCATTTTTGCTCCATTTTGATCTTTGCTGCAGCTCCGCCAGGTACTCCTTCTGCCATCTCCTCCAAAAGTGCTGCCGGATTTGTTCAAGTAGTTGGTATAGTGCCTCAGTTGACTGGAGTTGCAGTTTTTTAGGCTTGGTGAAGGCAGTTCATTTAGCAGCCGTCCAAGCAGGAAGTGCCCTGGGGTGAGGAAAAGAAGATCATTTGGAGACGAGGACATGGGATAAAGTGAGCGACTTCTCAATAAGGCTTCCACTTGTGCGAAGAACGTGGATATTTCTTCAAAAGTTAAGTACGTATTGCCCATTACACCTCTTATTGCTCAGCGGACTTAACCCAGGCCTCCCAGAGCAGCGAAAACAGAAATTGGGCGTAAGCAGGTGAAAACAGAAATTTAATTTCCTCCTCGTTAGAAAATTCTGTAATTGCTTGGTGGTGGTGTTTCAAAAATTTGCTAATTTCTTTGGCAGCGGCTACTAAATTGCGGCCGTTGTCACTAAAATTTTCAGTAGGCTTACCCCGACGGGATATGAATCTACGTAAGGTAAGAATGAAAGCGTCCTTCGAAAGATCGCTTACTGGTTCCAAGTGTACACACTTGTACTGTCCAGCCGGCCTCCTACTCGTATCAGCCCATTTGCGTCCATGAATGGTGAAAGCGCCATGATGGGCGATTTTGTACTGATTGACCTTTCTTTGGATAACAAATCGTTCTCAACGGGAAAAGATTCCTGTTGAGCCTTGCAGCATAAAAGTTGAAATGATTTTTAAATGAAGGGCATCAAAACGCCTAGAATTAGGATTGCGCAAATTATAAAAATATCTTTTTTTTTTTATTCTTTATTGATTTTAAGGGATTTTTGTACATAAAAATGACGATGACAATCCCATCGTACCTTATACTAATGATAAATTACAATTAACGCTTTAATTAAACTTAAAGGAATATAGCATTCTAGCTGCATCCGAACTTGGTGAAGCTAGAATACTCTGAAAGGCACCAACATCGACATAATTTACATTAAATTGGCTAGCTAATTGTTCTCTCTTATTTGCATTGCGCACACATTCCATCAGAAAGTGTTGCACGTCGTCAATTTTCCCACAAATGTCACAATTAGGTGAGTCAACTTTTCCCATCTGGAATGCAAAACTTCTAGTAGGAATGTGTCCGGAACGCAATCAAAATGAGGTCACTATTTGATATCTACTCAGTTGAGTACTGGTAAACCACGGGACATGAAGAGGTTCCCATTGTATACTTTTGTACCATATTCCCTTAGATTTAGATCTTTCATCAAAGTATTATTTAAATTTTTTGAAAAATTTTGATTTGTAAATAGTTAGCATTTCCGAACAGTTAGGTAAAATATTTAATTCAAGCCCTTCGGATATAGCTTGCTTTGCGAATTTGTCGCCCTCTTCATTTCCTATCAGTCCAATGTGGGATGGAACCCATTGCAGTGCCAAGGTTATGTTCTTTTCGCTAGCTAATTTTATTTGTTCTAGTATTTTATATGCTATCGATACACCTGTGACACCAGAGGCGCATCGAGCAATATGAAATAAGGCACTTTTACTGTCTGTTAAAATAAGTATATATCTTTCTCCTAAATTAACTGCATAGGACAAAGCCTGTGACACTGCAAGTAGTTCCGCCAACATAATAGAGAAATGTTTATTTAGTTCGTAAGTTCCATGATTCTTGGTGAAAGGATCATAGTATGCTGCACTAACACCAGCAGGTGATTTAGATCCATCGGTGTAAATAGTATAATATTTAGAGTATTTTGAATGCAACTCCTGCAACACCTCAACTTTTAGCGAATGGGTTAAATATTGTGACTTTGCTCCTTTAGCGGCATTCAAATTATACTGTAACACATTTTTTAAATTGATATTGGATATCCAGGTGTCTAACTTGAACATTTCAAGCGGATAAGAGGAGGCCGACTCATCTTGTTGCATTTCATTATAACATTCTACTAACATGGGTTTCTTTTTGTGCAACCACTATCTATTATTGCACAAACCATTCAGTTCTCTTAAAAGCTTTGTATTTATATTTTCAGTACAGGATTTAGTTTTTGAGTAGAATTTAAACGATAAATACAATCTTCTAATATGGAGAGGAGGTATACCCAATTCGCTCTCCATAGCATGAATAGGAGTAGACTTGAGAAACCCACCAATAACGCGATGTGCCTGATTTTGGATTTTGTCTAATTTACATGTGTGACACTTCGCCGCGGTGTCGTATAAATAACTCCCATAATCTAATCGGCTTCTAATAAGGGCTATTATATCCTACGCATATGTTTAGGATGAGCACCCCACGAAGAGCCTGCCAATACCTTCAGTAAACTTAAAAACTTCATCGCCTTTTCGCAAGTTTCATTTATGTGCTTTCCCCAACGTAAAGATCTATCCAACCAAATGCCCAAATATCTGACACAGTCAGTTGAATCTAATGCTGAACTCTTAACCTCTAGCTGTACCCTCGGCAGTCTACGAGTCCTACCAAATATACAATATTTAGATTTAGTAGTTGACAAATCTAATCCAAGCTGTTCTAATATAGATAATATAACGTTCAACGCTATTTGCATATTTGATACACTATCTTCGAGTTTATTACTTTGAGTATACATAACAAAATCGTCTGCATACTGACAAATGTATACTTGATTCACGTTTCGACAAATCTCGATAGTAACAATGTTAAACAGCAGAGGTGATATGGGATCGCCTTGAGCGATTCCTTTATTTGTCCATCTAGTAATGTTACTATCTTCCTCATCACACTTTATGTGAAGATGTCTTTCTCTCAAGAACTCCCAGAGATAAGTACACATTTTAGATCCAGCCTGCAATTGTTCTAAAGTGCCCACCACTTTACTGATGTGGACATTGTTGTATGCCCCCTCGATATCTAAAAAGCACGCTAGAGTAAACTTATTTTGAGAGAAACCTATCTGAACAGTTGTAACCAACCGAACCAAGCTGTCCATACAAGATTGTCCCTTTCTAAATCCTATTGTATTTTGAGATATGATCTCATTATTTTCAATAAACCACTCTAGGCGCCTGGCCAGCATTAAATGAAAGATCTTACACACACACGACATTAGAGCAATAGGTCGTAGTTTCGAACCAGAATTGTTATTATGTTTAGGGATCGGTATGATAGTATGTCTCTCCACTGAGTAGGAACGTATCCAGATCTAAATATGAGATTGTACATACGAAGCAAGAAGTGTTTTCCAATATCGGGGAGATTATAAATCATGGAATAGTAGACATCGTCCTGTCCCGGGGAAGTATCTTTTCGTTTAAAACAGTTTTCCATTTCATGCAATGTAAAATTAGCGTCAAGTTTAAGGTTGCATGAAGAAAAAGTAAGAGGAGGGTCAGCCACAAAATCGGGTGCAAAAGAACTTAATACGAGTAGTTCCTGTTTACTAGTATCGGGGGAGTATGTTTTAGTTTGTCTTATTCCTTTCATCCATCTCATTCGTCTCCACATTTCTGATAGACTAGTCGATTCATCAATACTATTATAAAAGCTATGCCGACTTTGAGATTTTGCTCGTCTTGTCAAACGCTGAGTTTCTGAGATTTTAACTTGTAAATAAACCAAGTTCTGAGGAGTAGGATTTTGTCTGAACTGCTTCAAGGCAAGTCGACGTTGAGCCACTAACCTTGATAGATCCTGATTCCAATAAACCTTAGGCACGAATCTACTACTAGGATTTGTACATATTTTTTGGAAAGGTATAATTATTCCGTTCAGCAGATTTATGTATATGTCTAACAAAGCAGTCATACATTCCTCGAATATCGGGAAAATCACTACCGCTTTGCATAAATAGTTCTGTTAGTGTTTCTATATACTCTAACCATTTAGCTGATTTGAAATTTCTTCTACAAATAAATACTAATGCGTCTTGAAATTTGAAACAAATCCTAATAATCAAATAGTCACTACCCAAAACTTTCGTTGGTTACATCCCACTCAGCATTCACAGCAATATCTGTAGAACAGAACGAAATTTCGGGTGAAGTTTGTCGCAGTATGCCATCTACAAGTTTAACCCTTGTAGGTCTGCTATCCTTGAGTGAGATGTAACCATTATCCAGGGAAGCATCAAAGATTTGGTTACCTCTAGTGTCCGTCCTGTTCGACCAATTACTGTGGTGGCCGTTAAAATCGCCTGCAATTATAGTTTTACTCGAAGATAATGAGAATATATTATCCCAATCAGTTTGACAGGTACGAACAGACGACGGACAATAGATGGAGATAATATTGTAATTCGGCTTACAGTTAAGAATTTTGATCGCTACTATTTCTATACCAGAATTACTTACAGTAACAGGAATTTAGTATGTTCTTAAAGATTTATGACACAAAATTGCTCCCCCCCCCCCCCCCATAACAATCCGACCTGTCTTGTCGATAAATGTTGTAACCTCCTAAGTTTATATGTGAGTCAGACTTGAGCCAAGTTTCACTGATTATGCCAAAATGAATTTTCTCTCTGTTTAAAAAAATTTCAACGTCTACCAATTTTGGCATAACACTTTGTGCGTTCCATTGGGCTATGTTTAGTCTAATTTGTTGTTCTTCAGCCATTTATAATGTTATTAATTAAGGACTTAATTATGTTTCCACGCTTTTCAATAAATAACGATGTCATCTCTTCTATAATATACTGTACACTTAAACAGATTTTCTCCTCTAAAGATTTTTTTGATAAGATTAACTCATTAATTTTGAACTAGAACTCTTATCTTTTATCCTTGTATTTTCTTCTGATTCTGATGTGTTTTCTTGCTGATTCTGTATTAATTCTTCTTCCTCTGATTCTTCAGTAGCCCCGTGTACATGTTTTCCTTTTGTTTTATTTCGTTTTTTTCTAGATGTTGAATGACGATGAGTTTCTCTTACTTTTACAGTTTCCTCTTCTTCTTTATTCTCCTCTACAGACATCGCGTTAAGGCTATTCTTATTATTACCCATTAAGATATCTTTGTAAGAAATTCTATGACCTACTTCACACATATCTTTACTCTCTAATATCTGATTGGTAATTTCCTGACGAGCATTACTTAGATGATACAATGTTAAGGCCTTTTTGTAGGTACAATTATTTTGACTCATGATATTTTTTATCCTTTTTTCTTTCATAAATACCGGACATATTTTATCTAGTGCCATATGTGACCCTTTACAATGTGGCTTTGGTTGGTGCCACCTTTAACTTGGAACATAAAAGGTTGACATGCACGAAACCTGCTTCGTCAATAGACCTTGTGTATACGCAAGCGCCATAACCCTTTTGGCTGGCGTCGCTGAACATATGCAACTCTGTAGTAGCAGGTGAGTCACATAGAACCTTTTTCGGGAGTGTAAATGTAGCTAGACAAGACAGATTATTGGCAAACTTACGCCAAGCCCTTTCTATTTCTTCAGATAAAGGTTCGTCCAAGCCAACCTTGTCAAGCCATATTTGCTGCATAATTAGTTTAGGGATAACAATACAGGGGCTGACATAACCGAGTGCGTCAAAGATTTTAAACGATGTTGTTAGAATATAGCGCTTCGTGATTAGGATAGATAGGAGGAACTTCGAAAGAATAATGTAGAATAATGTAGTTTTAGGATTCCACCGTAAGCGTTCGAGGATTCACTATTGATAAGCGTGTCTGTGCAGTTTTCGGAGCACACTTTAAGAACATCAGACGAATTAGATTTATAAGTTCGTAGATTAAAAAACGCTGCCTTATGGGCTTCTGAAACAGATTTTTGAATATGTATAAGTTCCTCCTCAGAATTACAGCCCGTAATCAAATCATCGACGTATAGATCATGTTGTATAATCGGATCCTCGCACTCTTCCCCCGACTGCCAAAGACACCTTGTACTCAAAAAACTTGCGCTTGCGAAACCATAACCATAAGTCACCGTATTTAAACGCAGCACTTTAAGGTTGACGCTCGTCTTCTCTCCATAGAATAAGCTGAAGATTTCGATCTGACTGTCTACCAATATTTGACGAAATAACTTTTCTACGTCTGCTGCTAAAAGATATTTATAGAAACGAGCTCGAATTAGTGTGGAGAAAAGAGAGTCTTGAATTTGAGGCCCAACCATTTGTATGTCGTTGACAGAGAGGCCTGAAGAAGTGCGAGCCGATGCGTCGAAAACGACACGGATTTTAGTCGATTCGCTGTTCTCTCTGAATACAGTATGGCCCACAGATAATGATGAAGAGAAAATCCAAATAAACTGAGGCGAGGTGCACAAAAAAATTAAGACGTTGTAAAAGTAATAAATAAAGAAATAATAACTAGTGTAACAATAGATGGCACTGCGTGTATCTGCATTACGTAGAATAATACTTTGATTTTTTCAAAAAAATTGCTACAATTCCTATCAGGTTTATTTGCAAAACTTATCTACATTAGTTTTGCACTTTTTTTAAAGGGATGCAAACTAAACAGAATAAAGAGAAAGATAAAACAGGTTCTGTTATATAATATAATGTCACAGTCTGGCATACTTGGATAAATGCTAAAATAATATCATGAAATTTGAAAAAATAGGTAAAATATGAATCATAAAAGTAAGGCCATGGGTAAGTTATATAAAAAAAAAAAAGTAACGACTATAGAGATTCAAACCCATACCACCTCTTTCGACAGGCGATCTTTTAACCGATGGCCTATGACTAATCTTATTTATGTCATGGGTTTTCGCTGCTAGCTCCTTCACAGTATAGCGTGATGATAAACATAGCTAAGGTTAGACCCATAAGTGTCTGCAATATTGTAATCTGTAGTGGCTTCTTATATCAATTCCTCGCGTTTGGAAAAATGTGGAACAAAAATATAAATGTTATTTTAACTACGCAAAAACCCATTTTACTTTTTATTTTGACAATATTATGCTGTAAAAATACAGTTCAAAAGAGAAAATAAATACAAAAGTAATATCCGTTGGTGAGGTTTGAACCATGGACTAATTCTCGTTCACAACAGACATTTGTCAATATTGCTCATCCTCCATAGCACATAGCGTAATATTATATAGCCTATAACCTGACCGTACCTATATGGATTGTTGATAAGCCGACCCCCATGTAGTTGGGAAAAGGCTAGGCAGATGATGATGATAATGACCTATATGGATTGTTTACGAAAAATTTAAACAAAATCGGTTCAGTAGTTTTCTCGCCAATTGGAGACATACAGCTTAAGATTTACCTACTATTTTATTATATGTATATGTATATAGATCTAAATAATATGTGGACTTGTCGCAATACGAATGAGTAAAAATATATATGATTCTATTTACCTAGTAGGTTAGTATGAGGTAGATTATAAATAAATAAATCGAAAAATATAGGACACGTATTTTTTTAATCAAATCAATAAAAAATTACGTTATCTTCGTCAATTTTTATTGATTTGATTGAAAGTAACCTATGTCCCTACATAGGTTACTTTTTATTCCGGGAGTATGTTCCCGAGGGCCCACTAGATGCTAGTTTGTCATAATGCCATTGGTTGGTTAGTGATTAACGTACAGATTTAAACGATCGATTCACTTCGGTACAAACAACCCAATGATTTTGTCAAAGCAATGCCAACTTACGTCACACTTTTACGTCTACGGTTTTCGTGGGTTTTTTCATTCAAAGTTCCGTGAAAAGTGCGAAAATCAAAACGTTGTCACTCGTAGTTTAAAACTCATAGATACTAACTGACAATTTAAATCGTTCGCGTAATGGTTATATTTTTAGAGATCAAAGTCGTTAATTGGCACGCACGGTCAGCTCCACCAGTCTTTGCCGGACCGTTGTAAAGAGCGAACGTTGCGCGCGCATTTTAAAACACCGGCGAACTTTATCAAAGAAAACATTGCAAAAGAACTTTCATAGTGTATCTTTCTATTGTTTATTTGTTCGTGTGAAACATGGCTAAGGATCACGTGAAACTGAAGATTGTGAACGAGAATCACAATACTTTGGAGCAAAGTTTTGACGATGAGGTCGAGATGATTTTCGGCAAACCGCCGCAAATGGACACTAAGAACAAAAACCACATAACGAATAATGTTCACCTGATGGACGCCGAACGAGGACTGGATACACATTTTGTAAGTTTTAATGATCTTTAGTTTTCGATGATTACGATTAGATACTGAAGGTGTTTTTTTTTTTTACTTAGTATATAAACCTGAAGAGTTTGTTTGTATGTTTGTTTGCTGGAACACGCTAATCTCAGGAACTACTGTACCGATTTGAAAAAATCTTTCAGTGTTAAATACTTATATATCATCACGCTAAGACCAAAGACGAAGTTGCGCGGGTTACTTAACTAGTTTATTTATATGGTCTTCCCCTTTCTCTATTTCACATTCATATTTGTTTGCAGAGTAGAATCCCTTCTAGTGATAAAAGCCCTGGCTTAAACCAAGAATTCCCACTACGAAACATAGAATAGATTTAAGCAAAGCAACGGTTCAAGCGATCAATCAAATAAAAAAAAAAGTAGCTAACTTAATAATCACACCTTGCAGCGGTCAGTGACCCACCATTTAGCATATCCGTGATTCCCAGTAACGCTGACGTATCTAGCATGAAACTGCACATCCTATGATGACAGTGAAAAAAATGATAACGTATGAAACCGGTCTGCCGAAATTAGAACTGGTTTTGTTCTGGATATCGTTTGGATCAAGTTGATGGCGAAATCATTTCCGTACCTATCAAAATAAACGTATGCTCTGGATACTTGAACACTTGTACAACCTTAATTTTAATAAGGTACTCGAAAATATGCAATATTTGATTAATTAATTGACCTGTTGAAGATCATCTTCAACAAGTAGACGCATTAGTAAACCAAAAAAATACCAAAAACACCGACTTCCGAAATTAAAGTTATTTTATTTATACTTGTTGTGTTTTGTTTTTGGAAGTCGGTTTTGTTTTTGAAAGTCTTTTTGGTATTGCTAATCATCAACGTGTAATGTCTAGGTACCTACAGTCAACTTCACTTTTTAAAAAGCCATTTCCGTGTCCGACAGAATTCCTTTCCGCTGAATACCGCACGGTTTTCCATTTATAGTAGTTTAAATAATTCAACAGCATTTACTTAACATTTCTTTGTTTAGTTTTAAGTTGTGAGCTAACCACAGTTCGACCGTTAAGTCACCACGCACGTAAATGGTTGCAGGACTTGAATATCACTTCTTGACAATTAAAAAGAGGTCTCTACCGTCAGCGCGTAAGAAAATCATCATCATCATCTGCCTAGCCTTTTCCCAACTACATTGGGGTCGGCTTCCAGTCAAACCGGATTCAGCTGAATACCAGTGTTTTACGTGGAGCGGCTGCCTACCAGACCTCCACAACCCATTAACTGGGTAACGCGGTACTTCTTGGCAAGGCTGGAGTCATATTTACTGGCTTCTGACAATCCGTAACGACTGCCAAAGATCTACAAATGACAGCCGGGACCAACGGCTTAACGTGCTTTCCGAGGCACGGAGGAAACTCGGTATGTTAAGATGCTCACCCATCCACAGACCACCCTTGGCAAGCGATGCTTAAACTTAAAGATCGACCCGTGCGGCTGTTATTACTTAGCCACGAGCTCCTCAAAGAGTAGTTTAAATAATTCAACAGCATTTACTTAACATTTCTTTGTTTAGTGTTACGTTGAGAGCTAACCACAGTTCGACCGTTTAGTCACCACGCACGTAAATGGTTGCAGGACTTGAATATCACTTCTTGACAATTAAAAAGAGGTCTCTACTGTCAGCGCGTAAGAAAATGTCGAGCAAAAATCTCGATTAAATGCTGAAAGTGATAATAATAATAAATGACTACTGAAATGTTCACACCGAATACCGTTCCCTAACAATAGGCAAAAGCGAATGTTCACAGTGTGTATTTCTGTTGTCGCTATGACAACAAACAAAAATATAACAACAAATGAAAATCTTATACGATGGTACGAAACCCTTCATGCGCGAGTCCGACTCGTACTTGGCCAGTTTTTTTTGCTCTGCCTTAAACGCCTAAACCGTATTTTTTCGGCACAGCGCCGGAGAAAATGGAATACATTTTTTGACATCACCATCACAGTCCATCTTGCATAGTTTCTGCAAATATTTTTTTAACCACTAGTCCCTATAATATCCAGTAGGGTATTAAGGGATTCTAAAATCCCAATGGCCAAAGCCCTGTTACATTAACAAGCCTATCAATTAAGTGCAGCTTGTAGATATATTGTGGTCTGCCTCAAAGCAGTCGCAGCCGGTTCCATTTTGACCTACATTCCTGCCGTTCAAGCAGGGTTCCGTACCAAAAGGGTAACCAACTGAACCCTATTACTAAGTCTCCGCTGTCCGTCCGTCCGTCCGTCCTTCCATCTGTCTGTCAGCGGGCTGTATCTCAAGAACCGTAATAGGTAGACCGTTGAAATTTTCACAGATTGTGTTTCTATTGCCGCTATAACAACAAAATTACGGTTTATAGTACGGAACCCTTCGTGTGCGAGTCCGACTCGCACTTGGCCGGTTTTTTTTATGGATGGGAAATCATTGAGGTTATAATTGTTTACTAACACGCTGGATCATTGTAGTCCGAAAATAAAGATTTATTGTTATTATTATAATATTGGGAAATCATCAAATTACTCCTTCCACTCTAGGTGGAGCAGAAGGGAGGGTCAGAACTCTTAGTGACTAAATCCCATCAGTGTTCCTTCACAAATGTCCATTGTGTCGCAGGGCGGCGGTGACTCTATCGAACACATTCCGCAACATAACTATTGACCTACATTCTGCCATTCAAGCTTGACATCATGATCCTGCATGTAGTTGACCTAGGGCTTTGGCAGCCCATTCGCAATGGTTTTATAAGGGCTACCAGCCCAACTAAAGACTACACTGTAGCTGCCTCCCTTTACTTCATAGAAAATGAATCAGTTAGATTGTATGCAAAATCGTTGCATTAATTTTATTTGGTTGACAAAGCCATCAGTTTAGTGATTGGATCAATAACACGCATGGGCACGGGACTTTCCTCGCGGTTATTAAAGCAATTCATTATGATGAATCATAATCCTGGATAGGACCTTTGATTAACGGTGTTGGTGGTTTAATAAAAACAGGAATATTATTTGAATTATTAAGAAGCCACTTAGCCGCAATTAAAACCACTCAAAGTATTGATTTTTAGTCATCAATTTATGGTAATCTAGTGACGACTGACGACCATCCCAGGTTTGCCCGAGTTGTTTATACAAATGCCAATAATATAAAATAGCCTATGTCCATCTGGTATAATGTACCTTTTCACACCACCTGCACGAAAATGTCACAATATATGTCATGCAAACTCAACGTAAAGTTAGTCAATATTGCCCGGCGGGTCATAATGAAAGTCAGTGCAATATTATTGTCAATAATGTGATTAGAATTTTTTGAATTTGAGGAGCTCGTGGCTAAATAATAACAGCCGCACGGGTCGATCTTGAAGGTTATGCAACGCTTGCCAAGGTTGGTCTGTGGATGGGTGACCATCTTAACATAACGAGTTTCCTCCGTGCCTCGGAAAGCACGTTAAGCCGTTGGTCCCGGCTGTCATTTGTAGATCTTTGGCAGTCGTTACGGATTGCCAGAAGCCAGTAAATCTGACTCCAGTATTGCCAAGATGTACCATGTTACCCAGTTAATGGGTTGTGGAGGTCTGGTAGGCAGCCGCTCCACGGTAAACACTGGTATTCAGCTGAATCCGGTTTGACTGGACGCCGACCCCAATTTAGTTGGGAAAAGGCTAGGCAGATGATGAATGTGATTTGAATTTGGAACTCAATTTTGAAATCGAAGGGAACCCATCTCTCTTCATGACTTGCGAACAATTTTCTCGTAGTAGGTGTGAAAAGTAATCAAGCTAGCCCAAAGCAAATACACTTTTATCCCCTTGATAAAGGTGTCTTTGCCTTGGGCTAGCTTGAATCCGTCGCTGCATTCAGGATTCCTATATAAACTCCCTCGATGCGCTCGTGAGTTAAACTCTTAACTCCCGAATCCTTCAATGCGTTCGGAATTCAATATAACGCCCGTGACATGAGACACTGCTTTATCCCCTCGTTACATAATCTACTATTCTAATAGCGAAAGAATTGTTCATTCAGGAGCAGTGGTTGAAAGTTTCAGTGCCAGTTTCGTGAGTTTATGTATGTGATTTTCAATACCTTGAATAAGTAGGTTTGGAAATTCGCAAACATTGATCGATAGACATTTTTACTCATTAATAAATCATCAAAAGTTAAGAATCGACCAGATGTAAGATAACGGCATTTTCTTATTTTCCAATGCGAAAGAAAATCAATTACAACATATTAGCTCTTCATGAAGTGATACAATTTCCTGTTAACATTGCACACTTTTCAGAATTTTTTACACGCATTTTACACTAAGCAAACAACTGAACATGTTGTCTCGAATGATTGCGTCATTGCGCAACAGATAATCGTAAGTTTATGCAATGTTTAGATAAGAAAAGCTGGTCATAAGTGACAAGTGAAGATAAACTGTAATTAATTAAATGTAACAAGTGATATTTTAAGGCTTGTATACATGCCAATGACATGTGCATACAAACGGAGCTAACTACACCTCTACGCGCCACTCCGCTACCCGTGTTTATATTTTTTTTATAATAAACATAATACATATTTTTAAAAAGTAACAAAACTAAATTATTTTGGTTTGTATTGCAAAGCATAAGATATTTTTTTTTATGTCTTTTGTTAAAAAATGAAGGAGTAAAATGGTTTCATCTCAACGATTTGAAGGTGATTTGGTGATTTTTTTCTTATCATATGATACTATGATATGTATGATGAACCTATACATAAATTTTGGCTAAACTAAATTACATATCATGTAGATTACTACCTATTTTTTTCAGATGTAATTTCTCAGTAAATGCCGACGAAAAACTGCTTCATCTGTACGCTATTTTTAAGCTTTTTGGAGAGAGCGGCTTTAATGCAAATTTTGGCTTAAGTGGATTGCCTCGCTGATGCAATTGAGTTGCGCTCGCAACGTTGGATCTTGAGGTAGAGATTCATACTTATAAGTTTATAACAATAACAGTATGAAGTTAAAAACATGTTAGGTACGAAACGTTTGTTAAAGTTTCTTAAGACACCTTATCCTACGAAAGATAGATAGATATTTATTTTGTGAAACATGAGTACAGCATACAGGTCTTATAAATAACGATGAGGTTGCACATGTTTTGCCATTTATGGCGTACAAAATCAGTTCAACAATACAAAAAATATTCAATGTCAAAATTTAAATTAAATTTTAATTCTTACATATAAAATAAAGTTACTTACCTTCCAAATCGCCATGTCAAAATTTCAATCGAATTGAAATTCTATTATTATAATTAGGTAATAGTCACGAGGTCAAAGTTAAGTACTTATATATGTAAGTTAAGTAGTTCTTGGATTCTTACAATATTCCATATATTCGCCCATGTCATAAAAGCAATTATCCAATAACCAACAGCCAGCTTTTTCTTAAACATGGGGATGGGAAGTACCTTAAATGCGTTAGGCAACTTGTTATACACCTGAATGGCATTGACATATTATTATACATTTCTCCTAAATAATTGCAAAAAAATTGCATTTCTCCTAAATAAACGGGAAAGGTTGCATGGTTTGATCAGATTTGGATGAGTTAAATCAAGGTTGTCTATGAGCTGGATTACGGCATTGTATACTTTTTATCCCGGAAGTACTTTCCTTTAGGAAATTAATTTAATTCCGCCAAGCCCGTTCTATCATCGGACCACAAGACGTACGACGACGCGCCACCGGTACATGGTGGACATCCCACCCACACGCACAAAACGATTTGGGAACACATTCATAGAGCGTACAGCTAAGGAGTGGAATTTCCTGCCGGAGTCTGTGTTCTTGATAGCTACAACCTGGGAGTCAATAAGTCAAGAGTGAATAGATTACTTCTAGGCAAGCGTGCTCCATCTTCGACCGCATCGTCGCTTACCATCAGGTGAGATAGTGGTCGAACGTATGCCTATCAATAGTAATTAATTTTCACGTGAACGAAGCTGGTAAAACTGATGTCTATAACTTTAGATTAAATAAACCAATGTAAAGCCTTACCTTTCAACACAAATGCTAATTAACTTCAAATGGTTCACGCGGACACAGAGCTAATTAAAAAGTTCATCTCACGGTAATGAAAGCGAATCACGCCTATATTGATAGTTAATGTGAACATACTGGAATCATTGAGAAACTAAGTTGAAACATAAAGGTTTTTGTTCGAGAGAATAATAAGATTGTTTGTTCTATAATGAGGTCCTATATTATTCTAATTAATTCTATTATAGCTGTCGTAGATTTCTACACGAGTAGTGATTAATGTTTCAGTGACTGGCAGTGACGGTTTCCAGTAAAATTAATTCCAATATCCTGGAGCCACTTAGACGAAGGTTCGTCTACTTTAAAAAACTATCGACGCAAGCATGATGCTGATGTCTATTTTACTATAGTAGGAAAATGTAAGCGTTTTGACCTGACGCCTCAGTGCTGCCACCTGGTGTTCCTACATCATTTCAGCAAAACCTTCACTGAATAGAGCCCTCGGGCTGTAGCAGTTTTTAGGTTCCGTACCCAAAGGGTAACCAACGGAACCCTATTAGTAAGCCTCCGCTGGCCGTCCGTCCGTCCGTTAGTCTATCAGCGGGCTCTATCTCAAGAACCAAAATAGATAGACTGTTGAAATTTTCACATAGTGTGTATGAGTATATACTGCCGCTATAACATTTTTGGGGAAATAAACGTCTTTTCTTTCTTTCTTTCCTTTCTTTCTTTCATAACAACAAATTAAATATAAAGGAATTGCAGTTTTTTTTTTTTCGGTAAATGATACGGAATTTAATTTATGTGAGTGACCTCAAAACAATGCCAACCTGTAAATAAATCACTACAGGGCAAAGGTTTCTAAAACTAAGAAGGCATTGATCGTCTCGCTTGCTGCGCTTGAGTCACCATCGCAAATATTGCCAAAATACTACTTAAAACTTATATGCTATTTGAGTCAAACGACGGGAATTCCTACCAAAACATACATTCTCGGTAAAATGGTTATAACTTGTTTCGAAAAAACCCAAAGAGATGGAATCTCACTCTCACCACTTTTACCGGTATAAACTTGTTTTGAAATCGGCCAGTAATAATTGTATGAGCACGGATATACAATGCTAATGATCTTGCAATAACTTTTAATAAGTGATTGGCCTATTGGCTACAACTCCATGAAATAAGGTTTATTTTAAGTAGACACGCTATTTAAGGTTTCTGCTGACAACCGTTCACCTCTATTGTTAAGTAATCATGGAAATAAAAGTATTTATTTATATTTTTGAACAGTAGTGATACATAGGTTGATTTAATGCGACCAGACATTCTCTACAAGTCCACCTTTGGGTTAAAAAGTCTACACAGTGTTAGGTGTACAACAATTTAAAATCGAAATTAATTTCCTAAAGATTACCTGTCCTAAGTTTTGCGGCGAACTGTAGGGCAGTAGCGACCCCACGGACCTGATCTCTCGGGAGAGGATTTGTTTCTCATTTCCGGCTTGCCTTTATTGGCTGGCCGGAGTGAACACTAACGAGGAACAGAGCTCCCACCTCTTTCTTGCTTTAATCGGCCGGTCTGAGTGGAGATTCGCAAGTTCATCAAATGCTCGGGAGAAGGATGTAGCTCCATGTTGGCTCCATAAGTCAATCCTGGAGCGCGCGTATGCGCTGATAGTCCGAAGCCGGCCGACTTATGACGAACACGCCCGAGTAGCTCCATAATGTCAGTTTGACTCGCGACCTCACCGCGAAATGATCTCATGACCTACGCAAGGGCGTCAAACACGAAACTAGGCCACAATCCCAAAACCTACCTGTAAGTAGCTATAATCATTAATTGACAAAACTTTAAAATTTTTGTTTCTGTACCATAAAAACTCATGGTCTAACAATATAGACCTAAGTACTATATATTTAAGGAGGTATTTACCAAAACAGTAAACTTTAAAAATAACTTAACATCTGGTAACACAGATAATATAGCCCCTTCGATCTGCAACTGTGATTTAATAGTTTATTTATAGCTTCTACTTACATGTATAAGTACATAGTTACTACACGTAATACATAAGATATTTCCGCATCCTCATACTGTGGGCCATTGATCATTATAGCTATAGTTGCGGGTAACAAAGAGCTGCATATTAAATTGATACTCAACTGTTCTTGGGCGAGTATCAGCGATAACAATAAATTGTCATAAGTCCAAATTGGATTGACAAGCGTTAGCGAAATGACTCGTGGTCAATCTCAAGTAGGATATTGGACTCTTGACAATTGTTACCACTGTTCAGTCTGATATTTTGACATTTTAGTCGTTTATTTCACACATTCTCTGCTTTTTAAAACAGCACCTGTCGGGAATTGCAACAATTATTATTTATTTATTAATACTTTATTGTACACGAAATAGGAATTACAAAAAGGAAACTTTAAAACTAAAACACATACAATGGGCGGCCTTATCGCATTCCGCGATCTCTTCCTGGCAACCTGGAAAAAAAAACGAATTATAAATTATGTCAGTTATTACAAACTAGTCACATTGTCAGTTTATTAAACAGGGCCCTGAGCTGAGCGCCAATTCCACTAATTTTTAAACATCGTTCTCAATCGCAATCTGTCAAATAAACCTCATTTTTCATACATTTGTGTGTCGGTATCAGGGTCCGAGCCACCAGGCGTTAAGGTTCCAGAGAAAGGAACCTCCTCACAGTACGAGCCGTATCAAGGAGTACCGCCTTCTGTATCAGGCCCTTTAAATCCAACATCGCAACGCCAGTTTCGACAGATGGTCGTCGAAGTTTTTGGCCATCAGGCCGTTCGCGTTAGCAGTAACGACAATTGGCACATTGACAGCCGAATCCATATAGCGACAACCTAGTATGCTAAGTCAAGATACTTGATTTGCCTAGCCTTCACGAGGTTCTCGTCTTACGAGATGGTATTTTTAGTATGAGTAGACTCTCACTATAACACCCAGTTTCTAGAAAGCCAATGAACACACAAATTAGTTGGGATGTACCTAATTGTCTGCTTTCATTTCATTCAGCCAATCAATATTCCAAATTTTCTGTTAGAATTGTATAATTTCCATTTAAAGACTATGTGCTTCCTACATAGGTAGGTACTGTAATGGGGTCATTGGTTTCCTTAACACTAGTTATACGTTCATTGAATCATTATTTATCTTTTGCATAACAATTACGGGAATAGGTGGAGATGCTACATAAACACGGAGGTTCTACTTATTCAGAATTTCCTTATTGTTATTGACATAATGACGTTATTTGCTTTCATTTTAATATAAGTACCTAATAGATATATATAAATCCAAACAGACAAATTTAAATGTTGAATTGTTTAAAATGGAAGATCAATTCAAAATGTATATTGTTCTTTATATCTATGACTAGTTGTCCCGCGCAACTTCGTCTGCGTCACAATTATCTTAGCGTGATGTTATATAGCCTATAGCCTTCCTCGCTGTCCAACACTGAAAGAATTTTTCAAATCGGACCAGTAGTTCCTGAGATTGGCGCGTTCAAGCAAACAAACAAACAAACAAACTCTTCAGCTTTATACAGGGTAATTTGTAAAATACCAGAAACCTCTTAGGCAGTGAAAGTACTCATGATTATAAGCGACTTTTACTTTGGGAAAACTCCGAAAGCTCGAGAAAAATATCAGCTGTTTCATACATTTTCATTGGCTAAATATTGCATTTTGTATGAAACAGTTGATATTTTTTTCGAGATTTCGGAGTTTTCCCAAAGTAAAAGTTGCTTATAATCATGTGTACTTTCACTGCCTAAGAGGTTTCTGGTGTTTTACAAATAACCCTGTATATTAAGTATAAAGTATTTAGATGAATAGGAAAACGACTTGATCTTGTTCCACTATATTTAAAGTTTAGACGGCAATTCACACGCGAAAATTACAGTGTTTAAAGTGGTTTAAACAAATAATATGTTTTAGACACTTCATGGTTCACGTTGTAATACAATAAATTTCAATTTTCCTGAACTCTATTATTCATGCAAAAGCGTTATTAAAATTTAAGATAACGTGCTGATTGTATCCTTATTAGGCAGCACAGAATAAATAAGTCGAACAATAGCTTAGAGCAAGCAAGCAGATATAGTGGAGATTCCAGCCCTTTAAAATTAGATGCATATATGTTAAATTGTGTTTGATTAGTAAATTTTAAGGAACTATATCTGTAGATATACCTTTACCAGAGGAATACAGGAAAAAGCTAAATAGATGGCGTGTTTATCTTTAGCTTTCTGAGGCCTGCTTAATGTTCAAATTTAGTAGTAGTTTTTCGAAAATCATGTCTACTAACGGGTTTTATAATAATGACAATATGAAAATGTCCTTCTACCACGATTCTATTACGAGACCATTGACCGACCAATAATCGACCATTATGAATTAGCAGATAACGAACTTTTAGCAAAATGACAATGGGATCGTGTTGGAATGACGAATTTATAAAAAATAGCAGACTTGGGGCGCTGATCAGTGGTCTATCCCATTTCATTATAACGTGAATGTTCCGGCATGTAAGTAGTGTGGCATTCTGTCGGTGTCATTTTCGTAATCGGAACCATAATGTACAAGTTTAGGCAGACTTTTATACTGATAACTAGGCAAGCGTACGTATCTTCAACCACATCATCGCTTACCATCAGGTGAGATAGTGGTCAAACGCGTGCCTATCAATAGTAAAAAAAAAAACATGTGGACCATTTTTTTTATTTGAGCTAGGTTTGCTATTACTCGTTACTCTGATTGACTCTAGTTTCGGTCAGTTCACCATGTTTTTAGGTTAATACCTCACCATCTGCCGAAGTAGAGATCAGAAGCGCACATGCGTGGAAGCAAAGCTAGGCAGATGTGTTATAATACGTCACAAAAATCAGTCTTACGCAATAAGAAATAAAGAATGATGACTGTACTAAACGATCATTGAATGAGTGAATTTCAATGCTAATTGTAGGCAACAAGTGCTTAAGATATTGCGCAATTTTAGTCATCGACTTGCAAGAATAAAATAATGGTTAGCTGTGGTTGAAGAAATTGATGAAATGTTAGCAAATGATGTAAGTTCTTGTAACTGGGTCTGAGAAAAAAAAACATTAAAAAAAATATATAAGTAACCGACCTCCAAACAAAACACTACAAAGTTTATGAAACAATGAATGAAAGTTCGAAAGAATGATTATTTCTGAAATATTCTATCTTTCGAACTACATGAACTTAGAGGGCTATATTGATGATTAAAATGGTTATAATTCTTTAGATAAATACGCGTTACGGTCGCAGATCGCATTTGGTCCACATACAGCTTCACACTGACCGGCAAATTGCAAAAAACATAAAAATATTTGAATTTCGCGGGCTACCCTGGAGCATTCACCTTAAAACACAAGAAATTACACTTGAAATTACAACACACAACAAAAACTCGTCACGGCGGTAAGTAGTTAGAATTTTGATTGATGAATGACGTTTGACATTTATTTCTGACATATTTATTTACCGGCAACGAGACGAAAGTGACATTGTTATGACAGCAGACAGTTATATTTCTATGATCTGTAACTAAATCAGTGCGACGCCATGTTAAAAAGTAATTTACAAACATCAATTAACTACTACAACAGCAAACATTTAAATGAATTAAATGTATTTTTCCCGAATTCTACGGATTTTTCTCTTTTTATATATGAAGTAATGTAGGTACGACCTCTGGCCCATTTTGAAACATCTCCTTTTGTAGAATCGGATTAGCGAGAGAATTCCAAAGTACTGATAATCGTTACTATTTAGGATACGTAGTATCTGAACTTGATTGCCAGTAGAAGTAGTAGGTAGCACATGACGGTAGCTGACTGTGGTAGTTTTGGTAGTTGGTCACAGGGATTTTCAATCGACTTTCAAAGAAGGAGGAGGTTCTCAATTCGGTGGGTTTTTTTCAGGGTTCCGTACCTCAAAAGGAAAATATCATAAATATATAATACAATATTATTATTATAGGATCACTTTGTTGTCCGTCTGTCTGTCAAGACCCTTTATCTCGGGAACGCAAGGAGACATCGAGTTGGAATTTAAACCATATACTCAAGTCTACGGGCGATTTCAGAAAACCCGATCCATTTGCTATCATTGGTTGAAGAGTTCCGATGCCCACCACCGAAGTTCTTCATCAGATCTTCACCAAATAAAATTGACCAGTCCGGGAAAATACTCTTCCAAACAAACAAAGAATCATCCAAATCGGTTAACAATTGGCGAAACTATTGCTGAACAAACATTTTCATGGGATCCCATCATCAGATCCTGACTTATACCTTTCATCATCAGCTCAGCAACATGAGACGATGATTACCAGGCACAAATATCTGAATTGCGTCATGAAAAACATTGTGTGCCTATAAAATTTGAGGGTTTCCCTCGATTTTCATGGTATCCCATCATCAGATTCTGACTTGGTGACAATGGGACCACCTCAGGAGTATAGGCTTTCGAAAAAAGAAAGAATTTTTAAAATCGGTCCACAATTGGCGGAGAAATCGATAAACATACATAAAAAAAAATACATACAGCCGAATATAGAACCTTCTCCTTTTTGAAAAAGTCGGTTAAAAAACAAAGAAACGAAACCGAAAACACCGACTTCCTAAATTAAAGTTATTTTATTTAGAGACTTGTAAAAGTTTTAATCGGAGCATGAGCTCAATAAAATAATTATCCTATGAATTCCAATCAGTCTTTAATTTCTCGTAATTTCCCGTGGAACGTATGATGATCTAACCAGCTGTTCCACATATTGGTGGAGGCGCCGGGTATCGATCCTTGTTGGCAGGTTTACGTGACCAAAGAAAGGCATTACGGTAGGCAAAAGTGAGCGTCAACAATACGAATATACCGTATTGCACAGTTCATTGCACTAAAGTGACGTGCATGCCTGAAAATGTTTCCCACAAATTGTTGATACCTATAAGTTCACGTAATTTGCCTAAGTTGGTATTATATTATTACGACGGACATGCCTACTGTGACGAAATTTTAATTATCCTTGTGACGTAGATATGAGTATTGAGTGCAGGTACCTACATAAGTTGCCCGAAACTGAATTAATAGAATTTTAATTATTTGGAAACGGAATGTTTTAAGAAATTGACACCTTGTTAAGTTTCCGAACATCCGTAAGAAACGGGACCCTTATAGAATCACTCGGGTGTCTGTCTGTCACAGCCAGTTTTCTCCAAATCTACTGGACCGATTCTGTTGAAATTTGGCACGCATATGGCGTTCTGTGACCCAAATACGGACGCTTTACGTAAATAAATAAATTTTGAGTAAAGCGTCACTTTTGGGGGTCAAACTAGAAAATAAAAATAATAAAGTTTTTAAACTGTATCGTGTGACATATCAAATGAAAGAACTTATTGTGAGGGTTTTAACTATATTATTTTCATAATCTTAAAATAAATAGCTTAGAAGTTTTTCAAGAAATTAGACCAGATTAAAAAGAAGGGGCCGGTGGGATGAGGTCGTGGACTTCTTGGTTCACACTCTATGGTTAGGGAATAGATGGAAATAATCACATTATGGGCCACGACGACAATTGGTTTTATTTAGGTCGGTAGTACTTAAATTGGATCATAATTTTTTAATTATGTCACATTTTTACCATTACTAGGTTCCTTTAATGTAATTAATTTAATTAAACATTTTGCACATAAAAGGTACTTATGATTAAGGCCTAAGGCATTCTCTACTACTATCAAGTATGCACTCATAACTTCTATCAACCAAGATTGTTACAAAAAAAATGGCGGGGACCGTCATTGGACGTGTTCACGGTTTTTTTACTTGGAAAATCATAATAACTATGCTAACACGAAACGCGAGTTTGTGAGGATAAATAGATGGATTAGAGGTAACAGGATCAGCCAAAATTAACCAAATCAGTTATGTGCGATACGACAGCTTTTTTTTTTTTTGCTATTGATAGGCACGCGTTTGACCACTATCTCACCTGATGGTAAGCGAGGATGTGGTCGAAGATGGAGCACGCTTGCCTAGAAATAACCTATTCACTCTTGATTTAAAGACTCCCAGGTTGTAGCTATCAGGAAACACAGACTCCGGCAGGGAATTCCACTCCTTAGCTGTACGCACTAAGAATGTGTTCCCAAAACGTTTTGTGCGTATGGGTGGGATGTCCACCATGTACCGGTGGCGCATCGCCGTTCGTCTTGTGGTCCGATGATGGAACGGGCTTGGCGGAATTAAATTATGCAATTCCGTCGCACATTCCCCAAAATGCAACCGGTAAAAAACCGACAGGCTAGCAACTCGTCGTCGATGTTCAAGACTTTGGAGCTTCGACGCGACGATGATCCTCTTGGCTCGTTTCTCAATTGACTCAAGGGCATCAAGCTGGTATCTGGCAGATCCATCCCAAACATTGACAGAAAGCTGATTAATTTCAACTGTAGAAGGCTTGGTCTGAGGTAATAGGCATGTTCCTCATACCTACCTACCATTTAGCGGATTGTAAATTCAAAATCCATTAAAAGAAAATGCAGGCGAATAGACTTTCTATGTGTGTGTATTTCTTTGTGTGTGTGTGTGTTTCTTTGTGTGTGTGTGTGTGGGGTTTCGCTCTCGCTTGTTTCCTCCTCCAAAATTTAACCGATTTAAAAGATATTTCACAAACTGAATAACAAGGATGTATACTGTGTTCCTATGTTTTTCTTTGTTCATTAATATTTGCCTGTACACTAGGGCTCTGTTGACAGCGGTTTGTCGGACAATTTTGAGCATTTTTGTGGGTTCTAGTTAAAACACGGTTAATATATCTTATTCAGTTTATGAAATATCTTTTATGAACAACCAGTAAGTGTCTTGCAGAATTTCGCAGTAGTCTTACAACCTATACAGTCATACTAAAGACATTGAACTACTTACTGCAAACATCTTGTTGAAGTTACAATGAATCACGTAAACCACAACCTCCCTTGATGGCAACCAATATTTCTTAGAACAATTATGTCCTATAAGTTAACATGTATGGCCCCTGTGCACTTTCTAGCGCCATTGTTCCATCATCTCTTTTTTGCTATTTAATAGTTTTTTAGAATTAATTTTTAGAAAAAAAAATTTAGGGTCCCGTACCCAAGAGGTAACCAACGGAACCCTATTACTAAGCCTTCGTTGTCCATCCGTCTGTCTGTCAGCGGGCTGTATCTCAAGAACCGTAATAAGTAGGTAGACAATTGAAATTTTCAGCGATTGTGTATTTCTATTGCCGCTATAACAATATACAATAAAAATTAAGGTTTATGGTACGGAACCCTTCGTACGTTAGTCCGACTCGCACCTGGCTGGTTTTTTTTGTCCCTCTGCAAGGCATAGACCTCCCCTTTCTTCTTCCACGTCTCTCTATCTTGATCATCACCTTCACTGCGGTTGACCTTGACGGCCACTTCCTCCCTCATGCGACCAGTGAGTGACGATCTTCGCTTATCTCTCACGAGACAGTGTTATTTATAATTCTTAATTTTTAAGAAATTGTTTATTTGGGAAATACAGATAACAACATTCATTATAACAAACTATATACACTTAAAATAAAACATCCTCACTAAAATATGGTGTCAATAAATTCGTCCGCATTGCTGTCCACTGTCTGAGCCTAAAAGACTGGCGGCATTGCCACGTTGTATGGCAATGCTTGTCCTCTATCCGAGGTGTGTCAACTAAGCGTGTAGAAAGGTCTTTAAATAAGGCATGACCCCTTGAATCCCACGGTCCAACACCTTCAACCGAAACGGCTCAAAAATATAATTGCCAACAAGGTTACTTTATTTTCGCCGTTTACCATAAATCTATACTTCTATATACTAATACACAAATTTATATAAAACTTAAGAGTTTGTTGGTTTGTTTGCTTGCTTGAACGCACTAATCTCAGCAACAACTGGTCCGTATTGAAAAAATATTTCAGTGTTACATAGTCCATTTATATATATCTAAATTCCATTTATATCTATCTATATATCATTACGCCAAGACCAATAGGAGCGGAGCAGAAGTAGCTCGCAGGTCAACTAGTATAGGTAATGAATAAGTTTGGAAGTAGGTACATAGTTACGTAAGTACAGGTAAATAGATACCTACGCAATTAAATACATAAGTGCACAATTAAACTACCTACCTATAAATCGGTCAACCGCAAATAAACTTAAAGGTCTCAATTATTAACACAAATTATTATATTTGTTGGTTTTGTCTTTTGGTTAGCAATGTTTGGCATATTCAGGCTTTTCCTCTACTACATGGGAATACATTGTAACTTAAGCGAAAACTTTGAAATCCTTCATCTCGAAAATGCATGAACCCAAGATTCTTTTGTCCGAATTTAGTTTTAAAAAGTTTAGAACGACAAAGAAAATCTTTAAGGAGTCTACACACCAAACCCGCCGACCCGCCGACACAGCCCGGCGGCTTGGTGTCGGCGACCCAAACCCGCCAACCCGCCAACATGTCATGGGGCTGTGTCGGTGAGTTAGTCGGCGGCAAGAAATCAGTACAACTTTTTTAGTTAGTGATTGCAGTGTGTACGAACGTGACGTGTTGTTTTTCTCGAATATTGCAGCCTACAATAAACATGGATACTGATGCTGATCTAATAATAGCAGCATGTGGAATAATTTTAGCTGGGTCCCTGAAGAGAAAACGACAGTGTTGGGTTAGACCAAGCTTAATGAGTCGGCGGGCAACTGAGCGTGCGCGTACGCAAGTCGCCGGCCATGCCGCCGACTTGCACGCGCGGGTACGAGTCGCCGACATGATTCTTGAAGCAAAGTCGCCGACACCAAGCCGCCGGGCTGTGTCGGCGGGTCGGCGGGTTTGGTGTGTAGACTCCTTTAAGTTTTCACAAAGTCTCTCAGGTTCAGCTGTTTAATGGAGGCTCATAGTTTTCAGGTTTAGTTTCAGGAATTAGGGTTCACCTTGACACAATGGAGCCTCCACGGGCGGTGATACCGACTTTGCATACGGGGCATAGCCTTCGCAAAGGGTGGCAGGTTGTCACCATTGGTTCAGCAGTTTAATATCACTCTTTTTTTTTCTTTAAACTCTTTTTCGTAAAAGTTTTAAGCTAACTCTTTAAATCTAGGTAAAGGACCAGAAAGATTTTAGTGAAGAGAAAACGCTCTTAAATATTACTAACTTCTTATCGTGTGGCAGTAAGGTCTCACGACCCCACACGCCCTAGTGTCAGAGTTTCTAAACCGCCTCAAGGGCCTCGGACATGGTTCATTTGACGACCACCATTTGGCGGCCGAGACCACCGACTTATACGTGTCTTCCGAAGCACGGAAATAATATTACTAACGAAATGTGGAAGTACTTACTAATTAAATTACTATTGTGTGGGTGCACCTCTGCCAAATCCATCGTGGAATACACACATGCACGATGTTATGTTTTGATTTTAGTATATTAGAGAAACTGTTTAGTTTTTTAACAAATAACTAAACAGTTCTCTCAAAAGATCTTGACATTAAACATCATTTCATCATTAATTCATTGCTTAGCGCTACATTTGATTAATCTCCGACCACATAACAAAGACGGGTTCACTGTCCTCCGCCAACACATATTGACTCATTTTATTACATAGCTTGTATTAACGTAGCCTTCATGTCATCTCTACACACAAAAAATATACCGCACTAGTTTTAGGAACTACAGTGATGAATGATTCGCCTGTTTCTACATATTGTCATAAGATTTTGTAATCCCTTCGTAACATCATGCCTGGCTTGCCCGATGGAATCGGCAGAGGTGTTCGTGTACCTAACTAAAGCTTTTCCACATTTTTAGGGTTCCATACCCAAAAGGTAACCAACGGAGCCCTACTAAGCCTCCGCTACCCGTCAGTCCGTCCGTTTGTCTATCAGCGGGTTGTATCTCAAGAACCGTAATAGGTCATGATCTGCCTAGCCTTTTCGCAACTGTATTTGGGTCGGCTTCTAGTCAAACCGGATTCAGCTGAATACCAGTATTTTACGTGGGGCTACCAGACCTCCACAACCCATTAACTCAATAAATAACACGGTATTTCTTGGCAAGACTGGAGTCAGATTTACTGGGTTCAGACGATCCGTAACGACTGCCAAAGTTCTACAAATGACAGCCGGGACCAACAGCTTAACGTGCTTTCCGAGGCACGGAGGAAACTCGGTATGTTAAGATGGTCACCCATCCACAGACCAACCTGGGCAAGGGTTGCTTAACCTTGAAGATCGACCCGTGCGGCTGTTATTTTTTAGCCACGAGCTCCTCAAGAACCGTAATAGGCAGACAGTTGAAATTTTCACAGACTCTATTTCTATTGCCACTATAACAACAAATAATATATATTAAGGATTATGGTACGGAACCCTTCGTGTACCATAAACCTGTCCGACTCGCACTGGGCCGGATTTTTATAGGAATATTTAATTCCATGTGTAAGGTTGCCATTTTGCCATTAATCGGGCATAAATTCAGACTCCAGACAAGTGTTTTTTTATACGGTTTTTTATATTTCTGTGCCAGACTGCCACTGGGAATTTCCCTGAGAAACCCAGTAACACTGCTAAGCAGTAGAGTTTCCGAAGACCACTGGCCACTAGACCAACGCAACGGGTCGTCGATACGTAATCTATGCCTTTACCGTTCATGATAAAACAATTTAAATTGAAATACTTACATTTTGTTTCCTTATGTTGGTACCTTAGGTATGTAACTCTACAGTTCAACGGCTAAATTAATAAATATAACCCCATATTTACAATTTATATGAAAACTTGATTTGCTAGATAAGTAGATAGCCAGTAGGTATTTCTTACTATATTAATTTATTAGTATCAGTCCCGTGACGAAATACAGAGTACAGTCCCTTTTGGATGAAATTTCATAAAACTATTTATGCAATGTTGTCCGGTAACAGCGTACCTACAAGAAGGCTTAGATTACAATACACTACCGGATATCACGCGGTTTCGCCCGCGTAGTTCCCTTTCCCGTGGGATTACGGGGATAAAATATAGCCTTTGTTACTCGCAGATAATGTAGCTATCCATTGCTGAACATTTTTTTCAAATCAGTCCAGTAGTTTGTAAGATTATTCGTTACATACAAAAATACAAATCTTTCCTCCTTATAATATTAGTATAGATATCTTAAAAGACATCATTTGCTACATGTTTGCCGCTTGTTATGGTACATAAACAAAGGTTCAAGAGCCAGGCGAGGTTTCAGGCCATAACCTGCGTCAGAGCATAATGATCTCATCGTTTACTGAAAACTGATTTAAGAAAAATCATCGCTAGCGGTTTACAACAAATTTAGTTTACCCATTATTACGCAGTTTCTACACAGTTTCGCGAAACCTAAACAAACAGTAAATTAATGTGAGATCATGAGTCACTGAAAGTTCTTTAAGTTTTCCTCATTCATGAAAGTGGTTTGAAATAATTTCGGATGAAACAGGCAGTGTCTCGGTGTTTTACTTTTTTGTTTAATTTTGAATGTTGTGTTGTGTGCCGTTAAATAAAGTTCAGTTGCGCTAGAGCACTTCAGAATGTTGTGCTATCGTAAACTACAGAATATACTAAACCCCTTTTACAATTTGATTGTCTGTTAAAAAAAATAATTAAACCTGTCACAAATTAAACTCAAGTCACAATTGGTCACAATAATTTTGTGATTTGTCGTGCGTGTTTCGTGCTTCCCGTTTGTTAAACTGGGGCTCCCACTGGCTTCACTGATATATTTCATTAAGAGAACAACAAGCCATAACGTAAACTGTGCTCTATTAGAAATACAAAACCTTGTATTTGAAGATAATATTTTTGGCACAATTAGTGAGGAAGTGTCAGTTTTTGTTTGTATTTCCAAACGTGCGTGGGCGCAGCGCTGCCTAAACCGGTGTCTTGAGGTCATTGTCAAGGGCGGACCTCATTGATTTGAGTTCAACTCAAATGTATGAATAACATGAATATCCAAGACGAAATCAAATTCATTCATTGACTGACAATGCACAGCTGTACCTGGATTAGAAGCATAGCTCAGGAACACCATATGATTGAATGATTTTTGGAAATTCGACCCCCAAAATTAAATAATGTATAAATTTCAAGGAAAATTGGTCACTCTTCGGGTACACGGCTATTAGCTATATAATTAATTCAAGTGATTCCCACCAATCCAATTGCTGTTTATCTTTTAATTACTACAACAAACTAGATACCTACTAAATATTTCGATATGTTAAGTAATTATTTACTAACAGATCTGGGGCACAACGGAGGACTTGGTCAAGGTCAATAGCCTAATTAGCGCAGATTCTGTGCAACTAACTGATGTCCTAAATTCTTTGGAGTGACGTTTGTAAACTATTAGTAAAATGGGAGCATTGTAGTTGCACGCGTAAACTCTTTCCCACTCTCCCTATCCAGGTGGGTAGAAACGCAGCGATCGTGAAATAAGTACATCGGGAAGCTGCTTCGCCTCTTGTTGTGTTGCTGCATCATATATTCTTTATTGATTTAAAGGAAATTATGGGTGGCAACACTGAAGTGTCATTATCAAGAACTTCTATTTTACTCATGAGAATTGAATTTGCAACACCAGATGGCTCAGTCAACGCAGCGCACCTTCTCTTACATTAAATAGATAAAAACCTCATGTTCACGGCTATCGTTAGCTGAACACGGTTGCTTAGTAGTAAGTCTGAGAAGATGATGTGTAGTTTAATGTTTTGGCGCCTCGTCTAGGTACAAAATACACGCGTCAGAACCAGAAATAGATTTAGTTGTTTACAAGTTTGAGTGAGTGAACTATCTCTCAAATTTGAGGTAAATTGGCAATGTTTAAATTCGCCTGCAGTCGAAGTTGATAACAAGTACTTACCTACATAAATATCATCAGAGTTTGAACAGTAGGTAATAAACAACAGAACTTAGGAATGCTAGAATCTGAGAGGGACTCGTGACTATTAAACAATAGGCCGCACGGGTCGATCTTCAAGGTTAAGCAACACTTGCCGAGGTCGCGTGTAGATGGATAATACCTACTACCACGGAAAGTACGCTCCTAGGAAATGTGGTCCCGGCTATCATTTGCGGAACTTTGTTTGTCTCTGCCTCTTAGTCAGAAGCCCGAAAGCCTACTGGAACTGAGCCGTTTCTTATACATTATCTGAATAATACGTACAGACAACAAAGCTATTTGGTATGCAAGCTAACTTGCAACTACTTTACTTTTAGACAATGTGAGTGTGCTGAATAGATAATTTCTGTACACCACACTCGTAAGCATCAAAAGCTTAAAAAGTTATATTGCACACATTAGAAATAAATATTGGCAGTGCAGTGGAGAAAATATTACTTTTGCCTGTACCTTTGTTGACTGTACCTATATGATATAGCGGCATCAATGCTGCATCAAATCTACATAGCAACAAAAAGAATCGCGACGATTCAACTTACTCACTTTAGACAACAGCCCGAATATTAACTATAGGCCAGTTGCCCGCCAGACGCAACAACCGCCTGGTAGGAGGATCCTCCCTTTTCAATGGAGGTTTGCGGGACTTTACTCTCTGTTCCGCATACCTCTAAACTCCACAACTCGCTACAATTGTATAAAACTTTAAACTATAGTTCTATCAAACTTTCAACAATTATAAGTAATATAAATGGGTAGATATTCAAGTTTCCTCATATTCCAATAATTGCAAATAAGGAAAACGCAGCTCTTTTTTCAAAGATCTCTCAACTTCAGAATAAAATGACTAGCAATGTAATTAATTAGTAAAGAACTAACGGTTTCGAAATATCAAGGTTAGTTTCCATGAAGATTATGAGGGGAAATACATTGCTTATATGAGTTCATAATAATTTGAACCTTAGTCTCTAAAGGAAGTAACGTCAGTAAGAAAGAATTAAAAGTGCGTTTGTGCACTCAACGGAACCGAACTGCACTTTACAATGATTCATGATAAAATTAGCCTTGGTAAGGACCGCAAAGACTGGGATTTCCAAGTACCTGATGATTACTTGATTAGTCGTATTCTGAGCTGGAATTGGCCTCACACCCTTCCCAGTATTGAGAACCTTGAGCGGCGCGGGTTTTCTGCGGATGAGTTGCCATTGCGGGGTTAAAGTCTTGGTTAGGATAGGTCCATTTCATCACACTCTGCACTCCTATTAAACTAAGAAAAATTTACCAGAAATTCCTTCAATACTTGTAAAGAGTCAAGAGTAAATAATGGGTCTTCAAGGCAAGCGAGTTCGTCTGCGTCACATTTTTCATAAATGCTAAGCTCCTTTTGTTCGTAGCGTGATGTTAAATGGGCTATCCAATACTAAAATAATTTTTCAATTTGAACCAGTAGTTCCTGAGATTAGCGCGTTCAACCAAACAAATCAAACTCTTCAGCTTGTAATATAAAAAAATCATCACCTGCCTAGCCTTTTCCCAACTATATTGGGGTCGGCTTCCAGTCTAACCAGATTCAGCTGAATACCAGTGTTTTACGCGGAGCGGCTGCCTACCAGACCTCCACAACCCATTAAATGGGCAAGACTGGAGTCAGATTTACTAGCTTCTGACAACCCGTAACGACTGCGATAATATAAAAAATTAAGAATCGTAATATCGGAGTTATTTCCGAATTGCAAAATAGGTACCTAGATACTTAAAGATTGACTAACTATACGACATATTTTGGTAACACAAACATTGACTCCCGCGCAGTACAAGCGCGAGGTTCTTAGTTAAAACCACCATTACATATTTATTATTTAAATCAGATGCTTCACACCTGTCTTGTATTGAATACCTTGGTGTTCGACCCTGATCAAGTATATACCTACATGACAATAGGTATATACTTGGCATCAATCATCAATTAGCTAATGGTCAGCTGATTGGAAAAGATACCTAGGTTTGAAAAGTTAGTTAAAAAGTTTTTCGAAAAGAATTTTGAGAGAAATTTAGTGATTTCTCACCCTCTTTTTTACGGCTCGCGTATTCAGTCTTTTCTCTCAGGGCCACATTGGGCTTGTATCATTGTCATGATGGGCGGCAATAACATACAGTAAAAGAAAATTAAACATTTAATATTTTGATAGTATCTACATGAAAGGGACTTTTGAATTTGCGACAAAAGGACCGTTTTCATATAGCTTAGGCCAACTTTTTCACGTTGACAGTGGGTGAGGAATAGTCCGAATAGTCTCAGCAATCTCAGCAATAAATCGTCAAGGAAAATCAAATCAATATACCTAGTATAGATAAATACACATTACCTAATATACTTACTGACTAAATATTAGCATCTATCATTTTCTATGGCACAGGGCCACACGGAAAAGCCTGGCGGGCCACTTGAGTAGAGATACACACACTGAGTAAAATAGCTGCAAATAATAATCAAATATAAACAGTTAATTCTAATCTAGCTCTCCTACATCATACATTGTTATTGTCCCACTGCATGCAGAGCAAAGGTCTCCCTCTCCGTCTTCCATTAAATTGTCTGTGTCATCTCTGTCTGACATAGACAAATCCCATAACAAATAAAAAAAAAACTGTCGTCAGCTAGTCTTGTCTGTTGGGGTCAAGTCAAGCACACCCCCCACACCCCCAGCCTCTTCATTTCCTTGATACTGAACTGTTGTCTGAAATATTAATGTATCTTTTACAGAACACCATCAACGGCAGCTTGGGAGAGAGTGATCTGGAGCGACCCACACAGCCTCTCCTCGAGCCCAGCAGAGAAAGAAACATGCCTCCGTTAGCTGGTCAGTAATAAAACATAACCTAAATTGTCATTGTACATTTTTATTATAACTCAAATTTACGATCCCCCCCTAACCCCCCTAAAACGGCTCCTTTTTATATTTTCCGTAATAAAAAAAAGAACCGTTATAGGTAGGCAGTTGAAATTTTCACAGATTGTGTATTTCTGTTGCCGCTATCACAACAAATAATAAAAACTAAAGTTTATGGTACGGAACCCTTCGTGTGCGAGCCAACTCGCATCTGGCCGATTTTTTTAAACATTTCCACGTGAACTGGTCTTGTTAACTCCCTTTGAACAAGGGTTACAGTCTTCTCTGTACTGATGTATTTCATTGATTTTTTTTCTGTTTTTTATGCAGCTGCTATGTAATGACATACAGCACCCGGATCCACTCAAAGTTGACTGGTAAAGAATTTCTACCCTAAAGCATTAATGCCACCGTGCAGAATATTTTTTTCTAATTCACTCAAATAATTTTGGAAGAGACAAAAATTAAAACGTTTTCTGAGGACGCAACATCCACAGGTCCTTTTTTCTGTTATGTGGTAACATCAATCCAGCGCTCTTCAAAAATGTTTAATTTAGCTTCCATGCTTCCATAAGGTAACCGATGCATGCGAGACGCACAGGACCGGCCGTGGTGGCTACGCTTGGAGCGAGGCCTATGTCCAGCAGTAAAAGTGTTTCGGCTGTTATAATGATGATGAGCCTTCATTTGGTTTTCCCGGGAAATATCCGATTTAGTTCTAAACCTTCCTCTATCTAAATAGCCTCATCCTTGACTCCCCAGGACCAGAGATAGATGACCTGGACGGCGACCCCCCGAAGGACGCCACACCCTTCCCCGGCATCGACGACGGCCTGCTGGAGACCAGCGACAAGAAGCCTGACCCACATAATGCGGACCACGGTAATGCTCTTGTTCATCCCTTTACCTATTTATTTGTTAGTATGGGTATGGTCCAAAATAGTTAAATAAGTGACAGACTGTCCCACAAGCATCTTCTTCACGACAAGCATAATTCACCAATACCACATAAATTCACGTCAAACGTATTCATTAATGAAGATTTCAACCAAACTAATATCATAGATGCGACAGTAACTCTGTTTTGGTCTATTTGTTACGTTTTAACCCCTGCACCGCTGAACATATTATGTTGAATTTTAGAACTTTGGGAAGGACAAATTATTTATTTTTCACCCCACAAATGGACCCCCCCCCCCTTCCCAAACAATTATGAATTGCGTCTTTCGTTCTGGTGACGGCAGTTGCAACTTTGCAAGCAATTTAGCCAGTACGATAGCTTGGGATCATTTTCGACACACGAGTGAAGGCTCAGGCAAAAACTATGTAGTTTTCAAATCAATATCACTATGTGCGAAACGATGTGAATTAATAGGAAATATATTCCTACCGGATCAAACATCATTCGCAAATTCACATGTTTTTTTTTATTAATGATGGGTTTGCTCTTGACTCTATTCTATGTCAGAGATGACAGAGACAAAGTCTACGATGGAGCGAGCCTACCCAGAAGGAGCCTGTTACATTCAAGTTACTGAAACATAGCTAGATACTATTTGAGTACTCACGTCAGAACATACCGTGCTAAGCCCGCATAAAATGTAACAGCGATCTTTACATTAAAATGTAATACAAACGAACATAATTATCTAATTAGTATATCTGCATTCGTCCCTAAATCGGCCATTGTCACAGTTCTGCTAATTAATACAATGTTATCAAACACCTCATTGTGACTTCTTTAAATAAGGGTCACCGACATATGATGTACCTATGTACCTCACTGCACTGATAAGACTGTGTGTGGACCACAATAATATTGGGTCACCAGTTATCTTTGACCGCCATGACGCGAAAGGATGTGGTCTCAGTTGCTGTGATAATTATGTCTTATCATTTGGTATAAATAAAAGGTAAACTTTGTGAAAAACTTAGGTAGAAATAGGAACAATCGAATACAAAGTAATCGAAATAATTAAGCGTAGGTACCTAATAAAGCGCCGGTATGGGCGCCTACTTTGAGGAAGCAACCGGCCCGTTACCTCAACGCGTCTCAGAGGGTCATGGCCATCCGGCTGGCCCGGGGATACCGCACGGTCTCTGGCGAGGCGGCGAGCCTCCTTGCCGGACTGCCGCCATGGGATCTGGAGGCGAGAGCCCTCGCACACATTTACGAGTGGCGCGTGGAGGCGCAACGCCGGGGCGAGACACCTCTGCCGCGGCAAATCGCAGCAAGGCGGACGGAGCTCCGGCAGGATCTCATGGCGGTATGGAGACAGCGACTGTCGCAACCCAGCGCTGGGCACGCAACAATCCAGGCGATAAGTCCCCTCTTTGAGGAGTGGCTGGAGCGGCGCCACGGCGTCCTCACCTTCCGCCTGACACAGGTACTCACCGGACACGGTTGTTTCGGGAGATACCTGTTTCGGATTCGGCGGGAGGACGCGCCCGGGTGTCATCACTGCGAAGATCGCCCGGAGGACACGGTGGAGCATACGGTGGAGGTCTGCCCTGCTTGGGCGGAGCACCGCCGGGTCTTCGTAGAGGCGATCGGCGACGGCGACCTCTCGCGACCGGCCTTGGTTCAATCTTTGGTCCGGAGCGAGGAGGCATGGGAAGCGATCACCTCCTTCTGCGAAGCAGTAATGCTAGCAAAGGAGGAGGCCGAACGTGTGAGAGAGAGGGAAACCTCCCGTGTCCCGTCCCAGTCGCCTCAACAGAAGAAGACGCCCCAGGCGCCGGCAGTCGCAGGACGATTCCCGGCCGCCGTAGGACGGCGAGCAGTGGGTGGCTCGCCGTCTGATCAGAACTAGGCCCGGGTCGGCGGCGCGCTGCGATCCCAGCGCGCCTCAAAGAGATGTCAGCGTGGAAGACGGGGCCCGCTAGGGCAGGTGCCTGCTGGGGCTGCGGAATCTGTTCGAAAGAGGTGCCGTAGCCTTGGAATGCAAAGGGCACCAGGAGGAACACGGATGGGTTTTAGTCAGTAAGAGTCCCGAGCGAGAGGAGCCATTTGGTGATTTCCCATCCTTAAAAAAAAAAAGGTACCTATTAAAATTGCAATCGTAGATTATCTCGTAGCCAAGTGCTACGTGGGCTGCGTAGCGCTACGAGCGTAGCATATGGATGATATGGTCCTGGGGGAAAATTAACTTGCAAAGTCCTGATTAAGTACACTAATATTATAATGAGGAAAGATTTGTTTGTTTGTTTGAAGTGAATTTGGCTTCGAAACTCCTGGACCGATTTGATAAATTCTTTCAACATGAATCCTACATTATCCCTGATGATATTTAAAAAAAAAATAGAAATCCTTAAGAAAATTGCAATAATGTAATCCAAAGTAGCAAAATTTTGCTGAGAAAACTATTGATGATATATAAAAATAATAAACCACAATTGAAGTACTCAATAATACCTATAAAAAAGTCCGCAAGGGTATATACCCTCGCAGACTTTTTTAATAGTTAGCCATATGTCTAATAACTATTATGGTTAAGTCGCAATTACCGCTTTTTGTTCAATCAAAACCCGTTCAGAATGGAATAGTGGTGATTTTGGTATCATGATATTAATCCTTATCTATTTAAATGGTTTGATAATTAAAGTTGAATATGTACATGTAAATTAGACTTTAAATTATTAAAATCTGAACTTTCGTTTAAAAGGTATAAAGAGGGAGGGATTGGAGATGAAGTTCGTGGAGTATTTCTAGTAAGCCCGCGCGACCGAAGTCGCGGGCGAAGTGCTAGTAGTACATAAGTTAATTATTATCTGTTAATAGAAAGGCTTCATATTGCACTGTAAGGTAAACGCCTCCTTCCACTTGCCCCGGTTTTCTGCAATTTTGGTCCAGTCTTTTGAGCGGGAGACGGGAGTCCAGCTCATCTCGCCATCTCTGGACCTGACGCGTCGGCGTTTCCTTACGTTTGGAATCGACTGTCTGATATACAGCTAATCTTCGCCCATCCAATTGTGAATTGTTAGAATATTTTTTTTTAATAATTAAGTATCAAAAGTATGAGTTCAGATTATCTTCTAAAAACAGCAAACTTTCTTTCTCATTTTCTTGATCAAATCTTATGTCTACCAGAATACTCGGCTAAAATGAATTGCGTATTATTTAGACAGACACCATTTGAAGGTCGCGGAGACACAGACTCTAATACCTACATATCTGTGTATAGTGTATGTACCTGAGCGGTATCTACTTGCTTAGTATTCACGTCATTTATGCTAATTCATCCGGTGTTCAGTGCTCCTAGACATTAGGTATTTATTATCTAAATATGTTATTAGAGGCACAAGTTTCGGCTCCTTCTGGGTAAGCTCGCTCCATCGTAGACTTTGTTTCTGTCATCTCATCTCTGACCTAGACTAGAGGCAAGTGCAAACCCGTCACAAAATAAAAGATTAAGTAATAAAGTTAACTTTCTTTATTTTGAGATACTGAACCAGAAGTTTGAACTGGACCTGTCTCACATTGCACAGTAAAACGTCATGGGTTTGTATCCCAAATAAAAGGGACTTGATCATCATCATTCTCTTGATCATATCGTCACATCCCATTTTATTTAAGGCGGCGCAACATATTTTCGAAATTATGTTCTTTACCTTATATAACCGCCCAAAATTACACCATACCAGCGGGTCTAAAAAGGCCACTTTGCAAAATCACAATACTAATCATACAACAATCTGTCAAGTTTCATTTTCATCTTTATCGCTAAAGCATCAAGGTTGATTGGGAAAATTTTACAGTTTCGGTGCTTCAGTGCTTTCTGATTCTACTAAAATAGCGTTTTTATACCTTGTGAGTGCCAATTCTACCCACTAATTTTCAAGCAACATTCGCATTCACATCTCAGTTGCAATCTGTCAAAAAACCTAATTTTAAATAATTTTTTTCAAAATTATTTAAATCGGCACTCTGATGCCGATTCCGATGAGAAATACTACAATTTCATTCAACTTCCATAATTCACCCCACGACTAACTCTTCATTTACTTCCTTGTACCTAACACCGTGTTCTCTTTTCGTTTCCCTAGATTCGGTCCCTAACATCGTGTTCTCTGTCACTCCAGATGGTAGCGACCACCACACGGAGCTGGAGCCGAGCGACAAGGCGTCCGACCACCACGACGAACCGACCACCACTGACGGTAAATTGCCGTGGGAACATGACGAGCCAGACTACCCATACGGTGATTGGAACGCGACACCTTTTAACCACTTTTAAGCAGCAGATCAAGAGCTAGCCTAAGTTAATTTAAGAGCGTTGTGCTCCTCACGGAGTTTCATACAAAAAGAGTTTAAGTAAGACAGAGAGAGCATTTTTCTTGTCAAAGTTTTAAATATTTCGAAAGAAAGTTGTACATAAGCAAACTTTTTTAGTTTTAGTTCTAAACGAACATTTCAGACAAAGCTCGTAGACTCGTATCTTGCGTTTTTGTATGAAAGTTTCATTCAAATCAGTTTTTTCATTTCCAAAACTAAGAATTTGCGAGTTTGGAGAGAGTGAGGACTTTCAAAGGCCTCTCCTACCGAGCTTTAAGCTTTAGCTCTCATAGCAGCAGTAGTTTTCATACTTCTTGAGTGCCGACCTCAAACTATGCGAGATGTGACAGGCATGAAAAAATTCTCAGCTATGCGAACTAAGCTAACTATCTTAACGTAGCAGCAGCTCTTGGTCTGCAAAGGGGATAAGGCTCGTATGCACTACAAATCACTAAAACATCTTTCCATTTCTGTCAATCACATGAAGATGACTGATACCAAATGATTTTTTATATGTTTACCGCGAAACGCTTGGTATTTTTGTGGTGCAAGCAAGTCTATAAGTACCTACTCAAAAACTGAGAAAATAATCAGTCCATAAATGTTGAAAGAGTAATTATAATTGATTGATCGACTCTACACTCAGTCGAAACGAACGGAACACGCTATTTTACTTTTTTAAGTAGTTACCTACCTAGTTATAAAAAAGCCTATATTCTAAAAATGTTGCAAACTCACTGTATATTACCTAGATAACATGAGAACGTACTAAAATGATTGTCAAGAAAATGGGTTTGGCTCCATGTCGTTTGAATTTCTACGAACAACACGCATACAGCCTATGGGCTATATGGTCGTTGTTATAAACCATGTACGTTAAAAGGCCACATAGGTACAGCGAAAATATTACAGTTATAATATTGTTGTGGTACTGTTCAAATTATCGCAAATACGGACAACTTTTACGCAATCGTTGATAGGCAGGCCGAAGTTATGCAGTCTGAATGGAAACCAAATCTAGAATGAACGTTTCATAGAACGTCAGAGCTTTGGGCCACAGACCTAATTGCTTGACAAGCATGAAAGAATAACTTTTATTGCATGAGGCATGCCCCATTATATAATGTTAGGGACTAGTTAAGAAATTTTTGACAAACCAAAAGTTTGATGAAATAACAACGTGTATTTATTTCCAGATGTTAACGGTCTCACAACTCGGTTTGGCGATTCGCGGCCAGTCTCACCTATGCCTGGGGTAAGTAGCATTAACGTTGATAGTCATTTCTGGATTTCCGAAAGACAAAACCAAAAATAGCAAACAGACCTGCCGTGTAAGACGTTCGTGTGATGTTCCATCTATGAGCATCAACCAAAATAATTGCTATACAAAATGTTCAACCCTTTGATACCGTTCACATGCAACTTTTAACTATCAAATCGGTAATTGAAATTACACTCAGAATCAACACTTTTTTAATGTCATAATTTGCATGAAGGCAGTCCCCAAAACGCCCGCCCGAGGTCCACTTCCAAGTGTTATAGCTGGGAAGAAGACGAAAACGCGCACTAAACTGCCCAGCAACACATGTGTTTGTCAAAGGTTAATCCACACAAATCCAGATCGTAATTAGCTCAAAAAACATCGCCGCGTTTCACGCACGTTCCGGACATGACCCGAATATAATATGTGGATCAACCTTTGTTTGATGAACTTTTACGGTAACATACGATCTCTTTTCCAGGTGATTCCGGACGTGAACACGTACCAGCAGAAGAAGAACCTGGCACAAGGCATGATGGACCTGGCGTTGCTGTCCGCCAACGCCAACCAGCTGCGCTACGTGCTGGAGTCCGCCTCCACGCACCCCTACTACTACTCCAGCCTCGTGTTCATCTCGCTTAGCATTATCTTCCAAGTAAGTTGATGTTGCGATGAGCTCCTACTGCAGAAGAACTTGGCACAAGGCATTACGGACTGGATGAAAACTATTTTTCATTCCTCATACTCGAAAAGTAAGCCTGAAGTTGTCTGAGGAGCGGGTTCAAAGTATTACTTTCCAGCCCTAGGGAGAATCATTTGCAACTGACAACCGCCAACTTTCTATACAGCCAGTCAATTACAACGCGATGTCAAATAGAAATAACATAAACGTAATCACGTTTACATTATTCACTTAAGACTATATTTTTTAAATGACTTTATTATAATTTACTTCCAACTATTTCTTTAAAATAACATTGATTTGGGTCATTTGTTCAATGATGATAATGTAAAATAATGGGTGAATAGCTGGCCTACACAAAAAACGAAAAAAAATAGACGGGAAAGCGGCAGTTCGATCTTCATTAGTTTTTTCGAGAGATTTGTATAAACACCTTCTCGGAACTAAATCAGTTGCTTTCACCCCTAGGATAACAATGTACCTACTATTTCATACAACCTGCACGAAAACGTCAAATTATATGCCATGCCAACCTTACCTAAAGTTCCTACGTCATTAATTCATTTTTTTTTTTTTTTTTTTTTTGCAATGGGTTTGCTCTTGACTCTAGTCTATGTCAGAGATGACAGAGACAAAGTCTACGATGGAGCGAGCCTACCCAGAAGGAGCCTGTTCACTCTAACTTCGAAGAGATTAGGGTTGTAAGCTTTTGGAAACACAGACGTAGGCAGAGAGTTCCACTCCTTTGCTGTGCGCATTACAAAAGCCGTTTGAAAACGCTTAGTGCGAATTGGTGGAATAGCCACAAGGTAGGAATGGTAAGATGCAGTGCGTCTGGATGTCCGATGGTAGAAGGGGGCCGGTGGGATAATGATGGGCTAAATTCAAATCACATTATTACTAAGCTCTAAAATCCCTCGTCACACTCGGAAGTCTACTTTCCAATCCTTTATCACGTTCGGAATACAATGTGACGCCCGTGACACCGTACTATTAAAAACAGAAGGCGTAAAGAAGTTATAATGTTAGCTGTTATTGTAAAACAACAAAATCCTTTCTTAAGTACTGGCACAAAACCACTAGTGTTTCGAATCTTAATCAGTCTCTTCCTCCAGATGCTGGTGGGCGTGGGCCTAATCATGAACAGCCGCTACGACGTGAACGACCACAAGGAGCGCTGCAAGGCCGACAAGATAAACAACATGACGGTGATCGGGGTGTTCCTCATTACCGTCGTGAACGTTTTCATTACGTCGTTCAGCGTCGCCACGCAGACTGTGGTCGCGGTGCCGCAGCAGAATAATGGATAAGTTAGATGCTATTGTGAAGTGGAATAGATAATTTCTAAGGCCTAATTATCTCAGAGTTAGTTGTTAACACGAGGGCAACAAATATTTCATACATTATGGCTTCGAGTTAGCATCTAACCTAACCCTGGTTTGTACAAGCGGGGCGGCAAGTATTTCATTCAAACTTTTCGAGGGAGAGGAGCGATTTTTTAGTCTCTATTAAGACTAACCCTATCGCAATCGCTCACTCTTAAAAAACTCTTTTTTAAAAGTTCTCTGCGAACTGTATATTATGACACTTATGATATTAGACTTGAAAGTTTGTATGAAATACTGTTATTATTTCGTTTAATCATTTTCTTACGCTTATATATCATATTTTAAAATATTTCTTAAAAAATACCTACATAAAAATAATACATACATCAAAAATATAAAAATAGTAGTCCGCCGGCGTCTGGAGCAGGGTCCAAGCTACAGGTGGTTAGGGTTCCAGAGAAGGGACCTATACTGTTTATTATTAACGTTCTTAAAGCAATGTTACACGGTCAAAAAATAAAACCTTAGATTGGGAGGCACAAACATTAGTAGCCATTTTTTTAATGAGAAGCAATTGCTTCTGCTTTTCGAAGGTTTCTTGAATACTCAATCTTGTCATTTATTAATATTTGAAACCACTCTGGACACCCTGAAATATTTTTTATTTATTTTAATATTGACCAAGTTTTAGCTCAATCTAACTGCCCGATTATAATGAATCACTAAAGTACTTACAACTTTTCTAAATAATTATAACATTTTGCATTTAATAAGTAGATACTTAAGTAGGTAATTTTTTTTTATGTTCTTCAAGTCCTTTTGCTCAATCTGGTTACGCTGATATTGTAAATAGTTTAATATATAAGATAAAGATCTGTAAAGTACCTATAGACATAAGTGAAAAAAGCGCAGGCGTAAAACTTATTTATAACGATGATAGCAGTGATTGTAGAGTAGGTACAGACCTACCTATTTAGACCATGACTCTACTAAGTACCTACATAACAGACCAATCTTTGCTTACCATGATTTCAGTTTATACCTTTACCTACTCATTTAGCAGTATAAATCCTTAGAGAACTTATCAATTTCAACCAGTTCACCAAGTTCTGAGAATTCTTTTCACACCACCTGCACGAAAACACCACATTATATGTCATGCAAACTAAACCTAAAGTTAGTCATTATTGCCCGACGGGTCATAATGAAATTCACTACAATATTATTTCCCGGAGGCCAATAATGTGATTTGAATATTAAACTCAACTTTGAAATCGACGGTAAAATTGTTAGCAAGTCATGAAGAGAGATTCTTCATAACTTACGAACAATTTTCTCGCAGTAGTTGTGAAAAGTAGAGTATCCTCCCCGGGGATAAAGGTGTCTTTGCCTTGGGCTAGCTTGAATCCCTCACAGCATTCAGGATTCTTGTATTAACTCCCTCGCTTCAACTAACTCAACACCCGAATCCTACATTGCTTTCGGAATTCAATATAACGCCCGTGACATAAGACACTGAAACGATACCCCATACTAGGAATTTCTCCTGTATCGTGGGTGCGTATACAAACATATACTCTCACATATACAAATAGCCAGACCCGAAACAACTATCTGTAAGCCTTACAAATATTTGTTCGGTGCGGGATCGAACCCGCGACACGCAACGCAGCCGTCAATTGATCAACAACTGCGCCAACCGCGTCGTTAAAATTAATTGTTTACCTCCTTTTCACAACTATTCCCATTAATATTCCACAAACTGCACCTATGCTAGAAATCATTAAACTATTACAGAGAATAAACACAGACTTTTCATCCTTACAAAAGATAAGGTTCAAACTGAACTTTTTGTGCCGTTTTTACAATTCCTGATACCATAATTATGTCTGCATCTAAAATATACTAATTTAATTATTCTATTCTGCTATTGTAGTGTGTTTCACACAACCATAAGTGCCTTACAAATGATGGTGCCTTGCTTATATATTTGTCAATTAACTTTTATATTTTGCGCACTAATAAGTAATCCCGATCTTTTTCAAAAGACTGATGTATAATCACCATTCTATTTTGTACTTAGTCGTAAAAATAATGTACCTCTATTGTTATTAATTCATTTTAAATCCAGCAAATCTCATACAATTATGTAGTTATTATTTTTATAAGAACTTCTACATGCGAGAAATTGACCAACAGGCTTCCTACATTATAAACTTCTCGCATGTAGGAAAATAGTGTTAAGTATTTATTATTAGTTTTGTACATAAATTAAATAAAATATATTAAGTTACCGAAACTCGTGATTTTATTTGAGCGGCCATTTTCTTTAGTCCCATTTGGTTAATTTCGGCCAACCTCTCTAGACCTACTGAGACTAAGACTCTGAGATGTGTAGTCCTAGTACAGCCTCATATCCCTTCATTGCATCTTGATGGAAATTTCCATCAAACGGTTCACGGGTTAAAAAAACACAAATCAGTGGACGATGTTAATATTTTTGCGTCTGACAATTTCTTGAAATATTTTTGGTTGATACGGAACGTAACTACGTAAAAAAAAACAAACGTCAATGTCAAAAATGACAATCACAGTTTGGAATTGGATCTAGGTGACTGATAATTTTGCTCAAAGAGTATAGTAATATAGATGGTATTGCTTTTTATCTACGGGAGTTGTTGAAAATATTCATAATGAGTGGAAATAAGGTAAATGTTTTAGAATTTGCTAATATTTTGTAACGAAAACAGTATATACAGCATCAGATATCAAAAAGTTTTTTGGGATATTGCTGTTCATGTCAGTGCAAAGATTTCAAAATACCAGAGCATATTGGCACCCTGTTTATGGTTATGGCCCAGTTTCATCCACAATGCCAGTCATTAAATTTGAAAAAATCAAACTTGCATTGCATTTTCAAGACAATGAGCTTCATAGACCTGAGGGGGGGTCTGTATGTATGCTTTTACGGTTGCACAACGACACGCTTTGCTTTGCTTTGCTTGGTAGTATAGATGCAGGCCTACCTTGCTGTCTCCTTCAGAGACGGGAAGGTGGCGTGGTCTTGAGGGGGAGCGCAACGGTCGTGTAGATCCTCAAGGCAAGTCCGGTGGATATACCTTCTCGAGGTTGCCACCCCGTTTTTGGTCTAGTTCCTTACGAAATAGACGTAACTGAAACTACCGGGCGACCCGCAGAGTGGAGGGCTTTCCACTCAGTCCCATCCCATATCCCACTAAACCCCTTTTCCCCTCTATAACCCCTCCCAACTCCCCTCCTAACTGTGACCCTTCTGTGACGAAGTGGTTGCGGGCTCGGCCGTCACTAAACTCAGCTGACGGCGGGTAGGAGAATTTTGTCACCTGCGCTAGGACCTGCGCAGTCGAGCGCCGTAAGCGGGGATGAAGGAGTCCTGGGGGGTTGAGCCGATCGGCACTGGCGGTAATGTGTCCGTGAGGCAACACGCCCCCTTTGGTCTGGATTTCAAGCAAAACGGTGGCCCTATCTTCTAGCCAAGGGTAGGGAAATGGCCAAAGTGTCCCGTCAGAGGGCCACAGGCGAGGTGCGTGGGGTCCGCTAAGGTCGTCCTTGGGCGGCCGAAGCGGTAGGTAAAGGCCATGCTGACGGTGTAAGTGAGGGTTGATTAGTTGCCAACCCGATCGAGCACCCGATGTCGCGCTGTAAACCAGCCTTGCGCACCTATATCTTCCTGGTAGTCCTAACGTTCGCACTCACAGTAGTGCGACGTTCCCAGGTGCGGGCTCCATGGTGGGTGGGAGCCAGGAAGATGAAGTTCAATAATTTTTAGTATGGACGTATTGAAGCCAACTGAAAATACCGCAGGAGTGGAGTCGGCGAAAGCTGGCAAAGCTCCTAAGCAAGGTACCTCTGGTGCCTCGCTCGCCCCTGGATGCCCTGCGGCTCACGCCGTGGGCGCCAGCGCGGGCGCTGGTCCGGCTGTGGCGAAAACCGCAGCTAAGACCAAAAAGTCCCACTCCAAGCAAAGGAGAACGGCGCTGCATGGGACCAGTACCGATCCTTTACACACAAAGGCGAAAACGGAGACGGCTAACACCTCTGCCGGAAGTAGCCTTCCCAAACACCCTCCCGCTCCTCCTGTGGCTCCTCAAGCCGCTTCCCAAGTCGCGGCCGCCTCCGGTCACACGGAGGCGATCAGCAACACCGACGACGTTTTTACCAGCGCCTGGCAGGTGCCTACCCGTAAGGGTAAAGGTAAAGGCAAGGGCAAGGGTAAAAAATCCATTCCACAAGCCCATTGCTCTTGTTCGGGCCCCTCGGGTCCTACAGCTCCTACAAGCCAGGGTAAGAGGAGGGAAAGACTGACGCGCAAGGAGCGGCGTCACGAACGCAGGCGGGGACGCAAAGCCCCCCAAAACAAGCAGGTTGCTGCCACCAGCTCGGTTAAACCGACCAAGCAGGGTAAGCTGAACTTCTCTGAGGGGAAGCGGTCGCAGGCTGAGGCCGGCACTAGCCGACCAACGCCTAGCACACTGCAATCTAAATCCGCAGGAGGTCCGGCCGAGGAGGCAACCACAACGCAGCGATCCGATGGAAGTGACCAGGCTGCGGTCAAGCGGGCTCTCAACGAGACGATTTCGCCCCGTGGAGAGCACAAGCGGCCGCGGCTTGACCAATCCCAGAGGATTGCTAACAGAAGCTACGCCCAAGCTGCCAGTGCGTCCCTAAACGTCGCAATAACCTGCGACCGGAGGGGCATCACAAGCCAGGGAGTATCGGACCAGGTCTTGGCTGCTATCCACAAGCGGATCATCAGCGAGGCCTGCTCTGCTATGCAGGATACACCGGGACCAACCTTCAACGCGAAGCCGCTGTTCACCGGTGGAGTCCTCAAGCTGTGGTGCGGTAACGACTTCACCTTAGCCTGGCTGAAAAAAACAGTCTCCAGCCTGGCTCTCCCGGCTGGCACCTAGCTAGTCAAACGCGGTAAGGTAAGAAAGGCTCTTAACAGAGCCATGAACACATGTAGTGATGAGGACTGGGACGCTTATTACGCGGCCAAATCGAGCTACAAGAGATGCATCAGATTCAGAAGAACTACAGGGTGGCGTAAATTCTGTGGTAACATTGAATCATGCCAACAAGCAAACAGGGTAAGGAAAATACTGGCGCAACAGAACAAACCTGAGATCGCCACACTCCGGAAACCCGATAACACGTTGACCACGACACCTGAAGAAGCGCAACGTCTCCTAGTAGAAACTCACTTCCCAGGCAGCGTATTCGCGCAGGTAAATGAATGGCTTGACGTTATCCAAACACCATCAGATGATGACTGGCTTTATGCAGAAAAGATGATTACGCTGGAAAAACTTCAGTGGGCCATCAAAAGCTTCCAATCTTTCAAGGCACCAGGTCCCGACGGTGTGTTTCCTGCCTTACTACACTGGGGAGGTACCGCTGTTGCAACAAAACTGGTGCTCTTAATGCGAGCGTGCCTGGCCTTTAGATACGTTCCTAAAGGATGGAGGGAAGTGAAAGTCATATTCATTCCGAAGCCAGGTAAAAGTGACTACACAAACGCTAAATCCTATCGACCTATTAGTCTGACCTCGTTTTTACTAAAGACAATGGAAAGACTGTGTGGAAGGGAACTACGTGATGGCGTTTTAAAAACAATACCACTGCATGGTAACCAACACGCATACAGCTCGGGTAAGTCGACAGAGTCCGCTCTTCATCTGGTGGTGAACCAGATTGAGGAAGCGATTCACCAGAAAGGGTCCTGCCTGGGCACATTCATAGACATCGAAGGAGCCTTCGACAAGACAAACTTTTCCAGCATTAGTGCCGCTCTCTCCAAACACGGCGTGGAACAGGTACTAACTGACTGGATAACTAATATGTTAAGCAAACGAGTGGTTCGCCTTGAGGAAGAGCAGCAGTTGGCTCTGATAGCCAGAGGCTGCCAGCAGGGGGGTGTGCTCTCCCCTCTTCTGTGGAATCTGGTAATTGATGACCTGATCACCAAACTCAACGCACATCGTTACTACACAATAGGTTATGCTGACGACCTCGCAATCCTAGTGTCAGGGAAAGTGACTGGAACGATCTGCAACCTTACTCAACAAGCACTACGCATCGTGGAAAGATGGTGCGACGAATATGATCTGTCGGTAAACCCCACGAAAACTGAATTAGTCATGTTCACTCAAAAGCGAGCACTAGGCCACTACCGGCTACCTATGCTCTTCAATACAGAGCTCCAGCTGTCTAACGAGGTAAAGTATCTAGGCGTCATCCTAGACAGTAAGTTAAGCTGGAGTAATCACCTAGACTACAAACTAAACAGGGCCTGCATTACCTTCTGGCAATGCAGGAAAATGATAGGGAAGAAGTGGGGCCTATCTCCCAAAATAATACTGTGGCTGTACAGCGCAGTAATTCGGCCCATGGTAACCTACGGGGCCGTGGTGTGGTGGCCACGCTCAAAGCTAGCTACAGCCGTAAACAAGTTACAACACATGCAAAGGCTGGCCTGCATGGCAACGACGGGCTGCATGAGGACTACTCCAACTGCGGCGCTGGAAGCCATGCTGGGGCTCCCTCCGCTACACTTGTTTATACAACAGGAAGCGACGATGGCAGCAGTACGCCTTAAAACATTAGGTCTCTGGAGTAAGAGAGACACACGACACACCGCTCTGCTCGAGGAGCTCAACAATGAACTCCCCATAACAAAAGCAATCAATGACCGGGTACCCAAGCATTTATCTTCGATAAAAAATACAAAATCCGACTGCATGAGGATCATCGGTGCGAGGGGCTCTGCCCCGCCGAGCTGCGGATCTTCACAGATGGATCAAAAACAGGTACAGGTACTGGTGCGGGAATCTTCTCAGAGGATCTCAATATCCACATAGCCACACCATTGGGGGTCCACAACACAGTGTTCCAGGCTGAATGCATGGGCATTTCTCTGGCGGCATCAGCCATCCTAACCAGGGAAGTTAAGGACCACTCAATACGCATACTCTCGGACAGCATGGCTGTCCTGCAAGCTCTGAACAGCCACACAGTGAACTCTGGGTTGATTCTCGAGTGTCACCAACGTCTAAACCAGGTTGGTAGACACGACAAAGTAACCATTCAATGGGTCAAGGGACACAGTGAATCTCGAGGCAACGACGCTGCGGATGAACTCGCCCGAAGGGGGTCGAGTTTGTCAGCAATGGGACCTGAGCCCATCGTGCCGCTGCCTTTCGAGTACTTACGCAATCTGGTAAGGAAACGCACCGGAGATAAACATCACAAGCTATGGGCTGACCATAGTGAGTGTAGGCAGGCCAAAGAGGCACTTCCCTCTATAAATGGCCGTTTCACAAAACAAGCCCTAAGACTGACTAAACAACAGTTGCGTTCAGTCACAGCCGTAACAACTGGCCATGGGTCTTTTAATAAACACCTCTATGCTATAGGAGTCACTGACAGCCCGCTATGCAGAGCCTGCATGGAGGAGAATGAGACAGCAGCACACCTACTTCTAAGCTGCCCGGTGGTTGCGGATTACAGGGCAAAGTACTTCGGAAACCCAGGTACCCTCTGCGAGATAGTTAGTAACACCAAGGCGTTGCTGGCCTTCCTTGGGGAGCTGGGGTGGATCGAATGACGCATTTGTCCCACCTACACGCAAAATACGCGCTTAGTCGTGGAGTTGCGGAAACCAGCCCGATTTACATACATACATACATAGACCTGTGGGCCATGCAGATCATGACCGGTTATTTAAAATTCGTCCAGTTATTGAGTACCTCAAAACAAAGTTTTCTTCTCTACCAATGGAACAACGATTATCAGTAGATGAGCAGATGTGTGCAACAAAGATTGGACACTTTCTAAAACAGTACCTGCCAAAAAACCCCACAAATGGGGGTTCTAGAATAAACTCATGTGTGTATGTTATGTGGAACGTCATAAATAAAACACACAAATCAGAATCCAAAATGTATTGAATACAAAACAATCTAATAAAATTGTCAGATGGCAATTTCAAAATATTCTATTTTAATAATAGTTAATAGTAAGAGGAAACATTGCCCGTTTCGCGCGGCGAGGCGGCAGGCGGCCGTCGTCCTTATATATTACACGAGAACTGCGCGCAGAGGGGCCTCATCACAAATAAACTAACCTAAATTACATACACATATAAAAGACGCAGAGCCAAGTAACCGCTCTGTAAATAACCCCGCTGCTATCCATCGCCAGTTACTCAACCCGAACGTTCGCCGATTTTATAATTGTAATACTAAAATCAATCAATTTCAATTACATGTTTTATATCGTACAACTGTCGCCACAGTTGCAGCACGGCGACGTGGTGCTCCGTATTGCTGGTACGTTTCATAACACATCTCTTAGTTTTGTGACTATTTGGCGACTTGAGGAGGCTCTCATATATATTTGTGGTACTACTGTAAGACTACACAATATTTATTTTATTTCTCAACTAGTTCTCATCAGTTGTCGCATACAGTAGCTCCTTCGCGCTGTCTCCTCGATTCTATACCGCCGCTTGATGTTACGCCAATGTATATAAATCTCCGTCCCAAAATATATATTTTATCGGAAAAATTGATTAAAAACAATATTAAAAAATATCCATATATAGGAACACAGTGTTGGAAATAAGAAAAAAAAAATAGTTTCCTATAAACAGTCACCCTAGTATTAAGCTTTGAATATAGTGATTTTAGAGACAATGTTCATTTAGTCGTTACTATCAGTAGGTCTATTGTATCCGACGAAATATGAATTTCTTGAAGTTTCTATAATAGCGAAACTGTGATTGAAAGTCGAGCTGCCCTTATGCTAGATACATATCAATAATCTTATAATTGAATTAGATATGATTACCTTAAAACATCTTTAAAAGCTCCACGACGAAGCGTGGTGCAATTGTAAGACGTTACCTTCTAGATGACTAAACATTTAGTTTTACTAATAAACATTACTCGTAGGTGGGCAGACGACACGGGATCTCCGTAAAGTTTCGCATCAATAGCAAGCGCTAAACGAACGATGCTCCATTATTACGAAATAATTTGGATTACATCTAGTGGAGTAAAGAAACTTTACACCTCCCGTAAGGGACAAAGGGATCATCTATGCCTATTCTAATTACTTTGGAAGGGTACTTTAGATAGGGTGAACTACATATTAAACGTCTGCATTATGTAAACGGGTCCCGAGGCTGTTTCGCAACAAGATGACGATATCTATGGTCGAATAAAAAAAGATCTACATTTGATTTTGATTCGAGACACGAATGTGTTCGATAGAAAGAATTACGGAAGGCAGTAAGTCCAATAAATGCATAGTTTTGACTCGAATGGCAAAAATTTTATGATCTAAATCTATCCGAAGATTGATAGAAGAGTTAGAAAATTCTAGATCAGCAGTAGATAAGTGAAATTTACCGGAAAACAGATCGCAAAACGTCATATGGCATACCGATAGGTAATATTCTAGTATGTCTGTCTCAATAGTCGACGGTGAAGACATAAGTGTAGCGAGTGGGGAGTGGTAGTAGCATCGTCTCATCGCGAAACAGTCCGGCGCGGTGTGGTGACGTGCCGTGTGACGTAGTGACGTGACGTCTAGATGGCGACGTGACGTCTAGATGGCGACGTGACGTCTAGATGGCGTCGATGTCGACGTCGACGTCATCGTCGTCCTGCGGCTTGGGCCTGGCGGGCGCGGCCGACACCGCCTTGATGGGCGTCGCCTTCGCGCGGTCGTCGTACTCGATCTGAAACGATACCATATTTGCTTACATCCCTTTCAGTGTTTAATTCCAATAGTATTCAACGACGTTTACGACAATGTTATTGTACGAGCCAATAATGCTTATACAGCGATTTGTCGCGAGGCGCTCTACTTTACGCTTCAAGACAATAAACGCGAGTCGTAACGAAACCACTATCGCGAGCGGGTCAATTATAACAAGCAACTAAAGTCTTCTTCGCAATAAACTCTAAGTTAAACAGTGTTATTAGTGTGGATTATTTACCTACAACAACTACCTACAACTGGAGTATCGTCAACGACGAAAACCCCAACATCGTTTGGTCCTTCGAGCAATCCAGGTGAGTTTGCAATTTGTATTTTTTGATAGTAGCGAATCGGCTCAACTGGCCTCCCACAAGCGGGTCTCACCAGTTGAATTGAGACAAGGCGTACATACTGTCAACTACGTGCAAAAGCAGGACACCTAGGAACCAACTAGCGGAGATATCGTCTACTGCTACATCAATTCCTCGACTGGGAATCAGCTTACAACGTACAGCTGTAAACTATGGCGGAAGAAGACCACTATCAATTTGTGGAACTTATACGAAAACAACAAAGTAGCTACGAGAACATCAAAACTCTTCAAGCTAACTACAACAAGGACTCTGTGAAACGAAAAACCATAGAATACCTTAATAAGCGCATCGAAGCTTTACAATCCCTCTGGGATGAATTTTTAACGAACCATGAGATCTTAAAGAAGTATGAGGCTAGCAAGAAAGATCATGATTACTTTAAGGAGAACATTTTTGACATAACAAAAAGAATGTTCGAGGAAACAAAACAGTCTATGTCTCAACGACGAAGAGAGTTGTTAGATTAGACGTGGCTGGGTTTTCGAAACCGAAAACATCAGAAACATTGCAATTTGATACAAATGAAGGTCAGCAACCAATGGAAGATGATACTGACAAGCATTTAGCAACGCTGTTACGTAACCGAATGTGCAATTTCAATGCCTTGAAGCGAACAGTCTCTAAAATCAATATAGATGATCTTAAAGAGAAGTGGCAACTTCAAGATCAACTCAAAATAGTACAATCTAAGTGGGAATGTATCGACAAAATCCACTGGGAAATAAGCTATCTACTACAAGGAAATGATGAGGGTTACGAAACACAATTTGAACATTGGGAGCAAGTCTACGACAAGCTTAAAGAAGATTTAAACAGGAAAATCTTTGAAACATCTCATTTCGAAAAATCAACGCCGCATATAGAACTACCAGAGTTCAACGGATCTTATAATGATTGGACTTCCTTTATTTTACGAGATAATTCATAACAACCCAACCCTAAACAAAACTCAGAAAATGAAATTTCTGAAATCAAAATTGAAGGGTGAAGCCGAAAAGCTTATTAAACATCTTCCAGTGAGTGCAGAGAACTACGACTCATGCTTGGAAATTATTCAGCATCGCTACAACAACAAACGTTTACTATTCACCTCATGCATAGATACCCTTCTCAATCAACCATCCATAGATAAACCAAACTCGGCTAACTTGAAAAAGCTTCATGATACAACGAAGGAATGTTTAAATGCACTGGCGAACATCGACATCGATATACCCGTATGGGGTCCACTTGTCGTTCATTTACTATCTGCGAAACTGGATGACGTCACCTACGGTGACTACATAGAAAATATGAAACAATCAAGAGATCTGCCAGACTTAGATGAGTTTATGGAGTTCTTAGAGTTGAGGTTCATGACATTGGAAACAGCTCGAAACAATAAGAGCGGTCAAAAACAAAATTATTCAACAAATAATCAACAAAAAAAACAGTACAAGTCAACGAACTATAAAGACGCAGAAAAGCGCACAAAAACCTATCATGCTTCACTTCAAAAATGCCCACTCTGCAAGAATGATCACGCGCTAAGGCAATGTACGACATTCTTGAACATGGATATCGCAACGCGAAGGCAAACAACAAGTAAATTGAACGTTTGCAAAAATTGTTTGTTTAGTCACGGCGGAGAAAGATGCAACTCATCGAAAAGATGCCGCACGTGTAACTATAAACATCATTCTCTTCTTCATGATGAAAGTCTGAAAGGTCAGCAATCAAAACCAGCCACCTCAACGGCGACTGAACGAACATCTAATCATATCAACGGTGATCAAGAGATTCGCTTAACGACTCTTCAGCTCAATGTCAAGAACAGAGAAGGAGAGTACATCATCCTTCGGGCGTTACTAGATCAAGGTTCTCAAGTAACCTTGATCACAGAAAATGCTGCTCAAAGATTAAACTTACCCCGAAACAAATTAAACGCCGCTATCACTGGCGTTGGTACCATAATGGGTACGAGTAAAGGGATGATTAGGCTAGAATGCAAATCAATACACTCTAGATTATACATTCCAAACAGAAGCATTAGTAATGCGAAAACTGACCAACAATCTGCCAAACTCTACTATAGACAAGAAGAAATGGACACATCTGGATAACATCGAATTAGCTGACCCTGACTTCAATATCTCTGGGCCCATCGATTTACTGTTAGGAGCTGATATTTACTCCCGTGTTATTTTAGAGGGAGTACTCAAACATAGCCCTAACTCGCCAGTAGCGCAACAGACTAAGCTAGGCTGGATACTGTGCGGGGCTACAAAGCAATTCAACTGTCTTGTTACTCTAACAGAGCTAAACAGCATGTCAAGATTCTGGGAGGTTGAAGAAATTCCGGAGGAACCCGAAACTACAACGAGCGACGAATACTGTGAAAAATATTACACAGAAACAACACAACGACTAAGCGACGGGCGGTATGTCGTGAAAATGCCAATGAAGGCTAACTATGACAGAAACCTTGGCAGTTCGAAACCTCAAGCCATTGCACAATTTCATCAGTTAGAAAAGAAAATGGCAAAACAAGAACACTTCGCTAAACTGTACAAACAATTTATAAGCGACTACATCGAATTAGGTCACATGAAACCGGTGCCCGAATCCGGACACCACAAGTCTATCTGCCACACCACGGCGTGTTGAGGGAGAGTTCAGCAACAACTAAGTTACGAGCGGTTTTTAATGCATCAATGAAAACAGACTCCGGGTACAGCCTAAACGACTTGATGGAAAAAGGTCCAAATCTACAAAAGGATTTTTTAGCGCTTATAGTTAAATGGCGAAGCTATAAATATGTTCTAACGGCGGACATCGAGAAAATGTACCGTCAAATCCTTATTCATCAAGAACAACAATGCCTTCAAAAAATTATTTGGAGAGAATCAAACAAACTGCCACTTCGGGAGATGCAACTGTGTACCCTCACCTACGGTACCAAGGCCGCACCATTTATAGCCATGCGCACTCTCCAGCAACTAGCCAAGGATGAAGGCAACGCTTTCCCCTTAGCGCAAAAAGCGCTACAAAATGAACTTTATATGGATGACGTCATCACCGGACACCATTCTATCGAAACAACTAGATTACTGCAAAAAGAACTCTACGAGTTGCTAATGAAAGGTGTTTTCATCTTACGGAAATGGGCCACTAATCAACCATCTGTTCTCAAAGAACTCCAAGAAAAAGATAAAAGTCACGCGAACGACTTCACCTTCAAACAACAAGAGTTCAGCAAAACACTTGGACTTGCATGGGATGATGCAACCGACACATTCCATTTTATTGCCGAAGAGCATAACAACAACAAAAATGCACCCTATACAAAACGCAGGCTATTATCAGAGACAAGCAAGATCTACGATCCACTCGGATGGTTGGCTCCAATGACTATTCAAGCAAAACTGATCTTTCAAAAATTATGGAGTGAAAATTGCCAACATATTGCTTGGGATGAAAACATACCCGATAATATACAAAGAGAATGGATAAAAATTAAATCCGATTTACCAAAAATAAACAACATCAGTTTACCAAGATGGATAAAAAACGAAAACAATAAAACGATCGAATTGCAAGCGTTCTGTGACGCAAGCGAGCAAGCCTATGCATGCGTTATCTACAGCCGAACCATGTCACCGACCGGCACGTATGAAATTACTTTAATCGCAGCAAAAACTAAAGTGGCACCAATGAAAAAGAAAATCACTATACCAAAGTTGGAATTATGCGCCGCAGTGTTACTAGCAAAACTTCTAGAGAAAATAACGAAGGTCCTCGCAGAGTACGATCTAAGGACTTCCTGTTATACGGATTCTAAAGTAGTATTGGCATGGCTTCAAGGAAATCAAGCAAAATACGAAAAATATATATCAAACAGAACTGCACAAATCATAAAAATCGTGCCGGCACAAAACTGGGGTTACGTAAAGAGTAACGAAAACCCCGCTGACTGTGCAACACGAGGATTGTTGCCATCGAAGTTGATCACCTTTCCTCTGTGGTGGAAAGGTGATCCATCTAAAACATATTATACAAGAAAAGGCTTCATTATGAACTGCTATGTAAATACAACTACAGAACCCATTGCGATTGCAAATGAATTAATTCATTCATTACTCGATCGACATAGCAACATAGGTCGTATTTCAAGAATACTCGCGTGGGTAATACGATTCACTGATGCGACACGAAACATAAGGAGGTCGAATGAGGGCAAGGATCTGAACTTGAATGAAATTAATAACGCTTTATATGTAATCATAAAATCAATACAAGAACAGTATTTTGGAACTGAGATAGAAACTCTCAACAAAAGCGGAAAACTTCCCAACAGAAGCGCCATCTTGAAACTCAACCCATTTATGGACTCAGACGGAATTTTACGAGTCGGAGGCCGACTCAAAAATTCAAATTTGCCAGTAGAAACCAAACACGCGATTCTTATCCCGGGAGAGGGGAGATTAACTCAACTAAAAATAGAAAACGCGCATCAGAAAACATTACATGGTGGAGCAAGATTAACGCTAGCTCACACTAGAAGCAAGTACTGGATCGTCAGTGGCAACCGAATCGTGGAACTGCGGCAATGCATTCGATGCCGCCGTTACGCAACAACTCGAAATGAGCAACTGATGGGCAACCTGCCGAAAGAAAGGATTACTCCGTCGAGGCCCTTTGCACATACTGGCGTAGACTTTACAGGTCACGTAGATTTAAAGATAAACAAAGGCCGCGGGGTAAAAACCAGCAAAGGTTATATAGCCATATTCATATGTATGTGCACCAAAGCAGTACATATTGAACTTGTTTCGGATCTGTCCACGCAAACTTTTATAGCTGCACTGAAGAGAATGTGCGCTAGAAGAGGCACTCCAAAACATCTTTACTCTGACAATGGAACCAACTTCGTCGGAGCTGCAAGAGTTTTAAATGAAGAATTCCACCTATATGAAACAATGATGCAATCCTCAGAGTTCTTTAAAGAAATCAACAACCTTCAAATCGAGTGGCATTTCAACGCACCATCTTGGCCCTCGGCCGGTGGCTTATGGGAGGCTGCCGTACGATCCATGAAAACCCACTTGAAACGAGTCATCGGAGAACAGAAATTAACCTACGAACAATTCGCAACGCTTCTTACCCAAATCGAAGCATGTATGAACAGCAGACCGTTGAGCCCGTTATCCGAAGATGTGGAAGACATAGATTATCTTACGCCCGGTCACTTCCTCACGGGAGGACCTACGCTCTCGCTACCACTCAACGAACCAGAAAACTTGAACTGGATAGATATCAGAAACAACTGGAAACTTATAGAACTCATGCGCCGTCATTACTGGGATCGCTGGTCAAAGGAGTATCTCCATTTACTACAAAACCGAAACAAATGGCAACAAACGAAAGAAAACATAAAGAAGGGACAATTAGTACTCGTTAAGGAAAGTAATTTGCCTCCAGGCAAATGGGCAATGGGCCGCATTGTGGAATTGCACCCAGGAAGCGACGATTTAGTTCGAGTCGTCACGCTCAAGACTCAAAATGGAGTACTGAAAAGGCCCATATGTAAACTCGCGCCGCTACCTTTAAACGAGGCATGCGATAGCACAGAACCACAGGAAGTGAGTACTCAAACTGAGAAAGGCATGAAAAGTAAGCAAAATGTTAAAACCAAGAAGAAGGTTAACAGTTTAATGATGGTTCTACTTGTGGCGTTCACAACGCTATCACATGGATTAGCCGTTCCCCTAGAACACTTTAAGACAACACGATTACCAGACAACCAAACAGTTTATTTTGACCTAATTGGAAATATTCAACTTATACACGATGAATGGAAACTTTTGGTATACTATAACCTTACAACATTCTGGCTTAGCTCAGCCAAAGTGGAGAAATTCGTCAATCATCTAGGCCAAATATGTGACACGATGCCTAACGAGCAATGTCACTCAACGATAAAACAACTTAAGTTCGAAATGAATCAGCTGACCGAATATAACCAAGTGTTACTGTCTACACATCAACAACGAAGGCGTCGTGGCTACGTCAACGGCGTAGGAAACATCGCACGATCTCTCTTTGGTGTCCTCGATAGCGATTTTGCTGAAAAGTACGCTCAGGACATACAGAAAATCAAAACGAACGAGCAATATTTACTACAGCTGATACAGAATCAAACGCTCATTATAGAGGCAGAAGACAGTATAATAAAGAAAAATGAAGACTTTGTAAAAACGCAATTGGAAACCATTCAGCGATTCATGATCGAAACAAAACATAATACAGCAGTTGTAGAAAACAGATTTCAAATAATGAAAACAATGAATGACGTCAACTCTGGAGCGTTAACAGCTAGCTTACTAATCGATGTATTGAGGAGAAATCAACAAATGCTGCTAGACGTATTGACTGATATCTACAGAGGTAACCTCGATATGAAGTTATTTACACCGGATCAACTGTCGGAGCAACTCAATTACATTGCAGGCGTCATCTCGAAAAGATTAACATTACCTGTAAAAGACACCAATGGAGCGGGCATGCAAAACATTTACAAGCTTATTTACGTCAAAGCTCGGCTCACTGAACAATACCTACTATTTGAACTGCATATCCCTTTACTAAGTGACGACGAGTATACATTATATCGCAATATACCTATACCTAGACAACACACACCGAATCAGTGTCAGGTGGTAGCGATAACAACAAACTACATCGGAGTGAACTTCGTGAAAAATACCTACATACAGTTGGAAGAGGCGGATCTTCATCAATGTACAACAATGTCGGCGGACAACTATATTTGCCACGCCTATACTCCTATACATAATCTGCATGGAGTCACAGCATCCTGCGAAGCTAAAATGCTGAGTCAAAAGGTAAACATCACCTGTGATTGGATAATGCGACAATGTTCCGACCAATGGCTAAAGTTACAAAGACCAAACATATGGCTATATAATTGCATCAATGAATGTGCGACACGTGTGGTATGCGAGAATCAAATTACAACTACTATGCTTACAAAGGCGGGACTCCTTACCCTAGGTCAGGACTGTGTTATACAATATAATGATGCCGCAATATACTCACACAACGTTCATCTGCCTAGCCTTTTCCCAACTATATTGGGGTCGGCTTCCAGTCAAACCAGATTCAGCTGAATACCAGTGTTTTACGTGGAGCGGCTGCCTACCAGACCTCCACAACCCATTAACTGGGTAACACGGTACTTCTTGGCAAGACTGGAGTCAGATTTACTGGCTTCTGACAACCCGTAACGACTGCCAAAGATCTACAAATGACAGCCGGGACCAACGGCTTAACGTGCTTTCCGAGGCACGGAGGAAACTCGTTATGCTAAGATGGTCACCCATCCACAGACCAACCTTGGCAAGCGTTGCTTAACCTTAAAGATCGATCTTACGAACATACTCACACAACGTTATTAGTAGCAAAACAAAGACTGGGATTACCTTGGAAGTACCTACAATCGACTCACCAAATGATATGTGGAATACGTACAAAAACACAAGTTTTGTACTGCAAAAAATGGACCTGTCTGAAAAACACAATATTTTAAATAACCTGATAACAGCACAAAAGAAACGAAAACACCTACCCAACGACCTAAGCATCCACGATATCGGCAACTACACGATAAGCACTTTGCTGGTGGAAGGAGTTGTCGTCACAATTGTGGTATGGCGAGTAAGAAGATGTCTAATCGCAAATAAAAAGACCAAGAGGGCTGACGCAAAACAAACTTCATCGAAGACAACAGAAGATATAGAACTAGCAGAGATCCCTTCTTACGCTAGAATAAGAGATGGACATTCCAAGAGGATACCTCAACAGCAACCAGCTGTTGGATTCAAACTATGATTGTTATTTTTATATTTTTTATTTACTTTTGTGTTTTATATTTTGATACTATTTTAACGTGTACATCTTTCCCTCGGGAGCATGTACGAGCCAGTTGGGGGGGGGGGGGGGGGTCTGTATGTATGCTTTTACGGTTGCACAACGACACGCTTTGCTTTGCTTTGCTTGGTAGTATAGATGCAGGCCTACCTTGCTGTCTCCTTCAGAGGCGGGAAGGTGGCGTGGTCTTGAGGGGGAGCGCAACGGTCGTGTAGATCCTCAAGGCAAGTCCGGTGGATATACCTTCTCGAGGTTGCCACCCCGTTTTTGGTCTAGTTCCTTACGAAATAGACGTAACTGAAACCACCGGGCGACCCGCAGAGTGGAGGGCTTTCCACTCAGTCCCATCCCATATCCCACTAAACCCCTTTTCCCCTCTATAACCCCTCCCAACTCCCCTCCTAACTGTGACCCTTCTGTGACGAAGTGGTTGCGGGCTCGGCCGTCACTAAACTCAGCTGACGGCGGGTAGGAGAATTTTGTCACCTGCGCTAGGACCTGCGCAGTCGAGCGCCGTAAGCGGGGATGAAGGAGTCCTGGGGGGTTGAGCCGATCGGCACTGGCGGTAATGTGTCCGTGAGGCAACACGCCCCCTTTGGTCTGGATTTCAAGCAAAACGGTGGCCCTATCTTCTAGCCAAGGGTAGGGAAATGGCCAAAGTGTCCCGTCAGAGGGCCACAGGCGAGGTGCGTGGGGTCCGCTAAGGTCGTCCTTGGGCGGCCGAAGCGGTAGGTAAAGGCCATGCTGACGGTGTAAGTGAGGGTTGATTAGTTGCCAACCCGATCGAGCACCCGATGTCGCGCTGTAAACCAGCCTTGCGCACCTATATCTTCCTGGTAGTCCTAACGTTCGCACTCACAGTAGTGCGACGTTCCCAGGTGCGGGCTCCATGGTGGGTGGGAGCCAGGAAGATGAAGTTCAATAATTTTTAGTATGGACGTATTGAAGCCAACTGAAAATACCGCAGGAGTGGAGTCGGCGAAAGCTGGCAAAGCTCCTAAGCAAGGTACCTCTGGTGCCTCGCTCGCCCCTGGATGCCCTGCGGCTCACGCCGTGGGCGCCAGCGCGGGCGCTGGTCCGGCTGTGGCGAAAACCGCAGCTAAGACCAAAAAGTCCCACTCCAAGCAAAGGAGAACGGCGCTGCATGGGACCAGTACCGATCCTTTACACACAAAGGCGAAAACGGAGACGGCTAACACCTCTGCCGGAAGTAGCCTTCCCAAACACCTTCCCTCTCCTCCTGTGGCTCTTCAAGCCGCTTCCCAAGTCGCGGCCGCCTCCGGTCACACGGAGGCGATCAGCAACACCGACGACGTTTTTACCAGCGCCTGGCAGGTGCCTACCCGTAAGGGTAAAGGTAAAGGCAAGGGCAAGGGTAAAAAATCCATTCCACAAGCCCATTGCTCTTGTTCGGGCCCCTCGGGTCCTACAGCTCCTACAAGCCAGGGCAAGAGGAGGGAAAGACTGACGCGCAAGGAGCGGCGTCACGAACGCAGGCGGGGACGCAAAGCCTCCCAAAACAAGCAGGTTGCTGCCACCAGCTCGGTTAAACCGACCAAGCAAGGTAAGCTGAACTTCTCTGAGGGGAAGCGGTCGCAGGCTGAGGCCGGCACTAGCCGACCAACGCCTAGCACACTGCAATCTAAATCCGCAGGAGGTCCGGCCGAGGACGCAACCACAACGCAGCGATCCGATGGAAGTGACCAGGCTGCGGTCAAGCGGGCTCTCAACAAGACGATTTCGCCCCGTGGAGAGCACAAGCGGCCGCGGCTTGACCAATCCCAGAGGATCGCTAACAGAAGCTACGCCCAAGCTGCCAGTGCGTCCCTAAACGTCGCAATAACCTGCGACCGGAGGGGCATCATAAGCCAGGGAGTATCGGACCAGGTCTTGGCTGCTATCCACAAGCGGATCATCAGCGAGGCCTGCTCTGCTATGCAGGATACACCGGGACCAACCTTCAACGCGAAGCCGCTGTTCACCGGTGGAGTCCTCAAGCTGTGGTGCGGTAACGACTTCACCTTAGCTTGGCTGAAAAAAACAGTCTCCAGCCTGGCTCTCCCGGCTGGCACCTCGCTAGTCGTCAAGAGCCAGGCGGAGATCCAGAAGCGGGTGCGCTGCGGCATCGCCATCCCCGACGACCAGGGAGTCTACGAGGACTCGACCTTTATTGGACGAGCCCTCTGGTACCAGAATCGCTGGATCGACGTAAGGAGGTGGGTAGTGCTGCACGCCGAGAAGCAGAAGGCTTGCTGGTTCGTGGTGCTGGGTATCTCCGAGGACCAAGTTCCGACCCTGATGAGCGCCGAGCGCCGTCTCTCAATTGGTTTGGGAGCGGTGTACGTCAAGTTCCAGGGTCCGAACGGCAGGTTCGTCGACGTCCCTCGGGGTTGGGACCCGATCACGAAACAGCCGCTGGAAGACGCAGAGGACACCGATTCTCCGCCAAACAACCCGGAAGCAACTGCGGCCGAACCTGCTGTAGCAGCAGACTCAGCCGCCCCTGCCGCCACCGTGGGTGCCGTCCCTTCATCGGGGGGGGGGGAGCCGGACGACGTAATGGTGTCCCCGGCTTCAGACCCGGGAGGGGACGGTTTCGACGAGGGCGACCTGTTTGCCGGGCTGCGACTTGAGGGCGACGAGGAGGGTCTTGCCGGCGATGGCGTCCCTTTTGTCGGCCTGTAAAGTCGTGCAGGCTAACCTCCACCACAGCCAGACCGCGACGGCTCAACTCCGCAAGTGGCTGGAGGTTCAACACACGGCCATTGCCCTGATCCAAGAGCCGTGGATTAGGGGTGGCCACATACGAGGACTCTCCAATCTTGGTGGTAAGCTCCTTGTTACTGCGGACCATGATCACCCTAGATCGTGCATCTATGTCACAGGTAACCTTAAAGCACAGCTATTAAACGACTTCTGTTGCAGAGATGTCTCTGCTGCTAGGCTGAACATACAGCGGGGAGCCACTAAGTTGGCTATCGTCTTCGCCTCGGTATATATGCCTGAGGCGGAGGAACCGCCCCCACACGACCTGGTCCGCCTCATCACGCACTGAGAAAACAGCAGGGATGAGATTGTCATTGGGACCGACGCAAACGCACACCATCCACTGTGGGGGATGGAGACGCAAAACGCAAGGGGTAAGACATTAGTTGATTATCTGTTCACTACTAACCTATCCCTACTAAACACGGGTTCGGAACCAACCTTCGTGACCAGACGCAGTCGTACTATCATAGACCTGACTCTGGCTACGGAGGGAGCAGCGGAACTAATCACTGGGTGGCAAGTCTCGAATGAGGCTTCCTGCTCAGACCACAGGTGGATCCGCTTCGACATCCAGGTCTGTATACCACCCAAACAACCTACGCGTAATCCTCGCAACACGGATATATCGGTGTACACACGCAACCTTACCTCAAGGCTTGTACCATCATGCGATTCGGAGTTGCTTGCGGACACGGCACAGATCGATGCGCAAGTAACACTACACACCGAATCGCTGATAAACAGCTACCGAATCGCCTGCCCAGAAACGATTCCGCGCGACACACCGGGTAAACAACCTTGGTGGGGTGCAGACCTGGAGCGCAAACGCGGTAAGGTAAGAAAGGCTCTTAACAGAGCCATGAACACATGTAGTGATGAGGACTGGGACGCTTATTACGCGGCCAAATCGAGCTACAAGAGATGCATCAGATTCAGAAGAACTACAGGGTGGCGTAAATTCTGTGGTAACATTGAATCATGCCAACAAGCAAACAGGGTAAGGAAAATACTGGCGCAACAGAACAAACCTGAGATCGCCACACTCCGGAAACCCGATAACACGTTGACCACGACACCTGAAGAAGCGCAACGTCTCCTAGTAGAAACTCACTTCCCAGGCAGCGTATTCGCGCAGGTAAATGAATGGCTTGACGTTATCCAAACACCATCAGATGATGACTGGCTTTATGCAGAAAAGATGATTACGCTGGAAAAACTTCAGTGGGCCATCAAAAGCTTCCAACCTTTCAAGGCACCAGGTCCCGACGGTGTGTTTCCTGCCTTACTACAGTGGGGAGGTACCGCTGTTGCAACAAAACTGGTGCTCTTAATGCGAGCGTGCCTGGCCTTTAGATACGTTCCTAAAGGATGGAGGGAAGTGAAAGTCATATTCATTCCGAAGCCAGGTAAAAGTGACTACACAAACGCTAAATCCTATCGACCTATTAGTCTGACCTCGTTTTTACTAAAGACAATGGAAAGACTGTGTGAAAGGGAACTACGTGATGGCGTTTTAAAAACAATACCACTGCATGGTAACCAACACGCATACAGCTCGGGTAAGTCGACAGAGTCCGCTCTTCATCTGGTGGTGAACCAGATTGAGGAAGCGATTCACCAGAAAGGGTCCTGCCTGGGCACATTCATAGACATCGAAGGAGCCTTCGACAAGACAAACTTTTCCAGCATTAGTGCCGCTCTCTCCAAACACGGCGTGGAACAGGTACTAACTGACTGGATAACTAATATGTTAAGCAAACGAGTGGTTCGCCTTGAGGAAGAGCAGCAGTTGGCTCTGATAGCCAGAGGCTGCCCGCAGGGGGGTGTGCTCTCCCCTCTTCTGTGGAATCTGGTAATTGATGACCTGATCACCAAACTCAACGCACATCGTTACTACACAATAGGTTATGCTGACGACCTCGCAATCCTAGTGTCAGGGAAAGTGACTGGAACGATCTGCAACCTTACTCAACAAGCACTACGCATCGTGGAAAGATGGTGCGACGAATATGATCTGTCGGTAAACCCCACGAAAACTGAATTAGTCATGTTCACTCAAAAGCGAGCACTAGGCCACTACCGGCTACCTATGCTCTTCAATACAGAGCTCCAGCTGTCTAACGAGGTAAAGTATCTAGGCGTCATCCTAGACAGTAAGTTAAGCTGGAGTAATCACCTAGACTACAAACTAAACAGGGCCTGCATTACCTTCTGGCAATGCAGGAAAATGATAGGGAAGAAGTGGGGCCTATCTCCCAAAATAATACTATGGCTGTACAGCGCAGTAATTCGGCCCATGGTAACCTACGGGGCCGTGGTGTGGTGGCCACGCTCAAAGCTAGCTACAGCCGTAAACAAGTTACAACACATGCAAAGGCTGGCCTGCATGGCAACGACGGGCTGCATGAGGACTACTCCAACTGCGGCGCTGGAAGCCATGCTGGGGCTCCCTCCGCTACACTTGTTTATACAACAGGAAGCGACGATGGCAGCAGTACGCCTTAAAACATTAGGTCTCTGGAGTAAGAGAGACACACGACACACCGCTCTGCTCGAGGAGCTCAACAATGAACTCCCCATAACAAAAGCAATCAATGACCGGGTACCCAAGCATTTATCTTCGATAAAAAATACAAAATCCAACTGCATGAGGATCATCGGTGCGAGGGGCTCTGCCCCGCCGAGCTGCGGATCTTCACAGATGGATCAAAAACAGGTACAGGTACTGGTGCGGGAATCTTCTCAGAGGATGTCAATATCCACATAGCCACACCATTGGGGGTCCACAACACAGTGTTCCAGGCTGAATGCATGGGCATTTCTCTGGCGGCATCAGCCATCCTAACCAGGGAAGTTAAGGACCACTCAATACGCATACTCTCGGACAGCATGGCTGTCCTGCAAGCTCTGAACAGCCACACAGTGAACTCTGGGTTGATTCTCGAGTGTCACCAACGTCTAAACCAGGTTGGTAGACACAACAAAGTAACCATTCAATGGATTAAGGGACACAGTGAATCTCGAGGCAACGACGCTGCGGATGAACTCGCCCGAAGGGGGTCGAGTTTGTCAGCAATGGGACCTGAGCCCATCGTGCCGCTGCCTTTCGGGTACTTACGCAATCTGGTAAGGAAACGCACCGGAGATAAACATCACAAGCTATGGGCTGACCATAGTGAGTGTAGGCAGGCCAAGGAGGCACTTCCCTCTGTAAATGGCCGTTTCACAAAACAAGCCCTAAGACTGACTAAACAACAGTTGCGTTCAGTCACAGCCGTAACAACTGGCCATGGGTCTTTTAATCAACACCTCTATGCTATAGGAGTCACTGACAGCCCGCTATGCAGAGCCTGCATGGAGGAGAATGAGACAGCAGCACACCTACTTCTAAGCTGCCCGGTGGTTGCGGATTACAGGGCAAAGTACTTCGGAAACCCAGGTACCCTCTGCGAGATAGTTAGTAACACCAAGGCGTTGCTGGCCTTCCTTGGGGAGCTGGGGTGGATCGAATGACGCATTTGTCCCACCTACACGCAAAATACGCGCTTAGTCGTGGAGTTGCGGAAACCAGCCCGATTTACATACATACATACATACATGTACGAGCCAATAATGCTTATACAGCGATTTGTCGCGAGGCGCTCTACTTCACGCTTCAAGACAATAAACGCGATTCGGTAACGAAACCACTATCGCGAGCGGGTCAATTATAACAAGCAACTAACGTGCGACTCAGACGCCAAACAGACTCGTAGATAGAAATAGTTAAGTCTTCTTCGCAATAAACTCTAAGTTAAACAGTGTTATTAGTGTGGATTATTTACCTACAACAACTACCTACAACTGGACTATCGTCAACGACGAAAACCCCAACAGTTATATACAACGTTGATACGACAGAGGGGCTTTCCTTTAAACTGCCTATACTAGGTACCATTTTCAAGCTCTGTATCAAAAATAAATTAATTAGGAGCAGTAGTTTAGTCGCAAATGACTTTTAAAGTTTTTGCACGGTTTGAACACGATGTATCTTTTCTAACAGCTGATTATCGTCTAAGCATAGGTCATGCACCTTACAACGATGAATCTACGATGCGTTGTTGCCGCTTTGACGCATGTCGAAGGACATTCACTAAAAATTGGCAATGCAAACAAGGAAGCAATCAATACACACACACTTGCACTTTCACTACGAAAGCGACACACGTACCGCATTTGAAAGAAACAGAAATAAATCTGTTTGTTGCATCCTTGTTTTTTTTGCGATCGGTAAGTGGGGCCTCTATTCAGTGCGCCGACGCTGTCGTTTCGGAACGTACGGTTTGTGGAATTCGCGCGCAAACAATTTGTGATTTTATGTTGTTATTGTGAGAGGACACGTAACTTGGGATTATTATTATTTAGAATTAGTATCTCCGGACCTCACTCCCATGGATTTCTTTTTGTGTGGGTACATTAAGGGTGAAGTGTATGCCTCAGAGGTAAATACAATTGATGAGTTTAAAAATAGGATTATTTTAGCATTTCACAAATTAAAGTGATTAGCGACGGACAGTGATCTAATTAGAAAAATAAATAACAATATTCTCCGTCGGTATAATTTGTGCATCAATGTAAATGGAGGACACATCGAAATTTTAAAAAATAGTGTGTTTGTTTTTGTGCGCGTACTTCGAAACGTTACCTAACATAAAAGCCAGTGCGAGCGGAGGACTAAGTCGCCGGCCGCCCTCCCGCCCCGGCCCCCGCCGAGCACACGAGATACCGCACACCGCGCTCCGGCGCGCGCGCGACGTTGTCACTGTGTTACCTAAGTCGCCGAAAGCCCCCCCGCCCCGGCCCCCGCCGAGCACACGAGATACCGCACACCGCGCTCCGGCGCGCGCGCGACGTTGTCACTGTGTTACCTAAGTCGCCAGAAGCCCCCCCGCCCCGGCCCCCGCCGAGCACACGAGATACCGCACACCGCGCTCCGGCGCGCGCGCGACGTTGTCACTGTGTTACCTAAGTCGCCGGAAGCCCCCCCGCCCCGGCCCCCGCCGAGCACACGAGATACCGCACACCGCGCTCCGGCGCGCGCGCGACGTTGTCACTGTGTTACCTAAGTCGCCGAAAGCCCCCCCGCCCCGGCCCCCGCCGAGCACACGAGATACCGCACACCGCGCTCCGGCGCGCGCGCGACGTTGTCACTGTGTTACCTAAGTCGCCAGAAGCCCCCCCGCCCCGGCCCCCGCCGAGCACACGAGATACCGCACACCGCGCTCCGGCGCGCGCGCGACGTTGTCACTGTGTTACCTAAGTCGCCGGAAGCCCCCCCGCCCCGGCCCCCGCCGAGCACACGAGATACCGCACACCGCGCTCCGGCGCGCGCGCGACGTTGTCACTGTGTTACCTAAGTCGCCGAAAGCCCCCCCGCCCCGGCCCCCGCCGAGCACACGAGATACCGCACACCGCGCTCCACGTTGTCACTGTGTTACCTAAGTCGCCGGAAGCCCCCCCGCCCCGGCCCCCGCCGAGCACACGAGATACCGCACACCGCGCTCCGGCGCGCGCGCGACGTTGTCACTGTGTTACCTAAGTCGCCGAAAGCCCCCCCGCCCCGGCCCCCGCCGAGCACACGAGATACCGCACACCGCGCTCCGGCGCGCGCGCGACGTTGTCACTGTGTTACCTAAGTCGCCGAAAGCCCCCCCGCCCCGGCCCCCGCCGAGCACACGAGATACCGCACACCGCGCTCCGGCGCGCGCGCGACGTTGTCACTGTGTTACCTAAGTCGCCGGCCGCCCCCCCGCCCCGGCCCCCGCCGAGCTAGGGTGGTGAGTTTTATTCGGATTTGCAAGCTATTTAGTTTGTTTGAAAAAAATATTTTCTCATTTATGGCGCTTTTTGTTTTTGTACCGTATCGAATTAATACTGAACACGTATAGTATACGTAGTTTAATTTAATGCCCCTCTGTCGTATCAACTCTGTATATCTGATAGGCTGGCAGATTCCATAAAAAGAGGGGGTCGAAGAAATTCCACGACCAGGGCTAGTATCTAGAATGAAAGTACGTGGAGAACGCTTCGCATTTTGTTTCTCTTTTGAGTGCTCGGATCTGCATTTCAGTTGTGTCGTTTCTTAACAAAGGTCCAATTAATGTTATTATGTTTTTTATTTTTGATAGGCGTACGAGGAGCCGAAGCCAACTCGCAGAGGCCCCGTTAGACATTTCAAATGGAATGGCACAGCAATGTTATTTATTGGTGTAAGGTACCTCGATGTCATGCTCCGAGTCGTCTCCGTCGCTGGAGTCCTCCTCGGCGTGCTGCAGCCACTCCAGGAAGGGCGTGGCGCGGTGCCGCATGTCGGCGATCACCTCCTTGCTGGCGTACTTGCGCGACGGCTTGGCCGCCCACTCCAGGATGGCCTTCTCCTCCACGATGTCCTCGTCGTACAGCAGCTGGGAATTATTACATTCAATCAATATTAGTCGAAGTTATTAGTGTTCAGAATGTAAAGAGGTCGTGCTTACGCGAGTGTCAAATGCCTCTATGGGAGCAGACACTAGCTTGTACGGGCTCGTCATACTGTTCTTGGGAAATATAGTTAGTGTGGAGTGGTCACCTTGAGTATGGCTGGCACCTTGGGCAGCAGCGCCGCGTGGTGCGCGCACAGCGCCGTGAGCGCGTGCAGCACGGAGCGCTGCGCGCGCGCGTCCCCGTGCGTGCAGCGCAGCAGCAGCGCGCGGTGCTTGCGCACGTCGGCCGCCAGCGACCCGGGCCGCACCAGCACCTCCAGCATCACCAGCGGCGCCTTGGACTTCACCTCCAGCCTGCGGGACGTGCGTCACTGTAGCAGCGAGCTTTTCGAGCTTATCGAGCGCTTGCTCGCGGACGAAAGAGATTATACTCGTCTGTGGACATTCACTAGTACAGTACGCGTCGCTCGAAATAATAGATCGTCAACCTTTTTTAACTTTTACATCAAGTTTAATTTTCAAGTTTTCAAGTTTGGCTGGTATATTATTTTATTTGTCGTGTTTCGTCTTCATCGTTGAGACACTCCGTCTCAACGATGAAGACGTGCGCAGCTTGTAACGTGCAATTCAATGACGGAGTCCAGTGTGGGAGCTGCAAGAAACATCTGGATTTTGGATGTGCAAATATTACTGATGCCGGATGGAGAAAGCTCGGTGCTAGCAGAATGGCTCAATGGAAATGCCCCACCTGTCGAACGTCATCACCAGCTCTAGTTGCCCCCGAACCAGCCTCCCTTGAAACCATACTGAGTGAAATTAGGGACATGAAACGCCAGTTACTCAATTTGCCGACACTGGTAGATGACATTCGGACAATCAAGGACGAGTTAGCTGAGCTGAAAGTTACATGTGAAGGCACTTGTGGTCGACTCGACGAATTTGATGCTCGACTCGCGGAGGTTGAAGCAAAAGCAACAGATCTCGACAAGCTTCGGGAAACAGTTACTTGTTTGCAGACTGACTTAGGGAGGTCCAAGATTGCGCTGGCAACGTATGAACAACGATCCCGCCTTAACAATGTGGAAATTAAGGGAGTTTCGACTAGAAAAGATGAAAATCTTTTTTCGATCATTGAAGCTATCGGCTGGAAGGTTAATTACTGCTGCCCCAAATCGCAGGTGAATTATATATCAAGGGTTCCTATTTACAATTCAAACGAAAAACTGATCATAGTGAGTTTTTTAAACCGTTACGTGAAGGAAGATTTTATCGCAGCCGCACGCGCCGTTAAGGACCTATCCACATCCCACATCGGGTTTCAAGGCACATCTCGGCGTGGATACGTTAATGATCATGTGAGTGTGTAGTATAAGAAACTCTTAAGTAGGGTCAAGATTACGGCTAAAGAAAAATACTATGAGTTTGTATGGGTAAATCACGGCAAAATTCATATATTATTGGCATCGTAGAGCAGCTTACCCTGGGCGTTCCTTACACAGAGACATTTGCTTATGTCCCGTGTAGCTTTCTCCCGGGCACGCGCCAGCTTAAAAATAAGCTTTTGCCCCTCCGCAGTTTCCAGCTTGTCGTACAAGGGCGCCAGACTTTTGCTGCGGGCTCTGGCTACAGCTTTTTTGCAAGCGCGCTTAGCCGCTCCATATGCCTCCCCGTCATCCGGAGAGTTGGACCCTTGCCACTGTTTAAATAAAACCTTCTTCTTCCGAGTCGCCTCCTGCACCCCGTCATCCCTCCACCACGTCTCCTTTTCTATGGTGCGGCCACCACGAGAAGTGCCAAGGACGCGCTTACCCGCATCGGTGATTGCTGAATGGATCCAGATCTCTTGAGCGGACTCATGCGGAGCACTGATCTCGAGATGCTCGACCTCCGCGATGAAGTCCGACTGCCTAGGACCATCAAGCAACCACCACTTAGTGCGGGGTTTGCGTTTTTCGGTCACTTTCTTTTTCGGTACAACCGCAAAGTCCAACACAAGGAGGCGGTGTTGAGCCGTTAGGCTTTCACCTGGGATGACTTTGCAGTTGGTAACCTTGCCAATGTGGCACCGTCGCACCAGCAGGTAATCTATTTGGGTTGAGTAGGCACCACTACGGTACGTAATAAGATGCTGGGGCTTCTTCTGAAAGAACGTGTTCGCGATGGCTAGGTCAGACAAAGCGCAGGTGCTGAGTATACTGACTCCCTCTGCATTTAGCTGGCCATATCCAAAACCACCGTGAACACGTCCGTACTATCCAGCAAACTGACCTACGTGACCGTTGAGATCCCCCCCAACCTAAACACCTTCGGAATTCGGAATAGCGCGTAGTACGTCCTCGAACTCATCCCAGAAGGCCTCCTTTTCAGACTCACAGCAACCAGTTTGAGGAGCATAGGCGCTGATTAGGTTCGTTACCGACCCTTCGATCAGCACCCTAACTCGCATCAACCGGTCGCTGCATCGGTCTACTTCAAGGAGTCCATCCTGAAGGTCCTTAGACAGCACCACGGCCACTCCGCCCCTGCCCGTTGGTGATCCGGTGTACACTAGCCGGTACCCCTGCCCGATGTCACGTGACTTATTTCCCTTCCAGCGCGTCTCCTGAAGGAAGGCGCACTGGACAAAGTACGTCCGCGAGTTCTCGGCAACGTCCGGTTAGGGAGCCAATGTTCCAGGTGGCAAAGCGGAACTTCTTCTTGGGTACTATCCTCCTTAGCCGTGCCCGTACTTGACACGGTAGCCCTAGCCCACTTATCGCAGGTTTAGGGCGATGTGCCTGCGCGTCGTTATGCGGAGACGCCCTAGCCCGAGTACCTACCCGTTTTCAACTTCTTGTCCATTTTAATATTTGACTGAAGTTGGTTTTACGTGGGGCGACCAGCCGTCTGACCCCCCACAACCCTACGAGAGGGAAACCAGGTTCGCCAGAGCCTCGTCCGTTGGACAGCAGGGTGCACCGCTAGCAGGTGAGGTTGGCTTGGGTCTTAAGATGGTAACAGACCCCATGCACCCCTCATGGTACCAAAGCTTTTAGACTTTTTTAAACACTGTATTCTGCCAGAAATAATTTTGAGACGTGTTAAAAAAAATGCGAAATGTATTGATATGAAAGGTAAATAAAATTATTACTTTTTTTATTTACTTCATAATTTCCATAAATTTAAATCTAAATTATATTTTTGCTAATGGGAAATTGTTCTTCAACCTCCACATCGAAAGCTACACACAAAATATACTAACTATAGTTATTTTCTTTTACAGCATCTGTGTAGCGGTTGTTTCCGGACAAGAACTTCAGGAAGAGTAATAAAAAAATGCGAAATATATAGATGTGAAAGGTACACAAAATGATTACTTTTTTATTTACTTCATAATTTCCATAAATTTCAGTCTAAATTATTTTTTTGCTTGTGGGAAATGGTTCTTCAACCTCCACATCGAAAGTTACACACAAAATATACTAACTATAGTAATTTTCTTTTGCAGCAGCTGTGCAGCGGTGGTTTCTGGTGGTGTGTGTGGTGGTACTTTCTTGACAGAGTAGTATATAACCATTTGTTAGTTATGTTTAGGTTTTACTAAAAAATATGTGATGATGCTTAGATTCCAACATTTTTCCACCTTCTTGGTTGTTGTAGTAAAATAAAACTGTCTTACATTGCATTCTGACATTTATTTGATTCCCATAAATAGTAAATTAAATAGTTTACACCTGAAATACCACCTTTTATTTTTATCATATATGATAAAAATAAAAGGTGGTATTTCTTGAAATAAAGAATGCGATTTGATACGATTATAATCGTATCAAATCGCATTCTTTATTTCAAGCTACTCCCCCAGACGTGCCCAGACATAACTATAATTTCTAGAGAATCCAGCTTAATAACTTTTAAAAGCACGCCATCTAGTGGTAAATTTTGTTGAATGTTTAAGATTTAAAGTTGTCAATCATGTCTATGTGTGTGTAAACGGTACTATAAGCGAGTTAGATATTATTTTCGCGAAGTATGGCGAATCAGAAGGGTTTTTATGCCGTATTTTGACTAATTTCGATAAAGTGGAATATCCGATAGTCGCACAACTATTTCTGCGACTTAATATTGTTCCAATTACACTCAAAACAAAATAAAACTGAAAATGTTGACTTCAGCGCCATCTCGCGGGAAAATGGCAATGAGCAACCCGGAACATTCACCTTAAACTACAAAAGTGATACTTTGCGGATCGGGGAATCTATTTGTCAGGCTTTTTCAGAATACTTTAATCCTACTTTTCTTAATCCCAGTGTTGGCTATTCTGTCTCTTCTGAGTTTCATCTTACCGACTCGTCGAACCCATCGTCTGATATCTGCAGTATCGTCATCAATATTGATGACATAATTAACTTGCTACGTAAGCTAGACACAAGTAAATCGGCAGGTCCAGATAACATCCCATCCCAACTCCTTGTACGATGTGCTCCCTCAATAGCGAAACCTATTTTGATTCTATTTAATAAATCGTTGAAAAGTTGTGTTGTGTATATGGAAATCGTTTATAACGCCTATGCATAAGAAAGGTATCAAAACAGATATAGCGAACTATAGGCCGATATCAAAACTGTGTATCATAGCTAAGGTTTTTGAAAGAATAATATATGACCAGGTCTGTTCTGCTCTCAAAACTTCATTCAGCTCGTTTCAACACGGTTTTCTGAAAGGAAGGTCTACTGTCACGAACTTGATTCTTCTAAATGACTTTATTACTGATGCCATGGATAATGGTAAGCAGGTTGATGTTGTTTATACGGACTATAGCAAAGCTTTTGACCGAATCGATCATAGCATCCTCATATCTAAGTTCAATCGAATGGGAATTCGCGGCGATCTACTCAGATGGTTTTCGTCTTACCTTATGAATGGGTCCCAAGCTGTGGTACTTAATAATTATATATCGAGCTGGGTCCCTATCCCTAGTGGAGTCCCACAGGGTTCGTTGCTTGGCCCACTGCTTTTTATAGTCTATATAAACGACATCGACTCTTGCTTGACTTCGTCCAAACTGTTGTGTTTTGCTGACGATATGAAAATTTATGCCACAATTTCGTCGCAGATGGATGTAACGGCACTCCAGAGTGATCTGTGTCGCCTAGAGGACTACTGTCAAAGGAACAAGCTGGATCTGAATCCCACTAAATGCTCGGTTGTCATTCTCGGAAGCGCTCAAACATTGCCGGATCGTATACCCTTGGTCATCAAATTTTACCTAGATTAAACTCTATCCGTGATCTGGGGGTCCATCATGATTCCAAGCTCAGTTTTGAAGTACATATTGATGCAATAGTTGCTAAGGCATCAAAATCATTGGGCTTCATAATGCGGTTATCCAAATGCTTCTTTCAAGCCAAAACTTTAAAAATCCTATACTGCACCTTTATTTGAAGCCATTTGGAGTATGCGTCAGAAATATGGAACCCATGTTACCACAAATACATAAACCGAATAGAGAGCATCCAAAAACGGTTTATAAGATATTTATGTTATCACCAGAAAATACCATATTACCCAGAAAATTACCTTAACCTTTGCAAAAAAACATCACATTCTTCCTCTAGCCAAACGCCGCAAAATTTCTGATTGTGTTCTGTTGTTGATAATTTTTAACAATCATAAACTGCTCAGATATATTATCAAAATTTTATTTCAACACCCCCAGGAAGTCTAAACGATTTAATCCACCCTTACGTGTGCCACTTGCCTCAACAAATTATAGGCAGAACTCATACCTTGTGCGTGCAAGCAGAAATTTAAACAAGCTCTGTAAACAGCACGATTTAGATCCGTTCACAACCAGTGTGTCCTCAGCCAGGAAGTGTTTGAGCCGAGAGTTTTTCATATAAGTTGACTTTGATTATGTAGTGATTGTTATGCAGTGCGTGCAACATTGTAGTATAAGTATTAGTTACTGTAACTTGGTGCGAACTTCTATGAGATAGTTGGTAACACCAAGGCGTTGCTGGCCTTCCTTGGGGAGCTGGGGTGGATCGAATGATGCATTTGTCCCACCTACACGCAAAATACGCGCTTAGTCGTGGAGTTGCGGAAACCAGCCCGATTTACATACAACTTGGTGCGAATGTCCATAGAACTTACTTCTTATTTCTGTTTCTTATAAGTGGAGACTTGTAATTGGCTGACAGCCTTATTGATCCTGCCCTGTTTATGCTGTAAGTCTTCCATAATGCTTAAATAAATAAAAAGATATAGGGATCGTGCACGGTGTTGGCTATGCCATCTAGTGTCACATTTTCTAAGTTTTAAGGTTCAGTATACTTGACATTGACGTTTCTGTCACTGTAACCTGTTGTTCCTGCACGCTCAGTTTAGGGGAACGTGTGCGAATAAAACTGCCATATAGGGACCGTGCACGACGTTGACTATGCCATCTAGTATCCCATATTCGAAGTTTTAAGGGTCAGAATACTTGACATTGACGCTTCTGTGCTGCCACCTGTGGTTCCTGCACGCTCAGTTCAGGAGAACGTGCGCGAAGAAGACTGTGCCATCTAGCGTAGCTATTTCGAATTTTATACTTGAAACATACTTGACAGTGACATTTCTGTGCTGCCACATATAGTTTCTGCACGCTCCCTATAGCCTAGCTATTCCGATTTTTTTTACTTGAAACATACTTGACAGTGACATTTCTGTGCTGCCACCTATAGTTTCCGTACGCTCCCTATAAATTCGTATGAGTAAAAGAGACATGTATACATTCATAGTCAATAGCTGGCTGTTTACACTACCGGCGAGTGGCTCTTACCTCTAGTTGATCGCAGCGACAAGAACCAAAGATTTTACTCGCTCGGTGATGCTCGCTTGGCGGTCGGAACTCACCAAACAGCGATAATTTCTACTTATAGTGCGGACCGGAACGAGTATTGCGAGTAAAAGGTCGTCGTACTTAAGCACTCGCTAAAAGCCGAGTGTCAAACGTATGTAAACTTTTGAGTCGCTACTCGCTGATCGCCAACTGTTTAAGGTGAATGCTCCAGGGTAGCCCGAATGAATATTTCAAATATTCATTCTTTCGAACTACATGAACTTAGAGGGCTATTATATTGATGATTAAAATGGTTATAATTCTTTAGATAAATACGCGTTACGGTCGCGGACGCATTTGGTCCACATACAGCTTCACACTGACCGGCAAATTGCAAAAAACATAAAAATATTAGAATTTCGCGGGCTACCCTGGAGCATCCACCTTAGCTTCTCTCGCTAGTCGCTACCTGTCGGCCTCGTGCAGGATGTCGGCGACGGCGCGCGCGGTGTCGACGTCGCCGGCGCCGGCGCGCTGCTTGAGGTAGGCGTAGAACAGGTCCATGCGCTGCTTCTCGTTCTTCTCGCTGTCCTCCGACACCGTCATGCTCTTGGCGCCCTCCGTCAAGTCTGCAACACACCACGCATGTTACGCCTGTCGTCCCTAGCAATTAATGTTTTATCTAGCCACGCTTCGCCTTACGAAAGCATATCACTAAAGTGGTAGATGATCAGTGAGGCTGCCCGATAGGATGTATACCTTGCATGCGCGCGCGCACGGCGGCCTCGCTGACGTCGACGGTCCAGCAGCCGTCGTCGTCGTCGTCGGCGGCCTTGTCCTTGTCCTTGTCCTTGTCCTTCTTGCTGCTCTTGGGGTTGGGCGTCGTCGGCGTCACGGGAGCTTCGCCCTCCTGACACAATAAACCAGGTTTAGTTACACTTTTTGTTTAATTAAGATTTAAATACACTACAACTTATAACTGGAATAGACTGGATTGTTTTCTTACGGATACAGTAAGCAATAAGGTGCCAGTAATCTTATTGCTTACTGTATCTAGAACAAAACAATTATTTTACAAATTCAGTCATCTTGGCGTAGCTGTCTGAATGCTATTCGAGTACTATATCAGGTCGGCTCTGTGCAGGATAAAACCTGACATAATGATATTATCATCATTGATATTAGAATTGAATTATTATGACGAGTTGTTAGAGGTTGCCATTTGACAGTCATTACAATTAGAAAACCGTTACAGTTAGAAAACCTGATAGCAATCTTGTAAAGGATTGCGTTACCGAGTTACAGTTATCGTCACGCAAGTTTTCCTCTACGAAGTACGTCGCAATTCATTGCGCCGGATGACAATAAGCCAAAAAAACATAGAACTGCGCATGCGCGTGGACCAAGATGGCGCATGTAATGGAGTCTCGTTGGTATAAGTTCGATGTACAAGTGTGTCCCGCTTGCTCAATGTAATACGACTGTGGATGCAAAAAGTGTTACATGTTGCAACTTCGTCTGCGTCAGTTTCCATTACTGCTCCGCTCCTATTGGTCTTAGCGTGATGATATATAGCCTATAGCTTTCCTCGATAAATGGGCTATCTAACACTGAAAGACTTTTTCAAATCGGACCAGTAGTTGTTCCTGAGATTAACGCGTTCAAGTAAACAAACAAACAAACTCTTCAGCTTTATATATTAGTATAGATACCTACGTATAATCATAAAAAAATTCTAGGTACGAACATTTTTTTTACGCGATTGCACTTGCGCGGTTTTCACTTAACTTCCGAGCGGTAAAGAACCGTGGTGCAAACTGTACAGGATTATGGAGGCAATATGAGCAATTTCTCTACGTAAAATACTGATATTCAACTGCACCTAGTTACATTGGGAGTCAAAACCAAGATGGTTGGGAAAATGCTAGGTAGATTGATTCTGAAGCGTATGTGGTAAGTTGCAGAGTGGATGTATGTAGTCAGTAGTTACCTTGGCGTCATCGTGCGCGTCGTGGTTGCCGTTGGCGGCGCCGGGCCCGGAGCGCTTGGAGCGCTTGCCGCGGCCGGCCTCCGTCACCGACGAGCCCTGCCGAACATTATCTCATCTCTATATACATGAAGCTAGGGAAGCTTATTTAAAGGGGATGTTCGTGTCATTTAACAGTTGTGGCGATCATAAATGATTACCGTCAATCGAAATGAGTCAGTTCGCTTACCGTTTTTTTTATCTGTATGATTACAGTTATGAGCAACAAGAATAATGCAATCAGGATTTGTGTGGGTCTGCTATGAGTATTTTGACAATTAATTCCCATAGGGACCGTGCACGGCGTTGACTATGCCATCTAGTGTCGCATATTCAAAGTTTTAAGGTACAGAATACTTGACATTGACGCTTCTGTGTTGCCCCCTGTGGTTCCTGCACGCTCAGTTTAGGGGAACGTGCGCGAAGAAGACTGTGCCATCTAGCGTAGCTATTTCAAATTTTTTACTTGAAACATACTTACATAGTGACATTTCTGTGCTGCCACCAATAGTTTCTGCACGATCCCTATAAGAGATCGATATTTTATGTACAACTAGTTTTAACATTCTGACTTAAGAGACCAACACCTTGACCTCTGAAAACCGGTCATCAATGGTACCCTGCTGGTAGGCCTGCAAGCTGGGGTCGAGCGCGGGCGGCTAGTTGAGGATGCCGGTGTGAGGGTACCTGCTGGTAGGCCTGCAGGCTGGGGTCGAGCGCGGGCGGCTAGTTGAGGATGCCGGTGTGAGGGTACCTGCTGGTAGGCCTGCAGGCTGGGGTCGAGCGCGGGCGGCTAGTTGAGGATGCCGGTGAGGGTACCTGCTGGTAGGCCTGCAGGCTGGGGTCGAGCGCGGGCGGCTAGTTGAGGATGCCGGTGAGGGTACCTGCTGGTAGGCCTGCAGGCTGGGGTCGAGCGCGGGCGGCTAGTTGAGGATGCCGGTGAGGGTACCTGCTGGTAGGCCTGCAGGCTGGGGTCGAGCGCGGGCGGCTAGTTGAGGATGCCGGTGTGAGGGTACCTGCTGGTAGGCCTGCAGGCTGGGGTCGAGCGCGGGCGGCTAGTTGAGGATGCCGGTGTGAGGGTACATGCTGGTAGGCCTGCAGGCTGGGGTCGAGCGCGGGCGGCTAGTTGAGGATGCCGGTGTGAGGGTACATGCTGGTAGGCCTGCAGGCTGGGGTCGAGCGCAGGCGGCTAGTTGAGGATGCCGGTGAGGGTACCTGCTGGTAGGCCTGCAGGCTGGGGTCGAGCGCGGGCGGCTAGTTGAGGATGCCGGTGAGGGTACCTGCTGGTAGGCCTGCAGGCTGGGGTCGAGCGCGGGCGGCTAGTTGAGGATGCCGGTGAGGGTACCTGCTGGTAGGCCTGCAGGCTGGGATCGAGCGCGGGCGGCTAGTTGAGGATGCCGGTGAGGGTACCTGCTGGTAGGCCTGCAGGCTGGGGTCGAGCGCGGGCGGCTAGTTGAGGATGCCGGTGAGGGTACCTGCTGGTAGGCCTGCAGGCTGGGGTCGAGCGCGGGCAGCTAGTTGAGGATGCCGGTGTGAGGGTACCTGCTGGTAGGCCTGCAGGCTGGGGTCGAGCGCGGGCGGCTAGTTGAGGATGCCGGTGAGGGTACCTGCTGGTAGGCCTGCAAGCTGGGGTCGAGCGCGGGCGGCTAGTTGAGGATGCCGGTGAGGGTACCTGCTGGTAGGCCTGCAGGCTGGGGTCGAGCGCGGGCGGCTAGTTGAGGATGCCGGTGTGAGGGTACCTGCTGGTAGGCCTGCAGGCTGGGGTCGAGCGCGGGCGGCTAGTTGAGGATGCCGGTGAGGGTACCTGCTGGTAGGCCTGCAGGCTGGGGTCGAGCGCGGGCGGCTAGTTGAGGATGCCGGTGAGGGTACCTGCTGGTAGGCCTGCAGGCTGGGATCGAGCGCGGGCGGCTAGTTGAGGATGCCGGTGAGGGTACCTGCTGGTAGGCCTGCAGGCTGGGGTCGAGCGCGGGCGGCTAGTTGAGGATGCCGGTGAGGGTACCTGCTGGTAGGCCTGCAGGCTGGGGTCGAGCGCGGGCAGCTAGTTGAGGATGCCGGTGTGAGGGTACCTGCTGGTAGGCCTGCAGGCTGGGGTCGAGCGCGGGCGGCTAGTTGAGGATGCCGGTGAGGGTACCTGCTGGTAGGCCTGCAAGCTGGGGTCGAGCGCGGGCGGCTAGTTGAGGATGCCGGTGAGGGTACCTGCTGGTAGGCCTGCAGGCTGGGGTCGAGCGCGGGCGGCTAGTTGAGGATGCCGGTGTGAGGGTACCTGCTGGTAGGCCTGCAGGCTGGGGTCGAGCGCGGGCGGCTAGTTGAGGATGCCGGTGAGGGTACCTGCTGGTAGGCCTGCAGGCTGGGGTCGAGCGCGGGCGGCTAGTTGAGGATGCCGGTGTGAGGGTACCTGCTGGTAGGCCTGCAGGCTGGGGTCGAGCGCGGGCGGCTAGTTGAGGATGCCGGTGTGAGGGTACATGCTGGTAGGCCTGCAGGCTGGGGTCGAGCGCGGGCGGCTAGTTGAGGATGCCGGTGAGGGTACCTGCTGGTAGGCCTGCAGGCTGGGGTCGAGCGCGGGCGGCTAGTTGAGGATGCCGGTGAGGGTACCTGCTGGTAGGCCTGCAGGCTGGGATCGAGCGCGGGCGGCTAGTTGAGGATGCCGGTGAGGGTACCTGCTGGTAGGCCTGCAGGCTGGGATCGAGCGCGGGCGGCTAGTTGAGGATGCCGGTGAGGGTACCTGCTGGTAGGCCTGCAGGCTGGGGTCGAGCGCGGGCGGCTAGTTGAGGATGCCGGTGAGGGTACCTGCTGGTAGGCCTGCAGGCTGGGGTCGAGCGCGGGCGGCTAGTTGAGGATGCCGGTGAGGGTACCTGCTGGTAGGCCTGCAGGCTGGGGTCGAGCGCGGGCGGCTAGTTGAGGATGCCGGTGTGAGGGTACCTGCTGGTAGGCCTGCAGGCTGGGGTCGAGCGCGGGCGGCTAGTTGAGGATGCCGGTGAGGGTACCTGCTGGTAGGCCTGCAGGCTGGGGTCGAGCGCGGGCAGCTAGTTGAGGATGCCGGTGTGAGGGTACCTGCTGGTAGGCCTGCAGGCTGGGGTCGAGCGCGGGCGGCTAGTTGAGGATGCCGGTGAGGGTACCTGCTGGTAGGCCTGCAGGCTGGGGTCGAGCGCGGGCGGCTAGTTGAGGATGCCGGTGAGGGTACCTGCTGGTAGGCCTGCAGGCTGGGGTCGAGCGCGGGCGGCTAGTTGAGGATGCCGGTGTGAGGGTACCTGCTGGTAGGCCTGCAGGCTGGGGTCGAGCGCGGGCGGCTAGTTGAGGATGCCGGTGAGGGTACCTGCTGGTAGGCCTGCAGGCTGGGGTCGAGCGCGGGCGGCTAGTTGAGGATGCCGGTGAGGGTACCTGCTGGTAGGCCTGCAGGCTGGGGTCGAGCGCGGGCGGCTAGTTGAGGATGCCGGTGAGGGTAACTGCTGGTAGGCCTGCAGGCTGGGGTCGAGCGCGGGCGGCTAGTTGAGGATGCCGGTGTGAGGGTACCTGCTGGTAGGCCTGCAGGCTGGGGTCGAGCGCGGGCGGCTAGTTGAGGATGCCGGTGAGGGTACCTGCTGGTAGGCCTGCAGGCTGGGGTCGAGCGCGGGCGGCTAGTTGAGGATGCCGGTGAGGGTACCTGCTGGTAGGCCTGCAGGCTGGGGTCGAGCGCGGGCGGCTAGTTGAGGATGCCGGTGAGGGTACCTGCTGGTAGGCCTGCAGGCTGGGGTCGAGCGCGGGCGGCTAGTTGAGGATGCCGGTGAGGGTACCTGCTGGTAGGCCTGCAGGCTGGGGTCGAGCGCGGGCGGCTAGTTGAGGATGCCGGTGAGGGTACCTGCTGGTAGGCCTGCAGGCTGGGGTCGAGCGCGGGCGGCTAGTTGAGGATGCCGGTGTGAGGGTACCTGCTGGTAGGCCTGCAGGCTGGGGTCGAGCGCGGGCGGCTAGTTGAGGATGCCGGTGTGAGGGTACCTGCTGGTAGGCCTGCAGGCTGGGGTCGAGCGCGGGCGGCTAGTTGAGGATGCCGGTGAGGGTACCTGCTGGTAGGCCTGCAGGCTGGGGTCGAGCGCGGGCGGCTAGTTGAGGATGCCGGTGAGGGTACCTGCTGGTAGGCCTGCAGGCTGGGGTCGAGCGCGGGCGGGTTCTTGAGGATGAAGGTGTTGAGCTTGTGGTTGAAGTCCAGCACGCCGTGGTAGCCGCACGCCTTGCAGCCCTGCGAGATGGTGTTGCGCTTGGTGGACACGATCAGTTCCGTCTCCGGGTTGTCGCACTCGGGGCACAGCACGAACTTGCGGATGAACCTAAAGTAGAAGACTTATTTACACTTTCACGTACTCACAAAACAAACATTGGCAAAGTCGCACACCTTTTTAGGGTCTCAAATCAGTGATATCCTTCAAATATAAGTGCGACCTATACATGCGATTTAGTCATGATTGTGTTATTTGGTATAAAGTAAGTTACCCGTCAAGCAGGTCCTGCAGCTTGGCAGAGTCATGGCTGCCGTTCACGATGAACCGCTCGTTCTTGAAGTCGAACTGCGTCTGTGCGCCCAACTCGCAACCAAAATATTTTGTAGGATCTGCAATATAACCAAATATTCTCAATGGGAATCTTAACACTGAATATTGATTGGGATATTCACTCTCTTCGATAGAGGATTAGGCACGACTTTCTTTGGCCCACAAAGGGTTTCACTGTTATTATATCCTTTTTAGGGTTGTCCGTCTGTCTGCCCGTCCAACCGTCTGTCCGTCAGCGGGTTGTATCTCATGAATAGGTCAGTTGAAATTTTCAAAATGTGTATTTCTATTGCCGCTAAAACTACAAATAATAAAAAATACAATATAAGGTTTATGGTACAGAACCACTTGGCCGCTGTTTTTTATTTATTATTTAGTTGATGGTTACTTAGAATATTTATGAGTTTCTGATTCTGTACTCTTTCAATTTTTCATTATAAGACCGCCGATTGTAGGTATATTATTTTAGTTTAAGGTATTCTTTGTTTTTTCTTTTTTGGTGTACAATAAAGCATACATAAATAAATATTAGAAACAAAAATAATCATACCCTCAACTATGTAACTCCTAAATGAAGCGGAACTGACGATCAATGCACTGGTTTGATATTAAATTGTCTTTGAAAGAAGAAGACTAACACGAAGACTACGCTTGCAAGGATTTAGATAGTAAAATATGCTGGTATTCAGTTCACGAAAATTCTACACAAACTAGCTTTCGCCCGCGACTTCGTACGCGCATATCCCGTCTTTTCTCGTTGTCGTAGGAATTTCGGGAAATAAGGAATATGCATGAAAAACATATTTATCATCTATACAGTTTATACAAAAATATAACAGTGAAAATAGAATCAAAATAAAACGAAAGAGATATCATTATTTTAAACAAATTTATCTGTCCCTCTCGCGAAAACGCTCTTTTCTATAGCAGCTGTATAAGCGTCATAGACGATGACGTCAAAGTTTTCATCGGACTTCTCTTTCTAATTGTAATCTTTGAAGCTTTATAACTTTATAGCTTCATCGCTGATGAAGGTATTTAAAAAATAATTTCACGATTGTTTACTAGAGCTAATAAGTATTTCATTTTGCAAATTAAAAAATCGCATGCATATTCCCTATTCTCTCTTAGTGCTCCCCTACAATCCCCAAGGAACCTACATAGCAAATTTTACTTTCTACGACCAGAGGGCCTACCATGACGTGCTAAAGTGTGAACCTTCCGGGCGAGAAAGAGGGATGGAGCTATAAAAGGTGTATAGCTCCATCCCTCTTTCTCGCCCGGAAGATTGACGCTTTAACACGTCATGGTAGGCCCTCAGTAGTTTCGACTGTGCGTTTTTTGTCAGTCACACAACCACTTGAACGGAAGAATTTTATATGATAACTAGTTGCTGCCCCGCGCAACTTCGTCTACGTCACAATTTTCATTACTGCTCCGCTCCTATCGGTCTTAGCGTGATGATATAGCATACAAGATAATACTGAAAGAATTTTTCAAATCGGACCAGTAGTTCCTGAGATTAGAGCGTTCAAGTAAACAAACTCTTCAGCTTTATATATTAGTATAGATGTAGTACTTACAAGTGGGAGGCCTGCCGATCGCCTTAGCCACCTCGGGCATGTTGACGATGACGGTCTTGATGCCGTTGCCCTTGCCCTCTACCTTGGCACAGATGCGCGGCATCTTGTACCGGTAGAAGGCGTCCGCGACATTGCGGTTCACGTTCACCGACCCCATGGCGGCGCCTGGCGCAGCGACCTGCGCGCGGACTGTGCGCGAGGAGCCTTCTGGAACTGGTGACGATGGTAACATTCATGTGCTGCCTGGCTAAGCGACACTGTACGACCTATTGAACTGACGATTAAAGGCCCTAATCTATTAGCATACTACATATTTCAATTCATTCAAAAAGACGAGGGTTTGCGGTACAGAGAGTAAAGTCGCGCAAACATCCATTGAAAAGGTAGGACCAGACGTTTGTTGTGTCCGGTGGGGTGGGTAACGGTTCGATAGTTAATATTCGGACGGTTGTATCTGTTCAAACCGTATGGAGAACTTTGATACCGCGATGCAGGATTTCGTTAGTAGTTTGCCGCTGGTAGGATAGACAGTGTTGCGGTTCTTTTTGTTGCCGTACAATTTTCACTTCGTTAGTTTTACTTTCACAGCTAGACAAGACATTCACAGCAGGCAAAATGTGTATCCTCTGACTCCCAAGCAGAGCTTACGGCTACTACAATCGGTCCTGTGCTTTCAATTTCCAGTGGTTTCCTTGAATTTTCGACACATCGTCGATGCACCTTGCAGAGGCTCTATATGCACAGCTAGTTTCGACCTGTCGGTTATCCGTTATGCATGCAATTTACCCCTGCCTGCTGATACTTAAGTTCTCCTGTGAATCTCCGTATTTGATCACGGAGGGAGGATTGATAGGATCGCGATTGATGACTCACCTCACTTTGTGCTAAGCTATGACGTGGTCAAACGATGTAGCAAGCTTGCTTAGAAGTAACTTAAAACTTATTCATACAAGACTTAGGAAAACAAATTAAACTCACTGGATTAACTAAAGCGGTCCTGTATCAGTGTGTAGTGTGTGTGTAGTTTGTGTGTGTGGTGTAGCAGTGTAGCGGTGTGGCGTGGCGTCTAAGGTCGTGGGGCGGGGCGGAGGGCGGCGACAGTCAGCGGGGCGGCATGCGCGCGGGCCGCCGGGCGCGCCAGTCACGTCTGCCGCAGTGGCAGCAGCTTGCGGTGCCTGTTACTGCAAAATTTTGATGGTCTGCAAACAGAGCGGCGGTGATATGCTGACTTACTACTACACAGCTACGGTAACCCTCCACTTTTGCCTTTTTTATTTTAGCTGATACTGTTCCACTGCTAGACAAAGACCTCCTCGCAACCCCTTCCATACACTATTATTCCGATCCTCCTCGCAATCGACTCTTGAAACTTTTGCCTTGCCAGAGGTTTATGAGACCTTCTGATATCCAGAGGAAGTGCGGTACGCCTGTACTGAACACGACCTACATGCTGGGCTACATGCCCCACACCGGCGCTTTTGAAGCTTTAATGAAGGCCGCCACTAACATGTCACGACCGGAAATCTCTTACAAGTTCATAACTTAAAAGCTTATATTTTCTGAGTGGCAATGGTAAACATGTATACCATTCACTCATACGCAAGACGCAACTTGAGGAATACTGGGATGCCTCGAATTGCGATAGAAAGGCTAGGGGTACACCGGCCTCTACAATTTTCTACTCACTGCCTAACAGTTTTACTGCATCAATCTATGATAGTCCTTGTTATTTCGAGGGACTAGTCTTAAAAAAGCTGATCCATCTTTCTGAACCAGTATTTCTACGAGTAACTGTTAAATGTGACGTTAAAGTAATCAACGTTGATTACACTTTTCAGTTTTTATAATCATAAAAGAGTTTTCTTTAGCGAGTTGCCGAAATAAGGTAAATTCCTCTTTGAACATCGAAACTTTGAGAACAGAAATATTGACTTTTATCCGGCGTCAGATTTGAGCAAACTTTGGATATTAGCGATCTGATTTCGAGATAAAGATATTTTCTTCAAAGCAAAGTTAAAGCGAAATCCGTAGAAGTTGTGAACGAGTGTTTGTCATTTTGATAGATTGCGAATACCGAAGATGGTGAGAGTTGAATAAATTAATGCATATTGTTATTAAAAACCAATTAAAATCCGGCAAATTTTTCAGCCTTGCCTACGTCTTTCTACTTGAAATGATTATTTTTCACACTCATTGCAGCTTACTATTTTTTTTTTATTACTTTTTTTAATCTCCCAAATTAACCCGTGCCCTTTGTGCAGGGTAAAAACGAACTGCTGGTATTCATACGAAAGGCCCCACGCTTTACAGCGCTGGTTCTTACAAAACATACGATAATTGGCTGAACATCAGCTTTCTACTTGAATGCGTCAAAACACCACGAAAAATAAGCCAAGGGTAAAGTTTTCTTTACAGGTCAATTTACCGCTATTTGAGCTTCTCCATGATTAAGATGACTGTTTGAAGTTAGTCCATACCTGCGGGCAGTATATCTAGGTGTATGCGTCATGCACGCTCGACGGCTGCGGGCCGGTCTCCTGCTCGAGACACACCGACTACTCTCCTCGCACTGTACTGATGTCTCTGCAATACAATATTACAACTACGTTAATATTGATTGACGATGACGACAGACTACTACTAAAATGGGTTTGTGTGGACAATGGAATCATCATAATCTTTGAAAATCAGTCAACAAAAGCTATCAAGTTATATCGCTGCTCTAAATCGGTCGGATTTTGATTGACTACAAACTACTACAGAAATGAGCAACTAAAACTTGATAGTTTAACAAAGGTTTAAGTAACCAAATCCCTGGTATCCAGTTATATCGTATGATTCTGCATATGTGGAATTTTGTTATTAAGTTAGGCAGTAGATGTCATTATCTTTTTTAAAGGCTTCCACAGTTGGTGCGATGCAACTACGCGGTTACACGTTTTCATGAAAATTGTTCTATCTGTTGAGCAACTGAAAACACTTTCCACGAAAATGCTTCCATAGGATTTTTGTTGCAGTGTCGCATCGCACCGCCGCGTCTGCGAGAGTCTTAACACCGTGCATGGGCTCGAACATGGGAATTGCGAAAGGTTGCTTTCCAAATAGACAATTTTGCACATACATTCACAAGCATGCATGGCAAATGTACGCGTTATTTCAAATATCCTATAACGCGACAGACGCAGAAAAAAAAATACAGCCATTGCGTCATTCTAAGCCATAAAAATCCTTTTATGTTTAAACATACGCCAGGTGAATTTATAGGCGAATCGCCGAGAAGCGCAGAATAAAATAGGAATAAAATTATGCGCTCAGAACGTTTCGGGCTCATTCAAAAAGACACAACTTACTTTTCTCTATACTGAATATTACCTAGTGAAATAGTGTAGGTACTGTAGGGCTTTATGGAGACTACGTTAGTTTGCAATATTAAACCTTGAGTGGTTGTTACAAGAAACAAAGTGGCACTTAGTCTTAGTTATTTGTCTGATTTACATAGCAGTAATTATACATCATAGGCCTCCCACAAGGAGGACCGATGACCTGATGAGGGTCGCGGGTAGCCAATGGATACGAGACGCACAGGACCGGTTATTGTGGCGACATTTGGGGAGGCCTATGTCCAGCAGTGGACGTCTTTCGGCTGATGTGATGAACTATACATACAGAGGCAATAAAAACTAAGAATCTCTTTGTCTCCTATATAACAAGTTTACTTGTTTGTCTGTCTTACTCAAGGCATCTCTGCCTAACCCCTCGAGAAGAACAGGCATTATGTTATGTTGTCCAGCTTCTATGATGTTAATTATCTCACGAGGCAAAAAATATCAGAGGCAAGGATTTTAAGACATTTTCGTGTGGTAATGTGAAAACAGTGCCTATAAAAGTATGTTGTTATACATTTGGTATTGTAAAAGTAAATTGTTTTACATGTTGTAGGCATGGTAAGGAATATATTCCCAAGTTCATGGTTACATGATTCACATTCCGGTGATTTAGTTTCATCATCATAATATAGGTAAGTAAGTACCCCCAAGTAATTATAAGTTCATACAAACAGATAATGTTTTTTTCTGCAGTAATTTAGAAAAACATTTACTACCACAGATAATAGCTACAATCACATTAATTTACGCAAACGAATCAATTTATCACTTAATTATGTTTCATTAAGAATAATGCGAGTAAGTAGGCAAACGTTGACTCGTCCGATTACCGTTCAAAGTTACATAGATAAAAAACACGATGACGTCAGAAGACTTGATAATTAATAAACTCACATTATCATGAGCTATCTCCATTCCCCGGCGTGGCCCGTCAAGTTGAAGGTACAAAGTGAAAAGGTCCTAGTATTATAACTGCAATGTTTGACACGTCGCGGATTCAAAACAATAAGCGCAAACGGAGATCGAACATCAGAACGTCCTTGAAATGGTGCATTGTGATTGGCGGAAAGGTTCGCGCCTCACATACACATGGAAATAGTAAGTAGTTTTTGGTTTTGTGTACATAGGTGTTGAACTTGGTCGACTTAACAGCTGCGTGTGGTGTCAAGAGAGAAATGTACGATGTCGCAAATTTTATTGAATAGCATTGTGTGCGGTCACGGCAATCGCACGCCAATCATGCTCGATTCGCCACGGTTGCTCGCTCGAACTCGAACCATCGTGTTGTTGTTTAATGTGGTTTCGGATGTGGCCACTTTATTGCTACATTGTGATAAGCACTCATATTGGATTTTTGAAGCGGTGTTGTACTTAGGTAGAAAGGAAAATGAAATGTTTGTCATTTATGCACTGTTCTTTAATCGATTGACACCTTCCGCTCTGGGTGAAGCAGAAGGGAGTGACAGACTCTTACTAGATTTTTAATGGCTTGTTCATCTTCAACTAGTGACCCGCCCCAGCTTCGCCCGGATGTGTTTTTTTTTCTTTTTGTATTATCCAATGTGGATCAGTCGTTACGATGTTATGCGCGTACATACATTTCGGCAATTCATATTTTATTTATTTAGATTTCCCTTCTGACATAAAAAATAAACAACCTTTGCGATGCACACAGTTTTAAACTAATAAATAACTAAGTTACTTATAAAGAAAGTTAAATTGGCAGCAAGCCCCGCTTTCATTAGAGCAAGAGCGGCAAGAACTAGAGTAATTAAACTAGTGCGTTGCTTCGATACTAGATGCAATTAATTAAAGAGTTCCGAAGACTGCAGGCAGCCACTTCAGTGGGGAGAGTCGCTCCGAGACAACACATTTGCCGAGCACACTCAGTGTCACAGAGCAGAATAATTAACAGTAGTGCCATACCATTATATGGGTCTCTTACATCAAAATCGTTTCTTTTATATATGTATACCGCCACATGGTCCAATGTGACTACTGTCATCACAGGCGCCACGGAGCATGGCTCCGAAGAATAAATTACAAACCTTTCAATCAGAGCTATGTCAAAATATAAAGATTATGATCAAATTATCCCAAAAACTAAGCTGAAGAAAGCCGGATTATTTATTTATTTAATTTCCACCATACCACTACCACTTTGATTGAATGGCTACAACTCGTTGCCATAATAATGACGTAAGTCTAGATAGATTCGTTTGATTGGTGTATCCCGCGCCACGAAACGAACACTACATATGAATCAAAAGGTTAAAAAATATTTTAATTTCAAAAGCAGTTTAAGGTGAATGCTCCAGGGTAGCCCGCGAAATTCAAATACTTTTATGTTTTTTGCAATTTGCCGGTCAGTGTGAAGCTGTAGTGGACCAAATGCGATCCGCGACCGTAACGCGTATTTATCTAAAGAATTATAACCATTTCAATCATCAATATAGCCCTCTAAGTTCATGTAGTTCGAAAGAATGATTATTTCTGAAATATTCATTCTTCATATTTAACATAAAAATATTTGAATTTCGCGGGCTACCCTGGAGCATCCACCTTAACAATTCCTGACAACATCTTGTCCCGACTAAAATGACATCGTTCAAGTCTGCGCGCGTCGGAACTTTCGGAACGGTCATAAAGCTACATTTTTATATTCTTGTCCCACTGCTGTAACTGGGCTGTGAGCCGTCCTCCAATTACAGCGCGCGGGCCGCAATGCGCCACAGCCGCGCCGCATGCCGCCGCGCCGCGCCTACACCACACTCGACGGGCCATTCTTTAAATGAAACGCCAAATAGGCCTGCAATACATTTACATGTTCTCTGACTCTGCGACGGGGTTGAATCCGGAGAGTGAATAATGATTGTTTTATGTTTCAGCTGTGGAAGAAGTAGTCTTACCCAGTTCCAGGATTTTTAATAATCGTGTGCTTCATTTGCCTAGTCTCGCTCAGCGCAAACGATTCTATTGGTTCTTAACAAACACATCCCTCGCGTCTCGCATCCATCGGCTACCCGCGACCTTCATTCATCATTTGTGGGGGGAGCGGTTTGCCACAATCGCCACGCTTGGCACGCGGGTTGGCGATCGCAGTGTATGGTGTTGAGTTTCACAGAGAACGCAGCTGCCCATTCTCTGGAGAGTCCTTTAGTCGCCTCTTACGACACCCACGGGAAGTGATGGGATGGTATTATTCTTTTTCGGCACCATACGGCACTGGCCGACACCATACGGCAAATATCTGGTGGAAATGCAGCCTTAAGGCCAGATAGGCAGTCGCTCCGTAAAATACTGGTATTCAGTTGAATCTAATTTGAATGGAAGACGACCCTAATATACTGAGGAAAAGACTAGGCAGATGATCATATGTTTCAGGTCTGGCTTTGGCGATAGAAAGTTAAACTTTCTTCAGAATAACACATACACAATCATCATCTTTCAGCACTTGAAAAGAATGAATGATACATCTTATCATATTTTAATGGAATTTAAATGTGGTGAGGAAACGAATACCAAGGTAAAGAACTCCTAATTCCCTCCAAGTCCAAGTGGTCCTCCACTGCTGCTAGGCTGCTAACTAACATCGCAATCCATATTTTCTATCCATAATACCAGCGGAATGCCAAATTCGTGCTCGTTTCGCTTCGGCAGATTTCTCAACTGTACTTGTTAGCTTATAAAAATAGCTAAGTAGCCAATATTTCTCCAGGCCGAGACGTGCTGCTCATTTAGAGGCACATTTGGAACCACATTTAGGTACGAACATTTCTGGCAACACGTCATACAGAACATTTTCTAGCCGCTTTACTGAAAATTTAGAACGATAGGAACACGCATCAGTGGCCCTTATAACATCAAATACACTTCAGACAATGCTGAAAATGGAAACAAAAGAATGACGACCGTTCATCAGGTAAAATCTAGTGATAGCGAATGTCATTGTTCCTCGTTAACAGGATGTCGCTGAATCTCCACACTGGTCTAAAACAAGATTACCCCAGTTCACGATTGAATAAACATATCACGGATGTAGTGTCATACAAACAATGGCTCTATATAATCTACAAAGTAAAAGCTAAAGAACCCACATTGTATACAAAGCTATTACAACTGGACAGTTATAAACCAAGCGCTAATAATTCGCAAAACTCGTACGACACAATTGTTGACACTGGTTTCGCGTTACGATGTCTATGTAAGTCAAAGAACGTCAATAACAGGAAATATGTAGCATGCCGGACACTGCAGACGGCGGCCGGACGGTGGATAGTACACGACTTTACACGAGCTATTCAAAACATAAAACAAAGCTGTTTGGCCTACCATCGACCGACATTCATTGACTGTGTCTAGAGCAGGCGTCCATGATAAGCGACAGCGTGGGCCGACCTGGGCGTCGACTATAGATACGTATAGTTGAATTGGGAATATATTTCTCTGCGAGTTGAGGCATAAAGAGAATTTGAGACAGACAACCGCCCTTGCTGTTTTGGGGCAAGAGTTAGGTAGTGAAATCTCTTACCCAGTGACTAAAACATTGGGACAAAAGTATGCGAAGTTAAGTAGAATCAACTAAATAAATAAAATTTTCATATTGTTAGGTGATGATTATCAATTAAAACAGGGTACTAAGAAAAAACTTAAAAGATAAATGAAAATTGACTGGAAGTTAACCTGCACCATCCAGTACAATACTGGTCTGCTGTCCAGGTTACTACTGGTCGGAAAAACACGAGTCCGTAGTAAATCGTCTAACGAAAAGAAGAAGACCAAAATGCTAAAAGAAAACTGCCAAAAAAGAAGGTAACATTCTAAAGTCAAACAGGCCATCACTTGCACCACGCACCACAGCCACTGGGTATCAAATGCGGGTAGATGATGCAAAACCTGATGCTGTAAGACGATACGTGCGCGGGCGCAACACGATCGCTCTTGGACAACCAACGCTAAGGCTTGCACTTATTACGAGTTATCTACTCAGGGTCAAAAGCTACTGCAGTTGGATTGTTGGACTTCAATCGGGATAAAGACCTAGTTTTTGGCATCTTTTCCGATTCCAGCCTTATAACCATTTTCTTCTTTAATGGGAAGCCATCACAAAATGACTTCTTCCGCTCTGGGCGCAGAGTAGGGAGGGAGTGTCAGACTTTTACTGACTAAACCCACCAGTGTTTCTTCAAATGCCCTTTGTGTTCCAGGGCCGCGGTAGGTTAGTCTTTCGAACAATTCCGCAACAGACAATGATATAACCAATAGACCCATGTTTAGATTAAATTGAATAGGGTTTTACATTGTTTCATAGGTTTTATAACAATCTAGATTTTGCACGCGACTTCGTACGCGCATTTGCCGTTTTTTTTTTCCGTTTCTATGGGAATTTCGGGGAATCCTGACTTACTGCTCCCCTACACTCCAAGGAACCTACATGCTAAATTTCAACTTCTTACGATCAGCAGTTTTGGCTGTGCGTTGTCTGTCAGTCACGGAAGAATTTTATATATTAGGATAGGATACAGCTGAAGAACATAACGCGGAGAACGTAAATTGGTGAGTCAGTAGTAGGTATGATTAATTCAGCAAAACTACGCCAGACTCTACACATTGCAAATCATGGATTGTTTCATACTCATACACCCGACACCGGGTGTCTGCAATCCATAGACAATGCATGCTACATCCGGCCGACTATACTGCACCATAGATAGATATATAAGCTAGCTACACATTGATGGAGCGGCATGGCTGCTTCCGGCGAACCCCCTATAGCTCCCCCTACCCATCACACTTATTGATGTTAGTATACAGTGTCCTTCACGTTAGCCATAAACTTTAGCAAACGCTTCTATAGCTTACCACCCCGGTTCAAGCTTGTCCCGAAAGGGACTTACGGATTCTTACGGTTGCTGCGATTTTGTTCCGAAAGGGACACGGACCCTTAGTAGTTAACAAATCAAATCCAACAAAGCAAGTAGTTCTTAATTAAAAAGGCTTCGTTACAAAGATATTTGTAATTTCATTTAATTGAGCTATGCAGTATGGAAGGGGTCTAAACTAAAAATCCATCAAATGCTTTTTGAATGTCATTAGTTTTACGTTGCCAAATCGGAATAAAGAGGCATGCCATGCATATCGGGTGATTTACGTCAAGGTATTTAGTTTGTATGAATATTAACAAAAAATAATGTTTAATGTGTCCATTATGAATAATGCTAATTTCCATGTTCCGGAAATCCGGTCGAAGTTTACGTGTAGGTACTATAGTCCGGAATACGGTGTACATACTAAATATGAGTATTAATGTGTGGCTGAATTATGGATTTATAATGGAAACGAACATTCTTGTTCAAACTTACTACCAAGTTCTCGATTGTCTAAAACTTCACTTTATCATTAGAGACGCTTTGAATGAAAGTTTCAAGAAGATAAAGCGAACAGAATTTAGGTTCGCTATCTAATCACGCATAATATTCAAGATATTTCATTTTGGAATTTTTGGCAGGGCACTGAAATTTAGGAAATTCATAATCCTCTGAATATGGACTTCCACGTCATACTAAAATCAGCCGATTAATTTAAAATAGTGTCATTTCTGAACATAATATTGTACGAGTATGCATTCAAGTCGCCACTAAATGTCAGAACAATGCTTCTGTATATAAACGGCATATTTATCCAAATTGCATATCGCTTACAAAGATTGTAGCAATTATAAATTGCAAGGCACATGGAAAGAGGATAAGACGAGAAGTCCGTTTATGGTCAATATAAAAGGAGAGATATGTACAAAGTTGAGCAAGCAAGACAGTTGTACCCTTTGAATGAGGCTGTAAAGCTCGGGAGTTACAGCGAAGGCCCATAAATGAGGCGTCGTGACCGCAGCACGGACCAGAGGAGTGAGGTATGGAGGGGCGGGGCGGATGGGCGACGAGCGGTGATAACGACCGGCGACGCTTCACGGGAGCGTGCTGGAGACACATTTCACCCTTCTACGGCCGATTGCAAAGTTTTGATTGGCGTAAGCGAGCTTCTGTAAGCGTAGCTCCAGTGATTCCTTGCGACAAATATAGCAAAGCAAATGACGCTATTGCTGGTAATTAAATAATTTAGCCGTACTAATTCATGTGGGACCTGAGAAAACACGTGCTACCTCCCACTGCCAAACCGTAAATTAACGTCGTCCGTTACAATTTATATACATAGGTATGCAAGCACACATGTTTATGTATACAACTGGCCAGCAAAGTAAATGGACCTGTCAGTGACTCAGTGAAGGCTACAAATCCCTTCTGCCTATATCTTCGACCACGCCAGGAGCTGGGGGCGTAATATTAGCAGAACGATTAGAATACAGTTAGGGACGATTTGTCGTCATGTAAATAACTCGTCTAAGATGATGCATGGCTTATTTAGTAGAATTACGGGAAGGTTATACATAATAGTTCCAGAATTATATTTATCTGACACTAGTAGTGACTGGTTATTCTGCCGGGGCGTTGGAGGAGTGGGGTAATTTTCATTATACGAGGACTTTTAAGGAATGAGGAATCCCGGAGAAACGATGGATCAAAGGATTTGGCGAGAGATTTGGATGGAAAATCATCAAATGATTCTTCCCGCCCTGTGTGATGCAGAAGGGAGTGCCACTCTTACTGACTAAAACCCATCCGTGTTCCTCCTAACGCCCTTTGCGTTCCAGAGCTGCAGTAACTCTTTCGAATAAATTCCGCAACAAATACTGAGACGATGGCTGATATGTGGTTTATGGAAAATGGAGAAGTTGTCCTGCCGGACCCAAATTAGGTTCAGGAAAATTATACAACCGCGGGTACTTTTACATATACATATAAGCATCAAAATGAGAACGTCCTTTTACTTTGAAAGGACTGATATAATCCGTTCGGGAAAATTGTGAACCTTCGCCGTAATATGGATGATTGCTTTTGATACAATAGGATTATTTCTACGTATTAGGCTCATCCCGTTTTTTCGCAAATTGAGTTGTATCGATATCAGAGAAGTACTGTTACCGGGGAGGTTGGGAAATTTTCCTCGTGCTCAATTATTATTTGAACTAAGGAAATTAATTGGCTACAGATTAGAAAGACTCTTCTTTCATCAGTTTAAATTATTTACTGAATTAATCAAGTCTCGTACAACTTTTTAATTATAGAACTGTCGCGTGATTCAAGCTTATCTTTAAAATTTTATTGTTTTAATTTTCGGTCACGTGTAACTTAATTTATTAATACACTATCAAAAGCTACCGACTGTAACAAACTAAATATTTTTTTCTTTAATTAGAAGACTGAACACTCTTCAATGGCAAAGACGAAGAAGTTTAGAACTTTAATGGACCCAGTCAGTCGGCTTAAGGTAAGAATGGACATCTGCTATATAATATATATACCAACCAAGGCATAGCAAGGCTCTCGTCACCCCAGAGCCTACTGAAATGGAACGGTCTAACTCCTGTAATTACACAGACACCGATCGCTATCTTTAAAACTTAGAAACAAAACTGCTCATTTGTTTTATTTTCATCAAAATCTGCCTAGCCTTTTCCCAACTATATTGTGGTCGGCATCCAGTCAAACCGGATTTAGCTGAATACCAGTATTTTACGCGGAGCGGCTGCTTACCAGACCTCCACAATCCAGTAACTGGTAACACGGTACTTCATGGCAAGACTGGAGACAGATTAACTGGTTTTTGACTATCCGTAACAACTGCCAAAGATCTAAAAATGACAGCCAGGACCAACGGCTTAACGTGCTTTCCGAGGCACGGAGGAAACTCGGTATGTTAAGATGGTCACCCATCCACAGATCAACCTTGGCAAGCGTTGCTTAACCTTGAAGATCGACCCGTGCGGCTTTTATTATCTAGCCACGAGCACCTTATCATTTTTTGGATTAGAAATAATAAAATGTGTCCTCCCGCTGTGGGCAGAGCGGAAGGGAGTGTCCAGTTACTAATTAAAACCCACCCGTGTTCCTCCAAATGCCTTAAGCGTTTCCAGGGCCGCGGTATCTCTTTGGAACAAATCCGCAACCCTCGCAGGCACTGCCCCTAGCGGGCTGCGAAAACTTTGGACACTTACGTCCTACAAATTGTATTGACTAGGTTCAGGCAAACGATGCCTGACGTGTATTTTAGAGACCCCTAATGTCATTAGCCATCTCCCCTTCCAATCAGAGTGACGTACAAACAAATCAAGTTATTCTTACACTCCTGGTGCCAACCGGTCTGCTGCGAGGCGAGATTTATGATGACGGTAGCAGCGCCACCGGTGACAGTTATTTATTTAGTAAAGCAACTTTGCTATTAGCGCTTAATCATGTTACATCACAAGTAAAAGGATTATAGGGAACGTGCACGGTGTTAACTTTGTCATCTAGTGTAGCATATTCTAAATGTATAAGTAAAATATGCCGAATGGTGTTGGCCGGTGTCGTTAAAGAATAATACCATCCCATCACTTCCCGTGTGTGTCGTAAGAGGCGACTAAGGGACTTGCCAGAGAATGGGCAGCAACGTTCTCTGCAAAACTTAACACCATACACTGCGATCGCCAACCCGCCTGCCAAGCGTGGCGATTATGGCAAACCCCCCCATCTTGGGGGAGGCTTATGTCCAGTAGTGGACGTCTTTCGGCTGAAATGATGATGATGAAGTAAAATATACTTCGCATTAACGCTTCTGTGCTGTCACCTATATGTTCCTTATACGTTTGGAACATCGCTTTGATGGTAGACCTATCTATGCTGACTATATTCTAGCATAATCGCTTCTTTTGTAGATGGGAAAACATTAAATAACTCAGACCTTTACTGCCGAAACCCGGCCGTGTTCAAATGCTCTTTGCGATGCAGGGTCTCTTCGTGTTAAGGGTGCTCTTTCGTGTTAAGATGGTCACCCATCCACAGACCAACCTTGCCAAGCGTTGCTTAACCTTGAAGATCGACCCGTGCGGCTGTATTAACTAGCCACGAGCTCCTCTATATATCTAGCTAACCATCATGTCGTATCAAAAAACTTCTTGTTTGACATGGGCTGTCTCCACGCAACCATCGTCACTACTACCAATCGTAATACACTTCTAGAGCAGACTACGCCAATATGTCCTTCATAGTGACTCGTTCTAAACTTACACGTGTATTCGTGTGGGAGTCAACATATTCACTCACTGTTCCTTCATTAATAAAACTAATAGAAGTCGGTATTTAATTACTGCTATGCGGCTGGCCGATGTGGCGACGCTTGGGGGAGGCCAAGTCCAGTAGTAGACGTCATTTATTATAGATGGGGAAATCATCAAATGACTCCTCCGCCTCTTAGCGAAGTGGTAGGGAATGTCAGACTCCCGGGTCGGCGGCGCGCTGCGATTCCAGCGCGCCTCAAAGAGATGTCAGCGTGAAAGACGGGGCCCGCTAGGGCAGGTGCCTGCTGGGGCTGCGGAATCTGTTCGAAAGAGGTGCCGTAACCTTAGAACGCAAAGGGCACTAGGAGGAACACGGATGGGTTTTAGTCAGTAAGAGTCTGACACTCCCTCTTGCTTCACCCAGAGCGGGAGGAGTCATTTGATAATTTCCCGTCCTTAAAAAAAAAAAAAAAAAAGGGAATGTCAGACTCTGACTTAAACCCACCCGTATTTGACCCAATGCCCTTTGCGTTCCAGGGCCGCGGTGACTCTTTCAAACCAATCCATAGTAACAGACGTCTTACGGCTAAAATAATGGTGACGAGGATAATATCCTAGCCCCAAGTCTCCTAACAAAATGTTTGCTTCGTTACTAGACTGCCCCCATGTCAAACATTTTACGACTGGCAAATAGTGGAATAGCAAATACAAAAGACCGAATACCTACAAGAATAGCGCTGAATCACCGAGTGTGACGTCACAAACTCGCTACAGTTTAAATATTTCAAAGAGGGTGGAAAATAATTGTCGCGACGGAGTCTTGTGTTTAAAAGGCAACAAATCACGGAAGGAAAATGAATCCATTTTGGAATATGAAAACTGAAGTTTATTTTGGATTTGTTATTCTTTCCAGCTTTTGGGAGCTTTCATAAGTTGGGAGAAATTGCGTAGTCGCATAAAACAGTTTTTGGACGCCCTTGCCAGTGTAGTAGTCTACACTAATATTATAAAGAAGAAAGATTTGTTTGTTTGAATTAAATAGGCTCCGAAAGTACTGGACCGATTTGAAAACTTCTTTCACCCTTAGAATCCTACATTATCCCTGATGAACATAGGCTGCAGAATATTTTAAAAAAGGATAGAGATCCGTATGAAAACTTCGATAATCGAACTCAAGGTGTGAAAAAAATACCAAAAAAGATCCTTATATCGCGTACGCTGCAGAAACTATTGACAATATGGCAAAGTGATGTACTACAGTTTTATAGAGGACATCAATATCTACAAAAAAGTACACGAGGGTATATATCTAACTATTATGGTTAAGTCACAATGACCGCTTTTTTGTTCAAATTATTCGAACTTTTAGTCAAGTAATTTACACGGGGAGATGAAGTTCGTGGAGTACTAACTAAACCAGCACGAAAGTCGCGGGTGTAGTGCTAGTACTTAGTAATTTCCACACTAACATAGCCGTAGAACTTGTTAAAAACTTGACACATACGTTTCGACCGAGTTGGGATCCGTATCAGGCGCTGCCAGAGTGTTTGGCACATCAATGGCGTAGTTAGGAAGATGACACAAAACCAAGGTTGAATCCATTTGCCAGGTGCGAATTGACTTACATTCGGGTTGATTGACTTGGTAAGTTTTGAACGACATGATGGCAAGAAATCCAATTTGCCTTAGAACGTGGAAACGGTCAAGGAGCACGAAATACGCAGATAACATAAAGCTAAGTGAACGATACTCCTGAAATTGAAGCAAATGGCGTCAAAACTGTGTCAACACAAATTACAGGAATTATGAGAACGTTCTTCCCCAAACCGGTTTCAATGTCATATCAAGTCCTCGTAAACGTTTCGCAAATTAACATAATCCGGGCAAGTCAAAATCCCATTTCCAACCCAACAACGTATCCCGTCTCGTTCCATCATTAATTCAGCGTAATAGGCATTACAGCAACATTCGTCATTTATCATTGTGTTGTGATTCTCCTGAGGGTTTGCAATAGGAAGAAAAGTAGCAGAAGGCACATTAGGTACTACGTGCGTCACGCTTCTCGCTCATATTTGCGGCAAGGCGCCAAACCGCTGCAGTGGTCATTACATACGCGAAATTATGTTGCGTATGTTTTGAACGTGTTGTGTGAAACTTCTGTAGCGTTTCGCGAATGCCCGAAGGCTTCGCAGGACGCAACTCTAGGCCCGGGGCTCGTGCCCCGAGGGGCGCGGAGGGGCATCAAACGCATGCGCTGCGCCTCTCTATCGATTATAAGCCCAGCCGCCTCCGGTTTCTAGTCTAAAGTAGTTAAAAAAATTGCATCTATGTAATACAATTTCATTCAATCTATTTAGCTGTGATACAGGGGTAGTTAGCGGAAAATCTAGCAGATGGTTCTTTAATTTGTGAAGCTTATTGTACCTAATAGTTTTATAAACTGGACAAGAGAACAGCTAATTGAGTTTTAAAACCAGCTAAAAATAAAATTAAACTCCCAGTGAGTTTGGTAGAAAGTTCTGAAAATTGTTCAGAGAAAACTTTTCCCACATCATATAATATTCAGTTGAAAGAGCTGAAAACTATGAGCTCTCCGCCACCCAAACTTCCAAACACGTGGCGAGAAATCAGCACGCGACCCGCCCTCCGGCTAAGTTATTAAACTGGCAGGAAACACAATCATACAAAAAGAAAATGACAACAAAAGCCATCTTGACAGGCAATGTAATAGAGGAAAAATAAATTGGAAATGGAGCGTGAAAAAATGATCCTGGAAACGGGTCAATGGACTCTTACAGAAATATCGAGAAGCAATGTTCGGTCGAGAGGTCCTTTAAATTGTTTCGGAGGCTTTCAGCCGAAGGAAAAGTTTGAAATATTATAGTAATAACATTGTTCTGAAAGTGTTTTGGGTAATGAGTTTATGAAGTTAGTAGTAAGGTCAAGGGAAACCGGTGCGGTCCGGAGGGATCTCTCGCGTTTAGTGTGCTCGAAAATTTTCTGGGCTACTGAATAACGAAACATGACGTGCGTGTTGGTATAGTTTAAAATACTTTCCGAGGCCTTGTTATTTAATAGCCTGGTTTTGTATTACAATGTTTTGTGGCAAATGAGTTACTTTATTTAGGTGCTATAATTTAATTTATCGAATGAATTTCGAACTCACAACAGTTGTCCGTTACGGATTACGTTCTTAACAAACATTGGAAGAAAATTTCTGTTTTTTTTTACTTAAAAATATATTAACTGTTTCTACTCACGATCCGAAGTTCCCATAAACTCTTCTGCAATTCGCTCGTTTATCTCTATTTATTATGGCAGCTGACAATGTCTGTTTACGGTTGAAACGCCACTGATTGAAAGCGGCACCTGTTTGCAAATGGAACCTAGTGCTCCTGTACCGTTTTACCGACAATTCCCGCGAGGAAATCAGTAACAGAAAGGAGTTATTTTAGAGGGTAGAAAAAGCTTACATTTGCTTCGTAAGCCAACTTATATTATAAATGCGAAAGTTTGTGAGGTGAATGGATAGATGTTTGTTACTCTTTCACGTCAGAACGCCTGAAAAGATCTTCATGAAATTTGGCACTAAGATAGATTATAGTCTGGAATAACACGCCACTTTTTATATCGGGAGTATATACACTAGGGATCACGCGGGTGAAGCCGCTGGCAGAAGCTAGCTACAAATATTCTGCGATCGAGTTTACTGGCAGTTTTATAGGGTCGATGCTTTATCTAAACTTCGTTATCATAGCTTTTAAAATGAGATAAAATTTTATGATATATTATGTATGTAAAGGGTAATATCTCGGGAAGTACTGCTCCAATTATCAAATTCTCGCAACACACAGAAAACTACACTGTCTTTAAGTGTATACTTAGACGTTTTTTTATCACGAACGTAGGATTGGCAACGGGAGTTAAGCCGCGGGAAAAAACTAGATAAGAAAACGATTCCATGCCAGTGACATGAATGGTTGAAAAAACATCTCGTTCCATTGATTCACTCCCCACTCGACCTCAATAGGAGAGAGGCTTTCGCAATATTTTTACATAATATGCGTATTTTACTTTAGCAATCTGATAACAGGCTGGAGGGAAATAAATGCTAGTAGTGTACAAGAGGAAAGTGGATTTTATTTAGTGATAATGAGGCCGTGGGTGGAGGGAGTTTCTAATTATAGCCGAGGAAAAGAGGGTCTACTGAAATGTACGGTTTATTGAACGATCTAAGTCTATATGAACGGTGTGTGAATTTAGTTACAAAAACAGGCGGAGAATTTTCCACTGAGCTTTCTACGTTATATTTGGGAGGAAGAAACAGTTGGCATCACGTGGCAAAATTCGGTGGGGACTTGCTCAGGAACAAGCGGAAGGGGATGTCGCAAAGCAGTGAGTGAAGCAAGCTAATTCATATTTAGGGTTCCGTATCCGAAGGGTAACCAACGGAACCCTATTACAAGCCTCCATTGTCCGTCTGTCTGTCTGTCAGCGGGCTATATCTCAAGAACCGTAATAGGAAGACTGTTGACATTTTCACAGATTCTTCTTCTACCTGGCGTTAATCCCGGTTATTGCCAGGGTCGACATTTTCACAGATTGTGCGTTTCTATTGCCGCACAATAAATAATAAAGGTTTATGGTACGGAACCCTTCGTGTGGGAGTCCGATTAAGTGCGGCTGGTATTTTCTTATGTCTTTCGTGTAAACCAAAGAACTAGCTACCGCGAAATCAAGGCAAAGGCAAAATTCTAAAGTAAAAGGCCGATTCTCATGTAATAAATCTCAAGTGAACCGAGGCTAAACCAGTCCTGTTATCAGGGCTGTACGCAGAGCCTTCTGTGACGTAGATAAGGCTTAATGTACCGCCCACAAGTCACACTTCGCGCCGCGCGTCACCGCTTACCCAAACGTTTTGCAGACGTTACGCAAGCAGTGTCTAACTAAGAAAAACGGACTGCTTAGATTAGATAAAAGATTCGCATCAATTGTTGCTGGGCAACACTGGCACTTGACAATTTTCCACACTTCATTTCAACCGAAAGGTTGGATACAGGTCTCCCGAAGCATCGCCATATAGATCCTGATCGCTGGCATGTTTCTCGCATTCGTCAGATTCCCCAGGCCTCGCAGTCTCTCACAAACATACCTCTGTTCTTGCAACTTACTATTGAACAGGGACCAGACGACCACCTCTAACAAGTTCTTGAGCGAAAAACTACCACCTTTTTACAAAGAAAACTTCACGTGACGTCTTCTGAACTCCGCAAAACTCTTTATAATCCATACTAAATTACTGATATTAATATTATGAATGCAAAAGTCACTGTCTGTTCGTGTGTTACGCAATCACGCCTAAACTACTCAACAGATTCAAATGATATTTGGTACAGAGGTAGTCTTGAGCCTGAGAAAGGACATAGGCTACTTTTTATCCCGGGAGTAAACCCTAGGGATGGAAACCGCCGGTAGAAGCTAGTTCATTATAGTTTGACTACCTACACTCTTCATCACATGACCATCACATTATGATAACAGTGGTGATCATTCATGCGGCAGTACACCTGTCAAAGTTTCTTTTATAAACTGCTGTGACATACCTACCCACATTTTCGTGCGACGTCTTGTTCGCATAGACTACCTGCATGCATGACTTACCTGTATTTCTACCATATTATTAGTATTTCAGGCGTTAGTTGGGAATAGTAGCCAAGCTTAAACAGTAGCCTTTGGTTAAGTTTGGTTACGCTACCAAACTCGTCTAAAACATTTAAGCAGGACAATTTTCGGTTGCATGAAACGCAATGGTTTTGTTAAGCAAAGACAATGTGTTTTATTCAGACCGTGAAGTCTGGATACAAAGGAAGAATAAAAACTGTAGCTAAGCGCTTTTGTTGATCGCTAGAATTACGAGTGAAACCTTTTTAGGATTGTGGATTTTATTCCGCTTACGGAAGTGTCCGTCTAGGGAGTCTTTCGAGAGATTCGGTAACAGTTCTTTTATATACAATAAATGTTTGCGGGGCTTTTGACAAAGAACTGCGAATACAGGATTCACTACCCACTATTCCTACTGAATGCTGTTTCATTCTTCTTGCAGACAAGTGCTATAAAAATACTATTGCCAGTAAATAAGCACTATTCAGCTGAAATGAAATAACAATAAAACAGACCGCATTTCTTTTCACTTTATTGACTGTACCCCAGCTTAAAGACCAATAAATTCTGAAGTTTTTATCAAACAAACCAGATATTGATGGAAATGCTGACTGAGGGATAAAGACATAATAAAATTGAAATACACAATGGAGCTTTTTTAAGATTCGTTTTTATGAGATGCTCATAACGCCAAATGCAAATTCTCACAGAAAAGACGAACGACAGCAGGTCTTCCTGGACCGACCTATTCATAGGCCACGATATTCCCACATCACTCAAAGGACCCATCGATTGTCTACGATTGCATCTACTCGATTGATCGATAAGCCGCATTAACGATGCAGCGTGCGTCTGCGCAGTTGAGTTGCAAGATCTTGGGCCAACGAACTGTGTGAAACGACCTTAGGTTTTTTGCGCATTTGTAATTGTGTTGTCACATTGGTTGGACGACATAATTTTAGTGTTGGGGCAATTAGGTGGGTCATTGAGTTTTGAGGTTGCGGCGGAAGTAGCCAGGGCTGTCGTTGTAAATGTTATTTCCAAAACAAATACAACTTTCTAAAATGGCATTGGTTTTAATAATACATGTTCTATATTTAGATGCTTATTGTTGGATATTGGGAGAAATCTGCCTAGACTTTTTCCCAACTCTATCGGGGTCGGCTCCCGGTCCTTCCGGATTCAGCTGAATACACGTTTACGTGGACGACTGCCTATCTGACCCCACAACCCAGTAACTAGATAACACCGTAGTTCTTGGCAAGCCTGGTCGCAGACCTGGGGCTAACTCCAAATAAGCAGCTGCAATGAACCAGAAAAATACCACAGTACAGTATTCAAAGCCATACTCATCAGACATGACGTAACAGTAAAACATAGCAATACAAACACGCATTGGTATTGTTTACCATAGGATGTGCGATGTGCATGTCCGCGCGTAAACTATTGAAATACGGGCACACAGAGCTGTGTCCACAACCCATATTGCCTACGCGTATTTAATGTTTACACGATGTTTGCCGTCACATCGGAAACGAACATCTATTTAACGGTTCGAACTGCGAATTATTGTCGGGTTCAGCGCTTCGTCAAAAACAAATAACGGTGTCTTGAAAACCAGTTGGACCTTGAATAGGTCTAAGCTGAATCCATTTATCATCATTGTACTTTAGCCAACGTTTTTTTGAACTCTGTTGGGGTAAGCTCCTAGTCTGATCAGGTTCTGCTGAATACAAGAACTTGACATGAATCGACTGTCTGCCCTTCACAGCACAGTTACTGAGTAACACGAAAATTAAGTATACTCCTTGATAAGGTAAGGTAAGTTAAGGTAAGGGCTGGTTGCCAGACTTGCGGGCTTCGTACTGACTGAGTCAATATTCTATGCTATACTTATAACCCTTTTCTTGGCCCAGAAGAAATAATGTCGTTATCAGGAGCCCTATAAGCAAAGGTCCTTGTACCAATTTAGGCTAAAAATTACTAGTAAAAAGGACATTTTTCAGTAGCCCACGTATTCGCGCCTTTAGGCCAACAGTCTGGTGAGGGGCGACATTAATATCTGTAGGTAAACATCGAAACCTTGAATGCAGTAATTGTTTTGATTGAATGCAGATAACTGTATCAGTGGAAACGGGCGTGCCAGACCATTGTTTACCGTTTTAGCTTCGGTTACTGGCACTGCAAACAAATATTCGATGGACTTGTAGATCTTTGAGCACACGTAATGCTTTCACAATCATGGTTTTGTTTGTTATACATGCAACATGTATACATATACATATATTCTTCTTCTTTGGGGGCATCCTCCAAAGCTTGGTATGGTCTCGGACACATCAAACTAGTGACGATAGTAATAACTTAGTTTTTTTTTTCTTTTTAATTTTTTTTTCGTTTTCATGTCGCAGTGACCGTCATTGTGCGTTTCTATTTTGTGTGCAAGTGCAATTAACTATTTTCTTTTATTTCTTGTTCATCCATCTTTTCTCTGGTCTGACCCTAATGCGGGCTATACACGTTCAATTAATTTCATCAAACAGGCTGGATTTAACTGTTTGATCAAATAGACACACAAAATTTCGTAATTCTTCATGCCATTTGACGATAAATTTTTGATCAAATGTTCCTCCACAAACATTCATGCCAATTTCCCACCCCAATTTTTGACCACCTCGCAAACGTAACACCCTCAGCTCCACCTCTTCGCCGTACAGTGTTTGGTGCTAATTCGCCTCTACCCCGCATGTGCCAAACTTATAAACGAACGCAGCGACCTGGTTGACGTCCACGCAGACTCAATATCGACATTTTTTGTTTAATTTTTAATTAGTATTAGTATTTAATTTAATTATCTAAGTATTGTACATAATTAATTTTATAATTACAAAGAGCATTTTGCATTTGGTGTTTGCCTGTAATTGGTTGTGCAGTTAGATTTAAGACGCAATTACTTATATGTTCATATCTGTATAATATCTGTAACAACTGTTGGTGAACCTTAATTAAATACATTTGATAAAACTGTTTGAATCAGTCTGTTTGATCAAATAACTTGAACGTGTAAGGTTCGCATAAGCTTATAACAATCCACGTTCATACACAAAACTTTCCTCACGACGTGCTCAAGAGTACAAAACAAATTCATCTGAAGTACACTTAACAAGCTAGTTAATGCCATCAGTTTCTACGGTAATAATAACACAAACCGTTCATTGCACAAAGCATCCGATGTATTATATCTATGATCAGATTTAACAAACAAAATCAGAGTGACAAGCTGAATCATCTTCCTGTCCAAATCACCAGAATGTTTTCCAACTAGATAAGTGTTGTTAGATCTGGTACATTGCTCTCTCGAGCAGCTCGGAGAGGGAAGGTCACTTCCGTCTCGTTCGAGCACTATCGACCATGTGTGTCAAGGGTTCCGGGTTACACCACTGCATGCGGATACAGAAGCACACTGTTAAATATGTAACTAAGTTTTAGAGGTTTTTTTACCATTCATAGGTACGCGTTTGACCACTAACTCACCTGATGGTAAGCGATGATGTGGTCGAAGATGGAGCACGCTTGCCTAGAAGTAACCTATTATTATTGTCGTCTTGTAGTCCGATGATGGAACGGGCTTGGCGGTATTTAATGGGTTTATGCAATTCTTTCGCACATTCTACAAAATGCATCCGGTAAGACAGGCTAGCAACTCAAAACTTTGGAGCTTCGTCGCGACGAGCCTATCATTGCCGATGATCCTTTTGGATAGTTTCTCAATCGACAATGAACAACACCGATTTGTTTAAATATTGCATACATCTAGCAATCTAACTACTAATTGGATTACTAGGAATTTTCTTTAAAACATGAAGGATCGGTAGAATCAAGAATAAAATAGGCTACATTGTCTTAGAGGCTTGATACGTGACAGGAATAGTGTACTTAGTATTAGGTATAGAAAACGATACACGTGGTACGCAAACGGCATACGTCTCATTAGCGCAGAATTTCAGGATAATAGGAACGCACAAACGGGTCGTGCGTTAACAAAGATAATCCTTGTCATTTAATTAGCACTAAACTGACTGCTGCGTCCAGGACTTTAGATATTTCCTTTACGGTCAATTGCAATATCAGTCTATTCTCTGTGTTGAGGTCAGCTTCAAGGACAGCCGAGTACCAGTATTTTACAAGGAGCAGCTGCTCTGATCTCCACAACCCAGTCATTGGGTAACACGATAACCTTTGGCAAGACTTGATAGATATTCTGTCTTCTGAACCGTAGACACACAAAATCTACATAAGACACAGCCGGGACCAACAGCTTAATGTGCTTTCCGAGGCATGGATGAGTCTTAGCAGGTAATGGTGATTCACCCATTACACCAACCAGCGTTGCTGAACCTTGAAGATCGACCCGTGCGGCTGTTCCTGTCCAATATCAATTCAATACCAGTACATTTCAGTTTGGCTACGTTCAGCAAGGCGCTTCCATCTAGCCGCCACTGGTTACTCTATTAGAGACTGACTATTTCGCCATGACGGTATTTTTAAAATGGACTAGCAACTGGTTCTAATCTAGATTTCTAGAGCGGATTAAACGATCGGTTTGGGTATGACTCAACCTTTCCATCAGTAGCGTCGTATAACTATGTTTGGTGTGACGTCATTGTTGGTGTTTGTTTTGTTTATTACGCATTTTTGAGAGGATTTGATTAAGGGGAAAAAGATTGGCGAGTAGAAGTCAGGTTAAAAGTAACCAGCATTGCTATTCTGTAAAACCAATATTTCGATAGCGAGCGTCTTATTTTAATACGAATTTGATATCTCTCCTCGGATTCCGCTGCTACTGCTTTTATAATGAGACGACTATTAAAGCCAACATTTAAAGGAGACGCGACATTAAAAGAGAAAAAGAGCGAAAATCCAAAACGGAAATTTCCCAATCCCTGTAATCCCTGGTAACAATAAGATCTACAGCGCGCTGCGCTGACAAAAGAATTGAAGCAGCTGTGAGAACCAACGGAGAAAAGCTGTGATAAGTCAATAGGATCGCTTCGAACGGATTCGACGGTCCTATTGGTTGTTTTTAGAGTTTCACTGCAATTCTTTGCTGCACGCTTGCTTTTATTGGATACTGAGGAAAGTAAGATTTTTAAGGCCAGCTATAGTCTCGTAGTCTCTTAATAGACTGGATTATGATCCTTCGATCTACTCTTTCTTTTAGTTGATGACATCAATAAGAAATATGAATAAATAGCAGAAAATTTATCATCTACCTAACCATGAAAAATCTAGGGTCGGGTTCCGGGGGGAAAATTAACAGACGGAAATTGTATATCGATGAAAATGAAGCACAACAAGAGCCAATTCTACAATCATTACTCCTACTTCCCTCACATACAGGCTACCACAACTCGGGCATCCTCCACCTTATTCCAACTCTTTCGCGCAAAATCTGTTAAGAACACAGCGATCCCAGCCTCAGCTAGACCGAGAGCCGACGTCGCGTAATATACGTGAAAGGCGGGCGTTGACCCCGCGTGACATAACAACGTTTCGGCAACACTCGTAACATTCGCCAAGGGATCCGCTAGACTAGTGCCATTAAAAAGAAAGTGTGCTCTGCTCATGCCTCATGTATTTTACTCACGACTTTATAATAATATTCTACATGTTTATTTGGACGTGCGTGAAATTTTACTGTTAAGTGTTAACCATGAAATAATACATTGCATGTTATAAAAGTATCTTTATTTATTGCTGATAGGTCGAGGACTCCTAGCCTAAATTCTCTAGAGCTTTGCAAATTACAATACTGATCGTAGTTATACTATATGCGGTCAAAAATGGGAATTTATAACCACAAACACTGAAAGTTCTTGTTACTATTGCATAAGTTGTAGCAAGTTGCTTAGTCATTGGGGTTTGTTGATAATTAATAATTTATCCCAATTTATTTTTTAACCCAGTGACTAAGAACTCTACAACTTATGCAACAGTTTATTTACTATTCAAGTGTATTGCATCATTCAGAAAAATACTACTTGTCGGTAAGTTACGTTTGGAGACCCGATACATCTAAACATACTGAGAATTTGCATGTCTCTGTGTGAGTCATTTATTTCGCTGCTACAAGAAGGGAGGATCGTACATGGGTAAAATGTTATTCATGAAGTGTACATGGGCTTGGAGGGTATGTAAATGTTGCTAAAGGGTGGAAAGGCGCCCGTGTTAATTTGGACCAAGGCGCTGATACCACTGTCGCAGTTTCTCAAAGACGTGTCAAACATACGGGGTGTGTATCTTTGTTACACACAGGTAAAATAATACCAGACTTTGCTGCATGAAGAAATATTGTATAGCTATAGTACAAAATGTGAATGTCGTTCGTAAGAACAAATCGAGGGCACTGTGTTAGTGTGGCCATAGATGAAAGATCAGTAATCTGTCAAGTGTGTTTTTAAATAATGCGCCGAAGTTGCGTCGCGGTTTTGGGCAAGTTAAGAGCTTTTGTCAAAGAAAGAATATGTTCCGTCATCAACAAAGCCATAAGCAGACTTGTTTTTAGTCTGGATTACATGTGAAGTCGAAAATCAGGAAAACCATCTTCGAACCAAACATCTAGACAATTTTACTTCTACAATTGTGAAAGTTTGGATAAAATGGATGGATGTTTTTTCTAAATCACGCCAGAACGGCTGACCGGATCTGGATAAAATTTATCACAAAGAAAGATCATAGTCTGAAATAGCACATAAGGCTACTTTTATCCCGAGAGTATGTTCCCTTGGGATAACTTCCCACATTCACGCGGACTAAGCCGCGGGCAAAAGCTGTGTTTTGATAAATAACTATGATGTGGTCACTATTTTTGCATAGTAATCATCATCAAACTTGAAAGGACTGTTCCACTGGTAACAAAAACCCAAATAGGTACCTACTAATCCACTAGCTTACGCAGTAGGTACGCACGCGACGGAACGAACCGAAGCACTCCAAGCGCGCACGAGAACGTGCAAAAAATGTTGTAAACATTTCTAAGAAGGCAAAGAAAACAGGTTGGCCTTCTAATGATTTGTCAAGCTCTTTTGGAAATAAACTCATTTTACAAGAGGCTGTAGAAGGAGTCTTTTCGCTCGAATTTTACATTTCTGCATTGGTACTACCGTTTACACTCCTAGAGAGTAGTATAAATCATAAAATGGCTGCTGCGTTTGCAAACCAACTGACGAACATATCAGCTGCTATACCAAGAAACTTAGCAAGTGCTTTTGCGATAACAACATGACAATACTGAAAGAATAGAAAACATTCATTCAGCATAGACACAAACTCACAGCAACATAGACAAAGCCATCTAAAGCTTTAATTCTGGTTTTATACATTCTTATGGCTGTTACTTAAACACTCCTTTCCATGCATTCAAAGACACATCAAATGACCGTTAACAAAAAACAAACTAGTGTTTTGCGAATACAGGGGCCTAGCAAGGTAACATAAACACAGGGGTTCGCAATGTGTGGCCTTGTCGCATTCGCATGAAATCGGACCCTATTCATTAGGCCATACTCGAGCGTGCAGCGAGAAGTGATGAATGGATGGAAGTGTTTAGACTGTGGCTCAATTAGCATAATCTTGAAACGTATTTGTATTAGCAGAGTGTAGAAGAGGCACGTTTTTGGCAAACTTGCCCTAGATGAATATTTTAACAAGAATTTTAAAAAACAAGAATCTGCGTCTGTGTTTTTGAACGCATTCAACAACTCTAATCTTTTCAAAGTTGGAGAGGGTAGGCTCACTCCATTCGTCGATTTTGCCTTTGTCACATCTGACCTAGACTAGACTCAAGAGCGAACTATCTCAAATAAAAAAAGTCTTGCAGGTAGCATGACTCCCTAAAACCTTGAAGAATACAGGTTCATTGGACATCTATCAGACATCTGCAAACCACATAAAAGAAAACCAAGAGCTAATATAAAACTTCCATGCACGAAATGTGAAGAACCGTACAGAAATAATTGAAAACAGCGATAATAGCTGAAACTAAGCCCGATTGTTACAGCAATTGGCTGTAGCCGCTGCGCTATGACGTGACTACTTTTAATTAGTAGTTGTTCAAAACCTTTGCAGGCACTAACGAAACTAGGCAAGTCGGGCGTAGACGAAGCCCTACAGACACTAATACCTAGATGACAAGATGTAGAGCATATAATATGGATTGCGGAAAAACCGGCGATTGGCGTAGATTTTGATATACTGTGTTTAGAATAGGAGTGAATTCCACTCCTATTCTACAACCTGGGAGTCGTTAAGTCAAGAGTGAATAGGTTACTTCTAGGCAAGCGTGCTCCATCTTCGACCACATCATCGCTTACCATCAGGTGAAGCGCGTGGTCAAGCGCGTGCCTATCAATAGAAAAAAAAAAAAAAAAAATTAGTCGCAACAAGGATTTGATGATCTCATGATACCAAAAACCTCTCCATTCCAGTACAAGCTAGCCACAGTCATAAAAATACACTCAAGACTACTGGAATATGCTTTCCATCTAATCAGTATTCTAGAGAAACCCTGTGTGTCAAACTGTACATTGCTTTAAATTACTTTTCGCATTTTCAACTAGAATCTGAAAGTCGCGGTGCAGGCGTCCGTATTCTCAATAACGTCGAGTGAGAAGCCAGTCATGCGGAAAATCAAATGCGACTGTGCGACGCACATCTGCATTCAGCAAACTTTAGAATTTTTCGTCTCACTGCCTTTAGGACATTGACATCTTCCTTTTCGTGACTCACGTACAAGAAATAGATTCTTTTTAGACAACAAAAACGTTATTTCCGGAAGAAATCTTTCACTGTCCCGAAAGCTAAAGATTTTCTGCAAAAGGGTCGTCTTCCTTTTTAAAGGTTAAGGGCTAAAGGTGAATGCGTGTTATCTCAAAAGCCACAGAATTTCAGGGCGACGTAATAATGAAGAATTATTATGAGCCGGCGGATATGCTATCATATTTTCCAATCAAGCTTGAAGACAAACCCACGCAGTCTATTATAGGACGTAATATCGAGTTTCCAGTAGATGAGGTACTCGGGAACCGTAATGGTATATGTAACCTAATATAATTCTGTGCAAAATGTGTATCGATCGAGTGCGAGATGTCAGGGAGGGCGCTGGGTGGGGTTGCAACGTGCCACGTGCTCGGCTCGTGCTCGCCCGGCAACGCTTAGATTGGAGTTTTAAATTCTACTCAATAAATCTTTAGTATGTTACACTCGAGCTAGTTTTAGTGCGCACTCAATTTAGTTTTGTGGGTGGGCTAATCTATGTTCATAGGTTTTAACTATTGTAATCATGGAAAATCTCTACTCAACATGCGTTTATTCTACACTAGCTTTAGCCCGCGACTTCGTACGCGCATATCCCAATTTTTCCCTTATGAATTTCGGGACGAATGAAAACTTAAATCTTCTTGAATAACTATCTATTGATGAAAACCGCATTAAATCCGTTGTGGTTTTCAAAAGATATCAGCGTATAGACGGTAAAAGCGACTTTGTTTTAAACTATGTAATAAAGATGTTTACAGAATTGTATGACAACTATCGATTCCAAGATCCAGAATGCTGACAGCATTACCATGTGTAAAAGGCCGTGTCGAAAAGGTACACACATGTAAATCGTTATTGGATCTCACTCAATCTCTCCGACATTTGCATGAAAATCACGCTGCTAGGATTTACATCAGAATCGTGTATTCAGGGTCTAAGCTTTTATGATGAGAGACTACGTTCCTCGTCAAATAAGATGTAATCGAGGGATGACTGTATGTGAGGTACGCGACGGGAATTATTACTGCATAATATAGATTTAGGTAGGGGGAATTATCTATTACCCAAGTTGACACCTGAAATAATGGATATTGCTCGAAATTTCACGGAAGTATAAGAAGTAATTACGGCTCCCTTTTTGTAATTCGTTTAAAATCGTACAATATGCCATAAAATCATTAGAAAATAATTTACTAAGAAAAAACATAGTGGTAGACAGCGTGTTGTCGGGATTAAAAGACAGTTTCGATTTCGAAGCGGATCTTCATTACAGAAGATACGGATCTAATGTCAAAGGTTATCGAGGGACTATTACTAAATAACAAACAGGAAAATGAGATCATTATATATCACGTTACACACGTTAAGATTTATTGTTTTACTGTTAACAGAAAATCACGCCTTTTCTAACGAAGTTTTAGGCAGAGTTTAGTAAGTACCCTCACATTACGTTAGATTTCTTGTTGAGAGCTCGCCTTTTGGGCAGTCTCTTACAGGGTCTATCTTTAGTTACACGAATTATCGGCGAGACTTCAAAACTGAAAGAATCAAAACTTTCGTATGAAGAACGGTTGAGGTAATCGTCGGTGCTACGGTGATGTCGATGATAAATAGGAGATGCCTCAGTTCCTAAGGGTAGGGGACTTTATCGACAGAAGCGGTCATAAATCAACTTTATATTATAATTGTCACATTCTAACAATACCAGCAATTACCAAGATAACAAAACTCACTTCTGACAGTTTTGAAATTCCGCCCAACCTTAATAACATGGCGATAATGGGGGGCAGTTAAAATAGCTACTGATAACAAAGTGACAAGTCTGATGCAGCTATCGGTCTGAGAGCTATCCATCGATATTCACGGTCGTAGAGGCGCAGAACTTTAGAAAGTGCCGACGCGACACGTGCGTTGGGTAGGTTGGTAAATGATAAGAAAACCGAAGGTAACAATGGAGATTGGACTAAGTGCATTGAAAGGAGTGACCGGCAGTTCTTCCTTAAGTTTTACACAACTAATGTGACAATGCACTACTTGAAGTTATGCATCACAGAAGCAAGAGGATTGGCATAAAACTGGGTACCACAACCCCAGGACCATTGCGGGGCTCAGTTTGGGTTGTGAATGATGGAGGATGCATCTACACAGCCTTGCTGCAAGGCTAATCTTGTAATCCATGGCATTTGAAATTTTTGGTTTCATGAAATAACAAGAGATTTGAGGTCATACATTAGCTGAAATTTTGTTCATTCTGACAGCACTATCGGATGACCATCATGTTATCGAAGTATTGACTATTGCATCTTAAAAAATCTTTTAAATTCAGTATGTTGTAAGCAAAAGTGTAGAAGATGTACTAACTATTAATACATTAAAATATACAACAAAAGTTGAGGACTTAGGGCAGATTTCATCAATGAAACTGAACGCGATCAGGATAAAAAAAAAATTTACCAGCTGTTAGTTTCATTATTTTCTGTGGAATATTGACACTGACAGCTCTTGACAGCGCAGTCTAGATGCACTGATCGTGTTCAGTTTAAATGGTGAAACCTGCTCTAAGACTGCACGGCTGAACAAAATGAGATAAATACAAACATTACCCGATCAGTATTATTTGTAGCTTTTACTAGTGGCTAAGTTAATTAACCAAAGATAAGACAGATATTTATAAATAAATTGTAGGTAGGTAATCATTATTCATTTTATTTCTGTACTTTTAATTAACTTGCCTTGCTGTCTACCTACATTAGATTTTATTTAAAAGATTGGTTATACAATTTAACATTTTATATGCTTTTTAATATTGTTCCATTGGTGGTGACTTTTATTTAACTGTAGAATAAGTTATAATACCTGAATATTATCTTAAAATAGTATTGATTGCACCTGATGACTTTGCAGAAGTCGTGATAAAGTTGACTGAGTATAGGTTTTTATAACAATCAATATTAATGATAAGGTTGATAAGTTAAGTTTTTCATTCAATATGTTTATTTGGTTGAGTATGAGTTGTTAAAATTAAGAAAATTAAGAAGAAAAAAATTCATTCTTTATAATTAGCAAATGATTTATGTTCCAGATGGACTTCTTTATAAAATTGTATCTATGTGTAAAAAATTCTATCATTTTCTTGTTGGATTATGTGCAGTATCACATCCAACAAGAAAATGTACCATTATCAAAATCTTTTTTTAAGACATTGCCTTTGATATTCTTATTTATATATGAGACTTGACTCTGTTTTAGATGTAATTTTCAATAAAATCCTTTTTGTGTGGATCATTTAGAAAATTCATGAAAAATTGCAAAATTTTCAAAATTATGCAAGTTCTGATTAGGGTAACTGTCCAATTTTCCGTAGGACTACTGCGAAAGGCCAAGTTTATAGAAGTGATTTTTGCAGTTTTTTTTTTTGCCACAAGTACATCCAGATTTTTTGCATAATCATGCTAGCAAGTGAAATACGACACGTTAATCGTCAGCATTTGATTAAAATTTAGATTTTGAATAACGATAAGGCTCTAATGATGATTCTTGGCACTCTTGATGAAAGTATTTTCCAGTATGGGTTGCAGAAAATCTCGAATACAATTTCCATGTCCACGCGGGCGTCGCGGGTTATAGCTAATAAGAAACAATATCACTCACCTTTATATCTTGCTAAAGTCATATAAAACGGTAACGCCCCAATGGACGAGAGCTGACGAACGGGATCAATTGTTGATACTGGCTTCGAGGAAGCTGGCTTCAGATGAACTGCCTCGCACACGCCGGGCGCACTACCTGCCGCAATCAGTAACACCACAATCAGCTCTATATACACACACACTATCCCAACGCAACATTTCCAACTATTCTAACCAATTTCTACTGCAGCAATGTACGCACCAGCTGGCGAAAACGTGGTGACCACGGTCCGCGATACCTACTACTACTATACTATACGTAAATATGGACTAAAGATATTCGATATTACGTCGCTAGCTACCTTCCACTGTCTATGACGAAGCGCCTCGCTATTCCAGCCTCGCCGTGCACTTGGAACGCGTAATATAACAAGGATCACGCTCAACTACTAACGAACATAAAATAAATGAGATTTCATCAAATGCAACACGTTTCCGTAGCTAAATATGACGACAGAAAATAAATGAAAATTGTACACTTTCTTATGTTTCTCGAACTGCCTTCACACCGGAAACGGGCATTTTTTTTAACTTGATACAACAACTATCTCATAATTTAGAATGTACGATTTTATGCTAGAGAAATATTTCATTTCTAGTTTTTTGGACTTTAAGTTGTTACAGAAAATTTTATAATTCATTAATTGTAACAAACAAGCGAAAAATTCACCCCAAATTAAAATTGGCAGCAGGAAATGCAAAAACTTTTAAATATTATTGTGTCTATGCTCCGTGCTTGACAAGTTGACAGCTTTCAGGTTCAGTAAAGTCGAGATTTTTGAACGAATAATTTCATTTTTCTATCAATTGAAAAGGTTTGGAAAGAAATTCGTATTTTCAATCGTATTTCCTGAAAACCACAAATTAGTTAAATGGGTCATTTTTATTTGTTTTCTATTTTATTCTTTTAAATTTTCGTTAATGGTAGTTGCAGAATGTAGAGTGACTATTTCTCAATGCTATAAACAGTTTTCTGATTCGTTACGGAATCCTTACGTTTCTCGGGATTGGTCAGTACCACGAAACATAGACAAATAAACTTTTAATTTGTTACAATGAAAACAACCTAAAGGTCTTTTTGACAGAAGTTTGCACGGATTATGAATAAGTTTTCGTCGATTTCCTAAAATTCGACTCTTTATTTTACATATCAGATTTTTAATTGATTACTATAGTAGAAAACAGCTTTTCCTTGTAGCCCGTGCGATTTCTTAGGGTATTTACAAAATGGTGAGAATAGATGGATATTTTTTAGGTTAGGTTATGTTCGATGTCCTTGGTTTCATGCTACTATTTTCTATATTTTTTTCATTTTTTTAGCATTCATGTCGACAGTTGATATATAGTCCAGCCCGGTGGAAATTTGTATTACCAACCAATTTTAAACCGACAGTACTCGCCCACAAACCAGAGCAGGTATGTAGAGATAAATTATTCATTTTGCGCATTACAATGAAGAAATTTTACTATTATAATCAGAAAAAACTGCCTTTTTCAGGAATTTTAATTTCTCAGGGTTAAACCTCCCGAGAAACTTAAAAATCAGGTGATATTTGTGTCATAAAACAGAAATGTCAAAGAAATCTGTTGATTTACTTTTAATAGCCAACAAGAACCTTGTAAGAACTCAATAGATAATATCAAAAAAATTTAAGTCCCGCATTGGGTGATTTGAACTACCCATTGCAATAAGGCAGCTTATTGAAAGTCTCTCAGACCCACTTGACCTTTACCAGTTTCAGTTGAATGTGCCAGAATGCCGCCAGTACTCGGCACGCAAGGGCTTCTTCTCATCCATCGTCGAGAACATCAAGGAGGACATGGCAAAGAACAAGGAAATGAAGGACAACATCAAGAAGTTCCGAGAAGAGGCTCAGAAGTTGGAGAACTCAGAAGCATTACTGGTTGATACTTATTTTTTATAAGTCACTTATTGCAATTGAAAAGCTCTCTTTTCCTCTTTCTTTTTAAAACGAAAAATTAATTTAATTTATGAAAACTTCACCTGCACTGACTCCAACGTATATTAAACTTAGAATTAAAATGAACACATGAGGGGTATAGTTTCAAAACCCGCAAAGTCCATTTTTTACACGTAGCAATATTTTTATATCTCTAGCAACTCCATCTTTTTCCGCACATTTTATATTTATCAGATCTTACCATACACAGCTATGTCCAATAGAAAATTCACTTTAAAGTAGGCTGTAAGCTTCAAACACTGCAAAGTCCATCATAGTTTAAATCAAAAACCGCAAAGTCCAAACTAGCCAATGGCGAGCCACCATTTTGGTCACGTGATATACAAAACTGTTATGGCGTCAGCTTCGTTTTTGTTGAGTTTTGCTCGTGAAAAAGTTAATTTTTATAATAGATACTTTATTAATTTCGAAGTTGAAGTGCCTTAATTACGAAGATGGACACATCCCCGATCGTTGTAGATAAAAGTAAAGCTCGGAAACGGCAGAGAAATCCAGAACAATGGAAGAGAAACCTGCGGAAATTAGAGAGGTAAGTAGATACTAGTATAAGTAGTTTTGATCATTGATTTCAAAATATTTAATTTTTTTAAGTTGAATCTGTTGTTTCTTTGTTTTTTTTTTTTTATTCGACTTTTGATAAACTATAATAACTATTCGAAATGTCCATATTCATTTATGTGAGCCGATCCCCAAGTTTTGAGGAGATTTTTATGTACCTACGGATGCGAATTGGTTCATGTGCAACTTTCTTTTCAGATATTCGGCAAAAAAATTACCAGAAAAACCTACCTGTACACATAAAAAAAATTATCAGTGTACCTCTCTCACAATGAGCGATTTGAATGCCTTTCATTCTCGTTATTACAAGAATAAAGATAAAAGATCACAGGATTCTTTTATATTAAAACACATTAAAGGATCATATACTGCTAGACGTCGCCCGAGACAGGGTAATCGCAAAGGAAAGGAGTTGACCACAAAATATTACGTTTATAGCCGTTCGTCGAAGAAAATGATTAGAGTTTGTGAAAAAACATTCGTCGATATACTTGATATCAAAAGGTACCGAGTTGAAAGAATATCAAAAAAATTTTTAAAAGAAGGACTTATGCCAGAAGAAAACCGAGGGGGAGACCGTAAATCTCACAAATATTTAGAAAAGAAAACAGCAATAATTGATTTCATCAAAAAACTGAAATGTTCTGAGCCTCATTACTGTCGAGGTAGTAGCGCAAGGCTTTACCTAGCTGCTGAATTGAGTATCAATAAGTTATTTACATTTTACAATGACCAAGCGGAAGAGCAACTAAGAGTTAAAAGAAGTTACTTCAGGTCTGTTTTCAACACTAATTTTAACTTGGGATTCGGTACGCCTCGGACAGACGTTTGCTCAGTTTGCTTACAATATACAGAGAAGATCAAGGTAGCTGATAATGAGAGACTTAAAAATGACTTAATTATCCAACAGTGTGTCCATAAAAAACGTGCTAAAGCATTTTTCAATTATTTAAAAGATGAATCCCCAAATGTTTACATATTTTCATTTGACTGTCAAAAGAACATGCCACTCCCTAAAATTCCCGATCAAAGCACATACTATTCAAGGCAGTTCTATCTTTACAATTTCACAATAGTAGCAGGCTCTTCAAAATCACAATTAAATAAAGAAAACACTTTTGCTTATGTTTGGACAGAAGACCAATTTCCGAAAGACTCTAACTTGATAGCCTCAGCCATATACCATCGTTTAAATTCAACATCGTTTCCGGATGAAATTGATACTCTAAGATTAATGGCTGATGGCTGCGCTGGTCAAAACAAAAATACTACCGTAGTAGGAATGTGCCTTAAGTGGCTGTCAGAAGCCCCACAGCATATAAAGAACATTGAAATTATATTTCCCGTTGTGGGCCACTCTTTTCTGCCCGCAGATCGTGTTTTTGGAAGAATTGAAAAAGAGTTTCGCAAAAGAGACACAATATTAGAGCCAGATGGTTATTTCAATATTATAAGAGAATACTCAAGTCTTATTTCAGTGGGAGAAGAGTGTCCAGTAAAAGATTGGAAGGAAGCTGTCAAAAATGTAATAAAACCCGTTGGTACTTGGCATGCGCCTTTTTCGAAGTGCAAGCGTTTTGTATTGAAACGGTCAAGATGCAAAGCTGGCAATACGTTAGTAAAAGGTGAACTGCATTATATTGCCAATTTAGGCATTTATAAAAATGTTTGCAAAAGTGGCAAAATAGCTAACATGATCGTTCCGAAAGATATTCAGTCCTCAGCGGGAACACTAAAAGCATCTAAAATCAAAGATGTCGATAAGCTATTGACTTCACATTTTGATGTCAACTGGAGAAGTTACTCTGTTCTGTCATTTTATGAAAAATTAATACCAAAGACGGCTCTCGATATAGATTTGCACAACGCGGATGAAGAAAATGAACACTTTTGCGAAGAACAAGAAAGTGTACCAGACCTTATTGTTTAATTTTTTTAATGACCTATTTTATGTCCCACTGTTGGGCAAAGACTTCCCCTTTCTCTTTATCTTGCTTTTACGATGTTTAGTCACATCTAGTTTAGTAAATAAAAGTACTTAATAATTAAAAAATACTAATTGATTATAAAATGTGTTTTTCATTTCTATACCTTTTCAATAAGACGACGCTTTTATCACATACGATAAAAGTATCATTAGTTTAAGTCACTGTATACATAATTATTAGTCGTAGCAAATACAGCAATGTCCACTTATGTCAGATTTAAAACTAACAATGTCCGAACTTCAGTTTCAAATTCAGCTAAGTCCATCACTGTTTTGCTTTTTATTCGTTTGTGGAACATGATAATTTAATTAATAAGTTACAAAAAGTAGTGGAAGCAACCAATTTTTAAAAAGGCACAGAAACATAATAAATTAAATAATGCTACAAGAATGTATCACAAATTTTCTATTTCTGGATTTTGAACGTCACTGGACTTGGCGGGATTTGAAACTATACCCCTCACATAGAAACTATTTAATTACTGCCTTCAATTCAAACATGATATCAGCCTAGCCTTATCTAAAATGTGTTGGGATCAAATCAGAGAGTTAGGTACCTACCCAGCTGGTATTTTTTGTTTTCAACATTTCTTGTTCATAATATTCAAAAGTACTTATAATAAACTAGCTGCTGCCTGCTGCTCCACCTATGTGTAATTAGTACTCTCCCTATCTATAATAATAATAAAATCGTAAACTAACTGTGTCTGTACACTGAATACTTTTGCATAAAAATTACATAGAAAAGTTATGACAAATATATAAAACACAAATCGCAATTTTTGACATTTTTGTCTGTTTATCTGTTTGTCTGTGCGTTTGAGGGAGCATCACGATTAACCACAGATTGGGTTCCAAATCCAGGTACTTGAAAATATTGAGTGATAACCTGAGTAAAAATTAACATTTATTACATCAAAACCAAAAGGTATTGAATTTTTAAGTTTAGTAAGAAACTTCCTAATGTATTTTGATCAGTCAGAGCGCCATCTATTGAAAAAAAAAATGTACGAAAGCATGAATATAACACCAAAACAAATTGTTATGACGTGTGAAACTTTAAATATGTGGCAAAGTAAATGTGAACATTTTATACCTTATCGGTATTTATCGTAACAATCGATCCACAAAATCTAAATATATTGAATTTTTAAGTTTGGTAAGAAACTTCGTAATGTATTCTGATTATTGCGCCATCTATAGAGAAAAATAAAATGCACGAAAGCGTGAATAAAACACCAAAACAAATTGTTCAGTTATGTGTGAAACTTTTAAAAAAAAGGTAGCTAATTGACGGGAGCGAAGCCGCGAGGGTCAGCGTAGTTACGAATGAATTACTAGCTTTTGCCCGCCACTTAGAATAGAATAGAATAGAATACTCTTTATTATGTACACCATATAAGTTACAGAAAAGAGATGAAGAAATCATTACATAGGGTGACACAATGGGCGGCCTTATCGCTAAAAGCAATCTTTTCAAGACAACCTTTGGATGGATTTCAAAGATAACGGAAATACAGTACTGCAGGTAGTCTTAGGTGTACGAATTATATAAATAAATACATAATAGATAAATATATACAATTATAATTATGTTACATAAATAAAAAACATAGGAATCGAGTGAAAACAATCAAACAGAAACGTAGTGATTTTTGACCATTGTTTTGAAAATGGACAAAGTTTGAGCACTTCTTACTGATACGGGCAAAGCATTCCATAACCGCACCGCTTGAACCGTAAAAGATTTGTCGTAGAAGCTGGTGGAGTGCATCGGCATCTCTAATCTCAAGTTTTCCGACGACCTTAGATATTTATTATGTGTGTCATGAAGGAACTTGAAGCGTTCTTTAAGATAAGAGGGAGTTGTAGGATTGAACAGAATACTGTAGAGCATAAATAAAATATGAGAATCCCGGCGAAGACGTATGGGAAGCCACTTGAGCTTTGTGCGAAATTCAGAAATGTGATCATATTTGCGCAGGCCAAATATAAATCTTATGCAAAGGTTTTGAAGACGCTCAAGTTTATCTATTTGCGCCTGAGTAAGATCGAGATAACTGACATCAGCATAGTTAAGGATGGACTTAGAACGCGCATACCCCGTTTTTCCCGTTCCTATGGGAAATAATTAAGATAAAACAATCCTATCTATTAAGTTGGATCAAATAACAGATAGTTATTAAGTTTGATAAAAATCGGTTCAGTAGGGTCAAGTTTATCTTGAACATACATTGTGACATGAGATTTTTATACATATAGACTGGCACTTCGCCCACAACTTCGTTTGTGCTACAGTTTTCTTAAGGATCCCAATTTTTTTTTAGTAATAAAAATATAGCCTTTGTTACTCAGGGAGAATGTAGCATTCTAATGGTGAAAGAGTTTTTCAAGTTGGTCCTGGACTGTAATTTTGAGTTTATTTGTTACAAAAATACAAATCTTGCCTCTTATTATTTTATTTCTTCTTTATATTGGTGTAGGTAGATAACTTATGTCATAATTTTTCTGATGTATAAAAATTATACTGTAAAGTTTCTTAAAATACATACAGTGGTTTTTGTGTTATTACAGATTTTATATTACAATTCAAAACTTAGAACTTATTGCAACTTTCAGGCTGCCAGAAGAAAGTTCCATGCGGTTGAATCAGAAGCTTCCAAGAGTTCGGAAGTACTGAAAGAGACCCTCGAAGGCATCAAGGGCAAGATGGAGCATGTCTTTGAAGAAGCTAGTAAAACTGATATTGCCAAGAAAGCTGGTAAGAATAATATATAAAACTAGATTTGCCTGTGACTTTGTGCAGGCAAGAGCGAGCTTTACAGGAAGAAACGGTAAAAGAGGAGCTCGTGGCTAGATAATAAGAGCCGCACGGGTTGATCTTCAAGGTTAAGCAACGCTTGCCAAGGTTGGTCTGTGGATGGGTGACCATCTTAACATACCGAGTTTCCTCCGTGCCTCGGAAAGCACGTTAAGCCGTGAGTCCCGGCTGTCATTTGTAGATCTTTGGCAGTCGTTACGGATAATCAGAAGCCAGTAAATCTGACTCCAGTCTTGCCATGAAGTACCGTGTGTGTGTGTGTGTGGTTGTGGAGGTCTGGTAGGCAGTCGCTCCTCATAAAATACTGGTATTCAGCTAAATCCGGCTTGACTGGAAGCCGACCCCAATATAGTTGGGAAAAGGCTAGACTGATGATGACAGGAAGAAACTGGATGTTGTTCTTTCTGTTCCTGTAAGAATTTCAGGAAATCCTCTCTTAATGCTCCCCTAAAATCCTTAAGAAAGCTACATTTCACCTTTCTGCTACCAGTAGTTTTGGCTGTGCATTGTCTGTGAGTCATGCAGGAATGGGAGAATTTTATATGTATTGATTTATTTTTGAGAGACTACTGATTATTTTGCAAAGAGTATCAATGTTTTACTGTAAAATTGGTTAATACATTCGGAAAAACCTAATATAATAATAGAACTCTTGTCTGTCTAATCTATCTGAGAAGCTGATTTTTTTTTACTATTGATAGGCACGTGTTTAACCACTATCTCACCTGATGGTAAAAAAATACCTATAAAAGATAGAGGAAGACAACTTCATAGGTTGAAGTACTTTATAAATGTTACAACACAATGATACATGTTTCTAATACATTTTTTACAAATTAAATATTACACAACAGTTTTATAACATTTTTTTTTCCTCTAAAAAAAACAACTGCTTATTTGTGTAATTTCCAATACAATTGATATTCCCACACTAGCGCTTATAGTCTATGATTTCCTTATTCGCTAAAACTGCCAATACATACCAAGAAATCGTGTTTTTTACTAGCCTTCTTTTTGTCCCATTGGTGGGCAAAAACGTCCCCATATTTTTCCTGTAAACCAATCCATCAAAATGAGTCCAAATGGTTCCACCAGCGTTTTTTAGGTCTGCCCTGGTTGCGATGTCTGACTTCCGGCATTGCCTCTGAGTAGAGAGGGATGAAGGATTGCTTTACCACTTAGTGCAAGAAAGATTTATTTCATGTCTTTTTTATTTACTTCGATTCCCTGTTCAGACACTGACCCAATTCGTCCATGTTTGGGTCACAGAAATCCATGTGTACTAACCACTTGGTGCTGTGGCATATAGGTCCATACTATGGCAATACAAAATAGTGAGGTCTTCATCAAACTCTTATAATACTAATCTCTCTTTTATAGGACAGATTAAGAGCGATTTTTCAAAGACAGCGAAGGGCGCGGCGGAAAGCATAGCTGACACAGGCTCGAAACTTGGACAGACTAGTGCTTTCAGAACTATTTCACAGGTAAGACTAACATGCAGGAACTATAGGTGGCAGCACAGAAGAGTCATTGTCTAGTATGTTTACTTATGAGTTTCACAATATTTATGAGAATGTTGTTAATAACAAATTATAAAATAATAGCCATTGCAACGTTTTAATTTGTTAATATCGATTTTTAACAAAAATAAAAATTAGATTAACGTGAAACGGAACGTATTTAAAAACAACAATCAGCGTTTAGTGACGTCACTGCTGTTATGACAACGAAAAGGCGACTTTAGTTCTTAGGAGTTAGGACAGTTCATGACAAGTGTCAGACAGGAGTGACTCAACTTCCTTTTTCGGGCGAAAAGTCAAACTGTCAGTTTAAAAATGCAATTTTGAAAAAAAAAATTAAAGCGTTTTTTTTTTAATTTATTTATGGTCTCTTTTACATAGAATTCAATAAAATGGAAACAAGATGAAAATATTGCATGTTCCCTATTGCAAGGCTAAATGGCACAGTCTAATTCGTGAAAATTCCCTCTCCTGCAGTTGTTATTAACAAGATGATGAGTGTTTGACTCAGATCTGGAGCTAAGAAATTTTAATATTATATTGGCCACTGCAACCTTTCTTCAATCCACTGTTGACTTGGGGACCCTGGGGTCCAGGGTTGGGGAACCTATTGGGTCTTTCATCAAGAATTTCTCAGAAACGTAAACGTGTGTATGTTTGGATGTTGACGATTTATGGCATTAAAAGCTTTTGTCGGTGGCGTTTGTTTAATTTTTGCAATAACGATGCCTGTAACAGTCTCCAGGGACCCATCTATCTCTGCACCAAAATCCGTCAAAATCGGATTAGTGGTTTAGGTGCGAAAGGATCATAAACAAACTCACTTTTGCATTGATAATAATATTAGTTTGAATTTTATTTGTCTCATAGTCACCGCGGCCCTGGAACGAAAAGGGCATTCGGTGGAACACAGATAGGTTTAAGTCTGTAAGAGTCTGACACTCTCTCCCGCTCCGCCCATAGGCGTTAGGAGTCATTAAACGGTTTCACATCCAGAAAAAAAAGGATAATCAACCGAGAGTATACAACCTTTTAAAGGAATTTCAGTTAAATGATGATCATAGCTAACAGTCATGTGCAGTTTTATCGGGGCAAGTAAGAATACTACATAGTAAAAAAAAACATAAATTTTACTTGGTTCTGTTCTCGTGTTTGCAGGCGACGGCAGTGGTGAAGGATGAGATATCTTCGCGAGGTCTGGAGGGCCGCGTGTACATGGCGCCCGCGGCGCTGCGGAAACGAGTCGAGGTCAGTATGGTAGACACTCGGTAAATGTGCTATAACGGTCATTGACCCACATACATTTAGTGACTGGTGCCATTCAAGTATTACGTAAGCAGATTTTTTTGTAATTTTTAAACCCCTCCCCCCCCTTATCATCGATAGTAATTAAAGCTCTTACCCCTCCCTCCTATGCTTACGTAAGCATTGGCATAGGTTTTACTCGCGCAAGACCTATTTCCCCCACTTCTGTTATTTCTTAAATAACCTTAAAACCAACTAACTAGCCATAATTATGTCAAATTAAAATCTACAAAGATTTGCAAACAAAAAGTAAGTAAATATTGCTGACGTAATCACCATTTAAACCCCCCTTCCCCATGTCATCACAAACAAGCATAGTAAATACCCCCCCCCACCCCCCATTAGTGCTTACGTTATACTTGAACGGAACCTTTCTTACTATAAAAAACAGAAATAAAGACATAAAGCTGTCCTGAATCGACTGCTGAAGCTGTTCTATCGTGATTCTTTACGTACTCTAGTAATAAAAACGGTTCTTAAATTATTGTTTGGGTTTCTATGAAGCGATGTTAGGGAAAGGTTAATGTACTTTATTGCAAGTTTATCTGGCGCTTGTTCATTGTTAAGGGTTTATTTTGGAAGGTGAGAATTTGGCCTAGAAACTTCTAAGGAAAACTACTACTACTGCACTTTAGTACACCAACCTTGTGATAATTCTAGAACTGCAAAAACCTCTTGCTGTGAAAGATGCTTTGAAAATCTACCTATACTAATATATAAAACTGAAATGTTTGTTTGTTTCTTTGTTTGAACGCGATAATCTCAGGAACTACTGGTCCAATTTGGCAAAATATTTCAGTGTTAGATAGCCCATTTATCGAGAAAGACTATATATATCACGCTAAGACCAACAGGAGCGGAGCAGTAATGAAAATTGTGACGCAGACGAAGTTGCGCGGTTCAACTAGTCAATAATAAATAAAAAAACCAGAATGTAATAGATGTGCAGTTGACTACATTATGAAGAAATAAATTGCCAAAAACACGTCTACCAGTTGTACTCATTCTACTGAATCAACTTTTTCAGTAGAGTTCTCGACTTTACAAAATCTGCTGTAACTCGCGTTAACTTACACCTAGACTAGGTTTTAATTTTTGTTTTAAAAAGTTAGTGGTTTGGTGCAGGTTGCCACAGACGAACGGACGTTCGCGCCGGATACGGAAACGATGGGCGTCGAGCTACACAAGGATTCCAAGTTCTACCAGCAGTGGGAGAACTTTAAAAACAACAATCAGTATTTTAATAAGGTAACTTACCATTTGAACATAACTGGGATATGCCTGGATAGCATAAAAACTCTCCATTTATTAATAGAAGATACTAACTGCCTGACTGAACATTTTACAGGTACTAGATTGGAAAATAAAATACGAAGAATCGGACAACCCCGTGGTTAAAGCGTCACGTTTCGTCACCGAGAAAGTAAGCAGCTTGTTTGGCAATATATTCGAGAAGACTGAGCTCTCCAAGACCGTCACTGAAATCTGCAAGATCGACCCCAACTTCACGTCACAGATGTTCCTGGAGGACTGCGCCAACGATATCATCCCGAACATTCTCGAAGCGATGGTGCGCGGGGACTTAGATATACTGAAGGACTGGTGCTACGAGGGCGTGTTCAACATTCTAGCGACGCCCATCAAGCAGTGCAAGCAACTCGGATACCACCTGGACTCCAAGATACTGGACATCGAACAGATCGAGCTCGTCATGGGCAAGATGATGGACCAGGGACCTGTTCTAGTCATCACATTCCAGTCGCAGCAGATCATGTGCGTGAGAGACAGCAAGAACAAAGTGATAGAGGGCGACCCCGACAAGGTCATGCGAGTGAACTACGTGTGGGTGCTGTGCAGAGACCCCCAGGAGCTCAACCCCAAGGCGGCGTGGCGGCTGCTGGAGCTGTCCGCCAGCAGCGTAGAACAGTTAATATAGGAGCATTCATGTAGACTAATTAAATCGTTGACTTTTCTTGTATGGTTTTCATAAACCTGTCCATTTCCTAAAGGACGCAACACCATACGAAACGTTCGACCGGACCTGCTCCGCGATATAGTGTAGTTCGTGTTGCGACCAGCATTGTGACTGTTATGTAAAATATAGCGAGTTTATTAGCTAGTTACGACTCAAATGATGTTACGAAAGTCTTGACAAATATATTACGAGACTCAAATAAATTATGAAACGAAAGTCTAAAATATATGAGGCTTAAAAAAAGGATATGAAAGTCTATGAAATATAGTTAAATGAGACTAAAAATATGATGAAGTCTATGAAATGTTATGTACATGTATCGCTAATGTAACCAGTCGTGTGTAATATATTACCAAAGCGGTATCTACCAGCCAGTGTAAATAATGTACCATGTTAAGTTATCCCAGAAGTTACTGATAGTTTCGTTTGCAACCGGATTCAGCTGTGTTATATCGAGAATTTACTTTTAAGTTTTTTAATACTCCAAAACCTTTTCATGCACATGAGGTTTTCACAATACAATGTCTATTTATCTGTTTTCTGTTATAAAACTACAACATATTGGTCAAATATGATGTCATCCAATTAAATAATGTGGTTCCGGTTTTAGTGAATGAAATGTAACATTAAAGTGACTACAACACATGTTACATTGTAAGGAAAGGTTTACGAGTAACATTATGTTTTTAGTAATAATTTATGTTTATTTTGTATTATTATTAGTTCGTTACTAACGATTTATTATTTATTTTAATAAATTGTTTTATTTTTAATATTTGTTTTTAATTTTATCTATTTTTTTATTGATAATAATCTGGGGCACAATCAATTCAGCGGAGACAGAGCGTAGTTTCTCGATTGGTTTTCTTTGATTAATTGATAATGAACTTTAATACTACTACATAATATTTAATAATGTGGCGTGCAAGTTATTATTGTGCCGTCTGAGCTCGCATGTTTTTCTTAGCAATATACAGATAGGACGTATTTGTACATGAGTTAATCAAATACCTTCCCCACAACACAAAAGCAGGTTTTTATAATGCGCTTATTTGAGTATTGATATAATGTTAAATGAGACTGCAATCAATGTTAAATGAGAATTTAACTATATTTTTTTGTCAGGCACTAAAAAATTAAAAAACAACACTTGTCGAAATCTTTATAGCCGTGCTAGTTACAGTGTTATCGTTGTAAAACATTGAGAGAAGCAAACGGGATGTTATTAATGGCCACTATGAATTTCAATATTATTCAATTTTTAAAGGACACCACGACGTCCTGACGTCAGAATGAATGGTGACCCCTAAAATGTTTTTTTTTCTTTTAGAATACGATGGAAGCAATTGTTTGAGAATAGGAAGCAAATAGAAGCAATTATTGGGCATAAATTCAACGTTAAAAACGCCTAGTGACCGTCCATCCTGACGGACACAATAATCGGCGTCGTATAATATGAACAATTATGATGTGAGCATCCCAGAGACTGCTCGAAGACGCGTCCATGGTTACTTGAAAATCGAATTCAATTGCTTGAATTTGATTTATGCTGTTTTGACCGCCGCCCGCAAACCCTTCTGCGTTTGGTTGGTTTCTTTTCTTCAAAACTGTAAATATGTCATGTAAAGTCTCTAACATGCACAAAAGTCTGCAAGTATCTTGCATGCCAGTGAGGCATAAGTTAGGTGCGATTGTCTAACTTTAGTTCATGATGAATAATGAATACGATAGTCATTAATCGTAAATAAAAAATTCGAATTGTGTAAAACTGTCCATCCAATGAGTGAACGATCGTATTGGATCGTATACAAACGTATCATAAGATTGCGTTTAATTATACAAAATATTCAGAAAATCTTTATTTTTTTAGGATTATTTTAATATTTAACATTAAAAAAGCCGCTATGTTTTGTTATTATAACTTAAAAAATAACTCTTTGGTTGTTATAAACATTGAATTATAATGTAAAATTTGTCTACGCAAATGTTGCAACTCAAGTAACCAAACGCAAAGGAAAGAATGAAAGAGAGCTTCGGCTATTCGGCCCCAGGTGGCGCCATAAGTTTTCTGCTACTCGACACTATGTGGCGTTAGTGGGCTATAATTACAAGCATTTTATATTCTGTGCCTGTCAAGAAAACAAGTGACAAGACGAAGATTGACATTAAATCTGTCATCTTTGTAGTCTGTGATGTTGTTGTTCGTAGAAAATATACACTAGTAACACAGAATACCATACTCTGTTTTTTAAAAGTTGGGTTAAAGCATAATAAAAGTAAGCAAACTTTGCCGTATACCTAATATATCTTTCCCAGAAGAGTTAAGGTGGATGCTCCAGGGTAGCCCGCGAAATTCAAATATTTTTATGTTTTTTGCAATTTTCCGGTCAGTGTGAAGCTGTATGTGGACCAAATACGATCCGCGACCGTAACGCGTATTTATCTAAAGAATTATAACCATTTTAATCATCAATATAGCCCTCTAAGTTCATCGACAGAATGATTATTTCTAAAATATTCTTGATGAACTCGCCATCCGGCATGTCCCAGGGCATAGATGATCTCCGCAGCTCTTGCCTCCTCATCTGCGAGCGTCTCATGCGACGCTCCCGTTCGATCATGCCCATCATGTAGGCGTGCGCCATTTTATTCTAAAAAATCACGCGGATTAACAATAAATTGTGCTGGAAAAGAACTCTTGTGACTCACTTTATTTTATTTCCATTTAACACTAAACACTACCTATACATTATTCACTACGACGTTTGGTTGGACTCACTTCCAACCAACCCACCAACCTTTTTCTTTCGATAGTTTCGATTACTTACCCTTTTCTTTCAAAGAAAATAATAAAACAATTAATTACGAGCACTATAATTCACGATTGTCATGAGTCACAAGTCACCGCAATCATTTGACATTAGCAATGAGCTCAAAAAACATACGCAATTCGAATTATGTGTCAAAAACTTGTACATCATTCACTCATCGTTTAAAATTAACGACCCAATCGTTATCGATAAATGAACTCCGTACACAATTAGAATTAGCCGTTTGACAGATTATACCGTACGTTTTGAAATATCAAATGAATACGATTGCCTTACACAATCGCACCTCAGATTGGTGTAGATGTTCCACGATGGCAAGTAAGCTACTTTCATACGTCAAGTGCCAGTTACAGGTATGTGTATATTTCGGCCCTTCTTCTCCGTCGTTCCTTCACTGCTGAGGATCTCGACCGCATACGGCGCGTATCCATGCGGTCTTCTGCTACGTGGATATCTCTGTACATGCTGCCTCTAACAGCTTTCTTTCATCATCATCTGCCTAGCCTTTTCCCAATTATATTGGGGTCGGCTTCCATTCAAACCGGATTCAGCTGAATACCAGTGCGGATGCCGACCAGACCTCCACAACCCATTAACTGGGTAACACGGTACTTTTTGGCAAGACTGGAGTCAGATTTACTGGCTTCTGACAATCCGCAATGACTGCCAAAGATCTAAAAATGACAGCTGAGACCAACGGCTTAATTTCCGAGGCACGGAGTAAACTCGGTATATTAAGATGGTCACCCATCCACAGACCAACCTTGGCAAGCGTTGCTTAACCTTGAAGATCGACCCGTGCGGCTGTTATTATCTAGCCGGCGTGCGCGTGTTAACGTGCACGGCGCTGACTATGCCATCTGGTGTTGCTTTTTCCAAACTTATGTCAAATATACTTGACATTGACGCTTCAGTGCTGCCACCTATAGTACCTGCACGCTCCGTTTAGGTGAACGTGCACGAAGTAGACTGTGCTATTTAGAATATACTTGGCAATGTCGCTTTTGTGCTCCCGTTCCTATGTTCCAGTGCGTTCAGCTGCTGATGTGTGATTGATTACCAGACCAGATTCACATTTATCTTCTATACTGGTACATAAAGCTGAAGGGTTTGTTTGCTTGAACGCACTTGTCTCAGGAACTACTGGTTTACCGATTTGATAAATTCTTTCAGTGTTAGATAGCCCATTTATCGAGCAAAGCTATATATATATCATCACACTAAGACCAATAGGAGTGGAGCAGACGGAAGTTGTGCGAGTCAACTAGTAATGTTTATTAGGAGAATAGGGAAGGTTAAATGCGAGAGAAAAAACAGCAATAATTTGAAATACTCAATTATATTGGAGGCACAATGAACAGACGGTGGTGCCGTCGTACAGTACAATATATTTACAAATACAATAATAACATGAGTGCTATTTACTCGTGAGACACCGCTGCGGCGCATGCGTAGTGACGCACTGACTAGGCTACTATTCCTTAACGCTCCTAGTGAAGAACTAAAATACAATCTATGTTAGGCTTGCTCATGGAATGTAGGTATGATAGAATCGTTTTTATGTTGATTAATGTTTGCTAAATGATTAGTGCCAAAGAATCTATTCTTGTCGGTTCAGTAAATCTGTCACGTTCTCATGAAACCTATAAGCTAAAATGAAACCTAAAAGCTTACTTTATCAGAAAAAGACGCAAGATAAAATTAAGTGTTAGCTTTCTTTGTACTGTAAGCTGCATCAACATAATATGTTGGTATCGTTAAAAACTATACAGAAATAACTTTGTCATTCAAACAATAAAATAAAATTAATAAATCTTATCATGGCTGTCGATCTCAAGAATTTTACTTGTTCTTCAATCAGACAGTTTGGTTCACTAAACGCAGATCTTAAAATAAAATTAAAAATAATCTAATTTGTATTAAATTTCTTATCATGACTTAAAATTATTTAAAATACGTGTACATAATTATATTATGCCTAAAACATTATAATTACGCGCCAAAAAGCTCAATCACATAATAATTAACTACACAGTGTTGCAAGTGTGTAAAATTCGTTAAAAACGTTAGTAGTGTTGCCATACACGCTCTACACTTAGTGTTAAAATCGACGGATTCGCTTTTAATATTTTATTTATAAGTAAACATTTGTATTTCTTTGTTAAAGATATCATTATTTAATCATGTTAAGTTTTCGATTATTCATTTAAACAAATGTTTACAAATAAACTGACCATTCTCTATATAGCTCGTTTTGATCACAACCGTGCATCTATGCAACGTTAAAAGTGTACAATCTTTTAAAATTATTTATAAATATTAGAATACAGTACAATTTGCATAAAAACTGAAATAACATCATATTTATTATTCATCAAATAGGCGTTTGAAATAGGCATCGCAGATCACAAGTGTTAAAACAGTGTAAATTAAATTATTTTTGCAAAGACGATTACAACTTATTTAATTAAAACAAAAGCAATGAATGATTTCTTCGATAAATGTGTGGTGTCCGACTAATAAGTCAAAAAGTGATTGAATACCTTGATTTTTTTGTTTTATAATCACAAAATTGGTCTTACAATTTTTTCACGATTTTTAAATTCAAGTCGTAATTTATGCTTAGAGGGCGATGTAGAACTCGAGCGACGGAGTATCCCAGAGAGACAACCCTTCTATCCTCATCATATTAGCTGGGTTACTTTTTTTTGAGAATTTAGACCTAGACTATCATATATCCAGGTTTCTATGTCATGATGCGTTACTCAGAATATTTTTGAGCTAGAATAAATGATGCTAATCATTTATTCTAGCTCAAAAATATTCTGATTTTAACATAGATTGGCAAACAAGCACATAGGGCAATACCAGGGGAGTAGACGAGCTATCGCGTGGTGGTAAGCGATGGATAAGGTCTCAAATGGAGCGAGCCAACCTAGAAGTTGCTTGAATGTCTCTGGTACGTTGTCCCTTTTTGAAGAGGATTCCCTTTTTTCCCATGAGAATATCCATGGCTTAGCTGCATTCCCATCGCCCTCCGTACAAAGTCCGCAGCGTGGTGTTCAGTCGACGAGCCACTGCAGCACGCTGGTGTCGAGCCCGCCCGTGCTGACGAGGCGCGAGGCGTCGCGCAGGAAGCGCACGCTCGTCACGTGCGACGAGTGGCCGCCGTACTGGTGGCACAGCGACTGGGGAACAATGTTATGTTTTATGACTGAACTAATTAAAATGTGACTATTCTTAAGCAACCCTAGGCTGAGAAAATTTTGGTTTTTAAATTATTCTAGTTGTTAAGGTCGGTCCTAAGGTAAGGTAAGGTACCTCTCCTAGGTAACAGCCCCTTATAGGCTTGCATACCCAAAGGCTTGATATTATGTAGAGCATTGGACCCAATACTAGATGCGACTTACCTTAGGTTGTGTGACCGGGTAGGCGAAGAGCTTCACTTTGCCGAAGTCATCACCCGTGGCCACCAGGCGACCGTCGCTGGACCTGCAACCATGCGTACTTTAGATTTAGGCTTGGTTCAGTGATGAAGTACTTCAAAGGGGTACTTGATCAAGCTATATTTGTGTAATAAAAAATGGTGGTGGTTTGACGAAGTGGAGTTAATTGCAATCTCTAATTGCCTCTTCAACGTCAACTGGCCTAAAGCCAAGCCTGGTGCTTCGGCTTAAAGCGCTCTGGATTTGTGCGGTTAACAAGTATGTGGAACAGGATGTAAAGTCCCGCAACATCTATTAAAAAGGGAAGATCCTCAGACCAGACCTCCGGGTGTTATGTCTGGTGGGCAAAAGTCCGATGTTGCCAGGCTGTTGTATACCTATATTCAACTAGCGTGAAGAGCTTTGATTGCGCGATGTAGGAATTGTGTGATAACAGGTCTTTTTGCGATTCGTACCTAAGTGGCGGTATAAATGCTGCTATACAACTATCGCTTCCTATTGGGACCTGACAAGGGAAATCTATAGGGAGCACAGAAGTGCCAATGTTAAGTATTTATAAGGAAAAAGTGCCGAATTTACAACCCTAGATGGCACAGTCTACTATGTGAATGTTTCCCTTAGGAGACCGTGTAGTGTAGGACCGTGTAGTGTGTCAGCACAGATGCGTCAAATTCAAGTTTTTGCAAGGAAAAAGTTCCGAAGTCTTTACACTAGATGGCACTATCTTCATCTTGCACGTTCCTTATATTTCAGACGTTCCTGGACATAGCGCGACTGGATTTTCAACAAGTCCTCCTTCAGGATTATTAGAGCTATCTGTACCTGGTGCAGGAGTTGATGTCAGTGCCGTCAGCGTTCTCAGGCCACACGCCGATGGTCTGGAAGGTGATGGGGCAGCTGTTGGTGGCCCACGCCACGTCGCGCATGGACGTGGGCGCCGGGATCTGGGTATTAGAGCTATCTGTACCTGGTGCAGGAGTTGATGTCAGTGCCGTCAGCGTTCTCAGGCCACACGCCGATGGTCTGGAAGGTGATGGGGCAGCTGTTGGTGGCCCACGCCACGTCGCGCATGGACGTGGGCGCCGGGATCTGGGTATTAGAGCTATCTGTACCTGGTGCAGGAGTTGATGTCAGTGCCGTCAGCGTTCTCAGGCCACACGCCGATGGTCTGGAAGGTGATGGGGCAGCTGTTGGTGGCCCACGCCACGTCGCGCATGGACGTGGGCGCCGGGATCTGGGTATTAGAGCTATCTGTACCTGGTGCAGGAGTTGATGTCAGTGCCGTCAGCGTTCTCAGGCCACACGCCGATGGTCTGGAAGGTGATGGGGCAGCTGTTGGTGGCCCACGCCACGTCGCGCATGGACGTGGGCGCCGGGATCTGGGTATTAGAGCTATCTGTACCTGGTGCAGGAGTTGATGTCAGTGCCGTCAGCGTTCTCAGGCCACACGCCGATGGTCTGGAAGGTGATGGGGCAGCTGTTGGTGGCCCACGCCACGTCGCGCATGGACGTGGGCGCCGGGATCTGGGTATTAGAGCTATCTGTACCTGGTGCAGGAGTTGATGTCAGTGCCGTCAGCGTTCTCAGGCCACACGCCGATGGTCTGGAAGGTGATGGGGCAGCTGTTGGTGGCCCACGCCACGTCGCGCATGGACGTGGGCGCCGGGATCTGGGTATTAGAGCTATCTGTACCTGGTGCAGGAGTTGATGTCAGTGCCGTCAGCGTTCTCAGGCCACACGCCGATGGTCTGGAAGGTGATGGGGCAGCTGTTGGTGGCCCACGCCACGTCGCGCATGGACGTGGGCGCCGGGATCTGGGTATTAGAGCTATCTGTACCTGGTGCAGGAGTTGATGTCAGTGCCGTCAGCGTTCTCAGGCCACACGCCGATGGTCTGGAAGGTGATGGGGCAGCTGTTGGTGGCCCACGCCACGTCGCGCATGGACGTGGGCGCCGGGATCTGGGTATTAGAGCTATCTGTACCTGGTGCAGGAGTTGATGTCAGTGCCGTCAGCGTTCTCAGGCCACACGCCGATGGTCTGGAAGGTGATGGGGCAGCTGTTGGTGGCCCACGCCACGTCGCGCATGGACGTGGGCGCCGGGATCTGGGTATTAGAGCTATCTGTACCTGGTGCAGGAGTTGATGTCAGTGCCGTCAGCGTTCTCAGGCCACACGCCGATGGTCTGGAAGGTGATGGGGCAGCTGTTGGTGGCCCACGCCACGTCGCGCATGGACGTGGGCGCCGGGATCTGGGTATTAGAGCTATCTGTACCTGGTGCAGGAGTTGATGTCAGTGCCGTCAGCGTTCTCAGGCCACACGCCGATGGTCTGGAAGGTGATGGGGCAGCTGTTGGTGGCCCACGCCACGTCGCGCATGGACGTGGGCGCCGGGATCTGGGTATTAGAGCTATCTGTACCTGGTGCAGGAGTTGATGTCAGTGCCGTCAGCGTTCTCAGGCCACACGCCGATGGTCTGGAAGGTGATGGGGCAGCTGTTGGTGGCCCACGCCACGTCGCGCATGGACGTGGGCGCCGGGATCTGGGTATTAGAGCTATCTGTACCTGGTGCAGGAGTTGATGTCAGTGCCGTCAGCGTTCTCAGGCCACACGCCGATGGTCTGGAAGGTGATGGGGCAGCTGTTGGTGGCCCACGCCACGTCGCGCATGGACGTGGGCGCCGGGATCTGGGTATTAGAGCTATCTGTACCTGGTGCAGGAGTTGATGTCAGTGCCGTCAGCGTTCTCAGGCCACACGCCGATGGTCTGGAAGGTGATGGGGCAGCTGTTGGTGGCCCACGCCACGTCGCGCATGGACGTGGGCGCCGGGATCTGGCGACACGTCGTGGCGTTCCCTGGGGAGAAAGGACATTGCCTTATTTATGGAGATGTTTTAAGTCACTGTAGACTAGTGGCCACCATATGGTGTTGGCCGGTGCCGTAAAAGAATAATACCATCCCATCACCTCCTATGAGTGTCGTAAGAGGCGACTAAGGGACTGACCAGAGAAAGGGGCAACAGCGTTCTTTGTAAAACGCAACACCTCTCACTGCGTTCGCCAGCCCGCCGCCGCGCCGCACAAGCGAGACGATTATGGCAAACCGTGGCTGTTATGCAAGTTCTTAAATGTACTCGATCCCGTTGACGTAAACGTTCAATCATGTCAATTTGAATAGTAAAAAACAGTTTTCTCGTTATTTTCACCAAACTGCGCTTACCCGGTTTCAATACAAACTAACGTTTATTTTAACGCAATCGCGTACCTACAAAAAATCACTGAAACTTTTTTTATATAAAACGTTGCCGCACACTAGGAATTTATCCTATATCGTGGATGCTTTTACAAACATACAAAGTCACATACACAAACAGCCAGACCTGGAACAACTGTCTATAGGCCATACAAATATTTGTTCCGTGCGGGAATCGAACCCGCGACACGTAGCGCAGCAGTCACTCGCTCAACCACTGCGCCTACCGTGTCGTCAAACTAAGGCCAAAGTAAGTGCAAGTCCATCAACACATCATTCAACATTTAGCATACAACATCGTAGGGTATACTTACAATAAAGCAGCTCATAGTCTCCAGAATTGCTCCTTATGTACTGGCTATCCTCCGACCAGTCCAAATGTGTTATATAGCTGGAGTGTCCCTGCGGATATTATGAATATATGTGAGTATGATGAACAGTGAGAGACGAGTGTGGAAAAACTTGTATAGCACTACCTGCATTACTTATATACATTTTGTATTATTTGTGTTACTATAATAGGATTTGTACGGAGAAATACTAATACAAATAATACAAAATGTATAAAAGTAATATACATTTTGTATTATTTGTGTTACTATAATAGGATTTGTACGGAGAAATACTGTATATTTATACTATACAGTATTTTTATATTTTGAAAGACCTGAAGAAAATTCTGTTAAAGCGAATGTTAATCCGTTGCGGGTTGGTAAGACTCGAAAATAAGTAACAAAATTAATTTTAATGAGCAACGATTCGTTGTTACGAGTTCATCATGACAAACTCAATGTTATGTTTTTTACAATTCTTCTGTTTTTCTTTGTAATTGTTTCTACTGTAGCTGTATTGAATAAATGTTTTTTATTTGTTTCTTGTGGTCTTTCAAAATGTCGAGTCAAGGATTGCCAGTGTTCAATAAATAGATTAGCAGGGTTTTGGGATCTAAAAACAAGCACAGTATCATATGAAGCTTATACAGTTATTATATTTAAGATTATATTATGTGTAAGTATATTACAATAGTTGTAAATATGAGGCTGACACAATCACATTGTCATTCAGAGCACAATAAATATTATAATTTCTTCAATATTTTAATTATTAAGGGGTCTAAATAGGGAAGGGTTACATTCGTGGGATTCCTGCTAAGCATTCTAGGGCGTATTTAATATTATTATTATAAACATGCAATATGAATGTAGTGTTACCCTTCTACGTTTTTTCTCCGTGCACTAAGTCGCGTGAAATCGTTAATTACACAAGTTAATAACTGATTACTTCTTGAGGAGCTCGTGGCTATATTTAGTGACACTATTATGAAAAGATCAAAAAATAGTTTTGGTCGCATTGGGATCGAAAGTACCATGTTATGTTATTAAACTTGTTTGGGGTTACTCTTTATGTGATGTTGGGAATCAAAATAATCTACAGTTACAGAGTAATGATATAGAATACTATCTTTCTACAGTTATATTACTTTAGACTTTTAAAACAAAACTACAGACTAGTTTCCACCATCAATAAATTGTAAATCGATTGAGTCCGTCAGAGTATTGAAAAAAAAATGGACACGGTTTTTTGTTTTTGTAAATCAATGAATAGATAAAACACATCAAAACTCAGGAGAGGGCTTGTGAGTCACGTCGCTAGTAAATATTGTACTGTCGTAGTGACGTCACGCGAGTTTTCAAAGTACGTATTGTCTCTTCGTAATTTTTTGTTTACGTGAAAAAAGCTAAAATACGTGTCCAATATTTTTTGGAAATCTATCCGACGGACTTTTTTTACAGTAAAAATACCCTATTTAGGCTAGTCCCGAGTTACAGTTAAATTAGATGCATCTAGTTAAGTTAAATCAGATGTGTTATTTCTTAACTGGAGATGATACAATATTAGATAGAATCTATGTTTTGCCATAAGGCGTACAAATATTTAAACAAAAATGAATTATAACGACAACAAGATCTAGAAAGATTCTCTATACCTATTCTAATATCTGAGTAACCATTTGAAATGGTTATAACGTAAGTATAGCACAGTAGAACGTCGTGAGTCCTCACCAGACACTTCCCGAGGCGGCTGTAGCGTGCGCCGCCGTCGTCCACGCGGTACACGTAGATGAAGTTGTCGCGCGAGCCCAGCGCCACCAGCGAGTTGTCGGGCGAGTACTGGATAGTCTGGATGGGCTCGCAGCTGGAAGGGTTACAGGCATCATCACATACTATGACAATGAACTGCTGAAGAATTGTGCTACTGAAGGGTGGTTTAATGGTTATCGTCAGCAATATTTACAGAGGCGGCTTTACCTATACTTAGTGCAAAGTGTACGGTGCACCCGGGCGTAGCAGTGTACACTCCTGCGCCCCGCACACGTGTTAGGTAGGAATTTTTTTATCAGATGTTACTGACGTCCACCGCTAATGTTCTCGACTACATACATTTTGTTTGAGACCCCGAATAGTATCGTCATAGACACGTCAGAATTGACTCAGTATGCGGAATCTAAAACAAAATGTTCACCAATTTTCATCGGATTTTGAACGGCTCACACACTCATAGTGCTCCTCGACAAGGTGGGCAAGTTCTTTGTAACAGTAATTGCAAACGGACCTCGGCACCCGGGCCAACGGCACATAACTCCCTCCTCAGGTGCCGACGCCCATTAATAAGGATTAACCCGAGCACCACGTACCACGTACTACGTGTACGTGACGCGAGACAAAAGACCTTTTTGTATGTAAATAAAACGTGTTGTGTCCTTTAATTTTAATTTTTTATTATAGGTAATTAATTAATTGTTATTTTATTATTGATGTTTACATAAGAACTATCTAGCCTGAAACACGGGTCTCAACCTAGTTCAGGCTAATCAGCAACAGTGTTCTGTAAAAAAAATATTTTTTATTTAGGAATGGGCTAGTTCTTGACCACAATCACGCCTGATGGAAAGCGATAGATGAGGTCTATGATGGAGCGAGCGTGCCCAGAAGATGCCTGTTCACTCTTGCTTTGAAGGCAGACGGGTTATATGTGGACGGGAACACAGATGCTGGCAGAGAGTTCCACACTTTAGCTGTGCGTATAATAAATGTGAAAGAGAAGCGCTGGGTACGACTAGTCGGGATATCGACCAAGTACGGATGGTACACTGCATTACGTCCGGTATTCCGGTGGTAAAAGGGCGATGGTGGGATCAGGTCGTGGAGTTCCTGCGCACACTCCCCAATAAACAGTCTGTAGAAGACAGACAGGCAGGCAACATTTCGCCGATGACCTAGGCTGTGAAGCTGAGCCACCAACGTCTCGTCACCTACCTATAAGCCTTTTCGCTCTGCGTTCAACCGAGTCCAATGAAGTAAGCTGGTATTTTGCTGAGCCATCCCATAAGTGGCTGCAATACTCCATAAAGGATCGGACTTGTGCTTTGTACAGACTCAGAAGCTGTCCAGATGTGAAGTATCGTCTTACCCTATTTAGGATGCTCAGCTTCTTGGCTGCAGTCTGTGCTTTTGACTTGATTGTTGAGCCGAAGTTGAGATTGGACGTCAACTCCATGTCCAAAAGCTCCAGGCGGTCGGTAAAAGGTACAGGCGTACTTCGGAATGTAGGAGATAGCTGAAATGGACTCCTTTTAGCAGTGAAGAGACACGCCTGTGTTTTCAGAGCATTGAATTTGACCAGATTGTCGTCGCCCCACTGGGAAACGAGATTTAAGGTAGAATTCATTCGCTCCACCATGGCCTCTCTAAGAGTAGCTGTTACCTCCCTGCCGGCTCCCGCACAGGAAAAGTATCTTTCTGAGACTGTGCTGTCATCTGCGTATCCGATTGCACCAAGTTGCAGCAGGTCGTTGATATGCAGCAGAAATAGAGTCGCAGAAAGAACAGACCCCTGAGGAACACCGGCATCAATAGCCATATGATCCGATGAGCAGCCGTCTATGACCACTTTGATCGAACGCTCGTTCAGGAAGTCGGAAATCCAGGTGCAAGAGTCAGCAGGGATGCCGAACGCGGGGAGCTTACCCAACAAACTAGCATGCCAGACTCTATCAAAGGCCTTTGAAATATCGAGCGACACAGCAAGAGCTTCGCCGTGTTTTTCAATGGCCTCGCCCCAACAATGCGTAACATATACAAGAAGATCCCCAGTTGACCGACCACGACGGAAGCCGTACTGGTGATCACTGAGGAGCTCACTGTCTTCCAGGTATGCTAGCAGCTTATTGTTAAGTACCCTTTCCATCACTTTACACAGTGTGGAGGTTATGGCGATTGGTCTGTAATTGACAGGGTCGGCACGGTTACCCTTTTTGGGCACTGGCTGCACATTAGCAAGCTTCCAGGACTTCGGCACCACTCCGGTTTTTAGGGAGAGACGATACAGGCGCGTCAGGATAGGAGACAACTCTGGAGCACAGCTTTTGAGGACTCTCGCGGGTATTCCGTCAGGACCGCTGGCCTTATTCACGTCCAGACCACAAAGGACCTTACGAACCTCTTTCAGGTGAATTGTGATCTTCGGCATTGTGGAGCCACAATGAGGTATGTGAGATGGTGTATTAGAGGCCGTATCAAGGCGAGAATTTTCGGCAAAGATCGAGGCAAATAGGTTTGCCTTTTCCTGCGCGGAACGAGCCAGCGTTCCATCAGACTTCTGCATAGGAGGCAGCGAAGGACGGCAGAAGTTCGTCTCGACCGATTTTGACAGGGACCAGAACTTCTTGCTACCCGAAGAGTAGGACGCCAATTTGGTGCCAATCCGCCACAGGACACTCGTTTGCAATCCTTAGCAGCAGAATTGTACGTTCTTTTTGTCGCGCGAACACTTTGCCCGTCGCTCCCGTCAATGCGGGCCAAAGCCCATGCCCGGTATGCCTGCTCTTTACGCAGGTTAGCTTGCGCACAAGACGCGTTATACCAGGGCGTAGCCTCGCAGCCAAGTGGGACGTCAGAGAATGGAATAAAATATTCCATTCCCTGACGTATCACGTCAACAATTGCGACGGCGCAGTCGGAAGGGCTGCGCGACGAGAAGCAAGTTTGCCGCCATGGGTAAGATGCAAAGAAATGTCGCATCTCATCCCAGTCTGCTGACCCGTACCTCCATACTCGCCTCGTGCCTCTAGGGCTTAAAACTGGAGGAGAGCAGGAAGATACGGACTTCACCAGACAGTGGTCAGACGAACCGAGCGGACCCAGACCGAAACAGAGTGCCTGTCCGGATCTGTAGTCAGCAGAAGGTCCAAACAGTTAGGTGTGTGGCCCTCAATATCCGGAACGCGGGTAGCTTGTTTAACCAGTTGGTGGAGATCTAAAGATATCGCAAACTTGCGCGCCTCTCGTCCAGCATGGTCAGTTTTCTGAAATGGGAAAAGCCATTCCTGATGATGGGCATTAAAATCCCCCAGAAAAACAATCTCCGCTGTCGGATAGTCTATACAAAATTACTGTATGCCAAGTTCATCATACAAGCATATTATGGCATCATTAAGAAACAATAATTTTAGTTCTAATACCAATATTACAGTGTTTATAGGGAATAGTTTAAATGTAAAAAAAGCAGATATCACGGACAATCTAACTGAGATGTTAAAGTGAAATTGTAATAAAATAATATTGTGTGCATTTCCTTATTTTGAACAATTGTCAAGTAGACAAAATAATTATATTCATAGCTTAAATAAACACATGCACTTTTTAGTAAGTCACTATAGTGACAAGTTTATGTTTTTTGACACAAACATTTTTGTGGAAAATTTAAAATCGACTAGGGATGCAGTGTATTTGCCAATTAGTTTTAGACACACAATAGCAAGGCTATTAGCTTATTTTATTAACTCAGACATAAGTAGTATGTCGCAGTCTTGTATAATTAAATCCACAATGTTTAGTAATTTTACTAAGAATCAGGTGGAGAGCCTTAGTAACGGTAGCTCTAGTGCTACAAATACTAATAAAAATTGTACAGAGTTTCCATGTATCTCTATGGATACTCATTTAAACTAGTTCATAAGACAACAGAGGATACCAGCGACAGAATAGTTATGCCTACCATCAACAAGGTATCTTCTTGCTCTTTAGTAAATAGTTGTCAAAAAGGGAGCCAGCAGCATGCCTTGAAATTATTTCATCAAAATATTCAAAGTGTCTCTTCCAAATTATTAGAAATTGAAATGTTTTTAGAAAAAACAATGTTTGACATAGTATGTTTTAGTGAGCACTGGTTGAAGGATTACGAGATGCTAATTAGTTATGAAAATTATAATGTGGGCAGTTGTTTTAACCGCAAATCTATGTTACGTGGTGGTTCTTATTAAAAAAAAACTTAAATTTTAAGCAACGTAATGACATTGTTAACTTATCAGTGGAACATTTCATCGAACTGTCCTGTGTTGAGCTAGATAAGCATATCATAGTGTGCGTGTACAGACCCCCAAACCCTCAAAACTTTACTTTATTTGAGTCAACAATGGAAGATATCCTTGCAAAACTTGCAGCAGGTAACAAGCCCGCGATTATTTGTGGGGATTTTAATATTAATATTTTAGAAATTAATTCAAATAGCAGCAGATTTATAAGCCTTTTTAAATCGTTTAATTTGTCTAATGTGTTTACAGAACCGACTAGGGTAACACCAACTTCTTCAACCTGTATCGATAATGTTTTCTGCGATTGTGAATATTTAGATAAAGCCATAGTTAATTACCTTCCCTCTGATCATAGTGGTCAATTGGTAACATTTCAGTTTAAAGCAGCCTTGGAAAAAATTCATATACAATATAGGCCAATTACAACTGGCAAACTAGCTAAATTCAATGGTACCTTACAAAATAAGTTAAATTTTCCTGGCCATAACATTGAAGATGCTAATAAATTTTATGATAATTTCTTTTCAGTGGTTCTAAAGGAATTCAATGCAACTTTTGAAAAGAAGTCTAAGGATACTTTCCCTAAGTATGTATTTAGTGACTGGGCGACTAAAGGCATTAGGATAAGTAGGGAAAGACTATATGAGCTATATGGCCTTAAGCCTGTCATAAACACTGATTCTTTTAATAAGTTTGTAAACAAATATTCTAAAGTGTTCAGAAATACTTACAAGGTAGCTAAAGGCCTATATATTAGCAACAAGATCAAATCGTCAGTAAATAAAATAAAGACAGTTTGGAAAGTTATTAATAATGAAACTAATAGAAATAAAGAACGAAACATTGATTATTTACTGGAGACTACACATGGTGCCAAAAGCTCTAATTTAGAAGTAGCTCAAGAATTTGTAAATTTTTTCACCAATATACCAACTAAAACTACGGAATATTGAAATTCTTCACCTGAGGTCTCATATAATTTATTAAAAGCTAACGTTTCAGGTTGTACGGTTGAATTCCAGTTCAAACATATCAACCCTGTGACAGTCATAAAAGCTTTCCGGCAAATCAAAATCAAATTGACCGAAGACATATGGAGAATGTCTATTAAAGTGTGCACGTCCATAATTGAAACAATAGCACCATACTTGGCTTTAATATTTGATTTATGTGTGGACCAAGGAGTCTTTCCGGATATAATGAAATATAGTAAGGTTATACCACTATTTAAATCGGGCGACAGCAAAGACACCAATAATTACAGACCTGTATCTGTTTTGCCGGTTTTTAGCAAAGTGTTTGAAAAAGTAATGCTCAATCATTTTAACATCAATAAAATTTTACACGATCAACAGTATGGTTTTACCAGGGGTCGTTGTACGACTGACGCTGGTGCCACGTTGTTAAAACACATATACTCAGCGTGGGAAGAGGCGCATGATGCCATAGGAATCTTTTGTGACCTCTCCAAGGCATTTGATTGTGTAAATCACGAAACCTTGCTCCTAAAGCTAGGACATTACGGACTAGGTAAACTTGCACTCAGTCTAATAAAATCTTACTTAAATGATAGACAGCAGCAAGTTCAAATAAATGGTGTCAATTCACGGGGTTTAAAAGTCAAAATGGGGGTACCACAAGGCTCTATTTTGGGTCCTTTCCTCTTTCTAGTATATATTAATAATCTACCCCATCTTTTAACAAATCAACCTCATATGGTATTATTTGCTGACGATACGTCCTTAATTTTTAAGATAGATAGATGATCCATAAATCTTGACGACGTAAATAACGCCCTACAGCAGGTACAAAATTGGTTTACTGCTAATAATTTAGTATTAAATGGGAAAAAAAAACTAAATGCATCAGATTTGCCTTACCGAACGTTAAAAGAAATGATTGCGACATAGTATTGAACAAGGAGAAACTTGAATTCGTCGAAAACACGGTTTTCCTGGGGATTACGCTTGACTCAAGGCTACAATGGGGTCCTCATTTAACATCTCTTGCGGGACGGCTAAGTTCAGCAGCATACGCTGTCAGAAAAATCCGTCAATTTACCGATATAGATACCGCGAGGCTGGTCTATTTTAGTTACTTTCATAGTATCATGTCTTACGGTATCTTATTATGGGGACGTGCTGCAGACATCGAGTCTATATTTATCCTGCAGAAAAGAGCCATCAGAGCCATTTACAATCTCCGTCGGCGTGATTCCCTAAGAGAACTGTTTAAGGATATCAACATCATGACGGTACCTTGTCAATACATTTACGAAAATATTATGTATGTTAGGAAAAATCTTCATCTTTTTAGCAAGATTAGTGACAGGCATAATTTTAATACTAGAAATAGGAACAAATTAGATCAACCCCGATTCAGATTAGCCAAAGTACACACTTTTTTTATGGGGTACTGTATTAAATTTTATAATAAAATACCAGTTGATATTCTCGAACTGAATGAGAGAAAATTTAAAGCATGCATAAAACGCACACTATGTAGACAAGCGTATTATAAACTGGAAGATTATAGCCTCGATAAAAACGCTTGGCTAAATGCTGTCCTGCTCCACAGTCACAGCTGCTTAGGTCCACTTTTTAGGTTTTATATTTGGAAGAGATGCTCGCTCCTTTGTTTTTTTTAGAGGTTCTTACATTATTTCGTTTATTTATTCTTATATACATACAAATTATATTATTATTATAATTACTTATTTATTCTTTTTGATGTAAGAACTTAATCGTTGTCTTTATTAATTTATTTTTCATTATTTGGTCATTGACAACCATAGTTTTGTGTAAAGTAGAAGCAAATTTTTCAAATTTTGTAAATGTAAGTACCATGAAGCCATTTACATGTTATGTGATTAGTTATAGTTTTACTTGTTGGACATGAAGGAGCATGGTGGTTGAGAGCATGTCATGCTCACTCAATGTCTCGCTGATGGCGGCGCGTGGGTTTGAACATACGGTTCCCTTCGAAATGGTTGAGCTGAAAGGTGCCGATACACGCGTCATGTTCGTGAACAGGCGCCGTCGGTTGAGACTGGTCATCCCTTAACTACCATTGGCTTATTTTAATCTTTATATTTAAAATTCTTATAATAAGCCCTTTTTTTTCCTTTGCATTGTCCTCACATGCAGAAGCAACAAGTATATGTAACTTGGAATTTTGTAAAACAGAACATGATTCTGTACAATAATCCTTGTTCATGAACAATAATCCTGTGATGATAGACTGATCCCAGTACAACGTGACATGGTCATTTTCTAGAACTGGGTCGGGCACATACTTGTAATACGGTACCTCAGAATTCACGAGTTTGTATTTCAAAGCAAGTTGCTGATGGATGATCTTGGCCACTTGGTTGTGCCTGTGCAAGTACTCGCCGTTAGCCAGGCGAGAACAACCAGAGATAATATGTTTGATGAACTCACCCGGGCGGTGGCATGCCCGACACACGTCCATCGTCCCGTCCTTCATAAAATGCATCCGGTAGTTATTCTTCAAGATAACTTCGTCCATCACACAGACAAAACCTTCAGTTTCCCCAAAGAGATCACTGAAACGTAGCCAGGCCACGGACGCTGAAATATCTACATCTGACCCGTGAAGAGCCCGATAGAAGCGCCCGTGAAGCTCCTTCAGTAGCTCCATCAGTCGCGAATTTTTGGGGGCAAAGAGTTTCAGATCATCCATGTAAAGAAGGTGAGATATGCCCTGACCACCTCTTCTCAACCGATAGCCTAGACTTGAATCCTCCAGCAATGTGCTCAGAGGATTCAGAGCTAAGCAAAACCAAAGCGGACTCAAACTGTCGCCCTGAAATATTCCCCGTTTTATGCATACAGGTTCATCATCCCCCTGAATCGGTCGACATCCTGGATAGCGAAGGACCGTTTTCAATTGCCTCATACATGACTCAAGGAAGGTGCGTAGAGTTGTATCTATTCAACAACTCAAGCACCTTCAAGAGCCATGTATGTGGTACAGAATCAAAGGCCTTCTTGTAATCTATCCAACATGTCGACATACGCATACATCCTTGCGAGATCAACTACCCTGTTGGCTTATGGCCATGTCTATGAGGAAAATCTCCTTAGTACCGCGGGACCTCTTCCTACATCCATTCTGAGAGGCAGACATAATTGAGTTAGTTTCAATGTGCTCATTAAACTTCACTCTCAGTTTAGATGTAAGAAGTTTATAGACCGTCGACAAACAAGTAATCGGTCTATAGTTCTTGGGTTCCGCGGGACTACCGGTCTTATGGAGCAGGTGGGTAACGCCAGTTGTTGGAAACTGTGGTAGCGACCCAGACTCTAAGGATGACTGGAATATTGTTATTATAATTCGACGTTATCGGCACTGAGAGTGTTAAATAGGCGGTACGTACCCGTCCTGGTGCTCGGCCAGCAGGTCGCGCGAGTGCGGCTCGAACACCTTCCACTTGCCCGTCAGGCAGCCCACCGCCAGCGCGCCGCCGTCGCGGGACCACGCGCAGCACTGCGCGCGCTCCTGTAGGGTTACATGGCTTACATTGTAGCGGCTCTTTTTATACAAATTAAACATGTATTACCTACTTATTATCCATCCGATACTTGAAGAACAAAAAGTGGTACCAAATCATCAGTTTGGATTTTGTGCACATCACGGCACTGTACAGCAGATCCATCGAGTAGCTTACACCATCCGCCAAGCACTAGAAAGAAAAGAGTACTGCTCTGCTGTTTTTCTAGACGTGCAACAGGCGTTCGACCGTGTTTGGCATAAGGGCCTCCTATATAAACTAAAACTGTGCTTACCATACACTGCCTACATGGTTCTAAAATCCTATCTTCAAGATAGAATGTTCCAAGTCAGGGTCGGAGATTCTCTGTCATCAACGTTCCAAATAGAAGCTGGAGTTCCCCAGGGCTCAGTCTTGGGTCCAATATTGTACACTGTCTACACAGCTGATTTGCCATACTCTGACGAGGTCATGATTGCGACGTATGCTGACGACACAGCAGTACTCTCGTGTCACAAAGATCCTAACACAGCGTCCCTAAAACTACAACCACATTTAGACGAAATTGGAACATGGCTTAAAAAGTGGAGGATAAGAGCAAGTGCTGCAAAATCGACCCACGTGACGTTCACTCTAAAGCGTGGACTGTGGATAATATGTATGTATTTAGAAATATATAAGTATGTTTATCAGTTGTCTAGTACCCATAACACAAGCTCTGCTTAGCTTGGGACTAGATGGCGTTGTGTCTGGGGGGGGGTCTGTATGTATGCTTTTACGGTTGCACAACGACACGCTTTGCTTTGCTTTGCTTGGTAGTATAGATGCAGGCCTACCTTGCTGTCTCCTTCAGAGGCGGGAAGGTGGCGTGGTCTTGAGGGGGAGCGCAACGGTCGTGTAGATCCTCAAGGCAAGTCCGGTGGATATACCTTCTCGAGGTTGCCACCCCGTTTTTGGTCTAGTTCCTTACGAAATAGACGTAACTGAAACCACCGGGCGACCCGCAGAGTGGAGGGCTTTCCACTCAGTCCCATCCCATATCCCACTAAACCCCTTTTCCCCTCTATAACCCCTCCCAACTCCCCTCCTAACTGTGACCCTTCTGTGACGAAGTGGTTGCGGGCTCGGCCGTCACTAAACTCAGCTGACGGCGGGTAGGAGAAATTTGTCACCTGCGCTAGGACCTGCGCAGTCGAGCGCCGTAAGCGGGGATGAAGGAGTCCTGGGGGGTTGAGCCGATCGGCACTGGCGGTAATGTGTCCGTGAGGCAACACGCCCCCTTTGGTCTGGATTTCAAGCAAAACGGTGGCCCTATCTTCTAGCCAAGGGTAGGGAAATGGCCAAAGTGTCCCGTCAGAGGGCCACAGGCGAGGTGCGTGGGGTCCGCTAAGGTCGTCCTTGGGCGGCCGAAGCGGTAGGTAAAGGCCATGCTGACGGTGTAAGTGAGGGTTGATTAGTTGCCAACCCGATCGAGCACCCGATGTCGCGCTGTAAACCAGCCTTGCGCACCTATATCTTCCTGGTAGTCCTAACGTTCGCACTCACAGTAGTGCGACGTTCCCAGGTGCGGGCTCCATGGTGGGTGGGAGCCAGGAAGATGAAGTTAAATAAATTTTTAGTATGGACGTATTGAAGCCAACTGAAAATACCGCAGGAGTGGAGTCGGCGAAAGCTGGCAAAGCTCCTAAGCAAGGTACCTCTGGTGCCTTGCTCGCCCCTGGATGCCCTGCGGCTCACGCCGTGGGCGCCAGCGCGGGCGCTGGTCCGGCTGTGGCGAAAACCGCAGCTAAGACCAAAAAGTCCCACTCCAAACAAAGGAGAACGGCGCTGCATGGGACCAGTACCGATCCTTTAAACACAAAGGCGAAAACGGAGACGGCTAACACCTCTGCCGGAAGTAGCCTTCCCAAACACCCTCCCGCTCCTCCTGTGGCTCCTCAAGCCGCTTCCCAAGTCGCGGCCGCCTCCGGTCACACGGAGGCGATCAGCAACACCGAGGACGTTTTTACCAGCGCCTGGCAGGTGCCTACTCGTAAGGGTAAAGGTAAAGGCAAGGGCAAGGGTAAAAAATCTATTCCACAAGCCCATTGCTCTTGTTCGGGCCCCTCGGGTCCTACAGCTCCTACAAGCCAGGGTAAGAGGAGGGAAAGACTGACGCGCAAGGAGCGGCGTCACGAACGCAGGCGGGGACGCAAAGCCCCCCAAAACAAGCAGGTTACTGCCACCAGCTCGGTTAAACCGACCAAGCAAGGTAAGCTGAACTTCTCTGAGGGGAAGCGGTCGCAGGCTGAGGCCGGCACTAGCCGACCAACGCCTAGCACACTGCAATCTAAATCCGCAGGAGGTCCGGCCGAGGAGGCAACCACAACGCAGCGATCCGATGGAAGTGACCAGGCTGCGGTCAAGCGGGCTCTCAACGAGACGATTTCGCCCCGTGGAGAGCACAAGCGGCCGCGGCTTGACCAATCCCAGAGGATCGCTAACAGAAGCTACGCCCAAGCTGCCAGTGCGTCCCTAAACGTCGCAATAACCTGCGACCGGAGGGGCATCATAAGCCAGGGAGTATCGGACCAGGTCTTGGCTGCTATCCAGAAGCGGATCATCAGTGAGGCCTGCTCTGCTATGCAGGATACACCGGGACCAACCTTCAACGCGAAGCCGCTGTTCACCGGTGGAGTCCTCAAGCTGTGGTGCGGTAACAACTTCACCTTAGCCTGGCTGAAAAAAACAGTCTCCAGCCTGACTCTCCCGGCTGGCACCTCGCTAGTCGTCAAGAGCCAGGCGGAGATCCAGAAGCGGGTGCGCTGCGGCATCGCCATCCCCGACGACCAGGGAGTCTACGAGGACTCGACCTTTATTGGACGAGCCCTCTGGTACCAGAATCGCTGGATCGACGTAAGGAGGTGGGTAGTGCTGCACGCCGAGAAGCAGAAGGCTTGCTGGTTCGTGGTGCTGGGTATCCCCGAGGACCAGGTTCCGACCCTGATGAGCGCCGAGCGCCGTCTCTCAATTGGTTTGGGAGCGGTGTACGTCAAGTTCCAGGGTCCGAACGGCAGGTTCGTCGACGTCCCTCGGGGTTGGGACCCGATCACGAAACAGCCGCTGGAAGACGCAGAGGACACCGTTTCTCCGCCAAACAACCCGGAAGCAACTGCGGCCGAACCTGCTGTAGCAGCAGACTCAGCCGACCCTGCCGCCACCGTGGGTGCCGTCCCTTCGTCGGGGGGGGAGCCGGACGACGTAATGTTGTCCCCGGCTTCAGACCCGGGAGGGGACGGGTTCGACGAGGGCGACCTGTTTGCCGGGCTGCGACTTGAGGGCGACGAGGAGGGTCTTGCCGGTGATGGCGTCCCTTTTGTCGGCCTGTAAAGTCGTGCAGGCTAACCTCCACCACAGCCAGACCGCGACGGCTCAACTCCGCAAGTGGCTGGAGGTTCAACACACGGCCATTGCCCTGATCCAAGAGCCGTGGATTAGGGGTGGCCACATACGAGGACTCTCCAATCTTGGTGGTAAGCTCCTTGTTACTGCGGACCATGATCACCCTAGATCGTGCATCTATGTCACAGGTAACCTTAAAACACAGCTATTAAACGACTTCTGTTGCAGAGATGTCTCTGCTGCTAGGCTGAACATACAGCGGGGAGCCACTAAGTTGGCTATCGTCTTCGCCTCGGTATATATGCCTGAGGCGGAGGAACCGCCCCCACACGACCTGGTCCGCCTCATCACGCACTGTGAAAACAGCAGGGATGAGATTGTCATTGGGACCGACGCAAACGCACACCATCCACTGTGGGGGATGGAGACGCAAAACGCAAGGGGTAAGACATTAGTTGATTATCTGTTCACTACTAACCTATCCCTACTAAACACGGGTTCGGAACCAACCTTCGTGACCAGACGCAGTCGTACTATCATAGACCTGACTCTGGCTACGGAGGGAGCAGCGGAACTAATCACTGGGTGGCAAGTCTCGAATGAGGCTTCCTGCTCAGACCACAGGTGGATCCGCTTCGACATCCAGGTCTGTATACCACCCAAACAACCTACGCGTAATCCTCGCAACACGGATATATCGGTGTACACACGCAACCTTACCTCAAGGCTTGTACCATCATGCGATTCGGAGTTGCTTGCGGACACGGCACAGATCGATGCGCAAGTAACACTACTCACCGAATCGCTGATAAACAGCTACCGAATCGCCTGCCCAGAAACGATTCCGCGCGACACACCGGGTAAACAACCTTGGTGGGGTGCAGACCTGGAGCGCAAACGCGGTAAGGTAAGAAAGGCTCTTAACAGAGCCATGAACACATGTAGTGATGAGGACTGGGACGCTTATTACGCGGCCAAATCGAGCTACAAGAGATGCATCAGATTCAGAAGAACTACAGGGTGGCGTAAATTCTGTGGTAACATTGAATCATGCCAACAAGCAAACAGGGTAAGGAAAATACTGGCGCAACAGAACAAACCTGAGATCGCCACACTCCGGAAACCCGATAACACGTTGACCACGACACCTGAAGAAGCGCAACGTCTCCTAGTAGAAACTCACTTCCCAGGCAGCGTATTCGCGCAGGTAAATGAATGGGTTGACGTTATCCAAACACCATCAGATGATGACTGGCTTTATGCAGAAAAGATGATTACGCTGGAAAAACTTCAGTGGGCCATCAAAAGCTTCCAACCTTTCAAGGCACCAGGTCCCGACGGCGTGTTTCCTGCCTTACTACAGTGGGGAGGTACCGCTGTTGCAACAAAACTGGTGCTCTTAATGCGAGCGTGCCTGGCCTTTAGATACGTCCCTAAAGGATGGAGGGAAGTGAAAGTCATATTCATTCCGAAGCCAGGTAAAAGTGACTACACAAACGCTAAATCCTATCGACCTATTAGTCTGACCTCGTTTTTACTAAAGACAATGGAAAGACTGTGTGAAAGGGAACTACGTGATGGCGTTTTAAAAACAATACCACTGCATGGTAACCAACACGCATACAGCTCGGGTAAGTCGACAGAGTCCGCTCTTCATCTGGTGGTGAACCAGATTGAGGAAGCGATTCACCAGAAAGGGTCCTGCCTGGGCACATTCATAGACATCGAAGGAGCCTTCGACAAGACAAACTTTTCCAGCATTAGTGCCGCTCTCTCCAAACACGGCGTGGAACAGGTACTAAATGACTGGATAACTAATATGTTAAGCAAACGAGTGGTTCGCCTTGAGGAAGAGCAGCAGTTGGCTCTGATAGCCAGAGGCTGCCCGCAGGGGGGTGTACTCTCCCCTCTTCTGTGGAATCTGGTAATTGATGACCTGATCACCAAACTCAACGCACATCGTTACTACACGATAGGTTATGCTGACGACCTCGCAATCCTAGTGTCAGGGAAAGTGACTGGAACGATCTGCAACCTTACTCAACAAGCACTACGCATCGTGGAAAGATGGTGCGACGAATATGATCTGTCGGTAAACCCCACGAAAACCGAATTAGTCATGTTCACTCAAAAGCGAGCACTAGGCCACTACCGGCTACCTATGCTCTTCAATACAGAGCTCCAGCTGTCTAACGAGGTAAAGTATCTAGGCGTCATCCTAGACAGTAAGTTAAGCTGGAGTAATCACCTAGACTACAAACTAAACAGGGCCTGCATTACCTTCTGGCAATGCAGGAAAATGATAGGGAAGAAGTGGGGCCTATCTCCCAAAATAATACTATGGCTGTACAGCGCAGTAATTCGGCCCATGGTAACCTACGGGGCCGTGGTGTGGTGGCCACGCTCAAAGCTAGCTACAGCCGTAAACAAGTTACAACACATGCAAAGGCTGGCCTGCATGGCAACGACGGGCTGCATGAGGACTACTCCAACTGCGGCGCTGGAAGCCATGCTGGGGCTCCCTCCGCTACACTTGTTTATACAACAGGAAGCGACGATGGCAGCAGTACGCCTTAAAACATTAGGTCTCTGGAGTAAGAGAGACACACGACACACCGCTCTGCTCGAGGAGCTCAACAATGAACTCCCCATAACAAAGGCAATCAATGACCGGGTGCCCAAGCAATTTATCTTCGATAAAAAATACAAAATCCAATTGCATGAGGATCATCGGTGCGAGGGGCTCTGCCCCGCCGAGCTGCGGATCTTCACAGATGGATCAAAAACAGGTACAGGTACTGGTGCGGGAATCTTCTCAGAGGATCTCAATATCCACATAGCCACACCATTGGGGGTCCACAACACAGTGTTCCAGGCTGAATGCATGGGCATTTCTCTGGCGGCATCAGCCATCCTAACCAGGGAAGTTAAGGACCACTCAATACGCATACTCTCGGACAGCATGGCTGTCCTGCAAGCTCTGAACAGCCACACAGTGAGCTCTGGGTTGATTCTCGAGTGTCACCAACGTCTAAACCAGGTTGGTAGACACAACAAAGTAACCATTCAATGGATCAAGGGACACAGTGAATCTCGTGGCAACGACGCTGCGGATGAACTCGCCCGAAGGGGGTCTAGTTTGTCAGCAATGGGACCTGAGCCCATCGTGCCGCTGCCTTTCGGGTACTTACGCAGTCTGGTAAGGAGACGCACCGGAGATAAACATCACAAGCTATGGGCTGACCATAGTGAGTGTAGGCAGGCCAAGGAGGCACTTCCCTCTATAAATGGCCGTTTCACAAAACAAGCCCTAAGACTGACTAAACAACAGTTACGTTCAGTCACAGCCGTAACAACTGGCCATGGGTCTTTTAATAAACACCTCTATGCTATAGGAGTCACTGACAGCCCGCTATGCAGAGCCTGCATGGAGGAGAATGAGACAGCAGCACACCTGCTTCTAAGCTGCCCGGTGGTTGCGGATTACAGGGCAAAGTACTTCGGAAACCCAGGTACCCTCTGCGAGATAGTTAGTAACACCAAGGCGTTGCTGGCCTTCCTTGGGGAGCTGGGGTGGATCGAATGACGCATTTGTCCCACCTACACGCAAAATACGCGCTTAGTCGTGGAGTTGCGGAAACCAGCCCGATTTACATACATACATACATACATACATGGCGTTGTGTGATAGTTGTGTGGAATATATATTAATATATTACTGTCCACCGGTGAAACTTGATGGAACTGAACTACCTCAGCAAACAACTGTAAAATACCTGGGAATGCATCTGGACAGGAAACTCACATGGAGAGACCACATCAAGGCTAAGAAAGATCAAGCAAACATAAAGCTCAGAGAGTTGCACTGGCTCATAGGGAGACAATCTAGACTCAGCTTGGAAAATAAACTTTTGATCTACAAAAGCATAATCAAACCAGTTTGGACTTACGCTATCGAACTCTGGGGATCGGCAAGCCATTCCAATATCGAGATTCTTCAGCGCTTCCAAAATAAAGCACTTAAGACATTGATCAGTGCCCCATGGTTTGTAAAGAACACAGAAGTACACGAATATTCTGGAATGCCCACTGTGAGGGAGCAGATAGACAGGTCCTGTGATGCCTACAAACAAAGGCTGAAACGTCACAAAAACCAATTGGCGAAAGCACTCATGACCACTGATCATAGCATATTCCGGTTGAGAAGGACAAGACTTGCTTCAATCTGAAGCTATTCAAATTAAAGAGATGGCACATCAATGGATGTGTTAAATCTCAAAAACTGCCTCTATGACGTCAAACAAATTTAGTTAAAGCTTAATGGCTGATAGTAAATAGAAAAAAAAACCTACTTATTATGATCACAGGACAAATTAATATTAAGTAAAACATTGCTATCGAAATCGACAAGGAGGACTCTTTGTAAAGGATTTCTCTCGTCTGCAGATTATTACTATTTTCCGCTTTGGTCTACCATTTTTTAACATGAAAATTCGATATCGTTGGGAATTGTCCAGCTTGTGATTCGCTTGAAAGAGTATGTTTAGCTTGTTTTACACGTATCACAACCAAACCACAACACATAGTCAGTAGTCGCTATTTGTATGAAAATGTGTAGTTCACATGGAGCACATTTGGCCGCCGTGGTGGGCCGCCAGGCCCCACAGCTCGTCCACGTGACCTGTGCGGGAACATAATGCATACCTCGATGTCCTTGCTCCACACCGTACAGTGCGACAGCCCGTCCCACAGCTGCAGCAGCTTGTCCCAGCCCGCCGTGGTGGGCCGCCAGGCCCCACAGCTCGTCCACGTGACCTGTGCGGGAACATAATGCATACCTCGATGTCCTTGCTCCACACCGTACAGTGCGACAGTCCGTCCCACAGCTGCAGCAGCTTGTCCCAGCCCGCCGTGGTGGGCCGCCAGGCCCCACAGCTCGTCCACGTGACCTGTGCGGGAACATAATGCATACCTCGATGTCCTTGCTCCACACCGTACAGTGCGACAGTCCGTCCCACAGCTGCAGCAGCTTGTCCCAGCCCGCCGTGGTGGGCCGCCAGGCCCCACAGCTCGTCCACGTGACCTGTGCGGGAACATAATGCATACCTCGATGTCCTTGCTCCACACCGTACAGTGCGACAGTCCGTCCCACAGCTGCAGCAGCTTGTCCCAGCCCGCCGTGGTGGGCCGCCAGGCCCCACAGCTCGTCCACGTGACCTGTGCGGGAACATAATGCATACCTCGATGTCCTTGCTCCACACCGTACAGTGCGACAGTCCGTCCCACAGCTGCAGCAGCTTGTCCCAGCCCGCCGTGGTGGGCCGCCAGGCCCCACAGCTCGTCCACGTGACCTGTGCGGGAACATAATGCATACCTCGATGTCCTTGCTCCACACCGTACAGTGCGACAGTCCGTCCCACAGCTGCAGCAGCTTGTCCCAGCCCGCCGTGGTGGGCCGCCAGGCCCCACAGCTCGTCCACGTGACCTGTGCGGGAACATAATGCATACCTCGATGTCCTTGCTCCACACCGTACAGTGCGACAGTCCGTCCCACAGCTGCAGCAGCTTGTCCCAGCCCGCCGTGGTGGGCCGCCAGGCCCCACAGCTCGTCCACGTGACCTGTGCGGGAACATAATGCATACCTCGATGTCCTTGCTCCACACCGTACAGTGCGACAGTCCGTCCCACAGCTGCAGCAGCTTGTCCCAGCCCGCCGTGGTGGGCCGCCAGGCCCCACAGCTCGTCCACGTGACCTGTGCGGGAACATAATGCATACCTCGATGTCCTTGCTCCACACCGTACAGTGCGACAGTCCGTCCCACAGCTGCAGCAGCTTGTCCCAGCCCGCCGTGGTGGGCCGCCAGGCCCCACAGCTCGTCCACGTGACCTGTGCGGGAACATAATGCATACCTCGATGTCCTTGCTCCACACCGTACAGTGCGACAGTCCGTCCCACAGCTGCAGCAGCTTGTCCCAGCCCGCCGTGGTGGGCCGCCAGGCCCCACAGCTCGTCCACGTGACCTGTGCGGGAACATAATGCATACCTCGATGTCCTTGCTCCACACCGTACAGTGCGACAGTCCGTCCCACAGCTGCAGCAGCTTGTCCCAGCCCGCCGTGGTGGGCCGCCAGGCCCCACAGCTCGTCCACGTGACCTGTGCGGGAACATAATGCATACCTCGATGTCCTTGCTCCACACCGTACAGTGCGACAGCCCGTCCCACAGCTGCAGCAGCTTGTCCCAGCCCGCCGTGGCGAACTGCGCCAGCGAGGGGTGGGCCGCCAGGCCCCACAGCTCGTCCACGTGACCTGTGGCGGAACAACCATGTCACTCATTCCCAGATCTATTCTTCATTATTGTGTTAACAAGAGTAACACTTGTGAACACATGTGTGCCTTTAAGTTTATACTAATCAATGGTAAATAACTGCAGCAGCCAGCAAAAGAAGCATTAATCAACGAGCGTGTAAAGTGGGCCGAGGCGAAGCCGAGGCACACATACGTGAGTTCATCAATGCCTAGTTGTGACTAAGGCTTGTATAGTACTTTTCTCAAATAATGCGCGGAAATTTAAATACAATTACTTTCCAAAATCAATGACAATATTGACGAACGACGAACGACAATAATTTTTCCCGCGTTAGTTTTCATTTCTTTTTTTTTTTTCAATAAACAGCGTTTTATTTGCAAGCCAGTTCGAAATTTAAATAAAACCTTTGATAAGTTACCTCCTTGGTTGCCATGTTTCGGAGTAAAAGATCGTTCCATTTTTAAATTACTCGATAGATATGAGTTTACTATGTAATTTATTCTGCCAGCCGCTGCTCGCATGTATTTGGCCAGTACAGCAATTTCGATTTACCTCGAAGAATAATGCTCAAATTCCCAAGCATGTATGAGAAAATTGTATTTTCTATCAAAAATTGTGTGGAAGTGTGTCATCATCATCTGCCTAGCCTTTTCCCAACTATATTGTGTGGAGCTGTGTACCTACCTACCAACTTTTACTGTTACTTTATGTCCCAAAAGTTAATTGTGTGTGTACCATAAGTTAATTGTCCACCAAAGTTCATGTATGTATGTACCAAAAGTAAATAGTTTATTAAAGTAACAGGTATTACCGAGCACAGCGGGTGAGAAGCCGAGCTGCAGGTCCCCGTGCAGGATGCAGTTCTTGGTGGTGCCCACGAACAGCTGCGAGCCGCGGCCCTCCGCCAGCACGCGCACGCCGCCGTAGTGGCCCTCGATCTGAGACACCAAGCGCCTCTTTTATTTATTTAGTTCAGTACTTATGTGACTGACGGATGCCATTGTTGCCATCGCAGGAAGAACCTGGATGCGGATGGCACAGGAGCGTGAGGATTGGCACAAGAAAAGAGAGGTCTATGCTCAGCAGTGGGCGAAGTCAGGCTGTAAAAATGATGATGATTACACTGGTCTGCAACGAAAAACTCCTTTAAACAAAAATATGATAAGTATGAAGTTTTCAATATCCTGAATCTATATCTGCTTTTATTTTCTTGCTATCACGTATATATTCCTTTAATTTTTTTTTAATAGCATAAAATTCTATATTTTTTACTGTTGTTCATGCGCTAGCGCAACTGCATTTAGTTGTGTTAGTGGTTATGCACAAAAAACCGACTCCTACTGATAGAAAGAGAGAGAACGATACCGACTGAAGGCGACTAAAGGCATTAGGATAAGTAGGGAAAGACTATATGAGCTATATGGCCTTTAGCCTGTCATAAACACTGATTCTTTTAATAAGTTTGTAAACAAATATTCTAAAGTGTTCAGAAATACTTGCAAGGAAAGCCCCTATATATTAGCAACAATCGTCAGAAAATAAAATAAAGACAGTTTGGAAAGTTATAAGGAAACTAATAGAAATAAAGTACGAAACACTGATTATTTACTGGAGACTACACATGGTGCCAAAAGCTCTAATTTAGAAGTAGCTCAAGAATTTGTAATTTTTTTTACCAATAAATATACCAACTAAAACTACGAAATCTTTAAATTCTTCACCTGAGGTCTCATATAATTTATTAAGAGCTTACGTCCCAGGTTGTACGGTTGAAGCTTTCCGGCAAATCAAAATCAAATTGACCGAAGACATATGGGGAATGTCTATTAAAGTGTGCACGTCCATAATTGAAACTATAGCACCATACTTGGTTTTAATATTTAATTTATGTGTGGACCAAGGAGTCTTTCCGGATATAATGAAATATAGTAAGGTTATACCACTATTTAAATCGGGCGACAGCAAAGACACCAATAATTATAGACCCGTATCTGTATTGCCGATTTTTAGCAAAGTGTTTGATCAGATGCCCAATCATTTTAACATCAATAAAATCTTACACGATCAACAGTATGTTTTTACCAGGGGTCGTTATACGACTGACGCTGATGCCACGTTGTTAAAAAACATATATTCAGCGTGGGAAAAGGCGCAAGAAGTCATAGGAATCTTTTGTGACCTCTCCAAGGGATTTGATTGCGTAAATCACGAAACCTTACTCCTAAAGCTAGGACATTATGGACTAGGTAAACTTGCACTCAGTCTAGTAAAATCGTACTTAAATGATAGACAGCAGCAAGTTCAAGTAAATGGGAAAAAAACTAAATGCATCAGATTTGCCTTACCGAACGTTAAAAGAAATGATTGCGACTTAGTATTGAACAAGGAGAAACTTGAATTCGTCGAAAACACGGTTTTCCTGGGGATTACGCTTGACTCAAGGCTACAATGGGGTCCTCATTTAACATCTCTTGCAGGACGGCTAAGTTCAGCAGCATACGCTGTCAGAAAAATCCGTCAATTTACTGATATAGATACTGTGAGGCTGGTCTATTTTGGTTACTTTCATAGTATCCTGTCTTACGGTATCTTATTATGGGGACGTGCTGCAGATATAGAGTCTATATTTATCCTGCAGAAAAGAGCCATCAACGCCATACACAATCTCTGTCGGCGTGATTCCCTAAGAGAACTGTTTAAGGATATCAACATCATGACGGTACCTTGTCAATACATTTACGAAAATATTATGTAACTTCGGAAAAATCTTCACTTTTTTAGCAAAATTAGTGACAGGCATAATTTTAATACTAGAAATAGGAACAAATTAGATCAACCTCGATTCAGATTGGCTAAAGTACACACTTCTTTTATGGGTTACTGTGTTAAATTTTATAATAAAATACCAGTTGATATTCTCGAACTGAATGAGAGAAATTGAAATTTAAAGCATTCATAAAACGCACACTATGTAGACAAGCGTATTATAAACTGGAAGATTATATCCTCGATAAAAACGCTTGGCTAAATGCTGGTCCTGCTCCACAGTCACAGCTGCATCATTTATATATTCTATTTTGATATAAGAACTTAATCGTTGTCTTTATTAATTTATTTTTCATTATTTGATCATTGACAACCATAGTTTTGTGTAAAGTAGAAGCATATTTTTCAAATTTTGTAAATGTGAGTACCATGAAGCCATTTACATTTTATGTGATTAGTTATAGTTTTACTTGTTGGACATGAACGAGCATTGTGGTTGAGAGCATGTCATGCTCACTCAATGTCTCGCTGATGGCGGCGCGTGGGTTTGATCATTCGGTTCCCTTCGAAATGGTTGAGCTGAAGGGTGCCGATACACGCGGCATGTTCGTGAACGGGCGCCGTCGGTTGAGACTGGTCCTCTGTTAACTGTCATTGGCTTATTTTAATCTTTATTTATAAAATTCTTATAATAAGCTTTTTTTTCCTTTGCATTGTCCTCACATGCAGAAGCAACAAGTATATGTAACTTAGAATTTTGTATAACAGAACATCATTTAAAAGAGTGTCCGTGGAGTTTCTTGCACGTTCTTCTCCATAGAGATCTACGCTTTGGAACGTGCAAATAGCTTCCATGTTGTTGACTGACCGACCTTGACGTTTCAAAAGTGCCTGTGAATGGTTAATTTGAAATAAAATGCTTTGAATCTTCGTGTCGCTCAGTACACTCAGCTTTAATTTTTTGGACTCTCACTTGGATTTCTTGCCACTTAACCTTGGAGCAGTATCAGATAAACATGATTAGAGGTTTCATCAAGATATTATGCACATAGAGAGGCGCTACAACGGAAAATGGTCAGAAGGAATGCTTGCTGATTTTTGCTGGTTTATTCGGCGCGAAACTCCACTTCAAAATATGAAAGAAAGAAAACCACAAAGTAAAATAATATTAATAAGTAATAAACATTTTGTAATATACGTTTTAATGTTTTTTCATGGTTTGTAACCAAAATTTATGATAATAAATAAATATATGATTAAAATAGAATGCTAAAACGCTATTATATTTAAAAATTTCATTGTAAAAAATATACGTGATAGAAAACTTTTTATATCATATTTCTACTTCGTACTATTGAATCAATAATAATAATGGTTAGTCATGTAAAGGAGAAAAAAAAATATTTTTTTGCAGACCAGTGTTATTTATGAACACACAGAAAGACAGTAAAGGTTCGTCATCATCATATCAGCCGAAAGACGTCCACTGCTGGACATAGGCCTCCCCCAAGATGCGGGGGTTCGACAGGCGGGTTAGCGATCGCAGTGTATGGTGTTGCGTTTTACAAAGAACGCTGTTCCCCATTCTCTGGTGAGTCCCTTAGTCGCCTCTTACGACACCCACGGGAAGTGATGGGATGGTATTATTCTTTTACGGCACCATACGGCACCGGCCGACACCATACACCATAGTGGTAAAAGTTAACATTATAAACATGAGTTGATCTGAAACTTTTTATTTCTAACAAATTTCTTCCAGCAGACTTGCGACAGGAGAAATGAAAAAGAAATATAAACAATGGTGTGTAAGAACGAAAGAAAAAATAGGCACTTACAAAATATTTACCGAATACTATTTTATAAAATAAATACTCAAAAAATGTATAGTTCAATAACGCACCAGAATGAATATCGGGAACATAGCGACATTAGCTACTACCAGCGCCATTACCTACTACTAACGCCATCAAGTATCGGATAGCAGACCTAGTAGTCATGGATCCTAGACTTTTTTATGCTAAAACATTCTCGAGTTTTTGAAATTTGGACCGAGATGACATCTAAAAGACTGCAGCAAGAACTCGAAGAAAATAATGTATGCAAGTGTCTGGGGGTCAGGCCAAAACTTAGTTAGCTTCCCTACATTTGGTTTTGTGTCCACAAATGAGGCCATCAAGTGTCTTCAAATGAGTCAATTAAATTATTTAATACTCACGACATTCTCGATGCCAGCCGCGTTCATGTCGGGGTCGAACATGACGACCCGGCCGTCCTTGCCGCCGCCGGTGACGACGTGTCCCTCCTTGAGGACGCACAACTTGTGGATAGTGTGCCAGTAACAGTAAGGAATACTCACGACATTCTCGATGCCAGCCGCGTTCATGTCGGGGTCGAACATGACGACCCGGCCGTCCTTGCCGCCGCCGGTGACGACGTGTCCCTCCTTGAGGACGCACAACTTGTGGATAGTGTGCCAGTAACAGTAAGGAATACTCACGACATTCTCGATGCCAGCCGCGTTCATGTCGGGGTCGAACATGACGACCCGGCCGTCCTTGCCGCCGCCGGTGACGACGTGTCCCTCCTTGAGGACGCACAACTTGTGGATAGTGTGCCAGTAACAGTAAGGAATACTCACGACATTCTCGATGCCAGCCGCGTTCATGTCGGGGTCGAACATGACGACCCGGCCGTCCTTGCCGCCGCCGGTGACGACGTGTCCCTCCTTGAGGACGCACAACTTGTGGATAGTGTGCCAGTAACAGTAAGGAATACTCACGACATTCTCGATGCCAGCCGCGTTCATGTCGGGGTCGAACATGACGACCCGGCCGTCCTTGCCGCCGCCGGTGACGACGTGTCCCTCCTTGAGGACGCACAACTTGTGGATAGTGTGCCAGTAACAGTAAGGAATACTCACGACATTCTCGATGCCAGCCGCGTTCATGTCGGGGTCGAACATGACGACCCGGCCGTCCTTGCCGCCGCCGGTGACGACGTGTCCCTCCTTGAGGACGCACAACTTGTGGATAGTGTGCCAGTAACAGTAAGGAATACTCACGACATTCTCGATGCCAGCCGCGTTCATGTCGGGGTCGAACATGACGACCCGGCCGTCCTTGCCGCCGCCGGTGACGACGTGTCCCTCCTTGAGGACGCACAACTTGTGGATAGTGTGCCAGTAACAGTAAGGAATACTCACGACATTCTCGATGCCAGCCGCGTTCATGTCGGGGTCGAACATGACGACCCGGCCGTCCTTGCCGCCGCCGGTGACGACGTGTCCCTCCTTGAGGACGCACAACTTGTGGATAGTGTGCCAGTAACAGTAAGGAATACTCACGACATTCTCGATGCCAGCCGCGTTCATGTCGGGGTCGAACATGACGACCCGGCCGTCCTTGCCGCCGCCGGTGACGACGTGTCCCTCCTTGAGGACGCACAACTTGTGGATAGTGTGCCAGTAACAGTAAGGAATACTCACGACATTCTCGATGCCAGCCGCGTTCATGTCGGGGTCGAACATGACGACCCGGCCGTCCTTGCCGCCGCCGGTGACGACGTGTCCCTCCTTGAGGACGCACAACTTGTGGATAGTGTGCCAGTAACAGTAAGGAATACTCACGACATTCTCGATGCCAGCCGCGTTCATGTCGGGGTCGAACATGACGACCCGGCCGTCCTTGCCGCCGCCGGTGACGACGTGTCCCTCCTTGAGGACGCACACAGAGAACACGGACCCGTCGTGCACGCCGCGCACTAGCTTTTGGATAGTGTTGGTGCCGCGGCCCCACACTATTATGTTCCCGTTTGAGTCGCCGGATAGGACGTCACCTGAATAAAATGACATTCTTTGAAAATATCTATATTTTAGTTCCGCGTTCTGTAATGCGTAAACGAAAGTAAACAACTTATATTTTAGGAATATTTAAGATATAAAAAATTAGCATTTTAAGAAGTTACCTTGGAAAAATATTGGCCCCAAATGAGGACACACTCTTTCAACGGTTCACTGACATTACCATATTGTTACTATTTTTGGTTTCTTTCGTAGGACAGTTTTTATCCCACAGGTATATTAGTAGATTCAAACATGATAATTACAGTTTCAAGACTTGGTTATAAAAATGCCCCTACAGCACATTTAAGCAGCACCAAACCACTCGACTCACCATTATGATTGAAGGCGAGACACGTGACGTACTTGGGCTTGTCCCGGGTTTCGAACACGCCCAAGCGCTTGTACAGCATGTTGGTCTGGTCCAGCGTCCAGAACGCGATGTGGTTCTTCCCGCACGTCACGATCTGGTTGCGGTCCAGAGGGTGGAACTCTGCAGCAACCACCGTGTCTACCGAGCACTGGGAACAGGAATTGTTGACTTAGAAATCTGTTTCTAACTGGGATAAAAATATTCATCATTATTTTTTTTTTTTAACTTTGGGCATGTTTACCTCTCTTTTCAATCATCCCAAATGAATTGATGATATATATTTTTTAATCATACCCAACTTAGATATTTAGGAGATACAGAACGATGAGAAAAGAAGCATTTTTAAACGAATTCAAAAGAATGAGGTTTTATTTTTAATCCGATATGTTGTCAAAAAACGAAGAAATCAAACTAGAATTACCAAATTCCGAAATTATAAGTTTTTATTTTTCAATTCGTATTTTAAGGCTGTTTTTACTACATGGTACTTAAAACCAATAAAAAAACTTTGGGCTAAAAAACCTCAAAAAAGTTAAAATCGAATTTATTTTCGGAGTAGTAGCAGGCTTGGATAAGATAAGATAATATTTATTTATGGTGGCAATTTAGATATGTATGAGAACCTCTTCCTTGTTTGGAAGTCGGGTAATGAATTTGTTAAGGGTAAGAATAGATTTCTGGTTTTTGAATATTGGACCAAACATTTTTTCGACTATGTAGACGTACTTCTTTTTCGTAAAAATGTTTAGTTCAGTTCGTTACCTTGGTCTCAGCCAGACAATGCCCCTTGTCGGGGCGCTGCCACTCCCACACGGAGATGGAGTGGTCCGGGCCCTCGTCCACGGCCGCCAGCAGCGCGCCGCCGTCCGCGCGCGAGAACGTCACGCACGCCACCGCGCGCTCCACGAGCCCCGCGCCCAGCACGGCCAGCGTGGCCAGCGACACGGAGTTCCACACGCGCACGTGCGGCTGGAATCGTGGACACTGCTTACTGCAGTGCAGAGGCTTTGGCTCCAACTAGGTGAGGGTCGCGGGTAGCCGATGGATGCGAGGCGCATGGGACGCTTATAAGTTTCGGCTGATAAGGTGATGATGATGGTGATGGGCATTGGACATTTAAAGGAACAGTTGATGGCTGATGTTCTTCAACAAAAAATTAAGCTTACCAGCCGGTCGATTCTGTTAACATGTTGAAGTGAAGGCCTGGGTGAAAGGACCACCAAGTGAGCTGTCATTCCATTTTGATTACTTGGACTGCTTGGATCACGGATCACTTCACTCTAGCCTTTACTTCGACATGTTCACAGAATCGCACTCCAGAGGCTCTAGACACTTCATTATATCAGCGGATGCGATTGTCGAAATTAAGGAAGATCACGTGACATTGTCTATTTCATTATATTAATGACGTTTTGATAATCGCCCTCACCACATTACCGAGAATATCACTTGTCTATCACTAGCCTCAAGGGCCGCCTTGAGGCCCAGGATGTTTGTTAGCTAGTTTGCTACTGCTCTCTTGCAGCTATAATCCTAGATTATCCATGTGGAGCAAATAGCCCTCGACGTACCTACAACGACCTACCTTCAGCAGTTCTCGCTCTACAATAGAAAAAACTTTCAATCCCACTCTTTACTTAGTATTATAATATTTTTCTCAGCTTACCCTGGCATCAAGCCGGTCATGCCCGGCGCACTGGCCGCTGGCTATCACCAGCTTGTTGGGGTGGATAGCCAAACATTTGACATCGTCAGTATGGCCGGTGTAGTGTCTCTGGCACTGCTCCTCCACGTTGAACAGCACCACTACGGCTGCTACGAAGTACACTATCTCGCCGGTTGGCAGGAGGTAGAGGTTGCTGCGGCAGTCCTTGCCTCTGGAACAAGTTGGGAAAGGTTCAAGTTATAGAAAGTTTCAAGATGAATAATATACCTTTCCGAGGCACGGGGGTCGTCACACCACCAACTTACAAACTCTGGGTTGTCACAGAGAAATTCCTAGTGTATAAACCCAATAACACTTTTGCCCAACCTGGGAATTGAACCCAGAACTCCACGGCAGTCGCGCTTGATCGAGATCAATGGCAAAAAAGGGCAACAAAAATCCGGACTCCGACCTGCTAATGGCAAATCCCATTTGGAGAAGCCAATGAAATTTTGCTTGATTTTTGCTTGAAATCGACGAGACAGTACATATTACGGCTTCTTCAAATGTGATATCCCGTTTTTTGTAGATATTGCTGTATGCAGGATCCTGCAAAAAACTGTTCCCGGAGAACTGGACGGCCGCGGCCGTGTGAAAGGGCTGTTAGTGATCGGCTTCCAGTGTAGTTAGTTACAGCTGAATACCAGTATTTTACCTAACCTCCACAACCCCTCAACTGGGTAATTTTGATTAGATGACACAACCGTCAGTTTGTCGCTTTCAATTGACTCAATTACTACACGAAAAACCCAAACAGAGCTTCTAGCAATATTACGAGGTGACCCATTCAGGTTATCCTCATGAGTTGGTATCTAGGCATTGATATCTTTAATCCCATGTCCCATGTTATTTGGTGTCAGCATTAAACGCTTTCTTCTTCACCATCTCTCCAGCTTTTCTCTAGCCTTCCTCTCCTTTTCGCATGACATTTACATTCATATCTCTTTTAGTCAAAAGCGACTCCTCTTTCGAGATAAAATACTAGAAGGTTAATTCTAGGCATGCGTGCTCCGTCTTCGACCGCAGCATCGCTTACCATCAGGTGAGATAGTGGTTAAACGTGTGCCTACAGTAACAAAAAAACAAATCAAAGTTGCATCAGATTTACAGCCTTTCTCTATCTTAGTCATTGTATAGGAAAGTGCAGTCAAAAATCCCCTATTAGCTAAACCCAAGGCCACAGTCTCGCTTGAGTGGTCAACTGTAACGACGGATGAGTCAGCAATCGATTGATACGTATCTACCTACTAGTCGCCGGTCGCGGCTGAAAGTAAGACTGATCAATGATTCAGGGGATAGTATTGACGTCTGTTGAAGGACTATCGATTGGTGACTAAGAAAATAATATGATGATTCGACTTAAGACGTATTATGGAGGAATTATGGGTGCTTATACATGACGCTTTATTTGGAAACTTAACATGAAACTTGGGGTCGTGGTGAAACAATAAATAGACGCAAGTGCCGATCTTCGAGGTCAAGCATCGCCTGTCAGGCGACCCGTGGATAAATTGGAATGAAAGTAAAGCGGTTGGTTCCGGCATTATATTCTGAAGTTCTTTGACAGTCGTTATGGTAGCCAGAAAGTCTAAAAGTGTGACGCCAAGATTTGCCAAGGGTTTGCAAGGGTGTCGTACATCCAGTAACGGTTGTGGTCTGTGAAAAATACTTTCCATTTTTAGACTTGAAACCGACCCACATTTGACAAAAAATTTAAAAGCAGATGAGCTCGTGGCTAAATAATAACAGCCGCACGGGTCAATCATCAAGGTCAAGCAATGCTTGCCAAGGTTAATCTGTGGATGGGTGACTATCTTAACATACAGAGTTTCCTCCGTGCCTCGGAAAGCATGTTAAGCCGCTGGTCCCGGCGGTCATTTGTAGATCTTTGGCAGTCGTTACGGATTGTCAGAAGCCAGTAAATCTGACTCCAGTCTTGCCAAAAAGTACCGTGTTACCCAGTTAATGGGTTGTGGTGGTCAGGTAGGCAACCGCTTCACGTAAAACACGGTATTCAGTTAAATTCGGTTTGACTGGTCGCCGACCCCAATATAGTTGGGAAAAGGCTAGGCAGGCAGATGATGTTGATGACTTGAAACAATATGTAGATCCTAAACCCATGAGAACGAATAAACGGAACGACAAAAAATGAACAACACTTGTGCGTAAAGGTAAATCCTATCATGTCATCTAAAAAACGTTCATTAGTACACATAAACAATGATCATGTATCACAGCAGATACTAAAAAACGAATGACTCAGAGTACTAATGATTACAACAACAAACATCATTGTTATAATGTCTGTTTTTGTTTCAAACTAAGCCGTGATTGTTGAGTCCATGGCCTTGAATGGAACTGGTCTGCGGTCACTCTGGCGGAACGGGACGTGTTTGTAGTAATACTACTGGTTTAGTTCAGCTAACTTGCTTTCTGTAGCGTCTTTGTAACATCTCTTAGTTCTTTATAAAATCTGCCGAGCCTTCCCAACTAACCGGATACAGCTGAATACCTGAATTTTACATGAAGTGACTGCAGATCTGACCTCCACAAACTAGAAAATGTGTAACACCGTAACACGGTATTATTTGGCAAGGCTGGTGCCAGATTCTATAGGCTTCTGATTCCCCGTAACGCCTGAAGATCTACAAATGACAGCGGGGACCAACAGCTTAAAGTACTTTCTGAGGCACGGAGGAAACTTGATATTATTATGTTACGAGTAAGACGGTCACCCATCCAAGGACCGATTTTGCCAAGCGTTCCTTAACCTTATAAATCGACCCGTGTGGCTGTTATTAATAAGCCATGAACTATGTATTTCTTAATGATTTAATTTTGGAAGATGGGACACTTCGAATCACAACTATTTTGAATCATGATACCGTTATTAGTTTTACCAGCTTGGTCAGACATAGGCACCTTCCAGCTATTTCAGTCCAGGGCTGATGACGACCGATTTATGTTACCGATAACTTCAGAGTTGATCAAGGAACAATGGATGTTATGTAAGTACGAACATAAACACTCGAAGATGACAGGAGCATAGACGTTGGCGGTGGTGATATGGCAAGCCACAGCAAAAAAATAAAGGGTCTCACAAAGGGACATTACGTTGAAACCATCTGGAAATACATGAAAGGGCTCGTATTACCAGCTTATAGTTATCTAGAGTTATAACAAGTTCTTGTACTAAATCTCACATGTACGTTGCGGTTTGCGGTAGAGCCTTGTGTTATAACTAGAACAAGTATTTTATTTCATGTGTTAAACCAAAATGCTCTACTTTAAGTTGCGTGTCTTCATAACTAGTTTAATGTACTCTTGTTTCATATTCAACAACGATTTTCTGCTACTAAACAGTTTACGCATAAGTTCAAAGACCGATAAGGTCTTGTTAGCGTTTCTATGAAATATAATTTGAAAAATGCTACCACTGTGTTGAAGTCAAGGCAATAATTTACACCAATAACATTCAAGGCCTTTTTGGATCAAAGCAATTTTGTAAAAGTTATACAGGCAGGCGGAAGAGAGCAATTGGGAGACGCCTATCTATGGATTACTTTATCTATTTTATATCTACTACAATGTGAGGCAATTTTATTTTGTTGAATTCGCAATCAAGGCTTACTGCATTGCGACGAAGATTTAGGAATTCAGCCTCCTCTGGCCTCGTCCTGGTCCGGGAGCCGAGGGATCGGGGACGTTTTCCACTACATAGGCTCAGTATGGTAGATACATTTTTTGTTTCTTCACGCTGACATGCTAATTTCCTCGCGATGTTTTTCTTAACTTTTTTGAGAACTGTGATGAGATTAATGATTACCGGTTTAAGCCGGCTCACAAACTGTGGAGACAAAGCTATTACTCAAGTCCTCAAGGCTTGGGTGACCAAGCGTCAGCAACCTTGGATCAGTGCTAGAGATTGCAGTATTGCTAAGACAAAGGCGCAATTTTCTGCTGACGAAGCCAGGTAATTGTGGAACGACTAATAAGGTCTCGCCACAGATTTTTTGGTGCAGTGTGATTGGTGAATTGCCTGTGTTGATAGATTTTGCGGTAAATAGGTAATGGTATGCTTACATGACCTAAAAATTTCCATGGACATTAGAAAACGGATATGTAAGTATTTAGAAAGCAGGTAGCGTTTTCACGCCATTTGTCACCGTTTCATGATGCGGGCATGTATAATTGCACCGGCACACTAAGCAGCATTAAAACAATTCTATTTGGACTTCTAAAGTATTCCTTAACAGCCTGACTATTAAAACAAATTGGATAAACGTTTAAACGTTAAATCGCGCGGCATTCACATAATTACTAACATTAAAAGGGATGATTACGGAAACGGTGTCGCGTTTAGGAATAATTCCGAGTTTGGTTCGCGTGTAGGCGTAAATTACAGCTGTATGGGGAACAATTGGTAAATTGACCAATGAATTTCACTCAATATAGAGGTTATGGCTTCTGGTGATGGCAATATTAGAATAAGACGTAGACTGTATTACGCCGAATGTAGGCAAATAATAATAATCAACGGATGGGCTTTTTGAGAGATGATGGCTTGAAAGGGAAGTGAAAAAAGTATGCAAGAGTGATGACGAGGATTATAATGTAGGTAGGTAAATACGGTTGACACTTTCCGTGACCCAAGAACTGGCTTTTACTTTGACCAGAGGCTAAGCATTGCCATCCAACGTGGCAATGGCGCCAGTCTCTTGGGCACATTACCAGCTGTATTTTAGTTTAATAAGTAAAAAGCAACGCGGCAACGGTTTAATAAGTAAAGTTTTTCAGTTGTGATGCAATATAGCATGATAATATGGTAAAGATAAACATCTGTTCTGCGACGGGTTTTGTAAAGCTTTAATATTTATTTTATTTGATCGTTATCGTACCATCTGGCAGTCAAACCGTGCAATTCTGCCCATTTTAAGAAACATTGCCGAATCTGCCATAAGCATGAAACGAGTTCTGTCATTCTATAGCTTACTTTATATTTTTTATTGTATGATAGTAATTGTGCCAATTTTTAGGGTTCCGTACCCGAAGGTAACCAACGGAACCCAATTACTATGCCTCCGCTCAGCGGGCTGTATCTCAAGAACCGTAATAGTTAAACAAATGAAATTTTCACAGACAATCTGTGAAAATTATATATAGGCATTTCATTTGTCTACCTATTTCTTTTGCCGCTATAACAAAAAATTATAGAAACTAAGGTTTATGGTACGGAAATCTTCTTGTTCAAGTCCGACTCGCACTTGGCCGGTTTTGTAGGGAGCGGAGGTAACTCGCAGAAGCCGTTTTTTATTAAATGTATGTTGTCAATGGCGGTGCTCTTAAGGTTGTTCGAGAATACGTGTACATCAGGCACATTCTGCAGTTTGGTAAGAACAACTTTAAGAGAGAGGCTAACAGAAGAATTCAGCTGGGTTGGACAGCGTTTGGGAAGTTTCACCGTGTCTTTTCGTCACGTATTCCACAGAGCCTAAAGACTAAGGTGTTCTATCAGTGCGTCCTGCCTGTTATGACTTACGGAGCCGAAACGTGGACACTCACGGTACGGCTAGTCCATAAATCCAAGGTCGCTCAGCGAGCTATGGAATGGGCTATGCTTGGGGTCTCTTTGAGAGATCGAATCCGCAACGAAGTGATCCGACAGAGAACCAAAGTTGTGGACATAGCTCACAAAACAAGCAAGCCGAAGTGGCAATGGGCCGGCCATATTAGCCGTAGAACCGATGACCGTTGGGGTAGACGAGTTCTTGAGTGGAGATCGCGAATCGGCAAACGTAAGGTGGGACGTCCTCAGGCTAGGTGGAGCGACGATCTTCGCAGGGTGGCACAGGAGAGTTGCTGAAGATCGAGCCAAATGGCGTGCACTTGGAGAGGCCTACATCCAGCTGTGGACTGTTATAGGCTGATGATGATGAGGTTGGTTGGTACCTACATACGATTATCCCTGTGGGCACTGCGCAACCGTATCTAAGGACAGGCCTCGGTAGCTGCAGGATTGATTCAAACAAACAAAGACAGTACCTAGGAAGCTTTCTATAACGTATTATTATCAAAATGAAGATTACCTATTGTACGTACGTAGTTAAATGACACAAATTCATCGTCACATAAAAATAACAACAAAGCAACCATGACGTGTTTAATTCCCTAAAGTAACCCTTTATTTTCGTATTCATGAATAAATTACATAACGCAGGTTTTATAATACCTGCTTATAAGCTTTTTATTATGTTGATTAGGTAAGAACATAATCTCTTTGAACATAATGAATATTCATACTACAATTCTGAATGACACTGTTCTTGTAAATATAAAAATAAAATAATCCCATGTAAACGTAAGTTTCAATGGAGAAGAACTGTTAAAAAACACTACTGGGGGTCTAAAAAGGCCCCTTTAGCATAATCAGAAAGCACATCACTCTATCCGTTACTTTAAAATTTTCCCAATCAACCTTGAACCTAATGCGTTAGCGATAAAGATAAAAATGAAATTTTACAGATTGTTGTGTGGTATTATGATTCTAGTATCATTCTGCTAACGTTGCCTTTTTAGACCCGCGGCTCTGCCTGCCCAGTCTTTTTCCAACTGTTTTGGTGTTGGTTTCCAATCTAACTGGATGTAGCTGAATACCAGATGTTTACATGGAGAGACTGCTTACTTCCAAAACCCAGTTACTGAGTGATACGGTACCTCTTGGCAAGACTGGTGTCAAGAACACTACAGTTACTCTTTTGTTTCTATATCTACATGAGAGGACAGTGTGGACCTGTCAACAAAGCACCAACCCCGAAATCGCGAAAAAAATCAGCTGTTCAGTACATTTAGTCGTTTCATGTGCACAGTGCGGCGATTTTTTTTTTCACCATTTCCAAAGTTCAGTTCAGTAACAGGGACCTATTCTGAGTAAAAAAAATATGATTCTATTTAGTTCGTCAGTTAGATTTTCGAAAAATATTGGACACGTATTTTTTGTTTTATCTAATCAATTAAAACTGACGAAGATAAAACGCACCAAAGATGCTTGTTTAGTTATGATGTCACTAACCGGTAAAAAGTGTATCGGAAAGTGACGTCACACGAGTTTTCAACGCACTGTATCGCCTTCATTTATTGTTAACTTGAAACAAGAAAAAATACGTTGGTATCTAATATTTTTAAGAAATCCATCCGACAGGCTAATTAGATTTTTTTATTTATATTGCGTTTATTCTGTTATGAGTTGTAGCTATATGAGAGGACAGTGGGGACCTGTCAACAAAGCACCAGGTGGACCCGTTACAACTACATCCACGTTATTCTAAGTATTGGGTTAGATGGACCGCTCGCCTCTTCCTATTTTTTTTTTTTTTTTTACTATTGATAGGCACGCGCTTGACCACCATCTCACCTGATGGTAAGCGATGATGTGGTCGAAGATGGAGCACGCTTGCCTAGAAGTAACCTATTCACTCTTGACTTAAAGACTCCCAGGTTGTAGCTATCGGGAAACACAGGCTCCGGCAGGGAATTCCACTCCTTGGCTGTACGCATTATGAATCCCATATTTACAAACACTCATATCTCCCTAATTGGCCCGCTAAGCTTGGCTAGCCAACCGAGAACATTCAGATTTTATGATTCCGCATTTGAGATTGTAATCTTAATTTCACCGATGTTACAAGTCAAGATACTCCTACATTCTTCAGGTTTTGTTTTGGCATGAGAGAAATATGAGTTTGATCTTTTAGTCTTCGTTGGTAAAGCGCAACTTCTGAGTAGGGTCCTGGGATCGATTCCTTGGTTGGGCATAGTTATTGGGGTAATCCCGAACTCTTTGGAGCTCAGTAGTTACTGGCAATAGTCTCACCACTATTTTACTAAGGACTTAGAAATGGCTCTGGAACCCAAAGAGCATTTGTTCACTGGTGGGTTTTAGTCACTATGAGTCTGAAACACCCTCACGCTACGCCCAGAGAGAATAAATCAGAGAGAAAAAATGAAAGAAGTCTTTTTGATGATTTCCCATCAAAATCAGAAGGGACTAAGCAGTATCACTGCCTCTTCAGGATAATTAGGCATGTTTTATTTATATATTGCTAAAACCGTTGCATACAGGGAAATTAAAACTCAAACCAAAATTAGAGCAATGTTATTTAACTGAAACATTTTGTTATCGATGTCATTTCTAAATAACATCGATGTTTTCCTACACCGTTTGTGTATTTTCTGCTTATCATTTCTAAGGGAACTTCACCTACATTTATTTTTGAACTATCACTCAATATTTGGACAATTTATTGGTTTAGACTATCATAATATCACCTTGACAGCAGAGTGTGTTATCCTGTGCCCATTACAAATATTGCTTATTACACTATCGAATTTTTCATACGGATCCCTAACATTTTTGTAAATATTTTATAGCCTATGTTCATGAGGGATAATGTAGGATTCTAATGGTGAAAGAATTTTTCAAATCGGTCCAGTAGTTTCGGAGCCTAATCAATTCAAACAAACAAACAAATCTTTCACTTTATAATATTAGTGTAGATTTAGTCTAGTCTGCTGGTTTTTTTTTGGACAAATTATGTTGGTATCGGCTTCCAATCTAACTGAAAGCAACTGGATATCTGTATTTTAGATTTTTTTACTATTGATTTGACCACTATCTCACCTGATGGTAAGCGACGATGTGGTCGGAGATGGAGCACGCTTGCCTAGATGTAACCTATTCACTCTTGACTTAAAGATTCCCAAGTTGTAGCTATCAGGAAACACAGACTCTGGCAGGGAATTTCACTCCTTAGCAATAAGCACAATGTATGTATTCCCAAAACGTTTAGTTATACATACAACCTCTAATCATTCAGTAACCGTGTGACAAGGTATCGATATCGACTGGGTGCCAGATTTCAGGATTTTGACTACCCGTAACGATAGTCAAAGAACTCAAAGATCATAAGCTAATGGGACCAACAGCAACGTACTTTTTAAAGCACGGAAGAATCTCGGTATGTTAAGAAGATCAGCCATCCTCGGCCCGGCTTTAGCGAGCGTTGCTTAACCTGCCACGAGCTCGTCTAACGAATAAGTACAACTTAATTAGTATAAATAAATAATGAAGTTGTTATCGCCATATCTGTGACCTTGGTAAGCCAGAGCGGTCGATAGCGTTTGGTACTAAGTGGGTTCGTTTATTATTCAACAGAAAAGCTTTTACGCATTTCATATTTTTTTCTGATCGAGATTATAGATAGCCGGAGTGACATGTTTGGAGGGCGATATACGTTGTGACAGCATGGCGGAATAATATTTTTAAAGGTTTAACAGCCCTAAATTATGACATAGTAGGAATAGTTGGTCTATGGTGTCGACCGGTGCCGTAGGGTGCAAAGAATAATACCATCCCATCACTTCCCGTGGGTATCGTAAGAGGCGACTAAGAGACTCGCCAGAGAATGGGCAAACTTACCTCCATACACTGCGACCGCCAACCTGCCTGCCAAGCGTGGTGATTATGGCAAACCCCCAAAAATATTGGGGGAGGCTTATGTCCAGTAGTGGACGTCTTTCGGCTGAAATAATATAGTTGGAGAACCTCCTACTTTTTGATGTTGGTTACAAATATAGTTATGTAAAAGTTGTAAGTTGTAATGTTTAGTTGATACGAGTAAATATTATATGAGCGCTTTCAACTTTATTATGTCCACTTGCCATTAAGCCTAGATAGTGAGGTAATAAGCCAGGTTTATTATAATAATCGTGTAAAAGGTATGTTGTTGACGTGACAATGCCAGCAGACAAGGACATTACGTAATAAAAATATAACGACCTGGAATTATGTCTGGCTAGAATTTTTTATCCTTTCTGCACTTACTAAACAACTATCTTATGTACACTCTAACCACCAGTTTTGCTGCCTCCTGCAGAAGGAAACAGGAATCTTCTAAAAGCAAACCAACTATCTAGAAACATACAAATATTATGAGAGCTACATGTTGCCAACACCCTTGTTCAAAGTTATGGATCCCTCTGAAGCTGTGGATTGATCATGTCACCGGGCAATCCCGATTATCCAAAAAGCAGAAGTTTATTTCCATACGCGTTTATACCACCGGATGTATATTTAAACGAAAATTGTTACGAAGAAGTTCTGACTATAATACTTAACAGTATTTATGAAGGCTGATTCAAAAGCTTTTGGAAATTAAAACACCTTTTTCATTATTATAGACAGGCCAGCGTGTGACCACAATCTCACCTGATGGAAAACGAAGATGTGGTCGACCATGGAACACGGCTGCCTAGAAGTAACCTGTTCACTCTTGACTTAATGAAAACTTAGCAAAAAATTGCGGCTGCTGAATTGTTTGAAAGAGTTACGATAGTTTGTTTACGCCTTTAGATTTGCAGGTTTTATTTTAGCAAGAGAGAAATATGAGATTGAACTTGGACTGTTTCGTTGGTCAAGCGCAACTTCTGAGCTGGTTGCTGGCGGTGGCGGTGGTGGCTGGTGGTTGGTGGTTTGGATCGATTCCTGGGTTGAACATGGTTGTTGTGGTAATCCCGAACTCTTAGTACCTTAGTAGTTCAATACTCAATACTTTATTGCATTCCATATTATGTACATATAGGTGGTATAAATATTGTCAAGATCAATATGGACCCTGTCGGGCACAGCAAAGCTAGGAGAGAGGACGAAGACTAAGTAACAATTCATGGAATTAATTAATTATTATTACAGGTAATTAGATGGTTAAAATGTTAATAGATGTATAATTATGTATATTATTGTGTGGTGAATTATGTCCCATACATTAATTTATTTTTGTCATTGTTATTTTTAAATTGTGTACTAAGTATGTATATTTTAATTAAATTATTTATGCATGTTATTATGTTATTATATTATGTCTATGTATTGATAAATTTCGTCTTCATTATTATTAAATTATGTTAATTAATTTATGTTTGTTACTGTCAATAAGCTCATCACTATTTTCCCATAATTTAGAAATGACCCTGGAACGCAAAGGACATTTTGGAGGAACAGGGTGGGTGTTAAGTCTTGCTAAAGGAGTCTAACTCCCTCCCGCTTCGTCAATTGAAGTCATTTGATGATAATTATCTCATTAAATAAAGATAACGCTTACCTGTAGCCATACGCCCACTCCAGCTTGAGCTTGCTCTGCGGCGGCGGCGCTACCTTGGCGGGGTCCAGGCCCTCGTGCTCGCTGGGTCCGTACAGCACCACGGGTCTGCCGCGGAGATACATACGCATGGTGCCGTCTTCATCATTGTACTGGCATGTGTGGGTGCTGCAAGGGAAGACGTGTGTGAGTGGTGGGCTGAGAAAGAGTAGCGTACTTTTTTTCTTTGAATATTTAAAACAAACTGGTTACAGTAAAGTCTAATACTTGAGCTTTGGGATATAACTTTGGCCCTAACATTTAACCACAGTAAACACAGTGTGATGTTTTCCTATTGGCTAACGAGTTAAGGCTAAAGCTATACCCCAGGGCCAAAGTAACCCGACTTTACGGTATTTGTTTGTTTATACGGTGTGACTTCAGATTTCTTGGCATTTTACAGTGAATGAGGGGATTCATTAATATTAACAACTTGCACTATGGGGCTCAAAATCAGCTGTTCAGTATTTACTATTTACATTTATGTTCGCAATTCACCTCAACGTAGAGAACAGCTGATTAATATTTTTCGCAATGTCAGCGTTAATGTCATAGTGAAAGTTGTTTATATTAATGAGTACTTACACCTTCTGAAATATTGGCCATAATTGAAATTTGAGTCACTCTGTATTTTGTTTTTTTCCCTCTCGGAGTATAAAAAAATGGGATTTCTTCATCGGCCACACCTGGCGATGAGTTGTCAAGGCAAGTAAGCCGGTCTGAGTGTTTGAAGATGCGATAACACTTTTTTCCAGATAAAATATTCTGTATATCTACCACATCACCTCTTTTTTAGAATTATTAGTAAAATTGTTTTTCAGAAATGACGTAGATTTTTAAGGAAATCATATTATTAGGTACAAATTTACAATTGACGCAAACCAATGAATGGTTATTTCTTAAAACTAAGACGTAAACAAACAGTAAATTAGTCAATAGTAGTGGTTAGTGAATCAGTTGCAACTTACAACAGTACAAACAGCATGAGAGTTAATATTAGTTAGTATGTGAGGATGTGCACCTGCGCTCCTTCATTAGATGCATATAGTTTGATGACGTCACTGAATTTACCGTAATCGAAGCTGATTATATTAATAGTAGTGTCTGTTCAGCAAAAAAAGTAGTTAGCCAATTGTTTTATAAACTTGCTTCCATAAAATATTAATTTAAAAAATCTAATCTGATTAGTTTAAATACTGAATAGAAGATTCTTAATTCAAGTTCTCTATAGAAAATTTTAATTAAGAACCCATGTCGATTGGTAGAGAAAGGTAACGGTAATGTTCCTGGCTTTTACTGCCATTGAATGTTTGAGTTTTTCAAATTCGAATTAGTTACCTAGGTTTTTAAGGTTCCGAACATGCGTAAAAAACGGAACCCTTCCCCTAAGACGACCCACTGACCCAAAATGACCATTCCTCCCCTTATCTCCGAAACTATAGAGTGAAATTTAAAAAAAAAAAATGCAGATAAATCTATACCCTAAGAATACAGGAAAACCTATACGAAGGCTGCACTTAGTGTTAAAATAAGGTTTAAAAAAAAAATTGGTTCGTAACCCTTTGTATGCGAGTCCGACTCGCACTTGGCTAGTTTTTTCTTAAATAAGGCTGTTATTAAGTTGATTGAGGTGGTTGGTTTCTTGTTCTTCAAAATAAAATATACAGCTATGAAACTTTCATCATGCAATTTGTTTGTTTGTAATTACTTAATAACTTAAGTGGGTAGTCGCATAATTTATAGCTCATTTCATGAACAGACACTTCCATATTTAATTACTCCCATGGTACCTACTCACATGTCAACCTGTTACTTTGATGAGGTCATACACTACTTTACCTAATTGCGTATAGGTTTAGTACATAATGACCTCAGAATCTTTATCCACAGGTAAACGAAAATATTAAAAAAAGTTATTCTTTCACTATGAAGAATGATTATTACGAACGAACCCAAAGAAAATCATTTCGAAAAAAATTAAAACCTACTTATTATGAAATGAAAACTTTGAAAAAACAAATTTAAAGTTGACCTAAATTTCCAAAAACCAAACAAAAATTAAACTAAAATCAACTCAAGCATTAAAGACAAAAAAAAGCAAAGGCCAAGGCACGGCACCATACACCCAAAAAGACCGAATTCGCAAAAAAAATGCCCAGGCGACTTACATTGAGGTGAATGACATTGTTACTGCCAAGATGCGTTTAGCCTCAACCCACTATAAAAAAAAAAATTAGCCACCCGCGCAGTAAGCCACCGAATGTCCAACTAGGCGATAGAAATTAATCTAAAATAAAAATAACATGTGTTACGCTTTTATACAAATGATCATTACTGATAACATCTATGTAGGCACAAAAGGCACTGAATGTAAAAGTACGTTATTTCAAAGTTATCGAACTAAATTAACAATATTTACAAACAACTTAAATTAATTGCTATTGGACTAGCGATCCAATGTGTAGATAATGTAATTCCAATTTATTGGAATTCATTTCACGACTGATTTAATTGTTGTCTATAAGAAAAGTGCCGGTGAATCTAATTACAACAGAAAACTACTTAACAAATTCAACTCAATCAAAACTAAATAAATAAACAGTTTTTATTTTACCCTTCTTCCATGGCGCTAAAAGATTACCAATTTTTTTTTATCTTCCAAATAAGGCAAAGGCACCGAGTATACGGACACAAACTTTTTAAAAACCGGTATTTGAGACGCGAGCGCGAATCACCCGGCTGCCGAGAATATCTTGCCCAGACTGCGGGCGATGTGGAATAAACAGACAATGTAGTTTATTTTCAAGCTTGGAACGCGAAACATTCAAATGATTTGCATTTCATTGCGGGTTTTTGATAAACCGCTATTTTAGCTGGTAGAGGAAAACAAGCAATGTAGTTCAAGTCCAAAGTTTTCATCTAAATGATTCAAGCATCGTTGTACAAGTTTCGCAAATGCTGTTATAGCTAGTTGTTTGTAAGTGAGTCATTCTCATGATTTCAATGCACGATGACGTATACAAGGATTTAAGGAAATTACCGTTTTACCTGTGTTATTGTTGACTAGATAATGCATGTTAACGCGGTCAGATCAAGGTCAAAGAAGACCAGATTAGAATATATGTCAGCGTTTTTCTCAATTTTAAATGTCCTTCACATGATTGGTAATGTCAATATAGGTAACACTACATTGTTTCATTTATTTGTAACGGCTAACTATAAAAAACCGGTTTAAATATCAATATCAGTATATTTTTTGAATCCAATAATAAAAATATTTACTTTTTGTTCCTCTCCTATTTTTTCCTCAATTAAACGAATATAGGACAAGGAAAATATCACTGCACATGGAAACATATTCAGTTTTTATTTTAGACATTAAAAACTAAATTTTGACATAAGTCGTAATATTAATGTTTGTATGTGTAGGTACAAATTGTTAACAGAAGCCATTGCTAAATCAAAAAAAGAATCGACAAATTTCATTGTGGCCAGGATTATTTTTATGACGCGCATCAATTTCTCAGGGTCCGACAGCTTCCTGAGACAAAATGATATATTTAAAAAACCCACGCGTGACAAATAAGTAAGTGCCGCTATTATTCTATCTAGAAGAATGTATTGAATAGAACATATTATGTTCTATTCAATACATTCTTCTAGTTAAACGACTAGTGTTGTGCTGATGCAATTTATTAGGACGAAACAAGTTTGGCTCTATGTATCCCAGCTATTCGTTATGATGACAGCCGAAGGACGTCTACTGCTGCAGGTCATGGCCTCAACCAAATTTCGCCTCACCGACCGGTCCTGTTCGTGTAGCATCCAGTGGATTTCCGTAGCCAGATTATCAATCCACCGGTCCGGGGTGAATCCGGCACGCGGTCGAACCCTTTCGGCCCCATCAGCCTACCGTTCTGCGAGCTATGCTATGTGTTAATCATTGACTGCTTATTTCAAAAGAAAGCTCTACCAAGTGTATGCCTTTACGGATGTCATTACATAGGAAACGGCATTGGGTTGGCAACACCTAATTGTATTTTCTCTTTCGTCGAACACTTATTGGTATTCTGAGGTCTAGAAAAGTCCTGGATGGGATTTTTTCCTACCTTGCTTTAGTCGTGCCAATAGTAAAGAACAGAACGGGCGATGTCACAGACCCCGCAAACTATAGGCCTATTTCCTTGGCAACTGTGACAGCTAAAGTGCTGGACTGTTTGCTTGATACACATATGGCGAGTCGTATAAATCTTCATGATGCCCAATTCGGTTTCAGACCCGGACTATCGACGGAGACTGCCATCATGTGTCTTAAGCAGACTGTTCAGTATTATGCTGATAGGAAAACACCAGTCAATGCATGTTTTCTGGACTTATAGAGGGCTTTTGACCTAGTGTCATACGATATCTTGTGGGAAAAGCTGCGAAATGAAAGCAATGTTGACTGTGCTGTTATTTCTTTATTGAAGTTTTGGTACAAAAATCAGACAAACTATGTCAGGTGGGGTGGAACTCTGTCTGATGTGTATGGGTTGAAGTGTGGGGTGAGACAGGGGGGTATTACCTCACCTCGTCTCTTTAACCTTTACCTTAATCAGCTCATTGTTGAACTCAGCCGCACCCGTATAGGCTGTCACATTGACGGAGTTTGTATTAACAATATAAGTTACGCTGACGACATGGTGCTGCTGAGTCCATCAATAAGCGCTCTCAGACGTCTTGTTAGGTTGTGTGAAGACTATGCCGTTACTCAGGGACTCAGGTATAATGCAAAAAAATGTGAATTATTAGTATTCAAGGCAGGCACCAAATGTTACACTAACGTGCCAGATGTGACCATTAATAATACTCCGTTGTCCAGAGTAACAAAATTTAAGTACCTGGGTCACTGGCTCACTCATGACCTGAATGATGACCTGGATATAGAAAGGGAACGCAGGGCGATGGCTGTCCGAGGTAATATGCTGATTCGCAGATTTGCACGTTGCACGACACAAGTCAAAATAACCCTTTTCAGAGCATACTGCCAGACTTTTTACACGTGCAGTCTGTGGGTCAGGTATACGCTGAGGGCTTACAATGCCTTGCGTGTCCAGTATAACAATGTATTCAGGATGCTGTTGGGTCTACCACGTTTTTGTAGCGCTTCTGGGATGTTCACCGAGGCCAGGGTTGATAGTTTTCATGCCATTATACGGAAAAGGTGCGCTTCTGTTCTCAGTAGAGTACGTGCTAGCTCCCACAGCATCCTGAGTGCATTGTGTGATAAGTGGGACAGCCCCATGTTGGCTCACTGGATACGGCTGCACACGTAGGTGTCAGTCGTTTCAATTGTGTTTGTTATTTTGTACTAACATTAGGGTTAAGACTTTTACTAACAACATATGGATAATTTGGTCCGAAATAAATGTTATTATTATTATTATTAATTGGTTTCTTCTTGAAAAGTGAGCATTTTCTAAATGTTTAATTCAGTCACTTCAGCAGCATTTTGTTTAACCATGCATGACGGAATTGTCTACCAAAGCCGAGAGCATGTCCCTTCACTATTACTGCGGTGTGACGACCGCCGTCTATTACAGTGTGGGTAATCAGATGCGCTAGCGTGGGCAAACTTACACAACACTCGCTTTTTGTCCCATCTGACTGTGCGGACAAATTGCCATGCGAACCTCAACGACTACCAATGTGCGCAAATGTTATGTAGATGGTGGCGATAATACAAGTTTGAGTCGAGGTGCATCAAATAAAGAATTATACCAAACATCAGAGTGCCAATAATACTAATGTTTAAGCAACGTTCCCATATCAGTCGGATTCTGTCAGAAATGAATGGAAATTGAGGATTTTGAAACGTTGCCCCGCACTAGGAATTTCTCCTGTATCGTGGGTGCGTTCATAAACATACACAAACAGCCAGACCCGGAACAACTATCTGTAGGCCATAGAGGCCATACAAATATTTGTTCCGTGCGGGAATTAAACCCGCGACACGTAGCAGACAGCAGTCAATCGATCAACCATGGCTCAACCACTGCGCCAACCGTGCTTTCAAAAATGGTCCCTAAGATAAGCCTTTATGTAAAATCAAGAATCGACAGAGAAGATGTAACATCAATTAATCTGCCGAGCCTTTTCCCAAACTATGTTGTAGTCGGCTTCTACTCAACGGGATGCAGCCTCCTATCTGGTCTCAACAACCCAGTAGATAACTGCGTAACACGTTAGACCTCGGCAAGACTGGTGTCCGATTTTCTAGCTTCGAACTATCCGTACGAATTGTCAAAATCTACAAATGACAGCCGGGAGCAACGGTTTTATGTCTTTTCAGAGACACGGAGGAGTCATCATCATCTGACTAGCGTTGTCCCAACTATATTGGGGTCGGCTTCCAGTCAAGCCGAATTTAGCTGAATACCAGTATTTTACGAGGAGCGGCTGCCTACCAGACATCCACAACCCATTAACTGGGTAACATGGTACTTCATGGCAAGACTGGAGTCAGATTTAGGTACTGGCTTCTGACTATCCGTAACGACTGCCAAAGATCTACAAATGACAGCCGGGACCAACAGCTTAACGTGCTTTCCGAGGCACGGAGGAAACTTGGTATGTTAAGATGGTCACCCATCCACAGACCAACCTTGGCAAGCGTTGCTTAACCTTGAAGATCGACCTGCTGTTATTATCTAGCCACGAGCTCCTCCTCAGAGACAGAGAGGAATATCGGTAAGTTATGATGGTCACCCATCCGACCGACTTTGGCATGCGTTGCTTAACCTCGAAGACTTTTCATGAGTCTGTTATCATTTAGCCGCAAGCTCCTCTTTGTTTTCCATGTTAAAGATAAAGAAGATATCCATAATAAATAATATAAGTAATATTTAAATTAATATTTTTAATATTTTTTGTGGGTTTGTTTTTATAGAGAGTAGAAGTATTTTCACAAACCATAAACTGTTTACTCAATAAATATATTGTTTTGTTTATACTTGTTTTTCTAGAGAGTAGTGCATATTTACACTCCATACATGGTCGACTGGTTAAATAAATATGTGTATTGTTCAGTTTGTGCAAATATTAGAACTAGAGTCAGATAACTTTCTACTGCAGATAGGTGCTCAGTGTATTGGCTGGAGGTACCTAATTATAAAATCATCTTTATCATAATTAACCAATATTATGACTAGCCTATGACCCTGTGGTGGTTCAATATGGTCAAGTGTATTATAGTGAAGAAAACTATTGTACCTACCTTGAAAAACCTGTAATAAACGATAAAAATACTGTGTCAGTCGTACGAAACGGCCCTACTCGACTATCCTCCATCAAATTCACTGAGGTAGTTAGTTTCAAGTTCCTTGACTGTAGGTACACAGATCCCTGCTAAAATGTAAAGATGTATATTATAACACGATACTTACATCTCATTACCTACATCTTTTCATAGAAATCGTCAGACCACACACGACAGCTATAATGCATATTGTATTTAAAGCGTGTGTGAAGCGCTTTATAGACAAAGCGGAAAACAAAAAACAAAAAAAAAAAACAGCGAGCTCTATTCCAACTACATCATCATCTGCCTAGCCTTTCCCCAACTATATTGAGGTCAGTCAGCTTCCCGTCAAGTCGGATTTAGCTGAATACTAGTATTTTACGAGGAGAGGCTACCAGACCTCCACAACACATTAACTGGGTAACACGGTACCTACTTCATGGCAAGACTGGAGTCAGATTTACTTGCTTTTGACTATCCGTAACGACTACCAAAGATCTACAAATAACAGCCGGGACCAACGGCTTAATGTGTTTTCCGAGGCACGGAGGAAACTCGGTATGTTAAGATGGTCACCATCCACAGACCAACCTTGGCAAGCGTTGCTTAACCTTGAAGATCGACCTGTGCAGCTGTTATTATCTAGCCACGAGCTCCTCTATTGCAAGTTTATTTGCATAATATCTCCTGACTACATACAATCCAGGTAGGTTACATTTGTTGAACAATAGAACCTGACCATTCTATTCAGCACACATCTCGACAATGTCCATAATATATACGACATAAATGGAAGTAGATAGGTATATCGTCAAAGCCAATTGTACTGAAGGTCACACGAGATCATTTATCTCTACTTGAGGAGCATCTTTGAGACTACTGTCTTGCGTCAACTCTAAATTATCTGTAATTGTCGGTTTTTATAACAGACTAATGACTTTTGTTGTTTATTTAGTTGTATGTAGTTTACCGTCCAAAACTGTTTGGTTTTCAAAGTATATTTATTTCATCAAATATTTACAGATATTTACAAAACACAGATATTATTAGTATTTAGGGTGAAATTTTCAAGTGAGCGTGAATGGCCATACCCGAAACTATAAGTAATAGAGAAAAATATTCAAAGAAGTCTCGGGCTCGATATTGATGTAAACTAAAACTACACCCCTCTAGCAATCGATACATCAGTGTACCTAATAAAACTTTTTTTTTTCCCTCTTTATTTATTATTAGGGACTTTTATACAATGTACATGTCAGTCCCATCGGACCTTATAGATAATTATGTAAAACGTAACAACACAAACTTAATTAGACTATGAGCAGCTCTAGAGTTAGGTGACGACAAAATATGATGGAACATGCCAACATCGTACATATTTATCTCAAGCTCTCTAAGTAGTTCCTCTCTTGCAGACTGAAATCTGACACACTCCGTCAATAAATGTATCACGTCCTCCAGGGTGCCACACACATCACAATTGGGTGAATTAATTTTTTTCATTAAAAATCCAAAATTATTAAGCGGCATGTGACCAGACCTCAGTCTGTGAGCTGTAACAATAATTTTTCTGCTAAGCCTAGTATAACAAAACCACGGTACATGAGGGGGCTCCGAAACTATAGATCTATACCAAATTCCTTTTTCTTTTGATCTTTGATTAAAATATTCATTCCATACTTCGTGACATTTACCTAATAAAACTTTATAAATGCTTATTGATCTACAATACCGCCACAGGCAAAACCAACGTAGCAAAATCTACATCGCAACAAAAAGAACCGCAACGTTATCAATCCCACCAGCAACGAATTACTAACGAAATCCTGCATCGCGGTATCAGAATTCTCCGTGTAATTTGAACATACACAACAATCTGAATATCAACTATCGGGCAGTTGCCCACCAGACGCAACCACCGTCCGGGCGGAAGGCGCCTAGAAAAGTAAACCCTGAAGACGGCACAGTGGAATGATAAGTTTAAAAAGTTAATTAGTGTGTTGGATGTTATTGGAATTCAAACTTACATTTAGTGCCACCACCTACTTATCTACAAAACTTTAAAAACGAACACCAGGTAAGTAAATAGAACTCAATACCAATTGCATTCACATTAGTTCCCAAAACTGTTAATGTCCCTTCACCAACCAACGCCAACATTTGTACAAACATTTGTACCAACTTACCCATGTTTCAGCATAGGTCCGTTCTGTGAAGGCTGCTTAGAATATAAGTTTAGCAACGACTTTGTGGTTGTAAATCTAAAGAGAGCACAATAAACAATTAGACATTACAGGAAAATAAAGAAAATATGATGTAGCAAGGAAATAACATAACTGGCAGAGAGAATGAATGTTTAGCGTTTGTGTGTGCAAAGTAAATATGAGGTAAGCTTTTAACGTTTGTGTTTGGGCCTCGAAGTCAGCAGTGCTAATAAATCTAGTTTTGTTTCTATTTGGCTTTTTAAAGATATTTTAACGAAAGGTAATCCTGCTTTCGAAAAATTTAGCCAGGTACCTGCTACTAGTAGTATTCTATTAGTATTCATTAGTCGTAAAAGTGATAGTTCTTAGCTTTGAATTTGATTTAATTGCAAAAAAAAAATTATAGAGAGTCTCTGATAAATTTCTTCTTGGTCGGCGTTTACTTTTGTCTACGATTTGATTTCTTTTAGGAATAGATTATTATTTTACTCGAGTGCTTCTATTTCAAGTAACAATGAGAAAACCCGACGGACACAATATTGTTAATATTGCTTGCGCGATCTAGGATACTGTAACGCCAGTGGCGCCATCTGTTTCTGTAGAATCTCACTACCAAGATAGTACCCATTTTACCCGATTGATGTAGCTACAGTACTTTTTTGTCAGTATGGCAAACAAAAACTAACCTATGTGGTCACTACCGCCGCCCATAGCCATATGCAATACTATACCATCAGTTGTATTTTTTATCGTTTTCTAAGATGACTGCTCAATTTTAGCTTGAAGCTGACCATGAGAGTGCAAAGATCTGAATCCGGCTAACCAAGAAGCAAAGTAATATTCTCCTAGAATATGTATTTTTCGAAGCCATATCGGAAAATGGGCGAATAATTAAGTGAAATGGCTGACCAAATCAGGAAATAGCCCACTCCTCGATATGGCTAAATACATAATTGTTTATGTCAATTTCTTTGGCACGCCCTTTAGCCTAAAGCCTATTTTTTTAGCACTGCTAACTTGTCAGCACACGGTAGCCCACATACCTGCTATTGGGCAGCAGTCCCTGCGCGTTGAAGTCTCCGGTGGAGTTCCAGCGCTTGGTGAGGTTGTTGACCCCGGGCGAGACGCTCTGGTTGCTGGACGTAGAGTTGTTTCGTGATCTAGATGTAGACGATATCACTACGTACTGGCGCTTAGCTACTACAATATGAAGCTAATGCTTTGCCAAGCAAGCGGGAATGGGAGCTAAAGGCTTTTTTGTTGTTTAATTTAGTGTTCCACTGCTGGGCACAGACAGGCCTGCCCCAAATCCTTTTCCAGGAATGGTTTTCCAGGGCCACCTTGAACCAGCCCTTGCAGTAGGTGTCTATGTCATTTCGCCGTTTAGAGGTGTTACTTTAGAAAAGTAATTTCACCCTCAAAGGTAGATACTATGCCATTTTTAATTTTGTTGATGTCTTCTACATTTTGCAGTCGAAATCTGTCCATAACTGGACATAGGCTTCCCTCAAGCTTTGCCGCAATGTCATCTGCATACAAGGTAGTTTTGAGCGTAGGCAAGTACAGGTTGTGTTGGTGATCACAGTAAAATAAATACTAATGCTTTATAGCAACTACGGGATGGGAGTTGGCTTTTCTTACTGAAAATTAAAGCACTGTTCATCATTCATACGTTGCCTATCTGTTTATCAGCTGGCTTTTATGCGTATATAATAATGCTGCAGCATAAAAAGCTACATATAATCCTTACTTAATATTATAAATTCGAAAGTAACTTTGTCTGTCTGTCTGTCGTGTTTTCACGCCAAAACTACTGAACCGATTTAAATAGAATTTGGTACACAAATAGTCCAGAGCCTGAGAAAGGACATAGGCTACTTATTCCGAGAGTATGTCCTAGGGACCACGCGGGCGAAGCCGCTGACAAAAGGTAATTTATGATAGTTTTTCTTCTTCATCCACCACCTTGTCAACTTCTACTTAACTTAATTACTTAATACCTCTCTTACTAATCTACTTTAGAGCCTTGTAAAGACTCGACAAACACCTTAAAAATATTGGTGCAATACCACACCACATAACTTATACCAACAGTGACTTTTAACAACGAAATAAATGCAGTGTGCTGCTGGGAACTACTCATTCTGAATGAGTAATGCATCCTATGGATTTTTTGGAGGGACGAGATGAAATCCTTCCAACCTGAACTGAAGATTCTATCTTATCTTTGTGACCAAAGGTCTTCACTGCTTTTCACTTTACTATAGTAACCCCAAAGTAATACTAGTGATAAAACCACCCAGAAGAACTGCATTTATTCCACTGCAAAAAGTCATTATCGAAAGGCAGCGTAGTCGCAATCACTACTCTACAGAAAAAGTTAAAAAAATAGATAATATAGCTTGGTGGCGACTAGGCGTGGCCCTTCCACTCGGTTTTCAGATGGGAAAACTCTTGAAGCACGTTCGAACGTCCTTGAATAGTGTTCCATCCAAAACTAAACCTATCTTTAAAAGTATACCTCACCGAACTACACACTTCAATTTTCTACTACAGCAAACATTGCTATTTGTTCTGTTGAGCACCGACTAAACTGGAACCGGTATATAATACTAGTTCTAATTTGGAAGCAGGCAACCTACAAGCTCATAATTTTTCTAATATGCGTAATTTCAAAAATTGACTTGTAGGTTCCAGCCAGAAATAAATTCAGAATTTGAATTGCGATGAGACATAAATAGAGATCCGTTGATGAAAATAGATCCTATTTTAATAAAATCCGCTAACATCGGACTTCCGGACACGGAAACGTCCTAGCTTCTGTGTAATTTTGCAAATAAAGTAAAGTAGAAGCATATTTTTCAAATTTTGTAAATGTGAGTACCATGAAACCATTTACATTTTATGTGAGTACTTATAGTTTTACTTGTTGGACATGAACGAGCATGGTGGTTGAGAGCATGTCATGCTCACTCAAATGTCTCGCTGATGGCGGCGCGTGGGTTTGATCATTCGGTTCCCTTCGAAATGGTTGAGCTGAAGGGTGCCGATACACGCGTCATGTTCGTGAACAGGCGCCGTCGGTTGAGACTGGTCATCTCTTAACTACCATTGGCTTATTTTAATCTTTATATTTAAAATTCTTATAATAAGCCCTTTTTTTTTCCTTTGCATTGTCCTCACATGCAGAAGCAACAAGTATATGTAACTTGGAATGTTGTAAAACAGAACATGATTTAAAAGAGTGTCCGTGGAGTTTCTTGCACGTTCATCTCCATAGAGATCTACGCTTTGGAACGTGCAAATAGCTTCCATGTTTTTGACTGACCGACCTTGACGTTTCAAAAGTGCCTGTGAATGGTTTATTTGAAATAAAATGCTTTGAATTTGAATTTGAATAATACTGAAAGCGATCAGAGGCCTCAGAGGGCCAATCGGGCGGATAGACCTTGTATGTACCTAAAAGTTAGCGAGTTTTGGCTCTCGCCTGTTTCCTCTTCCGATATTATACCGATTTAAAAGGTATTCCACAAACTGAATAATAAGGATGTATATTGGGTCCCTATGTTTTACTTTTTTCATGAATATTTGCCAAATTTTTACACTAGGGCTCTGTTCACAACGGTTTATCAGAAAATTTTGAGCATTTTTTGAGGATTCTAATGCTTATACGGTTAATATATCAGCAAAAAGGAACATAGGGACACAGTATATATCCTTCTTATTCAGTTTATGAAATATCTTTTAAATCGGTGCAGTATTGGAGGAGGAAACAGGCGAGAGCCAAACCTCGAATTAATACTTTTTACATACAAAGTCTCTCCACCTGCGTTTCTTCTTAAGCAACGTTCGCATCTCAGTGACAATCTAAAACATCTGTAACTTTCTTACATTTTGACAGATTACGACTGAGATGCGAATGTTCCATTATTTATACGTACGGGAATTGCCCCTCTTAACATCTCAAACACATTCAAGAGCTGTCAGTGCCATCATAATTGAATACAACCTTCTTTGAGTTTGCTCAGTTACATTGGCCAAATTCGTCCTTAGTTCAGTGGGTGCACAACAGTAGCAGGTCCAGACTCCAGCGTAGTTGCGTATGTACCTGTAAGGTTGCGGGGCGTGCGGCGCGTGCGGCGCGTGCGGGGCGTGCGGGGCGTGCGGGGCGGGCGTGGCGCGCGGGGAGGGCGAGGGCGCGGGCGACAGGGACGACGACGACGCCGGGGAGTCCGACTGCAGGGAGCCGGTGGACTGGTGCTGGGGGCCGCGTCTGGAACCAGACGAAGCACTTGTTACGAAGTCAGTACACAAATTTTGGGAGGGCTTCAATTGGCAGGGAGAACTGTTGATGTTGTATCTGTAATCATGCTGTAGCGCAGCTTAAATATATGCTCGTGCCCTCATGCCCGTAACCGTGTTCTTCATGATGTAGAAAGAGGACGCTGCAGCTCATCCCCCCAATATGGCTATAAATTGTCAAAAAAAATTGCCTCAGGTCTCTCTAAGCGGGACCCTCACCAGGTCATCGGTCCACCTTGTGAGGGACCTTCCAACGTTGCGTCTTCCGGTACGCGATCGCCACTCTAGAACTTTTCGGCCCCATCGACTATCTGTTCTGCAAGCTATGTGCCCTGCACTTTAGTTTGGCGATCTTTCAGTGTGGATATCACGTAAAAATCGTGTGTCTAACAAGATATCTAGTTGCCAATGAAGCAGATACAGCGAGTTGAAGACGAGCGTGACGTCATCTGGCTTGGTCAATTTGGTACATTTTTACCAAGCCATATGACGTCACGCGTGTCTTAAACTCGCTGTATCCTCTTTATTATTTGTTTACGTGAAGAAAGAAAAAATACGTGTCGAATATTTTTAATTAAATATTTTTAAAATCTATCAGACGGGCTAATTAGATTTTTTACTTTTAGTAAAATACCCCAATAGCCATTTTGTCCACAAACAACGCTTTCAGGTTAAGAGAGGGATTGTCTATTGAATGCATTATATCATAGCAGGTAGAAAACAAAATCACCTTTGCGGTAGTGAGGAGGTACTGGAGCCATAGCTGGAAGTCCTCTTGGCAGTCTCCCGGTAGGAGGGCTGCCTCAGTCGGAGCTCCCTGGTCGGAGTACCCGTAGAACCTGGAAACAAGGGAGAGGAGGATTTCAACAAAAATAATAGCAATATAGAATCAGGATGTGAGTGTTGGCTTAGTTTTCCAAGTTCGGGGCTGCTTCTCTAACATCTCAATCTTCCTAGCCATTTCTCTATATGTTGTAAAGCCTAACATGTCAGACCTTCACAATCTAGGTAACACGACCCACTTTGACAAAAGTAATGTCAGACTATCGGGCTTCTGGCTTATAGTGCAGATCTGCGATCTTTTCCAAGGCATGTAGTTGTCTAAAAAAATGCCCTTCTTTCTCTATCAGGCAAGCTGCGGAAAGTGCCAAATGCCAAACTAATTAAGAAGTGATAATCATAATTAGTTTTTCTATATCATTCCTCACGATTTGCCTTCACATCTAAATTAATTTAACGTCCTTTCAAAATAACGTTATGTGCATTAACTATATGAAGAAATCTTCACACACTCATCTTACAGGAAATTAGCTTCATCATAATTTCATGTTTCCCATCGGTAACTAAGTTATGGGATGCACAAATCATTAAGATAGATAGTTTCCGTGGGACAGTGAAGTTACGAGTATTCTCTAGATAACACACAACTTGAATGACCAGACTAAAGTGCGGTTTCTGAAACACATTATCGATGCGGTACAAAGAAAGGGGTTCTCAGCAACGTGACACTTTAGGGCACCATATTCTTATCATTTTTTGTTTGTTGAAGTGTCCTCAACCCATGTATGCATGTTAGATTGTGCGCCACAACTTTGAAAAAAAAAAAAATCAAAATGGCGTCAGGGGGCCAGAACGGTTCCATGCCCTTAAACGCACGTCTACTGATGTAGAGGTCTGATTCATTCATGGCCAGTTTTTGAGGTGCTTTATCGGCCGAGTATCTGTTCTTTAACCTCTAACCAACCAATGGCGTTGTGACAAATAGCGTTAAAGGACAAATAAACGACAGATAAAGAACTACAGAAACCGGGCATTAATCAATCACATAAAAAAAAACAGCAGCATCTGATGCGTGTTACGACTACGACATTTGTTCGAAAGAGTCACCGCGGCCCTGGAACGCTGAGGGCATTAGGAGGAACACGGATGGGTTTCAGTCAGTTAGAGTGTTATACTCCCGCACGCTCCGCCCAGAGCGGGAGGGGTCTTTTGATGATTTCTCATCCATAAAAAAAAAAAAAAACATCTGTTGCATTTTTGTCAATAAGCCACATTACTGTTTTGTTGTTTTTGTTTCTTGAGCGTTGAATGAGTGTATTCGCGTGTTAGCTGTTTTCGCGAAATTGTTTTTATTATTCACACGACATTATACCTAAGTGAAAGCTTGTAAATGGCCAATTTTTGACTTTGTTATGTATTAGCTGCAAGTTTTCCTAATATTAATAAATTAAATAATTTTTCGATAGTGTATTCTCCAGAAACTGAGCCTTGAGGAAGTACCTTTTGATCTACATCAACAAAATGATTTGTTGAGCCAACTTACAACGATATAAATAAACTATTGAATACATAACTTTATCAAAACGTGTCAACCGAATGATATATGAAAGGCTAACATAAACTGGGCCAGTACAGCCGTGCCTATTCATGTCCATAAGTATTAATTTATTACATTTAATATAAAAACTATAGCGAACAGTGAAAGGATATGGTTTCGCAAATATTGACGCATACGTTTCGTGCTGTAACAAATAAGTTGCGGAACTTTAAATTACATTTTGAGATTACCTTTCAGTCAATTTTTGCGACTTTTCGACAATCGTCAATTAAGTAATGCAAATACATATTTTGTAAGTAATAGTTCGTAAGAAGATGGAGCTCGTGGCTAGATAATAACAGCCGCACGGGTCGATCTTCAAGTTTAAGTAACGCTTGCTAAGGTTGGTCTGTGGATGGGTGACCATCTTAACATACTTAGTATCCTCGTGCCTCGGAATGCACGTTAAACCGTTGGTCCCGGCTGTCATTTGTAGATCTTTGGCAGTCGTTACGGATAATCTGATTCCAATCTTGCCATGAAGTACCGTGTTACCCAGTTAATGGATTCTGGAGGTCTTTTAGGCAGCTCCGTAAAATACTGGTATTCAGCTAAATCCGGCTTGACTGGAAGCCGATCCCAATATAGTTGGGAAAAGGCTAGGCAGATGATGATGTTGATGGGTTTATTGTGTCTAGTAGACAATAACTGCTCGATGTAGGACTTGTGTCACGTCCGTCAGGCCTTTTGGTAGTTCATATATGGCGACATAGATGCCGCTGTAAAATGGTTCCACCATGCCGCTATGATAAAAGATGTGTTTGCTAAATATTATCTTTCTTCAAGCAAACTTAAACTTTTATTAGCGTTATTGTTCAGTGAAAGCATGATAGTAAATGTGAAAACAATGAATTCGCTGTTATTTTATGACCGTATTAAAAATAAACCGCTATCTGCGTGAGGTACAGCCATTTTTTCAAGATTAATTTACACATTTCACAACAAATAATTCACATCGTAAAATGATCGTATGTGTAATTTCACCTAATAGACGTTATTTATTTTAAAACAATTACAGCTTTTACTACGAAATAACGTTATTTCTAATGGCACCGTTCCTCTACGTTCTCGACTGCAAAATGTTTACCAACCAGGTTTTTTTTTAATTTTCTTTATTATTAATTTATTACTCATCGTTTGAGTAACAAGCTGTCCTCAAGTTAGCTCAAATAACAATTGCCTCTCAGCTCTTCTTTTAAGAGACTTAAAACTCAAGACATACGCATAAGAAAAGACGCTCAAAATTGACATTTGCAGAGCATCTACGAGAGAAATGCAGCCTCAGGTACTTCGAATAATCGTCCTAGTTTATATTGTAATTTGGCCTGGCCATGGCCTTTTTGCACATGTCAGCGGGTGATGCTTTTTGTTTTTCCACTTCTTCTCAGCGAAAACACTAGAAAGTGCTGAAGGGCGGGCGCCCTGAGTTACTGTCTAAAGTCATTTTTGACAAGTGTCAAAGTCAATTCAATTATTTCAATTAGACTATTAGGTACTTGTCCATTACAGCGAAGCAAGGCAGCGGAGTGAAAAAATGGAGAAATATTATAATAGATATATTATAATATGTCAGTCAAAATGTTAGTGACTCACGTGGAACACAGATTTTATGCTATTTCATTGGTTAAAATTTCTCCGTTTCTCCGCTCTGCTGCCTTGCTCGCTCGCAATGGACAGGCACCCTTTGCCACCCCTAAAAGGCACCTTTGAACGTTAACATTAACAGTTAAACAAAAATGATTGTGATTCTACTTCTCAAGCTAATTCGAATAAATGACTCACCAGTATAAGCACCATTTCTCTGTCCCGTGGTAGGAGCTGTGGGGGCTCTGCCCTCGAGCGCATTCAGTCTCCGCAGGGCATCGGCGAGGGTGGACCGGAGACACAGCAGTTCTTCCGCCTGGCGAGCACACCTCACCTCGAGTTCGGCCACGCGGGCCGCCAAACCCGCGCCCTCGCCTTCTAGCATTTCATCTGGAATTGAGAAAATTTACGTTAACAAAGAAAAACACTTGAGGCTCTAGACAGGGGACAGTCTGTCACCGGTAGCGTGATGAAGCCGATTGTCGTAATGACACGTGATCAATTCCTTACTTTTTGGCATTTCGACCATCGCATTCGATAATAGAATGTCCCTTTGTCTAGTCTAAACTCTAGTCGCTGGGGCAGAAGAAATCGGAGTCATGACGATGAGGATGTCAAATTAGTTGGTCATGGTGAAAAGGTTTTGTTAATGTTTCTTAGGCGTACTTACGATCGTGTGAAAGGGAGGACGGGGACCGACAAAGTTGATTCATATCTGTGGTAAGGATGACTGTGGAGCAATGTCACACAGCCAGAGGTGGTTGGATGAACATCGTGAGGTTTTGGTTAGTCAGAGTCTGACAGTCCTTTCAAAGAAGGAAAACATCACACGTCCATTTTTAATAACAGTCCTCCTTATGGTTGTAAAAGTTGCAACCATAAAGGCTGTTATGGTTGCAACTTTTACAACCATCTTTCAACTATCACCCGGTGTAGTCTATAATAGTTGCAATAAACATTATACTGACGAATCACGGATATTAATTATTTCTCTCGTGTTGTAATATTCTTTATAACATCGATGGTAAATTCATTAACTGAATGCTATCGACAATTAACTTTGCTTTCACACATTGCCGTAACTCATGAAGTCATGATATTCGTGATGGTTCTGAGGAGTTGCTTAATGATGATTGCGGTGATGCCAAGGCTAATAATGTTACAAATGATCTTACGTCAATAGGAAGTATTGAAGATGTAGCTATACCTATAATCGTTAGATACAGATATTTGAAAGGAAGTAATACAAATATGACAGATTCTGTTTGTAAGAGGAAAGTCGGAAATGAAAACTGAAGGTAACAAGGTGCGCGATAAAAGAATAAGGTTGCAGCCAAATCTGCTTACGCAAATACCAGGAGATAAGCCTTGATGACTTTATCATTACTTCTGATTGTTTGGCAACGCTGACCAAACACGACATTATGTAGCAATGTAACATTCGGCCGACTTCGTACAACAGAATTGTTTTGCAAATTCAGCTCCTTAGTTGACACACTATTGTGCCCCAAACAATAGTAGATATATACGAGTGTGCAATAAAAAAATGCATAATCAGGTGTAAGGGAATTTGGACTTTATGAGTGAGGTAGAAAGGTTAATTGGAGTGGAGTTTTTAGTGTAGTATTTTGTGATTGTGAATAAGGTAGAGAGATATCGGTAGTCGCCTGTTGAAGGACTTGTTGTTTACAATATTTATATTATACATAAATAGTTGCTTTGTTTTCAATGTATTCAATAGTATTGCAACTGGTTGTAGGACATTACATAATTTGTAACAAATGTGGGTCTAGGTTGATGCTAGGACGAAGTCAGGTCGAGCGTACCTACTTTAGATATTGAACGTACTCCATTGTTTTAAAGTTTTCGTCAAAATGAGGGTGCGTCTTTAGAAGATTTTAGATAGTTTTTGAAAATGATGAAATTAAAGCTTAACTTTTCTTACGTTGCTAGGCTTGGCAATTTTATCAAATATTAACATTTACTTCCCTAGACTACTCTCGAAGACATCTTTAAGAATAGCCGTGCATGATAAAATAAAAGAAAGCGACGGGTCATTTCTTACAGGTTAAAAACTCAGGATAAAGAAGACAAAATAAAAGATAAAACAGAAATCACAGCAGGCAATAACTAAAAGACAGAGCAGCAAATACAGTGCCATGGTTAAAAACAACTACAAAGGTGCCAAAACTAGATTTAATCCATGGGACTCACGCCAGGCTGCATAGACATCGTTCATGGTGTCCCCAGGGGAGTCACTAGCCCTGGAGCTCCTGGAGTCGCGGTCCCCATGGCTGTCCATCTTCAGTGGCACTTAGTGGACCATTTGGCACATATTAGGTACTGTACAGTTACTTTCTATCATTCAGTTCATACTCTTTGGTTTCCTTACGCCTAGCGGACTTCTGAGGGCCAATTCAACTACCTACTTAATATTTAAGAAACTTTCACATACGAATCTCGGTCGCAACCTATCAAAATGTAGGGAAATTAGAGGCTTTTAGCCGGCGATGCGGTAGATCCTGGAGGAGATGGTGCGACGAGCTGGAATCTTCCCTAAAGGATTGGGTACGGATAGCCCCGGATAGATCGGAATGGAAAAAGGGAAGGGAAAGGCCTTTGCCCTGCAGTGGGACACTATGGGCTTATAATAATAACAATTTGGCAGCTTGCGACTGAGAAGCGAATGAGAACGTTGCTAAATGTGTAGAACAGGGTAGTGGACTAAAAAAATCGAATTAGTTCGTCAGATAGATTTTCAAAAAATATCCGAGAGGGTTTTTTTTTCTTTTTCACGGTAAAAAATAATTAAGATAATACAGTGCGTTAAAAAACTCGTGTGACGTCACATTTTACTTTGTCTGTCTCCATATTCACTTAACGTGAGATTATTTATGTTTATTAGGAATAAAAAGACAGGATATATATTACTTGATTTTTGTACACTTTTTGACGATAAGTGACGTCACAAGCCCCCGTTCCTGATCTTTAATGCGTTTTATCTTCGTCAATTTTTAGTATTTTGATAAATCCAAAATACGTGTCTAATATTTTTCGATAATCTAACTGACGGACTAAATAGAATCATAGTTTTATAACTCAGGACACATCCCTATTGGTCCTTTGTTTCTGTTAAAACAGAATTCGTTACTTGTGTCTGCGTTTGTTTTGCTAAAGCGGTTTCGTTATGTAATTTTCTGAATGTAATGATTGCAATATTTAGGAAGTCGAGTTTGAAAAGAGAAATAGAATAGATCGTTTTATTGGTCAATCTATCGAACTGTTGATTAAATAAGCAATTTTATCCTTTGCGTCTCAAACAGCACTTGCATATTCCATACAACTCAATGTGCGGTTTAAAATTTATTGTCCAATTTTGTAAGTAATTGCACTATTTAAATTGTCACCAAATATTTGCAAAAATGCGTGAAACAATGTACAGTCTCAGCCAAGACACTTTCCCACATATTGAGGAATTCGGGTAACGGTGAATGTACAGGTGTGGCCGTTTGCATAAAGATGTGCATTCTATCGGTAACTGTACCTCGACTCATCTTGAGTTGACTGCTGGCCGCGCTGACCTTTTTGTTTACAATCTTTATGGTGGCCCGTTATTCCGGTCACCATGGTTACCGAGATGAGATTTTTAAACAATTTCTTTACTTCTTTTTATTGAGATTGTATGGCAGTGAGCCAGCGATACCTACATATTTTTTTAACAATTCATGACTAACACCAAATTCTGCCTTTCGAAATACTCGTTCGGTAATTCGGTATCAATTCCCACGATTCCGTAATAAAACTATCTAATTCCGTAATACGGTCGACTTACGAAAACCTTACTCTTTAAACCTGTGGCTTGCGAGACAGCTACATTCTATTAGCACTAAACGTTGTCAGTTATCCAAAAGATAATTGGATTGAAAATATAAAAGTACTTGATGTTTCGTCAGCTCAGACTCAGACAGAGGGTCATTATACTACCTACTCATTTTTAGGGTTCCGTACTCAAAGGGTAACCAACGGAACCCTATTACTAAGCATCCACTGTCCGTCCGTCCGTCAATCTGTCTCTCAGAGGGCTGTATCTCAAGAACCGTAATAGGTAGACAGTTCAAATTTTCACAGATTGTGTATTTCTATTGCCGCTATAACAACAAATAATAAAAACCAAGGTTTATGGTAGGGTATCCTTCGTGTGCGAGTCCGACTCGCACTTGGCCGGTTTTGTAGGCAACGTTTGGAAATTGAGCCTTTTTTGACAGGTTGCGACTAACATGCGAATGCGAACATTGTTTTTGTTTAATGTATATTTGACACTCTGGTTACATTTAGGACTTTCATCAGCGAAAACTCTAGGTTATCAATCTGCCGAGCCTTTTCCTAACTATTGTTGGGTTCGACTTCAAGTCTCGCCGGATGCATATGAGTACCAGTATTATACATGAAGCGTCTGCTTATGTTACCTCCATAACACAGTAACTGGGTAGCAAGATTTGTCTTGCGAAGACTATTGTAAGATTTATTGGCTTTTGAAGTTCTGACTACCCGTAATGACTGACAAAGATCTACAGCTGACCCAGACAGATGTGTTGCTGGCGAGTTTGTTGCGCCACTTCTCCTCCCCAGCTAAAACACTAGGAAGTGGTGACGGGCGGGGGTTTTGGGGGACTGTCTTATGTAAAACTTTACGTTCAAAAAGTGCCGGCTCTCAGCCTAATTTGAATAAACGACTTTTGAATTTTGACAAACGACAGTCGGAACCAACAGCTTAACGTGCTTACCGAGGCACGGAGGAATCTCGTTATGTTAAGATGGTCAGCCATCCATGGACTGACCCCGGGAAGCGTTGCTTAACCTTGAACATGAACCTGTGCGGCTGTTGTTATTTATATTTAACCCTTTCTTGGAAAAGGAAAACGCTTATCCATCAATGATATAATTATTCCTTTATTTCCTTTTATCATATTGTAAGATGCAAATGACGACGTAAAAATTGTAACTGAATAAATCAAATGCCATCTAAAGAAAAATGTGACGTTAAATAATACGCACACTTGCTTTACCAATTGTACAGTCTCCAGCATAACAAGCTACCTAAAACGTTCAATTATTCCCAATCAAACTTGATCGTAATCACTGTAGCAATAAAGTTGAAAATCTATTAAAGAAATTGGAGATTTTTTTTTAATTTGTTATGGGTTTGCTCTTGACTCTAGTCAAGAGCAAAGCAAGTTGTGGTTTTGTCTTGATGAGCTGAGGGCTTAGTCAAGTGTGAGTTGTTTAAATGTTCTCGATCGAGTTAGCGTAAACGCCAATTTGTATTGAAACTGAATAAGCGCCATCTGGTGTCAATAACGGATAACCTTTTTTTCTATACAGTTTGACATAAGTGATCGTTTACGTTAACGAGATCGAAAACGTTAAAAACTCACACTAAGCCCTCTGGCGTCATACATTGGACATTGGCAGAATAGTCGACATCGGCTCTGCTTGCCATTAATAAAATAATAAAATAGAAAAGATGTGAGAAGGTTAAGCGACGCTTGCCAAGGTTGGTATGTGGATGGGTGACCATCTTAACATACTGAGTTTCCTCCGTGCCTTGGAAAGCACGTTCAGCCGATGGTCCCGGCTGTCATTTGTAGATCTTTGGCAGTCGTTACGGATTGTCAGAAGCCAGTAAATCTGACTCCAGTCTTGCCAAGAAGTACCGTGTTACCCAGTTTATGGGTATTCAGCTGAATCCAGTGTGACTGGAAGCCGACCCCAGTATAGTTGGGAAAAGGCTAGACAGATGATGATGATGATGATGATGATGATGATGATGATGATGATGATGATGATGATGAATAGAATAGATGTACAGTCTGTGACCAACATTATCTAACCCACCTGACTTTAGCGAATAATACAAAAGTGATCAACGTTTTCGTTCGCTGAGTGAACTGGCAAACCTCTATTAAACTAGTTAGTTACAATGTAGGCAGAGTTGCGAGTTTGCGAGACATTAGTTGGAGGCTTGGAGGGCATCGCTCTGAGCACACACTTATGTAAGAGGACGGCAGATCACGAAAGTAGGAAGTCACCGTTTATTGGACGACAATCACCATGGAATGAAGCGAGGTGGTGGCACAATACTCCCGCCGATGAAAGCAGTCGTACTTGAAGTTAAATTAAATACAGATAATCGCAGCTTCATCGAGCTGAAATACTTCTATTCTATCCTACTTTCTGCAATACTAACTTCACTATCACTATCACTACATATTATAAAACAAAGTTCTCCGCCGCGTCTTTCTGTCTGTCTGATCGCGATAAACTCTAAAATGCCACCCAATGGATAGAGTAGTTCTCGAGGAAGGTTTTAGTATATAATTTATCAAGTTTTTGCATACATTAGCTAAAATATAATTATATTTGTTGGAGGTGTCGGAAAAGAAGCCGTCTGGAAGCTTATTACTTTTGGTCGCGATAACCGACATCCATGCGGGCGAAGCAGCGGGCATCAGTTAGTATATTATAAATGCGAAAGTGCGTTTTCTTGTTAGTTACGCTTTTACGCCTAAATCGCAGAACCCTACATGCATTTTGGTACAGATATAGATGGAGCCTGGAGACAGTGAACGCCTCAACAAGTTTCCAAAAAACCAGCCAAGTGCGAGTCGGACACGGACACGAAGGATTCCGTAACATAAACCTTAATTTTAATTATTTGTTGTTATAGCGGCAATAGAAATACACAATCTGTGAAAATTTCAACTGTCTATACCTATTACGGTTCTTGAGATACAGCGTCCGCTGACAGACAGACAAACGGACGAACGTACGTACGGACATAAGGACGGACAGCAAAGGCTTAGTAATAGGGTTCCGTTGTTTACCCTTCGGGTAAGAAACCCTAAAAAGTAACTTTTCGGCCACAATCTTATTTCAATCAAAACCCATCATGAGATATACCACAGGGCTGTACCTGCTCACCAGAAGTTTACCAATACTTTTTTTTTTCTGAAAACCAGTAGTAACTTCAAAGAAAAGTCCCGTACAACAAGTCCACAACACTAAGAAATTTGCAAACCACAACAACAGTGTTGTTACACGTATTTCCCACGACTGCGAAAGTTGCGTGAGAAGATACGAACAAAAACTAAAAGTAACTGCCATGTTTTGACGGCTCATTAAGATCCTAACTGCTTCGGAATAAGGTCGCTGGTCCGACGTAGATTTAAATTACTCTATTACAGATAAGTGGAGCGTTAGAATTAATACTGTATCATTTCTAATGGCGCTTACGACTGTTTAAACAATTGGGCTGTTATTAGTTTTTAATGTCTTTTAAATCATAGTGTTTTGTATCGTTAATCATTTGTAGAGCAACTCCTCAACAAAAAATAATCAGTTTCAAGCGACTACAGGGTAAAAGGAAGCCAGAACTGTAGTTTCTTAAATATGTATTTTATTGAGGAGCTCGCTAACAGTCGCACGGTTCGCTCGTCGAGGTTAAGCAACGCTTGCCGAGGTAGATCTGAGGATAGGTGACGTTCACAACAAAAAATACTCAGTTTCAAGCGGCTACAGCTAACTAAGGGTCAAAGGACGCCGGAACTGTACGTGTAGTTTCTCAAAATTATTCTTCCATTACTGAGTGACTGACAGACAACGCGCAGCCGAAACTACTGGTCGTAGAAACTGAAATTTGCCATGTAGTTTCCTTGGGGAGTGTAGGGGAACACTAAGAGAGGGTTTCCAGAAATTCTTACGGGAACGAACGGGTTATGCACGAAGACGCGAGCAAAAGCTTGTTTAAAATAGCATTTGAGAATAGTATTCCTTCCTCGCACTATTCTTAAGTAATTTTCAATTTCCTATCGCTAAGTGAGGTCCAGCAGTAATACAAAATACATAAACTATTGCCGTTGTAAATATTTAATAGCTATACAAGTGTTTAGGAAGAAGAAAATGGTTTTAGTACCTTCTTAAAGTATACATTTAATATAGAAAGTCTTAATGTCGCGGAAAACGACTGTTTTAATTTATTTCTTTTTATCAGTAAAACAGCGAAGGTTCGCAAAGAGTATTCGCTCGGGTATTTACCTAAATAAATTAGAATAGTTTATTAAAACATAAAACTTGCCACAATACTGCTTGCCCTTTTCAGCAAGTATCGGCAAAAACAAGTGACTTATTAAGAGGCACATAATGATATATTTAAAAATAAAATGTCCTTATATTTCTTCTCATATGTTTGTGTGTGTGTGCCAAATAAACATTTTCTCCTCATTTCTTTCAGGAATATTTCTGGAATATTCCTTCAAATTTGAATTTCGTCTGAAGAAGGTCGAAACAAAACGATCATTCATGTAAAACTTAGTGTCAATATGTTTACTCTTAGCTCATGTTAAACAGCAAACGTTCACAGAAACCAATGAATAAATCAGTAATAAATTCATCAATTATTCAATATCAAGCGTTATTTAATAAATTATCATTTATCTCAAGCAAACATATTTACTCAACTGAGGTCACGCGTTTAAACTTCCATTTAATTTACAACATTAACACAATCTATGTTAATCGACAGTTACAGTATGAATTTAAATATAAAATGGTGGATTCACGTCAAAGTTAACGGGAATGTTCCCGTTGTTTATTTAGTGTTTAATATTTATCTGATAGATATCAATGTTATCTCGTTTGATGACGACGGCGACGCCGAGTCTAGATCTAACGTGCCGTTTTATAACTTGGCACGGACAACATGGCGCCGGAGAGTTGTGTCCGGAAACATTGATGTTTACTACGTCTATGGGAGAAGACTAAGTTTTATTGTGATTATCTTCAATTGAAGAAACAAGGAAATGGCTAGATGAAGACACGATCAATATAGATGATATTGAATATGAGTTCAAGGGAGAGAAGAGAAAGGATGGAGTCAAATTGCACAATAGAAGCATAAGTGAGAACTAGGGCATTTAAGTCTATGTTGGAAGACCAAAGACAACAAAAACGATAAAATAAATAAATTAGGGACAGGAACAGTACTCCAGAAGACTTTAACGCCTAAGTTATTTATGATTCATACAAATTACACTGTAAAATCAACTAATTTATTATAGGCAAAGGAGCTCCGTGAGAATCGAATGACAACAAGTGGTTTGAAAGCTAAGTTTATGTTCTTAAAGCAACATGAAATGTGCCATTACTATCGCAATCGGAAAATAAACTCCATCGATTGGCTTGTAAATCTAACATTTTACGACTACACGACGCTTTTAATCATACCAAAGTACCATTCGTTCGATCAGCTTAGTATTCCCCTCACTTCGTAATGGAAAATCCAGAGTAAGTACTCACTTAGGCTGAACGCACATCCGTCAACGTAGGAGCAGCATTGCCAATCAAATCACGGCATAACAGACTAGTAATCCTATGGTTGATGGCGAACAACCGGATATGACGGCAACTAGCCATCGTTTCCATTTCTAAGGGTTACGACACATGCAAGCGACGCAATTACTCACACAGTTTCACTGGAGTACAGACATAGCTTACAGAACTAGCAGTCGAGTGACCGATGAAGTAGACATGCATTGGCAACGAAAAATCACACAGATAACCTGATAAATGTATCCAAAGAAAGAACATAAGTTAATATGACAGTTTAGTTACAACTCATAAGTCCTGATTCAGATCCAGCAAGGGGTTTTGATAGTGTTTATTTCTAGCAGTTTAAAAATTCAAGGACCCAGAAAGCATCAGCGGGACGTTTCGCCGATGAGAACACTTCCTAACATCAGATATCTCATTGTAATGCTGCGCGTGCGACAGCTACATGCATGCTAAACACGCCATGAATTTTAATACGGAACGAAATGATGTAAATGATGAGAATCGCTATAATTCTGTCAACCTGTCGCGTTTTTGACGACTTTATAACGTTAAATAACTGTATTTACGACTTGAAAAAACCAAGGGGAATGGCTTATTAATGGATTGGTAAGGTTGGGTTGGCTAAGGGTTGACTGATCGATTCCATATGGTTGTATTATAACTATAATTATCATGTCTGAATATGTGCGGGTATAATGTAGTGTACACATATTGATGTATATCGCAATTTAAGGCCAACTTCTAATAAATTTGTAGAAGAATAGAAGGAAACATAGTTTTCCTAATATTTTTCCTTATTTATCACGAACAGGATTAAAGGTATGGAAGAAGACATGTGTGGCAAGACCAATAAAGATAAGGGCGATAATGATGATGATACCGTTAAGCATTATAAATGTAATTTTGAATGAAACTATACTTCTACAAAACCCCTCACCTTTCACAACAAAATTAAATCCACAAACACAGGCATAAAAATAGTAAAACATGACAGTTAACCATTAATAATGATAAATGTGAGGTACACATAGTAGTATTCAACCGACATCGACAACGCGACGCAACGTCTCGCTCCGCTGGTATTGAAAACGATGCTTGTCAATGAGACACGGACAGCGGGACGGCTCCATTCGAACGTGACAGTTCGGAAAATGTTGACTTTGATCTTAGATAAACCAGCGAGGATGTAAATACTAGATTGTAAACAGTAGTTTTTGCTAGCGATGACTTAGAACATTAAGATGACCGTGGTTTTATAAGAACGATAGAGGAAGATTGTGTTAAGGATGTGCAAACAATGTTAGATCATCATTTTGAATTATCACAGCCTCATCTGGCTTAGGTTAAGATTAGAATATACGACAGATAAGCTTAGAAAGCGACTGATATTTAACTTCACATCACAACTATCGAAAGTACTGCACATAAAAATGGAGCAATACATGTGGTTGCATTATAAAACCGTGTACGTTGCCAGGCACGAGGAAATAAGACACGACTCCCCTTCAGTTTCCATGCTGTTCCATAAAATTGTTGGAAACCCGCCTGTCTGCTCCACTTAGAAATGCATCGGGATCGAATCGGATCGGAGTACGGACGATGTGATCAATATTCTTCTATAAGGAGTAACATAGCTTTTTGGAAATAGCTTGGAAAGGGATGCTCTATCTATTTCAACATCATGCTATTCAATCGTGCAATCCGGAGGAAGTGTTCAAAGTTAATCTGCTTCAATCATTATTACCGCATTTAAACTTTAATTACAGTCACGTTTGAATACATAAATAAAAAAGTATGAAACCTGCACGTAAATATTTTGTAAAATGTTTGTGTCACGATAAAATAGACGTAAAATTTTTGCTTTGGAGACATTCAAACACGACTCGATGTTTTAAAATAGAAATGTGGTCAGATGTAAGTGCCAATCATGCAATTATTGTTTGCATCATCTATAATTTTGAGAGCATACATGACTATTCTACCTATTATAATATTGATCGAGCAAACATGATTTAAAGTCAAAGTCAAAAACGTTTATTTCAATTATGCCATTAAACGGCACTTTTGATCGTCATCATTACATTTAAAATAACATAGTGACTCTACTGTCCATTCGGAAGGGTAGATTCTTATGGAGAAGAACGGACAAGAAACTCCATAGTTACTCTTTTCAAATCAATGTTTTTAAATAGCCAAATAAATACATTACTAAATAAATTATGATGGAGATCAAATAACTATTTATCCAAAACCAAATAAACATGCTGGAGAAAATCCTAGCCTCAGATGTGTTCGATAAATAGATACAGTAGATATAGTACTGGTATGAGATATGAGGAGCACTAATGCAAATAATAAGTTTATTGACGACTAGACAATTTTTAAAGAACATTATCTTTCAGCCAAACCTGAGAAAGTAATGACAGTTATCCAAAGACAGGAACTGAAGCCAAAAATCATAAGAAACAGGATCTCGTCTCACCTCAGTTACCAGTAATAACGTGAACGACAGTCAGGTACAAATATTGTTCTAATCTAACACATCGGCCATCATGTTTGCATAGTTATGACGTCACGCAGGTCGGGTAGTCACAATATTTGATTTCAATATTTGCAAGATTGTTTAACAAACTCCCAGTAGACTGAATAGTTTATAATAACTTGGGATTCCAATACATGTTTCATCAGCTGTTAAATCAACTTTTTTATTTATATCTTCAGATGCAACAATATTATCTGAATGGGTTATTTTGTTATCGAAACGACAAGTTGGAATCTCTAAACATGTTCTTCTGTCATCGGTTGCTTAGTAATGACGTGGCTTTACACATGTTTACTTTCCCAGGCCCCCCTAGTATTTTCCTTATTACAGTCATTTGGATTCGCACCTATAGTCATGGGTTTAACCCAACGTTTTTCAAGATTTCCTGTTTCAATCAGATCTTTCTAGTTCTCGTTAATTATCTGTTAACTCTGTTAAAACATAATTATAGTAAAATTCATCTTGTAGGATAGAAAAGTTATTGTTTCTACAAATAGAAAAAACCTTGACCAAAACGACGTGTATGAGGAAAACCATAAATCCGCAAACCCAAGGTCTACGGAGTAATTAAGGTGGACATTAGTGAATATGGCCAAAACCAAGCCAAGCCTCACATCAGGTAAATCGAGGCCACGATATTGTAATTCGACGAGAATGGAGCACAAAAATGAGCAGTCGTTTAGCAGATATCCGATAATTACTTGAGATGTTTCAATGGAGTTAAATTGTACATAATATTTTTGAGGAACTAGTGGAAAACATAAGATATGTTAGAAAAAAAACAATAAGGAAATGTTTAATGATTTAGAATAATAATAAGAATAATATTTAAATTATTATCGACATTTTTCTGAAATTATTTGATGGAGTAAATTGTGCAAACCAACAGAATTTCTATCCCACGCACAAAATGGCAAAAAGTGGCCTCATTTCCGATTCAATCATTTCGACTTAAGTAAATAAAATCGGTTCCCCTTTTTATCTTATCCATATTGACCGGTCACGGAGCGCGCACAAATTGGATTAGTAACTGGAACACGCAAAAAATGGCTTCCATTAGAATCAAATAATATAGGTACTATTCAAAACATGCTGTTACGTTTAGCAAAACAAATGCAGATGAAAAATTGTACACTCCCAAATTACGTTGCTCGGGCAACGAAAGATAACCTCAGTTTTTATCACAACCTCAATTCCGCAGTTCTATTTTTAAAACTCTCAATCACAGACAATAGCACCAATTTCACACTTCACTTTTTAATTTTTTCGTATTTTTGTAACAAAACGTGGCCCAGGGTTTGAGCCGGCAGCCTCAGCACTAACTGAATTATCAATTGGGGACACACAGCTGATTAAATACAAGATGAAATGGTCCTAAATAAAACCAAATCTAAAATAGAACCTTATTCTCATAAAGGAAAAGTAGAAAGTGGTGGAAATGGAAACACTAGGAACCCTGTCGTTGTAAGTGGGGTAGGTCGACGCGCATGCGTGTGCTATCACAATGGACCATCGAAAACTTGTCTAAGCATTCGAATCTAAGTCTTATTTCCTAGGTAAAAAGGCTGATAACTGAAAAGAAGTCACAACGCGCGTGCGTGTAGCTGCTGTAGAGTAGTAAATATTTGAAATATTTTGTTTGATGATTTACAAACAGTAACCAAGGAAATGTAAGGCAGTTGTGTACATAATACGAGGTTGATTTACTTAGAAGTTACAACCGAAGCAGAGAATAATGTAGAGACAGACAAAAAGATTAATGAAATGGAAAATTCCATGGAATTAAATAGATTCGCTTCATTGAAACAACCTAATAGCATTGTATTCGTTTAAGTTAGTTAAGTAGCGATTCCAATCCAAAGCTGAACATGGAGGGTAAGAAACAAATCGAAAACATTGCAATTTTGCAAAAGGCTTGGAAAGGTCAAACGAATTAGAATACGAAAACAAAACCTTTCAAGATTTGGCAAGGGTAAGCCCCAGGGGACACGTGATTTCTAAGTGTCGCGTTTTTTAGCTTTTTCTACTCCGATTTAATTTTCTTTTGTCTCATCCCGAAAAAGTTCGTCTTAGTTTATATCAATGAATAGCTATTTCATCATCAAAAGGCAAACTATTCACCAGCTAATCAAGTGGAACCCTAAACAGGTATTCACCGGTCAACAAGGTTACCGATGATGTAATATTGACATCATGTACCATTCAATTCAATGGATGGCACATGTACAAGTCTAATATGGCCTTCGATGTCACATTGATTGGATGGTCCTTATTGATGATTTTATTGTCTGGGTTTAACTTAATGGAATCTGTCAGAGGAATAGCAAGCTGGTTTGATGGATTTTTTTAAGGTATTGTTGTTATTGTATCATGGTTTTGTTTTGTAGCAACTGAGATGACGTCTCATAGAGAAATGTAGAAGAACAACACAAATAAATTGGAGTAAGGGTAGATAATGATGATTTTTTTCGTTTTGGATTTAGAATTTGTTGAAACAACAGCCGATTTTGCTGACTATGCTGTGCATAATATTATGAATCAAAGTCAACATCAAGTTTTTCGAACGTACAAGTTACTGGCACACGTTTCTAAGGTTACGAATAAATTAGTGGGGAATTCCACAAGCAACAGAAGAATTTTAATTACATTCTTGCTGATGGTACACACAAAAAACCAAGCTGTGCATATTGACAAAATTAATACGCAGCAGTATTTCCAACTTTGACAAAAGTTTTCTGGGCATTCATGTTGAAAGTACAAACAATATTACCTACCTCTAGCCTCATTTTGATACTTCAGACACAATATTATCAGTATTGTTTTTACCCATGCATAGCCCCTTTGTTACTTGAATACAAAACAAACCGCTTAAATTTTGTTTTATTTCAAGCATCATTCTGGCATTATGGACACCGATTCTGAAAACCTTTTCCTTTAAACTTTTTGTTTCCTCCGATCAGTCACCATCGTCCATTGCACCTCGTCCCAAGTCGTCAAGAGTTCAAGACACTGCCAATCAAATTCAACGTCAAAAACAACTTTTGAATGCTGTATTTTTATGATCACCATACATGTCATACAAACGTCAATCCATTGTCACAGGCTATTACATTCGACAGTATTCCATTCATTGCATTATGTACCATCTTTATGTTATCTCGAAATCGTTTTATGACAGTGAACTCCTGTTATCTATGTGGGCGAATATTAATTATGTTAATAACGTTATCTTCTGTACCACTTTCTAGATAGGTATCAAGGGTTCTGAGAATGATATAGAGAAAATATTGTTTGTTGTTATTACGTCCTGTTGAGCCACCCATGTGGAACACGATTGTTGGAATGTTATAGCTACTGCGTGAGATCCCGGATCAGATTAGATTAGACGTATCTGTTTTCCCATGGCTGTAAGCATTCAACGATGCTCTGTGAGCACGCTTGTTAACACTCTTAAGTTCACGACCAGGGGGGCTACTCTCTAAGCCCGAAGTCCGTAGTTTCGGGCTTAGTTGCGGGCGTATTCTACTCCGTATCACGTACAGACTTACGATTAGTCCCGAACCTGAACTTAGAATGAATGACAACACGATTTAACAGTAACTGTCAAATCGTGTTGTTATTAACTCTAGCGGAGTAGAATACGCCCGCAACTAAGCTCGTAACTACGGACTTCAGGCTTAGAGAGTAGCCCCCCTGGAATAACAGACTCCGGCAGCAAATTCCATTTTTTCGCTGTATGTTATATTCGACCACCTACTCGTAGGTGACCAATATTTATAACCTTGCCAATATCCACCACGATTGCTAAAAGAGCAACCAGCCATTAATCTGAGTGCAATTATTCCATCTTTAGAGACATAGCGACTGGTGCATGTCGACGATGAAGACAATTCTACGCTTGTTCTAATCGATCACCAATGGCACGCATGACAGTATTTTAAAACACTATTTACCATATTCACATGCAAATAGGCCATGCATTTGTCTGTTTACGACCATAAGCATAGAATTGCAATAAACCTTTAAAGGTATTTTCTGCATGCGTAATGAAACAACATTATAAGTTTGAATGGAGTGATTTAAGGATGGCATTGGAATAAGCTTTGCAAAAGCAATACGTCCAGGGTAAAGAATCTCTGAAGCTCTCTTTACAGTCGGGTCACGAACTGGTAGGCACAAAACAAATATTTCCAGGACGTGTAAAACCTACTGCATGTATAGAAGAATGGTTTGGAAAAGCTCTGGCCGTCGTCGTGTTTCATTTTAACATAATATATCATCTATTAGTTGACCCGCGCAACTTCGTTTGCGTCACAATTTTCATTACTGCTCCTCTCCTATTGGTCTTAGCGTGATGATATAGCCTATAGCCTTCTTCGATAAATGGGCTATCTAACATTGAAATAATTTTTCAAATCAATTAAACAAACAAACAAACAAACAAACTCTTCAGCTTTATATATTAGTATAGATGATAGGATTGATAGTTTTCAATGATAAGTAAACGTGAAGGCCAGTTCTCGTATTTGTGGGCGTACGTGTTGCGTTTGCTTGATTGTCGTTGAGATGATTTAAATGCTTTTAAGGTCCGATAGATCTTAATCTTGTCCCTTCTATGCCATCTCGTGAGTGCTTTCTCTTATGTGATAGGGTAATTCAAATAACAAAGCAATTAAGGTTTATAACCCCAAAAAAAAAGACGTGTGGCACTCCGAGACTGCCGCGGTAAAGCTATTGCATAGCATTTTTTATCAACTTATGCAATTATAATTATATATTTATTTTATTTATGCAGTATTTTTGTTTCTTTGTTTTTTTTTTTTTGGTATTAATTCAAGTTACACTTTGAGCTAAAAAAAAGTAAAACTAAAAAGTATCACCGCTGTGCCGGTCGGAGTGGGAGGTGTTTGGTTTTTTTCGTTACGGAATTTCTGGATTCGGTCTCCACGCACAAGGCCCGCGATAGAAGCTATGCAATAGCTTAATAACAAAAACCAAGGTTTATAATAGAAGTAAGACTAGGAATCATACAAAAACTTTACGGGATCTTCCCATTTCTAGACTAATCACAATCGCTAAATACAGTACCAAATTCCTCTCCACCACCATTTCTTTTATTTATAAAAGCAATCAAGGTTTCGAGAGCAGTGTCCGGCATTCTAGACATAGTATGTTGATAGAGACCTAGATGATTTGTTCTAAGGAAGGAAACCTCATAATGTAAGCACCATACGCGCGTTTAGTTCGTGTTGCGCATTCTTAGGACATCCGCGATTGATTGACATTGTAGATCGCTGGGGAACGTTACATTGTAAATATTTGTAGTGGTTGAGTTCATTGAGACTGGCGCAAGACTTTCAAAGATGACTGTTGTTCTTCTTGTCGCTAGCACGACAGGTTTTTTTTTAAAATTTGGGTGGCTCAAAACAGTTCCACGGCAGCAAATAGGAGGTGCAGCATGGTTTATAACTCGGCTCCACATCCATAACTGATTACTGTTTAGAAAATAATTGGGCCAGCATCTCAACTAAATTAGAAAAAAAAGATAGGGTGTGACATCATCTGGCTTGGTAAATTTGGTACATTTTTACCAAGCCATATGACGTCACGCGTGTCTTCAACTAGCTGAATCCTCTTTTTTATTTGTATACATGAAAAAAGCAAAATACGTGTCCAATATTTTTTGAAAATCTATCATACGGACTAATTTGATTTTTTTAATATAATACCCGATTGATTCAGACGAAAGACATTCACTATTGGACAGAGGTCACTCCCAAGCGTCGCCACACCGGCCCAATGCTCTGGAGACCGCAACGACCGTCACCAGGCCCTCTGTCAATTTCATACAAACCTACCTTAATAAACTTTAAGCATCAACCAATTAAACACTCTTTCAATTGCAGCATCGGCAATGCGTAATCAATAAACCCAAACGTGCACAAAATTTTTAAGCGCTTTTTTCGCTATAAAGCAATTAAGGCATGATTACCCGCTTTTTGCAGCGATTGCAGTCAGTAAACTAATCGGATAGTGCTAATTGAAGTATAATCAGATCCAGCCGACCTTGACCGACGAGACTGACGTAATTTAAAAGTTGGTTTTACGCAGTGATCTATTTGCTAATCGCTTTTTCGCTCAAATCGACTTGGCGTATCGTACAATTCGTACGTCCGATTAGTCTACTGCTGACTATACTATAGGTATCTTTCAAGTTATGTTTTAATACAAGGCTCTCCGCATCCTACAACTAGATCATGTTCCTTGGGGTCGGCGCATCACGTTTTTTTCTTCCATTCTGACCTATCAGCCGTCACGCTTTCATTAACTCCTTTTTCTTTCATATCGCTCCTCAAACAATCTATCCATCTTTTCTTTGGTTTTCCACCAGTTTATTCCCCTTTTATTAGTATTGATGATGGTTCAACTGGCTGGCGAGCTCCTTATTTCTAAGGCAGTGTCGTGCTGCACCTCCTATCCTGCCCTCTGTGAAAAATTTAGCCGAAGTGGTTCTGCGGGCTGCCATCAACGATACTGTGGAATGTTTTGAGCCACCAAAATATAAATAACTGTCATGCCAGCGACACGAAGAAGAATAATGTAGTTTCGTAAGAATAACTACATTCAACAGAGATTTTTCATTCCTTTTTTGGTTATTTTATTGTTAAAAATGTGATTAATCGGTAAGTTATCAAGTTGCTATTTTTGTCAGTAGCGGCACTTGTAGATATTAAATTCTTAGAGCATTAACCGGCTTAACCACAATGCTTTCGATGCTATTTTATCGCGTGTTTGTAGGTGATACGGATTACTTAATATGATTACAAGTTGTTGAACAGTACCTATTGTAATAAATGAGTGATGCAATCAGTAAATTGTCTTGTAGTTGCTTCATTTTAATAATAACCAACCCATCTTCAGCAAAGGTAACTTACAATTAACCAACCTAGATTCTACTAATTGGAAATACTTGTTTCTGCTGAACAATTGATTCTAGGAATAGAATGATGATCAGAAGTTGCTATACGACCTCTATATTATCATTCAATGTCTCGTAAAGTCAATGATCTACATGACCATCTCACGTTATTGTAAGCAATTTTATCAATCGTGCTCCTATTATTGCAAATCCAACTATATACTCTGCAGATTAAGCATCAAAGTTGATTGTAGGCTGTAGAATTTGGTGGTGCAATTAAAGTAAAGGTAGATAATAAAGTGTAGGCAATAATTAAATTAGCATAGTAAACAATGATGTGGTGGGTTAACGCCGGCGTCTGTCGGCCATAGATCAGCGATGAATAAGTAATAGACAATCAGTCACGCACGCACGCTCCGAGGTGCTCCAACAAACGTGTACTAGCGTGTTCTTGGGAACAGTCGGTGAACGACAAAGGTCTTCACTGCCCTGGACGGCATAATTTTCTACATTTCTCATGAATATTTAATAGAATGTACCGTTTTCTCGAGTAGTCTGAGGCTTCTTAGAAGGCTTCAGGGTTTAAACAAAAACAGGGTACAAAAAAAATTGGGGTTAGCTAGACCCATATTTAGTGGATCTAAACTAAAAAGATCCTCATCTTCAACTTACCTACTATTTTTTAACTCTTTGCTGGATTTCTACATTTGGCAGTTTGTGAACCTGTCTTCACCAATGGCAATGCTATTGTACTTGTTAAGCCAGCTGCCAATACAGTGGAACTTTTGTCACATTACGACTCTCAATAATTGCGTAAAAGGATGTTCTCAATCGCATCTATTAAATTCTTACAACATCGTGAACTTAGAAGTATTGTCTCCTCGTCTCCAAAACTAACGGTGTTCAATGTCGCGGTAATTCGCACCTTGACTACAGAGTTCAAAGTGCGATAAAAGACAACAATTTAGCAAAACTGCAGTTATTCTGTTACGTCACTGAGAAATCTTATAGGTGTAACCATGGTTACTTCTTGACATCCATTCAGTGTCGATTACCGTTGATTGTAGCTTGCATAAGCTGCAGACTTGAGGAAATCATTACGACTGATTGCTAGTACTCGTATATTTTTATTGACATTCGTTTTTGTACGAGCGTCTTCCGGATGAAAGTTCATGCCTTCCACGGTTGGACATTCTATAATTTCTCTTCGTGTTTCTTAGCTGGCACTACTGTCTCTTGGAAGTACTCAACGATAACACTGAAGGAATGATTTGCAGGATTTACAAGGGTTTACATAAGATTGACTCAGAATCACAGTGCATTCATATCAAGTAGGTATTAGATTTGATCCAGCTTATCTCTCTAAGACAATACACTTAATAGTTTCTTGTACTAACAGATAGATTAACTTGACATATTTAGGTGCAATGCCAATTTACTTAAGAAGCAAATATAATCAGGCCAAAAAAGGCAGAACAATGAATTGCCATATCTGATCTAGAATCTATGAGCAGATCAAGTGCGCACGCGTCACGTGGGCGCCATATTGGCAACATGGCTACCGGGCCAGGGTCGACAATCATAATTACACACGACAGCGGTATCCGATGACAACAGTTGCACAATCACAATGAGTCGTTAATTCAATTGTTGGTGCTTTGAAATTGCTGCCGTTTTTAGATCTTTTAGACCGAAAGACTACTATTCGACCACCAGGAGTGCTAAGAAGTATCGTGTTAACCCAGTGCCTGAGAACTGGAGGACAGATGGCAGATCCACCTGGTAAAATATTGGTATTCAACTGCACCCGGTTTGAAGCCAAACCTAACAGGTTTGAGATAAGGCAAGAACATTGATTGAAATATTTTTTATGCCTTCAGAACCTGGACAATGGATATGGAGCAACAACCTGCACTAACCTGCGCACGATTGGATGCAGTTGAAAGGTCAATGGGCAGCGGATTAGACGGCTGCATTGAAAGGACCAGTCGGTCAGTAACCTGTTTGACCGGCAAAACGAATGCGGGATTGTGACCTTATTTGGTCATTGGCTTTACCTTATGGACTGGCATTATCTCTGCAGACGCTTTTCAGATCCGATCAAAAGGCCTGATTTGTATGTATGAGGAATCGTTATCACTGATTGGTTTGTAGCAGACTTTGAAGTAATCTGTATTGCGATGTAAAGCAATAGTTCAAGTCAAAGTTTAAAACGTTATCATGGAAAACCTTCCTCTACTTATTAATAGATATACTCGTTGGTATTGTCAGTTTGGCACTAGCGATTTGACTTGCAGAAAACATTGTTGTTATGGACAACTTGGTGATTTACAGAACGTGCGTATAGAAAAACGGACCTCTTATAAGGGTTTTGTTACTATTGTCTCTGTTTGTGTGTCCGTCTGTCGCAGTTAATTTTCTCCTAATGCACCGAATCGAGGAATCGAGTCAGTAGTTTAGTAATCATAATGAACTTCTTTGACCTAAACTCGGATGCGTTACGAAAACAAACAAATTTTGAGTACATGGTCAGTTTTGGGGGTTAAATGAAAGAATGAAGAAAATTGATAAGTCCTTCTTTATCTCCGAAACTACTGAGCCTAAAATTTGGTTTGTCTGCTAACTGAGGTCACTCCCACCCCATCCCACAGGAAATGATTCCCATCAAAACAGAAAACAAAACTTTCAACGGGAAAGGTCTCATTAGCCGAGTGGTTGTAAGCAACCACGCGGAACGTCACAGGTTCGCTTCCTGCGCAACAAAACGCAGGAAACCGCCACCGGAAGTCAGGTGTGGCGCGCATGCGGGGTTATTGTCTGACCTAATGGCTTGCGTTAATCAAGGTTTTTGCTTGTCTATAAATAGGTACAATGCGACCCCACTTTCATGTGGGCATCGAGAACATTCGGTTAAGAACTACGTATATGGAACTTGTTGAGAATACTGGTATTCATCTGAATCCGGTTTGACTGGAAGCCGACTCCAATATTATTGGGAAAAAGGCTGGGCAATATGATGTTGATGTGGAACTTGTTGCACAATTATTCGTAAGAGTTACCGTGGCCCTGAACGCAAAGGGCATCTTGAAGTAACACGGGTGGGCTCTAGTACAAATCTCTCGCTCCGCCCAGAGCGGATCATTATTTATTGACTTCTCATTTAAAAAAATAATTAAATTACTTCATATCCTTTGATTGAAGTTCCACAGAATCTATCAACAAGATGGACTCTGGGGATTGGCAAAAGAAAAAGACTACCTCTTTCTTAATATCCTAATCATAATGAGAGAAGAGATTGAAGAATACAAATGTTATGAAGATGTGGAGATACGATTACTATTATTACTATTTACTACGATTTGGAACTCTGTGGTACTTCATATCACATGATAATAAACTTTTCTATGGAGGCCAAGATTTAGAAATCAATTGTTATAATAACTACATTAAGTTGTGGTGGCAATTGGAATGCTTAAATGTTTAGCGTTCTCCGACTGTATCGGCGGCTGATCGGCTTTCAGTCTGACCGAAACTGCTGACTTATTACCAGTACTTCGCATGGAACGACTGTCTATCTACAGCTCCTGCAACCTCTCTGTGCGAGCAAGTGGACTCCGCGGTCCCTGTGTGCTGCGGGATGGCTTCACTACTTCATCCAGTAAGATATGGAAAGTAATAGATATTTTAATTAACTATTTTAACTTAAGCTCGGTCGCGTTACGAAAATTGATAAGTCCCCCTTTATCTCCGAAACTTCTGAGCCTAAAATGTTTTGTCTGCTAACAGGGGTCGCTCCCAACCCATAGTCGAGATATCCATATCTCGACTTCCGCAGTTCTGCCTAGTCTTTTAGGAAGTACAAGCGAGGTAGTATGTTATTATATTGTAAGAAAGAGACTTCGTGCAACCTTCTGGGCGTGTTGAGAATTAAACAAATGCTAATGAGTCTTCTCACGTGTATACAAGCATACACTATCGCACAAGAGTATTTATAAACATAACACATGTATTGTTTGTAAAGGAAAACTTAGTGAAAATTCTCCGTTCATGCATAGTATATTATTTGTTTTGAACTACGACTCAGAACGTTTACGGAAATCACGTTATTTGTTATTAATAAATTGGACGTGACTCTTTCGCTTTCTACAAGTGAGGTCTCGAGGGAGACCATATACTGGGCTGAACATGTGCATCCAGTACATGGTCAAAACAGACCACCAAGAATAACTTTAGGCGAAGAAGAGGAATGTTGACTCCATCAACAAGATGGGAGCTGAGGAAAGAAAAAGTCAGATGACCTATGTGCAGCAGACAGAAACTTTTTCCTTCACAGTACTTTTCATGCCTTTATATACTTTTCTATGTAGCGTTTCGAAGTGCTGCTCAATCTATTAATATTCGCAATATTATTCCAATCATACAGTTTCACACTCCTTCCATATTCAAATTTCGCGTTAATCAGCATCAGATAGTATGACGATGTTCCCACGGACACGCATTTTGCAGCAAGTTCCCTCGCCCTATGACATTGTATTAAGTTTATGTACAGTCGATAATACAAGCGTTTATAATTACTATCTAGCCAGCAGATTTCTTAATGAGTGTTGTATACTCTTTTGGCTGATATGAAGGTTAAGATGATGTGCCACCGGTACATGGTGGACATCCTACTCACACGTCAAAACGTTTTGGGAACACTTTCATAATGAGAGGAATTCCCTGCCAGACTCTGTGTTTCCTGATAGCTACAACCTGGGAGTCTTTAAGTTAAGAGTGAATGGGTTACTTCTAGGCAAGCGTGCTCCATTTTCGACCACATCATCGCTTACCATCAGTTGAGATAGTGGTCAAACGCGTGCCTTTCAATAGTAAAAAAAGTGTTCCTTAGTTACTGGGTTGTGCAGGTCAGTTAGGCAGCTGCTCCATGTGAAGTACTGGTATTGGCAGTTATAAGAATCAAGAGGCTATTTGAATGGACCACAATGAATCTAAAACACAACGACTATTTCTCCTTGACGAAACAGAAACCAAGCTCAACAGAAGCGTGGTTGGGAAAAGGCTATGTAAATTATGAATCTTGATGAAAGCAAAGTGCAGAAATTGAAAGGGTCAAGCAATATAAATATTATAAATATACGAAAATGCAAGGAAATTAGAGGCAATTTGAAGTTTTGAACCTTTTGCAAAGAGTAAGGCCACTCACTGAACGAAAAATTAAAATAAACTGTTTGTTAATAAAACCTCTATTTAAATACAATTTAAGAGACAAAATAAAGTGCTATAATTATACACGGTGTAATTACGGACTTACCGTATTACATTTAATAAAAATAACTTTACGCATACAACGGTAGTAATGCGCCGTAATTATGGTACTTTAAGAACAAAAAATTAAAATAACTACTTATCAAGTTCACGTTAACACCAAATCGGGTGACTGCTGCCATTACACAATGACATAAATATTAGTTAAATTGTGCTTCGCCGATCTTTCTTTTTTTTTACATGGGTAATAATCAAAATGACTCTTTCCACACTGGGCGGGGCGAAAGGGATTATCAGACTCTTTTCTGACCCATCCGTGTTCCTCCGCGGTGATTCTTTCGAACAAATTCCGCAACCCTGGCAGGCACTGGCCCTAGCGGGCCCCGTCTACTGTACTGACATATCTTTGATGCGTCGCCGCTCTGCCAACAGATTCAATTCATATTTATTTCGTGCTTTCTTTTCTGGTACCAGTTTTTTTTTGCGTATTTTTATAGCTAAGTTGTAGTTGCTTAACGATTCCACTCCAACAAAACTACATGGCCGTTACTGCTAATTTTTTCTAACGATTGATTGAATGATGTATTTGTTTATAAACTGATCAACTATGGATTAAACAGGGAGAAACACAAACCAAAACAGACGGTTGCTAAAATTAAACAAACCTACTTTTGTTCCTGACAGTACAAAGTTGCATGCAAAGCTAATTACAAAAACAACCATGGGAAACATGAACAATTAAATATGATTTTTATGTCTTCATGAATACGAGACCTTTGCGTTTTACTTGATAACCGTAATAACGGGTAACTGGTGGGTTTAATAACAAAGGTTATATGATATTGTCAACGGTGTATAATTTATTATGCGGACTGTTTTTGTTGACTAAGGCAGATGATGAGTTTTTTTATTGAATAAACAACTGTGGAGGAATGTTTGCGTGCTGAACTTGGTTATAATGGCTTATGTTAATGATCATCATTAACTCGTTAGTCTGTAAACGTTCATTGTTGCAACGTAGGTATTTAACATTTCGCTACATTTATTAGGTTATGAACCAATTGTTAGTCACGCTTAGCAAGGGAATTAGTCGCATCGAATTTGATGTTATAAGGTGTAGAAAGGAAAAGCAGAAACTTGATCTAAGTAGGCCGTATCCTTAACTAAATAGTTATAAGGATAGATTTGTTCTAGAAGTAAGGAATCATGAGGGATGAAACTTTTGGAGCATAAGAATTCTGGCCTACACACTACAATTCGCTGTAGCGAAGGACACCGCGTCCTTAGTGTACCAAGGACCTAAGTTTTCAGAAAGATGGTCTTGGGCATATTTTTTCTCATTTTTATCCGACTCATATCCGACCCAGAACATAATTCATCTTCCAAACAGTAATTTTACTTTTACTCCATAAAAACCAGACATAGCAGACTACTTCTCCAGCGTTCCGTGCGATAAGTTTCATACCCCGCGCATGAATAAAATTAAAAACAAATCAAATCTGCCGCGCTAGCGACAAGAGCAGCAAGAATGTTCCATGTTCACCGACCCAACCTCCAACGCGGCAGTTGCACGTTCCAAACAGTAGATCCTATGGAGCAGAACGTGCAAGAAACTCCATGGACACTTTTGTATCAGTGTATAGTGTAGCGTGTGGTACTCACTGGCATGGTCGTCGTGCAACAGATTGTGGTATCTGTGCTGCTTCTCGGGCGCGTCCAGCCTCATCATCACGCCGGGATTACCACCACATAGCGACTATGCTGGAACAACGGAGAATAAAGATTAGATATAAAGTCGGCAAGTTCAACCGGTCGATTCTGCAAAAATCTCATTGTGAACATTTACTGAGTGCTTAGAATTCTACATAGGTGCTTAGAATTGCACCTATGTAGAATTTCCATACTAAGCACCTATGTAGAATGACAAGTGTCAGATTTTTACAAATATCGTGAACAGTTTTAGAAGTTATATTCTGTCAGCGAGAACGATTGGTATAGTCAAAAATGAGAAGATTGATCACACGACATTTTGGTAGCTCAAGTCAATTTTTTTGACTAAGTTATATCTGATTATCTCTTTATCTAGGGACTCTCGAAAATACCAAACACTACAGGTCTTCCATTTTAAAATCTATAAGAATGGGATCTAAGTATTTGTTGGAGCTAATCTAGTAAAATAATACAGTGTAAGAAACCAGCAGGACGAGTCGAGAGTGAACAAAAAAGAGGACAACTAGGTTTGGCCGTCGCAAAACACGCAGAGTTCAAATTGTACGAGTACGTGCCAAAACTAGACCGCACGAAAGAGTGTCAATAATTTCTACACAACATACAATTTGTATGTCAAGGCTACATAAATAGATGGCTCTTCAAACACGCCTTGTTGAATCCAAATAAGTAGATGGTAGTGTTGTATCATAAAAACAGCACAAACTAGAATGTCAACAGCTGCTTAGCTACTTAACACTTGAGGCAAATAGTAAATAACACTAGGCAACACGCAAAACATGGTGAATTGCGCAGATAATTAATTATGTGCTTATATCAGACAGAAAACAATTACCTTCATCACTTACAGAAAACATTTTTTTTTTTCTCAGAAAAGCAAGATATTATTAAGCAGTTATTTTGGAGGAACCTCTCCAATATCTTGTATTTTTTAAAGACTTTAATTTGGGAAGTCGGTGTTAAAATACAAAATACGAAAAAACAACCAAAGACGATATCCGAAGTTAAAGTTTTTTTTTGGAAGTCGTTTGTATTTTTGGTAACAGTTTTTTTTTTTTTTAAAAAGTGCCGTTCATTCACTATGTCTCGATTTTACTTTAATGTTCCGAATTAATTTTCCTAAGTTGTTATTTCCATGATGATGAATACAAATGAGATCTAGGAGGATTTTTTTTTACTCCGCCTATGGCGAAGCGAAATAGAGAGTTTGAGAAACATGTATGTATGTTTTTGTTGCTAAGTACTTACCTACAACACAATCTTCAAGTTCAGTAATTCAATTAGCTACCACACCCACATTTGATAAGGATTTGTAAATACTTTCGAAACATCAGATAACTTCGAGTGGGTTGCAAAAAAACTTGGCTTGCTTCACTTCAGGTTGTTGACCGACTGTTATTGGGAAATTCAATTGATGCGATTGTTCTTTTATTGTTTTGTTTGCTTTTTAAGTTAGTTTGTGACCCTGGGATTATGGTACTGGTATTACTGAAGTGGGTCTTTAGTGGGTGTGGTGGGCAAATAATGAAGTAAGTATCTGTGCAAGTCAGTCATTGGTTTTTAATATTTTTATTATTTAACTCACTCATCCTTTTAAAATTAAGAGTCAAGAGCAAACCCAATGCAAATAAAAAAAAAAAAAATTGCGTGATTGAATTCTAGATCTCGTCTTATCAAAATTATAATAAAACTAGTTGACTCGCGCAACTTCGTCTGCTCCGCTCCTATTGGTATTAGCGTGATGATATATTATAGACTTCCTCGATAAATGGGCTATCTAACACAAAGAATATTTTTAATCCGGAACACTAGTTTCTGAGATTAGCGCGTTCAACCAAAAAACAAGCTCATCAGCTTCATATATTAGTAATAAAAATTATGTTGGCAAAATTAGTCTATTGACAAAATTCTAATAAAACTAGAAATAAGAAATTAACGTTTTACAGCTTTCAGCGGATTTTACGGCAAAAGAAATCACACTTCAACGAAGCAATAAATCATAAAAAATAAATTAAACTACATTCATCACTGTAATAAGTAATCAGTCTAAACTAGACGAGAACGTGAGCAAGTAAATTAGCTGAACATTCAGAACTGTTTATTTAGATCATTATGTTATTTCTAGCTCAGCATCGCGTTTCGCACGAGGCTTTTAATTTATTAGTAAAGTAAAATGTTTCGTTTCCAAATTAAAAAGTTAAGTAGCACAAGATTTTATTATTTTAATTTTATTAAAATAATTAACTTTTACCCGCGGCTTCGCTCGCATTCATAAACATACTTCCATCCCATCTATCTCTGTATCAAAATTCATCAAAATCGGTTCAGCGATTCAGGCGTGAAATATCAAACTTATAATACTTATAATAAGTACTAGCTTTTGCCCGCGACTTCGTGCGCGCATATCCCGTTTTTCCGTTCCCGTAGTAATCGCAGGAAATCCACTCTTAGTGCACCCATTTTTTTACGATGGGAAATCATCAAATGACTCCTCCCGCACCTTAGCGCACCCCTACACTCCCAAGGAACCTACATGCCAAATTTCAGCTTTCTCGACCAGTAAGTTGTTTTGGCTGTACGTTAAAAGTCAGTAACGGAAGAATTTATATTTTAGGATTAGTTAGGACTAGAGAGGATTAGTTTATAAAAGTAATTAAGTAATTACATTAATGGTATAATTTAGATGCCGAATAAGGATTAACCTAAAATCCGATTATCCGTCGTTTTATTTCTTTTAGTCATAAGCATAAAATAACGCAAAATATGAATGCAAAAAAACACGCTCGACCCAAATCGATAAAACGTTTCTTTTTGCCCACTTTTACATTCGCAATCAGCGTCAGCCTAGATTTCATAATGAAATTGGTCAAAACAATACTGTTTTTGATAGCACTGTATTAAATTAAAATGACTATTTCTGTGGTAGGTGGTCTTATTACTCTGTAATTGGAGCATTTTACCGAGATGAAATCAACCTCGTTTTTATAAGAGAGCTAAAATGTGCGATGTTTTGTGAAAATAAATGTGAAAAAGTTTTAAACTTTGTCTTTAGACGTAGAGATGTACAATAATATTTATTAAAGTCGTCGGAGAAATTAATTTTTGTATCCGTTTTGCCCGACTTTTCTAATATAGGCAAAACGGATAGTTGACATGAATGTTCTTAGCATTACTTACAAAAAAATGTGGGATTTTCTTAATTTTAAGTAGGTACCTATAAAAACTATTTCTAAAAAATATTGACAACCATCTATAAATAAACTAAAGAAAGAAACAACTTGTCGACTGTTCACGTGACCAGAGAGCTGGACTTTTCTTCGGTCAAAGAATCAGCATTGCGATTCAGCGCGGCAATGCTGCCAGTGTTCTGGGCACTTTTGCCATTGACAGCGATGTGGATTATTTTTTTGATGCCCAATGATTAATTTTATTTTTTTATACGCGCTTGTACATAATTTCTTGTTAATTAGTAAGTTTTAGTGTATTTAGTTGTTTAATAAAATAATCGAATGGGTTGAAAGAAAAAAAAAATTGTCTTTGTTTACCATTATTCAGTTAATATTCGATTTTTTTCTAAAAACTATTGAAAATTTAAAGTGCAAAAATTAATTCATCAGTGTGCGTTAAAATTAATGCGTCTTGTCCAGCTTCTCATACATCGAATGTTTGACAGTAAAAATGTTGAATCAAACAAACACTTGACTTTGAAAAAAGGACCAATTGCCTTGATCCTAGTTCCATTGTCGTTAGTGCGTAACCTTGACAATGAAGACCATGATTAGCCGGAGGTAATTGGGCAAATTCGTCCATCAAAAATGTTGAATCAAACACTTGACTTGACAAAAGATCCAATTGCCTTGATCTTAGTTTAATTTTCGTTAGTGCGTAACCTTGACAATGAAGACTATGATTAGCCGGAGGTAATTGGGCAAATTCGTCCGTCAAAGAATATTTCAGTTGTTTCCTTCAGCAATTGGACAATAGGAGTCGGAAGTGTACTTCCTAGACATAATGGAAGGTGTTAAAGTTTATTACACCGATTTAGTTAGTAGAACCATTACATCATACACAACTGACGGTCATCCCCACGATACACAGGTCATCCTCAATAACGAATCTGTCAGATTTGTTTACTAAGCGTAGGATAAGGTCCATTCCAACAAACAAATCCTGCCAAATTCCTGTCTCTAAAAAGAACATCTACTGAAAGATCCCTTATTATTAGTTTAGGCCGTTAATTATCACAGAAGGGCTAATTTACAATGATATGATAGTTATGAGTATGACAACATCAAAAATATAAAATTCTTCAGTCTGGTGAGTGACTGAGTGACTGATAGACAATGCGCAGCCGAAACTACTGGTCGTAGAAAACTAAATTTTGGTTAGTAGGTTCCTTGGGGAGTGTAGGGGATCACAAAGGAAGAAGGAGGAAAGAAAGGGCGTTGATAGCTGCGACACAGTTGTAAACTTTTTGTAGCTATCATCGTTTTACTTGTATTGTGCCAAATGTTTATGTTCCAAATAAATAACTTTTTACTTTACTTCTTTTACTTTTACTTTACAAAGAGAGTATTTTCCTAAAATTCCTACGGGTACTGGAAAAACGACGTACCGCGCGTACGTCGCGGGCAAAAGATAATTTACAAATAAAATACCTATTTTGATTTTGTTATTTGTCTGCACAAATAGTGTTCTTTTTTTAAAACATCACATCAAGCCTAAAACTGAATTCAAATCCACAATGCAACGCAGAATCCGCGAGACACGCGACCGCGAGAACGATGCGACAACCTTTGTCGCGCTGTCGTGTTTCGTGAACCTTGTGAAGAAGCTTCCCAGTGGGGAAGCTAGTGCAATAATAGAACGTCTAGGTTTTGTACTTTAACCTCGTTTGCTTGCACTAACCAGTGTCAATATTACACAACAGTAGACACGTCAACTTGGATCGTGACCGTGAACGGACAGTTGATGAAAAACGTAAACAGTTACAACTGGTGTGTCAGGTTTTTCTATGAATTTAGTACATAAGAGGCCTAAATTACTGCAAGAAACCCAAAACAGGTTTTTGTGATGATCAATTGAAGAGGTGTTGGGCTTGGGTGTTGGCCGAATCCAGCTAATCCAGCTGGTAATACAGTAGTTCTTTTCCGATTCGCTTTTCACTTGTTTTACACTAGCACTTCGCCCGCGACTTCGTCCGCGATGCAACTTTCTTAAGGACCCTTAATTTTTTCATGTTATAAATATAGCCTATGTTCCTCAGGGATAATGTAGCCTTCTAATAGTGATAGATTTTTGAAATCGGTCCAGTAGTTTTTAAGTTAAATCGTAACAAACAAACAAATCTTTCCTCTTTATAATATTTATATTACCCTATAGATACTCGTAGACCGTAGTTACTGTTTAGATTACTTATGAACAATCAGCACCAGTGCCAGGCTTCCTTGAAAATTGGCATGAACCAAATGTTTGTCAGATAGCTAACGGTAGATTCTCAGGCAAAATGAAGATAAGCCTAGCCAGTGCTGCAGCATATGTTTGCGAATACGATATTGAATGTAGCGAATGATGCGTATCGTAGTAGTATGTGTTTCATTATTATTAAAAGGAACTCATTTTTTTTATGTTATGTGTTGTATCTTATGTTTAAATAGTGTAGTAACTTAATAGGCTTGAGCCGTTCTGTCAAAATTAAATAAAAAAATAAATACAACTGTCAAAAACACATTTGACATCGACCATTAATAACCTTAACAATGACCTATCACATAATCCCGGAACCCGTAATTACAGGATTTAAATGATGCAATCAATTAAACTTTTTGTGTGCGTACGAATTTGGCGCGAAACAAAAAACATGGCGCCAGCGCCATCATTGTTTGCTTTTTTCTAATTCCTGGCTCAATAATGCACCGCGCCAACGCACACCTACGTGATACGTCTACCTGTGCAGGTAGTAGGGTTATCAATGACACAAAAATAATCTAAAATTGATATTTTTTGAAAACTGGCTTTACGTAATTATGGTTTTATGATTTAACCTAGATTTAAGTACTAGCTTTTGCCTGCGACTTCATTCGCGTTTATATAGATTTTCGCAAAAATAAGTAACCTATAGTGTCCAGGGTCTCGTATTTTTTTTGCAGCATAATTCAGTACAACACTGTAAGTCGTCCTATACTATATAAATAACTATCCATCCTAAAACTATTGTTGATAAAAATTAACTGACAAAGACCAAAGACACAAAGAGAGTTAGTCCCTCACTCGATACGAGGTAAAATGTTACTTGATATAGCAATTTAAATTATTCAAATAACGGAACATTACAGTTCATTTAAAAAAGAAGACATTAATGCTATAACGGGCGACAGAACCAAATGAATTTTAATACATACTTAATTTTTATAACTTAATATTGATTCTTATTGATTATCTTATTGGGAAAATAAACAAGTACAATAACATATTTACTTAAAATGACGTCTAAACGAGCGCTTACAATATTGCAGCCCACGGCATTATCCACATATACATACAATAATACCGGCAGAAAATGCCGCTGGACAAACAAATGTTAAATACAAATTAAATTACGTTTTTTAAAACTTTCAGACACATTTAATAAAATTATTAAAAACATGCATTACATTAAATTAAATAATACATATTGGCTTGGCTGTACGAGTTTGAACACAGTCAAAAAAGGCCAAATACATTAAAAATAACATGTATGACATAATATGCGCAACAAATCGTATTATTGATAAACAAATCGTGTCCAATGTCAATGTTTTGATAAGCAGCCATTTTGCACTTCATTGATATCGCAACCTTGCTTTTGCGATCGAAGCCACTGAAAATTAAGTTCTACTATACATGGGTTCTGTTTTAGTTACCTACTTAAATAACAGTTTAAAAACACGTGATCCGCACTTTGGAGTACAGGTGTAGGTGGAATTGAAATCTTACTGAATATCAAATAAAATTAATTGGATGTAAAAAGTAGTAGCCTTAGTTTCCTCCTTTAACCTTAACTGTCTGCCTGTGAAAGACACGTCAATATCGATCCAGCCGTAAAAAAAAAAAATATAATAAAAAATGTTTTAAATAAAGTTAAAATGGGCACGGGCAACAAAAATTCAAAAATTATTCCGCTGTTTTGCTTATATCTTATGTAATAATAGGAATGTTTTTAGAAACAGGAACTGAATGACTAATGGGCAAACGTATGGAATGTGTGACGGTAAAATTAAACAACTTATCGCAAATGATAACACAAAAAATCAACATTTAAATTAAAACTATAGTTTTATATCTATATCGACGACAATTTTATCAATCTCTTGATAGACAAAATTATAAGTTTTCGGGGAATTATTCATAATATTATCAGTATTTTACACTATTAATGTTTTTTTTTTGTTTTTTATCTGTTAATAACGTGTTATAAACATTAAACAAATTGACCCGCAAATGAAATACGAATCCTTAAAAACAATACACGTCATCGCACGTGCGATAATGCTATCATTTAGTTTTTCACGAATACTCAATCCATCTAATTATAGGTATTTAACAACGCCTAATTCATATTCGTTAAGTATACATTAATTTTCAAATTCAGAACGACAAATAAAAGACATACTTATATATTTGAAAAAAATGCGGTCTCAAGTCAACACACAACAACAAATAACTATCAAAATGTAAGGAACAGCAGTTTTTTTTTTTTACTATAGATAGGCACGCGTTTGACCACTATCTCACCAGATGGTAAGCGATGATGTGGTCGAAGATGGAGCACGCTTGCCTAGAAATAACCTATTCACTCATACTTTTTCACCTAACTAATCGAAAAGGAAGGGTAAGATTTTTTACGTATTTGAAACCTTTTCCCATAATAAAAGTTGATCGTGTTTTTCTCTGACATGCCTTATTTTATAAAAATCTTATTTGTGACCTAATATTACTGTGCTGCACATTTTTTTTCCAAATAACTTTTTTTTTTATTATTTTGTGCCAGCCCTAGTCGCGCGTCACCCAGGCGCAGGCACACGCATTCGGGGGCGGTCGTGTCGGTTCGTGACGCAACCGTGCTTAACGTTTTGTTCCTATTCCTAGCTCCTTGTTGATAAGCACTAGTAATAGGGAGCTTAGAAGCCAAACAGGAAGCCATACAGGGCAATGACCTGTACTGTGTAAATATTTTGTAAGGGGAACTTGGATGGATGTGTTTGTATGAAGGTAGGTAAGTAGGTGTGTTGTGTAGTGAATGATAGATTGCAGTGTAGAATTTTCCATCTATTATAATAGGATGACATCAAGTTGTTAAGAGTAATTGCAGTATCTACGTAGATATAGGTTGTTGAATGTAGTTATCTAGAATATTGCTATTAAATGATTATGTTCGACTACAAACCTCGACGCAGTTAGTGTTTATTTTTAAAACTTACCTACCATGGCGGAAACGTTTCACAAAATTTTATTGTGTTCCTTTCAGAGTCCGACAGTTCCGATGATCTTTTGTTGATCTGAAAGTTCGTGATCGTGACCTTTCAAATCATAGTACTACGAAACCACGACAAAATAAAGGATACCCGTTTGTACGTACATTTTAAATTTTACATTATTTAAGTACCAAGTTATATCATTTGCATTTACTGATATTTTCTTCTAATTTCAAAACTGAAACTCTGCCTAGCCTTTTCCAAACTATATTGGGGTCGACTTCCAGTCAAACCGGATTCAGCTAAATACCAGCATTTTCCACATTGTTTTTTATTTTTGTAAATTGAAACTCACATAGCTTTCTCATAATCCATTCATGAAGTCTAGTGTTTTTACAAACGATACAAACGAATTTGTCTGCCAGACAACCATTTAATATCATAAACATCATCTTCACGACTTGCAATTAGCATTCTAATCTCTTCAGCCATTAGAACAATCACTATCACTTCACCGTTCACATCATAATTATTATATTTAATTGTATGTCTTGCATGTTTTGTGTGGTTCTTTGAAATTTTGTGCCAATAATGAGTCTTTTGTTACTTGACAATTAATAAATAATAAATAAAAATAATTGACAAATTCCCACCACCGCGTCTGCCTGCCAATACGCAAGAAACTGAAAAAACCGGCCAAGGGCGAATCGGACTCGCACACGAAGGATTCCGGACCATAAACCTTAATTTTTAGTAATAAAGCTGCAACTTTCTGTGAAAATTTCAACTGCCTACCTAATATTACGGTTCTTGAGATTCAGCCCGCTGACAGACAGGACGGAGGGACGGACAGTGGAGGCTTAGTAATAGGGTTCCGTTGGTTACCCTTTGGGTACGGAATCCTAAAAGCTACCGAACGGATTTGCATACGGTTTTCACCAATGAACGGAGTGATAATGAAGCCGGTTTTGGTGTGTAATTCAATAAGGTTCTGTGAAAATTGGCTGAAATAAGACTATGATTGTTGAAGGTGTTAAGAAAAATCATGCCGACCAAACAAAACCGCGGTTAAGTCGGGGCGGGTTGCTAGTAAAAAAATAAATAATACCTCGCTCATAGACACGTGCGTACAAAGGATAATATTAAAATTTAAAGGTCGAACACTATCGGCAGGACGATAAAATGATAACAATATTGATAAAATATGAAAGTAGGAACTGGACTGTCAACACTACTTATTGAATATTGAATGATAAATTACGAGTAAGTTCCTCAAACGTATTTTTGTTCAAATAATAAGAACATCCTAGTGTCCTTGACCGACCATACGTATTTACCTATTCTTCCAGCTAATTGGTGTCCAGAACAGCGGGTCTAAAAAGGCACTTTAGCAGAATCAGAAAGTTCATCACCATCACGTTACCCGTCACTGTTAAATTATCCCAATCAACCTTGAACCTAATGTGTTAGTGATAAAGATGAAAATGAAATTTGACAGATTGTTGTGTGATTTAATATTATGATTCTAATATGCTTCTACTAAAGTGGCCTTTTTAGACCCGCAGAAGAATCGAAGTGTCTCGTTAACAAACATGAAGAACTGTCAGTGGCGTGCGGTAGGTGTAAGCCAGGAGGAATCCCTAGTCCCTATACACGGTTCCATTTTAGTCTTTCTAGGTTCTTATATCATTTACGTAGGTATTGGGTAACCAATTCATTAAGTATCAGTTTTCCTCTGCGGTCTACAGCGAGGTAGTTAATAAAACTTAAAATTTCGATTGACAGCAAATGAAAAATCCTAAAACCAATAATCGTTTCTGCGTGGGTCTGATTATTGCAAGGCTAGAAACGAAACAGGCTGAACGGTACCTATTGCACGTTAAATGGCGCTTATCACCCGCCAACTTGCTTCATGATAACCCAGAAGGAATTACATCACTTTGTAATTGCCCAGCGTTCTGTAATGCCTACCTAAACTGCCCGTGGGTGATGGCCATGTATTTTGTCACTGTACTCCGTAGTGTTTAATTGGCAGTCAAATCCCACACAACGATTGGGGTTCTGAAATTGTGAATTGAAATTAACAGTGCTTTGGTTACTGCATAACCGGACAAGACTTCACTTTGATGTATTCAGTGCCTTGACTGAAGGGTTAAAAGTATGGGAAATCATCAAATGACTCCTAATTCTCTGGGCGCAGCGGAAGGGAGTGTCAGGACCCACCCGTGTTCCTCCAAACGCCTTTTGCGTTCCAGGGCCGCGGATCAAACAGTCATCTGCTGCGAACAAAGCTGGCGACTATTGGATGCACCCCCAAATTGCTAAAGTTCTTTACTGATTACATGAGAGACCGCAGGCAGTTTGTCGAATATGCTGGCTACAAGTCGGAGCCTTATTATACCAGATCCGGTGTGAGCCAAGGCAGTAACGTAGGACCTCTTCAATTTATTATTATGATTTACGACCTGCCGGAAGTCTTCAGGGATGCCGTTGTCTGTTATTCGCGGACGATCTTAAACTGTTTTTGGCCATTAAAGACGAAAGGGACTATATTCGGTTTCAGAATGATGTGAACCGAGTAGTCGAGTGGAGTAGGAAAAATAAGCTACATTTCAATATGTCGAAGTGCTCAATCATAACGTTCAGTCGCATGAGAGTTCCCCTCCACCACGACTATGAGCTAGACAACGCAACGATGAATAGGGTGGAAACTGTACGTGATCTAGGAGTACACCTAAACAAGGAGTTGTCATTTCGCGATCACATTGTCAAAGTTTGCAAAAGAGCGTACAGGAGCCTAGGTTTCATACTTCGTCGTTCTCAAGAGTTCAAGGGCATTAAAGCTATTACCACCTTGTACAATACTCTGATACGAAGTCAGTTGGAGTGTAATGCAATCATTTGGGCACCACATGAAAATAAATACAGTCTCATGTTGGAACGCATTCAAAATAAATTCATTAGGTATCTGTACATGAGACTTTATGGAGTATATCCTTATTATCCATTGATGTACCCAACATTGTTTGTTCTAGGTATGGTTGGGTACAACAAATTAGGATTAAGAAGGGATATGGCTCTCACCATTCATATTTTCAAACTAATCAACGGTAAAATAAAAAATCAGGGGGTTTTAAAGGAGGTGAATTTATGCGTGCCCGATAACTACGTGCTGAGGCGGAGACGGCCGCAGCTGCTGGCGGTGCCGCGCGGCAGGACTAACTTGCTTCAAAAAGCGCCAGTTACTCGCGCCTTACGTATACTCAATGAAGTCGCCGAAAGGATTGACATTGTTTACTGTTCATTGAATGAATTCGCAAGAATGACTGCATACCATTTATGTCACAATTTGTAAAGTGGTTAAAGACCACCCTATCGCTTTGGGATATCCTGTAATGGTAGAAGTGTTGTGATAAATAAATAAATAAAAAAACAAAAAATCTTTCGAACAAATTCCTCAACATGAACCAATTTCGCAAAATGTCACTTTTTAATTATGTGCCAAATTCTTTATTTCAAAACGACACCGTGATCATGCTAACTAAAAGTCAGTTATTAGCTGGTTTCACATGCCAACTAACGTACTAGGAACCAACTGCAAAACCCTGACCACTCTAACAACACAGCCAGCAATGGGCCAAACTAAAAAACATCGAAATCGATCGTAAGACGTCAGTCTCGGCTATCAGATGGCTCCAATTGGCCACAATTAATCAATCAAGAGATCTCCATTGAGACCTGCTGTGTGAATGGTGGTTACATCCACCGGTGGCACAGTTTCTCTGCTATGTGAAACGTTATAAGATCAGGGCCAAGAAAGAAGAGGTGACGGGGGCGGGTTTTGAAAACGCTGTTGGAAGCTCTTTGCCCAAATTGTTGAAATTCAGGCTGTGTAGACCATTTGCAGGCTCTTTAAATGACAAGGTTGTTCAGTTAAAAGTTGAAGCTAGTTCTGCCGCGCTTTTCTGCAGCAAAACACATTTACTGCTTCCATCGAAACTGCGGCAGAGTTGCAATTTCCGAGTCAAGCAAAAACATGTCATAAACATAGACTCTAGCAAAAGTGACATTTAACAGCGATAACGACAACAAAATGTATGGGATTGACATGTGATAGCAAAATGATGACACGATACACGAGGACAATCCCTTTGTATTTGGAACTTTAAGGCAGTCGTGAATCGTCGCGGTCTTTACAAAACAATTAAAAAAGTTATTTTTTCTTGAGTTTTTTACTCATAGTGTTATCCTAATCAATGAGACCAACTTTTACCAAAAGAAGCTGACAAACGCCCGTTTTACGAATATGAAAATTCTAAGGTCCTTGCCAAAAAGTCGGAAATAAAGGCACAAGTTTGGAAGAGATTCTATAATATTATCACATTGAAGCAAACAAAGCTGCGAATATCAGTCTACAATACTTGAGGATTCGTCAAGCAAGACGGAAGGAGACATCCAATGAGAAGTGTTCAACCAACTAAAATACACGTAATCAGATAGTTTAATATCGGACAGAGCAATGGCATATTGTTGAGTTCAACAGATCGCCATGATGCAGCATATAACAAAAACAAAGTCTACAAAACACCAACACGAACCCGTTACTATTTGACTAATGTATAAAACATTCTCGTACTTTCCAAACAATAATTATAAACTAATAAACAAACAATACTAAAACAAGACACTTAACAAACCTTCCTAAGTGCTTACAGTTAGTACGCAATCATGCAATTAAGAAAAAAGTTAAACAATTTAACAATAACCACCTCAACTAATTGATTTGAATTGTTATTTCAATTCTGTCGAAACAGTATAGGGCACAAGCGCTTCGAATCGCGATTTTCATGGCCCCACCGAAAATATAGTCGCTCATTGTATGCAGATGTGACAGATGGCGAAAGTAGATCCCCTCGGCGTTCCGGCGCGGGAATCGAACCGGCAAGCCTTTCGTTTTGGTGCACTGTGCTGTTGTAACTAACGACCCTGCACGCATACGAATTTTATGAAAAAGCAAGTGACGGTCTGAGAATTTTGATCGCAGTACATAATGCGTTTTTTACGTAACCACCTTCGTATTGCTTTGCATGGATCTAGGTGCAGGTGGATTTATTGGAGACTGGAATTTTAGCCAGTACCAAATTGAGTTAAAGCAGTACCGAGAGTGTTCCAGTTCAATTGAACACTTATTGCGTAACATATGAAAGGATGAAGTCGGATCGACGTAAGAGTACATGATCGGAATTTGGATGCATGCAAAATTGCAGACGTTGCATTCAAATAGCGTCCATGTGGCTCAGGTCTAAGGTTACTGTGGCGGATCTACTAGAAAAAGGAGAAAGTTTTAAACTATTCTCATCATAAAATTATGATGGGATTCATTCTATGAACCTAATTCAGTTCGTCCTGTAAATTATTTATTAACACATACCTAGTAGTCTAGTACCTACCAGCTAGGTTTGCCACCCGTACCGTTATACATTCAGTCAAAAAAGTATCGGGAATGGATGATTTATTTATGGTTCCAAATTCATATTTTTTTTTTTTATAGTTGTTAGATTGGCACAACTGTTTTCCATTTTGGCGCGGAGTTTGAGTTGCATCTGTTATTTATATTAAATACAGTGCTGGTTTTAGTAATATCATATATAGTGTGTATTGCGAATTTCATAATGGACAAAAATATCGAACAAAGAGTTTGTCTTAAATTTTGCATCGCCAATGGAATTTCGTGTTCGGAGTCACTGAAAATGTTACAGAAGGCTTACGGTGAATCGACTTTATCAAAAACCCGTGCTTATGAGTGGTTCAAAGCGTTCAAAAGCGGTCGAGATGTGATGGAAGATTTGCCTCGCTCTGGTAGGCCGTCAACGTCTGCAACTGAAGTTAACATCGCAAAAGTGAAGGAAATAGTGACTGAAAATCCCCATTCAACTCTGAGAGAGATAGCCGCCGAACTTTCTGTATCTCACGAGTCGATCCGTACCATTTTAACTAATCATTTGGGTATGAAACATGTTGCTGCTCGGCTAGTCCCAAAAGATCTGAATTTTCTCCAAAAACTCAATCGCATAAAAGTCGCTGAGGACATGCTGGAACGAGTCAGTTCGGACCCAACATTCATGAAACGCATTGTTACTGGTGACGAGACATGGGTTTACGAGTTTGACATGCAAACTAGTCAACAAGCTTCGGAGTGGCGCCTTCCAACTGAACCGAAACCGAAAAAACCACGCCAAAGTCGATCAAAAGTCAAAGTCATGTTGACTGTTTTCTTTGACTATCGCGGTGTTGTGCACTCTGAATTCTTACCGGAAGGTCTAACGGTAAATAAAGAATATTATTTGAGCGTTATGCGGCGTTTAAGAGAGCAAATTCGACGAAAAAGGCCAGATTTGTGGAAAGAAAATTCTTGGATTTTGCACCACGACAATGCGCCTTCGCACAAGGCTATCATTGTGAACGAATTTTTAACCAAACACTCAACAAATACCATCCAGCAACCACCATATTCACCAGATATGGCTCCTGCTGACTTTTTTCTTTTTCCTAAACTCAAATTACCACTTCGTGGCACCCGTTTTCAATCGATAGAAGACATAAAGGAGAATTCGCGGCGAGAACTGAACTCAATTCCGGAAGCAGCGTTTAAAAAATGTTTTGATGAATGGATTATTCGTTGGCGCAAGTGTATCGTTTCTAAAGGAGCATACTTTGAAGGTGATAAAATAAATTTGGATGAATAACAGACATTTTGTGTATTATTGATCTTTTCCCGGTACTTTCTTGACAGAGTAGTAGTATAAAGTATTGTAAGTTATTTCGAGTAATATACGCGAAAATACTTTATTTCGCATCATTTGGTTTCTCAGGGATTCATTTCACATAATTACAAAAAAAAAAGGTTGTAAGTATGTTTGCGTCTATGAAAACTTTTGATTGGCCTTATTTTTCTTGGTACTCTCTCTTGTGTGAAAATGTATAGGTGTAAGTTTTCCTAAAAGTGTAAAATGAAATGAATAAAATAAAACAGAACCACACGATCAGATACGTAGTAGGTACTTACTACTACAGGTTTTACTTTTTGTTTTTGTTTTTTAATTCTCATTATTTGTTGTTATAGCGGCAATAGAAATACACACTGAATTTCAACCTTCTACCTATTACGGTTCTTGAGATACAGCCCGCTGACTGACAGAGCGACGGACGGACGGACAGCGGAGGCTTAGTAATAGGGTTCCGTTGGTTACCCTTTGGGTTCGGAAACCTAAAAATGAAAAGAATGAATGATTTTTTTGTTAAAAATTGCTAAAAGCAACGAAAAACATGTTTTTAAGCAAAATAATGTAGTAAAATAAATCGTATTTTATTTTAGCACAATGTACTTCTTTTTTTCTACTTTTCATGAACAATGTACTTTACTCGCGCAAAAAAAGGTGGCACCCGTACTTCCAGCAGTACTAAAGTGTGCCATGCTAACATTATAAAGCGGAAGAGTTTGTTTGCTTGAACGCGCTAATCTCTGGAACCACTGAATTGAAAAACAAAATCCCAGCATTCCCAGCCCACTTGTCGAAGAAGGCTATAGGCTATATAACATCACGCTATACCCAAGAGGAACATAGCATTAACGAAAAATGTGACGCAGACGAAGTTGAGCGGGTCAGCTAGTTTATTATTAGAAAGGGCTACGACACAGATTACCTTCCAAACAGCTCCATACAGTCACGCATGACATATCAAAATCCGTCAACTTTTACCTTACATAACTCCCCTAAACTTCTATAGGTCACTTATAAGTGATTGTTAAGACACATGTTCCTAACCGCTTTGCCCATAAACAAAAGCAATCAATCTTTACATAATTAAGTCAGTAGGTATCTAAGTGATGTCGAAAATGAAACGAAAGTGAGTTGACACACGAAACATAGCCGTGAGGGTTATGTAATGGTAATGTGCTGTAAGTGGTTGTAAAATGTGTTACTGGTGTGTGTGGACAGTGTTCAGAATTTGTTTTGATTCTAAGTTTTTTTGAGAAACTATTTCACTAAATTATTATTAGCGTTCAAATGATGCTTTTTGGCTTTTTGAAAAAGCACGACACTTGAGCGCTAATGTCGTGGACTACTTACCACCCTTGTATTTATTTCTGAAATGCTTTTGAAACAAATCTGGTTGTGCGCCACCGCTAGATGGCTAAACATCGCAATCATACGGTCAAAACGTTTTGCGTACAACTAAGGAGTGGAATTCCCTGCCGGAGTCTGTGTTTCTACAACCTGGGGTAACTATTACGACGTCTTAAACCATCATGATAACGGTGTTTGAGGGGAACGGAGTTATACAAGACGCATAACACTATCCCTTTTTCACAGCTTAATCATGATGGCATTAGCACTTCATAATAGGACCCCTGTAATTCAAGAGTGAACTGAGTTACTTCTAGTCAAGCGAGCTCTATCGACGACCACACATCATCGCTTTCCATCAGGGAAGATTGTCGTTAAACACGCCAACGGCCTATCGTAAATATAATAAAAATCTGGAATGTCTGCGAAATCTGTTGCTTGTCTTATACGTGCTTGTGAGAACTTCCCTTTCAATTCTGCATTTTCAATAACAGTCCTAGATTCTAAAAAATAAACCTTAACATAAACATTCTCTCAGGAGTCAGGACCTTGGCTTACAAAATCCAGATTGAGAACTTTCGCAATATCCTTTTCAGAAACTTTGGCCGGATAACTAATATCCGTAGATTGTATTTCAATTTGTTCTGCAGTTAATTTCAAGTGTTTTAGGAAACAATGTAAGATAATATCGTTGCTATGGTGTAAGTTTCCTTCCTTAATGCCATTTTTAGGTAAGTTAATCACTTATCGGGCCAATTGTTGCGAAGTCTGACGTCCTTGGTACGGGTACTGCCAAAAGACTGGTCTATTAAACCTACACTACCGCCTATGCTGATCCTTTATTAGAATAACGAGGAAGCTAATTCTTTGTACATAGAAACCCACGCAGTGGTTAGCAAAGATCATGTTTTTTATTGTTTCCAAATTAATAGGTATTCTTAACACTTATGTCAAAGGTCAAGTTTCGAGACTGTAGCCACTAGATCTGGGCTATATACTTTTTTTAATTTTTTAGCCCAGATCCATTGTTTCTCATCGATAATTTTTTTGGGGCAAGCCCGCTGCACTATTCCCAACCACTATAAAACCTGAAAGCTAGAATCAACAATGTGAAAAACGTCGAGTCAATGAAGCTCGACTAGTCCCGGAGAAGCGATTCAACTGTCTTTTATTCTGCAAGGAAATTAATCAGAATAGAAAAAAGTAAGAAAAAACATAATTATCGCCATGACGAACAGCAGATAAATAAACAAAAAAAAATTATAGTTCATAGTTAGTGCTTAAAGGTTCCTTGGTCTGTGGTTCCCACACACAGGCGCGCGCGTCGCACATGTGCACGGGAACCTTAAAGCTGCAATACTTGCTTAGGTACTCATTTAGCTTTACATAACAGTATGATACCTGAACTAGATAGTACCTAACCTTATCTACTTCCCGGTTCATGCTTCCCAGCTTACGTTTACAAAATTTGCAAGGCAAAGCCGGTGCAATCACCTGCATAACATGGCACAGACAGGTTAACTTAGTTAATTAACACGCGTGTACCGTTCACATCTAACCTCCTTTGACCGACTGACCTACAGCTCCGTTAGACTGACATAACATTCAGAGCATCGATATTTGGCAGCAGACGTCGAATTGCAACTTATTTCAAAAGAAGTATAGTGTTAGGCAAAAGAGAGTTGAAGTTAGTGATGTGGTGATCAGGAAACTGTAATTTATAATCATCTTCCACCTACACTATTGTTCTTTGTTACTTGGGGTTAGCGTCACACGTTTTCTTCTTCCAGTCTCCCTGATCAATCTTACATGATATAAACCTAGGAGTATAATCGTCATCTTCCTGCCCTTTATTATTTTTGGATCGACTGAATGATTCTTTCTTCGTTGAACCTTTTTGTCAATCAACTCAGTGTTTACTTTACTCATCATGTCATCTTTTAGTCAAACCGTTCCCATTCAACATAGTTTGTGAAAGATAACAGCAGTACATGAAACACGCACGGGACACCGGAATAAATCACGCGACTGCACTAAAAAGGTCCACTTCAGCTATATGCCATATCTATCATGCATAGAAACCTAAAGATGCTACTCCAACTGCATTCCAAGTTTAATCGTCTCCAGCAGGGAGGTCGTTTTTCCTGAGAACTATAAGCACATCGCAGCAGCCTGGCACTAAACCTAAGTTAGTCTGGTAGTACATAGAATACTATAAACTGTCGGTAGCCGACCGGTTTTTCGCCGATACACGCAGCCCAGATGCATTGCGAGGGGACCTTGTGAGTGAACGGCTCTTACTTAACTCCGGAACATTATCAATTTTATCATCTGTACCTACACTTTTAAACTCTAAGTCAAAATCTTTGTTGGCAACTGATAGACCGCAATCTTGTAGATATTTTTAGTACAAAAAAAAACAAAAACGGAAATGGAATGCAAATGGAATAGCATCAATAGCTTCTTATGCCAAGGGGTTGAGAATAGTCCGTCCGTATTTTCTTCATCAGACATTCAGAGACCAGAATATGACCAGTGTGTTTGTATTTTTCAACGAGAATTGTTGTCTCCGTACATTTCAGGGCAGTACGTGCGACCTTCAGTTGCACCTGTTAACTTGTTGAAAACAAGTTTTTGATCGATTCAGGATATGACATCCAGACGGATTGTTTTCAGAATTACAAAACTGTGTTCAAGTACTTTAGTTACACGGAGTTTTAAGAATTTGCTTACAGAGCAGGAAAAATGTGCTGAATTCAAGAATAAATCTGCAACTGCAGTAAGTATTATAAAAAGTTGAACCGATTAACTTTGAATGAATTCGATGAAATCAATTGAAAACGGAATACAATAAGTTTTTTGTATATTACTAAAACGGGTTCGAGTCATGTCAAAGCACCGCTAGTAGGCAAAAGGCCAGAGCACCAGAGTCCTATAGATTTCCTACAATATCCAATTTTTTTTCAACTTTTTACATTACCCAAAACCTTCAACGACCTGATATGGGCAGCCATTTCTTCTTAGCGTGTCGGCAATCTTAAATTGAGTCAAACCGGAATTGGGTTTCGAGTTCGGCGCTAGCATCTGTTCCTGTGGCTGTAACGTACAGGCAACAGGACACGGTAATAAGTGTTCCAACGTCTCATGAACAGCACAACACACAGCCATATTAGCAGCTCTAGTCCTATTATCATAAAGGCCATTATTGCCAAGACGAGGATGCCAAACAAGGCGTCGATGGCAGCCTACGCCCAAAGCCAGGTGCAGCTGACATTACCCATTTAGATTACCTGTCGAGCAGGCAGTCCTTAAAAGACTACCTGTAACGGAAGGATTTGGTTTTTTGTAAAGACAATGCTTACAAAAAGAATTTTAAGCAGTTCGGAATCTATAAAGAAACGCTTTTGACCAAACAAAAACCGGCCTAGTGCGAGTCGGACTCTCAAAGGAAGGGTTCCGTATGTACGTACGCAATTATTAATTTGATTTTCATTATCTGTTGTAATAACGGCAAAAGGAATACACACTGAAAATTTCAACTACCTATTACGGTTCATGAGATACAGCCCGCTGACATACAGACGGACGAACAGACGGACAGCGGAGGCTTAGTAATAGGGTTCCGTTAGTTACCCTTCGGGAACAGAACCCTTAAAATATCAAGAATTTGGATACAGCGATTAGGACCTATTATGGGTTTATGTTACTCAACTTAAGTAGTCCATGGGCTCGGCTTATTTGGTCAGGTAATGTATCATCCATTAACTTAATACTACAAAGAACGAGCCGCCCCAAGCCCTTCTTCATCCATCATAATTATGTCGTACAAATGCCAGTCTTCTGGCCTTTTATGACCTTTAAGTAAACCAGGTTCTTGCATTGTGACTATTTTTAGCCAGCAAGCATGCCACTGGTTCGTAAGTTATGATGAATTATGTACTGACGACTGTGGTACCTAATGAATAAGAAGAAAAACCAGCTAAGTGCGAGCCGGTCTCGCACACGAAGGGTTCCGTACCATAAATAAAAAAAAACACGGTTCTTGCATGGTAGCCCCTTTAAATTTGTATTTGTTGTTACAGCGGCAATAGAAATACACACTGAAAATTTCAACAAAAAGAAAACGGAGGATGGAGCCTTAGTAATAGGGTTCCGTTGGTGTTGGTTTACTTTTTTTTTTGTCAATATCTATTTTTTTCTTTATAATGTGTGGACTCCAGGGGGGCTACACTCTAAGCCCGAAGCCCGCAGTTTCGGGCTTAGTTGCGGGCGTATTCTACTCCGTAAGTATCACACCACAATATCTATGGTATCACCTAATCACTAAAAATTAATGACAACACGATATGATAGTTCCTGTGAAATCGTGCTGACATTCATTCTTAGTTCGTGTTCGGGACTAATCGTAAGTCCGTAACTACAGACTTCGAGCTTAGAGAGTAGCCCCCCTGATCACCCCAATCGGCATTTTTAGGGTTCCGAACGACCGTATAGAGAAGCGGTATCTTCGTTGGATCACTCGTGTATCTGTTCTCTCTGTCTACCCGTATATCTCTGCCTGTATGTCCGTCTGTCAGTCTGACGTAGTCCATGCAGAGTACCTTATTTTTTGTCTCTACCTTGGAAGAGCTAGCATTGGACTCAGATAACCAGAGTTGATCTTTGATTAATTAGTATTTTATTTAATTAAGAGTGCCAATACCACAGCCCGATTGTCTGGGTAGTACCAATATTGTAAGATACGAGTAGCTTCCTTCATATTGTATTTGATAAGTTACTTCACACGATATGATTTGTCGTGGCTGAATACTTATCGGCACTTTAGATAACATCACTTGGGCACTGATATAGCAAGGTGTTGATTTGCGTCACTTCCTAGTTAAAAAATAAATGCTGTTATCATTGTGATAACGATTGCGAATTATAAATTAAGTCAATAGGAATTTTCAATGACAATAAAATATATTGTGTGGAACTCTCGCTGACGTGACGATTCGTACTTAGTTAGTTAGGTTTGTTGAATGTAAGGAATGATAACTACGGTCCTTTCAATCTTATCCAGCTTCAAGTTATCTATAACGTAGCGGTATAAGCAGGAATTCTAAACATTTACAATCTGTAGCCTGTCCTTTCAATAATTTCAGGTTGCGCTATGAAAGGAGAGCGGTCAGTGACCTCGGACCTATTCGCACGTCTGCCTTTGCGCATACTCTAAGTAAAGCGTGTGAATTAACTATAGCTAACTATCACTAAAAGAGAATGTTTCACTTAGATATTTCTTTCGGAAGTTGGAAGAAGGTTTTCGCAATTGTTTAATTTTATTGAATAAGGTAGTTTTGTATTACGGGACAGGTCGATTCAAAATTGAAATTAGGCTCAGAACTACCACTTTTTGAAGGCTACACTTGGGTTAGGCCTATGTCATGCAATAGTATAAAATATTTAGAAAAGTTCAAAACAAAGAATGAATGTCTTTCACCTGACATGATAATCATGTTTGTTCAGTCCATTGTATTCCCATGAGATTAAAGGTAGTAATCCTAAATGAAGGCCCGGGACACTATTCCCGGAGTTGCGACTCCTGAGAGCCAGAATCAACAGTGGAGACCAACTAAACGAATAACGCCGAGCCAATGAAGCCCCGGAGAAACGATACAACTGTCTGGATCCCGCAACGAAATTAACCAGATTTTTTGTTGAGTGATTTATTGACTGTCTATAGCTAATTTAAGTAAAATTGTTAAATGAAGCACAGAAATTTTAAATAGGTACCTACTTGATCAGCATTTAGTAAGTGAAATCCTTTACCACAAGTCTCCTACCAACAGGTTTTCATAGCGATCGCAGATTTCCGACAAACATTCCAGCTGCCTAGCCGACTGTCGGCTAGTGCACTATCTCTGCTACTAAACAGAGCATAGATGGAGGTTTAGTAATTGTAGGTACCTATTCACTGGAACTATCACTTCTATACTTTTTGTATTTGAGACGTAGAGTAGGCTGCCGGTACCTTCAAAATCGTAAGAAAACAGTGTTTGACATAAATCTTCGGTGTAGAAAAGTAGGTACATAAACATAAGTACCTTAGTGAACTTCTGTGGAACATTTTAAATACCGTTCATTATGGTGATCTATTACGTCCTTCCGAGAACGTTTACCAACATTATAATGAGATAATAACACCTAGTTTCTTATCTCTTCAGTTGCCTAACATATTATGCTTTTGTTTCAAAACAACGCCATAATAAATCCTAATTTTGGAAGTAACGGGGTCGCTAACTAGCTAAACAGTGTTATCGTGATTTACTTAGTTTTAACGTTTTTTATCTGCGCGCTATGGTGCGGGCTCGGCCGGTGACCTCCGGAAACAGGTATGGTTAGTGATGCGACTTTACCGATTACGGATCATAGTCGAGTCGCAATTAAATATTATATTTTTCGACTTTTTTTTAATTCGATTTGTCGGTTGGAGTTTTAGTTTTACAGGTGGATATTTTTGTACGCTAGAGCGTATAAAAATATGCAACACATATTGAACTTCGGAACTTTTTTGAAGAAAGTTCCGATGGGAGTAGTCCTTTTGAAGGTTTGTTTGAACAAATCGGTAGGCAGAAGGATAGGAAATCATCAAATGACTCCTTTTGCTCTGGGCAGAGCAGAAGGGAGTGTCGGACTCTTACTGATTGAAACTCATTCGTGTTCCTCCAAATGCCATTTGCGTTCCAGAGCCGCGGTGACTCAATCGAAAAAAAAATCCGTAACCCTGACACAGGAAGGTAGGTACCTACCTACCTAATTTGCGTTGCAATTTAACATAACAATACGCCATTGCGTATTAAATAAACCCATTTTATATCTAATAAACTTATTTAAAGCCTTTTTTCCAAATAAGCTATAGCGCGTGGGTATTCAATTAAGTTTTCCTTTATGTAAGAAATAGTTGATCTATGTACCTATTAGGTATCTACCTAGGGATGACTGACTAGGCACTAGATTCTAGTGCCTACTCTGTCTTTTAATAAAATAGGTAAATATGTATTCGCTGTAAATAATCGAATTGATAAGCCTTTGAAAATTAATGGCCAATTACCATCATGTAAGCTACGTCAGTGAATTACCTAATTGCGTCCTAATAATTTATTAAGTACTTACTTTATTTAATAGGCTAGCTAGAAGAGAAGCGTAGACATATTAGGCGCATAAGTTAGGTAGTAGGGTGCCCTAACAAGAATACCAAATTGGTAAGTAGGTACTGGTACTTTTTGCTTATCGATACGTAGCCAGTAACAGTGACTCATTCGCTAACTTTCATGAAGTCCCATCTCTAGGCAACTTACTCGTACATAAGTACTTACTATTGTTGTACGGTGTACCGTACGCGTACGTAGAATATCGTAGGAAACAATATATTTTAATTGCTATGTTTACGTAGGCAGATGTCAATTTGCGTCAGTAACGTTATTTGATTGATGATTCAGGTGTTGGTGTGAAATTAAAGATTAGTTTTTGAAGATAGAACCTAGCATCTTCTTATGGTACCCAGACCCACTCATAAACATTTAGGCAGATGTACCAAGCATACATGCAAACAAACTGTATTATCCATGCATGGTGGAGGCAAGCAGAAATAAAACACCATCTGCTGCAATCCTACCTCCCTACCTACACCTTTTGCTTCGTTTGGTTTCTTTAAAAATCTTAAAAAACAAAATATAAGGGGCAAATACCTACCTAAAGGAATTTAAAAAATAACGTCACTGGTCAATGGTCACAAAACCGGCTTTTTCGTTCTTATTCCGATCGTGTAAGGGCGCACGCCCCGCGGGCCCGCAAGCCTCACATCAAGTTTACCTTGGAACTTTCCACAGCCTTCTGACCTTCGCTTAGCTTAGAAAGATCCTGCTTCATTTAAGTATTAAAATGCATAATGGAACTACATACTTAGTCCTAGACCTCGTTGCATCTAAATGTTTAGGTCGAATAGTTGTCTATGGTTATTTGTTTGTAGCCAGTTACTTTATTATCGGTACCGTTATCAGTATCACTTTGAATAGGGAATTTATTGAACAAAAAACAATAGGTACCAAACGCATTTTTTTTTCATAGTAGGATTGACAGGTGAAACTAGCTTAGCAAACAATTATAGGTATAGGTACTATAAATAATCTATTTAATGAATGAACTTGTCCAGCGTAGCAAATAAGAGGTCTGCAATTATTATCTACTAGTCTAAACATCTGCCAGATAAATGAGTAGGTAAGAACGCTGGCTAGATACTGATATCGATGGTATGGAATGTCACCTGCCTAGGTTGGTGTCTAACGCGATGCCATTAAAAATAAATAGAACTTAGAAGCCGCTTACCAGTTAGGTATCAACTTGGTAGATAGTAGATACTGATAACATTTTAGTTAAATTAATTAACTAAAATGTTAGTTGTAGTATACATTTTTGGATCTTTGCAACTTTTAACAAATTAAAACTGCAAAATACACCGAAACAAAATCCTATCAATTCAAGGTCAGTCATTGAATACCAATTTCAAATAAACTGCCTGCCATCTGTCATAGACAAATCGATATTTCTTTCGTCTGCGCCCAATCATCGCCATAACTTTTCAAATTAACGAACTATTTTTACTCAGTTACAATTGTAGTTTTACCGCTATTTCACCATGAAACATTAAACACCATAACAAAACGCTACTCACCGAATAACCCAATACTATCAGCAGAAAAATCCGACACGATTCAGTTCCGTTAATACAAAGTTTTACCCGCGATTTTTGTTTGAAAATCACGTTAAAACTGAACAATTCACACTATTGATTGTTGAAACACTTGTTTTGTCGCACTTGAACACAGTTTTCACTATCACGGATTACGTGTGAGGCTGGTGTAATTTAGTCAAAAACATCGATACTTTTACGTAAAGAGTTTTGAACTGATAAGGTACGATACGCGTCTTTTCGCGCCGGTGACACTGTTGCTACTAACGCCCGGCGCGGCGCGCGGGGCGGTCGCCGGGGGAACTAGTTTGTTGAGTTGACTCGACCACGACGCGAGGCGACGCTACGTGCGAGCGATGCGAAGCGATAGCCGGGAGGAATTTAGGAACCAACGTTGCGAATTTGCTGTAAATCAAAATTTTATGTACTTCATTGTTTTATGTGGTCCCTCTTATTTTTCTTTAAATTATACTCAATAACGTAGTACTTACCAAACATAGCTACCAAAATGATGTTTTCGATTCAGTGACATTTCAGTAACGTTCGAAAATTTTTGCTCAACTCTTGTGATTAGTAGGTACTTAAATAGTAAGTGGTGTACCTACCAAAGCCAATTTAATATCTTGCTCGTCCGCTTATTTAATCAGAAATAAACAATGCAAGCTTGATTTTTCAACTATTTTATTCCAGTAAACTATGACTAGGGTAAGTAATAGGTATTATCGCCGTCATTCAAGTGCAAACCCCTTATTTAGAACCACTAATTCCATCAGTTTCTAATAACCAAAGATGGTCCTCAGAAATAGCATTTTCATTCTTCAAAGCTGTCAAAATATTCTTCATCACCTCGGCTTTCTGGCGATATCTTCTGACCATAGTCTGCAGTCTTTTTATGTGCATCTTGTGTAGCTTTAATCCTTTCTTGTACTTTTCTATCTGTACTTTATATTTTTCTACAATGCACCTTTTTTGTCCAGGTTTTGTTATAAGTTTCTTTGTGCTTATTTTATGTTCTGTGGGTTTTGATGGCTGGAAAAGAGAAATAATGAATAGATTCGTATGAGGTTTGTTTTAACTACCATGGAGTTTAATCGTTCAGAAACGAAAAGAAACCGCTACAAGCGTTTCACATAACGCTTGTATTCCCTGAATAGTTTGTATTTTGGTGTATACAAACCAATGTGGGTCTATCGCGTTTGAATTCGCTGCTAGAGACACTAGTGTAGCGTGAGGTTTTAAATGTCAAATTTCACAGTTGCTTGGCTATTTATGCGAGATTATTTACATTTTCTTTTGATTTCTATTTTTATTATTTTAATTTCCTTCTAACTTTGTTCACATGCCCGTATAATAACATCTTTAATGCTACGATTAAGAATCTTACTCGACAGTGGCGCCAACTGGTGAGCACAAAGACGGTAGCCCTCATTAAGTTCCCGGTAGATGACAATAGGGAGCGCATGAACAATTCGATATGAAAAATGTGGTACCTATTATCACTTTGCTCGAGCTGGGAATAAAACCCGGGTCATTATGTTCAGCAGTAGTGGGTACTTTGGAGCACTGAATCAACAAGAATTAGTTTTTGCTTTCTATTTTTTTAAAACATCATCAGAATTTACCACACATTATCATAAATACGTTTGATTACGACTGTTTGATAGTAACGTAAAATTTGGTAGATACCTGATCGCTCGCCATTGTTTTAATTAAACGGAAGAGGTGATACAGTCAGTAGGTATCCCATAACCTACCCTTTTCCTATTTTCTTACTTTCTTAGATCTTCTGTAAAAAAACATTGTTTCGACATCTGCAGAGATCGAGTTGAGAAATGCTTACAGTTTCAAATACCAGTCTCAGTTTGAGGGTAGGCAGAGCTTCGGGGAACAGCCTGCGGCTCTTGGCGATGGGCTGGAAGCACTTCTCTTCAAAATGAGAGCTGCAGATCGCGCCATGTTGTGTGGGAGTCCAGCCGTCCTTCCGGCCACAAGCATCGATCCATTTCTGTTTAATTTTGGGGTCTTTTGGAAATCTGCAATTAATCAAATAAAACTTTAATCAAATGATTTTTGAAGTGAGAACTTCTTTAGCGGTGTTGTGCACTTTTTTTGTGATGGGTACAAAATGTTAAAATCGTGTCAGGACACGTGACCCTGATCTAAAATGCGTGAGACGGTCACGTCTCAGGACTCGTGACCTGACGGAGGGAGAGAAGCACGTATTCAAGTTTTTACTCCTGCCGGCACTCCCGGAGTGCAACCCGTTTGTTTTTTCTCAAAGTTCTCGAGGGATTAAGGTAGGTATCTACGGGAGGCTATACTCAGCAGACGCACAGTATAGGTTCAAACCTCTTCCAAACAAAAAAAAATGAATTATCCAAACCGGTTGAAATAAACATACCAAAAAAATAAAACATACGAAATAGGAACCTTAGCCTCTGTTTGAAGTCAGTAAAAAGGGAAGACTCATTTAAAAAAAAAAAATACACTAAAAATATCGCATAGGTATCGCAAAAAAGTACCGATGGTAAGTAATTCCATAAGTTTTATAATTTGTCTCGCTGCTTCTATTGCCACAGACTCGCACAGCACAACAAGGCATTTTCTCGTACAAAAATCAACTCAGCTTCTGCACTATGCCAACAAAATGGCGACGGTTGAAAACAGCGCCAAAATGAAAATGGCGACAATATTATTACACGATTTATGATTAATTTAAGTAAACAGGTTCCTGTCTACACTTTATTTTTGCCCGTCGAAAAGCGTGTTGCTCACGGGGTGAGCACAGCTCGTCTAGGTATTACCCTTTGTGCGAGGGAGAGCAACTCTCTGTCCTCTTTGGGCATATCGACGCGACGCCATCGGTCGTGGCTGCGCCGCGCATCTTCGTAGCTTCTAAACTCCGCTTTTGACAGAATTCTGCAATAAGAAATAAAATTCTAGTCCCATTGATAACATTACCTGTATGATGTTGTTTGGGCGTTTGACTTGATGTATTATCTAACAAATATTTGGTTAGTCTTTGGGACTGCATTCAAGAAATTGCAAGACTTATTACGGGTTACGTTTATTATTTTTTTGTACCGGGGCTTAATCAGACAGCACTCTTACTCTAGTGAGACAAATAACAGGCAACATAGCCATACCTAGTAAGTATCAAAATAGTCGCAGCCCTCAGCTATATTCTATGCTAAAATTTTGTGGAATATTAAACTACAGCGTCTACATAAATTCGCATCAAAACGCACCATAACAAAAATAACTGGAAACATCAGGTGGTGTGTAATTTGGTCCCTTAAAAAACACGCAGCTGGTGTTCCATCAACCGTGATGATAATAAAAACAGACTGGTATGCAATGCAACAGCTGATCGATGTACCTATGGCTAATTCAACAAGTTGTAAAAATACCAAGATACCCACCAACTGACGCAAACTCCTTGGTAAACGCTTTCCATTACGTTTTCTGCTAAGAACTTGGGACGCGAGAATTGAACTAGAGCAGCGTTATGTGAAGAATAAGAATGTAAACTCGTTAGTTGCCGCATATGGTAGAAGCAAGATCCCTCGGACCTCGGACAGCAGGTGTTGTAACCTGGTTCCAACAAAAACGCAATCTTCATTCACAATCTATTTATATTTAGATGCTCCTGGGTGGCAAGGACACGGTGTTTGATACACTGGCACTTACAAAGAAAAGATAAATGTTTTACCTTTTAACATATCAAAGAAGTTGATCACTAGCTGACCATTTTTTGGAATAAGTCCTTTAAGCAATAAAGTTTTGATCGTATAGAGGCAATAAACATGGTAACCTATAGAAACGGTAATTCTATACGGGCCTTAAGATAGAGGAAACGGCTCTTATTGACCATTTCGATCAGCCTTTGCCCCTTAGAAACATCACTTTATCTAGAAAATGGCGGACAACCTACCTAACGTACAGAACATTTTGTTATTCCCAAAACGTACTTATTCTGCGTATGGGTGGGTTTTTACACTCTACGTACTGATACCAAGTGCACGTAATCCCCAGACCAGACGGAGATAGCGTCATTCCCTGCACAACACACAGGGCTTTTTTCGACGAGTGATGATCGAAAAAAAATGACTTTTTCGAAAAACCCGACCGGTAAAAACGACTAAAAAGTTCGAAACAAGTCGCTTTCCAAGCAGTCTGATGCAGTTGGTTGCATCAGGATCAGTGATTGAACTGCATCACGTTTTTGGAATCGTCTCCTCGAGCCCTTTATCTTGATACCACTTCGACAAGTTTCGAAAAAAAAAAAAAAAATTTTAAGGTCTAATTTGGCGACAAAATCCGCCATTTTTTTTTTTAAATAACCTGTGTCACTCTCACAGTAAATACGAATCTTACGACATCTCTCAAGCTAAAATCCGGCTTTAGGGCGTGCCAAAGAAATATACCTACTTACATACATACACACGAAAAACATAACCCTCCTTTTTTCGCAGTCCGGTAAAAAGCACATAATCGTATCTATGGAAAAAAACAGTCATTATCAACCATTTATTTTAAATACACAAGACATTCTCATAAAACCATAATAAAGCCATCAGCACGTTTCAAAAGTGAAACGAATCGCCAGCAATGACGCTCACGAATAATCACCGAGCATTCACGAGAGGAACCGATGGTACTCGAAGGCAGTCCGATCGTGACCGGGTTGCGTAGGCAGCCTTGCCGATATGGACGCAGTATTGTTCGCACTTGACACTGGACAATAATGGCGTGAGGTGCCCAGGTTGTATTGCTGATCTAGGATTACAATCTTGTAAAGGTGATGGCAGGATGGCGACCATGGATAGGACAGCGCATGATGAACATGACTTAACGTAGTTTAGCATAGGAGTTAGATGACTGTTTTCAAGTACCTACCTACATCATTTAAGTAGAAGGCAGTGCTTGACTAAATATCAGTTTGCATTATGTAATTAAACTACTGCAAAAGTTAAGCAATCTAGGTATTTCAGGCAGCGCTCTCGATATGTTCACGTCCTATTTACAAAACAGAAAGCAAATCGTTAAGATAGACAACTTTACTAGCTCGATGCAAAACATTACATACGGATGTCCCCAAGGCTCAGTAATTAGTTCATTATTATTTCTTATATACGTTAACAACATTAATAAAATAGGGCTGACAGGACACTTAACGTTATACGCAGATGACACTTGCCTCTTTTATTTCGACAAGTCTGTACAAAACATTCTAACTACTGCTCAAAAGGACCTTGACCTTCTTCATGAATGGCTCAAATATAACTTGCTAACAATTAACAGAACAAAAACATCATTTATGATTTTCGCAGCAAAAAACAAACCGCTACCTAAACTTACGCCACTTACGATCAACGGAGAAATAGTTAAACGATCTAATCACGAAAAGTATCTCGGACTGTGGGTAGATGACAAACTTACTTGGAAGCTACATATAAATCATATCAAAGCAAAATTAGTTTCACTTTTAGGCACGTTACGAAAGATCACAAAATGTATTCCCAAAAACTACTATTTCATTATCACTACCTATATCCAACAAAAAAATTATACGAAAAAACTAATCTACTAAATCTCACACAACTGTACACATATTACACCTGCATTCTAATAAAAAAAATCACCACGAATTCTGTACAATCAAACATCAAACTACATAAAAAGACACCTACATACAACACAAGAAGTAAAAACAAGTTTCAACTAATGACCACACGTGCACGAACTAACTACGGCAAGAAAACCATATTGTCTGAGGGAGCAAAACTATTTAATGATTTACCAGAAGATTTAAAGAAGTGTAATAATATAAACATATTTAAAGCAAGGCTTAAAAAACATATTGTGTACCCTGTAGCGTTACCAACACCCTAGAGGTAAATATATATTTTTAGATGTAAGCACTATTTGTATCTCATTTTAAGTGAACTGTTATTTAAGTTCTTATGAGAATAAAAATTCTTTAAACCTAATTCCAGAGAGCACTGTAAATTCAAATCAATAGCGTAGGTACCTTATCCAATCAATCTGCTAGTGCCCAGCCTTTTCACAACACTATAATGTGGTCGGCTTCCATTCTAACAGCTAAGTAAAGCGCAGGAGCCTATATGACCTCTACAAGTAAGCTGCCTACCACAGCTCCACAACCCATTAACAGAGGGTAACACTGTACTAGTTTACTTTTTACCCCACAAAAATGCACAGTATGACAAGCTCTGGTAGCGTTGCCATGGCCAAACGGTACTTGTTAATATTCGTAAAGTTGGATATTATTCACACTAATTGCGGGATATCCTAGAATATAAATCTTTTCCTTTTATTGTAATATATATGGCCACCATGGAAATAATAGTTAAGTGTACCTGTGTAAAAACCGTTGATAATTGTGGTGGGCGGAAGTTCATAATTATGATTGTTTATTTGTACTATTTGAAGGATGTACCCTTATTTTAGTACTATCTCTTTGGGATGGGCCACTTGGCTAAAATAGAGCTTCGTAGGTATTCTTGCCTATAATTTAAACCTGACCTTCATCAAAGATCTCCATCATCCATATGATTTTTTGGCCTTGTGGAATGAAGTAGGTAGATCTTTTACTCCGAACAAAAAATATACATTATGAATTACCTATAGTTGTGGTAAAACACCAACAAATATCATTTGAATCATCCACTGGAGTGTCTGTAGTCTCTCATACTTCCACTCTCCACACAGCACTTCGCCTAGCACTGGGATCCAAGTTCAAACCACGATGTTGTGAATCAAACATGTAAACAGTTTCAATAAAATGTTGCATGTCTCAAACCGGATGACAATCATTACGATAAGCCATCAAATTCCTATAAAAACATTCCATGAAACGCATTCAGTCGTTATTATTCCAAACGACACACTATCCCATTGTCTCCATGTCTCATGGTGGCATCACACATTGTACTTTCTATGACTCAAAGGAAAGCCGAACACCTGATTGTTCTATAGAAAACAGCTATCGTTATGGTGTACCTATAGTTTTTCTAATTAGTTTCAGTATGGCATCGTCGACGGTGCCAAAATTTCGCTGCTTAACTTTTAGGTGTGGCTTTCTTATACAGAAATGGATGGCTTGATTTGCAAGGTGTGATGTCATATAATTATATCTTGATCTTAAGCGAATATTTAAAACGTGTTTCTGCTGACTTATTCCAAATTATTACTATGCAATAATGTAATTTATTCTTATTCGAGCCGAGGAGCTTGTGGCTAGATAATAACAGCCGCACGGGTCGATCTTCAAGGTTAAGCAAGGCTTGCCAAGGTTGGCCTGTGGATGGGAGACCCTCTTAACATACCGAGTTTCCTCCGGGCCTCGGAAAGCACGTTAAGCCGTTGGTCCCGGCTGTCATTTGTAGATCCTTGGCAGTCGTTACGGATTGTCAGAAGCCAGTTAATCTGACTCTAGTCTTGTCATGAAGTACCGTGTTACCCAGTTGTAAAATACTGGTATTCAGCTAAATCCGGCTTGACTGGAAGCTGACCCTAATATAGTTGGGAAAAAGCTAGGCAGATGATGATGATGATGATGAATGTAATTTATTCTTCTAATTTTCAAGTCAAATTAATTAGGTAACTCTTCCGATTGTCTAGACCTACTAGGTGGCTACGGTAATTGTAGCATCGGTGGCATTCATATCACCCCCAAATTTATTATTAACTACAAAGCGCCGAAGAGGAGTTTTGCAAAAAAATAACGACTATATCCTTCAGTAAGTCAAAACTGAAATTATATTATATATTCGATTGTCTTCTAATGATGATGACTAAAAGAGTGAAATAATAAAGAGTTGAAATACAATCATTACACGAAGTTATCAAATTATGTGCTCACTGCAATATACCGAGAAATTATAATCTTAACAAGATTTATTACAATCTTACGCTTTTGCAATTATCCGATGACATGTTTATGGCAACTAATCCGAAAGCTTTATGAAAAGAACATCGGCGTAAATATTTTAAATGTTAATCAAAGTGAACGTTTGATTCCACTCAAATTGAAATTTCTAAAGAAAATTAAAGACAGAAAAAGCATTTATTTGCGCCAAGCATGACGCATACCAAAAAATAAAAAATAAAACTAAATTATAAATGTTGGAAAGATATGCGTCACATTCGCATTTCTTGGCATTTTACTGTGGCGCTTCTTGTCATAGGGACATTCTGCTATCTATCCAAATCAGTACATTCCCATTCCACCGCATTCGTTTATCCACAGTTAGAGGCGACTATATAACATTAGTCTGTCTGTATGACCATAAATTTAGATGAGTTAGCGTTTTTCAAGTGATGCTAATAGCGTAAATAAAGCTTCAGGGCATAGAGAAAGTTATAATCTATGGCAAGTGAAGAAGATAGCGTTGGTTTTTGTGTTTGAACGAATGTACCTCTAATCATTTGCCTAGCCTTTTCCCAACTATATTGGGGTCGGCTTCCAGTCAAGCCGGATTTAGCTGAATACCAGTATTTGGACGAATGTATTTCTATAATCCTAATAATTATAATAAATAATTTAATTAAATTAACAGAATTACTTAGTCTATAAAAAAAAGAAAGACGAATAGCAGTATCATTTCAGGTCGGAATCACGATGACATGGCATTTTGTAATCGTAGTAAGGTCTAAGGCTTCCTCAGGGTTTTTTATAGATTTTTTTTTTTTATTCTATGATAATAAATCATCTGGAATCTAAAAGGAGCAAATAAAGGAATTACAGCAATTAAGACATACCTTACGATAGTGATGAGATGATAAAGTAATGCCAGGTGTAAGTAAAGCTCAAATACAGTAATGGAAGTTTAAAGTAATGGTAAGAACCAAAGCTAGCTAAAAAAGTAACAAGACGTTACTCCATCATGCAAGCAAGCAAATTCTGAGTTTGGATTAGTTTTAAAAACGTGGAAGAGTTAATCTGGTACAAATCTGGGATGACATCACAAGCAAACTATTTAAAGCCGATGACCACATTGCAAGCCAGGTCACTCCACTATCTTGCAAAAATGTTTATAATATAAAAGATAATAACATCGGCTATGCCGCAGGCCGGTCACCGATACTACAATGTACGCTAGGGTTCGCCATTTTACTTTCCAAATGATTACCACAATTACTGTTTGTGAATGTTTGAAGAGTTGAAGAGTACTCACGTTGGAGAGAGATCGTGTTTTGTTACTTTGCGGGAAAAGTGGTGGAACTGTCATATCACTGTTGGTAGTGTGGCACTGTTGGTTCAGCCAATCAGCATTTCTAAACAGCTCAACATGAAAGATAATGGAAGTACAAAATTTTAAGTAGTAGTTCAAACAAAAATTACTCGTCAATCTTGATTGATGAGTAAGTTTGAAATCTGATCATATTAATTATATCCAGCCCATCTATTTAAACTGGATATGAAGAAAAGGCTAGGTAAAATCAAACGAGTGATCTAATTTTAATTATTTAAAAGTAGTTTTGTGGCGATTTTCTTCAGAAAGGTAAGATCACGTATCACAGGTATCTACGCTTTTACCATTTGCAGTTTACAGACTAAAGGTGAAATGGGGAAAACCGTTGCCACTGGTTACCACACGCACCGTGATCTCTGACCCGCCATTATCATACGTGTGGCTTGACGTTTTAACGTCTGGGTTAAGTAGAGCTTTCTGTTAAGGCTGCTACGACTAACAGTGTGTAGGCAGTGTACGTACACATTACTATAAAGTCACAGAAAAGTTAGATAAAGAAAACATTCAATAGTCAACGCGTGATCTATTTAGCCTCTGGAACAGCAACTGGATTCTAAGTCATTTCTTTTAATACCTACCCACAACCGGCATGCGTGTATGAACGAAACGAAGCAATAGGACTATGTAAGGATAGTCCTATCCTATTGCTTCGTGTAGCCGTAGTACGTGGTTCTATAGTTTTTGCCTCTTCCTACGGGAAAAACAGCTTGAGCGGTGATCTTAAAGGTGAAATGGGGGTAACACGTCGGTAATGGTGCTTGGAGGCTGTAAGTACAGAACCCGTTGCCACTTGCCACCACGCACCGTGATCTCTGACCCGCCATTATCATACGTGTGTAGCTTTACGTTTTAACGTTTGGGTTAAGTAGCACTTTCTGTTAGGGCTGCTACTACGAATAGTGCTTCAAACAGTTTATTTGTATCGCGATTCTTAATTAGGTTTTGGGCCAGAAATATCTGCCGCATGTCAGATGATCTGTGGAATAAAGGAACCATTTATTGGGCAACATCGGGTCAGACCAAGACGCAGGTGGAGAGATGAACTTGAGTCTTACCAGAAGGGCTGGCCCGCAATAGCAGCGGGCAGAGGTGCGTGGAAAACGAAGAGGTCTTTGCGCAGCACTGAGACATACCTGGCTAAATAGATAGATAGATCATCGACAGAATGTAAGAAAGGTCTGCCTCAAGTAGTCAACCTCAATCAGTTGATGTAAGTATAACCATTTCCTTTGTTTCACCACTCCGTTTAATTTCCGCATTCTGTCGTTCTTAACCAAGGCTTCAATAAAATTCAGCCTCAAAGTTACATTTCATAATAACTTTCGACAATATTTATTTTTATGTCACCTCTCCTACCCATTTCTTTATTCTCATAGTGCAAACTGCAAAACAACTGCTGAGTTCTAATTTCCTCGTAATTTCATTAGTGTTCTTCCAATGATGAATAAATGCTTCCTCTTTGTTCATCTTACCAATACCTACTACTTGATTCCTTTTCAAGACCATACAATTCTTTTAATAGCTGCGATAAATCACGTCCATCTTTCACTTCACCTTGTGTTCCAGTTACATCATCGGCTCTGTATCGCAGATCACTGTTACCAGTTACACCTCAACTGCAGTTCACCTTGGCCCTAGACATGTCACGTTGACATTTTACAAGTCACTATTTATAGCTAGACTCTGGCATTCGCGAATTTTGTTCGTAACTTCTGTTGTTGGAGGCACAGCTTATCGCATTTGGAACTTGTACTGTGTTAGTTTACTTGCATAGTTTGACGAGACTGTTGGTATCTTGTGACTGTTACTTACTATGTAGAATTTCTTGCATAATTCTATTTTAAAAGCATGCCATATATGAGACTTGGGGCATGCCAGACGTAACCTAACCACGACTTTTGTGGAAGCTTTGGTGTCATCGACGTGATACTACACCTCATCTTTTCAAACTTGCTGATTAGAATGTCTGTTGGGGCGTTTTGGAAGAAAATTTATGCCAGTCGAACAGATGTGTTGTTGAGGATTTTGTTCAGTACTTTGTCGTCTCTGCTAAAATACTAAGAAGTGATGAGAAGCTAGATATTTGGAGCCTGTCTTTTGAAGGCGTTCAAAGGTTTCTGATTTCTCAAGATAAACCTCGTCGAAAATAGCATTTAATTCGATTAATTCCAGTAACCCACCTCATTATTAAACGCACACTGAGACACAGTTGCTTCGACCGAGGATTACAATGGTCATGTGCTCGGTGCACCATATGGCGACCGTGGTGACCCCGGCGACCGTGGCGTCTAGGTCGTTACGACCAAAACTGGACCGATGCCGGCTGTGGCGGTGAAATTGTACTTTTATCTTGTCGAGAAAAAGAGGTATTTATTATAAGATGTGTAACATAATACTGTGGGGGTCTAGTTTATTGAGTCTTATAACTACTTTGTGCAACAAAAAAATTCTGCGTTCCATGCTACAACTGTCATAGAACTTTTTCATGACCAAATGAATATTTGAGAAGTAGTCTGCACATGTATGTGGAATAGCTTAGCGTAACCAATTAGTTAAAAATGAATTTGAAAGCGGGCCGGCATTGTCTACCAACGAACCCAGTGAAGTTGGTGGTTGTTTGCATTTGGAATGTAGAAACTCACCACCCAACCCTAAAAAGCAGTTAAATTAGTCTAATTTACCAGCACAAGTTTCTATTAGCCATATTTTATCACTATCAAACCTACGACGCTAAAAACACCTACAAAACCACACATTACTATAAACACTAATAAATATAGTCCCTAGCTTTGCTACAACAATCCAGTTTGTCAAAGTGAATGAAAAATGCCATCTAAGCTCACTAGGTGGCCTTTAAGTTCCTTGTATAGAGAATTTAATGCACCCACTGACCCAAAGAGGAATGTGTGGCTGAGTCATTGGGGCGGCTTTTGTTTCATAAGAACACGTTTCAATCTAAACTAGTCAGACTAAGCGGATCTTGATCGAAACAAATGAAACGAGATGACTTGTGAAAGAAATGGTGTTGATGTGTTTGCAAACATGATTGGCATCTGAAAGTCATCGATGTTTTTGATGTTGCTGTAGCTCGAAGTATAATAATAGATAGAGTTAATTGATTGAAAGCAAACAATTAGTCAACTATGATGTGCAGGAGATGAATATAAAAACTGACTAAGTGCGAGTCGGACTCTCACACAAAGCGAAAAAACATTATTTTTGAATCCCCATTAATTTTTTACTTTTTGTTGTTTGTTGTTATAGCGGCTATAGAAATACACACTACGTTCTTGAGATACAGTCTGCTGACAGACAGACGGACGGACAGCGGAGGCTAAGTAATAGGGTTACGTTGATTACATGAAACGTAAAAACTAACCTCTTCAAAGGTAGAGTGTACAGGCTCCTTCTGGGTAAGCTCGCTCCATCGTAAACTTTGTCTTTGTCATCTCTGACGTAGACTAGAGTCAAGAGCAAAACCACCATAAATAAAAAAAAACTAGGTTACAATTCTCATATCACTTAACTACAGGGGCCTACTGCGCGTCTATTTTGTAAAAATCTCACCGCGTATGGAGTGAGCATGATGGAGGTGGTTGTGGAGGTCTGGTAGGCAGCCGCTCCACGTAAAATACTGGTGTTCAGCTGAATCCGGTTTGACTGGAAGCCGACCCCATAATATGTAGTTGAGAAAAGGCTAGGCAGATGATGATGATGTATGGAGTGAGCATGATATGAACTGTCATTCTCACCTAGTCATCACGGCATCATGAGTGTTTAATTTACGAATAAAAATTATGACACTGCGGAAGTCAAAGTTAATTCGAGCAGGAAACCCAATGACGTGTCGATTCATCTTTATCAGACTTTTGCCATTTTGCTTGGTCTGTTTCTTTCAAATCAGGTTTAGTTACTTAGTTCGTTTTCGTTTATATCATTGATACATATCCATCGCATTTGGTCTTCCTATGCTCTTCTAGACACTAAAAATTCATACTCAAAACTTTCCTCACCTCATTTCCTCTATTCAATATCACCTGCTTTATTTATTCCCGCGACTTCGTACTCGCATATCCTATTTTTGACGTTCCCGGAGGAATTTTGGGAAATCCTCTGTTAGTTACTACATCCCAAATTTCAGCTTTCTACGATCAGTAGTTTCGGCTGTGCGTTAGTCACCCACTCACTCACTCTGTAACGGAAGAATTTTAATAATCATCTTCAGAAACGGTTTCAATAAACATTGATCTCCAATCACGAATCGCGTCACTTAGTTCCTCTACACACAAACACCTGTTAGAAAGTCCAATCATCGGTTAATCTGATACTCATTCACGGCGATCTATCGCAGGGCTATTAGGCCATTACGGACGAATTGATTGAGGCCGGTAATCCTTCTGATTGGTCGACGGCGCACGATTGGACAATCATCGGCCCGAAGAAAGATCGTAATTGGTTCAAGCGAGACCCCAAAGATCTTGCTTTAGTGAGTTTGTTTTTGAAAATGGAAATATACATTTCATTTTTAACAAGCGTGATATCTGACGTTTGGGTGTCGTGACCACGACGTGGTGTCAAGATCTACTCCTTTATGATGACCCTTCACTGCACCTTCAGCAAATGCACGGGTTTGATGTGTGTCGAGGTTCAGATCTGGTCTGACTCGCGTAATGACTCCGAATCTTGGTATTTTCACCTCCGACTTTATCAGTGACAAATTACATTTAAAAGGTCAAAAATCTTACAGAGACATACATGATGCTGTTATGAATCACTAAAGTTTTTTCATCTTTTCGAAAACGAAAACCACCGTTAAAACTACAGCCGTACACAAACGCTGATGTCTAAAAAGTGATTCATGATAATGATCACCATCTCTCACCAACACTCTCAAATTAATTACAATAATTAACACCAATAAATTATTTAATTCTACGAAAACTTTATAGAAATGGCCGCCGACTCCCACGTCACGGTCAGTGTAACATGATCAAGTGTAATTCGAGTCAGTGAGAGTGCGGAGAATCTGACAAACGTCGCCATGTGAGAAAGTGATATGGTTCGCGTAACTGCCTGCAAAGAGTTCAGATTAGACACGAGGTCTTGTAAGAAGTGTTTGTTAAACTTGTTAATGGGGCGCGAAATAAAAGGTTTTGGTGGATGTAGTTTTGAGGAGTTGTTGTTTAGAGATTTCACCAAAGGTGACCGTCAACAATTGCTACTTTGTTGAACAATGAACGAATGACGTGGTGATGAATTTAAATGTGACGATCGACAGGGGAGGATCGGAAGAAGGAAATGATTCGCGCTGTCCCTAAGTAACATGGGAAGAGGGCAGGAAGATTAATTTAGATACACACTACATTAAATAAAAAGTGATAACAGATCGTCATAAAATATAAAGAGAATGGTGATCAGGAGACGAACACAAATAATTGCCAGGAATAAATAAATAAAGTTGCCTGTAACTAAAGCCTCCCTGGGACCATCTCATGTGGTTACAAGTTACATAGTTTGCAATATCGAAGAGTGATCGAATTGGAAAGATGATGAGATTTTATTAACTCGTCTGTGAAAATTTTCTTGGCTTCGATTTACAGAAAATTTTTCACAAGTTACTTCTTCTTATCGTGTGGGCTGTAAGGTCTTATGATCCCACACAGCCTATATTTGGCGGCCGGGACCACCGGCTTATACGTGCCTTCCGAAGTACGGAATCATCTTTTTATCAGACAATCAGGTGATTCAAGTCTGCAATGTCCTAGCCAAACTGGGAACAACTTTACAAAGTATGCTTCCCTTGGGAATCGAACCCACGACCACCGGGTCACAAGGCAAACGCCTAAACCACTCGACCACGAAGGCAGCTAAGTTACTGAAGACAGAAGATAACAGCAAGGGCTTAATAACAGCACATGCAAAACCAACAGCCGACACTCTCTTCAACAACTCTATCCAAAAAACCATGATCACTGAGCATGAACAAAAAACAGTGTAAAGTCAATTAATGAAAAAGAAAGTGCCGCAACGTATAATAAAGTCCGTCTGTCTGTGGGAGATCGCTGCAGGGCATTCTGACTCAAATAAATAATAATAACTTGCGGGTACTTGAACTTTTTGTTAATGGTCAACTGTCATTTCACTTGCGATTTCATTTATTCGCTTTAGCGTTAGATCATTAAGGTTCCGAAATGATCTGTCGTGGGATTTAATGTTTTTTATTATGTATGACTAGCTTTTGCCTACGATTTCGTATGTACGTTGGTTTTCTTGTTCTGTGTTTCAAAACCATTGACGAAAAGCGAAGAGTTAGAGATCTTCTTCTTCTTTCGGCGTTATCTCATTTCTAATTGAGGTCTGATCTCCTAATCGTTCTTCTCCAGAGATGTCGTTTCTGCGTCGTCAGTGGGTCTATATTAGCCGTAGAGAAAGTGGAGAGTTAGAGATAGATAGTTATTGAAAGTGATGCGTACCTACTAAAAGTTGCCATTTACCTGGAGAACCTCTATTGTTTGGATCACATCTTTCGGCGGAGATGAGCAGTCCGCAGTTCAAAAAACAAGCTGAAAGCTACCGAAAAATCGAGTGAATTTTGTTGAGGAAAACACGTGGTAGGGAACTAAAATTACCATACATTGCACACTTTGTGGTCGATTGTGTATCGACCATCGACAAAGCTGTAACGGCATTTATGAGTAACACGGACCACAAGGTTTAAGCGCCATGCGTGACCACACATACTTATGAAGGTAGGCTTTGTTTGCATGTGCATTTATGCTGGGACACTTACGTTAGCTTATAACTGTAGTCGTTAACGGTAGGGATTTTGAAGAAAAGTGCTGATTGTAAAAAACTAGCAACAGGATCCCAGCTTCGCACGGTTAGCAGATTATTATAAGCTACGCCATTTTTTTCGACATCTTCTACAAACGTCGTCATATTTTACACAATTTACACAAAACCTTCATGATTTATACAACTAAACCTTTCTCATAAATCACGCCGTTCATTGGTGAAAACCGTTTGAAAATCCGTTCGACAGTTTTTGAGTTTATCTGGTGCAGATAGGCAGATGGCGGACTATGTCGTGATATGTTTGACAAGAATCATCATTACAGCCGAAAGACGTCATACAGGCACGTCTCCCCCATACGTTGCTACATCGACAAAAGAATATTTAATCTATACTAATATTTAAAGCTGAAGAGTTTGTTTGTTTACTTGAACGCGCTAATCTCAGGAGCTACTAGTCCGATTTGGAAAATTCTTTCAGTCTTAGATAACCCATTTATTGAGGAAGGCTATAGGCTATATATCATCACGCTAAGACAAGTAGGAGCGGAGCAGGAGCAGACGAAGTTGCGCGGGTCGATTAGTAATTAATAAATGTTTCATACAATGGTGGTGATAGCACCTAACTAATAGAACAAAGCTGCCCTAGAACTATTCTATGACCATGAGAAAACCAGTAATTTGCCGAATAATTTAGAAATCAAATTATAATTTCCGAAACTTTACTAATCTAGTTCTCTACATGACATTCATGAGTCACGAAGACTATGACTTATGCTAAAACTTCTAAACCATGCAATTTGCGAGTCAGCAAGTAAATATTCAAGAAACATGCGAATAACTGTACCATGTCCAATTAAACTAACTACAGAGATCAAATTGTAGTTAACTGTCAGTAAAAGACCTAATTGCATGTTGTTTATGACAGATGTTTGTAGTAAACAAGTATTGTTGTCTGGGTTTGTTTGTTTATGTTTTGTATGTATCATTGATCATCAACGTAAATCAATTGCTGGTTTGTAAATAAGCATCTGCTCTGCGTAGTCTTTGTCACTCCTTGTCACCTGAATTTTGGGACACCATAAGTGGATCGTGATCGAATGGAATCGTTAATTATTTTTTTTAAATTGACAAGCCCAGCTCCTCTGTACCTATCAAAATTGGTTAATTATTCAATTATTTTTTAAATTAATTTAAATAATTTTACTACACCTAATAGTAAGGAACCGGACAAGAGTTAGTCGGACTCGCCCACCGAGGGTTCGTAAAATTTGTAGATACAAATTACTTTAAAATAAAGACTATATTTTTATGATTTAATTGCTAATGTGTAGTTTTCAGACTTTTCCCTATACTTGTAGTTTAAGAAGATATTACTTGCCAAACTCCATAGTCCTAGTTCAACGGGAAATACCCTATGAATTTTGATTCCCATGAGAGTGTCGAAATATACGTTTTTTGCGGCATAAACGGCCGTATCTTTTTTACGTTAACATTAAAGTCTGATTTTCCCACAGCATCAAGTGACTGTAGATCTCAGTGTAATTATACACAGACAGACGGATGGACAACAAAGTCATCCTATAACTGTTCCGTTTTTTCCTTTTGAGGTGTGGTACCCTAAAAATGAAAAGGCAATTAAAAACTAAAAAAAGCGACCCCTTTCAAGCATCCTGGAATGGACAGCCTGGAATGAAATAGGGGGCGGGGCAAATCTAGAAGTTATCATTCAAAATCATTGCATTTCCTTTTGTTCCCTTTCTTTATTGTTGCTGTTTGTTGAAACTTGTCAACATTACCACCAGACTCCACAAAGTCAGCCGTTCCATTTTCAAAGCGGACAATTCCCAAGCCGACTTTGATCTTTCGCAGTTCGCTCCAGATCATAACATCCTAATACAAAAGTCCGCTAAGCACACTACCTACCCTGCCCTACGGTGCTAAGCCGGAGTGGACCCGAGACCGGCCGAGACATTCGCGGAATGCGGCCCGCCAGGCTAACGACCGCCACTGCCCTGTGTCCAATAGGGCTTTCACATTTCTCTCGCCAAATATTCACAATGTGACTTTGATGGTAGCCGAGGATATTGGCAGATGTACAAGGGATATCGACATGTGAAAATGGCAAGTACATACAAAAGGAACGATGGATTTAATGTGTGAAAGCTCAAAGATGATATGTCAAGAAATGGGGGTGACTGGTGACTTTTATTGAGATGAAGATTAAAAGAGGAGAAGATTGAGATGAAGAAGGATGTTACAAATAAACTGGGATAAGGGCAAGAAAATGATGACCAAGCAGTAACAACAAAACCTAACAACTACTTTATAGAAACAATCTTGATCTGGTCATCTCAGGTATTTTAATTACCAAAACTGTTATGATAGGGATGCAATGAAAAGATGGGTATATTGTGAGAGAAGTGGTAGGGAAGGAAAGGGAGTCAGGTATACCGTGACAGTTGACACGACTGAATGGAAGAAAAAAACGTATTGCGCCTACCCCCAAGTAACATGGGATTAGGGCAAGAAGATGATGATGACGTTAAAGGCCACAGGTATTTTAATATTATATTTGTGCGTCTTACAATACCTGGGGCAAAGTTTAACATTGACAAAGACTAGTTCACTGTTTTCATCCCATCCACTTTGTGTGTAGGTACAGGGAAATGAATTTCCAATCGATCAACCAGTAACGGACAAACATACATTCTATCCTAAAGTAAAATAGCTAATGGAAATGCAATAAGGAAACTATGTGATCATGTAAGAGCACTTAGGAACCGACGCGACGCGACAGATGCCACAAGTAATCAATTACAGCGGTGACTGACACTTGATTTAGCTCTTAAGTGCATAGCTTGCTAAGTTCTTGGTGTGTGGTCCATGATTCAACCGGTCCATCAAGTGCCGGGAAGATCTAAGGAAGGTGGAAAGACAGGGTAGGTAATTACTGCGACAAAGATGATGAAATTGTTGGAGGTGCTCATGTTGGTGAGAATCTTGATTGAAGCGTGCACCATCTTCGACCACATCATCGCTTACCATCAGGTGAGATAGTGGTCAAACGCGTGCCTATCAATAGTAAAAAAAATGCTGTTGAAGGACTGGGATAGTTAAAGTTTAGTAAAGACAGGCTGTTGTACTGTACTTAACGATTTAATTTTTTGCCAGAAGAACTAAAATTGAAAGTTTTTTTTAGAATTCGTTTGGCAAATATCTAGTTAAGAAGTAGTTAATGGATCACTCATTTAAGATAATGTTATTTTTATAATCTTGAACGCATAGAGTGGTACTTATATGTATACAGTTGTGTTAGACCTTCTAAATCATGTTATCAGACACTCCAATCATATAAAAACGTACAAGCTAAAAATAAATCAATTTGCGGAGAAAATACATCCAACTTTAGCAACCAATTTCACTTCAACTTATAATTATGATAGTTGTTGACAAAAAAAAAATAATTTCTAAAGAAATATTATTATATTTCTCGGTACGACCATGTTGAGGTGTAATGTTTTCACTGATAAGGCACTGGCTGCGCAAAAACTTCATGCTGTAACCGCATCCGGTGATATGTAAGGTTTCCAATGTACTACGTCAAATGCTTCACTTTTTACAGAGATTTCAACTTTGTAAACTCGTTTTTTATTAACTCGCACAATGACCAGGACCCATGAATCCTTTACCTGAATTTTGACAGGGTAATTTTACAGACCAGCTCCGCTGAAAATTACGTGTGTGAGATAAATCACAAGGCTGAAATATATATGCCAGAGGTACCTCGAAAGTGACACCAGTGACTGTATTGACTGAAAGTTCAGTCCTATACATACCTACCAGTAACAGAAAATAAAGAAGAAGAAAACGTTACATATAGTGAAAGATAACTTTTAGCGATAAGGCCTCCCATTGTAGTGACACAATGGGAGGCCTTATCGCTAAAAGTTATCTTTTAAAGCTTACCTTTGGATGGATTTAAAGAGTTGAATGAGGCGTTATACTTGGCTCCTTCTGGGTAAAGAGTCAACAGCAAACCGAGCAAACCCATCATAATTAAGAAGAAAAAACACTACAGGTTGTGCAAAGTTGTGTCATCTCTGATCTAAACTAGAGTCAAGAGCAAAACCATTAAAAAAAAACAAAATAAAACTGTGTTATGGTGTGTGATGCTGCACTAATCTCAAACAAAATGGGCGGTTTAAATGATGATGTGATAGTGGAAAATAACATCAGTTATATTATCCACTTGATAATGTCGAAAAGTTGGTCGAGACCAGAAAGCTACGTCCATAACATGAAAACCAAGTGAAACCTATTCCTTAACAAGGGGATACAGAACCATCAGAGGCAAAAATGGAAATATTAACGTACAGGATACAGCGATCACTAGAGCCTTGACCAATGTCGAGATTGTTGTTGAAGATAGCAACAGCAAGCGGACGCGACACCTTACCTGTCCACTCGGCAATCAAGACAAGTGTGGCAAGTACTAAGATGTTTAGCACAGCATGTCGTGAAGGTCTCATACCTCTTAGAGATGGCTCGAGATGTAAATCTTTATTTTTTGTTTCCTTTTATTTCTGTTACGAATACAGTAGTTAAGTATAAGAACATTTATTGTTGACGTTGTACCTACATTGCACTTCCAAATAGGTATTGGACTAATACTTGATCAGGCATAGAATATCATGATGGAAGTAAATTAACGGCACTTTGTTCTAAACCATGATTGTGGTGGCCATTCTGAACTATACAACTCTGATAGGAGACAACACAGTTATTTTTTTATTATAATTGATATGCTCGCGTTTGACCTCGATCTTATTTGATGGAAACGATGACGTGGCCGACGATAGAGCGCGCTTACCAACTTACCCTTAGATTTAAATACCCCAGGTTGTAGCTAGTACCAAACCATCCTTATCCAATGAAAGTGATATCCCTGGAGCGTCAAAAGTAATTAGCCAATGGAAACAGTTCAGATACCTGCAGTCACCAGATCCGCGTTGCCGTGTGCAGCTTGTGCAGTTGGCGTCAACGCTCGCCACTCCCCACACCTGTCGTTACTTGCGAGTTACTGGCACCCTAGAAAGTAATACTAATTTAATGTAAACTGTTCCTACTTTAGATAAGGTGTAGCTGTTTTTAGTATAATAGCAAGACATAAACTGTTTTGCTACATTACAGATATACGGTCACACCTGGGTACTGGGAAATAAACTTCGCGCGTTTCGCTCAGTCAGATGATGATTTTAGACGTTCGTCTCAGCCGGGAACTGCATCGAATTGACAAAAATCGTACGAAATTTTATTCGCAGTGCGTACAAGGTGTAATTCCGATCACGGAATTTAATACGTGAGAATAAAAATCGCGCGGTGAAATATCGCAGTGCGGACAGGGCGTTACCTTTTAGTTACGTTTAGAGTACACTGTAGTCATCGGAAGGAAGAACTAATTAGGTGCCTAACGCCTGCCTGTGTTCAGTCGCTAATTATTGCTCGAGCACAATCACAGTGAAGAAAAGCTTGTGAAGTGTCAGGCGCCCCAGAGTAGTATACCTTTATTTTGATGTTGTATTTACAACAGAGTTTAGGTGGAGCTCGTGGCTAAATAATAACAGCCGCACGGGTCGATCTTTAAGGTTAAGCAACGCTTGCCAAGGTTGGTCTGTGGATGGGTGGGTGACCATCTTAACATAACGAGTTTCCTCCGTGTTTCGGAAAGCACGTTAAGCCGTTGGTCCCGGCTGTCATTTGTAGATCTTTGGCAGTCGTTACGGGTTGTCAGAAGCCAGTAAATCTGACTCCAGTCTTGCCAAGAAGTACTGTGTTACCCAGTAAATGGGTTTGGAGGTCTGGTAGGCAGCCGCTCCACGTAAAACACTGGTATTCAGCTGAATCCGGTTTGACTGAAAGCCGACCCCAATATATAGTTGGGAAAGGGCTAGGCAGATGATTTACAACAGAGTTTAATTTAACGGCTATTTAACCAAAGCCATTGGCAGATCCTTCTTATTTAAAGTCTAGGTACTTCTTCGTCGGGAAATAAAAAATCATAATATCCTTTGATTTTGTGGGTCGATCTTGATGAAATAAACGCTAAATGTTACTCGGGTTATAACTTAATATTTTAAAGTACCTAAATTAGGAACCCAATCTGTGGTTTAAGCCTGATGCTCCCTCAAACGCACAGACAGATAAACAAACAAATATGTCAAAAATTGCATTTTTGTGTTTTATATCTTTTTGCTAACTTTTCAATGTAATTTTTATTTAATGTACAGACATGGTTAGTCTACAATTTTATTATATGTATAGAACAAGAACAAGACAATTCTAATGGCCCTTGTCAACTGTCGCGTCGTACTCTCGAGTGAACCGTCACGCTATCATCTACCTTACCTTTGATATCATCATTATCTGCCTAGCTTTTTCCCAACTATATATTGGGGTCGGCTTTCAGTCAAACCGGATTCAGCTGAATACCAGTGTTTTACGTGGAGCGGCTGCCTACCAGACCTCCAAACCCATTTACTGGGTAACACAGTACTTCTTGGCAAGACTGGAGTCAGATTTACTGGCTTCTGACAACCCGTAACGACTGCCAAAGATCTACAAGTGAGAGCCGGGACCAACGGCTTAACGTGCTTTCCGAGGCACGGGGGAAACTCGATATGTTAAGATGGTCACCCATCCACAGACCAACCTTGGCAAGCGTTGCTTAACCTTGAAGATCGACCCGTGCGGCTGTTGTTATCTAGCCACGAGCTCCTCTAGGTACCTTACCTTTGATATCATTCCTTAGAAATAGCATCCATATCTTGTTTGGTCTTCCATTTCCCATTCATTCTATTCTGTGGATATAGCGAATTAAAGTTTTTGAACCATTGCATTTAGGGATATTTTCTTAATTAAATGCGCTAGTTTAATCACTTCGAGAGTTCAATAACAGCCGCTTCGATTATATAACGTGTAAATAGTAATTAATATGAAGGTAATAAATAAAAAGTGATAGTTTTCAAATAAATTAGCAGTCAATGTTATTTTATGATCGTCGTTAGTTGTAAAGATTTTTAATTATCGCCCCTTTAGATCGACCATGTGATTAATTTGCTAAAGTAAAGCTGCGGACGCACTATTCCATCGAGCGGTTTTGCGGTTTTGTTCATTTCCGCTTAATTTTGTCGGTGTCTTATGCCTGTATGAATATATTGTTTCCGTAAACTTTAAGTAAGTAAATTTACCGGATTTATTTTAGTAAAGGAAGGCAGTAATTATTTTTTTTGTGAAATTATAATTCGAAATAATGCAGTAGACAATTAGGAAGAGTATCAAACAATTTTAAGAAATAAGAACAAGACCTGAAGCTTTCGTAACTTTCTATCACATTTTTAGTGATTAAAAATGTTGGTAAAGTTTGTTAGTCAGACTGTCTCATGAAAGTAGGTATTAATTCCAAAGCAACATTCTCGATACAAAGTCATGCATCCAAATCCTATCAGCAGTTAAGACATTAAACAATGTTGAGCCAATCTTTGAAGGAATCTTACCTCTGAGTTCCACCGAGTCAAGCGCGGCAAAATGGTATTTAGCTGAGCCATCCCAAGGGTAGCTGCAGTACTCCATGCAGGGTCAGGCTTGTGCTTTGTTTAAGGATTAAAAGCTGTCCAGGCCTAAAGTATCGCTTCACCCTATTCAGGACGCCCAGCTTTTTGGCCGCAGTTTGGGCTTTGTACTCAATGGTGGCGCCGAAGTTGAGACTAGATGTCATGATTTAACATTACCACGAACTGGAAGTATAATCCATAAGTGCAGGGTGTTTTAAATGTTATCGAATTCGAATAGGGCACATGTAAAATTTTCATTTTTGCTTTAATTTTAAAGAACTCCATCTAGAATCGACCACCACATTAATAAGCAATGAAAACGCTTTAATTTATTGCCAAAATTGCGTTTTTAAACCGACAGTTTAAATTTTCGCAACGATGACGTCACTCCCGTCTGCCACTGGTCAAGAACTAACCTAACTCAAAGACATAAGGTTGCCTTTTCGTTGTCATAACAGCAGTGAAGTCACTAAACGCTGATTGCTGTTTTCAAATACGTTCCGTTTCACGTTAGTTTTAATGGAAGTGATGTCAATCCACATTGTTTTCTAATTCCACCTTCCTATAATGTGTTCTCACCTCTAGAGCCTCCAGCATAATAGCTGATGCTTCGATAGCGTATTGAACACAGCATTGTTACAGATCCCCAACAGAAACGAAAGTCCAACAATAATATCAGATTCTCATAAAAACTATCAGATTTCCTATCTCTCTGATATTTGAATGAAGAGCCGCTTTCTCCGCCTCGTTTGATTTGAAAGGTAATCAGAATCGGATGGGAATCGTGGTGTACTGTTTAAATATAATATGTGCAACAAGAGCCAAATAGAAAACAATTAAGTACCTGTCTGTGGAAGTCTAGATTTAGACACAGAATCAATGTTAAGACGACGACATACGCCAGCGACCATGTGGGAACAACACCCGCAAAATTCAGTAGTTTTTTGTAATTACCTTATTATTTTGACTGTAAAAAAATAGCCGTATATCACAACGTAGATCTATAGTTAAATTTTCTTTGAGATAGTATAAATTCCATTAAAATAAACCGTCCGATTGTCGCTTTCATGTCCGTGTTAGACACCATACTTTACAAATTAATGGCTTGTGTTTAAACACCGCCCAAAAAAGTACCTATTTTACTACCAAAAAAGTTCTAAACGGTTACCAAAACAGATAAATGGTCACCAAATAATATTCGAGAAGTAGCGCTCGCCGGCCGCTGCCGCGGCACCGCTCGCTTCGCTCGCTCGTTGGTCACAATTCTAACCTAACCTATTTTATCCAGTTTGTAACCCCAAGCCTACATTTTATGGCAATCACAGTTGAGTTGGATAGAATTTGGTGACCGTTGATCCATTTTGGTGCCTAGGCTTAGAGTCTTAAAAATATTATTTTTGGTGACCGTCTAAATTATACCCCAAATTAATGACACGTTGTTGAACAAAAAAACTCAACATTTTCATAAATAAAATTACTAGTTGCCCCGCGCAACTTTGTCTGCGTCACTATTTTCATTAATGCTCCGCTCCTATTGGACTTAGCGTGATGATATATAGCCTATAGCCTTCCTCGATAAATAGGCTATCAAACACTGAAAGATTTTTTCAAATCGGACCAGTAGTTCCTGAGATTAGCGCGTTCAAGTAAACAAACAAACTCTTCAACTTTATATATTAGTATAGATATAGATTAAGAAAATAGAAATGGCTCGAAAATATAATTACCAATAAGGTTACCATATTTCCGCCGCTTGAGGTTTTAATTAATTTTACATCAGTCTGTTTTGTTTGTGCGAGTCCCAAATAAACATATTTCTTTCTTTCTTTGCAACATCTAATCTCTACTTAAAGTGCACGAAGTGAAAGACGATTCCGTGATTCGGAAGGCACGTATCAGCCGGTGGTCCCGGCCGCCAAATGGCGGTCGTCAAATAAACCATGTCAGAGGCCCTTGAGGCCGTTTAGAAACTCTGACACTAGGGTGTGTGGGGTCGTTGGACCTTACTGCCCATACGATAATAAGAACATCGACGCATCGAATGTACACTGCTTCCATACTCCTTGTAACGATCTACGATTAACTACGCATCGAATACAAACTGCATTCATACTCTTTGGCGTCTAAACGAAATAAAGTGTCATTTATTAGAGAAAACGATTGTCAAAACTCCTAAAAGTATGTGTTTAAAAAAAAAAAAACATTACGGTGGCGCATCCCACCCATTCAACCCTAATCTCTTCATAGTTGGAGTGAACAGGCTTCTTATGGGTAAGCTCACTCCATCGTCGACTTTGTCTCTGTCATCTCTGACATAGACTAGAGTCAAGAGCAAACACATCTCAACTAAAAACCAGTTGTGACAGACAGACTTTGTCTTACCATAAGGGTTCCTTTTTACCATTTTGGTACGGAACCCTAAAAAAGAGGTCCACTTTCAACAAAACAGATTTATCTTTTTGACAATCTATGAAATAAGTATTTGTTAGTTAATCCACGTAATATAACATCATTGATCTAGCGCTACCTAGTTCGGGAACCACGGTGTTATTTTATGTAAACTCAACTTGTTGCAATTTCCTTATTAATTAAGTATCAATAAGAATTCTCTTTAACAATGGCTCAATTGATCTAACCACGTGTTAACAACGAAATCTGAGGCTATTGTGCGCTAGAGTTTCTACAAGTAATCGCTCTTGTTCTTCTTCCGTTAATCTTCAAGAAATCATCTAGAACATTCTAACCCAACCGCCACTTCAGCAAGAATCTCACGGTCCCCGGTGGCTGGCACATCTAATAAGAATGAACGTTATTGTGTGGGTGCGTTCACCTCTGCCGGGTGGCGATACCATGACCTCTGAGAAAGTAAAACTGCGGCCGCGCGCCTTCCTGTTACCTCTTAAACGTGTGCAATGCTGCTATTTGAAAGTACTGTTATTGTATTTAGTAGAAAAAAAAAATGGAAAGAGTAAGCGTTTTTTCACTGCTCAGAACGGTAAGAAAGATGAAAGATGTCTCGTTAGGTCATATTCTTCTACTTTTGTATGCGTGGCTTGTTATATTATTAACTCGCTTCTGCCAGCGGCTTCGCCTGCGTGATCCCTAGGAAACATACTCCTGGGATGAAAATTAGCCTATGTGTTATTCCAGACTAATCTTATAACTCAAATTTCATGAAGATCCTTTCAGGCGTTCTGATGTGAAAGAGTAACAAACATTCATCCATGCTCACAGGATAGGATAGAATGAAAAAAAAACGAGTTGCGCGACACAAGTAACATGTGACGAGGGCAGGAAGAACGGCGAGCAGTGGGTGGCTCGCCGTCTGATCAAAACTAGGCCCAGTCGGCGGCGCGCTGCGATCCCAGCGCGCTTCAAAGAGATGTCAGCGTGGAAGACGGGGCCCACTAGGGCAGGTGCTTGCTGGGGCTGCGGAATCTGTTCGAAAGAGGTACCGTAGCCCTGGAACGCAAAGAACACCAGGAGGAACACGGATGGGTTTTAGTCAGTAAGAGACATACAGAGACACTCCCTCCTGCTTCACACCGAGCGGGAGGAATCATTTGATGACTTCCCATCCTTTAAAAAAAATACAAAAAGCAGTAAGATGATGATCTAGCAAGACTACACAGTTTCTAAAAAAGGCTAAAAAATGGATGATTTTTTATCTCAAAATTGTTAGAGCATTCATTACATTGGGTATAGGTCACTGAATACTGATTACTTCTAGGCAAGCGCGCTTTATATTCCATCACATCATCGCTTTCCGTCAGGTGAGATTGTTGTCAAGGGCGAGCTTGTCAAGAATAAAAGAGGTATATCTGTTTCAGTGCGTCGTCTAAAGGTGCTTCCCTCACCTGAACGTTCGCCTGTAATTTGAAATTTCAGATTCGACTTTAAACATGACATTACAGTACTTACTGCCGCCCTGACATTTTATTTATTTTTATTTTATTTTATTTTATCGTAACAGGAAAACCAACAGTATTAACAACTACAAATTTAACAACAAATTATGCAACTAAAAACCAATTACATATGAAGAGCATGCTTGATGGAGAGAAAAAAAAAACAATAAAAAAAAGTAAATTACAATGACGCTGTACGTAAACAATATTATACAGTCAAAAATGATACGTAGTTAAGTGCTGTCTGTAATTTGTATAGCAGCGGGGGACGTTAAGAAGAAGAAAGGGTATTCTAGCAGATCTAGTAGGGGCGCGTAAATTAATTTTGGAGAGAAGTTGCGGGGCGTCTATGTAAGATTGTGCTAACTTGACGAGGAGAGACATATCAGATATACTCCTTCTCTCTCTAAGTGGCAGTAAATGAGCATGATGAGCATTCGTCTGTAATGTAACATTTCAGATTCCATTTTGAGCATTACTTTCCAATAATACTGCCTTCCTGACTGACGAGCATGCGCCTGTAGTAAAACATTAGATTCGGTTTTGAGCATTTAGTTGATTCCTCAACGTCTGACTCCGAATGTCAGAGACCTAGGTCGTCGTGTGTGTTGACACGCTCAATTTTTCAAGTGGTGCGCGTTGATGTTACAAGTTGTATCAAAATATTACATATCGTATCACCAAGTTGCGTACTGTAATGCTCGGTTCTCTTCCCTCACCAATGTAACGCTCGAATCTGTAACATTACAGTTTACGCACTGTAATGCTCAGTTCTCACGGATGTAATACTAGACTCTGTAACGTTAGATTACAGACGAATCCTTGTTTTTTTTTATTTGTAATGGGTTTGCTCTTGACTCTAGTCTATGTCAGAGATGACAGAGACAAAGTCTACGATGGAGCGAGCCTACCCAGAAGGCTGTAGCTTGGCATCCACCAGTTTTACGTCGCCGATGAGCCTCTTAGCTCTGCGTTCCACCGAGTCCAGCGCGGCAAGCTGATACTTAGCTGAGCCATTCCAAAGGTGGCTACAATACTCCATGCAGGATCGAACTTGTGCTTTGTAAAGGGTTAAAAGCTGTCCAGGCCTAAAGTATCGCTTCACCCTATTTAGGATGCCCAGCTTTTTGGCCGCAGTTTGGGCTTTGTCCTCAATGGTGGCGCCGAAGTTGAGACTGGATGTCAACTCCATGCCTAGGAGCTCGAGCCGACCAATCACAGGAACAGATGCACCCCGAAAAGTAGGAGCTTGGTCAAAACGACTCCTTTTTGCGGTAAAAAGACACGCCTGTGTTTTGGTGGCGTTAAAAGTGACCAGATTGTCATCACCCCGCCGGGAGACAACGCTTAAGGTCAAATTTGTCCGCTCTACCATGGCCTCTCTCAAGAAACAAACTTCAACCGCACTGGTTGTTGCGTTGGACAAGTATCTCTCTGAAACCGTACTGTCATCTGCGTACCCAATAAGACCAAGCTGAAGTAGGTCATTGATGTGCAGCAGGAAAAGAGTTGCAGAGAGAACAGACCCTTGAAGAACTCCGGCATCAGTAGCCATGAGATCAGAGGAGCAGCCGTCAACGACCACTCGGATCGACCGTTCACTCAGGACGTCTGATATCCAGCTACAAAAACCAGCTGGGATGCCATAAGCAGGAAGCTTGCTGAGTAGACCTGCGTGCCAGACCCTGTCAAAAGCCTTCGAGATATCAAGCGACACGGCAAGTGCTTCGCCGTGTCTCTCAATGGCTTCGCCCCAGCAGTGCGTGACATACACAAGAAGATCGCCAGTTGACCGTCCCCGGCGAAAGCCATATTGACGGTCACTGAGGAGATTGTTGTCTTCAAGGTAGGTCAGCAGCTTACTGTTCAGAACCCTTTCCATAACCTTGCATAGGATGGAGGTAATGGCGATCGGACGGTAATGCGCAGGGTCAGCACGGTCTCCCTTTTTGGGCACCGGTTGCACATTCGCAAACTTCCATGATCTCGGCACCGTTCTTTTTACAAGAGAGAGGCGGCATAGGCGTGTCAACACAGGAGACAATTCAGGTGCACATTGCCTCAACACTCTTGCTGGAACGCCGTCAGGTCCACTGGCCTTATTCACATCAAATACTTCAAGTGCGGAAGCAACTTTACATGCAGGTATCCTCCACTTCGTGAGGTTTGTCACTCAGGTGAAGCTTGATATCGAAATGGTTACTTACAGAATAGACTAGCAGGACAGCTTTATGTCTTTATTTCTGTTTTCGGAATTAAGTAAGCATGTGAATAAATGTAGGTGTTTCAATAACTTTATTGCAAATTTATCTGGCATGAACCATACATTCAGACAGTGTAAAAACTCCGAGATCACTTCTTTTTTTTTGCTTTTAAATTCTTATAATTCTGAGTCATGACACTGAAATTATGGGCTGAAGTTGTGAGCAAGACTTCTTTGCCACCTTTCTAAATCAATTGCATGATGTATACCAGCAACAATTAGATAAATAATGTCTCTAGTATGCTTTATTATGTATTTTGTTAATAGAAAAATGCGATCACAAAATACTTCTTCTGATCTAATAATCATAGTCCTTTCTGGCTCAAGATAAGCAATGGACTACGGAATCAATACATTGGAATGAAGAGCGCCTGTTCAAATTCTTCAAGCAAGGAAAAATAAAAGCAAACGATAAGGTCTTATTTATTACTAATTAATTAATGTTATGATGATGTTGAACAGCAGCTTGATGTACTACATAGTCTAAATCTATTTAACTTTCACAGTGAAGGTGACGCAGCACGCTTCTGACTCTTTCTCTTCGTTCCACAGCTTTATTTTGACGGGGAATTTGCCCTGGAATATAATAAAATGATTATTAATTATTGAACATCTTTTGAAAAATATTTCAAACAAAACACCTGCTCTATCTTTTTTCTAGGGTTCCGTACCCAAACGATAACCAACGGAACCTTACTACTAAGCCTCTGCTGTCCGTCTGTCTGTCTGTCAGCGGGCTATATCTAAAGAACCGTAATAGGTAGACTGTTGAAATTTTCATAGATTGTGTACTTCTACTGCCGCTATAACAACAAATAATGAAATACGGAACCCTTCGTGTGCGAGTCCGCCTCGCCCTTGAAGTCTTGACCGGTTTTTTATTTATTTATTTAGGAATAGGCTTGCTCCTGACCTCAATCACGCTTGATGGAAAGCTTGATGGAGCGTGCCCAGAAGATGCCTGTTCACTCTTGCTTTGAAGTCAGAGGGGTTACTATCAAACAAAGCCGCTGTCTGCTTTATTTTGTGTCTCCGCCTACTTCTTCTAAACCACGTAACGGACTTTGATACGGTTTTTCACTAATATAAAAGGTTTATGTAAATTATTTGTATTGTACACGAGCTATGGGGAGGGTCGGTAGTATAATATAATAGACAATGCGAAACATACTTATAACACTACCTATGTAATAAACCGACCAAGTGCGAGTTGGACTCCGTCGTCACATGTAGGGTTCCGTACCATGAACCGAAAAATAAGTTTCTTGTATGGGGAGCCCCATACAAGAAACTTCCGTCCGTCTGTCAGCGGGCTGTATATAGGTTGATAGACAGTTGAAATTTTCACAGAGCGATTTCCTTTGCCGCTATTACAACAAAAAATAATAATTAATTAAAGGCGGCTCCCATATAAGAAACGGGTTTTCTTTTTCTGTTTATGGTACGGAACCGGAGTCCGACTCGCACTTGGCCGGTTTTCTTTATAGTCATTTCAGATCGGTCCATTGTTCCCACAACTCTTTTCTTTTGACCGTAAATCAATCAACGGAATCCAATTAATAGGTACGTACTGCAATATTTAATATTACAACTTTCCGCTGGTATGTAGGCAATCTACAGCGGTTTAAAATTATATAACGTTAAGGTATAAGTGTCTATTTGACCTTTAATTCTTTTACGCGATGAAAATATCTGGTATCCAATCACAGACCACGGCTTAGGTACAAGCGCTATAAAATATTCTAATTAGAAAAGATAGTAAGTTTTTTCCACAATAAGCGTACAAACAGGTATTTAAGTATTTTAATCTTGAGTGTGACTATTAAAATTACAAATACTTTAAAAAAAAATCTGAGATTTTAGTTGAAGAAACTTACGTTTCAACAACAAGAAGCTTTTTTGTATGTATTATGTCTTCATATTCAAACAAGAACAATGTCATTTCACCCGAAAGACGTCTACTACTAGACATATCCCCCACAAGCGCCGCCGCAGCCAGCGAATTCCTGCGGCCCTCACCAGGGCGGTTCACCTACCACTAGATTACAAACCTGTATATCTAGATCGACCTGGCCATTAGACAGTTTAATGCAGGTAAAAACTATACTCACTTAAATCGACAAACCAAGACCGAACAACTTGACACCTATAACTACAACTACAACTTGACACATAGGAGAGCCGATTACTCGTAAAGTGGGAATGAGCAAAGAACAAGAAGAAGATATACAATACTCACACTAGCCCTTTTGTCCACCATCAGCTCCACATCGAAGATCCTCCTCTGATCAGATTCCAGTGGGCAGAACAGCAGTCTGCAAGCGTCACTAGCCGTCTTGATGACGGTTGAGAAGTTCCCACTATTGTCCACATCACTTGTGATGGACAGCCTCAAAGATTCTGCTGCGAAGTCTGCAAAATGAGAAGGAGAGTTGAAGATCGACATTCAGGATTTTGTAAAAATTCATTGATTTTGATTTAAGAGCGTCCATGGAGTTTCTTGCACGTTCTTCTTCATAAAGATCCACGTTTTTGAACGTGCAAATGAATTCACATTTTGAATGATTAAAAGTGCTTGTAAATGGTGTAGTTGAAATATGCTTTGAGTTTGTTTGCTTAGCTGTAAAAGTGTAATTACCATCCACCTGATAATATATTGTGATTTGGCACAGCAACGTCACGACTTCTTAGATATTTTGAAAAATAATAGTTTTCTCTGAAAGTCGATTTAAAATAAGTAGGTAGATATCTAGCTTATTTATAATTTTAGTAGCTCTTGAATGTGACTTCGTACGCGCGTCCACATATTCCTTTTTTTCACGTTCCCGTAGGAATTTCAGGAAATCTTCTCTTAATTCTCCCCTACGGAGTGTAGAGAAGCTACATAGCTGCATAGCTAGCATTCTATTCTATTCTATTCTATTCTTACATGCCAAATTTCAGCTTTCTACGACCAGCAGTTTCGGCTGTGCGTTGTCTGTCAGTCACTCAGTCAGTCAGTCAGTAGCGAAAGTATTTTGTACATTAAAGATTAAATGCTGCTTCATCTAAATGTAGTCAAACAGGAATAAAATCGAAAGAAGTATATCTAGGTTCCTAGTGATAACAACCATAGAATACTCACGTGGTGTCATATCCAGTGTGATGCCATATCCCTTGTTCTTCTTTAAGGTACAGAAGGCAGGTCCCTGGGGACAGGGGTCCACTATCACACTGTGGATACTGCACTGCGTGGCGTCCACTGATTGAAAAACAAAATGGTTTTAAAAATAACTCTAACGATTCAAAATATACTTGTAGGGTTGCAGAGGCGCAGGTGCTCCACATTTTAAGTGAACCACAAAAACATGGAAGGATTCAATCCTTCAAAAAAGATTCAAAGTTTTGCATGGAGATTATCGTAACATGCTTGTAGAAAACGTGCCATTCTAGTCCTTCTTTATAGCTCTTGTCAAAATATAATTCTGCCTATCTAAAACTGTATCTTTCTTTTACATAAATTCACAAAAACTTCAACAAATAAATACAAAAATATAACTTACCATCCTTACAGAGTTTCCTCGTCACATACTCGGACTCTGAAACCACTAAACCAAAGAACAAAGCGAACACAAAAGCCCTCATGCTTGCAACCTCTCCGCGCTATCTCCCGACGAACACTAACTTATTATTGTGATAATATAATGGTCCTATTGACCGCAAAATAGATTGGAATAGAAGGACAACGAAACCCGTCGGTACGACTACGATCTCACGCGCATAACCCATACAGACGCTGTGAGGCAGAAAAATTGCGGCTATGCTTATTTTAGACGCTGTTTCTACAACTTTTTTTGTACTTATCAGAACCGGTATTCCTATATTCACACTTAGGGTGCCTTTCCATAACAGCGAAGCGAGGCAGCGGAGCGGAGAAACGGAGAAATTTTAACCAATGGAATTGCATGAAATCTCCTCACCACGTGAATCACTGACATTTTGATTGACATGATTGGTTAATATTTCTCCGTTTCTCCACTCCGCTGCCTCGCTCCGCTGTAATAGATAGGCATCCTTATGTTCAGCATTGAACTATGTTTACACCTAGTTGCGTTGTGTATAGACCCTTTTTTTTCTTATATAGCCTATGTGGGTCACGTCCTCATTGCGTCTAGGTCTCCTTTTATTGAGTGCGTCATTCAGATCATTTCAGAGCGAAAATGTCTTATGCAGCTATGTAGTCTGATAGCTGTGGATGACAGAGTATTGCTTATTATATAGGATTAGGTATCGATTATAGACAATTTAGAAAAGCTTTGTACAGCACAGTGGTCTTGGCCTATCCAACTTAAGCGTTTATGACTGCTCTTAAAGACTGTTTAAAATCTACAGTCATCATCTTCCTGCCCTTATCCTATGTTAATTGGGGTTACGCAACACAGTGTTTTCTTAAATTATGTCCTGTGAGCCGTCAGGTTATCACTAACTCTCTTTTCTTTCATTTCGATCCTCATAAAATCCATCCATCTTTTCTTTGGCCTCCTTATCCCTCTCCACCCATCTACATTTATATTCATAACTTTTCTAGTTACCTACATGAGTTTCATCCCTGCTCTTCACATGACCAAGACAAGCGGTTCCTTTTCAGCTTTTCCGTCACTGGTGCCTCTTTTAAACTACCTCTGATGTACAAATTTCTCACTTTATCAATACTCGTTACTCCCTACTAGCTCAACACTATATTGGCAAGCTACGAAGGAAACAGCAGGACTAAATATATAGCTTTGCACACGTCGGGGCCCTTGCATTTTGGGAGCCCCGTATCTTTGATACGGTGGTACCTACGCCCCTGGACCCTATGTAAAATACTGGTACTGAGCTGCATACGGTTAGACTGTTTTGCAATACAACATGTTTTAAAGGAGTGTCCGTGGAGTTTCTTGCACGTTCTTCTCCATAGAGATCTACGTTTTTGCACGTACAAATAGCTTTATGTTTTTGACTGTCCGACATTGACAATTCAAAAGTGCCTGTTAATTGTTTATTTTAAATCTTGAATCTAGACTGGAAGTCCACCCCAAAATAGTGGAGAAAAGAGTTCGATCATAACCACATAGTTTTAATAAGTTGGCATTCTGTATTTCCTTATCGATGTGTATTGGCTACTAATGGCAGTAATTGATAACAAATGGGAATGTGCTCTTTTGTGTTCAATGTTAATGGTCTGTTTGTTCATTACGCGTGTTGTTAGTACAAGTGTCAGATCTGAGTGGATTTATGTGATTTAATAAGAGCTTGTGTTCGAAATTGAAGATTCTAGATGAAAATTTCAAAGAAAAACTGCGATAACTACGTATGTAGGTGATCGTGATTCGAAGGACAACATTTTTTTAGAATATGTTTTGGTAATTGCTGAGAATTTCGACTAATTGAAAACAGTACATGAAAAACTAAAAGAATAAGAATCGTGCGCGAATACCAAAATTTTGGAAAGGACAGGATGCAGGCGCTTCAAAGAAAATGGACTCATTCCCTTTCTGGGAAGGCGCTGGAGTACTCTGTTTCAATAAACAATAAGTGATGTTTTCTGTCAAACTGAGAAACTGGCACAAGACTGCTCAGTTGATTTTTTGTGAGCTTGATGAAAAAGATGGTAAAGTAGTGATGAAAACTTGTTAAGTACTTGTTAAGGTAAAGAAATTTTAGACCCCGCATATAACCAACTTATCCATTTTACAAGATCTGGATATCAAGCAGCGCCTATCTTCTATCGTACAAGCTCCAATTCTCAAATTCTTCGGGCACATATCAAGACGTGGAGATGTCTCCTTGCAGTACAAGGAAACGTCGAGAGCAAACGCCTATGCGCTGAACCGACCAAATTAAGGTAGCATTAGACAATGGTCCCTTGTATGTTCTTCTTCTTCCACTTGGCGTTAATCCCGGCCATTGCCAGGCTCCGCCTTCCTGCTGAGCTTCCTCCACTTTGCCCGATCTTGAACGTCCTTCTCAGTCAGGCCATTGGCTCTCATGTCGGACTTGACGACGTCCAGCCAGCGCTTGCTAGGGCGACCCCGAGACCTAGCCCCAAGGAAAGCCATAGTCATTCACCTCAGCATCTTCATCTCCGTGACGCGAAGCTCCTGGGTGTGTCTGCTTAGTGCTGGCCAACACTCGCCACCATACAGTAGGACAGGCCGTATGATGTATTTATATATCTTTCCCTTGAGCTTCGGGACGGAGGTAACGGGCGTTGTATGCGAACGCAAAATGCCTATTTTGCGTTCGCATACAACGCCCGTTACCTCGCACCACTTCGCCCAGGCCGCGCCTGTATGTGCTTGGACATCGTCGTCCACGTTGCAATGGTCCCTTGTATGAGTGCACGATACATGCAAAGGTGAGTGAACAGACGACCACGACCACTCCGTCAAGAGTGAAACGACAAAGAAGAAGTTAAGGAAACGAAAGATAAATAAAAGAATCCACAGAAGATTCGATTTTGGACGTGAGGTTGTGTTAGCCCGTAATAAACATATAATCAGTTACAGAACTAGACTGGGAAGTTCACTTCACGACACATTTTATAGGCTGCTGAAAACAATTACCATAGTTAGCGTAGTATTATATTTAGTGTAGAATCAGTATACTGACTGAAATGGATAGGTCGATGGAGCAGACATGTCATGTTAGACTGGAGCCGAAATATGGGCAAACGTAGTGTGGGACGCCCTGCGGCACGATAAAGATGGAGCGATGATTTGAAGAAGGTGGCTGGCAGAAGACGGATGCGGACTGCTCAAGACCCGGTCTTGACCTCTCCCCTCCCCTCCTTTGGTTTTGAGGGGACGCTTACGCTCAGCAATGGGCAGCAATTGGCTGATATGAAGTCAATAATCATTATACCAATTTATGCATATTGGAGGTGTGGAGAATATTTTCGTATCTACCAAGAGCGGTTGTGTAGACTACAGAAACGATGATAGACCGCGACAAACAATGTCTGGAAAGGGATCGACTAAGCACTGATATGTCGCTAATATACAGAAGAAAAAGTAATTATATGCCGAGGCCACATATACATATCGGGAAGAAGGCAGGAGAATAATGGTAATACGTCGTAGATACTTATGCGTCTCTGCTGCTAACAGAACCCATGAGATCTGATTCGAGTCTTGTCAAGGGCTATATCTGCTTAGCCTTTTCCCAACTATATTGGGGTCTGCTTCCAGTCAAACCGATTTAGCTGAACACCAGTCAATTATCATAATTGACTGGAGTATTTTACTTGTCAAGGGGTATCGTGTCGGTGGCCGTTCTCAACAAAGATCAGCCATGTACGCAGGAGATATAATAGTGCACTAGGGTGCTGTTCCTGCACTCTATTTCGATGGGACGACATCCGATACGACCGGAGAGAGATCTAGCGCAAGACCGTCAGATTTACGTGCTGTCCGTCACACCACCAGCTTCCAAACTCCGGGCTGTTGCTGAAAAATACCTGTTTATAATGGAAAAAAACCGGCCAATTGTGAGTCGGCCTCTCAGACGAATTGTTCCGTACCGTGAACCTTAATTTTTATTATTTTATTTTTATTTTAATAGCGGCAATAGACATACACGATCTGCGAAAATTTCAACTGTCTACCAATTACTGTTCTTGAGATACAGTGCGCTGACAGACGTGTGGACGGACGGACGGACAACAGCGGAGGCTTAGTAATAGGGTTCCGTGGGTTACCCTTTGGATACGGAGCTCTAAAGACTCAATTACACTTTTTGCCCCTCACATGGTTGAGAGAAGTACATATAGGCAGATTGACTGTCTCCTACCGTCGTCGAGCCGATGATAAAAATATTCCTCAGCTTGTCCGTTCATTGACTCAGGAACTTATCGAGCGTTAGGCATTGTGTCTCGCAACCTTTAGTGTTGAACTCTGACTTTGGCTTTGACCTTTCAGATAATTTGCATAAAACGTTCTTGATATAATAAAAGCTACTGACGATCTGAGCACGGCCGAGTCTTCGTCGATAAAAGTATTTTGTTGATTGATGATTAAAACTTGACCTTGCACTCCATCACTCAAGTCAAGTGGTGAATGTTGGGAATAAAAAGAGCTAAGAAGTGGAAATTACCTGCCAGAATCTGTGTTTCCTGATAGCTACAACCTGGAAATCTTTATGTTAAGAGTGAGGAGGAGAGAGGTTACTGCTTGGCAAGCGTGTTCCATCTTCGACCACATCATCATCATTTATGTCACAATTTGTAAAGTAGTTAAAGACCACCCTATCGCTTTGGGATATCCTGTAATGGCAGAAGTGTTGTGATAAATAAATAAATCATCGCTTAACATCAGGTGAGATAGTGGTGAAACGTGTGTCTATCAATGGTAAAAAAAGCTATGCTGAAGTGGAAGGGAACTGCCCACTGCTGAAAGCTCTCTGTGGTGTGACGACCAGACCACGATGGCGAGGTTTGGAAAGAGAAAGGAGAGGCCGAGGAACAGCCATGGACAGCGTTGCCAGATTTTTTTTGGCAAGTCGGGTTTTTTTAAATTTTTGAGTGAAAAAAGCGGGATTCTTTCGTCGAAAGCGGGACATATTATTATCTCTGTTTTTGAGTTTTAAATTACGTTTAGGTAAGTGACAATAGATATCAAAAATAGCCATTGAAAATGTTTATTTTAAATACGTTAAAAGTATGATATTTTAAATCAGATTTGCCTTATGGTTAGGTGTCTTCTTCGTCTTCTGAATAAAAAAAACTAAAATTAATGTCAAAAAGTTTTGTTCATTACAAAAATGTGATGTTTCAAACAATAGTCCGGGAGTAAATTTTTCAATAATAGAATCATTATTATAAGAATTACTTATTCATGATATTTCTTTGAAGATATTTCTTCTTTTTTATTTTTTATTTACTAGTTGACCCGCGCAACGTCGTCTTCGTCACCATTATCGTTACTGATCGGCTCCTATTAGTTTTAGTGTGATGACATGTAGCCTATGTATAGCCTTCCTCGATAAATGGGCTATCTAACACTGAAATAATTTTTCAAAACGGACCAGTAGTTCCTGAGATTAGCGCGTTCAAGTAAACAAACAAACAAACTTACTAACTTATTTTAAAAGGAAATCTTAAATCCTGGCCTAGTATTAAATTCAATAACGTACCCGTTAAAAGAAAAGAATCCGTGTGCTATCTCGGTATGCTATTAGAAAATAACTTTTCATTTATTGATCATATAAAAACAGTAGGTGAGAAAGCAAAAAAGAACGCCTTGACGAGAATATCCAAAGCTACATGGGGTCTATCTTTTCAAACCTTAAAAACTATTTATGGGGCTACCTACTTGGGTCGTATGTGCTACGGGGCACCTGTCTGGGCCGATAGGGCTACCATAGGTGTGGTACGACGTAAATTGCTCCAAAGCCAGCGTTTGACTTTGATATTCTTATGCAAAGCGTATAGGACGGTTAGTACCTTACCAGTGCTAGCGGGTGTTCTCCCAGTCGATCTAGAAGTGCAGCGGCGTGCTGCAATGTACTACTACGCTAGAAAGATCTTACCGCAACGCGGCCGTGCTAAGATCTCTAGATTACTAAAACCCAGACTGATGTCTGGGAGGAAATTTTATCCGAGTGACAATGTAGGTGGGAAAATTCCATCAAAGGCCGTCACTTCCACCAGTTTTTTCCATCTGTTCGTGAGTGGCTGGACAGGACATGGCTGGAGGTGGATCACTGTGTTGCCCAATTTCTCACAGGTCATGGCAACTTTAATAGTAAATTATTTTCCTTTAAGCTTCTGGCCTCGCCTTTATGTCAATGTTCTCCAGCTGACCATGAATACGAACAATCCACACATCACATCTTATGGGAGAGTAGTCTTTGGCAAACTGAACGCAATATTATGTTAGATAGTATTAAGGTTACATCTAGGGTAGTTTACTATACGGACCTTGTTGAAACCAGAACAAATTTCCGTGCGTCCAAGCGATTTTGCCATACCTATTACTGGAATCAAAAGTAGCTCACAATTTAGGACCCATTAGTTTAAGTGGTAAGATATAATCCGTGGTGCTTGGCAACTGGGCTTAACCCAGTTGTATTTATCCCTTGGTGCCTATTGGCCTAGTTCTATTCTGTCTCCTGCTTGATACGGAGGGAAGTGGAAATTATAATTTTTTATCCTACTCCTCCGCTGTACTTTTCTGATTAATTTCGTTGCAGGATCCAAGACAGTTGAATCGTTTCTCCGGGACTCGTCGGGTTTCATTGGCTCGGCGTTTTTCTGGTGGTCGCCACTGTTGATTCTGCCTTTCAGGAGTTGCAGTGGTTGGGAATGTGTGGCGGGCTTGTCCCAAAAAAAAAGTCAAACAAACAAACTCTTCAGCTTTATATATTAGTATAAGATACTAGTTGAGCCGTGCAACTTCGTCTGCATCACAATTTTCATTACTGCTCCGCTCCTATTGGTCTTAGCGTGATGATATATAGCATATAGCTTTCCTCGATAAATGTGCTATCTAACACTGAAAGAATTTTTCAAATCGGACCAGTAGTTCCTGAGATTAGTGCGTTCAAGTAAACAAACAAACAAACAAACTCTTCAGCTTTATATATTAGTATATAGATTTTTAGGGATAACAACTCTTCCAAATCTTGAAAGAGCTGATGCCATTCCTCAGCATGCTGCACGCACGGTCGAATTATCCCCGAAAAGCGGGATGAGCCTGTCCCGCGCGGGACATCCCGCCCGACACTTAAAAATCGGGACGTCCCGCCGAAATCGGGACGGGAACACAAATTAGGTTATTAAAAAGAACTGGCGGCTGGAAGGGTTCCAAACTAATTTCATTTTTAACATTTTATTTTTTACTACAGATTTCTTCTTCTTCTTATGTTTTCCTGTAATCTTTAGATATAGAACTATTATCTGCATTTTTTTTTTCAAAATTTTAAGCTTTGTTGTTTCGGAAATAAAGGGGATGTTCATTTTTAGGTTGGTTTCTTGAATAACTTCAAAACTATTCGTTTTAAAATTATGAAAAAAAAAATTGAAACCCTCATAGTCATCATCTGCTTTCTTTTGATATTGAATCCGATAAAGTTTGAAAAACTTTATATTTCAATTTTCTAATTTGACCCCCAAAAGTGACCCTCATACTAAAAAAATATTTATTTACGTAACGGGTCTGTGTTTGAGTCACAAAAATCCAAATGTGTACAAAATTTCAACAGAATTGGTCCAGTAGATCCGGAGAAAACTGGCTGTGACAGACAGATAGACAGACAGACGCCTAAGTAATGTTATAAGGGTTCCGCTTTTTACGAATGTTTGGAACCCTAAAAACCTTCCAAGTGCGAGTTGAACTCTCACACGAAGGGTTCCGACGTTCCGTACCACAAACCGATAGTAAAACGCGTTTCTTCGCAGGTGCGATTTGAACCCGCGGGCAAAGGGTTCCGAACAAAGTTATTTTTGTAACATGTTATGTTAACACTGTAGACTTTGAAAAAATGTTTGAGAATGTGTAAATAGCAATAGCATTCTTTCACATGAATCCCCACATTGGCAGTGGGATATCATGTGGGCTACTAGCGTAGCCCCACTTCGAGTTTTCAAAAACCCTTTTCAGTCACTGTGGCAAAATAAAACTGCAAAATAGTTGAGCAAACGTCATCTAAAACTATTGCAAATTTCAAGTTGATAGCATTAGTAGTTCTTAAAGTATACAGCTGTGACAAACGGACAGACTTAGACCATAACGAACCCTTATGTTCTGACTAAGTCTGTCCGTCTTTTTTTTACCATTTTGGTACGGAACCCTAAAAATAAGGAATTCAGAGAAGAGCACTCGAACACGCTGAGCGACGATGCCATACACCTTGTATACAAGAAAACGATAACATACACAATATTATTTAACTTTATTTAACTAGTTGTCCCTTTTATTCTTCGGCTTGATCAGTCTAATATTAAACTTGAAGCAGCACTTTTGGTCCTCGTTGTCCGGGTTCCAGAGTTTCCACTTCAGATGGTATGTGTTCTGCAAAGCATTAAAAAATGTCAGAATGACGTATCCATCCGTTCTCACCTACCAATTTTTATTTTAAACATTGCCTTACATTAGGAATTTCTTCTGTATCGCGAGCTCGTTCACAAACATATAAACACATATACACAAACAGCCAGACCCGGAACAACTATCTGTAGGCCATACAAATATTTGTTCCGTGCGGGAATCGAACCCGCCACACGTGTAATATACATCACACTGATAACTATGCCTGTCTGTCGATCCGTTTGACTGTTTGTTACCTCTTTACATATTAACGGCTAAAGATTGGGGTGAACTTTACACGAGTAGACCTGAGGGCCTAGAACGAATATTTTGACGTACAAGTTAGTAACGTTAACGAAAGTGAATTTTGAATGTGAAAAACTACCACCCCATTTGTTGTTTGTATTTTGGTTTAATAATATGGGACATACACAATTTATATCGTTCAAAAATATGAATATAGTTTCTAATTCAAATAAATATTATGTGCGAAACGAGTACTGTAGCTTTGGTAAACGTTGTTACTGTACGTCAAAAATATTTGTGCTAGCCCTCTTGTAAGAGTTTTATGACAAAGGATGTTTTTTATCCCGAAAGCTCCCTTTAGATGATTTACGACACACACGCGATTGAAGCAGGTGGCTGATGATAGTAGATAGATACAAATAAAATACACAAGGCGTCATGATTTGATTCTTTTGACAAACATAAATAGGTACACGTACACACGCCCATGGGGGTAAGCAGGGTTACTTGTAACCTTCTAGGATTGTCACATCATTGAGTTGCTACTGGGTGGCCAGAGAGCTACCGCTAACCGTTTTTTTTTAAGAATTTGAAATCATCAAATGACTCCTCCCGCTCTGGGTAAAGCAGAAGGGAGTATCAGACTCTTATTGCCTAAAACCCACACGAGTTCCTCCTAATGCCACTCCCTTCACAATATACACTCCCTTCTGCTCCGCCCAGAGCGGGAGGGTCATGTGATGATTTCCCATACTTAAAAAAAACGGTTTCAAAAGTTTAGAGGCCAAGAGAGAGCAATTTTAAATTTTCTTTAGATAGTGATGAAAATCTCTGCTTCTAAAGTAATTTTGTTTTATTGCTGCGAATATAGTGGCGAGTTTCTTGTAAGAAACAATAAAAATAAGTACCTTTGGTAGCCTCCTGCCTACGTGGAGCTTGTAGTTCAGGGTTTGAGCCTGTCCCGCTACGGTGGGACATGACGTGTAGTCGCAGCCGCTGTCAGAACCGAAACCTTCGAATTTATGGTCCCCCGTGTTGTGGATCCAGTACACCATAGTCTTCAGGTTGCTGACGGAGAAGTCTGTGGACAAATATGAACGATTTTGAAATGGTTAGGTTATACAAAATGCAAAAAAATGATATTTGAAACATTCAGGAGCGAGCGCAGTACGAACCTTGAGTTCCAAGAACAGCGGGGGATGAAACCGCGACATTGTTTTGATATCTTAATGAATTATTTAATAAAAAATATCGCTCCTAGAGGTAGTTTATGTCGTGTTGATAAAGTGTGCCGTCTTTGTAAGACGACTAAAATAACCGCGTATAACCAAAGCGTAATGTTGTGCCAGTATTGTTAACTTACTTGGTGTGAAGTCAAAAGCGATGGATGCGTCTGAGGCTTGACGGAAAACGCATGTGTCGCCTTTAGGGCAGGGGTCAATCCGCACCTCACTGATCTTGCACACGTCTTCATTGGCTGGAACAATAAGGAACACCTTGTGAAATGTAGTTATTATTTTAATTCTATCATCATCATCATCATAACAACCGAAAGACCCACTACTGGGCATAGGCCTCCCCCAGAAGGGGGGAATCTATACTAATATTTAAAGAGGTAAAGTTAGAGAGGTTGTGAGGTTGTAGGGGGTAATCTCTGGATCTACTGAAGCGATTTTGGGAATTATTTTAACAATAGGAAGCCACGTTATTTGTGAGTATCTTGGGCTATATTATAAACCCAAAAAATACCGCGCAACGGAGTGGGCACCGGTCAGCTAGTTTTGTATAAAAATAAAATAGACTTCTTCTCGGTGACCATCGTTGGTTACTTTATATTTTTTTTGCGGGCGTGAATTCGTTCGCGTATATTCCGGTTTTTCCCGTTTCCGTAGAATTTTCAGGAACTTCTCCTCTTAGTGCTCCCCTACACTCCCCAAGAAACCTACATGCCAACATTTTTCTACGACCAGTAGTTTCGGCTGCGCGTTGTCTGTCAGTCACTCACCTAGTACCAGAAGATTTTTATATATTAGGATTTTCTAGACTGAACCGCCTTACATTCTTTCCATTATTCCCTATTCTGTGTAGCACTTGAAAGTCGTCCCCCCATCTCCTTCGCGGTCGACCGCGGCCATGTCTCGCGATTTCAGGGCACCAATTTTGTGTTGTACTCGTACAGGCCCACCGCTTGCTAAGCTAGGCAGCCTTCTGAGCCACCTAAACGATTCCTGACGAAAGAATTTTGACGGAAATATTGTAGTGTAGGTACCTACGATTTGTATGCGTATAGGTGATTATCTAGAAGGAGCTCGTGGCTACATAATAACAGCCGCACGGGTCGATCTTCAAGGTTAGGCAACGCTTGCCAAGGTTGGTCTGTGGATGAGTGATCATCTTATCGTACCGAGTTTCCTCCGTGCCTCAGAAAGCACGTTAAGCCGTTGGTCCCGGCTGTCATTTGTACATATTTGGCAGTCATTACGGATAGTCAGAAGCCAGTTAATTTGATTCCAGTCTCGCCATGAAGTACCGTGTTACCCAGTTAATGAGTTGTGGAGGTCTGGTAGGCAGCCGCTCCACGTAAAATACTGATATTCAGCTAAATCCGGTTTGACTGAAAACCGACCCCAATATAGTTGGGAAAAGGCTAGGCAGATGATGATAGGTGCATTATTTGTTCCTTTTCTCCAATAGTCCAATGGGATGACAATACGACAAGGCCGGGGAGGATCAAGTGCAGGACCAGCGGCTTTAAATGCTTACGAGATACAGGAATATCACACCAGCGTCATCACTGACAAACTGAGATATTCTTTTAGGCTGCATTTAAACCAGTCATGTGCGAGGATGCGATGCGAGGGGGATGTCCTATTATTAGAGTCGGTAAATGAAGCGAATATCCAAAGGCTGTCTTGAAAAGATCGCTTTTAGCGATAAGGCCACCCATTGTGTCACCCTATGTAATGTTTCTCATCTATCTTTTATATAACTTATATGGTGTCATAATAAAGAGAATTCTGTTCTATTTTAATCTATAGTTCTTAACAGTGGCGTATCAAGTCTCAAAGGGGCCCTGTATTAAACCTTTTCAGGGTCCTTTATAAGGGTTTAGTTTTTAGGGTTCCGTACCCGAAGGGTAACCAACGGAACCCTATTACTAAGCCTACGCTGTCCGTCCGTCCGTCTGAAATTTTCACAGATTGTGTATTTCTATTACCACTGTAACAACTAAAAATTTAAAAATTAAGTTTTGTAGTACGGAACCCTTTGTGTGCAAGTCTAACTCGCACTTGGCCGGTTTTTTTAAACAAAATAAGACTGTCTTGGCAGGTCACGAAGGAGCCGGCTGGACTAAATGTATAGCTTTGCGTCCACACATCGGAGCCCTTGTATTCCGAAGGCCCCGTATCTTTGATACGGCGGAAGCTACGCCCCTGGTTCTTAAAAAACACATTCCTCGCCACGCAATCTCGCTCATCTCTATTGAAAACGCAGCCTCACGCTCTGCAGCTTTGAAATCAAAAGTCACTAACTCAAACTGAAAATCATCACATTTTGAACGACAACATTTTACATGTGTTCCCCAAAACGGCCGCCCGTCACCACTTCCTGCTGCATTCGCTGGGAAAAAAAGGTGCAACCAACTCCCCAACAACAACGAGTGAGTTAAATAACACAAACAGATGATAAAAATATTATTTATATTATTTACGATACCGATTACATAGACGTATTGTACTGTTTAGTTGGCTATCATTACTATTACTGGTTCAAATACGAATCTTGCGCAAATGCTCGATTGACATCTAACCTTGTCTTCTACGAAAGAGATAAAGGTTCATCACTAGTAAGTGCGTTTAGTACAGCGTAGATAAAACGTTCTAAGCACACTTGATCTGTTGTTTTAGTTTAGTGCAACTAGATACTGACGTATGTTGTATTGCCGTATAGCGCCTTAGGGTGCCGTAAAAGAACAATACCATCCCATCACTTCCCGTGGGTGTCGTAAGAGGCGACTAAGAGCAGCAGCGTTCTCTGCAAAACTGAACACCAAACACTGCGATCGCCAACCCCCCTTCCAAGCGTGGCGATTATGGCTAACCCCCCCCATCTTGGGGGAGGCCTATGTACAGTAGTGGACGTCTTTCGGCTGAAATGATGATGATGATGATGAGATACTACATGATAGAGTGTAAACAACATACAAAATACAGCCACTAACATAAAAGAAAGAAGTAAAACTTCATACAGGCTAGATAAGTTACATGAAGCAATTCTCTTGGTTCTTAATAAAACACACCTGCTGCTGGAATCGCGCCCTTAACGTGGAGACCCGGAACTGGCTGAAGGAGGTTGAGCAGGCGTAAGTAAGGTGGACCGATATTTTTTTTATTATAGCAGGCAAGCAATCTATGCTGAATCGAAGTTAAAGTATTTAAAAACAAAATCTTTTGCTAGAAAACCAACCTGCCGAGCCTTTTTCCAACTTTATTGGGTCGACTACTAATGGTCTGACTACTTGTAAAAGATCTACAAATGACAGGTGACACCAACGCCTGAAAATTCCGAGGTACGCAGGATGTTAAGATGCTGACCCATCCACGGACTGACTTCGACAAGCGATGTGTTCGCGGTGTTCAACGGAACTGTAGCGCGATCTAATAAGACTATGTTGAATAGTTGTACTTGGCCTAACTAGATGGCGTTAGGATCGAAATAGATCGCGCTATGGTTTCGTTACAACGAATAGGCTAAGTAACCTTATTTTTTTTGTTGTTTTTGAGATTGAGATTGATCGAGATAGATTGTTGGCACGATAACTTGTATCTTGTGTAGTTCAATACAGTTTTCGGGAGCGCGAAACAGTCTTTAATTTCATTTCTCCAAGAAGTCGACCACCGTCGTACGCCGTTGTACATGGTCCTTCAGAGTCGGAGACAGTCGCGAGTGGTGATTTGGTGGTTCCGGCGGTGGTGAATTCCACCCTGCGTGCGTCATTACTGGTCAGTGGATCGCTGGCCAGAGCAAACCCTCCCTCGGCGGGCACCAAGTGCGGTGTCCGGGATTGGGAGGCATCAGTGCAGTGCCGTGCAGTAGCTGGTGCCGGGAGCCGGTTGGAGCAGGGAGCCAGCAGCCAGTGGAGCGTGGAGCAGCACTACTGGGCTAGCTATCTACAACTGGAGGAGCGACGCCGCAAACAGGCGGCAGAGGGCGCCACTTGGGTGGTGCATTTGACGCGACGCCGCGTCACGAAGTTTCAACTGTATCAGTGAGTGAAATTGGTGATAAAAATCGTGAGTACAATTTACATAATTATTGGCAGGAGAATTTAATTTGAAGATAGACAATTAGTGCAGTAAATTCAAACTTAATTAGAAAATTAACTTGTAAAATTTTAACGCTAAAGTGGTTCAAACGGGAAATCTATGCCCGATTTTACATAGAAATAAAACGGCAAAAACACTTGTAAAATTTTAAGAACTTATCAGAGACTTATAAATAATTGCGATCATAAAAGTGCAAGATTCTAGTGGACTTTAAGTTATTTTAGCGAATAATTATTTTCTTCCACCTTCATTTTTGTGTATTGTGGAACTATTGCTTTATTATTTGTGTGTTTTGTGCGTATTTCTCAATATTTGTTGGGTTCCGTTGTAATTTAGGTTATTGTTTATAAAATGGATTCATTAAACGATATCCAAGAGGATGTTAGACTTAAAATGAACAAGGCTATTTCTAATTTCAAAAAATGGTGTCCGTTACCCTGGCCAGATGTTGTCGAAAATGGTAATTTGAATCTTATAGATAATTAGATTTGCGGCTTCTGTAATTGTTGCGCACTTTTTTAAATTTGTTGCGCTTATAGTTTTTTAATTATTTCACAAAAACATTTCCTGCTGCGGTAACGTTACCCTAGCCAGACCTTTTTCTTTCTAATGGGAATATTTAAATAAAAACTAGCTATAAAATTAGTTGTCTAGATGAAGTAAATGTTGTGCCTTATTTTGTATTCAAGTTTTCTTCGGTTGCGAAGTTATTCGAGATTTTGCTGGAGTAACGTTTCTGGTTTTGCTAGATCTTTGAAACGGTTAAACGGATTCTTATCATATTTTGTACATGACTTCTTAGGAACTAGTTTAAATTTGTTTTTCAATAAAAAAACCAAAATAATACATAGCTTAAAGGTTATTTCATTAAATAGAAAAACACTTCAATTGGTCCCAGCACTCTCAATAAGAGGTCTAAAGACTTACTTTAAACATTATTTTGAAGCTTGTAACTGCCTTCAAATGTATCTGAAGTTTCATTAGTATCCTGTAAGTATTTAACAAGTTATGATGATATTCAGTTCCTCACGAGCACGGTCTTGATGCGCGCAGTGTTATTAGGCCACTGGATTGGATATATGAACTGAATGTTATGTCAATTATTAGTTTTTTAGTTCAGTTGTATAACAGTAAAATTTCAGCTCAGTACGTTGGATAATTAATGAGATAATACGATTAAAGTCATTAGGAAGTGAATGACTGTTGTAACCCGACCAAGTTTAGGTGGTTACGAAAAAGCGAAAACGCAGAACATTATACTATCTTTTGAAATGTTTAGTATAATACACCTTACAATTTCGGTACAGACGCGTACACTGTTAAATACACAATAATATAATAATATTTTCTGTACTATGAAAACATTATTATTATCTTCCAGTTGCACAGACATAACAAAAATCACCGATTTAACATGTAGTTCGGTGGGACGCGGGAGGGGTGGGGTGAAGGGATAATACATTGTTTGCATAACGCACTAAACATGCTCCATAATCACATAATTCATCTTGTAGAGAGTGCGCGTGCGCTTCGGCAGTTCCGTTTCCTGTTTTTGCAAATATTTATCGAGTGCGTGAGAGCTATTTATAATAACAAGTGTGGCGAATTACTGCTGCTAATGTGGAGTGCTTCTATTGATGATCATATTAATTATGGTGCGGGCTGCTTGCTGAATTCACGAACAAGGTAAGCTTGCATAATGTAACTACAGAAATAGTGGCAAAATTATTAATAATATGTAGACTGTTAGGTACTTATCTAAAACTGTATTTATTTTAATGCTTAATTATTTGATTTTAGAACCTTTCTTATTATTTTCTTTTTTTCTCGTACTTAGTTATTACCTGGACTGGAATTCTCAACAATGATAACGACATATTTATCCTTCGCTACATAGTACCAAAACAAAGTCGCTTTCCGTTTGTCGGTACCTGTTTGCTTAAATCTTTAAAACTACGCAACGGATACTGAAGCAGGTTTTTAATAGATTGATTCAAGTGGAAGGTTTTTGTGTAGTACATTGTCAACATATGACTTGAAACTTGATTAATGAAATTCATGACTTAGCGACCGATTTTTACCGTTATCCCCATTATGGATTTAGACAAAAAATGTACTCTTTCTTTTTATTGTAGGTATAAACAGAATAGCAACATAGCAATAGCCGTGGGCCGCGATGATGGACGCGGTGATGGCGACATAATACTTACGTATGAGTGTGGTGGCGACTATGGCTGCGTGGTGAAGTTATAAAAAATATCGTTTGACATTCTCTACGTCTGTAACTCAGAAACTCTCAATCTACGGTGAGTACGTACTTATATCTAACTACGATTTAGGTAGGTTGACCTGCTGGCCACTGTACAATCTGTATTATTATGGATCAGGACTTAAATAGATTTTACTACATACATATAGTAAGTAGATTACTACAAATGTAACGTGTAGGTAAATAAAAACGCTCTAAATAAGCGCGCTATTACAGGCAAAAGTTGTTAGGCCCTAAATACACGGTGAAACGCAACTGCAACGAAACTGCAACTTCTAGTTACTTTAGAGTTTCATTTGAGTTTCTGCCATAGACTCGAGTGAGCTCACATGACGCAACCATTTCAAACCGGTTCCATCGGAGCGCGCGATTGGTGTGTCACTCGGACTTTGGCCCCCCGCACCCCGTATGTAACGTCTCCGGGCGGCGTATACAAAATTGTACCTTTTGTTATTATGAGTTTTTGTTACGAGTTGTTATAATAGTGTTACTTAAATATATTTTTTAGGTGAAATTTTTTCCTCGGGAGCGCGATATAACGTATTTAATGCATATTATTATCACATAGTATTATAAAATCATGCGTTTTATTATATACCCTATTTATCAGTTAATAGGCATTTATGGTGTTCAATATTGTTTTGAATCTCCGTTCTTTTTCCTCTATTTTCATATTACAATTCGACAGCCCTTTAGCTCTTAATAAAACTTGTTTATATTTTATTTTATTATTATATATATTTTCAGTTATTTTTTTTTGTTTTGTTATAGATGTTCTGATGACCGACGTACGATGGAATGGCAATCTTCTCATCAACCAATATTGGCGGACCCCAATTATTTAATTTCTTAGCCCGTTATCTACAGTGAATACTCTCGTGCACTCAATCAAGAATTGACTTAACAAAATGGCAGGTAGAAAAAGCGCTATACCATTGCAAGATCAAAAACGCATTATTTCTAAATATGCATATATATTTAATAAGTCGTGTCCTTCTATTACTCATGATGTATATGAACGTATACAGAATGAATTTTATGAAATGTTTCAACATAAGATGTCTAAAATGGCCATACAAATGTCAGTGAGACGTAATAAATTTTATTTTTTCCATGATAGTGTCACAGATGTACGGGTTAATGACGTAACAGACAAAAAAAGAAAGTACTTTGACAGTAACGGTGATTTTGAAAATATTGATGATAGCAACAGTACTTCTGATTTCAAAGTAAAGTTTCTAATGGATATTCACGAATTTAAACGTATTGCACCCAAAAACCACACGTTGTTACAGAAAAGTTGGACTAATGAGCTGCAAGATCAAATATGGAAAAAAACAGATCTTAATTGTACGTTTGCTTTTAAAAATAATTACGTACCTACGAACTTTCTGTTTGACTCTATTAAATGCAATGGAAAATGTACTCAGTGTGGCGCAGTTATTATTGTTGACATATCTCCTAAAACTGAAAATTTTTTAGAGGTAATTTGTCAAATAAATACCTACAAGAAAGAGCATGTCCACGATTTGAATGTTAAAAATAAACTTACATCAACACGAAAACAAAAACTTGCTGTACAATTAAAGTATCAAAAGGCGCTTAAAGTCAGAACTTTGCTGGCTGATGAACTCATGAAAATAGATAATCCAAAAGAACCTCCAACGCTACCTAAATTAGGTAATTTAAGGAAAATACGACATGAAGTTAAAAGGGCCCTTCAATTTGATAAAAATACAATATTATCCATCTATGCAATGTCTCAAAGTTCCCCATTCGATACATTTATACGGAAATTTTCTCTTGTCCCTTTTTATATTTACTTATGGACAAATGAACAAAGTAAATATTATGATGACGTTTTAAAAAATACACACACTGTTTTGTCCATCGACGCAACTGGTTCGATTTTTCAACCGATAGCGCCTCCAGGAGTAAGTCTTAAAGACGCTAAACATACTTTTCTATATGCTGTCATGGCATACACTGCCAGTACCAGTATTCCTTTATGTTATATGGTATCACAATCACACACAATTGAAGCTATAGCTACTTGGTTAAGTACATGGGCAGTAAATCGATCATTACCCAAAGAAATAGTATGTGACGATTCATCTGCACTACTAGGAGCTATATGTCGTACATTTCTTCATACCGATACAAATGGTTATTTATCGCAGTGTTTTTCGCTTTTAGAAGGGCTAGATGTTTGTGTGCCGGCTTGTTACATTCGGTTAGACAAATCGCATTTTTTTAAAAAACTGCCTAAACAAAGTAGTTTTGACAAAGCGTCAGAAAAATGCAAATATTTTTATATTAACTGTTTAAAGAAAATTCATACACTACATTGTTACAAGGAAATAAAATCTGTTATCAATGATATAGTAACAGTATCATTACACAAATATGTTAGTCCTGGTTTAGATGGTCAGCTATGTGGCAAATATGAGCAAGCTCTACAGCGTTTGATTGATTATAAGGATGATTCTAATGTGATCGGTGTCGATAACGATGATCAAACAGATAAACATTTTCTAGATGAACATGACGAGGTAACTATGAATACTGGTACTGTTTGTCCTCTTATCAATTATTACAACAAAATAATAGAAACGGAAAAGTTATATTTGCTATTACTTGACCCAAAGCATGAACAAATAAATGAGTATTATTTGCCGTCTATAAACGATACTTTAAAAAGGCTGTTGCGAAAATTACCTATGTGGGGTAATGTTATGACCAAATATTTTGTCAATGCAAAAGAAGTAGCTAGTAGTTCAAATAATGAAAATCACTTTAAGGACCTAAAGACCATATATTATAATACGAAAGATGAGCGAATACGACTTGATGAGTTCATAGTACAACACTATAGTTTTATAAATGGGTCTGTCAAATTAAACATTTCTGAAAATTTAGTAAAAACAAAATTAAATAAAGACATTTTACAAAAAAGAAATATAGTTAATGATTTTGACTTGACACATGAAACAAAAAGCAACATTGTAGTTTTACAAAATGCGCCTATTCCGCAGACATCTACGTATAACTTAGAAAATTCAAATGTTCAAAACTTACCAATAAATAGAAATACAGCAGTTCATACACGAAACGTGAAGTACAATGAGGACTTTGAATTAGAGTCTATATTTCAGGACGAACCTGTTGAAGTAGAAAACTGGCGAGGTCTTGCAGTTTCTCGCAAAAAAACAAAAGTTAGCATAAAACCTATATATATATTACAAAATGGCAACGTAGCCATATCTAGAAATAAAAGTATAATTCTGACTAATACTTGTGCATTTGACGCAATCTCGCAAGCATTAGCCATAGCCTACAAAGAAAGAAATACATTCAGACAGGAGATCAACAACAGTAAAAGAATGCAAAATGACGCTTTTACGACGTTTATCGCAAATCTTGCTACTGCAAAGAACTTCAGCCAAAAACTCTACAACCAAAGAGATGTACTTTTAAGTAATATTTTTTGTGCAAATTTTGAAAAAAATAACGGAACTACTTCCAATGTTATAAATTGCGCCTGTAATATTACAAAAATATTAGAAGAAATTTGTATTTCCTACTTTTCCGCTACTAGAAAAAGAATTTGCTCAAACGCAAATTGCACTAGCCACAAAAACAAAGAGACATTTGAATGCAAATACTTGCCATTGAATATAGATCTCATAAAACAAAAAGGTATTTCAAATTTACAAGAGTCTGTAGAAGCAGGAATGATAAACGATTTCTCACCACTTTGTGTTTCTTGCAGAATAGGCACAGTTTCATTTAATTATCATTTGAACCATTTGATAATATTTGAGCTTCATGATATTAATATACAGCTAAATGATATCCCAATTAATATTGAAATTAATAATAGATTATATGTGATCTTGGCAGTCATTGAATTTAATCCACCTCTCAGCTTCGCAGGAGTTGGCCACTACAAAGCTCATTGCTATCGAACACAAACTAGAACTTTTCAATGTTATGACGATATGTATAGCAAAATTCAGAAGAGTCAGATTAATTTAACGCCTCACGCGATTATTTATACATTACAATCTGATAATATCTCATTGTAATATCTAATTTATCTAAAATACAAAACTATTTTATAGATTTTGTATTGTCACTTGACGTGTATTTTTACTTTAAAATTGTGAATTTTAATGCTAGTCACATTTTTTATAGATGTGGTAATAATAATAATAATAATTTAAAAAATCGTCTCCAATCTTATTCAGTCGGAAGCAATGTGTTTTTTATTAAATTAAAGATGGCGAACACATATTTCACACTTTTTAATATAGAACCTAAATCATGACCATTTCATCAACTGACGTAAGAATCAACAAAATCTGCCTACGCTTATGGTCTCTCTAGAGCGCCAACTAGATCTCTGTTTATGACAACTTTTGTTTCACAAAGTTACTTAAGTATTTGGATACTCATTTTACAAAATGATCTGTGATTTTTATACAAAAACCAACAAAGTTTTAGAATGTACCTTTACTCGTTGATTTTTTGAGACTGTAATTAGTTAAAAGTAATGCTTACTTAGTTATGACTGCAGTTTAATATTACTTAATTTTATTATTTTTGATCTGTGATTTTTAAATAGTTTTAAATTCATTTTATTTGTACTTAGGAAAGAAACTGTGATATTTGAAATGTGACAACAAAACAGTAGGACTAACTGTGAGGATTTTACTACATTGTGATGTCATATAATATTACCATTGATCTGTGATTTTAATTGAAATAAGTAGGTATTAGTACTAAAATACGTAAGTTTAGTGTTAACTGAAAAAAACCATTGTATATTATTTATTGTCTGTGATCATTACACATTCCAATATGTGTGGGTATATTTAAATAAAAACTGTAACTGTGTACTGTGTATACTGAAATCTATAATTTAAATAAAAAATAGTAAAAAAATTCAAAAAAGCAAAATTACTATGTGTAATTTTAATCTGTGATTGTTTTAAGTATAAGTTTATTAATACTTTAAAAGTTCAATTGAAATGATTATTTTACCTGTAAATAAACATTTTTAATAATCATGTAGTTTTTTTTAAAACTTGTGTACATGTCTGTACTAAATTTGCAACACTATCCTACATATTTTAGAAGGTACCATAATGTTCTGCGTTTTCGCTTTTTCATAACCACCTAAACTTGGTCGGGTTACCACGGTCATTCACTTCCTAATGACTTTAATCGTATTATCTCATTAATTATCCAATGTACTGAGCTGAAATTTTACTGATATACAACTGAACTAAAAAACTAATAATTGACATAACATTCAGTTCATATATCCAATCCAGTGGCCAAATAACACCGCACGCATCAAGACCGTGCTCCTGAGGAACTGAATATCATCATAACTTGTTAAATACTTACAGGATACTAATGAAACTTCAGATACATTTGAAGGCAGTTACAAGCTTCAAAATAATGTTTTAAGTAAGTCTTTAGACCTCTTATTGAGAGTGCTGGGACCAATTGAAGTGTTTTTCTATTTAATGAAATAACCTTTAAGCTATGTATTATTTTGGTTTTTTTATTGAAAAACAAATTTAAACTAGTTCCTAAGAAGTCATGTACAAAATATGATAAGAATCCGTTTAACCGTTTCAAAGATCTAGCAAAACCAGAAACGTTACTCCAGCAAAATCTCGAATAACTTCGCAACCGAAGAAAACTTGAATACAAAATAAGGCACAACATTTACTTCATCTAGACAACTAATTTTATAGCTAGTTTTTATTTAAATATTCCCATTAGAAAGAAAAAGGTCTGGCTAGGGTAACGTTACCGCAGCAGGAAATGTTTTTGTGAAATAATTAAAAAACTATAAGCTCAACAAATTTAAAAATGTGCGCAACAATTACAGAAGCCGCAAATCTAATTATCTATAAGATTCAAATTACCATTTTCGACAACATCTGGCCAGGGTAACGGACACCAAAAAATGTCCAAAAGATCGTCGTACTGTCTCATACCTTGAAACACGTTTGGAAAGTCTAGAGCAACAGTGGCAATTGTTCAGTAAAACCCACGTTACAATAATTAGTGAAATAAAAAAGTCAGAATTATATAGTTCCAATTATCATAAAAATTGTGTATATGATGATGTTGAAGAATTATATATACAGTTTAAAAGTGAGTTAAAGGAATCAATATCGAAATGTAATGTCATTCAATCTAGTGAACCTAACCGTAATCCAGGACCTAATAATGGTATGGAATCGATAAATTTTAGATTACCCGAAGTCAAAATACCCGTTTTCTCGGGAAAATATATTGAATGGAAAACATTTCGAGATTTATTCCTTGGGTTGATACACAACAATAGCAGATTAGACGACGCACAGAAGTTGTACTATTTGAAAGGGTATTTAGCTGGGGAGGCCGAGTACTTATTGCGAAATGTTGAAGTGACCGCGGATAATTATAAGGTTAGTTGGCAGAAATTAGAGTCGATGTACAACAACAAAAGATTTCTAGCTAATGGCGTTTTAAAAAGCTTTTTAAATCAAAAAAGTATAGCGAATGAGTCCGCAGCCGATATAAAAAGGCTTGTTAGTACAACTTCTGACTGTTTAGGCTCACTAAAGAACCTAGGAATCGACGTGACATCTTGGGATATCATTGTGATACATATTGTTAGCGCGAAGTTAGATCGAGAGACCAGACGGGCCTGGGAATTGATGGTGGCGTCGGTTCCAACTGACGACCTACCTACTTTTGATCAATTTAGGGAGTTTTTAGTGAGCCGATATCGTGGTTTAGAGAGCATAGATACTAAAACCGATACTAGGAACACCAAGTCTACTCATGCACTTCATGTAGTTGGTAAAGAAAAAGGCGAAGTATCGTGTTCATATTGTTCTGCCGCTCATAAGACAACGAATTGTAATTCATTCATAAATCAAAGCGTCGATGTTCGCCGTAATTTTGTGCATGAAAAACGCTTATGTTTTACTTGTTTAAGCAGCAAACACTCCAGCAGATTTTGTAAAAATACTGGAAAATGTAATTTGTGTAAAAAACGTCACCATACGCTACTTCATTCTTCCGATGATTCACAGTCGTCCGAAAAAGCTACGTTAAATACAATCGCGGATTTGAGTAAGAATAGGTTGCCTGAGGAGAATAAAACGGCCACTCCACGAGCGGAGGGATCTGATAGTGCGATCGTTTCATGTCTTTCTACAGGAACGTGTAAAGACACTGTTTTATTACCTACGGCATTAATAAACGCGGAGGCTAGAGGAGGGACGTATAGGGTAATTCGTGCATTAATAGACCAAGGATCCCAAGGGTCTTTTATCACGGAATCTATGGCTCAATATTTAGGGTTGAAGAAAACTCCAACAAACCATTTAGTAGCAGGGGTAGGTGGTCACAAAACTGTTAATTGTAAAGCAACTGTTAACATAAGGGTACAGTCTAGAGTCGATCCCACTTTCATCGTCCAAGTCAAGGCTTTCGTCTTAAAGTCCATTACCTCCCTGCTTCCAGTTGTTAAGGCAACCAGGATAGAATGGGTTGATTTGAAGGATACTGACTTAGCCGATCCGGAGTATGACAGGCCTAATAAAATAGACGTTTTATTAGGTGCTGAAGTTTACTGTAAGATCATTCAAGATGGCATTAAAACCGCGGGAAGTGGGCCGCTCGTAGCGCAGGATACAGTTTTAGGCTGGATTCTATCCGGAGTTGTAGGCACAGACAATTCAGAACATGTAAACTCATATCCATGCATCACTGTCCTACACTCCAATATTCAGGCAGACGATTTATTAAAAAAATTCTGGGAGATAGAAGCCGAGCCATCTGGAACAAAGAAAATGCTCACGGAAGATGAGGTTAAATGTGAAACTTTGTTTACAACTTCTACTATACGAAACGGCGAAGGTAGATATATAGTAAGGTTACCTGTCCGTGATGTTGATTTGTTTGATGAGATAGGTGACTCCAAGTTGATAGCTGAAAAGAGACTTAGAGGTTTAGAGTTAAGATTAGGTAAGAACACGACATTAAGAGACAATTACACTAAGGTCATACAAGAGTATTTAGACTTAAATCATATGAAAAGGGTAATAGAAGGCAAATCAACTAATAATAGGGCAGTATACTTACCTCATCACGCTGTCGTTCGCGAGGATAAAGATACGACCAAGGTGCGAGTCGTATTTGACGCCTCCTGTAAAGGTTCAAAGGGGACGTCACTTAATGATAATTTGTTAGTAGGGCCTACATTACAGGCAGATCTTCGACATATTGTTATGCGATGGAGAACTCATAGAATATGTTTAGTCGCGGATATTGTAAAGATGTATCGACAAGTTTTAGTCAATGAAAAAGATACAATATATCAACGTATTCTCTGGCGAGATAGTCCCACAAGAGAAATAGAACAATTTGAATTAGTTACGGTAACATTCGGTACGGCATCGGCACCATATTTAGCAGTGCGGGCGTTACATCAAGTAGCTTATGATGAGTGTCAGAGTTGTCCAAAGATAAGAGATATCATTTTAAATGACTTTTATATGGACGATCTCATGACGGGAGCTGAAAATATAGAAGAAGCTTATGAAATTTACACTAACATTAATGAAAAGTTAAAGAAGGGAGGTTTCGTATTGCAAAAGTGGAAAGCTAATAGTAGGGAATTGTTAGATCAAATAAAGATTGGGAAAGGTACAGAGGAAGAATTACATATAAAATTAGATGAAGTAACTAAAATCTTAGGTCTTACCTGAAACTCCAGCGAAGATATCTTCCAATACTCCATTAACCTTCCGACCACAGCTACACCTGCAACTAAAAGGAAAATAATTTCTGACATTTCTCGGCTATTCGATCCGCTGGGATGGTTAGCTCCTTGTATAGTTAAAGCGAAAATCTTGATTCAAAAGTTATGGTTAGCCGGCATAGGATGGGATAAAGAAGTGCCAGAGCAGTTATTAAAGGAATGGTTAACTTACCGTGAAAAGATGTCCCAGCTGGTAACCATCAGAATTCCACGATGGATGCATGTCACTTCCACAAATGTAACCACCGAGTTACACGGTTTCGCCGATGCCTCGAAATTAGCTTATGGCGCAGTTGTATATTTAAGAGTGGTGGATGTTTCAGGCAATGTATTTGTGTCATTAGTCGCTTCTAAAACCAGAGTAGCACCGGTTAAACAGGTGTCTATTCCGAGGCTAGAGCTTTGTGGCGCTTTACTCTTGGCTAAATTGCTTATAGAAGTCGGTGAAGTAATGGCTATTCCAAGGTCAGATTGGCACGCATGGACAGATAGTGAAGTGGTACTCGCATGGTTAAATAGCCATCCGAGTCGTTGGAAAACGTTTGTGGGTAATCGAGTGTCAGAGATATTGACTTCTTTAGACACTCATCACTGGGCTCACGTATCCACAAAACAGAATCCAGCAGATTGTGCTTCACGTGGAATTTGTCCATCCGAGCTTGAGAAGACCTCTCTGTGGTGGGATGGCCCGTCATTCTTAAGGGATCAAGTAATTACGTATAAAAAGCCGAAGCATTTAGTGACACAATTAGAAGAAGTAAAGGTTCACACTAGCACAGTTGATATTTCATTTGAGAGTCAATTCTCATCGTTATTGGACTTAATTAGAACTGTTGCTTATGTTCGGCGCTTTCTACTTAACTTAAAAAAGCACGGTATGAGTTCGAACGAGCAAGCAGTTCCGCAACCTCCATCTAGACAAGAACTAGAAGAGGCTCTGATTATTCGTATAAAGAAATGCCAGGAAGAAGGGTTTGCTGCGGAATTAGACCTTTTGAAGTCTAATAAACCTCAGAAGATAGGAAATTCTTTAAGATCACTTAATTTATTCCTCGATTCTAAGGGAACCATGAGAGTAGGGGGCAGACTTGAGAGATCGCAGTTAAGCTACGATAGAACTCATCCTATTTTGATGCCGAAAGATTCCTTATTAACGGAACTTCTCATATCTGATGCACACAAAAATACTTTGCATGGTGGACCTCAGCTTATGACCACTTATTTGCGGTCTAAGTATTGGATAGTGGGAGTAAAACTATTAGTTAAAAAATATGTTCGAGGCTGTGTAAAATGTATTCGTTACTCAGCACAGATCAAACCCCAATTAATGGGACAGTTACCCGCCGCTCGTGTAACTCCAACGAAGCCATTTTTAAGTAGTGGAGTGGATTATGCAGGCCCTATTAATATTAGGGTCTCTAAGGGGCGTGGTAATACCTCATATAAGGGTTACATCTGTCTATTTGTTTGCATGGCCACAAGGGCTGTGCACCTGGAGGCCGTTAGTGAATTGAGCTCTAAGGGATTTCTGGCCGCTTTCAAACGGTTTGTTGCTCGTCGTGGTCGGTGCTCAGAGCTGCACAGTGACAACGGCACAAATTTTGTGGGAGCTGCGCGGGAACTGCTCTATTTATTTAACAAAGAGAAATCCTACTGTAACCCTGAAATCGCAGAAGCTTTAGCGGATAACGGCACAGAGTGGCGTTTTATTCCTCCTCACGCACCTAACTTTGGTGGCCTTTGGGAGGCTGGCATAAAGTCCACCAAATTTCATCTGAAGCGGGTAATCGGTAATTCAACGTTGACCTTCGAAGAAATGGCTACCGTGTTAGCACAAGTTGAGGCGTGTCTCAATTCGAGGCCATTGTCGTACCACGAGGATCAGGACCAGTTAACTATTTTAACGCCAGGCCATTTTCTGGTGGGTGAAGCCCTAGTTTTGCCGCCTGAATATAATTACGAAGCGAGCAACATAAACAGTTTGCAAAGATGGCAGCTTCACCAGAGAATGGTCCAGGATTTTTGGCGTCGTTGGTCACAGGACTACTTGCATCAATTCCTCCAACGTCGTAAATGGAGTCACGTGAACCCTGAACCATCGGTAGGTGACGTAGTGTTGGTGAAGGAGGACGATTTACCACCGGGCAAGTGGTTGCTTGGTAGAGTTGAACAAAAACACCCGGGTGCTGATGGCATAACGCGAGTTGTGACCCTGCGTGTTAAATCTTCTTCCATAAAAAGACCTGTATCAAAATTGTGTGTCCTACCGATAACTTAAATTTAATGCTAAGCTTGTAAATTGTAAACCCCTCACCAGGGCCTGGCCTCAGCACTGTTTCCGCATGGTGGGCGGTGCTGAAGGACATTAATTTGGCAGTATGTCCTTGGTGGGCGGTATGTTCGCGGTGTTCAACGGAACTGTAGCGCGATCTAATAAGACTATGTTGAATAGTTGTACTTGGCCTAACTAGATGGCGTTAGGATCGAAATAGATCGCGCTATGGTTTCGTTACAACGAATAGGCTAAGTAACCTTATTTTTTTTGTTGTTTTTGAGATTGAGATTGATCGAGATAGATTGTTGGCACGATAACTTGTATCTTGTGTAGTTCAATACAGTTTTCGGGAGCGCGAAACAGTCTTTAATTTCATTTCTCCAAGAAGTCGACCACCGTCGTACGCCGTTGTACACGATGCTTAACCTCAAAGACGATTATATCGTGCGGCTGTTGTTATTTAGCCACGAGCTCATACTAAAATACTTAACATTTTGGGGAATTGCGAGAATCCGACCAAGTGCTCAATATAATTATCCTTTGAATCCAATCCTTGTTTGATTTCTCGTAGTTTCTAGTAGTGCTGCTGTAGAGGTAACCAGCAGTACCACAATATATCTACAAATGGAAGTCGGGACACTCTATTCGATACGTATAACATTTTTAAAAGTCTTTTAATCACTCAGTGCCGCTTTCTCGTGGTAGTTTCTGTATTTGTACCTCCTCAAGGTACAAATACAGAAATGTGCACAGGTTTTTATAATGTTCAATTCAAATCCCAATCTCTTACTTATTTAAATCAAAAGGCATTTATACAAACTAGGCTGAAAATCAGTTATTTTGAAGTTTTTGAACGTCAAAATTTACATGAAGACAGTCCCCCAAATCGCCCGCCCGTCACCACTTCCTATTATTATAGCTGGGAAGAAGAAGTGGCTAAAATACTCCCCAGTAAAAAAATACCTATTATTACTTTCCTACGCACGTAATTCACGCGTCATCATCGATAACGAAACTGAACAGATCAGGAAAAAACTGCATGATTCTGTAATTTTCATGTTTAATAAAATGCTTTGTTAACAATGCTATCCGCTATAGTTTTTTAAAAGAAAAATATCATAGCCTTAGTCTGACAGGCTGGAAATTAGAGAAAGTAAGAAAGCGTCCTCATGAAGAGAGACCTCTCTACAAAAATAATAATTATAAATGTCCAAAGGCGGCAGGTGGTGTCCAATGACCAGGTGGTTAGCTCTAGTTTCCCATGAGTTCCCATGCTCTATAGAGGCAATGTTAAAGGCTATACAGACATAGTGCAAAGAAGCTTACAAGAAGATGGTGGTATCCATTCAGGCTTACCACCATCTTCTAAATTGCCAAAGATAACGTCCAGATTCTGGACGTTATCTTTGGCAATTTTCTGATCATGAAATCTCCGTTGAAGTCAAAAAACTTTTGATGGCTATTTAGACTTTGGCCTATTTGGCGGAACAGTGAAAAACAGGGGTATCCTATAATATGCACATGACCGTCGAAAGATACATCTCATGCTTTTGGCTTCATGTGTAATCACGAACTTACGAAACGCAGACAGTTTTGCCTGGACAAAGCCCTTTAATTTAATTCCTGAGACTGAATAAGTGGTCTTAATGTACTCTTCCCTCAAACTCAAAGACACTTAACGATAGAAATAAAAAAGTTTTGCTTACAATCATCACAGGGCGTGAAGTTCACAAGATCCGCGGCCCCGATGGCCAAGAACGCAGCAAGCAACACAATTTTAGAGAGACCCATCTTGAAGCCGACTAGCGAGTGTCAATGCGCATCACTACCGAACGTTTATTAAACACTACTATCAGTGACTCGGCGACCCGGACCACGTCGCAGATAAACGGTAAATAACGACATTGTTTATTGTGTCTGTCTATTGACGTGAGACGGTCAATGTGCGTAATGATCGGTAATTGTTGGTAATTAGTTTGTAGTTCATTTATAATGAATTTTGTTTAGGTGAATGCATTTAATTAGAAATTATTTATTGTCGTGTTTGTTGTGATGTTTAGCTAATTTATTTATTTGTTTATTCGCACAAACAATTAATTACATGCAGTTAATTGTATGTTATGATGTAGTTGTGGTATAGTGCTTTGTAGAAATAAGTTGTATAAGGGAAAGTAGTACATTCTTCTGCCATACTAATTTAAATCCTTCGTCGTGATCCTTTTAAAAAGCAGGAATTTCCCACTGCTGGCAAAAGCCTGCATAAGCTTCTTCCTCTTCTCTCTTTCTATTTCTATTTGAGACTAGTCCACCTGCCAAGGCCGGTACAAATACGCAAAATTCTGCCAGGGTTACGGAATTTGTTCGAAACAGTCACCTCGGCCCAGGAATACAAAGGACACTAGGAGGAACACGGATAGGTTTTAGTCAGTAACAGTCTGACACTCCCTTCTGCCCAGAGTGGGAGGAGTCATTTGATGATTTATAATCACAGAACAGTTCTGTTCCGTGTTTATAATACTAAAAAAAGCCTATGCAGTCCAGAGGTTTCAGACAAAATGCTATTCTAGCGATGGTGATTGGCGAAATGCCAAAATATACGAAACTAACTTTTGCCCGCGACTTCGTACACGCATATCCCGCTTTTTTCCCGTTCCATAGGAATTTCGGGAAATCCTCTCTCAGTACTCCCCTACACTCCCCAAGGAATCTACTCGTACATGCCAAATTTCAGCTTTCTACGACCAGTAGTTTCGGTCTTTCGGCTGTGCGTTGTCAGTCATGCAGTCAGTCAGTCACTCAGTAACGGAGGAGGTTTATATTAGGTCTTTACCTATGAAATTGCCGTTCTGCAGTACTGGCCATTTCAAATCAAAATAATTTTTGTTTGGCTAAGAATTCTAATTTCAAATTAATTTTATTTTAAAAACATGGTTTTTTTTTTCCAAAAGTAGTCATTTGTTTATTGATTAGTGTTACATTTTCATCGCATTTCAATCTTTTTCGTCATCATGGATACGTTAAAAATTCGAGTAATTTATGGAATATGAATACCGTTGTGGCAGCAACGCGGCACAAGCGGCACGCAACATCAACGACGTTTACGGAGCTAACACTACAAACCAACGCACCACCTGTTATTGGTTTGCTCGCATCCGTTCTGGAAATTTCGACCTGAAAAAGAACCTCGCGGTCGTCCGAAGACTTTGGTCGACAATGACGAATTAAAGGCGATTGTGGAAGCTGATGATACACAATCTACGGCTGAATTAGCAGCAGCTTTCGACTTTAGCGTCAAAACAATATTGGTCCATTTGCGTCAAATTGGCAAGGTAAAAAAGCTTGACAAATGGGTGCCCCACGAACTCAATGATCGCCAGCGCGAAGTAGCGTCGAGACGTGCCTTGCACTGCTCAACAGACACACAAATGAAGGAATTTTGAACCGCATTGTTACCTGCGATGAAAAATGGATTCTGTTTGATAACCGCAAGCGCTCAGCAAGTTGGTTGGATCCTGGTTCAGCACCTAAACAATGCCCTAAACGAAAACTTACCCCTAGAAAAGTGATGGTCACTGTTTGGTGGTCTAGCGCCGGTGTGATTCATCACAGCTTCTTACCAAACGGGGTGAGCATTACTGCAGATGTGTACTGTGAAGAACTGAACACAATGATGGAGAAGCTGGCACATCTCCAACCAGCATTGGTCAATCGCTCGTCTCCGCTGCTCCTGCACGACAACGCGCGACCTCATACTGCACAGCAGACGGTCTCCAAGTTGCAAGAACTGGGGTTGGAAGCTCTCCGTCATCCGCCCTACTCACCAGACCTTGCGCCTACAGACTACTACTTTTTCCAGAATTTGGATAACTTCTTGGCAGGAAAAAAATTCAATACCCGAGAGGCAGTACAAAATGCCTTTGAAGAATTTGTTGCCTCCCGTCCAGCTGATTTATTTAAGAAGGGCATCAATAAACTGCCACTGCGTTGGCAAAGATGCATTGATTGCATGGGTGATTACTTCGATTAATACAAATAAAAAATACATGAAAAAAATTCGTTTAATTTTTTTCATACAAAACGGCAATTTCATAGGTAAAGACCTATTATAAATATACCTACCCTATTATACTACTCTGTCAAGAAAGTACCGGGAAAAGATCAATAATACACAAAATGTCTGTTATTCATCCAAATTTATTTTATCACCTTCAAAGTATGCTCCTTTAGAAACGATACACTTGCGCCAACGAATAATCCATTCATCAAAACATTTTTTAAACGCTGCTTCCGGAATTGAGTTGAGTTCTCGCCGCGAATTCTCCTTTATGTCTTCTATCGATTGAAAACGGTTCAGTTGGAAGGCGCCACTCCGAAGCTTGTTGACTAGTTTGCATGTCAAACTCGTAAACCGACGTCTCGTCACCAGTAACGATGCGTTTCATGAGTGTTGGGTCCGAACTGACTCGTTCTAGCATGTCCTCAGCGACTTTCATGCGATTGAGTTTTTGGAGAAAATTCAGATCTTTTGGGACTAGCCGAGCAGCAACATGTTTCATACCCAAATGATTAGTTAAAATGGTACGGATCGACTCGTGAGATATAGAAAGTTCGGCGGCTAACTCTCTCAGAGTTGAATGGGGATTTTCAGTCACTATTTCCTTCACTTTTGAGATGTTAACTTCAGTTGCAGACGTTGACGGCCTACCAGAGCGAGGCAAATCTTCCATCACATTTCGACCGCTTTTGAACGCTTTGAACCACTCATAAGCACGAGTTTTTGATAAAGTCGATTCACCGTAAGCCTTCTGTAACATTTTCAGTGACTCCGAACACGAAATTTCATTGGCGATGCAAAATTTAAGACAAACTCTTTGTTCGATATTTTTGTCCATTATGAAATTCGCAATACACACTGTATATGATATTACTAAAACCAGCACTGTATTTAATATAAATAACAGATGCAACTCAAACTCCGCGCCAAAATGGAAAACAGTTGTGCCAATCTAACAACTACAAAAAAACAAAAATTTGAATTTGGAACCATAAACAAATCATCCATTCCCGATACTTTTTTGACTGAATGTATATTGATTGATGTTTGATTACCAACTTGACATTTCGACAGCGTTGTCAATCTCAAACATTTCTGACGTTTTGACAATATCCTTCGCCACGATACTGTTGTCAGAATTTCACTTGTCTAGAGTCTAGATCCTCCCGCTATCTCCGTCTAGGCCTGACGCGATGTCGCTCTCAGCCTAGTATCGAACTTTTGCACCAATGCGTCCCTGAGTTTGACTCATTGTCTGGCATGAGGTAAATGTGTTGGTTTGGTAACGAGCGTCATATTGGGCTAAAAGTTTTGATACTGCTACATATCGATAGTCGATCCACAGTCGGTCGATGACATTGGTCGTCGTCGCTCGATCGATAAATAGGGTAGTGGACTAAAAATAATGTACCTAATTAGTTCGTCAGATAGATTTCTAAAAAAACCGACTTCCAAAAACAAAAAACTACAAAGTAAAAAATTACTTTAATTTCGGAAGTCGGTGTTTTTGGTTATTTCGTTTTTGAACTCCGACTTCCGAAATTAAAGTTATTTTTTACTTTGTAGTGTTTTGTTTTTGGAAGTCGGTTTAATTTTTTTGTTAAAATGTTTTTTTTATATATTATAATAATAATGTTTATTTATTTCTCCTCACAAAAAACAGACCTTACATCTTAATAACAATGTAACTTATATCTATTTTAATACAGGTACGTATACATTCAGTCAAAAAAGTATCGGGAATGGATGATTTGTTTATGGTTCCAAATTCAAATTTTTGTTTTTTTGTAGTTGTTAGATTGGCACAACTGTTTTCCATTTTGGCGCGAAGTTTGAGTTGCATCTGTTATTTATATTAAATACAGTGCTGGTTTTAGTAATATCATATATAATGTGTATTGCGAATTTCATAATGGACAAAAATATCGAACAAAGAGTTTGTCTTAAAATTTGCATCGCCAATGGAATTTCGTGTTCAGATTCACTGAAAATGTTACAGAAGGCTTACGGTGAATCGACTTTATCAAAAACTCGTGCTTATGAGTGGTTCAAAGCGTTCAAAAGCGGTCGAGATGTGATGGAAGATTTGCCTCGCTCTGGTAGGCCGTCAACGTCTGCAACTGAAGTTAACATCGCAAAAGTGAAGGAAATAGTGACTGAAAATCCCCATTCAACTCTGAGAGAGATAGCCGCCGAACTTTCTGTATCTCACGAGTCGATCCGTACCATTTTAACTAATCATTTGGGTATGAAACATGTTGCTGCTCGGCTAGTCCCAAAAGATCTGAATTTTCTCCAAAAACTCAATCGCATGAAAGTCGCTGAGGACATGCTAGAACGAGTCAGTTCGGACCCAACATTCATGAAAGGCATTGTTACTGGTGACGAGACGTGGGTTTACGAGTTTGACATGTAAACTAGTCAACAAGCTTCGGAGTGGCGCCTTCCAACTGAACCGAAACCGAAAAAACCACGCCAAGGTCGATCAAAAGTCAAAGTCATGTTGACTGTTTTCTTTGACTATCGCGGTGTTGTGCACTCTGAATTCTTACCGGAAGGTCTAACGGTAAATAAAGAATATTATTTGAGCGTTATGCGGCGTTTAAGAGAGCAAATTCGACGGAAAAGGCTAGATTTGTAGAAAGAAAATTCTTGGATTTTGCACCACGACAATGCGCCTTCGCACAAGGCTATCATTGTGAACGAATTTTTAACCAAACACTCAACAAATACCATCCAGAAACCACCATATTCACCAGATATGGCTCCTGCTGACTTTTTTCTTTTTCCTAAACTCAAATTACTTCGTGGCACACGTTTTCAATCGATAGAAGACATAAAGTAGAATTCGCGGCGAGAACTGAACTCAATTCAAGCAGCAAGGGAAGCAGCGTTTAAAAATGTTTTGATGAATGGATTATTCGTTGGCGCAAGTGTATCGTTTCTAAAGGAGCATACTTTGAAGGTGTTAAAATAAATTTGGATGAATAACAGACATTTTGTGTATTATTGATCTTTTCCCGGTACTTTCTTGACAGAGTAGTATAGTCTAGAATATGTGAGAAGCTGGTGTCTGAGGTAGGTATGAGAATGCCTGTACTTCAAATCACCGGAAGGAACAAGAAGTATTTGAGTGGTACTGATATAATGGCACTTTTTGATATAAGGAGCGATTATATAATATTACAGTAGGAGAAACATGGGTAGGTAGTTAAATAATTTTAATTTTTTTAACTAAGCATAAAGACTAAAACAAACGCCTCACAATGTGTGTGTATGTATGTTAGGTGTGTTGTGAATTGTGATGTGTTGTGTCTAGGGTTTCGTGTTTGTGTGAGTGCTTGTTTGTGTGTGTAGGTGTAACGTGTGTTTGTGTAACTTAGTTTACCTATGATTTTTTAGCTAATATAACTTTCGGTTTAAAGAACTTTATTCCTCATCCAGACAATCGTCGCTTACATGAAATATTATATTATATTAATTATGTTACAACTGTGCGGGTAGAAGAAAAAAATAATTACAAAAACTAGACGTTGTCAACAAAAATCAAAAGAGAGTTTACCGTGTTCACTGCATTCCTTAAGATAAGGCGGTGGTCCAAGTTGAAAGTTGTTGCCTTTTTAATGGAAGTAAAAAAAATAAAAGATACGTCGTTATAAATTTGAGTGAATGATTTATTTATTGGTTTTTAATAAGTTGAGTATATTTTTACCGTAGTTAGTTTTTACTCTAAACAATACTAGGTGATGACTACTTGTAAGGTAGATACCTAGTCAGTATTTATTGGTGAAGTAGGTTTTCTGTAAGGTTGTAATCTAACTTTTGTAACCACTTCGTAACCAAATATTTACAATTAGTTTTTGGTACTGAATATATTGATAGGATCCGGTTTAACTTATTATATAAGTTAGGACCCTGGTAACAGAAAAAATTATATGCAAATCTAGTATTGAATGCAGTGGTTGTGCAAACTCTATCCTTACGTCGCTGGTTTTTTTAATTTATCAGGTTCATATTTTAACAGGGAATGTTGTTTGGTTACAGTGTAAAGGATGAAAAGCGGTCGGACCGTCAATATTTCCCACTTTTTATAAAGATCACAAGTTGGGTGATAGAATGGCAACGATAAACTGACTTTAAGAAGGACTCTTTGCGCTCTTTCAATTTTTAGAAAATGTGTTTTACACGCTTCGCCCCAGGAGGTAATGCAGTAAATGAGTTGTGATTGGCAGAGACCAAAATATACTGATTTGTTCACGTTTTATTGTGCAAAATATCTTAGAGCTTTAAAAAATACGATTAGCTTACGTACTCTGTCATCAAGATGATCTATATGATGATAAAAATTTAGTTTGCTATCTATGATCACACCTAGATACTTTGTTAATGATGAGTTTGTAAGATTGGGGCATGTACAGCTTTGATCATTCAGATTTGAGCACGAATGAGAGATAATACGATATGAAGGATCAGGCTTATCGTTAGTTTTCATGGAAAAAGTTATGTAATTTGTCTTTGCAAAATTTAGCGTTAAGATGTTCTTATACAACCACTTAGTTATAAAATTCATTCCTCTCTGTGCATTTGAAAAAACCTCATCCCAGGAGTTACCACTAAAAAGCAAGGCTGTGTCATCTGCAAAGGTATCTTTGCATTAGGAATTTGCATCTGACAAAGGTCGTTTATGTACACAAGGAAGAGTGTCGGACCCAGGATACTTCCTTGGGGAACTCCAAAAGTCACTGGGATTTCATCGTTTATGATATTACCTATTTGAACACATTGTGTTCGACCAGTCAGGTAATCTTGTAAAAGTTTCAACTGAAGGTCCCTAACACCAAGGCATTCCAGCTTCTTAATTAAAATTGGGACAGAGACTATGTCAAATGCCTTTTCTAAATCTAACAATATTTCTACTGTCTTCTTTTTACTATCAAAGTTATTAACTATGTAATTTGTAAGTTCAAACACCGCATCTGATGCAGATTTGTTCGCTCTAAATCCAAATTGTGCCTGCGATAAAAACTTTTATTTTCTAAATATTTTACTAGTCTATTATTAATAATACGTTCCAAAATTTTTGGAAGAGTAGGGAGAATAGAAATTGGTCTATAGTTACTGACACAGCCTCTGTCTCCGTTTTTATGGATGGGATGAATTCTCGACCTCGATATATTAAAAAGTGAAACCACAAGCACAGCGTGCCGGCGTGATATTATGTTATGAACTGGTGTAAACAATCAACAAACATGCGATTACAGAAATCCCGATCCATTTGCTATCATTTATTGAAGAGTTCCGGTGCCCACCTCCGTAGTTCCTCATCAGATCTTCACCAAATTTAAATGGGACCAGTCCGAGAAAATACTCTTCCAAACAAAAAAAGAATCATACAAATCGGTTAACAATTGGCGAAAATATCGCTGAAAAAACATTTTTCATGGGTTCATATCATCAGATATGACAAAGGTCGTTTATGTACACAAGGAAGAGTGTCGAACCCAGGATACTTCCTTGGGGAACTCCAAAAGTTACTGGGCATCATCAGCTCAGCAACATAAAAGGATGATTAACAGGCAAAAATATCTGAATTGCCTTAGAAAGTTTATGAAAAAGAAGTCGGTTAAACAGTGTGTGTGCTTATAAAACTTGAGGGTTTCCGTCGATTTTCATGGGATCCCATCATCAGATTCTGACTTGGTGACAATGGGACCACCTCAAGAGTGTAGGCTATCGAATAAAAAAAGAATTTTTAAAATCGGTCCAGAATTGGCGGAGAAACCGGTGAGCATACATAAAAAAAAGATACATTCAGCCGAACATAGAACCTCCTCCTTTTTGAAGAAGTCGGTTAAAAAATATCCGACACTTATTTTTTCTTTTTCCACGTGAACCAAAAAATTGAGACGATACAGTTCGTTAAAAAACTCGTATGACGTCACATATCATTTGATTTCAGTACACTTTTTAACGATTAGTGACATCACAACACACGCCCCCCACTCCTGATCTATCGCGTTTTATCTTCGTAATTTTTTTTATTATTTTGGTGAAGCAAAAAATACGTGTCTATTATTTTTCGATAACCGACGGACTAAATAGATCCATTTTTTAGGGTTCCGTACCCGAAGGGTAACCAACGGAACCCTATTACTAAACCTCCGCTGGTCGTCCGTTCGTCCGTCCGTCCGTCTGTCTGTCAGCGGGATTTATCTCAAGAACCGTAATAGATAGAGAGTTGAAATTTTCACAGATTGTGTATTTCTATTGCCGCTTTAACAACAAATATTAAAAATTAAGGTTTATGGAACGGAACCCTTAGTGTGCGAGTCCGACTCGCACTGGGCCGGTTTTTTTTTACTCAGGACACATCCCTTTTATTTTGGTGCAAATTTTGGCGTAGTAGTCAGGATTGGTCGATTGATCCATTCTGTCAAATAACGACGATGATCGATGATGTCACGTGAACAATTTTATATATTTTTACTATCTTTATACAACGTTGATACGACAGAGGGGCTTTCCTTTAAACTGCCTATACTAGGTACCATTTTCAAGCTCTGTACCAAAAATAAATTAATTAGGAGCAGTAGTTTAGTCGCAAATGATTTTTAAAGTTTTTGCACGGTTTGAACACGATGTATCTTTTCTAACAGTTGATTATCGTCTAAGCATAGGTCATGCACCTTACAACGATAAATCTACGATGCGTTGTTGCCGCTCTGACGCATGTCGAAGGACATTCACTAAAAATTGGCAATGCAAACAAGGAAGCAATCAATACACACACACTTGCACTTTCACTACGAAAGCGACTAACATAAAGCGAGCGAAAGAAATAGAGATAGGTCAGTTTGTTGCATCCTTGTTTTTTGCGATCGGTAAGTCCCTCAGCAGTGCGCCGACGCTTGTTTTTCGGAACGTACGGTTTGTGGACTTCGCGCGCAAACAATTGTAATTTTATTTTGTTATTGTGAGAGGACACGTAACTTGGGATTATTATTATTTAGTATTAGTGTTTTTTTTGTGATTGACTGTTTTTTATGGTGATAGGACACGTAACTTGGGATTATTATTATTTAGTATTAGTATCTCCGGACCTCACTCCCATGGATTTCTTTTTGTGGGGTTACATTAAGGGTGAAGTGTATGCCTCAGAGGTAAATAAAATTATTGATGAGTTAAAAAATAGGATTATTTTAGCATTTCACAAATTAAAGTGCTTAGCGACGGACAGTGATCTAATTAGAAAAATAAATAACAATATTCTCCGTCGGTATAATTTGTGCATCAATGTGAATGAAGGACACATCGAAAATTTAAAAATTTAGTGTGTTTGTTTTTGTGCGCGTACTTCGAAACGTTACCTAACATAAAAGCCAGTGCGAGCGGAGCCCAGCGGAGGCCTAAGTCGCCGGCCGCCACCCCGGCCCGGCCCCCACCGAGCACACGAGATACCGCACACCGCGCTCCGGCGCGCGCGCGACGTTGCCGCTTTGTTACCTAGCGGTATCTAAGGTCAGTGTCTTTTTTTTACAAAGGGTGGTTGCGTTTTATTCGGATTTGCAAGCTATTTAGTTTGTTTGAAAAAAATATTTTCTCATTTATGGCGCTTTTTGTTTTTGTACCGTATCGAATTAATACTGTACACGTATAGTATACGTAGTTTAATTTAATGCCCCTCTGTCGTATCAACTCTGTATATATAAATCTATGCCAATATATAAAGCTGAAGAGTTTGTTTGTTTGCTTGAACGCGCTAATCTCAGGAACTACTCGTCCGATTTGAAAAATTATTTCAGTGTTGGATATTGCCCATTTATCGAGGCTATATATCATCACGCTAAGACCAGAAGGAGCGGAGCAGTAATGAAAATTGTGACGCAGACGAAATTTTTGTGGGTTGGCTAGTCCCGTATATTTTGGCACCTATAGTCGCATTTACTGATAGAATGGTACCGACTTGCCTCCAGCGGCCCTCACCAGGTCATCGCCTAACACTAGGACTGAATGTTAGACAAAAACAAATTTGTTTTATAAAGTAAAAAGTATTTATTCTACATTATTATATTTACATAAAATTCCCATAAATACGAAAAGGGATAAAAAAGATACAAAAATCTGAGTAAGTTGTTCCATTTCGTTGTCTTCGTGCATTCGATATTGAAACTTATTTACCTAATTTCTATTTACAAGCTATTTATTTACAATTTAATACATATTTTTACATACGCCGAGAAAACTCTTTGGCATACCATGTCTGAGTGCATAGGCTAACTTATAAGTAGGTACAATCGTATAATATCATTTCTATAAAATAATTTCAGAAATCGAGTTTCATATTCATATGGTAGACATCAGATAAATGTGCAACATCGGTCATTGCCCCGTATACATTTATTGACTTTTTATTATCAAAAGCAGAAATAAAGACGTAAAGCGGTCCTGAATCGGCTTCTATCGTGATCCTTTACTTTACTTTCAATTCAATTCAATTTATTTATTTCAGATAGATTACAGTCATAATAATTACAATTATAAACATCCATAAATTCAATGTTAATAAATTTTTTTTTCTTTTCTTTAGTTCGGGTATCTACGAATGGTAATTACGAAAAGGTCAATGTACTTTATTGCAAGTTTATCTGGCGACTACCATAGTCTTGGAGTAAGTTGTCATGGTGTTTTAGGATACTGGATAGACTATGAATTTGAGTAGGAAAATAAAATATTAGATTTTATGAAGTAATACCTGGCTTAGTAAAGGACAACGGGCGGACAGAAGCCGTACTTTTGAGTAGGTTTTCGTCAAACCATTTTGTAGTTTAATAAGACAGATATATATGGATTCTTTTGACGAAGGACAGATCAGAGGGTCTAAAAAGGTCACTTTAGCAGAATCAGAAAGCACATTACGCTACCTGTCACTGTCAAATTCTCCCAATCAACCTTGAACCTAATGCGTTAGCGATAAAGATGAAAATGAAATGAGTATGACAGATTGTGTATGATTTTACTAGATTAGCCTTTTTAGACCCGCTGTACAACTTACAATAAAATATTAAGAGCCTCTTAATTAAAAAACTATGAAAAATACTTTAGCAACAACTTAATATTTATAGTTACATATTTACTTTTGCGATAATGAGTTAACATAACAACAAGAGATAATAAGGGGTATCGTTTTGAGCAATTTAATTTTTTTGTACAGCTTCCAAGTGAATTTCAACTTTAACCTTTGCAAATACAGTTGGTTTTGATAACCTTTTGGCAGATTAGTATAAAATTTTAGTAAAAACTGAGATGGTTTAAAACTTTCCATTTTGTTTGCTTTAGGGTTTTACCACACAAATATACCAATCGATTGTCGATCAATGACAAAGATCGATTTAGATCGAAGGCAGTCGATCAAAGTCAATCTTCGGTGTGTTAGCTTTGAGGTTCTACGACAGTTTTACCGCCAAAATCTCCGAACTCAAAACTTCAAAAGTGAATACTGGGCACAAAAGCTTCAAATTTTTAGGGTTCCGTACCCGCAGGTTAACCAACGGAACACTAAGCCTCCGCAGTCCGACCATCCATCCGTCAGCGGGCTGTATGTCAAGAACCGTAATAGGTAGACAGTTGAAATTGTCACAGATTGTGTATTTCTATAGCAGCTATAAAAAAAAAAAAAATTTAGAAGGCGCACATACAAAAAACACGATGTATGGTACTGTAATTAGGATTTGAACAAGAGTCAGATTTTTTAAAATCCTATAGTATGAGATAGGTATTGTGTAGAATCAGTAAAAAACAGTTACTTAAAATAAAAACGTCAGGAGATCTAGGTGGTTACCGTCCAATAATAATGAATAATTTGTCGACACGGTTGACGCAGTGGTTCAGCGATCGGCTGCTGCGCCGCATGTCGTGGGTTCGATTCCCGCACGGAACCAATATTTGTATGGCCTACAGATAGTTGTTCCGGGTCTGGCTGTTTGTGTATGTGTCTTTGTATGTTTGTAATCGCACCCACGCTACAGGAAAAAATCCTAGTGTGGGGCAACGTTTAAAAAACAAAATAAGATCCATTTTATCATCGATCGATTTTTGATCGATATGTTTGAACACACCCTTACATTATTTTAAGGGAAATAACAACATCGTCAGTTTGAGGATGTTTATCAATAAAAATAGTTTTTTAATTAGGTACATTCATGTTTTTCTTGGAACAAAGATGAATTATAGAAACAATCAATAAAATATTAAGTCTTCTTGGAATGTCATGTTCGTTGTTTTGAGTATTATTATGTTTGCACAATTGTTATTATGAACTAGTATTTGCCTGCGACTTCGTATGTGCATATCCTATTTTTTCCCGTTCCCGTAGGAATTTCAGGAAATTCTCTCTTAGTGCTCCCCAAGGAACTTACATGCCAAATTTCAGCTTTCTACGATCAGCAGTTTCGGCTGTGTGTTGTTTGTCAGTCACTCAGTCACTCAATCAATCACTCAGTCAGTCAGTAACGGAAGAATTTAATATAAAAGGGTTACCCGTAAATAATAATGTCAACTGAGATAGACGACCAGCTACGGATATGAAATAGGTATAAGAAAAACAGCAAGTTCCTGGTCGGTTTTCGCCCTTATGTCCTTGGAGATAAGGTTGAAAAGAATTCGACTGGTACCGTTCGCCTACGTACCTACTAATTAGTACTAAGGATCTTAGTTTAAATCAGTTAATAAATAATTTCTGATTTGACGGTGAAAAAAGAAAACCATTAAATATGGACCAAGTCTAAACCTCTTGTAAAAAATTCAATTTCATATACAAAATGCAATACAAGAAGTCCGTTTTAATCCTTCATATAGATCAAGTTATTATTTTTCATTATTTTGGATTTGGACTAAGCACCACAGTAAGAACAAATTGGCATTCTAAAATATATCGAAATAATACTTGAACTAAGTACACGTCTTATTGAGCTACTCCCATTTAATTCAGTCTTCTCAACACGTAAAAATAGTCCTTAAGAGCGTTTCCTCTTCAAGATGTTTCATACAAAATTTAAAATCCCTATTCTTGGAAATTAATGAACGATTTTAATCACACTTTGCTCATAGTAAACGAGCACGGCGTTGACTATGCCATCTAGTGTTGTAATTTCGAAACTTGTAAGTAAAATATAATTGATAATGACATTTCTGTGCGGCTACCTTTAAAACCTGCACAAAAAGAAATTAGTTAAAAATATTTTTTTGCAAAAAGATTTCACAGGGAAAGAGAAGGGATTTTTCATTTTCTTTGAAACACCACAAACACGCTCTTAATTCCACAGCACAAAGTTTAATTTCAAACGATAGCCAGTGTGGTGGTAGTGTTGTGCTGGTCGTCCCTGGGCACGTGGTGCAGGTCCTGGTGGATGCCGGCCTCCTTCAGGATCCTCATCCGCGGCCCGAGGGGCACGCCCAGGGCGCGCAGCTTGTCTTCTCCTACGTAAGGAAGCTCTGCTGCTCCAACTTTCTCTTTTTCTAGAAGGGCTGCGTATTTCTGCGGAAGAGATTGGTACGAATTAGAAGGTAAAAACGTGACATACGTCTTTATTTCTTACAATGATAAGCGAAAGTGTTCAGCTGTAGATATATTCACATTAATTATCAGTTACGTTTAAGTTTCATAACTCCCATACAAAAAGGGACAAAGCCTCAGATTTTAGACGCCGCCGGGCTGCTATCACCATGTAGCGGCATCAAGGCCACCATAAGAAAAACCAACGTAGTAAATCTACATCGCAACAAAAAGAACCGCACCGCCATCTATGTAACTAGCAGCGAACTACTACATCGAAACCCTGCATCGCGAAAGCAGAGTTTGCCGTGCAATTTGAACATATTGTAACGGTCACCCGATTGCCAGCCATGCCAAAGCCATGCCAAAGCCATGCCATGCCGTGTCGTCTTGGTGCAGCCAAAGCCACAGCCACAGCCTCAGCCAAAGCCATAGCCATGACGACCAAGTACGCCACGGCAGCCACAACAAAGAGGAAGTCGATTGACTAGCACGTCACGTGCGCTTGTCAACCTAACGCGATGGGCGTTACCGAGCGGCGATCCCCTCCTCGATTTAGAGTGGGGGTAAACTTATAAAATAGGTCGCGCAGCGCATTTATAACATTATTCTGATCTAGAACCTAGCCTAAGCCGAAACTCTGTTTTATTGTAATTTATACAATAAATACCTACCTACAATAGAGAAAATTGTTTTTCGCTTTCCTGTGTTTCACTCAGAAGTGAGATGAAGCGAAATCGCCGTGAACTTCATGGACGTGGGGTGCGTCCACCCGGATGGGACCCCTCGAGCGACACCGAGCAAGATGAAGACGGCGATTCTACACCACCGCCCGCTAGAAAAATTCTGAAAAATCTCCTGCAAAATGAGGTCGACAAAGCCGTCCGCGAACTGGATTCAGACATCGGTATATCCAAAAATCATCGTGCTGCGTCCCTCATTCCTGAATTCGACCCGGATGGCGAAGATTGCACAGTATCAGTATGGTTAAGAAAAATCGATCAACTCGGCGACATACATCGTTGGAGCGATGAGATAAAGGCATTCCATCTGCAAGACAAACTACGAGGACAAGCTCGCAAATGGTACAACCGACTCGACGAGTATAATTACTCGTGGGACGAGTGGAAACAGATGCTGCTGCGTGCCTTTCCAAAACATCGGGACTACAGTGCATTGTTAGAAGAGATGATGCAAAGACGGAAGATGACTAATGAAACAATGACCAAATATTATCAAGATAAAGTATCCATGTGCTTCCGTTGTAAGCTATCAGACAGCGCCAGTGTCTCGTGCATCATTCGAGGCCTACCCTCATCTTTGCAACCAAATGCACGTACTTTCCAATGTGAACGCCCTGATGAACTATATGAAGCATTTCTCTGTGCCCTCGACGACTACCGCGGCCCCGCACCAGAAATTCGCCTACCGAGTAAGGATCCTCGCCCAATGCCTGCCGAAAAGAAGATTTTTACGGAGAATGATCCTTGCGCACGCTGCAAGAAGACGGGTCACATGTTGCGAAATTGTACGCTTCCCGATCAACGTGTATGCTTTAAATGTGGTAAGCAAGGCCACATCGCTACCCGCTGCAATAATTCATCTGCAACTACCCTTCAAAAATCTACGTTTGATGTGAACAACAGCGTCAGAGACATTAAGATAATCCAAAACTACAATGACACCTACAAGAAAATAGCCAAGATCAACGGAGTCCACGTGAAGACCTACATCGATACCGGAAGCCAGGTGAACGTCATGACCAGTCGGATCTCCAAATTATTAACTCTCGACGTCATACCTACGAGTACGATCCTAAAAGGCTTTGCCGGCGGGTTAATTACTTCCCGTGGAAAAGTAAAATTTAATCTGGAAATAGACGGTATTCAAGTTACTTGCGATGCGTATCTGACAGACATCGAGATGGGTGACATTCATTTACTCATCGGTCAACCCGTCATTAATGCGAGCGACATTGCACTCGTCGTAAGCAACGGAACAGCCAAACTGATGCGCGAATCTGACTCCATGCCAAAGGAAGATGTGGTTGAAGAGCTCCACAAGTTCAAGATTGTTACGGTTATGCGAGAAACGTTGCCACCAGGAGCTTCCATCATCAAGGTCCTGATAGTGGGCAACCGCCAGAACAACGATATCTGTACCACTGCACGCCACTACGAGCTTCAAGGAGTTTCCTACTCCCTGCCCGCCACTCTCCTTCGAGGCGACAGCGGACACATCAAGGTCATCAACACCGGTACTGAAGACATCGTGTGGGAGGCTGGCCAGGTCCTCACACGCGCCGAGAGCTGCGACACATCACCCACCATAAGTCAGGTTAGCCAAGCCAAGCCATATTTGCCTTTAAAGCTTTCTGATTTGCCTATTTCATGTGATTTGCCTAAATTAACTGTGTCGGAAAATATGCCTTTTGTTTTGCCTGTGGATAAAGATTCAAATCTGAGCGTAGGTGGAGTTTTGTTAGACGACATAAAAATAGGCAGTTTGAGTGTAACGGAACGTAAAGATTTAATCAAATTGCTAATTAGATTTAAACAAAGTTTCGCAGTCAGCACTAAAGATCTCGGCTGCACAAATTTAATTCAAATGCCAATTACTTTGACTACCGATAAGCCCGTTTATCGACAACCATATAGACTATCGCACTGTGAACAAGAAATAGTAAAATCTAAAGTCTCTGAATTATTAGAAGCCGGTATTATTAATGAATCAGAGTCCAACTATGCTTCTCCAGTGATATTGGTAAAAAAAAAAGAACGGGGATAGCAGACTGTGCATAGATTATCGCGCACTTAACGCCATAACCGTTAAAGACAGATATCCGTTACCTAATATTGAAGATCATATTTCCAAGTTAGCCGGTAAAAAATATTTTACGTGCTTAGATATGTCTCAAGGTTACCATCAATTGGCGCTAAAACCCGAAGATACTCATAAAAGTGCATTTATTTGTCAGGCCGGTCAATTTGAATATGTCCGTGTTCCATTCGGTTTAGCTAATTCTCCGTCAGTTTTCATGCGTTTAATTAACAAAATAGTAAACTCCATTCATTTTTCCCAAAATGGCGGTAGTAGCGACTCATGCGAGGTTTTAGCTTTTCTAGATGACATATTGGTACCCTCAGTCGACGTTAAATCTGGTCTTGACATGTTAGAGGTTGTGTTAAATAAATTCGAAACCGAGAATCTGAAATTAAATATGAAAAAGTGTACGTTTTTAGAAACTCGAGTAACGTATTTAGGACATGAAATTTCCGAAAGTGGTGTGCAACCGGCAGAGTCAAAATTAACCGCCGTGTCACAGTTTCCGGTGCCCAAAAATGTACACGAAGTTCGACAGTTTATCGGGTTATGTAGCTATTTCCGTAAGTTTATTCATAAATTTGCTCAAATTGCTCGTGCCTTAACCAATTTAACAAAGAAAAACGTTGCATGGGATTGGGGTAGTGAACAATCAGAGAGTTTTAACGAATTAAAAAAGTGTTTGTGCTCCAAACCGGTGTTAGCGATATACGATCCCGAGCTAGAAATAGAAATACATACGGACGCTTGTAAGTTAGGCATAGCGGGTATATTATTTCAAAAACAAATTGATGGTACCCTAAGACCGGTAATGTATTTCAGTCGTGTAACTTCTAAACAAGAAAGCGTATATCACAGCTACGAACTCGAAACACTAGCGGTTGTAGAATCTTTGAAAAAATTCCGCGTTTATGTAATTGGGAAACATGTAAAAATTGTTACGGATTGTACCGCGGTGCGTTCCACTTTGACAAAACGTGACATTATTCCGCGGATAGCCAGATGGTGGTTGATGATTCAAGATTACGATATAAGTGTAGAATATCGGCCGGGTGAGCGCATGAGACATGTCGATGCACTTAGTCGAAATCCTGTTGACGCGCTTAATGTTAACCGCCTAGAAGTATCTGATTGGTTCTTTACAGTTCAGTATCAAGATGACAAAGTCAAAAACATAATTGATCGATTAAAAACTAGTTCAGCAGAGCGCGACTTAACAAAGGATTTCGTACTGATAGATGATAGGTTATACCGAAAAACTCTGTGCGGTAATCGTCTTGTAGTGCCGGGACCAGCTAGGTGGAAAATTGTTCAAATGCACCATGATGAAATAGGCCATGTAGGGTTCAAGCGCTGCATCGAGCTTATTAAAAATGACTACTGGTTTCCGAGAATGACGCGGTTTATTCAGAAATATGTTGCGGCGTGTTTACATTGCGCTTACGGAAAAGGGGAGCACGGGAAAAAGGAGGGTATGTTGCATCCTATTCCCAAACCAACTGAACCGTTCAGAACAGTACATGTAGATCACTTAGGACCGTTCTGTAGGACGAAGAAAGGCTATGTGTACATGCTAGTGATAACCGATTCATTTACAAAGTTTGTAATTGCGGAACCAACTCGGACAGTAAACTCAATCGAGACGGTCAGGTTATTAAAACGAATTTTCGCTTTGTTTGGATACCCGGATAGAGTAGTGTCGGATCACGGAAAAGCCTTTACTAGTAGATATTTTAAGAAGTTTGCTACAGAGAAACAGTTTAAGCATACTTTAACTGCTATAGCTTGTCCTCGAGCTAACGGCCAAGTTGAACGTACCAACAGAACCATTTTGAACGCGTTACGAGCTACTGACCCTAGTGAAGCCGCGAACAATTGGTCTAATAATTTACCTGACGTAATCTGGGGTATTAACAACACTTTAAACGACACAACCGGATATAAACCTTACGACTTGATGTTTTCACGGAGTAGTAGTCCAGCATGTGATGTTTCTATTCCGGGGCGGGTAGTCGAATCGACCCACGTGAAACGCACCAAGGCTAAGCAGCGCATTGAAAAAGCTAGCGCTAAAATGAAACACCATTTTGATAAGCGTCGTAAGCCATGTCACACATATAAGAAAGGTGATTTAGTACTTTGGAAACAGGCTCCTACAAGTAGCGCGGCTAAAGTCAGTACTAAACTAGATGATCTCTATTCAGGGCCGTATATTGTCATAAAAGTTGTTGGTAAGGACAGATACAGGATCAGGAGTATAAAAGGTTTGAGAGGATATAAGAACTTCATAGGTTTAGTATCTGCTGAATCCTTGCGACCCTATCAAAGTGTAGCTCCTGTATCTGACAGTGCCAGCAGCTCTGATGAGCAGTTAGAGACAGAGGACCTAATAGATTTACTGGAAAGCTAATTGTGTTCCCTTTTCCCATTGCGGGAGCAATTGTTTCAGGATGGCCGACTGTAACGGTCACCCGATTGCCAGCCATGCCAAAGCCATGCCAAAGCCATGCCATGCCGTGTCGTCTTGGTGCAGCCAAAGCCACAGCCACAGCCTCAGCCAAAGCCATAGCCGTGACGACCAAGTACGCCACGGCAGCCACAACAAAGAGGAAGTCGATTGACTAGCACGTCACGTGCGCTTGTCAACCTAACGCGATGGGCGTTACCGAGCGGCGATCCCCTCCTCGATTTAGAGTGGGGGTAAACTTATAAAATAGGTCGCGCAGCGCATTTATAACATTATTCTGATCTAGAACCTAGCCTAAGCCGAAACTCTGTTTTATTGTAATTTATACAATAAATACCTACCTACAATAGAGAAAATTGTTTTTCGCTTTCCTGTGTTTCAATATACAACAGCCCGAATATCAACTATCGGGCAGTTGTCCACCGGACACAACAACCGTCCGGTCGAGGTTCCTCCTTTTTCAATGGAGGTGTGCGGGACTTTACTCTCTTTTCCGCATTCCTCCAAAACCATAACGTAACATCAGCTTGTTTACCTCGAAAGGTCAGGCATAAGCGGCGAAAATGGGTGTATCATTGGATTTCTTTTGCCGAACTAAGAAGTTCCTGACAAAAGAGCCAAAAAAAACTTTGCCTTTGTATCGAACCCGATACTCAAGCTTACAGTCACTTGCAGCTACTGCAGCTTGAGCAAGCAGCTTCTTCCATTTTATCGTTCCATCATTATCATTTCAGCTGAAAGACTTCCAATGCTGGAGATGGGCTTCCCCTAGGGTCGTTACATCAATCGGTCGCATCCATTGGATTCTCGCAGTTTCACCAGGTCATGAGAGGCCGCGGAAACGCTACATTTTTCGGTACGCGATTATTTAGGTTTTCTACGAACAAATACATTATCGACCTTGAAATAAATTCAAGCAACTCACTTCATATCCAAGCTTCTTGAGGAACAACCTCATGAGAGGGGGTTCATCGCCGAAGAACTTGGTGAGTCTCTTCACGCGGTCAGGGTTGCTGAAGGAGTACGGGTCCAGGTGGCGCCCGTGGCTGCCTGAGCGGATATACTGCTGGGATCTGCAAGTGAAGAACAATTCGTTAAAATACACCAGGAATTAGGTCCATGTTCGGACCATAATATACCTTGACCAAATAGTCTTCTTCCAGGAAAGGATAAAGAAGTTGCTCGGCATACGGCAAATACCAGAAAGAGCTATCTGAACGTGCGACTGCAGCCGCCGGAAGCGCTTGTTTATATATGGCAGTAGAACTCACTTGTACATATGCCTGAGCGCGGCTATCTCGGCGCGGATGTTGTCCATCTCCTGCATCACGAGGTGCTGCGTCCTCATCTCGCTGGACAGGTGCGCCACCGAGCGCGCCAGCGTCACCACGTGCGACTGCAGCCGCCGGAAGCGCTTGTTTATATATGGCAGTAGAACTCACTTGTACATATGCCTGAGCGCGGCTATCTCGGCGCGGATGTTGTCCATCTCCTGCATCACGAGGTGCTGCGTCCTCATCTCGCTGGACAGGTGCGCCACCGAGCGCGCCAGCGTCACCACGTGCGACTGCAGCCGCCGGAAGCGCTTGTTTATATATGGCAGTAGAACTCACTTGTACATATGCCTGAGCGCGGCTATCTCGGCGCGGATGTTGTCCATCTCCTGCATCACGAGGTGCTGCGTCCTCATCTCGCTGGACAGGTGCGCCACCGAGCGCGCCAGCGTCACCACGTGCGACTGCAGCCGCCGGAAGCGCTTGTTTATATATGGCAGTAGAACTCACTTGTACATATGCCTGAGCGCGGCTATCTCGGCGCGGATGTTGTCCATCTCCTGCATCACGAGGTGCTGCGTCCTCATCTCGCTGGACAGGTGCGCCACCGAGCGCGCCAGCGTCACCACGTGCGACTGCAGCCGCCGGAAGCGCTTGTTTATATATGGCAGTAGAACTCACTTGTACATATGCCTGAGCGCGGCTATCTCGGCGCGGATGTTGTCCATCTCCTGCATCACGAGGTGCTGCGTCCTCATCTCGCTGGACAGGTGCGCCACCGAGCGCGCCAGCGTCACCACGTGCGACTGCAGCCGCCGGAAGCGCTTGTTTATATATGGCAGTAGAACTCACTTGTACATATGCCTGAGCGCGGCTATCTCGGCGCGGATGTTGTCCATCTCCTGCATCACGAGGTGCTGCGTCCTCATCTCGCTGGACAGGTGCGCCACCGAGCGCGCCAGCGTCACCACGTGCGACTGCAGCCGCCGGAAGCGCTTGTTTATATATGGCAGTAGAACTCACTTGTACATATGCCTGAGCGCGGCTATCTCGGCGCGGATGTTGTCCATCTCCTGCATCACGAGGTGCTGCGTCCTCATCTCGCTGGACAGGTGCGCCACCGAGCGCGCCAGCGTCACCACGTGCGACTGCAGCCGCCGGAAGCGCTTGTTTATATATGGCAGTAGAACTCACTTGTACATATGCCTGAGCGCGGCTATCTCGGCGCGGATGTTGTCCATCTCCTGCATCACGAGGTGCTGCGTCCTCATCTCGCTGGACAGGTGCGCCACCGAGCGCGCCAGCGTCACCACGTGCGACTGCAGCCGCCGGAAGCGCTTGTTTATATATGGCAGTAGAACTCACTTGTACATATGCCTGAGCGCGGCTATCTCGGCGCGGATGTTGTCCATCTCCTGCATCACGAGGTGCTGCGTCCTCATCTCGCTGGACAGGTGCGCCACCGAGCGCGCCAGCGTCACCACGTGCGACTGCAGCCGCCGGAAGCGCTTGTTTATATATGGCAGTAGAACTCACTTGTACATATGCCTGAGCGCGGCTATCTCGGCGCGGATGTTGTCCATCTCCTGCATCACGAGGTGCTGCGTCCTCATCTCGCTGGACAGGTGCGCCACCGAGCGCGCCAGCGTCACCACGTGCGACTGCAGCCGCCGGAAGCGCTTGTTTATATATGGCAGTAGAACTCACTTGTACATATGCCTGAGCGCGGCTATCTCGGCGCGGATGTTGTCCATCTCCTGCATCACGAGGTGCTGCGTCCTCATCTCGCTGGACAGGTGCGCCACCGAGCGCGCCAGCGTCACCACGTGCGACTCCAGCCGCTGGAAGCGCTTGTTGATACCCTGGAGGAGGAGGTGGATCCGAATTAAAAAAATTTTGGCTGACAACTTTTTAAGCTACGAGTAATGTTTTTGAATCCTGAACCTAATGAAGGACTCGAAAGCTAACTCGAGAGTTTAGAGTTTAACTCACGAGCGAAGCGAAGGAGTTAATACAAGAATCTTGAATGTATCCAGGGCAAATTTTTACTGAATTTGTCAAGTATATTCTTCTTTTTTTCGTGTCGAATGACTTATCTTCTCAAATTTTGTCCTACCAGTATGTGGCTTATTGGACGGCTCTGTCGTTAGCTACGATCATGTTCTGGAAGGTTCAGGTGGTCTTGGGTGGTGGGGTTTCCTAGTATTGAGATGATTATAACATGCCATAAACAAGAAGAAAAGGATGGTACAGTACAATAGGAACGAAAACTCTAGGATATACATCGTGAAGACTGGTTGAACCTATTTGTGCCTATAGCATTCCATCTTGCTCTTTAACGATATTTTATAGTGCTCAGAACTGTGATGTTACCTTCAGGTCATGCTTCTTTCTGTGCTCATTGGAACTTCGTCTCTTGTCTCTGACAGGCCGACTGCTCACGGAACTGGACGGAAGCGAAGACATACTGCCGTACCGACGCTTCGATGATAACCTGGAAACGAGTTTAGAGAATTGACTGGTGGAAGAAGCAGAACTGACAGGTGGAACGAAGATAGAACACAAAAAAAAGTGCTTTTGAAATTTAATACTAGCAGCATAAGATTTTCTTCGTTGAAAGGCCTCGCAAAAGGTGGACTGATGACCTGGTGAGGGTTGCGGGTAGCCCATGGATGCGAGAAGCACAAGACCAGTTGTTGTGGCGACACTTGGAGGAGGCCTATGTCCAGCAGTGCACGTCTTTCGGCTGATATGATGATGATGATGTGTTGGCCCAATTGCGCCAATAATTTAAATAAGCGTTTCTTGCTTTAACTCCTCCCTCGCAGCTGGCGGCGGATGATTGACTAACCTAGACTCCGAAGTGGGCTGCATGGCCAGGCTGGTGGGCTTCCTCACCCCCAGCTGTTGCAGTACCTCGGCGTACATGTTCTCCAACCCTCGCAGCTGGCGGCGGATGATTGACTCACCTAGACTCCCAAGTGGGCTGCTTGGCCAGGCTGGTGGGCTTCCTCACCCCCAGCAGCTGCAGCACCTCGGCGTACATGTTCTCCAACCCTCGCAACTGGCGGCGGATGGCGCGTGCGTCTCCTGAGGACGAGCTGTCCGAGCGGCCCTCCAGCAGGGAGGACAGGTCCAGGCTGCGCGTCGTCGTGGATGTCATGTCTGTTGTGTCGAGGCCGAATACTGGAAAATGGAAAATTGAGGTTAGGTAAAAAAAATCGTAAATCGATCAATTTTGAATGCTGTACGGTAAAACTATTAGGGGTTCCAACGAATCCAGGTTCAATTAAGTCTAGAAAATTAATGATTTACTTGATATTTCCTAGAATGGAATGCTTTGCAACTAAAGCGGCTTGGCTGACCCTGCTATGGCGATCCCAGATTGTAGTAAGTAAATAGTAAAAAAATAGAATTTCAAGGATATTGGCAACTCTACATGGATTAAGAAGCTATAATATGGAGAAACTTACAATGTTTTTTGTAGTGGTGATCTCTCTTCGAAGAGTGTTTCTTATGGGAATGCCACCGCGGAGACTCGCGGCCTCGGCGACGTTCCTCTGGGTACTCCGACGAACGACCCGGTAGACTGTAAAAGATTTAAAATAATTATATTCCTAAATTAAGAACACAAAACCCTGGAAACAGGCACCACAATGCACTTCACAATGACTTACAGGCACAGATGACCAAACACTGTTCCATCAAGAATGACTTATGTTGGGGGAATCAGAACCCTTAGTCATGCTACGAGGAAGGGAAGAATATTATACGCTTCTGAGTTTCAGAAACAGATGATGGCTTTACATAGTTTCTTACCTCGGGGAGACTGTCATTTAGTGCAAAGGAGGGTCGTGAGTCGTGGTAGGTAGAGCTTCCATGATTGTTGAGATGGTTTTCGGTGCTTCTATCATATCATCATCTGCCTAGCCTTTTCCCAACTATATTGGGGTCGGCTTCCAGTCAAACCGGATTCAGTTGAATACCAGTGTTTTACGTGGAGCGGCTGCCTACCAGACCTCCACAACCCATTAACTGGGTAACACGGTACTTCTTGGCAAGACTGGAGTCAGATTTACTGGCTTCTGACAATCCGTAACGACTACCAAAGATCTACAAATGACAGCCGGGACCAACGGCTTAACGTGCTTTCCGAGGCACGGAGGAAACTCGTTATGTTAAGACGGTCACCCATCCACAGACCAACCTTGGCAAGCGTTGCTTAACCTTGTAGATCGACCCGTGCGGCTGTTATTATCTAGCCACGTGCTTCTATCATATGACCATCACATATGGGCTCAAACTGGTTATTCCAAACAAAGTAATCTTAGAGATACTTTTAGTAAATGTGAAGACTAAACTGGTTGTAACTTATCGAGCGTTAAAGCATATGGTAATAAACATCATCTAAATATTTACCTGTTCCTCTTGTGCATATCGGAGGATGGAGACAGCGGCGGCAGTGGTGGTGTGACTGAGGTATCTGATGTAACTGACGAGTCCAGCCGCATGCTGGCTAGCTTTGGTTCTAAGATGTGACGCAGTTCGCATTCTACCCAGTCGTTTTCGTGTACACCTAGACAATATTGGCATTTTAAAAATAGTTCTCTCCATGTACGAAATGTTGAGATCAAATCGTCAGCCTGTATGATTGCGACATAAAACAGACAAATAAATCCATTATCTAAACCTAAAACCGTTTCAACTCCATTGACAACGAAATGATCCCGAATCGTGATGCAAGTTGGAGAGGTTGTGTGCATGAATTTATCTGATAGAAAAAAGTGAGGACATCAAGTGCTAGTGCTAGTAAAGGGCTAAGAGAAAAATAATTTCCACTTCCCTCCATGTCCAGTAAGAGACAGAACAGGGCTAAGGCAATAGGCACAGAGACTCGCTTACAACTGAGATAAGCCCAGTTGCCAAGGTGTCTTGCCTAGCATTAGTCTCAAATCATCTTGTCCTACTAATGGAAGCAGGTCTAAATAAGGTCCTACTTTGTCCCTGCGGCTGCTGGCTGGTCCCAGGCTGCGGCTGCCTGGTGCCTTGCGCGTCGGAGTCCGCGGAGGTGTCATGCAGGGGCTCCGGTCGCCGGCCACTCGAGTACGCCACGCTGCCTCGCCCAGAGTCTACATTGGACGACTGGCCCCCGTTCTTGTCGTAGTCTGAAATGTTTGTGGTCATTGTTAATTCAGGAGAACCATTTAATCTAACCGGTATGAGGATTAAATCAGACAGCGGAGAGGAGCGGAATCGAAGTGGGCCGACGACCTGAACAATAGTATTTGAAGGGACTAGACAAGAAATATGGAGGACCAGGTATTTTGGATGGAGCTTGAAGCTCACTAATGATAATAATTGTATCTTCGGAGACCGTACACATTCACAACTATCTCGCAGGTATGTCAAAAGAAGTCTGGCAGCGATTCAAATAACAAGTTATCTTTGAGAAGTGTTGCTATCTTATCGTGGTCATCTTTTATGTAAATGCGGAAGCAAAAGAGTAGGACCGCTTTTTCATATTTTTGATAAACGTAAGTACTACTTCTGTCGATAAAGCTTTAATGTCCATAAAAGACTGGATTTATTACGCCAACTTGTAGCCAATTAAAGAATCAAACGTGTTTTAAACGACTGTATAATTTGTTTCTCTCTATTTTTGGCAAATCAGGAATCGCTTAAGGAGGTTTATGACAGACATAAATCTTTACGAGGTATCAAAGATTTTGAGATAAAGAATAGAGCAAAAAAAAACTAACTTTGTAATATGATATCATTAGATTGTAAAATATTGGTTCTAATATTTTGTTTTCGGTTCCAACTAGATTTTGGCTCATTTACATGCATACGAAATTCATAAGCTGAATAAATTCGGCCATGTCTGAATCATTTGTTGTACTTTTATAGACTACATACCTGAACTAGCACCCGAACCCGCTCCCTTCTTCCCATGTGCCTTGAGATCCTCTATTCTATTCGGCGTTTGCCTCGACGAAGACGGCTGCGGATTATAAGCATCAGCCTTCCCACTAGAGTTATAAACACTATCAGCCGACTTCTGACTGGCACTCTCATCATTCTTCTCTTGTGACGTCGACGGTTCTTCTCTGTCCTTCTTATGTCCTATAGAATCTGGAGTTCTACGTTCTTTATGAATGTCTGGAGTTCTGCGTTCTTTATGACTATCTGGCGTTCTTCTTTCCTTATGGCTATCAGGAGTTCTTCTTTCCTTATGACTATCTGGCGTTCTTCTGTATACGTTTTCTTGCATCCTTTCCTGTCTTTGAGATTCTACGGAGCGTCCACTAGTTCTGATTCGTTCTTCGTAGCTTGACCTACCTTGGGCTGCTAGCCTAGCACGGAATCCTCCATCGTCAGATTCCCGTTCCTCACAATTTCGGGGATGCTCATTTGGTGTATGATCTAGAAGGTTTCCATGTGAATTGCGTCTCCCAGGATCATGTATTTGAGGAGTAGTGACCTCTGGTCTGTGCTGCGGTTCATCCAAGAGGTGTGGATGAGAGGTTGCTCTTCTCCCTTCCACAAAACCTCTCTGCCGCACTATTTCTCTCTCTAATTGCTGCGGGCTTCTGAGATCCGGTCTTGAATGTGAGTTGTCGAACTGGAATGAAATATTTTATGATTCAATAAAGGGCCTTTATAGATACATTTAGTCTGTTAAACTAACAACTAGATCATAAAAAAAGAAAATGACTTTATTGATGAAGATGAAGTCGGTGACCGTTGATTTTAATAAAAGCATAATAATAAATGTAAATATATATTCTCTTGAGAGGAAATGGTTGTAATAGCAGACGATATTCCTGATAGTTGATGGGTTGTAAAACTTGTTATTTTATAATCGTTAAAGGAAGTGCGAAGTTGTTCGGTTTCCTTGCTCGCAGATGTGAATTAAAAGTTGCGTTGATTTTGTAAGATATGAGTACTGGAGAACGATTTTTCTATCGCTGGATTGAAGGTTACTGACCTGTCAATGTCTTTATATTGCGAGATTGCGGCGATAGCTTCCTGTTTTTGTCAAAACTATCATTTGGTAGTTGTCAATAACGATACATGCAGTAAAAATGTTCCTCAACCTTTGCGCGTTTCACCACATTCATTTATTTTTGCACGCTTAAAAAAACCTCATTGCTGTTGCAAAATTTACAATAAGCCATAGTACAATTTAACTATCTAAATAAAGAAACACTGCTCGAATACAAGTACTACGACAAAGAGAACAATGCTCCAATAAAGCTAGTTTCTTGTAAAAATCTTTTGCTTCGCCGTGTCGGTGCAGGCGCCTATACACAGGTTATAATTGCTGCGTACTCGTGGGAACAAGACGTTAATTGTTGGGAACCATTGTTTCAATGAGAAGAGAACATGGGACTAGGTGGAGCAAGTGTTACGACAGTTGGACTTACGGTTTGAAGAATGTACTCAATTTACAATTCATTGGAACGATTTTTATAGGTAATTGGTGGTCGGTTTTGGCTTTGGTTTCAAAAGTGAATTGATTGGGCTTATTAGTGGGCTTGTATTTTGAAATTGGTGATTTGAAATCAAATCACCATCTTTGCGTTTCACAACTGTTTCAAAAATGAAGACTATGAATTTCACACGATTACTGATTACCCCATTTCAACTTGTAAAGGTTAAATCAGTTCATTTCAATTCTTCAACTTTAATTGGGTTATTTTTGCAGTCGGCCCATTATCTTCGGAGTTTGGCAAGACCTTAATAAAAATCAATAAATCAACATTTATATCGGTTTCCACTTCAACCTTTGTTAATGAATCATTCATATTTCAGCTTTCCAAACATTCATTATGTCACAAAACCTCTGTCGATGTTTTATAGTCTAAAAGGCCTATTGTTGAAGCAAATGAGTTTATTGTACTCCAGTTTAAAAACACTTTCTTATCAGCAGTAGCATCTTAATTGTAGGTTTCTGATTTCATGACTGAATGACTGATGAGGATCTATGATTTCCAAAATCAGACTTGATAAGGGTTTATATCTTTTATGCTGTGTTATTTATCTTTGTATTAATTTAAATATTAATCGCGTTTCTGTTTTTTTTTTCACAATTTGCACCTACTAGTATTATTCTCTGCATCACCCAAAGGTTGACTGGTAGAAAATGCCTCAGGCATTAAGTCCGCCTCTGTACATCTGTGTGCGTAAAGTGTTAAATAAATTTCCAATACTACTTTAGTTGGTGGTCCTCTTTAATTAATACTTTTGCATTTTGCACTCTACCTGAATACCCAACTTACTATATTATGATGACTTATTGGTATTAATCTAGATTTGCTGGTATTATTTTAGTTCAGAGCAACTGTCTCACCTGTGATTGCGGCCCGGTTTTCAACGACGTAAAATTCGCCATGGACCTAACATCCATATCCCTCTGGTACAGCGCACTCCTTCGTCCAGGAGGTCCATACTGCTGGTACAAGGCATCAGCTCCTAAGGCCTGAGGTTGTCTTTGAGGCGTACTGGCCAGCATTTCTTGAGATCTAGCTTGAGGACTCATCATCATGTGGGATTGGACCATCTGCTGCTGTTGCATTAGTTGTCTGTGGAAAATGATTTGAAGTTAATGATGTTCTTAGGTCATTAATCAAAGTTAACCTGTCTTGTGTTACAGGCGTAACTAGGCGAGGTATGAGAGATTCATGCCGTTGATCGAAAATGATAAATGGTTTTCTATTCAGTTTTAATTGATTCCATATCTGATTAAAAATGCCTGTTAAATGTTGCGTTCCCACATCAGCTGTAGAATACCTTCGCAATTATAGCGTTTAAGTTGGACTTAAACGCTATAATTGCGAGGACCACGTTATATGGTGTTATTGAAGCTACTGGAATCGTTGCATCCCTGTATTTATGATGCCCAAAATAAGCCTTACGGTGGTCCTATTAATAATCAACACCACGATGCAACACGATTATGTTTGCATTAGAAATGCATTCAACGGAAGTTTTAAAATAAACTAAACGTTATGTCATAATAGACAACGGGATTTTGTAACGCATTAAAGGAAGGCGTGTATTAAATGAAGCTTTATTAAAACTAGGTGTCGGTGTCTTACCTGTGGGGCGACGGACTAGGATACGCCATGTTATTAGCGATTCCGTGACTGTACTGCATTTCCGGCCTCGTCTGCGTCATTGGCCTCCCATAGATTGCCTGCTCCACCTTCCTCGGTCCATTCTCCCTCGGCGTCACTTGCTCAGGCTCTGGCCTCTCCGGTCTTTTCCTCTCTTCACTGTTATTCAAACTCGGTTCCTGCTCATTGTTTTTCTCGCCATCATTGACATCTTTACTCTTAAACCTGCTTGAGATCATATCTTTGAGCGTGTGATAAGTTTTACTGACAGACTTGGCGCTTTTCGGGGCGTCTCTTGTGTTGTCCTTCCCTGTTTCAACAGTCACTGTTATGAGTTGCGAGTTATTCGGGGTGTCAACTTTTCCGTACGTTTTGGCCGGTATGGGAGGTTTTGGTGAGTCGTAGTTTTGCATATTTCTGGGTACCGCGCCTTGGTTCTGGTTCATGTAGCCGTACTGCTCGTGGTACTGTCTGAAGCCATCCCCAGACGTGCCAGCTTGCTGGTTCTGCGTGAGAAACGGTGTGTATTAAGTATCGTGTGTTATTGTTGGTCGTGCCATGGGAAGCGCACACAATGGGTTGTTAGGGGCTCGGATTGTTAGGAGCCGTGTTTGGCGTAGCTGTAAATGTGGTAACTTTGGTGAAAGGCGCATTATTAAAGATGGAAATTAAGAAAATAAGTGGCCCGTATGCTATCGAAAGTTTTGTAATTAATTGTTCTATGCCTGTTTACCAGCATTTTCGTGTAACTTATTAATTATAATATGAATCATCAAGTTGGAAATAATATCAGTATTCTCATTTAATTCAGGTAATTATATCGTCTAGATAGAATATAATGATGATATTTTGTTTCAACATTTTCATTTGTTTAGAGTCGTATATGTATGAGGAACGCAACTTCCTCCGACAAAAAAGATTTTTTGTTATCCTTGATAGCTATGATGATTATAGCTTAATCAATATCATAAACACATACAAAACGCACAAATTCAATACTGACTACCCTGCCAGACAACCGGATACAGCTGACATAACAAAGTTTTCACACAATCCACATTCACACAATTTTCCATACATTTCTCACCAAGCCCTAAGGAAAAGTTTTCAATACTAACATTTTCCAGCGCGAATTCCACCATTTTTGAAAAACACACACTTCACATGACAACACGACTTTGGTTCTTAAAGTTCTAAATAATACTGATGTCGTGCGCCGGCGCAACACCGGATGCGCGTGCGCGGCGATCGGATCCGACCACTGCCGACGCGACGTGCGGCCTATCTGTGACGAACTGAGAGATGGATGGAGCTGTGTGCAATGGTAGGTCTGCTGAGAACTTTTTACGTTGTGATTGGGACAGGCCATTGTTTTTGTTATTAGTGTGTTACGTATTTTTATATGCGCTTGTACTTTAATGCAATTGTAATCGCATGGGTTGAGTTAGTGATTCTGACGTAATTAAAAACTCAGTAAATTAAGTAATAGGCTACTTTTTCGTAAAAACGAACGGGTCCTGTAGGATAACTCATGGGAATAAAGTCGCGGGAAGTAGTAAGTAAGGTATAGATTAAGATTTACCAAGCCATATAAGAACTAATGTGGAGCTATCGACGTGCTTGCTTGAAGGTAAACGTTTGCAAGATGGATGACCCGTTGACACAAAAAAACTGTCTTTGGCCACATTTTCCATGCCATCCGCAGCAAAAAATCTTAGGGCATATGCAGCTGCGAAACAGATATGTTTGCTTGATGCAGCTGTGATGGTTTAGAGAACTCTTACGTCGTTATATTGTCTTGAATACAAATAATGACTTGCTTATACGTGAACTTACTTGAACGTACGTTTAAGAACCACTTACTCGTCCGGGTACTCCTCTCCCTAAACTACTGAGGACTACACACGACAGCTGGTTCACAACAAGCATGAAGGCCAATTGTCGTAAATAAAAAGAAGATTTTTTTCAAATTGGTTCATAAATGACGGAGTTATGAGGTAACACACATAAAAAAAAGACAACCGAATTGAGAAACTCCTCCTTTTTTGAAATCGGTTAAAAAGTGATGAAATTTTGTCAGAAACTTGTCAAAATGTAGAGTAGTGTGAATTATATGTTGACATTTTAATTGTATTTTACCATTTTAATCGTATTTTGTCTTCATTGATTCTAATTGCATTGAACTATTAGTTTTTGTTTACTTCTATTAGATGCGAGACTAAGCAGACGTGACGTTTAAAATCGGATAATATGAAATATCATTAAATAATTATTGTGACTAATGTTTTGATACCTAGTTATCTGCGGCGTCAGTTATTTAAGTAAAGTGTGTCGCGTGTGATTAGTAGGTAACTACCATCTGAGTCATTGTGAAAGATGAACTAAATTTATAGACAAATAGTGTTTGTGTTAGTTATGTCTAACCCAGGATCTAGCCCTTTTGGTCGGAGCCAATTAATACGGCGAAGTCCTCCACCGACGCCAATCGAAGACTTCCATCATAGAGAGCCAAGTCCACCAGCATCCTCGGAGAAGAATGAATTGCCGAGTGAAGTTATTTCTACGCCAGAGATCCAGAAATGGATGGTATCTATAGATACCATTCTGAACGAAGTATGCACTATTGTCGCGGAAGGAAAAATGAACTCGGATCAGAAGCTCCGTGTCAATACTCTTTGCCGGAAGGTCTTAAATGGGACATCTCAAATGGCAATCTTGTACCAAGCCTTAAAGCAGAAAACCATCCAGGCGCACAGCACCATCCAGCACTTACAGGTACACCAGAACGTTTCGAACTCACTTCAACAGTTCAAAGAGGTTGTCGAAACTAAACTCAAACCTGAAAATGGCTCATATGCCAATATGGTAAAAAAAGGTTCCGACAGCTTTATTCGCCCTGCAAACCTGAGTACTGTTGCAATTTATCCCTCTGATAAGACGAAGACCAGTGACGACACGAAGTCCCTAGTACAGAAAATCATCTCGCCAGAAGAACTAAAACTACATGTCCGTGGCCTGAGAAAAGTCAGAAACGGCGGTGTCATCATTTGCACCGATAGCAAAGGCGACATCGATAAACTGAAAAAATCTGAAAAACTAGTTTCATCGGGCCTCAAAGTAGAAGAACCATCAAAACGCCGCCCTAGGATCGCTGTCATTGGTGTCCCCATAGCCCTCACTGAGAAAGAAGTTTTTGATTGCATTTACGAGCAAAACATTTCTGATAAGCTGCCGAATACTACTCGTGAGTCCTTTCAAGAAACCATCAAATTGAGCCATAAATCGGGTAAGAAAAACCTTCCTACCTGTAACTATATATTGGAAGTGCCCGCTAGTACCAGGAAAATTTTAATAAACCAAGGCCGAATTTTCATAAACTGGACATCTTGCCCCGTGAAAGATTTCACGATTGTCACCAGATGCTTCAATTGCCAGCAGTTTGGACACGCAGCCAAGTTTTGCCGAGAATCTAGTCCGACATGCAACCACTGCGGAGTAACTGGTCATTCCTTCAAGGAGTGTAACAATAAAGCTGCTCCCTCCCAATGCGCGACTTGTAAACGCTTCAAAAGAAAATGTGACCATCCAACTGGTGATGTAAATTGCCCGGCACGCAAATTTGCAGAAGACAACTACATCAATTCAATCGATTATGAAGGCGCCTAAGAGCGCCGCCGATCAAATTACTAAGTAAGCACTTAGTCAGTAGTTTACCTCATATTTTATTTGTTAGTTTATAATTAGAATGACAGATCATCTAATTTGTGATCTGGATAGTTTTTCTGTGTCTGAAGCTAAAATCTGTAATGTTGAGGACTGTAGGAATCTGATACCTGTTGGAGGTAAAACGTTAACCCTACTAACACAAAATATCCGCAGTCTAAACCGGAACATCAACGGTTTTGAAGTGTTGCTACAGAACCTTGAGGTTAGCTGTGATATTATCGTCCTAACAGAATGTTGGCTGTCGAAACAAACAGTTTTACCATCTCTTGACGGATATTACTCACAAAGAACTGATAGAACCATCAACCAAAATGATGGTTTGGTAGTATATGTAAAAAATAATTTAAAAACAGAGGTAGAAGAACCGTTATTCCAGGACAGTAATTGCTTATTAATTAAAATTTTTCCTGATACAGTAGTAATGGCCATCTACAGGCCTCCTTCTCAAAACATTGACTGTTTTTTGGACTCACTCAACATGAATTTAACAAAAGTATCATCTTTTCAAAATATAATTCTTGTAGGTGACATAAACATTAACATTGCTTCCGGGAAAACCAATGGCCATGCTAACAACTACCTGAATATTTGCGCGTTTCATGGACTATTACCCACTCATTACCATCCCACGCACCAGTCCGGCTCATGTTTAGATCATTTCTTTATAAAATCAAAGAAACCAACCCAAACATTTGTAACTAACTCATCGCTTACCGATCATCAAGCTGTTTTACTAACATTGCAAATTTCTTTACCTAGAAAAAACTGCTTGCGTAGCGATACTAAAGTAAATATGAAAAACCTTGAAAATGACATAAGCGCTATTAATTTTGACCCAGTTTTTAATTCAAACGATGCAAATATTTCTTTAGAGTATTTCATACATTCGCTACAATATGCAATTAAGAAAAACTCATTTGTTAAAATAATGCCTAGGAAATATTATAACATTAAACCGTGGATCACACCCGGTCTCGTTCGATGTATGAGACATAGGGACAAACTTCACCTGAAATCGAAACTGGCACCTGGTGATGAATCACTTTCCGTCACATACAAGAGGTATAGAAATTTCTGTAACAATCTTTTGAAAAAAATAAAAAATCAGTATGATAAAAATGAACTACAAAAGGCAGGAAAAAACAGCAAGCTTGTTTGGAAATTTATAAAAAATAATACTTTTAGATCTAAAAATTCCGAACCTCCCCTTGATTTATTATCAACAGAAATAAATCCGTCCGAAGCAACGAATAAAGTCAATAATTTTTTTGCTAACGTTGGTAAAAACTTGGCAGAAAAAACATTAAATTCTAGATCGTTGCCTCCTCAAAGTTCACCTGTAACAACTTCTACACTACATTCTTTTGTTTTATTTGAGACCGACGCAAATGAGGTATTAAGAATCATAACCGAGCTTAAGGATGTTTGTGCTATTGGCTGCGATAACATACCGAATCATATTCTTAAAAGATTTAAATATCTAATTGCACCTCCGTTAACTCACATTTTTCAGTTATGTTTATCACAAGGAGTTTTCCCCCAATTACTTAAAAAAGCTGTAGTCACCCCTGTTTTTAAATCTGGAGACAAGAACTGTGTTAATAATTATAGACCTATTTCAGTCTTAACGGGCCTCTCCAAAATTTTAGAAAAAATCATAAACACTCGTTTAATAAAATATCTAGAAGACAACAAATTGCTTTCAGACAGTCAATTTGGTTTTAGGCCCAAAAGATCAACAAGCCAAGCAGTCCACCGATTGACAAATTATATAAGTACAAGTATGGACAATGGCATGCACACCATTGGTATCTTTTTGGACCTTGCCAAGGCGTTCGATACTATTTCTTGTTCTATATTATTACATAAGCTTGAAACGATTGGGATAAGAGGAACACAACTTCAACTTTTTTCTGATTATCTTAGTGATCGTTATCAATGTGTGAAAATTGGTCAATTTATAAGTTCTGAGCTTAAAAATAGCTGTTACGGATTTCCACAAGGTAGCATTTTGGGTCCTACGTTGTTTCTAATATATATAAATGATCTGTGCAGCTTGCCACTCAAAAATGGTATCATACTGTCATACGCTGATGACACGGCTCTAGTGTTCTCAGCTAAATCAAGAATCGAGGTTTATGAACACGCGCAGAATGGTTTCAATACTGTATCTAATTGGCTTCTTAACAGTCTCTTAACATTAAATTTAGGTAAAACAAAATACATTTTATTTACGATTAGGAAAAATAACATTCCGCTTACTAACTTAAACATTTTTGCACATAATTGTAGAACTAACGCTGACAACGCATGCACTTGTCCCACCTTAGCTAAAGCTGACTATGTGAAATATCTAGGTGTAACGATTGACACAAATCTAAATTTTCGTAAACATATTGATGTACTATGCAGCAGAGTGCGGAAATTAATATACATTTTTAAATACTTACGTAACGTAGCCGACTATGATTTAATTAAACAAGTTTATTTGGCTTTGTGTCAGTCCATACTAACGTATTGCATAACTTCCTGGGGTGGTGTCGCAAAGTCCATTTTACTTCCTCTAGAACGTGCTCAAAGAGCAATTCTAAAGGTTGCAACCTTTCGCCCTTTTAAATTTCCCACGCACCAGCTTTTCATGGCATGTAAGGTACTAACAGTGCGTCAACTAGCTATTCTAAACATCGTACTGCATCAGCACACTGAACTTCCTTATGACCGAGTACCTTCAGGCAAGAGAAAGAAAGATTTGGTTTGTATTAAACCTCAAACCAAACATGCTTTCGCAAATAGATTTTTTGTGTTTTTGGGACCTTATCTATATAACAAGCTCAACAAGCCACTTGACATATATAGTTTAAATTATAAGAAATGCAGTACAACGCTTGCGGAATATTTAGCAAAACTCAATTACGTTGACACAGAAAAACTGCTAGAAATTTTAGTATGATGTTTATTGTTTCATATTTCTTTGTATTATTTATTTTTGTTCATTGTTTAGAATAGTATTTATTAATAATTGTAAAGTTTGCTTATTTTTAATAGTCGAATAAGATTTTTTATTGTATTGATCTAGTTTACATATATAACTGACCAATTTAAATTGCGATGAAGTGAGGGCCTGAAACACAGGTTTAAATAAACCTAGATCGGGCAGGTCGCTATATACATTATAAGTTCCAATTTAAATATCTTATACGTCAAATTATTGGTAGCCATACACTAGTTTTAAGTTAGGCACTAATTTACCTTTATATAAGATTTTTACTTTATTATCTTTTTGTGGCTATTTATACACATTTTATTGTAAAAGTTTTTATGAATAAATTGAATTTTGAATTTTGAATTTTTGAAAGTGTTCCACCCATTTAAATTTTGCATGTCAAATCTTGGGCAGAATGTATGGCTCAACTTTTATTCTTCACGACCATATTTTTAGGGTTCTGTTCAAAACCCAAAGGGTAATCAACGGAACCCTATTATTAAGCCTCCGCTATCCATTTGTCCGTTCTTTTTTCTGTCAGAGGGCTGTATCTCAAGAACCGTAATAGGTAGACAGTTCAAATTTTCACTGATTTGCGAGTCCGACTCGCACTTGGCCGGTTTTTATATCTGAATGTGCGATGTGTTTTTGACAGTTTTCGCCTGCGATGCGAATGTAAGTTCCGAGAATAGACCCTTTAATATTGTTTATGGATGTAAATTGTTAGTAGAAATAAATTTTAGTGCACAGTTTTGAAACCGTAGTGAAACAAACTGATGTACCAACAAGTATTTGATCAATAACACTACCATACATCTATTACTCCATCAATCGCCGTTAATAGTTTCTTACTTTCACCATTTCCAGCTCATAATGTTGGCTCGTGGGCAATAATTCACGGCCGTGACCGTACACCGTCATTTACAACCATCGATTTTATGGTCCGAGACACTTGTGGTACTTCTTTGACGCCTTAAATTTTCTTTTTAATGACGTTTTAAAAGCTTCTTGATATAATAATAATAATAATAATAATGTTTTATTGTCAGGCAACTAAGACCCATACAAAAAATACACAATATAATATTATCACAATATAATAAGGCTTTAATAAATATTGCTGTTTGATAACTTATTTAAAAATTATATAAAAGAAGTAGCTGTTTGCTTTTGTCTGTTTTTTTTTCAGTTAAATTCTTCAAATACACGCCTCGGATTTTGATGCAGTTTTCAGTAATAGAAAGAGGAAGGTTTGTGTAAATACTTGCACCCGGTCAGATTGCTAGTGTTGAAGAAGTTTAAGGTAAAGGTATCTTTTTATCCAACTGCACAACAAGAAAGTTTATGTTTATTTTTTTTGGTTTAGTTAAAATCATAAAAAATCTTCTAATATGTAAAATGTAAGTCCGTTACTGACTGAGTGACTGACTGACAGAACACACACAGCCGAAACTACTGGTCGTGGAAAGCTGAAAAATGACATGTAGGTTCCTTGGGGAGAGTAGGGGAGCACAAAGAGACGATTTGAGTAAAAGGTCAGGAAATAAGTTATCTTGGGTGATATGTTTCGTATCACATGTATACTGGTTTCTTCTGGGAACATTGTTTGATATCGCGATATCAATAGAGATATAGAGTTATTAATACGGAGGAGTACTTTGATGTCCATTGTCTTATAAGACACTAGCGATTGGTGCCGGGTGGGCATTTTAGAGGAATGTCATTACGTCAAACTGACGTTCAAAAAAGTGCTGGGTCTCAGCCTAATTTAAAAAACGATTTTTTATTTGGATTTTCTATCTAGGAATAAATTCTAGGTTCGTCATAGCAAGCCGGTACTCGTCGAGTACTCAAAAGCACACAACCGTTGTTTCTCCGTACGCACCTCACTGTGGTGCGCGCGCACCATGAATTTTTATGGGTTATTTCGTACACCGCCTCCTATTGGGTTTCATAACATTTACTGACACTAGTCTTTAAACTGTTCTAATACTAGCTGCCGCAGTTAAAGACCACCCTAATGCTTCCTGTTCGAGAGAGATAATGTTTTCATTCAGTGGTAAGCCAGGCCCGTTCCAATACTTAAAAATGTTTAAAAACTTGTGACAGTCTTATCCCCGCGACAGTTAGTTTTAGAAATAGACTGCCCTACAGAATACAGTCAAATATACACTCACTAGCTCCTGATCCTCACCACGCTAACGTTCGCTTGGACGTCTTGAATAACATTCATATTATTTATTCAGTCATCATTATATCAGCCGAAAGACGTCTACTGCTGGACATAAGCCTCCCCCAAGTGTCGCCACAACGACTGGTTTTGCGCATTTATCCAATGGCAATCATCAATAACACATTTATGATCATAATCACTGCTTCCGATATCGGTGGGCCACTACTTTTATATTTTTTATTCAAATATTATAAAAGTTATTTATTTTGTATGTTTGTTTAATGAAAGAATAATAAACATTTATAATGAACACTAGTAACCTTTGGAACTACACGTATTCAACTATTGTTCAAACCGTTTGTTTGTTTTGTCATTGTATGTGACAATATAAACAAACAATTACAAAGCAACAACAAAATCTGAGTCTGTGTTTCCCTGCAACCAGCCTGGTTCCTGTAGCAACAATCTGGGAGTCTTTAAGTCAAGAGTGAATAGGTTACTTCTAGGCAATCGTGCTCCATCTTCGACCACATCATAGCTTACCATCAGGCGAGATAGTGGTCAATCGCGTGCTTATCAATAGTAAAAAAAATATATATGTAGGTATATATTTATGCAGTGATGATTCGACGTAAGTTGGAGCCCCAGTTTTCGCAGCTCTCTTTAAATTATTGTTGAATTATTTTTTGCTCTTTATGTTCCTGATCTAATGTTTTTGTTGAAAAACCGGCCAAGTGCGAGTCGGACTCGCACACGAAGGGTTCCGTACCATAAACCTTAATTTTTATTATTTGTAATTATAGAGGCATTAGAAATATACAACCTGTGAAAATTTCAACTCTCTACCTATTACAGTTCTTGAGATACAGCCCGCTGACAGACAGACAGACGGACGGACGGACAGCGGAGGCTTAGTAATAGGGTTCCGTTAGTTACCCTTCGGGTACGGAACCCTAAAAAATACCGTTCTAATTGAACGTACTATTCCTGTTAATTAAAATATGTAAAACGAACTCGGAACTTATCTTTTGATAGTTAAACTTCATATTCTATAGAATGGCGTTATGCATTTGATCTAATTTTCGCGGTGTTAAAATTACAAACACCTGTACTTTGAAGGATTTAATGAATGCTATCGATGTTGCTATTATTGTAGCCACCTACTCTGCCAAAATAGTATAAAGAGTAAACCATCGACTCGAAAAGAAGAAGAAGAATGAACCTTTACAGGCCCGAAGCCAGGGGTCATGTCACGCCACACACGAGTAGGTGGTGAAGTTCCATGATGAGTCGCAAAAACAGTTGAATTAGCTCGGTTAATCGGCTGTCTAACTGTGTTCTAAAAACTTAACATCGTTATGATTTAGGTACGTTCTTGATTCGTTTCTTAACTTCGTAGTTTGAAGAATAGCAACATTCATTTAGCGCAATATAATATCAACACGTTAAAGTTCAAATATACAAACATATCGTCTTCTTGATTCGAAGCCATAAAGAAGGCTGTTGGAGATAGCACTACAGAGTGATCCACACTGCAGACGACCGAATGGTTTAGAGACGCGACGTATGTGGTCGCGATCCTTAGCATTAATTCATTTCTTCTGTGTACGAGGAAGCCACCGACCAAGCAGCAACTATCAAGATTGACAAATGTTTGTGGGAAAATAAGGAAAATATTTCCATGAAAACGGCCATTGGAAGAAAAGGTACTTATCCGATTAAGTTTTATGATTTTTATTTACGTATGTAATTTCGATTGCAAAGGCACTCGGCTGAACGTCACACATATCCAACAAACTGTTAAAGTAGCTGAATTGGAGGAAATGGAGGAGCTCGTGGCTAGATAATAACAGCCGCACGGGTCGATCATCAAGGTTCAGCAAAGCTTGCCAAGGTTGGTCTGTGGATGGGTGACCATCTTAATATACCGAGTTTCCTCCGTGCCTCGGAAAGCACGTTAAGGTGGATGCTCCAGGGTGGCCCGCGAAATTCAAATATTTTTATGTTTTTTTGCAATTTGCCGGTCAGTGTGAAGCTGTATGTGGACCAAATGCGATCTGCGACCGTAACGCGTATTTATCTAAAGAATTATAACCATTTTAATCATCAATATAGCCTTCTAAGTTCATGTAGTTCGAAAGAATGATTATTTCTGAAATATTCATTCTTTAAACATAAAAATATTTGAATTTCGCGGGCTACCCTGGAGCATCCACCTTAAGCCGTTGGTCCCGGCTGTCATTTGTAGATCTTTGGCAGTCGTTACGGATAGTCAGAAGCCAGTAAATCTGACTCCAGTCTTTCCATGAAGTACCGTGTTACCCAGTTAATGGGTTGTGGAGGTCTGGTAGGCAGCCACTCCTCGTAAAATACTGGTATTCAGCTAAATCCGGCTTGACTGGAAGCCGACCTCAATATAGTTGGGAAAAGGCTAGGCAGATGATGTTAAAGTAGCTGAAATAAGATTTGGGATGATTGCTCCGGCGTGTTGTCCCGTGACTTTGACGTCAAAGTTCATATCGGCCCTTTATTTTTAATTGTAACCTTTGAAGCTATATAAGCTTTAACTTCATCGCTGATGAAAGTATTTAAAAAATAATTTCATGATTGTTCACTAGAGTTAATAAGTATTTAATTTTGCAAATAAAAAAATCGCAAGCATATTATGGTTTCAACTCGTGAAGGATTTGAACCTCCGCCCTCCGATGACCAAATGCCCTGAGGTCGATTAGGATGTCGGCGCTCTAACCTACAGAGGTAACGAGTCTTGTTGCCTTCAGGCTGAAACTTCGACTACCATCCAAAATAAACGTCATAATTAGGTACTTTCCCCTTTACCAACAGGGCGTGGTGAGATAATATTATTGACTTATGATAAGAATAATAAAGATATTATGTACATAATCTCTCATAATGCTCCACGCAATGGGTGCCAGAGGATGGACGGCGTCGCCGAGGCCGGCCCGGAACGCGGTGGGGAGATGATCTGGACGCACACGGCGAAGGCTGGTTCGAGGAGGGGCAAGAAAAGAGTGTCTGGAAGGATATGGAAGAGGCATTAGCCTAGCAGTGGGACACCATAGGCTATTAAAAAATGCGCATAATATATTTATTTTTTTTAACTTTAATAGGCACGCGCTTGACCATCATCTCACCTGATGGTAAGCGATGATGTGGTCGAAGATGGAGCACGCTTGCCTAGAAATAACCTATTCACTCTTGACTTAAAGACTCCCAGGTTGTAGCTATCGGGAAACACAGACAGACAGAAATTGATAAAGAGTATTTGTAAACAAAAATTTCTGACACCAAATCAGCCTCAAAACGATGAAGAAATCATGGAAAGGAACTCAGCTCGATCCCTAGATAACAATAGATATGCCTGATGCGCCAGTGATAGGAATTATGATGATCAAATGATTACAAACATAGCACACATATGTATACGTCCCTTGGTGCCTATTGACCTAGCTCTATTCTGTCTCCTGCTTGATAAGGAGGGAAGTGGAAATTATATATATTTTTTCCTATTCCTCCGCTGTACTTTTCTGATTAATTTCGTTGCAGGATCCAAGACAGTTGAATCGTTTCTCTGAGACTCGTCGGGTTTCATTGGCTCGGCGTTTTACTGGTGGTCGCCACTGTTGATTCTGGCTGTCTGGTTGCAGTGGTTGGAAATGTGAGGCGGGCTTGTCCCAAAAAATAATAGCACACATAACATGTATACTTTGTGTTATTTACTGGTGGAAGGAGCTCTAGATCTGATGCAGAAGGTACCAACATCAGCGGAAGCCCGGTGTTGGTAGCCAGTAGTGAACTATTTGAATGATAGCTGGGCCAACCAAAGGTAGAAGATTTCGTTATCTTCATAACATTAGCTAATTCACGACAGGAGTTCCTACCTAAACTGACTATTTAGGTAGGAAACCTAAACTGACTATTTAAATTTCAAGGAAAATACGTTACTGTTACAATAAAAAAACAATGTTAACAATGTAAACAATTTATGATACTGCGGGGAAAAACCAGAGTGTTACTATAACATCAAATTAGATTCATGAAAAAAAATACAACATGGGCATGACAGGAAGTCGTTTAACTTATTGATTCCAATTTAATTTCTTAATACTAATTAATTCATTTAATTTATGAATTTTAATTTAATTTTTTTGTGTGTGATTTTAATTGTATTGAAATGGGTGTAAATGACCTGAATAAACGAATTTTCAATTTCAATTTTCAATTATCAAAAGAAAAGAAAGAAAAGTTACCAATATAGTAGGGAAAAGGTTAGGCAGGCAGAAAAAATATAAAACGTTAAAAAAATACAAACAGTTCGACTCGTGAAGGATTTGAACCTCCGCCCTCCGATGGTCAAGTATTGAATTATATCGGTGCTCTAACCTACTGAGCTAACGAGTCTTGTTCTATCCAACCCAAAATTATGACTGGTATCGTCAGAATGACGTCAGGATCACTCACACCACTGTTTCGCACTAAAACAGAAAATTTTCAGAAGTACCATGGAAATTATTCAGAAAACTTAGCTCAGACAGCCTGCCACAATAAATGAGGAGAATATCGAGAGGAAAGTTTTGACTTTTTGAGAATGAATGTGGAAAGCTATAAGGCTAGAAAACCAATGAATCAATGAATGGACTGTGTAAAAGATGATGTAGCTGTAAAAAAGTTAAGCTTTTAAATTAACGTAAAAAAAAGATACGATCGTTTATGCCGCAAAAAAAAATATATTTAGACACTCAAGGCCAAGGGAATTGAAATGTATAGGGTGTTTCCCGTTGACCTAGAATTATGTTTGGCAATGAATTCCGTCATAAACTAAAAATATAGGGGAAATTCTGAAAACATTTGTAATTAAATCATAAAAAAATATTGTCGTTATTTAAAGTAATTGGTAGCTACAAATTTCTACGGAACCCTCGGTTGACGAGTCCGACTCGCACTTGGCCGGTTTTTAGGGTTCTGTACAAAGGGTAACCAATGGAACTCTATTACTAAGCCTCCGCTGTCCATCTGTCAGTCCGTCCATCCGTCCGTCCGTTTGTCTGTCAGCGGGCTATATCTCATGAATCGTAATTGGTAGACAGCTGAAATTTTCGCAGAATGTTTATTTCTGTTGCCGCTATAACAAATAATTAAATAGTATGGCCCATTGTGAGCGATCACGTTTCAGTCCATAAGTCATCACGGGCAACACGCACTGGTCATAGACTTTCGTCTTGAGACACTGAGCTAGCTTAGTCCAATTAAATCCATTGATAAATATCGTATATTAAAGAAGAATCTTACAATTGATAAAAAAATATGGTTTCAACTCGTGAAGGATTTGAACCTCCGCCCTCCGATGGTTAAATTGGCCATGAGGCCGATTAAGATATCGGCGCTCTAACCTACTGAGCTAACGAGTCTTGTTGCCTTCAGGCTGAAACATCGACTACCGTCCAAAATTAACGTCATAATTAGGTACTTTCCCCTTTATCAACAGGGCGTGGTGAGATAATATTATTGACTTATGATAAGAATAATAATTTATGCACATTATCTAAGTGATCTGGGGATAAAGAAATCGATAAAAAGAGTATTTGTAAATAGCAGCTAATTTCTGTCATCCAATCTGCTCTCAGAATGGTGAAGGAATCCGGCTCAATCCCTAGATGACAATAATGCCTGATGCGTCAGTGATGGGAATGGGATGGGATAAAACGACAAATTGATACAAAAAGATTGAGATTTGAAGCAATACCAGCATCAGTCGCAGCCCGGAGTTTGGTTGTGGGGGCGGTGTGGCCACAAAACAAAGCTACAGAAGATTTCATTATCTTCATTACATTGGCTAATTCACGACATGAGAGACCTTACCAAAATTGGCAATTTTAAATCCCAGGGAAAATGCGTCACTTTTATAAATAACAATATTATCAATACCAATCACTGTATGGTAATACAAGGAAATATTTATTAAACATCAGACAGATTTATTCGATTCATGAAAAAAAAATGTAAAACATTAAAAATTGCATCAGGTTGACTCGTGAAGGATTTGAACCTCCGCCCTCCGATGGTCAAGATTTGAATTATATCGGTGCTCTAACCTACTGAGCTAACGAGTCTTATTAAATTTAGGTGAAAACATCGACGACGATCGTCCGAATGACGTCGTTATTACTCATGCACTCCAACAGCTGGCAAAGATATGATAAACATTATGCAAGAATGCTTCAAAGGGGGTTGCGGAATTGGTTCGAAAGGTCACAAGGGCAAGGGCAGGAGGAACACTGATGGGTTTTAGTCGATAAAAGTCCGACACTCCCTCTCACTCCGCCCAGAGCGGAAGGAGTCATAAGGAATGGCAAATGGCACGATTTTTGCACTGAGCCCTCGAATATTGTTGCTAAGTGTCGAAAACATCAACTACAAATCTAGAATCTAGACGTGACGTCAGGATTTAGACAGATATTTAGTATCACGTACAACATTTATAATTTTCAAAGAATCTCTTTGGCTCATTACCAAAAGCATAGATAATTTCATGTACGAGTATACAGCTATACGCTGTAAATGTATGTACTATGCAATATAGTAGAGTTTGCCCTTGAGGCAGTTTAGACATTCTGACACTAGGGTGTGTGGGGTCGTTAGACCTTACTGCCCACACGAGAAGAAGTAGAATATAGTAGAGGTACAGACGTACAATGCAGGTAACTAACACATGGGGCATTTTTAAGTTCAAGATGGACGGACAATCTTGACTCCGACCCATAAAAATCAGCCAGAAACACTCTACCTTTACAATTTTAGCCAATTGCAGAGTGCATACATGGGAAGAAAAAGGAGAGCGCAGCGCTAGCCCGGAGAAAAGTGGGAAACAAGAGGTTATTAAATTAATAAATAGAACAAGTAGAATACTGAAAAATAATCCTGAATCCACCGCAATCAAGTAAATTTGGACAAGAGTAGCAGAATATGAGGATGATTATATCAAATACAGTTACAAATGTAACAAACTTCTATTTTCAAGATTGTGGGACGACGTGGCAGGCTTGCTGCATCTTCGACCACATCATCGCTTACCAACAGGTGAGATAGTCATGGTCAAACGCGTGCATATCAATAGTAAAAAAAAAATTCACAAATTGTCTTACATGGGATTGAGTTAAAGATAGGATATCTACAGAAATCGACCTCTGAAATATAATCTTTCAAAACTTCCTATCTTACTGGTCGTCGTCGCATGCTTGCTATACCAATTGTGTAAAGATTGACATAAAATCTCGGGACATGTCTTTAGCACACATGTCCTTTGAATCGATAAAATTTGGCACCTGCTTATTAGATAAACCCTCTATGACAACCTTTAAAACTAACCATACCTTGACGAACACCAAATAACTAAGAAAAACTAAAAAAAAAACGAAAAAGACTGACTCGTGAAGGATTTGAACCTCCGCCCTCCGATGGTCAAGATTTGAATTATATCGGTGCTCTAACCTACTGAGCTAACGAGTCTTGAAAAATGCTGCTGAAAACTACGATCGCTACCGTCAGAATGACGTCAGGATTACTCACCCCACTATTACTCAACAAAACAGAAACGTTTCAGAAGTACCATGAATCACAACACAGAAAAATTACAGACAGTACGCCACAACAAATGAGGAAAATGTCGTAAGGAAAGTTTTGAGAATGAATGTGGATAATCAGCAACTATAAAATCAAAGAAACGATGAATGGAGTGTGTATCAAGATGAGAACTAATAGAGAAGTATAATGTTAAGAAAAAGATAAATGTTGCGCTGCCGGGCAAAAATTAATTTGCAAGTGAATATTGAGTCAGTTGCAAATAATCCTTTAAAGAGGCAAGAGCTTACAAATAGGGCAAGAGAAAGAAAGGTGGTCGGTTTAAAGCCGAAGTCAAGTCAACGAGTGCTATGAAAAAACTTTTCATAAGCTAAAATTGGGAAAATCAAGGTGTCTACGTTCGATCACTTCTGTGTGTACGTCTCCAACATCATCTTTTCTCTTCCCTCCTTATAGTTGAGCTCAGCGTAACAAGTCTATTTTTTGGCCTCACTCCTTTCAGATATGCACAAGTATTAAAAGGTATTCGAGCTTAGGAGGTTTAACAATGTAGACAGAAAAGACAAATTAATTGAAAAAGGAAGTCTGACTCGTGAAGGATTTGAACCTCCGCCCTCCGATGGTCAAGATTTGAATTATATCGGTGCTCTAACCTACTGAGCTAACGAGTCTGATAGCTTTTAGCCGAAAACTTCGACCAATAGTCTAGATATGACGTCAGGATTAGTCATGCACTGAAATCCAAAGCGTTGATCCAAATGAAAGAAATTTGGCTCGCTACCAAATTCATTGATATGTAAATGTAAATATTTACTACACAATATAGTACAGAATATAGTAAATCAAAATGTTTGCGGGGCCAACTTGGCCAGAAATCGCCCTAGACACAGAGATTTGGAAGGAGAAAGGGGAGGTCTTTGACCAGCAGAAGGACACAAGTGTAGGCTAACAAAAAAAAAACATTTTCTATTTTTATTTTTGGCAGAGAGTAGATCTGGTGGACAAAGAAGAAGGAGACTTTTGCTGGGCTGTGGAGAATCGAGGCTTATTAAGAACTAGTTGACCCACGCAACTTCGTCTGCACCGCTCCTATTGGTCCTAGCGAGACAATACAATTATAGCCTTAATAAATGGGCTATCTAACACTGAAATAATTTTTCAAATCGGACCAGTAGTTCCTGAAATTAGCGCGTTCAAGCAAACAAACAAACAAAAAACTCTTCAGCATTATATATTAGTATAGATATTATAAAAAAAGAGAGAATACTGAAACCGACGACTTAAAGTAATGTAGAATAAAGGTAAGAAAATGAAAATGATTAAGTCAAAAAAACAAATCAAAATGGAAGATGGCGGTACGCCATGTTCTGGGTGAAATGGCGTAAAGAGGAACAGTAAAGAGACAAATGAAAGGAATGCCAAAATCTAAGGCCAAATAGTGAAATATATCGGTGCTCTAACCTACTGAGCTAACGAGTCTTGTTACTCACAGCTAAAAATAATGACAAATATCATCGATATCTATTATACTTTCCTCATTGTGACGTCGTTGCTTATATCCCATTTCAGTTTTAAGATAAGATTGTCATAAATCTCTGCTATCGATTAAATACTTGAAGCATCGCAAAAATACGATATTTTGACAATGACTGACTCGTCATCATTTCAGCCGACAGAAGTCCACTGCTGGATTTAGGCCTCTCCTAAGTGTCGCTTCTTCAACTGGTCTTGTACGTGTCGCATCCACGACTTTCTTCGGTATTCGACCCACCTTCTTCAGGTTCAAGCTTTCAACCCCATACGCTATCTGGGCCCCAAGTCTGCTATTTTTTATAAATTCGTCATTCCAACACGACCCCATTGTCATTTTGCTAAAGTTCGTTATCTGCTAACTCATAATGGTCGATCATTGGTCGATCAATGGTCTCGTAATAGAATCGTGGTAGAAAGACATTTTCGTATTGCTATTATTATAAAACCCGTTAGTAGAAATGATTTTCGAAAAACTACTACTAAATTTGAACATTAAGTAATGCCAGATTTTTTTTATATTTATTTTAACATATTATTTATTAATTTGTCACTATGTACGAGATTATCATTAGATGCCATTTCTTTCAATGGAGTGTCAGTGGTTGACCATTGGAAAGTCATAATGACGCTTTTATATTAGTAGATTACCAAACTTGTCAAAATCAACAATTATCAAATCGAATGATAGATCATTCTGACACTATTGTAACAGCAGACTTGAGGCCCTGTTTTCATTTTAGTTTGGGATTCTTCGGACAATATAGTTTTACAATAAGTAAACAACAATAACATAACAACAACAAACAACAACAATAAGTAAATAACAATATTGCAAGAAAGCGAAACGACTTGGATGGTTTCCAGGTGAATTGGTTTTGTGACAGTTCCTAAGTTACCTTTGACTGATAAAAATTTAGTTTTTTATTAAATTATACCAAGTGTTAAGGTTTTAACACTCTGTATAATTTAGGAAAAACCAAAATGTTATCAGCATAGGGTAACTTAGGAACAGACACAGTTTCAAAAAGCACACCACAGAGAGAAAGGGATGTGGAGTGCCTTAAACTAGATCAGATAAGGCTGAAAAAAAAAAACAGATGCAAAAGAAAACTTGACTCGTGAAGGATTTGAATCTCCACCCTCCGATGGTCAAGTATTGAATTATATCGTTGCTCTAACCTACTGACCTAACGAGTCTTGCTACTCACAGTTGAACACTGTAACGAGAATACTGGTATTACACAATAATTATTTAACAAAACACTTTCCTTATTATGATAAAGTATTTTAGTAATTTCCACTGATTAAATTGTCATAAATTGTCTTAGAATAGATAGCATCGCTCATATCTACAGAAATCGACTTATGAAACGCAATCCTTCAAAACAGCTTATCTTGCTGGTCATCATCGCATTACTCCTACACCAATTGTGTAGACACTAAGATAAAACCTCGGAACATGAAGATGTCCCGAGGTTTTTTGTTAATTTTTTCATAAAGATAAAATAGCAGACATATTCTAAAAATCGATCGAATTTAGCGACTTTTGTTTGCCAATCATGAACCATCTATGACAAGCTTTAAAGTTTTACCGTAAAAAACTCAAAATAACTAAGAAAAAATAACAATAAAACCGCAAAAGACTGACTCGTGAAGGATTTGAACCTCCGCCCTCCGATGGTCAAGATTTGAATTATATCGGTGCTCTAACCTACTGAGCTAACGAGTCTTGGAAAACGCTGCCGAAAACTGCGACTGCTATCGTCAGAATGACGTCATGCTTGACTCACCATCCTGTTACGATAACAGTGATAAAGAAATATCAGAAGTACCATTTCATTACAAAAAAGACACGCTGACAGATGGAGCTGAATACCAGAATTTCCCTTGGAACGACTGATTTACAAAACTCAGTTACTTGGTAACAAGAAATTCCTTGTCTAGACTGATACTGATTGATAGTATTTCAAACTTCTGGCTATCTAGAACGCATATCAAAAATCTCCAAATGACAGCAGGCTTAACGTGCCTTCGGAAGTGCGGAATTTGGCCCCGAAGCCCATCTTCTACTAGTTTCATCTTTCTGACCAGACCGTCAGTCATGATTATTATCTACTAGCTGGTGCCCGCGGCTTCGTCTGCGAAAACTTGACAAATGATATACTAAAACCTTCTTCGAGAACCACTCTATCTATTGTTGAAAACAAACAAATCAGTGCAGTAGTTTTTAAGTTTATCGCGAACAGATAGACTGACAGACGCAGCGGAGGACTATGTTTTATAATATGTAGTGATTAGAAGTAAATAAATAGATGCCAGATAATTTTGCTGATTCACCAGTATCATCGATTTACACATTTTGCGATATCGAATTTGTTCTGAGTGAGTTTTCTGAGTGTTTGTTCACGTGAACGTTTTGGGTGCGTGATTCACCCACTGTATTGATCGTGTCGTTACTACGAGTATCTATGTAACGCGGTGATATTTTCAGTATGTGAACAACGTAACATTTTTTATGAATGGGAAATCATCAATTGTCTCCTTCCGCTCTTGGTGCTCTTGCTGACTAAAACCCCGTCCGTGTTCCTCCAAATTCCCTTGCGTTCTAAGGCCGTGGTGACTCTCTCAAATACATTTTGCAACCCTGGCAGGCAAAGAAATAGAGAAAGAAAGGAAAAAAGGAAGAAAGAAAAAAAGAAAGAAAGGAAAAAAGGAAGAAAAAAAGAAAGAAAGAAAGGAAGAAATAAAGAAAGAAAGGAAAAAAGGAAGAAAGAAAGAAAATTGTGTTTATTGAAGTACTGGTCCTAGCGGGCTACTGGACGGATTCTACTGAAACTCTTTACTACGCTAAGCCACCTCACAGTCAAAGAGTTAACCTAGAACGTGCAGCCAATTGGACCTCCACAAAAGTAATAGAATTTGCTGATTGAGAATTGTCAACAGTCGAGTACATATTTTTTTATTATCTTGCACACGTTTGTTTATCATATCTTTGCCAGCAATTGAAGTGCATGAGTAATAACGACGTCATTTGAACAGTTGCGGTCAACGTTTTCGGCACTAAAAAATAAGACTCGTTAGCTCAGTAGGTTAGAGCACCGATATAATTCAATACTTGACCATCGGAGGGCGGAGGTTCAAATCCTTCACGAGTCAACCTTATGCAGTTTTTTATACATTTTTGTTCTTTGATGAAAAATAAATAGAACAGGTTAAAAAAAATGCTGGAAATTATAAGCTGCCAAGCTCGACCGAAATAAGCCGTAGAAATCGCAATGAGAGGTACTTGAGAATTAATTTTATGCCTGATGCATGACTGAAGATCTGTTGGTCCCTAACTTAACATGTACATGTCGTAGGTTTGATCTGAAGCAGGCAACTTTGTAATGTTTGTTTCATCGCCACTGCTGATCATAACCTGGCCCTATGTTTGGTGACAAGTGACAAGCGAAAATCTGACAATTGTACAATTTTGTACGTTTGTTTCATACATTCTCTGCATTTTTAAAAATCACCTGTCATTTAATTGTGACAAATATGTCAGTTTTTGAGAAGTGTCATATTTTCAGTTATTTAAATAGGGTCCTGGAAGAAACCACTGTGTCGTAGAATCATAGATTATGTGGCAAGAGGGAGGTCCACCAAGCCGAATGATGCCAGCGGTGGTTGCAGCAGACTTCGTCTCGAATATGCTTGTGTTGTGTCCCAGCAGTGGGAATGTCACATGGTGATTGTGTTCGATACGGAGGTATCCAACCAAATATTTGAATTTATATAAATCTTATCAAACCGCTGGAATTGGGAAATACCGAATAATGTCACAAGAGGAAAATATTTTAAACAATATAATTACCTACTACATCGAATCTGACGATAGAATTAGCTGTTTTCAGCTTTGAATAACAAGACTCGTTAGCTCAGTAGGTTAGAGCGCCGAAATACGTACTCAAATACCCCTCGGAGGGCGGAGGTTCAAATCCTTCACGAGTCAGTTTTTTGTGGAACGGGTAGTATTTTTGATCATGTGTGTGTATGTGTATGTGTGTCATGGGTAGTATGTTTTCTAGATGAGGGACTACAATTGTGGTTGTATTTAAACCGGTCAAGAGAAGAATGGCCTTCACGGAACTCAATTTTTATATGAAACCAGCGGCCCGCACCGGTTTCGCCCAGATGACTTGCTTTTTTTTTTGGATTTTTTTTTCATACAAACCTCACTCTGTCAACTGAAGGGCTAAGTAGACAAAGGAGTCGAACACGCCTGCAACTAAGCCCGGAAAATCGGACCGGGGAATCTTTCACGGACATCATAACCAGTAGCAGAGCTTATACTAGGCCAACGAGACAGCACTATCCGAAGGCCCATGTTAAAAAATTTAGCGTTTTCCAACCATTGTCGATATGGAACTTCTGCTCTTTTCTATTACATATGTTGATGAATAGTGGGTGGATGGCGAGTGAGTAATCAATGATACTGACGTCATTTTCACGATTGTAGTCATAATTTTGGTCAGGGAAAAACAAGACTCGTTAGCTCAGTAGGTTAGAGCACCGATATAATTCAATACTTGACCATCGGAGGGCGGAGGTTCAAATCCTTCACGAGTCAACCTTTTGAAAATTGTTTTTTTTTTTGTTTTGGGTGTGAAGTTCATATAGGTTTTATTGGAATATTCACAGATAGCTGAGGGGTAATTCAACTTTATTTTAAGCAATCTGTCATAAATGTATGGAGGTGTTTTTGACTGATTGCGATGGAAATGAAAAAAATAGTAGAATTGGCCCTCTGAGAGCAATTTTATATTTTAAAGTTTTTTCGCATGCGCGTCACTGTCAAAAAACCTATAAATTTACTATATTTTGACAAGTAATTGACAGTGATTTTAGCTGAGATCATATTTCGAATTGAATTTAAATTCAATTAATAACGTGTCCTGTCCATTGTCAAGTGTGTGTGTGGCTGTGTCAATTCATAAGCTGAGAAGAGGAAAGAAAGAAGGAAAAATGTTTATTTAGGACTCGTACAAAATAAACAAATGTAAAATTCATTAAAACTAAAAGTAGTCTATTACTTAATTAATATTAAATTAGTCTGTGCTAGGCCAAAACGGTCCCTATCTCAGCTTATGCTTCAAAATTTAAAAAACAAATAACACGGCGCTGGTTTTACGATAGGGCCTGTGAACTGTGATGCCACGGACGCATTTACCTAGCACATAATAAATAGTAATAAACGATGAAAAATATATATATGGAATAATACATAAAATACACAAAAAAAAAATTAACAATAGAAGGGCGAAGTGCTATAGTAATCATGATTCCATGGTAAAAAAGGATAGTGCTATGTGACCTGTAAAGCTCCGTATCTCTCTCACCGAAATCATGAAGGTTTTTAGACGTAATAGTAGGTCCCCTGAGCTTCATGATCTGGACGTACACTGGGAACTAGTCCAAGGTAGCGCAAAAAAAGCGTGTCTGGCAGGATATGGGAGAGGCTTTTTCCCAACTGTAAGACACAACAAAAAAAAAATATATATATACGCAAAAATTTGACTCGTGAAGGATTTGAACCTCCGCCCTCCGATGGTCAAGTATTGAATTATATCGGTGCTCTAACCTACTGAGCTAACGAGTCTTGTTACTCACAGCTGAAAATTGTGAATGCTAGCGTACAAATGACGTCATGATTTCGTCACAAACCTGTTCGAATGCTTGGTGGTATTGATTGTGGGTGATTAGAACTCCCACATGTTATTTTGTGGCGGAGGGGGAAAACTTTATGTCTCTTACTTAGAATTTTAAGGCATAACGCGACAGTAAGTTGTTAGTGATTAATTACATATTGACCTCATCCAGTTAAAATTGTTGTAGCGGCATCAATGACGTCACTAGAAAAACTACCAAAGCGAATTTTGTACGGCAACAAAAATTACCACAACTATCCATCAGCAGCAATCCTGCATCTTGGTATCAGAGTTTTCCTTGCAATTTGAATATATATACAACAGTCCGAATATCAACTATGGAGCAGGTGCCCACCAGACTCAACAACCGTCTGGTCGGAGCATCCTCCCTTTTGAATGGAGGTCTGCGGGACTTTACTCTGTCTTTGAGAAATTTCATTGTTAAAAAAATCACACAGTCACATTTTTGACCACCAGTCCATTACTAAAAAAACCCTTCTTATACAATCTATTTTGCTAGCCAATTTAAAATAAAAAAAATTGAAATTCAGATCGCGTTTAGTGACGTCATCACCTCACTCCCGACCTTGGCTGGTCAAGTGCATGACGCATCCTCAATAATCTCTACACAACTCTACGCTAATACAAATAAGGTGGAATATCGATTGACAACGAGATATTATTGTTTTGCTCGGAACGGTGGCAGTGACCGTTGCGGCATTTTCGCATACAGATGAGAAAAAAATATTTTGTGTCAGCCTAGAGTAAATGACATCAATTATGGTGTGGTTATAAATTTTTATAGGGGTTTCTTTCAAGATCTTGATGTGTTATTATGGCTAAAAAGTTATTCTGGGGGCTGTAATAAGAAGAATGGTGATTGACGGGAAACGATGTCGTTTGGTAGCTTCTAATAAAAAATAACACCGTCTGGTCTTTCTGTGTCAGTTTTCTTGAGTGGAAAAGTACAAATACGAATACAATAAAAAGGGTATGTATTACTGTTATTAAGGACCAATGGGATTCTTTATGCAGTGTGGGGAGGAAGGACGGCAAACGATGGGTGGCTCGTCGTCCGATAAGGACCAGTCAATTTTGTCAACAGCTTACCGTGTAAAGTGTGTTTGTGTGAGTGTGAAGTGAACTGTCATTCCATAAACTTCAAGTTCACTTCACTTAAAATCGCACTGCAGGCCCGGGTCGACCGTGCTTTGTGTTCCACGCGCGCCTCAAAGAGATGCCACCAGTGCCAGTTTAGCTGAATACCAGTATTTAATGTGGAGCGACAGCCTGTCTTTCCTCCACAACCTCAGTAGCTGGGTAGCATGGTACTTCTTGGTAAGACTGGTGTCAGATTTCTGGCTTCTGACAATCCGTAATGACTGCCAAAGATCTACAAATGATACCCGGGACATTCCGTATCACGGAGGAATCTCGGTATGTAAATGCAACACAGTTCTGTTAAAAGCTCTCTTACCAAAGCCCGCAAATCTTGAACTTAGATAACAAACCGAAGTGCTAATTACGTCCAGCACTAAAGATAACCTCTCAGATGCAAGATTACGCGTTACAAGGCACATTATTTAGGGGCAAGGAACTTTATCTCCACGGCTACGCTTCACGCTCGCTAGTCAACAGGAAGAGGCAGAACCGTAAGTATTCATGGGGTTAATGGGGTCTTTTGATGGTGTTAAGGTAATGGAAAAGGAAGGTTGGAATGGTTAGTTCGTTCATGGCAACACTAGATCGAAAACTATAGGAAATAAACGTAACAACCAGTTACAATTAGTTGTTGTATAGCAAAGAAATGAAATCCTAGAAGTGTCTCACAAAAATACATAGCACATATGAACTTCTAGTAATGATAAATACGAGTTGGTAATATGTTTTTCTGAGGTATAACCTAAACTTCTTACTTATTAAACAAGCGGACTTATTAAATAAACACTTTTAGAGGCAAACTTTCCTTTTGGTAAGCTCGCTCCATCGTAGACTTTGTCTCTGTCATCTCTGACCTAGACTAGAGTCAAGAGCAAACCCATTACAAATTAAAAAAAAAAAGAAAAAACTGAAGTAAAATGTTAGGTACATTACAATTAGCATTAACATAGTAGTAGGTAGTAGGCAGTAAGTAGTTTAAAGTTAAATTAACGGTGTTTTATACATCAGTTAACTAAGTAGGCGATGCTCGAGACGGCTAATCAGTGACCTATATTTTGAAGAATAGCAAATCAGGTATATCATTAAACTCTTCTTATTTAAATACTAGAGCTGACCCAATTTCCCTTAACTTTGAGGCCGAAGATAACAGTCTATGTCCACCGCTATTACATGGATTAATAAAGTACAGTTGGAGCCATTATTCGGCTCAATAGTGAGGTGCAATTTATCGATAGAATCCGTTAGACCATCTATGTTTATGGGTATTGTTGTGCGGTCATTATGTAAGTAGGTTTCTTCAGGGGTGTTAGTAAAGAAGTATAGATCGGTATTAAATTTGTAATGATGAATATTAAATTTAATTTTTTCAACTAGTTTACCCGCGCAACTTCGTCTGCACCGATCCTATTGGCCTTAGCATGATGATATATAGCCTTCCTCAATAAATGGGCTATCTAACACTGAAAGATTGTTTCAAGTCGGACCAGTAGTTCCTGAGATTAGCGCCTTCAATCAAACAAACAAACTCTTCAGGTTTATATATTAGCACATAGATTGGTTCAAAATAACACTGATACATGAATAAGAATAAGAATAAGAATATTTTTATTTGTATAAAACATGGTACATTTTATGTATATCTTAACGTCAATTTAAACGAGATGAGGTCAACTATTTTCTCTTAGAAAACATTTTACAACTGGAATTGGGAAAACATAATATGTGAGCCTTGATAGAAATTATTTTTCTTGATATTTTGTTTTTTAAGGACTTTGATGAAAAGCAGGAACATCGAGGAAAACTTTCAACGAAGTATAATTTTCCTTTGATATCCTAGTGTTCGGATACAGACGTTGGAAAAGCTGTTAGCGAAATAATAATAATACTATTTTCCATATTATATAACACCGTCACACCTGCTTAACCCATTACGTTACCTACGCGTAACGAAATGACGTAAAATTATATTACAAAAACAATTTCATGGCTGGCTACCCTGAATAATTTCACCTATAGGTGGGTTACTTAAGTTTATCATCGAAAATTGAGTACGTTTGATCACCATCTTGTCGGCCGTAGGGCATCCATAGAGGAATATAGACTTGTCTATACTTAAGACAGCTTAGACCAATGAGCTTTGATAACTTCGAGTCTGGAGTCTGTAATCAGCTAGTCATGATAATCTATGGATTGTGAAAGTGGAGTATGATATCCGTGATCTTAAACTGTTACGAGGTAAATTGTGTGTACAGCGATTTTATTGGATTACGTAGTGTTACTAGACATTTTATGTACAAAAGAACACGATCTCTGGCTCTACATAAGTGACATTCTGCATTGCGATTCTGAAAACCCCTTACCGTGAGGCCGCGGACACGAACTCAGCGGGCAAGGAGCGGCGCGGCGGCGGCGGCGCGGGCAGTTACGTTATACATTTATGCATTTGTTGCCGCCGCAGCTCTAGACGCATCAAACGCATAGATGTATATTGTAAATACCCGCGCCGCCGCCGCACCGCTCCTTGCCCGCTGAGTTCCGGTCCGCGGCCTGAAAGATTAGGTGAAGTGAAAATAGAGTGAGCTGTCAATCCATACAAACGTGTTATAATAACAACTCACTACATCTAAGTTTGCACGATGAGATATTAACAGGATTGTACAGCCGGTCGATTCAGTAAACATGTCGAAGTGAAGGATTGGGTGAAGTGATCACGAACTGAGCTGTCATTTCATCTTGATTATTACTTAGGTTGACAGCTCACTTCGTGATCACCTCACCCGAGCCTTGACTCCGACATGTATACAGAATCGTACAGCAGCTGTTAGTGATAGCGTGTCCAAGGCGATTGTTAAAACGTCAAAAATGTATGGGATTGATAAACGCTGTCGAAATGTCACGTGATTCATCCCTATTTTGGCAACTCGACAATCGCCATGCATCGTTAATGGAATGACACTTTGTCTACCGCCTACAGCTGATTACTGACCGGGGTGTACTGTGTTACTGGCCGTATGTAACATTCGCAGCGAAAATGTTATGTTACGTCGTGTCCCAAAATCTGTGTAAAACAAAACACATACGAATACAACGCGCATGATTCCACGTAAGTATACCAATGCTCGCTATGTAATGTTCCTTACGGCCCGTAACACGGGTCAGTACATTTTTTTAAGGATGGTAAATCATCAAATGACTCCTCCCGCTCTGGGTGGAGCAGAAGGGAGTGTCAGACTCTTACTGACTAAAACCCATATCTGTTCCTCTTAGTGCCCTTTGCGTTTCAGGGCCGCGGTGACTCTTTTGAACAAATTCCGCAGACGAGAATTACAGACAGAATACAGAATTGTTTACTAAATATGTCATATCTATTCCAAAAATCCTACTACTGGAATTCGCAGTATTCTCATCTTTGTCGGTCTACTTACATCCTCCACACATACCACGGAAAATATGTAGTTACTTTTAATAGACGTAATTATTTTTAATGAATTAAATTACGTGCAGTTTTAAAGGTTTTTTTACTGGTGTCATCATGAGCTATTTTGTAACATGCTAATATTTCATGTAGTGCCGTGTTAATGTATTCATTTTAAAGAATAATGTCAAGAAGTCAATCGCAAGTTTATACTTTTGAACGGCCATGCCCGGGCCGTGGTCACAACACTCATCATCATCATATAAGCCAATTACTGTTCACTGCTAAACGTAAGCTTTCCCCAAAGAGCGCCAACCATCCCAGTCTTAAGCAGTCCAAACACAAAACAATATCGGTACTTAAATGATTAAATCGTTACATGTCATAAAAGTCGCTTTTGCCGTCTGTTCGAGGTATCTTTTATACTCCGCAACGGATTTTAATGCGGTTTTCATCAATGAACAGAGTGGTTCAAGAGGAAGGTTAAAAGTATAATTCGTTCCGATATTCCTACGGGATCGGCAAAAATGGGATAAAACTTATTTAAAAGTAAGTTTAAATTTTAACAACAACGAAACATAACGCAATCTGTAATCCTTATTTTCTTTTAATATTTTACTCACTTTATAAAGCACAACTATCCAAAGTTACCACACTTACCAGTACAAAAATATTCATAAAGGATTCTCTACAAGATCATAACTGCCACTTACCTCAGCATGAGTCCAAGCTGACAGCGCTTTGGGTGGAGTATCAGGAGCGACTGCCCCAAGCCTGCCTCTCTTCCGCGCCTCCTGAAGTATGGGCACCTTCGAGTTCTTGTCGCCAGAAGACAGGATCACTTCACGTTCTATCTGTTGGGAGAAAATGGTGTTAGAAGACTACGTGTATACTGGGCCTCCATAATTGCTATGGGATCCTGGTCGGTAACAATCCATCGTAACCCTCTGTTCTTCCCGGACGGAGGTTAACCATAAGAATTTACCTATCAAATTAAAAGTTCTTAGTTTAAGTCTGGTCTGAAGGTATTTAATATAAGGCAGGTCCACAAACTACTGGTCTGTTAAGAGTGGTTAGTCTGGTTAAGTATGATTCTCTTATTGACAAGGATGACATTATTGCCCTCGGGAATAATATTTAGACCAAGTACAGGAATATAAGGATTGCCACGGGTGAAGAGAGGCCTTTGCCGCGCAGTGAGGGAAATAGGACTGTATGGGATGGTGATGATAATGAAGGGTTCTTTACAGAATTTTGTAGAAAGACTGCCAGAGTTTGAGAGACTGTACTTAATGGTATGCACGCCGAAATAACATGCAATAATTAGCCTTCTTTGTTAATTATATCTTCCTTGATATTAATTTAAAGGCAAAAATCCTAATAATATTATAAATGCGAAAGTTTGTGAGAATGGATTGATGTTTGTCATTATTTCACGTCAGAACGGCAGAACGGACCTGGATGATATTTGGATCATAGATAGATTGGAGTCTGAAATCACACATAGGTATGCTACTTTTTATCTCGGGAGTATGTTCCGGAAGTATGTATGGTAAAAAAGCTAGTTATTTATAAAAGACTAGGTTCTGCCAGCGGCATCTCCCGCGTAATCCCTAGCGAACAAACACACTGGATAAAAAGTAGCCTATGTACTATTCAGTCTATAATCTATCTCTGTTCTAAATTTCATCCTGATCCGTTCAGCCGTTCTGGCGTGATTGAGTAACAAACATCCAGCAAACTTTCGCATTTATAACATTAAGTTAGATAGATGAAGACGATCAGTTACCTACTAAACAAATAACATTAAAATAAAAGGAAGATTACTTAACACTGTGATAGATTGATGCGATTAATAAAACTCTCTCATGGCTGGATTATAAAAAGGCCACGGTCTAAAGTTAATGAGTATTAGAGTGAGCAAATATTTAGATGCAGCGGCACTTTTTTCTGAAGCTGTTTGATGATAAAGACGAACATGATCAACAAGTTTGTTTGCTGTTTTCATAATCATAATGTCGTCAACCAAATATTTGTTTTACTTAAGTTAAACGAATATTTTGAAATTATGTTAATAACTCTACGGGGAATGGTCATACGAGTAATACGTAAGTACGTACGTTCCGCTATGTAGGCGAAGTAAGTTCAAGATTTGCAACAACGTCATTTCACAGCAAGAGGCACTTATAAAGCATCACTTTTCTTCTAATGGAAACTTCAAAGCCGTATTCCTTGCCACCTAAGTAAATTCAATTTTTAAACCGGCTTCGCTCGGCACCCATTGAGCATTGATTGGTTAACAAATCATTATCATCTGCCTAGCCTTATCCCAACTATATTGGGGTCAGCTCCCAGTCAATCCAGATTCAGCTGAATACCAGTACGTTTTACGTGGAGACCTTCCGAGCCTCCACAACCATTAACTGGGTAACACGGTACTCCTTGGCAAGACTGGTATCAGATTTACTGGCTTCTGACTATCCGTAACGACTGCCAAAGATCTACAAATTACAGCCGGGACCAATGGCTTAACATGCATTCCGAGGCACGGAGTCTCGATATATTAAGATGATCACCCACCCACGGACGAACCTCGGCAAGCGTTGCTTAACTTTGAAAATCGACCCGATTGTTTAACAAATATATAAACAATTTATAAAATTGTAGGAGTCCTCGGGTTTTTATTGCTGAACTTGAGCCCACCTAGGCTGTAGATTCTTGTAATACCAGTAGCTTAGGTACCATAAGTGAATATACATAAGGATAATGATCGTGGACTTGCTAATGACGTCACGACTGTTTCCTTTAAACAAAGCCTTGGCAATTTGCCCAGGATACACCAGTTACTTAGTATTAACGAAATGTGGAACAGTCATGTTTATGATAAGTGAGTAATGGTTGTAGACTAACCACAAGTTGTAGAAGAATAAAAAACTGAGGGGATATTTAAGAGGAAATAATGCTGGCGGCGAGACTTTGTATGTAAAAAGTCATAATTCGAGGTTTGGTGTCTCTCGACTGTTTTCTCCTCCAATTTGAGAGATACCGATTTGAGAGATATTTCACGAACTGAATAAGAAGGATATATTCTGTGTCCCTATGTTCCTTTTCAAAAAATGCTCAAAATTCCGGACGATTTTGCGGACTAGGACTCTGTTGACAGCGATTTATCGGAATAAATCGTACAAGTTTGGCAACTATTCATCAAAAAAGGAAAACATAGAGACATAGTATATAACCTTCTTATTCAGTTTGTGAAATATCTCTTAAATCGGTTCAATATTGGAGGAGAGAACAGTCGAAATCCAAATATCGAATTATGACTTTATACACACTAAGTCTCGTCGCCGCCAACATTTCCTCTTAACATGAGTTTGCCTCTACCTCGCCTCGCTTACACCTGTCCCTATAAAACTTTATAATCTCAATGCTAGATTTGAAACCCTGTGGTTTTCGGATCATTCTTCACCTCACTCTAAAAATATGAATGTAACATTTGAACAGTCTGGTGCCATTAGTAGCATTTATTTTAGTTCATTCATAGATTTGATGCCACCAACAGATTTAAATAGGTTCTTACATACATGCTCTCAAAAAATATTACAATCCTTCTGGCCCAGAAGGATTGTAATATTTTTTGAGAGCAGTAAGGCAAATTTCAAACAAAATACAAATGTCACATACCTGAATTATCATGAGACACATGTGATGAAATTGGATAGACATTTTAATAACAAATTGTTCATAAGTTCAACATGTATAACCCAAAAAATCTCACCTACACCCAAAATCAGCAACGATCATCCCAAAAGCAACACAACACTTTTATTCGACTCAAAATGATTCTAATCAACATTTAAAGATTCTCGATTAAATCACACACGTCTCCTTCACAGATAAACGATGGAACAATGAAGCACTTTCACTCAGACGCCAAGAAGCAAAAACTACAGATTCACATATATCGGAGAAATCGCGGATATGCTGAGATCCAATCACGACTTGTACTCGTATATTGCATGTAAATGGAGCGAATGGTACTAAAACTTTTATGATCCATGAAAAAGAAAGAGTGTTTTGGTGGAACAGTTATTATTATGTAAAGTATAAACAATGGTAAGGTAGAAGGCGGATCTTTGATATTTAGGAGTTATGATACAGTTTACGATCAGCCTGTCTCTAATAAACTGAACGATTGCTTAATCGTTCGAAGGTTTGTAAAAGAACTTAAATGTGACTCACGCCTTTGTTCATACATATAAAAGTGTCAACTCTAAAGTGAACAATTTTATAATCAACCTCTACCGGGGTGAAAATGGGTAAACGGTTTACATGAAGCTTTTAGATTCATATAAACCCTGCTGCATGTAAACTTAGTGCTAATTGTTGTCTAGGTGAATAATAAAAATCGTTCTGATTAATTTTTCAACCAGCCTTTAAGAAAGGGGGGGGGATGTTCAATATCGTAGAACGACGTACTAAATCTACGGATGCAGTCACGGGTGAAGTGCTAGTTACTAAAAAATTGCAGGTCTAAGTATACTAAATAGTCAACCGCAGATCAATGATACAATAAGCCTTACCAGTGTGGTTACACTTACAATGCAGCAACAAGTGCACGTAGCGATACTACCGAAGTGCCGGTTGACTGTACCGTAAATTATAAAAACAACAATAACAAAACCCAAAGGCTCGGATGTAAATTCTTACTCTCACTCATCTTTCCTGTTAAATAAAGAAACGAACATCTTGTAAAACATTCTCCTACTACTTTTAAAAAAACATTGTCGCCATAACGATAGACAATTTATCGTATACAGGAGCTATCTAAACACACGCCACATAACTTGCATGTCAGCAACCCGACTCGCCTCGACTTGGGCCAGTCCAGCCACTTAACTAGCGGACTAGCCTCGCTGTGACAGCCTCTGAATGACGGAAGGACGGACGGGGATAAATTGTTTGCATGCGAGGTAGATGTCGCTGGGAAAACATGTATGGTTGTTGAGCTAGAGTTAACGTGAAGGTCTATTAATAGTGAGGTAGTGTTTACGGGGAACGAGACGCAGATAGTAGCAAGGCAAATGAGAACAGGTTCATAAATCAGTTTTTAATTTTGTAGCGACACTTTGGCTTGTGGTTAATGCTTGATAGTTGTAGATGTGCTAAAGTCGATTCAAAGATAGGAGATGATAGTTTCTTTAATATAAGTACAAAGATAAATGATCATGGTACTGCCTTTTAAAGGTTTCGTACCCAAAGGGTAACCAACGGAACCCTATTACTAAGTCTCTGCTATCCGTCCGTCCTTCCGTTAGTCCGTCCGAGCGTCCGTCCGTCTGTCAGTCCACCGGCTCTATCTCAATAACCGTAATAGGTTTGGTAGATAGTTAAAATTTTCACAGATTGAGTATTTTTAATGCCGCTATAACAACTAATAATAAAAATAAAATAAAATTATAAATTAAAAAAAACTCGGGAGTCTTCCAAAAAAAACACGTTTCTTGTTTGGGTATAAGAAACGTGTTTTTTTTTGGTTTGTAATACGGAACTCTTCGTGTGTGAGTCCGACTCGCACTTGACCGGACAGATATAAAAGGAGCCCCCCAAATGGTTGCAGGCATCATGGGCAATCATCTGTGGGCAAAAGTTAATAGGCTATACCCATAAAACTCATTATTCTTTAAGATACAATCATCCCATACTCACAGGAAACTTGTTGGAATGTGTGTGAAGCGCGGCCGGCAGCGAGGGCGCGGGTGCGCCGGGCAGCGCCGCCTCGGGCGCCGGCGGCATCCTGTACGGAGGCCCACCTTCGACTGTACCTGAAAGTTAAATAAAAAGTAACATTAAAGAATGCAGAAGAGGATATGGTTGTGACTTCTGAGATAAAAAGTATGGAAAGAGCTAACATTTAGTGCCGATAGTAATTAAAATGGGTTAAAGGAAAGAGATAATGAGCAGAGGATACGAGGATAGATCAACAAAAATTAACAATTATAGGTATTTATTATGCTATCATAAAAACAACAAACAAACAAATACTAACAAAAAACACATGATTGGAACAGTAATGATTAATGATAAACCAAAACAGTGTCCCTATCTAGCATGCAACTATTTTTTCTAGACAACAGATAAAACATAGGAAGAAAAAGACATATAACGCTGACTTCAAATAAATAACTTTTTTAATAACTTTTTTTTTTGTAATCATTCCAACTGATTGTTAACTTACACATGTTTTTGACAAATACATTTAACTTATCTTATCTTATTGGGTCTAACGAGTAATCTTAATTCATACCTTACCTACCTTTCATCCTTTTAGTTTAGGTAGGTACATGTATCTAAATTAATTACTTGTAAAGAACTTAAATTAGAGACTCGCAAAAGCATTCTTTTTATAGCTACACTAAACTTTGTATCTTACAATAACTGAAAGTGACACGTATGAAGAAGAGTTTAAAGATAATCACGTACATAATTTACAACATGACGAAACATGAGTACATAATAATGAGAAAATATAGCCGTTGTCGACAGCTGAGTGCTTTGCAAAGGAATCCATAAAAAATTGCGAAGATTGGACTCATTAAGTTAATGCTTTATGTGATGACAATAATATCAGTGATATTAAGCGAGTCTTTCTCATGATTTGTTGCGGTCCAAGTCACATGAATATGATTTTGTTTCATTAAACTAGTTTTCTTGGATAGTTTATTCTGGTAGATGTAGGTATTTAGAAAGATGAAGGGCTATATATTCCTCAACTATTTGCCCGCGCAACTTCGTCTGCTCCGCTCCTATTGGTCTTAGCATGATGATAGCTTACAGCCTTCTTCAATAAATGGGCTATCTACCACTGACAGAATTTTTCAAATCGGACCAGGAGTTCCTGAGATTAGCGCGGCAAACAAACAAACTCTTCAGCTTTATATATTAGTAAGTATAGATTGAAAAACCTTGAAATAGAGTATAAAATAGCCAACTAGTTCTTTTATCCGAGATAAAGAAACTAAATAAGAAGGCAAGGCAGAAGAATTTAATTAAATCTGGAATATCTATGCTGAAAATTCGTCTCTCCGCTTGAACACTTCCTCTTTTAAATGAGTAAGTAATAAAGGAAAGCTTTGGAAAACACGCCGCAAGTTTCTACCTTAGCCCAAAACCTATAGTCTTGGTAGGTTGGCATCTTGGTGATAGCTAACTTCCTGCAAGCCTCGATGGGACGATGGCATCCGACTGACAATTGAATGGATCTGATTGGATCAAATTGTGTACTCGTAACTCAACTGTGATCATTAAGATCTTGTAATGATAGTTCTGGTGTCTCCAGGATTGACGTTACGTTCTTTAAATAAAAAGATTTTGATTGCAGCTAAGTGCAAAATTGAATCTTAACTATTCTTACCGTTACAAAATTGATTTTCATTGAGCTAAAGATTCTAAATTATTTTACTGTAAGTGCCTTTACTATTAAAACTGTACCTAATATAAGAGATGTATAGCCACAGGATGTCAATGATGACTTTTAAGTGTTTCCAGTAAGTGTAATGGTAATGTGGTTTGTGGCTAGCAACATCGAAGGTAAACCGCAGTGATCTATAGATCGATGCAGGCCGCAGGCGTGTGAGTGCGGAACGGTGGAAGCAACTAGATCTTGTCAAATGCCTTCACATACTACCACTGGGTTAAAGATTAACTAGTAATTCTGATAGAAAATAACCAACAACCTAGATATAGGTGAATTATTGAGCACAAAGCGATTGATGAAAGATAATAACTTGTTTACATTTCCATGTTTTGGTGGTAATAATTTATAGTGAGCGTTGCATAACTTAAAATAAAATGAATTGAGAAAGTGACAAATATGTATAATTTTATGAGACACATTTATTAGTGTTAATCTCAATACATATTATTATAGGATAAAATGCTGAGGGTTCAAATCTTAAATATTTGAAATAGTGTCAAACCATACATTATGACATATCTTTTATAGTGCCTATACCAGAGAATGAACACATCAAAATTCTCGAAATCAGTGAGAATCTAGAGTGCTACTATTAGTATAAAAATTAAAACCTTTTTGCGGTATTTATAACTCTTCATGTAACCATAAAAAAGCACAACCAAAAAAAAAGAAAAGGCCTCCCCGTTAAACATTGATCACGGCTATCACCAGTTCCGCACTGATCGCCCAAATGCTCCGGATTTTTTGCGACAGACATTAAATTAAGATGAGACGTACAAAAACATGTTGGAGGTGCCAACGACCGGCGTTTCGGAGTCAGCTGTGAACCGGTCCGCGGCCGGAACGGTACCGTTTGTATTGGCTTACATTGACGACATTGTGTTTGGCTCAAGCAATTGGACGATATACGGGGGAAGTATCGACAGCTAATTAGCCAATATATCATCGCGTTCTTGTCAGACTGGTGACCAAGTTTTAGGTTATTATGATAAACTTTGATAATAAACAAAAACATGATAAAATATTCAAAACAAGATCGAGGCTTACCCAGTATTTCAAATAGAACTATTCATGAAATTTTACATTATACTTGTAAAAGGTGTTGTTTTAAGGAAGCTGCTTCAGGAACGAAAAGTTTAATGTTGTTCCAAATATAATAAATAGTTGATAGTGTTTCTTCATAAAATATTCATAGGCCCTGTTTAAAGTAGAGCAAAATATTATATAAGCGAAGTTGATAAAAAAATAAATCAACATATCAACTTTAATCGATTACGAAACATCAACATGGCGGATTATAGCTATTACTTAATTAATCACATTCTTGTTAATCCAGCTTTATAATTTATAGCAGATAAGGAACGGAAGTTATTACGTTATATTACTAAATATTGTTATGCAAGTGATATTAATCTTAAAACAATAGTAAAAGCATTTAGAGCGTGTTGTGCAGTGTATCCGAACGTAGTAAAAACAATATGGCGCGGGCTTTGGCGGCAAAAAGAAACGATATGTGATACATTTTAGAATAGGAAGTTTTTTTGCAAAATTGGTGTTGTTGAAAGATTTTGTTGATGCTAATAATACTTTGTTCTTTTTTCATTTGGGAATTCGGTTTTATTTTGTTAAGTAGATAGGTAGATAATGTACTAATGGTTCTTGCTATAATTTATTAAAATATGTCATTAAACTCGGTTCAATAAATAATTTGGTACTTATTTATAAGCTTTACTTTAGAATTATCTATTCTTAAGACTTTAATAGCTTTTCGTAATCAAAGAAGATAAGTGGTTAGATAATATGGTCTGATTCTTATCTTAGTAGATTCTGAGAAAAAAAAACGTTAAGCATCTCAAAGAAGTAACAGTTAACTTTACTTTAAAAATCCATCTCACGATTGCAGATTTAACGGATCTAACCAACGTTGTTAGTTGCTTTGCTAATTTAGACATTGAAATTATGACGTTAGAGTATAATATTTATAAGCTAATGCTCGAGGGTCGTTTCGATGGGCAGGTGCTTTTCTTGACTTTTAGAAATACATAACATTTATGTTTTGTTTCATCGTTAAGTTATTACCAAGTAATAAGTTCCAAGTAAGAAAGTTTTTATACCAACGGTTTTCCATGACATGCTTTGTTAAGAGTGTACATTTAAATTATTCCTAGGTCTCTTCAATACTCTGCTGGAATTCCACGTGGTCCAACCCACATATTTTTAACTATTGACAGCCGTTACATACCTACTGCTGATATAATTTAACTTTGTCAAAGTCCTCTAGTTGTTTATAATCTATATTGGGAAGAATTTATCGGCGCTTCGATTGAGTGACGCTATGCAGCAATAGCTTTCATAAATATTCAGTTTCCTTAATCTTTACGATTTTATTGATATTTCACTTTGCATGCTTTTTATCTTTCATTTGATTACTTTGTGTTTTATTATTTTAGACAAAATTTATGGCTTTGTATTTTTCAAACCATTGAAGCAGGAACCTATTCTAAGAAGATTAAGAAATAAAAACATGTTGTCTAGTCTAGAATCTAGTCTGTATATCTTTAAAATAACAAGTCAGGACAAAACGATAAATTATCAGACAAAAAGAGGTAAAGAAATAATAACGAACAATGTTTGATATCCAAATATATACAATTTCGCAACATAATGCCATTTTGGACATATGAATGGCACAGTGGGTGTATCCAGCGAATGCATGCAGGCCATGAATTAATTACACAGTCAGATTTAGTTACAACCTCGTTACAGAGAACCATGTTAGGTATTAAATGGCTGTTAACTTATGTTAATGTTTGAAATATATCACTATTTGCTTTGTATGTTATGTTCAGTTAATTGGGTAGATATTCACTTACGTTTATTTATCACACTAGGTAAGTTCCTTATGAAACCCGTTAAAATTGCAGACGTAACATTAAAATATCAGTTGATAAACAGTAAATTTCAATTGTAACTGATTAAATAATATACAATACACAAAAGCGCAACTAAAAAAAATAAATAAACATAAGCTAAGCTCCAAGTAATTAAAATGATCACAAGTAATAAGCCAATAAAAAATAGAAAAAGATTAAGCATCGTGCGGTGTGCGTGTAATTGAAAGGCTTAACTTTACCAAGAGCTTAAAAGTTCAATTTCAACTCTTGTTTCAGACACACTTTTTTCACTTTTTTTTTATTTGTAATGGGTTTGCTCTTGGCTCTAGTCTATGTCAGAGATGACAGAGACAAAGTCTACGACAGAGCGAGCCTACCCAGAAGGAGCCTGTTCACTCTAACTTAATAGTTTTATTTCCTCAATCTCTCCCAGTACAAAGGCATAAAGAACAAATTCCTCAACAATTTCTGTAGGAGTTACTTCTATTGACATGTGTCCTGTCAAGCGTCAAGTATAGGCGCCATTGGTCCGTGCGCCTTGAGTCCAAGACCTGACAGGCTGACAGGTGACCTTGGTGCAACAGGTCGGGTTCTATCGATTGTTACTTATATTTTTCTATTGTTTTTTTAATGTACTTGTGTGATATTGAGGCTGTCTGGTACTGAATTTTCATGGTTATGTGAATGCTGTTATTTATCTATGGTAGTTTTTGTCGCGGTGACAGTGTTAAGTTTTATCTTACAATCGTTCTGTTCATCATCATCGGCCTAGCCTTTTCCCAACTATTTACTGGCTTCTGACAATCCGTAACGACTGCCAAAATTTTACAAATGACAGCCGGGACCAACGGCTTAGCGTGCTTTCCGAGGCACGGAGGAAACTCGGTATGTTAAGATGGTCACCCATCCACAGACCAACCTTGGCAAGCGTTGCTTAACCTTGATGATTGACCCGTGCGGCTGTTATTATTTAGCCACGAGGCTGTTATTATTTAGCCACGAGCAATCGTTCTGTTTATCATCATCATATGAAGAATCTAGGCGCAAAACAAGAGACGTCATAAAAATGCGTTTTTGTGTTTATTTTTTTATTTATTTATTTGTTATGGGTTTGCTCTCGACTCTAGTCTATGTCAGAGATGACACAGACAAAGTCTACGATGGAGCGAGCTTACCCAGAATGAGCCTGTTCACTCTAACTTTGAAGAGATTAGGGTTTGGAAACACAGACGCAGGCAGATAGTTCCACTCCTTTGCTGTGCGCATTATACAAGACGTTTGAAAACGCTTAGTGCAGATTGGTGGAATAGCAACAACGTAGGGATGGTAAGATGCAGTGCGTCTGGATGTCCGATGGTAGAAGGGGGTCGGAGGGATGAGGTCGTAGAGTTCTTGGTTGGTTCTCACCGAAGTTCAATCTGTAGAAGACCGACAAGCAGGCAACTTTACGGCGATGAGCCAAGCTATGTAGCTTAGCATCCTCCAGTTTATTTTTTATTTTTCAAAGTGTGTGGTCTTTCTTTTACGTTTCAAAACTGAGATATCACAAAAAGGAGATCAAGTTTACCTCACTGAGATTATATAATAAGACAAATGAATTGTATGTAACATTTCTTGTTTTTCCTCTGGGTACCCTTTTACATGAACTTAAAATAGAAATTAAAAAAACTACATTTCTTACCGAATCCTAATGGATACTTGTTTATTCTTCGTTGTTATGATAACGAAAAATAATATCTATATAACAATATATAAAGCTGAAGAGTTTATTTGTTCGCTAGAACGCGCTAATCTCAGGAACTGGTCCGATTTGAAAAATATTTCTGTGTTAGATAGCCCATTTATCACGCTAAGACCAATAGGAGCGGATCAGACGAAGTTGCGCGGGTCAACTAGTAACATACATAAAATTTACGGTATTTTAACATTTGAAACCTGATTTAGCAATTGCTTCCTCATCTTTTCATTTATTATTTATTGCATAACATTCAGTCTCACATGTTTTGCATGAATAATCGTATTAGCTTACATTAGCATCACCACGTCAGATGCTATGTCTAATTCAAAAGTCCATGCGGTAAAGTTTGCTAACACGACAAGCTCATATCTCATTCAAATTAGTTTCATACATAAAACTGTTAAAGGAAACATAAACTCTGTACAAATTTATTCTAGCATGATATTTATTAGTTTCTAACGAGCATTAACTTTAGGAGTCCCTAATGGCAGATTTATGAATAAGTTGCTTTGAAGAAATTTAAAAAGTTGTAATTGGAATACAAGTTTACTTTTTAACCTGCTTTTCAACATTTTAAATACTTGGCATATTTATAAAGACTAAACAAAAATAAAAGCAAATTAGAATATAATCCAGCTTAAAATGTCGATTTAATATTGACACATGTAGATTTTAATACAAAATTCAAAGTTACATAAAATCTAGAAGCAATAAAATGTATGTTCAAACTAGTTTTCATGTTATGAACTGTGTTTATGATGTAAAAGTTCCGGCCAATAGAAATGATATCACGTTTTGTATCTTTAGATCAAAATGCTATTATAGCAAAAGGAATTAAATGGATTTAGCCATGTCGACTACAACTGGATTATAGGATCTCTCCCCATGGGTCTATGTTAATGTCCACGACATTTTAACGAAGTCGGTAAAAGTTTACTCGTTCTTTTCTAGAATTCACGCTTAGGAATGTTACTGCCATTACTTTCTTGCGATGACACTTCTCTTACTTAGTAAACGACGGTATTGAAATAAATGCTGTGACTTTTACTGTATCTATTGATGCAGCTTTGAGTGAAGCTAGTGCAGAAGCGTGGAAACTGACAAAAACAAAGAGAGGCCTATGTCAGCAGGTGATAATGATGATGGCTAATAGCTTTAAAACAGAAACAGATAACATTACACTATTACACAATGATAAAAAGAAAACAGAATAAACTGATATCGCTGTTACAAATACGAGTACGTCAGGTGAATATAATTTTATTATAGACGTAGTCATGTTCGCAGTGGCGGATTTGTACAGAACTTACATGTGACTTGCGGTTATGCATATGAAAATAGCCACAGGTTATCAACCCACAAGCAACACTGCAGTGATCATTGACACTAACATCTTGAGCAGAAAGATTAACTGTCGATAAAATCCAGTTCTTCATTCCTAGATGGATATTCCAGATTGTTTTTATAGTTCTTTAAAGATTGCAGGTAGTCCTAAACTCCTAACTTAAGTATTTGCTGAAGTTATTTTAAAACCACATTTTTATTACGAAATAAGCTCATAGCATGTGCAGGCAATGGTCATTTCCCGTGACTACTTGCGTGCCGTTTCGCTTGGTGATCTTCGGTTGGCTTTAACGATATAATCATCTTTACGGCTTTAATTTCTTCTTGGATAGTAGAGGTTCTTAATTGATTGTTGATTGGTGCTAAGTAGCCTTATGACGTCACGACTCTTTATTTACATATATGAAATCTCTGTTACTTGAATCTAATTCTTTCTTTGTTTCTCAATCTTTTGCATTATCAGCTTCGTCAAGTTAGTTGAACTCAAAGTCACTTTTTAAGTATTCAACATGACATACAAAATGTAACCTCCGCACAGGGTTCTACTAAGAAATCATTATCTTTAACGAAGTCTGTTACAGAATTTATAAAAGATACCTAATGTAGATGCTCTTGCAGGATCTGACATAGATTCGTTCGCATACCGACCGTGACGTGAATTTTAATTATAAACTGGCAGTTTATGCCAAATTACTTAACGTACTCTATTTTGTACTGAAGATTATTGTTGAAACTTGAAATTAACTACTTACTTACGTTTACTTAATTTTTACAAAGGAGTTCTAGCACTAGTGACTCTGTTTGTACAGTCAGTTTCGCCAGTGTCCAACATGGATTCTCATGTCTTTTAGGGCAGAGATACAGGAATTGTTGCTAAAAGTTTCAAAATAATCGTCAAAAATATGAAATAAGAGCGGCTTGTTTAAACAATTATAACCTTTAAGACCAGAGAAATGCAAAGGCGGTAAAAAAAAACAGTTAAAGAAGAAGAAAAAGCAAATACGAGAGTAAAGGTTAACCGGGAGTATTTACTACCTTATCCTATTTGATTCAGCTTGATAGTATGTATTAGAAAATACTGGGTAGTAGCGAGAATGTAGAGGTCGTAAAGGTAATTTATAATACTTCAGACAGGCATGCAGAAGATTAATGTGAAGTAAGTGAATACTCGTGATTTTTCGTTAAGCCGCTATAGAAACGCTGATCAAAATTAATGATTTCTCCAAATGAAAGTTCTCATAACAGTCTTGCAGCACATTGCCAAAAAGTTGTTTTCGCACGAAAGTTGTGACAGATATACATATACGAGTATGAATGCTAATCTGTGCATGGCGAAAAATAATTTTAATTTCTTCACCATTAATAGTGTTTATTTCGACTTGTTCATTTGACCATGCATTCATAGTGAACTTAACTTTACATAACAATCCATGAATGTACGTTAATATACCATTTAGTACATCTCAAATATTTTAGGAATTTTGAGACTTCTGTCGAATATAACCTTATACTTACAACCTGTTTCCCAGCTCTAGCCAGCTAAGCTTTTTTACCTCATACCTTTTCAGGTAGAGCTTTGCTCTATGAGAGAGAAAGCACCACAGTTATGTGAACCTCTTGAACGCTTACGATGTCTGCCAGCCTTATTTTTTAACGAAATATTGTGTGCTACTAACATTCTACAAAATCGAGGTTTAAAAAGAGCATAACTCATCATTCCAATCAGAAACCATGTGCGTCAACTCCGCCATTAAGCTCCCCACGTACGTTTATAACTACTGAATAAAGCAAGGACACATACCGGACCGTCCGAAGTGCACAATGAACCACTTGATGAAATATAACGGTTACACACAATACTTCAAGTCAACGGCATCGATTCAACCGCGAACCATTCACACGACAACACAATAACAAATCTTATGAGATACAATACAAAAAATTCACTTGGAATTTAAACTTTGGAGTATAAATAAGAAGGTTTTTGCTTAAAATTGAATACAGAATGTAGTAACAAGACATTCACCTGTCAGAGGCGCGCGCGCACTGGCAGCCAGGCGCGGCAGGCGGCCGGCTACAGAACCCGTTTCGTAGAAAAAAGCGCTCCTTCCCGCCTCCGCCGCCATCATTGCGACCCTTTGCATATTCCCCTGTTCACTATTCATCACTGCACCGCCACTATCCCCGGCTACTTCTCGTAGCCGTTCCGGCACAAGCTGCGCGTCTTGCTCGATTCTACGCTCATTCTCAGCCGCCACGCTCGTGGTCAGCCGCGATTCCTTCAGATCCACTTGATTAGCGACGCCGTTTACTACTGCGTTAGGATTTCTCGGTATCGCGATCGGTATTCTGCCATAAACAGGTTTGTTTGTGTACTTTTGCGAGTTATCTATGTTGTTGGGTGGATTAGCAAAAGCGTTTACTTTCAATATTTCGTTCGCCTGCTGCAGTAGTCGCCGCTGTATCGTTTCTATCTCGCTTCTCGACGCTTTCGAGTTCTCTGACAGCTCGGCTATCAGTTGATTGACGTTGAATTCAGCCATTTTGTTGGTCATTACTTGCGAGGTCGAGGCTTCAGCAGTTTCTCGAACATTATCTTTAGCGTTATCTGATCTCTTGGCTTTGACTTTCATGTCTCGATTATCAGGTGGGGTGACCACTATCGTAGGTATGTGATCTTTTGAGCTGGATTCCTTTTTGGTACGTTTCACTTTCTTAACGATTCTGCTTGCCATTACATTGTTAAGCACCGATTGTTGACTTTTTGAACTTTTCAGGTTTTTCATTCATTTTGTTGTGATTGATGTTTAATTTAATTTAAGTATCCCTTGAAAGAATTGAAATCAATACGTTTGGGTTTTACTTGATTTGATGCCTACAATTTTACTACGTTTCATCGGACTGTTAATTTGTAACGAAAAAAATTGCAGATATGAAAGTGCATCACAGGAAGTTGAATAAAAGGCATCTCCTGTAATGCATATTACAGGAGATGCCTTTTATTAACATTAATCATTGAATGTATTTTTCCCAATGAGCGATCTAAATGAATTTATAGATATTTAAGTAGGTGGCTGATGAGACAGGAATAAATTAAGTGAAAGTATTTTTTAAAAATATGTGTAGTAACGTGTACTTACAGAGTTTGATTTTGGAGTCGAAAAATAGTTAATGACTAATCGGAAAATAGAAATGAAGGCATGGAAGCTATTCAAAAGAACCTTTCACAAACACAGAAAGCGCAGACGTGTCCTTCCTCTTTTTTGATGATAAAAAGAATCTACTACTATCTGCCAGAATATTGTACAGAGCATATGTGCATTACGTGTTACGGTTATAAGTAAAAAAGATGTAAATCTACAAACTGTTTATTAAAATAAATATTATGAGTTATGAGTTAATATTCTGCCGTTTGCGGCGTACAAAAATATGGTTTGTAAAATTATGGGTCATCATAAAATTAGAATGAAATAAATAAAATTATTACTTCTTAAATAATACACTCTGTTATTTGTAGCTACGTACAAATCCAAATCTAAGAGATAAAGTAAACGGAAGTGATTATACAAAATATAAATGACAAAGCTCAGAAATTCAATTTGCAGGAGATAATATTTGTTCCGTTAAGGTAACATGACTCCAAATTGACGATAAATTAACCAAGATCTTTTGTCTTATACAACGGTACTCAACATGTAGCCATTTATTCAAGATTTTCTATTACAGAATCAATTTTACCTTACTTTCGGAATTACTATCACAAATAAGAATCTTAACGGTTCCAAAGAATTGCAACATGTTAAAGCAAGTTATCACCCAACATCTTGAGTCAAGTTATTTGTTTAAGGATCTTGTAACATCAGAATGAGCGCATTAAAATCTAGATCGAGAAACAAGAAAGTCCAGCAAAGGAAATATACTGTTTGCAAGTGCTATGTCATCAGAAAAGAATCTAGAGCACATTGTTTACATGTTACATGAATTTTAAGACCAACAGATTTCACACTCATTCCAGCTTAAATCAAGATGAACATACATTGATAACTTCTCCGTTAATTTAAAACTTTGAGCTTGCTTATCACTTTGTTAAAACTACCCATAACCACAAGAAAACTTTGAGTATCGCAGCACCAATACCAAATCGGCTCCACCTAATTTTATTTACGACAAGACGAGAAAATAAACTAACTGATATAGTCTTGCGTAGGACCTGGGTTCGCCAAATGCGTTTGCATGTTCGACGCTGGCATACTTTCAAGTTTCATAACCTTTTGTTATAGATTTCGATGGGAAATATTCCACTATGCTTCCCATGTATAGTGTTTCTCTATGTATTGTTCACACCTTTATTTTATGTGGATATATGGGAATGTAAATTGTGTCAACTATACTATAAAGTGGTGGTGTTGTCAGATGTGGGAAGTAGATGTAGATCGTTTGCTACAGCAATTATACATTGCACTGTTTTGTATTGCGGTTTTCCTGTTTTAGATGTTACTGCATTGATAACTTAAGTCGTTACTTTTTCATGAACCATTTCCTTTCCGTATTCCAGAAAAAGAATTTTGCCAGAACTGGGGATACATCGTGATTATTTCGTAAATTAAAGTTGATTCTGATTAAATTTTTGGCTATTTCCATTGGGAACAAGCTACTGTCGGGTCTTTATTCTAAGTTCAAGTAAAGTCATGTCTTGCAATGTTAAATGAATAAGCATTTTCGTTTCTCACAGGGCAGACATTTGCATTTCTAAACAGGTCCGTCGACACTCGACATGTTCATGTTTTAATATTTCAATAGGCGGAGTGATAACCCATTAGCATATAGTGTCAACCATATATGCAAATCATGGACTATAGTAACTTTGAACTTTATAACAATGGTTTGCGGACCATGAGTGACTTAAACACCATCTGCAGATGGGTTCAGAAGAAATAATGCTAACGTAACTTCATTCGAAGTTTTATCATCTGCAAAATCATGCTTGTTGAATTATTTATCTGAAGCTAGATCCTTGTTTCTTTGTCTGTTATGTCTGAACAATGGGCTTTAACTCCTTATCGTTTTATGATTTCGCAAATTGTAAGGGTCGATTAGAGTAGGTTTTAGGCAAGTAAACTATATTTTTGCACAGATCTCTAGAGGTCGAATCACTTTTGGAAGCAAATGAAAAATAACTACGCCTGAGTACGTATCATCATATGACCGTGGCACAATTGCACGATTCACAAAAGATGTGGCGTAAGCAATGCCAAATATGTCGCTTTTTAAAGACATGTTTCAAAATATGAGTCACAGCCAAAGAAATCATGGAGGCAGGCAGTCTACCGGTAAGGATATAATATTATATGAAGCTGTGTATGTAAAAGGTACAATTTAGTCTCTCTGTGAGTCACTGTGAGGTGATACCAGCTTTCTCTGCTGCATACATATGAAGTAAACTTGGAATTGTATGGGTACTTACATGTTTTAAAAAGCTTTATTATTATGTAAGGTACAGCAATAAAAGTACATTCAAGATGTTCCTGTAGAAATGTAATATGTAGGTAACATACTGTTTAAAAAAAACAACAAATATTATTTAAAGAAAGGTCCGAATATTTTTGAATGTTTGCAATCACAGCAAGGTTTTGAAAGTCAAAGCGTAGGATGGCCAATGATTCATCGTCATTTGTCTTCAAAGATGTGAAGACAATCGAAAGGAAATTGTCTTTGACAGCCGAGCTTTTTGAAAGAATCATAATTACAGCATACCATAATGGCATCGCGGTGTACTTGTAAACAATGTAGGTAATACGTAATAGGTAAGTACTGTTTCAACCTATCCAACCTTAGAGCGTCCCTTAATGTTTAATACATTATTGTTCAAAGACCTGTTGACATCAATGTGGAAGACTGAATATAAACTATAAACCAGAATTACATCAAAGGTTAATGAGCTCCACAATATCATCTTGGCAGTTTTATTGAATAATTTACGCCTACGTCTGGAGTCGAGCTTATTAAAGGTGTCTACAGACGTCCTGACTCTCCAACATCATACATTATTATTGTAACGGACACTCGTCTTGGGCTAACTGCCCATAGGTCTGCCGGATTTACTTGTATGGTGTCCTTTCCAACTTTTCATTGGAAGCAGGATGTCCCGATTTGTAGGGACTTAACAGATTGGCTGTAGGGCCGTCATATCCGGATAGTTATGCAATTTATACACCCTATTGTTGTCTATGTTCTGATGCATTGATATACCAATGAATCTGCCTAGCTTTTCCCAGCTTTACTGGGCTGTCGGCTTCCAGTCTAACGGAATGAAACTGAGTACCAGGTGTTTTAAACGGAGCCCCACAATCCAGTAACTAATATGATACCCTTTAGCCCTGTAGTCAGATTTTCAACTTCTGACTATTAGCAACGACTGTCAAAAATATTAAAATGACAGCCGATGCCAATAGCTTAAAGTGCTTTCCGAGGCTCGAAATACACGGATGAAGATGATGAACATTATGCAAAAGTACTCAAACAGGACAAAGAAAATTGTAAAGTCAGATAATTTAATTAATATATTTTTAACTATTGATAGGCACGCGTTTGACCACCATCTCACCTGATGGTAAGCGATGATGTGGTCGGAGATGGAGCACACTTGCCTAAAAGTAACCGATTCACTCTTGACTTAAAGACTCTCAGGTTGTAGCTATCAGGAACACAGACTCCGGAATAGACTATCTTGCAAGAAGCGATTCTAAACTACGTAACTTACGTACTTAAGTCGTTATTCAAATTAACCGTAAAGCTCTCAAGTCTAGACGCGTCTAATAGCGACCGTTTAATCAGTCAAGCGAAGCAGTTGCTCGTTTTAACACCGCATTGTAATCCAACAAGTTAAGCTCCGATTATTCACTGGATTTGCTATTTAAATTCAACACCTACAATTGGAGGAGGATTTATTTCAAAGCTTTGTTAGTTTTATGACATCTAACTTAACACTGAACTATAAAGTAGGTGCAAAGGTTTACATTCCGTATGACAACTGGCGCATCATCTTTATTACATAGACCTTAGTGCCAATTCTACAAATTTTTAAGCAACGTTTGATTCGCATTTCAGTCGGCATCTGTCAAAAATGCTTGGCTTTTTTGACTTTTCAAAATTAGTACAATTAGCCCTCTGGAGACCGTCATTATCAAAACGTCAGATCTTTATAGACAACGGGTTTCCCGATGACTGGCTAAGGAGAACATAGCCATGATCAACATTTACTTGGTTGACACATTAAACGGTCCCAAACTGTTGTTGTTTGGTGTTGGTCACTTTCTTGTCTTCACCAGTTATAAAACCCCGTTTTGCAATAATATAGGAATTAAATTTTACTTCATGTTAGAAAAGATTGTTTGATTTGTACTCGAGTTTAAAATAGATGACCAAAAGGTAGCTAGGAGTGGAATGCCCTGCTGGCATCTGTGTTTTCTGAAAGTTAAGTTCCACTCTTAGTCAAGAGTGAAGTTACTCCTTGGCAAATGTACTTCATCGTCAACCATATCATCGTAGGTGACATAGTGGTCAAATGTGAGCGTATCAATAAGTAGTTATTAAAAGAGGCGGGTAATTTCCACCACAGGAAGATTTAAGGGTCGTATCGGCCAACAAATCAAACGTTGTTTTGAAAGATGCCCGGGTCAGGGTTTCCTTGATCCGTTGAACATGATTGCCACCTTCACGCCACTTAATCCGTACGGTACCGCGGTCTATACTATTGTATAGGTGACTAATTAACTTCTCTAACTGGTCTATTGTTAGTGGTCATCCGAGTGTGGTTCCTCTAGCGGACTTCTAACCTATTGTGTGGTCAACGACTTTAGAGATGTTGGCGAAAAATTGATGGTGATGTCTTATTGTTTTTGGAGACTTACTCTGTTTGCAGAATTAGTTTCTTCACATATTTTTTGAATTTGTGATGGGTTTGCTCTTGCCTCTAGTCTAGGTCAGAGATGACAGAGACAAAGTCTACGATGGAGCGAGCTTAGCCAGAAGGAGCCTGTTCACTCTAACTTTGAAAAGATTAGAGTTGTAAGCTTTTGGAAACAATATATTCGTGAATGTGGTACCTAATTCTAGGACTGGTAGGGTTGAGGGATTGTTTGAAAGAGTTGCCTTGGAAAAAAAGGGAATTTAAAGGAACATGGGTGGGTTTTTGTCTGACACTCCCTCCCGCTCAGGCCAGAGCGGGATAAGTCATTTGTGATTTCCCATCCACAAAAAAAGGACAGACTAGGTAAGGTATGATCCGCAATGATGTACTTCGGCTAATTTGATGATGATTTACATCATGATTAAATATGCCATTCTATTCTCAATGTTGATCTGCGTCAAGTACACTGCAGTGCGATTCTGTAAACATGTCGAAGTGAAGACTTGGGTGAGGTGATCACGAAGTGAACTGTCAATCCATGTGATCAAGATGGAATGACAATTCACTTCGCTCTCACTCAACCTGAGTTGTCACGGAGATTTACAGAATCGACCAGCGGGTAGTGTTGCAGAAATTTTATATTAAACCTGACATACATGTTATGAGCTAGTTGTATTGGAATTATGAGTTTAATTCATTAACACCAATTTGCCAAATGTCAATCGACAAACGTAGTTTCAAAATCAATACCAAAAAAGTAGAATTGTGATTAAACAAAACGAATGACACAAAATTGATAGCAATTAAGAATTAAATTAAAACAAATGCGTCAGCTATAGCAAAAGTCTAGATAGGTATTCTATAAACGTTTAAAAATAAATTGATATGCATTAAGCAAATTGTCGGTACTTATCATAAGAAGCTGTGAATCAGTCTGTAAGATGTAATTTTTCTATTGTGGTTACATGAAAATGATGCTGTAATGAAGATAGTCGACACAAAAACTGATTTCCTGGACGCGGTTATGCAGAGAATGAACACGATACAAATAGTTATAGAATTATGGACTGTAGTTCTGAGAATATAATCAAATAAAGCATAGAGATTGGTTTATTAATACTTAGCTATTTTCCTATAGAGTAGAAATACTCCTTTTAAAAATGGAAGGGTGTAACAATGGGCGGTGTTATCGCTTCAATTCTCATCTTAAAATGAGAATTAAAAAAAAATATTTACCAATTTTTTTATCTTGTGTCAAATTTTTGCAATGGATTTACTCTTGACTCTTGACTAAGTCAGAGATAACAGAGACGAAGTCGACGATGAAGTGAGCTTACCCAGAAGCCTGTTCACTTTAACTTTGAAGAGATTAAGGTCAAATGGGTTCGGAAACACAGACGCAGGTAGGGACTCTAATTTATTCATGTGTGATACCTACCTATAATAAGGATCAAGAAGAAGTCTGTCATTTGTTAACGCATATTAGGTGAATCAGATCCTCTTCTGGGTCATTGTACACAAGTGCAGACAGAAGACAGTCTCATACAACAAGCAGTTTATAAACTTTTCGCTCATTAAACCTGACACATCCGGAATCTTAATCCTACAATACTAACTTACCAAATAAATATTCTAAAAAATCCTTTTCTATGTAAACGTTAAAAATTAACAGTCCGTGGAAATTCACACGTTTGGTAAAATATTCAATTGGTAGCCTCACGCAATAAATATCGCAACGCTTTGACCAAACAAAACGCAATGTTTTGTTTGCTCTACTGAGTAACAGAACGCTAGAACGGGATCCAGTACATGTACGTGAATTTAATTACTTATTTGAATATCTGTTGTTTGTTTAAAATGAATAAAATGGAGGAAATATCGATTTTAGTTCAGTAGGCTGAGAGGAGTTGGAATTCGCGCGTTTTTAATATGAGTCTCCGTATTGTTCTGCACTGGTTGCATATTTAAAATATGTTGAATTCATTTTGTTTTTATTTTTGAGTCGATAGCTCTTTTTTATTTCAAAAAGTTGTTTAAATTTTACTGTTGCCAGCATGATTGAAATATATCCAAAGACAATGTTTTAATTCGCATACCGACTAATTTATTTTTCTTGAACAAAAAACCGAAAAATCCTGAATAATAAAACACTGACTCAAAACAAATTTGGATTTTTTTTCACAATAAAAACCTTGATGGCACTTCACATCACAAACATGACATACACTTTACAAAAAAGTTTTTAAAAATAAACTTTATTTGAACAAAATCAGTTCGCGGGTACAGTAGAGCACAGAGGTGCGCGGCCGCACAAATTACACTGAACGCCTTGCGGTTGCCTTTGCGTACATTGGGGGATCGAGATTCGCTTTCGTAGCCTCAAGTGATGTAGACTTAAGAATAAGAAAAAATATAGACCTGGCCACTATGACATGGTCATAAATCGAAGTTTTTGGCGGGATTTTTTCAAGTGACGTTCTCTGCCTCTTAATTATTCGCAAATAGATTTCCAGTAAATATTAATTGGTAAAAAATAATGAACAGCAACTTTTATGGTTTATGGTACGAAGTTTTGAAAGTGCTAATTTGACGTTGATGGTGTTAAGTGACAATTCGGTATTAGTAAGAATTTATTGCTATTTCAGTAGTTATATATCAAATGTGTGGGAGAAGTATTAATGGGTTTTATTGTAGGCTCGCGAAATGATTTTCAAAGATGGTTTTAAATTAAAGATTGGTCACTTGCATATAATATTCTGCCATTGTTTTCGAGAGTGACAAAATGACTTACATAAATAGGGTTTTTAATAATGAAACAACTCATCGAAAACATACTAGCAAAACTAAGATTTGTTGTCATTTTTTTTTTCTTTGGGACAAGCCCGCCACACATTCCCAACCACTACAACTCCTGAAAGCCAGAATCAACAGTGGCGACCACCAGAAAAACGCCGAGCCAATGAAACCCGATGAGTCCCGGAGAAACGATTCAACTGTCTTGGATAATGCAACGAAATTAATCAGAAAAGTACAGCGGAGGAGTAGGAAAAAAATAACAAAAACAATTTGTTATCATGCATAACTATCCCGTTACTACACAGAATTTTACTGAACTGACCAAAACAACGTTAATTTGTTATAAAATATACACAACTAGTTGACCCACGCAACTTCGTTTGCGTCTCAATTTTCATTACTGCTCCGCTCCTATTGGTCTTATCGTGATGATATATAACCCCTAGCCTTCCTTGATAAATGGGCTATCTACCACTGAAATAGTTTTTCAAATCGGACCAGTAGTTCCTGAACTCTTCAGCTTTATATTATATTAGTATAAGAGAGTATAGATGAGTGTCTTTAATATCTAATAAAAAACTTACATTCCCATTCAATAAAATAACATTATAACATTCGAAAGCAATAATGACCACGCAATTTCTTTTAATTCACTTCTTAAGTTCTTACTGGCCAGTTACACAAACAGGCATGACTCGAGAAAATCATCTCGCTATGTCAGCCCGCCATCTTGGAAAATGAATTGAAAGCGAGGCGCGGAATGGCGCGAAACCAGTTTGACGTAATTCTTGTTAGTTGTGAAGATATCCCGTTGATTCTTATTAATTAATTTGAAGTGAGTAATGCAATGGTTAATGGTAGGTAATTCATTGGACAAGGCTTGTTCAATTTCTCATAAAATGTGTGTGCTAGAAGAAAGCTTTGAGAAAGATGAAGTCGTTTCTACATTAAGTAACTAAAATCGTCAGGCGTTGAAAATCATTGCTTTTTGCTGTAGATAGCGTGCATGATATAAAGAAAAAATCTGGCCAAATGCGAGTCGGACTCGCGTGCAAAGGGTTCCAGACGAATTTTTCATAACATGTTATTTTAACAATATACATTTTCCTGTAATCTTCAGGTAAAGATCTCCATTTTTTTCGGAATTTTAGTCTCAGTCGGAGATAAGTGGGGGAATGGTAATTTTTTGTCTAATTTCTTAAATAACTTCAAAAGTATTTATTTCAAAATTATGAAAAAAATTAATTAAAACCCTCACAGTAGGTAAGCCCTTTCATTGGATATGTCACATAATACTGTTCAAATATTTTTTATTTTATTTTCTAATTTGACCCCCAAAAGTGATACTGACAGACGGACAGACAGACAGACATAAAGACAGGCGGTTAGACAGACAGACAGACACCCGAGTGATCTTATAAGAGTTCCGTTTTTTGTTCGGACCCCTAAAAATATGGTCTTACAGATTAAATTAAAAAGTTAATCACTTTCTGGGAATCAAATAACAAATAAAAAACCGGCTGGTTTTACTGGAATTAATATCTAACTACTGCAATCTCAACAATCCATGGAGCTTATAAGACGAAACTATTAAATCTAAGAATTACGCCATTTATTTAATTTACCAGACATTTAAATTGGTCCTTGTAAATAGGTCCCAACTGTCTTGTTATAAACGTTTGCCGACTGTTAAACCCTTGCCACACCGACGAGGTTTATATTAATTAATAAAACGACGGCTAACTGTTATCTCTTAACTCCTGTTACTGATACAGATAACACGCCATTAGATAAAATGTATCCGCTGAGCGTTAGTTCAACAGGCTCCCCGAGATAAATTATACTGAATACATTTTCTATAAGATTATTCCGAACACATTAAATTGTAAATTTTTTGCTTTAAAAAGTTTTGTTCTAGCTACTTTTGTGAGTGATTAAGATGCGATGTTTGAGTGATACTACGGCTTTTAGCTCACCAACACAATAATACCTAATAGCTGTTTGAGGGATGAATTATGTTCAGGTTCCAGTTTTTAGTAATAAGCTTTTGGGGAATAAAACGAAAACGACATATTGAGTTTTGTCTGATTAAGTTGGCAAAGTAATTGGATGATGCAAGGATAAAGTTTGTAGAACATAAAAAAAATGCGAAACATGATGATATGAATATTAAAATAGCAGAAATGAATGTGAATTACTTTCGTTAAAACAAAACTGGTATTCAGCTGCATTCTGTCGGTTTCGCTAGCAGCCGACTCCATCAAAATTGGGAAAAGGCTAGGCATGGAAAGATGGTCAAATTTCAATACCATCTTGCCTAGTCTAAACCATCCTAGGTCTACATACAATGGTGCGCTACCGGGGGTCACAGATGGCTGCCCCAACTAATGTGCTATGGTCTGCCGACGGCCATGGTCCAAGACGCCAGGGGAAAAAACTTAGGCTGATGAACCTACCGTGCTGTATGGGAGCTCGACTCATGGGGCATAGGAAATTGTCGGTTGTTAAGGTTTAATTGTATGGTGCGGTATGGGAAGTGAGCATTGTATATGTGAGTTTCTTTTTGAAAGGGGGGAAAACGCAGGCGATTTCATTATTGGATAGGTTCTGTTCTGAATGTATTTAAAGTGTACAATACATAACTAGGTAACTTAAAAATATACAAAACCTAACATGTGGACAATTTTATAAAAACGAATGTGGCATTAACCTCTGAAGGACTTTGTTTTGTTTACTAACTGGGGAAATAATAAAAATAAACGAAAATAATTCGCAAGACGCATTCTAATAACGTTTACACCGCGCGAGTCAGCTTGGCCCCAATAGGGCCTTACGGATTCTGACGGTTGGGGCGATTTGGCCCCAATCGGTCTTTACGGATCTTGAAAGGTTAAATGGCAATGTTTATTCTTTATCAATGCTTATTCTGAATTGGTTCTGCTTAATGTAAGTAAAATAAAATAAATATCAGGTATTTAAGATGACACAGAAAAGTAAGGAAGAATGGGAGGCTTTTGTCCCTTAGTGCAATAGCCTCTAAATAATAATGTAATGACGTCAACTATGTTTACAAGATAGGTTCTAGACAACAGTTATTTTTTATTTGTGATGGATTTGCTCTTGCCTCTAGTCTAGGTCAGAGATGACAGAGACAAAGTCTACGATGGAGCGAGCTTACCCAGTAGGAGCCTGTTCACTCTACCTTTGAAGAGTTTAGGTTTATGGTCGCATACGAGTCATCAGTTATCATCATATCAGCCGAAAGACGTCCACTGCTGGACATAGGCCGCCCCCAATGTATGCCATAATCGCCACACGTTGGCGATCGAAGTGCATGGTGTTGTGTTTTACAGAAAACGCTACTGCCCATTCTCTGGCGAGTCCCTTAGTCGCCTTTTACGACATCCACGGGAAGTGATGGGATGGTATTTTTCTTTTACGGCACCATACGACAAACGAGTGCAACTTGATAAAGAAAAGTTTGAAATACTTTTCCGACTTGAAAAGTGTGAAGAATAAAATTTTCAACACACTTTTATTGCGCTTGTGTTGGTCTGCTCAATGTTATTAATCAATCATGATTTAATAACTAAGCAGAGATCATAGATATAATCTTATGAACGGCAAATTGTCGGGAGGTAATGATAGGTGGTAGTATTATCTCTGAATCAAAACATTCGTTTCGAACATGCATGTAACGAGATAGTTTCAAAACAATAGCTTGGTACGTTTAGCGCTTCGTGATGAAACTAGGTGCCCATTTCAACTATATTTTTGACAGTGATAAAACAATTACCTACATACTGATCATTCGTTTGCAAGACGTGTTGGACTGTGTCTTAAATTACAGTTAGTGAGTATTTATTTATTAATTATATGCTTTATAAATTAAACTATACGTGTGATCGAGTTTACCGTATGGTATCGGCCGGTGCCGTATGGTTCCGTAAAAGAATAATACCTTCCCATTACTTCTCGTGTGAGGCCTATGTCCAGCAGTGGACGTCTTTCGGCTGATATGATGATGATGTGATCGAGTAAGAGTGAGTATTTGTATAGTTGTCATTTGCTAAAAATCAACTCACCTGAATTATGCGGATCGTCATCATAAAATAACGTCGCTCCATCTTCGTCTTAGTCTCTGTCATTTCTGACCTAGACGAGGATCAAGAGCAAACCCTTCTCAAATAAAAAAAACCACAAAAGATTTTTTAAATTAAGTTTTTCATGCATCGCCATGTCAAAATATCCTTGCTTTTTCCACCTAGCGGATTCCCATAACCCTGCTCTTACTAAAATAATTTTCTACTTCAACTTGTTTACATATTTTCCTTTAAATTATAATTTTTCAGTACCAAATGCGATGCACACACAACACAACACTGAAACTACCCAATTATTTAAACTTAGTTAAGATAAGTGGTGACTTATGTTCCACTGTTCTTAGTTAGCAAATAGGCATGTCGAACATTTGGCATTGCACCATTTTCGAAGCCATTGTCACTTGAAAGGCACTTGAAGTTATACCTACTTGTGCAGAGAATTCTAACTTAGACTGCGTAGAACAATTGCAGCTACCTGCTTGTCCATTTTGAAGGTTTTAAGGCCACCAAATATCTTTTTCACAGAAAAGGTTAAGGTTTATTCAATAGTATCATAATCAGCCTATAATGTTCCCACAGCTGAAACACGGGCCTCCTCCTCTCGGTGAGAGGGAGTGGCCCGTAATACACCAAGCGGGCCCAGTGCGTGTTGGTAGATGTCACATGTCTTCGAATTTTTAGTTCTAGGACATGCCGGTTACCTCACGATGCACAATGTTCTCCTTCACCGTTTTTAAAAGCAGTGGTGATGAAATAATTTACACAAAGTAAAGCGCCTGCCTGGGTTCGAACCTATGACCTACAACTCGTAAGTCGCAGCCATTACCACCGGGCCACCACTGCTCTCTATAGGTATCATAACTCATAAATGTTCAAAAAACCTATAACCTAGGTATACATTTAAAATAAAAATAAAAATTCCTAACTAAAATAGAGCGTCAAAAAATTCGTCCGCATCGCTGTCGACTGGAAGTGGGCCCAAAAGACTGGCGGCTTTGCCACGTTGAATGACAATGCTTGTCTTCTGACCATTACTAGTCTAGCCTTTTTGTATGTTGCAGCTGTGTATCAGTGTTTTATTTAGATTGAATACCGATATGGCCTTTCCTTCCGCATACCAGAAGACGCAGCGATGGAAGGCCTTTTCACGAGATGGATGCGTTTCGCACAAGACCAGTTGTTGTGGCGATACTTGGGGGAGGCTTATGTATTATTTATTTATTTATTTGTTATGGGTTTGCTCTTGACTCTAGTCTATGTCAGAGATGACAGAGACAAAGTCTACGATGGAGCGAGCCTACCCAGAAGGAGCCTGTTCACTCTAACTTTGAAGAGATTAGGGTTGTAAGCTTTTGGAAACACAGACGCAGGCAGAGAGTGCCACTCCTTTGCTGTGCGCATTATAAAAGACATTTGGAAACGCTTTATGTCCAGCAGTCTTTCGGCTGATATGATGATGACATTCCCGATCTAGTTACTGGATAAAACCTAGTAACCCACAAGGGGTTACTATAAGGCAACTATGGGCCGGTTGTCAGATTTTCAGCCGTAAAAACTGTCAAAGAAGCTCGTAAGACAAAAACCGGCCAAGTTACAAGAAGGGTTCGGTTACCCTTCGGGTACGTAACCCTAATTAAATTAAATGGACGTAAAATACCTGTATTACATAAGTTTGTTATGTTTCATAGTAAAGACTTTCATTTTACTGAGATGCCATTTATAACAAAATCTGTTAAACAAATCATAACCATCATTAATTTCGTTTTAAAAGCGACAATGAAAGGCATGACAAGCTGAAACGTGTCTCTCACTAGCTCGTAGGAAGTGACGAATGGCCCAACATGGCCCATTGTATAAACACAAGAGCCAAGTTACCCAACCAACTTAATCTCGGTGATCAAGTGAACGTTAAGTTTTTTATAAGTTATTCACGTGACGGGGATGTGTAGGAAGCGTTTCTTCGCTATTTCTAGTTTATTCACAGTCGGCTGCACATTGCGTTCTGTGTGTGTTGTTGGGATTGTGTAAAAAACTGTGTCTATCAGTGTTTGAAGCTGGTCTGTACTAGTTGAAGTAGCTTTTTGAGGGTTGTATAATGAAAACCTGAACGTAGAGCTCCAAAAAATGGTTTTCTAGTTGTCTTTAGGTAAGAACGAATACCTGAACAATTTTGTAACAAAACCTGAAGTTGAAATGAAAAAACACACTAAAAAATTTCATGTAAATTAGTTGCTAAGTCTTAAACTGTTTGATGGCGAAAGCAAGCTTATAGTGCTTTCTCTAATAAAAAGTTACCAGAAAAGTTAAAATACTTATTTTCAACCCTTATAAATAATTAGGTACTCCATCATCATTTATAATTTGCCATATGTGGCGAATTTTAAGCCAACATTAAAACAACTGTCGTGGAGTGATGGTATCTTCCTTATCTCAGAAGATCAATATTGTCAATCATGCTTTACACTAGCTGCCAATCATAATCACAGCACGCCTGCCTCACAGGCAAGTGATTACCCCTGCGATTTTTGCCAATCAGATAAGCAGTACACGGTGCTACCGGTACATGGTGGACATCCCACCCACACGCACAAAACGTTTTGGGAACACATTCAAAGTGCGTCCAGCTAAGCAGTGAAATTCCCCGCCGGAGTCTGTGTTTCCTGATAGCTAAAACCTGGGAGTCTTTAAGTCAAGAGTGAATAGGTTACTTCTAGGCAAGCGAGCTCCATCTTCGACCACATCATAGCTTACCATCAGGTGAGATAGTGGTCAAAAGCGTGCCTATCATTTGAAAAAAAAAAGATAAAACTTTGTTTGTAGGTACTCAGCTAAATCCGGTTTGACTGGAAGCCGACCCCAATATAGTTGGGAAAAGGCTAAGCAGATGATTGATGATTGATTGAAAACTTTGTTTGAAGGCCAATGGACTGTTGAAGATGTAGAGCTGAGAGGCCAAGTAGCAGAGAATAGACAGAAACCCAGACCCAGACAGACAGGATGCTGTTGCGGAATTGTTCAAAAGAGATACCGCGGCCCTGGACCGCAAAGGGCACTGGAGAATCACGGGTGGGCTTTAGTAAGTAAGAGTCTGACACTTCCTCCCGCTCCGTTCTGAGCAGGAGGAGTCAGTTGATGATTTCCCTTAAAAAGGTAGATGGGATGCTGAAGATTCCCTTCCATTACCTCAATAGCTGCACATACCGTCACCTGCAACTTACAATCTCAGCTCACTTGTCTTACACGCAATTGATTACCCCACACGTTACGCCACGCCACGCTCGGCGGCGCGTGTCGCTCCGCTTGCGCCCGCGCATCGTGAGTGGAATGCAGGACAAAAAGGTGGCTTCTTAGCGTAGACGGCAGGTTTCCGAGAAGAGGATTATGTGGTGGATATGGATGGATGGAGGATTTAAAGGTGTAGATGTAATCTTTTGATGATAGTGTAATGGGTCTATCTTGGAAAAGAGAGTACAAAAATGATTTCCGCTTTAAGTCAAAAGGCAGGGACAAAAACAACTCGTAAACTGCGAGTCAAGGTACCCAAGTTTGTGGTTTGACAACTAATTCACCCACATATGTCACCATGAATGTTGAGTTTTCAAAGAGTAACGTTTATCTAGACTTTGCATTCTGACTCAGCAAAACATCCATAGCAAAAATTTGATCAATTCGGATTTTTCATCCCCATCTTATCAACTTCCTGCCTTGTTCCATGTTGTTACTTAGGACGCAAAATGTTGACAATCAATTCGAAAGTCTCATAAGGGTTTAGAAAAGCTACAAGAGAAATATCTATGTGTGGATAGGTAGTTATACTTTTTTATTTTACGGATGGGAAATCTTCAAATGGCTCCTTTTGCTCTGGGCGGAGCAGAAGGGAGTGTCAGACTCTTACTGACTAAAACCCATCCCTGTTCCTAATGCCCTTTGCGGTCCAGGGCCGCGGTGACTCTTTCCGCAACCCTGGAAGGCACATGGTTAGACTGGTAGAACAGTTTCCAAAAACAGTAATTGAACTTGATATCAAGCCAAGCTTTGCAACATTTCTCTACTACATCACTTAATCAGCATGACCCCATGGATCACTGAAACCAGGACAGTCTGCCATAGAGAACGACTCGTGGCAACTGTACTTACATCTAGGAGTCGCAAGAACACGCCGTGTCTAAACACTAACTGGAACGTGCGAGTTTGTTAACTAGCCTCTATCGGTCTGGTGCAGTGGTGCTCAAAGTTTTCTTCGCTAATAAAGTGGTTAATAAATATATATAATAAATAAAGGTTAAAAAAAACCTTGGGGTTTTACAAGATATTTGGTAGGCGTAGCCTATTGAGTATAAAATAATAGAATAGAAAATATTTATTCAGCATATACACAAACTCACAGCTACTACTGTCATTTCTGTTTACTTTGTCTAACATAGACAAAGTGAACAGAAATAACAGTAGGTACACAATAATTGCGCTGAGCGCGCCCACCGAAAGGGTTACCATCTCAGCATTTGCTACGCATTTATTAGCTTTGCTATTTTGTTATAATTTAGTATGTAAATATGTAATAAACAACGTGTAACAGAATAAACGCTATGCTTGAAAATCGGTCTCAGATATTGCTAAATAGAAATCCACTGCCTTATGTATGTGCGCATAAGTCGACCAAAATGTAATGAACAGCTGTTTTTTTTCGCGAGTTCGGTGTTGGTTCTAATGTAAAAATTGTTCATAATGATGATTATAATATCCTCTTTTCAGGTATTATGCTTACGCTGTTACACGTTTTATAATAGTAATAGTGAAAAAAGAGACGATAATGCTTTTAGGGGTATTTTGACACTGAATGGCACATAGGCTGTCTATATGGTATGGTATAAGTTGACTAATGGACTTACGGACTTGAAGAATTAATTACATACACCAAAATCGTAGACCTTGTTTCTGTCATCTTTGACATAGACTAGAGTTAAGAGCATCATTAATAAAAAAAAAATGTACCTTAATTTTATCATTTTTTTTGAGGATTAATTAATTATATCGATATATATATGGTTAATAAATGCGGAATCTGCAACTGAATTATGACGCTTGTCTCGAAGGCAGCTTTAAAAAAAAAACAATTTTGAATTGAGTCACAGGAGTTAAGTACAAAAGCACGCTGCAAGAAGAGGTTGAGAGCCACTGTCCAAATAAATAGAGACATAACACTTTATGAGCACCCTGTATGTACCGTAATGTCTGTTTCTTAAGTTTTTTGCTGAAAATGAAACTAGTTCACGCAAAGAAATAATTTGTGGAAAATTGCAGTGTCGGCATGAAGAAATGAATGGAGAATTTTTTGTGTGGTCTCAATTAATGCTTGTATGCTAATTTAATCGAGATAAAGATACCTTGGTTGATATAAGTGTATGTCATTTCTATTTACAAGCCTTTTTCACTGTTATTGTGTCAATAAATGAATAGAAGCTGATCTAGTACATGTAGCTTTCATATAGATACTTATTTTTTTCCTATCTGGTTTCTCTTCAAAATACATAAATCTTTCGCCTTTTTTGTATCTATACCGTTCTCTATATAACGCAAAACTATACACAGCGATCACCAATTCGCCTGCCAAGCGAGGCGATTATGGCAACCCCCCCTCCCAATCTGGGGGAGGCCTATGTCCAGCAGTGGACGTCTTTCGACTGTGATGATGATGATGATGATGATGATGATGAGCAGCTATCTATGAAGATTTTTCTGTGGTGTGGATTGATTTCTTTTGTTTCGATGCAAAAATATTTGCCATGTCAGGTCCAGTTAATAGCAGCATCAATGGCATCGGTGGGTATACTATTTTGTATTTTTATTATTCTACTAGTTTTTGCGCGCAGCTTATAAAAAGTAATCTTTAAGGTGAATGCTCCAGGGTAGCCCGCGAAATTCAAATATTTTTATGTTTTTTGCAATTTGCCGGTCAGTGTGAAGCTGTATGTGGACCAAATACGATCCACGACCGTAACGCGTATTTATCTAAAGAATTATAACCATTTTAATCATCAATGTGATGATTAAAATGGTTATAATTCTTTATATATGTTATAATATTTGAATTTCGCGGGCTACCCTGGAGCATCCACCTTAAGCGTCTCTAGAATCCCATAATATCTATGTCTGTACCAAAAGTAATTAAATGTGTTAAGCGATTGGGGGGCGAAAGCAAATCAAACATACCTACTTACTTTCGCATTTGTACATAATTTGTTAAAATACATACAAGATTCCACAAAATGTCCACAAAAAGGCTTTCGACACACCTATAGTATTTCAATAAATACGAAACACATTTCTTTCATACTTGTCAAGCCTCTAACACTAAATCTGTTCCGCACGAGATCCACATTCAAATTGACCTGTCTACAACTCTCATCTGCCTAGCCTTTTCCCTACTATATTGGGGTCGGCTTCCAGTCAAACCGGATTTAGCCTGAATACCCGTAATTTACGCGGAGTGTCTGCCTACCAGACCTCCACAACCCATTAACTGGGTAACACGGTACTTCATGGCTTGGAGTCAGATTAACTGGCTTCTGACTATCCGTAACGACTGCCAAAGATCTACAAATGACAGCCGTGACCAACTGCTTAACGTGCTTTCCGAGGCACGGAGGAAATTCGGTATATTAAGATGGTCACCCATCCACAGACCAACCTTGGCAAGCGTTGCTTAACCTTGAAGATCAACCCGTGCGGCTGTTATTATCTAGCCACAAGCTCCTCACCTGTCTACAACTCTATATGCTTATATTACGAAACTAAATCTCTCGCTCAAAGCTCACCTTCTCAACTTGAATGATTAGCACCACGGCAAGTTACTTGCGCAAGAGTACCAATTGAATCGTTATTCCGACCGCAATCACTGTAATTGTTATTAGTATTAATACGCGACTAGTTGTTGCCTCTGGCTTCGGTTGCGTGGCCTATGGATCTTTTGGCCTTGTGGTTTGAGGTTGTCTGTAGAAGGTTGGTCGTGGAATGTACGAAGGGAAGGGTCAACTCCAGAATAAATGAAATAAAACTTTAATTCAGACTACAGTCCATAATTTAGTTAGTATTTTGGTGTTAGTAACAATGGTGGTTACGTAACTAGGTTAGTATTGTTAGTTTATATAAATGATTATGGTTAGGTATTACAAATATGAGAGAGCAGTGGTGGCCCGGTTGTAATGTCTGCGACTTACGAGTTGTAGGTCGTAAGTTCGAACCCACCCAGGCGCTTTACTTAGTGTAAATTATTTCATCACCACTGCTCTCAAAAGTGCTGAAGGAAAACACCGCGAGGAAACCGGCATGTCCTAAAACCAACAATTTGAAGACATGTGACATCTCCCAACCCGCACTGGGCCCGCGTGGTGGATAGCCCACTCCCGCTCGAAAGAGAGGAGGCCTGTGTCCCAGCTGTGGGAACAATATAGGCTGATTATGTATGTTACAAAGATCAATTTTTAGGAAAAAATATTTTTGGTCTGCTAACCCTCGATTTCCAATCCCAAATGAATTGAAAATTTGAAGTTGAATATTTGTATAACTGTACTTAAGCCAGAAAACCTGTCAAAGGTTTGAGTACTCTGGAAAATTTTTGGCAAGCCAATGTACTAACTTATACTTTAGGCTAGTATAGTCTATTTTAAGTTTCCTTCTCTGTCTCACACTGTGTCTACGTTTCTTATCCCACTCTTCTGTCGCAGGTCTGAAATAAGCATTACCTTTGTGCTCTTTTATCTGTTTTTAATTAACTTTTTAAGTTTATTGTGTGTACATAAATAAATGAATAAATAACTTAAAAACATGTCTGTGTTGGTTTTCATCAAGCACTCTTATATAAAAGTATATTTTCAACTATAGGTATGGCGAAAACGAACGTTTATATACAACAAAAATAGGAGGTTGTAACATTTCGTTCGGACAAACCTTGTCTTATGTTTAACTGATTAATACTTTATTTCTATGCGTCTTGCGGTTTATTCTTTTCTAAACGATTGTAGTCTACGGTAGATAATATTTTTCAACTGTGGACAGAAAAAAAAAACTAGCCAGCGGTCTCGGTCCCAGAGGGAATCAAGGAGGGTACGAAAGGGACATCCTTTCATAGGGTGAAGATGGCTCCTTCTTGCTGAAGCTGTTCTTTAGGTTTTGTCGAGTTTTGCGCAAATAAAATGTATGGGATTAATCCCGTAGTAACAGTTGTTTATTATAATGATTACAATAACCGGATTCGAGTTTATTTTGTTATACGTTGTAGTTCACGATTACATAATAAATTGATTGTACCTCAAATTAACTCATTACATCGGATGACCAGTTCCTGCCTGCAGCGGAACTTTTCCGTTTAAGTGGTGACTCTGCTGTTTGCCAAACTCAAGATGTTACTTAATATCTATTAGATTATAACATCCACACGCTTTCTACCAGTAAATTGGATTACAATCATTATGGTTACTTACGTAATATCAGAAAGGTTATGGAATTTTTGTAGAGGTACGGTTCTGCTAAGGAGTCTTATCTTTACACAAGGCAGTGGAGAACATTTTTAACACCATTTTTTTACTCATGCAGTATTAAAAAAAGATAGAAGCAACACGAAGTAACACACAGTTTAGAAAATCGCCTTCGCTGGTATGGCCATGTCAGAAGACGAAGCGAAGACCATGTGGTTAAAAATATGTATATTGAATCTCCCAGAACGAAAGAGAGGGAGATGCCGCCCGCCATTGACCTGGTGGACCTCCATGGATAGATCTTAAGATAGCCCAATTCGAAACAACAACCCAAGATTGTATGATTTAGCGCAGGAAAGTGAGGAAACCCGACCTCAAATAAAGGGATAAGAAGAGGAAGAAGAAGAAGTTGCAGTTTATTCGTGTTAACTTGGGCTCCAGCTGACAGGCACGACCTGACCTTGCAGCAACGCTTTTTCATACAAATAGTTTTCTACGTCGCGTCGCACCCGTCTCTAAGCCTCTATCCCGGGGACTACATCAAGAAGAGATTTAGAACAGGGAAGAAGTAAAATTTATCACATTATTTGTCTCCTTCAGGAGGCTTGGAGGCACTCTTTGCACAAGTTGAATTGGCGATCATTAACAATGCGAATATCTTACTTTCGAGCCGTATGTTAGATAATAATTAGGTATCTGGAAAAAACATGTTACTGTTTTAAACTCACAAACTTATACTTATAACAGCAGCTGAAACAAAGCCTTTTTTCCTCCACACGAAGCTCAAATGTCTGTGTACGGCTAATACTGCGACCTACGCTGGTTGGTCACACCTGCCGATTGCGGGCAGACAGTGGGGGGCAGGGGTCGGCGAGGGGAAGCACTAGGGTTGGCGGGTTCTAAAACTGAACGAAGAAAACAGCCAGATGAACCGAACTTTTGAGTAAACGTCCGGATAACTGTTATACTTTGAATCCAACTTCTTGATTTAATTTTTTTGATAGATTCGCGTTTGAACATAGTCCTCAATCTCACCCAATGGAGCAATGATGTGATCGGCAATGGAGCACGCTTGCCTAGAATTAAACATCTTCCCCTGGACTTAAAGAGCTCAGACCTCAGGTTGTAGCTATCCAGAAACATAGACTCCAGCAAGGAATATGAGAGTATTTTACTGAAAAAATCTAATTAGTCCGTTTGATAGATTATCATAAAATATTGAATACATGTTTTTTCTTTTTTCACGTAAATAAAACATGAAGACGATATAGTACGCTGTCCAATTTTTTAGGAAATCTATCCTTCCGTCCGTCCGTCCGTCTGTCTGTCAGCAGGCTGTATCTCAAGAACCGTAATAGGTAGACAGTTGAAATTTTCACAGATTGTGTATATCTATTGCCGCTATAACAACAAATAATAAAAACTAAGGTTTACTAAGGTAGGTACGGAACCCTTCGTGTGCGAGTCCGACTCGCACTTGGCCGGTTTTTATAGCTGTACCTTCGCACAGTATATAACTTCTTGCAATGCGGGGTAGGCTAAATTGCGTGTTATGTTGTCATGCGTACCTTTTATGTAAGCTAATTACCTATTTTCTAATATATAAAGCTCAAGAGTTTGCTTGCTTGAACGCGCTAATCTCAGGAACTAGTGGTCCGAATTGAAAAATTATATATAGATATATAGGCTATATATCATCACGCTAAGATCAATAAGAGCGGAGCAGACGAAGTTGCGCGGATCAGCTAGTAAGAAAATATAATGGATTTTGTCCATGTAAATCAATGAATAGTAACTATACCATTATAAAGAAAATAAGAATTAACGTAGAAAGTCTATCAAAAAGCGGACACCGTTTAATCTGTACAGATACGGCTCCAAGGCCCAACTATGTGTGTTTTTACCCAGACGGCTGGCAACCCTAGTCGGCACACGGCAGGGATGCGCAGGGGTGCAAAATATCAAGGACTAGGAGCGGAAGCGAGCCACCTGTGCACACTCCCCCCGCCCCCGGCTATGAAATAAGCGGGCAAAGTTTTGTTTTGTTTTCAATATGGAACGTTGGTTTTGTATTGTAATTGATGTGCATCATAATAAACGTGAATATAATAATACGAGTAAGTAAGCAAGCACACGTGAGAATAGTGGAGGCTCGTGTGTTTTAACTTTTTGTGGGATCTTGGGAGACTTAAAGGAACTTATAACTATAAAACTGACTTCCATAAACAAAACACTACAATGTATTAAATAACTTTAATTTCAAAGTCGGTGTTTTTGGTAGATATTTATTTGGTTTTTTGACACAAACTTCCGTAATTAAAGTTTTTTTTATACTCTGTAGTGTTTTGTTTTCGGGAGTCAGTTTTATTTTTTTGTAAAAAAAGTTTTAAAACCACAAACACAGCGTACCGGCGTGATGTTATGTTATGAACTGGTGTAAACAATCAACAGACATGCGATTTTAGAAATCCCGATCCATTTGCTGTCATTGATTGAAGAGTTCCATTGCCTAACTCCGAAGTTCTTCACCAGATCTTCACTAGATTAGAATGGGAAGTCCGGGAAAATACTTTTCCAAACAAAAAAAGAATCATCCAAATCGGTTAAAAAATGGCGAAAATATCGCTGAACAAACATTTTTCATGGGATCCCATCATCAGATTCTAACTTATACCTTCCATTATTAGCTCAGCAACATGAGATGATGATTACCAGGCACAAATATCTGAATTGCGTTAGAAATTTCATGAAAAACATTGTATGTGCCAATAAAATTTGAGGGTTTCCCTCGATTTTCATGGGATCCCATCATCAGATTCTGACTTGGTGACAATAAGACCACCTCAGGAGTACAGGCTTTCGAATAAAAATATAATTTTTAAAATCGGTCCTCAATTGGCGGAGAAATCGGTGAACATACATAAAAAAAAAATACATACAGCCGAATATAGATCCTTCTCCTTTTTAACCGACTTCAAAATTTAACCGATTTTAAAAATTATAATAGATTTGAAAAATAAATTTCGGAAGTCGGTGTTCAGAAATAAAAAAACCAAAAACACAGTCAGTGTTTTTGGTTTACGACATTAAAGTTATTTTTTACTTTGTAGTATTTTGTTTTTGGAAGTCGGTTTTATTTTTTGTAAAAAAGTTTTTTGAAGAAGTCGGTTAAAAATTACTTGCAGTTGACGATGCAAAAATGACAATTAATGGAATCGGAATGATTTATGGATGTTCGTGACCGTCAGTGAATGAAGATCTGCCTGGTCCAATTAATTAGACCTTGAAGTTGAGGGTCTTTCAGTTAAGAGTAAGGCAAGCGTGAGGCAATAAATAGTAAACAAAAAACCAACTATGAATTTGTGAGTGAATAAATGAAACTTTTGGTTAACCCGCTTATTCCCTGGCCCTATTATTAGAAAGTTCATTATAGAACGTCGGTTAAAGTTGAATGTACACTAAATGTGTGGATGGACGGTTTTTGCGAGGAATTCCTGTACACATCACTTTTTTTTTTACACTAGGTACATATTGTAGACGGTATGTGTATGAAGAAATATTGGACAGTTATTGTCACGAAGTTCCCTAGAGGAGCTCGTGGCTAAATAATAATAGCCGCACGGGTCGATCTTAAAGATTAAGCAACGCTTGCCAAGGTTGGTCTGCGGATGGGTGACCATCTTAACATACCGACTTTCCTCCGTGCCTCGGAAAGCACGTTAAGCCGTTGGTCCCGGCTGTCATTTGTAGATCTTTGGCAGTCGTTTCGGATTGTCAGAAGCCAGTAAAATCTGACTCCAGTCTTGCCAAGAAATACCGTGTTACCCAGTTAATGGGTTGCGGAGGTCTGGTAGGCAGCCGCTCCACGTAAAATACTGGTATTCAGCTGAATCCGGTTTGACTGGAAGCCGACCCCAATATAGTTGGGAAAAGGCTAGGCAGATGATGATTGTCACGAAGGTCCCTATTGTTAAGGTATTGCGTTAGGTTTTCTTGTTACATCAATTGTCTGAATAGAGACTGGAATTAGTTAACTATTATTGTATTTTTTGGTCATACATTGTGTCCAGTGTGTTGGAGTGGTATGATCAAAAAGTGGTTCCCAGAGGCTTCTATACGATCAATTTATCTGCCTATTTCCATCCATGTCATCTAACCAGATGTAGCAGTATTTAACAAGGAGGGACTGCCTTACTGACCTCCACAACACAGTTATTGGGTAACACGGTACCCCAAAGCCGTTTACGATTAGTGATAGATTCTGGCTTCTGACCATCCGTAGCAACTGTTAGAGATCTGCAAAATTATAGCCGGGAACAATGGCTTAACGAGCTTTCCACGGCACCGAAGAGTCTCAGTATGCACCAGATGATCACCTATCCCCGGACTGACCTCGTCAAGCGTCGCTTAACCTCGAATATCGAACTGTGCGGCTGGTATTACAACCATCATATGTACCACACGATTAACAACCTTTACTCCGAAGGTTACGAGGTCCCGATCGTAACATACGATTAAACAAGATTTAAAAAACATTTCGACATACTTATAATGTGACCTAATAATTTAAGTGTTATAGATACATTATGGCAGTTAACATAATTATGTGTTATAGCAAATTGTGAGCTGTGTGCAGTTTTAAATGATTATGATCGTCGGTAATGCAACTTTAATTTTAGGTTAAGTGTTTGGATCAGGCGCCTCTTTGCGTGGGGTTCTTGGATCGCTAATGTATTATGACACGCCTCCTGAAATATTGACTAATGATGACCTGGGAAAGGACCTAGGTAACCTACATGTGATCAAGGTTAAGAGTCTAATGTAGCTAGGATATGTGTGGTGAAGATTTTTGTGCGATCACATGGACTGAATATTGACGAGTGTTTGAAAAAATCTTTTGAAGAGAAAACTTCTTTAGACGCGTTGAGCACTTTTTGAGTGGACAAAAATCATGGGACTCGCGTCATCGTCACCGAACGCTTTCCATGAGCTCGATACAATTCACAAGTTACTTAGTTTTAACTTCTATCGGAAGTCCCCAAAGACTGCCCCGCATGCAGTGTTGTTTGTGACCGTTGTTCGCAACCAATGGGATGAAAATGTCGTTAAAATTACAGTTATTTATTTGAATACTGGTAAATCTAAATATTAATCAAAAAGCGGACATTAACGTTAATAAGGTGCCCATAATTTGTAACCGTTGTTTGACTCATCTGCCTAGCCTTTTCCCAACAACATTGGGGTCGGCTTCCAGTCAAGCCGGATTCAGCTGAATATGTATGTATGTAACCGTTGTTTGACTATGGATCAGAAATTCGCCAGTCATTTATTGAAATTAAGCTGAGAGTACTCTTTGAACGTCAGTTTTACATAAAGATATTCTCCAAAAACGCAACCACTTCCAAATTTTTTGGCTAAGAAGAAGTAGTGCAATCAACTCACAAGATGAAAAAAAAAACTAATAAAAAAAAAAATAAAAAAAAAACTGTATTGAAGTACATTTTTAAAATTATAAGGAGAACAAAAAATTGCAAATAGAATCAAACAGACTTGTCATGTCACCCAATAAGGCTCACTTTAGAGTAGCAATACTAAAACAGTTATTTTTTATTTCGCTATCAAATATAGATTACAATCTAACGACCTGTCACATTTAACACTTGCACTACTTAATATTGCACGTGGGTGGACATTTAAAATCATGTAACTTAAGCTGTCCGCTTACTTATCAATTCGGTTTAAAAATAACTCTTCTTTACAGAGCATGGAGACGCATTGTCGGCCCTTTCCATTCAGACTTCCAATGGCACACACGTGTGCCAACGACAAACCACAGGTTAAATAGAAAAGGGTTTTTCTGTTTAACCTGTGGTTTGAAATAAAAAAATGAAACTATTTTTTGTTAACAAAGATTGAGTAATTAATTACTCGTAGAATGTAATTGTAACAGGAATTTGATAGAAAGAAATAAACTGTTTAACCAAACTTAAACAACAATTTATTAATAAAAGGTATATATTCAATATAATATAACTCCTCCCCTGGCTCGAACAAATGTGGAGATCGTCTTGGGCATGCTGAGGATCAAGTTATTCAGCATTTCTTGGGATAACCTGTCCCATTCTTGAATAGCGGCTTCCTTGAGCTCTGGCACTGTCTGGGGACATGGCTGACGGTTCAAAATAGCTCGCCTAAGAGCATCTCAGAGGCCTATGTCCAGCAGTGGACGTCTATCGGCTGGTATGATGATGATGGTGATGGCAAATGTGTTCAGCAAACTGTGTCTGTAGTCACTGCTGGCTCGGGACGCAGACAAAGATTCCGTGGTCTGTGCCCTTCCTACACATCGGAAGCTTTGATCTCATAACAAGTTAATCTGGAAACACCCACACTGTAGCCGGGGTAATTACATGGACGATTAGGTTCTGGTTCGATTTGTAGATAATGTTATTGGTTTGCAAAGATTTCCGTATTGGTCAGTAAAAAACGTGTTTGTCACGAGAATTTCCAGCTCGGAAACATACCAATTGCTTTATATTAGTTGGGTACTATATCTAGGGCTGAAGATTGGAATGAAAATTGGAGTAATGAACTTGTATGAGGGGAACAATTTTTCTTCACGTAAAATAGCAGATCCCCTACGCAAAATATAGCAGGCTAGCTTTTGCCCGCGTTTCGTACGCGCATATTCCATTTATTCCCGTTCCTGTAAGAATTTCGGAAAATAAACTCCCCAAGGAACCTACAAGTCAAGTTTCAGCTTTCTACAACCAGCGGTTTCGGCTGTGCATTGTCTGTCAGTAACGGAAGAATTTTATATACCTATTAGAATGTTTATTTATTTATTTATTTAAACACTTTCAGCACAAAAAATGTACAGAGGCGGACTTAATGCCAAAGGCATTCTCTACCAGTCAACCTTTGGGTAATGCAGAGAATAGTCGAAAAAAAATAAAAATAAAAATAAATAATAATAATAGTTAAAAATATTTTATCCTCAAAATATAATGGAGTTTTGGTGAGGATTGGCACTTTAAAATCTACGAGTGAGAACGTACTAATTTCTTGACACGTCCGTCGCAAGTCCCGCCTTAAATCACACGACAAAACCATCCAGGGGGTCTAAAAAGGCCACAAGTAGAACCATGGGAAGTTGCGAGGTAACCCCATCACAAGTATCCTTATAACTTACTGCGGTTGCCTCAATTTGTGCTATAGAACAATTGTATGAGAAACAATTAAACATTTTTTTTTATAAATTAGGATCACAATAATATTATTTGATCTGTATACAACAATCTGTCAAATTACATTCTCATCTTTATCGCTAAAGCATTTGGTTCAAAGTTGATTGGGAAAATTTGACTGTCTCGGGTAGCTTGATGTGCTGGCTGCTTCTACATGAGTGACCTTGACCTTTTTGGACCCGCAATAAAAACTACATTTTGCGTGACACACACACTGATCAGGATAGAAGAAAAGCTTCAAAATCGTGCAACTACGCTGTTTTTCTTTGCGTTAGTTACATTTTCTCACAAATCTTGTTATTTAAGTAACATCTTTTCATATAGATTTGTGCTAGTGATCAAGTACCTTATCACTATAATTCTGCTAATTTTAAACTAACCGTTTTCTTGCCTATCGAAGATGAACTTTCATCTGTACCAATTAAAACACAGATGTAGTAATTACTAACTACCTTACACCTTTACTTCTCAAAGGCCGCAAACTTCATCAAGAACAAGAATCCACACATTTTTTCTCCTATTCCCATTTTATCTGATATTTACAGCTAAAATGTCAGTCTACTAATCATGGCATTATCTCAAGGTGTAAACAAGTATCAATTATTTTAACTAGCAGTTAAGAAGATAAAAGATCACGAAACAGTTAGTGATTAAATACAGTACTGTTAAAAATAGTTATTATGATAGATCTCTTGATAATCCGGAATATGCTTGCAAAAGATACGAGTATGTTTAATTTTATATAAATAAACGTGTGTGTGTTGTCCTAATTTTTAATCAAAGCAAGGTGATATTTATTATTCTTGCTATTACTAATTACTAATATTATAAATGCGACAGACAGAGTTACGTCTGTCTGTCGCGCTTTCACGCCAAAACTACTGAACCGATTTCAATGAAATTTGGTACAGAGATAGTGTAGAGTCTGAGAAAGGACATAGGCTACTTTTTATCCTGGGTACGTATGTTCCCTAGGGTAAGGCTAGTTTATTATAATTATACTTTATTGTACATCTCATAATAAGAACAGGACAAACATTTATAAAGCAAGTGTACAGTGGGCGGTCTTATCACACAAGGCTATCTCTTACAGACAACCTTTGAATGGACTTAAGGAAAGGAGATAGATTTAGGGCTGTCAGATACGGTGTTATGGTGGGGGTGTGTGATATTAAAAATCTGTTTCTAGTTTCTACCCAAGGGAACCTACATCTATACTAATATATAAAGCTGAAGAGTTTGTTTGTTTGTTTACTTGGTTTTTATGGATTGGATTTGCGAGGAGAGACGTAACGGAATGGAGATCTGAAAAGTTTGGGGGAGATTGGCAACAGAAGGCGAAACAGCGGGAGGAGTGGAAGGCCGTGGGGTAGCCCTTAGCCCAGCTGTTGGACAACTATAGGGAAAGATTATTCTTTCCGTTAACGGTATTCGTAGATTCAGCCGAAGTATTTCTCTTTAAATAATTGTTCTTTTCTGGCAATTTGTTTATTTTATATGATATTTCCAATGGATAGCTAGTCATTAAAAGTTAAGTAATTAAAATATACATACATATCTATTAGCTATTCTATGTATATTGGTTAACTATCTAATGCGTTAATAACATTGCCCTCTTTGCAAATTCGTTGCAGTTAGCTAACAATACTGTTGGGATCGTAAAATAATCGTGAAATTAATACCCGTAGTAATTAATGTATTAACCAAAATATAGACAAGCTAAATGGTTTATTATTTAAATAGTTATTGTCTACTTAGTATTTAACTTCTTTGACCTAATGACACACATGGAAAGTGCAGTTTCTGTCTGTATTTGAGCCGTTTGATTCCTGATTAAAGTAATATAAAATGAGAGGTTCTGAAATTGCATATGGCTCAAATCAGAACTATCATTAAATGAAAAAAAAAAGAAAAGTGGTCAAAGTCAAAAACGTTTATTTCAATTAGGCCATTAAACGGCACTTTTGATCGTCATCATTACATTTAAAATAACATAGTGACTCTACTATCTATTCGGAAGGGTACATTCTTATGGAGAAGAACGGACAAGAAACTACATATTTACTGTGGTATACAAAACTATTGTTAATATGTGTGAGGACCATGAACCTAGAGTATGCTGAGGTAGACTTATAAATTTTCTAAATAAGTACATGGTACTCACATATTTACAAATATTGGAACCAATGAAGTTAAAAGTCACTGGAGTTTACGTGTGTTCAGGGCCCCAAGTCTGCTATTACAATAGTGTCAGAATGGTCGATCACTGATCTCATAATTGTTGATTTTGACAAGTTTGGTAATCTACTAACATAATAGTGTGACTATGACTTTCCAATGATCAATCACAGACAGTCCACTGAACGAAATGGCATAAAATGACAGACGTATGCGGTAATCTGCTAAAATTTTGACAGTTCCATCGATCAGTGACCTACCATTAGAACGTAATTGTGTAGGCATTGCTTTTCCAGTCACTGTGCCCAGGATAAAACAAGAATAGTGTGGAATCCAGCAGAGCATGCCTATCGAGCGGTCGGCCCGTTTTGGTGCCCTGAAATCGCGAGACATGGCCGCGGCTGACCACGAAGGAGTTGGTGGGCCGACTTGCAAGTCTTCGGGAACTGGGAACAAAGGAGAAAGGCCTTTGCCTACCAGTGGGACAGTTCAGGCTCGGTATTACAGTGAACTGTGAAATAGATCCTGCTTAAAATTTAGTTATAAGTTACTAGCGGACGACACTCCGTTTCACCCGCGTAGTTCCCGTTCCCGTGAGAGTACAAGGATAAAATATAGCCTATGTTACTCCATGATAATGTAACTATCCATTGCTGAAAGAATTTTTCAAATCGATCAAGGAGTTTTAAGTTTATTCGTTACATACAAAAATACAATACTTTCTTCTTTATAATACTAGTATAAAAGTATAGATTTAACAATAACAGCCGCACGGGTCGATCTTCAAGGTTAAGCAAAGCTAGCCAAGGTTGGTCTGTGGATGGGTGAACATCTTAACATACCGAGTTTCCTCCGTGCCTCGGTAAGCACGTTAAGCTGTTGGTCCCGGCTGTAATTGAAGATGTTTGGCAGTCGGTACGGATTGTCAGAGGCCAGTAAATCTGACTCCAGTCTTGCCAAGAAGGACATTGTTACCCTGTTAATGGGTTGTAGAGGTCTGGTAGGTAGCCGCTCCACGTATAACACTGGTATTCAGCTAAATCTGGTTTGACTGGAAGCCGACCCCAATATAGTTGGGAAAAGGCTAGGCAGATGATAAAAGTATAGATATAAAATAAGCAAATTCCTTGTGGGGTCTTAGTTTGAGCTCCTTGCTTGTAGTCTTAAAATGCAACAAAAAAACTTACGCAAAAAACTAAACCTAATAGAATTCAGTCTATGCTAATTACAATCAAATAGAAGAATGAGGAAGCTAATTTTATTAAGGAAATAAGCACAACTAAAGATTAGGTACCAGACCATATTTGGGTCACTTGATAAGGTCAAAACTATCATGTTCTTGTACCACAAGTGGGTGTTTAATATCTTTTGGTTAGCCTGAATGTTCTTATTGGTCATTTATGGGTACATGACCATATGCATCAGCGAGCGGCCATGTTTCTTTAAAAGGATTTAGTATACAAACAAACTGCTTTTCTGAATGAATACGATTTTGTATTGAATGGGATTCTTTCATTTATAAAGTGAGCTAAACTCGGATTTCGTAATAATCTGCAAAGCTGCAAACATTCGAAACAAATGTTTGTGGTTTTAAACCTACTTCAAAAAAAGGAAGTTCTCAACTCGGTTATTTTGTAGGGTTCGTTTAGGCAGAATTCTACATTCTCGGTCAATGAGAGCTAGTATATTCCAAGTAAAACGTTTTCTTTTTTAATTGTTATCGTATACTTACTCGTAAATAATCACTTTGAAGCATTCTCTCCTACGAATGTTACAGAGTCTCAACCAGGGTTTCGGGGTGGAATCGAATGATTGTGAAAATCTCTGCTGATTCCGAAAAATCTTTCTGAATCATGTGTTAGCTGGTATTCTACTGTTTAGCTTAAACCTGCGAGTTTTCGTCGGCACACGGGTGTGCCATTGGGCGTCAACTGAAATTGATGCATAATGGCATCCCACATGCCATACCAAATCACGCAGTTTAAACTTATTTTCTTTAAAAAATGCAATGTTTAATATCCTATGGCTCCGATCGACCAAAAAACATGGCGGCCGTCGATTTTTCACAATAAACCTATTCAATAGTTGTTGCGTCGCGACGGCAACTGCGTCCAGATGATCACAGGTTAAACATTTTTAGAACATTATTTTATAATAACGAACCTTGTGTTTTCTAGTTATTAAAGAAGTACTTAGTCGCTTGCGTCATTTTTATTTCTAGGCAAGCGTGCTCCATCTTCGACCACATCATCGCTTACCATCAGGTGAGATAGTGGTCAAACGCGAGCCTATCAATAGTAAAAAAAAAGTCAATGTTACCTACCTATAAGCGCCAGATAAATGTGCAATAACGGTCATTGACACACATTTATTGACTTTCTTCATAGGTATCAAAAACAGAAACAAAGACATGAAGTTGTCCTGAATCAAGATCTACTCGTATCTTGATCCTTTACGTTATCGGGTAGGTAATGAAAAACGGTTCATAATTTATTTTCCGGGTATCTACGAAGGGATATTAGAGAAAGGTCAATGTACTTTATTGCAAGTTTATCTGGCGCCTACTATATAGATACGACTTTATGGTTCTTCAGTTTTAAGGCATAGCACTTATTTTATCTTCAATATTCATGTCGGTTATGTAAATCAGAAGGTAAGAGCTGTTATTACGCTTCTAAAATTGTGTGAAATTGTGGCTCATATTCCATAATGATGGGGAACAAATAAAATGCACCATGTTACAGACAGACTCAATGAGAGCTATTTTTGTAATAAATACCTTATTTGGAGTGAGGTTTAAGTCATAAGCGACTGCAATTTCATTTTATCAGTGCATGGTTTTTGATACAGCATAATGACGCCGTTAAATTGTTATCTAGATAAGCATAGTCCTCAGATGAGAGACTTTCGAAAACATAGGATTTAGCGTCATAAACTGATTATTAAATTATTAAAATATCACTGAAATCATTCTAAAGATAAGCGCAAGAGAATTTAGAGAATGATGATTTAATTTTTTTGTCTCTTCAAATATTGAAAGAATATCGGAGCTACTTATGCCTAGCAGTTGAATAAAAATAGTTGTTGATCTTCTTTCTGTTACGAAAATAAAACTTTGTTCCACCATGGAAAAGGCTCTTAGGATAAACTGTTTGGGGGCCAGAAATTTAGGGTTCCTATGAAAGTATCCTTACCCTCCAGAAAGCTCTTTTTAGCTTCAACTTATCGGAGTGTCATCATCATCTGCCTAGCCTTTTCCCCACTAAATTGGGGTCAGTTTCCAGTCAAACCGAGTTAATACTGAATACCAGTGTTTTACGTGAAGCGGCTGCCTACCAGACTTCCACAACCCATTACTGGGTAGCACGGTACTTCTTGGTAAGTGAAGTCAGTTTACTGGCTTTTGACAATCCGTAATGACTGCCAAAGATATACAAATGACAGCCGGGACCAATGGCTTAACGTGCTTTCCGAGGCACGGAGGAAAGACGGTATGACGGTATGATGGTGGAGTGTCAAAATAATTTAAATAAAAAAATGATAGAAAATACCCAAGAGTTGCCAGGTAACCGTTTAAGCGTCTAACTTAGACCACAGCTCACCATGTTACCTGAGGTCTACTTAAGCACAACAAAGGATCGCATGCGTCATGCGCACTCGGAGAGGAGGCTTGCCCGGCCTCACTTAAGAACACGCGAGCTCGCTTAATTCCAACTTAATTTACTTACAGAGAACTTAAATTAACAGCGAATGCAGGAGGATAAAGGGTAAAAATACTTTGAAAAAAGATTTTTGTGGCAATTAGAAACATATTTTTGTTTAGATAATTTTACGGTAGACTAGTAGCAACTTCGTCTGCGTCACAATTTTCATTACTGCTCCGTTCCTATTGGTCTAAGCGTGATAATACATATAGCCTATGGCCTTCCTCGATAAATGGGCTATCTAACACTGAAATAATTTTTAAATCGGACTAGTAGTTCCTGACATTAGCGCTTTCAAGCAAACAAACAAACTCTTCAGCTTTATATATTAGTATAGATAGTGCCTGAGTTTGGTAGGAGGTTGCCAGAGTCTGTGTTTCCTTATAGCTCTTGACTTAAGGACTCTATTCTTTAAGTCCAGAGTGGTTCTGAATAGGTTCTTCGTAAGCGTGCTCTACCGTTGACCACATAATTGCTTTCCATCAGGTAATATTGTGGTCAACAAACGCGAGCCTAAAAAAAATAAAAAAGCAAGATGTCACATTTATCGTGTTAAAATAAGAAGTTTGGCTTTAACACAAGAAGTTGGGCTTAAAATGAGAAGGTGGGCTTAAACTCAAGTTATTTTTCTGGTTTGAAACGAAGCTGTCAATGTATATGCTCACGAGTAATGTCTTGCGAAAGCTACATGGTGTTATTATAAAACCGAACCCAGGCAGGCGCTTTACTTTGTGTAAATTATTTCATCACCACTGCTCTCAAAACGGTAAAGAAAAACATCGTGAGGAAACCGGCATGTCCTAGAACCAATTCAAAAACATGTGAAATCTACCAAACCGCACTGGGCTCCTGTGGTGGATTACGGCCCACTTCCTCTCACCGAGAGGAGACCTGTGTCCCAGCAGTGGGAACATTATAGGCTGATTATGTATGTTATGTTATGTATAAAAACCGTAGCAGATTAACATTATGTGTTATTTATCTAAAGCTAATTTTGAACATAATTGATTTTCAAACATGACCGATAGATAAAGTTTCACCACACAAAAGATGGCTTGAGACCTTGTCCATTAAAAAATGATAATTTTGTAATTTTTTTCTACTTAATCACTGTTCAATGTTGGGAAAAGCCCTCCCTAAAATCTTTGTAGGCTCTCTTCTCCCGTAAATCTATTGATCAATAGCTGGATCCGCCACACAGCGCCATCTATGAAATAGATCACGAACTACTCAACTTAAGTGATCCACGTGTGACGTGAGCGTAGACAAAGATCTAGTGTTTAGTAAGTAAGTTGTTCTTGACACCAATGTTCTGTACTGAACGTTTTGAGGTTAGAAAACTGCAAGTTCTTATGTTTATATGGTCGTGTTTATCTCGGCAACCAGTAGCTGGATTTTGAAGTGACTTAGGTACTTTGAAGAACAGTTTAAAGTTCTAACTTAGAATTAAGTAAGGAGTTATGATATTTTATGTAGTATAAATTAAGTTATAATTGCTTTTTCATTCGCTTATTTTCCTGCTAAATCCTTACTTCTAATAAAACTTACTTTCATAGTACTCATAGTTAGACGGGGATCCCAAAATCCCTCTTCTTCTAGGATCCAGCTTGTCTAACTTATAATACACAACACAAACACAACAAAACACCGAAAATCACAACACAATCACACTGAAAACTAAAAAAAACACACTTTTTTTCAGACACAAAACTAAATCAACTCACAAGGCAATTAAAAAAATTCTTTCGAGATTATTTTCGATACTTTTGACGTAAGTACAAGGTTTTCCCGGTTTAAATACACGTATGTTCATTGAGGCTGTGATTTTGATCTGAGATAAGTTTTCTGATCACGCACGGTACGTCTGCCGATGTGGACTGCTCAATGCCGACTCCTGCGCAGGCACTGTGTTGCACTGTGTCAGGTGGAAGCCTTATGTTGGAGGCTTTTTTTGCTCGATTTTTTTGTTTGAAGTTATGAAAGTGATGTAATTTTTGGTTTGGTTCAAGATGTGAATAAAATATTGTTATAGCATTTTATGAAGGTCAGAATTATTATAGTAGGTGAAAGTAACCAAAACAAACATAGGGTTAATTTAAAGTCTAGTTAAATTTTTTAACTAGACTAGTAACACTCTTTTACCTATGGGCTTGGTCATAAACAATGGCTAAACATGTTTATGTCACAAATAATACATGTTTTTAAATATAGTTCATGTTCTAAGCTCAAATACCTCACAAAGAATCCTTAAAAATTTCCAAAAAATCGACTGCGTCTGCGCAGCTGGAAAGCGTCAAAACACTATGATATCTCTGTCCCACTCTAACACGCATAAATTAGATTCGTGTGCTTTGTGCATCCTGCTTGCACGTTTTTTGTTGAAGGATGCGTGAATTAGTAAAAAATTAGACGGTTCCAAATGATAGGATGTGGTGTCCCGTGTTCAATGAGGTAAAAAAGGTTAATCAAGGGGTGGGTACAACGTCAACCAAAATGGAACAATAAGTTCTAGAAGCTAAGGTTCCATTTAGCTTGTACTTAGATAGTCATGGTGTTAGCTTTTACAATGTTAACTGTACGATAACCAGGATCATAAGAAGCTGTTAAATAAACATTTGTGTACTGAGTGCTAGACTGGGGTTTGTCGGAAACGAACTGAAGCAGCAAAAAACTTATCACCATAAGGCAACTAGGGCTATTCCAAGTATTTACCTCTTCCGAGAATTGATCCCGGGTTCTTTGGCCAAGTCAACGATCGCAAATGGTAGTCTTTCAGTAAACCATGTTTTAGATGCCGATGGAAATTTTTCCAGTACCTAGAAGTATTTTTCTTTGTATGTCGAACATTATATAACATATAGCGGACAAATATTAAATCACTACATAATACATATAAAACAAAGTCGCTTCCACTGTCTGTTTGTCCCTATGCATGCTTAGATCTTAAAAACTACGCAACGGATTTTGATGCGGGTTTTTAATAGAGTGGTTCTCGAGGAAGGTTAGTATATAATTTGCACCCGTGCGAAGCCGGGGCGGGTCGCTAGTTAAATGTAATATATGAATATAGAAACAAAACATAATTCAAAACAAACTTCACTCCCATCCTCCCATAAGTAAATTAATGTAAATCAATCGAAGTTCTAATAAAGACAATTCAAAGAACCGATGGCCGTGTGAAGTGTGCTTGGTTATTTAATTTTCATATTGCATACTGACCGAAATACGTGGAACCGATGGCCGCAGCCGTGACTTGGTTCAGGTATACCGCCTGATCGTGCACTGACCCTTCGATTGACAGCCCCTGAGGTTCTTGGCGTCCCATTTTCTGTGAAAACACGAACGGAAAGTATTTTTATTTAGCCTTTTCATTATTGAGTACAACGCCATCTATGAAAGATACGCTTTACTAGTTGAGCTGAGTGGCGTGTTAATGAGAAAGGGACGAATTAGTTAGATATGACATAGATAGATGTCACTACATGTAGATGATCAAAAGGGTGAAGATTACTAAATTGGTACGGTTGATGAGCATAATTGATACGGTTAATTAAAATTAAAAGCGGAATTTATAAGAGTCCATTGTTCGCGTTTCGTACAAAAAGATGGAAGATAAAAATTGTTTATTTACCTGTATATCACTATTGTCTTTGTTTTTTTGTTCTTGGTTCAAGTTGATGTTTTTTGTTTGCATTTTCTCCCATCCGGAGCCGTGAGCCCCAACTGTGAATTAAAAATTTTAATGTCTTTATATTATACTTTCTAACTAGCGTTTTGTATTAACTAGGCGATTTATCAATTCCCACACTACTTTAGTTTATATTGTTGTTATCACAGAACGAATACGAATTATTTTTCTTCAAATGCTTTCATTAAAGTCAAGATCGAACTCCATTGTCCATTAAAAACGAAATAACAGTGACTAAAATTACAAATTCTATCAAAAATGTATACTAATACTAGCATTTGCTCGAGACTTCTTGCGATCATATCCCGTTATTTCCCGTTCCCGTTGAAATTTCGGGAGATCGTCTGTTAATGCTCCTCTACGGAGTGTTGGGAAGCTACATGCCAAATTTCAGCTGCGCGTTTTCTGTCAGTCAGTCAGTCATTTACTCAGTAACGGAAGAATTTCATATGTTAGGATTATAAAGCTGAAGAGTTTGTTTGGTTGAACGCGCTAATCTCAGGAAACACTGGTTCGAATTCAAAAAATATTTTAGTGTTGGATAGCCCATTTATCGAGGACGGCTATAGGCTATAATATAACATCACGCTACGACCAATAGGAACGCGATAAGGCCGCCGATTGTATATTATTTTAGTTTAAGATATTCTTTGTTTTTTCTTTTTTGGTGTACAATAAAGCATATATAAATAAATATAAATATAATAGGAGCGGAGTTGCGAATAATTAAAAATGTGACGCTAACTGATGCGCGGGTCAGCAGGTAGTCTCATTCTCATACAAACGAAATGAAACACCTCAGACTAAAATTAGAAATTCTATAAAAAATGTAGAACAAACTGCGAATTTTTCCCATTAATATTTTAGCAACAAAGTAAGTTTTTTGAACGTAGTCGGCGACTCGCAATATGGAATTATAATGGCAAAGTAAAAGTTAAATAAGTCAAAGATGTTAAAATAACCAGAGCAAACTGGAACCCGTTCAATATAAACTTTGTATTTCTTTCAAAGTGAGGGTAGATGAGTAAACAGGGACTGCGAAACGAAAGTAACGACTTTTTGTGACCATCTTGTTACCAGACTGGAATGATTTCAGAAGGTACACTTCGTCCAAAAAGACTGCTGAGGGAAAATTAATTCCTTCTATTTTAGTCCTTATACACCAATGTGTATAAGGGTGCCTGTCCATTTGCGCGGGGCCAGGCAGTGGATCAATCATGTGAGTCAAAATGTCAGTGGCTCACGTGGTGCGGAGATTTTAACAATTCCATTGGTTAAATTTTTTCCGTTATTCCTCTTCGCTGCCTCGCTCTGCTGCAATGGACAGGCACCCTAAGGACCGTATCCATCACTCGGTCGTTTTGAATTTAATAAAAAGCGCCTGAATGATTTTTTTTAAGACTTTTCTAAAAATGAAACCTAGCTAGATCGATTTATCGCTCCCGAAACCCACTGCACACTAAATTTCATGAAAATCGTTGGAGCCCCGATCCGATTCCGAGATTCAGATTATAGATATTCAACAATTGCTCATTCTCGTAGATAGATAAATGTAGAATCAAATTAAGCAAAATAGTTTGGAAAATTCATTATTCGGAAGACAGATTCCCATGAGCAAAATCGCCGAATTTCCATACAAACTACTCGTTTCGTCTTCCATCAAAGCTGGCCGGTGCTTCTTAGCTGACTGCCCTGAGAAAAATCACCGAAACAAACTCAGAAGTCAAAGTCACCTTTAAATGAAATGGTCAAATAATGGTTCTCATTGAAACATGTCGGTTAATGTCTGAGGTCTTTTGAAGAAAGGACCACACAGATTGGATTTGACCAGTCCAGACAGTGAAGCATTTGTCAGTTATGGTGAAGGTCAATTAAAACTTTAAGGAGCTCAACGATTAAAACTAGAGGTTTATTATCAAGTATGTAGGTAGTAAGTACCACTGTCAGGGTTGCGGAATCTGTTCGAAAGAGGCACCGCAACCCTGGAACTCAAAGGGTACTAGGAGGAACACGGATGGGTTTTAGTAAGTAAGAGTCTGACACTCACTTCTGCTCCGCCCAGAGCGGGAGGAGTCATTTGATGATTTTTTATCCATAAAAAAAAGGTAGTAGGTACCAATAAGGTGATGCCAGTTGGTCTTCTAGAAAGTTCTTGTTTAGAAGTCCAATCGTAATATTTGAGGAGTTTTGAGTAACTTTTGTGTTTTACGAGAGAATTCAAAGATATTTTAACCTTGGGCTGTGATTAAAAAGAAAAGTTTGATGTTATTCGGACTTTTCTGAAGAAAATCCATTTCTTTAGGTCACCGACTTTTACAATGTTCTTTAAAAGAAACATTTCTTTTGATTAAAGTTTTATGAGTTATGTTTGATTTTCATCATCTAAATATCGGCCTTTTCCAGCGACTTCAAAACGTAGGCGTTTTAGTCAATCAAGAAATTGTAAAAACTATGTAATTCTGATAAAAAAATGCGAACTTCAGCCTTCTTACCATAAATTGCCAATGTCATCTTGATTACCTACACTGTGGAAGAGGGACGGAGCTATACAGGATGAATAGCACTATCCTATTTTCACAACAGAGTCAATCATTGCGATGGCATTAGCACGTTACAGTAGGGGAGCTGATTCATATCATTCTGTGGTAGTTAACATTATTATAAACTCAGATTAAAGATGTTCTATTGAGATTATGCAATTTTTTTTAGTGAGGTCTTCATTAAAAGACCAGTCTAATGTAATGATGCTTTTTTTTTTGCAAACCGTACCGTACGTGGACTGACAAAAAACTTTTTTACAAAAAAATAAAACCGACTTCTAAAAACAAAACACTAAAAGTAAAAAATAACTCTAATTTCGAAAGTCGGTGTTTTTGGTTATTTCGTTTTTGAACACCGACACCGGCGTAGTGTTGCCCAAATGCAAGAACAAGACGAGACTTAGCCAGTCTTGGTCTTGGTCTTGCGCCAATACACCTGGTCTTGGTCTTGGTCTTGGTCTTGCGCTCCCAGTCTTGGTCTTGGTCTTGGTCTTGCAGCAAGAGTTGCAAGTCTTGCAATTACCTATTAGTCTATTACTATTTATTAAAGTTTACTTTAAATCTTAGAAAAACGTATTAGAATTGGAACATTGTGAGCTTGAATTAACATAGCCATAGTAAAGATCAAGCAGATTAATAAATAACTGAAGATTTGATAAGAAATTCGAAAAATCAACTGACCTATACAGGGTGTCCGGGACATCGTAACGCAAACTTCGCGAAAAGGCTACACCTGATGCCACTAATCAAATTGTGGAAGTCATTAATCTCGCTAATGATCGGTTACAGAAATTGTCATTTTTTGCGTCTCATAGAATTCCTAAGCGTACCTACCTATACACCGAACTGTTACACCTAACTACTCAGTGAAATAGCGCTAAGTCCTAGCTGCAAGACGCAAGAGTCTTGCAGGCTATGTCTTGTTCTTGCTCAAGTCTTGCACGGTCAGTCTTGGTCTTGGTCTTGCTAAAAATACGCGGTCTTGTTCTTGGTCTTGGTCTTGCAAAAACGCAAGAACAAGACCAAGACTGCAAGACCAAGACTGAATTTGGGCAACACTACACCGGCGTGATGTTATATTACGAACTGGTGTAAACAATCAACAGACATGTGATTTCATAAATCCCGATCCATTTGCTATCATTGATTGAAGAGTTCCGTTGCCTACCTCCGAAGTTCGTCATCAGATCTTCACCAAATTAAAATGAGACCAGTCCGGGGAAATACTATTCCAAACAAAAAAGTCATCCAAATCGGTTAAAAATTGGCGAAAATATCGCTGAACAAACATTATTCATGGGATCCCATCATCAGATCCTGACTTATACCTTCCATCATCAGCTCAGCAACATAAGTGGATGATTATCAGGCACAAATATCTGAATTGCGATAGAAATTTCATGAAACACTTTGTATGTACCTATAAAATTTGAGAGATTCCCTCGATTTTCATGGGATCCCATCATCAGATTCTGACTTGGTGACAATGGGACCACCTCAGGAGTATAGGCTTTCGAATAAAGAAATAATTTTTAAAATCGGTCTACAACTGGCGGAGAAACATGCAGCCGAACATAGAATCCTCCTTTTTGAAAAAGTCGGTTAAAAAGCTGCGAACCTCGATTCAATTCTGTATTTCTTAAAATTAATCAGATAAAATATGAAATTAATGTGATGAGTTCATTTAATAAAGGCTAATAATAGAATTTTGTAGATACATATTACTCGCATAGCAACAAGTCCAAAGAGCCCTAGGATAAAGAAAAAAATACGCGAAATTATTACAAAAGATAGATTAGAAGAACAGGCATAATAAAAATAATAAATGTATTATATCTGGCCCGCGGCTGATTTATATTTTCCCAGTCTCCCGTTTTAATATCTTTAATGTAGGAAATATTTTATCTCCTAATGTAAAGATACTCTCAAACAGAATTTTCAGTTCGGTGGGCAAAGCGAAAGGTGATTTAAAGTCTTGGTGATATTTGTTTCCCTGGTGTGATAAATTACGGCGACACAATGGAAGGTTCCGTCGAAGTGAAGGTTACTCCATTTTCAGAGATGAATGAAAAGTGATCTTTGAAATTCATCCTGAAGGGTCAGATTTAATGACGCAATTATGAAGCATCCTGGAAGATTTAGATTTCAATATTTCCGACATTGTTTTTTACGGTCGAGATCTAATTCCCAGGATTTTAATACTGAGCTGGCAAAGGCTTTCAATTTAATCGAATAAATTTGTATTTTTTGTACTGTCTCAAATAAAGTTGAGTGAATAAATTAACTGATGGCAATTGAAATTGCGACGTACAAGGAATCCCCATTTTGGTGATCTAAAACCGTGAAGCGGTACCTTTTTTTTTAAGGTTGTGAAATCATCAAATGACTCCTCCCGTTTTGGGTGAAGCAGGAGGGAGCGTCAGACTCTTAGTGACTAAGAACCCATCCGTGTTCCTCCTAGTGCACTTTGCGTTCCAGGGCTACGGTACCTCTTTCGAACAGGTTCAGCAGCTCCAGCAGGCACTTGCCCTAGCGGGCCCCGTCTTCTGTGCTGACATCTCTTTGAGGCGCGCGAGGATCGCAGTTCGCCGCCGACCCGGGTCTGGTTCTGATCAGACGGCGAACCACCCAATGCTCGCCATCCGCAGGCCCGCGCCTACGGCGGCCGGGAATTGTCTTGCGACTCCCGACGCCTGGGGCATCTTCTTCTGTTGCAGCGGCTGGGTTGTGAGGTTTCCCTCTCTCTCACACGTTCGGACTCCTCCTTTGCTAGCATTACTGCTTCGCAGAGGGAGGTGACCTTTTACCATGGCTCCTCGCTGCGGACCATAGATTGAACCAGGGCCGATCGCGAGAGGTCGCCGCAGCCGATCGCCTCGACGAAGACCCGGCGGTGCTCCGCCCAAGCATGGCAGACCACCACCGTATGCTCCACCGTGTCCTCCGGGCGACCTTCACAGTGTTGACACCCGGGCGTGACCTCCCGCCGAATCCGAAACAGGTATCTCCCGAATCAAACGTATCCGGTGAGAACCTCCGTCAGGTGGAAGGTGAGGACGCCGCGCGCCGTGGCACCGCTCCAGCCACTTCTCAAAGAGGGGACTTATCGCTTGGATTGTGGCGTGCCCAGTGAAGCCGTACCTACTCTTATTAAACTGTCGCGGTCAATATGCCCAGGTGGTTGGTACCATGGTTGAGGGTGGTATAGGGGGCATGCAGAAACAATAGGTGGCAGCACAGAAGTGTTGATGTCAATTGAAAAGTTCCGAATTCACAACACTAGATGGCACAGTCCTCTATGTGAATGTTCCCTTAAAGGACCGTGTAGGAGCCTTAGGTGGCAGCACAGATGCGTCAAATTCAAGTTTTTATAAGGAAAAAGTTCCGAATTTTTAACACTACATGGCACAGTCTTGCCTTGCACGTTCCCTAATATTTATGTAGTTGTCTGTAACCACAATATGCCTGCTAGTTTGTTTGCAGTAATCTAACGACTCTGATAAGTTGACAAGATGAAAATGTTCTGAAATGGGACTGTTACATGCTATTTTTGTCCAAAAGACTACAAAACAAATCATGGAACTGTCACCATCGCCACCAATATTGAAAAACTACGAAACAATTCACTGATTCAAGACAAAACAATCGATAACAATGAATCATCATTGTTCGAATAAACCTCAACACCGCAACATCCTGTGAAATATTCTGTGAGTATGATACAATTGGAGTTTTTGTACTTTTTGTTGAGCTATGGCGTTTCCGATCAGTATGGTTTGTTTTGTGGTTAAAATAACTTGCAACAACTTGCTTCTTTTGTTGCAACTATGTAATCTTTTCATGCGCGGAAACATTTTCTTTCTTATTTTGAAATTCATTATCCTCTTGCCCTTATACCATTTTATTTTGTTCAGGTCGGTTCAACTTGTTTTGTTCTTTGGTACCTCGAGTTTGACGTCATCAATAGGCACCTTCTTTCTTCCAATATTGCCTTTCACACCATTCATTGTTTCTTTAGTCTTCTTCAATACTTATTGTTGGACATCGATATTAATTATTACTCAACACTCGCTCAACTCAGGACAAGTTCTTTATTTATGCCCATACCATTCCCATATCACCGATTACAAGTATCAGACTTATAAGTTTCAAATTTGTTATTTTCATGGTTGCCAATTTGTCATGGTGTGTTTGTAGAATTCAGTAGAAATTTTATAATTTGTTACTATAAACTAAACACTGCATCCTGATTATGGTTTTCTGAAGATAATATTCCAGAATGAAATTGATCTGTTAAAACCTATTTTACTAACCTTTATGTCAGTTTATTTCAAAGTGTTACACATGATCTTTTCGTTATTCAAACAACTTTCAGAAAATATCGCTCGTTCTAAATTAAATTGACCTTACGTGAAGAGACTCCAAGATAATCGATCTCCAATACATTCCATTTCACATAAGTGGATAGCACCACAGTTACCAATTACCATCTACTTAACGCAGTGAAACCGATCACAGATGAGAGATTAATGCACATACATTATTATGCGTTCTCTTGCACATAGCTGTGGTACATAGTAATCCTATATATGGAGTAAAGTCGTGACTTGAGGTCCTAGTGTAAATGTTAAACTGAGTTTACAATTTGGTTTGGTTATTATTTGCCTACTAACCTATATGGTTATTTCTGTGGTAGAATTTGGAAAGGAAAAGTGTTTGGATTAATCTAGTATTTACTTTTTCTAGTATGAATGCTAGGTTCGAATTTGAATGTTTTAGGAAACTATTCATAGTACAGTCTGTGACCAACATTATCTAACCCACTTGACTATTAGCAAATAATAGTAAAGTGGGTGAGATAATGTTGGTCCCAGACTGTACGTACAGCTAAGGAGTGGAATTCCCTGCCGGAGTCTGTGTTTCCATCAGGAGCTACAACCTGGGAGTCTTTAAGTCAAGAGTGAATAGGTTGCTTATAAACAAGCGTGATCCATCTTCGAACACATCATCGCTTACCATCAGGTGAGATAGTGGTCAAACGCGTGCTTATTAAGTATGTTTTCAAAAGCAAAATGAGGGATTAGAAACATGTTATTTGTTGGTATATAATTGGAATTGTGTACAGGTTGAGTATTGTACTGAGAGGCCAGGGAGCGTTCCTTGTATTGCTAGAGGCTTCGAGACCGAATTCCAAACTTCGAGATCCGATTTACGAAGGTCTTCGATATTGGAAACCGAGTAATGGAACTCAAATGGAATTGAGCAGATCACATGGTAAGGCACGGTGATTTCAAATGGAGCAAGGCAGTGATTGAGTGGCCTACAAGGACTGGAAGAAGGAATGTTGGTCATTGGCAGCGAGATGGGCTGGCGACAATTTTGCCATGGCCGGTAGAACCTAAATGAGAAAAAAAGAAGCGTTTGCTCAGCAGTGAACGAAGTCGGACTGTGGATGATGATGATAATGATGAAATAGCGATTTCTTGAAAAATATTGATAATTTATTGTTGTAAATTATAGTACTAGAAAGGCTGTAAAATGTGGAAGTTATAGGTAGTGAATCGTGCCTGACCTTTGATACTGTTCATGATTTAATTCTCATTATTTACGGCTTTGAAAAGGTTTTCCGTGTCACCAAACTAACTATTAAGGTAATCAAACCGTATCTTATTTATGATCTTAAAGGAATAGACTATGTGACCGATGATGTCTGGAAAGTGGATAAGTGCTTACATAGCGACTTGTATGTAAATATAGTAGAAGAAAAAGACGTTTTGCGTTGAATCTTTATTCTATCTATATATCTATACTAATATACAAAGCTGAAGAGTTTGTTTGCTTGTTTGTTTGTTTGTTTACTTGAACGCGCTAATCTCAGGAACTCCTGGCCCGATTTGAAAAATTCTTTCAGCGTTAGATAGCCCATTTATCAAGGAAGGCTACAGGCTATGATCACGCTAAGGCCAATAGGAGCGGAGCAGTAATGAAAATTGTGACGCAGACGAAGTTGCGTGGGTCAACTAGTACTAATATATAAAGCTGAAGAGTTTGTTTGTTTGCTTGAACGCGGTAATCTCAGGAACTACTGGTCCGATTTGAAAAATTATTTCAGTGTTAGATAGCCCATTTATTGGGGAAGGCTATAGGCTATATATTATCACGCTGAACCAATAGGAGTGGAGCAGGAGCAGACGAAGTTGCGCGGGTCAACTAGTATTAAATAACTTGAGATCAGAGGTATCATGGCCAAGACAGAGCTATACAGGATAAATAGCAGCATCTCTTTCTTATAACGGAATCATAGTAGCCGAAGGGAAAATTAATAAGGATAATGATCTAGATTTAAAAGCGATGATGTGGTCGAGGATAGATCACGCTTGCCTAGAATTAACCTATTCACTCTTGACTTAAGGACCCTCAGGTTGTAGCTATCAGGAAACACAGACTCCGGCAGGAAATTCCACTCCTTAGCTGTACGCACTATGAATGTGTAGATGACAGACCACCAATTAAAGAATCAGAACTTTATCATCCGAACTTAGAGCTCAAAATTCAATACCAATAAGCTACTCCAATATTCAGATCAACACAGAGGAAATCCTAATGACATAACATTATTCCAATAAGGTTTTATCACAAAAACCGTGTTGTACGGAAGTGTACCTGTACGACGAGCTTCGCGGTTCTGTTCCCACGCACTTTCCACCGAGTGTACCGTGTGTGTTGACTTTATTTAATTAATTGGTTACTGGATATGGCTGATACTCGTACGTAGAGCGCTCCTGTGGCTTATTTCTAATAATTAAGTGGCTGCTATTTTGGTGGATGGAAAGGTGGCTTGTTTTGAAATTTGTCTATTTATAGATATACTGGTTTTTGACAGTGACTTCACGTTGTCCCCGAGGCAAATTTAGCATACGGGTAGTCATTTAGCTTTAAAAAAGTGACATTCTGCTTTACCTTTAATCATCTGGACGCAATAGCCGTCGCGACGCCACAAAAATTTAATAGTTTTATTGTAAAAAAATCGGCGGCCACCATGTTCTTTGGTCGATCGCGGACCATAGGATATTAAACACTCATCTGCCTAGCCTTTTCCCAACTATATTGGGGTCGGCTTCCAGTCAAACCGGATTTAGCTGAATACCAGTATTTTACGCGGAGCGGCTGCCTACCAGACCTCCACAACCCTTCATGGTAAGACTGGAGTCAGATTAACTGGCTTCTGACTATCCGTAACGACTGCCAAAGCAGAAATGGCAGCCGGGACCAATGGCTTAACGTGCGAGGAAACTCGGTATGTTAAGATGGTCACCCATCTACAGACCAACCTTGGCAAGCGTTGCTTAACCTTGAAGATCGACCCGTGCGGCTGTTATAATCTAGCCACAAGCTTCTCGATAAGATAATAAACACTACGTTTAAAAAAAAAAGAAGTTAAACTGCGTGATTTGGTATGGCATGTGGGATGCCATTTAGCGTCCATTTCTGTTGACCCCTAATGGCACACACGTGTGCCCACGACAAACCACAGGTTAAACGTCAAAAATGTACCATACATATTTGACGTTTTAGCAAATGTCAAACTGTCAACAACATTGACAAACGCTGGCGAAATAACCGCTGACCAATCAATCCTGATACGAGTATATAAAATTCTTCCATTACTGACTGATTGAGTGACTGAATGACTCACAGCCAAAACTACTGCTCGTAGAAAGCTGAAACTTGGCATGTCGGTTCCTTGAGCAGTGTAGAAGAGCACTTTGAGCCCGAAATTCCTACGGGAATGGGAAAAACTGGGATATGCGTGTACGAAGTAATGGAAAAAAGCTAGTTCTTTTTTTATTTTTTTATTTGTAATGGGTTTGCTCTTGACTCTAGTCTATATCAGAGATGACAGAGACAAAGTCTACGATGGAACGAGCTTACCCAGAATGAGCCTGTTCACTCTAACTTTGATCTATATATTTTGTCAATCGCATTTGCTGATAGAATAGCATTTTTTCTAGCTAGAGCCTCATATCCTGGATTAGGATATACATTATGTATGTTCCCTTGGGATATTTTTCTTTCAGGGCCATACCGCTGACAAAATCTAGTCAAAATTGATGTGGATGTCCGGTCTATGGCAATAAGCTCATCAAAATTACCTATTTTGAACTTTTTGCAAAAGTGACAGGTCCAACGATAATTCTGGAGATACTCGCGATTCCCCAGAGTTACAATGTCACTTTGGCCTCTTTCATACTTTCAAGAAATTATGAATCTGAGTCATCATCGTCACCATCATTTCAGCCGAAAGACATCTACTGCTGGACAAAGGTCTTCCCGCGCGTGTCACCACACCAACCGTTCCCGCGCGTCTCGCATCCATCGGCTACCCGCGACCCCCACCAGGGCCCCAAGTCTGCTATTACAATAGTGTCAGAATGGTCGATCACTGATCTCATCATTGTTGATTTTGACAAGTTTGGTAATCTACTAACATAATAGTGTCATTATGACTTTCCAATGATCAACCACTGACACTCCACTGAACGAAATGGCATGAAATGGTAATCTCGTACATAATGACAAATGAATGACAGACATATGCGGTAATCTGCTAAAATTTTGACAGTTCCATCGATCATTGACCTACGTTATTGATCCATTTTGTGGGAGGTCTTCCAACGCAGCTTCTATCAATGTAAGTGCTTCAACAAAATATTGTAGTGTGTCTGTTTGTACTAATTTTATTCTTTGACAGAATAAGACAGGCTAACCAGGCGATCGCTCCTTAGGCGGTCCTAACACCATAGTCACGTCTTTAACGTAATTCGTTTTTATGTGGTTGGTAAACTTAACGGTACCAACCTACCAACCGGATGAGTCTAATGTTGATCCAACTAAACAGGATGTGTTCATATTTTACAGTGATCGTGTTATTAATTTAATTTAAAGTATCAAAAACAGGATAGATAAAACATTGTTGCAATTTTTTAAAGTAACTTTTCTAATGAATAAGAATCTTCATAGTTCTATCACAACTTTTTCATTTTTTAAGGATTGGAAATCATCAAATGACTCCTTCCGCTCTGGGTGGAATGGCAGGGAGTGTAAAACTCTTACTGACTAAAACCCATCCGTGTTCCTCCTAGTACCCTTTGAGTTCCAGGGTTGCGGTGCCTCTTTCGAACAGATTCCGCAACCCTGACAGTGGTACCTACTACCTACATACTTGATAATAAACCTCTAGTTTAAATCGTTGAGCTCCTTAAAGTTTTAGTTGACCTTCACCATAACTGACAAATGCTTCACTGTCTGGACTGGTCAAATCCAATCTGTGTGGTCCTTTTCTCAAAAGATCTTAGACATTAACCGACATGTTTCAATGAGAACCATTATTTGACCATATCATTTAAAGGTGACTTTGACTTCTGAGTTTATTTCGGTGATTTTTCTCAGGGCAGTCAGCTAAGAAGCACCGGCCAGCTTTGATGGGAGACGAAACGAGTAGTTTGTATGGAAATTCGGCGATTTTGCTCATGGGAATCTGTATTCCGAAAAATGAATTTTCCAAACTATTTTGCTTAATTTGATTCTACATTTATTAAAGCCCTTTGCGTTCCAGGGCCGCGCTGACTCTTTCGCGCAAATTCCGCCTGCCAAACCATGGCAAGCACTGGCCCTAGCGAGCCCCGTCTAGTTCTATCATACAACTGACTTTATATCTTTTTAGTACGGCTCTTTTTTAGTAGGTTAATCCAAACTGAATGTTGGCTCGGTACACGAATACACCACACACAAAAACACACACCGAATGCACATAAATACCCAATGCATAATGAAAACGGGGTTGAAGTTTGGAAGCATTATCTAAGTGTGGATTAACCCGTAAGTCCCGATGAGGATTTAATTTTTCAACAATTTAAGGTTTTGCGACATCTTGCAAAGAAAGAATACTCATTCATGTAGATTCTTGATAGTAGTCACAACTAGGGATGTCACGAATATTTGCGTTCGCACAAACTCTTCAGCTTTGTATATTAGTATAGAGTATAGATTCGCATCATTTCAAACCTTCGCATTGACATTCGCATTAAACAAGTAGATAGTTTATGAGTATAGAATTATGTTGAGCTATTTTGACAGTTTTTCCCATGGCACCAGGAAAGAAAATTGATATATGGCAATTTTTTACGCCTTTCGATCGAAATCATGCGAAGAAAACTTATTCCACAGTAAAATTGGGCGCACTACCTAGTACCTCGGCGTGGGTTTGTGGGGAAATGGGTTTGCGCATTTGAAAATCATTCGTTCCAAAGAATACGAAATGCTGATCTTTTTAGGATTCCGTACTAAAATGGTAAAAAGGAACCCTTATGGTGTGACTAAGTCTGTCCGTCTGTCACAGCTGGATATCTCAAGAACTCCTAATGCTATCAACTTGGAATAGTTTAAAATTAAAACGACGTTTGCTCATCTATTTAGCAAAAAACAAGCATTTTTTTTTGTGTAAGAGCGACTGAGAGGGTTTCTTACAAATTCGAAGTGGGGCTACTACGGTAAGTTTATGTAAAAATTAAAGGAAAAATAAAAAGGTGTCTCTAAATAGCACACACTTTTTTCAGAAATCATTACATTCGCATCCCGAAAATTGCTATTCTTATCGCAAACAAAAAATATGACATCCGTAACATCCCTAGTTACAACTCCTATGCTCTAGGTTCAATTTGGATGTTATGAATCTCTTAATCGTACTGACTCAACGAATATCTTATTCATTGAAAATAATGGCCTGTCAGCAACTTGACGTGACTCAAAAACATATGTTTACATTTATATTCGATTTGCATAAGTTATGAATTTATGATATCGAAGTTGGGCCGTTATTCTTTTTCGCGCCACTGTTTTTGATAGTTCTTTGATTTATTTTATATTTTCTTGATCTTAAAAAAGATATACTTTAGGTTTTTTTTAAGTTTTTCTTCTGAAATGGATTAATGAAGTTTCTATCTACAGATCTCGGTTTGATGGACTTTTCTTTATCATTAACTATTGAACTGTTTTCACAACTAAATTATATGGTCTGAGTGATAGCTATCTACACAAAAAATTACATTGTTGATCTTTTTATCAAACACTGAAAGACCCTGCGAACGTTGTAGCTAAATTAAACGTATTTGATTGTTACAAAAAGGAGCTCATGGCTAGATAATTACAGCCACATGGGTCGATCTTCAAGGTTAAGCAACGCTTGCCAAGGTTGGTCTGTGGATGGGTGACCATCTTAACATACCGAGTCTCCTCCGTGCCTTGGAAAGCACGTTAAGCCTTTGGTCCCGGATGTCATTTGTAGATATCGGCAGTCATTACGGATAGTCAGAAGTCAGTTAATCTGAAGTACCGTGTTACCCAGTTAATGGGTTGTGGAGGTCTGGTAGGTAGCCAGTCCGCGTAAAATACTGGTATTCAGCTAAATCCGGTTCGACTAGAAGCCGATCCCAATACATGTAGTTGGGAAAAGTCTAGGCAGATGATGTTACACTGTTTTAAATCACCCCAGTATTGAGAACAAAACAAAAGCATGCAAATCGGTCCATCCATTTTCGAGTTTTTGTAAGAATAACGCCACTATTGAAGATTTGAACGACAATGATTGAAGATTTTTATATATCATCATTTCCCTGTAAAATAAATACATGTAAATGTAATGTACACTATGAGAAAGCCCTGAATAGGTATAACACTTTGCTCCGAAAATAAATTCTGGCCGGATATTGCACGCTTCAAAAAGCAATTTTATGACCATTACCGTTTTTACAAGGCAGCGTTAAACGGGTACATTTGTACCCATCAATATTTCATGCTCTACTCATCAACCGATTTATAAGCAGCGGCCGAAGGGTTATCTACCTTTAGTATAATAGCCGGAGGGCCAATTAGGGGCTATTCCATTCACTAAACTACCTCGGCCACGCCACGGGGCAAGATTAGTTTAATTCGTGTTTAAGAGGTCGTTCACACTGACTGCATGTACCAATCCTTATTGGGGAAAAATAGTTTTATAAAACTATGTCTGCACATTTCTTTTGTCGAGTAATATTTTGAGTTACATGTTGATTCTCAAGTTTTGTGGGCAGTGGGGCGGCGGCGCGGGAGCGGGGCGGGCAACGTAACCAGCGGGCATATCGCACGTCACTATAGCGGCGTAGTGTTGTGTTCGTGGTTGTGTCGTCGAGATATTTGTTTTTATTCGCGAATGAAATGTCTGAACAACGGCGACAACATTTTTTTGATTCAAATTTATTCTTAACGCTCGATTAATTGTGGGCAAAAGAAGAAAATAACACTGTAATGCAGACGCGCGGGCGGTCACCGCTCGACTGACGCGCACCGCTCGTTGCCCGCCCTCGCGCCTTTACCGCGCCGCTCTTTTCGAGGGTCGGTCCATTTGATTTTACACATTAGATCCTGCCGCTCCCGCGCCGCCGCCGCCACCACCCCGCTGCCCGCAAAACTCAAGGCAGAGGCCTTACATATCTTGTATAGTGACCAGCTCGGTAGGTAACCATCCAGTCTTGACGCCTTCTTAACCTTTTAATTCAAGGACTAGATCGAAAATCTTTCGACACCCTGTACAGTAATTATCATGGATTTAATTTGCATTCCTGCACCAACAATTCGTCAATATTTCATCACACTTCCAATAAGGTGGATCGATTTCGTTGAATGAAACAATATAAAATTTATTGATGAAGTCGCTACCTGTGGACTGAGGAAAAGTTCGTGAGAGAATTCACACGTTCTGTGTAATAACTAGGTATGTTCCTGAGACGAGAAGTCGGCAATCTATACCTAGATAATAGCATGAAATTAATAATGTACCTGACGCTGTATGTAGGAAGGAAACATGGCGTTTATTTAATTGGATAAGCTGAGTTTTATAACTCATTTGCAAACATCCAGAACTTTTATTATGTGACCAGTGGATAAAGTTCCCGCCGTTAATAGAGAAAAAGGAATAATATATTTTGTTGATTTAGGCAACCATAATAAATGTAGGTACTAAAACCGAACACAGAATTCAGATTTCTACCGCATTTCAATCAACGGTGACAGATGTCACATCGGTCGAACGACGCTGCAGTCTGATTCTGTAAACACTCTCACCGTGTAAGCGTAGATGAAGTAAACATGATGTGAGCTGTCAACCCATATGACCAATATGGGTTCACTTCACCTGAGTTTACACGATGAAATGTTGACAGAATAGACCGAAAATCATAATATCAATCACACAACCACTTAATGAGGTTCAATATTGATTGGGACGATTTGACAGTGATGGGTAGCGTGCTGTGCTTTCAGATTCTGCTAAAGTGACCTTTTAGGACCCGCAGGTGTTTGTCCGCGTTCCATGTACCCAGTGTGTGCTCTCCCTTACATTCAAGCGCCGGGACGAACCCGTTTGCTTCATACTCTTAATTTAATGGTTGCTCCGAGATAATTGTATCATCGTGTCTGTAACGATTTGGTACTATTTTGTTTAATCTCGCTCGTGTCCGACAGTTGATAATTGGGAATGCTTATTATTCGGAATCTGTAACAGACTAACAGATTATAGTTCATCGGTAATATAGTCGGCTGAATAATAAAGATCGCACGTTAAGCTACGCTTGCCGAGGTCAGTTTGTGGATGGGAGACCTACCTATTACATACCGAGTTTTGAGTTTGGACCAATAGTTGGTGCATCAGATAGAGATTAAAATAGCACAATTGGTAAAGGAAAAAGTCCTTTTGGGAAAGGAAAACCAGAGAATAAAATTCAGAAGTTGTAAGTATCAAATAAAATAGTACTTTTCAAATGAATTTTTTTTGAATACTCTCTATTTTTTATTTGACTGGTTTGCTTTTGACTCTAGTCTAGGTCAGAGATGACAGAGACAAAGTCTACGATGGAGCGAGCTTACCCAGAGGGAGCCTGTTCACTCTAACTTTAAAGAGGGTTGAATGCATTCGGAAATACAGACGCAGGTAGAGACTATTTTTCTGTAACCAAAACATTCCTGCATAATTATACAATGTAATAAAAACAGAACAAAGTAAGTTGATACTTACCGGTACTCATCATCTGCCTAGCCTTTTCTCAACTATATTGGGGTCGAACCGAATTTAGCTGAATTACCAGTATTTTACGCGGAGCGGCTGCCTACCAGACCTCCACAACCCATTAACTGGGTAACAACACGGTACTCCATGTCAAGACTGGTGACTGGAGTCAGATTAACTGGCTTCTGACTATCCGTAACGACTGCCAAAGATCTACAAATGACAGCCGGGACCAACGGCTTAACGTGCTTTCCGAGGCACTCGGAAAACTCGGTACCGGGAAACTCGGTATGTTAAGATGGTCACCCATCCACAGACCAACCCTGGCAAGCATTGCTTAACCTTGAAGATCGACCCGTGCGGCTGTTATTATCTAGCTACGAGCTCCTCATAGACAATGACCAGTACTATGGATACAAAATAATGCGGCCATAATAAAATCTTGCCACCTTCTCACAGGCCCTATCATAAAACCAGCGCTGTGTTATTTATGCTTAAACTTCGCAGCCTATGCTGAGATAGGGACCTTTTTGACCTCGCACAGACTAAAATGTTTGTTGACTTAGTAATATTGTTAGTTTTAATTCAATTTAAATCTGTCTGTTTTGTGCGAGTCCCAAATAAACATTTTTCTTTCTTTCTTTTTTTTTGAAACACTGCAAATCTCAACAGAGCAATCACAACGTTTTTTAAAAACCGGCCAGTTTGTCTCCGTCTGTCAGCGGACAGACAGGCGGACAGCGGAGGCTTAGTAACAGAGCTCCGTTGGTTACCCTTTGGATACGGAACCCTAAATACCAACATTTAAGCTGCCGTTAAGAAAATAATCACTAAGTTAAACCAAACGTTTAGCATAACCAACGACTTCAGATTCACATTTAAATAGTTGATCTCTTCACTGGACTTTCAACCCAAGATTTCGAAGAACGTTTAACTTAAACGGTAGCGAGAACTGTCAGTTTAGATAGATTTAATTAACCGTTTATACTTGTTCAATTGGACTGGCTAAACTATGAATATTATCTTTGTGTTCCGGTTGACGTTCGATGTTCAGTTGCGAAGATCAAGCGAACACAAAGGGATATTAAGCTGGTGATTTGTGTTTTATTTATCTTGAGAATTTAATAGCCCACTCCTTTCACACGTTTCCTGGTTTTGCTTTTCAGTGTTACGTAATTCGTGAGCGTTACCAATTCTAATAAATGCGAAAGTTTGTGAGGATGGATTGATGTTTGTTATTCTTTCACGACATAACGTCTGAAAGTATCTTAATGAAATCAGTCACAGAGGTAGGTCTGGAATAACACATAGGCTACTCTTTATCCCGGGAATTGTTCCCTAGGGATCACGTGGGCGAAGCTGCTGGCAGAAGATAGTTTACATTAAGCTAGGTTTTGCCCGTGACTCCATTCTTTCCGTTCTCGTAGGAATTTCAGGAAATCTTCTCTTATTGCTCCCCTAACCGCCCCATGGAACTCACATGCCATATTTCGGCTTTCTACAGCCAGGAGTTTTGGTTGTGTGCGGAATCCGTTCGAAAGAGACGCCGCAGCCCTGGAACGCAAAGGGCATTAGGAGAAGCACGGATGGGTTTTAGTCAGTAAGAGTCTGACACTCCCTTCCGCCTCGCCCAGAGCGGAAGGAGTCATTTGATGATTTCCCATCCTAAAAAAAATAAAAATAAAAAGGAGTTTTGGTTGTGCGGTGTCTGACCGTCACTCAGTCACTCATCAGTAACGGAATAATCTATCTATACTAATATATAAAGCTGAAGAGTTTGTTTGTTCGTTTACTTGAACGCGCTAATCTCAGGAACTACTGGTCCGATTTTTTTCTTCAGTGTTAGATAGCCCATTTATCGAGGAAGGCTATAGGCTATATATCATCACGCTAAGACTAATAGCAGTAATGAAAATTGTGACGCAGACGAAGTTGCGCGGGTCAACTAGTTTTATACATATTAGAATGTATTAATGAGTGACCGCTTTCGGAACTTTTTTTGATACTTATTCGTAATGTACAGGATTTTACTTATACCCATTTGTCTAAAAATGTTCTTAACAATCTCATTTATTAGCATAGCAACACGCACAGTTCATCATATTCCAATCTTTGTCCCGTATTACTTGGGGTCGACGCAACGCCGTTTCATTTTTCATGCCATAGTGTAGGTATAGTACAGTTCTCCTAGAATATTTGCCAAGTAAACCCAGGGTAAAAACTTGTAAAACTGTATCGTCACGTCTCGGCAACATGGCTGAAATCTAGTTACAAAGTTAGCCCTACAAGTTAGATAAAGCCCTCACGTAACCCGTTCACACGTAACAGGAAGACATTTTAATATCTAAACTAGATTCTGAACTTTTCCCATCACAAGACTATACATAATATAGCCCTATAGTGTATTCAATTTCTTCTTATCGTGTGGGCAGTAAGGTCTACTAGCGACCCGCCTCAAGGGCCTCTGACATGGTTTATTTGACGACCGCCGTTTGGCGGCCGGGACCACCAGCTTATACGTGCCTTCCGAAGCCCGGAATCATCATTGCAAGGCTGCAACATTGCAGCCTTGGATCACCTGATTGTCTGATAGTGTTTTCTAGTTCCATAGGACCCAACTTAAGCTTTACTAATAGGCCTAGCACAGGGTCGCTTTTTAGATAAGTTTCTAGATATCTTCGAGACCGCTAAGCTTTATAACATAAAAGGGAAAATATCATTTAGCATCAAAACTTAATGGATCTGTAGCTGACTGTTGAGAGACTGAACAATGATACTTGGTTAAGATTAAGCGAGATATGAGTGATTATCCATATATATCTTAAAAGACATTGTATAGAAATATGGCTGAATATTATAACGGCTAGTAGAGTTATAAAGTAAAACGAGCTCAATAGTACAATCGCTCCTTTGGTTTTTAGGGCTCCTTACTCAAAGGGGTAACCACCGGAACCTTATCACAAAGCGTCCGCTGTCCGTCCGATCGTTCGTCCGTCCGTTCGTCTGTCCGTTCGTCCATCCGTTTGTCTGTCAAGAACCGAAATAAGTAGACTGTTGAAAGTTTCACAGAGTGTGTATTTCTATTGTTGTTATAACACATAATCAAAATTAAAATAAAAGGCTTTCTTATAAGAAGCGTGTTTTTTCGGTTTATGGTACGAGACCCTTCGTGTTAGTGTCCGACTCGCACTTGGCTGGTTTTTATTCTCTCTAAGGTGTCACACCTTCTACTACACGATTGAGGTCATGAAAATTATTCTGCTTTTTCCGGTCCATCACTGGATCATCATTCACATGTACATACAAGGCAGTTTTCTTGCCTGTATGGCAGGACTAAAAACTTGAGAATTTATCAATAGGCAACAAGAATACGTCGAGGTAGGCTTTAGCGAGTGAGCTGAATCGATGAGATTTTTATCAGATCGTTCTTATGTGATGTAAGTATGTGATATTAATACGATGTGATAGAACACCTTCGAGTTTACAAGCCATACAACTAATATATTTAAGGCTCCTTCAGACAGTTGCGATGCGACAACAAGACGGCGCTTTTTCATACAGTATTCAGTTCAGTATTTATTTATTTGTTGACATAGGTAAAGCAATACAGATCTTATGTTTGGTTAACAGTTTATACACAAGTAAAAAACACTGTACAGAAGCGGACAAATGTGGTGTGCAAATCTAACTGGGATTACAAATTAAAATTAATTAAAAATGTTTGATAAATCATGCACCATCATGGTATAGACTCTCGGGAACAGTTTCAAAAGACGGAAAAACCAATCCATTGTCACAGGTTGCTGAATTAAATTGTAAATAAATTAAACTGTTACATATTATTTATAACTCCAACTATGTCAGACCTAAGTGAGGCATTATTAATTATTACGAGGAGTCAAAATAATTATAATGTCAAAAAAAATCATGTCAATAGTACTCAATTCGCAATTTTAAAACATTTCTATGAAAAGGCGTAGTCGCATCGTTGTCGGATTATCGCGTCGCGCCTATCTGTGGGAGCCTTTATTGCTTGAGACAAGTTTCCATATTTAATTCTCAAGTCACGCTAAATCTGATAGCGTAACCTATATCTTCCAACGTTTTTATTTGTCTGGAATCGAATATCAGATTGAAAATGTATTTTTAAATTATTGATAGCGATTTGTCCATATTATTTACGTTGTCGAGCAGACGTATTTTTCAAACAAATAGCTTTTTACAAAAAATATAACCGACTTCCAAACAAAGCACTATAAAGTAGAAAAGTTTTATTTTTATTTTTATTTATTTAAACTTCATGTACAATAGTGGTACATAGGCAGACTTAATGCAACAAGGCATTTTCTACCAGTCAACTATTACTTTTAAATGGTGATACTTGGACGATGTCTTCGTCTACGCAGAATTAAAAATAAGCAAAAATGCTCATAAAATAAAAACTACTAACCAAAACTGAATTAAATTTTTACGGGACCAAATGGCTAGTATACCGCATCGAACTAAAAAAAAGTCACAGAAATCGGAACAGAAACCTTGGAGTAATCGGTGTACATAACCAACGAATTGAGAACCTCCTTCGTTTTTGGAGGTCGTTTAATAAAAAAGTTAAGGTTTTCACAATAAATCATGCCACAAAGGCAAAGGTTTTCAAAGTTTTTAGGTATCAGCGAATGCGATTTTCGAAGTGCCAAAATATAATCGGGACATATCACAGTGCACAAGTGTGTACGCAAACACAGGCGCAGTCCCTCTTCCGTCACTATCATATTCCGATGAGACGGCAACTCAAAACATTCTGAGAGAGATCTGCACCAGGACCAACGGCTTAACGTGCTTTACAAGGCACGAAGGTACCACACCACAACTTCCAAACTCCGGAAAATCTGTCGCAGAGAAATTCCTAATGAAAAACCCAATAACTCTTTTTGCCCGACCTGGGAACCGAACTCTTGGACTTCGCTTGGCAGTTGCACTTGCGCCCGCGAGAGACAGAGCAGGTCAAACTTCAAATATAGAAAAGAAAGAAGACAAACTGGAAGAATATTCTCTAACGAAATCTACTTAAGTCCCTCATTTTTGTAAAGTGTATGAATAAAAGGAAATTCACTGTTTCTGTAGTATTAAAACAAATAAAGTCGCTACAAATCATCCGAGTTTAAAGTTTATATGCAGACTTTATGCGAAATTTCTCAAAAATACTCAACACTTCCTATATAATTTTGCGCGACAACGCCAAGGAAGTTCTCACATTAATTTTTATTAATGTTTCAACTTCCTTTGGCTTTAAAATGCGGGTAATGTTCTGGAAGTAGTGATAGTAAGTACCGAGGACTAGAGATGTACTGTATGTAGGTTTAGCGGAATCGAAGTCGAAGTCGGAGTTTTTTAAAGGTTTACCGTAGTCGGAGGTGGTCGCAAAAAAGAGATGTGTTAAGGGCAGGCCTAATGAAATAAAATAGTAACTAAAAACATTATTCAGTCAGCCCGAACAGCGTTTCCATAAAAAAATAATAAACGTACATAACATAGGCGAAAATGTAATGAAAAATTATCACATTTTAAAATAACAAATTAAATCTTTTAAAAAGTGTCGGAGCTGAAGTTGCAATATCAATTGGAAGTTCTGACTTATCAGAGTCAGAGTCGAAGCTGCGTCACTTCCCTACGGTGGACCGTTATCTGTGACTTAATCATGGCCAGTGGCGCCATTCATACACTTGCATTAATTAGGTAACGTATCGGTGAGTGATTGGCAATTAATGTTTTGTGGTCGGTTCCTATTCTAAATAATGTAATAAATAAATGATATAAATTTATTGACAAAAATAGCTACTTGATCCTTGATAGCTACTTCCTCTGATTAAAACCTCCGATTAAAAAACTTTGGAGCCAAAGTTGAAACCGGAGGTGCAATAACAATCGAAGTTCTGACTTATCGGAGTACGAGTCGAAGCTGCGTAACATCCCTGCGGTGGACCTTTATCTGTGATGTAATCATGGATAATGGCGCTATTTATAGTCTTGCATTCAATAAGTTCGTATCGGTGGCGAAAGTGTTGGAGCCGAGGCCGGAACCGGAGTTGTAATATCAATCGGAAGTTCCGACTTATCGGAGTTAGAGTCAAAGCTGCGTCACTTCCCTACCAAGGACCGTTATCTTTGACTTAATCATGGCCAGTGGCGCCATTCATACACTTGCATTCATTAGGTAACGTATCGGTGAATGATTGTCAATGAACGTTTTGTAGTCGGTTGCTATTTTAAATGAACGTATCGTTTTGTTTACTAATGGTATTTTTTATTATGCTGTACTGTTCCTTTGAAATAACCTTATAGGGTTCCATACCCAAAGGGTAACCGACGGAACCCTATTACTATAAGCCTCCACTGTCCATACATCCGGCCGTCCGTCCGACCGTCCGCCCGTTTGTCTGTGGGCTGTATCTCAAGAACCACACAGAGTGTGTATTTCAATTGCCACTATATAAAAAAAAAAAAATTAAATTAAACTTTAAAGGGGGTTCCCGGGCTGCTATACAAGAAACATGATTTTTTTCGGTTTATGGTACGGAACCCTTCGTGTGAGAGTCCGACTTACACTTGACCGATTTTTCAAAGCATAGATGAATTTTGTCTTGGTCACAGACCACAAATATTGTCGTGGAAACCCTCTTGTCTAGTCCAAAAAATAATGCGATTTTAATTTTAAAACTCAACCAAAACTACGATTTGTTACGGGACTGATGATCTGGCTGCGGGATACCGCTGGATGCGACACACACTGGATCGGCCGATGAGGCGATACTTAAGCCTGTGAATAGCTGGGAACATCTTTCGGTTGAAATGATAGTTATGATCCGTCGTGCTTGGCAACTGAGGTTAGTTAACCCAGTTGTATACTAGCTCTCGTCTAGCTCGGTTTTGTCTCCTACTTGGTAAGGAGAGAAGTGGAAATTATATTTGTTCCTAGTCCGCCCCTGTACTTTTCTGATTAATTTCGTTGCGGGATCCAAGGCAGTTGAATCTTTGTGTGGTCGCCACTGTTGATTCTGCGTTTCAGGAGTTGTAGTGGTTGGGAATGTGTGGCGGACTTGTTCCAATGATAGTTATGATGATGATCATTGTTTCATAAAGAAATGGGACACAAAAATCCCTTGAATCCTTCCCGGGAATCCCTTGTGGCACTCCTCTTTTTCTCTCGCTTTTGATATTGGCAAAATATGAAAGCACTTCTGTGTTACCATTAACGGTCGGTAGATAATTTAAATTGGCCATCATGTTAGTATTAGGAACAGTATAAAACACGCCGGTATTTTTTCTAGTTTCACGAATCATCATCATCTGCCTAGCCTTTTCCCAACTATATTGGGGTCGGCTTCCAGTCAAACCGGATTCAGCTGAATACTAGCGTTTACGTGGAGCGGCTGCCTACCAGACCTCCGCATGACATGACTGGAGTCAGATTTACTGGCTTCTTACAATCCGTAACGACTGCCAAAGATCTACAAATGACAGCCGGGACCAACGGCTTAACGTGATTTCCGAGGCACGGAGGAAACTCGGTATGTTAAGATGGTCACCCATCCACAGACTAACCTTAGCAAGAGTTGCTTAACCTTGTAGATCGATCCGTGCAGCTGTTATTATTTAGCCAAGAGCTCTTCTTCTAGTTTTACTAATGTTGGACTTACAAATAAAACACTAGGTAAGTATGTACTACGAGACTGAACACAAGAACAATGTTCTACAAAATCCTCCTCCTTTTTCTGAAGTCGGTTAAAAATATAATAATGCACCTCGTATACACGTAGATACCCGAGTGCAGACAGTACAATACAACGAAAGCGCCCAGTGCGCCAACTACCCGCTCATTACGGACAAAAAAGTTGTGCAATTTTTAATTTCTTCCCAGCGATGCGTAAGGTATTAGGGCGGGGAATGATCATTATGATCCGGTTTAATGCGGTTCAAACCAGATATTTTGCTATTGTTTTTTTGATTTCACTATAACCTAATTATTTTAAGCTGGACTGAGACTACACTGTGCGTGCAGATTGAGGATTCTAGTTTTACTTTTAAAACAAATATAATTTGGCTTTGTTAGAGTCAATAATACAAATTTATTAAAAAAACTGGCGATGTGCGAGGTTCCGAACGAATTTCTTTTTCTTTAACATGTTATTTTAACACTATAGAATTCTTATGAGTAAATATTTACGAGTATTATCTGATTTTTTTCAAAATTTTTGGCTCAGTAGTTTCGAAGATAAGGGGTTGGGGAATGGTCAACGGTTTTCGTCTAATTTCTTGAATAGCTTCAAAACTGTTTGTTTTAAAATAATGAATAAATTATAATTAAAACTCTCACAGTAAGCCCTTTTATTTGATATGTCACACGATATTGTACAAAAAACGTTTATTTGAAATTTTCTAGTTGGACCCCCAAAAGTGACGCCCATTCTAAAAAAAAAATACAATTTACTTAACGTGTCTGAGTTTAGGTCATAGAAATCCATATGTGTACCAAATTTCAAAAGAATCGGTCCAGTGAATCCGGAGAAAGTACGAGTCGGACACGCGCGCACAGGTTTTTCGGAACCCTTTGCGTTACTTTGAAACCATATACCTACTTCTTATAAGTAAAAAACTATCACCTGTTTTTTTTTTATAATTTAGGGCTGAATAGTTTCGAAGGCAAGGAAGGGAGATACAATTTTGCTTCCAATAGTGATCTTACAATAAAAAGTTTATTTAGGTACTCTACGCGTAAACAAATTTTTTGGATTGGTCAAAACTCATGTTGTAAATTTCACCTGAATTAGTCCACTATATTCGGAGTAAACAAGTTATGACAAACAAACAGACTAATATACCAGTGGTCATAGTTCCGAGTACCAATTTTACTAAGTAATTTTTAAGCAACGCTCGCAATCGCAGCTCAATGGCAATCCGTAAAAAAAACCCATTTCCAGACCTTTTGTTTTTATTGCTTAAAAATGAATAGAATTGGCCCTCTGGGTTTTTATACGAACATTCAGAACCCTAAAAAGGTTTAGCCCAGATGTAGACAACATTTTCATAATTCATCTATCTGAATGATTTTGTAGAAAAACGAACCAAAGGAAGTAAAGAAAAGAAAAAAAGAACCCGATTGCCTTTCCTACATGCCTGCTATGCATTTCCTTCAAAGCACCGGGTAATGTGGATGCATACCATTACGCGCACTCGTTCGAAAACAAACATGATTATATACTGCATAATTTGTGATCGTGTTTATATTAAGCTACCATAACTTACAGCTGCATATTGACTTTAGAGGCGCCTTTCGGCTAACAAAATATTGGTATTTTTATCTTTAAGAGGCCTTTAACCATCCATCTTAATAAAATGTTCCAAATTATTATTTCAATAAAATTACTAGGTATGGTAGAGGCCAGATAAGTTTGCAATAAAGTACAGCTTTGCCCTTTCCTTAAAATCTTTGCGTATTTATCTGGACAGTTACTCGTAATTTCTAGTAAGTACTACCGTAGTATTACATGAAAAATAATTCATTAGTTTTTCATTGAATAAGAAAAGGATCACGATAGCAATTAATCTGGGGTCTGGGGTGCAATTTATCTGGGGTCGACCATAGATCTTAGACTTGTCAAAAGCTTTAAAATATTAATTTTTCATCTTACCCTTCCTTGACAGTCGGGTAAAAAGAGAGAACAACATCATTACTACACGTTATAATAAAACAAATTCCTTCGCAGCGTCTGTCTGTCTGTTCGTGAAAAACTCTAAAAGTACTGTACCGATGTTCATGCTGGATACAGAGGTTGTCGATGAAGGCTTTAGTGTATTATTTGTCTAGAAAAGAAATTGGGATGTTTATGAAAATTTCAGCACAGGCATAGTCCCGGGCGAAGTCCTACTAGGTATGAAATAAAAACGAAACAGTAAAATTGTTCTGAGCGTGCCCATACCGAAAGGGTTACAGACACTCAATGCTGGCTTTCAGTTGGCACTTTAGCATCATGCAGTGACGCAGAGTTACAATGTTGATGTTCAACAAAGTAGAAATCTTCAATCTAGCTATGTTTAATCGTAAACCTATAAAGCCCTCGTCTCACCGGTACTTACATACGAAGTCTCACTCATCGGAAGAGAAAATGACATAATTACGAACAAGATCATATCGCGGTAAAGGATGTGGCGACGGACCGATTAAAGATTGTAATCGGAGGGGAAAGGCGATCAAAAGCTCGTAATTTTACGGGCTGTGACGACCCGTAACGCAGTGGTGCCTGCCTCTGCCTTGCTACATACTTTGTAGGACCTAAAATGATCTGAGACTGCATTTTAGTAATTTTATAATGTAAGAAATAATGCGATTTTAATTTTAAAACTCAACCAAAACTACGATTTGTTACGGGACTGATGATCTGGCTGCGGGATACCGCTGGATGCGACACACACTGGATCGGCCGATGAGGCGATACTTAAGCCTGTGAATAGCTGGGAACATCTTTTGGTTGAAATGATAGTTATGATCCGTCGTGCTTGGCAACTGAGGTTAGTTAACCCAGTTGTATACTAGCTCTCGTCTAGCTCGGTTTTGTCTCCTACTTGGTAAGGAGAGAAGTGGAAATTATATTTGTTCCTAGTCCGCCCCTGTACTTTTCTGATTAATTTCGTTGCGGGATCCAAGGCAGTTGAATCTTTGTGTGGTCGCCACTGTTGATTCTGCGTTTCAGGAGTTGTAGTGGTTGGGAATGTGTGGCGGACTTGTTCCAATGATAGTTATGATGATGATCATTGTTTCATAAAGAAATGGGACACAAAAATCCCTTGAATCCTTCCCGGGAATCCCTTGTGGCACTCCTCTTTTTCTCTCGCTTTTGATATTGGCAAAATATGAAAGCACTTCTGTGTTACCATTAACGGTCGGTAGATAATTTAAATTGGCCATCATGTTAGTATTAGGAACAGTATAAAACACGCCGGTATTTTTTCTAGTTTCACGAATCATCATCATCTGCCTAGCCTTTTCCCAACTATATTGGGGTCGGCTTCCAGTCAAACCGGATTCAGCTGAATACTAGCGTTTACGTGGAGCGGCTGCCTACCAGACCTCCGCATGACATGACTGGAGTCAGATTTACTGGCTTCTTACAATCCGTAACGACTGCCAAAGATCTACAAATGACAGCCGGGACCAACGGCTTAACGTGATTTCCGAGGCACGGAGGAAACTCGGTATGTTAAGATGGTCACCCATCCACAGACTAACCTTAGCAAGAGTTGCTTAACCTTGTAGATCGATCCGTGCAGCTGTTATTATTTAGCCAAGAGCTCTTCTTCTAGTTTTACTAATGTTGGACTTACAAATAAAACACTAGGTAAGTATGTACTACGAGACTGAACACAAGAACAATGTTCTACAAAATCCTCCTCCTTTTTCTGAAGTCGGTTAAAAATATAATAATGCACCTCGTATACACGTAGATACCCGAGTGCAGACAGTACAATACAACGAAAGCGCCCAGTGCGCCAACTACCCGCTCATTACGGACAAAAAAGTTGTGCAATTTTTAATTTCTTCCCAGCGATGCGTAAGGTATTAGGGCGGGGAATGATCATTATGATCCGGTTTAATGCGGTTCAAACCAGATATTTTGCTATTGTTTTTTTGATTTCACTATAACCTAATTATTTTAAGCTGGACTGAGACTACACTGTGCGTGCAGATTGAGGATTCTAGTTTTACTTTTAAAACAAATATAATTTGGCTTTGTTAGAGTCAATAATACAAATTTATTAAAAAAACTGGCGATGTGCGAGGTTCCGAACGAATTTCTTTTTCTTTAACATGTTATTTTAACACTATAGAATTCTTATGAGTAAATATTTACGAGTATTATCTGATTTTTTTCAAAATTTTTGGCTCAGTAGTTTCGAAGATAAGGGGTTGGGGAATGGTCAACGGTTTTCGTCTAATTTCTTGAATAGCTTCAAAACTGTTTGTTTTAAAATAATGAATAAATTATAATTAAAACTCTCACAGTAAGCCCTTTTATTTGATATGTCACACGATATTGTACAAAAAACGTTTATTTGAAATTTTCTAGTTGGACCCCCAAAAGTGACGCCCATTCTAAAAAAAAAATACAATTTACTTAACGTGTCTGAGTTTAGGTCATAGAAATCCATATGTGTACCAAATTTCAAAAGAATCGGTCCAGTGAATCCGGAGAAAGTACGAGTCGGACACGCGCGCACAGGTTTTTCGGAACCCTTTGCGTTACTTTGAAACCATATACCTACTTCTTATAAGTAAAAAACTATCACCTGTTTTTTTTTTATAATTTAGGGCTGAATAGTTTCGAAGGCAAGGAAGGGAGATACAATTTTGCTTCCAATAGTGATCTTACAATAAAAAGTTTATTTAGGTACTCTACGCGTAAACAAATTTTTTGGATTGGTCAAAACTCATGTTGTAAATTTCACCTGAATTAGTCCACTATATTCGGAGTAAACAAGTTATGACAAACAAACAGACTAATATACCAGTGGTCATAGTTCCGAGTACCAATTTTACTAAGTAATTTTTAAGCAACGCTCGCAATCGCAGCTCAATGGCAATCCGTAAAAAAAACCCATTTCCAGACCTTTTGTTTTTATTGCTTAAAAATGAATAGAATTGGCCCTCTGGGTTTTTATACGAACATTCAGAACCCTAAAAAGGTTTAGCCCAGATGTAGACAACATTTTCATAATTCATCTATCTGAATGATTTTGTAGAAAAACGAACCAAAGGAAGTAAAGAAAAGAAAAAAAGAACCCGATTGCCTTTCCTACATGCCTGCTATGCATTTCCTTCAAAGCACCGGGTAATGTGGATGCATACCATTACGCGCACTCGTTCGAAAACAAACATGATTATATACTGCATAATTTGTGATCGTGTTTATATTAAGCTACCATAACTTACAGCTGCATATTGACTTTAGAGGCGCCTTTCGGCTAACAAAATATTGGTATTTTTATCTTTAAGAGGCCTTTAACCATCCATCTTAATAAAATGTTCCAAATTATTATTTCAATAAAATTACTAGGTATGGTAGAGGCCAGATAAGTTTGCAATAAAGTACAGCTTTGCCCTTTCCTTAAAATCTTTGCGTATTTATCTGGACAGTTACTCGTAATTTCTAGTAAGTACTACCGTAGTATTACATGAAAAATAATTCATTAGTTTTTCATTGAATAAGAAAAGGATCACGATAGCAATTAATCTGGGGTCTGGGGTGCAATTTATCTGGGGTCGACCATAGATCTTAGACTTGTCAAAAGCTTTAAAATATTAATTTTTCATCTTACCCTTCCTTGACAGTCGGGTAAAAAGAGAGAACAACATCATTACTACACGTTATAATAAAACAAATTCCTTCGCAGCGTCTGTCTGTCTGTTCGTGATAAACTCTAAAAGTACTGTACCGATGTTCATGCTGGATACAGAGGTTGTCGATGAAGGCTTTAGTGTATTATTTGTCTAGAAAAGAAATTGGGATGTTTATGAAAATTTCAGCACAGGCATAGTCCCGGGCGAAGTCCTACTAGGTATGAAATAAAAACGAAACAGTAAAATTGTTCTGAGCGTGCCCATACCGAAAGGGTTACAGACACTCAATGCTGGCTTTCAGTTGGCACTTTAGCATCATGCAGTGACGCAGAGTTACAATGTTGATGTTCAACAAAGTAGAAATCTTCAATCTAGCTATGTTTAATCGTAAACCTATAAAGCCCTCGTCTCACCGGTACTTACATACGAAGTCTCACTCATCGGAAGAGAAAATGACATAATTACGAACAAGATCATATCGCGGTAAAGGATGTGGCGACGGACCGATTAAAGATTGTAATCGGAGGGGAAAGGCGATCAAAAGCTCGTAATTTTACGGGCTGTGACGACCCGTAACGCAGTGGTGCCTGCCTCTGCCTTGCTACATACTTTGTAGGACCTAAAATGATCTGAGACTGCATTTTAGTAATTTTATAATGTGCACAGCAAATGAGTGGGACTCTCTACAAGCGTCTGTGTTTCCGAACACATTCAACCCTAATCTCTTCAAAATTAGAGTGAACAGGCTCCTTCTGGGTAGGCTCGCTCCATCGTTGACTTTGTCTTTGTCATTTCTGACATAGACTAGAGTCAAGAGCAAACCAACTACAAAAAAAAAATAGAGTGAACAGGCTTCTTCTGGGTAAGCTCACTTCATTGTCGAATTTGTCCAAAATCCAGACTCCAGAAACTAATTGGTTAGGTTAGGTTGGGAAACGAACCCTCACCCTCGTCCATGCCAGTGGTTCTTGCGGCGTTAGGCCAACGACCACCAGATATAGTAGATACCGAATAAATACGTAATAAAGGTCATTGACCCACGTGCAATTATTGTTTTTTTTTAATCAAAAACAGAAATAAAGACATCAAGCTGTCCTGAATCGACTTAAATCGTAATCCTTTACGTTCTCTAGTAATGAAAAACGGTTCATAATTTATTGTTCAGTATCTACGAAGGGATATTAGAGAAAGGTCAATGTACTTTATTGCAAGTTTGTCTGGCGCGTACCATAGTCGTCTAGCTACCAGCCAACATTGGTATATCAATGTAGGTAAGCCATAATTCTCGTTACAGAGGATACACAAAATTTTATTGGCGCCAAATACATAAGCAGAAGGTAACTTTTTATGTTCGACTTCCTAACAGGTGGTCTGGTGGACATCATAAAGTTCTATCGTTGTACTTTACGACAAGTTTGAGCGGAAGTTTACGAATTATTGCCGTAGAGTCACAAACACTTAAATATGAACCTGTTTGAAAACAAATATTTCTATTAAAACTACGAATATTTGTCAAGTTGTTAAGTAAGCTATGTTGTTATTACCTTTGCCTTTCCTTTTATTGAATAGATTAAATAAATTTACAACAAAAAATCGCAACTTCTATACTATAGATTTTCGCGGAACTAATGTAGTTTCTAAACGAAAGGTAAAGATGGCCTCTAGCTAAAAAAAAATTTGGAGCACTTGGCTGTGAACGGATCAGTCTTGTTTATAATTATGTCAGTTCAATGCTAGTAGGTAATGTGTAAACGAAGTTTAGGATGTTTCAAAGTAGGGATAGCGATTATTTTCGAAAAACATCGATATTTAAATCGATACGAATCGTTAGATGATAAAAAATCGAGTTTTAAAAGATCGATTTCTAAAAACTCGTTTTTTTCTTCAAGTTTGCATTAAAAATGTAAATATAAATCCATTTTATGAATAACAAGAAAGATACCATAATACATTATCTATTATCAGTGAAATCAGTGTTTTTAGTTGAGAAAATTTCAAAAGCGATTTACAAGAGTGAAAACTCGATTCACCGGATCGATTCAGTACCGCAGATCGATTTAAAAATCGATCTTTTGAGCCTGAAAAATCGGCTCTTCCATTAATCGATCTCAGATCACATAGTAGAGCAGTAATCATTGCAAGGTGATTGAATGAATGAGATGAATGAATACAGCCGAGGATTGGGTTGAATGGCGATAATATGAATGTAAATTAAATCAATGAATGGAGATGTGCAGATTCAAAGATAAAGGGGCAAGACGAGACTGCTTCATACACTCAATCAACGCATCCAAGCCTTATAGCCGAATAAGTTATTCTAATTTAATCTGTTAGAACAGAGGCTAATCCCAAGGCCACACCTACTAACTTCGAATATAAATTATAATAGGGTCCTCTGGGCGTGTCAACTGTCAAACCTCTACGACTGAGTTTATTTCTAACTAAAATAAACTTTTTAGACGTGGCTGAATCACGAACCATTTACGTCTAAATTAGGGATTTTATGAAAATAGAATATTAAGCTGAAAAGGTCAACAGACGACCTTTTGTCCAGATCGGTACAAAAAACTGCGCAAAAGCATCAAAAAACAAAAAAAAAGACTTACGGTACCAAAAAAAGGTTCAATCCAAAAAGTTCCTAGATTCAAACTCACCCGAAAAAATATCTACACGCACTTCCACATATAACACACACACAACACTCACGGTCGGCGCGTACGCAATCAGTTTTCGGATCACGACACTGCGCGCGCGCTTCGGAGAACGCGTGTGTCTGATGCGCGCGCTCGATCCCTACTGGTTCGAACTTCGCGTCGATAGTGTTCCTAGAAATTGGTTCGATTGGGTTTCGATTTTTGAATTTGATTTTTTGGAACTGTGTTTTTGTCTGAGTGGCCAGTGTTGTAATTTAAACGTGCTGAAGCAAAGGTATTGAGTTTTGTCCTAGATGAAAGGCAGATAGTAAAGGGAAACTAAGAGGTTGAGCTAGATATTGGAAAACATAATTATTTTCCGTAAGCTATCATTTACGGAAAATAATTATGTTTTCCAATATCTTTCACACAGTAAATAGAATTTAGTGCCAGGGACAGATACAAAAATGTAGGTATGTTGATATTGTGAGCTTGTGGTGTTCCACTGCAGGGCAAATGCATTTTTTTGTACCATTGGAAATTTGGAACAGGATATTTTGTAGTATTTGAAACGCCACTTTTTGAGTTTCAAATCAAATTTTACACTTGTTTTTCGAATTTACTTTTGCCATTAGCTAAGTTCGACATCAGAATTATAGAATAGAAGAATACAGAATAAAATAAAACTTTGACCAGATTTAAAACAAAATAAATTTAAAAACAAAAAACAGAAGCCATCCCGCCAATCACAGCGCTATGACGCCTTTACAAAGTTTTTTCTACATTTTATTATTCCGGACGGACGTTACACTATGTGAATATCCTGAGTGCACATTGGACCGAAACGCGTTATGGCGTGGATAAAAACCGTTTTATTTTTTCGTGTTTCGAACATTGATTTTTTTTTTGGTCAGTGCGGAAATATGGCCCAGTGGGTTGTTGACAGGATGAGACTGGGTATATAAATATTAATTTAATTAAACTTTTGTTTTATTTATTGTTATTTATTTGATTTGATGAGTGTTATGGATTTTTATTGTCCGAAATAAACGTGTTTGATTGATTGATTGAATTGTTGCTCAATCAGTCAATCGACACGAAAAGAAGAAGAAACCGCCGTACGATCAACATTTCTCCTACTAGTCTTTGGATGGCACTTGGTCACCGCCTTGCTCCATCTATCATCACTGCACCTTGCCAAAAATTAGTACCTAGATAATAAATTAGTAGCATACTAGAAATCAAAACTAGTAATCTACTGTACAGTTCTGTCGACATTGAAGAAAGGCGTGAGAGATAGTGTTTCCATCGCATTCTTTCGCGTCATGTTGTAGTTTCTACTACCCATCCTCATCATTCATTGTTAGTGGAACTGTTAACATTTTTATAAAAAAACAAAACAATTACATTGAACGTGCGGTATTGAAATAACGGTATCCAATATCCATCTAGCAGACATTTTAAAGTCATCAAATAATTCTAAATGGACGACCACCTTTGATTTGGTCATGCAAATATTAATATGGTACCGCAGTGTATGATTTTAATATAAAAAACCGGCCAAGTGCGAGTAGTACTCGCATACGAAGGGTTTCGCACCATAAACTTTAATTTTAATTATTTGTTGTTAACGCGGTAATAGAAATAAACAGTCTGTGAAAATTTCAACTGTCTACCTATTACGGTTCTTGAGATACAGCCCGCTGCCAGACAGACGTACGGCTGGACAGTGGAGGCTTAGTAATAGGGTTCTGTTGGTTACCCTACGGGTACGGAACCCGAAAAACAAGCTGAATCACGAAAGTTCGTCTGCGTCACATTTTTTATTAATTCTCCGCTCCTATTGGTCGTAGCGTGCTGTTATAAGTCTAAAGCCTTACTCAATTTATATGAGTAGGCTATCCAACACTAAAATATTTTTTCAATTCGAACCAGAAGCTCCTGAGATTAGCTTGTTCAACCAAACAAACAAACTCTTGAGCTTTCATTAGTATCTTATCTATAAACTAATATATAAAACTGAAGAGTTTGTTTGTTTGTTTACTTGATCGCGCTAATCTCAGGAACTACGGGTCCGATTTGAAAAATTATTTCAGTGTTAGATAGCCCATCTATCGAGGAAGGCTAAGACCAATAGGGGCGGAGCTGTGACGCAAACGAAGTTGCGCGAGTCAACTTGTAGTACCGTTCGCGTCAGCGTGGCTTGCCTCTCGGAAGTTAGGTTTGAGTGAAGTCCGCGCAGGTGCAAAAAAAGTGTTACGTTCCTAAAATATGTTTTTGTTTATACGTATTATACTATAAACAAGTAACAAAGACTACCAGTAACAATAAAATATCAAAAAGTAACACAACAAACACATACACCACAAGAACACAAATCAAACTGTAAGAAATAACCAAAATAAATCATTAAAAACAATAACAACGTGTAACACTTTTCGCATCCACAGTCGTATTGCATTGAGCAAGCGGGACACGCTTATGCATCGAACGTATACGAGCGAGTGAGATGCCATTACACCCGCGCGTTTGTGCTAATCCACGCATGCGCGAGCTACCCGCGCATGCGCGGTTGTATGTTTGTTGTCAAATTGACGTCCTGCGCAGCCGATTGCGGCGTACTTTGCGGAGGCGAGCTTGCGTGACGGGAACTGTATATATATCTACATGTAACATAGTCTAATGTTGGACTTTAAAATCCTTTTTTCATAAAATCTGTTCACCCATATGCTTAGTTTGAACGAATCTTTTAGTAAGAATGTTTATATGAATATACCTACTGTAAATTAGTTAGAAAATTGAAAACGTACCTATCACTTTCGAAGTTCTTTATTTTGTAAGGTCTTGATATTTTTCCAAATATTTTTCTTGGCTGTAGATAGTTCCCTAAAAGTTTTAATTTGCTACCTACCAGAGTGTAAAGTTCACGGTGTCTTGTGGGCGTGACAATAACCTTTCCCCTCACTTGACTTTCTAGATAGATTGGTAAAAAGAAGACACGCACAGGAGTGCTTTCGCTACAAAAACCAATGCGCTTTGTGGCATTAAGTCTACCTGTAAATACTGAGAAGTTATATTTAAGGGTGATGTTTTCTGTACGTCTACCATGAGTTTTATCAATCTATTTTCGCTAGCGATTGTAGTTCAAATATTGTATGAAAACTTAAAGAAATGGCAGACGTACTGTTGGATTGGATACAGTAAAGTACCTGAACCTGAGTAGGTGAACCGATGAGCTGGTGAGGGTCGCGGGTAGCCGATGGATGCGAGACGCACAGGACCGGTAGTTGTGGCGACGCATGGGCGAGGCCTATGTCCAGCAGTGAAAATCTTTTGACTGTTATGATGATGATGAATATGATGATACAGTAAAGTAACAATAATTACAAAAAAAATACTTGTTTAAATAAGAAACGACCGAAACGTTCCAAAAATAATTTTTTGAGCAATCAGATGTATTTAATGGCAATTTATATTAGTTCAATCACTGATTTGCAGCCCCACGGACTGATGACAACGCTCTTTTGTAACGAGTTTGTTGCTGAAGTTTAAATCATCATCGGCCTAGCCTTTTTCTAACTCTATATTGTGGTCGGCTTCCAGTCAAACCGGATTCAGCTGGATACCAGTATTTTACGAGGAGTGGCTGCCTACCAGACCTCCATGACCCATTAACTGGGTAACACGGTACTTTTTGGCAGGACTGGAGTCAGATTTACTGGCTTCTGTCTTAGTAACGACTGCCGAAATCTTTGGATGACTACGCATCATAATTAACCATCATCATTTCAGCCGATAGATGTCCACTGCTGGACATAGGCCTCCCCAAGCCTCGCCATAACGACCGGTCCTGTGCTTCTCGCATCCAGCGGCTTTGCACGCCCTTCATCAGGTTATCGATTCACCTTGTTAAGCCTGTCAATGCTGTGCCTGTTGTCAAGCTATTGCCCCTTCTAGAACCTTTCGGCTCCATCAAAAATCCGTTTTGAGAACAGTGTGCCCTGATTGGTTCTCCTTCGGATCTATCAATGACGCAAGAAAGCTCTGAGCATACTCCATTGTTAACAAAGACACTAGAAAGAGTTACTTAAAAAATCTGTTAATTTCTTGAAATATGCAAAAGCCAACGTACCTATTGCGTAGTTGTCGATACATAAAAAATAAATGAACTAATTTGTATGTGAGGTGCAACTAATCGGCGCTTGCGCAGGTATGACTCATTCAGCCTCTTGCGTCACTGAAAACTAAAAATAGCTGCGGGATCACTTCCGTGCGAATCAAAAAGATTTTATGCACAAAATGATACTCGTATGTTGCCTAAGGCTTGATAGTTTTTCTTGAATAAAGCAAAATCAACTAGTGATGACCTAAATGTAAACTCAATGAAACTGCTCGACTTTTCCTAATTATTTTAGGATCGGCTTCCAGCCTCTCTGGATCCTGTTGTGTACCAGTATCTTACGTATAGCGACTGCCTATCTAACCTCCACAACCCAGTACCTGGGTAATAATACTGGAGACAGATTTTCTGGATTTAGACTACCCGAAAGGACTGTCAAAGATGTTCAAGTGATTGGCGGATCCAGCAAATTAAAGTGGTTTCCGAGGCATGGAGGAGTCTCGATATGTTAAGATGGTCACCTATCCACAGTCCAACCTTAGCAAGGGTAGTTTAACCTCGAAATTCAAGTGCGGCTGTTAGCCAAGTTCTATATGAAAACTCTCTAATTTCAACTCTCATCTAATATTAAAATACCGGCCTTGTGCGAGTCGGACTCGCACACGAAGGGTTCCTTAACATAAATCTTAATTTATGTTTATTGTTATCATGTTTATTATTATAGCGGCAATAGAAATACACAATCTGTGAAAATTTCAACTCTCTACATACGGTTCTTGAGATACAGCCCGCTGACAGACAGATGGACAGACGGACGGACAGCGGAGGCTAGTACTAGTAGTAATAGGGTTCCATTGGTTACCCTACGGGTACGGAACCCTAAAAAGAGGTCAAATTGTTAATGTGTTGGCACTCTGGAATTTCTGTTCCGATTTTTTTTTTTGTAACTGATAATATTCGATACTAGTAGTACTCGATACTAGTGGTGCTCGATACTAGTAGTACTCGATACTAGGAGTGCTCGACACTCCCAAGTAATCCCAAGTAATTCGCGGTTCTTGTGGAAAGGGCTGCGGGAAAAGTTAGCAACATTATAATCTATTATATGCTATGTCGTATGATGAAAATAAATAAGAAAAGCGAACACCTACTCATTACCAAAATCTAAGGATGGGAAATCATCAAATCACTCCTTCCGCTCTGGGCGGAGCAGAAGTCCCTACAGTGAACATTCCCCATGTTCACTGTAGGGAAAATCCCAAACCCTACAGTGAACATAGGACGATTTTTTTGTAACTTTTTCATTACATTTTCCAAGATTCGTCGCAGCCCATGTGCAGTATATGCGCAGTATATGGCCTGTCCATCTCCACTTTAGTTGATATATTTTTTAAAACACGTCAGTTACTCCAGTTTTATATCTTATCAAGGTGTTTCTTATCCTATCCTTTTTTGACGACAGTCACGATGAAGCGGATCGAAAAAACTCGCCCTAAATAATGTTGTGTTAAGTTGCAGTATTTACTACATTTTGTATTTCCCGCTATAAATCTAGCCTCTAGAAAAACGGTTCCAACCACTTAACTATGTGGAAGAGTCGATACCAATCAAACTGAAAAACGTAAATACCAAATTGAAATTGAATTATTTTGAGCTGTTGCCCACGACTTCGTACGCTCAAATATCGTTTTATTTATTACATACTTTATTGTACACCTCATAACAAGCACAGTAAAAACGCTTCCGTGCCCGTTTTCGTAGGAATTTCGAGAAATCCTCTCATAGTGCTTCCCTACATTCCCCAAGGAATCTGCATGCCAAAATTCAGATTTCTACGACCAGAGCCTCAAGTCTGCTATTACAATAGTGTCAGAATGGTCTATCATTGATTTCATAATTGTTGATTTTGACAAGTTTGGTAATCTACTAATATAAAAGTGTCATTATGACTTTCCAATGGTCAACCACTGACACTCCATTGAAAGAAATGGCATAGAATGGTATCTCGTAAAAATATATATTAAAAGAAATCTGGCATAACTTAATGTTCAAAATTTAGTAATCGTTTTTCGAAAATCATGTCTACTAACGGGTTTTATAATAATGGTAATAAGAAAATGTCTTTCTACTACGAGTTTATTACGAGACCATTGACCAACCACTGATCGACCATTATGAATTAGCAGATTACGAACTTTTAGCAAAATGACAATGGGATCGTGTTGGAATGACGAATTTATAAAAAATAGCAGACTTGGGGCCCAGTAGTTGAGGAGCTAAATAATAACAGCCGCACGGGTCGATCTTTAAGGTTAAGCAACGCTTGCCAAGGTTGGTCTGTGGATGGGTGACCAAGCCAGTAAATCTGACTCCAGTCTTGGCAAGAAGTACCGTGTTACCCAGTTAATGGGTTTTGGAGGTCTGGTAGGCAGCCGCTCCACGTAAAACACTGGTATTCAGCTGAATCCAGTTTGTCTGGAAGCCGACCCCAATATATTTGGGAAAAGGCTAGGCAGATGATGAGACTTGGGGCCCAGTAGATTCGGCTTTGCGTTGTTGTCAGTCGCTCAGTCAGTCAGTAATGGAAGAATTTTACAAATTAGGATTATTTTGAGTGAAAACTTAAAACTTGTCATTTTCTCGTTATGAAGAAGAAAAATCTTGTTATTTCCACCTTATGGTTGATAACAGAATCGATTTACACAAAAAGTTGAAATTGAATTTAGAAGTAATTTAACTTTTTATTTTGTTGTGGAGGTTTTCGAGAGCGAAATAAAACTTTTTGATAATAAGGACAAACTGTTAACTTTGTGATTCACTCTCTCCTTTCTCCATCTGCGTTGAAAATATGATTACCTATATTTCTTCATAAAAAGCTCAAAACACGATTCGACAACGTGTTTTCTAGCGGTATAAATATAAAGATGCAAGATGATGTTAGATGACTTTTCATATCTTCAGTTTTCTTATAAATGTATTTTTATATAAGGTGTAATGAAAGTAGTGAGGAGCTCGTGGTTAGATAATAACAGCCGCACGGGTCGATCTTCAAGGTTAAGCAACGCTTGCCAAGGGTGTGGATGGGTGACTACCTTAACATACCGAGTTTCCTCCGTGCCTCGGAAAGCACATTAAGCCGTTGGTCCCGGCTGTCATTTGTAGATCTTTGGCAGTCGTTACGGATAGTCAGAAGCCAGTTAATCTGACTTCAGTCTTGCCATGAAGTACCGTGTTTCCCAGTTATGTACTGGGCTGTGGAGGTCGATAGGCAGCCGCTACGCGTAAAATGCTGGTATCTCAATCCTGTTTGACTGGAAGCCGACCCCAATATAGTTGGGAAAAGGCTAAGCAGATGATGATGTGTAATGAAAGTAGTATTTTTTATGCTTTTTCCCATGTACGAGTATGTGTGTAAGTACTTACTCTGACTAGACAGTCAATTCTAGTAATTTTGATCAGCTGTTGATAACCTTGTATGGAAATCCATTTGTTTTTGGGTATTGTCAATGGCTTCCTTGAAGAACATTGTTTGTCTACATGAGTAGAAGTAGTTTTTAGAACGTGACTACATCTCTCCCTTACACTCTGTATTATAGAAATGCTGGAAACGGAACTGCCTTAATTCAATAATAAAACGGCTGAATCTATGTTGAGTATCCAATCTAGGGAAGGCTTGAATCAAACACTTAAAAACTGAACTACCAACCTAACAATTAGGAATGAATGACAACACGATTTGTTAGTTACTGTTAAATAGTGTTGTCATTCATTCTTAGTTCTGGTACGGGACTAAACTTCAGTCCATAGGTACCTAATACGGCATAACTACGGACTTCGGGCTTAGAGAGTATTTAAAAATAACTTCCCTTAAACACGAACAACCCTTAAAACTGCATAGGAAGTTATAGTGTCACTATTTGTATCCAAAACACATGGCCAACGTTTTTACAGGCCATAAAAACCGTGGGAATGAAATATTTAACAAGCATGAAAATAAAACATTTTTTTTTGTTGTTTTTGTTTTAAAATGTCCATCGAAATCTGGCTCTAACATTTTTAGACAGCACAAAGTACTCGTGTTATTAAAACAATGGACAGCTGGAACTGACATGTTATTTGACTATTATAAAAATGTTCTGGATAAAATTTTAGCTTTTGTGCTTTGTTCAAAAGTTGGATAAAAGTCTTTGTTTTTAGAATATTTTTGTTTCAGAATATTGTTAAAAAACCGGCCTAGTGCGAGTTGGACTCGCGTACAAAGAGTTCCGAAAGAATTATGTTTTTTTTTTAAATGTTACTTTATAATCAAAGAATTATAGGTTTTACTGTAATCTATAGGTAACATCCTATTTTCTGTATTTTCATTTACTTTAGGCTCGGTAGTTTCGGAGATAATTTGGTTCCGAACCTCTTGGTTCGAACGTATGGACACAGAGGTTCGGAACCATAAAAATGCTATCTATTGTTGAGTACCTATCATTCATACGTAGGCTTATTTTTAACCAAGAAAAAATCACGAATCCTATAAGATACTCGGGAAAGTTTGTGATATTGTTTATATTTTATTAAAAGTTTTAAACTATTTTATGTTTCTTTTGTATTTTATTAACTAAATATTGTTTTTTTTTCTATTCCTAGGCACGCATTTGACCACTATCTCACCTGATTTAAACGATGATGTGGTCAAAGATGGAGCACGCTTGCCTAGAAGTAACCTATTCACTCTTGACTTAAGACTCCCAGGATGTAGGTATCAGGACCGACTCTGGTAGGAAATTCCACTCCTAAGCTGTACGCATAATGAATGTGAGAAAAATATGTTTCCTCAAAATATTTTAACAGAGACCCAATTTAAGCATAACTATTAGGCCTAGAACCGGGTTGCTTCTTAAATAAGGTTCTTGATACTCAAGACCACTAAGCTTTATAAAATTAATGGGAATAAATTTAGCATCGAAACTCAAAAGATTTTCCGGCGACGGATCTGTTACTGAGCTGAGAGTCTGAACTCAATGAAACTTAGGTAAGATTAGAGCGAGATATGAACGATTTGTATATCTTAAAATACCTACTTACTTATATCGAAATGTAACGCTGAAGCGGATTTAGCTGAATATTATAATGGCTAGTAGAGTTAAAGTAGATTAAAAGTCTTCTTCTTCTTCCACCTGGCGTTAATCCCGGCTATTGCCAGGGTCCGCCTTCCTACTTAGCTTCCTCCACTTTGCCCGATCTTCAACATCCTTCTCAGTCAGGCCATTGGCTCTCATGTCGGACTTGACGACGTCCAGCCAGCGCTTGCGAGGGCGACCACGGGGCCTAGCCCCAAGAACAGCCATATTCATGCATCTCCGACCAACGTACTCCATAGGGCGGCGCATGATGTGGCCATACCATCGCAGACGACACTCTTGCAGTTTTTCCCCCACGTCACGGACACCAAGACTACCTCGGATGTATGAGTTGCGCATGCGATCGGATCGCGTTACGCCACTCATCCACCTCAGCATCTTCATCTCCGTGACGCGAAGCTCCTGGGTGTGTCTGCTTAGTGCTGGCCAACACTCGCCCCCGTACAGTAGGACAGGCCGAATGATGCATTTATATATCTGCCCCTTGAGCTTCGGAGGCATTTTGCGGTCGCATACAACGCCCGTCACCTCGCGCCACTTCGCCCAAGCCGCGCCAATACGTGCTTGGACATCGTCGTCCACGATGCCAGACTCGTGCAGCACGGATCCAAGGTACCTGAACGTATCGGACTTTCTGATCAGGTCCGAACCTATTCGGATGTTGTTTGTATCCGTGCTGCCACAGGACATGTACTCAGTCTTCGCCACATTTAGTCTCAGACCACCGTTTTCAAGCGTGTCCTTCCAAATGTTGACTTTGCGCTCAAGATGGGCTTTGTTCTGATTAACGAGGGCGATGTCATCGGCATACATCATTAGCCATGGAGGCTGATCTTGGATGTTTGCCGTAACTACATCGAGCACTACGTTAAACAAGAACGGGCTAAGAGCCGAGCCTTGGTGAACGCCAACAGATATTGGGAAGCCATTCGATTCGCCAACAGCGGTCTGGACAGAGGACACGGAATCGCGGTACATGTCTCTGATAATGTCAATATAGGCCTCGGGAACGCCCTTGAAGCGCAGTGCCCACCAGATGGACTGCCGAGGTATACAGTCGAAGGCCTTCTGCAGGTCTAAAAAGGCCATATGCAAAGCTCTCCTTCTCTCTCTGTAAGCTTCAGCCAGATTCCGTAAGGCGAACACTGCGTCCATGGTGCTGTTACCCGCCCGGAAGCCATATTGACACTCAGAGACAGTACACTCGCTACGGAGCCGTGTGTCAATGATGCGCTCGAAGAGCTTCATGGTGTGGCACATGATCTTGATACCGCGGTAGCTACCACAATCCTGTACGCTACCTTTGCCTTTGTAAACAGGGATAATCAGGCTAAATCGCCACTGGTTCGGCATTTCCTTGGTGATCAGGATGCGGTTAAAAAGATCCGTCAGAAGGTCCACACCATGAGGGCCCATCGCCTTCCACACTTCAATTGGCACATTGTCAGGCCCGACCGCTTTCCGGTTCTTCATGTGGCGAAGAGCAATGCGGGTTTCGTCGGGGGAAATAGGGGAAATAAGCCCAAGGTTAGGAGGCGGTTCCGGAGGAAGGTTATGGGGATGCTGTTTGTTAGACAGCTCCGCGAAGTATGTACACCATCTCTCCTTAACAGAGGGGGCATCGTAGAGCAGCTTACCCTGGGCGTCCCTTACACAAAGACATTTGCTAATGTCCCGTGTAGCTTTCTCCCGGCCACGCGCCAGCTTAAAGATAAGCTTTTGCCCCTCCGCAGTTTCCAGCTTGTCGTATAAGGGCGCCAGACTTTTGCTGCGGGCTCTGGCTACAGCTTTTTTGCAAGCGCGCTTAGCCGCTCCATATGCCTCCCTGTCATCCGGAGAGTTGGACCCTTGCCACTGTTTAAACAAAACCTTCTTCTTCCGAGTCGCCTCCTGCACCCCGTCATCCCACCACCACGTCTCCTTTCCTATGGTGCGGCCACCACGAGAAGTGCCAAGGACGCGCTTACCCGCACCGGTGATTGCTGAATGGATCCTACTCCAGATCTCTTGAGCGGACTCATGCGGAGCACTGATCTTAAGATGCTCGACCTCCGCGATGAAGTCCGACTGCCTAGGACCATCAAGCAACCACCACTTAGTGCGGGGTTTGCGTTTCTCGTTCACTCTCTTCTTCGGTACAACCGCAAAGTCCAGGACAAGGAGGCGGTGTTGAGCCGTTAGGCTTTCGCCTGGGATGACTTTGCAGTTGGTAACCTTGCCAATGTGGCACCGTCGCACCAGCAGGTAATCTATTTGGGTTGAGTAGGCACCACCACGGTACGTAATAAGATGCTGGGGCTTCTTCTGAAAGAATGTGTTCGCGATGGCTAGGTCAGACACAGCGCAGGTGCTAAGTATATTGACTCCCTCTGCGTTTAGCTGGCCATAACCAAAACCACCGTGAACACGTCCATACTCTCCAGCAAACTGACCTACGTGACCGTTGAGATCCCCCCCAACCAAAACACCTTCGGAATTCGGGATAGCGCGTAATACGTCCTCGAACTCATCCCAGAAGGCCTCCTTTTCAGACTCACAGCAACCAGTCTGAGGAGCATAGGCGCTGATTAGGTTCGTTACCGACCCTTCGAACAGCACCCTAACTCGCATCAACCGGTCGCTGCATCGGTCTACTTCAAGGAGTCCATCCTGAAGGTCCTTAGACAGCACCACGGCCACTCCGCTCCTACCCGTTGGTGATCCGGTGTACACTAGCCGGTACCCCTGCCCGATGTCACGTGACTTATTTCCCTTCCAGCGCGTCTCCTGAAGGAAGGCGCACTGGACCCGACGCTTCGCAAGTACGTCTGCGAGTTCTTGGCAACGTCCGGTTAGGGAGCCAATGTTCCAGGTGGCAAAGCGGAACTTCTTCTTGGGTACTATCCTCTTTAGCCGTGCCCGTACTTGACACGGTAGCCCTAGCCCACTTATCGCAGGTTTAGGGCGATGTGCCTGCGCGTCGTTATGCGGCGACGCCCTAGACCGAGTACCCTTACCTAACTTCTTTCTCTCCATTCATATATGACTGAAGTTGGTTTTACGTGGGGCGACCAGCCGTCTGACCCCCACAACCCTACAAGAGGGAAACCAGGTTCGCCAGAGCCTCGTCCGTTGGACAGCAGGGTGCACCGCTAGCAGGTGAGGTTGGCTTGGGTCTTTAAGATGGCAACGGACCCCATACACCCCAAAGTAGATTAAAAGTAACACTGCAATATATCAATTATATCAGCGTTTTTTAGAGTTTCTTACCCAACGGGTAGCCAACGGAACCCTATTACTAAGCCTCCGCTGTTCGTCCGTCCGTGTGTCTACCAGCAGGCTGTATCTCAAGAACCGTAATAGGTAGACAGATGGTTTTTTTACTGTGTGTGTTATTGCCGCTAAAAAAAAAACAAATATTGTAAAAATTACACAGACAGAATTATTTTCGCATTTATAACGTTACGAGTAGTATGGATGTGACAGCAAAGTAAGTTAGTTGGTGATATCTCTTCCCAACTGTTCACAATGTTACAGATATGTTACAAACTATGCCTGACAACTGTCAACTCCTCAACGAGTTACTGGCCCAACGTGTACCAACCACTGCCAAGAATGTACCACACTGACAAGTCCAAACAAGCTTATTTCCCAAGAGAATAAAACACAGCACATAAAATAAGTTTTTATATTCAAATTAACATGTACACAATCAAGCAATTTTATCACATTTCTATGAAACTCTGTAGATCGAATACTGGATTGCTTATTGAATACCAAATATGACAAGTTTGAGGGATCTAAATAAACCTTCGTGAGCAATTGAAAGCTGATCTTACGTGGGTAGAAATTAGGTTCAGAATTGAGGTTTGAGTTGGTTTTAATATCCAAGTTGTGGAAACTATAGAGTTTGGTGCAGAAGGCGAAGTTCCGATCAATACGCGACAGCAAAACGTGCACGTGTAATATGAGCCGAACTGTCTCGTGTATAAACAAAATAGATGTGGACCCACATAAGTACCTTCTGGGGAATACTAAGATCCTTGGATCCTTGGATCCTTGGAAGACCTATATTATTAGAGTCAGCTTACACGGGGACGCGATAATGGATAGTAGGGTTGGGTCGCATAGCGTCGCTGTGTGAGCTGGGGGGCTACTCTATAAGCCCCAATTCAGTAGTTTGGACGTATTCTACTCTGTATTACCTACGGACTTACGATTAGTCCCGAACCTGAGCTAAGAATAAAGGACAGCATCTGTTAAATCATGTTGTCATTAATCCTTAGTGGTTAGGCAATACGGAGCAGAATACGCCCGCAGCTAAGCCCGAAACTACGGACTTCGGGTTTAGAGAGTAGCCTCCCTGACCCTTACCGTTGACTAAAATGCTGGTCGATTTCTGGTAGCCTGATAGGTTGCTAGTCCATCAATCTACCGAGCATTTTCCCAATAACATTATGTTGGGGTCAGTTCCCAGTCTAACCGGAAGCAGCATAGCACCTACCAGTATTTCACATGCAGCGACTTCCCAGTTACTGGGTACGCCTTGGCTAAACTGGTGTCAGATTTTTTGGCTTCTGACTCCCCAAAACTACTGTCAAAGATCTATAAACGACAGACGATACCAAGAGCTTCACGTGCTTTCCACGGCACAGACGTTATGGTATACCTTTTTTCCTCCTTTCTCCCGCTCTGGGCGAAGCAGAAGGGAGTGTCAGATTTTTACTGACTAAAACCCATTCGTCTAATGCAATTTGCGTTCCAGGACCGCGGCGACTCTTTCCAACAAGTTTTTTTTTTACTTTTGATAAGCACGCGTTTGACCACTATCTTACCTGATGGTAAGCGATGATGTGGTCGAACAAGCGTACTCTATCTTCGACTCCATCAACAATTCACTCTTGGCTTAAAGACTCCCAGGTTGTAGCTATCAGGAAACACAGACTCCGGCAGGGAATTCCACTCATTAGCTGTACGCATTATGAATGTGTTCCCAAAACGTTTTGTGCGTATGGGTGGGATGTCCACCATGTACCGGTGGCGCATCGCCGTTCTTCTTTCTTGTGGTCCGATGATGGAACGGGCTTGGCGGAATTAAATTATGCAATTCCGACGCACATTCCCCAAAATGCAACTGGTAGATAATCGAAGTTCCGAAACATAAAAAAATAACCTGCATGACGACGATATGATGATGATATATCAAAAATAAAGCCGAGTTTTCGTAGCTGACACTTGTCAAAAATAATAAAAAAAATCTTCGGAAATGTCTTAATCTCTTATGAATTTATTTAGAAGCATTTGTCATTAGGTCGACAGTGATGTGCTCCAGTTGCGTTGACTTTAACTTCTGTCCCTCCCCTGTGTTGTCAGTCGCATATGGTACAGTGACATGAAAGGGATTCGCACCCGCAAGGTCAAAGCTGCCGACACTTCCTGACATAAACTTCTTTATTTTATTTTTTGTGCCCGCAGCCATGTGTCAAACGATTGAAGCGCGTCTTTGTTTTCTTTTATTTTTTATGGTTTTTGCCATTGTTTGGATTTTGGTACTGGCCTGTATTCTGTTGGTAGGCGGGTAGAGTATAGAGGTATGTAACGCAAACTCATGAAATAAAGAATATATTGTTGAGCAAGAAGCTACAGTAATGCCATGTCCTTGTTTATTAGGGTAACTAACGGAACCCCATTACTGAGCTTCGGTTATCCGTCCGTCTGTCGGTGGCTGTATAAATTTTATGCTATAAGATCGGTTCATAGAAATTAAATTAAATACTTTCACTACCACTTCGTGTGCAAGTCCGACTCTAACTTGGCTGTTTTTTATTGTCCCAACTGCTGGGCAAAAATTTACATATTTTGCCTTCTCTGGCTAATCCTATTTTTTGCCCGATTGCCCCAGAAAGAGGTTTATCACAAATGCGTTTTTTAAGTACTGCCAACCTTCGACTTTCGTTTCGAGGCTCCCATAGATCTTGAAGCATCCGTTAATTTATGGCCAGGATAATTTGTGCTGTAAAATCAAATCAAACCTATAATATTATGAAGAGGTAGTTTTTGAGTTTGTGATGTTGTGAGTTTGTGAGGTTGTAGGTAATCTCTGGATCTACTGAACCGATTTTGAAAATTCTTTTACTAACAGAAAGCTACGTTATTTGAGAGTGTTAAGGATATATTAATACCCGAAAAATACTGCCCAACGAAGTGGGCACGGCTCAGCTAGTATCAGATAAAGTTAAAGGCAATTAAGAAGTCAGTTTATCAGCTGGTGACTCTTCACAGTAACACGGCTATTTGGACTCTAGTGAATTATTGCCAAGTTTTTTTACGGCGGTTAATTCAAATTCAAATTCAAAGCACTTTATTTCAAATAAACCATTCACAGGCACTTTTGAAACGTCGCGGTCGGTCAGTCAAAAACATGGAAGCTATTTGCACGTTCCAAAGCGTAGATCTCTATGGAGAAGAACGTGCAAGAAACTCCACGACAAAATTTGAAAAATATGCTTCTACTTTACACAAAACTATGGTTGTCAATGACCAAATAATGAAAAATAAATTAATAAAGAGAACGATTAAGATCTTACATCAAAAAGAATAAATAAGTAATTAATATAATAATATAATTTGTATGTATATAAGAATAAATAAACGAAATAATGTAAGAACCTCTAAAAGGAGCGAGCATCTCTTCCAAATATAAAAACATAGAAACCTAAAAAGTGGACCTAAGCAGCTGTGACTGTGGAGCAGGACCAGCATTTAGCCAAGCGTTTTTATCGAGGATATAATCTTCCAGTTTATAATACGCTTGTCTACATAGTGTGCGTTTTATGCATGCTTTAAATTTTCTCTCTAATTATTATAAATGTCTGTGTTTTCTATGAGTCTTCGTTTATTTGGCTAAAGCCGTTTTATTTAGAAGAGTAAGTTCAAAATTGATCTTTCAACAGTCAATAGGCTACTTCTAGGCAAGCGAGCTTCATTGTCGACCAGATCGTCGCTTACCATCCGGTGAGATAGTAATTAAAGGCAAGCCTATCTTTTATTCTTTATTGTACACCAGAACAGCTTATTCAGTACACAGTAATAAAAGTTCATGTACTAAGGCGAGCTTAACTCAGAAATGAGTTAAGCCTATCAAAATTAATAAACTAAAAACCACAAAATCGTGCACTTTTTTTGGAAATTTTCCTGTTAGGTACTGTAGAGTGGCGATCTCCTTCTTATCGTGTGGCCAGTAAGGCCTAACGACCACAAACCCTAGTGTCAGAATTTCTAAACCGCCTCAAGAGCCTCTGACATGGTTTATTTGACGACCACCATTTGGTGGCTCGGATCACCGGCTTAAACGTGCCTTCCAAAACACGGAATCATCTTTTTATCAAACAATCAGGTGATTCAATCCTGCAATGTCCTAACCAAACTGGAAACTACTTTAAAAAGTATGCTTCCCGTGGAAATCGAACCTACGACCACCGGGATAGTTAATGTCTTAATAAAGCAAAGTAATGCTTTTATAAAACCTGGTTGCGCGATTCCGTTTCAGTATAAATTGACGCTAGCGTTTACGCGATCGAGTACGTTGAAAAAATTCGCTCGAAGTCCACTAATTTTGATGCATCACACACATTCACACCTTTCCTTTCTCTTCCCGTACTTCCCCATTAAATCCTCCACTCTGACCAATCCAATGTGACGTCCGCGTGTTACAAGTCGGACTGACTGCATTGTATTAGCACCAGCGATGTAATGGATGTGAAATTTCGGATCTGGATAGGAATATAAAAATAATATTGTATCAGTTTTGGATACGGTAATGAATATGAAACTATTTCAGACCTGCTGACGTCAGTGGTTACACCCGCGTAGTTCCTATGTTACTCGCTGAAAATATAGCTATCCATTGCTGAAATATTTTTTCAAATCCGTCCAGTAGTATTTAGTTTATTCGTTACATACAAAATACAAATCTTTTCTCTTTATAATATTAGTATAGATAGGTAGACATAGATTTTATCCGTTAGTTTCAGATAGTTTCGGTAACGGACATAAGAACAAATAGGTACCTAATAATTTGACTTTATTTCTAAGTTATCATTGGTGTCTGCAATCGTTATAATGTAAAACAGATATGAGAGTAACGCGCGCGGTTAGTGTGTCAGCTCGGTTGGGCAGAAAAACCTTTCATGACGTGTACCATTTAGACTCCACTTATATCAGAATTTTACGAAATTTGTATATTGTTTCAGATACGGTTACGAATAGATTTTTATTCCGGATATCCGGCCCCAGATTGCCATGCAACCGTGCACCGCCACACCGCCAAACTTAATTACTTCCCCGTCCACACAATAGTCTTATGACGTCACAGTAATGGGCGTGGAATTGACGTAATGGCTATGGAAGGGTGTTAATGGAACGGCCGAGGATGTTCGTCGGGACTAGATTAAGCCAGATGGGCATTGTTGATGGTTCGGATTTATCTTGGTTGGCAGGATGTTAGAATAAATGTAGTATGGACGATTGTAATTATTGTTATTCAGGAAGCCCACATACTTGTACGGTCAGTGTGTGTAAATACTGGTATTTAGCTGTATCCGGTAAGACCGAAAGCTGGAAAAGGCTAGGCAGTTGATGACATACCCTTCATATTCAACAAGCCACGCGAAGGGAACTTCCAGCAAGATCAGTTGACCCTCCCGCGTTTGGCCACTATCTGACCTGATGGTAAGCGATGTTGTGGTCGAAGATGGAGCACGCTTGCTTAGAAGTAACCTATCTTAACCTTAGAAATGAACTAACTGTTTTTAACGAAACTGGATACGCTTATGCAAGATACTTAGGTTAAAAAAGTTAGTTGTAACGTTTCGTTGAGAGTCATTCATCATTTTGATTTCATTAATTGAAGTTTTTGTAGAAAGTGAAAAAACCCTCTCTCGTCTCTTAAACTCTTGTTTTGTAAGAAATCTTAACCAATTTTCAAGCGCTCAAAGCGGCTGACCGTTTTATCAGTTTAATATGCAACCGCTGGAGGGCGGCTGGCCACGCGTTTGGCCTCCGCGGCTGACCGCTAGTGCATAAGAGCGCTTTTAGACCAAGGTATTTTGTGTATGTGTACTAGGACTAAGAACTTGAACGAGTGTATGCAAAACCATGTGGAGGACCGCCCTAAATGCTAAAAGTGGAAGATAGTATGTTGTGACGTGAAGTGAAGATTGCTTGTAAGAGGCCTATATCCAGGAAGTGATCGCGACAGAGTTTCATGATAAGGTCAAATCCAATTTGACTTTACGAGCTTCCAACCTGTTATTAGAAGCCTATTTTGTGTTTATTTATGTAAAATGTCGGCAAATAGGCTATCAACCCATTTGAAGGAAGGTTTGTTATTGCCGGCCGTATAGACACAAGCAACCCCAAGGGGATAGCCTATGTGTTGTGTGTTGTCTCGGAAACAAAGCATTTCCATTTAAATTACATAGTGTAGTACTAGCAGGTCCCTGTAGAGAACCACAAGAACCTTGGCCTTTATACACGGTACCAGTTTAGATATTTTACAAAGGCGATCCACCTAGTGTACCCGACGTAAAGTACCTCTAGGCACGAATATTTTAAAATAATATTAATTGAGATACAAAAAATAAATTGGGTCGACTAGTATTTGATAAAGAAAGAAAAAAAGTTTACTTACATCGTTATAAGACAGTGCTTTTTTCTTTTTTAGAAGACCATATTGAACATAAAGATCGTTAATAAACTCAACTTACAGAAATATGCTACAAAAGACAAAATATAAAAATAATAGCCCCGACATGGCGTGAGTAGGGCAACTAAAAAGAGCAATACAACACTATTGGGCAATAAAAATAATTTTACGAGCCAAATAAATCAGTAGGCTCGCTTCTAGACCAAAGTGGAGCAGTAATGAACTGGAAATATACTTCTTTTTGATATAAGGGACCACATTCACTGGGGTGTAATTGGGTATCGATTTAAGCAGGTAGGTATTAATCCTTATTAAACTGACTGTCTACTGGAGCGGAGAGGAGAGGAGCGGAGCGGAGTTGTGTCTTTATTATAATGGAATTGCATAAAATCTCCACTCGGTAGACAGGGATTTGCAAACTATGTAGTTTAACTAATCGCGTGACCTCAGCATAGCTCCACACAGTCCGAAACTTCACTTCGCACTACCTCGCTTTGCTACGCTGCCTCGCTCAGCGATATTATTGTATCAAGTTCTTCTTTTGCTTCACAAAGTGGTCTTCGCTCTTAGTTGCAACTTGTTTCTTGCGAGAATGTGTAAAGTCCATCATGTTTATGGATGTTTGTAAAGTGTTGAATAATTGCTGACGCCTTGTGATTGGTAGGAATATATCCATTTTCCAGGGGTTTTGTTAAATGCTACTAAAATCTCGTGAACTCGTTTCCGTAATGTAGCGTTGTTAATAAAATTATTGGACTTTTGGGAGGTCTGCGTTAAACAGCCATTGTGGTTATTTAATGAAGTGCCTGCTTATCCTTAATTGCTTTTATAATGATATCCATCGCAGTTCGTCGTGGTTCACTAATAGTGGGACCATGCGATACAGATTTTATTCTACACAGACTTTGTTATACAGACAAAATTCTGTAGAAGTTTATGGAAGTCTGTATCGTGTGGCCGGTTCACAACAGTTGACAAAACTACTTTTTAGGGTTCCGTACCCAAAGGGTACGCCGCCGCTGTCCGTCCGTCCGTCTGTCTGTCAGCGGGCTGTATAACAAGAACCGTTATAGGAAATTTAAAAAAAAAGTTAATCACAGATTGTGTATTTCTACTAACGCTAAAACAACGAATAATTAAAATTAAGGATTTAGAATTAGATCCAGACCGCTATTCGGTGTCGATTTCATCACCACTGGGTAGTTCCGACCACTGTCTGGTGAAATCTGTGTCTGTCTACTCTCCGCCCGATCTTAGCCCAAGAGGCACCCGGCGGGTATGGCGATACAAGTCAGCAGATTGGGATGGCATGCGATCTTTCTTCGCATGTTACCCTTGGCAGCCTACTTGCTTTTCTTCCACTGATGCTACGTCGTGCGCGGACGCCGTGACGGATGTGTTGCGGAGGGGAATGGAGTACTACATTCCGTTCTCTAACATAGCAATATCTGGCGAAGCTCGTCCTTGGTTTGGTGCCGAGTGCAATCGCGCCGATGCGCTTAAGCACGCGGCGTACCTAGCATGGGTCGACGCTCGTACGCGCAAAGCGAATGACGTGAGTCAGAAGAAGAGAGCCTTCAACAGGGCTGCTAAGTCCTGCAAGAAGGTGTTGCGGAGGGCTCGGTTTGACCACATTAGCCGAATAGGGAACAGACTTGCTTCATACCCAGCAGGTAGTAAGGCTTTTTGGTCCCTGGCTAAGTCGGTCAAATCGAACTTCTGCCGCCCCTCACTATCACCACTGCTGAGACCCGACGGGACGCTGGCCCACTCCGCTGAGGAGAAAGCGAACTTGTTTGCTTCTTTGTTTGCGGAATCTTCACGTCTGGATCCTGGTGGCGCGACGCCCTCCGCCTCTCCTGGTGAATGCGAATCGAGTATGTCGAACATTCGCATTCATCAGAAGGACGTCCGCAGGGTACTGCGTAACCTAGACGTGAACAAGGCTAGTGGTCCCGACGGGATACCGGCAATTGTTCTGAAGACTTGTGCGCCTGAGTTGTCTCCGATCTTGACACGCCTTTCGTTTGAGACTGGAAAAGTGCCGAAGGCTTGGAAGCAAGCTAACGTGCAGCCCGTGCCCAAGAAGGGTAGTCGAGCTGACCCGTCGAATTATAGACCCATCTCGGTAACGTCCATACTCTGTAAGACTATGGAACGCGTGCTGAATCATAAGCTCCTGGCGTACCTAGAAGCGAATGATATCCTTAGTGACCGGCAATACGGGTTTCGCCGAAATCGGTCAACTGGGGATCTTCTAGCGTATGCCATTCACATCTGGAGTGAGGCCATAGAGAAGCACGGGGAGGCACTGGCGGTCTCCCTTGACATCTCGAAGGCCTTCGACAGGGTCTGGCACGATGGCCTTATTAGTAAGCTTCCTTCCTTCGGTCTGCCCGCCGGTTTGTGTGATTGGATCGCAGATTTCCTGAGGGATCGGTCTATCCGAGTGGTCATAGATGGCTGCTCGTCTGCGTCGTGGCTGGTCGGTGCTTTCGGCAACACTGTTCTTGCTGCATATTAATGATCTGCTTAAACCTGGTACCTTTGGGTACGCAGACGACAGCACTGTTGCTGAAAGATACGTGTCCGACGCACGAGCTGGTGGGTCGCAGATCCGGTCTCTCCGGGAGGCAATGGTTGAGCGCTTGAACGTGTCCCTACAGGCGGTCTCTGATTGGGGCGATGCCAATCTGGTCAGGTTCAATGCTGCTAAGACCCAAGCGTGTCTATTTTCCACCAAAAGGAGCCAATTCCGCCCAGCTCCATCTTTCCGCGGTGAAACCGTGCCGATAACCGACCATCTTGAACTTCTTGGGGTTACATTAACATCTACTCTCAATTTTGGCCCTTACATAGAGGCAAAAGCTCAAGTGGCTGCAAAGAAGTTGGGGATTCTGGCTAAGGTGAGACGGTACTTCGCGCCGGATCAGCTGCTCAAACTCTATCAAGCGCAAGTTCGATCGTGTATGGAATACTGCTGTTGCAGAGATGTCTCTGCTGCTAGGCTGAACATACAGCGGGGAGCCACTAAGTTGGCTATCGTCTTTGCCTCGGTATATATGCCTGAGGCGGAGGAACCGCCCCCACACGACCTGGTCCGCCTCATCACGCACTGTGAAAACAGCAGGGATGAGATTGTCATTGGGACCGACGCAAACGCACACCATCCACTGTGGGGGATGGAGACGCAAAACGCAAGGGGTAAGACATTAGTTGATTATCTGTTCACTACTAACCTATCCCTACTAAACACGGGTTCGGAACCAACCTTCGTGACCAGACGCAGTCGTACTATCATAGACCTGACTCTGGCTACGGAGGGAGCAGCGGAACTAATCACTGGGTGGCAAGTCTCGAATGAGGCTTCCTGCTCAGACCACAGGTGGATCCGCTTTGACATCCAGGTCTGTATACCACCCAAACAACCTAGGCGTAATCCTCGCAACACGGATATATCGGTGTACACACGCAACCTTACCTCAAGGCTTGTACCATCATGCGATTCGGAGTTGCTTGCGGACACGGCACAGATCGATGCGCAAGTAACACTACTCACCGAATCGCTGATAAACAGCTACCGAATCGCCTGCCCAGAAACGATTCCGCGCGACACACCGGGTAAACAACCTTGGTGGGGTGCAGACCTGGAGCGCAAACGCGGTAAGGTAAGAAAGGCTCTTAACAGAGCCATGAACACATGTAGTGATGAGGACTGGGACGCTTATTACGCGGCCAAATCGAGCTACAAGAGATGCATCAGATTCAGAAGAACTACAGGGTGGCGTAAATTCTGTGGTAACATTGAATCATGCCAACAAGCAAACAGGGTAAGGAAAATACTGGCGCAACAGAACACATCTGAGATCGCCACACTCCGGAAACCCGATAACACGTTGACCACGACACCTGAAGAAGCGCAACGTCTCCTAGTAGAAACTCACTTCCCAGGCAGCGTATTCGCGCAGGTAAATGAATGGCTTGACGTTATCCAAACACCATCAGATGATGACTGGCTTTATGCAGAAAAGATGATTACGCTGGAAAAACTTCAGTGGGCCATCAAAAGCTTCCAACCTTTCAAGGCACCAGGTCCCGACGGTGTGTTTCCTGCCTTACTACAGTGGGGAGGTACCGCTGTTGCAACAAAACTGGTGCTCTTAATGCGAGCGTGCCTGGCCTTTAGATACGTTCCTAAAGGATGGAGGGAAGTGAAAGTCATATTCATTCCGAAGCCAGGTAAAAGTGACTACACAAACGCTAAATCCTATCGACCTATTAGTCTGACCTCGTTTTTACTAAAGACAATGGAAAGACTGTGTGAAAGGGAACTACGTGATGGCGTTTTAAAAACAATACCACTGCATGGTAACCAACACGCATACAGCTCGGGTAAGTCGACAGAGTCCGCTCTTCATCTGTTGGTGAACCAGATTGAGGAAGCGATTCACCACAAAGGGTCCTGCCTGGGCACATTCATAGACATCGAAGGAGCCTTCGACAAGACAAACTTTTCCAGCATTAGTGCCGCTCTCTCCAAACACGGCGTGGAACAGGTACTAACTGACTGGATAACTAATATGTTAAGCAAACGAGTGGTTCGCCTTGAGGAAGAGCAGCAGTTGGCTCTGATAGCCAGAGGCTGCCCGCAGGGGGGTGTGCTCTCCCCTCTTCTGTGGAATCTGGTAATTGATGACCTGCAACCTTACTCAACAAGCACTACGCATCGTGGAAAGATGGTGCGACGAATATGATCTGTCGGTAAACCCCACGAAAACTGAATTAGTCATGTTCACTCAAAAGCGAGCACTAGGCCACTACCGGCTACCTATGCTCTTCAATACAGAGCTCCAGCTGTCTAACGAGGTAAAGTATCTAGGCGTCATCCTAGACAGTAAGTTAAGCTGGAGTAATCAGCTAGACTACAAACTAAACAGGGCCTGCATTACCTTCTGGCAATGCAGGAAAATGATAGGGAAGAAGTGGGGCCTATCTCCCAAAATAATACTATGGCTGTACAGCGCAGTAATTCGGCCCATGCTAACCTACGGGGCCGTGGTGTGGTGGCCACGCTCAAAGCTAGCTACAGCCGTAAACAAGTTACAACCCATGCAAAGGCTGGCCTGCATGGCAACGACGGGCTGCATGAGGACTACTCCAACTGCGGCGCTGGAAGCCATGCTGGGGCTCCCTCCGCTACACTTGTTTATACAACAGGAAGCGACGATGGCAGCAGTGCGCCTTAAAACATTGGGTCTCTGGAGTAAGAGAGACACACGACACACCGCTCTGCTCGAGGAGCTCAAGAATGAACTCCCCATAACAAAAGCAATCAATGACCGGGTACCCAAGCAATTTATCTTCGATAAAAAATACAAAATCCAATTGCATGAGGATCATCGGTGCGAGGGGCTCTGCCCCGCCGAGCTGCGGATCTTCACCGATGGATCAAAAACAGGTACAGGTACTGGTGCGGGAATCTTCTCAGAGGATCTCAATATCCACATAGCCACACCATTGGGGGTCCACAACACAGTGTTCCAGGCTGAATGCATGGGCATTTCTCTGGCGGCATCAGCCATCCTAACCAGGGAAGTTAAGGACCACTCAATACGCATACTCTCGGACAGCATGGCTGTCCTGCAAGCTCTGAACAGCCACACAGTGAACTCTGGGTTGATTCTCGAGTGTCACCAACGTCTCAACCAGGTTGGTAGACACAACAAAGTAACCATTCAATGGATCAAGGGACACAGTGAATCTCGAGGCAACGACGCTGCGGATGAACTCGCCCGAAGGGGGTCGAGTTTGTCAGCAATGGGACCGGAGCCCATCGTGCCGCTGCCTTTCGGGTACTTACGCAATCTGGTAAGGAAACGCACCGGAGATAAACATCACAAGCTATGGGTTGAAAATAGTGAGTGTAGGCAGGCCAAAGAGGCACTTCCCTCTATAAATGGCCGTTTCACAAAACAAGCCCTAAGACTGACTAAACAACAGTTGCGTTCAGTCACAGCCGTAACAACTGGCCATGGGTCTTTTAATAAACACCTCTATGCTATAGGAGTCACTGACAGCCCGCTATGCAGAGCCTGCATGGAGGAGAATGAGACAGCAGCACACCTGCTTCTAAGCTGCCCGGTGGTTGCGGATTACAGGGCAAAGTACTTCGGAAACCCAGGTACCCTCTGCGAGATAGTTAGTAACACCAAGGCGTTGCTGGCCTTCCTTGGGGAGCTGGGGTGGATCGAATGACGCATTTGTCCCACCTACACGCAAAATACGCGCTTAGTCGTGGAGTTGCGGAAACCAGCCCGATTTACATACATACATACATACATACATGGAATACTGCTCTCATCTTTGGGATGGATCTGCCAGATACCAGCTTGATGCCCTTGAGTCAATTGAGAAACGAGCCAAGAGGATCATCGGCAATGAGAGGCTCGTCGCGTCGAAGCTCCAAAGTCTTGAACATCGACGACGAGTTGCTAGCCTGTCGGTTTTTTACCGGTTGCATTTTGGGGAATGTGCGACGGAATTGCATAATTTAATTCCGCCAAGCTCGTTCCATCATCGGACCACAAGACGAACGGCGATGCGCCACCGGTACATGGTGGACATCCCACCCATACGCACAAAACGTTTTGGGAACACATTCATAGTGCGTACAGCTAAGGAGTGGAATTCCCTGCCGGAGTCTGTGTTTCCTGATAGCTACAACCTGGGAGTCTTTAAATCAAGAGTGAATAGGTTATTTCTAGGCAAGCGTGCTCCATCTTCGACCACATCCTCGCTTACCATCAGGTGAGATAGTGGTCAAACGCGTGCCTATAATTAGTAAAAAAAAAAAAAAAGGTTTATGATACTGAACCCTTTGTGTGCGAGTCCGACTCGCCTCGCACTTGGCCGGTTTTCATGTTCTTCTCAAAACTTCTGGATCTTCTCGCTATAATAGATATGAATATTCGCTCGCTTTTCATTACATCCGTGTCTCCTCGCTTACATCTAAATCTGGATCCACTTACACTCTAACAAAAACATCTGTCACAGTTGAAAACAGCTAATTCTTTTGTCTTCTTGGTTTATTATATTCTTCGTCAGATTTCTAGACTTTGTTACGAACTAGTCCACAAAGATCTTAACATGAACCTATATCCACAGCATCCGAATATTATGGCTGTCGGTCAAAAGGCGAGGTATACCCAGTATATTACGAGTCCTATGACGTTGTAGTGGCTCACCGTCATCAAGTGTCCAAACTACGAGTACGTTACGATCTAGTGTACAAAGATCCTAACCGGAACCTGTATTCACAACGTGCGGATATCATGTTTGTCGGTCAAGGGCGAGGTATACCACTATATTATGAGTCCTTTGACGCTTTAGTACCGCTCCGTCATTAAGTGTCCAAACTATGAATACGTTACGATCTACTGCACAAAGATCCTAACTGGAACCTGTATTCACAACGTGCGGATATCATGTTTTGTCGTCAAGGGCGAAGTATACCAGTATATTATGAGTTATATAACGCTTTAGTACCGCTCCGTCATTAAGTGTCTAAACTACGAGTACGTTACGTTCTAGTCCACAAAGAACCTAACCTGAACCTTTATCCGCACCGTGCGGAAGTCATGTTTGTTCGTCAAGGGCGAGGTATACCACTATGTTATGAGTTCTATGACTATTTGGTACCGCTTCGTCATTAAGTGTCCAAACTACGAGTACGTAACGATCTACTCCACAAAGAACCTAACCTGAACCTTTATCCGCAGCGTACGGATATCGTGTTTGTCGTCTAGGGCGAAGTTTACCACTATATTATGAGTCCTATGACGTTTTAGTACCGCTCCGTCATTAAGTGTCCAAACTACAATTACGTTACGATCTAGTGCAGATAGAACTTAACCTGAACTTGTATCTACAGCGTGCGGATATCATGGCTGTCGGTCAAGGGCGAGTTGTACCAGTATATTACGAGTATTATGGTGTTTTAGTGGCGCACTGTCATTGTCATAAAGAGTCCGTCGACGGATATATTACCATACGGAGGAAATTGACTTCAAGTTTGTGGCAGCGTTCCACAGTTTTATGGTATGCGACGTACGTATGTTGAAGGGAAATGATGGAGTTTTTATTTTACAAAACTTTGTTATTTGTTATTAAGGAATTCCGCTAGATGCGCTTTTTTTCTGGGTCTATAAACATTTTCATTGTGTTTTCATTTTTTTTTTTCAATATAGGAATGGAAGAATGAGACTTACGAAACGTGTGGAAGGAACTTTATATTGAGCTCGCTTTTGTTCATGAACTTACTTCAGTATCATCTTCAATTGAAGTCAACAAACAGGAGCGAAAAATCACGTTTCTTATATAATAATAATAATAATAATTTATTTAATTCAGACCATTGATCCATATAGTGTTAGTAAAATCTTATCTTAATTTGCCGGTCAGTGTGAAGCTGTATGTGGACCAAATGCGATCCGCGACCGTAACGCGTACTTATCTAAAGAATTATAACCATTTTAATCATAAATATAGCCCTTTAAGTTCATGAAGTTCGAAAGAATGAATATTTCAGAAACAATTATTACAGCTTCACACTGACCGGCAAATTGCAAAAAACATAAAAATATTTGAATTTCGCGGGCTACCCTGGAGCATTCACCTTAAGCCTAAGCCTTTAGTTTGAAATATTATTATTTGTAGTTGTAGCAACAGTAGCGTTGCACACTCTGTGAATTTTAACTGTGTCTATGACAGTTCATGAGATAAACCCGCTGACAGATAGATGGACAGATAGACAGTAGATACTTAGTAAAAGGGTCCAATCACTGTCCTTTTTTCCTGTATTTTCAGTGTTTACACATAGCCATGTTACAATGTACTTTCTGGAACCAGTCCCTTTATTAATTTGTTTCATGATCTACATTATATTCTCACACATAAAATCCGCAGCTTCCGAACGAATCAATCGGGTCCATTCAAATATCACTAAAGCGATCGTCTGGATTCCTGCAGCCCGGTCATCAATCATCTGCAGGCGACGAACTGGAAAACACCTGGCCAGGTCACTGACCCCGCTCGATATTATGTACTAGGTATGAACATTATGTAGGTACACAGGCTGTATCAAGTGCGTGGTCTTATTTAAGGGTGATGTTCTATCTATACTTTTATTCTTAACTAGAGAACTCACGCAACTTCGTTTGCGTCACAATTATATTAGTATATAGAGTACAGATACAAGTTGACCCCCGCAATTTCGTCTGCTCCGCTCTTATTGGCCTTACCGTGATGATATATAGCCTATAGCCTTCCTCGATAAATGGGCTATCTAACACTGAAATATTTTTTCAAATCGAACCAGTTCCTGAGATTAGAGCGTTCAAGCAAACAAACAAACAAACTCTTCAGCTTTATATATCTATCTTATCTATAGTAACATATAAAGTTGAAGAGTTTGTTTGTTTGTCGAACGCGCTAATCTCAGGAACTCAACATCGTCATCTGCCTAGCCATTTCCCAACTATATTGGGGTCGGCTTCCAGTCAAACCGGATTCAGCTGAATACCAGTGTTTTACGTGGAGCGGCTGCCTACCAGACTTCCACAACCCATTAACTGGGTAACACGGTACTTCTTGGCAAGACTGGAGTCAGATTTACTGGCTTCTGACAATCCGTAACGACTGCCAAAGATCTACAAATGACAGCCGGGACCAACGGCTTAGCGTGCTTTCCGAGGCACGGAGGAAACTCGTTATGTTAAGATGGTAACCCATCCACAGACCAACCTTAATTGCTTAACCTTCAAGATCGACCCGTGCGGCTGTTATTATTTAGCCACGAGCTCCTCTGCCCTCTGGAAATCTCAGGAACTACTGGTCCAAAATTAAAATATGACTCGCATATCTGAACCATCCTGTAAATACAGGTAACAACAACACGTATAGACAATAGGTTTATGTTTTGTGGCATTGTTTTGGTAGGCTTTATATGGAACCGTAATGCGATGACAATACCCGTTTAATAGGTTAACATTTTAATTAGTATTATTTTAATACTTGTGAATAAAATGGGAAAGGAATCATTCAGTTTCTAACATTAAACATAAACACACGGATATCAATTATTTATTTATGTAAGTGCACACAATAAACTGACCAAGTACGAGTCGTACTCACGTGCAAAGATTTCCGGACGAATTTCACTTTTTAAACAATTTTAAAAAAAACAGAGTATACCAATATTAGACCCGCGTGTATGTAATATTGTCAGAATTTCTGTCAGTAAATCCAGTATTTCTATATGTCAGTATATACCAGCTTCTGAACATGTGTGCCTTTCATAACTTTATGTATTTAGGTATGTTTGTATGGATGTATGTTTGTTCGCGTATGTATATATCAAAGACTATAAGTAGTTACCTACCATTTTCGCCAACTCCACGGCACATACATACCTACACAGCACAATTTAAAGACAGCAACCCATCCCACTTACCCACGCTGTCCGGCAGTAAATCAAGCGGTTATGTGACACGGTCGTGACGTGAATATCGGACCGTACGATTAATGTACGTGTATGTTGACTACTGAACCGTTGGGGCTTAGCTGTGGAGGATACTAGTATGTTCTTAGTTTATTTTTGGGGTAATTAAATTAGATTAATGAGGAGGACACAAGGTTATTGGTAGACGCTTTTATACTGCTCGTCTTTTACATCGTTCTCACATGTACCTATGTATAATTTCAAAATTATGTAAACAAAACTGAAACAATTTATTATTTTTTAAGAGTGTCCGTGGAGTTTCTTGCACGTTCTTCTCCATAGAGATATGCGCTTTGGAACGTGCAAATAGCTACATCTTTTTTGACCAACCGACCTTGACAGTTAAAAAGTGCCTGTAAATGGTTTAATTGAATTAAATGAATGAAAGTCTGAGTTTGAGTTTGTAGATTGATGAACTGGTGAAGGCCACGAGGATCTTTTAGAAGCAAGATACTCAAGTTATGATGATGATGAAATGGGGAGATAAGCATAAGAGTTAGATGGCGTCGACCAACCTGACTTTTGTTGTTTGTATCATCTCATGTATTTACCCGTATTCCACCAAATAAATAATTTAATTTGAATGTGATACATAAACAAATATTAATGTTAAGTGGGGGCTGGCGACTTTTCCACAGTGTATTATGGTAGGCGGCGAACTTATCAGTACTAGTGCGAAATGCAAAGCAGTGTAGATGGAAAAAGTTTTCGAGTGTTTTAAAAAAAATATTTTTTGCCGAAAAATATACCAGTACCACACACCACCACGTCTTGGCCACCACCACACAACTACCAAACCATTATCATATAAAAGCTTTAAATGAATTTGTCTTAGTCAGGCGAGGCTTCATTTCAAATCACTACAGCTCCATAATTTCTGCCATAACAGTTTCTATATCTTTAGTTATCAAACTAAACCACTCAGTTTAGGGACTGATACATGATAGCAGACGCGAATTGAGACAGTATAATTAACTTGAGACAAGATTTATAATAACCATTTCTACTAACACTAGGCAACACGTAAATCTGATGCCAAAATAAAAGCACGCTATTGGATTATCAACTGTAAGTGCTAAGGTAAGAGTTGAGATTGCATTAATTGTATTAACATGAAGGCAGAAATTAAGTGCCATCTAGTGTTAGTGAAAACGGACAGGACGATGTTGAATTTTGCACTTTCAGTGCTTAGCTTACAGTTAAAAATGCAATTACGTCAAGACATTAACCACATAGTGAAAATGAACATGATTGTGTGTCCCTATTTACAGACATAGGACCTCTCTAGGGGATGTTAGGGGGAAGCTACCGGGTATTGCCAGGGGAATTGATTTTGCTACGCTGGGTAGTATTAATAGGATCCCGCTCAAGGACCCCATCGATTAGGAGTTTATGGGTTGGCCGTGACCTTAACCTTTCGTAAATTACGTTAAATTGGTGGTTGGTGATATTACAGAGTTAAAATAGAGGTTGTTAGCTTTATGGAAGGCGTACTAGCTCTCACAATCCTCGGTCAAGTGTGAGAAGGAACACCGGGGTGGTTTTTAGTCAGTAAGAGTCTGACAGACCCCTTCGCCTGACCCAGGCGAGGGACATCCATGAGGATTTTCCACCCCGGATCCGGATATATATGTTCGGATCTCTAATAAATCATTCAATTGGCCTAGTTTGTTCCCAACTATATCCGGATCCGCTTCATGTCCCACCGAATGCCTCTGTAATCTCCACAATCCTGTTACTGGGAAACAAGATAGGTACCTAATTCTTGGCAAGACTTATGTCAGATTTTCTGGCTTCCGACTATCAATAAAACTGTCAAAGATCTTCAAATGACCTTCCGGAACCAAGAACTTATCGTGCTTTCCGAGCTACCGAGAATTTCGGTCATTTCTACGCAATAATGGCGTACGGCGATGCGCCACCGGTACATGGTGGACATCCCACCCACACGCATAAAACGTTTTGGGTAATCCCTGCCGGAGTCTGTGTTTCATGATAGCTACAACCTGGGAGTCTTTAAGTCAAGAGTGAATAAGTTATTTCTAGGCAAGCGTGCTCCATCTTCGAACGTAAGTAAAGCGCTTTAATTTCTTTTCAAAATTGCACTTTTAATCTGACAGTTCGACATTTGCCCGAAAATTTAGTTATTCCTGTCTGACACTTGTCATGAACTGTCCTAACTCAAAGAAATAAGGTTGCCCTTTTGTTGTCATAACAGCAGTGACGTCACTAAACGCTGATTGTTGTTTTAAAATAAGTTCCGTTTCACGTTACTTTAATTCATTATTTTTGTTAAAAATCGATATTAACTAAAATAAAAAACGTTGCAATTTGCCTTTACATTCTCGTAAATTCTGTATTTGCATCTTCTTTATTTTTTCAGGTTTCCCCGCCTCTTCAGTTCCTATGCTCATAAATATTTTAGTATAATAAACTTATTTACATACAATGAATACTTCATATAAAATAAATATGGCGCCTACTGCTACCCATTCTAGATTAGATTTATTCATGAAACTAGTAAATAATGTTTCTCTAGTATGATTACTTTGACGTTAGGATAATATAGAGGTCCTGGAAAGTTTAGTTCGTGCATAAATATTGAACTTTGAGGAGTAAATTCGGCAAGGTCTTTCAGCAGTGATGAAAAATAATATGTTGTGTATTTTGGGTGAACAATAAGGTTATAGTCTCTTATGTTATAGTCTCATGTATTGATAAATAACTAGAAAAGATTTGAATTGACTTGGACAGTCAGTTATAGTTCAAGAAAATTACTTTATTTAAATAACAAACTGTATACAAAATAAAACTCCAAACTATAACATGGCGACGGTAATGCGTAAAGCCACAGGCCCGACTCACTCACCCACAGCCAGCAGGCGCGCACGCTCCGCAGAAGTAGCAGCAGAGGCAATTAGGTTCTTCTGAATTTCTCTGCAGAGCGGCTCATCCCACTGTCTCTGGTATGATGGGTTGTCGGGTAAATATTCATTCGGGCAAGCGAGTCTCCAGGCATTAACAGCCTCGGTGAAGTATGGCACATTAAAATTAATCAGTGGAAGCTAGGATATTCCTGACTAATTTTTCAGTGCCGTGAACCGAGGATATAAAAGGCGGTCTAATACCGATAATTTTACGGAATAAAAATAGTTTACAAGTCGTAGGACATCTTTCAATTATTATAGTCATGCTTATTTAATTTTATTTTACACAGCTCTGTGTAAAATTAAATTAAATTTACAATACATAAATCTGAAGTCCAATTATTACTGTACACAGCGCTCAATATCTAATTGACCGAAGCGTCTCAGTCCAGGCGTCTCCTTTCCCTGTTATATATTTGATATTTATTAGTATATTACTTAATATTGTATGTATTTGTTTTATATTATTATGTATGTCTCTCTATTATTATTTATGATGTTTGTACACTGACCGCCCTAAATCTAGCTTCTTTAGTTCAGTCCATCCAAAGGTTGTCTGTAAGAGATTGCCCTGTGCGATAAGACCGCCCATTGTACACTAGTTTTATAAGCGTTTTTACTGTGCTTGTTATGAGGTGTACAATAAAGTATATAATAATAATAAATTGCAAATCTATTTAGTCCGTCAGTTAGAGTATTGAAAAATAGTGGAAACGTATTTTTTGTTTTTGTAAATCAATGAATATTGATAAAGATAAAACGCATCAAATTTCGGGAGTGGGGGCTCGTGACGTCAGAACGCACTAAAAATTATACCACGGCGTGATGTATTGAGAATTTTTAAAGCGTCGTATCTTCGTCAATTTTGGTTTACGTAACAAAAGAAAAAAAAGCGGGGGAAATATTTTTTGTCTAATTGAAGAACTAATTAGATTTTTTCAGTAGACAAGCCGATTATGTGAATAGGCTTGTGTACTGAAAATATAGTTTTTTTTTTTTATTTTGTTGCGTAAACCATAATTGACGAAGATACGACGCTTTGTGTAAATTATACAATCAGTGACGGATCGGTTACTCAACTCAACCATGTAGGTATTTATTTAATCAATCACATACACCTTAGAGTTGTCAAGGTCGGTCAGTCAAAAAGATATCGCTAGTTGCACGTTCTAAAACGCAGATCTCTATCGAGATGAACGTGCAAGAAAATCCAAATTAAAGCGATAATCAAATGAAACAAAAATAAGACAGGCCCTAGAAATATAATTATTGTAATTCATGACATTAAAAGTTCCGTAAAACAAGAAATTCACGGTCATGCACAAGTCACGTGGACAAATTATTGGACTTTATGGTGAAATTATGAATAAAAGAAGAAATAGTATTCAAACAAAACAATATCGAGGAATTGAATACTACGAATGAAAGATAAGGTCTTAAAGTTACAATTTACTAGCAGTGCTAAACAAAATTTTGCTTAGACCAAAAAGATTCCAACAATTTTCGCAAAGTAAGGTGACAGCACCAATAACTGTCCGTCCCAAAAATAAAAAGCGGTGTATATTCCCGAGCCGCCTGTCGACAGGCTTGATAAATGCAAGATTAGCCAGGAAAGGACATTTATTTGCTAATAGCCCATAATGACGTGAATGTACGATGAAATTATTGCGTTTTGACGTGTCTGCGTTTTTAAATGTCCGTGTTAGTCATGGTGCTGGCTGTTTAGACTTTTTGGGAGTGTGTAAAGTATTTGCTGGTTAACTGTACATTTCTGTCGAATGAAGGTTTACGAACCCATATTTCTTTTTGGAATTAATTATCGTTTCTTATTCGTATTTTATAATACAATTTGGAAGGTCGATGAAATGCGGGACAGTGTAACACTCATAGATTCATTCGTGTTTAACACACAATATCCAAAATAAAACTTTTCGAAAACAACTTTATAGTCCAACTAGTAGACTACCAAGCCATTTTAAATTTGAATGGTAAATCATCAAATGACTACTTCCGCTCTGAGTGAAGTGGAAGGGAGTGTCAGACTCTTACTTACCCACCAGTGTTACTCCAAATGCTCTTTACGTTCCAGAGCCGCGGTAACTCTTTTGAACAAATTCCGCAACCCTGGAGACTCTCAAGTCTAGAATGGCTTTATTTACTGAACCTATATTTATAATCTAAGTGTATGAAAACCACAGAAACACGCTCAAACACAACTTAAGTTGTCACACTGAAAATCTACAACAAATAACATGCAGAATATTAAAATGCCTATTCTTCATAAACTATTCCTCTGCTTCGACAGCCTGAAATAGTACCTCTTTTCCTTATGTTGGTACAAGTCACGACAAGTTGGCAGCCATGACAGGTGGTATGAATGTGTACCTCCGTACCGCTAATTCAATCGGTCAATAACTTTCACCTGTCTTGTCGAATCGATCAGTTCGGCCATGCTTGTCATCTCGCATGCTGATTTTATACGGCTCGAAGGACCAGAAAATGTGTCCCATATTCTTTGTGGGACAATGTTTGAGTGGTGGTTAATATTGTTAGGATCTTTTTATGTGTCTTTAATCTTAAGTAATGTTAGAAAGGAATCATCAAATTGTTTGAATTCTCTGCCGGAGTCCAGTTGGTAGCTAATAAATAACCTAAGGGTGTTTATGCCAAAAACGTTATACTACTTCAAGCACATTAACGCTTTCCATCAGGAGAGATTGAGATCAAACCTGAACCCTAGAGTTAAGGATCAAAGACCAATAGATAGGGTTATTAAATAAAAAATAATATATACATAAAACTCGTAGTTCCTCAAACCAGATATGTATTTTCAAGTTATAATACCCAGAAGCTATTTGCGCATAACTTTCAGCTACTTTACTGTAGGATAGGAATAATACGAGGTTTACTTAAAACATCGCCTAAAGTAACGTTGTAGAAGTAGGTATAAGAACAAGATATAACACTTATTTTTCTTTCGCCCACGTGAAACCACATTATTTCTAAGTAGGACGTGCGCAGTTCAACTTAGAACATGAATTATGACGTCATATTTTTATTCCTTGAAAGCTAGACAGCGGTTTATTGACATTTCGGGTGACGTCATTATGTCTCAAGTGAGATGGCGATGTTATTGATATGATATTGGAAATAGGTTTTAGTAGGTCAAGGATAGAAAAAAAGAGACTTTGGAATAAGTGGTAAAGCCAGTAGAACTTGTTGAAAATGTCGAATGTGGAGGCATCTTAGATACTTGTTTTTAGGGTTCCGTACCCGAAGGGTAACCAACGGAACCCTATTACTAAGCCTCCGCTGTCCGTCCGTCCGTCCGTCTGTCTGTCTGTCAGCGGGCTGTATCTCAAGAACCGTAATAGGTAGAGATGAAATTTTCACAGATTGCGTATTTCTATTGCCGCTATAATAACAAATAATAAAAATGAAGGTCGATGGTACGAAATCCTTCGTGTGCGAGTCCGAATCGCACTTGGCCGGTTTTTTTTAAAGTTGTTATGCTATAAATTATTATTTTTTGTTAATTGAAGCCTCATTTCGAATTGGCATACCTATATAAAATAATCCAAAAGTAGATTTCATGAGGAGGCTTACACTTTTACGCTAACGTAGACTCAGGATGAGATCCGCTGGAGAATCAAGGTTACCTACATGACGTAGCAAAATTTAAATGGCTCCACCATTTTTGTAGGAAGGTTCTGGAGAAGACGCCATGTACCGCAAGAAGCTGCGTCAGAAGTACTCCCACAAGGTGGAGCGATGACCTGGTGTAGGCCGCGGGCATCAGTTGTTTGTAAGAAACGCAAGACTGGTCTATATGGAAACATTTCATCATCATATCAGCCAAAATACGCCCACTGCTGTACATAGGCCTCCCTGCATGCGACATGCATCGACCATACCACGTCATCGGTCCATCTTATGGGAGGACTTCAGATGCGCCGTCTTCCGGTACGCGGTTGCCACTCCAGAACTTTTCGGCCCCATCCACCATCTGTTCTGTGAGCAATGTGCCCGGTCCACTGCCATTTCAGTTAGGCGATCCTTCGGGCTATGTCGATAGCCTTAGTTCTTTCTCTTGCGGATACCATCATTTCTGATTCGATCACGCAAGAAAACTCCGAGCCAATATCCAGCAGTAGACGTCTTCCACTTTCTTTTCTTTCCGTGTCGATATACTCAAGTTAAATTTTATCCGACCAGTATTGAACCTCGTTGAAATCCTAGATGGTGCATGTGGTTGTGCATGTGCACGACGGGTAATTAAGGTGTTGCATGTCCTGTTAAGTGGCAACGCACTGGCACTGCTTTTGGGATCTTACAGTTTAAAACAAAGAAGAAGAAAACAAGCGCGAAACACGGAAAACAAGAAAGTACTCGTAATTATGATATTTGAAATCAGGACTTTAAGACCACACCCGAACTTCAACCAATAACAGAATAGCACAGATAATATCAACTCAGTGACGGTTAGAGCACGGTAATAACACGTGTCTCTACAAATTCGTATGCAAGCTGCGCGCGCGCATTAAATCAGAAGCTATCAAACATTTAGTTCTTGTTGTTTCACTCTTGAATAGTTAAGTGTGGCGTACACAGGTTATAGACATACTGAGGATACAAAACAATAAATTGTTGAGGGGCCCCAACTTATGAAAAAAAAAACGATGGCTGACAAAATTTTCGACCTCGTTGTTTTCGCTCTTCTGTTATTTAGAATGTCTATGTACTGAAGCCTGAACCGGAGCCGTTGTTGTTTCCCGCCATTTCTTTTATCAGTCTGGATGCCAAGATACATCTTTCCAATTTTCAAGGAAAAAAGCTTTGCTTCATTACACAAATCCTGTGTTTTACGGATATACTTAGTTAATTACGCTAAAAACTCCAAATCTTATCATCTGCCTAGCCTTTTCCCAACTATATAGGGGTCGGTTTTCAGTCAAACTGGATTTAGTTGAATACCAGTATTTTATGTGGAGTTTTTAGCTTCAGTTTGGCTAACATCTGGAAGTATCCAGAGCAAGAGCAAATCTGAAGCTAGAAACTATTCCTTTTTATGAAAGTCAAGTAGATAATGTTAAAAAAATATTTTTGTAGTGAATCTTTATATTATTTACTGATCTGACAGCGAAAGTTATTTTTTACTGATAAAAGGCTACACTATCATCGAGTGTCTTAGACTACGTATCCAAGAGAATCATCATCTGCCTAGCCTTTTCCCAACTATATTGGGGTCGGCTTCCAGTCGAACCGGATTTAGCTGAATACCAGTATTTTATGAGGAGAGGCTGCCTACCAGACCTCCACAACCCATTAACTGGGTAACACGGTACTTTATGGCAAGACTGGAGTCAGATTTACTGGCTTCTGACTATCCGTAACGACTGCCAAAGATCTACAAATGACAGCCGGGACCAACGGTTTAACGTGGTTTCCGAGGCACGGAGTAAACTCGGTATGTTAAGATGGTCACCCATCCACAGACCAACCTTGGCAAGCGTTGCTTAACCTTGAAGATCGACCCGTGCGGCTGTTATTATCTAGCCACGAGCTCCTCAAGATCGTATCCAAGAGAATAATATCGATTATTGTGGGAAATATTTCGGGACCATAGCCGCGGGAAAAACAAAGTCTTAAATGTGTCGCCATTTTTATTTTCATCAACTAAGAGGTCCCTCAAATATTTTCTTGACAGCTTTAAAAATAACCACAAAACATAATATTTCTTTCTCAAATATTCGTGATCGGAATCCTCTACGGGGCAACGATATGGCATTCACGTGTTGGCAGGGAATCCATTCATCTATAACTAAATCGTAAAGCATTTTTAACACACGTCTGAGTATTCGACACGCTCGAGTCGCGCGTAGCAATCGGTGGTGTAGTGATGAGCGATTATCGATATTTATGGAAAAATCTGACTGGTAGATTGGACTGGATAGAGAACTTTAAATTGCGATTGTAAAACATGTAATATTAAAAAAAATGTTATATACATATTGGGTATCTAATTCTTATAATCTACAAATGTTGCTGACTGGCTGGCAGTTTCACGACGGTACGGTAAATTCATATTAAAAACTTGTTATAATATATCTAAAAAAAGTCTGTTGACAAATTAGACTTCATCGACAACATTATAATAATGACTGATAATAATTAATGGACTTTTGCATCACTGACATTATGATTCTCTAGACAAAGTTGAAGATACTCTAAATAAATTTTCTTTTATTTTTACATTCGTTGAAACTGATACGCAGAAACGCTGGACGCCTTTCTGGCCACACACAGTGCTTTATAATGTTGTTAGCTTTTGTTACTTCGTTATTTTTTTGTCCTGTGCCACTCCACACGCGAGTGATTGAATTTCACTTTGTCGTCTAGAGTTTCTGTTGAAGTCGATATTTATTATTCCCAACATTGCCCATCCCTCGCCTATCAATCGCTGTGCGTATCGAGCACGCTCGTGTGCCCTCTTCCTATAAAAATAATAAAAGCCATTGCGCGTGGTCAAGGAACCTACTGCGTAGTGTTGGCGGACGAATCATCACGTTCCCTACGAGGTCAAGACTACTTTGAGAATGTTGCCGTGTTATTGTTCAAATCTTGGAATATGCCTTTTGTTTTGACGGCTTTTTGGGCTATTAAGACTAAAGTTATATGATGTTAACTTCTTAACCTTCCAATCCTAGCGCAGGTCTCACAGACCGCACTGCAAAAATACTTTTTCGTGTTTTTTTTTTAATAATCATCTAGCTTCTGCCCTCGAAGATGTAATATTACTTGTACTACTAATACAATTGACTTTTTCCACATTAATATTATTGGTAAAGGATAGTCAATGGTCATGTAATTCATACTTTTTGATAGCTACTGGATTCTTTACTTCGATAATTTTGGGGTATTAAATACGATCAGACGAGACGACCTCCCGCTACGTGGTGGACCAGCATGACGAAACTCTTATCAGAGGAACCCCGACCCGACAACCCAGGACAGATTGTCCTGGTGCCTCAAAATTACTGCCACAAAAAGTGGGAAAGAGCAAGGAAGAAGAAGAAGAAATACGATCATACGAGAAGCACATATGGCAGACGGCTCTCAATATAAATACACCAAGCATATGAACATATGTACAGTGTATATATATGTAAATAGACAACAATTAACGGCCCCAACTAAGGATAAGCTCGTTATTCCTGGAAAACGGATCAGCGCGCAAAATTCAATTATGTAGCACCGAATCAATCTCAATCACGAACGGCTGGTGTCAATCAATCTATGTTAGAGTGGATGTACGACAGTTTAGGGAGCTTTCCGGTTTTTAGAGTTTGTGGGCAACTAAATGTCTGCTGAAACGTATTGATAACTGATTTCAGGTGGAAAATCGTAATGCGAAATCAATTTTTGTGAAATAATCATTATCTACTTTGTGGAGTGGAAGTAGTCCTGCCAGGGATGCAGAATTGGTTTGATAGAGTCACCGCGGCCCTAGAACGCAAATGATATTAGGAGGAACATGGATGGGATTTAGTCAGCAAGAGTCTGGCACTCCCTTCCGCTCTTCCCAGAGTTGAAGGAGTTAGTTACTTGATGTAAAATAGGTACCTACTTGTATAATATGCCTAACATAGTTGTTTCTTTAAAAAAAAAACTACATTTAACTACCTTAATCTTCGATCAATAGGTAATCTTCATCTATTACAAGTAAATCATTTATTCCAACAGCAACATTCATAACCAAACTTTCTTGCAGCAAAACAACAACAAAGTTCCAGAAACTCCCCTCAAATAAACCTCAGATCATTAAATACCAGTTTTCCGCTTTCCTCGTTAGACTCTCTTAAGTGATTAATAGTGAAAACTGCTGCTGAAGTCACTGAAATGTTAGGATGTTACTGGCAACACCGGCCAAAGTTTCCTGTTTACAAAAGAAAACTTTTCGTTTAAGTTAATAGACATCTTGTTCCTTGTGTTGGAGTTGACAGGATCATGAAAAACGTTTCGAAAGAACAGCCGCACGTGTTGATCTTCGAGGTTAAGGAACTCTTGGTGAGGACGGTCCGCGGATGGGTAACCCTGACTATCCATTTTATACTCGGAGTTTTTGAACGCACCGACGACGCGCAGATAACACGCGCTAACGCGCTTCAGACGCAGGTATTACTACTTTGTACTGCTTTTTAGGGTTTCGAACAAAAAACGGAATCCTTATAGGATCGCTCGGGTTTCTGTCTGTCTGTATGTCTGTATTATGTCTATCCGTCTGTCTGTCTGTCTGTCTGTCTGTCCGTCTGTCACAGCGAGTTTTCTTAGGATCCTCTGGACCGATTCTGTTGAAATTTGGTACACTTATGGAATTCAGTGACCTAAACACGGAAGCGTTACGTAAATTATAATTTTTTAGTATGGGGGTCACTTTTTGGGGTCAAACTAGAAAATTAAAAAAAAGTTTTTGAACAATATTTTGTGACATATCAAATGAAAGGGCTTACTGTGAGGTTTTTAATTATATTTTTTTTTTCATGATTTTAAAATAAATGGTTTTGAATTTATTCAAGAAATTAGACGAAAAATGACCATTCCCCCAAGGAATATGGAAATGACGGTCTATAATTTTGAAAAAAATTGGAAATATATGCTCTTTACCTATAGATTACAGGACAGTCTATAAGAATTCTATAATGTCAAAATAATATGTTAAAACAAAAAGAAATTCGTTCGGAACCCTTTGCACGAATTAAGTAAGCGACAACGGAAGTATTTAAAAAATAACTTTATTCCGACAGAGTTACAGCTAAACAGTAATTAATTTAATCTAATACAATATTCATTATATATAATAACTTTATTGCTATCGTAGTACATGCATAACGTGATCAGATATGACGCATGTCCTAGATTATTCTGAATGCTGATCAAGCAATGGAATATTTGGAAATAACATGTCTAATAAATACTTATTGGCTGACAAAGCTAATATTGGTAGATTGGGGTTCCTTAACTCACGCCAGTCCGACTCGCACTTGGCCAGTTTTTTTTGGAAATATCTACAGCGCCGTCAGTGCACGTCGTGTGCATAGGCTCTTATGGCTTTATTTCGAGAAATCTTCTCTTAGTGTCCACTCACCAAAGAACCTTCTGCATGTTCCATTTAAAATAAACCATTTGTACAAAGGATAGTATTATTGCAAAAGGAATTCTACAAGACCGCTTTGGTTGGACAAAACTCGTTTAAAACATAGCACAGAAGACTTTTGTAGGGAAATTCCGAAATTTCATTTTCCCCGCATAAAGAAAACCCGCACGGTGTTCATTAAAAGCACCTAAAACCGTATCAGGTGACTTTACATTTTTCACACAAATTCATTTATAAAGCATCATGGCTCTGAAAGTATGAAAAAGCTCGTTTCGTGTCACTTTTCAAAGTTCGTCATCTTTTGTTGAAAACTTTAATGAAACTGAAGTAGGTCTCGTTAAAAGTTTCAGATTGCATGCTCAAGCTGAATTCTGGTCTTTGAACGTTTTTATAGCAATGTTTTTTATATTTTTTTGTGCCAGATACACAAACAGAATTCTTTTGCTTCATGTGCTACTGTAAAAATCATTACCTTCCTTCTGAGGTAAGAAGGGCGGGACGATATTCGGGTCTTAATTACAAAGCCTTGTCATCATCATCTGCCTAGCCTTTTTTTAACTTTTTTTGGTCAGTCAATTCAGATTTGGCTGAATACCAGTATTTTACGTAGAGCGGGGGTAGTGCCTAGCATAGTTCCACAAGCCATTAACTGTGTAACACGGTACTTCTTGGTTTCTGATTTCTGACAATACGTAACGGCTGCCAAAGGTCTACAAATGACAGCCGGGATCAACGGCTTTCCGAGGCATGGAGGAGTCTCGGTATGTTAAGATGGACGCCCATCTTCAGGCCGTCCTCGGCAAGCGTTACTTATAATAATTTATGTATGAAGACTATAGGGAACATGCTTTCCCGATACAGATGAGCAATGTAGCAGAGTGATGTCACTGGATTTAATTAATTTTTATTAATATTATGGATTCATTATTTTTATATGTGATTATTGTAAACATTGCATACTACTCGTATTGTATAAATAAATGAGGAATTTGTTGCGCCACTTCTTCCTCCCACCTAAAACACTAGGAAGTGGTGACGGGCGGGCGTTTTGGAGAATTGTGTTTATGTAAAACTTGGACGTTCAAAAAGTGCTGGTAGCCAGCCTAATTTTAATAAATAATTTCAATTTTTCGACTCTGCTCGGCAGTGGGACAGCTCAGAAAAGTATGCAAGTGGTAACATTAAGTAAAAACATGTTCATGTTATCTGATCTTGGAAAGAATAGCGGTTTGGCATCTACAGCAAGTCAAAAAACTCGAGGATTTGGTTTTTCGATCAATCTTGTTAAAAATCCATATCGAAAGGAATGCTTTGTAAAAATGTTCTGCATTAAAATATTCCTAGTTTGCAAGTACTAAAATATTTATAACTTACACGTGTCATCGTAGAACGAGAAACACGTAGGTATTTATTTTTATCAATCAGTTATTTATATCAACATTTCCTTTATTACAGAGCTGCTCAACTAAAAAAAACTGATTCAAATTATTGAGAAGTTAATAGAAGCTTATTTTGCGCTTCTTGGCAAATAAGCGATTAAATGTTCCGTATAAATTTATCAAAAAATAGCAGACCCAGCCGCGCCCAGTTCGTTGGGCGGTATTTTTCGGGTTAATATATTATAACCCATGACAGTCACAAATAACGTGGCTTTCTATTGGTAAAAAAATATCAAAAATGGTTCAGTCGATCCAAAGATTACCCCCTACAAACTCACAAGATCACAAACTTTACCTCTTTATCATATTAAGTATTGAAATATGGATAAGTGTGCATCTTTGGTTTTTTACTAGAGATGTGCGAGGTAGCTTAGTGGTGCGAGGATGTGCAGTGGTGCTATGAAAGAGTGTTGTGAGTTACATGCATAGCGGATTTTTTTCAGCTGAGAACATGCGGGGTGCGGTGTTCCTCGCACATTCCTCGCTCGCATCCCTGGAACAGTCGATCGGATGGATCGGAGGGTCGGACAACACGTCACCGTGGATGTTTTAGTGTAGACATCTTGAAGTGAACTGTCATTTCACCTTGACTGCATGGATTCCCAGCCCTCACTTCACGTTCACTTCACCCAAGTTTTCACGAAAATTTGCATAGAATAAAACTACTGATCTCTCGCATTTCATTATGTAAAAATACCTCAAATAAAAATAGCTCAGGTCGCCGATTTATACTAGAGTTGCGCTAAGCCAGGCTGTAAAAATGAAGTGATGCGTGTTCTTTAGATTTTAAGCAAAATCAATGGTTCTCAACCAAAAGAATAACCGATAAACGTAGACACGTTCAGGTAGACCAATAATAAGTAAAGTTTAAAAATTATGCAAAATATTTAAATCATTATCATTTTTTTGTTTATCGCATAATATTAAAATTTTAAACGGCAGCAATTTTAAAAATGCCTAAAACTGGATATCAGTCGTTTAAATATGTGCAATTTTTGTATAAAAACATTGCCAATGTTCTTTTTACATTGCGAGCTCCAGTCGCGACGACAATGTATACTATAAAAGTGCAAATTGCAATCCTATTTTATGGAATAAGCCTTGTCAATGGCTTTTTACATTTTCATCGTGATCATTCCCTGTTTAGACATGAACAGTCTGATTCTGTCCATAAAACCAGTCTTCGAAGTGATCCCACACATTGGATCGAGCAACGAGTCGACCACTTCAACGATGGTGGATGTACCTGGATGCAGAAGTATTACAAAGTAATGACATCATGGAAACCAGGAGGACCGATTATATTGATTTTGGGAGGTGAAGGACCTCTGACCCTAGGTGAACTAGAAAATGTGTTCCTGAACGGTTACGGTGGTGAGTCACAACCACTTATAGGACAAATAGCAGAAGAGACGGGCGCTGCAACTTTTATGCTGGAGCATAGATATTACGGGGAAAGTCAACCATTGAATAAATGGAACAATGAAAACCTGGAGTTCCTTACTTCGAGACAAGCACTGGCAGACGCAGCATATCTACTGAAAACCATCAAAAGATATCGAGAATTCCGAAAGTCAAAAGTGATGGTCACTGGTGGATCCTACGCGGGAAATTTAGCAGTTTGGATGAAAGTGTTGTACCCAGAGTTGATTGATGCAGTTCTAGCTAGCAGTGCTCCTGTACTAGCCAAGAAAGATTTCAGTGAATATCTTGAAACGGTCACCGATACTTTCAGAACATATGGGTCGCAAGAATGCGTTAATAAAATTACTGAGAGATTTAACACTCTTCAAGAATTGTTAAAACGCCCCGAGGCGATCGAGAAACTAAAAGCGCAAAATAATATTTGTGAAGATGTCGACATGACGATTCCTGAGCATCAGCAAATGTTTTTCGTCGATATAGGCTTTCCCTATATGATAACAGCTCAATATGGTACTCGTATGAACGTGTCTTTAATTTGCCAGCATCTTAATTTATTCGATCCGTACCGTGAGATTAGTATATTCTGGGATTCCAAAAGACATTGTAGTACTTACAATTTCAATTACTTGAAATACTCAATTTTCTGGTTCCCAGATTTCTATTCCTGGTTGTACCAGACTTGTACAGAATTTGGTTATTTTCAATCTACGACTTCGAGAAAACAAATGTTTGGAAATACCATTCCTGTTGATTTATATTATAAGACGTGCAGGATGGTCTTCGGAAAAGAATTTAACGAGCAGAGGGTAGACCGAGGCGTTATGAATACTAACAAAATGTATGGGGGATTGACTCCTAATGTGACGAATGTAGTATTTGTAAACGGAGACATGGATCCATGGCACAGGCTCGGAATATTGCACGATCTCTCAGATGATGCCCCTGCTATCTTCATCAAGGGATCGTCACACTGTCATGACTATACTCCAATTCCAAGTGATACGGACGGCATAAAGGAAGCTAGAAGACGAATCAAAAACATATTAAAAAAATGGATAGGCTAACGCTGCTAATTTATAATCAGAGCGAGCGAATCGAGCCCTAACCTATCCCACAATCTGTGCATTCTTGTGGTTCCATTACCGAGAAACTTTTACACCTTTAGGTTTGTGCTTTAACATAGTAATTCCAATTCATGTCTGAATGTGTTATCTATCATAAATATATAATTTTATCCACATTAAAAAAAGATACAACAGTTTGTGTTCATTTGATTTTTATTGTACTATCTGGAACTTTCCGAATCAACTAAACGTGACCTATAAACTTAAAACATTTCTGTTTCTCCTTTTGATCTAATTGATGTGTGTTACTACCATTTATTTCTTTTGGTATTTGCTATTTTATACCAGTCACATCGGTTGCTCCTTTAGCAACTTTTTGTCGAAGTTCGTCCTTGGATAGGTAACGATTAATCATATACATCGGAGGATATGTTATGTCGTTGTTCCTGGCTGTTCTATTTAGATCTTTGGACGTCTGCGAAAAAAATCTACACTGACCAAAGATTAGACTATCGAAAATGTAACCTATATCAGTACAATTTTAGAAGAACCCTTTAACATAGGAACGCTCTCTATTGCAATGCAACCAATTTTACAGCAATTTTTTATCTGTGTAATTCAAGTTAATTATTGAATGATTAAAAAACAAAAAGTGACTTACCTAGAATCCAACCACGCAACCAGGTTAATTACAGCGGTTGTTCAAACCTGGGTGACCACAAACGTCGACCATATTAAAGGAAGAACGTTAATAAACGGTCTAACAGTAATTTTGTTGGCAACACATCCGTGCGCCGCTGCAACATGATTACGTTGGCGACTAAGCAGATTAGTGGACGTGGGCTTGTAAAGTTCGGGCTCTCTGTGCTGCTAACCCTTTGCGGTGGGGCTGGGAGAGCGGAGGTTTTGCCTTTTAGTACTTAGGTAGTACTCGTAGCTACTACGCGCGATTTCGTCCGCGTAGACATCGTTTATTGCGGTTTTTTTTTAACCGACTTCTTCAAAAAGGAGGAGGTTCGGCTGTGTATTTTTTTATTTTTTTTGTATGTTCACCGATTTCTCCGCCAATTTTGGACCGATTTTAAAAGCCTAGACTCTTGAGGTGGTCCCATTGTCACCAAGTTAGAATCTGATGATGGGATCCCATGAAAATCGAGGGAATCCCTCAAATTTTATAAGCACATATACTGTTTTTCATAAACTTTCTAACGCAAATCAGATATTTGTGCCTGATAATCACCATCTAATGTTGCTGAGCTGATGATGGAAGGTATAAGTCAGGATCACATGATGGGATCCCATGAAAAATGTTTGTTCAGCGATATTTTCGCCAATTGTAAACCGATTCGGATGATTATTTTTTTGTTTGGAAGAATATTTTCTCGGACTGGTCCCATTTAAATTTGGTGAAGATCTGATGAAGAACTTCGGAGGTAGGCAACGGAACTCTTCAATAAATGATAGCAATTGATCGGGATTTCTGAAATCGCATGTCTGTTGATTGTTTACACCAGTTCATAACATAACATCACTCCGGCATGCTGTATTTGTGGTAAAACTTTTTAACAAAAAAGTAAAAACGAGTTCCAAAAACAAAACACTCAAAGTAAAAAATAACTTTAATTTCGGAAGTGTCTGTTCAAAAATGAAATAACCAAAAACACCGACTTCCGAAATTAAAGTTATTTTTTACTTTGTGGTGTTTTGTTTTTGGAAGTCGGTTTTAAGGTTGTGAAATCATTAAATGACTCCTTTCGCTCTGGGTGGAGCAGAAGGTACTCCATGTGTAATGCTGATTCGGTTTGGCTGGAAGCCGACTCCAACGTAGTTGGGAAAACTTTAAAAATATTCATCGATTTGAGTAGGTAAGTAATTCGTGAAGGTGGAACTGGTGGTCCAGAGTCTCATCGGCCCTGGAACGCAAAGGGCAATAGGAGGAACACGGATGGATTTAAGTCTGTAGAAGTCTGCACTCCCTTCCGCTCCGCTCAGAACGGAAGGAGTCATTTGATGATTTCCCCACCTCAAAAAAAAGATAGCGGTGGTCGATCGGAAATACTTTACCCATTATTTAACCTATTGACTTTAGCCTTGCTTGAAGATCGCTTCTTTTTTGGAATATTTCTCGCTCACTTTGTACCCCCAACCAAAAACAAACAGGATAAAGAAATAAGGGTATGACAATCTAATGTAAGCTATTAAAGTCAGGCCTAAGGCATTGTTTTGTTCCACATATGATATAACAGTTCCTTGGAGAAAGCAGTTCCTTTGATGTGCCTGGAGTAAATGGATGTTCGTGATTTACGCTGTGTCGCTGTTCAAAGGATTTTTTAGACTGTGGCTGTTATGAGTTCATGGAAATTGCTTGTGATTTGGTGAGATATGCACGTTTTTATGTGTGCCTATGAATTTGGAACTCATATTCTAAGTCCTTTTGAAGGGATTTTCCACGATTCCACTCGACTCAACCGTCATGAAATCACTCGGTTAATGTATATAAATAAGGCTTCATTCGTAGTCAGTTTTAAAGAACTCTAGTCGCGGCATGTTATAAATTAAATAAAACTTTAATTCGAACTACAGTCCGAAATAATTTTGAAGAGCAGCTCGTGGCTAAAGCATAACAGCCGCACAGGTGGTTAAGTCGTTGGTCCCGGCTGTCATTTGTAGAACTTTGGCAGTCACTACGGATTGTCAGAAGTCAGTAAATCTGACTCCAGTCTTGCCCGTGTGAAATACCGTGTTACCCATTTAATGGGTTGTGGAGGGCTGGTAGGCAGCCACTTCACGTAAAATACTGGTATTCAGCTGAATCCGGTTTGACTGGAAGCCGACCCCAATATAGTTGGGAAAAGGCTAGGCAGATGATGAGTCCATAATAATTTTGTTAGTTACACTTGGACTCAGTCGCCATGATAACGCACCGGCCAAGTGCGAGTCTTACATGTAAGGTCTACAAATTGAAAAAAAAACACGTTTCTTGTATGGTTATTTTTTTATTTCATTTAATTTTAATTATTTGTTGTTAAAGCGACAAAACAAATGCAAAATCTGTGAAAATTACAGCTGTCTACCTATTATGATTCTTGAGATACAGCCCGCAGACAGACTGACGGACGGACAACGAAGGCTTAGTAATAGGGTTCTGTTGGTTACCCTTTGGGTACGGGACCCTAAAAATAATAACTCCTTACTAATTCTAACAAGTAAAACAAGTTGTTTTTATAAATTATCATCAGCTGAAAGACGTCCACTATTGGACATAGGCCTCCCCCAAGATGGGGGGGTTTGCCATAATCGCCACGCTTGGCAGGCGGGTTGGTGATCGCAGTGTATGGTGTTGAGTTTTGCAGAGAGTGCTGCTGTCCATTCTCTGGCGAAACCCTTAGTCGCTAAGAGGCGACTACCAGGGGAAGTTTGGATAGTATTATTCTTTTACGGCACCATATAGCACCGGCCACCATACGGCAAACTTTTAACACTATTTCTCAGATATTAAACAAAGGAGATTCCCACAACCTTTCCCATTCAACCCACCAGATTATTAAGCATTCAATTTCAAAAAGTACTTCCTTGAGGATAATCTTCGTAGATCGCTAAACAAGTTCTACACCGGGTTTTACCCGCGAAGTTTTATTACAACTTTATAAACGGTGTTTTCTTGATGCAGTTAGATGTGTGTCGGCTCCTTGCCAGGTGCTGCATTCATGGTTTTGATATGAATGAACATTGGGAGTTCCTAATGGTCTTAAGTATTCATGGGTGTTACTCGTGACTATTAAAATGGGCAGTTACGTTTTTATTACTCATCCGCTGTTCTTTTCTGATTAGATCATTTCATTGCGGGATTCAAGATGTTTCTCCGAGACACGTTGATGTTCAATGACGCGGCGTTTTTGTAAGAGTTTAGAATAGCTTTTAGGAATTACAGTGGTTAGGAAACAAGTCTTGTTGTGTTCACTAACGTTTGAAAAGCAAGTAAAGGCTATATCGTGGCTTCTAAACTTATACAGAACCATACATAACTGCTAAACGATGAAATTCTTTGTACACAATCTCTGGAAGTATGGATACAATAGCAAAAAAAAATACAACATCGAATTGTGAATCTATATGTGACGCGTAGACATCCCTAACACACGATCAAGACACACCTCTCATTGATACCCGTCACACATCCCCAAGATTCAACCCATCACTGAAGACTTCAAAAATACAAGTAACCAATTATGACACCGCTCCTTGAGACCTTTCAGTCGCCATCACCGTAATAAAGACTTACTAATGTAACAGAAATACAGAAAATCATACTCCGATTCCCATCGTATTTAAATATTAACAAACTTTCGTTTAAACTGCGCTGTCTTTTAAACACAGGTACTTAGTAATAAAAATGTATAAGAAGCAAATATAAGTTTTTCATTACAATCGTTAACAAGCCAATTGTGAGGATAAAAATAATGACAGTACGGTACGATTGCTGTCGGTGGGTAAGTATTGTCACAGAGTAAATGACACAGAAGGACCAGTCTGTGGGGTGCGTATAATAATAATCCTGACAAGACTTTTCCCGACTATGTTGGGGTTGGCTCCAGTCTAACCGGGTCCAGCTGAATACCAGTCTTTTATTTAAAGCGATTGCTAAATTGGACTCCGCAGCTACATAAAACCTTTTGTAAGACTGATTGTCAGAATTTCGGTCTGTCAAAGATCTGCAAATGAGAGCCGGGAATCCTGGGCTTACTGGGACTTCTAAGACACAAAGGGTTTTGATTTGGTTTAAAACTTTCTATAGTCATCATCTGCCTAGCCTTTTCCCAACTATATTGGGGTCGGCTTCCAGTCAAGCCGGATTTAGCTGAATACCAGTATTTTACGAGGAGCGGCACCAAAGCTCCACAACCCATTAAATGGGTAACACGGTACTTCATGGCAAGACTGGAGTCAAATTTATTGGCTTCTGACTATTCGTAACGACTGCCAAATATCTACAAATGACAGCTGGGACCAACGGTTTAACGTGCTTTCCGAGGCACGGAGGAAACTCGGTATGTTAAGATGGTCACCCATCCACAGACCAACCTTGGCAAGCGTTGCTTAACCTTTAACATTGACCTGTGCGGCTGTAAATTTCTATAGTGTTTTTTTATTTGTAAATGGATTTAGGATGAAATTGGAATATTATCCGGAAGCCAGCATATCTATTACAAGAATCACGGCTATAGATTTAATAAACCCATTGATGGTGTTATATTATAAAGCGTTATCAGAGGAGATATTGACAGAAAATGCAACATGTATGGGATTGACAATGCTGTCGAAATTTCAATCTCAATCAATCCTTATATTTTAATTTTAGACAATCGCTTTCGTTGATAGATTTTGGAGAGTCGAGCAGCAGCGAACTCTTATTAGGTCCAATAAATCATAATAGAAGTAGCTCTAGATGGCCCTTCTGTGTCAACTATTTTGTACTGTGATTCATTCAAGCTGTGGGAACAACACCTGCTCTACTTACTTTTGAATTTTTATTCAGATTCGGTTTCTCTGACAAGATGAAATTAATCCTCTTATTCGTACACGGAATATCCTTCATAACGTGATCAATTTGTAATCTGCCCAGGCCGCACATGTGAAGCAGTAAAGTTAATGTTAGTTATTAAAGTGTTAGTTTCTCGATGTTTGAGTCTTTGATTGATGATACTTAAAATTACTAACTCAGCTTTTCTACAAGTCTCAAGCAGAACTGTTTGTAGACGTGACAAACGAAACGAAGCTCTTTTAGACCCGTTTTCGAAAAAAAAAAATCGACATCGAATCAGCAAAGCGATTGACTAATGAAAGGTCATTCCACCACACAATCACTTTATATATAAAACTTGTTGACCCGCGCAACTTCGTCTGCGTAAAAATTTTCACAGGTCTTAGCGTGATGATATTATATATTTTATAGCCTATAGCCTTCCTCGATAAATGGGCTATCTAACACTTAAAGAATTTTTCATATCGGACCAGTAGTTCCTGAGATTAGCGCGTTCAAGTAAACAAACAAACTCTTCAGCTTTATATATTAGTATAGATATTCTTACGTTACTGGTGACTGACTGACTGACTGACAACGCACAGCCGAAACTACTGCTCGTACAAAGCTGACATTAATTGGCATGTGGCTAAGTAGGTATAGACAATATAACTTTGCATGTAGGTTCCTTGGAGAGTTCCAAAGGAGCTAAGAGAGGATTTTCCAAAATTGCTACGGGAATAGGAAAAAACAGGGTATGCGCGTATGAAGTCGCGCGTAAACGTCAGTTTTGTGATCATTTTCCTTCGAGAAATTAGGCCTCAGTTGATCATACAGCGAGATCTCCAGCTCCCTTTCAAAAGCCATAATAACTCAGTGCTACAAAGCAATTACTTAGCAAAAGTAATTCCTCCTTGCATGTGTGAGTAAAATTATGATCGTGCGCCTCGGTGCTACCAACCTTAGTAAATTAAGCGGAGTATAGCACCTCCGTACGCAAATAAAATCGCTCCCCCGGGCCGGGCCGGAAGCAAACCGGTCCTGACGGAAACGGCGCCGGTGTATTGTCTTGCCTTTTAAGTTTAGTCTTCACGACGTGATAAGATAGGGGGTAGACAGCGATGGAGGAAGAGCGCGTGGCCTTGTTGGGTGTAAATAGATTTGGGACTTTGATTCGGTTTTAAGGTTAGATGGATAGTGATTGCCTTTTTTAAAGCTGGCTCGTGGTTTTAAAAACTGATCTGATAAGGAGAGTAGAGAGACACAGTAAATGGTGGTGTGAGGGTTCGCGGAGAGCTATTTAGAAACAAGGATTATTTTGTTGATGTTGTTAGGGAATATAAATTTTTCAGTATGAGACAGTTATCTCAATACTATTTCTTTCATTGGAATTATAACGTTACTGCCCCCGTTTTAGGGCGTGTCATTGTCATAGGATTGTGCTATTCATCCTGGATAGCTCCGTCTCTCTTTCACAACGAATTTATGAGGGCATTGTCACGTCACAGTACGGAGGCAGATACGGGTGTAAAAAATCATGAGCGTGTTACAATATGTGTATTTAACGCAGATACAGATATTTCGAATTAATTGTGAACGCAAACAAACATACATGTAACATTTTAATATCCTACGTATCTGAAAGAGGTTTTGGTATGCTTATGGCAAGATTTACCAAAGAAACAAGAGTAGGTAGGTAGTAGAGCAAGAGCATTATGAATGTGGATGTTTCCCATTAACGCGATGCCCTTGATATATTATCCTGCAAACCAAAAACAACATCACGTAGCTTCACCACCATTTTTATTTACTCGAAGCCATAAATCATAAAGATATACCCGAAGCACACACTTCTATCTCCCTATAAGTATCCAGATAATAATTGTCATGCATAACCAACGATTTTCACCTCCATAAACGCACTGGGTGTGTCAAGATAAGCCGACTTAGCAAGCCCTGAAACCGGAGTATAATCCGATAGCCGCCACCCAAGTTTTTTTGGAAAAAAAACCGAGCAAAACCGGGTGAAAGTGTGAGTGGCCCGGACAACCGGCAGAAACTTCGGGAAAAGGTTGGCAAAAAGTGAATTTTGTATACTTACATGGTGGATGCGAAGGTACCGGGTACCTTTGGTTCCACGTGGAATTGTTAGCGCATAAAAGACTGTCTCGCTTCGGGGTGTAACATTTTGGATTTAAATATTGTAGAATTTTCGTTAGTATTATCCTTCATGAGAATAGTTTTTTGTTTGGTTCTCATGTGGAAAGTCTAGCTTCGCATTATTGATTTAATTTATCAAATGAGTAGCTATCTATCCTAAAATCCTTTCGTTATTGAGTGAGTGACTGACAGACAACGAACAGCCGAAACCACTGGTCGAAGAAAACTGGTCATGTAAGCTCCTTGAGGTGTGTAGGGGAGAATTTCCCACTTTGAGGAAGCAACCGGCCTGTTACCTCAACGCGTCTCAGAGGATCATGGCCATCTGGCTGGCCCGGGGATACCGCACGGTCTCTGGCGAGGCGGCGAGCCTCCTTGCCGGTCTGCCGCCATGGGATCTAGAGGCGAGAGCCCTCGCGCACATTTACGAGTGGCGCGTGGAGGCGTAATGCTAGCAAAGGAGGAGGCCGAACGGGTGAGAGAAAGGGAAACCTCACGCCCCAGTCACCGCAACAGAAGAAGACGCCCCAGGCGTCGGGAGTCGCAGGACGATTCTCGGCCGCCGTAGGCGCAGGCCTGTGGACGGCGAGCAGTGGGTGGCTCGCCGTCTGATCAGAACTAACGGCGGTACGTTGCGATCCCAGCGCGCCTCAAAGAGATGTCAGCGTGGAAGACGGGGCCCGCTAGGGCAGGTGCCTGCTGGGGCTGCGGAATCTGTTCGAAAGAGGTACCGTAGCCTTAGAACGCAAAGGGCACCAGGAGGAACACGGATGGGTTTTAGTCAGTAAGAGTCTGACACTCCCTCCTGCTTCACCCAGACCAGGAGGAGTCATTTGATGACTTCCCATCCTTAAAAAAAAAGCGGAGAATTTCCCGAAATTCCTAGGTGAACGGGAAAAAACGGGTATAGTGCGCGTACGAAGTCGCAGGCAAAAGCTGGTTTATTTATAAAATGTTTTTTTAACGGTACTTTATTAGAGTATAGTTGTTACAGAGAGATTACAAAAACGGATATTTGATCAAATATCTAGAAGACCAATTCAAGCAACTTAGGAATTTGATCAAATCACTGACCAACCGGAAATCACCCCACAGAGTTGTTACATCTTCTGTGAATTTATCGTTTAGAATAGTTTGATCAAATCTCCGTTTTCATAATTTCCCAGCGACAAGGACAAGCTCAAAGATTATTTTAGAAATGTAAAAAAAAACTTACAAACCTAGTTTTTTTTTACATGGCTTTATGAAGTTTGCATCTGAAAACCAAAACAAGTGTGAGATTCAGTTCAGCTAGTATATTCTGTAAATAATCATTTCGATATCGAGCTTCAGCTGAGTGACAAACCTCTCAAAGTGAGCTTTATTCTATACAACATAAAGGTCATACGTTTGACGTAATTTGATACTCACCTCGGATTCTGCTGTCGAGACACGAAAATATTCTTACGGAATAGCAGTACAGTCACTTAATCAAAAGTATTACTCAAAATATCCATTACCAAGCTGAAACGTCGCATGATAAAAGTAAACTAACGTGTCTTTTACTACACCTATTTAATTACAGGTTTACACGCTTACAAAAAGACCCTTACTATAACTTGCACGACCTTCGCAAACCGTTATCTAAAGTTGAACGCAGGCACAGAAGTTAACGCCTGATGAAATAACTTTAGCAATAAGTCACTGGAACGAATTCGTTTGCCGTGACAACTTCCAGAGTTTATTGGCAAAAACGGTGTATTCACAGTACAACGTCACGTTTATGTATTTCTAGATCAATTAGGTAATTTGAAAAAGTTTCTAATTTAATGTATGATAACCGCTGAAATGTGTTCTTGTTTGTTATTTAAGTCCTTGAAGTTTTTTAAAAGTTTAAGAAGGAGAAAGCTTCTTGAATTTTTAACTTTTGAGTTCAACAGTTTTGCTGAAGTTTCAGAATTAAGACGAAAATATTGGATCTTGCACTTAGTAAGTAGGTTACACAATGCTTTTAACTTAAAGTGTTTTTATCGAAAATAAAATCATCTTTCGACATAAAGATGAACTCGAAGTGATGAAATGTAGCTAAGCATCGAGGGATTGATATTTTGCACAGTAAAATAAAATAGCTGTAGAAAATAGTCAGCTACCATCCAATTTAATGAGATTTTTAGTTCCTTCCTATTGCACAACTTACTTCTTTATTTCGGGCAAATATATTCTGTTGTCTTATTCGATAGAATGTATCTTTATTTTGCGTAATGTCACATCTCTCAATATGGCAAACCATTCACGGTCCTTCCACATTACAAAATATTAAAGCGACTCAAAAATTTTCCATCATGCGTGATTGTAGTCAAGAGCAAATTAACCCATTACCAAATAAAAAAAAATAATTAAAAAAAAATGCTATCAAAACTTTATTTTGTTTACCACGTAATAATTTGACTTACAATCAGACTAAAAGGATTCAAAAAGCGGGTTGTAAAACCAACAATCCAAAAGCAAGCAAATAAACTGTGAAATAGAACCGAAAAGCGGATTATTTGATACCATTTCAGTGAATTATATTGTTATATTTCATGCTGAATTTTTCTCTTTTATATTTTTATTCGCTGGAATCGCCTGAAGTCACGTTTTGCGATATAATATAATGATCTCTGTGTTATAACTTATAGCTTAAAGGGATTTGTTTGTCTGGAATAAGTTTTAGTTTTACTTCGATAACTTTGCTATTATTTATCTCGCGGAAGAGATCATGGCCATATATTGACAACTTCACAGTTCTATCTTCGAGGTTAAGCAACGCTTGCTGACCACCCATAATATATATAGACTAGTTGACACGCGCATTATCGTCTGCGTCACAATTTTCATTACTGTTCCGCTCATGTTGGTCTTAGCGTGATAATATATAACCTATAGCCTTCTTCGATAAATGGGCTATCTAACACTGAAATAATTTTTCAAATCGGACCAGTAGTTCTTGAGATTAGCGCGTTTAAGTAAACAAATAAACAAACTCTTCAGCTTTATATATAAGTATAGATTCCTCCGTGCCTCGGAAAGCACGCTAAGCAGTTGTTCCCGGCTGTCTGAAATCATCATCATATCAGCCGAAAGACGTCCACTGCTGGACAAAGACCTCCCCAAAGTGCCGCCATAACAACCTGTCCCGCGACCCTCGCCAGGTCATCGGTCCTTGTGGGAAGCCTTCCATCGCTACGTTTTCCGGTACGCGGTCGCCACTTCAGACGCTGTCTGAAATATTGTCCGAAAATCTGCACCCTGAATTCAAGTCTTGACAAAAAAAAAACAATAAGTGACTCATACACATTTGCTTATACTGATATTAACTTCAATTCCACTGATAGACCTAGAATGTTGTATCGGACTTCGTTCGAAAGAGGCACCGTACCCTGGAACGCAAAGGGCACTAGGAGGAACACGGATGGGTTTTAGTCAGTAAGAGTCTGACACTCCCTCCTGCTTCACCCAAAGCAGGAGGAGTCATTTGATGATTTCCCATCCTTAAAAAAAAAAAAAAAAAAGACCTAGAATGTTGATGCACACTGCGCACAGCACAGCACAGTTTTAGTACCTAGCACAAACAATACGTAACTGATATTTTAAAGAAGCAATACATTCTACAGTTTAGTCTTATCAAAAAGTATTTATCTACTGGGTTTTTCTTCAGTGTACCTATTGTGTGTATGTGAATTATAATTTGATTTGAAAGCAAACGGTTTTTCCATTGCGCAATAACCAGCACTTTCCATAGTTCGCCCACTGTGGTTCCAATATCCTGGCTGATTTAAGCTGGCTAGTTAAGGTAGAAGCGCCAGGGTAGCCCGCGAAATTCAAATATTTTTATGTTTTTTGCAATTTGCCGGTCAGTGTGAAGCTGTATGTGGACCAAATACGATCCGCGACCGTAACGCGTATTTATCTAAAGAATTATAACCATTTTAATCATCAATATAGCCCTCTAACTTCATGTAGTTCGACAGAATGAATATTTCAGAAATAATCATAGGGTAACCAACGGAACCTATTACTAAGCCTCCGTTGTCCGTCCGTCCGTCTGTCCGTCCGTCCGTCCGTCCGACCGTCCGTCTGTCAGCGGGCTGTATCTCAAAAACCGTAATAGGTAGAGAGTTGAAATTTTCACAGATTGTGTATTTCTATTGCCGCTATAACAACAAATAAAAAAAATAAAAGTTAAGGTTTATGGTACGGAACCCTTCGTGTGCGAGTCTGACTCGCACTTGGCCGATTTAGTGTGTGTGGTGTGTGTGTGTGTGTGTTAATCAGTTTATTAAGCCCTATTGAATGACTTTTTCATGAAATTACCATTAAATAGGGCTTCATTTTTTTTTTTTTTTTACTAATGATAGGCACGCGTTTGACCGCTATCTCACCTGATGGTAAGCGAGGATGTGGTCGAAGATGGAGCACGCTTGCCTAGAAATAACCTATTCACTCTTGATTTAAAGACTCCCAGGTTGTAGCTATCAGGAAACACAGACTCCGGCAGGTAATTCCACTCCTTAGCTGTACGCACTATGAATGTGTTCCCAAAACGTTTTGTGCGTATGGGTGGGATGTCCACCATGTACCGGTGGCGCATCGCCGTTCGTCTTGTGGTCCGATGATGGAACGGGCTTGGCGGAATTAAATTATGCAATTCCGTCGCACATTCCCCAAAATGCAACCGGTAAAAAACCGACAGGCTAGCAACTCGTCGTCGATGTTCAAGACTTTGGAGCTTCGACGCGACGAGCCTCTCATTGCCGATGATCCTCTTGGCTTCATGATCTTAGAGGGCGATATTGATGATTAAAATGGTTATAATTCTTTAGATAAATACGCGTTACGGTCGCGGATCGTATTTGGTCCACATACAGCTTCACACTGACCGGCAAATTGCAAAAAACATAAAAATATTTGAATTTCGCGGGCTACCCTGGAGCATTCACCTTAAGGTAGAAGCGCCAGGGTAGCCCGCGAAATTCAAATATTTTTGTGTTTTTTGCACTTTGCCGGTCAGTGTGAAGCTATATGTTGAACAAAATACGATTCGCAGACGTAACACGAATTTATCTAAAGAATTATAACCATTTTAATCATCAATATCGCCCTCTAAGATCATGAAGCCCTATTTAATGGTAATTTCATGAAAAAGTCATTCAATAGGGCTTAATAAACTGATTAACACACACACACACACACACACTAAATCGGCCAAGTGCGAGTCAGACTCGCACACGAAGGGTTCCGTGCACACGAAGGGTTCCGTACCATAAACCTTTACTTTTATTTTATTTTTTTGTTGTTATAGCGGCAACAGAAATACACAATCTGTGAAAATTTCAACTCTCTACCTATTACGGTTTTTGAGATACAGCCCGCTGACAGACGGACGGACAGACGGACGGACGGACGGACGGACAGACGGACGGACGGACGGACGGACAGACGGACGGACGGACGGACGGACAGACGGACGGACGGATGGACGGACAACGGAGGCTTAGTAATAGGTTCCGTTGGTTACCCTTTGGGTACGGAACCCTAAAAGCATAAAAATATTTGAATTTCGCGGTGTACCATCTTGACATCTTCTATGTTAGGTACCTACCTTATTTTTAGGACGTATAAGAGGATACAAAAACTGAAATTCGTCTGTTCAGAGGGCAAAAATATTTTTGACGTCTGGTAACGTAACGTAAAATTGTGAAAAGGAGTGGTACTATGGGTTCGGGTCCAACAGCCACAGCACCGGAACCTCTCCTGGCCAGCATATCGCCTGCATCATTTCCTAGTGATCCACTGCAGCGTCACAGTGTTGCGGTTGGTCACCGTGATGCGTTCTAATGCAGAGAATATCGGCACCATGAAAATTACACTAATATTTTCTAGTGTAATTTAATATTTATTAAAAAAAAAGTATTATTTTAATACCTTAAAAATGTCGTTCTGAATGTATGTGTGTTTTTATAATATTGCTGTACCTAAATATTCCATAGATGGTGTTAAGCATTTGATCTCATTTTTTGAATATTGATCAGCAGGCGCACACTTACATTTGCTAAGCTTTGCTAAAGTGGCCCAATATTGGGCCTATTCGGGCATGAAGCCAGGGGTCACCTACTAGCAGGTGGCAAAGTCCCACGATAGTAAGAACTGCTAAAGAAAGAATTGCTTTTACTCCGTCAAAATTGGGTTTCTGTGTTTTAAAAACATAAAATTGTTTCGATTTGCGTTCCTAGTTCGAAATAAATAAATAATCAACTTGATTCGTCAAGTAGTTTTAAGAAGATTGTTCGGATATTTTAGAATATAGCCTGTGCTATCCCGTTGCTTCACAGCAGGAATTTGTTTCTTATGCTAGGTGTACGGGGAACCCACCGACCAAGCATCAACCATCAATACGCATAATGTTGACGAATGTTTTTGGAGAATATAAGGAATATATTTCCATGAAAACAGCCATGGAATATAATGACATACATCATCCGATTAAGTTTTGTGATTTATATTTATGTGTTTAACTTCTAGAAAACTTTTCAAAGTCACATACATCCAACAAACGGTTTTCTGTTTAGTTTCAAAACTGTTCAATTCCCAGTTAGCCTATGAAACGTCATGACCAGCCCATGGCCAGGAATTATCCGTTGCGGGCTTTACTCTACAGTGGATCAAGGGGAACTGGCAATACCTAGGCAATGAAGCCATAGACAAACTCGCGAAGGGGGGTCCCGAAATGGTAGTGCTGGACCCTTCCTACCTTTCCTATAGTTTTAAAATTGTGTGTTTTGGGCTACAAATTGCAGGCATTCAAAACTGGCAACGTTAAGCCTATACACGCGACTAACTAAGCAACATCACAGCTGAAGTAGAAATATCCTCCGAATTATATTAAGGTGGATGCTCCAGGGTAGCCCGCGAAATTCAAATATTTTTATGTTTTTTGCAATTTGCCGGTCAGTGTGAAGCTGTGTGTGGAAAGAATGAATATTTCAGAAATAATCATTCTTTCGAACTACATGAACTTAGAGGGCAATATTGATGATTAAAATGGTTATAATTCTTTAGATAAATACGTGTTACGGTCGCGGATCGCATCTGGTCCACATACAGCTTCACACTGACCGGCAAATTGCAAAAAACATAAAAAATATTTGAATTTCGCGGGCTACCCTGGAGCATTCACCTTAAGTAGAATTACGGGTCATTGCCCTCTAAAACATCTTTTCAACATAGGCGCTGTAGACAGCCCAATTTGCAGAGCTTGCTTCGAGAACCGAGGAATCAGTTGCCCACGTTATACAAAAAGTAATGCTGAGGCTGCCCGACGAGAATAAATTCTCCGAGCCGTAATCTCGTTCCGCCAAACCTGTGAAGTACCCGCATTTAGGCGGATCTAGGCTAGCTAACTTGCCAGGACTGACTTAGAATGGGAGTCTTACCTACATGGTGCGGATAGCGGAGTCTCTACTCTACTCTCTCCGTTGCAGGCGTAGACTTCTCTTCTGGTTGGTTTTCTCATAGTCTATTTTATGCAGCTCTATCGCACGTTAACAACCTTTTTTATGTTTTTTTTTTTTTTTAAGGATAGCTAACCATCCGTGTTCCTTCTTATGCCCTTTGCGTTGCAGAGCCGCGATGACTCTTTCAAACAAATTCTGCAACGTGTTAACAACCCTAGAAACTTTCTTTAACATCATGCGTAGAGAAGCGTTATCATTAAAACGCTGCTCATTACAAAAAACTACTAGGGCTGGTCGGCATTTAGAACAGAAGAGGTGAAACAGCAGCCAGTGCCTTGCATATTACTCTTCCAAATTCCTAAATCTAAGAGGAGTCAAGCAAAGCTAGATATTGTGTTTTCGAATATTTCTTATCTTAGAGATCTTATATACTCGTAGCGACAAAATTTTTCTTTCCGACTTACCCGCGATCGAAGCCGCGGGCAACAGCTAGTATGTTAGTAAAACAACTTGGCCTAATTAATGATTAACTAGTGTCTGCAGTACTTTTTTTTTAAGGATGGGAAATCATCGAATGACTCCTCCTCCTTTGGGTGAAGCAGAAGGGAGTGTCAGACTCTTACTGACTAAAACCCATCCGTGTTCCTTCTAGTGCCCTTTGCGTTCCAGGGTACGATGCCTCTTTCGAACGAAGTCCGCAACCCCAGCAGGCCCCGTCTTTTGTGCTGACAGCTCTTTGAGGCGCGCGTGGAACACAGCGCGCCGTCGACCCGGGCCTGGTTCTGATCAGACGGCAAGCCACCCAAAGCTCCCTTTGCTTTGGCGCAAGCCACCCAAAGCTGCGAAGCAGTAATGCTCTCCTTTGCTAGCATTACTGCTTCGCAGAAGGAGGTAACCGCTTCCCATGTCTCCTCGCTCCGGACCATGGCCTAAACCAGGGCCGGAGGTGAATAAGTGTCTGCAGTCCTAATAAATTAAATTATTCGACAACGCACAGCTGAAACTACTGGTCGTAGAAGGCTGACATTTGGTATGTAAGTTCCTTGGGGAGTTTAGGGTAGTACTAAGAGATGGGTTTCCCAAAATTCCTACGGGAACGGGGAAAAACGGGATATGGGCATACGGAGTCACCAGTCAGCTAGTCCCAAGTCCAAATATAAGTAAATCAACCTCAACTCAAACCATCAAAAACAAGTAAAACAAGACCAGGGTTTCCTTATTGCTGTAATAACCAAAAATAAGCACCAATTCCTAAATCCCAACAGCACACAGAACGGAATTTCTTCGCTGAACAAAACTTTTACCAAACCAGGATTAAAAGTTAATTAAAAGTCCTCAAATTGTGGCCGTAGATATTTCGTACCGACCTAAATTAATTACAATACAAGTAAAAATAAACCCTAAAGTTTTGTGTTTAAGATTGGTTTTCGCTTGGTTAGAATAGTCAAGGTATTATGAATCAAGGCAAAATGAGAGCTAAAAGGGATCACGTTAAATAAATAATTTGTAAAACATAATTATGTCGTTTTAAATGAAAGTAAGGTAAGTATAAAAGAAAATTATCCAGTTAAATGTTTTTGTTGAAACCTTTTTTTGGAAAATTGTTAAAATCCTCTCCGGATTAGAATTTCAGGAAATTATTTTATTACTAATATTTTTTCTTCGGGTGCTTATTTTGCAGTGTTTTTTTACTTACCGAATTTTTATGTCATCATAAAAAAAAATTCGACCCAAGTACCTACCTATCTAGTTCCCGAATTAACTTTTAAAGAAAACGTTTAAAATTTTTAAAGAAAGTGTATTCAGGAACTAGATAGGTAGGAACTTGAACTTTATAATAATATAATAATAAAGCAGTATTTATTCTTTAGATAAATACGCGTTACGGTCGCAGATCGCATTTGGTCCACATACAGCTTCACACTGACCGGCAAATTGCAAAAAACATAAAAATATTTGAATTTCGCGTTAAAATTAAAAATTAAATGATTTTGATTTTTACTACCTACACATAAAATTTATTTTAAATAAATTAGATTTAATTACAATAATACAAATAAAACAGCACGAATTACAATTTATAAAATACATTTTTACACTACAAAAAAATTATTTCTACATGCAAAACAAATCATTATTACTAAGGACCTCTCTAAAGAGCAAAGGCCTCCTCCATTTCTCTCTACTTATCTCTATCTAATGCTTTTTCCATCCAGTCTCCTGCTGTTGTCAGTATTACGTCGGACTTGGACGTTAGATAATTGCAACTAACTGGGTACCAACTTATTTAATAAAACCGAAAAGTGAACCGAAAGAATCTGAATATCCGACAGTTAATTATGATAGTTAATTTTTTTCTTGCTTTATGAATCAGAAGCTCTGTTTCAAAAATGAGACAGTTATACATTTTATATTATCCTATCTGATCCCCGTAACCCAGTAGCTGGGTAACAGGATACGCCTTGGAAAAATTGTTGCCAAAGGGAATTGTCCAGATTTGGCCATTTTTAAACACGCTGCTATACAAAAATTTAATTTACCAATAATTATAATTCTATTTTAGTATATATCTGATGCTAATAATGGTGTATGAATTATCACTGTAAAAAATCTTGTTTTTTTTGTATTTGTTTTGATGTGACCAAGTCAGCTGGCTTTGAATTTGACTTTAATGTTGCCAAACAATAACTGCATATTCTAATCGATTTAAAATGTATCGTAATCTCTCCACTGTATTTAACGCAGTTTTCATCTAATCATATTATTTTGAAAATACTAATACACGATATAAATGATTAAAGACTTAAAAATGTTAAATTGAAGACTGCATTATACCAGAAGAACTTATAAAACAATAATCGATTCTATTATGTATCGATACAATTATATTTTTTTATTTGGCAACACAATGCTTTAAAAATGTTGTGTTGAAATGACAGTTATCATTCGCTTTGTTTTTTTTGCATCGTGAGTGTTGTTTCTGTGAGTTTTATTGCGATTACTTTGGCTGTTTCTAAATGGATTCCGATTCTTCCCTTCTTCACGACCCTGGCACTTCCATGGACCCTGAACCTTGTATTTATGATGACCCTGGCACTTCTACGGACACCGATTCAATAAGAAAAACAAGTTTTATTTCATGCATAACCAATTTCAATAAAATGTTAAAAAAATATCTAAATATAAATCTTGATACAAAACTAGGTTTATATCTTCATTCTTACTGATATGAACTATTAAATCAATCATGTATTACTAGCTGAACTGTTTGTTTATAAGTGGCCAAAGTGCCATAGAAGTTGGTCAATCCCCTTTCTTCGCATCTACCCTTAACGACTGTTAAAGGTCTTCAAATGATAGTCGCGCCCAATAGCTTAAAAGCCAATCTGGACAGAAAACGGTTCTGTTAAACAAAAAAACCCGCCCAAGTGCGAATCGGATTCGCACACGGAGGGTTCCGTACCATAAACCTTCATTTTTTAATATTTGTTGGCATAGCGGCAATAGAAATACGTAATCTGTGAAAATTTCAACTTAGAGAGTTGAAAATAATGATTTATGAGATACGGCCCACTGACAGACAGACGGACGGACGGACAGCGGAGGCTTAGTAATAGGGTTCCTTTGGTTACCCTTTGGGTACGGAACCCTAAAAATTTTTTATCATGTTATTTAAACACCACAGATTTCTTATAGGTTTTCCTGTAACTTTAGGTATAGACCTATTACCTGCATTTTCTTTCAAAATTTTAGGCTCAGTAGTTTCGGTCGGATCATTTTTGGTCTAATTTCTTGAATAAGCTCAAAATTATTAATTTTAAAATTATGAAAAAATATTAACGAAAACTCACTGTAAGCCCTTTCATTTGATATGTCACACGATACAGTTTAAAACACTTTTTTATTGATTCTCTAGTTTGTTCCCCAAAAGTGACCCCATACTAAAAAAATATTTATTTACGTAACCCGTCCCTGTTTGGGTCACAGAAGTCCATATGTATACCAAATTTCAACAGAATCGGTTCTGCATATCCGGAGAAAACTGTGTGTGTGGCTGTGACAGACGGATAGACAGACAGATACCCGAGTGATCCTACGATTATAAGAGTTCCGTTTTTCGGAACCCTAAAAATGGCTCTTTGCTATGAACTTAGCAACACTCTTTGCTCCATTGACCTCCAAAATGGCCACTATCTACCACTATAACAAAACAATAGTCGATAAAACAGCCTGGCTCCCACCCCATTGGCTGCGACCCCCATAAATAAAGCTGATCGAGAAATAAAGGAAAACAAACGGGATTCTGTTTGTCTTGCCATCGTTGGACGGAGCCGTCTGATTGAAAATAGGTTGGCAAAGTGGAGGGATTAGCTGCTAGACTTAGTATTGAGGAGTTTGTAGAATTAGTTTAGTATTGCAGAGCTAGATTGAAACTTTGATGATAGAATTGTTTTAAAATTTCTTTATCACTAGCTGATCCGCGCAACTTCGTCTGCGTCACATTTTTTATGAATGCTCCGCTCCTATTGGTCGCAGCGTGATGTTATAGAGTCTATAGCCTTCCTCAATAAATGGGCTATAAAAGAAAAAAAGATTATTTTAATTCGAAGCAGTAGTTCCTAAGATTAGCGCGTTCAGCCAACCAAACAAACTCTTCAGCGTTATAATATTAGTATAAAGCTTTTTGGGTCGGGTCGTAGAAAGCTGTGGAATGTAGGTTCTTTAAGGAGTCTTGGGGAGCAGCTAAGAGAGGATTTCGACGGGAACGGGAAAAACGGGATATACGCGTACGAAGTTGCGGGAATAAGCCACAAATTATTATGAAAACTGGCTCGTAATTTGTTTTTTTTTTCGGTCGATTGCCGTGGGTACGTTGGTGCACTTTTCCATGCTAAAATAGTTCGAAACGTCATTGCGTGCCGAAAACCAGTGCGGTAAGAGCCAGTTTTCGAGCAAAGCAAATTATGGTCATCCTTTTCCAGCAGGAGCATATAAGAAAAACATTTTATCCTGGCTGAAGCCAACGCATTAGAAGAGGGTTAAAAATATTCCTTTACTCTGAGGTGGCCATAGAGAAGTGATCATACGATGTCAGATGATGTAACCTTTGCGCTAGGATCGAAAAACGGCTTTGCCGACCAATTCAGCGAGTTTGACCCGGACAAAGACTATGATGACATATGAATAGTTATTTAATAACCAATTGCCTATTATTTACACTTTACTGACGTTTACAAGTTTCAGGAGTACATCCATTGATCTAATAATAAAAATTGGTTCTATAACGCTTTTAGCCACCCTTCCTTTTAAAATTAGAAATTGGAAAAAATAAAAATCTGTTTTAACTTGCAGACCATGTCGTCCATTAGGGTAAGAGAGGCAGTTGTTGATTTTATTATTGCGATATTTAATTTTGTCCCGTCTGACGCCCGGCGCCGGACAGCCAGATGGAGGTCGGTGGAGGCCCGGAAGCTAGGGATGTGAAAATTAAAGAAATATAACGATGAATATCGAATAGATGTTTACAGCCAGTAATGTAGATATTGATGAGCAAAAACATTAATAATTTGATACTGTTAATGACTTTAGATAAAAATATCGATGTTATGCTTATTTAACTGAATTTTGAACCTGAAATTAGAAAATTGCGTTAAAAAAAAACTCGTATCGATATCGTGTAATGTAAACGTGTGGTACGTGAAATTAGGCCACTTATTGTGTAATCCTATCTTATTGATTGGGGGAGTTTCGATATTAAGGCGCAGATACAGCTCAGTAGCAAATTTTTAAATTAGCATCACGCCTAAACGGATAGTAGCAATTTTCCGAAAAAAAAAAATGTGCTTTATAAGACTATTTTCTTAATAATTTGATATTTATGTTAATTTTGAGTTTCATATGTTCAACACAGTGTAATTAATTTGTAAAGTTATATCTAACACGAACATAAAAACGATCATCGGACCAAAACCGCCAGGCGTATTTTAATGGAGTTAATACCATGTCAAAGACAATTTAACTATTTACATTTTGATATACGGCTATAATTTTTGAAGTCATAGAATAATAAGGAAAAGTCCAAAAAACTACTGAATTTTAGAACGCGCGTGTGTAAAACGAGTGCGCGTTTTGTTCCTCCAAGATCCGTCGCCATAAATGTATCCACAGTTAAATACGACTTACAAAAAAAAAATATCGATTTATTTTGGCCAGTCCTAACTCGTACCGGATGGCGGCCGGTTGTAGCCCGGATGGCCGGCGCGCGGCGGTTCGGATATTGGTCCTCACTCACGTCGCGTCGCTCCGGGGTATGAGTGCAATGTATTGTTTTGTATTGGTTTATGAGTTAATGCTGTCAAGAGTGTTAATTTATTTGTTTGCCCATTTTGCTGTTTAAAAGGAGTGTATTTTGGCTTGGTAAACAAACTAGTTTTAGATGGTTTTTCGTTGTAGCTTATGTAGCGTTTGGCGATTGCTTGGAGCTACTATATTTATTTAAAACTAGTGGACCCGTGCAACTTCGTCTGCGTCACAATTTACTTAGGTACATTACTGCTCCGCTCCTATTGGTCATAGCGTGATGATATATTATATACCCTATAGCCTTCCTCGATAAATGGCACTGACACTGAAATAATTTTTCAAATCGGATCAGTAGTTCCTGATTAGCGCGTTCAAGCAAACAAAAAAACAGACTCTTCAGCTTTATATATTAAGTATAGATTTAATTTGTCTATTTATCTTTCAAAAAGAAGTCAGCTGCTAGTAGAAAATGCCTAAAGAATTAAGACTGTCTTTGTACAGTGTCTTTAGCATTCCGTTGCCGAAAGGTCACCAAGGGAGGTAAGCCTCCGCTGTCTATCTGTCTGTCAGTGGGCGGTTTCTCGTGAAATTAATGTGTGTGTGTTTGTGGTATTTTCTCATAGATAGTTGATCATAGAACGTGTATTTTTGTTGTTGTACATAAACAAATAAAAAGGGCCTCCAAACAGGAAACGTGAGTTTTTCCGCTTTTTTTACCCATCGTGTACAAGCCAACTCGCACTTAGCCGGTTTTACTTGCGGATAAAGTTGTAATAAGTACATAAATGGATCTCTTACCCTTATCAAGATATCATCAAACATTAAATATTTATACAACCTTTTAGTAACCCTACTTAGGTATATACACTAAAACAGGTGAACCAACTTAAACGTATCCATTACCAAACGTGGACCTTAATATAAGACAACCCATGGGCGGATCCAGGGTGGAGGGGGCTAAGGGGCTCAAGCCCCTAAAAGGGCCAGATTTCTTTGGTACTCTACAACCTAACAAAGTCATTAAGGAAATTACGAAAGTAATCTCACTATTAAGCGCTAAGCAAAATAAAATGGTCTGTGCTTTTTACCCGACTATGAAAAAGCCAAAAGGGTTATGATTAGTGTTAACTTTGCTAAAATCCACACTCAAACCCCAAACGAATCCTGGATCCGCCCCTGAGACCACCTAAGCATATATTTCCGCTACACATACTAGACTACCTACCTTTAAAGAAGTTTATCTAGAGGTCCATTTACTGATCAATATCATTGTTGTTGCCTTTGCTATCGGAATGTGACCCTTATCACAAGACGATAGTGGCCATAATGTATTGTAAGGGTTTTATTTAAACGGGTGGCTGGACCTAAGGTAATCGGTGAGGTCAGAATCGAAGGTAGTAATGGACTTGGTCCTTTACTACCTTCATTTCACCTTTATTTTTCAAGGCGTGGTCGAGAATTGCGACCACTACCCTATTTTTAATACGAAAATGAAAATCCTTCGTTTTGACATAAGTGTCCAGTAAAATAACGCATTCAGGGTGCTTTTGGGTTTGCCGTGGCGATGTAGCGCGTCAGGAATGTTCACAGAGGCGCGCATCAATGGGTTCATCGCAATCATACGGAAGCGATGCGCTACTATGATGACGCGCTTGCGCTCCACCTCTAATGGCATCCTGAATGTGTTTTCAGACCGGTGGGATCTCCTCTTTTGCAAAGGTGGGTAAGAGAGCAGACACACTAGTCACACACACACACACACAGTAACACTAGTTAGTTATAATGATTAATTTAATTTAATACTAACATTAAGCTAAGTTATACTACTACTAACATTATATGAATACTATCTGAAATAAAATATTACAATTGAATAACATGACTTCTGTAGAAGTATCCCAAAGTGTAGGCAGAGAAGATTTTTACTTACCTTTTTCCCCGAGTCAAGAGGTCCATGTAAATAGGGGCTTCATTATCATCACGTGATTCTGCAGAAGTCAACTGCTGGATATAGGCCTATCCAAGTCTCGCATCCATCGGCTACCCGCGACCCTCACCAGGTCATCCGTCCACCTTGTGGGAGGCCTTGCAACGCTGTGTCTTCTGGTATGCGGTTTGCTACTCCAGAACTTTTCGGCCACATCGACCATTTGTTCTGCGAGCAATAAAGGCTTAGCCTACTGTTATTTACCGAGCTCAAGATCATACACTTCTGAGGAGCTCGTGGCTAGATAACAACAGCCGCACGGGTCGATCTTCAAGGTTAAGCAACGCTTGCCAAGGTTGGTCTGTGGATGGGTGACCATCTTAACATAGCGAGTTTCCTCCGTGCCTCGCAAAGCTGTTGGTCCCGGCTGTCATTTGTAGATATTTGGCAGTCGTTACGGATAGTCAGAAGCCAGTAAATCTGACTCCAGTCTTGCCATGAAGTACCGTGTTACCCAGTTAATGGGTTGTGGAGGTCTGGTAGGCAGCCGCTCCACGTAAAATACTGGTATTCAGCTAAATCCGGTTTGACTGGAAGCCGACCCCAATAAAGTTGGGAAAGGGCTAGGCAGATGATGATGATGATGATGAAGATCATACACTTCTAGGGAAATTGCGTCATACACCATCAGTGACTTGTCGACGCATTTTTCAAATATTTGAAGCAATTCCAAAGCAAAACTCAAATAAGTTTCTTTTTGTTAAGTACGCTTTCACGCTTCTTCTTTTGAACCGACTTCTTCAAAAAGCAGGAGGTTCTATGTTCTTCTGTTTGTATTTTTTGTATGTTCACCGATTTCTTCTCCAATTCTGGACCGATTGTAAAAAATATTTTTTTAGTCAAAAGCCTATACTCCTGAGGATGTCCTATTGTCACAAAGTCAGAATCTGATGATGGGATCCCATGAAAATCGAGGGAAACCTTAAATTTTTTTAAGCACATACAATGTTTTTCATAAACTTTCTAATGCAATTCAGATATTTGTGCCTGGTAATCATCATTTCATGTTGCTGAGCTGATGATGGAAGGTATAAGTCAGGATCTGATGATGGGATCCCATGAAAAATATGTTTAGCGATATTTTCGCCAATTGTGAACCGATTTGGATGATTATTTTTTGTTTGGAAGAATATTTTAAGATCTGATGAAGAACTTCGGAGGTTGGCAAAAGAACTCTTTCTTTAAATGATAGCAAATACCGGATTTCTGAAATCGCACGTCTGTGATTATTTACACCAGTTCATAACATAGCATCACGCCGGCACGCTGTGTTTGTGGTTTCACTTTTTAATGGTACCTGCGTACGACTAAAAAGTGAAAAATAAAAATAACTTTTTACAAAAAAATAAAAACGACATCTAAAAACAAAACACTAAAAAGTATAAAATAATTTTAATTTCTGAAGTCGGTGTTTTTGGTTGTTTCGTTTTGAACTAAAAGAAAACAAATCACCTAATGTACAGGTCTATGGGCACTTGGGGCACTCCAACGTGTGGCTCATGTCCTGAAATGAGGTGCTCCGCATTCTCATTGAGTATCCAATGGGTGTATGAATCCCCATTTTGCCAGATTTTGTTTACAGCTGCCTACCTGGGTACGCAACCGGTTCAGTGCCTTCTAAATAGGCCACTGCAGATCGCATCCAGGTGGCAGATGTTCCTGGGGTTGCAAGTTGTCGGGTGGTGGGGGATGATGTTCTTCCCACAACTTGCATTTTTTGCATTAGGTGGACGGTCTTGGATGGCCTCTGTGCGATGAAGAAAACTCTTCTGGCTCTTAAGCCTTTCGCGCTGAACGGATGTTGATGAACTTTGGTACAGAGATAGATTGGACCTTTGAAACACTTATAGGCTACTTTGCGAATATCATTATTATTGAGCGGGCAGAGCCGTGGTCAAAATCTAGCGGATTTATAAATTTCCTTCGCAATTTCCTTTTTTGGTCTGATTTTTTGTTAAAAATGTGTGTTACGCGATAAGGGTGCTATTGAGAATTTCCTAATAGACCAGTTTATTCTTAAAAAAACACTGTAAATGTTACCTAACTAACACGTGAGTTGGTTAGGTAACCCCTCAAGGACCACAGCCAAAACATACGAGTAAGTAAGTTATATAATGACGGCCGAAGGAGCTGGTAGAACAAAATCCCTATTGTGAAGTTTAGACGCAAAACTTGGAACAATGGCGTTGAGAGTGTCCTTTATATGTGAAGTACTCCTTGTCTTGGAGGCTGGGGATTATCTACAGGTGTATAACAAGCTAGGTGGTGCATGTTTTGCAAGTAGGTTCTTAGGAAAATAGATCTTGTTTGGGTTTACTGGGAACTGGGATTTAATTGGCTGACTCTTGGACCATGGGGTCCAAGTGCTCATGCCTTATATAAAAATCTTTCTAAACGCTTAGTTGACACTTAGCGTGACCCAAGGGCTGGCTTTTACCTCGGATAGAGGATAAGCATTGCCATACAACGTGGCAATGCCGCGCAAAAAGCGCCTAAGGTATGCTTAAGTTTTGTTTTAATAAATGATAATATAATTAAAAAAAAAAAAAAACGTTTGTTGAATAACTAGATAGTAGGTGTGCTATAGCTACAAAGAATTAAATACCCACCTAATTTGAAGTGGTGGCGGAGTTTCCACTCAGTAATTTATTATGGCTTTTCCGGATGTGTTGCTACTCATGGAAATGAACTCTTATAATGGCTTGAAAATAACAATTTTGATTTTTGAAAACAGTTAACCCACTCAATCTGCCAGCCAGCCTGTAACTATCTCGATACAGGGTACAGACCTCTTCTTATACCGAAATGATACAGCTTTCAGAGACAGAGGCCTCTTCCTAGTCTAGCCGCATCGGCCGGCCCTGTGCATCACACATCCAACGGATTCTAATGGCTTACACCAGATCATCGGTTCACCTTGTGCGGCCTTCTAGCGTTTCGTCTACCGGTATGCGGTTGCCAACCCAGAACCACTCTGGACTGGCAATTTCAGAGTAAACATACTCAATTATAACGAATGCTATAAAAATATCTAGTTGTTATTATGGTGTCATAAAAGTTAGTAAACCATACCTGGTATCACTCCCAAAAATATCCGTGTCACAAAAAAAAATATTTACCGATTCTCAGAAGGAAAACCAATTTCCCCCATACATCAACTATCTCAAACACGTTCATATAAGCGAAGTATTGAAACCAATGTTTATACTCTGATAAGATATTCCTTCAATATTTCAGTCGACGCGTTCAATCGGAACGAAGGTGCGAGAAAACACAGTTTGTCATTGTCTGTAAGGCTTTGCGCAAACGGGCCACCGACGACAGCGACCGGTGGCCGGCGACAAGCTGTATACATGATTTTGAACACGTTTTCTATGGAACCACCGCACACGTGTAGCGAGTGGCGTCCACTCGCGACTCAGTGTTGGCGCACGCATCCGGTGGCGGCCACTCGTAATTCAGTGTCAGCGAAATGTCACCTTCACTTGCGACATGTCACTTTCATACACCGCTTCATTTCAACATCATCAAATCAGCCGAAAGGCGTTCACTGCTGGACATAGGCCTCTCCCAAGGGGCCGTCTCCACGAGCAAGAGAATCGCGGCGATATAATCGTCGTGCCACGTATTTCTATAACAACTCCATGAACGTGTCTCCACACAGCGATATTATCGCGGCGATTTGACAAGTGAAAAACGTCAACTCGCCGCAATCCTCTCGCTCGTGGAGAAGGCCCCCAAGTGTCGCCACAACCGCTCCTGTGCGCCTCGCATCCATCGGCCATCCGAACCACCTTAGTACCAAAGGACGTAGAGCGTATGGCACGAGCCATCGGTGGCTGTGGTCGGTTGCCCGTATGCGCGAGTCTAAGGCCTTGCCTCGAGTTTTGCGGGCAGCGATCAAATGGACCGAACCTCAAAAAGAGCGGCGCGATAGCGGCGCGAGGGCGGGCCACGAGCGGTGCGCGCTAGTCGAGCGGTGACCGCCCGCGCGTCTGCATTGCAGTGTTGTGCAATTTATTTTCTTCTTTTGCCCACAGTAAATCAAAGGATAAGAATAAATTTGAATCAAAACAATGTTGTCGCCGTTGTTCAGACATTTCGTTCGCGAATAAAAACAAATATCTCGACGACACAACCACGAACACAACACTACGCCGCTATAGTGCGGTCTACGTTGCTCGCCCGCACCCGCCGCCCCGCTGCCCGCAGTACTCGAGGCACAGGCCTTGAGAGTCCTTTGTATAAAAATATCGAGAAAATATTAAGTGTTTGCTCTTTGTTACAGGAAACGTGAGGAAAAGTGAGGAAAATGAGGAATGAAGGCCATTATGGTGCTTTTTGCGTAGTGGAGGAGGATTATAATTACTATGACTGAAAAAGCTTGGGACTGTTGTGTGAGGTTTACGTTTAATTGAGTTAAAGCTAGTAGTAATGTTTTTGTTGTGAGTGTTTTAGGTACAGGCTTCTGAGAATACTCTTAGTATCTAATCAGATAGTTGTAAGTTCTTATCGCATTAACCTCTTTATTATTTGTGTACTAAAATAATTACAAACAAGACTGTACATATAATAGTTTTGGAATTTGATTAGAAATTCTTTAGAGAATTGATAAGGTTTCTCATTAAGAAGTTAAGTTCTTCTTCAACAATTTTTGCTCTAAATAGTACCTATACCTGGAATAGTTTTCAGAGCAAAATAATATTTGGAGATCCACCGATCTTGCCCTCCTTGTGAGTGGTTTAATAGAAAAAACGTAGTTGGCTTAGTAGGCAAGTATGAGCTAAGGGTCCACGTAATTTAGACAAAGCACTTTGACGAACTAATTCCGAGTGCCATAAAACTGAACATTGGGGAACTCGGCTGCCATCTTGAAAAGTTATAATTTTGGGACGAAATTATGGAGACTTACCTAGGTGTGTACGACGTTAGGTACTATATTTTTTTTGGGAAATCATCAAATGACTCTTTCCGCTCTAATGCCCTTTGCGTTCCAGGGCCGTGGTAATGCTTTCGAATAATTTCGGTAGTTAGTGCTTATATGTTATACAAGTAATGGTATTTTTGTGTAGGTATTAGTTTCTGCTAAGGTATCGAACAAACATTATTATTTTACCTCTGATTTTGCATCAAGGTTTCGTTGCTATAAGGATGCTCAGGCCGGTTTTCTGCTGTCATAGGTAACATGGCTACCGCGTATCGGAATACGCAGCGTTGGTAGGCCTTCCACAAGGTGTGGACAGATGTCCTGTTGAGCGTTGCAGGTAGCCGACGGATACGCAACCCACAGGACCGGGTGTTGTGGCGACACTTGGGGGAGGCCTATGTCCGGCAGTGGACGTCTTTCGGCTGATATGATGATGTTGATGAACTGTCAATTCCTAGCATCAATTGGAATGACAGCTTAACTTCTACGTGCACCGGTGGAATCAAAAGGTTCCATTTGCGATACAACGGTGGGGCATTGGTGAGCCAAAAGGTTAACATACCGAGTTTCCTCCGTGCCTCGGAAAGCACGTTAGGCTCAAATCACACCGAGATGGCAGCAAAGCGGCGAGCAGTTTCAGTGTCATATAATTTTAAACTTTATCTTCATTACTATATCACATATAATCGCAGGAGTCGTCGGGGTGCTCGCGGAGTCACGGGCGGCCGCGCGACCGTTTCAAGTTTCTCAAGCGATCAAGCGATACTATGTGTTATTTTAATGAAGATAAAGTTTAAAATTATATGACACTGAAACTGCTCGCCGCTTCGCTGGCATCTCGGTGTGACTTGAGCCTTAAGCCGTTGGTCCCGGCTGTCATTTGTAGATCTTTGGCAGTCGTTACGGATTGTCAGAAGCCAGTAAATCTGACTCCAGTCTTGCCAAGATGTACCGTGTTACCCAGTTAATGGGTTGAGGAGGTCTGGTAGGCAGCCGCTTCACGTAAAACACTGGTACCTATTCAGCAGCTGAATCTGGTTTGACTGGAAGTAGACCCCAATGTAGTTGGGAAAAGGCTAGACAGATGACGATGAATTGGAATGACAGCTCACTCATTAGAACTCCAGAATTGACCGATAAGTCGTATCCATTGGAGGATATTCTTTTTCCTCACCTTTTAGCAATCAATCCCATAGTATATGAGGAGAATATAAACATAAACGAACTAGGTAAGTACGTATTGTTTTTTCTCTTTTTTTATATCGCATACGTGACTGTAGAGCCTTCAAACGGATTTTATTATCAACGTGTGAAATGAACGAGCGAATGAAAACGTGAGACCGAACGATAATGGTTTCATTCGGTCTTTTCAACCTCTTTGCTGTTGTGTTGTTAGTTTAAGATAACATAAAATGGCACTCTAGTAAGGGTAGATACGTTCTGAGTGAAAAGTCTAGATTTCAGATCACATATCATGTTCAAAAGACAGGAAAGTAATAAGTTTAGGGTAAAATGGTGTGCCCAAGTAATGGAATGGGTAGGCATTTTTCACGCGTGTCTGTATCTCTCTTTTAAGGTTCCGAACGTTTGTATGTAAATACGGAACCATTATCAGATCACATGAACGTTTGTTACTCAAACACGGAGGCGTAACTTAAATTAACTAGTTATAACTAGCTTCTGCCTGCGATTTCGTAGGAATTTCAAGAACTTAGAACTCTCCTACACTCATCAAAGAACTTACACGCCAAATTTCAGCTTTCTACTATCAGTAGTATCAGCGGTGCGTCGACTTTCAGTCACTCATTCACTCAATCACTCAGTAACGGAAGAATCTATACTTTATATATAAAGCTGAAGAGTTTGTTTGTTTGTTTGCTCGAACGCGCTAATCTCAGGAACTATAAATGGTCCGTTTTGAAAAATTCTTTCAGTGTTAGATAGCCCATTTATAGAGGAAGGCTATAGGCTATATATCATCACGCTAAGACCAATAGGAGCGGAGCAGTAATGAATATTGCGACGCAAACGAAGTTGCGCGGGTCAACTAGTCTTATACCGAGTTGATACGACAGAGGGGCATTAAATTAAACTACGTATACTATACGTGCTCAGTATTAATTCGATACGGTACAAAAACAAAAAGCGCCATAAATGAGAAAATATTTTTTTCAAACAAACTAAATAGCTTGCAAATCCGAATAAAACGCAACCACCCTTTGTAAAAAAATTACACTGACCTTAGATACCGCTAGGTAACAAAGCGGCAACGTCGCGCGCGCGCCGTAGCGCGGTGTGCGGTATCTCGTGTGCTCGGCGGGGGCCGGGCCGGGGTGGCGGCCGGCGACTTAGGCCTCCGCTCGCACTGGCTTTTATGTTAGGTAACGTTTCGAAGTACGCGCACAAAAACAAACAAACTAAATTTTTAAATTTTCGATGTGTCCTCCATTCACATTGATGCACAAATTATACCGACGGAGAATATCGTTATTTATTTTTCTAATTAGATCACTGTCCGTCGCTAAGCACTTTAATTTGTGAAATGCTAAAATAATCCTATTTTTTAACTCATCAATTGTATTTACCTCTGAAGCATACACTTCACCCTTAATGTAACCCCACAAAAAGAAATCCATGGGAGTGAGGTCCGGAGATACTAATACTAAATAATAATAATCCCAAGTTACGTGTCCTCTCACAATAAAAGAAAGAAATACTGTCTTAAACTTATTTAGTGTCCTATCACAATAACAAAATAAAACCACAATTGTTTGCGCGCGAATTCCACAAAATAATGACCTATTTCTGTTTCTTTCAAACGCGCTACGTTTGTCGCTTTCGTAGTGAAAGTGCAAGTGTGTATTGATTGCTTCCTTGTTTGCATTGCCAATTTTTAGTGAATGTCCTTCGACATGCGTCAGAGCGGCAACAACGCAATGTAGATTTATCGTTGTAAGGTGCATGACCTATGCTTAGACGATAATCAGCTCTTAGAAAAGATACATCGTGTTCAAACGGTGCAAAAACTTTAAAAATCATTTGCGACTAAACTACTGCTCCTATTTAATTTATTTTTGGTACAGAGCTTGAAAATGGTACCTAGTATAGGCAGTTTAAAGGAAAGCCCCTCAGTCGTATCAACGTTGTATATTAGGATAATAGGTAATAATAATTTAATTCAGACACTTGTTCCATAGATCTTTGTTAGTAATACAGCTTACGTAACTATGTTAATACTCACAATTTTCTAATTCATACATTTTCTTGCGGAGTACAGCATCAAACCCGCAGTTATGCACAGGTGTCCAATACTCCAGAAAAACTCCGTCTAACCTACCCCCAATCACCTTCAGGATGCCATGGGCACTCCCCCGTCCATTGCGTAGATAACTATAATAACCCTAGCGTACAAGCTAGGGCAGGTGGTATTCTAGTTTAAAGCCACCTTGCCCAAAGTGCGTAACGTTTGAGGAATCTTGAAGTCTCTTGAAGAATTTCAAAATTTGACACAAGGATATCTTTCCACTTTGGCACTTTGATTTCTGAAGGCCTAGCACAAACGGTACCGGTACCCTGAGAGGTATGTCAAAAACTTAGTGAAGTTAAATCCTGTAAAATTAAAACTGAAGATTTATTTATACCTCGAAATTTCAACTGTGGAAAGATCAATACGATGAATCACATTTCTTTGAGAACTCATATCACGAGTTTAAGGTTTCGATCACATAGATAGCTGGTGTGGTAGCTGGTGACGGTTGGTTACAAATACAGGGTTTCAGTACTGGTTGGCGCCAACAGCTTCTTACATTTTGTAAAACCCTGTAAGAACCATTCATCATGCTGACAAGCTCAGCTGTGGTTTGTTTGTTGGTACTGATTTACTGACTGAATGTATCCTTTGATAGTAAATAGATTTTGCATGAAGTATTCGCATGAGGCAGGACAACTAGATAGAAAACAATACCAATGAAACAACTGAAAAATGTTATCGAAGCAGTAATGGAAGCAATGTTTAACCATAAATATTTCAAGATAACATTTTATCAGTTCGAAATAGCAAACGAACGGTAAAATGTAGAAAATGTGTAAATATTAATATTAAAATATTAATCGATGTAGTATATATTGATAATTTTTTCCACTTTGCATATAGTATCTGCGGCAACAATGTATTATTTACAAGTAGGAACGGTAAGCTTTTTATTATTTGGACTGAGCCTTGTACATGGCTTTATTGACCAATGTGCTCATTACCAAATGCTAGCCTTACCTTATGATCCTACACAATGGATTGAGCTACCAGTCGATCATTTCAATGAGAGTGACACTCGTACCTGGAAACTCAAGTACTACCAAATAATGAAGTATTGGAAACCCGAAGGTCCACTCTTGCTATATCTTCAGGGCACATATCATCTTCCGCCACCCGTGTTCGAAGACGACCAAGAAAACGTCGGTTATGAGCCACAAACGTTTGTAAACAATATTGCCGAAGAGACGGGTGCTGCTTATTTCATGCTAGAACATAGATATTACGGTGACAGTATGCCATTTGAGGATATACACACCACTGAAAGTCTGGCGTTCCTTACGACGAAACAAGCACTAGAAGACGTAGTACATCTACTGAAAACGCTTAAGAAAACTCCAGAATTCAAAAGTTCCAAAGTAATTCTCGTCGGTGGTTTTTACGCAGGAAATTTAGCAGTCTGGTTGAAACAGTCGTACCCAGAGTTGATTGATGCAGTACTGGCTAGCAGCGCGCCTTTACTAGCCAAGGTAGATTTCAGTGAATATCTTGAAACGGTTACCGATAGTTTCAGAACATACGGGTCACAAGAATGCGTTAATAAAATTGATGACAAGTTTAATACTATACATGAAATGTTACAAACCCCTGAAGGGATCGAAGAGATAAAAAAACAATTCCAAATTTGCGAAGAAGACGATATGACGATTCCAGAAAATCAGCAACTGTTTTTCTCCCTTCAGACATCTTTTTTCAGCAAATATGCTCAGTATGGTATTCCTGCTGAAACTACTGAAATATGTCAGGCTATCAATTCCAGTAAACTAGAGAACCCGCTTCTTTTTACTAGGAATCGTGATGGTGTAAATTGTTATATCTATGATTTTAATTTGTGGGTTTCTTTGGTTGTAATTATCCCGGTCAATCGCCTCTGGACGTACCAGATTTGTAATGAATTTGGTTATCTCATAACAACCTCATCAAACAAACAAATGTTCGGAAAGTTCATTCCTCCTGATTTGAACTACAAAATTTGCAAGAAGTTCTTTGGAGAGGAATTCAATGAAGAGAGAATGGAGAGAGGCGTCATCAATACTAACAGAATGTATGGAGGACTCACTCCTAATGTGACGAATGTAGTGTTTGTTAACGGAGACATGGATCCATGGCACAGGCTCAGCATAGTGCAGGATCTCTCAGCTGATGTCCCTGCTATCTTCATCAACGGCTCGGCTCACTGCCATGATTTTTATCCAGACTTAAATGATTCCGACAGTGTAAAAGAAGCTAGAAAAGAAATTTTGAAGTTACTAAAAAAATGGATAGGACAAGCTTAATGTTTTTTAGATGCACATTGTGATTCACCTTTTAAAACATCCTTTTGCGGATTTTCGTGGAATTCAATAAATTATGTTTGATGGCTAGATTATTATTATTAACAGTGTATATGTCGAATATTATGTTCATCCGTTTACAGGCGCTCACTGTCATATTGTCCTGTAATTTTTGTGCAACAGGCTCTTGACATTGATATATAATGTTTGAATTTTTACTGAGATGATGTCATTGTTGCGATTTGAATTTGAGTCAGTCAGTGTGACCATCATGTCAAAAACATAAATAATTATATCAGCCTGATGCCCGGCTGGTTATTATTGTCTGGTCCAAAATAAACTTTGTCATTCCGTTCTGATCCCCTCACTCTTTTTGGCAAGTAAATACAGTCAATAGAAAAACAGTTGGTCATGGAAAGAAGTAAACATTTGTTTTTGTTTCAATATTGACTATTGTGAATTTCAATAAACCTAATACGTATAAATTGTTACTAGTATCCCAAAAAATTGTTAAAGGTTAACTCTCCGACCGGAATAAAATATATAAATTTATTTGTGATAAGTACACAGTGGATCAGACCGGAACAGAAAAAAAATGTTTTAATAACCATCTATTACGGCGTAGTGGCTGCCAAATGCTAACGTGACGATAAATAATTTTGGTTTCACAAATCAAAGGGATTGAGGAAACTACCTTTGTAATTATTTCCGTTTCACATAATGGTGTCGTGGAAGAAGAGATATTAATAATTCACAAAGATAAGGGTCATTAATAATTTTACAATAATCTGGATAATCTAATTTACAATACATTGACCTGTCTCTGTTTATACCGATATATTTGGAGTTAGAATGATGGTCGAACATGACTGTGGATTTTTTTAAAGCAACCTGATTAAAACCCGAGTAACACCTTGATATCTCTTAAATAATTTACAACAACGTGCCTAGGTACAGCTGTTATAAAACGACCACAAATGATAGTGGAGGCCACAGAGCGTTCATTACAGACGTATCATCCTAGATCTGTGAGCTTGCGTGCCACTGACAATGCTAGGTGCTAGGACAGTACGTAGACACGAAGCTCAGAAGGTTTACCACTAAAGTAATGTGTATTGACATAAACGCTTTACATGAAATGAGACTGTTACCATATAGGTTCACCTGGTTACATTATTAAAATATACGTATTATCTTTCATCATCATCATTATCATATATGCCGAAAAACGTCCACTGCTGGACATAGGCCGGGGAGGCCTATAGCAAGCGTCTCCATATCGATCAGTCCTGCGTGTCTCGCATCCAACGGCTACCCACGACCTTCACCAGATCATCGGTTCCCTTCCCCTTGTATCTCGATCACGAGTTGACGTGTTTTGGACGCTATGTAATAAATTCATTTTATTACAATTTAAATTCGGATAAGAAAATAGGAGTGCATAACTCTTGGAGAGCTCACATACTCGTGACATCGTGCTGAACGCCAAGCCCTGCCTCGCAGCGCGCATCCATCCTGCAATCTCGTTCGTACAGCACGCCGCCCACCAGCGAAGACTCAATGAAGGTACGCGCCAATTTAACTCCGCCCTTGCAATTGACTTTGCCATTGTACTACCGCTGCTGCTTCTTCTATGCGCTCCTGGTACTCGATAGTGTGTAAACAACCCAAATAGCGGCGGAACAGATGTGCTGGCGCTATTCCGAGACGTCAATTTTTTGCTGATATTTATAAGAAACGGGAGCCTTTAGCCGTTTGGTTTGTTGTATTTTTTAACTCTTGGTCGCCGAGTTACATTGCCTGCACATACACTGCCCACTCGTGGCCCGGACTGCTTGGACCATGTGATGCTTAAAACTAAGTGTGAAGCTTTAACCCTTGTTCTCGATTCGTCTGTTACTGATCATAACTGTGTTTTACTTTGTTTAAGACAAATAAAAGAATTCCGTCAAAGCACAAACCGCCACGTGTACAGTAAAATCAACTATGATTCGCTTGACCTTGGAATGAACAATCTTAATTTTGATCAAATTTTTCACATAACTGACACAACTCAAGCTTCAATCCATTTAGTTAACTCCCTAACTAGTATTATAATAGCCAACTCTACCACAGTTAAGTTGCCAATGAGCAAACATATAATAAAACTATGGATTACGCCCGGTTTGCTTCGCTGCATGAGAAATTGTAATGCTTTACATAAAAGAAACAAAGTTGAACCCAAACAATGATACTCTAAAACTAACTTACCTATGATATAGATTTTTTTGCAACAAGACATTAAAAAAGGTAAAGAGAGAAAATGACAGAAAGGAACTAGCAGAGGCTGGTTCAGACAATAAGAAAATCTGGCGGGTTATAAAGAGAGTTTCAAACTGTGTCAAAGCTAAAACCTCTTCCAGTAAGTTACTACACTCGTCATCATCCCCCGAGATCTCTGCTAATCAGGTTAATTATAGGTTACGAATACTTTGTGAAACGCCCGTCTCACAAAGCGCATCACTCTAATGCGTGTATTGCCCTCCCTGAAGTAGATCAGTTTGCCGATTAGCGCTCTGGCCTCACCAATACGACGCTCAATCCTGCACTGCCAAGCTGGTACGGCTGGTTTTGGTCGTGTAACTCTGCCATTGGTTATTTTGACATGAGCTACACGACATGCCGCTACTGCCGAGCAGTACATGATCGAATGTGTATCGGTGAGGTTATCACAGTTATCAAAATAGCTTGATAACTGCGAATCCAGAGCAGCCACCAGCGCCCTGTTCTTGTTATGCATGGGCAAACGAGGTAAGCGTGGTCTAAGTTCAGGCGACATGTAGCGGTATTTCCGAATAGCAAAAGCGAAAGCACTCCTCAATTCGTCACTGCACTGAATACTTACGTTTGTAACCCATTACTCTCCTCGTCAGCGTGGCTGGGCAATTGGGTTGACTGTGCTGGTGCCACAGTCTGTGACGGGGGACACGGTTACTTAGTTCAGCCCGGAGGCGATCAAGTACAGTATCATCCAACATATGGTTACGCAGGATGGCCCGCACCTGATCCTGAACCTGATAGACGTTGGGCTGATACTTTGACTGCTGGTTCAAGCACCTGAAACAAAGAGAGCATCCGAACACGGTAAGCGATCAGGTTGTTTTCTCCCTCTGTAGCCCCAAAGTGTGCGCGTATGACATTTTCATTCATGGATCGTGTCCACTCATACGCTGCACACTTCCGCCGGGAGCTGGGATCCTGTCCGAGGCCGGTGGGCCTCGAGTTCCTAAGCCGTCTGGCGGCTGGCGTCCTCTTCGCCGACGAGTAGGTGGTGTCACGTCATTCCAGCTCGACGCGACTGCCACGGCCGATGTCACAGCACTCCCGGTGGGGCTGAGTTCCGGCGGCGGCGAGGCGGAGCTGAGTGATGAGGCCGGAAATGGTGGGCGTGCTCGACGAGCTGCGGCTCTTGTCAACATATTTTTCTTCGATTTGATGTTTAGGTGGTCACAATTTTATTGCATATTTTCGTATTTTGATTTGTCCGTACTATTAAAATTTGTTTGTCGCTATTGTATTTGTCTTTGTTGTTTAATTTTGATGTTTCGTAAAATATTCACTTATAATACCACAAGAGCTTCAAAATTATCGGGTATTTTTCCCGATAGGTTCGTTGCAAACAAATGAAGGAGTCAAGTTTTTCAGGTTAAAAAATCACGAGCGCGAAGCGCGAGTGATTTTTCCTGAAAAACTTGACGACTTTATTTGTTTGCAGGGAACCTATCGGGAAATGCCAGATAATTTTGAAGCTCGTGTGGTATTCGGGGGATTATTTTTCCGTCCCAAATGTCGGCCAATAGAATTGCACCATGAGATGAAATGAACAGTCAACAAATAAGAATTTCATAATGAATAAAACTACCAGAGAAAATTTTCAAAAAATTATCAGTATAATACCATGTAGGTTGTGAAAATTTTTTCCTTGTCACTTTAGTTGACAGTCGAGCCATAGATTATTATTATCGGGCCACCATCCGGCGTTGCGTCTTCCGGCACGTGGTCACCACTCAAGAAATTTTCGGCCCCATCGACGTTCTGTTCTGCGAGCAATATGCTCACTGCCGCTTTAGTTTGCGAACCTTTGGGTTAGGTCATTAACCTTCGTTCTCTTGCGGATATCATCATTCCTGATTCGATCACGCAAGGACACTTTAAGCATTTCCCTATCCATTGCCCTTTGAGTGACTTCATAAATTACAATTGGCATCATATAAAAAGAAATACTACATACATGCCTGCCCCCTTCTGTGAAGATAGAGTGCGCCATAATCAACCACGTGGGCCCAGTGTTGGTTAGTTCTTCATTTTTTATTTGTGCTTGGGCCTTCGGACCGCGAGGCGTTAGGTAGGAGGCGGTGGCCAACGTCGCTCATGGAATTGTCTATATGAGAGGCAATTTTTTTATTTGAACAGTATGTTGGGGTATCGTAGATCGTTCATAGATCTGTGACAGTCTTTACGAGTAGTTGGATACTGGTACTTTAACTACTTAGCTGCATTTGGTTAGAATAGAAGTCGAAAACAGGAGCCTTACTATGACGTGCTAATGACATCGTGAATCCGTTGTGAAAGTGTTGGGTTATTATTATTATTATCATTTGTTCATGTCAAGTCACTTAAGGCTCATTATTTGGCACAATTCAATGAATAACACAAAACATACAATTAAATTACAGTTATAGTTATTCATAAATAATATACATTATTAGTCAGCCTTGTATAGCTTCGTCTCCCTCCGAAACCGGAGTCATGATGGTTTTAAGACATCAATGTAAGTTCAAAGACTAGTTTTACCTGTAACTCCAGAATTAGCCTTCTGATATTTTTATTTTCTGTTGGTACATCCTAGTTCGGAAAAATACGGAGACCATTAGTTATATGATATAATCGGCGGGTAATCACCTATCTGCGTTATTTAGGGCTTGCAATGTTCTGTATCGTGTTATTTTGTGAGAGGGCTTTAGTTAACAGGCTGTTTAAATCAATTGGCGTTCAGATAGTGTCTGATAGGTTTTATGATGATTATTGTTATTGTTTGCTGGTTTCTTTTATGTTCTGTGTTTAGTTGTTGATGTCTTTGGGCTGATATGATGGTAACACTACTAGATAATTATCTAGTAGTGTTACCATCATATATTATAGTTGAAATGAATATTGAGTTTCAAGCAAACATCAAGAAGGCCAATTCTCGTGTCATCTCAGCGATAGTCAATGTCAATAACTACGTTCGTGGTCGAGTGGTTTTGGCGTTTGACCCGTTGACCCGTTGGTCGTGGGTTCGATTCCCACGGGAAGCATACTTTGTAAAGTTGTTTCCAGGTTGGCAAAGTCATTGCAGGCTTGAATCACCTGATATTGTCTGATTATAAGATGATTCTGTGCTTTGGAAGGCACTTATAAGTCGGAAATGGCGGTCGTCAAATAAACCATGTGAGAGGCCCTTGAGGTGGTTTACAAACTCTGACACTAGGGTCCCACACACCCTAGTGTCAGAGTTTGTAAACACTAGGGGTGTGTAGGGTCGTTAGACCTTAGTGCCCACACGATGCGGATGCGGGGGTGCGGGGGTTTGGAATGTTAAAAACTTGTCATAGAGAAAGAGAGGAGAATTTGACAGTTAGCGGCTGTGAACGGACGACCATATTGGACATAGGTACAGTAAATGATAATAATCTAGCCATCAAATCTAATTTATTAAAAAAAAAACTGGCCACGTGCGAGTCGGACTCGCGTCCAAAGGGTTCTTAACTAATTTCATTTTTTGAACGTGTTATTGTAACATTACTGACTTCCTATAGATTTTCCTATAATCTTTAGGTATATAACTATTTTCTACATTTTTTTAATGTTACAATTAATTAATTAAAAAAATATGTTTTAATTAAAACTCTCACAGTAAGCTTTTTCATTTGATATGTCACACAATACAGTTTGAAAAATATTTTTTTTTAAATTTTCTGGTTTTACCCTCAATAGTGACCCCTATCCTAAAAAACGACATTATTTATGTAAGAAGTCCGTGTTTGAGTCACAGAAGTCCATGCGTATCCCAAATTCAAATAAACTCGGTCGAGTAGTTCCGGAGAAAACTGGCTGCGACAGGACAGACAGACAAACACCCAAGTGATCTTATAAGGCCTGTGCTTCGAGTTTTGCGGGCAGCGGGGCGGCGGCGGCGGCGGCGTGGGTGTGGGGCGGGCAACGTAGACCCCTTTTCAAAACCAGCCGGCAGATCGCGCTGCACTATAGCATAGCGGCGTAGTGTTCGTGGTTGTGTCGTCGAGATATTTGTTTTTATTCGCGAACGAAATGTCTGAACAACGGTGACAATATTTTTTTGATTCAAATTTATTCTTAACGCTCGATTTATTATAGGCAAATGAAGAAAATAAATTGCACAACACTGCAATGCAGACGCGCGGGCGGTCACCGCTCGACTGGCGCGCATCGCTTGTTGCCCGCCCTCGCGCCGCTGCCGCGCCGCTCTTTTCGAGGGTTGGTCTATTTGATTTTACACATTAGATCCTGCCTTTACGGCGCCGTCGCCGCCCCGCTGCCTGCAAAACTCGAGGCAGAGGCCTAAGAAATCCGTATTTTACAATGTTTGCAACTCTAAAAATGAAAAACCCCGAAAAGATGTTTTAAAAGATGAATTATAGTGTGCATCTGGAAATATTAAGCTTTTTCTATTCTTTTTTTTATCATTAATTTTATATATTAGGATTGTGCGTACACCAAAATAACATTAAAAGGAAACTAAAACACATAAGTACAATAGGCGGCCTTGTCATGAATGGGTGGTTTTGGCAGATGTGTTGCTAAACGTATACACAAGAATATCACACATTTTCACCGCCATATCCACAAATAAAAATACAAGCGTAACAGTCCATCTTTAGGTATTATTTTAATCGTGTGATTTTGACCGATGTGTTGCTACACAAGAATATCTGACAATTTCAACGTTGTATCCACAAATGATGACCACAAACAAGCGTAAGACACATGTGTTCTGGTCCATCAAATGTATTCAGTTCATCTGTCGAGTACAACTGAGAGCGGACAGGATACCAGACGCAATCAGGCGCATTACTAATGTGCGGGGACTTTAATGGACGGAGGTCTAAGGGATAGGCGGAGAGCGGGTGAATTCTGAACAGTAATAATTGTCTGTGACAATAGCACATTTGAATGGCATCAAAAATGCACATGAATGTTGCTGTAAATATTACGATTTTGTATAAAAGAATATAGAGCCAGTGGAAAATACAAGCTTGTGAAGACATTCTTGGTCTATTTAGTTTACTTCTCACCGCGGTGTAATGAGCATGACGGGAACTTTCATACCATCTTGTTTGTTGGCATTGACAGCTCACTTCGTATTCCCAATACTAATAAGGCAAGTTTTCTTTGCTCTATGTCAGTCAATTTTGACGTACTGCATTACCTCATGGGGTGAAGCAGGTAAAACTTTATTACTGCCCATCGAAATAGCTCAAGGAGCGATTCTAAAGGTGTCTACTCGCCGCCCTTTGCTCTTTCCCACTAACCTGCTCTATAAATCTTGTGAAGTACTAACAGTTCGGCAATTATTCATAATGAGCATCGTACTAAAACAACACGCAGCTCTTTGCTTCAGCACTGAATTTACTAAAAAGAGACGAAAATACTTTATTTGCCTCATAAAAAGTACAAAACATGCTTTCGTAGCCAAATTTTATGTTTTCCTTGGACCACTATTCTATAATAGACTAAATGCAAAGCAAACATCTATTCCCTAAATTTTAGAAACTGTAAGAAAACTCTCAAGGACTCAAACTCTTCAAAGTTTGTACTATGAAGACACAGAGAAATTATTAGCGGTATTTAAATAAAGTTTGTTCGTGTCCTGTTAATTTTAATTTAGTAAGCTAAGTTTACACCATTTAAACCTTTTATACATACCTAAAATATGACTATTTTATTTCATATAATTACGTGATTATTTCATAATATTAACCTCCTTTTCGCCTGAAACACAGGATTTCCTAGTTCAGGCACATAACATCAGCTGTGAACTTGACTTAGATTTAAGCAAAAAATGTATTTACTGATTTACTCATGTAACTTGAATAAATTTGATTTGACTTCACCTAAAAGCTTAGGTGAAGTCAAATCAAATTTCCGGCTAATAATTTTCGGGAAATGTCTGGCTGTAAACATCTCACCGTGTAAGCACACGGTCAGAGATTTACAGCCGGACATTTCTGTAAACATGTCGTAATGAAGGCATGGGTGAAGTGGTCACGAAGTGAGCTGTCATTCCAGCGTAATTACCTGGACTGACAGCTCACTTCACCCAAGCCTTCACTTCGACATGTTCACAGAATCGACTAGGATAACAGTCACCCAAAAAGTTGTTTGTGCGATTCAACAAACAATTTTTTGGGTGACTGTTATCCTAGTTACCCAAAAAGTTGTTTGTACTGGATGGTGCCAATTCACAATGTGGTGACGCAATCAGTTCTATGTTTATGTGAAATCAGTTCTGTCTATGTTTAAATGCTTATTTAAAAAGTTTATCACTCCGTATTTTATTTAGATTATTGTAATTATCTTTATGTTTTCTGAAACGTAAATAACTTATTTTGAATGAAGATGATATTTTTTGGATATGTCTTTATCTCTCTTCTTCCTTTCAATCAGGTAAGATAAATTCTAAACCCTATCAAAGACACAGTTTTCCAGTAATGTTAATTAACAATTGAAACCTAGTAAGTGATATAAAACTGAATATAAGAAAATAACAAGCCAATAAAAAATAAAAATTGTATGTCAGACATAATTGGTGGCCATTAGATTATAGACTGATTCAAACTCATGTAGGTAGTACTTAATTAATTATTAGACGTGAATTCTTGCACGCTATTACATGATCATAGTACGTTGTATAGAATCATTACATGAATGGAAATCTAATTAATGAGTATGTACGCGTTGCAGATAAAAATAGTTTTCCAATAATGGGTAATGTTTGCTTCATCGACTTCAAATTATAGTTGATTGCCGTTAGAAGCGTAGTTATAGAGCACAATATTTGAGACACATAAGATTGTTTTATAAATGACAAATGGTAAAAGTATTGACTGTATCTTGGCATAATATCTATCTTAATCATCGTTATCTGTTTTGCCTTTTTCCCAATTGTATTGGTCGTATTCCACTCTAACTATAATCGTGCAGCTGAATGCCAGTATTTTACATAAAGTTTTCTGTCCTCCAAAACCTTGTTATTCAGTCATCATGACAACTTTGGCGAAGCTGGTCGTCAGCTTCATCAACAACATAGGCTTATTTCTCTCATAAAGGTACCTACATTGCTTTTAATTTATATAGCCAGTAGATAATAGGGTATTTTACTAAAAAAATCTATAAATTAAAGACACGCGTGACGTCATGTGGCTTGGTAAAATTGAACCGAATTTACCAAGCCACATGACGTCACGCGTGTTTTTAACTCGCTGTATACTCTTCATTTTTTGATTACGTGAAAAAAGAATAAATCCAATATGTTTTGAAAATCTATCTGACAGACCAATTAGATTTTTTTTGTAAAATACCCTATTTATTCATAACAAATATTCTTGCCTCACGCCAGAACCTTTGTGAGAGCTGTAGTCTGAACTAGGTTCAGGACCTGTATGACAGCTTCATCAGTATCATCATTGTTTGGCTCTTATACCAATTTCATATTCATATTCACCATTATACCAATTTAGTTGAGACATCGCATATTATGTATCCTCAGTAGACACTCTATTTCAAGACAAACAATCCCTCACATAGTGCATTCATCGGTTGTTTGACGTTTCATTTAATGAGCAGGTAAAAAGTACCCAACTGATTTCCTAAAATTACTTTGGTCAAATGATAGACAACCAAAATCGCTTCAGCTCATACCTTGGACGGCAAACTCCTCAAGTACCATGACAGTGAAGGATGAAGCTCGGCCATGTTTAGAGCTGAATCCCAGTCTCGCTCCAGACTTCCCGAGGTTACACATTATCCCAACAAGTCTAGACATTTAAGGAAAGTCTGCTAGTGTTCCAAATGTGACTTTGACTTATTTTCAAGAAAATTCAAAATGTGTTGAAGGTTTTAGGTTGAGGATATTGAAGTTCAGCCTATACAGTGCTGTGCGTCGTGTATAGCTTCATCTCCCTACTGCTTTAATACGGCCTGTCTTATTAAGGGCCCCTTTTCCCGACAGCATCTTTTCCCTTTTCCCGGCAGGACACTAGCGCGGTGCGCGCGAGCCGTTTTTCACGTATTTATTTAATATAAAAAAAAATAAGTGCCATATTATAAATCTATCCAATAATATCACTGTCAAACCCGATTAGTAAATGAAATGTTAAATTTTCATATAAATTGCGTTCCTACAAGTCTCATACAACTTAAAATACTTTCAAAATCGACTTTACTTCCTGATTTTTTTTCATCGATCAAAATGTTAAATATCGTGTTTTTAACCAAAAAAGTTACTAGATCTCACATGTATCTATACTATATATTTTTTTACGAATTTATATATGGTGATTTCTCTGAAAACAACTCGATCTAGAAACGTAAATTTCGGATAAGGGGCCCTTAAAAAATACTAAAGATGCTTTTACTAGGAAAACCGTAAACACAGAACTGCAAAGCAACCCATTTAAGCCACTAAGGTAAATCTAGGCTTGGTTTGCAGTTCTGTCGCAAACGACTGCAAAGCTCGGAAGACTTAGCCTTAGGAAACTTTTCTAGTCTCGTTTCAAATGAAACCCCGATGCGTCTGCTCCTTTTTTGGACTTTCCTTACGTCTCTGAGAACGAATGGAAAATATTGAAGATATTATTCGGCTATTTCTGCATTGCGAGCTGCCTGTATGGTCTGTGAATACGTTTGCATTCGAGGTGTTTAAATTCAAGCTGCGAACATCTTGTTACAAATGGTTACGACATTCTTGTCATCTTGTGTACGTTTTCTTTGAAAGATAGATTTATCAGAAAATGTTCTGACATAGAATAGAAACATACCATTCATATCTATGCTTTGCAGAACACTTTCTAATATTATATTATTAGAAATTGCAGTTATTTAACTTGCAATGTTTGTTAAGGTTTCATCTTGCGAACTGAGTTAGAACTATTTGGCTTCTTATTACAGAGTTGTTTTACAGGCTAGTTCAGTTCCAATGACAATTAATTGTGCATGCTATAAATATTTTTTTTTCTTTTGTGATCTTGTTTTTTACTTGATGTTTTGTTCTTAGTAACAAAGAACAATAACATTAAGCTAAAAACTATTATTTAGTTTTTCTACCCTCACGAGTAAAGAATCTTGTTAAACGAATGTATAAGAAGAATTTTTTTACGTAAGTGCTGTGTACGCCTGTAAGTGACTAATTCACCATTCATCTCAAGTGAATAGGTCGTTGGTGTACCTATCAAATAAATAAATAAATAAATAAATATACACACATATTTATGTACCTACATAAGTAATTTAAATATTAACTGCATATTGCAGTACATTATTGTCATAATTATTATCGATACGACCTCTCATTTCGTCACCGTATGTAAAGTTTCTTATCTACATTTATTTAGTGTATACATAAAAAAGCGTCTGATCTTAATATTCAAATTCAGTTTCAGGGAATGTTATCAGACACGGACGGACAAACAGCCAACTTCATTAGGTACTGCTTTTAAAAATATTGGCAAATAACACATTGGTAACCTCGCTCCATCGTAGACTTTGTCTCTGTCATCTCTGACATAGACTAGAGTCAAGAGCAAACCCATCATTAATAAAAAATAAAATAACAGAGAAAAAAGCAACAAATTCAATTTCCCTACAAAGTTTCAACACTTTTCTAAGTGGTATACTTACGGGCACCATGTTCTTCATGCAAGCAATTAACAAAATAATTATCAGCCTAATTAAAACATGGCTCGGAATGCACACAATGGCCGGATTTCCCACACAATGGCCGATAGTGGCCTGTCCCTATTGTCTACGGCGTCTTTATCATGTATCGCGCCGGTGAACTTAGATGGAATGGCTTGAACATCAGAGAAGGAGATCGTGTTTTAAAAGAAAAAGTTTCAAGTTTGTAACAGTTGGTTTTTGTTGTTGGTGTTATAAGAACATGCGACCGTTGTGCTTTGATATTTCCTAGTACTAAAAACCGGTCAAGTGCGAGTCAGACTTTCACACAAAGGGTTCCGTTCTATAAAACGAAAAAAAAAAAAAAACATTTCTTGCAAGGGAGGCCCCTTTAATTAAGTTTTTATAATAGTTTTTGAGATACAGCCCATTGGCATAAAATAGGACGGACAGACGGACGAACAGCGGAGAGTTATTAATGAGGTTCCGTTACCCTTTGGGTATGGAACTAAAAACGATGTTCCTGTAGGAGCTAACAGGACGAGATCAAGTTTTCAGCGTTTTCCTTGTAACATCTAATATTTAGAAATAAAATCTGGGCCTTGCCCAAGACCTAGAAAACTTCTCAGAGATTAGTCCACGTTTTATACGAACGCTAATGTTACCGACTGTGTCCCCATTTAAGAGATAGTTTGGCATCAACACGTTACTTCACGCTATGTGAGAAAGGTCATTCCTATTCTTATACTGGTTGCATTAATGAACAAGTCATATTAATGGTCAAACATAGTGTGGGACGCCCTACGGCATGATGGACCGATGATATAGAAGGTGGCTGGCAGCGGATGGATGCGGACTGCTCAAGACCGGGATGGTAGGCGCTCTTTGGGGGAGCTTACGTTCAGCAGTGGATGGCAATTGGCTTATATGATAAATCAACAAGTCATTTTGTTTCTTTAAGTTCAATGAAATCCTTTGTGAATAGAGGGGCTCGTAGCTCAACAATAAAATACTGTAAAATACCGATATTCATCTCTCCATCTCACTTTTGGAACTAGAAAATTGCAGAATTTTGATACATATTGTACGAGTTTTAAGAGGCTCGTGCCATGGGTTGTGGAGGTCTGGTAGGCAGCCTCTGCACGTAAAATACTGGTATTCAGCTGAATCCGGTTGGATTGGAAGCCGACCCCAATAAAGTTAAGAAAAGGTTAAGCAGTTGAGATGAAAGGGCTCGTGCTAAAATAATATCTGCAGCGTGGGTCGACTTTCAAAGTTAAGCAACTCTTATCGAGGTCAGTCTGTACCGTGAATAGGTGACCAATGTGACCATCTTCTTCTTCTTTCTATCTTTCTTTCTTTATCATAACATGCTGAGATCTCTTTGGGTCTCAGAAAGCACGCTGATGGTCTAGTTTGTCATTAGTAGAACTTTGACAGTCGTTGACCAGTCTTTCAAAGGGATGTCGTGTTACCCAGATCCTGGGTTCTCAGGGGGATATTCAAAACCCCGCGTCAAATAGGATAGGTTTTCTTTTGCCCAGAACTAAAAAAGACGAATATAAGGCAAGCGCAAGGGAGCTCGAAGTACTTCGGCTTGGATTTGCTAGGTCTCATTTTCTACATTCCGTTTTTCTATTTTTTATATCTTCATGTTTTCGTATGTTTTATTAAAAGTCAGGGGGTGCAAGTGCACCCTCCTCCAGGCGCCCATGGGCACTCGCTCCATGTAAAATACTGGTGTTCAGCTGAACCTGGTTAGACAAGAAGCCGACCACACCATTGTTGGGACGAGGCTAGTTTGATTTGTCTATCCACAGTAAATAAAATACGGACCAAGGTTAAGGATGGAACAGTGACAGAAGCCATGACTAGTCTTACCAAAGGGTATCGTGTGACCCAGTACCAGAGGTGTGAATGTCAGATAGCCTAGGCAGATGAAGACAAGTATCAAAACACTTTCAAAAATAAATACGAATAAGTTAGCAGTTGCCCTTGACTTTGTTCGCGAACAAACTTTGATCCCTACTGACCCAGTTCAGGGCAAAAGTTCCGAAAAACCCTTCTCCGTGCACCTTTACACCCCCTACGGAACATATTTATCAAACTTGTGTGTATCTTTGACAGTTTTGTTTCAGATTCTGGAGCTGGACCATCTTACTCGTAAATGATGTGATAAACAACCACAAAATCTCGAAAACGAAAATCGACTGTTCCTTACAACTTTTACTAACATGGCGAATGCGTCAGACTATACTGAAGAGAGATTGTGATGCAAGTTACAACGACACCATCGATTTTTCAGATTTATTTTGGCCACAAACGGTCTGCCAAGAGCGAAGCAAAGAAGAAGATACGAACATAGTTATAAGTAACTAGCTGACCCGCGCAATTTCATCTTCGTCACAATTTTCATTACTGCTCCGCTCCTATTGGTTTTGGCGCGATGATATATAGCCTATAGCCTTCCCCGATAAACGGGTTATCTAACACTGAAATAATTTTTCAAATCGGACCAGTAGTTTTAATATTATTATTATATATTTGTGATGGGTTTGCTCTTGACTCTAGTCTATGTCAGAGATGACAGAGACAAAATCTACGATGGAGCGAGCTTACCCAGAAGGAGCCTGTTCACTCTAACTTTGAAGAGATTAGGGTTGTAAGCTTTTGGAAACACAGACGAAGGCAGAGAGTTCCACTCCTTTGCTATGCGCATTATAAAAGACGTTTGAAAACGCTTAGTGCGTATTGTTGAGATTGCCGCGTTTAAGCAAACAAACAAACAATCAAACTCTTCAGCTTCATACATATATTAGTATAGAGTATATAGATGAACAGCAAATTTTATGGTTGATTCAATGATTCAATTCACCCACTGAAAGATGGCCAATGTATTAAATTTAAATCATTCTGTAAATTTAGTAAGTAACTGTATCACTGCAAAGACCTGGATTTTAACGGAACTTAATAACTTGAACGAAAAGGAGAAATCACTTTCATTTTCAAGACGGGATTTCATACAAATTGCCCAGTCTAAGGACTTTGTATGAATTACCATAAGGAGAACACAACACAAACGCAGCAACACAGGTTAAAATAAGCAATGCTTTTCACCAAAAATTCAAACATTTTCCGTAAAACCGACATCCCCTAACATCCCAGTGGAACTATTTATCTGTAAGGATAAAACTTTCCTACAGGTCTGGGAATTAAAGCAAAGTCCCAACGTATTTAAAAGAAGGATAAATATCAATGGAACGTGGTACTAAGTTTCTTCAACATTAATCTTTAGAATCCGTACATGGTAGTTTAAATTCTGGAATGCTGCATCAGGCAATTTTCTTGCAAAATAAAAGGTGTGTGTAAGAGATTAAGTTTTAAATTGATAGTTTAGTTTTTGTTCTGTTATTAACTTTTTTGCATTTCAATAGTAGAAAATCGATGCATTTTCTGTTGGATGTATTCAGTACTAGTTGACCCACGCAACTTCGTCTGCTCTGCTCCTATCGGTCTTAACGTGATGATAGAAATAGTCTTTATAACAATGAAATAATTTTTCAAATCGGACCAGTAGTTTCTGAGATTAACGCGTCCATGCAAACAAACAAACTCTTCAGCTTCATATATTAGTATAGATTATTCTATTGGATATATTTAGCTCCTGTTAAGTATATGAATTCAAATTATCTACACCAATTTTTTTTAAAATCAGAAACATATTTGAAATGAAATTTGAGTCACAAAAACTGTTCCACGTTTATCCAAATGCAAGGAACGTACCTAACTCCATGATCGACGATCGATTAGATCGATCGATTGATAGATAATCGATTCTTCAGGAAGTTTTCCACTTCTAGCAGAGGCTAGACTTAATAGAAAACATTGTATTTATTTCAAAACAAGTTATTGAAGATAGACTAAAGGTTTCATTTTAGATCAGACGCTGAAATGTTAGTAAGTGTCATAACTTTTATCTAATCTAATTTTCGTCTACTGGAATACATATTATTTACGTGTGTGTTTATTATAACTTACAACACAACATAAATCACACAGATACATGAACACTTTGATACCATCAGAGCAATACATCTTAATGTAGCTACATACGAGTACATTTTGAAGCTCCATTTCTCAGGATGATATTATGTACCTACGCTTATAAAGCAAGTAAATAAGAAAGAATATATACTTTATGTTTGTAAAACCTGTTGTCTCGGTACGAAGATTTCATTTGATGTATTATGGAAAACCCCTGTTGCTAATGTTTGATCTTAGCAGGAAAAACAGCTAGAGAGTGTTTTTTTTTTTTTGGAATAAAACCCCCGTTGATCTTGAGGCCCTACTATAACCTGCGAATGCCATTGTGCTTCCGTTGCAAAAAAAGTATGCTTGTATATATGTATATTTTCGGTGTTTTGGTTCTTCCTTCGGTTTTTGACACCGACTTTCGAATTTAATGTTATTTTATATTTTGTAGTGGTTTTTATTTGAAAGTCGGATGTTTTTTTTTTTTGACAAAAAGATTTTTTTTTAATATTTTTAGTACTTTATCATTTTTCACCACTGGAAAGTATTTTGTTTTCGTATGAAAGCAAAATACGCAATTTCGTTAACTTGGATGACATATTTTTGCCTGCTATTTGGATTTATAATAATTCGTTTATTTGTCAGATCAGTACAATCCAAATTTGTTAGTACGGACATAAACAACTTAGAAACTAGTGGTACTACCTACATTTAATTTTGTCAGTCAATAAATTCAAAAAACATGTCACAAACAATAATATTAATGAACCAAACTTTAGAAACCAAACTTTTCAGAACCGATTTTGATGCCATTTCCGTAATACCAATGAGAAAAACGTCCTTCCATAAAAAAGAAGAATTTTGCAAGTCGGCTCATAAATATCGGAGTCATGAGGTAAAAACAAAAAAAAAAAAACAAAAGAATTGAGAACCTCCACCTTTTTTGAAGTCGATAAAAAAACTTAAGAATATCGAAACTCAAGAAGTATCAGACGCGATTTGTAGACTTTTTACTTAGCTCGTAAATTGAAGATAATGCCTCCAAATATCACAGCAATTCGACACTTCTGGCACTATATTTCGAAAGAATAAAAAACTTGTATCGTAAGACCTTTCTCACGATCGACTTCAAAATCGATGTAACCAAAGCTCCGTAAAAACAAATTTCTCCAAACATACATCTCTTTTTCAAAGCCATACATTAGTAAACTGATCCAGCTTTCAGCTCATAAATCATGAATGTTTAGAAATGATTTATATTTCTTTTTGAAAAACCCGAATGAATACGGTCACGTACGAATGTGAAATGTTAATATATTTGAAGGATAATGCAAATGGCCAAAAGGCTGGTCATTAATCTTCCCAAAAGAGGTGGATTAAGTAAGTTTTAGTCGATTTTTAACCGACTTCAAAAAATGGAGGAACTTCTCAATTCAACTGTTTTTTTTTATGTTTGTTACCTCATAACTCCGTCATTTATGAACCGATTTGAAAAATTCTTGTTTCGTCTGAAAGGGTATACTTTTCGATTGGTCCCATTGTCACCAAGTCAGAATCTGATGATGGGATCTCATGAAAATCGAGGGCAACCCTCATATTTTATAGGCCTCATATTTGTGCCTGGTAATCATCATCTCATGTTGCTGAGCTGATGATGGAAGGTATAAATTAGGATCTGATGGTGAGATCCCATTAAATATGTTTGTTCAGCGATATTTTCGCCAATTGTCAGCCGATTTGGATTATTCTTCTTTGTTTAGAAGAGTATTTTCAATTTGGTGAAGATCTGACGAATAACAAGGTAGGCAACGGACGAAACTCTTAATTATATATGTAGCTGCTTAGCAAATGGATCGGGATTGCTGAAATTGCATGTTTTTTTGGTGTTTACACCAGTTCTTAACATAACATTGCGCCGGTACGCTGTTAATGGGTACGCAGAAAACCTTTTTTACAAAAAATACAACCGACTTCCAAAAACAAAACACTACAAGGTACCTACAAAATAACCTCGGAAAAAAAAAGAACTTTAATTTCAGAAGTCGGTGTAACCAAAAACACCGACTTCCGAAATTAAAGTAATTAAATGTCGACTTTTCTAGGTAAAATTTTAAGTACTTCTTTGAGATTTGCTGAAAAGACCAAAACCTCCAGAAAAATACTGAAAACAATTATTAAATCTGCTTCTGAAATAAAATTCTCCACATTTAGGTTAACGATTTTATTAAGGCTCTTCTTTTTTAATGATAGGCGGAGGGGAACGGAGTGTCAGACTCTTACTGACTAAAACCCATCCGTGTTCCTCCTAGTGCCCTTTGTGTTCGAGGACCACAGTGACTCTTTCGTACAAATTCCACTACCTAGGCAGTTATTATGGGTACTACATAAATCCCTCAAAAATAAGGAAATCAACTTATAATGTTCAAACAGCTGGGACACATCTACTCCGATAAATGGATCCATCATGCGAGTCTAATACGTCACCAGCATGTATGGCACTCTTAGAATGTTCAATTCTAAGAGTGCCATCCAAAGCGAGTTTTCGTAAAAAAAAGGAGAAAGTGGAAAATTAATGAAATGGAAAGATTTTCGCATAACCGTAAACAAAAACATAGTTCAAGGTATAAAATGATAGTTTTTATTTCAGTACACCTAAGTCAAATCTAAAAGCTCCAAAAAGGTACATCTTAATCATCATCATCATCCTCTGCCTAGCCTTTTCCGAACTATATTGGGGTCGGCTTCTAGTCAAACCGGATTCAGCTGAATATCAGTGTTTACGTGGCGCGGCTGCCTACCAGACCTCTACAACCCATCTGGGTAACACGGGACCGTGTTACCCAGATGGGAAGACTTCTTGGAAAGACTGGAGTCTGATTTACTGGCTTCTGAAAATCCGTAACGACTGTCAAAGATCTACAAATGACAGCCGAGACTAACGACTTAACGTGCTTTCCGAGGCACGGAGTTAACTAGGTATATTAAGATGGACACCCATCCACAGACCAACCTTGGTAAGCGTTGCTTAACCTTAAAAATCGACCCGTGCGGCTGTTATTAATAATGGAAAGATTTTCGCATAACCGTAAGTATAAAATGATAGTTTTCATTTCAGTACACCTAATTCAAATCTAAAAGTTCAACTCCAAAAAAGGTACATCTTAATATAGGTATAAAAATCTTCCGTTACTGACTAAGTAGTTGAGTGACTGACAGAGAACGGACAGCAAGAACTACTGCTCGTAGAAAGCTGAAATTTGGCAAGTAGGTTCCTTGGGGAGTGTATGGAAGCACTAAGAGCGGATTTCCCGAAATTCTTAGGAGAACGGGCAAAATCGGGATATGCGCGTACGAAGTCGCGAGCAAAAACTAGTTTATATCTACTATTCATTTACTTTACAGAAGTGTTCCTTTACTATTTAGACATAGTCGACCATCTCTCAACACAGAACGGAACGGGATTACATTTAGGCTTCGAGCTTCGAAGTCAGATCGCGGTATCGATCTCCAAATCTCTGTTTGTTTATATTGTGCTACGTTTCTTCCGGCACGTGGAGGTTTAAGTAGCTTTTAGGTTTACGTTGATATTGTATTTTGTGGGAAGAAGATCTGAAACGCTTTAAAAGAGGAGTCTATTGGTTTACTGCCTCCGTGGTCGAGTGGTCTAGTTATTTGCATTGTGACTCGGTGGTCGTGGATTCAATTCCCACGGGAAAGCGTACTTTGTGAAGTAATTTTCCAATTTGCCTAGGACATTGCAGCGGAATCTGTTCGAAAGAGGCACCGTAGCCCTGGAACGCAAAGGGTACTAGGAGGAACACGGATGGGTTTTAGTCAGTAGGAGTCCTCTCCCTCCTGCTTCACCCAGAGCGGGAGGAGTCATTTGATGATTTCCCATCCTTAAAAAAATGGACATTGCAGGCTTGAATCACCTATTGCCCGGAGGACACGGTGGAGCATACGGTGGAGGTCTGCCCTGCTTGGGCGGAGCACCGCCGTGTCCTCGTCGAGGCGATCGGCGGCGGGGATCTCTCGCGTCCAGCCCTGGTTCAGGCCATGGTTCGGAGCGACAAAACATGGGAAGCGGTCACCTCCTTCTGCGAAGCAGTAATGCTAACAAAGGAGGAAGCCGAACGCGTGAGAGAGAGGGAAACCTCACGCCCCAGCCGCCGAAACAGAAGAAGACGCCCCGGGCGTCGGGAGTCGCAGGACGAGTCTCGGCCACCGTAGGCGTCGGACTGCGGACGGCGAGCATTGGGTGGCTCGCCGTCTGATCAGAACCAGGCCCGGGTTGGCGGCGCGCTGCGATCCCAACGCGCCTCAAGGACATGTCAGCACGGAAGACGGGGCCCACTAGGGCCAGTACCTGCTGGAGCTGCGGACTTCGTTCGAAAGAGGCACCGTACCCTGGAACGCAAAGGGCACTAGGAGAAACACGGATGGGTTTTAGTCAGTAAGAGTGACACTCCCTCCTGCTGTACCCAATCACCTGATTGTCTGATAAAAAGATGATTCCGTGCCTCGGAAGGCACGTATAAGCCGGTGGTACCGGTGGTCAAATAAACAATGTCAGAGGTCCTTGAGGCGGTTAAGAAACTGCCACTAGGATGTGTAGGGTCGTTAGACCTTACTGCCCACACTATCAGAAGAAGAATTGGTCTACTACCATTTACACATCCGACCACCTACCGTTGTTTACACTTATGTATAAGTTTACTGCAATATTATGTAGATTTAGTACCCGCAAGTGTTGGAGGAGCTCGTGGCTAAATGATAACAGTCGCACGGGTCGATCTTGAAGGTTAAGCAACGCTTGCCAAGGTTGGTCTGTGGATGGGTGACCATCTTAAAATAACGAGTTTCCTCCGTGCCTCGGAAAGCACGTCAAGCCGTTGGTTCCGGCTGTCATTTGTAGATCTTTGGCAGACGTTACAGATTGTCAGAAGCCAGTAAATCTGACTCGTCTTGTTAAGATGTACCGTGTTACCCAGTTAATGGGTTGTGGAGGTCTGGTAGGCAGCCGGTCCACGTAAAACACTGGTATTCAGCTGAATCCGATTTAACTGGAAGCCGACCCCAACGTAGTTGGGAAAAAGGCTAGGCAGATGATGATGATAATGAGTACCCGCAAGTGCTGGTGGATACGGGGTCTTTTTGCTGAGAGCAAAAATACGCTTAGGGAAGGTCTATGTCTAGCAGACGCCCAATTGCCAGTCTAGGTAAGTTAGTTAAAAAATATCTAGTGGTTGCCGTCTTGAAAAATCTAAATTTTTCCCTTAAATGACTCTCAAAATATATGAGGCAGCACTTGTTTTATTGGAGTCCCGTAGCCATATGGGTAACCAACAGAACACTATTACTAAGCCTCCACTTTCCGTCCGTCCGTCCGTCTATCTGTCAGTGGGCTGTATCTCAAGAACCGTAATAGGTAAACAGTTGATATTTTCAGAGTGTGTACTTCTACCGCTATAACAACAAATAACAAAAAATAAGGTTTAGGGTACGGAACCCTTCGTGTGCGAGTCCGACTCGCACTTAGCCGGTTTTTTGTTTAGTTTTAATGCAAGTATTTTATGATTTTTCTTTTCTCTCTCTTTTTGATTCTCTCTGCATGCGTTGTATATTAAAATGTTATTGCAGATGGACAGTTATCGAAATAAATTCAGGCCAATATATTTTGTCATTTTTTCATAAGTAATGCAAGAGCCAAATAGAAAATGTCTACGACCTCGTAAGTAGCGACGCTTGGCTAAGTCTGGCGCTGATAATATAGTAAATTACAGAGGATAAGTACTAATAAAATTTATAAATGAGCCAATCGGCCTCCATTCGTTACATTTTTTACAGCAAGCTGAAACCTTTTGTGGGAGGATAAGGTTACTGCTGGAATTATGGCTAGTTCTAGTGCTACTGAATTTTTATATTGAGCAGTACTTGTGTTGAATTACGTGGACTTGAATATTGAAAATGTAGAACTGAATGAGAGAGGAGAGATGGATATTTTTTGGACTAATTAGCATTCTGAGTTTGAAAATTGCTGATTTTTTATATATTTTGAATGAATGAGCTTTTATTTATTTTAATTTGGGGTAAAATAACAGCCGCACGGGTCGATCTTTAAGGTTAAGCAACGCTTGCCAAGGTTGGTCTGTGGATGGGTGACCATCTTAACATACCGAGTTTCCTCCGTGCCTCGGAAAGCACGTTAAGCCGTTGGTTCCGGCTGTCATTTGTAGATCTTTGGCAGTCGTTACGGGTTGTCATAAGCCAGTAAATCTGACTCCAGTCTTGCCATGAAGTACCAAGTGGAGGTCTGGTAGGCAACCGCTCCTCGTAAAATACTGGTATTCAGTTGAATCGGGTTTGACTGGAAGCCGACCCTAATATAGTTGGGAAAAGGCTAGGCAGATGATGGATAGGAAGACTCCTTGTTTATTTGTATGTAAAACCAAATAAGTATAACATTATGACATGATTTTAAGTTAGTTTATCATAAAGAAATGTTCAAAAATGCTATTTTAATATTAAACACAGGATAGTGGCTTCAAATTGACGACAAATTCGATTAGGCAATGTTTACAGTATCCTTATCAAATTTAATCATGTGATAACGAACAATGACAAAGTACAGTGTAAAGTGGATTATTTACATCAATTTCAGGACGTGCGGGTAAACTAATTAGCTGATGATAGTTTTCAAGAGATGCTATTTCCTATTTTCCTATGGGTATCGATAGGTATTCTAATTAATGACGTCTATGAAATTCACTTTTCGCTGTGCAGAACAAACACACGGAACACTGCGGGGGGTGGCGCAGAGTTTTCCAAACTACCATTTGGTTTGATTCTTCCTTAAGGCCTCTGCCTCGAGTTTTGCGGGCAGCGGGGCGCCGACGGCGGTGGCGCGGGAGCGGCAGGATATAATGTGTAAAATCAAATGGACCGGCGCTCGAAAATAGCGCGAGGACGAGCAACGAGCAGTGGCAACCGGCAAATTCAAGGCAGAGGCCTTACGCTTGAATGTATTGTAGGTATATTAGCTTTTGTTCACGACTTCGTACGCACAAATACCGACTTTCTCGTTACCGTGACAATTTCGGGGAATCCTCTCTTAGTGCTCCCCTACGGAGTATAGGGAAGCTACATATCAAATGTCAGCTCTCTACGACCCGCAGTTTCAGCTGTGCGTTGTCTGCCAGACACTCACTCAGTCAATAACGGAAGAATTAAATACATTAGGATTGTTACTAATAAAATATAAAAACAATAAATTAAATTACAACCGACTTCAACAAAACACTACAAGGTACAAAATAACTTCGGTAGAAAGAAAAGAACTTTATTCTTTTCTTGTTTATTCTTTTCTTTCTTCGTCGGTTGTATTTTAATTTTAAGAACTGGAGTAAACACTAAAAAAACATGCGATTTCAGCAATCCCGATCCCTTTGCTATCATGTATTGAAGAGTTCCGTTGCCTACCTCCGAAGTTCTTCGTCAGGTCTTCACTAAATTGAAACGGACCAGTCCAGGAAAATACTATTCCAAACAAAAAAAGAATCATCAAAATCGGCTTATAATTGGCGAAAATATCGCTGAACAAACATTTTTCATGGGATCTCATCATCAGATCCTAATTTAAACCTTCCATCATCAGCTCAGCAACATGAGATGATGATTACCAGGCACAAATATCTGAATTGCTTTAGAAAGTTAATGAAAAACATTGTATGTGCCTATAAAATTTGAGGGTTGCCCTCGATTTTCATGGGATCCCATCATTAGATTCTGACATAGTGACAATGGAACCAATTGAGAAGTATACCCTTTCAGATGAAACAATTTTTTTTCAAATCGGTTCATAAATGACGGAGTTATGTGGTAACAAACAAAAAAAAAACAACCGAATTGAGAACCTCCTCCTTTTTTTTAAGTAGGTTATAAAAACCTGAAAACCTTTGTACAAAGGTATGAAGGAGTCTCAGTCCCGTCTTAATCAAATCTCAATCAAGTTTTTAAAACGTAACACACAGATTTGTCGCTGGGGAGTTTGTTGCGCCACTTCTTCTTCCCAGCTAAAACACTAGTAGGTGGTAAAACATAGGCCTTCCCCAGAAGGGTTCGCCATAATCGCCACGCTTGGCAGACGGGTTGGCGATCACAGTGTTGAGTTTAACAGAGAACGCTGCTGCCCATTTTCTGGTGAGTCCCTAAGTCGCCTCTTACGGGAATCGTCCCACGGGAAGTGATGGGACGGTATTATTCTTTTACGGTACCGGCCGACACCATACGGCACATATTTTGAATATGTTACAGATAACACGGGTCAACCTCTGCAAGCGTTGCTTAACCTCCAAAATCGACCTATGCAGCTTATATTATTTAGCCAAGAGCTCAGTTTATCTATGTTACCGAACGCCTAAAAATAAAAAGACCCTGAAATATACACAACTTACCTCCAGTTCCATGTTTCTGGAAATAAAATGTTCCAAACCTGACATCTAAACTTTATTTCCTCGCGTTACGACCTCCTTACTGCCCGGTCTCGAGAGAACTTGTGTGCCCCCCGGTTTTATTCACGGGTTTATAAATAAAATGCTAATGTTTGCGCTTTAAGTTTCCACTTTAAATGTATGTTTGTTTGTGGTTTTATTTGGTGACTGCACTGAGACATAAAGATATGTCTCAGTGCAGGGGTGCGGCTGATGATCATCATCATCATCAGCCTATAACAGTCCACTGCTGGATATAGGCCTTTCCAATTGGCCTCCATTTGGCTCGATCTCATTGCAGTGACTATAAGAAAATGAGATTGTAAGTTTCCTATTATAGTGGTATGCGGAACAGGATGAAGTCTCGCTAAACTCTATTGAAAAGGGAGGATTCTCTGACCAGACGGTTGTTGTGTCTGGTAGGCAACTGCCCGATAGTTGATATTCGGACTGTTGTATATGTTCCAATCGCACGGAAAACTTTGATACTGCGATGCAGGATAACTATAGGAGCTTGACGAAGTCACTTATTGTGGGGATATAGATTTCACTAGTTACGTTATGTTTTTTTTGTTGTGGTGGTATCAATACCACTACAGGTTCATGAATCATGGGTTTCGGAAAATCTCCGTCTAATAGAGTCGAATCGATTAGACAGCGTACTTGCCCAATTTTATACTCTTCAAAATATGTACCTGCATTATTGTGAAGAAAGACTCAATGTAAATGACGCTTCGTGAGCTAGTCTAAAACTGAACTAACTAGCAAAATCCTCTCCGTAACTTGCACCGCAGACACTTGCCTATTGCTGCGGACTTCGTTCGAAAGAGGTACCGTGCCCTGGAACGCAAAGGGCACTAGTAGGAACGCGGATGGGTTTTAGTCAGTAAGAGTCTGACACTCCCTGCTGCTTCATCCAAAGCGGGAGGAGTCATTTGATGATTTCCCATACTTAAAAAAAAGGCACTTGCCTATTATATATTGCTGGCACACTTTTTGAACGTTAAGGCTTTTATACCCGAGATGATAAAAAATATACCTAGTAATTTATGAATGAAACAAAAAGTATAAAAAAATAATAATTTCACGATTGGCGAACATTAACACATAAGTAGATAGGAACTTGTTGCTTGCTGGTTTTTTCATGAAAATAAGGAAAATCTAAACATTTTTTAAACAACAACTTTGTTTATTAATAGATACATACAAGCAGGTTAAACAGGTGTGAAGAAGAACTCATTGGGCATCGAAAAATGTTTCCGATTTTCCACATTACTGTCAGCGGGAAAAATAGGCACCCGTGTTTATTTTTGCGGCATTGTGCACTTTTTTTGTGATGGGTAAAAAATGTTAAACTCGCGTCAGAACACGTGACCTGATCGAAAACTCGTAAGACAGACAGAGAAGCACGTATTCAAGTTTTCACTTCTGCCGGCACTCCCGGAGTGAAACCCGTTTTTTTTTAGTCAGTACTTACTGACTGAAACAGTAAAAGTGTGACACTCTTTCGCTCAGCACCATAACACCTAACACTGGCTGCATTGCCACCTTGAATGCTAATACTGATTCTTTGGTCGATGAAAAGGCCTTTGGTCACGTGATGAGTTAACTAACTACTTTCTGATGTCACGAAAAACTTGATGAGCACTTAATGGCCCCCATGGCCCTAGTGTTTAAACCCTAAACGGTACATACATGCTGATTTAAAATCACTTCATAATATCTATATCTATATACACTAATAATATACTACTCTGTCAAGAAAGTAAGTAAGAAAGTAAAAGTACGGGAAAAGATCAATAATACACAAAATGTCTGTTATTCATCCAAATTTATTTTATCACCTTCAAAGTATGCTCCTTTAGAAACGATACACTTGCGCCAACGAATAATCCATTCATCAAAACATTTTTTAAACGCTGCTTCCGGAATTGAGTTCAGTTCTCGCCGCGAGTTCTCCTTTATGTCTTCTATCGATTGAAAACGGGTGCCACGAAGTGGTAATTTGAGTTTAGGAAAAAGAAAAAAGTCAGCAGGAGCCATATCTGGTGAATATGGTGGTTGCTGGATGGTATTTGTTGAGTGTTTGAATTTTCTTTCCACAAATCTGGCCTTTTTCGTCGAATTTGCTCTCTTAAACGCCGCATAACGCTCAAATAATATTCTTTATTTACCGTTAGACCTTCCGGTAAGAATTCAGAGTGCACAACACCGCGATAGTCAAAGAAAACAGTCAACATGACTTTGACTTTTGATCGACTTTGGCGTGGTTTTTTCGGTTTCGGTTCAGTTGGAAGGCGCCACTCCGAAGCTTGTTGACTAGTTTGCATGTCAAACTCGTAAACCCACGTCTCGTCACCAGTAACAATGCGTTTCATGAATGTTGGGTCCGAACTGACTCGTTCTAGCATGTCCTCAGCGACTTTCATGCGATTGAGTTTTTGGAAAAAATTCAGATCTTTTGGGACTAGCCGAGCAGCAACATGTTTCATACCCAAATGATTAGTTAAAATGGTACGGATCGACTCGTGAGATACAGAAAGTTCGGCGGCTATCTCTCTCAGAGTTGAATGGGGATTTTCAGTCACTATTTCCTTCACTTTTGCGATGTTAACTTCAGTTGCAGACGTTGACGGCTTACCAGAGCGAGGCAAATCTTCCATCACATCTCGACCGCTTTTGAACGCTTTGAACCACTCATAAGCACGAGTTTTTGATAAAGTCGATCCACCGTAAGCCTTCTGTAACATTTTCAGTGACTCCGAACACGAAATTCCATTGGCGATGCAAAATTTAAGACAAACTCTTTGTTCGATATTTTTGTCCATTATGAAATTCGCAATACACACTATATATGATATTACTAAAACCAGCACTGTATTTAATATAAATAACAGATGCAACTCAAACTCCGCGCCAAAATGGAAAACAGTTGTGCCAATCTAACAACCACAAAAAAACAAAAATTTGAATTTGGAACCATAAACAAATCATCCATTCCCGATACTTTTTTGACTGAATGTATAAAGCTGAAGAGTTTATTTGTTTCTTTGCTTGAACGCGCTAATCTCAGGAACTACTGGTCCGATTTGAAAAATTATTTCAGTGCTAGATAGCTCATTTATCGAGAAAGGCTATATATAGACTATATACCATCACGCTAAGACTAATAGGAGCGGAATGAAATTTGTGACGCAAACGAAGTTGCGCGGGTCAACTAGTTTTTAATATTTTGTCAAGCGTAATATTCTCAAAGATCATTTATTTAGAAGATATGTCCAGAAATTCGTTGTAAAACCTCTCCGGGCTTTATAAAGACACAGAATACAGGTCAGCATTAATTAAAAATATAACTGTTGAATAATAATTAAGGAATCCATTAAAATATCGATGCTTCACAATCTCTGAACTTTTCAGGCCACCTTTAATCACTTAAAGTAATGAACAATAATTAATGAAATTAACTTTTTAATTCCATTAGAACAGGTTCCCAACCTTCATTTGACCCGGGTCCACTTTGATATATTTGTTGCTGGCTGACCAGAAATCCGAATTCTTCTGTCACTGGTGACTGACTGACAGCCAACGCCAGCCGAAACTTGGTCGTAGAAAGCTGGGCATCTATGTTTTTTTGGGGAGTGTAGGGGAGCATTAAGGAGTTTTCGAAATTCCTACGGCAACGGGAAAAAACGGGATATGCGATTACGAATTTGCAGGCAAAATGTAGTCAAAAATAAAGAGCATTTTCATAAAAACACAAGAAATAATCACAAAAAAAAGAACGGGTTGCACTCCGGGTGTGCCGGCAAAAGTAAAAACTTGAATACGTGCTTCTCTCCCTCCGTCTTACGAATTTTCGATCAGGTCACGTGTACTGACGCGAGTTTAACATTTTTTAACCATCACAAAAAGTGCACAACGCCGTTAAAGAAGTTTGTAGGACACATGACCGTATTACGAATTTTCGATTAGGGTCACGTGTCCTGACGAGAGTTCAACATTTTTACCTATCACAAAAAAGTTCACAACGCCACTAAAAAAGTTTTCCCTTCAAAATAGAAACTTAAAATCAGTTCGTATCAAGCAATGACATGTTTGAGGTAAAATATTGATATTTAAAACCTTTTGCGGAGCATATTTTGGGCATTGCAAATAACAGGTTGGGTATCACTGCATTAAAACCAGTAATATTATGAATATCTAATTATATCAAACGCCAGTCTTTTCGTGGAAGATCAATGAATTTTAAATTAGAATTTTTGGATCTGAATTAATTGAAGGTAAAATTGAATTGAGTTTGATAATTTAATTCACTGGATTAAACTGCCGGTACTTTGTTCGGGTTAACCGTCAATTAAATGTTCAAAATAACCTATTCGTTTAGTTTTATTACAATAATTTCATAACGTTTTTTTATGTTATCTTAATACTTATTAAGTACTTTGCAAACATTGTACTTAGGTACATGCTGGAAGATTATTACGTCACTTCTTCTTCCCAGTTAATGTTAAAAAACCGGCGAAGTGCGAGTCGGACTCGCACACGAAGGGTTCGGTACCATTAACCTTAATTTTTACTATTTGTTGTTATAGTGGCAATAGATAAACATTGTTGTAAGTTTTTATTGTTACTAACACTACCGATATGAGTCATTGTTGCTCAAAATAAATAATTTTATAAAAATAATAGAAATACACAATCTGTGAAAATTTCAACTGTTTTCCTATTATGGTTTTTAAGATACAGACCGCTGACAGACAGACGAACGGACGGACGGACGGAAGGACGGACAGCGGAAGCTTAGTAATAGAAGTTCCGTTGGCTACTCCTTGGGTCCGGAACCCAAAAAAGAAATAATACTCGTAATTGTTTATTTAACGTTCATGAAGTGGTGACACTCAGTCTAATTGTAATGAACAAAAAAAATGTTTTATTTAATTAAAGGATCATACTCATACTCAACCCATCTCATACTTGAAAATCCAGTTCCAAATCTTAATTGGTTATTTAGTTCAATAAGTTCACAAGCAAATGTCAACTATTTAAACATGTCAACCCAAAATATTTAATTTAACGCTAAACTAATTTACAATAACTACAACAGTTAATTCACTAGTTAAACAGTACACTGGTTAAAGTTTACTCTTATAATGAGTTACAGTTTATTTAATTAATTGCCTCACAAAAGCGGGTAACAGCAATAGATCGCAACAGTTCACGAAAAAATATAGCCTGTAATCCCCGCCCTACGGAGAGACCACGCTACAGGGAAATACAGAAGTTCAACTAAGAAACGTTTCTTTAAACCAAGCACGTAAAATCAAATAAAAACGTTCTAACTGTCGCTTTGCTGTCAGGTTTTATTTTATATCTTGGAACGCATTCTTTTGACAAAAAACAGAAAATTTTCATGTATGTGTTTCCATGTAGATCTTGCAAATGCGTTTTCTAAACAGTCCATTATGTTTTAAACCGTGTTCTTCTTAATCGTGATAAAAATATCTTCTTATGACCGCAAATAAAGTAAACGGCATAAAAAACAGAGAGTTTCAGTCGTAATGGCAGTTTGTAAAATCACATTTCACCAGAGCGGCGGCTAATTACTACAAAATTATATCCAACCCTTATAAAGTTAAGAAAAAGATTGTATAACAGTTTTTCTCTTGTCATGAACTTCGAAATACTGAAACCCAAACAATAAACAAGACTTATTCTTCTGTCTCTACCCACATGACGGCCAGGCTATCGGCAAAGCTTCAGTGACTCGGTACCGCGGGAGCTAAGCGCGCGTGTTGCTCGTAGATTGTGAGTGGACAGTACCCAGTGTTGTGACCCTTGGATTAAATCTAACTCCTGTACTGTTCTGGGAGCCTGGTATGTTGAACTTGGATTTTTTAAATTTTTGTATGAGGAAATGGTGGTGTGTTGTAGGAAAATGGTTTTTGGGAATATCATTTTTAGTATAAATATTACGTTGATATTATTTTCCTTACGAGGAAAATATTTATTTTTGCTTGTGGTGGGAAAAAGATGGTTAGTTAATATAGGTAAATTATTTTTAAGATAGAGTGAAGAATTTTACGAAATATGGTCAGTACAGACAATCAAACACACAATCTAACTCCATGTTCAACTGGATTTCTTTTAAATTTTAGTGGAATTTAAGGAAAAATGGTGTGATTGAGACTGAATATTAAATGGGTATTGTAGGATTTTTATGATATTATCTTCTATAGTACGAAAAATTGCCTATCCTTACGAGATTTGTTGTTGTTTATGGCAAAATTGTCGAGGAAAATCTTTTTGTCTTCTTCGTCTTGGGATCCCATTATTTGCGGTTGGTGTGATGGAAAATAAATGGTTGATCAATATAAGTAAAATATTTATTTTATAGACTAAAGTATTGTACTAAAATATGTAGGAAAACGAAGAGACATTTGAATAGTGTGTGCAATAAAAATACCTGTTTTGATATTAACATTTGCATCGTCAATGATGTCACTATTCCGTATTATTTAACCGAGCTTTTTGTGGTATATTTCATGGTGGAATATTTTTAAACCGGTCTAGAATTTTATTTGTTTGCTGTACACTTACCACAGTGTAGTCTTTTCACCCCAAAGGTTGTCTGGTAGAGAATGCCTTATTAAGACATTAGTCAGCATTAAGTCCGCCCATGTATCATTATTGTGCAATAGAGTTTAAATGAATAATTAAGAATGTTGATTGGGCTTAAAACTTAAGTAAACTTTAAGTTAAATCCCAAAGAACTACTAACTTTGATTGAATTTAGTATTCAAAAACACCGACGACGCGACTTTAGAAATTATTACGTATTTTTCTATCTATATAGCTGAGACATTAGGCAATAAGGCACACTCACCAGTATCGTTCAGATATGAAGAGGGAATCCTAATTCATCTGCGTCGCCTTTTCCCAACTACATTGGGGTCGGCTTCCAGTCAAACTGGATTCAGCTGATACCAGTATTTTAGTTAGGGCGGCTACATACCAGACCTCATCATAACCCTTTTAGTGTTAAGCACTAAAAGGGTTATGGGTTCTTGGCAAGTCTGGTGTCAGATTTACTGGCTTCTGTAAATCCGTAACGACTGCCAAAGATTTACAAATGATAGCCGAGACCAACGGCTTAACGTACTACCAAAACACGGAGAAAACTTGGTATGTTAAGATGGTCACCCATCCACAGACCAACCTTGGCAAGCGTCGCTTAACCTCAACATCGACCCGTGTGGCTGTTATTCTTTAGCCATGAACTCAAAAGGGAATCCTAATTACGATTCGGAAATAATAGAGCTTCGATTTTATTTTATTTTATGTAAAACGCTCTTATATTTCCTAAGAGCTCTATTTTCAAAGAGCAGTGGTGGTCCGGTGGTAATGGCTGCGATTTACGAGTTGTAGGTCGTAGGTTCGAACCCAGGCAGGCGCTTTACTTTGTGTAAATTATTTCATCATCACTGCTCTCAAAACCGTGAAGGAAAACATCGCGAGGAAACTGTCCTAGAACCAAAAATTCGAAGACATGTGACATCTACCAACCCGCACTGGGTCCGCGTGGTGGATTACGGCCCACTCCCTCTCACAAAGAACTCGAACATTATAGGCAGATTATGCTATATGCCATGCTCTATATTTCCAAAATGGTAGCTCAGATGAAAATCTTTTCTATAAATATTTTTTTGCTCTGGTCTGAAACCTGAAGATGACACAAGAAAACCAGCAAATGTTTTTATTTTTTTTAAAAACGTTGCCCCACACTAGGAATTTCTCCTGTATCGTGGGTGCGTTCACAAACATACAAATTCACATACACAAACAGCCAAACCCGAAACAGCTATCTGTAGGCCATACAAATATTTGTTCCGTGCGGGAATCGAACCCGCGACACGCAGCACAGCAGCCGATCGCTCAACCACTGCGCCAACCGTGCCGGATTTGGAAAAGAAATCCTGAGAAAAAGTACAAACCATTATTTCTCTAAAATTCAAAAGAGATAACAAAAAGTACACTCTTTCATAGTAAAAACTACTTGAACGATATTAAAGCATACGTCACTCGCATGTCTTGCTTACACACGGCTTACCACTGTCAAGCCTATCAAAATTAAAAAGCAAACTACCTATGACATGCAAGCTTCTGCCTGTAACCTGCGAAAGTCTTCAGACAGAGATAGAATTTCCTTTACGTGTCTCATCTGTCAAGACTTCGTTCCAATCCGTTGAGCCATTTTTTTCGTATTTAAGTACAAAGTAAAACTAAAAAAAAATCCCAGGGTAGTAATCTTTTTACCCAATAATTACGTTGAAGCATAAAAAGAGGGTAACTAATTTATTTATTTGTTGAAGTTTAGTTTAACGAATATGCTTAAAAAATAAGACATTGATTTGATGAGTTTTTTGCAGAAGAAATCGCGCAGTAGGTGGACTAGGGTCACTTGCCAATTGCACATGGTTGACATAAAGTTGCCTAGCAATGAGCAAAAACCTACTAATTGGGTACAAACAGTTTTAGCATCTGTTGCTTCTTTACATTGCGTATAAAATGTTTTTTTTCCATTTATTAAAACATTATTTATCAGTAAAAAACAGGCATTTTCAACCAATTACTTTAGTCGTAGAAAGATGGCAGGTGCAAATAATACAATAATAAATTCATTCTTAAAATAATACGCGAGAATCAATAATTAATAACAGATAAACACACTACAATTCAAACACAATTTTTAGGGTTCCGTACCCAAAGGGTAACCAACAGATTCCTATTACTAAGCTTCCACTGTCTGTCCGTCCGTCGAAGAACCGTAATCGATAGACAGTTGAAATTTTCACAGAGTGTGTTTTCTATAGCCGCTATTACGACAGATAATAAAAATTAAAGGGGGCCCCCAAAAAAGAAACGTGTTTTTGTTTCGGTTTATGGTACGAAACCCGGCCGGTTGTACATTCCGTGTTAATGAAAAAGCTGTACAATTACCACTCAGCGGTGTCATACAAATCTTAAATCTTATTTCTGTGAAGATAGTTTAATGATTGCATTTGAAACAGCTAGTTTCACACGGTAGCAACGGTCTGTTATTTTTACTGGACCATTAATTATAAACCATCTGATGCAATGACGTATGTATACAGTAAATACTAGTTCTCACGTCTCGACGTCTGTATCGTAGAAGGTCACTAACTAGATGATGGGCAAAATAAAGAGTTCTAAGAACGGCCACAGCTATTTTTTTTTCTTTAGTTATGGGAAATCATCAAATGGAGGGGATGTCAGACTCCTACTGACTAAAACCCATCCGTGTTCCTCCTAGTGCCCTTTGCGTTCCAGGGCTGCGGTGACTCTTTCGATCAAATTCCGTAACCCACGCAGACACTGAAGTAGCGGGCCCCGGAGACTGCTGATATATTCTTGAGGCGCGCGTGGAACACAGCGCGCCGTCGATCCGGGCCTGGTTCTGATCGGACGGCGAGCCACCCAATGCTCGCCATACGCAGGCCCGCGCCTACGGTGGCCGGGAATCGCCCTGCTACTCCCGAACGAACGTCCACTGCTGGACATAGATTATGCCCAACTACCTACGTAAAAGGATATTTCCATATTTGTTTAGTTGTTTCCTAAGATTAGATTGCCCACTGCTGGACTAAAGAAAATCTAATATGAGGGCAGTCCAGCAGGCAGGTACATGGACGTAATTATTATTTTTATTTCTGCCGGACACACCAGAATTGGACCCGAAGTCAAGCACGTTGAAAAGTGAGGGAGGTAATTTTCCCCTACCTGTTTTAGTCCCTCCGGACGTGGTTAGGGGTATTTCCAAACTCAAACCCTGCAGCTCGGTCGGCCCGGATAACATCCCTGCATATATCGTTAAAGGATGTAGCAGTATATTAGCAGCCCCTTTATGTCATGTTTTTAATCTAGCTCTTCAGTCGGGCGTGTATCCGGAGATGTGGAAGACTTCACGTGTTACTCCCATCCCTAAAACCAGTGACAAGACATCTGTCGAGGAGCACAGACCCATCGCTATTTTATCAACCATTGCAAAGGTCTTTGAACATATACTTCACACTGTTATCTTTAAACAAACCAATATGTATCTTTCTGATGCCCAACATGGTTTTCGACCTGGTCGCTCCGTGAACTCAAATCTGCTGGTTCATGTTGACTTCATATCCAGTAGCCTGGAATCCGGTAGGCAGGTCGACACTCTGTATTTTGATTTCCGGAAGGCGTTCGACAGGGTGGACAACGATGTGCTTTTGGCAAAGTTAGGGGCTAGGGGCTTCTCATCCGGCCTTATTAACTTCTTCGCCGACTACCTACGGGATCGCAAACAGTTCGTCCGGCATGGCTGCTTTGAGTCGAAGGCTTACTACACTCGCTCGGGTGTGAGTCAGGGATCCGTATTGGGGCCGCCTCTGTTTCTGATCATGATCAATGACCTAATTTGTAAGATTCAATTTGCAAAATGTCTACTATATGCCGACGATCTAAAGCTAGCTGCACAAATCAGAACAGAGGTGGATTGCGAACTCCTACAAAAAGACATCGATACCGTCTATGGGTGGAGCATTGCGAACAGATTGTTGTTTAATATTAGTAAATGCAGCGTTATGACTTATGGTCGAGGGTTGAGACCAATAAAATACAATTATAGTTTGGGGGGTATAGTGATCACTCGTGTCACCAGCGTTAAGGACTTAGGAGTGACTTTCGACCGCAGTCTGACATTTAGAGACCACGTGTCTGCCCTTGCAAAGGAATCCTTCAGGCGTCTGGGATTTGTCTTAAGGAACGCTCGTGACTTTCGCAATCCCAGTATTATTAAACTCCTATACACCACTTTGGTTCGGAGTAAACTCGAGTCCAGCGCCTGTGTCTGGCATCCACATACTGCGTCACTGACACTGATGCTTGAGAAAGTTCAGAAAACCTTCCTGAGATTTTTGTATCAAAGGCTGTACCATTACTTTCCATTCATGTACCTACCCAACGAACTATCTTCTAGGGGTGTTGGGCTTCAATTCGTTGGAGGTAAGAAGGGGCTTTGATCAGCTCACGATTGCCTGTAAAACCCTAAGCGGTCGTATTGACTGCCCTGAGCTCCACGGACTTTTCTGCTGCCTATTTGTGCCCGACAAATACCTTGGGCACCGTCAAAGCCGCCGTCATAACCTGTTCGCACTACCGCTATCTAGATCGGTTGCTAGAGCTGAATCCCCGGTATGTCGAACCCTAAGGATGCTTAACGCCCTCCTGACTGCCGACCCTGAATGTGATGTGTTTGCTGATGAATGGAAGAAAATAATGCGTGCCTGTCTGGTGTTTTGTGAGAGACAATATGCGAGGGTGTCCACTGTTACATAGTTTCTGTTAGTTTATGATGTTTCTAATTTATTTAACTATTTACGCAAATCATTATTAATAATTTTATCCACGAATTGTATATCTTTGAATTTGAATTTCTTTTTTGTATTGTTTTTTATTTGAATGCTTATTTTATATTAACATTATAATTCTATGTTAATTAATGTAATTGGAACTGTGCCGTTTTAATTAACTATAAATAAATAAATAAATAAATAAAATAAAAGAAAACCGGTCAAGCAAGAGCGAGTTGGACTCGCGCACCGAGGGTTCCGTATCATCATATAAAACGTGGAATGATTTTATTTTTTTTATCGCCGAGGCTCCGAAATTTCTCTGACGAATATACGTCAGAGAATTTTCAGACTGCGGTGTATATTGCAGTTTTAGATCAGCGCCATCTCTTGTCCGATAGTTGAACTAATGTAATTTGTGTTGATGATTTCTGAAAAAGTGTGCTATCCAGAGACATAGTTTTATTTTTCCTGTAATCTTTACATAAAATTCTCTCACATGGAATAATTTTAGATTTTTTTCCATGCAAACTTCGGAGATAGAGGGGAATGGTCAAATACTTTTCATTTTTCGTTTATAGTCGAAAACCACGCGGACTAAAAAAAAAATGTTTGAAATGCTCTTTCAGTTTATAATACCCCACATGCCCTAGTAGGCCCACTTCTATTTTTTAAGAAATCCTTTCAGTCGCTGTTACAAAAAGAAACATTTTTATTTCAATCTTATTTGCAAAATAGTTGAATAAACATCTACAACTATTCCAAAATTCAAGTTGATAGCATTAGCAGAGTGACGTCACGGACGCCTTACGGTGCACATCAGATGTTCGTGTTTATACACAAATAAAATAGCAAACAGAAGATAAATTGTGTAAAGCTTATATTTTAAACTGCGTAATAGTGGGACTTACGTGCTAGTTCGTTTGCAAGATAAACAATAGTGATTCGGCAGTGTAAATCCTTAAAAACTATTTAACATTTTAGTTTTTTTTTTTTCCAAAACAAGCTACTTGTACATTTTGTGTTGTGACTGGTACCTCCAAAAAGTGTAACTTTACAACTTAAAAGAAAAAAAAGTGTTGCTAGTATTGAACCAGATTTTTCTTTTCGATCAATTTTTTTTGCGGAGTAGGCGCCATCTATTGTCACCAAGGTGATAACTGCGCTGGACGTGTGCGCCATCTAGTAGCTAATAGCCGTACCACGTGTAGCCATGGCCAAGTGTGCAGCGTGCGGAAAGTTCCTCTCAGCAAAAGGGGGCGCTACGTGCGGCAACACAGCCTGTCATAACAGATTCCATGTAGCTTGTCTACCTGATGCATCACAGATAAGCAGCGACTGGTTGTGCCCTGAGTGCAAAAGTAAAGTGCCAAAGGGTGATAACAGCGACACACCTGTCAGGAGCCTAGGAAGTGGTACTCCTGCAATGCGAGCGGTTACAGTGGGCTCAGTAGCGTCGGCGGCCGTGATTGCTGCACCAGACCAGGGCGCTGCAGACAGGTCGCCGTCAAAAGGAGCCCAAGGTCAGAACTCCTTAGCCAAGCCCCCCGTTGCAGTACCTAAGGGAATATCCCGGGTTGGGAGCGAGCAGGGCACTGATGGGGAGCCTTCGCCTGACACGCAACTCACCCTTCGCGAGGAAATTAGATTATTCAGGTCTGAGTTGCGGGAGGTACGAGATGAAATGCGGGAGTTTCGTCGGGAGATGGCTGGCCTGCACTCGGCGATGGGAGCCTGTACCCAACGAGTTGATAGCCTGGAGGCCAGAATTGAGGCTCTGGAGAGCAAGCAAAGTGTGGCATTGCCTGACAGCAAAATCAGCCAACTTGAGCATATCGTTGGGCAGCTGCAACTGGAGCTCAATGATCGAGAACAAGATTTGCTTGGCGCCGACTTGGAGATATCAAATATCCCGGACATACCTGGCGAAAATGTGGTGCACACAGTCGGCCTGGTGGCGGCAAAACTTGGGGTGAGCCTGGAAGATCGAGACATTGTGTTTGCTCAGCGCGTGGGTCTGCGAGTGGAGCGCGAGCCGGCGGCGGGCGCAGCGAGTCCAGCGGGGGCAGCGGGGGCGGCGGGGGCGGCGGCGCGCGGGCGGCGCATCGTGGTGCGTCTGACGCGCCGCGCTGTGCGCGACGAGCTCTTGCAGGGCGCGCGTGTACGCCGCGGAGCTACTACGGCGGACTTTGGTTTCTCGGCGCCCCCGCGTCGGTTCTTTTTGAACGAGAGGCTCACGCGAACTAACAAGCACCTATTTTACCGTGTGCGTGAGGCTGGCAGTCGTCTTGGGTGGCGATACACTTGGACGAAGAATGGTCGTATCCTTGCCAAGCAAGGTGACGGCAGGCCGACTCACTGCATTCGCACGATGGAGGATCTGAATCGTGTTTTTGGCCAGGATGTATCTGCAGAGAAGGCTGTCTAGGTGTATAGTGAACTGTATGTTTCATGTGGGTTTAATTTTAAGTTCTACTGTTTTTGAATATGTTTTATGTTTTTTTAAATTTTTTAGTGTGCTCTGTGCGAGGTCAGCAGTTTTCCTGTCTCAGTACTTAATTATTTCATTCTTTAGACCGGCTGCCCGAGCATTGACTAAATACACATACACATATTATTTATTTGTAAAACTATTATGCTTATGCTACTCTATTATTATAATTATGACTACTATACAGCTACACTATACTTTACTAACTAAATTACATATTTCATAACCATCACAGACTATTTACATTTTATACATTATATACTTTACCCACCATGTAAATGGCTAAGACCAAATACCTTAAAGTTGGTTTGTTTAATGCGGGGTCGCTAGGTTCTCGCCATGACGAGTTTATTGTGGCCATGGAAAACATTGCGGTGGATATTATGGCGATAAACGAGACTTGGCTCCGTTCGGGAGAGGAGGCCCGCGCGCCCACTGTGCCGGGCTACCGGCTGCGGCACGTGCCGCGCGCGCGCTCCGTGCGCGGCGGCCGCGGGGGCGGCGTGGGCTTCTACGTGCGGCGCGGAGTGCGCGCGCGCACCGTGCCGCACCCACCCGCGCCGCAGGTCGAGCAGATGTGGCTCCGACTGAACGTCAACTCGCACTCGGTTATCGTTGGCACTGCGTACAGGCCACCGTGGTTAGATGTCAATGTTTTCCTAGATGCGGTTACCGACTCTCTTTTCTCTTTCACAGCAGATAAAGTTATTTTGTTGGGTGACTTCAATATTAACATGTTAAGCCAATCAGAAAAAACCAAGCTACTCAACAACTTCTTAGTCTCCTGCAAATTAAATCAAATTGTTACTGAGCCAACGCATTTTACAGATCACAGTGAGACACTAATTGATGTTGTATGCACTGATGCCCGTGTACGTGAAGTTTCTGTATCTCATATACCAGAGCTCGGCCAACATGCAGTTATATCTATTGAATTTAATTTTAAGATTGAGAAGCCTTCCCCGCACTGGGTCACCTACAGGCCCCTTAAAGATATACTGCTAGACCAATTTAATAAGGATTTGAAAAGGATGGATTGGAAGCATATTGAAAGCCTGGAGGATGTTAATACTATGGTAGAAACTTTCAATGATTATATTTTGAATTTATTCGATTTACATGCGCCCCTTAAAAGAGTTCTAATTAAAGATAAGTCTTTGCCATGGATAACAGACACTATTAGGGAAATGATGAAGCTGCGAGACAGGAGTCATAATAAGGCAAAAGCTACAAAAGCATTAAGACATGTCGAATCATATAGAGAGCTTAAATGCCTTGTTAAGGCTGCTGTCGAAAGTGAGAAACGTGCATATTTTAAGACCAAAATAACCCAAAACCTTAAACAGCCTAAGAAGTTATGGAGTCACTTGAAATCCTCCATAGCTATCTCTAAAAAGCCAGAGCCCACCTTGCCGCACTTTTGTAGTGATCCGGAACAAATTAATGAACACTTTTTGGATGTGCCTGGTAGTGGAAAGGTTGCTACAGCCGATTTATCATATTTTGAACACCAAAGATTTAGCAATTGTCATTTTCAACTTGAGCCCGTCCAGGAGGATGTGGTGCTGCGGCTGCTGTATGGCCTGAAGTCCAATGCTCAGGGGTCTGACTCTATCTCGCTTGAGATGCTGATGATGACTCTTCCCTGTTCTCTTGCAGCCATAACAGCCATCATCAATCGTTCCATCACCACCTCCTCGTTCCCTGATCTGTGGAAATTGGCTATAGTTAGACCTATTCCTAAGGTACTTAATCCTACCAGTGTAAAAGATCTTCGCCCTATTAGTCTTTTGCCATGCCTCTCCAAGGTCCTGGAGAAGGTTGTCTCCAACCAGCTTCGAGCATACCTTGAGGAGCACAATATACTGCCGCTTGTTCAGTCAGGTTTTCGTAAGGGTCACAGCACAGCCACAGCCCTTCTTGACGTGGTCGGAAATACTCTTGAAGCCAGAGACAAGGGCATGGGTACCATGCTTATCCTACTTGATTTTTCACGTGCCTTTGACTCAATCAATACTTCACTTCTCCTCTCCAAACTGTCATACTATGGATGTCAACCTGAGACAGTAAAATGGTTTAAAAGTTACTTAACTCACCGATCTCAATTAGTCCGGGTTTTAGGTGATGTTGACGGAGTCATAAAGTCCTCTGATCCTAAATGTGTGAACAGGGGTGTGCCACAGGGATCAATCCTAGGTCCGCTGCTTTTCATCCTGTACAGTGCTGACATTACGAACTGTCTGCTCAATGCAAAGTTCCACCTGTACGCTGATGATTTGCAGATGTACTTGCCAATTCAACCTCAGCAGGCTGTTGCCACTGTAAATAAAATGAACGAGGATTTGAATAGGGTCTCAGTCTGGTCAAGGAGAAATTCTCTGGTTTTGAACCCAATTAAATCTAAGTTTATGCTTTTGGGAACTAGAGATTTTTTAACTAAAATGAATAATGTCAGCATAGACTTGAAGATTGACGGATGTTCCATTGAAAGGGTGCAGGAAGCCCGTAATCTCGGGGTGGTATTTGATGAGCAATTGCATTTTGAGACTCACGTTATGGAGGCTGTGCGCAACTGTTTCTACCGCCTCAAACTCTTATACCGTGTTCGTCCCTACATAAGTGTGGATATGCGTGTCATGCTCTGTGAGTCACTTATTTTATCCAAGCTGAACTATGCTGACACTGTGTATGGGGCGTGCATTCTTGGGAGGAGCGAAAGGTTGATCCAGCGGGTACAGAATGCTTGTGCGAGATTTTGTTTTAATGTCCCTCCTAGATCTCACATAACTCCATTTTTAAACAAGGGTAATTTGATGAGAATGTCAGAGCGGAGAAAGCTTCATCTGGCTACCCTGTTATTTGGCATAATTCTCACAAAAAAACCAGGCTATCTGTATAGTAAGTTAACCTGGTCGCGAGATGTGAACAAGGTCAAAACAAGAGCATCTGCTTACCTCCTATTGACATTGCCCCATAGGACTGCTGCATTCCGGGGAAGTTTTAAATTCGCGGCTTCTCGTTGTTGGAACGACCTGCCACCCCCGTTTCGTGCTATAAAAACAGTTGGTACTTTTAGCGCAAAATTCAAGCAACACCTACTGCGCATTCAAAAAGAAATTACATGAACTTACCCAGGGTATGCACGCAGCTAGTATTGGTGATTTTGTCCCATGTTTTCAGTATAACACTTTTTTATGACATAATCCTACACACAGTCCTCAACTATTCATTAATATTTACTATAATTTCCCTATTCTAGATGCTACACTCTATAAGGCTTTTGTTTTCTTTTATTTAGTTGCATTATTGTAGTCTTAGGTTACACTGTTATATTGTGTTTCTGACATTATTTTGACAACCAACCATAGCCTCCCACAGTGCGCCCGCGCGTTCCGTCATTTGTCACTGACAAATGATACTGGAGCACTGGGCCTTTGGGGTTCGGTTAAATTTTTGATTATTTATTGTATTACGTATTCCACATTTTATTGTATTTATGAAACTTTCATACTCATTATTTTATTTGTTTTTATATATTACTGGTGTGTTTCGTTTGTGTATCCGTGGCATCACATCGGGCCCTGTCATAAGACCAGCGCTGTGATATTTATTTTTAAATATCGCAGCATATATGCTGAGACAGGGACCTTTTTGGCCTCGCACATATTAATTATGTGTTAACATATTTTTTTATGACAGTTTGTTTACTTTATTTTATGTGTCTTGTGCGAGTCCCAAATAAACATTTTTCTTTCTTTCTTTTTTCTTTCAGTTCTTGAGATATCCATCTGTAACAGACGTACAGACTTAGTCACACCACAAGGGTTCCTTTTTACTATTTCGGTACGGAACCTCACGGCTGCGCCAAAAATGTTCATTTCAGCAATGTTTCCAGACAGGTACTGTCTGACGCTGGTCTTCTAATGAACCCATAAGGTCCACATTCTAAGTGTGAAGGAAACTAATTCCTACACTCAGTCGCCACGACCCTGGATTTATTTACATTCTCATAATCATCATCATAACAGCCAAAAGACGTCCACTATTAGAGAAAGGCCTCCCCCAAAGGGAGGGAGGTTTGCCATAATCGTCACGCTTGGCAGGCGGGTTGGTAATCACAGTGTATGTTGTTGCGTTTTACAAAGAACGCTGCTGCCCATTCTCTGGTGAGTCCCTCAGTCGCCTCTTACGACACCCACGGTAAGTGATGGGATGGTATTATTCTTTTACGGCACCATACGGCACCAGCCGACACCATACGGCGCATTTACATCCTAGAATGATGTAAATAAATAAAATGGCAAGCTACAAGAATTTTATTGATTGAAGAGATGTTTTCCAATATAGGGAATTGGCTTCTCCCAAATATGTGTAAAGGAAAACTTCCATGTCAACGTCGTAGTTTCTTAAAAAATATGTATAAGAATATTCATCGCTGCACATAACTATCTCTCAACTACAGTTTCTGGACAAGGACATTTCCATATTAATGTACTAGTTTGTCCAGCATCCGTGTCAAAGCAAATAAGTTATTAGCATTTAGACACAAATCTTGTGACTTATTCATAGACGGAAGAAGATATTAGGTTTTTTTTTGCTATTTAATGTAATTATGTGATCTTATTAACTGACTTCAAAGTAGACATAATAAGGTAGGTACTAGTATTAAATACCGTAAATGATTTTTGTTCGCAGTTAGACATCCTTAAGACTTAAAATTATATTTTTATCCGATATAGTATCCCCCGTATACTGGATTAAGAGGAAACATTGGTGGCGAGACTTTGTATGTAAAAGTCGAGGTTTGGCTCTCGCCGGTTTTATCCTCCAATATTCGACCGATTTTATATTTCATAAACTGAATCAGAAAACATAGAGACACATAATATATCCATATTATGTGTCTCTATGTTTTCTTTTTTGATGATATATTAACCGTATAAGCACTAAAATTCTCAAAAAATTTCCGATAAATCTCTGTCAACAGAGCCCTAGTGTACGGCAACTATTCATCAAAAAATAAAAACACAGGGTCACAGTATACATCCTTTTTGTTCGGTTTGTGAAATATATTTTAAACCGGTCCAACATAATATTGTAGGAGGAAACAGATGAGAGCCAACCTTCGAATTATGTATTTTTACATATAGTCTCTCCTCGCGCATTTCCTCTTAAGAATTTGGAATTGAGTTTCGCAGACTCTACTTTAGCCTGAAAACCTAATATTTGGCATTAGAGTTTGATACGTTATTTTTTTATTTGTGCCTGGTAATCATCATCTTATGTTGCTGAACTGATGATGGAAGGTATAAGTCAGGATCTGATGGTGGGTTCCCATGAAAAATGTTTGTTCAGCGATATTTTCGCCAATTTTTAACTGATTTGGATGATTATTTTTTTGTTTGGAAGAATATTTTCTCGGACTGGTTCCATTTAAATTTGGTGAAGATCTGATGAAGAATTTTGGAGGTAGGCAACGGAACTCTTCAATAAATGATAGCATCGCATAGCAATCGGGATTTCTGTAATCGCATGTCTGTTGATTGTTTACACCAGTTCATAACATAATATCACACCGGCACGCTGTGCTTGTGGTTTGTTTTTTCAGGGTCACTGGGTCCCCACCCAGTGGCCCTGAAAATACAAACCACAAATCAAAATACAGTCATAGGTATGCTTAAATAAATAAATGTTATAAACTAACAACACTTACCTACTTAAGTAAGCCCCATTGTTACTAACACCAATACTAACTAAATGTATGGACTGTATAGTCTGAAATAAAGTTTTATTTAATTTAATTTTAGTGGTACCTGCGTACCACTAAAAAGTGAAAAATAAAAAAACTTTATGTTGATTCATTAAACAAATTGACACAATGATCTGATGTAGTCGTTAGAAACTATTAAAGTTCTAATCTAGGAACTTTAATGCATTATATTATGATACACAGATATACTTTTTTTAAAGAGAGTGTAATAAATGCTAAGACCAGACATTGTACCCACATCCTCTCAACCGAGAGTGAACCACTTTCACCTCTAAGCTAAAGTCACACCGAACCCATTACACTATAGTAAATAAACTAAGAATGTTTACGGCTTAACATTAATTAGTTTAATGAATCCGTTAAACTGACTTTTACTTAACTACGCACATAGCAACACGCTATTCAATTAAACCGGGTTCAAAACAATGCCGCGGAATAGATATGATACAGAAGACTAGGTTCATACAACGACTAAAAGCAGGGGCTAGCATACATAGACGCATACTGATAACCTAGGGATTGATCACTTCGGCAATTATCGTGAATGTTCGGAAATACGAACGTGACGATGTCTTATATGCAGCTGATACAATAATTTGCCTATTTTGTATTTTTTTGATTTGAGAAAGATAGGCTGACAACTCTTTACTAATGCTTGACGCTGATCAAAGCTTTTGAATAAAAGGTACAGAAAGGATAGATGAAGAAAACATTACATAGTATAGGCAATAGGCGGTCTTATTGCTAAGAGTTTTTCAAAACTTTTGGGATAAAAATGACGATTGTTACTATCAGAGAAGTTGACCCTGTAGAACAATGATAGATGCGCCACTTAAATCATCATCTGCCTAGCCTTTTCCGACTATATTGGGATCTGCTTCCAGTCAAACTGGATTCAGCTGAATACCAGTATTTTACGTAGAGTGGCTGCCTGGTCTGGACCATTAACTGGGTAACACGATTCTTCTTGGCAAGTCTGGAGTCAATTTACTGGCTTCTGACAATTTAAAGATCTTTTTTAGCTTTCCGAGGTACGGAAGAGTTACGTGCACCACTAAAATATGTGGTAGGAAAATATAAAACACGAAGATTACCGAAGCAAATACGAAGATCTTCGACTGTCTCAAACAATTGCCAATCGAGTGCGCCTGCACTCACTGAACGTGAAGCGTGTCTATGTGTGCGTACGTTTTTGCTTGGTATGAGGAGCCAACCTTCTGTATCTAATCCTCTTGTTTGTGGTAATGGGTTTTCAGATCATACCATTGTATAAGTTATTATTAACGTATTCATGAGACTTTGATGTGGTTTCATTAAAGGCAATATGTGATTTTGTTGACTTAATACCTCTCAAGGATTCTAAAATCGAACCTTTGATAAATTGTTGATTTTAATTAATATATCGAATAGTTTGTTAATGGTGTGTCGTTTTGATGAAATAAACCAGGTGTCTTTAAAGGTGGCAGAGAGAAAAGGTCCTATTATGATGACTCTTAGTGCTCCCCCAAAGAGTTTAGGGAAACTACATGCCAAATTTCAGCAGTAGTTTTGGCTGTGCGTTGTCTGTCTTTCACTCAGTAACGGAAGAATTTTATATATTTTGATTCCTTTTAACAAATAAGTAAATAATAATAATAAACAACGCCCAATGGCATAATTGATAAGAGACTAACATCTGAAGAGGCTCTCATTGGGCAGCTGGATCAAGGGCTTGATCCAGAAAGCTGTTCTTCCAGATGCGGCGCGTATAGCGAGGAGGTTCTTCTCTCGGGAGCCCTGACCGTAGCTTGAATCCTGTTCCCGATACCGGTGGGCTACTATTTTTTATATTTTGATAGGTTTTTTTACAGAAATATTTAAAAATATAAATTGTATGTTTTTTTGTAGGAATAAAAAATTAGGTACATTCAAATACGAATTATTGTCAAGAGACTGATTTTTTCGGTGAATAAAGATGAGCAACAAGTTTACATGATCCTGTTAAGCCACGGGTTCCATAAACTTCCGATAGCTATCATAAATCGGCGCTGATCCTGCCTTTAAATATTTACAGCCTAAGAAGTAGAATCCCTCCCTATAAATCATTAGAATAATAATTAAGTCAAAGCTTTATTATTAATTGCCTTTTTAATGATAAATCAACAAGTAAGTAAACTCTCAATTACTGTGAGCAAACAATTCAAGTAGCAACTAATTACACAATTAAAATTAATATGGCAGACATAAACAAGCTGTTGTATTTACTGGAGGTAAACAAAACTGTACAAATTACTTCGCTGGAACACATCAACACTACATTTGGCAGCAAAAGAGGCACACGGAGGAGGTAGCAAATGGAGTGCTAGGAAAATGTTTGTTGTAAATTAACTCATAGTGGCTTTGATAAGATTATCGATTCACGTACTTAATAAGTTAAGCTGTTATTCCCGGCTATGAATTTTAGATCTTTCACAGACGTGACGGGTAGTACAGTATATTGAATACTGGTACACAGCTGCATCTACTGAAAAGGCTAGGCAGTAAGATAGTCAATTCACGTACATAATGAACCGCCTATGTACTACTACTATACATGAAGTTTAAATAAATAAATGAACATCATCTGTGGCAATAGTGATGTTTATTTCTCAAATCAAACAAACCAAAACCAACAGATTTTACCTGTATGTTGCATAAGTTTAAATAAATAATAAACTTTTTCGAACGCTGAAAGCAAGACGAGACTTATGGTATTACTCCATTTCCGGTCTACTCCGTGGTGATATAGAATCAACATGACTGTTTCATTTCACGATTGTTTGTGAGCTGTAGTGGTAACCTGTGGATTCGTTTGAGGACATTTATGTCAATGTAGTGGCAGAGCTGCGGATTTTGTTGATGAAATCAGAAATCGCATTAGGAAATCTTTCGAAGCAAAACTGAACAACCACTTTATACTTCGGCTATTTATCATTATGAGTTTGTTCTGCACCACTGCAGGGCAAAGGCAGGAGGCCTTTGCCCTGCAGTGGTGCTTTTGCCTGCTTCTGCCTTTCTCTTCTTATATTTTCTCCGGTCTTCCACAATTTTAAGCCAGTCCTTTGAGAAGGAGTCCAGCTCATCTCGCCATCTCCTTCTGGGCCTGCCGCATTGCCATTTCCTTGCATTCACTGCGTGGTAATCTTTGCTTATTACCCCTCTGACATGCAGCAAACATGACCAGCCCATTTCCACTTTAACCTCGCAGCTGTGTGGCTGTGTATCTATTTGTGTTTTGGAAAGAAGTATAGAGTTTTGAATGCGATCTGTGAGTTGGCACCCAGTATACCTACTTCGTTCCATAGCTCGTTGGCAGACTCCAAGTGCGGACTTTTGACGATTGGTGAGATACCATGTTTGCGCTTCATAGATGAGCTTCAGCTATTGACTCCAATTGATATTAATCCCACGAATTCCCAGCTTGATGCCCATAAGTCAATTGAGAAACGAGCCAAGAGGATCATCGGCAATGAGAGGCTCATCACGACGAAGCTCCAAAGTCTTGAGCATCGACGACGAGTTGCTAGCCTGTCAGTTTTCTGTTTTTCAGTTTTTCTCATAATTAAATTCCGCCAAGCCCGTTCCATCATTAGACTATAAGCCGAAAGGCGATGCGCCACCGGTACATGGTGGACATCCCACCCATACGCACAAAACGTTTTGGGAAAACATTCATAATGCGTTACTTTTGTTAGGCACTTGTTTGACCACTATCTCACCTGATGGTAGGCGATGATGTGGTCGAAGATGGAGCACGCTTGCCTAGAAGTAATCTATTCACTCTTGACTTAAAAACTCCCAGTTTGTAGCTATCTGGAAACAGACTCTGGCAGGGAATTCCACTTCTTAGCTGTTTTGTGCGTATGAGTTGGATGTCCACCATGTACCGGTGGCGCATCGCCGTTCGTCTTGTGGTCCGATGTTGAAACGGGTTTGGTGGAATTAAATTATGCAATTCCGGCGCACAGTTCCCAAAATGCAACCGGTACAAAACCGAGAGGCTAGCAAGTCGTCGTCGATGCTCAAGACTTCGGAGCTTCAACTTGACGACCTTCTTATTACCGATGATCCTCTTGGCTCGTTTCTCTATTGACTCAAGGGCAATTCAAATTAATTGAATTAAATAATAATAAAATCACAAGAAACAACCGAATAATGTCCAATCAATACGCGAATAAAACTAACGATTCAGCAATTTACAGATATTACAAAACACTGAGCTTCCTTATAATTAAATTAAAATTGAACAAATATTGGAACACTCAGAAATATGAATAATTCCTGAAACGTTACGAGTTATCAGCAGGTAGTTAAATAAATATAAAAACTCCGGCTTCATCGATACCTCTCGTCCATTACAAGTAAATTGCTTTTTTCAATAAATATTCAAAGGTCGGAAAAAACAGCGTCGATTGATTCAATTCTGTTTACTTACCGAAGCAGGGTACAAAGAATCTGCTAGGGATGCGGAATTTGTTCGAAAGAGGCACCGCACCCCGGAACGCAAAGGGCACTAGGAGGAACACGGATGGGTTTTAGTCAGTAAGAGTCTGACACTCCCTCCGCTCCGTCTAGAACGGAAGAAGGCATTTGAAAACTTCCCATCTTTATAAAAAACCAGTCAAGTGCGAGTCGGACTCGCACACGAAGGATTCCGTACCACAAACCATAATTTTTATTACTTGTTGTTATAGCGGCAATAGAAATACACATTCTGTAAAAATTTCAACTATCTACCCATTACGGTTCTTGAGATACAGCCCACTGACAAACAGACGGACGGACAGTGGAAGCTTAGTAATAGGGTACCGTTGGTTACCTTTTGGGTACGGAACCCTAAAAAAGGGTATAAAGAATGCAGTATAGTGGTTGGCAATAATGGTACTGTGACTAAGGAACTTACAGCTAAGAAGTGGAATTCCCGGAGTTTGTTTAATTTTCTCTATATCAAGAGAGAATAGGTTACTTCTACACAAGCGTGTTCTATCATCAACTGCGTGAAGACATCATCGCATTCCATCTGAGGGGCAATTTTTTAGCAGTGTTCGCATTTGCATCTCAGTTGCTATCTCTCAAAATGTAGGGAAATTAGACATGTTTTGGACTTTGACAGGCAATCTGTCAAAAACATATGTAATTTTGTTACATTAGTAGATTAAGATGCCAACGCGAACGATAAGAGTACCCTACCTTTTTTTTATTCTGAAATCGGGGAAAAAAAATTTCAGGGCGACATGATTTACCGAAACTTTTTACAGTTAAAAAAAATAATATAAGGCACAAAATAATTGTGATCTTTAGTAAATCGCACAGAATATACTCTTCTATTTTATACATCCACTTTAGGTACCATTTACACCCGTACATTGGCGTACCCTGACTATTTATTCATAGTCCGAACCGCACGGCCAAGTTATGCAAAGCTGCCTGAAACTTACATGGGCTCTATGTTCAGTATCACTTAGAACATCTTGTCGAGGCTTCCTTACTTAGACACGATAAGATTATGCTCTCACAACTAACTTTTTTTTTTTTTTTTTTTTGTCGATGGCCACTCGCAGTTTCAACCCTAGAGGGCTGTCAACTACTGAACCGGACTTGCCTGTGTGGGCCTCTAGAATTTAAGGCCCCCAGCCGAGGCTACAAAATTTATATTTATTAGAACTCCGCTCGCTGAGGGCACCCCCTGTGGGGTACGGACCTCGGCTCAGCGGCGTCGTTTAGGGGGGGGTCTCACAACTAACGTCCTTCTCTTTAGTTTAATACCATTACTGTGTTGAACTTTTTTTTTAAGGATGGGAAATCATCAAATGACTCCTACCGCTCCGGGTGAAGCAGGAGGGAGTGTCAGACTCTTACTGACTAAAACCTCGGTACGGTACCTCTTTCGAACAGATTTCGCAGCCCCAGCAGGCACTTGCCCTAGCGGGCCCGTCTTCCATGCTGACATCTCTTTGAGGATCGCAGCGCGCCGCCGACCCGGGCCTAGTTCTGATCAGACGGCGAGCCACCCTCTGCTCGCCGCCCGTAGGCCCGCGCCTACGGCGGCTGGGAATCATCTTGCGACTCCCGACGCCTGGGGCGTCTTCTTCTGTTGCAGCGACTGGGGCGTGAGGGTTCCCTGTGTTGGCCTACCATTCAGTTGTGGAATTCGTTTCGAAAGAGTCACCGCGGCCTTGGAACGTCAGTTTTAGTCAGTAAGAGTCTGACACTCCCTTCCGTTCCGCCCAGCATGGAAGGATGGTAACTTTATGATTTCCCCGACTTATAAAAAGTCCTGCCATTCATGGCTATATATCATCACGCTACGACCAAAAGGAGCTGAGCAGACGAAGTTGCGCGGGTCAACTAGTAGGCTATAAATTAACCCGAAAAATACCGCCCAGCGAAGTAGGCACGGGTCAGCTAGTATACAATTAAAATTAAATTAAATAATCATTTATTTCAATCCATTCAGATCATAATTAAAATTTAAACCATAGTAATTATACAATAAAGAGTATTTCCGTCCTATTATAATTGCACGATAGGTGTGATTTACCTCATATTTATATCGTACAACTACCTTTCAAAAACACAAACAAACCAACCTAAGCACAGCACCATTCCAGAACAGCTGTCTCACATAAACCTCAACAATTACCACTTTCGCATGACAGGTGTAATTCTGCTCTCAGTTCGTTCAAAAACAAGTTTTTAATATCATTCCCGCGCTGGAATTTCCTCCTGTTTGTTGAGTTTAACATCTCGCATGCATGAACATCAGAACCGGAACAATTATCTGGTTTTTACAAATACTAGCGGCCTGGCTCGGTTTTGCGCGAAGATATGTACGAGTATAGTTTGATGGCGTCGAATTCTCTCGCTATCATTTAAATAAATATCTCTCTCTTTCGTTACTGGTAACTGATTAAGTGACTGACAGACAACGCACAGCCGAAACTACTGGTCATAGAAAGCTGACTAGCACTAAGAGAGGATTTCCCGGAAATGATACGGAAAAAAGCGGCATATGCGCGGGTACGAAGTCGCAGGAAAAAGCTCGTACATATTTTTATATCCTTCCGTAAGGTTTCTTGTTCCTATATGACAGCAAGCACAGTATCAAAATATTAACAACTAGTTGACCCGCGCAACTTCGTCTGCGTCACAATTATTACACATTACTGCTCCGCTCTTGTTGATCTTAGCGTGATGATATATAACCTATAGCCCTCCTCGATAAATGGGCTATATGAAATAATTTTTCAAATCGAACCAGTACTTCCTGAGATTAGCGCGTTCAAGTAAACAAACAAACTCTTCAGCTTTATATATTAAGTATAAATATATTTCTTAATCTAATAATAATTTAAATCTTAAGTTTAGAGGTTGTACACTGTCGCATAGAATTTATGAGATTCTTCTAAACTAAGTCGAGCTTGTATTATGTGAACTGTTGGACACAACCTTGAACCTATGCGACTGTAAACAACAAAGTTATTGCTTAAAAAATTCGGCCATACGGACAGACGAAATATTGTATACCTAGGGATGTTTTAGAAAAAACGTACTGAGCTGCTGGTGGCAAATTGGCTTGTTATTGAAATGTGCTATTTTTATTGGTTAAATGTTGGAACGGGCCTGTCAAGTGGTCCAGCTGATGTCAAACGGTAGTCTACCCTTTATGTCTATCCTTTCCTACGCCAATTGTCACTATCACCTAACCATTTTTGTTGCACTAAGTGTACATGCTGAAACTTTCTCGCACTACGTCAAAACCTTGCCAAGTTACTTGCTGGCGACTATAATAATTATTTAAAAAATGGAGACATACTTACTGTGTCCGTCTGGTGGACAACACACCACGTCCTCTCACAGAGTGGATGCTTGAGGCACTAGGCATCATATTATGATTATTAAGTTTAAAGATTATCTATAAACTAGTGGTCCAGCGCAACTTTGTCTGCGTCACCATTTTCATTACTGTTCCGATCCTATTGGTCTTAGCGTGATGATTTATAGCCTATAGCCTTTCTCGATAAATGGGCTATCTAACACTGAAATATTTTTTCAAATCGGATCAGTAGTTCCTGAGATTAGCGCGTTCAAGTAAACAAACAAACTCTTCAGCTTTATATATTAGTATAGATTTAAGATTAGGTACATTCAAATTCAAAATACTAGCTAAATGACCAGCCCAATAGAATCGGACGCAGATTCATCTGTTCAGTATCAAATAGATCTAAAACAAAGGTGGCAATCTCCAAATTGCATTGTAATCGTCACTTGGAAAATAAAAGTCTTCAGTGAAACCGTAATTTTAACAACACTTGCCAAAAGCCACAATGCTGATTAGCATAACCGAGAGAAACTGATTCACAAGAAACTGGTATTTCTTAACTGAGCTTATTTAGAAAACTATACCTACATAGAAATCCCGATTCATCGCTTTTCCTCTAATTCGTTTTCCTCACTATAAACATATCCATACAGCAATCAGGAAAATCTGTATTTCCATTTAATTCTCAATCGTAAACAATGAAATCGCACGGATTGCATATGGGTTCTCGCGTATACAGGGTGTCTCATAAATAAATTTACATCTCGAACGGATGCATCAGGTAAACGGATTGAAGGAGGGGAATTTTCCTCTACGCTGCTTTTACATTGACAGGAAGGCAGTTTAGTAGAGGTAGGAGCACGTTGGGCAAACATGCTTGAAGCTTTGAGCTCACGGTTGTTGCAGAATATTGTTTGTAAGAGGTTATGTTTGGACCATGTCTGTAGTTTGAAGAAGATTATTTTATAAAAGGATATTTTTGTGTTTTTATTGGTCCAATAGCGGATAAGTTTTTTTAACAGTCTGTGAGGGCTTTAAACTTTATGTACAGTTGTGGTACATAAGCGAACTAATGCCCGGTTTCTGACCTTCTTAACCACTAACCAACCAATGGCGTTACGATAAATACCGTTGACGGGAAAAATAAACGATCGATAAAAACCACAGAACCGGGCATTAAAGCATTCCCTACCAGTTATTATCATTATCATCACATCAGTCGAAAGACGTCCACTGCTGGACATAGGCCTCCCCCAAGCGGCGCGACAACGACCGGTCCTGCGCGTCTTGCATCCATCGGCTACCCGCGACCTTCACCAGGTCATCGGTCCATCTTGTGGGAGGCCTTCCAACGATTACAAGTCATTATATAAAATCATGTTACTCGTAAGTATTACAAAAATCCTGGTAATATTATTCACGTAAATTTTCAACCAACCTGTACCTACATAAAACATCGATTTCGAATGTTTAAGCGATAGTTTAAAATAATACAGAAGCGCAAGGGTTCGTAGTGTTTACGTATCGCGCTGACATGTTTTACGAGGTGCGTGGGCGCAGCTCGCAGCGACGGGCATTAGACAACCACTTAGCAACTGTTGGAGAGCTGCGCAAGTAGTGGAGGAGCGTTTATAGTACACGATTATGTTGAATGGAATGTTTTTTTTTCTTTACTATTGATACGCACGAGTTTGACCACTATCTCACCTTATGGTAAGCGATGATGTGGACGAAGATGGAGCATGCTGGCCTGTTATTCACTCTTGACTTAACACTCCCAGGTTTTAGCTGTCTGAAAACACAGACTCTGGCACGGAATTCCACTCCTTAGCAGTACGCACAATGCATGTGTTCCAAACAATTGTTGTTGTCCAATAGCAGTTTAATAGCTTTTTTACACCTGAATGCAATTATTACCAACTAGTTTTTGCCCGCAACTTCGTACGCGTTCCGTTTTTTCCTGTTCCCGTAGGATTTTCGGGAAATTCTTAATGCTACACTTACCAAGATACCTTTTTTTTAAAGGATGGGAAATCGTCAAATGACTCCTCTCGCTCTGGGTAGAGCAGAAGGGAGTGTCAGACTCTTACTGACTAAAACCCATCCGTGTTCCTCCTAATGCCCTTTGCATTTCAGGGCCGCGGTGACTCTTTCGAACAAATTCCACAACCCCGGCACGCACTGGTCCTAGCGGGCCCCGTCTTCTATGCTGACAGCTCTTTGAGGCGCGCGTGGAACACAGCGCGCCGTTGACCCGGGCCTGGTTCTGATCGGACGATAAGCCAACCAATACTCGCCGTCCACAGGCTCTCATCAAGAAACCTACATGCCCAACTTCAGCTTTCTTTGACCAGCAATTTCGGCTGTGCGTTGTCTGTCAGTCACTCACATTGATTTTGATGTAATTGTTGTAATAGTTTCAAACTTATAGTTTTGGATCAATAGATACTGTCATTTATATAATTCGAAAACGTCAATGACCTATCTCAGACTTCATATGAATTCCCGCAAGTTTACTACGCAATAAGCAGAATTATTTAGGGTCCTACCCTTCCTCATGTTTAATTCCGTCTTATGCATCACTGTTTTCTTCATTCACTTCACCCAGATTTCCACATCCTCAATGGCATATTTACTCAGCGATAAACAGGAGAATTCCAACTGCCCGAAACTAACAGAATACATTGAGCATAACTATTACTTTAACACCCAGCAATAAACAACTGTTACCTACGGAGTCGTAAACACAGTACAAGGGAACGTTCTCGTTATAAAACGTTCCAGAGCTCTGCGTTTTAGTTGCGGCCGATTTTCTGTTTTATCAGTCTACGGTACATATAACGATCATAATAATGTACTAAACAATTAATAAATCGGTCTGGCATTTTCCCAACTATTTACATGTTGGGATACAAAATGAAACACTCAGTAAAATTCTTAAGCGACTTTCCGGCTAATACCAGTCGGTCGATTCTGTAAACATGTCGAAGGCTGGTTTGAGTGATGTGATAGGTAACGAGGTGAGCTGTCATTACATTTTGATTACTTGGATTGTCAGCTCACTTCGTGATCACTTCACTCGAGATTTCACTTTGACATGTTTACAGAATCGAACTGCTGAGTTAATGACTCCCTCCCTTTTCCGCTACGGTATCACGGACCTGTCGTAAGGACTCTGTCGTTTTTTTTTTTTAAGTTGTAGTGCGAAGGTGACACTGGCTTCTTTTGTCGTGGTCTAATCAGAATTCTAAAACGTGACCAGTTAGTTAACCATCCTAACAAAAGTATTGGAAACATTGCATTCGTATTCTCATTTTTCAGATTTTCAGCAACATCTACAGCGGCTTTAAGGGGCTGCGAAAACATGTGTTTTGGGTCGGATACAAGCTACCATTGAATATTTGATTTCTATATTATAGCCAGTATGAAATCAGCCACTCTCTGCGCAGACGTTACAGGACACAGCAACTACGGTTTCCTGTGATGGTGTGTCGCGTTGGCAACAAAATGTGACCACGTTTGTGCGTGCAGCCCCTAAATCGCCAGCGAGTCACTAACAGCTGCAGTTGCTGCGTGTGCACTAAACTTAAAAGTAACGTTTGTGCAGTCGTAAACACGAAACAAGCAAACGTTTACGTTAACGTTACGTCGTCGTATCGTTAAGAGTAAAACCCAGTAAATTATCGGTTTGTTCCACGTAAACAGATCGTACAAATTGTAATATGTTTTGCACAATAATATGCACTTTGAGGCGCTCATGTGTAAATGGAATTATTGTAATGGGCGCTAGGTTTTCAAAACCGTGTTAATATTATTAAGATGGTTTGTTTGTTTGGTGGTAAAGTTAGTATTTAAGCGTACCCATCATCAATGTTGTTCGGGTTTAAATTAGAAAGAAAAGCAATTATAGTACCTATATAAGCGAACTGACATGCAATGATAGTATTAGTAGTACCTACTTAAATTAATAATATTGGTAGAGGAAAATGTTGAATTTAAGATTTATTCCGGTCTAATACCAACAACTAATACCACTGCACTGGTATTTGTTTCAATTATTTTATGGGCGCCTCGGGTGCCCCTACAATTTTTTTTTTATTTGTTGTTATAGCGGCAATAGAAATACACACTCAAAAAAAAAATAACTGTCCATCTATTACGGTTCTCGAGATACAGCCCGCTGACAGATAGATGGAAGGACGGACAGCGCAGGCTTAGTAATAAGGTTCATACGGAACCCAACACAGTATCGATCTGGTTCCTTCAGGCAGGTTACTTATAAAGCCGTAAAGAAATAAAAAAAAAAATAATAAAAAATATTTTTATTTCAGACATTCTTGGTCCATAATAGTTTAGTAGAAAGACTTAAAAATTATGTTAGGTACATTTAAAAAACTAAAAATTATTTAAGTATTTGCAATGAAGTATCTCATTCTTTTACGATATTTTCCTACAGAAGATTTTCTTTATAAAATATCCCTCGTTTTAAATAATACCTACTCATATTACGAGAGTCATTTGATCGTTATAGCGCCGCCCGGGAGCCGACCAAGCAATATATTGCCCGCCAGAGCTTGCTTGCACTTTATATTGCATTATTTTTCAACATAATGCGTTATTCTATAAGGAGAGGATTCAAAATGGAGGTCTTCTGCACACTAAACTTAAATTGAGCGTTCTCAAAGGGTAAATAAAATAAGGTAGAAAATGAAACGGGTGTTAAATGTGACTTCAAAAATGGGAGGAGATTCGTCGGAATCATTCTTGTTGGTGTCAAAAAACGAAGTAACAAAACCAAAAATACACCATCATAACAGCCGAAAGACGTCCACTGCTGGACATAGGCGTCCCCCAAATTTTGGGCCATAATCGTCACGCTAGGCAGGCGGGTCGGCGATCGCAGTGTATGGTGTTGCGTTTTACAGAGAACGCTGCTGCCCATTCTCTGGTGAGTCCCTTAGTCGCCTCTTACGACACCCACGGGAAGTGATGGGATGGTACTATTCTTTTACGGCACCATACGGCACCGGCCGATAACATACGGCGCATTTACATCCTAGAGTGAATGTAGTATTTATTTCTAAAAAAATTAAACATTAGGATGTGTTTGCGCCACCTTTATTTCAATATTTTAGCCGAAAGAAGACCACTGTTAATCCCCAAATGTCGCCACATCGCTTGTATTCAGCGGATTTCAGTGGACTTCACGAGGTCTAAAAATATTTGAGCTGAAACGTCTTTTTTAATCGAGAATTCCATCCATCATCGGACCACAAGACGAACGGCGATGCGCCACCGGTACACGGTGGATATCCCACCCATACGCACAAAACGTTTTGGTAACACATTCATAATGCGTACAGCTAAGGAGTGGAATTCCCTGCCGGAGTCTGAGTTTCCTGATAGCTACAACCTGGGAGTCTTTAAGTCAAGAGTGAATAGGTTATTTCTAGGCAAGTGTGCTCCATCTTCGACCACATCATCGCTTACCATCAGGTGAGATAGTGGTCAAACGCGTGCCTATCTATAGTAAAACAAAAAAAAAATTGTTTAATTTCTCAATATTTTCACATAATTGATATAATTTTAGTAATATTTATCTAATAAAAAATATGGTTAAATACCCTATGCATGATGTTTTGTTTGCCGTATAAGATGATTCGAATGTATTCATTGTGGTAAGGAAACGATGAAGAAGAATAATTAATATCTTGCACAACACAAAAAACCGGCCAATTATGAGTCGGACTCTCACACGAATGGTTCTGTACCATGAACAGAAAAAAATATGTCTCTTGTATGGGAGCCGGGGTTTAATTTTTCATTTAATTTAATTTTTACTTTTTGTTGTCGCTATAACAACAAATAATAAAAATAGAAATACACACAGAAAATTTCAATTAGACCTAGATTTCAAGATCCGTCATAAGACAGATAGAGGGACGGACAGACGGATGCACGGACGAACAGACGGACGGACAGACGGACGCACGGACGGAGGGACGTACGGACGGTCGGACGGACGGACAGCTCAGGATCAGTAATAGGCTTTCGCTGGTTACCCTTAGGATAGCGAACCCTAAAAATATAATACCATGTTCTTCGGAGAAATATTCCTAGATTCCTACCTATATTACATATATGTATATTTTGTTCCTACTTCTCCGCTGCACTTTTCTGATTAATTTCGTTGCCGGATCCAAGACAGTTGAATCGTTTTTCCGGGACTCGTCGGGTTTCATTGGCTCGGCGTTTTTCTGGTGGTCGCCACTGTTGATTCTGGTTTTCAGGAGTTGCAGTGGTTGGAAATGTGTGGCGGGTTTGTCCCATAACATTTCTACCTACTCCTCGAAACCAAAAGATATCTGATGCCACAGATTACCTAAAGGAGCAATATAATTCATCTTTATTTGCAAACTTGTTTTGCTAATAGCCCATTATTCGAGAAAAGCCAATGATCTCATTAGTTCAACGACTTTCCTTCCCCTTTGCAGTTGTTCCCATTTCTGAGAAACAGATGTTTCCCATAATTTTGTTACTAAAATTTCATTCCAGAAAAATGGAAAATGAAACAACTGGTCTTATCTTGAAACTTTTGGATTCGATTTGAAGGAATAAAAGCGAGTTTCTTTGACTTTTTCCTTCATATTTGTGTTATTTAGTGTTCGTACCCAACAGGTAACCAACGGAACCCTATTACTAAGCCTCTGCTATCCGTCCGTCCGTCTGTCTGTCAGCGGGCTGTATCTCAAGAACTGCAATAGGTAGACGTGAAACGTGTTTTTTCGGTTTATGGTACAGAATCCTTCGTGTGAAAGTCTGACTCATACTTGCCGATTTTTTTGTGTTGTGCAAGATATGAATTCTTCTTCTTCTTCATTTCCTTTAATAAAAATAAATGTTTAGTGTACGGAACCCTTCATGTGTGAGTCCGACTCGCACTTGGTCGGTATTAAGGTTTGCTTTCGTCTGTTTTTAAAACAAACGGAGACATAATCCGGTCAACTGTTGCGACGCCGCCGTGAGACGGCGTTGTCAGTTTTGACGTTATTTTTATATTTTAACTATTTCTATCTTGAACACGGAACGTAAATAAATCACGTCTAAAATTTTTGTGACTAATTAGAGTTTTTTGAGCTTTTTGTGCCTCGGAAAGTTAAGTCTTTGGTCCCGGCTGCCATTTGTAGATCTTCTTGTAACGGATTATCAGAAGCCAGAAAATCTAACTTTAATCTTGCCAAGAAGTACCGTGTTCCTCAAGTTAATGGGTTGTGGAGGTCTGGTAGGCAGCCGCTCCATGTAAAACACTGGTATTCAGCTGAATCTGGTTTGACTGGAAGCCGACTCTAATATAGTTGAGAAAAGGAAAAGTTTTTCGAGGAAGGCCTAGGAAACGCAGGCGTGGCGACTTGCAGCCTTTTATGACGGATAAAATACCGGGAAGAGTGGAAGGCTCTGGGGAGAATTTTGCCTAGCTGTGTAATAACATAGGTTAGGTTGATATTAAAAAAAGTTTTCCAGGAATCGACTCCTTTATAAGAAAACGTAGCAATGCGAAAATAAAACAAGGATTTGAACGTGACCTTTTTGAAACAAAAACTACGTACGTACACGTTAGACATTCCTAGAATAATTTCCGCGATGTTTCCATTCACTGGACGCCTGAACAATTTTCTATTTATTTTCTTCAGTTGAATGAAAAATTCGCGTAGTTTGCTCAATAAACCTCTAAAGTTTCATAATATTCATCGTTTCATATTTAAACTTGTGTAGTAATAACTCATTTCCCATAGGAAATTTGTTTGTAGTGTTGCCAGGAAATGCTTACTAAAAATAAAACTAGCGAACGTAAGTTTTAGTTAATAGAATCGCAATGATTTCTATCGCGGTCTCGATTTTTAGGTACGTATGCTGAAGAAAAAGTTTATATAGAATTCTTAAGGCTTGATTACGAAAACCTACCCATTCAATCAGAATGTGGGCGTGATAACTAAGAACATAAACAGCTTCAGTTTAATACCGTCACGAAAATAAACATAAATAACGTTTAATTTAATACTGGCACTATCATTTCAAAGATACTTGCTACTAATAAAACACAAAGTTGTAATCCTTTTAAAGTGTAAGATATTAAAATATTTAGGGAACTGAGGAGACGAGGCGTCGCCAAATACTTGGGAATTAAGTTCGGGTGCCTTTGATACAGAAGCTGTTTGACTAGTAAGACTCTCTGTTCGTCTGGTCTCTGGAGAAGAACTGTGACCATACTTAATAAATTGTATATATTGTCAATTCAAATAGATAAATACCTAATGATTTTTATTTTCGTTGCGAAAAAAACAAATTTTATATTAATGTAAAGAAAGCTAAAGAATTGGTTTGGTGGAACGCACCAATCTCAGGAACGACTAGGTATTTCAATTTGAAACAAAATTTTAGTGTTGAATAACTCATTTATTATAACACTAGTTATATATAGCCTTCCTCGATAAATGGGCTATCTAAAACTAGAATAATTTTTCAAATCGGATAGTAGTTCCTGAGATTAGCGCGGTTAACCAAACCAATTCTTTTGCTTGACACAAACAAACAAACTCTTCAGCTTTATATATTAGTACTAGTAGACCCGCGCAACTTCGTCTGCGTCACAATTTTCATTACTGCTCCGCTCCTATTGGTCTTAGCGTGATGATATATAGCTAACACTGAAAGAATTTTTCAAATCAGACCAGTAGTTCCTGAGATTAGCGCGTTCAAGTAAACAAACAAACAAACTCTTAAGCTTTATATATTAGTTTATTAGGATGTACTTTACATTATATATTAGGATGTACTTTACATTATATATTAGGATGTACTTTACATTATATATTAGGATGTACTTTACATTATATATTAGGATGTACTTTATCTTACACTTCATAATAAGCACAAGACACGTTTAACCGAAAACATTTATTAAAGAAATGCGGTCGGACTTTCGCAGGTCCTGTGCTTTTAATACGACAGAATCGCATCAGAATTCACTCATGATTTTTTAAACGACAATAAACACGCGATCAATTCTATTCTTGTATTTTTTTAAACCGAAATAGAATGTTACAAACATAGTATTGGATTTAAATAGAATCGGAACGGGAATACGACAGATGTCCGGATATGGATCAAGATTGTTTTTAAGAGATCCAGTTGTATAAGTTGTAGGATACACTTTTTCAGTTTATTTTACGTTATTATACTTTGTGGATCCGTTATGAGTCTGTTTGTCGAGGAAACTGAAAATTTTACTCTGAATAGAAAGATATTTCTAGTTTTGTAAATACGGCGGAGAAAGATGTTGATTGTAATGCTGCTTGGATTAAGAAAAAAGTTGGATTGGTTTTGGTATTCTATGACATCTTAAAAGCATAGAATAGTATAGAATAGAATAGAAAACTCTTTATTATGTACACCATATAAGTTACAGAAAAGATAGATGAAGAAAACATTACATAGGGTGACACAATGGGCGGCCTTATCGCTAAAAGCGATCTTTTCAAGACAACCTTTGGATGGATTTCAACGATAACGGAAATACAGTACTGCAGGTAGTCTTAGGTGTACGAATTATATAAATAAATACATAATAGATAAATATATACATGACTCCAGTGTAGAAGGGAGATAGAGATATACATTGCACTATCTCTTTTTCAAAATAAGTTTCAAAATATATAAGGAAAGTGTTTGTGGGTTAGTCCATATGGAATTTGTTAGCAGCAGCCTTGTTGATAGCATAGGTAATGCAAAATGCTCGCCTCCTGGCATGTGACTTAATCCAATCTGGCGGAAATTGTTGCAGAATTTGTTCGAAAGAGTCACCGCGGGCCTGGAACGCAAAGGGCATTAAGAAGAATACGGATGTGTTTTTGTCAGTAAGAGTTTGACACTCCCTTCCGCTCCACCCAAAGCAGAAATAACGAAATATGGTCGAAACCTTACGCTTACCTTTCGTATACGTGTGAAGTTTTGTTATTTAAATAGGTACACTTTACTTGTATAATAAGTATTGTGAAGGCTGCAATGATAAGACCCACGTCATTGATAGAGGAGGTAGGAACAGCAATCGAATGGAGGGAACCACTCCACCTGATATGTAGGTCGTCGTAGGTGCAGCAGCAATTTATTTAATGAAAACTGATAATATGCATTGAACACATTTAGAAAATAACCTGACACCTAGGTTCTAGTATTTTTTTATTATTGTTTCTGTCTGTGTATGGGTAATCATCTTAACATACGTAGTTTCCTTCATGTCTTGTAGAGCATGCTACACTAATAGTCCCGGCTGTCATTTGTAGATCTTTGATAGTCGTTACGGACTGTCAGGAGGCAGTAAAATTTGACTCTAGTTTTACCAAGGAGTACCGTGTTACTCAGTTAATGGGTTGTGGAGGTCTGGTAGGCAGCCGCTCCTCGTAAAACACTGGTATTCAGATGAATCCGGTTTCACTGGAAGCTGACCCCAATATTGTTGGGAAAAGGCTAGTCAGATGATGATGATGATGATGATTGTTTGGATCGTATTTGACCATAATATCACCTGATGAAAAGCGATGATGTGGTTGACGATGGATCACGGCTATCTAAAAACAGCCAATTTACTATTTTGACCTGTAGTTCTCCAGGAAACACAGACTACGGCAGAAAATTCTCTGTAGGTTGTCATTGTATGAGTTTGTAACATGTCGTGAGTTTTGTGTTTATGTAAAGTTATATAAAAATATACCTGACGCTGGTATTCTGCTGGATCCCAGTGGCGGAGTTAGTAAATAGTGGTTTTGTGTCAGTTGAGGCCAGATTTATTATTTTAAATACATAAAGAGGCTATATACCGATGCTGTGGAACCAAAAAACTATGTACTGATGCTGTGAAACCAAATAAGCTATATACCGATGTTGTGGAACCAAAGAATCTATATAACGATGTTTTTTGAAATGGCCAGGAAGGTTGTGACTGTTGCGATAGCGGGAAATAAGATGTACGGAAGAATAACAATAACAGCTGTAATAGGAGGAGTATATCTTAGCTCCCAGATATTGATTCCTAGAATAAATAAAGTTCCTTTGTCATGATCAAAGGAGTAATTTAGAATTTACATAACTCTGAAAATTTACGACTAGAACCAAAAACTTTGCGTCTAAACGTTCATTTTAGGCGTTTCCACGGAAAGCCGAAGTTACGCCAAAGATGAAACTTGACGTAATGGTTGTAAGATCTCTCAAAGGATGACAGTTCTTGGAATTATCTTCAACAGGGGTGGCAAATAATTAAAAGATTACTTTGTGAGTTTTTAAAACCATCCGTGATAATAAAGAGGCCATAATCACAATCACAAATTCTTTCTTTAGTGGCTGATTGAATGATCGAGTGCTTGAGTGACCGACAGACAACGCACAGCTAAAACTACTGGTCGTAGAATGCTGAAATTTAGCACGATGCTTTTCTACACTCCGAGGAGCTCGTGGCTAGATAATAACAGCCGCACGGGTCAATCTTCAAGGTTAAGCAACGCTTGGTCTGTGGATGGGTGACCATCTTAACATACCGAGTTTCCTCCTCACGGAACGTGCGTTAAGCCGTTGGTCCCGGCTGTCATTTGTAGATCTTTGAAAGTCGTTACGGATAGTCAGAAGCCAGTTAGTCTTGCCATGAAGTACCGGATTACCCAGTCAATGGGTTGTGGAGGTCTGGTAGGTAGCCGCTCCGCGTAAAATACTAGTATTCAGCTAAATCCGGTTTGACTGGAAGCCGACCCCAATATAGTTGGGAAAAGGCTAGGCAGAGGATGAAGAGGAGCGTAGCCATTAATGAAAAAAGTGACGCAGACGAAGTTGCATCGACGACGAGTTGCTAGCTTGTCGGTTTTCAACCGGTTGCAATTTGGGGAATGTGCGACGGAATAATTCCGCCAAGCCCGTTCCATCCTCGGACCACAAGACGAACGGCGATGCGCCACCGGTACATGGTGGACATCCCACCCACACGCACAAAACGTTTTGGGAACACATTCATAATGCGTACAGCTAAGGAGTGGAATTCCCTGCCGGAGTCTGTGTTTCCCGATAGCTACAACCTGGGAGTCTTTAAGTCAGGAGTGAATAGGTTACTTCTAGGCAAGCGTGCTCCATCTTCGACCACATCATCGCTTACCATCAGGTGAGATGGTGGTCAAGCGCGTGCCTATTAATAGTAAAAAAAAAAAAAATCGCGGGTCAGCTGGTCAATATTATAATTTTACTATTGCATGTAATATACCACATAATAAACTTTCCATTCACATTGCTTCTTTTTCGACCGCGATCCCGAGTATTTTGACCGTCACATAACAAAACTAGAGGTAATAAAACCCATGTTCCAACTACTCGTAGAAATGTAGATAACTATTTGAAAAGCTGGGTGCTCATCAAAAGCATTCTTTTGAGGATTAGAGTGGAAATTGTATGCGTCGTTTTCAGCAACGAATATTCAGTTCATGTTGCAGTAGTCAACGCGTCCAGTATTTGTGAAACTTTGCTTTATCCTGAAATCCTGTCAAACTTTGGCATTTTAAAACGAGTGTGGCGCGTTTTTTATGGTATGGTATGGTAACCGTTCATACAACTCAATGATGATTCGAGTTGGAGTGGACTTCGAAGACATAATTTGGAACATAAATGAAATTACGTAGAATTGAGTCCATTCAATTACCTACCTAATTACTTCTATTACTGTACATAATCATAGGTTTTCCCTAAATCTAAGATAGTATGACCTTAATCCTCAGAATTAGGTCTTTGTTCGGAATATTCGTCAGCCCTAGTAGAATTGAGAGCAACGAATTACTGGAATTATTATCACAAAGCGTTTTCGCTCTCAAGGGAAGACATGATAAAGGATTATGATTCTATCTAGTTATTCCAGTTAATTGAATTCTTGTATAAGTTTTTTTTTTGTTAGACTCATTATTTTTAATTTTTCCTTTCGTGTCGATTGACTCAAATTAAATTTCACTTTTAAATGCCTTAATTTATAACTTTGCTAGTTGCCGTCTGCGGGTCCGGCCGCGCGAATGGGATAAAAATGTATTCGATGTATATAAAAACACTAGTCGACCCGCCCGATTTCGTCTGCTCTGCTCCTATTGGTTTTAGCGTGATGATATGTAGCCTTCCTCAATAAAAGGGCTATCTAACACTGAAATAATTTTTCAAATAGGACCAGTAGTTTCTGAAATTAGCGCGTTCAAGCAAACAAACTCTTCAGCTTTATATATTAGTATAGATATAGATATCCATATCCAGGACATAATCTAGAAGGGTTCCAAGTTACTTCCAAATGTGATCAGCCGTTTAGAAGTGACGGATAGAGTTAGTTACGTATTTATAATATTAGTTTGAATGGATTCTAGTGCTCGTAAGAACAATCGGTAAATTATTACTAAGCAAGATTTTCTCTCAACTGTCTCTGTGGTCGAGTGGTTTAGGCGTTTGCCTTGTGACCCGGTGGTCGTGGGTTCGATTCCCACGGGAAGCATACTTTGAAAAGTTGTTTCCAGTTTGACCAGGACATTGCAGGCTTGAATCACCTGATTGTCTGATAAAAAGATGATTCCGTACTTCGGAAGACATGCAAAATTTCTCAAAAGCAGCCAAGAGTGTGGATTTATATTGGCAATGTGTATCAATCACCCTCTATTACGTAGGAATAAATATAACTGGCCAAAATGTGGGAGTACTATAGGTACACCTCTCCCTAATCCTGCCTAAATATAGGGGTTTATAAAAGCAACCCCTGTAAAAGCGTGGGCAGACTTTTTATGAATTTAAACCCTCTGGCGATTGTTCAATTCTGTGTAAAACGGACTGCCATTTTTATTGGACCAACCGAACTTTGAATTGAGCTAATCGAGAACGTGTGTTAATTAAACCCCATACGTGGCCTGACCTTTTCTAAGTTTGTAGCAGTTATCTGAAAGAGTTTGTGTTGGTTGACAAGTCAATTAGTTTGTCGGAAATTCATAATTTTAGCTTAGCTTTTCAATCCTTTAAATAAACTGTTTTAATCAGTGAAACAAAGTGTTTTAGTAGCCATCCAAATAGTCAATACCACGTAGGTCACAACCCCAACAATACTTCTCATTAAAAAGTTTAAAAATATTTTTTTCATTCAATCGGGAGTTGGGTCAACCCAGAGCGATCAGGATTTTAGGGTTTAAGATTTTTTTTAATAGTAAAAATAAACTTATTCATAATATAAGCCTTGTACTGCGTAAATTAGACACCGAGCTGTCTATAAAAAATATTTTGAAAATTATTTCAATTTCAAAATGGGTTAAACCCACCCGACACGAAAAAAAAAAATACCTCTGGAGTCGATCCCTTAACACTTAGCAAGGATATCATATTTCCAATTTGGAACCCAATTCAGCCCTTTGAAAGGGTTTTCTAAAAAACCGGCCAAGTGCGGGTGCGTCCGGTTTTTTATACGGGTGTCGTTTTTTGCGGTTTCGCGGTCACTCACTCAAAACGAAAATGGACTAAATTCAAGATGATGCCAAAAAATATTTGAAAGTTTTTCGTTTTGTGTGTCATTTTCATGGTTTTAAGGGTTAAGAACGATTCCGTTTTTATTTCGTTCTCATTTTCGGATTTAGAAGAAACAGTTCATAATTTATCGCGACTTTACAATATATCAAAATATTTCAGAATCTTGCAGAATTGACAATTATCCGATGACATAATAATATAATATAACATTTAAGAAAATCAACATAATTTCTACGAAATATATGCGGCAAATATTGTATTTCAAAGGTAACAATTGTATTTGTGGACGTGACTATTGCAATATAGCTAAAAATTCCTCAACAACCGAAAAATTCATTGCTAAAAAACGAAGCATACGTACAACTGCGCCCCTATTCCGCGAAACATTTTATTGTTGTGCACCCAGACTTTTACATAGGTAGGTACGATTCTATTTGCCTGAACTTGAATGTATAGCCCAGTGCACAATATAGTGCCTTTTATTTCCTTGTATAACTGTCAACAAACGCTGGATGCGATCAATGAAGAAGCGAGCTGTGTGTGTGTTTTTGTTTTGTTTCACTGATTTCACCATTTATGATCACTCTGGCACCAATTATGATTGCTCTGGTCGTGAAATTTTTTGAACTTAAATATTTTTATAACTGTTTGTGTAAATTTAAAGCCAGTACTAAAAATATACCATTTCAATATCATTACTTTTACTGAGACACAATTATATCAAAATTTAGAGGAAAACCATATCTACGATTCTATTATTTTTTATTTTGTTAAAAACTTATTAAGTTTGGTAGTCGTCTGAACATGACAGTAAAACGGGCTGTTTTTTCGGGTTTTTGTTTAAAAAAACTTGTTTTGGAAAAAAGTAAATGATAAAGGCACGTATTACCTAATTAGACATAGATAAAAAAAAAAACATTGCTCTAGAAGCATAATCCACGAAGAAAACAGCGGAAAACGTTTGTATGGAGAAAGGCCCAATAGAGTTCCTTCTTAACCCTTTATGCTAATCGTTCTTGCTCAGTGGAAGGAGCTCGTGGCTAGATAATAACAGCCGCACAGGTTGATCTTCAAGGTTAAGCAACGCTTGCCAAGGTTGGTCTGTGGATGGGTGACCATATTAAAATACCGAGTTTCTTCCGTGCCTCGGAACGTTAAGCCTTTGGTCCCGGCTGTCATTTGTAGATCTTTGACAGTCGTTACGGATAGTCAGAAGCCAGTTAATCTGACTCCAGTCTTGCCATGAAGTACTGTGTTACCTAGTTAATGGGTTGTGGAGGTCTAGAGTAGGCAGCTGCTCCGCGTAAAATACTGGTATTTAGCTAAATCCGGTTTGACTGGAAGCCGACCCCAATATAGTTGAGAAAAGGCAAGGCAGATGATAATCTTGCTCAGTGGGAAATTTGTGTTGGTTTGAGATATTATGTACTTTTATATCGCTTAAGAAGATGAAACGTGTTGAATCCTGGTATGGGGTATGTCTTTTAACTGCCGTTCCCAAAGGAATGTTTAGAAATAACATAAATTCTAAATTACAGTCAGGCAAGTACTTAAAGCGCCGGGGAATTTGCATATTTATAACAAGTTATTACGAGTCTCTCGTCTGTAATTAACTAGGTATTAACCGTGGATTTGTTTACTCAATTATAGTACTTACTATTTTAATTGGTACGTTAACATTGAGCGTTTTATTTGTAGCCGCTTTGTAAATGTGTACTATAGTCCCCAAAATCTAAGAAGTCCGATTTGACATTAGGATACTACATTGCTTTACTAATACTCGTAAGTATGAAAGAGACATTAAAAAATAAATCTCTTTCGCACTTACTGGTAAAGCAATCTTCTATCCCTCTCTACTCAGCTGTCAAATTGGAGTTCATCGACGCCAAGTTGCTGGCGTGTCGGTTTTCTATCGGTTGCATTTTGGGCATGTGCGACGGAATTGCATAATTTAATCCGCCAAGTCAGTTCCATCATCGGACCACAAGACACACAAGATACATGGTGGACATCCCACTCACATGCACAAAACGTTTTGGGAACACATTCATAGTGCGTACATCTGAGGAATTCCCTGCCGGAGTCTGTGTTTCCTGATAGCTACAACCTGGAAGTCTTTAAGTTAAAAGTGAATAGGCTACTTCTAGGCAAGCCTGCTCCATCTTCGACCGCATCATTGCTTAGCATCAAGTGAGATAGTGGTCAAACGCGTGCCTATCAATAGTATAAAAAAACTGCCTTTCCTCCACAACTCAGAAACTGAGTAAAACCATATCCCTTGATAAGACATGTCAAAGGGCATATAACCATTGTGGCATAGCCCTGTCGGCATTTTGTTTTTTTGTAGAGGCCACTTCAACAAACCGAAAATGTTAGGAACTGGTGCCCAAAAGTTTCACGTTTCAAAGATATTTGAAGGTTCTCTACCCATATATTCATATTAGATCATGCGCCACAACTATGAAAAAATCCTCAAAATGACGACTTCCATAGAAAAAAGTTCCCCCCTACAATCAACTAAACGTGTTTTCCGAGGCACGATGGAAAATCGGCTTGTTAAAATGATCACCCATTCACGGACTGACCTGCCAAGCATTGCTTAACCTAGACTATCACTTGCGGCTGTGATTCACTTGTGACTCACGTGATCCTATTATATACTATTAGGTATCAAAAATTCTTCTCGATACATCTAGTAATACAGTTTGAGGCGAGTGACAACGTTTATAGCGGTGACAGAAGTGTTATTCAGATCGTCAAAAGTGTAGGTATAGCCGTTTAGAACACTCCAAGCAAATGAAACAGTCTGACCAGACTAATACCATAAAATATTATAGGGTTCGCACTTCGATATGTAAAATTGAGAGTATATTGGGGTCGGCTTCCAGTCAAATCGAATTCAGTATTTTACGTGGAGCCGCTGCCTACCAGACCTCCACAACCTATTAAATGGGTAACACAGTAGTTCTTGGCAAGACTGGAGTTAGATAAACTGGCTTCTGAAAATCCGTAACAACTGCCAAAGATCTACAAATGGCAGCCGGGATCAACGGCTTTTCAGAGTAATATATACCTGTATTTTCACGAAATATACTCCTACAAAACTTTCTGAAGTAATTCGATTGCGTGTTCCGTGATAGTCCTAAAAACCAGCTTATACATAGAAGCATACAAAATAACACCATAAATCCGTATTCCCTTCGTTCTAAAAATGTTTAGATAAAGAAAAAATACCGGGAAAACACGCTGAGCATACCAGTACACGCAACTATTTCTTCTATACAAACACACATAATCTTTCCACAGATCATATTTAACCGTCGTTTAAACATAAACTTCCGATCATCGTTAACTGATTAACTGTGCTGCGAATGATGGGCCACGGTCAGCAAAATGATGGGTTACGTCTGTCAAGCGAACATGGGGAGATTGATGTTATTGTTATAAATACATTGTTTTACAGAAGGTACATCTTCGACCGTATCATCGCTTACCATCAGGTGAGACAGTGGTCAAACGCGAAAAACGGTAGTGATTTGGTCTGTTTTTCTGTTCAAGGTTGATCAATTGTAACAAACTATTTTCATCATGCGTCTATAATATCATTCTTATTTTTATATATTTTCATCGCACGTACTTAATTTGGTCTTTGTCATAATTATATGGGTGATGATTAAAAGCCGGCCAAGTGCGAGTCGAACTCGCACACGAAGGGTTCCGTACCATAAAACTTATTTTTAATTATCTGTTGTTATACACAATCTGTGTAAATGTCAAGGGTCTACCTATAAAGGTTCTTGAGATACAGCCCGCTGACAGACAGACGGATGGATGGACGGACGGACGGCTTAATTATAGGGTTCGGTTGGTTACCCTTTGGGTACGGAACCCTAAAAATCATCATATTCTATTTTAAACTTTATTTATTTGTTGTACACTTGCTACGATAGTTCATCCATAGACCGTCCTTGGCAAGCGTTTTTTAAACTTAAAGATGGACCAATAAGGAGTAATTAATAACGTGTTATAACTTAGCCACAAGCTCCTTATGTTCAATATTTGATTCATCATCTGACTAGCCTTTTCCCAACTATATTGGTGTTGGCTTCCAGTCAAACCTGATTCGGCTTTATTCTCAGTATTTCACATGAAGCGGGGCTGCCTACCAGACCTCCACAGCTCATTAGTTGGATAACACGGTACCTACTTCTTAGCAAGACTGGCGTCAGATATTCTGGCTTCTTCGGTAACGGCTGTCACTTATAGATACAAGTGACAGCCGGGATCAACAAGCCGTTGATCCCGGCTGTGATTATCGTGTTTCCGATGGTCATCCATGCACAGACCGGCCTCGGCAAGCGATGCTTAACCTTGAAGACCAACTCTTTTGATTCCGAATAAAAAAACATCATAATTCCAACATTCTTAGTACAACATATTTGTACACACTAATGTTTTGTGCCGCAGACAGACAGACGGACAGACAAACATAAACATCGTTGTGTGGAGAGTTCCTGTGCACTGCGCAGTGTTCCGTCAACTGACGCAGGTGAATAATGTATGTTTATTTTTATATGCGTGGTGATTTGTTTACACGATCCAGCGCGCTTGGAGTTTTATAGATTTTTTGTGGGCAAAACATGTATGTTAGGTTAAAATTCTATCCTAGCAATGTTAGAAGTGTGAGAGTCGTTATGTTAAGATATTAAGACGACGACATACGCCAGCGACCTTGAGGGAGAACAAAACGCGCACTCATTTCACACCCGCGCGACCCGAAAATTAATAGTTTTTGAACTTTCCTTATTATTCTATGACTTTTAAAAAAATTGCCGTGTATCAAAATGTAGATACTTAAATTATCTTTGAGGTAGTGTAAATTCCATTAAAATACGCCCGGGTGGCGGGTCCGATTATCGTTTTTATGTCCGTTTTAGATATAATTTTACAAATGAATTACACTTTGTTGAACGAATAAAACTAAATATATCAAATTATTCAGAAAATAGTCTAATGTAACATTTATATTTTTTTCAAAAATTTACGAGTAGCCGTTTAGTGGTGATTCTCATTATGAAATCAGCTACTGAGGGGTATCTGCACCTTAGTTAATATCGGCTCAAAGGTTGTACGGAATGGAATGGAACACAGGCAGACTATAGTCTAAATTCCAAAATCTTATCTTATCTTATTTTATCTTATCTTTTAATCATCATCTGCCTAGCCTTTTCCCAACTACATTGGGGTCGGCTTCCAGTCAAACCGGATTCAGCTGAACACCAGTATTTTACGTGAAGCGGCTGCCTACCAGACCTCCACAACCCATTAAATGGGTAACACGGTATTTCTTGGCAAGACTGGAGTCAGATTTACTGGCTTCTGACAATCCGTAACGACTGCTAAAGTTCTACAAATGACAGCCGGGACCAATAGCTTAACGTCCTTTCCGAGGCACGGAGGAACCTCAATATCCCATCCACAGACCAACCTTGGCAAGCGTTGCTTAACCTTGAAGATCGACCTGTGCGGCTGTTATTCTTCAGCCACAAGCTCCTCGTGCGATTTTATCTTATCTTTTAATAGTCTTTTATAATGCGCACAGCTAAAAAGTAGTACTCTCTACTGTCTGTGTTTCCGAACACATTCAACCCTAATCTCTTCATAGTTAGAGTGAACAGGCTTCTTCTGGGTAAGCTCACTCCATCGTCGACTTTGTCCCTGTCATCTCTGACCTTGACTAGGAGCCAAGAGCAAACCCATATGAAACAAAAAAAAATAAAAAATAGGCGGCAGCTTTTACCCTGTAATAGTCCAGCAACAGCTGTTCCATAATTGAATGGCAGACTACCTAGGTTTTTTAAAAATAAAAGTGATTTTGAAATTTTACCCATGAAATTTCCGTTTTGTATGAAAAAATTTAAACGAATTTTTTTCATGTATTTTTTATTTGTATTAATCGAAGTAATATCCCATGCAATCAATGCATCTTTGCCAACGCAGTGGCAGTTTATTGATGCCCTTCTTAAAGAAATCAGCTGGACGGGAGGCAACAAATTCTTCAAAGGCATTTTGTACTGCCTCTCGGGTATTGAATTTTTTTCCCGCCAAGAAGTTATCCATATTCTGGAAAAAGTAGTAGTCTGTAGGCGCAAGGTCTGGTGAGTAGGGCGGATGACGGAGAGCTTCCAACCCCAGTTCTTGCAACTTGGAGACCGTCTGCTGTGCAGTATGAGGTCGCGCGTTGTCGTGCAGGAGCAGCGGAGACGAGCGATTGACCAATGCTGGTTGGAGATGTGCCAGCTTCTCCATCATTGTGTTCAGTTCTTCATAGTACACATCTGCAGTAATGCTCACCCCGTTTGGTAAGAAGCTGTGATGAATCACACCGGCGCTAGACCACCAAACAGTGACCATCACTTTTCTAGGGGTAAGTTTTCGTTTAGGGCATTGTTTAGGTGCTGAACCAGGACCCAATCAACTTGCTGAGCGCTTGCGGTTATCAAACAGAATCCATTTTTCATCGCAGGTGTAATCAATAAACAATGCGGTTCAAAATTCCTTCATTTGTGTGTCTGTTGGGCAGTGCAAGGCACGTCTCGACGCGTACTTCGCGCTGGCGATCATTGAGTTCGTGGGGCACCCATTTGTCAAGCTTTTTTACCTTGCCAATTTGACGCAAATGGACCAATATTGTTTTGACGCTAACGTCGAAAGCTGCTGCTAATTCAGCCGTAGATTTTGTATCATCAGCTTCCACAATCGCCTTTAATTCGTCATTGTCGACCAAAGTCTTCGGACGACCGCGAGGTTCATTTTTCAGGTCGAAATTTCCAGAACGGAAGCGAGCAAACCAATAACAGGTGGTGCGTTGGTTTGTAGTGTTAGCTCCGTAAACGTCGTTGATGTTGCGTGCCGCTTGTGCCGCGTTGCTGCCACGACGGTATTCATATTCCATAATTACTCGAATTTTTAACGTATCCATGATGACGAAAAAGATTGAAATGCGATGAAAATGTAACACTAATCAATAAACAAATGACTACTTTTGGAAAAAAAAAACATGCTGTTTTTTTTTTCCAAAAGTAGTCATAAAGTAGTTTTAAAATAAAATTAATTTGAAATTAGAATTCTTAGCCAAACAAAAATAATTTTGATTTGAAATGGCCAGTACTGCAGAACGGCAATTTCATAGGTAAAGACCTAATATAAGTGGTTAAAGAGATTCAGTGTAAAGATCTATCGTCCTCCAATCACTGTCTTCTAAAAGCTTTCTAAAACTTAAACTTTTCATGCAAATACAAGAGAAAAAGCGGTGCATTAAATTTTATTCGTACGGCATAACTAATTCAATTATCGGACTCAAATGAAACCATTGGAGAGTGTAATTAAAACTGCAAACTAAAAGGGATTAAAAATATAAAAGTTTTGTAAAAATGAAAACCGAAACGATTAAATCTTTTAATCCCGGTTTCTGGAAATAAATTTATCGACGTGTCACGAACTAAAACATCGAGTGATGCGATTAGATGCGACAAACAAATTTTTTTATTGTTTGTTTGTACCTATTTGGCTCCGAAACTACTAAATCAATTTTAACCATTTTTTCAAAAAAAATTGCAATCACTTTCATTTTAGAAACTGATTTTCAGTCTTTTCAACACTGAAAACAAAAGATTTAAAATTTCAAAAATTCTAACCAGAACTTGTCGAAATTCCGAATTAAATCAAAAATATACGGAATACGGACACAAATAATCCTGTTATTGCAAACATTTTGGACAGTATTCGAGTTAGCCGATCCTAAGGGATGACCAAAAGCCGGGTGGCGGTAATGCCCCCATACCGACGCAACGTAAATCCTTTACTGTTGATACCGTAATTAATTTTAAAACTGAAAAAGGTTTGGCTGCGGACGATTAACATGTCAAATTTAGTGGGTTTGCGCGTGGCTTGGTGTGGAATAGATTAGTAGGTGACTTTAAAAAGTTTAGCAGTAGTAAAGTTAAGCGAAAGTTAAGCAACGCTTGCCAAGGTTGATCTTTGGATGGGTGACCATCTTAACATAACGAGTTTCCTCCATACCTCGGAGAGCACGCTAAGCCGTTGGTCCCGGATGTCATTTGTAGATCTTTGGCAGTTGTTACGGATTGTCAGAAGCCAGTAAATCTGACTCCAGTCTTGCCAAGATGTGCCGTGTTACCCAGTTAATGGGTTGTGGGGGTCTGGTAGGCAGCCGCGCCACGTAAAACACATCCAGCTGAATCCGGTTTGACTGGAAGCCGCCCCCAATGTAGTTGGGAAAAGGCTAGGCAGATGAGATTAGTAGGTGACTTTAATGAACGTGTATACTTGAATTAAATATTATTTAGATACTAGTAACCCGCTCCAACTTTGCACTGGTAGAGCATACATAGCTGCAGCAGAAGGAGACGCTGCGGGCGTTGGAAATCGCAGGGCGGAAGGATTTGATAGTTTCCCATCCTTAAAAATAAATATACACAGTCCCAGTGATTGTTTGTCACATCTTCGACAACCATCGTCAGTCATACTATATTTAGCCAATTCACACAAAATCTTAGTCAATACTAATATTCTTCTTCATATCGTGTGGGCAGTGAGGTCTAACGACCCCACACAGCCTAGTAATATTAATATTATAAATAGGTAAAGTTTGTGGGATTTTAGCCGGTCAAGTGTTATAACGCTGTCAGGTGGCGTTGCCTAAATTCCCCGCGTCCGTGGCGACACCACTTTTGCCAATAGAAAGCCACATTATTTGTAAGTGTCATAGCCTATGATAAAGCCCCAAAAAAAAGCTCAACGAAGTGGGCACGGGTCAGCTATTTAATTATACACCTCTTTTTTTTAAGGATGGTAAATCATCAAATGACTCCTCCTGCTTTGGGTAAAGCAGAAGGGAGTGTCAGACTCTGACTAAAACTCATCCGTGTTCCTCTTAGTGCCCGTTGCGTTCCAGGGTACGGTGCCTCTTTCGAACGAAGTCCGCAGCCCCAGCAGGCACTGGCCCTAGCGGGCCCGCTCTTTTGTGCTGACAGCTCTTTGAGGCGCGCGTGGAACACGGCGCGCCGTCGATCCGGGCTTGGTTCTGATCAGACGACAAGCCACCCAAAGCTCCCCGTCCGCAGGCCCGCGCCTACGGTGGCCGAGAATCGCCCTGCGACTCGCGATGCCCGGGGCGTCTTCTTCTGTTGCGGCGACTGGGGCGTGATGTTTCCCTCTCTCTGTTTAATTATACACCTAGAGTCAAAAGCAAACCCATCTCAAGCAGAAAAAAACCCTACTCTTTTCAGGAATCTCTGCATCCATTGGTGAAAACCGTCTGAAAATCCGTTCGAAAGTCTATGAGTTTATCAGGTACAGACAGACAGACGCGGACTGACTTACATTTTCAAATTGAGAAGCATTGTGGTTACACGCATTCAAATAAGATCAATACGAGTATTACTCTCTGAAACCATCACAAATAAATAGATAATACTAGTATTGCCAACGTAGCCCGCGTTAACAAAAACTATTTTGGTAGGTGGAGGACATTTATTTATAGCCTTTCTATGTTTATCATCTCTTTTGAATCGAAATACCAACAGAAAACGAAAATAACCTTTGCTCAAGATATTCAATTTACACCGCTGAAAAGCCATATAACGAATTTGCTGTCAAAAGCAGAAAAATCCCTTCACGGAATCTAATTCCACATCGTTCCGTACATCCAAAATACATTACACGGTCGAAAAACGCCTTCATAATTTTAATATAACCTAAATAAAAATCCTAAGAATTCCGTATTTGCTGCTTAAATTCCTTACGTAGATTCCTTTGCGACAAACGTGGAAAAAATGGGGTTTAACAACCCCAAAAAGGCTGATGTTTTGATAAATTTGATTAGTCACAGAGTGAGACGAACCGGGGGCTCTCTCCGGAAAAATTGATCGCAGTCTAAATGTGTTATTGGTAAATATTTTATGTTCCCTGTCCCCCAATGTGGAGTGTATTAGATGGATGGATACTTTTTATGGATGACGGAAATATTAAATTGATGCGACCCTAAACGTGGGCAGACCATCTCTAAGTGGATATTTGATGTTATATGATACGGCACAGCCGGATACCTACAAGACCTACATAATAAAATAAGGATAGATATTGAAGAGGTACTAAAAAATCAAATACAACGATAGCTATGGACAAGCTCTAAGTCATACACCTTCCTGAAATCAAAACATCAATTTCCAGATCCTTTAAACACAATTTTTTTTACGCTTCGCATGAGTGTGTTCGCTGGAGCGAGAAAATTATCATTTTGTGTTACTGCGGCTGGGAAAACGCGTCGTAAAGATCAGTTTTGAGAAGGGCGGGAATCGAGCATTTCCTCGGATATGCAAAAAGAAATGCTTATTAAAATAGTTATGATGAAATGAAAAAAAATTGTGAAAAAACAGTGAAATGAAATTAATTTTGAATTGGAGGAGGCCTATTTCCAGCAGTGTACTTCTTTTTGCTGATATGATGATGATGAAGATGACGGAAATAACAGAAATTAAAATGACTTGGCAAGTCCTGAACGCGAGAGACTTTTATAACAAACTTAGAGTTCCAGCAAAAACACGTCTGGCAAAGAATGACGAGGGGAGTCGCCATAAAATAACAGGAAAAAACTAGATAAAGAGAGCAAGTTTTCAAAACAAAGCTACAACAGTGCTACACTAACCAACATCGCGAAAATATTATCACCAGTCACCAGAAGATTTTAAAGTCCCCATAAAAATATAAAAAGAACTTTATACTTCAAATAAAAAACATTATGACTCTATTATCAGTTTAACACATTTTTTATAAAATCTCGCAAACAAGTCTAGTTAAAATTTATTGCCGCCATGATATCATTGCCAGCCACAAAATTTACAATATGGCCATTTCATTTGATACCCGCGTTTCAATAAAAATAAGTGACGTTATGATTTATTGGGTATCATTTTACAAGCTTGCTTGATACTAAATTCTATGAAAAGTTTTCTTTGTATTATTTAAATCATCAATAAAAAAAGCCGTAAAAGAATAATACCGTCCCATCACTTCCCGTGGGTGTCGTAAGAGGAGACTAAGAGACTCGCCAGAGAATGGGCGGCAGCGTTCTCTGTGAAACGCAACACCATACACTACAATCGCCAACCCCCCCCCCCCCCCCGCTCTCTTGGGGGAGGCCTATGTCCAACAGTGGACGTCTTTCGGCTGTTATGATGAGATCATCAATAGGGTATTTTTCTAATTAGTCCTTCTGATAGATTAAAAAAAATATTCGACACGTATTTTTTCTTTTTTCACGTAAACAAAAAATAAAGAGGATACAGCGAGATGAAGACACGCATGACGTCATTTCGCTTGGTAAATTTGGTACATTTTTACCAAGCGAAATAACGTCACGCGTGTACGGAACAGAAAAAATACGTGTCGAATATTTTTTGAAAATCTATCAGACGGACTAATTAGATTTTTTTAATAAAATACCCCATTGTTCCTTGGTAATATTTTTATAGTTCATTGACTTATACGAGTACTTGTGTAAACATAAATTATAGAAAGTTTTCGAAGACCCATTTCGATAATGCCTTTTGCGCAAATTGTGTATTTGCGAATGCCTATGGGAGTCGTTACGAATAGTTAGTATGAAGGCTGTACAACAACGAACTGATCAAACTGTTCGTTTTTCGTTTAGTATTTCTGAAATTGAAACTGTTTTATTGTCCCTTTTTTTTCGATTCTCCGAAGATATTTTTATAGAAATAAGCACAATTTTTGTACCCATTTTTCTGTTCTTTCTTCTTCTCTGTTGGTTTTGTGTGGACATTTATTTGTAAATAACTAAAAACTGAAAAACACGGCTGTATAACAAACGAGTGAGAGTACAGGCAGGACACCTCCATTTACACAGCAACTGAAAAGTTCCTATAGGCATACCCAATAAAAAAAAAATCTAGCCTGGGAATTGACGCCGACGCGCGACGTTACTAGGCTAACAGGAAATTTATTCTAACTATTATTACAAACGAAATAGTGAGTTTTTAAGATTCCGTACCCAAAGGTTAACTAACGGATCCCTATTACTAAGCCTCCGCTGTTCGTCCGTCCGTCCTTTCGTCCATTTGTCTATGGAACCCTTCGTACGCGAGTGTGACTCGCACTTGCGGTTTTTTTGTAACGCTTTCACGCCCTGGAAACGGTTATACATACTTTAACGCAAGCGAAGTCGCGGGGAAAAGGTAGCTTAACGTTACGCTCTACGTTATGCACTGTTCTTTATTTCATACCTCATCATCATCTGCCTAGCCTTTTCCCAACTATATTGGGGTTGGCTTCCAGTCGAACCGGATTTAGCTGAATACCAGTATTTAACGCGGAGCGGCTGCCTACCAGACCTCCACAACCCAGTAACTGGGTAACACGGTACTTCATGGTAAGACTGGAGTCAGATTTACTGGCTTCTGACAATCCGTAACGACTGCCAAAGATCTACAAATGACAGCCGGGACCAACGGCTTAACGTGCTTTCTGAGGCACGGAGGAAACTCGCTATGTTAAGATGGTCACCCATCCACAGACCAACCTTGGCAAGCGTTGCTTAACCTTGAAGATCGACCCGTGCGGCTGTTATTATTTAGCCACGAGCTCCTATTTCATACCTCAGAACCACATACTAAAAATATTGGCATATCTTATCAAAACATTCTTCAACTTGGATCAATTCGCGTAAAAATTATCAGCAGAAAAGAATGAATGATAAGAAGCAAATACATCCATTGTTTTCTTTTCATTCCACCATGAAACATTATTTTCATTCTCTTATGATAAAGCTACTCGTGCGGAATGAGCGGTTTAGGTAAACCGCATGTTTTCCTTATGGGAAAGATTTATTCTGATCTAGTGATAATCGGGAAGGGGTTGCGACTCTATTTGTTTTTCTGGAATTGTTGTGGCTGTTTCATGACTGTGTTGAAATAGTCGTTTTCAATAGAAATAAAAACCAACCAAGTTCACGCACACGAAGGGTTCCGTATCGTAAACCTTAATTTGTATTATTTGTTGTTTAGAGGCTTCTTCTTATTGTGTGGGCAGTAAGGTCTACTACCCCACACACCCTAGTGTCAGAGTTTGTAAACCGCCTCAAGGGCCTCTGACATGGTTTATTTGACGACCACCATTTTGCAGCCGAGACCACCGGCTTATACGTTCTTCCGAAGCACGGAATCATCTTTTTATCAGACAATCAAGTGATTCAAGCCTGCAATGTCCTAGCCAAACTGGAAACAACTTTACAAAGTAGGCTTCCCGTGGGAGTTGAACCCAAGTCACAAGTCAAACGCCTACACCACTCGACCACGGAGGGAAAAAAACATGTTCCTTGTATGGGAGTTACTTTAATTTTTATTGTTTGTTGTTGTAGAGGCAAGAGAAGTACACAATCTGTGAAATTTTTAACTGTTTACCTATCACGGTTTTTGAGATACAGTCCGCTGATAGACAGACGGACGGACAGTGGAGGCTTAGTAATAAGATTTCGTTGGTTGCCCTTTGGGTACGAAACTCTAAAAAGTAGCTTTTGATCGCGGCTTCGCTTGGTTTTAAATAGATTTTCGCATAAAAAGCCTATAACCGCCTCCAGGTTCTTATCTTTCTCTGTACTAAAATTGATCGAAATTGGTTTATAAAACGCGTGAAAGGGTCACAAACAAACAAATTCACTTCCGCATTATAAGTTTTATGTTGTTTCTAGACTTAAATAGGCCTACTGTACGAATAGTTTTTAGCTAGCAAGTGGATCTTGCATAAATTCAAGAATATGTTTATATTGTTACAACGTGTTTCACCTACACATATCGCTACTTTTTCAGTCCTGAAAAACACATCAAAATACTGAACTTAACGACGAACAACATTTCAGTATGCAACATTTCTTCCCTACGTTTTTATCAATAGAGATTGTTGTCTTTCAACCTTCAGCGGCTCAAGCGCTCGATCCGCTGAAACTGGGTCAAGGTAGGCCACAGACTATACATAATGCTGGGTATACTGTATACTGAACATCTGTTACTCTGGGGCTTTGATCTACTTTTGTGGGAGGATAAGCTTTATGTTGTATTTATTGTGTGATACCATATGGCTTTCGTTTTTTATGCTGACGCTGTTTTTTTTTGTGCCAGCAATTTTTTTTTAAAGGTTTTCTTTGATTTTTAGGTTTCCGTACCTAAAGGGTAACCAACGGAACCCTATTAACATTTGCTGTCCGTCCGTCCGTCCAACCATCTGTCTGTCAGAACGTTCATCTGTCTGTCCCAAGAACTGTATTAATATGTATTTTCTATTGTCGCTATAACAACAAATAAAATTTAAGGTTTATGGTACGGAACCCTTCGTGTACGAGTCCGACTTGCACTTGGCCAGTTTTTTGTGACGACAATTGTTTTTTTAAAAACGTATTTCTTTGTTGTGACTGTAATATCTTTTTCTTTTAGTTTTACTATTGATAGACGCACGTTTGACCGCTATCTCACCTGATGGTAAGCGATGATGCGGTCCAAGATGGAGCACGCTTGCCTAGAAATAACCTATTTACTCTTGACTTAAAGACTCAAGTTATAGCTATCAGGAAACAGCCTCTGGCAGGGAATTGCAATCCTGATCTGTACGCACAATGAATAAGATAGGTAACATTTATGAAGCGAAGAAAATAAAAAACGTTAAGAAAAAAATAACTCAAAAGAGAAAAACTTCTTTTTATGAGTTATTTTTTTCTTAAAGTTTTTTTTTTTTGTAAACGTTTTCCGGGAACTTGAATGAATATGGCAGTTTGAAAAGGTAGCATTCATACTGAAAAGGAATTTATGTATTTCAAAATTGCTTTGCCTTTTTGTTCCGCGATCGCGAGTGTGAACGGTTGGTAAAAGATTTCATTTTCTACGGATAAAAGATGTACGAGGAAAAGATTTCAGTTTCTGTTTCTGACAGGTAAGGGAAAAACCAAATCCACAAAAATACTTTGCCAAAAATCTCAAACTGTAGATGTTACGATCGTGTAATCGAGGCTTACTTAATTGAAAACAATACGGTATAAGTCGTAAATTTATAATTATTCCAAAAATAATAAAAACGGCAACCCGTGTGTCTTTGCAAACTTAGCTGACACTGCCGATAATCCAGATTCAAAGTCGATAATTTCTTCCTAAAATTAAAATACAAAGAATATTTCGTGAAACCGTCTTCAGGTAGGTGAAGCTTTAGATTTTAGATTTAAGAAAGTGATAATGTAATTTTACCTAATTTTATTTGCAGTGGTCCACTTGAATACGCAATCGGTAGCCGAATGGACCACTGCAAATACAATTTGGTAAAATGGGAGATTAGTTTCGATCCATCTAACACCCAGTGTAAGTCGGTGCTTCTGGTCAGACTATAGGTATCCCATCTTTAGGAGTGTCCCAGACGTCCGTCTATTCACTTGCACCCTTGACAATGTGTCAGTCGATACTATAACATTTATAGTGAAAACTTTCGTAAAACATGCTTGAACTGCTGTCATCTCGGTGGCCTAAAGCTGAGCTTGATAGCACTATCCGAATTCACTTCACCTTAGTCTACAAAAAGGACACTACAGTCCTTTGGTATATTCTGCAAATATCTCATCCTGTTACCTTAGAGCTGGAAGACGTGAGCTTTCATTCCACCTCTATTGGAAGGGTTGACAACTCACTACACGTTCACTTCACCGAAATTTTTCTACTGAATAGGCCGCCTTCGTTGCCACACATGACCACAGGTGGCCACAGACCACCATTCCTTTCTGTCAACCGTAATCCTCAAACATAATAGTAAAATGTGGTTTATTACACAGTTTAACTGATGCTTAATATCAGCACTTTCAACAGTGACGCGATAAAGGGGTAAAAATCTTTAATACAGGGCCTCTATAAGCTGTCTTAAAGGGGCCCTGTATCAAACATTTTTGGGGGGGGCCGTTTTTTGGGGTATTATTTTTTTTTTTAAACAAAATAGGCCCTACTAGCTAACTGGAAGGACTATCTTGTTAAGGGTGCTCTCTCGAAAAGGCTTAAAAATAGCGTGCAGATGAAGCAGTTTTTCGTCGGCATTTACTGAGAAATTACATCTAAAAAAAATAGGTAGTAATCTACATGATATTGCACGTAACTTGGTTTAGCCAGAATTTATGTATTGGTAACGCATAATACGAAAAATAATCACCAAATCAACTCCAAACCGTTGAGATGAAACCATTTTACTCCTTCATTTTTTAACAAAACACTAAAAAAAAAGTATCCACTGCTGTGCAATACAAACGAAAATAACTTGGTTTTCTTACTTTTTAAAAATATGTATTTGTTTTATTACAAAATATTAAAAACACGGGTAGCGGAGTGGCGCGCCGAGGTGTAGTTAGCTCCGTTTGTATGCACAAGGTCATTGGCAAATATACAAGCCTTAAGCCGCGAAGGTGACGGCGCGTGACTAAATGTATAGCTTTGCGGCTACACGATGGGGCCCTCGTAGTCCGGGGGCCCCGTATGGCTGATACAGCAATATCTACGCCCCTGACTTTCAAGTATCTCTAGAACTAAATCCAATTTGTCGCGGACTCCAGCCAGCACTCTGACCCGTGTTACAATGTCACTGGCTGGGTTGTTGCTCTCGAGTGTCGTGTACTCGTGTCTACAGGCGCTCAAGATATTTACTGGTAGCTGATTGGTTGAGAGCTTTATTTGCTATCGATATTTAAAGTGTGTATTGTACCTATATTTGAATTCGTAAACTATTGTTGTGGAGTTCAGTCGTAATAGGCGACTAAGGGACTCGCCAGAGAATGGGCAGCAGCGTTCTCTGTAAAACTCAACACCATACACTGCGATCGCCAACCCGCCTGCCAAGCGTGGAGATTATGGCAAAAGGCTAATGGCCTTTTGGGGGAGGCCTATGTCCAGCAGTGGACGTCTTTCGGCTGAAATTATGATGATAATAGAATGGAAGCCGACCCCAACATTGACCTACAGAAAAAGGAATTTGATATAGATTGCTGAAGGAATCAAGTACCCCTGAAAGGTTATTTTCTGAATCTATTTTAATGATCAGATTCTGGACAGACGGTCATCTTCCATAAGGGTTAAGTTAAGTACCTGCAATCGTAGCAAATAAACTTTACTTTACTTTAAAGACTACTCACATTGATTCAGCATAATTATGTCCATAGAAAACAACGATTTCGTATGGAGACGCGTCCGCATCCAAAAGCTGAACGGATGCGTACGCGTCTCCATAAGATTTGTCCTAGCACTGGGTGTTGAAAAATTAGTGCCGTCACAAGCCACCTGTAGTGCTATTCTGTAACAACATTTTCGAGTCTCGACAGCGGAATCCGAGGTGAGTATAAACATGAGACCTTTATGTTGTGTGGAATAAAGTTTACTTTGTGAGCTTTTTCACTCTGGTGAAGCTCGATATCGAAATGGTTGCTTACAGAATAGAGTAGCTGTTCTGTCATTTCCCTTGTTCAGTTTGTTTTCATTTACTCTCTCACCTAACGTACTAATGCGTTAGGAGCACATTAGCATCTATAAATACTTAGTATCACATCCCAACACTATATTCTATTCCCGTGCTACTAGCTCTCAATGATCACGAACAAACACTCAGGCTGGGAACCGACATCTGTTGCCGTATAATGTTTGTCGCTTGCAGAATGTCTGTGTACCAACCTTAGCTCAAACGGACTGCCCTATGTTTAGGGTTAGGTAGGGGTCTTGCAGTTCCTGTAGCCTTTAAATTAAATGGAAATGGACTTGAATAGCTGGTCTTTAATAAATAGTAGGTACCCTTGAGACTACCTGCAGTACTGTCTCGCCACCCAAAAGTTGTGTTTATTAAAAGATCAGTTTTAGAAAAAACCGGACAAGTAAGAGTCGGACTCGCACACGGAGGGTTCCGTACGTAAACCTTATTTGTTGTTATAGCGGCAATAGAAATACACAATCTGTGAAAATTTCAACAGTCTACCTATTACGGTTCTTGAGATACAGCCCGCTGACAGACAAACGGACGGACGGACGGATGGACAGCGGAGGCTTAGTATAGGGTTCCGTAGGTTACCCTTTGGGTATGGAACCCTAAAAGCGGACGCCCATTTTGTCACACTTTGTAATGTTTTTTTTAAATGCATTTAATGTTAGTCATGATGTCACATGATGACTTTAACTTCATATATCTCGGTAACGTGACAGTTTAGGGCACCATTTTGCTAACATTTTTAAATGTCCTCTACCAGTACATGCATGCTACATTGTGCGCCGCGATTTTGAAAAAATATCAAAATGGCGGCGGAGTGCTATGCCAGCTTCCATTCAATATAGTTCAAACCCCTTTCAACTGTCTACCTATTATGGTTCTTGAGATACCGCCCGCTGACAGACAGACGGACGGACGTGTTGATTTGAGGCTTAGTAATAGGGTTCCGTTGATTACCCTTTGGGTACGGAACCCTAATTGAAAACTAAACACCCAAATTTTGCACGGTGAGTTTTCAAAGCAAATCCCCCACAATTACTGAAGCATTGTTATTAGAAAACCTGTAATTCTGCCCTCATGACATAATGTTTCGTTTTTACGACGACCCGCATGTCAACAGGCGATGACACTAATGTCGGCATTCTTTGCAAATCACGCGGTGTCGACATAGCCATGGATATTATTTAACTGTCGGAAAGCGACAATAACTTGTTGAGTTAACGGCAGAGTATCAACAGATATTCCATCTTTTATACTAATATTTGTATTGGATTCTTACTATTTCTACACTATTATTTTAATATTTTGTTGATGAAAATTGCTAATGAATTCCACCTTAAAAAATCTTGTTGCTCTCTGTTTTATTAACCAACTTCAAAAAAAGGAGGAGGTTCTCAATTCTGTTGTATTTTTTTCACCTACCCGTCATTTAAAAACCGGTTTGAAAAAATCTTATTACATGGGCAAGGATACTTACCGATTGGTCCCATTTGAATTTCATCATTATCGGTTTAGAAGTTTGGCTTTTGAATCAAAATAGCTGGAATTCATATACTTAAATGACGTATTAAAAAAACGTCTGAAACGTCTTTTCTTCTTGTAGGTAATTGGTTTGTCATCCAAGTAAACGAAATTGTGTATTTTGCTTTCCTGCGACTTTTCAGTGGTATTGTTAGATGTGGGGTGCCACTAAAATGTATCAAATAAAATAAACTTTACTCGACTTCCAAAAAAAAAAACACTACAAACTTTAATAAATTTTAGTATTGTTTTTTATTTGGAAGTCAGTTGTTTTTGTCAAAAAGTTTATTTTTCTTCTAGCATCTGCGTGAAAAAGTGTCCTATGTATTCCAGTACATGAAATACAATATACCTAGTGTGCTAAGTTTCATTAAACTCCAGGTAAAAGCCGTAAAGACGTATAGAAGTAATAAACATACATACAAACACTTTTTGCATTTATTATATTGGTATGGATTCCATTAGCATCATTTACCATTGTCTAGACAGCATTTTCTAACAAAACAGCCATCCAATCATCTTATTCCTTGTTGCCTCTATCAAGTCATAACCCTCCTTTTGCTTCGTCATAGTCGGGCAAGATGTTTCCAGTCTTCGTCCCCTCTAATCAGTGAATATCACAATCAGATTAAGCGAAGAAATGACAATGGCGCCATAACTTCGTAAATTGTACTTAAACACTACTATGTTACTCTATGAAAGCGAGAAAATCCTTGAGTTTGACTCCCAGCCACATTTTCCCGCGTACTTACGTCAATCGTTTAAGTGTGTGTACGAGCGAGATGGAAAGAGAAAACTGTTTATGCCAGAGCGAGGCGGAGGGTCAAAGCCTTTTCATAGAGTAGGCATCCGCCATCTTTCTTTTGTATCTAAAAGTGTGTTGCCTCTATGAGGAAAGGTTATTTATGTATGTTGTTTTTTTCTGTTACAGATATTACTGGATTGTGTTTCAAAGATGACAATGTGAGTATAAACTAGCTAATAGACAAGCCATTGTCTGGTTTTTAATGATAAACGTTATATTCAGTTGTCAGTGAAGAGAAGCAATAAATTCTTATTTTATTAAGTGCGACAAATATACTTGGAGATAAATTAAAAGTATTAGTTGCCGGCAGAACATTTATTGAGAACAGAAGCGAACTAAAGCACAGTAAAAAACTATGAAGCAGTAAGTAACACTGTTTGTATCACAAAACAATGTAAGGAAAACAACTGATTTATTAATACTACGTCAAGATGAATGAATTACAAGACACGTCGTAAGTCAAAGCGCAGATCCAATGCCACAAGAATAAAATTGTCTGTAAAACACACAATTACCTACCGCAAATAACCCACTGTATTTTATCGTTTAACCTATAAATCAAACAAACATATTTCAAGTTATAAACAGGAAAAAAGCATCAATCAAGGCACAGCTATAAGTAGACTAATTAATAAGATTTTATGTTCAATTAAGCCCGGCACGGGTGAATAACGAGTTAATGATCGATCGTAAAAATAATTTATAATCTATTGTTAAGCAAGAAAATGGTGTAAAGAAATAATTTGTTTGTTCGGGTTTATTGACTTACACCTTTTTTATGTGGAGTCGTAAACGTCGTGTGAAATTATTTTAATTATTGTTTTGCGATACGCGATTGTTTGTGCAGTTAATTACTCGGTGGCAGGTTTAATGTTTGCGTACCACAAATTGGACCACACGTATTTCTATGGTTATTTTCAGGAAAACTGTTGCATGCCTCTTATGACATTGCAAATGAAAAGTTTTTTTTTTACTATTGGTGGTTCTTACTGTTGAAAAATACTATTCTGTATTATTATGTTTCTGCATAATTAACGAATTGCAGAAAATATTCAGACTTCCTTAGACAGTAAACTAAACAGTCGATGTAAATGCTTACATATTTTGCTATAAATATAAAAAGCTAAAAGTACTTACGACAAAAAAAAAATCCTCAATAAATTCAATAACTCCAACACTCAAATGCAATCAGGTAGGCATAATTCGATTAACATTCAAAAAGTCCCATCTGTGCGGCGACCCTTGATCTATGGCTTCATTCTGTAGGGCCAGTCTGAGCCGACGCGTCTCCGAGGGCGCATTCAATCGCTGAAAACCTGAAAACGCGATGATAATACGTTGAAAATAAATGTTTATTGTGTGGTACAGTGCTGTGTTGTTAAACAGGATAATTTTGTTCATTGGTAAGTTTTTTTAGAGAATTTTTTTATTCATATTTGTAGAAAAGTATAATTTTTTACTATCGTTGTCATATTTATCTCTGAGATTAAAAGTAAACGTGAAATAAATAATTGTGAGAAGAAATCCCTTAGAGATGAAATAACGATAAAACAATTTTAATTAATGGAATTGAGTCGAAATTCGATTGTTTATGTGGATACTTTTGAAACCATGCGCTGAGGTATAAAACGGTTTTATTTTTCTCAACTTTATGACGTCACATGAATATGAAATGCTCCTGTATTATTCAGGATTTAAGTATCAAGTTCGTGTATTTATGAAGTTGAGTTACTGGACTTATGCTACGGATTCTGTGGGCTTTTTGTTCGGGACAAAATCCTTAAAAAAATGTTTGTTACACTTTAGGCAGTTGGTATTTTGTCTATGCATTTTTTTAACTGTTATGTTCACATTTCTATGATAAAAACAATTTTATTTGTCACCTACATTCTTTGCAAATTAATGATCTTTTGATACAATTATTTTTTGTAATTTATTTTATTTGTGATTGGTTTGCTCTTGACTCTAGTCTAGGTCAGATATAACAGAAACAAAGTCTACGATGTAGCGAGCTTACCCAGAAGGAGCCTGTTCCCTCTGACTTTAAAGAGATGAGGGTTGTAAGCGTTCGGAAACACATACGCAGGCAGAGTTTCACACTTTTGCTGTGCGCATTAGCATAAGTGTGAAACGTCCAAACGTCTTTTATAATTAAAAGACGTTTGGACGACTTAGTGCAAATTGGTGGAGTAGCAACAAGGTAGGGATGGTAAGTTGCAGTGTGTCTGGATATCCGATGGTAGAAGGGAGCCGGTGAGATGAGGTCGTGGAGTTCTTGGGCACACTCACCGAAGTACAATCTGTAGAAGACCGTCAAACAGGCAACCTTGCGGCGTTGAACCAAGCTGTGTAGCTTGGCATCCTCCAGTTTTACGTTGTTTAATGCCAGTAACATTATTTCTTGTCGCCTATATTCTTTGCAAATTAGTGATTCTGATTCGGATAAGGTATATTACTGTCTAGCTAGAATGCTTGCTAATTAATTATCAATACCATGTAGGGAAAGTATCTTCAGCTGGAACCTCTTTTTATCAGGTTCTAGGTTTTGCCACCAGTTTCGTCAGCGTTAAATTCGAAAATTATCTCAAAAGAACATAGTCCCGGGAAATAAAAATCGGGATCTTCAAGGTTAAGCAACGCTTGCCAAGGTTGATCTGTGGATCGGCGACCATCTTAACATACCGAGTTCCTTCCGGGCCTTGATGAAAAGCACGTTATGCCGTTGGTCCCGGCTGTCATTTGTCAGACGTTACGGATTGTCAGAAGCCAGTATATTTGACTAAAGAGTATTCTATTCTATTCAAGAAGTACCGTGTTACCCAGTTAATGGGTTGTGGAGGTCTGGTAGGCTGCCGCTCCATGTAAAACACTGGTATTCAGCTGAATCTGGTTTGACTGCAAGCCGACCCCAATGTAGTTGGATAAAGGCTAAGCAGATGATGAACATAATAACCGGGATAAAAACAATAGTCCTATGTCCCATTCCAGGACATGATCTACCCGTGTGGCAAATTTTACCCAAATAACTTCAAGCGTTAACGCGTGAAGACTTGACAAACAGACAGAAAGAGTTACATTCGCATTTATAATACTACGTTATTAATTAAAAACAGGCCAAATGTGAGTTGGACTCGCGCATGAAGGGTTCCGTGCCGTCTTATTTTTATTATTCACTAGCACTTTACCCGCGACCTCGTCTGCGCTGCAATTTTCTTGAGGATCCCTAATTTTTTAGAATCACTGTATCCATTGGTGAAAACAGCATGAAAATCAGTGCAGTAGTTTTTCGCAAACAGACAGACAGATAGACGCGGCGGAGGACTTAATTTTAAAATATTTAGTGATAGTGATTGTTAGAGCGGCAACAGAAGTACATACTCTGTGAAAATTTCAACTGTCTACCTATTACAGTTCATGAGATATAGCCCACTGACAGACTGACGGACGGACGGACAACGGAAGCTTAGTAATAGGGTTCAGTTGGTTATCCTTTGGGTACGGAACCCTATAAACAGAATAACCAATTGATAACGCGGTCTATACATAGGTAGCTAATTCTATTATTGATTGAACGATTGTTTTACCGTTGTCGTAAAAAACAAAGAATGGAACACGATCATAAAATTAAATAAGCGAGACTGATAGAGAGATAGTGTAGCCATCTTCTTAGGTACAAATTGATTTATTCTTCATAACTTACACAAGAAAGTATTTTTCAATAAATTCTTAAATTTTGGTCTTAACTTATTATTTTTCAGAGATGGCACGAAAAGTGATTTTGCCGAATACCGTATGGCCTAGGCCAGTGGTTCCTAACCTTTTCAATGCCTTTACCCCTGTGGCCTATTAGGAAAACTGATTTTACCCCCACCATAAAATGTTAAATGACCTTAAATTGTGTGATCACAAATTGCACATCAGTCTCCTAAAATTTTGAATTTTTGCGGCTGTTTTGAAACATTTATAGTTCGATGGTTAAAAGTTTTAACCATCGATGTAAACATGTCGGTCTTTTCTTTCTCAATATCGCCCACCTATAATGCGAAGTGACAATGACGACGCGACGGCAGCTAAAAAAACGTATTTAATTAGATTAGGTCTAAATTATTTAAGTTCTGTGTTACCTCCACCAAAAAGCTAATTTACCCCCGCGTGGATGATTACCCCAAGGTTTGGAACCACTGGGCTAGGCTCTCGCCCGAATTTTTTTTGGAAATCTATATGACTAATTAGATTTTTTCAGTAAAGTACTCTATTAATAATGAGTTAAGATATGGTAAAAAATGGTTATTATTTTCAAGACTAAAATATAAAAAATACAACAATAATATTAAAATTCTTCCGTTACTGAGTGACTGGTCGTAGAAAGCTGAAATTGGCACGTCAGTTCCTTGGGAAGTGTAGGGAAGCTCTAAGAAACAATTTCCCGAAATTCCTACGGGAACGGGAAAAAACGGGAAAAAGGGAACTCCCTGCCGGAGTCTGTGTTTCCTGATAGCTACAACCTGGGAGTCTTTAAATCAAGAGTGAATAGGTTATTTCTAGGCAAGCGTGCTCCATCTTCGACCACATCCTCGCTTACCATCAGGTGAGATAGTGGTCAAACGCGTGCCTATCAATAGAACGCGCGAACGAAGTCACGGGCAAAACCTAGGCTAGAACACCAAAAATTAAAAAAAAAAACAGTTAATCAAATAACGTGCAACAATTTAATTTACTTACTTAAAAATATGAAAAAAAAAAATGCTCGTTTGCATTAACTTAGTAAGGTTGTAATTTTCTAACCTCCGCCAATTTATATACACATATCACCTGTAATAAAGTAGATCATAATGATATAATCCAAACTTTTATACCAAGCGTCATTGTATTATGTCTGTTTCTTTTTACTAGCAGTTTCTCGCGATCGTCCTCGGGGAAATCAACTTTTATATACCTACGGATAGCATTATGCTGTCCGTATTGCCTGGTGTTATGACCTGGATTCTTGATATAACCTGGAACCCAGGGGTGGTTCATTTGTAATCAGACTCTGTCCATCAATCAACTCCAGATGAGTTATCACGTGGCCTTTGGTAGTAACAATAGTCACTTGGTACTTACAATAAGTCTGATATCAGGATTGGTGAGTTTCGGTTTAGAACGTTTCGTGGTTTATGAGTAATGTTTGCAGGTTATTTTTAGGTTAAGTGAGAACTTTTAATTACAAATATAAAAGTCAAAAGTCAAAAACGTTAATTTCAATAAGGCCATTAAACGGCACTTTTGAACGTCATCATTACTTTTAAAATAACATAGTCGTCGGCTTCCAGTCAAACCGGATTCAGCTGAACACCAGTGTTTTACGTGGAGCGGCTGCCTACCAGACCTCCACAACCCATTAACTGGGTAACACGGTACTTCTTGGCAAGACTGGAGTCAGATTTCTGACAATCCGTAACGACTGCCAAAGATCTACAAATGACAGCCGGGACCAACGGCTTAACGTGCTTTGCGATGCACGGAGGAAACTCGTTATGTTAAGATGGTCACCCATCCAAAGACCAACCTTGGCAAGCGTTGCTTAACCTTGAAGACCGACCCATACGGCTGTTATTATTGATCCACGAGCTCCTCCTTTTTCTCACGAACTTTAAATAAATTATAAATGTAAGCAAAATAAGAATTAATTAACATAAAGAATTACTTTTACTTTCTATAAAAATCGCCTGTCTCTTTAGCTGAACTTTCTTCTCCTTGTATCAATTGCCAGGGTTCTACATCAAGTAGATAACATTCTAGCTGCTACATCAATTGTCAGAAAAAAAACAGAAAGGGATTGACATGCGCTACTGAAATGCCACGTGGTTTATCGAAAATAAAATAGACTTTAGACAATTGTTATTGTCGATTGAATGAAACTTGTCTAGAGTCTAAGGAGACCGGTTGGCCTCTACAGTATCTACAGCACGATGATGCGCCACTGGTACATAGTGGACATCCCACCCACACGCACAAAAAGTTTGGGGAACATATTCATTGTGCGTACAGCTAAGCAGTGGAATTCCCTGCCGAAGTCTGTGTTTCCTGATAGCTACAACCTGGGAGTCTTTAAGTCAAGAGTGAATAGGTTAGTTCTAGGTAAACGTGCTTCATCTTCGACCACATCATCGTTTACCATCAGATGAGATAGTGGTCAAACGTTTACCTATAAATCGTAAAAAAAGTATCGTGTCGCGAAGATGCAGGTGCAATACTATACCTACTGGCTGAAGCAGGTGTAAGCAGCTGCAGAAACATCTGCCATGTCTTGAAATAAATAAAACCGTTCAAGAAAAAGTCGGACTTGCACACGAAGGGTTCTGTACAATAGGCCGAACAAAACATATTTCTTTTACTAGTTGACACGCGCATCTTCGTCACAATTTCATAACTGCTCCGCTCCCTTTGGTTTTAGCGTAATGCAATATAGCCTATAGCCTTCCTCGATAAATGGGCTATCTAACACTGAAAGATGTTTTCAAATCGGACCAGTAGTTCCTGAGATTAGCGCGTTCAAGTAGACAAACAAACAAACAAACAAACTCTTTAGCTTTATATATTAGTATAGATGAGGGCCCTTTGTTTTTAAATTGTATTTCTGTTTTATTTTGTTTTAATAGCGGCAACAGAAGTACTTACTCTGTGAAAATTTGAATTGTCTACTTATTACGGTCGCGGTCCACGATACAGAACGCTGGCTGACAGACGGACGGACGGACGTAGAGCAAAGGCTTAGTAACAGGGTTGCGTTGGTTACCCTTTGGGTACGGAACCCTAATAAGGACAGTAAACAACGTCTTTTTACTAAGTAAATTCTCAGTATTTTAATATTATTGTGTCCGGGTAGAACCATTACTTTCATGGTCAAACTAATGAGGACCCATTCTCAAGATTGCAGGCTTTCAAATTTTATTATAATGTTGCACTTAGAGATATTATAGTTGACGTCATGAATCCGATATGTGTACACGGTGAAGCAAAACCGTTGGAGTTTAATAGTATTTGTTATGTGACTGTAATAAACCCGGCTTTTTAATTTTAAATAATAAAATTAATTGTGGGATAAACTGTTTATGCTTTTTTCGTATAGGTCGTACACCTATATACGAACAAACTTTTTAATTACAATAATAATTGTGACAATTTGTGCTAAAAAATTTATATAATGTGATTTTTTCGCGATTGGATTTTTATTTATCAGTCACTTGATCTTAAAGGATTTGGAAATCAGAAGGCCAGTTCTACTTATTTTTTATCAACTTTCGTATCTCTCAAACTATCGTCTCAAAAAGCCTCAATGCGAGTGACATGCGAATGCGAACTTAGCTTAAAACCGGCCAATTGAGAGTTGAACTCGTACACGAAGGGTTCCGTACCATAAACCTTATTTTTTATTATTTGTTGTTGTAGCGGCAATAGAAATACACAATCTGTGAAAATGTTAGCTATCTACCTATTACAGTTTTTGAAATATAGCCTGCTGATAGACAGACGGGCGGATGGATAAAAGGATGGACGAACACAGGAGACTTAGTAATAGGGTTCCGTTGGTTACCCTTTGGGTACGGAACCCTAAAAATGAGTAGAATTGGCGCTCTGGTCAATCAAAATCTAAATAACGACCTAATAAAAGATACCAGAAGCTAGTCCAGTCTGTGACATGATAAACCTTTAAGCATCGTCATCGTTTGTAAAAGCCATGAATATAGGTAACCGTATTTAATGCTGATTAGCAGATTCTAGACTCTGCGTAGAAATTTTGATTATGGATTTTTGTGAATAAACCTTATTATTATTTGCCATTAAATTAACATTAAAACCAAAGGTAGATAATTACTACTATCGTTACTATACATAGATAGGAGGTCGGTTACTATCATGCCATTAAATTGAGGAGCTCGATCTTCAAGGTTAAGCAACGCTTGCCAAAGTTGGTCTGTGGATGGGTGACCATCTTAACATACCGAGTTTCCTCCGTGCCTCGGAAAGCACGTTAAGCTGTTAGTCCCGGCTGTCATTTGTAGAACTTTGGCAGTCGTTACCGATTGTCAGAAGCCAGTAAATCTGACTCCAGTCTTGCCAAGAAATACCGTGTTACCCATTTAATGGGTTGTGGAGGTCTGGTAGGCAGCCGCTTCACGTAAAATACTGGTATTCAGCTGAATCCAGTTTGACTGGAAGCCGACCCCAATATAGTTGGGAAAAGGCTAGGCAGGTGATGATTATTTGCCATTATATTAACATTAAAACCATAGGTAGATAACTACTACTTTCGTTGCTACACGTAGATAGGAGGTCGTTTACTACGAGTATCATGCTATGAACATCTGCCTCCTAACAAATAGGGCACAGCTTTGTCCTTGATCTCAATATGGTAAAGCTACATCCCGAAGCAAAAAGTGTACAAAACAGTTTATATCTTTTTTTACACACGGGTACGCGAAATAGGTTGTCATTTTCTGCAGACCCTACTTTTCGTTACCTACGAATATTTTAAGGGTGAACGTACGTATTTATTCAGTTCAAAAATATCTTTGAAAAAAGTTCTTGGGTCCTGTTTTTACATCTCATTTGTTTGTGTGCTAGACTAATGCTTTTTTATTATTTATTTATTTAATAATTTACACACACAGATGTACAGAGGCGGACTTATTGCCTGAGGCATTTTCTACCAGTCAACCTTTGGGTGATGCAGAGAATAATACTAGTAGGTGCAAATTGTGAAAAAAAAAAAAACAGAAACGCGATTAAGATTTTTTCATTTGCTTGTTTATTTTCTTATTTCTTAAGCATCTAGGTTCATATCTATATTCGAATACAGTAATAGAGAGTTAGTTTGGTCAATGAATTGACAGCATGGCTATGTGGTTTTATGGTGGTAATATGGGTCTGGGATGGTCTGAAATAAAGTTTTATTATTATTATTAAATGTTATGTGGCCGTTTGTCAAGGCTCTAAAGAGAGCCGTTTGGATTTCACTGCGAAATGATTGACCCTATTTTAATGAGATTTCGCTGAACTAGCGTACCTAGCCTAGTACCAGGAAAAAGATTTATAATAATTTCTGAGGATAGGGAATTGGTAGGGATCACAGAAAATTAAAAGTTTTCCCATAGGCACTCATGGGTACGGCAAGTAAATTATCATAAGTCTCTTACCAAATGTGAAGAACGTGTAGGGATTACCAAGCACCCTTTCTCCGCCCTTTTACAACCTTCAATGTAATAGATACTTTATACTGTAGTCAAAAAATTCAATTTACTTCGCTACCCCGTGAACATTTTGATGAATCATCTTCAAGTTTTTCCGATGAAGTTCTTATAGGATATTGGAATCGATTTTTCGTGATTGTGTTCTTTTTTGTGGCATACTGCGGGAAATAAGCTGATACCTGGTTCTATTTTGTTGGGTAGGATTTAGTCCTACTTCGAGGGCTAGATAATAAAAGCCGCACGGTTCGATCTTCAAGGTTAAGCAACGCTTGCCAAGGTTGATCTGTGGATGGGTGACCATCTTAACATACCGAGTTCCTTCCGGGCCTTGAAAAGCACGTTATGCCATTGGTCCCGGTTGTCATTTGTCAGTCGTTACGGATTGTCAGAAGCCAGTATATTTGACTAAAGAGTATTGTATTGTATTCAAGAAGTACCGTGTTACCCAGTTAATGGGTTGTGGAGGTCTGGTAGGCAGCCGCTCCTCGTAAAATACTGGTATTCAGCTAAATCCGGCTTGATTGGAAGCCGACCCCAAAATAGTTGGAAAAAGGCTAGGCATATGAGGATTTAGTCGTACTTAGATTTTTTGTTTAGCATTTTCTTGCTATAAGAAATATTCAATTATTACAAGCCATAATAAAAAAAATCGAAGTCATAAAAGGTTGACTGGTAGAAAATGCCTATGGAATTAAGTCCGCCTATGTACATTTGTGTGCTGAAGTGTTAAATCTTAATATACTTATAAAACAAAGTCGGGTTTGTACGAACACTTACGAGTGTAACTCAAGAACGGCTGGACCGATTTTCACGATGTTTGTGTTTTTGGATTAGTCTTTGTCCGGAATAGCATAATAAGTATTGAAATATTAAAAACAGTAAGTAGTTAGATAGATAGGGTAGGTAGGTAGGGAGGTAGGTTGGGTAGGTAGGGAGGTAAGGAGGTAGGTAGGTAGGTAGGGTAGCCAGTTGACGGGAGCGAAGCCGCGCAGGTCAGCTAGTAAATAAATAAATAAATAATCCAATACTTTGGTCTAATAAACAAGGCACTTTAATAACATAATGTCATGTAGTCTGAACACTTTTTAAAGCTCGTTAATGTTTGTGCACAGCTTTAGATACACATAGCCAGTAAAAATTGGACCAAACAGAAGATGTATGACGTCATAAATCTCAGAGAAGATCATAAAAATCATTTGCAGCACGTTACCAGTTCAGTGTACCTTATGCCACTATGTGGTATACGTGGCACGGACTTGCCAAGTCCGTGTACACAAAACGGAACACGAAACATGAAACAGGACATATGGACTAAAGAAATAGACTATTTTATTAGATACAAAAATTATGATTTTGTTTGGTCCATCCGTTAGATTTTCAAAAAATATTGGACATGTATTTTTACCTTATCAAATCGATAAAAAATTATAAAGGTACTAGTTGACCCGTGCAACTTCTTCTGCTCTGCTCCTATTAATCTTAGCGTGATGATATATAGCCTATAGCCTTCCTCGTTAAATGGGCTAGCTAACACTGAAATAATTTTTCAAATCGGACTAGCAGTTCCTGAGATTAGCGCGTTCAAGCAAAGAAACAATATTAGTATAGATAGCGCATCAAGGTTTTAAAGAGAGGGTTGGTGACGTCACATCGCTGGAACAAATGATTGTACCGACGTAGTGACGTCACTTATGTTTTCAACGCACTGTCGTCTTCATGTTTTAACTACGTGAAAAAGGAAAAAAACGTGTTTAATATTTTTTAGGAAATCTATCTGACGGACTAACAGTATACTCTATTAGTGTGTTATTGCCATAGATATAACAATATTTCTGTGGTTATTGCTGAGGGAACGGTTAACGTTCTACACGGGTAAAATCTACTCAAGCAATTCACCAAATGTTTGAAAGTAAATAAACAATAAATTTACATATTTTCTCATAACGTTCTTATAAAAGCCAAACAGTTTCATAAGTTAATAAATTAATAAACGAATTAATAAACGAGTGTAATAAATAAAATATAAACGATGTCGAGTGTTGTTAAGTGCAACCGTTGTAACATAATAATCAGTGAACTACTTGCATACATCCAAAATAAGATCCAGGTGATGGACGAGGAAAGTCTTGTGCGTGTTTGTGTAACGGCTTTTACGAGTGTTGAAATCGAAGATGCAAAAACAATGCTGTTTGACGCTGTGTCCCTGTCTTCCCAAAAGAAAACTAGGAGGCGCGAGGGTAAGTCCCAGCGAGATATTGAAGATATTATTCAATTGTTTAAAAGCGTTGAACCAGATAATACACCAATTTTTGTGGCTAGAGATCTTTTTAAACTGCCACCGATTAGCTTTGATCACCTAGATGCAACGAAATTGTTGAAAGATATCTTAGTATTACAAAATGAGGTGAGGCTTATAAAGGATAGCTATGTGACAAAGGAACAGGTAGCTCAGGTTGAATCGAAAATTGATGATCGAAATAAGTTACCATTAAGCAACGATAAATATTCAAATAGTAAAGTTGCAAAAAAACGAGGGGCTGGTTTGATGAACAGTTTTGAGTGTGATAGTGGCCCTATGGGTTTTGTACAAAATCCTGATTGCGATATAAATCTCCAAAATAAGGAAACCAACAGTAAACATGTTCAAATAAGTAAAAATCCCTCCGATAGTACAGAGGTACCCACTTACGAAAAAACCGAGCAAAGTTGTTTACCTATGCGCGCGATACAAAAACCGGTTTCGCCCGCAATTGATAGCACTCCGAGGTGGTCAGCTGTTTGTGCCGGCAGAGGCGATGAGTCACCGTCATGGCGTAGAACTACGGTAAACGTAAACAATAGCGTGGACTGTGTTATTCAAACAAAACCAATAGAAAATCATGGTATGCAAGTTGACAACTGGACTACAGTGGTAAATAGAAAGGCATTAAAGAGGCAAAATAAACCTGTAGGTAGGATGGGGCGTGGCTCTGATAGTCCCGAAATAAATTTTAAAGCGGCTACGAGTAGTAAAATTCCACTTTTTATAACCAACATTCATAAAGACACTAGCGAACAACATATTACTGATTATTTATGTAGAAAGTCACAGGAAAACATTACGGTTATAAAACTAAAGATTAGGAATGACAAACATAATGCGTACAAATTGTTTGTGCCAAAACACAAACTGAAGATGTTCCTGGACGACCGCTTTTGGCCTAAAGGTGTTATTTACCGTCGATTTGTCCATATTAAGAACAATGTGGACGATCCACGACGAGCTGAGGCAGTTAATAAAAACTCAACTTAATGGGAATGACAAATGACGCTATTTTGCATAACGCCGTCCTTGCTTCTTTTAATTGTAAATCACTTAAAAGGTCAACGGAGGGAATTCGATCTCTATGCAAGGAAGTGGATATACTCGCTCTTCAGGAGACGTGGCTGCTGCCACATGACCTGTCTTGTTTGACACGAGTAGATGAGGAGTTTGGAAGCACTGGTACGTCCGCAGTAGACACGTCGGCGGGAATGCTAGTGGGTCGGCCTTACGGTGGTGTTGCGTTAATGTGGAGAAAAAGTATGTTCAGTTGTGTGTGCGTAATACCGTGCGGTAATCCACGTATCGCGGCAATAAGAATATCGTTGTGTGACCGTAGCGTGTTGATATTTAGTGTGTACCTACCTGTAGACAATGCGAACAATTTAACGGAATTTTCGGACTGTTTAGGAACTATAAGTGCAGTAATAGAGGAGAGTGGTGTGGAATCGGTGATTGTCCTGGGGGATTTTAATGCCCACCCTGGCACATTATTTTTTACCGAGTTACAGAGCTTTTGTTGTGATCAAAAATGGATATGTGTAGATGTAAAAAAAATGAGTTCGGACAGCTATACATTTATAAGTGAGGCAAACGGAAGTCGAAGATGGCTGGACCATTGTATAGTGACTGAAGCAGCCTTACCGCTCGTTACTGGTGTACACGTTAACCATGACATATATTGGTCCGACCATTTTCCACTTTTAATCAAGTGTAATTTTGATTTAGTGAAGCAAAAACTTGGTAAGCAGTGTGCACAAGTATCTGACGGTGTCAAGTGGGGGGAAAGGTCGCCCGAGCAAATAGGGCAGTTTTCCAAGCTGTGTGGCAATTACTTACGCGAGATAGACTTTCCAGCACAAATGGAATCTTGTAGTGGGAAATGTTGCACTGACACCAGCCATAGGGTGATAATTGATGAATTGTACAGTAATATAGTAAATTGTCTAAGCTTGGCAGCTAGTTCCACACACCGGAAAAAGCCTAGGTATCGCAAGTGTGTAGCAGGGTGGAACAGGCATGTCCGAGTGGCGCACGGGGAGGCGCGGGCTAAGTTCACTATATGGGACTGGCACGGACGACCGTCATCGGGTACTGTGTACGATCATATGATAGAGGCGCGAAAAGTTTTTAAAGGGAAGCTGAAGTGGTGTCAGAATCACCAAGATTCCATTAAAATGGACATTTTGGCCACACATCACGCAAATTCCGATTTTCGCAATTTCTGGAAGTGTACCAATAAGATGAGCGCGGCCCAGAGCCTTCCCGTGAGCGTTGATGGCGTTACTGAACCGCAACTCATAGCTGAGGTGTTCAAAGACCACTTCATGGTTCGATCACCGCTGGGACCAGCGCAGCGGGGGGTCGATGCTGAGACCCAAACGGGACCCGTTTCCACTCTTATCACAGCGAAAGACGTTAAGTTAGCTCTTAAAAATATGAAAAGAGGGAAATCCCCAGGTCACGACGGACTCAGTATCGAGCACCTGCAGCATGCGGGTTGCCACTTGCCTAGAGTATTAGCCTTACTATTTAATCTGTGTATCGCACACTCTCACTTACCTGACAGTATGATGAGGACGGTTGTCGTGCCAGTGATTAAAAACAAAACAGGAGACTCTTCAGATCGGTCGAATTACAGGCCTATTTCTCTGGCAACGATCGTCGCTAAGGTGCTTGATAGTGTGCTTAACGTACAACTAGTGAAATATTTATCTTTGCACGATGCGCAATTTGGTTTCCGGCCTGGCTTATCCACCGAAAGTGCAATTGCGTGCCTTAAGCACACTGTCAGGTACTACGCTGACAGGAGTACACCAGTTTATGCAGCGTTCCTGGATCTCTCCAAGGCCTTCGACCTGGTCTCATACAACATTCTCTGGAATAAATTAAAGGAAACAGGGATACCCAATGAGCTACTGAACGTTTTTAGGTACTGGTATGGCAACCAAACTAACGTTGTGAGGTGGGGGAATGACTGTTCCCTGCCGTACAGGTTGGAGTGTGGCGTCAGGCAGGGGGGCTTAACATCCCCAAATCTTTTTAACTTGTATCTGAGTGCATTGATCGAGGAACTCAGCAGTGCACGTGTGGGCTGTTTTGTCGATGGGGTTTGTTTTAACAACATTAGCTACGCGGATGACATGGTGCTGCTGGCTCCCTCGATCAGTGCACTCAGAAAACTTGTCAAAATCTGTGAGAGCAATGCTGCCAGCCATGGGTTGCTATATAATGTGATTAAGTCTGAACTCATGGTTTTTGAGGCTGTTGGCAGGAAATGTCCAGAAAATGTACCACCGATAATAATTAATGATGTCCAAATTCGTCGGGTACATCAGTTTAAATACTTGGGACATTTAATTGCTGACAACCTTAGAGATGATGCTGATGTTGAACGGGAACGCAGGGCATTGGCGGTACGGGCGAACATGTTGGCACGTAGGTTCGCTCGATGTACAGATGCGGTCAAACACACGCTATTTAAAGCATACTGCACATCTCTGTACTCGAGCGCCTTATGGATCAGCTGTACCAAACGTGCCGTCAATGCGCTGCGCGTCCAATATAATAACGCCTTCAGGACGCTGATGCGGCTGCCGCGTTACTGCAGTGCATCAGAGATGTTCGCAAAAGCCCGAGTCGACAGCTTCTCAGCTATAGTGAGGAAGAAAAGTGCGTCTCTGCTCGCCAGATTGCGTGGCAGTGGCAACAGCCTCTTGAAGGTGATAGCTGACAGGCTTGGTGAGAGTACAATAATGGGGCATCTCATAATAACAACCCTGTCTGTTGTAGAATATAAGTATTAAGTTTTAATTTTTGTGATTTTTATGTGTATTAGTTTATTTTTATGTAATATTATATTGTGTATTTTTTGTATGGGTCTTAGTTGCCTGAAAATAAAACATTATTATTATTATTATTATTATTATAAGAGCCTATTTATGTTAGCAAAATGTTATTTCCATCTCCAATACACAAATAGACGAGCTCGAAACATTTCAATGGTACTTGTACGTACCTACTTGTGAACCAATCCTTTGACAAACAAACAGACGGACGTTGTTAGAGACCCCTGTTTCTGTAACAGTTTTATATTTATAAATAAGGCTGAGTTTTATTGAATTTGTTTGTAGGTAGGAAATAGAAGTTATTCAATGATATTTTAAAAGTATGGAATGTAGAGTTATTGTTTATGCTGCGTAAATAATGAGACCATGTTTTTTTACTAGTCTAAGGTAAAAAATCCGGACATGTGCGAGTCTGACTCGCGCACCGAGGGTTACGTTCAAACTCGTATACAGAAATTGTTTATCTAGTACATTCAACCTACTGAAGTTTTTAAACTATGAAAACACTCTCAATATCTAATTCATAATAATAAATACGATTAATAACATATTTATATAAGCGTTATGTTATTTTCCCTCAAAATAGAAGAGCTCGAAACATTTCAATGATACTTATACAAAGTACGTACCTACTTGTGAACCAAACCTTTGACAAACCGATGGACATTGTTAAAGAACCCCTGTTGCCGAACAGCTACGAGGTTTTTGTTGCCATTTGTTTCCTATTAAGATCATCTGCCTAGCCTTTTCCCAACTATATTGGGGTCGGCTTCCAGTCAAACCGGATTCAGCTGAATACCAGTGTTTTACGTAGAGCGGCTGCCTACCAGACCTCCACAACCCATTAACTGGGTAACACGGTACTTCTTGGCAAGACTGGAGTCAGATTTACTGGCTTCTGACAATCGGTAACGACTGCCAAAGATCTAAAAATGACAGCCGGGACCAACGGCTTAACGTGCTTTCCGAGGCACGGAGGAAACTCAGTATCACATAGCTACGAGGTTTTTGTTGCTATTTGTTTCCTATTAAGATATTTATAGATAAGGCTGCTTTATGTTGTGTTTTTGCTTCAAGTTGTTGAAATATAAAATATATAAGACTCTTTCTTTACTGGTGACTGATTCTTACGGGATTTTTAAGGTCGCAGGCAAAAGTTAGTGACATTATATGCAAAATAGAACAGGTAAAGTGTTACTGTTTGTTAAAAGTTAAGCAAGATATAGGTATGTGGTAAAAAATATTACAAGTAACAGAATAAATTGAGGCGGTTTAGAAACTCTGACACTTGGGTGTGTGGGGTCAAAGGAAATAAATATATGGCGCAGTCGATTTTTTAAATGATTTCAGTGTGACTCTGAACATCTATATTTTAAATTATTTTGAAAGAAACCTCTATTACTACTCAACTCGGATCACCATGACAATGGCCTCAAAATCTTTTCATATTTGAATTATCATAAACATAGATTTATCATAACAGCATTGTTACAAAAACATTTATAACTATTGTTAAAATTCAGGAGACCTGTGTTATACCTATTTTTTAGCCTGAAAATGTAACTTTTCCCCCGCTTTAAACTTTGTAGAAAAAAGGAAAATGACAAAAAAGACAGCACTAATATTTTACTTATAATATTTTATTTTACTTATATTATTGCTACTAAAAATATTAGTGCTGACTTTTTTTGTAATTACGGTGTACGATACTGTCACCAAAATATCTATTCAACTCTGATTTCGAAAACAGGTAATTGCCTAGTTTGCACCCAACGTCCATTCCGATTTTGTTGTATAATCTAACTACTAACTTAACACGCGCTTGGAAAGAAATTAAATACGACAGTTTAATTCTTAATAAACCTTTAAAAACTTACTTTCATGAGAAAATCAAAATATCTACAGAAAAGTACCATCACGTTTGAAACTTCGCTATTTCTGTACAGAACACGGTTCCGGTTCAAACCTCTCCGTCTCAAGTTTCCAGTTCCAGATTGTTCTATTGGATTACACCGATAAACTTAGTTTTGTACCGATTTCCAGCTGAAATAAATGCTCCCATTCGTCTCGTTGAGCTCCGTGAAATTCTAAGTTGAGCTACACGATAACTGAAAAATGTTTGGAACTGTCTCGTCAGGTTCACTGAAATCTGTGTGGTTCTTTCCTCAAAAGACCAGCTCAGACATTAACTTACATACGTTGTTTTCATATAATTAGCCTTAGATTAGTATTAGGGGGGCTGACTGCCCTGAGACGAAAGACCGACCCAAACTCAGGGGCCTACTCTCTAAGCCCGAATTCCGTAGTTTCGGGCTTAGTTGCGGGCGTATTCTACTCCGTATCACTTAACCACTAAGAATGAATGACAACACATTTAAAATTTAATTTATCTTTATATTTTACAATAGATTTTTACTTTTATTGCTCAATTTTTTTGTTAATATGTCAACTACTTTGTGAAAGTTGTGCATACCTGTAAGTGGCTTATTTACACAGGACCTTCGATGTGACAATTTATAATATTAATTTTGTAAATAAGTTGTTGGTGTGCCTTATTAACAAATAAAAATAAAAACAACACGTTTTAACAGTTACTGTTAAATCGTGTTGTCATTCATTCTAAGTTCAGGTCCGGGACTAATCGTAAGTCTGTACGTGATACGGAGTAGAATACGCCCGCAACTAAGCCCGAAACTACGACTTCGGGCTTAGAGAGTAGCCCCCCTGAGTTTGGGGTCAGTCTTTCGTCTCAGGGCAGTCAGCTTGAAAACAACAGCCTTATTTAGTGTAATTAATTAATTAATAAGAAAAAAACCTGACGTTTTTAAGTGTTAGTTTTAACCGAAATAGTTCCACAATAAATGTAATTTTTCATTTTCATTTATCTCTGCAGTTTTTATTATTGGTCTTCAAAATTACATATTTTTTAGTATCATTCTACATATTCGTGCAGTTGTCTAGTAAGTGTGAATTGGTGACAAATTAACAATGTATTGCGAGTTCGTCTTATTGCCATGGTTATGGAAATTAATCACTGAAACTTCTGTGGAATTTCTAAATGGAATAATATTGATTTTCTAGCGAAGTATTATTGTTTTTTCCTTTTCAAAACTGTTTCTTATTGTAGAGCTAAGCCGAATTTGATTTATAATTGATAGGGTTTCTTTGACCACAATCTCATTTGATGGAGCGGGATGATGAAGAAAACGGTAGAGCGCGCTTGTATAGAAGTAACTTGGTCACTCTTGTCTTAAAACCCACCGGCTATAGTATTACTATCAGGAAAGACAGAATCCGGTATGAAATTCAACTCCTTAGCTATACGCACAGTGAAAGTACTCCCTTAGCTTTTGTGTTTCTGAAGGATGACCTTCGCCTTGGAGCATTGGCGACGTCTGTCAGACAGGTACTGATGAAAACCATAAGCTAAACTTCAACCACCATTTTTTTTTTTTTGTAGGATGGGAAATCATCAAATGACTCCTCCCGCTCTGGGTACAGCAGAAGGGAGTGTCAGACTCTGACTAAAACCCATCCGTGTTTCTTCTAGTGCCCTTTGCGTTCCAGGGTACGGTGCCTCTTTCGAACGAAGTCCGCAGCTCCAGCAGGCACTGGCCCTAATGGGCCCGGTCTTCCGTGCTGACATGTCCTTGAGGCGCGTTGGGATCGCAGCGCGCCGCCGACCCGAGCCTGGTTCTGATCAGACGGCGAGCCATCCAATGCTCGCCGTCCGCAGTCCCACGCCTACGGTGGCCGAGAATCGTCCTGCGGCTCCCAACGCCCGGGGCGTCTTCTTCTGTTTCGGCGACTAGGGCGTGAGGTTTCCCTCTCTCACGCGTTCGGTTTCCTTCTTTGTTAGCATTACTGCTTCGCAGAAGGAGGTGACCGCTTCCCATGTCTCGTCGCTCCGAACCATGGCTTGAACCAGGGAACTTCAACCACCTAGCATCTCATTACTCTGCAGCACACGATTTCCACACAACAATCCCCTTGACTTGATTCTCAATATGTTTCATGCATCTGATGTAAAACATTTTCCTCAACGCTTTTCGTCCTGTAACAACAAAAATAATACCACTTAAACCGACCAACCCCCAACAGATAATAACAATAAAAGCTAGGACAACAACACATGTTTATTTATTTATTTACTCTACTTTAACGACACAAGAACCCTACGTAAATGAAATCATTATGCAAATCTACGAAGCGTTGTCGTTCTTACGACGCGTTTTATTGTCCGTCGCTCGCGGTTACTGGCGGATAATTTGGAGGTTAGAATATGCTGTGTTTATCTGTGGGATAGTGGTTTTGTGGTGGAAGAGCAAATTATATAAGGGAGTTGCGGAAATTAAAATGATAGGTGTGTGCTCTTGTGTCTTCAAAAGAGGTAATAGGGTACTTCTAAGCTAGTGGGCTTAATCGTCGGCTACATTGTAGTTTACCATTAGGTGAGTTTGTGGCCAAAGGCGAACGAGGCGAGCCAAAATCACTTGATAGAACGTGGCGATTGTAGTTATCAGAATATCAAGCTCTGGCAGGGAACTCCAGCTGTACGCATATTGAAAATATTCTCAAAACGTTGTTATTGTGATCATAAACGTACTGTACAGCAGTTACTTTTTAGTTCCGAATTGACCTCGTAACTAAAGTTGTAAGGATTCATGACTTCTTCAGTACCCCTGGTACGATTGCCTATGATTTAAAGAAAAAGTCACCTTGTACAAATATTAATCCACACGTATCCATAAGGTCCCCATCAAATCGATTCCTCTCGAAATCACTTGTCGAGACACGTGTCAAGCCTCCACTCTTCGAGTCCACTCCACCCCACATTTGACATTTAATCAAGCCGACTGCGTGACTACCTACACAAAAACGTTCGCCAATCAACGGGGCTAATTTTTTCTTGTGATTGGGCTACATTAATGGGTTTCGGCGACTTTTTGGTGTTCAATTACTTAGGTAGTTACGTGGTTGCTTATACACACACTTATATACATACTTTCCACTTTAAGGATAGTTTTTTACCTTAAGCGACGTATTAAAATGTATAATCCCGAATGACGAAAAAAATGTTGGTACATTTACGTCGTTCACTTTTAAATCTTAAAAATCGCAAAAACATGTGGCCATAATCCGATTGATCTCTAGTGTTTTTTAAATAAAATCAACACGTTTACCAACACTTGCAAAAAAATAAATACCTTCGTAAATATAAAACCATAACGACATCTCCAGTTTGATTTCAGTTTACTCATAAAAATAAAAGCCTCAATATTCATACGATGTTGTAGCCCATTAAACTCGCCATGCTGCAATGATTCAGATTAAAAAAAAACAAACAATGATTGAAACGAGAAAACGTTTCACAATTCCCGTTAATTCTATTCCCGTACCCAAATAACAAAATCCGCAACAAATATTAGCACATGTAGGCATTTGCATAAAAAAATCGCACGTGTACGCTTCGAAAGTTATTGTGCAAATACACTTTTGTATTTCTATTTCGTCCCGCATTTTATCAGAATAACTAACTTTTTGGCGTGGAAAACTCAGTGTTTTTGAACAAACTGGATTTTTAAACGTCAGCGTAGCAGCTAAAACACAAAGGCATTTTTTTTTTGCTTTTTTCTCGTTTTTCTTTTTGTTGGGCGCGCGAAATATTAAAGGGATTAAATAACATTTGCATTTGAATTGTAGCTATTAAGAGTTTTTTGGCACGTTTACTGAAAATTCTGGCTTTAAGAGTTCTTTGAGATGAAAATATTAAGCTGACAAATAGAAAAATGTTTATTGTAATGGCACAAAAGAATCGTTTCAGTTAAGAATAAAATGTGTTTTGGGATTTATTTTCCTAGTACTCGACTTTGTTTTGATAACGCACAGTTTACTTCGAGCTCTCATGGTTCATATGGTATAACGAATCCATCCCAAACCTTAACTTACCATGAAACCCGCTGTATTTTTAACCAACTTCCAAAAAAGGAGGAGGTTCTCAATTCGGCGATTAGTTAGATACTTGCCATTTGGTCCTGTTAAACTTTGATTCAGTTTGATTCAGTAGTTTTTATTTTATGAACATTTCTGCGTAGATGAAGACGTCATCCAAGTATCACCACTTAAAAGAGAAAAATAAAAAAAAACTTTTTTACAAAAAAGTATAAAATAACCATAATTTAAATTCGTCATCATAATATATTGACTGAAGCAATCATGGCGGACCATCAATATGGCACGCGCTAAACTAACGCAATGAAATAAACAAAACCAGTGATTGAAACTTAACATGCGGGCTACGAAATATTGAGAAAAACATTACATTTTAATACCTTGTGAAAGAAGTATGGGTCGACCAATATATCTTGATATTTCAAAGTGGCGCTGCAAAAAGGCCCGTTGCATTAAATTCGGTACATTTAACTTTAGTTCTGAATTTCGCCACGGTCCAGGGTATACTGGGCAAACTGTGGAGAACTAGCTGTTAGCCTGAAACCTTGAAGCAATTCTCATGTAAATGGAAATTCGTCGGCTATCCGATTTCAATGAATGAAGTGAATTTATTAGCATAAGGTAGCTGGGTCTGTGATGAAAGGACGCGGGCGCGGAAGCGATTTATGTAGATTAAAGTTACTAGTTTATGGTAATTTCAGCAGATTGAAATTGAATACTGATTCTATCGATATTTTTTATAAAGAACCACCTATGCTTGTTTCTTTGCTCCGTCCGTAAGCGTGACGCGATAATGCTACATTGATGCGGCAACCATTTAGCAAATAAATGGTTATATAGATACTTTTTGTTCTACACTGTAATCTGCAGGTTGCCGTAAAACAATTCCGTTAGAAAATTTTCGTCGCATTGTTGTCATATTATCGCATCAAACCTATCAGCCTTTTACTGAGGAGCTCGTGGCTAAATAATAACAGCCGCACGGGTCGATCTTGAAGGTTAAGCAACGCTTGCCAAGGTTGGTCTGTGGATGGGTGACCATCTTAACATACCGAGTTTCCTTCATGCCTCGGAAATCACGTTAAGCCGTTGGTCCCGGCTGTCATTTGTCGATCTTTGGCAGTCGTTACGGATTTTCAGAAGCCAGTAAATCTGGCTCCAGTCTTTTCAAGATGTACCGTTTTACCCAGTTAATGGGTTGTGGAGGTCTGGTAGGTAGCTGCTCCACGTAAAACACTGGTATTCAGCTGAATCAGGTTTGACTGGAAGCCGACCCCAATATAGTTGGGAAAAGGCTAGGCTGATGACCTGTCAGCCTTTTAGTACATCATAATCCAGTTTTTGTAGCTTTGAGAAACACGGATGATAATCAGTAAGAGTCTGACACTCTTTTCTGTTCCACCCAGAGTAACAGGAGTCATTTGATGATTTCACACAAATGACAGATGGACAGACGCACCATAAGTGTTACTTTATACCATTTTGTTACAGAACTCTTAAAAGGGATAAAGATATAAAAAAACACAACATTAAGTTTTCGTTGAAAAGAAATATAGTTCTATAAAAACTACATAAATCTTAAGAAATTCTTAGAAAAACAGAAAACTACGTTAGCAAGTAGTTTGTGAGACTTAATTTCAATCTTGAAACTTGCACTGAATAGCAAGCAGACACTATCTTGTTTTCTTTTAAATTCAAGATTTGCAGCGGAATGGAGAACCGAAGAATGACATTATGTTTGAGGTGATGGGTTAGTTATTTTAATTAACATAATGAATGGTTATGAAGTGGAAATTTTAACAAAAAAAAATCTTTGAACGATTCAGTCAGTTACGGTTACAACACTTTTTTGGGGTACTTGTTGCCTATGAGAATTGGTAACAGTATTCTTTCAAAGAAGAATAAAAGTAGAGTCAGTTCAGTTGAATTAACGAGAAAAATTATGTGTCAGAGTTTTTGCTTATCCTTGCAATTTATTAACACTACCTGTCACATTTAAGTGTGAGTTAACAGAGCTGCGATTTCGTAGAATATTGTCATGTCAAAAGAAAATAAATTTGCACGTAGAACCATGTCTCAAATCACTTAACATTGATAAATGTTCTAACATCAATGCCATGGTAACAAAAAGTAAATTAATATTTTTTATGAATTGTTGTTTTGCTTATTTACACCCATCTAATAATGATGTCTTTCTAATGCTAAGGCGCGCCCACGTCCGATAAAAAATCGGCGACCGATTTTATGAAGGAGAAAAATGGAACGTACTGATTGCAATAGTGTAACATCCTACAAGAAAATTACTAGTTATTACCGGGTTCATCTCATATCATATAAAGTTATATTTTCATTTCAATAACGTTCACAATATTTAATAAACGTGAGAACAACCAACTGTTGATATAATTTCTTTACATGTAACATTTATATTCTTTAACACTTTTTTTGTATAACGTTATTGGATATAATATTCATCTAATCGAAAATCATTAGGTCTATCGTTTAAAATAAATAAAAATTGTCGTAAAAATTCAATATGTTGTGCTAAAAAAGTAAGTGACAGAAACGAATCGCTGCAAAACCGACTCCACGTAGACTTGTCTGCCCTACCCCTAGAGTGTAATTTAAGCTTGCGTGGGGCTGCCGGAGCCCCGCAGCGCCGGAGCCGTGAGAGAAACCATGCTTGTTGCATGGTGCATACTAGCTTGCATGCTGCATGTTTGCTTGTATGCTACATGCCGCATGCATGATTGACAGGTGGTAATCAGTTACTAGGTACATCTACTCACGCAACTAATAATGATATTTGTTAAGCTACCTACAGGCTTCGACTTATCAATATAAAGACAAGATTAAGCTATCTGCAATTTTACTTTGTATTTTTAACATGTTTTATGTTTTTTGAGTGGTATATGCGACGCACTCCACCAAGGTACAGAACGGGACCGGTGGAGATAACTGGTTGACGGAATCAAACGGAATCACGATCCTCAGCAGTGAGGGACCGACTGAAGAGAGAGAGAGAGAGATGTAACGATTATAAAAATAAGTTATTTTAAAATTATACCAAACACTTATTATATTAATTGATTATTACGTAAAACAAAATTATAGATTCAGTTGTTATATCTTGTAAATATAAGAGATTTTGTAATTATATAATTGTAATCTAGACTAATAGCTGAGGAGTTTGTTCGTTTACTTGAAAGCGCTAATCTCGATTTGAAAAATTATTGCAGTGTTAGATAGCCCATTTATCGAGGCAGCTATAAGCTATATATCATCACGCTGAGACCAACAGGAGCGGAGCAGTAATAAAATTTGTGATGCAGACGAAGTTGCGCGGGTTAACCAGCTATATCATTTATTACTTACCCGTTTTTACTTAGCTAGGAAAATTGGCCCGATCATCTGTGCTACAAATAGTGGGCGAGTAGGCTAACGTACATTATCGAAATGCGATACAACTAAACTAAATGACCTACCGTACATTCCTCCTCACCATATCCAATCACGTAAGTACCAACACCCTATTTAACCTTTTACTAAGCCATGCCCCGACAGGATCGATATTCCTGCCCTTCACTCGACAGAACCCAAGCCATATAATTTAGAAGTAGGCCACGGCTACGGGTCCCTAATCCCGACGATAATTAACGATAATAACCACGGGTTTTGTGATTATCTTGGTAGTAATCATAGCGGTATTACCTTAATGGTTTCGTTGACTTTCTGGGATTATTTTTAGGGTTCCGTACCTAGGTAGTAAGGGTAATCAACTGAAACCTATTACTAAGCCTCCGCTGTCCATCCGTCTGTCCATCTGTCTGTCCGTCCGTCCATCTGTTCATCCGTCTGTTGTCACAAGAACCGTAATAGGTACACAGTTGAAATTTTCACCGCAGAGTGTGAATTTCTGTTTTTTTATTATTTGTAATGGGTTTGCTCTTGGCTCTGACAGAGACAAAGTCGCTATAACAACAAATAATAAAGAGTAATTAAATTAAAATTTAATGGGGCTCCCGAAAGTAAAAATATATGTTTTCGACAGTTTTTTGCTCAACTTCGTTTTATGTTATCGAAAGTAAATAATTCTTCAAAAATCGGTTATATAACATTTAGAATTATGTTTTGACAGATAATATGATTTTGACAACTTTGTTTCACATCGGAACACCACTCAACAAAAATGTAAAGCTTATTTTTCTAACTCGCTCTCTGCTCTCACTATAGTCGTAGCCTTAGTCCTTTTTCTCATTTCTTTGCAAATCTACACTGAAAAATAATTCATCGGCAGAATCGTTGGTCTGTTCCTTTTGGCTTTTATTTTTATACTAAAGGTAACAAAATTACTTTTGTTCTACTTTATTGTTTTCTGTTCGTATAGTTATTATACCATACTAGCGTTTTCTCGCGACAACGATTTCTTATGGTTATTGATTATAGTATGGAAAATTATTTGAAAATAGAAAAAAAAAATCTTTAATTCGGATAAACAACATCCATACTTATGGGTTAGTCAACAAAAAGGTAACTTATTCCTATAATGTTAGTAAATTTATAATCTATTTAAAGACAAGGTTATTGTTCGAGATACATCTTCGAAACAAACCTTCCTAACAAAGGAGAGTCGCGTACCTCCCCGGTATGGTCTTCAGGATGGAGTTGGAGCTGACCCGCACTCTGCAGAGCAAAGAAGCAGATTTCTATCTGAAGATGGCATGGAAGGCATCGACGTGTGCTTGTGCAAACATACCTGATGCACTGCAGAAGCGAGGCAGCCCCATCAACATCCTGAACCGTACACTGGACCCGTAGGGCGCTGATAGCCCGCTGAGTATAGTTGGTCCACAGGCTGCACTTGTGTTAGTTTGACTTCTTTGCTACAGCATGGAAACCTGCGAGCCAACATGTTACGTCGAACTGCCAGCGCCCTACGTTCAATATCCGTCTGCTGTTATCCCGCTCTGGCTTTGTCCAAGTTAAATTTTATTCAATACCCTTTTGGAATTATTTTCTTTTGAAATAGTTAAAGTAAAGAAAAAGATGAGTTTATATAGAGCCAAAATTAATCGTTCCTTTCGACACAGTCTTTTAAAAAACAAACGTATTTCTAAATTTCTTCTACCAAAGCCATTCTCCTATTTACCGAAGCACGTTCCTCCGTTCCGTTTACCATTTACACCCCGTGATCACAGCAGACCCACTCCTGCTTAGCATAATCCTCGTTTTCCTGCTACATACTACCTTCATTACATCCTACTTTATTACCTATTTACCGGGAAAAGCATACCTACCTTGCGACAAAGTACTGATGGAGACAGTTAGAGGATAATACAGAAGGTCGGCTTTAACTTCAGTTTCTTAAACACTTTTAAACATATGGTTAGTTTAGATACTGGTTAGCAGATTTTTAATTTGAGTTTGAGTATTAGCCCAGACACCCAAGCGTGATTGGAAGTAATGCATAAGGGCCTAAGAATTCTCTAACAATCACGTTATAGTATGTTATTCAAACTATAAAGAATTTGAATGGTACAAAGTTTTCGCTTTAAAAAATAATAAAATATTTTAAAGTATTGGGCAGTTCTCAAAAAATTAACCTCCGAGCATCCAAAAATATACTAATACATATATAAAGCTGAAGAGTTTGTATGTTTGTTTGCTTGAACGGGCTAATCTCAGGCACTACTGGTCCGATTCGAAAAAATTTTTCAGTGTTAGTGTTATATATCATCACGCTAAGACCAATTGGAGCTGAGCAGTAATGAAAATTGTGACGCAGACGAAGTTGCGCGGGTCAACTACATATTCCTCCTCACCGCACCGGGTTTTTGTCTAATTCCTACGCCATTTCTACTATTAAACTCTGGAATATGCTACCCCTTGACATCAATAAGGCTGAGTCAAAATTTTACTTTAAACGTAAAATCCGAAAACACTACTTGAAAGCCCGATCCTTAGTTTGGTGTTCGTCATTATTATTATGAGTTCTCTTAATCAGTATGATAATTATAAAACATCATTCTTATTAGTTTATTATTTTAGCATTATATGTGTATTTTATTAGTATTATATATATATATATTTTCTATTTTTTTCCGAAACAATATTCTATTTTAAATTTTATTTATTTGCTGTACACCTATCACAGTGTATTTCTTTTAACCCAAAAGTTGACTGGTAGAGAATGCCATGTTGCATTAAGTCCGCCTATGTACCACTACTGTACATGAAGTTAAAATAATTAAATGGCCGAGGATGGTCCCGTCTGTCATTTATGGCATTCGTTACAGACAGTCAGAAGCTACAACATTCGATTGCAGTATTGCCCACGGGTATCATGTTATTGTGTGCCAGTGTTGTATTGATTGTGAAGAGTTTGTGCCTAGATAATTACAGCCGCATGGGTCGATCTTCAAGGTAAGCAACGTTTGCCAAGGTTGGTCTGTACATGAGTGACTATCTTAACATACCGAGTTTCCTCCGTGCCTCGGAAAGTACGTTAAGCCGTTGGTACCGGCTGACATTTGTAGATCTATGGCAGTCATTACAGATTTATCAGAAGCCAGTTAATCTGACTCCAGTCTTGCCATGAAGTACCGTGTTACCGAGTTAATGGGTTGTGGAGGTCTGGTAGGCAGCCACTCCGCATAAAATACTGGTATTCAGCTATATCCGGTTTGACTGGAAACCGACCTCAATATGGTTGAAAGATAGACGCTCCATGTAAAATGCCAGGTGTGTAGCTTCGACTGACTTCGAATCCAACCCTAACACAATTGGGTAAAGGATCAGCGATTTATTGAATAAAACTGCCCTTCTGTCCAACTTTCTATTCCACGCCACTAACGTCTCTACGTCGTAATCTTTGCGGAACAACTCCGTCTCTACGTCGAGTAATCAAATAGAGCATCTCTACATATATACTGTGGGAGTCGACGTCTTAAAATAGAGTCAAACGTTAGGACGAGCTTCTTTAATTATGGACCGGAGGCTCTTGCTTTGAGTTTGAGGCTATTTTGGGGTTGCGGGCATGGATTAGGTGATGTTAGGTGAGATTAGTTGTGTTATGTACACTGTTTTTACTTGCTTAGATAAGAGTGTATCTTTCAATTTGTTAGGTGTAGATATTTTTAAGACAGTATTACCAAAAAAATCCCCGTTTTCTATCAAATCTTAAGAATGTTTATTAAAAACCGATTAAAACTATTCTTAGATTTTATTAATTGACTTCCAAAAAGGATTTTTTTTTTTAATAATCCAGTTCGACTACGCCCGTAACTATAATATTGGCCTCTCTTATTCCTGTAACAGCCTCGTCCATATTTTTTTTTTATACTCCGAACAAAAAGTTTAGCTTCTAGGTTATAATTAAAATATTTTTAAGAATTATTATTTTTTAAATTGCAATATTAGAAACTTTTTTTTTAATATATCTTATTGTTTTGAAAGTATAAGTAGCGAATTATTTGAATGCGCGTTTTAGTTATTTTCTCCTGACTCTTAGTAAATAGGAACCATTAAAGCTTAATTCATTGCACGAATACGGTGGTATTTACTCTAATCCCCAAATTGATTATACAATTAATTAAAACAAAAAAATGAAGTTGAGTAAACAACAAACAAATGCTTTGCCGATAAATATAAATCATATATGCCTTATTTTCGATGCATCTTTAACCATCAATACGTAAATAATGAGCTCAGAATATGCCCTTTGATATTCAACCATATACCTAACACATGAAGGTTTAATTTCACATCCAGACAAATTCAAGACCAAACCCGGTTCTGAATAACATCCTTGACTTTGCTTCAAGTTCTTCCAATTCGAACCGTATCGCAATTGAGTCAAAGTTCAAAATCACTTACACACAAATCCTTCTAAGATCGATCCCGGTACTAAACAAGACAATAGGTACTTCTAAGCTCGGTTCAAAAATCAATTTTATTGTCTACCATATCCGGTAAAGTTTAAGGTTCAATTTGAAATAAACGTTGAGTTAAGGGCCATTCCCAAATACCTTGTTGAGTTTTCTTGTAATCGAGTTTTGTACATTTTGAAATGAGAATAATAATATGACGTCAAAATGGCGGAATGGAGGCAGATTACACTTTTACTCAACTGTCGTTAACATCATTTTAATGTAATTATTTTGATAATTTAAATGGGTTAACAGAATTAAATACGTATTTAAGGAAACGCGATAGGATTTTGGTTGAATAAGGTTCTATTTTTGAAGTTAAAATGCCTAATCATTTTATAACACTGACAGGAGGTTTCGGAAAGTCGTTATCGACGAGTCTCAAATTAAACACAGGTCAAGTGAAATTGGTTGTTGAAAATTCATTAAACCAATCAAAACGTGTTGGGCTATTCGTCACATTATTTTTAACCGACGATGGCAAAGCAAGAAAGAAGGGTTATGATTTTAGCTGTCTATATAATACGTATGTATGTTTGGATGTACCACCGTAGTGCCTAAATTACTGAACCAATTTTGATGAATCGGGTATCAAAAGATTCGTAAAAATACTCCGGGTGACAAAGGCTATGAAAATATTCACTGAATTTATTATGCGAGAATTTATACACATTTTCAAAGCTAAGGGGAGGCTCGTTACGTAAAAAAACTCATTACCACCCTCAAGCCAATTTAACCAAATCTCTTAATATAGGTAATAAAATTTGACATATTATTTCCAAATCGATACCTCTATTTACTTTACCTCACATTTATGAACATCGTTGACAAAAGCATTGTCGTATTGTTGAGAAACCCTTACTGTGTGCCAATATGTCACGGGACCATAAAATTTGTAAGACTCCATATTTTTTTATTGAGTGAAAATGGCAAGGTGACACCTGTAAGGTGTGATAAAAGACGCGTTATTATGTGATTGTATGCAATCTATAATATTGTTAGTATCGAAGGTTTATTTGCTAGACAGATTGATATGGTATTAATATAAACGCAGACTTGGGGTCTAAAACTCATAACATTATAAACTCAAACAAACCATTTACAGGCACTTTAGTATTGTCAAGGTCGGTCAATCAAAAACTTGAAGCTATTTGCACTTTCCAAAGCGTAGATCTCTATGGAGAAGAACGTGCAAGAAACTCCACGGACACTCTTTTAAATCATGTAATGTTTTTTTTTTTTTTTTTTACTATTGATAGGCACGCGTTTGATCTCAAAACACATAACAACATTCGGGTGTGGCCAGTATGAGGCAAAATATTCGTAGTTTAGGAAACCGCCAATTATTTGCGCCAACAAAGGATTGATTGAATTAATTAGCGGCTAAAAATAGATTTTTATTTCGATAAATTTCTTAAAAACAAATTATTTCGACTCAACCATGTATGCCTCGGCAGTGTCTTTTGGCTGCAAATCACAATTAAAGCTCAAAGTAGATTATTTCAGATTAAGTTTTCATAGAAAATCAAACAATATATTTTATTACTATTCCATATGAAATCGATTTCAAAATTTGCATTATTTTAAACAAGATGCCTAGTTACAATACTGATTGACAGATTTTTCATTTATGTTTTCTTTAGAGAATTCCTGTTCATCAGTCTTTACACTAATCAAATGGTAAGATTTTTCCATGATTAAGCCTGTTTTTAACCGATTTAAAAAAAGAGTAGGTTCTTTTAAAATTTTATTTTTCTAATTTCTCCCTAGCGCAACCGGACTGGAAGAATTGCTCGGCGTATTATTAACGGTATCGCGTCATCTAGTTATATTATATACTAGTTGACCCGCGCAACTTCGTCTGCGTCACAAGAGCTATCTAACACTGAAAGAATTTTTAAAATCTGACCAGTAGTTCCTGAGATTAGCGCATTCAAGGAAACAAACAAACAAACTCTTCAGCTTTATATATTAGTATAGATTAATTGATGTAACTTTCCTTTTGATAATTAATTAATGATTGCATTTTCATGTTAAAATGTTTTTTTTTATTTGAATGTACTAACGTAATCTTAAGAACAAAACTAACCAAAATCTTTGTTAAAAAAATAGATTTTGTATATCCTACAAAAATATAATAATAATACTAATAGCCCTGACCACCGGTAGGTTGGACCCTATTCCCAATACCGGTGGGCTACTATTTTTTATATTTTTAAATGTTTTTTGTATTTTTTTAGAAATATTTAAAAATGTAAATAATATGTAATTATATGAATAAATCGAATAATAATAGTAATTATTAGCAAAACACGACTGACACATACATTTTACACCATTGTCACATGGGGGAGAAAAATTATTGAAAAATTAATGCGCGAGAGATGGGCAAAGTACAGTCAATACAAAATTTGGGCCCTGCCTCCTAAACTAGGAATATCCTGTATCTTAGGAGGCAGTGTCTTTGCTAAAAAGTGGACGAAACATATTGTGAGTGTCCAAGCAGACTCGGATAGTCATAGACTAGATAAAATTATGTAGACTAAAATGTTAAGAGTTGTTTTATTTGGTACAAATGATTTGTGTTGAGTGTACATGAGAGTAGAGTAAATTGTGTGGGCGTCTTGTCATGTGTAAGTGAAGTGTGTAAGGGAGACGGAAAATGCTAAGCTTTTTATACTTGGAATGCAATCAAAAGCCTGCAAGCAACTTTACACGCGGTGTTTAACCTATGTGATTGTTACACTAGCAAATGTATTTATCTGTCAATCGCAATGTAATTTTTGATGTGTAAATAATTGTATGGAACTGAAACGTGGTCGCTCACAATGGACCTCACCAGAAAGCTTAAAATCACTCAAAGGGCAATGGAGAGGTCAATTTTTGGAAATTCCTTGCGTGATCGAATCAGGAATGATGATATCCTCAAGAGAACCAAGGTTATCGACATAGCCCGAAGGATCGCCAAACTAAAGTGGCGGTGGACAGGGCACATTGCTCGTAGAACAGATGGTCGATGGGTCCGAAAAGTTCTGGAGTGGCGACCGCATACCGGAAGACGTAACGTTGGATGGCCTCGCACAAGGTGGACCGATGACCTGGTGAAGGTCGCGGGTAGCCGATGGATGCGAGACGAGCAGCAGGACCGGTCGTTGTGGCGACGCTTGGGGGAGGCCTATGTCCAGCAGTGGACGTCTTTCGACTGATATGATGTTGTTATACATTTGTTAGCTAACCTAGTAAATAAATAACTCTCATATTCCAATGGGACGGCAATCCCAATCGAATGATATGCGAATAATCATCAATTGCGTAGCCTTTTCCCAACTATATTGGGGTCGGCTTCCAGTCAAACCGGATTTAGCTAAATACCAGTGTTTTACGTGGAGCGGCTGCCTACCAGACCTCCACAACCCATTAACTGGGTAACACTGTACTTCTTGGCAAGACTGCATGGAGTCAGATTTACTGGCTTCTGACAATCCGTAACGACTGCCAACGATCTTCAATTGACAGCCGGGACCAACGGCTTAACGTGCTTTCCAAGGCACGGAGGAAACTGGATATATTAAGATGGTCACCTATCCACAGACCAACCTTGGCAAGCGTTGCTTAACCTTGAAGATCGACCCATGCGGCTGTTATTATTTAACCACGAGCTCCCCGAATGATATGCGAATAATAGTTACCTAAATAAGCGTGATATTTGATAAATAAAAACCGATATTCCAGAACATAAGTACCTACATGTTAACATGACAAAACCAGTCGTGCCTGAACTTTGTGATATGGGGCGACCTCTGCCTGAAAAGGGCCCGAATTAGTTTCCAGGGAATTGCCTGCGGCCGGCACTTTATTGACGAGTTTTAATAACACGTATGTTTAGTTAATAGATCTGCTAAATAACTTGTACACGTTTATGAGTTGAGCTTGTATAAGTTTTCAATAAACTAGCTGACCCGCGCAATTTCGTGTGCATCAATTTTTTTTTATTTGAGATGGGTTTGCTCTTGATTCTAGTCTATGTCAGAGATGACAGAGACAAAGTCTACGATGGAGCGAGCTTACCCAGAAGGAGCCTATTCACTCTGACTTTAAAAAGATGAGGGTTGTAAGCGTTCGGAATCACAGACGCAGGCAGAGAGTTTCACTCTTGCTCTTTTTAGGCGTAGCGTGATGTTAGCGTATAGCCTTCCTCGATAAATGGACTATCCAACACTAAAAGAATTTTTCGATTCAAATAAGAAGTTCCTGAGATTAGCGCGTGCAGCCAAACAAACAAACAATCAGGCATACTCTTCAGAGTATTAGTATTTTAGTATAAGAACCAGTAGTTTTGAACTTAAAGGAACCCAGAGTTACTTTAACTCTCTGACGGTGAGTCCTCCTATGCTGTATGCTCTAGCCTCGCAATGCTTCCCTCGTAAAATACCTACTAAAACCGTTTCCGAATGGATGCAATTCTACGTAAACAAAGGAAGGTATAGTTCGAAAGAAAAGTGTTTGAATTCAATTTAAAAAATTGAAAGCGCTATTGGTATAAGCACCGTTACTTGGATTGTTAAAATATCATAACACGGCAAGCGCAATTTGCGATTGTTTGCAGAAATATAGAAAACTTTCTGCCAAATAATTTGTTAAATATGCCATTCCATGATTCAGCCAAGTTAGTGCATAAGCGCAAAGCCTGACCTTTTTTAATATATTTAAGGTTGGTTAAGAATAGGATAATATTTTTAAATACCAGGTTTTCCTTCTTTGTCTCTTTACACACTAGGTCTACGTATCTCATCCCACTCTCCTGTCGCAGGTCTGCAAAATTTTCGTTTTTTTAAGTATATTGTATGTGGGATTAGGGAGCGAATGAAAATCGAGCTTAGAGATATCTTACTTTATTCTTCAAATAATTTGCACGGAGCACACAATTTCGTGCTGTAGCCATCACCGCAAGTTTTTAGAGTAAGCGAGCACGCAACACATTTCCTATTTCTGCCTCACTCGGACATACGTTTGGAAACACAGTTTAGAAATGGAACGCATTTAAGACAACAGGGTTTGGATATTTTTATGGTTCCTACAACTCGGCCATCCTATAAGAGTCTGGCCTCAGACTCCTAACCTACAAACATATCCAAACACAGCAATATGTGGGACATCTATTGCAGAATATAAACAATCAATTAATACAACTTGAATTTCCAAAACTGACTAATGGTTACAAGGTAAGGAAAGTAACTATGAACATACTGAACCATATTATGGTATTTTATCTCTCTTAAATATTAAAACTATACCTAACTGACAGTTATTCAATTTACAACTCCTGAATTGCAAACAACTGACTTCAATACTGCCTCTACTAAAAGAAAAAATATGTTTCTTAAAATTAAATTAAACAATCTAGAATATAACCTAGTATTGTGCTATCCACTAAACACATCATTAACTAAAATGAGATGCTAGTACACAATAATACACCAACTGACAACTTGTTTAACCTTTACAGCATAAAGCTAAAACAAACTGTAATCACCACGGCAAAGCTAAAACAAAATGTAAGAACCATATTGTTAACATTCTATGGCAAAGTTAAAACATAAGACAATCATATTGTTAATACACTATTAATCAGGGCAGGGGTGAAACATTGACAATGATGAAACATTGCCTCAATCCGCCCAAACCTTCATGTGATCAGCAGCAGAAGTAGTACATATTGGCCCCTCTGTAGAACTATCTACCTTCATCACCTCATAACGATCCCGCCCTAATATCTTGGTTACCTTATATGGACCAAGGAACTTGGGTCTCAGCTTCATGTGAGTACCAAACTGGGTCCGCTTGATGGCCACATAGTCTCCAACTTTATACTTCATACTTTCTTTTCTCTTCCTGTTGTAAGTTTTCATATTTTCTTCCTGAATTCTATATATTTGTAATTTAGCCTTTTCTCTTAAATCTTCTCGTTCCTGGACAAAATCTTCAGTGTACTCTGCTTCTAACATGGTTAACAACTCTAAATCTTCCTTTTGTTTCATCTTGCATCCTGTAAGAAGTTCAAATGGCGACATACCAATGCTTCGCTGGAAAGTACTATTTATTGATCTCTGTACTCTACTCACCTGACGATACCACAACTTATCATCTTCTATGCACAATTTGGTGAGAATTGACACCACAATCCTATGGATACGCTCAACTTGTCCATTGCCTAGCGGTACTCCTGTAGTCACTTTAATGTGCTGAATATTCTCTGTTGTGCAATAATCAGCAAAATCATTGCTCACGAAAGCTGCACCTCTGTCTGAGATTATTCTCTGCGGATTTCCCCAAGTTTGCTGATGAATCTTTAGTCTTTCAATCACTTCCTTAGAGTTTGTGGTTTTAGTTGGGAACAACCATACAAATTTGGTGAATCCATCTACTACTGTCAGAATGTAGTTATACTGCTTTTTAGTTTCTGAAAGTGGACCAATGTGGTCGACATGCAAGGTATCCAATGGTATACTTCCCTTATCAATGCTATTAAGAAATCCCTCTTGATGTCCTGTCTTCTTCATTGCCAGTAAGCATGGGATACAAGAGGCTAATACTTCCTCTATCTTCTTATTTAAATCCTTTATATAAAAATCCTTTTTTATCAACTCTAACATTTTCTTCTTTCCAAAATGTCCATTACCATGAATACTTCTTAAAATTTCATATTCTAAACCTTTAGGTATAACCAGTAATCCCTCGGCTCCTTTATATAACAATCCATTTCGCTCATAATAGTCTAAGTACGGTTCTTGCTTTATTAGATCCAATATAGCTTTTACACCATCATCAATCTCTTGGGCTCTCCTTATCTGCTCGTAGATCTTTCTGGTAACCACTCCTACATAGGGATTACGGCTGAGAGCGTCCACATGTCTCATCTTGGTGCCAGCTCTATGCTCCACAGTATAATTATATTCCTGTAGCAACAGAACCCATCTAGCTACTCGTGTGGACAAATCTTTTTTCCTGAGTGTCATCTCAAATGCCAAACAATCTGTAACTATCTTAAATGGTATACCTAGTAAATATCTTCTAAACTTTTTAACACCTTCCACCACCGCCAGGGCTTCCAGCTCATAACTTGTATATTTTTTCTCAGCATCTGTGGTCTTCTTACTCATATAGTACACTGGGTGTAGTTGCTGGTCATTGGGGTCTCTCTGTAGTAAAATTGCTGAGAACGCCTGTTGTGAAGCATCTGTATGCATCTCAGTTACCAGACCGGGATTATAAAGTTTCAATACAGGTTGTTTTGACAATCTGTCCTTTAATATTAAAAATGCATGCTCCTGCTCTCCTGTAAAGTTGAATGGACTGTTTTTCTTCAACAGATCAGTAAGTGGCTTGGCTATAGCAGCATAGCCTTCGATAAATTTACGAAAATAGGATGTTAAACCAATAAAACTTTGAACTTGCTTGACTGTCTTTGGTGTTGGATATTTCATCACTGCTTCTACTTTGTCATTTGACGGCCTCACAGTGCCAACCTCCACTATATGACCCAAATATTCAACTCGTGTTGTGAGCAATTCACTCTTCTCCCAATTAATTATTAAACCATATTCAGCTGCCACCTGTAAAACCAGTTTTAATCTATCTAACCCTTGTTCATATGTCTCTGCTGAAATTATTATGTCATCAATAAAAATCTGTAAGAATCCTTCACACAGTAAATCTCGAAAAATTGCATTAATAAATCTGGTGAAGTAGTTAGGACATATGGCTAAACCAAACGGCGCCCTTGTTAATTCATACTGTCCGGTTTGAGTCACAAAAGAAGTAAACTTAGTACAGTCTTCTCTAATCTTCAAGTGGAAAAAAGCATCCTTCAAATCCAGCTTACTGAAAACTTTTGCTTTAGACAACCTATCAAGCTGATCGTCGATGATTGGCAATGGGAACTGGTCCTTCACCATTTTCTCATTAATCTTCCTATAGTCCACGCAAACCCGTATTTGTCCATTCTTCTTTTTAATTAACACTAGTGGACTGGCATATTCTGAAAAACTGGGTTTCACAATACCTTTACATATCCATTCTCGAACTTGAAGCTCTACCACCTCCTGCTCTGGTGCTGACAAGCGCCTGGGACGTTGCGCCACTGGTATATTGTCTTTCAGAATTATGGCCATCTCCAACGGAGCCTCCTTAACTTGACAGGGTATGTAACTGTCAACCAAAACTTGAGCAGCTGCTTGGACATCTGAAGGAATATAGTTCAGAGAACTGGAATGTACTTCTGAAAGCAAACAACTCAATAGGTCACCCTCGCCCTGAGGCACAATGTTTAAAACACCTTTATCAATAATCACTCTAGCCAAATTTAAGAAAGGTTGACCTAAAATCATCTTATACGGCATTGTGTCTCTAGGTACAATATAAAACGTTACATCATAACAAGCATCATCAAGTTTTATACAAGTATTGAATTTTCCTACCGCTATAACCTCACTACGGCCTAAACCTGTCAATGTTAGGTTTTCTTTCGTGTATAAACAGTCTTTGAGTTCAAAAAATAAATCTTCCGTCACAAGATTGAGATCACTGCCCGAATCAATTAAACTTTCGACACTTAAACCACTTATTTCGACACTTTTCACTGAGCCGCGAGCTTTGTTTACATTCAGTACAGTCTGACATTCTAAACCAACATGGCCGCCGTCGTCGTCCTCAGTGTTGCCGTCCTGCGCCAACTTCACACACATCGACTTTTCGTGTTTACTATCGCTTCTTTTACCGGGAACGCGCTCGGTTGGGTTGGTACACTGCGGCGCTACGTGACCAAATTCCCCGCACTTGAAGCATTTGACTCCTTTGGTACACGATGATGAAATATGATCTTTATCACCACATTTATAACATCTTCGATCTGGCCGTGAAACAGACTCCTTCTTATCACCACGAGCCGACGAGGAAGCTGCCGGAACCGTGTGTCGCTTGGCCGCCTTAGCAGAATTCTTTTTCATTTGCTCGTAAATGGTTAACTTTTCTTTTAAAACGGAATAGGCAGTGACACCATACAATATCGCCTTGTTACTCTCGTAATCCGTAATTCCATCCACTATGTACTGTATCGCGACATAGTCGGCGATCTTCCCCCTTTTAGCCAATTCCTTCATGATAAGCATGTACTCATAATATGACTCATCTTTATGTTTTTTCCTCGAGGACAGTAATTCATGGACTTCTTTAGAATTGATGCTGTCAGGAAACTCTTTCGCCACCGCTGCCTTTAATTCGTCAAACGTGCGATGCGTTTTTTCCGTTTTCAACCACAAGGCCGCGACGCCAGTGAGTGAGCGCCGGGCCACAATAAGAGTCTGCGTTGGTGTCCATTTCATAATCTCTGCGTGATCCTCGACATCTTGCGCCCACTTGCTAGACGTGTACACCTTATTGACGCCATCAAACTTCGGCACCAAGCCCTCGCACCACGACGCTGCCGGCACAACCACCGCCGCCGCCATATTTTCGTCTGGTTTAGTCATCTTAAATCAACTCAACTCCAAACAATCTCGCCACCGCCGCCTTCGCCACAGTTTTTCACCTCTCACCACAGTCACCACAGATATTTTGCACCTTGATCATGGGAAATTTTTTCCCACCGCCGTGCCCACGCGTCTCTTCATGCACACGCCACAACTCGATTCGCCCGATCTCTCATCTCATCCCATCCCGGACGAGCCCCCAAATTTGTGGGATTAGGGAGCGAATGAAAATCGAGCTTAGAGATATCTTACTTTATTCTTCAAATAATTTGCACGGAGCACACAATTTCGTGCTGTAGCCATCACCGCAAGTTTTTAGAGTAAGCGAGCACGCAACACATTTCCTATTTCTGCCTCACTCGGACATACGTTTGGAAACACAGTTTAGAAATGGAACGCATTTAAGACAACAGGGTTTGGATATTTTTATGGTTCCTACATTGTATGTACATAAATAAATTAAACAAAATAAAATAAAATTTTACACTTTAACAGTTTTCTTCATCACTACCCGTGATTGTGATTGAGGTGAGTGGAGCATAGCGGGACTAGAGCATAGGGGGACTAACAGATTTTTGAGTCCCATGCAATTGGGGTTGAGCCTTAAATTATTTTTTTTAAGGATGGAAAATTATCAAAGGACTCAGGGAGTGTCAGACTCGTACTGACTAAAATCCATCCGTGTGCCCTTTGCGTTCCAGGGCCGCAGTGTCTTTTTCGAACAAATTTCGCAAATGGGGATGAGCCTAGAGATACATCACCCAGGCACAAGTCCAGACTACGAACAGCTAGACTAGAGTCAAGAGCAAACCCAACTCAAATAAAAAATAAATTTAAAACAGCTGCTGAAAAATTCCAAGCCCCCAGGACCTCATGCTCAGTAAAAAGCGTTTGCAACCGCTACACCAAACGTGGCAACGAGTCTAAATGTCACAAAGCTTCAAGACCAAATATTATCTCTTTATTCAAATTGTAAATCACGGTTGCTTTTCCAATTATGAAAAATAAATAGGAAAAAACCAACCAAAAATGATAACACAGCAAAACGCAGATTAAATAATCTTCCATACGAGTATTTTGTAAATAATAGTAGCCATTTTAAGTTCAGCACACCCAGTGCAGACATAATATTAATTTAATAATATAATAAGCTGCGGTTCGTAGAACAAAGGAAAATTTTCTTACAGCTTTCGTGAAAGAAAAATAAATTAGAACTATAATAACGCTGGTCGTCATGTGAGTATACATCATTTTGACTCGCTTTACTTGCTTTGGGTACACGACATATAATGTAATACTCGTAGTATTTATACAAGTTTGTGTTACTATCTCATCTCTAGTAAGAAAATGATGATTGGTATATTCATGTATCAACATAGTACAGCTTTATTAGCATAAACGACAACGCGGCAGGCCCAGAAAGAGATGGCAAGACGAGCTGGACTCCTTCTCAAAGGACTGGCCCAAAAGTGCAGAAGACCAAGGAAAGTGGAGGGAGGGAAGGGAGTTGGCCTTTGCCCTACAGTGGGATGAGTACAGGCTCATAATAAAATACAACATAATATAGCTTAAAACTGAGGAACTCGTGGCTAGATAATAACAGCCGCACGGGTCGATCTTCAAGGTTAAGCAACGCTTGCCAAGGTTGGTCTGTGGATGGGTGACCATCTTAACATACCGAGTTTCCTCCGTGCCTCGGAAAGCACGTTAAGTCGTTGGTCCCAGCTGTCATTTGTGGATCTTTAGCAGTCGTTACGGATAGTCTTGCCATGAAGTACCGTGTTACCCAGTTAATGGGTTGTGGAGGTCTGGTAGGCAGCCGTTCTTCGTAAAATACTGGTATTAAGCTAAATCCAGTTTGACTGGACGCCGACCCCAATATAGCTGGAAAAAGGCTAGGCAGATGAATATATCTTAAAACTATATGCCATTTATATGTGGCATTTAATTCGACTTTCAAAAGTAAAACGGTTTTCATAATATATTAAACTGTTTTTTTGAAGATTTGTTTTTTTGTCGTTTAGCTTATCAAATGTTATACGTGAAATGATAGAATAAAGAACATGTTTTATTTAAGCGATAGTCTAGGCTGTGTCAGGCTTTAATTTATTTTAATTTATGGTTAATTTTTGTACAAAATGCCTTGACCTCAAAACTTAGGCACAACCTCTGAGCGACTTACACACAGTTCTGGCCCTTAACATACCCCATAACCCAATCTTTCTGAAAAACCATAAAATAATATCGAGCTATCAAAAAAAGGCGAAGATTCTCCCTCACTCGTACAAAAACGTTGTGCGTCGGAAAAGTAAACGATTTCAATAAATATGATTATCCAGTTCAATTTTTCGATTGAATCAGTTGACTGTATTCCAGGCGTCATTGTGTATTGCAATCATGGTTCATTGTAGCGAAAACTTCAGTTTCAATTTTCGTCATAAATGTTCGTAGGTACGACTTATAAAATTGAGAACATTGGTGTTACTTGTATCAGTTTTGTTTGTATTTTTTCTGTTTCCTCCTGAAAATTTTATGATTTATTCACTCATAAATGGAGTATTATATTTCATGTTACACCAAATTTAACTTTGTACAAGTGCTCATCATCTGCCTAGCCTTTTCCCAACTATATTGAAGTCGGCTCCCAGTCAAACCGGATTCAGCTGAATACCAGTATTTTACGTGGAACGGTTGTATTTTTGTACAAGTGTTGTTAAGTTTTAATCGATTTACTTTTAAGGTGGATGCTCCAGGGTAGCCCGCGAAATTCAAATATTTTTATGTTTTTTGCAATTTGCCGGTCAGTGTGAAGCTGTATGTGGACCAAATGCGATCCGCGACCGTAACGCGTATTTATCTAAAGAATTATAACCATTTTAATCATCAATATAGCCCTCTAAGTTCATGTAATTCGAAAGAATGAATATTTCAGAAATATTCATTCTTTCGAACTACATGGTTTCGTGGCTCGAGAAGCGAGAGAGATAGTACAATATTATATCTCTTGTCTTCTCCTCTTTAATTTTTTCTTTTTCTTCTTCTTATCGTGTGGGCAGTGAGGTCTATCGAACTCTCATCTTATGTATTCTTTAATAAAGTGGTTTGCTAAGAAGAAAAAGTGGAAGCTGATAATTTAGAGCCACTCAGCCTCAATTTCTGCTTTGTCTAGAAGTGGGTTCAACTGTTTATTTATTTATTTATTTATGTACACACAATATACTTAAAACACGAAAATTTATACAGTGAGAAGAGCACAAAGGTACTGCTTATTTCATAAGAAATTTCTTCCAGCAGACCTGCGAAAGGAGAGTGGGACAAGATACTGTTGTGACAGTGTCTGTCAGTTTTTAGTTCTAGGTATGCCAAATTGTCATTTACGTTCGAGAATAGGGGAGAGGTTCCCTATTCCTGAACTTAAAAATGGATCGAATTCAAGTTCCAATAATATCATCTCACTGACAAGAAGTGTCAAAAACCTTGTCAAAACGTAGAGGAATAGAGGGTGTTTATGGGTGCGTCTCTGGTATTATTCTATATGCCAATTCTCGTTCGCATTTGCATTTCATTCGGAATCTGTCAAAAATATATAAAAAACTAGTTGACCCACGCAACTTCGTCTGCGTCACAATTTTCATTACTGCTCCACTCCTATTGGCCTTAGCGTGATGATATATAGCCTATAACCTTCCTCGATAAATAGACTATCTAACTCTGAAAATATTTTCAAATCGAACCAGTAGTCCCTGAGATTAGCGCATTCAAGCAAATAAATTCAAATTCAAAGCATTTTATTTCAAATAAACCATTCACAGGCACTTTTGAAACGTCAAGGTCGGTCAGTCAAAAACATGGAAGATATTTGCACGTTCCAAAGCGTAGATCTCTATGGAGAAGAACGTGCGAGAAACTCCACGGACACTCTTTTAAATCATGTTCTGTTTTACAAAATTCCAAGTTACATATACTTGTTGCTTCTGCATGTGAGGACAATGCAAAGGAAAAAAAAGGGCTTATTATAAGAATTTAAAATATAAAGATTAAAGTAAGCCAATGGCAGTTAAGAGATGACCAGTCACAACTGACGGCGCCTGTTCACGAACATGACGCGTGTATCGGCACCTTTCAGCTCAACCATTTCGAAGGGAACCGAATGATCAAACCCACGCGCCGCCATCAGCAAGACATTTGAGTGAGCATGACATGCTCTCAACCACCATGCTCGTTTATGTCCAACAAGCAAAACTATAACTACTCACATAAAATATAAATGGTTTCATGGTACTCACATTTACTTAATAAAGACAACGATTAAAATCTTACATCAAAAAGAATAAATAAGTAATTATAATAATAATATAATTTGTATGTATATAAGAATAAATAAACGAAATAATGTAAGTACTTCTAAAAAAAAAAAGGAGCGAGCATCTCTTCCAAATATAAAAACCTAAAAAGTGGACCTAAGCAGCTGTGACTGTGGAGCAGGACCAGCATTTAGCCAAGCGTTTTTATCGTGGATATAATCTTCCAGTTTATAATACGCTTGCCTACAAACAAACAAACAAACTCTTATAGATATAGATTAGTAAAAGTAGTAGAAACTCGTATAGATATAGATTAGTATAGATAAGGATTGCTTGACAGATTACGAATGAAATGCGAATGAATGTAAATAGAATTGGCCCTCTGGTCAGTAAAAATAATTTCGACATTAATTTCCTCGTTCCTTCATCTTTTTCCTCATACATGTCCTCATCTATTTATAATCCCCACGTCCGCCCAGGCCCACGACGTGGCCCGTGGGCGGCTTATGGTCCACAAAACATCAGCCCCTGACCTTTGGCTGTAATGTTGTAACGTTATATTGTTTGCTTGCAGCCATATCTCTTGGTGACATGTGCGTCATTGTATTTTGTGAGAGAAATTTTATTCATGTAGTTTTTCTTGCGGTTTGAGTAAGTACTCACATATAACCTCCTATAACTGGATTATTTGACTAATACCAAGCTACTAGGGATACAAAAGGGGATATGCATATCGGTTTCAGGATTCGGTACCCAAAGGGTAACCAACAGAACCCTATTACTAAGACTCCGCTCCATTCAGGACAGCTTCGTGTATTTATTTAATATGAAGAAATGTATGTGAATCAATAACCGTTGTTGCACATTTATCTGGCGCCTAATGCAGCAGAAAACATAAAAACTACTATTTACGTACAACAGCTTGATCAATCATCGTTAACGTTCACAATTCTCCAGTATATCTGCTAATGTATCGCCCGTTTGCCCAGCGTGTAATAAAGAGTTAGCCAGCAATCATTTGTAAACACCATGTAGTTTGCGTGCTGCATTCAGACATTAGGCAAATGGCTTCCATTTGTGACCACTTAGTGCTACAATCGTTTGATGGCTTGTTATTGTGAAACTATGACTTTATGAGTAATGGCTGTTATTGTAAGATGTTATGATTTCGTTGACAGTTTAATAGTTTTGTCCGCGACTTCGTACGCGCATTTCCCGTTACCGTTGAGATTTCGGGAAATTCTCTCTTAGTGTTCTCCTACACTTTTCAAGGAACCTACATGCCGAATTTCAGCTATCTACGACCAGTAGTTATGCCTGTGCGTTGTCTGTCATTCACGGAAGAATTTTATATAAGAATTTTATATTATTAGGATGTAACAAGAAACCTTACTTCTTAGCTCGCTATGATTAGGAATTAACTCTGAAACGGTCGGTATTCAATATGATACTGATTTATCCCCTTGATGCATAATTAAATATTTTTAAAGGTAGGCGTGATGGAAAAGCCGTTTCTTGCACGGTTTTAATGGTTCAAGCAAGGCCCATTTCTAAACAGCTAATGCTCTAACACCACAGTGTTAACCTCACATGGTTAACTTAGAAACAATATCAACGCACCCTTTTCCTTTTCGTGTCGATTGACTCAAATTCATTTTTATCCGAACAGTATTGAGCAAACTGTACAGTGTAACAGTACTCTATCTTTGGCCTCGTTTAAATCTTGGATGGACCCTTAAATACAGTTGACGCGGTTCAACATTCCACGAGCCAAGTCTGGCGTGTACTCGAATGCCTAAAAATACCCAAATTATCATGTTTATTTGACGCCAAACGTTCAAAATACCTCTGTGGAGGATTCTTTTACTGAATAATTCATGTTTGAGTATATTTTTGTGAAACTAGATTCAAGGACTCTTTTATATACCTGAGGTCCAATTCTGCTATTTTTAAAGCAACGTTTGCATTCATTTCGCAGTCACAATCTGTTAAAAAAGACTCTTTCTTTCTTTCTAACAGTGCGTATCTCCAAAAAACTTAAAGGTTAAGCAACGCTTGCCAAGGTTGGTCTATGGATAGGTGACCATCTTAACATACCCAGTTACCTCCGTGCCTCGGAAAGCACGTTAAACCGTTGGTCCCGGCTGTCATTTGTAGATCTTTGGCAGTCGTTACGGATTGTCAGAAGCCAGTAAATCTGAATCCAGTCTTGCCAAGAAGTACCGTGTTACCCAGTTAATGGGTTGCGGAGGTCTGGTAGGCAGCCGCTCCACGTAAAAAACTGGTATTCAGCTGAATCCGGTTTGACTGGAAGGCGACCCCAATATAGTTGGGAAAAAGCTAGGCAGATGATGGTGACCAAATGTTTAAAAGACAGTAGAATGGTTCGCTTCGTTTCATGATTTTGAAAGTACCTTAACCATACCATTTTATAGTACTTTGGACTTAATAGTATTTTGTTTCCTTTTTAGATTCACTGACACTAGTAAACATGTCGAAGAAAGCTTGGGTGAAGTGATCACGAATGAGCTGTCATTCTATATTGATTACACGGATTGACAGCTCATGCTTGATTACATGTACATACAGAAGTGCACTACAGGATATGGAATAGTATTCACCTTAAGGTATGCTTACATGGGAAATATTTTAAGCAATTATTGCTCGGCAACACATGTGGATTAATCTGGAGCAATAATAAGTGGAGCAATCTAACACGGAATTTTTAGAACAATTTTTGTTCAGCAACACAATTAGATCAATCTGGAGCAATCTGCAGCAACTTCAATAAAATGTGATTGTTTTTAAATATAGATAATCGTATCACTGAAAGAAATTTTAGTTTTACTGAGCCCTTTTTGAACTTGTATGTTTAATTTGTTTAGTACCTGTACATACATGGAGTGAATTTCTTAATAGAACAAAGTGTAATTTAAAAGTTCCCTTTGAATTTGTGCTTAGGTAAAAGGTTCTGACGAATCGTTTTAATCAACAGTAGGTACTTAACTTTGATTGCCAATTTAGCCCTAAACTGGTAACTTACTTAAACTGAAAATCTACAACGGTGTTAGCTACATTTACACACGAATTTTAATTTAAGCCCGTGGGTAGGTTTAATATTTGGTAAAAGAGTTTGACTAGTGCATAAAAAAAATATATATTTTACTAGTGCATTGAGGAGCTCGTGGCTAAAGAAAAACAGCCGCACAGGTCGATCTTCAAGGTTAAGCAACACTTGCCAAGGTTGGTCTGTGGATGGGTGACCATCTTAACATACCGAGTTTCCTTCGTGCCTCGGAAAGCACGTTAAGCTGCCAACAGCTTAACGTGCTTTCCTTTTTCTTTCCGTGCTACAAATGACAGCCGGGACCAATCCCGGCTGTCATTTGTAGAACTTTGGCAGTCGTTACGGATTGTCAGAAGCCAATAAATCTGACTCCAGTCTTGCCAAGAAATACCGTGTTGTTACCCATTTAATGGGTTGTGGAGGTCTGGTAGGCGGCCGCTTCACGTAAAATATTGGTATTCAGCTGAATCCGGGTTGACTGGAAGCCGACCCCAATATAGTTGGGAGAAGGCTAGGCAGATGATGAGTTTTTACTAGTGCATTGAACAATAAATACATAGGCGACTTCTACATAAAATGTACATGAATAAAATAATTTTAAGAAAAATAAATAAAATCGGAACAAAGTAATAGAAAATAATTCTTCTAGATTCTTGTAACGTAAAATGTCGTTTGTACAAATTTTTGATCAAAGAACTAAATGTAATGATTTTTTTTTAATAAAGTACAAAGAAGTACTTGTAATTAATCATAATGAAACGCTAATCTGATGTGACATGACGACATCCGATTAGCAGTATTGTTGTCGTTTAGATGTTTTCAACAGATTTTGTGTGTTTTTCTATTGACAAATCTAATAAAGAATCCAGCCTAATACTGACGTCAAAAAAGTAAAAAGTTCGCTAACAATTCATACATAACCTTTTCATGACCTACAAAACTTACCGCTTATTCCCCAATATAACCAAATATCCTGACACAGAAAACAGCTTTGCCACAATATATAATTCAGAAAGGTATTATTGGACCTGCGGCCTTTCACTGACCAGTCAACGCCCTTTCGTCAGCCATTTTTTATTATTTTATTTGCTTAGTCTATGCTCGCGGTTTTTTTGGCTGCCGTGGAAATTGGGAAAAATTTAAGTCATAAAATCTTTTTTGAGAAAATAATTGGTAAAATTGACCTAATACTTATCTTTGTGAGGAGCTCGTGGCTAAAGAATAACAGCCGCACAGATCGATCTTCAAGGTTAAGCAACGCTTGAAAGGTTGGTCTGTGAATGGGTGGACCATCTTAACATACCGATTTTCCTCCGTGCCTCGGAAAGCACGTTAAGCTGTTGGTCCCGGCTGTCATTTGTAGAACTTTGGCAGTCGTTACGGATTGTCAGAAGCCAGTAAATCTGACTTCGGTCTTGCCCAAGAAATACCGTGTTACCCATTTAATGGGTTGTGGAGGTCTGGTAGGTAGCCGCTCCACGTAAAACACTGGTATTCAGCTGAATCCGGTTTGACTGGAAGCCGACCCCAATAAAGTTGGGAAAAGGCTAGGCAGATGATGACTTATATTTGTAAAAACTTTATACTCGATTCTCAGTTTGCATATAAAAAGGTACTATTAAAATAGACAAATTTCAACACAGCGTTCAGTAAACCAAAGATAAATTCAATTCTCTTGAGTTGAAGTAATAAATTGCGTAGCGTACAATAAGATGTGTTTATTACTCATCTTATTTACAATCGTGTTTCTCTTTTTTTTTACCATTGTCCATTTTTTTTTATTTGAAATGGGTTTGTTCTTGACTCTAGTCTAGATCGGAGATGACAAACACAAACTCTACGATTTAGTGGGCTGAATGATTTCTAAAAGGTGGTCCATCTCTTGAAAATTGTTTATAGTGGTACAAAAATCTCTTTATTATTTATTTTTTGGTATGCGTCATGCTTGGCGCAAATAAACGCTTTTTCTTTCTTTCTTTATTTTCTTTCTTTCTTAATATGTTATTTAATGCCTTGCATAATACTCTTCCGAAATCCTAAATCTAGACAATGACTGTTCGTATATATATATATATTATCTTAGAGATTTTATCTAGCGACAACATTTTACTTCCCGACATACGCGAACGAAGTCGCGGGCTACAGCTAGTGTTTTATAATCCAGGACTTGGTCTACCCGTGGTCCAAATGTTATCCAAATCCATGCAGCTGTAATACGTGTTCAATGAACAAACTTACCACATTCTTATATTAGTAGGAGTTTCCGTGGCTTTGCAGGAATGCTCGAGCTTACACATAATTAGAAAACGGTATGAAAATATTTTCTCGTACAAAGAAAAGTTTATGAATAAAACATTGTTTTTATTTTCAGTTCGCTTTATAGTATGGTATCACGCTTGAGTTCATTGACTTTGTTAATCGTGATGTACTCGATTCTTATACAGACAGAATTATGCTGTATGTGTCCCGACTACATCACTCCACGAAGGTTGAGGAGATCGTGGAGTACATGAAGGTGAAGACCAACTGGACCTTGAGGGTCGAGAAGCTGGAGCCGCGTCACAACACCAACTTCAAGTCGTTTGTGGTGCGGGTTCCGACACAACATCTTGACAGATTCCTGAAGGAAGAGTTTTGGCCGAAGGGTGTAGTCTACCGACGTTTTCGTAGTAGGCTACGCGACACCGCGCAGCGTAACACGACGTCGTCACTTCGTGTGTCTTAGTTTATATTTAATATGTATTAGTTTATTTTTATTTTAATGTTTTGTTGTGTATTGTATTTGTATGGGCCAGTGTTGCCTGAAATAAAGGAATAATAATAATAATTATCGGTACAACATTTTATTCTTATATTAGTTGACCTGCGCAACCTCGTTTGCGTCACAATTTTAATTACTGCTGCGCTACTATCGGCCTTAGCGTGATGATATATAACCTATAGTCTTCATCGATAAATGGGCTATCTAACACTGAAAGATTTTTTAAATCGGACCAGTAGTTCCTGAGATTAGCGCGTTCAAGTAAACAAACAAACTCTTCAGCTTTATATATTAGTATATAGATACTTTTTGAAGAAATGAAAGCTTTTTCGATAAAAATCGGTTTTAGGGTTAGTTACTTTCGTCTTTGCACTCTACAGTTTCAGAGTGTAGAAAGTACTACTTTTATGCATTAACAAAAACTTTTCAGCCCATAATCTCCGATTGCTGACTATAATCTCGGTCTTGGTCCATGGTATTGACTGCTTCTAAATCCTTGTAATCAGAGGAGATTCCCATACAATTCAAAAAAGAAGAAGGGAATATTTTACAGCTACGATATTTTTTGGACACATTAATATTAAATAAACTTTGTGAAGAGAGAATAAACGATAAATTATTTACTTGTATTATGTCCAATATTTTTTTATAATTTGCTGCACTAGCGGTTGCAACACTTGCAACGTGAAAAAAAAACTGGCCAAGTGCGAGTCGGACTTGCACACGAATACACATTATTAATATTTATTGTCAGAGCGCCAATGGGAACACACAATCTGTGAAAATTTCTACTATCTAGATAAAGTCGAGAAGTAAATCTTCTCTTCTAAAAATGATCTTGAGATACAGCCCGTTGACAGAGAGACGTATAGACGGATGAACAGTGTAGGCTTATGTGTGGGTTTGATGTTTTCTGTGTTGCATTTTATACGTTTTATGTATTTTTTTTTATGTTTGTGTATATGAGTCTCCGTTACTCGAAATAAATAAATATAATTTAATTTAATTTAGTAATAGGGTTCCGTTGATTACCCTTTGTGTACGGAACCCGTAAAAAACATCAACAATTATATTATTTCAAAATTGCACGCACATTTTAATTGGGATGATGATGTAAATAATTATGTAGGTTTAAGATGTGTGAAAAAGCTCTTCACGATTTCGCCACAGTATAAGTAACTAATCCAAATGATTATTAAAATGTTCCGAGCTGGTTTAACAAGGAAATAATGTTCACGATTATACCTCGAGGGCAAAAGAGGAATAAATGAATTGGAAATTCCGCAACATTAAAAATGTAAAACTTAACGTTGGCTACTAATGGATGGTGCTGAAAATGATAATATTCAAATGATATTTTCACACAATGACGGTGAAACGGTAATGGTGCACGGGAAAACTTTCCTTTCGGAAAATGGACGCCATTTTGATATTTTATGAGTTAACTTTTCAAACGTTTTGTAACTTCATAAATTTTTTAGCTTCTACAAACACATGTTTGGCCTTTTTGTCATGGAGGTAAGCAGAAAACTCATATTCTCTATTGAAACAGACCTACTTCTTATATGTTTTTTTTTTATGGAGGAAAGGGCTAGCTCTTAACCTCAATCACGCCTGGTGGAAAGCGATGGATGAGGTCTATGATAGAGCGAGCGTGCCCATTTATAATTATTAAATTCGACCAGAATTGTTCTCAAAACGGTCAATACAATCATTGTCTCCGACTTTTTAGGGTTCCGTACCCAAAGGGTAATCAACGAAACCCTATTACTAAGCCTCCGCTGTCGGTCCATCCACCCGTCTGTCTGTCAGCGGGCTGCAGGTATCTCATGAACCGAAATAGGCGAACAGTTGAAATTTTCACAGAGTATGTATTTCTATTGCCGATATAACAACAACTAATAAACATTAAATTAAAAAATACAGAGCCTTCGACACGAAAAAAGTGTTTCTTTTTCGGTTTATGGTATGGAGAAGTCCGACTCGCACTTGGCCGGTATTTTTTTCATTATACTTAAAAAACAAAACAATAACAACACCTAACTCATATCAATCTAACGAAATATTCAGCCATTGCCGTGGAAGGTAACAAAGTGAATTATATCGTCTCATACATTATGTATGGTCGCAATCCGATTGAATTGCTATTTTACGAGATAAACAACACGTTTCTGCTCGGCTAACTTCGGGGAATTTCGCGAAATTTCGGGAATTCAGGAGGACGTTGTTGTTGAAAGCATTTTTATGGTTGATTGGTTTAGCTTGAAGTAGGCAACTGGGCTAAAGGATATTGCCTTCAATGTATGCGAAAACCTACATATATGTTCACATAAGTAGATTAATACAATTACTTTCTGTGGTAGACGCCAGAAAAATATGCAATGACGGCCATTGATTTGCATACAGTTATTGACTCTCATAGTATCAAAAACAGCAGAAATCTATGCTTACTAATATATAAAGCTCAAGAGTTTGTTTGTTTGCTTGAACGCGATAATCTCAGGATCTCCTGGTCCCATTTGAAAATTTTTTTCAGTGTTGGATAGCCCATTTATCGAGGAAGGTATATCATTACGCTAAGACCAATAGGAGCGGAGCAGTAATGAAAATTGTGACGCAGACGAAGTTGCGCGGGTCAACTAGTAAATACATGAAGCTGTCCTGAATCGACTTCTTTCGTTATCCTTTCTGGTCTCTAGTAATGAGAAACGGTTCATAATTTATTGTTAGGGTATGAAGAGATATGAGGGAAAGGTGCCAGGCGCCTGATAGTTATAAACTGAAACGTACGTGCACTATAACAGAAGGTAGCCAAAAGTCCAATATACAAATTACAAAAAAAAAACTATCCGTCTGGGTTTGGTTTCCGCACGTAGACCTGATGTTGGACCATTTTACGTCCAACATTGTCTATTGTATAATGTCGAGCAAGCATGCAGAGCATAATGGTCAAACGCGTGCCTATCAATGGTAAAAACAAAATATAATAATAATTATTTGGTCACACTGAAACTAACCGAGATCAAGAAAAAGAAAGAAAGAAAGAAAAATGTTTATTTGGGACTCGCACAAAACAGACAGATTTAAATTTAATTAAAACTAAGTAACACACACACACACACACACACACACACACACACACAGTACACGCACACACACACACACAGTACACACACACACACACACACACACACACACAGTACACACACACACACACAGTATTACTAAGTCTATAAACATTTTAGTATGTGCGAGGCCAAAAAGGCCAAACGGCAATAAAGTAGGTAAAATAATCACGCAAGCAAACAATTCTTGGAGTTTGCTTGCGTGATCGAATCAGGAATGATGATATCCTTTAGAGAACCAACGTTATCGACATAGCCCGAAGGACCGCCAAACTAAAAAGGGCAGTGGGCAGGGCACATTGCTCGCAGAACAGATGGTCGATGGGGCCGAAAAGTTTTGGAGTGGCGTACCGGAAGAAGCAACGTTGGAAGGCCTCCCGCTAGGTGGACCGATGAAGGTGAAGGTCGCGGGTAGCCAATGGATGCGAGACGCACAGGACCGGTCTTTGTGGCTTGCGAAAGCGTATGTCCAGTTGTGGACGTCTTTCGATATGATGATGATGATTGAAATTAACGTTTATTCCTTTTTTTTCAATTACCTAGTGTATTAAAGGCATTCTGTTTCTTCTTTTCTCGTAATCCTATGTTCACTTTAATGACTCCAACGAGTCTCTCCGCTCTTCATTAGCAATTCTCAATAGCAGCCCGCAGACAGGCTTATGGACTCAACTACACCTCTCAACACCTCGGGGACAGCAGGCGTGAAGTTATGTAACGGGTCTTCCCAAGAGGACCATTAAAAGCTTCCTTGCAGTAGCACATACGGACCCATTCATCGTCAAAGAGCCCTAAGTTAAACGTGATTAATTACTAAAAACGACGTTAGGTCGTTAGTGGTACGGTAACTTATTCATTAACACTGGCCACAAACTAATTGCTGTTAACTAAGTAATTGTTAAGTTACAAGTAAGTGTGCGACTCTGAAATGTTTACATAGAGGCAATTTAACTTGTTGTTTGATTTCTTTTTAGGGTTCCGTACCCAGAGGGTAACCAACGGAACCCTATTAATAGAACTCTGCTGTCCGTCGTCCGTCCGTCTGTCTGTCAGCAAGCTGTATCTCAAGAACCTAGTAGACCTGTTGAAATTTTCATGGAGTGTGTATTTCTTTTGCCGCTATAACAACAACTAATAAAAATAAAATTAAAGGGGTTCCCATATAAAAAACGTGTTTTTTCAGTGAATGGTACGGAACCCTTCATGTGCGAGTTCGTCTCGCACTTGGCCGGTTTTTATTTATGTAGTTAACATTAGGGGCCTATTTAATATAACCACCAAGCAACAAGAGATACCTAATTCGTCAATTTTGTAGTTTTAATCATACAGCTTTTGATTAATATGTCGCATTGTCAGTATAATTATAGAAAATGTTTAAAATAATGTAGCAGGTATAATCTCAAAAATGTAAACCGCAATTTCTACCTTCATAACCTCGCCCCCCCATTGAGGCGGGTTATGCACTCTGCCACTAGTGTGTGTGGGTTTGTTAGACCTTGCTGCCCACAAGATAAGAAGAAAAAAAGTGTCTAGTACATACATGTCTAAGGAGTTGAATCGCAGGAGTTCTTAACTCAAGAATGAATAGGTTACGTTTAGGCAAGCGTGCTTCACCGTCGACCACATCATCATTAACCTTCAAGTGGAAAAGTTAGTGGACAAACGTTTATTAATAACGACAAAAACTCAATTTCCTTTAAACTAGATGGTAGATATTTCAAAAAACCTTTCTATTACACTGAATAACTTAGTTCACATGACGTACGAGAGTATGTTTTAGTGTTACTTTTAGTGTTTTAGTGTTTTAGTGTTACTTAGGAGCTCGTGGCTAAATAATAACAGCCGCACAGGTCAATCTTGAAGGTTAAGCAACGCTTGCCAAGGTTGGTCTGTGGATGGGTGACCATCCTAACATACCAAGTTTCCTCCGTGCCTCGGAAAGCACGTTAAGCCGTTGGTCCCGGCTGTCATTTGTAGATCTTTGGCAGTCGTTACGGATTCTCAGAAGCCAGTAAATCTGACTCCAGTCTTGCCAAGAAGTACCTTGTTACCCAGTTAATGGGTTGTGGAGGTCTGGTAGGCAGCCGCTCCACGTAATACACAGGTATTCAGCTGAATCCGGTTTGACTGGAAACCGACCCCAATATATAGTTGGGAAAAGGCTAGGCAGATGAACTTAGTTCACATGACGAATTAATCATTATTTCACTGCTGAATATAACGATGACTTATCACAATACTATCGCTCACACAATAAATCACCAATCCATATTTCCAACCATAGACAGACTGATAAATAAATGATGACACATCACTCTATCGCAGACCCACGTTTTTGCGTCAAAGTATCCATTGATTTGTCAAGTCGCGATTCTTTTGCGTCCAAGCCGATTTATATGTAATGACTTGGATATTTCATCTTTTTTGCCGAATATTATATCAAAGATAAAACTGTCGTTCTTTGGAGGTTATGATACAGTGAATTCAGACGAGCTCGTGGCTAGATGATAACAGCCCCACGGGTCGATCTTTAAGGTTAAGCAACGCTTGCCAAGGTTGGTCTGGAAATGGGTGAACATCTTAACATACCGAGATTTCTCCGTGCCTCGTAAAGCACGTTAAGCCGTTGGTCCCGGCTGTCATCTGTAGATCTTTGGCAGTCGTTACGGATAGTCAGAAGCCAGTAAATCTGACTCCAGTCTTGCCGTGAAGTACTGTGTTACCCAGTTAATGGGTTGTGGAGGTCTGGTAGGCAGCCGCTCCTAGTAAAATACTGGTATTCAGCTTAATCTGGCCTGACTGGAAGCCAACCCCAATATGTTGGAAAAAGGCTAGGCAGATGATGATACAGTGAATTCAGACGAGACGAAACTGAAACTAAGCTGTATTTACTAATATTATAAACTTGTCGAGTTCTTTGGTTTGTTTGTTTGAACGCGCTAATTTCAGGGACTACTGGTTCGAATTAAAAAATTGTTTTAGTGTTGGATATCCCATTTATCGAGGAAAGCCATCGGCATATATTCTCTTGCTACAACCAACCAAAGAGGAGCATTAATACAAAATGTGACGCAGACGAAGTAGCGCCGGTCAGCTAGTTAAGCTTACTGGGCTTACTTGTTTTTAGATAAAACTCTAGAGCTTTGCTATTTTTAACCTGACAGTCATCGTCGGCACACGTGTGTGCCATTGGGAGTCAACGGAAATGAACGCTTAATGGCATCCCACATGCCATACCAAATCACGCAGTTTAAACTTCTTATTTTGAAAATAAGGTAGTGTTTAATATCCTATGGCCCCCGATCGACCAAAAAACATGGCAGCCGCCGATTTATTGCAATAAATCTATTCAATTTTTGTAGCGTCGCAACGGCTATTGCGTCCAGATGAACACAGGTTTAATTAAAAACAGGTATGCCAGTGTCTTTGTCACACACACGTGATGTTAACTTCGCTCTTTTGTGTTTTTTAAAGTCGACCACTGATCATAATACTCATCCCAGATATATGTATAATGACATTTTCTTTTAGTACAAGTAATATAGGTTTTACTTTTTGATTATTCCATACTCTTTATATATATTGGTAATTATTTTAAAATTACTTATTTGTGTGCTTTATGCAGCACATAATTAATTAATTTTAACTGAATTTATCTGTCACGTTTCCGAGATATTTCATCGTAAACATTATCTGTCTGTTTACGATGAAATATCTCGGAAACGTGGCACTTTAGGGCACCATGCTCATGAAAGAAAATCAAAATGGCGTCGAGGGGACAGGGACCCGTTCTGTTAACAAACAGAACAGACCTTCCCGTTTATCTCCCAGCATTAGGAAGCGTACACGTTAATTACTATCAAATCTATCTTATTCTTTTGCTTACACTTTAAAAGCAACGTAAACAACAATTTACAACACATATAACTCCATAAAAAACCCCATATAAAGCTATGAACGTCACGTATTGACGCGCGTACAAGATAAGTCACCCCACAATTACCACTCAAGGGAGATACCATATTCATAGATTTACAACACCATCAACAGCACTAATATATTATGAACACCATAATAATAGAGATAAGTATATCATAAATGGATAGGCGGGATTAGATAGATTAAAAGTAGTTTGTTGCATAAATGAAACACGTGGCTAGTCCGTATATGGTGGTCAATATATGTTTTACGGTGGGAAATGTTCAAGGTTAGGTGGTGACGCCACTATGGTGTTTATGGGGTGGAAACAGATCGTTATTATATGTTAAGTAGCTATGTATGGGATAGTAATATTGCTTCATGCTGCAAGATTCTATTAGAAGTTTAGAACAGCGAACGAAGTATAGCAAAAGGTAGAAATAATCAAGATTTTTGCTGAAAGTAGTGTTAGCTACTATCGTTTGCTTATATTACAATTTAGCAACTCGTATCGGCTTCGCACGGAGCGCACAAACCTTTCTCGTATATAGCTGCTCTTCCTATCAGTGAAAACCATTTTATAATCTGTTGCGTGAGTTTAGTAGAAAGTGGTGAAACAGACAGCAGACAGCGATATTGATTTCCTATTTAGATAAGAGAAAAAAAGAAAGGAAGAAAATTTCGTTTTGTTTCCCGTAAAACAGCACAATTCAAAGCAATCGACAAGACTGAATAGGTTATTTCTTGGCAAGCTTTTTCTCTGCCATGGTTACGAAATTCGTTCGAAAGATTCACCGCGACCCTGGAACGCAAAGAACGCTAAGAGGAATACGGATGGGTTTTAGTCAGTAAGAGTCTGACACTCCCTTCTGCTCTGCCCAGATGGAGTCATTTGATGGTATCCCATCCTTAATAAAAAAGGCAAACTTGTTATATATAGCTAAGAAGCAAACGTACTCCATAGCCGACCACATTCATTGCTTTCCATCAGGTGAGATTGTGGTGAAATGCGAGCCTATAAAAAAATAACAGAATTTAAAAAGCTGCGTTACACTTTGACAGCAATAAAAGCAACAGATTACTCCAACACCACTAGGCCCATACTTTTGAAACCGAAAACAAAATCTATCCTGACCTGCCCACTATCTAACACAGTCTCTCCATACCAAACTACTTCTTTCTCACTACAACAAACACAAACGACGTCGAATCCAAGTTCTAAAACAAAAGACGAGTATACAAAATGGCTGTCATGACGCTGACGCTCACAAAACGCGTCAGTTATACCTACGCCAAAGTGAACGTGATCAAAGAGACTGACGTACAAGGAGTGACTGACATTCTTGGGATGTCAATAGTGATGTCTAGGGTAAATGCGAGTATTAGTAGGTTAGTCAAGTTTTGAGACCAATTTTGGCTTCTAACACTATTGTGTAGGTAAAAATTAACATAATAATAGCGTAAACTTACAATGCAATTGTTTACTCATGAATAACTTACATAACGTAGAATTCAAGATGCGTTCTAGCAAACTAGGGAGCTAGACAACGTGGGTAGAATATATCAGCGACTACTATGTTGAAATATATCAAAATGTATGGGAATTAAATGTGCTACCAACAATTCAAGTTGTTATCATAAACATTTTTGAACCCGACAATCGTTATTGCTGAAAGAATGTTCAAAAAGAGCCCATTGGGAGTTGGATATTTCGTACTCAAATTCTAATTCAATGCATTTAGAAATTTTTCCTCCGATTCGAAGTCGTTAATGATAGGATTAACGGCGATTAAAAAAAGGCGTAGTGAAATGTTACAGATATCTAAATAATCCGGAAACTCTAATATTGATATTGGAGTTTTCGGATTACCAACTTTGTCACAACTCAATCGACACATACCTGCAAAAGCTTTGATACAAAATATTGAATAGCAGCGCCAAAAATGGCAGTTCCAATCAATAACTGAACAAAGCTCCCACAGTTTATACAAAAGCCATAGAATCACGCTTTGATATCGCCGTCATGAATGGCACGCCACAGAATGCGTGTCAACGTACTCGATCCATTGACAGTCGCGTGACAACGTCAGACATACATTTCATTAAAAGCAGCACAGTTACTAACTACTAGAAAAACAGAAATTACTATAGAAGTTCCACAATACAAAAACTGTTATTTAACTTGAACCTCTAGATGAGTGACATCCTCTCAGCGGTAACTTGGCAAAGACAATTGCCGTAACATCAAAATGAATTTCATTGACAAAGGTTGTTGACACAACTATTGAAATACTTTGTGAGATCAGCGGGTCTGAAAACGTCACATTAGTAGAATCGGCCAGCAATTCAAGCTTCCCGAAACTGTCAAATTTTCCCAATCAACCTTGAACCTAATGACTATTCTACTAAAGTTGTATTTTTAGACCCGCTGTCCTTCATATCTTAGCATTTCAACAATTTCATTTGGTACCAGAATGGCACTTTCTCTAGAGCCTCTAGATACAACAGCAAATAACATAGTTGAAGAATAGGATAGAAAATAAACATGACAAATAAAATTACACTGAACTTTCTCATACGAAAAGGGTTGCCAACTCAATATTAATTGCTGTGCATTAGACACCAATTTCATTTAAAATACTGGTTAATTGCAATTTTAATTTGTCCAACTTAAAGAGAAATGCCTATCCGGTGCTGTCTCCCATGTGCCAGACCGGACATATTTAACTTTTTATCCAATCATTGAGGTTTTTTAAATGCTCTCTTAATGTTGATTGTATCACCAGATTAGCTACTGCCTGTCATATGCATTTAATTTCTGATTATAGGTTTCAGAAATCTTCAAAAAACATTGGAGTTGTTAGCATCACCATCATCCTCTTGCCTAAATCCCAGTTGATGATTGATCGACGCCGAGTGTCGTTTCGTCCACGCATTTTTATTTTTGGGTAACCTCCACTCTGATCATTCACACGACCCATTCAATATTTCTTTGGTCTTCTCTTACCCTTGTACTAAACTTTCAATAAATCATTTATTTCAGATAGATCAGGATCCATATTTTTTAGTAAAATTGCAAACTTAAAAACTGTAGGTTAGTACGGTGGACTCACCGATGATGGTGGCAAATCACTTTAAGTCAGCGTGCAGCCGTATCTAGTGAGCCAGCATCGGAGAGTCCCACCGGTTCGCCAGCGCGCGCAGGATGGTGTTGGGACTGTCGCGCGTGCGGCGCATGATAGAAGTCAATGATGTGTTTGCTATCATTAAGAGCGTACATAACATTGAAAAATGAAACTTTGTGAAATGAACCTTTTGAGTTTTTTACTTTCAATACGCTGTTAATTAACCACACATAGTAACGCATTCTGGAAATTAGTTGCTAACTCCATTGACTAGTTTCAACAAACATCGGTTTATTCCGTGTAATTAATGAATCGAAGCTATTTCGAATCTGGATCAGTTAAATTCTTGTTAATGCATACGTTGACAGCTATACGAGAAAGATTGTTGAATAATATTATTATTTGAGAGCAAAACTGTGAATGAAATGTAGGAAAACCAAACAATCGATGGATAGAAGGTGTGGATAATGATATGGCTAAAATAGAGATGACGGAAGATAAATAAAAGATGTGGAAGAAAACATAGATAAGAATAAAAGGATGGGTGACCATCCTTAGACTCCTCCGTGCCTCGTAAAGCATGTTAAGCCGTTGGTTCCGTCATTTGTAGATCTTCGACTGTCGTTACGGCTTGTTGGAAGCCCGAAAATATGACAGAAGTCTAGCCAAGGGATTGTGTGTTACCCAGTTTCTAGGTAGGTAGTGAAAATTAGATGGGTAATCACTCCATATAAGTACTTGTGAACTCACTCTGTACACTGAGTGAGTTCACAAGGGTCACGTACCGTGTAGCATGTAAGGTATATTATTTGAAGTTACAATGCCGCATTAGATTTATTATCTGTAATGGCAAAGGAAACATATGTGTGATAAATAAATAATAATAATATAAAATGTTGGTATTGAACTGCACCCTGTTTGGGAAAGGACTAGGCAGATTGATCAGAAAATAGTCTTTGAACTGTTGCATTTATACCCGTATCGTAGTGTACCGCTATAGCCTGGCTACGTAGCATAGTGGCAACATTAACTCTTTGATCCTTTTTTATGGATAAGAAATCATCAAACGACTCTTCCCGCTCTGGGCTGAGCAAAAGGGAGTGTCAGACTCTTACTGACTAAAAACCATCCACGTCCTTTCTAATGCCCTTTGCGTTCCAGGGCAGCGGTGACACTTTCGAACAAATTCCGCAACAACTCTTTGACTTCTAGCTCTGCATTACAGTTCGTACAGCACTATAATTTACAAACGGATATGAAACCACGTAAATGCTGGTACACAATTAGAACATATCAGAACGCACCAGCTGGCGGAATTCCAGTAATCGAACGGTTTTCCGTAGAACAGCAATTGGTAGACTAAACTAATAAATTGCTGTAATGATGGATACCTAGGTCGGAGTGAGAGGTTAGAAGATTAACCTGGGTATTTTATTTCTGGATGGAGTTAAAAATAGTGAAGTTGCTGAATCATTCTTTTATATTGAAATGGATGGTAAATAAGCTAGCTGCGTGCCAGGTGGTATATGACGCATAAGCATCTAAACAGCAGATATATCGTAGTTGCATCGTCATCTGCCTAGCCTTTTCCCAATTATATTGGGGTCGGCTTCCAGTCAAACCGGATTCAGCTGAATACCAGTGTTTTACATGGAGCGGCTGAATACCAGACCTCCACAACCCATTAACTGGGTAACACGGTACTTCTTGAATAGAATATAATAGAATACTCTTTAGTCAGATATACTGGCTTCTGACAATCCGTAACGCCTGACAAATGACAGCCAGGACCAACGGCTTAACATGCTTTCCGAGGCACGGAGGAAACTCGATATGTTAAGATGGTCACTCATCCACAAACCAACCTTGGCAAGCGTTGCTTAACCTTGAAGATCGACCCGTGCGGCTGTTATTATCTAGCCACGAGCTCATCGTAGTTGCATCGTCATTCCAGAGAAAAACCTCATAACAGAACATGGACATACTAAGGCCTCTCAGCTTTATTGGTCAGCTTCGGTTTTATTTCAAAAACCCCTATTCAAACAGAAAGGTAACATATATGGTGTAATAGTAAAGAGTTATTCTTTTCTATTCATTAATTGGCAGATACAGAACGTTTTCTAAACCCGTCCGCTTCTACAAAGAGTATATTCTCATCGCTTATCGTTGAATTTTTCAACAACCTCCAGAGTTAAGATACTTCGGGCATCATATAAGCCGAAAGACTTACACTGCTGGACATAGGCCTCTCTCAAGTGTCGCCACAATAACCGGTCTTTTGCGTCTCGCATCCATCGGCTATGTATCAGCATGCCGTATGATGTCGGCCGAGGCCGTATGGTGCCGTAAAAGAATAATACATCCCATAGGTTGTCGTGGGTGTCGTAAAAGGCGACTAAGGGACTAACCAGAGAATTCTCGGCAGCGTTCTCGGTAAAACGCAACACCGTGCACTGCGATCGCCAACCCGCCTACCAAGCATGGCGATTATGGCAAACCCCGCCCACCCTTTGGGGGAGGCCTATGTCCAGCAGTGGACGTCTTCGACTGTTATGATGATGATGATCCATCAACTACCTGTAACCCTCACCAGGTCATCAGTCTACTTTGTGCGAGGCTTCCCAACATTGCGTCTTCCGGTACACGGTTGCCACTCTAGAACTTTTCGGCCCCATCGACCATCAACGAGCAATGATTAATAATAATGAAGCGAAGCGAATTTTCGGAAACATATAAGTGTTAATATCATTATTAACTCTTACATGTTTCCGAAAATTCGTGGGATGCTTGATTTTCTTCTGTAAAAGAAGTCTCAAATCCAATACACACACACACAACACAAACATATTTCTGATTACCGTAGACTCAAATAATTTGTGAAAACCAAACGAATCCTGAATTATTAGAAAACAGATTTCAATGTAGACTTAATTAATTCAGCTTTGAGGCAGCGGCTGAAATCACGAAGGAAAATAGATTTACGCTTAATGCCAAACCAAATTAGGGTTATAGGTCTCCATTATAGATTCTGAGAAATTCAGACGAATTGAGAGAAATGATTGGAATTTAAATAAGGGATGCGGCTAATCTCTTGTGAATTGATCGATGAGTCCGATTCAGCGAAACGATAATTATAAATAGAAAATCGAGACTTGACTGAGCTGTCAATTTCATCATCATCTGCCTAGCCTTTTCCCAACTACATTGTGGTCGGCTTCCAGTCAAGCCGGATTCAGCTGAATACCAATATTTTACGAGTAGCGGCTGCCTACCAGACCTCCACAACCCATTAACTGGGTAACACGGTACTGGCAAGACTGGATTCAGATTTACTGGCTTCTGAATATCCGTAACGACTGCCAAAGATCTACAAATGACAGCCGGGACCAACGGTTTAACGTGCTTTCCGAGGTACGGAGGAAACTAGGTATGTTAAAATGGTCACCCATCCACAGACCAACCTTGGCAAGCGTTGCTTAACCTTGAAGATCGACCCGTGCGGCTATTATTATCTAGCCACGAGCTCCTCTTAATTCTGTTGGCTTATCCTAATTAATTATATTGTTTTTTTCACATTCAATTCAAATTTCCACTATTTTAATATCCTAACTATTTGGGGTCGGCTTTTAGTAGAACAAACGGTTGCAGCTGAATACCAGTATTTTACATGGAGCGACAGCCTATCTGCGGGTCTAAAAAGGGGTACTTCAGCAGAATCATAATATTAACCATACAAAAATCGGTCAAACACTTTCATATTTATCGCTAACGCATTAGGTTCAAGGTTGATTGGGGCATGGGGTCCCAACAATAATGCTATGGGTATAAGCTATCAATTTCTCTGGAAATAAACCGTTTTAAATGACTACTGTGCTGTCTAATGATTAAGAAGAAAAAAAAAATTTTTCAATGATTCGTAGATCATTAATGTATCGTAAAAGTTTGGAACTAGGCTAGCGTCTGTGTTCGGATATCATCGAGTTACAGGTCAACCCTCCGCCACTGCTACTGGTACTTGGTGGGCATCCCAACCATACGCACAAAATGTTTTGGTAATACTTACATTATACGTACAGCTATGGAGTGGAAATCCTTGTATATCCTTGGAGTATGTTTACTGGTTTTTTTTTATTTGTGATGGGTTTGCCCTTGACTCTAGTCTAGGTCAGAGATGACAGACACAGAGCCTACAATGGAGTGAGCACCCAGTAGGAGTCTGTTCACTCTGACTTTAAAGAGATGAGGGTTGTAAGCGTTTGGAAACACAGACGCAGGCAGTTAGTTCCACTTCTTTGCTGTGCGCATTATAAAAGACGATGTGCTTTTATATAAAATTCATTCATTATTGGCTGATTGAGTGTCTGACAGATATCGCACAGCCAAAACTACAGGTCGCAGAAAGCTGGAATTTCGCATGTAGGCTCTTTGAGGGCTGTAGGGGAGGACTAAGAGTTCTCAAAACTCCTACGGGAACGGGGAAAAGCGGGCAAGAGCTAGTCTACAATGTAAAAGTCTTTAACTCAAGAGTGAAGGTTACTTCTAAGCAAACATGCATTATTTTAGCTCACATTATTGCTTTCCATCAGGTCAGATTGTGATCACACGTGAACCTATCTGAGAAAAATCTAATGAAATAGTGAGAAAGCCACCAAAAACCAGTCTCCTCTCTCTTCGGAATACTATTATTTTGTAAGATGTCGTGAACTGTATAAAATAACAACGTAAACGGTCAGTTGAGTTCTGAAATCTCTTAATTAACTTCGGAGAGTTTGTTCCATGTGTTAATACAATTATAAAAGTCGGTCTGTTCGCCCCATCCTTGTTGTGATAACCTAATTGCTTGTTCGCCGCCATTCGCTGGCATTCCGAGGAAAAATGTTGGGTTTATTGTGAGGGAATTTAAACGTTAGTTGATTTGTTGTAGGATAGTGAGTTTTGGGATGTTGGATTGGCGATAAAAGTTCTATTTCGATAGATTTTGTTTCCTTTGAGTTGATCTTGATTTTTAAAATGATTGAAAAGAAAGGGCATAGATTTTGAACTGCAATTTATGCTTAAGCATAAGACAGCAGAGTTTGATGAATTAAGGCTAGGTCACACTATGGCTAAACTGCCGCGGTTTATAATCGTTTGATTTTATGAGTCAAAGAAACTAATACAAACGGCCTCACTTGCGGTATAGCGGCTAACCGCTCGCTGGAAAAAAGCCATATTGTGGCTTTAGCCTTAGTTCAAATACTTGTCTTTTTGCTGTTGTACTTGTTAGAAGTGATTAGAGCACCCGAAACAAGGCACAATGCGACGATTTAAAAAAAATCTTATATTAACCGTCATCAGCACCAACATCATCATATCAGCGAAAAACGTCCACTGCTGGACATAAGCCTCCCCAAGTATCGCCACAACAACCGATCCTGTGCACCTCGCATCCATCGGCTACCCGCGACCCTCACCAAGTCATCGGTCCACCTTGTGGGTGGCATTCCAACGTTGCGTCTTCCGGTACGCGGTCTTTACTCCAGAACTTTTGAGCCCCATCGACCATCTGTTCTGAAAGTTATGTGCCATACCCACTGCCACTTCTGTTTGGCGATCCTTCGGGCTATGTCGGTAACCTTGGTTCTCTTGCGGATCATAACTAAAGAAATATAAAAATGCCTAGTCGCATTATCCTCGCATTGTCGCTTTTCTACAGCAACCATTAAAACTTGCAGGTGTCTAAAGAGAGGTGTCCATAGTCCATACTGCAATCGCTATAATAGATTGACAAGCTTATTTAGCGATTGAATTACGGGTAGAGCGATCGCTGTATTGCTGTTGCTACCCAATCCTAATAATATTACCATAACAATTTGCATGTTCTCAAAAAATCACGAAACTCCGTGACATGACAGACATGCAGAATCGCGACAATCGCCGATATTTACAACACAATGCAAGAATGGAGGTCACGCGTTATCTGTCAGTTATCGCGGGAAAATCTTTTAAAATATATGCGCACGAGACACGAAAACTGACGTAGTGAGGACTGTGACGAAATTCAGTTTTTGTGCAGGGTTTTTGTGGCTTGTTGTTATGTAGTTAGCGTTTTTTTTTTTAATCTTAAAATTAAGTTAGAATAACAATATATAATAATATAATAATATTCCACACAACTATAACACAACGCCATCTAGTCCCAAGCTAAGCAGAGCTTGTGTTATGGGTACTAGACAACTGATAAACATACTTATATATTTCTAAATACATACATATTATAGATAAACTACACCCAGACACAGAACAAATGATCATGCTCATCACACAAACATTTGTCCTGGGTGGGAATCGAACCCACAACCTCTGGCATCATCATGGCTCTGGGTAGTAGGGGCTAATGTCGCTTATTAATCTTATCATGTCTCCATGCCTTCATGAAGATTTTAATAACAATTTCTTTATGGAGACATGAAGATTTCAGCTGCATCTGTTTAAACTGAAAGCTAACAATAGCTAATATTTAATTTTAAATTACAACATCAGCTAATATTTAATTTAAAAATACAATAACAGCTAACATTTAATTTTAAACAACAGCCGCACGATTCAACCTCCAAGGTCAAGCAACGCTTGCCAAGGTTGCTTTGTGGATGGGTGACCATCTTAAATTACCGAGTTGTCTCCGTGCTTCGGAATGGACGCTAAGCCGTTGGTCTCGGCTGTCATTTGTAGATCTTTGGCAGTCTTTACGGATTGTCAGAAAGCAGTAAATCTGACTCCAGTCTTGCCAAAGTTACCAAAAATTACCGTGTTACCCAGTTAATGGGTTGTAGAGAAAAATACTGGTATTTAGCTGAAACCGGTTTGACTGGAAGCCGACCCAGATATAGTTGGGAAAAGGCTAGGCAGATGATGATTTAACTAGATATTATATGCTAAGAAAGGTAACCTAAACTTCGGGATCTAATGGTTAGGTAAAATATCAAGATCATCCGATGTTAACGATCTGTAGTGACATTCCATTCTCAATGATACTCACATTTCAGTGAGGGTCAAGAAGGATTTGCGTTCCTCAGCTATCAAAACAGATTTACACACGAAACCTCTCAAAATACCATTTCTTAGCGGAATTCTCTTCAATCCTTTTCCTTATAACGGAAATACCTTTTCACGATTTACATAAAACCGTATAAATACGATGTTATTTATTTACGGGGCATTTTGCATACCTACGGCAGAAAAATTTGAAAATCTCAGTTGTGTTTTAATCTATCTTCTTACTAAACACACTTATTACCCGACCGCCAAGGAAGAGTTATGTTTTTCGCGCGTATCTTGTATGTATGTTTGTTTGTTTGTTTGTTAATTTCTTTATTACCTCGTACCTTCCAAACGGCTGAATGGATTTCGACTATTAAGGTGTCGTTAGATTAATTTCAAAAACCTTAGTGTCCTTAGATAGGGGTTTCAAAATAACAAGTGCGAGTCGGACTCGCACACAAAGGGTTCCGTACCATAAACCTTAATTTTTACTAAGTAAAGAAAAAAAGAAGCAAGGAAAAGCGTTTAGAAACGTGAATAGAAATACACAATCTGTGAAAATTTCAACTATCTACATTTTACGGTTCTTGAGATACAGCTCGCTGACAGACAGACGGACGGACAGCGAAGGCTCAGTAATAGGGTTCCTTTAGTTACCCTTTGGGCACGGAACCCTAAAAAGCAATCTGGCGAATTTTGGGCCCAACATTGTAAGTCGTAGATACGTAAAGCCGTTGGTCCCGGCTATTATTTGTAGACCTTTGCAGTCACTACGGATGACAATCTGACAAGAAGCCAAAAAATCTGACTTCAGTCTTGCCAAGAGGTACCGTGTTACCCAGTTAATGGGTTTTGGAGGTTTGATAGGCAACCGCTTCACGTAAATCACTGATATTCAGCTAAATCCGGTTTGACTGGAAGCTGACTATTATGTATTTGTCTGTTTTGTGCGAGTCCAAATAAACATCTTTCTTTCTTTCTTTCTATGTATTATCTGCCATAGAAGCGTAGTCATAATCATAGCAATTTCCTCTGAGTCCATTCATCTACGCTTTCTCAATTTATTTCGGTAGAAACTTATTACACACTAGTTTCTTCCGCCTGTTTCGAGCAAGTGACAGTCGGAAATTATTCCAAAAGAACGAACTTCAGGATAAAAAGTATCCATTGTTATTATCGGAATGTAGTATCTATCTCTTTATAAAACTTAATAAAAGCATTACAAATAAATCAAACATCGTGGTCGATGAGAAAAGTGCTCAGAACCCTGGCATCATTGCCAAGTTGAATGGCAATGGTGATTCTCAGTGAGCACACATTAATTATTTTTTTCTTGACATAAGCAGCAAGTACAGAATGTAATCTCCATCAACATCATCATCATCATCTGCCTAGCCTTTTCGGCTTCCAGTCAAGCCGAATTTAACTGAATACCAGTATTTTACGAGGAGCGGCTGCCTACCAGACCTCCACGACCCATTAACTGGGTAACACGGTACTTCATGGCAAGACTGGAGTCAGATTTACTGGCTTCTGAGTATCCGTAACGACTGCCAAAGATCTACAAATGACAGCCGGAACCAACGGCTTAACGTGCTTTCCGAGGCACGGAGGAAACTCGGTATGTTAATATGGTCACCCATCCACAAACCAACATTGTCATGCGTTGCTTAACTTTGAAGATCGACCCGTGCGGCTGTTATTATCTAGCCACGAGCTCCTCAAGTTAATCTCCATCAACATAGCCTTCTATCCCCTTTGTTTTATGTCCTCAATAAAGCAGTATCTGTACTACATAACCCTACCTACCAATTACGTAATTAAACAGTTCATTCCCGCTACACACCGACAGCAATGTGTTAGAATGGGCAACGTGAACACTTAGTAAGCTTTGAGCGAGTACGCGACTCGCTGAGTATCGATTTAACGCTACCCTTCACAATCGATGCTTGGTTGACTACTACGAGTGGCTCTCGATTTTCTATCAACTCGATTAGCGCTCCTACGCACTAGCGGTCAGCCGCGGGGTTGGCCAACCGCGCCTTTCCAGATTAATATGGAACCGCTTGTCATTTAATGGTGGTTGCATATTAAAACTGGAAAAGCGGCCAGCCGTGCGGTAAGCCGCAGCCAACCGCTCCGTAAGAGCGCTTGGAGCGCTGTAACCTATCATATAAGAACCTTGTATTTTTGGGACAAGATGCGTAGCACTCAGCGATAATCGAAACTTCCTGAAATTAACTTCTTACAAACTTTTTTTACTATTGGTAGTCGACCCCAATATAGTAGGGAAATAGCTATGCAGACAGAAACTATTTTGTCCTTAAGAATAAAAGGTATAGACTTGTCCATCACCGTTGTTTTTCGTTTCTCAGGGAACTTGTACATAAATTAAGATCCACAAAAGATACTCTTAAGACCATTTTCTTAGATCTGCCTGCCTTGCTTAAATTTAATATCGGATAATATTGATAAGAATCGATTTATAGAATTTACTAGCTGACCCGCGCAACTTTGCTTGCGTCACATTTTTCATTAATGCTCCGCTCCTATTGGTCATAGCGTGATGTAATATACGAGTAGCCTATAACCTCCCTCGATAAATGGGCTATAAATATATTTTTTTTTATTCGAAACAGTAGTTCCTGAGATTTACGCGTTCAACCAAACAAACAAAACTCTTCAGCTTCATAACATATATAAACGAACGCAGAGCTAAGAGGTTCATCCGTGACGTAAACCGGTGAATGCCTAGCTACATAGCTTGGCTCATCACCGTAAGGTTGCCTGCTTGTCGGTCTACTACTACTCTACGACCTCATCCCACCGGACCCCTTCTACCATTGGACATCCAGACGCTTTGCATCCAAATCTTTGCCAAATGCTTACAACCCTAATCTCTTCAAAGTTAGAGTGAACATCTTAGACTTTGTCTTTGTCATCTCTGACCTATACTAGAGTGAAGAGCAAACCCATTACAAATAAAAAAAAATACTCAAAAAATACTTCTTTGAATTGTTATTAATGTTTTTTTTTCTTTTCAGGTAAGTAGCGAGCCAAGTTTTTCACACAACTCAAGGTTACTGCCAAGTTACGGTAATATTAAACCTTGTTATAATATTTAGGTATCTTTTTTTTATGATTATGGAATGTGTTGTATACTTTTAGAGCATAATGGCACGAGTTCGTAGCCGACTGCAAAAAACTATAGCTTTATATTATCACTAGCATCCGCGTATATCCCCATTTTTCCCATTTCCCATAGGAATTTTGAGAAATCCTGTCTAAATGCTCTCCTACGGAGTGTAGGGCAGCTACATGCCAAATTTCAGCTTTCTACGAGCCCTTCAATCATTCAGTAACGGAAGAATTATATATATTAGGATTTTCCACTTTTATTGCTGCCAAATTATCATTATTTGGTGGTCAGGCACATTCATACTAATGTACTTATTTATTTTTCACTCGCTTAGTAACAGCCTGTGGGAAGCAGTCGACTTCCCCTAGTTACCTACCAAACAGGGTGTGAAATATTCGATAGTAGGGTTACTGTCCCCAGTCTATATACATAGCTAATCTTATCTATATAGATTCAGCTACAGGGTCACTGAAACACACGATTAACGGCACAAGTCGTGGAATGATTAATTGTCAACTAATAGTTCCTTTTGTGACAGAACTGTCTCAGTAATTGTAATGGATGGCAGTCGGGAGATTTTGGAGTAGGAATTATGAGGAAAAGATTTTGTTTCGGACGAGGATTCTTTATAAGTATCTATACTAGTATTATAAACGCGAAAGTTTGGATGTTTGGATGTTCGTTACTCAATAACGTCAGAACAGCTGAACGAATCTTGATGATATTTGGCATAGAGGTAGATTATTTATCTCGGGAATATGTTCCCTAGGGATCATGTTCAACATTCACGCGGGCGGAGCCGCGGTCACTCATTATGGTAGTTTTGCGTCCCAGAACTTTTAATAGGTAACACTAGCCTCAGACTATAGTTTCTGTACAAAACAAAACTAGTTTTTATTATAAAATCTTAAGGCCGTGATTTTAATGGTTATTTTCATATACTCTAAAACTTATTTCGTATAATGTTATTGGATATAATGTTTATTTAATCGAAAATCATTAAGTATATCGTTTAAAATCTATAATATTGTCTTAAAATTCAATAATTATGTCGTGCTGCAAAAATTAGTGACAGAAACGAATCGCTGCAAAACAGACTCCACGTAGTCTCGTCTGCCCTACTTCTAGAGTGTAATTTAAGCCCGCGTAGGTGCGGAAGGGCAAGGCGGCCCGCGAGCTGAGGAGCAGATGGTTTTAACTGCGATGAGAAGCTCGCTTGGGGCTGCCGGAGCCTCGTAGCGCCGAAGCCGTGACAGAAACAACGCCTGCTGCTTGTTGCATGTTTGCTCGCATGCTGCATGCTTGCTTGTATGCTTGCTTGCATGCCGCATGCTTACTGAATGCTTGCTTGCATAATGCATACTACATTCTGCATGCTTGCTTGTATGCTTGCTTGCATGCCGCATGCTTACTGAATGCTTGCTTGCATAATGCATACTACATTCTGCATGCTTGCTTGCAGCACATGCATGCTTGGCAGTTGATAATCAGTTACTGAAACTAGGTATATATACTCATGCAACTTTAAAGATTTTTGTTAAGCTGCCACTTATCAATATAATTACACCACTAAGTCATAATGTGTACATAATATGCAATTTTGCTTTGTGTTTTTAACTAGGCGTTTTTATCATTTTAGACTAAATAGGTTTTATTTTATTTGAGTGGTATTTCTAGCGATTTTATATTCAAAGTATGCTTGTAAAAATTAGATATTTTAAAATTTTAATTATCGTTAATATTAATTGATCATTATAGTAAACAAAACTATAGGGTCAGTTGTTATATTTATTTATTTAACACTTTACGCACACAGATGTACAGAGGCTTATATATTGTAAATATTAGAGATTTTATAATTATATTATATATCACTAACCCCTTTTTGTTTAAAGGTATAGTTTTAGGCTTAAAACAGTAGAATAGGATAGAAGACAGATAGTAAACCAACAATAAAGTCGGTGGTTTTCTTTATGAGAACACAGCACAAGATAATATAGATTATCTTGGTAGGTACTTCGTGTCTTGATCTTGATCAGGATTAGATGTACTAATTAGAATGGTGTTCAGTGTTTTAGTTTATGTTATTAATAATTAAGCTTCTAATTAATTATTAGTTTATACCGAGCTTCAATCTAGTTTATCGTCTCATTATCTCGAGCTTGTCTCCTTACCCACTCTAACAAACTAAACAGCTTAGTAGGTATAGCCATTATGTACCTTCAACTATTTACCAATAAGGAGTGGAGCTTGTGGCTAAATAATAAAAGCCGCACGAGTCCATCTTCAAGGTTAAGCAACGCTTGCCAAGGTTGGTATGTGGATGGGTGACCATCTTAACATACCGAGCTTCCTCCATGCCTCGGAAAGCACGCTAAGCCGGGACCGTTGGTCCCGGCTGTCCATAGAAGATGTTTGACAGTCGTTACGGATTGTCAGAAGCCTTTAAATCTGACTCCAGTCTTGCCATGAAGTACCGTGTTACACTGTTAATGGGTTGTGGAGGTCTGGTAGGCAGCCGCTCCTCGTTGACTGTTAGCCAACTCTAACATAGTTGGAAAAAGGCTAGGCAGATGATGAGTGGAATTCTCTGCCGGAGTCTGTGTTGCCTGATAGCTACAACCTGGGAGTCTTTATGTCAAGAGTGAATAGGTTACTTCTAGGCAAGCGTGCTCCATCTTCGACCATCAGGTGAGATAGTGGTCAAACGTATGCCTATCAATAGTAAAAAAAAAAATTTGTTTGTGCGTTTATAATTATTTGTAAAGGGTAATATTTGTAAGTACAGATTCGATTCCAAAAAAATCTCGGCGAAAAAAGCGCACTGTCCCTGTGCTGCTACTTTTATCCCAATAAATATTCGTTTCCGTATTTGGGTCACAGAAGTTAATAATATGTGTAAATTCCAACTGAATCAACCTAAGACCGAGGAAGCTTTCTTTCACATCTATCTTTCAGACTTGGCTTAAGACAGAGTAAAAAAAAATACAAATAAAAAAAAAACATCTCAAATCATTATGACACATGACCATGAGAGTACTCTCTGTCTTAAGCCAAGACAAACGTCATCATAATCTGCCTAGCCTTTTCCCAACTAAATTGGGGTCAGCTTCCAGACAAACTGGATTTTAGCTGAATATCAGTATTTTACGTAGAGCAGCTGCCTACCAGTCCTCCACAACTCATTAACTGGGTAAAACAGTACTTCATGGCAAGACTGACTGGAGTCAGAGAAGACAATAATAACAACGTAATATGCCAACGTGTGGAAAATAGTTCAAATACGTAGCACAAAACCTAAAGAAGTAAATTTCTACAACAGTCCATCCATCTTGCATCTTTAAACTAATTCATCAACAGTAATGGGCCACGTTATGGACGGCCATTTCATTCCATTAAGCCATTCATGAGGTCCTCGGGGACGACTTGATGGAGCCCACTGGCTGAATAAACGGTGGCCTAGTAGATATGCAAATACTGAGAGATTGGCCTATTAGCGCGGTAAAGGATTAAATTGTTTTTGGCTGTTGGATATTTCTAGTTGGCACATTTTTTTTTATTAATACTCCGCTTATGTTGGTCGCAGCGTGATGTTATATGGCCTTTCTCGATAAATAGGCCATCCAACACTAAAGTACTTTTTATTCATACGCGCTAATCTTAGGAACCCGGAGATTAGCGCGTTCAACCAAACAGACAGACAAACAAATAAACAAAGTCTTCAGCTTTATTATACTTGTATAATTTTAAAGAGACTTTTTTTTTACCCGCGACTTGTGCGCGCATTTTCCGGTTTTTCCCATTCCCGTAAGAATTTCGGGGAATCCCCACTTAGTGCTCCCCAACACTCTCCATGGAACCTACATGCCAAATTTCAGCTCTTTACAACCAGTAGTTTTGGCTGAGCGTAGTGTCTCAGTCACTCACTCACTCACTCAGTCATCATCATCATCTGCCTAGCCTTTTCTCAACTGTATTGGGGTCGGCTTCCAGTCAAACTGGATTCAGCTGAATACCAGTATTTTACGTGGAGCGGCTGCCCACCAGACCTCGCCACAACCCATTAACTGGGTAACACGGTACTTCTTGGCAAGACTGGAGTCAGACTGCCAAATATCTGCAAATGACAGCCGGGACCAACAGCTTAACGTGCTTTCCGAGGCACGGAGGAAACTCGGTATGTTAAGATGGTCATCCATCCACAGATCAACCTTGGCAAGCGTTGCTTAACCTTAAAGATCGATCCGTGCGGCTATTATTATTTAGCCACAAGTCCCTCACTCACTCAGTAACGGTAGAATATTATATTAGGATTAGAGAAACGTAATTCCATAAATAACTATCTCTTTCACTTGATATCACAATCACAATTAACCAACAGGTCATGAAGTTGGTATCTAGAGGCCTACTCTTAGTAATATTTGAAAGAAGACTTTATTTTTAATCCAAATATAACGCAAAAAAAAACATAATTAGAGAGAATTTGCGTTAATCTTTGCGCAAAATGGTCATCGCTCAACATAAAGCCAGGACTCAGCTGCGGGACAGATTCACAGCGCCAAAGATGTAATAGATATAACTTTGATAAGGTAATCACTTCAGGCAGTTTACAATCTATTCACCACTTACTATTCTTACAGCATCTTCTTACCGTGTGGCAGTTAGGTCTAACGACCACACACACCCTGCTGTTAGAGTTTCTAAGCCGCCTCAAGGGCCTCTAACATGCTTTATTTGACGACCGCCATGCTTACAGCTGAAAAGAACAAATCCCATTACAAAATTCCTAGAAAACGTAATGTTTGCGCATAATGCATGTACTGGGTATTTTTTACAAAACACGCAATCGTTACTACGAATCACACATGCATGAACTATGGCCGCAGACCGCAGTACACACAAACCTAGCAGCAATGGCCACGACGTCCAGCGGTCAAATCCAGCCCTATCATTGCACTGCAAACCACATAACATAATTATAGGGATACATCTTACTAGTAATACTTCTACAGATTCCTGGTACTATTTGCGAGGTTGAAACCGCGTAGGTATTCCACCCTTTGTCTCTACAACAAGTTCTCTCGAGACAACCTCCAACATTCACGTGGGCGAACCCGTTGGCAGCGCTAGTATAACAATAAAACATCATCGTCATGAAGAAGTTTTGTTTTGGATAGGAAATCACCAAATGACTCCTTCTGGTCTAGGTGGAGTGGAAGAGAGTGTCAGACTCTTACTGACAAACCCGCCCGTGGACCTCCTAATGGCAGCCACACACGTAGCGATTTACTTGCGCAAGCTGACAAGTGACTGAAATTTGCGCAAGTATCTTCCACTACACGTTACAGTGTACTTGTGCAAGTCTAATCTTGCGCAAGCAAATCGCTACGTCTGTGGATGCCATAAATCCCGAAGCGTTCCAGGGCCACGGTGTCTCTTTCGAGCGAATTCTGCAACCCTGGCAATACGTCGTACTAAAACCTCTTCCTGGTACCCTGGTACAATGCGTGAGGGATGATAGGCATGGAATTGAAAAGGAATAAGATTATTCCAGTTATTTGCGTAAACATAGTTATAAAAGATTACGGATTCATGCATTTTTTTCTCGGTTACAATAAAAACATATTTCTTTCAGTGAACGTCTGAAATAGCAACTTTCTTACATCAAACATGAGATAGTATAAAATTAATATACAAAGGCGATCTTAACTCAAAGCGCATTCCTGTCTTTAAATATGAATATCTGTCATTTAAGTAATGTCAAATTTTTGTTTTTAAGGCTGGAAAATGACTCCTACCGCTCTGGGTAGCGCAGAAGGGAGTATCAGACTCTTACTGACTAAAACCCACCCGTATTCCTCCTAACGCTCTTTGCATTCCAATGCCGCGGTGAATCTTTCGAAAACAATCAATCAAGGAATCATTTGCCACCCTTAAAAAAAAACTTCTTAACTTAGGTTAACCAATACTGAGATTTTTTGTAACCTAAAATATTTCAAAAGAATGGATCTCTCAAAATTAATTACAGAAAAAAGCCGTTGCCTCCACCAATTATTCACAATATTTCAGCCCCAGTCCCTGAAAAGTAAAACAATAAGCAATATGAAACCAAAGCAAAGCCACTTCGTTTTAATTTTGTAAATGAACTTGGGAAATAATTAAAATGTTTCAGTCCCGTCTCCAGGCGGCCTTGTGGTTTCGCCGGAATGTCTCGATTCAAACGTTGGTTTCTGCTGTCGACAACCCGGTGTTAAATGTTATTGTGGTCAATCGGGGTGAAGCTTGTGATGTGTGAGTTGGTTGGAAGGTAGCTAAATGTAATCTTGATGTGTACTTATTAGGCCAGACCTTTGTTATTTTATTGCTAATCTTCTGCTTTTCGTGTCAATTAACTCATGTCAAACTTTGCTCGACCAAGGCGTCTAAAAAGGCCATTTTAGCAGAATCAGAAAGCACATCACGCTACCCGTCACTGTCAAATTTTAACGCATTAGGTTCAAGGTATCAACCTTGGACCTAATGCGTTAGCGATAAGGATGAAAATAAAATTTGACAGATTGTTGTGAGGTTAATAAATATTATGATTCAAATATGAATCTACTAAAGTGCCTTTTAGACCCGCTGTATTGAGCAAGCTGTACAGGCCGAAAAGTTGGAGGGAGCTTGATAATGTAAAACTAAAGAATCAATAAAGATGTTTCTAAGCAACAGGGCTTACTATAGTATCAACGAATTTCTTGCAGAATCATTTATTTTGACATAATCCATATAATCTTTGTTTTGGACTTTTTATTGATATTTATATGTATTAATTTAAAATTGGTAAATTTGACATAGGTTTTTTAATTTTTTTTTTTTGTTCGTTTGACATTTTATATAATTTTGACATAATTTTTGCATTGATTTTGACATTTGACTAATTCATTTATTTGAATAGTTTTGACATAATTTAAATTTGATTAATATTTACATTAATTAATTTTTACCATTGACATTTATAATAATTCAAATATAGGTAATCATTTGTAATTAATTCTTTACTTTGCATAATATTTGCACGCCATGGTACGAGTATGTGGCAAACATGTCTGAACTTTTTCTAGTCTAATGTTATCCTGCATGCACGTTTTTTAATCTTGTATGTGTACACATGTTTGGGCAAATAAATTTATCTTTATCTTCTTTATCTTTAGCTCTAGCATAGGCCTCATTCAATTCTTGGATGGTATAGGTAGTTGTGTACGACGGGTAATTAAGGAGGACGGTGATGCATGTCCTGTGAAGGGGCTCCGCACTGGTTCTGCGTTTGGGTTGGGTGAAAAATGCCCCATTTGTCCAGATTGTTTTTACAGCGCTCGGCCAACCTTTGCCACTATTGTAAATGTATTCAGTCTTTTAAAATTAATCGTACGTCTGGAGGGACGTAAACGCAAAAAAATACGCTGCAGCGTTGGAAGGTCTTCCACAAGTTTGACCGATGACCTGGTGAGCGCTGCGGGATATCGCTGTATGCGAAAAACACCTTAACGACTTGGACGAGGTCTAAAATGATGATGATTCTTCTAGAACACTTGATTTCCAAAAAAACATCTGTGTTTATTTGAAGTTTTGTGTTTGGGCGGGAAATCATCGTGACTACAACCGACCCATGTTCCATCAAATGCCCTTGACGTTCCAGGGCTTTATTTATTATTTTTTTTGTTGCCGGGGTGGAAAATCCTCATGGATGTCCCTCGCCTGGGGCGGGCGAAGGGGTCTGTCAGACTCTTACTGACTAAAAACCATCCCGGTGTTCCATCTCACACTTGACCGAGGATTGTGAGAGCTAGTACGCCTTCCATAATCCCCGGCTATTGCTCGCATATGCGGGCCACCTCAGGCCCGCGGGAGGAGCAAGGTCCCCCCACAACGTCCAGTAGGGGCGCGTCTGGAACAATAAGCGCCACCGTCTCGGGTCCTTCCAGGACGTCCCAGGGCTGCGGTAACTGTTACAGAAACTTCCGTAACCCAGGCTGGCAATCCTTTAAAGATCCTACATTTTGTTTCTGTATTTGGAATAGACCTACTTGTGTAGTCATACAATATTATGCGATTTAATTTCCAACAATTCTATTGTCCAAGGCTATGGAACTCGATTAAAGTTACCCTTTTTACTGTTTTGGGTCCGTTGTTACGTTCTATTCAAGCCAAAAGCCCCGAAAGGTACCGTGTATGTATGAATTATTCAAATTAAGGTCAGGTAGGAACATTCTTGACAATACTAGGCTACGCTGTGTGTGTTTAGTTCACACGTGTTAATACGACGATATCTACCATCTTCTACTGAGCGTAGCACGCGAAATTGTATTTCTTTGGGAAAGATTTATATTTTCAGTTTTTCATATACTTTTATTTTGTTAGCAAACAATATATCATCAATCATAATTTTTGCCGAAAGATGTACATTGCCGGACAGGCCTCCCAAGCGTCGCCACATCGACCGATCCTGTGCTTCTTGCATTCAGCGGATTCCGGCGGCTTCCACCGTTTCAGCGCTCTATATTATCCCAATAACTAACATTAAATTATTTTAATGTTCGATGTCTATCATAAAATGTTGAAAAATACTGTATATAAATTCAAGTTCTTCAAACTTAACAGATAGTTGTGTTACTGGGGAGTTTGTTGGCCACTTCTTCTTCCCAGCTAAAACACTAGGAAGTGGCGGGCGATTTCTAGGACTGTCTTCATGTAAATTTTGACTTTCAAAAAGTGCTGATTTTCAGCCTACTATGAATAATGATTTTTTTCATATTTACTTTTACAAGTTTATTTATTGATGTAGACACTAAACATTTTAAAAGAAACCTAACAAAAAATACAGAGAGTAGAGCACAATAGTGCTGTTTATTATAATAAAAAAAACCGCAGAACTAGGAACAGGTACTTCAAGCTTTTATCAAACGATTGTTACTTATAAGCCGTTCTAAACCTCTACACTTACAATATAAGGAAAAAATATAGTAAATTTCGTGTTTTCCTACTAACAAACGAATAAAATATGATCTCTGTATTACATCTTTGGGTACAGGAACCTTATACTCTTGATCTATTGTGTGGATAATATGTTATTGTACTTGTTAGCAGGATTCGGATTATCTTTGTCACAATAAACATAATCTAGGGAGGAGGGGGCAAAGGAGTGGGTACTAAATGTATCCACTCCTTTCCTTTGGGGGGGGACTTTGACTTGACTTAAGAATTAATTTAAGCAATATTCAGATGGTAAAGAGCGTACTAACTCAAGTTAGGATAATTGTGTTTTACCATAGTTTAATCATGTTAGTGTCTTTTAAACTAATTTTAGTTTAGAGCGTAAATTCTAGCTTCTTGCCGATAATTCAACTAAGAGTCGTCTGTAAGAGATCACTCTGTGCAATAAAACCACCTATATACTACAAGTTGTTACTAAAAATGTTTATCCTTACAACGCTCGCCAAGGTTGGTCGTGGATGGGTGACCATCTTAACATACCGAGTTTCCTCCGTGTCTCGGAAAGCACGTTAAGCCGTTGATACCGGCTGTCATTTGTAGATCTTTGGCAGTCGTTACGGATAGTCAAAAGCCAGTAAATCTGACTCCACTCTTGCCAAGAAATACCGTGGTACCCATTTGATGGTTTGTGGAGGTCTGGTAAGCAGCCGCTTCACGTAAAATACTGGTATTCAGCTGAATCCGGTTTAACTAGAAGCCGACCCCAATATAGTTGGGAAAAGGCTAGGCAGATGTTGATTAAAAATGTTTATCCTGTGTTGTATTATACGGTGTCATCGTCATCAAATCAGCCGAAAGATGTCCACTGCTGGACATAGGTCTCCCCCAAGTGTCGCCACGACGACCGGTCCTGTGTGTCTCGCATCCATCGCAAGCGGTGTGCAATAAAGAAAACAATAAATACCTTCTAAAAACTTTTTATATTATACTGCCGTTCTGGCAGCGCCCGTGTGAATATCGAAAATCATCCCAAAGGACATCCTCTCGAGGGGTAAATTCATTGACCTGTTTAAGGACACTGTGTACCATTTGCCAAGTTTAATTTAAAACTATTCAGCCGTTAAGACTTGAAAACAATCAAACATACAGACAGAGCTACTTTTGCTTTTAAAATATTAGTATTCAAGTATTGTATATAGATATTTTTAATGGCAAGAATATTACTAAATCCTATAACAAACCAGAGTCAATCTCCTCAGCTTAAACGCCATTTGTGGGAAGGAAACTAGATTCAATTTACTAAGATCCTGCTTGAGCAAACAATATAGATAATACTTACTAGTGTATAGTAAGGTCTAGAGTACACGTAGGTAGGTAGGTTCAGACCGGGATCGCTTCGGGATTAGGTTTGCGGTTCAATGGTAGGTAACTACGGGTCTGGGAGGAAATAGCGATGCAGTGGCTAATAATATACATAGTGTAGGTGTGTTTAGTGTAGTAGTGTCTAGGAACAGTTTAAGGGTAGGTACAGGCGAAACACATGAAATCTCACATAAAATTCATTTGATTTTTAATTTTTTTATTACCACGGCTTCTTTTAATCTACAGATTTTATTTGACAGGCGTACGTTTGACTATCTCACCTGATGGTAAGCGATGATGAGGTCAAAGATGGAGCGCGTTTGCCTAGAAGTAACCTATTTATTCTTGATTTAAAGACTCCCAGGTTGTAGCTATGAAACACAGACTCTGGCAGGGAAAAAGATAATCTCAGTGGAGTAAATTTGAGTTCCTATTAGTTTCTAATATGATAGATTGGATACGGAAAGGAAGATACATAAATAGAAAAATTAAAATGTAAATTACACAAAAACTGTTTTTTGTGACTATCCTTGTTTTTCGCTAGTACCCTTCAATTAAAATAAGAAATTATTGCTATGAAACAAATTCAGAAAACACTAACCTCGGACAGAGGATAAGCATTGCCATACAACGTGGCAATGCCGCCAGTCTTTTGGGTTCACTTCCAGTGGACTGGCGATTTTAGTTAGGATTTTTCGGTCAAATGTGGCATCTTTACTTTCTGTAGGTATCTTTACCTTATTTGAAAAACATAATCTGTTAAAATTTCAACTGTCTACCTATTACGGTTCTTGAGATACAGCCCGCTGACAGACAGACGGACGGACGGATAGCGGAGGCTTAGTAATAGGGTTCCGTTGGTTACCCTTCGGGTACGGAACCCTAAAAACGTACGCGGCATCATCGTATAAAGGCAACTATCTATGAATTGGTAGTGCTTATTCAAATGAAGATAGTTACTTCAAAATCAAATACATCGCTTGTTTATCGCCAGAACTATACCAACTTTCATCGCGTGTACTTTGGGACACGCATTAATGGAAACTATAGGCTAGGTAAAGTTGCCAAATTTGTGTCAATTTTACCCAGCTCATACTTTTGGCTTTTGAAGCAATTATATATGTGAGATTTAGTAGAATCCATTGGTTCAACAAAAAGATACGCATCTTTTTTATAAAATAAATCATTTAAAATTTAAATAACTAGCTTCATTTTGGAATAAAATGCAAAAAAAAATAAAAATACGGTAATGTTTAATATAAATATCCTGAAAAATAAATAAAATTATTCTTCTTCTTTTGAGTCGATAGTCAACTCCTATCCTACTTCGGTCCCAGTAGTCACGACGCTGATACTCTCAAACATTATTCAGATCCACTGTACGTACAGCAAAGTTTCATCAATATCTGTTCAGTACTTTTTACGTGAAAAAGTAACAATCCCAAGCTTTCGCGTTTAATATTAAAATCTATACTCTTTATTAATAGATAAACCTCAAGAGTTTGTTTGTGTGTTTGTTTACTTGAACGCGCTAATCTCAGGAACTACTGGTCCGATTTGAAAAATTCTTAGATATCCCATGTACCAAGGAAGGCTATAGGCTATATATCATCATGCTAAGACCAATAGGAGCTGAAATCCTCTCATAGCTACACACTCCCCAAGGAACCTACATAACAAATTTCAGCTTCCTACGACCAGTTTGGCTGTGCATTGTCTGTCACTCACTCACTCACTCAGTCACTAAGTAACGGAAGAATTTTTATATTAGGATTGATAGACGTAACTACAGGATATGCTACGATCCCGGGTTGGTGTTTTAATAGATGGTATGGTAATTACAGATGGCTCAGTGAAAAAGTTGCTTTCAAATGAGAAACGAAAGCTTCTGTTCGTTTAAACAGAAGCTTTCGTCTTTCTCTCTCTCTTTACAGCAAAAACGCTGATGAAAATCTACGATTTGTCTTGTGTAACGTCTAGAAATACAGATATTTGTATTGAACAACACACTATTTGCTGGAAAAGCAATTTAGAAAGATCCCTTTTGCCGACGGGGTAAACTAACAATATAGCTATTACTCCAATCTTTAGCTTTAGACTGGGATTTTCCATTGGATTTGCGGTTTGTATTGCCTGACTACGAGTATATAGACCTTTAATAAAGTAACATAGACTAAAGATGCGTTTCAGCCGACGGAGATGTGCAAGAATGCGAAGCGAGAGATGTGTTTGTCAAGAACCAATTAAATTGCTTGCCCTGAGCGAGGCTAGGTAAATGAAGCGATTCTATTGATTCTTAAGGTGGTTGCGCCAGGGTTACCAGCGAAATTCAAATTTTCTTACGTTTTTTTAAATTTTCAAGTTAGTATTAGGTTATATGTTGACTAAAGTATGATTCGCGGGCGTAAAAACTCCATAAGTCCGTATAATCCTAAAATGTCAATATTTCATGAAATAGTCATTCTTTTGGGTTACCTGGCCATATGGAGTTTTATTGATGACTTAAATGGTTATAATTGTGAAAATACATAATTCTTACGCCCTCGAATCATAGTTTAATCAACATAAACAAGCAAACTGTTACTGACCAGCAAATTGCAAAAAACGTAAGTTAATTTCGCGGGCTACCTTGGCGCATCCACCTAAAGAGGAAATGCGGGCGGATAGACTTTGTGTGTAAAAAGACATAGTTCGAGGTTTGGCTCTCGCCTGTTTTCTCCTCCAACATTAGACCGATTTAAAAGGTATTTGTAATTTACATACAAAGTCTTCGCCCGCGTTTCCTCTTATGAAACGCATCCCTCGTTCTGCAACCTCGCATATATCTGGTAGAAGGCAATCTTACAGTGGATTACTAAGATAGATTCTGCTGTCGAGAAACACAATAACTAACTAGTAATTGGTATGTATTATGTAGGTATTCTGATTGGAAGTATCTATGGATTTGTGATATATATACCACTGACTAGAAGCGAAGCTGAGAGGATTATGTTAACAGGCACAGTTGAGTGGGTTTCGGCTAAGATTTCATAGACAATTAGTTGTTTGTGAAACCACTTGGCATGTTCCAGCAGACACATGTGTTTGTATCTCAACAATCTATTAGGTATATTTTCTTTTGAATTCTTGAAAAAGTATATACCGTAAATTATATACGGTATTGAAGTATATACTGTGAATTGTTAAAGTGTGCGTGGAAAAGTATGAGGAATATCGAAAAAAAAGCCCTTTTCACCGATTTCTCGGCCAATTGTGGACTGATTTCAAATATTCTCTTTGTATTCGAAAACCTATACTCCTGAGGTGGTCCCATTGTCACCAAGTCAGAATCCGATGATGGGATCCCATGAAAATCTAGGGAAACCCTCAAATTTTATAGGCACGTACAATGTTTTTCATACACTTTCTTACGCAATTCAGTTATTTGTACTTGGTAGTCATCAGCTCAGCAACATGAGATGATGGCTACCAGGTACAAATAACCTAACTTATCCTTATATAAGACAGGATCTGATGATGGGATCCCATGAAAAATGTTTGTTCAGCGATATTTTCGCCAATTGTTAACTGATTTGGATGATTATTTTTTTGTTTGGAAGAGTATTTTCCGGACTGATCCCATTTCAATTTGATGAAGATCCTATGGAACTCTTCAATAAATGATAGCAAATGGATCAGGATTTCTGAAATCGCATGTCTGTTGATTGTTACACCAGTTCATAACATAACTTTACGCTGTGAATGGATACGCAGGTACCACTAAAAATTGAAAAAACTTCAAAAATTCAAAAATTAGTATGGCAGCCAGGGAGCACCAGACCTTATGTTACCAAAGGCAAGTCATAAAAAAATCCGGGGTAATCAGTTACCACCAGCTCTATAAAAAGCCTAAAATCTAATTAAAATTGCTTAAGTTTAAGGCTTCATTTGACGTTGTTAATTCTGCAAACAATCCTACACAATCTTCCAAACATACTTCTTTCCCAAACGAAGCAATCAACAAGCGCTATTTTAAACGACTTTTTCTCCTAAGTCCTTGTAATTAAGTTCTAAAGGAGCACCGCTTTGTCTTCGCTTAAGACGTAAAGTCACTACTAGTACGTCTTAATTCGTTTAGCAACTGGGAGATGGAAGGCTTGACAAATTAAAGGCTGACGCGTCACTAAGGAGTCACTGAGACAGGACTAAGTTAGGTTAATTTATTTTGTAGAGCATCAAACATTATCACTTAGTTTGGTGATAGATTTTCTTCATCATAAAAATACCTGTGAAATTTTCGAGCAGTTCGATGTAAACGACCGATGTTCTGACTAATATTATAAATGCAAAATAGAGTTTATTTATTTATTACCCCTTCACGGCTTATTATGAAAGCTGGCTCATTTCTAGAGGAATAGGCCATAAGAAAATTTTCATCCCAGGAATATGTTTCCTTCGAGTATTTTTTTTATTTTCACGCCAGCAAAGCCCTTAGCAAAAACTAGTATTGAAGGTGATTGATTTATCAAACATCCAGCCTCTTAAATTTCCTGTCAGGGTTGCGGAATTTCTTTGAAAGTCACCACGGCACACGATGGGTTTTAGTCAGTAAGAGTTTGACACTCCCTTCTGCTCCGCCCAGAGCGGGAGCAGTTTTTTGATGATTTCCCATCCTTAAAAAAGCCTCTTACATTAATTAATTTTACATTAATAATATTAGTATGATTAGTACAAGTACATCATTATATAGTAATGAATATTATACTAAATAGATGTATGAATAACGTTATAATGATTTTGGTTAACCAGCATGAATGTGTTTGACGAGAGCTTATTGGTTTAACAGCTAAACCACGGAATACATAATGCAAAGCCAATTTAATTTATGTTATAATTTTACTGAAGAGAAATTCATGGAAATTATTCAGTTTCATTTCATTAGACTTAATATTATTATGCTTGGAATACGTATTTTACATAATGATTTTCTCAAAAACTTTGGGCGTAAAATTTAACAAGGTGACTTTTAATTCATTGACTTGAAAAATATTTCAGGGAGCGGAAAGTACACATTCGAATGTCAACTGATAATAATTAAAAGTATCATTTATTTGACACTCAACATTATAGTAATACCTACCTGAATCACATTATAAGATTTGATTGCTGACATTGAGGGAATGTTACTTTTCAAAGTTTCTCTAACCCTATCTACATTTACAAATAAAGATTGTGAGTCTTTTTCTAAACATTTTGAAGTGTTTTATTTTTTTTCTCATGTTTCAGAATTGATTCATTCAAATTATTTATATTTAGGTGCATGAGAATTTGAGATCTTTCACCCTCTGAAATATTTCCCCATTATAAAAGAAAGAAAAAAAAACAACGTCGATTATCAATTTATCATAAATAGTACGGCACTATTAAAAATTATCACATCAACCATAACCAGTCTATTTCAACAGCTACCTTGCAAAAACAAAAACACATTACCATATCCAAGCCGCAAATATTATTGTGTCCGCCATTTTGTTCCGCCATGTTAAGTGATGACGTCACGGCTCAGGCTGACAACTTACAAACGTTTGAATAACACTTGAGTGCTGTATAATTGAGTTCTATGCCAGTGTCATGTCTGATTTGTCAGATTTAGCGGAAAATTGACGACACACCTTGTCTTGCCGTGTATCTTGTTATTGAGATTTGGTTGTCTGAAGACCTGTTTTGCTGTGGTTGTTGTTTTTTGGTTTATTAGATGGCGGTAAAGAATGATGGTTCCATTTATATGAAAACTGGACAGTGTATAGAGGACTAGATTTCGCCCAATTAGCAATTTTAAGTAGTGACTTAAATTCCAAAAAACATGATAGCATTCGATTACTCGAATCAAATATTTTGAGCCATTAGCTATCAGATCAAGATCGATACAAATTAGCTCTAGTTATTTGTATCGGTGTTTGGTTTTGATTCTTTTTTTCCTAGAGAACCTCTTGAATGAACGCAATCAATTATCAGCCATCCTGTAAAGAGAAGCATTTTCCTAAATGGTAATGATGACATTGTGAACAATGGTTAACCAAAATTGTCCCAAAAACCATCGTCTAAAAGCAAAAATCTAATAAAAATGTAAAACTACGCTTTGAATTTTGAACTCGACATCTGACACAGCTAGTCAGATCTAAAATGGCTGAACCTCGGATCATCCCTCACTGTTAAATTCAGAACGCATCTAAACTTTCTTGAAATTCGAACACAAAATATGGAGATGTTTCAAATTTCAAGATGGCGGAAGCGCGGGAACTCGGTGTTTACGATGCCAATCTGACACCGCATTTCCGCACACAATTCTACGAGAGGAAATATTATTTATAAAGAAGGAAAGAAAGTGTAACTCTTGGAGATTGCTTGCATAGGAAATGCACTCGTAAAAGTGAGTTCCAAAGTTGAAATGCAGGATGAAATCAGGTGCTTTGTTGTCAAAAGCATTTTAGCCGCTTTTGCCGTACCTTTTACATGTAAATTGTCTCTACATTTGCGTGTTTCCTGTTTACTGTTCATTGTATTAGGTATTCTCGGAAAGCTGAACAAATGAGATTCTAGTAAAATCACTGTGACAGATCTCTGTATGCTGACAAAGAGCTTTGCTTTTTGTACTATAACTCAGAGCTGCTACTTAAGAAAACCTTATAACAAGTGTTTTGGGTTCTTCCGCCCTACCCGGGAACCAAATTCAGGACCCCATGTCCTATGTACTACTATAGTGTGTCCGATCCCTATCAGGGTAACTCGAATTTTAAAAATCAAAATGACGTGAGTTAAACATGTTCCACCAATATTTGCAAAACTTTAAAAATACGTTTCCACTGATTTTTAGATCGTTTATCAGTAAGTACTGGGATTAAAACAAATATCGACACAAAAATGGAATGCATGTTTTTTTTATATAGAATGCTATGTAGGTATTTAATGGTTTAGTTTGATGAGTCCATGATAATATTCATATTATTTCGAAGATTGTTTTTGCATTCTGTTAATTTTTAAACATATTTATCTAATCACATATTTTTTAATGTTTTTTATAAAGATATATTAAATATTTGAGTTTGAGTTCAAACAACAACAAACATAATTGTTAAATCATCATTCACTATTTTAATAATACCGCCAGTATCGCCAAATGGGTGTTTCTGAATTTCCATCCAAATATAGGCCAAGTTGCGAACGTATCCCAAACAAAAACTAATTGACTAACTTTTGGTTAGGTTAAAATTAATTCTAGAAATCCTAGAATTAATTTTTAGCATTCCAACCTGACTGTGCGCTAACAAAAGCTATGACGTCTGAATAGTTCCACCTGGTATGAGTAATAGATTCCGAAATATCTCTATGGAAGTGTTTGAAGTGCTTCTGCTAAATTTAAAGTTTTCATAATATTGATAAGTACCTAGAGTTTAATATCAGGAATTTGTTACAAAATATACAGGGTCTATTTATAATGCTATCTTTGACCAACCTGAAGATAATTATTATCTAGATATTGTACACAAAATTATTTATAAATAGTTGACCCGCGCAACTTCGTCTGCATCGCTCCTATTGGTCTTAGCGTGATGATTTATAGCTTATAGCCTTCCTCGATAAATGGGCTATCCAATACTGAAAGAATTTAAAATTGGACCAGTAGTTCCTGAGATTAGCGCGTTCAAGCAAAAAAATAAACAAACCAACTCTTCAGCTTTATATATTAGTATAGACGAGGGAATAGCTTTTTAATTAACTTATAATTTACTATTTAAGCGCGTGCCTATCAATGGTAAAAAAAACACGTAGATTTCATTCCAAATACGGAAAAAGAAATTTGAACTGAGTTTGTAGTTCCATTAGGATTACCATTGCAGTTCGCATAGGAAACTAATAGCAGATTTATCTAATTGAGAATCACATGAATACTAGTTTTTGCACGCGACTTCGTACGCGCATATCCCGTTTTTTCCTGTTCTTGTAAGAATTTTGGGAAATCCTCTTTTAGTGCTCCCCTGCACTCCCTAAGGAACCTACATGACGAATGTCAAGTCTCTACGACCAGTAGTTTCGGCTGTGCATTGTCTGTCATTCACTCAATGAGTCGGGAACAGAAGGTTTTTTGTCGAAGGTTTAAGTCTCAGAATTTGATCCTTATTAGCTAATTTTTCGAATGCTGGGTAGGAACAACGATTTAAAAAAAATCCAATGATGCAGTTTTACTTTTCATTAAAATCGAGCTCGAGAGTCCTCTGTGTTTTTTTTTTTTTTTTGTGATGGTCTCTCATCTAGTCTAGGTCAGAGATGACAGAGACAAAGTCTACGATGGAGCGAGCCTACCCAGAAGGAGCCTATTTACTCTGACTTTGAAGAGATTAGGGTTGTAATCGTTTGGAAACACAGACGCAGGCAGAAAGTTTCACTTCTTTGCTGTGCGCATTATAAAAGACGTTTGGAAACGTTTTTCGATATTTTTCATAATTTCGGGTTTGGCCATGAAGGCACACTTTAAAAATTCACCCTTTAAATTGCTTGAAAACTTCAAACACTAATTTTTTAACCAAAATTAGAGCACATTTGACATCGCCATAATATTTGAAAATTAAGAAAAACCCCGATTAATCTTGATCCCCATCCTTAAGGAACTGGGTATAAAAGTGGCCTAAAAACATGTGATTGTAGCATGTATTCTATCATAATCCAACCAAAAATGACATAACACCTTTATTTCTCATTCACAAACAAAATACTCCAATATTTTTATCTTTTATCTTTATTACGATATTTTTTATCCATCTCTGGTTTATCATCGTATGATATAAAAATATTTACCTTAACTTATCATTTTTATGAATTGCCAGTCAAGTCATTGATAACGTGTTGTACTGAATGTAGTTTTTCAGAAAAATAGCCGAATTCATGTGTTTCTTCGTATCAAGCAACACTCCAGCAGATAATGCAACTCCATCAATCTTAAATTAAACGGCTCAAACATATTATAACATAAAACAGGAAAGATAACATTTATTCAGCACAGCCACATGGACACAACACATACAAGTAGTAGGTACATAATTGCGCTGAGAGGTTACCAAAAGACACCCAGCGCTGGTTTTCAGTTGGCATCCCGCAGAGACACCCGTCGTATTAATTATAATTAATACACGTACACACAAGCACTGTTATACAAATTCTTATAATATCTTCTTAACTTTGTTTTTATTTCTAGTATAATTGCTCAATATTCATTATATCTGTTTATTCTTTTATGTACGTTTTTTTATGATAGTTTTACATATCATTTTGATTCAAATGAACCGCCACTCATCCTTAAGGTTCATTAGAAAACCAGCGTCAGACAGTCTCAGGCTGAAATGAACCTTTTTAGTGCAGCCGTGAGATACACACTTAGTTTTTGGCTGCCATTATTTGTGATTTTTATGTACCGTGCGTGTTTCATGTATTTGTGCTAAATAAATACTATTCTTTCTTTTCTTTCGGGACATCAGCAAACAGCTAGTTAACTCTTCATGTGACCAGCGGGTCTAAAAAGGCCACTTTTGTAGAATGAAAAAGCACAACAACCTACCCGACTCTGTCTATTTTCCCAATTAATCTTGAATCTAATGAAATCTGACACATTGTTGTATATATATTATGATCCTATAATTCTACATAAGGGGCCGCTTGATACCCCCTGAGGGCTGGTCCTTTTCACAGCCGAAGCATCAGTATTGCCATTCAACTTGGTATTCACTTTTGCCACAGGAACATACGACAAAAAAATCTGACAACTACAAATTGCAATACATTTTTTTCTGGTTTCTAATTCACTAACATTGACCGGTTTTTGTTTGATAGTTGTAAACTAATAATTGGTTTAAGCATTAAAAAGTCTCAGTTATCGCTTCAAAGTGTCGGCTACCAATTAAAGTTAGCCAGTAAGCCGTATTTCTGAAAAAGAACTTCACAAAAAAAGAACTTTTTGGCATTTTAAAGTTCCCCATAGAGCTGCTACGGGGAGCCAATACGTTTTAGGTAGATCGATATTTAATTTTTGAACTTTCAGAACTTCACAACTGATACAAAAAAACAAAGAGTAGTGTTGATAGAGTTGAAATTTGTTGACATTTTCCAACGATCTTTTTAATTTCCTGGAAGTGGTTGCCAGAGGAGAAGTGATATATCAACGTGATGAACATTGAAACGTTAAGAATACTGAAAGATGGCGGAAATTCAATGAAAAATACAGGCTATTTTCTTGAAGCATTTCATAGAAATGATTTTCAAACGTTATTTTATAATTTATCATGTAACAATTGAATCTAGTTGGCGTACAATATTTTTCAAGTTTCGAGGGTCAAGTGGCTAGTAATAAGCTGGTATGCTGATGGAGTCTGTATTTAAAGTTTCAATCTGGGGTTCTTTGAGTCAAGACGTACCTTAAGGCCAGCGATGACCACATCATAGCTTACCATCATAGAGATTCTTGCACGTTCTTCTCCATAGAAATCTACGCTTTGGACCGTCCGAACGAACCTTCATGTTTTTGACTGACCGAACTTGAAAATTCAAAAGTGCCTTTAATTGGATTATTTTAAATAAATGCTTTGATTTGATTTAATCTGGGTGCCGATTCTACTAATTTTCAAGCAACGTTCGCATTCGCAACTCAATTGAAATCTGTTAAAAATGCATTTTTAACAGTTTGCGACTGACTCAGGTGTGATTGCGGTCAAACGTGGGCACGATGGTAAAAAGAATTCCAAATAATAATTTGATTAATAAACCAGTTTTTCTTAATTATTCTACTTCATCAAGAAATAAAAAAATTCAAACGAAAAAGTCTATCTTATTATCCACTAAAAAGTCTGAATTATTCTCTTAATCGCTTTATTCACTCAAAAAGTTTCAAGTTACAAATTCATTTATGAATTTTCAAAAGAAAACTTATTTTGGCAGTTGTTAAATATTATTAGTTATTTGTTTGAAAGATAAGCAAAATGTTGCAAACAAGTTATTTTCAGGGTTTAATAGTGGTTAAATATAAGTTCAGTTTCGGGTTTTATTGGGAAAGTTATTTGTTTGATCTCAAAACTTGCTATTTGTTGTACAAAACAACAATATAATTTTGTATTGGATGAATGGTCGTTTTCTAACTGAGCTAATATTAATGGACGAAATTAAAATAAAGGTACAAAAGCTTACAATTTATTATATTAAATACGAATTTCTGTAGCCGATACAATGGTTTTATTCGCTCATTTGGGTTTAAATTCTACTTATCAAATAATACCTTTATAGCGAGCGTTACAAAAGGAGTGTCTAATATTGACACACCTTTTCAGGTCTAAATTACCTTCAAGCCACATAATATATGCCTGTTTCAGGGCCTTACAAAAAGGTTTTCAGCAGATTTAATTATAGCCCAATTTTCTTTTACAGGTAGCCGACATTCGCGTGTTTTGCTGATAAGATAAGATAAGAAGATGTGACAAGGACAGATAACACACAGAGCATAGCAATGTGGAGACGACTACGGTACTGCTGTGAAAATTTAAATGTTTTAAAATCAAAGTTTTTAGAGTAATTTTATAAAATTCAAACTTCGAAAACTACAAAAATCATGTTCACATGACATTTGTTCTCAAATTTAAATTTTAAAAATATGAGTGAGTGAGTTGAAACATAAAAAGAAAAAAAAAGAATGTGTCAATAGTGTTGCAAGTTGCAAAAATGTGCATTTAGTGTCAAATCTAAAAAAATAATGAAAACCTATTACAAAATTCAGTTTTGATAATGACAAAACGAGTGAGGCAGAATTGCCGATTTCAGTGAAAAGTGTTGATTAAAATGGTGTGTTAGTGACAGTGGAAAAATGGGTTGTCAGTTAGGGAAACTAGCGGCGTCTGAGAGACGGAGCAACAACGCTGGGCCAGCGATCAGCGATGGGCCACCCCCGGCCACTGATCCTCGGCTGCCATTGACGGCCAAGCAGAAATATTCCATGCTGGCCTCATGGAAGGGCATCTCCAGAGCCATGGAGAAGACTGGCATCTGTATGTTTATAAAGTAAGTTGTCTTAACTTGTACTGCCTGATTTTGTTCATAACCATCCAAAGTTTTGTCATCAAAAATGTCACTTTTTAAAAGAAAAAATTAACCAAACATTTTTGGGTAAGTGAACAAAAATGTACAGAATTTTTATGTACATTTTATATTTTACTAGTTGACCCGCGCAACTTCGTCGGCGTCACAATTTTCAATTCTGATCCACTCTTATTGGTCGTAGCGTGGTGAAAAATGGGCTATCTAACACTGAAATAATTTTTCAAATCGGACCAGTAATTCCTGAGATTAGCGCGTTCAAGTAAACAAACAAACTCTTCAGCTTTATATATTAGTACTAGTTGACCCGCGCATTTTCGTCTGCGTCACATTACTGCCCCGCTCCTATTGGTCTTAGCGTGATGATATATAGCCTATAGCCTTTCTCGATAAATAGGCTATCTAACACTGAAATATTTTTCAAATCGGACCAGTAGTTCCTGAGATTTGCGCGTTCAAGTAAACAAACAAACAAACTCTTCAGCTTTATATATTAGTATAGATAAGATACATCTCAAACGGCGCTGTTTGGGGTAGAAACATTAGATGACCAGAGGGCTGGTCTGCTTTTCTTCGGCCAGAAAACCAGCATTCCTATTCAGCGCGGCAATGCTTCCAGTGTTATGGGCACTTTTGCCATTGACAGCGATGTGGATTATTTGCCCACTAATTTATTTTGTTTTTCTACGCGTCTGTAAATGATTTATTATAAAATTAAGTTTTGTTTTTAGATAAATAACTTTTAAGAAATTGTTTGTTTGTTTTTTGTGTCGTTGATTCGTTCCGAATGCCTGGAAAAAAATGCATGGTTATAAAATCAGCCAAATTCTCGTGTATTTCTTTTGTTATAGATAAATATAAATTGAGTCAAATGTGTCTACGTATTCAACATGGGTTTCTATTTTGCCAGCCTGCTATTTGACTTCATCATACCAAATTAAATTGTTAGTGTTACCAGTTATTGTTTCCATACGATTTTCGCCAGTTTGCTGTTGTAAGACATAATTTATGTTTTATTTTTGGCGTTACATCGTGCGGTTTATTTGTTTTAAAGTCTGTTACAACTACAGTATGTTTGCATGACACATGCACTATGTTTACCTTAAACTTTAAACTGATAAGACACTTACCTAACACTAGCTAATGTTGATTTTCGTGCTATGTGAACATAATATGCAACACGGTTTTAATCAAATATTGGAAGACTCAACATATTGAGAAAGCGTATTTATAGAAACACTAGCTAACCGGGTAAACGTTATTTTGCCATTTAATAAAAAATAGCCAACGACATATTTTCGAATCTACACTAAAATATTCATGAAAATCGGTCAAGCCGTTTCGGAGGAGTTCGATAACAAACACCATGAACCGAGATTTATTTGATTATAACCGTATGCTTAGTTAAAACACTGATTGGCAGATTCCGAATTCGAATTTAAGTGGCAGATATTAAAAAAAAATGCCATGCACAAAAAATTTTTTTAAGTATCCTACTTCGCGAAAACCATCACCAAATCGATACTCGAGGCACGGGCCTCGGTAAGCACGACAAATTGTTGGTCTTGGCTGTCATTTGTAGATCTTTGACTGCCATGTATAGTGCGATTCACGATCCGGTTAAACAGAAAGCCAGAACCCAAACATAATTAGAAAGAGGTTAGTCAGATAATATACCTCTACTTATACAAGACATGAAATAGAATATTCTTCTTATCGAGTGGGCAGTATGGTCTAACGACTCTACACACCCTAGTGTCAGAGTTTCTAAACCGCCTCAAGGGCTTCTGACATAGTTTATTTGACGACCGCCATTTGGCGGCCGGCACCACCTGCTTATACTTGCCTTCCGAAGCACGGAATCATCTTTTTATCAGACCATCAGGTGATTCAAGCCTGCAATGTCTAGCGGAACAATCAGGTGATTCAAAGCCTGCAAAGTCCTAGCCAAACTGGAAACAACTTTACAAAGTATGCTTCCCGTGGGAATCGAACCCACAACCACCGGGACACAAGGCAAACGCCTAAACCACTCGACCACGGAGGCAGTTAAAAGATTATCTCTATGGCAATTTGTAATTCAAGCAGGTTGATTTATTATCGGTACAAAGGCCAAGTGCGAGTCGAACTCTCAAAAAAACCCTCAATTCCTCTCATAAACCTTAATTTTTATTATTTGTTTTATAGTGGTAGACGAAATTACCAATCTGTGAAAATTTCAACTGTCTACCTATTACGGTTCTTGAAATACAGCTCGCTAACAGATAGACGGATGGACGGACGAACGGACAGCGGAGGCTTAGTTTCGTTATAGGGTTCGGTTGGTTACCCTTTAGTTTCAGAACCTTGCTGGACTTGCATAATATGCAAATGTTCGGCCCTACCTTTATCGATTGCTTATTCCAGCACTTTCACATATCTGTCGAAAACAAAAACAAACCTTAAAAATACCCATTACTTTATCTCATCATGTGCCTAGCCTTTTCCCAACTATAATGGGGTCGGCTTCCAGTCAAGCCGGATTCAGCTGAATACTAAGTATTTTACGTGGAGCGGCTGCCTACCAAACCTCCACAACCCATTAACTGGGCAACACGGTACTTAATGGCAAGACTGCCGTCAGATTTACTGGTTTCCGACAATCCGTAACGACTGCCAAAGATCTGCAAATGACAGCCGAGACCAACGGCTTAACGTGCTTTTCGAGGCACGGGTTAAACTCGGTATGTTAAGATGGTCACCCATCCACAGACCAACCTTGGCTAGCGTTGCTTAATCTTGAAGATCGACCCGTGCGGCTGTTATTATCTAGCCACGAGCTCCTCATCCATTACTTTATCTAGAACATAAAAACAATTTCCCAAACGCAGACAAAGCCGTCCAAAGCCCAACTCAATGCACAAGGCAACGGCCGCAAACCATTGAAATTGAACTTTATTTCAGTAACTTTTGTCGGTATCGGTTAAAGGATGAAACAGATTTAAAAACCCGGCGCGGCGTAAACACTCCCATTTAACGGTAAGCCCCTGCTGTTGACGTGAGCTTTAAGCTCGTATCTAGACATAAACATATATGACTATGTGTATGTATGTATATTTATCTGTTGACGTTTTTTATCTTGGTTGTAGATGGGTATTATTTTATAAGATATTTTGATAGATAGATAAAACATTTCATTAGGAACAAGAAAAGAAACACAACACACATAACACTAGAAAATACAAATAAATTAAATGAAAACTTAAAAAAAAGAAATAGGCAGAATATAGCAATGACTAAACCAAGAAATTTACCAGATTATCCACCTACATAAAAAAAAAATTACATACTTAGATACTCCAATGTGCGGTGTGTGTGTCTCTTAGCTGCACCAAATGGAAGTCCAACTCAGCATGTGCCAGGCAAATATACCTGACACCGGTATTCTGCTGGATCCCAGTAGCCACATATGGATGTCAAGCAGATGCCGTAATAATAAAGTAAATAAATCCGCAAGGCAGTTTTGTGGCGAACTGTTGGGCACTGGCGACCCCACGGACCTGATCTCTAGGGAGAATTCTTGTTCCTCATTTCCGGCTTGCCTTTATTGGCTGGCCGGGGTGAAAACTGACGAGGAACAGAGCTCCCACCTCTTTCTTGCCTTAATCGGCTGGTCTGAGTGGAGATTCGCAAGAGCAAACGTGCTCGGGAGAAGGATGTATAATCCAGTAAGGTGCTGGTAGGGATCTTGACCGTACTTCCGGGATTGTCCTGATAGCCGTGGTATACCTCTCCACTCCTCTAGCACCTCAGGATATGTTGCCCCCTTGGCGCTACGTTACTTTGTGCTAGCGACCCTTTTTGGGGGGCCCATTTATTGAGTGTGCAAGTCACCCCCTGCCATTTTAAAGCCGTTTTAATTGTCAGTGGTCAGGCAGGGGCCAATAGTTCTTCCATAGTAAACGATTATTAGTCCACTAAACCAGCCAAACCCATAGCGTTTCATCTTTTGTTTCCATATTCTGCAATAGTCCTGCTCCAACCGGGGATTGTCCTTGGGTATACTTTCACAGTGCATACAGGGATAATCGTCGGTTGGTGTCCCATTCCATTTAAAATGTCTAAAGAGGCCTCTGCGAGTTGGCTTCGGCCCCTCGTACGCCTACCAAAGGACCGGGTCTCTAAGAAAAGGGACCCGAGAAAGTAAAAAAAAAAAGTAAATAATAATGTCCCATTCCATTTGAAATGTCTAAAGAGGCCTCTGCGAGTTGGCTTCGGCCCCTCGTACGCCTACCAAAAGACCGGGTCTCTAGGAAGAGGACCCGAGAAAGTAAAAAAAAAAAAAAGTAAATAGTGGTTTTGTCTATGGTGACTCTAGATTTGTTATTTTAAATATTTTGCATAGGAACGGTACCTATTTTGTTGTGTTTAGGTGTGTGTATAATATTTTTTGATGAGCTATGTCGTTCTAAGTTCGTTTGAACGACCTATTTTAAACGGACTACTGAATTATAAACTCGGTTCTCCTTGCTGTACCTAACTAACTTCTTGACTACTGACAAAAGCTTGCACTGGACAAGACCACCCCAATTTCCTCAAAAGACCATTTTGACACTATTTTGCATGGTCCTCGTATTATGTGAATATGTTGTATATTGTGAATATGGGGACCATGTCGATCGCTATGTAAGGGTTTAATTTCATGTTAGTCTCGCAGTTTGGGTTATGAATGCGGACTAACCAAATGTCCTTATGTACTTTGGGTATTGTTCGTCAAATCGTTGAGTTCTTTAAAAATATAAGTTGAGCAACACGATAACTGGCAAGTGCTTGCATTTTTGAACAGGTAAACTCAAATTTGTGTGGTCTTTTCCTTAAAATACCACCTCAGACATTAACTTAAATGGTTACAGACAAGCTTTGGATGGACGAAAAAACGAATGCCCAAGAACTCCACGACCTCATCCCACCGGCCCTTCTACCATCGGACATCCAGACGCACTGCATCTTACCATCCCTACCTTGTAGCTATTCCACTAATTCGCACTAAGCGTTTCCAAACGTCTTTTATAATGCGCACAGCAAAGGAGTGGAACTCTCTGCCTGCGTCTGTATTTCCAAAAGCTTACAACCCTAACCTCTTCAAAGTTAGAGTGAACAGGCTCCTTCTGGGTAAGCTCGCTCCATCGTAGACTTTGTCTCTGTCATCTCTGACATAGACTAGAGTCAAGAGCAAACCCATCAATAATAAAAAAAAAACGAAAAAAAAAACTACTACTTTTTTTTTCTTCTCTTCGAATATAAGATGTAGTAACTAATACTTATGTACTCTATGGATTTCTATACAACGACGCGATAGCAGTTTATGAAATTACTTATTTACATAACCATTTAAATATAGCTCTAAACTTTTCCACACCATAATAACAAGGCTCCAACTTTACTATAATAAGTAAATGTGTAAATTGATAAACTAGTTTACATAAACTAAACCCGCAATTTAAACTTACCAAAACCATTGAGGAAATTCTCTTCATACAACACTATCTAAACTAATAATTATTCATGTAAAGTAATAAATTTTAACGAGTCAAAAATTGTTCGCTTAGAAGAAGTAGGGTATGGAAGAACTGATCCGATTACGAGAATTTTTTTCACAAGTTAATAGGATCATCAAGTACTCGTATAAACACACAGTACAGACACGATACGCACTCCAGTACAAAACACGACTCAACCTACCAACATCCCGCTTAAAAATACACTCAACAAGCCCTCTGGTCATGTTAATAAAAATATACAACATGCATGAAAAAAAAACTGCATATATTCACGAATAACTTAAAAAATAAATTATTACAGCGTTAACGAATACTTAAACGATAAGTCTTTGAAACTTGCACAGAATAGACAAAAAAAAAACATTTTAGAATAAGTTAGATAATAAGTTAAATGTTAAGTCCTCATCTGCACATCTTACTTTTGCTGTGCCCGACTGTGCCCGAGTGTGCCCGACTGTGCCCGACAGCCGACAGGGTCCATGATTGTTACTTTTAAAATGTTTACCACCTAAGCCTGTATTGTGGAAAGCAATAAAGTATTGAGTATTAAAAACAGGATGATTGGTAATTTCTAGGAGATAATTTTAGGATATACTGATCCGGTGATGACAACACTTTCTACTAGCAATCAGCTACACTAAAATCTACTAATACAGGGTGAATTTTTCAAGTGCGCCTTCAGGGCCAAATCCAAAACTTTAAGGAATATCTAAAACACTGAAAGGAGTCCCGAGTCCGATTTTGACGAAAATTAAAATTGCATCATTTGATTTTTGACAAATCGTCCTTATCTAAAAAATCGAGTCGATATTTTTTTCTTTGTAATATAAAAAGAGGTTTTTGTTAAAAATGAGCTCTTTCGTTTAGTTTGCCATGTCCACTTCCCAGAATTTGATCCATATTAGCTACACTTTCGGCTGGTGTACTAATACAGGGTGTTTTTTTTTCAAAATCAACTAGTTCGATTCCTAGGTAGGAGAAACGATTTTTAAAAAATCCAATACTTAATGCAGTTTTAGTTTTCATCAAAATCAGGCTCGAGACTCCTTTCAGTATTTTTCGATATTCCTTATAGTTTTGGATTTGGCCCTAAAGGCACACTTAAAAAATTCACCTGTATTTTACAATACAGTTGAAAAGTTTGTTTGTTTGAACGCACTCATTTCTGCAACAACAAGTCAGATTCGGTTATTTTTTCTGTATGATAGCCACATTCATGAGGAAGGCTTTAAGGAAACGGGAAAAAACGGGATATGCGCGTATCAAAGTCGAATTCGCGGCTCAAAGCTAATAATGATATAAAAAATTCTCCTGATCAAATTTTAGTTGGTTTCGACAGCATAATTAAAGCATAGTTTAATACTAACATTAGGCTAAGTTATACTACTACTAATATTATATGGATACTATCCGAAATAAAATAGAATTGAATTGAATAAATATAACAACACATACATACTCTACTCAATTACACAGATTTAAACTCGGTTCCTTCTCTGATTCACTTTTATTCCTTTTCCAAGTCTGATTCTTCAGACAGAATTAATCTACGAATAAAAAACAACATGGACTCGTTTTCCATCTAAGTGAATGCCGCGAGTTAGTTCATTGTAATTGCGAGTTTATTCAGGTGCATCTCTAGTTAGATGAGGAGCGAGATTTACAGAGAAAAAGCTTAGTGAATGTGTGTGCTTGGATTTATCTTGAAGGGTTGTGATTAAAAATGTGAAGTCGATTTTTAAATCTACTAGTTTGTTTAAATAGATTCGTTGGATGGTTGAGATCCTTAGGCGTCGTCCCAAATCAGATCATACCAGATAACGATGCAATTTCGTACGAGTTAATAACTAGTGTAAACACACACAATTCTTTAGTGTCTTAAATGAAGCTTGCAAATCATTTTCGTCACGCGACGATATGGTACCTATCAATAACTATTTAGAGAAGAGAAGCTTAAGATGGGTGAATAATTCTAGCCATTCAAGCGGGAAAGTATATAGGTAACCGTACAAGCAAGATTTTAAATTATAATTTCAAATAGATGCTGAATTATCAAACCAAACCTGCAATTAAAAAAAGAATACCGTATTCGAACAGCCAGTAGCAAAAATGTAGTGACATTTTCACGTTCCAAATTCAAATAGCAGATTCATTTCGAACGTTGAATTTCGAAATAAACTTGTTATTACGCTTCATCGGGAATGACGGCAGATTTGAATAATTTTGCGATATTCCAATTTCGATTGAAATTCGTTAATGTTGCCACTCTAAAGCTTAATTGTCGATGTTGCTATTGTTGTAGATATCGTATTCAGTTCGCAGAATTGGCGTTCGATGATTTTTATAATTAATTGAGTTGATCTGGACCTATTATTTCATGTATAATTATTATTATGAATCTATTGTTATTGAAATTCTAACAGTGCACAAGCCATTTCTACTGCAAGGGTTAGTTCGAGTTGTTGGCAAAAAATATCTGGAAGAATTTGGGGGAACCTTTTGCCCGGCATTGAGAAACCTGAATTAAAAAAATTAGTAAGCCTACATTTAAACAATATGTAATAACAGCTGCAAGGGTCGATCTAAAGGTTGACTGGTAGCGAGTGCCTTGTTGAATTATTTCCGCCCAAGTACTACTATTGTACATAAAGCTTAAATAGACAAATCTTCAAAATTAAGCAACGCTTGCCTAGGTTGGTCTATGGATGGGCGACCATCTTAACATACCGAGTTTCCTCCGTGCCTCGGAAAGCACGTGAAACCGTTGGTCCCAGCTGTCATTTGTAGATTTTTGGCAGTCGTTCCGGATAGTCAGAAGTCAGTGAATGTGACTCCAGTTTTGCCATGAAATACCTTTTTACCCAGTTAATGGGTTGTAGAGGTCTGGTAGACAGCCTCTCCACGTAAAATACTGGTATTCAGCTGAATCCGGTTTGACTGGAAGCCGACCCCATTATAGTTGGGAAAAGGCTAGGCAGATGATGATGACATTTAAACACTATGAACAACAGAAATTTAACAATTACAAACAACAAACCAACTACATTATCGTATATTTCCCTCCCTCCTCCATTCCATTTACATCTCCTCCCAACATTGTGGGAACATAACTTTGAGGAAAGTGAAATGATAGCAGGCAGCCATAAATGTAGATAATATTTCATTTCCACGATAATGTGTGCGAGGGAAAGATATTATTATTGAAATATTAGGAGGGTGCTTTATCACGTGCGTGCGATGATTGTTACTTTTGACCATAGCGTGACTATGATCAATCAGCCTGCCTATGGTAGGCGCCAGATAAACTTGTAATAAAGGTCATTGACCTTAGTCATCATTATCATATCAGCCGAAAGATGTCCACTACTAGACATAGGCCTTCTCCAAGATGTTTGCCATAATCGCTACGCTCGACAGGCGGGTTGGCGATCGCAGTGCATGGTGTTGAGTTTCACAGAGAACGCTGCTGCCCATTCTCTGGCGAATCCCTTAGTCGCTTCTTAAGACACCCACGGGAAGTGATGGGATTGTATTATTCTTTTACGGCACCGGCCGACACCATACGGCCAACACTTTCGTTAGTATCCCTTCGTAAATACCCGAACCGTTTATTATTAGAAAAGAATTTTAAAAAATCACGATAGAAGTCAATTTAGGACAGCTTCATGTCTTTAGTAGCTTCTGCAAGCGGCTTCGCCCGCGTGGTCCCTGCGGAACATACTCCTTGAATAAAAAGTAGCCTATCTGTGTACCAAATTTTATTTCAATTGGTTCAGTAGTTTTGGTGTGAAAGCGTACCAGACAGACAGGCAGACAGAGTTACTTATTCAAATTTATCCACCGTCTTCCATAGCCTTTCCCTATCTATGTTGAGGTCGGCTTCCAGACTGAACGGATGCAGCTCAATACCAGTGTTTTACATGATAACCCAGTTACTGGGTAATACTGCATCAGCATCAATGCCGATACAAGAAAAACCAACGGAGCAAAATCAACATCGCTACAAAAACCTACCAAGGCCGCGGTAACAGAGCATAAGTTAAATTTCGTGAACTTGTGTTATTCTGTAGGACAAATACTAGTACTTGGGCATCGTTCAGAAACGGATACGAAATTTTTAGATTAACAATAATAATTATATCCATCAAGAAAACCTTGACTTGTCTCACAAGGTTGTTGACTGTGGGTGACATGACATCAGCCGGTAGCTTCTTTTTTTTAAGTATGGGATGTCATCATATGACTCCTGCCACTCTGGGCGGAGCGGAAGGCAGTGTCTCTTACTGACTAAAACCGATGCGTGTTCCTCTTATTGCTCCCTGCGTTCCAGGGCCGCGGTGACCCTTTCGAACAAATTCCACAACCCTGGCAGGCACTGGCCCTAACTATCCGGTAAAATAGACTCTGTTCCCGATACCGGTGGGCTACTATTAAAGAAATATTTAAATACGGAAATAAATAGTACAGAATTTGAATAATATCTATATTAAACTCCCCCTTGACTTTCTAATAAAATTACACTGCGGCTTCCATAAAGTGCTCCAAAGCCCAGAGGAATCTATTTATCTTGGATTAAAGCCTTTATTAGTCCTTTGAAGATGGCTCAGCACTAGCCAAGTCAGGCAAGATGAAGTGACCCACTTTCACTGACTTGGCTGTTAAAGTATATTCCTGTATATGCTAATAATAGGTTAATATGTCAATTGGGAAGATATTCAGAAGATAAATGATAACGGATAAACTTTAAAATTACACAGTGAATTTTAGATCAACGTGTAAAGATATCGCAAACGTGATTGCTAATTTTGGATACCTACCTAGTTTATCGAAACGGTATTGGTTTATTTATTACTAGTTGACCCGCGCAACTTCGTTTGCTCAGCTCCTATTGGTTTTAGCGTGATGATATATAGCCTATAGCCTTCCTCAATAAATGGGCTACCTAACACTGAAATAATTTTTCAAATCGGACCACTAGTTCCTGAGATTAGCGCGCTCAAGCAAACAAACAAACAAACAAACTCTTCAGCTTTATATATTAAGTATTGATTTTATAAGAGTGGTTACTGCTACGGCCGGATTTACTGTAATCGAAGACATTTGTAACTGAGGTATAAGATACTGCTCCTTTGATATCAAACCTTCTCGATTCATTCAAGGGTGGTTCCCTTGAATGAACCGACGTTCGTTGGGCGTTAGCTTTGATTTCCTTTTGTGGAATTAATTTCAGGGTTACGAGACTGAGGAGATTAAATTCCTGAAATTACTGTTACAGTGGCATAATAATAGAGCCTTGGTTATCATTTTCATTTAAATTAAATAATTGATAGTGAGTACATTAACACAATAATGAGATTTATTAATGAAATCATTGAAAGTGAAGACCTATAAATGATTTAATTAAGAAATCCAATTGTTTTGTAAATGTATTATTTTTTATTTATTTACTAGTTGACCCGCGCAACTTCGTCTGCATCAATTTTCATTACTGCTCCGCTGCTGTTACTATTAGCGTGATGATATATAACCTATAGCCTTCCTCGATAAATGGGCTATCTAACACTGAAAGATTTTTTTAAATCGGACCAGTTGTTCCTGAGATTAGCGCGTTCAAGTAACAAACAAACAACAAACAAACAAACTCTTCAGCTTTATATATTAGTATAGATTAGAACAAAAATTACCATTCCCCTCCCCCGTTATCTCCGAAAAAAAAAGCCAAAAATATTGAAAAAATGTAATATGTTTATTGTCTAGTTTTATGTCATATTTGTTAGTAGGAGAGTATGTACTATATTAGTGTTACTTTTTGTGGTTTTAAAACTGAGGAGCTCGTGGCTAAATAATAACTGCCGCACGGGTTGATCTTGAAGGTTACGCAACGCTTGCCAAGGTTGGTCTGTGGATGGGTGATCATCTTTACATACCGAGTTTCCTCCATGCCTCGGAAAGCACGTTAAGCCGTTGGTCCCGGCTGTCATTTGTAGATCTTTGGCAGTCGTTACGGATTGTCAGAAGCCAGTAAATCTGACTCCAGTCTTGCCATGAAGTACCGTGTTACCCAGTTAATGGGTTGTGGAGGTCTGGTAGGCAGCCGCTCCTCGTAAAACACTGGTATTCAGCTGAATCCGGTTTGACTGGAAGCCGAGCCCAATGTAGTTGGGAAAAGGCTAGGCAGATGAGGTAGTGCTAAAACCAAATGATGATGCCGTTTAGTAAATAGCAACACAGAGTCGGTTATTTATAAATATTTAGTTGAAAAACTGGCCAAGTGCGAGTAGGACTCGCGTGCAAAGGGTCCCGAAACTATTTAATTTTTTAACATGTTATTTTAACACTATAGACTTTTTGTAATATTCAGGTAAAGAAATACTATCTGCATTTTTTCAAAATGTTTGGCTTTTTTTTTTCGGAGATAACGGGGGAGGGGGGGGGACTAATATATTAAGCTGAAGTAAACAAACGCGCTAATCTCAGGAACAACTGGTCTGATTTGAAAAATTCTTTCAGTGTTAGATAGCCCATTAATCGAGGAAGGCTATAGGCTATTTATCATCACGCTAAGGCCAATAGGAGCGGAGCAGTAATGAAAATTGTGACGCAAACGAAGTTGCGTGGGTCAACTAGTTTCTTGAATAAATTCAAAACTTTTTATTTTAACATTTACGTAACGCGTCCGTGTTTGGGTCACAGAAGTACATATGTATACCAAATTTCAACGGAATCAGCTTAGTAGATCCGGAAAAAACTGGCTGTGACAGACGGACAGACGAGTCTATAAGGGTTCCGTTTTTTACGGACGTTCGGAACCATAGGCCTTCCCATAGTGTCGCCACAACCACCGGTCCTGTGCGTCTCGCAATCTATCGGCTACCCGCGCCCCTCACCAGCTCATCGATCGGTGTAAACATATTTAGGTAGCTTTTCAGCTTCACTACGCAACACAAAACAAAGCTAAAATATCCTTTTCATTACGTAAACGAGAAGCACTTGTAGACATCTTTACTGACACACCGTATAAATTACAGCACGTTTCGCTCGGCCTCCCGAGGGCTAATAACGGCCTAATCTGGACTAAATATCGTCTCGGGGGCTTTTGTGTGCACTTTACGTGGCCCGCACTGTAATTTTATTAGACTACGTTAGCCTTTACTTGCACGATAGTGTAGTAGGCGACGATTAGATTGAAAATTAGATATCTATTTAGTCGTTAAGAGCTTGAAATATAGAGCATGGAGGCTTTACGTATGTGAGTAGGTACTATGTACCTACCCTTACTAGCAAACTTATGAATTTTACCTTTGCTGGGATTTCTTTATTGTACCTATTAGTAGTACCTATATAGTGTTAAAATAACATGTTAAAAAAATTAAATAGTTTCGGAACCCTTTGCACGCGAGTCCTACTCGCACTTGGCCAGTTTTTCAACTAAACATAAATAACCGACTCTGTGTTGCTATTTACTAAACGGCATCATCATTTAGTTTTAACACCACCATGACTGCCTAGCCTTTTCCCAACTATATTGGGGTCGGCTTCCAGTCAAACCGGATTCAGCTGAATACCAGTGTTTCACGCGGAACCGCTGCCTACCAGACCTCCACAACCCATTAACTGGGTAACACGGTACTTCTTGGCAAGACTGGAGTCAGATTTACTGGGTTCTGACTATCCGTAACGACTGCCAAAGATCTACAAATGACAGCCGGGACCAACGGCTTAACGTGCTTTCCGAGGCACGGAGGAAACTCGGTATGTTAAGATGGTCACCCATCCACAGACCAACCTTGGCAATCGTTGCTTAACCTTCAAGATCGACCTGTGCGGCTGTTATTATTTAGCCACGAGCTCCTCAGTTTTAACACCACCTGTGCCTACAAAAAGTAACACTAAAACCATACTCCCCTACTAACAAATATGACATAAAAGTAGGCAGGCCGTATAGCGACCTCACAGAGTACGGAGTCGCCACGCCTGGCCTTCGCTAAAGAGGATTTTTTCAAAACCTAAATTAAAAAACCAGGCAAGTGAGTGTCGGACTCTCACACGAAGGTTTTCGTACCATAAACCGAAAAAAAACAGATTTCTTGTATGATAACCCCTTTAATTTTTAATTTACCAGCAATAGAAATACACAATCTATGAAAATTTCTACTATCTGCTTATTATGGTTCTTGATATACAGCCCGCGGAGACAGAAGAATGGACGGACGGACAACGGAGGCTTAATCTATTACAAAGCTTCGGGTACAGAACCCTGAAAAATAGCCTGACAGTGAGTGTCACCGTTTACTTAAAAAAACTGAAGCGCATCTGGCTGAATAACAGCAGTATGGGTCGACGTTGGTTAGTTCTAGGCAAGCGTGCTCCATCTTCGATCACATCAACGCTTACCATCAGGTGAGATAGAGGTCAAATGCGTGTCTCCAATAGTTAAAAAGTGAGTATCTTACGATTTCCGCTTAAATCGCTGAACCGATTTAATGAATGTTGGCACAGAAATAAATGGGAATCTATCAGAATTCATCAAAGTTGTTTATGGACAATGCCCGCGCGGCGTTTCCGTGGTCTGTGGGTGACCTACATCGCGCGGTTGACTCTAACAATTTGCAAGATGGCCACCTAACGTGTGCTGTGTTCTCTTTTCATTAACTTGTGTATGGTGTATGGGGCGAGAAAGTAAATAAACAAAAACAAAACATTACATGAAAAAAACATGCCGGAAGGGACGAACTATTTATGTAATTCACGAGCTGACATGACATCCGATTTTTTTTTCATATTTTTTGCTGCATGCTATTCTTTTACTTTATCTACTACAGTAAGTCTCTTTGTGGAATCTTTTACCTAATCTTTTCACAATTATGTTGGGATTAGCACACGAGTCGGCGGCACGAGTCGTGAGCACAGATGAACGCAGCAGGGTGATCTCACCAATGTACGGTAGGCGAACGAAACTTGCAAGCGCAATAGTCGACGAGCATTAACTGACGAACCAATAACGTGAAGCGTCAGAGCTCGTCGCCAAACCGACCAGTGGAGAGTGTGCTCACGACTCGTGCCGGTTATTCATCACCATCATCTGCCTAGCCTTTTCCCAACTATATTGGGGTCGGCTTCCAGTCAAACCGGATTCAGCTGAATACAGTGTTTCACGTGGAGCGGCTGCCTACCAGACCTCCACAACTCATTAACTGGGTAACACGATACTTCATGGCAAGACTGGAGTCAGATTAACTGGCTTCTGATACTCCGTAACGACTGCCAAAAATCTATAAATGACAGCCGGGACCAACGGCTTAACGTGCTTTCCGAGGCACGGAGGAAACTCGGTATGTTAAGATGGTCACCCATCCACAGACCAACCTTGGCAAGCGTTGCTTAACCTTAAAGATCGACCCGTGCGCCTGTTATTATTTAGCCACGAGCTCTTCTCCGAACGAGTTATTATACATACATTATCAACAACATCATAAGCGCATAAAAACGCTATGTTTGATTGATAGAATTATCAAAACCCGTCTATAAGCTGAATAACGTATTTTTGATACACGCAGGCGGTTTTGTTTTTCGTTAAATATGTCAAGAAAGAGATTTCCTGAACTTTCTTTTACAAGCTTCTTATAACACTGTTATTCAATTTACCTGTACGACAAAATTTTGCTCAAAATTATCTTGTTATGTAATCCTTTTAAGTCCGCCCTGTGATCACAACTGCGTGGGTAGTCAACTTGAGACATCCACTTTTACAAGGTTGTATATCACCTGTAAATAAAATCGTAGAAGACCCACTCACAACTGAAAGGACGTAAACTTTCAGTGTTATTATAAGTCCTTGTAAAGGAATTGGGAAACAAGCGCTGTGTTATTTATTTTTAAATTTCGCAGCTTATGCTGAGATAGGGACCTTTTTGGCCTCGCACAGACTAAAATGTTTATAGACTAAGTAATAGACTACTGTTAATTTTAATTAATTTTACATCTGTCTGTTTTGTGCGAGTCCCAAATAAACATTTTTCTTTTCTTTCTTTTTAAGTTCTATTTTGGTGTTCTGGTGGTGGGTTATTTATAAAAGGTACATTAATAGCTGAAAACCTGTAGGTATACAGCTACATGCAACATAAATACAGGTATACAGCAGCATACAACATAAATATAGGTATACAGTTGCATACAACATAAATACAGGTATAGAGCAGCATACAAAATTGACACAGGTATACAGCAGCAAACAACCTAAATACAGGTATAGAGCAGCATACAAAATTGACACAGGTATACAGCAGCAAACAACCTAAATACAGGTATAGAGCAGCATACAAAATTGACACAGGTATACAGCAGCAAACAACCTAAATACAGGTATAGAGCAGCATACAAAATTGACACAGGTATACAGCAGCAAACAACCTAAATACAGGTATAGAGCAGCATACAAAATTGACACAGGTATACAGCAGCAAACAACATAAATACAGGTATAGAGCAGCATACAAAATTGACACAGGTATACAGCAGCAAACAACCTAAATACAGGTATAGAGCAGCATACAAAATTGACACAGGTATACAGCAGCAAACAACCTAAATACAGGTATAGAGCAGCATACAAAATTGACACAGGTATACAGCAGCAAACAACCTAAATACAGGTATAGAGCAGCATACAAAATTGACACAGGTATACAGCAGCAAACAACCTAAATACAGGTTTAGAGCAGCATACAAAATTGACACAGGTATACAGCAGCAAACAACATAAATACAGGTATACAGCAGCATACAAAATTAATACAGGTCATCATCTGCCTAGCCTTTTCCCAACTACATTGGGGTCGGCTTCCAGTCAAACCGGATTCAGCTGAATACCAGTGTTTTACGTGGAGCGGCTGCCTACCAGACCTCCACAACCCATTAACTGGGTAACACGGTACATCTTGGCAAGACTGGAGTCAGATTTACTGGCTTCTGACAACCCGTAACGACTGCCAAAGATCTACAAATGACAGCCGGGACCAACGGCTTAACGTGCTTTCCGATGCACGGAGGAAACTCGGTATGTTAAGATGGTCACCCATCCACAGACAAGCAGGTAAGCGTTGCTTAACCTTGAAGATCGACCCGTGCGGCTGTTATTATTTAGCCACGAGCTCCTCAAAATTAATACAGGTATACAGCTGCATATAACATAAATACAGGTATAAAGCAGCATACAAAATAAATATAGGTATACAGTTGCATACAACATAAATACAGGAATACAGCTGCAAACAACATAAATACAGGTAGCTGCATACAAATTTACTACAGGTATATAGCTGCACATGCAGGCAATGAATATGCGAGGCAGATTGGTTGATTAAGAATTGTACCGATTGAAACTACTGCTCTTTCATATTTTTAGTGTTCACGTACATAAAATGTGTGTAGGCGTAGTCTTAAAATGCCTCATAAGAACAGAATTTAGGACTGACAGTACACGTTTTCTTTGACTTAGAGTTATATCTTTATCTTTCGTCTTAGAAATGAAGATTGATATAGGATAGTAGTATTCCTTGTAATATTTTTAGATTTCTTTAGTAAGCAGATATACGAGTATAAGCAAGACCGTACAAAACACATATCAGTCCAGAATGTATCGCCAGATAGCTACCTAAACTGATATTTTACAGAAGTATTTTTTTCCGTAATTTTGGTCTTTGGTAAATGTACTCTCTTGGAGTAGGTACAAATGCAATAACTAGTATGATAGCCTACAGCAAAGCGAGGCAGCGGAGCGGAGAAACGGAGAAATATTAACCAATGGAATTGCATAAAATCTCCGTACCACGTCACCACCGTACCAGTCACTGACATTTTGAAAGACATGATTGGTTTATATTTCTCCGTTTCTCCGCTCCGCTGCTCCGCGCAAATAGGCACCTTAATAGTGCTATAAAGCTGCACTATAGCTGAGTGTCAAAAGCTATATTTTTAACTGAGAGTTTATTTTGTGCTAGTGGAAACGTAATCTAAATTGTGCATGACGCGTACGATAAGATAAAAACAAACACATAACCCATAACTTGGTCCTATGGACCCTAGCTGGAGCAGAGGGCGTTCACAGAACCGTGGTACAACTAAAATGCCGTTATCCGATTTCTTATTCATGAGAAAAAAATATCCATCGATCAGTTTTTGCGTAATTCCACAGCTGTACAAGGTAGCAAACACAAATCGATAGATATTTCATAATTATCATCATATCAACAGAAAGACGTCCACTGCCGGACAGGCCTCCCCCAAGTGTCGCCACAACGACCGGTCGTTTCGGATTCATTGGCTACCCGCGACCTTCATCGATACATATTTGTGTCTCATTAATTATGTGTGTAAAGAATTAAATACACAACATGGCCTCAAAGGTAGGATATCACTACCAAAACTATCTACATGAACCACATTTCTCGCACTCGTTCGACTAAAACCATAAATCACACAGCGATTTATTCGTGGCAGCACTTAATACCGACGCCGTACACTGGGGGCCGAACATCGCAATAACTCAGCTTTGACAGCTCTATTACACAGCCGATACAACTAATTGATCACTACTCATGAGGTTATGAGGAACTTATAGTTGGTTTCTTGAGATTTATTTGTGTATTAAATTATCTGTTTATGTACAGTAGGTAAGGCCACACGCTACTGTATCAATCTTCAACTTTTCCGAGTCGATGCAGGTGGTTGGCCGTAAAGGACAGGAAAATAGGTTTTTTTTTACTATTCATAGGCACACGTTTGACCACTATCTCACCTGTTGGTAAGAGATGATGTGGTCGAGGATATAGCACGCCTGCCTAGGTGTAACCTATTCACTCTTTACTTAAAGACTTCCTGGTTGTAGCTATCAGGAAACACAGACTCCGGCAAGGAATTCCAATCCTTGGCTAGGTGGAGTATATTCTGCGAAGGCGCTCCTCCTCCTCGAGGCAAATTAGCATAAGATAGTCGCTTATATTATTGAAACTCCATAATACGTACTATTCACCTCAATTTCTCTTTTTACAAAGCCACGTAGTCCTCACAAATTCTCGTAAGTATGTAGGAGTGGAACTTGCGCCATTACTTATCACCAGCATAGTAGTTCTATCACCTATTTGAAGCAGTACACCACCTCTTTGATATCTGGTGTTCTTATCCACCCAAAGGGTTTATCAATAATCCCCCCTAATCCCTAATCAATAATTGTTTGTGAACAAGATTTCGTATGAACATAGTTTTGTTTCAAATCATCTATTTCCATGAGCTTAATTATCTACCCAGAAAATAAGCAAAAATAAAACCCACAACAATAAATAATTATTACGGACATAAAATAAGAGAATTGGGTCACCAGCTTCCGCCGGAGAAAGACTAATAAGAAGCCTCGGCTTCGCCCTTGTAACGTCATCAAAAGAAATGGCCAGGCAGAGGAAATGTGCCAACGAATCATAATTGAGATTTTAACGATACCGCTATTTGAGAGGATTTTGTTTCTTTCGCTTTTGGCCTGAAATTCTTCTATAAATCATAGTGTTTAATTAAAGAAATTGCCTTCGTTTTTTTTGTCTCGCTAAGATAACTTGCCTCTGGCCAGATTGTGTCCTTTTTTCTCCCTTTATTTCTGTAGACTGGATTTTTCTTTTGCCATGAATAAGTATGCAAAAATCAAATAGTTCATATAAATATTCATTGGTACATTAAGCCATTCAGTGAGATGGTAACAGGGCTGATTTATTTAATTTTCACTGAGAAACGAATGCTATTGATCTAAAAATAATATTTTCTTGATATGCCGTGGGAAATCAGCAGAATGAGCGTCTTACTAATATTGTAATGGCGCACATACATTCGGTGGTTCGCCCGTATTCAGGTGCTTGAAAGACTCCGATCACTAGAGTTCAGGTACCCAAATTCCATAGCCAATCGAATTCGGGAGAAAGACCAAGTGCGATTGCGTCGTTAAGGGGAAAATTTAATTGTTTATTAAACAATCGCGAATCATCATCTGCCTTTTCCGCAACGATATTAGGGTGGGCTTCTGGTCAAACTGGATTCAGATGAATACCAGTATTTCACGTGAAGCGACTGCCTATCTGACATCTGCAACCCAGTAACCAATCACGAATCAACAGCGTTTTATCCCAGTATCAGTAGTGTTGGCGACAGATCTGGCCACCCCGTTGTTTGGTACTTGGTTTTATTCGTTGGTTAGCAACGGGGTGGCTTACGTGTTTTTATGCAAATATTTTATATTCTCTTGTGAGCATAAAATATACCCGAATGCACCTTAGCTACGTTTCATTTGGTGCCTTATAAGTAGTATGGTCGATACCGCTGGCAACAGCTAGTGACAGAACTACGTGACACATTAAGACAGCAAAATTGAAATGATATCATGCAGCCCTCTATAACTCAGTTTCTCTACCGCTAACTAAGTTAAAACTGAGTACCTGCGGGACTTCTTACAAGTTTAAAATACTTAGGATTATGAACTCGGTAGTATTATACGAAGTTAGTATAACTTCGGTACTTAATTAACTAGACTAACATCATCCCTAAACTTATATTGTTATTTAGGTACTTTGTAGTGGTGTGTAAGTTACTTCTGACGTACGAAGTCTTTAGAGTACATTACCTTGAAGCCGGTGGCACACCAACAATGTAGCCATTGTTGGTGTGCCACCGGCTTCAAGATAATTTCATTCATTTCATAATTTCAAGATAATAAAGATTTTATTATTTTAGCTAAGCTAAGCCAGTTTAGGAAGCAAAAATTTAACATACTTAGTTTGCAGTCTATACGAAAGTGTGTAAAATTGAGTAGCCGGATGGGGGGAATGTGCAATGGAATTGCATATTTAATTCCACCAAGCCCGTTCCATCATCGGACCACAAGACGAACGGCGCCACTGGTACATGACGGACATCCCACACACGCGCACAAAACGTTTTGGGAACACATTCATAGTGCGTCTTACAGCTAAGAGGAGTCTGTGTTTCCTGATAGCTACAACCTGGGGGTCTTTAAGTCAAGAGTGAATAGGTTACTTCTAGGCAAGCGTGCTCTATTTTCGACCACATCATCACTTACCATCAGGTGAGATAGTGGTCAAACGCGTGCCTATCAATAATAAAAAAACTTGCGGTCAAACAATACAGTCACGCGAAATAATTCACTCGATGAGCCATATTAAATGCTGCGCTCGATTTCACACGTTCACTCGATTTTAAACGGAAACGAGCTTAACTAAAATAAAAGTGTTAGGAGAAAAGGGGGAAGCTTTGGGGGCGATGGGGGACTACAACATCCAATTTGGGGAACCGTCAACGTCACCTGCACACTGTCCGAACAGCGGGTGATTGAGGGATCGATGGATTGCGGGTAAGGGGTTGATTCCCGAAACAAATATGTGTATAGGGTCTACACCTACAATACAAATCATATATACTCATATATACACAAATACGGCAATAGGTAGGCAGTTGAGTTTTTCACAAGGTGTGTAATTTATAATATTACATAGCTTCTGCCATTGACTGAGTACATGTCCTGTGGCGGCACGGATTCAAATAGGTTCATCCGAATAGGTTCGGACCTGATCAGAAAGTCCGATACGATCAGGTACCTTGGATCCGTGCTGCACGAGTCTGGCAACGTGGACGACGATGTCCAAGCACGTATAGGCGCGGCTTGGGCGAAGTGGCGCGAGGTAACGGGCGTTGTATGCGACCGCAAAATGCCTCCTAAGCTCAAGGGGCAGATATATAAATGCATCATACGGCCTGTCCTACTGTACGGCGGTGAATGTTGGCCAGCACTAAGCAGACACACCCAGGAGCTTCGCGTCACGGAAATGAAGATGCTGAGGTGGATGAGTGGCGTAACGCGATCCGATCGCATACGCAACTCTTTCATCAGAGGTAGTCTTGGTGTCCGTGACGTGGGGGAAAAACTGCAAGAGTGTCGTCTGCGATGGTATGGCCACATCATGCGCCGCCCTATGGAGTACGTTGGTCGGGGATGCATGAATATGGCTGTTCTTGGGGCTAGGTCCCGTGGTCGCCCTCGCAAGCGCTGGTTGGACGTCGTTAAGTCCGACATGAGAGCCAATGGCCTAACTGAGAAGGATGTTCAAGATCGGGCAAAGTGGAGGAAGCTAAGTAGGAAGACGGACCCTGGCAATAGCCGGGATTAACGCCAGGTAGAAGAAGAAGAAGACATAGCTTCTGCCAGAGGCTCCGCCTGCGTGAATGTTGGAATTTATCCCAAGGAAACCTACTCTCGCGTTAAAAGGAATAATACAAACAAATCTCTATCCATGTTCCAAATTCCGTCCAGATCTGTTCAGCCGATTTGGCCTGATTGGTTAACAAACATCTATCCATCGATTCATCCAAATTTTTGCATTTCTAATAGTGGTAGGATTTTATTGCGGCTATAACAACAATGCGGCAACAAATAAGTGATTCAATTATAGTGGGCCATACAAGAAACGCAGCAGCAGCGTTTTCTATAAAACTCAACATCATACATTGCGATTGCCAAGCGTAAGAAAGAAGCAAAACCCCCCAAATGATGACAAACACAACCAAAAATGTCCTCGAGTTCCCGGCAGCCCGTCTACCACTTATTCGGAAGACCTTGTGAAGGTCGCGGGTAGCCGATGGATGCCAGACGCGCAGGACCGGTCGTTGTGGCGACACTTGGGGGAGGCCTATGTCCAGCAGTGGACGTCTTTCGGCAGATAATGATGATGATACAAGAAACGTGATTTTTTCGGTGTATGTCATGAATCCGTTTGTGTGCGAGTCTAACTCGCTATGACCAGCATTTTATTGCTGAGTGCCTAAAACTAATGTTTCTTACAATGTTTGTCAGTTTTTTCATTACACCAAAGCCGTCTGCCCAACCTTTAAATGTCCCTTAGACTATTCTTAATTACTATTTATAATTTATTTTATTTCACATTTTTATTCTGTACCCAGAATATAAATTACTTTAAGCTTATTAAACTAAATAATACGATTCTAAACTAATTATTATTTTTTTAGTCTGAAGGACATTTCAAAAATTAATGTAAGCAGAAAAGGATCAAAAACTTCATTTCGAATACTTATATTTGAGTTGGGTTTACGTCTAGAAGTTTTATTTTCTCCAGAACATGATATTCAAGAGTTTGAACACGTTCACATTATATATAACTTTGATTACTTTCGTCTCTTAAGTTTAGGGGAAAATGGAAAAGCCTTCTTGGAATAAATCTGAAGTCCCTTAAAAAGTTGATAGATATATAGAACATTTTGGACAAGAATCCATGCGAAAACCATCTTAACATAAAAACAACTGGCCAAGTCCGAGTTGGACTCGCGTGCAAAGGGTTCCGAACCACTTTATTTTTTTTAACATGTTATTTTAACAATATAGACTTCTTATAGGTATTCCTGTAATATCTAGAAAAAGAACTATTATTATCTAACTTTTTTTTTTAGGATTTTTGGCTCAGTAGTTTCGGCGATAAGAAGAGGAATGGTAATTTTTGCTCTAAATTCTTGAATAATTTGTAAACTATTTATTTCAAAACTATGTAAAAATATAATTAAAACCCTCACAGTAAGCCCTTTCATTTGATATATCACACGATGTAGTTTGAAAAACTTATTTTAAATTTTCTAGTTTGTCCCTCAAAAGTGACCCACACACTCAAAATCTATTTATTTACGTAACGCGTCCGTTTTTGGGTCACAGAAGTCCATACGTGCACCAAATTTCAATAGAATCAGTCCAGTGGATCCTGAGAAAACTGGCTGTGACAGACTGTCATGTGGTCAGCTTCCAGACTAACTGAATGCAGCTGAGTACCAGTGTTTTAAATAGACCAAAAGCCTATCTGACCTCAACAACCCATAAACTGGGTAACACGATATCCCACGGCAATACTGCTGTCAGATGGTCTGGCTTTCAAATACCCGTAATGACTGTCAAAGATCTACAATAGGGAACATCCAATTTTTCCATTTTTGCTTTAATTTTAAAGAACTCCATCTAGAATAGACCACCACATAAAAAAAAAATGAAAACGCTTTCATTTATTGCCAAAATTGCGTTTTGAAACCGACAGTTTAAAGGTTCGCGCGAAAACGGACGATGGCGGCACTCGTGTCTATTATCACTGGTCAAGAACTGTCCCAACTCAAAAACATAAGGTTGCCTTTTCGTTGGCATAACAGCAGATACGTCACTAAACGCTGATTGTTGTTTTTAAATACGTTCCGTTTCACGTTACTTTAATTCAGTATTTTTGTTAAAAATCGATATTAACCAAAATAAAAACTTTGTAATGGCCTTTATTTTATACTTTTTTATCATTTTACTGACAACGTTCTCATAAATTCTGTATTTGCATCTTCCCTATTGGCAAAAAAAAAAAGCCGAGAGTTGATCCTGCTATTCCACCAATTCGCACTAAGCGTTTCCAAACGTCTTTTATAATGCGCACGGCAAAGGAGTGGAACGCTCTGCCTGCGTCTGTGCTTCCGAACTCTTACAACCCTCATCTTTTTAAGTGAACAGGCTCCTTCTGGGTAAGCTCGCTCCATCGTAGACTCTGTCTCTGTCTTCTCTGACCTAGACTAGAGTCAAGGGCAAACCCATCACAAATAAAAAACATAATTATAAATCTTTGTTTAACGCGCTTTCCGTGGCACAGAGAAATTTCAGTAAGCGTTGCTTAACCTTGGCCAGGGTGGCCAAGGTTAAGCAACGCTTAACTTTATTTTTTTAAATAGGTACCTTCATCAGCGATGAAGTTATAAAGTTTCAAAGATTACAATTAGAAAGAGAAGTCCGATGTAAACTTTGACGTCATCGTCTATGACGCCTATACAGCTGCCACAGAAAACAGCGTTTACGCGAGAGTGACAGATATATTTGTTTAAAATAATTATATCTCCTTTGTTTTTCGACTAATTTTGATTCTATTTTCACTGTTAGTATTATATTTATGTATATTTTTAGATAAACTGTACAGAAGATAAATATCTTTTTCATGCATATTCCTTTTTCATGTATTTCAACAACAAGAAAATGAAGAACGGCTTCAAGTGTACTTACTGTAATGGCTCTGCAATGTTTTTGCTTAAATAAACAAAGTAAGTACCAACATAATGCTTTCAAACGACATATATCAACATGCTGAAAGACAGCCTTTTTACTTTATGTTAAACAAACTAATTCAAAAATAACCTAATGCGAAGATATTTTTGTAGGTTTTTTAGTGGGTTGTAGGTTGGTTGGTGGTTGGTTTTTTGGTAGGATAGGTACCTACTAAAATTGGGTACTGGAACATGGTTTAACCACGGGACATAGGTATACCTACTTTATTTGTTAGTTTTATATAGGTATTGAATTATTGATTGATAAAATTTCTTTCACTCCACTCGACTCAGTCGCCATGGCAACAAAATAACATGCTATGATAGGCGCCAGATAAATGTGCAATCAAGGTCATTGACCCAAAAACATTAATTGACGTTCTTAGTATCAAAAACAGATATCTATATCTATACCAATATATAAAGCTGAAGAGTTTGATTGTTTGTTTGCTTGCTTGAACGCGCTAATCTCAGGAACTACTGGTCCGATTTGAAATATTCTTTCAGTGTAAGATAGCCCATTTATCGAGAAAGGCTGTATACCATCACGCTAAGACCAATAGAAGCGGAGCAGTATTGAAAATTTATTTATTTAAACTTCATGTACAATAGTGGTTCATAGGCGGACTTGATGACATACAAAGCTAAAGTAACAAAAACAAACAAACAAACAAAAAAAAAAGCAAAGATAAGCCAAAACTGCCCTGCAAAAAGCAAAAAAGCAAAGCTAAGCAAAGCTGTCCTGAATCGGCTTCTATCGTGAATTCGTGATCGTTTAGGTTCTCTATTAATGAAAAACGGTTCATAATTTATTGACCGGTTATCTACGAAAGGATATTAGGGAAAGATCGATATGTTTTTATTGCAAGTTTATGTGGCGCCTACTCATATAGCTGTCAATTTGATTGATTCGAATGGAGAAAATCTATCTCTATATATACTCATCGTAAATATAAATAAAGGTTCTTAATTATCAAGTGAGTTCATAAGATAAATGGGCTACATCAGCTGACGCTTGAGGGCTTCGGATAATTTTGATCCCATTAAGCAAAATGAGAATAATAATATACACCCATCAACCATCACGCGTTGGGTAGCCTCAGTGACGTAGGTCAATTATCTACAGGTTAATAGTTATCCAGTAGATAGTATTGACCTTATGATCCGATCGCATACGCAACTTATTCATCCGAGGTAGTCTTGGTGTCCGTGACGTGGGGGAAAAACTGTGAGTGAGAGTATCGTCTGCGATGGTATGGCCACATCATGCGCCGCCCTATGGAGTACGTTGGTCGGAGATGCATGAATATGGCTGTCCCGTGGTCACCCTCGCAAGAGCTGGCTGGACGTTGTCAAGTCCTACATGAGAGTCAATGGCCTGAAAAGGATGTTGAAGATCGGGCAAAGTGGAGGAAGCTCAGTCGGAAGGCGGATCCTGACAATAGCCGGGATTAACGCCAAGTGGAAGAAGACAGTATTGACCTTACGGGAAATCATCAAATGACTCCTCCCGCTCTGGACAGAGCAGAAGGGCGTGTCAGACTCTTACTGACTAAAACCCATCCGTGTTCCTCCTAATGCCCTTTGCGGTCCGGGGCCGCGGTGACTCTTTCGAACCAATCCACAACCCTGGCAGGAGTATTGACCTTTGCCAGAAATCCACCATTTAAAGTTCTTAAATATTAAAAAAAAAAAACTTAAGTGGATGAAATAGTCAGTGGCGATCAGCGGGTCTGAAAACGCCACTTTAGCAGAATCGGAAAGCAAATCACGCTACCCATCACTGTCAAATATTTCTAATCAACCTTGAACCTAATTCATCATCTCAGCCAATATTCGTCCACTGTTGATTTCCTGAACGTAAGCCTCCCCCAAAGAGCGCCAACCATCCCGGTCTTGAGCAGTCCGCTGCCAGCCACCTTCTTTAAATCATCGATCCATTGTGCCACAGGGTGTCCTACGTTTGCCTATATTCGGTCTCCATTCTAACACAATGTCTGCTCCATCGACCGTCTGTCCGTCTGCAGACATGGCCGGCTTACTTCCACTTCAACATGCTGTTTCAATGCGCAATGTCGGTGACTTTAGTTCTCTGGCGAATGACTTCGTTGCGAATTCTGTCCACCAGAGAAACCCCGAGCATTGCTCTCTCCATTGCACGCTGAGCAACCTTGAATTTGTGGACCAGGCCTATGGTGAGTGTCTACGGTTCGGCTCTGTAAGTCATTACGCTCTGGTTATAAACCCTGGTCTTAAGGGATTGTGGGATCGACGATTCAAAGATATCACGCAGCTTCCCGAATCCCGCCCAGCCCAAGCGTAATCTTCTGGTCGCCTCCTTCTCAAAGCCGCCAAAGTTGTATAATTTGGCCTAGATATATGTATTTTTGAACAACCTCGATAGTAGCGCCATTTACGATTACAGGTCGCGAGGTGACATTACCATTGTACGTGACTTTGGTTTTGTCTAGATTCATCCCGAGACCCACCCGCCTTGAAGAATCGCTCAAGTCGTTCAGCATCACCTCCAGCTCCTGCACAGATTCCGCCATGATGACAATGTCATCCGCAAATGTATCAGCGATAAAGATGAAAATTAAATTTGACACATTGTTGTGTGATTAATATTATGATTCTAATATGATTCTCCTGAAGTGGCCTTTTTAGCCCCCAAAAAGTTACTGAGTCGAATCTTAGCATTCTGCCGAGTATATGGTTTGAAAATAACATAATAGTTTTAAAAACATGATTAGCTCGAAACTCTTTGTCTGACGCGCACTTGGCCTGTTTTTTTTTATTCGTTTATCAAGCCCAGAACATTGGAACAATTTGTTTACTTGGAAGAGGTAATTCGAGGTTTGGTTCTCGCCTGTTTCCTCCTTCAATATTGGACCGATTTAAAATATATTTTATAAATTGAATAAGAAAGACATATAGTATACTATACTGTACTGTAGAACCCTCAAAATTGACAGTCTACAGAGCCCTACAAATTTGGCAACTATTAATGAAAAACAGAAAAACATAGAGACACTGCATACATCCCCCTTATTTGGTTTGTGAAATATTAGGTCTTTACCTATGAAATTGCCATTCTGCAGTACTGGCCATTTCAAATCAAAATAATTTTTGTTTGGCTAAGAATTCTAATTTCAAATTAATTTTATTTGAAAAACATGTTTTTTTTTTTCCAAAAGTAGTCATTTGTTTATTGATTAGTGTTACATTTTCATCGCATTTCAATCTTTTTCGTCATTATGGATACGTTACAAATTCAAGTAATTATGGAATATGAATACCGTCGTGGCAGCAACGCGGCACAAGCGGCATGCAACATCAACGACGTTTATGGAGCTAACACTACAAACCAACGCACCACCTTTTATTGATTTGCTCGCTTCCGTTCTGGAAATTTCGACCTGAAAAACAAACCTCGCGGTCGTCCGAAGACTTTGGTCGACAATGACGAATTAAAGGCGATTGTGGAAGCTGATGATACACAATCTACGGCTGAATTAGCAGCAGCTTTCGACGTTAGCGTCAAAACAATATTGGTCCATTTGCGTCAAATTGGCAAGGTAAAAAAGCTTGACAAATGGGTGCCCCACGAACTCAATGATCGCCAGCGCGAAGTACGCGTCGAGACGTGCCTTGCACTGCTCAACAGGCACACAAATGAATGAATTTTGAACCGCATTGTAACCTGCGATGAAAAATGGATTCTGTTTGATAACCGCAAGCGCTCAGCAAGTTGGTTGGATCCTGGTTCAGCACCTAAACAATGCCCTAAACGAAAACTTACCCCTAGAAAAGTGATGGTCACTGTATGGTGGTCTAGCGCCGGTGTGATTCATCACAGCTTCTTACCAAACGGGGTGAGCATTACTGCAGATGTGTACTGTGAAGAACACTGAACACAATGATGGAGAAGCTGGCACATCTCCAACCAGCATTGGTCAATCGCTCGTCTCCGCTGCTCCTGCACGACAACGCGCGACCTCATACTGCACAGCAGACGGTCTCCAAGTTGCAAGAACTGGGGTTGGAAGCTCTCTGTCATCCGCCCTACCCACCAGACCTTGCGCCTACAGACTACTACTTTTTCCAGAATTTGGATAACTTCTTGGCGGGAAAAAAATTCAATACCCGAGAGGCAGTACAAAATGCCTTTGTATTGTATTAAGCAGTTGTATTGTATTAAAGAGCTAATTGCTTTAAACAGAGCCCAACAATGTTGATTTTAATTAAACACTATCCTCCTTCACACAACAATCGACAGAGTACCTAACTACCTACTAGTATCTAAGTACTAACAAACAATCCACGACATAGCATCCATTATTCTCGAGCCGAGCGAGTTGATCAGAGTTCCGTTGTTCGTCGCATTGAGGCAGAACATGAAAGAGCTCGTCACATAAACGATGCCTCGTTCCAGTATTGTGTTGTTAACTAGCTACTGGAACGTACTCGTAGTAGGGCACAGAGCTTTGTATAGAAGTAGTGTGCTTACTTCTGTGTTGGTATGTTGTCCTGGTACGTGGCAGTATTTTTATAAGCTACTAAGTTTCGCCAGGAATAATGATATCCGCAAGAGAACCAAGGTTATCGACATAGATCGAAGGATAGCCAAACTAAAGTGACAGTGGGCAGGGCACATTGCTCGCAGAACGAGAATTGGTCGATGGGGCCTAAAAGTTCTGGAGTGGCGACCGCGTACCGGAAGACGCAACATTGGAAGGCTTCCCACAAGGTGCACCGATGACCTGGTGAAGGTAGCCCTTGGATGCCAGACGCGCAGGATCGGTCATTGTGGCGACGCTTGGGGGAGGCATATGTCCAGCAGTGGACGTGTTTCGTCTGATATGATTGATGACGATGATGATGAGGTGTTGCCAGTGGATGTTTTTAAGTAGCTAATGCAACGTAGTAGGGCAGAACTTTGCATAGAAGTAGTGTGTTGCGATGTTGTCCAGATAGATGGTAGATTTTCGTGAGTTTGACGCAGAATGTGCACTTCGCAAAATGTGCATTTGACGCAAAATGTGCACTTCGCAAAATGTGCACTTCTCAAAATAGCACTTCTCAAAATGAGCACTTCTCAAAATGGCATGGAAATGTGTGCATACTATGACGATTACAACTGTTCCAACTTTTTGAATCGTTATATCTCAGAAACGGTAGCTATCAGGAAAAAAAATATTGTCATTTATGTCATGTAAATTTTATGATAAAATTTACCGTTTTGCTGAAAATCACGTTTGTTACCATTGAACCTAAGTTTTTTTTTCCACGTATCGGATCGATGGAGAACTTTTAGATTTCATTTATGATAGTGTTTTGAACAATGCTACCAATTTTGAGCTTGTTGCGAATTTTTGTAACCTTGGATGTCTAAATTGACCGGACTATCATGGTATTATTTTCAAATGAAAATGTACATTATTTTCACGAAAAATCTCATTCGCTATTTTCTCGAGTTCAGTGCCCATGTAAAAATGTCTGAACGTGAATGAAAAATCTCTTAGTTTACTGTTCCCAACACAGCTTTATTTGCATTCATATTCTCAGAATCGCCATTCTAGTCGTCTGTTATATGCAAACTAGAATGAAACATTCTTTATGAAGATTTTAAGAGAGTATTTTCACTATAAAATCCAATCCGACAGTAATGTAACGCAATAGTTTCTTAAAATAGTTCTCAGCGAGTTCATATCGATAACTGAACAGAATTGGCACTTCTGACAGCTTGAACTTTGAACGAACATTTTATTGGAATAGCTCTGTTTTTCAATCTTTGAAAATAGCTGGGAATTGCAAAGCAAAAGGTTCAAAGAAATTCAATCGAAATCTAGAGATGTTGTTATCGAAAAAACCGTCCCTCTGAGCAGGAAAAAAAGGGTTAAGGTCAAGAAACTTTGCGGTTAAAAGTTTTGTGAGTTTTGTGACCGACGAGCTATTCTTAAATTTTCATTTCGCGTTTACATTAGGTCGGTCGCCGCATTGGTTTAACCGAATTGATTAATTGGATGGACTGTTTAAATCAATTCGGTCACCGGATACGGCGACCGTATTCGTTTAAGTCTGTGTTTCCAGATAGCCACAACCTGGGAGTATTTAAGACAAGAGTGAATAGGTTACTTCTAGGCAAACGTTCTTCATCTACGACCGCATCATCCCTTACCATCAGGTGAGATAGTGGTCACACGTATGCCTATTCATAGTAAAAAAAAAGTTGTTGGTTTACCGGATTCGGCGACCGCATTCAGCTGAACAATGAGTGGCGTGTTCAGTCCCCGAAAACGGTCTGCGGCCGAATACGGTTAACCGGAAACCTGTTTACACTAGTCGAGAACCGAATACAAACTATGGTCGAATACGGTTAACCGAAAACGCGTTTACACTAGTTGACCGAATACGGGCTGCAACTGAATCCGTCAAAATGATAAGGTCATTTTGACGGATGAGAGAATGAGCATTCGCAATAGCATAGCAGCCGCGCAGTAACAAATTATCAAAAACGACCTCTTACGAGTATCTTCCTTCATGTAGAAAAGATTTTGACAATTACTATCGCTAAAATGATATTGCGACTTTTAAGTTCGAGAATCGGCACTCTTACCCCGCCTATTTGTGTTATTTATTTTGATTTATCTAGCAATTATCATACTTAGGTAATTTTAGCATTAATGTGGTCAACAATAATGGAAGTTGGCTTTAAGATATCCTAGACACACTCCTTACACTAATATGTCCGATATTAACATATTAATCCAGATAAACCTTTGTAACAGCTACAGAAAACGATTCATATCATGAGAAAACACAACAAATAACTTCTCAGCTTTGCCGTATGGTGTCGGCCGGTGCCTTAAAATAATAATACCAGCCCATCACTTTCCGTGGGTGTCGTAAGCGGCGACTAAGGGACTCACCAGAGAATGGGCAGCAGCGTTCTCTGTAAAACGCAACACCATACACTGCGATCAGCAACCCGCCTGCGTGGCGATTATGACAAACTTCCATTTGACCAGATGCAGCTACAGAGTTGAGAGAGAATATTTTTAATTTACAGAGTGGTTTACTCTGTAAATTATAAAATACCCAAAACCGATAGACAGGTTTCACGTAATCCATTACCAAACAGGTACGGCAAAATTTCACATAGCAAGCGATTCCGAAAATAAATCGGAACCCGGTCTAAAAGTCAATAAAACGCATTCGCCCGTGAACGTTTCTTTACGGGAAATTACCAAGCTGCCGTGTTGAAGAAACGATATCACAGGCCCGATACTGTAGGTTTTGATTGGTATTGGATATTGAGCTTGTAAAAAGGGATGAATAATCTATCTGGATATTCGATTTGAAATGATACGTGTGTGAGGTCGTTTTTCTGAGAGTCTAAAATTGAGTAGTCATCCACCTATCTTTTCCCCCTGGCTTTCACAACCAGAGCCTATCTGTATACTTTCAGTTACAAATTAGTTTAATAGCCTTCAATTTTTTTGCAATCAAATCAGTTCTACTAGAGATTATAAAACTAATACAAAAATATAAATAAAAAACTTAATTCCTCTAAAACATGCATAAGTCATGAAAATATCTCATATTTTATGGTGTGTTGGCTGATATATCTTTGATATCACGTATTTCCAAAAACCTATCTATAAATTGGACAGTATCCTCATGTGATAAATCTCTTAAAAGTATACATTAATATAGTAAACATACTAGATTTATTCTGTGATACCTTTTTCAGAAAAGGGACGCTTTCAGCAATAAAGGTTCGATAACCTGAATATACTGTTGTTTTTACCCGACTGCGAGAGAAGGAGGGTTATGTATTTTTATGCAAGCTTCGTGTATAATGAACACTGTTGGGAATAGCTAGAGTATATATTATGTATCTAAAGTTTAAAAACGTAAGATGCATAGAGTGGATAATACCTCCTCTGAAATCCCGATACGTCGTGACTCATTGATCTGGAGATAATTAAAAAACGGCCAAGTGCGAGTCGGACTCGCACACGAAGGGTTTCGTACCATAAACCTTAATTTGTTGTTATAGCAGCAATAGAAATACACATATTGGGGTGCATGGGGTCTGTTACCATCTTAAGACCCAAGCCAACCTCACCTGCTAGCGGTGCACCCTGCTGTCCAACGGACGAGGCTCTGGCGAACCTGGTTTCCCTCTCGTAGGGTTGTGGGGGTCAGACGGCTGGTCGCCCCACGTAAAACCAACTTCAGCCAAATATTAAAATGGACAAGAAGTTGAAAACGGGTACTCGGGCTAGGGCGTCGCCGCATAACGACGCGCAGGCACATCGCCCTAAACCTGCGATAAGTGGGCTAGGGCTACCGTGTCGAGTACGGGCACGGCTAAAGAGGATAGTACCCAAGAAGAAGTTCCGCTTTGCCACCTGGAACATTGGCTCCCTAACCGGACGTTGCCGAGAACTCGCGGACGTACTTGCGAAGCGTCGGGTCCAGTGCGCCTTCCTTCAGGAGACGCGCTGGAAGGGAAATAAGTCACGTGACATCGGGCAGGGGTACCGGCTAGTGTACACCGGATCACCAACGGGCAGGGGCGGAGTGGCCGTGGTGCTGTCTAAGGACCTTCAGGATGGACTCCTTGAAGTAGACCGATGCAGCGACCGGTTGATGCGAGTTAGGGTGCTGATCGAAGGGTCGGTAACGAACCTAATCAGCGCCTATGCTCCTCAAACTGGTTGCTGTGAGTCTGAAAAGGAGGCCTTCTGGGATGAGTTCGAGGACGTACTACGCGCTATTCCGAATTCCGAAGGTGTTTTGGTTGGGGGAGATCTCAACGGTCACGTAGGTCAGTTTGCTGGAGAGTACGGACGTGTTCACGGTGGTTTTGGATATGGCCAGCTAAATGCAGAGGGAGTCAGTATACTCAGCACCTGCGCTTTGTTGACCTAGCCATCGCGAACACGTTCTTTCAGAAGAAGCCCCAGCATCTTATTACGTACCGTAGTGGTGCCTACTCAACCCAAATAGATTACCTGCTGGTGCGACGGTGCCACATTGGCAAGGTTACCAACTGCAAAGTCATCCCAGGTGAAAGCCTAACGGCTCAACACCGCCTCCTTGTCCTGGACTTTGCGGTTGTACCGAAAAAGAAAGTGACCGAAAAACGCAAACCCCGCACAAAGTGGTGGTTGCTTGATGGTCCTAGGCAGTCGGACTTCATCGCGGAGGTCGAGCATCTCGAGATCAGTGCTCCGCATGAGTCCGCTCAAGAGATCTGGAGTAGGATCCATTCAGCAATCACCGATGCGGGTAAGCGCGTCCTTGGCACTTCTCGTGGTGGCCGCACCATAGAAAAGGAGACGTGGTGGTGGGATGACGGGGTGCAGGAGGCGACTCGGAAGAAGAAGGTTTTATTTAAACAGTGGCAAGGGTCCAACTCTCCGGATGACAGAGAGGCATATGGAGCGGCTAAGCGCGCTTGCAAAAAAGCTGTAGCCAGAGCCCGCAGCAAAAGTCTGGCGCCCTTGTACGACAAGCTGGAAACTGCGGAGGGGCAAAAGCTTATTTTTAAGCTGGCGCGTGCCCGGGAGAAAGCTACACGGGACATTAGCAAATGTCTCTGTGTAAGGGACGCCCAGGGTAAGCTGCTCTACGATGCCCCCTCTGTTAAGGAGAGATGGTGTACATACTTCGCGGAGCTGTCTAACAAACAGCATCCCCATAACCTTCCTCCCGAACCGCCTCCTAACCTTGGACTTATTTCCCCTATTTCCCCCGACGAAACCCGCATTGCTCTTCGCCACATGAAGAACCGGAAAGCGGTCGGGCCTGACAATGTGCCAATTGAAGTGTGGAAGGCGATGGGCCCACATGGCGTGGACCTTCTGACGGATCTTTTTAACCGCATCCTGATCACCAAGGAAATGCCGAACCAGTGGCGATTTAGCCTGATTATCCCTGTATACAAAGGCAAAGGTAGCGTACAGGATTGTAGTAGCTACCGCGGTATCAAGATCATGTGCCACACCATGAAGCTCTTCGAGCGCATCATTGACACACGGCTCCGTAGCGAGTGTACTGTCTCTGAGTGTCAATATGGCTTCCGGGCGGGTAACAGCACCATGGACGCAGTATTCGCCTTACGGAATCTGGCTGAGGCTTACAGAGAGAGAAGGAGAGCTTTGCATATGGCCTTTTTAGACCTGCAGAAGGCCTTCGACTGTATACCTCGGCAGTCCATCTGGTGGGCACTGCGCTTCAAGGGCGTTCCCGAGGCCTATATTGACATTATCAGAGACATGTACCGCGATTCCGTGTCCTCTGTCCAGACTGCTGTTGGCGAATCGAATGGCTTCCCAATATCTGTTGGCGTTCACCAAGGCTCGGCTCTTAGCCCGTTCTTGTTTAACGTAGTGCTCGATGTAGTTACGGCAAACATCCAAGATAAGCCCCCATGGCTAATGATGTATGCCGATGACATCGCCCTCGTTAATCAGAACAAAGCCCATCTTGAGCGCAAAGTCAACATTTGGAAGGACACGCTTGAAAACGGTGGTCTGAGACTAAATGTGGCGAAGACTGAGTACATGTCCTGTGGCGGCACGGATTCAAATAGGTTCATCCGAATAGGTTCGGACCTGATCAGAAAGTCCGATACGTTCAGGTACCTTGGATCCGTGCTGCACGAGTCTGGCAACGTAGACGACGATGTCCAAGCACGTATAGGCGCGGCTTGGGCGAAGTGGCGCGAGGTAACGGGCGTTGTATGCGACCGCAAAATGCCTCCGAAGCTCAAGGGGCAGATATATAAATGCATCATACGGCCTGTCCTACTGTACGGCGGTGAATGTTGGCCAGCACTAAGCAGACACACCCAGGAGCTTCGCGTCACGGAGATGAAGATGCTGAGGTGGATGAGTGGCGTAACGCGATCCGATCGCATACGCAACTCTTTCATCAGAGGTAGTCTTGGTGTCCGTGACGTGGGGGAAAAACTGCAAGAGTGTCGTCTGCGATGGTATGGCCACATCATGCGCCGCCCTATGGAGTACGTTGGTCGGGGATGCATGAATATGGCTGTTCTTGGGGCTAGGTCCCGTGGTCGCCCTCGCAAGCGCTGGTTGGACGTCGTTAAGTCCGACATGAGAGCCAATGGCCTAACTGAGAAGGATGTTCAAGATCGGGCAAAGTGGAGGAAGCTAAGTAGGAAGGCGGACCCTGGCAATAGCCGGGATTAACGCCAGGTAGAAGAAGAAGAAGAAGCAGCAATAGAAATACACAATCTGTGAAAATTTCAACTGTCTACCTATTACGGTTATTGAGATACAGCCCGCTGACAGACAGACTGACTGACGGACGGACGGTCAGCAGAGGCTTAGTAATAGGGTTCCGTTCCGTAGGGTCCAAAAAAAAACAATATTTGTTATTTATTTTTTTGGTCTTTGAATACATTGGTAACAAATAATTGCTTAGAAGTATCAAATATTATTTTTTACAGATTCGTGGTGGGTGATTTTTTTAAAAATCTCGGGATTAATACTTGACGATTATAACACCAGGGTTTCAGAGGAGGTATTATCCACTCTATGTTACGTCTACGTTATAAAGTTTAGGTAAATATACTCTACCTATTCCTGATAACGAACTTTCGTAACGTGTATTATCAGTTTGAAATACATTTTCATGGAATATTTTAGAATAAGTGTAGCTATCCTGGGACAGGAAAAGTGTCTGTTACAATATTATATCAGTTATATTATCAAATGGAAAGAGGTGCAGGTAGTTTGTTTTTTAGGCGGTAATCGCTTAAAGCACTGATCTGGTCCTTTCCTCGTGACGACAGTATATCACATCACCAGCTGAAAATTATATCACGTCGCTTGGTGCCCATTAGCCTAGCTCTGTTCTGTCTCCTGCTTGATAAGGAGGGAAATTGAAATTTTATATTTTTTTCCTGCTCCTCCGCTGTACTTTTCTGATTAATTTTGTTGCGGGATCCAAGACAGTTGTATCGTTTCTCCGGGACTCGTCGAGCTTCATTGGCTTGGCGTTTCTTTGGTGGTCGCCACTGCTGATTCTGGCTTTCAGGAGTTGCAGTGGTTGGGAATGTGTGGCGGGCTTGTCCCAATAAAAAAATACTAGGTGATCCGCGACTTCGTGTGCGTCACATTTTTCATTAATGCACCGCTCCTATATAGACTATATATAATATCACGCTACGACCAATAGGAGAACCTCTTCCTCGATAAATGGGCTATCCAACAATAAAATATTTTGCATTCGAACAAGTATTTCCTGAGATAAGCGTGTTCAACCAAACATGGAAAAGCTAACTGTAGTCAATTCTTAACTAAACAAAGACTTGATCAGGCTTCCATTAAACGAGGGTCGGTCTTTCAATCCGTAATTACAAGGTAGGTTCAATCGTTAGCGTGCGAGGTAATTCACACCCTCTATTTATTCGCACACACATAAATGTACCCCTCTATGTAGTAAGGCCACACTACAGACTAACGAGCCGAGCAATGCTAGAGCCGGCATTGTAAAAACTGTCCATACAAACTAGCTGTATCATCGAGGAATAGAATAGAATAGAATAGAATAGAAACGTTTATTTACCAAAATTATTTCAGTGTTTTACATTAGCCCTAAACTAGGCAAGCCTGTATCTTGGATACCAATATCGAGGGTTTACCATCAAAAATTATGCTTAAGTAAACTTGTTCGGTATTGTACGAAAAATTTTTATTTAAAATAATGTGCAAAATTGTATTTTAAAAGCACAAAATAAAACAATCAAACTAAAATAATCAACGTGCAATAAAAAAAAAAAAAAATAATCAAAACACAATAATGGAAAAACATAATCAAAACAAAATAAGCGAAATACAAAAATCAAAAAAAGAATAGAACTTTTATTTTAACATGTTGCAAGAAAGATAGGTATATGAAGAACATACACATACATAGGCTGCCTTTTGTGTTATACTCGAAAATAATATCAGCTGTTTCATACAAAATGCGATATTTAGCTAATGAAAATACAACAGCATTTTTTTAGAGTTTTCAGGGTTGGTCTTAAAGTAAAAGTTGTTAAAATCATGTGTACTTTCACTGCCTAAGATGTCAAGAGGCCCTTGAGGCGGTTTGAAAGCACGTTACAATTCTGACTATGGTCATGACTGCCCAAAGCTGCTCAGCGCATATTTCTACCACTTTGCTCACCTTATCCCAATTATGTTGGGGTAGACTTCCAGTCTGACCGGATGCAACTGAATACCTGTATTTTAGAACCACCAGCTCCAGAACACAGCAGCTGGGTTACACGACACCCTTTTACTGGACTGGCAGCAGATTTGCTGGCTTCTGAGCACTCATAGCCACTGTCCCGGTAATAGCAAGGTGGACCGATGACCTACTGAGGGTCGCGGGTAGCAAATGGATGCGGGACTCACAAAACCGGTTGATGAGGCGACGCTTGGGGAAGGCCTACGTCCAGCAGTAGACGTATTTCGGCTGATAAGTTTTTTTTTTTTTTTTACTATGATGATAATAGCGACTGAACAACGGCTTAATGTGATTTCAAAGGCACGGAAAGTCTCGGTATGTAAAATGGTCACGAGCCACGGATAAACCTCGACAAGCGCTGCTTAACTTTGAAGTTTTTTTTTTATTATTGATAGGCGTACGTTTGACCACTATCTCACCTGATGCTATGCGATGATGCAGTCAAAGATGGAGCACGTTTGCCTAGAAGTAGCCTATTCACTCTTGGACCCGACCCAACCTTACCCCGACCCTATAAGGTTGTAAATATCTAGCTTCGAGCTACTCCAGTGGGCACGATTACTATTAGCAACGACGTTTATAGTTGCTGTCTGCGCAGTGATTCCGTGTTCTATGGTCTACACCATTTAACCTTCTGTGCAGTGTATCAGGGATTACCTCACCTTTAGGAACGTAGAATTTTCAACGTCCTGTAAACTGTGATAGGCTCAGTGTACCTACGTTGTTTACATCTCAGCTTGTATGGCTGGATTAAGCTCCAATTCCACGCAGTGTAGGGTTGCTCACAAATACCTAACGTGTAGCTATGATGCTGTTGGCATTATGTCATCTGGAGTTGAAAATGGTTTGTGCTGAGCTTATGTGCTGAGCTTGTAGTCCATTAACGTTTTTTCATAACATCATGTAACTATGTGCTCACCGATGTGTTAAGCAGACGTATAACTTTAGCCATATTTCGCCAGGCTTATCATAAAGGGCCTGTCTGTTGTCATCAATCCAAATCGGGACCGTTTATGAATATTTTACCAATGTATTGTAATTGATTGCTGTTATACGTTTTCCTTTGTTGACTTTAGTTACAAACGACGCAGGAATCATACATAATTGACGGGGCCCGGCAGTTTATTTCCAAGTTTAAATATTTCATAAATAACATAAAAATAGTAGCTCAGCGGTATCGGCAACAAGATCTAAGCTACCAGCTACTTAGAGCCAGTGTCAACCAGGGTTGCAGAAGTGTTATTGGAGGAACACGGATGGGTTTTAGCAGTAAGAGTCTGATACCCCCCGCTCCGCTCTGAGCGGACGGAGCCATTTGATGATTAGAATAAGAATAATTTATTGAGCCATTGTTACAAAAAAAAAACTTATTGATACGTAATAATAATAATAAATCCGCAAGGCAGTTTTGTGGCGAACTGTTGGGCACTAGCGACCCCACGGACCTGATCTCCAGGGAGAATTCTTGTTCCTCATCTCCGGCTTGCCTTTATTGGCTGGCCGGAGTGAACACTGACGAGGAACAGAGCTCCCACCTCTTTCTAGCCTTAATCGGCCGGTCTGAGTGGAGATTCGCAAGAGCAAACGTGCTCGGGAGAAGGACGTATAATCCAGTAAGGTGCTGGTAGGGATCTTGACCGTACTTCCGGGATTGTCCTGATAGCCGTGGTATACCTCTCCACTCCTCTAGCACCTCGGAATATGTTGCCCCCTTGACGCTACGTCACTTTGTGCTAGCGACCCTTTTCGGGGGGCCCATTTATTGAGTGTGCAAGTCACCCCCTGCTATTTTAAAGCCGTTTTAATTGTCAATGGTCAGGCAGGGGCCAATAGTTATTCCATAGTAAACGATTATTAGTCCACTAAACCAGTCAAACCCATAGCTTTCATCTTTTGTTTCCATATTCTGCAATAGTCCTGCTCCAACCGGGGATTGTCCTTGGGTAAACTTCCACAGTGCATACAGGGATAATCGTCGGTTGGTGTCCCATTCCATTTGAAATGCCCAAAGAGGCCTCTGCGAGTTGGCTTCGGCCCCTCGTACGCCTACCAAAGGACCGGGTCTCTAGGGACCCGAGAAAGTCAAAAACATGAAAATAATAATAATAAAACTTTATTTCAGACCATCTCAGATCCATATTCACTGTTCATTACACATTATTCAAAGTTCAATTCATTAAAAAAAGGTAAATTCATTAAAATTAAAAAAAAATGTCAATAATTGAAAAAACAATAATAAAATAAAAAATTGAATAATTAAATTAAATTTTAACAAGTTGAGTTTAACATAAAATTACACCGTGGTCCCCGAACTAGGCAGCGCCTGTAAAAAAATGGCATTACAAAACGACGACGTAAGGTAAACAAACGACGCCGTATGCATAAAGCAAAAGTTCGCAGCCGACTTCGACTGTCACCCTTTTGTAGCTAACGACAGGTCGCCTGCCGCTATTTACAGAAATACAAAGAAACCAGAGAACCTAGCACGAATAATTTGACGTATAGAAACGTTAACGTAAGTGAATTTGAAGTATAAAAAAACTGCAACCCCATAGTAGTTTAGTTTAATTTTATGCCACATACACAATTTGTATCATTCAGAAATATGAATATAGTAGTATCCAAATAAATATTATGTGCGAAACGAGTAATTTAGCTGTAGTAAAATTTTACGTTACTTTACCAGACGCCAAAAATATTTGTGCTAAGCCCTTATACTGCGCGGCGACACATCGCCTTCTGCCGCTGCCTGCTAACTTCACATACCATTATTACTTAGTAGGTATCTTTGAACAATAATACCTGCATTGCAAGACACTTTTCTAAGCAACTTTTATCTTAACAATGAACAACAGACCTCCATTCCCTGTCATTTATACTAGAAACTACAAAGAACGTCTAACAATATTTTCTCCGTTCAGTTTTATTCTTTTCTCCGTCGACTGCATACAAATTACGTTACAATATTGAGTCCGTTTTTAGCGGACAAGATGTTATTTGATCAAGAAAGCAGGTATCTTGATGTACTTGGAACGCAGTTGAGCAGAAAATGCTACACCGTTCTGCGAGAATATTTTTAATTCAATTTATTCACCCTATTGGAGAGTGAAGTCGAAGCATTTATATCAACTAGAATTTTAGGGGTATTATTGAATTATAAAAAAAGTGTTTTAGTTTTGAAAGATAGGCTTAGAGTTCGTTGGTCTATATTGAAATTAATGTTTTTCATAAAATAAAACTCATAGTCTTAACGAGTGGCATAAAGCATTGACAAAATTTTAAACAATAATCATAAGACTTTTATTTGATTTATAAGGTAATATTATAATAATTTTATTACGAATTCTTAATAAGAAGATTTTTACAGCGGCTATAATAAATACTTAACTAACTATATACAAAAATTAACACGAAATTATGTACAAATGCGTGCAAAAACAAAATAAATCATTGGGCATCAAAAAAATAATCCACATCGCTGTCAATGGCAAAAGTGCCCAGAACACTGGCAGCATTGCCGCGTTGAATGGCAATGCTGATTCTTTGGCCGAAACAAGCCCAGCCCTCTGGTCACGTGAACAGTCGACAAGTTGTTTGCTAATGTCCCGAAAGACTCGATGCGCACTCGGACCCCATGGGCCTTGTGTTTCAACGCCAAACGGCTCAAATATGTAACTCCCAATTAAGTTATTATATTTGCGCTGTTTGAGGTTTTCTGCACCTGCAGCAGCCGTCCCAGCACAGCCCGCCGTGCTAAGAAGATGGGATGGCGCAAGGGTGTTGACACATGTTGCTTCCCACACCAAAGGCTTACCCACCTTCCAAGGCATTATGGTCATCCCATCTGGCAACTCGTGACTCGTATTGGTGGTCGTATTTTTGAGTATATTCCGTACCTTTTTGCAGAGCGGCTCGTCCCATTGTCTTTGGGAGAATGGGTTATCGGGCAACGCCAGTATTAATTAGTGTATATAGTTAGTTAAGTATTTATTATAGCATCTGTAAAGTAGATGTATGCAAAGTACATTTCTTTCATTTTTATTATCTGCAAAGATTCCATTTCCAAAAACGCAACTCGAGAAGGATCAAAATATACCTGCGACCTTCAGTATTCCAAGGCCTAAATAATATTGACAAGGCCTAAATAATAAATCAAAATAATAAAGAAATATTATCTACTTGTAAGTTAGTGTTCGAGGTCAAAGGAATAAATCAGGGTTTTTATGTGAAAAGGCTCCGGATTAATGAATTTACATTTTATTGTTATTGCGTCCTTGTTTTATGGAGTCGAGATTATTTTGATAAGAGGAGAGATTTTTTTCTTCGTTATATTTCGGAGAAATCAGTATCAATTACTTTATATTTTAATTTTGATATTGACTTCGTGAATTTTGTGTTGATTTTTAGTTTCGATTCTATTTTTACTCTGAGAAGTAAGTTATCTATTCGTCTCATAAACAGTTATTTTATTGAATGAAAACTCATCTACGTACATGAGTGACAATACAGTTTCTTGCTCGTTCTTCTCCATCAAAATGTTTTTGACTTTGATTAATGAACTAATAACGAACGACCTTTCGTATCCATGTCGTAGGCATGCTACGCCGTAGCAAGACTCGTAGCACAGTGACCGCAGCGCGTTACCGAAACTTACGCGAATAGGGAATGTTTTACACAGATACTACCTCAACTACTAGAATTTATATAACAGTTTTACAAACATTCCCTATCTCCAAACCACAGAGACGTAGAGGCTCAAGCTGCGGTTAACATTTATTACACCTTCCTGAAAAAGGGTCGTCATCAGCAGCCCGGATAAACCTCCAGGCCCCCATCCATATACAAGCAAAAAAAGGTTGAGTATCCCTGCTAAACGCTCGTACGGATAGCAAAAACACTCTCGAAGATAGTCCTCCGAAAATAGTCCAACGTCCCCCAGAATTTTCTATCAGTACTCACAGTAATTGAGGCTTAAGTACGTCGCTGTTTTTGCGGACGGTATTTTTGCGAGAGACTCAATAATTTGCGGACGGTACGCCTATCGAGCGTGGAGTGGTCTTGACCCAGTTGCTAGCTAGGTAAATAGCCACTAGGGGAAGCTAGGGTTCTAGACCTCTGGTTTCTAGGGCTTCTTTGCAGTGGTGATAACAGTAACAATCTTTTGCTGTATTTTTTTTGGTTTTCAGTCTTTAATTCAAGGCAAAGAAGCCTTCGTTGTATCAGTTCTTAGAAATGTGAGGGATTATTTAATGAAATGTCAGAAGCGATTTTTCGTCAGGTTTTTTTCTATAGCGTATGACGTATTTTTGTAACCTTATTAAGAAATTGCGGAATGATAAATGGCAGAAAGATAAATCAATAATATTATTTTGTCGAGAACACGGTAAAAAGTAAAAAGTATAAATTTTATAAGGTAATAGGACTAAAGTAAAGGCAGGAATTAACAGTTATTAGTCGAGTAGATACTAAGACCGCAACTTAAATTGAAAAAATAAGACTGTTCAATGTAGCTGAGCTATTTAAAAAGACGTTGTTTCATGGATGTATACTTACTATTACAAGTAAATAAATACAAAAAAGCTTCACCGCCTGTAGTATTTATCATGGCAATCCGCTTCAAGTCGAGTTGCTACGAAGAAAAAGTTCCTCCTGCCTTCGGAAGTGTTGGGTGGAAGTTTTGTATAGATTTTATTTGCTTCTCTTTGTAATTTGGCATGATTAATTTAACTTTCTGTATATAAATTGAAATAGGATTTCTTATTTAAGTAAATTTTGAAGCTAAGATTAACCTTTATGGTTAAATTTTGCCTCGGAAAGGTCGTGTGTGCTCGGCGGTCTCAAAGGATTAACATGCATAATTCCTGGCAAAATTAATTCCTCTGCAAACTTCCTGGTGTGTTTTTAATCAAGCCACCAAATTCTTCTCAAGATTAAGGGTTGAATTCTCTGATGAATTATGTGGTTAAGTAAATTTTATTTTGAGGAAAAAAACGCTTGAAACGCAGTATTGAAATATTAAAAGTTTATTTTCCCTTTCATGTACATTCTGACTAGGTACTTTCAGTGCTTGTAAAACGCCTCATATTTTTATATTAGCTATCAAAGCCGTTCCTCACGCATTCTTCCAGCGCAAGTTTCTGAAACACGCAACAGAACAAGGTCACGTACGTAATTGGTATGGTTTATGCTTCATAATAATATCAACATAAACCTTAAGTAACTGGAACAACTTCATATTACTCTGTTCTAAGGCACATTCTGTCCAGCCCTCCATGAAACACTTTATGGCCTACTAAACCGTTTTTACGGCAACAGCCTTTCAAGGCATTTTAATCGCTAAAACTTTAACATTAAAGCTCAGTTTTATAGACAAGATTAAGAGGTCCTTCTTTTTAAAGGGTTTGAAGGACGTATTATCAAAGTTCTTATTATAATTCAAAGCATTTAAAGATGGCTAGTAGCCAAAAATAAGTTTTTTGCTTTATGATACGAATTGAAATAAGAATGTGAATAATGTTTCTTTTAGAATAAGTAGACTACGAAAACGAATTAAAAATATTTGCATCAATTACTCTAAATAAATTTTAATAATATCTTGAAAAGTTGTGTAATTGTTTGAAAACGCTTGTTGGTGATACCATAAAATTCACAAGCACGATCCTACAATAAGTTGCTAAGAACATGTTTCAAGGCGCGTAGAATAAATTTAATAAGAACGCCGTGCGTGAGGCATTTCATACAACGCTCTTGGATTACTCTCGTGAAAATTAAAATCTTTTGAAGAAAACTAAATGTTGAATTGGAAAATTGTTTAAATGTTAATCCAATTCACAGTTATCTTTTGAAGTGTCCACAAAAAGTATTTAAGTTTTATGTAAATAGACACTGTACAATCTATTTTGGGACTTTGTCTCAAAGCTCCCGAGAATAATTTAACTTAAAACATCTTAAGAGCTTAATGAAAGTTCGTTGAAATCAATACACCGCTCCGTGTCAGTTTGCTATTCAATTTATTTCAGGCGCTTATTTTTCATTATAACGACACCTCAGTAAAAAATGAAGAAGACTAATTCTATATATAATGAATAGGCTAGCTTATTTCTTTGTCCTCAAAACGTAGATATTTTCATTTTGCAAAAGAAGTCTTTTACTCTTATTATCGGAGCTCAGAGCTAAAACTGGGCAAATCTCTCCAAATAAGATATCTATGCAAATCCCGCGTACCTTCGGCTGAATAAGCTCATTTTCGTTGGCTTATTTGATTGAAAAAATATACACGGTATAAGGGGAAAATAACTTGATTATACAATGTAGGGTAATAGAATATACACGTATAGGTTGGCTACCCCTTCTCCGCTTGGCAGGGGTGGGTAACCTCGGTCCGAAGGGGCCCGCTCTCGTGATGGGTAGACGTGCCGAGATTGTATAACAAATCGCGTTAGGCTGGCTACATATTGGGCAACTCTTGACGTGCGTGTTGACATGTTTGGATTTAACAAATACAATTAGAATTTCTGAATGGATTGCGCAGTTTGTTCGGTTATTCGTGACGGGATTCGAAATGCCTTTGAAGCTTATTGAATCGTATGAATTGAAGAAAAATAAATAAAAAGTCAATATCGTAACTTGATAAATAGGTATGTCGCTTCTTGTGTCGTTTAATTAAATACTACGATGTTAACACCCGTGCTCTAATTACACGTTATAAATAGTTTATTGACGCCCCTGTGGAACCATTAGTCAACCACCTACATTGTCAATTAATCATTTTTAGAATTGATAAATAATTAATTTTCACTTGATTCTTTGTTGATAAACAACCTCAGAGTAGTGTACATTATATAAAAGTAACCAACCGAATTGTAAACCTCCTTCTTTTTTGGAAATCGGTTAAAATATCTTTATAGCCTCTATGAATGCTCCACCTTGAAAGTCATTTACCATTTATCCCGCTGATAATAAGACTAGGTGACTTTCAACTCATTGACAGAATTTAGGGAACACCCATTTTTCATGGTTATTTCAGAGCCGCATGTCTTTTCTTGAGTATAATTAATTATATAAAGTCTTACTTTTTTGTACCTAAATAATAGAGGAAAAAGCGCTATGTCAACTTTGTATAAAAGTCACCCCTTCTATAACCAACCTTAAGCAATCTGCACACGGACGACCAGGTTATTGCACGTACGATTTTTATTTTTAACAGATTACGTTTTAAACCAGTCTACCCTTTAAAGAATAAGTACATAGCCGCTAGCTACATAGAGAATGAAGCCAATTTCAAAGCGCCTCTATAGAATATACCCTTATTAGATTCTAGTTTCTAGGCCAATTGTCTATTACTATTGAGTCGTTATCGGGGATAGTGGGATTTTCTCCCTACTTTCTTAACAAGTTTATCGGAGGAATAAGTGTTTAGCAGACTGCAGAAATGTGATAGGTGCTATATATGTGTACGTAGTAACTACCTTTTATATCATTGGTGTTATAACTAGCGTACCGTCCAGGTTACGAACGGGTTAAAACTATATACTTGCATAAGCATTCCTCGTTTATAAAAGCGGCCAAGTTCGAGTCGGACCAGCGTACAAGGGATTCCGTACGAATAATATATACTTTTTTTGTAACTGAAGGAAAAGGCCTATTTAGGTAGGTATCTATATTTTTGTTATTAGATTAGGTTAGTAGTTTCGAAGATAAGGGGGCGAGAAGGGTCAATTCACATTTATTTTCTCCAATAACTTCGTAATGGAATATTTCAAAATTTTGAATAAAATATTTTTGAGACCTTTATAATCAGGCCTTTCATTGATTTTTTGATATATCACACGGTACGGTTAGATAAACTTTTCCCCCCAAAAAGTGAACAACCAGACCACTGAATCGGTTCAGTTGGTTCGAACAAAATCGGCTGTGAACGAGAGACAGACAGATGTGATCCTATAATAGTTTCGTTTATTACGCATGTTCGGAACCCTATAAAAGACAGGGAATGCAATATGCTTGGTTAAAATGCTTTTAATTAAATTCTGATACAAACGCAGTAAATGCTTTAGAGAATTTCATAGCGCGTATGGACGTAAACAACCTTTGAAGAGGAATTGAACTGGAAGAAGTACCTACAATAATATCGATAGCGAGCGCTGTTGAGTTGTTGATGCATTCCTTCGATTAAGTAATGCCATATTGAATTTTACGTAATGTACTTAGTAGGGACCAGAAATGGCTCATGACATTTAACGATTAAAAATATAAAATAGTCTCAAATATACACGATTCTTAAAGCATAAAGCATCTCAAACATAAAGATTATCTGTAATGCGGGCCATACGTTCAAGTAATTTGATCAAACAGGCTGGTTCAAACTGTTTGATCAAATAGAAATACAAAATTTCGCATAGTTATATTAAATTACATAATTATTTTAAAAATAAAGTATATATAATTTTTTTAAATCACTTTTTTTTTCTGTTGATAGAACTAAATAAGCTATTTTAGTTTTCGGTCGGTGTGTTTTAAGGATTTTTTCAAAAGGAAATTCTTACTATTAGATTATCTTCGGAACTATATTTCGTCTTGTGGAAGCCTTGGTAACCTTTCAGGGAAAACAATACTTATATCATATTATTAACAGTCGTTTCCTCTCTTCCTCAGATTATTCGAAGAAAACCAAGATCTGCTAAATATGTTCGAGAAATTCCGCCAGTGCCGGACGAAGGAAGAACAAATCAACTCGATGGAGCTAGCCGAACATGCCAACAACGTCATGAACACCTTGGATGAGGGAATCAAGGGTCTGGATGACCTGGACAACTTCTTTGGTTACATACACCAAGTTGGGGCCAGCCATAGAAGAATACCTGGATTTAAAGTCGAATATTTTTGGGTGGGTATCCGTTTTTTTTTAGTTCCTTTTTAAGGATCTTTTTAAGGAACCTTAGAATATATTTAAGGTTCATATATTTGACACATTATATCAGCCAAAAAATGTCCATTGCTGGGCATAGGCCTCCGCCAAGTGTAGCCATAACAACCACCAGGTCATCGGTCCACATTGTGGGAGACCTTCCAACGTTGCGTCTTCCGGTACGCGGTCGCCACTCCAGAACTTTTCAGCCCCATCGACATTTTGTTCTGCGAGGAACTTGCCCTCCTCACTGCCACGTTTCAATAAAAATAGAAAAGGAATCTGCTACAATTCTATCGTGCTGATTTTTGAGACTAATTCTCGTAATTACGAAAATTCGCAATCATGTGAAAGTATCTCTTACTACCCTAGTCCCTACATAATCAGTTTATCGCTGAGATTATTACACTGCGACTTTAATTTGAACCTTTAAAGTGGCCTTCTACTCACTACTGTTGCAGAATTTTAAATTATTAAACAAATTCTTATATTCTTGATACACCCACAGGATATTGCAGGAGATTGGTTATGGCTCAGTTAATTCTGGTCCATGTAATCAAACAGTCTTTTGTCGTTAAATAAACCCATGTTTCAAACAGCACTATTCTTTGAAATCAAAAATCAAAATGGCAATCATTCACTTGCAAGCAGTACCCTCTGTATCATTTTGGTTAACTCCACCATGAAAACTTCCGGCAAGTATCTAATCTTAATTAACAAACAGAATAATTCTCTCATTTTAATTTTAAATAACAGCTCTGTCGTAGATTCAAAAGGCATCCGGATGTGGCATATCGATTTTAACTTTAGGGTTGTTATTATGAGAAGGCAGTTTTAATTTGAATCCTCATTTCACTGAATTTCCTGCAAGGACATTTTCGTTTTCAAATACATAAATCGAGCCTGTAGTATTTTTGGTAAAATTCATTCGACCCCCGTTTACTCGTGATTAATTACATATTTCATCTTTCTCATGATTTCCATTTTTTATTATAACAGGTTCAAGAATATTTTTAAAATCAGGTTTGTCTTTTCTATTATAACATCGGCTATTTGGATGTCTATCAAAGTCACGCCTCAATGGCTGAGCAATGAAACTAGGCCAATTAACCTGAATATATAAGATAGGACATAGCATATTTTATATCCCGGTATTGTCCCTTGGGTATTTTTCTGTCTCCACACAGGGTAAGTCACTGGCAAAAGCTATGGTATGCGCCAGACAAACATGCAATAAAGTACATTGATCTTTCCCTAATATCCCTTCGTAGATACCCGAACAATAAATTATGAACTGTTTTTTATTACTAGAGAACTCAAAGGATCACGATAGAAGCCCATTCAGGACAGCTTTATGTTGTATTTATTTGTGTTTTTAATATGTATAAAGTCAATTGTATTTGGGTCAATGACCGTTATTGTACATTTATCAGGCGCCTAGGTACCATAGTTGACATTACATCACCAACGATTGGATTTATTGGAATTCAGTAAATGAAGTGCTGCCGTATGGTGTCAGCCGGTGCCGTATGGTGCCGTAAAAGAATAACACCATCCCATCACTTCCCGTGGGTATCGTAAAAGGCGACTAAGGGACTAACCAGAGAATGGGCAGCTGCGTTCTCTGTAAAACTCAACACCATACACTGCGATCGCCAACCCGCCTGCCAAGCGTGGCGATTATGGCAAACCCCGTCTTGGGGAAGGCCTATGTCCAGCAGTGGACGTCTTTCGGCTGATATGATGATGATAATAAGTATATGAAGTGTTTTCAGCTTCAGTCTCCAGTTGCTATAGATTTTACCGTAAAACCTTTTTGGATATCCCTTTAGTATTCATAGTATTAATTAAAACTTTATCTCGGATCCTCAAAGGATTAAGTGGAGGACTAAGGAACTTAGTTTGCTTGGATTTGACAAACACGTTTACAAGCCATGCTTTGCTGAGATACACAGTAGACTGCAGTGCAGCTTGTTTTTAAAAACGTATGAGTTTACGTTGGGTTTTAAGTTAGTATCGATTAGTGTATTGGAGCTCGTGGCTGGATAATAACAGCCGCACAGGTCGATCTTCAAGGTTAAGCAGCGCTTGCCAAGGTTGGTCTGTGGATGGGTGACCATCTTAACATACCGAATTTCCTCCGTGCCTCGGAAAGCACGTTAAGCCGTTGGTCCCGGCTGTCATTTGTAGATCTTTGGCAGTCGTTACGGATAGTCAGAAGCCAGTAAATCTGACTCCAGTCTTGCCATGAAGTACCGTATTACCCAGTTAATGGGTTGTGGAGGTCTGGTAGGCAGCTGCTCCTCGTAAAATACTGGTATTCAGTTGAATCCGGCTTGACTGGAAGCCGACCCCAATGAAGTTGGGAAAAGGCTAGGCAGATGATGATCGATATGTGTATTGGAGTGTAACCCAACAACTGGGTGAAGTATATAGTATGGGTTTTGTTTATTGTTTTGTTTTGTTTTTTTTTTTTGAAAAACGTTGCCCCACACTAGGAATTTCTCCTGAATCGTGGGTGCGTTTACATACATATAATCTCACATACACAAACAGCCAGACCCGGAACAACTATTTGTAGGCCATACAAATATTTGTTCCGTGCGGGAATCAAACCCGCGACTCGCAGCGTAGCAGTCAATAGCTCAACCACTGCGCCAACCGTGTCGACACACGTTATTAAGTGTGCCTCGTCCTTGCAACGCGTTTGTCGATAAACGCAGTCAAAACCTATCTTCCGTAGCTCCATCGGAAGGGTGAGCTTAGAGCCTTCAAGTGTACTTATGTAGCTCAGGATACTTACAGTATTTATAACTATGGGAAAGTACGGTAAATTCGATCGGCGGCACCTTCACATTTTATTAAATACCATCTTTTGCCTGCGTTTTTCTCGTTCCCGGTAGAATTTCGGGAAATCCTCTCTTAGTGCTCTTCCCAAGGAACCTACCTACATTCAAATTTCAGCATTCTACGACCAGTAGTTTCGGCTGTGCGTTGTCTGACAGTCACTGTATAATGGAAGGTTTTTATAAATATTGATTTTCGAAAACTCGTCACTGACTACTCTAAGCGATATTCAGTAACTTGCGTTAGATCCAGCACATAGTACATCCCTGTGCAAAATGTCATCCAGATCTGCACACAAAAATAAAATAAATCTAGAATGAAAGTGGTAATAGCGGGTGATTTTAATATTAAAAAAGGTAATATTACTACTCAACTGCAGGATCTGGCACACAACTATAATCTGATATTCCATATTGATGTACCAACACGTAAGTCATCATGTATAGATCACATTTTGAGTAACATTCATGATGCAACTGCTGCAGTTTTGCCACTTCACTTGTCTTATCACGATACAGCACAAATGTTAACTATTCCCTTGAAACATAAGATCCAAAATCAAGCAATATATTACACATACAAAAGAGATTACAGTTCAGATAATATCCACAAGTTTAAATAATGCTTAAGTAATCTTTCTTGGTCTGAAATACACACAGCTAACAACGCAAACGCAGCATTCAATCATTTTCATGAAACGTTTTGCCTGGTTTACAATCTTTGTTTCCCTAAATTAAAAGTAAATTTAAATAACAAAAAGAAACAAGGATGGATAAGTAAGGGCTTGAGAAAAAGTTGTAAAACAAAAAGGTTACTGCGCCATCAATTTTGTAAAAACAAAACTGCCAATAATAAGACTAAATACCTTAGATATACTAATCTCCTTAAAAAATGCATCTTTAATTCCAAGAAAAACGCAAATATCAAATACATAGCTAAAAACGACAACAAATGCAAAGCCACGTGGAATGTTATAAAAGACGAGCTAAATAATGCTAACTCCAGACATAATATAGACAGTATCAAATATAAAAACACACTTCTTATTAATCCAGTGGAAATAGCATCTGCCTTTAATAACCATTACATCGACTCAACAAACAGATCAATGCCCCCGAACGTCACAGGTAACTCTATGAATAATGTTACTGTTGGATCAATGTTCCTCAAACCAATGTCGATAACTGAAGTTAAGAAGGAAATACTGCTTTTAAATAACACAAATTCGGAAGGGTACGACGAAATTAACACAAAAATTATTAAAACCTGTGTCGACGAGATTGTTGAAGTACTAACACAATTGATCGATTTGTCATTCTATGAGGGAATTTTTCCAGAAGTTTTAAAGCTCTCCGTTATTAGACCACTTTACAAAAAAGGAGACAGACTTGACCTGAACAATTACCGCCCTATCACCCTAATACCCATCTTATCTAAAATTTACGAAAAATGCATGTCCAAAAGAATTGAAAATTATTGTACAAAGTTTAATATTGTAAACAAAGAACAGCATGGTTTTCAAAAGGGGAAGTCGACAACATTAGCAATATACGCCCTCATAAATGTTATATTAACTAACATCAATGACAACAATTTAACCACAGTCTTCGACTTGTCGAAAGCGTTCGACCTAGTTTCACACGATCTACTACTGCAAAAGTTGGAAGCTATCGGGATTAGAGGGCCAACCTTACAATGGATAAAGTCATACCTTGATAATAGGCAACAATGCGTTACCATAACAAAAATTAACGAAGAAAAAGAAGTAACGCCACACTCGTCGAAATATAGATGTAATAAGTTTGGTGTCCCACAGGGAAGCATACTAGGGCCGATCTTATTCTTGATATATATAAATGACATCATTAAAATAACGAAACATAAGTGCATATTGTTTGCGGATGACATCTCAATTATTGTGACATCCGATAAAAAATATAATACAATTTATGACCACGAAACTGACATTAACAATACAATTGACATCTTAATTAACTGGCTTTATATACATAACTTGAAATTAAACCTTGACAAATCCGTTTATATACAATTTAATAAATCGAATAATCATAAATTTAACCTTAAATTAAATATACTTACCCAAAATTAAACCAGTAACACATACCAAGTTCCTAGGAGTTACAATTGATGAAGATCTACATTGGAAAGTACATGTAGACAATGTCTCAAGCAAAATAAATAAGTTTGTGTATGCTCTTAGACAAGTAAAAAAAAGTACTAATCTAAAAACAGCTATATTAGCCTACCATGCGTATGTGGAATCCTTATTACGTTATGGACTTATAATATGGGGTAACAGTACCGACCAAAATAGAACATTTGTTGCTCAAAAAAAATGCATTAGGGCTCTATACCGACTTCAGACTGAAGAATCATGTCAGCCAGTATTTAAAAAACTTGGCTTGTTACCGCTACCTTGTCTGTATATTAATGAAATATGTATGTTTGTATGGAAACACAAGGAGTTATTTAAAATAGCAAACGATATGAATCCTCGAAGCCGACGAGATCCTTACAGACTCGTACTTAACAGTGCTCCCAGGCTTGCTAAGTACAATAAAAGCTACTTATCTATGTGTGTGCGGATTTATAACAAACTACCTATTGATCTGAAAATGTTAAACTCCAGATATTCTTTTAAAAATAAATTGTGTGAATGGTAAAATACCAACATCTTCTATAGTATAAAACAATTTCTAGAACGAAAATAGCGTTGTTGTAGTATAATAATAATTTTGTTGAGGAAATTGTTATTACAAATTTGCATGCTGTGTTTAATCTAGGCAAAACATGTATGTTCCATTTTTGTACTGTAAGATCTTTTTATACCATGTTTTACGCAACTAAATATATTATTATTATTATAACTTCAATTTATGAAGCTTGACCAATTTTCAACTCCAATTTATATGTTTCTTTTACCACAAAAGCCTCATTCATTTATAATGAGCCTCTCTACACAAATCAGCAGATTCCCCTTCATTTCAACCACATAATAATCTCCCAGTTAATAATTTACTCCAGGGATGAACCATTCATCAAAATCGGATATCCCATAAATTGAACATTTTGAAGTGAACTGCTCCAGTAATTGTAAAGTTGATTGAATTTATATTCAGCTGTCAAACTGATTCACGGGCTGTGTCGTGCTTTGGATAGTTTTTAAATTGATTGGATTTTTTCTCTCCATTCGTTGTTTTGTTTTCGAGCGGGTTAGGTTTTTATGAATTTTGTGTAGCGACCTCTAAAATGCGTGGTTTAAAATCGGATGGCAATTTGTTTGTTTTAATGTTATCAGAAAATTCATCATCTGCCTAGCCTTTTCCCACATTTTTAGCACAGCTAGGCTGAATGCAGCTTTACCTCTACATTGTAGAGAAAAAAGCTACATTGTGGGTTTTATTGCCGCGAAATCTACTAGAATTTATAAAAAAATGCCAAAATGGGTATTTAATTAACACACTTTAAAATCTATACTTCTATACTAATATATAAAGCTAAAGAGTTTGTTTGCTTGCTTGAACGCGCTAATCTCAGGAACTACTGGTCCGATTTGAAAGAATATTTCAGTGTTGGATAGCCCATTTATCAAGAAAGGCTATATCATCACGCTAAGACTAATAGGAGCGAAGCAGACGAAGTTGCGCGGATCAACTAGTAACATACAAAACCCAGCTACATAATTTGATACAGAACCTGCGGAGTCTGTGTTTCTTGATAGCTACGTGGGTTTTGAGGTCTAAACTGAACAGGTCACTTCTAGGCAACCGTGCCTATTGCCGACCACATCATCCCTTTCTATCAGGCGAGATTGTGGTCAAACACAAGCCATCAATCATAAAAATGGTTCGAATTTAAAGACTGCGCGCCCTAAAACGCTTCACTTTTATAACCCAATCTATTTTCGGATATTGAAGGGTCCCTAAATCCGCAGTCAACCGCACCAGGAGACCCTGTAAAGCTATGTCACTTCACATAACAGTCCTTCATCCAATTTCAATGAAACACAAACCGCAGACACAGTGTGGGTTGAAGTCTTCTTCCCAAAACTTTAAATTACACTACATCGTGCTTCCCTCGATAAAATATGTATGTAAACTAGACGATAGACAAGAGTCGAGGAAAGAAGTTCCACCCAATGAACGACGACTTTGACGATGGTTTGTTATGCTGTAAAAGACATACAATATTAATATTTTAGAAAAAAAAAACTGGGCAATTGTGAGTCGGATTTTCACACAAAAGTTTTAACCCTAAACCGAAAAAAACACGCTTCGGTTATGGGAGCCCCCTTTAATTTTTTATTTAATTTTATTTTATTTATTTTTTATAGCGACAACAGTTAACAGTCTATTACGCCTATTACGTTTCTTGAGATACAGCCCGTTGACAGACAGACGGACGGATGGACGGACAGCGCAGGCTTAGTAATAAGGTTCCGTTGGTTACCCTTCGGGTATAGAACTCTAATTACTATAGCATGTATGTTCCCGATCGATCAAATTTTCATTTGTTTAAAAGCAATTTTTCTCTTGTAACGATTGGATTTTCTGCAATTTCATAGCCTTTGTTAGGAGTCCGACTATTTCTGGAACACCGGAAGTGACCCTCGTCCCTCATTTCCGGTTATGAGGGCCTTCTGACCCTTTGACTTACTCGCGCTTGAAATATCCATGAATCTGTTTAAGGTCTGACAATATTGACGTGGTTTAAATGTTTCCATTATTAAATAAATACTTACGTTTTAGATATTGACATTGCTGAATGTTTGAGTGATGGAATTTTCTGACTCAAAAGGCCAATTTAGCAGTGTTTTGGCCACGTATTTTTTAAATTTAATCTTTTGCGTGAGAAGTACAGTTCGTTATGAATACGATTGTCTTGTTAGAAGTCTATAAATTACCAAAATCTTTCTTTTCACAGAAAATCGAAGCACCGTTCCTAGCAGCCGTCGAGTCAACGTTGGGCGACCGTTACACACCAAACGTGGAAAATATCTACAAAATTACCATCAAATTCATACTAGAAACGCTCATAGAAGGCTACGAGGCTGCTGGCAAGCATGCCACGTGAGCTCAGTCATGTACAGAACCAAATAATGCATAATCGAACTGAAAAACTAGAACAAAACTACGACTCAGCATAGTCTTCTATCAGAAAATATCTGACAAGCAGCCGCCATATTGAAACCTTTAAAATCGGAACTCAAGATGTTCATTCCAAATTCAAAGATTAGAAAAAGCAGCTCAGAAAAAATAATGTCAATTTAAGCGAGATTTTAAAAAGTGAAGTGTACAGACGTTTAATGCATCGTGAATTATGTGTATAATGTGAATAATTCTATAATTGTGTATAGTTGTCAATGTTCTTTTTCGCTCGTCTGTATTTAGACTGGTTTAGTATAAAATGGGACTAACAGTTCAGGGGAACATTAACTGAGTATTAGAGCGCTTTTCTGAATAGAAATATAATTTTAATAATAGGAACAAAATGTAGATAAAAATAGTAAAAAAACATGTGTGTTAAATTAAGGAATTTTAAACCAAATAACTTTTTTAAATGTCGCAAAACGCTTGTTAGTACTAATTTAATGATAAATCATTATTTATTTCTAATGATATTCTTCTTAACGTTCTTGATGTTGGCTGGACCAACTATTGTATGTTTTATTATTTTAAAATTTAATAATTCGGCATAATTATTGTTAAATTGCGTCTTCCGTGCGTGAATGTTGTAATATTTAGCGTAAGTTTTAAATTCGAGAACTTATTAATAGTTATTATTTAATAACAAAATGTTGGTTACACGGAATATTTGTTTTCCAATAGTTAAATGTTATATAATTAAATTAAAAGCGCAAACATTGAGCACATAACAGTATATTTACTAGTTAATTACTTTAAATATTTTTTTACTAATTTCATAAGGATTTTCAGAATACCTCTATGCACAAAAATGTAAACAAACATAATATCTAATATTATAAAACTCCACTTTACATGTATATTTTCTGAAACAATCTTATCAAAGAAAAAATAAAGTAGTAAGTACATTATAGTACTTGAATTTTTCACTAACATTTTCATACAAACAAATTATTATTACGGCTCTAAAAAATGCGAAACATTGCGCAAAAAAATAGTTGAATGTTAAAAAAATTAGAAAGTCCGTTAAAAACTGTGTTTGTAGTAAATTATGAGCTAAAACAAGCTACATTAAAAGTTTTCCTTGAAACACGGTCAGATTTGTCCTCTTATTTCAACTTGGGTGGAAAACTGTACAGTGCAAACTTTTAGAAATGCCTCTCTATAATTTTGTCCGTTTCGTTGCAAGTTAGCAACTTGAAGTTGCGAATGTTTGAGTTCTCTTTTGGTGCTTAAAAAGTTAGCTATTTATAAGTAACTTACAGAAAAGCAGAAACCATTTTCTTAAGCAGGTAATTCAACTGGAAGGGTTAAAAATACATTTTCAAAAGTTTTAAAGTGGGTAGTGGGTGTAAATTTGTATGGAACACCATCATTTTTTACGCTTAGCGCTCACTGAAAAATACAGACAAAGCCTACTTAGTGAAAAAATCACTGACAAAGCTTATACCGCTGGGTCTAAAAACATTTTACTTATGTTACCTACAAACTTCAAATAGAAGATTAAAAATACATCTCCTAAAGGCTTTAAGTAGGCAGTGAAAATTTTTATGGAACTCCCTCAACTTTGACGATGGGAAATACTACGGCCTGTTTTCGCTTAAAATAATACCAAAGTCGCTCTTGGCAAAGAAGGAAAAGGAAATATCAACTTGGAACCAAAATACAGACACAAAAAACAAATGTATGAATTAAATTATTAAATAACAACCATTCAGAATGTGGATTTAGGTAAAGATAACGCCAAGATGTTTTTTTCTGGGCCAAAATGATGTAACAGGGAAAAAGAAGCGATATAATCAGATTTCTTTATTTCTTATATAGCCCTCGGCCAAGACAACTAATTAGAGGAAAAACATCATGAATATGAATTCTACCTGTTATGTTATTCCATAATGTAGATAGGTACGTCTTTTACCATTCGGTGTTTTCGTCTGAAATTTAATTAAATGATATTATTCCTGCCTGTAAAAACAATCTATCTTGAAGACGATATATTCAATGATTGAAAACTTCCAACTATTGGAAAATACTGACTTTTATAAGGAGCTTTTGTCCTTAGAAAGTTTGCAAACTAATTATTTTTTATCATTGAAAATATCGCATTTGATCACAGTCATTCCCGATTGAAAGCAGTAATATGTCAACAATGGAGTCCGCTTGCCTGTTCGCTCTTTACCTCTAGCTTAAAAAACAATATAAAACAGCATTGATTGTTGCGTGTGTTTTTTTTATTACACACTATAGTCTAAATAACAACTATACACAGCACACACACAGCATTCGAGGTACCAAGATATTCGCTACCCAGAACAGTAGCGATAATTTTCGCTTGGCTCCACGCGGCATCCCGCCGGGTATTTTGCTTCGAGTTATCGAATACCGCGTATATCTGAACAGACTTTTAATTAGCCTGCTTCCAGTTACATAAGCCTGTATGTATACAGTCGTTAATATCCAGCTGAATATTACATTACCACCTGATTTTGATCCAATCATAATTCCAATTACTGATTAAGATTTGGCAATATCACGTTATATTGGAACACCCATCCTTATTAGTTACTGATTCAATTCATTTGGTAGTATTATTGAAAGATAATTTAGGAGGATTCAGTAGTGATATTCTACCGGTCTTTACTGTTAACATCTAAACGTGTTAACTAAGATGGAGTGAGCTTGAAGTGAACTATCATTCCATTTTGTTTGTATGCATTGACTGCTCACTTAATGGTCACTTCACCTAAGCTTACGTGGTGAGAGATTCACAGAACCGCACAATAGCTAGTCTATTCTGGAAATAACTATTTCATATCGAGCTTCACTTGAGGGCTCACTCTATACACACAACATAAAGGTCTTATGTTTCCGAGGAGCTCGTGGCTAGATAATAACAAGGTTAAGCAACGCTTGTCAAGGTTGGTCTGTGGATGGGTGACCATCTTAACATAGCGAGTTTCCTCCGTGCCTCGGAAAGCACGTTAAGCCGTTGGTCCCAGCTGTCATTTGTAGATCTCTGGCAGTCGTTACGGATAATCAGAAGCCAGTTAATCTGACTCCAGTCTTGCCATGAAGTACCGTGTTACCCAGTTACTGAGTTGTGGAGGTCTGGTAGGCAACCGCTCCGCGTAAAATACTGGTATTCAGCTAAATCCGGTTTGACTGGAAGCCGACCCAAATATAGTTGGGAAAAAGGCTAAAGGATAAAGGTCTTATGTTCATGCGAATTTTATAGTCACCTCGGATTCCGCTGTCGACACCGCCGATGTCCGCTGTTTCGCTTCGGTAAAGTGAGCTGGAAGTGAGTTGTCCATCTCTAGCACCAACTAAAAGTCAGCTCATTTCATGACGAGCTTATCACAGTTTTCACAGGGAGAAAATCTGTTAAAAATCTTCTAACAAGGATAAATGACGTTAATTATTTTTACGCACTGACGTCAAATAATATAGCTCTCAGCAAAGCTCACAAAAATACCTTTTCGTGAGTCTATTTCGGCAAAATATTTACATTCTTGCCAAAATAAATATTATAAGAATAAGAAGAACTGAGGAAAATATAGATTTATCAGCTGCCAGCATTAAACCGAATTATAGATGAGGAGTTGAAAACTAAGAAGATATTTTAGGGTTTTAGTAAACAAAAGAACTTTGGTAACTCTGTGAGCAGGTTTTACCTATTGGAAATAGCCAATCTTGAACACAATCGTGCTGATACAAAAGATAAGAAATATTATAAAAAAAAGTCAACGATTTTTTTGGTGGCATTGCAGTTGGGCCACAGTTGCGGGACACGAACTACAGCAAAACCGTTTACCAACGTAACATAATATTTACAGTTTGTGCTGAGAATAAGTTATTAAGCCATGATCAGTACGTATCTGGTTTAAAGAAGTTCTAAGTAAGTTTCATGTAGTTTTAAATATAAAGGTCTTTTCTCAAGGTGACGTAAAATATCTCTGAAAAAAACGACGAAAGTATTTATTTTGATCGCAAAATATCAAAGCATATCATGTAGGAGTACCTGTTGACAGCAACTCGGTCCGCGTCAAACTCGTCAGACAGATTTTATTCATTGGTGTTTGTGCACGGTATAGACAAATAGAAGATTGACAAAGCACATCATCAATTCGGTGGTGCGTCTAGACACCATACGGTAGTCGATTACGTTGCGAAGCCCTCACGCAACGTTCCGGTCACACTGCTGAATTGATCTATAAATATCTTGGCTGACTGTCAAATTGTTCATATTTGTCAGTCAGGCTATTTGAAAATTTATTTTACCAGCTGATTAGTGATCCACTTTTTCATCAGTGTCCCAATTGCTCTAGCAATCATTAAGATCGTATCGGTTAAATGGCTTTCTAGTACCCACTAGGTAACTAAGCCCGCTTACATAACCAAAGATCATTTTAGCATTTTGTGTCTGCTTGTAAATGCAGACGCGCAACTCTATCGCTACTAAAAGTTGCCGCGGTTACTCTTTCGAATAAATTACCGCAACCCAGATATTATATGGGTCTTATAACATACAATTATACTTGTACCTGACAAGAGAGATACACCTCTGTCTCACCCATCTAGGACTGCAGGCGTACGGGTATATTATTGTTAGCATCTACTTCTACTAAACAAACCGGCCAAGTGCGAGCCGGACTCGCACACGAAGGGTTCCGTACCATAAACCTTAATTTTTATTATTTGTTGTTATAGCGGCATTAGAAATACACAATGTGTGAAAATTTCAGCTGTCTACCTATGACAGACGGACGGACTGATGGACGGACGGATAGACGTACAGCGGAGGCTTAGTAACAGGATTTAGTTGGTTACCCTTTGGGTACGGAACCTTAATAAAATGAACGAAAAAAGATCGAACTTTCATACACGTTTTCCTGTTTTCGATACGTCTGATCTCTGGGGAGTGTTGACAACGCCAGATACATATGGCTCAATGCCACATATCTTTTTATTGGGTGTTGAGTGTATGTAGCGATTTAAAAAACATGGGTACTTTGGTTTCAGCCCATAACAATGGTAAATTTTCTGAAAGGAAAATGTAGTAAAGTTCTACGGTTCTTTGGTACTCTATTCACTTGGAAAATTGTCGATTTTTGTGATGATCATAAATGTAATATAAATAGAAAAAAAAAGGTTTTTGTAGAGTCAACAGCGTGTACTTCGATATTTACCATTACTGTAACTTGTACGATGCTAAAATGTCAAATTGAATGATGCGATAGAAATTGTCTGATGTGTGACTGACTGTACCTACTGTGAAAACCAATAGACAGTACCTACATTGTTAAAAACACTCAGAAGGCTAATTCTAGTACTTGAAAACGTTAAAATTTAGTTCGCGTTTGTTTGTGTCTCAATGTACATTGTGTTTTTGATACTTCAATTGTTGTAAATGTACAAATAAAGTATTATAATTTAAATCGCAATATCATCTCAGCGACCATTAAATTATGAAAAAAACCGGTCAAGTGCAAGTCGGACTCGCACACGAGGGGTTCCTCACCATAAACCTTAATTTTTTATTATTTTTTGTTATAGCGGCAATACAAATACATAATCTGTGAAAATTTCAACTGTCTACCTATTACTGTTCTGATACAGCCCGCTGACAGACAGACGGACGGACAGACAGCGGAGGCTTAGTAATAGGGTTCCATTGGATACCCTTTGGGTAAGAAACCCTGAAAAGTAGGCAAATTAGGAGATGTTAGGGTACCGTTGGTTACCCTTTGTATATGGAACCTTTAAAATGTAGGCAAATAAGGAGATGTTTTTGAAAGTTTGCGACTGCGGTACGAATTTGCAAGCTCCTTAATAAGAATATATCTTGGATAGGGTATCTATCTTGCAATCATTTGTTTACAAGTTCAAATAAATCTTTCTGTTGTCATCTGAAACTTTTCTCTATTACCAAGTTGAGGAGCTCGTGGCTAGAGAGGAGCTCGTGGCTAGATAATAACAGCCACACGGATCGATCTTCAACGTTAAGCAACGCTTGCCAAGGTTTGTCTGTGGAGGGGTGACCATCTTAACATACCGAGTTTCCTCCGTGCCTCGGAAAGCACGTTAAGCCGTTGGTCCCGGCTGTCATTTTTAGATCTTTGACAGTCATTACGGATAGTCAGAAGCCCTGCCATGAAGTACCGTGTTACCCAGTTAATGGGTTGTGGAGGTCTGGTAGGCAGCCGCTCCACGTAAAATACTGGTATTCAGCTTAATCCGATTTGACTGGAAGCCGGCCCCAATATAGTTGGGAATCTATCTATCAGGATATGGTTTCCGCACTTAGTCCTGATGTTGGACCATTGTGCGTAAGCCATGGCGGCCAAATTAATCCAACCAGCCAACCTCCCTCCAGAAGCAGATCAGTTTACCCGGTGTATTCAAGATGTCTGTGAGCGAGCTCTGTGTTCCTATCGTTTGGTTCCGTATTTCGGTAACGCCTGTGCACTCGAGGAGTACATGCGATACAGTTTCCTCCTGCTCCATGCATGCTCTGCATAGAGGACTGTCCGTAATGCCTATGGTGTATAAATGTTTGTTTAATGAGCAGTGCCCGGTGATGGTCCCCGCTACCATTCGCAGGCTGCACCTATTCAGTCGCAGAAGGCGACTGGTCAGTTTCTTGTTTAGGGATGGCATAGCTTCCCTGGATTGCCTGCAGCCTGGTGCCAAGGCCCACCAGCATTCCGCCTGCTTGTGTGTGTGTTCTTGCAGCCATGTGCTCAGCTGGGTGAATGTGAGCGGTACTATGGGTTCGGGTCCAACCGCCTCTGCACCGGAACCTCTCCTGGCCAGCACATCGGCAGCATCATTTCCTAGTGATCCGCTGTGTCCTTTAATCCATTGCAGCGTCACAGTGTTGCGGTTGGTCACCGTGATGCGTTCCAATGCAATGTGACATTCTTGTATAAGTTTCGAGGTAGTATAATATTTCCCTAGGGATTGGAGGACTAAAGCGCTGTCAAAGAGTTTGCGAATATTGGTGTTCGTGACTCTCCTGGCTTCTATGGCGTGGACCGCTAAGATAATGCCCATACATTCCGCCTGGTAGACGGTGTTGAGTTTACCCAAGGGTCTGGATATTTTGATGTTAAGATCGTCGGAGTAAACTCCGATACCGGTTCCGTCGCTTGTCTTTGATCCGTCAGTGTATATTCACAGCTCTTTGGGACCCGAGTGGTCGTCCATTTCCTGCTCCAGAACTATATTGTAGTGCTTCTGGAAATGGTGTGTCTTTTGGGCTTTGTCGTTGGGTGAAACCATCATGGGTTGCAGTCCAACAGCGTCCTATAGTTGGGAAAGGCTAGGCAGATGATTAAAGTTACCAAGTTGAAATAAACGGACAATCAATTTCTTCTAAGTTAACAATAATTGTTATAAACCATATAAGTATTGTATGTACGATCGTTATTATTGTAATAAGTACTTACTTAAGTAAATAAGTTGTATTTATATGAATTGAAATAAGCAATGAATGTGTTGTATGTAATAAAATGTATAAGGTCGGTGTAATAAAGTGTTAATTTGATTTGAAATAAATATTATTTGAAAATTAATTACATTTTCATTGAAAAGTCCTACTACTAATTATAAAGCCAGAAGGTTGTGAGGATTAATGAGTTTTAATGAAACTTTAAAGCAATATTTTCTATTTTTTTTATATTAATATATAAATTATTATTAATATAGCTTACCCATCAGAATAACACATGGGCTATAATTATTAACATCTACGAGAACGAATTCGACGAATTCTTGAGATACAGCCCACTGACAGACATATGGACGGACAGCGATGGCTTAGTAATAGGGTTCCATTGGTAACCCTTTGGATACGGAACCCTAAAAATGACCTCCTTTTATTTATTAAAATTAGTACAGCCACATCACATACATTGTACAATCATTTTCAAAAAGCTCAATAACAAATTTTCTAATCCACATGACAATTAAGGCGTACATAGCGCTCACCAGAACATAGTGCTTGCTGCCTTGAAATAATAGGTTTTATAAGTAACTAATTTTTAACATAAGCTTTCTATTAAAAGTAAAATACAATTTGATACAGGATTAAAAAACAAAAACCTCCTGAATGGTGTCCTTTCTAACATCTTGCAGTATAATTATTGTTGGTTAGATGTCTGTTGGCGCTGTTGGCCCCGATTCTTTTGGGTACTTCCCTTGTCTTAAGTACCTACTTTTATTTTTTGGTAAGAACTTAATTACTTAGAAGCTCAAAAACCCACTATTTACCGTGCCACAAAGTTACTAGCTATATTGCCCCATTCTGCATTCTCAGCTAATATTTTCAGGTCATTCAACCAATTTGCATGAGGCGTGCGTGTTGTAATTAGGTATATCGTGTAAGCAATTGCAGAATTAATTGAAATATTTTAATAGTAATTGAAGTAAATACGACAATTTAATAGATATTATTAGTACATCATTTGACTCTTAAAAAGGTTGTTTGGTTCGGTAAAATATTTATAACTTGTTTATATATTGTAACATAATTAAAAACCATGAAAATTAAGTCTAAAAAACATGACGTACATATTTGTATTAATATATTTACAAATCGTTTAACGTCCATCTATTGACTTGAAGTTTGCGATCTCCCCTCTCCCCCACTATTGTCACGTGGGCACTGTGCAGTCAACTCAACAAATGGTGTGGTCGAGGGGGGCAATCTATCGTCGATCGTCGAGCAGTGAAGTACAACTGTTATTGTAAATAAAGAACTCTTAGTCTTTCAGTGGTATTTTTCTATCAGTTCAGAAGTGGGTATTACTTCACGTAAGTATTATTGATGTTTACTTGGAAAAATTGATGCATTGAATTTAGTGTAGGTACATACTTAAAAAAAAAAACGGTTATTTTATGTTGTGCTTATTTAAATGTCATTTCTATACACTTTAAACTGGAATGACTTATTAGAGTCACTGGCCAACCTACAAATTGAAATGGAACTATGCATTAAATTATATTAACTAGGATAATTATAAAATTTGTGTGACACGTCTATTTATTCTATTTTACTAACTGTCTTTGAGTTGTTAAATTAAAACCACTGAAGTAGTTCAGTGTGTTCAGTGTGTAGGAATCAACTGTCATAGAATTTAAAATTATTCAGTGGGTTATTAAAGCATTAGTTCATTAATTCTCAATATAATTTCATTGGTAACTGCTACTGCCATTGAAGTGGATGTGTTTTTATTAATGCGTTAATACAAAGTTCTAGTATCATGGTGGCGAACGTTTACAGCACAATTTCATATGTTTTAAATTTAGGTTAATATAATTTTATGGTCTATCACTTACATTCAACTATAGGAGATAGTGGTGACTGACGTTTTATAGCATCATAGTAAACGTTTATAGAGGTGTTAAAGAATAGCCATGTCCGTATATTATTTTTATTGGTCAGGTCTACAAATGGATAGCACTGATGATAGAAGTTTGGCTCAACGGCTGCTAGCTTCTTCGCCTGGATTGAACGAGCGGAGCCGAAGGCGGGGCCGGAAGCCAAGTGACAACCGAAGTCGAAGTCCGAGTGGTGACCAGGGCAGCAGGCAGAGCCGGAGCCAGGGCGGTAGGCAGAGCCGCAGCAACAGCCGCAGAGGGACTTCCAGACGCAGCCGCAAGCGTAGCCGCGTATGGAGTCCTGGTCATCGTATCAGACGGCTCGAGACACCGCCACCAGCTGCGACTAGGGATCAAGAAAAGGAGCGCGACTACAGATCGCGGTCGAGGCGCAGTAGGAGCCATGTACGAGCTCACCAGCAAAGCAGAGACGCGCGCCATCGACGCGACTCCCGTTCATCGAGCAAACGTTCCAGCGCACGTGAGTCACGTCCTGTCACTGATATGTTTTCTAAATTTACCGACTTTCTTGACAAAATTTCAAGCAGTAGCCGCGAGCGGATAAGCAATTTTAATGTCGTCCCTGAGTTTGACCCTTCTTCTAAAAATCAAAACGTGAATAATTGGATTCACAAAGTAAATGAAATAGCTAGTATTTATAATTGGACTGACCGACAAATTATACATAATACAATACCTAAACTTGCTGGCAATGCAAAGCGGTGGTATGAGGGACTTACAACTGTCAATTATAGCTGGGTCGAATGGCAGGAAAAACTTAAAGCAGCTTTTCCGTCAAATGAAAATTACGGCCAAATGCTTTCGGATATGTTGGACAAAAGGGCGAAGTTCGGGGAATCTTTAGAGGATTATTATTACGATAAAATGGCTTTGCTTAATAGATGCGAAATAAAGGGCAAGAGAGCAGTAGACTGCGTTATATATGGTATAGATGATAGGGCAATTAGGATTGGAGCGGAGGCAGCTCAATTTGATAACCCTGATAAACTATTAGCATACCTACGAAATGCAAAAAGTATAGGTAAAAGAAATGAATTGCTAAGGACTATTAGTAACAAACTTCTAACTAAAGACAAATCTGCAAGTGATAAACCAAAACCAATTAGATGCTTTAATTGTAAGGAAGAGGGTCATATAATGAATAAGTGCACTAAACCGTTAAAAAAATGTACAAACTGTTCAATAGTTGGTCATGTTTCTAACGAGTGTTACAGGAAGAAGGACGACGCAAAATCAGTTTTAGAAATTTCAATCGCTGGACCCAAAATTAAAGATAAATATGTACAAACTATTTTGATTAACGGTCACGAAAAAAGCGGTTATTTAGATGCAGGTAGCGAATGTACTCTCATTAGAAACACTGACGCTATAGAAATATTAGGCGAATGGGATAGGACATATTCAGTTGCTATGAAAGGTTTTGGTGGAGCAATAGTTCATGCGACAGGTCGGTGTCCAGTAGTTTTGGAAATTCAAGGTGTAAGTGTTCAACTAAATGTTATTGTCGTTCCTGACCACTTTTTGAAATATCCGTTATTGGTTGGTCAGTCATTTACCGAAGCATCAGGGGTTAAAATCTTAAAAACTGATAACGAATTAATAATTTCCCGTGAATTCCCAGAAACTATTGGCGTGGTTAAATTGTTCTCTAAAGAGAATTGTTCGATTCTACCCGGATATTCTTCTGTGGAGGTTTACTCGCCTCAAAAAATAACGGGATCCATATTAGTATACGGTAGTTATAGATCCATCCCTAACTTGGAGCATAACATTGCACATGTTTACTCAATTGAAAATGGCAAAGGCCTACTATTAGTCGACAATATTACCTCAAATAAAGTAACTTATAAAAAAGACCAGCTAATAGCTAGAGGACACTTTTTGAAAATTAAAGTTAAAAATTGCTTGTCAGTTAATAAGATTGATGTTGTGGGTTCTTTAGAGCCTTTCAATTTAAATGATTTGACTTTAGACGGTAGCCTAAACCAAAATCAGAAACTACAACTCTTGGAAGTTATTAATCGTTACCGAACTTGTTTTGCTACTAAACTATCCGAGTTAGGCTGTACTAATGTAGAGACCATGAGCATTGATTTAACAGACCCCCAACCGGTAGTTTACAGGCCCTATAGGTTGTCTCATAAAGAAAAACAAGAGGTTAGGAGTATGACTGATGAGTTATTACAATGTGGTATCATAAGAGAATCTTGTTCGCCCTTTGCAAGTCCGATAATTTTAGTGCGAAAAAAAAATGGCGAACAGCGCCTTTGTATAGATTATAGGGCTTTAAATAGGAAGACCGTAAAACAACACTACCCTTTGCCTAGGATAGAAGATCAGATGGATAGGTTGGCGGGATTTAATCTATAGACGTCTTTAGATCTAGCCTCGGGGTACTACCAAATTGAATTAGCTGAACGAGATAAAGAAAAAACTGCTTTTGTCACACCAAAAGGACAATTTGAATTTAATAGGATGCCTTTTGGTCTGACTAATGCGCCAGCAGTGTTTCAGAGAACTATTAATAAAGTCCTTGATAATTTGAGATTTGACACCGTTGTCGTTTATATGGATGACGTCCTGGTTCCCTCAATTTCATTTGAAGATGGTCTTAACAAACTAGAATCGGTTTTCGAAAAAATCAAGAATGCGGGTCTTACATTAAAACTCCCTAAATATAACTTTTTTCATTCTAACATAGAATTTCTAGGATTTGAAGTCTCAGGAAATGGCATAAGACCTGGAAAATGTAAAATAGATGCAGTTGACAAGTTCCCCACCCCTAAAGATATCCATAATGTCAGGCAGTTCTTAGGACTAGCTAGTTTTTTTAGACGTTTTATAAAAAACTTTGCAATAATAGCTCAACCGTTGACAAATTTACTCAAAAAGAATGCCCCTTGGACTTGGAGTGAGGACGAAGAGGCTGCATTTACCCAGTTAAAAGCTAAACTAGTATCTCGACCAATTTTGACATTATATAATCCTAATGCTGCCACCGAATTGCATACAGATGCGAGTAAACACGGAGTAGGTGGAATGCTTTTACAGAAACAGGATGATGGTGTAATGAAACCAGTCGCTTATTTTAGTAGACGTACTTCACCAGAAGAGCAGCATTTTTCATCATACGAGCTGGAAACCCTAGCAGTTGTGAATAGTTTGGCTAAGTTTAAATGTTACCTAATAGGGTTAACATTCACGATTGTGACTGATTGTAATTCTTTGCGTGCTACGTTCACTAAAAGGGATATGATTCCGCGTGTTGCTCGCTGGTGGAGTTCGATTCAAGAATTCGATTTTAATATAGTTTATAAACCAGGGACTTCTATGAAACACGTAGATGCACTAAGTAGGAACCCTGTGCAAGAAAATGTTGCCAGTACTGGCCCTGGTGATTCACAAGTTTTCCTCATAACAATAGATTGGTTAGCCACGGTTCAAATGAATGACGATGAGACACAAAGGATTAAAAGAATGTTAGATGACGCCAATTCAAACAAAATAACATATATTAAACAAAATTTTACTCTAAAACGTGGAGTGGTTTATAAAATAACTGATGAAGGACTTAGATGGTATATTCCGAAGGGTGTAAGATGGCAAGTTTTACGTTTTTGTCATGACGATATAGACCACTTTTCTTATGAGAAGACCCTGGACAAAATTAAATCAACCTACTGGTTCCCAAAAATAAATAAAATTGTCAAAAAGTACTGCCAGGCATGTATTCAATGTGCTCACGGAAAGATACCGGCTGGAAAAAGGTCCGGGTTTTTACATCCAATACCGAAGGTGTCTGAACCTTTCCACACCGTTCATGCCGACCACCTAGGTCCTTTTAATGAGAGCAAAAGAAAGAATAAGTATATATTATCAATTATTGACGCGTTCACAAAATTTATTATTCTTAAACCGTTAAAAATACAAAAGCTCACACGACTATTTCAGTTTTTGATGAGTATTTTAGTTTATTTGGTGTACCTTCTCGAGTAATAACAGACAGAGGTACTACTTTTACCAGCTCAAAGTTCAAAGAGTTTTTGTCCGGGAAAAGTGTGAAACATATTTTAAATGCGGTCGCTACTCCACGCGCAAACGGTCAGGTAGAGCGCTACAATAGGACAATATTAAATTCATTAACAGCTATGATTTACGGTAAAGACGAAAAACTATGGGAGGAATATTTACAACAGGTGCAATGGGGCTTAAATAATACCATCAATAAAGCAGTGGGCAAAACTCCAGCGCAATTATTATTTGGGTTGAGACTAAAGGGGTTGACCGAAAGTTCATTGACGTTACCAGCTCAAGAAAATGTCGGTATTAACAGAAAAAGTTCAGAAGATATTAGAAGCGATGCATTTGACAAAATAGAACGTACTCAGGTAAAGCAAAAGAAAACGTTTGATAAGACTAGACTTCCCCCGCGTCAGTTTAATGTAGGACAACTGGTTAGGGTAGAAAGAGAAGTTGGTCAGAAAGGAAAAAGTAAGAAATTAGTCCCGAAATGTCTAGGCCCGTACCGCATTACTAAAGTACTACATAATGATAGATACGAAGTGGAAGATACGCCAATTACGAAAAAACAGGGTAAACAAAAATATGTTGGCGTTTTCCCAGTAGATAAAATTTACCCCTGGCTAGTGTATCAGGCGGTAGATGAGAGTAACGATGATGATAATAATTCTGAGATGGAAATAGAAGACTAAATTGCGAGTGTATGGTAATGACGTTACAACTCCTGATCATAATAAGCCTAAGAAGTATTGATAGCTTAAGTTTACAAAAAAGTTTAGTTTCGTTACAAATAGTTTCAAAAATTATCCTAAAATCGAATAGTATGGTTAGTATGGTTAGTAAGGTTAGTAAGGTTAGTAAGGTTAGTAAGGTTAGTAAGGTTAGTAAGGTTAGTAAGGTTAGTAAGGTTAGTAAGGTTAGTAAGGTTAGTAAGGTTAGTAAGGTTAGTAAGGTTAGTAAGGTTGGTATGGTTGGTATGGTTGGTATGGTTGGTATGGTTGGTATGGTTGGTATGGTTAGTATGGTTAGTATGGTTAGTATGGTTAGTATGGTTAGTAAGGTTAGTATGACAAGATAAAAGTATTGTAGTATGGTGGAACTGTAGTTTCAGTATTGTAATAAGGCAATAGTGTAGTGTGAATTAAGATAAAACAAGAGAATACTTGAATTTGTTTTTACCTTCTAAAACAATAAGTTCATATGAATGTGTAACTGTATTGATAAATGAATTTGTTAAAAATAATATACTGAAAAAAAAAATATAAATAAATAAGTTGCTTGTTATGATTTTTATATTGACTGATTGTTGTAATAAGCTGTTTAATATTTAATTGTTTCAAGATGGTTAAAGAACCGAAGATGTATTAAGATTATTTTTTTTAGTTTTACAAAAATCATTTTATTGTTATTATAAAATATACAATTATTTATTTTGTACACTTTTGTTAATTAATTTATAAACGTACTTTACCATAGCATTGTCTGTATTTTCTTGTTATGAAGTGTATCGCGAGGGCGCGACTTGATAAGTCAGGATGGACGAATGTAAGCAATAGCAGAATTAATTGAAATATTTTAATAGTAATTGAAGGAAATACGACAATTTAATAGATATTATTAGTACATCATTTGACTCTTAAAAAGGTTGTTTGGTTCGGTAAAATATTTATAACTTGTTTATATATTGTAACATAATTAAAAACCATGAAAATTAAGTCTAAAAACATGACGTACATATTTGTATTAATATATTTACAAATCGTTTAACGTCCATCTATTGACTTGAAGTTTGCGATCTCCCCTCTCCCCCACTATTGTCACGTGGGCACTGTGCAGTCAACTCAACAAATGGTGTGGTCGAGGGGGGCAATCTATCGTCGATCGTCGAGCAGTGAAGTACAACTGTTATTGTAAATAAAGAACTCTTAGTCTTTCAGTGGTATTTTTTTTCAATCGTGTGAAGTAGGTACCGATACGCGACTGAAATGAAACGGTAAAAGCCTATTGAAACTGAAATCAAAACGGTACTTAGTATAAAGCTTACAGTTTTGTAAAAGTCAAGGTTTTTAGTCTATTGGTCAATCATTTGTTGCTAACAGTTTGAATTGACAAAAGCTTTGAAAGCGAGCCTTGATGGGACGAAATGGCGCCACTGTTCCTTACTTTAGACTGTTATCTGCTTTGTTTTTAACTACTTAGGAAGTTGCTCTACTATCAAGCCCTTGAATGACCATCAGCGTGAAGATTATAATCAGGTCACGAAGCTGAAAAATAGTACTACAATAGTCACTCTTTTAGCCATCAAACTAAAGACTAAAATTGCTTGCAAGCAGGTGAGTCAAACCTTTCGTGTACCGACAAGACCTCCATACAAACACATATAGTGCACCCAAAAAGACAATGCCTTATCGCTTGCATTCATCACTAAAACAAAAGAAATACAGACCCTCGACATAGAGAATATCGTCATCATTCCTTAAGCAGATCATTCATGACAACTCATACGATACCATCGCCAATACGTGACTTTTATCACAAGGAAATAAGACTGAAAATTCCATGACAATAATTAAGTAAAAATAGTGACGTCCCCTTACCATAAATGCGTTTATGGAAGGAACATTATCATACAATTGCAGAGACAGAATTGTATGGGTAACTCGTTTGAATAGTGATGGGCAATTATTTTCGCGATAATAGCCGTTAGCTGTTATTTTAATGCGTTATTTATTCATAATTTTGACATGAATACATTTTTTAAATTGGATCCGGATATATTGAGTATGCAAATTTTGAATGGCGTTCCCGTCTATTCCACAATTTGTAGGTGTTGTATTATCGAGGTATTGAATGGCTAAATTGAACAGTTACTAGTACAAAATACCTACTTGTACCATTCTTGATTGTTATTCCCTGTCTGTCCGCCATTTTTAAATCGGTAAATTGTTATAGGTAAAGGTAGCCCTAAGTTATTTTACGGGAATATTTCAAATCCCAAATTATTTTGATTAAACCATTTCTTAGAGTAGCAAAAATAGACGGTTAAATTATCTCCACATAACTCAACATCAAAATCTTCTGAAGCAGAAAATCAAAATAACACGCTCGAAAATTTCAATAAATCCCCGAAAAATTGTGAATATTCCTCAATTCCACCTTCCACGGTTCGTTAGCAATATATTCCGCGCTTACGGGAAAAAAACCGTTATCGAAACAGGATCATAGTGTCACATTACAGTCACACTTTCGTGTTACATGAGGCAATTTGCCCCGGAATCGTTGTCGTGTCGTACACGTGCCGGTTCCGATACTTCCGTCTTCAAATTGGATTTGAAGGGTTGGTAAAGTGTCCCTGACTGAAGGATAAAAACTATGTATTCGTTCAAGGACCAACGTCCTTGAACGAATATAAGGGTTCAGGAAAAAACTTGTGGGTTAGTTGTTATTTTGAGAGGTATTGAGGTCAAAAGTAATATTTGTAAAATACCCTGATGAATTCCCGTTAAATTCCAGAAGACACGAAAGTACACAATATGTTTGGCAAAATTTAAACCTAATATCATAATAATAATACCAAAAATAAATTTAAAATAAACATTCAATGAAGAGCACTGAACTATTTTTGACAGACAAGGTCATAAACTGTGCTTCCATTATATTTATTACACGTCAATACTTTTATTACAGCCAATCGTAAACTTTCCAATAAAAAAACCATCAAAATACTTAGTAAAAACTCATCACCGTTATTTTACAAAAAAAATATATATTTTTTCCCCTCACTAAACCTTAGTTCTTTAGCCTCAGTTTAAAAAAGTGTAGTCCGCGTTGAAACTATTCAAATAAATGTTCTATTTATTTATAATATTCCGTTTAATGTGTGATGGAAAATAACTAAACGTCGTTATTATCGATATAACGAGTTTTAGTAGTGTTCCTAATTGATATTTGATAGTGCGCGATCGTTTGATATTTTACGAGTAATTGATTGCTGGAAACAAGAGCGTAAATTAGTTTTTGATACCTACGATCTAATCAATGTGTTTTTTCAAGTGTTCGGGTAATGTGGTAAATAATAAATCATATCAAACGTACTTTTTAGGTAGAAATTCTACCATTTTTGCTGTTTGTTTTGTTGTACTTTTTCAGTAGTTTTTTTTTTGTTTATTAAAAAAAAAACCTTTTGCAATCCAACGCGATTTAAAATAATTAATAAAGTAACGGTATTTTCAATATAAAGTCGACATATATACATTGCATTTTTTTGTCAAAGGGTTTCTCCACAGACTAATATTGTTTTACTTCCATAAATCTCCAAAGACAAGTGTGGTAATCATTAATCCATATTTCAAAATTATAATTTAGATAAAGGTATTTGAATTTAATTATTGCTATCAAAGTGTTTAGTTAAAGGATAATAAAACGCAAAACTCATATCCACATCGCAAACCGCGGTACTGAGTACCTACGCACAGACGCGCCGAACGATATTTTTTTCTAATTTTAGAACAGACAAACAATTTATTGCATTTGATTTCGAAGAGCGATTTCGGATACTCGCACCGGTGTTGGTATCCGGTAGTCTTAACTGACGCTCGTTAACACACGCTTGATTTATTAATGAACTTGTATCAGGTTGACAAACACAGTGCCTTTGTGAGATAAAAAAGAAACAGTGAATAAAAACAAACAGTTAAAAAATAAAGTGTCACAAAGAACAAAAACAAAATTAACAAAATATAAAAAAGTGTGTGGCTGTTAACAAAATATACAAATTCTAAATACAAACATTTAAAAAATAATAGTGACCAGAACCAAAACTGCACTATTCTAAATTGAAATCTAAAAAAAAAACAGTGGTAATAAAACAGTTCCAACTTCAAATATTCGGTGTGATATAAAAAGTTTCCGCTATGGGTTGTGAACTAAGCAAGTTGGCCTCTTCGGAGTTCAACCACCACGATGCCATAGATCGACCACCGCCACCTTCGGACCCTCGGTCTCCCCTGACCCTCAAGCAGCAGTACTGCATGCTGGCATCCTGGAAGGGAATCTTCAGACAGATCGAGAAGACTGGCATTTTATTATTTATCAAGTAAGTGAATGCTAGCTAATATTTTATTTATCAACAAGCCGCGTACCCAATGGGATTCCCATCGGTAAACATTTTGAACTTCGGTACAAATTTTCCTCCCCTTTTAAACCCATGAATTTTCAAAAATCTTTGAAATCATAACGCGTTAGAAAACGGGTAAGTAATAGATGATATAATAACAAAATCTCTAATATTAACAACTTATAGCAACGGAATCTATAGTTTTATTTAATATAGCTATTAGTTAATATAATAAAATTAAGTTTTATAAGCATAACATACATTAAATATAACATCGTTTGACATAACATACATTAAATATAAAATCGTTTGACATACCACTCAAAAAATATAAAACCTATTTGGTCTAATACGATGAAAACGCCTACTTAAAAACACAAAGCAAAATTGCATAAACATAATGTATTAAACATAACTAGTAACTAATTACCACCTGCGCTAAGATAGATCGTGATGGTTTTAAAAAAAAACCGAGTCGGGTACTTTAAGTCGGGGTGTTAACCATAATGACGTATTTATATATATTAAACGTTAGACCTAATGATTTTCGATTACATAAACGTTAAATCAAACAACGTTATACTAATTAAGTTTTAGAATAAATAAATGTTATATGTAAAGAAATTATATCAACAGGTGGTATATCTCACGTTAATTATATCTAATGAACGATAATAAAATGAAATTAGACCAAATGAGTTTATACGTTATGAGACGCACCCTAAGAAAACAGGGTGTACGTAAAGGAGTTGAAGAATATGGGTGCCGTTTTACTGTCAGGCAGTGAAACACACTGAGGCAAAGCACCTTATTAATATATGCCTATAGCATTGCATAGGTCCAAAAGCGGCAAATTCCACTGCAGCACAAAGACCTTCCAAAGGTCCAATAGAGTAAAAGAACGATCTCGGTCACGCATGACAGATTAATTACCACAGGTTGACGACATTGATCGAGTCAGGTGTTTCACAGATACTAAACAATATACTAAACAATATAACACTGAGATCCGGTTGTTGAAAACGCCCAACCGTTAATTATGATTGCTTATATGACAGCCATTCGTATGATACTATGTAAGGTTTTCTTCAGTCTTTCTTTTTTGTATTTATAGACTGTACATACTCGTTATAAAATGTTGCCAGTAACAGAAAAGTTGAAAGGGAACCGCTCGTCTTGATATGGTCGTGTGAAGAGGAGGGATACAATGCATGTAACTAAAAGTTTTATGAATTCAAATGTGGATGGCTGGAGAGGGAGAAAGAGGCCAAAGGAAACATGTATGGATAGTAGGAGCGACGTGAAAGAAAAGGAAGTTAGTAATAGCGTGATGGCTGATAGGACAGAATGGAAGAATAAAACGTGTTGCGCCGACCCCAAGTAACATGGGATAAGGACAGGTAAAAGATACGCGTTATTAAGTTTTTCTAAGATAGGTTAGGATTTTAGATTCACTACCTCCTTATTTCGTGAACGTCGAAAATCATGCCACAAAAAGTTAACTTATCTTAATTGTAGATACTATAACTAAGATAAGTTAAAGAGAATTTCAGGTTCTATACCAGAAATCTAATTCAAAAAAAATTAAGGCCGCTCTCTCGAAAAAGCTTAAAAATAGCGCACAGATAAAGCAGTTTTTCGTTGGCATTTACTAAAAAATTACATCGGAAAAAAATAGGTACGAGTAGTAATCTTCATGACATGGTACGTAATTTGATTTAGCCAGAATCTATGTATCGGTATCACATAATAAGAAAAATATCACCAAGTCACCTCCAAGTTTAATACCTTCTAAATTTTTATAATTTAGTTTTATTTAATTTCTATTTTATTTTTATGGTATGCGTCATGCTTGGCGCAAACAAACGCTTTTTCTTTCTTTCTAATGCTTTGCAATACAAACGAAAATAATTTGTTTTTTTTTACGTTTTAAAAAAAAAATTGGTTGCCTGTAAAGTCGGTATACGGGCGAAAGTTTTACGTGACAACGACTTTTTATGTCTGTCTCTCTCGCTCTTAGGCGGGCTAACCATGCCCGAGTGGAAGGGACGCGTGCCTCTCACTCGCTCTCATTGTGAGCGCATAACGTGAGCGGAGCGTAACGCAGTTTCTTGAAGTGTCACCCGGCAAACCAATTTATAAGACGTTGTCACGTCAAAATATTTATTTTTATTATAAAAAATTAAAAACACGGGTTGCGGAGTGGCGCGTAGAGGTGTAGTTAGCTCCGTTTGCATGCACAAGGTCACTGGCATGTATACAAGCCTTAAAGCAACGTTCGCATTGGCATCTTAGTCGCAATCTGTTAAAAATGTATGAAAATTGAAGTTTTTTTTTTGTAATTAGTAGAATTGGTACTTAGGTTTATCCGCCTGTCATGTCACTTAATACCCCTTTTTTTTTTACTAACAAAAATCCAAACATACAGTTTTCACGTTCATTTTAATATTGTTTAGCGGGAAGTTAGTTAACATAGATGATACGGTATAAATGGTAATTAATATTATTTATTACATTGGGTAATAGGAAGGATGTAGGAAAGAGGATCCAACACCTCATTTTATGGTGAGTTAAAGGAAATACCTATGATAAAATAACTAAAATGTTCCAAACAAATCATATTCCAAGCAGACTGATGCAAAGTTGGTAGCATTAATTTCAATCAACTGGTTGAATTTTGATAAATTTCTTGTCTATAATGACACCAAAAAGAAAATGGAATTAATTGACGTAAGAATCATTAAGATGGATGCGAGACGCACAGGACTGATGTTGTGGCGACACTTGGGGGAGGCCTATGTCCGGCAGTGGACGTCTTTCGGCTGATATGATGATGATGGTGATGGTGATGATGATGCTGATGAAGAATCATCAAACTCGGCCTACGCGATTGGTTCTAAGAGCACCATAAACACAAAATAGCCTACCTAAACATCAACCCTTTGCGTCGCGTGGACGGGTAATAATGACCTTTCCTAGGGTATAAAATACGACATGAAAAAATCAGAAAGTCACAAATAAATTGTTTTCCATAAACCAAGCATTGTGTAGTTTTTAGAGCAGCTTTAATTAAAAACCTCGTTACCAAATGTTTGATCAAACTTAAGTACAGCTTTGTAACATGTCCCATATTGCTTCAAGCGGTTGTTGCTTGTTTTTCGATACTGGAGTCGCAAGTCAAAGCGTGTTTTAGTAAAACGTTTCCCCGGGTTTGGAGCTCATTTTTCACGTGAATTTTTCGTTTAATTTCGAGCGAAAGTTTTATATTAGGTATTCCGTATTGGTGTCTAGTTATGAATTTGTGAAATGTATAAGGGCATGTCAGAAGCCAGTAAATCTGACTCCAGTCATGCCAAGAAGTACCGTGTTACCCAGTTAATGGGTTGTGGAGGTCTGGTAGGCAGCCGCTCCACGTTAAACACTGTATTCAGCTGAATCCGGTTTGACTGGAAGCCGACCCCAATATAGTTGGGAAAAAGCTAGGCAGATGATGATAAGGGTTTGTAGCATGATGCTTAATACTTTTGTTTTATCGATACAAATATAGCGGTTTTGATCAAAAATAAATAATAAAACTTTATAACATTTTCAAAAATAAAGATGAATTCAGAGATTTTTAATTAATATTGATTGCTTCGTGGTTCCTGTTACCATAATTTCACCAGTGGTCGACGATGCTTATCTAGACGTAACCTTTTCACTCTTGACTTAAAGACCGCAAGTTCATAGAAAAAGTTAGTAGCTAAGTAATAACCGCCAAACGGCGCAATGTCTGCTTGTCTGTCCGTGAATAAACGGTGCACAACGGCAGCCCACTTCATCTCTTCAATGACGACACATTCATTAAAACAAAAATGATATTTATGAACATTAAATAATTTAAAAATTAAAATCTTATTCATTATCACGAAGCGTGGCGTAGTTTGAAAAATCCAGAAGCGAGCGCAGTCCGAGCCTTGTGTTTCCAGGATGGCGGACTAAATCTATATATATAAAAATGAATCCCTATTTCCCTTGGTCATCGCATCTCGCTTGAACGGCTGGACCGATTTCGAAATCATTCTTTTTTTGTTGTATTCGTTCTGCTCAGGAGAAGGTTTTAGGCTATATATTATCACGCTATGTGCTTTAGAGGATGAGCAATATTCAAAAATGTAATTTTAAACGATTGGTGCATGGTTCGATCCCAGGCCAGCGACATCTATTATTTTTGTATTTATTTTGTGTCTGTACGTCTGTCACAGCCAGTTTTCTCTGGATCTACTATGCCGATTCTGTTGAAATTTGGTATACATATGGACTTCTGTGACCGAAATACGGACGGTTGTACGTAAATATATATTTTTTTAGTATGGATGTCATTTTTGGGAGTCAAAGTTAATATATATAGAGGGATATTTTTCATAATTATAAAAATAAATCATTTTGAAGTTATTCACGAAATTTGACCAAAAATTACTATTCCTCCCCCCCTCACTTATCTCCGAAAATACTGAGCCGAAAATTTTGGAAAAAAAAAATGGAAATAATAGTTCAGGAAAAGATTACTGGAAAATCTATAAGTAGCCTGTAGTGTTAAAAAACAATTAAAAAAAATAATTGATTCGGAACCCTTTGCACGCGAGTCCGACTCGACTTGGCCAGTTTTAACTCAGGAATTATCCGTATTATTTTACTCAGCCAAAGCCGATCCTCAATAATTGGGAAAATATTCAACAGAATTTCATAGTCCGCATCAGTTTTAACATAAAGATGAAAGAAAACCAAATACTACAATTAAATCAGCTAGCTAAATTGCACCCACAGGTACGAAATAGCTTGTATAGGCAATTATTTTAAAGTGTTCACCTCCAGCATTTACGACTCTTGAATTAACTAAACAAAATAAAGTTTAACCAGACTAATTTCTACTAGAAGACAGCAGACAGTAATAAATTCCTAATTACATACACATTATTGTTAAAGTATAAACAGAATGTAATGAAAACCGGAGAAGCCATAAAAAATCCATTTAGCTGATAGAGCTCGCGAAATCATCAAAGCTAGCGATTTCTAGCGATTTCTGGCGCCAAACCACAATCTCGCTCGAACATCTTACTGATAGACGATAGAAAATAAAAATCTATTTATATTTCAAGGTACGGCCGCGTAAATAAATGTATAAATAGCGACTGAATAATAATAAAGCAGCTGGATCAAGGGCTTGATCCAGAAAGCACTACTCCTGGACACGGCGCGCATCGTTAGGAGGTTCCTCTCTCAGGAGCCCTGACCACCGGTAGCTTGGACCCTGTTCCCGATACCGGTGGGTTACTATTTTTTCATATTTTTAAGTGTTTTTTGTATTTTTATAGAAATATTTAAAAATGTAATTAGTATGTATATATAAATGAATAAATAGAATAATAAAATTCATTTGAAACATAAGTACCAAAATAAAAATAAAATGCCAATTTTTATTTTCCAAATAGAATAGGTTAGAATATTTTTTATTATGTACACCATATAAGTACAAATATACTTAATATTCAGTCGCTAATACTGTTTAACGGAGATATTCAAAGTAACGTGAAGCAATTTACTTTCGAAGATTGATGATTAATTTGGCAACCATCGCGAAACTGTGACCATAAATAAGAGAGATTCGCAAAAGTAAAAAAAATAATAAAAAAATTAAAAAAAAAAGTAAAAAATTCTTCCACTTAATGGTGATGGTTTTTTCTATGAAGTCTAGATTCTTCATTACTTACAAACTATTTGTTATGGTATCTTTATCCTATTTTTATAAACTCGAAAGTAACTCTGAATGTTACCTCTTCACACCTCAATAGCTAAACGGATTTGAAGGAAACTTGGCACATTGGTAGACTATGTCCTGAGTAGAATTATTATCGACAATCACGCGAGTATAGCCGCTAGCGAGCTAAAAGCTTGTATGATATACTTATTAGTGATTTTTTTTAAGGGTGGGAAAACATCAAGTGGCTCCTCCCGTTTTGGGCGAAGCAGGAAGCCGTGTCATACTCTAACTGACTAAAACCCATCCGTATTCTTCCTAATGCCCTTTGCGTTCTAGGGCCGCGGTGACTCTTTCGAACAAATACCGCAGCCCCGGTAGGCACTGGTCCTAGCGGGCGCCGTCTTCTATGCTGACAGCTCTTTGAGGCGCGCGTGGAACACAGCGTGCCGTCGACCTAGAACTAGTTCTGATCAAACGGCAAGCCACCCAATGCTCGCTGTCCGCAGGCACGCGCCTACGATGGCCGGGAATCGCCCTGCAACTCCCGACGCCCGGGGCATCTTCTTCTGTTGCGGCGACTGGGGCGTGAGGTTTATCTCTCTCTCACGCATTCAGCCTTTCCTTCGCTAGCATTACTGCTCCGCAGAAGGAGGTGACCGCTACCCATGCCTCCTCGCTCGGGACTATGGATTGAACCAAGACCGTACGCGAGAGGTCGCCGCCGCCGACTTACGTACGTGGTAAAGTATGGCAATGTAATTGTCTGTAGGCATTTATTTTTGTGTTGGTAACACTGCTCTATTTTTTCTTATGTCAAAGTGTGTTAATTTAGCCCTAACAAAACAAAAACATTTCGTATTTGAGACTGTCTTCTTTATTTAATTCAAACGTAATTTAACCCTATTATCACCGTCGTCGTGTCATCGCCGCTGTAGTGATGACAACAAGACCCATAGACACCCATAAGCGTCAAAATGATCAATCAACCCTTTCTGAATCTCAAGATGTGTTAACAATAAATATTATTATGATGACGAATTTGTTATCTAGCGCCATGGCTACCGCTCAATCGCTCTTAATAGTTTTCTATATCTGTCTATGACCAATCCCATGTGCTAAAATAGATATCACCAGTCTGACACTATAATGATCCCTATGTTAAGAAGAAAACAACAATGAGGAATGACGAAGCCAACAATGAGTCATTATGTGCCATTGTGACAATCTTCAATCTTCAAACTACACGGGTAGTCTTCAACACAATGCTTGGTCGTTAGAGACAATTCTATCTCGATTTATTCGAGAAACTAAGGATCGTTTGTGGTTTAGTTGGGGGGCTTATCCAACAGAGATGTGTGGGGTAGGTAACTAGGTAGTTTGCGAGGGAAAAAACCGGCCAAGTGCGAGTCGATCTCAGGCATGAACGGTTCCGTAAAATCATATTTTTATTATTTGTTGTTATAGCGGCAACGGATATACAACACACTCTTTGAAAATTTTAAACACCATGTTTTACAGTTGCACATCGCGCAAGCTCCTCGTACAGGTTAGTGGACACAATTACATATTAGAACAGCGCCGCTACACATCACGCTATACATTCTAGCACCGCTTAACCTTGCACATATGTTGGGAAAACATCGACTCATATAGTAAAGAAAGGGTGGTACGCACATTTTTTTGGCGCTACAATAGGTACACAATTGGCCCGTCTAGACCAAAGCAAACTCGCCACGTGGTCAGCAATATTAGGCAGCGGTTTTGCGTGCATTAAAAATGCCATGTTTCATGTCTAGGAAATGCGTATATACTCGAACGTTCGGACAGCCCTATCTATTCATCTGCCTAGCCTTTTCCCAACTATATTTGGGTCGGCTTCCAGTCAAGCTGGATTTAGCTGAATACCAGTATTTTACGAGGAGCGGCTGCCTACCAGACCTCCACAACCCATTACCTGGGTAACACGGTACTTCATGGCTAGACTGGAGTCAGATTTACTGGCTTCTGACTATCCGTAACGACTGCCAAAGATCTACAAATGACAGCCGGGACCAACGGCTTAACGTGCTTTCCGAGGCACGGAGGAAACTCGGTATGTTAAGATGGTCACCCATCCACAGACCAACCTTGGCAAGCGTTGCTTAACCTTGAAGATCGACCCGTGCGGCTGTTATTATCTAGCCACGAGCTCCTCAAACACACGACACGCCTCACGACAGCCCTTTCTATTCTATCTATTCAAATATACGGTAGAAAAGCACTCTACATTGTCTAAATTACACAAGACATAGTTGCAGATTTATAGTTATATTAGTTTTTAGTTAGTAATTAGTTTTCTTTTAATTTTGTGTTTTTGTGCGTCATCTCTGCCAGAATAAACGTATTTTCTTTCTTCTTTTCTTTCTTTCTTTAATTATGTCCGTAAAATGTCAGAAGTCTGCTAAAATATCAACCCACGCAACTGAGTTTTCCGTCTAAATCGATCTCCGTTAAAAATAGCCGAGTGTCCTGCCCTACATTTCTGAAACACTTTCCGACACGTTGATCCGTTCACGTCCGTTCCGATATCATTACGTGATCAGCATTTACTAAAGCCATGTTTTTATTTTGTCTTTTTATTGATGTCTATACTGAACAGATGGTGATGGGTGGATGGTGAGGTGTGCAGAACAGATGGTCGATGGGACCGAAAAGCTTTGGAGTGGCGACCGCGTACCGGAAGATGCAACCTCCCACAAGGTGGACCGATGACTTGGTGAAGGTCGCGGGTAGCCGATGGATGCGAGACGCGCAGGACCGGTCGTTGTGGCGACGCTTGGGGGAGGCCTATATCCAGCAGTGGACGTCTTTCGGCTGATTAGATGATGATGTCTATTGAGGAGCTCGTGGCTATTATAACAGCCGCACGGGTCGATGTCCAAGATTAAGCAACCTTTGACGAAGTCGATTTGTGGATGGGTGACCATCTTAATATGCCGAGATTCCTCCGTGCCTCGAAAATCACATTAAGCCGTTGGTCCCGACTGTCATTTATCTTTGGCAGTCAGAAGCCAGAAAATCTGCCACAAATCTTGCCAAGAAAGAACCGCGTTTTCCAATTGTCTGGTAGGCAACCATCCTCTTCCTGCCCTTATCCCATGTTACTTGGGGTTGGCGCAACACGTTTTATTCTTCCATTCTGTTCTATCAGTCGTCACTCTATCACTAACTCCCTTTTCTTTCATATCGCTCCTCACACAATCCATCCATCTTTTCTTTGGCCTTCCTCTCCCTCTCCATCCATCCACATTTATGTTCGTAACTCTTCTAGTTATATGCGTTTCATCCCTCCTCTTCACATGACCGTACCAAGACAAGCGATTCCCTTTTAACTTTTCCGTCACTGGCGCCACTTTTAAAGTGCCTGTAATGTACTCATTTCTCACTTTATCCACTCTCGTTACTCCACACATCCATCTAAACATTCTCATCTCCGCTACATGCAATCTATTTTCATCCGTCTTTTTCGCAGCCCAACATTCTGATCCATAGGTACATTACGACAGGTCTTATCACGGACTTATATATTTTCCCTTTTAATGTGAGGGGCATCCGAGGGTCACAAGTTGTTCCAGTGAGCTGTCGCCATTTTATCCATCCTGAGTTGATCCGGTGCGTTACGTCTCGGTCTATATCGCCATCTCCCTGGACAAGCGACCCGAGATATCGAAAGTCGGAGCAAATCGGTATAGGCATTCCGGTGAGAGCTATAGGTATCGGACTAGAGAGACCGCCGAAATCGCAGAACAGGTACTCTGTTTTGGTTCTGCTCAATTTCAGGCCAACACTCTCCAGTCTTCGCCACCACGTCTCCAATTTGCTCTGGACCTCTAGGCCGCTTTCTGCAACCAGCACAATGTCATCAGCAAACAGCATGCACCAGGGAGCCTCTTCCTGGATGTCCGACGTCAGAGCGTCCATTATCATCAGGAAGAGATAAGGCTGAGGGCCGAGCCCTGGTGTAAACCGACTGCTACACTGAAGCTGTCAGTGGTGCCCACTGTAGACCGGACATGAGTACTGCTTCGACTGTACATCGCTCGGATCAACTGCACATACTTCCCAGGCACACCTTTCTCCTTAAGGACCCACCACAAAACCTCACGAGGCACCCGGTCATATGCCTTTTCGAGGTCAACAAATACCATATGCAGGTTTTTATGCACAGCTCTATATTTCTCGCACAGCTGGCGGATAGCCTAAATGGCATCCGTTGTACCAGGCATAAAACCGAACTGGTTCTGTGAGATTTCACTCTCTTCTCTCAACCGCCTTTCAATAACTTTTTTCCAGGCTTTCATACTAAGTCAATTTTTCAATTTTCAAATATCTTTATTTGCCATAAAAAATAAACAAAAATGCACTTACCCTAAGATACATTAAAACAGAATAACAACTAACACTTTATGAGGCTAACAGATCGCCTTTCAAAGTTTGCAATAGATTGCTTAGAACTGATCACAACATAAACTGAACACTCAACTTTAAGGAAACAATGTTATTAATACAAATTATTTAGTGGTTTTAATTTTGTTGTTTTCTTGTGAATAACAACTAACACTTTATGTGGCTAACAGATCGCCTTTCAAAGTTTGCAATAGATTGCTTAGAACTGATCACAACATAAACTGAACACTCAACTTTAAGGAAACTATGTTATTAATACAAATTATTTAGTGGTTTTAATTTTGTTGTTTTCTTGTGGGTATGCCATAAAATAAAATAAAGTAACAAATACAAAGTTGTTAGCTGATCGCACGGTGTACCATAATAGTAGTAAGCTTGCGACCAACCATTGATCAGCGAACGGGTCGGTCAGGCCGGTACCACAGCGATCAAGTCAGGGTCGGCAGCGAGACTTGCAGGGAGACTTGCTTACTTGCTTTCATACTAAGTGACATAAGCTTTATTCCTCTATAGTTGTTGCACTACAGCACATCACCTTTGTTCTTGAAGATGGGCACCAACAAACTATTGCACCATTCATCAGGTATGGCTTCTTCCAGCAACAACTTATTGAAGAATAAAGCTAACCACGTTCATCCATCTACTCTTAATGACTGCTACACTTCAATTGGAATTCCGTCTGGATTTCATTCACTGCTATTCTCACTTCATCCACACTGATCATTCTCACTAACCCCTCATTTACTTGTTTATTCTTTAAAACACCACGCCAGATATTTTCCTTATTCATCAGTCTTTCAAAATAGCCCTTCCATCATCTTATCTGACTAACATCCTTCGCCTTCCTCTCTCTGGCTCTAGCAAGCCGGTATAGGTATTTTTGGCCAGCTGGACTGTCCAGTGTGTCGTACAATTGGTTCAGAGCTTTTGCTCTTGCTATTGCCACGGCTTTCTTAGCTTTTTTCTTTAAAGCATCATTCTAATTTTTTTTTTCAGCTTTTAAACTAACGCTTTAGAATGCCACATTCTGCCATTCTTTGAATATCTTCTTTTTTTCTTTCAACACTTTCTGTATTTCTGTCGACCACCACCATGTATCCCTCTCTATTGTGCCTCTTCCTTTTGTCTCTCCCAAAATATCCTTCGCTGCTTGCCTTATACATCCAGCTATCTCATTCCAGCTTTCATTCACACTTCGATCTTTCATGTCTGCCATTTGTATCATTTTGTCTACCACTCGCTCTCTAAATTCTTTCGCGCAATCATTCTTCTCTAGCATATGCCATTTTATTTTTGGGGAAGGACGTAGGCAACCGCTCCACGTAAAATACTAGTATTCAGCTGAATCCGGTTTGACTGGTAGCCGACCCCAATACAGTTGGGAAAAGTCTAGGCAAATGATGATTGCTATTAATGTCTACTAGATGTAGCTCTTTTGAGTTGCGTCATAGAACGTAGAACTCGGTCGGCTCTTTCATCTGTTTTGGCAAGCTCAGTATCGTTTTTTCGTCTCGCTGAAGTTCCATTCGTATGTCTCGTGTGTCCAAAGGCTTCTTTTAGCAGTAACATGGCGAAGACAATTGTCAAACGACAAAAATGTATGGCATTAACAAACGCTATCGAGATGTCACATGTTCAGTTTGTAAGTATTGATTAATGTAAGAAATGACAACAGTAAGAATTGATTAATGTATCCATAATGAAAAATGCTTCTTTCCATGTTCTGAACATCGGGTCGAAGTTTTATATCATTCGGGACACTGTTAATATTCTGATAGGGCCTGCTGTGATGCCATGAACACAGATTACACCTAAAAAATGGCAAAGGTAATCTCTTATAAGCAGGTTGAACATCTACTAGCCCCACTAACTCAAACAAAAAAGAACAAAAACAAACAAACACAAAAACGCATTCTAGAACTCCATTTAAAATACATGAAGTTGAGAAGTTAAATAAACTGGGCATAATTTATCAGTTTCTTATCCCACACACAGAAATAAATCAAGAAAAATAGTTCAGTGCGAGGGAACTCGTAAACGTTCATTTCAGTTATTCATGCACTATTGCACTTATATTCTCACCGCTAAGAGCTTTTCCAGATCAAGGATTTTATGTGCGAATTGAAGAGGTAAAGCGGTAAAAAGAATATACATATTATATCCCCCAAACAAGCATACAGATTACAGAGTCATTACGGCTGCGGCAGACGGGGCCCGCTGGGGCCAGAACCTGGCGTAGCCTCATTAGAGGACTCCCATTGATTTGAAGAAACATGACAATAGGGTATTTTACTAAAAAAATCTAATTAGTCCGTCTGATAGATTTTCAAAAAATATTGGATATGTATTTTTTCTTTTTTCACGTAAACAAAAATAAAGAGGATACAGCGAGTTGAAGACACGCGTGACGTCATCTGGCTTGGTAAATTTGGTACATTTTTACCAAGCCAGATGACGTCACAAAATCTATCAGACGGACTAATTAGATTTTTTTAGTAAAATACCCCATTATGCGGGTTTTAGGTACTTACTATGTATGCCAAGTCTACTTAAAATCTACACAAGATCTTTGTAGGAATTGATAATGTAAGGCTTAGTCAGTATCCATACGAAGCATTCACAAGACCCATGCAAAATTTACTCTGTACCTATCTACGCAACGTCTATATACTTTTTACCCTACTGCGAAAGAAGGAGAGATGTTTTTGGAGTGTATGTATGTATATATGTATGTACATTTCTTTGCGCACGCTCTAGAGCCTAAACGGCTCGATGGATTTTACTGTGAGAGTGACTGGGTATATGAAAATAAAAAAAAACAAGATGGCTGATTTTTGGCGCCATATTGTGCCTTCAATAAATTTTTAATTTTCAAAACTTAGAGAAGATCTTCATAGGATCAATCTGCCATGGAACGCAAAAGACATTAGGAGGACCACGGATGGGTTTCAATCAGTAAGAGTCTGACACTCCATTCCTCCAGGAGTCATTTGATGATTTCCCATCTTTAAAAATACCTCGCTGCCACATGGTCTCCTTAAAACTTATAAGCAAAGTCAAAACGTTTCATGTCCCTTTAATTTTGTGTCTGTATCTCTAAAACCCTTGGGACACAGGAATACTAATCGGAATATAGTCCTTCCCAAGAGGAATACTAACTAACTAAATGTTATCGAGTTTAATAACAGTTGCAATACTAACCAACACAGTCCTTCTAATTTATGATATTGCAAACTTTGCGGGACCATTAGAAACTGCACAGTATCCAATATTGAACTCTGAGGCAGTTATAGTAAGCCATAAGCACGGAGCGTATAGGTACGAACCCATGTTCTGTGGTCATATGCAAGGCAACGCCGATATTGAAGCGTAATTGGTGGAAACCGACCTCGTTAGTTCGACTAGGTTTGTCCAAAAAGCCGTTATATACTGACCAAGTTCTTGCCAAAATGCTCGCACAATATGGGGGCTGGACTCTTTACAGTTTCGGTCTGTATGGAAATGAAGTTGTTCGTGGGAATTGCTTTATGTCTAGATAAGGCGAACCGTTACTAAATGCTTTTTTCGCTTGATATTTAAACCTAGCAAAATGGACATATAAAAAAACGAATCAAATTCAAAGCATTTATTTCAACTGAAACTGGTTATATTTTATCGATTTATAGTGTAATGTTTTGTGGTACCGCTCATGGAAACAAAATTTGAAACAATTACATTTATGTTTACAAAATTTATAGCTTCTCGTGGCGAGAGGTGAGAGGAACTCGAGAGACTTTGGATCTCATGTTTTGAATAATTACCACTGGTACATTCGCATTTTCACTACATTTCGCGACTACTATATAGTACGTGTATTTATAACTCAGTGCGTCTAAACAGTAGCTCATAAGTATGAAATCTGTCACTTCTGAAGCAACTTAAATAACATTAGACGTTATAAAGCAGTTATAAAGCGTTTGATACGATATTAATGATTGCCATCATAAATTTCACTGTAACGATTTCCATGCACCATGAAATACATACAGAAGGTTCATTTCTACTGTCTGATAGGTCTTCTTATTATCGTGTGGTCAGTAAGGTCTAACGACCCCACACAGCCTAGTGTCAGAGTTTCTAAGCCGCTTCAAGAGCCTCTAACATGGTTTATTTGACGACCGCCATTTTGCGGCCGGGACCACCGGCTTATACATGCCTTCCGAAGCACGGAATCATCTTTTTATCAGACAATTAGGTGATTCAATCCTGCAATGCCCTAGCCAAACTGGAAACCATTTAACAAAGTATGCTTCCCATGGGAATCGAACCCACGACCACCGGATCACTAGGCAAACGCCTAAACCACTCGACCACGGAGGCAGCTGATAGGTAGCAACTACAAGTATTGCATTGGACTGCAAACATCAACAGATAAAGTCAGTGATTTTAAAGAGAACAACTAAAGAGAAAGACACTCATTATATTCTTAGTCATTTCTTTTACTCTTCATCAATAAATGGACAGTTATAGCTCGTTTTTTATTGACATTACTGAAGGGTCTTCCATTTTGAAGTCAAAGGAATAGGCTTGTAGGAAAAATCTATTAAGTGCGTCAGTAAAAAAATATTTCAACCCTTTTTTTCCGTGGTATAATTTTTAGTGCGTTCTGACGTCACGAGCCCCACTCCCGAGTTTAGATGCGTTTTATCTTTGTCAATATTCATTGATTTACAAAAACAAAAAATAAGTGTTCATTATTTTTCAATACTCTTACTGACGGACAGAATAGATTTGCAATCTATTGATGGTGGAAACAAGCCTATTATGATTTACAAATTCTTCCACTCCTTATATTGTACCAAGTTGTTATTCTGTCGTTATTCTACATAGTGTCAAGATCGAGTGGTTAATTAATACTTGACTAAAATAGATAGATTCTGCGTTAAATGTAGCATGTAGGTGGTTGTGGTTATTCTAAAATTACTCGGTACTGAAGCTCTGAAGTTTATTATAAGCTATGAAGCTGTACCCAAACAATGATTAATTTTACATTACGTGTGTTTTAATTCCACTAATTCAAAACCTTCGGCGTAATAGTGTAGCACATGATCAATGCCTCCTTAATTTTCCGTCATGCACAACTACCTGTACCATCCAAGACTTGAACGAGGCCAATGATAGAGCTATACAAGTTGCTCAATACTGGTCGGGCAAAGTTTTGTAACAGTCAATCGACACGAAAAGAAAAAAAAAATTTCTTCAAATATTTTAGATTGTGTTAACAAGCTGTTAGGGTACTACAAAGCAATGTAAAAAAAAACTAATAAGTGGGTCAAACTCTGTGCTGAAAATTATAAAACTCAACAAAGCATATTTGAACAGAAAATCAGAATTGAAATTGATTCGTCTCACAATACGAATCGTCTAACATTTCAACAACATCCACAGAATAATTTTCTTTACGACGAAAGCAAATTCTACTCGAAATCTAAGCTTCGACTTTTCACAATAATTACCGTTCTTATTCCCTGAATAGCCAACATCCCTTAATCTTATTTCGGTACAATAATAGCCCTATCATTCAAAACCCCAATTTCCTACGAAGAATGTCATGACGTAGGTTGTGGGCGGACGAAATATGAACAATGGACTGAATGACGGGCTTACAAACAAATCTACCCACTCGTAAAAGGTTGATACTGGTCATTGAGATGTTTGTGCAATCAGGTGGGAGTGAGAGAGAGGAATGGAAAGAATGTGGAAAGGAATTTTAGTTAACAAAGATTTCAATATTTTCAAAAAGTGAAAAATCCACTTTACATCAACTGCTGAATTAAAATGTAGCTAATGTCACCGATGACATGATGTTAGAGTAGAGACCGCGTATACCCATGTATTATCATTTCGTACCTACCATTCTATGTCCTATTTTCCAAAACATTTTTTATCTTTTAAATAAAACATACAATTAATTTCAAGCGTCATATCATCCAATTGCCGTCCACTGCTGAATGTAAGCCTCCCCCAAAGAGCGCCAATCATCCCGGTCTTCAGCAGTTCTCATCTATCCGCTGCCAGTCACCTTCTTTAAATTATCATGGGGAAACAATGAATGGACTATGAAATATAAGTTTGGATAGTAATAGTCTATGGAAGAAGATACGTTTTTAGCGACGACCCCAAATACATTGGGAAAACGACAAGATATTCATTATGATGATTTATCAAAGACTTGGTTATGGTAGGACCCCGAGAGTTGGTTGCGCCACTTCTTCTTCCCAGCTAAACACTGGGAAGTAGTGACGGGCGGCCGTTTTTGGGGGACTATCTTTATGTAGAACTTTGACGTTCAAAAAATGCCGGCACTCAGCCTAATTAGAATCATCATCTGCCTAGCCTTTTCCCAACTACATTGGGGTCGGCTTCCAGTCAAACCGGATTCAGCTGAATACCAGTGTTTTACGTGGAGCGGCTGCCTACCAGACCTCCATAACCCATTAACTGGGTAATATGGTACATCTTGGCAAGACTGAAGTCAGATTTACTTGGCTTCTGACAATCCGTAACGATTGCCAAAGATCTACAAATGACAGCCGGGACCAACGGCTAAACGTGTTTTCCGAGGCACAGAGGAAACTCGGTATCTTAAGATGGTCACCCATCCACAGACCAACCTTAACAAGTGTTGCTTAACCTTCAAGATCGACCCGTGTGGCTGTTATTATTTAGCCACGAGCTCCTCACTCTGCCTAATTTGAATAAATTACTTTTTTCTGAATTGTTTCTGAAAATGCGCATACACTGAAAGTTGAAAATGATAAAGAAGTTTTTCCAAAAATATTCGTTTATTTATAATAGTCTATCAGTTAATAGATCACTGTTCACATGACTGACAAGTGCATGTTTTTACATGAAAAATCTCAATTTTGGAGAGTAGCGGTAAATCAACGGTTTGTTGTTTTGACGGAAACCCACCACACGTCATTCACGAGAATTTGGTTGCAAGTGTTTATTGATACTTTTGATATTCACACCGTGAATTTAAATAAACTTCATTATCTTGTAAAAACAAAAGCAATGGTAACACTGTTGAAATAATAAGATCATCATCTGCCTAGCCTTTTACCAACTAAATTGGGGTCGGCTTCTAGTCAAACTGGATTTAGTTTTAACCATTGTTTTACGAGGAACGGCTGCATACCAGACCTCAACAACCCATTAATCGGGTAACAGGGTACTTTTTGGCAAGAATTGAGTCAGGCTTACTTGGCTTCTGACAATCCGTAACAACTGCCAAAGATTCAGCCGGAATAAAAAAAACCGGCTAAGTGCGAGTCGGACTCGCACACGGAGGGCTCCGTACCACAAACCTTAATTTTTATTATTTGTTGTTTTAGCGGCAATAGAAATACACAATCTGTGAAAATTTGAGCTGTCTACCTATTAAGGTTTTTGAGATACAGCCCTCTGAAAGACAAACGGACGGACGGACGGACGCCGGACAGCGGAGGCTTAGTAATAGGGTTCCGTCGGTTACCATTTGGGTACGGAACACTAAAAATGGCAGCCGGAACCAACGGCTTAACGTGCTTTCCGAGGCACGGAAGAAACTGGGTATGTTAAGATGGTCACCCATCCTCAGACCAACCTTGACAAGCGTTGCTTAACCTTAAAGATCGATCCAGACAAATGTGCAATAAGGGTCATTGACCCACATACATTTATTGACTTTCTTAATATCAAAAGCAGGAATAAAGACAGAGCTGTGACAAACAAATAATAAATGACTCTGATTCTGTCCAGCTAGTCTCTATTCTGTAAATAACCATTTCGATATCGAGCTTCACCTGAGTGACAAACCTCACAAAGTGAGTTTTATTACACAACATAAAGTTCTTGTTGACGTAATTTGATACTCACCTCGGATTCCACTGTCGAGATACGAAAATATTGTTACAGAATAGAGGTACTGAATCGACTTCTATCGTGATCCTTTACGTCCTCTAATAATAAAAAACGGTTCATCATTTATTGTTCGGGTATCTACACTAATGTCATTTATTCAAATAGGTCTGAAAGCCGACAATTTTTGCACGTCAAGTGTCAGTCCCCCAAAACGGCCGCCCATCACTCATCATCACCTTTTCCTGGAGTGGGAAGGAGAATTAGCGCAACAAACTGACTACAAAGAGAAGTTACTTGAAAATTAACTCAGAGCTAATATTTATAAGTCTCAGAGGTCATCCTTCAGTACCTTATAAAGTTGATGCGGCACCTGACTCGTAAAAACGTACTAAAGAGACATATGAGTTCACTTTCGCATCTAAAGGTAAAGTAACATTATAAAGGTGAAGAGTTTTTGTTTGTTTGGTTGAACGCGATAATCTCAGGAACCATTGGTTTTAATTGAACAATTATTTTAATGTTTGTTCGCCCACCCTAACATACATCACATGAGGCCGCAGTAATGTTAAGGGTGTGTCTGTACATCAAAATATATGACAAGTTAAAGGGCCTGCTCAGACCTAACAGCCTAACAGTCCCTAAGACCTATAAGCCCTTTTTTAACCTACCATATACCTAGTACGTGACAAATAAATATATAGATAAGTTCAGGATGTCTGCACCATACGACTTAAGGTTACAGACGGATAGTAGGCAGGATCGGTTTCCAGGTTCGGGAAGGGTACACACACTGCCAGTCACGCAGACTCACGAGACTGATCAGAGATGGCTAAAGGTGTCTTGGCCACAGTGAGGGGTAATGAAACAAGAATATAAAATTCAAATCTATATATTAACAATATGTTACAACTCGTATACTACTTTTTCTTAATACACACTAATGTACAATTTTATTTGTGTCCTGCATAGGACACAAATAAAATTGTACATTAAAATTGTACATTATTTTGTAATTGTATATAAGATGCAACCAAACAGTATTTAACTGGGCCGCGCCTCAGTCGGGCCGAGTGCTAAGTCAGTGTCCAAAGGTTACATTGAAAAATGTTGTATTGCTCATTTATCAAGGAAGACTATATACTCGTAACATCACGCTAAGACCAATAGGAGCGGAGCATTGATGAAAAACATGATGCAGATGAAGTTGTGCGCGTCTGTAAATAAAATAGATCTCTCTTACTCCAAACTAGATCTTATATATCGAACGTAATACTTACAGAGTCAGACAGCAAATACACTTACGTCCTTCTCAAAGTTCTGTAGACACAGACTTGTAAACAAACAAAATAAAACGTCTATTAGGTGCTCACAGAAGTACTTGAAAACTTATCCAACTCGTGGATCGTGGAGGATAAGGGGGATAGAATGTTGTTATCATCCACCTCTGCAGGGGGATGACGTAAAGGATGGTCTGTCGATTATCGAAAAATATTGTCATGTGACACCCAAAGTTCTGGTGGTCATTAGTTTGTAAGTGATGATTATTGTAACGGTTAGAATTTGGACTTCGATTGACCTAAATATTTCGAAATGAGGGTGGTAATGTGTTGTTTAAGTGTAGGGGCACGTCTATTCTATTCTATTTTTTATACATGGCACGCAAAGCCGATGTCGACTATGCCGGGGCACGTCATTGTGGATAAAACGCTTTCATGGAACTTTCATCTTTTTGTATCTTTATTTCAGATGGACAGTATAATCACGTATGTAATTAAATTGTCACCACAGTCATCATTATACAGCCTGATTATATCGTCTCCTTTGACTTTACAATAATCATGTACTGTTGTATCTTAAAAGAGACTTGTGAGGTCAACACTAAGGGTGCCAGTCCATTACAGCGGAGCGAGGCAACGGAGCGGAGAAACGGAGAAATTTTTGACCAATGGGATTGCATAAAATCTTCGTTCCACATGAGTCACTGACATTTTGACTGCCATCTTTGGGATGGCTCAGCTAAGTATAAGTTTGCCGCGCTTGTCTCGGTGGAACGCAGAGCTAAGAGGCTCATCGGTGACGTAAAACTGGTTACCATCCCTACCTTGTGGTTATTTCACCAATTCGCACTAAACATTTCCAAACGTCTTTTATAATGCTCACAACAAAGAAGTGGAACTCTCTGCCTGCGTCTGTGTTTCCAAACGCTTACAACCCTAATCTCTTCAAATTTAGAGTGAACAGGCTCCTTCTGGGTAAGCTCGCTCCATCGTAGACTTTGCTTCTGTCATCTAGACTAGAGTCAAGAGCAAACCCATCACAAATGAAATAAAATAAAACATGATTGGTTAATATTTCTCCGTTTCTCCGCTCCACTGCCTCGCTCGGTGCAAATGGACAGGCACCCTTAGGCTACCGCTATTACTGAATACTGGTTGATGCTCATATAAGTGGAATCATCGGTACGAAAAGATAATCATCGTTATCTTGGTCTATTTCAAATTTATTTGAAGTTGGCACAACATGTCTTCTTTTTCCATACTTTTTTATAAGTCGTTAGCTCAGTCGTCACCCCCTTTCTAAACATATTATTTACATAAAGCTATTCATATTTTCAGTTGGCTTCAGATTCTAATATATCATCACTGACTGTCTTATTATACAACTAGTTGACCCGCGCAACTTCGTCTGCGTCACAATTTTCATTACTGCTCCGCTCCTATTGGTCTTAGCGCGATGATATATAGCCTCGATAAATGGGCTATATGACAGTGAAAGAATTTTTCAAATCGTTCCTGACAAACAAACAAACAAACTCTTCAGCTTTATATATTAGTATAAGATTACCCATACTTCTTTTAGTCCCAGACAACCTAATATCTAAATTAATTCATATAAAAACATCTTTAGAAGAAGCTCTCAGTGCGAGTACTCCGATAGATAAAATGTATAACCGAACACTTCGCCCGAAGATATCTGACCCAGAAACCTGGACCAACAAAATCTTGTAGCTCTTAGTTTAAAGAAACTAGATGTACTTTACTGTACAAGAAATGTATGCAATACTTATGTCTTTGTGAGTGAAAACTTTTATTAATTTAAATATCGTTGAATTTTTATTTGAGAAATTAAACTAAACAATGAGCCATGACGAAAAACCGGTGGTAATTTTTAGGGTTCCGTACCCGAAGGGTAACCAACGGAATCCTATCACTAAGCCTCCGCTGTCCGTCCGTCCATCCATCTGTCCGTCTGTCTGTCAGCGGGCTGTATCTCAAGAACCGTAATAGGTACAGAGCTGACATTTTTGCGGCAATAGAAATTCACAGATTGTGTATTTCTATTGCCGCTATAACAACAAATAATAAAAATTAAGGTTTATGGTACGGACACCTTTGTGTGCGAGTCCGACTCGCACTTGGCCGGTTTTTTCAGCATAAGTGTACTTTGACAATAGGCTGTTCTGCTAGTAGGTCATTTAGCGAATAGAATGATTTGTTAATTGGTCAGTTTGATAATAGGACCTAATTATTTATTTACTTTTTTGGAAAAAAAAATCATTGCTCTAGTAGCATTATCACGAAAGAAATAGCGGAATGCGTTTGTATGGAGAAAAGCCCAAGAGTTACCGACTAGAGTGGCCTCTTAAGTTAACCCAGTGTTGTTGTAAATAAGACAGTATACGAGTTTCCACATAGATAGTGTGATTAAGTAATGTGCAATATCGTAACATATTATCAATAGCTTTTACAAAAAAAATTGAGGTCGTCTTCCATCCAGTTTCAGGATTTTATAATTTTACAGGGTAGCCAGTAACTGTGAACCCGGTACCTCCCGGGAATACTGGTGTAAGATTTTCTGGCTCCTGCATGATAACTCGAGGACTGATGGCTGCACTTTCATTAAAATAATTTATGATAATGTTTATTTATTTACATTGGAATCTCACTCACCTTCCAGTAAGAATAATTAATTTAATTACGTAACGAAAATGTTTGGTAAATTACGAAACCCATGCTACCATAACATTTTTATCTTCCAACACATGACAGTGTATTTTTCCTCACCTCAAATGGTCACCTCACATTTGGTAAACAAACACGAAACCTCAAGATTTCACATCAATCAAGAAAACTTAAATTGATTATTTTTTAAATGAACAAGAACGTTTCGTTTTAATGGTTGCATTTTGGAAAATGTGCGACGGAATAGCATAACTTCATAGTGCGTGCAACTAAGGAGTAGAATTCCTTGCCGGAGTCTGTGTTTCCTGATAGCTACAACCTGGGAGTCTTTAAGTCAAGAGTGAATAGGTTACTTCTAGGCAAGCGTGCTCCATCTTCGACCACATCATCGCTTACCATCAGGTGAGAAAGTGGTCAAACGCGTGCCTATCAATAGTAAAAAATATATATTAGAAACATACACATAGTATAAAACACAATCATTCAAATACAATCGAAATCTCTGTACCTTCGCCAAGTTTGTTAACAAATTGGACCAATAAAGAAAAACACACTATTCCACTCGTGGAGGAGCTCGTGGCTAAAGAATAACAGCCGCACAGATCGATCTTCAAGGTTAAGCAACGCTTGCCAAGGTTGGTCTGTGGATGGGTGACCATCTTAACATACCGAGTTTCCTCCGTGCCGCGGAAAGCACGTTAAGCCGTTGGTCCCGGCTGTCATTTGTAGAACTTTGGCAGTCGTTTCGGATTGTCAGAAGCCAGTAAATCTGACTCCAGTCTTGCCAAGAAATATGTGTTACTTAATATTGATAAGAACTTATACCTACCATATTTTTGATGCAATAAATAAATGAATTGAATTGAATTGAATACCAATAACCGTGTTACCCATTTAATGGGTTGTGGAGGTCTGGTAGGCAGCCACTTTACGTAAAATACTGGTATTCAGCTGAATCCGGTTTGACTGGAAGCCGACCCCAATATAGTTGGGAAAAGGCTAGGCAGATGATGACACTATACCTTTCAACAAATCCCATATCTGTCAAGCAGCCTAGGCTTTTCTCAGATATATTGGAGACGGCTTCCATTAAAACCGGACGCAGCTGAAAACCAATGTTTTGTATGGTGCCACTGCCTATAAAACCTCCACAACCCAGTAGGTAGCTGGGTAATCTACCAGGGTTTTGGAATTTGTTCGAAAGAGTCACCGCAGCCCTGGAACACAAAGGGCATTAGGAGGAACACGGATGGGTTTTAGTCAGTAAGAGTCTGACACTCCCTTCTACTCTGCCCAGAGCGGGAGGAGTCATATGATGAATTCCCATCCTTTGAAAATAAGGTAGTTGTGTAATTGCCAAGATTGGTGTCAGATTTTCTGGCTTTTCACCAGTCGTAACGACTGTCAATGTTCAAATAACAGCCGGCTTAACGTTGTTTCTGATGCAAGGAGCAAACTCGTTATGAAACGGATGGTAATCCACAGACCAACCTCGGCAAGCGTTGCTTAACCTTGAAGTTCAACCAGTGCGGCTGTTATTATTTCGCCACGAGCTCCTCAGTACAAATCACAGATACTCGGATAACAGTTTAAATTGAACGCAATATAGTCGTGGCTCCATCAGACGTGACCTGGATACGTCATCATCCGATAGTGCGCGCGAATATGGTTCAGGAAATTGAAGGCCGAGATTCAATCTACGAGCGCAGTTTTAGTGCTGAAATGTTATAGCAATTAAACTTGTCAGATATGAATGTCTTTTTTAATTAGTGTTTGTGTTACGTGGGTTAAACATTTCTAAAAATTATGACTGAAATATTTTCTTGAAAAACCGGTGAACCGGCGGCGGGGACTCACGCATGAAGTGTTCCGTGCCATCGTATTTTTTATTATTTCTTGTTATAGCGGCAATAAAAATACACAATTTTCACACTCTGAAAATTTCAACTGTCTACCTATTAAGATTTATGAGATATAGCCTGCTGACAGACACAGACGGACGGACGGACAGCGGGGGCCTAGTAATAGAGTTTCGTTGGTTACCCCTTCGGTTACGGAATCCTAAAAATAGGGAAACACACAGGTTTTGTCATGCATCAATAGGTATTGAGGCCAATTTAAGATTTTGGTTCTGGATGTACCACACATTTTCCCTTAATTTTACAACGAAAATATAATTACTAGCTGCTGCCCGCGACTTCGTTCGCGACATACACGCGAAAGAATAAAAAAGCGCAAAAGCTATATTATGTCGCTTTGTGAGATCGCTAAGATAAGATATTCAAACAGTTAATATCTAACATTTCTTTACCTCTCTAAGAATTCGGAAGACTGTTATTCAAGGCACTCTGGTCATGGCTTTTGCCTGGAGTTTCGCTCACGGTGAAGTAACCATATTCAGGGGCCCGTCTATTTCTGTAAACAAAAAAACATCAGAATCGGAGATTTCGGTGTGAAAGCGTAAAAATCAAACAAATACACTTTTGAGGTTAGAGGATTTGTTAGGATGTTTAATAGAAAACAAACATTGCTAGGTTACCAGATGTTTTATGAACTTAGCAATGAAAAATTGTCTGTAGGATGTCTCTTGTGACATCCAGTCGGAAAGTAAAATGTTGTCGCTAGATAAGATATATACAAACAGGAGGATTCCTTCACGAGTTGCAACCATCCAGCCCAGAGATGGCGTTAGCAGTCTCGTTTTGATGAAGTTATCTGCGACGTGATTGGTCGATCGATTCGACAACTATAATCTGGTTCTGGTTCGAGTTGATTGAATCGAACAACGAAAACTTCTGTGAAAAATCCTATAAACAAGAGACAATACAAACTGTTCAGTTGCAATTATTAATAGCGCGGCCGCGCCTTGTGAATTTAATTTAGTGGACATTACTGTTGTTCGTGAACTTTATCTACTACGCCATCTGGACTAATCGCCGGCGATTTCAAGATAGTCCTGAGTCCTGCTCATCCTGCTGGTCTTCTCTCCAGGAGTATTGGAAGTGACCCTGGATCGATAACGAAGGTGAGTGAGCGCATTAAATACTGCACAACTGCAGAATTTGTTTGAAAGAGTCACCGTAGCCCTGGAACGCAAAGGGCATTAGGAGGAACACGCATAGGTTTTAGTCAGTAAGAGTCTGACACAGTCATTTGATGATTTCCTATCCATAAAAATAGGTCAGCAGAGGGTAACCGTTTCTTCGTGTGTCATAATTATGATGTTAATTTTAAAAACCTTGTCATCATTTATTTATCTCAACATTTCAAGGTCCACCTTCCTACCTTTTCAATTTTCATTCATATACCAAACCTATTCATAAATATTTATACGAACTATGATTCATTTCTAACCGGGTTACCTATCGCCCGTCTGGATTCAACTCGGAGATAAAAATCATACAATGTTTGAGCAGATATATCACTCATCTTCGTAGCTGAGATGTAAGCAAGCGTTCAATCTTGATTTATTTTTATGTACCTATGTTTACTAGCTTTCGTATTTTATAGAAGGTTTCATTAACGTTACAATAAAATAAAATCGAATTATTCCGTCAGATAGATTTCCAAAAAATAGTGGAGACGTGTTTTGTCTTTGTTCACGTAAACAAAAAATTAATACGAAACAGTGCGTAGAAAAAAAAACCGAATTCCAAAAACAAAACACTACAAAGTATAAAATTACTGTAATTTTATACTTTGGTGGTACTTACTGGTACTTATGGTGAACATACATAAAAAAATACATACAGCCGAATAGAAGATCCTCCTTTTTAAACTTCTTCAAAAAGGAGGAGGTTCTATGTTCGGCTGTATGTATATTTTTTTCTTTTTTTATGCATGTCCACCGATTTGTCCGCCAATTCTGGACCGATTTTAATTTTTTTTTTTTATTCGAAGTTTTTAACGTCGGTTAAGAACTCGTGTGACGTCACACTTTTACGAACAAGTGACGTCACCAGCCCCCAATTCTGATATTTGATGCGTTTTATCTTCGTATTTTTTTTTATATTTTGTTAAAGCAAAAAATACCTGTCCTATATATTTTGACAATCTAACTGACGGACTAAATAGAAATATATTTTTTTTATTCAGGAATCATCCCTATTTAAGAAACCGAATACTAACATAAAATAAAGCATAAATTGATACAGGCTTACCTAGCATTAAATAACATATCAATTAGAAATGGCCAATAACTAATTTATTGAATCAGATATCATTTTCCGGAAAACCTATTGTAAATAATTACAATGGTCCTGTGATTTGAATGGACTTGGGTTCCTTTTTTCTATCGAAATAATTATTTAGAAACCAACAATAATGTTGATGTTACTAATGTAACATGTTCTTGTTAAGGTTTAATTGGAAAGACCTTTTAATAAAATGAATTACCTAGGTATTTTATGTCTAATTTTCATTACTATACAATGTCAAAAGTAGCGCAACCAAGTGCCATAGTAATTTGCTCAATCTCCTTTATCATCATCATCATCCTCATACCAGCCGAAAGACGTCCACTGCTGGACATAGGACTCCCCCGAGTGTCGCGCCACACCAACCAGTCTTGTGCGTCTCGCATGAATCGGCTACCCGCAACCCTCACCAGGTCATCGGTCTACATTGTGGCAGGCCTTCCAACGTTGCTTCTTCAGGTTAATTAATACATACATCGTAAGAAAGCATACTGACATTATATTTTAAGGCTGCTCTCTCGAAAAGCCTAAAAACAACGTGCAGATGAAGCAGCATTTCGTCGGCACTAACAGAGAAATTACATCTGAATAAAATAGTTAATAATTAACATAATATGATACGTAATTTGGTTTAGCCAGAATTTATGTGTCGGTATCACATGATAAGAAAAAAACCACCAAATCACCTCTAAATCGTTCAGACGAAACCATTTTACTTCTTATTTTTTATATCAAAAGAGTATAAAACATTTATTCACTGCTTTAAAATACAAACGAAAATGATTTTGGTTTCGTTACTTTTTTTAAATATGTATTATTTTAATTATAAAAAATAAAAATGCGAGTAGCGGAGTGGCGCGTAGAAGGGTAGCTCCGTTTGTATGCACAAGGTCATTGGCATGAATACAAGCCTTAATGTTAATTTTGCTGCGTAGTTCGTAGTCGTGGATACCTCGCCTATACGGCGTATGCTAACGATGCTCAACGCTCCCGTGGAGACCAACCGCTGGATAGAAGACGACATGGTGTGAATGTTTGCGGTTCTGTAAGAAGACAGTAATTACGAAAATTTGTGGTTAATTTGTTGTACTAAATCAGTATGCCCATATATTATGTAAGTTACCGTTATCTGATTGTGTCTTACTGATGGTCAGTTTTTTCATTCGTAGTTAACCGAAAGATTGGTTAAAATTGTGATAAAAACTTTGCTAAAATGCGTTTTTCGATTAATTGTTAGTTAACTTGTAATAGTTTCCAACCAATAGTATTTTGTTTGAGCATTGGTCACGTTGATCGACTAGTTGACCCGCGCAACTTCGTTTGCTCCGCTCCTATTGGTATTAGCGTGATGATATATACCTATAGCCTTCCTCGGTAAATGGGCTATCTAAAACTGAAAGAATTTTTCAATTCGGACCAGTAGTTCCGGAGATTAGCGCGTTCATGCAAACTTACAAACAAACTCTTCAGCTTTATTCATTACCAGCTGACCCGCGCAACTACGCATGCGCCAGAAATGTCATTACTGCTCCACTCCTATTGGTATTATCGTGATGATATATTACCTCTAGCCTTCCTCGATAAATGGGCTATCTACACTGAAAGAATTTTTCAGATCGGACCAGTAGTTCCTGAGATAGAGCACAAACAAACTTTTCAGCTTTATATATTTGTATAGATTGATAATTATAATTTAAATATTAATCATTGATAGCTTAGCAAACAAACACAGAGTATGTGACTATCATCTTTCCTCATAGCAAAAAGCATCGCCTCGTTGAAACTTAAAATTCAGTTCCAATTAGTAGAATTTGAATACCTTACCGACTACTCCTTTAAATTCAGTCTCAACGGTGAACAAGTTTCGGTGGCAAGTTCTTGTAGAAGTGTAAAATTGCTGGGTATTTTAAAACTGCCAAGAACCAGATAAATCTCAAAACCTCCACGAATACCTTTACCAAGGGTATTACAATCATCAAAATCGGAAATTCACTGTCAGAAATAGAATTAATTGTACTAGAGATAGTGGTCAAACGCGTGCCTATCAATAATAAAAAATAAAAAAAAAGCTTTTGAACAACGTTCGCAATCGCACCTCAATTGGAATTCGTCAAAAATATAGGGAAATTAGAGATGTTTTGTCGGATTTCAACTGAGATGCGAAACGTTGCTTAGAAATTAGAAGAATTAGCGTTCAGATTGAAGGAAGATCTTTAAAGAAAGTTAATTAAACAGAAGATGGAACTTTATATGGCTGTGCGTCAATTTTACTTATAGGAAAACCCATCAGAAACAAATAAAATTTTAAATAATCTCTCTCGGCCTTCAATTCAATGTCGCAATAGGGTAAACGAAAATGTTACTGGCATTCACTCAAACGAAACTAATTAATAACTCAATCTGCACAAACACTACCGTCGATTACCATCTCTTTCACTCATTTAAATTAATTCGGATGATTTATTACTCGTTTTATTTATACGAATCGGGAAAATAAACGAACGTATAATAGTGATGTGCTTATAAACTATGAGAGAATTCAGACGTACCACAACCACACAACATCGTAGCGATTAAAAGTGGTCAACAGTGGTTACGTGCAAATAGCACTGTAGCTTCTTACAGTTGCAATAACTACAAAAAGTTGGTTTGGTTGCGTTGCTGCGTAGCAACGTAATACTAGCGTAGTCGTGGTTAGTATTTGTGAACGGACAGATCTCCGGTGTGCGGTGCCGTTGCCTCGACGCGTCACCGGACGCAAGTACACAGTGTCGCTGGTGTTTCGATGTGGTCGCCATCCCAACCACAAGGTTGAATTTGGAGGCAAAATGTGGTCCGTTTGATGATTGATTGACGTGTTTTTTTTATCGTTTAGTTATGGTACGTGTGAATTCTCCCTTAATCGGATTATCCGAATGGATTAATCGGATTGAGTGCATCGATGAGTTATTGTAGATTATAAAAAATATGGTTATATAGCAAACAAGTTATACTACAGAAATAATTTATTATAAACATTGTTTGAAAAACAGACCAAATTTTTTGCAGTGTGGAATTTTTATGGCTTCACAACTGAACCCATTTTAGCACAGTGTTTAGCTAAAACAAGTGGTACAGCAAAGGATATTAATATCGCACAAGGTGATCTAGTAAAGGCAACCTTAGGATAGACTGAAAGATAAGTGGCAGACTTTGAGCTTTCAGTGTAGATAATAGTATCACGGGTAAAATAAGAATGAAATGTTTCTAGTTAGTTTTTTATGTTATAAAAAATCAGTCTGCTGCTAAATCTGCGTTAAAATTTACTGAATTATTTATTGAAAACAATACAAAGTCTCAGTTCTTTAGTATTTTCTCCTCTTGAACATTTTCCGACATCTCCTTCGTTTTTTCTGTCCAGCGATCACAAATGCTGTTGAGTTTCTTGTTTTTATTTGAACGTACCTTACATTAATAACTGCGACGAGGTAAATCGGATGGAAACGGTATTGTCTGCAGTTCTTTTTAAGAGATGTTCCTGTGTTACTTTTATTAGTAATTTAACTTTGGTCCTAGCACATTTATGTTTAGTGGCGAATATATTTCTATCATGGTATCCTTAGATAACTAAAGTGATGAATGGTTTTAGGAAAAGAAAGTAGGTAAAAAGTATTTGCTGTTACAGAACTCATCATCATCTGCCTAGCCTTTTCCCAAATATATTGGGGTCGGCTTCCAGTCAAACCGGATTTAGCTGAATACCAGTATTTTACGCGGAGCGGCTGCATACCAGACTTCCACAACCCATTAAGTGTGTAACTCGATACATCATGGCAAGACTGGAGTCAGATTTATTGGCTTCTGATAATCCGTAACGACTGCCAAAGTTCTACAAATGACAGCCGGGATCAACAGCTTAACGTGCTTTCCGAGGCACGGAGGAAACTCGGTATGTTAAGATGGTCACCCATCCACAGACCAACTTTGGCAAGCGTTGCTTAACCTTGAAGATCGACCCGTGCGGCTGTTATTATCTAGCCACGAGCTCCTCCATTTGCTACTACAGAACTGTCGTGCACAAAAACATGAACTTAGACTTAAAATCCTAAACGACAGTGTAAGTAGTCCCCCTTTTTTTTTTAAGGATGGGAAATCATCAAATGACTCCTCCCGCTTTGGGTGAAGCAACCCAACGCTACTGAAATTTTATTTTCTCCATATCACCCAGCTATATGGTGAATCTATACTAATATTACAAAGAGGTAAAGTTTGCGAGTGTGTGAGGTTGTAGGGGTAATCTCCGGATCTACTGAACCAATTTTGAAAATTCTTTTACCAATAGAAAGCCATGTTAGTTGTGAGTGTCATTAACCCAAAAATACCGCCCAACGAAGTGGGCAAGGGTTGGTATTGAATTAGAATCATCATCATCATCTGCCCAGCCTTTTCCCAACTATATTGGGGTCGGCTTCCAGTCAAACCGGATTTAGCTGAATACCAGTATTTTACGAGGAACGGCTGCCTACCAGACCTCCAAAACCCATTAAGTGGGTAACACGGTACATCATGGCAAGACTGGAGTCAGATTTACTGGCTTCTAACAATCCGTAACGACTACCAAAGTTCTACAAATGACAGCCGGGATCAACAGCTCAACGTGCTTTCCGAGGCACGGAGGAAACTCGGTATGTTAAGATGGTCACCTATCCACAGACTAACATTGGCAAGCGTTGCTTAACCTTGAAGATCGTCCTGTGCGGCTGTTATTCTTAAATCACGACTAAGTAAAAATTACACTAGAAACTAATATTCCAGCCACAAAAATGTCTCCTAAAACTAATTTCTAGCCGTACAGCAACACCTACCCAGATAGATTTAAAGTCGCCATCATTACCGTGCCTCCATTGTCTCTGACAGCGCGTTTCAAACAAAACTCCTTTGTTCTACGACGAGGGGTACCTACGAGTCGCGCGATATAAAAATATATTCGGATAAAAGAACATCGGCTTTGTACGCTTTGAGCGGCCATGTTTTATTTTAAGGCAGTTTGACGTGTGGGCAGTTTGACATGTGTTTGACCACTGAATATCGCTTCTACCGGTGGATCACTTTTACCGGTGTTTTTTGTTTTTTCTAAATCGTTATGTCCTTTGCTATCAATCAAGCAAATGCATATGACGAAAATTAATTTTAAGCCCTAAAAGTTTCAATTTTATACGGTGCCTGTATTATCTGCCGTTTCGCCGTCGACCTAAGTTACACGTTTGCGTATGTTAAAAGAACATACTAACGCTACTCTATACCACACATTTTGTTGGTGAGATAATAAGAGAGTTCTGGCAGCTCTGGGCTCTTAGTCCATTGGGTATATTTCTATTGGCATAATTATAACCACAAAATCCAAATTACAGACTACTTAGAACACAGAAAGTAAATTCACGTCATGGTTAGTTCTTAGGCAAACAATGTATGGACGCATAGCAATATCCTTTTATTCTATTCTTTTCTAACAAATATGTAAGTACATGAACTTAGTGAAGAAAGTATAGTGATATTTTCAGAAAACGATATAGTACACTACATTCACTATTTTGGCCGTCACCATTTCAACCCAAAGACGTCCACTACTGGACATAGGTACCTAGGTCACCCCCAATTACAGCCACATCAACCGGCCGTGTCTGTTTCGACAACAGAAATAATATATGGTTTCGACCGTCTCTCGTCTGTGTGTCGTCTATATTTCTGTGTGTGATTTCAATACCTGAAAGTGATACGCTCATGTTTTGCCCATCTATAAAATGTTTTCTAATTAAAAAAAAAACATAATTGCACTAAACCCGAGCCAATCCTCTTGGCGCAGCGTCACAAACCATAGAATAATAAACAATTATTAATTAACGCCGAAAACTACGATAAATAAAACAAAATTGCATTTCGACTCCATTTCAAGTGACAATTTAAAAATAACGTGTATCTAGTAGGTACCGGCGACCAATCACTGCTAATTTCCACAGATCAATTAAACTCCTCGGCGGTCACTAGTAAAAGAACAAATACTAACCTCACTTCATAGCCGGATATGGAATATTTTTTTTTTTTACTATTAATAGGCACGCGTTTGACCACTATATCACCTGATGATAAGCGATGATGTGGTCGAAGATGGAGCACGCTTGCCTAGATGTAACCTATTCACTCTTGACTTAAAGATTCCCTAGTTGTAGCTATCAGGAAACACAGACTCCGGCAGGGAATTCCACTCCTTAGCTGTACGCATTATGCATGTGAGTGATGGAATATTCAGTCCATTCCTCAACTTCTATGGTCGAAACTTTTAATAGTAGTTGGTCAGTTTGTGTAAAAAATTAAAGATCCATGACAGCTTAGACCTGCTTAGTGCCAAGTGCACATGGCGTGACCACGAATATTAATGGCGTCTTTAGTCGCTGCCAGCTCTATAGTTTCCGTGCTTTATGGTCACGACTGTCGCCATTGGGCAACGTTCCAATTCATGCATAGTTACTAAAAAAAGGCGTTAATAATAAATAATAAAAAAGGTACATTTTCAACCAGTTATAGAGTATATTCGTTTGTTACTTCGCTTTTATTGGCCTTCGAATAGGCTCGTAAAAGGCATAAAATTTGGATTATGACGTTCATTTTGTGTGATATCGATGTCAATGTCGGCTACAATATTTTTGGTAACTACATCGATATTATGTGTATGGTTTAATTTTGAATAAGTGGTTGTAATACTGGGTTAAGCTGAGCATAAAATGGATATTTATAGACACAGTCAGGTACTTTTATTTAGGTGGGTTTTTTTTTATTAATAATAATATTAAATGAACCGGTGAACTTCTTACCAGCTAAAATTGATTTATTGGTAACACTTTTTTTTCCTAAACCACCCCAGTTTTGAGGCAAAAATTCCACTAAAACAATTGAGAGCGGTCGAGCTATTTTCAAGTTTTTAATTGACTCCTTCAAAAAGGAGGAGGTTCTATGTTCGGCTGTATGTATTTTGTTTTGTCGTCATAACAGACGAAAGACATCCCCGAACAAATGTTATTTCGGCAAATCGTAACTTCGGTTAAAAGTTTTTCGACCAAATGAAACGTCGGAGTAACGAAAAAAATCGAATTGATAATAGGTCCACTGATACAGTGGCAGACATGACTTCGATGAAGTAAAAAAAAAACGAAACGATAATAGTTAAGGTTTAGGTGAAATAAAATTCGGTCAAATGTTTTTCGAACTTAACATAGGTTTTTAGGATTAGGATTTCCCATCCTTCCAAAAAAAAGTTTGGTTTCCATCGAAGGGAAGAATCATATGCTGACCCTTTTCCCATCATCATCATCTGCCTAGCCTTTTCCCATCATCATCATCTGCCTAACCTTTTCCCAACTATATTGGGGTCAGCTTCCAGTCAAGCCGGATTTAGCTGAATACCAGTATTTTACGAGGACCTCCAGAACCCATTAACTGGGGAACACGGTACTTCATGGCAAGACTGAAGTCAGAAGCCCGTAACGACTGCCAAAGTTCTACTAATGACAGCCGGGACCAACGTGCTTTCCGAGGCACGGAGGAAACTCGGTATGTTAAGATGGTCACCCATCCACAGACCAACCTTGGCAAGCATTGCTTAACCTTGAAGATCGACCCGTGCGGCTGTTATTATCTAGCCACGAGCTCCTCGCCAGCCTTTTCCTATCATCATCATCATCATAACAGCCAAAATACGTCCACTGCTGGACATAGGCCTCCCCCAAATAGGGGGGGGGGGGCATTCATAATCGCCACGCTTGGCAGGTTGGCGATCGCAGTGTATGGTGTTGCGTTTTACAGAGAACGCTGCTGCGCATTCTCTGGTGAGTCCCTAGCTTAGTCGCCTCTTACGACACCCATGGGAAGTGATGGGATGGTATTATTCTTTTACGGCACCATACGTCACCGGCCGACATACTCGGATTCCATCAGTAAAACACTGCCAACTTCTCTTACCATTCGGAGAAGGCCTTAATTACTTCCTTTCATTCCGAAATTAGATTAGTTTAAAGCTCCTGTTTGCTTTTTTTTTTAATTTAGTAATGGATTTGCTCACTATCACACCTGAAGGAAAGTAATAGATGAGGGTTATGATGGGGCGAGCGTGACCTGAAGATGCCTGTTCACTCTTGATTTGAAGGCAGACGGGTTATATGTGGACGGGAACACAGACGTTGGCAGAGAGTTCCAGACCTTTGCTTTGCGCATAATTCATGTGAAAAAGGAGCGCTGGGTACGACTAGACGGGATATCGGTATTCCGGTAGTAAAAGGGCGATGGTGGGATCAGATCGTGGAGTTCCTGCGCACACTCTCTAAAGTACAGTCTATAGAAGGCCGACAGGCAAGCAACACTACGCCGATGAGCTAGCCTGTAAAGTTAAGTCACCAACGTCTCGTCTTCTATAAGCCTTTTTGCTCTGAGTTCCACCGAGTTCAATGATGACCTTTATAAACAAAATATAGGTATAGGTAAGTATTTTTCGCAGATACTGATAGTTTGCTTTTAGTCTTAAGCCACAAATTCCTTTCTAAGTCTTCTTATACTGAAACTTTTCCCAGTTCATTCGGTTAATTCCAAATTCTTGCAAAAGCTGCAAAAGTTATTTTATTAAGGTTATTACGGCGAGTTTGTGGTTTTAACTGGTGCACCAGACTTTAACAAAAACATGTCTAAGAATGCTTACGTTTGCTTTTATGTGTGTTTCCACAAATTATATTTTGCTTTGGATGCTAAAGTATTTCTTCAAGATCAACGTGTTATAGAATAAACTTAATAACTCTTAAGGGGTCATTGTACTTATCATTATGAACAAGTTTCACCATGGGGCAATATTGAAGCTGCGAAAAAAAAATATATTTATGTTCGCATAACTCGACAAAATCTGAACATTTAGTGGTGTTTGTTTGACATGCGCCATACTTCTTTCTTACAAATTATTGAAATTACTAGAGCAGTGAAACATAATGGCCACCAACCACCACACAGATCTCCGCGCACTCTCGCTAATTGTCTTAACAACACAAACCCGATATTTTATTTACCTTAGCATCCAACATTTATTTATTTACCTCCTTCATTGTTCGAAAATAAACTTCAATAAATAACAAACATTACTGTTAAAACTCGGCTCAAAACATTGGCGTCTGGCTACTTTCGATTCAAAATAACCAAGCTCGTTTATACAAACCAATCTTTGTATACAGAAATTCGCTTTGTTTAAATGTACGAAGAAAATAATTTAAACAATGGGTATGCCGATAATTGGCACATTCACCCTGCGAGTTATCTGAAAGGGCTGTAAACCGCAGAGTTATTAATGACAAAGGGACATTTTGGGAGATGACAAATGATATTAAGGGACAAACAGGATGCTTGGATAGTCCTCTACTTGGGTCAAATGGTATCCGGATGACATCTTTGGAATTTCTATTTCAACTTTTGAAAGGACTGGCTGTAGTGTAATCGAGAGAATTTACGAATTAATTTGTTCTCGCTTGCTTTAACCACTTTCAAGGGTTTGCAGTAAAATCAAAAATGGCTTAATATACAACTCGAAGAAGAGTGAGATTCTTGTTTTTAAGGCACCTAAGCAGCAGTCGCGCAGTGTTCGTCCCATAAGTCTCAACGGCGCGTAGCACTTACAGTTGTGAATATTTTTAGGTACCAAGGCCATATTGTAACGAGCGACCTAAGGGATGACTTAGACTTAGAGGCGCAGGGCGTTGTCGGTGTCGGTGAGGAGCAATATGCTTGCCCGCAGGTTCGCTCGTTGTACTACAGACGTCAAAATAACCCTTTTTAAGGCGTTCTGTCAATCCTTTTACACGAGTGGCTTGTGGGTATCATATACACGCCGAGCCTACAAAGTCCTGCGAGTTCAATTAAATAATGCTTTTAGGATGCTGTTGGGACTGCCATAGCGTTGTAGTGCTTCAGGAATGTTCGCAGAGGCTCGCACAGATGGTTTCCATGCCATCATGCGAAAGAAAGCGGCCTCCTAAAGCCCTTGCACGGTAGTGACAACAGCATCCTGAAAATGATAGGTGCCAGACTGGACTGTCCCTTTCAGGAACACTGGGTGGGGACAATCATAGGTATAATTAAATAAATAAATCTTTCATATAAACTAACAATACTAACCTACTTACGTAAGCACCATTGTTACTAACACCAAATACTTACTAACTAAATTATGGACTGAAGTCTGAAAATAAAGTTTTATTAATGCTGACTAGACAGTTAGTAGGCAGATACTCGGATAGCGTACTCGTCTGCGCCCGTAGCTCGGTTCGCCTTAGCTGACTTCACGTTGATAGTAACTGCCCAGTTTCTTGCGAGGTGCAGCTCACACAAAATACAGGTACCACTCGCAAATGTCGGGCTGACACTGGAGAGCTACTGCCGAACACGTCCGAACGATCCGAGTGATGCCCGAGCTGCTGCATTGCGAGTTACTGTCAAGCGAGCAGAGAGGCAGAGAGGCAATAGAAATGCACAATCTGAGAAAATTTCAACTGTCTACCTATTTACGGTTCTTGAGATACAACTCGCTGACAGACAGATGGACAGACGGATAGATGGACGGACGGACAGCGGAGGCTTAGTAATCATGTTCCTCTGGTTACCCTTTGGCTAAGGAACCCTAGAAAAGTAACTCGGATGCGAGCTAAAATCCAACTCGCACGTAGCAGTAACTCGTAAATCGTAATACGCTCGTCCATTCGATGCAACTTACTGCACTCCAGGTACTCGGCAGGCTGACTCGCACGCTAGCTCGCACTATGCAAACCAGCCATAAGATATCACAGTGCAAACTCTATTTCATTAGGTACGTTTTATTGCGTAAACACAAGTGATTTTGAAGTAAATATCACTGACCTTATGAGACACATACCTAATGCCAAAAGTCAAAAAGTCAACCACAAGGTGGCCCAATGACCTGGTGAGGGTTGCGGGTAGCCAAAGGATGCGAGACACAAACGACTGGCTGTGGTGACACTTGGGGGTGGCCTCTGTCCAGCAGTGGACTTCTTTCGGCTGATATGATTATGATGAATTCCTGGCTACGTTTGAAACGCAACGTTAAATTTTCATCAACGTTTCATTACAAATACGATACCGACACAATACTAATACGGATCTACATTGACGAATTATGAAAGTCCCGACCAAAATAGTGGTGGAATTTAATCAAGCTTTAATCCCCAAACATGCGCGCAACTCGCGAACCAATTCATTGAACTGGCAGTGTCGGATATAATGTCGCAGTCAAAATGGTACCCGGACAAATCCACTCTTGACTGCAAATGTTTCACACTACTATATCGACGAGAAAATCCATTCTAAACGTTCAATTTCAGGTTGTAATCCCATATCGGACAGTAAATTTTAAAACATTGAGAAAGATTTTCGAGGCGTTTTTGTCAGATAGAAACTTGGAATGCAAACGACCCTTAACAATACTGGAATACTTCACTAAATATTTTTTTGAGATTTGCTTTTAAAAATATTTCTGTGCAAATGTAGATGTTTTCTAGCAAGTTAAGCATAACGTTTTGTAATAAAATAACTGATTACTATTTAACAGACAAAGCACATTTAACTTAAAATCAGTTTTGATTTAAACCAGTCAAAACCGGTTTTGACCAGTTAACAGCATTGACTATCACCACAATAGGTAACGCGTTCGGCTCGCGGTGACAATAATTGAGGGACGAATTTGACGGGTTGACGTCAGCACACGTTTACATACTAAACTGTGCATATAAAACAGTTCTGTGCTTGACGGACAGACGGCAGAGCCTAAATTAATGAAGATAGTGTAGAGTCGTTTTTTCGCATAGTTTTTTTTTTAATTTTAATAGGCACGCAAATAACCACTATCTCACATGATGGTAAGCAATGATGTGGTCGAAGATGGAGCACGCTTTCCTAGAAGTAACCTATTCACGCTTGACTTAAAGACTCCCACGTTGGAAGGGAATTCTACTCACACTCACAGATCTCACCCCCTTTTTAATTTATCATGTTTTGATGTATAAAATTCCCTGTATGTTGGGAGGTCTGACTCTTTTTTTTTTTTACTATTGATAGGCACGCGTTTGACCACTATCTCACCTGATGGTAAGCGAGGATGTGGTCGAAGATGGAGCACGCTTGCCTAGAAATAACCTATTCACTCTTGATTTAAAGACTCCCAGGTTGTAGCTATCAGGAAACACAGACTCCGGCAGGGAATTCCACTCCTTAGCTGTACGCACTATGAATGTGTTCCCAAAACGTTTTGTGCGTATGGGTGGGATGTCCACCATGTACCGGTGGCGCATCGCCGTTCGTCTTGTGGTCCGATGATGGAACGGGCTTGGCGGAATTAAATTATGCAATTCTTGCTACATAATAATAGAATGCTCTTTATTATGTACACCATATAAGTTACAGAAAATATAGATGAACAAAACATTATATAGGGTGACACATTGGGCGGCCTTAACACTAAAATCACAATAGGGTATTTTACTAAAAAAATCTAATTAGGCACGTCACGCGTGACGTCATATGGCTTGGTAAAAATGTACCAAATTTACCAAGCCAGATGACGTCACGCGTGTCTTCAACTCGCTGTATCTCCTTCATTTTTTGTTTACGTAAAAAAAGAAAAAATACGTGTCGAATATTTTTTTTAAATCTATCAGACGGACTAATTAGATTTTTTTAGTAAAATACCCCATTCTCCTAGTACAAGAGCCAGGGCAACATTGATGCTTGTGTCTGAAGCGTATTACATAAATAATTATCTATTTTATATGTACTAGCTTCTTTCAACGACTTCGTTTGTGTCAAGCACGAAAAATATCCCAAGGAAGAAATACTTACTCCGGAGATGAAAAGTATCATAGTTATGTTCTATTTCAGGACATAGTCTACCAGTGGCCAAGTTTCATCCAAATCCGTTCAGACCTTAAGAGCCATTACGCACTATCGACTGGTCGCCGGCGATCGGCAGTCGCCTGTGCGTCGCCACTACGCGGTGAGTCGTCGAGTCCATGCGACCGTCGCCGTCCACCGACTTGCCGGCTTCTTTTTCTTATCGTGTGGGCAGTAAAGCACACACACCCAAGTGTCAGAGTATCTGAACCGCCTCAAGGGCCGCTGACATGGTTTATTTGACGACCGCCATTTGGCGGTCGGGACCACCGGCCTATACGTGCCTTCCGAAATACGGAATCATCTTTTTCATCAGACAATCAGGTGATTCAAGCCTGCAATGTCCTAGCCAAACTGGAAACAACCACTAAACCACTCGACCACGGAGGCAGTTGCCGGCAATCAGTCGACATGCTTAATAACTGTAAGAGGTGAAGAGGTAATTAATTACTGACAGACAGTTACTTATTTTTCCACAATAAAAGCACATTAAACATTGCACCGACTTCTGAAAATAATGAATTAATTTTAAAGTAACCAAAATGTTTGTAAATATTTTCCTACGAATTCACGCCACATATTAATGTAAAAGCTTCCCAAATTAATTCTACGGGCTTTTAATTTTCGCGAATGCCACAAAATTCATTGAGCGAGCGATCATCGAGCGTCGGGGTACAATGGCGACGGAGGCTATTTGCGCGAACTGGCTTGTGACGTCACAACACAGAATGGCCGTCACCGGATTATTTTAATATGAGGCTTTGTTTTTTAAATACTGTTTTAATTATTGTTCCGAATTTTGTGTCAGATTTTAATAATATTGTTTTAAAAGTGTTGAGGAAAGTTTTAGCTGTGATAACGCAGGGAAAACGTGTGTACATTTTTTTTTCTCGGGTCCTTGGAGACCCGGTCCTTTGATAGGCGTACGAGGGGCCGAAGCCAACTCTCGGAGGCCCCGTTAAACATTTCAAATGGAATGGGACACCAACCGACGATTATCCCTGTATTCACTGTGAAAGTATACCCAAGGACAAACCCCGGTTGAAGCAGGACTATTGCAGAATATGGAAACAAAAGATGAAACACTATGGGTTTGGGTGGTTTAATGGACTGATAACCGTTTACTATGGAAGAACTATTGGCCCCTGCCTGATCACTGACAATTAAATCTGCTTTAAAATGGTAGAAGATGACTTGCACACTCAATAAATGGGCTCCCCAAAAACGGTCGCTTTATTATAACAATGTTAAGTTAACCGATTTGGGCTAATTTTATTTTCTCATGGGAGATATTAAGGATGTAGCAAAGACCTTTTACCCCTGGTTACCCCTGGGGCACCCCAACATTCTGTAAGGTTACGTACCTATTTACATTTCATTTTAAACAGTTAAATACGTGAATATTGTATACCCGAGTGTATCACATGACTATGAAAAGGTCCAGACCCCTTTATTTTTATGGAGAAATACTCACAGACTCCTCTGTGGAGGCTTCAGTGTTGATTGCTACTATTCAGACTCAACTACCCGATTTACTCTGCCTAATAGTGCCTAAGTCCTAAGTCTGCCTAATTTTGCAATGGAATGGATTCACTTATTTACCACAGTGAGTAGGTAACTTCCAGAGGTCCTATCATGACGTGCTAATGCCATCATGATTAAGCTGTGATAAAGGGAAAGTGTTATGCGTCTTGTATAACTCCATCTCCCTCCCACCGTTATCATGATGGTTTTAAGATGTCATAATAGCAAGCATACTCCATGTAAGTCAAACACATCATTGCTTATCAGTATCAGGTGATGTAGTGGTCGAACGGTAGCCTATCAAAATAAAAACAGTGAAAACCAATCACTATTACTCGTATTCTTTATTGCTGAAGGTCGTGCCTGTCCTGGTACGCACTCTGTATTCGGCTCTTCTCAAGGCAGGGATCATAATGGCTCCCGCTATCGTCTTGATCTGATCAGACTAGGGAGTAGGTACCTATACGCCCGTGCCGTTTTTATCGTCCTCATTTACCACTACAACCAGTTTTTCTAAGTTGTCTTTTAATATTGTCGATCAACAGCCCTACTATCAACAGCTTTAGTTTATCACTTGCGGTTCGAGCTATAGTTCCTTTTTTTAGATTCTACCATTAAGCCCGGTCCACATTCAGGCGAGAAAAACACGAGTACGTGAATGTGGAACCGATCCACATTGACGTTTCTTGTGATTTTCCCGCGTGGGAACGCACTTTAGACATGTAAGCCACCATTTATCCCAGGAGGTTCATTTAGTTTGGTTTACTTTTTAACGACGAGGAGCTCGTGGCTAAATAATAACAGGTTGATCTTTAAGGTTAAGTAACACTTGCCAAGGTTGGTCTGTGGATGGGTGACCATCATAATATACAGAGTTTCCTCCGTGCCTCGGAAAGCACGTTAAGCCGTTGGTCCCGGCTGTCATTTGTAGATCTTTGGCAGTCGTTACGGATTGACAGAAGCCAGTAAATCTGACTCCAGTCTTTTATGAAGTACCGTGTTACCCAGTTAATGGAATGTGGAGGTCTGGTAGGCAGCCGCTCAACGTAAAATACTGGTATTCAGCTGAATCCGGTTTGACTGGAAGCCGACCCCAATATACTTGGGAAAAGGCTAAGCAGATGATGATGACTTTTTAACGCTGTGTACTAGCCTAAGGAGCGGTGAATAATTTAATTTTAATTTAATTTATCATCAATATATATATTAAATTCTTCCGTTACTGACTAATTGAGTGACTGAGTGACTGACAGACAACGCAAAGCCGAAACTACTGGTCGCAGAAAGCTGAAATTTGGCATGTAGGTTCCTTGGGGAGTGTAAAGTAAAGTAAAGTAAAGTATTTATTTATTTCTCAGTATGTGGTACATTGAGATCTTACATACACATTAACATTGTTTCACACACACTACCATTGCTGGTGTAGAAATATTAAATGTATGAGAAATATTCCATGCAAATCTAAAACAAAACTAAACAACATTATAAAATAGAAAATCATAATGTCAAAATAAAGATTACAATGTCAGTATAAAAATTACAGTGTCACAATTAAAATGTCAAATCAAAGTGTAAAAAAAATAAAATTACATTGTCAACGAATTCATAATAATTTCAAAGTGCTAATGTCATTAATAAAAATCTTATCTAAAATTATGATTTAAAACTTCATTTACGGAATAAAAACACATGTCCAAGAGCCAAGCAAACATTTTACACTTAAACTTACTAATTGGTAACATTCTCAGGCCAGGTGGTAATTTATTATAAATTTTAATAGTCATACAACTGGCTTTTCTACTGTATAACTGCAACCTCTGAGCGGGTACTAATAATTTTCCGGCATTTTTTTTGTTAAGTCTTTCGGTGTAGGGTACTAAGAGAGGATTTCCTGAAATTTCTACGGGAACGGGACAAACGGGATGGTCGGGATGTGGCCGAATGAAGTCGCGAGCAAAAGCTAGTAGGTACTATATATTTTTCTGTGTCATGTTTTGTTAATTGCTATGCATACTATTGTATAAATTAAGTTCTTCAAATTTAACAGACATTATGTATGTTTTGCTGGGAAGTTTTCTGCTTCTTCATCCCAGATAGAAGACAAGGACGTAGAGAAGGGCGGGCGTTTTGAAGGACTGTGACGAAGAATTTTGACGTGCAAATAGTGCTGGCTCTCAGCCCAACTTGAATAAATGACTTTTGACTGAACAAAATTCACTTCAAATATTACGGTAAAAGTGCTCTTTCACGAGTAAAGTCCCCACTAATCATAATAAAACCTCTATGTAATGAATATGAGTCATCATGGCGTCGTATTTGCCTACCCTCCCCATATGCCTTTAATCTTTGCCGCGCAGCAAAGGGCGTGACTTGGCTATATATATGTGTAATGTAATCTGCTTTCAAAGGGACTGTTTGTTTCATTATACGCCATTCTTTTAAGAGTTCCTTTTGGAAAATGTGATTTTGTTTCGTGGAGTTGAGTGGCTTTTTAAGCTATTGGATGGCGTAATTTTTGTTATATAATGTAAAGGGGAAAATACACAAAAAAAAATGATTGTATAAGGGCGCCTTCAAATTTGTCGCAGAGTGCCACGCGGCTGCAGCGCTGCTTTGTTAATCCATACATGTTGTTCGTTAATCCAAACTCGCGGCCGCAGCGCGGCTGCAGAGCTGCCGCTGAAAGCTTCGTTTATAGCCCAAGGTATCATTGCATAATGTAGAAGGTTTGGTTTATAATAAAGAGTCATACAAATTGAAAAAGATGTCGCTGAAGAGTCAATAGCTCTACATTCATATACAAGATTCAGTCGTTCTGATAACTTCTTAACTAAATCTTAATTAACGCTAGATCGATGCAACATTTACACGTCACTAATTGAAACACTTGTTGGATGGGTTGTTTCTGGTTCCTACCAACCGACACTCAGCTACATACTCCAAAATGCGCCATGAATGTTAGCAGTTTTCTACATCTAATTCAATAGATGGCATACTACAATCCTGCTTCTTAAAAGGCTACTCTCAACTGAGGACAAACATTGTGAAGCGTTTATACATGGCCACAACTACACAAAACAGCTCAGGCAGATACACAGTGGACCTACCACTACAAGTTGAGTTGTACTTAAAAACCTTTCGTTCCTAAGTTAGCAAAAACCTTGTTAATATTTTTGGTTAGGTATTGACTGGATTTTAAAAACATGATAAATGTAAACAACATTATTGAAAACGTACAACAAAATAAAATGCTAACGAGACCTGCTAAAATCATGATTCGATTGAATGAACGAATAAAATTTTAATCTTATTCATTCACTTGTTTCACGTGACCGGCTCCATTATTTCGCTGCCGAATTTCACCCCCGTTGGAAATGAAATGGAGCAATTAGGGGTGGGTTTTCACCCCCTAGCCACTACATTTGAGTGTTCAAGTAGTTAAAGAGTGACAGGTCATTAAGTCGTCAACTCTAGGCGAAGTAGGCATGGATTTTGAGTGATTTTACACATGATTTCAGCCCTGAAAGAAATTATTAACAAGTTTTTTCGCCCGTAGCATCGTACTACCTTGGTCGGTAGTACTGCTGCCTGCCTAGCCTTTTCCCAACTATATAGAGGTCGGCTTACAGTCAAACCGGATTCAGCTGAATACCAGTATTTTACGTGAAGCGGCTGCCTACTTGACCTCGCCACAACTGGGTAGCACGGTATTTCTTGGCAAGACTGGTGTCAGAATTTCTTGCTTCTGACAATTCATAACGACTGCCAAAGACCTACAAACAGTCGGGACCAACGGCTTAACGTACTTTCCGAGGCACGGAGGAATCTCCGTATGTTAAGGTGGTCACCCATCTACAGAACAACCTCGGAAAGCGACCCCTGCGGCTGTTATTATTTAGCTACAAGCTCCTCTGCTTGGTCGGTAGTACTATTAGGACAAAAATCTGACATTAGCCTTGCCGGGGAGTGCCGTTTTATCCAGTGAGTGGGTTGTGAAGGTCAGATAGGTAATCATCATCATTATCATCATCATATTAGCCAAAAGACGTCCACTAATGGACAAAGGCCTTCTCCAAGCGTCGCAACAACGACCGGACCTGCGCGACTCGCCTCCATCGGCTACCCGCAACCTTCACCAGGTCATCGGTCCACCTTGTGGGAGGCCTTCCAACGTTGCGTCTTCCGATACGCTTATAAGAAGTCACTCCTAGTAAAATACTGGTATTCAGCTGTGGCCCCTTAGACTGGAAGTCTGTATTCGAAGCCGAATTCAACATAGTTGGGAAAAGACTAGTTAGGTTATGATTCTTCCCTTCGTTGAAAACTAACACCTTTTTTGTAAGGATGGGAAATCATTAAATTAATGACTCCTCTAGCTCTGGGCGGAAGGGAGTGTCAGATTCTTATTGATTAAAACCCATCCATGTTTATTCTAATGCCCTTTGCGTTCCAGGGCCGCGGTGACTCTTTCGAGCTAATGGCACAACCCTGGAACTACCCCTACCACTGAATCTAGGATAACAACGAAAATTTTAACAGCCTAACATAATCTAAGAACGTTGAAAATTTTTTGACGTAATAGGACTTCTAGTTGGCGTTGGCTCCCTATCTAAGGGGATGCCACTGAATACTAGTATTTTACACAACGAAAATAACTAAAAAGTAACTGCCTCCGTGGTCGAGTGGTTTTAGGCGTTTGCCTTGTGACCCGGTGGCCTTGGGTTCGATTCCCACGGGAAGCACACTTTTTTAAGTTGTTTCTAGTTTGGCTTGGACATTGCAGGCTTGAATCACCTGATTGTCTGATAAAAAGGTGATTCCGTGCCTCAGAAGGCACGTATAAGCCGGTGGTCACAGCCGCCAAATGGCGGTCGTCAAATGAACCATGACAGAGGCCTTTGAGGCGGTCTAGAAACTCTGACACTGTGTGTGTGGGGTCATTAGACCTTACTGCCTACGCGATATGAAGAAGGAGACAAAGAAAAGCTACATCATTCTAAACATCACAATCTAGTTACTGAGCGGCTGAATAACACGATTATATTCCTTGGGAATAAATACTTTAACAACCTTCGTCATAACATTGTTAACGACGTTTACATTTGAATGAAACAAAGATAATATAATACCGTAAATAATTACCGTACGCTTCACCGCAAAATGACAAGGGGTCAAACGATATTATATTTCCACCCCTTTCGCCCCCCAACGGTTGGTTTAACACCCCACGCTGCCCAGGTGGTTTCCTATCGAGTATTTGCACAGTTAAGGTATTATATTGACGTATTGAGCAAAGTAATTGGAACTACCATTTTGAACAGTTTCTAAAAATAGCTGGATAAATAAAGTGACCTTTTTTCAAGCATGCTATATAAAAAATTACGGTATTGTACATAATACAATTACACCCACATTTTTTTTTTAGCTATTTTATAACATGTAGTACCTGAAAGATAACCAACGGAACCCTATTTATTTATTTATTTAACACTTTACGCACACAGATGTACAGAGGCGGACTTAATGCCTGAGGCATTTTCTACCAGTCAACCTTTGGGTGATGCAGAGAATAATACTAGTAGGTGCAAATTGTGAAAAAAAAAAAAACAGAAACGCGATTAATATTTAAATTAATACAAAGAGATATATATATATATATATATATATAAACATATATATAAACTATAAATACAATAAAATACTATAATATATACTCAAATTAATAAACTAATACACAACTATACTTGAACAAGTGATGCAAGCAAACAATGAATTATAACTAGCGCTGTAACGATACTACTGCCAACTTCTTACGGATGTGCTCTCGAACCTTGACTTTGAAGGTTAATCGGCTGGTTGCCATCCTGATTTCCTGGGGAAGGGCATTCCACAGAGAAATGGATTGTATGAAAATGGAATTGTGAATGAAGTCAGTACGGTGAGATGGACAGTGAAGAAGACGATTATGGGATGAGCGTAGATTTTTATTGTGGTTGGCGCAAATGTATTGGAAATAAGGGGCTAGATAACTAGGAGAATTGGGAGAGTCAAGAAATGAGAACAAGATAGTTAGCGCCCTTTGCTCTCTGCGCTGGCGTATGGGCAACCACTTTAGAAACGAACGGTGCGCAGAGACATGATCATATTTGCGTAGATTGAAAACAAATCGAATGCAGTAATTTAGAAGACGGTCAAGTTTGTTGAGGAGATCTGCATTCAGGTCATAGTAGCACACGTCACCATAATCGATGATGGGAAAAATTAGGGTCTGCACAAGCATTGTCTTCGTGTTCGATGGCAAAAAGTTTTTCAAGCGATACAGAGCCCGCAGCGTTCCCGTGACCTTCTGACTGACGCTAGCGACTTGAGCACGCCAGTTTAGGGTGCTGTCGATACGCAAGCCTAGGTCCTTGACGTCAGTGCTAAATGGAACGACCGTACTGTCGAACAGAATAGGTGGCAAAGTTGCACCATCCAGTTTAGCGATGTTTCGAGGACTACCAATGATGATTGCCTGACACTTGTCGGGGTTAACTGCAACACCAAATTTAGCGGCCCAGGCTTTAATGGCTATCAAGTCCTTATTTAATTTTTCGTCAATATCAGGTATTTCATCCATTTTCCCTTGACAGTATAACTGCAGGTCATCTGCATACAGATGATACGCACACTGAAGTTCCGAAGTAATGAGATTAATGAAAATAGAAAACAAAAGAGGAGAAAGAATGCCGCCTTGAGGAACGCCAGTTTCCAAATCACACCAGTTAGAGGATGAATCCCCAACATACACCGACTGCTGACGCTCCTGAAGGTAGGAAGCGAACCATTCCAGTGCAGCGGGAGAGACCATCACATAGGACAGAATGGCTAATAGGATGTCGTGACTGACGGTATTGAAGGCATTCGAGAAATCTACCAACACTAGAATAGTGACTTTGGTGTCTTCCAGCCCTGCCCTTATATCGCCAGTCACTTTAAGGAGGGCGGATACAGTGCTGTGCCCGGGCCTGAACCCAGATTGTAAGGAGCTTATCAGTGAATTGCGATGCACAAAATTAGACAATTGTTTGTGGACACAGGCCTCAAGCACTTTGGAAAGGAAAGGAAGAATAGAAATTGGGCGATAGTGGGTTAGAAGAGTGGGATTGGAGACTTTAGGTAAAGGACGAACATAGGCTTTACGCCACAAGGATGGGAATTCTCCGGAGTACAAGGAAAAATTGACAATATGGGTGATGGCAGGTAGGAGGTGATCCAGAATAGTTATGATCATACCACGAGTGATATTATCACATCCTACTGCATTGGATTTGATGGAGAGTAAGATCTTTCTGATCTCCCCCGGTTCGACTGGGACGAAACAAAAAGGGTCAATTTGAGGACGCGTTAGACCAGAGATCAGCGAAAGAGTTTGTTGCTTGGTGAGATGATCCATGGTAGGCACAGTGGAGAAATGACGGTTAAGATCGTCCAGGTCGATAGAATTGGGAAGGTCTAAATGTCGCGGCTTGCCGATACCTAGTGTTCCAAGGAATTTCCAAATATCGGCAGAAGAGGATGAAGAAATATTTTCCAGAATATGGCGGCGTTTAGCATTGCGTATCATCTGGTTACATCTATTCCTTGTTGCCTTAAAAAGCGTCCAGTTCTCGTCAGTACGGTCCCTTCTATATTTACGGAATGCACGGTCCCTGCGTCGCATGGCCATCCGTATACCTCTCGACATCCAAGGTGCAGGAGGACGTTTCAATTTCACTTTCCTGACTGGAGCGTGGATATTGTAAAGATTAACCACAACATTGTTGAAAATCGCAACCTTAGCGTCAACCGACGTGGCCTCTGTCATACTATCCCAATCAATCACAGACGCATCCTTTCTAAGTTTTTCAACGTCCATCCTGGCAAAACAACGCCTGTACAGAACCCTGGGTCTAGGTTTTGGAACTTTCAGGATATAGGAAAGGAAAACCAAGTCATGATGGGAGAAACCAGGGGCGTCATGTTGACCATGGGAAGAGACGAGAGAAGGATTCGAGGTGAGGATAAGGTCAAGCCAGGTGTCATCGCCCGCAGTGTTGTGGTGAGTAGGTTGGAGGGGTAGCACGCGCAGACTAGCTGACTCGACAAGGTGGAGTAACTTGTGGGTACGAGGGGAATTTTGGGCAAGGAGGTTTGTGTTGAAATCACCCATAATGATGTGGTGTGCATACTCTGAACCCAAGGATTCAAGTACCGATTCGAATTCAGTGAAGTAATCGACAGTAGGGGGACAGTAGACAACACCTAAAACCGTTTTGGCTCCTTTGATGCTAACTTCAAGGAAGATAAACTCCGCAGACGCAGAATAGTTTGTAGAAGAAGAAGCCAGTATTTTATAGGGGAAGTCACTGCGGAGGTATATGGCCACACCACCCCCTCCCTTACCGATACGATCATTCCGTATAAGTACGAAACCAGTGAGGGGATACGTAGTGGAGAGAAGATGCGGTTTGAGCCAAGTTTCGGAGATCAGGATGGCGTGAACGTTGCAGTTATTGAACGCATCATACAGCTCGCTGTAGTGACTGGCAACGCTCTGAGCGTTAATGTGACAAACATTCATCAACTGACCAGACTCGTCTTTGAAGGTATGTAGCAGAAAATCTCCAAGAGTTTCGCTGAGAGAACAAAAACTTGAGTCACTTGAAGTGGCAGGAGATTCGTTAGCAGACAAAAATGTCTCATTGTCTGACATAAGTGAAAGAATATAATTAGTGTAAAATATAGTATATATATAATATTTAAAATATAATAAATTTCGAGTACGCTTTGGCTAAAAACAGAACGACCAAGGTCCAAATCGTGTAACTCTGCACCACCCGCCAGCCAACACCAACACTAAAAGCAATAACATAAACAAACAAACATACGTGGTCAGGACAATACACAAAATCACATTGAATAAAATAACACATTTTCTACGAAAGCAAAATCGGGATGATAACTGAAATTCCCACTCACTAAAAGAGAATAGGGAAAAAAAAAACAAAACAAACCAAAAATACAGAAAAAAAAAACCCGACTACAGATTAGCAAAAAAATAATAATAATGATTTGTTATTCAACAGTCCGTACATCCGTACATAGACCGATTCCACAGAATTGACCATAAAGTTTCTAAACGCTAAACGCATACGTCAAGTGTCAAAGTGACGCAAGAAAAGATACCATTTCTTACGTCACGTACACTCGACGAATACTTACATAAATTGATGGATTATTTACATTGTCGAGGGTATTGAACAACAAACAAATTAAGTAGCAAATAAATCTCTATAGCAAATACCGAAAAAAATAAAAATTAACAGTGGAAGCACAAACCGAGCGAAGAATAATGAGACGGGAAAACTACATGGTTAGTAACTATTTTCAATGTATGAACCTGTGAACATGAAACATTGTGACAATCACAACATAGCGACAGTAAGCAAATAATAATGCTATTTACGTGTTGTGTTTTTCAGGGTCCCAGCAGCGCCCGCACTTTTTCCACTAGTAGATGGATTTGCGGCCGGCGTCTTGGGGTACTTCGCGATCAAGGGCTTCAGCTCGTCGGTCGAAGTTATTTTGTGCCGACTGCCGTCAGAGGTCTTAATATGAATGACGCCGTCCTGAGTCCAACACACCCGCATACCGAAGTGCTCCCGCGCCTTCCCGAAGACAGACTGCCTGGCTTTAGTCAAGAACTCCTTTATAGATATTTTGGAGCCTTTCAAACCAGTCTTTGCCCTCCAGACTGAGGCCTTGTTGTCCAAACTGGAAAACCGGACAAGAATAGGCCTGTTATGCTCCTTGCTGGGAACTCCCAGTCTATGACAAGTCTTAATTGAAGATGCAGTGAGATTCTTGACGGCAAGCTTCTTATTCAGCACATCCAAGATGACCGACGTACTATCTTCATTCTCCTCTTCGGCAATCCCCTGGAAAACTAGTGCTTTCCGTCGGTGCCTGGTCTCCAATGCATCCATTTGTTTGGCACACTCACTTATCTGGCTTCTTAGCAGTCCAAGCATGGAGAATATGAGTTCACGGAAGGCACGAAACTCATCAGCGATCTTTGCTACCGTGTTTGCTTTGGCCGGCACGGCGCAGTGGATTTGTGCTTCAAGTTCGCCCATCTTCCTCAAAAAGTTTTCCTCGAGGGTCTTCTGAGCGGCAAGGACTTCAGCATATTGGGACATGATCCTGAGTGATGCTCTGACCAATTATTGTGATGGTGATGCAATCAGCTGGCAGGTGGTATTTGTGAAGTGTTTGTTTCTGTGTTACATAGAGCCACAAACGTGAGTACTTCAATATAATAGTTACAGATTAAGTACTGAAGTAAATTAAACTGGCTAGTCACTTAAAAATAATTATAATAAAATTTTAAAATATTTCCGAAAATTCGAAACGTCTTTACTTTTTTAACACCTACCCACTTTTTTTCGCGACGGAGCATTTTGCTTTATATAACTCGCATAAACAGCCTTATGTACTTATAGTCGTAAGCTTATATGTTTTTTTAAGTTAGGAGCTTAAAAAAACATATATACTTAAATAGTCATAGAAATTTTCGCAGAGAGGCATTTAGCATTGTGTAACTCGCATAGATAGTACCTATGTACCTATAGTCGTAGGCCTATGTATTGAACTTAGAAGCTTATGTACTTGCATAGTAATAGTTTATAAGCTATGTAATCGATTTAAATCGTATGTTTGTCGTTTTCCCCAAACACGTAAAAGATGTTCTGGGGAAAACTTATTTTCAAAGAAAATTATGACCAATAGGTAGGGCTACACATTTCCCTTACACATTCCCGATAGCACCCAGAGGGCGTGTTCTGATTGGCTGATGGAAATCAACCAAATCGGAGGTACATACAAAATAGTCATTTTACATTCAAACATAGTAGGGTGGTTGAAGAAAACCACCATGTACACGCACCTTCAGTGCTAAGTTTTTAGGGCATCTAGAAATTTAGGTCTTAAACCATAGGCACTGGAAACCTGGCACTCAGCCCTATCCAGATATGTACACATCTTCATGGTCAGGCAAGGCATAAAGCCGCAAAATAGATAAAAACACAGATTTTTATCCTCTTCCGGGTTCCTGACCTATAGTACCTCCACCCTTGGAGGGGTGGCTTGGTAAGTTGTGTAGCTGGATAGAGGGATGATGCACCTACCCGAATATAGATAGTTTCATAGCCCATGGGGCACAGTTTTCCGGGAAATCAACCCTAAATAGTAAGCAAGTTCAAAACTTGTAACATTTTCGATAGTTAAATGCAACAAGCCCACTAGTGGGCAGGGTTGAAGGGTTGGTTTCCACCCCGTTCGACGGGGAATTTCGGGGGATTTGAATAGAGGTGCATCAACCCCTATCCAGACCTAGAATAGACCTAGATATAGCCAAAATGTTCTAGAACCTAAGTTAAAATTTGCAGTTAAATAAACTGAAGCAGTTAGTGGTTTTTGGGCCTCGTTACGGTAAAGTAACCTCGTACCTTAGTAAATTGCCAAAAAATAGCAAACTCGTAGTCACCGGCAGAAGAAACCCTATAATCTATAAATAAAATCACAGTACTCGCGAATTTGCCCTTAAACCATTAGCTGCAGTGTTGTCAAATTCCTGCCTATTATTTAACCCTGGTAAGCATTCACCCTGCACCCAAATCTACCCCGAAAACAGCAAGTACTTGGCAAGATAGAAGAACGTTGTACGTTAGGTGCGGAAGAGCCTCAGTTTCCGATACAGGACGTCAGCGCGGCTGGACGCCGTCGGTCGGTCACAGTTCACTTCGGAGGAGAAGAAAAAGGATAGACCTACCCCATCACAACCCCGTTCCAGTCGATCACACTATTACTATCTAAGCCTCCACTGTCCGTCCGTCCAACAGTCAGTCTGACAGCGGGCTATATCTCATGAACTTTAATTTGAATGGCAATATTAGATAAAAAAAAAATGCTCTTATTCTTGCTGCTGTAAGCTCCAACCCTAGCTTGTTCAAACAAGGACAAGTGTGCATTTCATATTTACTACTATCTGTATTATACTAATAACTACATTCCGTCAAAACTAAAACATTTAAAGCATAAAGCCAGCTCTCTTGCAGTTTACCTTCTGCCTCTATTTTAAATCCGCCACTATGTGATCACAGCTGCTCTTCATAAAAGAATCACAGGCGGACGGACGGACGGTTCAGTCTGGTGCACGGGCTTGCATAATTTACGAGCCTGATTGCAAATAAAAATATGTTGGTATTTCCTGAATGAACAACGACTGAAGCAGTATTTGTGTGATACTGATCGATATTTTTGATGGTTTACTCAAAATTTTACCTAATTGTAAGAATAGATAATAACGTATTTTGATAGCAAGTTTAACTTGATAAAATCTTAAAAATAACCAAAGACGTTTGCTAATAGGATTGAAAAATAATGATTTTCTAATATATATAATACTACGAGTAGTTGACCCGCGCAACTTCGTCTGCGTCACAATTTTCATTACTGCTCCGCTCCTATTGGTCTTAGCGTGACGATATATAGGCTATCTAACACTGAAAGAATTTTTCAAATCGGACCAGTAGTTCTTGAGATAAGCGCGTTCAAGCAAACAAACTCTTCAGCTTTATATATTAGTATAGATAGAAATGTTAGGGGTGACCCTTTCTAGCCGTAGATATTTGGATTTTTCATACAGACTATAGAGATGAGGAATATAAAAGAGAGATAATGGAAGAAAATTACATAATTATAACACCGACCACCAATAAACTGGAACAAGGTCAAGAGTATGTTGATAATCAGAATACTTTACGTTTTGAATACAGTAGGTACTTACCTGTAATTTATCTCCTTTAATAAAAATTACATTAAATTAATAATTAAAGGGGGCTCCCATACAAGAAACTTCGTTGTTGTCGAACAACGAAGTTTCTACAAAACCCTTCATGTGAGATTTCAGACTCCGACTCGCACTTGGCCGGTTTTTTTTACATTTTCAGTCATACCAAAACTACAGTTCCATCTTCTCCAAGAACAAAACACCAGTTCCTCGTCATCAGCTACCTAATCACAGCTGGTTGTCACCTGCCAGTTTCCGACTACCCGCAGTCTACGTGCGGCATGCATATTAACGGTCGTATGCAAACCTCGCATGATTTAATGGTGATTTGTGGCTCTTTCATATTAATTTATGGGTATAAATGGTATCTGTGTTGTCGTGGTTAAATGTCCTTGCAGTTTATTGATATATTGTTGACAATGTGTTTTGATTATTTTAGAGGTCTAAAGGTGCCTGTACATTACAGCGGAGCGAGGTAGCGGAGTGGAGAATCGGGGAATTATTAAGCAATCATGTCAGTCAAAATGTCAGTGACTCACGTGGTGAGGAGATTTTGTGCAATTCCATTAGTTACAATTTTTCCGTTTCCCCGCTCCGCTGCCTCGCTCCGCTGTAATGAACAGGCACGCGTTTGACCACTATCTCACCTGATGGTAAGCGATGATGTGGTCGAAGATGGAGCACGCTTGCCTAGAAATAACCTATTCACTCTTGATTTAAAGACTCCCAGGTTGTAGCTATCAGGAAACACAGACTCCGGCAGGGAATTCCACTCCTTAGCTGTACGCATTACGAATGTGTTCTCAAAACGTTTTGTGCGTGTGGGTGGGATGTCCACCATGTACCGGTGGCGCATCGCGGTTCGTCTTGTGGTCCGATGATGGAACGGGCTTGACGGAATTAAATTATGCAATTCCGTCGCACATTCCCCAAAATGCAACCGGTAAAAAACCGACAGGCTAGCAACTCGTCGTCGATGTTCAAAACTTTGGAGCTTCGTCGCGACGAGCCTCTCATTGCCGATGATCCTCTTGGCTCGTTTATATAATTGTATAATTTTCAAACGCTCTGTTTCTAAACAAGTTTCCGTCGAAATGTCATATGATCCTAATATTTTCCCATTTCGACAGTGACAGGGTCAATTCAACTACCTTCTAGGGTGGCTGTCCATTTCTGCAGAGCGAGGCAGCGGAGCGGAGAAACGGAGAAATTTGAACCAATGGAATTGCACTAAATCACTGCACCTCGTGATTGGTGACACAATCGGTTAATATTCCTCCGTTTCTACGAACCGCTGCTGTCAAAAATCTAAGGAAATTGAGTACCTAGTTGCTAAAAATGATTAGAATTGGCGAGGCCCAACTACTAATTTTTACTTAATTTCCGCATAGTGCCGTTCTTTCAGACAATGTGAGGACATTTAGCGCTATGCGTAAAACCTCTTGTCTGCCTCACAATGTTGATTATTTATTTATTTATGTTCACACAATATACTTAAAAAAACGAAAATTTTATACAATAAGAAGAGCACAAAGGTACTACTTATTTCAAACGAAATTTCTTCCAGCAGACCTGCGACAGGAGAGTGGGATAAGATACGTAGACACAGTGTGTAAAGAGATAAAGAAGGAAACTTAAACATACAACTATTAATAAATATAAATCAAAATACAATAAATATATCAAATAATATACACAAATAAATTTACCTAAATACATAATTATAATAAAATAATACATAGGTACCTAATATATATATTACAGTATAGAAGAGAGATAGTGCTCTTTGACGGCTTTTTTGAAAATAGTTAAATTTTTACACTCTCGTATTTTAAATGGGAGTGAGTTCCACAATCGTACCGCAAGAAATGAGAAGGAGTGGGAGTACGAATGAGTTGATGATACTCTCTGAGATGAAAACAAAATATAATTTCAAACTATAGAAAAACAAACATCAAGTTATCCATCACCTACGGACTGCACATTAAACAGTCAAAATCCACAACACAGTAACTCACATTTCAATTCCATGGTTCCTGAACTCAATTTAGTTTTCAGGAATATTTAACTTCCAAATGCACTCGCTCACATTATTTAAACCGGTCCCGTCAACGAACTAAACATGCGCCTCGGAGTTCCAAAATACAAACACACCCCCTATCTAACATACACACACAAGTACACCCTCTATCTGCCAAACTAGCTGCGGCCCGTGACTTCAACCACTTGTAAAATATTTAGTTGGGTTTAAATTTTTTTGTACGGAACCCGTATTCTGAAATGACAGAAAAAAGAGTTGTTATAAATATTGTATATACTTATACAACATGTAATAGAATAAACGCAATACCGGAAAAGGGTCCATTGCACACTTTCATAAGAACAACTTAATACCGGAAAAGGGTCCATTGCACACTTTCTTATGAACAACTTAATACCGGAAAAGGGTCCATTGCACACTTTCTTATGAACAACTTAATACCGGAAAAGGGTCCATTGCACACTTTCTTATGAACAACTTAATACCGGAAAAGGGTCCATTGCACACATTCTTTAGAATATTTTTTACGAGGGAAAAAACAGATGTTCAGTACATTTTGTCGAGTACAATGGCCCCTTTTCAGATATTGCGTTTATTCTGTTACACGTATATTCATTTAACAAAAAGAAAACTGTTATTTAGACTTTATAAACACTTCAATTCCCTTCAAATTAATTTGTTTGTTTGTGTATATAGAAGATGTTATAGATAGACACACGAACACATCCAAACATTAGTTCCTGAACTCCGTATAGTTGGGACATGTGTCTGCAATGCGGTCATTAGTCAGTTTTCTAACGGTTCACCATACAGCATGCATAATATACCCCAAATAAACAATATATGTAAATCGGGCTGGTTTCCGCAACTCCACGACTAAGCGCGTATTTTGCGTGCAGCCCAAATAAACAAACAAACACTTCAATTTTATTAATTTGTATGATTGTATATATAGAAGATTTGTATAGACACACACACACATCCATACATTAGTTCCTGAACTCCGTCTGGTTGGGACATGTTTCTGTGATGCGGTCATTAGTCGGTTTCCCAACGGTTCGCCATACAGTATGCATAATAAACCCAAAGGCTTTGACGACGCGATTCAGAGAGATTAGATGCCATTAGAATAATTTATAAGAGAAAGATACACGAGATTTTTTTTTGTACACAGTTAACTTAGTACAAAAAATGTCTCATCACGCTTCTAGATAGTAAAAAGATGAAAGTTTAATAAACTCTAAAGCCACGAATCCACCGCGGTGCACGCTATCCACGGCCTCGCGGTGCATTTTAGCTGCGTGGGTTCATTTGTTTGACAACGTGGGTCTACGTTTCCACTGAAATACACGCTACACACCCACGACTACGTACAATTTTAGCGTGACCCACCGCGGCACACGGAGAGGCTACGCACGTTTTTTTGCACATAGTCGAGCTACGTGGGCGCCATATTCGTGGAAGCCACGCGTGTGTCAATCACGTCAATTGATGCGTAGCGTGTTTGCATTGCATTTTCATGCAATGCGAAGCTTCACACACGTGCGTAGCCTCTCCGTGCATTGCGGTGGGTTCGCGTTGCGTTGCGGTGCGTTGCGTGTGTGTGTGTTGTCTGTAGTGAGGCCAGATACAAATGTAGAAGTTTCACTTCACTTCGCTACTTGACAGGTATTTAGCTCTAAGCTCCGACTGTCAATGCATTTTCAGTCTGAATTTTATGAATAAAAATCGGCATTAAATTTTTGTATTTAGTCTCCATATAAAATAAATGTATCGATCCTCTTACCATCATACAGTACCGAGAAGCAACAATTTAGGATTTTGACTTTGGAGTAGTAATGTCAATTTGACGCAAATTCAGAGGTGGAACTATGTTTATCAAGTCATCACATAATTATATATGTGTAAGTACAGCGGAGATGTAGGTATATATATTTTTCCCTACTCCTCCGCTGTACTTTTCTGATTAATTTCGTTGCAGGATCCAATAAGATAGTTGAATCGTTTCTCCGGGACTCATCGGGCTTCATTGGCTCGGCGTTTTTCTGGTGTTCGCCACTGTTGATTCTGGCTTTCAGGAGTTGCAGTGGTTGGGAACGTGTGGCAAGCTTGTCCAAAAAAAAATATACCTATCTATGTGTTTCTATACTGCATAAAGAAATATTCTGCTTAGCTCCACTTGCTTGGTTCAGCTATGACACCAGCTTTTCTTACCCTTTCTAAAAGCAGACACATGTTTACTTATTTTATTACCACATAATAATATTTCACTCCTAAATATCGTGCACTACCGTCCTCCAAGAACGCTACATCTTCCAGTCGTCTGCGACATCTCAAATGCATGGATGTTAAACGAAATACTATTAAAGCCAAGACTGTCTCAGAATACATAAATAAATACCACATACTACTCTGTCAAGAAAGTACCGGGAAAAGATCAATAATACACAAAATGTCTGTTATTCATCCAAATTTATTTTATCACCTTCAAAGTATGCTCCTTTAGAAACGATACACTTGCGCCAACGAATAATCCATTCATCAAAACATTTTTTAAACGCTGCTTCCGGAATTGAGTTGAGTTCTCGCCGCGAATTCTCCTTTATGTCTTCTATCGATTGAAAACGGTTCAGTTGGAAGGCGCCACTCCGAAGCTTGTTGACTAGTTTGCATGTCAAACTCGTAAACCCACGTCTCGTCACCAGTAACAATGCGTTTCATGAATGTTGGGTCCGAACTGACTCGTTCTAGCATGTCCTCAGCGACTTTCATGCGATTGAGTTTTTGGAGAAAATTCAGATCTTTTGGGACTAGCCGAACAGCAACATGTTTCATACCCAAATGATTAGTTAAAATGGTACGGATCGACTCGTGAGATACAGAAAGTTCGGCGGCTATCTCTCTCAGAGTTGAATAGGGATTTTCAGTCACTATTTCCTTCACTTTTGCGATGTTAACTTCAGTTGCAGACGTTGACGGCCTACCAGAGCGAGGCAAATCTTCCATCACATCTCGACCGCTTTTGAACGCTTTGAACCACTCATAAGCACGAGTTTTTGATAAAGTCGATTCACCGTAAGCCTTCTGTAACATTTTCAGTGACTCCGAACACGAAATTCCATTGGCGATGCAAAATTTAAGGCAAACTCTTTGTTCGATATTTTTGTCCATTATGAAATTCGCAATACACACTATATATGATATTACTAAAACCAGCATTGTATTTAATATAAATAACAGATGCAACTCAAACTCCGCGCCAAAATGGAAAACAGTTGTGCCAATCTAACAACTACAAAAAAACAAAAATTTGAATTTGGAACCATACACAAATCATCCATTCCCGATACTTTTTTGACTGAATGTACATCCCTACTATCCTAATCTTAACTTCCTAAGTATTCCTAACTAATATTTTTAAATGCGAAAGATGTTAGTTTTTTACGCTTCTACGTTATTTAGACGAGAAATCGTTTTATCTAGACCGATTTTGATGAATTTTGAAACAGTAATAATGAGATCAAAATTTACCTCTCCCGCTCTGGGCGGAGTGTCAGACTCTTGCAGGCTAAAACCCATCCGTGCTCCTCCAAATGCCGTTCCAGGGCCGTGGTGACTCTTTGGAGCAATTTTGCAACAACCCTGGCAGATAGATGGGACCCTGGTGGCGGTTTAAAGGCTACCTCTTTTTTTTACAAAAATCAATATTAATGCGAGTGAAACTACGGACAAAAGCAAGTAATATTGAATGAACAGCAGGTCTAAAAAGGCCACTTTAGCAGAATCAGTAAGCACATCACGCTATCTGTCACTATCAAATTTTTCCAATCAACCTTGAACCTAATGCATTAGCGATAAAGATGAAAATGAAATATGAGAGATTGTTGTACGATGTCACAACAATCTACTTGATTATAGTATACATATATAGAAATCATATTATGATTCTACTAAAGTTGCCTTTTTAAACCTCCAGAGGTTCAGTCCCAAACCATAAAATAAAACGCACGCACACAGATGCAAACATGCGGCGATATCAAACAAATGACAATCGCGAGTGCGCTTCCATTCGCGACTGCACGTGAAGCGATCTGTGTGTGCGTGCGTTTTCATTTGTTTTATAGGGAACGTAGACGGCAATGAGTCAATGATTATGCCATCTAGTGTTCCATATTCGAAACTTTAACGTCAAAAATACATGACGTTGACGCTTCTGTGCTGTCAAGTCGGGAACGTGCACTAAGTAGACTGTGCCATCTAGCGTTGCAATTTCGAAGCTTATAAGTAAAATATATTCAACAATGACACTTCTGCGCTGCCACCTATATTTCCGCACGGTCCTATAGAGCTGATCTTCTGTACCCATCTATTTTGTGGCCTAAGTCTCTTCCCAGTCAGTTTATCTGCATCGCTTCAGGGCATGCATAATGAAGTTGGCGGGAATTGGGCTTCGTGATTTACAAGACCTAGCTTAAGATTTATTCTTAGTCTTGGATAAGATGTTCTAGGGCGGAAATTGGAGCCCCAGTTATATAATTTGAAGTGATGTTATCTGGAAATACGACTGCCGGTACATTCACTTCACCTAAGTTTACGCGTTCAAATGTTTACAGAATTTCAATGCCGGTTCTGTCTTTAGAATTTAAATACTATATTTTGATCTTAGAAAACATAAGAAATTGCATTTTAACTACATCGTCCCTTCATCATACATAGTAAGTGGAAATGTCATTTGATATCTTAAGATTAATGACAATGCCTGCTTTTTAGGGTTCCGTACCCAAAGGGCAACCAACGGAACCCTATTATTAAGCCTCCTGTCCGTCCGTCCGTCCGTCTGTCTATTAGCGGGCTGTATCTCATAAACCGTTATAGGTAGAGAGTTGAAATTTTCAGATTGTGTATTTTTATTGCCGCTATAACAACAAATAATGAAAATAAAGGTTTATGGTACGAAACCCTTCGTGTGCGAGTCCAACTCGCACTTGGCCGGTTTTTTGGGATTAGTGCAACATGTTTTCTTCTGCTACCCGTCTCTTTTTAAGATGAGACTATTGAATATATGTAAATAGTTTCAGACCAATTTCACAGGTCATAAAAAGTATGAACACACTTCATTTGCATAAGAACTGAAATACCTACCTAATTTATTTCCTATTTTACTTTTTACTTAATTCCTGTGTTGTCATATTTGACTCAACTGCCTCAGTGGTCGAATGGTTTAGGCGTTTGCCTTGTGATCTGGTGGTCGTGGGATCGATTCCCACGCGAAGCATACTTCGTAAAGTTGTTTCCAGTTTGGCTTGGACATTGCAGGCTTGAATCACCTGATTGTCTAATAAAAAGATGATCCCGTGCTTCGGAAGGCACATATAAGCCGGTGGTCCCTGCCGCCACATGGTGGTCGTCAAATAAACCATGTCAGAGGCCCTTGAGACGGTTGAGAAACTATGACACTAGAGTGTGTCAGTGTGTGGGGTCGTTAGACCTTAATGCTCACACGAGAAGAATATATCTCATTAGTAAATAAACTCGATATTCGTACATACCTATCTAAATATAGCATCGTTTATATACCACTGCTGTACATCATTCTAATGACCAATGTCCTATTGGTCAATGATCTACAGAACACAAAGGACGATCAAACCACCGACATAGTCCAGTCATTGTCACTCAACTGAAGCTAATTGTCGGGATTGTGTGTCTGTTAACTAGCTAATGAATAGATGAACATGTCTTGGATATAATGAATAGAATGGAGACAAAAGATTATATCAAGCGGTGAAATTCAGGAATGGTCCTAATCATATGCTCATAATACGAACTTTATGTGTTTAATCATGCGGGGAGTAAGCTCTGTATGTGGGGAACTCGGCGCTAAAGCGCGCTTCGAACGATCAATTCTTCAAAATCAAAAGTCATTTATTCAAATTAGCTGAGAGACAGCACTTTTAGAAGCCAGTTTTATATAAAAATGCGGAATTTCATTTTTTTTCTGCTATTGATAGGCACGCGTTTGACCACTGTCTCACCTGATGGTGCGATGATGTGGTCGAAGATGGAATACACTTGCCTAGAAGTAACCTATTCCCTCTTGACTTAAAGACTCCCAGGTTGTAGGTATCAAAAACACACAGACTCCGGCAGAGAATTCCACTCCTTAGCTGTACGCACTATGAATGTGTTCCCAAATCGTTTTGTGCGTGTGGGTGGGATATCCATCATGTACCACCGGTGGCGCATCGTCGTTTGTTTGGGGTCCGATGATGGAACAGGCTTGGCGGAATTAAATTGAACAATTCCGTCGCACATTCCCCAAAATGCAACCGGTAGAATACTGACAGGGTAGCAACTCGGTATCGATGCTAAAGACTTTGGAGCTTCGTCGCGACGAGCCTCTCATTGCCGATGATCCTCTTGGCACGTTTCTCAATTGACTCAAGGGCAATAAGCTGGTATCTTGCAGATCCATCCCAAAGATGAGAGCAGTACTCCATACACGACCGAACTTGTAAATATGTTCGAGGAAGGGCCTTAATGGTATTTGAGTATATTAGGATCTAGATATTCAACTGAGACCGAATAGACTGGCAACTGACTCCAACATAGTTGGTAAAAGGCTAGCCAGAAGACGGTATTTAAATAACTCGACGTAATTCATGCTAGTTTGAAATTCCCTGCAACTGTATTTACTGAAACTAAAAAACCGACCAAGTGCGAGTCGGACTCGCACATGATGGGTTCCGTACCATGAATCTTATAATTTTTTATTATAGTGGCAATAGAAATACACAATCTGTGAAAATTTTAACTGTTTACCTATTACGGTTCCTGAGATACAACCCGCTGACGCAGACGGACGGACGTACGGACAGCGGAGGCTTAGTAATAGGGTTCCATTGGTTACGCTTGGGTACGGAACCTTAATAACCTAGAAGTTTAAGTTCTAGCTATATAACAAACTACTTCACTAATTCATCCCACTTTAATCTTGCTGTAGCTTTTAGAGCTTTCCTTTTGATATCATGTATTCTGAAATTTCACTTATCTTGTTTCTGCTGTACGTTCTCAGCTTCCTTTCTTTATTCATCTCAGCTTTTGCTATAGTTTGGATTAGCCTGACGAAACAAAGTTTCTTGTTCTTCTTTCGAAGATATTTTAGTAAAGAGCTGTCCTTTACTACTACGTTTTGTTATTCTTTAGTACCTACCTGACTAATTTCCAGAATCACGATAGATTTCGATTGAAAGCGGCTTTCCGTATTCACTTCTGTTTTTAGAATTACTTGAATACGTCAATAAATGTAATTGGGTCTTAGAGTACCACAGCCATTCTAAAATCGAACAGCTATAGCTACCATCCACATCATATCATCATATCAGCCGAAAGACGTCCACTGCAGCGCATAGACCTCCCCCAAAGTGGGGTTGCCATAATCGCCACGCTTGGTGGGCGGGTTGGCGATCACAGTGTATAGTGTTGAATTTTACAGAGAAGACTGCTGCCCATTCTCTGGTGACACCCTTAGTTGCCTCTTACGACTCCCACAGAAATGATAGGATGATATTATTCTTTTACCTCAAAATACGGTACCAATCCACATTCACCTTTCTACCATCTACATTCCAGGCCAATTATCCCCTCTTTACTTGGTCTCCAATTTGAAGGGTGAGCACACAAGTATTCAAACTAGAGCTCATCGGTCGGACACGGAATGCAAGTGCCTTCGAAGCGAACATTCTGCGCGTGCCCCTCTCGGTTCATTAGGGAGCTCAGAACGTTTGGACATTGTCCAGTGTCAATAACGTACATACACACATATAGAGGCACATACCTACGTAAGACTAACAAACTGCTAATTAAGTTACTTTTTTTTTATTGATTTTGGTTTTAGATTTGGTTCTTGACCCCCAACTCGCCTAATGGTAAGCTATAAATGCGAACCTTATTACCTGTACACAACTCGAATGCAAAGGACGTCATTCTGTACTTAGTTATGATTATACAAAAATACGAATACAAATATAAAAATGTTTATTTCTTGACCAACTAGTTTACATCAGTTTATGATTGGAGCCTCCTTTTAAGCATGATAACGCCTGTGTTAGGAGACTCCGCTACTCCATAGCGTTGGCTGTTTGTACAACTTACAATTTTCTTTTTACAAGATTAAAAATAATAGCTAAATAATACACTTTTCTCGAGCGCGTGTTGCGTTTACATAAAGAACAATTTAAATGAATAATTTCGAACATGCTGGCTCGCTCGTGAATTGAGAAGAATGTTCTCAATTCAGTGTTACTGTCGGAGACGCTACTCTTATGGTGTCTCTTCAACGAAACAATACATAATCGCCAAAATATCTTTACATATTCACACACTGATATATCCTACATATTTCCTGCCACGTCTCACGTCGGTAACCTAACAGCGTAAGATAATGACACCATTACCAACACTCCGGGACAAATGGACGCTGTACCAACTTAATAATGCAAAGTGGCTGAGTGACGAACTTCACTGCGTGATGGGTGGCTATAGATAGCCGAGCTAGGATAAGATCTTAGCAGGGGTTTATTAGGTAGAAGAGAAGTGGTTTTGTGAATAGTGTCTTGCCTTTAAAGCTGTTTAGAAATATTTGTGTAGAGATACAAATATATCGCATCGAACTATCTAACTAATCACAGAAACCTCGGAGTAAAAGGTGTTCATAAAATATTTAAAAAACAAATGCTAACCAAATTAAGAACCTCCTCCTTTTATATAATATTATATCCGTAAACATCTATAGTCAGGATACCAAATACCTATATCGAACATAATCCGCTTTAGTGAAGAATAACTACAACTATGTTCGGAGCTCGTGGCTAGATAATAACAGCCGCACGGGTCAATCTTCAAGGTTAAGCAACGCTTGCCAAGGTTGGTCTGTGGATAGGTGACCATCTTAATATAGCGAGTTTCCTCCGTGCCTCGGAAAGCACGTTAAGCCGTTGGTCCCGGTTGTCATTTGTAGATCTTTGGCAGTGGTTACGGATAGTCAGAAGCCAGTTAATCTGACTCCAGTCTTGCCATGAAGTACCGAGTAACCCAGTTACTGGGTTGTAGAGGTCTTGTAGGCAGCCGCTCCGCGTAAAATACTGGTATTCAGCTAAATCCAGTTTGACTGGAAGCCGACCCCAATATAGTTGGGAAAAGGCTAGGCAGCTGAACTAAAACTATGTTAAAACAGTAAGGTAAATGCAAAAACTTAACTCAGAGTTGCAAACGGGCGGATTTCATCGTTTGTAAAGCTGATGGCGTTCAAGAACATAAACAATAACTATGATCAAAATCTAACTTCGCTTTTCATCTAATAAGCTTGCTGGTACGTTCAGAGATGCAGCCGCCTCGCGTCACGTAGTCAATAACGAACGGCTTCAAAGTTTTGCGACATCGTGGCAGCATCTACGTTTTTCATGAAACCATGTTCCTAGACAGTGGTGTCTGTTCTAGATCTTGTCTGGAAGTGGAGCAGATTTTGATCTTTTTTATTTTATTTTATTTGTAATGGGTTTGCTCTTGACTCTAGTCTATGTCAGAGATGACAGAGACAAAGTCTACGATGGAGCGAGCCTACCCAGAAGGAGCCTGTTCACTCTAACTTTGAAGAGATTAGGGTTGTAAGCTTTCGGAAACACAGACGCTGACAGAGAGTTCCACTCCTTTGCTGTGCGCATTATAAAAGACGTTTGAAAACGCTTAGTGCGAATTGGTAGAATAGCCACAAGGTAGGCATGGTAAGATGCAGTGCGTCTGGATGTCCGATGGTAGAAGGGGGCCGGTGGGATGAGGTCGTGGAGTTCTTGGGCACACTCACCGAAGTACAATCTGTAGAAGACCGACAAGCAGGCAACCTTACGGCGATGAGCCAAGCTATGTAGCTTGGCATCCACCAGTTTTACGTCGCCGATGAGCCTCTTAGCTCTGCGTTCCACCGAGTCAAGCGCGGCAATCTGATACTTAGCTGAGCCATCCCAAAGGTGGCTACAATACTCCATGCAGGATCGGACTTGCGCTTTAGATCTGCTGTAGAATGTTCGAATAGGGTTACATGGGTATTGCCATTTATTCTACGGGTAAGAATTAGGAAGTTTTTATTTATTTACTATCTTCTGTCAGCGGCTTCGCCTGTGTCATCATCATCATCATCTGCCTAGCCTTTTCCCAAGTATATTTTGGGGTCGGCTTCCTGTCGAACCGAATTTAGCTGAATACCAGTAATTTACGCGGAGCGGCTGGTTACCAGACCTCCACAACCCAGTAACTGGGTAACACGGTACTTGATGGCAAGACTGGAGTCAGATTAACTGGCTTCTGACAATCCGTAACGACTGCCGATATATCTACAAATGACAGCCGGGACCAACGGCTTAACGTGCTTTCCGAGGCACGAAGGAAACTCGCTATGTTAAGCGGCTTCGCCTGAGTAGAAGGCTGAATTTATCCCGACGGAAATATATAATTATGTGGTCCTAATCTAGGACATTTAGTTTTTTCGTTAAAAAAAAAACGTTGCTTCACTCCAGGAATTTCTCATGTATCGTGGGTTGTGCGCTGTGCGTTTACAAACATAAGGTCACTTACACAAACATCCAGACCCGAAACAACTAGATGTAAGCCATACAAATATTTGTTCCGTGCAGGAATCGAACCCGCGACACGCCGTGCAGCAGCCAATTACTCAACCACTGCGTAAGCCGTGCCTTCATCATGTGCCAAGATGCCAGTTCAAGCCTGGTACATGGTCAAGTTTCATCTAATTCTGTTCAGGCGTTAAGATGTTGAGAAGTAACATACAGACAGACATACTTACTTTCTTTCTTTCGCGTTTGATGTAATAAGCATTAAGCATGAAAGGAGAATTCAAAGCCATTATTTTATGTTTCCTGGGTCACGGAATTTGCTCGAAAAAGTCACTGCGACCCTTGAACACTAAGGGCAAAGGAACAAGAATGTGTTTTAGTCAGAGAGTCTGACCGTTCTGTTTCACCCAGAGCGGAAGGAGTTATTTGATGATTTCCCATCCTTAAAAAAAAGATATACTCGTATATCTAAACTAGTTGACCCGCGCAACTTCGTCTGCATTACAATTTTCATTACTGCTCCGCTTCCATTGGTCTTAGCGTGATAATATATTTTTCAAATCGGACCAGTAGTTCCTGAGATTAGCGCGTTCAAGTAAACAAACAAACAAACAAACAAACTCTTCAGCTTTATATATTAGTAAGTATAGATAGATGAAAAATGTGTCTGCTCGACAACGTTACCGACGTAATTTTATTTTACTAATGTTATTGAATCGACCAAATGATAGACATTGCCAATTTACTGTTTTTTATAACTAGTGTTCGCCTAGTAATAGAAATTCAAGAAGTTATAAGATAACTCTTCTGGAAGTGGGCCTAATCACAAGTTTTTAATACCTACTTGAAGACGAATAATAACCGTCTCTGTCGGAAGAATTTTCAGTACGTTAGGTTGGTACAAAGGCAAAATAAAGTGGTCGCATTTGTTTCTCTCTGAGTAATGTTTGTGTGGTGGTAGCATTGTCTTGCTTTTCCTTGGATGGTCATAAACACTTGGTAGTTTTCTCATTTTCATTTTTGTTTCAATTTTTTTGTTTCTAGTTAAGTATGTTTTATTTAATGTTTTTAGGGTTCCGTACTCAAAAGGTAACCAACAGAACCGTATTACTAAGCCTCCGCTGTTCGTCCGTCCGTCCATCCATCTGCCTATCAGCAGGCTGTACCTATCTCAAGAACCGTAATAGGTAGACAGTTGCAATTTTCAAAGGATATGTATTTCAGTTGCCGCTATTAAAAATTAAAGGAAGCTCCCATACCAGAAGCGTGTTTTTTTCGGTTTATGGTACGGAACCCTTCGTGTGAGAGCCCGACTCGCACTTGGCCGGATTTTTCGTTTAATGCTCTACGATTAGCAAGTGACATTGCTGACGGCCACGTAAAAGGAATCGAAGTTTTCAAGAAAATTGTAGTCCCATGAAAACTAAAAGTTTTTATAAAGTCACGAAACGAGAGTGACTGAAATATAAATAAACATAATATTCAGTTTCAAAAAAATCTGTTTTTTAGACTGGTAATTTTACAGGAAATACAAAGCAAACATATTACTGTGTTATCAGGATTCAGGGTTGCGGAATTTGTTCGAATGAGTCACCGCGGCCCTGAAACGCAAAGGACATTAGGAGGAACACGGATAGGGTTTAGTCAGTATGGGTCTGACACTCCCTTCTTTTGCTCCACCCAGAGCGGTAGGTCATTCGATGATGTCCTATCCTTTAAAAAAGTGGCCAAGTTTAAGTTTAAAAGTATAAAGATTATTAGCGGCAATAGAAATACACAATCTGTGAAAATTTCAATTGTCTACCTGTTACGGTTCTTGAGATAGAGCCCGCTGACAGACAGACGGACGTACGGACGGACGAACGGACGGACGGACGGACAGCGGAGGCTTAGTAATAGGGTTCCGTTGGTTAACCTTTGGGTACGGAACCCTAAAAAAGGTAGGTGTCAGGATTATGTAACAGTTAACAGTCTAGTTAAGAAAAGTTCCTGTCTTTTAAGTATTTTTCACACCATGTTCGAAAGCAAAAACTGGCTTAGTTTAAAAATTGTTTGTCTCTGTCATCTCTGACATAGACAAGAGTCAAGAGCAAATCCATTATAAATAAAAATAAAAAAAAATATTGTCGAATAACGGTTCGTAAAAAAATTGGGTGGGCAAGTGCAACAACGCCCACTCAACCTCGATTTGGTCTGCCGTCCGCCATTTTGCCAATATTTTACCAATAAACTAAGCCAGATTTCGATGTCGAACGTTGTTTGAAATGCCGAGATTGATACGCTTTTCCATCATTCAATCAACGTCAAAAACTTCGTAAATGGTTTATTTGCTGTAGTTTTAGGAAAAAACTTCCATCTACCTTCCTTTTTATCCGACTATGGCCAACAAGTGCGAGTCAGATTCTCACACAAAGGATTCCGTAGGGGAGCCCCCGTTCATTTTTTAATTAATTTGTATTTATATTATTTGTTGTTATAGCGGCAATAGAAATACACACTGTAAAAATTTCAACTGTCTACCTATTACGGTTCTTGAGATACAGCCCGCTGACAGACGGACGGACGGACAGCGGAGACTTAGTAATAGGAGTTTCTGTTTATCCTTTAGGTACGGATCCCTAAAAAGGAAGGGTTATGTTACTAAGCGGGGACGGTCGTCACTTAAGGCTGAAGGATTTTCGTTGAAACACATAATGCAAAAACCACTTGTCAAGCTTTCAAAGGTATTCAGTATCTCGGTACCTAGATCAAATGGTCGAGGACACCTGCCGCAAAAAGCTTTGTGATCCCGCATTTCTTTTGCGAGCGACGACGTGGATGTTTGCTCCGAAAGCGCGTAGCTCCTTTATTTTTTTAATTCTTTTTAAGGATTTAAAAAAAGAACGCTTCGTATATTTATTTTTATTTTAAGGCCTCCATATATAAGCAAGTCGCGCTAATGAGACGACGATGCGCCAGTAAAGTTTCATTAAATCGGTTTCAAGTTAGCGGTAGATATTGTTTTTAAAAAGTCGACAATGGAGACATTGCGGATCCAGGGGAAAGGGGCTAAGGGCCAAGGGGCTCAAGCCCTCCCTCCCACGACCAAGATTTTTTTGATAGTCTTACAATCTAACAAAGTCATTGAGGAATTTACGTTAAGTTATCCAAGCAGGCTTGATAAGCGTAAAACAAAATAAAATGTTATATATTTTTTCGTGTAAGTTTCTCCCAGCCCACCAGTCAAGTCAAGGTACCCTCTCCAAACAACAATCCTGGATCCGCCCCTGGTTATCTCACAAAAATCGCGAACATGTTAGGAGGAAACATGGGCGGCGAATCTTTGTATATAAAAAGTCATAATTCGAGGTTTGGCTCTCGACTGTTTTCTTCCACCTGGCGTTAATCCCGGCTATTGCCAGGGTCCGCCTTAATACTTAGCTTCCTCCACTTTGCCCGATCTTGAACATCCTTCTCAGTCAGGCTATTGGCTCTCATGTCGGATTTGACGACGTCCAGCCAGCGCTTGCGAGGGTGACCACGGGACCTAGCCCCAAGAACAGCCATATTCATGCATCTTCGACCAACGTACTCCATAGGGCGGCGCATGATGTGGCCATACCATCGCAGACGACACTCTTGCAGTTTTTCCCCCACGGCTCTCGACTGTTTTCTCCTCCAATATTATACCGATTTAAGAGATATTTCACAAACTGAATAAGAAGGATATTATACTGTGTCTCTATGTTTTCTTTTTTTTTCATTAATACTTGCCAAATTTGTACACTGGCTCTATTTACATCGATTTATCGGACAATTTTGAGCATTTTGTGAGGGTTCTAGTGCTTATACGGTTAATAAATCATCAAAAAAAAAAAAGAAAACTTACGGACACATTATATATCCTTCTTATACAGTTTGTGAAATAACTCTTAAATTGGTTCAATATTGGAGGAGAAAATGTCGAGAGACAAACCTCGAATCATGACTTTTTATATACAGAGTCTCGCCGCTCCCATTTCCTCTTAGAATTTGCTTAAAAAATTACTTAACACTGAAACTTCCACCTCTTATTGTACTCATACTCTCAAACCAAAATCCAAGGTACAGAAGTAGAGCTTACAAAGTTAAATTGGTTCTGCCGTAATTAAGAATGAACTTATGAGGCCAGCCTTGCCGGATTTAGGAACGGGCCGTAATAGCCTGTTGATGTCCCATTTATACCGAAGTCTTCACGAACTTGAGCCTTCAACATAATCTACCCTTGAGGAGTTACTTAGTATCGGTACTGGGAATTTCTTTGGTGCTTCAATTAATTTCGTGGGGCCAGGCCGGTTCCACGAAATTTCAAAATGTAACATGATCAAAAATCATTAAAATTCCAGACATTTTACCCTTTTATAACCTTTTAAGGGTTCCGTACTAACAGGATAAGCGACAAAACTTCGCCAACCGACCAAGGGTAACCACGAGCCTCCGCTGTCCCTAAGTCCCCCAGTTCGTCTATCTATCGGTTCAGTCCCATCTCTTCCCCTAAGCGTCTTTGAATGATTTATGGCAAAGGGGAAGAGATCAACGGTCTGTATGTCATCACATCGACTTTTTTAACGAAAATTACATAATATATCATCATCTGCCCAGCCTTTTCCCAACTATTGGGTTTGGGTTTGGGTTCGGCTTCCAGTCAAGCCGGATTCAACTGAATACCAGTATTTTACGAGGAGCGGCTGCCTACCAGACCTCCACAACACATTAACTGGGTAATACCCTTCCTGCGGCGAAGCGAGACGAGACGAGATCAAGCGCGGCGCATTCTACCCATCCTTGTCGGCTGCACGTGAGTCACTTTTTCCTGCCAACTGATCCCACCCACTGTGACCACAGTCTGTCTGTGAAGCGCCTGCCAAATAATATCAAGCAACGTGCACCTGCGTGTTATAATAATTCTGTCAGGAGCTTTATTTAAATCAACAATGATGAAACGGACTCCACCCGAAAACACCAATGAACCTCTCCCTCATCACAGCTCTGAGCCCGATTTAACAACACCAAAATCGGAGCAAACTGTTGATAAAATCACTTTCCGGCAAAAGCGCAAACACGACTCTGACCATTCTGCTGAGCTGAACTCTCTCCGTGAAGACATAATGTCTTCAATTTCTAACTTAAGAAAGGAACAAAGTGATAAGTTCTCAATGATGAAAACCAATCTGGACCAAATAAAAACCCAAAATTTAGAACTGCAATCTACGGTGGAATTCCTAAGTCATAAATATGACGATCTGCTGGTTAAACTGTCTCATTTAGAGAATGAAAGGAAATCTACGATCGGATATGTAAAATCTTTAGAGGATAAAGTGGAGACCTTGGAACGGAACGCCAAATCATATAGCCTAGAAATTCGCAATGTACCAAAACTTGCTAATGAGACAAAGGACGATTTTATTAACATTGTCAAAAATTTAGGAGGGGCAGTGAACACAGTTATACAGCCACATGAGATCCGTGATGTCTATCGTCTCAGCAGCATTAAAAACCCACAAACTAATGGGCCCATAACAGCAGAATTTGCGTCCACTTTGACTAGGGATAAATTCCTCGCAAATTCTAAGAAATTCAATCGTGAGAATAGGACCAACCGCCTCAACAGCTCTCATATTCAATTGCCAGGAAATACGCCCATATACATATCTGAGAGTCTCACCACAAAAGCCAAGTTGTTGTACTTCCAGGCAAGAGAGTTTTCGAAACAATATGCCTACGCCTACCACTGGACTTCACATGGCAAAGTTTATATTAAAAAGAAAGATGGCGCACCTGCTCGGAGAATAACTCAGGAGTCCGACTTTGAAGCTCTGAAAACTCAAGAAAAATGACTAGGGGCAACTATTAAACAAATAATTATTATAGTAGAGAAATATACGTCTTTTTGTTTACTTCTTCGAATTGAACACTTTTCTGTTTTTATCATAGTTCTAAGATCTATTCCTTCATTGATTATGTTCTTCTGCGTGCATTTATATAAATTAGAACTCACTAACTTAAACTTGAACACACATTTCACTCATTCATCACACAATGTAATTAACATCAATCACCAATCAAGATATAAATCATTTTATCACCATTACAACACAATTACTATAGTATTTCTCCCCGTTTCTTCCTTTTGCTACACTGCAGTCATTAGTCATATCTATCAGAACATTTTTCCTCCCTCAAATCTCAGTACCACGCACATGTCGCAAACTTTGTTATGTAAAATATAATTCGATAATATACAAAATAATATTAACAACATAGATTCGGTCTCTGTGTCGGACTCGTTCACTTGTGATTTGGATAGTTGCATTCCACTTAACTTTAATCCTACTCACTCACTTAAAGTGCTCAATCAAAACATAAGAAGTATAGCAAAAAATATGACAGGATTTCATACGATACTTGCAAGAACCAAAGTGGAGTGGGACATTATAACTTTGACCGAATGTTGGCTACCGAATTCACACTGCATCCCTGAGTTCCAAGGCTACAATTACTTTAAAACTGATAGAAATTTGACGCAAAATGAGGGTGTAGTCGTTTACGTTCACAAAAATATCTCAGTTTCTGTGGAAGAACCTCCAGTCTTGGAAGCTAACTGTCTACAAATTAAGGTGGACCAGAATACTATCTTACTGGCCATATATCGTCCACCAAGCTTTAGAGATATCACCAAGTTCCTTGACTCTTTGGACATTATCCTGCAGAACAACAAGCATTTCAAAAATATAATTATCACCGGTGACCTTAATATCAACATCCACGATAGATGTAATGATACATCAAAACATAGTTACCTTAATGTACTGGCCTCGCACGGTCTACTTCCCGCACACACTCTTCCCACACGACTTCAAGCATGTCTAGATCACTTTATGCTTAAGACATCTCTGCCTGCCTCGTCTTCAGTCGCCCACTCTGCACTTACTGACCATGAAACTGTCCTGCTATTTTTAGCTATGAAAATACCAAAAGCTAAGAAAAAGGCTACAATTATTCGCACCAATTATCATCAGTTGGATATAGAGTTAAGGCAACTTGACTTTGGACAGGTATATCAATCTCAAAATGCTCATGTGGCGGCAGATATAATGATTGGTCTTATTGGCCGGGTGCTTGAGACCAACACGGTATCTGTTAAAATCCCAAATAGGAAAAAAATTATAAGACCTTGGCTAACTCCTGGCCTCCTTCGATGTATCCGCCACAGAGACAACCTTCACAAAAAATGTAAAACGTCACCTAGTAACGAAATTTTGAGAATATCGTTTATTAGATATCGAAATTGCTGCAACAAGTTATTAAAAAAGACAAAAGAAGATTTTGATAAAGGCGAACTAAGTGCTGCTGGTAATAATTCCAAACAACTCTGGGCAGCCATAAACACGATATCAAACAGAACCAATAAAAAGAACAGCTCCTCTCAACTATTGATGACATCATCTTCACCACTCCAGTCTGTTAACTTAGTCAATCAATTCTTCGCTGAAATCGGGAAAAAATTAGCTGAAAACATAGTTAATAGGTCTAGTAATCATCATACGCACACTGTCAATAACGCAAACTCGCAATCCATGGCATTCTTACCAACGGATGAACAGGAGGTTTCTAAGCTGATAATGTCACTGCGCAATGAGTGTGCTGTAGGATGGGACAGAATATCGAGTGATCTCCTAAAGAAACACATTGATATATTTGTGCCACCTCTCACACACATCTGTAACCTTGCTCTTACCTTAGGTCAGTTTCCCAGGGCTTTTAAAAAATCAATTATACATCCTATCTTCAAGAGTGGGGACAGGAGCCGTGTTACGAACTTTAGACCCATAGCCGTACTTCCTGCTCTATCCAAGGTTCTTGAGAGGATCATGAACAATCGGCTTGTGGACTATTTGGAAAAAAATAAAATATTAGCACCCACACAATATGGATTTAGGTCAGGCAAATCCACTTCCGATGCAGTTCATGATCTGACAAACTATATTGTAACAAACTTGGATGGTGGGCAGAAAGTCCTGGGCTTCTTCCTAGATCTTGCCAAAGCTTTCGACACGGTTTCTGTTCCTATCCTTATCAGCAAGATGGAAAAATTGGGAATCAGAGATGTTCAACTCAAGCTCTTTGAGAATTATTTGAGTGAGCGTGTCCAGTGCGTCAAGATTGGTGAGGTCACCAGTGAGGAGGCTTCTGTCACCTATGGTGTGCCACAGGGCAGCGTTCTCGGCCCGACCCTCTTTCTCATCTATATCAACGACCTGTGTTTGCTCTCTCTCTCTAAAGGTAAAATAATAAGCTTTGCGGATGACACTGCCCTTTTATTCAGTGCAAATTCATGGCAAGAAGTATACACCCTTGCTCAGTCAGGTTTTAACACTGTGACGGATTGGTTGCATAATAATGTTCTCACACTAAACGCGGACAAAACGGTGTACGTTACATTTTCAATAAAAAACAACATGCAAGCCACATCAACGTTCTCTAAATACTCTATAGTAGCACATTCCTGTTCTGATCAAAATCGGCCTACATGCACCTGCACCCGCCTCCAGAGGACAAATAGTGTTAAATACTTGGGTATAATAATTGATAGAGCCTTAAATTTCCAAGACCATATCAACACATTGAGCAATCGGTTGCGTAAATTAATATATGTATTTAAGGCGATGAGACATGTGGCAGATGTAAAGCTTAAAAGACTGATTTACCTAGCGTTGGCTCAGTCTTTATTGATGTACTGCATATCGTCATGGGGTGGTGCACCTAAGTACACATTACTAGAACTAGAGCGAACGCAGAGGACAATACTAAAGGTGTTGCACTGCTTACCGTACCGATATCCTACAGTACTTTTATTTCAAGAGACCAAAATGCTAACTGTACGTCAGCTGTTCATACTCCAAACTGTCGTTAAACAACACGGACTACTTGTGTTTGACCCGGCTTTAACCCGTGGGAAAAGACGATTTAATCCCGTTGATCCTCACCGCAACCGGATGTCTACAATGTTTTCAAAGCGTTTCTTTTGCCGCCTTGGTGGCTTTCTCTACAATAAAATTAATAGAACACTATCTATTTATCATCTCACTAAAATTAAGTGCAAAATGAAAGTACGCTGCTGGCTCCAGGACCTTAACTATGATGACACGGAGAAACTACTTGCTGCTCCAGTATAACCTGCTTACCATCCCACATATAAATTATCCACATATGAATTACTACACAAAAATAAACAGGGGAAATATCATGATTATATTATATGTACAATCTTTAACACACACGTGCACACACACATGCGCACACACACACATACACACACACATATACACACACACCCACACCACAAAACGCTAATTAGTGTTCAAGTTATCTTGGAAATGTATTTTTTTTTTTTATTTATTTTAGTTTTGGTTAGTTCTTAAATTAAATTAATACTAATCTTTCATATATATTATCTCTAGAATCTAAAAATAATCTTACCGCACTCTGTTATTGAGCGAGTATATAAGTTCTGCTACAAATGATGTTTCCGATGGGTGGAGACCTGGTGTCCTGAAATACAGACTTTGCGGTCTAGTTTAGGCACCAGTCTCCCGCAGTATAAATTTCGATGTTATGTATTTGATGCTATATTTTATGTACCTTTCTTTATATTGTGGTGAGAAATAAATCGTTATTATTATTAATACGGTACTTCATGGCAAGACAGAAATCAGATTTACTGGCTTCTGACTATCCGTAACGACTGCCAAAGATCTACAAATGACAGCCGGGGCCAACGGCTTAACGTGCTTTCCGAGGCACGGAGGAAACTCGGTATGTTGAGATGGTCACCCTTCCACAGACCAACCTTGGCAAGTGTTGCTTAACCTTAAAGATCGACCCGTGCGTCTGTTATTATCTAGCCACGAGCTTCCAAAAAAAATTACATAATGTAGTGAGTAAGTATTTGAAAGAAAAAAGAAAGAAAGAAAGAAAAATGTTTATTTGGGACTCGCACAAAACAGACAGATTTAGATTTAATTAAAACTAACAGTATTACTAAGTCTATAAACATTTTAGTCTGTGCAACTAAAAAATAAAATTAAAGCTTTTCAGTACCGGAACCCTTTGTGTGCGAGTCCGACTCGCACTTGATCGGTTTTTAATCAAATGAACCCCGGAGGACGGATTTATTGACCCTACTTGATAATTTTATAACATCAATTCTTTGTTTGTTACTCAAACGACGACCAAAATAACTTACTTTTATTTCTTTAAAGCATTTTTCTTTCGACTTTTCTAATCAAATTATAATGGCAGGTTGAGCCATTGGCAAAAGTAAACTGCGAAGTTAGCTCAAGTTATAAAACTCATTTGTATTCGAGAAAACTTTCACCGCAGACAAATTAATTTAAATGTATGAAAACATGCTCGGAATATCTTAAATGTTGAGTAGTAGGATATACTGAACATACCCAGTTATAAAGCTGAAGTTAGACGGGTTGGACGACTCGTCGACTAGCGACAGTGGGTTCAGATGAACTACTGAAACTAATTGAATTAATGGCTGTTATCAAGCGGTCATGGAGTGAGAGATTGAATTTTAAACAGTGTCACATTCGCTTTATTTTGAAAAGTTTTAAACTGACCCCAAAAAAAAAAATCATACCTTCACATTTTATTTTCATGTATGAAAGTAAAATGTAGGAATTTATTTTCATAAAACTTTTTATAGAGAACTCCGATTTTGACAATTCATTTTTTTTTTGCATCGACTGTCAACTTAACGTGATTGTGACCAGTATCCTAAAGTTTTTGTGACTAGAATCGGCCTTCAGTTATGTTCTAAAATAATTTTCAATAACGTTAGACACTAATTATGAATGGCCTACCTGCTTACACTTGATTTCTAAGGGAAAATTGGCCCAATGTTAAAATCATACCTGCTAGGTTATCCGCTATCAGTCCCTACCCTTCACATGATGCTCACATTATACTGTCAAAACATTCACTGAATGAGTGAATGAATGTAAGCTTTGTTTCGCGAACAATACGCGGCTAATGTAACGAAAGTAATGCACGGTATTGTTCACTGAGTGAATGATAAATAAGTTTTGGGTAAAATGTGAATATGTAATTCATTATGAATGATGATTGATCTTTATCTAAAGCGTTTTGCTGACGCATTTTCGGTAGCGACAACAATGGGGTGTTAGTATTTTACTGTGAATTAATTTCACATTTAATTCCATTTACTGAATTTACTCATTTGTCGTTGAAAAGGTCGGTGCCATTGTTAAGCTGTGCGACAAGAAAGAAGAGTAATCATGTAGGTAAATGAATTATATAAAGTTAAACTTCAAAAGAAACTTTGACTTTTAATTTTGTTTCGATGTTTTCCTCAAAGCAGGTAGTAGTTACACCATCCTGCTTCATCTTGTTTTTTTTTACTAGTTTGTAGTGTCCCACTGCTGGGAAAAGGCCTCCCCCATATCCTTCCAGACATTATTGCTACCTCGATCCAGCTCTCGTCCTGATCACCTAGTTTAAATTGACGAAAAAGATTGACGTGTAAAAGTCAAACCACCAATAATTTGCAATATAAATATAATTTATCACTACGTTAGATTTCATTCGTTTCGAAAAAAAACAACTGCCCCCCAGCTATGAAGTGACCTGGGCCATTTATTTATACTTCTATATATATACTAATATATAAAGCTGAAGAGTTTGTTTGTTTGTTTGCTTGAACGCGCTAATCTCAGGAACTACTGGTCCGATTTGAAAAAATCTTTCAGTGTAGATAGCCCATTTATCGAAGAAGGCTATATAACATCACGCTAAGACCAATAGAAGCGGAGCAGACGAAATTGCGCGGGTCAACAAGTATTGCATAAAAAATATTACCTCCTTTATTTTTTTGTAAATTAGACATTGCAGAAATATCAATATTTTTTTCCGTTCAACTTATTCTAACCACCTTTTGCATTACTTTCCAGATTATTCGAAGAAAACGAGGACCTACTCCACCTATTCGAAAAATTCGGTGAGCTCAAGACAGCAGAGGCACAGATGAGCTCCGAAGAGTTGGCTGAACACGCCACGAAGGTCATGCAAACCCTGGACGAAGGCATCAAAGGACTGGGAGACATCGACGCCTTCTTCGCATACATCAGACATGTTGGGGCCACGCATCATCAGGTGCCAGGGTTCAAGGCTGAAAACTTTTGGGTGAGCTCAGAGACTTGTTTCACTATTTTCTCTTCTTTATCACGCTTAATGGAAAGCAATGTTGTGGATGGAGCACGTTTGTTTAGATATATGTGGATGGAGCACGTTTGTTTAGATATAACCTCATAAAGACCTGACTTAAAGACCTCCAGGTTTTACAACCACTACTACTACCTCTACAGGGTCGACGTGGTGATACTTTGAGGAAGTGTTTGTCCATCAGTGAATGTCATTCGGCTAACATAATGATGTCAAAAATCATTTATTCAAATAAGGCTGACAGGCAGAACTATTCAAATAAGGCTGACAGGCAGAACTATTCAAATAAGGCTGACAGGCAGAACTATTCAAATAAGGCTGACAGGCAGAACTATTCAAATAAGGCTGACAGGCAGAACTATTCAAATAAGGCTGACAGGCAGAACTATTCAAATAAGGCTGACAGGCAGAACTATTCAAATAAGGCTGACAGGCAGAACTATTCAAATAAGGCTGACAGGCAGAACTATTCAAATAAGGCTGACAGGCAGAACTATTCAAATAAGGCTGACAGGCAGAACTATTCAAATAAGGCTGACAGGCAGAACTATTCAAATAAGGCTGACAGGCAGAACTTTTTGAACGTCATTGTTCACAAATAGACAGCCCCCAAAACGCCCTCCCGTCACCATTTCCTAGTGTCGCAAGAAACTCCCCAGTAACACATCTATCTGTTGACGAAGAAAAACTCGCATTTATACACTAGTATGCAAAGTATTATTACAAAAGAAATTATATAACTTAGGTAACACGTAAAACCTAAAGTTAAAATATAAGCTAGCACACTCATGGTGAATACGTGTCTGGTCTTCTAAGTTATAAACTTATTAAACCGTGACATTATTTATACAATAAACTAAAGTGTGGGGGTAATAAATTCATTGCATTATGCAGATACCAAAAGAAACATCACACAAACACGATTGAAAGACGTTGATATAAAAGTTGGTCAACGATGGACCACGTTTATCTAGAAATACCTGAATCAGTCTTGAGACCTCAGGTTGTACCTCTACATGTAACTATACATTTAATGCACAATGTCCACACGACAATTATTAATTGTAACGAGTATTTATTCGCAAACAGCTACCTACGGCGTAACTTTCTATCGCAGAAAACACAGAAAACAAAATTGACAACGAATACAAATACGTGCTTACCTACCGCTAGCAATAAAATGAAAGACAAAATTGTGTTCTTCCAATATAATATAAACGCAATTCTTATACCATTAGTACCTGGCTCTCTGCCAACCTTGGAGGTAAAAGAGCATGAACGTTAAGCATCTCATAATTCCCGGATGAAAGGTTAACTGAAAGTACCTGAAACGCTCATAAAAGATCTACCTACGTGGCCTCTGCTGCCAGGTTTCATAAAAAGATGCAATATCGTTTTACTTTATAATTTATTTATGTTGTATAACGTATGTAGATGTCGTAGTCGATTTTGTCCAGTTGTAGGATTTTCTTTCGAATTATTAAATAATAAGGCGTTTTAGTTTGGTAATCATTTATCAATGTTTAAGAGTTCGATGACCATAGCAAAGATGTCCACTGCTGGAAATAGGCCTCTCTCGAACGGGGGGGGGGTTTGCCCATAATCGCCTCGCTTGGCGCCTCGGGTTGGCGATCGTAGTGTATAGTATTGCTTTTTACAAAGAACGCTGCTGCCCATTCTCTGGTGAGTCCGTTGTTGTGTGATTATTGTTGTGTTTTTAGACCTCCCGATCTAAAAAGGCCACTGCTGGAAATAGGCCTTTAGCTTTAGTTGTGTCGCTTTAGCTTTAATTGTGTCGGATTTCCGTCCCATCGAACTACGAGAATTAAGGAGAGTGTGCACCTCCGTTTCCACACACACTTGAGCAGTACTCGTATAATATCTCCTACATACTTAGCTAAGCCGGTGTGATTATCGGTAAAACTATTAGTTACCTACTGTAGCTTACACAGAAACACAATGAAACTTCAACTTAGAAAAAAAACCTCCACAGAGATAGTCTCCTAGGTACAGAAAATTGCAGAAAAGTTCAGTTTATCATGAAACAAATATTAATTAGTTAATTAATTAGAACGCGAGACCCTCAGTGAGAACTTAGTACAAGTAAAATACTTCAGACGAACGACTCGCGAAGAAATAATTGGAAAAGACTGAACGTGAGGATGTTTCTGTAATAAGTACTCTTACGTTGTCGATGCACTTAGGCACGGAACGGCGTTCAAGAACGGTGAAGTACGAGTGTCTATGAACTGCAAACATGATAAATAAAAATATTCTCTCTTTACTAAGGCTTTTTTTTGTTTTTTATTGTGACAAGCCCGCCACACACTCTCACTCACTGCAACTCTTGAAAGCCAGAATTAACAGTGGTAAACACCAAAAAAACACTGCGCCAATGAAGCCCGACGAGTCCCAGAGAAACAATTCAACTGTTTTGGATCCCGCAACGAAAAGTACAGCGGAGGAGTAGGAAAAATATATATATAATTTCCACTTCCCTACTTATCAAGCAGGAGACAGAATAGAGCTAGGGCCTAGGCCAATAGGCATCAAAGGACACATACAAACGAAACGTGAAGTATTTTTAAAATTTCATAGTTGACAGTGTATGTTAGTGTAGATACTCATACCAGTGTAAATAGTATTTAAATTAATATTTGTATGCCACCTACTGTGGCAGGACACGGAGACCCATCATTACCAATTGTTCCACTCTTTTTAACCTGTGTGCACAAATAAACGTATTTGATTTGATTTGTTAAAATTTATCTAGGGTCACAGGGAGTGCCAAAGAAATAGACATACATGCATACTCTCGAAAAACAATACCCTCCTTCTTGAGCAGTTGTTAGCTTGCTAGCTTGTCGGTTTTTTACCGGTTGCATTTTGGGGAATGTGCGACGGAATTGCATAATTTAATTCCGCCAAGCCCGTTCCATCATCGGACCACAAGACGAACGGCGATGCGCCATCGGTACATGGTGGACATCCCACCCATACGCACAAAACGTTTTGGGAACACATTCATAGTGCGTACAGCTAAGGAGTGGAATTCCCTGCCGGAGTCTGTGTTTCCTGATAGCTACAACCTGGGAGTCTTTAAATCAAGAGTGAATAGGTTATTTCTAGGCAGGCGTGCTCCATCTTCGACCACATCCTCGCTTACCATCAGGTGAGATAGCGGTCAAACGCCTGCCTATCATTAGTAAAAAAAAAAAAAAGCAGTCGGATAAAAAAGTCTAGTTTTCCTTTAACATAAAACTGTTTACATAACAAGAAACTTTTCTAGTAACACACAAATAAGATTTTACGCAGAAACACAATTTTCCCGTACCATATTCTAATAACCATTCTTTTTAACCTCCTTTGCCAAGTACCATTGAGTCTTCCCGAGTCGTTTCCTGCAAACATGTTATTTCAACATGGAAATGAAGCAGCACACGATTTAAAACTCACTCGAATTGCGTTCTGATGTTGGTAGTAGGGATGTAACGACATCCAGGGTTACGGAACGAGGGTTTCCAGGAAAACTCATGCCACCAGTTAGCGCCACTGAGGCGAGAGGTCTTTTTCGTAGGTCTCTCGTAAATCTTTGACACATGACGGGACGTTGACGTCAATTAAGTAATGTCCAAAAATATAAGCATTTTGACAGGTTCTCGGTTTGACGTCTCATTACTGCCATCTATAGTCTGCTTATTAATCTCAGTGACTAAACTGACAAGTGAAAATGGCAAACTGACATAGATTTCAATAGCATTCATTTGATAATTTCCCATCCAAAAAAAAGGTATGGTATCGGAGCTTCCGATATTGATATTACACCAACGGTTCCAACTCCAGAACCGACACTTCTTATTCGAAGTTTGAAGCTAGTTTGCTACTTTTATAGGAATTCATTCATTTGATTTAATTTGACTGTAATGGTAACATGGATAGGTATTTTAATTTTATAAAGCCCATGTTTTGTGGCCTTTTTATTTTTTAATTAAAGTGAAAGAAGCAGACTGAGTAATGTTTGTACTATTTTATTATATTAGGCCTACCCTTAACACATCTCTCTTCTACCACCACCTCCGACTCCGACTTTGATTCCGGTTCCGACAGACCAAGTTTCAAAACTCCGATGCGTTCCCGACTACGAAAATCCCAATTTGTTGTGCGGTTCAGTTTGCTCTACCAAAGTTGTGTTTCTTTTCAATAAAGATCCCGTTTTATTGAATGTGGGATTCTAGAGTTTATTTACTGAAATTCGGTTAAACGGTTTTCAATTATCGTTTCTTTTTTTTAGACTAAAGAGCTGATTTGTTTTAAATTTATAGCGTCTACGCATTTATATACTATACGGTTTTCTTTATGTCCTGCTGTTTGAGTACACGATCTTGTCATTACATATCGTCATGCCCTTATTTTATTTGAAGTTCGGGGCAGCATTTTTTCTTCTTCTGTACATCTCTGTTACTCTACCAGTGGAGTCTTTTAACCCAAAGGTTTACTGGTAGCTTACTTGTTGCACTAAATGCACCTACGGGGACACTGCAGACTATTTATTTTATTTTATTTATTTGGCTCACCAACAATTGAATACTCGTATACATGGATAACAAATAGGTACATGGGTTGAATCGAAAATGGGTTTAATCGGTGGACTTGATGTAAATGTTCCATGTTCCTCAAGTTAAAACGAAGTACAGAAAGAACTCGTACATGATAAGAGCTTGTCGTACTTTTAATATGGTGTGTCAGGAGGTCGAGCGAGATTTGTTTAATAGCAGTGTTAAAAAAGTTAAAATAATTTTGATAATTTCTTTGGTACTTGATCACTGTTTTGTTTTTGTTGTTGTTTTTAGAGCGTGGAATGAGCGCATTTGCGTGAGTCCTGCTGGCTGTTTTCGTGAAATTGTTCTTGTTATTAACATAACTTGTAAGTGCAAGCTTGTAAAGGGCTATTTTTTACATATTTTTAAGCTGCTGTTTCCTAAAATTAATAAAAATAAAAGAAATGTACATACTTCACATAAAGTTTATATAAATATTTGACTGGAAAAAGGTGATCACTACACCTCAGTAGTTACTCCTTTTTCCAGTCAAAACACAACAAACATAATCCATAGCTTATTTCATCATCCCCTACTCTTATCTCCAAACATTTCATGAAGAAATTTCCCCATTTTTCACACCATATTTACATACAAGACACCAACACATTCGGTCTAAGTGAGGGGCTCCAAACTTCACCGTAGCATGCATTAGAGACGCTCGAACACTTGCGAAACTATCCCTAAGTGTTCGCGAGCGGTGCATCTGCTGGTAAAATGTCTAACATGATATAATAACGGAGATACTTTAGTTTTGATTAGTATGTACTTATGTAGATAGGGTAAGCTAGTGCTTTTGCCCGCGATTTCGTAAGCGCATATCCCGTTTTTTCCCGTTCCCGTGAGGATTTTGGGAAATCCTCTCTTAGTGCTCCCCTTCGTGCCAAATTTTAACTTTAGTCAATAACGGAAGAATTTTATATAATAGGATAAATGGGTGTGGGTATAAAATAGTGGATGTGTTTTGTGTGGATGTAGATTCTAGACGAACATTATCTGATCAGGGTCGACACCCACAACAGATAAAAAGAGGCTGTAGCCGACCGTAGCCATTCATAAGCGTATTTTCTTGAAACAAGCATTACTGTACTCCTATAGCCTGCCACCCTCTTACATGAACTCATCTGATCATTTCAGCCAATTGCCGTCCCTTGCTGAACGTAAGCCCCCCCAAAAGAGCGCCAACCATCCCGGTCTTGAGCAGTCCGCATCCATCCGCTGCCAGCCACCTCCCTTAAATCATCGATCCATCGTGCCGCAGGGTGTCCCACACTACGTTTCCCATATGCGGTCTCCACTGTAACACATGTCTGCTCCATTGACCGTCTGTCCGGCTACAGACATGGCTGGCCCATTTCCACTCCAGCATGCTGATTCTTGATTCTACGCAATGTCGGTGACTTTAATTCTCTGGCGAATAAATTCGTTGCGAATTGTATCCACCAGAGAAACACCCAGCATTGCTCTCTCCATTGCACACTGAGCCTTGAACACACCTAGATATAACAATATACTACCCCCACATCGGACGCACAGAAATTATTGATCGTTGTTTCGTTATTAGTAGATAGGAGGACGCAGCTGCTCTTCCTGACTAATACATTAATGTGTCTTATCTTGTAAGACCCTATTAGATGAGAAACCACAAAGAAATTAATCTAGACTAACTTTTGCCTGCTGCTATGGGTGAAGCAGCAGGCAAAAGTTAGTGACATCGAAAAATATCCTGTAGCAACAAACTACCGGGATTAAAGGATGAAAGGAGGAAAGGCATGGGTTTGACCACTATCTCACCTGATGGAGCACGCTTGCCTAGAAGTAACCTATTTACTCTTGACTTAAAGACTCCCCGGTTGAAGTTATCAGGAACACAGTCTCCGGCAGGGAATTCCACTCCTTAGTTGTACGCACTATGAATGCGTTCCCAAAACGTTTTGTGCGCGTGGGTGGGATGTCCACCATGTACCGGTGGCGCATCACCGTTCGTCTTATGGTCCGATGATGGAACGGGTTTGGCGGAATTAAATGAGACTTTCATATTTATAACATTAGTAAGATCTTTGTTTCGATAAAAAAACTGGCCAAGTTTTCGACTGACCTGTCTCATCACTGATAGCGAATCATCTTAACATGCATTTCTTCAATCTCTAATCACCGCTATGTTAACTTAACCTTGGGACTTAAAAACAACCGGTTTCATGCGAGTGTGATATAAGTACACTTCTGCCTCACCCAGCGGGTGTACAAGCGTGAAGTTATGTCACAAAAAGAGAAAGTTGGTAGATATCAAAACCACGTCTTACAGGCTGCGGACACGAACTCAGCGGCGCGACGGCCGGCGCAGGCAGTTACATTATACTGTTATACATCTCTGCATTTGAACGCGCCGCTTCAGCGCTGGTCGTGTCAAATGCAGAGAATATGTATAATGTAACTGCCCGCGCCGCCCACCGCGCCGCTGAGTTCATGTCCGCGACTTAAAAGGTTACATGATCACAGATTATTTGTTGATAACAAACAGCTTCCTTATCGGTTGATTGCCTTTCACACGAGGCCCACCGATTAGGCCTTTCTCGCCAAACACACCGACCGATGTGATTTGTGGAGCTTTGTTATTCAAACAGCCCTAAATCAATGCTTTCCTTCCTCGAATCAAAATAATATATCTTTCCACTTCCGTTATAATAAGGAATGAGGAAAAAACTGACAAAATGGTAATCATACTAGCATAATCCCTTTCCTTTTGTTTTACTTTTGATGTACAATAAATAAATATTGAATGTTCCGTTTCGCTAAACTATTTTTGATGAAAAAATATTCAAATGGCTACTTTTCTATACAGTTGTAAACGAGATACTAAAACAAAGGTACATCATTCGATTCGTTACTGTCAGCAAAAAACATAAGCCTCCTTCTGGCACAGTCGGGTAAAATGGGGTTAGATTCCTAAAGCAAATATCTGCGGTTCCGCAGTCCAGTGTACGGGCTAGCAATGTGCTACCGAAACATCATTTGGTCAAGCGCAAACTTTTTAATTTTTTTGCAATCCGTTCAACAGTTTACCTAAAATTCCACGAGCATTTGGAACTGGAACCGTACCATAGGATAGGTACTTAAATAAGTACCTCACCAAAAAATAATTTAAATTATTTGCTTTTTTCTTTTTTCAGAAAATCGAACAGCCATTCCTGCAAGCTGCCCAAACGACTCTCGGCGAAAGATATACTCCGAACATAGAAACGATATACAAGAAGACCATCAAGTTTATCTTGGAGAACCTGGTGAAGGGCTACGAGGACGCGAAGGTGGAAAACGGGAAGGCGCAATCTTGACAGGAGAACCCTTGAGACTTGTATTTTAGTTTAATTTAAACATGGTTACCTTTAGTAGGTTTTGGAAGTTAGAGTTAAGATTTGGCCAAGATCTTTTAAGTTTGTAAGTATTCATCGCTGTCATCTCCTGAGGCTTTAGACAAATTGCGATTCTATTAGCGCATTAATTTCCAAACTGGAAAAGTATTTACATTTTTACAGCGTTTATCAATCCCATACATTTTTAACGTTTTGACAATCGCTTTCGTCATGCCACTTATAGAACGTCACTAGACTAGAGCCTCAGGGTACCTATTATGTCATCTTGAAACCATCATGATAACGGTGTGGGAGGGAATAGAGCCTCAGAGCATTATTTATTTGGCGTTTAATCAGCCTTTATCTCTCTAGAGAGTTTCATGGCCAATGTTTCAGATGGTATTGAACTGTTTTTTTTTTAGATTTTAATGTTGTGTTATTAAAGATATTAACATTTATGAGTATCTTCACGTTTAATACATTGTCATGTAAAAGCTTCTTCTTCGAAATGCCTTATCCATTATTTTATCATCTCAGCATTTATATGTACTTTCTATCCTTCAGGTGCTTTAGGTGGTTCATAGGAGCTTTTTAGATCATCTTTCATGCGGTCTCATCCTTTCCCCAACTATATTTGGTCGGCTTCCAGTCAAACCGGTTTCAGCTAAATACCAGTATTTTACGTGGAGCGGCTGCCTATCAGACCTCCACAACCCATTAACTGGGTACTTCATGGCAAGACTGGAGTCAGATTTTCTGGCTCCTGACCATCCATAACGACTGCCAAAGATCTACAAGTGAAAGCCCCCAATGACTTAACTTGCTTTCCAAGGCACGCAAGAGTCTCGGTATATTAAGATAACTTAACCTTGAAAGTCGACCCGTGCAGCTTTTAATCCATAGCCACGAGTTCCTCGAGCTTTCAGACGATCAATTTTTACCCGAATCTTATTTAAACAGTCGTAGTTTTTAAATATTGCCTAACCGAACCTCATCATAATATTTCTAAATTCGCATCAAATCACGAAAACATCATATCATTCTTCCCTCGTCTTTCATACATAATATTAGCCATCATTTCAATAGTCACCTTTTTTCTCACTATTCCATCGTTCACACACAACATTTATTAATAACTCATAACTCATCATCAACATAATCCTCATTTATTTTAATTATTATTATTTTTACGTCTTCAGGCGCGTTGAGCACTTTTTGGGTGAACAAAAATCATGGACTTCGCGTCATCGTCACCGAACGCTTTCCATAAGCTATGTTTCCTGTGTACATATGTGTACTTTTTGAGTGAACAAAAAGCGTGAAACTCGCGTCATTGTCACCGAACGCTTTCCATAAGCTATGTTTCCTATGTATATATACACATATATACATAGGAAACATAGCTTATGGAAAGCGCGAAATTCATGATTTTTGTTCACCCAAAAAGTACACACTTTTTGGGTGAACAAAAATCATGAATTTCGCGTCATCGTCACCGAACGCTTTCCATAAGCTATGTTTCCTGTGTACATAATTATGTGTACTTTTTGAGTGAACAAAAAGCGTGAAACTCGCGTCATTGTCACCGAACGCTTTCCATAAGCTATGTTTCCTATGTATATATGTGTACTTTTTGGGTGAACAAAAATCATGAATTTCGCGTCATCGTCACCGAACGCTTTCCATAAGCTATGTTTCCTGTGTATATATGTGTACTTTTTGGGTGAACAAAAAATCATGCATTTCGCGTCATCGTCACCGAACGCTTTCCATAAGCTATGTTTCCTGTGTACATATGTGTACTTTTTGAGTGAACAAAAAGCGTGAAACTCGCGTCATTGTCACCGAACGCTTTCCATAAGCTATGTTTCCTATGTATATATGTGTACTTTTTGGGTGAACAAAAATCATGAATTTCGCGTCATCGTCACCGAACGCTTTCCATAAGCTATGTTTCCTGTGTACATATGTGTACTTTTTGAGTGAACAAAAAGCGTGAAACTCGCGTCATTGTCACCGCATGCTTTCCATGAGCACAATTCACAATTTACTTTGTTTTCACTCCTATCGGCAGTCCCCAAAGAATGCCCTGATTATTTTTTTACACTCGCTCTGGGTGAGCATCGTGGTTGGGACGGTAAAATAAAATGTTGTTATTATTATTTAAATGATTTACTTACCAACATAGTTTAGCTCCTGCTTTTACTCAAATAAATAATAATAATTTACTAGAATCCAAATACTTACATATGTGTCTAGATTCTAGTAAATTGATTACTCAAATTACATTAATTACTCTCCCAGATCACTGCCATTTCAAACTAACAATATTATCCAAGTAACTTTTACAAACTTTAGATGAGTTTTTCTAAAACGATTTTCATCATATTTTCACTAAGCATTGAAGTTATTTAATTCACTTTTATCAAAACTAAACTTAGGACCCCTGCCAAGAGCTAAAATGAACTTTCGCCAAGTTTTAGCTCTAACTATATCAGACGAGGAATTACTTAAGTTTATTTTTTTGCTTGTAAAATTTGTTTTCATTGTACAGATTGGCAAAAAAGGCTAGGAAGTAAACAAAACAAAACTGGTTTTGAAATAAGCAGCAGTTTTCTATTCTTGCAGTTTGTGAAACTTGAATCACGTTTTCTATTCTTGCAGAATGTAAAACTTGAATCACATTTTCTATTCTTGCAGTATGTGAAACTTGAATCACGTATTCTATTCTTGCAGTATGGGAAACTGGAATCACGTTTGCTATTCTTGCAGAATGTGAAACTTGAATCACAGTTTCTATTCTTGCAGTATGTGAAACTTGAATCACGTATTCTATTCTTGCAGTATGTGAAACTGGAATCACGTTTGCTATTCTTGCAGAATGTGAAACTTGAATCACATTTTCTATTCTTGCAGTATGTGAAACTTGAATCACGTTTTCTATTCTTGCAGGAAGTGAAACCTTAATCAGATTTTCTTTTAGTCGTGTGATCCTATGATATGTGATCGCCATTGATTCTATACTTTTTGCTAAGGTATAATTTAGTTCGTAAGTTATACATAGCATCACACCTGCTATATCCTAAGGGATAGGTAGACGTATACCCAATAAGTAATTAAGTTATTATTTGGAAAAATATCAGTAGGTATTTATTTAGGTACAGTAACTGTTTTCTTAATGTCCTTCGCCAATCATTGCATTTCCGAATACAAACGAATTTCCTCCTATTTTTTAAATAAATAATAACATTAAGTTAAAAGAGTATCTTCTTTAAACTTCCAAGTTTATTGAGAGCTTCCAAGTACAAAGGACAACTGATAGAAATCCGATGACTGACGAAACACGAAGTTTGCCGAAGGAAAATACTTGTACTGTACTTCAGTAGGTACTTTTAACTTTAAAATCTCTCAAATCAAGATTAACGAGTATTTAACATTCATCAATAATACGAATCCCCAAACTGAAGAATACCATTAAAATACAGGCATGCTTTATTTTCGAATTCATTCGAATTTTCAAACAGAATTTCTTTTATAAGATTTTCAGAAGCACGGAATGTCTTTGATTTATTCACTGCAAACATTCAATATGAATTTATGATTCCGTCTCTGGACGTCGATTCGAATCATGAGGTCAGGGGAAATCTGAACGTGCAGTTCGAGTTGGCGTCTCTTTACTCGAAATGCATGTGAATTTCCAACGTTCGTACAAATATGTTTTGAGGTATTTAAGATGAAATATTACATTGAGTATGGATAATTTTATGTTCACCTAAGATGATTTTTTTTAAGTAAACGTTCAATATGTTCAATTTGTAAAACTGCATACCTAAGTTTTTAGTGTAAAAGTATTTGGTTTTTCAGGGTATTTTTAACGTCATGGGTCATTTTATTTAGTTTGAACAATAACTTTTATTTTATTTTATAAAATTTTACCGAAGAACTTTGTATTCATTAAATAGGTATTGGTGAATAAATATTGTTGTCATAGCTAAGGCATTTAATTTAGTCGCTTCAGTAGCACAAATTTTGTACAGCATTTGATAAGCAGTCGTTAACCTTGATACTTATGGTGTGGTGATGTGCAATAGCGATCATTGCCCTATATACATTTATTGACTTTCTTATTATTAAAAACAGCAATAAGAATAAAGCTGTCCTGAATGGACTTTTATCGTCATTATCATCTGCCTAGCCTTTTCCCAATTATATTGGGGTCGGCTTCCAGTCAAGCTGGATTTAGCTGAATACCAGTATTTTACGAGGAGCGGCTGTCTACCAGACCTCCTCAACCCATTACCTGGGTAACACGGTACTTCATGACAAGACTGGAGTCAAATTTACTGGCTTTTGACTATCCGTAACGACTGTCAAAGATCTACAAATGACAGCCGGGACCAACGGCTAAACGTGCTTTCCGAGGCACGGAGGAAACTCGGTATGTTAAAATGGTCACCCATCCACAGACCAACCTTGTCAAGCGTTGCTGAATCGACTTTAATCGTGATCCTTCATATTCTCTAGAAATGAAAAAAGGTTCATAATGTCATTTACTATTCTGTTTCGTATTGATACTCGTACAACGACCAAACTAAAATATTTTTAACCAACTTTGTTAAACGAGGAGTTTGTTATCCTATGTACAAACTTTGAAGATATATAAGTTTCAGTTTTAGCGTGTAGGTACTATGTTTTTTAATATTAACTGCGAATTTTTATTTTATGTATGTGTTGCATGGACAGTCGCCAAACAAATGTTTTTTCTTTCTTTCAAGGTTAGTTTTTAATAAATTTAAAAATTACTTTTTCTAGCTACTTATCTTTGTAGTTATATTTGTTTGCTATGCAAAACATCTTTACATAAGTAATAAAGTATTATTTAAAACTATGTATGGTATTAACTTGATAGAATTATGACATAAGAGCGTTTACTCCTCACGGTGTTTCATACAAACTTCCAAGTCCTTATCCTTATTCATGGAAATAAAAAAACTGATTTTAATTAAACTGTGTATATACGCGAGATATCAGGCTCTAGACAAAATGCCATTCTGACAACGAATGCTAGAGTCGAAATGCCACAATATAAAGGATTGATCGCGTGACATTTCGTCTTGACAATCGCCTTCGTCACGTTACCGCAGACAGAATGTGTCTTGTCTAAAGGGCCTAGCGGGTCTAAAAATGGGACTTTAGGTAACAACAACAACAAATATAATTTTCATCTTTATCGCTAAAGTATTAGGTTCAAGGTTGATTGGGAAAATTTAACAATAGGCCTTTTCAGGGTTTCGTACCTGAAGGATAACTAACGGAACCATTTACTAAGCCTACGCTGTCCGTCCGTCCGTCTGTTTGTATCTCAAGAATCGTAATAGGTATAGAGCTAAAATTTTCACAGATTGTGTATTTCTATTGCCGCTATAACAAAAAATATGGTTTACGGTACGGAACCCTTCGTGTGCGAGTCCGACTCGCACTTGGCCGGTTTTTATACCCGCTGATGTAAATAGTAAGTTGAGAACATTTTTTAAAGGATTTTAAGTTTTCTATAGAAAGTGAAAAATCACTCTATCTTTCCCCTGAACCGTTTTTCAGAAGAATAAGGAGTTGAAATTTTGTATGAAAAACCCTGAGGAGTAAAGGCTCTTAATTTTAATAAAAAATGTACTGTACACGTAAATTTCTTATTTAGTTTCTTATTCTATGTTATTTTATACTTTAATAGTAATAAAATTGTTTATCAAAGGCAGTTTCGTAGTTATTTTCACTGTCTTTGAAGAAATATATTATAAGGTAAGTTTATTTGTTACTGTTATTTGAAATCATGGATGATAAAGAATTCTGGTCATAATATTTTTTATTGAATGTTATAACTTTAGTTATCAATATAAATATAGTTTTATTTATCACATTTTCTTGCGTATGACTTTTTCTTGTTCTAACCCTGATGTTCCTGTGCCAACTTCATCTTGATTCTTTCCGCAATAGTAACAATGTCTTTGTGACCAACATTTCTTTGTTCAGTCTGCGGACACCACTCGGTCACCGTCTTACCCCACCTATCATGGCCGCACCTCTCCAGGTGTCCTGCCCAGCTCCATTTGTGTGCTATAATAGGAACGTTTTCCAATGCCGGACAGCTTCGCACTTCGATTTGCGGAACAGAGACTAAATTTCCGCACACCTCCATTGTAAAGGGAGCATCCTCCGACCAGATTGTTGTGCCTGGCGGGCTACTGCCCGATAGTTAATATTGGGGCTGATGTACCTATATGTTTAAATCGCACGGGAAACTTTGCTTGCGCGATGCCGGATTTGGATGTAGTAGTTCGCTGCTAGTTGGATAAAAGGCGTCGCGGTTCTTTTTGTTGCGATGTAGATTTGCTCCGTAGGTTTTTCTTGGGGCGGCATTGATGGAAATACAGTAGGAACTTTTTAGAAATCACCTAGTTTAATAGACAGGCGAGTTCACGTCCAGCGTTCTACCCTAGACACATGCCAAGCGTGAAACGCTCCATGGTTCTCTGTGCAGTTTTCAGCCTATACACAAGTAAATATCGGTATTTCCCAAGCAGCCTTTTGACCTCGCATAAACGTAATCTACATATAACAGTGTATAAATCTACATATAATCTGCCAGCTAATTCCGAAATGCGGCATCAAAAGCCTTTGTTTCACTGTTACAAGCGTGGTAGGAAATCTCCAGCGGTGCTTAGCAAACCTTGAGAATGCTTTTGAACGGTGACTGATTCCACATCAAAGATGCGTAGATACGTATATTTGATTTCAGTAAAGAATCCCGTTGTATGCGGTCGTGGATTAAAGCTTAGCAGAATAAGCCGATAATATTCCCACTACTGAAACATAAGTCTCCTCTCTGTAAGTATGATATCTATACATATAATAAAATCGTAAACCAACCGTGTCTGTACATTGAATATTTTTGCATAAAAATTACATAGAAAAGTTAGGAAAAAGATACAAAACACAAATATGCTATTTTTGAAATTTTTGTCTGTTTGTCTGTTTGTCTGTGCGTTTGAGGCAGCATCACGCATAAACTACAGATTGGGTTACAAATCTAGGTACTTAAAAATATTAAGTGATAATCCGAGTAACATTTAGCGTTTATTTCATCAAAATCGACCCACAAAATAAAAAGATATTGAATTTTTAAGTTTAGGAAGAAACTTCATCGAGCGCTAAAATAGGTAGTTTTCATTGAGTCTCCAGAGACTTGCAATGCCATCTATTGAGAATAATAGTAGTAACAAATGTGTGAAACGAACTTCAAAACATATTGTTGAGTTATTTGCTAAACTCTTAATATTATGTAGCAAGCAAAAGAAAAGTGAACATGTTATTATCATAATATTATTATTTATCGTAACATGTGGGCTCCTAAGTTCAAACTCATTTTTGTCAGTTTAACTACATTGTCAATGATGGCGATGTACTAATGACGCGTTTTTCTGAATCGCGGTGTTAAGATTCTCCTCAGGAATATGACCTCAGCTCATGGCATAAGAGTTTTATTGAAGTTGTTATCCCACGAGTCGAGCAAGGTTAAGCTACGCTTGCCGAGGTTGGTCTGATGGATGGGTGACCAAGACCATTTTTAAATTTAAACATCTGTTTCTGAGACTCCGAGATTTTAGGTGTGCCTTGAATATAACAGTGAACCAGTCACAAGGGTCGATCTTCAAGGTTAAGCAACACTTGCCGAGGTCGGTCTGGATGGGTGACCATTTAAACATACACACTGGTCGATTGACACTCGAATATAATTATGTGGATGGATGGAGAAGGAGAGGAAGGCCGAAGAAAAGATGGATGGATTGTATGAGGAGCGATATGAAAGAGAATATGGGAGTGAGTGATAGCGTGATAACTGATAGGACAGAATGGAAGAAAAACATGGGATAAGTGCAGGAAGATGATGACGACGGGTCCATCAACCCGTGTGACAGCTACGAGCTCCTCATTCAATCAGTCTCCTCAATCAGTACCTACTAAATATCTTTAAAAAAAATCGATTATACCTACACAATAAATAGATTCTATGAAACCGGTTAAACTGTAATTCTAATACATAAAATACGCCTCTACTGAGTGATTGCCAGAAATGCCTTGCCAGACAACGCACCGCCGAAACTACTGGTCGTAGAACGCTGCAATTTGGCATGTAGGTTCCTTAGGGAGTGAAGGCGAGAACTAAGAGAGAATTTCCCGAAATTCTTACAGGAATGGGAAAAAACGGTATATGCGCGTACGAAGTCGCGGGCAAAAGCTAGTCTATACTAAAATATAAGTTACTCACGGGATATTAGCTTGATAGAAATCAAGTGCAAAAATGTACCAGGGATCCTGGACTACTACAGGACGGAATCACACAAAAAAGAGGTAAGTACAGACTACTTCTTTCGTACCCTTTTTCTTTCTACTTTTTTCTTCTAGGAAAGGAAATTTTAAACCAATTATGCTTATACTATGCTGATAGGTATCAGAAAGTTTAACATTATATATTTCGACTCCAAGCACAACTGCAGAAGTATTTAGCACCATAATTCTAGCAGCCTGTCGACCACTATTAATAAAGTTTAGGCTCCAAGCATTAAACAACAGTTGCATAACAGATAGAATAGATAAATCCTGGCCACACGGCACACTTGCGCATTCCGGATACTGCGAGGACACCTCTGGTGGAACTTGGGAAATGAAATTGTTAAATTGTGGTGTGTGGGTACAAGTTAACAGCGGTAAAATAAAGGCACTTTCTCAATGAATTTAGAAAAAGCTTTAAGTAGTTTGTTTAAACTTATAAAGATCTTTATTGGCACCAGTAGACTAAATGAATAAGGTACAAATTTTGCACAGCTTAAATTTGATCTTGTCAAACAAAGTGACAGTCTACTCCGTTACTAAAGCAAAACTATTAAATTTCATTTTCCTAATATTACGGCAACGAACAAAAATAAAGTTTTGGTCAAGATTAACATGAAATGTAATTAATGTTATTTAGAAAATGGCACGGTAAGTTTAGTATAAAATTAGCAGTTAATTACTGCGGCAAAATGTAATAAAATTCATAAACCTCACTACATTGTATTGTATTCCGTGCCAAGAGATAGGCCATCTATGCCAAACGGTCTCCTAAAAGGGTTGTGACATAGGGGCAGATGGCCAACTAAGATAGTCGTTTGGCAACAAACAATGGAGATAGCAGAAACGTGTTGAAGTCGAACATAGAACATAAGGCACTTACAAAATACCTGACAGGCCATTCTCGTCTTTTAAGAGCATTTACAGTTGTATCATAGCTGAAATCTGCCAGAACACCAGTAGTATTAATTTGTTTCGTCAAATTTCAAGTTCATAGGTCAATGGGAAGTTTAAAAATGTTACGGAACATTTTGTAAAAAAAGCTGACCTTGGTGCCTTCTCATTCATTTGCATTCCATTATTTGTAAAAAAAAAAAAACTATTTATCTATAGAACAATACCCCATTCGATCTATTTTTGTTACCTATATGTACTCCCTTAAAAACATTTTAAAATATTTTTTGATAATTTGTATGGCTTTGGGTCAACAAGATGCTTATTCTGTAATACATTGAAGACTGTAACTAAAATTGTTTGACTATAAACGGAGTGTGACGACGGCAAGACAGACGCGTGAGTGAGAGCAACCATTCCGGTACAGAATAAATTAAATTCATCTTAAGGTGAAAGCGCCAGGGTAGCCCGCGAAATTAAAATATCTTTATGTTTTTTGCAATTTTCCGGTCAGTGTGAAGCTGTATGTTGAACAAAATACGATTCACGGCTGTAACACGTATTTATCTAAAGAATTATAACCATTTTAATCATCAATATAGCCCTCTAAGTTCATAAAGACCTACTGAATGGTTATTTTATGGAAAATATTTTTTTATAGTCGTAGCTTGAGTAAGTGGTGACTAGCGATGGATTCAAATTATCTCTAATAATAATTTCAACTATACAACTAGAGTTCTAGACTGAATGTCAAGAACTCTAACAGACTGATTTAAAGGAAACAAAGGAAACTTAATGAGATAAAGAGCGGTCACAGTAAAACAATCTCGTTCCTCTGTGACTCTGGTTCTAAGAACAACTACTATTAAGTTTGTGCTGTATGATATATTTTGATAATACAAAGAGGAGTGGAGTTGGTTGCATTTAAATGCAAGATATTATGTTAATTTCGTACATGTAAGTTGGGGACAAAAACAATTTACTTTGTGTGTTTAACATAGGTCTTTATCTATGAAATTGCCGTTTTGTATGAAAAAATTTAAACGATTTTTTTTCATGTATTTTTTTTCTTGTATTAATCGAAGTAATCACCCATGCAATCAATGCATCTTTGCCAACGCAGTGGCAGTTTATTGATGCCCTTCTTAAAGAAATCAGCTGGACGGGAGGCAACAAATTCTTCAAAGGCATTTTGTACTGCCTCTCGGGTATTGAATATTTTTCCCGCCAAGAAGTTATCCAAATTCTGGAAAAAGTAGTAGTATGTAGGCGCAAGGTCTGGTGAGTAGGGCGGATGACGGAGAGCTTCCAACCCCAGTTCTTGCAACTTGGAGACCGTCTGCTGTGCAGTATGAGGTCGCGCGTTGTCGTGCAGGAGCAGCGGAGACGAGCGATTGACCAATGCTGGTTGGAGATGTGCCAGCTTCTCCATCATTGTGTTCAGTTCTTCACAGTACACATCTGCAGTAATGCTCACCCCGTTTGGTAAGAAGCTGTGATGAATCACACCGGCGCTAGACCACCAAACAGTGACCATCACTTTTCTAGGGGTAAGTTTTCGTTTAGGGAATTGTTTAGGTGCTGAACCAGGATCCAACCAACTTGCTGAGCGCTTGCGGTTATCAAACAGAATCCATTTTTCATCGCAGGTAACAATGCGGTTCAAAATTCCTTCATTTGTGTGTCTGTTGAGCAGTGCAAGGCACGTCTCGACGCGTACTTTGCGCTGGCGATCATTGAGTTCGTGGGGCACCCATTTGTCAAGCTTTTTACCTTGCCAATTTGACGCAAATGGACCAATATTGTTTTGACGCTAACGTCGAAAGCTGCTGCTAATTCAGCCGTAGATTGTGTATCATCAGCTTCCACAATCGCCTTTAATTCGTCATTGTCGACCAAAGTCTTCGGACGACCGCGAGGTTCATTTTTCAGGTCGAAATTTCCAGAACGGAAGCGAGCAAATCAATAACAGGTGGTGCGTTGGTTTGTAGTGTTAGCTCCGTAAACGTCGTTGATGTTGCGTGCCGCTTGTGCCGCGTTGCTGCCACGACGGTATTCATATTCCATAATTACTCGAATTTTTAACGTATCCATGATGACGAAAAAGATTGAAATGCGATGAAAATGTAACACTAATCAATAAACAAATGACTACTTTTGGAAAAAAAAACCATGTTTTAAAATAAAATTAATTTGAAATTAGAATTCTTAGCCAAACAAAAATTATTTTGATTTGAAATGGCCAGTACTGCAGAACGGCAATTTCATAGGTATAGACCTAATATTTAATTGAAGGTGCAGTCGAAAATTATGTATAAGAGGAGAAAAGCACCTTATGACAAATTGTGGAATTTGTTCGAAAGAGGCACCGCACCCTGGAACGTAAAGGGCATTAGGAGGAATAAGGATGGGTTTAGTCAGTGAGAGTCGGACGCTCCGCTCCACCTAAAGGAAAGGAGAAAGGAGTCATTGTGATGATTTCCTATCCTAAAAAAAACTTGTACTGTCCCACTGCTGTACAAAAGCTTTCCTCTCCCATTTTCACACAATTCAGCCCTTTGCTGGCACAGGGTACACTTTTCTGTATGAGTCGAGCTCGTCCCGCTATGTTAACTTTGGTCTGCCTCGACAATACCGAAACATTCAATGTAATAAAAATTTAATTGAAGGCATAAAATTTATGTAATGTCACGAACTAGCAACCAAACGGGAAAATATTTACTGATATGCGCCTCCAAATGCGCTTTGCGTTCCAGGCCTGCGGTGACTCTTTCGAACAAATTCCGAAAATCTGGCAGGGGACAAATACAGGCTAATGTATTTTACACCAAAATTGTACCAGAGTAATTATCTCAAAAAAATATTGAAACATAACATCAAACCAAATGAAAAATATGAAGATGAATAATCGTAATAATTCCCAACGCTGCCACAAAAACATTAATTAAAAAGTGTAATTATTTCTTTCATTTGTTCTTAAAACAAAAGACAGTTGACAAAATAAAATAAACGTTGATGTTCAAGAGAATTTGCTTGAATTCTGCGAGTGACCAGTATTAAGCGTACAGTAATTAACACAAACCTTCCTTAGCTTTGATTTTTAATTAGATTTGGACTGCAATCATGGTCTATGCAATCTGGCCAAGTGCGAGTCGTACTCGCACACAAAGGGTTCTGTACCATAAACCTTAATTTTAATTATTTGTCGTTATAGTGTAATAAATTAAATTGAATATTATAGGTTATTAAGTTACCAATTGTTATCGTTTAATATGTACTATGCTTGGAATTAAATAAAGCTTTATTATTATTATGTATTATTATAGCGGCAATAGAAATACATAATATGTGAAAATTATAACTGTCTACCTGTTACGAAGGACGGACAGCGGTGGCTTAGTTGGGTTCCGTTAGTTACCCTTCGGTTCCAAAATCCTAAAAATGTCTTGGAAACGCTTTTATTGTGCGTAGGTACACGTAAATAGTGGGATTCCCTGGCGGAGTCCTAATGAACCACCTAGACAAGCTTGCTCTAACATCATTTCAATCAGGTGAGATTGTAGACAAACTCCAGCCAAACAATTATAAAAAATTAACACTACTAGCAAAATTTCGTCGGTCAGAGGGCATAACACGAATATTTTGATGTATGGGAACGTTAACGTAAGTGAACTTTGTATGTGAAAAACTACAAGCCCATAGTATTTTGGTTTAATTTAATGGGACATACACAATTTATATCATTCAAAAATATGAATATAGTTTCTAATTCAAATAAATATTATGTACGAAACGAGTATTGTAGCTATGATAAAATTTTACGTTACGTTACTATACGTCAAATTCAAATTCAAATTCAAATTCAAAGCATTTTATTTCAAATAAACCATTCACAGGCACTTTTGAAACGTCAAGGTCAGTCAGTCAAAAACATGGAAGCTATTTGCACGTTCCAAAGCGTAGATCTCTATGGAGAAGAACGCGCAAGAAACTCCACGGACACTCTTTTAAATTATGTTCTGTTTTACCTGTTGCTTCTGCATGTGAGGACAATGCAAAGGAAAAAAAGGGCTTATTATAAGAATTTAAAACATAAAATATAATATAATAATAATATAAAATAGATTAAATTGAGCCAATGGCAGTTAAGACATGACCAGTCTCAACCGACGGCGCCCGTTCATGAACATGACGCGTGTATCGGCACCATTCAGCTCAACCATTTCGAAGGGAACCGAATGATCCAACCCACGCGCCGCCATCAGCGAGATATTGAGTGAGCATGACATGCTCTCAACCACCATGCTCGTTCATGTCCAACAAGTAAAACTATAACTAATCACATAAAAATGTTAATGGCTTCATGGTACTCACATTTACAAAATTTGAAAAATATGCTTCTACTTTACACAAAACTATGGTTTTCAATGACCAAATAATGAAAACTAAATTAATAAAGACAACGATTTAGTTCTTACATCAAAAATAATAAATAAGTAATTATAATAATAATAATATAGTATATAATTATTATAACAATAATATATAAAAAAAAGAGAGCGAGCATCTCTTCCAAATATAAAAACCTAAAAAGTGGATCTAAGCAGCTGTGACTGTGGAGCAGGACCAGCATTTAGCCAAGCGTTTTTATCGAGGATATAATCTTCCAGTTTATAATACGCTTGTCTACATAGTGTGCGTTTTAGGCATGCATTAAATTTTCTCTCATTCAGTTCGAGAATATCAACTGGTATTTTATTATAAAATTTAACACAGTACCCCATAAAAGAAGTGTGTACTTTGGCCAATCTCAATCGGGGATAGTCTAATTTGTTCCCATTTCTAGTATTAAAATTATACCTGTCACTAATCTTGCTAAAAAGATGAAGATTTTTCCGAACATACATAATATTTTCGTAAATGTATTGACAAGGTACCGTCATGATGTTGATATCCTTAAACAGTTCTCTTAGGGAATCACGCCGACGGAGATTGTAAATGGCTCTGATGGCTCTTTTCTGCAGGATAAATATAGACTCGATGTCTGCAGCACGTCCCCATAATAAGATACTGTAAGACATGATACTATGAAAGTAACTAAAATAGACCAGCCTCGCAGTATCTATATCAGTAAATTGACGTATTTTTCTGACAGCGTATGCTGCTGAACTTAACCCTCCCGCAAGAGATGTTAAATGAGGACCCCATTGTAGCCTTGAGTCAAGCGTAATCCCCAAACTCAAGTTTCTCCTTGTTCAATACTATGTCGCAATCATTTCCTTTAACGTTCGGTAAGGCAAATCTGATGCATTTAGTTTTTTTCCCATTTAATACTAAATTATTTGCAGTAAACCAATTTTGGACCTGTTGTAGGGCGTTATTTACGTCGTCAAGATTTATGGAACGTCTATCTATCTTAAAAATTAAGTACGTATCCTTCAGCAAATAATACCATATGAGGATGATTTTTTAAAAGATAGGGTAGATCATTAATATATACTAGAAAGAGGAAAGAACCCAAAATAGAGCCTTGTGGTACCCCCATTTTGACTTTTAAACCCCGTGAATTGACACCATTTACTTCAACTTGCTGCTGTCTATCATTTAAGTAAGATTTTATTAGACTGAGTGCAAGTTTACCTAGTCCGTAATGTCCTAGCTTTAGGAGCAAGGTTTCGTGATTTACACAATCAAATGCCTTGGAGAGGTCACAAATGATTCCTATGGCATCTTGTGCCTCTTTCCACGCTGAATATATGTGTTTTAACAACGTGGCACCAGCGTCAGTCGTACAACGACCCCTGGTAAAACCATACTGTTGATCGTGTAAGATTTTATTGATGTTAAAATGATTGAGCATCTGATTGAGCATTACTTTTTCAAAAACTTTGCTAAAAACTGGAAATACAGATATAGGTCTATAATTATTGGTGTCTTTGCTGTCGCCCGATTTAAATAGTGGTATAACCTTACTATATTTCATTATATCCGGAAAGACTCCTTGGTCCATACATAAATTAAATATTAAAGCCGTCAAAAATATTATCAAACTAAGATCATTCTAGGTCATAGTACACTTCTGTCTTCTTCGGGAAATGTAGGCACGGCGGTTATGATTTTATGACACACCATCTATACTAAACACTGAGAATTTTATACGACTACACATAATCAAAACCACAGCCAAAAATCCCTACCAAAAACCATAAACAAAATATTGCTCCAACTCAAGCTCATAACAAAACAAATTGTGAATTCTGAGCGACAACTCAACGATATCATTAATCGCTCCACCCACCGGCGACACGGGCGAGGACGGATGGGCGGAATTATTCCCAGTCCGTTGTCATTACTCGCATACCTACACAGATTCTTAATTTACGTTCCCGGGATAGAATTCTGCGGGGGAGTTTTGTTTGCTGTGGTATAACGTGGGAGTTCTTTCTTTATGATTGAGTCCTGAAATGTACGTGTTTTGTTTGTGATTTTAATGTCGTGAAATGTGACTGCCAGGGGGCTACTCTCTAAGCCCGAAGTCCGTAGTTTCGGGCTTAGTTGCGGGTGTATTCTATGCCGTATCACCTAACCACTAAGAATTAATGACAACACGATTGGACAGTTACTGACAAATCGTGTTGTCATTCATTCTTAGTTTGGGTTCGGGACTAATCGTAAGTCCACAAGTGTTACGGAGTAGAATACGCCCGCAACAAAGCCCGGAACTATGGACCTCAGGCTTAGAGAGTAGCCCTCTAGAACCGGGGCAGTTCCTTGAAACTTTTCTGTACCTAGTAACCACTGTCGGGCTACTGCGCGTGGCCCGACACGCACTTGACCGGTAGTATTAATTTATTATTTTTCAAAGGTGTTTAAATATCATCATGCAACTAATTAACTTTTTGATTTAACAACACATAACCATTTACAAGTACCTCCTAATCGTAGCGTAAAAGGGAAATAATTAGGCTCACATAATTAATTCTCGTACTAATGAATACTTTCCTCTCTGGTACATAATTAGGAATGTAATTAAATTCTAAATCTCAAAACACGTGTGGTTGTTGTATATTCGTATTTAAATGGCGTCGGGTTTTGTCTCGTAAATAAGGCGTTGAAGGAAATTAAAGAAAATGGTGTTTGGCAGTACTCAATTTTTAGTGTTCCATACTCGAAGGGTAGGTAACGTATTACTAAGCCTCCGTCCGTCCGTCTGTCTGTCAGCGGGCTGTAAGGCTGCCTGTCCATTGACGCGGAGCGAAGCAGCTCTGCGTCAATGGACAGGCAGCCTAACTCGCGAACCGCAAAAGGTAGACAGTTGAAATTTTCACAGAGTGCGTCTTGTCTTGTTGTGTGCTTGAAATCGCGTGTCGACCTTTTTGTAGGTAAAGGAACATTACCACACAACCCTTCACAAACAAAGCAAGCACAACACTATAAATCAAGTTTAGTAAAATCAGTGCGGTCGTAGTTGAGCACGAATTGGCGCAATCGGATATCTTTTGATAGAGGTCGACGGAACGCACGCATGCCCGATGGCGCGTCCCTAGCGGATAGCTCCTTGTTCAGGGTTGTCAAGGAACAATGGTTTATGATAGGGAACGGACTTTACCTCTATATATGTAGAAAGAAAGATCTGAGATTTGGCTACGAAGTTAAGGAAATATGACGACTTTAGACCTACGCGATGTCCGTGCAGTGTCTACGCGACGCGCGTTTACTTAGGTTATGATTGTAGTGTCTATTCAGATTTTACCTAGTGACTATACAAAGTTGATACGACAGAGGGGCTTTCCTTTAAACTGCCTATACTAGGTACCATTTTCAAGCTCTGTACCAAAAATAAATTAAATGGGAGCAGTAGTTTAGTCGCAAATGATTTTTAAAGTTTTTGCACCGTTTGAACACGCTATCTTTCCTAACAGCTGATTATGTCTAAGCATAGGTCATGCACCTTACAACGATAAATCTACGATGCGTTGTTGCCGCTCTGCGTATTCCGCAAGTACATTCACAAAAAAGTTGGCAATGCAAACAAGGAAGCAATAAATACACACACACTTGCACTTTCACTACGAGAGCGACAGACATAGCGCGCGTAAGTGAAATAAAAATAGGTCAGTTTGTTGCATCCTAGTTTTTTGCGTCTAAAAAACTTGTTTTTTCAGTGCACCGACGCTGGCCTTTCGGAAGGTACGATTTGTCGAATTCACGCGCTGACAATTGTGATTTTGTTTTGTTATTGTGATAGGACACTAAATAAGTTTAAGACAGTATTTCTTATTTTTATTTTGACAGGACACGTAACTTGGGATTATCATTATTTAGTATTAGTGTTTTTTTTTGTGATTGACTGTTTTTTATGGTGGTAGGACACGTAATTAAACTTTGGATGTGTGTGTGTAATTAAAGTGTTAAACAATGCCTCGTGTAACTTACACGGCGTCAGACTGCCGTGAAAACGCAGCTTTAGCTCTGCAAACGTGCAGAGAAAGGTATGGTGATAGCCGCAATTGCCCAGTGCTTGGCGACGGACAGTGATTTAATTAGAAAAATAAATAATAATATTCTCCGTCAGTTGTGCAGTAATGTGAATGGAGGACACATCGAGAATTTAAAAATTTAGTGTATTTGTTTTTGTGCGCGTACTTACCAAAACCTTACCAAATAAAAACCAGCGCGAGCGGAGGCCTAAGTCGCCGGCCGCCCCCCCCGCCCCGGCCCCCGCCTCGACACGAGATAACGCACACCGCGCTCCGGCGCGCGCGCGACCTAGCCACTGTGTCACCTAGGTATCTACGGTCAGTCTAATTTATTTATAAAGGGTGGTTGCGTTTTATTCTGATTTTTAAGCTATTTAGTTTGTTTGAAAAAAATATTTTCTCATTTTTATCGCTTTTTATTTTTGTACCGTATCGAATTAATACTAAACACGTATAGTATACATAGTGTAATTTAATGGTCCTCTGTCGTATCAACTCTGTATATCGAAGGACTACTTCATATAGTTGTAAGACCTTCATAAGATCAATGCAAGACCAACTCAGTATCTCTGCGAGGGCTACTCAGGTACCATTCAAATTTTTCTGCAAGCTTTATGTACTAGATCGTGTAGATGTGACATCTAGTACCTAAACATGGAGAAGTACCTTGCGTATAGATATACGCAAGATGGATTATTAGATTAGATAGATGATAACCTGGAGACAGTTGTAGGCTACATTATTTGCACGAAACCTATATTAACACGAGTAAAGTCGTGGGCAAAAGACAGTAGAATATTAAGTAGGATTTTTAATTTAGAACGCATCAAAATTTTAAGCGTGTGATAGATGTATGAACGCAGCGATGAGTGAACGAGAGGGGTATGTGTGTGGACGTGTGAAAGGGAAGAGAGAACACGAGAGACGACATTGTAATTTGCATTAAGTTTTAGAAGTTTTAAAACATAAACGAGGATTTCAAGAAGTGAAGCGCTTTTATTTGGGTCTACATCCCCCTACATAAATACTCTTTATTGGTTTATAAAACATAGTAGGGTATAACAATGGGAAGTCTTATCGCTAAAAAGCGATAGCATCAACCTATTTGGCACTACAAAAATCGTCAGCCCTACAGCCACCTTTTCCCATCCGCCCAAATGGACAAACTTTTTCCCTGAAAACAGCCGACAGAGTATAGTGCCTGAGAAATCTCTCCAACTATACTTAGTAAGTAATCTGACACGTGTAGCCTTCAACGCATTCTGTGGAAAATGTCTTATGTAGGCACGTTATATAAAGAGTGAATGAAAGATAGATTACATTTCGTCGTAACGTCGCCGCGTCGCAGTTCTAACACCACACCATGGAAATCTTTTCGGCGGATCTTGCAAGGCCACAGGAAATAGACTCTTTATACAAAGGTTTTCCTTCTTTCAATAAGTTAAGTGACATGTTTAACCTTCAAAAGTAGTATAATTATTAGAGTTATTTTGGAACATACTGAGTCTCCTCCGTGCCTCAGAAAACACATTAAGCCGTTGGTCCCAGCTGTCATTTGTAGATCTTTGGCAGTCGTTGCGGATAGTCAGAAACCAGTAAATCTGACTCCAGTCTTGCCATGAAGTACCGTGTTACCCAGTTAATGAATTGTGCAGGTCTGGCAGGCAGCCGCTCCGCGTAAAATACTGGTATTCAGCTAAATTCGGTTTGACTGGAAGTCGACCCCAATATAGTTGGGAAAAGGCTAGGCAGATGATGATGATTTTGGGCGCATCGTCCTCACATAAATAATCAATTGATTGTACTTTCCGGATTGCTACGTGTCTGCGTCTGGGTGCTCCTAGTGGAGCTCCACATCGGTGTCAATGCGGTGAAGCAGTCGACCGCCTCGGACACCATGGCCTGTCCTGCAGTAGGAGCGCTGGTCGGTTAGCACGGCACGCCAGCATCAATGACATTATCCGAGATGGGATGACCATAATGCCTTGGAAGGTGGGTAGGCCTTTGGTGTGGGATGCTACATGTGTCGACACCCTTGCGCCATCCCATCTTCTTAGCACGGCGGGCTGTGTTGGGGCTGCTGCTGCAGGTGCAGAAAACCTCAAACGGCGTAAATATAACAACTTAATTGGAAGTTACATATTTGAGCCGTTTGGCGTTGAAACACTAGGCCCATGGGGTCCGAGTGCGCATCGGGTCCTTCAGGACATTAGCAAACAACTTGTCGACTGTTCACGTGACCAGAAGGCTAGGCTTTTTTTCGGCCATAGGATCTGCATTGCCATTCAACGCGGCAATGCTGCCAGTGTTCTGGGCACTTTTGCCATTGACAGCGATGTAGATTATTTTTTTGATACCCAATGATTAATTTTGTTTTTATACGCGTTTGTACATAATTTCGTGTTAATTAGTGTAAATAGTTAGTTAAGTATTTATTATAGCAGCTGTAAAAATCTATACAAATTAAATATTTTTGATTGATTAAAAAGGAATAAATATGTAGTTGCTTGTCCGTTCTTCTCCATAAGAACTACCTTTTGCGAATGGACGACTTGAGTCACCATAATATGTTATTTTCATTTGACGTTCAAAAGTGCCTTTAATGGTCTAGTTGAAATGAATCATTTGACTTTGACTTTGAAAATATTCTGGGGAAAATAAATAATTTATTTAAGCACGTTATAAGTGAATGAAAGATAGGTTAGATTTGAACGTGGAAGCCAAATTGTTGGCGGAAGTCGCATAAATAGACTCTTTGTACAAAGGTATTTATAATACTCGTACATTCACCATTATTTTAATTATAGAACAAAGTCCCCAGACGCGACAGTCTTTCTGTCTGAATGCAACAAACTCGAATTCGTCCGAACGGAGTTCTATTGTCACCAATGATGGACGGATTGAGAATTCATGAAGAAGGTTCATGTGAAAATTTAATAACAGTATTCTGTTAATTGGCTAAAGTATGACGTTCAAGAAGACGGAAAGAAACATGCTGACTAGAAGTTTATAAAATATTTCTTCTCACTTTTATCTAAGTTCACAAATTCAATTCCTTTGCTCTGTTCACAGTAAAAAAATTCGCTCCACCAATAATATCCTTCTACGATTTTCCCACACCGCTCTGGGTTTATCCACTCCTCTTTCTTTGTCCAGGCGATCTTCCTTTGGAACGCGCTCCCTCTGAACATCAGGACGACAACAAGTCGGTTGTCCTTTAAGGCGAAGGCACGTGATAACATTCGCAAGTACTCGTAGTTGATAGAACCATCAGCGTTAATTCGTCGGATTAGTTTTTTTTAAAAACGTTGTTAAATTTGTTAATGGAAACGTATGTATCTATGTGTTTATGATTGTATTTCTTTTCTCTCTTCGTTCATCTCTGCTTTGTTGCACCTACCATGTTGTCTCAGCACCACCCTAAGGTCGACTGGTAGAAAATGCCTATGGCGTTGTACGCCTTTGTACACTGTACAACTTTTTCAACACAGATTTTTCCGATTGCAAAAAGTTTAAATAAATACATAAATATGGCTTGCTACCCTTACAAAGCTGGGGTGGGTTCCTAGTAATAAATATAATATGGTAATATTCATAAAGGATGTGGCCTTTCCATACAAAACAATAAAATGAGCACCGTAACGGGAGTTTCATTATTTTAAGTGACTCAGCTGTTTTCAGACACCTGTTTTGTATAAAATTTATATCAATAGCGAGAATGTTCCCCTGTGTATTTTTAAATTGGTTTTTTATTTTCTCCCTCCTCCAATTATCTACAGAGTAAGCAGAAATATAAGGATTGAGAGATGATTATTGAAAATAGCGTTGGGAGGATAATTTCTCTCATTTTCTTTCATTGCATTCTCGTTTTATCTGTAACCAAACGTTTGTTAAGTTTACGAAAATAATCTGATCTTACGGAATTCATTTTGTAAACATTATACCAATTTTCAGGAGGGCCTTAGTCCCCTGAATCCCTCGAAACATCACAAAACCAGTCACCATCAGGACAGACTGATACTCCTCAAGTCACCGTCGAATATGCTAAAGAATTTGTTGGAATTCTAACAATGTCTGCGATTTCGTGTTCCGCACAGGAACACAACTCGCGACGTTTTTACACAAATTGACACACACGACATAGTTTACGACCATCATATCTTCTTACAACGCACTTAAATGCTGGAGAAATGTGTAATATGTCTCGCTGGTTCTAAATAGACTTTTATTTACATTTGGCAACATTCAACTATGTTTAAACCACCCATCTTCAAGTTTCAGTCAAATTACAGGATACCTACGTATTTGAATTATGCGAGCTATACATGTTCTAATAATTTGATCAAACAGGCTGTTTGATCAAATTGGCATGAACGTCGGTGGAAACTTTTATCAGTCGACAAATGACATAAATTAATACGAAATATACTTTTTCTACTTGATCAAACAGTATGAACTAGCCTGTTTGATCAAATTACTTGAACGTACGGGTACGGGTTCGGGTAAAGCCTCGCTTACGTGAATGGATGACCATATTAAACATAGCAAGACCCTCTTCATCTCTCGGGAATCAGGTTAAGCAATTGGTACAGTTATAATTTTTTCCGGTTTAACTGGTTCTCGTACTTAACATAGTTTTTTTTTTAAGGATAATCTGAATAAGGGAATTCCTCAAATGACTCCTTCTGCTCTTGGCGAAATGGAAGGCGGTGTCAGACTATTACTGACTAAAACCCATCCGTGTTCCTACTAATGCCTTTTGCGTTCCAAGGTCGCGGTGAGTCTTTCGAGCAAATTCCGCAACCCTGATAGGATCCTGACATAGTTACTAAAAGTCTAAGGTCATCATCATCATCTGCCTAGCCTTTTCCCAACTATATTGGGGTCGGCTTCCAGTCAAACCGGATTCAGCTGAATACCAGTATTTTACGTGAAGCGGCTGCCTACCAGACCTCCACAACCCATTAAATGGGTAACACGGTATTTCTTGGCAAGATTGGAGTCAGATTTACTGGCTTCTGACAATCCGTAATGACTGCCAATGTTCTACAAATGACAGCCAGGACCAACAGTTTAACGTGCTTTCCGAGGCACGGAGGAAACTCGGTATGTTAAAATGGTCACCCATCCACAGACCAACCTTGGTAAGCGTTGCTTAACCTTGAAGATCGATCTGTGCGGCTGTTATTCTTTAGCCACGAGCTACAAAAAGTCTAAGGTATAGAGCAGATAATGATGCAGATACCTATTCTTGGCTTTCATTGATTGTATATCAGAAAACTATACCAAACAGAAAACTCTTTATTACCAATACCACAGATGAAGTTCCCTTTTCATAAACTTGAAAACAAAAGCAACTTCCTTGTAGCAAAGTTATCGTTCCATTCATTCCACAAGTTCTGTAACAATGTACTGCTAAGGAAAACGGCTTGTGATGGCGTGCGAGGCAATACAGTCAACAGGCTGGCTCGATGCGGCAAGCGGCAACTGGGCTATAATGCTTGTTCCCCTTTTTTATTGTTATTGAACATTTGAGGCGGAATTCGCGGAAATATTATTGGCTAATGTGTGAAATGGAAATAGAGGTACGATTTTGCTTTTGTAAGGAGACTTGTAAGTATTTTAGAGCCTCTATTGGGTCAACGTCTCCATATTTAACTAGCTCCTTCCTGCAACTTCGACCCCGTGCACTTACTCATTAGTTTTTTTTTTTTTATATACTATAAAGCAGCCTATGTGACTTAGTGAAAATTTAGCTCTTTATTTAAAAGATTTATGGAATTCGGATGAGTACTTCTGGAATTTCATCATCATCTTCCAAGGCCCGATTTTGCTCACTGCTGAGCCTCTCTTTTCTTGTGCTAATCCGGGACATTCCTGTGCCAGCCTCATACAGGATCTTCGCGATGACAAAAATCTCGTCATCCCATCTCGTCGCCGGACTACCTTTTACAAATACATATAGGCATCAGCGCTAACAATTTGTAATATTTACAAAATACCTAGTTTTTTATTCAATGTTTTTTAAGCTACACACTACTTTTAGGGCGATTTAAGTGGTCTTTTGTAAAACCTAAATCGTAAAAAAACGGGCCAAGTGCGAGTCGGACTCGCATACGAAGGGTTCCGATTTAAGACGTATTAAAAAAAAAACTACTTACTAGATCTTGTTCAAACCAATTTTCGGTGGAAGTTTGCATGGTAATGTACATCATATATTTTTTTAGTTTTATCATTCTCTTATTTTAGAAGTTACAGTAGGGGGGGGCACATTTTACTACTTTGGAAGTGTCTCTCGCGCAAACTATTCAATTTAGAAAAAAATATATTAGAAACCTCAATATAATTTTTGAAGACCTATTCATATAGTTCTTAGTATGGGGAACCCCAAAAAATATTTTTTTCTTTTTGTGTGAAAATCTTAATGCGTTTTACAGAATACATCAACGTACCAATTTTCAAGAGTATAGTTCTTATAGCTTCGGAAAAAAGTGGCTGTGACATAAGGACGGACCAACAGACAGACAGGTATGACGAATCCATAAGGGTGCCGTTTATTGCTATTTTGTTACGGAACCCTAAAAAGGCACTCGACGTAAGATTTCTTAAGAAGCTTAGTATTGTAAGGTTATTTAGAATGTATAATTAAAAAAAAAGAAAACCTACGTGCCGTGAAATTGAGGTTTAAGCGACTGAAATTATAAAAAAGAAAAATGAAACGATTCTGAACTTTACGTTCAAAAATGTTCTAAGCACCTTTGATTTATCGCAAATTGTAAAGTAGAAGGTACTTGGAAGTCTCATTATTCTTTGAAGTTTTTATTAGCCACAAGATCGCCTGAAGCATATCCTAATGATCGAATGTTGCTTTTATGACCGATTTTTTTTAACTAATGATTTAAAAAGTATAATAATAATAATATAATATAATATAATATAATATTCCACACAACGCCATCTAGTCCCAAGCTAAGCAGAGCTTGTGTTATGGGTAGTATGGTATGGTAGTATGGGTGATTGGAGTTTCGAGAGATTTTCTTTTAAAAACGCTGAAGTTAATGTGGCTAATTTGAGATATCAATCAATCATTCTGATCACAAAATATATTTCTTTTCAAGTGAGTATGCTGCGGTCAGGAATAATGATATCTGCAAGAGAACCAAGTTTACCGACATAGACCGAAGGATCGTTAAACTGTAGTGGCAGTGGGCAGGGCAGATTACTCGCAGAACAAATAGTCGATGGCGCCGAAAAGTTCTGACTAGGACCGCGTGCCGGAAGACGCTGCGTTGGAAGGCCGATGGATGCAACTCGTACAGAACCAGCCGTTGTGGCGATTCTTGGGGGAGGCCTATATCCAGCAGTGGACTTGTTTTGGCTGATATGACGATGATGATGGTGTGGTCAACTTCCAGTATATCCATATGCAATAAAAATAAATAAATACCGAAAATCCACCGTGCTTCGGAGAGCATGTGAAACCGTTGGTCCCGGCTGTCAATTGTAGATCTTTGACCGTCGATACGGATAGCAGAAGCCAGAAAACCTGACACTAGTCTTGCCGAGGAGAAATCGTGTTAAACCAGTTTCTGAGTTGCAAATGCATCCGGTTAAACTGATTTAAGATTGTCGATGTACAGAGATTTAGAATCAGGGAGTACTCGCTCCATGAAAATCTATTGCATTCGGTTATCTTGAAGTCATCATCTGCCTAGCCTTTTTCCAAACTACATTGGTCTCGGCTTGCAGTCTAGCCCGCCACACATTCCCAACCACAGCAACTCCTGAAAGCCAGAATCAACAGTGGCGACCACCTTTTTGTAAAAAAACTAAGAATTTTTCCTGTATCGTGGGTGCATTCAAAAACATACAAAGTCGCATACACAAACAGCCAGACCCGGAACAACTATCTGTAGGCCATACAAATATTTATCCCGTGCGGGAATCGAACCCGCGACACGTAACGCAGTAACGAACCAATCGCTCAACCACTGCGCCGTTGCAAAAAGGCAAGGCAGATTGACTGACACTTCAGCCTACTCCTAACGATAATCAAAATCACATAATGCCCTCTTAAACCCTTCCTATACCAAAGTACGTTACTTCACTAAATCAACAACAGTTATTAATTAGATCACGATCTACGGAACGGAGCGGGAATTAAATTTAACTGTTTACGTGAGCTCCTTGATGATCCAATTATGTTGCTAGTACGTCACTATTCAGTGCCGGCTCAATAGGGCTGTGATTGCAAGAGTGCACGAAAATATACGCTTTAAATTGATTTTTGATCGAAACTTTGTAATGTTGTTTTTGGTTTATATTTGACACAGATTAATTTATTTTATCACTGTTTTCTGATACAGCAATCTTCAGGTTGGATATAAATAGTAATGGGTAACATAGTATCACGCTTAATGATTCCCGAGAGCAGAACAGTATTGGTTTTGGTATTGGTACTACACCTAAAGTCTTTTGCCATCAACCGAGCACAACTCTGAAATTGTGAAATTTCGAGAATGCAAAAATGATGAATGAGGGACTTTATTTCAGCGGGTAAATATAAACAAATTTTGGCACCTTTAGAAAGTAAGTCTCTCCTCAAGATTGTTATTCCGATCGGAAATAATGATGGAAAGCAGTCCCCGATCTCCGAGACTAAGTTTTAACAAAGCTACTTGGCCTCAGAAATAGTTATGATGGTACAACTTCCCAGCATAATCTCTGGCATGGAACTTCAATGAACACTATCAATAAAATTGTACTTTTGGTGGATGCGCCAGGGTAGCCAGCGAAATTCAAATTTTCTTACGATTTTTGCAATTTGCAAGTCAGTATTAGGTTTTGTGTTGATTAAAGTATGATTCGCGGGCGTAAGAATTATGTATTTTCAGAATTATAACGAAAAATATCGAACTCGCACGTGTCAGTGACTCGTAAGATGCGTCCATACGATGTGAGTTACTGCACTGCAGTTACTCGACAGACACGCTAACTCGCACTGTGTAAATCAGCCATTACTCGCAAACAAGATATTTTTTTTTTTTTTATCGAGTACCTAAGTAACGTACCCACACTAAAAACCACGCTATGCGAGGACTGTTTACTATCTCCCCGTATAAGCTTTTAATAGTCTAAAACAAAGTGAGGCTATCGTTTGTAGACGAAGGCTAATGCATTTTTAAACGCAATACACAGAGTACCGTGGGTAGCCTGCGTTTGATAGAGTGCCAGTGCTCTTTGTGGGGGGGTAAGGGTATCAAACGGTGTTTGGATACGATAGTTGGTTTTTGTGGACTAAACTTGAGCGTTACAACTCACACCGGTTTACTCTGCGTAATTGATTCCACGTCTGCACTCAAAAACACGAAGGTAAACCTCGCGGAGACTTGACATATTCTAGAACCAAAATGAAGGCATAATTGTGAAATCCATTAACCCCGATGTTCCTGCGCCGTTCATGGCCCACGCAGAGTGGAGGTTGGGGTAACGGAAAAATCGTCATCTTTTAAGTAAAATTAGTGATAGACATAATATTAATACTAGAAATAAAGAAAAATTAGATCAACCATTTTATAGATTAGCTAAAGTACACATCTTTCATGGGGTACTGTGTTAAATGTTACAATAAAATACCTTGTGACATATCAGAACTAAATGAAAGACAATTAAAAGCACAAATTGTAAACAAGCATATTACAAATTGGAAGATTACAAGAAGAAGAAGAAGATAATTATTATAAGAAAGCTTTGAAACATGCTGGTCCTGCTCCATAGGACAATCAATGGTGCAGACAAGATCAAACTGGTTGGTTTATGTATTTACTTTATAGTTGTACCTACTGTTTCATTTCTAGGTTTTTATTTTTCTGTTCACTCACACTCTGCTAATTGATGGTTCCAATATTTGTAAATATGTGAGTACCATGTACTTATTTAGAAAATTAATAAGTCTACTCTCTGCATACTCTAGGTTCATGGTCCTCACATATATTAACATTTGATTACACATTTGTGCTGTGGTATACAAATTGTTGTATACCACAGCACATGAAAACATTGATTTGAAAAGAGTAACTATGGAGTTTCTTGTCCATTCTTCTCCATAAGAATAAAGAAGAATTCTTCTCCATAAGAAGAAAACATTGATTTGAAAAGAGTAACTATGGAGTTTCTTGTCCGTTCTTCTCCATAAGAATCTACCCTTTCGAATGGACAGTAGAGTCACTGTTATTTCAAATGTAATGATGACGTTCAAAAGAGCCGTTTAATGGCCTAATTGAAATAAACGTTTTTGACTTTTTTGAAGCAGCTTTTAGGCTGGGTATTTTTGGTAGTTTCTTTGTATTTTGACACCGACTTCCAAAATTAGATTTGTTTTTACTTTGTAGTGTTTTTTTGAAAGTCGGTTGTATCTTTTTGTAAAAAGATTTTTATTTTTCACTTTTAGTCATACCCCACACCTAACAACACCACTGGAAAACCCGCATCCAAGTACATGAATTCCAGCTATTTTGATTTAAAAGCCAAACTTCCTAACCAATTTTGATAAAATTGTTATGATGATGATGAGTAACCTGGAACGCAAACGGCATTTGGAGGAACACGGATGAAGTTTAGTCAGTAAATGTCTGACGGGTCTGAAGCTCCTTTTTGCTCTAACCATTCCTGTCCTGACCTATCCTTAAAAACGCGCTGATTTCCTATACAGTTTTTTACGTTGAAAAGGCGTAGGATTTATAGGTACTACTGAATCAAATTAGATATGACGGAAGTTGAATTTACCTTCAAATGTAGCCAATGATGAAAGAAACCAATGTATCAAAATGGTCCGTAAGTACAGTTACCTTCGTAAAGATAGACAATTTAGACAAACATTTTTTATTATAAACAACCTGACAATCCTGACTGATCCTGGACAATGCACAAAAACATAACCGAGCTAAAAAAATCATTCATATTCTGTAAAAGAATCCTTTTCTTCAAATTCTTACGCGCCAACCCTATATTATGAAGAGCAATTAGGGTCCCGTGTCTTCTGAAGATCAAAATTAATTGTTCGTACTACTAGACCTAAGGGTTCCGTGCATTATGTGGCTTATTATGATAGCTTTACTATAGTTCGTCTTAAGAGTTGAGATGATTTGGAGAAAACTTTGCGGTACATATATTTCCATGAATCCTGTAATACAAATTCTGTAAGTATTTGGGAAACATAGGTTATTAAGATAGGCACGCGTTTGACCACTATCTCACCTCACTGATGGTAAGCGATGTTGTGGTCGAAGATGGTGCACGCTTGCCTAGAAGTAACCTAGTTCACTCTTGACTTAAACACCTGTATTCAGAAACGTTACTATGTGGTCTCATAGTGCGCGCGAGCGCACAGGGCCCCTAAAACTTATTCATAGACAATACTTGAGTGGTGGCTAGCACTCTGCGTCCCTGAGAATGAACGCACAGCTAAGGTAGCCTGCTAGCTGTTTTAAGCAACGCATAGCTAGTGTCTCTCGATTCTCTGTGGTCTATTATGTGTTACGAGTAATATTTTTCGGGGTTGGATTTTACTGTTTGTAAAAAAAATCCATTTTAATAGCGTCCTTTTACAATGGATTATAGTAGTGAAGAAGAATTTGATAATTATATCAATGAGAGAAGCACAATAAATTCCAGAAAAGTGATACGGGATTTCAAAAATTCCTTTGGATTATTACAGTTCGGATGAATTTAGACGACGCCACAGGTTTTCTAAAGATGTGGTACTTTTATACTCTTGCCACTGATAAATGAAGACCTAGAAATGAACGTCAAGCAGCGAAGTGAACTACGTAACACAAACGAACCAATCACAGAGCTCTATTCAACGCTGTGCGTTTGCTTAGTCAAGGGTCGTTTGAATATTGTTTATGAATTGAAAGGCTTGCCATGTGCAACGCAGTGAGAAATGCTTTACTTCGCATAGCGTTGCTATTTTACTGAGAAAAGTATTGTTTGTGAATACGGGTGAAAGACTCCCAGGTTGTGGCTATCTGGAAACACAGAGTGCGGCAGGGAATTCCACTCCGTAGTTGTACGCACTATGAATGTGTGCCCAAAACGTTTTGTGCGTGTGGGATTTGTTGAATCTTTAATTCGATAAAATAATCAAGTAAATATTATTATATTCGTAGCTAATAGAATTTCTGAAACTATAGATTGTGAAAAAAAACTGGAATCAGTTCATCTAGTTCCACATTTTTTCACATCCTGGCTTATTAAACATATCTAATGGGCAGTTCTTGAATTTCGAGATAAGAACGTGTCAAACTCTACTTTAATATGAAAGTTCTATAAAAATAGAGTTTTATAAGTTAATTTCAAATTCTTAATTCAGGAACCGGCGATAATTACCATTAAGTATGAATAAACAGTTGTTATATTCTCCTGTAACTTAATGAACATGAAACATAAACTATTATCTAAATTAAGTCCTCATTTAAAGCGTCTTATAAAAACTCAACGTTTTTCTTTCTTTAAAATAATTTCATTAAAAACCATTTTTACTTATTCAGGTTGTGAACTAATTATCTTTCCCTTGGGATTCTACTCAGGCAATAAAAAAAAACAAAGGGTTTTCAAAAATTTACGGACGGTAAATATTACCTCTATTTTTCAAGATTCATTAAATTTTTACGTAATCAAAGAGGACTTTTTACATTTTAATGAAGTGTCTTGACGCTGAAAAAGTGCTTCATTTTTCCACTTTTCCTTTTCTACCCTTGGGGCTGCCTAGCCAAGGGCCCTTATCACTCAGCCTGTCAATCAAATGAAAGATAAGGTTACTAGTAAAATTCCAGCACTCACCCTGAGCTAATCACATTTATGAATTGCCTCCGTGGTCGAGTGGTTTGCCTTGTGACCGTGAGTTCGATTCCCACATTAAGCACTCGTTGTTAATAGCATTAAGTTGTTTTCCAATTTAGCCAGGAAATTGCAGGCTTGAATCACCTGATTGTCTGATAAAAAGATGATTCCGCGCTTCGGAAGGCAGTTATAAGACGATGGTCCAGGCCGCCAAATGGCGGTCGTCAAATAAACCATGTCAGAGGCCCTTGATGCGGTTTAGAAACTCTGACCCTAGGGTGTGTGGGGTCGTTAAACCTTACTGCCCACACGTTAAGGAGAAAACAGTTTATGTGGACTCTTGATGCATAGTGAGCTCATGGCTAAATAATAGAAGCCATACGGTTCGATCTCCATGGGAAAGCAACGCTGGCTGAGGTCGGTCTGTGCATCTTAACATACCAATATTCCTCCGTGCCTCGGAAAGCACTCGTAACCGTTGGTCGTGGTCGTTGCGGATAGTCAGAAGACAGGAAATCTGACACCAGTCTTGCCACAAAATACCCCTTAACCTAGTTACTGGCTTGTGGAGATTGGATAGGGAATCCTTCCAAGTAGAATACACAATATATGATTGTGTGGAGGAGCTCGTGGCTAGATAATAACAGCCGCACGGGTCGATCTTCAAGGTTAAGCAACGCTTGCCAAGGTTGGTCTGTGGATGGGTGACCATCTTAACATACCGAGTTTCCTCCGTGCCTCGGATAGCACGTTAAGCCGTTGGTCCCGGCTGTCATTTGTAGATCTTTGGCAGTCGTTACGGATAGTCAGAAGCCAGTTAATCTGACCAGTTACCTAGTTAATGGGTTGTGGAGGTCTGGTAGGCAGCCGCTCCGCGTAAAATACTGGTATTCAGCTAAATCCGGTTTGACTGGAAGCCGACCCCAATATAGTTGGGAAAAGGCTATGATGATTCCTCCGTGCCTCGGAAAGCACTCGTAACCGTTGGTCGTGGTCGTTGCGGATAGTCAGAAGACAGGAAATCTGACACCAGTCTTGCCACAAAATACCCCTTAACCTAGTTACTGGCTTGTGGAGATTGGATAGGGAATCCTTCCAAGTAGAATACACGAATCAGATCATTGAAATTGATAATGGATCGCGATCGAGATTGGCTGTGTACGGCCTTAGGACTTATCGATCGAATTCGGTCGGTAAGCGATCGATATCTGTGTTGGAACTTCCCGCCCTGGTATTCAACGACGTCCTTCCTGTAAAACCAAAAGCCATCCCAAAAACGTTGGGTAAAATTCTAGCCAGATCACGTACGTCTCTTACGGACCATTTGATAACTGGATTTCTGACAGTCGAGCTACTGATTACCCGTGACGACTTTCAACGAAGTAGAAATGACAGCCAGGATTATGGGCTTGTCTTCGAGGATCAGAAGGCTATAGTGGGGATCCTGTCCGCCAACCCAGTGCTCCTAGGAAAGGCGGTGGCACAGCGATTACGTGCTATCGTGCATAGCGTGGCTTAATTAGCGGAGACACTTGGACATAGAGCCTCAAGAGTCTCCCCAGGAATGTGCCCTTACAGGCGTTGCACAGAGGGGGTTCTGGAGAGGTATTGGTAAAGGGTTTCTACAGGGTATTCCAGAAGTGAGTGGTCATATCTGAGGGTGATAAGTGTAGCTGATATTCGTTAAAGAAATTACAGCAGAACCAAAAAAAACTGACTTTTTCGAAGTGTGTTACCGCAAAGGCATGAGTAGGTACGTTCTCCACTTTTACTTACGGTATTAGAATGGGATCATAAAATTATCCATTCCCTCTGGACTTTTATTTTATGTTCTAGATTCTACAGAAAGTTTGCCATTTAAAAACCGCTTAGCGACATTTGAAGCACACTTGAATTTGGTTTCCAGCTACGGTTTCTAGATTAGAGGAAGCTATAGAAAAGTCATTACGTGGGATAAAACTGAAGACATTAACATAACTTACGTATCAGTTTACTGACATTTTACAATTTCTATTTCAACGGGGACCAACAGCTTAACGTGCTTTTCGAAGCAAGGAGAAATCTCTGTATGTTAGGTGCAACTAAATGATTTTATCTGGAGCGACCTGTCTATCTGACCTCCTCTTCCTTTACTGGTTAACAGAATGACAAATCGGTTGACAGATTTTCGAAACGCTGTCTACCCGTAGCAATGACGGTATAAAAACAAAACGCTGAGAAAGCAAGCAATGAATAAAACTCGAAACACGCAAACAAACACTCAGAAACTGTAATGTTAGGTGGATCTAGAGCTACATAAGTGCACTAAATGATTGTTTTGTCTGATTATCTTTTTTCTGTCTTTAAACATAAATGATATCTTTTTTTTGCTATTGATAGGCACGCGTTTGACCACTATCTCATCTGATGGTAAGCGATGATGTGGTCGATGATAGAGCACGTTTGCCTAGAAATAACCTATTCACTCCCAGGTTGTAGCTATCAGGAAACACAGACTTTGGCAGGGAAATCCACTCCTCAGCTGTACGCACACTATATAAATCTCTCGTAACTTCTCGTCCTTTGCGCGTTGATTTATTCCCAAACACTACAAGTAAGCAAGGATCATATTACTCGAAGGTCCCACAAACGCCTAATATCGCCTTCAGTGGGAAGCTTTGAGCTGTCTTTGATGTGGTGTGTCGTCTGATTACAAAGGAGAATTCATGGAACAATGTGTAGACATAATATAGGCTCTTCAAACATCTTGGGGTGCTATTCCATAATAAGATGTGCGTGGTAGTTACTAGCTAGGCGGTCCGAAGATGCGAAGCGAAGCTGTAAAACGTTAAAAACAGGACTTTAGTATGAAACCGAATGCAGCGTAAATTACGCCGACTCATTTTACGCGACTCACAACTCACAAAATTACGTTTGTTTGGCCTCAACCTTAAGCACACAACAATCCGTCAAATTTCATTTTCATCTTTATCGCTAACGCATTAGGTTCAAGGTTGATTGGGAAAATTTGTCAGTGACGGGTAGCGTGATGTGCTTTCTGATTCTGCTAAAGTGACCTTTTTAGACCCCCCGTTCAGACGTTGAGGCTTGATTGATTAACAATCATATAATATACGAGTACATATACAAACTATTACACCCCCAACAGTAACTTAAGTATTTTCTTTGTTACAGAATGGGTGTGATCAAGCAGTGTAGATGCGCACCTACTTGTTTAGGCCTGGGTATTTATGTACATCTGTTCATTGGAGCCTTTTGCACCACACTTCCTCTCTGTCATGACAGTTACCTACTAAAGCTGCTTCATCATCTGCCTAGCCATTTGCCAACTTAATTGGGGTCGGCTTGCAGTGGCAGTGCAGTAAAACGGATTCAGTTGTATGCCAGTGTTTTACCTAGAGTGGCTGCCTACCAGACCTCCACAACCCATTAACTGGGTAACACGACACTTCATGGCAAGACTGGAGTCAGATTTACTGGCTTTTGACTATCCGTAACGGCTGCCAAAGATCTACAAATGACAGCCGGGACTAACGGCTTAACGTGCTTTCCGAGGCACGGAGGAAATTCGTTATGTTAAGATGGTCACCCATCAACAGACCAACCTTGGCAAGCGTTGCTTAACCTTCAAGATCGATCCGTGCGGCTGTTATTATTTAGCCACGAGCTCCTCCACCACACTTCCTCTCTGTCATGACGATTACCTACTAAAGCTGCTTACTCAAAGAAAATAAATTGTTTATCATAATCCCGGTTCAGTGAACCGCGCACAAAATGCTAACCTCAAAGATTCTCTGCTTGACTAGCGTTACGAATAAATCTATGTGTATTTAATCAAAGGGACCTAAATAAATACAGAGAAATGTTTTGTTTTGCCCAATCGAGGTATTATTTCAATCCAATATTCAAGTTTTAAACTAATCGAATTGCTTTGTTAGTATCTACAGGCCTATTCATCAGAATTTATATTCTTAGGCTTACAATTTATGCTTTGCTTAGCCAAACTCTAGGTTAGCGCTCAAGGTTTCAACTTAAACTTTTATATTAGACAATGATCCTTAAAACTGTGAGGAGCTTGTGACAGCAGCACGGGTCGATCTATAACGGGTCAGCATAGAAGTCGGAGCCCGCTAGGACCAGTGCCTGCTGGGGTTGCGGTCTTTGTTCGAAAGAGGCACCGTACCCTGGAACGCAAAGGGCACTAGGAGGAACACGGATGGGTTTTAGTCAGTAAGAGTCTAACACTCCCTCCTGCTTCACCCAAAGTGGGAGGAAACATTTGATGATTACCCATCCTTAAAAAAAGGGTGCGACAGGTATACAGAAAATCACACATCTTACTTTTAATTATCAATATTTTGTTTACTACGTGTTATGTTAATCAGTCAATTAACGAATGGAGATCAATAAACTTTTTCCGATAATATTAAACTTTTCAAAATATAGTAATTCACCTAAAATAGAAATTCGAAAAAAAACTATTTTCATTTTCATATTACAAAGGAAAGTTATTGGCACGAGTTCCAGGAAAAAATATCCATTCTTTTGGGAGGGAATAGAGCCAAATTACAAACAAACTTAATTACTGGGAGATGGTTTATAGGCTGACCTAGTTACTGGATACTGTAGTTTGTCGCCACGGGATGCCTTGATCCGATGCCATCCGCTGTGTAGTATCTACAGATAATTCTCATAATATTTGGTAGAAATTGTACCGAATAATCTAAATTAACATCACGCCTGTGATTACAGGCAAGGTAAGCAGGGTATCTCACCTTTCGCCTCCTACAATAGAACAACAACGTTTCTTCCATACTTTATCCTGGAGTTTCTCGTCCGTTCTTCTCCATAAGAATTTATTTTTTTGCGAATGGACAAGTAGAATAACTATAATATTTTATTTTTAAACTGTAATTTTGAAATTCTAAAGTGCCTTTTTATTAAATTATCTAGTTGGAATAAATTAAATTAAATTAATTCACTTTGACGTTATCTTTATTCGTCCTTTTAGTGGTCACCCTCTCGTCTAGAAATATTATTTATTGAAAAAATCTTACTTATGATTATAATTACTTTAAATATTGATTGGTAGATTCTGCACGAATATTTTTGATTTAGTAACGTAACGTAAAATTTTACTATAGCTATAGTAATCGTTTCGCGCATAATATTTATTTGAATTGTATCCTGTACTCATATTTTTGTGTGACACAAATTGTCTGTCACATAATATTAAACCAGAATATTACGGGGCTGTAGTTTTTTATATTCGAAATTCCCTTACGTCAACGTTACTATACGACAAAAATATTCGTACTGGCCCTCAGCTCCCACATTTATCGTCTGCAGAGGCACACTTATCGTATGTTGCGTAATTGCGTTGCATACGATAAATGTTTCTCTATTGCAAAGTTTTTCATACAAAATCAATAGTCCAGATTTCGAGATCGTTCTGCGGAATCTGTTCGAAAGAGGTGCCGTAGCCTTGGAACGCAAAGGGCTCCAGGAGGAACACGGATGGGTTTTAGTGAGTAAGAGTCTGACACTCCCTCTTGCTTCACCCAGAGCAGGAGGAGTCATTTGATGATTTCCCATCCTTAAAAAGAGATCGTTGCATACTCGTACGTTGCGTACGTAGAGACAGTGTGTGTTCTGCGGACTTTGTGCCAAAGAGGTACCGTAGCCCTGGAACGCAAAGGGCTCTAGGAGGAACACGGATGGGTTTTAGTCAGTAAGAGTCTGACACTTCCTTCTGCTTCACCCAGAGCGGGAGGAGTCATTTGATGATATCCCATCCTTGAAAAAAAAAAAAAGGGACCGTGTGTGTTGGGCTCTCCACAATCCTAGCGATAAGTCCCCTCCTTGAGGAGTGGCTGGAGCGGCGCCTTAGGCAGTCGCGGGCTATATATAAACTAGTAGAAAATATGAATTAAGAACCTATTAAGTTGATTGGTAGAGAACCCCTAGGCCTTGGCCTAGGCATAGGTCTTGACCTATTGTCTGTCAATGTTTAGGTTTCTGTCATTGCTAAACATTTTGTACTTTGTACAATTGTTATTGCTGACAGTATTTCACTTTGTCTTGATCCAAAAAATCACACAAAATTCCCCATGGATATTGATTCTGACGCTTGTTTCAGCGTACCCTCAAAATGTAATGCATTTCGAGAACGCGGCTCTCAAAATAACCTCACTCCGTCGTAATACTTTACGTGTTGCGAATGCATTTAGAATCGAATTCCCTGCACAGTTGCACTCGTTCTAAGGTGTTTGGATTTCAATCTGTAGTCTTATTTGGCTTCAAAAAGGTTCTGTTTTGTATGTATCTATATGGTCTCGGCGACGAGCCCAGAAGGCTTTTTCAGTAATAGCACACAACTATAAAACCATGGGTTGATGGGTTCTAGAAAAGGGTTCGAACTTTGATCTCCATCCATTTTGATTTTTTTTCAAATGATCTGACATGCATATATGAGAGGACATTTAAACAAACAAAAATATATTGCAACATGGTACCCTAAAGTGTCATATTGCAGTGATATTTAAAAATAAAGTAGGTTATAATGCGGGTGTAAATGGGCGAGGAGCTCGTGGCTAGATAATAACAGCCGCACGGGTCGATCTTCAAGGTTAAGCAACGCTTGCCAAGGTTGGTCTGTGGATGGGTGACCATCTTAACATAGCGAGTTTCCTTCGTGCCTCGGATAGCACGTTAAGCCGTTGGTCCCGGCTGCCATTTGCAGATCTTTGGCAGTCGTTACGGATAGTCAGAAGCCAGTAAATCTGACTCCAGTCTTGCCATGAAGTACCGTGTTACCCAGTTAATGGGTTGTGGAGGTCTGGTATGCAGCCGCTCATGTAAAATACTGGTATTCAGCTAAATCCGGCTTGACTGGAAGCCGACCCCAATATAGTTGGGAAAAGGTTAGGCAGATGATGATGATAATGCGGGTGTAAATCATAGTTGCAAAGTTCATTATCAAATACGCAACTATGGTTTACACTGCTAAAACAATAGTTATGCCTCCCATACTAATTCTAATCAGTTGATAACTTTGTACTTTTTTTTTCGGTGTTGGCTATGACTTCCTTAAAGAAATTCATTTATTTACATGGACTGAACAAGTTTTTAAAATATCACTTTCCCGTTACAACCCGTATTATTGAAACCAGCGCTTTGAAAATGACTTCGACCGTCCTTCCGTGAATATTCCATACTAATTGACCCGCGCAACTTCGTCTGCTCCGCTCCTTTTAGTATTAGCGTGATGATATATAGTCTTCCTCAATAAATGGGCTATTTAACACTGAAAGAATTTTTCAAATCGGACCAGTAGTTCCTGAGATTAGCGCGTTCAAGCAAACAAACGAAAAATCCGGAATCACTAGTAGGACTTTTTTCGTACCTATTGATTTCTCAAAAAACGTTTAATGAAAATGCAACTTTGAGAAAAACGAACACTAAATATCTTTAATCCTTTCATGTTCATGTCTAAAACATAAAAGCGCAGACGAAAAACGAGTAAAACGAACCGTTAACTCTCCAGTAAGCAGAAAGCAAAGGAGATAGTTCACTGTGTCTATTTGTTTTCTCTTCAGATGAAAAGATAGTCTTTAATGAGACTTTCAGTGATTAAGATAGGGGGATTCAAAGAGAGATAGGTATCTTTTTTTTATTTGTGATGGGTTCACTCTTGACTCTAGTCTAGGTCAGAGGTGACAGACACAAATTCTATGATGGAGCGAGCTGGAGAACCCAGAGGGAGAATGTTCACTCTAACTTTGAAGAGATTAGGGTTAGATAGTGAGAACGGAGTGAGGTTATTAGATAATTACCTCACTGGTAGTAGATACTAGTCATAGCCACATTCCTTTGTCTGCGCCCGCGGAATATGATACATGCAAATAATAAATAAATATGAGATTCTGAATAGGGAATATGCATGAATCGCTGATGAAGGTATTTAAAAAATAATTTCATGATTGTTTATAATAATAATAATAAATAATAATAAATGTTTATTTCAATAACTAAATGTTTACTAGAGCTAATAAGTATTTTATTTTGCAAATAAAAAAATCGCATGCATATTCCCTATGAGTTAAAGTAAAAACACCAAACCTTTATTTTGTCGTATAATTCTCTCAACTCTCGTAAGTTCGGGGACTAACTACACCTACCTACTTAAAATAATACATTTCACTGCAATAGCTTAGCTACTGGTTTTGTTTTGTACTATACGTAGTCTTATCATCTCTTTACCACAGTTTCTTTAATTTCTAAAAACAATTATTTAACCATTGTCCTTTCTACTGAACACCAGCAACATTTTTACATAAACACAGCTCTAGTAAATAAATATGCTTACGAAGATAATATCGAAAAGAGCGACGAAATAACAATACAATTCGTCTATGTTATAATCAACAGAGATGTTCGCGGAATGAAAAAATATGATACATCGCTAGGGTCAAGGGTTTACTACGAGCGGAAGCGGGATGTGGCGAAATTATTATGAACAAGCTTTTTTACAACATCACCAAACCTGCTATTTTCCCGCATGAAAGTACATACCTTACCATATTGTAGCACTCAATAGTAATGCTGATAAAAGCTGCCTATAAGTAAAATAATTTTCGTAATCAAAACCATCATGATTTCGGTGTGGGTGGGAGACGGAGCTATACAAGGCGCATGATGCCTACTATCCCTTTTTTCACAACGGAAACATGATGGCATTTCCAAGTTCTAGGTAAGGCCTCCCCATTTTCATTTCTCTCTTTGTCGGGCTTCTTCATGCCTATTCACGAAGAAGCCATTCAACGCGTCTCGCCAACTTCTCCTCGGTCGAACTGCGACCAACTTAAAGCAGAACTATGAGGTCATTTAGCGTAACAACTACAACTACATAATGTTACAAAACGCACAAAAACTTGAAAATAATACATCATATCAGCAATGATGATATCAGCTGAAAGATGTCCACTGCTGGACATAGGCCTCCTCCAAGTGTCGCCACAACAACCGGTCCTGTGCGTCTCGCATCCATCGTTCACCCTTTTTTTTTTTTTTTTTTTTTTTTTTTTTTAACGATGGGAAATCATCAAATGACTCCTTCCGCTCTGGGCGAGGCGGAAGGGAGTGTCAGACTCTTACTGACTAAAACCCATCCGTGCTCCTCCCAATGCCCTTTGCGTTCCAGGGCTGCGGCGTCTCTTTCGAACGGATTCCGCACCCCGGCAGGTCATTTTGCGTAACAACTACATCATACATAATGTTACAAAACGCACAATGATGATATCAGCCGAAAGATGTCCACTGCTGGACATAGGCCTCCTCCAAGTGTCGCTACAACAACCGGTCCTGTGCGTCTCGCATCCATCGTTCACCCGCGTCTCTCACCAGGTCCTCGCTCCAACTTGTGGGAGGCCTTCCAACTTTGCGTCTAATAAATACAACAAACAAAAATTATAAAAATCAATCCGCTCACACTACGACCTAACCCCAACATCGTATTTCATACTGCGTAACTTGAAACATGATTTTGCGAGCAAACGAAAATATTTGCGCGTGAATAACGGTTTCAACAAACAAATCAAGTAACACGATTGGATGAAATTGGACATCAAAGTGCACCTTCACAAGGGTATTAATAGTCACCTGGGGACTATAACAACGGCCTGTATACATGATCATATGCAGGATGTTCTGTTGTGTTCAACAAAATGTTGATGCTCGAATTTATGTTTATTTTTAATAGGGGTCGACTTGGCCAGAGATCGCACAGGATATGCCCTGTTGGAAAAAGGCCTGCCCTTCCTCCTTCCACATGGGACACAACGGGGACATAGTGGGACACAACTTAGTAAAAAAACCTAGTTAATCCTAATTAATAAAATAAAGATCGACAACCACCAAATTAAGCCGGGCTATCACCTCCCTTTATTAAAACAAAAGACAACATATCAACAGTTAATAAGGTATACCTTCTTTAACGTAGTAGCCTCGAGCCACATCAAAAATTAGACATAATTAGCTCAACACCAACTCGTTAAAGAAAAGGTTATTGTTACAGAGGCAAACCAATCACTAGTTAATAAAGTTTTCCTCTAAGCTTAACAATCTTTAGCTCAAACAATTATTTCAAGACTGCCCTTAACCCTGGGACACAATAGCTGCTGTCATAGCAACTAATACAAACAATGTACAGCCTTGTACATAAAGCTGTTTTTAAGTCACATCTAATTCTTGATGAATATCTTTTTCAAAGCAAGAAATAGGCATCATGAAATTGGAATCATCGAGAGCCAATTTTATAAATTACTAGTTGACCCGCGCAACTTCGTTTGCGTCACAATTTTCATTACTGCTCCGCTCCTATTGGTCTTAGCGTGATGATATATAGCCTATAGCCTTCCTCGATAAATGGGCTATCTAACACTGAAATAATTTTTCAAATCGAACGAGGAGTTCCTGAGATTAGCGCGTTCAAGCAAACAAACTCTTCAGCTTTATATATTAGTACTAGCTGACCCGTGCCCACTTCCTTGAGCCGTATTTTTCGGGTTAATTTATAGCCCCGACCAGCGCAACTTCGTTTGCTCCGCTCTTATTGATCTTAGCGTGATGATATATAGCTTATAGCCTTCCTCGATAAATGGGCTATCTAACACTGAAAGATTTTTACAAATCCGACCAGTAGTTCCTGAGCTTAGCGCGTTAAAGCAAACAAACAAACAAACTCTTCAGCTTTATATATTAGTATAGATATATTAGTATAGATATAAGATATAGACTAGCTGACCCGTGTCCACTTCGTTGGGTAGTATTTTTTGGGTTAATATATAGCCTACTAGCTTCTGCCAGCGGCTTCGCCCACGTGGTCCCTAGGGAACATAATCCTGGTATAAAAAGTAGCCTATGACCTTTCTCAGGCTCTAGACTATCTCTGTGTCAAATTTCATTTAAATTGGTTCAGTAGTTTTGGCATGAAAGCGCGACAGACAGACAGAGTTACTTTCACATTTATAATATTAGTAAGAATGACACTCACAAATAACGTAGCTTTCTATTGGTAAAAGAATTTTCATAATCGTTTCTTGAGATCCAGAGATTACGCCCTATAACCTCACAACATCACAAACTTTACCTCTTTATAACATCGGCATAGAATATAGCATCTCATTCGCAATCTGTCAGAATGTAGGGATATTGAGGTGTTACTGACAGATTGAGAATGAAATATGAATGCAAACGTTGCTTAAAAATTTGTAGAATTGTCCCTCTGAAGTTTCTCAAAAGTGTAAAGTACTAACCCTTTTATTCGTTGACTCTCATCTTACTAAACAAGAACAAATTTCTGGGAATCTAACAAAGACTTACTCTGTAACGCTCACCAAATCGATCCGTGTACAACCGTCTTAAGATCCCGCACCTCTAGCCTCCTCAGATAATAATCTAGTAAGCTTTGACTCAATTCCTTTGCCGTCAATTCAACAATCATAATGTGCTACGAAATAGGAAAATTCTTAGGAGTAAAGGAGATAATAAAAAGCAAGATACTTTTCAAGCAATTGATTGCAGAATTCCTCGGAACATTTCTGTTTTTGGCTTTAGTGTTGTCTGCTGGTTTAGACTATGGTACAAATAAATCAAACGTGGTCACAGCTCTAGCCAATGGGTTTATTGTTGCTGCAGTAGTGCAGATCTTCGGTCATGTGTCCGGGGGACACATAAATCCTGCTGTAACGGTTGGGGCTCTCGTGTGTGGACATATTAAGCCTTTGAAAGCTGTATGCTATGTCATTATGCATGTTTTGGGCTGCGTTGCAGGTGAGTGTTGGTGTAGTCGAAATATTGTTGGTATTATTGCAAACACAATGTTTTAACTGGTAGTAAAACGTTCGATAAATTACAATTTTGTATTTATTATTTTGACCTAAAATAATACATTGCCAAAGTTTTTCGTGTATTTTCATTAGCTGTTTTTTGCACAATGCGTCTAATGCGTTTTCCTTATTATTTTTTTATTGTCTTTTTTTGAATTTGTTTCGGTATTTCTTCTCAGTTAGTCATCTAGGAAACACCGGCCTCAGCTAGTTTCAAATTATTAAAAAAATATTGACTTAAAAAAGATGATTATTTTTTATGTTTTTTGATGATGATGATGAAGTTAAAAAAGTTTTTACAAAAAAAAATACAACCGTGTTTTTGGTTATTTTTTCATTTTTTGACACAGACTTCCGAAATTTAAGTTATTTTATACTTTGTAGTGTTTGTTTCTGAAAGTCGGTCGTATTTTTTTACAATCTTTTATTTAGTTTCACCTGTCCCATTCTAAAAAAATAAAAGGGTGTTAGAATTTAACGGCAAGAGAAATAAAGAAGGTGCAACGCGCTTTTATTTTTTTTAATGGGATAAATGTACCTATTATAAAATGGTGTATTTGTAATCAGAATTAAATTTTTTTCAACTTTTTAGTTATTTTTATAAACAAGTAATAAAAGCTTGTTTTTTTTAAAAAAAAAACCTTATTTTCTTCTTTTATTTTTGTAAAAATAGGTGTTTTGGCGTGATGTTATGTTACGAACTGGTGTAAACAATAAACAGTAATGCGATTTCAGCAATCCCAGGACATTTGCCATCAGTTATCGAAGAGTCCCGTTGCCTATCTCCGAAGTTCCTCAACAGATCTTCACCAAATCGAAATTGAGCTAGTCCGGGAAAATACTCTTTCAAGCAAAAAAAGAATCATCCAAATCGGTACATAATTGGCCAAAATATCTCTTAACAAACATTTTTTCTGGGATCCCATCATCAGATCCTGACTTATACCTACCATCATCAGCTCAGCACCATGAGATGATGATTACTAGGCAGAAATATCTTAATTGCGTTAGAAAGTATATGAATAACATTGTACTACTCTGTCAAGAAAGTACCGGGAAAAGATCCACAAAATGTCTGTTATTCATCCAAATTTATTTTATCACCTTCAAAGTATGCTCCTTTAGAAACGATACACTTGCGCCAACGAATAATCCATTCATCAAAACATTTTTTAAACGCTGCTTCCGGAATTGAGTTCAGTTCTCGCCGCGAATTCTCCTTTATGTCTTCTATCGATTGAAAACGGGTGCCACGAAGTGGTAATTTGAGTTTAAGAAAAAGAAAAAAGTCAGCAGGAGCCATATCTGGTGAATATGGTGGTTGCTGGATGGTATTTGTTGAGTGTTTGGTTAAAAATTCGTTCACAATGATAGCCTTGTGCGAAGGCGCATTGTCGTGGTGCAAAATCCAAGAATTTTCTTTCCACAAATCTGGCCTTTTTCGTCGAATTTGCTCTCTTTAACGCCGCATAACGCTCAAATAATATTCTTTATTTACCGTTAGACCTTCCGGTAAGAATTCAGAATGCACAACACCGCGATATTCAAAGAAAACAGTCAACATGACTTTGACTTTTGATCGACTTTGGCGTGGTTTTTTCGGTTTCGGTTCAGTTGGAAGGCGCCACTCCGAAGCTTGTTGACTAGTTTGCATGTCAAACTCGTAAACCCACGTCTTGTTACCAGTAACAATGCGTTTCATGAATGTTGGGTCCGAACTGACTCGTTCTAGCATGTCCTCAGCGACTTTCATGCGATTGAGTTTTTGGAGAAAATTCAGATCTTTTGGGTCTAGCCGAGCAGCAACATGTTTCATACCCAAATGATTAGTTAAAATGGTACGGATCGACTCGTGAGATACAGAAAGTTCGGCGGCTATCTCTCTCAGAGTTGAATGGGGATTTTCAGTCACTATTTCCTTCACTTTTGCGATGTTAACTTCAGTTGCAGACGTTGACGGCCTACCAGAGCGAGGCAAATCTTCCATCACATCTCGACCGCTTTTGAACGCTTTGAACCACTCATAAGCACGAGTTTTTGATAAAGTCGATTCACCGTAAGCCTTCTGTAACATTTTCAGTGACTCCGAACACGAAATTCCATTGGCGATGCAAAATTTAAGACAAACTCTTTATTCGATATTTTTGTCCATTATGAAATTCGCAATACACACTATATATGATATTACTAAAACCAGCACTGTATTTAATATAAACTAGCTGACCCGCGCGGCTTCGCTCCCGTCAACTGGCTACCCTACCTACCTATCTCCTTACCTCCCTAACTACCCTACCTACCCTACCTACCCTACCTACCCTACATGTTTATTATATTTCTGGTCAGGCTATACATTAGTTTAGATCATAGACTATTACTTTGGATAGTGCACTTTTTAACCTTTGTAATTATTAATCTTAGAAAAATCATAGACAACATAAAAAAGACATTTACGTTTTCGATAACCTATAAAATAAATCTTAGAAATTGATTTCAGAAATACAATAGTTTAGAACATAGACTACTAATAAATATCTGAACGCACGCGTAAATGTTAATCATTTGTCATTATTTCTGAACGCATGTCAACCATTACTTATAGTATTTGACAGGGTGGACAACAAATGTTTGACAGGTACGAAACAAAGTAACATTAAGGGAAAATGATTCATCTTTTATAATTATGTTTTCGTCGAGTTTTCATTATTTTTAAGATGTATTCTGCTATTCGGGGCGGGGACCAATCCAACGAACCAAAAACCATGAAAATTGGTCTAGCCGATCTCGAGTTATAAGTGTTGTAACAAACCCTTCTTTGTTTTATATATATAGATAACAGATGCAACTCAAACTCCGCGCCAAAATGGAAAACAGTTGTGCCAATCTAACAACTACAAAAAAACAAAAATTTGAATTTGGAACCATAAACAAATCATCCATTCCCGATACTTTTGTGACTGAATGTATATGCCTATAAAATTTTAAAGTTACACTCGATTGTCCTGGGATCTCATCATCAGATTTTGTCTTGGTAACAATGGGACCTCTGGCTATCGATTAAAAAAAAGAATTATGAAAATTGGTCCCCAACTGGCAGAGAAATCGATGAACATATATAAAAAAAAACACGAACACACAGACGAACATAAGAACATACATTTTGAAGGAAGTTGGTTAGAAAGTGTTATGTTTAACCTATTTACAAAATAATAATATCATTTAAGCCCAAAATACAATGCCCTTCAATTTACACATTTAGTGAACCAAGCAGTGAACAAATATTTTACTTCAGCAATGAACAAGAAACTTACTAGATTCTCTTTATTACACGAAACTTTAATTAAGTATATCGCGTCAAATTAAACGTCTCTCAAAAGACGCCAGACAATTAATTAATGTAGTCTTAACTTTCATAATAATTTGATTTTAATCATCTTTTATCCAACACCGCATATGCTCTCTCTTGAGTTCTTAAAAAATGAGAGCATCACTGTTTCCACATTTTCTTTTTACGAATATAGATAGGCACGCGTTTGACCACTATCTCACCTGATGGTAAGCGATGATGTGGTCGAAGATGGAGCACGCTTGCCTAGAAGTAACCTATTCACTCTTGACTTAAAGACTCTCTTCAAAGTTAGAGTGAACAGGCTCCTCTGGGTAGGCTCGCTCCATCGTAGACTTTGTCTCTGTCATCTCAGACATAGACTAGTCAAGAGCAAACCCATTACAACTAAAAAAAAAAAAAAAAACTTCCAGGTTGTAGCTATCAGGAAACACAGACTCTGGCAGGGAATGCCACTCCCTACTTGTACGCACTATGAATGTGTTCCTAAACGTTTTGTGCATGTGGGTGGGATGTCCACCATGTACTGGTCGCCATTCGTCATAAGCTCCAATGATGGAACGGACTTCGTGGAATTAAATAATGCAATTCCTTCGCACATTCCTCAAAATGCAACCGGTAGAAAACTGACAGGTTAGCAACTCGGCGTAGATGCTCAAGAATTTGGAGTTTCGACTGGACAAGCCTAACATTGCCGATGATCCTCTTGGCTTGTTTCTCAATTGACTCAAGGGCATCAAGCTGGTATCTGGCAGATCAGAACCAAAGAATTCACATTTCATCTGTCTAGCCTTTTTCAAACTATGATGGGATATCCGTCTATCTAGAAATACAACTGTCACCAGAGTAGATGTTGTCAGACAGATAGTAGTCGGCCAGACAGAGAAACACACGAGTTTCCTGTAAGGATTCCGTTTCTTTCATTCTGACGTACCGAATCCTAAAAACCAATCCTATGTGAAATTCCCGGGTCCAGTTAAGTGTCATTGGGTTTCCCAGTAAGAAAAATCTCAGTAAAAACGTAGGTCAGATGTCTGAATCTAAACTTCATGATGTATCTAAATATGTCATTCATCAGCATGTAAATTTTCTTTTTCTACCCTTTCAGGTGCAGCAGTAGCCTACGCAGTATCATCGGCCAAAATCCGAGGCAACCTCGGAGCCACAGTACCACACAAGGACACCACTCTAGTACAGGTCTTCGCTCTGGAATTCCTGATGACCTTCCTCCTGGTAGCCCTCTTTTTAAGCGTGACTGACTACAGCAGAGGTGCCAGGGGTCTTGGGTCCTCACCTTTGGCTCTTGGTCTTTGTGTCTCAGGGTGCTTATGCTCCTGTCTGCCGTATACAGGGTCCTTGAATCCAGTAAGGACGTTAGGTCCAGCAGTAGTGATGGGTATTTGGGACTTCCATTGGGTTTACTGGGCGGCACCCCTTTCAGCGGGGCTCGTTGCTGGGATAGTGTATAGGTTAGTGTTAGGGGTAAGTCTTAGAGATTATTTTGAAGAATAGTTTTTTTTTAATTATCGTTTTGGATAGGATCGTGTTTGACACAGTTTCACCTGATGGTGTGGTCTACATTGGGAATGAAGTTTAAATAAAGTGAAGTATTAAGATTGGTGTTTTTATTCAAAATTAATGTTTTTCTGATGCTGAGCTAGTTTTAGGTTAAACATACTGTAAGTCAGCTTTGATGATGCATCACTGTTGACCATGCATACTCATGTATGGCTGAAATAAAAAGGATTACTTTGAAGAAAGTAATCCTTTTTACGGGCTTCGCCCGCTTGATCCTTAGGGAACAAACTTCTGGAACAAAAAAGGAGCTTATGTGCTTTCCTAAACTAGATTACAATCGACCTCTGCGCCAAATTTCATGAAGATCCGTTCAGACGTTCTGACGTAAAAGACTAACAAACATCCATCCATCATTCCATCCATCCTCACAAACTTTCGCATTTATTTATTTAACAGTTTGTGTAATATTATAATAGAATTAGTAGGAAGAACGATTGGGCATAGTATATTTTATTATCCTGTTCGCCTCTGTACTAGACGAAATAAAAGAACAAATAAACTTCTAACAGAAGAAAAAACTTATACAGAAAATATTCTGCACACTTCTCTCGTGTATCCCGGAATTTTCCGAATGATTAATTTAATTTCTCAAAGATATATCTCGTCTGATACAGTCGAGATATACTCTGAAGATAAAAGTTCTTTTGCTCGCCTTTGTTCTTTTAATTTAAGCTGAACATTATCTGTGTTACCTAGAGGTAGATTAGAAAACATAATTAACGTTGAATAGTTGGAGCTTAGGAGAGCCGTGATTAGAAGCAATTTTTTTATAAGGATCTCGGAGAAAATAGAAAATTAAGCTAGTGGCTAAATTATAACAGCCGCGCAACGCTAGTCGAGGTCGATCGTTATTTACCGATCGACATTATAAATTTTATAACATACCGAACTTCCTCCGTGCCTCGGAAAGTACGTTAAGCAGTTGTTTGGTCCAGGCTATCATTTGTACATTTTGACAGTCGTTACAGATAATCAGACACCAGACTAAGGGGTCCACACACCCCAGCTGCTTCAACAGAAGAAGACGCCCCGAGCGTCGTCTCGGCCACCGTAGGCGCGGGCCTGCGGACGGCGAGCGTTGGGTGGCTCACCGTCCGATCAGAACCAGGCCCGAGTCCACGGTGCGCTGTGTTCCACGCGCGCCTCATAGAGCTGTCAGCATAAAAGACGGGGCCCGCTAGGACCAGTGTTTGCTGGGGCTGCGAAATCTGTTCGATAGAGGCACCGTACCCTGGAACGCAAAGGGCACTAGGAGGAACACGGATGGGTTTTAGTCAGTAAGAGTCTGACACTCCATATTTTTCCATATTTTTGCCATCAGGATATGCAGAATACTAAAAGCATCACCATTTTCTTTCAGCACTTCTCACTCAGAATCTAACTAGCCTTTTCCGTGTCCCCAAACACATTTTCCTTCATGTCAACATCTAGTTCAGTCGTTCACTCGTTCACTCGACGCTCTTCAAGTAAACGACATTCGCAAGCAAGCGAGCCGTTTTGCCACATTGCACCCCATTCAGTATATGTGTACTGGGGGGTGAAGAGCTGTTGATGGAATTGGAAGCTGTTCAGTAAACGGGCGCAGAGATAGTTCGTTTGCGGACTGTAATCAGAGGCTCTAGACAAAGTGACATTATATTAGCGATGCGATTGTCGAAAAACCCAAATATTAGGGATTGATCTCGTGACATTTCGACAACGTTTGTCAATCCCATACATTTTTCACGATTTGACTATCGCCTTCACCACGCTTCCGCTGACAGAATGCCACTTGTCTAGAGGCTCTGGGGTTAACTCGACGTCGGGAATACTCGTGAACCTAAAGTTTTGGCGCAAGTATAGCCGGCGTCGCCTCCGCTCTTCTTGTAAAACTTCTTCTAATACAAAAAAAGCAGCCATAACTTCGGATTTACATTCGTTCACCGGCACGATAACTATTTTGATAACGTATCAAATGACATAACGGTCCGTGAAAACAAATGCAATTTTTCGGACGGACAAAAACACATCGGGAGTAGGGACAGCTGTCAAATCGTGTTGTCATTCATTCTTCGTTCGGGTTCGAGACCAATAGTAACTCCGTAGGTGATACGGAGTAGGAAACGCCCGTAACTAAGGCCAGAACTACGGACTTCGGGCTTAGAGAGTAGCCCTGTGTTGAAGAGTATGTTGATGTGTGTGCTGGGATATAGCCAGGAAGATAATAATTCATGATGTAGAACGTTATAATCCACTACGATCTGAGTTGCTATACTGTAACAATATTATCACTGTGAACTTATTTGAAGTGAGCTGTCAATCCAGCCGGTCGATTCTGTAAACATGACGAAGAGAAGGCTTGGGTTCACGATGATCACGAAGAGAGCTGTCACTCCATTTTGATAACATGGATTTAACAGCTCACTTCGTGATCACTTCACCCAAGCTTTCACTTCGACATGTTTACAGAATCGCACAGAATCGTACTGCTGCTCACTTCAAGCCCACTCCACCTCTGTTTTCACGGTAAGATGTTTAAATAATACACCAGCTGTTCGTATTAAGCAATAGTCAAGTATTAGAATACACAGGAACCAGTTTAACTTAGATCCAGCCTTGGATATTTTAGTGTATTAGCAACTTGTCTTCGTTCATCTTTTTTTTAACCGACTTTTTCAAAAAGGAGGAGGTTCTATGTTCGGCTCTATGTATTTTTAAAAATTATTTTTTAATTCGAAAGCCTCTACTCCTGAAGTGGTCCCATTGTCACCAAGTTAGAATCCGATGATGGGATCCCATGAAAATCGAGGGAAACCCTCAAATTTTGTAAGCACATACAATGTTTTTCATAAAATTTCTATCGTAATTCAGATATTTGGGCCTGATAATCATCATCTCATGTTGCTGAGCTGATGATGGAAGGTATAAGTCAGGATCTGATGATGGGATCCCATGAAAAGTGCTTGTTCAGCGATATTTTCGCCAAATATTAACCGATTTGGATGATTTTTTTTTGTTGTGAAGACTTTTTTGTCGGACTGGTTCTATTTAAATTTTGTGAAGATCTGATGAAGTACTTCGGAGTTAGGCAACGGAACTCTTCAATATATGATAGCAAATGGATCGGGATTTCTGAAATCGCATGTCTGTTGATTGTTTACACCAGTTCATAACATAACATCACGCCGGCACGCTGTGTTTGTGGTTTCACTTTTTAGTGGTACCTGCGTACCACAAAAAAAGTGAAAAATAAAAAAAACTTTTCTACAAAAAAATAAAACCGACTTCCAAAAACAAAACGTTACAAAGTAAAAAATAACTTTAATTTCGGAAGTCGGTGTTTTTGGTTGTTTCGTTTTTGAACACCGACTTCCGAAATTAAAGTGGGTTTGCTCTTGACTCTAGTCTAGGTCTTTGTCCCTGTCATCTCTGACCTAGACCAGAGTCAAAGTCTACGATGGAGCGAGCTTACCCCGAAGTAGCCTGTTCACTCTAACTTTGAAGTGAGTAGGGTTGTAAACATTCGGAAATACAGACGCAGGCAGGGAGTTCCACTCCTTTGATGTACGCATTCCTCATATAAATAAAGACAAGTTAATCTGTGGAAGTCCTGATCCAATCATTGAAATTCTATCTCTCATAAATAACCAGTAAAATAATGTCGGTCAATGATCAAGTTTGGTGATAAATGGTTTGCGAAACAGAGATTCACTATAACAAAACAAATCAATTCACATACAGTATATCTGACATTATAATTATTAATTCAGTCCCAATCGAAATAGCACAAACAATAGTTAATTACGCGCTGTATTAATAACTAATCAATCCGCCATGGCTACACATAATTCTGAATCAATCAGTAGCAAGCTCAAATTAAATACCGATCTACGATATTAATGTCGTTGTGAACTCTCTCTCTGGATTGCGAACTTCGATTGGTAATTAGTTATTACGCTCGACGATATATTGATTTCAAACGTTTATTATATCTTTCCCACTTTACTTTTCAAGGGGAAGAAAGCATGGAATAAAAAGAGGTACGGTTTTTGCGAAGACCAATTTATTTCCAATCAATTGTGACTTTACTTTCCCTAGAGCTCATGTCTAAAATATAACAAAAATACGGGACGATCTACAAGGTAAGCTACCCAAGGTCGTTCTGTCGTTAGGTGACCAACTTAACGTACCGAGAAACTTACAGATCTTTGACATTCGTTGCGGGTTGGACTTCAACCCGCAACGAATACGCGCTGACGCGCGCACAATTCTTTTCTATTATATTGTAAGACCATCTTGGCATTGTATAGACAATCTCTTTTGCATTGTATAATTTCACGCACGTTTTTCTCCAAAGGATCTATTTTTGGTATGCGCAACTAGCGCGCTGAAGATAGGGTCTGTGAGCGTGTTTTGCTGCAGAACAACTTGCGGCTCTTGTCGCTAGCGCGGCAATATTAGCTCCATCTATTTGACTGACAGAACTTGAAAATTCAAAAGTGCCTGTAACTGGTCTATTTGAAATAAATGATTTTGGATTATATTTCAATTAGAATCTTAAAATCTAACACCAGTCTTGCCAAAGTTATTGTGTTACCCAGTTCAGGGTGATGGGGGTTAGAAAGGCGGTCACTCCATGTAAAGTACTGGTATTCTGCTGTCATCCAGGAAGATCGGAAGCCGACCCTCACAGAGTTGGAAAAGCTGGGCAGATTGAAGTTTCCACTAGAGATGCTGCCTCCGTGGTCGAATGGTTTAGGCATTTGCCTTGTGACCCGGTGGTCGTGTGTTCGATTCCCACGGGAAAGCATACTTTGTAAAGTGGTTTTCCAGTTTGGTTAGGACATTGCAGGCATGAATCACCTGATTGTCTGATAAAAAGGTGATTCCGTGCTTCGGATGGCATGTATAAGCTCGGTCCCGGCAGTCAAATGGCGGTCGTCAAATAAACCATGTCAGAGGCCCTTGAGGCGGTTTAGAAACTCTGACACTAGGTTGTGTGGGGTCGATAGACCTTACTGCCCACACGATAAGAAGAACCAGAGATGCAAAGCGAGGAATGTGTTTAGAACCAATAGAACTGCTTGCGCTGAGCGAAGCTACGTAAATGAAGCGATTCTATTGGTTCTAAACAAACACATTCCTCGCTCTATCCTCGCACATCTCTGATAGAAATACAGACTGATTGTCGCTTTAAGCAGCTCCCGAGAAGTACCTAAAACAATTGAGGGAAGCTTTCACCTAGAAATGGAACAGCTTAAGCAACAAAATAATATTAAAGGTTTACTGCTTGATTTCGAATGTCACATGCCTAATTCTCTATTACATTATACTCTGCATTTGAACGCGCCGCTGCAGCGCTGGTCGCATCGCCACGGACACGAACTCCGCCAAAAAACCGACAGCGCGGCTGCGTGAATGCTCGCTTTGTAACATGTTACATTACGCCCCGTAAGGCCGCGGACACGAACTCAGCGGCGCGGCGGGTGGCGCGGCGAGTTACATTATACATCTCTGCATTTGAACGCGCCGCTGCACAGCGCTGGTCGCGTCATATACAGAGATGTATGATGTAATTATCCGCCCCGCCCGCCGCGCCGCTGAGTTCGTGTCCGCGGCCTAACACTGGTCAGTACTCACCTTTAGATACTGACTTATGAACAATATTGATTCTCAATCTTTAACTGATTTCAACATTGCGAGTTAAAATCTGAGTTGCAATCAGAGTTAGTGACGTAAGGAAACTGCAACATGAAATAAAGTACCTATGCTCCCACATCTGAAACCCTCAAAATGCAACGAACAATCCATTTAATACGATTTTCTATTGAGTATAAGAATAAGCTCTTACTGAGGAGTGGAGTGGACAAATTACAAACTAGTTTGTGAGGAAATAGTCCCTTATGACTGACGAGCATCAAACGTCAACACAGTTATTTGGAAAACCGCGACCACTGGCTAGTATTATATCTAAATATTTAACTAATTAAATAGGTCTTGTTCTTCTTTCGAATTGATGGTGACCCTTAAATATTTCCCACGTTCCCAGCGGCATCAGTGGCATTCATCAGGTCGTCAATAGTACAGATATAAGGGCATTTGGAGCACTCCAAAAAGCAGACCATATTTTGGACGGAGAATTGACTAGATTTTTTTTTTTTTTTACTAAACATAGGCACGCGTTTGACCACTATCTCACCTTAAGGAGGTGAGGAACGACACACTTTTCCGCACTAGGTACGACATGCACATCATTGCGTGCCTAAAAGCGGTGGGTATGAGCCAGTTTATTAAAAAATATAAATCGTGACTTCTAAGCAAAATGTTTAGGAAACAAACAATATAAATTGTAATTTAAAACAGTTACGTTAGCTGGCAACACTCGAGACCACATTTATTTCTACACGAAGGCTTTTATCTTGAGCTGTTTATCGTGGAACGTTTTCCCCTTTTGTTTTCTTACTTTTAACTCACAGTTTTAAGTTAAAGTTCGTGTTAAATAGTAGTTATTTAAAGTTGTTCGTTCACACGATATAATTAAGTACTTAGTGATAAATACGTACAGGGTATGAAAATAATTCAGTGGCTGGTTTAAATCATTTGTCCAAAGCACGCATGTCTAAAGTGGTCTTGTTGAAACCATGGTAAGCAGAGTTCTACTATTGTTTTACTTTTGACCATCATTATCGTTGAAAGAGTGTCACTTCGCTAAGTTGCTGATGTGTCCTTGATCAGCTCTACTTCAAAATAAGCTTAAAAACCTGTCGTCTGTTAATCCGTCAAGACGTACGGACCTATGACGATTGAAGGAGTACGGGTAGTTTTTATTCAGTCACACCCTTCCGCTTTGGAGACATTATACGTCCAAAAAAAAATTCGGAGTGTTTTATTATTTCGACCATGTCCTTTCAACCGGAAAACCCGGAAATCAAACTTTCGCGATACTGAACGGTCCGTCTGCCCCCTGCATCGTGGCTAAAATACCTACATTAGCTGCTGCCCGCGACTTTGTTCGCGAGTATGTCGGAAAACAAAATGTTGTCGCTAGATAAGATCTCTAAGATATATACGAGCAGTCAATAGCTAGCATTGCTTGATTCCTCTTAGATTTATGAAATTGGAAGAGTATTATGCAAGGCACTGACTGTTTTACCTCTTCTATTCAAAATGCCAACCAGCCCCAGTAATTTTTCGTAATGAGAAACGTTTTAATTATATTGCTATTGTTGATAGTGGGTAGAGCTTAATCATAATGCCATTAGCACGGTCATAATAGTATGACCGTGCTAATGCCATCATGATTAAGCTGTGAAAAGGAGATAGTGTCATGCGTCTTGTATAACTCCGTCTCCCTCCCACGAAGTTATCATGATGGATTTAAGATGTCATAATAGGTACCCTGTTGGATGTTTAAGAAAGTTGCTATAAGTAGTTATATATACTTACCTACATTATAGTCACAAAAACAAAATACCCTGTATATCGGTAGTATCGCTGTTAGAGCTGCCAGGTCTTTAAACTGAAAAGCCGGACAGACCAGCTAAATTAGCCGGACATTTGGGTACTAAGGCCGGACAGCTTTAATTTATTATTCTTAGTATAACACGACATTATTTAAGTAAAACAATGCTTTTTCTTCCTTAATTTCTAATGAAACAACAATAAAATTTAATGAATCAGTCTTCTTTACTATTAATAATTCAATATTCATTGCTATATTAATTTATATAATTGCAGTAGTAGGTAGTACTTAGTAGTACGTGGCTAGAAATAAAAGGTGAGGCGGGCAGAGCGGAAATCAACACATGAAAAATTTGAAAAAATACTCAAATTAAAAAAGCCTTACAAAAGCCGGACAGGCTGGACACCGTCTAATTTGGCCGGACACAGAACCAAAAAGCCTGACTGTGTCCGGCTTTATCCGGACGCCTGGCAACGCTAATCGCTGTGTGTGTGCCAGTATCCGACTCCACACGAGTATCGATTGCTGCCTAACTTTTAATTGAGAAAGTTGACACTCAGGGGCGTGAGGGAAAAGCTCAATTTTGTTAGTGACATCTTCATTCCGACGTCAAAGCTTATTGGGCCTCGCTTAAAGAAACCTCGCCAAGTGCGAAGGTCTTGTCCTTCCGTAATTAAAGTACCCTAGATAGGTTTTTCAGTGAGGAAAATTAAGTTTTGCAACTTTTGATAGTTACTTTTAGGTAAATTGAAACGTTTATCCAGTTGAAACAAATACAAATAAATGGTGCCATCAATCATTAATTCATAATCAATCATTTTATAGTTCGTCTTCGTAGGCATAACATTCGGCATGGACACCCAATTTCACATGATTTAAAAGTTATGTAGCTGTTGAGGAAGGTGAAGCCGTAGTTGTAGAAAAAACTACCACTCATTACTTTTTTTAGGGTTCCGTACCCAGAGGATCCAACGGAACCCTATTACTAAGCCTCCGCTGTCCGTCCGTCCGTCCGTCTATCAGCGAGCTGTATCTCAGGAACTGTAATAGGTAAACAGTTGAAATTTTCACAAATTGTGTATTTCTATTGCCGCTATAACAAGAAATAAGTAATAAAAATTATGGTATATTATTTATATGTACGGACCCCTTCATGTGAGAGTCTCGCTTGACTCCGACTCGCACTTGACCGGTATTTTTTAATTTGAAATATGTTTGTCCTTGACTCTAGTCTAGGTCAGATATGACAGAGACAAAGTCTACGATGGAGCGAGCTTACCGAGAAGGAGACTGTTCACTCTGACTTCAAAGAGATGAGGGTTGTAAGCGTTCGGAAGCACAGAAGCAGGCAGAGAGTTCCACTCTTTTGCTGTGTGCATTATTATAAAAGACGGTTGGAAACGCTTCGTGCGAATTGATGAAATAGCAACAAGGTAGGGATGGTAATTTTCAGTGCGCCTGGATGTCCGGTGGTAGAAGGGATGGCTTAAACTATTCTTAGTTTTAATATAATCTATCACGTAACATTTATAAGTTAAATTGCTTATTAGTCTTTCAGAACTTTGTTCGTACTAATAAAGTACCTACAAAAAAACTCATTGCCTTTCACATAAACCCATGATAAAGCAAGGTGAGATGTGTCCTGCTATGATTGGTCGTCAAATTATAAAAATACCGAGCACCAAAAGGGCGTTGACCGGTTTTCATAATGATGATTGATACGGGTATGCCGTTGCACATAGGCAAAGAGCCAGTCATCTGTCACTGTTAATGGTATCTACTGTAAAGCTTTGTATAAAATTATATAAAATATAAAAAAAAAAAAAAAAACATGTTTATTTCATCAACTTATGTTAGTAACATTACAAAATTGGGAACTACCTTTAAGCAAAAATTGCTTGTAGTAGGATGTTCCTCTCTTCTAGTTTACAGATACAGTAGCGGTGCATAAATTTTAAACTAGTGACAATTTTAAACTAATTAATAAAAAAGAAATAAAAAAAAACTATTTAAAATAAACTAAACCTTTGTAAAAAATATCTTAAATAAACAAAGTTAAGCTCAGTTCGCGCACTGTGTGTGTGTGTGTGTGTGAAGATGTGTGGGTATGGGTCTATGTTTCTAATTATTTGAACGCTTATAGGATCGACTCGATTTCGTCGTAACTCTTGTTTGTCAGCCATTGAATGAGTGTTTTCTTACAGTCATGGTATGTCATAGAATATATGTTATTTTATTTCGTCGTTTTCTATTAGTTTTGACTGGAATTTCTGGAGCAACATTATTCTTCCTCCTAGTTTGTGTCCTAGAAGGGATGAAGGGAAGGGATTTGTGTTTTTTTAAAACTATCTGAAGGATGTATAGCTTCCTAACCAACAAAAGACTTTCAGTAGGGAATCTCAGTGGTTTGAAGAACATGAGCTTCAGTAGTGCTCTCTGCGCTCTTTCCAATTCTAAAAACTTTGTTTTTGTCGGTCCGCCCCAGATTGGCAAACAGTACATTACTATAGACTGATCCAAGGAGATATAAACTTGCCTGATAAGGTCTTTCGTAGCCACATGATGAAGTGACTTGAAGGTCCATGTAAGTTTCCTAACTCTACTCATTATTCATTCTAAATGCAAGTGCCAAGATTGTCTTTGGTCGAGCATAACAGCAAGGTATTTGGTGTAACTATCTTTGTTAATTTTGAAACAAGTGCAGATGTTGTTAGAGGTGTCAGAGCATGTATGAATTTTAATATGGAAGTCTTGTGATGGCTGGGAACGATTGTATTTGGAGAAACAGATATAATTGGTATTTGAGATACCTATGTAAAAGTTAAAAGGTTGATATCTAGCCAGGAAGCTATCGTAGACAAACCACGTTCAGCAGTACGGCCAACGCTGTCCCATGATTCTCCCGAGAAAACTATTGCTGTATCGTCTGCGTAGGAGAATATGTGAGCATCTTCTAAAGAAATATTGCATAAATTGTTTATGTAAATAAGGAACAGTGTTGGCCCCAGCACACTACCTTGTCTTACTCCGTAAGTGACAATTTCTTCAGAACTGGTAACTACTCCTATTTTTACTACATATCTGCGCTCGCTAAGGTTTTCCTGAAACAGCTTACGTGGTACCCCTCTCACGCCTATGTCATCTAACCTATGTAAAAGTGTGGGAACAGAGACTGTGTTGAAGGCTTTTTTGAGATCGGAAAAATTTAAACAATATATTATGATTTAATGCACAATAGCTTACACAGGTAGAAATATAGTTGCTAGTGAGTAGAGATGATTGATATTCCGATACTACATAAAGAATCGGACCGTTATGCCGCATCGAAGTAAAATATAATTGCAGAAATTGGATCAAAAACCCCGGAGTAATCGGTGTACCTTTTTTTAATGATGGGAAATCATCAAATGACTCCTCCTGCTTTGGGTAAAGCAGAAGGGAGTGTCAGACTCTTACTGACTAAAACCCATCCGTGTTCCTCCTAGTGCCCTTTGCGTTCCAGGGTACGGTGCCTCTTTCGAAAGAAGTCTGCAGGCTCAGCAGGCACTGGCCCTAGCGGGCCCCGTCTTTTGTGCTGACAGCTCTTTGATGCTTTTGTGTAATCGGTGTACCTACATACATAAAAACATACCCACCGAAATGAGAACCTCCTTTTTTTGAAAGTCGGTTAAAATGTATCTACCAACTCCCGAGGTAAAAAGTATCCTATGTCCCATTTCAGGTCGTGGACCAACCGTGTGATGTGAAGTTATATCTAAGACTGAAGAGATAACAAACAGACAGATAAATAGAAATGGGAACTGTAGATCAGTGGCGTATCTAATACCTTTTTCTAGGGGGGGCCTGGCCCCAATACCAAAAATGACGCCCAGGCCAACAAAACCCTTGAAATCTCGCGGGCAAAACTTCACGGGTGGCTTTCGCTGAAAAGATTTAGCCTGAAGAAAATTGGAAATGCGTGAGCGACCGAAGCGAACTTGCCTCCGCTGCCCGTCCGTCCATCCGTCCGTCCGTCCGTCCGTCCGTCTGTCAGCGGGCTGTATCTCAAGAACCGTAATAGGTAGAGAGTTGAAATTTTCACAGATTATGTATTTCTATTGCCGCTATTACAACAAATAATAAAAATTAAGGTTTATGCTACGAAACCCTTCGTGTGCGAGTCCAACTCGCACTTATCCCGTTTTTTGAACCTTGTTTCGGATAAGTTAGATTCAAACAAACAGATCTATAAATTACCCATTTACAAAACATGTGACAGAATTTAAAGATGAGCGTGTCGAGTCGATTGAGTGATCTTTTTTTAAAGTTCGCTTAATCTCTATAAAAAACGGAAGGGTTTTGGTTTTAGTAAATAATTTAACGGAAGCTTGAAGTTTGTTCGTATTCAGCCGTACAGTTTTATTTTATTATTTTGTGCTGCTCCTATATAATACGCAAAAGCTGCCCTTATTTTTTCTTCTTACGTGGGTAGAATGACGCTACATTCCGTCCTAGAATCCTGAATACATGCTTTCTATCCAGTAATCTTCTTTCTAGTCCGCTTAGCCTTGAGCAGTTTTACATTATGCGACGAACAAAATACAGAGTATTCATACTCAAAAATAACATTCACATTTTTCGGCATACAACGATCGATCAAATATGTATGAACACGGCAAACAAACGAAAAGCGTCTTGTGCAAACTTACATAAAAAATATTACTTCGAGCAAACTTACTGTGAATAGAAAGGACTTACTTCGATGATTGATTCCTGAAGATTGATTTCGGAGTAAATAAATATGAAAGCACGTAAAGATATCCCTACAAGTCCGCGCTTCGGGAATCATCGGCTATCGTCGGAAATTCGATTGTGCGATGATGAGATCTAATACAGAGATGTTATAACGATTGCACCTGCCTATTCTGCAACCTATTTACAATATGAGAGATAAGCAACTCTATATACAACTTTGGGAACTTTGGGAAGTATTTGGTATTTGGAGAAGTATTTGCTGTCCAGAAAAAAAAAACAAAAAACGGTTTTAAAGCTATAAATTTAACCGGCCAAGGGCGAGTTGGACTCACACACGAAGGGCTCCGTACCATAAACAGATAAAAACACGTTTCTTGTATGGCAGCAATTATTTGTTGTTATAGCGGCCACAGAAATACACAATCGGAGAAAATTTCAACTGTTTATCTGTTACGGTTCTTGAGATAAAGCCCACTGACATACAGACGGACGGATGGAGAGCGGAGGCTTAGTAATAGGGTTCCGTTGGTTATTCATGAGTACGAAACCCTAAAAAAGACTATCAGCAAACATCACCTGTCACTCATGGACTCCTGTAGACACATTTGAACAGTAAAATAAACTTATACTGTTTACCCAAATTACTGACAGTCGATACACTACGAAACCCACAAAATTATCTATAATCCCACCCTATCATTGCACTATAGATATGGATTAGTGAGCAGGGATCGCGAACCAGTGGCTATTTGTGGATACAGCTTTTTATTGAGGCAACTTATCAAGCAATGAAAATATTTGGGGCTGTAAAACTATCGTTTTTGAAATAATAATTGGAGATAGTAAATCTGACTCCAGTCTTGCCAAGAAGTACCGTGTAGAGGTCTGGTAGGCAGCCGCTTTTCGTAAAATACTGGTATTCAGCTGAATCCGGTTTGACTGGAAGTTGACCCCAATATAGTTAAGAAAAGGCTAGGCAGATGGTGAATTTGATCACGCTAAACCATAGGTTAGGCTATTAGGATGAAGCATTTGCCTAGCCTTACGGGTTCATTTCAGTTTAGTTAATGAAATGAACGGGTAAGGCTGCTGAAGTTGGTGGCGGTGGCTGAAGTCAAACCGCAAAAAAATACGTTTTACTCCACGTTTAATAACAAAAAGGTTTGTTATTATTACTAAATTGTCGGTAACACGAGGTGAACAGCAGTGAACGCAGGGGTGAATAGAAACAAAACATTGCAATGGCCATTTCACTTGAATGCCACTTTACTGGTTTCTAAAAAATATCAGACTTTTAAAACTAAATATTGATTTAAATATTGGAGTCCTTATAATACTGCAAGTAGAATTGAAATGAAGTGAAAATTCCCCTCATAGTTTTGTTTCTATTCACCCCTGCGTTTCTATTAACTCCGTTTGACTAAAAAATACTGATGAACTCTCGTCCAAAAGTTAGCAGATGCACAAAGGTTCAGCACCCCTGTACCCTAGGGAAACATTTTCCTAATGACCTACTTTCAGCGCCGGCCAATTAATTACGCCTCAACTCGATAATATACGGACTACTAATACGTATAGGTTAGGTACATACATATGTACGTGTAGGTAGCTCTGCGGAGGAGGGCAATATTGCTAGTGTGAGGTTTAGGGGTAAAATATTGTTTTTTTTTAAACAAACTTTGCCCCTCACTAAGATTTTTTCCTGTATCGTGGGTGCATTTACATACATGTAATCTCACATACACAAACAGCCAGACCCGGTACAACTATCTGTAGGCCATACAAATATTTGTTCCGTGTGAGAATCAAACCAGCAACACGCAGCGCAGCAGTCAATATCTCAACCACTGCGCCAAGCATACCGTCATAGGTACTAAAGTCCTCCTGAAAGTAGCCCCTTTCGGCCTTGTTGGCTATGGCTAATCCCTGTTTATGGGCCGTGCACGTTGTCCATAGTGCTCAAGTAGTGCGCCGACACGTGCCATTCTATCTTACCCCACTGTCATCAAAGTCCGATGGGAGGGCAATCCGACACGCCTGGGACTCCTGGGAGACATCAGGAAGAAGGTAAAAGAGTTTATTTTCGCCAAACATGACGTATACCCAATGATCAGGCGCAAGACCAATAGATTTACGTGCTCTCCGAGGCACTGATGTTTCACACTTCCAACTTCTAAACTTCGGGCTGTTCACTGAGAAAACATTAATAAAACCCCAATAGTAACACCTTGAAATCGAACCCGGGACGCTCAGCAGTCGGCACTTGCGACCGCGAGGCCATCAGCCCCTATACCTTCTAGGTACAAGGCCCTTGTTATCAATCAATTCATTTATTTATCAATCAACTATGACTCATTTGTTAGTAACAAACTTATACTAGGTATGGTAGTAATTAAGATTATTCTATTCACAACAAATAACACAATAAACACAATAACAAAAAACATAATTATACAACACAACATACACAGCGGCAGCAATGCCCGCCACTTCACCGCGGCTGCACCATTCCATGAGAAATGGCACAACAGGGATTCACGTACGGACAGTCCAGCCTGCTGGAAATCAGATACAGGATACTGTTATTGCTGCCCCACACTCCACGCACCAGGGGGACGCACAGACGCATTATTGCAAAGAAACAATCCACATGTGCGTCTGCGAACATCCCTGATGCGCTGCAGTAGCGGGGCAGCCTCAACAGCACCCTGAACGCGTTGTCGTATTGCACGCGGAGGGCAATCTACTCAATTTATGATGATTATATATTATGAAGTAAACAAAAGTCTTTCATGAAGTTAGTTAACATTATAAAAATGTCCTCAACCTCGTCAAAGGACACATACTCCTTCCCCTGGAATCTGAAGATTTATAATTTTCTGAGGTACATGAAACAATTCTTGTTTTCTTACAGATAGCTAATGGACATTTTTAATTGTACCTCCATCTGCTCAGAAGCAGTACAAAACCATATTTTATTCCCTGCCATCTGTTGAATGTAAACCGAAAACATATTGCCGTTTCGACGACGAACGGGACATGCATTTTGGTCGACGCATGTAGATTTTTCTGAGTGGTGTAGATGCTTCGGACATCAAGGTAGATGTCGCTGTTTACTGCAATGTGTCAAGTGGGTATTAAGAGGAAACGCGGGAGGAGACTGTACTCATATTTAAAAGGTTTAGCTCTCGCCTATTTCCTCCTCCAATATTGGACCGATTTAAAAAATATTTCATAAACTGAATAAAAAGGATATAGACTGTCTCCCTATGTTTATCTTCAAAAAAGAAGATCTAAGAAAGAGCAGTCTAAGCGGCGCCAACTAGTAACGTAAATTTCCATGAAAACCCTGTTTCATAAAATAAAACCAAATATTGTAAACAATATTTTTATTGGGAATCAACAGAGATTAAATAAACACTGAATTTATATTTGTCAAAATAACAAAGGTTATCACGGATTTATGAACATAAGTATTATGTATTTTAGTTACATACATAGTTTATTAGGTACCTACATACCCGTTACCCTAACGGGGAGCTCGGGCACTACGTGGGCTCCAGCCCGCGGGTAGCCCGCACAAGCCAGTAGTCACACTTGGCCGTAACGACCAGCAAGTCGTACGACCGGTCGCAAGTAGTCTGAGTGCAACGTCCCATATATGGCACATCGAGTTTTAGAAAGAGATAAAAGCATTTTATTTTTTTACATTAAACTTGACTGTATAGGTTCGGTTGTCTATTACAGAGGATGCATATCGAGAAAGATAAGAAGTTTGTAACAGTTCCAAAGCTGTTGGCGATCCTTTATTAAATGCTTTAGAGCGGCAGAGAGACAGCCGCCTAACAAAATGTTTCATTTTTCTAAACCTTGATGCCCTTTAATTATGTTGTAAAGAATACATAATCGAATGAAAATTAGGCAAATTTGATGAATAATAAAAAACAAAGTGAAATCAGCACTGAAATTTGTAGTATTAATTATACAAAATGTGTCTAAAAATACTTTAACGCCTAAGCGAAGTATGGCTCGCCCGTTCTGTTTCCGATGTGTCTACTTAGGTCCCAACATATCCTCAGGTTTGACCCACTGATCGAACTGTTCTGGTGTGAGCATGTTTAGCTTGATGGCAGTATCCTTCAGGGTACCGCCTTCTTTGTGGGCAGTCTTCGCAATGATGGCAGACTGAAATATTCAGCAAGTGTTACATTCACAACTATTTTCAATTTCGGTTTGAATGGCGATAGCGCCACAAGGAATGGTAGTTACACACCATTTATTAAAGGTTCAAATATCAGCCAATTGCTAATTACACAGCCTGTCAACTTAGTTTTCAGGTTTGCTTCATTTGCCTCGACAGAGTAACGACAGTCTTGTTAATTAATATTAATACTACCACTAACAGAATAACTCACTTTAAGAGAAAATGATTCACTAAGGATCTGGTAACTCGCTTATCTTAAAAAGTTACAAAAGTTGTGCTAATACATGTCACTTTTACAACAACAGAGAGTAAAGTCCCGCACACCTCCATTGTAAAGGGATCCTCCGCCCAGGCGGCTGTTGTGCCTGGCAGGCTACTGCCCGACAGTTAATATTCGGGCTGATGTATATATTCAAATTGCACGGTAAACTTTACGATGCAGGATTTTAGTTCGCTGCTAGTTGGATAGATGGTTTTGCGGTTCTTTTTGCTGCGATGTAGATTTGCTCCGTTGGTTTTTCTTGTGGCGGCAATGATGCCGCTACAACTTCATAAATCTTATCAATGCAACATCCTCGGGGACAAAGGGTGGGCAAAATTTACATTGTACAGAAAATTATTTTTCTTCTACTAGTTTACAGATATAGAATTATCAGTTCAGGGTGCATCCTAATGCTGCCACGATTATTATTGATTCTTAGGAATCGGCAACATACTTCTGATACTCTCTGCGCTTTGAGCCTTCTTCCTCTTCGCTGATTGGATAATATTTCATCGCAAGGCATGCGCTATGTTCATAAATTTCGTTCTCATACGATTCATATGAAAATGAAGGAACGGCTCAAGAAAAATGTCTTACCTTATCGTATCCGATGTGTGGGTTGAGAGCTGTGACCAACATGAGCGACTCGTGCATGATCTTTCCTATTCTCTCAGTGTTGGCTTTGATGCCGACCGCACAGTTCTTGTTGAATGCCTGGCAACCATCACCTGGCAATTAGAACAAGTTATTAACTGTAATTTAACCAATACTAACAACGGGATCATCTCAAGTTGGGGTCGAGTTAGGTTACATTTATTTTTTGCATTGGCAATCATCAATTAAGACACGAAAGGTCACCGCCGCCAATTGCCAGACGGCAGTCCTCCGCTCAAGCAGAGCAGAACTCCACCGTATGCTCCTCCGTCCACCGAGCCATCCGCACAGTGGTGACACCCGTCGTGTCCTCCCGCCAAATCCAAAACAGGTTGCTCTCGGTACATCCTAATTGATTTCTTTTTCCTTTTGATAGGCACCAGATCGTAAGTGATGATGTACTAAAGAGCACAAATTATTCGATTTTAACGACCATTCAATCAAAGAATTTGAATCCTTCCAGAATTAGGTTTGTTTAAAAACATTCCAAACTTACCAATTAGCCTAATGGATCGCAACAAGTTAGCAACTATCATGGTCTTGAAGACGTTGAGCTCAAAGTGTCCGTTGCTGCCTCCTATGGTGATAGCCACATGGTTGCCCATCACTTGAGCCGCGATCATTGTCAGAGCCTCGCACTGCGTAGGGTTTACCTTGCCTGGAACATTGTTAAGCCAACGTTACAATGAAAATCAGAATCCATATTATTATCCAGGAACATAAAATCTGACAAAAAGGCCACGCACCAGGCATGATAGATGACCCAGGCTCATTCTCCGGCAGCATCAGTTCACCCAGACCACACCTAGGCCCAGAAGCCAGCAGACGAATATCGTTAGCAATCTTCATCAAGGAAACGGCCACTGTGTTGAGAGCTCCTGACACCTCCACCATGGAGTCGTGGGCAGCCAGCGCTTCGAACTTATTCGGAGCCGTTTCAAAGGGAATGCCTGCAAAAACAAATTGTTACCTATAAGCACTATTTTTGAGGATCGAACTCTTTGTAGGTGAAGCGACTGTACAAAATAAATTTGAAATAAAAAGAGCTTGGAATGAACTATGATCACTTTTTTTTGTAGGTGGAAATCACTCGCTCTGGCTGGGCGTAGCAGGAGGGAGTGTCAGACTCCAAATGCCCTTTGCAGGTGGTAAACTCCTTAGTTTATTTGGGCCCAGTAAGTGGCTACGTTAACTGCAGCATCGGTGGCATTAATTAAGTTTCTCAAAATACAGGTGTATGGGGCACTCCAACATGCTGAACAACCTCAATCTTAGGCCCGTATTACAGAACGTTACTCAAGTACTACTTAAACTGCGTTCAACCGATTACTGCTTGAGCAAAGAATCTAGCCTCAAGCATTCAGTTTATTTTAGAACTATCCTCAAACTCAAATCAAACGAAACTACGCTTGAGTAGAGATTTTGATCTCTGATTACGTGAGTAAGCAATCATTATGGTAACCCTGAACAAAAGTTTGTTTTCTATTGCAATTCTTTTTTTTTTCGCACGATCAAAACCGGAGTAGGCGGACGACACGACGTTACTGACACTGACAGCCACCCTTAACCCTTCAGAGTAGGTACATATTATGTTCTGTGGACAGAAAAACTGTGAAACGGAGTGTTTTTGGCGGGATTATTTCGAGTAAAGTTCAGTGGCTGTTTTAATTATTCGCAAATTGATTCCTTGTGGTTTTGTTTTGTTGGTATTAACTACCTCAGCAAAGTTTGCGAGAAGGCTGACTCGATACATTTGCTGCCAAATACTGCAAAAAAAAATTAGAATGTGCTGCACCCCATTCTAATGAAACTCAAAAAAAGATATAAATTAAAATAAAGAGGTCTCAGGTAAAATTAAATGTTTTACGACATCTTGTGAAAACCTGTACTTCTACTTAAAGTTTTCACAATTTAAGTACATTTAAGTTCGATTTGTCTCATTATTAAAAAAATATTATAATAATCTACTTCTGCAAATATATCCGTTTTGATTAGGTAGGTACTCGATTTACTCCAAATCGACAACAATTTTCATGAGAATCTATGCTCAAGCGGGGTCTCGACTACACTTGCGAAAACAAAGATCAAATCTCGCCTCAAGCAGTGATTCTGAGCTGATTGTGCTTTTAAAATAAGGACACATTGAGTAGAGCTCAGTCAAGCCTCAAGCACTGTTCTGTAATACGCAAAAAATGTAATTTTAAAGTGACATTGCTCAGGTGATTATTGATTTTAGTTTCTCTGCTCAAGTCAAGTTCTAAAATTAAAACTCCAACTGAGACTAGTTTTAAATAATGCTTGAGTCTTGATTGTAGTTCTGTAATACAGGCCTTAGACAAGACAAGAAGAGTAAGGCCCGTATTACAGAACCTTACTCAAGTACTACTTAAACTGCGTTCAACCGATTACTGCTTGAGCAAAGAATCTCGCCTCAAGCATTCAGTTTATTTTAGAACTATCCTCAAACTCAAATCAAACGAAACTACGCTTGAGTAGAGATTTTGATCTCTGATTACGTGAGTAAGCAATCATTATGGTACCCTGAACAATAGTTTGTTTTCTATTGCAATTCTTTTTTTTTCGTGCGATTAAACTGGATCAAAACCGGATGACGAGCTGGACGACACGACGTTATTGACACTGACAGCCACCCTTAACCCATCAGAATCTCATTATATTCAATGTACTCTGTGATCTTGAGAATACTGTACATCATAGGTACCTACATATGTTCTGTGGACAGCTAAACTGTGAAACTGAGTTTTTTTGGCGGGATTATTTCGAGTGAAGTTCAGTGGCTGTTTTAATTGATTCCTAGTGGATATTATGAAGTAAAATACTGCAAAAAAAATTTAATGTGTTGCACCTCCATTGTAATGAAATTAAAAAAAGATGTAAATGAAAATAAAGACTTTTAACTTAAATAAAAAAAAAAACTGAAACTTCATCTTCATTGTCAAATTACTCAAGAGTCAAGCTCTTCAGAAATACAATAAAATATTGTTTACAATAATTAATGTGGTTACGTGTGGTTCATATTTGGGTTAGGAAATATCTTAACAAAAAAGAATTTTACACTTTTGGAAATAAATCTATTAAGTACCTACCACAAATATTAAAATCATTTAAAATGTTATAGAAAATTAAAAAATTAATTGTTATAATAATCTACTTCTGCAAATATATCCATTTTGATTAGGTAGGTACTCGAATTACTCCAAATTCACAACAATTTTCAAGAATATCTATGCTCAAGCGTGGTCTCGACTACACTTGCGAAAACAAAGATCAAATCTCGCCTCAAGCAGTGATTCTGAGCTGTTTGTAATTTTAAAATAAGGACGCATTGAGTAGAGCTCAGTTAAGACTCAAGCACTGTTCTATAATACGTAAAAAATGTCATTTTAAAGTGACATTGCTCAGGTGATTATTGATTGTAGTTTCTCTGCTCAAGTCAAGTTCTAAAATTAGAACTCCAACTGAGACTAGTTTTAAGTAATGCTTGAGTCTTGATTGTAGTTCTGTAATACGGGCCTAAGTATTGCCGTACCGGTAAGATTTCCGATCTCGGCGGCGCACTTCTCCGCGAAGCCGATGCGCGTGTTGAGGCCGGTGCCCACGGCCGTGCCGCCCAGCGCCAGGTAGTGCAGGCGCGGCAGCGTGGCGCACACGCGCTCGATGCCGTACGTCAGCTGCGTGGCGTAGCCGCTGAACTCCTGGCCCAGCGTCAGTGGCACGGCGTCCATCAGATGCGTTCTGAAAAACAGAAAATTTCAAAGTCATCATTCCTGCAGGGTATCACATGGTTACATTACAGCATTCCTGCAGGAATAATATCCCACGCATACGTATATACGCACAAATTGTTTTGGAAATATATATCATAGTGCGTACAGCTAAAGAGTGGAATTCCCTGCCGCAGTCTGTTTCCTGATAGTTACAACCTGGCCTTTTTTAAGTCAGCAAGCGTGCTCCATCGTCAACAACACTGTCGCTTTTGATCAGGTGAGACGCCCCGGGCGTCGCGAGTCGCAGGGCGATTCTCGGCCACCGTAGGCGCGGGCCTGCGGACGGCAAGCTTTGGGTGACTTGCCATCTGATCAGAACCAGGCTCGGGTCGACGGCGCGCTGTGTTCCACACGCGCCTCAAAGAGCTGTCAGCACAAAAGACGGGGCCCGCTAGGGCCAGTGCCTGCTGGGGTTGCGGACTTCGTTCGAAAGAGGCACCGTACCCTGGAACGCAAAGGGCACTAGGAGGAACACGGATAGGTTTTAGTCAGTAAGAGTCTGACACTCCCTTCTGCTTCACCCAAAAAAAAAAGGGGGAATGTTGTGTGGGCTTCGCGGCGCGGCAGTAAGTTCCGACTGAGGCCTGTGCCTTGAGTTTTGCGGGCAGCAGAGCGGTGGCGGCAGCAGCGGCACGGGGGCGGGGCGGGCAACGTTGACCCGTATTCAAAACCAGCGGGCAGATCGCGAGGCAGGCACTATAGCGGCGTAATGTTGTGTTCGTGGTTGAGTCGTTGAGGTATTTGTTTTTATTCGCGAACGAAATGTCTGAGCAACGGCAACAATATTTTTTGATTCAAATTTATTCTTAACGCTCGATTTACTGTGGGAAAAAGAAGAAAATAAATTGCAAAACACTCAATGCGCAGGCGGTCACCGCTCGACTGGCGCGCACCGCTCGTTGCCCGCCCTCGCGCCACTGCCGCGCCACTCTTTTCGAGTGTCGATGTCGGTCCATTTTATTTTACATATTATGTCCTGCCGCTCGCAAAACTCGAGGCAGAGGCCTAAAAGGTAACGGCAAGGTGGGCGCTACGCGTACCTGTGTACGCGACCTCACTCGTGCGCACCAAGTGACGTAACACGGCGCGCTTCCACTGCACCGTACGGTATTGTCGTGTGTAACGAATATACATTCAGTCAAAAAAGTATCGGGAATGGATGATTTGTTTATAAAAAAAAAAAAAAAAAAAAAAAAAAAAAAAATATATATAATAATCTTTAATTCGGATAAGCAACATCCATATGGTTCCAAGTTCAAATTTTTGTTTTTTTGTAGTTGTTAGATGGGCACAACTGTTTTCCATTTTGGCGCGGAGTTTGAGTTGCATCTGTTATTTATATTAAATACAGTGCTGGTTTTAGTAATATCATATATAGTGTGTATTGCGAATTTCATAATGGACAAAAATATCGAATAAAGAGTTTGTCTTAAATTTTGCATCGCCAATGGAATTTCGTGTTCGGAGTCACTGAAAATGTTACAGAAGGCTTACGGTGAATCGACTTTATCAAAAACTCGTGCTTATGAGTGGTTCAAAGCGTTCAAAAGCGGTCGAGATGTGATGGAAGATTTGCCTCGCTCTGGTAGGCCGTCAACGTCTGCAACTGAAGTTAACATCGCAAAAGTGAAGGAAATAGTGACTGAAAATCCCCATTCAACTCTGAGAGAGATAGCCGCCGAACTTTCTGTATCTCACGAGTCGATCCGTACCATTTTAACTAATCATTTGGGTATGAAACATGTTGCTGCTCGGCTAGTCCCAAAAGATCTGAATTTTCTCCAAAAACTCAATCGCATGAAAGTCGCTGAGGACATGCTAGAACGAGTCAGTTCGGACCCAACATTCATGAAACGCATTGTTACTGGTGACGAGACGTGGGTTTACGAGTTTGACATGCAAACTAGTCAACAAGCTTCGGAGTGGCGCCTTCCAACTAAACCGAAACCGAAAAAACCACGCCAAAGTCGATCAAAAGTCAAAGCCATGTTGACTGTTTTCTTTGACTATCGCGGTGTTGTGCACTCTGAATTCTTACCGGAAGGTCTAACGGTAAATAAAGAATATTATTTGAGCGTTATGCGGCGTTTAAGAGAGCAAATTCGACGAAAAAGGCCAGATTTGTGGAAAGAAAATTCTTGGATTTTGCACCACGACAATGCGCCTTCGCACAAGGCTATCATTGTGAACGAATTTTTAACCAAACACTCAACAAATACCATCCAGCAACCACCATATTCACCAGATATGGCTCCTGCTGACTTTTTTCTTTTTCCTAAACTCAAATTACCACTTCGTGGCACCCGTTTTCAATCGATAGAAGACAAAGGAGAATTCGCGGCGAGAACTGAACTCAATTCCGGAAGCAGCGTTTAAAAAATGTTTTGATGAATGGATTATTCGTTGGCGCAAGTGTATCGTTTCTAAAGGAGCATACTTTGAAGGTGATAAAATAAATGTGGATGAATAACAGACATTTTGTGTATTATTGATCTTTTCCCGGTACTTTCTTGACAGAGTAGTATAATAAATAATTATGTTTTAGTTTGTGTGTTTATACATGTTAGTGTTGTGATTAAGTGTTGTGATGAAGTGTGTATATGTTACCAGCAATCTGTATAATCCGGTATTCTACATGTATAGAATACCTAAAACATTCAGATAATGTATGAAATATTATTCATTTTATACTTTGCCTAGGTATTCTATAGAATACCGAATACGCAACCGGCAATGTGTGTAAAAGACGATAACTGGGAAAAGGAAGACGTTTGGGGCTGCAGTAACGCTACGTTCACACGACGACATAAATTTCTTAGCCGGATCTGATTTTTACAGGATACGGTTTAGTCACAATACAATTTATGTGAGTAGATGAGTTCACACGTGCATTCGGTTTTAAGATCCGACAAATAACCGAAACGAGCAAAACTTAAGATCAGATTGTGCTTATCACCTAACCACTGATTTATGGCAACACGATTTGATAGTTACTGACAATGTTATTCATTCTTAGTTCGGGTTCGGGACGCGTAAATACAAAGGCGACTGCAACACAGACATCCATAGTCTGTGCTGCAGTATGTTGCGGATGGTTATAAGCAGTTATAGTCTGTCCAAACCTAGCTGCAACGCAGCGGAGCCCCGCTTCCCGGGGCTTCTACTTCTGGGTGGTTTAAAACAAATAATCTCGAAGGGCATGGCGGTGTCTTTCAGACCCCGCCATACCCTTCTAACATAACCTATCCGAGTCGGGTGCCCCAAGTCTCGTCATCTTCATCATCATCATTCATCATCACCATCATCATCACCATCATCATCACCATCATCATCACCATCATCATCACCATCATCATCACCATCATCATCACCATCATCATCACCATCATCATCACCATCATCATCACCATCATCATCACCATCATCATCACCATCATCATCATTATCGTCATCATCATCATCATCATCATCATTTATCGAATCATCATATATATAGAATACCTGCTGGACCAGCAGGTATATATGCCTATATGTCTATAGAACATCTGAATTATACACACTGCCGGTAACATATATATAAGATAGATAATAAATATATGTTTGTACATATTATTTTATTACCTATAGTATGTTTAGTGTTATGGATCGCCACAGGTCCCAAAAAAGGAAATTCAGAATAAACGATATAACTTTAACCAACCTGCCGATTTTAATGATCCTATCGAACTCTTTGGACTTGGCCGCCAAAGTATCCCTGAGTGCTACAAGGCCGGGCATAAGTCTGTCTCTTAGCTCCATTGCAACAGCGATGTGCATGGCTGCTGGGAACGTGTCGTTGGAGCTCTGCGACTTGTTCACATGGTCATTGGGGTGAACAGGGTTTTTACTGCCCAACTTGCCACCCATAATTTGAATGGCGCGGTTTGCCACCACCTGCAAAATAAATCTTATTAGTTTGCACATCATTATAAACACCTAAATAACTCTTTTAGAAGTTCTACTCAATACCACAGCGAATGGAGTTACGTTACCTCATTTGTGTTCATGTTTGTCTGTGTGCCAGATCCGGTCTGCCAGATGACGAGAGGGAAGTGCCCCTCTCGGTACAACTTGCCGGATATGACGTCATCACATGCTTGAATAATATTTTCCGCTGGAACACATTTGCAGGTAAATTACAAGCTGTAATTATCGTAGAATGATTATTCTAGTACTTAAGCCGTTAGTCCCGGCTGTCATTTGTAGATCTTTGCCAGTCGTTACGGATAGTCAGAAGCCAGTAAATCTGACTCCAGTCAATCTTGCCATGAAGTACCGTGTTACCCAGTTAATGAGTTGTGGAGGTCTGGTAGGCAGCTCTACGTAAAATACTGGTATTCAGCTAAATCCGGCTTTACTAGAAGCCGACCCCAATATAGTTGGGAAAATGCTAGGCAGCTATTATTCTAGCACTTAGATAAAAGTAGTTTTATCTGCAGTGTCGTTAACTTTATAACATTTAAACAAAACATTTCAAAATAACTAAGGGGCCACGTATTTCTATAACAACTCTATGAACGTGTCTCCACACAACGATATTATCGCGGCGATTCGATGTATGAAAAAACGTTTACGTGCCGCGTTTCTCTCGCTCGTGGAGATGGTCCCTAAGATTCTAGGTTGACTGTCGACAGGTATGGAAAGATCTTCGAATGGAAACCTCATCATTATTAAAACAGTTCATAATTGAACAGTTCCTGAAGGACCTTAAGAACCGGTCTTCCACCCGCCTTCAGGAGTTCGGCCGTTATTCCGTCCTCACCCGTCGCCCTGTTGTTCTTAAGCTACTTCAGAGCCATCCTAATCTCATACAGGCAGACGTCTGGGATTTCCTCAGTATAGTGGTGAGTAAATCTAGCTCTTGGGTCGTTAGCTAGATTCGTATCGGGTTTAGTCATTGACGTGTATAACTGTCCATAGAATAACTCGATCTCTTTTAGAAGATAGATTTGGCGGATATGGTTCTGCCATCGGCAGTCTTCAGTTTCGTGAGCTACCTCTGCCCAATAGACGGATCTCTAGCAAAGACCCTGGAGCCCTTATTCCGCTCTATCGCGTCGTTAATCTTTTCAGAATTAAAGCGGCGGAGGTCGCTTCTCAAGGACTTAGAGATCCGTCTATTGAGCTGCCGGTAGCAGCACGCATCTTTTGAAGACTGCAGACCTTCTCTCGCTTCTCCTATCCAATAGAAACAGACATGTTTAAATTCTCACCAATTTTCTTTTCCAGACCAAATTCCATGTTGACTTTGGCAGCAGCTTTCTTTAGGATGCCGAAGGCAATGATTACAGGATACTGTAAAGAACAAATATAGCTCAATAATAAAATTACATATTTGTGTAAGTATCATATAACATTGCTTACACGATAACATTGCTAATTGCTTATATATACTCTTGATTCATGATTTCCTGATCAATACATTAAAAGGACGCCGCATTTGTATGTGATTTTTGGTATAATACTTAATGCATAATCGTTCACCAAAAAAGGGTAAAGATGATTCCTGACCTGCCTTTATCTAACCCAGCCTTGCATTGCACAAATATGTTAGAGTTCGCTCTAAAGGGGTTGGAATTTTGCTTTTTATTCAAAGTTGCGGCGCACGATCTATCATGCATACATGGATAGAGAAACAATGAAAATCATTAAAATTCTAACCAACCGGACTTAAAAGCGGTTTAATTTAATTATTAAAGCCGATCTTTTTCCAAATATCATTGTGCCATATACGGCCCAGCATAATGTAGGAAAGCATCTGAAATAGTTAATTTCTACTAAGTTACGGTAACCTAGAATAAATATTTATCAAATGTAATATGGTCACCGTAACAGTTTCGCCATATTTAATTTATGCGTGGAAATTATAGTGACACCATGAGAGTTTGAACCAACTAAGTACCGATATCAAGGCTAACCGTTTCCCCAGTGCATTGACCCACATATGGCACACGGCGATTGTTTACTATTGCATTTGGTTGTGAAATTGTTAACTTGAATGAAGGTAGAGTACGAACCTTTAGCTAATGAACTAAGTTCGGCTACAAAACTATATATTTGGTGCCTCTGACGTAATAAAGAGAAGAAGGAGACAGAAAGTATTAAGTTGAAAAAAGAAAGAATCATACCTAGTTATTATAAAGAGGTAATAGTTATCTCATAATAGTTAATAAATTGTAAATCCGTAATTGGCTGTAAGATCGGTTTGTCGTAGTAAAGAGAAAACGGAGACAAAGTATTAGGTTGAAAAAAGAAAGAACCATACCTAGTTATTACAAAGAGGTAATAGTTATCTCATAATAGTTAATAAATTGTAAATCCGTAATTGGCTGTAAGATCGGTTTGTTTATTTTAAGTAAATTTGTTAAAGAGCTGTGGATTTTGTGAATAAATAAACTAGCTTTCGCCCGCGACTTCATACGCGCATATCCCATTTTTATCCGTTCACATAGGAATTTCGGAAAATAATCTTTAAATGCTACCCTACACTCCCCAAGGAATCTACATGCCAAATTTCAGCTTTCTACGAGCAGGAGTTTCAGCTGTGCTTTGTCTGTCAGTCAGTCAGTCAGTCAGTCAGTAATGGAAGGATTTTATACACGGTGTCATTTCAGTCGTCTTACAACGGCAGCCCACTTCATCTATCCAATGACAACTACACATTCATTGAAAAAACGTGGCTTTTTATTGGCAAAAGAATTTTCAAAATCAGTTCAGTAGATATAGAAATTACCAAGTACAACCTCACACACTTTACCTCTTTGTAATATTAGTATCTATAGATTATCATGAAGCATTACGTAGTTTGAAACCTTCAGCAGTGAGCGCAGTCCAAACCTTTTGTTCCAGAAAGGCGCGGAATGGAACGGTGGCATTGTTATGAAACGTAAGCATTATTAACAGGATCTTCTTCTACCTGGCGTTAATCCCGGCTATTGCCAGGGTCCGCCTTCCTACTTAGGTTCCTCCACTTTGCCCAATCTTGAACATCCTTCTCAGTTAGGCCATTGGCTCTCATGTCAGACTTAACGACGTCCAACCAGCGCTTGCGAGGGCGACCACGGGACCTAGCCCCAAGAACAGCCATATTCATGCATCCCCGACCAACGTACTCCATAGGGCAGCGCATGATGTGGCCATACCATCGCAGACGACACTCTTGCAGTTTTTCCCCCACGTCACGGACACCAAGACTACCTCTGATGAAAGAGTTGCGTATGCGATCGGATCGCGTTACGCCACTCATCCACCTCAGCATCTTCATCTCCGTGACGCGAAGCTCCTGGGTGTGTCTGCTTAGTGCTGGCCAACATTCACCGCCGTACAGTAGGACAGGCCGTATGATGCATTTATATATCTGCCCCTTGAGCTTAGGAGGCATTTTGCGGTCGCATACAACGCCCGTTACCTCGCGCCACTTCGCCCAAGCCGCGCCTATACGTGCTTGGACATCGTCGTCCACGTTGCCAGACTCGTGCAGCACGGATCCAAGGTACCTGAACGTATCGGACTTTCTGATCAGGTCCGAACCTATTCGGATGAACCTATTTGAATCCGTGCCGCCACAGGACATGTACTCAGTCTTCGCCACATGTAGTCTCAGACCACCGTTTTCAAGCGTGTCCTTCCAAATGTTGACTTTGCGCTCAAGATGGGCTTTGTTCTGATTAACGAGGGCGATGTCATCGGCATACATTATTAGCCATGGGGGCTTATCTTGGATGTTTGCCGTAACTACATCGAGCATTACGTTAAACAAGAACGGGCTAAGAGCCAAGCCTTGGTGAACGCCAACAGATATTGGGAAGCCATTCGATTCGCCAACAGCGGTCTGGACAGAGGACACGGAATCGCGGTACATGTCTCTGATAATGTCAATATAGGCCTCGGGAACGCCTTTGAAGCGCAGTGCCCACCAGATGGAGGTAGGACCGAGGTATACAGTCGAAGGCCTTCTGCAGGTCTAAAAAGGCCATATGCAAAGCTCTCCTTCTCTTTCTGTAAGCCTCAGCCAGATTCCGTAAGGCGAATACTGCGTCCATGGTGCTGTTACCCGCCCGGAAGCCATATTGACACTCAGAGACAGTACACTCGCTACGGAGCCGTGTGTCAATGATGCGCTCGAAGAGCTTCATGGTGTGGCACATGATCTTGATACCGCGGTAGCTACTACAATCCTGTACGCTACCTTTGCCTTTGTATACAGGGATAATCAGGCTAAATCGCCACTGGTTCGGCATTTCCTTGGTGATCAGGATGCGGTTAAAAAAATCCGTCAGAAGGTCCACGCCATGTGGGCCCATCGCCTTCCACACCTCAATTGGCACATTGTCAGGCCCGACCGCTTTCCGGTTCTTCATGTGGCGAAGAGCAATGCGGGTTTCGTCGGGGGAAATAGGGGAAATAAGTCCAAGGTTAGGAGGCGGTTCGGGAGGAAGGTTATAGGGATGCTGTTTGTTAGACAGTTCCGCGAAGTATGTACACCATCTCTCCTTAACAGAGGTGGCATCGTAGAGCAGCTTACCCTGGGCGTCCCTTACACAGAGACATTTGCTAATGTCCCGTGCAGCTTTCTCCCGGGCACGCGCCAGCTTAAAAATAAGCTTTTGCCCCTCCGCAGTTTCCAGCTTGTCGTACAAGGGCGCCAGACTTTTGCTGCGGGCTCTGGCTACAGCTTTTTTGCAAGCGCGCTTAGCCGCTCCATATGCCTCTCTGTCATCCGGAGAGTTGGACCCTTGCCACTGTTTAAATAAAACCTTCTTCTTCCGAGTCGCCTCCTGCACCCCGTCATCCCACCATCACGTCTCCTTTTCTATGGTGCGGCCACCACGAGAAGTGCCAAGGACGCGCTTACCCGCATCGGTGATTGCTGAATGGATCCTACTCCAGATCTCTTGAGCGGACTCATGCGGAGCACTGATCTCGAGATGCTCGACCTCCGCGATGAAGTCCGACTGCCTAGGACCATCAAGCAACCACCACTTTGTGCGGGGTTTGCGTTTTTCGGTCACTTTCTTTTTCGTTACAACCGCAAAGTCCAGGACAAGGAGGCGGTGTTGAGCCGTTAGGCTTTCACCTGGGATGACTTTGCAGTTGGTAACCTTGCCAATGTGGCACCGTCTCACCAGCAGGTAATCTATTTGGGTTGAGTAGGCACCACTACGGTACGTAATAAGATGCTGGGGCTTCTTCTGAAAGAACGTGTTCGCGATGGCTAGGTCAGACAAAGCGCAGGTGCTGAGTATACTGACTCCCTCTGCATTTAGCTGGCCATATCCAAAACCACCGTGAACACGTCCGTACTCTCCAGCAAACTGACCTACGTGACCGTTGAGATCCCCCCCAACCAAAACACCTTCGGAATTCGGAATAGCGCGTAGTACGTCCTCGAACTCATCCCAGAAGGCCTCCTTTTCAGACTCACAGCAACCAGTTTGAGGAGCATAGGCGCTGATTAGGTTCGTTACCGACCCTTCGATCAGCACCCTAACTCGCATCAACCGGTCGCTGCATCGGTCTACTTCAAGGAGTCCATCCTGAAGGTCCCTAGACAGCACCACGGCCACTCCGCCCCTGCCCGTTGGTGATCCGGTGTACACTAGCCTGTACCCCTGCCCGATGTCACGTGACTTATTTCCCTTCCAGCGCGTCTCCTGAAGGAAGGCGCACTGGACCTGACGCTTCGCAAGTACGTCCGCGAGTTCTCGGCAACGTCCGGTTAGGGAGCCAATGTTCCAGGTGGCAAAGCGGAACTTCTTCTTGGGTACTATCCTCTTTAGCCGTGCCCGTACTCGACACGGTAGCCCTAGCCCACTTATCGCAGGTTTAGGGCGATGTGCCAGCGCGTCGTTATGCGGCGACGCCCTAGCCCGAGTACCCGTTTTCAACTTCTTATCCATTTCATTTGGCTGAAGTTGGTTTTACGTGGGGCGACCAGCCGTCTGACCCCCACAACCCTACGAGAGGGAAACCAGGTTCGCCAGAGCCTCGTCCGTTGGACAGCAGGGTGCACCGCTAGCAAGTGAGGTTGGCTTGGGTCTTAAGATGGTAACAGACCCCATGCACCCCCAAGCATTATTAACAGGATGTTTATTTTTATTGTGCCTATTATCTTAATTCATCTGCCTAGCCTTTTCCCAACTATATTGGGGTCGGCTTCCAGTCAAACCAGATTTAGCTGAATACCAGTGTTTTACGTGGAGCGGCTGCCTACCAGACCTCCACAACCCAGTAACTGGGTAACACGGTACTTCATGGCAAGACTGAAGTCAGATTTACTGGCTTCTGACCACCCGTAACGACTGCTAAAGATCTACAAATGACAGCCGGGACCAACGGCTTAACGTGCTTTCCGAGGCACGGAGGAAACTCGTTATGTTAAGATGGTCACCCATCCACAGACCAACCTTGGCAAGCGTTGCTTAACCTTGAAGATCGACCCGTGCGGCTGTTATTATTTAGCCACGAGCTCCTCGCCTATTATCTTAATTAATTATTTAAAAAAGTCGTCCCTAAAGGTAGTTTACGTCGGGTACATAAAGAGGGCCGTCTTTGGAAGACGGCTTAACTGACACTGTGTATATTAGGATGTGTAACTACAAATTGAGGAGCTCGTTGCTAAATAATAACAGCCACACGGGTCGATCTTAAAGATTGCCAAGGTTGGTCCGTGGATGGGTGACCATCTTAACATACCGAGTTTTCTCCGTGCCTCGGAAAGCACGTTAAGCCGTTGGTCCCGGCTGTCATTTGTAGATCTTTGGCAGTCGTTACGGATTTTCAGAAGCCAGTAAATCTGACTCTAGTCTTGCCAAGAAATACCGTGTTACCCAGTTAATGGGTTGTGGAGGTCTGGTAGGCAGCCGCTCCTCGTAAAACACTGGTATTCAGCTGAATCCGGTTTGACTGGAAGCCGACCCCAATATAGTTGGGAAAAGGCTAGGCAGATGATGATCATTTAGCGTACAAAGCATTATTTAATTCTCTAAAATTGATCGATATTATACCCAGGTAAGTACAGCGGCTCTAAAAAGCCACTTTAGCAGAATCAGAATGCACATCGCGCTACTCGTCTGTCAATTTTTTCCAATCAACCTTGAACCTAATGCGATAGAGATAAAGATGAAATTTAACAGATTGTTGTGAGGATAACAGTATTATGATTCTAATATGATTCTGATAAGGCTACTATAGCAATATTTATTAAGGTTTTATTTATAAACTAGTTCACCTCTGGAAAAGCAAAGTCACAAAAACCAACCGGATTTCCTTTTGCTGTAGATATCTATCTTTGTAAAGTCAGGGGATTCAATAATATGTATAAAACTAGCTGACCCAAGCAATTTCGTCAGCGTTAATGCTCCGCTCCCATTGGTCTTAGCGTAGTTATTAGCCTTTAACCGTCCTCGCTAAATGGGCTATCCAACAATAAAGTATTTGTTTAATTTGAACCAGTAGTTCCTGAGATTAGCGCGCAATAGGAGTATTAATGACCAATGTGACGCAGACGACGTTGCGCTGATCAGCTAGTTATGAATGAAGAAGGAGTTAGATAAAACAACAAAAACGTTTACTTCACAATAATATGTGACCGCCATATTTATATTGCGTCACAACAGGGCGTTATAGGTCAACATTTACGAGTACATCACTTACTAAAGACCAATAAAAATACAATTGTGTTATTGTGTTTACGACGTGTTATCATATTTTAGATAACGCAGTTAGCAACTGGGTTGATGCAGTGCAGCAAAAAATTGCATATCGAATTGAATTACGCGAATAATAGCTACCGATATCTCCAGGCTCTTAGACCACATCGCTCGTTCACACCGCACCAATAGTGGAGTTTTGACATGTAATTTTTTCGTTTTACCACAAATGGTCAAACTAATCATGCCCCTGTGAACGGGGTCTTAAACTCCATACAAATAAACATTACTAGAGAATGACACGTCGGGGCACTCACACATCGTCCCTTTCCAACAATATAAAACCAGAAAAAGTCTCGCTCGTGAACTAGTGATTCCATTTTCTGGTTTTATTATACGAAAGTAATCAGAAGTTTACGTAGAAAAATTGTTTGGGTCAATTTTATATTAATCAAGACATGTATGCAAGAACGATATTAAACTCACCGGCATACGTTCCTCGACACCTCCAATGGGGAAGTTCATGACAGACCTGTATGTCTGGGATCCAAAGAGCCTGTCATCGGGCACTTCCACCTCGCCCATAGTGTCGCGCTCCTTCCGCTGTAACAGACATAAGGAAATAGGTTTAGTTGAGTGCTTCAGTGGGTCTAAAAAGGCCACTTTGGCAAAACCAGAAAGCACATCACGCCTCACGTCACTGTCAAATTTTCCCAATCAACCTTGAACCTAATGCGTTAGCGATAAAGATGAAAATTAAAACAGATTGTTGCGTGATATTATTCTCCTAAAGTGTTCTTTTTAGCCCCCCAGAGGTCAGGATGTCGAGTGAAACAGATGATAAAAAAACTGGCCAAGTGCGAGTCGGACTTGCGTGCAAAGAGTTCCGAACGAATTCCTTTTTTTTTTAACATGTTATTTTAACACTATAGAAATCTTATAGACTTTCCTGTAATCTATAGGTAAAGAGCTATTTTCTCCTTTTTTTCAAAATTTTAAGGTCCGTAATTTCGGATATAAGGAAATGGTCATTTTTCGTAAATTAACTTCAAAACCATTTATTTTAAAATTATGAAAAAAATATAATTAAAACCCTCACAGTAAGCCCTTTCATTTGATATGTCACACGATTTTTAATTATTTTTTTTAATTTTCTAGTTTGACCCCAAAAAGTGACCCTCATACTAAAAATTTAATCATTTATGTAACGCTTCCGTGTTTTGGTCACAGAAGTCCATATGTGTACCAAATTTCAACAGCATCGGTACAGTGGAAAACTGTCTGTGACAGACGGACAGACAGGCAGACACCCGAGTGATCCTATAAGGGTTCCGCTTTTTGTTCGGAACCCTAAAAAATTAAAGAGAGTGTGCCGCCCACAGCTGCACCAAATTGGTACCAGCATAAATGACAGACAACTGGTTCCTGACGCTGTTTATTTTTAAATATTGTGTCCATAGTCCTCCCGACAAAATTTTAGAAACAGCGGATATACAGTCTCAGCGAGAGTTAGTCTAGAGTCGAGCAATCGGCGCTCGACATATTCTATTTATTTCATTATTTTTTCAAATTATTTTATCTAGCTCTTGACCTCAATCACGCCTGATGGACAGCGATGGGTGAGATCTATGATAGAGCGAGCGTGCCCAGAAGATGCCTGTTCAGTCTGGCAGAGAGTTCCACACTTTGGCTGTGCGCATAGTAAATGTGGAGGATTACGACTAGTCGGGACATCGACAAGTGCAGATGGACCCTGCAGTACGTCTGGTATTCCGGTAGTAAAACGGCGATGGTGGGACCAGGTCAGGAGTCTCTATTCCAACCGACCGGTGTATCATACCGCCAACTTCCAGACCCTGGGCTACTCAAGAGATAGGTAAACAGTTATATGCAGCTGCATTTTTTGAAGCAGGTAGTGTACATTACCTAAATATGCGTGATATTACCTAAATATACACGAATCTATAAAAAAACAGTCAACACTCATCTTCTTGATTTGAAACGAGAGTCTTACACCATACAATTTGAAGATATCAAAACTTATGAGTATCGTCAACATTTCTGCCGAAAGACGTCTACTGCTGAACACATGCCTGCTCCAAGTGTCGCCACATCGGTCCACCGGCCCTATCTCTCATTCAGCTACTTCCAGCGGCCTTAACCATGGTATCCACTTTGAGAGAGTCCTTCTAACGCTATCTTCCGGTACGCGGTTGACGACGGTTGCCAGACCATTGACATCTGTTCAGTGAACTATTTGCCAATCCTTCAGGCTAGGTCCTCTAAGGGACTACTCACACATTTTCAGCTCTATTCAGCATATGCCCATAGATAAAAAGATTCGTACTCGTCCATTCAGCTTTCGCGGCATACAAGTATAAAATGAGGACAAATGTATTATTATCATGCGAGTACTATAGATTCTGCCGCGTTCAGCGCTGTTCCGCCGCATTCAGCGTCGGACGCGGTGGAACAGCGCTTTACACGGACGGTTCTCGACTCCTTGTATGACTGACACTGGCAGAGCCACCATCAGGGATTTTAATTTTGATAACGTAAAAATATGTCGCTGATTAGTCGCCAAATATCAGAATTAATCGGTCACTGGTTCAAAAGTACGCGGCTGATAGGAGCAGAACTGTAGGTATAAGTGTGGCCAGAATCAGCTCCATTGGCGTTTCGCTGAACGCAGCGAAACGGAAATGTAGCTTTCTTTCTTTTTTTTTCTTTTCTTTAAGTGTAAGTAGTCCCTAAGAATCTCGGTTAGTTTTGCTCACCATTTTTGGAGATTTCTTTTCTGCGTCCATACATGTTGAGCACGCCATTTTGATAAGATATTTTGTAAATCAAAAAAACAACTAAACTAATAATGCGATATAATAAAGAAATAAAATAAATAATGTATTCTTCATAATTTACAGATTGACAACGTCAGTCAGGAGACGGGCTAAGTTTTTAATTACGTTTCTTTTCTGACTTAGCACTACTGGTCAGTACTTTCCTTTCATCCAAACAGGTTACTCTATTAATCGTATCTTTGACAATCTTGAGACCACTTTGGTCACGGAACTTTTGTAAGGCCTATGAGGGTTTGATGCCAACTCGCAGAGATCCCGTTACACTTTTCAATAAGTAAGGGGCACCAACCGATAAAAGAAATATGCGGAACAGGGTTAAAATCCCGAAAACCTCCATGAAAAGGTAGGATTATTCAACCAGACGGTTGTTATGTCTGGTGGGTAATTGCCCGATAGTTGATATTCGGACTGTTGTATATGTTCAAATCGCACGAAACACTCTGATACCGCGTTGCAGGAGTTCGTTAGCAGTTCGCTGCTGGCAGGATAGATGGCGTTGCAGTTCTTTTTGTTCCGTACAATTTTCGTGATTTTTGTGTACAAGGACAATCCTCGATTGTTCCAGGACTGTTGCAGAATACGAATTCAAAGTTGGATAATGAGTTTTCATATCCTATCCTACCTACATATCAAAGTGGATTGGTTACCTTGAAGGGCCCAGGGCCCAATGGCTTTTTTTTAACTGAAGGGAATCCTCATGGATATCCTCCGCCCTGGGGCGGGCGAAGGGGTCTGTCAGACTCTATTGCTAACTAAAACCACCCTGGTGTTCTATCTTCCACCTACGCCGGGGACCGAGGGAACTTACGCGACTCCCGTAATCCCCGGCTAGTGTCGGCCCGCCTGGCCTGCGGAACACCTCGAGTCATATGGTGCAGTGGCTAGCCCAACCAAACCAATGTTATTGAAATACACGGAAAACATGGCAAGGGTGCACACTCAATAAAGTGGGCCCCCATCAACGGTCGCTAGCACTTTTGACGGCTTGAGTCACGGCTATCAGAATGTCAATGTCAAATGTCAGGTCTATCCAAAGGATGTATTAAAAAGATCGCTTTTAGCGATAAGGCCGCCCATTGTTGCACTCTATGTAACGTTTCCCTCATTTATATTTTCTGTAACTTATATGGTGTACATAATAAAGAGTATTCTATTCTATCAAGTTAATCCCGGAATTAAAGTCTATTAACAACGGCGAACAAAATCAAATTGAGGGTTAAGCATTATTGTTATCGATTGAGATCATAAAGTTTTCAATATTTATTTCCTTGATTCAACCACAAATTTTAGCCAGCACTTTCCACCAAAAACAATCCATATTATTCGACTAAATTTCGCTATTATCAGTGCTCTTTATAGGGCAGGGTCACAAACTTTCCATGTGTAAGCTTCACAATAATAATGTCAAGGTCTTTCAGTCTAGGGCAGGCCAAGTTTTATTTATTGCTACCTCCCCCTACACAAATAATCTATCTATACTAATATATAAAGCTGAAGAGTTTGTTTGTTTGTTTGCTTGAACGCGCTAATCTCAGGAACTACTGGTCCGATTTGAAAAAATCGTTCAGTGTTAGATAGCCCATTTATCGAGGAAAGCTACAGGCTGTAAATATAGGTATATCATCACGCTAAGACCTATAGGAACGGAGCAGTAATGAAAATTGTGACGCAGACGAAGTTGCACGAGTCAACTAGTATACTAATATATTCATAGAGTTTTCCATTGCCTTAGTCACAGCCTTGGATTTCCCTATCTATCAGAAGCATCAAAGCGGGAGAAGGAGATTCGGAGCTCATTTAGAAAGCCTTCTATACATAGAAGGCCGGATTAACACTAAGGGCAACTAGGGGGTTCAGGATTGCGGATTTTATTCAAAACAGTCCGCGGCGACTGTTTTGAATAAATTATTTGCCTGGAACAAAATTATATTAGGAGGAACATGGATGGGTTTTATTCAGAGTGAGTCTGACACTCCCTTCCGCTACGCCCAGAGCGGAAGAAGTCATTTGATGATTTCCCGTCCTTAAAAATATAACCTTGGTGTTGATAGGACTTGTTCAGCCGAGCTTTTGATAATGTTTCTTTGTCACAGAGAGGCCATGAAAAAATTTCTCTTAGGGATTAGCACCAGATTAAAGATCTTTATAAACAAACCTAACATTTATTTGTAGTGTCCTATGTTACAAGCTTTTTCGCGTTTCAGTGTAGGTCCCATAGTGAAACTTGTTCATAATGTAGAATGGCTTGTGCAATGCAATGGCAAGTGCACTTAAGAGATATTGCGTTTATATTCTGATACATGTTTCATACGAAACCATTCCTTTATTGTATTGGTCTTTATTGTATTGAACAATGCACTACGTCGATGCACTAATTAACGTCGTAAAATTTGCAAACCGCATCCGAAAAGCATACGAGTATAGTGTTCGAAAACAAACCTAATACTTACTCGTGGATATGACGTATGTTTTGCTTTCAGATCCATCATCTTCCCCTTTTTTTCCTCCTTCTGCATGATTTAAATGTAGTGTTTTTGCCACATTGTAAGATACTGTTTCTTAGCTTCATCTGGGTAGACTTGGCTTATAAGCAGCAGAAGAGTACTTTCCTTCAGGAGCTAATCTTTACCCAAGTTTTTAAGTTCATCATCATCATATCAGCCGAAAGAGGTCTACTCCTGGACATAGGCTTCCCCGCGCGTGTCGCCACAACAACCGGTCCTGTGCGTCTCGCATCCATCGGCTACCCGCCACCCTCACCAGGTCACCGGTCTACTTTGCGGGAGGCCTTCCAACGCTATGTCTTCCGGTACGCGGTCGCCACTCCAGAACTTTTCGGCCTCATCGACTATCTGTACTGGGAGCAATGTGCCCTGTCTACTGCCACTTCAGTTTGGTGATCCTTCGGGCTATGTTGGTAAATTGGTTCTCTTGCGGATATCGTCATTCCTGATTCTATCACGCAAGGAAATTCCAAGCATTGCCCTCTCCAATGCCCTTTGGGTAATTTTAAACCTTCTGATGAGGCCCATATTGAGCGACCACGTTTCGGTTCCATAAGTCAACACGAGCAATACGCACTGGTCGTAGAGACACTGATCGAACCATCACTCATCGATATCAAAACTGTTCCTTTTTGTTTTTAAGGATGGGAAATCATCAAATGACTCCTTCCGCTCTGGGCGAAGCGGAAGGGAGTGTCAGACTCTTACTGACTAAAACCCATCCGTGTTCCTCCCAGTGCCCTTTGCGTTCCAGGGACGCGGCGTCTCTTTCGAACGGATTCCGCACCCCGGCAGGCACTGGCCCTAGCGTGCCCCGTCTCCTTTGCTGACAAATCCTTGAGGCGCGCGTGGAACACAGCGCGCCGCCAACCCGGGCCTGGTTCATCCGCGCATCAAAACTGTTCCTGGACACAACTTTTGGCCTCCATTCCGTTATTTTACATGGGTCATTGCTCGTTAAAATAGCCTTTTTGGCTGGCTGGTCCCACTTTCGTCGTCTGAACTCATTGATCACCCAAAACACGAATAGCTTTTAATGGAAAAAAGTTTATTTTACGTGTAGTGAATAACCAAAATTTTTTCAATTGATTTTTGTTTCGAATTTTTGGTTTTAAATGTCCTCAAAAGGTGCCAAATTTTCATTTTGGACCGCATCCAATTTAAGTAATGACACAATAGGTCGTACGTGTGCTGCAGGATATTATAATTTTGAGGCCTGGCAAACCAGTACTGCTATTCTGTAACAATATGTTCGTGTCTCGACAGCGGAATCCGAGGTGAGTATCGAATTCGTATAAACATAAGACCTATACGTTGTGTGTAAAATAATAAAGCAGTGCAGCAGTGAGCAGTGTGTAATATAGTAGTTGTGAGCTTTATCACTCAGGTGAAGCTCGACATCGAAATAGTTATTTACAGAATAAACTATATTATATGTATACCTATTTATGGAATGACAGCCATCTCATCTTCACAGCTTTATAAGTGGTGTACCTACATGCTGTAGGTAAACCAATTGTATACCGCCAAATTTTCCTTGTTGTTGACGGTTTCCCTTTTCTTCTTTTTGTATTATTATATTCTTTTGATGGCCTCGAGTTTGACGACGATCTCACTTGATGGATAAAGAAGTAGTCGACGGTGGAGCACGCTTGCCTAGAAGTAATCTTTTCACTATTGACTTAAAGATATAGCCCAGGCTATAGTCCGGAGGAGGACTGGCCCTGACCCTAGCCCTGTTTAGCATCGGCACAAGGCCGCAAGGTGTACACAACACACAACAATAATCTTGTACATTTTTATGTCACCGGATACATATTTAGGTCACCGTGGCCTGTACCCTATGTTTCGCTATTTGGCTAGGCAAGACAATTCTATAAATTGTAAATCCGTAGGTACACTGAATCAACATGTCGACAGTTATGTCGGTACACAATTTTTCGGAATTATTTCGAGAGATTGTAAAAACGTATTCCAAATATGTTAAGTTGACAATTTGCCGAGAGTTCACACAATCTCTCAAGAAAAAATATCTTACGGAGTTTACCATTTTCTGGTGATATTTACAAAGCCATTCAAAACGTTGCGTAGTGAGCCCCTATTACAAAGTCCCTTTTTTATCGGAACGCTATTGGGTTAAATGTTTTCGATCGAAATGAAGAGACTTAGGTATCATCTAGCAGGCAGCTATAAAGCTAAAGTTAATTCCCGAAGTAGTTACCTAAGTACCTATATTTGTAGGTACCTACGAAGTTATATTGATTTTCCGTAAACAGACTGTTCGTCCCTACCCTACCTATTCAAGCCTATGTTGTCAATATTTTAGGGATAAGGGCGGCAGGATAGTGACCTTTCGGGGCAATGTACGTTCTTACTTCACTTCTGTTTTATTATCTTACTTCACTTCTGTTTTGTTATCTTACTTGATAAATAGTTCTTGTTACTTACTATTATTACCTCATCAACAATCTCATCATAATAATTCTCTTGCATTTATCCCAATTAAATTTGGACCGGGTGCTACATGCCTTCTTTCATACTTCTCAGGGAACGTACCAGAAATTATAGATGGCAGCACAGAAGCGTCCAAATCAAGTATGTTTTAATTAAAAGCTTCGAATTTTCCAAGCTAGGTGGTACCTACAGTCTGCTTCTTGCACGTTCCCCTAAACGAAGCGTGCATGAACTGTAGGAAGGTGGCAGCATAGAAGTGTAACTGTCAAGTATTCTAAAAGTTAAAGTTTCGAATATGCAACACTAGGTGGCATAGGTATTCAACGCCACGGCGTTGAATACCTATGCCACCTAGTGTTGCATATTCGAAACATGCACGCATGTTCCCTATTAATGGCCATTTCAGAATCACTCTTTTCCAGTTAAGGCTTGTATATTTGCCAATGACCTTGTGCATACAAACGGAGCTAACTACACCTCGGCGCGCCACTCCGCTACCCGTGTTTTTATTTTTTTATAATAAAATAAATACATATTTTAAAAAAGTAACAAAACCAAATTCTTTTCGTTTGTATTGCACAGCAGTCGATATTATTTTTTTAGTCTTTTGTTAAAAACTGAAGGAGTGAAATGGTTTCATCTCAACGATTTGGACTTGATTTGGTGATTTTTTTTTCCTATTATGTGATACAAATACATAAATTCTGGCTAAACCAAGTTACGTGCAATATCATGTAGATTACTACCTATTTTTCTAGGTGTAATTTCTCAGTAAATGCCGACGAAAAACTGCTTCATCTGCACGCAATTTTTAAGCCTTATCGAGAGAGCACCCTTAAGTATATCGTCTTCCACATTGTTTATTAATCGTTACGTTTCATTGGTTTGTAAATTATCTACCAATTGAGTCAGTGTCATGGTCATCGAACTTGACCCACAGCTTGTGATACATAATTTAGTAGATAAGACACCAAAGTAGGTATTTAAGTTCAAAATATTGGAAATAAGTATCCAAGTAAGCTGGCATAATTATATTGCGAGTAATTGCGACTTATTATCATCAGCCACAATATACTTACGAACCATCTGACTAAATTATTTTTGTTTCGAATAATTATAGGTACGCTAATGATCTGGGAAAATATTACATGCATTAATGCGTAGTAGGTACGCTTAGGGTAACTTCAGTTATTAAATATTTAACTTACCACACCAACAGCCTTCTTTTCCCCATGACAAGACGTGCAGATTTCCATCTTGAAAACACAAGAACTTATCACTCAAATAACACAGCAATTCTACTAGCTGTACCGGTAAGACTGCCGGTCGAGATCGTTTTATTGAGATTTTTTGCGAGTATTTTTGATCGCCACGTAACGCTGACAGAGAACCGGTTGATACCCCACCACTAACTTCTAAATGTCGTTCCTGCGAATTTATACTCCGTGGTACTGGTAGGTAACGGGTTTATTATCAAAATTGTAATAGAACCGCCCGCATGGAGAGCGGTGGCGAAACTGATTGCGAGTGGTTTACGACCACAATGTGATACGAGTTATCAATTAACATTGTTTGATTTAACTTTGGCCGCTATTTGCATAATTTATTTTTGTAGCTATGCTAATTTTAGTTTATTTAGTCAAGTACCTACGACAGGTATTGAAACATGAATTGATGGCTAGATGTACTTACAAGTAAGTAAAAAAAGGGTTTTCATTCCAAACCATTGTACTTAGTTATAGGTACCTACCTACCTGGGTAGGTACTTAGGTAGGTAAGTATTTTCATTGATTTGCTACAGGCACCCTATATGACATATAAATATGCAGGTAGGTAGTAGGTCATTACTTACAAGGTACTTACTTAAAATTTGTATAAAATGGGTAGGTATGTCACTTGACCAAGCTTCCCTTAAACTTAGTTCATTCAGCAAGATATACGTCCTGCCTAAAGGGTAGGTAGTAGAAATTTGTATTGTAGAAAATTTAAAACAAAGACACGCCTCGGTTAGGCAATTCTCTATTCAGGATAATTTCCTTTGAAAAAAGAAGAGCACTGAAAACAATCTTTGCATTTCCTGCCATCTTTGAAATAAGCTCGTTATCTTTTGAGCGCTTAAAGTATGAAATAACTTTTCGGCAGATGTCGCTGCAATAAAGTTCAATCACAGTTCAATGTTTTACATAACAACTATGACTTGCAATATTATTGTTCATTTAGTTAGGTAGTTTCTTATTTTATTTTTCACAGATTTTCAGCAGTTTGCACCTCGCATCTCCCGCTTTTTCATTCACTCATAATGCCTTCGTCGCCTTTATTGACAGGTTCTATCATTCATTCGATCATTTCATTCAAGTATCGCAATGACGTCAAAGAAAATGACGTTTTCCTTTGTGACGTCTTTCTGTTCTATAATTTTCAGGCTTTTTCAGGAGTTTTGATTGAAAATCAATGAAACATGATTGCTTCTATATTCTTTTATTAATGAAATCCAACATAAACTAACATGGACACAACCGGTGAATACGAAGAAAATGATTATCCTATTTGGCAAGAACCAAGGTGCGAGCCTTTGGGAGCGCCCAAGGAGACTCTTTGTGACGAAACGACCCCAGAACAGGCGCAAGGCGACAGGCTACATGCTTTGGAAGAAGAACAAGAAATCTTATCATCATCTGTGTTCTCTCTGACCTCACATCTCGCGCAGGTCGAGTTTCGTTTACGACAGATTTTGAAAGCCCCGCCGGAAGAGAAAGATGAAATGCTTAAAGCTCTCGAAGAGTTTACATCACGTGGAGTGCCTGATTCACGAGCCGCCCCTCAGGGCAGCTCGGGCGACGCGTCGTGCGGCGAGTGTGTCGAGTTAGAACGGAAAATATCGCGCCAACGGACGAAACAGGCACACTTTATCGATAGGCTAAAAGTACAATTGAAGGAGCTAGAGCGTTTCGCTGCAAACCCTACCTCAACAGGAGATACTAAACACAGGACATTGATTGATCATTTACGAAGTGAAATTGATCAAAACCTTGAAGAAGGATCCTACCAACCACTCACTGCTGAGGAGCTCAGGCACCAGATCAACTGTGCAGTGCGGCAGTATGCAGACAAACAGCTATCCAAAGACGAAATCATCAGCAAACTACAAGCACACATAGAAGACATGCAGAAATTCATTAAACTAATGAAAACAGAAGAGCTAAAAACCAGTAAACTTGCCCCGGAAACTAAAAATGTTGGAAAATCTGAGAAATTTGAGAAAAACTTCAGCAGGAGTAAAGGGAATGATGATTTAAGGGCTGAAACTATTAATTTGATGAGAAAAGCTTCAACTTTAATTCAGATTTTTACTGTGTCACAGTTTGGTTGCTCGCCCAACACAAATAGAAGGTATGAAGGTGCAAAGTCATCAAGTAATGTTACCCACTGGGGTAATTTACGGGCTAGACTTGAGATGTCTGTGGATGGGGTGCTTCATTTAGTTTCAAGAGATAGACCTTCTCACAACATGATAGACAACTATGACAGCGAATCAGAAGAAGGTGGCATTGTTATAAGTGATGCTCCTCTTACTACTGCAGTCCGCAGACATTTAGCTGTAAACTTACGTGACTTACTGCACCACGGGCTCACAGGTCCTGAATCCAGCTCTCTCGTTCCTATTATTGGGTGCTTTCCTGTACGCAGATCTTCCACATCTAGGCCCACACATGTCTGGGAATTAATCCTCCGATATTATGATTTGAATGATGGTGACAGGTTTAATTCCACTCCAGCAAGGAAGTTAAGTCAAAGTTTTAACTTGGACATAGTGGGTGGAACAGCAATAACTAATAAACAAAGTTTGTTGAGTGCTATTGGCAGCATCGTGGCCTCCCATACTCCATACAAAAGAAGTTATGATGCCCATTTCAAAGCTTTTGTTTGTGCGGCATTAAATGCACATAAACTTGTTATCTGGTTAAATATTATTTTGAAAAGCAGGTCCTTGATTGATGCTTACTATTCATCAACAAGCTATGTGGTAAACACTGGTTTTCAGGATGCCCTACAAAGTTTAGACCGCTTGACTCCATACAATTTTGAACTACCAGTCGACCTTGCTGTTAAACAATTCCAGAATATCAAAGATGTATTTATGTAATTAAGTAATTTTGTAAGAGTACAATTTTATACATAATATACATTTGAACACTGTTTCAGGATGTGACAAGACGCTACAGCAATTTTTAAGTAGAAATTATTTTACTTAGGTACTGTTACAGTCTTATTTCAGTTAATAGGCGGTAGCTCGCCACATGATATTTGAGAGGTGGGTGTACTATTTTTGCATCTCTTCCTATCTTTTTGTAGAAAACAGGCATGATTATGTTATTACTTAAGTCATTAGAATACTAATTAGTCTTCAAGAAGCACGATTTTGGAGCTAAAGGGTACTCATACTCGTATTATAATCAATCACAATTTTACCCAGTACCATCTTGTCACATCTTTGAGAGCAGGCTTATGATGCCTTCCACGATATCAAACTATGCTATATGCATTTATGTACTTAATCTAGTCTATAAATAATCTGTATTAGTCATTAGTCAATCTATTTAGGTATACTTTAGTTGTGTAATTGTCATTCTAGTTAAATTTTGTTTGCTCTCTAAAAATTTGCCACTATTTCTGAGTTATTTGGCACTATTGCAGGAAGACTAACAATCAAGCTGAATGGCCTTTTCCTATGTTAGTTTTGGGTTCCAGACTAACCAGTTGCAGCTAAGTATCAGTAATTTTTTAAATTACTTACATGGAGGAAATGCTTATCTGAACTCCATATGAAAAGGCTACCACAAATAAATTGACTGACCAGCGATCTTAAAAGGCCACTTTACATCATATTAGGATAATAATATTAATCATACAACAATCTGTCAAATTTCATCTTTATCGCTAAAGCATTAGGTTCAAGGTTGATTGGGAAAATTTTAGTTTCGGGTAGCGTGATGTGCGGACTGATTCTGCTAAAGTGGCCTTTTTAGACCCAATGTTAACCAGAAAACTGTTTCAGAACTTTAATCAAGTCATTGAATATTCTTAGTCAATGGTCAGAAATCTTCCGAATAAAAATGGAAAGTGATATTGCAGTATTTTAGTGAAATCAAGTACATTCCAATCAGATCTCACATGAAATCAGATGTGATATAGACCTTTACCAAAGATGTATCTAGTAGTATTACGTGTATATTTATCATTGTTGCTAATTATAACGTAGTTGAAGCATGAAGAGCTGAGTTTCATTTTGTGTCCCTTGCTAAGCTTCCGATTCTTACAAGGAAAGGTACCCAACTGTCTGATATATGTTAGAGAGTAGTCTAATAACATACACATATTTTTTTTATTTAGCTGCGTTATCTCAAACTTGGGAGAAATTGTCCTCCAAAATAATAATGAGCACGTGTTTTGTGATATCGGCTATAAAAACCACCCTTAAGCTTCCGAACATCCGTGAAAAAACAGAACCCTTATAAGATCACTCGGGTGTCTGTTTGTCACAGCCAGGATCTACTGGGCCGATTCAGTTGAAATTTGGTAGGTATACATAATATAGACTTCTTTGACCCAAACCCGGGCGCTTTACGTATTTAAATATTTTATAGTATGGGCAATTGGGCACTGTATCGTGTGACATATCAAATGAAAGGGCTTACTATGAGGGTTCTATGTACATGTTTTTAAAATAAACAGTTTTGAAGTTATTCAAGAAATTAGACTGAAAATAAACATTCCCCCCCTTATCTCCGATACTACTAAGGAAAAGTATAAGAAGTCTAGTGTTAAAATAACATGTTATAAAAATTAAATTGGCTTGGCACCCTTTGCACGCGAGTGCGACTCGTAGTTGGCCAGTTATTTTTATCATGGAAACTTTACCTACAGTTTGAGGTTACAGTCCTTGTCCCAGTCACCATTCAAGCGCATAGCTTATCAAAGTGATCGCGGTCTACAGAATCTAAACGGCAACAGGAAGTAGATAAGTGAACACTGGTGGATACGGTAACCTCAGCTGGCCTTGACCTACATCAACATTCAACTCACGACTATTAAGCCCTCCTACGTACTTGCGTTTGGCCGCGGGGATGGCTAGCCGCTTTTCCAGTTTTAATATGCAACCGCTAATGATAGTATACGCACTTTACCACCATTAAATGACAAGCGCTTCTATATTAAACTGAAAAGGCGCGGTTCGCCGCCCCCGCGGCTGACCGCTAGTGCGTAGGAGCTCTGAGGGTGCCTCTCCACCAGAGATGTGCTATGCTGCGAGAACGTAAAAAACATCTCAGCCTAAGGCTGCTTTTCCACCAGAGATGTGCTATGCAACGTTGCTATGGATGCGTTTAATATCCACCAATCATATTCATCGGTTCACATAGCATAGGACTGGTGGAAAATGACTAAGCTACGTTTTTATATGGAAGGATGCGTGCTATGGATGCAAGCAATGGATGCGAGCTTTGGATGCTCGCGAGTTGTGTAGGTAACTATGTGCAGAGCAGTGAATGCCTTCCCTATTATCGATACGTCGCATAACTCGAGCTACGCGTCTTCCTCGCACAGCTACCTTGTGGCGGCACATTTTCATAGCACATCTTACTCGTTCGCTACATAGCTTAGCATCAGTGGAAATGGTCAGTTTCGTAGCTTAGCTTTTATATTATCGCAGCATAGCTGCATAGCACATCTCCGGTTGAAAGGCACCCTTAACTGGAAAGGCGCGTTTGGCCGCCGCCCGCCCCCGCGGCTGACCGCTAGTGCGTAGCGCAGCATACACTGGAGGAATGCTCAGCTTGGGCACAACAGCGCTGTGCGCTCATTGCGGCACTTCGCGTAGACGATCTTTTGCTTCCGTCCGTAGTTAAAACCATAGTCGGAAGCGAGAACGCGTGTGATGCCATCGTCTCTTTCTGCGAGGAGGTGATGCACGCAAAGGAGGCGGCGGAGAGGGAGAGAGAGAATAACACTAAGGGGTGGAGCCCACTAGCAATGGTGGTCTGATACCAGTCGGGGGTGTGCGTGAATTTTATTGCATCCCGGGCCCCCCAGTCATGGTAATGGTAGGAACTGTGGGGTTTTAGTTGGTAAAAGTCCGACATAATAATCCGTCTCTCCAGACAGAGTATATCCATGAGGATTTCCCACAAAAAAAAATGCGTAAGAGCGCTACGGGCCACATTGACAAGCGACGCGGTGCGTCGTATTCTCAAGGATGAGTTGCGTGACTGCACCCAACTTTTGACCTGTCTGCTAGCAGACGCGTGCATTCGACGGGATGCGCCTTTTGGTGATGGAGAAGAGTTTGCATTACGGCTGTGGAAAGATAGGTAGAGGTCCAATATACAATGTACAGACGCCAGTACACCAAGCTAGCTAGAACAATATGTCAAAGGGAATTGCTCAGTTTGTTAGGGCAATTTGGCTTAACGTGAACATTTAATGACTAAAAATATTAATTTTAGTTTTAACTATATTTTTTCGTAAAAATACTTTTTACAGAAGAACTTGTCCACGTTAAGCCAATAATGAACAATTTCCTATCTTTAATATATAGATTTTTCAACTTTATAGCTAAAGCATTAGGTTCAAGGTTCATCATCATCTTCCTGCCTTGATTGGGAAAATTTTAGTTTCGGGTAGCTTGGATGTGCTGGCGTCTGTACATTTTTTTTTGAGGTTTGCATTGGTTCTGGTCATATCTGGTGAAACGCAGCCTAACTCTTACCTCATAGCTACCCATAGTTTTGTATGTTAGGTACATACAAAACTATGGGTAGCTGGTAGCCAGTTAGGATGTCACCATGTGTTGTGTCCACAGGATACGTGATGATTTTTTGGGCAGAAAAATAAAACCAACCGCTCTCTAAACTTGATTATGTATTGAGAAACATATTTAAAAAAATTGCACCTGTTGACAAAATTTTAATTCATATGTGTGCACAATACTATTCGACTGCATTCATTGTCAATGACAAACTATCGAAAAATAACAATCCACATGATAAACACAGTAAAGACAACACTTATAAATAAACAAAAAGGTTTCTATGGTCGACACCAGATAAACTTGCAATTAAGTACATTGACCTTTTCCTAATATCCCATTGTAGATACCCAAACAATCAATTATGAACCATTTTCATTACTAGAGAATGTAAAGGATCACGATAGAAGTCAATTTAGGACCGCTTTATGTCTTTCTATTTTAGATATTAAGAAAGTCAATAAAATGTACGTGGCTCAATTACCGATATTGCACATTTATCTGATTTCTACAATAGTTATACTTGTAGACGCATTATTCATAAATGCAAATTTCAATTTCGTACTTTTTATGTTGAAACCAGAATTTACTAGTTTTATATTGGTGTAATTTGGCACTACGATACGGTCATCAAAGCAGCAAACAATTTGTAATTAGGGTGCCCCACTCTATGGTACATAACCTAACAAAACTGATTAGGCTATCACACTTTAAGTAATCTTGTAAACAGTTGACATTGCAAATACCCATTTGGCGGAAGCGTTTATGACTGACAACAGCCACGCATATAAAAAAAAATCCAAAAAAATAAATTTTAAATAAATAAAGTGTTAAATAAATACTTCAAATGATGTTAAAAACATCATATGCTATTGGGGAAACCGGGAAAGAAATCGGATTGTTTCAAATCAATCCGTGTTGTCCCGCGCAAATTCTAATTGCAACACAAAAAATTTCTTCACTCGCTCCTTGTCGATGGTACGCCGCTTTACTTAGGTCCCAGCATGTTCTCTGGCTTCACCCACTTGTCGAACTGTTCTTCAGTGAGAATGCCGAGCTTCACGGCTGTGCCTTTAAGCGTTCCTCCTTCCTTGTGCGCTGTTTTCGCGATTTTGGCAGCCTGGTATAGGAAAAAGAATATTATGAGTACTGTGTAGTTTACTGGATTTTCCAGTTTTTGCCAGCAAGTAGTTGATCACTACAAAATAATTTAGCAGTTGCAGTATGAGCGCAACTTTTGAGATGAGGCACCTATATCTATATATCAGGCCGGTGGTCTCGGCCGCCAAATGGCGGTCGCCAAAAAGTAATGATGATCGGTTCATATTTTATATAGTAATAATAAAGCGGAAGAGTTTTTTGTATGTTTGAGCGTGCTAATCTCTGGAACTTCCAGTCGGATTTGAATAAATCTTTTTTTTTGCATTTGATAGCCCAAATCATGAGGAAGGCTGCAAGCTATTTAACTTCACGCTAGGACCTAAAGGCACCGAGAAGAACTCAATTTGTCTAACCAGCCCGTTCCAATATCGACCACAAGACAAACGGCGATGCGCCACCGGTACATGGTGGACATCCCACCCACACGCACAAAACGTTTTGGGAACACATTCATAGTACGTACTGCTAAGGAGTAGAATTCCCTGTTAGAGTCTGTATTTCCTGATAGCTACAACATGGGAGATGAGGTTTTAGGATTTCCATGAGGTGAGATAGTGGTCAAACGCGTGCCTATCAAAAGTAAAATAAAAAAAAAGATTTGGATGAAGCTCGGCAGTTATACCATTTGTACTTATTACCCCGGGAAGTTAATCACTTGGGATAGTTATCGATTTCCAGGTGGGCTGCGGGTAGATCTCAAGATATATGAAGTACCTTATCGTATCCGATGTGCGGGTTCAGCGCCGTGACCAGCATGAGCGACTCGTGCATGATCTGCGCGATCTTGTCAACATATGAAGTACCTTATCGTATCCGATGTGCGGGTTCAGCGCCGTGACCAGCATGAGCGACTCGTGCATGATCTGCGCGATCTTGTCAACATATGAAGTACCTTATCGTATCCGATGTGCGGGTTCAGCGCCGTGACCAGCATGAGCGACTCGTGCATGATCTGCGCGATCTTGTCAACATATGAAGTACCTTATCGTATCCGATGTGCGGGTTCAGCGCCGTGACCAGCATGAGCGACTCGTGCATGATCTGCGCGATCTTGTCAACATATGAAGTACCTTATCGTATCCGATGTGCGGGTTCAGCGCCGTGACCAGCATGAGCGACTCGTGCATGATCTGCGCGATCTTGTCAACATATGAAGTACCTTATCGTATCCGATGTGCGGGTTCAGCGCCGTGACCAGCATGAGCGACTCGTGCATGATCTGCGCGATCTTGGCCTCGTTAGCCTTGATGCCCACCGCGCAACCTTTGTTGAACGCCAAGCAGCCGTCACCTGAGGACAATCAACGAATCGTTAAAGAGATAACCATTCGTCCAGGCGTCCAAGTCAAAGTAAAAAACGTTTATTTCAATTAGGTCATTAAACGGCACTTTTGAACGTCATCATTACATTTAAAATAACATAGTGACTCGACTGTCCATTCGGAAGGGTAGATTCTTATGGAGAAGAATGGACAAGAAACTCCACAGTTACTCTTTTCAAATCTGTGTTCTGTGTTTCCTGATAGCTACAACCTGGGAGTCTTTAAATCAAGAGTGAATATGTTATTTCTAGGCAAGCGTGCTCCATCTTCGACCACATCATAGCTTACCATCAGGTGAGATGGTGGTCAAACGCGTGCCTATCAATAGTAAAAAAAAAAACAAAGTTTTACATGTGCTGTAGTATACAAAACTTTTGTTAACATATGTGAGGACCATGAACCCAGAGTATGCAGAGGTAGACTTATTAATTTTCTAAATAAGTACATGGTACTCACATATTTACAAATATTGGAACCATCAATTAGCAGAGTCTGAGTGAAAAGAAAAATAAAAACCCCAAATTGAAACAGTAGGTACAACTATAAAGTAAATACATAAACCAACCAGTTTAATCTTGTCTCCACCATTGATTGAGATTGAGCAGGACCAGCATGTTTCAAGCTTTCTTATCCTGAATGTAAACTTCTAATTTGTAATATGGTTGTTTACAAAGTGTGCTTTTAACCTTTCCGGTTTTAAATATTCTTTCATTTAGTTCTAATATGTCACAAGGTATTTTATTGTAACATTTAACACAGTACCCCATGAAAGATGTGTGTACTTTAGCTAATCTATAAAATGGTTGATCTAATTTATTTTTATTTCTAGTATTAATATTATGTCTATCACTAATTTTACTAAAAAGATGTCGATTTTTCCGTACATACATAATATTTTGAATTTGCAAGGGACTGTCATAATATTAATCTTTTTTTAAAGTTCCCTTAAAGCGCTCTGACAGCTCTCTTTTGTAAAATAAATATGGATTCAATGTCAGCAGCCCGACCCCACAGCAAAAGACCGTACAACATAATGCTGTGGAAGTAGCTAAAATAGACCAAACTTGCGGTTTCTACGTCTGTTAGCTGTCTTATCCTCCTAACAGCATAAGCGGCTGTGCTTAGACGCCCCGCTAGAGATGTTACATGAGGTCCCCATTGTAATTTCTCGTCTAAAGTGATTCCCAGAAAAACTCCAGGTTTTCTTTATTCAATATGATGTCACATTCGCTACTTATAAGATTTAGTTTTTTTTTTTTTCATTTATTACCAAGTTGTTTGCCGTAAACCAATTTTGGACCTGAAGAATAGAGTTATTGATGACGTCAAGATTTTGTGACCGTCGCTCTATTTCAAATATCAATGATGTGTCATCCGCGAATAACATCATCTTTGGAAGATTTTGAAATAATTGGGGAAAATCATTTATGTTAACTAGAAAAAGGAATGGACCCAATATTGAGCCTTGCGGAACGCCCATTGTCATTTCAGACCCTTCATATTTTTTTTTAAGGATGGTAAATCATCAAATGACTCCTCCTGCTTTGAGTGAAGCGGAAGGGAGTGTCAGACTCTTACTGACTAAAACCCATCCGTGTTCTTCCTAGTGCCCTTTGCGTTCCAGGGTACGGTGCCTCTTTCGAACGAAGTCCGCAACCCCAGCAGGTCATTTCAGACCCTAGTGAGTTTACACCGTTTACCTGAACTTTAACCTGTCTGTCCGTCAAGTATGACCTAAGTAACTCAAGGGCTGTATTTCTAATCACATAGTGCTCAAGTTTCAACAAAAGTGTTTCATGGTTAACGCAATCGAACGCCTCCGAGAGGTCACAGAATATTCCAATGGCGTCTTGCGATTCTTCCCAGGCTGTAAAGATGTTCTTTATGAGGGTAACACCAGTCAGTTCGTCAGTTGTACAACGCCCTTTGGTGCAACCGTACTGTTGTTCATGAAAGATGGAGTTTTTATTAAAGTGTAGTAACATTTGATTATTCAAACACCTTACTGAGGACTGGCAGAATTGACACAGGCCTATAATTATTGGGTTCTTGACTATCATCACCCGATTTGAACAACGGAACTACTTTACTGTGTTTCATAAGATCCGGAAATACTCCTCGGTCTACACTAGTGTTAAATATGACAGCTAAGTAGGGGGCAATAGTTTCAATAACAGATCTACAGACTTTGACAGTCATTCCCCAAAGATCTTCTGTTGATTTAATTTTAAGATCTTCAAAAGCTTTTATAATGGCCTGGGGCTTTAAATGTTGAAACTTAAATTCGGATGGATATACCTTCACATTCTTTCTAAGTAAGGCAGCAGAGAGCGCTGGTGACGAGTTGAGAGTTTCTGTAGTTTTAAGAGGAATCTTCTTCTCCTTCTTCCACCTGGCGTTAATCCCAGCCATTGCCAGGGCCCGCCTTCCTGCTGAGCTTCCTCCACTTTGCCCGATCTTGAACATCCTTCTCAGTCAGGCCACTGGCTTTCATGTCGGACTTGACGACGTCCAGCCAGCGCTTGCGAGGGCCACGGGACTTAGCCCCAAGGACAGCCATATTCATGCATCTTCGACCAACATACTCCATAGGGCGGCGCATTATGTGGCCATACCATCGCAGATGACACTCAGTTTTTCCCCCACGTCAAAACACCAAGACTACCTCGGATGAAAGAGTTGCGTATGCGATCGGATCGCGTTACGCCGCTCATCCACCTCAGCATCTTCATCTCCGTGACGCGAAGCTCCTGGGTGTGTCTGCTTAGTGCTGGCCAACACTCGCCGCTGTACAGTAGGACAGGCCGTATGATGCATTTATATATCTGCCCCTTGAGCTTCGGAAGCATTTTGCGGTCGCATGCAACGCTCGTTACCTCGCGCCACTTCGCCCAAGCCGCGCCTATACATGCTTGGACATCGTCGTCCACGTTGCCAGACTCGTGCAGCACGGATCCAAGGTACCTGAACGTATCGGACTTTCTGATCAGGTCCGAACCTATTCGGATGGTGTTTGAATCCGTGCTGCCACAGGACATGTACTCAGTCTTCGCCACATTTAGTCTCAGACCACCGTTTTCAAGCGTGTCCTTCCAAATTTTTTTTTTTTTTTTTTATGGATTTGCTCTTGACTCTAGTCTATGTCAGAGATGACAGAAGCAAAGTCTACGATGGAGCGAGCCTACCCAGAAGGAGCCTGTTCACTCTAACTTTGAAGAGATTAGGGTTGTAAGCTTTCGGAAACACAGACGCTGGCAGAGTTCCACTCCTTTGTTGTGCGCATTATAAAAGACGTTTGAAAACGCTTATTGCGAATTGGTGGAATAGCCACAAGGTAGGGATGGTAAGATGCAGTGCGTCTGGATGTCCTATGGTAGAAGGGGGCCGGTGGGATGAGGTCGTAGAGTTCTTGGGCACACTCACCGAAGTACAATCTGTAGAAGACCGACAAGCAGGCAACCTTACGGCGATGAGCCAAGCTATGTAGCTTGGCATCCACCAGTTTTACGTCGCCGATGAGTCTCTTAGCTCTGCGTTCCACCGAGTCAAGCGCAGCAAGCTGATACTTAGCTGAGCCATCCCATAGGTGGCTACAATACTCCATGCAGGATTGACTTGTGCTTTGTAAAGTGTTAAAAGCTGTCCAGGCCTAAAGTATCGCTTCACCCTATTTAGGATGCCCAGCTTTTTGGCCGCAGTTTGGGCTTTGTACTCGATGGTGGCGCCGAAGTTGAGACTGGATGTCAACTCCATGCCCAGGAGCTCGAGCCGTTCAGTCACAGGAACAGATGCACCCCGAAAAGTAGGAGCTTGGTCAAAACGACTCCTTTTTGCGGTAAAAGACACGCCTGTGTTTGGAAGACCGACAAGCAGGCAACCTTACGGCGATGAGCCAAGCTATGTAGCTTGGCATCCACCAGTTTTACGTCGCCGATGAGCCTCTTAGCTCTGCGTTCCACCGAGTCAAGCGCAGCAAGCTGATACTTAGCTGAGCCATCCCATAGGTGGCTACAATACTCCATGCAGGATCGGACTTGTGCTTTGTAAAGCGTTAAAAGCTGTCCAGGCCTAAAGTATCGCTTCACCCTATTTAGGATGCCCAGCTTTTTGGCCGCAGTTTGGGCTTTGTACTCGATGGTGGCGCCGAAGTTGAGACTGGATGTCAACTCCATGCCCAGGAGCTCGAGCCGTTCAGTCACAGGAACAGATGCACCCCGAAAAGTAGGAGCTTGGTCAAAACGACTCCTTTTTGCGGTAAAAGACACGCCTGTGTTTTGGTGACGTTAAAGTGACCAGATTGTCATCACCCCACTGGGAGACAACGCTTAAGGTCAAATTTGTCCGCTCTACCATTGCCTCTCTCAAGGAACAAACTTCAACCCCACTGGTTGTTGCGTTGGACAAGTATATCTCTGAAACCGTACTGTCATCTGCGTACCCAACAAGACCAGGCTGAAGTAGGTCATTGATGTGCAGCAGGAAAAGAGTTGCAGAGAGAACAGACCCTTGAGGAATTCCGGCATCAATAGCCATGAGGTCAGAGGAGCAGCCGTCAACGACCACTCAGGAAGTCTGATATCCAGCTACAAAAACCAGCTGGGATGCCATAAGCCGGAAGCTTGCTGATTAGACCTGCGTGCCAGACCCTGTCAAAAGCCTTCGAGATATCAAGCGAGATATCGAGCGACACGGCAAGTGCTTCGCCGTGTCTCTCAATGGCTTCGCCCCAGCAGTGCGTGACATACACAAGAAGATCGCCAGTTGACCGTCCCCGGCGAAAGCCATATTGACGGTCACTGAGGAGATTGTTGTCTTCAAGGTAGGTCAGCAGCTTACTGTTCAGAACCCTTTCTAACCTTGCATAGGATGGAGGTAATGGCGATCGGACGGTAATGCGCAGGGTCAGCACGGTCTCCCTTTTTGGGCACCGGTTGCACATTCGCAAGCTTCCATGATCTCGGCACCGTTCTTTTTACAAGAGAGAGGCGGTACAGGCGTGTCAACACAGGAGACAATTCAGGTGCACATTGCCTCAACACTTTTGCTGGAATGCCGTCAGGTCCACTGGCCTTATTCACATCTAAACTGCATAATACTCTACAGACCTCTTTATTATGAACTTTGATCTCCGGCATCGAAGAGTCACAACGAGGTAAAGTTGTTGGTTGCTTGGAGCTAGCGTCCAGACGCGAATTGCCTGCAAAGAGAGTAGCAAATAAATTTGCTTTCTCTCTTGCAGAGTGAGCCAGCGAACCATCAGGCTTCAGCATTGGAGGCAAAGTGGGTCGACAGAAATTCGTTTCGACTGCTTTCGACAGGGACCAAAACTGCATACTACCCGGAGGGTGCGATGCTAGTTTGGCCCCGATACGTCCGACATGGTCAAAACGTGCCCTACGAAAAACCCGCTTGCAGAACTTCGCGGCAGAATTAAAGGCTTTTTTCCTCGCGCGAACCCTACGCGCTTTAGCCTTTCGGTCGCGGGCCTTGATCCAGGCTTGGTAAGCAGACTCTTTACGTGCCTCACCGTGAGCGCATTCTGCATTATACCAAGGCCGGGATTTGTGACCGAGCGGGATGTCGGAGAATGGAATAAAATACTCCATCCCCTGCCGAATCACGTCCGCAATCACATCAGCGCAGCACGAAGGGTCACCCGAGGAGAAGCACACTTGCCGCCAAGGATAAGACGCAAAAAAGTGTCGCATCTCATCCCAATCTGCTGACTCGTATCGCCATACTCGTCTCGTGCCTCTAGGACTCTTATCAGGAGGAGAGCAGGCCAACACGGATTTCACCAGGCAGTAGCCAGACGTTCCCAGCGAGGCTGAGACTGATACTGATTGACTGCCCGGATCAGTTGTCAGCAGAAGGTCCAAGCAATTGGGTGTATGGGCGTCAACATCCGGTACCCGCGTTGCCACATTCACCAGCTGGGTTAGATCTAGCGTTACAGCAAACTTGCGCGCCTCTAACCCGGCATGGTCAGTTCTCTGGTACGGGAACAACCACTCTTTATAGTGAGCGTTAAAGTCCCCCAGAAAATTGAGCTTCGCTGTTGGGTACCGTTGCTGGGCTACGTCGGTCGACTCCACGAGGAAATTAAACAGCGCTGTTGTCTCCTGGTCACCGCTGTGCGATCGGTATACGCCGATGTAGATATTTTTTTCCACGCCAGTGTCCACAAGTAGCCAAATGGTAGAAAAACCCGATTTCTCAAAGCAACGGAGACGACTACAACAAATGTCATCGCGGACGTACACACAGACCCCAGCCTGCTTCTTGAACTTATGTTCCAGAGAGTAGCCCGGGTAGTTGAGGTACGCCACGTCCGACGGGGTTATCTTCGTCTCCGTTAGGAAAAACAGGTGCGGCTTCTCGGTCTCAAGGTGGTGATGGACCGGATCGAGATTTGAGTGTAACCCTCTGATGTTGGTGAGGTGCACTTTGAGTGGGAGGAAGTGCAGCCGTTGTTTAACCTGTTTCCTTTTTGCTTTCGTCATTTTTTTGTTTTTTTGAGTAGTTGGGGAGAAAAGTCGAACTGTCGAGGCTCTGCTCAGTGAACCAGGTGGAACACTAAAGCGAAACTAACCTATGGGGAACTCATTTGGAGACAGCGGGGACGCCCGAACCCTCCCGGATATGGCGACTTTGCGCTCAAGATGGGCTTTGTTCTTATTAACGAGGGCGATGTCATCGGCATACATCATTAGCCATGGAGGTTGATCTTGGATGTTTGCCGTAACTACATCAAGCACTACGTTAAACAAGAACGGGCTGAGAGCCGAGCCTTGGTGAACGCCAACAAATATTGGGAGTTTAAAGAGGAATATTAGCAAAGAAATTTTCAAATTCCTGAGCTACCTCTGCATCAGAGTTTATTGCCATGTACAGTATTTAGATTAAATTTAGTTTCACGTTGTTTCTTCCTACCCGTTTCATTATTTATTATTTTCCAGGTAGTTTTTATTTTGTTGTCAGCTGATTTTATTTTATTACCAATATGCAGAGCTTTTGCTGTTTTACATACAATTTTATATGTTTTTGAATACTTCGCACCATACTTCTGAAAGCTTGCATTATTCATATATTGCTTTTGGCCATACAGTTCATTTAGTTTTTCCCTGCTTATGCGAATACCTGGAGTTGCCCAGTCGCAAAATAAGAACTTAGTGTAAAGGAAAAGCTCGGCGTAGAACTCATTTGGGTCATCCATGTTTTTTTAAGTTATGATCATCTTATTTGCTAGCTAAATTGTTATTTAGTTTCTCTAAATTTTTATCTGTAATAGGTCTACATTTTATTTGATTTTTTTGTAGGGGTATGTTTGTGCAAAACGTTATTGTTTGCCCGTTGTGATCTGATGGCAACTTATTTACAATTTTTTTTTATATAAGTAGTAATCACAATTACAAAATATTTTGTCTATACAGGTGGCAGTATACTCTGTCACTCGCGTTGGATCCATAAATACATTTGACAGATTAAATGATTTAAAAAGACTTAATAACCTGATATTATTCGAGTTTGTTTCTAATAAGTTAATATTAAAGTCGCCACATATAATTAACGATTAACTAGTAGTACTGACTTTTTTCAACACATCTTCCATTACAGAATCAAACACAGATAGATTCTGGTAACTTGGAGGTCTGTAAACGCATACGACCACTTGCCTATCAAGCTCAACACAAGACAATTCAATGGTGTGTTCAACTGACAATTTCACAATATCCTTTCTTTTTATTTCAGTTTTAACTAGAATTAATAAACTATATTGTCTGAAGATACCTTGTTATTATTCACAAATAACAGTTGGTTATTTGAAGGGGTAGCTTCCGTTGTCTCGCATTTTAGTGTAAAGAGTTATCCGGAGTGATCTCCACTGTTACAAATGAGGAGTCTGAAATGCCTGTGTGTGTTCCATCAGGAAGAGAACACTCAATCTGATTGCTAGTGGCCTCTAACAATGTTGATATCGTAGGTGGATCCTCCTTCGTTTAACACATATAATCACAATAATAAGTCCCTTTGTTGTTAGTGCAACTCGTCACTTATCCTAGTATTTGTTATATCAGATATAACCTCGTTAATATTGTATGCAATCAACATAGCAATCCTATGTCTATATCTACCAGACAGGGATAAAGCTCCCTGAGTTAACTTAAAACCACTAACAAACTTATTAGGGCTCCCGCGCACTAGGCAGCCTGGCTGCGCAGCCAGGCTGCGGCAGCCAGAATATTTGCGCAGCCAGTTATAACAGCCAATCAACGACTAGTCTAGATCCTTCCGTCGAGCAATATGGACGTGGAAGAACTTGTTATTATTGCTTACCTATCTCGTAAAAAACGCAAAACAAAGAAAAGACACTGGATTCATCCTCTTTTTCTAGAAAGACACTCAAAAGGCTTATTCCAAACCTATTTCAAAGATATTCGCGCATTCCCAGACCGGTTTTTTAACTACACGAGGATGTCAGTGCAATCGTTTGATAACCTTTTGGAAAAAATACGAAATTCAATCAAGGGCATTGATACTCCTATGCGAGCTTGTATAAAACCTGAAGAAAAACTGGTGGTAACTTTGAGGTGAGTACGAAAATGAAAGATATTGTTAATTAGTCTTAACATTTATTATTTATTTCTTACATGTATGGTAATGAATTACCTAGTTCAAGTTGTCCTGTGTAGTAAATAATTCTAGTAATTCAGAACCCTGAGACACATCTGTTGCATTTGTGTCAGTTGGTGATAACGCATCAGTATTAACAGTATTGTCTTGCCTGTTTGGAACAGCCGTAGAATACCCACGGCGGTCTTCAGTGGTCGAGGCTTCTGGTCTATAATTCGAGTGTGTCGAGTATCCATAGCGATGCTGCCCACTGTTTGTGGTTTCCGGTCCATATTCAGTCGAGTATCCTTGACCTTGGCGATATTGTCCACTGAACGATGTTTGTAGTCTATATGATCTGGCGGCCGATGTCCCTGGTTCATAATCAACATAACGTTGGCGAAACGGACTAAATTCTGAATCGTGAGTTTCCATTTGAGCTCTTTTTATAACTTCAATTAACTCCATTTTTGTAGAAAGCTTACGATGTCTCGGGATGGATTTAAAATCATCTAGAAGTGAAAGTATAAACAGTCTATCTGAATCAGACTCTTGCTGTCTTTCACGCTCTTCTCTCATTACAATACTTTCCCTTAATACCTGCACCAAATTATAGTCGTCACTTGTCTTCTTCTTTTTGGAAACAGATCGTTCACCTTGAGTACTACCGCTGTTAGTGTTGGTTTCGGCAGTGCGTGTTTCTTCCATGCTATTTTGAGTTTCATTAATTACCACGGTAGGCCGAAGAAAATGAAGTTGTTCGAAATATACATATGGACTCTTACGCGAAGCTGCTGATCCACTTTTAATACCAGCTCTGCGTTTTACTTCCCTGCTGTAACTAGTCCTGATGTTCTTCCACTTGCCTGTAGAGATTTACCTGAAAATTATATTTTTTCTTTGTTACAGATATCTTGCTACAGGATGTTCTTTAATGGAATTGAGTCATAATTATCGGATTGGACATACAACTGTCCGAGATATCATACATGAAGTTTGCATGGCGATTTGGGAGAATATGAGACAGTCATCGTTTCCAGAATTAAATGAAGAGAGGTGGCTTGAAATAGCAAAAGGTTTCAATGAAAATGCAAACTATCCCAATTGCGTTGGTGCCATCGATGGCAAGCATATAAGAGTGATAAAACCCAGCGATTCAGGGTCACTGTACTATAATTATAAAAAATATTTTTCCATCGTTTTACTTGCTGTATGCGATGCGGATTACAAGTTCACATATGTTGGGGCTTTTGGAAAATGTAGTGACTCATCGATATATAAAAAATACATTTTGTATCAAAAACTTGTCAACAAAGATATACAAATTCCGGAGAAGCAAGCTCCATATCAAATAATGGAGTACCGATGCCATACGTCATAGTGGGATGAGGCATTTGGCTTATGTGAAAATTTAATGAGACCTTATGGAGGTAGGAGTTTAACAGCGGAGAAAAGAATCTTCAACTATAGACTGTCTCGGGCCAGGCGGTACATAGAATGCACGTTTGGGATATTAGCCAACAAATGGAGAATCTTTCATCGCCCACTAGATGTCCGACAGGAACTTGCAATAGCCATAGTACAAACTTGCTGTGTCTTACATAACTACGTGCGCGAAAGAGACGGGTATAGGTTTCAAGACACACTGTACGTTCCACCAGAACTGGAAATAACCAGTGGACCCACAAATAGAGGAAGCCGATCATCAGCATCCTATAGGGATTTATTTGCGGATTATTTTATTAATGTAAATCCGTTAGAATGGCAAAACAGACATGCATTAGAGTAGTGCCTACCTATTTATCTAAATAAAACTTTGAAGTGAAAATACCTAGTTTAGTACCAAAAAAGAACAATCATAGTTATTCTGCGATACTTTACAAAAATATTGATTGGTGTTGCAGAATATACTGTATTATACTGTATAATCCAGATAATAAAAATACATGCTTACCAAATTCTTGTTTTTCATTTTCTGATAAACTTTCCGAGCACATTTCGTTCGTGATTTCTTCCCATCTTCTTTTCTTTAAATCCCGATCACTGTATTCTTCCGATGTTATATCCCAAATTGCTTTACGGCTTTCAATTTCCCGAATAAATTTCTCTGTATCGAAAGTCATCTTGTCAAAGTTCAGAACGCAAAATACGTCTGACTGCTACAACTAGTGCGCGGAGACTGACTGCAGCCACATACATTCGCCTACACACGTTCTGGCTGCGCGCAGCCAGCTGGCTGCCGTGCAAACAGGCGCGTTTTATTGGCTGCTGCAGCAGAGATTTCGTGGCTGCCTAGTGCGCGGGCTCCTATACAACGTCATATGTTTTACTGGCTGCCGCAGTCTGGCTGCCGCAGTCTGGCTGCCTAGTGCGCGGGCTCCTATACAACGTCATATGTTTTACTGGCTGCCGCAGTCTGGCTGCCGCAGTCTGGCTGCCTAGTGCGCGGGCTCCTATACAACGTCATATGTTTTACTGGCTGCCGCAGTCTGGCTGCCGCAGTCTGGCTGCCTAGTGCGCGGGCTCCTATACAACGTCATATGTTTTACTGGCTGCCGCAGTCTGGCTGCCGCAGTCTGGCTGCCTAGTGCGCGGGCTCCTATACAACGTCATATGTTTTACTGGCTGCCGCAGCCTGGCTGCCGCAGTCTGGCTGCCTAGTGCGCGGGCTCCTATACAACGTCATATGTTTTACTGGCTGCCGCAGCCTGGCTGCCGCAGTCTGGCTGCCTAGTGCGCGGGCTCCTATACAACGTCATATGTTTTACTGGCTGCCGCAGCCTGGCTGCCGCAGTCTGGCTGCCTAGTGCGCGGGCTCCTATACAACGTCATATGTTTTACTGGCTGCCGCAGTCTGGCTGCCTAGTGCGCGGGCTCCTATACAACGTCATATGTTTTACTGGCTGCCGCAGCCTGGCTGCCGCAGTCTGGCTGCCTAGTGCGCGGGCTCCTATACAACGTCATATGTTTTACTGGCTGCCGCAGCCTGGCTGCCGCAGTCTGGCTGCCTAGTGCGCGGGCTCCTATACAACGTCATATGTTTTACTGGCTGCCGCAGTCTGGCTGCCTAGTGCGCGGGCTCCTATACAACGTCATATGTTTTACTGGCTGCCGCAGTCTGGCTGCCGCAGTCTGGCTGCCTAGTGCGCGGGCTCCTATACAACGTCATATGTTTTACTGGCTGCCGCAGTCTGGCTGCCGCAGTCTGGCTGCCTAGTGCGCGGGCTCCTATACAACGTCATATGTTTTACTGGCTGCCGCAGCCTGGCTGCCGCAGTCTGGCTGCCTAGTGCGCGGGCTCCTATACAACGTCATATGTTTTACTGGCTGCCGCAGTCTGGCTGCCTAGTGCGCGGGCTCCTATACAACGTCATATGTTTTACTGGCTGCCGCAGTCTGGCTGCCGCAGTCTGGCTGCCTAGTGCGCGGGCTCCTATACAACGTCATATGTTTTACTGGCTGCCGCAGCCTGGCTGCCGCAGTCTGGCTGCCTAGTGCGCGGGCTCCTATACAACGTCATATGTTTTACTGGCTGCCGCAGCCTGGCTGCCGCAGTCTGGCTGCCTAGTGCGCGGGCTCCTATACAACGTCATATGTTTTACTGGCTGCCGCAGTCTGGCTGCCTAGTGCGCGGGCTCCTATACAACGTCATATGTTTTACTGGCTGCCGCAGTCTGGCTGCCGCAGTCTGGCTGCCTAGTGCGCGGGCTCCTATACAACGTCATATGTTTTACTGGCTGCCGCAGCCTGGCTGCCGCAGTCTGGCTGCCTAGTGCGCGGGCTCCTATACAACGTCATATGTTTTACTGGCTGCCGCAGTCTGGCTGCCGCAGTCTGGCTGCCTAGTGCGCGGGCTCCTATACAACGTACGTCATATGTTTTACTGGCTGCCGCAGTCTGGCTGCCTAGTGCGCGGGCTCCTATACAACGTCATATGTTTTACTGGCTGCCGCAGTCTGGCTGCCGCAGTCTGGCTGCCTAGTGCGCGGGCTCCTATACAACGTCATATGTTTTACTGGCTGCCGCAGCCTGGCTGCCGCAGTCTGGCTGCCGCAGTCTGGCTGCCTAGTGCGCGGGCTCCTATACAACGTCATATGTTTTACTGGCTGCCGCAGTCTGGCTGCCTAGTGCGCGGGCTCCTATACAACGTCATATGTTTTACTGGCTGCCGCAGTCTGGCTGCCGCAGTCTGGCTGCCGCAGTCTGGCTGCCTAGTGCGCGGGCTCCTATACAACGTCATATGTTTTACTGGCTGCCGCAGCCTGGCTGCCGCAGTCTGGCTGCCTAGTGCGCGGGCTCCTATACAACGTCATATGTTTTACTGGCTGCCGCAGCCTGGCTGCCGCAGTCTGGCTGCCTAGTGCGCGGGCTCCTATACAACGTCATATGTTTTACTGGCTGCCGCAGTCTGGCTGCCGCAGTCTGGCTGCCGCAGTCTGGCTGCCGCAGTCTGGCTGCCTAGTGCGCGGGCTCCTATACAACGTCATATGTTTTACTGGCTGCCGCAGCCTGGCTGCCGCAGTCTGGCTGCCTAGTGCGCGGGCTCCTATACAACGTCATATGTTTTACTGGCTGCCGCAGCCTGGCTGCCGCAGTCTGGCTGCCTAGTGCGCGGGCTCCTATACAATGTCATATGTTTTACTGGCTGCCGCAGCCTGGCTGCCGCAGTCTGGCTGCCTAGTGCGCGGGCTCCTATACAACGTCATATGTTTTACTGGCTGCCGCAGCCTGGCTGCCGCAGTCTGGCTGCCGCAGTCTGGCTGCCTAGTGCGCGGGCTCCTATACAACGTCATATGTTTTACTGGCTGCCGCAGCCTGGCTGCCGCAGTCTGGCTGCCGCAGTCTGGCTGCCTAGTGCGCGGAGCTCCTATACAACGTCATATGTTTTACTGGCTGCCGCAGCCTGGCTGCCGCAGTCTGGCTGCCTAGTGCGCGGGCTCCTATACAACGTCATATGTTTTACTGGCTGCCGCAGCCTGGCTGCCGCAGTCTGGCTGCCTAGTGCGCGGGCTCCTATACAACGTCATATGTTTTACTGGCTGCCGCAGTCTGGCTGCCTAGTGCGCGGGCTCCTATACAACGTCATATGTTTTACTGGCTGCCGCAGTCTGGCTGCCTAGTGCGCGGGCTCCTATACAACGTCATATGTTTTACTGGCTGCCGCAGCCTGGCTGCCGCAGTCTGGCTGCCTAGTGCGCGGGCTCCTATACAACGTCATATGTTTTACTGGCTGCCGCAGCCTGGCTGCCGCAGTCTGGCTGCCTAGTGCGCGGGCTCCTATACAACGTCATATGTTTTACTGGCTGCCGCAGCCTGGCTGCCGCAGTTTGGCTGCCTAGTGCGCGGGCTCCTATACAACGTCATATGTTTTACTGGCTGCCGCAGCCTGGCTGCCGCAGTCTGGCTGCCTAGTGCGCGGGCTCCTATACAACGTCATATGTTTTACTGGCTGCCGCAGCCTGGCTGCCGCAGTCTGGCTGCCGCAGTTTGGCTGCCTAGTGCGCGGGCTCCTATACAACGTCATATGTTTTACTGGCTGCCGCAGCCTGGCTGCCGCAGTCTGGCTGCCGCAGTTTGGCTGCCTAGTGCGCGGGCTCCTATACAACGTCATATGTTTTACTGGCTGTCGCAGTCTGGCTGCCTATTGCGCGGGCTCCTATACAACGTCATATGTTTTACTGGCTGCCGCAGTCTGGCTGCCGCAGTCTGGCTGCCGCAGTTTGGCTGCCTAGTGCGCGGGCTCCTATACAACGTCATATGTTTTACTGGCTGTCGCAGTCTGGCTGCCTAGTGCGCGGGCTCCTATACAACGTCATATGTTTTACTGGCTGCCGCAGTCTGGCTGCCGCAGTCTGGCTGCCTAGTGCGCGGGCTCCTATACAACGTCATATGTTTTACTGGCTGCCGCAGCCTGGCTGCCGCAGTCTGGCTGCCGCAGTCTGGCTGCCGCAGTTTGGCTGCCTAGTGCGCGGGCTCCTATACAACGTCATATGTTTTACTGGCTGTCGCAGTCTGGCTGCCTAGTGCGCGGGCTCCTATACAACGTCATATGTTTTACTGGCTGCCGCAGCCTGGCTGCCGCAGTCTGGCTGCCGCAGTTTGGCTGCCTAGTGCGCGGGCTCCTATACAACGTCATATGTTTTACTGGCTGTCGCAGTCTGGCTGCCTAGTGCGCGGGCTCCTATACAACGTCATATGTTTTACTGGCTGCCGCAGCCTGGCTGCCGCAGTCTGGCTGCCTAGTGCGCGCCCGGCCTTAGTGTCAAAATACAATAATTTGTCACTATGACAACACACGTCACACGTCGATCTACTTTTCCCAGTGATTCGTATATACTCAAATAAAAACGGCTAAGTACGAGTCGGACTCTCACGTAAACTCTTCCGTACTATAAGCCGAAAAAATACGTTTCTCATCATTATGGGAACCTCCTCAAGTTTATTTACTTATTTTATTTTATTATATTTGAAAAACTTAAAGCTAACAAGGCATGCTTACTCATTCTAATATAATGTAGTTTAATTAATATAGATATTTTTTTTCTGGGTAAAAGCTCGCTCCATCGTAGACTTTGTCTCAGTCATCTCTGACCTAGACTAAGTAAGTGTAATGCCTCACCGATGAGGATGCTGGAGCGCAGCACGTTGGCCACCATCATGGGCTTGAAGACGTTGAGCTCGAAGTGTCCGTTGCTGCCCCCGATGGTGCAGGCCACGTGGTTGCCCATCACCTGCGCCGCGATCATCGTCATCGCCTCGCACTGCGTGGGGTTCACCTTGCCTGGAATATTGCAAACGTTACTGATGGGGGCGAACATGTTGACGTTTTTAGGCTTCCATATATCAAAAAGGGATGGATGCTTGAATCTGAATCCTTATATTTCAGCGGTGGTGCGCTCGTGAAGAGCATAGACTAATGTTATTAATTAGAAAAATCAGGGTACCTATTATGACATCTTAAAACCATCATGATGACTTTGTGGGACAGACTTCAACAAGACGCATAATATGCCAGGTGTGTATTCTTCTCAACCAGCTTGCGTGTATCACCCGATGTATGAACGTACACAAATCAAAAGGAAAGGAAATGACTTTAGCAGGTGGTGTTCTGCAGTTTTCCAATACCAGGTGGCATTGGCAGAAACCCGTGCGAAGGCGAAGCAAGTTTCGCGCGGGTTGTAGAGAATTATAGCTACCGGCGCTAATCGGCGCCTATGGAGTATTTTTCCAGTAGTTTTTGAGTAGCCATTGAGTTTTTTAAGGTTATCGAATTCAGACAGACAGACACAGCGGGGAACTATGTTTAATTATTTTTTCCAGCTCGCCCACAGCGGGGAAAGCCCAGCAGTAATGTACTCACCAGGCATGATAGATGATCCAGCAGTAATGTACTCACCAGGTATAATAGATGATCCTGGCTCGTTCTCCGGCAGCATGGCTCGCCCAGCCCACAGCAGGACCCGGAGGCCAGCAGTAATGTACTCACCAGGTATGATAGATGATCCTGGCTCGTTCTCCGGCAGCATGGCTCGCCCAGCCCACAGCAGGACCCGGAGGCCAGCAGTAATGTACTCACCAGGTATGATAGATGATCCTGGCTCGTTCTCCGGCAGCATGGCTCGCCCAGCCCACAGCAGGACCCGGAGGCCAGCAGTAATGTACTCACCAGGTATGATAGATGATCCTGGCTCGTTCTCCGGCAGCATGGCTCGCCCAGCCCACAGCAGGACCCGGAGGCCAGCAGTAATGTACTCACAAGGTATGATAGATGATCCTGGCTCGTTCTCCGGCAGCATGGCTCGCCCAGCCCACAGCAGGACCCGGAGGCCAGCGGTAATGTACTCACCAGGTATGATAGATGATCCTGGCTCGTTCTCCGGCAGCATGAGCTCGCCCAGCCCACAGCGGGGCCCGGAGGCCAGCAGTAATGTACTCACCAGGCATGATAGATGATCCTGGCTCATTCTCCGGCAGCATGAGCTCGCCCAGCCCACAGCGGGGCCCGGAGGCCAGCAGTAATGTACTCACCAGGCATGATAGATGATCCTGGCTCATTCTCCGGCAGCATGAGCTCGCCCAGCCCACAGCGGGGCCCGGAGGCCAGCAGTAATGTACTCACCAGGCATGATAGATGATCCTGGCTCATTCTCCGGCAGCATGAGCTCGCCCAGCCCACAGCGGGGCCCGGAGGCCAGCAGTAATGTACTCACCAGGCATGATAGATGATCCTGGCTCATTCTCCGGCAGCATGAGCTCGCCCAGCCCACAGCGGGGCCCGGAGGCCAGCAGTAATGTACTCACCAGGCATGATAGATGATCCTGGCTCATTCTCCGGCAGCATGAGCTCGCCCAGCCCACAGCGGGGCCCGGAGGCCAGCAGTAATGTACTCACCAGGCATGATAGATGATCCTGGCTCATTCTCCGGCAGCATGAGCTCGCCCAGCCCACAGCGGGGCCCGGAGGCCAGCAGTAATGTACTCACCAGGCATGATAGATGATCCTGGCTCATTCTCCGGCAGCATGAGCTCGCCCAGCCCACAGCGGGGCCCGGAGGCCAGCAGTAATGTACTCACCAGGCATGATAGATGATCCTGGCTCATTCTCCGGCAGCATGAGCTCGCCCAGCCCACAGCGGGGCCCGGAGGCCAGCAGTAATGTACTCACCAGGCATGATAGATGATCCTGGCTCATTCTCCGGCAGCATGAGCTCGCCCAGCCCACAGCGGGGCCCGGAGGCCAGCAAACGGATGTCGTTGATGATCTTCATGAGGGACACCGCGATCACGTTGAGCGCTCCGGACACCTCCACCATGGAGTCGTGCGCGGCCAGAGCTTCGAACTTGTTTGGTGCGGTCTCGAAAGGAATGCCTGGATGTGGAATCAGTTTAGGTTGTTTATTTTTGAAAAGTTAACAATTTGAAGTCTTAAAAACATACGAGAGTGTATCAAAAAGTTCCAGAAGTGCATATATATAAAACTTTCTTATGGGAAGTTTGATATTCAAATTAAGTAAGAGAGTGTCTATCTCACAATATTTATGCAAACTGTCACTTGTTTTTGTCAGTTCGTTCGCAGGTAATAAATTGTTTTGTGCAACGAGTTGCTAAAAAGCCAAAATTATGGATAAAAGTGAGTTACGTGCGGTGATAAAATATCTGATTGAAAAAAATGTCTACGAAAGAAATTTTTTTGGACATTCAGCAGACATTAGGGGATGATGCTGTACCCTATTCTACGGTTGCGGACTGGGTGGCTGAATTTAAAAGAGGTAGATCAAGCTGTAAAGATGACCCGCGTTCTGGGCGGCCTTCAACCTCCGTTACGGAAGAAAATGACAAAAAAGTTGAGAATATGGTTTTGGAAGACAGAAGAATGACTATAAACATATAGCTGAGATCCTAAAGATATCATTTGGTAGCGTTCAATCCAATTTAATTAATTCACTGGGGTTCACACAAGTATGGGCAAAATGGGTGCCACGAATGTTAACCGACGAAAACAAAAAAGCGACGTTTTGAAATATCCAAGCGTAATCTCGATATGTTCCAGCGTGATTCGGATAAGTTTTGCCGTCACCTTGTCACCATGGATGAAACGTGGATCCACCATTTCGATTCTGAAACTAAAAGACAAAGTATGTCTTGGAAACGACCATCCTCTCCATCCATTAATTCGAGTTGTTCCTATCGCTGGCAAAGTTATGAGAGTGTTCTGGGATAGTGAAGGAATCCTTTTTATTGATTACATGCCAAAAGGCCAGACGATTATTGGGGTCCAGTAAATTATGTAAATTTAATCCCGAAAGTGCATGAAGCGATTAAAGAAAAATCTCGTGGAAAACTGTCGTTGGGCGTGTTGTTTCTTCAAGATGACGCTCCTGCTCATCTGAAGTTGCGCTCAACGCAATCCGCTGCATTGGCTTTAATCTCTACCATATTCTCCGGACTTAGCCTCATGATTATCACAAATTCCCAAAATTAAAAGAGGAATTTCGTGGAACAAAATTTCACGGTTATAGCTGCCGTAAAAGAGTTTTTCGAGAGTCAAAAAAAACTTTTTTTTTTTCACAAGGAATAAGGAATTTCGAAACGCGTTATTCTAAATGCATTGCATTGGAGAGAGATTATGTAGAAAAATAAAATATTTTTGTATAAATCTTTGCATTGTATAATATTGATTCCAAGAATTTTTTGATTCACCCTCGTATACACAATAATTATGATCCACCTGGCCTAGGATGAAACAGTACCTCAGCTCTTTGTTTTTTGTCGCCACTACGTGAGAAACTGATAAAATCCTGACCAAATGGATCCAGATGGAATTTTCCTGTTGAGCCCAGTTTCGACCTCAATTTCGTCTGATGGTAAGCGATGAAAGAGGTTAAGGAAGTAGCGGCGAGCGAGCCTAGAAGTTGCCTGTTCACTCTTGCTTTGAAGACTGACAATAAAGAGTCTTAGGTGGAATGAAAAAAACATTTAGGTACTTTTCTCACTGATGCTGTCCGACGCATCAAAAGTGGGTGGGTAGAGAACACAGATGTACAACTCGCTAGTCATCATCAGCATCATGTCCACTGCTGGACAAAGGCCTCCCCCAAGCGTCGTCACAAAGACCGGTCCTGTGCGTCTCGCATCCATGGGCTACCCGCGACCTTCACCAGGTTATCGGTCCACTGGCGACGGAATTGCATAATTTAATTCCGCCAAGCCCGTTCCATCATCGGCCCAAAAGACGAACGGTGATGCGCCACCGGTACATGGTTGGACATCCCACCCACACGCACAAAACGTTTTGGGAACACATTCATAATGCGTACAGCTAAAGGGTGGAATTCCCTGCCGGAGTCCGTTTTCCTGATAGCTACAACCTGGGAGTCTTTAAGTAAAGAGTGAATAGGTTACTTCTAGGCAAGCGTGCTCCATCTTCGACCACATCATCGCTTACCATCATGTGAGATAGTGGTCAAACGCGTGCCTATCAATAGTAAAAAAAAAAACTAGTGGGAGGCCTTTCAACGTTGCGTCTTCCGGTATGCGGTCGCCATTCCAGAACTTTTCGGCCCCATCGACCATCTGATCTGTTGCAGACTGCACGCCACTGCCTGCATGAACTCACCAGTGATGGAGGCGATCTCGGCGGCGCACTTCTCCGCGAAGCCGATGCGCGTGTTGAGGCCGGTGCCCACGGCCGTGCCGCCCAGCGCCAGGTAGTGCAGGCGCGGCAGCGTGGCGCACACGCGCTCGATGCCGTACGTCAGCTGCGTGGCGTAGCCGCTGAACTCCTGGCCCAGCGTCAGTGGCACGGCGTCCATCAAGTGGGTCCTGGGGACCAGGGCTCATTCGGTTTAACCTTTTTACCGCCACGGTCGGCTATAGCCGACAAACGAAAAAGTGCCCGACGCGCCACCGTCGGCTATGGCCGACGACATTTTTAAGCACAAAATACTAAATCCAGTTTCTGTGATTACGTTTTACGACTAATATTTTATTAAAAAATATGAAATGAAAAACAATGATTAATTGGGTTTCGATAAGATGTTGGAATCCGTATTTCTTTTAGATATTTGCGCTTGGCGTAAGGGACACCGATGCGTTTACGCGCTCTGGTGGTCAAAAGGTTAATTCTTTATATAATTTATAATTTTTGTAAACTTCATGTACAAAGGCGAGCTTAACTCAAAGATGAGTTTTAAACCTTTGAGTGATAGAGATATCAAATAATATTGGGTATAGGGTGTTACCTATTAATCCGGAACCAGACTGTCCGGCCATATTCAAAGTCGATGACTAATTGGTTGACTTAATGTGGTGCGAGAGCACGTCAACTTAGAAGTTTGTCATCTGCTTAATTAACAGAATTATCTGTTGTTGCCTTAAAATAAAATTTAAGCCTTCTGCCAGGGCTTATTAAAAACTTACCTGTGAACCTGTGATACGGACCTTGGCTTAGGAAGTCGCTGGGAGAGAACAGCTAGACACGGGCTGGATCGCACAGGTATTTATTTAAAAGGTTAAGGCGGAAGAGTGAACCGCTGCGAGGTACGACCTGCCTGTCATGACGTCAAGTCTCCGGTGGTCAGTCATAACAAAAGCTGACATTAACTGTCCATACAAGGGTATGCATAATACACATTTTCATGAGGATATTCAGACATCACAATTCCCGTATACGGACAAACTCAGTCTGTGCTGGCGATTGACGCTGATATCCTCGTATACGTTAAGAGATCACCTACCTTCCGATTTTAATAATCTTGCTGAACTCCTTAGACTTGGCTTCCAAGGTATCCCTGAGCGCCACAAGTCCTGGCATGAGCCTGTCCCGCAGCGTCATGGCGACGGCGATGTGCATGGCTGCTGGGAACGTGTCGTTGGAGCTCTGCGACTTGTTCACATGGTCATTCGGATGCACGGGCTTTTTACTGCCCAACGTACCTCCCAAGGACTTAATGGCATAGTTTGCAATCACCTGTAAAATAACAAAAACAAACGCTTTTAAAATGTAACCTGGTGATAGGGAATTTTACTAAAAAATTCTAATTAGTCCGTCTAATAAATTTTCAAAAAATATTGGACACGTATTTTTTCTTTTTTCACATAAACATAAAATGAAGACGATATCGCGAGTTGACGACACGCGTGACGTCATCTGGCTTGGTGAATTTGGTACATTTTTACCAAGCCAGATGACGTCACGCGTGTCTTCAACTCGCTGTATCCTTTGATTTAGCATGGTACTCGTTCTTATTCTTAAGGTTTTTGTATGTTTTAACTGAACCTTTTTTATTCCTTCTTGTTATGCTATTGTGAATATTGTGGCTTTATAATAGGTTCCAATGTGTAGATCTTAATGGTGCGGGCTGCTTCCGGGCTACCCGTTCAGTTAGGTGTACCCCAAGGGTCAATACTGGGTCCGTTCTTGTTTCTATTTAAAGGGTATATGTGATGTTGTTCTCTTTGCTGATGATACTTCCCTTATTTTTAAAGTTGATAGGAATAGACACGATTTTGACGACGTAAATAGTGCACTCACCATGGTTACGAATTGGTTCACAATAAACAATCTAGTTCTAAATGCTAAGAAAACAAAATGTAGGTATAAAATATTATCTTAAGTGACGAGGTGCTCGAAACTGTAGACTCTGCTGTTAACTTGGGCATAACAGTTGATGCCAAACTTCAATGGGGCCCTCATATATCAAAATCAAAATGGATATATTTGCAGAAGTAGATTAATATAATATTTTTTTTAATAATGAGATAAAAGCAACGATTAACTTAAATGTTCCTCTGAGATATTTAAGAGATACGCTTATAATTGTGAAAACTTTAAGAAGTACAGGTTTTCACACTTAATTTTACTTAAGACCTCTTTGTTTTCATTTAATCTTTTATGAGATTCATTCACACTATCGGTAAAGCTTAGCTCTGCCGCCTACGCCGTCAGGAAAGTTAGACAATTCACTGACGTCGATGCAGCTCGGTTAGTCTATTTTAGTTATTTCCATAGTGTTATGTCCTATGGTATGCTACTGTAAGGAAAAGCTGCTGACATACAAAATATATTTGTCCTACAAAAGCGAACCGTACGAGCGATATAACAACTAGGGTCCATAGTCTCTTTAAGGGAACTTTTTAAACAAATAGGTATTCTCAGAGGGTTGCTTCGCAGTTCATTTGCCAACATACTGTATATCAGGCAAAGTATACATTTATATGCCAAAACTAGCTGTGTGATACCCACAGCTTAAACTCCAGAAATAAGCACAAACTACATGCTCTTTTCCACCGTCTTCGTAAGGTCCAGCGCCATTTTGTAGGGCTCGGTATCCGCTTTTATAATAAGTTACCTATTTCTTTTCTAGACTTGCCTTTTTATGCTTTTAAAGCGAAAGTGAAATCTAACCTTATTTCGAAGGCAGCTCAGAATCACTGCTTGAGGCGAGATTTGATCTTTGTTTTCGCAAGTTTAGTTGAGACCACGCTTGAGCATAGATTCTGATTAAAATTGTTGTGGATTTGAAGTAAATCGATTACCGGGTTGCCTCCTTCCATCTAATATGGCGAGGGAGGTAATGGCTGATCTTTGCGTTATGGTCGTGAACAGGTGCTGCTCGTGGTGACTGGTCGTCCTGCTGACCGTGATTTATTATTGTTATGTCTTTTAAGTGTTATAATTTAACTGCGATGGTCCTAGTTTATCACTTGTGTGACTATGGGTCACAGCTTATGGTTAAATTCTATTGTTGCACGTGTAAGCGGGCACGCCATTTATCCCTCATTTCGATAAGTATTGTATGCTTGAGATTACTTATTTAACTACCCATATAATTAGTTTTATCATTGTTCATATTTAGTTGTTGGGAAATATGGTGCGCTAGCTGACAAGTGCCAGTTAATTTATTGTTCAATATCTATCATAAAATGTTTGGATCAGAATGTTGGGCTGCGAAAAAGACGGATGAAAATAGATTGCATGTAGCGGAGATGAGAATGTTGAGATGGATGTGTGGAGTAACGAGAGTGGATAAAGTAAGAAATGAGTACATTAGAGGCACTTTAAAAGTGGCGCCAGTGACGGAAAAGTTGAAAGGGAAATCGCTTGTCTTGGTATGGTCATGTAGAGAGGAGGGATGAAACGCATATAACTAGAAGAGTTATGAACATAAATGTGGATGGATGGAGAGGGAGAGGAAGGCCAAAGAAAAGATGGATGGATTGTGTGAGGAGCGATATGAAAGAAAAGGGAGTTAGTGATAGAGTGACGACTGATAGAACAGAATGGAAGAATAAAACGTGTTGCGCCGACCCCAAGTAACATGGGGTAAGGGCAGGAAGATGATGATGATGATGATGATGATGATGATGATCTATCATAAAATGTTGAATAATCTATACTAATATATAAAGCTGAAGAGTTTGTTTGTTTGTTTGTTTACTTGAACGCGCTAATCTCAGGAACTACTGGTCCGATTTGAAAAATTCTTTCAATGTTAGATAGCCCATTTATCGAGGAAGGTTATAGATCACGCTAAGACCAATAGGAGCGGAGCAGTAACGAAATTCGTCACGCTAAGACCAATAGGAGCGGATTAACGAAAATTGGAGTTTTTTGGCCACTTCTTCCCAACTAAAAGACTAGGGTTGGGGGAGGACTGTCTTCATGTAAATTTTGCCGTTCAAAAAGTGCTGTTTGAATACCTTATGATTGATTGATTGATTTAGTGATTGTAGGTAACTATCACTTCGACCGCGATTAATTTTGCATAGATTTAGTACAAATGATTTCCCCCCTTTTGTCGCCCTTAGGTTTAATTCCTTTGTGCTAACCTGCATCAAAAATTAGCTTTGTGCAAAATTTCAGGTTCCTGATTCCAGAAGTTTTTTTTTTTTTACTAAATATAGGCTCGGGTTTCTTCATTTCCCTTTTAATCTTGTGGCCATTCAGTAGAATTGGATAGTAACCGACAATTTCATGAAATGTGGGCCCGTGGCTGAATAATAACAGTCGCGCGGATCGATCTTCAAGGTTAAGCAACACTTTCCTCGGAAAGCACGTGGGAGGTCCCGGCCGTCATTTGTAGATCTTTGGCAGTCGTAACGGATTGTCAGAAGCCAGGTTATCTGACGCCAGTCTTACCAAGAGGTACCGTTTCACCCAGTTACTGAATAGTGCGCTGCCGTGGTATATCTAAAATACCGTTATCCGACATCTGGTCGATTCTTAAATTTTGATGCTAAAATATTTATCGATCGGTGTTTGCTAATTTCCATAACTACTTATTCAAGGTATTGAAAATTCGCAAACACAGATCGATTAATATTTTTTCTCATTAATATACTCAAAAAAGTTAACATATTGGATTGAAAAGTTGGCATTTTAGATATACCAACCACCAACATCCAACCTCGAATAGATTTTTTTTTAACCGACATCAAAAAAAGGAGGAGTTTCTCAATTCGATTGTCATTTTTCTTTTGATCATTTATACTTAAATAGAAGTAACTTTATGGAGTGATGCAAGAAAGCTTATTAACTGAGAGTGGGCAGAACACAAAAGCGTGCAAGGCGAGCTCGAAATTTTTTTATTTTCTTTTTATCATTTCATACATAAACATAGTCATTTCGTTGAGTTTGTACAGAAACGCTCGAAAGCAAAGAGAGTGCAGAATAGTCATTTCGTTGAGTTTGTACAGAAACGCTCGAAAGCAAAGAGAGTGCAGAATGTAAGAGCGAGCGAAGCGTGCTCGAAATTTCTTACACTCCACCATGGTCGGGTTTCATTACGTCGTCCGTAAAGGGGTGACACCCAACCGTGACAAAAAGTCAACGAACGAGTCTCACCCCTAAATGCAAAAAACCCGGAATAACTAAAGAAATTTTTGCACCTTAACTCATCATCATCATCTACCTAGCCTTTTCCCAACTACATTGGGGTCGGCTTCCAGTCAAACCGGATTCAGCGGAATTTTTGCACCTAACTACTAAAGATTTTATTGTATTTTGATAATTCATACGGAAATAAAAGTTTTTGTGGATTTTAGAGAAGCTCAGGAAGTTAGAGAGTGCAACGAGCGGTCGCGTGTCACCCTTAAACTGGTGTCACCCCTAAATGGGTGTCACCCGGTGCGGGGCCCCCCCCTCCGCCCCCACTCGCTACACTACTGATTATAATAGATGATTGTTGTATTTCATGAAATGACCAGCTAAAAGTGACCATATTGTTATAGAGGTTTGTGATAGAGATTTATATGATAGCCTTTAGGCCAATGTTCGATGATAAATCTCTATCTTTGACTATACATATCATCAATGATTGATTTTCAACTTTTAATTAAAATATAAAGTTTATCACCTCATTAGTGTTCATGTTGGTCTGTGTGCCAGATCCCGTCTGCCAGATGATGAGTGGGAAGTGCCCCTCTAGATACAGCTTGCCGTTGATGACATCGTCGCATGCTTTCATAATAGATTCAGCTGTAATACATTCATTGCGAAAATTAGTGACTAAATCAGTAGTTCTTAAAAAGTGATCGGTGGACCACTGGTGGTCCCTGGCAGCACCCGAAGTGATCCGCAAAGCCATAATTAAATTCTAACAAGCACTTTTGATTATTTTAAAATCAATCACCAAAATTGGTGGATATCAGTGCATTTGGCTTTGAGTAGCACTGAATCAAAAATTCATAAATTAATAATGAGTATGCAGTCACAAAAACCACTTTTAAATAATATCTTTATTTAGGAAACATTTTATAAAAAAATATTGTTTTGCAAAATTTTCACATCTTTCTTTTTATTTCAGAACCAATTTTTTAATTCATACTTATCTCCAAAACATAATGCACATGCATTATGTTTTGGTAAAATTTTAAGTTACAGATTGAAGCTTAGGGGTCAATTTTCTACATAAGCATGTCAAGGTTTACACAATCTTTGAGAGATAGTGATAAATTAATTTCCTATGTTTAAAGAGTAAGTATCAATCATTTCTCACCAATTTTTTTGTCTAGGCCAAACTCCATGTTGACTTTGGCGGCAGCTTTCTTTAAAATACCCATGGCAACAATGACTTGGTACTAAAAAAAAAAATATATTGTTTAGTACTACTCTATCTGTTTTGTAAGAGAAGCCCAATATACTTAGAGTGGGAGCAGAAGGTAAAAATTGTTCCATTAAGGGAAGGGACTGGCAAAACTGCACTGCACTGATTTTCAACCAAACACTCTCCAGCTTCTGTTGCCAATTCCGTAACTGCACCCCAATCAGTCAACCAGCCAACCTCCCTCCAGAAACAGATTAGTTTTCCCAGTGTGTTCCAGATACACTGAATTTGGTGTTATTTGGGATCGCCGAAATACAGAGGCAAACCTCTGTATTTTGGCGATCCCTGTGCACTCAGGAAGCTACTCACCGGCATTCTTTCCCTGATGCCTCCAATGGGGAAGTTCTTGACAGACCTGAGTGTCTGACATCCATAGAGCTTGTCATCTGCTACTTCCAGCTCTCCCATTGTGTCGCGCTCTTTTCGCTGTAAAATTAAAAAGCAAACATTTATTTTATTCAAACAAAAAAGAATATGTAATATTTTTTTAAAGCTGTTTATTATTTACTCGTTCATAAAAAAAACTGAAATTATAGAGCTCAGGAGTAAAAACGGCAAGAGTCAAGGGTCTGATACAGAAGATGGTGCGGATTCTACATTGGAAAGTATTAATAGAGCTCCACTACATAAATTAAGGAATGTTGATATTTGTAGCCAGACCAGATGCTGTATATACGATAGTTTGGTCAGTGGGTCGTCTTAGGGGCGGAGTTTTGGCAAGATAGGTTAGGCAGTTCAACTATGTACTATTATTTTAGTACATTTCGCCGCAACACGACTCCTTTTAAACAATCAGAGTTTAAGGCTTTTTTTTTTATAGGAATGGGCTTGCTCTTGGCCACAATCACGCCAGATGGAAAGCGATAGATGAGGTCTATGATAGAGCGGGCGTGCCCAGAAGATGCCTATTCACTCTTTGATTCGAAGGCAGACGAGTGTTCGAAATAACAAGATTACGCAACTTACCGCTAGTGCACTGGATGTCGAGAAACTCGCTCTCTCTATTGTTTTGATGATGCATCTTAGATTCCTTGACGAGTTTAATAACATAGAAGTCGTTAGTTTAAGACTAAGGGCCATGATTTTGAGGAAAATTCCAGTTGTTTCTGCAATGCACAATGGTATCAAATTATTTAAAAAATGAACCGAGTTCGACGAACCCGATACTTCTTAAATGTCGCAGACTAAACAGAAGAAAAATAATGAAGTTTATGACCAGGCGAGTGGCCAGCTTAGAGTATTGGGTAGACCGTTTATCATTTGTTATGTCATATCAAAATTCTACTAAATATTTCAAACACAATGGTTTTTTTTTGGTAAATAAAAGAATTACCTAATAATTAATATTCAACGTCACCCGCGGCCCCGTGATGCGTACTGAATTACCAGGGCTGCCAGCAAATAAATCGCGGCTATACGGTTAATTATCTGCAATTATACGAAATTGGATCGCATTATACATAAATATTCTATAAATCGATTTTGCTTCATAACTTCATAAAACTAACATAGGTACTGACTTGCGGATCTAAAAAGGCCACTTTATCAGAATCGAATCAGAAAGCACAACACGCTACGCGTCACTGTCAAATTTTCTCAAGCAACATTGAACCTACTGTGTTAGCGGTAAAGATGAAAATGAAATATGACAGATTGTTGTGTGATTTATGTAATGATTTTTTAAAGTGGCCTTTTTAGAACCGCTGTACGTTAAAGCTGTTTCGGTTTTAGGGTTCCGAACAAAAAACGAAACCCTTATAGGTTCACCCTGGTGTCAGTCTATCTGTCTCTCTGTCTGTCCGTCTTTCACAGCCAGTTTTCTCTGTGATATATGTTTACACATTTCTATCGTAGCATAAAACTAAAGACGTCCGTTCGGTGCAAGCTTGTGAACGAAACTAAACACGCGCCAACATGTAAATGTGTCCCAAACGCTTGCTACAAATTTCTTTGATCTGTGTTCAAAAACCGATACTAATCCGGATCGGAGGCAAGCTCACGCAAACTCACGCAAGCTACCTATGACAAACACCCCGTTTAGACGCTTGCGTTGATGGACGCTGGCCAAGCCACGGCAAGCGTGTAAACGTACCATTATAAGTAAAAGTTCAAAAACCTACCAGAATGGCGCTAGCGTAGCTGCAGAGTATGTTATGAATGTAGCAGTTGTAGACGGATTGCTGTGGGCCGAGTTTGAGGAACTTTTGTTCTTTTTATTTTGAACATACCATATGATTTTCTCATCTTATCAATGTATTTATTAAAAAAAAAAAAATTATGTATCATAGTTTCTTACTTCCGCCATGACGAAATACTAACGAAGCGGAATATGTTCTTTCCTCTTTTATTTTTCTATCCTACACTAAAAACTTTTATTTGGCGCTGTTTGTCCCCTGATTCGATTGTAGAGCCACCCTAATTTAACACATTTCGACGATATATTAGGTCTTTACCTATGAAATTGCCGTTCTGCAGTACTGGCCATTTCAAATCAAAATAATTTTTGTTTGGCTAAGAATTCTAATTTCAAATTAATTTTATTTTAAAAACATGTTCTTTTTTCCAAAAGTAGTCATTTGTTTATTGATTAGTGTTACATTTTCATCGCATTTCAATCTTTTTCATCATCATGGGTACGTTAAAAAATCGAGTAATTATGGAATATGAATACCGTCGTGGCAGCAACGCGGCACAAGCGGCACGCAACATCAACGACGTTTACGGAGCTAACACTACAAACCAACGCACCACCTGTTATTGGTTTGCTCGCTTCCGTTCTGGAAATTTCGACCTGAAAAATGAACCTCGCGGTCGTCCGAAGACTTTGGTCGACAATGACGAATTAAAGGCGAGTGTGGAAGCTGATGATACACAATCTACGGCTGAATTAGCAGCAGCTTTCGACGTTAGCGTCAAAACAATATTGGTCCATTTGCGTCAAATTGGCAAGGTAAAAAAGCTTGACAAATGGGTGCCCCACGAACTCAATGATCGCCAGCGCGAAGTACGCGTCGAGATGTGCCTTGCACTGCTCAACAGACACACCAATGAAGGAATTTTGAACCGCATTGTTACCTGCGATGAAAAATGGATTCTGTTTGATAACCGCAAGCGCTCAGCAAGTTGGTTGGATCCTGGTTCAGCACCTAAACAATGCCCTAAACGAAAACTTACCCCTAGAAAAGTGATGGTCACTGTTTGGTGGTCTAGCGCCGGTGTGATTCATCACAGCTTCTTACCAAACGGGGTGAGCATTACTGCAGATGTGTACTGTGAAGAACTGAACACAATGATGGAGAAGCTGGCACATCTCCAACCAGCATTGGTCAATCGCTCGTCTCCGCTGCTCCTGCACGACAACGCGCGACCTCATACTGCACAGCAGACGGTCTCCAAGTTGGAAGAACTGGGGTTGGAAGCTCTCCGTCATCCGCCCTACTCACCAGACCTTGCACCTACAGACTACTACTTTTTCCAGAATTTGGATAACTTCTTGGCGGGAAAAAAATTCAATACCCGAGACGCAGTACAAAATGCCTTTGAAGAATTTGTTGCCTCCCGTCCAGCTGATTTCTTTAGGAAGGGCATCAATAAACTGCCAGTGCGTTAGCAAAGATGCATTGATTGCATGGGTGATTACTTCGATTAATACAAATAAAAAATACATGAAAAAAATCGTTTAATTTTTTTCATACAAAACGGCAATTTCATAGGTAAAGACATTATTTCATGCACAGAGATAGAAGTTCTAGTCCTCGTCGTCTGTATCCTCCATGGACATGGTGGTAGCTGGAACGTCATGGCGGCCAGAGCCAAGTGACAGCGGTGAAGCGGTGCCATCTGAAAGATTTGCCAATGAATAGACTCCGAAACTACTGGAACGATTTGAATAATAAGAATTGGAAAAAGATTTTTTTTTTATTTGTTTTTTAATTATTTTTTTTTGACTTGTTGAAAGATCACCATTAGCATTCTTATCCCTGATGAACATAGGCTGTATTTTATTTTCAAAATGCCTATAAAATTCATTATTTGGCGTGCGCTAACAAAACTATCGAAGATATATAAAAATAATGTACCTTCTACATAACTAAAGTACTCATGATTACCTAAAAAAGAAGTCTACGATGTCCGCTTTTTATTCAAATAATTTAATCAAAACTTGGGTAGAATGGAATAGTTTCCGGCAAGACTCGTCGAGATCAGATATTAACCGTTGCAGACCGTCTGGGGTTTCTGCCACTAAACACAAGTCGTCCACATACTTGCAAGGTTTCAGTAACCAGTGCGTAGGATATCTTGGTGCGATTCCTGTGCCTCGCTAAATTAACTATACCCCCGTCATTAGCGTATCTAGGTTTTTTTTTTGGCAGGGGTCCTGGCCCCTAACCTGAGATGCGACGCCCATATACCTACACACACACAACGGTCGGTGATCACAATCAAAAATGGAATTTTGGGCCTGTCACCCGTCACTGTTGCAGCCGGGGTCATGTTAAAAGTTAATAGTAGGGTTAAAATTATAAAATATATCGAGAAAATTGGACTACGGACTATCGATGGGTGGTTATGGATACCTACCATTGCATTCATACCACGGACCTTTACAAAAATGACGCCCAGGCCAACAATAGCTTTGGGTTTTCGTGGGCAAAACCGCGTAGGTTATATTTTTCTGATAACTTTAACCTGAAGTAAATTGAAAATTGAGCGACCGAGCGAGCTTGACTTATAAGAACCTTGTCTCAGATAAGTTAAATTCAAACAAACAGATGTTCCTTAACTTGCGCCCCTACTATCTATTAAAGTTAGGTTAGTTTAAGAGTTATTTTAACCAATTACAGATATAGATGTTACTTTGTAGTCATACAAGTTTTTGCCCGCGACTTCGTTCGCGTGTGTGTAGAAAAAAAAACAAAGTCGTAAAATAAAATTGCTCAGGTAAGATATACGACCAGTCATATCCAGCAATGTTTCTTAACCCCTGATAGAATTAGAAAGTTGGAAGAATGCAATTCAATGTACACTCTAAACTGCATTCTGGGACTGCCCCGTTGGTCTGCTTAGGGTCCTGGGTTCGATTCCCAGGTCAGGCAAAAAGTGTATTGGGGTTCCTTCATTTTCTTCAATGACCGTTTTAATGGACATACATATATTCCCTACCTTCCCCGGAAGCATTTGTCAATATTACGTGTATTGACGGTTGTTAAGCACTGGCATAGGCTTTATGAGGTTGCGGAATTTGTTCGAAAGTATCTCCGCGGCCCTGGAACGCAACGGGCATTAAGAGCAACACGGTGCGTTTGAGTCAGTAAGTTCTGTTTACTCGCCGTCCAGGATCTGGGAGATATTCCCAGATCCTAAACGGCGAGTAAACATACCAGTCTCTCGATAATGTTGATACACACTTTTGAGAGCAGAGAGGCTTCACTATGCCTTGAATCCAGTAATGCCATGACTAGGGCGGCCTACGTGTGCGAGATATACATATCTGTTAGGAAAACTCCCTTTAGCAGGATGTCACAGAGCTTATTTAACAATCAATATTAAAAAAATATATATTTTAGGTAAAAAAAAAGTGGTTAACCGCTGAAATTCCGAAGGCATACACATTGAAAATAATTTCTAATTTCATTTCCTGGATGAAAATTTATTTGAAAACATAATTCAAATTTGGAATTATGTTAACTGCCAGCCGTTTATTGGCTTATACGTGCCTTCCGAAGCACAGAATCATCTTTTTATCAGACAATCAAGTGATTCAAGCCGCAATATTCTAACCAAACTGGAAACAACTTTACAAAGTATGCTTCCAGTTTCCTTGAAGCGGTGAAAAAAAACTTGAAAGTTTGCGTAAGAAAATGATACGACCGTTTATGCCACAAAAATATATGTACACTCTCGAGGTAATTAAAATGCATAGGGACATAGAACTTTGGCAAGTAATACTGTCTTATATACTACCAGTATAGGGAGAAATCTGAAAACCATACATTTGTAATTAAATTATAAAAAATATAGTCGTTATTTGATATAATATGTGCCTAAAAATTTGTACGGAACCATTGGTGAGCGAGTCCGACTCGCACTTGGCCGATTTTTTAATGATATCAGGAGGCATCGTTTGTACTTGCAGTACTGTTTCGGTTTTTTTTATGAGAAGTGTATTTTGTTCCCTGCTAAATGTTCTGATTTCGAACTCTGCATTTATTTGAACGATACAACGATACCTACAATTTTGAAACTTTGAAGTCATCAGACCAAGCAAACACGTTTTGCCATACAAACTTTGTTAGACCGATTCCCCCGTATAGTTGGAATCCTCAGAAGTAAGCATTATAGAAAACGTTGAAATATATGTTTGTTTAGGTATATCCAAGATGAAGTATCATTAGTAGATCATGTTTCATGTAAATCTGACCACAAATAAAAATGTTCCTTTCAGACTTTACCATCCCGTTCACGATGCTGTTGTATTTACAAAATATGCTACAATATTCCTTGTACACATACATGAAAAATTTCAGCTAAGTATCTAAAGTGACAACTTTCAAGTTTATTAACCCAAGGAATACGAATCGTCTATAAAATTTAATATAGGTACCAAAATCGTCTTTTGGGAATATTTGTGAAAAACTAATAATACAAATCTAGGAATAAGATTATTCCTTACAAAATTTAATACTCCTTAATTCGGCTAATGGGGGGGTAGTTGTGAAAAACGAATGACAATCTTTATTATTTTGCTTTTGTCAACATTTGTACTAAATTTAAAAAAAATGGCTCAAGGCATAAGGTTTTTCATACTAACTTCATGTAAAGGCGACGCACCGTTCTTGAGAAAAAATAATTATAGTAACCTAACCTCAAAACGTGTTATAGCCGCTCAACATTGCAGTCACGGGAGGCCCAGTCGACGGAGTCCCGCTTCGCGGGGCTCCTACTTCTGGGTGGTTTATAAAAAAATCCGAGTCGGGGTACCTCCAAGTCCAGAGCTCGCTTCGCTCGCTCTTGCATCCAAGTTCTCCTATCAGCACTAGAAGAAGTCAGTGGAGATTTATTGGGGATTTTATTTATGAATTTTTTGTTATAAAACAACAAAACATTCATACATTAGTGGCACTTAACATACTTTTGTTTCTGAGTGAGTGAAAAAAAAATTGAAATTGTTTGTGTAAAAAAGTCAATGTAATTGCATAATACAACAACAACTATTGTGCACATTTATTACACACCACAAGTATGTGAATATGTAAAAATAAAATTATATTTATGAAAAAAACATGACATAATGTTATATAAAAAATACTTCTAACGTCAACTGAACGTAAATGTTTAACTTTGACGTCTACCATGACAATTTATCTAACCTAAAAATTTGAAAATGGCGCACTATTTTCCAATTTTTATTGAAACTTTAATGAATGTTATCTCGTAAATTGTGACTCCCCGTATCTTGAAACTTTGTGAAAAGCTTTCTATTTGTGAGTACTATCTACAAAAAAAATATGAACTTCCAAAGTAGCGGGCTATAATGGAAATTTTATCCTTATTTTTTGTTACCGGCAATAGCAATACACAATCTGTGAAAATTTCAGCTGTCTACCTATAACAGTTCTTGAGATACAGCCCACTGACAGACAGACGGACGGACGGACGGCGGAGGCTTAGTAATAGGGTACGGAATCCCAAAAACAATAAAGAACATAATATAGCATTATCGAAAAATTAAAAAATGTCATGCATGCACTACTTACTCTATCTCTACAATAAAAATAACAATAAAATGTTTTGAAGTACAATTATTACTGTTGATGATAAAGGCAAAAGGGAAATTGAGAATGCTTTACTGTTGAAACTGTTCAATGAATGCAAAATCTTTTGTTTGTTTTGAAAATTAAAGATATTTCAGCTGAAAAAGTACGTATGGGTGCCAAGTTAAGTTCGGGTGATTCCCGCTTCTTTTAATGCTAAATCCGATTATATTATAGATAAATTGGGCATCTTGCAATTGACGATTTACGCTATAAAACCGATTTCAAACGCCTTAACATAGCAAAATGACTCCAAAATTCACAAATTATATCCACAGCTCAAGAGCATTTGACAGTTGAAGTACACCATTTTTGTACCAAACAGCGAGAGGATAAAATGGCGACCCGGCCGCAAATAGGTTTTCCAATGCCACTATGTAGGAATGAAGGGCTGCCATTACAATAACTGTTAAAAACACACTGTTTTCCTTTTTCACTCAAGCAAAATTATAAAAGTTAAAAAGAGATGACAGTATTTATATGATTTCGGTGTCGATATGCCACATCTTTTCTATAATGCTTTTTCTAAAGTCACAACATTTCAAGTCCATAAGATTTATACGTCAGTAACTAACCTCATACCATGAAGGTATTTAACTATTTATATACCTTCATGCCCCCATACCTACTATTTCCCTTTATTGTCTATGGATTATGGAAGTTACCTTTATTGTTTATATTTTTTGACTGACTGCTATCATTGCTCACTTTTGTTATGAGTTCAGCATGTTTTAATTAATTTTCAATTCATTATTTGACTTGAATCATTCATTTATTTAGATAAAGACGCAGTATCTTTTTGCTTTAAAAATTTCGCTACTTATGAACGCAGCCAAAGCCGAAAGCGCCCCTAGCGGCAGTTATGGTTACTAATGTTCAAGCATCGGCAATGTTCGGCTTTTCTCGGGTCAGTCACGCCTAGACTCGTTCGAAAAGCGAAACCAAATCATTCCACGGCGATGTACGAAGACTGATGCTCTTGTCGTGGACTCCCTGAGCAAACGTGCCATTTTTCTCATTGTAACGGGCTTTGATATCCGCCAGAGGTATTTTTATAAGTATAATGTTGTGATTCAAACCGTCGCTTGTGGTGTTAAGTGTTCCTTACGTTTAAGTGAAAAAAATATACAAAGAATATTGTGTGTGGTGCAATAGTGCTCACGGCAGTTCCCATTTCCCGGATTCTAAAGGATTGTTGTTTAGCCAGGAAAGAGATAATCTGTTAAAAGGTAAGTTATATACCTTTTCTGTAATGCAGCCGATCATTCGTGGAGAAAGAACGCGTGGCGTTTATTGGAATGGCTTCCGTTTATCGACTCGCGTGCGCGATAATGGCTGACTTTCTTTTCTCTCACAGAAGGATTTCGTTGATAGATATTGATGGAAATATAAGTTGGTATCGCAAGATGAGCACTTTTATTATAGGATTGTTTTTTGTGTCATCTGTGCGCGTAGGTGGTTGATTACAGCGAGTGGGTGGAGGCAGGGAATGTAATCAAAATGTTGCGGCACGGTAGGCTTGAGACCGGTCGCTTGGTTCGCGGTCGTGCACCGTACTCGCAGTGTTGTCTATTCGATAAGGCGAGTTCCGTTTTTGAGCCCGACGAACGTTCAAGTCTTGGATGACGTGATTAGTTTTCTTATTCATCATCTAAGCCCTGAGGCCTCCTTGTTTAAATTTAGAAGATAAAATTAGCTGTGCGTCTACAATTATTTACATTTCATAACAATAAACATGCTTGCTGGATGGTAATTATTAATGTGTTCGAACTTTGAACCCAGTTTTATGAATGAAGTTCTATGATTAATTATTCATCTCTTCAGATTAAAAAAATACTGACTTCAGGGTCAGTTGTCTATGCAGTTTTTGCATAAAAGCTCTTTGGCACACTTAGTATTACTTCTACAAGTTATCCAAAAAGTTATTTTATATGTACTTGTAAAATTCTTGTCTAGCTATGAATTAATTTTTTAGTCAATAATTGTGTCATACACCTGATATCCAGTAATTAAATATAGGTATGGTAGGTAGGTAATTAGGGAGTGAGTGACAGAGTGACGACTGATAGAAAAGAATGGAAGAAAAAAAAGTGTTGCACCAATCTTTAAGACAAGAGTGAATAGGTTACTTCTAGGCAAGTGTGCTCAATTTTCGACCAAATCATCGCTTACCATCAGGTGAGATAGTGGTCAAAGGTATGCCTAATAATAGTTAAAAGAAAATCAAGTAACATGGGATAAGGGCAGGAAGATGATGATGGTAGGTAGGTAATTGAAAACAGGATAATAAAACAAATAATATTAATTTATGTTAATTTTTAGATGATGGAAGTAACTTTTTAGTGTTTTGAATCAGTGGTATTCTCAATGTATTTAGATAGATACCTACTAAAAATTGTGCTATAAAGAATTTAGGAAAAATCCATCATCATCCACCACATCATTGTTTACCATCAGGTGAGATAGTGGTCAAATGCGTGCCTTTCGAAAGTAAAAAAAGAAAAGAAAAAAATTTAGGAAAACCCACTAAAAATATTGAATTTCATATACCTAGCCCTTAACTTCTATCGTCTCACTCTTTATCAGTAACTATTTTATTTCGATTTTCTGAATTATAATTTAATTTTTGTATTACCCCTTGTAATACAAAAATTAAATTATAATTCATAGGTATTGCTCATTCTTTCTGTCCTTAAACTGAGGTGTCATAAAGCTTTATAAAAAAATCATACCAATTTTAATATGTGTGCAAAAATACTGGCTCTGGTTTTGTTACTAAAATAAAACTGTCCAGAAGAGAAGCACCTATTTTTGTAATAAACTTATCAGTTTCAATATTTCCAAACAATAATATGGAATGAAATTAATCAAGATCTTTAAAAATCAATGCTTTTAGAAAAACCTAAATACAACCACTTCTCTTTGTTAGGAACGGCTCTCTGCCTACTTCATCATCATCATCAGTCTATAGCAGTCCACTACTAAAATTCAGTAACTCTCATCCAGCTGCTACCTGCCTACTTCCATGCAGTTCAATATCAGCATTTTGTAAGGAGCAACTGCCTATCAGACCTCTAAAACTGACTGATTCAGAGTTAAAGATGTCACTTGCATTATTGAGAATATAGGGACTACAATCATTCTTTTAGTCAGAAGGTCATTCAACCAGACACACCCACATGTTCCACACCTATCAACAGTTTTTCAAAACCTTACATCAGGGCCAATTTCAATCAAAGAGCTGGTACTTTTTTTAAATCTGTTCTGTACTATAGTACTATCCAATTTAGCTTTTTGTAATAGGTAATGTATTCTTTGAACCAAGCATTTTTGCCACAACGGATTCTTTCTACTTTATCATAGAAAAAAAAACGGATTGCACTCTGGGAGTGCAGGCAAAAGTGAAAACTTGAATACGTGCCTCTCTCCCTCCATCTTACGAATTTTCGATCAGGGTTACGTGTCCTGACGCGAGTTGTAACATTTTTTGTGTACGTGTAAGTGCACAATGCTGCAAAAGTTTTCACTTCAAAAAACTACTAGTAAAAAGAAAATTTCCTGATAGGTTGTCGGAAGTCTGGTAGGCAGCCGATCCATGTAAAATACTGGTATACAGCTGAATCTACTTTGCCTAAAAGCAGACCCAAAAGTAATTGGGAAAGCTAGACAGATGATGATGAATTTTCTTATAGGCATCTAGGCATTTCTATCAGAAAATAAGTGAAATTTATAGGAAATTCAATTAACTTTGGCTTAAAGAAAACCCAGTCCTGGTCAGTGTGCCAGTTATCTAGCTTCTTAGCTAGTAAAGTCGCATTGGGCATTCTCCCTCTTCCACACATATGTCTCCTGCCAATGCAGACTAAGGTATATAATCATACTTAGTCTTAGATCAATGCCACTGCTGAAATAAAGGCCTCACAGGCCTCTTTAAATCTATCATGCAGGCTTAGTGTGGGCTTGTGGATGTCTCATACAATTTGTCAAGATGCTTTTCTTCACCATTTTGAGAGCAGTCAGTTGTGATGACATAAATAAATTATTTTAACTGTCTGCTTGGGCACAGCACTAACATGGAGTCAGGGCTATTACCATCAGTTCATACCACTGTATTCTTCAATCTTGTCCAATGGAATCGTATAACTAAGCCTCTGCTGCCTGTCTGTCTGTCAGCGGGCTGTATCTCAAGAAATAGGTAGATAATTGTAATTTTTTGTGTATTTCTATCTTCGCTATAAAAACATATAACAAGAATTAATTCCTAATAATATTATAAATGTGACTGTTTGTGAGGATGGATGTTTGTTACTCTTTACATCAGAACACCTTAATGAAATTTAGCACAGAGGTAGATTAGTCTGGAATAACACAAAGGATAATATTTTTTCGTCATTCACGCGGGCGGAGCCGTGGGCGACAGCTTGTAATATTAAAAATAAAAGGGGGCTGCCATACAAGAAACATGTTTTTTCGGTTTATGCCGCGGTATGGGACCCTTCGTGGTAGAGTCCGATTCGCACTTGGCTGGTTTTTACTAAAATATGCTCCTCTATGGATGCTCCCGTTAATAATTTAGGTGATCCGAAATAAATCTCGCGCAACCGAATACAAATAAAGGAAATGGTTTCTTGTATAAACTGACTAAAGCTCCGTATGACTCCGAAACTACATAATCGTGTGTAGGGGATTACAAAAAGAACTTACAAAGAAGGGCATACAAGAATCAGCCAAAGTAAAATTAAAATTGATAAATCAAACTTTTCCAGATAACTCTTATGTCTACAGCATTGTTTTTTGTCGTATTTGTTCAATAGATAACGATAAGATTAATTACGCAACTAAAGATTTGGAATAAAACGTTCGAAGAAATCGTCTAAACAGGTACTGCTTTTAAAATGTTGAAGGAAAACGTTGTAAGGAAAACGCAGCCGTGTTCTGGAACTAAACATTCCAAGATAAGCGACTTCTACCGATCAACACTTCGCCCGCGTGGTGAATTACGACCACTCCCTCTTACAGAGTGACATCTGTGTCCCAAAAGTGGGAAGATCAGGCAGCAGACAGACTGACATGTTATGCTAAAAGCCCCAAGAAAAATAATTTAACAGATAAACCTTAATCTATTTAGGTAGCTTGATAAATATTCCTCAGAAATTAACTACAGTGACAAACAAACTATCCGATCTACAAGTGCCCCCACACAAACGCGTAGTAGCAACAACAAACGCGTAATGATGAAATAGGTTACCAGTTAATGCCGTACAAATCCCTGCATGGTGGCCAAGAACGTAATGTGGAGTAGGTCATTCGAGATGGGTCGACGACACCGAAGCCCACTTGGTTGTAAGGATGACTGTAAGAACACAATGGGAGGGATGTATTCGGCAATTTTTAAAGTATACGCTTTGTAGTCTCTTCAGGAAAATATTTCGAAACGAGAGTAACATTGACACGTTTTAAAGGTCACAAATGCATTGCCAAGAAATTCTACATTTACGATCCTGCTCTTCAATTTCTTTGTCATTGTTTGTCTGTCTCTACATCTTGCAGAAGTTGAACAAATAGGCGTAAAAATAAAAAAGAAAAAAGTTGATCGATTAGCCGGTCTAGGTTTCAATAATTTTAATCATGTTAGTGATTGTTTATTTGACAATCTGCAGTGTTAATTAGAGAGTAGCCGTTTAATTCATGTCAAAGATCGTTAAGGAGTAAACACAATGAAAATATCATTTTAGCTAATGGACTATGTCTTTTTAAATAGACCAGAAAAACAGTTCCATAACTCATTTGCAATAAGTAAAAGCTGTAAGACAACGGCCCAACGGTCTCATCCATCACGTTATGTAATTTTATTTGACACATCATTAAGGTATCACCTCCATCTTTAAGTTAAACAAGCAATATACTTTGAATTAAAGTTGTGAAATATGGCAAATGGGCTTTAGCGTTTTAGGGTTCAAATAATGGAACGTAAATCGTCGGTAAAATGGAGCCCTAAGGGGCTTTAACATGACGTTTGTTGTTTCAGGTCTCGGCCACGAGCTCGCAGCGCTGTACCCGCACTATGAGAGTGCGCCTCACATGCTTATGATCTCAATATAGAACAAAATACACGTTTGAAGCCCGCATCGTACACCACAATGGCTTTTCTGTGAGTATATATTACTCGGTGTTTCGAATTCTCGATGTTTTTCGTTTCTCCGATTTTTCTTTTTCATTATTTTATCGTTACGCTACCACGTTCACTCCCTCGTTGCGAACAGCATGCCAAATTATTATTTTAGTTATTCCCCTTTATGATGATGCTGAGGCTTTCGTCGGCGTGTGACTTATATCAGTGCACTGACCGCGTCGGGGTCGCCCGCGCTATCCTGGTACTAACCTATTTTTAACCGGTTCATTAATTAGTCACTGGCTTATGACTTAGTTGAGCTCGAGAGATTTAACTTAACAGAGGGCTTAATTATCAGTAGATCACGCTCGCTAAATATTCTTTGCATGTCAACTAGGTATATTCTGGAAACCAAATGCTATGTAATTGTACAGATAAAATTAATGGGACCGTATGATTGTATAATCGAAAGTCATTAGCGACAAGATATTTCGTGACCCTTAACCGAAATCAATGTATTTTGTGCGATAAAAATAGGTTGGTACCGATATCGCTTATCTGGGATGAGGGTGACGGCGTGTCCCCGCAACAGCTCGCGAATTCGCTCCGACCGCACTGGACCTCTCCGAGCCAATACGTGTACTCGTGCGCACCGCGGTTAAATAAAATAGTAAGAAAACACGCGATAGGTCCTCATCGTTGAATCGTTAACAGGCTTCACTGGACCATTGTATAGTAGCACATAGGCGAGTAGCAGGCGGCGGAGCGGTGCGGTGCGATGGGAACGAAGCGGCGACAGCGGCTGGTTCGGCGCACGGGCGCGGACAGTGCGCCTGAGTGGGTGTCTCGCGTTGCAGATGTAAGGGGCGGGCGGGAGGCAGCAGTGCGACGAGTGGGCGGCGGCGCGCGCGGTAGAGTGCCGGCCACATGCGCCCGCGCCATGTGGCGCGTGCTGCTGGCCCTGGGGGCCGCGTGCGCTGCCGCGGGCGCCTCGCAAGACGTGGTCCTCACCTTCAGCGACCCCGTGACGGCGCCCTATTCGTACTTCAATCATCTGGCCGTCGATCGCAACACCGGCCGGGTGTACGTCGGCGCTGTCAACAGAATCTACCAACTCTCCCCCGACCTGGAAGTCGCACAGTCGATCATCACGGGCCCCGTCAACGACTCCGCCCTCTGCACCTTCGACTGCCCTTCTAATTATGTAAAAAAACCCACGGACAATGTGAATAAAGCTCTAGTGATTGACTACGCGACCAGCCGCCTCATAACATGTGGTTCGGTTCTGCAAGGGTTGTGTTCTGTACGAAACTTGAATAATATTTCTCACGATGTGCGCGAAGTGCGTGAGCCAGTGGTGGCAAACAATGCGACGGCTTCCACAGTGGCGTTCATCGCGCCGGGTCCGCCAAATCCCCCGATGACGCAAGTTATGTATGTAGGCGTCACTTTCACAGGCAACTCGCCCTACCGCTCAGAAGTTCCTACTGTGAGCAGTCGCTCGCTCGAAGATGACCGTCTATTTATGATAGCTAGAACGGCGGTTACAACTGGTACGAGGATGTTTGTCAATTCGCTATCTCGCGAACGCTATCCTATTAATTACGTCTACGGTTTCAATTCGGAAGGATTCAGTTACTTTTTGACTACCCAGTTGAGAGGTGTAGGTTCTGACACATACTACAGCAAATTAGTGAGAGTTTGTCATGATGATGAGAATTATTATTCTTACACTGAGATCCCAATGTCATGTACCGGAGAAGGCGGTGGTAATTATGGATACAATCTGGTGCAAGCAGCGTTTGTCGGAAAAGCCGGATCCGTTTTAGCGGGAGAACTAGGAATAACTGCTCAACATGACGTGCTGTTCGCTGCATTCAGTCAGAGTGAATCAATCAATACCAACACTCCTTCCGATCTATCTGCGCTATGTGTTTATTCGCTCAAAGCAATCCGAAGAAAATTCATGCAGAACATCAAGACTTGCTTCAGTGGCAACGGTTCCAGAGGTCTAGACTTCATATCGCCGTCCCACTCGTGTATTGGAACAAAACTACAATCAATTAGCGAAGATTTCTGCGGGCTAGATGTGAATACGCCTCTGGGAGGCGAACAACCAGTGGAAGCAGTACCAGTTGCAATATTTTCGAAGAGGCTAACGGCGGTTGCGGCGACGGCCACCGGCGACTACACTGTTGTGTTTGCTGGTACCGCTCAGGGGCACCTCAAGAAGATCGTAGTCGAGAGCGCCACCTCCGCGTTCGAGTACGGAGACATCGTTGTCGACGAGGGCTCCGCTGTCAACAAAGACTTGCATTTCGATACTCAATTTATGCATTTATATGTAATGACTGAACGTAAAGTGTCTAAAGTGAAAGTTCAAGAGTGTAGCGTATATAAATCATGCTTGACATGTCTCGGAGCCAAAGACCCGTATTGTGGATGGTGTTCTTTAGAAAATAAGTGCAGCTTGCGATCGGACTGTCAAGACGCAGCTAAAGATCCTCTGTATTGGATCTCGTACCGCAGCGGCCGTTGTACAACTATAACTCAAGTAACACCAAATCAATTGCAACGAACGACTGCTAGAACGTTAGATTTACTTATCGAAAACTTGCCAACGCTCAATGGACAATTCTTATGTGCATTTACAGCCTTAGATCGTACTCTTATAACCAATGCTACTAGGAAGCCTTATGGCGTTAATTGTACCACTCCGCGTACCGATACGCTGCCCTCGATTCCCACCGGTCAGCATCACTTTACTGCGAAACTGTCGGTGCGAACCACTCAAGGGCCTGATTTCGTTGCTACCAACTTCACATTTTTCGACTGCAATACGTACAGCTCGTGCACGCAATGCGTCAGCTCCTCCTTCCCTTGCGACTGGTGTGTCGATGGACACCGTTGTACGCATGATACTGCTGAAAACTGCCGAAACGATATACTAGTCACCGGTGTCAGTAGAATTGGCCCTAGTTATCGCTCAGGGCCCGGCTTCTGTCCCACTATAAATTCAACGTCCGACGGCACAAACGAGATTTTAGTTCCATCCGGTGTAAAGAAAGCTATAAAAGTTAAAGTTCATATAATAGGTCAATTTATCGTTCAGACAAGGTTCGTTTGTCAATTCAATATAGAGGGGCGTGTGACTCATGTCAACGCTCAACTCCTTGCTGACACGATTTACTGTGAAGCCGTTGAATTTACTTACACATCGCGTGCTCCAAATATTACTGCTTCCTTCGCTGTTATATGGGGAGGATCGAAGCCCTTAGATAATCCGGATAATACTCATATTCTTATTTACCGTTGTAATGATATGGCAGATAATTGTGGTATGTGCCTCGCACTTCCGGAGAAATTCGGATGTGGTTGGTGCCAAGGATCGGATAGATGCGAAGTTCAAGAACAGTGTGGTGTTCCCAGTGTATGGTTGAATCGTACCCAGACTTGCCCTAACCCAGAGATTCACTCATTTCGGCCCCAGTTAGGTCCTTGGGACGGAGGTACTAATATCACTATTGAAGGAATTAATTTAGGTCGCAATATATCTGATATTTATAACGGCGTTACAATTGCGGGTATCAAATGTCAGCCAATAATTGAACTTTACGTAAAAACGAAGCAAATTGTTTGTACCGTAGACGGTCCGGGTGAAGAAGTGCCTCGGGACGGCCCTGTGGTCGTTCGCGTTGCGGATTATCGCGGGGAATCTAAACACCACTACGCATTTGTTAATCCTAAAATCAATTCAATTCAGCCGAAATATGGTCCACAATCTGGAGGTACTAAACTACGTATTACCGGTGAATATCTGAACGCAGGGAGTAACATCCAAGCATTTATAGACGACTTGCCGTGCGCAATACTGTCTGTATCGCACGAAGAAGCCGTTTGTAGAACTAGTCATTCGTATCAAATTAAAATGGGAACGTTGCGAATGCGTTTCGATAACGGTATGCGAACTTTAGAACGAGAAAAGTTTGAATATATGGAGGACCCCATCGTCGCGTCCGTAGAGTCCGGCCCGCCACTACCGACACAAAGAAAACAACCTAAGGGTATTCCATCCGGTGGAATAAACATTAAAGTGACCGGACAGAATTTCCATACAATTCAATTTCCGCAGATATACGTATATCATGATAATCGACCTTACATCGCACCTTGCAACAGGGTTGATTATCAATCACATCTCATTTGTGAATCTCCAGGAATAGAAAGTGCTGGTCTTAATCTAGATCCGGATAGGCCCTTAGAATTAGAATACGGTTTCAATATGGACGATGTTCAAAGTGTGCAAAATCTCACTAGCAAAAGGGGCGAACCATTCCTACTTTATCCAGATCCTATTTATGAGAAATTCGACGAAGACGTGAAGTATTATAAGTCTGAATATTTAACTATAAACGGACAAAATCTGGACAGAGCTTGTACTGAACTTGATGTAGAGGTTCATATAGGTGAAAGTTGGTGTAACGTGACATCGTTGTCACGGCATCAGTTGACGTGCCGTCCGCCTTCGCGAGATGAACTCCCAGACGGCGTAGATACTCCCGAAGTTGTAGTCAGAGTCGGACGTGCCCTCACGTACAAGATTGGTAGATTATCTTATTCATCGCAGGCTGGCCTCCAAGCCGCCATAGGCAAGCCAGCTTTAATAGGCATCGGCGTCAGCGCCGGTATACTCCTTTTGATATTTTTCGGATTTTTAGTTATGTATAGGAGAAAATCAACTGAGAACATTAGGGTATTAAAAAATATGCAAGAGCAAATGGATATTCTAGAGTTAAGAGTAGCAGCTGAATGTAAAGAAGCGTTTGCAGAGTTGCAAACAGAAATGACCGATTTGACTGGAGATGTGACTGGCGGTATACCTTTCTTAGATTACCGTACGTATGCTATGAAAATATTGTTCCCTAACATCGACGACCATGCCGTCCTGCAATGGGAGCGCCCAGAGCTTATTAGAAAAGACAAAGGTCTCAGAATGTTTGGGCAGTTAATTATGAACAAAACATTCCTTCTATTATTTATTCGTACTTTAGAAAGCAATAGATATTTTTCAATGCGCGATCGTGTTAATGTAGCTTCTCTTATTATGGTTACTCTTCAGAGTAAGATGGAGTATTGTACTGATGTATTAAAGACATTATTAGCGGAGTTAATAGAAAAGTGTATGGAAGGAAAGAATCACCCCAAGTTGTTGTTGAGACGTACCGAGAGCGTCGCTGAGAAAATGCTGAGTGCTTGGTTCACTTTCCTGTTGTATAAATTCCTTCGTGAGTGCGCTGGCGAACCACTGTACCTGTTGTTTAGGTCGATGAAAGGTCAAGTCGACAAAGGGCCTGTAGACGCGATAACTTCTGAAGCACGATATTCCCTAAGCGAGGAAAAGCTCATTAGGCAGTCCATAGATTTCAAACCTATGACCGTTAGCGTGTCGATCTCACAACAGACATTATTCGTTAGTGGTTTAGAGGCTACTACTGAAAACGTTCACGTTAAAGTTCTCGACTGTGATACGATAAGTCAGGTGAAGGAGAAGTGTTTAGACGCAATTTACCGCGCAACTCCGTACTCCCAGAGACCAAGTCGTGACGATCTCGACTTGGAGTGGCGCACGGGCGCCTGCGGCCGGCTGATCCTCTACGACGAGGATAGCACTACTAAATGCGAAGGCGAATGGCGCAAGCTCAATACTCTTAATCATTACCGCGTACCGGACGGTGCATGTCTTAGTCTCGTTGCTAAACAAAGTTCCGTATACAATCTATCGAACATGGAGAAGAACGACAAGTCCCACACGTACGAAACACTAAACCGCGGTAAATACGGTTCGGCTAGTCCACCAGCCAGCCCCCTCAAATACGAACATGGCGGTGGTTTCAAATACTGGCATTTAGTGCGCCACCACGATGATGACGCACGCAAGGAGGGAGAGCGTGGCAATAAAATGGTTTCGGAAATATATCTCACCCGTCTTCTCGCCACCAAGGGCACTTTGCAAAAGTTTGTCGATGATTTATTCGAGACTATTTTTAGCACAGCGCACCGCGGCTCGGCGCTTCCTCTCGCTATAAAGTACATGTTCGACTTCCTCGACGATCAGGCGTTGCAGCACACGATCTCGGATCCGGAAGTGGTGCACACCTGGAAGAGTAATTCCCTTCCGCTACGTTTCTGGGTCAATCTGATTAAGAATCCTAACTTCGTTTTTGACGTTCACAAGTCCAACACGGTAGATTCTTGCTTATCAGTTATCGCGCAAACGTTTATGGACTCGTGCTCCACATCCGACCACATCCTCGGTAAAGACTCGCCGTCGTCTAAGCTTCTCTACGCGAAAGACATTCCGGTATACAAGGAGTGGGTGGAGCGTTATTATGCGGATATTAAGTTAATGCCAGCGATATCCGATCAGGATATGAACGCTATGCTCGCGGAGGAGTCGCGTCTCCACACTAAAGAGTTCAACACGAACTGTGCGTTGAACGAGCTGTACGCGTATGCAGAGAGGTACAACGAACAGCTTACGGTGACCCTCGAGGAGGACGAGTTCTCGCAGAAGCAGCGGCTCGCGTACCGCCTGGAGCAGGTGCACGGGCTCATGTCGCACGACTATAACGTGTGAGCGCCCTGTGGGAGCCCGTGACGCCAACCCCACCGCCCTGTATATAAAGCCCCCGCACATATCTATGCTGGCAAATATTGTATATATTAGATAGTGTACAGTCATTAATATTGTAATTTTTGTATCATTTCTGCGGTCCGATGTCGTTTTTTAATTTTATATAATGAAATTTGTATTAATTTTACACGACGAGCTCGGCCGGCCGCGGTCGTGCCACAGTAAGCATCGTAATAAAAATTGTGTATGTCTGTCTATGTGTGCTCGCGTCGTACGAGTTAATGTTACGTCGATCGGTGTAAAATGTGTGTCGCAAACGAAAAAGCATGTGAGCTCGCCGGCGAGCGAGGCCGTCGCTCGCCGACGGGCGATTTTAAAATTTGTACTCACTACTTAACGAAATATCCGACAGTGATGCCCTGAACGATTCCAATAAATAAATATCGTCGAATATAATGATTTGTTTGATTTGTCGGCGGTAGTGAGCAGCGCCATTGTCGCGCACGACGAAAGCCCCCGCGTCTCGGCAGCTGTCGGCAGGGTGAGCGCGGTACGGCCATGCCGCCTCGTCTCGCTAGCTCGCGGAACCCTTGTCGGTCGCGTCACTCAACTGTGGTGTCCAGCACGTCACATCTCATATCACCAATCATGTGTATGTCGTTCGTTGAGGCACGTCGCCGGCCCACGAGGGTAGTTCGCGCGCCGCGCGGCGAGACGGTCATGGATGAACCTACGCGGCCCTGCTGTTTCAGCCGGTACGTGCGGATCGTGACAAGAACGACATTCGCGGTCGTCAACAACCTATACTGCATCCCCGCTTACGTCGTGTGGATGATGGCGCTGCGCCTCGTCAAACCCTTGTGCGCTCCCCTCTATTGGAAGATCGAAGGACTCATGTATCACTGGCTGCTGGCGATGGTCGCCTTGTGGTCCTGGACGGCTGGATATGAACGTAAGTCAGTTTTGTTGTTCGGAGATGGCGCGCCAAATAGCACACATTTGTCGACCGGCTAATGTCGGTTCCATAAGCTTCCTATTTGTGGAAGTAACTACGTTTAGTTTTGAATAGTGTAATTAGCATTTGTGTGGTAATGTTCAGATTGCGTTGAAGATAAGTAAAAAGCGTATAGAAGCTTTAAAACTTTTACCATTGTTCTTTATGGACCGCATTGTTGGAAAGAGGTATGCACAAGAGTTTTGTCACATGGCGCGCCTCTCATAATACATAATATGAGCTCTGCAAATTACTGTCTACATATATGAAGATAATTGCCCGAATGTTGCTACAATGGGTAATATAACACGGAATAAACTTTGTTACGCATAAGTAAACTGCTTGCATTACGAGTATACTTTCAAGGAACTTATTAAATCGGCGGTAACTCGGCGGACGTAAAAGCAACGTATGTAGATACATATGTGAAGCAACCGGATATCAAAACAATGAACCCTTACCGACGTTTAACGTAAACTTAGTAAGGTACACTGATTTCAAGAACGATTCCTTCGACAAAGGTAAGTACAAAACTTACATTTTTAATAGGATACTGGTTTTGACGACGATCATAATTTGAACAAAGCTGCCATGAAGTCATTGGTCTGAATCACCCAGACGTCACCAAGCTGTTTGTCATTAAACTGCTATGCGATATACTGGATTAATTTATCGACTTGTCTGGCATCATATTTCTGGTAAATGAATTAAATCCTTATAAAACCAATACAACTTAAACTTTATGGCACAACAGTTTGAAACTAAACTATCTTATCTTATATATTTTATGATATCATTTAGGAAATATTCAAGATTGCTTCTGTGACCACTTAAAATTGGTTGAGCAAACGGTGTTATCTTAAAACAACTCGCATTATTATTCTCACACATGTTTCGAACACCATGACTGATGTCTGTAGTGTACTTATGATTCATTGGATCAGGTGACTCGTCATGGGCAAATTTTGTTTGCAAGGTGACGCAACACACACAGCATCTACAGAAAAACGACGTAATCTGTTAAATTGCCAATGGATGTAACTTCATTCAAGCGACTGCATGCTTAATCGCGTTGCAAAAGTGGGTTACCGTCCGCCGGACACGTCTGGCGACAACTAAACGGATTACCGTCCAATCATTTCTAGATAATACGACTATGTAATGTTACTCAATAGGATCTATAAATTAATTCGCATGTGGCGACTCCTTCAGCTAAGTAATTGATTTCCGAACGAACAATAGTGTTTCGAAACGTTCTGGTTGCGAGTGGTCGGAGAGACCGGTCGCGGATGGCGCGCGCTGTATTGACCTTATGCGGCGGCGTAGTTTATGCGCGGCCGCCTGAGGACGGTCGATGACCGTCGCCGCCCGCGCGCAGCCCCCGCGCTAGGAATGCTACCCCCCCTGCCCCCACGTCATGTCACGTTGCATTTCGAGTGGCGAATTTGCATGTTGTTGTCGAGTCAGCGCGCTCACGATCGACATTTCAAGTTTCCGAGATTTTACACGTGGTGAAAGCACGTGAAAGTACGATGCTGGATTGGATTGTTTTTCACGGAGCGGTAAACCGATTTAGATCACCGCTTGATACTGTTTTTAGATTGATGGTTTAGTAACAAATAAGTCGATTTTTTAGCGCGCTTTCTCTTCATTTATTTCAAGAAAACTATAAACAGTGGACTTCTGGCGGTACAATATCGGTTCCTATTCGTTATTAATTCAAGCATCCAAACTTGTCCTGTACTCCTGACACATCATCGGCTCATTCAAATTCCGTTCACTGCAGACCTCCGGAGATAAATTAACATTGAAAGACTTAACACAAACAAATGATATTCAGCCGGTGTCCACCTACAATCATTATTGGTGGATTGCGTAGTATCATTCTTGGAGTTATAAATTCCTTTTGGTACATCCTTCGATTGTGGCGGTACACGTTTCAAATTGAGACCTTCCTGTACTAAATCAGGCGGCGGGTGTTTGCGACAAAGATCTTGGGAAATGGTCCCTAACGTGGCGAAAATGACGCTTGTCGAGATAAGATTGAGGTCGGAACGCCAGATGTTTGCAGAACTCGTATTACTTCCACGCATCTGCAAACCTGTATGTACGTATTTATGGTTGTAATGCAATGGTTTACATATTGCTCCAGTAATTAAGAACCATGTTATACGAGATGTTAACACGCAATGCTGATGCTGATTCACTCGTATAAAAACATTGGTTGTATATTTACAATTGCTATTTCTTTCCATAACCATAGCGTAGCTGTAATATGCTGCAGTACTCGTAGATAAGTCAATAATGTAATCTTGACAAATTAAAACCATTCAAAATGTTTATTTGCCCCGTTTACTGAACTAAGTTATTATATTTTGACAATTGAAGTCACGCGATTTTGAAACACGTTTGAAAATAACAACAAATTGTTTAAAATAGCTCTGGCCATCATGAAAAAATAACCGGTATGACATTGGTTCAGTCACACGCCAAAATAACAATGGTCTTACGATATGTGACGTCATTTCCTTGTTATACAACATTTGTTCTAAAATTCTCAGTGTAAAAATGTTTCAGTAGTAACAAATATTAGATGACTAGGTTAGAAAAGTCATTCAACATGACATAATTTGAAAGCCACAAACTTTTTAGCATGTTTCGCGATTCCGGTCTTACGCATCGTTGAATTCAATCAAGTTGGAATTGTTCAAATAAAATAAAAAGTTGTTTTGAATTACTATTACACTGGTCAAAAACATTTCGTGGTAAATACGTAAAAAATAATTATCCGTTTTTTCTACTTCTTAATGAATGAAAGCCGTAGCTTTGGAATCATGGAATCAATTAGGTAATACCTACCTAACTTTCAAATATGTCTGTTCTAAGTTGTCAAGTCAAAAGTTTTACTTATGTCCAGGTATGTGTAGCAACTATAATAAAATCTTTATAGCGTCTTTTTTTCAGCATTTTACTCGTCTTCTGCCTACTAGTGTACCTTCAACTGAGATACCAATATTGTATTTGCCTATCCACATGATTGTGAAAACTGAACCTAGTATCCAAATAAGCTTACACGACATAACACACTTAACTTCATTGTACCTACTTGTACACGAGTATACGTGTATAAAATTCTTCCAGAAATACACGCGTCAAGCCAGCCGATATCAACAACCGAGGCAGCCTAACGAAACGTAAAATCTAATTTTAGAATGTATTATTTTTCCATCATGCGTGATTCATGCATCCTGCATATGAACCGCATTGATTGGACAGTAAAGTGCGACAGTATATTTTTATGTTTGAATCATCTTCCGGTCATCCGTGGCGCCATTTTTTCTTACCGGCTTTATTCGCCCGTTAACAGTTTAAAACTGGTTCGATTTCCGTCGTATTATGCAGAAAGTTGGTCTAGACCCGTTATTTAATTGCCGTGAAGGTGTATTCTAGCAGAGTCTAATGTACTATGAATACAGTAATTCGGAACTATAAAAAACTATTTTGGTGTGTAAAAAATCCTTAAACTAATCCTTTCTAGCACTAACCGTCTAGATTTGAACCTAGCCGGACCTCGAGTTCTACAACTGCGCCTGACACTACTTGAAATTCCTTAGACAATATGGACATAAGCCTTCCCAATCATCGCCTCGTCGAAAACTATTCCTGAGCTTCTCGCAACTAGTGGACAGTCGAATTATAAGGTAATTTGATCAAGTCCAAGTATTTCTACAACAAATAAAACATTTTAATTATTTTTCGTTCCCGATAAGACCCATTCCAACCCCCTTATCGCGTCCCGATAACGTCATAACAATCGTCACTACGTAGCCCTTTAGCATAGTAAGTATCCTGGTCATGTTTTACTGTTATCATTTCTGCTTATCGTAATAGGAAAAAATAGGATATGATTGATGTGGGTCACATGGATGACGCAGTCAGTATTTACCTACCAACTTATCGAACAATATTTTAATATTTTAACAGCCTGCACTATCCGTCCCTCTGCTGGGCAAAGTTCTTCTTCATCCTGGTAGGCTACTACTTAGGTGCTCTCTTTTTAGATTCTTCAAACCATTCCTCGCAGTAAGTAGTTCACCTGGTTAACTCTTTTCGTACCCAGCACGCACTTCTCGAAATGAATTTGCATTATTCTATCCATGTCAATTTTCAAGTAGATTAAGTATAGTTCTTAGTTAGGTTTTCCATAACATGTATCCTCAAACAATCGATTATCTGTTCTGTAAAACAACTCTATTTAAATAATGGATAAAATTCCTTTGTTCGACCTGATCTTTCGGAAAAATCTTCGAACAATACACCTGTTATGATTAGGGCTGAATAATGATTCTGCTCATCAGTGTCTCACACTGTGAATATGTAAGATAGGTACCTAATCTATAAAAACCGTTTGGCTAAGGTAGGTATTATGGCTCAACGCAAAGCTGACTGTAACATAGCCAATAAATAACAAAATAAAGCGCAACACTTTTATTCAGAAGTAAAATTAAATTCCCTGAAACTTGTCCTATTTTTCATAACATGCACTCTTCCGCATGCACCCAAGCTAAAAGCACCGTATTTTCATTTCAGAACGGAACAAAATTCATGAATTTATTATCAACTACCGCTACATGTAGATAATTTCTAGTTTCCCTCAGTGTATCAACAGAGATGAGAAACTGTATTATTTCCTGCAGTTACATTTACAACGGAGATGCAATCCAGATCTGTTTCCGTTCAGAAACGTAGATAAAACTGGCGAGTTGAGCCGTGCATGTTATATATGCGTCCTCGTTCTAAAACAGTCGTTTCTGTGCGTCAAGGACGTTCGCGTTGTGTCGGTACTCGTACTGAGAGATCGTGACAATTCGTGATAGCGACTTTTCTCAATTGAAACAAGTGTATCGTTCCGTATATTGCCGCGCAGACGATCTTCCCCCGTACCGAAGAAAACATGTACAGTGTACTGTAAACACGTTTTAGATTCGATCTCTTGGTACGCGGGTACGCGAGCTAACTACGGAGGTAACAAAGAACTGGTTTGCGCCGCGGTTTTATGGACCATCTCTCAGTGAGGCTGGAGAACAACTAATTTTAGAGTCGCCCTATCGCCGTTTAATGAGCAGTTAACTTCGTCTTTGACTTTGAATGCCGCAGTTCCTGTTGCTTTAAGTAGATATTGTTTCAGGTTCGGAAGTGTAAGCTCAAGGATGCCTAATTGCTCAAGTATAGGAATTTGCTTAAGTTTAGGCATAGCTAGCATTTCTGTCTACATTTGTACTCGTGTATGTTATCATGTAATGAGTCGTGAGGTACAAACAGTGATAAGAAAAACACACCTGTAATTGGTCCACGTATTTATCATCCCGCACAATCATAATTAAACGGCTGCCAACCTGATACTTCATGGCTAACGGTAAAATTTCATTAACTTTCTACCCATCACAAACCATTTCAAATATGAAAAACGTAGCTGCACTTGATTCTAGCAAAGAGGTAAAATAAACGAAATAAATCAGCAACAAAGAGCATGTGCCGTCTGTCTATTTATTTCCCTTTCTTGACTCGAAAAACGTATCGTACAGCATCAGTTTCAATATAAAACTCGACGTCGAACATTAACTTGAGACATGTGCGTACATTAGTACACCACAAAAGCACTAGAGCAGAGCGAGTTCTTGCAATAAAACCACATTGGCCGTGTGTTGCTGTCTGTCCGACTTTCTAACCAATAGGAGGGCGCATATTATAGTGTGTGTGCAAGTATACGTGTTAGGACCATTGTTTGGCTCGGCATAGTATCCGATGGTATGTCAGCTCATGTTTTTTGAGCGCACAAAGATGGGCGACATTTTTGAATTTGAAAAGCGAAAGTGCGAAGGGCTGAGAGCCCAGATTTAACTGCGTTGCCAAATAAGGAAAGTTCCAGAAGGCGGGGTGTGGAGATCTGAAACCGGTATGCATTTCGGTACGAATTATTAACTTGGGTCTTTTGTCTTGGACATATGGATGGTAATCGGGCCATGCCTGGGCTCTGCAATAGTTGAGCTTGAGGAAAGTTGGAATATTATCTGTTAAAAGTAGGCTCTCCTCGTTTAGGTGGTGGGACAACATTACCTTCATATTACATTTTCAAAGTAGATAGGTATGTAAGTTTGAATTCGCATCATTACATCCGGTCATAAAGGACAAGCCTGGGAAGTATTTGCAATCAAATTCAAAACTTCAATCGTTTCCAACAGAACGCTTGATTCTAAATAGTGTAACCACGAACGCATCCGAACTCCGCTCCAAAATCCCGCCGTGCAATATGGCGGTAATTATTTCCCGAGCACCCGCTTCAAGCGCTTTAACAGGAATTCCAAGCATTAAACATTCAAACTAAAATCCGCTTCATAAATACGGGTCTTATCCTAATACCCTTTCATTATAATTGTTTGCGTTCGTATTACTCAGAAGTGACGAAAAGGGCATGAAATTAATTGGTGAAGGCTGACTCATTTCGCAAGAGATTTCTTTAGTTTATTTAATAACCTATATTTGCTTTACTTCGAAATAAGGAAATAGCGATTGATTTTGCTTCGTTTGATCGTGAATAAGCACTTGTGGTTTGTTTTTGTTAGTTCGTAGGTATGAATAAGATCTAAATGAATGTAATTTACCTTAGAAATAACATGCACGGTAGCTTTAAATACGAATAAATGTACCTAACTATATTTTTTCTAATCTAACTAGCCAATATTATTCCACTGCAGTGGAATTACCTGTCTCTCCCTTTATTATACAATCCTGTTTGCTGCTCGTCCAGGCTTCCATTGTATGGAACCTTATAAAGTACCTTAGCAAAGGAATTCCAATTGGCAAAATAATAAAAATAAACTTGTTCAAAATTCATGTCTTATTTCTTTAACACCACTAAATTGTGATACATTGTATGAAATAACTTACCTACTAATAAATACTTCCTTTTCTCCTCGAAGCGACTTGATTGCGCTAAGAGTTCATTGTAGTTCAACTACAGGAATTTGAACTTTCAACCTCACGATTGCTATTAACTTTAGTTGTTAGGCTTATGGTAAAGTAGCTTATAGTTGTAAAAATAAATCTCAGTTACTTATTTGTATTTAGTTTTAAAGGTGGGTGTGAAAAATAGAGAGCATTAGTTAGCTAAATATCCAGCCGATACGGAGGATCCGTATCGGCTGTTTGTCATCGCAATCGACCTTAGATAGATAAGTAATCCTTCCTAGATTGTTGGCTACGCTTGACATTAGGTAACCTAGACAACTCTTGAACTTTAAAACCCACAAGCAATACTGGTGGAAAAAGCATATCCAGATGTAGATTCAGTAATAATCGAAAAAAAATATTTGTCATAGACACAACACAGCACAACCTTGGTAATCTACCTATCACAGTCGTGAATTTGCATGTCCCATTGCAATCTTCTACCTTCGGCTTCACTTCAAGGCATCCTGGCAACAATGCAACAAACTCGGGGAGCAGTATTTACTCCTGGAAGGTAGGTGAACATTCATGATTTCACTAGCTTTTGACCGTGACTTCTCTCGCGTTATAAAAAAAATAATTAAATAAATTGTTTAATATCAGACAACAATAGGGAAGATGCAAATACAGAATTTATGAGAATTTTGTCAATAAAATGATAAAAAGTATAAAATAAAGGCCATTGCAACGTTTTTATTTTGGTTAAGGTGGATGCTCCAGGGTAGCCCGCGAAATTCAAATATTTTTATGTTTTTTGCAATTTGCCGGTCAGTGTGAAGCTGTATGTGGACCAAATGCGATCCGCGACCGTAACGCGTATTTATCTAAAGAATTATAACCATTTTAATCATCAATATAGCCCTCTAACTTCATGTAGTTCGAAAGAATGAATATTTCAGAAATAATCAGTTTTTCGAACTACATGAACTTAGAGAGCTATATTGATGATTAAAATGGTTATAATTCTTTAGATAAATACGCGATACGGTCGCGGATCGCATTTGGTCCACATACAGCTTCACACTGACCGGCAAATTGCAAAAAACATAAAAATATTTGAATTTCGCGGGCTACCCTGGAGCATCCACCTTAATATCGATTTTTAACAAAAATAATGAATTAAAGTAACGTGAAACGGAACGTATGTAAAAACAACAATCGGCGTTTATTGACGTATCTGCTGTTATGCTAACGAAAAGAAACCCTTGTCTTTGAATTAGGACAGTTCTTGACCAGTGATAGACACGAGTGTCGTCATCGTCCGTTTTCGCGCGAACCTTTAAACTGTCGGTTTCAAAACGCAATTTTGGCAATAAATTAAAGCGATTTCATTTCTTATTTATGTGGTGGTCTATTCTAAATGGAGTTCTTTAAAATTAAAGCAAAAATGGAAATATTGCATGTTCCCTATTATCCATAGTCTTAGTAACAAAAAGTACTTAAAAGCTGTGTTAGTAAGTTGATAAAAATAACTAGGTAGATATGTCGATGTCGCAGTTCGATTGTATAAATCGCCGCACTACTCTACGGCTAGCTGCTTCCAAAATTAGGGCCGGTTTGCACCGCGGCGGGTGAATCGGATTAGTCTTCTTATAGATGGGTATAGAAACCTACAGAAGACTCCAGGGCCCCAAGTCTGCTATTACAATAGTGTCAGAATGGTCGATCACTGATCTCATAATTGTTGATTTTGACAAGTTTGGTAATCTACTAACATAATAGTGTCATTATGGCTTTCCAATGATCAATCACTGACACTCCACTGAACGAAATGGCATAAAATGGTAATCTCGTACATAATGACAAATGAATGACAGACGTATGCGGTAATCTGCTAAAATTTTGACAGTTGCATCGATCAGTGACCTACCATTAGAACGTAATTGTGTAGTCATTGCTTTTCCAGTCACTGCGCCCAGGACCACTGACATGTCACTGACCGATCAGTGAAGGACCATTATGAATTTAGCAGATTACGAACTTTTAGCAAAATGACAATGGCATCGTGTTGGAATGACGAATTTATAAAAATTAGCAGACTAGGGGCCCAGGGTTTTACTATATCTGTACCAAAATAGTTATATTTATTGATATCAATATCGGTTCAGAAATTAAGGCGTGAAGCCATATAGGTAAAACAAACTAGCATTGTCACATTTACCTATTATATTAGGGGTATAATTTAGACGGTCACCAAAAATAATATTTTTAAGACTCTAAGCCTAGGCACCGGGCGCGAGCCGAGCGAGCGAAGCGAGCGAAGCGAGCGGTGCCGCGGCAGCGGCCGGCGAGCGCTACTTCTCGAATATTATTTGGTGACTATTTATTATCTGTTTTGGTAAACGTTTAGAACTTTTTTGGTAGTAAAATAGGTACTTTTTTGGGCCGTGTTTAAACACAAGCCTTATATTAGTTAGGGTAATGGAAATACTCTCATTACGAGTGCCGTCATCTCCCTGATCATCATCTTCCAGTCTTCTAGCCTTAGTGGGGATCGACGCAGCGTGTCTTCGTTCTCTACCATGCAATTACGACCTATAATTATAGCATTTACAAATCGCAATAAAAAACAGATTATATTATTATTATTTACTAGTTGACCCACGCAACTTCGTTTGCGTCACAATTTTCATTACTGCTCCGCTCCTATTGGTCTTAGCGTGATGATATATAGCCTTCCTTGATAAATGGGGTATCTAACACTGAAATATTGTTTTTATCGGACCAGTAGTTCCTGAGATTAGCGCGTTCTAGTAAACAAACAAACTCTTCAGCTTTATATATTAGTATAGATAGCCCGACCTTTCCCACTGTTGAGTGGAGTGGAAAGGCCTCTCTTCATTCTTTGCACTGTTCCCGGAAATCACTGGATTGATAAAAAAACATGATTGTAGACATTGTTAGTTTCTTCTATTCAGCTGCTAATCATCGTCATCAGCCTATAACAGTCCACTGCTCGACATAGGCCTCTCCTAGTGCACGCCATTTGGCTCGATTTCCGGCAACTTTCATCCAGCTGCTAATCCGGGACTCCAAAAATACATAAAAGTAGTTGGGAAAGGTTTTCGGCATTCTTTTACGTCATAAGAAGCTGATTCCTAGATAAATGTTTATGAAGATACTAAAGCGTTCAACCAAACAAACAATCTCTTCAGCTTTGTAGTATTAGAGATATCTGCGTTCCAAAACGAAAATCTTTAAGCAGTAGGTAAAATTCTCTATTAAATTCCTAGTTAGCTCAATCAGCTTTAATATATAGGTAGTCAAAACGCACTGAGAAGGCGATAAATAATCCTTACTGTGCACCAACTCAATTAAAATAAAATAAAAACAGATGCGTCCCTTATCGCTCATTTTTAAGCCGCATACGGTCTTGAACTTGAAAGTATCTACTTGTCAGCACAGTAGGTACACACTTGTGAAAGAGTCTGTATTCATTTCTTTAAATATTTACCTTGAACTTCGTTGTACTGTAGTTAACAAGACGTTTACTTGACGCGACGGTCAAATTCATAGGTACTTATGTAAGTTGGTATATATGTATTTGTTTGCTGGAAAAGTTACATAAATATATTGGTACGTACTAATGCAATTATCGAAATTGTTGAACCAATTCGACAAAAAGAAGTTTGTTCATGATTGTTATGCCAGTTAGTATACATTTTGGGTAGCTACAATGCAAGTAATTGAAAAAAGGGATATGCTTGTAGGTACTATTATTTTTATGTTGACACAAAAATCGGTAGGTACTAGGTTCGAGTAGGCAGTTTGAATTAGAACACTAATGAAAGATAGACCTAAGCTGCATCAGTTTATCTCATCATCATCATTTTAGCCGAAAGATGACCAGTACATATGGGCGCTACTCCAGAACATATCTACCCCATCGACTGTGTTCTGTGAGCCTAATTTATCCAATGAACTAGGCCATAGGCAACTAGGCAGTCCACAGCTGAACACAAACCTCTACCAAGCTGTAACACATCGCTCCATTTCGGCAAATTACTTAATGTCCTTCAATTAAAAGTATGTCTACCTACATTTTTGAAATAACCATATCAGTTTCTCCCTTCTGAATGATTCACAATTATTCATTGTTTAAACATACCTTACTTTAACACTTTCCATCATCAATCAGTACAAGCGTATTGAGCCGTGAAGCGTGACTGTAGACGCTTTAAAGGGCTTAAAGCGCTGCAAAAAATAAAAACAATAAGTGCGAAATGATCCGTTACAACTAGACGCATTTTAATTGGAATTCCTTTACTTCTGTTTATTTTCACAATCCTTTGTCGACGTTTTTATTATGTTGTATTATGACGTTCAATATTGTTTTATTTGCACCAGTGGGTTTTATAGCGTCTCTAGAGAAACATGATTAATGAAAGTGGCATTTTATCAGACTGCTTACCGTTTCTACTATAAATGTTAGGTTTGATTTCTTCGTTTATAATGCGACTAGCTTTTTGCCCGCGGCTTTGCTAGCGTTAAAGTAGCCTGTAATCGTCTTCAAGATTTCGAACAGGGTTGTTTTCTGTAGATACTACATCCCAATCGGTTTGACGTTTTAGGCGTCAAAGCGGAACATATATACCTACTCACTTTAGCATTTTTACTTATAGCAGTAAAGTCAGGCAGGATAATTATTTTTATATTTACCTGTTCAGAACTCTTTGAAATGTTCCAGAAACTGCCTCCTTTTGTATTCCTCATCAGCATTAGTCATTGAGATTCATCGAAAACTAATTTAACTCATTTTAATGATGACGAACAACAGTTTCTTACTATGTCTGAATATTTGGTTTTTAACTGATTTACATTGCAACGTGCTCTCAAAACTTGTTTATTTAACTTTTATCTTCTTTTTAAACTCGTTGATTACCATGTAAATATGTAAATGGATTTAGGGGCCTATGGTTTCTTTTAATTATGAAATCTTGACCTTTGGATTGGTGAACTTGAATAATGGTTGAAGAAATAGGAAGGTGGAGATACAAACCAATATTTATAGTAGGAACAGAAATCTATCAATCAATTACCAGTTAGGCTAGGTGTAGGAAAAAATGCAGGGACTGGAAGACAGGCTCCATAAACAAGATATTAAAAAAAAAACACCCAACCTGCGTTAACATCAATACCTAGAAGTTAACGGCAAACGTCAAAAATACGCCTATGCACCATCACTCAACTCAAACCCCCATTGAAATTCTCCAAACCTCAAAATTCAAACATTTCTGGCTTCCCAAACATTACATCTCTCAGCATTAGGGCTGCAGTCCATATCATCCATAGCACGTTATTTACCATTACTGTCAGTTTGTTTATTGTTGCCACGCCGGGTTCTGTAGATCTGTGCCATGTCATTTCACGAACATTATGTCGGTAGGTAACTGTTCTAAAATAGCAGCTCCTTTATCCTTGGTCCTTCGTAGTCTGTGCTATGTTTCTTTTTTTCTTGTATTTGACAGTAGAGATTTAAAGGCGTTGATTGTTTCGGTGGATTCTCATTTGTTGAAGAAGTGTTTGTTTCTTTAGAGACTATTGCCCGGTTTCTGAGGAATTTATCGGTCGTTTATCAATCTGTTAACGCTATTTGTCATAACGCCATTGGTTGGATAGTGGTTAGATAAACGATCCATCCGGAGTAATCCGGACATACATTAGTTTGGTCTTTTCTTTGTCACCACCATCTGATAAATAGGTTGATCTGCTGGTGAACAGCAACTAAATCTTTAGGTGTCAGTAAAGTTTATGGTAGTATTTTTTTTAAATCTATCTATATACTAATATATAAAGCTGAAGAGTTTGTTTGTTTGCTTGAACGCGCTAATCTCAGGAATTACTGGTCCGATTTGAAAAATTATTTCAGTGTTCGATAGCCCTTTTATTGAGGAAGGCTATAGGCTATATATCATCACACTAAGACCAACAGGAGCGGAGCAGACGAAGTTGAGCGGTCCGCGGATGGTCAACTGGTTATTGATATGCGTTTGACCACAATCTCACCCCATTGAAAGCGTTTGTCTAGACGTAACTATTCACTCTTTGACTTAAGGTCCCTCAGGTTGTAGCTATCAGGAAACAGACAGCACACTACTGTATTCTCCTGTCGATAGCCCTTCGTAATATTGGCAAATTATATCGTTCCGTTAACTCCAAAACAAGCTTTAGTAAATTATTTCTATAAATAGATCCGTTTCAGTTTTGTTTCACAAATGCAAGCTCGTGCACTTCAACTTGTCAATATTTTTTTGCTTGTTTTTAGCTTCCGTTGAGACGATGATTGTATCATGAAAACAAAAGAAAACGAGTTTTTTTTTGCACCAAGCATGACGCATACTATAAAAAACTGGCCAAGTGCGAGTCGGACTCGCGTGCAAAGGGTTACGAACGAATTATTTTTTTTTTTCAACATGATATTTTAACACTATAGACTTCTTATAGATTTTTCTGTAATCTATAGGTAAAAATCTATTATCCCCATTTAAAAAAAAAATTAGTCTCAGTAGTTTCGGAGATAATGGAAACGGAATGGTCATTTTTCGTCTAATTTCTTGAGTAACTTCAAAACTATTAATTTTAAAATTATGAAAAAATAAAAGTAAAACCCTCACAGTAAGCCCTTTCATTTGATTTGTCACTCGATATTGATCAAAATTTCTTCTTAAAAAATTTCTAGACCCCAAAAGTGACCACCATACTAAAAATTGTATTATTTACGTAACACGTCCGTGTTTGGGTCACAGAAGTCCCATATGTGTACCAAAATTCAATAGAATCGGTCAAGTAGATCCGGAGAAAACTGGCTGTAACCGACGGACAGACAGACACCCGAGTGATCCTATAAGGGTTCCGTTTTTTGTTCGGAACGCTAAAAACGGAAAACAACAAAAATAATCGGGTTATGCAAGTTAGCGACATAAGCGGCACATCCACGCAAAACTCATAATTCTAGGAGACAGAGCCACAGCGCTGATTTTCAGTAACAGCCGGCGTTGACTGAAAGACTTCGGCCAGAGCAGCATAAAATTCATCTTTGTCCTTTGGTCAAGTTGACTGACTCTTTTTCCGAACCTTATCTGTATCATTTAATTGCGTACCAAGCAGTACCGACATTAGCTTCTTGTAAGAAAAACAAAGAACCTGATTAGAGTGCCTCTTACCGGGGCAGCCCACCCTAGGCTGCCGATAGACAGGCCCTCAATCAGCTGGAATTTTTAGGTGCATATAAAGTTTATGATAATACTGTAATTGTCTGCCATAGCCCTTGCAATTTTGGCAAATTGTATCGATCCGTTAACTTCAAGTCAAGCTATAAATAATCGTTTCTATATTTAGAAGAGTTTCAGTTATGCTTCACAAATGTTTCGGCTCGTGCACTTTAACTGTCAATATTTTTTGCTTGTTTTCAACGTCCGTTGGGATTAAAAGACGTTGATTGTATCATCTTTGCTCAACTTAACTGAATACTTTTCGGATCCATATCTACCGGATGCACTTGAGTAGGTATAGATAGTCCGTATAATATGGATTTTCATAAATCACTAGTGCCCAAACATTAAATCTTAATCACGATAATCGTTAATCTCTTTCAAACCGAACCTAATTAACTTTAGCATTTTTTTATTATCTCCATCTTGACTTTTTGACTTTATTATCTTCTTCTTCATTGAAAATATTTAACGCTTTCACTTGACTCACCACTTTCCATACAACTTACCGGATTTACTTAAACTTTGTTTAATTTAATATATTTTGAGAATTATTTTGGTTACAGTCACGGTAAATATTCTTGGCGTGAGTAATAAGTAATATTCTTCTTTTTATTATACTTACATAGATATCTTATGCACCTTTAGATTCAATGAAGTCTGAGTCATTGGTATTTCTTCGAAGTTTATAAAGCAACTCACCAAAGCTATGGATTCCCCTATGGCCAAGTTAGACAGGATCTTAGAAAACTATTGCTATAAAGAAGTTAGTTAATATTCGTACCACGACGCAGGTTTTAAGTTACGACAATTTTTTTATTACTTTACACTCTTGAAGATCGACTGTTTGTGCCACAAATGTTGCTGGGATAAAATTTCTTATTTAGCTAGTTGAACACATTTTTTAAAACTGGTCATTCCTTAAACTCATGGTTAATGATACGATAACGTCTCGAGATAGTAAAACTTGGCCAATTAATAAACGCAAAACCTATCAGTCTACGGTATTTAAAACAAAAATAATCGTTAATTAGCAACCAATGTCTTTATCTACGCTAGACAGAAAATAAACAATCTCTAATAAAACATTCACTAGCACAAGCCACTATTAAGGCCAACCAAAAAAGTCCAAACCAACCGATCAATCATCAACGTCTGCAACACCAGGCTGAACGCTCATCGTCACATGGTAGAAAAAAAAAACAAAAAAAGAAGATAAAAGCTCTCGAGGATCGAATTCCCGAAGCAACCGGTTTTGAGTCTCACGAACCTTGAATGAACGTACGAAAGTATTCGTTGGCGGCCTCAAAAGGTTATGATTTTCGAACGTTTTTCAAACCGTTTTCTGGAATTATGGAGCATAGACCACATCTGTAAATTTTGGGACTTGCTTGGGTCTTAATATGTGCGACACGATAGTTTCAACTGTAGCAGTATTGAGTTTGAATGTTTATCGTTACTAAGTTTAGAAGTTAAACCTCAATAGTGTCTAGATATTTTGGTTTTATGTAGACATTGATATGCAAACACATTCTATTGTAAATTTGTCAATAAGATTACCTACATATATTTGTTGGGAATTATCATCATTCCCTTGCCCTTATTCCAATAAACTTATGGTTGGCGCCAAATGTCTTATTTTTCCACACTTCTCTATTAGTTGACATCTCAGCTGTACCATTTTTTTAGCCAAATCATCTTTTACACAAACATCTACGCTTTCTTTGAATTACAATAAGTCGAAATCCTTACCTACCTAATATTCATTTCAAGTTTTTAATATCGTTTCACCCACTCCATCTTCTCTCGTTTCATTAGTTTAGCTACCTACCCCAACTTCAGATTAAGAGAGACTGTGACCTTTCATAGAGCAACTTAATTGCCAGTCTTATCTCCCTTCAGCCTTATCTTGAAGGTTAATTGCCAACGATAAAGTGTCTTGTAATTTGTAACAGAAGGCAGTTAGGTACTATGACTGTGCATGCTTTTGAACGAAACAATGTTTTGAAGTATTTAGGCCCTTTAGGGTTTGGCGTATGAGACTTGAATAAAATTCTAGGTTTGGTTCAGAGTTTTGGTCTTGTCTGGAATGCTGCGTAGTAAAACAAGTGGCCATCGACCTACAGGTTTATAGCTATGGATCCATTGTTGAAGGATCAACGACCATACGGATATTGTGAGGGATGTACATTTTTTGGCGTTAGCAGTTAGTACTGTGGAGCGTTTTGGTAGAATTCGCCAGTCGATACAACTTTGTTTGTTTTATGAAAAAGATAGAATAGGATTCAAATAAATTACAAAAATAAAAAGTAGATTTGTTTTAAATAGGCAGTCATGTATTAGCTTTTATCTGAGCAAGTGCTCCAATAATGATTTCATGAACCCAATCGATGTTTGATTTACTGTGATACTTTAGCGGCAGTAGCTGGGGTATCACAGTACCGACACATACCGATATTTGTTTGTGGCTTAAAGTTGAATCAGGAGATTTGTTGTTATAATAAAATTGCTTTGCAGACCTTTGTAACATTATAGACATTCAGGTACAATTCCATAGTTTATTAGTCAAGAAAAGTGTTGTCCTCCAAAGCGTAAACGGATATTAGATTACCAAGTTTCTTATCATTCGAATAACTTGTTTGTATGACTAAACCGATTAGGTTCTTGATATCTCGCAATTTAATCGATAAAATTGCTAATTCTTATCTCTTTGCGACAGGTATACCATATAGAGGTTATCAAGAATGTTTTAGGTACTATCTCAGGTAGAATATTGATCTTCGAGTCTGTTTTATTCGTGATACCATTGTGGTTTTAGTAACCAGTTTCTTCTTTAGTTTAACCTACTTTTGAAATATCAGGTATATTATCTTCGTCCTGTTAAAATTTAACTGTGGATGTAGTAACAGTTTCTCGATACTTATCTTTGAATACAGCATTTGATTTCACGTAGTCATTATTGTAATAAATCGCGTGGAGTTAAATGGGCAATTTGAAAAAAGAATAAACTTGAATATAAAACCACGGTTGCTGATGTAATAGGTTCCAGAACGTTGAATTTTCTTGGTTTGACGCAAATTGTATTAAACAAACATGGCAGAAATTCTTGGCTGGAGAAAGTAAGTCATCCATAGTAACAATATTAAATCGTAAGTATTTTCAAAAGATAACGTAAACGAAAACGTCAACAAAGCTATTCAGTATACAGGTATAAATTTTTTTTTCCCAGTACTGCCAATATTTATTTCTAATGTGGCATTATTATTTTTTAACCTTTTGACATACGACTTTCTAGTGTGTTGTATGTATAATTTTTGTCTACTCAGCACAATAACAACATTGTTTAAAAGTAGTTTCATATTAGTTGCCTGCATACCCAATAGCTTTGTTGACTGCTGTAGTACCTAAGCGCCACGAGAGATTCTTTCGTGGAGTTTTTTCAGCAAAGATCAACTTACCAATAGGTAGATACAGTATCTCATCTCAATTCTAACCACGATCTTACTAGCTTTGGCTCAAATCTAACTCCTTTAAAGTCATCTTTGCATATTGCCCTCCCAGAATCCCAGGAAGGATGATAAATTCTAGAACACGTAGATAAGCAACTAAAATTACCCTGATTTCCTAGACATATGGCGTCTATGTGTCACATTCTACTGGAACCACTAGACCTATTAGTCTAACTCGCTCATTCATAACGATAAGAACATCCTGACAGGATATCTCAGTCTACGAAGTTGCTTCAGACTGATTAGTGTTAACTGTTGCATCTGCTTTATTGGCCCTTGCGTGCATGTCTATGTGGTATTGTTCTTACATAAGTAATGCAGTAACTGTGTTACTGGTGTCACCTGGGTTCTGTGTTTGTAGGTCTAGCTATTGTTCTATGTATGTTGGTCTTACTTACTGCGTTTAGAGCGGTTTTCTTTTGATTCCAGAATTGTGCATTTTGTTAAACTGATTTTCATTAGAGGTTTCAGTAGTATAATTTCGCATTTTGACTAGAAATGATATATTGGAAGCGACATAGTTTAATAAACACTATGTAGGAAATTTAGAGTCACAGACTAAATATGGTAGCACACGACTTATATAGGTACCTAATATAGGTAAAATGCCCCTTCCAGTATATAAAGAAAAGGATTATCATCATCATCATCATATCAGCCTTATCCATCGGCTACCTGCGACCCTCACCAGATCCGCGGTCCACCTTTTGGGAGGCTATCCAACGTTGCGTCTTCCGGTACGTGGTCGAACTTTTCGGCCCCATCGACCATCTGTTCTGCAAATAATGTACCCTGCCCACTGCCTTTCTAGCTTGGTGATCCTTCGGGAAGAAAAGGGTAATAAACTGTTATTATTAAAAATTTTAAAACCATATTTCCATTTGATGATCACACTTTAACTCTTGGTAAAAATGTAAAAAGTAAAAAAATACCTAGATGCACTTTTGCTTATCATTACGGTAAGATCAAACGCCTCCTCTACCACTAAGCAGCCAAGTCATCATTATAAAAACATAGCTAGCGGCGACACCCGATCAATAAAAAGTGATTTCTTTTTCAATCAAACCTGCAGTCGATAACGTTGATGTAATCGATTTGTAGTTGCACATGATTTGTATTCTGTGTGTTACTAATAGTAGTACTGAATGAGTTTATTGATGAATCATTAGATACAAATCATATGGAAAGACTTTGTCTCTGTCATCTCTGACATAGACTAAAGTCAAGAGCAAACCCATAACAAATAAAAAAATAAAAGTGCGGAAACTTTAGAAGTTTCCGATTGAACTTGTCTCTTCTTTAAGAACTTAACTTAAATATCCTTGATTGGTCATTGTTGTTGGTACTTTTAGAGCTTCTTTTGGCAAAACAACCGTACATAATTATACTGTTCTGTATAGAGACTTACTTTCTGTTTGAGAGATTAGTCGATAATGCTGGCCACTCCTTTGGTCCAGTGCGAGTTGTTGCTTCTTGTAAGTGGTAAATCCATAAATTCAGTCTTGTCATGTTCTACAGTTGAATACAGACCTCTTCGAAGTTCACTTTCAGGTCACGAACAAGTTATTTTTTTCATCAAGTAGGCCCAGCTGTTGCTATCCAAACTTAAAACAAATAAATGATATCAGAATATAAACGGAATAAAAAATAGTTAAACATATCGCAAATCGAGTGTTTGTACAACATTTTGGTCGTATCGCATCCGACAGACAGCGATTAGATAGTATTCGCCAAACTGTACTAGGCTTGCTCGCTGTATCGCTTGACATATTTTTTTTCTTGTAATCTATGCGGCGAAAGAACTGACTCGTCAAACACAAAAACTTGTTGAAATAACGTCAGTCCACCACTTTGCATGTTTGCATAAATAGATACTGAAAATTTGTCTAGTTTGTGCCCGATTTAAGATTCCATTTTATTAGCCCACACTTTTTCCACTTTGCCTTGAGCATGTTTATCTCAGTGATCCTGAGCAAAGCCTCTTTCTTTAAACGAGTACCTTTCATTCCATTTATAGATATTTTATCTCTTGAACATGTGTGATAGCATTTTTCTCCTTCCTTTTGTATTGTAACCTACATACAAACGTCCCTTTCAACAGTATCAATGATAACAGGTTACCTACTTATTTCTTTATTCCCTGATAGCGATATAGTCCAACATTCACCATCATATATTAAAATATCGTTATGATTTCATCATTTACTCACGTATCGGTAAGTATTTGCATATTTTATGTGTGAAGATAAATATTAAAACAGTGATTCATCCATTATTATGGTCATAATTTAATAACGTCAAGGCCTCACACTGTGATGGTGCTTACCGCTCAGTACCGTTAAAGCAGATCTTACAGTCAATTAAACTTTAACGATGCAGCTTACGCAACATGTTCCAAAAACGGCGAAACGACGGAACAAGTTACACCCTGTCACCATACAATGTTTGCAGAAGACTCATTACTAATGATGTCCGAAAAGAACCGGACATTGGATGCTGTTGGTTCAGTAGAGGAAAATGATAATAATGGGAGGAAAGGACCAGCTGTTGTTCTAATATTCTTAGTGGTACCATTGATCACAAGGAAGTAATAGTAGACACGAGATAAAGAAATACATAATCGACAGCTAATTAGTGCCTAAGTAATTAAAATCGTTATGAAAAGTAGGTCTAGATAGCAAACTACTAAGCGTTGTATTTGCTTCATGCTGCTTAGCGTTTGCGTAGTAGGTTTCATTCTTCCCTCTATTTGCTGACTTATTAATCAATCTACCCATTCTTATCTCAGCTATGTTAGGGTCGGCTTCAAGTATAACCAGGTGCAGTTGATCACCAGTGTTTTACAAGGAGCGGCTGTCTATCTGACCTCCACAATCCATTTACTAGATAATACTGACGATATCGCCGGCCTTATCAATTCTGCAATCTGCTGATTCGATCTTCTGAATCCGTCTCCGCTGTGGTGTCATCCCCTCCCTTCCTCAGATGTGGATCGTCAGTTGTCAAGCTGCGTCCGCGCAGGAATTTGTTTGCCCTTTGCTTCAAGCCGCATTCCTTTGAGGATAGGGCTGGCACGTGGGCGTCTTTTATCTTCACGATAATTTTATGAAGGTGTTTGAAAAGCTGTTAAAGGCCCTCTAATAACCAAGTTATAGATATATCTTAAAATCTATGGGCCGTAAACTTTGGTATGCATTTATGATTTATTAGTAGTTTTCCTTGCTTACAAATTGATCATTTATTTTCCATAAACAGCTAAGAATTATATTGCTTTCTTATAACCTGCTGAGTTAATTGTGAAATGTGTTAATGTTTAAGCCATCTGAATCAATTTAGAGTCTTCGCCTTTATTCTGTTTTTCTTACAAAGCGTTTCTCATTCCCCTTGTTTTTCGCCGTTGTTGCAGCTATCTTATAAATAAGTAAGAGCTTGCGGCGCCCCTGTCTCTAGACATGTTCCGATATGGGAGAGGGAGGATGTGGTATGAATGTGTAAATATTATGAGAAAAAAACCTCCCATCATTAAGAATATTGTTGTAGTAGGTCGCTCGGGGAATTTTTAGGGGTGTTGTGTTAGCGTTCCACGGAAAGTTGGTGTTTTTTCGACATGTTGGCATTCTTGTTACGTGTAAATGAGCTGGATTGGAGTTTTTGAAGCTTGTTTTATTAATTTATGTAAGGGTAGCTTTTAAGTAGAGTTAGAGGGTCGCTGGGATTGGGTATTGTTTTTAATTAAGTTCTAGATAACTTAACTACCTAGTATTTTCTTTTTACGACGTGCTCGTTGCTACTTTGGTATCTTTGGATACGTAAATACCTCAGTACTTAACTTTTATTTTTCCTTGAGGTGTTTGCTCTTGACTCTAGTCTAGGTCAGAGGTGATAGAGACAACGACGATAGAGTGAGCTTACCCAGAATTCTGTTCTTCTCACTCTAACTTTGAAGTGATTAGGGTTGAAATGTTGAATGCGTTCGAAAACATAGACCCAGGCAGAGAGTTCCACTCCTTAGCTGTGGGTATATAAAAGACGTATGCAAACGCTAACGCGAATTGGTGGAATAGCAACAAGGTAGGGATGGTAACTTGTAGTATGTCTATCGATATCGCGCATCCATTTGTAAGATCATGTACTATACGCGTATACACGCAAGAATAAACAGGAACAATAATGCAATTATGTGCACGCTCAAGTACATCCGTAGTGTTTTTATATAGTATAAATACATAAACAATTGCCTTGATTCTACGAGGGTTTGCAAAAAATAGAGCACGTGCGACGACTGACGATATACTTACATTATCTAGATTTAGATAAATACTACCTACTACACCTGCCATTTTATCTCTTTTGACTGGTAGAGAATGCCTAAGGAATCAAGACTTGTAATACCTTTGCACATTCATGCATTATTATTATATTAAACCCGAACTGTCTCACTGCTGGGCAAAGGTCTCCCTCCATTCCTTCTATTTTTTCTGGTTCTGTGCCACTTTTGCAATGCCAATTCCTAAGGAAGACATTCAAGTTGTCATGTCATCTCTATCGTGGCATATATAAAGTAAAAAAAAAATGGTTATCGTAAAGTCGGTTTACGGACGATTATTTTACGTGATAACGTCATATAATAACAATTGAATTCTTAAAAAACGCCGATCGTGCCTCTCTATCGCTTGTTGTTCGCTCTCGCTTGCACGCTCGGCTCAGGCCGAATGTGATACATTTTCGTGCGTGCGTCAGCCGGCGTTCATCGATTTATAAGACGTTATAACGTCAAAAAAATCTTTATTTTCATCTTGTTGTTCTCCAATACTTACTAACATAACATACGTTTACAGTACCTGTATATTATGTAACTTCTATATGCCCAACATTAATAATGCCTACATTGTTATACATAAGGCTCTGATAAGCCTAATAAGCGTACTAGAGCTATCAGCAAAACGGTAATTCAGCAACAAGCAGACAACATGACAGGATAAGAAACAATAGTGTTGCTAACTGACAATTAATTTGGTTATAACCTTATCTCCCTATTCATAATAACTTTAGAACTACCGAAACGAGTTTGTAGCTAAAAAGGATTTAACAGTGGCTGCATAGCAAATTAGAAACTTGTCCAGATATTTGTATTATAAATTGGTCTATATTTAAGTCATTGGTTTCAATTAGATATTCTGTGAACTAACAGCTTTAGTTGTGGATGCCAATGTGGCTGCAGAGAGTAATGCCAAGTTATAAGGGTTTTTTGATGTGATCATATTTTTCTTGATTGTTGGCGTAGTCTGACATCATTCTTATCATCATCAGCCTAGCCTTTTCCCAACTATATTGGGGTCGGCTTACAGTCAAACCGGATTCAGTTGAATACCAGTGTTTTACGGAACTCGATTCGAGGCAAGCAAGAGTAAACCGACATCTTCTGGGCACGCCTTCTCTATCATAGACCTCTTTCATCGCTTACCATTAGGCGTGATTGTGGTCAAGAGCAAGCCCATTCCTCAATAAAAACAAAAACCTTAAGTTTCTACCAAAGAATTAATAGAACCTACTTATCCCCAGCTCCATACCAAATTGGCCAATATCAAAATCATTGATTTCAATTAAATTAGAGGTCGATTGACCACAATAATAGTAATTGCATTGTCGATATATTTTGGCCGTTACATTTGAATAATGTGATCTAGCCCGCGGCGGACATGTTTAATCGGCTGTCAATCATAGCGGTTGGGACATGACAGTTTAGGTATTGTGTTTGTCAGGTAGCTCTAATACTGTATCATTTTGAAGATAATATGTGTGTAGGATCGCTTGCTAATGCTATAATTCTGTACGTACTGCCAGGGGCGGGTTTACCGTTTGATAACGATAATAATATCGATTAGAAAAAAAATCGCAGAGGTCTTGTTTAAATAATAATGGCCGCACTGTTCCATATTCGAGGTAAGGCAACGTTTGTCGAGGTTGGTCTGTGGATGGGTCATCTATTATATTCTGAGACTATTTACTTTTTAAAAGGCTGGGCAGGCAGATAGATTTAAAAAATGAATATATAGAAAAAAACCAGCCCTAACCTGATTCAACTGAATACCAGTAGTTTACGTGGAGCGCCTGTCTACAAGACCTCCACAACCCATTTACTAGCTAACTTTATATATCTGATGATTAGATATTTCTTGGCAAGACTGGTGTCACCCATCAACAGACCGACCTGGGTAAGCGTTCCTTAACCTTGAAGATCGACCCGTGTGGTTGTTATTACTTAGCCACGAGCTAAAAATCAGTTACTTAATTTCAGAAATTAACTTGAGATGAATCGAAAATAATTGCCGCTGTAAAGTTCTCGTTTCGACAAAAACAGCTGCCCTGTCCCAATACTTGAGTACAACGGCAGCTTTTCTGCCATCCTCGATGCAACCAAAAACTGCTGACCTAATTTAGGTAACTTTGTTGGCAGGGTACAGCTTATCAAGTTTGATCAGGTTCTAAAATAAACTGCTTCGTGCCACGAGAATGTGTCGGTCCATTTCGACACATGAACTACAGATAGATGGGAAACAATTGCCGCTCTAAATTCTACAATCAATTCCGAAGCAAAACTTTTGCAATGTGGTTGGCAAACAGGCAGACTCTACCTCATGGGAAGTAAGTTCCCGGCCGGTAATAGCATCGGCGGCAGCCAGGAGATTACAAATACGTTGTCGACCTAACAGATAATGTTATAGACTCAGTCGTGTGCTGATATTTTCATTTAACTACTCTAAGTATCCATCCTTAGGAGCTAAAGAATAACAGCCGCACATATCTATCTTCAAGGTTAAGCAACGCTTGCCAAGGTTGGTCTGTGGATGGTTGACCATATTAACATACCGAGTTTCATCCGTGCCTCGGAAAGCACGTTAAGCTGTTGGTCCCGGCTGTCATTTGTAGAAATTTGGCAGTCGTTACGGATTGTCAGAAGCCAGTAAATCTCACTCCAGTCTTGCCAAAAATACCGTGTTACCCATTTAAAGGGTTGTGGAGGTTTGGTAGGCAGCCGCTTCACGTAAAATATGGTATTCAGCTGAATCCGGTTTGACTGGAAGCCAACCCCAATATAGTTGGGAAATGATGATGATGATGATGAAGTATTCATCTTTTCGACTATTTATCCTCTAAAAGACGCATACGAGCCGATGGATATCGGTCAACACTTCTGACAAGACAGAGACGCAGTAACAAATAGTTGCGTCTGTAAACAAAACTGACTCACTCACTTCCTTCTGGCAAAGACTTGTGTCTGCCTATAAAGTCAGACAATCGGCAAGTCAAAAATCGGGCAATCAAAACGAAGTAGGCACCCCGCTTCCTCATACCTCGGCAGTTATTAAAGGTAGTCTGTGCTGTTCTATGGCATAAGTGGGCACAGGCTTCCCATAATTTTCATTTTTCTCTTTCCAAATCCTATGGAAGACATGCAAAACATCCTGTCATCTCCTTCTTGGTCTCTTTTGTTTCTGTCCATGCATTGACTGTATGACTCAATTTTTTTGAGGAGTATTATATGTCTTAAGTTAGATCTAGATAATCTCGATATACTAAAGAGGCAATATTACATCCAAAATGCAGCTGTTTTATTTGAAGCTGTGAGAGGTATTGTCGTAGAGTTCTCTTTCAAAAAGAGCTGCTATATATAAACTAGGTATGTTCTGTGACTCTGTCCTCGAGAACAGATTGCGGTTACAGCCCAGTAAGCGATATATTCTGCGCTCTCAATGCGAATCTGGATTTATTATCGAACGTGCGGTTTTCTCACGCCTTGAATTCTGCACGTGAGATTGAAAAACATGGATGGATTTGACGGATTAAATGGTGTACCTAAGTGAGCTGTGGTATTTTTCCTAAAGCGATAAATGGTGAACTTTGACCGATGGAACCGTTTAAAAATTAAACTCTTACGAGATAAGTTCATAATGTAATTTCTAGATAAGGGGTAAATGTTTACATAAAATGTTTGTTATATCATTATTCGGTGTCGTTAACTGAAATAATATCCTATTTACGTCTTTACTTTTATAAATCAACCTTGAAACAAAAGTTATCAAAAGAAGCTATTTTATAACATACATACTAAAAAGTTAAAAAACATCTTAATTAGCGAAAACTTCGCAATCAGACCACCTTTCAGTAACCCTGAACATCGCATTTAATGACCACAAAATGCTGCTTATCTGCCAAGTGGTCAAGCAAAATTATTACTTAAACATCCAATTCATCTTGGCCTCCCATACTTTTGTTTCTCTAACAATTACTAGTTCTATTAATTTGGTCTTGTATCGGTGATGCCTTGGTTCGACTGTGAGCGGGTCTGCTATGAAAGTGTTTGGGCTACAGAGCTATTAATTTGCAATTTATTTTGAAGTTTATGAGTTTAATGGTCTGAGATAATCTCCGGAACCACTCAGTTTGTTGTTAATTCTTAAAGTTTGTTGGTTTTTCTTCGGTTGGTAATTGGAACATCGCGTTGTTTTAGACAGATTAGGTAAATATTTTTGGATGTTGAACTCTTAATATGAACGCTTTAAAATGCGTTTGGATGAACTATCCTGGCCTGATTTACGTAGGAGGGGCGGACATAGCTCCGATGCTTCTTTTTTCTTCGTAAAAGCTCGTTCGTAATCGTAATTGCAGCCGAAACACTTCAGCTGTGGGACATAAGCTCCCCAAGCATCGACCGGTCTTGTGCATATCGCATCTAGTAGACTTCTTTCTTCATCTACCTTGTTGGATGCTCCCTAACGCTGCGTTTGTTCACCCTGGACCTTTCTACCCCATTTGCCATTGTGCTTGCTTCTTCCAAACCTTATTTATCCACATACATAATATTGATAAAAACTCACCTCGGTTTATTTAATTTAGGTTAAGGTTTTCTTTTGATCATACACTTCTTTTTTATGCTTACCTTTAGTGTAAGGACAAACTGATTGAAGCTGGGCTGCTGGGTCAAGGCTTCTTCCACCCAACCCATGACTTCCAGCTTTTTGACCTAGTGCTGTAAACGTCTCCTGCCAGGGTTGCGGAATTTGTTCGAAGGAGTGATCATGGCCCTGAAACACAAAGGGCATTAGAAGAAACACGAAAGGGGGTTTATTACTTTTTTACTAAACCCCCTTTCCCTTTCAGCTCTGGGCGGAGCGAAATAGAGTTATTTCGCTCGCCCAGAGCAGAAAGAGTCATTTAATGATTTACCATCCTGAATAAAAGGGGCTGTAAACGTCGTCGGCAAAAATCTTGACGCAATGGGTGCCAGGGAATGGACGGCGTTGCCGAGGACGGCCCAGAGAGCGCTGGTGGGGTGACCTGGACGCACGCCACGAGGGCTGGTCCAAGGCAGCACAGGAGAATAGTGTCTGGAAGGATGTGGGGTAGGCCTTTGCCCAGCCGTGAAGACACTATAGGGTAACAAAAGAAACATTTGGTCCTTTGTCAAGCCCGACTCGACATCTTCTGGTCATAAGCACAGTCGTGTACACCAAGTTTTGTCCCACCTCGCTTTCAGTCAAACCCCAGCCTCCCACAAGATAAAGGCCTGTACAGACAGTCGCTAGGTTATCGCCGGACAGATATCAGCCGTCCGGTGCCGCCGAGCACGAACGATGACCTCAACTTATCATTTGTTTTACTTTGATTTACTTGTTATTATTACGCTACATTTTATTCGCCATTTGGCGCGTCGGGTGGGAATGTTTTAATTAAATTTAGGTATTGAGATAAGGTCTTGGGGTTAAAGTACAATGTGGTATTTGTTGATTGTGGACCTGAAAGAGGTCTTAGGTAACCTTCCGTGCGCCTCTTACAGATGAAAGGGTCAGAAAAGCGCACTCCTCCTGATCCGAGATGGGGTTCGCAAGCGCAAATTATCAATGCTGGGGTGATTGTGGAGAATGCGAACTTGTCCCCGCACCACAGCCAAAAGTGATGAGGAGAGGAGACACCGTGTGGTTTTAGTCAGTAGGAGTCTGACATACCCCTCCGTCTGCCCCAAGACGGAGGACATCCATAAGGTATTCCTCAGGTAAAAAAAAATGGTCTGAGGGAACCTAGCTGTCTTTGCTTGAGAGCTATTCAAATTACTTTTTACAGTTCCTGATTAGCTAATAGATAACTTAGGTTCCAGATAAACTTACTTAGGTACCTACATTAAAATGATTTTCAAAAGATGTAATGATGAGTTATTGGGGTAGTGCATGTTATATCCATATATTTTGTACTTTTCGACAGTTCGTTTTCACTTATAGAATGACATTTTGTCTAGACTAGATCTGCTTTTTAGAATCATCATCATATCAGCCGAAAGACGTCCGCTGCTGGACAAAAGCCTCCCTCAAATGTCGCCACAGCTACCGGTCCAGTGCGTCTCGCATCCATCGGCTACCCGCTTCTTATTATATAAATCTGTTTCAGCTGTTTGATGATTGACTAACAACCAATTTTAAAATATGTATCAGCAACACCTGTTCCAATAACAGATCGATATCTGTCGTTCACTTTCATTATCATTGCATATGATTTGAATACTAACTATCTGATAAATTATTATTAAAATGGTAACTCGTGGATAGTGGTCAACAGCCTCACTAAAATATAAATAGATAACAAAATAAATTTTGCATAATATAAAAACACGCATTATTTAACGCAGCGCAGGTGGGTATTTTCAAATCCTGTCTCCAGTCAGTCTGCATAATTAATAAATTTCTTTTATACGAAAATACGAGATCTATAAGTGTCTGTAATTTAGGTTTAATACGTACACTGCACAGGTGTCTTTTAATTTATTACTATTTAATTAAAATATTAGACTGCTCTATAAATTTTCCGAAGTTGTTGACATCTGATTCTACTTGGAGTTCCGGTTCAATCATCCTGGAATGAGGAAAAAATTTTGTTAAAGCTTGTATTTTTCCATTTGATTTGCATTAAATTGCATATCACATAGTTTTACGATTGACTGTCTGTCTGAACGCTTAGTCTAAACTAAACTACAGAACATACCAAAAAACCTTGTGATTTCTTCAACAGAAATTCGCGGACTACAGTTATTTTGAATTAAATTGCAATTGCGTAATGTTTGTGGTAGATGTTAACAAAATGTTTTATTGTTTAGTGTAAGGGTGGGTTCCCTTGATTAGGAAAAGGCCGCGACCCGCCATTCGCCGGCCTAGCAGAGTTCTTCCAGACTGGTCACCCTCCCACCTATTGAAGTGAATTTCCAAGAACTATTTCACCGATTAGAACATTAAACGACTCACGTTGTTATTTATTACTTATCGCAACAATAAATATTACTCTCTATCTAATATTACCTTCTTCGTGGATGATGGAAGGGACCAGGATGCCATATTTCTAAACATACATTCATACATAATCAGCCTATATTGTTCCCACTGCTGGGACACAAGCCTCCTCTCTTTCCACCACGCGGGCCCAGTGCGGGTTGGTAGATGTCGAGTTTTTGGTTCTAGGACATGCCGGTTTCCTCACGATGTTTTCCTTCACCGCTTTTGAGAGCAGTGGTGATGAAATAATTTACACAAAATAAAGCGCCTGTCTGGGTTCGAACCCTACGACCTACAACTCTTAAGTCGCAGCTATTACCAACAAGCCACCACCGCACTTTCTAAACAGTGTAGGATTAATTCTAGGGTCTGAAAATGTTTGAAGTACGAGTACAATACCAGCAAAATTTGAAGACTACAATTGTTAATTACCATATAAATTTGACTACATAATAATTAATATATAGCAAATGAAGATAATATTCCAGCTACCTGATAATCGATACTTAATTTATACAACAAAAAACCTTTTTTTACAAAATAAAATGGCAACAGTCTTAACAACAGACACTCGTGATTAGTTTTTAATGATCACAGACAAGGTCGGACAAGGAAAATACAAAACCTGTGTCTATGGTAGTGAACTATACAAAGAAACATGTGAAGATATCCGTTCACCTGCACGTCAAATGGTACATAGTGCGAAACATGTTGCTGCAGTTAGCAACATAAGAGTAATTTTAAAAATAACACTAAGCATCACGCTAATAATCCTCGAAAGGTCAAGCAGAGGTGAAAAAAGAGAAATGAAGGGGGCGGGAGGTGGAAGTCAAAATAAAAGAACTTTTATTTTGACTCCCACCTCCCGCCGCCAAAGCTTGTAGCTAACACTAAGGTTTTAACAATATTCTTGGCGTGGCTGCACCAGAGTCATTTGTAGTTGGTTGGAGACTTACTTTTTTACTCTAATCTAGGTTATTTCTGTAAAAGTTTTCAGCCCGTATGATCTTAAATACATTTTTAAGTGAAAAATTGTTTAGCGGCGTTGTGAACTTTTTTGTAATGGGTAAAAAAATTAAACTCGCGTCAGGACACATGACCCTGATCCAAAATGCGTGAGACGGTCACGTGTCAGGACTTGATCGAAAATTCGTAAGACGGAGGGAGAGAAGCACGTATTCAAGTTTTCACTTCTGCTGGCACTCCCGGAGTGCAACCCGTTGTTTTTTAGCGTTCCGTACCGAAACGGTAACCAACGGAACCCTATTACTAAGCCTCCGCTGTCTGTCCGTCCGTCCGTCCGTCTGTCTGTCAGCGGTCTGTATCTCAAGAACCGTAATAGGTAGACAGTTGAAATTTTCCCAGATTGTATATTTCTATTGCCGCTATGACAAAAAATAATAAAAAATAAGGTTTATGGTACGGAACCCTTCGTGTGCGAGTCCACGAAGGGTTAGACAGAGTCTGTCTTCATTTACCCACATTTTTCCAGTTCTGTTTTATCAAAGTTCTAGGCTGAGACTCATGTCATCAACCCAGCAAGAAATTCGACTCGGGACTACTTTTCAGTTTTTTTTTACTATTCATAGACAATACGTTTGACCGCTATCTTATGGTAAGCGATGATACGGTCGAAGATGGAGCACGCTTGCCTAGAAGTAACCTATTCACTCCCAGGTTTTAGCTACACACTAATTGATTTGAAAGTCCCAAAACACTGTATTTAATTTATCACTCCAGTTTAACGATGAATAATATCAGTTAAAATCCCTAATTCAATATACACAAAAATCGCCCACGTGCCTCCACTAAATTTTGATGTTACTTTGTTACAAAGGTCGTTGCTATGACATCATAAATATCGAAACTGAATATTTAATGTAACAGTGACGTCATGACCTTAAAATGTCCAGTATGAATAAAAATGTCCTAAACAAATTAAGGTAGGTAGGTTATTTATGGTTGGTGTACCAGTATTTTAAATGGATGCCGTTGGTCCCGGCTGTCATTTGAAGATCTTTTGCAGTCGTTACGGATTGCCAGAAGCCAGTAAATCTGACTCCAGTTTTGCCAAGAAGTACCGTGTTACCCCGTTAGTGGGTTGTGGAGGTCAGGTAGGCAGCCGTTCCCGTAAAATAATGGTATTCAGCTAAATCCGGTTTGACTGGAAGCCGACCCCAATGTAGTTGGGAAAATGATAGGCAGATGATGGAGATCAGTATTTTACATGGAGCGACTGCTTATTTGACCTCCACAACCCAGTAACTGGGTAACACGGTACTTCATGGCTAGACTGGAGTCAGATTTACTGGCTTCTGACAATCCGTAACTACTGCCGAAGATCTACAATTTACAGTCGGGACCAAAGGCTTAACGAGCTTCCTAAAGCACGGAGGAGACCCGGTATATTAAGACGGTCACCCATCCACCGACCGACCGAAATGACCTTATAATGTCCATTATGAATAAAAAGGCTCGAAAACAAATTAAAGCAGGTTATTTATGGCTGATCAATTATTTATTAGAGGTAGTTTTGATTATGCATGTGGACGGTTATAAGATTGTTTTAAGGATAGGAAATCATTAAATGGTTCCTCTCGCTCTGGGCGGAGCAGAAGGGAGTGTCAGGCTCTTACTGACTTTAGTCCCCGTTTTAGACCCGCGTTCCTCCATATGCGCTTTGCATTACAGGGCCGAGGTGACTTTCGAACAAAGTCCCCAACATGGTTCTAAGGGTAGAGGAACGCCGGGTCTTCGGGTCGCCGTCGATCGGCGGCGGCTACCTCTCGCGACCGGCCCTGGTTCAATCTATGGTTCGGAGCGAAGAGGCATGAGAAGCGGTCACCTCCTTCTGCGAAACAGTAATGCTAGCGAAGGAGGATGCCGAACGTGTGAGAGAGAGGGAAACCTCACGACCCAGCCGCCGCAACAGAAGAAGACGCCCCAGGCGTCGGGAGTCGCAGGGCGATATCCGGCCACCGTAGGCGCGGGCCTGTGGACAGCGAGCATTGGGTGGCTCGCCGTCCGATCAGAACAAGGCCCGGGTCGGCGGCGCGCTGTGTTCCACGCGCGCCTCAAGGAGCTGTCAGCATGGGAGACGGGGCCGCTAGGGCCAGTGCCTGCTGGGGTGCGGAATCCGTTCGAAAGAGACGCCGCAGCCCTGGAACGCAAAGGGCATTAGGAGGAGCACGGATGGGTTTTAGTCAGTAAGAGTCTGACTCCTTCCGCCCCGGCCAGAGCGGAAGGAGTCATTTGATGATTTCCCATCCTTATAAAAAAAGGAAGACCATAAAAACGATGGATGGATGTCTATACTCCATCCGAGTAGGTAGTTACCTAAAGGTAAACAATCTTCACATGTCTTTTTACATAAACGCTTGTTAATTAAATACAACTAGTGCTTACACAAATTGTTTAATTGATTATGTAATCGTTTTTGTTGTATTAAATTTGTTTTCAGCTGCATTTTATTTTTAAACTGTGTTGTTAAATAAAAATACATGTGATGTGTTACCTTTACTTAACTACCTACTCGGATAGAGTATAGAAGATGATATGGTAGGAAAGGAGGTGTCTATAGAGATGACGGTGAATACAGAGGTACCGATGAAGAAATACTGGACCGATCCCAAATTGGGCTATTGCTAGAGAATGATGACACTTGAAGTTGCTTGACGAGAAATGATACGTCGCGTTACACAGAGCAATCATCAGATATAGACACATACCATTATTTGTACCCGAACTAAGAAGTGCCATTGTGTGTGAAAGTTGAAGACATGCTGCACCGATCTCAAATGAATTGGGATACGAGTAGGAAGACGTTGTCGTCTAAGGCGATAGTCATATTGAGAATAGGTTATTTCTAGGCAAGCGTGCTCCATCTTCGACCACATCCTCGCTTACCATCAGGTGAGATAGTGGTCAAACGCGTGCCTATCAATAGTAAAAAAAAAAAAAAAAAAGAATCCTTGTTTCAGAGTAGTAGTATTTTATTTTGATTTTAAACTTGATTTTTCCGCTGATAATTCTGTTCTAAACTCAGTGGATGAGTTAAGTGTATAATATACGAGTATTATGACGTTGATAGTAATAACTATCATCATAAATAATATCTAATAAGACAGAACCGTGCATAATACACAAGTTCTTCATTAATATAAACCCAAATACCCCATATTATAAATTCTGAACCTACTTATCACACACTAGAGACACATTCAGCCGCCATCTGAATGACATGACAGCCATTTGTTATTGTATGTAAACCATTGTTGAAAATGTTTGTAATGTTTTGATACACGAACTACAAACGTACCACCTCGTGTCGCGACTTACGAAGCGATGACTTCACAATGTTGGCAACACCGAGACTGTGGGCACGAAACAAGCGATGTGGAGCGGTGACCTGACCGCGACGGACGATTTTTTTGAGAGTCTCTTACAGGACCGTTGGAGCTTGTGGCTAAATAATAACAGCCGCACCGGTCGATCTTCAAGGTTAAGCAACCCTTGCTGAGAACTATCCGTAGATGGGTGACCATCCGTTACATATTGACTGACCTCTGTGTCTCGGTAAGCACGTTACGCAGATGAATGATGATGATGATGTAGTCGTCATTTGTAGACCGTTGACAGTCGATGCGGATAGTCAGAAGCCAGAAAACCTGATATCAGTCTTGCAAAGTGTTATCGTGTTACTCAGCTAGTGGGTCAGATAGTCGGGATACTTAAATCAGCTGCAACCGGCTAGACTACAAAAATATACCAAAATAGTTGACAAGAAGGCTAGGCAGATTGATATTGAGAATTTAAAACTACAGCTCAGCGGCGCAGGCTGCTTCAAGCAATGCCCGACTAGCAGATCAACCAACCATATGGCGTCGCAAAAAATATTTGTTATCGTTGCGTCGCATCATTGCATCTCCACGCTCGGCCTCCGCTCGTTTTATGCCCACAGACTGAGTCATCCCGCTTGACCGGTCACGCAGACGATTAAAAAAGATAAAAATATCATCTAAACTGGCCACGTGTGGACACGGCCGTTAGGATTTTGTTAGAAGCGTGGGCGTTTGTGTACTGCTTCGTATTATTTATTAGTGTGCCGTATTAAAATAGTACGTCTTTATGTAGCTATTTGAAGATGATAATTAATCGTTTGTTTTCAGCTTCTTTGTTGTACTCAAAGGCAGATTCTGCCTTGGTTTAGAAATAGTTGGTCTTCTTTCTCCAGTCAGTCACGAGCTATGAGTTTAACTGGGTCATATAGGTAATGGAAATAACCCGACCTAAAAGTTAGTAAGGGGACTGAGTAATTGGTTTCTGTTCGACCTGTTAGATACACGTTAAATTTTGCCACGATCATACCTCTATACGATTACGGCCTGCTGTAAGAGGTCCAAGAGACCCCCATTTTCCACTCACTCTCAGTTTATTCTCAGAGCACTCTAAGAATTACTTCGATAAAGAACTAGTGTCCTCGACAGTATCTGTCTGGACTGAAACGTAACTATTGACTCCAATATGCATACGAATTAAAATGAGGTAATACAAGGAAATAATCCTCATAATCGTAATCGGCTGCACGAGTGAAACGGTAACTGTATCACACAATTGAACTGAAATGAGGAAGTGCTCCACAATTTGTGCGAGGTAAGGAGATTGTAGCAGGTTCTGAAACAAAGAAATAAAGGATATTATGGGTCGCGGGTAGCCGATGGATGCGAGACGCGTAGGACCGGTCGTTTTGGTGATACTTGGGGGAGACCTATGTCCAGCAGTGGACGTCTTTCGGCTGATATGATGATGATGATGATGGGTTTGTCATAATAATTATCATTGTCCATTGTCATAAGTGTAAACCAATCCACTGTTGGACGTAGGCCTCTACAATCATACGGCACTCATCTTCATTTTGTTTAACCTTACGTTTACAATATTCTAGTTTTCATATAGTTCTTTAATTATCTCCTTTGACCTTGCCATCTTCAGCTTTAAAACCTTCCTGAAGTTCAGCAAACAGTTCGTTCAGACTTTCACGAAAATGGGGCATCAATAACTTCAAGTTTTAGTCGGTATGTATTGGTATATTACTCTGCCCTTGATTTATTGCCCTTTGCTTGATTGAAAACCGTTCACATCTTGCTAACTGTTACGTCTATTTGCAACCACGAAATATCCTGCCGAAACACCGCCATAATTCCACACTCCTAGCCAATTTACTTCGAAATAGTAAGTAGTTGCTGCAGACCAACCTTCCTCGCCTCATGCTATACCCAAGTTATATATTCTCCAATTATTTTACCAACAACGATACTATATTTCGGCGCGATACATCAGTGGACATTAATGCAGTCCTTACCCCGAAGAACAAAGTAGAACGTTTCAGAAGAACCACTCGACTCAAACAGTCATACACAAAAATCTAGCAATTTGCTTATAGACACTGATCATAGATATAAGTAGGAACATAAATACATTATATGGTATAAAAATAATGTTTTGCATTTATACTACTGATTGCTGTGCATAACTCATCGTATCATTTATCGTTAAGCTGCTTCATTGTCCCGCTTTATCCCAATATATTCTTTGTCGGTGCAGCTTGTCTTCTTCCTCCATTTATCTCTATTGACGCCGTCTCAGTAGTCACATCCATTTTAGTCACATCATCATCTTTTACACCATGCACGTTTCCATTCATCGTTCCTTTGGCTATTTAGTTACCGGACGTACCGGAAGATGAAGCGTTTGAAGGACTCCCACAAGGTGAACCGATGACATTGTGAAGGCCGCGGTGAACCGCTGTATGCGAAACGCGCAAGACAGATCGATGTGTCAACACTTGGTTCCAGGCCTTACTACGCCGTAAGACGTCAGCTACTGGACACACAAGTAGCTGCAGACGTTGCATTTGGTGCTGGCAACGTGGTTATAACAATTTATTTTTAGCAACAACATTAAAACTAGCACTACTGGACTGCCAGAGTCTGTTTCCTGATAGTTACAACCTGAGAGTCTATAAGTAAAGAGTTAATTAATAGATTTCTTCTAGGCAAGCGTGCACCTTCTTCGACCTCATCATCGCTTACCATCAGTTAAGATAGTACGCGTGCATATCAATATTAAAAAAGCCTGTGCTCCAAACTTGTCTGCCAGCTTATCCCAAACACACAGTACATACCAATAACAAGCGAGATACTAGCTGCTGCTGCAGATGACGTCTTTCAGGTGACCATGATGATAATGACTATTAGCTACTTCGCATGTGGCTAATAGTCAATAGCACTGTGTTGTTTCTCTTGTACTTAGTACTTTAGTGGTCCTTCTGCCTCTATACTATATACTTGTGTAGCTTCGACCTCGTTACATTAAACATACGCTCTCCGCTCCTCTGGCTAAATATCGTGGGTTCAGATCTAGCGAGTATTGATGGAGTGTTGTTATTGCGAAGCGTTCAGCTTTACATATGTATTAGGCTGAACTACTTGTGATGGTTGCAGGAAATGTAAGAATAAGGATGAAGGGATTTTTGTTCAAGGAAAGTTGTTTATGAGATGAGTGAATAGGATATGTATTTTTTTTTTTTTTTTTTTATAAAAGACGTACCCCACACTAGGAATTTCTCCTGTATCGTGGGTGCGTTTACAAACATATAAATACACATACACAAACAGCCAGACCCGGAACAACTATCTGTAGGCCATACAAATATTTGTTCCGTGCGGGAATCGAACCCGCGACACGCAGCGCAGCAGTTAATCGCTCAACCACTGCGCCAACCGTGCCGTCGATCGTACCGTATGATATGGAAATCGACAGGTCCACTTGTTCTGATTGGTTTTTACGGTTTTAGGCGTTCGACTCATAAGTTAAAAGCAATCTCGAATATTTTAAAAATGGTTATACACTAAAGCTGGGTACAGTGATGGCAAGCAACACGGGGTCGAGGTTTTAGTACTTGAATTTCGTCTCATGATCTTTAGTGTTCTTTCACTTAGCTACAGCAATGTCCGTCTAGCTATTGCCTTCATACAGGCCCATTCTAGTTTTCCAAAAGTATGTCCACTTATATTCAAATTCAACTAAACCTTCTTTCCTAAGAAAAGTTCAACTTTATTTTACACAACATTGACGATCGATGATCTTATACAAAGCCGTTTCCAACCGCCTACATCTTGACCTACTTAACGGATCTTTCGATCAAAGCTACGTCTACCTTTATAGGAAAATCTAACTATACTTTTGCTACATCATTGATGATCAATTGTTCCAAAGCTCTGTTACCTGAACTAGCTTCACTGCTTTCTGGCTTATTCAACAAGTTAGCTGCAACATCAACACATGCTGGTATTAGTAGTACATTGCATTGGAGGCACGGCTAGAACTCCAGGTTATCGGGTGCAAAGGTTAGCAAAGTAATGAGAGGTCGACCTCTGCGAATAGAATAGTGATTCTTCTTAAATGGTATAGATTTAGCAGTGTACAATTATAGGACAGTCACGCGCTTGACCTCACCTGATGGTAAGCGATGATGTGGTCGAAGATGGAGCACGCTTGCCTAGAAGTAACCTATTTACTCTTGACTTGAAGACTCCTAGGTTGTAGCTATCAGGAAACACAGACTCCGGCAGGGAATTCCAGTCCTTAGCTGTACGCATTATGAAATTGTTCGAAAGAGTAACTGCGGCCCTCGAACGCATACACATACACATAGAACTTACATTTGAAGGCACACGCGGGTGGGTTACTCAGTAGAGTGAAACTCTTTCCTGCTCTGCGCGGAGCGGGAGTCATTTGATGATTCCCACCCACAAAAAAGGTATAGTGATAATTTTATTAAGTGTGTGGCAGAGAATTAAAAAAAATATATTTAGTATGTTATCAACGACAATCAATTTCCTCGAAAGTTGACAAGTCCAATTGGTCCGGTAATTCCCAGTACATGCAACGATACCCAGATGGTTTTGTACGAAAGTAAAACGGTTCGGGGAAACCCTACTCCTCTGAGTCTTATTACATGCTGACTAATCAACTGTAGCCTGCAACTGCGGGCTACAGTTGCTCTCTAGGTAAATCCGGAATGATAAGTAGTTACTTATAAATCCGGAATGATAAGTAGTTACTTATAAATCCGGAATGATAAGTAGTTACTTATCATTCCGGATTAGGAATTTCCGGGCTCGCGTCAGTTACCCACAGACATACGAGTATCTACTAGTTAGGAAAACCGAAACCGATTATGTACAGACCGCAAAATCTTTGAATTGAAGCTTCAAAGCAGCAGTAACGTTGGCCATTAAGCTATATATAGACTTGTGAAACATGCAAAACAACAATTACTAATTAACTTTCTTATGTTAAGAATATAAGCCCTAATTCGGTTAGTGTGTGTCCTTCTAGGATCTTAGAAGGCCACAAAATCATCAATCGAAATATAAAATTTTTCCGTTACTTGTAATCGATATATAAAATACGTCCGATTGAGTGACTGACAGACAACGTACAGCCGAAACTGCTGGTTGTAGAAAGCTGAAATTTGGCATGTAGGTTCTTTACACTCCGTAGGGTAGCATTAAGAGAGAAGAGAGGATTTCCCGAAGACATGCGCGTACGAAGTTGCGAGCAATAGGTAGTATTATCATAATCTGCTTGTAGTGCCAGTTCCACGGCTGTAACTCAGGCCTTTGTTCATGTTGGTGGTATTTCTTCTTTCTTTTTGAACCTAGGAAATAACGGTTCCACGCGATGCTTTACCTCACCGCTTTGACAGCAGTAGTTATGAAATCAAACACACATAATATTAAACATATACTACAAAACACTCGCGCACACAATCCTTTTAGTTTCGACACGAAACTTCAGTGACCTATGTACTAGCACATAATTCACAAAAACCGAAATAAAAACGTAAATTGAATTCACCAATACATCACGGGAATGTTCACTGCGTTCGGATGCTTGTAACACATGCAAATGGACAGATTACACCACGCTCCAATGTTGCAGAATGTTATTTGCAATGCCAGCAGTTATATGCAATCAATTGTTACAAAAAATATGTTATGTGTTTTGGGTTTTTTTGTTCGATGAAACGAATGGGGATAGACTAATTGCTTATAGCTGGAAATTGTAGGCCAATCCTCGTACTTGAAAACGTTAAAATTCAAGTCAAATTCTTTTTATCTGAGCGACAATCGATGTCAAACATTGAAAAGAAAAGTAAATTAGATGTTTTTTAATAATTTAATTATACACCGTATTGTGTTGTGTTTCCAAGGGATTTATAAGAATGCAAATGTTCTTTAAACTACAAGAATTTTCCTTATTGTAAAAGGGTTACATTCTTTATTATTTTCATATACTTACATTATTATTTCACCTGTGTTACTGACACAGTTGAAATATATTTTTTTGTTCAGCATAGAATACTAATAACATTGGAAGACATACTCGTACATTTATCTGTAAGTTTCCAATGAATAACACATAAGAGTGAACTGGCTTCTTCTGGGTAAGCTCACTCCATCCTCGACTTTGTCTCTGTCACCTGTGACCTAGACTAGACTCAAAAGCAAACCAATCTCAAATAAAAAATATGTTTCTCCAATGTTATAGGCTTTATTCTGTTCCGGCTCGCTTCCACGTGTCTCGGATTTGTTTTCAATCTGTCTAATAATTTATTGATACGACCTTTAAGAATCGACATTATGAATAGGATGTTCAACTCTTGTCTTAGATAAGATCAGGATTTGTTAATTTAATTAGTTATTTAATATGCACAATTTTTTGACAGTGGTATTTTGTATTGGTTTTGGCACGGGTAATGCTAATAGGGTATTTCCCAAGAAGAAAAAAAAAATTTGATCCATCAGTAATAGACTTAGGTAATCTATATTCATCATCATGCCAGCCGAAAGACGTCCATTGCTGGACATAGGCCTCCCCAAGTGTTGCCACAACAACCGGTCCTGTGCGTCTCGCATCCATCGGCTACCCGCGACCCTGCACTAGGTAAACTATACCAGAAAAATATTGGACACGATTTTTTTCCCCAACACGTGATGTCATCAGCCCCCACTCCAGGATTTGTTGGCCTTTACTTTACATATTTAGGTTTGAAAAGAAAAAACATACGTGTACAACCACAGAAATATATGTTTCTTATATCTATGTGTACAACATGAAAACCTCACTAACGAACCAAACATCCTTGAAAATACCCTGTTTTGAGTGCCACCTCTGCCTAACTTCGTGGAAAATAGGCTTGATGTTACTCTACGTAAATATATTGTCAATTCTCGTGAATTAGTCCAAGTTTCCACTGAAACATGGCTCACCTCGACAACAAATGTTTATGTTTGTTTTGTCACACAGTCAAGGTGACCAGACAATACGGTCGATTTGTTTTCTGTCATAACGATGTTATAGACAGGTGGTTTGTTTGTGACCTTGACGCGAATGTTCGGTTGACATATTAGGATAAAACATTAATGGGAGCCACGTGGCTGAATGATAAAAGCTGCCCGGGTCGATCTTCAAGGTTGCCGACTTGCCGTCGATGTCGGTCCGTGGGTGGGTCACCCTTAATCATACCTTCTTCTTCTTATCGTGTGGGTATTAAGGTCTAACAACCTCACACACCCTAGTGTCATAGTTTCTAAACCACCTCAAAGGCTTCTGACATGGATTATTTGACGCCCGCTATTTGGCGGCCGGTACCACCGTCTTATACGTGCCTTCTACTTTTATCAGACAATCAGGTTATTCAAGTCTGATATGTCCTAGCCACACTAGAAACAACTTTACAAAGTATGCTTCCCATGGGAATCGAACCCACGACCACCGGATCACATGGCAAACGCCTAAACCACTCGATCACGGAGGCAGTTAATCATACCGAAATTCCTCTGTCCTTCGGATAGCATGTTAAGCCGTTAGTTCCGGCTCTCATTTTTTGACCAAAGACAGTCGTTAGGGGTAGTCAGAAGCCAAGAAATCTGACACTAGTTGCCAAAGGGTACCGTATTACCAAGTTAATGGGTTGTGGAGGTCATTTAGGCAGTCGCTTTATGTCAAATACTGGTACTCCGCTCACATCTATCAGCAAAAGGCCTCCGTGTTCGAGTGGTTTAGGCATTTGCATTTGCCTTGTGGTCGTGGATTCCATTCCTATGGTAAAGCACACATTGTAAAGTTGTTCTCCAGTTTGGCTAGGATATTGCAGGCTTGAATCACCTGATTGTCTGGTAAGAAAGATGATTCTGTGCGTCGGAAGGCACATATAAGCCGGTGGTCCCATGTCAGAGGCCCTTCAGGCGGTTTAGAAACTCTGACGCTAGGATGTATGGGGTCGTTAAACACGAGAAGAAGAAGACCTCACATCTGGTTTGACTCGAAGCCGACTGTGTTGGAGTTGGGAAAAGGCTAGCCAGATTGATGAAAATAGTATACAAATACCCGTATTCGCGTTCTATATTTGTCACCCTCGTTAATTAATATACCAATCAGTATATGATGCTTTGGGCGTTTGATTGTCTGTAATAATAATTATTTTTCTATGAATCGTTAACTACCCAAGCCCGGTTGTAGACAGAATTCAACCAGAACTAATTGAATTAGGTCTTCATATTCTCCAATTTGAATAAGATTGTCTAATTATTTTATTGCAGTCCCCATCTCATCATTATTTAACTGTTCCACATACTATATCCTTTTCCGTTTTATAATAATTATAGTAACTCAGTTCATCTGTGTTTAAAATGTTCCCATCTGTCTATTTCGCTATATTTTTTTGGCTTCTCTCTGGTTTCGGCCACAAAGCCACCGACGCGACGGGTGCATGAAATGAAGTGGCATTGAACTTTTTTTTTTCAACAAGCGTCCTTCGTTGAGCACTCGCAGAAATGTAGAACAAACTGGCTTGGCACCTGCCTCGCTATATTTAAACGTAAACGGTCCCATCCGTTAATATGGACATGTTGGAACATGACATGAGAAACAAGTTGAGTACGGGACTGACGAGACTGTGTCCATACTTTGTCTTGAACTGTCAAATGAATTTCGAATGCAGTTCTCTCTTCATTGCAGTCTTTAAATGTTTGATAGTTGTGATTAATTAGTCAAAAGTTACCGTGGGAATTTAACCTAACTATGATAAAAATGTGTGCCTAAAAATACTTCCAAATTCATTTGCCCATATTATACAGCCCGCTGATAGAGAGATGGATGGACCGACGGTCGGACGGGCAGAAGAATAAACGGACGGACGGATGGCCGGATGGCTGGATGGACGGATGTATGGACAGCGGAGGCTTAGTAATAGGGTTCCGTTAGTTATCTTTCAGGTACGGAACCCTACACTCGTTTGACCGTGATCAAACTCATGTTTATCAAAATCGAAATACGTGTTAGGTATATTATATCGATAGCGCATGTCGATCCCACACATTCGACCGCTGGTAGAATGTCATATCGCATAGGCTTTGGACTACAAACTAATTTTCTGATTCCGAATAACTTAGCTAAGTCCGAACATCATAAACCATGTCAACATTTTGCATCATACATGCTAACAGGGCATCGTAACTCGTGACCATAATATACATATGGCAGTAAAGCATCCATCTGAGCGAGACTGAATGTGAAAGGTTTAAGAGCGGATGTTTGGAGTACCTTTGGATATGCTTGTGTCCATCAGTTGACTGCGAGTTGACAGATAAGTTAGAAGGGGTAAGGGATCTGAGAGATAAGTTATTTTGTTGTGCACGCATGCATAATACTGTTTCCGCAACTAAGTGCGTAAAGATCATTTTGGAGAAATTCAGTTTTTGATGCAGTATTACTCAGTTTGTTACGCTCTTTCGATCTGTATATTAAAAATTGCGCTACATTGAAACACCTTATTTTTATTACTGCTCAATATTTCAACCTTCAGGTCCTATAATGATTGTGTGATATGATATAACTTTTGTTAGTATTGTAGTACCTACCCAATAATTAATTCATGACTCCATGAGTCAGTTTTAAGTTGATTTGCTGCGCCTTCACAGAGTCATGTACAGTTAACGAAGCTATTTGGTATACAGGCAAAAATATTTCTTTTTTCACTGAACTACCCAATATTTATTTCTAATGTGTGCATGACATACTCACGAGTGTGGTGTACAATAATTGTTTACTCAGCACATTCACATCTGCCTAGCCTTTTCCCAACTATATTGGGGTCGGCTTCCAGTCAAACCGGATTTAGCTGAATACCAGCATTTCACACGGAGCGGCTGCCTACCAGACCTCCAAAACCCAGTAACTGGGTAACACGGTAATTCATGGCAAGACTGGAGTCAGATTAACTGGCTTCTCACTATCCGTATCGACTGCCAAAGATCTACAAATGACAGCCGGGACCAACGGCTTAACGTGCTTTCCGAGGCACGGAGGAAACTCGCTATGTTACTATGGTCACCCATCCACAGACCAACCTTGGCAAGCGTTGCTTAAACTTGAAGATCGACCCGTGCGGCTGTTATTATCTAGCCACGAGCTCCTCAGCACTTTCACAACATTGTTTAAAAGTAGTTGCAAGTTAGCTGCCTGAATACCGAATAGCTTTGTTGACTGTACCTATTAAGTGTAAACAAATAAAGTCCCACCAGCTTGTGGTAAAACCGTTGTTTTAGCTCATTGTAAAAAGTATGATATAGGAGTAAAATCCTCTATAGCGGAAGGGGTCGATATGTACGAGTAGTTTAACTTTAATATGACGATATGCAACTGGCCTAATTAATTTCGTTTAGTTGTTAAATGTAACTTCGTCAGTCATAGTTTGTGCTCATAAATGTATGATATCATTTTTGTGCAGTTAATTACCGGAATTGCTAGTTGAATATGTAACATTTGTATTATTTGAAGCCATTTTTTGAATATTTTGTATTTGGGTCAAGATTAGTGTTTTAATTATAGTAGGGCTAGAGAATAATATTCATTACGGAAACGTAGTCAGCTATATAGTATGGAATTGATAGTTTTGGAATTTATAATGTATATAGTACATCCTCGTTGGTCAAGAAAAAAAGAGATTAATTGCTCCAGGTCTTTCAGAGTGTCTGACTCTTACTGACTACCGACCGTGTTCTTCCGAATGCCCTTTGCGTTCCAGAGCCGCGGTAACTTTATCAAACGAATTCCGTAGCCCTGGTATCTAGTACCTACCTCGCAAATAAGATCCATAAATAACGTGGTAGCGAAACTGATTGTCCATATGTCCATGGCACGGTGACCATAGATGTAAATATCGCTATTCGTGAAGGCCAGTCTATCGAGATCGACCTCATATTTTGTCAGGTGCCGGGCATACTAAATAGAGCATTAATATTAATTATTTAGTAGATCTAGCACGCGCTACCGTGACACGTGGATCATAGATTATGCCAAAGTTTTTGTGGCTTCTAATACAAGATTTGTCAATGTAGACCGTGACTAGGGCTTACCTGTAAATATCATAGAAACCTAATTGTAACGCCTAAATAAAAGCAGAATGTTTTTTTCACTGCAGCAATAGTACGGAAATATGAAAACGTTACATTTAGGTATAAGAGCAAGAGCAGCCCAAATAAACGATAGATGGAGTATGTTAAAGATGGTGAGGGTATGACTACTCCGATGCAAGTGTCAAAGAAGAAGACATGTTGCTTACAAATCAAATAAATTGGTACACGGGCAAGAGAATGATGAGATACGTAGGTTAGCCATTTATTCTGTGCATCAAAAAATAACAAAAGCAGATCAAGTGATAACGAGCAGAAGTAATTAAAACGATTTCGAAATAAGCACAGACGATGTTTCCCGATGCGAAGATGAAAATAACTTTAAAAGGACAAGTACGACGAACAAATATTTGCATTCCAAAACTGCTTTCATTAAGTAATCTTAACTCGCATCCTTTTTAAAACCAATCACACCGATTGAGCAACCACGGAATCTAAACGAGTTATTAAAGCACGTTGACATTCAATTAATTTACAAAAACTCATTAAGACAGGACGCGATTGCGTTGCATAAAACCGCGCACTTCTTTAGCAATTCGTGGAACGTCCTCTTTACGGTCCGTTTGTTATAAAGCGAATAAAGTGACCTTTTATTTGTAATGGTTGTGCTGTTATAAATATTTACCATTTACTATAGTAGCAAACGGGTATGTTATTAGCGTTAAATTGTTTAGAAAGTTAACTTTAATTTTGATTTATGACAGTTCGATCTTATTTGGGGTTACGTCAGTATAAAGATCATTGTTTGCGTCACATTGCCTAGTCGTTTCATTAATTAAACCCTTTTTAAATACTTGACCATGATCAGCTGTTCTGTTCTGTAAAAATGGCAACGTGGAAACTAAGGTGAAGTGAACTTCAGTTCAGTTCACTTCACTTAAATGTTCATGCCATGATTTTGCAGTCTTGCAGTTATGATTCTTACAACAACGAGTACCTTGAAACTGTTCATTTGATTTTTTTTTTTTTTTTTTATTTTTTTTTTTTTATTTTTTTTTTTTTTGGCATTTTATTTCAAATAAACCATTCACAGGCACTTTTGAAACGTCAAGGTCGGTCAGTCAAAAACATGGAAGCTATTTGCACGTTCCAAAGCGTAGATCTCTATGGAGAAGAACGTGCAAGAAACTCCACGGACACTCTTTTAAATCATGTTCTGTTTTACAAAATTCCAAGTTACATATACTTGTTGCTTCTGCATGTGAGGACAATGCAAAGAAAAAAAAAGGGCTTATTATAAGAATTTTAAATATAAAGATTAAAATAAGCCAATGGCAGTTAAGAGATGACCAGTCTCAACCGACGGCGCCTGTTCACGAACATGACGCGTGTATCGGCACCCTTCAGCTCAACAATTTCGAAGGGAACCGAATGATCAAACCCACGCGCCGCCATCAGCGAGACATTTCAGTGAGCATGACATGCTCTCAACCACCATGCTCGTTCAAGTCCAACAAGTAAAACTATAACTACTCACATAAAATGTAAATGGTTTCATGGTACTCACATTTACAAAATTTGAAAAATATGCTTCTACTTTACACAAAACTATGGTTGTCAATGACCAAATAATGAAAAATAAATTAATAAAGAGAACGATTTAAGTTCTTACATCAAAAAGAATAAATAAGTAATTAATATAATAATATAATTTGTATGTATATAAGAATAAATAAACGAAATAATGTAAGAACCTCTAAAAGGAGCGAGCATCTCTTCCAAATATGAAAACATAAAAACCTAAAAAGTGGACCTAAGCAGCTGTGACTGTGGAGCAGGACTCCATCACACTCACACAGTATTCCATCTCTGGTTCGACTGCTGTCGACTAGAACCCCAGAATTGATACGGTCGGTTATTTGAGCTATCGTGGCATCATTCCGTGTTTGGTAGAATCCCATCGCATCGCATCGTATCGAATTTTGGGGTGTGAAATTAGATCCTTTGTATAGACCTAAATCCCTCAACCTAATTTGGAAGCCCGTTGATTGCAATCGTATTTCTACGCTACATATTAGTGTATACGAGTATGTCCTTTATAGGTATATATAGTCTGTAAACTCGGTATTGCTTGTTTGTCTTCAACAAGATGCAATTACCATAATTTTGGAGACTATAAATTTCCCATAATAGTTCCCTGAGTTTCTATAACTCCAGTTACCGCGATTTATTACCGCTAAATCGCTTTGGGCATTCAACAGTATCGAGGTTGTACTAACGGCCCTTATTTACTGTTGACATGTTATTACTAAAATAGGTTTCAATTAGTGCTAAATGCTCGAGGACTTTGGTCACCTCGTTAGGGACAAAGGCATTTATGAAAGATACTTTCGTTACAATGGTTCGCTCAAAATGGTTCTGGAATGTATTAAACATGATTAGTAATGAAAAAATCAGGAAAGCTATTCCCTTCTTAATTCACTGTTAGTTTCAATTTGGGTTATGTATGTATATGACCGTGTCCTTAATCGACTTTAATCACTAGCGAAGATTTTACCCTTTACACACAAATTACCATAAAGAAACGTGTGTAAAAATTACCGCAAGCGACTTTCGTAAACCAAAAACATTTCTGGAATGCATAATTTTTCGGCAATTAATTCCGTGGTTGCTGCATCAAATGCATTTGCATTGGTTCCGTCACAAATCGTGCTGTGCCTGCGTCGTCTTCAGTCGCTGTGAGTTAAGACGCCAATTATGGAGCGATGCTAACGATCTCACTAATTGGTCCCTACGAACCTTTATCTTTATGATCGGTACCATGAACTGATGGTCGTGACAAATCGTGAAACTGTTCCTCTTTGAGTTCAATAGAAGGATTGAGCTATTAAATAACATCCCTTTAATTAATAGCGATCATCTTTGCTTCGGTATTCTATGAAACTTTGAACACTGCAATATCAGCCACCTCTAAAATATTTAGAGACTCCTCCGGTTTACGTCCAACTTTCCAATTTATGCTATCGCCGTCCCAAATAGTGCTCTGTGCTCCCAACTGACCTACTGCTCAGATTTGCGACCTTAGATAATGCTATCTAGCAGCTTTGCAGATTCAGCCATGAGTGTGAACTAGGCCGTCTGGAAACGTTGGCGTATGTTCAATCTTTGTATTACAACAATACGGGCGTGATTGTGTTTCTTCGAAGGATATTAAAGGGAACAAAGGTGAATTGGTGTATTGTTGTTCTTTTAGGTGATAAATAAGGTTAAATGGGTCATTATATCTTGAACATGCAGGGGACATTTAAAAGATGTAGGTATCTTATTCACCAAATCTACTTAATATTCACTTCGGATTCAGTTTTATAGATCTACATCTTCTTCACTTAGCACCAGGACTGCGGTCAAGCCTATTTGATAACCATAAAACGACCAAAAAACTCCCATGGTCGTCGCCCCTAACATAACGGTTCCAATCATTACCATTTTTCACCACACCGGTATTTCGGCGGTAGTAGACGAAGACACAATGACAGATTACACGACCATAAACAAGATAGACCTTTTGTTGGCAACAAAGATGGCTGCCTCCAAAATGGCGGGACGTTACCGATACGAAATTGGCGGTAATTGACGCCTTTGTCGGCGTATAGGGCTACTATCCCGGACTCCCGAGCTTCTTAAAGTGTATTGTCATTTAATGATTCTTTAATTTTCTGAGAAATAGTTGAGACGTGTAATATATTCAAGAAAAAAGTCTAACACCTAGTCTTTTCTTTGCCTTGTACGTTTTTTTGTTGCATCAAGTATGTTCAATAGGCAGAGTTATCGAATTGGCCATGAATTATTGCGTTGCCCCGCGCCTTGCTATGTTAATACTTTATATTTAGTACTAGCTTCTGCCAGCGGTGTATCCCGCGGGAATTTCGGTATATTCGAAAATAAAAAAGTTGCCAATATCCTTTTCCAAGGTCTAATCTACTTCTGTACAAAATTTCATCAAAATCGGTTTAGAGGTTAAGACGTGGAAGTGTAACAAACACAGAGTTACTTTCGCATTAATTAGATATATTAGTAGGGATTTACGAGTAGATAAAGGAATGAGAGTTAATTTGATAGAAAGGGAGGTTTTCATGCATATACTCGTAAATTGAGACAGTCTAGGCATTTTGTCCATGGTTCAGTGTAAGGGCAAAGTAGTCAAATGAAATTTTACATTGTGTTTTCATTTAAATTCAGTGTTGTTTTGGCTTGTATACTTTTGTGACATTAGTCACATTCAAAAATATACACCATGCTTAGGTACTATTTGTAAATGACTCTTTGACTTGTTGATGTTGATTGTGATATAGTCATCGCTCATCGGCTAATCTATCTACATACATCTACAGTAATAAGTATTATAAAGAGGAAAGATTTGTATTTTTGTATGTTTGTAACGAAAAATCTTAAAGACTACGGGCTCAATTTTAACCATTTTTTCACTAATAGAAAGCTAAATTATTAAGAAGCAACATAAGCTATAATTAATTTTTTGAAAAAAATAGAAATCGCTACGAAAATTAGTAGTACTCTTTATTTTTATATTTGCTAGTAGCGGCCTAACTACGAGTATATGTCACGATATGACACTATAAATATTATTTCTAATACCTACATATAAAATTAACAAGCATTTATAATTGTAGTCGTAAAACTGTCTGTCGAAATATCTATTAAAAAGGAGTCATTTGGTGTCCTTCTGTTGTAAAGCGCCGACAATTATTATAATGGCCGTTTTTACAATTTAATTTGTTTAAATTAACTCAATATGTCTGCCAAATGAAATGTTTTTTGTCGCATAGACAGTGTTAAAGTTTTTTTTTGTATCTTAACGATAGACAAGTTCTTGGGTGGTCTTTGGCTATGGAACTATGGTCAAAAAGTATTTATTTGTTACCTAATTGATATCATTTTTTTTTGAGGAATGGGTTTTCTCTTGAACTCGATCACGCCTGATGGAAAGCGATGGATGAGATATAAGATGGAACGAGCGATGACTTACAAATGGTTACGTCACTATTGGGATATGTAATGGTAATCAACATAACTGAGCATTTTTTAAATAAAATGTAGTTCACTACCTTGAGTCATAAATTCATAATACAAGGTAATAATAGTTGCATCTGCTAAATTTGAGTATTTACGAGTTTATATTGTATAGCCCAAAAACTACCCATTATAATATTCATCATCTGCCTAGCCTTTTCCCAACTATATTGGGGTCGGCTTAAAGTCAAACCGGATTCAGCTGAATACCAGTATTTTACGTGAAGCGGCCGCCTACCAGACCTCCACAACCCATTAAATGGGTAACAACACGGTATTTCTTGGCAAGACTGGAGTCAGATTTAATGGCTTCTGACAATCCGTAACGACTGCCAAAGTTCTACAAATGACAGCCGGGACCAACAGCTTAACGTGCTTTCCGAGGCACGGAGGAAACTCGGTATGTTCAGATGGTCACCCATCCACAGACCAACCTTGGCAAGCGTTGCTTAACCTTGAAGATCGACCTGTGCAGCTGTTATTCTTTAGCCCCGAGCTCCTCCCGACCCACGTCGTCACCCATTATAATATTGAGGCTACATTAATAGCCTCAATTTTCTGTCTTAACGGACGAATTCCTTGACAATTCCAAAGTGGTTAGGAAATGTTTTGTTTTTGTGTTTATATTCTTCACCAGAGAAAAAAAACCTTTAGTTCAAGTTCATTCAACCGTGAAAATACGATTAGACCTCACGCAAGGTTATTACGAAACGGGAATTTACGTTTTTTAAGTTTTGTAGCAAAAACTTAACTCTTACATCACTATAAAGACGCTCAGCAAGAATACTAAAGTTAACAAGAATCGAGTTACTGATAAAAACTTGGTATATTTAGCTGAGCTTAAACTCAGAACTTTGTTTGAAGAAGTTTTCCATTATTCTGAGGCTTAAATATAGACTATAGTAACTGTCTAGAGTTAACAGTGCAATTCAATGATTAGTATTATTTATAGTATTATCCACCGACCAAATTCGCCCTCTGGCTCGTCAGTCTTTTATTATGCCAATAGGGAACATGCAACATTTCCATTTTTAAACCGACAGTTTAAATTTTCCCGCGAAAACGGACGATGACGTCACTCCTGTCTGCCACATTTCAAGAAGTGTCCTAACTCCAAGACATAAGGTTGCCTTTTCGTTTCCATAACAGCAGTGACGTCACACTTCAAAACAGCAATCATCAATTAAATTGTTGAATTAAAGTAACGTGAAATGGAATGCCATTTCAACGTTACTTTAATTCATTATTTTTGTTAAAAATTGATATTAACTAAAATAAAAACGTTGCAATGGCCTTCATTTTATACTTTATTATCATTTTACTAACAACATTCTCATAAACTCTGTATTTCCATCATCTCTATGTGTCCCACTCACAGATATAGATAGACAGTCTATCTATATCTGTGGTCCCACTCGTCTGCGCCATCCCCGTCCGGGTTTTACCCGCGATGGCACAATGTCAGCTGACCATCTCGCCAGCGGACGACCAAGATTAATTCTTCCAGTTCTTGTCAAGGTACTTTTCATTACTGCGTCATGCCAGGTGACATGACAGCAGATTTTCAATATCGAAGACCTTAGTAGGTCTTCTGAAACTGAAAACATAGATTAGTAAATTTATATGGGTTCAATATTAATTTTGTAAGCAACCAGAAGATACTATTCTATAATAATATATTATTCCACCTGGCACTTGAGAAATTTAATGTCTCTTGATTTTTGTCCTATTAAGGGGCCAAAAATCGAATAAGTCTCTGTAATTTGCAGATATCCACATGAAAGAATTTCGTGACTTACCTCAAATAGACCCAAATAGACCGCCAGATTGTTAGCCACCAAAAAAAAAAAACAAATAAAAAACATGCACTGGCGGTTCAATTAATCAAGCCAGTTCATAACAGTTAGCTGGACATACGACCAATATTCGCTCAACTGGGACTGCAATCTTCCATCCTTCCGCATGATAGGCCTATTCAATTAGCTGGTCTATATTGGTCCGTTTAGTAATTATTATCAATTAATATCGTTAATTGTCGTAAAGAGTCATCGCCATCATTGATCCGTACAATTGAAAGAGCCGCGGGCAGTTTTGATCATATTTACACGGTGCTATTTTTAATCTGTGTAAAGTAATCCTTAGATCAATGTCCTATGAAGATTAATTAATTGGCCGAGTCGTTATTAATCTATTTTTGTGTTATTTTATTTCTCATTAGATTGACTTCCGCGTTATTATTGTTTTTACTCTTGAGATAAGTAGAAGAATTATCGTTATAATCCTTGTTTATTTTTGGTCTACTGGTATGATAACCTATCAAGTCGCCAAACGTGAAACAGGTAGACCAAAATACTTAACACGGAATTTTAAGACTCTTCTCTCTTCGCCATATGAAACTAGAATAAACATTGACATAATTATTATATTTACTTGTAGGATTCTCTAGTCCCCTATTGTCTAATTTAATTTAAAAATAAAACTAAATAGGAACTAACCTGACTGCTCCCTCACATTTTTGCAGTAGCCCTACTTTCCACGAAGCCCAAACAAATGAAACAGAATGCACTAATTGCTTCAATTCTAAATACTAGCTTAAATAGCAATTGAGGGACACTATTCGTCGCTAAACGTAGCTACACGCGTGCAGCATGCCACTACTTGCGCCATGGTACTTATGTACAGCTGTCATCGTCGAATTCAATACTGGCGTGTTCTGTGATTACATACATAGTACTTATGTCACGCTATTAGGCCGTAACAGTTCTTTATTGTGCTATAGTCTGGTCATTGTTTGATGATACTCTACCTTTCATCATATGTAATAGTGTACCTATCGTTAGCGTGATGGGCACTGAGAATTTGAATGAACATGAAGAGCTACGCTTTATCATAAAACATATTTGTTTGATGATAATCTACCTTTTATTCTGTGTAATACTTACTGTACATATCGTAAGCGAGATGGACACTGAGGATTTAAATGAATATGGTGAGCTACTCTTTGTCATTCATCAATATATATACATTTCTTCCGTTACTGACTGATTAAGTGATTGGCAGTAGTAGGTTCCTTGGGGAGTGTAGGGGAGCACTAAGAGAGGATTTCCAGAAATTCCCCCGGAAACGGGAAAAACGGGATATGCGCGTACGAAGTCAACAGAAACATAATTATGTATGTATCAACAAACTAGTTCGCAAAAATGTAGGTAGCTTATAAACGTCTCCAGGTTTCAGCAATTTACGCGTGAAAGCGTAAAAAACAAGCGACTCAATTTCGCCTTTATAAAATTAGTAAGCACTAGTTGACTGGCGCAACTTCGTCTACTCTGCTCCTATTGGTCTTAGTAGTTCCTGAGATTAGCGCGTTCAAGTAAACACACAAACAAACAAACTCTTCAGCTTTATATATTAGTATAGATAAATATTGGAATGACCGACTAACCAACATCTGTTTTACGCTCCAGTCTGAAACTGACTTTGGTACTGCCCTAATCATCATCACAAATTGTGTATTAGTGCGTATAATCATAAAATAATCCTACAGTACTATGTACTACTTATAGTAAGTACTCAGAATACTACTGGACTCCCTTACGAAGTTATGTTATCAACATATCACTCGGAAGCATCCGCTGCTGTACTGTACATGAGCTTAACGACTGATGCGATTATCGGCACCGGGGATTTGTAGCATTGTAGGTATACGTATAATCGGCACTTGGTCGTTGATTCCATTAGTAATGACTGTGTGTTGTGGAGTAAACCAATCGGATTCTGTTTTTCTTCTATCAAGATTTTTGAAAAAGAATTGGCTTGACTGGGGCCTCCGGACTAATCATTTAATCCGGAGCCCCTAGTCAAGGCAATTCTTCTTTATCAACGATGAAGATTGTCAGAAGTCTAGAATATTTGAAATTAATATTTTGTTACGGTACGCGCCAGATAAGTAAGTGTACATTAACACATATTACGTTCTATAGTAATGAAAAACGTTCATAATTTATTGTTGGGGTATCTACAAAGGGATATTAGGGAAAGGTAACTTATTGCAATTTTATCTGGAACTTACCTAAGCGCGTGACAATCTCTTATATTTAAAACGTCATCGCCTGACAGTGTGCTATCTAATGATTTAGATCTAGATATTTCGTTTCAGTATGTCAATGGTCAAAATTTTAAACAACCGTCATTGCTGATAGAATATCATTTTATCTGTTTGTCGGAATGCAGAAATTAGTTTAAGCATAATCTCGTATCCATTCCTGGCTGATATAATTATACACATCGTACCCTTAATAAAGAACGAAAGAACTAACTAAAACATCTTCAACAAAACAAGACCACATCATTCGAGTAAACACTACATCAGAAAAAAGAACTAGCACTTATGGTACAATGCCAATATTCTGTCAACTAGTACTCCAATAAGCAATAGATAAATCCAGGCTCCCACTGCAGCATTAAAACTATTGTCATGAATAAATAATACTCACAGTGCAATGTCCGATGGTAATGTGCTGTTTATTCTGCGGTTTTAATAAAATTTACCGCAGACGTATGTTCGTGTCGATAATGGTCGTCATAGAATGCTTTCACATAGAGAGGACTAATTGTAGTGTGAGTGTCTATGCATGGCTATTTAATTATTTTTTTTCTAGTGCAGGGTGCCGCTGTAAAACGTGTGTATTGGAGATAGGTTTTGTGTAGATAGTCTGCTACTATCATGTTCTTTACGCTTTAGTTAGCTGCAAAAACTGATTAGTTTACAACTTTGGTTTAACGCCAGATTTACGAGTGTTATCACAGTACCTACGGCTGTCTATTCCATTCAGTGAAATGGTTTTTACATTAGATTTTAAGTAATAAAGAGTATACGACTTCTACCTGTAGGCGATTGCTGATGTTCGTACTGCGAGGTGTACAATATTTACTCTCAGTAATATACGGATGCTTTAGGTACCTACAAAAAAAAACTAGATGATCAGAGCAAAATAGTAAATACTACTGATGGTCCTTGTAAAAAAATCGAAAGTAATTGAGAAGATTCTGAAACAAATCCCAAATAGAAATTGCTGAAGCAGGTAACGTGAACACAGAAACTAACAGGATATAAGACAGAACACAACAGCTTATAAAACAAAAATCCAACTAATATATCTTCAACAAACACTAAAATACCAACAGTGTTCATTGTATGAAGCTGTAATTTCTTAGCCAAGTAACAAGTTTATCGCGATAACACAAGTTTCAGACTTATTATTTCATCAAAGTTGAGCGTTGTTTATCATGATAATGCAGGTGAGAAGTTGCTCCGAACTTGGAACAGGTGCTGCAAATCGCAGTAATGCAATAGCGAACTAAGAAGTAATCCATTTTACTTTGTTGATTGTTGGCGTGCGCTCGGAAACGTTCGATAAAAGTGTTGAGTGTAAGTCAGGTGGTCTTATTGAGATCGATGATTTTTTGTGTGTTTTTGACACGGTTACCGTGGAGAATAGAGGTGTCACTTGCTGGGGAGTTTTTTGCGTGTCACTTCTTAAACATTAGGAAGTCGTGAGGGGCGGGCTTGCTGGGGAGTTTGTAGGGCCACTTCTTCTTCCCAGTTTATATTAGGAAGAGGTGCGGGTGTATAGTGTTGGATAGCTCATTTGTCGAGGAAGGCTATAGCCTATATAACATCACGCTAAGAGCGTATTCCTCGTAGCGTGATGTTATAAAGCCTATTGCTTGGTCAGCTAGTAAAATATACTTGTGGTGTATTAAGGTGCTGCATACCGCAGTAATGCAATAGTGAACTAAGAAGTACCTAATCCATTTTATTTTGTTGATCTTTGGCGTGCACTCGGAAATGCTCGAAGTATGCGCTGAGAGTGATATGTGATGATGTATGGATTTATGGAGATCGACGATTATAGTGCGATTTCGACGCGGTTAAAATCAACTTGGTTTTGTAAACACCATTGAGAGAATTTGGATGACGATTATAGAGTTTAATAAATGAACAATACTAGAATATATTCAGTAACTTTCTCTTCAGACAGTTCAAATCAATCACCTATCAGCCCTGCAATTAAATAAATTATATGTATAGGTAGAGGTGGTGTCACTAGCCCGACAACAATCTACCAATAAATCCTTTGATTTCTATCGAAATGGGCTTCAAACCTCACCACATCATACTTCGACACCTGTCATTAAAATCCCTGACTACCCACATCTATAGGATAATTTCAATGAATAAATCAATAGTGTCGTGCCGAAAGCAGGTTTTCCCTAGGGGCAATAAACTGGTTTTACGTATGCGGTACAATCTGTGTTATTGCTACGTTAAATGTTGTATTGTTTGGAAAATATAGGATTGTTTTCATCTGATGTGGGTGGGTGTTTATGTGGGAAGGTTGAATGTTATAGGGTTCTATGAAAACGCAATCTTCTGCTTCTTTCTGATAGCTTCTCTGTTTATTTTTCATTTCCGTCATTATCATCACCCAATAAAAGAGTACCTTCCAGATATTTCACTGTACTTGAAAATATCATACTGAACGTAAAATTTTTTGTTACCTCAATGCTTCACAAAATGAGAATCACGTCTGAACGGCCAGTCGTGATTATTTGGAAAAAATATATGTTAACTATTTTTTTAATAATTTGAAATATTACAATTTTGAGTTTTATTCATTCAACATAGTGTAATTAATTTATAAAGTTATGTGTAACACGGACACAAAAACGACAATCAGACAAAAACCGCCTGGCGTATTTTAATGGAATTTACACTATCTCAAAGACAATTTAACTATCTACATTTTGATACGGCAATTTTTTTTAATTCTTCTGAATAATGTGAGTACTAAAAACTACTGAATTTTGGGTCGCGCGGTTTTTAAACGAGTGCGCGTTTTGTTCCTTCAAGGTCGCTGGTGTATGACGTCGCCTTAAGTCACTCAAAATTTTGATGTCCGAAAATAATATCGCAAAATTCTAAATACTCTAAAGATCGAAGGTGGTAACTATTATTATAGATGATGTAGAATTTAAGATCAATGACACGTCTTGAGTGCTAAATTTTTTTACTAGATCCGCTGAGGAGTGGATTTGGATTCATGACGCATCGTATGGCCACAGATGCAAGCATCTGTTATGCTCACTGGATTGATGCTCTAGAATATTTTTAATAATATTGTTATAGTCATCCCTAATTCGTCTCATAAATAAGTTCTTCTGAGTGGTTATAGTTCTCTAAGCAGGTCTTTGAACTCCTTTTCTAAATTCGGTCTTCTAAGCAGTTACCTTACCTCAACCCTGGTGTTGTGGGTGTCCGTGTCTATTGCTGGCGGTAAACACTCTCTTTTTTTTTAAACACTAACTTTTGCCCACAGTTTCGCTCGCGATAACGTCATCTATAACAGTCTCCAGGGTTTAATTTATCTTTGTCTGTATTTTTCATAATCGGTTCGATGATGTAGGCGTAAATGTGGAACAAACAAACTCTTTTTCGATTGTATATGCAGTGCAAAGAGGCATCGTAAAAGCAGCTCCATCATAATGTCACATCTTATCAACCCGTAAGCATTCATTCGGTACATAGATACTAAACACGGGTCTCCCTCGGAAGACGCCCCTTTACGATGACAATGTAAGGCCATAGTGGGATAATTGCTGTAATCAGACTTGGCGGACATATTGGTTAATGTACTACGATAGCTACGACCTGGGGGATTAAAGTCAGGACTGAATAGGTTACTTCTAGGCAAGCGTACTCTATTGTCGACTTCGATCGCTTTCCATCACGTGTGATTGTTGACAACCTCGAGCACTTATAGACTCGCATTTGTCAACTTTTATCTGTAATACTAATAAATTCGGTTAAATGTAATGTTCTGGAACAATAATACTTCTATAGTAGTAAAAGTATTATGGTTACAGAACATTACATTTAACCTCGTAGTATTTAAATCCATTTTAGCTGGCAAAATTCTTCGCCAATCCGAAATCTGTATTAAATTTCTTGCAAGGTTTGCCCAGAAAATACTAGACGATGTAATCTTAATACGTACTTATTTGTTGTGATAAGAAAAAGAATTAAAGGAATCTTGGAAGAGTAATCTTTTCGTCTAACGTGAATATTCATGCCCGACATAATCAAGTCCACTCTTCTTGGCTTCAGCAAAGCCATCTCATTTGGCTTAAATTAACATAAGCTGTATAAAATCAATGTTTGTAATAGGATCCGTCAAAGGAAAAGCTTCTGATGATGTGGAGTATATTTCTTAAATGATGGTCTTAAGGAAACTGCAAATTGTTAGTTTGTATTTGTAGTTCCTGGCTTACTCAGACCGCCGTCCTTTAATACCGTCTTTTAATAAGATTCGTTGATGGAATCCGTAAATGTTAAATGTATGTCACTTCTCTTCCAGATGTAGTTTAAACGGATCTTAGCATCTTTGTGCTCCTTTTTATCTCGGGGACACAGCTGCCAACATTGCAGATTTGGGAGGTCAGGTACATATATAGAGGTTGACTATGTTAATGCCAATAATATTGCTGGTGACATTTTCTTGCTTTTCGGCTCGATCAATTATCATCACTTTAGTTTTCGCTCTGTTCACTGCGTCCGTCTTCACTAGCCTTATGAAGTAATCAACCTGTGTATTGAAGAATTTATGAATTTTTACAAGAAAAACTTACCTTCTCTAAATCCAAAGGATAGTCGGCAAATTCAGGACTATTCCCATAAACACAACATTTAGCCAGGGCCTCGTAATTGCAGTATGATGTTACTATTTGTTCACAGGTGGCCCTCTGCTCTTCCCCAGGAAGCTATTACTCCTTAGTTCCCTTTGCGATACCCTTGGGGAGACACGGGCCGACCATCACTGAATTGATGGCCTTATTGCAGGCAACGGTCAACATTAAATATACATTAATTTATTAGGAAGACTGCGTAATTTTTCCTTTGTTTTTGTTTGTGGTTCTCACGTTTTCATTTAAAGGCATACTTAGCAAGATGCTGTAGATAAATTGTTGGACGTTATATCATGTTATGAGTTTAAGTTCATTGTCATAAGGCTGAGAATTCTTATTCTTATAACAATCATATATTGTGTTATCAAGTCAAGATGTTTTAATTTTAACAGTAACTTCAATGACGCCATTAAGAACATCAAAGTTAAAGTTATGTTGTTATCATTCTATAAGCTTCTCATTGCGTAGGCTTAAATGAGCAAATATTTAATTTTATGACGTCAAATACTTACAAGGCCACTGCTAAACTTATTTGTCTAGGGACCGAATGTATGTTAATGTTATTTATCCATGTAATACTACCGTTAACACAGTCATATGCAAGGCTACGATTACAAACAATTTAAAAATGTTTCTTCAATCTACACTCATATTTACATTTCCCACATTTCGGTATCACTTGTTCTGTCCATTCGATTATGTCATACATTGGACTCAACATGGGAACTCACGTCAATGGCAGAGGAACAATGGGCATGACCTTCACTATAGGACAATTAAAACTGTCCATTTGAGCCATTGGCTGCACGTGACAGATCGACAGCACCATGACTCATGGAATCATAGGCTTTTGTGAAATTATAAGCATTGCTTTCATGTTTTATTTCCTTTTCCGGCTCATAATAAAATATGTGTTTTTGACTGTTTTCGGTGCTTAAGTTAAATCTCATATGGCCTCTTTAGTCAATTTGAGGATTATTCGATGTTCATATTGGCATTACGTATTCAATTTTTTTTTTGCTGGGTTATCCTTAGTAGATCTGTTCATTTGGAAAATCAAGGGTTTTAGTTATCTTACTTTCCAAATGTACTAGTACTATTGAATGCCACCAGTCAAAAGACATTTTATAGCCTCCAGGGCTACTGTGACGTCTTATAGCATCATGATTCCAGTGTGAGAGAGAGAGAGACGGATATTGACTCCTCGTATGGCCTCTGGTCTAGGTAGTAAAATTTTGACTCAGTTTTTCCCACTTTGGGAATTACCGGTATGACGTGTACTTCAACTCTGTCTACCAAAGATACGAGTAATACCGATGTCAAACCAACACATATGCTTCTATTTTTGGCGCTGTTTTAATTTGGTCAGGAAGTGAACGTTTTCGCTTGACATTGATTTTAAAGGTTAAGACTTTGGAAATGAGAATAATACTTATAGTTCAAAGGAGGATCATATATGCTCATTTTATTGTTATCCTTGTTTTTGTTATAAATGCAATAAGTTTAGCATAGAAGTCTGAGAATAAAAATATTTATTTGAAACACTTATATGACAATTTTGCCATTCTAAATAATTTAATAGCTGGCTTACTTGAAAATTCCAATGTCAAAACTAAAATAAATTCTGAAACAGAGGACATTTTGGAAGGACATTCTTTATTAAAATATTACTTATAAGTTCTAGTATTCAACCTTGCTTAAATATTGCCAACACCTGCCAAGTAAATGCTTCAATATTTCTCAAATATGTTTAAGTGGTTTTAAAGTTATATTCGCTGTACCGTGCAAAGTGTTACAAAGCGTTGCGTTAGTAATTCAATGGTTGGGTGACTAATTGCTTAATTGACTATTTCTTTATATCATACCCCACATTGAGTTTTAATTTAATAGTGCCACCAGGTTTACTAACTGTGTTCGAATATTCCGATTTGAATAAGATATGGATCAATGATATTACCCTGTGGGACCCCTGAAGTCTCAGTATGATTCTCGAAATTTCTTCTTTGTCTATTATCTTACCTAAATCTATTAACACACGATTTTAATAATAAGATAGGTACCAATAGTAGAACTGACCAACTTTCACAATGAGGTCAGTACGTAATCGTGATGAACTAAACTGGTTATAGTTTTAGAGTTGCCAAAAACTAAAGTTATTCTCTTTTTTTTTGCCTTATTTTGCAAAATTTCAGGATAGCCTAGCTTATTTGGCGTACACCCAAATTTTTTAATACATTAGTCCCGTTTATTATATTCAACACATGGCTGCACTACTGTCTAATTTTTAAAAACCATATTAATAACCTTTTCATTGACCAAAAGTTAACGGTAAAAGAAGAACTAAAAAGTAATCTATTGAGACCTGATTGTGCTTATTGAATTATTCAGTCAATAACCGTTAAGGCTTTGTTTGGCGAAGTTTTCGACGTCCATTTTGTTGTTCGTATATTTCTGCTCTACTTATTAGAGTAGAAACGTGGTTAATATGCCAGCGGGTGGTTGAAACCTGTCATAACTTATGCATTGTTGCAATCTGTGGAGTGAAACATGGGTTACATTTGACTCATGCCTTTGTTCGTGAGGTTATGTGCAGGTGAAATTTTTTGTTGCGTAAAATGAAAAATAAGCGCTTTAAATTTTGTTTAAAATATCTTTCCGTCACCTTCCGCATCATGCTTCTCGATCCCAATTAATTTGCCGTCTTCTTCCATACATTTTCTTTCACCGTCCCCACAATAATGTCACCACTCAGTTCAAACCATACCACCCTTCATACAATTTATTCCTTGTTTCTTTGATTTTCCTCTGTAAGTCAAAACTTTTTTGTTTATCTTCTCGAGTATACACACACACACCCACCCACTCATGCACTCACTATAAAACTATGTGTTTTGTAGTGAGTGTTTACAAATCACAACAAGTTCCCCATAAATATACGTTCTTATTCGCAACAACCGCCTTGATTTTTCAATACAGTTTGAAATCTCTGTACCAAACAACTCTGCTTTCGCTCCAAAAGACATTCTCATAAAAACACAGACATTACGCGTTTCCACCCCGCTTCCGTACAAATATCTTGAGATCAGTAACGGTCCTTTCAAAAAACGTATAAACAAGGATTGAAGGAGCACCTTCATTGTCCGAGCTCGTAATATCGTTGGTCTTTTGAGGGAAGGGAAGCGCTTTGTCCTCCCACTAATTAAACCCTCTCGGCTTGTCGCGACGCGGCGACGAACTTGCCGAGATGCGCTAAAGGGTTGGGCAGACGGGCTACACATATACTTGCGGGCTACTTGATACAGAAAAGTATAAAAACCTATAGCGGAGCTACGACGATCCGCTAAAGAGCTTTATTAGCTTCGTTACATTACGTTCAGGTGGTCATAACCACTTGCCACCAGATATGCTGCCTGCCTGTTTTTCATTCTGTGGCATAATAAACTATCTGAATCTCGACAAATTTTTGATAAAAAGTAATGTTTCTTCGAGAATTCTTTCTTTAAGATTTTCTTTTTCTCACTAATTAGGCCGGGCTTGAGATTTCGTAGTATCCAATTAAATGAGTATTATACAATGAGTACCTTATCTTATGATAAATTATGCTGAAATTAAGTTTCTCAGTGTCTATAAACATACGGTTTGACTGGAAGCCGACCCCAATATATTTAGGAAAGGGCTAGACAGATGATGATGAGTGACTATTAACATTACAACTTTAACTTAAAGTTATTGGGTCTGATTGAGAAGCAAAACAAGTGTGCCAAATGAACACTTGTTTGTTTGCTCTTTGAATGAAATGAAAAGAATGAATGTTCGTTTTGGTAATATTTATGTCATGATCGTCAATTGTTAATCTGCGATATGTCACTTGGTAATACAAACGAGAGATTAGCGATTACACATTTCATAATTGATTTCAGACTTTATATTAAAGCTATAAGGTTTACTTTTCAGTGCATATGATTAATTAGTTTAGAACCTTAGCGGATATAAAACATTTAATGGGCTTCACTTATTAGGTAACGTAATTTACATTAAAACAAAACTAGTTTACGGATTATTTCGCGGTCTTTGACTTTATTAATTACCGTCATTTCATGGTAAACCGCAAAAAGTTATTAAGTTACTACTTCTTGAGTGACTGAAACAATGTCAATGAAATTGACTCATGAAGTCATGACCCTTTTCTGATTCCTTGAAATCTCTAAACAATAACATTAGTAATTGAAAATTGACTAAATAATTGCAGTTATGATGAGGTTAACCGCAGATTTGTGTGGCGCAATTTGAAAATAATAATGTACATTTTCGTACTAAATTTGTGTTAATTTGAAAACATGATACTTTGCACTACAATTGGATTAATTTATTTACTGGATTTACAAATTCAAAGAATAAATAATGAGTACTGCATTTAATTGGAGCAATATTAATTAATCCGTTAACAAATGTGAAGTTGCAAACTACCTACTGTTATTCTTCGAACTTATTTTTAAGGTAAATCTGCCTCAGAGGCGGTAGCGGAGGAGTGTCTACAGAAGGCAACATAAATAGAAATGAAAAAAAAAAAGACATTGCGGGACACCTTAACTCAGCAGTTTACTTTTAGTTGAGTTAACTTTTCTGCCAGAAAAGTGAGCAAAGCAGGCCACTTTAAGTGGCCATCCTGTTGCCGGTCTACACCACACTAACTCTTCCCTCTGGCTATGTTCCAAAACAACTGACGCTTGTTTCAACGCTATCTACAGGGTTTTAGATGTATTATTTACTCTAGTTATTACATTGAAGATGAATTTACTACTGATGGTTTGTTAAAAATGTGGAGTTTTTATTTTATTTTATGATAGTTCAGTAACCTTGGCTGGGATATGAGGGAAATGAATGAGTACTTTTCACGTCTGAGTTGCTTCCGGAAAGAAGTGAATGAAAAGTTTCATTCATTAGTTTTACAGAGTAGGAGCATTTTTGAATCTTTTGTTGGTCAGTTAATGACAGGAAAAATTAAAAGTAGGTATGGGTTTGAGCAAAGGTCGACCTCATGTTTTTCCACCTCACTTTGTCACCGGCAGCCAATCTGTCAGGAATTACTTCAAATTGTCACGTCAGTGTTTTTAGGCCTGCCTCAGTTACGACGTCCGTCTTTAGACATACCAAACAGGTCACGATCCTGGCCAATCCGTCCTCGTAACCAACCAAATCCGTACACACGTTTTATTTTCTCTGCTATTTTCCTGCAGATTATCTTTTACTATATGTTTTTTAAATGAAATGGTGTTTAACAAATTGGATCAGCAGAAACCCTATTTAGTAATACCGGATTTAAATATTACAATGCTATAATCTGATACGAATAAACTGTAATAAAGTTAAATGGAACATAGATGTCTATCATATCGATATCTATAACTCTACACAATATTGAACAATTCTATAAGAGCCATTATAATAAGGACAAAGTTTAATAAAATGAGAGGCCTTTTGTCCGCAGTCTTATTACAAACGATACTGCCTTCTTAGGAAACTAATCCTTTTAACTATGGGCATTATGTTAATAACGTAACGTATAACTCTATAAGATAACAGAACCGCTCCATCAAAATGTGTAAAATAGTTTTTAATGAGACGCTAATACTTAAATGTAGTGATTTGACTTTTAAATTAATATATGACATCATTGAAATATTACCCATAATAGATTTTGTAGATAAGGATATGATAGGATCTTAAATCCATATTCATTTAAATAAATTTTGTCTTAAATTAGAAATATTCGATTCTAACACAGGTCAAGTACACATCACAGGCACTGACGACGAGTATATGAATTATTTTTGTTTGAACGCAAAAAATCGTGCAACTGGCTGCGTAGACGTACACAATAGGCGCCAGTGGTTACTCACACATAAAACCACGGCACGCCATTGGTGGAAATATGTAAACACGTACTATTTGTAAGGTCTCTTACACACTAGCGATGCGCCTGAGTCACACTTTGCTGTATGAAATTGCGGATTAAGTAAACGAAGTGCAAATGAAAATTTTGTACGGTTTTAAAACATACATAGAACATGTTATAACTAACGCTTATAGCATAGCAAATTACAAAAATTGTCGAAATACCTTCGCAAGCGAAGCTAAAGAAGATTTGATCAAAGAAATCTTATACCCGGAACCACAACAATATCAAGTCACGTGACCAAACAGCAAATGTGAACGATCTCTTAAAAAGTATTCAAGATTCGACCTTGTGAGGCAAACGTGAGTAACGCCGGTCGTCAAACCGCCGACCGAATATTTTCTAAACGTTTTTAGAGCTTCGTGTAATCGTGTCATTGATACTTCGCTATAAATATCTGGCATTGCTACTAAATCTATTTAACTGAAATATCGTGGTTGTGAAGCTGGTATTCAGCTAAATCCGGTTTCACTGGAAGACGACCCCAATATAGTTGGGAAAAGGCTATACAGATGATGATGATCGTGATTCTGAAGCTGTAGAAGACAAACTGTCTCGTTCTGTCTCTACTGGTCTAGATAATGTGGTAATCAATGGAAATGTAAGAGAGGGTGCGGCTGTAGTTCCTCATCTACGTATTACTACTGCCGCACGTGCTGACCGTCAAGGTTGAGCAACGCTTGCAGCAGTCGGTGCGCGGATACAGTACCCCGAATGCTCGGAACAAACCGTCTAAATAAATAATTTGTTATTTCGTTTATCCAAGGGTTGAATTAGAATAGCTTATAAGGTAGTTGTCAGTCAACAGTCAGCAAGGTGCTCTTTTTAAATATCGCTACAGCTGCAGGATACTCAAAACTATGTTTCTAACTACAACTTTTCGTGGTACGTATGGAGGAGCTATTTGGAAAGCTATCGTCCACAGCAGCAGTAGTATTGCAGTTTTGCTAGACATAGGTCTCCCCGAGAGAAACCTATAAATTTAGATTCTCATCAAATCTCATCTACCACAAAGAGAGAGCTCAAAAGTCAGTATATAATTTTCTCAATGCTGGGACGTAGAACAACATACAAAAATGTGACCATGCATACATTGTGGCAGCTCCGGTAAGTTACAATAGGTATTTATGTTGGAGAATATGAAAAACGCTTTACTGAAAACCAAACATTAATTCATCAACTAAACACAAAGTTGGTAAAAGTCAGTAACTTATTTATCAATGGACGTTTGATACAGTTGGCCATGTAAAAGTAAGGTAACATTTATAATTATATGTTTCATTCAGTTGAACATTTGTTTTGTACAGATTTAATGGAGCCATGTTTCCTTATTGATGTAAAGTGATATGAAACATGTTTTGTTGGTTTCCTATAGATTGTTCAAACTCAATTAGGGAAAATAGGTTAGTATAAAAGTTTTCAACGAAATTAAAAACTTCAATATTAGGCTGAGGATAATAGGCATGATGGAAATGTTTTTGATAAAAATAATTATTTCTGACAAAGACTATTTGATGTGGCTGGTATGTAGTAGAGAAATATTTATACGGAATAGAAACAACAGCAGATAATATAGATGGTACTAAGAAAGATTGCAGTAAATAAAACTTTAAAGCTTAGTGTTCAAAGCATGTCACATAGGCATTGTAAGGAAACATCAAAAGCGTGACTTCTAAAAGTGATAAAGTACCTCGTATACCGCTATATCAGGCATCTAAATGATGCATAGAATTTAAATTAAGCATCAAAACGTTATCTTCTTTTATACTGATATGAAGTCCCTTGTAAGCAGTAGCACCAATCAGAACCTAGTTGTAAAATTAGCTAATAATTCAAAGATAAAATTCGTGATACCCGAAGAATTAGAAATGACTCCATAAATTCGATTCGTGGCTCTTCCTCAGAATTTATCTGGCATATTTACGAGCTAGATAACGAATATGTCGGATATTTAACGATGCCTGTATCAAAACTATTCGTGTACATATCTGTTAGATTAATAAGCCCATTCGATTTCCTCTTATCTTTTATTTTTATCGAAAATGTTCTTTCGAATTGGTAACGTTGCTATGGTAGTTATTTTGTTTATTTTAATTGCTGTAAGCGTTTAATTATGTAAATAAATGTATTTATTACTGATTGCTTCTGTAGAAGCTTGCGTGGTCACAAAGATTTACCTTTGTTTATTATTCTTGACCTCGCATAAATCTGCATAATGCATGTCAAAATTGTAAAAACCCATTAGGCAGTACGAATGCATTTGTACACTTTAACAAACACAAACCTACGAGATATATAACTTTACCCCTTTCTATTAGTATTTCTTTGTTTCTAGCTCTGTGATTAGAAAATTACTACTTATTTAAAACTTATTTATTGGACTATGCTCTTACATCATCATTACCAATATTTTTATCATTGACCCTCAAATTATTTAAGTTATACTTCTGTTTAGTATCATCATTACTGATAAGTTTATCATTCCGAACTCAATTTGACATTCTATTCACGAAATCTTCATTTAAATGATGCCCTCTAAAATCGAGATGAGCGTGACTATCCTCGGCATTATGGTCTATCTTCATTAGATATCTAAGTAGGTTAAACGGTTATACACTTTCTTTTAACGCTTTTCATTGCAACACTTATTAATATCGCCATTAATAAGTGTAACATGATCATCTGTATATCTTTTTATATTGACAGTTCTATGTTGTTCGTTATCTTTATTCATATATTCAGAATAAATTATTTTATTCGTTAAAAATATTTTTTAACACTTTAACACTTGTGTGTTGTTTATCTTTTAGCTTGCTTGATTGTAATCTATAAGTTGAAGCTGAAGATTCATCATCATCATCATCATCTGCCTAGCCTTTTCCCAACTATATTGGGGTCGGTTTCCAGTCAAACCGGATTCAGCTGAATACCAGTATTTTACGAGGAGCGGCTGCCTACCAGACCTCCACAACCCATTAACTGGGTAACACAGTATTTCATGGCAAGACTGGAGTCAGATTTACTGGCTTCTGACTATCCGTAACGACTGCCAAAGATATACAAATGACAGCCGGGACCAACGGCTTAACGTGCTTTCCGAGGCACGGAGGAAACTCGGTATGTTAAGATAGTCACCCACCCACAGACCAACCTTGGCAAGCGTTGCTTAACCTTGAAGATCGACCCGTGCGGCCGTTATTATCTAGCCACGAGCTCCTCAAGTTGAAGCTGAAGATTATTCTTGCGCAATTCAAGTGTAATGCTAATAAACAAAGTGTAGGTTCTATTACCTAGTTTGAGAGCTATTAATATTGACTGACGCTGGTAGAATCTAGTGTGTAATAATTTCATTTTAAAACAGCTAAAGCAGCATACGAAACGTAGGTCGTCTTTATTTCTAATTCGATCCCACAGAATTTATATGACCTATCCAATTTAATTATACGACTCCTTAATTGGAAGATTTATATATTGAAACGTATATTTTAAACTAAACTATCGTACTTCCTGTAAGAACAGTAGTACTTAGTCTAATCACCATCCATTTTAGTAGAGGAAATGCTCCTTCGTTGGTATTTTAATTAATAAACGCATAATTCCTCACTGAACTGTCTCTTAACGGGATAAGATGTATCTACTCCATAAAATATTCTATCATGGGAAAGGGATATAATCTGAGTTCGGAGATTTAAAATGTTTAAATTGAAAGAAGGGTTTACTTTTAAATTCTCTTTAATAATTCCTTGTAAAAGGATAAGCTTGTGATTATGAATATTTTATTAGAGGCTCTTGCAGATTTTTTTTAGGAGCTTTCTTGTATAGACTTATAAATGTCGATTTTCTACGGCATACAATTTCCGTTTTCCATTAAAGTCTTTACCATACTATAAAGCAGCACCGATCGATAACACAAATGCTTACATTCCAGAACATTTGATCTCACTTGATCACCTGTAACCTATATTTGATTAACTTTGCTATCTCGTTATACATCAAAGGATTATTCAGAACACACCGTCTATAACCGTTCATCTTTCGTACTAAAAGATTCTATAATGTTCGCCTTCTATATTGGTCCTATGGTCCGCAGTAAATCTCCATTAACATGCGTTTGACACGCGGTAATGTGACCGTGCCCTATATCATTATCGGCTATGTTAGGAGCTCTCATATCTATATATCAACCTTATAGCGGGGACGTGGGCGAAGAATGTTTCGCTTTATTTGTTTTGAGGTAAAAGGTTGGAATTCATTATGAATATTATAATATGAAGTCACTATTGACTTTGTGGGAAGTTGGCGTTGAATTGTTCAAGCCTTTGTTCCGTATTTTATCTTCATCCGCTTGCTTTGAAATATTTTTGGAACGTGAATTTTCGATATCAATATTTCCCGTTTTGGGAGCAGCCCCAATTAGAGCGACCTGATTTTCAGCTGTCGTTTTTTGCAGACAATACAATGTACCTAAATCAAAAAGTCTTAGGTAAACACGAAATAATTTGGACATCGGTAGTCACTTAAGGACAGATATATGTGGGAAGGGCTGAATATTTAACAAGGGACGACGGTCCAGTTGCCGTGTCCGGCCACACGGTTCCCTAAAAGCCCTGCAGGAATCTTAGTTGCTTATTTATTAATGATACGTGGACGTTTCTCGTTTTCGTTTCCTTTTTATTTTATTGTTTTATTCAAGAGGTACAGAAATACTGCAGCTATTTTTGGACATAGAAATTAGGTTGGAGTATTTTTCTCCTCACCAAATCTTGTAGAAACGTCAATGGCTCAGGGTTGACATAAAATTCGGACGAACGATGTAGCACTTAGATTTCTGGGTCGAGACGTGATTTTATTGTCAGCCTCAAAATAAATTTCGTGAATCATATTATTCTAGGCTTTGTGGTTATTCCAATTGTGACTCCTAACGAACCAATATCAAACAATATTATTGAAATCATCGTTGAACCTATTTCCCCAAAAGTCAAACAATTCTCATAGCTACGAAATACAACTATCATTTCTGATCACAGCTTTAACTTATTGGAATTCAGCATTGCAATATCCAGGTGACAGGTTACTATCCCATCGCCTGCATACAATTCACCTGACTTGCGAACAATAACATATATCACACTGATCCTACGATGCAATATCAGAAGTGAGAATTGTGAGATATATTCAAGCGGTCCGAGAATATTTGCTGCTATTAATATTTGTGGAGCACTGGCGGGCTCCGGTAACATAATGGATTGGGTTTCAAAAGGTGGTTCTTGGTATTCATTGAATGAACAGAAGCGTCCAGCTGGGCATTGGTTGGTCTCGTGCTGCGATTACGGGTGTATATGTGTAATGTGATGATAAGTTGAACAATAATGATATTTATTTGCATAAAGATGTCGTTGTAAAAGATGAAGTAAAATGTAGATAGGGTAATTAAAAAAATTGTATAGGTACATTTTTTTTTGTAACCATGAAAATAGATGGCTTATGGTTTTTCAACCCGCGAAAAGAGTCCAGCTTTGGATTGAAACATGACTATTTTTAATTGATAAATTGACATGGGTAGGAAAAGGGTAAGGGTTTAAAATAATCGAGGGTGTAGGTACTCTTATACAGGCAGGCAACAGCCCATCTTATAAAGATGCAAACGGATTTGACCTATTTCTTACGCTCAGCATTTTTGAAATTCTTCTCTCAAGGTAATTTACGCGGTCGTAACTTGGCATATCTGCCGCTATTAGTAACTGTTGTATCTATACAAAGCTATACCTTTGGAGGTAGTACTCATAAATGATCGGGACTGAGTTGCCTTGACCAGTGATTACAATTTATTATTGGAAAGGATGCTGCATTTAGAATACAATTTAATTTTAATTTTTTTCTTGGCTTAATAATTCAATTCTTTATGCTTATCTGAAAAACAGAATTGCTGTCAATATTACACTCGATGTCTTCATCATCATCATTTTAGCCGAAAGATGTCCACTTCTAGACATAAACCTCCTTCAAGCGTCTCGTAACATCAACCGTACCTAATGCTTCTCGCATCCATCCCTCGGCGCTCGTCAGGTCATTATAAATTCACTTTTATTATATAATTATTTACATGAATATGCTCAATTGCTCCCTTGTAGTACGTTTTATATTTTAACCAAAAACACTGCAGACTAATACGTAGGCATATTAGACCATGCCCATGGCTGGGAATTACACGTGGAAACGAATCATACTAATCTTCACTATACATTATGCCATTGCCCTCTATAGCTATACAGCCCAAGCCGTTCTACGCTAAACCAGCACCCAATACTATAGGTATTGTTTAATTAAATCCACGATTGTTTACAGCTAGTAATTACGCGTCCTAGATCAGCATAGCAACAGCTGTTACCAACTTAATGATCACAATTATCGTTTTGAGCATTGCTTGTATTTTCCCACGCGATGGTAATTGTGCCAATTGACCCTTGTACTTGACTGTCAGTGTAATATTACTGGATTGTGAATTTGTTAATGTCAACATATTGTGCGATTGTTTTGGAATTTTATTTGTTATTATTTTGTTTGCGTTGTAGATATAATACAAGTGATTTTAGTGTGTCCCATTGAGGTCAAAAGCCTCTCTGATGTCTTTTCATTCCTCGTTAAACTAAAGATGTAGCTGCTGGGGATCTTGTTAAAGGAGACCTGCTTATATTCTAGCTTTTGCACATTCTCTAAATACAATGATATGTGAATGAATCTGTTTAAACTCGCTGTCTCTAAACCAGCAGTATGGCCCCCGAAAGGTCATGTACAAGTACAACATAACCTGCTTACCTAAAAATTATACGGAAGCTTTGTTCATAATGGCAAAGATTTTTCCCAATATTCTTCAAGTTACATCATTAATGACGCAGACATTTTGCACTCTCTGTGAGAAACATTTGGCTTTTTCTTAGAAACCTGCAAATCATTGATTATCACGCAATTACACTCATCAATTGGACGGCTCAACATCGCCAACCTGTACTTAATGATACTCAAATAGTACCTTAAGTACTCAGGAGCAATAAACAGAAATATACAATCATGTTATTAGCAGTCGTAAAGCCTAGCCTAGCGTCTAGGTCGTATGACTTATGATAAACTGAGTCAATGACATTATATGCGTTCACGATCTGCTGCAATCCTTTGCCTTCAGCAAACATAATTATGAACTTTATAAGATATATCTCAAAGCTCAAATTTGAATACTCGAACCCTTTATTAGTTGTAATCACGCCTTTGTATTCATGTCCATTGAATGCTCACATTACTGCACGAAGTCTATCTTTCATTGTTGACATGAGACGTCCTCCATCCCTTTCTAATGCACCATTACCTTGCATCACCCTATCTTCTTTTGTCGTTGCATTCTTTAAAATTTCTTTACTTGTCCGTACGTCTGTTCGTCTTGTTTTCATCACCATTGAAAAGTTATTCAATTTTGGACAATAAGATCTCCTGTCTAGAGAGCAATGCTTTTTGTTTATAAATTTAAACCTTTTTTGTTTTTTGTGGGCGTGAGTACCGGTTGTAATTTGAGCAAGTTGTTTGATTGTTAGATATAGGTGGAATTCCGTGGGTGTTGGTACAAGTAATAGAGAAGCTAGGTATCCACCGGAGTCATGTCAGAACCGGTGTTCATGTGCATTTTGTTACCTTGTTGGTTACATACATTGGGCAGGAGTTTCTATGTACATTATTTGTGTTATAGATAGACAATAATATGTGTAATGTCTGTGACGCCATATTACGCAAAGAGCTTGTGTCTAATACCGTAAACTGGTTGTATAACCTAGAAGCGGAGTATGTGGGCTGTAAGTGCTAATTTGTTTGTAACATTACGCTTATCATTTGTAACTGTTAGTAGCGTAGCTACGATATGGCAGCGTTTCTACGAATTATAACCGTCGAAATCGTACCTCGAATCATTTGCCGACCACAGATTAGCATCATAGCATAACCGCTCGCTCTATTTCATGAAGAACTTTAACAATCTTTACACTTTCTTATTTATTTATTTATTTTATTATTTATGTACACACAGAAAAATAGTGAAATTTAACATTATAAACATTAGTACAAAGGTACTGCTTATTTCTAATGAAATTTCCTCCAGCAGACCTGCGAAAGGAGAAATAAATAAATAATAAATAAAAATTCATTTATTTCAGGTAACTAGGCCCATAGAAGATAATTACAAAATATTTCAGTCATAATATTATATAAAATAAACAATTCATAATAAATATCAGACATTCAAAATAAAAGCAGACAATTACAATTATAAATTATAAAATTCAAAATTAAATAATATACAATTCAAATGATAAAATCACAATAATTAAAATAAAATAAATACACTAAAATTATTATTAATAACGCCTGCTAAACGGCTTTGCCTGAACATGTCTGCTGCAGCAATGCAGCATGTAGGGGCAGTCCAGCCTGTCAGCAATCATCGCCAGGACTGCGTTGGAGCTGGCCCGCACTCTGCGCACCAGAGAGATGCTCCGCCTGCGCATAGTCGTGTGAAAACAGGCGGTACGCTCCTCTGCAAACATGCCCGAGGCGCTGCAGAAACGAGGCAGCCCCACCACAATCCTAAACGCGTTATTGTAGAGAACGCGGAGGTCGCTATAGCTCTTCTTTGTGTAGCGAGCCCACAGGCTGCAGGTGTAAAGAGATGTACAGTAAGCTCTAAAAAGTGTCACTTTTACCCCCCTCGAACACCTAGCAAACCTGCGAGCTATCATGTTGGCTCGTATTGAAAGCGCCCTCCGCTCTCTCTCAATATCTTCATTATCATTTAGGTCAGGCGTAAGAATATGTCCCAAATATTTAAATTTATTCACCCTCTCCAGAGGAGTCCCGTTTAATCTAACAGACGGAACATTCTGGGCACTTACTGCACCAACCCCAAAAACCATGTACTGGCTTTTAGCCACATTATATCGCAAACCATGATCACGAGCATACTCTTCACATACATTTAATAATCTCCTCAGACCACATACCGACGCACTCAGCAACACCATATCGTCTGCATAACTGAGATTATTTACAGACACTCCATCAATATGGCAGCCGACATGGCAGTTGCTGAGCGCGACGATCAGGTCATTCATGTACACGTTGAATAGCGTAGGAGAAGTCAACCCACCCTGTCTGACACCACATTCAAGTGTATATTGCTCTGACATCACCCCCTCCCATCGCACACAATTCTTTTGATGCCCGTACCAAAACCGAAATAGGCTGGTAATTTCATTCGGTAGGTTAATCTGGTCTAGCTTGTTCCATAGGACATCATATTGGACTAAATCGAAAGCCTTGGAGAGGTCCAAGAAGCACGCATAAACCGGCGTATTTCTCTTTGTATAATAGTTGATGGTGTGCTTAAGGCACAGTATCGCGCTCTCCGTTGATAGCTGCGGACGAAACCCAAACTGGTTGTCATGGAGAGTTACGTAATTGTTGAGCTGTACATTAAGCAGACCATCAAATATCTTGGCCGCAGTGGTAGCTAGAGAGATAGGCCTGTAGTTATTGGTATCGGCTAAGTCACCCGTCTTATTTTTAACTACCGGCACTACCACAGTTTTCATAAAGTCATCCGGCAAATAACTATGGCACACACACAGAGAGTAAAACATTGCTAATACCCGCGGGATGTGAGGTCCCGCATGCAGGAAGTGCTCAATACTGAGTCCATCGTGACCTGGAGATTTTCCTCTAGTCATGATCCTGATAACGCTAGCTACCTCTTTCGCACTAAATCTCGTTCCGACAGTATGACCACTCCTGTCAGCATTGAGCACCTCATCGTCTGAACCTCGCGGTGATTTAACTGTAAAATGCTGTTTAAAAGCGTTAGCAATGCTCTTAGGATCACTCACCCCGCCGACGCTCGCAGGAAGTCCAGGTCGGGCGTTGATTTTAGCAGTGCTCTGCCAGAAGCCACGAAAATCGCCTTCACAGTGTTTATCGGCTAGGGCATCCATTCTAATCTGATCTTGGTGATCTTGACACCACTTCAATCTTGATTTGAATACCCTTCTGCTATCACACATATCACTATAGACAGAGCCGGACTTAGGCCTACCGCACAAGTCCCATTCCATAAACTTAGACCTGGCGTTCCTATGAGCCCCGGCGACGTGTTTGTTCCACCCAATAATGCGTGAGCCTCCAGCACGCCGCCTGGACCCTCCTCGGCCCTCTTCCGTAGATACCGTTGCCGCGGTGCGAAGAGCTGTGATGATGTCAGAGTACAGCCTATCCAGAATACGCCCGTGACCCGAATCATTACAATAATAATCTGCACAACAAGTGAATTCTGCTGGGAAATCTATTAATTTTAATAATTTATTACACTCATTCTTATATTTCGCTATCTGCTCGTCACTTCGTTGGCCCCAAATTACATTTTTGTCCAATTCCATAATTTGAGCTACCTTAGGTGTCAACACATTTAGGTTACACTCGATTATTAGCGGTAAATGGTCAGAAACCATAGAATCATATTTTATTTGCACATTAGTTACACATTGCTTGGCTGCTTGAGTCACTACACAGTGATCCAGCCAGCTACATGTACCATAAACTTGACTAATGTACGAATAATTATCCGAGTCTATCCCTAGTATATCTACATCAACACATGTCAAAAACTGTTCATCACAATAATTAATTAACTCTTTAAAAAACAATTCATGAGGGTCCGCATTAAAATCACCTAAGATAAAAACCGACTCAATGCCGTGCGTAAGTACTAAAGCACATAGTTCACTTAAACAGTCTTTAAATAGATCAAGATTATCAGTGGAATTTGTCGGCATATAAATACTTATCACTAGCAATGCCCGGTCACACGTCATAATTTTAACGGCACAAATACGCGGATTATCACACGGTAACACGGATACATTCGGAAAAACACTATGCCGCCACAAAATTGCCACTCCGCCATAAGGGCGCCCGCGCAGTATGCCCGCCGACGTATTCACAGCTGACTTCCCAGTATATCCAAAACCGCTATCTATAGTGCTAATAAATGGTATGTCGTGTGGTAACAACCAGGTTTCTTGTAGACACACAATATCGCACGTACGGCATAGACTCCTGACGTCATCGATGGAACGCTTCACATTCTTGCAGTTGTAGGAAGCGAAACGATACGGACCGCTATTCATTCCGTAACTCATTTAGGCCGGTAACAGCCCGGGGACTGTTCGATCTTTTATATTTAAAATTAACAAAGCGCCTAAATATTATACCCGCGGGCCATAATTGTTCGTCCAAATATAACGATACATTGCATTCGGCTGTTAAGAATTTATAGGCTTTGTGCCCCTTTTGCGTCTTCATATTAATTTTTTAATTGAAATGAAAAAGAAATGTAGACAAAAGTGTGTAAGAACAAGACAAGAAGAGTGTGTAAAGCCTTAAAACTAAATTAACAAATAAAAATAAAATATACATAAAATATATACCTATACCGAACACAATATTATAAAATAAATATGTACATATATATATATATATATATATATATTATATAACTATCATAGTTGAGAGGTAAGATAGGGCTCTTTAAGACGATTTTTAAAAAGAGAAATAGATTTTTAATCTCGAATGCTAGGCGGAAGTGAGTTCCACAACCTAACTGCATGGACAGAGAAAGAGTAAGAATAGTAGCTGGATTTATGAGGATGGGTATTAAGGATAAATCTGAGGTGTGATCTGCACGGAGCGTCACTAGGCCGAGCGTAAGAAATACGCTCACGCAGGTAAGAGGGATTTCTTCTTCAAATTCAGTTTCGACGTGCTATATAACGTTATCAATTTATGGATCTGCCTTCACAACCCTTAAAAGAAGAAGAGTCTCGTCTTGCACAATACAGTACAAAGCAACGCGATTAACCTCACTTATCTGGGATATCGTCCCCGCTAAATGACTCGTACGAAACACAAGGGTTACATGGTAACTTGGAGCTAAGAAGAAAGGGATGTGACAAGGGATTAATCTTAGGACTTTTCGCACGCTCACTAAAATGTAGAAAGCCGAGAAAAATAATAATACACATACATAAACGTGTGGCTTTTTTCTCATGAGGGTCAGCCAGAAATTACTATGTTTGCTTCGTTTACATTTAAATACATCTAGTCAGGCACAATCATCCTTGTAATTTTTATGACGTAAAATTAATATGTAGTCCTATACCATGACGTACAATTTTTATAAGAACAAGCTTTTAAAAATAATCATTGATTGTAAAAACTTTAGCAAACTAAAGTATACACAATGCATTATCACACCCGCGGCGATGTCGAAACAACATCGATTCTGCAGCTCGTTTTTATGTACGCGAAACACATTTGGTAGTAGCAGTACATTTCGAAACTAGAAATCGTGAGATCTCGCTTTTTAATGTTCGGGGTTGAGCATTCGATCGTTACAACCAGCTAGGTAGTTATAGACTGTTCACCTAACAACAATGCTAAAACTACGTATATAAAGTTTTATTTGATTTTACGCGATAATAGCAAACTTGCTACCGAGAAAGTTACAGAAGTGCTTTGAACGTAACTTCAAAAATTCTTTTACTACATTTACGATTTGAAGTTGATTATATGCTACCATTTAGCCTTTAGTGGCTATCTCGGCGATCTTCGCAGGTTGTCTGAAAGGAGCTGAATGAAAGTTGCTAAAGTTAAAGCCAAGATAGTTAATTTATTTCAACTAGACAATTAAAAGGCACAATTGAATGTCAACATTACAGTTGCCAAAATAAATAAAGTGACTCTAGTAATGCATTCGCAATGGTAGATTCTTATGGAGAAGAATGAACAACAAACTCCATAGTCACTCAAGAGATAAATGGCGTACAATTAGAGATACCTATGTCTAGCAGAACACTGCTGTTTGCTGGCGACGATGATAATGATTACGATGAAACGTTACCACCAGTAAAAAGCGTTTTAAGGCAATGATTGTTAGCAACAACTAGACAAGAATAAAAATAACTTCACATCTCGAATGAAATCTGTTAGACTACAAATTGAATACTAATCCAGGTTCAACAATGCTCTTTTTCATTGTAAAACAGACGGTTTTATTCGTCTTAAACTCTACAAAGGGCACCCACGTAACACGTCTAGTCTTACAAACATATCCTTTGCTTCTACACTCCTAGTCTTTCAACGAGGTATTAGCGACAATGGAGAGGGGTGGAGCTATTGTCACTGCACCTAGATCCTTCTAGGCGACTTGTTTTGTAAATATCGCTTTAAGGACCTAGCATATGGGGGATTTAGTTGTGGAGGAGTGTGTGTAAGTACAGTCTACGTACTTACGTAGGTAGAAGTTTTTGTATCGTTTGCAACACTCGTATTCAAGACGGTTCTTTGTAATAAACTGGTCGCGTTTTTATGCTCTTTCGTGTTTATATTAAAACTTATGAGGTGATCCATAGGCAAAAGATTTAGCGTCTGATATGCCAACGGGCATCCCTTGCAATATTTCTGTATTATGGCTGTTCATCTTACAATATTTTTGAATTAAAGAGGCTCTTTCCCTATGTTTAATTTTCTGTTCATAAATATGTCATTTAGAAACCAATCTGCATGAATCAGAGTGTAAAATCACGCATCCCTTCATTTCATAACTGAATTTGTTTCATATCTCATCTCAAGCCTATGCAATATAAAAACGTCGAAGGGAGTGCCAAATCAGCGCACGATATTCGCGTCTCAAATATACATTAAAATATAACAAATGAATGTTCAGAATCTCCTGACGATTGCTGCAACCCTTACAACCGTCCCCAACGAATGCAATTTTACCTTGTCTTTGTAAATTTATTATTATTACACAACACTGCATTTCGAGGGTTGAAATCGCATAGTGCATTTGATGGCAGCTGCTTCGGCGTCCAGCGTGGGGTAGAAATTATACACACTGCAAATAAATACAAACCTAGAAACCTTTCAGATAGAGTTCCATTTCGTGTGTTACCAATCAAAATCCCATAGGCACATATGGGATGCCCACCCTCAAAATTAGATTTAGGCAGAAAAAATTACTTAATGGGGTGTTTTCTGTATGAACGGCGAGAGAAGACGGTGTCGTATTTTTTCTAAATCTGTCCGTATCCGCGTATTTACGTTGATATATGAGGATCTGGGGGATTCCAAGGCTGATTAGTTTTGCCCGAATTTTCTGTGGATTGAAATACATAACCATTGTGTAAGTGATTAAATTCATATTTTAGTAGTAAAGTAACAATAGTGCTGTTGAACTGAGGTTTCCTTCTGCAATCGTTCCCTTTGATTTGATTATTTTATGAGGAAACAAACGCGACTACACGTAACCAGGTTGTCGAAGTAATAGGTTCTCTAAAATTTTAATTATTCTGGTAAACCTTAATAAGGAAAACAAAGTCTGTTGACAATTTTGCGCGTTAAAAGCACGAACTATGTAGGTACCTATGTAGAAAGGGTAAATTCTAAATTCTCTGTTAGGTAATCCTTTCATACAGTTAGATTATTTTATATGAAATTCTGAAATTGTACAAACATTATGTACAGCGATTTATAGAACTTATACTCTTCACCCATTATGGCAATCATAGCTTCTCTAAAACATTCACAAAGTCTACTATTTCTTTCACAAACAATGCAAATAACATAGTTGTAATCTAAACAACTTGTATAATGACAGCGCTGCGTTCGAAAGCTGTATATTTGCATCGATCGAATAACATTTGTGGGAATATCTAGCATTGCAATTGTGAGTCATAAAAGTGTACATAGGTGTAGTGTCATAAGTGAGTATCTTTATTAAAAGTCAATAATCAAAGTTTCAATATTCAAAGCATTTATTTCAAATAAACCATTTACAGGCACTTTTGAAATGTCAAGGTCGCGGTCGGTCAGTCAAAAACATAAAGCTATTTGCACGTTCCAAAGCGTAGATCTCTATGGAGAAGAACGGAACGTGCAAGAAACTCCACGGACACTCTTTTAAATCATGTTATGTTTTACAACATTATAAGTTACATATCCTTTAAAATCCATGACATATTATTGAAACTCCTCCGTGGCTCGGAAAACACGTTAAGCTGATGGTCTCGGCTTTTTTTTTTTTTTTTTTTTTTGGGACAAGCCCGCCACACATTCCCAACCACTGCAACTCCTGAAAGCCAGAATCAACAGTGGCGACCACCAGAAAAACGCCGAGCCAATGAAACCCGACGAGTCCCGGAGAAACGATTCAACTGTCTTGGATCCTGCAACGAAATTAATCAGAAAAGTACAGCGGAGGAGTAGGAAAAAAAAATATATATAATTTCCACTTCCCTCCGTATCAAGCAGGAGACAGAATAGAACTAGGCCAATAGGCACCAAGGGACAAATACAACTGGGTTAAGCCCAGTTGCCAAGCACCACGGATTATATTTTACCACTTAAACTAATGGGTCCTAAATTGTGAGCTACTTTTGATTCCAGTAATAGGTATGGCAAAATCGCTTGAACGCACGGAAATTTGTTCTGGTTTCAACAAGGTCCGTATAGTAAACTACCCCAGATGTAACCTTAATACTATCTAACATAATATTGCGTTCAGTTTGCCAAAGACTACACTCCCATAAGATGTGATGTGCGGATTGTTCGTATTCATGGTCAGCTGTAGAACATTGACATAAAGGCGAGGCCACAAGCTTAAAGGAAAATAATTTACTCTTAAAATTGCCATGACCTGTGAGAAATTGGGCAACACAGTGATCCACCTCCAGCCATGTCCTGTCCAGCCGCTCACGAACAGATGGAAAAAATTGGTGGAGGTGACGGCCTTTGATGGAATTTTCCCACCTACATTGCCACTCGGATAAAAGTTCCTCCCAGACATCAGTCTGGGGTTTTAGTAATCTAGAGATCTTAGCACGGCCGCGTTGCGGTAAGAACTCTGGGTCCGTAATCTTTCTAGCGTAGTAGTACATTGCAGCACGCCGCTGCACTTCTAGATCGACTGGGAGAACACCCGCCAGCACTGGTAAGGCTTCAGTACTAACCGTCCTATACGCCTTGCATAAGAATATCAAAGCCAAACGCTGGCTTTGAAGCAATTTACGTCGTACCGCACCTATGGTGGCCCTATCGGCCCAGACAGGTGCCCCGTAGCACATACAACCCAAGTAGGTAGCCCCATAAATAGTTTTTAAGGTTTGAAAAGATAGACCCCAAGTAGCTTTGGATATTCTCGTCAAGGCGTAGAAGTTCTTTTTTGCTTTCTCACCTACTGTTTTTATATGATCAATAAATGAAAAGTTATTTTCTAATAGCATACCGAGATAGCACACGGATTCTTTTCTTTTAACGGGTACGTTATTGAATTTAATACTAGGCCAGGATTTAAGGTTTCCTTTTAAAATAAGTTGATAGGTTTTATGCGGTGCAAAGGTCAGACGGTTTCGATCGCCCCACTGAGATATTAATCGTAGGCATGTGTCAGCCAAATTCTCAAGGCCAGCACGAGTACTTGCCTGAATGAGAAGCAAGCCATCGTCCGCGTAACCGGTTAATGAGCAGCCGCATGGGAGCGGAAGCGCGAGGAAATCATCGTAGCCAATATTCCAAACATATGGACCGATAACTGAGCCCTGAGGACATCCCATGGTTAGAGACTTAGTAATGGAATGATGTCCTAGTTTGAGTTTCACGGAACCGTTTAGAAAGTAAGAAAGAATCAGATTATAGATGTTTTTGTAACAACCACGGTTTTTCATTTTAAGTAGTAGCATCGGCCACCATGCGTTATCAAAAGCGCCAGAAATGTCGAGAAAGATTCCAACCACATATTTATGTTCCGATAAGTTAATAATTTTACGAACAGAGAGCACCGCGTCGACGGTGGACTTACCAATAGTGAAACCAAATTGATTATTATGAAATTTAGGTCCATTCGGTAGTAAGCGCGGAACGATTAGTCGCTCTAAGAGTTTTCCCAAAGATGGAAGTAGGGTTATGGGCCGATAGGACTTAGGGTCATCCGGGGGCTTATCGCCACTCTTCGGAATAATGCGTATAAAGCCCTGTCGCCATATTCGAGGAAAAATACCTTCCGCAATACATCGGTTATATACTGATAAGATCGCGTCTCCGGCTGTCTTACACGCTTCTATAATCATTCTATTAGATATTTTATCTTCACCGGATGATTTGTTAAGAGGTAGTTTCTTCACAACGTTTATGAATTCGTCAGTGGATGGAAGATCTGACTCCGGCGATTCAGGTGGCACCGTGGCCCACGCTCTGATCTGTTGGTGGTATTCATTATCATTTACTGATGAATCGTCTGGTATAAGGGATTCAAGCAGAGCATCAGTTGTTTCTTCAATGCCGGTTGTATGTTTATTGTTTACTTTAATGTTTTGAACGTACGCAAGGTCGACAGATCTATTAGCTTTGAACTCGTGGTACAAAGGAGACCACGGACCCTCCCTATCAAGTTTATCAATAATTTTCCGCAATAAATTACCCTTAGATTTTTCAACAGATGCTCTGTAGCGTGACTTGGCAACTCTAAAAGTACTTAAAGCAAGATTAAGGAGGTCCCCGGTAACCTTACGTTTTTTTAGCTTGTTAAGCTGTCTACGAGCTCTACGAAAGCTTCTACGTTGTTCAACAAGGTAGTCACTCCACCAATCACATCTACGAATATTGGTCATGGATGCGCGACCAATAGCAATGTCAGCACAGTAAGTGAAGGCGTCCGACATTATCTCAGCACTTTCCTCAGCTGACAGTCCGTCGCGAGTGAAGTCTTTGACATGACCAGAAAAAAGTGAGCCGAAGAATTCCCAATTCGCGCCCTTACTTTTATATCTAAAATTTCCAATTAAGTGTGACGAACTTTGAGTAAACATAGGAACAAACTCGTACACGATCAGGCGATGATCACTACAAGACGCGTCCGGAAGGACACGCCACCTATCCAAGCGTACGTCTGCACTAGAAAGTGTGACGTCAATACAAGATTCGCCCATTTGGCTACAAAAAGTAGGTGGTGCGTCTGGGGTGTTATGAATTGATAAATTCATCTCAGCAATAAAATCTTCAACCGCACAACGTCGTTCAGAATCAGTGGATCGAACTTTGCCATACCACAGGGAAGAAGATGCATTTACATCAGCACCTACTATAACTTTGCAGCCCGCGAGCGACCGCAAGACGTGACGGAGATTATGTATATGTGGAGTAAGTGATGGTCTCGGCTGTAAATTGTAGATCTTTGACAGTTGTTACGTGTAGTCTGAAGTCAGAAAATCTGATACCGGTTTTGCTAAGGGGTACTGTGTTACCCAGTTACTGGATTTTGGAGATGAGATCGGCAGTTGCTTTATGTAAAATGCTGCTACTCAGCTGCATCCCACTGAACTGATTATGTACATATGTAGTTGTTGCGGAATTTGTTCGAAAGAGATTACCGCGGCCCTGAAACGCAAATGACATTAGCAGGAACATGTGTGGGTTTTAGTCAGTAAGAGTCTGACAGTCCCTTCCGCTCCACCCAGGCCGAAAGGAGTCATGATGATTTCCTATCCAAAAAAAATAATGATGTAGTTGCGATACGGCTAGGCAGATTAACACGCAATAATCTTGAAATCAAGTACTATAGAGGCTATATTATTGATTTTATAGTGAGAATATTGCCATATGGTTGATGGGGAAGACAAGGTTAGCGATGCAGTGACAATCTTCTTGGTATTACAGGTGTGATTAGGTGGTAGTAAGGTCAGTACCTATATAAGGGTTGACTTCAGCTTATTTTCAACAACCTTGAAATATCCTGTTTAAATGAAGAGATGGTGTAACGAAGGACCAACATCTTCGTAAGCCCCGAACGGTGTTTGGGAATACGTAGTGGCATAATATTAGTTGTACCTGTAGACTATTGATTCTAGCTTTCAGGAGTTGCAGGGGTTGGGAATGTGTGATGGGAAGACAAAATTGTCGCTCCCATGTAGACATTATTTAACTGTCTGACAAAAACTGTCTTACTTGACTAAACACTTATTCTTTTACCAAGGCACTGATACTAGCGTATACATACTAGTATACATTCAGTCAAAAAAGTATCGGGAATGGATGCTTTGTTTATGGTTCCAAATTCAAATTTTTGTTTTTTTTTTGTAGTTGTTAGATTGGCACAACTGTTTTCCATTTTGGCGCGGAGTTTGAGTTGCATCTGTTATTTATATTAAATACAGTGCTGGTTTTAGTAATATCATATATAGTGTGTATTGCGAATTTTATAATGGACAAAAATATCGAACAAAGAGTTTGTATTAATTTTTGCATCGCCAATGGAATTTCATGTTCGGAGTCACAAAAAATGTTACAGAAGGCTTACGGTGAATCGACTTTATCAAAAACTCGTGCTTATGAGTGGTTCAAAGCGTTCAAAAGCGGTCGAGATGTGATGGAAGATTTGCCTCGCTCTGGTAGGCCGTCAACGTCTGCAACTGAAGTTAACATCGCAAAAGTGAAGGAAATAGTGACTGAAAATCCCCATTCAACTCTGAGAGAGATAGCCGCCGAACTTTCTGTATCTCACGAGTCGATCCGTACCATTTTAACTAATCATTTGGGTATGAAACATGTTGCTGCTCGGCTAGTCCCAAAAGATCTGAATTTTCTCCAAAAACTCAATCGCATGAAAGTCGCTGAGGACATGCTAGAACGAGTCAGTTCGGACCCAACATTCATGAAACGCATTGTTACTGGTGACGAGACGTGGGTTTATGAGTTTGACATGCAAACTAGTCAACAAGCTTCGGAGTGGCGCCTTCCAACTGTACAGAAACCGAAGAACCACGCCAAAGTCGATCAAAAGTCAAAGTCATGTTGACTGTTTTCTTTGACTATCGCGGTGTTGTGCACTCTGAATTCTTACCGGAAGGTCTAACGGTAAATAAAGAATATTATTTGAGCGTTATGCGGCGTTTAAGAGAGCAAATTCGACGAAAAAGGCCAGATTTGTGGAAAGAAAATTCTTGGATTTTGTACCACGACAATGCGCCTTCGCACAAGGCTATCATTGTGAACGAATTTTTAACCAAACACTCAACAAATACCATCCAGCAACCACCATATTCACCAGATATGGCTCTTGCTGACTTTTTTCTTTTTCCTAAACTCAAATTACCACTTCGTGGCACCCGTTTTCAATCGATAGAAGACATAAAGGAGAATTCGCGGCGAGAACTGAACTCAATTCCGGAAGCAGCGTTTAAAAAATGTTTTGATGAATGGATTATTCGTTGGCGCAAGTGTATCGTTTCTAAAGGAGCATACTTTGAAGGTGATAAAATAAATTTGGATGAATAACAGACATTTTGTGTATTATTGATCTTTTCCCGGTACTTTCTTGACAGAGTAGTATATACTAGTATTTAACAGTCAATTTAAACTGTAGCAATAATAATAATAATAATAATAATAATCTGTGGCTCGACTGTCAACTAAAGTGACGGAAAAAATTTTCGACGAATATTTTACGAACAATTTATAGAAATAAAACAAAATGAAACGAAAACAAGATAAATTCAATAGCGACAAACAAATTTAAATAGTAAAGATATCAAAATACAAAAATATGCAATAAAATTATGACCACCTCCACCACAATAAGTCGAAACGAAATATGTTGACAAGAGCCGCAGCTCGTCGAGCACGCCCACCATCTCCGGCCTCGTCGCTCAGCTCCGCCTCGCCGCCGCCGGAAACCAGCCCCACCGTGAGTGCTGTGACACCGGCCGTGGCAGTCGCGTCGAGCTCCAGCGACGAGTACTTCTCGCCGCCCACGACGCCACCACCTGCTCGTCGGCGAAGAGGACGCCGGCCGCCGGACGGCTTAGGACCTCGAGGCCCACCGGCCTCTGACAGGGTCCCAGCTCCCGGCGGAAGTGTGCAGCGTATGCGATGGACACGTTCCATAAATGAAAATGTGATACGCGCATACTTTGGGGCTACAGAGGGAGGAAACAACCTGACCGCGTACCGTGTTCGGATGCTCTCTTTGTTTCAGGTGCTTGAGCCAGCAGTCAACGTATCGGCCCAACGTCTATCGGATCAGGTGCGGGTCATCCTGCGTAACCATATGTTGGATGATGCTGCACTTGATCGCCTCCGAGCTGAACTGAGTAGCCGTGCCATTGCCCCCTCGTCGCAGACTGTGGTACTACCACAGTCTCACCAAATTCCCAGCCATGTTGACGAGGAGAGTAGTGACAGGGTTACAAATGTAAGTACCCAGTGCAGTGACGAATTGAGGAGTGCTTTGGAGTGTGCTATTCGGGAGTATCGTTACATGCTGCCTGAACTTAGGCCACGCTTACCTCGTTTACCCATGCATAACAAGAATAGGGCGCTGGTGGCTGCTCTGGATTCGCAGTTGTCAAGCTATTTTGATAACTGTGATAGCCTCACCGATACACATTCGATCATGTACTGCGCGGCTGTGGCGGCTTGTCGTGTAGCTCACGTCAAATTTGCTGATCACAGAGCTACACGACCAAAAAAAGCCGTGCCGGCTTGGCAGTGCAGGATCGAGCGTCGTATTGGTGGGGCCAGAGCACTCATCGGCAAACTAGTTTGCTTCAGGGAGGGCAACACTCGCCCAAGAGTGATGCGCTTTGTGAGACGGGCGTTTTCGGGGACTGATATTAGTCCCCGAGAGTATTTGTCCCGGGTCACAGAGCGCATCGACTTCCTGAAGCAGAAGGTGTATGCATGGGCAAACCGTATTCGGAGGTATAAGCGGCGCGTGGAGCGATACACCCAGAATCGCACATTCCAGAGTAATGAAAGGTGGGTATACAGAGCTTGGGAGCGACCGGACCAAGGTGTGACTGACACGCGCTTGCCGGATGATGATGCCATGTGTTCGTTCTGGCGCAGCATCTGGTCGGTGCCTGTCAGTCACACCGAAGGTGGTTGGACTAGAGAGGTCGAACGAGCGTGCGATTCAATACCAGAAATGGGGGCAATCACAATTAGCCCCCAAGATGTAGCTCGTGCAGTCCGTCCGTTGCCTAATTGGAAATCTCCAGGACCAGACGGACTGCACAATTTTTGGATTAAGTGGCTACAAAAGTCGCACGTTCGGTTGGCATTTCAGTACCAGACTGCCTTGGATACCGGCTCACTACCCGAGTTTCTTACAACAGGAGTTACCCACCTGCTTCACAAATCTGGTAGCACCGCGGAACCCAAAAATTATAGACCGATCACGTGCCTACCGACGGTCTATAAGGTTCTTACATCCATTTTAAGAGCTAAAATTAACACGCATATAGACAGCAACTCGATTATGTCTGCCTCTCAGAATGGATGTAGGAATGGGTCCCGCGGTACTAAGGAGCTGCTCCTCATAGATATGGCCATTAGCCAACAGGTTCGGCGTTCCCGAAAGGATCTGTCGACATGCTGGATAGACTATAAGAAGGCCTATGACTCGGTGCCTCATACATGGCTCATGAGGGTGCTAGAATTGTATAAAATTGATACAACGCTACGCACCTTCCTGATGTCGTGTATGAGGCAATGGAGAACAGTCCTTCGCTATCCAGGATGTCAAAATATCCAGAGAACTAGTGAACCGATAAGGATTGAGCGGGGAATATTTCAGGGCGATAGTTTGAGTCCGCTTTGGTTTTGTCTAGCCTTGAATCCTCTAAGCACACTGCTGGAGAATTCAGGGCTAGGATATCGGTTGAAGAGAGGTGGTCAGGTTATATCTCACCTCCTTTACATGGATGATCTGAAACTCTTTGCCCCCACTAATCTGCAACTGATGGAGCTACTGAAGGTAACTGAAACTTTCAGTAGTGCCATCAGGATGGAGTTTGGTGTGGACAAATGTGCAGTCATGCATGTAAAACGTGGAGAGATTATGGAATCCGTGGGAACTCAACTCTCGGATTCTATAAACCTGAGATCCCTCTCTCCAACTGAAACTTACAAGTATTTGGGTATGTCGGAAGCGTTAGGTATCAATATTACTGACATGAAACAATCGTTGAAAGAGCGCTTCTTTGGCCGTCTGAAGAAGGTATTCAATAGCTTTCTATCGGGCGGGAACAAGGTGCGCGCCTTCAACGGTTGGGTCATGCCGGTATTGATGTACTCTTTCGGCGTACTCAAATGGACTCAAACGGAACTTGACGCCTTGGATAGACGGATCCGTACACTGCTTACTGCGTATCGAATGCATCACCCACGGTCATCGGTAATGAGACTGTATATCCCGCGAAAGTGTGGAGGTCGAGGCTTTTTAAATGCTAAGACTCTCCACAATCGCGAGATATGCAGTCTCAGGGAATACTTCCTAGCTGTCGACGTGGGTATGCATCGAGATGTAGTGGCGGTGGACAAGGGACTCACCCCGCTCTCCTTGGCAAATGAGAACTGGCGCAAACCTGCAGTACTTGACACCAACGATCGCAGGGCGGTATGGCAGAGCAAGGAGCTTCACGGACGCTTTTTCCGGGCCCTACATGGGCCTGACGTTGATCAACTAGCGTCCGTAGCCTGGCTGCGTTTCGGTGATCTTTTTGGAGAAACCGAAGGTTTTGTCTGTGCAATTATGGATGAAGTTATCATGACAAGGAACTACCGGAAATATATTGTGAAGGACGGCACGGTTGACATATGTCGGGCATGTCACTGTCCGGGAGAATCAATTCGCCACATTATCTCTGGTTGTTCTCGTCTAGCTAACGGAGAATACTTGCATAGGCACAACCTTGTAGCCAGGATTATCCATCAGCAACTTGCTCTGAAATACTCTCTTGTGGAGTCGGAGGTGCCGTACTACAGGTATGCGCCCGACCCAGTTCTCGATAATGGCAATATTACATTGTACTGGGATCGGTCCATCATCACTGACAGGACTATTGTTGCCAATAAGCCTGATATAGTGGTGTTGGACCGAATCGAGAGGCGTGCAATGATTGTAGACATAACCGTCCCACATGACGAGAACCTCGTGAAAGCCGAGAAAGATAAACAAATCAAGTATATTGACTTGGCTCGCGAGGTTGTCGACATGTGGGATGTGGATTCCGCAATCATTGTACCGATAGTCGTATCAGCCAATGGCTTAATAGCCACGAGCCTCGACCAATACCTCAAGAGGCTCTCGTTAGGCTGCTGGATCAAGGGCTTGATTCAGAAAGCGGTACTTCTGGACACGGCTCGTATTGTTAGAAGGTTCCTCTCTCTGGAGCCCTGACCGCCGGTAGCTTGGACCCTGTTCCCGATACCGGTGGGCTACTATTTATTATATTTTTAAATGTTTTTATAATTCTTTTTTTCAAATATTTAAAAATGTAATTTGTAGGTGAATATGTTGAATAAAGGACAATAATAATAATAAATATCTTTATTTCCCAATAATACAGATAGTGGTACAGTTAAGTCTTAGTAAAGTTAACAATTTTTGAATACATTGACCAGAACATTTACATAAACATTTGGATGACCTAGGAATCTGTACGCAATAAGTTAAACTCTGCCTCTTAAACTAGGTTATCCTGTATTTCAAGAGACAGTGTTTCGCAATGAGGGCCCAATTGAATGTGCAAGTGGACTGTGTCAATTTACTTTAGGAGGGAAAAGAAACGTTATAGTTTTGATTACTTACAAAGATTTATAATATATTGCATGAGTATGTGAGAGTGCGAACGTGTGGGTGAATGAGTGTAAATGTAGGTATGAAGGTGTATATGTGTGAGTGTGAATAAGTAGTTGGAGAAGTATTGGTGTGAAAGTGAGAGGAGAGTGAATGTATGTGCGATTGTATGTGGATTAGAGTACGGGAGTATTTGTGCAAGCATAAAGAAGTGTGAATGCTAATATTAGCCGATGTAAGTAAGTAAGGTCTCTGTTGCGGCATAATCGTGTTTAAGTAGCCATTCTGTCACTTTTAATTTTAGATTGTGTTTGTTTAGGTTAGCAGCTCATACTATGTGAGAATAAAATTACCAAAACGAAAGCTGTAGCAAGTAGACGTTCGTATCTCCGTCCCAAAGCCCCCCAATGTCAGAATTAATTCCCATTGTGTCATCTGTGGCCTGTGGTGAAAGGGGGCGAGATTATACCCATTTACCGTGAACAGTTTTAATCCTGAGTTTTAACGGAGTTGCTCTAGGAAATATGTATAGCTAAGTCATAGTAAAGCTTTGTTGAATTAAGGAAAATTCTTAGTGAGAAATAGTCAGGTGATTAACAAATTTCTACCGACTGATATAAAAATATTAGGCTTTAATTTTTTTTTGGAAAGGTCTACTAACCACGTCTTTGTTTTTCGAGCTAAAGCCCGTTAGTGTGGTTTACATTACATCAGATCAGGTAGATCATTTCATCATTTGACAAAAAATGCAGGTAACAAAAATTCGAACTTCTCATTTGCTTGTGCAAAGCAAGTCACGAGAACTTGTTTATAGGTCATATTCCCCAAGCATTCATCAACCATCTCGCAAAGATCATACCAAACGACACGTTTTCACGGATTTACTTCGAATTAACACGAATATTCCTCTAGACACCGTTCGTTGTCACCGCAGGCGTCAGCTTGAGCCGCAACAATGCGCGGTAATCTATTTGCACAGAGCGTCAACCGTACAATACCATGAACTCTCACAAAAGGGTGTTTACTTAAACCCCTTTCACACCTCCATTGTTCATTGACCACTCACTGAAGACCCCCGAGTTTACTTAAAAATTTACCTCTTAACTCTTCAGCTAACAAGAATTGGAGCGGCGCGGTGGATCAACACAAAATGGCCGCCGTGGCGCTGAATGGCCGTAATGCTGAATCGAGTGGTCCTTGCGTAGTGTGCAGGAATTTTAAACATACGACGTTGATAATATATTCCAGTGCGACGAGATTTGTATGTTTGAGGATGCTTATCAAGAGTGTGTATGAGTGGGGTTTAAAAGCCTTGGGATTTTTGGGTGTTCTTCACAGGGTGTTTGAATATGATTGTGTTAAGAGACTGTATGCATACGTAGTGCGAGAGGCTGTTGAAAGGATTGAGGAAGTTTGGTCCTCGTTCTATACTAGTATTTGTACACTGGGTTGCTTTTTGAAACTCTGCAAGAAAACTAGAGCAGGGCCTAAATGTAAATATCAACGTTACCGTCGATATGGCGAAACACTTTCGATTTCGATAGTGTCCTTCCCAACAATTCTGTTTTTTTCGAATGACATCGTTAAAGTTCAGTTTTTCTCCTGTATCGTTACTTGCTTCTAAATCAAGAATCATAACAAATTCTAACAATAATCTTCTCGAAACGAAACCCTGTAACATCGTTTGATGTTACCCCACCTAATCCCATCGCCCTTAGTAAACTCATCACATAAATAAACAATAGCTGGAGACGTTTTAAAACTTTGATATGAACAGTAAACCAACACATACGAACACATTGGCAGACAACGAGAGTACTCCCAAAGACTTACGCACTCTTAACAGCTGTTACAGCCATCCAAACTGACAAGACCCCTCTCTCTTATAGAAAGTCCCTTCTCACCCCCAATGTAGTGAAGACAGAAAAGGGAAAGGAAGGCCAGTAAATTCTGGTCTATAGATACAAGGGTCGTTCAAGGGGCGCTTTTGTCCCACGTGTGGACCCCACGCATAGCGACAAGTGATTTAGTAGTTGTTACAAAAAACTTTGGTTTTGAAGATAGTTACCGTCGTGTATGTGAGAGATAAGTACTATCGATTTTTCGGCGGTAGTTTTGCTACTTGTGTGCAAAAACTTGTGAGTCGGGGTGTATCTGGAAACGTAAATTGAGTGTGATACAAATAGTAGCAGCTCCGTTGTTTAACTATTATTTAACCTCCCGTATTTTTACCCGACTGCGCGACGCAAAGGAGTGGTAATGTGTTTATCAGCCTATGTACGTATGTTTGTATGTTTCTTTGAAGCACATACCAAACGTCTGGGCTGATTTTTATGATTCACACGTCAATCGATTCCTCTTAGTCCGGCAAGTGTCACTAAAGACATGACGTTAGTAAAAATTTAATATGGCGACTAGTGGACGCCATATTGTGATGAAAAAAAAAATTTTTTTTTTCAAAATCTGTCGAGTGGGGTATTAAAAGAAAGGGGTCGAGGAGCCGATTTTAAAAATTTATCTCACTAAAATGTAGGAAATAAAAAAAGACTCAAAAATCCGACCGCTAAAACCGACTAAATAGTGGTCGCAAGCAGTCGGATGCAGTTCAATCACTGATCTAATGGCATCAGACTGATTGAAAAGCGACTTGTTTCGAATTTTTTAGTCAGTATGACTTTGTCAGAGTTAGACTTTGAAAAAGTTATGTTTACAAAGTAATAAATACAAATAGTAATAAATACTTAGGGCGAATTTCACCAATCAATCATCATTTTCGTTAAAAGTCGTCCACTACTAGATGTAAGCTTTCCATAGTGGTCACCATTTGGATTCTAGCAAAGGTGAGCTGCTTAAATTCTATCAAGCGCAAGTTCGATCGTGTATGGAATACTGCTCTCATCCTTGGGATGGATCTGCTAGATACCAACTTGATGCCCTTGAGTCAATTGAGAAACGAGCCAAGAGGATCATCGGCAATGAGAGGCTCGTCACGACGAAGCTCCAAAGTCATCGGACCACAAGACGAACGGCGATGCGCCACCGGTACACGGTGGATATCCCACCCGTACGCACAAAACGTTTTGGTAACACATTCATAATGCGTACAGCTAAGGAGTGGAATTCTCTGCCAGAGTCTGTGTTTCCTGATAGCTACAACCTGGGAGTCTTTAAGTCAAGAGTGAATAGGTTATTTCTAGGCAAGCGTGCTCCATCTTCGACCACATCATCGCTTACCATCAGGTGAGATAGTGGTTAAACGCGTGCCTATCTATAGTAAAAAAAAAAAAAACACTGACCGGCATAAAAGACTAGAGCCTCAGGACAGGACAGGGCACTTTGTCTAGGGTCAAGTCAAAGTGCCATTTTATAATGGCGATTGTTGAAATGCCAAAATACAAGGGATTAAATACGTGATTTCAATAGCGTTTGTCAATCTCAAACATTTGTGACGTTGATTGACAAACGTCTTCGTCACGCTACCACTAATAGTCACTGTCGGTAGCCAGTTACCGAGTTTCCTCCGTGCCTCGGAAAGCACGTTAAGCCGTTGGTCCCGGCTGTCATTTGTAGATCTTTGGCAGTCGTTACGGATAATCAGAAGCCAGTTAATCTGATTCCAGTCTTGCCATAAAGTACCGTGTTACCCAGTTAATGGGTTGTGGAGGTCTGGTAGGCAGCCGCTCCGCGTAAAATACTGGTATTCAGCTAAATCCGGTTTGACTGGAAGCCGACCCTAATATAGTTGGGAAAAGGCTAGGCAGATGATACACTTATAAATATGCAAATTGTCAGACTGTCTCATTGCACGATATTTTGTCGCTCAGCTCAATCACTCGTCACCAGGTGGTTAGCGCAGCGGCCTAGGGTTGGTCATTCGTGAATATTAACGACCTGATTAACGCACGGTTAGATACCGGTTGCAGTAGTTATCCACAAGGAAAAACGTTTGTAGCTTGCAGGATGTAGGATGTATGCTTCTAGTCTAGACATTTGTGATATTGTGTGCGGTAACGTTTTCCTTTCTGTAAAAACTTACCTACCTATGTTTTGTTAACCAGAGTCTTTAGACAAGTGACATTATATCAGTCATAGCGACTGTCAAAAAGTGAGAAATAGATGGAATTGACAAACGCTATCTAAATGTCTTGTGATCAATCCTTTATTATTTTGAAAGTCTCTATTGCTGAGTGCAGCGAGTCTAAAAATACCAATTTAGTAGAATCAGAAAGCACATCACGCTACCTGTCACTCTAAAATTTGCCCAATCAACCTTGAACTTAATGCGTTCGCGATAAAGATGAAAATGTTTTCTTTTTATTTGTGATGGGTTAGCTCTTGACTCTAGTCTAGGTCAGAGATGACAAAGTCTACGATGGAGCGAGCCTACCCAGAAGAAGCCTGTTCACTCTAACTTTGAAGAGATTAGGGTTGTAAGCGTTTGGAAACACAGACGCAGGCAGCGAGTCCTTTCTGTGCGCATTGTAGACAGATTGTTGTGTGATTATATTATGATTCAATATGATTCTGCTAAAGTGGCCTTTTGCAGAATTGTTGCCATCACGGATAGAAACTGGATGAGGCTGGCACAGGAGCGTGGGAATTAGCACAAGAAAAGAGAGGTCTATGCTCAGCAGTGGGCGAAGTCAGGCTGTGGATGATGAAAGTGGCCTTTTTAGACCCGCTAACAAATTGACACTTTGTCGAAAGCCTAACGTTCTGTGTTTATCGGTGTTCAGGTTAGCTTTCATTATAAAACCAAAATAGTGGCTAATTAATTTAGGGTTTCGTCGATACCATGTAAAACTTTTGGTAAACTCACCCTCACACAAACAGACGATACGAAGTAAACATAACCAACAAAGTAAACAAACTGCTTACAAATGAACTACTGTAATGAACCCTCAGTTCTCAGTATAAAACTAACTGTCTTTACCACTAACAAAATCAATAACATTATAAAACGGGCACCGAATGTTAATCAATATGTCAACACAAGCTGTCAACGTGTCATCGCTGCGACACCGGAATGTCAAGTGTTCTCAGAACGTTGTATCATCAGCCTTGAATACTGGGTTTAGTGTGTACTCGATATTAGAACCAATGTTTGTGAGGCTTCGGTACTAAATATTTGGGGAATTGGTTTGTGGTTTTAGGTATTTACGTGTTGTACGGTTTTTGGTGTTGAAGACTGCCTCCGTGGTTGAGTGGTTTAGGCGTTTGCCTTGTGACAAGGTGGTCATGGGTTCGATTCTCACGGGAAGCATACTTTGTAAAGATATTTTCAGTTTGGTAAGGACATTGCAGGCTTGAATCACCTGATTGTCCGATAAAAAGATGATTCCGTGCTTCTGAAGACACGTAGAAGTCGGTGGTCCCGGCCGCCAAATGGCGGTCGTCAATTAAACCATGTTTTGAGAGGCCCCTGAGGCGGCTTAGAAACTCTGACACCAGGGTGTGTGGGGTCGTTAGACCTTACTGCCTACACGACAAGGAGAAGAAGGTGTTGAAGGAGCTCGTGGCTAGATAATAACAGCCGCACGGGTCGATCCTCAAGGTTAAGCAACGCTTGCCAAGGTCTGTGGATGGGTGATCATCTTAACATACCGAGTTTCCTCCGTGCCTCGGAAAGCACATTAAGCCGTCGGTCCCGGCTGTCATTTTTAGATGCTTGGCAGTAGTTACGGATAGTCAGAAGCCTGTTAATCTGACTCCAGACTTGCCATGAAGTACCGTGTTACCCAGTTAATGGGTTGTGGAGGTCTGGTAGGCAGCCGCTCCGCGTAAAATACTGGTATTCAGCTAAATCCGGTTCGACTGGAAGCCGACCCCAATAGTTTAGGCAAAAGGCTAGGCAGATGATGATGGGGTTTTAGGTATTTGCGATGACTCACTGAATGCGGACCATTCTATGTCTGTTGCTTACTTAGCTTAGGCCAGCGGTTTCGCTCTCGTGAAAGTCCGCTATGATATCTATGGTAGGCGCCAGATAAATGTGCAATAACAGTCATTGACCCACATACATTTAATGACTTTCTTACGTATCAAAAACAGAAATAAAGACGCAAAGCTTTTTTAAATCGGTTCAGTAGTTTTACAGCCTATTTATCCCAAACTAATATAAAAAAACACTTTACGATATTAGAGTAAATCCTACTAATATTATAAATGTGAAAATTTGTATGTTTGTCTGTCAATCACGCAAAAACGGCTGAAGGGATTTGGATGAAATTTATCCCACATGTAGTTCACATCCTGGAATAACACATAGGCTACTTTTTATCCCGGTACCTTACATGGCTTATGGAGACAGAGGAAGAAGTGGAAATCCGGAGTTGCTGCTGCCTTAGTACTTCAGATTAAAAAGTAACAGGAGAGCAGAAACATGTCGAAGTATTTTCGGGGCAGGAATTATGAGCGCTATACGTAGATTCACAAGTACCAGCAATACATACTATCAAGTGATTATTAGGGTTCTGTACCCGAAGGGTAACCAACGGAACCCTATTACTAAGCCACCGCTGTCCGTCCGTCCGTCCGCCTGTTGGTCAGCGGGCTGTATCTCAAGAACCGTAATAGGTAGAGAGTTAAAATTTTCACAGATTGTGTATTTCTATTGCCGCTATAACAACAAATAATAAAAATTAAGGTTTATGGTACGGAACCCTTCGTGTGCAAATCCGACTCGCACTTAGCCGGTTTTTATTCCTTATCGTGTTGGCCCGAGCTATTTGGAAAGGGCTTGTGTTTAAACACCGCCCAAAAAAGTACCTATTTTACTACCAAAAAAGTTCTAAACGGTTACCAAAACGGATAAATGGTCACCAAATAATATTCGAGAAGTAGCGCTCGCCGGCCGCTGCCGCGGCACCGCTCGCTTCGCTCGCTCGGCTCGCGCGCGGTTGGTCACAATTCTAACCTTTTTTTTTTTTTTTTTTTTTAAGCTGGGAAAAAATGCATTACGCATACCCTCCCGTCGGGGGAACGGGAGGGGTATGTGGAACTCCCCGGGCTGACCCGGTATACCCACTAAAATAACCCAGCGGCATTCCCGCTTCGTCCGAGTGGAAGAGGACTGGGAGATCGGCGCAGCCTTAGCGTCCAGTCCTCCTCCGACGACAACCCGCCTAAAGCGGCGGGCCCCTCAAGTCCTCCCCGTTCAGGGGGAGGGCTGGGAATGACCGGCGAGGGTGGTGTGGAGTGCAATGCGGGCGGAGGCGCCCCCGCGCCTATCGCCCGCCCATCACCACCATGAGGAGGGAGAAGACGGCGTCTTCTCCGACCTCTTCTGCGCCTGCGGAGCGGCGCAGCGAAAGGGTCGTCCTCCCGCGCGCGCTCCGCCGCCTCCTTTTGCGAGATGACATCCTCGCAAAAAGAGGCGACAGCTGCCCAGGACCCCTCACTCTCCAGCATGGCGTTGACCACGCCGGGAAGTGAGAGGTCCTGTCCGATCTCCGCTGTTAGACTGCGGCGCGGCTCAGACCAAGCCGGGCACACTTCGAGGGTGTGCTGAGCCGTGTCCTCTGCCGCGCCGCAGTCGTGGCACGCCGGGGTCTCCTCCCTCCCGATACGGTGCAGGTGCTTGCCGAAACAGCCGTGGCCTGACAACACCTGCACCAGACGGAATGAGAGGAAACCGTGGGAGCGCTCGAGCCAGTCTCGCAGGACCGGACCGAGCGCGTCCAACGTACGGCGGCCAAAGGTGGCGGAGGCGAGGTCCTCCGTCCAGTGGACGACGATAGCGTCCCTCGCCTCCCGCCGCACGGCCTCCCGCTCCTCCGCGACGGGGCGCTCGCCCAGGGCCTTTCGCCGCGCCGTCCACTCGTACACTCTGGCGAGCACCCATGCCTCCAACTCCCAAGGAGGGGTGCCCGCGTCACAATTCTAACCTTTTTTTTTTTTTTTTTTTTTTGTTGCCGGGGTGGAAAATCTTCATGGATGTCCCTCGCCTGGGGCGGGCGAAGGGGGTCTGTCAGACTCTTACTGACTAAAAACCACCCCGGTGTTCCATCTCACACTTGACCGAGGATTGTGAGAGCTAGTACGCCTTCCATAATCCCCGGCTATTGCCCGCGTATGCAAGCCACCTCAGGCCCGCGGGAGGAACAAGGTCCCCCCGCAACGTCCAGTGGGGGCGCGTCTGGAACAATACGCGCCACCGTCTCGGGTCCTGCTGGATTGGGGGCGGCGGACGACCCCGAGTCCACCGTCCCTCCGGACCTTTCTACGGGGGCTGGAAGAGGGCGTTGTCTGCCCTCCGCCGACGCCCGGTTCGCCTACTGCGGCACGGGAGAGTGGCCACGGCCTCCCTCTCCCTCTCCGCAGCCTCCTTTTGCGAAATTACGATTTCGCAGAAGGAGATCACCGCATTCCATGACTCGGCGCTCCCGACCATCGAACGAGCGACGGCCGGCAGCGACAGGTCGGGTCCCACTTCGGATACGAGGGCACGGCGCTGCTCCTCCCATGCGGCACACTCTGCCAGTGTGTGCTGCGCCGTGTCCTCCCGACAGTCGGTGCAGTGATGGCACCGAGCGTCCGGCTCCCTTTTTATGCGACACAGGTACTTCCCGAAGCAGCCATGCCCCGAGAGCACCTGCGTCGCCCGAAACGACAGGGAGCCGTGCTTCCACCCGAGCCATTCGTCGAGCACTGGCCGGATGGCCTCGATAGTGGCGAGGCCGGCGGTAGGTCGCGAAAGCCTTTCCCGCCATTCCCTCACCATGGCCTCGCGGAGTTGTGACCGACGCAACTCGATCTCGCGCTGCATCGGTTCACCAACCCGCGTCCGCACCTCCTCGCGCCACCGGTAAAGAGAGGCGAGAACCCTCGCCTCTAAGTCCCAGGGCGGTGATCCGGCCAGTGCACAACCCGCTTCGTAGGAGATCGTGCGATACCCCCTGATAGCCCTGACGGCCATCGCCCTCTGCGGTCTTCGCAGTATCGCGATGCTGCCGGCCGTCAGGTCAGAAGCCCACACCGGGGCCCCATAAAGGGCCATGGATCGCACGATCCCTAGGTATAAGCGCCTACAGGCGGTGCTCGGGCCCCCCAGATTGGGAAGCAGCGTTGCGAGCGCGCCTGCGGCACCCATTAACCTGGGCGTCAGCCGCCGAAAGTGGGGGCCAAAGTTCCACTGGCTGTCGAGCACCAATCCTAGGTACTTCATGGTAGACTCGACAGCAATTTCGACTCCCCCGACCACGATGTGCGACCCTGGTGGCGGCGCCCGTCGGGGGCCGTGAAAGACCATGGCCTCCGACTTCTCCAAGGCTACCTCTAGACCCAGGCGCCGTATGCGACTCACCACTTGTGAGACCGCAGCCGTCACAAGCAACGCTGCCTCCCTGTACGAGCTCCCCCGGGCCGTGACCAGCGTGTCGTCCGCATAACACGTCAGATCTACTCCCGGTTGGAGCTCGCCCCTCAGCACCCAGTCGTAACCGATGTTCCACAGGGGTGGGCCCAAGACCGAACCCTGTGGAACACCGCACGACATATCACGACGGCCCTCACCGTCACGTCCTCTGTAGGTGACACACCTATCCGTCAAATAAGCCCCAATTATGCGGCGGAGGTAACGGGGCACTCTGTGGTACTTCAGTGCCTCCCGAATACAGCTCCAGGGCAGGGTGTTAAATGCGTTGGAGATGTCCAGTGACACCGCCAGCATTACCCCGCCCCGGGTTACCGCTTCCTCCGCCAGGACTTTCACGCGCATTATGGCGTCGATAGTGGAGCGCCCGTGCCGAAAACCGAACTGACTGCCGTCTAGATCCGGCCCCTCTCTGTACAAGTGACTGACCAGGCGGGCAGCAAGTATCCGTTCAAAAAGCTTACCCACCTCGTCTAACAGAACTATGGGCCGGTATGCGGACGGCGAGTCTGCTGGGCGCCCCGCCTTCTTCAGCAGGACCAGACGACCTGTCTTCCACTGAGCGGGGAAGCGGCCCTGCTCAAGGCAAGCTGTGTAGAGTCCTCTCAGCTGGGGCTCTAGCTCCTTCAGAGCGAGGACGAGCGCGCGGCCGGGAACTCCATCGGGCCCCGGGGCAACTGTTTTAGCCCGGAGTCGCATCACAGCCGTCCTCATCTCTGGTTGTGTCACCTCAGGGACCTCCTCATCCTCTGACTCAGCGCCTGTGGGCAGAGCCATCGGCGGTGGTATACACTCTTCTCTGTCAGGGAAGAGAGCTGCAACCACTACCACTAGTAGTCGAGGCTCTAGGCTCTCAGTGAGTGGGGGCGCCCAGGCACGAAGTTTTCCTCGGACCGCACGATAAGGGCGCCCCCACGGATCTCTGTCTAGCGTGGCCAACATCTCTTCCCTGAATCGAGTCTTCGACTCGCCGATGGCCAACCACAGAGCCTTCTTCGCCTCGCGGTACAACTCATACCGCGCGGCTTCTTCTTCCGGAACCCGACGACGTCTCCTCCGGTATCGAGTGTACTGGCGCCTGGCCGCCACGCATGTCCTGCGCATCTGCGCGATTTCGGCGGTCCACCAGTACAACTGACGCCTTGTGGATTGTGTGCGGACGCGGGGCATGGACGCGTCACATATTTGCGTCATCGCCCTGCGGAACCACTGCGCCTCCTCTTCAACGTCGACGGGTTCGTTCGTCACTGACTCCCGGACCCAGGCCTGGATTATGGCAGCCTCCTCGAGAAGTTCCCTGTCGATCTGCTTATACGACCAGCGAGGACCGTCCGTTTGTGGGGCCGGCGGTCGTCCACCGCCCGCGGTCTGGGTGGAAACGTTGAAACGGATGTACCGATGATCTGACAACGTCTCCACCTCCACGGCGACTCGCCAGTTGTGCACACGGCCCGCAACAGCGGAGCTAGCGAACGAGACGTCCACTACAGAACCACCCCGCTGCCGCACGCACGTGTACTCTGAGCCCCGATTCATAACAGTCAGGCCGGTCGTAATTGCCCACTCCTCCAACACCTCGCCCCTAGGATCGGTGATCGGGGAACCCCACGCCGCAGACTTGGCGTTGAGATCCCCGAGCAATAGCACCGGGTGAGGGTGGAACTGGCCTACGACGGCACCCAGCTCGACAAGGAACCTCTCGAAGTCGGCGAGACTCCTGTTGGGCGAGAAATATGCCCCAATGGTGACAATTCCCTCCACGAGAGCAGCCACCCAGCCACGTCCTCGGGAGGGACTACGAAGAGTCCCGCCAATAATGGCCACCAAACCGTCTAGGTCCCCTGCCCAGTTATCGCGGGGAGGGACAAAATACGGCTCAGCGACCACCGCCACGTGGATCGACCACTCCGCCATGCTCTGTAACAATAGATCCTGAGCTCTTGAAGAGTGGTTGATATTCGCCTGGAGAAAACGGATTTGTGCCATCACTGGCATTCCATTTCTCCGGCACCTCCTCCTTCCCTGGGATGGGAGTCAGCTGCTTGGCTGCCAGGCTGTAGGAGGGGCGCAGGTCCTCCGACAACCCTACTCTTCCTGCTTTTGGGGGCCTTACAAGCTTTTCCACCAAGCTTGTGCTCCGCAGGCTTCCCTGCAGCTGCACAAATGCCACAGTTTGGTGCCGCAGAACACTGAGCCGCCTTGTGGCCGGGTTGGCTGCAGCGATAGCAGAGGTCGCTGCGGTCTACGTCTGCAGTGCATTGTGCCCGGACATGCCCTTTGACCAGACAGCGGTAGCACCGCATTTCCCTGGATGGCAAGAGTTTAATACTCGCTGACACCCAGCCAACCAGCAACCTTCTGCCATCTGCGACCTTGTTCGCGGCCGCCACTGGGCACCGCACCCAAACAGTGCCCAGCCCGGCCGGGCTGCAGCGAATTTCGCCCACCTGCACGGCCTCAGGCGCACACCCACCGTTTCGGGCAATGGCCGCCACTACCTCCTCCGGGATCACGGAGTCATCCAGCCCACTTACGCGCAATTCGGCCGTTTTGGTAGGCCTGGACACCCGGACATCTCCCGGTTGGAGTACCTCCCGCAGTTTGGCGGCCAAAGCGTCCGCCCTCTCCTGCCTTGCTGCCCCTGATACTTCCAGTATTTTGGCCCCGGTGGCCGCCGTCCTAAATCCAAAGCCAGTTGGGGAAGCAAAGTCACTGAAATTCAGTTTTTCCCTCACCTCCGTCAGGACCGACTTGTATGTTACCCCCCTCCTTGAGGCTTCGGGCTGCAGGGTGATTACCACAGCCTCAGAGCGCGGGGGTCTCGCCTTTGATACCCTTGTGCTCTTTATTGTAGCCGGGCTTGTAGGTGCAGGGCCAGCAGGTGCCGGCTGCGCCGCCCTCTTCTTACGTTTCCGCTTTACCACCGTCGTCCAGGCGAGGGGCTCCTGGGCGGGGGGCGTGGTCGTAGGGAGCGCATTTGGTTGGGGAGGAGGTGCGGACGCACTTGACGCGGGGTTTCTATTCCCCTCCGTGGATCTTCTGGTCCCCTCCGCAAGCTTTCTGCCCACCTGTACGGGCCCTGTTCTTGCGGACCCCTCCTTCCTCCGTCTATCCGCCGCGAGTGGCGGCCGGAGGGTTTCGGCCGGGGGGAGACGCGACTGCAGAACCTCTAGTCGGGCAGACACCATGTCCCCGCACTGCATCATGCAAATTCGGGCCACCCTCTCAATGTCGTGGTCCGACATCGCAAGTGCAGGCTGTGCTGAAGCCGCAGGAGTCGACGAATTCACGGCAGGGGGAGGGCCGGTGACCGTGGGCGCCGCCTGCCGCTGCAAGTTATCCCTCTGAGCGGCAAACTCCTGCTTGAGGTCCTCTAGCTCGGATCGGAGACGACTATTTTGTCACAATTCTAACCTAACCTAACCTATTTTATTCAGTTTGTAACCCCAAGCCTACATTTTATGGCAATCACAGTTGAGTTGGATAGAATTTGGTGACCATTGATCCATCAACCATTTGGTGACCATTGATCCATTTTTGGTGACCGTCTAAATTATACCCTTTGGAAAGACTTTTTGACTTTGTTAAAAATTCTGGCTTACATTCATTTACTACTGAAGTCAATGTTACAAAATTCGTAACAATAATATTCGTAGAGTTTACAAATCCAAAACCGCTCCCCAGTTTATCCAATTTCGAGGAACTTCGAGGTACCTTCACTACTTACTTAGGACGCCTACCGGAGTAAACGATGAATACATAACACATTCATCTAACCAACTCCCGCTAATGCTGTTGTATGCAAATGATAACACAACCAATTTGGGTAGGTAATTAAGTCAGTTCAAATTTTACGTCCGTGTAGCCGAATTTAATTAGTTGGGTGTTACATCGGCGGATTTGGAGCTGAGCGTGTAATGTTTGGCTTCTACTAAATGAATAAAAATCAATTACCGCATGTATGATGTTGATGGAGCAGTTCTACGTCTGTGTTTCCAAAAGCTTGCAACCCTAATCTCTTCAAAGTTAGAGTGAACAGGCTCCTTCTGGGTAGCCTCGCTCCATCGGAGACTTTGTCTCTGTCATCTCTGACATAGACTAGAGTCAAGAGCAAACCCATTACAAATAATAAAAAAAAAAAAACTTGAGAAACGGCTCTACGGCGACGCGACGGCTCGACCGATTTTGCTGTTTTCTCTTTATTGTGTTCGCAACTGTCAGAAAAAGGTTGAATTAAAGATTTTTGTTTTAGGAAAATCCACCGGAAATTAAAATAGCTAAACAAAATTCTCGTGTGCCTGATTTATCTACCCATGTTGATGTCACAAAGAAAAATATTACCAGAATAGTTCGTCATTGTTCTAGGGCTGAATTTTTGGTCTAGTACGTCGGTAAATAAATTAAATCCTTGTGAATTAGAATCCTTGAAGTTACTTTTGGCATTTGAAGAGCGTCGCGTTGCCTGTAAACATTTGTAAATATGCTTTGTGATCTTGTAAAAACAAAATGGTGGGCTTAGTTCTGAATGGAACCTCGCTAAAGGGTCAGTTAAAAAACTCACAGGATAGTTCATAAAAATTTAGCCACACCCTTTGTTTAAATTCTAGTTATGGTCGACATAGGAATGGATGAATTTGCAATAACGGTCATTGACCCACCTACATTTAACTCCGAAAACAGAATTAATTCAAATAAAGCTGTCCTGAATTTACATCTATCATGATCCTTTACTTTTTCTAGTTATGAAAAAACGATTCAATTTATTGTCCGGGTACCTACGCAGAGAAATTAAGGAAAAGGCAATGTACTAAATTAAAAATATATCAGGCGTGTTTCATAGCAGATTCTTAGTTCAAGTTCTTTCTAGAAAATATAAATTAAGAATCTGCTAATCAGTTAATATGGTTAAAATGTTTTTTACCCGTTTATAAATTCGTCCTTACACTTCGGTGTGAGCGTCAGCCGACAAGGCCCTAAGCGATCGCCTCCCAGACTGCAGTTAAATCCATGTGCTAACTTGAACCTCGTTTGACAACGGATTAGCTGACGTGCAGTTTGTATCATTACTACCTCCGAGCTCCGTAGGCACGATGTCTCTATGACTCTGTTGCAATCTTGTGATGCAATATTATGAAATTAGTTTTATCTGTGGAATTCGATTACTAACTTGAATATAATTGATGAAAGTGGTGGTTTTATGCTTAGTAACTTGAGCTCTTGGCATTGCTGATAGAACATGGATTTAGCTGGTACAGGCACGTGGTGGTTCGCACCCCAGCCAAAATTGACCACGAAAACTCTCGTGTGGTTTTAGTCATTAGGAGTCTCACAGACTCCTCCGTCTGCCCCAAGACAGAGGATATCCATGAAGATTTTCACACGTATAACAAAGGTCCTATCAGTTGCCGAAGTTAGGCTATAGTTGAAGATGGACTGGTCTAATAAAAAAGTCTACTAGATATTTGAAATAGCGCTTGCCGGAAGACGCTACGTTGGAAGGCTTCCCACAAGGTGGACCGATGACCTGGTGAAGGTCGCGGGTAGCCAATGGATGCGAGACGAGTTGTTGTGGCGACGCTTGGGGGAGGTTTATGTCCAGCAGTGGACGTCTTTCGGCTGATATGATGATGAGGTATTTGAAATTGATATTGGGATTGGTTTAGAAATTGAATCAATAGGTAACCGTTTTTATAATAAAATTGGATAGACGCTTCTTTTCCGTACCCAAAATAAATAAATTTAATTTGTCATCTAACCACAGTGTAGCCAACAACAGCATGTGAAGCCTAATCCGGCTGTTTTAGCCATAAAGTTAAATCAGAGTGCTAACTTCTGCGCGTTTCAGTCGCTCGTCCGACAACCAGCTTAGCTGTCGGAGACTTTGTATAATTAAGCGAGTTAACGCCCTCTGGCGTCGCCCGTGGTCTTGTTTACTTTTATACTTTGTGGCAAGTGTAGCGAGTGGCATGTGGTGATAGGTAAAAGGTATACAGTCACGCAAGGAAAAGATTAGGCTCCTGTTGGTTTATTTTTACTTGCAATCTGTATGTGACTGCGTCGTCGTCTTTCCGAATATTTACGGCAAACATGAATATGAACTTAAAAGTAAAAAAAAAATGACTTTAAACTTTGTGCCTGTTTTTCAAGAAAGGAAACAATTTGATACCGCCCAGATTTTTTAAAACTTTCGTTAGGACTTCGTTTGATCACAATCTCATCTGATGAAAAGCGATAATGTAGTAGATGATAGAGCACGCTTGCTTAGAAGTAACCTATTCACTCTTGAATTCCTCCTCTCTTGACCTACCCTCTTGACGCCCACAGGAAACACAGATTCTGGCACTTTTGCAAAAGTCCAGTAGATCTAAAAATTATTATACTGACTAAAATGTCAAATAGTATTCGCTGAATATTTAAATTAATAAGCACAAGCCAGACATGTCTTCTTCCTCCGTTTCGTCTTCCCAGACAGGTCTGGGGAAAGCCCTATGTCCAACTGCTGCCGCTTTTAGCACCACCTACTGCTAAACTTCTTATAAGGTTCCTTAAAAAACTGTCCAAGTGCGAGTCGGATTCTCACACGAATGGTTCCGTACAATAAACATTCATTTTTATTATTTGTTTGTATAGCGGCAACAATCAGTGAAAATTTCAAATGTCTACCTATTACGGTTCTTGAGATACAGCCCGCTGGCAGACAGACGGACGGACGGACGGAAGGAAGGACAGCGGAGGCTTAGTAATAGGGTTCCGTTGGTTACCCTTTGGGTACGTAACCCTAAAAAGGCTCAATTTACCAGTCCAATCAGCTACAACTGGCAAAGCAATTCCTACCCGCAAAACTTCACTTTTTAATCCCACAGAGACAGTCTCTTAGGGCTGTGCAGAATTACATCCGTACGCCAAGTTCGTACACTCGGCTTAGACTCAACAGTGTGTATAATTAAATGTGATGACACCCCTAGGCGCCTAGCCGAGCTAGTAGGCAGGATTTGTATTAACACCTTCGTGTTTTGGCAGAATGGAGGATTAGCGGCCATGTTGGAATGTGTTTGGTACGTAATTGAGGTTCGAGTCGGTACGAGATGAGGTTTGGAGATTTTGTACTGTTTTCTGAGGAGTTTCTGCTTGTATGCTTGTTATTGGAAGATTTTATTATTCAGTTTTTTAACTTAGATATTTGATGCATTTTTAAATATTTTTTGAAAAACAAAAAAAAATATATACTTAAGTAGGATAAACATTAGTAGCCCACCGATATCGGGAACACAGGGTCCAAGCTACCAGGCGGCCAGGGCTTTAGAGGAACTTCCTAACAGCCGTGTCCAAAAGTGCTGCTTAAGATCCACATAACCACCCAACAACAGACATAAATGATCAATTTATTATGAGTCGTATTCAATCAAAGGTTCTGCCTATTACATAATGTTTCATTTAGTCTCCCTTTGTACTACTACTGTAGAAATGTTAATAAAAAAAAAAATTAAAAACTCTAGAATCATATAAATCATACTATGGTAGTTAGGCGTCAGATAAGCTTACAATAAAGACCTTTTCCTAATATTCCTTCGTAGAAACCCCAGCAATAAATTAATGGATCACGGTTGAAGACGATTTAAGACAGCTTTATGTTTATATTTCCGTTTTTTATATTAAGAAGGTCAATAAATATATGTGGGTCAATGACCGTAATTGCACATTATCTGGCGCATACGATTTTCTATTTTATTTATTTATTTATTATGGCACTCCAACAACAAAGTCACAGACATCCTTACAAAAAAAAATTCTTAACTGATTACTACAGTGACCTTGTCACTGTAGTGCTACAATGTTAACAATAAACATGAAAATTGTACACAAAGTATTAAATTACACAAAAATTATTGCATTGCCAATTTCAAAACTTGGTAACAATTTGTATGATGTATCTATTTAAACATAACCTGAAGTATAGAGAAAAAATATTTTATTGTATTGTAAAAGCTATCATTTCACTTGTACCACTCTCTCACGTATCGCTTAACTTGTCCGTTAGTTAGACTATTATCTTCATAAACTTAAACAGGATGCACGTACCTACATCCGATGATATCAATTCATTATTTAATTTCATTAGCTCTTTCATCATCCTAATACAAAACAGGCTTACAAAAGGCTTACTTTATTTCCCACTTCCATACCTAAAACAAAACAAGCACAGACTCGTCTGCCGGTACTTTCCGAGAACTACGCATGACTGTGTGAGTCAATGTTTACGTGACGTCACCATACATGCCTGATAACGTGAGTAATGATAACACTGACTCAGCTTTTAACGTTTCTTATGCAGTCGTTGTCGATATTATGTTCATTGTTTGGATAAAGATATTTAGTTCTTTTTGAGTCGATGGTTAACTCTTTATACTGTTTTGTCCCAGTAGGCTAGGTTAATTGCAGCATCGGTGGCACTCATTAAATCCTCCAAGTTCAGGTGTATAGGCACTTGGCACTCTAAATTGTGGCTCATTTCTGAACAGGGATACCGATATTTAGGTATTCTTATGCTGTTTAGGTATACCTATATTTGCTTGGAGTATTCGTATCGAAAGAACAAAGTGCAACAAAGGGATTTTTCTGCGCGTGATTGGTAGTTGGGTGACCTTGTACCTTTTTGTATTTTTATTTCGTATTTTAATCGGGACTGACACGTGACTCAAAAAGAATCAGTTGCTGTTGCTATACGCTTTACCTTTTCCCAGTTACATTGGGGTCGGTTTACAGGCTAAAATTTTGTTTTGTTACTAGGAACTACGACGAATTGAAAATTTATTTTAGTGTTGGATGTGGATAGTCCATTTATCGAGGGAGGCTACATAACATCACGCTACAACCAATAGGAGCGGAGCATTAATGAAATATGTTACGCAGGCGAAGTTGCGCGGGTCAGCACTCAGCAGTCAAGTTTGAGGTGTTTATTTGGGTTATTACCGGTAATTGCCGCATTTTGCTTAGACTTGAAAGCTCAACGTAGTCGAGAGAAGGCTGTATGATGACAACTTAGACTTCGTACCGCTGTCTATCAATACTACGAGTATTTATTTAAAATAATAAAGCTGAAGAGTCTGTTTCATCGTGCTTATCTTAATTTGCTATTGATAACCTGATCTTGAGGAAGGTAATATGCTATTTAACATCACGCTACGACCATTAGGAGCCGAGAAAAAATAAATAAACCTGTCAGAAAGAACGCTAAGCGAAAACGAAGTAACTGCAGCGGTGGGTGAAACTGCGGGGCACAGCATGTAGTTTTATATTAAGCGAATTCTTATTGTGAAAGAACTCAGTTCTCTCTTATGTTTGCCTGTTATATAGTGTTTTCGACCAATCCTAACCCCCAACAGCACAGTAATAAAATATTATCAAATCCGAGCCAAAATTGGTTCACTTCACACTGTTCATTTCTAAACAACACTACGGTGTGAATTGTCACATCCTGCCATTCTCAGGGCGTACAATAAATTATTACGCGTAAGTGAACCCGATACAATCAATACGGTATTAAGGTTTAAACTCTTCTCAAACCTGCACACGTGCGGGCTCTAAAACTGGGGTGCTCTTTGGCTGACTGTTTACTGGAGTGGAGAGGAGAGGAGCGTAGAGGAGCTGTGCCCATACTAACCAATGGAATTGCATAAAATCTACAAAATTTATACAAAACCGGGAAGTGGAACAAGGCAGCAGAGCGGGAATGTGGAGTGGGGAAGCGGAGCGGAGAAGCAGAAAAAAACTGCCGGCGTCCCACTCAAATTACTCGTCGCGTGAACTTGGACTAGCTCTGCAATCCACTCGTCCGTCCGTCCGCAATCCACTCCGCACTGCCCCGCTGAGCATCAATGTACACAGTCCGCAACTTCACTGGAAATTATTCCTCCCACCGCTCCGCTCGCTGCCTCGCTCCGCGTCAATGGTCAGGCAATCTTAGACCCCGTCCAAAAATGGGGTGCCTGTAGACCCCACTGTAGTAAACACCAGGATCATCGGCGATCGGTGATTGGATATGATGCTCTTAGTACATGGATGGACAGTTTTCGTCCACTTGAATAGGTGTAATCTCTTGTTTTATTAAAGGGGCGCATGTTAACTAAAAGACCCCAGTACGTCAATAGCTCTTTTTTGCATGCTTAGGAAAATAACACATACGCACAGCGTAGGGTGCGTACTAGTTGAAGAGAGCTCGGTAAACGAATATCTAAGTGATAGACTTATAAAATCATAACTTAAGTAAGTACATACCGCAAACTACCCAAGTCTCTCTGGATTTACATAATTAAAAAAAATGCTTCGTCTCTCCTACTTATCCTACTTGTCTTGCTGTGCCTGACAAGGTCCACATGAACCAATTTTGTTTTTACCGCCTAAGAATACATGTGGAATGCAATAAAGATATTGAGTATTGAGAGAGAGAGAGAGAGATAAGAAAATAAAATTATTCATTGGTGTCACTCTTAAAGCCACTAAGTCGAACAAAATATACTTAAAAAAACATTAAAAAATATGCGTCATTGGTATTTCTGCAAATCAGATTTGTTGTTTGTTGCTGTGGTGTTTTGTATAAGCTTAATAATTATTTTCTCTTCTAATCTATTCCATACTTACTAAATACGATATACATCTGTATATGTATCCATCCTTTTCTTATTCCTCAAGATCACGACCACCGCACAATTTGTCTTTGCTATGCAGTCTGCCGTGCTCTAGATCGTTAGCTGCATGCTTCTTCATGCTCGTCCTAATTGCACCTTCCTGCGGCATTCTCACACCATCGAGACGGAACGCTATGCCTGAAATGAGTCACACAATTTATTTATATCAACATACATAGTTATTTTCAAAGTCAAGTTCAATTAATTTTAATAAAAACAATAAAATGTACTTTTGAACGTCAAAATTGATAGCAAAAAAACACTAGCTCAGTAGCTTTTTTAATGCAGCCGTTTTTGACCCACAACTGGGCAAAGGCTTTTCTTGGTCCTCGTCCAGGTCATCCTGTCACCTGTTTGTAGGCCGCCCTCAATGGCGTCATCTATACTAATATACAAAGCTGAAGAGTTTGTTTGTTTGCTTGAACGCGCTAATCTCAGGAACTACTAGTCCGATTTGAAAAAATCTTTCAGTGTTAGATAGCCCATTTATCGAGAAAGGCTATATCATCACGCTAAGACCAATAGGAGCGGAGCAGTAATGCAAATTGTGAAGCAGACGAAGTTGCACGGGTCAACTAGTATCGTCCATTTTCATTAAGGATTCTGACATGTCACATACGTCACATACTGTCATCAATTTCGGCGTAGTATGTCTTCTTCCTTCACTCATATTCGCCGTCATCTTAATTAAATAGTCACCTCCTTGCTCGCCATTCGCCATGTAATTATGTCTATGTCTGTAATTCCTGTCTCGTCACATGCCTTGTCACATATATGTCACACTTGAGCATCCTCAAGATCCTTACTCACTGGAACAACGAGACTTGCAGACATAATCAATAGAATTAAGCTGTAAACTGCTCTAAACTAAGCACATGTGGTTCAAAGGGTGCAGTTTAAATAGGAGCTGCGATTAAGCACCCCAGCGGCGCCTTTGATTCTACTACAACGTTGTAATCGGGGTAACGTTCTCACGGTAACACGCGATTTTAGGCTGTGGTTAGAGTAACAGCGATTTGGTATAGGAGATAAAGAACGAGAAAGGTTATATGTGGTCATCTCCGTAAGGTAAATTTTAAACATTTTTGAATAAAGTTATTAAGAATGGTGTAAAAATATATGAAAGAAAAGTCCTAATTTTAAAAGAACAAAATACATATAGCATAGGACAATTATTTTATCTTCAGTTAAATTAATTACAGTGTAAAGTATTTCATAAATTATACAATGTTTTAATACTAGAATTTAAAATAATACAGGTACAACAACAATGACAATCAACCAACGACGCCCGTCGCTCCGCTAAAAATAGGCGTCTCCCAAGTTGCGCTACAAGAACAGTATGTCTCTGTATCTGTCATTGATTATGGCAGTTTTATGTACCTTCTAATGTAGCTGTAATTTATTAGTATTATAAGATATGTCTTGAAATGTAAAAAGAAATTTAATCCCACTTTGAATTAAAAATTGTTTGCAACCCCTAAACCGCTCCAATCGCTCTCAGTGAAACCAGAGCTCACTGCGGCTTTGAAGATTTAAAAAAAGGGTAGGTTTTTTCTAATATTTCATTTTATACTAAAAGCCCATTCCTGTTCGACGTGTTGTTTGTTATTAAACATGACTATGAGGAATAGGTTTATTGAGATAACATTCTTGCCTATTTTGTTGCGGTTTCCTTTTCGTTTAATAAATTATGTTTTGTGGTTGACCTTTATCCATATAGAGCGTAGGTGGCTTGTAAGAGTTCAATGACTGCTAAGTCTTTGCCTCGAGTGTTTTCTCTTTGGCAGTAGGTACCTACCTCTTATGAAATTAATACTCGCTATTAATATTACAGAAATAAAGTCTGGCTAGTTAGAGCTTCAGCTAGATGATCGAAATGTACCAAATATTTCGAGTAGTCTTTATTTATCTCTCAATTTTGTAGATCATTTATTGTACGTGTCAGCTCTTTCAGTCTAATTGAAGAAGATAGTCTAGGTTGTACATATTTATTTGTGTAAGGACAAGAATACCATATTATATCATCATCATCATCTGGCTAGCCTTTTCCCAACGGCTACTATACTAGGGCTCTACATTGGGGTCGGCTTCCAGTCAAACCGGATTCAGCTGAATACCAGTGTTTTACGTGGAGCGGCTGCCTACCAGACCTCCACAACCAATTAACTGGGTAACCCGGTACATCTTGGCAAGACTGGAGTCAGATTTATTGGCTTATGACTGTCCGTAACGACTGCCAAAGATCTACAAATGACAGCCGGGACCAACGGCTTAACGTGCTTTCCGAGGCACGGAGGAAACTCGTTATGTTAAGACGGTCACCCATCCACAGACCAACCTTGGCAAGCGTTGCTGAACCTTCAAGATCGACCCGTGCGGCTGTTATTGTTTAGCCACGAGCTCCTCAAGAATACCATATTATATAATATTATAGAATTAACCAAAACCACAAATATTAATTATAACATTATTTCATTGTCCCCATAAATCATCCGCATATTTCCCCATATCTTTACGGCCCAAAAGAATTTCTACCCATCGTTTTGCCCATAAATTGTTCATGTATATGGCGAGTAATTTCTTTGTTCCTGTCCGTCCCCTCGGTAATACCTTCATTGTTTGTATACGAAACTGAATTATTTTTATATTGTGTTCTACATTTATGTATTTTTTTTTGCTGTATTCATTCGTTCTTTCAACAGATTTTTATTTAATTGTCTTTGTTGAGTTTTTTATGGGTCTCTCTGGGTGATGGTTTATCTTGTGTGGTAGACCGATTTTGTTATTCTGTTGAATTTTTATTTTTGCTGTCATCTGACTGCATGATGATTGAACCAGTCTCGTGCATGCTTGGTTTTTAATCAATTATGATTGGTTTGACATTTACACGCATATTTTGGTTCTCACGTAAGTAACTAGTACTCCGACAATCATTATTAACTTGTAAGTTAGTAAGTAACTAATTACTTCTGTCGTTCACATAAAACCGTTATCTCCCATCTTCACAAAAACATCGTTTATGCATTGTTCCAGGTCATTATAAGAGGCAAAGAAATTAATTTTAAAATTGCTTATTAGATATCTAATGAAAGATCCATGTTTCATAGCGACGCTAACAAATCGATGTACCGAGAACAATTTAGATAAGGAATCGCGATTGTCAGACTATCTCACATCGAGGCTGCACATTAATTTTCCTGGCAACTTCAAAGGCAATTGATGCGAGTGTTATACAAAAAAGTGAATCATTAGTAACTATTAAAGTATCATTGTACTGTCACGCCGCAAATTAATCTCATCAATACGTTATTCAGAAATCAAAAGATTTTTAAGAATACTTTTTATTATAACGAGGAAGGAAGTATCGTCCTCTCGCTCTGACATCACGAGAGCCGCTTATTGCGTGAAGTTCATTCATTTAAAATCACAGCGTGAAATGAAACGCGCACCGCAACTAGCGACATCTATTAGCCGTTACTTGAAAGGCATACAGTCAACCACATCGTAACACTTGAACTACAAAAACTGCCTTATTTGCCAAAGCATATTGCGTTGTTAATGTCCAATTGTTACCATTTCCTACGTTTGACTGTACATCCCTCAATAAGGAGTCGGCAGCACATAACTTCACTCACGCGCATCTGGCAAATCTTTTATATATTTCTCATCAACTATCAACCATATTTCCCGGGCAATAGGAGTGAATTTTCATTATTTCAATCTGGAAAAGATTCCGGCTTTATTTATGTCCGTCGTGACTGCACTGCTTATACTTCAGCAGTATCTACAACTACATAAAATGTCTTTCCGTTTGCATATTTGATTGTATCAAGCAAATTATTGATCAGATGTTTCTGCGCATTACTTTAATGTTCGCTGGATTTAGTATTTACATCTGTAGAAGTTTCATTTGATGTTTTCATCTTTGGTACTTTTATTAAAAATAGAATAGAGTGTTTCATCTTCCTTCCCTTACTTGATGTAAGGTTGGGGTCAGCGCATTTTATTTTCTACTTCCATTCTCTTCGTTTCAATGTTAACAGTCACGATATCATTCATCTACATACATAAGTATTAAATTCATCCTTGAAAAAAAATTTCTCCGAACTTGAATAACATTTTGATAACCCTTTATAAATATCCTTTCGTTTAAACCCAACACTCATTTCAACCGAGTTATTCTTATATGTAAGTATAAAAAATTAGAAATGCAGGCAACGTCGGGTAATCCTCTAATATTAGTACACTATGATATCTCCGTTTTGGATTTGTTGTGTTGAAATGAGATATACGATCACCATATCCATTCTAACTCCAACTTAAAAACGTTACTGTTAAGGTTGATTTTTGGATGGCTGTTATAAAAGTCGTGGGTATACCCTCGGGGTGAAGGTATCGCTGGACGAGCATTGTGCAACGCCACAGGAGAGCAAACACGCCGTTATTCTGACCGATTTCGTTGGAATACTGTTTCTAAATCGTGCGACTGTTATTGGCCTGTGCTCTGTCGAAAGTTACCGTCTTCGTAAGTAAAGTTTTTGTTCCTTGAAGTTGAATGTGCTACTGGTTTACTTTGCTGGCCATTTCTTTTGTCCACTTTATTGGTAGTAAATGTCAATAGTGACAGTTTTGCTTTGTACTTTAAATAGTGAGCCTACAATTTTATTAGGTCCATACCAAGAATTCGATTCCAATCGTTTTCTTGTTGTTTCGGTATCCACCTGCCTGCACTCATTATCAAGGATCAATTTTACACGAATAATACTTCAGTAACAGACAGTGGATAATTACAGATTCATTCTGGTCAGCCCTATCATTACAAAGTATCCGCTTGCTCCAAAGGTTTCCTACTCGACCATTCTAGACAGACACATGAACCCTCGTATGGCACACAAAATAAAGGCTTAGAAGAAGTGGAATAATGGAACATAAGAGGTCAGGTAACCGTGGTCGGTCCAAATGTTATAGTTAACGGTTTTGGAATTCTCTTGGCGATCGCGAAGGCCTACGGGTCAGGTTTGCATAAGCCCTGCGTTGACCTTTCGTAAGATAAACATGAAAGGTCAGTATAATGTCTGTTATAGCACAACCCCATTCTGTTGTTGCAATTTGTTTGTAAGTTATGTCTTCTGATATCGCTTTTGTTAGGTTGGACCTTGTTAAGGGCAGGCAAAGAATACAAATACATACCTCAAATAAAACTGACCCGTTTGCCGTCAATCACAAGAAAAGGTTAAAGAAGACCAAATTAAACTTGCTGGGTGATAAAAATCAAATCAATTACAACTTTCATCAGACATCCTTTCTGCAAAAATTAAAGTGGTCCAATGAATAAAGTTTTGACAAAGAGATCTTGGAAAAAAGTTGAAGAAGTCAAATGAAATAAGTTTGGGGACCATTGGTCTGTTAGCTAACAGTTTCGTGATTGAAATTTCAGATTCGATGCTGAGAAATTAAATTATTTTAAATTATTCCAGCTTCTAGGTTTCTAAAGACTGGCTACGTTAGATTGGCATCTACATCTGTTTTGCATGTCTACACTGCAAATGGAAAACATGTAGACTAGAGGATAGTTGTCTTTACTGAAGTAACTATGAGTATCATGGAGGAGCAATGAACTCTCAGTAAAGATGTCATCAAGGGTCCTATTAGCTTTAATTCCATTCCGCTTTCCGTAGCTATCTTGATTTGCGACAGCCTCGCCACATCAAACATTCAAGGATTGCATAGAAATGTCTGTACACACGTCATATTCCGTCTAGACTCTCAAGCACATAATATTCAATTCCTATTTTAATTGGCAGACATTGTAAACAAATACTATGACGAGTCTCTTCCACAAATTACCGCATGTATCGCTAAATTCAATGTATAAAGCATAGGAAATGATGAACGCTTATGAATAATTGATGGAACATTGTCTGCGACACAAAGACTAGTGAGTATTTGTGGTTTTCCTCCTGTCCCGGTTTCAGTAGTACGTTCAACTTTGCACTGCAAGTGCAGATAAACTTATTTCAGACTTCGTTGAATGGGTATGGTTTACACTCGACATTGCAAATATCCTGCATGAATATGGACTGAGTATCTAAGTAGGACGATGCCCGTAGGTAAATGAACCCAAAAACAACTCAGCAGAATGTAGTATTTAACCTTTTCTAAATCAATCAGAAAAAAGAATAAGGAACTGCCAAAAATCACGTACCACGTCGCCATAGTGGACCATATGGGTCATACCGTGTTTAATTTAAGCCATGTGTACCTATTACAAAATATTTGTTTGTGTTGGCCCGATTCGGTTCAAGGAATATGGTCCAGGTAGTTAAAGCTAATAGGAAGGAAGGAAAGGGACGAAGTCGTAAAAAGGTTGTTAAAAAAATGTTTAACGTTTATTTTGTCCATGTTTAGGAAGTTGTCCCTAATAACATAAAGATTTTGAAGGGACTTTATGACGTACTTGTAATAAGCTATACTTCGTACCTTTGGTAGTACTGTAGTAATTTTTGGATGCAAATGAAAGCCTAACATTCAGATTGGAAAAAGAGTAATTGGACGGCTTGATTTCAAATCCTTCGTTATCCGTGATTGGACCAATAAAAGTCTGTTCATTTGGGAACTAACTATGGAATGCCTAGCTGATAGCAAATTGCGATTGCGTAACAGGAAATTTAAACTATCAAAAACGACATTATATCTAGCTGATATGTGTAACAAGATGATTATTCAAATGGCGGTAAATAGAGATATATGAAAGAAGTACGCGTGACCAGAAATACAGTGGGATAAGGTAGGTAGAAACTCAATAATTTTAATTGATTCACTCAAGAATGCTGGAAGTCTACTAAGTTCAGTACAAATCCAAAACTTCACTTAATTTAAATCAATACCTCCAAACTTGTTACATTAAGAACCAAATCTACCGCCAGGCGTCAATATATCAATAAGGGTGACATATTGGTTCTTACACTTTTTACTAATGACCCTTGTCACGGACAAGGCTAAACCTTTTTTTACTAAGGACAGAAGTAAGGGCTAAAACACAATAGATGTTTGACCAAATGGCTCTGTCGATGATTAAAAGTAATAAGGAAATGACGCTAATAAGGATATGATCGATTGTACTGTCTAATAAAATGATAAGCGATGAACTAGGAGAGATGGCAATAGATGCATCGATGGCGGATATTTAATTATCGACAGTAAAGACTATGATGATGAGGCATTAAGTTTGTATATTATAAAAATAATAATATAATATTTCTGTAATTTCACATTGTTTTAGTGCTTTTTAGAAAATCGTTTCCTTTTTTCATGTTTTAATCGTACCTTCCACTATCATAGCGATATAGTTAAATTTGTTGTTGCTGTCTTCTTGGAGTCAATAGTCAGAATTTCGGTATGATTTTCTGTAAAACATCCCCTGGTAAAACCAAATGTACAATATATCACGCCCACATGTTTCACATTCGCACTCCACACTGGAAATCATGATAAACTGTCAATTGGACCAAAAATCGTCTAGCTAAACCCTTAGGGTAATATTTGTAGAATCCACGACGGAATAACTTATGGCCGACTTAGCTCCGGAATGAATTCCTTTTCAAATATTACTCTCGAAATGTGGTGTTGGACAAATAAAACCTTTCGGTGGCCCGGATTGAAGATTAATGGTGTTGGAAGAGATTAATTTGTGTGTTATCTGCGTTTCGTTGGGGTCAGGTCGAAAAGTGATAGTGGTACTACAGTCTTCGATTTGATTGATCGTCTTGTACTGTAATTAGGTTTGGCTAATTGATTATGTTGGCTAGCTTACGGAATATGAATTTGATGATAGATTTTCTGTTTTTTTGATTAATTGATTTCTTCCATATTTTATGGTATTATCATTAGCCTACTGTTTCTGTTATTAGAATCAGCTTGTTGGTTTTACCAGGTGCGTCTAGATTACACTATACCAGTATTCTATTCAAAGCAAAATCTTATCCTAAATGCAACTGAGGCTAGGATGAAAGTTGTTTAAATCATCAGATGTTTAGGCGTCTGGTCTGCTTGATTTTTCTTTTGGCTTTGGTATATGCAGCATAGCAAACTGAAGATCTAAAATTTTATTGTTCTTTGGAATGACTAAAGATCTATTTATTGTCATCTGACTTCAATAATGGTTTGTATAATTTATAGTTTCGTTTTTTTTTTTAATTCTAAGTATAAAAATATTTGTGGTATTTTGATGGTCATTGCAGTTTAGTGGGTACCATTCTGTTATTAGTCTTTTCCATTTTTCCTTCTTCTCTCTTGTCCTGTCCATCTCCACTTTAGTTGTTTATATGTTATGTAGACTGCACCGCTAGACTGAAAGGAACAGAGGAAGGCAAACTAAGAGATGGGTAGATGATATCAGGAAAATTGCGGGTCCAACATGGACTCGAACAGCAAAGGATAGAATTGAATGGCGAGCTTTAGGGGAGGCCTTTATCGGAAGACAAGTTGAGGATCAAATACCGTTTGCCAAATAAAGATACTCGAAGTTAAAGATGAATTAAATAGAATAACAGTTTATATGATATATTAGTAAATTAAGATCAACAATAAAGGCTATTTTTTTTTTGATAGTCGTTGTTTTCTTCAAACCTAATGAATGAGGTTTAAAGCTGAACTATGCCGATTGTCCTCTCATTAAATATTTTCAATATGTCTGTTATATTATGCACACTTACTTATTTATGAATGGTCATACATTATTGATCACACTTCTCCATTGTTATTTAATGCTGCCTACTAGTCAAAGGTCAACGCTCTTATATTGTTTTATTATTTATACCTTTTCTTTTTCCCACATACACATCAGAATTTATTTTAACATTTCTTGAGTTCATGTCTCGACAATTTTTCAGCTATCAGTCAGTGAATCAGAACTTTTCATAAATTTTATTGGATTCTGATACATACCACGCCATACCTGTATGAACGGAGGCTTGTTTCCGTCCTTTATTGTAATAAGCACAATTTCTATCTGTCACTACAAGCAGAGTATAGAACAAGATAATTGAATTAATGTTATTGAACCAGTTGTATTGGATTAATTTCATTTAACAGTTTTGGGATTGGAAGGAGCTCATAGCTAGATAATAACAGCCGCACGGGTCGATCTTCAAGGTTAAGCAACGCTTGCCAAGGTTGGTCTGTGGATGGGTGACCATCTTAACATAGCGAGTTTCCTCCGTGCCTCGGAAAGCACGATAAGCCGTTGGTCCCGGCTTTCATTTGTAGATCTTTGGCAGTCGTTACGGATAGTCAGAAGCTAGTTAATCTGACTCCAGTCTTGCCATGAAGTACCGTGTTACCCAGTTACTGGGTTGTGAAGGTCTGGTAGGCAGCCGCTCCGCGTATAATACTGGCATTCAGCTAAATCCGGTTTGACTGGAAGCCGACCCCAATATAGTTGGGAAAAGGCTAGGCGAATGATGATGGAGTTTTGGGATTGGAATGGACATTAAAAGGCAATTTCTTTAATTTAGATTCATCCATTCGAATTTAAAATACTGATGAGACTAAGCCAGAGTCTAATCAGTTAAACCTACTTCTTATCAGTATTTTAGCAAAATGTTGATTCTTGTGATGGAATTGCGGGCCAAGAACCTTGATGTCTTCAAGGACCATCTTAATGTCTGAAATTTCATGACGTGTACCGTGACTTTGATTATAATCCTATTCAGAGAATCAATATAATTTATTTTCACTTAATGTGCTTTTACACGGGAAATGTTTTGAAGAATTATTGCTCAGCTGATTACAAAATTATGACAGCTAAAGTAATAATTTCAACCAGAATATGAAAAATAGGCTTGGGTGAGGCCTTTGTCCAGCAGTGGACGTCCTTCGGATGATATGATTATGATTTTCAATATACTACTCGTAAGTACCTACCTATAAATTCAAAGTTCGGACTCCATTTAAATCAAACTGCAGCACGCGTATAGTCACGGCTGAAAGGTCTGCTTACTCCATAAATTTAAAAGAGCGGAAAGACTCAAGATAAGTGTAAAAAGTAAATACTATAGGGTAATTACCCGTGACCGACGCTCACTACCATGACCCATGTGTTTTTGCGCCATGAATGAAGGATATGGTATTGTGATATACTGGTTCTTTGTGTTTTTGTTATTAACCTACTACTTGAAAACTAGCCGTATAGTGTCGGCCGGTGCCGTATGGTGCCGTAAATGGATTATACCATACCATCACTTCCCGTGGGTGTTGTAAGAGGCGACTAAGGGACTCACCAGATAATGGGCAGCAGCTTTCTCTGTTAAACGCAACACCATACACTGCGATCGCCAAGCCGCCTGCCAAGCGTGGCGATCGTGGCAACCAACCCCCCTTTGGGGGTTGGCTAGTGGACGTCTTTCGACTGTTATGATGACTTGAAAACTATTGCAACAATATTTTTTATTACTAGCGCTTCGCCCGCAATTTTCTTAAGGATCACTATTTTTTTTTCGAAACAAATTACATATTAAAACCTTCCTCAAGAACCACTCTATCCATTGGTAAAAACAGCATGAAAATCGGTGCAGTAGTTTCTGAGTTTATCGCGAACAGGCAGACAGACGCGGTGGAGGATTATAAAAACTAGTGAATATTAGCATTGTGTAATATTTATCCAACATCCACCAAAATTGCTACCTTTTCGATACCTTTTTGCATCGATATATTTTTTCCAAACCGTTGTATCAAATTTTTTTTGCAGCAATAGTGAAATAGCTTTCACTGTTAACTAGCTGTCTTTCCTGGTTCCAATCGATGTAGTTTTTGTATGTTTTCACTTTTTCTTGGCGTGAGAATTAGATACAGTAACCGCTAATCCACTTGTTATAGCGCTATTGTGTTTTTGTTAGGAGTAGCGTTTATCGGCTTTTGTTTTGTGATAGGCAAAATAGATAGTATACCGTGATGAATGATGATACAGTTTTTTTAAGCCAACGATTAACTGGTAGAGAATGTCTTGTTGCATTTACTACGCCTATGTATCACTACCGTGCCTAAAGGTTAGATCTTTCTATCTATATATATATTTTCTATATTTAATATATAAAGCTGAAGAGTTCGTTTGTTTGTTTGTTTACTTGAACGCGCTAATCTCAGGAACTACTGGTCCGATTTGAAAAATTATTTCAGTGTTAGGTAGCCCATTTATCGAGGGAGGCTATAGGCTATATATCATCACGCTAAGACCAATAGGAGCGGAGCAGTAATGAAAATTGTGACGCAGACGAAGTTGTGCGGGTCAACTTGTACTAATACATTCAGTCAAAAAAGTATCGGGAATGGATGATTTGTTTATGGTTCCAAATTAAAATTTTTGTTTTTTTGTAGTTGTTAGATTGGCACAACTGTTTTCCATTTTGGCGCGGAGTTTGAGTTGCATCTGTTATTTATATTAAAAACAGTGCTGGTTTTAGTAATATCATATATAGTGTGTATTGCGAATTTCATAATGGACAAAAATATCGAACAAAGAGTTTGTCTTAAATTTTGCATCGCCAATGGAATTTCGTGTTCGGAGTCACTGAAAATGTTACAGAAGGCTTACGGTGAATCGACTTTATCAAAAACTCGTGCTTATGAGTGGTTCAAAGCGTTCAAAAGCGGTCGAGATGTGATGGAAGATTTGCCTCGCTCTGGTAGGCCGTCAACGTCTGCAACTGAAGTTAACATCGCAAAAGTGAAGGAAATAGTGACTGAAAATCCCCATTCAACTCTGAGAGTGATAGCCGCCGAACTTTCTGTATCTCACGAGTCGATCCGTACCATTTTAACTAATCGTTTGGGTATGAAACATGTTGCTGCTCGGCTAGTCCCAAAAGATCTGAATTTTCTCCAAAAACTCAATCGCATGAAAGTCGCTGAGGACATGCTAGAACGAGTCAGTTCGGACCCAACATTCATGAAACGCATTGTTACTGGTGACGAGACGTGGGTTTACGAGTTTGACATGCAAACTAGTCAACAAGCTTCGGAGTGGCGCCTTCCAACTGAACCGAAACCGAAAAAACCACGCCAAAGGAGAATTCGCGGCGAGAACTGAACTCAATTCCGGAAGCAGCGTTTAAAAAATGTTTTGATGAATGGATTATTCGTTGGCGCAAGTGTATCGTTTCTAAAGGAGCATACTTTGAAGGTGATAAAATAAATTTGGATGAATAACAGACATTTTGTGTATTATTGATCTTTTCCCGGTACTTTCTTGACAGAGTAGTATATAAAGCTGAAGAGTTTGTTTGTTTACTTGAACGCGCTAATCTCAAGAACTACTGGTCCGATTTGAAAAATTATTTCAGTGTTAGGTAGCCCATTTATCGAGGGAGGCCATAGGCTATATATCATCACGCTAAGACCAATAGGAGCGGAGCAGTAATGAAAATGATGACGCAGACGAAGTTGTGCGGGTCAACTTGTACTAATATATAAAGCTGAAGAGTTTGTTTGTTTACTTGAACGCGCTAATCTCAAGAACTACTGGTCCGATTTGAAAAATTATTTCAGTGTTAGTTAGCCCATTTATCGAGGGAGGCTATAGGCTATATATCATCACGCTAAGACCAATATGAGCGGAGCAGTAATCATAATTGTGACGCAGACGAAGTTGCGCGGGACAACTAGTAAATCTATATATCTATACTTATTTCATAAAAGCGAAAGTTTGGATGGATGTTTTAATCTACCTCAATTTGGCATTGAGGTAGATTAAATTAACTTTTTTTTCCTGGCAATATGTTCCTTTGAGATAATTTTCGAAATTCACGCGGGCGGAGCCGCGGGTTACAGCTAGTAGGTAAATAAAATCCAATTTGTTGCGACATGTATCAGCTGCAGAGCATCCGTTGAGAACGGCTCGGTTCATTGTGCCGATTTTCCTTTTTTTGGTGCATAAAAGTTAGGGCAAGCCTTTTTTTTGTGAACTTTAGCAAATAAATAGAGATTATCAAGGCACAATATTATTGATTTTAATTTCAGGGTATCTTGTAAACTGTAAGGCTTTCAATTCACACAATATGTTAATGAAAGACTGCGCAAAAAGGTCCTGTGTTGCCCTAAAAATTGCTATAGTCTGCCGAAAATTCGGCGAAAACATAGACCCTCTTTTTAGGTCACCAAAAGCCTAAGCTAATAATATTCAGCCTATTTATTCTGTGACCTAGCTTCCCAGATCGTCGCCACACCAGTTATGCTTGGCTCTAGAAATATACCCTAGCTGTAGCCCGCGGTTTCGCGCGTGAGTATTTTTTTTTAACTATTAATATGCACGCGTTTGACCACTATGTCGCCTGATAGTAAGCGATGATGTGGTCGAAGATGGAGCACGCTTGCCTAGAAGCAACCTATTCACTCTTGTCTTAATGACTCCCAGGTTGTGGCTATCTGGCAATTTCGTCGCACACTTCCCAAAAAAAACGATAATCGGAAATTAATTCAAAGGAACATACTTCCGAGATAAATACGAGTTCTTCTCCATAAGAATCTACCCTTCCGAATGGACGGTAGAGTCACTATGTTATTTTAAATGTAATGATGGCGTTCAAAAGTGCAGTTTAATGGCCTAATTGAAATAAACGTTTTTGACTTTGACTTTGACTTGATAAGTTACTGGTCTGGTCTAAAAATCCGACCAAGTGCGAGTCGGGCTCGCAAACGAAGGGTTCCTTACAATAAACTTTAATTTTTAGTATTTGTTGTTATAGCGGCAATAGAAATATACAATCTGTGAAAATTTCAACTGTCTACCTATTACGGTTCTTGAGATACAGCCCGCTGACAGACAGACGGACGGACGGACAGCGGAGGCTTAGTAATAAGGTTCCGTTGGTTAATTTTGGGTACGGAACCCTAAAAATATCCTGAAGGTGCTCCCTTAGGAAAATTTTTGATAAACTCCCGGGATGATTAATCAGTGTTATTCCTAGACTACCCACGTGCCAAGTTTCATCCAAACCTGTTTAGCTGTTAAGACGTGAAGAAGTGATGATATGATGATGTGATCCGACCGATTTCAGCCAAGGCGATTGCTTCAAGGAATCTACTCTCTAAGCCCGAAGTTCGTAGTTACTCCGTATCATTTAACCACTAAGGTTCAGGTTCGATACTAATTCTGACTCCGTAGGTGATACGGAGTAGAAGACGCCCGTAACTAAGACCAGAACTACGGACTTCGGGCTTAGAGAGTAGACCCCACTCCGCTGTAGCTTTCGTTCGTGAGCTCGCATGTGGCCAATCATCAACCAATATAACCAACATGCTTACCATTACTTTGTAAAGTGGTTTTCAGTTTGGTTAGGACATTGCAGGCTTGAATCACCTGATTGTCTGATAAAAAAGATGATTCCATGCTTCAGAAGGCACGTTTAAGCCGGTGGTCCCGGCCGCCAAATGGCGGTCGTCAAATAAACCATGCCAGAGGCCCTTAAGGCTTATTAGAAACTATGACACTAGGGTGTGTGGGGTCGTTAGACCTTACTGTCCACACGATAAGAAGAAGCCAACCACCAATCTTCTGACGTGAAAAGGTAACAAACGGACAGACTCACTTTCTCATCTTAGGATTCAGTGGTTATGCTAAGTACGGCACGACGTAATAGGCCGTGACTGATGTCTCCTGTCATGACCTATGAGTTTTCTTAAACACGTCGACGAGGAGCAGACAATATGGAGACGCGTGACGGATATTATTCAAGGGAATAGACATTTTGTAGGTACATACTGGGTTTACTTGCAGTTTCATTACTTATTTATTATATTTTACCCTTATGTATTTATTTTTTCTGTTTACTTATCACGTTTTAATTACTTTTATGCCGCTCCGATCGACGTCATGCTTAACGCCGGCTGTCGCTGAAAACCAGCGCTGTGGCTCTGTCTCGCACACGAGCCCCAGCATTATGCTGAGCGATGTCCATTTTTGCGCGAATATGACGCATATCTTCCCAATTTTTATAATTAATGTTATTTAATTTCAATATTTTTTTTTTGGTATGCGTCATGCTTGGCGCAAATAAACGCTTTTTCTTTCTTTCTTTCATTATTTTGAAGGTCTTCATCTTCCTGGATCTTCACTTTCTTGTCAGGATTGATAACATAATTAATGAGCGAACCATCAGTACGTCGGTCAGTATGTATTATAAATTAATCTAGTCTAAAACCGGCGTGAAATGTTGAAAACTGATCATGACCTAAATACCGTGAGCACTATTGTATTATTACATACTCACTTTCGCCCGCGACTTCGTACGCGCATATCCCATTTTTACCCGTTCCCGTAGGAATATCGAGAAATCTTTTGTGAATGCTCCCCTACGAAGTGTAGGGAAGATTCATGCCAAATTTCAGCGTTTTACGACCAGTATTTTAGGCTGTGTGTTGTCTGTCAGTCACTCAATCTATCTGTATCAGAAGAATTGTATACATATACTAGTTGACCCTGCGCCACTTCGTCTGCGTCACAATTTTCATTACTGCTCCGCTCCTATGGATCTTAGCGTGATGATATAACCTATAGCCTTCCTCGATATGGGCTATCTAACACTGAAAGAATTTTTCAAATCGGACTAGTAGTTCCTGAGATTAGCGCGTTCAAGTAAACAAACAAACAAACAAACATACAAACAAACAAACTCTTCAGCTTTATATAGTAGTATAGATAGATAGGTATTGATTGAGTGATTTGATGTCTAGCCCATAGTTGGGCAAATGCCTCCCTGCTTTCCTTTTATTGTTCCCGGTTTTCTACCACTTCTAAATAAGGAAGACGGGAGATTCAAGTCGTACCACCATCTCTTTGGGGTCTGCCCCGGCCTCGTCTTGCGATTCCAGGACACCAGTTTTTTGTTTACCTCGGCTCGATGGGCCTGCTGTAGTACTTTATTTAAAACTAGGTTCTTCTTGCGGCTTCGTCAACGTGTCAGTCGATTTTTCATAGGAACATACTTCCAGGACGAAAAGTATCCAGGGGTGCGGAATTTTTTCATAAGAGTCACCGCGGCCCTGGAACGCATGCAGGAACACAGATGGAGTTTAGTCAGTAAGAGTCGGACACTCCCTTTAGCTACGCCCAGAGCGGGAGGTGTCATTTTATGATATCCCATCCTTAAAAAAAGGATGAAAACTATATTGGTCTTATTACCACTATACAAAGTTACATTCAAATCCTTTCAGCCGTTAGGACGTCAAGAGGTAGTTACATAGTCATTATTTGTGTGGATATGAATGAAACAACGGATTAAATTGGATCTAAAATCCTTTGTCTCCTCTGTCTCTTGCAAAGTTACTTTTAGTATTCTTATTTAAACTTAATCTCAATGGAGCTCGTGGCTAGATAATAACAGCCGCACGGGTCGATCTTCAAGGTTAAGCAACGCTTGCCAAGGTTGGTCTGTGGATGGGTGACCATCTTAACATACCGAGTTTCCTCCGTGCCTCGGAAAGCACGTTAAGACGTTAGTCCCGGCTGTCATTTGTAGATATTTGGCAGTCGTTACGGATAGTCAGAAGCCAGTAAATCTGACTCCAGTCTTGCCATGAAGTACCGTGTTACCCAGTTAATGGGTTGTGGAGGTCTGGTAGGCAGCCGCTCCTCGTAAAATACTGGTATTCAGCTAAATCCGGCTTGACTCTGAAGCCGACCCCAATATAGTTGGGAAAAGGCTAGGCTGATGATTTAAACTTAATCTCAAAGCCAACTACCAGCATAATTCAACCTAATCACTTCAAGAGCGTCTGAAGGTTCTGCAGTAGTGATCATCACGCAGACACATGTCATTGTGAAGGATATGATAATGTATGGTCGGGCACGAGCAGAGGTTGTAGTATGCTAATTACTGAATTATTACATAGCATTAATATTCTGAGGGAAATCATACTTCTTTCATAGTGTAAGTTTGTTCAAAGTCAGGGTTTTCTGAGAAAATCGTTGACGAATTGAGAATTTTAAGTATAGAACTTGACAAAACTATGAATAAATTAATGCTAAGGTCTAACAGCTTTGATTCAGGAACCGGTGTTAAATATTAACCCGTCAGGCCGTAGTAAGACAATAGACTACGCCCGTCCCGCTCCCGCGCCGCCGCCGCCCAGCTGCCCACAAAACCCGAGGCAGAGGCCTTACAATAAATATGTTCGTTTACTTACTATTCTAATAATAGTATTTTTATAGAACTCACTAAACAGAATTATTATCTCATCCTAAATTCTGGTATTCATAGTGGTTTTAAACGAACCTTAGATGTAAAAGAATTCCCCCAAGTAATCACTTGGGAAAGGTCTAAGATACTGACAAAGAGAACACGTAATGTATGTACGTATCTTTATCTAGTTATCTACTAACAAGCAGTAAATAATTAATAAGTGCGTCACTTACTTCGTCATCTAGATAAAGGAAGCCGAGCCGAGCAATGACTAAATATTAATTACCAGTGTGTACAGTCAACAAAACTATTTGGTATTTAACTTGCAAACTACTTTTAAACAACGTTATGACTGTGCTGTGTAGACAATTATTGTACAGCACATTATTGGCAGTGTAGTGGAAAAATTTGTATTTTTGCCTATATACCAAATAGCTTTGTTGACAGTACATATTCTAAGCACTGACACATGATTTCGTGATAGTGATCTCAACGGAACTTAGTTTCCTATACATAAATAACTTTATTATACAAGAAACATTGAGTCGCTGATATTTTCCTACATGGTTTGCTGATATTTTCCTGCTCTATTTTGAGTGTTTATTTTCGCGAATTTTTTAGCTGTTAACTTGAAAAAGCCTATAGACCAGTTACAGGTACTTTTGAATAGTCAAGGTCTGTTAGTGAAATAGATGAAGCAAATTCTGCCGCGCTAGCGACAAGAGCAGCAAGTTGCTCTGCAGCAAAGCGCACTCACTGACCCTATCTCCAGCGCGGTAGTTGTTTTCACTATGGTAATCACGCTGGCAAACGTCCCTGCCAGAGTTGCGGAATTTCATGAAACAGTTATCCCGCTCCTGGCACGCAGAGGGAATTGGAAGAACACGGGTGGGGTTAGTCAGTAAGAGTCTGATGCCCGTTTTCACCAACATCCCCTATACTACCACCTAAGTATGGGGCCCTTTACTTAACAGTACCCCTAAACTAGCCCCTAAATGAAATTTCGTTTCACCATCGTTTTTATCACCTAACTAGGGGACACATAACTATGTGACGTTTTGTTTTCGATAATAGTGAATGATTCGTCTTTAAACTTATCGATACTTTGAAATAATATAGTTTTTTAACAAATTCTCTAAAGTATTTATTTATTTATTTATTTATTTATTTATTTATTTATTTATTTATTTATTTATTTATTTATTTATTTAAGGGCAACCAACAAAGCATACACCAAAAAAAAAACATAATTTCGGAACACCTGATTTAACACATGTTATAGTGTAGCCTTAATTAAAGGCTGCCACGGCATGCATTACATAACTATAGCTATAGGAAATGCAGTTCTACATTTTTTTTTTTTTTAGTATATACACAAATAGATACAGTTTATAATAAATTATGTTTTAATAGCAATAATCAATATTAATTCTTTCATATTTTTAATTAATTTCATATTTTATTACATATTTACTCTGTGGATACATTACGAAACTCACGTTTAATCTGTGGTCATATTTTAATTTGACACTTTACTTTCGTTTGTTTTCGTGGATAGTTTGTTGTGATCGCTTGCTTGCATCTTATTTTGTTTCGTTAACGTTACGTATTTAGTTACGGTATAATAAAATGGCAGAAAAAAGGAAGCGTTGCTGCAGACACTCTTTTTATTATTCGACTGCAAGTAGCCACACTGATCCCACCCATGTCTGCCACAGCCAACAAATGATTACCAGTATCATGAAATCTCAATGCTATTAATAACTGATTTATTGGAGATATATAATTATTCCTGGAATAAAATAAAATTTATCATGCAAATCAAATAAACACAAGGAAACATTGTCGTATCGTCAACTAAAAAAAAATACCATGCGCATAGTTTTTTGTTATTATATTTTATGGGCTACATTACGTAGTATAAAAGAAATGTGATTAGTTAATATGTACTCACCTATTATCAGGAAATTCTAAAGCGTGTTCAATCTTTTCCAATAAATACAACACTGAAGATTTACGTAACCTATATCTCCGAAAAGTCAGTTTCATCAAAAAATTCAAAGTACTTTGGTCGTTTTCGATATATTTTGGTCTACGGCTATTATTTGCGTCGAATATAGTAGAAACAGTTTCAATATATTCAAACAAATCATATAAATCACTATCCATCTTCGTTGTTTAAACGATCACATACGTAGGTGCCGGTTTATGGGGCAAAATTTCGACCACCTAAATTTAGCAGACCTTTTAACGTTTAGTTGACCCCTAAACGTTGGTGAAACAGAAACCATCCTCTAACGGCCCCCTAAACATGTTTAGGGGATCCCGTAAACTTAGGGGATGTTGGTGAAAACGGGCATGACACTCCCTCCCACTCCGCCCGGAGCGGGAGAAGTCGGTGAAGGAGAGTTGATGATTTCGCAAAGAAAAAAAGCTGTCAAACGTTCAAAGTTTACCGCGATTATCTATAACGTGCTTTGATCAATTTATTTGTGATGTTCAAAATATTTGGCAAATTTATATGGCAAATGGTTATGAGACTACCATAATATAAACATACATAATCTGGTATCCAAAGTTGGGAAAATACAGGGTTATTTGTAAAACACCAGAAACCTCTTAGGCAGTGAAAGTACTCATGATTATAAGAGACTTTTACTTTGGGAAAACTCCGAAAGCTCGAGAAAAATATCAGCTGTTCCATACATTCAAATTGACTAAATATTGCATTTTGTATGAAACAGTTGATATTTTTTTCGAGATTTCGGAGTTTTCCCAAAGTAAAAGTTGCTTATAATCATGTGTATTTTCACTGCCTAAGAGGTTTCTGGTGTTTTACAAATAACCCTGTATAACTGTATTCTAAAATGGGCTGGGGTTTATTTTTCGCCAGAACATTCTTTAGATGGTAAATTAATAATCTCTGTATTGGAGGATTTTAAAATAATGTGTGCCCGCTTTCACATTCAGCTCTTAGGATATTTACTACATCAATAAAAACATTTGTTATTCAACAAATATTTGAAATGCAACAATTATTTTATGGCGTGTGCCTTTAATAATGACTTCTAATGAAATCGCTATTATTCCTGTTAGGCGGCGTCACAGGGCACGGAACGTCATTGCTGTTAGAGAAGCCAGTAATAGTCGTGGCCGCGCAATTGCATTAAGCACTAGTTTCGGCTATCATATCCGTAGTCAGAATCTTCACGAGCCTTCATTTTCTGTTCTCGAATGCCGAAAACGCAGCGCTGGAAAGCCTCCCATATGGTGAACCGATGATCTGGTGGATGCCGCGGGAATTCACTCGATGCGAAAGGCATATAACCGGTCGGTGCGATGAGGCCAATGTCCAGCGGACAACTTTCAGTTGAAATGATGATGATAGAACGGTGACATTTACTGACACGTTTACTCAGTATTGAATGTTTTGGAATTGCCATATCTAGCAGTAACCGCGTCTCGCTGTTCTGTGGACTTAGTGCACGCGAGCTTATTGTGCTTTTTATTATACCTACGCTTTCCAGGAAATAACATTCTTTGTGCTGGATACCCGTGTGTCGGTGGCTTGCGAATGACGTTTCGTTTGTAAACCTTTTGTGCAGGATTTGTTTGTGGAAAGTTTAATTTATGTAGCCTTACGTGTGCGGCCTGAGGAGTATTATCCAGGGGGTAAAAGGATGGCTTATAATTTAACTGTTGGTAATTTCCTTTCTCTTTGTTTATCGTAGTGATGTCTGGGTAGTTTTATTACGATTTGGACAGAGATGCTTCAAAACTTATAAGGATGTGTCCTTAAATAGACAGAGGGCTGATTCTATGACTTTTTGAACAACTTTCGCATTCGCATGTCAATCGCAAACTGTCAAAATAGCCTTAATTTTCACACATTTTTGTAAATACGTTGTGTGATTGTTGTGTGAATTGGCACTTAGATATATTTGCTCAGCAGATTTATTCGTTCAATTTTGCTGCGTTGGTGTAGTTGTAAAAAAATTAAACACTTTCATAATAAATGTTTAGTTCACTTCTTTAAAATTTTATTTTAACAAACCGCGTATTAGACCCAGGAATCTTTATCCTTCAGTCACTTTTTCCACCACATGTGGTAAATGATTATTTGCTTCAATAATTCTGTCTTGTTATTACGAGTATGAACTGAACTAGTTAATTCACCACAATAGTCTTACAATAGGGAATATGCATGCGATTTTTTTATTTGCAAAATGAAATACTTATTAGCTCTAGTAAACGATCATGAAATTATTTTTTAAATCATCAGCGATGAAGTTATAAAGCTTCGAAGATTACAATTAGATAGAGAAGTCCGATTTAAACTTTGACGTCATCGTCTATGACGTCTATACAACTGCCATAGAAAACAGCGTTTTCGCGAGAGGGACAGATTTGTTAGTTTAAAATAATTATATCTCCTTCGTTTTTCGAGTAATTTTTATTCTATTTTCACTTTTAGTATTATATTTTTGTACATTTTTAGATAAACTATATAGATGAAAAATATGTTTTTCATGCGTATTTCCTATTCCTAATAGCCCGCGACAAGTCTGTCACCCATCTTATCAGAGGATTTCCTGGTGCTCTGACCCACGATATGTTATCACTTACCACTGGCGGAACAGTTACACTGTACTGTGAGGAATTTGTTGGTAAATAGAGGAAGTTTCGGCTGTGTGTTGACAAGCGATAGGGTGAGACTGTTTGTGTTAGCGTGAAAGATCGATTTTTGTTATGACTGTGTTTTGTTTGTGTGTGGCATACGTCTTGAGGTTTGTGGTTATTCTAGCTTTTGGCCGCGGCTTCGTACGCGCTAATGCTGTTCTTTTCCCGCTCCCGTAAGAATTTTAGAAAATCCGCTTTCAGTGCTCCCCCTTACAAAAAAAAAAATCCACGTTCCCCAAGGAATCTACATGCAGTCTTTCAACTTTCTACGACCAGAAATTTTGGCTTTGCGTTGTCTGTCGTCAGTCAGTCACTCACTCTCTCAGTAACGGAAGTATTTATATATTAGGATTATTATGCTAGTTTGTTCTAGCGGCTTCGCTTCTTTGGATTCTTCAGCGATAAAAAAACTACAGGTGCGGCGAGAAGGTATCTTTTTTATTATTTGTAATGGGTTTTCTCTTGACTCTAGTCTAGGTCAGAGATGACAGAAACAAAGTCTACGAAGGAGTGAGCTTATCTAGTAGAAGCCTGTTCACTCTAACTTTGAATAGATTAGGGTTGTAAGCGTTTGGAAAAACAGACGCAGGCAGAGAGTTCCACTCTTTTGCTGTGCGCATTATAAAAGACGTTTGGAAACGCTTAGTGCGAATTGGTGGAATAGCAACTAGGTAGGGATGGTAAGATGCAGTGCGTCTGGATGTCCGATGGTAGAAGGGGGCTCTGTGAATGTACGAACTTTCGTATTAATACTTCTAAATATAAATCATTTAGCTTAGTGGTTTCAACACACTTATCTACTCGAAAACTGGCTCCTGTTGTTCATTCGTTCGTTCCGAATCCAGCAAATTGGCTCCAATGACAAAATTTATCCACTCGCATCAAAATTTCCTATTACATCCCTCTCACTTTATTTTTGCTACCTCAAATTTTTCACATCACCTCTCTGCAATCTACTACGAGCCTTCCTCTCAAACGTACTTTAAGATAATTTTGTAAAAACGCAACCTAACCTCAATAAAGTTACAACTGCAGAATCAGTGGCAACACTGGCAACCTATAAACCAGCTTCGTACTCCGATATTAACCTCGAAGTCTTCACGACAGCTAGTGTAATGTCGGCGCCAGACCTACCGGCGCCTCTCAAATAGATGCAAACGACATAACGCATGTGGCTATAAAACTTGACAATACCTATGCCACTAAACTGTTTTTATTTGCTAACAGATTGTCCTAGTTTGGTTGAGTTTTCTGGAGCATGTGCGGTTATGGAAATGCCTTAAGATTTATGTAAGCTTCTTTCGTTTTATGAGAACCTGGTAACTCCAAAAAAATACTGCTGACGTTTAAAGATGTCGTTTTACTTCAACTCGTATAATTTTTGACAAATGTTTTAATTTCGAATGCGTTCGATTGTGAGCCTCCTAAAAATGATGTCATCATGTTCTCCGGAAAACCTCCTATCGTATACTGCGGGCCTAGTAACCAACATTGGTATTTCATTCAGCAATAGGGGAACATGATGATTTAGAGATACATATCTATGTACAGAATGACGCATGTTGCAATAAAACATGACAGTACCTCACTGTACTGTCTTTATTTCCTAGCAGATTGTCCTAATTTGGTTGAGTTTTCTGGAGCAATGGCGGTTTGAAATTAGAAAGAAGCTAAACGTATTAGCTTCTTTCTGGTTTATGAGATCCTGGTACTCCAAAACATTCTTGCTTACGCTGACGTTTGAAGGTGTTGTTTTATTTCAACTCGCTTTATTTTTGACAAACGTTTTAATTTCGAATGTAAGCTTCTATCTGCTCTGCGGGCCTAGTAACAAAATGCGAGTTTCTTTCTGGTTTATGAGACCTTGGTAGGTAACTTGAAATCTTAACGTTTGTCACAATTCGCTTGATTTCTGCTAAATGTTTGGTTTTGGAATTTGCTTGCTTATTGACCCTTCTAAATATGACGTCATTATTCTAACACTTCCATTCACATTGTTCCATTGAAGGCTCCTCTCGTATTCTAGGCGCCGACTAAAACTAATTCAGTGTTTTAGAACTTTTATGATACTTCGACGTGGGTTTGAAAGAAAAGACATAAAGGGGTAGGGAGTTATGATGTGATCATCATCCTCAGCCCGACTTCGGCCTCTGCTGTGCATATCTTGTGCATCATCCAGGTTCTAACAGCGATTGGGACAATATCGTCTGCACTTCTAGTCAGTCCGTCGACGTCACTCGGTCACCACCTATCATCACCGCGCCTTGCCAGATGACCCGCCCAACTCCATTTCAGTGCCGTTCATTGAGCGATGTGTTTTTTGCGACTTCGAAATCTAGTGATAAACCTTGATGATGGATACCGAAAGACGCAACGTTGGAAGGCCTCCCACAAGGTGGACCGATGAACTGGTGAGGGTCGCGGGTAGCCGATGTACGCGAGACGCACAGGACCGGTTGTTTGGCGACACTTGGGGGAGGCCTATGTCCAGCAGTGGACGTCTTTCGGCTGATATGATAACCTTGAGGATGATATCTTGCTACAAATGGAGGATCGTATCAGCTCTCCTACTAAAGGGAGGCTTACAATTTCCTTTTCCCGGTGAAACCAAAAAGCGAAGAACCAGTGCCAAAATAATTTTAAAACATAATATCTCCTTTCGAAACAAACTTGGAAACAAATGTTACAGAAGAACGGGCAACAAATAAATCCGAGGGTATCCGAGTGTCGACACTTGTGTCAGACACCGGTGCCGGCTGTTCTACGTGCTGCAAAGATATTTCCTAATTTATATGTTACTTTCTTATACAGTTCTGATAACAGTACGGTGTTGTTACTTATAACATTTTCTTTTGTTGTTATACTCTTGCAGTCTTGCTTGATGAAGTTTAATCTTGTAAAAGTCGGTAAACTAATTTAATGGACTAATTGTGGTCAAGTTCTGGTGGTATTTATAGTTGATTTTCCGCCTGTTCTTATAAATTCATTTGTAGGTCCTTAAATGTAACTGTACAGCGATGGACTCGTCTTAGTTTTCTAAGCCATAATTTAGAACCATATGGTAAGTAATAAATAATTTCTGTCAAGTACTCTTTAAAATCAATCTGCTTTACCGTTTCCCAATTAAGTTGGGGTTGCATTTAAGTCTGGATGCAGTTGAATACCAGTATTTTACTTTGAGCGACTGCTTATCTTACCTTCATAAACCGGGATCTGCTCCTTTTCGGGAGTACATTTCAAGGACCGCCATTTTTGCGTGAAGATCTTTTCGTGAACTGGACCTGAACGCGAACTGCTTTAGTCTGATGATGGTCATCAGACTAAAGCAGTCCACTGCTGAACATAGGCCTCTTCTTCACTTCTTCTTCTTCACGCCATTCAAATCGATTTCCGGCAACTCTCATCCAGCTGCTACCAGCCACCCTGCGAAGATCGTCGCTCCACCTAACCTGAGAACGTCTTACCTTACGTTTGCCGATTGCCTGCCGACGGCAGGACTCTTTCACATGCCCTAAATTCGGAAAACATAAACAATAACGATTCTGAAACACTATCATATCATAAAAGTATCGCTTCTGCAGAAAACAGTGCTTTTAAGTGCCACCAAAACACAAAACCATTCAAATATGCATCAGACAAAATTGCAACAAGTATCAAGAACTATCCATTCTAAGATCTAAACTCAAAAAAGGCTACCTGTTGTGCCACAAAGTATCAGATATCAAGATTGAACCGCGACAAGGTGTTACAAGGCAATAACGTGACGACATGGCGCCGAGTGCTATCGACAACGTTGACATAGCGAGATGGTTTCTCTTGGACTCGATTTTGATCGAACGACTTATAATAGGTGGATTTGTATTGAACCCGACGTGGTGGTGGATTTTAAATCAGTGTGTTGCCTCCTAGATTTTTACAAGGATTTTATGTTAATAGATTATGGAAGTAATACTTTTATTAATTAAATCAGGGCTTGAAATTTCCTGGCGTGATCGAATTAGGAATGATTATATCCACAACAGAACCAAGGTTACCGACATAGCCCGAAAGATCGCCAAACTAAAGTGGCAGTGGGCAGAGCACATTGCTCGAAGAACCGATGGTCGATGGGGCCGAGAAGTTCTGGAGCGGCGACCGCGTACCGGAAGACGCAACATTGGAAGGCCTCCCACAAGGTGAACTGATAACCTGGTGAAAGTCGCAGGTAACCGATGGATGCGAGACGCACAGGACCGGTTGTTGTGGCGACGTTTGGGGGAGGCCTATGTCCAGCAGTGGACGTCTTTCGGCTGATATGATGATGATGATGGACATGGCGAGATGGTACCTAAGTCTTGGACCCAATGTTGACCGATCGACTAGGTGTATTGCTTTCTTTCTCAAAAAGGATTTTCCCAGTTTAGATTTGATCACGGCCTTTTTCAATGATAATATCCTTAACAATTAGTTAGTTCTGTATGTTCTACTACACCAGGAAATTGCCAATCCCTAGCATTATAATAATATCATCAAATCTTAATGTCAAAATCATAATAATACTAATACTCGTTAATTGCCACAGTAACTGCAGCACTTAAAATAAATAACTACAAACATCTCCATACATTTCCCCCTTTTATTTACAAATCAAAGGAAAATGTCCAATTAAAGTCGCATATTGCAACTAATTACATTTGAAATCCATAAAATTACTTGTAATTACAGTGAAAATACATTAAATTATTTGTAATATTCACTGACGGGTGGGTGCCTTGCGCGGGCGCAGTTAGTATCTTACTTTACGATTGTAATAAAGTTTAATTCTATAAACGACCACACGTGACGATCGCACCTACTGATTTAATTTAAGCTATTTTGAACCTTATTTCAGGATCACTAAGATAATTATTCCACTTACTACTACTAATCCTTTTTTGCTACTTTCATACAGTCAATATTCAACCTAATCTGATGGCTACTAAAGTTGATTTTCGTTTGAGTTTTTGTATTCAGAGAGATGTAAATTTTTTGCCCTTGTTCTCGCTTTAACTACTGTAACAGACAAACAGACACAAGAGTTTTATTTGGTGATGACTGATGAGTCTTAATGATATAATTGACGTAATCTGCCCCACTACTCTCTAAAGAGCCACGTTGGTAAAAGCTTAATGATGACTCAATTATGATTTTGTAATTAAATTTCCACTGGCAATTTGGCACTGTGTTCTGAAAACCTGGTTTTGTTTCTTTTTTTAAACTGTCATAATTCTAAAGAAACTTCCAACATGCTAATGTATGTAGGAAGTTATGTTCCTTATGTTCCTTCGCACAAAACGTTTTTGGAACACATTCATAGTGCGTACAGCTAAGGAGTGGAATTCCCTGCCGGAGTCTGTGTTTCCCGATAGCTACAACCGGGAGTCTTTAAGTCAAGAGTGAATAGGTTACTTCTAGGCAAGCGTGCTCCATCTTCGACCACATCATCGCTTACCATCAGGTGAGATGGTGGTCAAGAGCGTGCCTATCAATAGTAAAAAAAAAATGCTATTGTTTCTGTCCCGGCTTGATATTTTCTGTAACTTTTAAGCGTTCATTTTTAAGTTGTTTGGACCGATTTAGCGCCTACATACCTTAAGGCGGACAGAAGTGACCTTTACAATACACCCACATTTTGCCATTTGTTTTTAAGTCCTGTATACAAAGAGGCGAATCTTTTGGCCGGTCACAAAACCTGCCTCCGGAGATACTTACGTTATGTACCAGAAATAGAAAAAGTCAATAACACCGAGGGAACGAACACCACAACTCATCACCTCATAAGCAGTATATTTTGCGACTACTGGACCTAAGCGACAAGCTAGATTGAAAATTCAATTCAAAGTGTCTTCACTTAAACCTGCTTATTTACAAATTAAACTTTTGTTACGTTGCCAGTCCATAAACCCATCCATTTATATTTGCAAAACTAGTAAAACATAAAACAGCGTGTTATCAGCTCGTTGTATGAGTCGGCTCAAGGCTTGTAGCCTGTCATTCCTGATGCTTTACTGCCGCGGCAGAACATAACAATGGTTATGTGTAGAAAATGCTGCGAACATGTGAAACTTGCAGTGAAGGAACATGGATACTCGATTAGCTGAGCTTTCTTGAGGCAACTTAAAACCTTTGTATTAAGTAATGTATGTCGTGTTGTTGTATGTGACATTGGGCAGTATCCTTTGAAGATGTTGTTGAGTAAAACGTGAACAAGGGTCATGTTAAATAACTTTATCTAGTTAACGTTGGTTGTGAGGGTTCCGTACCCGAAGAGGTGATCAACGGAACCCTATTTCAAAGCTATTTTACCATCCTCGCTAAACTTAGGATTACTATTGATTTAGAATAATGAAATTTCACTAGAAGCCCAATAGTACGAAATCCTTCATATGCGAGTCCGACTCGCACTTGACCGGTTGTACTGGCTTGGCGAGCTAGTCTATTCTGTAAGTAACCATTTCGATATCGAGCTTCACTTGAGTGACAAACCTCACAAATTGAGTTATATTGCACACAATATAAAGGTCTTACGTTTGACGTAATTTGATACTCACCTCGGATTCCGCTGTCGAGACACGAAAATGTTGTTACAGAATAGGGATACTGCACTATCTGCTACTTAAAACAAGCTTGTTTGTCGCCTATATATTTTTCTTCATCCTTTAATTCTCTAAGTAGACACAGTCTTGCCAAATATCGTCGATGTAATGATTTCGATAAAACATCCAATTAATTATCTAATGCACGAAAGCAGGAAATATTTACAGTCTCCAACCTCTTTGATAGCAAACCCTTTGCCAAATGTTTAAAGTCTTTCAGTTCAACCATGAATGCCAACAGTCCTTCTCAGATTCGTAGGTTCCACTTACAGTCAAAGTGAACCACTACAAACTGTTACTTTTAAGTCTAGAACCTCCAGTAGTCTACGAAGTGCATTAGTATTGCCAACATTACTGAATGGTTTCGTTCAGCTTCTCATGAACGTATGCTCATTCGCTACGACTACGGAACCAGTAAAAATGTTTGCGTTTCTGCATGTGTTGAGCCAATCAGGTTGAGTATCTGATTGGGGCTTTGAAACTAGCGGGAGAGATATAAGCGGGCTGAGAAAAAAAAATTGTTAACCTTAAAAATTGTTACTAATTTTTAAGCGGTTTAGGAACTCTGACACTAGTGTGTGTGGGATCGTTAGACCTTACTGCCCACACGATAAGAAGATGAAAATCCTAAATGCTTTGTATAAGTTCGGGTTCTGGAATAACCTAAATGAGGGTGTATAAATATTAGAAAGTAAAGAAGGTCTATCCCACAGTGGGTTATGCCAGGGTGATATGAAGATTGAGGGCGCTGACTTGGGTTATTGTGATACATGATGTCCTTGTACACTTGCCAGGGCAGCACAGAAGTTTGTGTTAGTGCTTATAAATAAATATTGAAAATTTTATCGTAATGCAAGCAGAGATTTATGTTCATATAGTGGAGACTTATTTGCTAGTTACGAGTAGTAATTTAATGTTATGATGATTTAATATATTAATTTGTGTGTTTATATTTGTTTCAGGTAAGTCTATGATTATTTTAAATGATACTGGGAATAGTGTTCGGCGACGGGTAAGTACATAAATTAATAATACTTATTTTTCTGTAAATATAAGGTAGTTAATAGCGTTGTACGCAAATAAAACAATTAGGTAGTAAAACGAAACACAACATCTTTATCTAAAGTAAATTACCTTAAATATAATTATCTTCACTTCTATTTAACAACAGCAAAGAACATACTAATCAATACTCGTTTTATGTATATTGTCGCTTTTGAATCCGCTGACTTCAAGACCCCACTGTTTTAGTATCAGCAGAAGCGATCCTCGACTACTTTATTTCTACAAACCTAGATTATCAGTAGCACTAAGGTTTTCAATTTGCCTGCCTTATTCCAACTATGTTCGCTTCCAATCTAATTCTGGTTCGAATTGAAAAAATATTTTAGTATTGGATAGCCCATTTATCGAAGAAGGCTATATGACATCACACCCAACTAATAGGAGCGGAGCATTCATGTGACGCAGACGAAGTTGCGCGGTTCAGCCATGGCTTTATAATGACAGCTGGCACCAACGGCTTAACGTGCCTTTCAAGGAACGGAGGTGACTCTTCGCAAGCGTTGCTTAACCTAGAAGATCAAGTCGTGCGGCTTTTACTACAGAGTTACGAACCCCGCAGTACAGTTAGGTATTACATGTTTTTATTCACAAAATCCCTGTTACATGAATTATCCTTCTGGATACCGTCTTGAAGGCAAACTGGCTGGTAACGACGTATTCATAGTACGGAACAAATGTTATTTTGATTGCTAAGCTATATGAATTCGTGATTACTTGCGTTCTTCAAGGATCACCTCGAAAATAAGATAAAAAGGTTGTATTATTTTTAGATCGTTCCCGAGATTTCTATTTTTATACATAAAAGGTTTTGTTTTTCGCGTCTTAGTATACATTTTTCGATGTATTTATTTTTGAATCGGTATGTATGTTGGTTTCCCATTGGGGTGTGGCACGATTTAACCCCTGATCGGAAGGATAGTTTGGGTAACCACCTGTCATGTAAATATTTTTTACAGCAGTGTTTATTTAGGGTTCCTTGTTTGACTACGGATACCTTACAGTTTGCAGTATTTTTACTTGTGGGTGATACTAAGCTACTTGTAATTTAAATATATTATTTTACTCTTCTATTTTAATTCTTGGGTCTGGACGGTTCAAGGTAAGATGATGATAAATTGGCGATAAAGGTTGTCAATAGTCCAGAATTACTATTGTAAGTGATATTTACGTACCGCACGTACGAGTATCTATACTAATATATAAAGCTGAAGAGTTTGTTTGTTTGCTTGAACGCGCTAATCTCAGGAACTAATGGTCCAATTTGAAAAATTGTTTCAGTGTTAGATAGCCTATTTATCGAGGAAGGCTATATGTCATATATCATCACGCTAAGACCAATAGGAGCGGAGCTGTAATGAAACTTGTGACGCAGACGAAGTTGCGCGGGTCAACTAGTACTCCATAAGTAACTAAATTTTTGACAGTCGTTATTGCTGATAACATATCACTTTATTTTAGCATTAAAGATGATGGATAACGATCATATGAACAGTAATTGAATCTTTAAAAATAAGAGTATATGATTCCTATGTAAAGTTGAACTCACTTACTACCGTGTATATTACCGTAGAAAATGCCTTCTTTTCCCGGTTCGTTTGCTAAGCTTTCCGCTGATGACTTTACAATTGGCCTTTCTTCAATATGAGTGGCCTATTTGACAAAGCCCAACTACAGCGGTTCTCAGCCATTCGTGAAGAGACACAGAACGCTGTTACTCCAAACTAGGTTGACAGTGTTTGTGCAGTAACTGTTAACGGGACAGTGGATCTTTGAGAAAGTTCGGTAACCCACAGATTGGAATCAATTTATCAATTGCTGGCGAAGTTAAGCACAATTTAGCGAAGTCTCTGAAAAATTTGGGAGTATTAATGGTTATAAATAAAATATACCTAATCTGAAGTTGATCAGTACTGCTATTCTGTAACAACATTTTCGTTTCTCGACGGCGGTGGAATCCGAGGTGAGTATCAAATTCGTATAAACATAAGACCTTTATGCTGTGTGTAATAAAGCTCACTTTGTGAGTTATTATGTCACTCAGGTGAAGCTCGATATCGAATTAGTTATTTACAGAATAGACTAGCCGATCCTGATTTTTGTAAAATTACGTCATATTTAAGTCAAGAGTGAATAGGTTACTTCTAAGCAAGCGTGTTCCACCTTCGACCACCTCATTGCTTACCATCAGGTAAAATAGTGGTCAAACGCGTGCCAATTAATAGTTAAAAAACTTTTTACAAAAAATGCAACTGACTTCCAAAAGTAAAACAGGTTATTTTGTACCTTGTAAGGTACAAAATAACCTCGGAAGAAAGAAAGAACTTTAATTTCGGAAGTCGGTGTTTTTGGTTACTTTTCCTTTTTCTGACACCGACTTCCGAAATTAAAGTTCTTTTCTTTCTTCCTAGGTTATTTTGTACCTTGTAGTGTTTTATTTTTGGAAGCCGGTTTGTATTTTTTGTAAAAAAGTTTTTTATTTTTCACTTTTTAGTGGTACCTACCTTAACAGCGTACCGGCGCAATTTTATGTTAAGAACTAAAAAAACATGCAATTTCAGCAATCCCGATCCATTTGCTATCATATATTGAAGAGTTCCGTCCGTTGCTTACCTTGTTCTTCGTCAGATCTTCACCAAATTGAAAATACTCTTCTAAACAAAAACGAATCATCCAAATTGGTAATTGGTGAAAATATCGCTGAACAAATATATTTCATGGGATCTCATCATCAGATCCTAACTTTTTTTTTAGGCACAAATATCTGAATTGCGTTAGAAAGTTAATGAAAAATATTGTACAGTTCCCGTCACGCAAGCTTGCCTCCGCAAAGTACGCCGCAATCGGCTGCGCAGGGGCCCTACTATGACGTGCCAATGCGATAATGATTAAGCTGAGAAAAAGGGATAGTGTTATGCGTCTTGTATAACTCTGTCTCTCTCCCACACCTTATACATGATCGTTTTAAGACGTCATAGTAGGCTAGCAGGACGTCAATTTGACAACAAACATACAACCGCGCATGCGCGGCGCGCGGGTGTAATGGCATCTCACTCGCTCGTATACGTTCAATGCATAAGCGTGTCCCGCTTGCTCGATGCAATACGACTGTGGATGCGAAAAGTGTTACAGGTTGTTATTGTTTTTAATGATTTATTTTGGTTATTTCCTACAGTTTGATTTGTGTTCTTGTGGTGTATGTGTTTGTTGTGTTACTTTTTGATATTTTATTGTTACTGGTAGTCTTTGTTACTTGTTTATAGTATAATACGTATAAACAAAAAAATATTTTAGGAATGTAACACTTTTTTACGCGATTGCACCTGCGCGGATTTCACTCAAACCTAACTTCCGAGGGGCAAGCCACGCTGACGCGAACTGTATGTGCCTATAAAATTTGAGGGTTACCCTCGACTTTCATGGGATCCCATCATCATATTTTGACTTGGTGACAATGGAACCAATCGAGAAGTATACCCTCTCAGATCAAACAAGATTTTTTTAAATCGGTTCATAAATGACGGAGTTATGAGGTAACAAACATAAAAAAAAAATACAAGTGAATTGAGACCCTCCTCCTTTTTTAGAAGTCGGTTAAAAATCATCTTTGTCGGGAGCTTTCACTGTATTTAACTTTTTTAAATTCATCCTATCTGTCCCGGCGACACTTGGGAAGGCCTATGTCCAGCAGTGGACGTCTTTCTGCTATATGATGATGATGATAGTGTCCCACTTCTTCCTAGACCTATCTCGGTGGCGCCGTCCAACCTCAGACACCCACTTTGTGGAGTCTATTGCCCAGCGATCAATGTCCATCCAACTAACTTGACCCGCCCAAACCCATTTTATTTTTACTCTAAGTAGCTGACCCACGAAACTTCATCTGCGTCACATTTTTCATTTATGCTCCGCTCCTATTGGTCGAAGCGTGATAATATATATAACCTTCCTTGAGAAATGGAGGACTATCCAAAACTTAAAGAATTTTGAGCAATTCGAACCAGTAGTTCCTAAGAAGAGCGTGTTCAACCAGACATAGAAACTCTACAGCTTTATATTATCTATTAGTATAGATATTATTTTCTTCTCTTATTTTGCTAGTTCAAACGAGTTCCTTTCCCCATCCCAAATAGCATCGGCAGGGTTTTAAAGTGGTGCCTAAGAAGAACGTGTATTCGCGAAATTCAAATACGTTTAGATACTCGTTTTAAATCATCTAATAAATTATACGTATACGGGCACTCGACTTAATACTGGAGAAATGTAAACGACCTAACACAGCCACATTTCACCGAGTGCAAGTCAGGCCAATAAAAGGGTTACTATCCCACTAGCAGATAAGCGTTAGGCCAGTAACTCGTCACTAAGATACGGCTCTATCAACTTTTACACCGCGATGCCGTAAAATGTGGTCACTTTATGACACACGTGGCTTTTACAAGTGCTTTGGCACGGAGTGTAAATTTGTTGAACCTGTATCGGTTTGAATGTGGTGTTATTTAGGAATTATTGTGCAAGGATGGATAAAAGCATCTAATTTTTTTAGGGTTCCGTACCCAAAGGGTAAACAAAGGAACCCTATTACTAAGCCTCCGCTTTCCGGCCATCCGTCCGTCCGTCTGTCTGTCAGCGGGTTGTATCTCAAGAACCGTAATAGGTGGACACTTGAAATTTTCACAAATTGTGCATTTCTATTGCCGCTATAACAACAAATAATAAAAAAAACAGCCTATTTCAAGTGTAAACAGTTTCAATATTAAACGAATAATCCAGCGGACAGCCGGACGGGGATCACAAAAGGCTTGTGTCCGAAATGGCACAAGAATTCCACACCCCGTGGGAAATAACGGCGCTTCTTTTTGTAGCTGTCGTATCGGAGATCGTATCGGCTGTCCGAAGGTTTTCGTGGGGGTTGAGTTAGGAGCGCTAGCGGGCGGTGTTATTTATTGAAGTGGGTTCCCATATGGCTTTATCATTATGTACATTATTTGTAACTCGAAATACACTATTAGTCTCTTCCATTTGACTTATCGTGATACATCAAAATCTATATACTAATTTAAAGCTGAAGAGTGCTTGTTTGTTTGTTTGATTGAAAGAATTTTTCAAATCGGACCAGTAGTTACAGATAACTACTGGTCCGATTTGAAAAATTCTTACAGTGTTAGATAGCATTTATCAAGGAAGGATATATCATCACGCTAAGACCAATAGGAGTGGAGCAGTAATGAAAATTGTGACGCAGACGAAGTTGCGCGGGTCAACTAGTAATCAATAAATTATAAAAAAGGATAATCATAATTAACTTGAAAAACGCAGAACATTTGCAAGGAATGGGATTCACATACATGCTTACACGAATTAATTTGACTGCTCTATCGACATAGAAATGAAAAACTAATTTGATAATCCGTTCGTTATTTACGGCTTGTTGAATAAATTATCATAATCAAAACTGTTTATTTAAACTGCAGTAACATAAATAAACTAGATGTTAAAATTATAAACATTTTCCGTTAAAAATCTGGTTCATAAATACAATCTGACTTAATTCTTAAATTAAACTGCATATTTTCGAGTTCAAAGACCATGGGAAGCATTTCGCCATCGGAATTTTGATAATAAAAATTACATATTTTTAAATACGGCGTTAATTGGCTTATTTAAAAATCGTGTTACTGATGTAAAATAATCTAGTTTTAATCTAAATTATCTGTTACTAAATCTCTTATCTAGAATTTAACATAGGAACCTCATTAATATTACTGAGTTTAATCTGTCAAATTAAAAAAGACGGATCAAGTTTCGGTAGGTATGAAAAAGATTGAAGAGATTAAAGATCTAGCCGTTAGATAACATTCCATCCTTAACTAGTTAAACTACTTATGACTAACTTATTTTCGCAATCTCGTTCAGTTCGTTGAATCATTGCGACTAATTAGCATTGGTTCTTTGCTTTGATCCATGATTAAAGAAAGAAAAAAAAACGTTTTTTTGACGACATATTATAAGATATGTGTACTTACACATATATAAAGTAAAATAATTACAATAAAAAAGAAAGAATAATACCATCCCATCAATTCCCGTGGGTGTCGTAAGAGGCGATAAGGGACTCGCCAGAGAATGGGCAGCAACGCTGCTGCCCATTCTCTGCTCAATTCAACACCATGCACTGCGTTCGCCAACCCGCCTGCTAAGCGTGGCGATTATGGCAAACCCCCCATCTTGGGGGAGGCCTATGTCCAGTATTGGACGTTTTTCGGCTGAAATGATGATGATGGAAAACACAAAACATACAGGGAATGTGCCGTCTGGTACAGGTTCAGAAATGGAGGAAAGTGTTACTGCGTTTTTAATTAGGAATTTCTCGTTAGCAGCCAATAGCCTGAATTATTTCAGCCTGGTTACATGGGTACATTACACAAATTTTTCTGTAAGCAAAAGGAAGGTTTGCTGTGTCCACTTTTAAAAGCAGGATGCTGGATTGGATCATTGGATACAAACGTGTTGCTTCTAAGCACAATATTTTATTTAAGTCCCCCGAGTAACACAGTCACAAGGTACGAAACGTTGATTGCCGTCTCATTTCATTGATACCGGTCAAAAGTTTGAAACCTACAACAGATAGGTACTATCTTTACTTTATTTTTAAATATAACCACCCATACCAAACGCAGTGTAGCGCAGAGCCCCTTCACAAGACATGCATCACCTCCTCAATTGTCCGTCATGCACAACTACCTGTTCTATCCAGGATTTGAACGAGGCCCATTGATCAGGTTGCTGTACTGGTCGGACATTTTTTAGTGAGAGTCAATCGACACAAAAAGAAGAAGAATCCCATAACCGAGTCCCAGCATTATGCTGAGCGATGGCCGTCTTCCGCGAATGTGACGCATGTTTTCCAAACTGTAATAAGTAACTGATTTTGTTTTTTTTATGGCGACGGCGGTGACGTCGTATTTGGCTCAAACAAATTCTTAACAGATTTTTTTAACGATAAAAAATTATTTGTTTTAGTTTTTGAAAGAAAAAAGAAAGAAAGAAAGAAAAAATGTTTATTTGGGACTCGCACAAAACAGAGAGATATAAATTTAATTAAAACTAACCGTAAACACACAGACACAATAAATGTGTCAATAAATAATTTTCTTTCTTTCTTTTCATTTCGTTCATAATTTGTACCACACCTCATATTATTGTGTCGTGTTGTTATTATGACGGGCGGTGTCGGCGGGCGAAATTATGCAATTTGCGGTCGATACTCCACCGCGGTGATTTAAGGAAGTGCCGCGTCAAATCGACAGAGTTTTCAATGTAACCGTATTATAATTTGTTGTACAGTTTTCGGGAACAGTTCTGCGGCGCTAAGTGAGATTAAATTATGTTTTTTTTTGTGGTGATAAGCAGTGACAATTGGGGCAAAATTCTACTAATGTTGGTTGTTACTGTGGGAATCCTAGCAGCCCTGAGAGTATACAATAAAACACTTGTATTGCACGGTAGATATTAAGACATCGAGGTACATAATGTCACATTACATAGTACTGAATGACTATTAGGTATATTGTGTATTCTCTGACATAGACTAGAGTCAAGAGCAAACCCATTACAAATAAAAAAAAATATTGGTAAAAATTTAATCACTTTGTTTGCCATCAACACGCTACGATAAAGTGAACGGTGGAAATTATTATCCTCCTGTAATTTATATCCAAGACTTCAAAGTATCCACGAGATACTTAAATAATAATAATTACCATTTTATTGCACTCTAAACCAAACGCAACATTGACTCGCCATTACCAGAACACATAATGCCGGTTACACACATACGTTTAACGTTGATACATTGTATGGCACACGTAATTTCATCTCCATACATTTTATGGTGTATAAAACCAGTTTTATACCTAATTTCTTGGAGAATTGTATAATATATCGATGCATGAATCGTTTGTTATAATATCATGTGGGAATGAAAGAGAATTCCGCAATGGATTGAGGTTTTTTGGTGTATTATTACGCGGTTGAAAGAAATATTTAAGAATTGGTTGTAAAGAAACGGGCGGCTGTCGGTAACATAATATTTAGCAACCATTTTGCCACTTGAAAGAGTTGTGAAAGTCTAAATATCTGATATTTTTTAAAACATCAGTTTCAATCTGTAAATATAGACCTAATCAAATATTCTTATACTTTGATGAGAATATTTCGCTTGAAATAAGAACGTTTATAAAGAATCGTTAGGTATCGTACTTAAAAATCTTATTGGCGATAACATTTAACACCTACTTCCTTTCTACTTCTACCTCAGAATTTATCCAAACGTAGATATTACGAAATTTTCAAAACCTAAAAAACCAATCACTGGCACACAAGAGCGCCTCCAAATGACAAAGGCGAAATTACAGTCTAAAAAAATAAACTCAATTTTGAAATTGGAACTGTTATCTTTGGCCGTTACGAAATCAGGTCGGGACCTGTCGGAGTCGTTCGACAAGTTCAGACAAGTAAGAAAAAAAGTCTATAAATAGTCGTTGACAATGGACAGTCATTGTAAAAAGGTCGGATCGGGCTTGGTTTCAAAGGGTCCTATTGTGAGATCTGTGAGGCGACGAGAGCAAAAAATAAAAGGGACTATTAAGGGATTTGAAATGGTGCCCGAGAAATTAGTAAACGGTTAAGTGGTCAACGATTTATTGGAAACACGAGACCAAGATTTAGCGTTAATTTATACTAGTTGAAATAAGTGTTAACGTCTGTAATTCGTAAGGATTTTGAAAGAAGTATAGGTACCATACATATAGCGACGATTAAGGCACCCGGTTGAAATGTTGATTATACAAGATAAGCAAGTAATATTGTGCCTCTTTTGTTGCAGCTAAATGACACTAGTCAGTCTGGGGGTCTAAAAAGGCCACAGAATCAGAAAGCACATCACATTACCCGTCACTATCAAATTTTCCCAATCAACCTTGAACCTAAGGCGTTAGCGAATGAAAATGAAATTAAACAGATTGTTGTGTGGTTAATTTTATGATTCCAAGATGATTCTGCTAAATTGACCTTTTTAGACCCGCTGATCAGAGAACAATCTGGCGAGGAAAAAAGATTTAAATATGTCTTCTATGAACGGTAGCGGGAAGCGCAAAGTAAGCTGAAACAATTATAGAAAAAGATTTTACTGTTACAGAACTTCAACTAAAGTTCATCAATGTGTAATCACGGCAATATGTATCATATATATCACAATTTATAGCCTCTCTCATAAAGATGTCTACAAACAGTACAATATTATTGTAACAGTACCTAAACTAGACAAACCCAGTATAATAAATTAACAAACACCATTTAACCTACGTTTCTTTAATCGGAAGACAAATAAATTTATAAATAAATCGTACCTGATTAGCATCCAAGCAGTTTCTCCCGTCCACAGTCTTGTGTTTATTTCCAAGTAAAGAAAATGCCTTAGGGCATCACTTAGTGCTGTCTGAAACATTGAAAGTGTCTAGAAAATTTATGAGAAACTAGAAGACTGCTCTATTAAACTAGGGAAGCTTTCGAACATGTTTGTTTTCTTTGAAAGCTTAGGAAGTGCAGGAACTTTGTTAATTAAGAATTTAATAGCGGCGGTGGATGTTCGGTGTTCGAATCGTTGGTGTGAGGTGGTGAATCAGTTCATTCACCTTAGTCTTTCTTATTAAAATTATAAATGCGTAAGTAACTCTGTCTCGCACTTTCACACCAAAACTACTCAAACGATTTCAATGAAATTTAGTACAGATGATAGTCTAGAGCCTGAGAAAGGACATAGGCTACTTTTTGTCCCGGAAGTATGTTCCCTAGGGACCACGCGGGCGAAGTCGCTGGCAGAAGCTAGTTATTTTATATTTTCTATCGTCATTAGGTCTGTTTTAAGAGTTGTCTTTTTCTAAGAGCTTATTCATGTCTCTGTTGAGCGAGAATGAAAGTTTACAGTATTGCATACAGACAAGACAGCTATAGCTTTGTTTCTGATGAATATCTTTCCAACGAGGCGATGCTTTTTTCTGCGATAACACTAACCAGCATGTGCACGCAGCAGATTGAATAATAACATAATAACAATAATTAGCATTGGTCGTGAAACGCTGGTGCCTGTGGTAATCAAAACCTGTGTGGTCACCAGATTTTCTTCATTCAAATCAAATAAAATCATGCATTAAAAATCAAAATCCTTTAAAGTATCAAACTACTCTTCATTCAAGATTACTGCTGCATATATTCCAGGAGCTTTCCCTGTCCCGTATACCTAATCTTACCGAGGTAAATACGATAATGTACCGTCCAAGGTAAAGTTTATGTACGTGTCGTTTCTATTTTACTTTGCTATCTGTCTACTAACTTCTACCTGTGTGTCTTCGCGATGCATATTCAAACACCGCGCGGTCGTGTGTCGAGGCTCTAGATGTAATATTTATGTTTGCAGGTCCCTGCAGCTTTCAGCACTATCATTAATTGAGATTCTCTATTTACGTTTTAATTCAAATGTTGGAATGAACAGTCTAAGTTTGAGTCTGTCGTATTGACAGTTTATCATCATCTGCCTAGCTTTTTCCCAACTATATTGGAATCCGCTTCCAGTCAAGCCGGATACCAGTATTTTACGGGGAGTGGCTGCCTACCAGACCTGCACAACCCATTAACTGGGTGACACGGTATTGACAGTGTATAAGCAAGTAAAATAATATTGGGTGCGACTGACGTTCGTTTAAGACTGCGTTTTGACCTGCAAGTATAACAAAAAAGACTCGTATGTAATTTTAGTGACATTGCAGGGCATGATCGAGCGATTAATCACATGAGTCCTGGGTAGCTCGCAATGTATTGCAACTTGAATAAAGATAAATTCTATTCTATTACTTTAAGAATAGAAAACATTCTGCAAGGACACAAACAGCAATAAACATGTCATAGTAAAAAAAGAGAAGAATAATATTACATTGCAACGATACAGTAAAATTGCGTTTGTGCTGAACGCGCCCATACCGAAAGGGTTACCATTGGTTAAAGGGTTACAGCGTTGGTTTATTCACATCATTATAATCATTGGCAGCATTGTTCGACTCACTGTTGAATCCAGGCCTGCCCTCTTTTGCGCCCAGCTTATCTGTGCAAGTCTCATCTAGGTCTTCCCTGCTGTCTCGTCTAGCATGTCTGGCATTGTTTGTGTCAGTACCACCTGTAAGTAGATTTGAATTAACTGTTCTATCAAACAATTTTGTAAGACTATACGCCTTTGTCAACCTCTGCCAGCCAATGTATGTTCTAATCCGGACATTATAATGTCTAAGTAAATTGCCTCAATAGGTAACAAGCATAATGGTATACCAAATTATTTATCCGAAACCATGATTCTCCATACCGCCCCGTCACGTTCAGTCCCGTTCACTCCCGTCTCGTCCCGTCTCGCTAAACTTCCAGGTTGATTATTCTCTCTGTTTTACGATGGCCACTGGGACTTATAGTTACGAAATACAATTTGTACCAGCTTCCGCTGCTCTAAACTTTATCATGCATGCATTTGAAATGTGAATGCATTATGATACGGTTCTTCGTACTAGGATTTTGTCAGAATATTACTCAACTTTGTTATAAAGAGACGGGAACATGGCTATTTAGTTCCTTTAGCTATTCGGTTTTTCTGTTGTATTTCTTTTATTATTGGTGTTCAAACCTAGTCATGATGACTCATTAGATTACCGTGAACTCCGTAAGATTGTAATTAGCGTGAAATTTTTAACTCGTTTTGACTCTCATTTTAACTGATAAGATGGGATTCTAAATAATCTGTTCACAATATATCGAGAAATTATATTCTAATAAATATTTAAAGCAATCTTCCCGAGTTTTCAATTATCCAGTGACAAATATACTAGCTTTATTGTAAAAACCTACCTATTTTTTCCGGAATCAAGCAAACGTATCATTTTTAAGATAATTTTTATTTCGGAAATACAGAAATCATTAAATCTTGTATATCGCAGTCTTCACATTGTTCAGTCTCGACGGCCTGTTGAAGATGAATATCTTCAACTACATACGTTTTAATCAAAATGACAATGCCAATTCTTTGCTTTTAACAAATTCCCACGCTATTGCTTATAATATCTTTGTACATACATTAACTATTACATCTTAAACGACAGATGTATTCGATGCTATCACTAACACACCCACTTCCAGTCAATTAACTTCGCTGACAATAGTCTCTACCTCGCAGATGAGAATATGATTGCCACAGTGACGGAACTTTTTGACATCCTCTGTTATTAAGTGCCGTTGTGAATGTGGCTTCAATAGATAATTTTTTTTTGTTAGATTCGCGAATGATGTCATCTATAGCGGATTCTATTTGATTTGTTAGTTGTTTTCTAGCTTATAAGGACGTGCTAAGATCTAGGTAATTTCCAAGCTTCTTTTTGTGTATTAACTCAGACAGTATTTACTTTGTTTTCACATGCCAAGTCAGGAATAAACTTTATTAATTTTTTTATAGTTACTAGCTCTGACCGTTACTTATAACAAACAACGCTTGCGTTATTATAGATTGTCGCAAAAAAAGTAAACGTCTCCAGAGACTTTTGAGACCCTGTCTTTTGAGAATCTGTAAACCAAAATACATCAAAATTGCTTGTGTAATTTACGCAAGAAAGCTAACAAACAAAAACATACAATCTCACTTTTGCAATCGGCTTAGCTTTTGCCTAGTCCACTGAAAAAATCTAATTAGTACGTCAGATAGATGATCAAAAAATATTTGACCCCTTTTTTCTTTTGTTTCGTAAACCAAAATTGACGAAAATACGACGCTTCTAAAATTCCCAATACGTCACGTCTTGGTATAATTTTTAGTGCGTTGTGAGACGAGCCCCTACTCCCGAGTTTTGATCCGTTTTATCTTTGCAAATATTCATTGATTGACAAAAACAAAAAAATACGTTTCCAATATTTTTCAATACTCTAACTGGATGACTAAATAGATTTGCAATTTATTGATGGTGGAAACTAACCTATTAAAATGATTAAGATAGGATGATCTTAATATCGCCCGGCCATATCTTCTTTCGGAAATCTTCGACCCACTATTCGACTCAATGTTCTTACCACCTTTGTCCCTTTTTTGTCCTTTCACTACATAGTTTGTTGTCTTATGTAGTCTTGGTGTAATATATGCTAATGCTTTTGAATACTGACATCACTTAGATCACAAGGAGTGACCGCTAGGCGCCGCCTGACCTCCGAGACCCCTTTAGGCCCGACCAAAGGAAGATACCGATATTCTATTGTTGGCTTTTGTCCCTTTTAAGGGTCCAAAGGAAATGAAAGCAATTACTCCAGGGAAGTGATTGAATAATCCACACGCGTTGACTTTCGGCTGCTCTCGAGATTATGGGTTTGTTGAACCAATGGCTTTATGGTTTCCTGGTACCTTTAATGAAGGGAACCGTTATTGGGATTAGTCATAGGTTAGTTTTTTGACTTGATTAAGTGAGCTGTTGAAAAAATGCCGACGAAGATTTTAATGGGGTTGTTAAATCAACCGTGAGATAAACCATTGTCTGGGTATTATGATTAAAATTGGTTTTATTTAGGCCGTTTAAGTACGAGTTATTTTTTGGTGATCGTCGACCCAGCAGTAGACGTCATTCGTCTGTGAGGATGATGATAACTGGATACCAACTGAAGCAATTGAGATGCAACAGCTAGATTCTGCTCGATCAACGTCTACAAGTCGAAATTGACCCCCTCAAAATGCCGCAAGGTTCATCTCACAATGTCATCGATCGATCCCAATTTATATGAGACTCGAGAAGTGTGATATTTTCTTAATAAAAATCTATGATGAGGTTGTGATATTAAAAAACCTAGTTGGCCTTCTAGATAGGCTACCAACTAACATACCTGGTAAAGTTTTACATAATAATACTACGTAGGTAGGCGGATAGTCGCGTCACAATATTCGTCCTGCTTGAAGGATGCCCGCTGTACGTGTCGCTTCGTTGTGCACCCCGCCTGAATAATAATGATGTGGTGTGCGATATGCTTGCGGGGACACTCGGTTGTATGGAAGTGGAGTTTGGTTTTGTATGGGAGGTTGAGTGAAAAACGCTAATATATTGATTTTTATGTGATTATTTTTTATTGAAAACAGTATTTTTTATTGTTGCCCTCTCCAACAAAAACGCTAATGTATTGATTTTTATGTGATTATTTTTTATTGAAAACAGTATTTTTTATTGTTGCTCTCTAAAACACATGAACGAACACCTCAGAACAATAATGAAATATGAGCAAGTATCAAATAGCTGCATGGATGCTAGATTTTGTCAAAAGCTAATTCAATCTAACTAGCCTGTTTATTCTTTGTCCAATGCCCAAAATGACAATTTAGAAGTTATTCATGCATATTACAATTTCTAACCAATTTCCATGTACTGACCTGAGACTCACTGCGTTGCTAACGCCGAAACGTGTATTAAATATTGCAAAAGCCTAAATTTGTATGACTTGTCTGTAAAGTATTAAAAACTATTTGCTTGTGCTTATTAAAAAAAAAATACGGACTGCAATGTTAAAATCTTGAATTTTTTTAATTTCAAGTCCTTGAATAAAAGTTGCTAGTCCAACTGGAGTTCGTAAAAAAACAATTTTATATTTTACCGGCGACATACTTATTTAGGATCCACAACACATCACCAAAATTCTTATTTCTCACCCCCAAACTTCCCAAGTTCCCACCCGTAACCGCCAGTCTAACGCACACTCCTCACAAACTCACCCGTACTCGATATTTCACACACGAGAAGCCACTTATTTAAAGGATCAGAGGTGCCCTAGCTGATTTATTCACGGGACTACTCTAGATTGTTGCTTGACGTCGGGAAATGGCGGACGTTGGGCGATAACGTTAGATTTAATGTCAGTTAGGTGTAATGGTGTGTGAGTGACGTTTGAGCTGATGGCCTCGTGTTTCGATGTTTCCTTGTGGAGCTAAGGGCGGGTCGAATTGGTTTTGTTTTCGGATTATTTTTGTGTTGTGTGTTTCGGATGTAGGTGCACTCGTATTTCTTGACCCGTTGTTATTGTCGTATTCTCTTGTAATCGAAATTGGGAACTGTAGCGTAAAACTGAAAATTGAAACGTTGAGTTGTGATAGTAAGAAATCAAAGGCGTGTATCACACCGCCTGCGTCAAGTCATGTTAATTTATGAAAATGAACGATTTTCAGTTTTAACTAAAGTTTGCCAAGGTCTGTCTATCACATAGACAAATAGACTGCCTCTGAATGGTGTTGTGGTAACTTACAACCCTAAGAGCCTTTGCACACGGCGTTTTTTTATCGCGACGTGCAGAAAACGCGCGCTAACAACAAAACAAAACAAAATTCCAGATGCCGACAGTATACAGCGCCGTGAGCACGCGTTCATAAAACGTGCGTCATCGGCGCGTTAAAATTACGGCGTGAACATAGGCTCTAAGGTGGTAAAAAAATATTTCGCTAACTGTAGCTACTTATTCTGTATTTTATGGCTGGCGAAAACCTCTTGTATTAACCTATTCAAAGCGGATTTTACGCATTAGGCACATTCTGCCAATCAAACAAAGGAGGAGAGGTAACACCATGCCACACCCATTCTATTTTTAAGGCTGTGTCTCCACCAAAGATATGAGAGGATACGTAGCGAGGACCAATATAATTGCTTCATATACCTAGCCTCGCTACACGTAAGCGATTCTATTAAACCAACACATCTTTCGCTACGTACCTCGTACGTAAATGTGGCGAAATCGCAGCTTTATTTCTCGTCTTTTCACATTATTAATGCAAACTATAGTATCAAAAGCTATTAAAGAAGCTATGCCCCTTATTCCCCCATAAGAGTTACATAACAACATCATAGCATAACACTAAACATAAGATTATATGTCCGTTCAGTGAAATGTAGTGAGAACGACGCCGATACTCTGCTCCCTGCATTTGATGGGGTTGAGTCGGGGACGTTTGTTTCCTCGTTATATGGTTTAGTATTTTGTGTACTGCAATGAGATTAGTGCTACCATATGGGGGTAGTTTATGTTGGTGCGCAGAAGGAAATTACAAATCTAAAACCTACACATAGCGTACGCGACGCAGCATTGGAAGCCACTGGCATGGCAATAGGGAACATGCAGTATTCCCATTTTTGCTATAATTTTAAAGAACTCCATCTTGAGTAGACCACCACATTAAACGTGGAGTCTGTGTTTCCCGATAGCTACAACCTGGGTGTCTTACGTTTCAAACTGACAGATTAAATTTTCGCGCAAAAACGTACGATGACGTCAATCCTGTCTGCCACTGGTCAAGACTATCGAAACTCACAGACATAAAGTTTTAATAAATAAATAAATAAATAAGGTTGCCTTTTCGTTGTCATAACAGCAGTGCCGTCACTAAACGTTGTTAGTTCTTAAATAAGTTCCGTTTCACGTTACTTTAATTCATTATTTTTGATAAAAATAGCAATGGCCTTTATTTTATACTTTTTATCATTTTATTAACAACATTCTTATAAATTCTGTCTTTGCATCTACCATATTCAAAGCAAGGCTTGTTGAGGTCGATCTAGGTACAGAGATACCTCAGTGCCTCGGAAAGCACGTTAAAGTGGATCCACACGACGTTTGTCTGCACAGATTTTGAACTCTGGATAAACGACATTTTTGTCTGCATAGACAAAATCCTGTAGTAGTTTATGATAACTGTATCGTGTGGACGGTCCATAATGTTGTTCCCGGCCAGCTGTCACTGTGTGAAACATAATTATTACCAACTAGCACTTCGCCCGCGACTTCATCCGCGTTACAAGGACCTCTATTTTAAAATATAGCCTGTAAGTTACATCCTGATAATTTAGCTTTCTATCGGGGAAAAAATTGTTGTCGGTTCAGTAGTTTCGGAGCCTATTCAGTACAAAAAAAAAACAAAATAAAAAAACCCTTTATAATATTACTATAGATTGAGATCGAGATGGACTGTGTTAAATTGGAGGCTGAAAACGTGGAATATTTTCTAAAACTCGAATAGCAGTATTTACAGTCGGGTTCTGTACGGAATTTTTCAGTGCAATTGAGCAAATATTCACACAAATCGTAGTGGTTGTCTGCACCGGAACAGCAATTAACCGGTGACCTACATCTGGGTTCAGCCCAATCGCTTGTACACTCCACGGTAACAGTATGATTTTGACCCTCGATTTTATTTCGTTGCAGTAAGGGTGGTTTTCCTACTTTCATTGTAAGAGGTAAGTTTGACCGTACGCTGTGTCCAATAACTGCAACGTTGTGTGATGATCCTGGATGTTGAATTGTGGAGCTAAGGTGAAAAGCACTTTTTTAGTTTTGCTGTAAGGCCTCAATTGAGGTGAAGCGGAAGGAACTAAAACACAAGGAATCCAACTGCCAGGATTGCGAAATTTGATCGAAAGAGTCACCGCGGCCCTGGAACGCAAAGGGCATTAGGAGGAACACGGATGGGTCTTAGTCAGTAAGAGTCTGACACTCCCTCTCCATCTGGAACGAAAGGATTCATTTGATAATTTCCTATCCTTATAAAAAGGGTCTCATAAGACCACGATCAACGGATGTCTAACAATAACATTGTGATATTTTAAGAGATTTATAATTATGAGGTGACATAACTTTGAGGTAGAGGTCTTCAGATGCTGCTGAATACCGGAATTTTAAATGGAGCGGCTGCTTAATTAGGACCTCAATATCCCTTACTAAGACTGGCGACCAATTTTTGGGCTTATTTGAGTACCAATAACAACTGCCAAAGATCTACTAATGCCACCCGGGACCAACAGCGTAACTTTCAGAGGCAAGGAAGAGTTTCGATTCGTAAAGGATGGTCACCAGTATGCGAATCGACCTAAATATTCTGAATATTTCAACTATGATCTCCACAGGCTAGACTACAATTTCTATTTCACCAGCATATCATATAAAATATTTCAAAATAATTCAAACTGGGGTAGTTTGAAAGTTCCCTTTTTGGACGAATTCCAAACTCGGCGCTGATTACGTCACGATGAAGGCTCGGTTTCAGCATGAAATAGAAATAAACAAACAGAAGTTCCACTAAAAATATACACGATATTTTGTTCTCACGGATACAATTAAAAATATCCAGCGATAATAGACATACAGTCAGCCGAACGAAGTAGCGAAATAAAGCTTCATTTTAGAACATTTTAGTACGGTACCCTTAATAGTGCAATGTTCCATAGATTTTAAAAGGTTATCCAAGGAATATTGATTTTTCATATCATATCAGCTAATTTCCGTCCACTGCTGAACGTAAGCCTCAAGAGAGCCAATCATCGGTCACCGGTCTTGAGCAGTCCGCATCCACCCGCTGTCAGCCACCTTCTTCAAATCATCGATCCATCGTGCCGCAGGGCAAAAATCGAATAATGCAGTTTAAATTTTCATCCTAATCAGGCCCGAGACGCCTTCGAGTATTTTTCACTATTCCTCATAGTTACGGATTTGGCCATCCACACCCACTTGAAAAATTCCCCTTTAAAGCGAGCCTGGCGGTCAAGGCGTAGGTATGACTGCAGGCCTGCCAAGGTTACGGATTTTTTCGAATGAGTCACCGCGGCCCTGGAACGCAAAGGACATTAGGAGGAACACGGATAGGTTTTAGTCAGTAAGTCTTAGTCTCCCTTCTGCTCCGCCATTGAAAAGGTATGCCTGAGGGGAAGTCCATCTTGTGAATTCCCCGCTTTAAGTTATCAAATGATATGGTTTGTTGAAAAGAATACGGAAAAAAAAATGTAATACTCATGAATTGTAAGACCTTTTGTACCAACCTTCTATATGTCCTCAGGTTACTAAATTATTCATAACATCGGTCTTTAATTAGCATGCACTGAACGCCTGCCGACCTAATAAAGTTTTATGTTGATTTATTTGTTGCTTCTCTTCGAAAATGGCTAGAAATGGTACCGCATTGGCCTTGGTAGTTTACCGTAGTAGCTGAAATGTTTCGCCCGTTTGCGGTCGTAAGTGGAAACTACCTCTAGGGTTATTATTTGTGATTTAATGTTTGGTTAGAATAGTTTGATATAGTGTGTCTTGAAGTCTAGGTTTGTTAACCTTGCCGTAAAGTAATGGATAGCCGGTACGATTTGCGGATCTAAGAACACAGAATAATTTTTGTTTTGCTTCGTTATCAAGTACCTATCAAAGTCACATTTAAGACCCTCAAAAATTTTTTCATCATCAACCGCAGCCCGACTTCACCCATTGCTGGACAAAGGCATCCCATTTCATTTGCCAATCTCCAAGGACCACGCGATAGCAACGACCTCGCGGGCCCAGCTCGCTGCTGGACGACCAACACTTCTTCTACCAGTCTTTTAACACCACTCCTTACTACCTTACTCCATCAGCCATCTTCATGTCTTGCCCGTTCCCTGTCCAACTCCATTTGAGTTCCGTGACTCGTTTCCAATATCAAAGACCTTCGTATTCGGTTTCGGATTTTGAAGTTTGGAACCCGGTCTAGTAGCCTTAGGGAGCTTACATAAAGAAACAAGTTTCCGGCACAGACAACCCTGCGCGGGTCGGTATAATAACCGGCACGAGTCGTGAGCACACTCCATTGGTCGGTTGACGACGAGCTCTGACGCTTCACGTTATTGGTTTGTCAGGTAATGCTCATCGACAATTGCGCTTGCATGTTTCGTTTGCCCCTTGTATATTGGCGAGATCACCCCGCTGCTTCAACTGAGCACACGACACAGAATATAAAGAAACCGGTAATAAAACTTCTTATTAGCCGCGTACTGACTGAGCAAGCAGCCTCGAGAAGCAGCCTCGCGAGGCAAATCCTTGGTCAGTCAGGACGTGTCTCGCCCCAGGCAAATCCAGCTTCGGCCGAGCCTGGCGTGGTCCGAGCCGAGAGTTGTCGGTTTTTGTCCATGCTCAAAGGCGCCTCAGTACGTTTGTCGTGCTTACTCAAGACGGTTTTGTTTGGCTTCGCTGCCTCGCCACCTCGCTTGTTCGTCACGTGTTAAGTTAGCGTCATGGATAAAGAAAAGTTTATAAGAGAGAACAGGCATTTAAATTCACTTTTACTCTTTTTTTACTATAGTAAAAAAAACTGTGTCTTCAAAGCACAACTCTTCAAACAATGTGCCCCCAGCTTGTGATCTGTTTCGATATAACTGTTCCATTCAAAAACGTTTAGGTTTTCGTTTTTTTTTTACAAGCCGTAGAATTATTATAAAAGCAGTGGTGGCGATAGCGTTTGGAACGTGCTGCCTCATGGCGATCTTGAGCAAAACTGTCTCGGCCTTTCTTCGCGCGGCAATTTATGCATCAAATTCTACTACTACCCGAGGCTGCCTCGCGCAGCAAACGATCAAGGCTGCCTCGCGAGGCTGCTCGCTCAGTCAGTACGTGGCTAACGACAACTAAGAAAAGAAAGAAAGAAAACTAATTTATTTGGACACACGGAATCACACAATGTTTGTAACAACAAAAGGAAATGAAAATTTATTATAAAAACAATAACATCGTGTGCCCCGCGGCTGCGCCAAATAGGTCCAGTTCAGCAAAATGCCAGACAACTAGGTGCATTTTGTTCGGTTCGTCGGGCTCGGTCCAGGTCGGTACCGACAAGTTTAAACCTGTTTCTTTATAAATGAGCGCATAAGATAACTTGGGAATATTATATCTGCACCGATCGGTACCAGCCCACACAGACCTGTTTGCACTGGAAAGCTGGATCTTCATGTTTGCACCCTTACAAAGCAGCTGCTATACCAACACCTTTCATACTTATTACATCATATAAACCCCAGACCACAACAACGCAGCTCAAACAATGATCCGAATTTAGGTAATTAGATCCACGATCGCAATGTTGTGCTGCTATTTAGGCATCCCCTAAATGTTTAGCTGGTAATGATGGCCACGGAATCCCAGCTATTCATCATATATTCCGTTTGATGTAATTAGTACATTGTATCGGTTTAGTGGCCATTGTGGAGATGCCCATTGGCCATTAATTGGAATTACAATGGATGCAGAGTGTATGATTATTGTAGGGATGTAAATTTAAGTGGTGTGAGTGTGGAAATTAGATAGTGATGGACAGTGTTAAAAATTAATTGTCATAATTATCTATTCAACTTTACCGGTTTATATTTTTTTCATGCTTTTCGTAAACATAAAATTACACGCTTTCGGCTCAGCAGTTCAGCTGCTTGCAGTTCCGGCTTTAGGGTGAACATGGTCAATTTACATCTACGAGATAGAATAACTTTAATTATATTTTAAAATTGTTATATAGTAATGTTTATTCTCACAATAAGCTCTTTCATATGCTATGTCACAAGGTACAGTTGCTTCGTTGGTAGATCTTTGGCTGTCGTTACTGGTTACACATTGTCAAAAGCCAGAAAATCTAGTCAGTGTCAATCTAAGTCTTGCCATGAAGTACCGTGTTACTCAGTTAATGGGTTGTGGAGGTCTGGTAAGCAGCCGCTCCACGTAAAATACTGGTACTCAGCTGAATCCGGTTTAACTGGGAGTCGAACCCTATGTAGTCGGGAAAAAACTAGCCAGAAGATGATGAATTTCGTTGGTCCGAACTTGACCCCGCTCAATATTTATTACGTAACGCGTCATTTTTTGATTCACTGAAGTACATATAATAGGAACCCAACTGAATCGGTCCAGTCAATTCGGAGACAGACAGACACACGATTAATCCTATAAGAGTACCGTTTTCTATTCGGCCGTCCGACACCCGTATACAACCGTATTCCACAACTTTTCAGTCACCGGCACCACATAATAACAAAGTAATTACAGAAAATCTAAAAGCCAATAATATGGTAATGACCTCAACTTTTGTGGGCGGTCAGAGGTCGAGTTTAGAGTCATTCGGAGACTAGAAAGGTCCTCGTGAACCATCCTGTAATTATAAATTACCATTTCAAAGAAGAACAAACAAACCGAAGGGTGTAAAGCTGAGCTTACACTGAAAGGAAGGTCACGGGATTAAGGGCTGGCACGGATTGGAATAAGAGTTACGTACCTATTGAGAAATAGATTAAGTTTTCTTTTTATCCGTCAGTCTCGCCTGTCCATGGTCATGTAAAGAGGAGCGATGAAACGCATGTAACTAAAAGAGTTATGAATATGAATGTGAATGGATTGAGAGTGAGAGGAAGGCATAATAAAAGATGGATAGATTGTGTGCGGAGCGATATGAAAGAAAAGGAAGAAAAAAATAAACGTTTTGCGCCGACCCCTAGTAGCGTGGGATAAGGGTAGGAAGATGATGATGGTTTCGTTCGTCCATTCTGGTGGGGTCATGGGGGGCTACTTTCTAAGCCCGAAGTCCGCTTCGTGGACTTAGTTGCGGGCGTATTCTAATCCGTATCACCTAACCACTAAGAATTAATGATGTCATTCATATCATTCGTTCTCAGTTCAGGTTCGGGAATAATCGTAAGTCTGTAGGTGATATGGAGTAGAATACGCCCGCAATTAAGTCCGAAACTACGGACGTCGGGCTTAGAGAGTAGCCCCCCTGGTTACAGTTGATCGAGCAAAAAGTGGAAATGGATTTTTCCATGACGAATGAGCCCGGAGTTTGTAGTATAGTCACCCCATAGGACTTTGAGAACAGAAAGAAACCCTGTTTTTGTTCACACATGGTGCACCATAATGTCTCTTACGTAAGACATCAAAGACAAGTACAATATCTCCAGAATGAGATGTTTAATGTAAAAGAGTGTTGTACTTACAATTGAGTTCTCTTACAGCAAACCTAAGTTCGATATAGAGATTAGCAAATTCTGATGGTACAGTCTCTTGGGTATAGATACCATCAGAATTTGCAAATCTTTAAATAACAAAATAATTTTAAGTAAACCTAACGAATAATTAAGCGTACAGCACACAATACATACTCATTAAATCTAAATAAATGTAATCCCGTGTTTGTGTTTAATTACTTTCTTAAAAACTAAACAATGTTTAAATAGTCACGCATTATCTGAGCTTTTAATTCGCACAGCAAGATAAGTATCTAGTTGTTTATTTTATACCAAAATTAATGGGCGATTTATTCAGCGCACAAACTAATTACCTACAATAATAATCAGCTGTGTAAAATCTCAACAAATACAGGTTTCGCCAACCCTAAAATGTTTTGAATGTGACACAAGGGGTCGCAAAGGTTGCTGAGGTTAATAGTCCAAGATTGTGTCAGAAACTTCAATTTTGTACCCGATTCTAGTAGAACTTGTAAATAAATTGCTTTACTTGATCGGTGGATCATTTTAAATGACAATATAGATATTGCATTTACAGAGTAATTGGATAACTTTGGAGATATACTTGAGGTTTTTTTTTGGAATAGATATAAATATCGTGGTGGTTGAATTATCTATATTTATATTATAAGGCTGAAGAGTTTGTTTGTTTAGTTGAATGCGCTTATCTCAGGAACCACTGGTTCGAATTGAAAAATTATTAATGTTTGATAGACCATTTATCGAGGAAGGCTATATGCTATATAACATCACGCTAAGACCAATAGGAGCGGAACATTAATGAAAATTGTGACGCAGACGAAGTTGCGCGGGTCAGCTATTAACAATATAAAATAGCGACAGCGTGTCTGTCTGTTACGTTTTATGTTAGAATTTTGATGAGACTTGACACACAGAACGCTTTATAACCTGGATTAGTACATTTCATTTATACCCGACTGTCCCAGAAGAAGGGTTATGTTTTTTCATTAGCTCATCGCGGTATTATGTTTCTTTGGGAAAAAATTTCACGTGAGCGAAGCCGTAGTCTAGAAGAAGCTAGTTTTTAACCGACTTCAAAAAAAGGAGGAGGTTCTCCATTCGGTTGTATTTTTTTTATGTTTGTTACTGTGATATTTGTAAATAGGAGGTACTTGTCTTATGTTCTATGTATTGTGCAACCGTCAGCCAGTCTGCGAATATACGCCCTTTAGTCCAGTCGTGGTTTCATTACCTGTCCGATATTCCTCAGTTACCTCATAACTCCGTCATTTATGAACCGATTTGAAAAACTCTTGTTTAATCTGAAAGGGTATACTTCCCGATTGGTCCCATTGTCACCAAGTCAGAATCTGATGATGGGATCCCATGAAAATCGAGGGCAACCCTCATATTTTATAGGCACATACAATGTTTTTCATTAACTTACTAACGCAATTCAGATATTTTTGCCTGGTAATCATCATCAGATGAAAGGTATACATTAGGTTCTGATGATTTGATCCCATGAAAAATGTTTGTTCAGCGATATTTTCGCCAATTGCCAGCCGATTTGAATGATTCTTTTTTTGTTTGGAATAATTTTTGCCTGGACTCCATTTCAATTTGTTGAAGATCTGATGAAGAACTTTGGAGGTCGGCACGGAACTCTTCAATAAATAATAGCAAATGGATCGGGATTGCTGAAATCGCACCGAAGTCGGTGTCAAAAAACGAAAAAATAACCAAAAACACCGACTTCCGAAATTAAAGTTCTTTTCTTTCTTCCGAAGTTTGTTTGTACCTTGTAGTGTTTTGTTTTTGGAAGTCGGTTGTAGTTTTTGTAAAAAAGTTTTATCTACACTAATCTATACTGGACCGATTTCGAAAATTATTTTGCCGTTTGAAAGCTACATTATCATCGAGTAACATAAGTCATTTTAACTACTAAATTAGGGATCCTTAAGAAAATAGCAACGCGGACGAAGATATTTACTATTGATAGGCACACGTTTGATCACTATCCGACCTGATGGTAAGCGATGATGCGGTCGAAGATGGAACACGCTTGCCTAGAAGTACGAGTATATTGAAAAATTCCAATAATAACTTACCAACTAATAAGTACTCTCTGAGTTTATTAACATTAGTCTAGTCTAGAGGTTAAAATTTTTATTTCAGAATTCAATAGTTAGCTACTTGAAGAATAAAATCCTAATTGATCAGTACGAGAGACGTATGGGGTCAAAAAGGTCAACGGGGTCGTCGTAAGAGTTTGAAAATAAGAAAATTGAATAATAAGTAAAACTAATGCGATTTCGTTGTAAGTAAATAATGTTATGAATATTTTTTCTCAGTGTTTGTAAAGTAAAGTGTTCAGTAGAGTAAAGTGGTCGATTAATAATTCAGTATTATTATATAACACTAGCTGGCCCACGTAACTTTGTCTGCGTCGCATTTTTCATTAATGTTCGGCTCTGATTGGTATATAGGTATGGTATGTAGCCTTCCTCGATAAATGGACTATCCAACAGTAACAGAATTTTCAAATTTGAACTAGTAGTTTCTGAGATTAGCGCGTTCAACCAAACCAACAATCTTTTCAGCTTTATACTGTAACAAACTATGTAGTTTGATGATGTTTTGTGTCGACCCTGTTTTTGCAACGGGAATAGGGTATTTTTCTGAAAAAAAAAACGAATAAGTCCGTCAGATAACTTTTTTTACGAAAAAAAAAATGACGAAGATTCAGAACTTTGAAAACTCGCGTGACGTCACTTCGATAGTACATAAAAATTTTACTAGCGACGTGACGTCACCAGCCCCTTCCCGAATTTTGATGCGTTTTATCTTTGTCAATATTCATTGTTTTACAAAACAAAAAAATCTGTGTCCGTTATTTTTCAATACTCAAACTGACGGACTAAATAGATTTGCAATTTATTGATGGTGGAAACTAGTTATTATTGCCAAATTAGTGAGACATATTATGAAACGCGCGATAGTAATAGTAAAAGAATTTTCCAATACCAAACTCAGTCATAATTTCCAAAGACCGATAGTATACCTTAACATTATCCGTTCCATTCTTTACAAAAAAAAAAACAATGCGCTTTACCAATCAATATCAAACCACTATAAAGCCATAAACACATCAGCTCCCCACAAAATATAAACGCCAAAGCCAACATTTGCCGACGCAACAGTAAACAACGACAACAAAAGTGCATTTGCGAGAGAGCACGTCTGCTTGAACCAATACAAGTGAATACCGCATCGGGTCGCCGCGCAATCGAATTTTCACGTCCATTCGACGAAAACTATTCGGATCTATTCGAAACTCGAATAGTCGCGCGTGTGTGGACTTAGCTTTACAACTCCGATTATGTTTTAGTTTTATTTTATGTTCGGATTTATTATATTTTCGTTTGTTGGTTTTAGTTGGGGTTGTAGTAATAAATAATGTTTAGCGTGTTAAATTATGTTACCTTCATCATCTGCCTAGCCTTTTCCCAACTATATTGGGGTCGGCTTCCAGTCAAACCGGATTCAGCTGAATACCAGTATTTTACGTGAAGCGGTCGCTTACCAGACCTCCACAACCCATTAAATGGGTAACAACACGGTATTTCTTGGCAAGACTGGAGTCAGATTTACTGGCTTCTGACAATCCGTAACGACTGCCAAAGTTCTACAAACGACAGCCGGGACCAACAGCTTAACGTGTTTTCCGAGGAACGGAAGAAACTCGGTATGTTAAGATGGTCACCCATCCACATACCAACCTTGGCAAGCGTTGCTTGACCTTGAAGATCGACCTGTGCGACTGTTATTCTTTAGCCACGAGCTCCTCGTTAAATTATGTTACTTTGTCGTGTTTAAAATTGAGCTTTTTTCAAGACCTGGATTAACGGGCGAGAGTGATTATAACATACAGGCAGTTGTTAGGACAGCAGTAGGATGGGAATTGTCAATGTTCGAGCTGAGTCTCATACTAAGCTCTACTTCCTATACTGCCCTTTTGTGCCAAAACCTGCACCCAGTGCGACTTTTGCGCTGCCACCGACGGTGCTGTGAAGGATGCGAAGTTCTTGGTCCATAAAATGTGATGTACTTGCTATCCACAAGAAGGAAAAGACGATATTAAAGAAGTTTTTTACCGTTTCATCTTTTTTTTATTTTCTCGTATTGTCAATGTTCGAGCTGAGTCTCATACTAAGCTCTACTTCCTATACTGCCCTTTTGTGCCAAAACCTGCACCCAGTGCGACTTTTGCGCTGCCACCGACGGTGCTGTGAAGGATGCGAAGTTCTTGGTCCATAAAATGTGATGTACTATCCACAAGAAGGAGAAGACGATATTATAGAAGTTTTTTACCGTTTCATCTTTTTTATATTTTCTCGACTAAACACAATAATTACGTATGTTCGAATTACCAGCGAATTGGAGCGCGATGCCCCTCGAACTTTCAGTAAAAATGTTATCGTGTCGCCGTCGACTTTTACGAGAATTGTAACAGCGCCATGTGAGAGTATTCGGAACTAAACAAGTATCGAACTCTCGACATCAAGGTTCAGTAAACTTGATAATCGAATGGGATTTCGTGGGACTGGCTAGCGAAAAACACTTTCCAATAGCTGAAAGGCCACAAAAGTTCTGAATGCGGTTTTATTCAAGAAAGTACTCGTATCTTGTACATAGGTTAAGCTGTTAATTTAACCATCACTTGTTATATTTTAGACAGTTATATATATAGCTTGAAAAGCAAAGTCTGGTAATTTGATTGATTTTCAAATAATTATAAAAATTCAAATTACCTATATCTCCACTTCTTTATCAGTTGGGTAAAATAGTTGTACGTGGGGTGTCCGCCTGCTCCACAGTCAATCTCTTTGACTATGTAATATATGTTAATTGAAGGTTCTTCATTACGGAATCGTGGTATTAATACAGATATCAAAGTCCCTAAATGAAAAACTGATCAATTTCTAACCGCAATCTCAGGTCGACGATACTGTATAAAGTTCCGGTCAAGAGCGAGTCGGACTCTCACACGAAGGGTTCAGTACCATAAACAAATGAAACCGGTCAAGAGCGAGTCGGAGTCTCGCACGAAGGGTTCCGTACCATATACAAAAAAAAAAACTAACCCTCTTTAATTTAATTTTTATTATTTTGATGTTATAGCGGCAATAGAAATTCACACTGAATATTTATAACTGTTCGGTGAAGGTTACGGTTCTTGAGATAGAGCCCGCTGACAGACAGACGGACGGACAGCGGAGATTTAGTAATCATTGATTACCCTAAAAAACTTAAAGAAAATAATTATATTTTTCACAGTTGAGACTGAGCTTGAAATGCAACCAATTTTAATAATACTGGAATGGCCCCTCTAAAATCGAATTAAATAATTTCTAGCGAACCAGATAGAAGTGGTGCAATAATCATAATATTTTATTATTGACCTTTAAGTAATCGCAATAATTATGTGGTCATTACCGATCTAAGTGTAGATTGTCCAATTTTATTCAGTTTTGTAGTTTATTGTTATTGTAACTCGTGCTGATATGAACACCGATAGTAAGTGTTGAACTATAGCCATGGCTATCGATGTACATAAATCAATTATTTATTTACGAGTAATAAAATGTTACCACGGGATCTTGGAGTTAGGATCTGAATGGGAATTAATCGTCATAGATTAATAAGGTCAATTATTTGACATGTTTAGATTAGGTTAAAACGATGTTAAACTTTTTATTTGTTTTGGGTTCGCTCTTGACTCTAGTCTAGGTCAGAGATGTCAGAGAAAAAGTCTACGATGGAGCGAGCTTACCCAGTAGGAGCCTGTTCACTCTAACGTTGAGGAGATTAGGGTTGTAAGCGTTCGGAAAAAAAAGAAAAATGGTAAAGAAGACCTTTAAAAACAAGCTTTTACATTACCACATATGGTAAAATCACTTCAGTACATAATTCAATGAGCCTAAACAAGACGGTACTACATTTATTGTATGGTTGAGGAGTTCATACTGCCAACTTCCAGCTGCAGTATCAGACAAGCTCTATAGCAGCATACTATTTCACTGTCTCCAAAGTTCTAATTTGCACCCGGACACACATACGAACAAAGCAAATTAGATTAAATTCACCTCACTCACCACTAATTCACCATTAAATTCAATTTTCCACATACGTCTTCTATTGCTATTGAAAGAACAATTGGTACTCGCAAAATACCGTCAGTATAGCTCTCAAAATTGTATTTGCTGTATGACATCATGACAGTTCAAGAATTCGTCAATGAGAAGTCAAGAGCTACGAGGAACTACGCAGGGCTGCGTAGCACGCAGAAACACGCGGATAAGCGTAGCGCTACGAAAAGCTACGCCGAATGACGTAGCACACAAAACTTCACAAAGTAACACCGCCAAATAACATCTCGAAGACATTTCGGAAGTTCAGACTACCCTCAATAGTTCGGTAACCGATACCCACGATATTACGTCAACTTGTCACGACATAACGCCACCGTGACATTTCCGCGACACCATCACAAGGCCCTTTTGTATGCGTAATTAATTCCTACAATGTTCCTCCTTTGACCACTAATATATACCACGACACGAAAGATTTTGTACCTTAGTGCTATAAGAATGGAGTTGAGAATGTGTCTAGGTGTGTTGTCACCGAATCGCGAAGGGCCTATTATTTGCGAAACTCAAGTTTCACATGAGTTACGGTCTTTAGTGATCCTTTCGGGTTGTCGTTTTGACAAATTTATATGTGACAGCCTAGATGAAGCCTTTAAATAAACGCAGACCGGAGTTAAAATATTGTTGGGATTTCCTTGAGCTAAGAAGTTATTTGCATGTGAAAGTATTTTTTTATTTTTGTAGGAGGATTTCTTACATAGGCCACACAAGTTTTTCTGTATTGTGGGGGCGTAGAATCAGCAATCTCTGATAATAATTCAGAAGAATGAGTTTTTGTTATTTTCGTCAGTGTTATATTTTAGTGAACTAGCTTCTACCAGCGGCTTCGCCCGCGTGGTCTCCAGGGAATATACTCCCGGGATAAAAAGTCTATGTCCTTTCTCAGGCTCTAGACCATCTGTGTACCAAATTTCATTTAAATCGATTCAGTAGTTTTGGCGTGAAAGCGCGAAAGACAGGCAGCGTTACTTTCGCATTTATACAATATTAAGGATTAAGGGTTTTTATTCATTCGCAAAGTTGTCATATATGCCGAAACAAAAAATCAGCTGTGTTCTACAATTTGTCGTGGTAAATGCAATTTCGTGTCGTAGCTTTTTTAACCAGTTTTTTTCCCACACGTTCTATTTTATGCACTATGCACCTGACACGTAATATCCTTACCACCCTTGGGTGACTAGTAGAAAATGCCTAGGGAATTAAGACCACCTTTGTATTTATGTGTTGTATGAAGGTTTTTATATTTAAAATTAACTATTCAGCGGCTGATTTTTAGAGTTCTCTACAGTACAATAGTTGTACATAGGCGGACTTTATGCAACGGGGCATTCTCTACCAGTCAACCTTTGGGTTAAAAAGAAATACACTGTGGTAGGTGTACAGCAAATAAATAAGATTTAAAATACAATTTAGTTACGGAAAAAATATACATAAAATATATATACTCGTATATCTTATATCTTATACTAATATATAAAGCTAAAGAGTTTGTTTGTTTGCTTGAACGCGCTAATCTCAGGAAATACTGGTCCGATTTGAAAAATTCTTTCAGTGTTAGCTAGCCCATATATCGAGGAAGGCTATATGTTATATATCATCACGCTAAGACCAATAGGAGCGGAGCAGTGATGAAAATTGTGACGCAGACGAAGTTGTGTGGGTCAACTTGTATAAATATATAATGCAATAAAATACATACCAATATAATGCTAAAATAATAAACTAATAAATATGTTGTTTTATAATAATCTTTCTGATTAAGAGAACACTTTTTGTGTTGATTCCGTAGTAAAAGTGGTAAGTACATATTCATAATTTACAACCCCTCAATGATTGCCTATAAGCAAGTCGTAAGGTAAAATGGCGGCCATATTGACGGTACGAATCATCCAATACCGATATTGGAACGGCCAAACACAACATCCTTCAGAATCCTTCTTTCCCAATTGCACAAATATTGGCGGAGCGAATTAAAGTAGCCAATGCTTGCGACCAACATTGTAACTAGAGTACGCGAGCTTGACCCTTTTTTGTGATCCCGGGATCTTACCGACCAATCCCGGGATTTATATAGCATTGATTGGAAATTATATTCGATAATGCAGAGCACGTGTATGACTGGATTTATGAACGTGGAATATATATTTAAGGAGTAGTTTGTAGGTACCAATATTTTCCGTAATTTTTAACCGACTTCAAAAAGGAAGGAGTTTTTCAATTCAGTTGCATAATTTCGGAGGTCGGTGTTAAAATACAAAGAAACAACGAAAAACATCGACTTCTGAAATTCACCGAGTAGCTGAAAATACTGAAAGTTGTAAGTTATTTTTAACTTTGCTCTAGTACTATATTTTAGTTCGGGACTTAGGCTCCAAACTATTGATCCCAGATTCCGAGTTCGTATACTCTAATGATAATATATCTTTATCATTTATTGATATTAAAAGAGTCAAACTCGGAAGTGGGCAGAAAAATACACATTTCTTGTTTACATCTAGTATTCTGATTAATAAATAATCCATATTTACATAATATTTTAAATGTGAAAGTAACTCTTGTCTGTCTGCTACCTTTCCCCTTTTACCGGTAGTGTATTGCTTTGGTATAATTTTCAACACGCACGCGGGCAAAGCTGCTGGCAGGAGTTAGTATTAGATACCTAAATGAGTTAGGGAATATCCTTTTGCTTTCTCCACTTTGTTTTAAGCTGAGAATAGGTCATCCCCCCTATTTCCGTGCGAAGTGACCTCAATAAATTGTTGTTATGTCTAAAATTTTGGGTGGATCAGTAAACATACTGCGGAAAATAAAAAGTGGGGCTTGGAATTAATGAGACGGTAATTCTGAGACGCCGTAATATCCTACTAATATTATAAATGCGAAAGTTTGTAAGTATGGATGGATTTTTGTTACTCTTTCACTTCAAAACGCCTGAAAGGATCTTCATGAAATTTGGCGCAGAGGTAGACTATAGTTTCGAATAGCAAATTGGCTTTATAAAGGGTGAAATTTTAAAGTGTGCCTTCAAGGCCAAATCCGAAACTATGATGTATCGAAAAACACTGCAATGAGTCTCGGGCCTGATTTTTATGAAAACTAAAAAATCCAATGATGCAGTACATCATTAGATTTTTTTTTAAATCGTTGTTGCTACCCAGGAATCAAACCTGTCGATTTTTTTAAAAAAAAACGCCATGTATTGTTACACCATCCGAAAGTGTAGCTAATAAGGATAAAAATTGGGGAGCAATAACACTTGGCAAACTTAGAAGAAAAGAAGTACCTAATTCTTAACACAGAAATCGGTGCTGACACTGTTTCGTCTTTATTTCGTTTATCCAGAAAGTAACGAATTTTTCCCTTTTAATTTATCCTTTAAATAATACCATTGTGTTTTGTAATTATGAATGGATTACCTAATTTGAGTAGGTCTAAAAGTAGTAGTAGTTTAAACACAATAATATATTTTTTATCTTTACCGTAGGCCGCAACAATAAACCTTATCTCAAACAATTCCCAAAAATATTTCCACCTTTAAAAACTCCGCCTACATGAGAACTGGCTACATCCACAGGGTATACAAACAGACGCTCAGCGGAACGTGCCGTCCGCCCACTCGTTACGCCATCAATCCGAAGACTTAATTCATCAAATGTACGGCGGCATAAGGCCTTGGACAGGGTAAGGAGCTTACGCGGGCTGGTAAGGGTGCTTTTTGGTAGAGATGTACAAGGAAGGCGGAGGAAGGATGTGTATCGACGCTGAAAAAATGTGTTTGTTTTTAGCAATCACTAATAAGGCTTGCGTTACACCGTAATCTCATCAGATGGAAAGCGCTGATGTGGCTGACGATGTAGCGCTCCTGTCTAGAATTAAACTCTTGATTAAAATACCAGGTTGAAGCTGTAGGGCATTGCTCGCATCTCTGGTACACATCCCTCTCACTTCCATGTATAAAAATACATATCTCCGTAAGCCACCAGAGCTGAGTTAATCCTACGAAAATGAAGTGAACGCACATTTCTGATAGAAATGCAACCGAAAGGTGCTTCTTTCTTAATTATGCGCGGCGTTTGCTTCTATATTAAAGCGTAATAGTGTGACGCGCCAAGAGGTGGCCGTCTATTCTTTTTACCCCGACGGCAACAGATCCACAAAACTGTCTGCTATAAAATCCCGGGATGAACTGTGGCCACGTAATCGCTATCGCTTCCGCGCCCGCTTCCGCTCTGGTCATCATCGCGAATTTGCTGACGATAAGGCCTAAGGCATATGTCAACACGACTCGTTTGTACAAGGAATTGTATTGAGTCTACATTGCCGGTTATGTTCGTGAAATATGAGTTGGCAGTTGATTTTTTGCGTAGTGGTGGGGCAATGTATGGAAAATATGTTCTTGTGATTTGAAAGATTTGTGAATGATTCAAGTACGGTCTATTTATATTAGGTGTTGTAGTTTGTTATCAACATATCTAAAGTGTTTGATTGACCTTATTTGATGCCGCCGTACCTTCACCGGGATGAGTCAGCATTTTAGGATAAAAATACATAATCAATTATAATTATCTATTTTATAAAACCTTATTCACTAAAGCACCAATTCTAAAAACATCCCAACATCACCTTAACACAAGCACTTACAACAGACTTAAAAAACTACATTTCACGCCTCCCAGCTAGCAGTTTATTCTAAGCCGGGACTACAGTAAGTGCATGTCATATTACCTCTATGTATAGATACATATATTAGGCAATTATTACTATCTATTTTCATTAAACCCTATTTACTAACTCAGCTCTTCCAAAAAATGCTACAACATCACCATAACACAAGCACAAACAGGCTTGGAAACCTACATTTCACTCCTCTCAGCTAGCAGCTTATTCTAAGCCGGGACTACAGCAAATGCGGGTCGTAAGTCGACTTAATTCATCAAATGCACGACACACGCTATTTGTCAACAATTCCACTGGCTCGCGATATTTGTAGGCGCTATGCCAGGGAGCTGTCGTGGTGAAGGGAGGTTGTAGGGTGCAGTACACTGCTGGGTTGGAACAATCGATGGCAGAATGAGTTTTATTTCATGCTTTATATTTATTTTGAAAGAGGAAATTTCATGCAGTGGTTATTGGATGAACTAGTTTGTGAGGTTGATAGCAGAGTTGAAGCACTTCTTTGTGGAGATCTACGCTTTAGAATGTGAAACTAATTATTTCGTATATTTAAATAACAAACTATATACACTTAAAATAAAAAATAAAACTCCTAACTTTAATATCGCGTCAAAAAAATCGTCCGCATCGCTGTCGACTGGAAGTGAGTGAGTACCTAATTAGCTTCATATTGACTAAAATAATGCTGTGAGTTTGAATCCGAGGTAAAGTAGGTAGCTATACATTCATCTGTGAATGTCAATCTCTTATGTATCTTAATATAATTAATCTGCAAATGATTTTAAGATAAATAATTTTGGCTGTATTCAGTTTTACCAAAAGAACACTAATACATAATGTGTACTTACGTAGTTTCATTATAGGTAATTATATAATAATAATATAATAATAATATTCCACACAACTATCACACAACGCCATCTAGTCCCAAGTTAAGCAGAGCTTGTGTTATGGGTACTAGACAACTGATAAACATACTTATATATTTCTAAATACATACATATTATAGATAAACTACACCCAGACACAGAACAAATGATCATGCTCATCACACAAACATTTGTCCTGGGTGGGAATCGAACCCACAACCTCTGGCATAGCAGTCAGGCATAACATTTATAACATTCTTATAAATGTTACTCTGCACACTGACAACGTTCCTAGTTTATGTTTACTGGCACATGCTACTCATCCTTATTCCAAAACATTTCCTTAGTAACTAGACAAGCAATGTACCTCGTCCCAAACGATAGCCTCACATCTCGCACTCACTCCGAATTCTATGCATTTTCGGAATACGATGTCGACGCTATCCGAGCATTTTGATGCATGACTAGTGTGTTATGGTCACCGGTCGGCAGTGAAACTTGAGCCCAGTCAATAGCCCCTCATTCGTATGTGAATTGATGTTGATCACTATATGCAAGCGACTATATCGCTCTAAAGACCATCCAAAGATGCGTCCCAATATATGAGGGTCAAAATTTTGGGTACACAACCAGCAGTGTATTTCGTCCCAAGCAAAGTTGTTGTTTCTTTAGTTGGTGAGAGTAAAGGTTTTACGCTGCCCATCGTTGAAATGTTTGTCCGTGGGCGTCCTAATTTATGTCTTGTGGTATTGGTGTTATATCCAAAGGCGCCAGAGTACTAGTAAATAGAGAGATTTGTGATAAGGACATTCTCAATGGAATCTAAGGTACCTAGGATGTGAATGGTCTATTTGGATAGGCATCTCACATAACAATTCAATTGCAGGAGGAAGCTGTTAATGTAACTGTTCTTTGCAACCGATGTTAGAATAGGGTTACATTCAGTTTGTTGTGATTATTTGAACAAAATAATGTTACTAAGAGCAGTTTAGTAATTAAGGATACCTACAAATGACATCTTAAATAAGATTAACGAATCTAATACCGTTAATAGAATTAAAATGACAAAGACAAAAATGAAGTAAACGCAGAATGATGAATGAGACAAACAAACGATTAACAGAAACGTTTCACCAATACCGACAATAATCTGTGATTATATTTTTTGCCTTTCTAAAACACAACAATGAAAAATATACCATATCAAATCAATAGAATGTCAACAGTAAAAATCGCTTAGTGGTTAAACGTATGCCTATAAATAGCAAAAAAAAAGAAAAAAGAATAACCTATTGTTCTAACCACTCCACAATTTTCTTTAGACTAAACTGTTCAATTCCCTACACAGTTTCCTATAGCACACACTCCTTTGAACGTTACGTTACCAATTAAACTGTCTGGACAAGTACATGGCAATGGCATAGTAATTCTCCCTTCAATGTCCATGCAGCGTCTATGTGTATTTTGGCTAGCCAAAGGCGACGGCTTGTTGACGGAACATACGGAGACGTTGCACCGGTTAATTCAGGCATTCTTAGGCATATAGGTGCTTTAGATTAGGAGAATTTAGACTGAGTGCTACATGCAATATGATCTGTCAATATGTCATGTAATTTGTGCTGTCTGGTTGCTTCCGTATTCAGTAGGCAATTTGGTAAAGAAAACCGTTGTTATGGGTCAATTTAAGACCCGCCATTTTGGACTGTACTATTTCTCATTCCTTGACTGTTTTGGATGTTCACATAACCTCTTGAGTAATTTTTGTTTCTAGGATGAGAAGTGTCTGAAGTCTTTTTCTTGATTCTTTCTCACCTATCCGCTTTATGTCAGCAAAATGATTTCTTTCATTTTGTTCATTTATCAAAATTTATGCTTTTAATGTAGTGCTTTTGTTGTATGCAGTATAGATGTGTACCAGAGTTGTACTCACATACGACACTCACACATCTTACTATAACCTTTCCTTCAGACATGTTCGCACTAAGACAGCTTTCTAGTTTAGACGTCTCCATCCCCTTACACACTATCGTTTCTACTCCACACAGGAAACACCTGAACAGTACTGACCGTTCAGGTGTTTCCATATAACTTAATACATTATATGTACCTACATATAGTAGCTTCATCTTTAGTGTTGTGTGTCTTGGCTACCCACTACCTTTGCTATGTTGACGTTCGTTACTAAAACGATCGTTGGTACATGCTTAAGTGCTTTAGTTTCATGGCGATGGACGAACGTCTGTCTTCGTTAAAGCGTCAGTTAAGCTGGATTGGTGTGGGCTAATTTTGCCTTGCTGTCTTGTCTGTGTGTGAATTGTGGCTTTTATATTGAATCTAGGCTCTGGAAGAGAAATATTAATAAAGTTGTCAGTTACAAATTCGATAGTGAAGTAGCACTTTTGAGTTTCTCCAAAAATGTCACCCCAGATATAGTCAACAGCGGTGACTTCTGTCAAAAAGTTAAAGGATTAACAAGCTTTACCGAAATATGATGTGGTCCCAAACATTGGTATTTCGGCTCACTTTGTTTCTTAGTATAATTTCTTATTGGTTTAGAACAATAAAGCCAATTATTTCTTACGACGCCAAGGAGGGTTACTTCTTTATCAGTATCTATGTTGTTTGTTCCTTTGTGTCGCTCTAAAGACCAAATCCAGTCCGATTTCGTTGATTATTTTGTTATTTGATTTGTCATAATCTTGTTTCTGTTTGTCTTCTTATAATTTAAACTTTAATATTATAAAGAGGTAAAGTTTGTGAGGTTGTAGGTAATCTCTCGATCTACTGAACCGACTCCGAAAATTCTTTTACCAATAGAAAGCCACGGTATTTACATTATAGGCTATCATATGACACTCACAAATATGGGCACGGGTCAGAGAGTCTAACATAATTTCGACGCATTATTTCCCGCCTAGATGATTCATACACTCTGTCCCATATAAATGTGCCCATCTCATAAACATCGTAACTCAATACCCATAATCTAAGTCTCCACTGAACAAATCAACCACGGTAATTCCTCGATACAAAATCTGGAGTATTGTTGCAGCTATACTACATATTAGTGAGTATGAGGTCGTGACCGCTGCCCGTATACTCTAATCTGATTAACGGAGGGCACTTCCCTCCCCGGACTATTGAACTATATTGTTATGATGTGAGGTTTCATTAGGCTACTATTGAAGATATTGTGAGTGATGAGCCCTCTGCTTCATTCATATGTTCTGAATAGTAAGTACTTTGTAGGAATTCGAGGACGTCTTCAAGTCTCGTTTGGATTTCGTTAACGCCAAAAAGTATAATTTTTCTTTCAAAATATGATACTAGCTTTTGTTTGCGACTTCGTACAAGCATATCCCGTTTTTTCCCGAATTTTACATTATTATCATCATCATCTGCCTAGCCTTTTCCCAATTATATTGGGATCGGCTTCCAGTCAAACCGGATTTAGCTGAATAAAAGTATTTTACGCGGAGCGGCTGCCTACCAGACCTCCACAACCCAATTACATTATTATATTGAAAATTAAATATTCTTTCGATATATTCTAAAATGTTTGACTGGAAGCCTATGCTGATAGTGATGCCTAGGCAGATGATGATGATACTCTAAAATTTATCGATCAAAGATATTTTTGGACAAACAGAAAGAGAGATCTAAATTCCATCCTATTAAGCTAGGGCGATTTTGTTTCGACAGGTTTAAAAATATCATTTTTATTTTACTAAATTTTTTCGTTATATTGATATCGGTATATCAAAATAATGAGTGTTTTTTCCGACAATCGATGCGTAGATATTTTTTTTTCTATCTTTGTTGTTATAAAATAAACAATTTTCGAAGAATCGAGGTCGAAGATGGGGTGTACCGTTGTTTTGCAGACAGAAATTTTATTGAATTTCGTTTCGCAGAAAATTTTTCACATACTATTTGGTCCTTGTAATTTCATGTCGAATATTATTGTTTCAAAGACTATTTACTTGAATGAAACCTATTTCACAGAAACACAATCCAATGAAACATGATCACATTTTTTTATTTAACAAACTTATCAAACAGCTGAATCATTTTATTTATAGTGAAAATGTTATAATTAAATATTATTGTTTTATATTCCATGGCATACTTTTAAGATGGCGGAATTTTATTCGGAAAATTTTACTACGCATATTGCCATTTCTATAAAATTGCATAATAACCTTAAACTTAAATACGAGTAAAATATGATCTTAAAAATCAACATATTGTGTGCTACAAAAATTAGTGACAGAAACGAATCGCTGTGAAACCGACTCCACGCAGTCTTTTCTGCCCTACCCCTAGAGTGTAATTTAAGCCGGGTTTAGTCAGGTTTTAGCTACCAGGAAACACAGATTCTGACACGGAATTCCACGTCTTAGCCAACAACATTGCATATAGACGCCACTATCAACAGATACATACATACGTCGTGGTCGCCCCATTTACATGATTCTCCTGAGCACTAATAACACCAGTGCTCATTAATTTGACAGCCAATTGAGATAATTATTGTCTCACGTATCCCACAGGATGTGCAGATGTAATTGGTTATTATAAACCTATTGTTGCAGTGATTGGGAGGGAAATTATTAGTGTTAATACGCTTAGCGTCGTTTTGGCCTTGTGGTACTACTTTGGGCAAGAAGAGAACTGCCATTGCTCCATTGTTTGGTTTGACAGCTTCATATGCATTTCAAAATTTTCACGGTGTGTATTTTACAGAATATCACTACAGGTTCAGTAAGGCACCGACTGAAATGAAAAAATTGTGCTAATGTATCGTCAACTGAATCTTCATTAATAATGCCAAAGTGGCAATAGCTATTTAAGTATTTGTTTTGTCTGGTATCATCAGCTAGATAAATTAAACCAGCCTCTATAAGCCGTTTATTCCAAAACTTGACGACAAATTCTGTTCGACATTTGTGTGTATACATTAAGATTTAAAGATGTCTCTAGTTTCGGTGTAATAGTTGCAAAGGCTTCCTCTAACCACTTCCTTTCTCGTCTATCACGCACAACTCTTCTCCTATTTAGACTTGCCGTCTGTGTAACACCATTATAGAAATCTTCTTTCATCGCAAAACAAAACGTGAAATAGGCCAGTTTCCCAGAGTCGTCACAATTAATCAATTGTTTAACAGGATACGTTCATTACGACCGGGACCACCTACAGAACACGCTTATAAGGATGTGAACTGATATCAGCTTATTTTGATATCTACCAAATAACTGGAGGTGGGCGGCCAGTCTTATGACCTGGATAGATATATGGACGATGTCTTGGGAACTTTTTTTCGGTTAAGCAAGAGATATGGGCTGTCTAGATGTGGCCATAAATGCCAGGTTAGATTTAAAGTCATCTGTTTGTGTTTTCAAATGGTATAAGTGGTAGATAATGTATATAGATGTCTCAATTTAATAGGATATAAAACATCTTGATTGAAGTTTTTATGCCTGGTAATGTCAGAGTCATCTGATGACTCAACTCCTAGTGGCCTTGACTTTGGGCTTATGACTACATATTTTCTTTCTGCAGTAAAAAGATTCTTTCGTTCTTGGTGTTTCATATCTTAACATTACTTTTGAAATATGACCAAACAATAAAGTATTTTTTTCATAAAATCCACGCCCCAAAATTCTATTGTGTTATAAGTACCAACCCAATTTTCCCAATTTTTATCACAATGAAATCCCACCAACTCTCACTACCCAGGCTGAAGTAGTGACGATATGAAACCCGGTAGTCTCTCATTGGCCAATCGATACTGTCGCAGCTACAGCAAACTAAATCAGTTCCCTGCGTCACCCTCTGACCATTCGACGGCGATATTTTCGAGCTAGCCCACTTAAATTCTGTTTACTTTGGACTTGTGTGGATGTTAGAACTTGTATGTTAGATATTATATATTGTATGACGGTGTGTAGCTAAAGTCTATCGATTATATTTCTTTACATACATGTATCTTGGGAGAACGGTTCATGAAAGTCTGCTTTTCGTAAAGAACATTATCTTGAAAGGAATTAAGAGATTAAATTATGTGTAATGAAAAAAGTGATTGAATTTACCTGAAGTTTGCTTCAATTCAATTCGATACAAAAAAAAAATAAGGTCAAATCAATACTTTTATTTTTAAATGTATTCGTTTCAAAACTTGAATAGTACGAGTCAGTGCATCTAATCTTTTCCTTTTTTTACCTTTGATAAGCACGCGTTTGACCACTATTTCACCTAATGGTAAGCGATGATGTGGTTGAAGATGGAGCAAGCTTGCCTAAAAGTAACCTATTCATTCTTGATTTAAAGACTCCCAGGTTGTAGGTCAGCAGGTCGCAGGTTGTAATCTATTCTAGCATGTTTAGTCCCACCGCTGGGCAAAACATTTTCCACACATGGTTGTCCGCTGCCATTGCGGGCCAGTACTTAAAGTAAGAGTTGAGTTCTTCTTCCACCTTCGCCTTGGTCTACCGTGATATAATAAGAGTTAGTGCATGGATAAAAATACATGGTGGACATCCCATCCACACGCACAAATGGGGGGAAGGGAGTCTTTAAGTCAAGAGTGAATAGGTTACTTCTTGGTAAACGTGCTCCATGTTCGACCACAACATTGCTTACCATCAGGTGAGATAGTGGTCAAACGCGTGCCTATCAATATTATTTATAAAAAAATAGGCACTTAAATAGCTAGAATCTAAAACTGAACTTGAAGGTTACCCAAATAAACAGTTTTATTTACGCAAAGAAACCCAATAAAACTATTCAAATCCCGTTGGACCTGAAATTCCGCTTATAAATATTCAATTATTTAAAAAATAAACCTGTTTATATTTAAAAATAAACTCGTGCCCATACTGCCCATTTGGAGCGTAAGTACTGAGTAAATAGTTGATTTTATCTCTGAAATTACTCGAAAAGCTTTTCATTCGACATTCTCATGGGAAAAAAATAGTAGCCATGTTAACTGCTTTAATAAACACATTATTTTCTCTTTATTTTATGAAACAAAATAAAGAGAACATTGGATATAGTAAATACTGCTGAGCTTTGATGATACCGTGCTATTGTGTTTTCAATTCATTCACGTCAGCAATGATTTAATTAATATTGCCATTTATTTTAATATTACCCGTATTTTTAATGTTTTCAACGCACAACCATCAGTTATTTTTCTGTAGCTGTGACAGTTATGAATATTTTTTTAGCGAGTCTTATAAAAGGGCCGACAACAAATTATATCAGCGATATAGACACATGGTATTATGTGAGGCATCGGCAAATATGTTTGACTACCTTGCTTATTACAGACGTCCGAAAATTTATATTTTTATAATGATAAAAATTAGAAATTCAGTGTCAGTGGACTCGCCCATTATTTTAACGTTAGACTCTCTACATTTTGGAAATTTAATAGACGATCTGATAGTGTAGACTATAAACACTTCAAAAATAAATACAAAATGAACCTATAATACATATAAGTAAAACATCTACCATAAAATAAATACTGGTAACCGTCCAGGGAAAACAAACAAATATCTAATCGATTTATAATAACGGACATACGAAGGGCTGGTGGAGCTACGATAATAGATAACTATAGAACTGATTCGAACGCACAATTGCCACAGAATAGAAAGGTAACAGAAGGTGACCAATCATTACACACCGAGAATCCTCTTCGTGGCGATCATCAAACCACGTTGAGATTATGATCCTGTCTGTCATTTGTCTTTCTCTTTTGTCTATTTGTGTCTGTTATAGGCTATCTGTTAACCAGAAAATTTCCGCCCAACGAAGTGGGCACGGGTCAGATAGTACCATAAAAAATAACACAAAATAGTAATACATATATTTGTAATAGTTTTACAGCTACTTACTGGGTAGCGGAGGTCAGATAGACAGTCGTTTCATGAAAAATATTGGAATTCAGCTGCATCTAAATGGTCGGCTGCGTCAATATCATCATCAGCCTGCAGCAGTCCACTCACACATCAGTTCATCTCGTCCCGGATCTCTCGTCCAATTTTACCATCCACCCTACTAAGATCGTCGGTCTACCTAGCCTATACGACAATCGAAAACGCACGCACACTTAGATACGCTTCACGTACAGCGAGTGCAAGTGCACTGTGTGTGCGACTGTCTTTTGTTTGATATCACCGTACATTCGTGCCTATGTGTTGTTCTGTGGATTTCATCTTCTGTTTGTATCTACTCTATGATCGAAAGCACATTACTTGCTACATGTTTATTTTGATGGGTTTCCCTTGTTCATATGGAAAAACTATAGGAAATACGAATTAATTATTTAAGTACATTGTCATTTGTGTTTCCCATGTCGCTAATAAGACACTCTGCTGTCAAATTTAGGGGTGATTTACGTTTTTCCAATAAGTTTGTTTGGTTAATGTGTTTTTTACTTGTCTTATACGAATTTCGAGGAAGTGAAAAAGCACTAGCTGTCTACTTAATTGATTTGTTTACTTACCTGCTTTATTTTATTTGTAAACTAGGTTGATTTCATTCAGTTTATTTATGTATTCCTCTACGTTAATATGTGTATCATTCAATGTGATTACTATACCGATCTGTTCCGGGAACATTGAGGTTCATTTCAATAGTTGCCAAGAACTGACTTCGATTCTGTCTTGTGTTTTTTTTTTTTACTTGAGATGGGTTTGTTCGCAACTCTAGTCTAGATCGGAGGTGGCAAAGGCAAAGTCGGCAATTTAGTGAACCCAGAAGAAGTGTCTTACTTTAAAGAGATTGGAGTAGAATGTGTTGATTAAAAATCTATCAAATATTAATCTACTGAATTGTCCCGTATAGAATTTCTCATTTGTAGCCTGGAATTGTGCCTCGAAAATCCATTACATGGGGTTTGAAAATAACTGGCGAAATGCAGATGAAGCGTCTTAGTGAATGCCAGCGTGTCGTCTTGATTGTGTGCTGTTATCTTACCTGTACCTCATATTCTTAAAAAGCTCTTCGAAAGCGATAAGATATTATGATATTTCATAAAAAATCACGTAAAACCATCTAATAAACCTCCAAACTATCTCAAAAACTAACTCAAACCTTGGAAAACAAAAGCCACAGTACGCGGGCTACCCAAGAGTGCTCTAAATTGTCCACGCTAGGGACTCGGGAACCTCGAGAATTTTATACACTCTCATATTACAGTGTAGGACCAAGATTACTGTAATAAACTTTAAGAACCACGAAAGGGTACAGATGTATACGTGAAATCATCACGCTTCGTCCCTGGGGTGTGGACAGAAAAGATCATTTTGTAACTTTTTGCAACATGTATGGTCGTTTTGGCTTTGTTTATAGATGACTTTTGAATTTGAGAGATAAAAAGGTTGAAAAATTGAGCTTTTCTATTGATTGTATCCTAATTTTTAGGGTTTTGTACCCTAAGGGTCACCAACGGAACCCTATTACTAAACCTCTGCTGTTCGTCCTTCCGTCCGTCTATCCATCAGCGGGCTGTATTTCAGGAACCGTAATAGGTAGACTGTTAAAATTTTCACATGTGTGTATTTCTATTGCCGCTATATCAATAAAAAATAAAAATTAAATTAAATTAAAAATTAAAGCGGGATCCCATATAAGAAACGTTTTTTTTCGGTTTATGGCATGGAATCTCCGTCTGACAGTCCGACTCCAACTTGGCCGGTTTTTTTTATTTGCAAAGACTGATAAGTGACAATATGACACATGTACAAGCTTTATTTAACTTGCAATGCTTATTATGGTCAAATCTTGCAAGCTGAATAAGTTCCTCTTCTTCTTATCCTACAGAGTTGGAATTACACGTTGATTCAATTCTGATGATTTTTATCTTTTATGATCACTATCACTGATTTCTATCTAGAGATGTTGGCCAGACGAAGCAGCTCCTCTACGGTCAGCAGATTCTGTTGGTACTTAGAAGCTAGTTACCTACTTTTTTCATTTTTCATTTGTGATGGGTTTGCTCTGGACTCTAGTCTAGGTCAGAGACAAAGTAGGTAGGTACTACATATTTCTTTCTTCAAAGGACAATGCTCATCGGTGTATGGCATCCCGTACCATGTTGCATGAAATTCAAACAATGTTTTTAAGAGACTAAACTTATCATATTAACTCCTACAGAAGTTCGTTTTTGTAAAGAAAACCCAGGTTTCAGAGCTATTTTATAAAATCGAAAATAACCTAAAAACTAGGTAAGTTGGTATATGACTACGTCAGTCAGTTGACCACGACTCGACATATTTGCACAATGAAATACACAGAAATAAGTTCACAAAATACAAACAAGTTCTATTCCTCAACACACAAAATAAATCTCAATTCAAAAAAAACCGACGTACGTAATTATTAGTAATGTCTTAAAATAATATTAAAATAATTACTATACGATTATGATCTAGATGCACGAGACTTTTCTATTTCATAGTAAAATAACGCAATTCATTATGTATGGGTGCTGATTTTATGGTTTTTTATTTAAGATGAACACTACAGATAACATTTCTTATTTACATAATTATATCATAATTAATTATGCTAAAAAGTATTAAGTACATAAACATTAACAAGAATTCCCATACACAACGGTATTTATGTTAATCCATTTCTCAGAGAATTGCCCGGTAGCACTCAATGCAGTAATCAAAACTGGGTTAATTATAAACGTCAGTTAAAATATTAACCTGTTTAGCATGCGAGGTCAATGTACCGGTACAGTAACCTAACTGAATTTATTGACCTTCGTCTTTAAATAATTAATATTGATTAGTGTTTAATTAACACTTGATTTGGTGTCAATTTTAATTAAGTATCGGGTACGTACGAAAACGTAAAGAAACTAGCTTTTGCTACGGCTTCGCTTACGTGAAACTCGGATAGCACTCTAAGGGAACATGCTCCCCAGATACAAGGCAAATTTTATACCTCTATAGGTTCTAGCTAACCCGCACAAATTCATCTGCGTCACATTTTCCATTAATGCTCCGCTCCTATTGGTTGTAGCTCGATGTTAATATAACCTATAGCATTCCTCCATAAATGGGCTATACAACACTAAGATTTTTTTTCAATTTTTACCAGTAGTTACTGAAATTAGCGCGTTCATCAAACAAACTCTTCAGCTTTAGCTATACTTCTATACTAATATTATAAAGAGAAAAAGTTTGTGAGGTTGTAGGGTTTAATCTCTAGATCTACTGAACCGATTTTGAAAATTCTTTTACCAATATAAAGCCACGTTATTAATTGTAAGTGTCATAGTCTATATACCCGAAAAATACCGTCCAACGACCACGGGTCTGCTTATATAGGCATATATGTAAGTATAGAATTCCAGTACATGGTCTAACAGTCTGCCATGTTTCATCTTAATTCATAAACCGTTAAGACGTAAAAACGTTTCAGACATACAGTGTTGCTTTCGTATTCATAATTATATATGGATATAAGTAAATAGGTGTCGTTATGTAGATTTTTGTAGTACATAATAAGGTTTAGTAGTAGGTGGTAGGTGTAGTGGTGGTGGTTGGTGGGTATATTATGTTAACCCAATTTGTTATATAGAGGATAATTCTACCTCATATTAACATGCTCGTGTTTATTGTAATTGATTGATTTTCTTTTGTAAGTTTTTCGGGGTCACTGAACTATTTTCAGGCTAACTTTTTCTTTACCTGTGTCTCATATACATAAATAATACCATTTGTTACAGCTGTTGCTTCTCCTATGATTAAATAAATAAATAACATTCGAGAGTTTTATGCGGAAATTGAGTAACCAGTCTAATGCAATTTTTTAATTATTTTTGAGTACTGTTTAGTCAAAATATTCGCTAGATTCAGCGATCTGAAAACACATAAATAATTAAGATAGACTTCGTCCTCAGGGTGACGCTCCACACCAGAGGGCTGAATGACTGATTGCATATTACCTTCAGGATGCTTTTAGTGCTCCCACGCAATCTGCTTAGCAGTGAGGCTGTCTTTTTGCGCCAGATGGCATCAAAACCGTCTGTGCGAGACTCATCTAACATTGATGACGCACTGCAGAAGCGCGGCAGACGTAACAGCGCCCTGCAGGCCTACTATGACATCTTAAAACTATCATGATAACAGTGTGGGAGGGAGACGGAGTTATAAAAGACGCATAACACTATCCCTTTTTCACAGCTTAATAATGATGATATTAGCACGTCATAATAGTCTGTATTCTTATACTGGATGCGCAGAAAAATGTAAGCTCTTCGGGTATATCTGAACCACAGGCTTGCTGAGTACAGAGATGTGCAAGATGCTTTGAATAAAGTTACTTTCTAGTGCCATAATCGTCCTTAGATGCATACATATAAAGTTCAACTACGAAAGGTCTCAGCGAATCAGTCTGAATCCTGGAATGTTCCCAAACGTGTATTTGTGTCGATTTCAGCTCCTTTCATATCAGGCAATAGTGGTGAAATTGTATGTTTCCTTCTATCTTAGGACCACCACAAATTGACCCTCAAATACCTAAACTATTCTAAAGAAAAATTGTTTGGGGTCTGTACTTGTGGAGGTCAATATATATTGGCCGAAGGGTTATCTCCGTCCAAGTTTGTTTCACGAAATAAGGGTATGTTAGGGACTGAAAATTATAGGATGACATGTCGTGTTTTTGTTTCTTCGAGATAAAATAAATAGAATTTTTTTCTTTGTTATCCCGTTTCGGCGTATTGTTTTAAGTTTTCTTTTGTGAACACATTTTTGTTGCGATGTTCATATTTTGTAGTTGCAAGTTTGGCATGTAGGTAATACCTACCTTTGTTATTTTTATAGTTAGCGGTGGGTTTTCCTTGTTTGTCACGGTAAGTAAGGAATGCTCTTTAATTAATCTGGTGTTTAAACAAACATACAAATTGATGCATTTTATATAAAGGGCGTAAACCATTGCGGCATGGACCTCCGCGGCCATTATGATTCTATTTTTCAAAGTTGCGGCGCATATTTTAACATGCATTTATGGGTAGTGGGTAAAATGCATTTTAAAAAATTAAAAAAAAAACACTAGGTGGTGGTGGTAAAGTGTCACGTTGCGGAGATATTTCGAGGTAAAATGACTATTAAAAATTAAATTATGTGCTTATATTTGCATTAGATTAAATTCACCACACCAACACTATTCAAAAAACGTATATCATTAGGTATATCACCTCGCCACAAGACAATAAAATCAATCACTTTAATAATTGCATTACAATACTTAATTCCGTCACAAAATGATGCGTCTTACGTCACAGATCGCCTGCCGGTGCGTGGGCGCAGGTTTATGAATATTTAATTAATCATTTCAATGTTATGTGAGGAACTGACGAATCTGAGTTCACTTTCGTTCATTGCCTAGTCTTAGATTTAATGTTTATTTTTACTTTTGGTTGGCACGCGTTTGACGAATATCTCACTTAATGGTAGCGATGATGTGGTCGAAGATGGAGCACGCTTGCCTAGAAGTAACCTTACTCTTTTTATTTTATCTCGTGTCTCAGGAGTCCTGATACGTCTAATGACACCTTAAACTTAAATGTCGTGGTCGTCTGTGTAGATCAACAATTTGTCTCATATTGGATCATATTTGCAAAGAATGATGACAGAATTCCGTACGCAGTTGCTGCTCCAGAAAAAATTGAGCACATCGATTATATTAAACGTTCAACGTTCGCATTCGCATGTCAAACTGTAAAAAAAGCCTTAATTTTCATACATTTCTGACAAATTGCGACTGACATACGAATGCAAAAGTTGCTTAAAAATGAGTAGAATAGGATATTTTAATAAAAAAATCTAAGTAGTCCGTCCGATAGATTTTCAAAAAATATTAGACACGTATTTTTTCTTTTTTCATGTCTACAAAAACTAAAGAGGATTCAGCGAGTTGAAGACACGCGTGATGTCATCTGGCTTGGTAAAAATGTACAAAATTTACCAAGCCAGATGACGTCACGCTTGTCTGTGAATTTTTTGAAAATCTATCAGACGGACTAATTAGATTTTTTTGTAAAATTTAATACCCCATTGGCACTCTGTTTTGCGAGCAATGTGTCCAACCTTTAACCAGAAGAAGCAACGTTGAACAGACACCCATAAGGTGAACCGAAGACCTAGTGAAGGCCGCAGGAACTCGCTGGATAAGAGACGCATAGGACTGGTCCATCTGGTGACACTTATAGGCTTTTGACTATCAGTGGACGTCTTCCGGCTGTAAAAGATGATGATGATGAATAAAGACTGCTGATCCATATATTTTCTTATTTGAAGAAATTTGAATGTTACTTGATTTCGTAACTCTTATCTTTATAGAAATCTAATAATCGTAATAAACACAAAACATAATTAAATTGTCAAAGACCTAGACGAAAAAATAAATGTTTATACAAATAAAAAATTAACCTGATAACAATTGCTGAATACATCCATAAATTAACAACAACAAATCAATTGAATGCTAAAATCTGTATCAAATCTTATATGACGTCACGCGCCGATGGCTGCGTAGGCGCATCAACGTATGAATATTGAAATGCACAGCGTTAGTCTGCATCGCTAATGTACACTTTCGTTCAATTGGTGATCTTTGCAGAAGCGGAAGCGATTATTGCGATGGATCATGAGATTAGTTTTGGTACGGGAACCAGGCCAATAGTGTCAAGTGGGACGGGGCGTTGTCAAGTCCATATGGTCTTGAGTCAGGTAAGGCAGGGGGGTCTGAGTTCTCCTACACTCTTTGGACACCTGTATATGGACCAGTTGATTGTGGAGCTGAGTAGCACCAGAGTCGGATGTTATATTGATGGCATATGTGTCAACAACATAAAGCTATGCGGATGACATGGTGCTGCTCAGTGCCTCAGTCTGTGGCCTGAGGAAGCTTGTGAGTATGTGTGAGAGATACGCCAGTGCTCATGGTCTGTTGTACAATGTACAAAAGAGTGTCGTTATGGTCTTTGGGGCTGGTGGGAAATGTCCAGAAACGGTACCCCCAATAAAGTTGAATGGTGTACCGTTATCGAGAGTGCACTCTTTCAAATACCTTGGGCATGTCTTGACCACTACCCTTAGGGACGATGACGACATTGAGAGGGAGCGAAGGGTGCTGTCGGTCAGAGCGAATATGATTGCCCGCAGTTTTAAGCGTGCTTCTACGGAGGTTAAGAAAACACTGTTTAGAACCTTCTGTTCCTCGTTTTACACCTGTAGCCTGTGGATAATTTTTACGCAAAGATCGTACAGTGCCCTTTGCGTTCAGTATAACAATGCATTCAGGGTGTTGATGGGGCTGCCTCGCTTCTGTAGCGCATCAGGGATGTTTGCGGAAATGCGTGTTGATTGCTTTTATGCATTAGTGCGTAAAAGATGTGTGTCCTTGGTGCGCAGGGTGCGAGCCAGTTCCAACAGCATCCTGGGTATGATTGCTGACAGGCAGGACTACAGTACTGTTAATCATTGCTCCAGTATCTCAGCTGGGATGCTGAAGCGGTGATAATTATGTTGTGTGTGTTCATATAGTTGTTGTTGTATTGTGTCACTAACATAGTTGTAAGTTTATTTATTGTACTAACACTATGAGTCATTGTTGCTCGCAATAAATAATTTGATTGATTGATTGATTGATTGGACTTATTATATTGGTTACAAGAAAGAGAGGGAGAGGTATACCGCAAACTACCTGGATGACAAATGTCAGGAATTATATGCAAAAGCTTGGTCTTGTGAAGTGAATGGCGCCGAAAGATTAAGAAAGCCAACTCTGCGTAACAAGAAGAGACGAGGGCAAAGAATAAAGCCGTAATTTATTTCGTGAAATATTGTTTACCTAAAAAACAATTATGTCAACGGCACATACAGAAAACGTATGTTTTTGGTTTATAGTATTGTTTTTCTTGTGGTAATATGTTACTTATACGAAATGCTTTCCACCACCTATAGCAAGATGAAACTGACTTGCAGAGTTTGAAACAGCATTTTTTTAGGAAGATACCTATAACTGTCACTCTGCTGCTATACAAATATGACTTCATCAACCGACGCGACGTTATGATAGTGTTTTCAGTTGTAATACGCTTTCGCCCATGTCTTAGTCCATCATTAAACTCATTGTTACCATCGTGAGATCTATAGATAAAGAGTTCTGCTTACATCGATACAATTGTAACACTACGTACAGTCCACATTATAGTTACGTTTCGGGATAAAGTTCATTAAAGATCGGTTTTTTCCATAACTGCATATAAGGCATATCAGGATTACCATTCATCTTCCTGCCCTTTTTCTTTAGCCTTTTCTGTCCCACTGCTGAGAATAGGCCTCCCCCAAATCCTTTTAAGTATTCTGCTCCCGGGCTTGCATTAAGTGTCAAGGTCGTCTCGCTACCTCTTCCTAGTCTGTCCCGGCGGCGCCCCCTATCTTCTTGCAACCACATTGTAGAGACTATTGCCCAGCGCTCACTGTGCATTTCCTGTTCTTATCCCAATTTATTTTGGGTCGGTGCAGCATGTCTTTTTTTTCCTCTATCATCTATTGGCCATTATCTCAAAAGTCGTCTCTTTTCCAGCCACACTAACCTTAACATAATCTATGCATGGTTTCTTTGGACTTCCTCACTGGTTGTATAGGATTTGTGTTGAATTGCCTGCAAACTTATCTATCTCTTTTGCCAACGCTACTTACTACACTAAATTATTCAAACGACACGATTCATTGTTCGCTAATGTATTCAAATTCGTTTTTAATTGTCGCCTCTCGTTGAGTCATACATGTATGTAATTGGTGTAAGGAAGTAAGGTTAATATATGACTGTTTTGCTCGTTAAACTAATTGTTAAATGCTAATTTAGAGATTTTATGGATGTAGGTTAGTGAGGTTAATATTGTTTAATTTATTAGTGGATGAACACACTTTCATTCTGAAAAAAGAGTACTGTTTCCGCGTTTGTATTCTGGTTAAGCTTCCGACTATGTTTGCTAAGTTGGATGTTAACTGCTGAACGTTGGTAGGTAACAAATAAGCTGACTTTTGCAATTATAATTTCTTCTTCTCCTATACCGCTGGACTTAGGCCTCAAGCGTCGTCTCATCGACCAGTCCTATGCTTCCCACATTCTGCAGACTTCTGCAGCCCTCACCAGGTCGACGGTCCACCTTGTGAGAAGACCGTTCCCATCCTAGAATATTATGTCATGGTGGAAAGATTGGTCAGGTGGTAAGGGTCGTAGCAAGAAGAGCTGCCCAGAATATGCCAGTTGGACAAAAGTATCGTCAGTCACAGAGGTTTCTTATTAGTTTTACAAAAAAATGAGATGGAGAGTGAGGTGTTATCAAAGCTTAATATAGCTGAACTATTTCTAGCACTTCTTCTTTTCGAGTTCATTGTTTTCTTTTCAGAACATTTTTCCAATGAGTGACCACGTTAATAGTACCATCAGTTGCGTGATTTAGATCCTCTCATAGTGGTATGGTCACGTCAGGCTCTCGAACGTGTGGGTTATGTCCTGGATGTTTATAGTTGTAAGAAGCTATGATTGTAGATAAGAGGTTTGTTTGTAACCCATTTTAGCTCTGACAGCCTTTTTGTTCGTGGCGCTAGCACGATCATGCACTACATTAAATCAGTAATTAGGTCATTACCTGCCTAAACTGATTTTCTGTCTTGCATTGAATACAAATCACTATTTCTTACACTAAGTATGGTCTATCCTTCATTTCATAATTAGGTCACACACAGCATCATATTTTATAGTTATTGTGTAATATTAATATCCTATTTATTCAGTAAGTAAGGCATCACAATGCCATCAGTGTCATGCAAGGTATTCGTACAATGCCTGGCGTATTCATGCAATACTGTGGTACAATTCGCCGCGGTAGTATGACTTAGGAGTACAGAAAAGTTATCAGAAGGTTCATTGAAGGTATCAAGCTTAGCTACAATATTTGGATTGTCAAAATTGTAATGTGCTTTTAAATTCAGTGCCCATTTATAAAGACAACGCTCTTGATCCTCTATTCCTGACCTTAGATGGTTAAATATATGCACCGCCACACGGGTCGATCTTCAAGGTTAAGCAACGCTTGCCAAGGTTGGTCTGTGGATGGGTGACCATCTTAACATACCGAGTTTCCTCTGTGCCTCGGAAAGCACGTTAAGCCGTTGGTCCCGGCTGTCATTTGTAGATCTTTGGCAGTCGTTACGGATAGTCAGAAGCCAGTAAATCTGACTCCAGTCTTGCCATGAAGTACCGTGTTACCCAGTTAATGGGTTGTGGAGGTCTGGTAGGCAGCCGCTCCTCGTAAAATACTGGTATTCAGCTGAATCCGGTTTGACTGGAAGCCAACCCCAATATAGTTGGGAAAAGGCTAGGCAAATGAGATGGTTAAATCTATGGTTCTACCTGCCATCATGATGTCAACCCTATAAAATCCTGTAAAAATGACTGAACCAGATTGCTGAGTAACGTTGTGAAACGGTATTTTTTTTAAAAGAGGGCCGGTTATAATTTATATTTACTATAGTCAGTAGTTTCAGTTTCAGTAGGTACGTCTATTGTTCAAAGATAGTTTTATTAAGTTACAGCCTTCGAGTAGTACCGTTTAAGTTCATTATGCTCACGAGCTTTTATGGCAGTATCCAATCATCATCGCAATAGAAAAATTAGAGTGTTGCCATAACACAAATTTTGGCATTTAACAAAACTTGTCCTTTAAAAGTAAATGCGATACTTAGTTGGTTTTAAAAGTAAAAGCATATTCTTTCATCTTACTACAATTTTATTATAATATTTCCTTTCCTTTACATAAGTAGATTTTAAAATGCAAGACTTTTATTAATAATGATCTTGTCCACGCTTAGCCAGATCACCCTAACAAACTGAACAATACCTTTTTAAGTTCCTTTGCAATACATTTCAGAGTAAACCTTCTGCCCCATAGACTTATTGGTGCAAGGTCGTCGCATGCATTGGATAGCACTGCAGGTATGCGTGCCGCGTCGCTACAGTGACGTAGCCTTGAAGATAGCTGGGTTAGCCAGGTACTAGGTAGCGGAGTAGCTAGGTATAAGGAGTTTGTTTGTTTTCGAATATTGTAAGTTCAAGAGCGGTGATAAGAGATCTAGGTCTTGGATTAGTGGTTGTTTTGACATTGATTTGTCATGATATCAAGTCAGATTTGTTGCTACAATTTTTAGTTTTTGTATAACTATGTGTTAATTGAAAGTTAGAGCACTTTACAATCCGTATAGTCTCATAGGTTCCTTTCTGTACAGATCTACGTTCTTGTTATGAATTCATTTGATACTTTTTTGGCTGGTCTATATTATACAGACACGCGCGAACTATTTCACATCAATATTGTTTTAAAAGTAGCGGCCGATCTGAATTGGACACTATTCTTCTGACGAGATTTAAGTGTCCATGTCCAAAATATTTTAAATTTTAAATTGAGTCCTCCTTTTGAGTTGTTATTATATGACTCTCGCTGACAGTAAAATGTTTATTAATTAACCTTTTTTGCAGTGGTTGAAGTGTTGTGAACACCTATTTGTCCAATCGCAGTAAACTTTTTGCAGTTCACCTCCCATTCCCCATGTTTGAGGATTAAAATCAACGATACCATTCAATCGTCAATTCCAATACCATTTGCCGGTGTATTGGTTCAACATTTTTAAATAGGCCGCAGTTTTAAAGGCCCGTGCAATCCGGCTCTCCTGCGCACTCCAATTATCCACAGCTCATTCGATTGAGGGCTGGCTCCATTCAATCTTTGAGAGATGCGAACAGCCATTATTCGTGTTCTGCCGTATTTTTATTACGTTTTCTACTTGATTGAATTGAAATAAAATGTCAATATATAATGTAAGTTTACAGTAATGACTTAAAGCAAAGTTTATCAAATCTGGTAAAAAAAAATCTTAACATTTTGTAATTGGCTTTTAACCAAGTGAAATAGATATTCTTTTACGTATTTCAAATATTTAATCGAAACTTGAGGTTACATCAATTCAATTCTCCGCAGACAAACGCGACGAAACATGTGAAACGATGCGATGACCATGTTTTTTTCGTTTTTGGATAAAGTATTAGAAAGATAGTCTACACTACATACTATATGTACTAATATTATATAGTTGAAGATAATGTTTTTTTGGTTGACCACACTACCTAATCTTAGAAACTTTTGAACTGTGTTCCAACACTAAAACAAACAATTTTGCAAATCGAACAAGCCATAGCCGAATCGAAGAAAGCTATAATTTATAACATCACGCTACGACCAATAGAAGCGGAGCATTAATAAAAATATTGTCGTCGTATTTTCACTTCGCGACTGTCTGTGGAAGCCCTGAGTCAAATTGGAATACCTTATTCAGTAATCGACACCGTTCGGAGTCATAGCAGTCCAGTTTTATGTCAAAATCGAAACGGAATAAGGAAGCTCCTAAACATAGCAGTGGTTCAAAATCTCCAAGTCATGCCAAAATCCGGAAATGGCACCAACCTTGACATGACGTGTAGCTCCGTATAAACACGATGCCTTTGAGTCACAGCTTCGACCCTGGGTTGAACATAATAGTATTTCACGAAACATGCTCGTTTTATTTCTGACCTACCTTTATTTTCTTGAGTTTAAGACTTCTTGAAAAAAGGTTTGCAAGTGCTAGCTCAGCTTTTCCACTTATACTTTAGGTAGTACTTAAACGCTTTGAACGACTTGGCTTTCTTTTAAAGCAGGGCAATAAAATAACTAGTGCTTCAGATTTATTTTAACTGGCTTCTCTAATGAAAATTCTCACCTTGTGCTATTTACTGTGAATTCAATTTCAATCTTTATTGCGAAAAACAGTACATAATTATATATTCCAGCTGTTAGATGAGTGCGCAGTTCACTGTATTTTACCAATTTAGGCATGCAAAATTATTATTTAAATTATAACTGCCATTAATTATTATTAAAATTATAGGTACCATATTAACATTCCGAATATACAGTTTCATAAATATCAACTAAACCAACTATCATCCAATTATCATTAAAATCATGCTGTCTAAATTAAAACGTATACAACGTCATATACTGAGAATTCGAAAAGTAATGTCAGGGAATAAAATGTCATAATAATAAAAAAAAAAAACTTAACCAGGGGAATTCAGACACCTTTGCTCCATTGGTATTTCTAGACAAAGTACGAGTAGTTAGTAGACTTTCCTTGCGTAATCAAATCAGCAATGATGATAGTCGCAAGGATACCGTCATAGCTCGAAGGATCACCAAACTGAATTGGCAGTGGGCAGGGCACATTGCTCGCAGAAAGATGTTCGAGGAGGCTGAAAAGTTCTGTGGCCTTACTGCGAGTTTCTTAACGTTCTCGATCGCGTTAGCGTAAACATCAATTTGTATTGAACCTGATTAAGCGCCACCTGGTGACAATAATGGAAAACCTTTTTTCATACAATTTGACATAAGCAAACGTTTACGTTAACGCGATCGAGTGCATTAAAAAACTTACACTAAGCCCTCTGGAGTGGAGACCGCGTACCGGAACACGCGGCTTTGGCAGGCCTCTCACACGGTGGACCGATGACCTGGTGAGGGGCACGGGTAGCCGATAAATGCGAGACGCACAGGACCGGTTGTTGTGTCGACTCTTGGGAGAGGCCTATGTCCAGCAGTGGACGTCTTTCGGCTGATATGATGATGATGATGCAACAAAGTAGCAGTTTCCAGCAATTGCTATTATCGGAATGCCATTCTGGGATTGATCATAGGCGCTAGATAAAGTGCGATTCTATCAGCAAATGCGATTGCAGTAACGCCAAAATGGACGTGACAAATGGACAGCGTTTGTCAATCCCATACATTTATAATGTTATGATAGTCTTCGCCAGTTTCGCCACGCTACCGCTTACAGAATGTCACTGTTCTAGAGTTTCTGGTGACATTTTGGTAGCGCACGTTAAATCTGTGCCTAATTTTTCTTACCTTTCGATAGTCCTTATTGCTTCTAGAATAGGGACTATTTTGTCTAGCTTTGATTTCATTGTTACTGATGTAATTAGATTGTAGATAATTATTTCAGCTAATGGCCTATTACTTGTTTTCTTTGTACATATTTTATTTTCTTCTTCCCACTCATTGATGTTGTATAATTTCTTAATTGTTTTCCTTTCCCAAAAATTTATTATTTTTTCGTAATCCCACGTGTTTTAAACCTCCTTGACATTCCAACCTGACCTTCAGCCTACCCCCTACTGGCCACAAACAACCTTGACCTCTATGACCCAATCCTCTTTGTTTCCATTCCCATTGTCATGCGAATTCCTTTAAGACTCGTTTTCCTAACGAGTTTTGGGATAGAGCGAGATGAAAGATATAGGCTATTGTAAAAATGCGAAGGAAAACCGTTTGATAGGAGATCGGTATCTTTTTGCCGAACGTTTGCGTTTTGTGAATGTTTTTGGGTAGTTCTTGCTTGTATTGGTATTATTTGGTTCCCTTGGGAGAGCAATATACAGGCTTACCATTGCAGATAGGCAGACAAAAAGTAGCTTCCTTTACTATGCCATGGAAAAAACTGCTCCATATTAATATTAGACTAGAAGTAGCACTTCGTCCGTGCTGCAATTTTCTTAAAGATACCTATTTTTTTTCTACACAAATTAAATACCTACCAGAACCACTCTACCCATTGGTGAACAGCATGAAAATCGGTGCAGCAGTTTTTGTGTTTATCACGAACAGACAGACAGACGCGGCGGAAGTCTTTGTTTTATAATATATGTATGATACTAAGTTTTGCCCGCGACTTTGTACGTGCATATCTCGTTTCTTCCTGTTCCCGCAGGAATTTCGAGAAATCCTCTCTTGGTGCTCCTCTACATCTCACCACGTAAACTTAGGTGGAGTAGTTAGCATTAAGTGAGCCGTTGATCTATACAAACTCCCCATGGAACCTACTCGTACATGCCAATATTCAGCTGTCTATGACCAGTAGTTTCGGCTGTGCATCGTTTTTTCCCGTTTCCGTAGGAATTTCAGGAAATACTCTTTTAGTGCTCTCGTACACTCCCCAAGGACCTCTACATGCCAAAATTCAGCTGTCTACGACTAGTGGTTTCGGCTGTGTGTTGTCTGTCACTCACTCACTCACTCACTCAGTAACTATAAGTTCTCAACTCAGAACTCAGTAACTGTAAATATAAGTTGGTGACAATAAAATAAAAACAATAACGGAAGAATTGTATACATTAGGATAGGATGACGTTGAATAACTATAATCTCTTCTAAAAATAAGCGTTGATGTGGTTGACTATAGAGCATAAGAAACTTATTTACTCTTGACTTAATAACCTCGGGTTTTTTTCAGTCAAGAGTGAATAAGTTCTGTCTGGGTCTGGGTCTAGAGAAACCTGGTCCGTACCAGGTTTCTCTTGACCCAGATCCCGTAAGTACAAAGTAACTACCAAAAAACCATTACCCACCCTTTGAAAGAGTCGGTTAAAAGACATTTCCAAGTAAACAAACCCTGAGTACCAGCCATTCGACACCAAAATTAAAACAAAACACTGTCGTCTGTAACAAACAGGAACAACAAAGCTAACAGTGTAACGATTTTATTAAATTCCCGTGTACATTACAATAGGTAATGAAACCCATCTTACCCGCGGCGCCGCCTCAAATCCGGGTTATTGCAACCTCCAATTACTTAGGCGAACGCCTCGAGATGCTTAATTACGGCTATCCTTTCGTATTTAAATTCAACTCTGCATTAACGCTGTAGAATATGAAAGAGGAGTGCGAAGGTTGGCGTTCTTGCTGGATTGCTTTAATGTTGTAGTTTCTGAAATTGTTCGTGATAGGAAAGTACGTATTTTAGTTCTTTTTTTTATTTGAAATGGGTTTGTTCTTGACTCTAGTCTTTGTCCCAGATGACAGAGAAAAAGTCTACGATGGAGCGAGCCTACCCAGAAGGAGCCTGTTCACTCTAACTTTGAAGAGATTAGGGTTGTAAGCTTTTGGAAACACAGACGCAGGCAGAGAGTTCCACTCCTTTGCAGTGCACATTATATAAGTTTTGTTTGTGCTCGATCTATATTTAGGCATTGTTAAGAATTTCGAAAACGTAAATCAAGCATAGGAGAAGGAATGTAAGGCTCATAGAAAGAAGGTGCCACCTTTATTTAGTTTCTGCTTACCACCATGGAGGAAAGGCTGGACAATATGTTTGACTTGAGCTTTTGCCCGCGATTTCACGTATATCCCGTTATTTCTCGTTCCCGAAGGAATTTTAAGAAATCCTCTCTTAGCGCTCCCCAATGAACCTACATGCTAAATTGCAGCTTTTTACGACAAGGAATTTCGGCTGTGTTTTGTCTGTCACTCACTCACTGATCTGTAATGATCGGCGTAGGTAGTGCTAGTTGGTTAACCTGAATGATAATGTATGGACATGCCTCGGGATTCCCGGGAATATTTTTCTGAATGTCGATGTATTAAATGAAGTTTAACTGTTTAAGATATCATGACTACGTACGACGACATAATCAAACTACTTATTTCCGGGATAAACTAATCCCGCGTGGTGCTGTTTGCCATATTACTTACTGGTCCCGGGATTCAGAAGGTTTATCTATGTTAAGATAACGGTCACTAAATCTCGGGAATAGCACTATCTATGCCCAATCACTGGTGATGTCTGATGTTGGTCAAAAAGACACACAATGGAGTTGGTCAAAAACTTTTCAACATAAAAATTAAACCTCCGTAAAAATTGAAAAGCAAAAAATAATAAACCTTTTTTACAAAAAATAAATTTAATTTCGGAAGTCGGTGTTTTTAATTGTTTCTTCGTATTTTAACACCGAAATTAAAGTTATTTTTTTGTTAAACTCCTCCGTTTTTTCGTCTGTTAAAAATGATCTTCTTTCTTAAGCGAAAATTATTCCTTTAGTTCATGTAGGTAGTGAAAAATACGTCACAAAATTTGGATTTGCTGAGGCCGAAATATCTTCAGATTCCCTTCTTACCTTATTTACCAATTCATTGAGCAGAACAAACATTTTCTCAGCAGCGTACGGTAAATTATTGTTTGTTTAATATCCGAGTATCAGCATAATATCAGATAACATTGATTCATTCATAAGTTCTTGTTTGACTTAAGTTTCTGAAGAGATTTTTTAATTGAGAAGAATATACGCTTCCTCGTTACAGAGCTGATTGTTTGTTTAAAGCTGAGCATATCAGATGTCGATGATTCATTCAGTATACATATACTTATATGGCTAACACAAAATATTGTTTACACAGACAGACATTTAAATATGAGACAGGAATTTGAAAATAATTTCCTGCCGGAGTCTGTGTCTCCCGATAGCTACAACCTGGGAGTTTTTAAGTAAAGAGTGAATAGGTTACTTCTAGGCAAGCGTGCTCCATCTTCGACCACATCATCGGTTACCATCAGGTGAGATAGTGGTCAAACGCATGCCTATCAATAGTAAAAAAAAAAGTAAGCTGAGATCTTTGTAATATCTAGGTAAAAAAAGAAATATTCGTCACGTTTTTTTTGCTACTTAAACAATGAAGACGATACAGTGCGGTGAACTTTCGCTTCTAATTATTTTTCTTTGTACATGTTGCAGCCAACTACCTTAATTAGCCGTTTAATTGGCTGCCTAGCTTTTTTACTAAACGACACCGATTAATCTGTGGCCTAAATATGCGTATACAGGATACATTCCTATCCTAGCAGCCTTTTTTTTTAAGATGGGAAATCATCAAATGCCTTCTCCCGCTCTGGGCGGAGCAGAAGGGAGTGTCAGACTCCTACTGACTAAAACACCCGTGTTCCTCCTAGTGCCCTTTGCGTTCCAGGGTCGCGGTGACTCTTTCCAACAAATTCCGCGACCCTTGCAGATTCTAGCAGTCCTGAGTGTAGATATGTACCCGTTAAATAATGCAATAGACTCACACCTATAAAATGGATCGTAAACATAATTGTCGAAATATGCCTTAATAACTTTACAGTTTCTTATCTTTATTGGTACTAGCGTTATACTATCTCGTGGCTAAAGTATAACAGCCGCACGGGTCGATCTTGAAGGTTAAGTAACGCTTGCCGAGGTCGGTCTTTGGATGGGTGACCATCTTAACATACCGAGTTTCCTCCGTGCCTCGATAAGCACGTAAGTCGTTGGTTCCGGCTGCCATTAGTAGAACTTTAGCAGTCGTTAGGATTGTCAGAGACCAAAAAATCTGACTCCAGTCTTGCCAAGGAGTACCGTGTTACCCAGTTGATTGGTTGTTGATATCAGGTTGATGAGGTCTGGAAGGCAGCTGCTCCAAAAAATAAAAAAATACTGGTATTCAGCTGAATCTGTTTGACTGGATGCCGAAACAACCCCTAAATAGTTGGGAAAAGGCTAGGCAGATGATGATGTATGCTAGCGTTGGTCGTCGTTTTATGTTGCAAAAAAAAACCTTTCTTTATTAAAATCAGTTCTGCCATTAAGGTATAAAAACATAACAAATAAACAAACTCACTTTTGGACCAATTATTTCTAGCGAGAATAGTATTCATGTTAGTAGGTAACAGTACTACTATATCTTAGTACAGTACAATCAGCAAAAGATATTACTAATCTTAATTAAGGTGGAAGCGCCAGGGTAGCCCGCATAATTCAAATATTTTTATGTTTTTTGCAATTTGCCCGTCACGTCAGTGTGAAGCTGTATGTTGAACAAAGTATGATTAGCGGCCGTAACGCGTATTTATCTAAAGAATAATAACCATTTTAATCATCAGTATAGTCTTCTAAGTTCATGAAGCCCTATAGAATGGTTATTTCATGAAAAAGTCATTCTATAGGGCTTTATGAACTTAGAGGGCTATATTAATGATTAAAATGGTTATTATTCTTTAGATAAATACGCGTTACGGCCTCTAATCATACTTTGTTCAACATACAGCTTCACACTGACGTGACGGCCGCGAATCGTACTTTGTTCAACATACAGCTTCACACTGACCGGCAAATTGCAAAAAAATCTTTTAATTTCGCGGGCTACCGTGGCGCAACCACCTTAAATCAAAAGGAGCATGAATACATCTATAGGTACATAAGTACCAAGACTAAGATATTTCTTTGTGGGAGGCTGCGTCAGCAATACGACTGTATCTTCTTTGGTAATTACTCGGCAACCCGCCCCAGGGATGTCTGTGTACGCGGAGTTCGTGGGGGTTGGATGTGGCATCTGACATTATTGAGAATATGTTTTTATTAAATTTCTGAAAATAAGCCTATAAGATCCGTGAGTGTGTCTGTGGCATCATAGAGTGTTTTTTTTTTTATCGTAGCGTGTACTAAGATAGGAAGCCTTTTAGGCCTCGCACAGGTCTTATTATGGTATTATTTTTTTTCAGTGATAGTAAGTTATTAATTTATTTTATTTTATGGTTGTATGCCAGTCCCAGATAAACGTTTTTCTTTATTTCTGTCAAGTCAAGAAAATAGTAATTATACAAACCGACACACAACCAATTTGTTGAGTTATAGCCATTTCAAACAACTGTCAAAGAATGACAGTTCTTTGAGAATGATCATATGGACAATTTATGTTGCAATTCACTTTACTAAAACTATTTATTTTGTTCAACATTTGTATGCATCAAACACGTTCATGATTCTAATGTCAGACAGCCAAACCAAAACTATACCAATCTATTAGATACACTAAATTATTGCTAAATAACACAATAAGATAAATGACAAAGGTGTGTCGTTGGTCACAAAGTTTACTAAAAATGCCTTGACATATTTTTCATCTAAAATGTCAAATTCGTTCCTATAGTCACATAGGTCACTGGTCAGATTAGATGACAGTCGTTAACAAGCCTTTCGTGTTACGATTAGTTTAGTTTTGATAGAATTTTAAACATTAGAGCCTATGCATACGGCGTATTTTTACGCCGGCGACGCAAGTTTTACGAACACGCGCTTACGGCGCTGTAGATTGACCAAAAAATAGGTCTGTCTGCGCCTGTGTTAAAAAAAACGCCGTATGCATATATTTTTTTTTTGTATTCGGTCCGTCCGTTAAATAAAAAAAATAGTATTTTTGCTATTTCCAATCGATAAAAATTGACTAAGATAAAGCGCATCAAAGGTCAAGGGTCCGGGGACGTCATGTTTGTAGAAATAAATGTATCACTGCGTGACGTAACGTGAGTTTTCGACGCACTGTATCCTTCTTTTTTGTTTGCGTGAAAAATATTTTTTTTTTTTTTGGAAATCTGTCTGACGGAGAGACTACAATATTTCACTGAAAAATCTAATGATTTTCCAGTGTATATTTTTATTTATTTAAAGCTAAGTATCGCATCCATTCTCACCATTCCTCTTTCGTACAATATCACGAGTTAATAAAGGCAACTAATGAAGGGTTTTCTTTCAGCCACCGTCTTTACTTTGCGTTCGTTGCAACGCCCTAGGGACTAATGTTGCCAGCAGTTGACTTTGAAGAATTAATATAGCGCTTTTTGTAATGTATTGCCAATTTATAGGTGGGAAGAAGAATGGAGTTTTAATGTGATGTATTTCAAGGATTAATGGAGATGAATAATGATATATGAGTACGGGGAAGACGATATTGAGTATATTGTTACCTATCTATGTAGAGTACGGCATAAAAAGGGTATCAATTTGTTACTCCGATAACAGTAACAAAATAATTTTGTTCCATTTTCACACAGGCAGAGCAAGTTTAGCTAAAATAAATTGAAATAACCCAGAGAAAATACATTTTTGCCACGTAGGTCGTAGAAATAGAAATTGTTCTCAGCAAAAAACTATAGTAAAAAGACTTTCAATAAACTGGAATAATACAGAATATTTTTCGGTATTGATCGACCCAGTTATTTTTTTAAGTACTTTTCTAAAGAGTATTTATTCCACACCATGCTGCAGCAAGAAAAAACAATACCAACTCGAAATTAAAATTCTCTCCTAAAAAGGGCAACACTAATACATTTTTAATTCTGGTAACCTCAAGAAAACGTGGCTCGTAGATCACTGCGTCTCAAGCAAACAGAATTACAAATTCATGAAAATGTTAATAATTTTTACTGAGGTAGGATTTTTTCCTTCGGCCTGATAGAAGGGTGGGTTTTATAAGGGGGTTCCGGGTGGGGTGTTTAAGTAGATATACTGTAATTTGAATCTTAATACGAAAGCCATTATTTATTTTAAGTAGGGAAGGAAATGCGTGATTCTTTTTGCGAAGATTTTGAGATACTGAAGGCAATTGAGCGTTTGATGTTAAGTGTGTTAGAAGTTTCGAGGGTGCTTGTATTGTGGAAGTTAGTGAACGGACAAAGGTTGTTCGAGTCTTTGTTTGGACTTTTGTGAGTATTTCTTATTCTTTGTCCAAACATTTGGAATCTTCTTTTATATCTATTTTGTTCCTTTGACATACAACAATTTTCGTCAAGAGAATACAAAAAAAAGGTAATTCAAGTCAATACATCATAATATCAGCCAATTGCCATCCAGTGCTGAACGTAAGCCTCCCCAAAAGCGCCAACCACCCCGGTCCTGATCAGTCCGTGATGAGATCCATCCGCTGCCAGCCAGCCTTCTTCAAATCATCGATCCATCGTATCGTGGGACTTCCCGCACTACGTTTGCCCATACGCGGTCTCCACTTTACCAAATGTCTGCTCCATCGACCGTCTGTCCGTTGACAGACATGGCAGGCCCACTTTCTCTTCAGCATGCTGATTCTACGCGCTATGCCCGACTTTATTTATTTTTATTTATTAAAACTTGATGCACTAGTAAAAATACTGTACAAAAGCGGAATTAATGCCTTAGGCATTTTCTACCAGTCGACCTCAGGATGGTGCAAAGACACCATGGCAGGTGCAACTTAAAGGAAATACTTAGTTACTTTAGTTCTCTGGCGAATGATTTCGTAGCGAATTTTGATCCGCCAGAGAAACTCCGAGCATAGTCAATACATATTCCAATAAAATTCATCTTCGTTCCAACGACCCCAAGTGATAAATAAGGCCCATCATAACCCACGCCTACTTTATAGTTCGTCGACACTCAAACACGTCTCCAGAAAAATGCTTCCACATTTTCTTATCCACATAACCGAACCACCAAATTCTTACACACCATACGTATAGCAGAATCAATATCCATCTTCTTATGTGTCACGTTCGGCAAACACGAGGCTACATCTAAACGGTCTCGGAGCAAATAAATATTTCAGTGTAGTTTGTATTTACGCGACGCTCCAACAAACACTCCTTGGAGTCTTTAGACTATGCTGTTATAGTTTTAGAGTGGGATCTCAATGGGAGGATGGTGAATTTGTTATTAAGAGGAATGTCTTCGTCTCCTCCCCCTTCCTAAGCACTGTTATTGGGTTTTTGTTTTTCGATGAATGATGAAACAGTGTATTTCATAAGTATTTGAAAATTGAAGCAAATATGACTTTATTTCTAAGCAGAAAACCTGTAATATCTAATAACCTCTAATATAGCCTGTGTCCCATGTTATTGAAATTATTCGTGTCTTGCCGACTCACAAATTTGCTTTAGCATTATGGTTTAATATCCAGCATTTGTATACTCCCACATTCGATTCTCCTTTTCTGAGATCCTTTCCACAACTATGGTCTAGCTGTCGAAAGTATTTTCAAAATATCAAACCTCAAACAGAATACCAGTGTAGCGATATTTTTTTAATATCACAGCACACACTAAGTTAGGGCCTTTTCGGCCTCGCTCAGGTCTTGTATACTCGTTGTTAGTTTTAAATCACTTCATTTTATTTTATTGTTTGTCTTGTACGAGTCCCAAATAAACATGAATTTGTTGATGATATAGTCGTCTTCACCATTTCTAACATCCAACCTTCTTTCACAGTAATAGAAACCGGCGACGAGCCAGCAGCTTGCAATGGCAGAAGGACCTTAGTCCTGGCAAACCACCAGAGCACAGCCGACGTGCCCATGCTGATGGCGGCCTGGAACCCCCGGCCAGGAGTCCTGCCCAACCTCATGTGGATCATGGACCGGGTCTTCAAGTTCACAAACTTCGGTATCGTCAGCGTCTTGCATAAGGACTTCTTTATACAAGCGGTAAGTGATTTTTTGTTAGTGAGTGACAAAGTTATCTCACAGCGGGTCCGAACTGAAAGGAAAGGAAGCAATGGAAATCATTGGAGGAGTCTTTGCCATGTGGGATATTGAACTCCAAGATATACGTATTATAACACAGAGAATGAGAGATCAGTAGTGCTATTCTGTATGTTTCGTGTCTCAACAGCGGAATCCGAGGGGAGTATCAAATTCGTATAAACATAAGTCCTTTAAGTTGTATGAAATAAAGTTACATTGTGAGCTTTGTCACTCAGGTGAAGCTCGATATCGAATTAGCTATTTACAGAATAAACTAGCAGCAATAAAATTAGTACAATAGACGAGCTTCAGGATAAAAGGGATATTGTAGTTGATGTGACTTTTTAGATTATGTTTCGCTGACGTTACGGCTGTGGTAGCTATTAAGTTGGGTTTTATTAATAGCGTAGTATTTTTATAGGATTTTTTACCTCCAGGAGTAAAGATAGTTTATCTACTATCTACAAATAGCATATTCAATGTGGATTATTGTAAATGGAAACCGATTCGACAGTGAAAATCATGTTTCCTTAATACAAACCATTGAGTAATTTACCACCCCTAAAACCCAGAAATATTCACTTAAGAAACAACAAAACAAATAATTACACCATAAACCTTAAACAAGAAACAATCTTTACAGCACACTTACTTCTAACTGATCCATCACAATTACTAATTTATGGCCTTTCTCTTTATTGACGAACAAAACAAAATCACCCGGCCAGGTGTCCCCGTAAAACTAAACTTTACATCCAATCGTAAATTCTAATCGTTTGACCCAGTTCTAACCAGGTCGAGCTGTCAAATACCAATATAACCTTAATTATCCTGCACTATAAATTAGTATGGCCCGTCAATCTTGATCGTCGTATCGGGGTGCCATGTTTTTTTATTGTGTCATCGATCGCTCATTATGTCTAACGCTTTTAAAAGAGTAACCGTCGTTTTTCTTGCTGGGTCGTCTTCATCCGTAACTATTGATCTGAACCGTGTCAGCTTAAGATGTTTGGAGAGTGTGCCCAAGACCTCCACGACATCATCCCACCGGCCCCCTTTTACCATCGGACATCTAGACGCACTGCAAGCTACCATCCCTACTTGTTGCTATTCCACCAATTCGAACTATGCGTTTCCAAACGTCTATTATAGTGCGTACAGCAAAGGAGTGGAACTCCCTGCTTGTGTCTGTGTTTCCGAACGCATTCAACTATAATGTCTTCAAAGTTACAGTGAACAGACTTCTTCTGGGTAAGCTCGCTCCATCGTCAACTTGGCTCTGTCATCTCTGACTTAGAATCAAACGCAAACCCACCTCATGTAAAAAAAATACTTTGCTGAAATACTTTGAATCAGATTTAAGATAGTCCTTTGTTGTGATCATTATGGCGAGGTTAGTCTAGAAATTGTTCTTATTCTTTTTATTAACCCGTATCGTCTTCATTGATTTCATTGCGAACAAGTAAGAGCCGCGGTAACGCTTTCGATCAACTGATTACGCCATGACTGTAAGATGATACAATAACTTTTCATCAGGTGTTACGGTTTTACGGTTTTATCCCCCAGAACCATAAATATTAAATTATAAAATAGCCTCTCATGAAAGCTTTTAACCGATCCATCTATTTAAATAACTCCAAAAGTGTTTGTTAGAGTATCCTCTCAAATTCACCTCGCCTCAATTAGGGGGCGCTAATAACCCATCGATAATTACCTCATCCGGGATCGGGTTCCCACGATACACAAATATCTTGAGATAGAGGGACCATGTGTCCCGGATGGTTCACAGATCAGAGCGGTTTAAGGCGTTTAGTGTTGCGCCCATTTGATGCGCCAATTTGGTTTTCGGCTGCTGCGCTGTGGTTTCTGAACCCTGTTCAAACATGTCACTTGTTAGATACACGTGTACACCTGAGGCTCTAAACATAGTGCCATTCTATCAGGAAATACGATTGTAGAGATGCCAAAATATAAAGGATTAATCACGTGACATTTCGTCAGCGTGTCTCGCTACCGCTAACTGAACGTCACCTGTTTAGAACTTCTTGAATCTTTACATATTGACCAGTGACGAGTAGATAAAGAAATTGGAATCTAGTATTTCTGTTCCTAAAACCAGTTTTATAATGTTTTTGCGATTTTATGTTTCGGTAATTGTGATATTACTCTGTCACCCACTATTCCCTTAAAAGCAGATGTGGGATCGAGTAGTAAATATTTATAATAATAACAATTTATTCAAACAAAAACGTTTATAAAATGCACATTTAGCCAACATAATAAGATTTTTGATACAATTATGGTGCCTAAATAAAAACTAAGATAGTATAACTATAGGTGCAAGTAACCTAGCTGGATTCCAGCTTGCAGCTTGGTAAGCTTCCTAGCTGGAGCTATACCTAAAGGTAGGTATTGTTTGACCATGACATAATTGTTAAGCTTCGTAATTTTTTTGATGTGTATCAATATTTCGTCAATGCCCAAACTACTTAACTCACTCAACACATATAACTTCACACACACCACTACATACAAACATGCAATAGCCAGCAATTACTTAAATGCCCGTTGCTTGATCGTTATCGCATTAAAAGCATACATTCCGTTTCGTCTCGCGCTTCCATTAAAACAATAGACTAGCTCTTTCTCGTGGCTTCGGTATAAGCACCGCAGATATCATGTAGTTTTAAATCTGTACATCTTAATAAAAACAGAATCCTTATAGGATCACTCGCATGTCTGTCTGTCCGTCTGTCACCGCTAATTTTCTCCGAATCTTCTAGGTCGGTTCAGTACACAGTCATTTGAACTTCTGTGACCCAAACACAGACGCAAAACGTAAATCAATAAATTTTTAACTTGGGACTAGAAGTGACGGGGAGCAAAATATTTTTTTTTTTTCTATTCGGAAACCCTTGCGCGCGAGAATGAAAAGTATATCTAAGTAAGTAAATTAAAATACTCAGTAGCGTTTCATCAGTTAAAAAAAACCGGCCAAGTGCTAGTCAGACTCGCACACCAAGGACATACCATAAACTTTAATTTTTATTATTTGTTGTTATAGCGGCAATAGAAATACACGATCTGTGAAATTTTCAAGTGTCTACCTATTACGGTTCTTGAGATATAGCCCGCTGACAGACAGACGGACGGACGGACAGCGGAGGCTTAGTAATAGGGTACTGTTGGTTACCCTTTGGGTACGGAACCCTAAAAGTTAAGTAACGGATAGTTCGTTTACAAACAGACAAACAAATATATTCTTCTCTTTATAATATCAGTTTAGATGAACAGTTAAATGAAGCACTTTCTTGATGGTGTAGGGCTGTGTTATCAATTGAATCCACGATGCTCTTGTTTGATTGTGTTGAGGTAACTGTATGGATATGAGGTAAGAATTAATGTGTCTAAATATTTCTTTGTGAGGAGCTCGTGGCTAGATAATAACAGCCGCACGGGTCAATCTTCAAGGTTAAGCAATGCTTGCCAAGGTTGGCCTGTGGATGGGTGACCATCAACTTACCGAGTTAAGATGGTCTCCGTGACTCTGAAAGAACGTTAAGCCGTTGGTCCTGGCTGTCATTTGTAGATCTTTGGCAGTCGTTACGGATAGTCAGAAGCCAGTTACCCAGTTAATGGGTTGTGGAGGTCTGGTAGGCAGCCGCTCCTCGTCGGTGGTACTGCACTGCACTCGTAGGTGGTACTGTACTACTGGTATTCAGCGGTATTCAGCTAAATCTGGCTTGACTAGAAGCCGACCCCAATATAGTTGGGAAAAGGCTAGGCAGATGATGAAATATTTCTTTGTGCTCTCAAAATATTGAGCTGACAGTAAAAGAGATAATTATCTTAATTCAATGAGGTTACCTAGTTAATGGGTTCAAAATAACACTTTTACGCGTCACTTTTTAAGTAAAGTTGAACATAATGATCAATCAGATATTTGATATATCGTTTCGTATGTGATAGAATTACAAAAAAACATGAACTTTTTCATTTTAATACAGTAATGACGATCTGCAACGTCAAAATATATAGGTTTTACTAACAATAAGCCAGGGATGACTTATCTTTACACAGCGATTATTGTAAGGGGTAAATGGTAATTTTCTCAAGACTTTAAAGTCAGAGTGAACAAGCTCCTTCTGGGTAAGCTCGCTCCATCGTAATCTTTGTCTCTGTCATCTCTGACCTAGACTAAAGTCAAGAACAAACCCATCAAAATAAAAATAAATTACAACGTGCACTCCGGCAGTGCAAGCAGAAGTGAAAACTTTAATACGTGCTTCTCTCCCTCCGTCTTACGAATTTTCGATTAGGTCTCGGATCCTGACGCGAGGGTCACGTGCCCTGACGCGAATTTAACATTTTTTTTCCATCACAAAAAAGTGCACAACGCCGCTAAAGAAGCTTTCACTTAAAAAAAAAAACAAAAACTAGATATTTCAAGAAAGATTTGCAGAAGCACATTCTCGACAAAATTGATACATCTTACCTTAAAAAAGCGTACCCCAAGCAATCAATTTCATCTTAACTTTGACTGAAAGTAATCCAGTACACGATGAGTTTTACAGTTTTTTATCATACGAATCTTCTCTGATGAGTACTGCGTTAATAATTACAGATTTTGATTATGTGTACCAAGATTATATTGGATCATAATAGTTATGACGCTCGGGCCACGTTCTGATAAATTGAAATGTAATTACGATCGAGTTATTCTCATGCAGGTTGATTAGTTTTATGTAGGGCGAAGTGAAATGAGGTGCTAAGGGCCCCAATACAAATGTGTTAACTCTATAGACAGATATCTGCCTAGCCTTTTTTTCCAAACTATATTGGGGTCGGCATCCAGTTAAGCCGGATTTGGCTGAATACCAGTATTTTACGAGGAGCGGCTGACCTCTACAAACCATTAACTGAGTAACACGGTACTTCATGGCAAGACTGGAGTTAGATTTACTGTCTTCTGACTATCCGAATCGACTGACAAAGATCTACAAATGACAGCCGGGAAAACGACTTAACGTGCTTTCCGAGGGAAAGCACGTTAGTTACGTGCTGAGCACGAGGTCCTGGGTTCGAATTTTTGGTCGTGTAAAGTCATATTTGATTTTCCATTTGGAATTTTGCAGTAGCAGCCCGGAGTAGCAATCACAATAGGCTCGCCTCTATGACATGTACTCGTATCTTAAACATAACTGGTGACATTATTATGTGGACTAAAGGTATACCTCTGCTTTACCCTTCGAGAAATAAACCGGTCAAGAGCGAATCGGACTCGCGCACCGAGGGTTCCGTACCATTATATAAAACGTGATATGTTTTTTAAATTTTCGTGGGCGAGGCCTATAGTCGTCAGAGAATTTTGACACTGCGGTGTATTTTGCGTGATGTTATACATACTTTCAATGATTACAACTACCTAATTTTCTCCTCTAAAACATTGTGTATTTTCTGTTAATGTATCGCAAGATTCGAAAGCGTGTGCAGCAGTCGCGGTAAACTTGGTGCGTTTTGCCAAAATCTCAAGTCTCATTGTTCTCCTTAGTATGTGAGAATCTTGGCTGCGCTCACTATTGAATAGTTAACGTTTTAACTAAGGCATGCATTATCAAAACTTTAAGTAAAATATACACTGCACAAAATGTTTTAGGAACACATTCATTGTACGTACAGCTAAGGAGTGGAATTCCCTGCCAGAGTGTGTGTTTCCTGATAGCTACAATCTGGGAGTCTTTGAGTCAGGAGTGAATCGGTTATCTAGGCAAGCGTGCTCCATCTTCCACCGTATCATCACTTACCGTTAGGTGAGATAGTGGTCAAGGAAAAAAATAACACTGATTGCTTACGAAGTGTCAATTAAAACAAGTATGAAATAATGGTGGAGGCACCATTTATTTTAACCTTTTAAACTTCACGAGAGGTGGGTTCATTCATTCATATATTTAAAGGTTTAATAGGAAATATGCATGAAAAACTTATTTATCATCTATACAGTTTATCTAAAAATATTCAAAAATATAATATAATAACAGTGAAACAAGAATCAAAATAACTCGAAAAACGAAGGAGATATAATTATTTTAAACAAATATATATATTATGTCCCTCTCGCGAAAACGCTATTTTCTATGGCAGCTGTATAGGCGTTTTAGACGATGACGTCAAAGTTTACATCGGAATTCTCTTTCTAATTGTAATCTCTGATAACTTCGTCGCTGATGAAGTTATTTAAAAAATAATTGCATGATTGGTTCCTAGAGCTTATAAGTATTTCATTTTGCAAATAAAAAAATCGCATGTATATTCCCTATTGTTCTGGCCGTCGAATTAAAGAAATGTAATACAGGGTGTAAAGGAGAAGGTCATCATCATAAATTATGAGCCGTAAGACGTCCACTTCTGGACATTGGCTTCCTCCAAGTGTCGCCATAGCAAGCCGCGACCCTCACCAGGGTGCTCTCGAATATAATTCCGATAGATCGACATTGGTCAAACGTCAGTTGGTTGATTTAATGGTCAGGGATTGGCTGGACTCACTGAGTCTAGCCAATCCCTGACGTTTGACTGACAATTCCAATGTCGGAATTATATTCGAGAGTAAGCACCCAGGTCATCGAAAAGAAAAATAGAAGAGGAAAGGGAAGGTGTAGTAAAAAACTGCTTCTGCCCATATAGATGAACAATTTACTTCAAGGAAGTCCTATCCAGTTTTCATACTTATTCTGATTAGCTGATGATAACTTCGAATGGAAAATCCAATTTTTGTTGTTTGGGATGTATGTGTGACTTTCTTAAGTGGGTGATAGACGTACGAGCAAGTACGCGTACTTATGGGTCGACGACCATTTTCTTTACGCGTCTTGTTTATAAGTACGCGTTCTTTGGGTGACACGAGCGAAAATGGTCGTCGAGCCGTTAGTACGCGGTTTTGAAATGTGACCACACCTTTCCATTACAGTCTGTTTAACAGTATATTATTTTTTGTACAGTTTACAGATTATGAAATCAAAGTCAAAGTCATAGTCAAAAACGTTTATTTCAATTAGGCCATTAAACGGCACTTTTGAATGTCATCATTACATTTAAAATAACATAGTGACTCTACTGTCCATTCGGAAGGAAGAAGAACGGACAAGAAACTCCATAGTTACTCTTTTCAAATCAATGTTTTACATGTGCTGTGGTATACAAAACTTCTGTTAATATATGTGAGGACCATGAACCTAGAGTATGCAGAAGTAGACTTATTATTTTTTTAAATAAGTACATGGTACTCACATATTTACACTTATTGGAACTATTAATTAGCAGAGTGTGAGTGAACAAAAAAATAAAAACCCAAAAATGAAACAGTAGGTACAAAAGTAAATACATAAACCAACCAGTTTGATCTTGTCTCCACCATTGATTGTCCTATGGAGCAGGACCAGCATGTTTCCAAGCATTCTTATCCTGAAATCAGGAAACTGTTTCTTCTTTTTCTAAACCACATTTCAGTCAAGCATATGGCGAATAAATAATGACAGTACATTTTAATGTATGCTAGTGTCACAAACACATGATTAACTGCGGATAAACAGCAGCTATTTACAGCGCTCGTATTAGCGGGACAGTTTAGTCAGCGCTTTATTTATGCTTTGGACACAATTTGCCCACAATTGGCCGTTACAGTGACGTGATTCACTAACTAACACCAAGTGCGGGGATGTAATGCGGTTTCCGTTGCTGAGACGGATGCGATACGATTTTAATTAATATAGAATTGGGTAGTATTGTGCAGGCTAGTTGTTAATGCAGAATTAGGCACCACGTCGACAACGTAAGAGTTATAGTACTCTATTAATATATATATAAGGGTTCCGTACCATATACCTTAATTTTTATTATTGTCGTAATAGCGGCAATAGAAATAACCAATCTGTGAAAATTTCGCTGACAGACAGAAGAAAGGACGGAGAGACGGACAGCAGAGGCTTAGTAGTAGAGTTCCGTTGGTTACCATTGGGTACGGAACCTTAAAAAAGATTCTCATAAGAATATTTTGTGCTTCTTACTGTGATGGACTTATTGAAATTCAAACAGCGTGGTGACACTTTAGACATCATCGTAAGTCACGACAAACTTGCCACCCACACGATAAGAAGAAGACAAGAAACTTTCTCTCACACTCAATTAATAATCCCACACCATCCACACATTCTCATACGCCTCCCGCCATAAGCGGTCCGTCACGACTCCGACACGACTCCGACACGACTTTCAATCGTCACGTCTAAACGCACGCCGCAATCATTCATTGTCTTGACGCTGTCTTTGTTGTCTCGTTGCTACATTTGTCTCTAAATGTTTTAATGCTTTTAACTAACATGTACATCATAATGTATTGTATGTACTCTGCAGTGTATTAACATATTTCGTTCTGCTTTTGTTTTTCGTGATATATTTCCCGACTACTGCTGTGATATCTGCGAGAGCCTTGTTTCTCTGAGTAATGTTACGTAGGTTGCGGAGAATTCTGTATGTTTTTGATTGTTGCTCTAGTGTTATTCTATTATAATGTTTCAGGAGTGTCTGCACCAACTACGTATTTATAGCCCAGCACTCAGCTTTAAAAAAATAAGAATAATATTACTATATACTATTTCAGCAAATATCCATCCACTGCTGAACGGAAGCCATCCATCATTCCTTCGCCAAAGAGCGCCAACCATCCCGGTCTTGAGCAGTCCGCATCCATCCGCAGCCAGCCAGCCTTCTTTGAATCATGGATCCATCGTGCCGCAGGGCGTCCCACACTACGTGGTTCATCAACATTTTTTTTTTTCAATTTTGCCTGTCTGTCCCACTGATGGGCAAGGCCTCCCCTAAGTTGTTCCCAAGTATTCTTTTCCCGCTAACCACTAAAAACATTTTTTTTAAGATATTCTCTTCAGAATTAGAGTGAACAGGCTTCTTCTGGGTAAGTTCACTCCAACGTCGACTTTGTCTCTGTCACTTCTGACCTAGACTAGAGCCAAGAGCAAACCCATCTCAAATAAAAACCAGTAGTAACATCATTTAAGTGAAAACTTTCACAGCTCAGTAAATAAACTTAAGTACCCCACAGCGTTCAAAGAGGATTGAAACATTTGAACAGCAAACCTCTATCCCCAAAAAGCACTACAAAAATCCGTCATCTGGCGAATTTCACGGAATTCTCTCAAAAACGTACAGAAACCTCAAACATTAAGATTTACATTTTCACAGTTAATTATTCAGGGGGGGTTTAAAACGCGGCTGCACTCACCCCTCTTAATCCGACGGAGATTACAGCAGACCGAAGTGACAAACATTCTGCTGGGATGTACGTGAGTGATTTTAGTAATTTTATTGTAAAAGGACTTCGAAAAGTATTGATTCTTTACTGAATTTATAAGAAAAATTTTAGTAGTGGTCCTATCACCACAAATTGAGTACTTTCTTAGATAAAAAAAAAATTGACTGTCTGTGAAGTCGGTTTACGGAAGATAATTTTACGTGATAACGTCACAAGAAAACAATTGAATTCTTAACAAACAAACCGAACGCTTAGGCCGATCTTGCCTCTCTATCGCTTGTATCGCGCTCTCGCTTGCGGAATGTGACAACTTTTTGTGCGCAGCCGGCGTTCATCGATTTATTCGACGTTATCATCTCAATAATAATTCTATTCAGTTATTCCGTAACATTACGAAAAAACATTCGGCACATATTTTTTGCCATATCAGAACGACAAAAATAAAGCGCATTAAAATTCAACAGTGGCGGCTGGTGATATCATTTTAGTAAAAACAGTACTGAAATGTGACGTCGAGCGAGTTTTCAACGCACAGCATCGTCTTAATTTTTGCTATCGTGAAAAAAGAAAAAATACGTGTCCTATACTTTTCGAAAATCTATCTGACGGACTTTCTCGCCGTAAGGTGTCGGCCGGTGTAGTATGGTGCCGTAAAAGAATAATACCATCCCATCACTTCCCGTGGGTGTCGTAAGAGGCGACTAAGGGACCCACCAGAGAATGGGCAGCAGCGTTCTCTGTAAAACACAACACCATACACTGCGATCGCCAACCCGCCTGCCAAGCATGGTGATTATGGCAAACCCCCCCTTCTGGGGGAGGCCTATGTCCAGCAGTGGACGTCTTCCGGCTGTTATGATGATGATGATCTGACGGACTAATTAGTTTTTTTCAGAAAAGTACCCAATTCTGGGAATGACTTATATCTGTATCTAAGTAGAATTTTCTCGATTGAACGTAGTTCCAGTTCATGTGATGAGTTTTCGCTATTGACGTTTTTTTTTCATCTAGGTATCCTTTTATTTATTTTTTTAAGGATGGGAAATCATCAAATGGCTCCTTCCGCTCTGAGCAGGGTGGAAGGGAGTGTCAGACTCTTACTGACTAAAACCCATCCGTGCTCCTCCTAATGCCCTTTGCGTTCCAGGGCTGCGGCGTCTCTTTCGAACGGATTCCGCACCCCAGCAGGCACTGACCCTAGCGGGCCCCGGCTCTCATCTAGGTATCCTAGGTATGTTTTCATAAGATAGGTTTGTGTGGAACAAGCTTGTAATGATATTCTCACGGTCAGATTCGACGTTACTACGTCATCATCTGAGCTCGCTCGATCCATCTTAGAACTTATCCATGGCTTAACATTTCAGATTCCAGGTGAGATCGAAGTCATGCGTGGGTTCATCAGGGACAAATACTAACCTTTACTAAAGTTTAGTCCTTGTTTACTTATTTATGCCTCAAAGAAATGATTCGTTCCATTTCTTAGGATAAAAATTAATGATCCATGAGAATTTTTACCGTTGTTTCCAAGGTCGTTCAATACACATTGGCAGTTTGCCAGCGCTATCGTTTAACAGGTATTGTGCGTGCTGAATTAATTACCCACAGCTACGAAGCTAGATCCTCCGTTGTTTAATGCACAAATTAAATCTTAAGTTTGCAAATCGGGTTTAACCGGCCAAGTACGAGTCGGACTCCCACACGATACCGTAAACCGAAAAAAAAAAATACGTTAACGTCATTTTTATTTATGATTTGTTGTTATAGCGGCAAAAGAAACATACACTCAACTGTCTACCTATTACGTTTTCTACGATACAGCCCGCTGACAGACAGACGGACGGCCAGTGGAGGCTTAGTAATAGAGCTCCGTTGGTTAATCTTTGGGTACGGAACCCTAAAAAGTGACTTATTGCCTACCAATGTATTATTTAGTTGTTGTAGGAGCGTACATAGGACATAATATTAGAAATTATCTAGAAGCAGTTGTTTGTTGGAACATGAAACACTCGGGAACATGAAACACGGGACAGTTACTACATTTCCCATCAGAACAGCTCATTTAACAGTGAGTTGCTACAGAAAATCAATGTCTTATTAAAAAAACATACAATGAACGTACCAACGGATGTGCACACGTTAATGCCGTACAAAGTTGTTGCTGCAGTTGTTATAGCTTTTATTGCGATGCAACAAAGTCTACTATTAATTGCAGAGTGCACGCCAGATGTCGTAGTGGGAGTTGGGATATGTGTGGTGCGAGTTATAAGATTAGGACGACGACAAAGTTTTAGATTACTTCCTGTGTTGCAAAATGCTATTAGGAGATTGCGTCTAGCGTTTCTCACCACAATAAAAATTAAATGTTTTGCAAATGGTGTTTATTGTAGTTGAATCTTATAAAAAATATTTATGACGTTTCTTGGCATTTATGGGGTTTCGTTGCATCAACATGTATATACGAGTAGTTTCTATTTAGTTTTTGTTATAAAATCTAATCTTACTTATACTACTCTGTCAAGAAAGTACCGGGAAAAGATCAATAATACACAAAATGTCTGTTATTCATCCAAATTTATTTTATCACCTTCAAAGTATGCTCCTTTAGATACGATACACTTGCGCCAACGAATAATCCATTCATCAAAACATTTTTTAAACGCTGCTTCCGGAATTGAGTTCAGTCCTCGCCGCGAATTCTCCTTTATGTCTTCTATCGATTGAAAACGGGTGCCACGAAGTGGTAATTTGAGTTTAGGAAAAAGAAAAAAGTCAGCAGGAGCCATATCTGGTGAATTTGGTGGTTGCTGGGTGGTATTTGTTGAGTGTTTGGTTAAAAATTCGTTCACAATGATAGCCTTGTGCGAAGGCGCATTGTCTTGGTGCAAAATCCAAGAATTTTCTTTCCACAAATCTGGCCTTTTTCGTCGAATTTGCTCTCTTAAACGCCGCATAACGCTCAAATAATATTCTTTATTTACCGTTAGACCTTCCGGTAAGAATTCAGAGTGCACAACACCGCGATAGTCAAAGAAAACAGTCAACATGACTTTGACTTTTGATCGACTTTGGCGTGGTTTTTTCGGTTTCGGTTCAGTTGGAAGGCGCCACTCCGAAGCTTGTTGACTAGTTTGCATGTCAAACTCGTAAACCCACGTCTCGTCACCAGTAACAATGCGTTTCATGAATGTTGGGTCCGAACTGACTCGTTCTAGCATGTCCTCAGCGACTTTCATGCGATTGAGTTTTTGGAGAAAATTCAGATCTTTTGGGACTAGCCGAGCAGCAACATGTTTCATACCCAAATGATTAGTTAAAATGGTACGGATCTACTCGTGAGATACAGAAAGTTCAGCGGCTATCTCTCTCAGAGTTGAATGGGGATTTTCAGTCACTATTTGCTTCACTTTTGCGATGTTAACTTCAGTTGCAGACGTTGACGGCCTACCAGAGCGAGGCAAATCTTCCATCACATCTCGACCGCTTTTGAACGCTTTGAACCACTCATAAGCACGAGTTTTTGATAAAGTCGATTCACCGTAAGCCTTCTGTAACATTTTCAGTGACTCCGAACACGAAATTCCATTGGCGATGCAAAATTTAAGACCAACTCTTTGTTCGATATTTTTGTCCATTATGAAATTCGCAATACACACTATATATGATATTACTAAAACCAGCACTGTATTTAATATAAATAACAGATGCAACTCAAACTCCGCGCCAAAATGGAAAACAGTTGTGCCAATCTAACAACTACAAAAAAACAAAAATTTGAATTTGGAACCATAAACAAATCATCCATTCCCGATCCTTTTTTGACTGAATGTATATCCGTTGAAGAAAACCTTGTAAGCATTTAGATCTTAATATAATTCTTTATGCTCTACTTATTCAGAAGATTATCTTACGGGTATTTAATAAATCGTACCTCTTTTTACGGTAAACAGATCCACCATATGATTTTATCGATCAAAACAATTTACAAAGGCACCTGCCCGTGATTACCTGTCACTTTTTTGTTAATTAAGGCGCACAATATCTGCTGTCGCTCATCCCTTAAACCCTATCTGAACGTATTAAAAACAATGTTGCATACCCCTCCCGATGCGAGTTTATGACCCCTGCCCCTTTTATAGACACAACTAATAAACTTAAATCGCCTTGCTACCGGTGGCGACGCACCATTTTAAAACGACTTAAGTGCATATCCCACTCCTATACTTACGATTTTATGGTACTGCAGTATCGGATATGTTCTATAATGAGTGTCCAATGTCCAGTATGGGTTTTTAATGATTTTATGCTCGTACGGCGGTTTCCTGTGATGTATTTGGTGTGGTGTCGGATTCCAATAATTATTGATATTAATGGGTTAGCGTTGTTCTAATTTTGTATTGTTGTAGGTAATTGGAGCGTGCTAGGTTTTGTGTCTGCGGTTTCACAATTTGTAGTAGAGTAGGAAAGGGTTGATTTTGGTCATTAGTTTTGTCACGGTATTTATTTATACTGTGGTTTTGGTTTGGTTTTAAAACTTTCAATTTAAAGCTTTCCAGTGAAGGCTAAGAGCCAATTTCTGAACTGAGAATTTGGAGATTTACCACATATTTTCAGGCTAAAGAAGAATTTGACCGGTACTCAATTTCGCATTCCCAATTCAAAAATCTAGAATAAAATGTTTTACGGATCGGATGTTCGTTCAATGCAAAAATGGTTTTTGAATTGTCGCGTCACAATAAGGAAGATGTAAATACAGAATTTATGAGAATGTTGTCAGTAATATGATAAAAAAGTATAAAATAAAGGCCATTGCAACGTTTTTATTTTGGTTAATATCGATTTTTAACAAAAATAATGAATTAAAGTAACGTGAAACGGAGCGTATTTAAAACAACAATCGGCGTTTAATGACGTATCTGCTATTATGACAACGAAAAGGCAACCTTATGTCTTTGAGTTAGGACAGTTCTTGACCAGTGATAGACACAGAGATAGTGACGTCATCGTCCGTATTCGCGTGAACCTTTAAACTGTCGGTTTAAAAACGCAATTTTGGAAATAAATTAAAGCGTTTTCATTTCTTATTAATGTGGCGGTCTATTCTAGACGGAGTTCTTTAAAATTAAAGCAAAACTGGAAATATTGCATGTTCCCTATTGTCTGTGGGAGGTAAATCAATAGTCTCTTCTATCTCCTCTTGTTTTGTTGTCCATTGTCCTACTAAATGATTCACATGCTTCTTTTCAGTTGTCACACCCTCTTCCTAGATACTTTTCTTAAGATTGTCCTGAAACAAAGAGTTCAAGATAAGTATTGGCCTGTCTGGCTACTGTTGAAACTACGCCAAAATCAAAACTCTGTCTAGTGATTGCAAAAAAAAAACAGTGGGAAACAGTGAATAATATCCACAAAAGCAAAATAATTGAAATTGTTTCTAATTAAAACACAATCAATGAATCCAGAGTTGAACAAAATTGCCACGCACAAATTGATTGATAAATTAATTTTCAAACAAATATGTTCTGACCGCAGAATATTTTATTAACTTCACTTTACGAATAATCTGGGTTTTAAGGTTATTTATCAAACTGTCAAAGTAAAGAAATTAATTGGTTTGCGACACCACCGGTATTGGACATTCATCATCAAGATGGCGGCGACAAATCTGAGCTGAACGATCGTTGTAGATGTTGCCAGATTAGAAAATAGATGGCGGGATTATTTATTTATGTTTTGAAATAAGGGGTTTTCTGGTTACGAAATTCTTAATGTAACCATTGATATATAAAAATATATCAATGTTTTTTTTTGTATTCTTCAGTTATGATGATGATGAACAAGAACACATTATTTGACGGCTCATAATACAAGACCAGCAAACTGGACAATCACTTCAGGGTTGTTATCTCATAGATTTTAATTTGAATATTGAACCTTATGAACAGTTTCGTCCCGCGATAGAGCACAGAGTATGCGTAAAAGGGATGAAGAAAGCGTTGAATGAAGCAAGCCTCCGTCAGTAGTACAGCAACTTGCACACACCACTGAAGTTACTCCTCAATCATCGCTAAACTAAATCTAATATCATACCAGAAACTAGGAATATTCATCTCTAAATTTGCTCGCTGGCAACCCAGACGCCTCCCAATTACAAGAGGCGCCTTTATCACTGACGTCTACAGTTATTACCGCCAACAAGATGCTGGAGACTCAGATGCTATGCTATTGATTTAGGATATATTTATTTTAAAGGAATAAGTGATAAATATGTTAGAAGGTAAGGGACAGAAAGTAGAATGGAAAGTAATCTCAATTGAAAAAGTGTTATTGAGACAATAAAACCGCTTTGGGTTGTTTCCTATGGAGAAAAACCGGAGAGGAACCCCTCGGTTACTCTTTTAAAAAAAATGTTTGATATTTTAAATACTCAGCTGTCAACTTAAAATTTGTACCCATAGGTAAACATGTTTCTGAATAAATTTAGTTTAATAATAGAGGAAAACCGGTCATGTCCGAGGTGGACTCGCATACGATGGGTTCCGTACGATAAACCCTAATTTTTGTTTTTTTGTTGTTATAGCGGCAATAGAAATACACAATCTGTGAAAATTTCAATACGTCTATCTATTACGGTTCTTAAGATGCATCCCGCTGACAGACGACGGACGGACAGACGGACGGACAGCGGAGGCTTAGTAATTGGGTTCCGTTGGTTACCCTTTGGGTACGGAACCCTAAAGGAAAGGTAAGGACAATAGTATACTAAAAGTATGAAAAGTGTTTCAAAGTCAGCGTTTAACAGGTTATGGGCCCAGAATCTAAAAACAAAACTTAAATTCAAGATTATCTCTATAACTACCTAAATCTGATATTAAAAGCTTATAACAAAATGCTTCTAAATATTCATTTTCCAACAGAAGACTAAATCGGATTTGAGCTCGAGCTCATAATTACAAAGGCCACCTTTATCGTGGTAACCAAGGAGTTATTATAGGAAACAATCTAGGCGGCCGGGATTCCATTAGAGATGGATTTATGGAGCTCTCGTGTCAGTAGGTCAACTTTGGATGGGATATATTGTGGTGTTTTAGTTTTGATGATAGGGAGGTAGGGAAAAGTTTTTCGGGCGATTCTTTTGTACATACATATGGAAGTACGTTATTTATCAAAGTAAGTCTTTATATTTCTAATTATTGTATCCTTAGAATATAAGAGGTTCATATAGTGGTAGAGATGCCCAGAGGCGGCTTTAGCATTTGTAGCGCCCGTGTGCAATGAATACCCCTTGCCGCCCCGGCGCCCTCTAGTAGACCCGCGGTTAAAATGGCAAGGAGGAAACATACATATGGCAAGGAGGCTCGCCGCCTCGCCGGAGACCGTGCGGTATTCCCGGGCTAGCCGGATGGTCATGACCCTCTGGGACGCGTTAACATGGTGGGTTGGTCGTCGCCTCGATGATAGCGCCTCCACCGGGGCCCCATCAAGGGCCATGGACCGCACGACTTTTTCGTAAAGCCTCAAGCAGGAAGCGTTTGGACATAAATTGGGCAAGAGCGGCTTGTAGGCAGCCCCGGCCCGCCTCAGTTTGGAACCAAACGTTGGAAATGCTCGACGAAGTTCCACCGCCTGTCGAGGACGAGACCTAGGTACTTCATCGTCGACGCGATGCCGACTCTTACCGTTATTTGGGATTCCGGTGGTGGCGCGTTCCGAGAGCCATGGAAACAATGTCTTCAGACTTGTCTAGGGTCACCTCAAAATCCAATTGCCGGATCCTCAGGACCAGCGAGACGTCAGCGTAGCAGACCACGCTGACGTCGCTAGGGTGGTCGGCGCGCAGCACCCAGTCGTAGCCAATGTCCCACAGGAGCGACCCCAGAACCAAAACCTTTGGAACGCCGTACGTCATCTCTCGCCAATTTGACTCTCCCCCCACTCGGTGACCGGGGTAGATGAAAACCCTGTCCATTAGGAGATCCGGTCATACCAGTGTGCCTCCCTGATGCAACTCTAGGGCAGGGTATTAAAGGTTTTAGCGATGTTAAGAGACCCAGCCAAGACGACTCTGCCTCGGGACACTGCATCTCACGCTCATGATGGCGTCCATCGTCAAACGCCTCTTGCGGACACCGAACTGGTTCTCCGCTAGATCCGGCCCTTGAGGTTCCTGACGAGGTGGTTTGCAATTAATCTTTCAAAGAGCTTGTCCACCTCGTCGAGGAGCACAATGAACCGTTCAAAATACGTTATAAATTGTTGAACATTTTGTTCTAGAACCTACTACATTTTGTTCTACTGTTGAAATTCTGACGTGTTTGACAGTATACAGGATTTAGAAAAAAAATTATGAGTCGAGTGTGTAAGCGGCGGACGTCAGAAGTTTCTGATAGAAAATTTCGGTTATTATGCGCCCGGCCTAACACGGGTGCGGGGAGTGGCGAGGGCGCTGGCGCACCGCGTGCGATGGATGCTTTTTGAAAATGTCGCGCTCGATGCCCCCTACACTCCCGAGCTCGGGTTCACCACACGCCCTGCACTATAATAGGTAAAGCTGCATCTGGAGAAGCCTCAAAATCCTGCGAGATATTATAGTTTTTCAGAGTTTTCGATGTAAAAATGTTCACGGTATATAAGTTCTTTCAATAATAGCATGTGCTGAACTATAATAAAAAATAATAACTGTTTAATAGTGAGATTAATAAAAGCATTCCAAACAACCAACGGGTCATTCTGGCGATGTAAGGACACTGTATAGATGGACTTATGTAGAGATTTAACTCGGCATTTGTCAACCTCCAAAGGGCCAAAATCGTTTTCAACCGCTAGAACCCGTAAGTCCCTATTGGACTAAGTGGAAATAAACGTAACATGCCTACAAATCACGTTTTAACCGCGCGAGTGTTGGCTTGTCCGAAAGGGACTCACGTATTCTGATGGTTGGGGCAATTTTGTCCTGAAAGTGACTTATGGATCCTGAGTGGTTAATGGTTAAGGCATTTAAGCAGCTAAAACTAGAGTAAATAATAGCTTTACTACCATTTAAAGGCAGTCCATTTCTCCAATACATCAATCAGTTGTGACGCTACTTAAGTGCCCACGTCCGGCGTCCTATGGGTAGTCACACCGACTGCCAATCTAGCTGCATGGCTAATCTGTTCACCACGTCAGGAGCTATTCTCGTGCTGACGTGAGGCAAGGACTCTGAAAGTGGTACTTGAAAGATAATCTATTTCTACTATATATTTCAAATTATCGTTTTGGAATGGATTTTAACGCACTGCATTACGCGAGTCTGACTCACACTTGGCCAGTTTTTTCTACCGTTTAAAGGCACATCAATCAGTTGTAACGCTACTTGAATGGCCACGTCCAGTAGGCAGTCACACCGACTGCCAATCCAGCTGCATAGCTAATCTGTTCACCACGGCTGGAGCTATTCTCGTGCTGACGTGAGGCAAGGACTCTGAAAGTGGTACTTGAAAGAAAATCTATTTCTATATTTATCGGTTTCGGAATGGATTTTAACGCACTGCATTATTAAGGGTTCCGGACCAAAATGGTAAAAAGAAATCTTATGGTGTGACTAAGTCTGTCCGTCTGTCACAGCTGGATATCTCAAGAATTACTAATGCTATAAACGTGAAATTTGGAGTAGTTTCAGATGACGTTTGCTCAACTATATAATAGAATTCTATGTAAATATTACAAGAAAAATAAAACGATGTCTCTAAATAGCCCCTTTTCCAGAAATGATCAACAAAAATTACATTAGTTCCACTATCGATCAAGAGATCGCGCTGATCTAAAACTGCAATATACATTGCAGTGTAAAAATTCGCTGACGAATACAGGCCTCGCCGATGAAAATTTTAAAACATTTCACGTTTTACGGAACTCTCGGTGAGCGAGTCCGACTCGCTTTTGACCGGATTTTTTTTGTCTTAGCATTGAATATCTATGTGACTGTTGACTGTGACTCCACCATCTTTTCAAATCCTCTTGTCTTGCACCACTTTGAAACACTTCATCTAAATTATATCTGTGACTGCGTTGTTCTTCTAGGCTGTCCAATGGATTTCACTATCTAATAGTGAATTAAGAATGGAGTTATTGGTTATACATGACGCAACGTTGGAAGGCCTCCCACAAGGTGGACCGATGACCTGGTGAAGGTCGCGGGTAGCCGGTGGATGCGAGACGCGTAGGACCGGTTGTTGTGGCGACGCATGGGCAAAGCCTATGGCCAGCAGTGGACGTATTTTGGCTGTTATGATGATGATGATGAAGCGAGTATCTTCCCGCTTTTGTGATCCACATGGAAGTATTTTTTTATTTAATTTTATTTTTATTATTTGTTGTTATAGCAGCAAAGAAATACAATCTGTGAACATTTCAACTGTCTACCTATTTCGGGTCTTGAGATACAGCTCGCTGACAGTCAGGCAGATGGACGGACGTACAGGCGGACAGGCTTAGTAATAGGTTTCCGTTGGTTACTCTTCGGGTACGGAACCCTAAAAATTACTGTCGTTCCGTCGACACGAAGAAGAAAAAGATTCAAATGTAAACGTCTAAACATTCGTTCTTCATAACATTACATTCAAGGACTTGGAAGATTTACTTTTATTTGCAAAGTACTTGATATTTTTTATATCCGGCCTACGTAGGCTGCAATTCAGTTCCTTTCCATAATTTTATTGTCGAATAATAAAAATACGACTGCCCTATAAAGATGCAGCAATCACCATAAAATTGTTATTGTAGATAACGGAAATTATGATTTTGGGTTTCTTTATTTAGGGGAAATATTTACTTTTAGATACTAAAGATGAAAGAGTTTCAGTATTCTACCTACACTAGCAGTGGCTTTTTTTATTTGTAATGGGTTTGCTCTTGACTCTAATCTATATCAGAGATGACAGAGACAAAGTCTACGATGGAGAAGTCTAATAGATACTTAGGTAGGTACTCGTACCTAACTACTACACTTCATGATAACGCTAGTGTTTTCCGTAACTGTAGGGAGAATTAAAGTTTCATATCATGAAGTATCAGTAAGCAGTATGTCGCTTTTTGTGAATGAGTTTGTCCAGGAAAGTTTTTTTTGTTACTGCTTCATGGCAATCTGTTCTAATAACAATCTCTTCCATGGCTGATAAATATCTGTTTAGAATGTTATCTACGAGAGCCATAAACTGTTGAAAAGCTTCTTTCGAGCAAACTCGCTCTGTCTCATTGCGGGAATCTTTTGGTGAGGTTTTGGGATGTCAAGCATGTCTCCTTAGCTGGGTATGTTTGAGTCCACCTATTCCGATCATTGTCTGGGCAAGTTCATTCAGGTGGGTTGGTAGCTTCTCCTGGTACTCCGGGCTACTTTCTACTGTCATTTAGTTGTGAGTGGCGTCCTATTAGCTAGGTTAGAATTAGGTTTAATTTCTTTCTCTTGGTCCAAATGTGGTTTTGCAATGTCATTCTTCTGTCCAAGTGCATTTCAACGTACTTGACGTTATTTTCTTGAGGTATTATGTTGTCATTTAATTTGACGGGAAGTACTGATGTAAAATTTAAGTCTTCGCCATCATTTACTACAAGAGTTTACGTAATTCACCTGCCACGTTGGTCTTGTGGTCCCAAACCCTACGCAACAATGCTGAGAGAGAGAAATTGAACCCGGGATGGGTTCAATTTCGTTGTAATAGTCCGAATCTGGCTGGTTGAAGAGAGATGAGACAAGAAATACTTCCGTTTTGTGTAACAGGCGTAATGTTAAGTTAGTGTTGTTTGACTACTATCTCACACGCTTGCCTAGAAGTAACCTATTCATCATCATTTGCCTAGCCTTTTTGCAACTATGTTGGGGTCGGCTTCCAATCAAGCCGGATTTAGCTGAATACCAGTATTTTAGGAGAAGCGGCTGCCTACCAGACCTCCACAACCCATTAACTGGGTAACACGGTACTTCATGGCAAGACTGGAGTCAGATTTACTGGCTTCTGACTATCCGTAACGACTGCTAAAGATCTACAAAAGACAGCCGGGACCAACGGCTTAACGTGCTTTCCGAGGCACGGAGGTAACTCGGTATGTTAAGATGGTCACCCACCCACAGACCAACCTTGGCAAGCGTTGCTTAACCTTGAAGATCGACCCGTGCGGCTGTTATTATTTAGCCACGAGCACCTCAGAAGTAACCTTTTCACTCTTGACTTAAAGACTGCCAGGTTGTAGCTATCAGAAAACACAGATTCCGGCAGGGAATTCCACTCTTTAGTTGTAAGCACAATTAATGTGTTCCCAAAACGTTTTGTGCGTGACATTTAGGTGGCTTCTCTTTACAATAACAAAAAAAATAAAGCCATTTTTAAAAGAAACTTTAGAATATTTACAGCTTTATTCTATACAAAGGCCCCGCCAGTACAAAATGGCGCCTGGTATCATTATAAATACCTGGATCGTTGTTTATTTTCGTAGGCTCAGCTGTAATTGAGTTTCTTCGAGGAGGAGCTTCCGACTGAATTTAAAATTAACAATTCTTACCAATTGGGTAACCGCTGGGTAAATAGATGTCAGGGCGCTGGAAGAGATAAGGAACCGTTTTTATCGTTTATTTTTATCTTTTTCCTTTTAATAAATGAAGTGATAGGACAGAATTGGAGCATGAAATACGACTAAAGCTACTATAACTCGTGATTTTTATAAGATTCTAAAATAGGCACTCTCTTTGTTTTTCAAACTAATGAAACTAGGTTTTGCTCGTGGGTTCGCTCTCTTGATCATATAGATTAAAAAACATTTTATAACCCAGGTTTTCGAGGTTTCATCCATCTCCAAAAATATGCAACAAAGCGTGAATGCGTAACATGAACTCACTTTCGCATTTATACAAATAGTTTAAATTATGATGAGTGCGAACTTTTATTTCTTTTAAATACTCGTACGAGCCTTTATAATTGATTAATACTAAGAATAGATAACGACTTATAGAGTAGTACAGGAGATGAAATATGGCGACCACAGCTAAATTTATTTATTTTAATTAGTTTTAAAGAAGGCTTACACTAGTGCAGGCTTGTTATGACCTGTTCTAATAACAAGCCTCCACATATAATTTACAAGATAAAGGCAAGAGAATTATGATGATAAGCTTTTTCAACTTTGATATCCTAGCTAAATATTATAATTATCAACATACTGACATTATCTAATGAAGCTTGGCCTCAATGACACATATCAAGTCATAATCTTATTAGCTAACGTGCTACTTGAACACCTAATTACTCTCTGTAATTACTATATACATAACCAAATTGTTTAATTTCTGTATATAATGCCCCACCGTTGTATCGCACATGGAACCTTTTGGTTCCACCGGAGCACATTGTATATTATATATTATAATATACAAAGTTGAAGAGTTTGTTTGTTTGTTTGTTTACATGAACGCGCTGATCTCAGGAAGTACTGGTCCGATTTGAAAAAATATTTCAGTGTTAGATAGCCCATTTATCGAGGAAGGCTATAGGCTATATATCATCACGCTAAGACTTATAGGAGCGGAGCAGTAATGAAAATTGTGACGCAGACGAAGTTGCGCGGGTCAACTAGTCAATACATAAAAGGTTTTTTAAAGTCGAGAATGCTTTGTTTACACGAGTTTTAGTACTTGGTTTATTAGTAACTGTCTTCCTAGCCTTTTCATAATAGGGTAATTTACTGAAAAAAAAAAACTAATTATTTCTTCAGATAGATTTCCAAAAAATATTGGACATGTATTTTTTCTTTTTTCCCGTAAACAACAACAACAAACACAACAATTTTTACTAGCGACGTGACGTCACGAGCCTCTCCCGAGTTTTAATGCGTTTTATCTTTGACAATATTCATTGTTTTATAAAAACAAAAAAAAACATGTCCATTATATTTCAATACTGTAACTGACGAACTAAATAGATTTGCAAGTTATTTATGGTGGAAGCTAGCCTATTATGTCGGGGTCAGGTTTTAGTCAAAACGGATGCAGTTGAGTGCCAGTATTTAACATAGAGCTACTGCCTCTTCCCTCCACAACACATTAAATGGGTAACCTCTTGGCATGACTGGTGTTTGATTTTCTAACTTCTGACCGCCTGTAACGACATTCAAACGCCTTCAATTGACAGCCGGGACCAATAGCTTCATGTGTAGTCTGAGGCACGAGAGTAAAACTAAAGATCGTAAAACGGACGTGGGTGAATGAAAGCCAGGGCTGCTTCATCGCTTCACGCTACAGGTCCGCACGGCCCTATGTATTGATAAATCAATAAGAAAAATTATACAGAGATTTATTCACGACATCAGTACCACTACTGCTAAACACCATTTCAACACGTCAGCAACCATTACTAACTTAGCCAGTGAAAACGAAGCAGTCTTATGCAAATAAAAGTTCCTTCCATTTTCTCTAGAGCAGTAAACGCATAAAATATCGAGGTGTTATCAGCCGGGCCCAGGTGGGGGCGGTTAATTTCCCTGCCACCTGATTCCCTGTAATTAAAGATGGGATTTTGCGAAGCCAACCTATTTGTTTCTGGCCTTTGAAGAACTTCGGATATTGAAACTGCGTATTACGAGAATGGCCTGATTGAAATGGAACTTGGGGATTAAGATTGAGTAAGATGTCATTTTGTTTTGGGATTGTTGTAATTGATTAGGGTAAAGTTTAAGTCTTTAGAGGCAATATAAAGAATAGTTCATTACCGTAACGGCCAGCAAAAGAGGTATTGATGGACGAACGTGTAAATGTGGGCCGAGGCGAAGCCAAGGCACATATATGTAAGTCCATCAATGCCTAGTTGTGGCCAAGGCTGGTATTGTATTTTTCTCAAATATTGCGCGGAAATTAAAATACTATTACTTTTCAAAATCAATGACAAACAACAGTAATTTTTCCCGCGTTAAAGTGTTAGTTTTTTTTTCAATAAACAGCTTTCTCTTTGCAAGCCAGTTCGAAATTTAAATAAAACTTTTGATAAGTTATCTCCTTGGTTTGCCATGTTTCGGAGTAAAAGATTGTTCCATTTTAAATTAAACGACAGATATGATAATTTATTTGGCCGCTTAACCACGAAAGATATGGATTTTCATTCAATATTTGTCGGCCGCTGCTCGTATGTATTTGGCCAGTTCAGCAATTTCGATTTATCTTAAAGTAGGTCAAAATCACGTCAAAATAATTCTCAAATTTCAAAGCATGTTTGAAAAAAATAAATTATGCATATCTACCACAAGACGCATCATTAAAAAGCCTCCCGCAGGGGATGAGCTGGTGAAGGTCGCTGAAATCCGTAGGATGCCATACTCACAGCACCTGTCGATGTGACGACACGGAGGAGGCCTATGTCAAGCAGTCGAACCTTTTAGCTAAAATTATGAATATGATGATGAAGTTACCTTGTTTCTTTCGAGGGCATGTGTCAAAAGGACACAAGGTAATGTTAGGTAATATGATGAAAAAGTGCAAGATCATTCCTCCCTCCGTGAATATGTAAATGTTCTAAACTATTTGTAGTTAGATACACCGGCAATTAATCAGTATGCAGTAGTTCGATTCATTACCGTCATCAATTCAGCTGAGACGTTTACTACTCCTATGACCAGGGGGACTAAAAAGGCCACATTAGGAGAATCAATTAATTAGATCATAATATTAATCACGCAAAAATCTGTCGAATTTCATTTTCATCTTTATCGCTAACGAATTAGGTTCAAAGTTGATTGGGAAAATTTGACAGTGACGGGTTTTTTTTACTATTTATAGGCACTATCTCACCTGGTGGTAAGCGATGATGCGATCGAAGATGGAGCACGCTTGCCTAAAAGTAACCTATTCACTCTTGACTTAAAGACTGCCAGGTTGTAGCTATCAAGAAGCACAGACTCCGGCGGGGAATTCCACTTCTTAGCTGTACTACGCACTATGAATGTGTTCCCGAAACGTTTTGTGCGTGTGGGTGGGATGTCCACCATGCACCGGTGGCGCATCGGCGTTCGTCTTGTAGTCCGATGATGGAACGGGCTTGGAGGAATTAAATTATGCAATTCCGTAGCACATTCTCCAAAATGCAACCGGTAGAAAACCGACAGGCTAGCAACTCGTCGTCGATGCTCAAGACTTGGGAGCTTTGTCGCGACGAAGATGGGTCCTGTGATTTGCTTTCTGTTTCTGCTAAAATGGCCTTTATAAACCCGCAGGAGTGAGCCTACGTGAGCCAGTTTAGCCGATTTTGTTAGTAGATATGAACCTTGGTGACCACCAGTGACTCATCACTACTTTTATATCTAATTGGAAACTGCAAAGTTGTAGGTGGTCAATATATTTCTTATTATCTGTGTCAATGGTAGTGCTGGTGAGTTTATTACTTTTGCTCGGTAGGTGGTCACACCCGCAGTGCTGACCATGGCCTTGTTCCGGTCGTAGTTTTTTTATTCTTCATTGTTGTTGACAGCACTTTGCTCGCGACTTCCTCTGCTTTCTGAAAAAAAAAATATGGCCTATATTATTCAGTGATAATAAACCTTTCTTTTGGTGAATTAATTTAAAAATTCGGTTCGGTCTTTTTAGAGCCTATCCAAAACAAACAAACATACGAATCATTTTCTTAATGATACTAGTTGACCCGTACAACTTCGTCTACGTCACAATTTTCATTACTGCTCCGCTCCTATTGGTCTTAGCGTGATAATATATAGCCTATAACCTTCCTCGATAAATGGGCTATCTAAAACTGAAAGAATTTTTCAAATCGGACCAGTAATTCCTGAGATTAGCGCGTTCAAGCAAACAAAAAAACTCTTCAACTTTATATTAGTATAGATATTAGTCTATAGATGGGGCAATGCGGCCGCTATTGCCAATTGCAATAGCCTGTTTTCATGCAAAAATTGGTTGCTCCTGAGATTAGCGCGTCCAAGTAAACAAACAAACAAACTCTTCAGCTTTATATATTATTATAGATTAGTGTAAGATAAACTGATGACCTGGTGAGGGTCGCGGGTAGCAGATGGATGCGAGATGGACAAGAATGGTTGTTGTGCCAATATTTGAGGGGGCCTTTGTCCAGCACTGGACGTCTCTCGGCTGATATGATGAAGAAGATGATGTAAGATAGGCCCGCGTTTGATCTCACATGGTGGAAAGCGATGAGGTGGTTGACGATTGAGCAAACTTGCCTAGAAGTAATATATTCACTCTTTACTAAAAGTCTCAAAGATATTGAAGCAATCAAGAACACATACTACGACAGGGAATTCCGTCCTTAGCTGTACACATAATAAGGAGGTAATTACCCCAAAACGTCTTGTTAGTAGGTGCAAATTGTGAAAAAAAAAACAGAAACGCGGTTAATATTTAAATTAATACAAAGATAAATATATTTATTATCTATAAACACAATAAAATACTATAATATATACTCATATTAATAAACTATGAACATAAATGTGGATGGATGGAGAGGGAGAGGAAGGCCAAAGAAAAGATGGATGGATTGAGTGAGGAGCGATATGAAAGAAAAGGGAGTTAGTGATAGAGTGACGACTGATAGAACAGAATGGTAGAATAAAACGTGTTGCGCCGAACCCAAGTAACATGGGATAAGGGCAGGAAGATGATGATGCGACACTACTAAATAAATACTATAATACATACTCATATTAATAAACTAATACACAATAAATTATAATTGAACCAGTATAATATAATAATATTCCACACAACTATCACACAACGCCATCTAGTCCCAAGCTAAGCAGAGCTTGTGTTATGGGTACTAGACAACTGATAAACATACTTATATATTTCTAAATACATACATATTATAGATAAACTACACCCAGACACAGAACAAATGATCATGCTCATCACACAAACATTTGTCCTGGGTGGGAATCGAACCCACAACCTCTGGCATAGCAGTCAGGGTCACTAACCACTAGACCAACAGGCCAGTCAAAGTCCAGTGATGCAAGCAATCTATTTGCTTATTCAGTTTGTTTTAGTCTGTATTCCAAACACAACTGAAGTCTTTAACCGATATAGGACACCAAAACTTCAACTCTAACCAATCCAATTAGTAAAATCATTGACGACGCGATAATTGTTCGAGTTGGCAGCTATCCAGCCATCGTGTCGGACAAGATTCGATTCCTCGACAGCGTCCATTGTGTGCGAGATATACGGGCGAACGTTTGACTCCACATGGCTTGGATTACTGCTATTGTTGTTAAATTAGGTGGCGTTGTGTTAAGTGGTTATTACTGTGATTTACAAGTTGTGACTTCCTCGAACCACTCTGAATTGTAATTATTGCTGAATAGATATACTGTGGTATTTTCTCCCAGCTTCAAAAATTCTAGAGTAGTCTTGAAAAACCGGGTAATTGCCAGTCGGTGCTCACACGTAGGGTTCCATACCATAAACCGAACAAAATACGTTTCTTGTATGGGGGCCCTTTTATTTTTAATTTCATTTAATTTTTATTATACAATATTATTAGAACTAGCGGCAACAGAAATACACACTCTCTAAAAATTTCAAATGTTACGGCTAATGAGATATAGCCCACTGACTGACAGACGGACAGATGGACAGACGGACTTCGGATGCTTAGTAATAGGGTTCCGTTTGTTACCCTTTGGGTAAAGAACCCTAAAAACCAGCGTTTCGAAGCCATTTCCTTCCAACAGCTGAACTTCTTCGCTTCGCTCTTGACAGAGTGGTCGTGGTCACTATGTGCCCCAGCATTATGCTGAGCGATGGCCGTTTTGCGCGAATATGACGCATATCTTCCCAATTTTTTTATAATTAAGTATTAGTTAATTTCTATTTTATTTTTTTGGTATGCGTCATGCTTGGCGCAAATAAACGCTTTTTCTTTCTTCTTTCTTTCTATGAGTTCTGTTCCATTGTTGTTGTTTTTGTAACTCTTTTTACGATCGAGTTGCCTGGCACAGTCATTAACCACGGATTTAATTGGTTTGGTCCACCTCCCGTACAGTCTACTTACCTTCTAGTCTACCTTGCACCACCAAGCTCTATGGAGTCGTTATTCCGTCTCAAAACATGGCCAAAAAATGACAATATTCGATACTGTTTTAAAGCTGATAGATGATGTTTAATGTCGAGTTCTTTGTTCCATTAGTTTTTTTTTTGTAGAAATTGAAGAGGATACATTTTATAACAACGTGTTTCAAATCATACTTAATCCTTTTGCATAACGCTTCGATGCTGGTGATTGATGCGAATTATTGATGGCTTTTCATATAAAGTCCATTAACAGAACTAACCTGAATTACAAAATCAAACCTGCAGAAAGAAGTATTCACCGCTTTAAGCGCTCGCAAGCGATTCAAACTAAACTGTAAACCACACCGTTTTCGCCGAAATTTCAACCCTTACAAAAGCAGAAAACAAAATAAATACGAAACAGAATTCACAAGTTATATCTCGGCAAGTTAACTTAGACTTCTTTAAAGCTCCTGTAATGTTGGCAGATTTCCAGGAATGCATACTCGTGCTAGCTAGTTCGTTCTTCAGACCAGTTGCAGTTCTGGGTTTATCGTCTTTGAGAAAAAGTGGTTATTTAAAATAGTATTGGAAATGTCAAGAACTGAAAACTGTTGGGGAATTTCGTTTTGAAGAACGTTGTAAACGATTGGACTGTTTCTGTGTGTGAGTTAACATTCCTTTGTGAGGTTTAATAAGTTCTTTATGTATTGGCATTGGCAATGAAAACTGTTTGGTGGGTTTGTATGATCTTCTGAACTAAATAAAGCACATACATTAACACATAAACTACGTATCAAATTAAATTTATTGTTTTGTTCTTGATGAAAATAGGCTTTAAACGGTTGTTGATAATGTTACGAGCGAACGGAAATCGACTGTTTTCCTTACATTTCTCTGGAATATTTTTAGGTACTTGCTACAAACGCAAACTAAAAAAACACTTGCATAGAGTATACAGAGTTTTTAAATGGGTTTTAGGCCCAATAACACCGTCGGAAAGCTGACTAAAATTACAACGCTGGGGATGGGCCACTCAAATACTAAAGGCGACGACATACGCTAGCGACCTTGAAGGAACAAAATACGGTCCTAAACATTCAGTAGTTTTTTGTACCTACCTTATTATTCCAAGACTTAAATAGCCGTATATCAAAATGTAGAAAATTTAATTGTCTTTGAGATAGTGCAAAATTTCATTAAAATACGCCCGGCGTTTTTGGTCTGATTGTCGTTTTTAATAAGTCTGTGTTAGACATGACTTTACAAATTAATTATACTATGTTGAACGAATAAAACTCTACATTTTTATATATTAAATTATTAAAAAAATAGTCTAATGTAAGTTATATTTTTTCCAAAAAATTACGACTAGCCGTTAAGACGTGATTCTCATTTTAAAATCAGCTACTTTCAGGTATCTCCGCCAGAATGTATGGTAAACGTATGTACGCTCGCTGGTGTGTCTTACATCCTGCACAATTGGAGATTTTAAAATAAAACTTACTTACTGGTTGTACATAATTTCAATCTCCGAAGGTCTGAATTTCTCTTCATTTTCCGCCTACCATGTTGAATAAATGGACTATGTTTAACGAAAAAACAGCTAAAAAATAACGTATCACTTAAAACACGGCAATAAACCAAGTCCACATAAAACTGAACACACCTTCCTCCAAATAATTTATTATTCATATACATTCAGCCTGAAATTTCAAAATAAGACTAGCTGAAACTTGTTCTAGGTCACTATAAAAGTTTAAGGTTTCCTTCGGCTGTGCGCTGAAATTTTCAGGAGTTTCAGTTGGCTGGGAGCCAGGTGGAGCGAGTTCACACATCGGGTTTTTGTCCGACATTCTGAAGACATGTTTATGAATTCAGGGCGTTTTTATTTTGGGTTCCGTATCCAAAGGGTAAACATCGGAACCCTATTACTAAGCCTCCGCTGTCCGTTCGTCCGTCCGTCTGTCTGTCAGCGGGCTGTATATCAAGAACCGTAGATAGACAGTTCAAATGTTCACAGAGTGTGAATTTTGCCGCTATAACAACAAATAATAAAAAAAATAAACAGGCTCCCATAAAAGCAAGTTGTGTTCAGTTAATTGTACGGAACACTTCGTGTGCAAGTTGACTCGCACTTGGAATCTTTTTTTCAAGTGTACTGACCGAGGCAGATTGTATCTATGGGGCTTTAATGACGGGTGTAAGGAAAGGCCAGTGGTGAATGGGAGCGTCCTTCAAAGGAAAGTGGGTCAATGACTTTGTTTTCTGTAAATTCTTTCAGTATTTTCGTATACATTTAAATGAGTTATGGCGTTGGTTCTAGTTCATTCAATGTTATAAATGTACCTACTTATGTAGCATTTGAAGTAGATGAGCAGAGTACTTAGGTAATACTTAATTGAGGAGCTCGTGGCTAAATAATAACAGCCGCACGGGTCGATCTTTAAGGTTAAGCAACGCTTGCCAAGGTTGGTCTGTGGATGGGTGACCATCTTAACATAACGAGTTTTCTCCGTGCCTCGGAAAGCACGTTAAGCCGTTGGTCCAGGCTGTCATTTGTAGATCTTTGGCAGTCGTTACGGGTTGTCAGAAGCCAGTAAATCTGACTCCAGTCTTACCAAGAAGTACCGTGTTACCCAATTAATAAGTTGTGGAGGTCTGGTAGGCAGCCGCTCAGCGTAAAACACTGGTATTCAGCTGAATCTGGTTTGACTGGAAACCGACCTCAATATAGTTGGGAAAAGGCTAGGCAGATGATGATAATGATGAGCAGAGTACTTAATGATTAAAGAAATCAGCGGGCAAGGAGCAGCGCAGCGGCGGTGGCGCGGGTTGTTACATTATACATCTCCGTATTTGAACTGGCCGCTGCTGCTGCTGTAGCGCTGGTCGCCTCAAATGCAGAGATGTATGATGTAACTTCCCGCGCCGCCGCCTTCGTGTCCGCAGCCTAACAGACAGTCCTCTTTGCAAAGCATGCATGGAGGAAGAGGAAACGCTATCGCACGTGCTTCTTGAGTGCACAGGCGTCGCTGAAATACAGAGGCAAATAATAGAGACACCGAATTCGCTCACAGAAGCCCTGAACACAGAGGACTAAGTACGAAAACCAAACCCAATAGATAGAAGCTTCTGTTATTCTAAATTTGTTTTCGTTGCCCAAATTTAAGATATTTATGAACATGGATTTTCAAATATTTTGTCAGTTGATCATAGATTTTATAGAGTTAAAATATTTTACATAAATGCACAAAATAAAACTAGACTACGATAAACCTAAAATGGCGCAGTATAAATGAAACATTTTCATAGTCAAACCCAAAATAAAATAGTTGAAAATCACCCCGCTGTAGCAACTTATTCAAATACCAATATTCTCTACCAAATTAAATTACAAAATCGTTTTCGAATTCATTTCAATTAAAACCTCGAACTCCTCGTCAAAGTTCGACGGTTCGAAACAGTTCAAAATGCGTATCGTACAAATGTCCCGTTTGAATTATAGATGGCGATAAAATGTATCTTACAAATAGCAACGAAGTTTCTTACTGAGCCCCTCTGCATACGTTAGTAGTGCGGTATTATGGTGGCACTCGATAGGATGCGGTCCTTTTCGGCGAGATTTTTTGGGTCTTTCTGAATCTGGTGGTCTATCTTACCTCTATCCATTATAGTGATGAATCGATTGTTGTGGTGACGCTTGACGAAGGCCTACCTATGACGAAAAGATGACGCTTCTCGCATGAAATAGTGACGTTTAGTTGTAAACTCTGCAGAGTTTTTTTTAAGGTGGTTTGAGTGACTCCTTCATTCCTTTCTTTTTTATTAATTTGTGATTAACTGTAACACCTAATCTCACCTGATGGAAAGAAATGGATGAGTTCTACAATGGAATGAGCGAGTTCAGAAGATGTTTGTTCACTCTAGCTTGGTTTGCTGATTTTCTCCGTAACGATTTTAAACCCCATTATTCAACATATGGAAAGTTGGTGACAGAATGTATAAAATATGTATTAAACATTGCTAACACTTTTTAACCGATTTAAAAAAAAGAGGAGGTTCTCAATTCGGTTTACTTTTTTTTAAGTTTGTTACCTCATAACTCCGTCATTTATGGACCGATTTACAAAAAACTTATTTTATGTGAAAGGATATACTTTCTGATTGGTCCCATAGAAATTTCATCAAAATCGGTTTAGCAGCTTGGCTTATTAAACAAAATAGCTGGAAATCGATTACTTAGATGACGTATTTTGTTTGTCATCTAAGTAAATGAAATTGCGTATTTTGCTTTCCTGTGTGGTGTTGCTAGGTATGAGGACCACTAAAAAGAAAATAATAAAAAAAGTTTTATAACAGCTGTACTCACGCCAGTATCCTTTATCTAGCACATTACCAAAGATCTCGCCTTAAATCCTCACACAACATTTTGACATACCAAACAGCACCCTCCTCTAAAATGTCACAGCCATTTCGAACGACATTATGTCGAGTATTCACAAAATAACGATCGACAAAGCGAAACCTTTGTGCGGCAGGTGTATTGAAACCGAACTCGAATGACATTATCCTGTGATTCCCCCCCTCTGCATACGAGATGCGTGTGGTTATTTCTTAATGGGTTTCTAACGTAGTATTTTGCGTTTTGGGTAACCGGTTTAGTGTCGAGCTTTGCTGTTTAGTGCTCTGTTTTAGTGGATTTTGGAGAAAGGATTTTGTTAGGGGAGGTGAATTTGTGTCACTGTTGCAGAAACTCCAATAAAAGGGGACTTAAGGTGAAATAGTATTAAGACACAGCAACGTGTCAGTTTCGCGCTTCGTTGTTGAAAATCCATTCAACCTACACGGCAATTCATTTAAATTATTTGTTCTAGAAATTGGATCTTCGTGTAAGAAATATTTACATAACTGTTTTATTTGAATACTAACTTTTGCCCGTGACGCGCATATCCCGTTTTTTCCCGTTCCCGTAAGGTTTTTGGGAAATTATCTCTCTCTTACACTCCTCAAAAATGCCATTTCAGCTTTCTACGACCAGTCGCTTCAAATGTGCGTTATCTGTCCGTCACTCATTAACGAAAGAATTTTATATATATTGATTTATGGTTGGATCAGAATCAGAAAAAGACACTCACACTGTTTCCACGCAGTCATCATCTGCCTAGCCTTTTTCCAACTATATTGGGGTCGGCTTCCAGTCAAACCGGATTCAGCTGAATACCAGCGTTTTACGTGGAGCGGCTGCCTACCAGACCTCCACAACCTATTTACTGGGTAACACGGTACTTCTTGGCAAGACTGGAGTCAGATTAACTGGCTTCTGACAATCCGTAACGACTGCCAAAGATCTACAAATGACAACCGGGACCAACGGCTTAACGTGCTTTCCGAGGCATGGAAGAAAATCGGTATATTAAGATAGTCACCCATTCACAGACCAACCTTGGAAAGCGTTGTTTAACTTTAAAGATCGACCCGGGCGGCTGTTATTATTTAGCCACGAGCTCCTCCTGTTTCCACGCAGTATTTTTATTAATTTAACCGCATATAACATGTAATTAAACAAAGCTATAAGAACTCTAAATATGCATCTCATCATTCTCATCTTGACAAATATCCGACTTTTAAAAAGGAAAGTTTAATCACCACTGAATGGCATTCACCTAATTCTCACTCGGGACGAATAATTTATCCCCAGTGTCGCATCCCTAATGGAATATTCAAGCTGCAGGGCTGCTATCATCAAAACTGCGAAGACAATGGAAAAAAATGTCCTTTTTTGTCCCGTAAAATGTTTGTGACAACTTTTTGATTAATCTCACGAAGGAACAAATGAATATATTGTTATATCTGTGGTGACGCGAATGAATTCCGTTCAGGGAAAACAAGGTGCTATGTGTTTTGTGAAAAGGAAATAATGGTCCTTTTGGCGGAGATTTTTTTATTGTATCTTAAAATATCTGTCGAGAGCGGTTACTCCTTAACGGTATTTCTCACAATCTTGCTTGTCCTCAGTCTTGGAAATTAGCTAGGTCCAAAAAGTAGGTAATTATACTTTTTCACGGTTCCTTGTGTGTTGTGTCTTCTGTTCTTGCACTGAATAAATGTTATATCTATGTATCTATAAAGGCTGATATCCCAGAGTGCCCAGACCTTACTTATTTCTTCACTGACAAAATATATGCGATAGAGTAGTGTTAGTATGTACTTTTAACATATGCATACGTCGCTTGCTGATATTCAGGTATCAGGTGCTCAAGCTATTAAATAACTTTTTTATGTCTGGGTGCTGGATGGATCTTAGGCCAGGAGTGATTTTTAACGTTTACAGAAAACTTAAAATCGCTGTCACTGTCTCTAAAGTCTAGGCTGTGGTGATCACAGCGAAATTTTTAGTTACTTGGATGACAAACCAAATACGTCACCTAAGTAAAAGTATTCCAGCTGTTTTGATTTAAAAATCAAACTGCTATACCGATTTAGATGAAATTTAAATGGGACCAATCGGACAGTATACCCTTTCACATGAAAGAAGATTGTTTTAAATCGGTTCATAAATGACGGAGTTATTATGAGGTAACTACATGAAAACAATACAACCGAATTGAAGTTCTCAAAACGGAACGCTGTGCCGATCCAAAGTAAAATAAGATGAGAATGGTGCACATATTCAATAAACGAAGAGAACTATTTTTAAAAGACAAGAAAAAACACCATCTTAATATTATTTCAAGGAGACAAAACCAGTGACATCGCAGGCATCCGAGCATCAACGAGTATATTGGAAATTCTTCAACGGCGACTCTACAGTCCATTGTGCTCACTTTGAGGAGACATTTTATAGATTTCGCAGGATTATTGAAAATATTATTGGTTTCTCCAGCTCGAGGAGCTTGAGGAGCTCGTGGCTAAAATAATAACAGCCGCACGGGTCGATCTTGAAGGTTAAGCAACGCTTGCCAAGGTTGGTCTGTGGATGGGTGACCATCTTAACATAACGAGTTTCCTCCGTGCCTTGGAAAGCATGTTAAGCCGTTGGTCCCGGCTGCCATTTCTACATCTTTGGGAGTCGTTACGGATTGTCAGAAGCCAGTAAATCTGACTCCAGTCTTGCTAAGATGTACCGTGTTACCCAGTTATTGGGTTGTGGAGGTCTGGTAGGCAGCCGCTCCACGTAAAACACTGCTATTTAGCTGAATCCGGTTTGACTGGAAGCCGACCCCAACATAGTTGGGAAAAGGCTAGGCAGATGATGATGATTGGTTTCTCCAGCAGACCAAGTTTAAAATAAATAAAAAACAGCATTACAGGGAGATAAGAATGAGATAGGTTTATCGTAATCATACCAGCTATATCGGAGATTTTATGTTTATAAAATTAAAATATACAACAATTTACGTGAACATTTTTGTAATATTTCTAGAAATTGATCTTGATTAGCCTATCAACATTTAGGTTTCCAATCTTTCTAAGCTGGCAAGAACTTCTTTACAAAATTAATTCCTGATTTCCAAATATTACAATAAAAATCTTAAGCTGTTCGCAAAAAAAAATTATTTTTCAATAATCCTGCCACTTCGATATTATCCACACTATACCATGCACACACTGGGAAATAACTCGTAGTTTTGTGTGGGGTTACGGCGAGATAAATTTGTAGTGCAGTGGGGTAAGCATTTAAGTTCCATGGAAGCATTTCAGTTACAAATTGATCTTAAATCTACCAATCGAAATTTAAGTTTCCAATATTTCTAAGCAGACTACATTTATTAGCTCGTTGATACTATTATAAAATTCGTTCCAAATCATTACTAATATTATGAATGCAAAAGTAACTTTGTCTGTCTGTCAGCCTGTCGCGCTTTCATGCCAAAAATACTGAACCGATTTAAATGAAATTTGGTATACAGATAGTCTAGAGCTTGAGAAAGGATATAGGCTACTTTTTATCCCGGGAGTACTATATGTTTCCTAGGGACCACGCGGGCAAAGCCGCTGGCAGAAGCTAGTTTTCAATAAATGTAACCGGTATTTTACAAAATTCCTAGGTTATTTGTGAAGAAACTATTTTCCCAATAATCCTGCTACTTCGATATTATCCACACTATACCAAGCAAACATTGAAACAACTCGTAGTTTTATGTGGGTTGACTGCGCGATAAGTTTGCAGTGCAGTGGGTAAGCTCTTCGGTTCCATGTTAAAATGAAAGCATCTATAATGTGGTAGTAAACTGTGTTACATAGGAAAGGTAATGTTGCTGGTTTTTATTAGTACCGATATTGCTTAAGAAATGCTTTCCAGGAGCTCGTGGCTAAATAATAACAGCCGCATTGGTCGATCTTTAAGGTTAAGCAACGCTTGCCAAGGTTGGTCTGTGGATGGGTAACCATCTTAACATACCGAGTTTCCTCCGTGCCTCGGAAAGCACGTTAAGCCGTTGGTCCCGGCTGTCATTTGTAGATCTTTGGTAGTCGTTACGTATTGTCAGAAGCCAGTAAATCTGACTCCAGTCTTGCAATGAAGTACCGTGTTACCCAATTAATGGGTTGTGGAGGTCTGGTGGGCAGCCGCTCCACGTAAAACACTGGTATTCAGCTGAATCCGGTTTGACTGGAAGCCGACCCCAATGTAGTTGAGAAAAGGCTAGGCAGATGATGATGATGATTGTTTAAGGAATGCTTTCAATATTGATAGGAGCATTATTTAAACTTAGGGATAACGAACGGTTTAGCGTACACAAAAATGATAGGAACAAAGGTGTAGAGAATTGAATGCTCTACAATTTTCATCACAAATGCAAATATCATTAAAACCATAGGAAACGAGATATTGATGAAAAACCGATTTTTGCATAAAAACAGGATATTGCAATTGGCAATAGCGGCCGCATTGCTCCATCTATAGTCTATTAGTAGGTATAGATATTAGACTATAGATGGGGCAATGTGCGGTATCTATACCTACTAATATTAAGTTGAAGAGATTGTTGGTTTGGTTGTTCGCGCTAATCTCAGGAACTACTGGTCCGTTTTGAAAAAATCTTTTTCAAATCGGACCGGGTTTTTTTTTTAATTCTTTTTTTCTATTTATCGAGGAAGACAATAGGCTATACATCAACACGCTAAGACCAATAGGAGCAGAGCAGTCAAAGTTGCGCGTTTCAACTAGTCTAAGTACAATAAAATGTGTTGGAAATCTTAATTTAATAAAACGGCAGTAAAGACTTAGTTGACAGACGACTTTGCTTGACATCAATTGTGATCCTTAAAACAACTTGCTATAAAAATACGAATTAATTTGTTCCCGATCCTACGAAGAGATTTAAAGCAAAAGGGCAATGACCGCTTTTGCCATTCTAAAACGAAAAAGCTATTATACAGTGAATAGTGAAGCACTTTTTAGGGTTCCGTACCCAAAGGGCATACAACGGAAGCCTATTACTGAGCCTCCGCTGTCCGTCCGTCCGGCCGTCCGTCAGCGGGCTGTATCTTAAGAACCTTAATAGATAGACAGTTGCAGATTATGTATTTCTATTGCCGCTATAACTAAAAATAATAAAAATCAAGGTTTATGGTACGAAACCCTTCGTGTGCGAGTTCGAGTCGCACCTGGCCAGGGTTTTAGGATTCCGTACCCAAGGGGTAACGAACGGACAGACAGCGGAGGCTTAGTAATAGGGTTCTATTACTAAGCCTCCGCTGTCTGTCCATCCGTCCGTCCGTCCATCCATCCATCTGTCAGCGGGCTGTATCTCTAAAACCGTAATAGGTAGAAAATTGAAAGATTCACAATTTGTGTATTTCTATTGCCGCTATAACAGCAAATGATGAAAATAAAGATTGATGGTACGGAACCCTTCGTGTGCGAGTTAGACTCGCAGTTGGCCGGGTTTTTCTGTTACAGTAGCCGTAGAAACTTACACAGTAACTTTTCTATTTAAAACCGCACCGTCACCAACATTTTTTTCAAACGTGGTGACCCTACTCCACCTGACGTCAGACCGTAATACTTTTATAAGAAAGTTGGTGGCCACCTTTCCTATACCAACTGAGACATAATAAAGTTTAAATAGCATTTCTGTGTTCAGCGGAATCTCTGATTTACATTACATCTTTATGATTTTGGGGGTCTTGATTATGATGAGTTAATTACGATTTAGTATGAGGGGGAAAACAGCAAAAATGAAAGTGATATTTTCATTAAATTTTAGGCCTGTTGCCAAGCCTGCACTGTCTCTCCTTCAGTCAGTCTGTTAGAGGGCTGTGTCTCTCAAATAATAATAAGAAGGTAGTTTCATACAAAAAAAAAAAAACCGGCGAAGTGCGAGTCGGACTCGCCCACCGAGGGTTCCGTACAAATTTGTAGCTACAAATTACTTTAAATAAAGACTGTTTTTAAGATTTTATTACAAATGTCTGTCAATGTTAAAGACGGTATTACTTGCCAAATTTCATAGTTCTAGGTCATTGGGTCGGTGGTAGTCTATACATTTAGATTCTCTTGAGAGTGTCGAAATATACGTTTTTTGTGGCACAAATGACCGTATCTTTTTTACGCTAAAATCTTCAGTAAATGATATTAAGTTCAACTCGATACCTGCACGCGTTCCCGAGGTTAACAATCTTGACAGACAGACGGACGGACAACAAAGTGATTCTATAAGGGTTTCGTTTTTTCCTTTGAGTTATGGAAACCTAAAAATAATAAAACTAAAGAAAATAAAGCTGCGTTTTTTTTCCAGGAATGCATGTTTTTCGCGATTTCAGTGTTGGTCCCATAGTGAAAGTGGTTCAAAATGATGAGTACAATGACCCCTTAAGAGGTATTGCGCTAATTCTGTGACATGTTGCATAACTCAAGTCCTAAGAAAACTTAGTGGTAAAACTTCAATTTCTGACTATTGATAAAAATAAATATCTGTTACGAGACTGCTACTGAATTTATGACCTGCTTCGAATTGATTATTTCAAAACACTAGCTGCTTACGCAGCTTCGTCTACGTCAGATTTTTTATTAATGCTCCTCCCGTTGGTCGTAGCGTTATTTTTTATATTGCTTAGCCTTCCTCGATAAATAGGCTACTCAACACTAAAATTTAAAGAATTTTTTAGTTCGAACCGAACAAGTAAATAACTCTTCGGCTTTAAAATATTATATAGTATAGACTATTAGCCAATAAGTTAGTAATGTATAAAATGTTCTTGAACCCTGAAAAAAGTCTTTAGTTACAACCAAACTAAAGAAACATATTCAAACTATTCACCAAATACCAACCATCGAACTACAAAATCCATCTTCATTACGCGCTATTGTTCCCAATCCGATATTACTAATCAAAAGCCCAACTTTCGGCCTGAACAGTCAAAGCTACGTTTTAGCCAATCAGCAATAACCTGCCTCCCCCTTACCCCCCAAACCCCGCGTTCGCCACAACTGATTGAAATTCCATTATTATCCATCCCTGCGGTAATAGTAAATCTTTATAACTCGGATTTTTCGTATCGGAGGCCTTTGAAACGGGGGACTCTTTGTAGTTCGAGGATTTACTTGGATTAAACGAATGACGGATAGGGAGTGTGGGAATGTCGTAATGTGTTGAATTGGTTTTTGGATGGCAGTTAATGTGTTAGTTTTGTGGTTCAGGGTTTTGTTTTATGGTTAGGGATTTGAGGGTTTTGTATGTGAATCTAATTAATTCTGATCACATTGTTGTGTGATCCTTCGAGTCGTAAAAATCTTAATTGGAACTAAATGTTTGATTCTTCGAGCTTTAAAATCTTTGCTGGGATTAAATTTGATAGATTAAGATTTATGACTGGAGATTGGAGCTCTTAAGTATATTGTTTCTAACAAAATATGGACCTAGTCTGAAATAAATGTGTTATTATTATTATAATCCGTTGGAATAAATAACGTGTCATACTAACGCCAACTTTAATACCAAAATTATATTCATTTACAAATTCTTAATTAAAAATTGTTAGTACTTAAGTGTCTATTTCATTCAAAAGGTTCCAAAATAAAAATTCAAATAAAAAAAAGATTTTCAAGGACTATAAAACAGTCCACAATTTATAATCCCGGATAGTTCACCGATTCTGATGTAATGTTTAAATAGTGGAATGCGTAAAATTTGCGGCTCGCAGTGCTGTGATGAAAGTGTTCTTCACAAAGAGAACCACACCATCGATACTTTGTAACAGGTATTACTTCGGAACAGGTATTTTTAGAGTACTCTTTATTGAAAATACCGGGTAAAATGAGCGGAAATGTTTAGGATACTTATCTTTACATGGCGTACATGTTAGAAGATATTTTAGTTTTAAGTATATGTAGTTTATTTTTTATTTTAACTTAAGGAGTTACAGCTATTGGGCGCAGTGCGTTGCGGTTTGGCGAGATAGATGTGCTTTTGTGTTTAATTTTTAATACTGGTATTTCGATTTTGTATCCATCGCTGTTGAATAACAGTAGCAGTCACTGACCAATCTACAGTCTTACTGAATCAAAATCTACGTGATCCTTGGTGTTATTTTAGTAATGAAAAATTATGCAGTTTAATTTTTCATTACAAGTTAGTTTGTAATTCAGAAATATTAATAAAAGTCTGCAATGCTTGAATGTAACAGCTATACCTGCCTACTTCAAGTAACGCGCTACGTCAAATATAGATACAAAACTTACTTCGTGTGCGAACGACCTGATATTTAAGTCTCAGATAATAAAGTTAACCCTCGTAGAAGTTCAAGTACTTAAGACCAACATTTACATTATTCAGTAAAACGGCTGGTTAAAGAAGAATAGTGCATAAGTAGACAAGGACGGTCTGGTACTCCATTGCGCGGAAATTTTAAAGGAGCGAGGCAGAGCCGTGTCCTGTACTTGAAAAAAGAATAACACGCCAGTCCCTTTCATAATTTTAGGACTATAAAAGATACTTAGTGAAATGCATGTAGAGCTTGGTCCGACAGAACGCGTTAAGCGGGCGTTATAGCGGCTTGGATGAGTAGATCTCGAAGCAAGGATATTATTTTCAACATAAATTTATAAAATGCATTAAATTACTTTTGTAAACCTTTTCTCTGTCGTAGCTTATAAATGCTATTGTCTCTGTATTTTAATGGGGCAGTTTATTATTTTCGTTAGGGATAAAAGTCATTAGAACTATAATGATCTTGTCCAAATGGGCTAGAGCCAATGGGGGCTACCGTTTGTACTCACCAGTTGGTGCCACTGTAGAGTAAGGTTCTTAATCATAGCATTAAAGTTATTATTACGCGCTTGTGAAAAAAGTCATGCTGTTTTAGAAAAATATTCACAAAAATCAAAACAAATAAGTAAATAAACTCGCGTCAATAACCAACAGTGAAGTTTGTCATTTAAAACCTCTAGTGCTTCTCGCGGCGAATTCAAACGCGATAGCCCTCATTGACTAAGGTCTTATAACCTGCTAGCCTAGTTCATTTCAAAATCTGCTTCCCGTAGTCAGTTACAACTTTTGAAAAAAAAAAAAACAGTTTCTGATATTTTTCGAGAAATATTTCTACAAGCCTTCCTGCGAATCGCTTGCAGTCGCACCACAGCCTAACATGCATAAATTTTGCGCTGAAAATACACCCGGGGAGACGTCTCAACTATTTACCTTACAGAATCTGTCCGACGAAAATAAAAATGAGGCGGAATATTTTAAATTCAAAAAGGACACCGGCAAACTTTTAACTGTTGTCGTTTTGTTGAAATATTTACAGGCATCTGGCTTCGAGAGGGAAATGGGGCTAAAAGTTTTATGAGTTATAGGATTTGACAAATGTTACTAGGTTTTTGGTCTCAATTAATCAAATGACCACAGTTCTGAAGGCCAAACTTGTCAAATGTAGGGAAATTAGAGATGTTTTTAACAGTTTCAGATTGCAATGCGCATGCGAACTCTCCTTAAAAAGACGAGAATAGTCCCTTTGATATATACGTGAAGTAGTGTACAATGTCTACCTATATAAATACCAAGAAAAAAAGGTATACCTACAGGTAGAAGATTAATACTACACGCTAATAAGCGATGTTGCGGATTTTTTTCGAAAGAGTCACTGTGGCTATGCAACGCAAAGGACATTAGGAGGAACATGGATGGGTTTTAGTCAGTAAGAGTCTGACACTCCGGTCCTCTCTGTCCAAAGCGGGAGGAGTCATTTGATGATTTCCCATCTTAAAAAAAGCGAGCACGTCTTTACTGTGTAGGGTTTTTATTTAATTTTTATTTGCGATGGGTTTACTCTTGACTCTAGTCTAGGTCAAAGATGACAGAGACAAAGTCTACGATGTAGGGAGCTAGTAACTTGAGCATTTACACAAGATTAGGCCTCAAGTCTACTATTACAATAGTGTCAGAATGGTCTATCATTGATTTCATAATTGTTGATTTTGACAAGTTTCGTAATCTACTAGGTAATATAAAAGTGTCATTATGACTTTCCAATGGTCAACCACTGACACTACATTGAAAGAAATAACATAGAATGGTAATCTCGTACATAATGAAAAATGAATAAATAATATGTAAAAATATATACAAAAGAAATCTGACATAACTTAATGTTCAAATTTAGTAGTAGGTTTTCGAAAATCATGTCTATTAACGGGTTTTATAATAATGGCAATACGAAAATGTCTTTCTACCACGATTCTATTACAAGACCATTGACCGACCATTATGAATTAGAAGATTACGAACTTTTAGAAAAAATACAATGGGATCGTGTTGGAATGACGAATTTATAATAAAATAGCAGACTTGGGACCCTGGCTCCTGCACTAGTCTTTGATATTATGTGAACCATCTAAAATAATGAGCGCGTCTTGTGACTTCAGAGCCGCATGTATTTTTCGGTTTCTTAATTTTTTTGCAGTCTATGTATTTGATTCGTAGAAGTCACAAACACCGTGTACTTACAAGCACAAATATTTTTTGTTTGATCTTGACTAAATACTTCTTCAAAACAGGCTTCTTTTGGGTACGTTCACTCTATTGTCGACTCGGCTCTGTCACCTCTGAACTAGACTAGAGTCAAGAGCAAACACATTTCAAGGAGAAAAATATATTTTTTCCAAAAATATCATCATCATCATCTGCCTAGCCTTTTCCCAACTATATTGGGGTCGGCTTCCAGTCAAACCGGATTCAGCGGAATACCAGTGTTTTACGTGGAGCGGCTGCCTACCAGACCTCCACAACCCATTAACTGGGTAACACGGTACTTCTTGGCAAGACTGGAGTCAGATTTACTGGCTTCTGACAATCCGTAACGACTGCCAAAGATCTACTAATGACAGCCAGGACCAACGGCTTAACGTGCTTTCCGAGGCACGGAGGAAACTCGGTATATTAAGATGGTCACCCATCCACAGACCAACCTTGGCAAGCGTTGCTTAACCTTAAAGATCGACCCGTGCGGTTGTTATTACTTAGCCACGAGCTCCTCCTTCCAAAAATATCACAAACTAGCACTTCGCCCGCGACTTCGTTCGCGCAGGTTTTGTTGGTACTCCACGAACTTTATCTCCCATCTAACCTCATATTATAGGGTACATGTAAATTACTTATTAATAAACGTAGGGCAGTTCGTTCACTCGCAACATTTTTTTTGGTTGGTTAGAGTATTTTTAAAATCGTCGTAACTTTTAAACAGAAATTCCGATTTGGATAATTGAAAATGTAATTTACATGCACATAACCATAAATTAATTATTAACCAATTTAAATAGATAAGGATTAACTTCATGTTACTAAAATCACTACTATTCCATTTCACACGGGTTTTGATTGAACAATTTGAACAAAAAGCGGTCATTGTGACTTAACCATAATAGTTAGATACATACCCTTGCAGATTTTTTGTAGATATTTATGTCTTCTATAAAACTGTAGTACATCACTTTGCTCTACTGTCAATAATTTCCACAGCGTACGCGATATAAGGCTCGTTTTTGGTATTTTTTTCACACCTTGGGTTACATTATCGAAGTTTTCATACAGACTCCTAACTTTTTGAAAATATTCTATAGCCCATGTTCATCAGGGATAATGTAGGATTCTAATGTTGAAAGAATTTTTTAAATCGGTGCAGTAGTTTTGGAGCCTATTCAATTCAAACAAACAAACGTACAAACAAACAAATCTTTCCTCTTTATAATATTAGTGTAGAATTGTAGATATCAAATACGTTACATAAAAGAATGAAGACAAATATCTCATCATTAGTCCATCTCTCACAATGCCAACGTACTTTTTCCATCACCTTCGTACGATCGCGAATAAAATTGATAACGTTACTTTTTTCCAATAAACTCTTTCGTTATTCAGCATCAATCAATTAATATCGCTGGGAAAAACCGTATCTCTCACAAATTGAGATATAAAAAATGAAATACCTACGTATTTTTTTTTTTTTCATGAAAATGTGTACCTATCAATATTTATTTGTGTGTACTGCTCTTTTATTGGTCCGATACATTGCTGGGGTATTTCTTAAGTTTGGCTTATTTTTACGTTATTGTTGTGACGTTGTTAGCGTTGAGTTGAAAATACTAGGAAAATACTGACGGGTGGGCGTTTTGGTGGACTGTCTTTAGGTAAATGTTGACGTTTAATGAAGTGCTCATTGCCAGCCTGGGGGGTTGCTCTCTAAGCCCAAAGTCCGTAGGCTTAGTCGCGGGCGTATTATACGAGTACTTCGTATCTCCTACAGACAAATGTCTTGAACCCGAATTAAGAATGAAAGACAACACGATTTCACAGTAAAATAGTGTTGTCATTCATTATTAGTGGCTAGGTGATACAGAGTAGAGATACAGAGGAGCTCGTGGCTAGATAATAACAGCCGCACGGATCTTCAAGGTTAAGCAACGCTTGCCAAGGTTGATCTGTGGATAGGTGACCATCTTAACATACCGAGTTTCCTCCGTGCCTCGGAAAGCACGTTAAGCCGTTGGTCCCGGCTGTCATTTGTAGATCTTTGGCAGTCGTTACGGATAGTCAGAAGCCAGTTAATCTGACTCCAGTCTTGCCATGATGTACCATGTTTCCCATCAGTTACTGGGTTGTGGAGGTCTGGTAGGCAGCCGCTCCGCGTAAAATACTGGTATTCAGCTAAATCCGGTTTGACTGGAAGTCGACCCCAATATAGTTGGGAAAAGGCTAGGCAGATGATGATGAGGTGATACGGAGTAGAATACGCTTGCAACTAAGCCCGAAACTACGGACTTCGGGCTTAGAAAGTAACCCCCCCCCCTGATTTGAATAAACGCCTTTGATTTTGCCCTTGTAGATTCAGAAAAAACTTCACAAAATAAAAACATAAAACACCGATCTTCCCTTTTAAGTTTCACTAGGCAGGTAAAACGCTATATCTAATCCACCTAATAAAACCTTGTGTTCACAGAAAAAAGTAGGGTGGCTTTTCGATAGCCGGGGGACACATGCGTAATCTGAATATCAGGGAACCCCAAAATACCGAAATAAAAGCCTAACTACTGTCGAATTTCACGCGTAGTATGCGAGCTTTCGGCTTAAAGGCTACATTTACATAAATACGTTAAATCATTCTCACCGCGCTATCGTTTTCTTTCATCAAAGAATTCATTTTCTGAATATAAATTTTAGATTTTCCAGCTCATTAACTCTTATCGGCGATTTAAAAAGGTCCTTTTTACCCCCTCGGGCAGTGGAATCATCCCCTATTGTGTCTGTGCCCGAACGGGGATGAAAGTAATTTAGCATGATTTGAAATAGGAAAATACTTTTAAAAAACCGGACTGATTTAACTGCGTGAATCGGAGTGTATTCTTCCTCTTTGATTGGGCGAGAGGTAATTTTTGACAGGATTGGATGTTTCCCGCTGTTTTGAATCGATGGATGTGTCTGGATGTTTTGTAGGGTGATCATTTATTTTGTTTTGATTGATTTTTTGTGTCCAATTCGGGGGTTTATACTGTTTGATTGATTGGTATATAATCCGTTACAATTTTATGAGTTAGCTAGGTATCTGGTAGGTATGTCGCTTGAACTGTTTTGCCTTTACAGATGAAAAGTCGTACGTTTCAAAGCCAAAGAAAATCTTATAGCAAAATCTTACCATTTGTTAGGGTTCCGTTGGATACCCTTTGGGTACGGAACCCTCGGCTATTACTAAGCCTCCGCTGTCCGTCCGTCCGTCCGTCTGTCAGCGAGCTGTATCTCAGGTGCCTTAATAGGAAGACATTTGAAATTTTCACACATTGTGTACTTCTATTGCCGCTATCATAACAAACAGTAAAAAAATAAGGTTTATGGTACGGAACCTTTCGTGTGTGAGTCCAACTCGAAATTGGCCGGTTTTTAAACTCCAAACTTTGTAATCGTTTTAAATTGCCTACATTAATTTTATAACAAGGAGCTCTGCCCATCAAATATAGCCATAAACCGAAGCACCTCGCATTTAATTATACACCGACGAATGTTTTAAACTCATTTTAAAATCAAAATCCCCGTACTTAAGCCACAGAAGGTGCGCAACAGCGAATCGATCTTCAATCTTGGGCCCTCCCTAATACATCAACAATTGCAAAGTTATCCTGACACTTTGATGAAAGTAAATTCGCCTCTGTTTTCGCGGGATAGGGTTCAAGGTTTTCAGCGGTTGTGGTAAATTTAACTTTGCACAAATATACCTAAGAAAAGTGGGTCTTTGTTGGCAGGTGTATAAAAAATGGCAGGCAGTAACAGCCTAGTCAAACGTTAGTAAAATGAGATCTTGGAGAGAATGATTTTTCAACATTAAAATGTCCTTTGACAATTGAAGTCTTTTTTCTCGAATGTTCGAGATTCTTTACAATTTTCTATATCGATTCAGGGTTTTCTCGGATACTCGATAAAGATTGAGTTTTTGTCGAAAGTTGGGTGCTGGTTGAATATTACTCCAGTTTAGAACTTTTTTCAGCTTCAGGTCTGGTTTGGCTTTGGGTCTGGGGCTCCTGGGTATTGTCTGGACGGATATTACAACGTCTGTGTCTGCTTTCCTCAAAAGATTGTCTCTGACATTGACCAATCTAGTTCTCATATCATCTGATCATTAACCGGCTATTGCCTTTTAATTTTGCAAGGCCTGGCGGGTTACACTGAACGGAATGAAGTTTAAAAGAGACTTTAACCTAGAAAAATATATCAAAGGGACATACAGCACATACGGCCATAAACAAAACTTTTTTTTCGGTTTACGGTAAGGAACCCTTCGTGTGAGAGTCCGACTTGCACTTGGCCGGTTATTTAAAACTGATTTACAATATATATTCCCATTTATCGTTGGTCTAGTTCCACAAGGGCTTTAAAGAGCTTTCAGCTTGTTTGTTAATATAAAATAGGTTGATTACTTGTTTGTTCTACTACACAAACAAACCGGATTCTAAGTAGAGGCACTAATTGCGAGTAAACAAGTCTGTTTATTATTTATCTTGTTTTAAAAGAGTTTTAAAATGGAGCTTGTTTGCCAGCTTTTGCGAGTTTAAGAGGTTTAATTGGCGAAAATTATAGTTTTATGAAGTTTGCGATTCAGTACTGTGTTATGTGGTTTTTATGTTACATGGACAATTGTAAAACAAAAAATCTTTTTGACAAAAAAAATATAACCGACTTCCTTTCGGAAGTCGGTATTTTTGGTTTTTCATCTTCGTTTTTAACACCGACTTCTGAAATTAAGTTTATTTTATACTTTGTAGTTTTTTTTGGAAGTCTGTTATATTTTTTGTAATCACATAAATCGGTTGAGAAACCTCGGAGTAATCGGTGTACATACATTAAAAAAAATACCCGCCGAATTGAGAACCTCTTCCTTATTTAGAAGTCGGTTAAAAATCTAGGCAGGCCTCGTTTTCTATTGAACCTACTAGGGTAATACGGAACTAAAACATTTGACTAGGGTGTTACCATTGGAGCTGTCAGCATGGGAGACGGGGCCCGCTAGGGCCAGTGCCTGCCGGGGTGCGGAATCCGTTCGAAAGAGACGCCGCAGTCCTGGAACGCAACCCTTCCGCCTCGCCCAAGCGGAAGGAGTCATTCGATGATTTCCCATCCTTAAAAAAAAAATAGCGTGTTACCATTGATATGCAGCCCACTGTACTGGGCATAACCCATAATTTAATCAGGTAGTCTACTGTCTAGTACTAGTTTTATGTTATGTTTGCTTCGCCACTTCTTACTAAAGGTTCTTTGGAAGACCAACATACAGCATCCGTCTGGTAATATGAGTATTACTGAAAAAAAACCGTTCTGGTGCAGCAGTGCGGTACACATTGTTTTTTGTTTAAGTAACACTTTTTTATGATATTTTATGTTTGCTTGACTAATGGACTGTCATCAAATAATATAAATGTGTTTTCTTTATCCGAATGCGTTTACTAACTGTAAATAATAAATAAATAACTGTTCCACTATTTTTTCTTGAACGCGAGTTTTAGTCTTCGTCCAAGCCTATACGATAAAACCTAATAAAATATTGAAAAAAGGGAAAAAGATAATTATAAATCATCATATTTATTAGTTTATTATTTTACCAATATATGTGTATTTTATTGGTAATATATATTTCGTTTATTCATTTATTTGTATTATATATGTTATTTCTTTGTATATTTCTTTTTTCCGAAAAATATTCTATTTTATATATTATTTATTTGCTGTACACCTACCACAGTGTGTTTCTTTTTAACCCAAAGGTTGACTGGTAGAGAATGCCTTGTTGCATTAAGTCCACCTATATACCACTATTGTACATGAAGTTTAAATAAATAAATAAATAATAAAAAAAAGTCACCAAAAAGAAGCACAAAAATGACAAGGAAAAATATCTTATTAACTAGAAACTAAATAAACTTGTATCCCGCCCAAGCCATCATATTACATTGCCAACTGCATTAACAAACTAAAATACATGAAAAATAATGGCGTGTCCGTCTTTCATCGCGTGGAAGTAATATGAATTAAATGCGGAAGTGAGCCATTCAGTAGCTGCACTTACAGACGAAGTGCTGAGGAATTGTCTGTGGTCACGAATGGCCGAGATTTTTATCTTACAGTCGTATCACTAAGGTACAAGTAGTTTTTGACGTAGATGTGAAGCGTAAAAGTATCACGAGGGATGATGAACTTATTTTTGTCAATTGTCTCCTAATATCTAAATGTATTTTTATAAAAATCTAAAATGTGTTTAGTGCCAGTTAGATTACCAAGAAACGAACACGAGAACAGGTATTTTTTATGTTGCCTCAAACTGCACTCGTTGAAACAAGCCGCCACTCCTAAAACTTGTTGTTTCATCTTTTTCAATTATTATTGATTTCAAAAAGCACAAAAAATTTAGTAAACCTTTTCGGGTAGTGTCTAATGTAAAAGACTGAATAATGATATTTTTCTTACTTAGTAAATCATCCTTATGGTAATAAGTCAACCAGATAATGTAGTTCTATTTTGAAAAGGATCAGAAAAAAAAAAAACATATTTTCTATAGGTACCTAATTGTACGAGACATGCTTGCGTGCATGTAAGGTATACAATTCATGTGTCCCTATAAACGTTTTATATTCAGCCATAGAAAAATACTGCACTTACTACACCCCAAAATATTACCAAACTCGACTATAAACAGTAAAAACACTTACACACGTAAAATTCACACATATTTTCCAAACATTTATTGTCTAAAAGAACATAATGCTAAAAACCCAATGGGAAAACGTACCGATGGTGTTCACCACGGCAAATTAATTCCCTATTCCCCTCTTTCCGTATTAACCATTCATACCTTGCCAATTCCGTTATTTCTCCCAAACGACTAAGCTATTTCTATTATTTTTTTTCGCCCCTTTTTCGCAGCTCGGAGTTGCGACTATTTTCACCGACTGAATAGCCGCAATTTAGGGTGCTTTTCTGTTGGAGTTGTGAGGGTAGCTTTGCGGTGCGAGTTAGTAGCGGTGCTATGAAAATGTGTTACAGACTTACAGTTTCCATCAAAGCTGTGCGAAAAGCTTGAGAGGTGCGAGGCTGCTTAGCCAATCTATGAAACGATGTGTAACAGTTTTTACTGTTAGGCTCGCATTTGACCATAATCTAAAGCGATAATTTGGTCGAAAGAGAACGATTTGATGCGAGTCTAAAGGGTGCAAAGATGCGTAGCGTACCTTTTAGCTGCGCGCGAACGGAGTGTGGTGTGGTAGAGTAAGCGCAGCCCGTCGCTTGCAGACATTTTTCAATCAATCAATCATTTCCTTTACTGTGGATCACAGGTTCATAAGATGTTGTATTAGTTACAGGTTCTGCTACGTCCCGTCATTGAGGCATACAAAATTCATATTATTAGTTCGAAACATCGTTAAAGTACAATTATTTCATCAAATAGGGAATATGCATAAAAAACTTATTTATCATCTATACAGTTTATCTAAAAATATACAAAAATATCAAAATCAAAATTACTGGAAAAACGAGGTAGAAATAATTATTGTAAACAAGTCCCTCTCGCGAAAACGCTGTTTTCTATGGCAGCTGTACAGGCGTCATAGATGGTGACGTCAGAGTTTACATCGGACTTCTCTTTCTAATTGTAAGCTTTTTGACTTTATCGCTGATGCAGGTATTTAATAAATAATTTCATGATTGTTTACTAGTGCTAATAAGTATTTCATTTTGCAAATAAAAAGAAAAAAATCGCAAGCATATTCCCTATTGTTAGGCAATACATTTCGATTAAATTAGTATAATATAAAAGAGTATAATATCTTTGCGGGTGCAACTTTTTATGTAAAAATACCTAGCTCCGCTAGCCACCGCAACCTAGCGCCCTTTTGTACTAGAACCGCGATAAGCCGGACTAGGAAAAATGAAGTGATCGCATTAGTAACATTTTTCTAGCGCACAGCCTAGCCATACCTCGCCACATTTCTGTAAAAGCACCCTTATTCGCCCGGTCGGTGTAAGAATTTTTCCGTTTGGCATCAAGAGCATTAGGTAGAGTAGTTTTAGTTTTAAACGGTCGCGTGAATTAGGTGTGTTTATGACTGAATTTTAATTTGCTCTGTAATTGTTTTATGAAGTGTTTTATGGAAGTTCGTGGTGGAAGGGTTGAAGGAAATAGAACAGATTTTATTTTCAGTTTTTCCGACTTGGTTATGTCGGGTAATGGTTTTTCCTTACTTACATTTTCGTAATTTTTAACTAGACTAGCTATCGTCCGCGGCTCCGCTCGTGTATAAGATTAAAAAGAAACATCTTATGTGTTATTCCAGACTATAATCTACCTCTGTGCCAAATATGAAGATCCTTTAAGACGTTCTGACGTGAAAGAGTAACAAACATCCATCCTTACTTACAAACTTTTGCATCTATCTATACTCTATACTAATATCTAAAACTGAAGCGTTTGTCTGTTTGTTTGCTTGAACGCGGTAATCTCAGGAACTACTGGTCCGAATTGAAACATTCTTTCAGTGTTAGATAGCCCATTTATCGAGAAAGGCTATAGGCTATATATCATCACGCTAAGACCAATAGGAGCGGAGCAGGAGCAGACGAAGTTGCGCGGTTCAACTAGTTTATAATATTAGTACGAATGGAAGTAGGATTTCTTATAAATTCGATTTTCGTAGTGTGGCTAAATCGTAATTTAAAATATATAATATCCCTAAATTCTCGTCCTTAAAATCATTGCCTTCGGTCAAGTAAAGTATTATTGCATAGCATAGTACGTTGTTTTGTTTTTAAAATAAAGTTTTCTTTTATACTTACCTACATTGTGTGTATTCGTGTGTGCCAAATAAATTAGTTTCTTTCTTTAGTTAGTTTCTTTATTGGGTTATTCCATCTAGAATTTATGGATTTGTGTTCATGTTTGATAACAATAAGTTCGCCTTCAACGACATAGACATTAAATAAAAATAAAACTTGCAAAATGTGGTAGTACTTTAGCAACACCTCTGCCCAAGCCCTCGAGGAAATCAAGCGTGATATTATGTATAATAAAATAAATGCTAATATTCATCCTTATGTTTCTTCCCATAATTTACCCTCACACCGTGAATAAGCACTCTCATACATAAACATATAAAAACACTACTTATGTCTAGCTCCCTGCTTCACTCATCCGCGCTTATATTTTTAAGGTTCCGTACCGACCATACCCAAGCGGAACCCTATTACTAAGCCACCGCTGTCCGTCCGTCTGTCAGCAGGCTGTTTCTCAAGAACTGTTTTAGTTAGACAGTTAGACAGTTTCACAGATTGTGTAATTCTATTGCTGCTTAAACAACAAATAATAAAAATTAAGGTTTATGTACGGAACCCTTCGTGTGCGAGTCCAGCTCACATTTGGCCGGTTTTTAGGGTTTCGTACCCAAAGGGGTTACCCTTTGGGTCCGCCCGTCTGTCAGCAGGCTGTATCTCAAGAACCGTAATAGGTAGACAGTTGAAATTGTCACAGATCGTGTAATAATTCTATTGCTCTTATAACAACAAATAATAAAAATTAAGGTTTATGTTACGGCACCCTTCGTGTGCGAGTCCGTCTCGCACTTGGCCGGTTTTTATTTTACACGCGAAATATCCACAACCAATCGGCATTTCTCCCCTATGTTCTATCCCCTTATTCCATGTCATTGTTATTCTTTTATTTCCAATACGGAATTGGGATGATTTCCATATGTTTGTTTGTGTAATTGAATGGTGGTCGCACTGTATAGGGACTTGTTTTTGATGTGGATTAATGGTGGTCATAATTCAATCGTTTTTGTTTAAACTAAAACTTTATACAACGTGGAACAGAATAAGCGCAAAGGCAAAGTGCTTTGTACTCATCAAAGTCAAAGTCAAAGTCAAAAACGTTTATTTCAATTAGGCCATTAAACGGCACTTTTGAGGAGCTCGTGGCTAAATAATAACAGCCGCACGGGTCGATCTTTAAGGTTAAGCAACGCTTGCCAAGGTTGGTCTGTGGATGGATGACCATCTTAATATACCGAGTTTCCTCCGTGCCTCGGAAAGCACGTTAAGCCGTTGGTCCCGGCTGTCATTTGTAGATCTTTGGCAGTCGTTACGGATTGTCAGAAGCCAGTAAATCTGACTCCAGTCTTGCCAAGAAGTACCGTGTTACCCAGTTAATGGGTTGTGGAGGTCTGGTAGGCAGCCGCTCCACGTAAAACACTGGTATTCCGCTGAATCCGGTTTGACTGGAAGCCGACCCCAATATAGTTCGGAAAAGGCTAGGCAGATGATTAAACGGCACTTTTGAACGTCATCATTACATTTAAAATAACATAGTGTCTCTACTGTCCATTCGGAAGGGTAGATTATTATGGAGAAGAACGGACAAGAAACTCCATAATTACTCATTTCAAATCAACTTCTGTTAATATATGTGAGGACCTTAAACCTAGAGTATGCAGAGGTAGACTTATTAATTTTTTAAATAAGTACATGGTACTCACATTTCTACATAAGTACATGGTACTCACAAACTACAAATATTGGAACCATTAATGAACCATCATTATGAAAAACTTTTTCTATTGGACCAAACTGAAATTGCGAACAAATCGACTGCTCCATACATTTCTGTGGGCATAACTCGACAAAATGTACTAAACAGCTGATTTTTTGGTCCCATAGTATAAGTTGTTTATAATAATAACTCATCATCGGCCTAGCCTTTTCCCAACTATATTGGGGTCGGCTTCCAGTCAAACCGGATTCAGCTGAATACCTGTGTTTTACGTGGAGCGGCTGCCCACCAGACCTCCACAACCCATTAACTGGGTAACACGGTACTTCTTGGCAAGACTGGAGTCAGATTTACTGGCTTCTGACAATCCGTAACGACTGCCAAATATCTACAAATGACAGCCAGGACCTACGGATTAACGTGCTTTCCGAGGCACGGAGGAAACTCGGTATATTAAGATGGTCACCCATCCACAGACCAACCTTTGCAAGCGTTGCTTAACCTTAAATATCGACCCGTGCGGCTGTTATTATTTAGCCACGAGCTCCTCAATCTAATCAAATAATGATAAGTACTATGACCCCTTAAACGGTGCGTTTTTTCGGTTACACCTTGTATACGACTAGCTTAGGCCAGCGGCTTCTCGCGTTCAAGTTTTATTTTTTCAGGTTCCATCTATTCATGTAAGTACCAAAATTCTTCAAAATCGGTTTAGGGATTTAGGCTGGGAAAGCATAACAAACAGACAACAAGACAGGACACAGGCAAGCGTAACAGTTTATTTCTTTTTAAACCAAAAGTTGACTCGTAGAGAATGCCTCGTTGCATTAAGCCCGCATATGTAGGTACCACTGTTGTACATGAAGTTGAAAAAAATAAACAAACAAACACTCACTTTCACATCTATAATATTAGTTATGTTATTAATTTTATTAAAATAAATTGATTTGTGGCGCGGGAAAAGATTACTTGGAAGGATTTGGGGGAGCCTTTACCCAGCAGTGGGATAATACAGGCTAAAATTTTTTTATTGATTTCTGTGTAGCCAACATTCATATTTTGCCTGATATAAATATATTACCTGTAAGTCTTTTTCTCTTTTTCCATATTATTCATCCAAAAGTTGTCTACTGAAAATCGCTTTTAGCGAACTACCAATTGATACACAAAGTTCATTATTCTGTCATCTATGCTCATTAGGAATTTATTATTCAAATTAGTCAATAGTACAACTTATTTTGAAAATCAGAAAAACCTTTTCACCGCACTCCACATAACCGGATGAGGCTTACAAACCAAACACGAACCATCCGATTGATTCAAACAGTAAAATTTCATTAAAACGAACTTTCTCATATTTACGCATCGTTCAACAAATATAGGGGGAATGTAAATAATTCTTAATTAAAGTGAAGGATCATAATTCTATACGTGTGCCCCTGAGCCATGTCTGCGGTGTGAGCGTCTAGTTCAAAACTGAGGTACTCATAACATACTGAACAATACTTTACTATGTGCTACAGAAGATAGATGCACTCACACACGTAAAACAGTCGTTCACACAATTTTAAACGAGGAACTACGGGGTGTTCACGTGATTGCTTCACAACTTCATATTAAAAGGAATTGCCGATGTGTGCGTGCGAAATTCGTCGAATATACGAAGTTGAGACTGTATAAACGTAATCTGTGGTCGGTGTTTCCAGTTCGGAAACTGCGGTAACTACGTTTGCAATTTTGGTATGAAATACTTTTGGTATTATATGTGTTGTAGTCCGTGGGATACAGTATAACAGTACGCTTTTGTTCGGAGCTAGGAGTCGTAAGCTGGGCTATAATTTTGACTTTGTGCCCTGGCGTTTTAGCGATTTGGTTGGCTGAAATATTTTTGTTTAAGTGTATCTGAAATTTTAAATTGAATTTTTGCCTTAGTCGTGGCGGTACCACAAAAATTAACCCTTATAGGCTGATATATTTCGGGCAATAGGGAATATGCATGAAATACATATTTATCATCTATTCAATTTATCTAAAAATATACGAAAATATAATACTAACAGTGAAAATAAAATCAAAATTACTTGAAAAACGAAGGAGATATGACTATTTTAAACAAATATATCTGTCCCTCTCGCGAAAACGCTGTTTTCTGTGGCAGCTGTATAGGCGTCATGGACGATGACGTCAAAGTTTACATAGGACTTCTCTTTCTAATTGTAATCTTTGAAGCTTTATAACTCCATCGCTGATGAACGTTTTTAAAAAATAATTTCATGATTGTTTACTTAGATTATTTAGAGCTTATAAGTATTTCATTTTTTCGCTTATTTATTCCCTTATTCTTTTGTGTTTTGTGCGTCGCTTTTGGGGAACGTCTTTTCTTTCTTTCTTTTCTTTATATTCCCTATTGTTATGTGCAGCAATATATCATAGCAGCTAAAACTACTATTTAATATGTATAGTTTTTTTTAGCTTCTTACTGTGTCATACTATGTCTACATCTCTTTTTACCCTACTCTCCTTTCGCAGGTATGCTGGAAGAGATTTCTATAGAAATAAGCATCACCTTTGTACCTATTTTTCTGTTTCTTTTTTCTTATCTTCTTATTAAATGTGTGTACATAAATTGTTAAATAAATAAATAATAAACATAGTAGTTTATCAGTAGGTACCGATAGTTATTTAGGAATTACATTTTTATTGCTTTAATTATATCGGAACAAAAAATAAAATCGGCCAAATGCGAGTCGAACTCGCACACGAAGGGTTTCGTACCATAAACCTTAATTTCAGCTCTCTACCTCTCACGGTTCTTGAAATACATCCCACTGACAGACATACGGACGGACGGACAGCGGAGGCTTAGTAATAGGGTTCTGTTGGTTACCCTTCGGGTGCGGAACCCAGACACAATGTAGGTACAAATATGAGTTTTAAAACTATAATATTGTGTGCCCCACAGCTACGGTTACTAAATATAACTTCATAAGCATTTTTCTACAATACCCATTGAAATATTTATGTAGGTTGATAATGATAACATCGATAAAAACTTTGATCAAGATTCACGTGACAAAAATATAAAGTAAAACGAAGTACTTACAGTTTTGATCTCTGCAACGAATCTCTCTCAAAGCTAAGCTTATGTTAATAAATGTAAAACAACAAACCGTTAAGTAACTTTTACTTATATTGCTTTGTACCAAGGAGACGTATTTATGGCGATTTGTATGAAATAAAAGTGTTGTCTTCATGATACGAAAAACAAACTGTTATTATGGTTGCGGTTCCGTAGCAAAATAATATGTTTTGTGTGATTTACGCTAGTGAGATGAAATCCTAATATAGAAAATTCTTCCGTTTCTGTGTGTCTGTCAGTCACTCAGAAATTATCTGTTGTTATAGCGGCAATAGAAATACACAATCTGTGAAAATGTCAGCTCTCTACCTATTACGGTTCTTGAGATACAGCCCGCTGACAGGCGGATGGATGGACGGACGGACAGCGGAGGCTTAGTAATAGTAATAAATCCTATAAAATTAGCACACACACAATGTAGGTACAAATATGAGGACGAGGAAATCCTAATATATAAAATTGTTCCGTTTCTGAGTGACTGACAGACAACGCACAGCCGAAACTTCTGGTCGTAGATAGCTGAAATTTGGTATGTAGGTTCCTTGAAGATTGTAGGGGAGCACTAAGAGAGGATTTTCAGAAACCACGGGAACGCGAAAAATCAGCATAATTATGCGCGTACGAGGTCGCGGGAAAAAGTTTGTAGAATCTTAATTTTCATACATTTTTCATTAGACAGCTTGCTACTGAGATGCAACGTTGCTTGAAAATTAGTAGAGTTATTCGCATTCTGATGCTATTTTATTTGAAAGGTGATTTTCATGTGTCAATCGTCAGTCAGATGACATTTAACGTCCAAGCTTAAATATCGCATAGTATGTCGAAAAATGCGTAAAGATTAAAAAAAAAATTTTTTTTCATGTAGAATAGACAATTTACGTTACGTATGTTAGTTTAATTAAAAAGGCTTTTTAAAGACTATTTTCTAAGATCCAGCTTAAGCCCGAAATAATAAGTCCCGAAACGCTTCGTTCGCACTAGTTAGAAGAAAAACTCTAATCGCCCTACACCCCTAAAGCCTCTTAAACAAACAGAAAATAAATAAAGATCGCCAACTCACCTTCCAAATAATAAAAGGCACGAAGCCAAATAAATAACCATTCACAAAAAGAAAGTATAATCCAAATTGGCAAAGCTGTTTACGCAAGTAATCTCTTTACTGAATGATCCACGGACCCCTAACTCCCGAATGGTCCCGATAAGGATGCTCTAAAACAGACTTGTCCATTTAATCGACCCTTGCCTTTATGTTACCGATAATAGAAATCAAATTAATGTAAGGTATTAATTAATTGATGAACGGAACTGTTAATGAGTTTGGGCTTAAACGGTTCCCGATTTCAATGAAAAAGGCTTTACCCAACTGCGAAAGAAGGAGGGTTATGTTTTTCGTGTGTATGTATGCATGTATGTATATTTATTTGACACGCCCTAGAGCCTAAACGACTGGATGGAGTTTAGCTTGAGAGGTGTCGTTAGATTCGTATATACTGTGAGAGTGGCACTAGTTATGTCAAAATGAAAAATAAACAAATTGGCGGATTTTTGGCGCCAAATTTTGCCTTAAAAAAAAAAAATTGTTTTTTCGAAACCTATCGAGTGGGGTATCAAAATAAAGGACTCGAGGAAGCGATTCCAAAAAAGTAACTCCCTAAAACGTAGGAAATTAAAAATTGACTTTGTCAAGTTCAATCACTGATCGAATGCCACCAACTACATCAGACTGCTTGAAAAGCGACTTGTTTCGAACTTTTTAGTCTTTTTTAGAGGTCGCGTTTTTTGACAAAGTCAATTTTTTTCATCCGGTAAAGACAAAATCTAGGGTTCTAATTTTGCTGAATGATGTATTAATTGATTACCTACTTATTATAGTCGAGGTGACAGAAATTCATTATTATGGATCGCATTTAAATTAATGAATAGTAAAAAAAAACATTGTTTTAAACTATTCTGTTAATTTCTGTACTGTTGATCATTGAGGAGTTGCTTTGTCTGGAGTCCATCCTAGTGAATAGGTAAGGTTGGGTTAGATTAACCAAACAAACGAACGAACAAACATTACAAGTTAAACAAAACTTGTGAACAGCGCAAGTCTGTTTTTTTTACAATCATTACGAGTGAGATATCAAATACAGCAGAAAATTCTAAATTGAAAAAAAATAGTCTTCTATCATATACAAAAACCCTACTACTACTCCTCCTTACCTTGGTTCCATCATTTGGGGTCGGCTCTCCTAGTCATTCTTCGCCAAGACGTTCTGTCCTGGGTCGTCGCAGATGTGACATTTGCGCCCTTCATGTCCTTATTTACAGCAGCTATCCATGTGAGTCGGGGTCTACCTCGCTTTTTTGGGGCTGGAAACATTTCGAGTACTTGCCGCGTCACGTGTTCTGGTGGGCGACGCATTACATGACCGTGCCATCTGAGACGGCCTACCATTAGTTTTTCCTGGATGGGTTGTACTCGGAAGTTGCTTCGGATGTAGCTGTTTTGAATACGATCCAGCAACGTTACACCTCGCGACCAACGTAGCATCCTCATCTCGGCGGCATGTTTTCTATCCTCTTGTTGTTTTTTGTGTGGCCAGCATCATATACAAAGTATAACAAAGTGAACGCAATATCTCTATCATTTTGAAAAACTTTTACCATGGGATCAACACCGAAATTGGGAAAAAATTGACTGCCCTTTAAGAGTTATTGCATTATTTTATTCTGTGACAAATCTATACTAATATATAAAGCTGAAGAGTTTGTGTGTTTGTTTGTTTGTTTACTTGAACGCGCTAATCTCAGGAACTGCTGGTCCGATTTGAAAAATTATTTCAGTGTTAGATAACCCATTTATCGAGGAAGGCTATAGGCTATATATCATCACGCTACGACCAATAGGAGCGGAGCAGTAATGAACATTGTGACGCAGACGAAGTTGCGCAGGTCAACTAGTTGTATAATAAGTTTTGATTTACAGTTTTGAATATCAATTACGGTTTTCCGCAGTCAGGTTTTAGTTTTAACTTAATGTCACTTCTACTTGTTGTTTATTGATAATGGCTGTTCGATTCGTGTCGTGTATTTCCCGATCGGAAAATGTCTTAAAGATTTGTTATATTTCTGGCTCTGGGCCAGAAACTGTTGGTTCCGAGGTGACGCCCAGATGAAGTTTTTACACTTCTCTTGGCGGTAGATTTTGAAGTGTATTCTGTTTGGTTGGTAGTTATATGGGCCAAGAAAGTTGCCTTAGTTTTTTTTATGGACAGTAGCGTTTTTTCATATTTTGAAAAAGTTACTATTGAGACACAAATGAAGAATTTGTAGTTTTTTAAATTTTTAAGACTGAAAACCTGTCAGACTTGGCATTTAAGTAGGTTTTCACACGTTAACTTTAAATTAATCAATTAAAAAATAGACCCAGTTGTTTGTGATTCTGGGCTTAAAATAACGATCACGTTGGTCGAGTCTGGTATAGTATAGATTTGCGGCACAGGCTCGACAAGCCATTTCAACTGTCAGTTGCTGATGGGTGAAACATCTTCAGTGGCAATCACTTTAAAGCCGCGAACCCACCGCGGCGCGCGCTATCCACGGCCATGCGGCGCATTTTAGCGGCGTGGGTTCATATATTTGACAACGTGGTTCTACGTGTCCACTGAAGTACACGCTACACACCCACGACTACGTATAACTGTAGCGTGGCCCACCCGGCAAACGAAGAGACTACGCACGTTTTTTTTCCAAGAATATGGTTTTGACATGGTCATGGGTTAATATTCGTGTATAGCGTGCACCGCGGGCACAGCATGCATGGCGTTGACAGAGTTGAGCTACGTGGGCGCCATATTCGGGCTGCAGTGGAAACAATCTCATACATTTTCATGCAAAGCGAGGCCTCACACACGTGCGTACCCTCTCCATGCGTTGCGGTGGGTTCGCGGCTTAAGAGCTGAATTAAAGTGGACTATCCCAACTATCTTATTTCGATTCCTTTATTTTGCAATACTTTAAATTTCTCACACTTCAATACTTTCAGTGATGTAATTATGTTATTTTCCCAAGTCTCCCTGAAGCTGCGGTACAAAAAGAGCAAAGACGCAAGATCAACATTGGTTAATATTCGCTCGGCGGCAAAGTTTGCGCTCCTCATTCATTATTTCCTACAAAGAATGTTTAATGCAATACAAACATACAGTCGAACTGGGGTTACCCACTCAGGGGTAGACGTGCGTCTAAGGGGTGGATTTTTTTGCGGTTAGAACTTTTTCGTTATATACATCATAAAAATGAGTCCTAGTACCTAGATATTTTTTAAGGCGTCTGACCCAGTGTGATACCGATGCTATTCATATAAGTGGTTCTAAAAACGTCTATTACAGATTTAAATAAATTATGATAGGTCTTTGTCGCTTTGTTTGTAGCATTGCTGCATCCAATCCACCCGTCTGTTGGAACTTTTATTTAATGTCAAATACACAAAACGGAAAATAATTTAAGTAATTAAAGAGCAAAAAAGAACCTTTCAGAATAGTAAAACATTCGTCAAAGCAACATTAATTGTTTCCACATAAATCAATTGCTAGAATCGCACCACACCTTTCACGTAAATCCAACCAAATTCTTCCAATAAAAAAGTAACATTTCATCCATTGGATGGCGAACAAACACTTCTTAATCCCTGGTAGGTGGCAGCACTGTCACCACGAATGTTTGCGGAGACGACAGGAGGTGCAGGGGGGGGGTCACATCCCCTAGTCACGTGACGTTTGATTATGGCATGACAAAACACGTCACACGCCACTTTCCGAAGGGGAGGCGGGGGACGGACGTTGTGTTTTCAGGGTTCTGTGAGACGAGACCCCTTTTCACCTGTGGTTTGTGTGCCTGTCTGGTGCAGGCGGTGTTACTCTGATTATTTTGGGCTTAAATATTAATATGCAGATTTGAAGGAAACAGGGGATCGGGTGTAAGAATGGGGACTTTGGCTTGTCGGGAATAATTTTTATATATGTATACACCGAGGTTTCTGATCCGATTTATGTGATTCTTTTTAGTACGATGATACTTACCATTTGGTTCCGTAAAAAATATTTCAGTTTGGCTCAGTAGTTTTTATTTTATAAGCATAATTGCTTATTTCAATTTCTGACTAGACGATGACGATTTCCAAGTTTCACCACTTAAAAGTGAAAAAATATTTTTACAAAAAATGTAACCGACTTCCAAACAAAACATTACAAAGAATAAAATAACTTAAATCGTCTTTAAACTTTGTAGTGTTTTGTTTGGAAGTCAGTTATAAATATTTTAAGAGATTAGGGTTGAATGCGTTCAGAAACACGGACGTTTCTGTCAATCTTTTAAATCTGATGATTTAATTTTTTATTTTAACTTGTGATCACCTGGACGCAATAGCCGTTGCGACGCCACAAAAATTGAATAGGTTTATTTTAAAAAAATTGGCGGCCGCCATGTTTTTTGGTCGATGGGAGGCCATAGGATATTAAACACTGCGTTTAAAAAAAAAATGAAGTTTAAACTGCGTTATTTGGTATGGCATGTGGGATGCCATTAAGCGTCCATTTCCGTTGACTCCCAACAACCACACGTGTGCTACGACGACTGATTTTGTATTGAGGATTTGGTACTTCTCTTCAGCACGAGTAATAGGATCAATATTAAAAGCTGCTGTCTTACAAAACTAATTTAAATTTTAATTAATCCATCACAGATTGGCAGCACGTCTAGTTTTCCATTATCCATACTTATCTATCAGCAACTAAAACTAAGAGCAATATGCCTGAGGCAATGTGAATTACTTGAAATCTTAATTAATACCATTAATAATTCTAGACCGAAATCTTAGTGAAATGGCTTTTGTCTAGCCAATTTAAGTAAACTTAAGCAGTCAGATTATAATTATTACTCTCTGGATAGTCATTGAAATGTTCTGTTAACCATTTGCATAAATAAGAATATCATAAAATGAGATATCACTTTTCTTCTATATTGTTAAGTTAAAAACATTACTGAACTAGTTGACCCACGCAACTTCGTCTGCGTCACAATTTTATATATATAGCCTTCCTCGATAAATGGGCTATCTAACACTGAAATAATTTTTCAAATCGGACCAGAAGTTCCCGAGATTAGCGCGTTCAAGTAAACAAACAAACACACTCTTCAGCTTTATATATTAGTATAGATATAGATTATGAGAGTACTAGCGACCTGCGGCTTCGTCTCTGTGGCCAGTGGATCTCTGTGGATCAGAAAACCAATTCTACTCATTTTAAAGCAACGTCCACATTCGCATGTCAGTCGCAATCTGTCCAAAATGCATGCAAATTAAGGTTTTTTGTCAGACGAACGGAGCTAAAAATGTTTGAAGTCGCCCAAATATCGGAGAAACTAACCGAGTGTCATCTGAGATGGTATGGTCATGTGATGCGAAGAGACGAGGAACATGTGGACAAAAAAGTGTTGCAACTTTCTGAACACAAAAGCTGTAGAGGATGACCTCCCGCTACGTGGTGGACCAGCATGACGAAACTTTTACCAGAGGAAGAACTGCCCGACCCGAAAACCCAGAACTGATTGTCCTGGCGCCTCAAAATTAGGAGAGCCGACCCCACATGAGGCGGGAAAGAGCAAGGAAGAAGAAGAAGTGAACGGGTAAAAAATGCGAACGTTGCTTAAAAAGAGTAGAGGCAGTCAGGACAAAAAGTATTCTCCGTGTTAACCCAAGTTATATATATGTTAGCTACCTGTATTGCAATCCGATTTGTAACTTTAACCTGAAAGAGTAACAAACATCCATCCATGTATCCTTCTGAACATACGAGTAGGCCCATTCACACAGATATGTTATCCAGATAAAATAAAAAAGTGTTTATTCACAGAAATAAATTTTTAACTCCGCTCCTCCTCCTCTTCCTCTGCTGATACAATAGGATAGGAAAGATAGACTTGAGTAATTTTGCTCTTGTCTCCAAATTAAGCATGCAAGCTTCTGTGGTTGCCACCCATCAGCCGAGCAAAATTAAACACGCTTCTTTTGAGTACTCTCGTTTCATCGTTAACCACATAAATGGCTTTCCACAAGGTGAACATAAGAAAAAAAAAAACATTTCTGAAAAAAAAGGTCTAAAGTTTAAATAAAACATGTTTGCGATCAACCCCTGTTTAAATTCATACATTCATTGTTATTCCTCATTTTATTTACCACCATGATAATCCTGATCCCGTGGCCAGACAACCATGAAGACACATTACATCATCAAAAAAGATTAACGACGGAACCCGTAACGTCAAACTTCCACCCTTTATTTCGCATTTTTCGCGCGGTTTCACACACTGGACGAGTCCAGTTTTTCTTGAGCCGTGGTGGAATATAGAACCTTGTTTTAATTAACTGATTTTGATGTGACTAGATCTTCAGTTAAGTAATCGTAAGCTTGAATGATTAGGCCTAATTAGAATCCTTGATAATAAAAAGTGTTATAAATTATCTCCTTTGCATCAGTTCATCCAAAGGTTGTCTGTAATACCAATCTATTGTAGTACACAACCGCCCATTTTATACTTGTTTTTTAAAGAATGTTTGCTGTGTGTTTATTGTATGGTATGCAATAAAGTTTTTAGTAAACAAAATAAACATATAATGTTTTTCTAATAGGAAGCTCTCGGTGTAAGCCCTGAGTCTGGAGTTGAGACTGGTGTTATATGGGATAATGGGACTTATAACATGACTGGCGAAATTTTGTTTCCTAAACATTTGCTTTTCTCGTGGTAAATAATAGTACATGCTAATTATCTGGTTAAAAATAACACTTTTACAAGTAATTTTCTTCGGGAAATACTGACACGTTGTGTTTGACATCTGCTCTTGCCGTCAGCGCCTATGAAAGCTCAAGATATATTGGACAGCTGACGTGGTATGTTAATTCTACACGTACAACTGTTTGATTATATTGTTAGTCTTTATTAGAGGGGACTTGGAGATTATACAGGATTGTTAATTACCATGGTTTATTTAGTTTAGAATAATTGGGTAAAATGGTGATGGAATTTTCTCAATCTATTTATGTTCCAGTTCTTATAGCGTTTGGCTGTCAAAGCGGGCGATTAACCTGTGATCACCTGGTCGCAATAGCCGTTGCGACCAGGTCGTGTAATAGATTTATTGCAAAAAAATCGGTGGCCGCCATGTTTTTGGTCGATGGGGGGCCATAGGATATTAAACATTGCGTTTAAAAAAAAGAAGGTCAAACTGCGTCATTTGGTATAGCATGTGGGATGCCATTAAGCGTCAATTTCAGTTGACTCCCAATGGCACACACGTGTGCCGACGACAAACCACAGGTTAAACAGAAACAATCTTGGCTATACGAACCCGACCGCAGAAAACAATTTCAATGTTCCAATGCAGTCTGATGCTGGCACCAAATCGGTGATTGAACTCTAATAGTCTCCACCAACTGCATCGCAATGCTTGAAAAGTGTTTTTTTTTTTATCATTTTTTTCGTTTTCTTTGCAGCCGCATTTAATATGACCACGCACTTCTGGAACAGCCTGTATATGGCTATACCTAGATTTTATCATACTTCTTGCAACGTTTTGCATTAGCGGTTGCAAGTCATGTACGTTAGTTTATCAGTTATAATTTAGCTCGTTCTTAAATTTCCCCTACCACGTATAAAACTTGCACCACTATGACAGGAGTACTGCTACAACAAGACTTCAGAAGATGTTGCGTCAATACTAAAATGAATACCCATACTAATTTAATAATAAATGCAAAATTAACTCTGTTCGTCTTTCTAGCTGTCTGTCTGTACTTCACCTCTTTACATCTTTACGGCCGAACGGATTTGAATGAACGCAGTATTTTATAATTTGAATTTAGCACACGGGTAGTCCATGTCCTGGCATAGGACATATAGCTTTTAATCCCGGGAGTATGTTTCCGTGGCTAGATAATAACAGCCGCACGGACGATCTTCAAGGTTAAGCAACGCTTGCCAAGGTTGGTCTGTGGATGGGTGACCATCTTATCATAGTGAGTTTCCTCCGTGCCTCGGAAAGTACGTTAAGCCGTTGGTCCCGGCTGTCATTTGTAGATCTTTGGCAGTCGTTACGGATTGTCAGAAGCCAGTAAATCTGACTCCAGTCTTGCCATGAAGTACCGTGTTTCTCAGTTACTGGGTTGTGGAGGTCTGGTAGGCAGCCGCTCCGCATAAAATAATGGTATTCAGTTAAATCCGGGTTGACTGGAAGCCGACCCCAATATAGTTGGGAAAAGGCTAGGCAGATGATGAGTATGTTTCCGTGGTATAATTTGAGACTTTTTAGACAAGCGAAACCGCTGGCAGTAGCGAGTGAACATGTAGCGAAACTAATATTCCTCCAAGAAGCCATACCATAACATTTTTACGCGTAAATTGTCTAAATACAAAGTGATGTGCCGAGGTGCGCGGCGCTCGCATAATAAGCGGAATTCCCGCGACGAGCGTAAGGCTGAGCGCGTGAGCAGAATGGCAATTACGACATTAGCGACCTCTACAGGCCTAATATAGACGTCAAACGGCCCGACACATGAACTTTGAACAATCATGAGCTGTGCAGGGTCGTCTTGCGGATATTTTTGACTGCTATATCCGCATTCTTAAGGACTCGTATTTTTAAGGATCGTTGCCACCGCAAACTTTCAACCAACGACTATGGGAAAAACATTGAAATCGCAAAAAAAAATCGGGTGCCCCATACAGAAATGTATGGGGCACTCGATTTTTTGTGATTTTTGTGTGCGTTTAACTCGACAAAATGTACTGAACAGCTAGTCTATTCTGTAAGTAACCATTTCGATATCGAGCTTCACGTTCAAGTGAACTTTATTGCACACAGCATAAAGGTCTTATGTTTATACTCACCTCGGATTCCGCTGTCGAGACTCGAAAATGTTGTTACAGAATAGCATAGCAGCTGATTAAATTCGCGATTTCGGAGTTGATCCCATAGTAAAAGTTCTTCATTATGTTGAGTACAGTGACCCCTTTACAGCTACTGCGTTTTTTCTGTTAAACGTTTTATCTATATACTAATATATAAAGCTGAAGAGTTTGCTTGTTTGTTTGTTTGTTTACTTGAACGCGCTAATCTCAGGAACTACTGGTCCGATTTGAAAAATTGTTTCATTGTTAGATAGCCCATTTATCGAGGAAGGCTATAGGCTATACCATCATGAAGTTGCGCGGGTCAACTAGTACAAAGATGTGTGAGTGGTAAACCTACTCTCAACCCAAGTATATTTGATTCCATATCTGCAACACGAACACCAATTTAAATTATACCATCCACATGGCTAGTTATAATGCACCATCAATAAATAAAACCATTCAGCGATCACAAATTTGCAACTAAAAGTGGTAATTACCTCAATTACTAGCCGCGCATCGTTCTTTGAAGTGGTTCAAAATGGCAGCCAATAATTAGTGGTGGGCATTAACGTTATTTCATGACTACGATATCGGTTTTTGATAAAAGCGTATTATAACTGTTTATGTTTTCACCATCTATTATTGGTGGAATTATTGAATTTGATGTCGGGCTAAATATTTAACTATGTTGTGTTTTACTGAAAATGCAAAATGTGAAATTATTGAAAATAAAAATTTGAAATATGATGAATACAACAAAAATACTATATTGATTGATTTGTTGACAAAAAAATAAATAAAGAAAGTAATACTTTGTGATTTATTATTTTTGTCGATTCTGCTATATTTTGACGGGGTTTAACACACAGTCAATAACAATGCCATTAATTTTGACTGGTCAATGGATATTTATTGCGTTGTTTACGTTGTCTAAAGACATCCTTCAAATCCTTCGGATTTTGATAGAAAGTGTAACGCAATTGGGATGCTCATCAAAGGAGTCCCTCTAATTCCTTTATTTTTTTACGTGATAACGTCTTATAAATCGATGAACGCCGGCTGTACGCACGAAAAAGTATTCTTTCCATCTTCTGATTATCTTAACCAAAAAGGTACGTGGTGGAACAGGTCTTTATCAAGTCCGGTTCTTTGGCTTCTTGTTCTTCTGGATTTGGTCATCTTGGTAATGTCAAGTAACAACTATCATTGAATTATTTGATGACACATTTTTTTGTTCTTAAGTTGTCAAAAGAAATAGCATAGTTTTATTCAATTGGATATTTTCTTGAAAAACTCTAAGTCAAGAGAACTTTGATGCACTTTATTTTGGGGTTCCGTACCCAAAGAGTAACCAACGGAGCCCTATTACTCAGCCTCCACTGTCTGTCTTTCCGTCTGTCTGTCAGCAAGCTATATCTCAAGAACCGTAATAGGTAGACAGTTGAAATTTTCACAGATTGTGTATTTCTGTTGCCGTTATAACAACAAATACAAATTAGGGATTATGATACGGAAGCCTTCGTGGGCGAGTCCGACTCGCACTTGGCCAGTTTTTGGAACGATGTTCCTTATCGCGCGTTGCGAAAGGGGGCTAGACGGAAAAAATTAAGACCAAAACTTGTAACGCCACTTTTTGCTATAATTGTCAGCCATGCGGCGTAGGAAGTTCGTTCTATCCGGGTGACACCTCCCAAGTTGGAATGGAATGGAATGGAATAAACAAATCCGATCCTGCATGGAGTATTTAATCCCGATATGGTAGGGACTACCATTGAAATGCCAAACAGTGGGTCATTAGTTTTGCTATAGTTGTAAGCTATGCGGCGTAGGAACTTCGTTCCATCCGGGTGTTTCTTGACACCTCTCAAGTTGGAATGGAATGGAATAGAATACACATCCGATCCTGCATGGAGTATTTAATCCCGATATGGTAGGGACTGACCTTTGAAATGCCAAACAGTGGGTCATTAGTTTTGCTATAGTTGTAAGCTATGCGGCGTAGGAACTTCGTTCCATCCGGGTGTTCCTTGACACCTCTCAAGTTGGAATGGAATGGAATGGAATAGAATAGAATACACAAATCCGATCCTGCATGGTGTATTTAATCCCGATATGGTAGGGACTGACCATTGAGATGCCAAACAGTGGGTCATTAGTTTTGCTATAGTTGTAAGCCATGCGGCGTAGGAACTTCGTTCCATCCGGGTGTTCCTTGACACCTCTCAAGTTGGAATGGAATGGAATAGAATACACAAATCCGATCCTGCATGGAGTATTTAATCCCGATATGGTAGGGACTGACCATTGAGATGCCAAACAGTGGGTCATTAGTTTTGCTATAGTTGTAAGCCATGCGGCGTAGGAACTTCGTTCCATCCGGGTGTCCCTTGACACGTCTCAAGATTTTTTGTCAGACTTAGGAATCAAGCACAGGATTCCACATTACGACCACAGGACCAACAGGACAGTTACGGGTTACGCTTACGGTACGCTACATTATTTAGGCGTGCACGTGTGAGTACGGATGACTTTATTAATTGGTTAACCCCCCTCCCCCCCTTACGAATTAATGTACCTATTAGTATGCGTGACGAGTAGGTACCCAATTAATGTAAGCGTTTGTGCATAAGTTGATAATTGCATATCCCTGAAGAACATAAAAGAGAATTTTCTTTTAGCCTATCTTTTAATCAACTGTGCAATGTTATTAGTATTAAATTGCGTTCAAAGAAACTGCAATAAATAACAAGGTAACTTTTTAAGTTAAATATTTTTGAACGACGATTGTAGAATTTTTTTTACGGGTTACAGTTAGCTCAAATAAAACTATACTAATATTACTATTGCCGTATGGTATCGGCCGGTGCCGTGTGGTGCCGTAAAATAATAATACCATCCCATCACTTCCCGTGGATGTCGTAAGAGGCGACTAAGGGACTCACCAGAGAATGGGCAGCAGCGTTCTCTGTAAAACGTAACACCATACACTGCGATCGCCAACCAATTAGGGCAATCCCCCCCTTTGGGGGAATCACTACCTTTCTGTTTGATCGTTTTCACTCGATTCCTATGCTTTTTATTTATTTGTAACATAATTATAATTGTATATATTTATCTATTATGTATTTATTTATATAAATCGTACGCCTAAGACTACCTGCAGTACTTACTGTATTTCCGTTATCTTTTAAATCCATCCAAAGGTTGTCTTGAAAAGATCGCTTTTAGCGATAAGGCCACCCATTGTGTCACCCTATGTAATGTTTTCTTCATCTATCTTTTCTGTAACTTATATGATGTACATAATAAAGAGTATTCTATTCTATTCTATTCTATTCTATTCTTATGTCTAGCAGTGGAAGTCTTTCGGCTGTTATGATGATGATGAATATTACAAATCTGAAGAGTTTGTTTGATTGAACGCGCTAATCTCAGGAAATACTGGTTCGAATTGAAAAATTATTTAGCTCAAATATCGAGGAAGGCTTTAGACAATATAACATCACGCTACGACCAATAGCAGCGGGGCATTAATGAAAAATGTGACGCAGACGAAGTTGCTCGGATCAGCTAGTAATTCTATAATCATAATTAAAAAAAAAACACTATCTTTTCAATTTCAGTGATGATCTATTAGCTATTAATAAAGTTTAAAGGTCCGTAGATAGTGCCTGTCAAAATCAATCTAAAATACAAAAAAAACACAGACATCTAATCTAGGTAATGTCTTAGCGTCTAGACTATTATAACTAGGGTAATCAATCAAATTTAAAAGAAAAATCTTTCAAGATAAAAACAACATTAAAGTGACTCTCTGAACAACAGAAGAACTCAACAATATTTATGGGTATGTACAGACGGTGAATGAAAACCTTAAGTGAACGTCAAACTTTAAGATACCTGTAAACAATTTACAGGCTTATTTATAAAAATAAAAATGTGGAGCAGTCTTTGGGGACTGCCGATAGAAGTGAAAACTAAGTAACTTGTAAATCTTCTTTATATATAAATTAGTTATTAGTCTCGCCAAAACTCGAGAGGTAGGTAGGGTAGGTAGGGTAGGTAGGGTAGGTAGGGTAGGTAGGGTAGGTAGGGTAGGTAGGGTAGGTAGGGTAGGTAGGGTAGGTAGGGTAGGTAGGGTAGGTAGGGTAGGTAGGGTAGGTAGGGTAGGTAGGGTAGGTAGGGTAGGTAGGGTAGGTAGGGTAGGTAGGGTAGGTAGGGTAGGTAGGGTAGGTAGGGTAGGTAGGGTAGGTAGGGTAGGTAGGGTAGGTAGGGTAGGTAGGGTAGGTAGGGTAGGTAGGGTAGGTAGGGTAGGTAGGATAGGTAGGGTAGGTAGGGTAGGTAGGGTAGGTAGGGTAGGTAGGGTAGGTAGGGTAGGTAGGGTAGGTAGGGTAGGTAGGGTAGGTAGGGTAGGTAGGGTAGGTAGGGTAGGTAGGGTAGGTAGGGTAGGTAGGGTAGGTAGGGTAGGTAGGGTAGGTAGGGTAGGTAGGGTAGGTAGGGTAGGTAGGGTAGGTAGGGTAGGTAGGGTAGGTAGGGTAGGTAGGGTAGGTAGGGTAGGTAGGGTAGGTAGGGTAGGTAGGGTAGGTAGGGTAGGTAGGGTAGGTAGGGTAGGTAGGGTAGGTAGGGTAGGTAGGGTAGGTAGGGTAGGTAGGGTAGGTAGGGTAGGTAGGGTAGGTAGGGTAGGTAGGGTAGGTAGGGTAGGGAGGGTAGGTAGGGTAGGTATTGTAGGTAGGGTAGGTAGGGTAGGTAGGGTAGGTAGGGTAGGTAGTTAGTTGACGGGAGCGAAGCCGCGCGGGTCAGCTAGTTGTGCAATATATCTAGCTCATAGGTAGCGTGCGGTGACGAAAACGCGAGTTTTTACACCAAGGAAGCTACATGCCAAAGGAGATGTTCCAAAATGTATGGAGCCTGGGCCAAGTCCTTGTACACTATACTTAGAAATAGAAAAATACATTAAAAAAAGTTTTCAACTGTCCAATTTCTTTCAAATGCCTTTGTTTGCTGGTAAAACACAAGAAATTACAGTTGAAATTGCAACATACAACAAAAACCCGTCATGGCGATAAGCTGTCATTTTGATTGATTAATGACGTTTGACATTTATTTCTGACATATTTATTTTCCGGCAACAAGACGAAAGTGACTGAAGTGACATTGTTATGACAGCTGACAGTTATCTTTCTATGATATGTAACTAAATCGGTGCGACGCCATGTTGAAAATCGATAAAAGTAATTTATAAACATCAATTAACTACCACGACAGTAAACATTTAAATGAATTAAATGTATTTTTACCGAATTCTATGAATTTTTCTCTTTTTTATAAGGTAATGTACATAGACCTGGCCCATTTTAAAACATCTCCTTCCAGCTTTCTACGACCAGCATTTTCGGCTGTGCCTTGTCTGTCAGTTACTCGATCACGCAGTCAATAACGGAAGAATTTTGCATATATTGATTATATTAAAAATTGTTAGTCCAGACTAGGTAAAAGGAAAAACACTTATAAAAGATCTACCAGTCAAGGTAACGATTGTAATGTCACAAAGTTCAAAAATGATCAACGTTTTCGTACGTTGATTGTACATTACCAAACACTTCACAGTTCCATTTCCTTCAAACGAAAATTCATTTAAATTAAATTCAAGGCAAGCAATTTCAGGGGGAGTTCCACTACTTTTCATAATGTTTTCAAGCCGGATTTTCCATTCTTGACGTTGAGTTTTAACGCTCATGACCTCGTAAAAGTTTCCGCGCTTATCGCAGTCTGAAAAATTAGTTCAAAGACGTATACTAACGGGAAGGGGAGGGCTGTGCCTTATTTTGTGTCAAGAGTTTGTTTGACAGGGACACAAGTCTACCTAGGAAAATATCGTTTAAATATGAGTTTGTACTTGCAAACGAAGGTGTAGATAGATGTGTGATATGAGGAGCAGCTTTAGACTTTAGTATTTTTACGAATAGGTAATTCTACTGTTTGAGTAGCTGTGCAGCACGAATGTAATCGGGTATTTTAATGAACTTTGCTGTAAAGTACCGTGTTACCCAGATACTAACTGCCTTCGTGGTCGGCTGGCCCGTTGGTCGTGGGTTCGATTCCCACGGAAGGCATAATTTGTAAAGTTGTTTTTCAGTTTGGCTAGGATATTGCATACTTGAATCACCTGATTGTCTGATAAAAAGATGATTCCGTGCTTCGGAAGGCACGTATAAGCCGGTGGTCCCGGCTGCCAAATAGCGATCGTCAACTAAACCATGTCAGAGACCCTTGATAGGGTTTAGGAACTCTGACTCTAGGAGTGTGGGGTGGTTAGACCTTACAGCCCACACAATAAGAAGAAGAAAACCCAGATAATGGGTTATAGAGTCAGATAGGGAAGCAAGTTCCTATCTGACCTCTCTCCTCTCCTCGTAAAATTATGGTTTTCAGCTGAATCTGGATTGCCTGTAAGCCGACCCCAATATAGTTGGGAAAAAGATAGGTAGATGATGATTTAATGAACTTAGCTACTGCAGGCGTCATACTGTTTCGACTTGACTACATTCCTATTTAGAAATGGATTTAGTAGAAACGTTTTGTATACGAATAAACAGTGAAACTTTGCTGTTTAAGGTCTTGACCAGTCTTATTAAGAAACAGAATCCAATTAAATCAAATCGAACTTAACTACCAAATCAAATAGAGAAAATGTAGCTTTCTAATTCTTAATAAAATAGAAGTTACTCCATTTAATAGGGTATTTTACAAAAAAAATCTAATTAGTCCGTCTGATAGATTTTCAAAAAATATTGGACACGAATTTTTTCTTTTTTCACGTAAACAAATAATAAAAAGGATACAACGAGATGAAGACACGCGTGACGTCATATGGCTTGGTAAAAATGTACTAAATTTACCAAGCTAGATGACGTCACGCATGTCTTAACCTCGCTGTATGTCTTTTATTGTTTGTATACGGGTCCAATATTTTTTGAAAATCTATCAGACGGACTAATTAGATTTTTTTTTTGTAAAATACCCTATTAAGAAAAAAATAATAGTTAGCCAGAGACTAGCTACAAACTGCCTTTTACAACATAAACCCAAGCCTGACAACAATGTGTTACAGTGAAACAATTCACTTGGTCATTCCAACAAATGACCGTCATCGGTCAACCCGTGGGACAGTGATATTTAAATCCAACATGGCACTGCCAAGTGCCAAGTATAGTTGCAGATGATACTGTTACTTTGTTATCTTGTTTGCTATGTTGAATGTAAAGCTGTTCCAGATTTAGGTATTTTTATTTTTTGACTAATTGACCCATGACTACTTCGTTGGGCGGTATTCTTTGCGTTAATATAATATAATTATATAGCCTATGACACTTACAATTAATATCGTGGCTTTATATTGGTTAAAGAATTTTCAGAATCGGTTCAGTAGATCCAGAGATTACCCGTACAACCTCACAAACTGTACCTTTTTATAATATGAATAAGTATAGAAGTAATAGATGAACTGCAACGTTTCGATCCTGAACAGTAAGTCTTCTAAAACTCGTATACTTATGTTTTAAGTAGTTAAAAGATTAAAGCGAATCTTTGTTTTTCAGGAAAAATCAATGAGTAAATTAAAAAAGAAATCAGGTAATCTTTCATCATTCAAATGCCCAATGGTTTGATTTCACAAAAACATTAATATGAATGGTAGTAAAACGTTTATAGGCAGGCATAGGCCGTAAAATACTCCGGTGATTGACATAAAATACTGGTACTCAGTTACATCCGGATAGACACTGCAGATTAATTGAACTATAGTAAAATTAGGGATATAGGGAGGAGCTCGTGGCTAAATAATAACAGCCGCACGGTTCGATCTTGAAGGTTAAGCAACGCTTGCCAAGGTTGGTCTGTGGATGGGTGACCATCTTGACATACCGAGTTTCTTCCGTGCCTCGGAAAGCACGTTAAGCCGTTGGTCCCTGCTGTCATTTGTAGATCTTTGGCAGTCTTTACGGATTGTCAGAAGCCAGTAAATCTGACTCCAGTCTTGCCATGAAATACCGTGTTACCCAGTTAATGGGTTGTGGAGGTCTGGTAGGCAGCCGCTCCACGTAAAACACTGGTAATATAGTTGGGAAAAGGCTAGGCAGATGAGTAAAATTAGGGATAAAAAAAAAAAAATGAGCTAAAAACCTCTCACCCACACTTCACTTTTAACTAAAACCCACAAAGTAAAAAAAAGACCAAACGTACATACCATATAAAACCACACTGAATCTGGAGTGTGCTGCAGCGATACAGCTCACTCGGACATTGTAACAAATGACCGTAATTGGTCAGCCTGTCGCGTCGTGTTTCCTAGACCTCGCCCGTTACGTCTCCGGATTACTTTTGGAGCACACTGATCGATGTTCAAGTTGTGATTTTGTTGGATAAATCGATTGGGATTTTATATATATTGCTTTATACAGAACTGTTCGTGATTTTTCGCTTGGTTCTTGGATTTAGTTGCTATAAGATTTTTTTACGAGCTAGACGACGGGCTTCGTCTCCGAGGAAGGTCTAGGAAACGCTGGCGTGATGACTAAGTGGCGTTTATGGCTGATTGGAAAGAGAGGGCAATACACCGGGAAAAGTTGTAAGCTTGGAGGAGACCTTTTCTCAGCAGTGAAACAATGTGGGTTCATCAAATCAAAAAGTGGTTTTATCTGTTTAGGGTTTAGGTTACATTGTTATCAAAGTTGTAACTACGTATTAGGACTTAGGTTTTTCAAACTTTTCATAAAGAAAAGGTTTTTGTATCTCCTAAAGTTTTATCAAATGTTTTAGGCGAATAATACAGACATTAGGTCTATCTTGTTATCTACTTTAACCCTTTTTCGTTTGGTTTTTCGTTTTATTACCAAAAATCTTTCTGTAGTCTTTATAAGTTCAGATAGAACTTGTATCAAAGTTGTGTCTGTGATAAAACACAAGACTTTTAGTTTCTTTAATTACTTTTACATCACACACAATTTTAAGTAACACCATAACAGACGGAATCGCTCTCAAGTAATTATACGTTTAATTTTACTTGTTGCTGGCCGCAAAATTACAGAAATGCCATTAACTTTTTACGACGAACAAAATGGCGAATGCGGGAGAAAACTGGAGGAAACTTTCCTTTCAGTTTTGTTACCCGAAAATGGCCCTTATTTTATTAACGATACAGGTTGTGTGTGGTGAAAATGGGGTGTTAGTATGACTTTATGAGATTCTAGGATAGACTTTAATAGGCAGTCTGCGAGTTTCCACGCTACTCAGGTCGTAACCGGGTGTCGTAAAACTCGCTGCGTGTAGGCTTCAATTGGAGGCTCGGAACTGCTGTTGTTTGATGTCTTCTGTCTGTTATTAATGGGTTCTTTGAAGTTGTCCGAGTACCTTGCGTAGTGTCGGACACTATCTGCAGTAAAAGCGTCTGAGTAACGAACGGATATTAGGTTCTTTTAATTTTGTCGAAGTTATAGAATCAACCGTAACATTTACAATCGATGTAATTCGGATGTTTTTATAACGTGTCTTTCAGTATTTTATAGATTTTAGACATCATTATTAACAATATAAAATATAAAATTTTCAGAAATAAATGAAAGTGATGTTTATTTATTTTGCACTTACTAGACATAATATTATTAATAATACAAAACCACCCACCCATTACCCATTACACCCAACCCATTACAAATAAATTAAAAAAAAAAAAAAAAAAATAGTAATTATTATTAGATTATTTTCAGAAATAAATATAAGTGATTCCTGTCGGCAAAAAACGATGAAATATTTTTATGTCGTGACACAGTGTTAGTAATCGAACTCCTCCGCAACGGCTTGACCGATTTATATGTTTTTTTTTTATTTATATTTTGAAGGTCTGAGAATAGGTCGGAGGCTATTTTTTTGTATTATATGGCATAACAACGTTTGCTATAAAATCCTAAACCCGATGTTGTACTCTTTGTAATTTAAATATCAAAACAACTTAACAAGCCAATATTCCTCCCTCGATAAGGAGGAAATGGTAAAGGCGAAGAGTTTCCTACTTTATCTTGATCAGCTGGTAATGCTTTCATTAACGTTATACTTCCTTTTGTTTCAGGTAAGTCCAGTTCAGAGATTAAGTGCTGCAATAGAGGGCTCTTTTATGGCTTGTAAATGGTATACTACGAATAACTATTCATCGTATATACTAACTAATAGAAGAAGGTAAGGTTTGAGATAAAATACTTAAGCGAGAGACACACTGGTCGTACGTACTATTATGGCCGTTTTGGCTTATAAAAGGTATACTACGAATAACTATTCATAGTATATACTTACTAATAGAAGAAAGTAAGGTTTGAGATAAAATACTTAAGCGAGAGACACACTGGTCGTACGTACTATTATGGCCGTTTTGGCTTATAAAAGGTATACTACGAATAACTATTCATAGTATATACTAACTAATAGAAGAAGGTAAGGTTTGAGATAAAATACTTAAGCGAGAGACACACTGGTCGTACGTACTGTTATGGCCGTTATGGCTTGTAAAAGGTAAGTATAATACTTACGAATAACTATTCATAGTAACTAATAGAAGAAGGTAAGGTTTGAGATAAAATACTTAAGCGAGAAACACACTGGTCCTACGTACGCAACGTATGCAACGCATTATGATGTCTGGACTCGTGTTATTATTCGTGGGACTAGTTTGTCTCTTGCTTTACTCTGTGTTCCGTTAAATGCAACTTTACGTAAAAGAGAAATTTTTAATTTTGTGTAATGTAATTTTATGATTACTCATATCATACAAAAATGCTCAGTTGAGCATTTTTTCGATAATTTTCATCCATTATTGAGTGTGCGTGTTTAAACGTTATCACTAAAATTCCTTAATTATACGATTAATATAACGCATAGTACCTCTCTCTTTGTACTGCAGCTTACACAACGCCCAACAAAAACGCGTCATGTGACGCTCCTGTAAACTTCAGACATATTAATCGCAGTAATAAAACAATACGCGAGCTTTATAAACAATACAGATTATTCAGTGGCGGACCATCTCACCTAGAAACGATAAATCTGCTACCTAAACCACCTGAGCGTTCGACATCCCTGTGATTATGAATGAGGGGACACCCCCAGCTACCCCCCTTCAAACCGTATCGCACGCACCGCATTCCATCACGCTACTTTCAACTTTAAAACCAACGAAACTGAGCACAAAATTACACGAACACGCCTGTACTTAGCGATAACCGAATTAGCGTTCGAAAAGCAGACCCTATTCCGTGTTGCATAGCATACAAATCGCTAATTCTACTTTCCTTTGAAAGTTTCAAACTGATTGTGACCTTATTTTTGGGGTGGTAAAGTTGGTTTTGGCGTGTTGTTGTGGGGGCGGGGGGGTGTTATGAGGGTTCGTTTGCTCCCGGCGGCGGCCCGGGCCGAGCTCGTCGCCCGGGCGACCGGTTCGACCCGCGAGGGCTGCACTTGCACAAAGTGGGCGCTGGTGTGCGCCGCACCTAACTCGCGCGTTCGCGTCGATTGGCCGCGCCGAGTTTTCTAATTTCGAATGTTCGCTTCTTTCTCTATGGTCGATTTTTAAATTTGGAATTGAAAAAAGATTAGCTTGTACTGGCTGGATCTTGTGACGGTCTGGCTGAATGTAAAGGTAAAAGGAATGTTAGACTTCCTCAAAGGTTAACTGGGGAGTTTATTTTTATAAAAGAATAACTGTTTTATTCAAAGGAAATAACATTTCGATAGCGGAACCAGAAGGTTGAAAAGCCATTGGGTTCTTTCAACTAGCTACTTGGTTGACTAAAAGAAAATACTGAACTAAAATTTTACGCGAAATAAACTACTTTCATTTGCAGAACTACTTCGGTGACCGTATAATTAAGCTGGTAACTCATTTACAGAAATAACTTATCCTCGGTGTTTAAAATCTTCAAATGTTTGACATGGTCTCATTGAAGTTATGGGATATCAAAAGAATCACGTTTATGGGGCAGTCGATTTTTGAAGTGAAAACTTCTTTAGACGCGTTGAGCACTTTTTGAGTGGACAAAAATCATAGAACTCGCGTCATCGTCACCGAACGATTTCCATGAGCTCGATACAATTCACAAGTTACTTTGTTGTCATATATATCGGCAGTCCCCAAAGACTGCCTGCATGGTTATTTATTCACAATTGGTCGTATGACCCACAATGACCCCATCACATCTTCTACACTCGAACGCATATTTTCAAGACTGATACAGGAGTCAGGAGTCAGGCAAGTTACAAAATAAAGGCTATACGCTACGGTATCGAGGTTCGGTACAACTAGATGGTTACCGTGAACCACATCGTGCCAGTATATTCCCCTTCTAATCTAGTAGCTAATTAGGACGTGCCTCGTCGTGCGCTTTTGAATTTGATATATATTTGCCATATAATTCTAAGAGCACCGAGGAGCTCGTGGCTAAAGAATAACAGCCGCACAGGTCGATCTTCAAGGTTAAGCAACGTTTGCCAAGGTTGGTCTGTGGATGGGTGACCATCTTAACTTACCGAGTTTAATCCGTGCCTCGGAAAGCACGTTAAGCTGTTGGTCCCGGCTGTCATTTGTAGATCTTTGGCAGTCGTTACGGATTGACAGAAGCCAGTAAATTTGACTCCAGTCTTGCCCAAGAAATACCGTGTTACCCATTTGATGGGTTGTGGAGGTCTGGTAGGCAGCCGCTTCACGTAAAATACTGGTATTCAGCTGAATCCGGTTCGACTGGAAGCCGACCCCAATATATTTGGGAAAGGGCTAGGCAGATGAATGAATTCTAAGAGCACCGAGAACAAACTACGGTAGAACAACTGTCGTATATGAGGGGGCTGAACTCTACAACTCTATATCTAAAACAAAAACCGGGCAAGTGTGAGTCGGACTCGCACACGAAGGTTTCCGTAGGTACATTAAACCTTAATTTTTATGATTTGCTATAATAAGGCAATGGAAATACACAATCTGTGAAAATTCCAACTGTCTACCTATTACGGTTCTTGAGATACAGCCCGCTGACAGACAGACGGACGGATGGACGGACGAACGGACAGCGGAAGCTTAGTAATAGGGTTCATCGTTCATTAAAATTACATCGAACTTTTAAAAGGCTATTAAAGCACGCACCACCTGAGTAATGTATAAATCGTAAATTTTACCGTTTTTGAAACATAATTTTAGTTATTCTTCATAGAAGTGAATAGTTGTATTTTTTTTTTGAGCAAAATAAATTTCTTAAACCGTATAAGCGTGATAGCATCAAGACACTCCATACATCTAAGGCTTGCCATACATTTAAGTCTCCGTACAACACGCAGTGAGTCAGGCAATAGTAACAAAATAAAGGCGGCCATTCAATTCGGTATCGAGGGTCGGTATAACTAGATGGTTACCGTGAACCACGTCCTGCCCGCGTATTTCCCCTTCGTAAAACCTTAGAGTTTATTTTTGTAGGTAGGTAAATAAGCTTTGGGAGATACGGGTTAATGCCTATTTTGGATCGGTCGCTGTGAGGCAAGAATTTGACTATTTTAATCGTGACACAATTCATATTATTATTCAAATCTATGTTGCCAAAAGTATTTTCAGCGATGTTCATCGTGTAACAGTATAAACGGAATACCTCTTATGGGGTCGTTGTATTCAAATCTACACGATGTAGATTTGAATTTTAATAGACAGACTTCATTCAGACTTCATTTCAAGTTGTTTAGTGAATGTGCAGTTCACTAATTTCTGCCAAAATAAATAAATTAGAAAAAAAAAAGATTCATGCATCACCATATTTTGTCAGTGACAAAAAGTTAAACATTTTTCTTAAATAATTTTTCACAACAAAACTAATTAAACTTAAATATCACTTCTTTGTAAATTCTTTCCCTTAAAAAAACTTAAAACCGCACTCCTATATTTCTTTATTTAGCCAGCGCCCATAAAACTACTTATTGCATTCCCATTCTCGCATTTCCTAAGAATTATTTATTGCTTTTCTCTCTTCTTTTTCTTAGCTCTTCGCATCTACGCCACTTAATCTTTGCACCCGTTCGTAATGGGCGACTTGAAGAAAGCGACTCGGATATTGGCCGTAAACGTATGTCGATATGACCCCGGCTTCCTCCCCCCACCCCGTACTTAGAACTTGCCCGTACCGCTAGGGGAATGTACTTTGATAATAAAATAAAGTGTACTTAATAGTAGGTACGTTGCTAGGTAGTTTATTTTACTCAGCAGTTTTCGTACGTTGAAAAATAGTGAAAGAAAATTTAGCTTCGCGTGGAAATTTTGAAACGGCCATAGGCACAAAAGACTTTTTTCTCTTTGGGCACTTAGACGTTTTTTAAGAAGGCTACGTTTGTTGTTTATTACAGCGATGATAATGGCATAAAACACATAGCAATGTAAAAAAACAGCAAATACAATTCAATAAATTAATCAATTAAATACAATTTTCTTTCAAATTCCAATCAAATATAAAAATCAAATATCTTAGCAACGTGATGTGACCATGTTCCTAACACTGTTTTTTTGTTGAAAGTCCTCTACCCATAATTATAGGCATTTTATAATTATAATGCCATGCAACTTTACAAAATCAAAATGGCTGCAGGGGGCTATGCTACAATGGTTCTATGCCTTTTAACAAAAACATAAAATGGTTTTTCCAAAGCCATATGCCATTTTCATTATTTTACAATTCTCACCTGATTTTCCTCAATATTGTTCAAAAAAAAAAAATCTTAAATCCCTAACACTCGAGACAATTTGAGGTCCTCAAAAGCTTTAGTACATCGTTTGACTTTTTCTTCCTCTTTCGAATAAAAGTTTTTGTTGTTACCATTTTTTCGTCGAAAAAGTTTTTAATTTGTCCAAGTGCCGTCAAGATTTCTCTTTTAAACAAACGGGAATCTTTCGTTTCCTTTTGTACGAGTCAAATTCCAAATGAGTTTTCTCCTCACTTTGGCTTTTATAAAATAATGCATTAGCCCCAGATGTTATTTGGGTAAAATGTTTTATTTTTGCGTCTGTTATTTCTTTTTGAGTTGAAGTACCTAGCCGTGTCTTTTTCATTACAATTACGGGTCGTTTTAAAATAGAATTCAAAATTTTACCACGTTATAGAGATTAGTAGCTGGATAAGAGTTGCCGGAATTCGAGTTGAATGTAATGTGTGTGTGTGTGTTTGTGTGTGTTATTGTAATGTAATGTGTGTGTATGTGTGTGTGTGTGTGTGTGTGTGCTGTTGTATATGTTGTGTGTTGTAATGTGTGGTTAATTGTAATTATTATGATTGTAATTTATCTGAAATAAATAAATTGAATTGAATTGAATGACGTGCACTAGGAGAGGCTTATGTCCAGCAGTGAATTTCTAAAAGCTGATGATGATATAAGAGATTACTGGAATAATGTTGGTGTACAATAAAGTATATTATTAGACTAGCTTCTGCCAGCGGCTTCACCCGCGTGATCCCTGGGAAACATACTCCCGGAATAAAAAGTAGCCTATATGCTATTCCAGACTATAATCTATCTCTGTTCCGAATTTCATCGAGATCCGTTCAGCCGTTCTGGCGTGATTAAGTAACAATCATCCATCCAAACTTTCGCATTTGTAATATTTGTTATATGTATGTATGTTTCATTGCCTCGTCGTTGGTCTAGTGGCCCCAAGCTACTGCTAAGCATGAAACCCTGGGTTCGATTCCCGGGTTGGGCAAAGTGTTACTGGGATTATGGTAATAGGCTTACCCTCTTTTACATGGGACTTAATTGTTATTGGCAAAAAAAAAAACGACTTCCCTATACATATCTGTGCGCATAACTTGACAAATTGTACTAAACAGCTGATTTTTTTTTCGAGATTTTGGGGATGGTTCCATAGTTAAAGCTGGTCATAATGATAAGTACAATGGCCCCTTTTACTGTATAGCGCTTGTACTATAACACGTTGTATTACATGAATTAAACGACTTCGAAACTTCTACAAATAGACATGGTACTGTCTTCATAAAATGTAATATTATTACCTATAAAGTCACCTCATTTGCACCAGACATGATTTACGATCCCATTCAACTTACTAACGAACCCATTTGAATCGGTACTAAGTTGCGTACTAATGTTCCTATTGGATTTGTCCCATTCGACGTGGATGACGTGGGTTAGGAATGGGATAATGAATTAGGTTGAATCTTATTTGTTTAGCGGGGAAAAAATATTCTTTATCGTTATCCAGATTATGGTGTACTCGTGTACCAAGTTGAACATTGGAATCCTTAGGACCGTTGAGTCTAAATATACAAGCTTACACATTGTGATTTCTTTAGTAGAGCTAGCGTCTGGTCTAGTAAAAGACGGTGTCTTGACACGTTGAAATTATGTACCCACGGGTCATAGAATACTATTCTGATATTGGTGTATTTTTCTTTACCAAGCATAATTGGTTAGCAAACATAGGTACAAATATTTTTATTTTTAGTCTAAGTTGGATGAGTGACGTGGTCCCACTATCCCGTTAAGAAATTATTATTCCAATCCATGTGCTGCCTCTAGTAAGTAATATTTTTTGTTTTTATTTTTACTTACTTACATATATTATTATCTGGTGATACGCGCGCTTGCCACTACCACACTTGACCTTTCGTGGAACAGTTGCGTAGGCAGCACGTATCTTATCCTTCGTAATTCCCTGATCGGTAATTCTTCCTCCTCAACCTAATAAAACTTTCTTTATCTATCTAACTGTTCGTATTGAACTCTAGCTTCTCCCGCGGCTTTGTGTGAGTGATAAGTATTTTCATAGGACTTTTTTTTTTGCACGGAACTTTTACCCATTTATTTAAACTTTTTGGGAACACATTCATAGTGCGTACAGCTAAGGAGTGGAATTCCCTGCCGGAGTCTGTGTTTCCTGATAGCTACAACCTGGGAGTCTTTAAATCAAGAGTGAATAGGTTATTTCTAGGCAAGCCTGCTCCATCTTCGACCAGATCCTCGCTTACCATCAGGTGAGATAGTGGTCAAACGCGTGCCTATCAATAGTAAAAAAAAAAAACTAGCTTTTCCCTACGACTTCGTATGCGCATATCCCGTCTTTTTGGTGTAGGAATTTCAGGAAATTCTCTCTTAGTGTTGCCCTACGGAATGTAGGGTAGCTACATCCCAAATTTCCTATGACCGTCACTCAGTACCTAACGGAAGAGTTTTATAAATATAGATAAAATAGCCTTAGTTACTCCATATAACAACAGCTATCAGCCATTAAGCCCTGTCAAAATAATTCCAGCCATTTCGGAGATTATCCGGAACAAACATACAGTCAGACAACTGACAAAACTATTATTTTCGCTGTTATAAGTATCGTAAATACATTTATTATCCTTTAGTAAAAAGCTGTTATTCTGATATACGAGTATCAAGCGGACACTTCAATATTAGTTTTGTATAGAAGATTATAGTAGTGTTATGGTGCAATAAACTAGTCGACATGTGGGTGTTTGTGGGTGGAGTGATGCAATGGACGAACAATGGTGTTTTGACATCGATGCGTCACTGTTTGGTACTCTTACCTAGTGGGTTTATGGGGTCAGCTGTTCTGAGCTTAATCTAACACAAGTATGGTGAGAAAATATGGTGAGCTTAGAAGATACTTGTGTCGAGAGCTGGACATCTCTCGGCTGAAATGATGGTGATGAATGGTGGAGTCTCAGGCTGTCTGACATATCGAAAAGAAGGAAAGAAAAAGCGTTTATCGTGTATCGCTGAAATTAACCTTTTTAGTGCAGCCGTGAGACACACACTTAGTTTTTGGCTTACCTACCATTATTTATTTATATGTACCGTGCGCGTTTCATGTATGTGCTAAATAAATACTATTCTTTCTTTCTTTCTTTCTTTCTTTTGATGATACTATAGACTAGCTGATACCTGCGACTTCGTTCGCGTTGAAATAGGTTTAAAAAACAAAGACTTTTATATAAAGTTTCCCCATCCATCTAAGAAAATGCTATCCTAGCGGAAGCTTACTAAAAAAAAATACAAAAAATATAACCGACTTCTAAACAAAACACGACTAAGTATAAAATAAACTTAATTTCGGAAGTCGGTGTAAAAAAAAACAAACATACAAAACCGGAAACACCGACAGTGTTTTGATTGGAAGTCGGTTATATTTTTATGTATTTTTATTTTTTTATTTTTCACGTTTAGTGAATAGTTTAGAACTGAACTGATCTTCCTTTTAACTTGTACAAAAACGCACTGAATTTATTTTTCTAAATAAATCGTGAGTTCTTATTTCATAGAATTTGTAATAAATATTTCTGCTGTTGGATATACGTTTCCAACTGGCTGTTTTTCCAACGCTTTTTGTCCGAACGTTGAATAGAATTCCATACTGGATCAAAATAAATTCTGCTCTATATTTTTATCAAAGCTATGCAAACCGGTCTCTTTATGCACTGAGACAGGAACGAGTTGGGTTCTAAACCTGGTATATATGGCTTTTTGAATAAGTCAAATCTTGTCGCACGGTACAGGTGAAGAATAGGAACTGGCTGCAAACGTATTTTAAAAGTAAATTAGTTATCAAATCTGTGTTGTTCTGTTTCAAGCCAATCTCGAAGGTTTTTCTTGTTTGCTTGGCGTTAAGGTTAGGTACACATGTCATCTTCACAAGTCTTATGGTCCTTCGAGCCGGATACTTGCAGTGAAAAGAGGCTATTTAGGGTTCCATACCCAAAGGGTAAATAACGGAACCCTATTACTAAGTCTCCGATATCCATCCGTTCGTCCGCCCATCTGTCTGTAAGCGAGCTGTATCGCCTGTATCTCAAGACCCGTAATAGATGAGTTTTTAACACAGTACGTATGTCTATTACCACTATAGCATCAAATAATGAAAAATTATTTAAATTAAAAATTAAAGGGCAAACCCCATACAAGAAACATGTTTTTTTCAGCTATGGTACCTTTGATGCAAGTTCGACTTGCACTTGGCCGGTTTTTATGAGAGAGCCAAGATCCTTACTGATTCCAGGTGGCAAGCAAAACAGCCTCGTAGAACAGTTTTCGAAATGAGGTTTCCTATTTTATCAGCTAAAACGAAAAATCCAACTTCAATGTTTCCATACGCCTCCGAACATCTGATAGACATATTACGCAACCCATATAAAAAAGTACCATCTGTCTGTTTATCCAATTACATTGTCTAACGCGTGCATCCCTTTGTAACTTGACAGACAGGAAAAAAATGGCCGCAACGAGGATTTTGGGGCGCTAACTCCCCAGTGACGGAATGGGTGCATCGAGAGAACGGTTCAAATCAACGGAGTGATTTATTCAAATTGTGAGCATTCAAGTTCGAAGATTACGAGTTTGGAAAGCTCTTTCGAGTATTTGGTATCCGTTTCGTTGAAGTAGATTGGTTTAGTTGTAGGACTATGTAAGTAGGTTTAAGTAGTAAGGGCGTTCAGAACTTGTAGTTGCGTCGGAGGATTATTTAAAGTTGATCTTTTTCCGACGTAAAATCATAGTGATGTATAAATTTCTTCCGTTACTGGTGACTGTCAGACAACGCACAGCCAAAACTACGGGTCGTAGAAAGTCAAGGTTTCTTGGGGAGTACTAAGAAAGGATTTTCCAAAATGACTACGGAGACGGGAAAAACGGGATATGCGCGTACGAAATCACAGGCAATAGCTAGTTCGCGTTATTTTTCTTGATGTCTCGTATGTTTTATCATTATTTGTTAGTAGCATTGTAAATTAAATGTCTAAAATGTGTGCCAGCTCTTTTGGCGATTAGTCTGGCTAGTAGATGAGTGAATGTCCATTACATATCTTCAAATTTCTGCCCCTGAGAGATCCTCAAAATGTTTTAAATTAGTTAAGTGCAAAAAAAAAAAACAAATAATTTCATACATTTAAAAAGACATTCACCAGTAAAACCGTAACCAACTACAGTCTGAATAAAATAAGGAAGCAACCAGAAAAATTAACCCCACAATTACTTTACAACTGCATTAATGAAGCCATTCCTTGACAAACACTCCGCAAATTAAAAAATCTTCGCTGAAATAACGTTTTTCCTTACAAAAAAGAAACAGAAAACGCATAATTCATATTTATCTGCAGTGGTACAGAAAATCCGTACGGAAAAGACCGTCGAGTGGGTCTGCCTTTGTCAACATTTAAAGCTCAGTGAAAACGCATAAAACAGCGGCAGTACAGCTCTTAGTTGAGGATTTTTGTGAAATAGTTTCACTACGCTTTGCTACTGAAAAGGCTAGCTTATACTTAAAGATAGGCGATAATGGAGCTAGCTAACGGGTAGGTTAGGTACATAGTGGACATCCCACCGATTCTTTTTTTTTATTAAATGAATCATCAAATGACTCCTCTCGCTTTGGGCGGAGCAGAAGGGAGAGTCATACTCTTACTGACTAAAATCCATCCGTGTTCCTCCTAGTTTCCTTTGCGTTCCAGGGCCGCGGTGAACCTTTCGAAAAAAATCCGCATCATCTTACGCACAAAATGTTTCGGAAATACTTTAGTTCACTTTACTTTAATACAGCGATAGAGTGGAATTTCCTGCCAGAATCTGTGTTTCCTGAGCTAAAACTTGGTAGTATTTACGTCAAGAGTGAATTAATTATAGACAAGTGTACTCCATCGTGGACCACATTATAACTTTCCATCAAATAAGATTGTGGTCAAATCCTAGCCTTTGTAATAATAAATCTATCATCCTAATAAGAGTTTTTTTTTTTTAGAGGTTTAAGATGAAGGCGGGGAGGAACAGTCTACACTGTGAAATCGCAAAAAAAAATGCCCCGTACATTTAATTTTGTAGCGTGCAGATGAAGCAGCTTTTTATCGGCACTAAGAGGAAATTACACCTGAAAAAAAAAAAATAGATTATAATCAACATGATATGATTCGTAATTTGGTTTAGCCAGAATTTGTCTATTGGTGTCACATAATAAGAAAAAAACCGCTATATCCCCTCCAAATCGTTGAAATGAAACCATTTTACTTCTTCATTCTTTGTCAAAAGATTATATAAAACATATTTACTGCTTTGAAAAACAAACGAAAATAATTTGGTTTTGTTACTTTAAAAAAATATGTATTATTTTTATTAATAAAACATAAAAAAAATGCGGTAGCGGAGTGGTGCGTAGAGGCGTAATTAGCTCCGTTTGTATGCACAAGGTCATTGGCATAAATACAAGCCTTAACTGGGTAACACGGTACTTCATGGCAAGACTGGAGTCAGATTAACTGGCTTCTGACTATCCGTAACGACTGCCAAAGATCTACAAATGACAACTGGGACCAACGGCTTAACGTGCTTTCCGAGGCACGGAGAAAACTCAGTATGTTAAGATGGTCACCCATCCAACTAACTTTGGCAAGCGTTGCTTTACCTTGAAGATCGACCCATGCGGCTGTTAATATCTAGCCACGAGATCCTCCATTTGAAATACAGCAAACATTGGTTGTTATAAAATTCTTTAATCGCTTCGCAAAGAAAACTCCATAATACCCAGTTATATTATTCGCTTAGCTGTGGGTTTAAATCACAAAAGCCCATACTCGTACGGTTTTGTGTAAATTTGATTTTCATTACTACCGACGCAAACGTGTGCACTTCTCGTATTGAGTTCGTAACATTTTTATATAGCAGGATTATACAACGGGGAATTTTTAAAGTGTGCATTCGTTGTCAAATCTGAAACTATGAGGTTTATCGAAAAACACGGAAAAGAGCCTCGAGCCCGATTTTGATGAAAAGAAAAAATGCATCATTGGATTTTTGTTAAATCATTGTTCCTACCCAGGAATCGAACTGGTTGATTTTGAAAAAAAAAAAATAGTATGACACTATCCGAAAGTGTAGCTAATAAGGATCAAATTCTGGGAAGTGAGAATGACTAACTTCATCATCATCATCATCTGCCTTGCCTTTTCCCAACTATATTGGGGTCGGCTTCCAGTCAAACCGGATTTAGCTGAATACCAGTATTTTACGCGAAGCGGCTGCCCACCAGACCTCCACAACCCAGTAACTGGGTAACACGGTACTTCTTGGCAAGACTGGAGTCAGATTTACTGGCTTCTGACTACCCATAACAACTGCCAAAGATCTACAAATGACAGCCGGGACCAACGGCTTAACGTGCTTTCCGAGGCACGGAGGAAACTCGCTATGTTAAGATGGTAACCTTAAAGATTGACCCGTGCGGCTGTTATTATCTAGCCACGAGCTCCTCAATGAGAATGACTAACTGTTACTGACTATTTCTTACTTTCTTTTCGGATTTGGCCATAAAAACACTTTAAAAATTCACCCCGTATACATGGTTAGTAACATTCTAACATGGCAGGATTATATACATGGTTACATGTTCAAGGTTTCGTTGCCTGGTTGTTTTTGAAAGCGGTTGTTCAATGGGGTACTGTGACTGCTATGTTTTAATGCGATATGTAAGAGACTAGTTGACCCGCGTAACTTCGCCTGCTGCGCATGATGATATAGCTTATAGCCTTCCTTGATAAATGGGCTATCTAACACTGAAATAATTTTTCATATCGGACCAGTAGTTCCTGATATTAGCGCGTTCAAGCAAAGAAACAAACTCTTCAGCTTTATAATATTAACAAACTAGTTGAACCACGCAACTTCGTCTGCGTCACAATTTTCGTTACTGCTTGCTCCTATTGGTCTTAGCGTGATGATATATAGCCTATAGCCTTCCTCGATAAATGGGCTATCTAACACTGAATGATTTTTGTAAATCGGACCTGTAGTTCCTGAGTTTAGCGCGTTCAAGCAAACAAACAAACAAACTCTTCAGCTTTATATATTAGTATAGTTAAGATATAAATAGAGTTTCGAAGATCAGTCGGAGGTTGGACAAAAGTTTCGATTTCATATCATCTTTATCTATTAAAAATATCTATATTGCGTTTAATAGAATAAACAAAACACCCGAAAAGGGACCATTGTATTCATCATTATAAACAACTTGATTAAGTAAGGGACCAACCTGGGAATCACGAAGAAAAATGCTGTCCACTACATTTTGTAGGTCATAAAGACCAACATTATGTAACCCACTTCACTATTATTCACTAATAGTCAAGTGGGTTAGATAATATTGGTCACAGACTGTACTATAAACATAAAGAAGGCATTCGACTTATTGCGGTTAGTCTGTTACACATTCTAAATTTCGTTACTATATTTATTTAATATTATAAATGCGAAAGTAACTCTCTCTCTGTCTGTCGCGCTTTCACGCCAAAACTACTGAACCGATTTTAATGAAATTTGGTACACAGATGGTCTAGAGCCTGAGAAAGGACATAGGCTAAATTTATCCCGGGAATATGTCCCTTAGGGACCACGCGGGCGAAGCTGCTGGCAGAAGCTAGTTCTCCATAAATATTTCACGACAGTGTAAACTTATTCGTGAAATAATAACCAATATTTTGTTAAACCAACTACCAATAATTGCCCTTCAAAGTCGGATCGAAAGAGATTACTTACTCGTTTTCCTTTCATGCATGATTTCTTGTCTATAAAGATTTAGAACCCTCCGTTTTTGCTATAAGATGTGATCAAGTAACGGAGAAAAATGCAATTTTATATTCATGTCCCAGGGGAAATAATTACCCGCATAATTCGGGTAAATATAACCCCTGGTTTAGTGCGAAAGAGAAAGAATAGTACCGTATTTATTTGCTCTTCACTTTATATTTTTTGAATTAGGAATTTGAAGTTTAGAGCATGTCAAATACAACTCTATTCAATCATGAAAAACTGGCAAACTTGAACATTCAATAAAAGTTTGACACGTTTTTAATTCGAATTCTCAATTCGGAACCCGAGGGGTTACACACATATTTAAAGTTCTAGTCAGACAATTTTAAGTGTCAAAAAATAATAATTTGGTTCCACATATCCCTTACCTTCCCGAGTACCGGAAGTCGCAACGTTGAAAGGCGGGAGGCCTTTCAAAGGTGGACCGATGACCTGGTGAAGGTCGCGGGTAGGCGATGGATGCGAGACGCGCAGGACCGGTCGTTGTGGTGACGCTTGGGGGAGGCCTATGTCCAGCAGTGGACGTGTTTTGGCTGATATGTTGATGATGATCCCTTACAAAATTTCTTGATCTCTTGATCTTTAAGACAAGAGTAGATAGGATAGTTCTGGCCAAGCGAGCTCTATCGTGGACCAAATCATAGCTTTCCTTCTGGTGAGAAAGTTGTCAATTAAGAGCGTACAAAAAAAAAAATTGCAACGAAAATTTTAATTATTCTCTAAATCATTTTCTCTTGTTTCAATAACATGAAAATTATACGCGCTGAGATGAAAAGAAAAAAATATCAAGTCTTCACAATAAAATCTTGCAATATATTTATGGACGGTAGAAAGAGCTTGGAAAAAGATAATTAAGATGCCAGACAGAAAAAGATAATTTACTATAAAATGGTATCCATGTTTTCATATATATTTGTAACGGATGAAAAAAGGGCAGTGAACATGCACATTCTTGCAGAATCTTGTGAGTTTAGTTTTTTTCGTTTTGGTCCTTATTTTAATTATTGAGATAACTTTTTAATTATGTTTTCTCTTTTCGTGTTTCAATATTAATAAGTGACGACACGGTTGGCGCAGTGGTTAAGCGATCGGATGCTACGTTGCGTGTCGCGGGTTCGATTCCCGCACGGAACAAATATTTGTATGGCCTACAGATAGTTTTTTCGGGTCTGGCTGTTTGTATATGTGTGGGTTTGTATGTTTGTGAACGCAACCACGATACAGGAGAAATTCCTAGTGTGCACAAAGTTTTTTTTTTTTAAATAAAAAAAAATAAAAAAAGATAAGTCTTGCCATTTGCTCATTAATTCAACTTTACATGTAAAATATCCTCTCGATAATAATCTTGCCATTGACAAGAAATAAAACTGTATGATTGAAAAATAACAATAGTTTAGTTAGGCGGTTGATGACGAGCTCGTGGCTAGATAATAACAGCCGCACGAGTCGATCTTTAAGGTTAAGCAACGCTTGCGAAGGTTGGTCTGTGGATGGGTGACCATCTTAACTTACCGAGTTTCCTCCGTGCCTCGGAAAGCACGTAAAGCCATTGGTCCCGGCTGTCATTTGAAGATCTTTGGCAGTCGTTACGGATAGTCAGAAGCCAGTAAATCTGACTACAGTCTTGCCATGAAGTACCGTGTTACCCAGTTAATGGGTTGTGGAGGTCTGGTAGGAAACCGCTCCTCGTAAAATACTGGTATTCAGCTAAATCCGTCTTGACTGGAAGCCAACCCCAATATAGTTGAGTAAAGGCTAGGCAGATGATGAGTTAGGCGGTTGATATTTGCAAATAATACTCACAATTAAAACCATGTCACGATCCATATTAATATTATAAATGGAAAGATGTCTTTTGCGTTTTCACGTAAAAACACTGAACGGGTTTAACTACCTTCGAATGGGAACAGGCGGTCGATTCTCTAAACATGTCGAAGTGAGCTGTCAATTTAAGTTATCACGATGGAAAGACAGCTCACTTCGTGATTACTTCACCTAAGCGTTCACTTCGACATATTTACAGAATCGACCGGCTGTAGTGCGTTTCTTAAAGATAGGTCCATAGTTTGATATAGAGGTTCCTTCCTACCTATACGATGTCTGAAGTGACGTCATTTAAAAAAAAAAAAAAATTTTTAGGGTTCCCTATCCGAAGGGTGACCAACGGAACCCTATTACTAAGCCTCCGCTGTCCGTCCGTCCGTCCGTCTGCTTGTCAGTGGGCTGTATCTCAAGAACCGTAATAGGTAGGCAGTTTAAATTTTCACAGATTGTGTATTTCGGTTGCAGCTATAACAACAAATAATAAACATTAACGTTTATAGTACGGAACCCTTCGTGTGCGAGTCCGACTCGCACTTGACCCGTTTTTTTGTTAAATAATTTGCTCTCATGCACACATGAAACTTTTAAACCAAGTTTCAATTGAACGTAGGAATGTCATTCTCCTGACGTCATTTCAGGTAGAAACGGCAAAAGCGCAGCCCTTAAAAACAAAACAAGACGAGACTCAAAGGAAATTTAAGGACAGCACGTCACTTTCATTTTGCCCGCGCCCCCCGCATGCCGTGTGCATTTTTGCTGGGTGTCTGGGCATGGGGCATGCGGACACAATGCATCTTAATGAATGCATTCCGAAGTCACGCGGCCTCCCCTGGGCTTTTTGATGTGCCAGGGGACTGTTCCAGGGGACTGTACGAGTACCTTGTAACCAGTGTGCAAGTGGCATTTGCCCTTTGTAACGGACGAAATACGTCGTGTTCGATTTTCAATTTATCTTGATTCGATTTTGTTAAATTGTGGGCGTTGGTTGGTTGTGGGTTGATTCTATGTGCTGTAGAACTTTTCAAGCTATTGCGAGTATAATAGGAATTGCGAACATAAAAAGTACCAAGTTTGATAATGGTCGTAAATAAATAAAATACGGCTGATGATTGATTTGAAGGGTTCTGATCCCAAAGGGTAACCAACGAAACCTTGTAACTAAGCTTCCGCTGTGCGTCCGTCTGTCTATCAGCGGGCTGTGTCTAACGACTCGTAATGGATAGACAGTTGAAATTTCACCAAGTATGTTATTCTATTGCCGCCTTAAAAACAAACTTAATGGCGCTCATTCTGTACTTACCATAACCCGAAAAACTCATTATTACAAGAAAGGTGATTGTGCGTCTTCAACTCGCACTTGGCCGTTTTTTAGCTAAATAACTAGTACAAACGAATGGCCAACTTTATCACAACTACCTACAGTCTGTAAGTCGGGACGCAGAGGTTCAATTTTATTTTTATGCAAAGCACTAGACTATTCTCTCCCTCGATAATACTAAAGTACTTCACAATAAAACTGTACAGTACCAAGTCGAAGATTGAAAGTGGTAAGGGGTCAACGACCTCTGTTTTTAAGGTTTCTAATCCAAAGGGAACTAAGCCGCCGCTGTCCGTCCGTCCGTCTGTCAGCGGGCTGTATCTTAAGAACCGTAAAAAGTGGACAGTTGTAATTTTCATACAGTGTTTTTGTCGTCCTTTGTAAGGTTCATTTGAAAATCAGCGTCAGACAGTATTAGTCAGTCTGATGTATCGCTGAAATGGGCCTTTTTGTGCAGGTGTGAGACTCATTTGTTTCTGCCATACATTTTATTTTTATTATTTTTAGTTTCTAAGTTTTGTGCGTGTTTCAAGAATCATCATCTGCCTAGCCTTTTCCCAACTACATTGGGGTCGGCTTCCAGTCAAACCGGATTCAGCTGAATACCAGTGTTTTTACGTGGGGCGGCTGCCTACCAGACCTCCACAACCCATTAACTGGGTAACACGGTACTTCATGGCAAGACTGGAGTCAGATTTACTGGCTTCTGACAATCCGTAACGACTGCCAAAGATCTACAAATGACAGCCGGGACCAACGGCTTAACGTGCTTTCCGAGGCACGGAGGAAACTCGTTATGTTAAGACGGTCACCCATCCACAGACCAACCTTGGCAAGCGTTGCTTAACCTTCAAGATCAACCCGTGCGGCTGTTATTATTTAGCCACGAGCTCCTCGTGCGTGTTTCAAGAATGTTGTAAATAATTTGCCGCTATTACAACAAATTAAATTAAAAATTAAAGGGGGCTCCCATACAAGACGCATGTTGTTTTCTGTTTATGGTACGAAACCCCTCGTGTGAGAGTCCGACTCGCACTTGACGGGTTTTTTGCTTTTCTCCTCAAACAAAACAGGAAATCCTCTAATTCCAATAACAATTCGTATTCAATCAGCCTCGTAAATGAAGAAAACCCGATGAATATTCCACTACGTCGAATTCTGTACATGTGACGATAAATCTCGGTTCAGAAGATGACCATATTACTGTGTAATCCTTGAATATGTTCATCCGTCACATACGACATAAAAGACAACAACTGACATAATATAAGATTATTTTTGTTGTCACGATACGAATGTTTATAAGAGATTCTGTTGTGATGTGTTTTTGTTTTTGGTATGACCTGCGATCATAGTTGTCAATTATAGAGAAAACAAGGAAATTCATTCTGAGTCAGAAAAATATAATGCAGTTACAGCAATGGGAAGGCAATTTCAAGAATGGTCTAGAATGGATTATTAAAGCAAAGGACATAGTCAAGAGCCTTTGAGGAGGCTTTTGTCGATAGACAAGCATGGTGCGAAGGTACCGTGAAAGGAAAATAATAATAATAAATAATAATAAAAATTTCTCACCACAAGCCAAAAAATACATACAGAATTTACACACGAGCAAAAGCTAGTAATTTTTGGTTGTGGATCGCTGGTGCCTGAGGTAGGTAGTAACATCTGTAATACAGGCACCAGGTCCCCACCCGGTCATAGATTAACACATTTGATAGCTTACATCTGATATCACAGCAAATAGCAGTTCCAAGCAATTAGTGAGTTAATAACATAAACATAAAAATAAATAATAATAATAATGCTTTATTAGTCACAATAAAAACCAGTTATCGGATTACAAAAACGTCCTAGGCACATTAACATTGGTTTCCAAGTCACGGAACATATCGCAATAGTAAAAGTAAAATAAATAGTACAAGTATTAGGTTTATTGTAAATTGGTAAAACTCAAACCCGCAATGTAGGCTTTTTTTAAGAACAAGTGAAAAATATTATTTGGTAATTTTTTCGTTCCTGCGTTAATTAAGGCTTCAAAAAACTCAAACTGGAAAGCGCTTGGGGGCCTTTCTTCTACGTTTTGGTTGATGTGTACAATTCTGAAATGAGTATTTTGAGTTAAGAACGTGTTTCGTGGAAATCTTATTTTTATCCTAAATATGGTCAAATTTCCGGCTGAAGTAGAGTTTCAAAAGTATTCAAATGCTTCATTTAGATATCGAGGTTATATAAGTTGTGTATGAATTAAATATGACAATAATTTGGTGAGCATTTAATGGCGGTATTTTATGGAATATGATAAGAGGGCCCAGTGGTAATAAATTCGAGTTTTAGAAACATGTTCATAAAAAAAACAAATTAAAAAAAATAAACTGAAATTCCAATTGATTAAATCTAGATAGATATTTATCCGATCAGAATTTTCTTACAAATAACGTAGTTATAACAGTTTCCAAACCTACACTCTACACTCCCAAAGGGATAAAAAACAACAACATTATTAAAACAGTACCACCCGAGCAAATACCCGCCCCCCACCCCTGTCTCTGTAGTTACCACCACCACTACGTCCCACATGGTAGAATAGTATGTATGAGCAAAAGACACAATTTTGTTAGCGGACGTCCGATCGCCTGCGGCTGGCCTGCTTAGATGAAGCACTTATTAAATGTATGCTGGCTACGTTACCATTGCGTATGATGATTATCTGGGTGGTAGATACGACGAATACTCGTAGGTTTGATTTATTAAAAGGTTATTTTACTGGATAGAAAAATTATGATTGTAGTTTTAAAAAAATATTGGATACGTATTTTCTACCATATCAAATCGATAAATAGTGATAAAGTATATCTTTATCATTTCATCAAAGTTTTAGAGAGGGGGCTGGTGACGTCACATCACTGGTAGAAATTGTACCATCGTAGTGACGTCACATGTGTTTTCAACGCACTGTATTGTCTTCATGTTTAGATTACTAACGTGAAAAAAATAGGTAATATTTTTTGGAAATCTATTTGAAGGACTAATTACATTTTTTCAATAAAATACCCTATTGTTGTTGTATGTAATGCCGATGTTGTTATAGCAGCTGGTTAATTTGGGACGTAAGGTAGCTGTGTTAGATATTTTGGGACGGCGTTTTTTAACTTTTTTGAGTTTTCAAAAAGCGGTAATTGCCAGCCTAGTTATTTTTTTCAAATTGTTATGTTGTAAATTGGACGTCATAGGTACAGTAAGTTTTATACAATACAATATGGCTTACAGAATAAAAAAGTTTTTAATAAAACCTGGTAGTAGCCGGTACAGTTATATAGATATTTTATACCACTCGAGAAAGGTCCATCTATCTTGCTTTAATATTTTGGTATCTAAATTACTGCTGACACTTCCGACTCCAAATTTCTTGATAGACTAGAATTTACTTGGCAAGTACTTTGTTGGTTGTTACTTTGCAGTAACAACGAACTCCTCTGAAAACTTTTCACAAACTCTCGTAGGCATAAAACGAACAAGTCCTATACCATAATCTTTGCATGTTCTATTTTAATTAAGTCCAGTGGAACCCGTCGACGTAATATTCGCCTGAGTTCATACGTGCGTGACATAAGCCGCGTATGTGTGCACTAGCCTTTGATGGCCCGGTATTGGTTGACACACGGTGAGACCAGAGATGGATATTCGGATTTGGAAATAATATTATACGGTTTCAGATACGCTTACGGATATAAAAATATTTCGGATTATCCGTTAGTTGCAGATAGTTTCAGTCACGGAAATTAGATTTTTAAGAAATTGTAAGAGTAAAATACAAATTAAAAACATACAAGTGACGTGCGTGTGTAGTTCTCGATTCGACTGGACAAAAAAACCTGTCATAACGTGTCTCATTTAGGTACGGCCCCTATCCGAAATCATCCGGAACTTTTAAAGATTTTATTTCGGATGTCCGATAATTTTGATTGAAGTTACGAAAAAAAATTTATTTCGGATATCCGATAGTTTTGATTACGGTTACGGAGCTCCTTAGCATCCCTAGTTGTTCGTCGTACGTAGGTTCTTCCCATCTCGACGGTACCGCGGCACCGCGCTGAAATGAATATAATCTGATGAGTTGGTTCACATAAGTACTTTTGCTTCGAAAAGGATGTTTATTTTAAAACGAGAATTTTCCATCCTTTAGGGATTTTCCAGCGTATTAATTTGGATGTGTTCCCTTGAAGATGGATGAAGGTACAAGGGTGTGTCTTTGAGGACAGAAAAAAGTAATTTTATGGCTGGCTTGTGGGTTGGGTTGATAAATTGTGGTGGTTAAAAAAAACAACAGGTATTTAGAAAAGTTAGAACAGGTTCGAGTTTTTCATTTGCTGTTCATGATTCCTTAGTTTTAGAAAACGTGGAATATTCAAGTTAGTCATTATATCATTTCAGTGACGGTGGATATCATAATACTTACAAAAATGTATAAATGGAAACCAGGAGTTTTTTTGGACAATTAAAAACTGAGCTTAGAATGCGAACATTCGTAATAAAAAGGAATTTGTTTTCTTTTTTTTACTATTGTTAGACACGCGCTTTACCACCATCTCACCTGATGGTAAGCGATGATGTGGTCGAAGATAGATCACGCTTGCCAGAAGTAACCTATTCACTCTTGACTTAAAGACTCCTAGGTTGTAGCTATCAGGAAACACAGACTCCGGCAGGGAATTCCACCCCTTAGCTGTACGCATTATGAATGTGTTACCAAAACGTTTTGTGCGTGTGGGTGGGATGTCCACCATGTACCGGTGGCGCATCGCGGTTCGTCTTGCGCCCTTGATGGACCCAGTATCATAATAAAGTATAAGATTTTGCCTAATTAACATTTTCAGAATAGTTTTATTGTTTGTACGGCTAAGGAATTGAATTCCCTGTTGGAACTTATGTTTTTTGATAGCTACAACACCTGGGTCTCTTTAAGTCAAGAGCGAATAAGTTACTTTTTAGGAATGCGTGTTCAATCTTTGACCACAGCCGCTTTCCATCAGGTGAGATTGTGGCCAAACGGGAGCCTATCAATTATAAAGTAGAAAATTGATGATTCGCTGTCCATCATAATTAATTAAAACCATCCCTCAAAAAGCCACATCCCTACATCATCTAAAGTCCAAACATCTGCCACTGCCGTAATCCAAAACAAAACTTCTATTCTCCACCATTTAATGCCCGTTGCTCCATTTAGGCCTCAAAAATGTCATCTCTCGCATTAATCATTCTGCGAAGGATTCTTCCCGGTGTGAAGGTACGCGGAGCATTCCTGGCCTGCCCTTAATATACAGTGACGTAATTAACAGACCTTGCGCTCTGCCTGGTCATTTGTCATGGCAGAGTGGGGGTTTAGGGGTAGGCAGGAGTGTAGGTCAGATGCGGATGTCTAACATGTGATGTAAGTTTATTTTATGCTGATTTTGTCGGTTTATTATTCAAATGATGACGTTTTCCAGTTTGTTTGGCGATTTGGTACAAGTATTGTTACAGCAGGAATGCCTACTTAAAAAAATACTTATCAAAAAACTGGACCAAAAAATCAACTAAAAAGTTCCATACAAGTTACTTTTAAATCAATCTGGGGGCCTACTCTCTAAGCCCGGAGTCCGTAGTTTCGGGCTTAGTTGAGGGCATATTCGAATTCGTATCACCTAACCACTAAAAACGAATGACGACACGATTTGACAGGTACTGTAAAATCGTGTTGTCTACAACTAGAGGGTAGCCCCCCAGATGCAGTCGTTGGCATCAATCCTGTGATTGAACTAAGATAAATGCGACCAAAACCGTACCTCTTTCTGGGCTTTGATTCACAGGTCTTTTAATGCTATTGTCTTTCATTACTTCGTTATTATTGCAAATTAGCATTTCTAGTCTGCCTAATATACAGTGATATAATTAACAGACCTTGCGCTCTGGCTGGTCATTTGTCATGGCAGAGTGGGGGATAGGTAGGCAGGAGTGTAGGTAGGAGTGGAGCTACATTTGTAGGTCTTTTATTCACATGATAATGTTTTCCAGTTTGTTTGACGATTCATTACAAGTATTGTTATAGCAGGAATGCTTGCTTTAAAAAAAAACTTGAATTAAAAAACCCCAACCCCAAAATACCCGGACTTCGGGCTTAGAGAGTAGCTTCCCAGATTGCTTCAAAAGTGACTTGTACGGAACTATTTGCGGTCGGGGTTTCCTGATTTCAGTATTTTTTTTAATAGGAGATATTGCGTTCATGTAATTTATAGACTTTTAACACAATCAGAAGGAATTATAAGGAATAAGCATGAATAAAATATTTATTTTATGTAGTTGATAAACTATAGAAAATAAATATTTTATAAAACATGCAAAAATATAAAAGTAACAGTGAAAATAGATAAATTGCTCCAAAAACAGACGAGATATAATTATTTTAAACAAATATATTTGTCCCTGTTTTCTATGGCAGCTGTAGGTATAATTATGCGTCATGGACTTGGACGTCAAAGTTCATATCGGATTTCTCTAATTGTAATCTTTAAAGCATTATAACTTCATCGCTGATGAAGGTAATACATTTTTTTATGATTGTTTACTAGTGAATAAGTATTTCATTTTTCAAATAAAAAAATCACATGCACATTCCCTTTTGCTGATCCTTTTCGTTCCACATTTGAAAAATAAATCATTTGTTTGACAGCGAAAAGAACGCAATGAATATTTTTGTCAAAATGCAAAGCATATCGCCGCGTTTTTTTTTTTGTAATTGCACCAAATGCTGTGACAGGAGCCTTTTTGGCCTTTTACAGGTCTTTTTATTACTTCATAATTATTTTTAGCTATACCGGCTGTCATTTGTAGATCTTTGGCAGTCGTTACGGATTGTCAGAAGCCAGTAAATCTGACTCCAGTCTTGCCATGAAGTACCGTGTTGCCCAGTTAATGGGTTGTGGAGGTCTGGTAGGCAGCCGCTCCTCGTAAAATACTGGTATTCAGCTAAAATTCGGTTTGACTGGAAGCCGACCCCAATATAGTTGGGAAAAGGCTAGGCAGATGATGATGATGAATTATTTTTAGCTATAATTTTTACTAGGCGCAGTCGTAACAAACATTATTTCTTTTTTTTTTAAACATAGGGCATTACCATTGACACCGTCTCGCTGTATCACAAGAGCCGGATAATTTCAAAGCACAAAGACAATACTTTCGAGAAAAGGTTTGACAGATAGCTACAACCAAGAGAAAGGATCACCATCTCCAATACAACAACGTAATTAAGAGAACGAACGCTATAATTAACTAAGGCTGGACCACTCATTTGTCGTGAGAACACCCCATTTACTTCCACAGTGCGTAGGCTTGACTCTGCATCAACGTTTGAAGCTGTCAGATCATTCAGGTTTTGTTTTAAGTGGAGATATAATATGAAGGTTTGAGATCATTATTGATATAAAATGTAGATAATAGAACTAGTTGACCCACGCAACTTCGTATGCTCCGCTCCTATTGGTCTTAGCGTGATGATATAGCCTATAACCTTCCTAGATAAATGGTCTTACTAACTAAAAGAATTTTTCAAATCGGACCTGTAGTTCCTGAGATTAGCGCGTTCAAGCAAACAAACAAACTCTTCAGCTTTATATATTAGGAGGATAGATAAATACTCTTTATTATGTACGTCATAAAAGTTACAGAAAAGATAAAAGAAGCATTCATTATATAGGCACAATAGGTGGGCATTATCGCTAAAAAAAATTGCCTTTATATCTACGAGTACCTATAATAAATTTCATTCGCGGTAAAATGATTTTTACCGCGAGTTTAATTTCCTCGTGATCTGTGCAATAATGATTTTATAGTCAGTAAAAAAAAACAAAAGTAGGCAGCTTTTTTTTTGCTTTATTTTTATAATGATCGAACTCAATATTGCTGAAGATACTCAACAGCCGTAGCGTTGAAATCATAGCTACTTTTAGTTGGCTGATGTAACTCGAACATGTTCGTTGAAATTGTACCGATACTGTTTTTTTTTTATTTTTGATCGGATGACTGGTAACTATATCACCTTATAGTAACTGATGGTGTGGTCGATGAATAAGCACGTTAGCAGCCTAGAACTAATTTTTTTAGAAGACCCTTTGCCGTTGTTACCAACACACAACATGGACACAACGCAATAATTCCTCAATACAATAAAGTAATTAACAGTCGGCCGGCATGACGTTGCAGCCATTTATCATACGAGGAAGGCAACACTGAAATATATCAATAGTAATCATTTATCCTTCCCCTTGCATTTGATTTGTTTTCCGGGGTGAGGTAAGGTTCGGATAGTAATGGTCATAGGTGGTGTAAGGGTGATATGGGTACGATATTTTTTGTAGGATAATTAGCAATGTGCATGGTAGCTACCAAAACCGACTTCCAAAAACAAAACACTACAAAGTATTAAATAAATTTAGTTTCGGAAGTCGGTGTTTTTGGTATTTTTTTTAATTTTTGGCACTTCAAAAGTAAATGGTTTATTTAAAATAAATTCTTTGAATCTTTGAATTGAAAAAATAGTATGGATGAGCAGACACAATTAAAGGTACTTATCAGCACAATTAACTATGCAAGTATGGGTGTATATTTGCACATAAAATTATTGGATTGATAGTATATGAAAGAATATAATGGTCTTCATTTCAGCCGATTGATATCTGACCGACTTAGATTTTAAGGAGCCCCAAGTCTTGCCATAGAAACCGGTCTGTGCTTCTAGCATTAATAATATAATAAAATAAATCGGGTATAATTTAGACGGTCACCAAAAATAATATTTTTAAGACTCTAAGCCTGGGCACCAAAATGGATTAATGGTTACCAAATTCTATCCAACTCAACTGTGATTGCCATAAAATATAGGCTTGGGGTTACAAACTGGATAAAATAGGTTAGGTTAGGTTAGAATTGTGACCAACCGCGCGCGAGCCAAGCGAGCGAAGCGAGCGGTGCCGCGGCAGCGGCCGGCGAGCGCTACTTCTCGAATATTATTTGGTGACCATTTATCTGTTTTGGTAACCGTTTAGAACTTTTTTGGTAGTAAAATAGGTACTTTTTTAGGCGGTGTTTAAACACATGCCAAATAAATCCATAATAATTTGATCATCAGGTTTCAGTTACCAAAGTTCTTAATAGTGTTAAAAGTCTTTCATAAAATTAATTCGTCCATCAGATACGAGACTACTACCCGCCTAGAACTCGAAACTCAACCCATTCCCCTAATGTCACCCATCAAGAATTCCGAATTAAATTTCGCCACTTGAAAAATTATTTCTGATTGCGCCTATTAACATTAGAACAGGATAGGGTTGGTTATCGATGGCTTAATTTGCAAGAGTTATTTGCATTGAGTCAAACGTGCCGACTTAATTCCTCCAACATCTGCATATAAATGATTGTAATTTTGTACTGTGACAGCCCTGAGGCGCTCCAGACAAATGTTTGTAGTCAGGGCTGTGTTCCTGTGTTCCTTCCGATTATTGGGGGGCACTAATATTGTCTCGTCTGATTGTCGGCTGGTTTGTTTTATGTGCTAATGAGGGCAACCCTACGCGTTTGACGAATTCAAAAGTTAATTTAGGAACGGGGCGGCTGAATATATGAATGTTTTATTAACTTCCCCTCTACTATATTTTTCATTGATTTTCTTTCGGTGGGTAGTTCTGGAGAATTGGGGCAATTTATTCTATTCTGTGAGACGTTTGGATATTTTTGCTGGAGTCTGCGTTATCTGCCAAAATGCTTACGTATTCTTTCGTTGCTCTTTAAGATTGGTCCAATTGTTCGGATTGTCGGTTTACTTTGTGATGTAACATCTCAAAGCTCCCGCAAAAAGTACATTGCCTTTATTTATGGCAATGTTGATTGAAAACCGATTGAGCATCACCATCCTTTTGTTTCATATCCAATTATAGAGGTCTCTAGTTTTTTTTTTTTTTACTAAATTCTATAATAATTTAATTAATTTTTACTTTTTATGACCTTGTTTCGGAAACTAAAAAGCCTAAACTTTAAAAAAAAAAACAACTTTCTCTCGGAATCGAAACGTATAGCCCGTGAGTACGACTTAACTTTCGCTAGTTTTTACCGTTGGACGCACTTAGAACAAACCTTTATAAAGAAGAGGTTAAGTTTCATCTAAAAAGATTCGCTAATGACAAACCACAGTTTACTAAGAACGCTAATTCCACAGAAAAAGCTTCCACCGAGAAAACTTGCTAAGTGTTAATATGATTCGTTAACTTCCCGTCACTTGGGCACTTAACCTACCTGGCAACACTGTGTGACACGGTAATTCGTATTCAGCTTAAAATAATAGTAATAGTTTACAGCAAAACATTAAGAATGATGTCTAATTTTAAAGTAACATGTTAAAAAACACGAATCGTTTGAAATCGGAACCCTTGACGCACGAGTACGACTCGAACTTGGCTGGTTTTTACCGTTTGACGCACAGACAGATGTGGCGATGCTTGGAACAAACATATGTCCAGCTGTCTAGGCCGGTTGCGGAATTCGTTCGAAAGAGTCACTGCGGCTCTGAAACAAAAAGGGCTCTAGGAGGAACATGTTGGGTTTTATTCAGTAAGAGTCTGACATACCTTTCCGAGCCGCCCAAAGCCGGAGCAGTCATTTGATGATATCTCATCCTTATAAAAAAGAAACATGTCCAGCAGTGAACCGGTTTTCAGCTAAAAAGATTCGCTAATGACAAACCACAGTTAACTAAGAACGCTAATTCCACAGAAAAAGCTTTCACCGAGAAAACTTGCCTAGTGTTAATATGATTCGTTAACTCCCCGTCACTTGGGCACTTAATCTGCCTGGCAACACTGTGTGACACAGTAATTCGTATTCAGAGCGCGAATAATATAAGGCTGAAGACTCATGTTACTCAGAGTGACATATTTTAGGAGAAATTGTATGAAGACAGATACAAGGGACTGCGTAATGTGTATATGCTTCCTTCTCTGCTACAATAGAATATGGTGTCGTATTCGCTATGATTAAATGATGTTTTAGTGCTACACATAACAATGTGTACGACTGAATGTACAAAGTAATTTTGCAGTCGCTAATGTTGCCACCGATAGAAGCCGATGGTGGTCCGATTATTTCCTTCCGTAACTACGATCTTCAGACATGAAGGACCAACCAAACAGTGATACGAGTAGATGGTGTACGTCTATTAGAATAAAAATTAAAATAAGCAAAAATGCTCATAACATAAAATCTACTGAGCCAAACTGAATTAAAACTAAAAATTAAACTTAATTAATTAATTTAAACTTGTAATTGGCCATCATCATGTTAGTATCTTTTATATTGTGTCTGCCTAGCTGTAAGTTTTCCGAAAACTTAAAAATAAAATAAAATAAAATTTTTACGGGACCAAATGGCAAGTATGCCACATTGAACTAATAATCATACACATCTGATCCGAAAACTCGGAGTAATCGGTGTACATACATAATAAAATACCCGCTGAATTGAGAACCTCCTCCATTTTTTGGAAGTCGGTTAAAAATCTAACATTTATTGAAATTATCTCGATGTCTAATGTGCCTAAAAATGGAGCTATTTTAACTTAAGATAAAAACCAAGGTTATATGTTTCTTTTACTATCAAAATATTGCTAAATATTTTTGGGAATAGAGAGCAAAATGTAAATGTCAAAAGCCTTCAAGGGCAATCAGTCGCATTGGAAATCGACTTATATATTTTGAAAAGTGTAAATTATTGTTTTATTTGTTTTAACATCGTTTATTGTTCTTTTTAAGTTAACCGTAACCGTTTATTTTCCCAAATAATCGTAACCTTTTTAATGGAATCATATCATTTATAAGTTACGAGTACTATTGCTTTATTTAAATCCATTGTTTGTGTAGTTTTTTTTTTACTATTGATAGGCACTATCTCACCTTGACCACTATCTCACCTGATGGTAAGTGATGATGTGGTCGAAGATGGAGCACGCTTGCCTAGAAGTAACCTATTCACTCTTGTGACTCCCAGGTTGTAGCTATTAGAAAACACAGACTCCGGCAGGGAATTCCACTCCTTAGCTGTACGTACTGTGAATGTGTTCAAAAAACGTTTTGTGCGTACACAGAAATTTATTTATTTAAACTTCTCGCACAATAGCACATACTTACTTAATGCAACGCGAAATGTTTTTTTTTATGGATTTTGTATGATCAGACACTGACCGACTTAACTGTATATCTTTTAAAAACTTACATACCTCTCTGTATAAGGAAAATTGACTAGCTGACATATAAACGCAGAGCTGTAACGCATTTTTTTTTTAAGGATGGGAAATCATCAAATGACTCCTTCCGCTCTGGGCGAGGCGGAAGGGAGTGTCAGACTATTACTGACTAAAACCCATCCGTGCTCCTCCCAATGCCCTTTGCGTTCCAGGGCTGCGGCGTCTCTTTCGAACGGATTCCGCATCCCGGCAGGCACTGGCCCTAGCGGGCCCCGTCTCCCATGCTGACATCTCCTTGAGGCGCGCGTGAGAGCTGTAACGCCTGGGACTAGGAACATGAAATTTCGCACGGCTTTTTTTGATGTAGCAAGGGATTTTTGGAAATTCAACCATCTAGGGTGTGAAACGGGGCGGAATCTGCACACGTACTACTTCTACGCAGACGAAGTCGCGGGTGAAGTCCTAGTACAAAATAAACATTCAAGACAGAACACAGACCTAACATTTCTTTTTCTAAATTAAAGCACGTATACACCTAGCCTTAAGCCACTTCCTAAAGTTTTCCTCACAGGAAACGACTGTGCCAGTTTACCGAGACAAGGTTCCATCTCCTTTGAGCTGCGTAAAGATTTACAACCTAGTTGTAGTAATTGGATGTGTCGGTAAGGTGCAGGCAACTAGATCGTGTGTAGATGTTAGTTGGTTTGATGATAAGAAGGATTTTTGGAATGGTAACACGAAATTATGTGGTTTTATTAAAGGAAATGTTTTTTCTCTTTCTTTTAATGAGACGAAGCGATTCTTTTATTTAGCGTTGGAAGCCTCTCACAAGGCGGACCGATTACGTGGTGAGGCTCGCGGGTAGCCGATGGATGCGAGACGCACAGAATTGGTGGTTGTGGCGAAACTTAGGGGAGGCCTATGTCCAGCAGTGGACGTCTTTCAGCTGATATGATGATGATGATCCGGCTATTAACGGAGTTTCTTTAAGGCAAATTAGTACTTGAATAATAATACCTGTGGATCAATTCTACTAATTTTTAAACAACGGTTGCATTCGCATCATAATTTCATAATCTATCAAAATACGCAATATCTAATTTCCCTCTCTCCATTTTGACACATTGCGACTAAGATATGAACGCGAACGTTGCTAAAAATAGTGAAATTGACCTTTTCTTCTTTAGATCAACAATAATTAAATCAACCTTAATTTTATAACGATTTAACCAGTTGTTTTTTTTTTGCTATTAATAGGCACGCGCTTGACCACCATCTCACCTGATGGTAAGCGATGATGTGGTCGAAGATGGAGCAAGCTTGCCTAGAAGTAACCTATTCACTCTTGACTTAAAGTCTCCCAGGTTGTAGCTATCGGGAAACACGGATTCCGGCAGGGAATTCCATTCCTTAGCTGTACGCATTATGAATGTGTTCCCAAAACGTTTTGTGCGCGTGGGTAGGTGAGTTTGGAATTATGGTAAAAAAATATTTTGTGTTTCTCAATGAATCACGATTTTTAGTTTCTGCTGAAGTTTCTTAGCCGAAGCAAAAATCGTGAATTGTGTCAATGGCAATATACTCTCTTAAATATTCATGATGCTTATAACAAAGATGACTACCATTGGTATGTTGTTACCTGCTACCTACATCTTTGCCGTAAACAGACGTGATTATGACTGCATCTTTTTAGAAAATATACATAATAAAAAAAACCTCGCTCCATATACAGTTCCTAGGAAACGTAACCCTACATAAAATAACTATTTCATCCACGCACGACTTTATGCAGTTAAATGTTACAAACACGAGTTTCAAGTTTCACATCCAGCTATGAATACGAGTGGTGTTAATGAGATACGTATAGTGGATGCGTTGCCACACTATAGATAGATACAGAAGGTCGACTCTGTGCAAAGAAGTCTGTGCTGCGGTGCCGTATCGCTTCGCTGAAGTTCCGCACGTGTAGGAGTGCTACCACCATCCTGAACGTGAACTGTGAGATGTTAATTAATCCAACTAAAAGCAGTAGTTTATGCGCGTTTGATAATGTTTGTTACAATTTCGTGCCAGAATCTGGATTTTTGGATTTGGCGATTTTTGAAAGCTCTACATAACTACTAAGCCAATAACATTTCGATTTTAGACACGGCCTTAGTGATCCCAAATTAGTGTACAACTCCAACCTAATGCAATTTTTTTTGTTAAATTATTACTTAAAGTATAGTGTTTTCTATGGCCAGAATGGCCATTACTTTTAGTTTCAGATAGCTGGGATCGTGAGTGCGTCTATTTTCACTCGCTGTACGCAGCTAACCTTCTGTAACTTTTTTTTGTTGTGGCACTGCGCAAATGATGTGCTGAACTGCTGACTACCCGCACTTTTGTACTTATTTAGTTTGTAGTTTTATATGACGAGGGTAATGGTGGGGAACGTTCTTAGGGGTTTGTGTCGTTATGTACGAGTACGTTCCTAGAAACGCAGGAAGGAATTGTCTTATTTTTATTTTTAGTTTTGAAAAGGAAAAATGTCAAAAACTTACTGGAGTATTGGTTTTAAGTTAAGTAAGCTCGTGTCTAAAAATAGCAGCTTTTAAAATCAAGTCTGTTTTTTTTTTATATCGAAGAAACTATATGTAATCGTGTTTTTAAAATGTACGATTTATAGAGTGAGTCCTGAAATATTTAGGTATTAATTATGTAACTAAAAGTTAAGAAGTAACGCTGCTGCACGGAAACAAACGAACGCTATCATCTGCCTAGCCTTTTCCCAACTATATTGGGGTCGGCTTTCAGTCAAACCAGACTCAGCTGAATACCAGTGTTTTACGTGAAGCGGCTGCCTACCAGACCTCCACAACCCCACTCGCCCGCACGCCAGACTCTTGGAGTTTGACGTTTAAAGTTGCCAAAGCGCTAGTCGACTCTTGGAGTCGACGTGAGTCGGGTCGGATTTAATACGACATATTTCCTGTCAAAAGTGTACCGTTCCTGCTCTTACTTCTCCAGAGTGTTGCAAAAAGATAAGGGAAGGCATATAACATCACATGTCATCTAACAACAATTCGTTACGAAATGTATCACTCAATATAATCTATGACGACGCGCGTCCATTATGATTTTGCAAGTAGTCTTTAAAAAAAAATGATTGCAATGGCTGTTATTTTTATCGATTTATGTAAAATAATGTGTTTTTTGTAAACTAAAACAATAACTTTCGAAAAAAATGCTTTTTTTTTTTACTATACATAGGCACGCGTTTGACCACTATCTCACTTGATGGTAAGTGATGATGTGGTCGAAGAAGGAGCACGCTTGCCTAGAAATAACACTTCAACTTCGAATTAGCAATATATTACAAGGTAAAACTGTACTAAACTTGATATAATCAGTTAGCTTTTTTCATACCAATTTTAATAACATAGGGTTTGTGGAGCTACGGTGCTGAATTTCTGAGATATCGTAGTTTTAGTGAACCCGGCAAAATCGCGCAATTTCGGCCGGGCGCACCTAACAACTTGTCCTCAGTGGCGCCACAAGGCGTAAACGCCAGGGTAAAACGGTACTTCTTGGCTAGACTGGAGTCAGGTTTACTGACTTTGACAATCCGTAACGACTGCCAAAGATCTACAAATGACAGCCGGGTCCAACGGCTTAACGTGCTTTCCGAGGCACGGAGGAAACGTGGTGTCTTAAGATAGTCACCCATCCACAGACCATCCTTGGCAAGTGTTGCTTAACCTTGAAGATCGACCCGTGCTGCTGTTATTATTTAGCCACGAGCTCCTCTAAAAAACAAACGCTAATTACGTATCAATTCCTCGGTGCCCCCTTTGGTTTCCCATTTAACTCAAATTTTAGGGTTCCGTACCCAATGGGTAACCAACGGAACCCTATTACCAAGCCTCCGCTGTTCGTCCATCCGTCCGTCCGTCCGTCCGTTCGTCCGTCCGTTCGTCTGTCGGTTTGTCTGTCTGACAGCGGGCTGTATCTCAAGAACCGTAACAGGTAGACATCTGAAATTTTCACAGATTGTGCATTTCTATTACCGCTATAACAACAAATAATAAAAATTAAGGTTTATGGTACGGAACCCTTCGTGTGCGAGTCCGACTCGCACTTGGCTGGTTTTTATATCGAAACTGTCAAGCCAAATAGACTTGTTTAGACAAATGAGTTCCACGTGTACGAGAAGACACGTGGAAGTTCGTCATCCGGAAAACAGAAGTTTTCAATAAATAATATACCTATTCATAAGGAAAACATTCCTATGTAAAAATAATAAAATTTATTGATGAGTAATATAACAATCCGTGCGTATGGTGCCGTAAATTACCGATTATTCTTTTACGGCATCATACGGCATCGCCATCACCATCCCATCACTTCCCGTGGGGGTCGTAAAAGGCGACTAAGGGACTCACCAGAGAATGGGCAGCAGCGTTCTCTGTAAAACGCGACACCATACACTGCGATCGCCGACCCGCCTACCAAGCGTGGCGATTATGGCAAACCCCCCTTTTGGGGGAGGCATATGTCCAGCAGTGGATGTCTTTCGGCTGATATGATGATCAATCGACATGAGGATTCCATCTCATCTGCAGACTTTTCTATCTTTCCCATAATATTTAGGAACTAGTTATCCCGCGCAACTTCGTCTGCGCACCATTTTTATTACTGCTCCGCTCCTATTGGTCTTAGCATGATGATATATAGCCTTCCTTGATAAACGGACTATCTAACACTGAAAGAATTTTTCAAATCGGACCAGTAGTTCCAGAGATTAGCGCGTTCAAGCAAACAAACAAACTCTTCAGCTTTATGTATTAGTATATAGATTTAATTTCCTGTAACAATCACAATTTTAATATTTATCTTCCTTTGCTTTGGTATACCATGGATCAATTAAATTAAATATCGAAAACCTACGCTCCGAAAAGTGCAGTTATTTTTGATAAACTTATTTACGATGTCGAAACCCTCCGAAGAGTATAAAGCATAATTTCATATATTTTTTTCACATAATTTCATTCGCAGAAAGATAAAATATTTCAAACTTGCACGTCATGTGTGATTAAAATCTCTAAATATAAGAAGACCTGCGGGTCAAAAAAATATTACTTTAGCAGAATCAGAAAGCACAATCTCACATGTCTTAGAATCGATCTCACATGTCTTAGAATTTTTGATTCTAGGACGTGCTGGTTTCCTCAAGATGTTTTTTTTTACCGTTTTGAGACCAATGGTGATGAAATAATTTACACAAAGTAAAACGCCTGCCTAATAATATAATTTTTAATAATTAATGTAGTACTTTAGTATAAACAATACCAAGAGCACACACTAAATTATCACAATGATCTACAGGGCGTGTACTATTACTATAGTTCCCAGCAATATTATATTACTAATTGTTAAGAGCACTTGCCATAAATACGGCTTACGACCCATCCCCCATAATGCTTGGTTTAATTTACCATCGTTAGTATGTGCTACTAAGGTACAGACGACTACCCATCCGGACATAACAGCCAGTGTTACATGACCTCGTATGGCATGGGCTTTTGGGGTAGCACGGGTTCGGGTTATGCAGGAGCTGTGTAGTTTGAAGTGACGTCGTGCGTACATGTTATGGGTATGAACAGTGGAAGTGAAAATTTATGTTTTGTGTTTTGGGTAGTTGTGAATTAGTGGCGTACTTGTGTGAGGATGTGGGTAAGTAGGTGTCTTCTGTTGTTGGTTAGCTCAATATGGCTCAAGAAGTAGATGAGTTTTTTAGCTGGTTTCCAAATGAAGAAGTCGGCGTTCAGAATATTATAAAACTACGGTCTATAGGTAAGGCCGAAAAAAGTGCTACAGGTTGAAACATGATTTGACAAAATTAAAAAAAAAATCGGCTAAGTGCGAGTCGGACTCTTACACGTAGGGTTCCGTAACATGAACAAAAAAAAAACACGTTTCTTATATGGGAGCCCCTTTAATTTTTAGTTTAATTTAATTTTTATTATTACATATTGAGCTTAGGCACCGAACAAGGCTTTTACAGTTCTTCTCGTGAACAGATACAAATTCAAACATACTTCATTATTTGAACCTATTCTAATTTTCAGTTAAATCTTCTAAAGCTTTTTTGTTTAAGTCCATACATCCATGAAGGATGTATCACAATAGACACACTTGAAAATTTCAACTGTCTACCCAGTTTACTAAAGCTGTCAAGTAATTAAAGTTGGAAGCGAACGAACCCGCGGGCGAAAGATTGTAGTGGTATGAATTATTGTGACCCTCAAAACTAGACCAATAGAGATTCAGCAACAAACTAATTCTTCAATTTGTGTTATTGTTTTATCTCAATCCTTTTTGAATATCAATGGAAAAACAATAAAATATTTGTTTCCACAAATAAAATTGTGAGAATAACTTATTTAGAGAAAATAGAAAAATAGCGCGAGGATTTTATGAAACTCAGTGGCAATTTCGAGCTAAAACAGAGAGCGAATTTACTCCAATTCAATACGAATCTGAATATTCAAAAGCGTGGATATTGCATTACTAACGAATGCATAAATATTTCTGTATCCTCTATTTATGGAGGAAACTAAAACAAATATATGAATATTTATCATTTTGATAGCGATACTTGGATGTTCTTATGAGCTTACAAAGAGAGAGAGAGAGAGAGAGAGAGAGAGAGAGAAAGAGAGAGAGAGATAGAGAGAGAAAGAGAGAGAGAGATAGAGAGAGAGATTGATAATGTTTTTATTTATTACACTTAAGGACCAAAGACGTCAACAGCTGGACATCGGCCTCCACCAAGCGTCGCCACAACGACCGGTCCTGCGCGTCTCGCATCCATCGGCTAACCGCGACCTTCACCAGGTCATCGGACCACCTTTTGGGAGGCCTTCTGGTACGCCGTCGTCGCTCCAGTACTTTTCGGCTCCATCGACCATTCTGCGAGCTATTTGCCCTGCCCACTGCCACTTTAGTTTGGCGGTAGGACACCATAAGTTACTTAAAATACTAGGTGACTTCTGACAGCATATGCCTCCATCTAACAATACACGAAATTGAATTTTGAGTTTGCGGTTTTATACATAGATACTGGACTATAAAAAATTAAACACAAAATATAGAAAAATATCTCAATAGACAAAACTGGAAGAAACAGGAGCTCGTGGCTAAAGAATAACAGCCGCACAGATTGATCTTCAAGGTTAAGCATCACTTGCCAAGGTTAGTTGTCATAAGCCAGTAAATCTGACTCCAGTTCTTGCCAAGAACTACCGTGTTACCCAGAGCTATCGGTTGTGGCGGTCTGGTAGGCAGCCGCTCCACGTAAAAATACTGGTATTCAGCGGAATCCGGTTTCACTGGATGCCAACTCCAATAAAGTTGGAAAAAGGCTAGGCAGATGATCTCAGCAGACAAAAGTGCATCAAAACATTGGCTTCGAGCATTTACGATAAACATTAGCCGAAGATTAGTTTTTTAGCTTCTAATTTCTGCGTAACAATGAGCAAGTTGCTTCGGGGATCACAAAAGTCAATAAAATTTTCTTGATAACCAAGTATCCAATGAAATTTTTCGAACACGCGATTTTAAAATATGTCAGACCAAAAACAAACATGCAAGTTACCACTTTAATGTATTATTAATCCAACACACGATAAGATCAGTAGGGCTGTCGCAATTGCAAATTACAAATTGGCACGCCGGCCAATTTTATTTGCGTAGCGTGCTTTTTAATTTGTCAAAGTGGTCCTGACAAGGGTTCGTTATATTATAACGGGTACGCGATAATTTCAAGCCTTTATCATCGTGGGGGTAAGGGTGCAAAATTCTCATACTTTGTAATTTGTATAAATTGAGTCAAATTGTAATTTAGAACGCGCTTTTTTTCTCTTGTTCCCTTTTTTCTTTTTGTTTTGATGTTGTTCGGTGGGGTGTCTCGAAATTAATAATATGGAGGGTATCCGTAGCGTGAAATTGACGTTTTTGATTTCGGTGGTATAATATTAGTCGGTGACGGGTGATGTGTAAGAGGCAGCTCGGGTTTTGTACTACTATTATTAGGAAGGGGAAAAAATAATGTTTCTGTAAAAGGGCTGTCAATATATATTAATCTCGACGAATTCTAACGATCCTTTCCTTTTGTCGGGGTATTTTAGCAATACTTATATTGCACTGACCGATATAAAAAAAAATTGAGGGTTCCGTATTAAAAGTGCAACGGAACTATCTATTACTAAGCCTCTGCTGGCTTTCCATCCGTCTGTCCGTCCATCCTTCCGTCCGTCTGTCTGTCTGTCTGTCTGTCAGCGGGCTGTGCCCAGGTATCTCAAGGACCTTAATAAGTAGACAGTTGAAATCTTGTGTGTGTGTATTGCCGCTATAACAACAAATAATAAACATTACAGGGACTCCCAAACAAGAAACGTGGTTTATGGTACGGAACCCTTCGTGTGCCAGTCCGACTCACACTTGGCCGGTATTTTTTTATGTTCGTGTATGTGCAAGTTTTTAAAACGATAAGTCAAATTTTGGGGCAAGTGTCACTTGTTAGAATTTAACTTAAAAAGTAAAATTTTAATCACATAAAGGGTTTTTTAATATAATATTCATTTTGTAAGGTTATAAAGAACAATTTTACACATCAATCTTTTTTTTCTCTAAATCTGTCCCTACACGATTATCAGAGGAATCAATGTTTAAGACTAATACTACACTACTATATACGACGACTACGACTATATTTTTCAATCTTGTAGTTATAGTTATTAACACGTTGTGCCGCAAAGTTGACTACCCGACTTCCTCACCTAGTTCACCCTTCTCATAAACCATACCATCAAAATATCCGAACTCTCATTGCGGCACAACTCTACCATAAATTACTCTCCACATATTCTACTTCATTATAACATACGCCAACACCTACCTACATACATTAGACCGTTGACTTTACAATTAACAAGCTCCCATTGTTCCTTCGTACGTAAAACTCCAGTAAAACAATAAAACACGGTCCCAATGTTATGATTAGAGGGGGGTTTTGTAAATTTCGAGGCCGTGGATTATGCTAATAATATGAAAATCCGGCCCTTGTTCTTCGGCGACAAGTGTGGCGAAACACGCGCGAGTCCTTGCGCCAACCCCAGAGAAGTGACGTCATCTTGTCGCGGCATAATTCTGTATTGACGTTTGTATTTATGAAGCGCTATCTTGGGTCGAATTTCTTGGCTTAGTGTAGGCTTTGGTATTAGAAATAGAATTTAGGTTTTGGACTGAACTATTAATAAATCACATGATGCTGATGGACTTTAATATAGAAATGTATAAACAACACGACTCATTGAATAAGTAAACAGTATCGTTATTAAATATGCGTATTTATTTCATGACTATTATTAATTTAATTTGATACCATGTATTCATAATCCTATTTAATCAAAAATAGCATTACCAAATTCAATCGTGTGTGAAGCTTCATTAAAATTGTGTTATATTTAGTCCATTAAAAGCCATACGTTTTCCTATGAAATCGGAATGTTGCCTCCATAATTAAATCACAAATAAACACGTCTATATAAATGTCTATACACTAAACATTTATTAATAACTGGAGAGAGTGAGTGATTTTATTTAGAAATGTAACGAAGCGTTTTTATCGGTTCGCTTCTCTCTCTGATCGTGAATACGCACAAATGAACGGTAAATTGAATTTATTTCACGTATTTATAAACGATTTCATTTTGTTTGTTTCGTGAATAGATAATAATAAATGATGAGGAAATGATTGGCTGTAAGCTATGTGAAGAAGAATATTGAGGAAACGGAGAAATATTTTTGACAGCTAACAAGGAAAAAAATTCGACAGCTGTCTGCCGAAGTCAAACTTTTTCTTTCGATTCAACCATTTGCGCTTGAGAGACTTCAGATTTGTCTTTGAGTTGGTGATTCATTTCTTACGCCTCTGGCATTGCAGATGATCATAGACGATGGTAACCACTTCGGTTCCATTTGAGAGAAAATTAGAAATTAAGATTGACGAAAAGTCTATTTATGGAATTGTTATTACTATATGTTATGTGGTAATTCTGTTACAATTTGATGTTTAGATACCCGCTCAGGTGGGTGGCTAACTTGCCATGTTATACCAAAAAAAAATACCCTTCAAATCTAAGTGCCTACGCTTGTACAGATAATCCTCCTCCCAAAAGGCAGGAGTCAATAGAAAAAAATAAGTTTTTTTGTTTTATCTAGGATGAGAAATCATCAAATGAGTCCTCCCGCTCTGCGGAGCAGAAGGGAGTGTCAGACTGTTACTGACTAAAACCCACCCGTATTCCTCTTAATGCCCTTTGCGTTCTAGGGCCGCAGTAACTCTGTCGAACGAATTCCGCAACAACCAAATAAGTTAGGTAACCTAGTTCAGTTAGATTCTAGCTGGCAAAGTGCCACTCTTCGCCGCTATGACCTTGAACTCTAGAGTACTATACAATGGTGCTATCTGACTCTGTCTGTCTTTCTGTAAAGTGTGCGTCATCGCAGGCTTTAAATATTTTTCATTTGGGTAGAAAACCACCAGGTGTTGGGAGGATTTGGCTGGGCACTAAAGTGAAACATAAATTATTCTTTGTAATGTACGTGTCCGTTTCAAATTATATTTGTGTTCCTGCTTGGTGACTCATTTCAAAAGTGCATCATATGGGATTTTACAGGGCTTTTGAATGACTTTTTATGTAATGTTGTTATTATTTATGTAATGGGCAGCAGCGTTCTCTGTAAAACTCAACACCATACACTGCGTTAGCCAACCCACCTGCCAAGCGTGGCGATTATGGCAAACCCTTCACATCTTGGGGGTGGCCTATGTCCAGCAGTGGACGTCTTTCGGCTGATATAATGATAATGTTGACTTTTTTGGGCTGTTCGGTGTATTTTCACTTGAAGGTTTTTTTGAAACCTTTAAATCTTTGCGTCTATCGAATCGAATAAACGCAAACTTTGTGACAATAGTCCAACATGAATGCCGTCTTTGACATAATAGCATTTTACGTTCGTGTGTTTATTGTTAAAATAAATACAAAAATAATCGTTATCAATAAGTTACGCTGTAAGATAGTCAGTATTATTCATTTATCTTGTAAACTAACCCTAGACTAATTGACCAATGGTGTCCGAATGAATTGCCCGACTGAAGTCTGAAATTTCATTTAAAAATTGAGTAACAAAAGCTGTTAGAGGAAATTCTTACGCAAAACCATCTGCTATTAAAGCCGAATAGAAACATACCAACTCCTTACTCTGATTTATTAAAAATACATCCTGTCATGTCTTCCATTGATATAATCCCCACTACATGCATGACGTCACTCATAAAGCAGAGTACAGACAAGTGTAATCCGTAAATAATGATGTGCTTGCGAACAACGCAAATTATTTTAAAAGAGACCGTATTCAATATGGAGGCAGTGTGCAGGCGGCTTTGTTTGAGAAATATATGTAGTTTTTATTTTATTTTTTCTGCTTAATTATATTGGAGTAGGTTTTAAGAGTATCTTTGTTCTTGATTCTGTAAGATCTTGCACGTGTTTATGATTATGTTTTCTAATATTTACAATATATGTCGGTTCTATGCTGAGTTATTAGCTTTTATATAAGCAAGAGGTTTTTTTTGGTGAAGTTAATGTTTGTTAAGGGCTCTCTGGTATACCTTATTAAAAAACAATATCATTGATAGAAAAAAAAACTAGATTTGCTGAATTTTACAATCAAATTCAAATTAGACAATTACATTGCGCTTTTGAACGACAACATAAACATAAAGTTACTGTATTCTACTTCACTACATATTATAAAACAAAATCCTCTGCTGCGTCTGTCTGTTTGCGATAAACTCAAAAACTGCACCGATTTTCATGCTGTTTTCATCGATGGATAGTGTTTCTCGAGGAAGGTTTTAGTACATAATTTGCCTAGAAAAAAATTTGGGGTCCTTAAGAAAATTGCAGTCGCGGGTGAAGTTTTAGTACCTATATTATATTTATATATTTTTTTATTTATAATTTTATAAATGCGAAAGTTTGTGAGGATGGATGGATGTTTGTTACTAAATCACGTCAGAACGACTGAATGGATCTGGATAAAATTTGGAACACAAAAAGATGTTAGTCTGAAATAGCACATATACTACTTTTTATCCCGGGAGTATGTTCCCTATGGGTCACACGGGTGAACCCGCTGGCAGTAGCTTCCTATAATATTTATTCGTAAAGGTAGCTTTTTTATACCAATAAAACTAAAATTAAATTCATATTTAAAGACTAGAAGAAGGTGTAAGGTAAACTCTAATAGCTAGTTCGGTATGGCTGAAATGAACGTCTAAAAGATTCGAGTCAATATCCACTTCTGACGACTCCCACAAAATTAACGCATACGGCATCAAATGATTGACTTCAAAAATAAGTATCAGCTTGCCGCGCTTGACTCGGTGGAACGCAGAGCTAAGAGGCTCATCGGTGACGTAAAACTAGTGGATGCCAAGCTTCATAGCTTGGTTCATCGCCGTAAGGTTGCCTGCTTGTCGGTCTTTTACAGATTGTACTTCGGTGAGTGTGCCCACTCACACACACCAGAACTCCACGACCACAACCCACCGGCCCCCTTCTACCATCGGACATCCAGACGCACTGCAACTTACCATCCCTACCTTGAAGCAATTCCACCAATTCGCACTAAGCGTTTCCAAACGTTTTTTATAATGCGCGCAGCGAAGGAGTGGAACTCTCTGCCTGCGTCTGTGTTTCCAAAAGCTTACAAGCCTAACCTCTTCAAAGTTAGAGTGAACAGGCTCCTTCTGGGTAAGCTCGCTCTATCGTAGCCTTGGTCTCTATCATCTCTGACATAGACTAGATTCATTAATAAAAAAATAAAACATTAAAATAATAATCACATAGCATTCCTCCACCCATCCACCCATTATAAATAAAACACAAAAGCAAGCAACACGCACTTAAAGAAAATTATATTTCTTAACTTACATAGCTGACTCAGTAAGCAAAACTGGGGACTTTAACTTACCCAAGTAATATGAGCAGAATCGCTGTATAAGTATTATTTATTGCGCAAACTGTGCCGGGGTAATTATTTAGGAAGCAACCCCTACTCTGTTAAGTGCGGGGGAGGGGGTGATGTTAGAATGTGGTGTTTGCGAACCAATGAACTGCGAATATTTGCCTCGCTCCGGTATTGAATCGTTTGGTGTTAACGGGCTGTTTCCTATTCCGATTGGCTTTGGGCCTAGTTTGTTCTAATCTGTTTCTCTCTTTCATGTATTTATTGTTAATTATTAAGTATATACAATGTTTTATTAATTTTTCAATAGACGATTACAACCCTAATCTCTTCATCATCATCATCATCATCTGCCTAGCCTTTTTCCAACTATATTGGGGTCGGCTTCCAGTGAAGCCGGATTTAGCTGAATACCAGTATTTACGTGAAGCGGCTGCCTACCAGACCTCTACAACCCATAAAATGGGTAGCACGGTATTTCTTGGCAAGACTGGAGTCAGATTTACTGGCTTCTGACAATCCATAACGACTGCCAAAGTTCTACAAATGACAGCCGGGACCAACAACTTGACGTACTTTCCGAGGCACGGAGGAAACTCGGTATGTTAAGATGGTCACACATCCACAGACCAACCTGGCAAGCGGTGCTTAACCTTGAAGATCGACCTGTGCGGCTTTTATTCTTTAGCCACGAGCATCTCAACAACAACACCGAGACGAGCAACAACCCTAATCTCTTCAATGTTAGTGTAAACAGGCTTTTTCTGGGTAGGCTCGCTCCATCGTCGACTTGGTCTCTGTCATCTCTGACCTAGACTAGAGTCAAGAGCAAACCCATCTTAAATGAAAAAAAGTATGAAGAATGTACGGTGAAATATAAATCAACAAACATAAAATTCCAGGATTTGTTAGTTTCAGATCATGTAAACATGCTATTTAAAGGAAAGATAGTAAAATACTCCATGTGGGTCAAGAATAACAGTTATTCTTCTGTCACAGCTTACGCTATAGTCAAGGAGTCATCTCCCTTTACCATAAGCGGATCTAATGTCGACACCGCTGTATATCTGTGCACTGTGTTTTTTCCAAAAGTGTTCGAAAAGCTTGGTATTAATGGAAATGCTTCTATAGACCATTCAGGCTAACAAAAATACCAATCCAATCAAATAGTTTTTGAACCATCTCTACACGTCTATTTGGTGCAACTGCGATAAAACACAAGCCTTTTCCATGCCCATTTTGTACAATGACATCCCAATACAAAGGCCATTCGCGAAATAAATATAACGTGACGCGTTATATTGCATTCAAACGCGTTATTCTGAAAGTCAATATTGCGACGCGTTTCATTAACAAATGCATGTATGCACGCGTTATCAGTTGGGACCAGCCGACGGGGCGCGGGGCTTGAGTGACACAGTGTCATGGATACAGTAGAGCTAGACTGAATAACGATGAGAAAAAAAAAAGATTTTCAATAGCAAGGGATGCACCAGAGAGATGTATGTCCAGTGGTGAATATAGCAGAAATGTTGATTGTCATAGCTACCAAAGTTTTGAACGAGCAAGAAAATTTATTGGTGATAACCTAACTGTTACCCAGAAAGGAGGAATGAAAAACGCAGTCGAAAAAACAGCAGTACTTCTTCAGCACAGGACAGTAGTGCTATTTCAGGTAAAATCCTTTTTTATAGCTATTGCAAACTGTCGCCAATTAAACTGATCTACTTGAAAAAAGTATTTTTTTTATATATTTAGGAATGGGCTTGCTCTTGACCGCAATCACGCCTGATGAAAAGCGATAGATGACACTTTGAAGGCAGACTGGTTATATATGAACGGAAACACAGACGCTGGCAGAGAGTTCCACACTTTAGCTGTGCGCATAATAAATGTGGAAGAGAAGCGCTGGGTATGACTAGTCGGGATATCGACCAAGTACGGATGGTGCCCTGCAATACGTCTGGTATTCCGGTAGTAAAAGGGCGATGGTGGGATCAGGCCGTGGAGTTCCTGCACACACTCACCAAAGAACAGTCTGTAGAAGACCGACAGGCAGGTAATACTATGCCGTTGAGCTAGGCTGTGAAGCTGAGCCACCAACGTCTCGTCACCTAAAAGCATTTTTGCTCTGCGTTCCACGGAGTCCAATGCAGCAAGCTGGTATTTTTCTGAGCCATCCCATATGTGCCTGCAATACTCCATACAGGATCGGACTTGTGCTTTGTACATACTCAGAAGCTGTCCAGATGTGAAGTATCGCCTTACCCTTTTTAGGATGCTCAGCTTCTTGGCTGCAGTCTGCGACGAAAAGCAGGATGTTGTGATATATCTAAGAAATCCTTTTGCTGTACTTAGTAGCATAGCGCAGCATCCTCAATTTACCAATTCTTTCTTTATAGTCTAAAACAATTCTTGAAAAGGAATCTTCAAAAAATCATCATTCAATCATCAGCATTTTGCACGTACCTTTATTAAAGCTTAATATGTAGTTATTATACTAGTTTACCACTCCAAAGTAAAATTACCAAGAAGTTCAACATCATCATCTTCAAGCTCTTATCGCAGATAACCAGGGCTCAGCGTAACTCATTTTCTTCGTCCATTCCGTATAGTTAACCGTTACGCAATGACTACCTTCTCTTTCGAGGCCTTCCTCATACAGTCAATCCATATTGTTTTTGGCTTTTCTCTCGCTTTTCCATTCATCTACATTATAAAGGGAAGGTTTCTTTTTACATCGTCATGTATAAAAAACCTTGTTCAAAATTGACCTACTGTTTGTTTCTACACTACATCGCGATAGTGGGTAGCCCGGCGCCAAGTGCAATATCCGCTTTGACCGCCCGTTCCGCTAATTGATTCCGACTCCATTCACTACAAAACATATTGCTACCCACATTTTAATTTTTTTTTTTTAGTTCGCTTCGACCAATATTGGAGTTTTACTAAAAGTTTGTATTTGGATGATAGCTAGCAATATCATGTAACTACTATTACTGTTCTTAGTACCTACTCTATTGCCAGGGTTCCGGAATTTGTTCTGCGGAGCTTGCCCATCCTTAAAAGAACGGCTATACATGCGCAAGTTTGTATGGATAGATGGATGTTTGGAGGATGTACTTAATCACGTTGAAACAGCTGAACGAATCTGGGTGAAATTTGGCACAGAGCTAGATTATGGTTTTTATCCCGAGAGTATGTTTCTTTGGCGATAATTTCCGATATTCACAGAAGCTAAGCCGAGAAGACAGTAGTTCCTTGCCTTTTGTAACCAATATATGTCGGTAAAACATGGTTCTGAAATCGAATAAATGATATTATGTAATGTTAGTAGTCATCTTTATCTAGAAGTACTTTGCCGATTTAGACAGATATAATAAAATAGAATACTCTTTTCTTACATATTTTTCGTTCGTTTTTATATTTAGGTATAAATATTTTGTCTACTCAAATAATACCCGACAGCATATATCTAGATTCTGTTGGGTTTAGGTTGTCAACCCAAAAATATAATTCGTGATTGACAAGGGTTTCTTTATTTTAGATATTTATTGACAGTCCTACAGCTTTTATGTTGATTTCAAATTCGGAAAATGTGTCACATTGGATTTTAGGTTAAAGTGAAATCTTTTGCTTTTTTGTTAAATAAAAAAATGGATAATGGCTGTTGTTATGCCAGGAATGGCGTGTCTTTTTCAATATGTTTCAGCATTAACTATATAACATGATACTACGACCAATAGGAGCGGAGCGTTATTAAAAAATGTGACCTAGAGGAAGTTGCGCGGGACAGCTAGTAAAATAATAAACTTTAATCATCTAATACTACGTTCAAGCTTAATCATTAATTACCAAATCGTATACTTTCACATACCTAATTGTACCCAACATCTGTTGATAGCTACCATAGCAAAATTCAGTTAATTTGAATAAAAGGGATACTGGACGTGCGTCCACTGTATTAATTGCCTGGAAAAACCAATCGGCGCGAGTGTTTAGCGCTGTAGGCTGAGAGCCAGTGCGTCGGCCTGGTTAGGGATGTTACTAGGCCATTTAATGGAAACGATTGTCTCATAATAACAGCCGCACGGGCCCATCTTCAAGGTTAAGCAACGCTTGCCAAGGTTGGTCTATGGATGGGTGACCATCTTAACATACCGAGTTTCGTCCGTGCCTCGGAAAGCACGTTAAGCCGTTGGTCCCGGCTGTCATTTGTAGATCTATGGCAGTCGTTACGGATTGTCAGAAGCCAGTAAATCTGACTCCAGTCTTGCCAAGATGTACCGTGTTACCCAGTTTATGGGTTGTGGAGGTCTGGTAGGCAACCGCTCCACGTAAAACACTGGTATTCAGCTGAATCCGGTTTGACTGGAAGCCGACCCAAATGTAACCAGAAAATTTGACAGCAGTCTTGCTAAGGAGTATTAGTGTTGATTGAGCATTTTTTTAATACAGAAATTACAATTTTTTTCTAAACCATAAACTGGCTCCCTTAAACAGTCGTCTACTTGGTACTTTAATTGGCCACAACTAGTTAAATCTGAAAATCTTGAAACTTATACATTATCAGATATAACTACGTTTGCGAATATGCGATTTCTTGCAAAAGTTTCGCACTTGCGGAGACTCAGCTCCGTTACAACCCTAGGCCTGGTTTACAACAATGTGTGTCGATGGGTACTGCAAACTCTTTTCCAATAGCGCGCTGATTGAGCGACGCGTATTGTGTATGTACTAGTGAACTATTTTGCTACACCTACGTGTGTTTTTTTACTGGTATAGACAGCTTTTTTAGCTTTATGTTCGACAAGCTTTGTTGTAGTAGCCTATCCTGCAGGATCTGTGCATTTTATCTACGTAAAAAGTAGCCTTCACTTAGCAATTGTGTATTTTTTATTAGTGAAATCATTATTCTCGTCGTATTAGTACACTTACAAACAAAACATCATTTTTCAATTGATTAGTTAAAGTTAACTTGATAAAATAAACGTTTAAAGGATTTTTTTCAGCAGCATCATCCCGTTTATTTTTGGAATAGTATATGAAACTGAAAACCACGAAATTTGAATTGAAATACACGATTTTCAGACCGAAAAAAACTGAACACAAAAACCTACCCCTAGTTTCCAACTCAATTCAACTGGACCATTAACACCGACACATGAAAATCGACAAACGCAACAACGACACACCAAAGGGACATTTTTCATTGACGATGATATTTTTATATTTATTGCTAGCTCCGGGTCTAGCCCGGCGACCGTTAAAATTAATATGCCTTTGAACGATATTGCTAGGGCGCCTCACAGGCTGTTTACGTAAAACTAGGAGAGCAGAGAAACTAGGAGTCTTGTTTCAGGTATTTTTTAGAACGAAAGCTCAAAGGGAACGGTATATGAAAAGGAAAGATGGTAATTTAATGGAACTTGGAAAGCTAGTTAAGGTTTCAATGCAATTTCCTTTGACAAATTCTGTTGGAATTTTCAATTTTGACGTTTTTATGACGGATTTTCTGGTACAGAGTGGTTTAACGATATTCGAGACAGTTTTATGAGATCACAAGAAACGTAAAGCTTAACGCGAATGGATGCTCGAAATATTAACATTAATTTCAAATTTTACATCGCCAAAAAAAACGCCCAAGAGTGAGAAGAAGGAAGTCGTTCTCGAGAAATTTAACAAAAAGTGATCTTCTCTTAATATTTTAGAGCCTGAAAACCTTTTAAAACTACTTTAGTCTGTAGTACTTAACAATATCGACGTTAACCGCTAAGACCTCCTAACTCAAGATGTCAAAAGTTCACACAAGACATTTGTGTCTTGTGTAAATAATTTTTTTTTTGTTGATATTTTTTATAACAGTTTTTTTTTAAGCAAAACCACTACACTCGCTTTAACTCTCTTTTTTTTTTGTAAAAATATTTTTGGTTTTGTTGATTTATGGTGAAATAAAATTGGCTATAGAAAAAAATACAACCGAATTGAGAAACTCCTTTTGTTTTTGAAGTCTGTTTAAAAAGTATTTTTTTAATTTTTGTAGAGTGAGATAGAAGACTTTTGGTGCAAAACCAGTAGAAAAAGAGGTTGAGTAAAAATCTTACAGACGTCTTGATGGTTCACCGTCGATATTTAAACCTTCTTAATGTGCCAAACTTCGGTTAGCTGGCTGGTGACTAAAAATAACCGCTTTTTCATAAGCTAACCTTCTTCAAATAAACCTCCACAATGGTCTCCGCCAAAAATAGCCGAACCGGAAGTTGTTACTGAAAACGTTTCGGCGCTCGTGAACATTGCTTTATTTTTGGCTCCGTTTAGATATTGCTTGCTGATATTTTTGGATGGGTGGGTGTTAAACGAAGGGTTAAATATTTTAAGTAAAAATAATGTCCTTGAAAACTGTTACAATTTTAGTTTTTTACTTTGGGCAGAAAGGACACCAGTGATATTAAAAGTTTTTTATTATAGATTTTAGATGAACCTGGTCTGTAAAATAATGCTTGAGGAAGTAATGAATAGAAAGATTGTTTGCAAAAAAGGAAAGATAATGCAGATACTATTGACTCTTCTAATGATTTACGATTTTTTTTGTGTACAGGATAGTAAAAATTTTGTCGCTTTCTAAAGTTTTCTCTTTCAGTTTATATCGTCCAAATACCGATCGTTGATGGTAGTTCATAAATAAAATCCCCGTTTTCACAATAATAGAGCTTTAACTTTCGGATCCTCGAATCCATATGTATGAGCCAATATATTTTTCCATCAGAACTTTACGAAAAAAATACACATACCAATAGAAATTCATCATTCACAGTTTCCAATACTAGAATCGTATAAAAAACGGGCATGGCAATATCCATTGCCTTCGGGGCAGTTACGTATTCAACAGATAAATATATCCCACGCTCAAAAACCAACCTTATCTTCCAACACATAAAATTCAAAATCAATTCTCAAAATTACTTCAGCAAGCCACTTGAAAACTGTAGTTTGTCATAGGAATTTCGGCTTTATATGTTTCGAAATAAGGTTTGGTTGTGTGTTTGATTGTCACAGTGACTAGATACGAAGGTTTGTTGACGCAATCAACGCTGGCAGGTCACAGTACGGTCAAAGGTTCCGTTGCTATTTGCTCGGACACATATACATACGTACATACAAGCTGTGTATTATATGTAGTTTGTGAATGGTCTTAAAGCTAAGTATTGATTGATGACTGTATTCGATTTTAATTTTTCAATCGGTTTGGTATTAAGGGTCGTAACCTTTAAGATTGGAGTCCGCTGGATGGGAAACGCACAGCACTTGTCGATGTGAAGACACTCAGCCTATATCCAGCTGTGGTCGTCTTTCACCTGTTATTATAATAAATCTAGTGCTATACAATCATATTCCTTAATTTACTAATCTCCAAAAAAAGTAAGATCGTCTCTTATTATGGTGCCTATTTGAGGAAGATCCTACGTACATAGGCCACAGCAGTTCGAAGGACGTCGACACACTTTAAAAAAATTATAAAGTTAATTTAATATGAATTTTACAACCAACCAACAACCCGTACTTATATTTTCATACTGAAATCTCAATTTCCCTGCTCTTAAGCTAATTAAAAACAATTTCAAGCAGAGCAAATAACTAACACACACACATACATACATAGTTTGCACATATTGCATTATTTAGCGTAGCATCCGCCTTCGTAGCAGCGTAGCACATGCGCGTCGTAGCACGCGAGCTACGAGCTACGAGCTACGCCGTAGATCTACTACGCGCGAAGATAGGTATCTTTATTGTTGCGTAGAACGTGATGAATGTAGGTAGTTTGAATAAAATTCTTTGTTGAATGTTACCTAAATTTTGCGGGAATTATTACACAGGGTTTTTGTAAAAGCTCGGTTTTATCTGGAGAGAAATTTTGGTTGCATAAAATTAAACGCAAATCGAGTGATGTGATTGAGTTTTGAAAATCTATTCAACCAGCAACTGAAGCATACGTGTGTTTGACATTTGATATATTTATTTTTTGAAACTTGACCTTAATAAGATCCAAAAAAAGTAAGATTCGTTTCTGCAGCTACTGGATATGTTTAATTAATAGACGTTTTAAAAACTTTTTGTGTTATACGAGTATTCATTTCCTGAAAATTTTTCAAACATGATAACTTTTAAGTAAGATACTCGTAAATAACATTATTTTTGCAATCAAGTCTGAAATACAAACAGGGCCCAATATTGGGCTTTCAATAAATGAAACGGTTTTATTACAGAACTTTATTGAATACAATACTAAGCCTCAATCAAATTCTTGTAGAACTTTTGTAAATTCGCTATAAACCTATGACCTATCTCTAAGAAATACAATATTATCAAGGAGACTATGAAACTGTATGCTGCATGCTTGCTGCATTCATGGTAGTATTTTTCATGTAAGAATATTTTCGCTAACGCCTGTCTAGTCTTTTCCAACTGCTTGGGTCGGCTTTACCAGTGGTAACAGTAATTTACATGAAACAACTATCTGACATCGTGATATCCAGTAACTGGGTATTATGATATCGCTTGTCAAGTTCTCAGATTTTCTAATTTCTGACTACCGTAACGACTGTAACAGATGTAACCAACTGCTTAGCATGCTTTCCGAGGCAAGGATGAGTCTCGATCTGAAATGGATGATCATTTATCCGCGGACTAACCTTGCCAGGCGTTGCTTAACCTAGAAGATTGAACCGTGCTACTATTATTATTTAACCACAAGCTCATATTTTCAAAGTTTAACATTATTAATAATTGCTTTTTCTTCTCTTTCCAGGTAAGTTTTACAGCATCAAAAGCATCGGATGACAACTGTGAGTTTTTACATTTAGCAGGGGTATGCAAGATTTTGGTCTTTACATTACGTCGTTTGGTACATTGGTTGCAGTTTATTTAATAATTTATTAGACTTTGCTTCAGTTATTTACTGAAGCAGCCAAAATTTTGTTTGGATGTTTGTGTGTGTTACTGACACTAGTCTTGTTAAGGGCTAAACGGTTACCTACCTAGTAACTGGGTTCTGGAGGTGAAATAGGTGAGCGTTCAAGCTGCATTGCCGCTAGCAAACGATAGTGTTTCAGTTGTTAAATATAAATAGATCTTATCTCGTAAGCTGTGTTAATATTTAATCTCGAAACGACAGAAACGGTCATAGTGTGTATCAGATAATAGTCAAAGTATTTCGATCATCGCTGTTAAGAGGTACAAAGGTCGTAGAAAGGGCATGTTCTTTATTTTTATCACCTAGACAGAATTCACGGAAAAATAATTTCAATTCTCGTCATATTAGACATTTACGAATTAATTCGACCTGGCAGATCTTGAAAAACACAAAGTCTTCTTTGTTTATTTTTGAATATAATCACGTACAGAAAGAAACCTTCTAGAATAAATTTAGAAAAAAATATTTATATTTATTATTTATAAAACTACAGTAATATCTACAATTATCATTATTATAAATCTATTATATTATAAACATGTATAGATATGGTTAAACTTTGCTTTAGAAGCCAATACAAATTCTACTATAGTATTTTAAATATAAAAGTGAGTTTGTTTCTTTGTTACGTTTTCACGCCTAAATCGCTGCACCGATTTTCATTAATTTTAGTGCAGACATAGATGGGAACGAGGTGACGGTTATAAGCTACTTTTTGCGAAAGCCTACATAAACGCGAACGATATCGTGGGCAAAAGCTAGTATTTCAATATAACAAAAATAAGTTCAATCACATTAGATGTACAAATATTTAAGCTCAAACGACAGAAGCATTCATCAATTTCGTTTAGCCATTCAGCGTAGAGAAGTGTATATCAGATTATAATCAAAGTAATACGATCAAAGCTCTTAACAAAGGTCACACAAAGAGTATGACCTTATTAGACAGAATTTATTGGAAAAATACTTGCCAAATGTGTGTCGGGATATCGCAGAGTGATGGGTTCCGTAGTTGGACTAAATTTGCCTTCAAAATATTGCTTTATTAAAAAAAAAAATATATATTGTTTTATTGATTGTTAAAATAATTATTATTAATTGAGTCCTAATGTTTTGCTTCTATGGAAAAAAAATAACATTCTTTTGAATGGTGAATTATGGGATCAAGTAATAACTGCCTCTTGCTTTTGTGTATTGAGATTTTTAGTTGGGAATGGGGGCTAAACCTTATTACTTTTATTCGTAATTTGGCTATACCATTACTTCAGCCAGTAGTGCCCTGACTATCTACCCTTTCTATTTTTTATCGAATTCGTGCCATTACTATTCGAGTAAAATGACTGTGGAATACAAGCAGAACGAAATAGTCAAGCTTTCGTTTTGCCATTGGCTACGTAACTCTAAAACATAATCAAAAATGAATACTACGAATTAATTCTAATAAACGGTACGCCGTAGCTTCGTAGCTCCTCGCTACGCCTACGTCTACGGCTGTTGCTAAGAAGGATTATTTTCATAAGAGCATTATTTTTCTACTACTTTACGTTCAATATGAGCTCTCATTTGTTTGATGTTCAAGTATGTAATTCTCTTTTGTAGAAAAAAGGCTCTTTATGATATTTATTTAAATGCTGGAATGATACACGAGTGATTGGTTTACATACATATATACTCTTTAGGCGTAGAGACTCCTAGTCTGTTCTACTCAGCTTTTGAAAGTGCAAAGTGATATTTGTGTATTTTTCAGCAGTTATTTTAAACGATAGCTCGATTCGATCGAAAAGAAGAAACTAAACTCATTTACTAACGTAGAGTCGTTTATTTTATAACGTAGAGGTAGCTAAACTCTCAACTTTAATTTTTATTCAGATACCGAGTGTTAAAACCGAATAAAAATTCATTTAGAAAATATAGGACTAAGCTTTGAATTATTTACCAAACTCATTACAACTAGCACTAAATGAAAACCTTGTTTGAATACTTTCCAGAATACAACTAAGAAATTCTTTCTTTTTCATAAACAGCTCTGATCGGGATTCGATTAGTAGGTGGCCGGCTCGCTCGCTATAAATGTCTCATTTGTCAAATTTTATGGCTGACCCGCCCTGGCCTGTAATGCTTCATTCTGCTAAGGACCTAGATTCGGATTAGATATGCTGTGGAGGTGAACTCTTGGATATTTACCTACAGATATTTACATTTTTTGAAATTTAATTTGAGGACATGAGATGAATGTACGTCAGAAATCAGAAATAATGTCCTAATTTATACTATCCCTAGCCCTACTAATATTATAAATGCGAAAGTAACTTTGTCTGTATGTTTGTTACGCAATCACGCTTAAACGACTGAACCGATTTAAATGAAATTTAGTACAGAGATAGTCTATAGCCTGAGAAAGGACATAGGCTACTTTTTATCCCGGGAGTATGTTCCCTAGGGACCACGCGGGCACGCTGGCAAGAGCTAGTAAATATTATAAATGTGAAAGTGAGTTTGTATGTATGATTGCTAGGCTTTTACTTCTGAATGATCGAACCGGTTATGATTTATCTTGTTACAAAGATAGTTGGGACTACTTGAAGGCGAGCCAATTCACGGGCAGTACCTATTCCTATATTTTTTTTGAGTGTGATATAGTTCACTCTCATTACATAACAATAAAAGTAATATATTTCGCAATGTATTTCTACGCACCCTACCTTTAATTCATAAAACGAAATCAATTATTCGGTAAGTAACGAGGATTTTGAAATAATATTTCACGTCAGTTTTAATAACGTTACCTTCATTTGGCTTATTAACTCACAAGGCACGATTGACGTGAACCTTACCATTCAAAGAGCTCATAAAAAATATAAGTCTCGATCAACATTGACCCGTTGGCCCTGATTCCACATTATTGATGAGACCGGGATTACTTGATGCTGAAGTTGTACGGTGATTGATATCACCGGTCGTTAGGATCGATTTTATGTATTTTTCCTGGAAGGATCAAGTCAGGTTCGTTTATAGCCCACCTGATCATAATTGCTTCCGAAGGTTCAATGTGTTCAGCATATTAGGGTAAGGAACTATTTGGTCCTTCGAGCCGGATAATGGTTGGTCTTTATGGATTTGTAGGAGTATGATTTGGAAAAGAAAGTGGAATTTTATGTGAATCCTAAAACCAATGAAGGTACATGATTTTTGTTGCTCGTTTTACAAAGCTAAAAATACATACTTCCATACATATCGTACAAAATCGAAAATAACTCTGTCTGTTGATCTGTTTTCTCTTCAAACTTGGCACACGTGTATAATATTAACATAATAATATATTCGGGGAAATTAAACATAGAATACTTTTATACCGGGAGTATATTTCTTCGGGTTAATTAACATATTTCACGCGGGTGAAGCCGCTGGAATGAGTTATGTGGAATATAAAAAATAAATATAGTGTGCAAAAGTATTCCAACGGCACTGGTTATTATTTAAATCAAAACAGTGTACTTCGTAAAGGACATTCTTTTGCGCAGCGGTGTCGCCCAAAAATTCCGTGGAAAAAAACTCCGGCGACTCGTCCGGACTAATCCGTGGATTTCGTTAATTTCGTGAAACGAAAATTAAAATGGGCTGAAAAAATGTCGACGTGTCGTTTTTAGAAAATTGTGTTTTGAATTTTTCGTTATTCTAACACCTACTGAAGCTTTAGTTTTTTGATGCAAAAAAAAAACATTTACAAAAAAGAAAAAAGTGGTTTTAATGAAAGCACTAAGTTTAATCTTCAGCTTACATATTTCATTTACGTTCGTTTTCATTTTAAAGAAACCTTCTTACCTAAAACTTTGAAATCCCACATCCAAAAAAGCATTAGTACACGCTCAGGTTAAACGAAAACATATTTTATTCAACGTAATGACATATCTATCGTAATATAAAATCAATACAACCTGTCTGTGACAATCCTTTGAACGTCGATCAAAATAAACACAGTAACACGTAAGTGAAAAAAAAATCTATCATTTCAAATAAACAGTAGGTAAAGGGGGAATAACTACAGGCCAAAACCGTTCACAAAGGGGCCTGTCAAAAGCATCGAACCTTTGAAATAATGGGCGTTAGATTAACTGTAGGTACTGACGAAGAGAAATGTTTTTTGTGTTACTGTCATTTATTATTTTTTTGATATATTTTTTTTTGGCCTGATCTAATCATTGTTTGACGCAGCGGGTTGTATACTGGTATAGAAGCCGGCACGAGTCGTGAGCACAGATGAATGCAGCAGGGTGATTTAAGGATGTATCGGGATTGCCTTTGTTTAAATTCTGATTATGTTAATATTTTTACAGAGGTATTCATAACATTATGTACTTATCTATATTTGTGGAGGAGCTCGTGGCTAAATAAAAACAGCCACTCGGGTCGATCTTTAAGGTTAAGCAAGCTTGCCAAGGTTGGTCTGTGGATGGGTGACCATCTTAACATACCGAGTTTCCTCTGTGCCTCGGAAAGCACGTTAAGCCGTTGGTACCGGCTGTCATTTGTAGATCTTTGGAATTCGTTACGGATTGTCAAAAGCCAGTAAATCTGACTCCAGTCTTGCCAAAAAGTACCGTGTTACCCAGTTAATGGGTCGTGGTGGTCTGGTAGGCAGCCGCTCCACGTAAAACACTGGTATTCAGCTGAATCCGGTTTGACTGGAAGCCGACCCCAATAATAGTTGGGAAAAGAGGCTAGGCAGATGATGATATATTTGTGGAATTATCATATCTTCATCCCAAAAGTAACCCAAACAGCGTGAAGTTCAATCTCCGGACCAAAAAGACTCATTATCTCGTTACTTAATTTAACAAAATTACACCAACTTTCATTAACTTATGAATTTTGATTAGATTTATTTTTCACCCAAAGCTTCGGTAGCGTGTCCTCTTTCGTATTTAATTAATTTGGCATTTAATGTAATTTATCGCGAACCCTTCCGAAGTCATGCTTTTCTTACGACGGTAAATTTTTCAAATTAAAAAGAACCCTTTTTTCTAGAGTGAAATGTGTAGTATTGACATTTTTGGTCGGTTTGCTCTTGGCAAATAAATCAGGGTTATTTTCAGAGGGAGTGTTGACGATTGGTTTAATTGCATTCCCTGCATCTGTCCGTGTTTTAATTATTTTTGATGTGTCTCTTATCTTAATATTTGCTTCGGTGCGTTTGTTTGTCTGTCTCAAATTAAGTCGTGAATGTTTATTCAGTTGTTTCTTGTCTACCCTTAATTTTCTAGTATATCTGCTGTGTGTCTGCTTTATTTATTTATTTTATAAGTTATAGACAAAACATAAACAAAGTCTGGCTTTCTAAAAATATGAGATGTAACTTTCGAAGTCATTGTTATTTCATTATTGTATCTATACGGTTTTACTAATATATAAAGGTGTTTGTTTGCTTGAATGCGCTAATCTCAGGAACTACTGGTCCGATTTGAAAATTTGTTTCAGTGTTTATCAGCCCATTTATCGAGGAAGGCTATATATCATCACGCTAAGACCAATAGGAGTGGAGCAGTTGAAGTTGCATCATCAATTGTTCAACTAGTGTTTAATAATACTCTAGATTATTATCTCTGATCAATGTAGATATCAAGATATCAATCTGCCTAGCTTTTTCCTTTTTTTTCCACTGCATTGGGCTTTGTTTCCAGTCAAACTCGATGCAGCTGAATACCAGTATTTCATATTGAGCGACTTATTTTCGATTAGTTGATCCGCGCAACTTCGTCTGCTCCGCTCCTATTAGTCTTAGCGTGATGATATATAGCCTTTAGTCTTCCTCAATAAATGGGCTATCTAACACTGAAAGATTCTCTCATTTCGGACCAAGATTTCCTGAGATTAGCGCATTTAAGTAAACAAACACTGTTTGTTTGTTTAAATGCTACTCTTCAGCTTTATATATTAGTATAGACTAATTTCGAAAGTGAAGTTGTATTTTTGTGACTTATTACACAAACACATTATAAACAAATAAACTACTGCTTAGACTTATAAATAAGAAAAAAGTTAGATTTATTTAGTAATCGTTATTGTTGTATTTACATTGGTTTTTACTTGCATTTTATTTTAAAACTGAGTTTTTAAATAAAACATCCCGTCAGTCCCGGTCGCCCCACATGTGGGACGATGCTTTAATTTGCGCGGCCTGACGGGTTACAAAGACACATCAAGGTGGTTTACCTTATTAAACTATGTAAAAGCTTCTAGTATACTTGATATTTATAACTTAAACTCATCCACTAAACCCATCAACTCATCTGCCTAGCCTTTTCCCAACTATATTGGGTCGGCTTCCAGTCAAGCCGGATTTAGCTGAATACCAGTATTTTACGAGGAGCGGCTGCCTACCAGACCTCCACAACCCACTAACTGGATAACACGGTACTTCATGGCAAGACTAGTCAGATTTACTGGCTTCTGACTAACCGCTACGACTGCCAAAGATCTACAAATGACAGCCGGGACCAACGGCTTAACGTGCTTTCCGAGGCACGGAGGAAACTCGGTATGTTAAGATAGTCACCCATCCACAGACCAACCTTAGCGAACGTTGCTTAACCTTGAAGATCGACCCGTGTGGCTGTTATTATCTAGCCACGAGCTCCCCCACCATCCATCCATCCACAATACCCGTCAACTAATTTTCTTCTTTTCTTGATTCTTCGCAAGCAGTAATTAAGCATTACACTTCTTAATTAACACTTCGTCCGTAAATATTAACTTAGTTAAGTTTAACTAATTGGCTATATTGTTAGGCGAAAGTTTCAATAAAATTGACCCTTCCTTACCCCCCGTACCCCGTGCTTATTCAGCCGGGTAACTAATAAGAAAACTTCTTTCAACCCTCTTTAGTTTTAAAAATGTTTTATCTCCTCTACGTGCTGTGGAAATGGCTCGTTGAACTGGCAACATCTCTTTGAAAATATTCTGGACTTCATTTTTGCATGGAATTTTTACTATGAAAATAATTTGTGTGATGTCTGCTCTGATTTTTTGTTGATTAAAAACTAGCACTTCGCCCGCGACTTCGTCTGCTCTACAATTTTCTTAAGGATCCCTAATTTGTTTTCCAGACAAGTTATATACTAAAACCTTCCTTGAGAATCACTCTATCTATTGGTGAAAAAAACATGAAAATCGGTGCAGTCGTTTTTGAGTTTGTCGCGAACAGACAAACGCGGTGGACGACTTTGTTTTATAAGTAGTGATGCAATTACTTCTTATACACAGAACCTTAAAAGGGGTTTTTGTGCTCATTATAACAAGCAACTTTTAGTATGGGACCAACCATGAAATCACTCTTTTCTTCTTGGAATGACATTTTTTCAGGTTTTGCATATAATACGTTACAACTTGTAGTTTCCTATGTTTGATACGACGAAAGATAGATTATAACCAGTCTGTCATTGAAACTATTTGGTTCTAAGATATGAATTCTACTTCTTACAAAGGAATAAAATAGAAAGCATACAGAAAGGCAACATTTATTTCATTTTAGCTAAATAGAGATATAAAATTTTTCGGAACAAAATTTTGTAAAAAAAAAAGCTGACTTTCATTGCTTCGCATTCCTATGTCTTCGATTTTTTTTTAAACAAAAGAAAAAGTATTGTATCTACGTATACCTTTCATCACATATTCCAACTCGAATTGTATGCCAAAAAAGGAACCAATAACTGATTCTTATTCCCCACCTACACCGTATGAAATACAGGATAAAAATATAACGTATGTACATTTAAAAAGCAAAATATCTCGCAAACAAAAAAGAAAAGTTAATGCTCCACGCCTCTGGATCTACATACTTTCCGCACTTAAATAGGGATGTGATGACGTTATGTCGATGAAATCAAACAAGTCCTAAAATTGTTGTTTTTTGCTGTAGATAAATGTATTTTTGACACAATCTTATAGGTATAATATCACTCCACTTATTACAGATATTCGTATGCAACGAAGGTTCGCATTTTAGTAAAATATTGATGCAAACAACTTAAATATTCTTAGTTCTGAACTTCTATATTGCAGAAATAAAAGCATATAAAACTGGATGGAACATTTCAACCGAGCAAAGTTATTAACACAGTTTCGTTGTATTGGGACTTTGAAACTGTCAATTTCCTTTCGCTATCGTCTGCGCCACTATCGCTACAATAAAATTTTATTGGCTCGCTATCGCCGTCAATAAATATCGATAGTCGAACTATTATCATGAATTTATCGATACACATCAACAGCACTACTCATAACTCGGAGTTAAGGTCGAATCTCAAACAAAACGCGACGCTGAATTGCCGGCAAATATGAGCTCGAACTTAGGTGGGCACCGAAATTAGATTTACGAGTTCGGGAATTTTCGGAACTCACCGGATCAGTACCGAACCTCCGGCTGCCTCCTGCTAGGGTACGCATTATCATATAAATGCGGAGTTGACGGAAAAATATTGCCGAGGTGTGCCGTGGCTCCACCTGTACTCAGTTGAGTAAAATAGAACGTGAGCCAAATAATACGGTGTTTAGGTGTACGGGCCGGGTGATTCAGTTAACTGTACTGCATGAATGTTTTATTTGCGGAGCGCTGCCTCGGAAATGAGTCGTGATCATCTTTGTTTACACTTAATTCCTTTTCCTTTTTGATATCCCGATCGCTATTTTATGTAAAGAATTTCTATTAAGAGCAGTAACGTTTCGTTTTAAGCTTTTATCTCTGAAGAAATGATGTTTAGATACTCGTGCCTTCCCATTATACGTAATATTCTCTTGTATACATATGTATCTCGTTTTATCGCTCCGTCGTAAAATTTAATATTTATTGTAGCGTCACAAGGAGAATATTTCAGAATAATGGAAGTTGCATGAGTCATGTCTTTATTCTTGAACAATATTCCCCTACAAAATAAAGGTAAATATAATACATCTTTGTGAATTAGGTAACTAACAAAAATAAAACAGAAAAACATTTCATTAGGGGAATACTGAAAAGATCATACATTATTTAAAATGGCTCAATGGCGCTCTTGGTGTCAATAAAAATGTTATCCTACTATGTACATGAAATTGATGATAATATGAACAAAGGAATAAATGAGGACAGAGATCTAGTTTTTGTTCCAAACTTGGCAAATAGCCAAAAAAAAGAGTATGATAAAACTTTGCATATTATTGCTACCTATCAAGTTTGAGGCAAGTACGCATTAAACCTGCCTTTACCGGTAGAATTACTGCAGACTAGAGTCAACGTACCCAAATTCGCGGATTCGCGAAATACTTCCTCTTTCCACACATGTTCACATAATCATTAAGTAGGCAAGACACGTGCCAAACCTACGTTTTTTGTCATAAAAACAAACTGTTTGACACTAACGTTTGCCGTCACAAAATTTCATTGCACCTCCATATTTCCTATTATTATTTTTTGGTACCTGTTACTGTAACATATAAAGGCCAAAAGGGATCCTTTTATACCAATTGTTTCGTCATAGCCTCATAATAAAAACCTTTACGGAGCCAGGGATTAATGTGGGATAGTTTCGGGTGAAATTGCAAGCGGGATCCCCCAAGGATCCCCAAGGATTGTGAGGTGGGGTATCTAATAGTATTTATAATGCCGGCGTGTGGGATTAGACGAGAACGTGAGGTTACCGCAGACCTTGTTAGCAGAATATGTGTTTATGTTGGCAAACCTATTCGGTTTTAAATGTGTTTTCTGGTTTAGATAGGTGTGTGAGGTCTTTATTAGTATCGAGTGTTATGTCAGTTGCTGTAATAGTGAGAAAGTAGTTAGCTTGGTTAACCTGTCATTGACAGGGCGCAAAAGCCAATGCGTCAATTTCAGTTGACGCCCAATGGCACGATCTCGTGCCACAGGTATATTACACATCGCACATTATTGGAAGTCTAATAATTTCTATAACTTACGTCATCTTGTTGGTTTGTCCCATCTCTTCCCCTATGCGTCTTTACCTACAAAAAATACAGTCTCTTCCCCCAGCCATAAGTAACTCGACTGTACAGTCACGGATGAATAAAAACTGAAGCAATATAATTCAAATAATTATATTAAAGCTTCAGGCTTTGCAAATTAAAACACTTTGACCCCGATTGAAGCTTATGGTCCCTAGCAAGAAGTTAAAAATAAATAAATAAACTATTGGTTTTAGTTTTAACAACAATAAAAAAAAATCTGCGTGTTATTTGATAATACAAATAAAGCAAAAGCAATCACAATTCGGCATAATACTCGTTGAGAGATGTAAGTATCTCATCAAAAACACATTCTTCTTTAACCAGCCATTAAACAGCACCACGTAATCCTATAAACCAAAACACGGAACACGTATAAAAGGCATTTCAACATCTGCCTCCAACACACTCGCACAATTCCAACTTTCCAAATTTTATTAGAGCGACCACCTGAATAATGCGTTTTACATCACGTACATGAACAAAAGCTAAGTTCCTAACATGCTGAAATGAAATTCACTAAGTTACGATTCAAATTGGCCAGCCGTATGCTGTAGTAGTTTCTGAACTTTTAGCTGGAAACCGGGATCATATCTAACATAATAATAACGTATAACCCGTCGGTGGTACAGTTGCTGCGGAGTTCGGCAAAATTTTTATTTTTCAATGCTGGTGTTGTGAAAGAAAAATACAGAAAAGTTTTTGGTTGGACTGGTTTTTCCTGTGGCAACGATGGTTTAGGTTATAGTTTAGATATTTTAAGCACACTGAAGAATGTTAATGTATATTAAACACTAGATTTGTCTTTTGCACGCGCATATTCCGTATTTTTCCGTCAGGAATTTTAGGAAATCCTCTCTTAGTGTTCCCCTGTACGGTCCAAGGAACCTGCATGCCAAATTTTAGTTTTCCACGATTAGTAATTTCGACTGTGCGTTGTCTGTCAATCTCTCAGTTAGTAACGGAAAATTGTAATTATTAGGATTTGGTACTAACACATGACTTGAAGACTTCCAAACCAAAACTATAAGGAATCATAAAACCAACACGAAATTTTATTTATTTAAACTTCATGTACAACAGTGGTACATAAGCGGACTTAATGCAACAAGGCATTCTCTACCAGTCAACCTTTGGTTTAAAAAGAAACACACTGTGGCAGGTGTACCTACAGCAAATAAATAAAATAAAATATTTTTCGGAAAAAAGAAATAATGTATATAATACCAGTTAATGAATAATCGGAATATAAAATACTAATAAAATACACATATAATGCTCTTAATAGATAATGGAATTTCACTCTCTAGAAGGAAGAATAGAATTTTTAGCACCTAATGATAGAATAATAATATATAATCCTCTTTTTCGGACTTCGCTTGTGCAAATGGAGCGGTTAATACTGAAGTCGATATTGATGGTCAACGTGCACCATTGTGTGACTATATGTATAATGGAAGTGTTTTCATGATCTGTATTATCATGGTGTTAGCATGGCAAGAAATGGTAGTATAACCGAAAGAATGTGATGTGACACATACAATAGGCTAGTTTCCACCATCAACAAATTGCAAGTCTATTTAGTCCGTCAGTTAGAGTATTGAAAAATAGTGAACACGTAATTTTTTTTTTTAATCCATTATTATTGACAAAGATAAAACGCATCAAAACTCGGGAGAGGGGGCTGATGACGTCAGAACGCACTAGAAATTATACCACGGCGTTAAATATTGAGAATTTTAAAAGCGTCGGGTCTTTGTCAATTTTAGTTTACGCAACAAAGAAACAAAACGGGTTAAATATTTTTTGAAAATCTAACTAGGTTTTTACAGTGAAAAGCCTAATAAGGTGCTTAGAAATTATCATGTTGTGAAAACAAATAATATAATGTTGTTTCAACCACTTTTACTAGATTCACTCTAACATGTTTGTGGCAAAAGATAGTAAATTCGAATGATTAAATAATCTCAGTGTTCATGAAAGCAAAATGATTAAATTTCAGATGGTAATCCGAATCTTGTACAGTTATGAAAATTAGAAAGTCTTAAACACTCTAGTTCATTTACTTAGGCGCAATCTAGCTAATGTTTTTGTAACTAAAGCGCTTACATAATTCCTTCTAATATATGAACTTATTCAAGGGTCTGTATAATACATTAAGCTCTTACCAAGATTCATTATTCTGGGAAAGGGTTTCAGGCTTTAAACCAAGCGAGAGTATTTTTCTTTACTCGAGTGGCCGTACGAGACTATGGTTCGGCGCCAGATGAATGTGCAATAACGGTCATTGACCCCCATATATTTACTGACTTTCTTATAATCAAAAACAGAAATAAGGACATAAAGCTGTCTTGAATTGACTTCTATCGTAATCCTTTACATTCTTTAGTTATGAACTGAAAAGAATGTTCATAATTTGTTATTCGGATGGATATTGAATCCCTTGAGAGTATCAAAATATACGTATTTTGCGGCATAAACGGCCGTATCTTTTTCTTACGTTAACTTAGAAGTTTAATTTTTTCACAACTGCAAGGGACCGTAGACCTGAGTATACTTTTTTTTTAATTTTAACTCGATACCTCCACGCGTTTCCGAGGTAAAGAGTCTTGACAGATGGATGGACAACAAAGTGATCCTATAAGGGTACCTTTTTTTCCTTTTGAGGTGCGGAACCCTAACAATAAACACATATTATTTGAACCGTGTTCAATGATTTACAATATGCCGTAGATGATGGGTGTAACATTTTATAAACCACTAGCTTTCGCCCGCGACTTTTTTCCGTTCCCATAGATATTTCAAAAACCCCTCTTATGGCTCCTCTCGAAGGAACCTACATGCCAAATTTAAGCTTTCTACGACCAGTAGTTTCTGTGCTGTGCGTTGTCTATCAGTCACTCAGTAATGTAAGAATTTCATATATATACTAGTTGACCCGCGCAACTTCGTCTGCGTCACAATTTTCATTACTGCTCCGCTCTGGTCTTAGCGTGATAATATAGCCTATAGCCTTCCTCGATAAATAGACTATCTAACACTGAAATAATTTTTCAAATCGGACCAGTAGTTCCTGAGATTAGCGCGTTCAAGCAAACAAACAAACTCTTCAGCTTTATATATTAGTATAGATTAATTGTAAAAATTTGTTCTGCAATAATATCAGAACTTCACATCGTTCGTAGTTCGAACCACACATCCCTATTCATAGTTATAAAATATTGGGCAAGTTGCAGGGCGGTGGAGATGCTTATTGAATTATATCCGTATCTGAGTCCATTGTTGTAAGTTTTAATGAATGGCCTTCCCAGTCCGAGGCTTAAGGCCTCCGCACGTGGGCCACTTTATGGGCCCAGCCTTTATTAATTTATGGCATGGGCTTAAAAATGTCGAGGTAATTTAGTGTATTTTAATCTTAATTAGAGTGAGGCACTTAGTGAAGGGACTCGCATAAAGGTTAGTTAGTGCCCCTGATAACGTGAAAATAACGGTTCGTCCGGAATAAGGTTTCTGTAGATGGTGAGATAAAGAGATGAATACGTAAGAGGTATTTATGCGTGTTTTATTTAAACTGGAAGTTTAAATGTGTTATATATCCTCCTAACTAGAGAGTTTAATTATACTTTACTGTTAAAAGATAGACCTTTGTTATTATTCTCTTAGTATTTTTGGAGTTAACTTAGAAACTTTTTATCTACACTTTACTTCAAATTATAATAGTCTTGTCACATGAAATTAAAAAAAGCTTTTAAAACTAGCAAATAAAGGAAAATGTAATTACTAATTAACAGGAACTGAAAATTCCATTCGACCCAGTGACACCCCATGCGTTGATGGAATTATGATATCATCCAAAAACGCATTAATCAACCTTCATGCACAAACGAACTTCCGTATCGCAGTTATTAATCTTTACTGTTTATAGTGATAATAAACTGTGCCAAACAATTTAACTATGAAGCATAAAAACGATGGCAGCCTTAATTACTGAAAACTAACATTACTTTGAGAGTAATCGCAATCTGACGATATCCTTGTTATAACTCGACAAACAGTTGGCGCTGAAATCCGAAGTTTATCTTTTGTCAAACTTAGATTAGTTGTCGATTGCTTCAAAAACAATGCGGTTTTACGTAATAGTTAAGATATCTGATGAATTAATTGCCTCAGAGTAAATTATTGGCAAAGGTATTCGCGGTTTCTCCTATTAATTAAATTGGGTAATTTGATAGAATTTATCGAAGCGATGGTCTGTTAGGCTGAGACGAAGTATTACCATCTTAAATTGATTTCGCAAAACTTCACGGTTAGATATTTCTCGTGAATTTTCAGACTTAATTCAGTGATTCATTATAAAATCTTCGTCGTACCTAAATAAGACATGTTTGTGAATGTGATTCTATTGTTTCATCGTACCTACATACATTGCCGTACAAGCTTTGTTTGCTACGATGCCACTAAATGTCAGTTATTCTTCATTCAAAAACAATGCTTCAAAAATAAACCTGGAAAGCGAAAGCTTTATTTCTTTAACCAGCTCTTCTCAAAATCTCGCAAAACAATGGTGACATTAAGTATAATGAGCTTATAACAGCGAATAACGCAGATAGACAGCTGCTGTCAAAATCTTTGTCAGCCATCAAACTTTTTAGACAATTTTGTTCGCAAACAGCTCGATTTTCCGCTAACGCAGATGATTAATTAAACAAGCTGGAACTCCGATATTCCCTCTGAAAACAATATTATTTTCAACCTTATTTATATAAGCCATAACTGTTGTTTTTGAATGTCTCTACCAATTACGTGTCTTTATTGCATGAGTCGGAAATAAAACTGCCGCTATTATAGTGTTGTCTATATGTATTTTATTTAGTATGTAGCTCCAAAACTTGTTGCTTCGTAAAATGGTGGAAGAGTTCGCCCAATTGGTTTAGTAAATAAAACGCAGTGTAGTTCAAAATTCGTATTTATTATAGTATTAAATTGCCTAAGATGCACATTACACAAATCTAGTTAAAGCAAATTTGAGTTTACTCGAAAAAAATGCATAAACAAGTGAGCCTTTTTCGACATTTTAGGAAGTATGATACAACTTCCAGAAAACTTAGCCTATTCGTTATTATGAGTATTCATAATTTAAACGCTGTAGAGTCAACTAGTATTTAATACGATTAACTTGTGTTTTTAAAAATAGGCAGTTCAAATATATAATGACTTTGGCCCGTTGCGATCACAATCAATTGAAGACTTAACTTACTTAATTGTTATACTTAGAGTGTCTATGGTAGCAGTTACTGCACATATATTTACTGTGTTCAAAACAAGTAAATTTAACGCATGTTACGCAAACTTCGCGCGTAGTTTTGGACAAAGAGCCTCTTCGGCAAATATGGCATCTGCCGCGCGGCCCAAACCGTCCACAAGTCGGGGGTTTATCGTTGAGATCAATTTGTAATTCAACGTCCAATGGCAAAGGAAGGCCCAAGAACTCGCACATTTTCTGTTTTATCATCCTTGGTATAGCTTCTGTATTTATTCTCCTCTGAACCATCGGTTTTATCATGCTGAGAGCCAATTCTGTTAGAAACTCACGACGCACTACTCTTTCTTGCCCTTTGTTTATTGTATAAATGCATAGTGCATTGATAGCAGCTAAATTCAACAAGCGAAAAAATACATTCAGTGCCCATCTGCGTGAGTTTCTGGTCACATCAGCCTTTGAACACATGCTCTGTACTGTGTCTACGGCCTTTTTCGTGCGATTATAATATACCAACATTTCCGGCTTGAGTTGATCACCAGAGTTTTTATTTATTACGCCATCGCAATGCTTTGTGGACATCAGAAGAATAGCTTTATCTGGCTTGCAGACGTACTGCACCAAAGTGGATACATGGCTATATCCAAAAAGCGAAGAATGTAAATTCTTCTCTTTAATTGTTCTGAATATTCTTGGCACTTCTTTTTTGTCTGGTCTTACTGCTCCCACAATTGTAATCTTCTTATAAAATAAAACCTCCGCGGTTTCCAATGTCGTAAACCAGTTACTCATAGTAACAGTACGATATTCTCCTTGAATAGGATCAGTCATACGCACAACGATATCTAACTTACGATTAGCAACTTCGTAAGGCCCAGGATTATCACCGACGTAGACTTCCAAATTGTAAGTATATGGATACTGGCAGTCCACCAAAGCAAACATCTTGATTCCGAATTTCACAGGCTTCTTGGGCATATGCTGACGGAATGCACATCTTCCTTTAAATGGTGTAATCAAGTCGCCTAGATTTAGTTCGTGACTGGGTGTAAAGTGTTTCTGAAAATTGTTCACTACTATTTGGAACAATACCCTGATTGGTGCCATTTTATCTTCACTTAGGCGATCAGTCATGGTGTTATGGAAGCGAAGATTTTTCATTAAAAACCTATATCTTTGAGAACTCATGGCCAGGTAAATAGCTTCCATGCCAGTACCTTTTTTGCAATCAAATAATTGCAAGAAGTTTCCTTTGCTCGTTTTTGCACATCCACTAAGAAAAAATATACCCAGCAGTGCATATATTTCTACTTCATCAGTCAATTTAGCATCTCTCTCTCTCGCGAACTTTTTCTGTTCCTTGATGATACGATCATTGGTATATTTTGTAATCATGTAAATAATGCTTTCATCGAAGAATAAATCGAAGCATGAGGGCTGAGTTTTTCTTGATCTAGCATAGTCTGTAGGTCCTGATTGAATGTTTGGAACATAATCGCTTTGTAGCAATTTTATAGCTTCTATTGGTTCTTTCATCCACTTAGTACCTTCGAGGCCCAAATGATAATTATGGGTACTACCCTCAATCACATTGAAAACAGTTTCCCAATCAAGATCGTCCACATCCGTGTTATCCTCCGCCCCAGTACTGTATTCAGTTCCAGTGCTATCTAGTTGTTCTTCAATGTGATCTATATCATCATCACTTCCTGCTGGTCCATCAATAAAATCTTCTTCTCTGTCTTCTTCAAGCCATCTGGCTATGTGCACATCTGATCTTCTTGTCATTTTCACCTGTAACAAAATCGTAACATGAGCTAAAACTAAAAATATGAAAACAAGAGTCAAATTCAAGATGCACGTAATACAATGTCAAACGCGTTCAGCATCACTTTTGAAAAACATGAAAATGCTCCAATTTAAATTTTGATATTTTTGCTATACATATTTTTATTTCTTTCACCTGTTTGTAATTGAATATAATCGTATCGCACGATTGTAACGAATGCGATAATTAAGACAAGTATATCAAAGGTCACATAATTTATTCTAAAGCAAACAAAACCCGCGACACTAAACCGCTGTAATCTTTAAGTTTTGACCATACCACAAATTGAAATCGACAATAATTAGGTATTCCGTCAAAGGATTGTCATATACAATTAAAAAGCTGTCATATATTAAACAGATGCAGACAGATTCAATATAGGTACATCTAAGTGAGGGAGGGGGAGAAAATCGAAGCGCCCGCCGGTCTGTGTGTATCTACAGGTCGCCATAACATGGGGTGGGGGGCCCCGCAACCCGGGCATCCGTCAAGCCCACGCGTCCTACCGGCGTAAAAACTTCCGGGAAACAAATGCATACTTTATACTACTGAAAAAGCTAAATAGTCAAAACAAAACCACAACACAGACGCTTTGTGGCACCTCGTGTGCGCCGAAACGCGCAACAATTTCGGACGCAATTCCCCACAATTTTTGTGGAGGGGGTGGGAGAAGGCAACTAAACTCAATGATTGAATTTTCCATTCAATGATAACACTCTATCCTTAATTTGAAGATGGAAATAAATCGAACGGAAAATACAGAAAAAAATGTGTAATCAGTAGGTACATACTTAATCAGGTATCAATACATACGTGAGTGGTCGCGTGGATGACACACGATGCACTCCTCACTATGCACTTTCTGACACAACCATACACTCCAAGCGCACGGTCGACACTGATGGCGAATAGCCGCCCTAGTTAATATTATTGACGAGATTTGTTTATGGACGTGAAAATTGAGGTACTTCCAATTATTTTCATTGGCTTCATTGGCTACGCGACCAGTCAGGGGTTGATTCAGATATCATATTTCTTTGTTGAGATGATCGTCTAAAGACTTTTTCGAGGCATTCACTCTGGTCCTCGCAACTTTTTTATGCGAGTTACCTGTTGTATCTAAGTTAAATATGTTGATACTATATTTAAATTACTCGTTTAAGGGGAAAATAAGTTAACAGCCGTCTGAACTTTACAAGTCCCAAAGGGGTTTTCTAAAAAGGGAGTAGTATCTGGAGTTACTTTTTTTTTAAAGTAAGTAAAAAGGTCACCCACCTCGGCAAAGCTCTTAAGCGCATTGGAAACGAAACGAAATTTCGTTTCATGGACAAAATTCAGAAGCATCAATCGGTTTAGACAGCATGGCGGCTGGATGTGCTCTCATAGAATAAACGTTGCGTCAGACGTTGAAATCAATTAAACTTGCATAGCTTTTGGAGCTCGTTAAAAAAATGTACTCATTTCAGCTAAACAAATGCAATGAGAATTGCGAATTCCATTGAAGAAATTCTGCTAATAAAATCATGAGTATTACCATACTAAGGTCAAACATGGAATATCTCAAGATCTTTTATTCGTTTTACTAACGTCTCGTCCTTGTAAGGGCTTCGTGTGAGAATGTATTCAAATATATTTTATTGGCTATAGTTATGACTGTTAACAGCGAGCTGTACACTCATCCGTGAATTATATTATCAACTGTTGCATCCATTCAGGCTTCCGCATGTTTAGTATATACAAGCGAATGTATAATTTCAACAGGAGTGGAAGAAAAATCAATAACGCCTTGATCTATTTCTCTACATTATCCAACACAGGTCTGGCTTAAATATTAATCCTAAAAGCGGTTTAGATGTACGGGGAACGTACGTCCTCAGGGAATCTCTAACCCTATTCGTCAGTTGTATATCTTAGCACGTGCTACATGACATAAAACTTAATACTGAACGCAACATCAGTTATAACTTACTGTCGGTTGAGAGTCGCCATACGAACATATAAGCAAGTTGCCGTTTTAGCACCTGTGCGGTAATGCCCACGCCATCGTCCGCCATAAAATATTGACGTCCGAACTACTGCACAGTCGTCTGTCTGTCTATTCTATGACCGCGGAACCGACAGGCGTGCGCGGGGCGTGTGCGGGACGTCGGCGGGGCGGCGGCGGGGCGCGGGCGGCGCGTACCTGCGCCCGGCGACTCCCGCCATGGAGGGTTTCTGTATTGATTATTTGAGGGCGTTCACTTTCGCCAGTGTTTTAATGCGAGCTATGAAAATGTTTTTATTGGCAACTTGGCAGCCCCAGCGCCAAACTGAATAAACAGACGAATAAATGTACGAAAGCTCTCGTAATGCCCGATTATTCATTTTGTACCGTCTCGCTTATTTGTCGATGCGATATTTTTTTCTTCGTTTTTCGTTTCGGTAATATCTGTAAAGAGCCTTATTTTGTCGAAGACCTCACAACTTCGCTTTTCAATGATTATTTCTTATTTCGTCTACTGTCATTCTTTCTTCGTATTTTATACATCAATAAATCAATTCGTTTTGAGGAGCGAGAGAGAAATTGTATTATTTTCCGTGATGTCTTTGTGTTGGCTGCTGATTGTTTAATTTTGCGAGTACTGCGCGAGTCTCTGTTATATTGTGTGCGCTTAGAATCGTTGAAGTCTTTGTTGTTACATAGAGCTGAGTATTAGTGCTTTCAGCGCAGTTCCGCTTGGCTAAAGCAGTCTCAAGCCAAATAGTCTAATTACATTGTTGACGGCGTGTCGAGGGGAGGAAACATTGTTGAATAACGTACTAACGTTTATGTAACTTTAATGTGTAGTATCAGCCATTGAAGCCATGTTAATATATGAAATAAAGAGGCAAAACAATATTGTAAAAGCCTGATTTCCGAGAAACGTTATTATGTTAGAACCATGTTTTCAGATTATCTTAATGCCTACGTTATGTGTGTGGGTGGGATGTTATGAACAGTTTGGGTTTTACTAAAATAGGTGTAGTTTTGTAGAAACGACAATCCTCTTTGTTTTGTGATATTTTCTACCTCAAAACGCCATCTCTTGACTGACAGATTATAACAGCTGTTTGTATTTAGTTTGAAATTTCTCAAACTTGAGCCTGTTTTCACTTCCCACACTCAAAATATTTAGTAACTTTCCTACTCTACGCTCGAGTAAAATTCATGCCAAAATTATAGACCCATCAAAAACTTAAGTTTAACAAGCATGTGAATTTAACAGCATTAAAGTAATAAAGGTAGATGAAATAAATTTTACATCGAACGTAGACCATGAAGACCTTTATGAAAGAGTTTCACGCCAGTGTACGTATGGTCCATAAAGATACATTGACATGTAAATTCGGTACGATAACGTCTAAAAGCTTTTCTTTGAAAGCGGATTATGGTTCTTTTTACACCGCCACGTATCTGTTTGTTCAGGAACGCCTATTGAAGGTAGGCCGTCTTAAGTAAGGTTTTTGGGACCTGCAATCTGAAGTGATTTATTGTGTCAATTGAGATTTTGAGGTAATGAATGGAGCGGCTTATCACATCTTGCGGGTGATTGAGGGGACTTTATTTTTTAGCTTTAAATTGAAGGTAGGGAAAACTCCATTACACAAAACAGTTCCATACAAGGTCCAGATTTTAGTTTTAAACGTTGTTTTAATGTAAAACATATGAACGAGTATATTTTTTTAATGTAGAACCAGTCACAGTTGAAACAAACAAAACTACTGATTGGTCTATGTTTGCATGCAGACAAAGTCGTTGGCAACAGCAAGTTAATTAATAAATATGACACGACCACCAATGAGGCTGTCAAACGTGGCGATTACACCGGCGTCCCTCAGGGCCGTTTGCTGTGGCCGAGTCTGATTGTGGTCGGCGATTACCGACTATTTATGAATATAGGGCTGGTGCTTTATACTTTCAATAAATGTTTGTGATGTTAAAACAAAATTGTAGATTATAATATTGGTCATCAATATTATATTAAGTTTTACAAGGGAGCAGGTGAGACTGCTGTCAAAGTTAATCCTACCAAGCAAAAACAATTACGGATCCACGTCCAAAGGAAAATAAATGAGGTCTCACAAAAAATAAGTAATCAATCAAGATCGATTGCCTTTCTATACAAGTCTCCACCACGATCTAGGTCCTCACGTAACACTTAAGTGCACATCGTTCCATATATTAAGGCGTCACAAAAACTGCTTCACTAATCGTTTATCATATTCAGTCTTGGTAGAGTACCTGAGCAGATAATTTATGTGAATATTTCGCGAAGCTATCGGTAGGAAACATTAATTTCCGGAGACGTAACGAGATCGCTTCACGCACCTACACTGCCATGTTTTTTGATGGCGTATTTCTGTTCCTTGGATGTTGGTTGTGAATTTTGTGCGGAATTATTATATGATAATATTTTGACTAAGTAAATGGTTCCGTTTTTATCTTTGTATTTTTCTAAAATCTGAAAAAGCTAAGATAAGACATCTTCATTATATTATTATCTTGCTTTATCATCCACGTTTTTAGACGAATCTCTTAATTCAATAATCCTCACATCATTTTTATCAATATTATTCACCGTGCCACAAGCTTTTCTCCAACATTTTCTGTCTCCGACCGTTTATTCATACCGTGTTACTAAGTCTCGCTTTGCTGAAAGGAAATAAGTGTGCGGTCATTGCAAACGCGACCATTTCCCTCTCCCGTGTTATAACGTGTTTTTTGTGTTCTACCCTCAAACGGAAAATTTCCAGTTCGTCTTTTTTCGTTGCTGCTACCACGCAAAGTCCTTTTCATATCACGTTAATCGGATGCAAGGCTTTAACTGAACTGAAACAGTCTAATAAACGTCACATAATTCGTCCATAAAGGGGCCTTATTTTATTACTGGCGAAGACAAAATGGGTTTTTGGGGGCAATAATAAGTTAAAAAAGCGCCCCTTTCCTAATATCGTTCAGAGCGAGCCACTCGCAACGAGTTTTACGTGACCAGTGTCTTAATATACACCTTTTGTCTAGCTTTACCATTGTTTGGAAGAGACGACCTATCACGAGACGGTATGAGAGAAATAATGGTTCGGGGGGACCTGATTTTGGAATAGATAATTTTCAATTTCGAATTTTCAGATTGCTGTATTGTTCCTTGCTAAGAAAAGGTCACTTCATTTTCTAGTAGTAGATAAACTACACCCACGCCCAGGCCTTTCCATAAATTTTCTTTGTTTTTGAATGTTTCATGTTTTGAATGTTCGTTAGTTTTAATTAGGTACAACAAAGGGGGAAATACACCGTGGTATTTTTCATTGGTGTAGAAATATAACTCGTAAGTACTACGAATATTTGGATTATTAATTGTTGTGTTTCAGTTAATTAACTTGTTGACAGAGGGAACTGTTTAGCTGGAATCTTGATTTTGTTTCTTTGACTAATAACACAAAACTAGATGAGTTCTGCATAAACAAGTACTTAGGTAGGTAGTCATTTCGTCATACATCTTTCATATATCTTTTCTTTAGTTTAAACCTTTTCCTGCAATATTTGTATAGTAATGATGTGATTGTCAGTAAGTGTTGCAGCACTAGAATATTTTTAATAACGATTATTAGCTTTAGGTACTGTGTAAGCAATGTTGACGATCCTAATAAATAAATGTGTGACTTTTGCCTTATTTTTCATTAAGGCAAAAAACACATTTATTTATAGATTGTTTCGCATGGCAGATTCTTTCAATAGTTTAACCTGATTTTTCTTTTATATCTATCAAGATGTTCTCATTGAAGGAGCTTGTGGCTAAATAATAACAGCCGCACGGGTCGATCTTTAAGGATAAGCAACGCTTGCCAAGGTTGTTCTGTGGATGGGTGACCATCTTAACATACCAAGTTTCCTTCGTGCCTCGGAAAGTACATTAAACCGTTGGTCCCGGCTGTCATTTGTAGATCTTTGGCAGTCGTTACGGATTGTCAGAAGCCAGTAAATCTAACTCTAGTCTTGCCAAGAAGTACCGTGTTACCCAGTTAATGGGTTGTGGAGGTCTGGTAGGCAGCCGCTTCATGTAATACTGCTCAGCTGAATCTGGTTTAACTGGAAGCCGACCCCAATATATTTGGGAAAAGGCTATGCAGATGATGATCTATCAAGATGTTCTCATTCTAATTTACCTGATACAATTCCTTAGTCCCATTTCATGATACCCTCGAGAGCAATAGATATAGCCTTTTCGCTTCAAACCTTTGTTTTACGTATCATAAAATTACAAAAGTCTTAGGGGTGCTATCACAGATTTATATCTAGAATATTATGAAAATAAATAAATCGTAAGTCCCTAAATCGTAGGGGGAGTATAATGAAAAACTGGTGATTTAGTGAATTCTGGGGTTACTAGTGTACCAATGTCAGTAAATTTTCGTTAATGGAATTATTTCGTTTTCATATAGTGCTCGTTTTGGTTTAGGTATTATAGCTAGCATTTTATTTTTTGCGACTTTAGAATCAAATCAATTGAAATAATTTATTACGATCACGGAATAAGTCGAATGTGAAAAATTGGCATCGCTGTTAGATTTCAATATTTTTCATAATAAAAAATAGCTTATCCAAGAATTTCATAACTTCAAAAATTTCTCAAGTATTTCAATAAAAAAATTAAACAAGAAAATATTGCAAAAATGATTTAGTGAATTCTGGGGTTACTAGTGTACCAATGTCAGTAAATTTTCGTTAATGGAATTATTTCGTTTTCATATAGTGCTCGTTTTGGTTTAGGTATTATAGCTAGCATTTTATTTTTTGCGACTTTAGAATCAAATCAATTGAAATAATTTATTACGATCACGGAATAAGTCGAATGTGAAAAATTGGCATCGCTGTTAGATTTCAATATTTTTCATAATAAAAAATAGCTTATCCAAGAATTTCATAACTTCAAAAATTTCTCAAGTATTTCAATAAAAAAATTAAACAAGAAGATATTGCAAAAATGCTGACGCTGTAACGAAAATAGCCGTCTCCGAAATGAGCTCAATATAAACAACAATTTTAACTAAATTCACTTTAATTTTTCAAAAGCTGATATTCCCGAATTCTCAAAGACGGGGATCTATTAAAAGCGTCGAAATTAAATTCGCCGACTTACTAGATGAGTTTAAGATTATTTATTCCGCTCCCTATTTACGCATACACAACTTTTTGCTTTACTGTTTTTGTAGTCTTTATCTTTTGTGCTTTAAAGTTTATTTTTGGTTGGTTCGTTATGTTGATTAAGTTTGTAATTTACCTGTCAGAGGTCAATTCTGTTTGTGTAATGAATTCCGGTTTAAGCGCCCACTCACACAGGCTGTTGGGGATCGCACGTTGGGCATGGTGATCGCAATGTCAAGAGTTTTATGATTCAAATTGGCTACACACATCAATGTTTTCGATGCATTCCTTGGTTCAACAAAAACAAACTCACTACTAACATTTAGGCCTTGTAATGGTAGTATCTACTAGTTTTCTTAAAAACTTTCGTTTGATAAAGTTACGCAAATCTAAATCATTCATTTTTATTCCTTATCTGTAAACCCAGCGTTATTGTTCATTTAAGCTAATAATTTTGGGTACCATTCACTTGTGTATAATGTCAATTTATAAAACAGTTGACCTTATAGTTTGCTTTTTAATCTCGGAAACTAAAATAACAAGTGCAAATGGCAAACTGACATTGATTTCAATAGCTTTTAAGTCAGTTTTGATATTTGCAGTTGTCAATTTAGTCTCCGAGATTAAAAAAAACCGACCAAGTGCGAGTCGGACTCGCACACGAAGGATTCCATACCATAAGCCTTACTTTTTATTATTTTTTGTTATAGCGGCAATAGATATACACCATCTGTACAAATTTCAACTGTCTACCTATTACGGCTCTTGAGATACAGTCCGCTGACAGACAGACGGACGAACGGACGGACGGACAGCGGAGGCTTAGTAATAGGGTTCCGTTGGATACTCTTTGGGTACGGAACCCTTAAAACAGACATTAGTAACTTCATTAAAAATACAAAAAGAAACAGAAAAGTCCAGGGCATCTAGTCCGCCTTTGTACCTGTGTGTTGCATTAAATTTTAAACTTAATGCATTCTCATTCTAATTACAATCTCATTTCATACAAAACCGTACTTTGGCCCTTTTAACACCAGCTCACAGATATTATAAGGCTGAAGAGATTATTTATCTATTTGGTTGAACGCGTCAATCTCAAGAACGGTTGGAATTGCAAAAATAATTTAGTGCTAGTTAGTCCATTTATCGAGAAAGGCTAGAGGCTATATATCATTACGCTACGTTCAATAGGAGCGGAGCATTCATGAAAATGTGACGCAGACGAAGTTGCGCGGTTCAGCTAGTAAATATAGAAAGGGATAGGAAAGCCTTTGCCAAGTAGTGGGATATATCGAGCTAATTAGCCAGAAAGATAAAAGAAACAGGCACATTCGTACCAAAGGACCAGATGCCTTTACCGTTCTACGGAACCCGGAGGCTAAACATTCTCAAATATGACGCTAGCCCCAGTTCCTATTAACATTTAAATGTTACATTATGTATTAAATGTTTTGAAACATTCTCACAGATAGTCCAGTTCGTGTAATGGGGATGTTAAGCTTAAAAGGATTATTTTAATAATGAAACAGGAGAAATTGTGGAGCGGAGTCGCAATGGTGAAGTTTGTTAGGGATGTACTGGCTGTGGAACATTTAGAATTACTCAGAATAGAAATATGAAAGGTTCCGCAGGCAGGCTTCGGTGAGAAGACTTCGACAGCCAATTTTTATTAAAAACAATTTACGCCTTTATTAAATTGAATGCTCGACTTTCAACGTTTCATTTTAGATTCAGTATATTACGAGTATAGCTAGTACTATGTGCTCATTTGATTTAAATCCATTCTTTATCAGTATGGGTCACCTGTAGGCTCTGCAATTTAGAATGGAATACAAAGCGAGATAAAGAGGATCCACCATATCCCTTCACATAGAACTTGCATTAAAAAACAAATGAAAATCCGGAAAAAACACAAGTAGACGCCACTTAAAACGGACCCCTACCTTCAAAAGCCGGGTCAGGGAAAAATATCCGAGTACCCTCATCGAAAGCCCATCGGTAGGGCCACTAAAGCAATCATTAAGTTAAACTCGCATGCCCAGACATTAGACGCTCCTGTCTATCCCATTACAGATAAAAGGCACTAGTGTCCCGCAGATTTCGATTGTCCCTTTCTTGGGGGCAACGTTAGGGCTGTCAAAGGTAATTTGGGGTTTACCTGTGTCTTGAAATTTGGACAGGTGGCTAATAAGGTACTGTATGTGGTTTGTTGTGGTTAGTCCGAGTGATGAGAGGATTGGGTTGGGCGTTTAATTATTTTCCTGTAATACATGTGTAATGCCCACGCGTTGGGTTCTCGTTTTGTTCTTGTGTGATTTCAGATTGATCTTATTACAAGCGTTCTATTATTATTTCATTCATATATTTATGTGTCTGGTTATTGATTAAATTAGTAATGTAATTCCTAGCATCGGATAAAGATTAAACTTGAGATATAAAAATCTCGTGTCACGGTGTTTGTAAGCGAACTCCTCCGAAACGGCTTGACCAATTTTCATGAAATTTTGTGTGTATATTTGGTAGGTATGAGAATAGGTGATAGGCTATTTTTTATTTGGCAAAACAACGTTTGCCCGGTCAGCTAGTAAAGGTATATAATTTTAGGGATACGGCAATTATTGTACCATGCCTATGGTCTGATGATACAGCTGGAAGGTGAGAAATTCCTCAACCAAACAAGTAATCACCAGCATATTTTGTTTCTCACTGCCAAATAAATTCACATTTATTACTTTTTAGTTGTAAAATCTTGTTTCTTTAATGTTATCAACCTTTACTTATTTTATTTAATAATTGGTTTTCCTTCTCTTTCCAGGTAAGTTAAACAGCATCAAAAACATAGAACGGCTACAGTGAGTATGTAATTGGCGTTTACTCGGGTTTGTTTGATCTTGGTGACCGATTTGATCTTCGGCTTTAAATTTCGTGTTCGTATGAAAAGATGTCAACTCCCTACAGTGCGGTGCATCGAAATTGTAATACTTTTTTTATTGTTAAAATTAGGATCGTTCAATTATTTCACACTTTGCGTGACCTAAGAGCTAGCTTGTAGGTCGGTTAGAGGATAAGCACTGCCATTCATCGTCGCAATGCCGCCAGTATTTTTGGCTCACTTCCAGTTCCACCAACCACTTATTTATTTATTATTGTAAATAGTACAATAATAAATAAATAATAATATATTTATTTCAGACAGCACGAATCCAACGGGTTAGTGACAATAGTCTTAAACCTAATTTAGTACTTAATTAATAATTTCGACAATGTACAGGTGACAAGCGACTGCACCAATAGGCTATCATGCCTATCGGCTATGACGCATAGAATACTGCTGGGACTGCCCCGGAGTCTGTTTAGCAGTGAGGCCGCTCTCTTATGCCGTACAGCATTGAAGCAGTCGTTCTGAAGATCTTTTATACATATTCAGAGAATAATTATGTTAATATCCATTATTTTACGAAACCGTTTTGTGCATCTTGGACCCTCAAATTTTTCTTTTTGAGACCTTGAACGGGCATCTTACTACGTGTACCGTACAAGACGCGTACACTGTACAGTGGCTTTCTATAATATTCTTATTTCCCATGCGTTTTAGCAACAGCAATTTAAGGCCAGTCACAAAATTTTGCGTTTAACCTGTGGTTTGTCGTCGGCACACGTGTGTGCCATTGGGAGTCAACTGAAATTGGACGCTTAATGGAATCCCTCATGCCATACCAAATCACGCAGTTTGATATTCTTTTAATATCCTGTGGCCCCCCATCGACCAAAAAACATGGCGGCCGCCGATTTGTTTTACATTAAAACTATTCAATTGTTGTTGCGTCGCAACGGCTATTGCGACCACAGGATCACAGGTTAAGCATTTTCCAAAAAAATACGTTCAGTAATTGTAAATGGTTCGTGTCCCTTTTGACAACCCTATGATAGATAGTGTAGCCCTCCTGCGGCTGGTGCCTCGGCCATGACCCCAGCGATAGACCTCTTATACATGTACCTACACTGTTTCAAGGCAGCGACAGTTTCGTATTGATTACTCTTACACAGGGCATACTTAGGCTTCGTCTCGTATATTTAGATAGTTGTGATGAAGTTGTGGGAGATCGTGTCATAGAAGCTGATGATTTCTCATTTATTTACATAAACTTCATGCTACTTAAAAATCACAAAAGCGAAATATATTTTTCGCTGTATAATATGGATACTTTTTGAGAAATTAGATATTTATCTTAACACTGGACATCGAGAAACCTTCAATTAAAACTTGTTAAAAATATGAATTCTTAGTTAAAGATAAAAACCTGTTTTCTTTAAGTTATACTAAAAAAAATCGTGTTTTTTTTTATTACCTTTCCTCTAAAAATAGACACCTTTATGAAATTCACAATAGATTCTTCAGGCGTCACACCAAAAATAATTCACATAAATCCATGAGCCATTATGAACAATAACTTGTGCGAGGCGCGTTAAAATCGCGGGCGTTTCAATGAAAATCGGGTTTTTATTAAATATTTCCCCCTCGAATAGGAGCCGAGATGCTAGCGCTAAATAACAGGCATACCGGACGCTCAGACGCGGAAAATTTTCAAATAAATATAATAACGACGATGATAGAGAATGCCCAGCGAATATTGAGATTATTTGTTTTTATTTTCAAGTGAATTCTCTTGGACTGGTATGGTAGACATTATCGAAAATAGCGATGATTCCTGAGTAAATAAAATATGATTATATTTAGCCCGTCAGACATATTATCGAAAAATATTGCACACATATTTTTTGCCATATCAAATTAATAAAAATTAACGAAGAAAACACGGCGGACGGAATAAATTGTTTTTCTTTCTTCTTTTTTTCCATTATAAAGGCTTGTGTCGTCACTACTAGGTAAAAGTGTACTCACAAGTGACGTGACACGAGTTTTCAAACCACTCTATCGTCGAATTTTTTTGTTTACGTGAAAAAAGGAAAAATACGTGTTCAATATTTTTAGGAACTCTGTTTGACGGACTTATTTCATTTATTTAGTCATCCACCCTATTCTAGCTGTGTTTGTTTTAGATTTTATCATATTCCTTTGACTTAGTTTGAGTGACGAGTCTTCACCGAAATCTTGATACTTTCAAAAGTCTTGAACGCTGTGATTGACATGCTCTATCTAAACTTATCTTCTTTGAAAGCTATTTAAGTACCTGCTACGTGGAACACTTTAAGCATTTTCTGCTCTTATAATATTATATACTAAATTTATCACAAAGCGTCGCTCCCGTGTCATTTCTTACTGAATCCATGCTTTTTTATCAGCGGAAGAATATTCGTTATGAGAATTGTACCTACCTTAGTTCTACTGATTACCTTTTGCAAATTTAGGAACCATAGATTTTACCTTCTTGTAATATTAATTTAGATATATTGAATAGTTTTCAGCTTGATTCACGTATAGGTATGTGAGACCGGCATATATCTAGAAAACCATGTTCGTCAGAGGTGACAGATACAAAGTCGACGATGGAGCGAGCTTACCCAGAAGAAGCCTTTTCACTTTAACTTTGAAGAGAAGAGGGTTGAATGTGTTCGGAAACAGGCAGAGAGTTCCAATCCTTTGCATTGTTTATTATAAAAGTCGTTTGGAAACGTTTAGTGCAAATTGATGAAATAGCAACAAGGTAGAAATGGTAACTTGTCGTGCGTCTAGATGTGCGGTGGTAAAAGGGAGCCGGTGGGAGTAGATCGTGGAGTTCTTGGGTACACTCACCGAAGTACAATCTGTGGAAGACCAACAAAGTCAAAGTCAAAAGGTTTTTTTTCAATTAGGCCTTTAAACGGCACTGTTAAACGTCAACATTTACATTTAAAATAATATAGCGACTCTACTGTCCATTTGGAAAGGTAGATTATACTCTTTTCAAATAAATGTTTTACAATATGATCTGGTATACACATATTTAGTTAATATATGTGAGGACCATGCACCTAAAGTATGCAGAGGTAAACTTATTCATTTTCCAAATAAGTATATAGAACTCACATATTCACAATTATTGGAACCATTAAGTAGCAGTGTGTGAGTGAACAGAAAAATAAAAACACAAAAAAGAAACGGTACGTCTATAAAGCCAATACACAAACCAACCAGTTTGCTTTTTCTACACCCTTGATTGTCTTATGGAGCAGGACCAGCATGTTTCCAAGCTTATCCTGAATTTAATCTTCTAATTTTTAATATGATTGTTTACAAAGTGTGCTTTTAATATACTTTTTAAATTTTCTTTTATTTAGTTCTAATACGTAACAAGATATTTTATTGGAACACTAGCTTTTGAATAGAATAGAATAGATAAACATTTATTCAGCACAGACACAAACGCACAGTGACAAAGAAATACAAAAGTAATAGTTAGCAGGTACACACCGGTGCCAGTGACTTCGCTCGCGTGGTCCCTAGGGAACATACTCCCGTGATAAAAAGTAGCCTACGTCTTTTTCAGGCTGAAGACTATCTGTGTACCAAATTTCATTTATCAGTTCAGTAGTTTTGGCATGAAAGTGCGACAGACAGACAGAGTTACTTTCGCATTTATAATATTAGTAAGGATTTAACCCATGAATGACAAGCAGTCAACCTTGTGGCGATGAGCCAAGCTGTGAACTATCCACAACTCCAGTTTTCACTACAAATTACATCATCCAAGTCTAACAATTTCCCCTCCATATATACCACTATATTTAGCGATAAACAATTCTGAACAAAGCAACTATTTGCTACAGTAACTCAAGTAAAGGAAGTCTATTCATCATAAACTTGGGGACACAACTTCGAACGCTGTCGATACCAGGCTCATCGAAAACTTAGTAGTCGTTTGTTTTAAGTTTCCCGTTACCATCAAAAGTGTATACGAGATTTATTCATCTGTGCTTTCAGATTTTATCACAGTGTTGTATTTTTATTTTTCAGAAGCCAGTAAATTTGACTCCAGTCTTGCCATGAAGTACCGTGTTGCCCAATTAATGGGTTGTGGAGGTCTGGCAGGCAGCCGCTACTCGTAAAATACTGGTATTCAGCTAAATCCGGCTTGACTGGAAGCCGACCCCAATATAGTTGGGAAAAGGCTAGGCAGATGATGATTGTAGTTTTATTTTTGAGTTAAGTTTTACGTCCCGTTTTAGATGTTGTTTTAGGGATTTCTACAACAGATGTGACTTGAGAGCAAGTGATAGATAATTTTCCATTTTAATACGTATCTGTCTTTTTCTAATATATAAAAATCTTGTGTCGCAGTGTTCGCTGTCGAACTCCTCCAAAACGGCTTCACCTATTTTTAAATATATTTTTTGTGTATATTTGGTAGGTCGGAGAAAAGACTATTTTTTATTTGTGTGGCAAAACAACGTTTGCCGGTTCAGCTAGTAGCAGATAAGTATCTGAAATAAATCTTGTTAAATAAAGATTCGTTTATTTTTTTTACTATTGATAGGCACGCGTTTGACCACTATCTCACCTGAGACTTTCATAATTTAAAACGTCAGGGTTCGGTTTGACCAGAAATGTGCAAGAATACGAAGTTGTGTATGTTTTAATGTGTGTGATATCCACCAATACCTCATTTTCTTACCCTTGCACGTCGCAAGTCTTGTAGAAAAGGGCTTATTGGAAGCGAGGTTTTGTCGTACAAAAAAAGTGACTCGAGAAATGTGTGCGTCTTATTTCAAGTTGCTTGTTTCTTTACTATAAGGCCATGTTTTCACCAAAGATGTATGAGAATGCGTAAGGAGGAAAGTGTCTGTTAAGAATCAACAGAATTGCTTTATTTACCTGGCCTCGCCCAGCGCAAGCAATAGGGAATATGCATGCGATTTTTTTATTTGCTAAATGAAATACTTCTTAGCTCTAGTAAACCATCGTGAAATTATTTTTAAATACCTTTATCGGCGATGAAGTTATAAAGCTTCAAAGAAAACTTTGACGTCATCGTCTATGACGCCTATACAGCTAACAGCGCTGAAAACAGCGTTTTCGCGAGAGGGACAGATATATTTGATGAAAATAATTATATCTCCTTCGTTTTTCAAGTAATTTTGATTCTATTTTCACTGTTAGTATTATATTTTTGTATATTTTCAGATAAACTGTGTAGATGATAAATATGTTTTTCATGCATATTCCCTAAGCCATCCCTTGCTACGCATCCTCGCAAGAATACTACAGCTTTAAAGCTCCGCTCCGCCACACAGTACTGCTTAGCTTATTCGTACATATTTGGTGGTACTCGTAGTTGGCACTCTTATTCTTCAAAAGGTAAGCCAAGATCCATTGAACCTACTTCTTTCACAAAATTGTCAAAGTTAGCCGAAATACAACGCTACAAACACAAATCCAACAGTAAATTCTCGAGTACAATTCCAAAGTTAGATCCGTCATTCATCTTGAATCATAAAAGTTAGGCAATCTTCCACTTGTGCTCAAAATTTTAAATCATTTCCAACCAGTGACGCACGTGATGCTGATTAAAACGACCCTGTTTGAATCCCCTTCGGCGATTTCTTTGTTTTATTCCTAACGCTAATTTTGTATCACAAAAGTTCTGCGTGAACGCGTACTTAGAGTTGTTCTGAGTTATGAGCTGAAGCGATGAAGGTTTGTTAGATCTATGAGGTCAAAGCAAAATTTATCAAAAATTATTTTTAAATTCTGGGCAACAGTAAAAAAAGAGAAGTGGTAAAGAGCAGTGGTCGCCCGGTGGTAAAGGCTGCGACTTACGAATTGTAGGTCGTAGGTTCAAACCCAGGCAGGCGCTTTACTTTGTGTAAATTATTGCATCACCACTGCTCTCAAAACGGTGAAGAAAAACATCGTAAGGAAACATCGTAAGGAGGCATGTCCTAGAACCAAAAATTTGAAGACTTGTGACATCTACCAACCCGCACTGGGCCCACGTGGTGGATTACGGCCCACTCTCTCTCACCGAGAGGAGGCGTGTGTCCCAGCAGTGGGAACATTATAGGCTGATTATGCTATGCTACGTATAAAAAAAAAGTATTTATGTTAGCTTATTTGTTGTTTTTCAGTTTGGCTAGGACATTGCAAGCTTGAACCACCTGATTGTCTGATAAAAAAGATGATGTTGGTCGCAGCCGCCAAATGGCGGTCGTCAAATAAACCATGTCAGAGGCCTTTGAGGCGGTTTAGAAACATTGGCACTAGGGTGTGTGGGGTCGTTAGACCTTACTGCCCACATGAGAAGAAGAAGCTTATTAGTGACCTATTGTTTGGAAAGGACTCCCCTATGTTCTTTAAGGATTTTTTTTCCAGCGCTACTTCGTACCAACCCTCACGATATGGGTCGACTACATCTTGCTACCTCGTTCTCTGTCGACCTCGGCGACGCCCTCCGTTTTCGGGCACTTCTTGTATGGAGACTTTGACCTAAGGCTGTGGACACGAACTCAGCGGCGCGGCCGCGGCGGCAGAACTCGAACGCAGAACTCGGAACTCAGACCGCAAGACCGCGTGAATCGGGGTCGGCGACCAAAAATAAAAACAAGAGATGTTAAATTAACGGATCGCATTAGAAACACTGACTAGGCTGGACATGTCTACCACATGGATAGAACGTTAATCGATTTTTCCCCTCTAATCTCTTTTAACTTAAACCCTGACATAAAGTCGAGTACAGACAATAAGGAAGACGCCGGGAGGTGTCGTCCCTAGGCGCCCCCTCCTCCCTTTGATAATTTATTATTGAAACCTCGTCTCCATTCTTTTCTTTTGTAATATTGTCTCTCGTTTTTTATTTGTTCCGTGGTACTAATTTGTTTGTTATTTTTTTTCTTGATCGGCTCCGCTTTTGTTCTGCGTCTAATGAAGTGTGTTTGGATGGTTTGAGCAACGTTCGGCTAAATTAACGTTCGATCCGATCGTAATTGGATGGGTTTTCGTGAGGTTTAGCAGTGTGGAAGTTTGATGAGCCGAGTGACGGGCGTTCGTGGTTCGTGTGAGTATCGAGAGCAGGTTTGGATTGTTTCATTCCAGTCTTACGTAATTCTGAAAACGTTTGGTATGTTTCTGGGTTTTGGCGTCTTTGTAGAAAAGTTTCAGCTGTCTGGCACAACAATGGATGAATAGATGGATTGATTTGACATGTACTCGTACTTTATGATTCATTTGACCATTTTTATGGGATTGTTTCCCTGTAAGGTAAAAATGGTCATCATAAATGTTCAAACAAACATTTTTTCTTTCTTTCTTTCTGCTGCATTGTCAGCGTAAACCTAATGTTCACCCTGATAGGACACTGGCAATGTCTTTCGCGGCAACTGGTGTGAGAGAGTGGGCCACAAATCACCACACGAACGCAGGTTGGTTGGTGGTTGGTTGGTTGGTTTGGGTTGGTGGTTGGTTGGATGGTATGGTAGTCATAAGTCGAATTTAGAATAATTGGTTCCAGGACATTTTCCTCGTGATTTTTTTCGAAAGTCTCTCACAAAAAAAGAATTCAGTTATTATTTCTTATCTAAAACAAACACGTGTAATAAACAAGAAAAAAATAGTCGGCCTAATAATGTGAAAGTTGTTTTCTTTATATCTCCCTGCTACAGACAGCCTACGGATTTAGGTATCATCGCTGTACGCACGGGGTTACACCAAATTGGGGAAACTAAGGCGTTGGCACCGCTCCAGACAGACGGATATTACGTGTCTTAATACACAATAATATTATAAGGATGCTCTGATATTGGGGAATAAGGAGAGACGGAATTGGACAAAAGATGTGTTAGATAAATTAAAGTAAGGCAATTAAATATCATGGCACTAATTTAGCTTGCAACACACAAGCTTAGGTGACTGTAGATTTTCCCCCAATTCTGAAATTATAATTTAAAGCTGAGTATTTATCAAACTTTATTTTCATACTTGTCAAAACTTGGCCTTCACGTAGAGTTTCACACATTTTTAACTCCAAATAATCTCTAACTCAATTCAGAAATGAACCCTTAGTGCCCGAACGGTATTAGTACTATAATTATAGTATTTATAATCAGGTATGATTAATTCCTCCTCATCGCTGACCACTGGTAATGTGCCCAAAAGGCTGGCAGCATTGCCAGGTTCTATGGCAATGCTTATTTTTTAACCGAGGTAAAAGAAGTCGCAAAGTGTCAATTAAGCGTCAATTCAGCGTCTTGACAGGTTTTTCGGGATTATGAAATACTATGAATTTATAATAGTAGTGGTGTGTAATAGTGCCTACTGGTTGTGGATGGTAGTGGTGGTGGTGCTAGTGGTATGGTAGGTCGTGATAAGTTATCTTTCGACTCTTATTGTACAATCTTTCTGATAATCAAATCAATAGTTACTTTTTCATCAGTTTCCTTTCGTGTTTGAATCAAGAATGATGATACCCGCAAGAGAATCAGGGTTACCGACATAGCCCGAAGGATCGCCAAACTAAAGTGGCAGTGGGCAGGGCACATTGCTTGCAGAACAGATGGTCGATGGGGCCGAAAAGTTCTGGAGTGGTGACCGCGTACCGGAAGACGCAACGTTGGAAGGCGGACTGATGATCTGGTGAAGATCGCGGGTAGCCGATGGAGGCGAGACGCGCAGGACTGGTCGTTGTGCCGACGCTTGGGGGAGGCCTATGTCCAGCAGTGGACGTCTTTCGGCTGATATGATGATGAGTTTACTTTTAAAATTTAACCCTGAAAAAACTATAAGCCCTCTTTTCCCTGCTTCAGTGTCTGTAAACTGTACACATAAATTATTAATACAATTCTTTTCTATTCTTTATTAGAACTCATTTACTCTGTCGTGTAAATAAGGATCACTTACTGCAGTCGAGACCATGCTACAGTACATAATCTACGTGTAAACAGAACGTTGCACCACAATATTTTGCTGGAACATTTAATTAAAGTCAAAATGACTGCAATCTGTGGTTCTTTTGTTAAAAAACAAGTAGTTCGGCACAAACAACCTGAAGTTAATTTCGATCGGACGGTGCTGACGAAATTTTTTAATAAAAACATCACCTGCTCTGCATTTAGCGACACAGGGACGGAATGGGACGGAGAGTGACGACGAGAATTTTTGAGATGTTTAATTTTTGCGTGCTTTTGATGGGATAAATTTTAAAGGAGGGAATGATTTGGACTCTTAGGACAAAATAATATTTGTGATTTACGCATAAAATGGTACGGAAATATCACTGAAAAAAAAACAGCCAAGTTCCGTACCTAAACCTTAATTTTTATTATTTGTTGTTATAGCGGCAATAGAAATACACCATCTGTGAAAATTTCAACTCACTACCTATAACGGTTCATGAGATACAGCCCGCTGACAGACAGACGGACGGACGGACGGACAGCGAAGGCTAAGTAGTAGGGTTCCGTTAGTTATCCTTTGGGTACAACTAAATGTATTAAGATCACTTTAATTTTAGATTTCAATAAACCAACGGCTTCCACAAGTAATAAAAAAATAAATAAAAACGTATAGTATAAATACGTTTTTGCTTCCAAATGCAATAAATGCACAAAATATGAAGTTTTTTTTTTCGAAAAATGGAGACTCCTAAATTCAAATATGTAGTACCAAAACGCAAACTTGTATTTTAGATTTGGTCATTTGGAATTGACTTATGTTATTTTAAATGTTTGTTAGTTAATGTTTATATACAAACCACAACCACGTCCCAAGAGACTCATTAGATTAATTGTTGACTTTCACAGCCGAGTGGGCAGCTCACATCATTGTACCAATTATTGCAATGTAATTACCAATCAGCATACCAGTTGTATAATTACACCGACATCCCCCAGGACTCCGCTTAGGAGATTGTCTATAGGACCTGACTCCTATGTGCAGAACTATCCTTAGAGACAAAACAGTAATTGGTATCTAAAGTTCAAACTCTCAAATACATTTGCACTTCTTTATCCTTATACATATAAACAAAATTTTAAACCAAAAAAGTTCTGTATTTCATTGAGTAACATATTGAGTTTTAAATTTCTATAGGTCTAAAAACAGAATCTGATAATCAGTTTTCAAAAATAAGCATCATTATCTGCCTAGCCTTTTCCCAATTATGCTGGGAATACCAGTATTTAATTAAGTATATATGGTTATTTTGACGAAGAGCTCGTCGTGGCTAGACAATAACTTACAGCCGACCATCTTAACATACCGAGTTTCCTCCGTGCCTCAGAAAGCATGTTAAGTTTGTAGATGACTGCCCAAGGGCAGTCGTTACGGATAGTCAGAAGCCAGTAAATCTGACTCCAGTCTTGCCATGAAGTACCGTGTTACCCATTTATTGGGTTGTGGAGGTCTGGTAGGCAGCCGCTCTTCGTAAAATACTGGTATTTAGCTAAATCCGGATAGACTGGTAGGCGACCGCAATATAGTTGGGAAAAGGCTAAGCAGAGGATGATATGGTTATTTTGACGTTATAACGTCTTATAAATCGATGAACACCGGCTGCACGCACGAAAACGTGTCAGAAGTACGATCGGCCTAAGCGTTCGGCTTGTTTGTTAAGAATTCAATTGTTTTCTTATGACGTTATCACGTACAATTATCGGCTGTAAAACGACTTAACAGAAAGTTAACTTTTTTTTCAGCATTATGCTGGGCGATGGCCGTTTTGCGCGAATATGACGCATATCTTCCCAATTTTTATAATTAAGTTTTATTTAATTTCTATTTTAAACGCTTTTTCTTTCTTTCTTCCTTTTTTTTTAACCGACTTCTTAAAAAAAAAATACATACAGACGAACATAGAACCTCCTCCTTTTTGAAGAAGTCGGTTAAAAAGGAGGAGGTTTTCTATGTTCGGCTGTATGAATTTTTTTTTATGTATGTTCACCGATTTCTCCGCCAGTTGTAGACCGATTTTAAAAATAGTTTAATTCGAAAGCCTATACTCCCACGGTGGTCCCATTGTCACCAAGTCAGAATTTGATGATGGTATCCCCAAGAAAATCGAGGGAAACCCTCAAATTTTATAGGCACACACAATGTTTTTCATGATATTTCTAACGCAATTCAGATGTTTGTGCCTGGTAATCATCATCTCATGTTGCTGAGCTGTTGATGGAAGGTATGAGTCAGAATCTGATGATGGGATCCCATGAAAAATGTTTGTTCAGCGATATTTTCGCCAATTGTTAACCGATTTGGATGATTAATTTTTTGCTTGGAACAGTATTTTCCCGGACTGGTCCCATTTTAATTTGGTGAAGATCTGATCAAGAACTTCGGAGATAGGCAACGGAACTCTTCATCAATACTAGCAAATGGATCGGGATTTCTGAAATCGCATGTCTGTTGATTGTTTACACCAGTTCATAACATCACGCTGGTACGCTGTATTTGTGGTTTTACTTTTTAGTGGTACGCAGGTACCACTAAAAAGTGTAAAATAAAAAACTTTTTTACAAAAAAATAAAACAGACTTTCAAAACCAAAAGACTACAAAATAAAAAATAACTTTAGGTCGATGTCAAAAAACCAAAAAATACCGAAAACACCGACTTCCAAAATTAAAGTTAATTTATATTTTGTAGTGTTTTGTTATTGGAAGTCGATTTTGTTTTTTATAAACGGGCTTGCTAAATTTGAAAGAAAGAAAGAACTTTTAAACGAGCGTGAGTTCTGTTGGTTCAATGAATTTTCAACAGCCAATCATATACTTGATTTGCGTTTATTTTGAAAAATACCAATATTTATTACACGGGCAAGCATATTATTTTCAAACAAAAAAAACGAGATTTTTTGCTTTAAATATATCACTTGAAAGCACAGACGGCAATAAAATTAAACAAAAACCTGGAACGTTTTACCATGAATTTATAAGGCACAAAGGAGGCAGGCCAAATAAATCTGAACTCGAGAAAAAAAAATATATTACTTGCAAAAAATCTTACGAATATCCGACCATGTACAGATGTTTGTATGTAGATGAAAGTGCTGCCAGAAAGAAAGAAGTGCAGAAGTACTACTTTTTGGGATATCGTGAAAAAGATCGTCTAACATAAGAAAATGCTTTAAATAGCAGCGCTGTGGTATTTATCTTTTTAAGTATCACAACTTTTATAGTGCTGAGAAGGTTCTGATGTAGGTTGGAAGGAACTAGTGGCTAAATAATAACAGCCACATGGGTCGATCTTGAAGGTAAAGCAACGCTTGCCAAGGCTGGTCTGTGGATGGGTGACCATCTTAACATACCGATTTTCCTCCGTGCCTCGGAAAGCACGTTAAGCCGTTGGTCCCGGCTGTCATTTGTAGATCTTTGGCAGTTGTTACGGATAGCCAGTAAATCTGACTCCAGTCTTGCCATGAAGTACCGTGTTACCCAGTTAATTGGTTGTGGAGGTCTGGTAGGCAGCCGCTCCACGTAAAACACTGGTATTCAGCTGAATCCGGTGTGACTGGAAGCCGACCCCAATGTAGTTGGGAAATGGCTAGGCAGATGATGATGAAGGTGCTGTGGTAGGGACGTTTTTGGCGTCGCACCGATTAAATTAATAATGTTAGTCATTATTAATTAATTATTAGGTTTGTTACTTTTAATTTATTTTACTTTTTGTCTATTTTGGGCGAGTCCCAAAAAATATTTTTTTCTTTCTTTCTTTCAAATAACTGTAGTGTTGAAACAGAACGCGTTTCAATCAATGAAGCCGCAAATTGTAACACTTTCGACATTTATAAAGTGGGTGATAGACGTACGAACTTATAGTTCGCGGTTTTTAAGTTCGTGAATTTACTCTGCTCGTCGTCCGTGATACACGTGAAAGCTTGCTCTGGTACCAGGAGGACCACGATTTCGTCAATTAAGAAAATATTTTGTTATTCTCTTTTTTTTTTTTACTATTGATAGGCACGCGTTTGACCACTATCTCACCTGATGGTTAGCGAGGATGTGGTCGAAGATGGAGCACGCTTGCCTAGAAATAACCTATTCACTCTTGATTTAAAGACTCCCAGGTTGCTATCAGGAAACACAGACTCCGGCAGGGAATTCCACTCCTTAGCTGTACGCACTATGAATGTGTTCCCAAAACGTTTTGTGCGTATGGGTGGGATGTCCACCATGTACCGGTGGCGCATCGCCGTTCGTCTTGTGGTCCGATGATGGAACGGGCTTGGCGGAATTAAATTATGCAATTCCGTCGCACATTCCCCAAAATGCAACCGGTAAAAAACCGACAGGCTAGCAACTCGTCGTCGATGTTCAAGACTTTGGAGCTTCGACGCGACGAGCCTCTCATTGCCGATGATCCTCTTGGCTCGTTTCTCAATTGACTCAAGGGCATCAAGCTGGTATCTGGCAGATCCATCCCAAAGATGAGAGCAGTATTCCATACACGATCGAACTTGCGCTTGATAGAGTTTGAGCAGCTGTTCCGGCGTGAAGTACCGTCTCACCTTAGCCAGAATCCCCAACTTCTTTGCAGCCACTTGAGCTTTTGCCTCTATGTAAGGGCCAAAATTGAGAGTAGATGTTAATGTAACCCCAAGAAGCTCAAGATGGTCGGTTATCGGCACGGTTTCACCGCGGAAAGATGGAGCTGGGTGGAATTGGCTCCTTTTGGCGGAAAATAGACACGCTTGGGTCTTAGCAGCATTGAACTTGACCAGATTGGCATCGCCCCAATCAGAGACCGCCTGTAGGGACACGTTCAAGCGCTCAACCATTGCCTCCCGGAGAGACCGGATCTGCGACCCACCAGCTCGTGCGTCGGACACGTATCTTTCAGCAACAGTGCTGTCGTCTGCATACCCAAAGGTACCGGGTTTAAGCAGATCATTAATATGCAGCAAGAACAGTGTTGCCGAAAGCACCGACCCCTGAGGAACCCCGGCATTAATATCCAGCAGTCCAGACGAGCAGCCATCTATGACCACTCGGATAGACCGATCCCTCAGGAAATCTGCGATCCAATCACACAAACCGGCGGGCTATACAGCGGGTTATACAGGAGTAATAATGTATTATAGCCAGACAGGATACTTGTATAGTGGGTGAAAAGTAGGTGATAGACGTACGAGCAAGCACGCGTACTTATGGCTCGACGACCTTTTTCTTTACGCGTCTTGCTCGTACTTGCTCGTACGTCTATCACCCACTTAAGACGTCGAAAGTCAGTTCGTCGAAGTTCAGGTGGTCTAGTCATGAATGGATAGGTTATATCCAGACAAGCTTGTACCATGGCCGACCACATTATCGCTTTTTACCAGGTGCAATTGTGAGCAAAAACGAGTCAAAAATAGATGCTACATGATTAAGATGTAGTAAACTTAAAAGAGGAGAGTTAAAAGAGGACAACCTCAATAGACTTTATAATAGTTCCAGTCCTGAAGAAATTTTGCCGTAGTTATTAACCACATTTAGCGGATTTTAGAGTGATTTTCGCCTATGCGTTTTTATTGCAGCGGCCCATTTCTTCATAATAATATCCGACAAAATCAAAAAGCAGGCTACTGAAGTCTGTGGGCCTTTTGTTCAAAGTATTTAGTACGACCAGGCCTGGGAGACAGGTTGCGCTGTTCCGTGAGGGGCGCAACAATGTGCCTCGTTTGATAAATTGCGATATTGTTACCAAATGCCTCCCTGTCACATGACCAAACACACCTGACCCCCATTTTTTCCGACCACCCAAACGCCGGGAGATCAACCCATTTTGGACTGTCTACCGGTTTTTTTTTGCCGAGTCAACATATTCCGCTGGCGTAATTTGGACTGGTTCATTGGATTGTGTTAGGTTGTTGCTTTTGACGGGGATCCTGTGTGGAAAATAAGGTAGTTACGGGCTCAATGTTCAAAATAGTTTGCTGGTATACCTTCTGTCCAATGTGAGGCATTTTTCCAAATAACTACATATTTACACAAAAATACAGAGCATGATTTAGGAAAAGATCTAGAATTAAAACACCCGTACTAAAAAGCTATCAAAGCCCATTTTGACAAAAATTATACAATACCTACCTATTGTATGTTTAGTTCATATACTCGTATATCTATTAATTGCGTTTTTTGTTCAAAATTGCACCTACCACTTAACATAGTCTCTGCATAACCCAAGGGTTGACTGGTAGAAAATGCCTAATACATTATTTCCGCCTCTCTACATTTGTGTGCATGAAGTATTAAATAAATAAATAAATTTTAACGTTTACACACTATGCGTTGTCTACAGTCAAAATGGGAATAAGTCGCACAATTTGCTTTTAAATATTATAAATTAAAAAATCATCCATAAAAATAATTTGCACCCATTCAACCGACTTTCTTTCCACATAATTAAGTACTACCTTCTTGAACACCCCACATATCTAAAGGCACAGTTAAGCAGGTCCCATTCATCCTCGACTTAACACTCATTTGATAATGAGTTCACGTGCAAGTTACCATACCATAAAAATGTAGGTAGGATTGGCATCAAGTGAACTGTCATTCTATGTTTTTTTTTTTACTTGAAAATCGCACTCTGCTATTTTTAACAGTAATATAAATGTTCGATACTACGTGTTGCTTACAGACAAACTGGGCACAAAATATAGTACAACTAGCTGAGTGGGCAAACGTTGTTTTACCCAATAAAAATAGCCTACGATCTACTCTAAATATACACAAAAAATTTCATAACAATCGGTCAAGCCGTTTCGGAGGAGTTCGATGTCAAACACCGTGGCACGAGACTTTATAATACATTAGACTAGCTTTTGCTCGCGACTTCGTGTGCGCATATCCCTTATTATCCCGTTCCCGTAGGAATTTCGGAGTGCAGGGAGGATTCTTTCCAAATTTCTGCTTTCCACGACAAGTAATTTCAGCTGTGCGTTGTCTGTTAGTCATTCAGATAGTCAATAACGGAATAATTGTATATATTAGGATTTGCTTTTAGGTAAAACAAAAATTTACAATTCACTGAATCACCCTTTAAATACATCCAGTCAACTTTCTTTCCGTGTAATTAAGTACACACACCCCACATATCTAAAGGCACAGATAAGGAGGTCCCAAATTAAAAATCAATTCACCTAAGTTTACACACGTTGAGAGGTTTACAAAATCGCACACAGCTGTTTTTAAAGGTAATTTAACGTTTATATACTACTTGTTGCTTATAGTTAAACTGGGCATAAAACATGGTACGTACAACTAGCTGACCGGGCAAACGTTGTTTTGACAAATAAAATATAGCCTACGACCTATTATAAAAAAAATCAAAACAATCGGTAAAGCAGTTTGGGAGGAGTTCGATAACAAACACCGCGACACCAGATTTTATGTTTTGCTTCTAGGTAATTCAAAATTTTCAATTCAAAGAATCACCTTTAAAATACATCCAGTCAACTTTCTTTCCGTGTAATTAAGCACACACACCCCACCTATCTAAAGGCACAGATAAGGAGGGCCCATTCATCCCCGACTCAACTCGGCGTAACACTCATTTGGTAATGAGTCCACGTGCAAGTCACCCAGCGGTCATTCTGGTAACCATCAGTTAAGCGCAGACAGTTTTGTATTACTAATTGCGATTTTTAAAAGGGTATTTTTTAATATACTTTGATGGGGTGGTGCTTTTTTGAATGTTTGGAAGTCTTGAGTATGTGTTGTTGGGTTTTTGATTTTTGTTAGGAAGATAGGGCTACATGTTTTGTGGGATTCAGTGTTAGGTAAAGAAACATTGTAAAGAATTTTATCTTATATTTCTGGGTTTGTTTAGGTGTTTCTTTCAGGGTAGGCAGCTAAGAAACACCGGTTTTAATCTATTTTAAAGTGACCAAAAAGGATTGATGTGTAAAAGTTTTATTTTTGAATGCATTAACTAATGTCAATGCTAGTGAAGAAAAATATAGTGTGTTTGTCGAAAACATATTTGAGAATTTAGACATAGGTTAGACTAGGTTTGAGTTAGCATTTCATGAAGTGGCTAATCATTATGTGAAGTAGCCAACCTCTTCATGAAATGTCGAATTCTACGATTTGACTACGACACATAAAAAAAAATATTTTTTTGATCATAGTTTGAAGCGAGCAGCCGGCTTTACGATCAAATCATATTATTCGCCAAATTATGTCGCAAAAAACTTAAACTTATCATAGCTTAACACACACACATACGTAAAATGTCATAACTTGCAATATAATAAGTGAAATGCGACCGCAGTGCGTGCCGGATTACGTGCGTAATTTCAATATGAGCCGCGGTATGCCGCGAGTATGGACGGCGGTTCGACGGATTGTGGACAGACGGACAGTGGGTTGTACCGTTGGCATGTGCCATGAATTACCAGTAAAATAAAGATTCATCATCATCATATCAGCCGAAAGACGTCCACTGCTGGACATAGGCCTCCCCCAAAGGGGGGGGGGAGGATAAATATTATTATGGAAATAAAGATTATATTGAGCTATTTTCTAGCCTCATCTCGTTTTAAATTACGATAAAACCTGATCTGTAAATGTGTTATTTTTAACCTATTATAAAAAAAAATATGATTGAATTAGCTTTAATTTTATTGAAAGTATGATTCTAATGAAGAGCGTCATAGTTTTTGCACCGAAAAGGTATACTTACATGCAATACGAATGTTTTAAATGAGCCGTGGTCCGCCGCAGCTATGGACGGCCGCACGACGGATTGTCGACGGACGGACAGTGGGCTGTGCCATTGGCATGTGTCACAAATATCGGTTAATCAAATAATATAATACACTAGTGGCCCACCCCGCTTTCGCCCGGATGTCATCATCTGCCTAGCCTTTTCCCAACTATATTGGGGTCGGCTTCCAGTCAAGCCGGATTTAGCTGAATACCAGTATTTTATGCGGAGCGGCTGCCTATCAGACCTCTACAACTCATTAACTGGGTAACCCGGTACTTCATGGCAAGAATGGAGTTAGATAAACTGGCTTCTGACTATCCGTAACGACTGCCAAAGACCTACAAATGACAGCCGGGACCAACAGCTTAACGTGCTTTCCGAGGCACGGAGGAAACTCGGTCTGTTAAGATGGTCACCCATCCACAGACCAACCTAAGCGTTGCTTAACCTTAAAGATCGACCCGTGCGGCTGTTATCATCTAGCCACGAGCACCGCTTTCGCCCAGATGTATTTTTTCAAAATTTTCTTTCATATAAATCTCGCCTTGTTAATTACGAACGCATAACAGCATAGCATAAGCATAATCAGCCTATAATGTTCCCACTGCTGGGGCACAGGCCTCCTCTCGGTGAGAGGGATTACGAACGCAAAAAAAAAATTCGAGTCAGCCGTTACGAAGTTATGAGTGTACATAAATTTCGGCGATTTATTTTTATTTATATAGCAAATGAGAAATATTGGTTTCGAAATTAATTTTGCTTTGTTAAGATCGACTGGTCTTTGAACCATTAAAAGAAGTGGAAGTAGAAAAACTAAACTTTAAGCCGCAACGAGACTCATTGATTAATAAAAAAAACGCGCTTGCCATGTCAAAAAATAAGCTTGATGCCCAAAACTTGAAAACTTGAAATGGCTTTAGTCGAATGCAAATGTTCAGAAAAGGATTGCTACTATGCCAACTTTCATATTAATCAAAGCCAAAGAAATACAAATAGAAAATGTCAAGCTTTATTTGGCCCCAGTACACAGTCGATAGCATCGCATGCCGTAGCGATTGCATCGTTAATGCTCAGCCCTAATTGTGTGTCTGTATGTGCGTATGTGTGTCTGTCTGTCTGTCCAGGTACGTTTCTATATTGTCACTGTGTGTGTGTTTGAGAGCCAATGGGAAAGTCATTTAGTGAATTGAATGAGGATTACTATGATCAGCGTCTGATTTTGCTATTAATTATATGTACCTTTACCTAAGATCTCTTCGATCTATTAATATCTTTTTTATTACTGAAAAAAGGAAAGGATCATGATGTGTGTCGATTGAGGACAACAGCTCTGTGCCTCTTTTTTCGTTTCTTTTTTGAACTACGAATGTCATTAAATGTAGGTCGGGTTCAGTGACCGCTAATACAAGCTTATTTAGCACATACCACGGTTTTAGTTTTAGCTCGTGGCTATATAATAACAGCCGCACGGGTCGATCTTAAAGATTAAGCAACGCTTGCCAAGGTTGGTCTGTGGATGGGTGACCGTCTTAGCATACCGAGTTTCTCCGTGCCTCGGAAAGCACGTTAAGCCGTTGGTCCCGGCTGTCATTTGTAGATCTCTGGCAGTCGTTACGGATTTTCAGAAGCCAGTAAATCTGAATCCAGTCTTGCTAAAAAATACCGTGTTACCCATTTAATGGGTTGCGGAGGTCTGGTAGGCAGCCGCTCCACGTAAAACACTTTTATTCAGCTGAATCCGGTTCGACTGGAAGCCGACCCCCAATATAGTTGGGAAAAGGCTAGGCAGATTATAACTTTTTTCTTAGGTCAAAAAGTCTTTTAAATTATATTACACAAGTTGTAGCTGTCTATTTACTTGAATTGGGAGGCTAGCCTAACTTCTGAGGCACGAACAATCTAATTACGTAGATTGCTCTGGAAGTCTCGAGAAAGTAATCATTTAATTTTATTGTCTTAGTTATTATGCAACTAAGTTTACGAATAGCGTGAAATAGCTCAATTATTTGAGTCATTTGTAGGGTTCCGTACCCAAAGGTAACTGACGGAACCCTATTACTAAGTCTCTGCTGTTGTCTGTCCGTTCGTCTGTCAGCGAGTTGTCTCTCAAGAACCGTGATAGGTAGACATTTGAAATTTTCACAGAGTATGTATTTGTATTGCCGCTATAAAAAAATTGAAGGGCACTGCCATACATGAAATGGTCTATGGTGCGGAACCCTTTATGTGAGAGTCCGACTCGCACTTGGCCGGTTTTGAAATACAATAGTTCAAAGCTTAAAAACGCTTAATTAATCTAACTATATCGCGCTAGCATCGCTGTCAACTGACAAAGTTCCAATACCGTCAGCTCTTTATGAACAGTGAAGTGGCCCACCTGATCAGCAAACGGACTGGACACTCGATCTGATACCGTACGAGTGTACCCAATTATTTAGTTCACACATCGCTTACTGCGTGCCTTTGCTAACGCGGGCGTTTCCACCCTTGTATAGGGTTACCGGGTGGCGGAAATATTTTGGGTAATTCTGTGTCATATTAGCACCTAATTATTACAAAATGTATTCATTCATACCTAAGAAATAAATAGAGATGTATGGAAGAAGATGAGGAGCTCGTGGCTAAATAATAACAGCCGCACAGGTCGATCTTCAAGGTTAAGCAACGCTAGCCAAGGTTGGTCTGTGGATGGGTGACCATCTTCACATACCGAGTTTCCTCTGTGCCTTGGAAAGCACGTTAAGCTGTTGGTCCCGGCCGTCATTTCAAGATGTTTGGCAGTCGTTACGGATTGTCAGAAGCCAGTAAATCTGACTCCAGTCTTGCCAAGAAGGACAGTGTTACCCTGTTAATGGGTTGTAGAGGTCTGGTAGGCAACTAAATAACGTAAAACACTGGTATTCAGCTAAATCCAGTTTCACTGGAAACCGACCCCAATATAATTGGGATAAGGCTAGGCAAATGATGATGATGTATGGAAGAAGAAGATACTCTACGCTCTCTACTAATTAATTGGGATAATAGCGAGTCTGCAGGATGAGTATAGTTATTTTGGTTTTAAGTAAAGACTTCCCCTTAAATTCTTCCATATCAGTCAAAATAAGGAAAAACATTCATTTCCCGAACTTGCAATAAGTTAAAAAAGGGGTCTTTAATATTGAATTATACACTAAATTTACAATAAACTAAAATTTAGCATAAAAAATTCGTGGTCAATTCTGTCAGCTGGTAATGTACCCAATAGACTGGCAGCATTACCACATTGAATGGCAATGCTAAGTCTCTAGCCAAAGTACAATCTAGCTCTTGGATCAACCGACTATTTAGGAGTAAATAAAAATATTTGGAAATCCGTTGCAGGCTGATTCCAACAACCAGCCATGTTCCGGGCTGGTACTAGGCTTGATAAGGAAATCCAATAACACAGCCCGATCTGAGAGTCGAACCCAAAATCTCACACTCAGTAGTCGTGTTTGTGAGTACTGTAGATCAACGAGGCAGTCCATTAAAGTTATGTAACGAAAAACAAACGTACTGTTTGCTAACAAAAAATAATCTAGCCAGAATCTCTCAGAAAACGAGCGAAAACAATTTTCTATCCACACATTTGTTCTATCTCTTACGTAATCAAGATATCATTGTGTGTAAGACAAAATACACGAACTACACGAAACACGGTGAAGAAATAAAGACGGCCACGAAAATATTCCGGCCTCTGGTTAATTTCCTCCAAGGGTGGAACTTAGAACTGTGGACAGCGAGCCTTTGGTAGTGATGTGCCTTGCACGGGATTCTGGGATGATTTTTTCAGTCCGGAATAACTAGTTAGAACAAAATGGTTTTATAAATTTTTTTTGAAGTTTTAAACACGTTTTACTTACCTACATCAACTACTTATTTTACATTTAATTTATTCATTCTTTTTTACGGACACATTACGAACAGCCGAAGCCACTAGTTCTTGAAGCATACAATTTTGTATAAGAGTTCCTTCAACAGGGTTGAATTTTGGGACGGGACAGAAAGGACGTTTGTATCCTTAACTTTTTTAAAGTAATTTTTAACGATATTTAAATATTCTAAATGAACTACAGTTGGAGAAAATTGGTTAATTTACATAATTATCTTTCCTGATGCCAAACGATCCTGTTTCTTATAAAGATCGCAAAGATTGAATTGTTCGTCATATCTGCTACTGGGAAATTCCATCGGACGCGTGGCTTGTAACTTGATAATAATGGACGTACCTGCAGTATGTAATTGTAAATAATGGCTGCTCAATTGCGTTCATGCTTGCATGTGCGTAACAAGCTATAATTCTCGGTACGCGTAAAAGAACGCTTTTAAAGATTAATAACACATTAATAAGGGGACTTGTATGTACTTAAAGATCAAACACTTAGTTAGCTTGTTTACTTGTTATACTGCAGTGCTAGTCTGTAAATATGTTAATGTGAAAGCTTACGTGAAGTGACCTGCCATTCCACCTAAAGCTTTAAATTGCTATTTCACTTCATAAAAGTCATGTAAATTTTACGGAATAGGTCGGCAGATGCACAGCATATATGTATACATAGTAAGTAATTTACAATTACTAAAAAAAAGACAAAAACAAAATTGTACACTTGCCACAGTGTAGTCTTTTTAACCCAATGGTTGACTGGTAGAGAATGCTCTGTTGCATTAAGTCCACCCATATACTACTATCCTTACTAATATTATAAATGCGAAAGTAACTCTGTCTGTCTGTCCATCGCGCTTTCACGCCAAAACTACTGAACCGATTTAAATGAAATTTGATACAGAGCCTGAGAAAGGACATGGGTACTTTTTATCCCGGGAGTATGTTTCCTAGGGACCACGCGGGCGAAGCCGCTGGCGGAAGCTAGTTGTATATAAAGTTTATATAAATAAATATTGCTGTAAAATAAACCACAAAAAAAAAACTCCAAAAATACTAACCCGTTTATCCCAGTCCCGTATTTCACCGCTAGCAGTGCATCACTATTCCCATCCGTACAACAAATTGGGGCAAAGTTTGCGGTCTTCATTTCCTGCCCGCAACCATTGCGCCGTACCGACCAGATGAAAGGATTTTCATTAGTTTTTTCGACCACTCTTTTTGTAGGCAGAATTGATAGTGGCTGCCCATCTAGTTTTCTGTTACATTCGTTTCGCCTATCTACATATTTGTGGTACGAAATTGGAGATTGGAACTCGTTTTGTTCGATTTTCGTTTGAAATGTTTTAGGCGAAATTTCAATTTTACGTCAAGCAAAACGGATGGTTCGTCTACCGAATTGTTTATGAGGAGTAAAGAGATAATACTTATTCTTCAGGATATAATGCGCGTTGGCGGTTCATGTAACATTTGCTGCTGAGCTGATTTGAGGCCCGGATTTTTGTATAATGTTTTTTTGAGACCAGCGCGTTTGTTGTATTTGTGTGAATAAAGGAATTTTCTGCTTTTATTTGGCATTATATCTTTATATACTTGTACTATACCTCATCATCATCATATCAGCTGAAAGACGTCCACTGCTGAACATAAGCCTCCTCAAAGTGTCGCCACAACAGTAAGTCCCGTAGTATGCGTCTCGCATCCAGTGGTATTCGTGAACCTCATCTGGTCATCAGTCCACGGTGGACTGATGCAAGGTGGACCGTCCGCCTTGTGGGAGGCCATCCAAAGCTGCATCTTTCGGTACGCGGTCGCCACTCCAGAACTTTTCGCCCCATCGACCATCTGTGGCATCTGTTCTGCGAGAAATGATGTTCTGTACCTACTCTACTTTTATCTTTCCCTAGATTGGTAACTATAATTTTATTTATTACCAAAAAAGAAAAAATGCAATATTCAATTCTATTGACATTTTAATTTTAATGGATTGACACTTTGAATTTTAATGTAATATTATGGGTTTCAATTTTATTTATTGGCATTTTATAATTTTTTTTTTTTTATCATAATTTATGAATATGGAAAACATTTGTTTTTTTTTATGTATAAAAGTATAAATGTAATTGAATAATTGACCTACGGAGCGCTAATTTCTCATACTTAATTAATTTAATCTTTACTAATATATAAAGCTGCAGAGTTTGTTTGTTTACTTGAACGCGCTAATCTCAGGAACTACTGGTCCGATTTGAAAAATTCTTTCAGTTTTAGAAAGCCCATTTATCGAGAAAGGCTATAGGCTATATATCATCACGCTGGGACCAATAGGAGCGGAGCAGTAATGAAAATTGTGACGCAGACGAAGTTGCACGGATCAACTAGTTAATGATAATTTATTAATTGATTTATAATTTTGATCATAGTTATAATTAATGAATAACCTATTGAATGATAATTTATTAACTGATCTGATTTATGATGTCATGTGCATAAATAATGTAAATGTTTGCATCTGAATGGTAAAGTATGGCTGAGCTCTGATATAGGTTTAAAGAATTTTTATTCTCATAAGAACTTAGTTAGTTAGATATATCAACAACAACTGTGTATTACCCAAATTTGCAAAATAAAATTCTATTATATTCTAAAATCTATGTCCTGTACGCTAAGACTGGCCATTGTACACTTATTATCACAAATGTTTGCCCTGTACTTATTATGAGGTGTACAGTAAAATATACATTATCCTAATAATATCCTACTCCTACTATATAATATTATAAATGCGAAATTTTGTGAGGACGGATATCCATCCGTATAGAAATACTGGTATTCAGCTAATTCCGGTATGTCTGGAAGCCGACCCTAATATGGTTGGGAAAAGGCTAGGCAGATGATGACATAGCCTATACAGGGTTATATGTAAAACACCAGCAACCTTCTATGCAGTGAAAGCAAACATGATTATGAGCAACTTTTAATTTGTGAAAACTCCGAAATCTTGAGAAAAATATCAGCTGTTACATACTAAATGCAATATTTATCCAATGAAAATGTATGAAACAGCTGATATTTTTCTCGAGATTTCGGGGTTTTCCCAAAGTAAAAGTTGCTGGTGTTTTACAAATAACACTGTAGGTATATATCCCGGGAGTATGTTCCTTAGGGATCACGCGGGCGAAGCCCCTTGCAGAAGCTAGTAGATTATTAAATAAATAAAACCAACCTAATTAATCTTCCCACCTCCAACTCAACCCTAAAACGCGACAGCCCGAGACGATAAGAAGCAAATTCACTTACATTTTTCAACGGGCCGTATTAATGAAAGCAATATGTCTTCGTACGATCAACACGGCCCAACGGAGCGTATATTTTTTAACTGCATGTCCTACTTGTAACGCGAGGCGATGAAATATATCAAGCGCTGGAATTATTTATTGAAAAGTCGTGAGCATTTACACGGTTAAGAGTGGTGTTAAAAGGGGTTTTAAATAAATGTTTATGTAAAAATTTGCGTAAAAACGCTGGTTTGCGGCTTTTCAATCGTATATTTTAATTGTGGTCCTTTTGCATGTGATGTAGATTTACCAATATGTTTATTATAATCATCATCTGCCTAGCCTTTTCCCAACTATATTGGGGTCGGCTCCCAGTCAAACCGGATTCAGCCGAATACCATTATTTTACGTGGAGCGGCTGCCTACCAGACCTAAACAACCCATTAACTGGGAAATACGGCAGTTGTTGGCTAGACTGGTGTCAGATTTTACTGGCTTCTGAATTCCATAACGACTGCCAAAGATCTACAAATGACTGCCGGGACCAACGGCTTAACGTGCTTTCCGAGGCACGGATGAAACTCGGTATGTTAAGATGGTCACCCATCCACAGACCAACCTTGGCAAGCGTTGCTTAACCTTAAAGATCGATCCGTGTGGCTAGTATTCCTTAGCCACGAGCTCCTCAATATTTTAATATCAATCCTAATATATAAAATTCTTCCGTAACTAAGTGAGTGAGTTAGTGAGTGAGTGACAGACAACGCACAACCGAAACAACTGCTTGTAGAAAGCTGGAATTCGGCATATGGATTTTCTGAAATTCCTACGGGAAGAGGAAAAACGGGATATGCGCGTACGAAGTCGCGGTCAAAAACTAGCATTTTATAAACCACTAGCTTTTAAATATCGGGATTATAAAAATATTGGCTATCTATCATCACGCTAAGACCAACTGGAGCGGAGCAGTAATGAAAAGTGTGACGCTAACGAAGTAGCGCGGGTCAACTAGTAAAGTATATTTTATCTATCTATTACCAAAACAATCGCATCGCTATAGCCTAGCACTACCGTACAACACTACGCTGCATTGAACAATGGTTGTTCCACCGGCGCTTGCGCACCGCACGTGCTGCCCATCGGAGCGTGGTTCCGTACGACAACAGTTGTAGTGTGCCGTATCGGAAATATTTCTGTGGGTTCCGCAGTGCGACATATTGTGGTTATGCGGATGCAGGTGGTGAAACATGACCATGTTTAAGCTTTTTTTTGTTCGTAGGAAGTATTTTTGTTGATGAGAAAGTAGGCAAGTTATAATAACTGGCACGAGTCGTGAGCACACTCTCCATTTGTCGGTTTGAAGACGTCAGCTCTGATGCTTCACGTTATTGGCTCGTCAGTCAGTGCTCATCGACTATTGCGCTAGCAAGTTTCGTTCACCCACCGTAGGTACATTGGTGAGATCAACCTGCTGCATTGATCTATGGAAGACGCTGGTACCTGTAATACAATGATTTTCATTAGTACAGGTACCAACGATGCTCTTTTTCTGTCATTTGCACTTTTTAGTAGCAAAACTGTTTTCTTTTTGATCCTTGTCAAATGTGTATTTCTGTGATAAACTATTTATCTGTGCTTACTTAGAGGCTCCTAAGAGGGTTGATTGTAAGAGTAGGACTGCCTCTGTGTATCTCTATCGGTGTCTGTTTTTTCTGGTAGCTGTAACTTGGGGTCTTTCAAGTCAAGCGTCAATCTGAAGAGCATGTTTTTGTTTGGTTGAATACGCTAATATCAGGAAGTACTAGTTCGTATTGAAAATTTATTTTTTGTTTGCATAGCCCATTCGAAAAAGGCTATATATAGGCTATATAACATCACGTTACGACCAATAGGAGTGGTCCATTAATGAAAAATGTTATGCAGACGAAGTTACGCCAGTCAGCAAATACATAATAAACATACTCTATAACACGTGTAAACTCACAAAGCATAAAAATAAATACAAACAAATGAAAGCTCGGCAGCCGTAGGTAATAAGCTTATTAGGTGGTTCCATCACAATCATTTGTTTGAATAAATTAAGTTTAATTTATTCAAGCACGCGTCAGTTGCCGTCGGTGCTTCAGAAGCGCGTGCGCACATTTGACCGTCATGTAAAGAAATGCAGAAGACCAATTCGTTATTTAAATGCATGAAAATAAGTTGTAGGGTTAAAATCGAAAGGGTCGAAGTGCCAGATTAAATATTTCTAGGTATAACAAAAATAGTGGAGTGCAAATTCACTGGATCGTAAATTGCTTGCCTATTTTAACTTCCTGTGTTTAAAAATGTAAATGAAATAACAGCGTATATATAAAATACAATATATGTACTGAGTGCTGCATATTGGAAACTTTAACGTTAAGAACACTTGACGTTGACGCTTCTGTGCTGCCACCTGCCTGCCACACTAAGTAGATTGTGCCATCTATCGTTGCCATTTCGAAACTTATAAGTTAAAAATACTTGGCAATGACACTACTTTGCTGCCACCTACAGTTCCTGCATGTTTCATGTAATTTAGCAAAAATGTGAAACTATTTATTTATTTATTTATTTTATTATTTATGTACACACAGAAAAATACTACTATTTTTATTAAAGGTGGATGCGCCAGGGTAGCCCGCGATATTCAAATATTTTATTATGTTTTTTGCAATTTGCCGACCAGTGTGAAGCTGTATGTTGAACAAAATACGATTGGCGGCCGTAACGCGTATTTATGTACAGAATTATAACCATTTTAATCATGAATATAGCCCTCTAAGTTCATAAAGCCCTATTGAATGACTTTTTCTTGAAATAAACTTTCTAAATAAAAAATATTTGAATTTTGCGGGCTACTCTGGCTCACCCACCTTAAGACCATTTGTACCATTGCATCGGATCTTTTTAAAAACCGGCCAAGTGTGAGTCCGACTCGCACATGAAGGGTTACAAAACCTTTCGTGTGCGAGTACCGAACCCTGGTACAAACTATATACCTTTATGTTTATTATTTGTTGTTATAGCGGCAATAGAAATATACAATCTGTGAAAATTTCAACTGTCTACCTATTACGGTTCTTGAAGGACAGCCCGCTGACAAACAGACGGATTGACAGAAGAGGCTTAGTAATAGGGTTCCGTTGGTTACCCTATGGGTACGGAACCCTAAAAATCATCAAAATTTAGCGTTTTAGGTTCAGCGATTTAGGTGTGAAAGCGTAATAAACAAACAAACATTCGCATTTCCAATATTATTTAGTAAGTATTCTTTAATAAGTTTCGTCACATAAAATCTAGGTTCAGTCGTTTAAGTTTTAATTAATAAACAGAAAGTAAAAGTAACAGTAATTTTGCACATTCTAAACTGGAACTGATCTTCTGTGTATATTGTTACTAATATTCGTCTAGTGCTACTGCGCACACGCAGCGGCCATGACCGTAACCTCATTAGCACATCAATGCGTGTAGGTTAACGCACCATTTAATTACTTGAATTAATTTACCTTTTGTTTATTTATTTTTTTGAGGTAATTCTTAATTGCATTGTGGTGGCCAGTGTAAATGGGAAGTGATTGACCCTTATTATTATGTTGAATGCATTGAGGTTTTTTAGGTGCATACAAAAAACCAGTAAAGAGCGAGTGAGACTCACGCAAAGGGTTCCGTACCATAAACAAAAAAAAACACGTTTCTTGTTTGGGAGCCCACTTTAATTTTTAATTTAATTTTTATTTGTTGTTATTTATTTATTATTTATTTATTTAACATAATGTAAATAACATCTTACAGCTTACATATCGCCAATTCGATGTTATCACAAAAACAAAAAATACAATTTAAAAAGAATTAAAAAAAAACATATACAATTAGATTAAAAATACAAATATCAATAAAATTCAATAAAACAATTAAAATAAAAGATAATTACAAATTCAATACCCAATAAAAATGCAATTCAAAATAATTAGATTAAAATTAAATATCTATTACTTTTACTTCTTGAGATACAGCCCGCTGACAGACAGACGGACGGACGAACGGATGGACAGACGGATGGATGGACGGACGTACGGACGGATGGACGGATAGACGGATAGATAGCGGAGGCTTAGTAATAGGGTTCCGTTGGTTACCCTTCGGTGCGGAACCCTAAAAAGAAAATATGATACTTAAAACAAATAAACGTTTTAGACATTCGGCTTCTGAAAAAAAAACTGCTAAATTAATTTGACTAATTGTCAATCGCTCGAGTCGTTTATCTGCTGTGATTGGTTAAATGAATTTTTATCAACAGCCAATTGCATCAATTGATCTTGTTTAATTTTTAGGAAACCGAGGTTATAAATTTTAATCTAAGCAGTATATTTAACGATGTACTCTCATTTACATTATGTAAAATTACTTACAGACTTACGACCGGTAATATACGTTTACAACATTCCAAAAACTCTAACAAAAAACAGCATTTCCACACAAATTAATACCCAGTTTCAAGAAACTCCGACCTAAGTACATTTTCAACAATAATCATGAAAATTAAGCTCAATATCGCGTGCCCGAAAGGTGGTCGCATTTTTGCAGAAAAGAAAAAAATATGGTCGCAATTAAAACAAAAATAGAAAGAAGGGAAGTCGGCCGAAGGTAATTAGGCTTGCTTTCTATGAGAGCGGCACACGTAGCAAGTTTTGCGGTACACTGGCGGCCGATAAAACGTATGGGGGTAACTTCGAATGGGGTGGATTTGTGGTGGAAGTAGTAGTGAGACTTTTCGTCTCAAAAACTTGTTCTCGTCGTAAAAAAGTATACGTAGGTCTTTTTTGTTTGTGTGTCTGATTTATTTGCTAAATAAAACTATATACTGAAACGGTTTTTACTGATACTTGCAGTTTTCTTCATATCTGTTTTATTTAGATTTTATCGGATATAGAGTAGAATATTTATTATTTTGTTCACCAAAGTTACAGAAAATATAGATGAATATGATAGGTGAATTTTAAAGAGAAACGTAAAGACAGTACACCTAAAACTACTTACTATTGGCTAGAGTTCAAAGGTGGCCTGATTAACTTTTTATAGCTTCAATGAACAATAAGTAACTGACTTGAAAGTTTCAGAATTACATAAATTCATATTTAATACGGACTCCATATTATTTACCGACCACTTAAAAAAATAATCATTTCCATATTTTTAATGAAACATTGACACTTCATTATATTTCCTTCCTTCCAAAAACACCGCATCCATATTCATAATTACAACTTAATTACGTCAACAGTCCAACCGAAAATCACCAGGCGACCACTTAACAAGGCCGCCACTGTAAATGTTACAGTAAGATTTTTCCCTTATCTCACCCGTAGTAGCGGTAACGATGCGAAAGTTTTCAACTAGATACCCTCGTTACTGCTCCTTGGACGTTTGTAACGAGTCTTTTTTCTTTTAACGAATTTCCCTGGACGCAGTTTTGTGTATACTTTCTTCGTTCCCGACTTGTAATAGTTTGGACGATTAACAAGCTCAACTTGATGGTTCGCTCTAAGCGGATTATCTGTAAGTGTGTCCGAGTAATTTTGGTCGCGTGTGTAATATGATTTTTTGTTTTAATCATATTAGGATTGTGGAGGTGTATTTTACTCATAAATGGCCGGATTTAGTTTTCCACAAGTGTTATGTGTAATTTAGTGTCGTGTTTTATAGGCTTGTTTGGTTTATTAATTAATTTTAAGTAAGTCTGGCTACTGGTAAAAAGTAGGCAGTTAATTTTATTTATTTTTTTATTAAGCTTTTGTCCGCAGCTTCGCCTGCGTTCTAATTGTTTTATTATACAGAGGAAATTTTTACCGGGATTAAAAGCATTGAATGTCCTTATCCAGGTCATAAGTCTGCCTGTCGCTAGTAACGGAAGAGTTTGATATACCTCTCTCTGATTGATGCTTACTTCCAGAGAAAATAATTGGTATAATGTTTATTTTTGCAATCTCATCATCTGCCTAGCCTTTTCCCAACTATATTGGGGTCGGCTTCCAGTCGAACCGGATTCAGCTGAATACCAGTGTTTTACGTAGAGCGGCTGCCTACCAGACGTCCACAACCCATTAATTGGGTAACACGGTACTTCTTGGCAGGACTGGAGTCAGATTTACTGGCTTCTGACAATCCGTAACGACTGCCAAAGATCTACAAATGACAGCTGGGACCAACGGCTGAACGTGCTTTCCGAGGCACGGAGGAAACTCGGTATATTAAGATGGTCACCCATCCACAGACCAACCTTGGCAAGCGTTGCTTAACCTTAAAGATCCACCCGTGCGGCTGTTATTATTTAGCCACGAGCTCCTCTTTTTGCAATCTCATTCGTCCAAAACTCCAGTTTCCAGCACAAAACGCTATTCATCGTAATATTAGCATATCATCCCGCCATGTTCAATTAGAACTTGCAGAAAAGGTGCTCAACTTAGGGTTCCGCGTGTACCAAGTTGATATCCGGCTTTTAATTGTTGTGCTCAAACGGCTGAACATAGGTGTGAGCTTGTTAACGAGTTGGATTAGTTCACAACTGTTGTGTTGTAGTGTTCTTTGTGCTTTTGTGGTTTGGTGAAGATTGGTTAGGAATAAGCTGGAGTATAAGTTAGGTTAAGTTAATAGCTATTGATGGTGAAACTTCATGTTAAATTATAGGGAAATTAGAGATATGTTTAACAATTTGCAACTGAGTTGCGAATGTGGTCGCTCCATTTAAATGCAAGAATAAAATAACAAATTTTGAGACCGTATTTGGACCGTGTTTGTTCCATACCTGAACGACCTCCTATTATTAGATAGACCTATTACTAAGCCTCCGCTGTTCTCTGTCCGGTCATACGTCCGTCTATCCATCCATCCGTTCGTCCCGTCTGTCTATAAGCGGGCTGTATCTCAAGAACGTACGAACGTAAGTAAGAAGTAGACAGTTGAAATGTTCACAGAGTATATATTTCTAATGCCGCTGTAACAAAAAATAATAAAAATTAAATTAAATAAAAAATTGAAGGGATTATTACCATACACAAATCTGTTTTTTTTTTTTTCGTTTTATGTTACGGAACCCTTTGTGTGCGAGTCGCAACACTTGCATTTGGCCGGTTTTTTTTATCAGCCTTATCTGTCCTACTGCTGGACAACGACCTTCTCCAAGGTATTCTCCCTCCAAGTATTACTTTCTCGAGTAACCCTGAACTAGCCCGTGTCGTCATGATCAGTCTTGCCAATGATTAATAATTGAAGTAGTATTCGACGCATCCTTCAATCAATCAAACATTCATTTATTTTGTAAAAATAAAATAGAATATTTATTTTATTTTTTTATTTTATTTTAATAAGTACAGTGACAGAGTACAGACCAAGACAATTCAGCACAGCTATGACAATATACAATACATAAATCTGAAGTCCATATGTGCACTATGTTTTGCCAATATATGGAGTACAAAATTAATACAAACTAGAAGGAATTATAATAATTTCGAATGGCCTTCAAATATTTTTCTGCTGCTGGTTGAAAATTAGCCACGTTTTCTTTGAGATTAGGCTACTAGAAGAATATAATATTTGCTCAGAAAATCTTTGTATTATTTATAGATACATACACTAAGTACTTGAACTAACCTATGGTATCCCACAATACAGCAGAACATCAATAGGCACTCATACTGTTTGCACTCTAATATTGAACAAACCCGTACACACAAACACACAGACACACAATACAATATCTCGCACGGCCACTAATTAGTAGTCCCCAGTCAAAGACACGCGGCGCGGGATTAAACGCAGCTAATAAACTAACACTACGCCTGGAGTTATGTTTTGGTGGAGTATATACTGAATTCTGTATGTCGAGCTTTTAAAACGCGGTTACGGCCACGGAATATTCTATTTTTATTTTATTTCATTAATTTTAGGGAAACTTAAAGCTAATACATAACAATGGTCATTTTAAGGGTTCAGTACCCGAAGGGTAACCAATGGAACTCTATTACTAAGCCTCCGCTGTCCGTCCGTCCGTCTGTCTGTCAGCGGGCTGTATCTCAAGAACCGTATTAGGTAGAGGCAATAGAAATACACAATCTGTAAAAATTTCAGCTCTCTACCAATTACGGTTCTTAAGATACAGGCCGCTGACAGACAGACGGACGGAAGGACGGACGGACAGATGGACAAACGGACGGACGGACAGCGGAGGCTTAGCAATAGGGTTCCGTTGGTTACCCTTCGGGTACGGAACCCTGAAAAGGGGTTTCGTGGCTTATCCAATGGAATTATCACGCACGGGTCGATGTTCATGGGTAAGCAACACTAGGCGAGGTCGGTCTGTGGATGGATGACCATCGTGACATACCGAGTTTCCTCCGTGCCTCGGAAAGCACGTTAAGCCTTTGGTGCCGGCTGTCATTTTTAAATCTTTGGCAGTCGTTACGGATTATCAGAAGACAGAAAATTCGACACCAGTCTTGCTAAGAAGTACCGTGTTACCTAGTTAATGGTTCTGGAGGTTTGGTAAGCAGCCGCACCACGTAAAATACTGGTATTCAACTGAATTCGGTTTCACCGGAAGCCGACCCGAATATAGTTGGGAAAAGGCTAGGCAGATGATGGTTAGTAGCGCTAGATAGCTATCAAACATGTTCCATTTGAATCTCCAGTACCAATTGTTCCTATTTTTCACTTAACAACAGCAAACAGCATCCAATACTATACAAGGAATCAATACAAATGAAGCATTTGTTGTAAAAACGTTAAGTGTCGGATAGCGTTGCTTACTGTGACGCACGCTCAGAGCCTCACGATCTTGTTGTTTTCCATTGTTGTCGACATAAAGACAAGCTGTAGCCGCCACAAGAAAAACCAACGTAGCAAATCTAAGTCGCAACAAAAAAAACCGCGACGTCATCTATCCAACTAGCAGCGAACTACTACGTCGAAATCCTGCATCGCGCAAGCAGAGTTTACCGTGCGATTTGAACATATAAATCAGCCCGAATAACAACTATCGGGCAGTAGCCCGCCAGGCATAACAGCCGCCTGGTCAGAGGATCCTTACACACTTTTCTCTCTGTTCCGCATACGAAGAAGAAAGAAGAGAAAGATATCACATAAGTATTTAGATGCTTACAGCGCTATTAAAAGTCTGACAAAATAATCTGCCTAGAGGCTCTAGGCATGTGACATTCTGTTAGCGATAGCGGGCGCAAACGTTTGTCAAAACATCAAAAATGTATGGGATTGAGAAACGCTATCGTAATTTCACGTGCTCAATTCGAATTCGATTTCAATTTCGTCACATTTGCTGATATAATGGCACTTTGTATAGCGCCTCTGGTGGCTACAATAAGGTCGATGACAAAAAATAAAATTAATTAGACCGTCGTTATTTTTCTATATATAAAAAAATACGACGATACATTGCGTTGAAAACTCGTGTGACGTCACATATAAGTACACTTTTTACAGAATAGTGACGACACAAGCCCCCACTCCTAATCTTTGATGCGTTTTATCTTCCTTAGTTTTTATTGATTTGACAAAGCAAAAAACACATGTCCAATATTTTTCGATAATCTAACTGACGGACTGAATAGATTATGTATTTTTTTACTCAGGAATTATCCCTATTAAAAAGGTATGTGCTATCCATTGCTTTTTAGATGTCGCGCTCAGTTTTTAAAATGTTTGCTATGTGAAAAGAATGCTATTCTTAGTTGTATATGCTTTTAACCTGTTCAAATCTGAATATGACGTGTCTAGTAATGTCTCAATCTATTAACGTTTCAGTTTTAATCCATTTTGATGAACCCAACTAGCAGCAGCAGTGATGTTTTGATGTAGACCGAAAAATTCTTCAATATTGTCGGCAAGGAAATACAAATGTCGACAGCATTGGAAACACGCAACCCAATTGGACGATCGTTAGCGTTTTCAAAAGTCCCGATGGTTCCCGATCGGATCTCGTGGATAGTTCACAGTTGTTCGGTTCATTGCACCCGTGGGAAGAGAGCGATTTGCGTTCTTACCGGACTTCAAAGAACTTGAGTCTTGGTCTGAGATGTTCCTAGGTCCATATTGTTGGCTAGGGAATTAGCGGTTTAGCACGTTCAGTGAAGTGTGCTGAACTTACCGCGAACTTAAATTGGAATTTGGTTTTAATTTATTTTTGCAGCGACAGATTTTATTTATAGGTTTTAGTGTCTTGAGCTTCCAAGTCCTTTTCTAGTTAAACATTATAAAACATTGCTTGTTGAGTTGTGTTTAATTTGTGGCAGGTCTTTAACCTGTTAGGATCCGTAAGGACCGATCGGGGCCAAGCTGACTCGCGCGGACCTTAACGTTATTTATATACGTCTTGCGGATTATTTTGGTTTATTTTTGTTTTTTATATTTTTTTTATTATTTCCCCAGTTAGTAAACAAAACAAAGGTTCTTCAGAAATTAAATTACAGTAGTTATATACATTAATCTGAATAATTCAAATGATGCCCCTTTCCATTATTGACAACATAAATCTTTTTAGCATGTCGATGGCAGAAAATAAAATTTTATGTTTGGTCCAGTATTCAGCAACGGTAACAGCATTCGCTAACGCAGCCATAAGACCCTTACACGTACAGGTGACAGGGCATGCGGCGCAAGACGAAAGGTGGGTCGTGGACTGCGGAGAGACGCCACACAAACACTGAAGAACAACATAAATAGTAAATGGGTACTTCGGACCATTTTATAACCATTTCAATCAATGTAACGGTACCTAATGGCATTTTACTACACCAGACAAGATTTACAACAGTGTAAAACAGACAGAAAACAAAGAACCTATCAAAATCTACGCTCGCAATAAACAACACTAAGTACAATCACTAACAAAAGTCCAACAAAAAACAATATATACTTTCTATTGAGCAGAAATCGTGAGCCGACCATGTTCGGTCCAAACACAACAGGCTTTAATTAAAACATCGCGTTAGCCGACCCTTGTGTCCAATCAGGGGTGGTCGAAAAGTTGCCCACTCATCGACGGGCCAATATCGACAATATCCATTAGAGGTGCCCCTATGAGTAGGGCTGTGCTAATGATTTTGTTGCTGTGTTAATATTAGCAAATTAAAAACAGTGTTTTCTTTTTTAGTAAATTAATATTTTATGTATATCTTTAAAAGGAAATTTACTTAAAACGACCAGAATATCCGAAGGATTTTGAAGGAAATTCTTAATTCATCATCTGACTAGCCTTTTCCCAACTATATTGGGGTCGGCTTCCAGTCAAACCGGATTCAGCTGAATACCAGTGTTTTACGTGGAGCGGCTGCCTACCAGACCTCCGCAACCCATTAACTGGGTAACACGGTATTTCTTTTCAAGACGGGAGTCAGATTTACTGGCTTCTTACAATCCGTAACGACTGCCAAAGATCTACAAATGACAGCCGGGACCAATGGCTTACGTGCTTTCCGAGGCACGGAGAAGTCTTGGCACGGAGAAAACTCGATATGTTAAGATGTTCACCCATCCGCAGACCAACCTTGGCAAGCGTTGCTTAACCTTTAAGATCGACCCGTGCGGCTGTTATTATCTAGCCACGAGCTCCTCGAAGGAAATTCTTAATTCATTGCATCATATGTTTAAAAACTCGACCGATCGACTATGTAAGCTACGGATTTAAGTTCGTTTGACTGCTAAAATGGAAGAGATTGTCATTGATTGCTAGTTAATAGGCAATTACCTCGCAGCTGGTTTGCTTTCGTTTAGGGGTATTTCTGATTTAAGTTGTTATTTACAAACATAATATCGCTTTGTATTGAAAATAATTCCTATTATCATGTACCTAATAAACAGACTATCTTATTGAAAAGAAAAATCACCTGCTTTCTTTATAAAAGGACACCAACAAAATACATGTTACACGGAAATACACAACATATTTCCTTCCGCCTCGACAACCCTAATCCCTAGACCAATCCCGATAATGACGTATGAAATGCACGTTAATAGTTAACGCATTGTGTAGGCGACTGTACGAGCCCTTGAGTCTTAGTTCCATAGTAGTTTCACATTATATCAGGAATTTATATTAAAATATGCGGGAAACGATTTATCTCTAATTATACACGGTGGATGAAATCATGAGAGTCATTTTTCTACGACCCTTCGGTAGAAAAGTGACAAGTTATCTTAGTGGCACCATGTTAGGGTATGAGAATTTGTGTGATAAGGTGTGGTTCGGGTGAGGAAAAGCGTGACTCAGATATTGGCCTTGATTTTTTTTATTATTATTGTAGATAGGCACTCGTTTGACCACTATCTCACCTGATAAGCGATGATGAGGTCAAAGCGAAGATAGAGCACGCTTGCCTAGAAGTAACATATGAATCACTCTTGACTTAAGGATTCCCAGTTTGTAGCTATCAGCAAACATACTCCGGCAGGGAATTCCACTCCTTAGCTGTACGCACTAATTCATACTAAAGTTCGTTTTTTAATCCCAGGTAGTAATTTGACATGTGCAAATGACAAATTCCGAAACTCAGCCATCTACTTCGTTGCGAAGTTGTCGCAAAGATTTTTATCACCTTGAAAAAGTCGTTAGCGTTAGTGCAAAAATTATACGAAATATTATAAATATATACACAGTCTTCTCTAAAATATATTGAGTACGACTAGTTTTACAAATATTTTTCGGTATGACGGAAAATATAATATTAAATGCGGCACTTGCCCACAATCGAGAGGAATGGAAGCTGTAGGGTACCATCATTACTTGGTCGATATCCTGACTAGTCGTACTCAGCGCTTCTCCTCCACTTTAATTATTATTCACACAGCCAAAGTGTGGAACAATCTGCCAGTGTTTGTGTTCCTTTCCACATATAACCCGTCTGCCTTTAAAGCAAGAGAGTACACAAGTATCTTCTGGGCACGCTCGCCCCATCATAGACCTCATCCATCGCTTTCCATCAGGCGTGATTGTGGTCATGAGCAAGCCCATTCCTGAATAAAAAAATTAAAAAAAGTAATGGAAGGAAAAAAGAGAGACTTTTGCCCTGAAGTGGGACTAAACAAGCTAAAAATAAGTAAATACAATAACAGTAATGTTAATTTCTAACAAATTCCTTCTCATTGTCGACAGGGCAAAGACAGACGCGACCAATCCCTGGAGGACCTGAGACAGCACATCCACAATTTCTACATTCCACTTGCGAGGCAGTTCATCGTATTGTTTCCGGAGGGGGGCTTCTTGCACAAAAGGAGAGAAGTCAGCCAAAGGTAAGAAATATAATCAGTTATTACTTTAAGAATTGATATCAATCAACCATCAATATATATATATCACTTTTTTGATTATTTACTCGTATTGTAGTTTACACTTCTTGTTTTTGAAGGAGCGGAGTCTCCTAATACAGGCATCTTTTGCTTAAAAGGAGGTTCCAATCTCAAATTTGTTGTACGTTTAAGGTTATCAAATAAACTATTATTATTATTAAACTATTATTATTATTATTATCCATTTATTCATTTATATATACATACAAATTAAATTTTTAAATATTTCTATAAAAATACAAAAAACATTTATAAATATAAAAAATAGTAACCCACCGGTATCGGGAACAGGGTCCAAGCTACCGGTGGTCAGGGCTTCTGAGAGAGGAACCTCCTAACGATGCGCGCCGTGTCCAGGAGTACTGCTTTCTGGATCAAGCCCTTGATCCAGCTGCCCAACGAGAGCCTCTTGAGATATGGTCGAAGCTCTTGGCAATAATGCCATTGGCCGTCACGATTATCGGCACAATAACTGCTGTGTTCACATCCCACATGTCGACAACCTCGCGAGCCAAGTCAAGATACTTCGTTTGTTTATCTTTCTCGGACTTCACGAGGTTCTCGTCATGAGGGACTGCTATATCAACAATCATTGCGCGACGCTCTAGTCGGTCTATCACCACTATATCAGGCTTATTGGCAACAATAGTCCTGTCAGTGATGATAGACCGATCCCAATACAATGTGCAACTACCACTTTCGAGAACTGGGTCGGGCACATACCTATAGTACGGTACTTCCGATTCCACAAGATTGTATTTAAGAGCAAGTTGCTGGTGGATAATCCTGGCTACAAGGTTGTGCCTGTGCAAATAGTCTCCGTTAGCCAGACTAGAACAACCGGAAATAATGTGGCGGATGGATTCCCCGGGCCGGTGACATGCCCGACATATGTCAACCGTACCGTCCTTCACAATGTATTTCCGGTAGTTATTAGTCATCATAACTTCGTCCATAATTGCACAGACAAAACCTTCGGTTTCTCCGAAGAGGTCACCAAAACAAAGCCAGGCTACGGACGCTAAGAAGTCTACATCGGGCCCATGTAGGACCCGATAAAAGCGTCCGTGAAGCTCCTTGCTCTGCCATACCTTCCTGCGGTCGTTAGTATCTAATACCACAGGTTCGCGCCAGTTCTCGTTAGCCAAGGAGAGCGCGGTGAGGCCTTTGTCCACCGCTACCACATCTCGATGCATACCCACGTCGGCCTCTAGGAAGTACTCCCTAAGGCTGCATACCTCGCGGTTGTGCAGGGTCTTAGCATTTAAGAAGCCACGACCCCCGCACTTCCGCGGGATATACAGCCTCATCACCGATGACCGAGGGTGATGCATCCGATTTGCGGTAAGCAGTGAACGTACCCTTCTATCCAGGGCGTCAAGTTCCGTCTGAGTCCATTTGAGTATGCCGAAAGAATACATCAAAACCGGCATGACCCAACCGTTGAAGGCGCGCACCTTGTTTCCGCCTGATAAAAGACTGTTAAATACTTTGTTCAGGCGGCCAAAGAAGCGCTCCTTCAACGATTGTTTCATGTCCGTAGCACTGATGCCTAACGCTTCCGACATACCCAAATACTTGTAAGTTTCGGTTGAGGAGAGGGACCTAAGGTCTATGGAATCCGAGAGTTGTGTTCCCACGGATTCCATAATCTCCCCTCGCTTTACATGCATGACCGCACATTTGTCCAAACCAAATTCCATCCTGATGGCGCCACTGAAGGTTTCTGTTACCTTCAGTAGCTTCATTAGTTGCAAGTTGTTAGAAGCAAAGAGTTTCAAGTCATCCATGTAAAGGAGGTGCGATATGACCTGACCACCTCTTCTCAACCGGTAGCCTTGGCCCGAACCCTCTAACAATGTACTGAGAGGGTTGAGGGCCAGACAAAACCACAGTGGACTCAGACTGTCACCCTGAAATATGCCACGCACGATCCTTATCGGTTCGCTATTTGCCTGGGTCTGTCGACACCCTGGATAGTGAACAACCGTCCTCCATTTATTATTATTATTATTATATAAAATTTCTTCCGTTACTGACTGATTGTGTGACTCAGTGTCTGACAGACACCGCACAGCCGAAACTGCTGGTCGTAAAAGCTGAAATTTGGCATGTAGGTAGGAGAATACAGAGGAGCATTAAGAGAGAATTTCCCGAAATTCCCATGACAACGGGAAAAAACGGGAAATATCAGAATAAAGTAGCTGTCTCACATATTTCCATATTTTCATTTAAATATACGCATACTTGCATTTCGAGCTAGTTATAGAATCTCTAAAAATATGTGTGTTACAGATTTGCAGAAAAGAACAACTTGCCTAAATTGGAATACGTTTCACTACCTCGCGCCGGTGCTATGAAAGTCATCATGGAAGAAGTCGGACCTCAGAGGGACCAGGGCGCTAGTACTTCTAAAGATAATACGAGAAAAGGTGAGTGGAACTGAAGAAAATAATTGCTGTTACTTAAGAAATAATGGTAGAAACTTGAATTTGTCTGAAGGTTGGGCGATGCTCGTACATGTCTAAGCCAAAGACTGCAAGCACAAAGGCCAGAGAATAAATTATCGCTCACACATATAAATGCGTGAACGATAAATAAAAATCTTTTAGTAGCTCTTTTCTTGTAGATAGGAAAACAACAAATGACCTCCCGCTCTGGGCGAAGCATAAGGGAGTGCCAGACTCAAACTGCCTTAAACCCACTCGTGATCTTTCAAATACTCTTGTCGATCCAAGGCTGTGGTAACTTGGTAACTCTCAAACAATTACGCAACCCTGGTACTTATAGTAGCCTTAGTCATCATCTGCCTAGCCTTTTCCCAACTATATTGGGGTCGGCTTCCAGTCAAGCCGGATTTAGCTGAATACCAGTTTTTTTCGAGGAGCGGCTGCCTACCCGACCTCCACGACCCATTAACTGGGTAACACGGTACTTCATGGCAAGACTGGAGTCAGATTTAATGGCTTCTGACTATCCGCAACGACTGCCAAAGATCTACAAATGACAGCCGGGACAAACGGCTTAACGTACTTTCTGAGGCATGGAGGAAACTCGCTATGTTAAGATGGTCACCCAACCACAGACCAACCTAGGCAAGCGTTGCTTAACCTTCAAGATCGACCCGTGCGACTGTTATTATTTAGCCACGAGCTTCTCCTATAGTAGTCGTAGTATTGATATTAATTATCGTAATTTTAGCCGAAAGACGTACACTGCTGGACATGAGCGTCTGCCAAGCGCCGCCACTTCGGCCGATACAGTACTTTCCACGTCCAGCGGAGTCCCATGAACTTGTCCAGGTCATCTGTCCGCCTTGTGAGAAGCCTACACACGTTGGGTCTTCCGGTACGCAGTCGCCACTCTCGCACCTTTCGGCCCATTTTACGGGCAATCTGTGCTCTTCACTTAAGTTGGCTAGTATTCTTCTTGGGCAAGGCTGCCTTGGTTTTCCTGCGGATCTCCTCGTTTTGATCCCGCTGGGAAACTTTGGGCACAGACCAGAGGGTAAATTCTACTAATTCTTAAACAACGATCGCATGCGCATGTCAATCGTAAGCTGTCAAAAAAGCCTTAATCTTCAAACATTTTTGACAGATTTCGATTGAGATGCGAAGACGAACGTTATTTAAAATTAGTAGGATTGGCACTATTCACTGTCTTGTGGTTGACTTTGAGCGACATGCACCGGTCATAGAATATCGTCATGAGGTAGTACAGTATTTAGGACTAGAAGATATTGTGTAGCTTCCCAAACGCTGCCCTGGCACGTCGGATTCTGTTGGTTTTTTTTTTCGAAGTTGGACACACCTAATTGTATTAGCTTGTCCTAGGTATAATTTGGCTACATCTTCAAGCTTAGTAGCTCTACTCCTTTGGCGCTATTTAGGTCATCAAGCATTGTAGTGAGGTTCTTCATGAATTGGCTTATTGTAGTAACGTGATACAACCATTTCAGCATTTCGAAGTAGGTACGAGTAGTCCATCATACTCAAATTTTTAGTTGCGCATACACTAACTTTACATTAAATGCCTACTTATTTGCATACATTTTCGCAGACGACAACTTCAACCAGAGGAATGCCAAATTGATCGTGGAGTCCACTGTAGGTGACAGCATCGATTGGGTCCTAGACGTCACTATCGCCTATCCTGATCGGATCCCTCTGAATCTGGTGGACGTGGTTTGCGGGATCCGGCCTCCTTGTGCTACCCATCTGCATTACAGGCTTTACCCCAGTAGTGATGTAAGTAGATGATCTTTAATTATATAATTAATTAAAAATAAAATAATTACTTTTTTTTCTTTAATTTATTTTTCTTTGTTTATTATTGACGGGCTCTCGTTTGACCACTGTCTTACCAGATGATAACATACTAATCTAGGCTTATTATTTTGAAAAAAGAATGACGGTAGGCTATTTGTTGAATATTGTCTTACATATAAATAAAGACTACAAATTAATAGCACGTCATATCTTTCTCCAGATTCAGAAAGAAAACTGCTAAAATAAAATTCTATATTTTTACTGTCATATTTTAGATTAGAATAAGTTCGAAGATAAAAAACCTAGCGATAAAAGCTTTTTCTTTTCTTCTTTCAAATTAATCATCACGGTCTACTTCACCCTAAATTCGACGTCGAACTATTTTAAAAATTAACATAAAAAGCCTTTTGGGCGTCTCCGAAATGTGCCATTACTTAGGCTTTTGAAAGTACCCTTTTTGATTACCCAGAAAAGGTCATTTGAAAATCTTCATTATGTGAGCCTGTAAATGATCTGTGCGTCTGTGTGTTAAACATAAGGCTTAAAATACTGTTAAAAAGAACGCAAATATGTCAACATGGGAAAAGGGCGACTGACACTTTTATAAAATGACAGGATATCTTACCAAAGTTGACAATCACGCTTACCATGGAACCCCATACCAAGCTGAACTCCGAACTTGTGATTGGATAACAACCAAGTCACTGTATTATGAAGATATACTGCATTTAAAATACAGATAGACAGCCACATCCTAGTAAGCTAGAAGTCGACCCCAACATACATATTTGATAAAAGCTGTCTTCTCCTTATCGTGTGGGCGATAAGGTACAAAATTATACTTCAAAAAAGCTATCTTCACCTTCTTATCGTATGGGCAGTAAGGTCTAACGACCCCACACACCATAGTGTCAGAGTTTCTAAACCGCTTCAAGAGCCTCTGACATAGTTTATTTGACGACCGCCATTTGGGCGTCGAGACCACCGTCGTATACGTGCCTTCCAAAGCACGGAATCATCTTTTTATCAAACAATCAGGTGGATCAAGTCTGCAATATCCTAGCCAAACTGGAAACAACTTTACACAGTACGCTTCCCGTGGGAATCGAACCCGCTACCACCGGGTCACAAGGCAAATGCCTAAACCACTCGATCACGGAGGAAGCTATGTAAAGGATAATATCATTATTTAAAAGAGTGTCTATAGAATTTATTGAACGTTCTGCTCCACAGAGATGACTGACCGACTATTAGATAATTCCAAAGTACCTGTTAATAATTTATTTGAAATTGTATGTAACCTATTTCTTCTCAACAGGTACCAGTAGACACCGAAGGCATGACTCAATGGCTATACGACAGGTTCGTCGAAAAGGACCAGATGTTAGAAGAATTTTACCGCACAGGCCGATTCCCGGCCAAAGGCAGCGGTCCCCACCTAGCTAGAGTTGTCAGACAAGACAACGTTAGATTCTTAATCCTTCATAGCTTCTTTATAGCCTCTACTTACTTACAATATGTGGTGGCAAGAGCCATTTACGACTGGCTGTGGTAACGGATTTTTTTGGGACCAGACGCAATTTTATTAGTTACGATACTAGCGTTGTCATTTGTTCTCATTTTGTGTTCTATGGTTGGAGTTTCATGTTGTACGTCAATTATTTGGTTTTCTGTATTGAAATATGTCAATCTTGAGGTTTCTGGATTATTACGTTTAATTTTCATGTTTTTTTTTCGACGTTAATCCGAACTTGTGAATTTGTAGATATTAGATTGGACAATTCCCCTATGAGATACGAACGCTGAGGTCTTTTGTGTTTGCTGTCAAAGATATTCCGGTATATGTACCTAAGAGTAAACGGAGCTCCAATCTTCAAATAAATTCAGATAAAATAATATTGTATGAAATAGGTTTATTTTAGCTACTTGAACCAGGTGCATCTGAAAACTATTAGCAAATATTATGTTGACAGGTATATTATCATATTACAGCTCATCACGTCTGGTCTTAAAAATAATTATGTTTGAAAATAGTATTTTTGGATATTGGCTGCTAAATAGAATATAACTGTTAAGTGTTACGGTACGATGAATGGTTTGGCAATATACGAGTAAATTGTGTTCTTGAAATGATACATAATGATAGACATTCATTTGCTGAACTGTCATTATGAACTTTGGTCATGAATGCGACACCCAATATTTTACTCTAAATGATTGTGTCCCAAACTTTACCATCCATACAACAATGGCCAAATGACACTAAACAAAAAAAAAAAAAAATCGCAACATTTTTAATTCAAACAGTCGATGGGATTTTGTTCCATACAAAACCCCATTGAACTAGTCATTTCATTAATTTTGTTTCGTCTTTCGCCATATTCGTTTAGCCAACGACCATTTTTGTATGGATTGCCCAATGCATATTATAATAGTACCTACTCCGCGACCTAGTCTAGTGTACTTATCCCTAACAAAAGCATGAGCTAAGCTAGAACGAATAAGAATCTTAGTTTTAATAAGATTTTTCTGCGAACCGTATCGGTTCGGCTCTTGAACCAACAAGCAGTAGGTAGGTTCTCCAACCATAATATTCTAATTATTTTTGCAGTCAATATCCAAAATTGAATTTGCCCTCATTCGAAGGTGCAAGGCGGAAGTACATTTTTTAATTTTAATTTACTTGTTCTTTAGAATTTATTTAGTTTTTTTTTTTAGTTTTATTAATATGTGCGTTTGAGGTTACCTCGAGTTTGACATATCGAGTCAGAGCTCGATTGTTTAGTGCCCAGGGCACACTTAATTAAGACCAATAATCACTTTCTTTAAGTGAGAGACTACATACGCTCAATACTTTAAATTAATTGGAAAAAAAAACGACTTCGGAAAATCGAATTTCCAATCGATTTAAACGTAGAACCGATCGTATGTGACACGTATGTGTTAATCAAAGCGTGCTGTGACATCAAGTCAATATGTAAGTAAAAAATCTTAGCATAGTGAATGCGCTTTGCAATGAACCAAATTTCAATCCCTTGTGACAATAAAAAAGAAAAATAGACGAGTTTTTATCCCTCACTTTTATCACGTTTCACGTTCTACTTAATCAGATCCACTCGCTTCAAAGTTTGAATTTAAAAAAATCTAATTTTATACGAAGAATTCTCGAGTCAATTCGTGGCGAGAATTCTAAATAAAATTGAAATAGCGAACGATGTTCGTGGTTGGCGTTTGGAAAAAAGTAAAAAAAAATCCGGATTGAAAATTCCTAAAATTATTTACGAATTTTCCGTCAAACGTAAACTAAATACGACTATGGAAATCAGTGTGATTTTTCTTTCCGGAAATTTTATAGAAATAATTTGTAGCTTGATCCTTAGTTTGGATATAATATTAATATTATTTTTCAAACGTCGAAGATCGAACAACGTGCCAGGTACCTTTATCAATGTCTAAATTAGTAATAAGTGGGTGTAGTATGAGTAACAATAGCTTATAAGAATCACGTTTTTGTTCTAACTAAAAATGTGGTTAACGTTCCTTTTAGTTCATAGCTATTGTACAGGATAAATCAACATGTATCTATATCTAAGTGAAAGTATGTGTTTTGTGGTAAAACTATATTAATTAATGAATATGCCAAAACATATTTGCCGTAAGTGCCTAGGCTTATATTGGTGTAGTTTATCATTGTAAAAAATAAAAGAAAAAATGTACATACTTTCTTATAATGTCACACATGAATGTAATTGATAGTACCTATTATCTTGAAAATGTACTTTAAATATAAAGAACTTATTTTGAAAGCCAAATGTGAGAAATTGGATGAGTTTATGCTAAAGGCAACAATTTGGATCGTTTTCATTGTAATTTAAATAGTATGAAGAACGTTACACATAAGATAATTAAAGCAATTATATTTTTTATCCCGATATAAAATAATTTAATTATAGATAGACACAAATTGATCATATCTAACCAAGTTCCTTTATTGTCATGTCCAAATGTGTGCCTTTTTCAACTAGCCAACTTTTGTTCGAACGTTGAGTTTATTTGAGCGACTAAAAACTAAGTATTTGTGATTGATTACCTTTATTATAAATAATATCAAAAAAGGGTGGTAAGAACCCTCTGTTTCTTTATTGATAGTAATTGTCTAATTCTAAACCAATTAAGTAAGAATCATTGTGACCATATCAACATTGTGATTTATTTTCTTAGAATGAATAAATAAATTGTGATCACTACCTTAAATACTGTAATTTTTCAGCTTAATTTTGTATGAATTAAAATTGCATAATAATCTTGTATACCTAATGAACTTAAAAACACTGAAAGCACTCTAAATTTCCTGATATTGACACGAACACTTTTTTATTGAGATAAAACTAGGTTATTGATTTTGTTGTAAGTTCGTTTATTTGATGTACTAGGTGGTTTCAAATATCAGATTATTTATCCCCTTACATACGAAGCGTAACAGAATAAATGCAATACATCTTAAGGGGTCATTGTACTCATCATTATGATCTCAGCTGTTCAGTACATTCTGTCGAGTAATGCGACATTTTTCGCGATTTCAGTGTCAGTCCTGCAATGAAAGCTGTTCATAATTATGAGTACAATGATCACTTAAGAGGTATAGCGTTTATTTCGTTACACCTTATATTTTATAGTCGAGCAACATTAAAAACGCTCTTGTGTAAAATAAATCCTTGAACTAATTTTATTTCATTGCGCACTTCTATTTTAACATATCCGCACGCGTCTAAAGCAGATAGCTAAACGCGCATGTTTCCTCAAGTATTATGTTTTAAATATAACGTATTTATTGCATTTAACTATCAAATAGTTTTCTATACGACTGCCGACTGCTGACTTTAACGAATTTGGTCGCTGGGCGATCGTTAAGTATGTAGAAACTTCCCGCCCTGGAAATGTCTTTTTAAATTCCCTCTAAACATATGAGGGCCTAATCAAAGGGACATACGTTTTAGCGATAGCGTTTGTCAATGATTTTGGAATCGCTATCGTTGATAGGATATCACTAGGCACAGAACCCTAGAATGGTCATAGGGGAAAAACAAAAACGTTTTTTTTACTATCTTCGTCAACGATCCTTAATTTAATTATTTGAATAAATGTTCTTATAAAATATCATATGGAATCAAGGATTCAAGGTTTTTCTTCGTTTCATTTCTTAACGAAGTGATGGTTTAAAACTAGTCTTATGTCGATGATTTTTGTATTATCTGCGTTATTTTTTTATTTGCTGCGACTGCGACAACGGTTTCACGCTACATTTGATCCGAACCTGAGAAATGTCGGTCCAAAGTTGACGGAGTAGTGTTGCTCATAGATCCGAATCCCGTCCGTCCGAATTCAGAACCTTTTAAATTCGGATAGAACTCGGAGCTCAAATCGGATCAGTTGAAGTGCAAAACTGCACTAATAATACTTTTTTATAAAAGTTCTAATGTAACATACATACAAATCTGTAGTTTCTAAAAAGTATATAGTTATAATTCAAACTGATGGGATGGTACATCTCATATTTTCAGTTTTTTTAGTACATGGAAAAGTAATTTTAGTTTATAAGTAGTTGTCATTTTTCATTCATTAAATGACGATTAAGCCCCATTGAGAAATGATGTGGCTTGTATCGAAAACGTAGGTTTGTAAAATATCAAATAAACATCACTGCACTAACATTGTTTTAAATTAATGTGACCTTTGGGATTTCCCATGCTTGTTGACCCGTGACAATTAATTAGGTATGTAGACTCAGGTTTTCGGATCCGTATCCAAAAACCAGATTACACCTAATTAATTATGGTATACTTTATCTAGTGGATCGTTTATATTTTGAAACAAAAAACGTTTTTAATATCTTGATATTTCATGGCATTCTCTTGACATTTCCTGGCATTAATATGACATTTCATGGTATTGAAATGTGTGTGTTTTTTTTTCAAGTACAAAATGAAAAATTAAGCACGTTAATCTGTCTGCTCGAAATGATGATTAGTATTTTGTGAACCGGGTCGATTACTATGGGAAATCCCATTATTGGGATATTAACAGGGATGTGTAATTAATAATTTTCCCAAAGCGAGATTCAAGTGATTTAATGTAAGATTTATTTTAGTAAAAATTTAAAATTTTCTTTTGCCAATAATTAATTTTAATCGTAGTACATTCGAACATATATCGATTTCAAAAATTAAGTGTTTAGTAATGGTAGTTTGGGATAATTGGGTCAATGTGATTATTTTTAGAATACATGTTGTTGTTTCTTTTTTTTAACGAGTTAAGTTTGTTTTTTTAGTTAAGGTTAATAATAGGCGAGTAACAAAATTTTGTGATGCTTTTCGTGTTTAATTTTACTTTTGCTTAATTCTGTCGAAACTTTTTTTTTGTTTATACTTAAATCATTTTTATTTCTTAAAAGGTGGAAGTTGTAAGAATGGCGACAGTCCTTAACATGAGTGAGATAGAATTTATGCTGAAGTAAGAATCGTGAAATATTAAAATAGGGACATGATTTAATTTTTGACGTATACGAAGAAACCCTCAGCAAGTATATTTGGAATACGAAAATATACAAGTTTGTAAAGTATTTACTGAGATAAAATGTCTCATGAACTAAAATTTCCGGATGGAAAAATCGACTTCGGTTCTGATTTCCATAGTCGTATTTAAGACGAATTGTTTTCCAAAGTCGTCACGTTTTTCTACCGGAAATTTTCAGGTGTGTGTTGTTTTCCTTTGATGAATTGTCGAAAGTAAATCAAAGTAATGAATTCTAACTGTACCGAATTATAAAATCTATCTATTGGTCTTAACTATGTGATTTGTATAAATGTCATTAAAACTAACTTGCGGTGGCCTATCGTCAAACAATATCGAGATATTTTTTCATAACTTTTATGATATTATGTTTTTTACAAAATAATGGAAGAGTGAATGTGTCATTTATTGTACAAATATATCATTTAGGGCCATCTACATTTAAATGAAAGAAATTCCATGACAGTGGAATCTTAATATTTTAATATGATGGACTTGAGTTACCAATAAAATGTATAAATTAGTAATTATTTTCATCTTTATAAACACCTATGTATTTTTTTTATTTATTTTTTCAATCTCAAACAATGTGATAAATAGAACTGATTTTGTGTAGAAGTCACAAGTAAAATAATTAAAACTAAAAACATTATTTTAACGTTATCTTCATACTAGATAATTTTATGAGCTCAATGAAGTAGAAAAGTCTATGACATCCCTTTATAACAGTAATAATATCAGCAACAGTAATACCTACATTTATTTTAGTACTACCTGCTAATAAAAAAACCACTTTGTACCCATAAAGTGTAACAGAAATAACCCAAAAAATGCACAACTTTTACAACGGGATTAATTCTGAAATCGCGTAAAAAAACAGCTTCTCAGTACATTTTTTCGAGTTAAGTAAACATCTACGTGTTATGTATGGGACAGGTCATATTTTTCGCGATTTCAACGTTGGTCCCAGCGTAAAAATTGAGTCATAATGTTGAGTACAATGGATACCTTTTTAGTTTTCTTGATATTTCTGTAACGTATGGCGTTCTCTTCAAACAAGCCCCGATAATTCCCATTCTATAAGGTCCCAGCAGTGATATAGATGGACAAACTTTCAGAAATCATTCAGACCACCGTAATAAGGATAATGGAAAAAAAATGCATTAGATACTTAGAAAAAAAAACAGCCATCGAAAATAGACGAAAAATGATGGTTACCCATTGCATAAACACATCATAGTTCTGATACTACAAATGTGCAGCTGCACGTGACTAATCAAGTACCTACCCATAATGGATGTGTTTATTGTAGTGTGCCAGCAATTTATATTTTAGTTCAAAATAAAATTACTTAAATCAGTGTTTTTTTTTTTGCTTGGATATCTTTGGTTAGACGTACTGGACGCTGTGTTAAAATTTGTCTACCTTCTTTAAATGGGACCTTATGTAAATGGACTAGAGGTGTAAATCATATCCATATTTCCCTGGTAATGTTTATAAGTTTCATATAAGGATAAACTATTTTTGTCTCGATATTGTCGTACATAGGTCACCGAATGAGCAGAATGCTTAGCTCGCTGTACATAATATACTTACGGACAAGATCCTCGGTTTGTCAGTAAACACGTTTGTGGCACTCCATCTGTCGTTTTATTTCACCTTCTACCTTATTTATTTTAATTCACTATTTATTCATTCAAAACACTTATTACATATTATATACAAACTAGTAGAAAATATTAACTGCTTCCGTGGTCGAGTGCTTTAAGCGTTTGCCTTCTGACCCGGTAGTCGTGGGTTCGAGTCTCACGGGAGGCATACTTTGTAAAGTGGTTCCCAGTTTGGCTACGACATTGCAGGCAGTCGAGGCCGCGGCAGACCGCGAAGGAGAAGGCGGGACGACCAGGATGTATTCCTTACGAATTGGAAGGAAGGGGCACAAAACCGTGAGCATTGGAAGGAATGGAGGGACGCCTTTTCCCAGCTGTGGGACAGCACGGGCTAGTAATAATAATAATGTACAACGAAAAGTTGGTCCAAATCGCTGTCGACGCGAAAAATTCCCAGAAGGCTGGTCGCATTGCCACGGTGAATGGCAATGCTGATTCGCTAACAAACATAAAATTCAGCCTTCTGGTCACATGGAGAGTCGATTAACTTACCTTACGAAGATAAAACGCATCAAAAATCAGGAGTGGAGGCTTGTGACGTCACTATTCGGTAAAAAAACCGGCCAAGTGCAAGTCGGACTCGCACACAAAGGGTTCCGTACCATAAACCTTAATTATTAGGGTTCCGTACCCGAGGGTAACCAATGGAACCCTATTACTAAGTTTCCGCTGTCCGTCCGTCTGTCAGCGAGCTGTATCTCAAGAACCATAATAGGTAGAGAGCTGAAATTTTCACCGATTGTGTATTTCTATTGCCGCTATAACAACAAAAATTAAGGTTTATGGTACAGAACCCTTCGTGTGCGAGTCCTTTTTATTATTTTTTGTAATAGTGGCAACAGAAATAAAAAAACTGTAAAAATTTCGACTGTCTACCTATTACAGTTCTTGAAATACAGCTCGCTAACAAACAGACGGACGGATGGACATCGAAGGCTTAGTAATAGGGTTCCGTTGGTTACCCTCTGGGTACGGAACCCTAAAAATTTACCAAAATATGACATCACACGAGTTTTCATCGCACTCTGCCAAAGAGATTAAAGTACATTTAATGTCTTTGCACTCTGCACAAAAACTCACATCTGTTCATGATAATTATTTATTGTTAATTAAAATAAAGTGAACTTTATTACAGACTTTGATATAACATGAACCCTGAAAAACACAAACGACTGTTGTGTAAAACTGAAAATACCAGCTACTTAAAATCACCTAATTTTTCGCAACCTCTTAAATAATTTACACCTCGCTAGCCCAAATAGCGTTACTGAAATAATTTACTTCATTCCTCTGAACAATGACAAACAAAACCTCACAATAATTACTAAGAAACAATACTGCTTACTCTCCAACATTATAAGGTGTGAAATATAACAGCGAAAGACTATTATCATTCATGACCCCTTACGTAATCTTTATCCAGTTTATTTTGACCCCTCAAACCTACCCTAGACCCCCTTTTTTGGTGTCTTTTCTTTATAGTAAGGGAGGGTGGGTAGCTCAAGTCTGATTGGTTACTCAACATCCCTTGTCAGAAGAAGAGAATTAAGTTGAGTTTGGGTGGCATGTTTCGGTGTTTCTGTGATTAAGACAGCCTTAATGTTAGTCTTGAATATTCTGGGCAAGAATGTATCTATTTTTTCTTAAAATTAGTTCACTAAGACGTTTCAATACCTACTTTTTAGGGTTCCGTACTTGAAGGTTAACCAATGAAAACCTATTACAAAGCCTCCCCTGTTCGCCCGTCTGTCCGTCCATCCGTTCGTCCGTCTGTCTGTCAGCGGGCTGTATCTCTAGAACCGTAATAAGCAGACAATACAAATTTTCACAGAGTGTGTATTTCTATTGCCACTATAACAGCAAAAAATATTAATTATACACACCCATACAAGAAACGTGTTTTTTTTCAGTTTATGGTACGGAACCCCTCTTGTGAGAGTCTGACTTGCTTTTGGCCGATTTTTTATCACAGTCACAACTATTCAAGAAGTCAATTTCTATCGGAGATACACTCGAATCAACCTACCTACAGAATAACATAAATATTTTTCGTCACTCACCATCAAGCGTGGGAGAATAAACAGCTTATTTCAAACGCCTACACACAAAAACCATTTCAGCATTACTTCTTAATCAGAAACACGTTGGCAGCGTGTCAATATATTTATTACAACCTACCTTCTTTTTTACGAAAACGAGAGAAAATAAACATCTAAATAATAACGTCACTGTGGATATAATCGAATATGGAAGTACTTCCGCCAGTCGGAGAGAGGGGAAGCTGAAAATCGCTTCTTCCCGCCTGTAAATAACATTTTTAGGGTTACGCCGTAAAATAGACGTCGTCTGAACACGTGTCGTCGTATGGGTTCCGTAGCAAAGATGTAAGGATACTAGATGTTCTGAAAAAGTTACAAAGCTTGGTTCTTAAATGGTTACCGGTAAAACCGGGTGAATTAAATTTGAAGGACGAAAAAAAATATAACTATTATTTAATGTATACTAAAGCAAAACATGAGTACATACAGTTTTTAAATCAATCCCATTTAGGGCCTTATCACACTAGCGAGTTGCGAGCGAGTGGAAAGCGGGGCGAGTGCACAGCGAGCTCGCTGCAAGTTCGCAAAGTGTTTGCGGCGAACAGACCGCGGGTGCGCAACGAGTTAACCTAACGCCTAAAGCAAACCATTTTAAACACTCGCGTTCAGTCGTATCAAAGACACGAGTGTAAACGGACGCAGCGTCTTAAAACTTTGGTGATAATAATGGATAATGGAATTATTTATAACGGAAATTGAAAACGTCTCGTTATATGGAACCAAACAAAAAGGGATACAGTGATCGTATTATAAAAAAAAAGATGGGAATCTACTCTGGCACTGAATGTGCCTCTCGCTGCCTACCCGCGGCGTCTTTGCGGCGAGCTCGCTACGCACCCGCGGCGTCTTTGCCGCGCACACGTTGTGAACTCGCGGCGAGCTCGCTGCGTACTCAACCCTCTTTCCACTCGCTGGCAACTCGCTAGTGTGATAAGGCCCTTAAAGCTTTTTCTGTTCAACCCCGTGCATTTTATTTCACCCCGCTTACAGTACGTGACCAATTTGTTTTTATTCTATGTGATTGGAAAATGGGAAGAAATTATAAATTTGTACGTAGAAAATATATAAACAAGTTTTTAATTATTAATATGATACCTGGCCAAAATTTAATATTTTTAATTTTAGCCAGCTACGTACTAAAGATCTTCGTGGCTTGGTTTATTTAATGACGAGAGTATGTCTGGGAAGTTTTAAGTAACTAATTGGATCTACTTAAAAAATAAAATACTTTAACTGATCTGGCCCAAAATTCCTTCCAAAACCATTCATTTCATTCAACAAAAGCTTGAAAGAAACTTTTAATTATAATAATAATGGCATCAATCTTATTGCCTGGGTTCGAAGTACTAGCTCGGGGTAATATAATCTATAGCAGCGCTCATAGTGCCATAAATTAGAAAAAATGACTGTTATAATTATCTGTCAATGTCTAAGCAGCTACCTAATTTTATTAATCGCATTATTCCGCCAACAAAAATGAGTCTTTGCAGTTGTTGTGTTGTAAATTGCAAAAATACTGGCAGAAGAAGTTTCGAAACAACCCTAAGTTTCCAAGTCGCTTCGTGTTAAGTTTGTCTACATCGGTGTCCTCAGTTCATTTTATGAGCCTGTCTGCAACGACAGCCGGGTCTGTATTGATAAAAAGAAAACACCATTTATGTTTTATGTGCCCGCAAAATGCTTCTCGTACTGTATATTGCAATAAACAATCGTATAAAGGGACATGAAAGAAGGTATTAAGTTGCTGCGTATTATTATGCATATTGAATAATAAGGTAAAACATAGGTTTATTAGAATGTGTTTATGTTTCTCTGTAGCTGAAAAGAATGAGTTATTTTTCGACTTTAGCGAATACATAGAAGACGAGCGATCGATTTTTTTTTCATAAACTATTTATGTAACTTCACTAGCACTTAGCCCGCGCTGCAATTTTCTTAAGGATCCCAAATTTGTTTTTAGACAAATTATATACTAAAACCTTTCTCGGGAACCAAAGTCAAAGTCAAAATGTTTATTGAGAACTAAGTGTACAATGGTGTTATGTTTTGTTAGTACTTATGACTTGCTTTACCTAATGGTGAAAACAGCATGAAAATCGGTGCAGTAGTTTTTGAGTTTATCGCGAACAGACGGACGGACGGACGGACGGCGGAGGACTTTGTTAGGGTTCCGTACCCAAAGGGTAACCAACGGAACCCTATTACTAAGCCTCCGCCGTCCGTCCATCCGTCCGTCTGTCCGTCCGTCCGTCTGTCTGTCTGTCAGCAGGTTGTATCTCAAGAACCGTAACAGGTAGACACTTGAAATTTTCACAGATTATAAATTTCTATTGCCACTATAACAACAAATAATAAAATTTAAGGTTTATGGGACGGAACCCTTCGTGTGCGAGTCCGACTTGCACTTGGCCGGTTTTTTTTAAATATGTAGTGATTAGCATTTTCACAATTGTTAATAGGCTGACGTTTGACCATAACCTCAACTGATGGAAAGGGATGACGTGGTCGGCGATGGAGCGCGCTTGCCTAGAAGTAACCCATTCACGCTTGACTTAAGACCTTCAGGGTGAAGATACCAGGAAACACAGACTTTGGGCGATCCGGTAGTAGATAGTGAGTAATAAATACCTACATATTTTTTAATAATACATATATTCTATGTATGGTTACAGGAAATCTGAATTTAATAATTTATAGCCTATAATAATTTTTTTTTTTGCTTACTTCAATGTTGCTACCGATAAAAAAGAAAAGAAAACAACAACATTAATTTAATAACTACCTTACAATTTAGAATTGTGTAATATAAGCAAAACAATCTCTCAAAATACTTACCAAAAATATCTTCGAAAAACTTCTAACAAAATTATCCCTGCCTATATTAAAACTCTTCACTTCTTAATAAATCCAAATATAAATTCTGTCTACAAAATAAGCTTTATTATTTTTTCTTCCAACTTGTTTATTCAAACTGGAGTGGCAATATTGTGTACAGGTGTACTTAACAACCAATATGTTTTGAGTTAGTACATAATACTGCCGTAGGGCTCTTGAGAGCAGACGGCCCTATATTGTGTCTTGAGAGCGAGCGAGGTTTATTTTGAGAGTCATGTTGGTCCAAGAACAAAAAGGTGAAATGATAATGAGAAATTATGTAGGAGTGCTTGAGACTGGGGTTTTGGTTATTAAAATAAAACCGGCTAAGTCAAGTCAGACTCTCACACGAAGGGTTCCGTACAATATACCGGAAAAACACGTTTCTTGTATAGTAACCCCCTTTAATTTTTAATTTAATTTCACTTTTATTATTTTTTGTTACAGCGGCAATAGAAATACACAGTTTGTGAAAATTTCAACTTTCTCCCTGTTACGGTTCTTGAGATACAGTTCACTGACAGACAGATGGATGGATGGTCGGACGGACAGCGGAGGCATAGTAATGGGGGTCAGTTGGTTACCCTTCGGGTACAATTATCTAAAAAGAACTTTGTAGTGGCTTGGAAAAAAACTGATTTTTATGCCAAGAAGGAACTTTTTAACTAATAATATTGTAGCCGTCTTGTTTTATTATTTTTTTTTTTTTTACTATTGATAGGCACGCGTTTGACCACTATCTCACCTGATGGTAAGCGAGGATGTGGTCGAAGATGGAGCACGCTTGCCTAGAAATAACCTATTCACTCTTGATTTGAAGACTCCCAGGTTGTAGCTATGTTTTATTATTATTTTTAAATAGATATTTCTTTTAAGAAAATTAAAAAAAAGACATTTTAAAATGTACTGTAACATGTCAAAAAAAGTCTTATTGTAAGGTTTTTTAACTGGTTTAATATATATTTTCTATATAATTTTCATATGAATTATTTTAAAGTTATATAATAAATTAGATGAAAAATGACCATACCCTCCCCTCAATTTTTAAATAAATACAGATGTATAATTGGTTTACAGGAAAACAGACACCTGCAGTTTACAGGACAACCTACAAGAAATCTAGGTTTTAAAGCAACATGTCAAAAACACTGGTATTCAGCTGAATCCGGTTTGATTGGAAGCCGACCCCAATATAGTTGGGAAAAGGCTAGGCAGATGATGAAAGTAACATGTCAATAAAATTAGATTCGTGGAACCCTTTGCACACGAGTCCGACTCGCACCTGACCGGGTTTTTTAAACAACCGTAGAATTTTAACTTCGAAAGCAACGCAAGTCACCTGTTACTTCCACACGAAAACTATTTAACTTCCTAAAGAAAAACATAAAAGAAAACACAGACATCTCATCTCAATAGAAATCATCCCTCTTTTTAATAATGTCGCGAAACTTCCAAACATCCCTAAATTCAAGTCAAAAACACGTTTTTAACAAAAAAGAGAAAATCTTGAAGAGCGACTTGCTTTCAGAAGATTAACCGGAAGTGGCGTACTTTGTGTAGTTGACGCCCCCCGCCGCTAGGTGGCGCCGGAAATGAATGTCTGTTTGTCTTCCTCTATCACCTGAATTTTCTTTCATGTGCCTTTTTTTAGAATTATGTGTATTTTTCTGTTTGAGAGCAGGGGTTTTCCTGGTAAACTGACGCGGCTTTGGATTGGATGAGTCGTATACAGTTATGTTAATTTAATCAATCCTAATAGATGAAATTCTTCCGTTACAGACTGAGTGAGTGACTGACAGACAATGCACAGCCGAAACTATTGGTCATAGAAAGTTGAAATTTGGCGTGTAGGTTCCTTGCAGAGCCCTGCTTGGGCGGAGCACCGCCGTGTCCTCGTCAAGGCGATCGGCGGCGGGGATCTCTTGCGTCCGGCCCTGGTTCAAGCCATGGTTCGGAGCGACGAGACATGGGAAGCGGTCAGCTCCTTCTGCGAAGTAGTAATGCTAACAAAGGAGGAAGCCGAACGCGTGAGAGAGAGGGAAACCTCACGCCCCAGCCGCCGAATCAGAAGAAGACGCCCCGGGCGTCGGGAGTCGCAGGACGATTCTCGGCCACCGTAGGCGTGGGACTGCGGACGGCGAGCATTGGGTGGTTCGCCGTCTGATCAGAACCAGGCCCGGGTCGGCGGCGCGCTGCGATCCCAACGCGCCTCAAGGACATGTCAGCATGGAAGACGGGGCCCACTAGGGCCAGTGCCTGCTGGGGCTGCGGAATTTGTTTGAAAGAGGCACCGTACCCTGGAACGCAAAGGGCACTAGGAGAAACACGGATGGGCTTTAGTCAGTAAGAGTCTGACACTCCATCCTGCTGTACCCAGAGCGGGAGGAGTCATTTGATGATTTCCCATCCTAAAAAAAAAAAGAAAAAAAAAATTCACTAAGAGAATATTTTTCCAAATTCCTACGGGAACGGGATATGCGCGTAGGTAGTCCCGGACTAAAGCTAGTAGTATAAGTACTAGAGGTATAAGCATGATCTGAATTACGAGCATTGTTTTTAATTGTTTGAAAAGTATTGTTTTTCAATATGATTGACCAATTATTGCAAGCGTTATACTTACTTGTTTTGTTCAATGGGGTTGGAAAGGGATTCTAACATTTTTGTATGGCAGCTGGCATAGTCACCCGTCGCCAATTTTTTTAATTTTTTTTAATCGCGGCGCACTATCATCTGCATGGCCTTTTCCCAACTATATTGGGGTCGGCTTCCAGTCAAGCCAGATTTAGCTTAATACCAGTATTTTACGAGGAGCGGCTGCCTACCTCCACAACCCATTAACTGGGTAACACGGTACTTTATGGCAAGACTGGAGTCAAATTTACTGGCTTCTGACTATCCGTAACGACAGCCAAAGATCTACAAATGAAAGCCGGGACCAACAGCTTAACGTTAACGTGCTTTCCGAGGCACGGAGGAAACTCGGTATGTTAAGATGGTCACCCATCCACAGACCGACCTAGGCAAGCGTTGCTTAACCTTGAAGATCGACCTGTGTGGCTGTTATTATTTAGCCACGAGTTCCTCAAAACGCGGTGCATGATGTAACATGTATATATGGGTAGAGGACACTTCACCAGCCAATAGACGTCCACTGCTGGACGTCTATGCAGGCCTCCCCAAGTGTCGCCACAACAACCGGTTCTGTGCGTCTCACATCCATCGGTTATCCGTGACCCTCACCAGGACACTTAAACAAACAAAAAATGTAAGCAACATGGTGCCCTAAAGTGTCACGTTTTCGAGATATTTGGAAGTAAATTCGCCATTTGAGAACAATGAAAATGAACTAAACACGAGCGTATTCAGTAGATTGTATCAGATTGAACTGTTTAAAATAATCTTTGTTGTTGTGGTAATCCTCAGGCTGTAATTGAAATAACCATCAGTTGTAAAGCTGGCCATGCCACTAACATATTGCATCCAAATCTATTGCTTTATGAATTTGCTATGGCAAACGTTGTATGCACGACCAATAATAATCAACATACATAATCCTTCCATAGGTGCACGGCACCCTTTCTTGTTCACAACCCTAAAAAGAAATCCATAAAAAATTACAAAAGAACCAGCTCACTGAAACTTCAGTTCCAAAAAAATAAAAAACTAACATTTCACATTTCAAAGCATGGTATAAAAAGCTATTGGAATTGCTCAATGCATCGGAAAGGCTACGATAACCGCACTATGAAGGGGTCGAAGTAGGGTGTCCACCCCACACCGACATATGGACACGCCGTGCATAATCACGTTAACCATGCGACTGTGAAAAATTGCAGGACAATGCCGATTTGAATTTGAAGTTTGGTGGTTCCGTGGATTTATTTTATTTATGGTGTGACAAAGAACACGTTTGCGGATAAAAATTAGCTTGAGATTGAACTGTATATAATGGTTCGGAAAGAAAAGGGGAGGCCTTGATCACCTTGACCACAAGTAAAGTCTGTTAAAAAATTGCACAGGATAATGGCATTTTTATAAGTGATAGATTCGCGATTGCTGTCATTTGTAGATCTTTGGCAGTCGTTATGGATACATCCAGAAACTCTGACACTACTCTTGCTAAGGAATACAGTGTTATCTAGTTAACGGGTTGTTGAGGTCTGGTAGGTAGCCCCTCCTCGTAAAATACTCGGTCGACGATGGAGCGCGCGTGCCTAGAAATAACCTATTCACTCTTGACAAGACTCCCAGGTTGTAGCTATCAGGAAACACAGACTCCGGCAGGGAATTGTATTCCTTAGCTGTACGCATTATGAATGTGTTACCAAAACGTTTTGTGCGTATGGGTGGGATATCCACCGTGTACCAGTGGCGCATCGCCGTTCGTCTTGTGGTCCGATGATGGAACGGGCTTGGCGGAATTAAATTATGCAATTCCGATGCACATTCCCCAAAATGCAACCGGTAAAAACCGACAGGCTAGCAACTCGTCGTCGATGTTCAAGACTTTGGAGCTTCGTCGCGACAAGCCTCTCATTGCCGATGATCCTCTTGGCTCGTTTCTCAATTGACTCAAGGGCATCAAGTTGGTATCTGGTAGATCCATCCCAAAGATGAGAGCAGTACTCCATACACGATCGAACTTGCGCTTGATAGAGTTTAAGCAGCTGTTCCGGCGTGAAGTATCGTCTCACCTTTGCCAGAATCCACAACTTCTTTGCAGCCACTTGGGCTTTTGCCTCTATGTAAGGGCCAAAATTGAGAGTAGATGTTAATGTAACCCCAAGAAGCTCAAGATGGTCGGTTATCGGCACGGTTTCACCGCGGAAAGATGGAGCTGGGCGGAATTGGCTCCTTTTGGCGGAAAATAGACACGCTTGGATCTTAGCAGCATTGAACTTGACCAGATTGGCATCGCCCCATTCAGAGACCGCCTGTAAGGACACGTTCAAGCGCTCAACCATTGCCTCCCGGAGAGACCGGATCTCTGACCCACCAGCTCGTGCGTCGGACACGTATCTCTCAGCAACAGTGCTGTCATCTGCATACCCAAAGGTACCGGGTTTAAGCAGATCATTAATATGCAGCAAGAACAGTGTTGCCGAAAGCACCGACCCCTGAGGAACCCCGGCATTAATATCCAGCAGTCCAGACGAGCAGCCATCTATGACCACTCGGATAGACCGATCCCTCAGGAATTCTGCGATCCAATCACACAAACCGGCGGGCAGACCGAAGGAAGGAAGTTTACTAATAAGGCTATCGTGCCAGACCCTGTCGAAGGCCTTCGAGATGTCAAGGGAGAACGCCAGTGCCTCCCCGTGCTTCTCTATGGCCTCACTCCAGATGTGAATTGCATACGCTAGTAGATCCCCAGTTGACCGATTTCGGCGAAACCCGTATTGTCGGTCACTAAGGATATCATTCGCTTCTAGGTACGCCAGGAGCTTATGATTCAGCACGCGTTCCATAGTCTTACAGAGTATGGACGTTACCGAGATAGGTCTATAATTCGACGGGTCAGCTCGACTACACTTCTTGGGCACGGGCTGCACGTTAGCTTGCTTCCAAGCCTTCGGCACTTTTCCAGTCTCAAACGAAAGGCGACATAGGCGTTTCAATATCGGTGACAACTCAGGCGCACAAGTCTTCAGAACAATTGCCGGTATCCCGTCGGGACCACTAGCCTTGTTCACGTCTAGGCTACGCAGTACCCTACGGACGTCCTTCTGATGAATGCGAATGTTTGTCATACTCGACTCGCATCCACCAGGAGAAGCAGGGGGCGTCGCGCCACCAGGATCCAGACGTGAAGATTCCGCAAACAAAAAAGCAAACAAGTTCGCTTTCATCTCAGCGGAGTGGGCCAGCGTCCCGTCGGGTCTCAGCAGTGGTGGTAGTGAGGGGCGGCAGAAGTTCGATTCGACCGACTTAGCCAGGGACCAAAAAGCCTTACTACCTGCTGAGTATGAAGCAAGTTTGTTCCCTATTCGGCTAATGTGGTCAAACCGAGCCCTCTGCAACACTTTCCTGCAGGACTTGGCAGCCCTGTTGAAGGCTCTTCCGACTCACGTCATTTGCTTTGCGCTTACGAGCGTCGACCCATGCCAGGTACGCCGCGTGCTTAAGCGCATCAGCGCGATTGCACTCGGCACCAAACCAAGGACGAGCTTCGCCAGATTTGGCTATATCAGAGAACGGAATGTAGTACTCCATTCCTCTCCGCAACACATCCGACACGGCGTCCGCGCACGACGAAGCATCTGTGGAAGAAAAGCAAGTAGGCTTCCAAGGGTAACATGCGAAAAATGATCGCATGCCATCCCAATCAAGTTGTCAATTCCCAAGGCGTTTTGTGAGGATGGGTCCATGTAGCTGTGGCGCTTTGTCGTACGTCTTGTAGTCCGAGGATGGTACAGGCTTGGTAGAATTCAATTGTGTAATTCCGACACAACACTCTAAATCTTTCATCTGCCTAGCCTTTTCCCAACTATATTGCGGTCAGCTTCGAGTTGAACCAGATTTAGCTGAATACCAGTATTTTACGCGCTGTCTACCAGACCTCCACAACCCATTAACTGGGTAACACGGTACTTCATGGCAAGACTGGAGTCAACTGCCAAAGATCTACAAATGACAGCTTTTCGAGGCACAGAGGAAACTCGGTATGTTAAGATGGTCACCCATCCACAGACCAACCTTGCAAGCGTTGCTTAACCTTGAAAATCGACCCGTGCGGCTGTTATGATCTGGCCACGAGCTCCTCTATAAAACTAAATCTTTCATGCGTTTAAAAGTACCATCACAGAATGGTAATTCTGAGGTATTTATTCAAAGTTTATCTGTCTACATATTTAAAACAAAAGCTGGTTTACAATTACGAGTACATTTTGGAAAAATCTTTCAGTACCTCACTCAATCTTCATTAACTACTTTCTAAGACGGTTCTACCGATCCTCTTGGGAAACCACAGTGAAAATACAGAACTTAAACAAAGGTTTTTTAATATGTTATTGTGAATAGGAAATATGCATGAAAGAAATATTTATCATCTATACAGTTTATCTAAAAATATACAAAAATATAATACTAACATGAAAATAGGATCAAAATTACTCGAAAAACGAAGGAGATATAATTATTTTAAACTAATATATCTGTCCCTCTCGCGAAAACGCTGTTTTCTATGGCAGCTGTATAGGCGTCATAGACGATGACGTCAAAGTTTTCATCGGACTTCTCTTTCTAATTGTAATCCTTGAAGCTTTATAACTTCATCGCTGATGAAGGTATTTAAAAATGATTTCACGATTGTTTACTAGAGGTAATAAGTATTTCATTTTGCAAATAAAAAAATCGCATGCTTATTCCCTCTTTTAGTTGATTTTAGTAGTCTATAAAATTAATAGATTTTATAGTGATAGGTTTTTTAACATATATTGTTATACTAGCTGTTGCCCGCAACTTCGTTCGCGTGTACTCATATGTCGAAAAGTAAAATTATGTCGCTATATAAGATCGCCAAGACAAGATATACAAACAGTAAATATCTAGAATTGCTTGACCGCTCTTACAATTTGGAATTTGGAAGACTGTTAAATTCTGTAACTGTGGAACTGTAACTGTGGAAGACTGTTAAGTTATGTAAGGCACTGTCTGTATCATCTGTTGTGTTCAAAACGCCCTCCAGCCCAATTAATTTTTGTGATGAGAAACTTCTGTACACGATGTTGAAAAAAGTTGCTAGTAGGTTCTTTAACATTGTTAAGTATATGTTTATTTTTTTGGTTTGTCTAACCAATGATGCTTATTTAAAATGTGCAAAGTTTATTCCATTTCAAGATTTAAAAGTGTAAAAATATTCAAATGTTAAAAGTTATTTCAGAAATAGGCACTCTAGTAGTTAATAATGCATTAACTCATTGTGTCTATTTCTTAAATTACTTCATAATATGAAGTTTCAAGATAGTTTCATTTTTCTAACCGAATTCTATTGACAAAAAAAGAAGTATTGATAATAAAAAATACACGCAAACTAAACGACAGCAGCATCCTGCGCAATACGGAACCCTTTTAGCGCGTCACGCCTCATCACGGTTCACGTCATCGGCATTCAATTAGCCACGGGCGATACTGCGGAACCCTAAACAGGGGCGCTTGGTACGTCACGGCTATTCATTGACATGTTTGTGTATTATTGAATATGTGGATTTGCATTTTGCGTTCTCGTAGGAGGGATTTGACCGGTGGAGGTAAAAAAGGAGTTAGTGGTAGTTCCGAACAATTTTAAAATAGTTTTTTTTTTTTTAAACATATAAAATAATATAATATAATATAATATAATAGTATTCCACACAACTATCACACAACGCCATCTAGTCCCAAGCTAAGCAGAGCTTGTGTTATGGGTACTAGACAACTGATAAACATACTTATATATTTCTAAATACATACATATTATAGATAAACTACACCCAGACACAGAACAAATGATCATGCTCATCACACAAACATTTTTGTCCTGGGTGGGAATCGAACCCACAACCTCTGGCATAGCAGTCAGGGTCACTAACCACTAGACCAACAGGCCAGTAATCTGCATATCTGCATATTTGTGCATTAAAAAATATAAATTTAAGTTTCAAAATTAATAAAAATCAATATTTATATTCATTCTATAAATTTCTCGTTCATATGCGATACATGACTGAATTCATTAAAAAAATAAACCAATTTCAAACGCCTCAAAAGATAGGTACTTAAAAATTTGAAGATTGATGTACTGATACAACCGACTTTGTTTATTGTTTATCCAATTGACAACAGTCATATTGAAGTATGAATATAATAAATGTGGATGGATTCCGTGAGGAGTAATATGAAAGAAAAGGGAGTAAGTGATAGCGTGACGACTGACAGGACAGAATGGAAGAAAAAAACATGTTCCCAAGTAACATGGGATAACAGCAGAAATATGATGATTTGACAACCGTCTTCATTTACTTTGACTTCAGGCTTGTAAAGTTACACTTGGGCATCTTATTTTTACAAATTAATGCATCCCGATATTTTTTATCTTCTGGGAAAAGCCCCATGGTACTCCTTCCTCTATTTTAATTATCACTTAAAATTCAATCTCGTTTCACATCTTCATAAAAAAACAAATAAGAATATCCTGCTCTTACGGGACCATGTAATCCCACATGCCGAATACATACATAATGAGAACAGGTAAGGGCTTCACTCTCGTGCCCAAAATCATCCAATCACGGGTACCTATCAATTTAATTAAGTCCTAAACAAGCAGAGAATCAGGCAAATCGTTAGGTTGGCTTAGAAATAGGGATGGGCAGTGTGGGACATTCCGGGGTATTCGTATTGTGCTTTGATTGAGCCGTGGTTAGATAGGGCTTCGGTATAGCCATGGTATAGCAGATGTAAAGGCACGAGTTTATATTTGGGTCTTTTCATAATCAAATAGATTTTTGGGCATTGGTCATTTGGACGTCAGTTCAAACGATCACACAATAAGAAAAAGGTTTTCTTACGATTAAATCTTGAATATAGGAAATCATTTCTTGTTAGATGGTTTTTCTGCAGTAGTGGTACAAAGAGTTTGAAGAATTACTAAGCTTTTCACTGACGTTGTCTTGTAAAACACATAAATAAAATGCTCAATTGAACAACGCTCGGATCAATGCCGAGAGGTGATAAACCAATCGTGTAGACATTAAGAGTTGCGTAGTTTTACTGAAAACGGAAATTACTAAATGTACCTGTCCTTTATTAGACACAGTAACACATAAACTCACACCGTACCTATACAGATATGAAGTTTTGCTAGTTTTCATAACAAACTAAAACCGGGACATCAATCCCGGGATAAACATCACTAGTGGTTGTTAGTACTTGTTCGCTACAGTTTGCCAATCCCGTACAATTGGGGTTTATCTTTGCGGCGACCTAATTGGTGTGCCTGTTGGCCCCAAAGATTTGCGTATGGTTAAAATATTGTTGTTTTGCTGTATTTCATAATGTGTTAATGTTGAGCACTCTTGTTAGCTAGGAAACACCGGCCTCAACTATACTATTATATAAAGCTGAAGAGTTTGTTTGTTTGTTTGCTTGCTTGAACGCGCTAATCTCAGGAACTACTTATCATCATCTGCTTAGCCTTTTCCCAACTATATTGGGGTCGGCTTCTAGTCAAACCGGATTCAGCTGAATACCAGTGATTTACGAGGAGCGGCTACCTACCAGACCTCCGCAACCCAGTAACTGGGTAACACGGTACTTCATGGCAAGACTGGAGTCAGATTTACTGGCTTCTGACAATTCGTAACGACCGCCAAAGATCTACAAATGACAGCCGGGACCAACAGCTTAACGTGCTTTCCGAGGCACGGAGGAAACTCGGTATGTTAAGATGGTCACCCATCCACAGACCAACCTTGGCAAGCGTTGCTTAACCTTGAAGATCGACCCGTGCGGCTGTTATTATTTAGCCACGAACTCTCCGATCTCAGGAACTACTGCGGGTCTAAAAAGGCCACTTTAGCAGAATCCTAATATGATTCTAAAATCAAAATATTAACCACACAACAATCTGTCGAATTTCATTTTCATCTTTATCGCTAACGCATAAGGTTCAAGGTTAATTGGGAAAATTTGACAGTGACGGGTAGCGTGATGTGCTTTTTAATTCTGCTAAAGTGGCCTTTTTAGACCCCCTGGTCCGATTTGAAAAATGATTTCAGTGTTAGATATTATTCCATTTATCGAGGATCGCTATAGGTTATATATCATCACGCTACGACCAGTAGGAGCAGAGCAGTGATGAAAGTTAAATTAAGTCGCTATGTAAGATCGCTAAGATAAGATATACAAACAATCAATAACTAACATTACTTGACCTCTCCTAGAATTTGAAAGACTGTTATGCAAGGCACTGGCTGTATAATTGCTTCCGTCCGGTCCTAGTTTTGTTTTATTTTTATCATTTGAAAATTGTAGAACAGTTTATTTATTGGCTTTGAAGGTCTGTAAAAGAAAAGGCTTTTTCAGTTCATTAGAGTTCGGTTTTTGAGTGCTGGCAGAGAAACGCACTGCACTTCGACCTGCAAAGTGATTGGCTGGGAATTGGTTGCGCCACTTCTTCTTCTCAGCAAAACACTGGTGACAGTAGGCGTTTTGCGGAACTATCATTATGTTTTTAACGTTCAAAAAGCACTTATTTTCAAGCTAGTTTAAACAAAAAGTTGGCTCTTAAAATAAAATGTAGCAGAATTAGTGTTATCTTGAGTGTGACTTTTGAGGTACTCTCTGTAGCTTGTAGCTTTATATTATACGGTGCCATTTATGAACATTAGAAATATTCAAAAAAAATGTCATGACGCCTGACGTAGTTTGAAACACCTAGGAGCGATCGCGATCCAAGCTTTGTGTTCCAAGGACGGCGCGGAATAGAACGGCGAAATTGTTTTGATACGTAAACATGTTTAACAGGGTATTTCATAATTCTAAAGCATTATTTATTTTTATCGTACCAATTATTTAACGAATTATTAAAAAAAAATCGCGCCTTGAGGTAGTGTATGTCGGGTACATTAAGTGAGCCGCTTTTGTAAGATGACTAAAATGGCACCATGGATATTACTATGACGTGCCAATGCCGTCAAAATTACGTTATGGAAAATAGATAGTGCTATTCGTCCTGTATAGCTCTGTCTCCCTCTCACAGCTAAACATGGATTTGAGACAAGTGCATATCTCTTTAGATAATACTTTTAAGACGTTATGTCACCATCCCATTACAAGCCAACACTCTAACTACTATTTAGCACGAAGCCCAAGCCAAGCCAAGCCCAGACCCAACTACTACTATTTAGCCAAGTTCAGATCTCAATCTAGTACCACAAAGCGATCACTCTGCCTACCCTGTTTGCTGCAGGCGTGAAGGTGACGAGGAGCTTTGTGCCGAGTACCCAATAGCCTGAGTACACTAGATAGAGCGCCCGAAATAGACCGGGTGCCGTTTAGATGGGATAGTTACTTGTACAAGTCGTGTAAATGTGATATCATCATCATCATCTTCCTGCCCTTATACCGTGTTATTTGGGGTAGCCGCAACACGTTTTTTTCTCCCATTCTGTTCTATCAGTCGTCAATCTATCACTAACTCCCTTTTCTTTCATATCGCTCCTCACATAATCCATCCATCTTTTCTTTGGCCTTCCTCTCCTTCTCCATCCACATTTATGTTCATAACTCTTCTAGTTACATGCGAGTAAGTCGTGTAAATGTGGTAAGTAGTGGAAAAGTGTTATAGCAACGATGTTTCGACCTTAGTGGGAGTTTTCAAACGAATTCGATCACGAAAATTTTTTCTTTTATTATCATTAGATGGTGCTTAATCTGAATAAGTGCCGTTCTGCTTAAAGCTGTTTTGACGTTAACGCGATCGATTAAGTTTAAAGCTCGCACTATGCTCTCCAATGAAACTTTGTTTTGAAATGGAGGCATAGTGTAATCACAAAACTGACTGAAACTTACATTTCTACATAATATGCGACGTCTTTGTGGATGGATGGAGAGGAAGAGGAAGGCTAAAGAAAAGGTCGATAGATGGTGTGAGGAGCGATGTGAAAGAAAAGGGAGATAGAGAGTGATAGCGTGATAGCTAATAAGACAGAACGGAAGAGGAAAATGTGTTGCGCCGACCCCAAGTAACATGGGATAAGGGAAGGAAGATGATGATGCGACGTCTATCTGGCCGTCTGTTTTCTAACGTACTTCAACCACAAAAACTATGAGAGAGTTCAGGCTAAATAGCCCGTGATCCTTAAAAAAACATAGTAAACTATAATTGGACATCATAATAAATGTTCATAATAACAAATCTTGTTTCAAAACTAGTCTCTCATCTCTAATAGTAAAGCAAAACTAGTCTCTCATCTCTCCGAGCACCAACGTTCAAACGCAGCACAGTTCATCAAAGTGATTATTTGAAACAGTTATATAGGTAGGTAAACTCTAAACCCTCTCCGTTCGATAAAACTTTTGTTATATAGCATGAGCACTTACATCATGTTATGTAAGGTAGATTTAATCGATTTTCCTGGGAAGCGTTGTTAGATAGACAGTTCCGAAGTGGGGTCGTAGGATTTGATGCTGCGTAGCATAATTGTAACAAAACGAAGGACAATCGAGCTCGTGGCTAAAAAATAACAGTTACTTGGCTCGAACTTTGAGGTTCAGCAACACTTGCCGAGGTCATTCTATGGATGGGTGACCATTTGTGAGATAAGGAATTTTCTTCGTGACTGGGAACGTGCGATAAACCATTGGCCCCGGCTGTCACTTGGGAATCTTTGACAGTCGTATGGGTTTAGTTCGACCGGGACGCGCTGTACCGCTGTATTGATATCGTAAGATCTGTCTGAGAGTGTCGGACTCATGTGAACTCTTTCCTGCCATACCCCCGCCTCACTGCGTTTTCCCGGCGTCTTTTCCTTCTCACAGCGGTCCCGGTCTATCTATAGTCAGAAGATGACACCAGTCTTGGTCTTGGTCTTCCAAGGGGACCGTGTTACCCAGTTACTGGGTTGCTGAGACAGTCAGACACAAAGCGTTTCCAAACGTCTTTTATAATGTGCTCAGCAAAGAAGTGTGAAATGTTTCCGAAAGCTTACAACCCTCATCATTTTAAATTCAGAGTGAACATGAACAGGCTTCTTTTGCGTAAGCTCGCTCCATCGTAGTCTTTGTATTTGTCATCTTTGAGCTAGACTAGACTCAAGAGCAAACCAAATCTCAAATAAAAAAAGACACACGGTTTAATCAAATATTAAAAAGATCTGCCTCTTTAAAAGTCACATTTAATCAGTTTTTCTCTCTTGGCAAAAATTCACCAGTCCACTCAATAAGACCCAAGTCTACCTTAACTAAACCAGACACCAAACTTTCCTTATTACACCTGTCTTCCCAACAATTTTTGCGACATGTCTCGACATGTTTCCGTTACGTCACGACGACGTGACGTGAATATGGAGGACGCTCGTTAACACTTGTTTGAGCGTCATTAACGCCTGATCCCGAAGAAAACTTGCAATAAACTGATAGTTGGCACGAAGTTATGATGAGTTTGAGAGGAGGATCATGAAAGTGTACATAAGGACTAGGATTTGGTATCATCTGCCAAGGTTGCGAAATTCGTTTGAAAGAGTCACCGCGGCCCTGGACCCAAACGGCATTAGGAGGAACACGGATGGGTTTTAGTCAATAAGAGTCTGACACTCCCTTTTGCTCCGTTCAGAGCGTGAGGAGTCATTTGCTGATTTCCCATCCTTAAAAAAGAAAACAAAACATTTTGTCATCATGGAAAGCAATATCTATTTGCTGGATCTAGTTGGTGCTTTGAATGTGCTGAGGGTTCAGGTCAGGTCAATCATTCTTTATAAGGTTAAAGGTTTTTTTATGCATCTGTCATATCTCTACCACCATTGGTTTACTGGCTGGAGAATGCTTTAGGCAAAAAGTCCACCTTTGTGTGGCATGAAGCATGGAGTTTTAAGTAATCATCTTCCTGCCCTTATCCCATGTTACTTGGAGTCGGCGCAATACATCTTCTTCTTCCATACTGTCCTATCAGCCGTCACGCTATCACTAACTCCCTTTTCTTTCAAATAATTCCTCACATAATACTTCTTATATTTTATTACTTTAGCCTACTTTTTCCTCTCTATCCATCCACATTTATATTCATAACTCTTTTAGTCACATGCGTTTCATCCGTTTTCTTTATATGACCATAGCAAGACAATCGGTTCCCTTTCAACTTGGGAGTCTTTAAGTCAAGATTGAATAGGTTACTTCTAGGCAGGCGTGCTACATCTTCGACCACATCATCGCTTACCATCAGGTGAGATAGTGGTCAAACGCATACCTATCAAAAGTAAAAAAAAAAAAACTTTTCCGTCACTCGTGTTATTTAAATAAATAAATAAGATGTATTAATTTATACATACCTGTTTCTTGTGCAGGTGATGTTATATGGCAACGTGTTTTTAATAAAATGTGAAAAAGGTGTTACTGCAAGATTTAATAGGTAGATGAAAACACTACAACCTATTTCAAAAAATATTTGTAAAATAAATAAATAAATCATTTATTTCAAAATAAATAAATCATTTATTTCAGAAAAAAAACTTCATATTACACAGGTTAGGTTAGCTACTTTATAATACAGATTTTGTTAATTAACTCGTAGCTGGCGTCGAAGCAAACTCGCTGAGGCTGATTTCAAATGAACTGTGGAACCAACCGACGATTACACTATGAAAATATACCCTAGGACAATTCTCGGTTGGTGCAGGACTATTGCAAAATATGGAAACACGAGATGATAGGCTATAAGTTTGGGTAGTTTGTTGGACTAATTTATCGTGTACTATGGAAGCAATATTGGCCCCTGCCTGACCACTGACAATTAAAACGACTTTAAAATGGCTGGGGGTGACTTGCACACTCAATAAATGGGCTCCCCGAAAAGGGTCGCTAGCACTAAGTGACGTAGCGCCAAGGGGGCAATATATCCTGAGGTGCTAGAGGAGGGGAGAGGCACGGCTATCAGGACAATCCCGGAAGTACGGTCAAGATCCCTGCCAGCATTTTACTGGATTATACATCCTTCTCCCGAGCACTTTGCTCTTGCAAATTTCCACTCAGACCGGCCGATTAAGGCAAGAAAGAGGTGGGAGCTCGGTTCCTCGTCAGTGTTCACTCCGCCCAGTCAATAAAGGCATGCCGGAAATGAGGAACACTTCTTAAATGGGAGGCCTATTATTATTATTTATTTCAGACAATGTTGTCTATAGAGTGTTAGTAAGACAATGAAACTAAGAAAAAACAAAAACATACTATAGTAATTATCCTATGTGTAGGCGAATCTGTAGACGGAGAGACGCTCGATGGAGCAGACATATTGTGTAAGAGTGAAGACCGCGTATGGGCAAAACGTAGTGTGGGACGCCCTGCGGCGCGATGGATCGATGATTTAAAGAAGGTGGCTGGCAGCGGATGGATGCGGACTGCTCAAGACCGGGATGGTTGGTGCTCTTTGGGGGGCTTACGTTCAGCGGTGGACGGCAATTGGCTGATACAATGAGGTGAATCCAGTGCCCATTATTATTACCAATGCTGTATTTTAGTTAAATTTCAGGCGTGATCTATTACTAATATATAAAGCTGAAGAGTTTGTTTGTTTGTTTGCTGGAACGCGCTAATCTCAGGAACTATTGAACTGATTTGAAAAATTCTTTCAGTGTTAGATAGCCCATTTATCGAGGAAGGCTATAGGCTATATGTCTCATGCTAAGAACAATAAGAATGGAACAGTAATGAAAATTGTGACGCAAACGAAGTTGGGTCAACTCGTATTAAATATAACTTCAGACGTAACATTTATAACAGTTTACATCCACATCCCACTCATGATTATCTCTTAAATCTTTGATAAAACCGTGCCCTTATCTCTCAGTCCTCACAGCGCACATAAGGACGTTAACAGACTGAGAAGGGTCCAGACATTACACATGTGTTGCTAACAATATTATGTTGTACTCTAACAAGGTTATCTGCGGTAAGGAGGCTCGGGGAGTAAACTAGGTGTGTGATGTTTTGGTGTTTATGTATTTCTAGAGAGTTGTAAAAAGGAAATTTCAGCTGTGGCTTAAGGCTGCTCTCTCGAGAAATGATTGAAAACAGCGTGCAGATGAAGCAGCTTTTCGTCGGCACAAACAGAGAAATTACGGTTTCTATGTATTTTTAATTTGGTGTACAATAAAGTATATATAAAACACTAGTTGACCCGCGCAACTTCATCTGCTTCGCTCGTATTAGTCTTAGCGTCAATCAATATCGGAGCCCGCTAGGGCCAGTGCCTGCCGGGGTGCGGAATCCGTTCGAAAGAAGCACCGTAGTCCTGGAACGCAAAGGGCACTAGGAGGAACACGGATGGGTTTTAGTCAGTAAGAGTCTGAAACTCCCTCCTGCTTCACCCAGTGTGGGAGGAGTCATTTGATGATTTCCCATCCTTAAAAAAAAAGCGTGATGATATATAGCCTTCCTCGACTCGGCTATCTAACACTGAAAGTATTTTTCAAATCAAACTAGAAGTTCCTGAAATTAGCGCGTTCTAGCAATTATACAAACAAACAAACTCTCCAGCTTTACATTTTAGTAATATAGATATAGACAAACCCAAATTCTTCGACAGTGATTTATATTTCAGATCGTAGAGTAGGAAGATTAGTAATAGAAGATATTACTACTATTTCTTTATTTGGAGGCACACTTTTTTTGCCCGAAGAAGTTTGTTAGGCGTTCTTCGCAAGAGCTCATTTTTGTTTCAAAATATTCGTAACTCTTCATCTGTTCCTTAAGGATGAACCGGCCAAAAGTAAGTCGGCCTCTCTCATGAAGGGTTCCGTAGCATATCTAAATAAAAAAAAAATGTTTCTTTTGTGGATTATAAATTAAATTAATTAAAAAATTAAAGGGGGCTCCCCTTTAATTTTTATTTAATTTAATTTTCATTATTTTTTGTTATAGTGAAGTAGAAATACACACTGCTAAAATTTCAACTATCGAGTTATTACGGTACTTGAGATACAGCCCGCAGACAGACAGGCGGACAGATGGACGGACGGACAGCGCAGGCTTAGTAATAGGGTTATGTTGGTTACCCCTCGGTTACGGAACCCTAACAATGACCTAAATTTGCATGATAATGATGACCTACTGATAGTGTTAACATGTTGATCAAGCCTCGATCAGAATCAAGTCTTCTCTTACCATTGTTCTTAACCATGAAGTACCTACTACAAATCCCGCTACATAACGCTATAATTTTAAACGATGCCTTTGATATTCTATACGAACTGAAGGCACACCGATAACCAATCAAACGCAATGCCATAATATAATTAATACAAATTGATTAACAAACGTGTACACAACCAATATTCAGCACTAATACCTTTCTTTGTTCAACATCAAAGCAGAACTGAGCCTTAAGCAATAATTAACAATGTCACCTGTATGCCAATCTCGCCTTTATCCCAAAACACACAAAGACGACAATTCCTCAAACACAGCCAATTGTATAATCATTTCATAGTGCTTATAGGAAATCACGCATGTTACTTTGACAAAGCAGTTGAAGTGGTAAAGTACAGGAAATTGATCCTTATTGGATTGTGTTAAGGTTGGAAGCGAAGGTAAATTTGATTTGATGTTCGTATGGTAGTCATTTAATGATGTCGTGAACGGCGTGCTTTGATCTCTTTTATGGTGTATGGTGAAAGGGAAAAGAGGTTGTAGATTTTTATCTGAATTTTTTTACGTTAATATGGTGTCGTTGGCATGAATGGCATACTAACTTAGGTCATTATATGAATGCCGCAAGAACCTGACTTTTCTTCTAAATTGAAGGTCTCTTCTGTGTTCCTGTTTATGTTGCACACCAAAACTCGATCAAAGACTTTTAATAATAATAATAAATTTAATAATAAATAATAATAATAAATTTATTCAAATAAAAATGTTTACAAAAAAGTTTACATTTAGCCAACAGTGAAAAGATTTCCATACAATTATGATGCCTGAAAATGAACTAAAACTAATATATTATTATTATTATAGGTGCAAGTTATGGTGGTTCGGAATTGCAATGTTATGTAGCAACCAGCCCGATCTAGGTTAATTTAAACCTGTGTTTCAGGCCACCACCTTACAATTCAACTACATTGGTGCAGTAATATTTAAAGGTTAACTAAATAAAAATAAAGAATCTTTTAACAACTACGAGAAAAAGCTTAATAAGTACCTTAATATCTAAAAACTAAGCTTATGTAATTATACAAAAGTAAAAAATTACGAGGGAAACAAATATCATCATGCCAAGATTTCTAGAAGTTGTTCTGTGTCTGTGTAATGTAGAGTCTCTAAATATTCACACAACATTTTACTACATTTTTTATACCTTACACTATAGAAACTTAGAACCTTGTTGAGCCTGTTATATAGAAAAGGTCCCAAGAACAGATAAAAACGATTAGCAAACGCATGTCTAGTTTGAGACTTAATGCAAACTAAGTCCTTTCTTCTTTTGTCAGAAGGCACAGGATCAAAAGGAAGTGCAGTGTGCTGGTGAAGTACTATGTTTAAAATAAATATTGCCGTACTGTAAGCACCTTACATGCTGCGTAAAGCTGGTGCGTAGGAAATCTAAAAGGGCGAAATGTAGCAACCTTTAGAATTGCTCTTTGAGCACGCTCTAACGGGAGTAAAATTGTTTTTGCCGCACCACCCCAAGAAGTTATGCAATATGTAAGAATGGATTGACACAAAGCTAAATAGACCTGTTTAATTAATTTAAAGTCGGCTATGTTCCGTAAATTCTTAAAAACATATATTAATTTGCGCACTCTCGAACACAGTAAATCGATATGTTTACGGAAATTTAAATTTGAGTCAATGGTGACACCTAGATATTTTAAATGGTCAGCTATAGCTAAAGTGGGGCAAGAACATGCAGTGTCAGCATACGTGCAACAATTATGTGCGCGAATGTTTAGTTTAATAATAAGCAAGGCAGTTTTGTGGCGAACTGTTGGGCACTGGCGACCCCACGGACCTGATCTCCAGGGAGAATTCTTGTTCCTCATTTCCGGCTTGCCTTTATTGGCTGGCCGGGGTGAAAACTGACGAGGAACAGAGCTCCCACCTCTTTCTTGCCTTAATCGGCCGGTCTGAGTGGAGATTCGCAAGAGCAAACGTGCTCGGGAGAAGGATGTATAATCCAGTAAGGTGCTGGTAGGGATCTTGAGCGTACTTCCGGGATTGTCCTGATAGCCGTGGTATACCTCTCCACTCCTCTAGCACCTCAGGATATGTTGCCCCCTTGGCGCTACGTTACTTTGTGCTAGCGACCCTTTTCGGGGGGCCCATTTATTGAGTGTGCAAGTCACCCCCTGCTATTTTAAAGTCGTTTTAATTGTCAATGGTCAGGCAGGATCCAATAGTTCTTCCATAGTAAACGATTATCAGTCCACTAAACCAGCCAAACCCATAGCGTTTCATCTTTTGTTTCCATATTCTGCAATAGTCCTGCTCCAACCGGGGATTGTCCTTGGGTATACTTTCACAGTGCATACAGGGATAATCGTCGGTTGGTGTCCCATTCCATTTGAAATGTCTAAAGAGGCCTCTGCGAGTTGGCTTCGGCCCCTCGTACGCCTACCAAAGGACCGGGTCTCTAGGAAGAGGGACCCGAGAAAGTAAAAAAACATTAAAATAATGTTTTATTGTCAGGCAACTAAGACCCATAGAAAAAAATACACAATATAATTATTAGAGAAAAATAAACAAATACACATTAAAATCACAAAAATTGAATCTATTTGCTACGTCGTCGTTGGGTCGGCAGCGTATTGCACTGAGTCGTTTTTTTTTTAATTTAGTTCTTATATTCTACAACAGACAGGGTTGTTCTTTTGAGATGCTCCATTATTGTGCTCTCCCAAGCCTGTCAGCTATCACCTTCAAGAGGCTGTTGGCACTGCCACGCAATCTGGCGAGCAGAGACGCACTTTTCTTCCTCACTATAGCTGAGAAGCTGTCGACTCGGGCTTTTGCGAACATCTCTGACGCACTGCAGTAACGCGGCAGCCGCATCAGCGTCCTGAAGGCGTTATTATATTGGACGCGCAGCGCATTGACGGCACGTTTGGTACAGTTGATCCATAAGGCGCAAAAAGCACTGCAAAGTCTTTGCTCAGCTATTATAAGCTACAGTATGAACGATCGCACGGTGTGATAGCAACAACCTGGGGGTTTATAAGAGGAAATGCTGGCGGCGAGACTTTGTGTTTAAAAAATCATAATTTGAGGTTTGGCTTTCGACTGTCTTCTCCTCCAATATTGGGCCGATTTAAGAGGAATTTCACGAACTGAATAAAAAGGACATTATACTGTGTCCCTATGTTTTTCTTTCTGATGATTTATTAACCGTATCAGCATTAGAACTCTCACAAAATGCTCAAAAATTTCCGATAAATCGCTGTCAACAGAGCCCTAGTGTACAAATTTGGCAACTATTAATAAAAAAAATCTTCTACAAAAATAGTGGATAGTTAGGTAGTAGGTAGTGGATAGTTTCTTCTTTGAAAGTTACAGCTGTTTATCTATTACGTTCTTAAGATATAGCCCACTGACAAACAGACGGACGGACGGATGGACGGATGGACGGACGGACGGATGTTCGGATGGATGGTAGAGGCTCAGTAATAGGGTTCCATTGGGTACGGAATCCTAAAAATCGTATCCGGCAGCATCCTTAGCAGTGTATCTTAAAAAGATTTAAAGTCTCTTTTTTACCTTGCACCAAACATCCTTCCTATGGCAAAACTTATCCGCTACCAATAGTTGCGGCCTATCAAAGGGGCGCAACTTCGGCCAACTTCGGCAACTTCCGTGAATTCTCGGCGCCGTAACGAGATTTTTTTCAGATTAGTTCGGTTTCGTTTAATAATGAATAGGTCTAATCAGAGGCCGAAGTTTTTTAATTTGCCAAAAGTTTCTCATAGTATTCACGGGGTTTTTAATAAAATGATCTCTTTCCGTCAAAGATGTCTTTTCAGGAGACATGACTTTAGATATTGGTTTTCGAACAGTTTTAAAAGTTGGAGGCACTAATTTTCGGCGGTCCGACAATATTTAATTCTAGTTTCCTGCCTTATGCTTATAAGTATAGTTATGAATAGAAAAATGGTCCAAAATTACCATCGATTTTTATGCAGTTTAACGTGTAAATTTTGTTCTGTTTTCTAAAAGTTGAACCCAACACGGTTGGGAAAATTTAAGGATCATCATCTGCCTAGCCTTTTCCCAACTATATTGGGGTCGGTTTCCAGGCAAGCCGGATTTAGCTGAAAACCAGTATTTTACGCGGAGCGGCTGCCTACCAGACCTCCACAACCTATAGAAAACTGGGTAACACGGTACTTCATCGCAAGACTGGAGTCAGATTTACTGGCTTCTGACTATCCGTAACGACTGCCGAAGATCTACAAATGACAGCCGGGACCAACGGCTTAGCGTGCTGTCCGAGGCACGGAGGAAACTCGTTATGTTAAGATGGTCACCCATCCACAGACCAACCTTGGCAAGCGTTGCTTAACCTTTGATCGACCCGTGCGGCTGTTATTATCTAGCCACGAGCTCCTTCTAAATAAAATTCCTGGGAAAATTTAAGGCTGAATACTTTTAAAAACATTATTTTGAGGATATTTCGACAGGAACTATCTACAAAAAATAAAAAGTGAAGATCTCACAAGCTCGTCACTTACGTTAAATTTAAGTATTTTTTAAGTTAATTAAATAATAACAAAAAATGTGATTCTACAGCACCATACGAGTTTGAGTTGACGTTACGTGTATTCGCCCGTTAAAACGAATACCTGTTCCTGAAATTGCAAAGTAAAGTCACTGAGAGTTAAGTATCATTTCTTTACAGATATCGTCTGAAAAGATTTGTATAACAACACAGGTTTTAACAAGACCCCTGTCCAATCTGGCGAATTACTTCAGAAAATTGCTTAAAAACCAAGTACAGGAATGCACTAGGGTTGCTTACCCCCGCTAGGCTACTTGTCTGCAAAACATGGAATCCTCAAGTGTCGTTGCTCAGACCCGGTGCAATCTATATGCAAATATGCGTTCCATCCAATTAGAAATGACTTATTTTATACGCAAAGGGAGAAAAAAACGTCGCGTTTTCTTTTCTGTTTTGAGAAATCTATACGATTATACAACGTGTAAGAGAATAAACGAAATATTTCTAAGGGGTTATTGAATTCATCATTATGAACAACTTTCACTATGGGGCCAACACTGAAATCGTGAAAAAAAAATCGAGTCATATATCATACATTTATGTGCGCACGGGTGCAAGTTAGTACACAATATTTCATTGTTGGTTTAAATATAATTATGTTAGGAGCAATCAGTTTTTGGAAGTACCTGATTTATTATTTATTTATTATATACTTTATTGTACACCGATAATAATATAAAAAGAAAACAACAAACTAAAACTAACTTCCTCTAGGTGGAATATTTTCAGATTTCTGAAAAAAGCATTTGCTTCAGCAGACAGTATTCGTAAGTTTAATAATAATCTATCCTTAGAAATATTTCTTCATAATATATTAGTCGCCACGTTTCTCACATTGTCGCGTCTCATCTGTCGTAGAATCCTTTACACAAAACAGCGAACTTCTGCATTGTAGCTAATTTATGCTAATATCAAATTAAGCAATGCAATTATCTCACATTTCAAATCACACCAACTACTAATAATGATGTCCAATAAAATATCCGAACTTATTCGAACCGCAGCTGTTACAGACCGAGTGCGTATCCGAACTTTCCGAGTCCCACTCGTAACGATAGATTATTGCATTGTCGCGTCATTTGCATCCGGTAACACCTATTTGCTTACGGGATTTCTTAATAAAGGAATCTGGGGTCGAGACGGGGTATTTTAATGGAATCTGGTCAAAGTGTTTATGCTTGTAATGTCTTGATAGGGGACGATGCTATAATTGAAATTGTGGGGTTTTCTGTCCTTTTCGAACTGTGTCTTGGAACGTGATAAGGTGCTGAATGCTTTAAATATATTAGTACATAAAAATTATAAATATTTATTTAATTCACTTTGAAAAAAAGACAGTTCACTAAAACGTTACAGGAGTTTCTATACTAGAATGTATGTGCTATCTAAAACGGTTTTGTTATAGAATTTTAGTACAATCTTTAAAAAAATACCTCTTTTACAGGCAACACAGAAAAAGCCTCTTAAAAGGGAAAGGTATTTAAGTAAATAGACGAGAATCGACTTACAAATATTTAAATTAATTCCGGCGGTCATCAAAGGAAGGAATCTAAAATCCCTGAATATTTTCAGTATTTCGTAAAGCAAATCTCCGTTCTCTAATTTAAATGTACCACAGTGTCCGGCCACGCTTAGTCGGATCCTACAAATTGGATATAGTCCTTTTTATGAACCGCACCGCTTTCCGAAGCGGTTTTCACCGGATGAAAGCGGAATTTTTCGTTTAGGTTCGCTATACGCGAGGCTTTGAGTGCAGTGTTTTTTTATTCTTCTACACTTACCTTTCCTTACTATGGCTTGGTTGAAAGTGGAAACATGTGTTTTAAAGCAGAGTGCTATGAAAAAGGAAGTACTTTATAACCGTGTCCATCCTAGGGATCAACTCCTGAAATAAGGATAAGCTGGTCTGAAAAGAACAGATATCTTTCTTGTCTACTTCATACACGGAGAGTTACGTTAAAGTCTTATATTTGCATTACATACGGTCATCATCATCATCTGCTCTAGCCTTTTTCCAACTATATTGGCGTCAGCTTCCAGTCAAGCCGGATTTAGCTGAATACTAGTATTTTACGAGAAGCGGCTGCCTACCAGACCTCCACAACCCATTAACTGGGTAACACTGTACTTCATGGCAAGGCTGGAGTCAGATTCACTGGCTTCTGACTATTCGTAACGACTGCCAAAGATCTACAAATGACATCCGGGACCAACGGCTTAACGTGCTTTCAGAGGCACGGAGGAAACTCGGTATGTTAAGATAGTCACCCATTCACAGACCAACCTTGGCAAACGTTGCTTAACCTTGAAGATCGACCCGTGCGGCTGTTATTATCTAGCCTCGAGCTCCTCAACGGTACATATACGATAGTAGATACATAATTAACGCAATGACACTTGTGCTAACATACGAGTAAGTGTTCTAACATTACATTTTACATAACATGTACACGTACCCCACACAGCCTATATAGCACCCTCACTAAATGCTTCGCCTGTAGGAATCCTTAACCCAAATCGTATTCAGTAGTCAAGTGCACGAGCCTCAGCGTATCCGAAGTGCGTCTAATTCGGATAAATTCGTGCTGTCTCGGTTAATTTAACCGGTTTGAGCCCATCCCTATGATATTTTGTTTCAATGCTCGGCTGTGGAATTCGGACAGATGGGTTTGATCCGAGTACACTTCAGTAGAGTTTTTTGTTTGAATAATTTAATATGTAAATTCGTGCTTTTCTTTTGTGGTTTTAAATATTCTGTTGGCCATTTTTGGAGGATTGCGGTACACGTGAACGCCTATGCCATACTCATTTGAATAAAATATAAGTAAAAATCTTTAATCATCATAACAGCCCAAAGACGTCCACTGCTGGACATAGGCCTCCCCCAAAAGGGGGGTGGTTTGCCATAATAGCTACGCTTGGCAGGCGGTTTGGCAATAGCAGTGTATGGTGTTGAGTTTTACAGAGAACGCTGCTGCCCATTCTCTGGTGAGTCCCTTAGTCGCCTCTTACGACACCTACGGGAAGTGATGGGATGGTATTATTATTTTACGGCACCATACGGCACCGGCCGACACCATATCACCATCGCCATCGGTATAGTAAAATTTTTAATACTTAAAAAAATCTCAGGCCTAAATAAAAAAAAATTAAAAGCTTGAGACGTGGTCGGCCATCTTATCTTATTGTGTCTTATGGATGATCCACTAGTTGTATGTTTATGTACCTAGGTATCTCCGTTTTACTGTGTGTTTTAAAAAGATTTTGATCTAACTTTTATTAAACGTTATAATTTTAAAGCTACCTACGCTTATAAAGTTTAGTCACGAGCATCAATCTATATACTAATATATAAAGCTGAAGAGTTTGTTTGTTTGTTTGCTTGAACGCGCTAATCTCAGGAACTACTACAGGTCCGATTTGAAAAATTCTTTCAGTGTTAGATAGCCCATTTATCGAGAAAGGCTATGGGCTATATATCATCGCGCTAAGACCAAAGAACGGAGCAGTAATGAAAATTGTGACGCAGACGAAGTTGCGCGGGTCAACTAGTGCATACATAAAAGAAAAATAATACTGATGAAAATTCCAATCGTTTAATTTTGAATGGGAAATCATAAAATGACCACTCCTGCACTGGACGAAGCGGAAGGGAGTACACATCCGTGTTCCTCATAGAGCCCTTTGCGTTCCAGGGCCGCTGTAACTCTTTCAACAATTCCAAATCATCTGCCTAGCCTTTTCCCAACTATATTGGGGTCAGCTACCAGTCAAATCGGATTTAGCTGGATACCAGCGGCTGCCCACCAGACCTCCACTACCCATTAACTGGGTAACACGGTACTTCTTGGCAAGACTGGATTCAGATTTACTGGCTTCTGACAATCCGTAACGACTGACAAAGATCTACAAATAACAACCGGGACCAACGGCTTAACGTGCTTTCCGAGGCACGGAGGAAACTCGTTAAGTTAAGATGGTCACCCATCCACAGACCAACCTTGGCAAGCGTTGCTTAACCTTTGATCGACCCGTGCGGCTGTTATTATTTAGCCACGAGTTCCTGATGATACCATTTTATTTACCATCCCATTATATTTACTAACCCATTATACTTATTATCCCATTATATTCCGAATCATCATATTAAATTTTGCCAAACACACATATCAAGACAAATCCAAGTAGGTGTTACAGAATGGGGTTATCTTATTTGATAGATGAATTGCTATGTTTTTTTTCTCTTTAAGGATGTCATCAAATGACTCCTTGTGCTCTGAGACGAGCGGAAGGGATTCTCAGACTCTTACTGACTAAAACCCACCTGTGGTCCTCCAAATGCCCTTTGCGTTCCAGGGCCGTGGTGAATTCCGCGACTGTGGCAGTGTTATGATCACCTTGCTGCTGCATTACGCCTGGTGCCATGGTGACCCTAGTACACCACGTGATATTTCGGTAGCGCATGTCAATCGCTTACTGTTCTTTCGAGAAATATAAAATAGATATCTCGATAGAACACTTTGTTTAGAGCCTTAGAGCGCATTTTCGATTAAATCTTTAAGACTTTTTGTACTTTCCAATATATGCCTAAACCTCTTAAGTGCCAATAAATAGTATATTTATCACTTCCCCAATCCTCACTATTCCTTCATGTCTTTATCTTGCCGAATCTCCGGAATTGCTTACCACAAGAGATTCTAAACGAGGCTTATCATGGCGTATTTTTTCGAGCGATCACCTGCTGAGCCGTGGGACGGGCGTAATCGCGAATAAGCGCTCGATCGAGCGAAGTGAGCGGAGTGAACCGCAGTGGGAGACAAAAGTGCTGCGTGGAGGTAGACATACTGGATGAGACAAAGACCTTGTAGTTGTTAGGGCATTAATAACTTTTCTTTTGGCAATAACAAAGTACGGTAATTTTTTTCCTGCTGTACTTTTCTGATAAATTTCGTTGAGGGATCCAAGACAGTTGGATCGTTTCTCCGGGACTCGTCGAGCTTCGCTGGCTCGGCTTTTTTCTGGTGGTCACCACTGTTGGTTCTGGCTTTTAGGAGTTGCAGTGGTTGGGAATGTGTGGCGGACTTGTCCTAAAAACAAAAAAAATAATAATAGCAAAGTACAGTAGACTCGATTATAATATTCTCCGCAATCAAATAAATATCTTTGCAGTTTGAAAGATAATCGGCTGGTAAAACTACGCGGCTGACAAACATTAAATTATACTAAGGTCGGTTTTGCTACATACATTCTACTGTCAAGTATCCACCGTACACCAATGAATTATTATGAACTTTCAGTTTAGTTTTCTAAATGAGGATAAAAATATCTCATTGCATTTACATCCCCTATAAGACATACAAAAAAGACCTTTTCAATATTCGTTTTAGCTGCTCCTTTAACTGTTCTGAGTTATGATTGTTGAATTAGCTCAGGTTAGTAGTAAAGTGAAAATCATCAGGTGTAAACAGACCCATTTCATGGCTGTTGACTACGCTTTTGTACCTATATCAAACTTTATCATTTTACAAATCTGAGGATCTAAGAAAAATGCTTTTATTAATCGGCAATTTATGAATCGCCTTGCCAACAGAGCCACTAAATTAAGAAATTTAATAAAAGCCTATTCCAGTTAATTTTACATCCATGTGTTCCTTGTGGGCTGGATCGGAAATCACTTGGTCGACATTTGTGTCTTGAGTGTCGCGCGATATACCCCCATGTGCCACCTCGGTGTCTTCACGCATTTCTAGCTTTAAAGAGGCAGCAGGATTGAAGGTTTTGTTCGATTTGCCTGAAAATTGTTTAATTTTTAACTGGAGTTTTTGGAATCTTGTTCATGTGTGTATGATTGAAATGATATTGAAAAAACGATGTCATTGTGTGCTTCTATCAATAACTGTTTTGTTAACTTACTTTTACATAATTTTCATCTTTTGTTTTACGGTAGGTGCCAGATTAATGGCAATAAAGCACCTTTCCCTATCTCTCAATATGTACCCAAACAATAAATTAGTTTGGAATGGTTTTTCACTACTGTAAAATCTAAAATATCACGATGGATTTCCAATAAATATTTATTTATTTCATCATAAAGAGCTATCATTACAGGTTTTTTAACCTAATTCGATAGTCTACGTACTAGTAACTTATATTATGCTTAAATCTATTTTAACTTAATACCTAATACATTTTGCACACAGTTATGCTATACAATAAATTATTATTACTCTAATCTACAGTAAAACACAAAACAAACAATAGTCTCTATACGAATTCACTCAAAGGGCATATGTAAATGTCTACTTCGACATGGAGTCCATTAATGACCCGGATAGCTCGGGTTAGAGGAGCCTTGGCCAGTAGGTTGGTTCTCTAGCGGGCGGCACGGCCAGCAGTGGCGGGCGCCGCGCCGCCGCCTCCGTACGTAGTGGTCCGGTACACACAAGTTCAAGCGGTGTAGCACTCCTGGTCAATGCCACGGAGTATTTTGACCAAGTACGTGACAAGTGTGAATTCCCGCCGCACCCTCAATTGATTGTACCCAACCATACCTAGTACGAACAAAGTACGTTATCGGGTAAAATGGATATACCCCATAAAGCTTTTTATACAAGTAGCGCGTAAACTTGTTCTGAACGCGCTCCAACATAGTAGAATACTTAGCCTCATGTGGAGCCCATATGATCGCACTATGTTCCAGATGACTCCTGACTAGTGCGTCATACAGGACCCTGACTGTTGCAATGTTAGTGAAGTATTGCGTCTGCCTCAGCACAAAGCCCAAGTTTCTGAACGCCTTTTTGCAGATCTCCGTTATGTGTTCGCGAAACTGTAGCTCAGAACTTAAGGAAACCCCTAAATCCCGGACTCTTTGCATAGACTGCGCATCCATCACATACTCATGAAGTAGAGGTGCCCGTGCGCGTGTGACACTTATCACCGAGCACTTCGATACATTGAAATAGAGCTTGTTCTCGTGACTCCATTCCACTATTCTATGTCCTCCTGCAAGCGCTTACAATCGGCCTTACTCTTAACCTCTAGCAGCAACTTGAGGTCATCTGCAAATAGTAAACAAGATCCGTGTCTGACGACATCATATAAGTGGGTCATTACTGAGATCCCAAAACAAAAGTCGATTACATACATTTAAATTCAAAACAGCAATACTAAGAAAGAATATTATGCACATGGGACCAGTTATTTACAATAAAATTCCCAACTACATTAAAAACGATACAACTCATTTTTTTTTTTCAAAAAGAAACTGACGACACTTCTAGTTGAAAAATGCTATTACGCTGTCAGTGTATTTTTAAATGATAGCACCCCGTGACATTAATGCTAAATAATATTTCAATTGATTAAATTTGCTATAATTATTCTTATTTTATATAAATGCATTATTATATTATTACCTGTTTTTTTACGGTGATTGTGACTTAAGAATTGTGACATTAAAAATTGATTACCTGACAATTAGTGACTAACGTTAATCCGGTAATTTTGACTTTAAGATTATGACATTATAAAATGGTTACCTGACAATTATTTAAATATATTTCCAATACTTGTGATTATTATAGTGCTTAATGTTGCATGTCAAACGGTAGAATATACTGGATCCACATGTTTTATTTTTCCATCAAAACTATGTTTTTGTTACCTACATCATCATTATCTCATCTGCCGAGCCTTTTCCCAAATATATTGGGGACGGCTTCCAGTCAAGCCGAATTAAGCTGAATACCAGTATTTTACGAGGAGCGGCTGCCTGCCAGACCTCCACAACCCATTAACTGGGTAACACGGTACTTCGTGGCAAGACTGGAGTCAGATTTTTACTGGCTTCTGACTATCCGTAACGACTGCCAAAGATGACAAATGACAGCCGGGACCAACGGCTTAGCGTGCTTTCCGAGGCACGGAGGAAACTCGGTATGTTAAGATGGTCACCCATCCACAGACCAAACTTGGCAATCGTTGCTTAACCTTGGAGATGAGACCCGTGCGGCTGTTATTATCTAGCCACGAGCTCCTCGTTTTTGTTACCTACATTCTGTGTAAATAAATGATTTCTAATTCCTCTTCTCATTTTGACCGTTATTGCAAACTTATTTGGCACCTACCAGAGTACAAGATCGGTAGTATGAAAGTATGGTAAAATAGCAGGCCAGGTCACAGTGGTGTCTTCATAGCGATATCTTCAGTCACTGAGATTTTTGGATGCACCCTAAAATGTATTGAGAGCACCGCCCAAGTATGATCGTTCACACTTTTTATTGAAGAAAGTCTTCAATAAAAGTGTAAAAGTGTGTGAGTGTTACATATACTTAACCCCTTTTAATTGGAGGTCTAAAAAAGTTTTTTGAGCTTGCATGTTTCGTTCATTCGTTCTAGATTTCATCTATTGCATTCCATTAAGCAAGATTGAGGTCAAGAGCAATTTCATTTAGAAATAAAAAAAACCAGCCAAGTGCAAGTCGAGTTTGCACACGAAGGGTTCGATACCATAAGCCGAATTTTTTTTGTATGTTCCCTTTTGTTTTTAATTTTTATTTCATGTTTATTATTTGTTGTTATAGAGGCAACAGAAATACACATTCTGTGAAAATTTCAACTGTTAATCTATTACGGTTAATGATATAGAGCCCGCTGACAGACAGACGGTTGGATGGACGGATAGCGGAGGCTTAGTAATAGGGTTCCCTAACAATGTCCTGCCAGATTTTACTGCCAGCGTCAAAATTTAATGTCCAATCTGAAAAGCATCCCTTACCGTAACTTTTATAGGCAGGCACCTCTAAACATCCCTTAAAAGATCTAAGATAAGGAAAGAATGTTCAATTTCACTGTTTATCGACTTCGCTAGATGACTTTGAGTTATTTAAAACGTTTAGTAATTAAACAAGAACTTTCCTATCAGTTTCGGGGGCGAAACAATGAACAAGCTTTTAATTAAATAAGTATTGGCGTTTTGTGAACGTTACGCTTTAAAATTGATTTGAAATATTTAGGTTTAAGGACCGTTTTCTTAGGCTATGGTTGATTGAGTTTTATTGAATTCAAGATTGTTTCTTTGTCGTTTTATAACAAAAAAATATATATACATTTTTTTTCAAAATTTTTCTAAGCTTGTAAAAAAATTAAAGTTAAAAAAAAGTAAAGTCGCACGAAATATAATGGGATAGTACGTATAATGGGTTAGTAAATATAATGGGATAGTACGTATAATGAGTTAGTAAATATAATGGGATAGTAAATGTAATGGCAAAGTAAATCATTAGCTATGATTGATGTGACGTGGGTATATAGTAACAGTACTAACCAAAATAGCGTTTGTAAAATGTATCGAAAAACTCGTTCGGTTTGCTTCGCGATTTCAGGGTTTGTCCTAAAATAAAAATATGTTCATTGTTTTTCAGATTTTCTTTTCAGGTTGCAATTTGAAGAACGCAATAGATAGTCGTCGTCATCTAGGTATTAAGTAGTTAGGCATTGCCTCCATTAAAAAAAAATCTGGGGATTTTTCGTGATTTCAGGGTTTGTCCCACAGGAAAAGTATGTTTTACGATTTGGAGTGCGGACCATTTTCAAATATTCTTTTCAGGTTATAATGTTAAGTACGCTACAGATAGTCATAGAATAGTTTCCACCATCAATAAATTGATGCAAAAATAAGGGACACGAATTTTTTGACTTTGTAAATCAATGAATATTGACAAAGATAAAACGCATCAAAACTCGGGAGAAGGGGCTCGTGACGTCAGAACGTGCTAAAAATTATACCACGGCGTAACGTATTGAGAATTTTAAAAGCCTCTTATCTTCGTCAATTTTGGTTAACGTAAAAAAAACGTGTCGGATATTTTTTGGAAATCTATCTAACGGCCTTATTAAATTTTTTTAGTCCACTACCACCCGATCATATCAAATATCGTAAAAAAAAAAGAAAAATATTCACACTGTTTTCACTCAATTATCAAAGCTTGCCAATGAAACAAACCCTTAATAATAATTTATTATGAAAGTGATGAAATTGTTTCCTCAGCCTTTGATGTTTCAATATCATAATAGGTTCCTATTGGTTCGGTGCCAAAGAGAAAGGGTTCGAACAAATAGAGCTAATAATAATTCATTGAATCTTTCCTTGTGCAAAGGAAATCTATTGTGAAAATTGTTCATAATCGAACATTTTAAAGTAGGTACAGGAAGTATTTGAACAAAATATTGTGGTTCATACAAAGGAACCTTAGAAAGCATCAGATTAACAAAGATTTAACTTAACAAAAACTTTAATCTTGAAATAATAGATTTACAAAGATTTAACTTCACAAAAACGTGAATCTTGAAATAAAAATTACTTGTCACTGTCTGCCTAGCCTTTTCCCAACTATATTGGGGTCGGCTCCCAGTCAAACTGGATTCATCTGAATTTCAGTATTTTACGTGGAGCAGCTGCCTACCAGACCTCCACAACTCATTAACTGGGTAACACGGTACTACTTGGCAATACTGATGTCACATTTTCTGGCTTCTGACAATCTGTAACGACTGCCTAATATCTACAAATGACAGCCGGGACTAGCGGCATAACGTGCTTTCCGAGGCACGGAGGCGGAACCCTATTACCCTATAACCCTATACGCCCGCTCTCCTTCTGTTTGTCCGTCCGTCCGTCAGCAAGCTGTATCTCAAGAACCGTTAGAGGTTGACAGTTGAAATTTTTACAGAGTATGTATTTCTATTGCCACCATAACAACAAATGGTAAAAATTAAAGGGCCCAAAAAAAAACACGTTTCTTATATGGGTGGGTACCCATATAAGAAACCTGTTTTTTCTTTGGTTAATAATACGGAACCTTTCGTGTGAACTACAAAAGCTATCAAGACACCATTTTAATTTCCCAGGCAGAAGTTATCTGTTGAACGATTCCGTAAAGCGAGAAACACACTGGTCCTACGTACGCAACGTATGCAACGCTTTTGTATCGTATGGTATGTCGCGTTGCATACGATAAGTGTGTCTACTCATATTTATTTTTCATATAAAATAAAGAGTCCAGATATCATAATGCGTTGCACACGTTGTGTACGTGGGACCAGTTTGTCTCTAGCTTAAAACTGTCACTGTGGTGAAATGGACATGAAGTGAGCTGTCAATCCGTACAAACCTGCGGGTCGGTGTTTTTGGTTATTTTTTCATTATTTGACACCGACTTCCGAAATTAAAGTTTTTTTCTTTCTTCCGAAGTTATTTTGTACCTTGTAGTGTTTTGTTTTTGGGGAAGTCGGTTGTATTTTTTGTAAAAAAGTTTATTATTTTTCACTTTTTAGTGGTACCTAGGTACCTGCGTACCCATTAACAGCGCGGCAGCGTAACGGCGCAATGTTATGTTAAGAACTGGTGTAAACACTAAAAAAACATGCGATTTCAGCAATCCCGATCCCTTTGCTATCATTTATTGAGGAGTTCCGTTGCGTACCTCCGAAGTTCTTCGTCAGATCTTCACCAAATGAAACGGGACCAGTCCAGGAAAATACTCTTTCAAACAAAAAAAGAATCATCCAAATCGGCTGACAATTGGCGAAAGTATCGCTGAACAAACATTTTTCATGGGATCTCATCATCAGATCCTAATTTATACCTTTCATCATCAGCTCAGCAATATGAGATGATGATTACCAGGCACAAATATCTGAATTGCGTTAGAAAGTTCATGAAAAACATTGTATGTGCCTATAAAATTTGAGGGTTGCCCTCGATTTTCTTGGGATCCCATCATCAGATTCTGACATGGTGACAATGAGACCAATCGAGAAGTATACCCTTTCAGATGAAACAAACATTTTTCAAATCAGTTCATAAATGACGGAGTTATGAGGTAACAAACATAAAAAAAAAATACAACCGAATTGAGAACCTCCTCCTTTTTTTGAAGTCGGTTAAAAAGGCCACTTTAACAGAGTCAAATTTAATTTTCATCTATATCGCTAACGCATAAGGTTCAAGGTTGATTGGGAAAATTTGACAGTGACGGGTAGCGTGATGTGCTTTCTCATTCTGCTAAAGCGGCCTTTTTAGACCCACTGATATCACGTACGGGAAAAAACGCTTACAAAATCACGGGCAAAAGCTAGTGTGTACACAGGAACCTTTCGAAATACCTTCTCCTCAAAAAAACTAGAACATATTATACCATTGATTTTGAGCCTTCCCATTCCAGTATATGACGCTAGGTAGAGTAAATTAGATGCTACAATGAACTACAGCTACCCACCTCATAACTGTAGAGCCGTGACGTACGTAGAGTTGCACAAACTGCGCGCCCGTGACAGCGCCTAATATAATTAATAGAGTTTGTGCGCCTTCGCTACGCCCTCCGGTTGCTTCGATGTACGCCCGCTGGTGGGCTCTTATTGCGACCTCTTGGTTTTTCTGTTAGCCTGGTTTTTCTGGTTTTTCTGGTAGCCGACGAGTTATTTTTAGTTATTAAAACTTGATGCACTAGTAAAAATACTGTACAAAGGCGGACTTAATGCCTTAGGCATTTTCTACCAGTCGACCTTAGGATGGTGCAGAGACAACATGACAGGTGCAACTTAAAGGAAAGACAAACGGAGTGGAAAAGAAATACAATCATAAATACATAGATACATACATACACATAAAAAAATAATAACGACGTTTAGAAAAAAACAATTAAACGAATTAACGCTGTGATGATTTCACCAACTTCTTGCGAATGTACTCACGTGCCTTCACCTTAAAGGACAACTGACTGGTTGCCGTCCTGATGTTTAGAGGGAGCGCATTCCAAAGGAAGATTGCTTGGACAAAGAAAGACGAGTGGATAAATCCAGAACGGTGCATACACCGTTCTGGATTTATCCACTCGTCTTTCTACGCTGCCCTATGGGACAGCGTAGAAAGAGGTTATTAGTAGAGCGAAGATTTTTACTGTGCGCAGAGCAAATGAATTGAATTTGTGAAGTTAGATAAGAGGGAGAAGAAGGATTATTAAGAAAGGAAAACAGACTAGTCAAGGCCCTCAGCGCTCTGCGCTGACGAATGGGTAACCATTTTAATAATGAACGATGCGCGGACACATGATCATACTTACGGAGATTGAAAACGAATCGAATGCAGTTATTTAGAAGGCGGTCAAGTTTATTGAGGAGATCTGCATTCAGGTCACAGTAGCACACATCACCATAATCAATCATGGGAAAAATTAGGGACTGTACAAGCATTGCCTTTATGTGAGCTGGGAGAAGGTTTTCAAACGATAAAGCGACCGCAATTATGTAATTGTTGCACTGTGTATGGTTAATTAAACCTGTGATCACCTGGACGCAATAGCCGTCGCGACGCCACAACAATTGAATAGTTTTATTGTAAAAATATCGGCGGTCGCCATGTTTTTTGGTCGATGGGGGGCCAGAGGCTATTAAACTCAACGTTTTCAAAAAATATGCTGTTCGAACAGCGTGATTTGGTATGGCATGTGGGATGCTATTAAGCGTCCATTTCCGTTGACCCCTAATGGCTGGCACACACGTGTGCCAACGACGAACTACAGGTTAAACGCATGTTTTATTTTCGTTTGTAAATTAGTGTAAACATTTTTTGGTAGACCTACTAAATAAATATGTAAACAAATCCCCTGGCAAAGGAAAAATCCCTATTTGGGGGCAATTCATACAAAAATCACGATACCGGCAACGGCACGGTTGGCGTAGTGGTTGCGCAAATGGCTGCTGCGCTGCGTGTCGCGGGTACGATTTCTACACGAAACAAATGTATGTATGGCCTAAAGTTATGGTTGTTTGTGTACGCATCTACGATGAAGAAGAAATTCGTAGCTGGTTTATTTTGTTTTTTTTATTGTAACATTGCCCATGTTAAAAAAGAAAAAAACAAAATAAACCATATTCCACACCAAAAAGAGAAACCCAAGCTATCCATAGTTCATACTATTCCATAACAGGATGGCAATGAAACTTGGTAAACAGGTAGACCATCCACACACCAACCTTGGCAAGCGTTGCTTAATCTTGTAGATCGACCCTTGCGGCTGTTATTATCTAGCCACGAGCTCCTCATGATACCGTTATATTTACCATCTCATTATATTTACTAACCCATTATACTTATTATCCCATTATATTTCGAGCGACTTTACTATTTTTTTACTTTAATTTTTATACAAACTTAGTAAAATTTTGAAAAAAAAATAATGGTACCTTTACATTTTTTTTTTGTTATAGGACGACAAAGAAACAATCTGAATTCAATCAACAATTGCCTAAGAAAACGGTGGCAGAAGCTAGTAGATAGTTAATTAATACAAGTAACTTCTTCTGCTATTTTTCAGCGTAGTTTAAACAACGGCTGAGTATGTGTAATAATTCCAGGCCATCTACAGCATACCATAAGATTTTACCACTTCAACATTCCCCAACATCGCCTTCCCACTGTTACCCCACTCTTATCAGCCCCAAAGTCTCCAAAAAAGCCGCTTCACCCCCATAAACAAAAGATAATCGTCGCTTAACACCCCCATCAGCTATCGACAGGTATTAGCCGGCCGACGCGATCGACTAAACGACGTCATTAGTACAAATCGGCTAATTTTCGGTGAGAACTTATTGCCATGGATTGGTTACAGTGGTGTTAAATTGCTTAATTAGGTAGGAATTGAGTGGCCAGAAAGTTTTATGGGGTTTTTTGTAGCAAAGCCCTCAAGGCTTTGCTTGAAAATGTAAAGTTTAAAACGGTGTACCTATCACAAACCAGGAACACTATTCCGAAACACTGTTACTCCTATGTCGAGTAAATGAAATTTGATGAGGCTTTGAAGAGTCAATTTGACTGACTTGTATCGTTTTTTTTTAGGATGGGAAATCATCAAATGACTCCTCGTAGCTCTGGTTGAAGCAGGAGGGAGTGTCAGACTCTTACTGACTAAAACCCATCCGTGTTCCTCCTAGAGCCCTTTGCGTTCCAGGGCTACGGTACCTCTTTCGATCAAAGTCCGCAGCACTAGCAGGCACTGGTCCTAGCGGGCCCCGTCTTCTTTGCTGACAGCTCTTTGAGGCGCGCGTAGAACACAGCGCGCCGTCGACCCGGGCCAGACGTCCCGTCGAGGTCAGACGGCGAGCCACCCAATGCTCGACGTCCACTGACTTGTATCCTACAATGATAATTTCATTGTAGGATACAAATCAGAAATTATTTATCAGTGGCGGAGTAAATAATACATAACTTCTACTTATTAGTTAGATGGTTTCTAAGGTACTTTTATTAAGGGAGAGGCACTTTGATTTTTGCCTCAACGAAGCTATCAATAGGGATTTACAGTATAGGACCGATAATATTTTCTTCATTACGTCATCATCATCTGCCTAGCCTTTTCCCAACTATATTGGGGTCGGCTTCCAGTCAAACCGGATTTAGCTGAATACCAGTATTTTACGCGGAGCGGCTGCCTGCCAGACCTCCACAACCCAGTAACTGGGTAACACGGTACTAACGGTAATATTTTCTTCATTACGTAATGGTGACTAATTGCCGGGTCCCTACAGCAAGGTTAATAAATATCATCCAATGTAATGTAATGTCATTGGATGATATTTATTTTCCGGTCAAAACAAAAGACAGAAGTGGAACGAACCATCCCTCATGTACGAAATGACAAACTTCGCAAAGCGTCAGCAAATAGGTATTTGTTGACTGAATTCGGAAGTGAGTTCCGTAGATCTGTCTGCCAACGAGTTGGGTGATAGGTCATTCGACTTGTTGGAACTGGTTGTGATCGGCAACGATCATAATTGGGTTTGGATAACTGTGGGCAAATGGGACTGCCTGTGGATTTGTAGTTGCGTTATTTTGGTCAAAAATTCATATTAAAACGTTTTAACTCTTCATGATTTTTTATTGAACTCATATAAAAATCAAAATAAACATCTATAAAAAAATCTTTCAACATAATCTCTTCGTTTCTTTTTCTTTTCCCATCGCTCCCATTTTCATTCTCAGGCTCACGAGTCTGACAGCTTCACCCAATTTTTCTAATGTAAAACACTTTCAAACACAGATTATGATTTAATTAAAAAAAACACTACAAATTATAACAAAACTTTAATTTCGGAAGTCGGTGTTTATGGTTATTTATCACACCGACTTCTGAAATTAAATTTATTTTATACTTTGTAGTGTTTTCTTTTTGGAAGCCGGTTGTATTTTTTTTTGTAAAAAAGTTTTTATTTTTCACTTTTTAGTGGTACCTGCATACCCATTTACAGCATACCGGCGTGATGTTATGTTGTGAATTGGTGTAAACAATAAACAGACATGCGATTTCAGCAATCCATTCATTGAAGAGCCGTACCTCCGAAGTTTTTTATCGGATCTTTACTAAATTAAAATGGGACCAGTCCGGCAAAAATTCTTCCAAAAATTAAGAATCATCCAAATCGGTTGACAATTGGCGAAAATATTGCTAAACAAACATTTTTCATGGGATTCCAACATTAGAACCTAACTTATAATTTAATAAAAAATAAATAAAATTCAATCATAAAAGGTTTATGAAAAAGATGCCTATAAAATTTGAGGGTTTCCCACGATTTTCATAGGATCACATCATCAGATTCTGACTTGGTGACAATGGGTGGTACCATTGCAGGAGAGTATCATCGTATGAAAATTGTTTTTTTTTTTTAAATCGGTCCACAATTAGCGGAGGAATCGGTGAACATACATAAAAAAATACATACGGCCGAATATAGAAACTCCTCATTTTGAAGAAGTCGGTTAAAAAACATCATAGAGTTCAAGCAGCAAGCATTCTAACTAATAAGAGCCCCGCAGGATTATTTATGTAACGTACACCGACAAGGAAATCAGAATTGACAGCTTTTATTGGTTACAAGCAAGTACCTGTAGACCTGGAGTGGCGACCGCGTACCGGAAGACGCAAAGTTGGAAGGCCTTCCCCACAAGGTGGACCGATGACCTGGTGAAGGTCGCGGTTTAGCCGATGGATGCGAGACGCACAGGACCGGTCGTTGTGGCGACGCTTGGGGGAGGCCTATGTCCAGCAGTGGAGGTCTTTCGGCTGATACGATGATGATGATGAAGCAAGTACCTATGTGATTTTCGAAATTTCGAGATGCCATCATTGCAAGAAATTACTTTCAACCATGCGAACTCCTCACGTACATACCACTCCACATTAATCGATTAAGTCAATTTTATTAGAAACTCAGTGAGAGCAAAGTGCTCAGGGGTCCTCAAAAACCGGGACCAGCATTACACAGGGGTGTACAAGTACGTTAATTCCCGAAATAACTTGTCGACACAACCACTCCCTTTGCGCTGGGGTGGCCACGCTTCGGTAGTATTTGGGACAAATAAGTGAAAGTGGTAATAGTTAGCCGAGCTAATTTTATTAAATGTTACATGCTTACCTATTTAAAATTACCAAACTTTATGGAAGGAATGTTATGGCAGAGGCATTTTTTCCAAAAGTGTTGGTTTAATTTTTTTCCTTACCTTACACCAAGTACCACAAACCAGAAGTAGTTTTTTTTATAAGACGTCTTATTTAGTCTTAATTCTTACCACAAAAAAGTTGAAAATTATAGAACTAACATATAAACACCACAGTGCCATTTCTATTCATTTTTAAGCAACGTTCGCAAATGTACGAAAAATTAGTTTTCTTAAAAAAACAATGTTGATTGGTAAAATATGTTCATGTCAATAAGGTAAGTCGATTCGGCGGTGATTTGAAGAATTTTGTCATGTTTTTGCTAGTGAGGCCGTACTTCGAAGTGCCAGTGCCATAATGATTCTGCTGTGAAAAAGTAATGGCGCTATTAGGCCGTACACGGATAAATCCGACTTCGTATCAGTTTTTGTCAAAACTAGAAAGTAAGGCCAGTAAATTAAAAAAAGGCAACCATTTATTCCAAAATTCCTGGTAATTATTTCCTCCCGATGATTCCGCGAAACAGTTCGTGTATTAACGGACGAGTTCGTGTATTAAACCGACGTGTCTACCCTATCCGCGACTAAGTTTCAATTAAGCCTTCCCTTCTCTCATTCGCTCCACCTAAGCCTCGCGCGGCAGGCGCCTACAAATAGATTACAGGACTTATACAGCGATTGTTTAGGCTAGAAGATAAATTTCGATGGAATCCCTTTGTTTTAGACGCGCAGATAGTATTAAAATTTGATTAGGCCGTTTTATGGGGAGGTAGGAGTGGGTGGGATGTTGACGCGTTGTGCGGTGATTAAAGAATAACAGTGATGCTTGAACTCGGAGTGGCAAAGGAGTATACAGATTATTTTTCAAAGCTTGTTTTAATTTTCATGCTTTCCTGATATTTTTTTTATTCATTCAGGCTATTGGAGTCCTCTGTTGGACATAGGTCTGTCTCAAACATGACCAGGAGAAACAGGACCCCTTGTTTCTTCAAACTGGGTCTCAATTTTATAGCTAACTATCAATATCCTTTATAGGGTTCCGTATCCAAAGGGTAACCAACGGACCTCCGCTGTCCGTCCGTCTGTCTGCTAGCGGGCTATATAGTATATCAAGAACCGTAATAGGCAGACAGTTGAAATTTTCACAGATTTCTTTTTTTCTATTGCCGCTATACCAACAAATAATAAAAATTATGGTGTGACTGTCACACCATAATTTTTGACTCGCACTTGGCCGGTTTTTTTTAAAGATGGTAAATCATCAAATAACTCCTCCTGCTCTGGGCGAAGGGAGTGTCAGACTGACTAAAAACCATTCGTGTTCATCCTAATGCAATTTACGTTCCTGGGCCGCGGTGACACTTTCGAACAATTTTTTTTTTCTTTTTTCAATAATAATAATTTATTCACCAATCATTTACATAAATTTTCAAAATTCACATTTATAGGTATAAATCGTTAAAGGCTTTTTAAACATTGTAGATAATTTTAAATACCCTGACTCCTAAACTTAGTGTATGTGCCTGTGACTTAGGAATCAGTGATCCTCTGTGGCAATCTTCCGCAGCCAATCAGTATCCTGGAATCTCATCTCCCAGTTGCATTTACCGTGATTTATTTCAGGATGCAGATATCACTCAGTAAATCTGCTTAAGTTTTTGTCAATCCAACCGGATGCTGCTGGGTTCCATTATTTGTATACGACTGCCTGTTTGACCTCCACGGAGGTCTGGTCACATGCCGCTCAATAATTTTGGATTTTTAATGAAAAAAATTAATTCACCCAATTGTGATGTGTGTGGCACCCTGGAGGACGTGATACATTTATTGACGGAGTGTGTCAGATTTCAGTCTGCAAGAGAGGAACTACTTAGAGAGCTTGAGATAAATATGTACGATGTTGGCATGTTCCATCATATTTTGTCGTCACCTAACTCTAGAGCTGCTCATAGTCTAATTAAGTTTGTGTTGTTACGTTTTACATAATTATCTATAAGGTCCGATGGGACTGACATGTACATTGTATAAAAGTCCCTAATAATAAATAAAGAGGAAAAAAAAAAAAAAAAAACTCATTAACTGAGGAATACGCTATCCCTTGGCAAGACTGGTTTCAGATTTTCTGGCTTCTGACTATCTGCAACGATTGTCAAAGATCAACAACAGTATGACAGCAGGGAGATATTTTTTCCACGCGCGCCTTAAAGAGACGTCAGCATAGTAGACGGGGCCCGCTAGGATCTTGCCAGGGTTGCGGATTTTGTTCGAATAAGTGACCGCGGCTCTGAAACGCAAAGGGCACTGGGTCCCTCCAGTATCTTTTGCGTTCCAGGGCCGCAGTGACCAAACCGTGTTCCTATACGGATGGGTTTTAGTCAGTAAGAGTCTGACACTCCCTTCTGCTCCGCCCAGAGCGGGAGGATGATTTCCCATCCTTAAAAAAAGGAGAAATTCTTGGCATTTAATGAATGGTCAATTGGCCACCCATCCATGGACCGACTTTGTCAAGCTCGCCTTAACCTTAGCGATGATAGAACCACGCGGCTGTAACTATGTATTTTACAAAAACCTTTAGAGCTGCAATTTATTTCCTACATCATCAGTTTAGCCCTCAACATACTGAGATAGTCATCGAAACGTTACACATCTCACGACTTTGGTCTAACAAAATTACAAAAATCCATTTTACACAAAATAATGCCTTGCAAAGCACTATCCCGGCTACTCACAAACCGAGTTAGCGCGGTAAACAAAGTCCCCGTAAGCCTAGTTTTATTACAGCGTCTAGACTGGAACCCTTATTGGATCCCACTCGATGGTAGGCCTCCAACGAGCTTGTACGCAATTGTATTGAGTGAGGTATAACGTGGGTGTAGGTTTCTGTATTTCTAGTTTTATGAAAACCGTTCAATGTAATCCAGACTCGCATACGAAGAGGTAAAGGAAGAATGGTACTTAACCATTCGAAGTTCTTGTTTCTTACGAAATTTCATAACTCTAGGTCAAGATTCTAGGTCAAAGAGGTCCTAAAGGTCCAAAAAAATGCGACATTGCAGACCGCGCGAGTCGGACCCGCACTCGTCAGGAATAAAATATAGAGCGAAAAGATCAAGACTGTTAACTTTTGTTTAACTACGTACCTATACCTTTCTAGTATAGATCTAGTACAGTTCGCGTCAGCGTTGTTTGCCCCTCGGAAGTTAGGTTTGAGTGAAGTCCGCGCAGGTGCAATCGCGTAAAAAGTGTTACGTTCCTAAAATATTTTTTTGTTTATACGTATTATACTATAAACAAGTAACAAATACTACCAGTAACAATAAAAATATCAAAAGTAACACAACAAACACACCACAAGAACACAAATCAAACTGTTAGAAATAACCAAAACAAATAATTAAAAACAATAACAACGTGTAACACTTTTCGCATCCACAGTCGTATTGCATTTAGTAAGCGGGACACACTTATGCATCGAACGTATACGAGCGAGTGAGATGCCATTACATTGCGCGCTTGCGCTAATCCGCGCATGCGCGAGCTACCCGCGCATGCGCGGTTGTATGTTTGTTGTCAAATTGACATCCTGCGCAGCCGATTGCGGCGTACTTTGCGGAGGCAAACTTGCGTGATGGGAACTGTAATATGGCATTGAAAAAACGATTAACTAACAAAAGTGAGTACAAAAAAAAGATTAAAAAAAAGCCTTTAGGAGTTACGAAGAGAATATTTTTTTTGTATGTGTTTACCTGGTATTCAGCTAAACCCGGCTTGAATGGAAACCGACCCCAATATAGTTGGGAAAAGGCTAGGCAGATGAAGATTATTTGTATCGTCATTGCCAATGAAATCTCTGACACACAGCTTATAAAGTAAATTCCTTCTTTGTGAGAACTCAAGCTTAGATTATCATCAATCTTCCAGATAACTATATCTTTGTAAAAGCAATACCTTCAACATCAACAACTTGTCCATGTTCCATCAAAACAGTGTACCCTTCCCTTTTGTTTGCTCTGCATTATAAAATGAGATCCTCAGAAAGGCATCCACCTGATACAGTTCAGAATCACCTATTCATTTAACAATGAAGGTCTACGAGTAACTACTGCACCTCCGTACAATGGCGAGGCCCGAACACGGAAACCTTATCGCATCGGGCAATATTCGCGGAAATTTCTTCCTCTTCGTAAATGCAGGCAAAAGCTAAATATAGTTACCTCGGCAAAGCCTTCGTGAAAGGAAGAACCTAATTCAATGCGACCCTTGCTGGCCACGGGCACAATATCAAAATCCTATTAAAGGGGAGAGGACTTAGGATGGCGATGATTTTGCGATATTTTTACGATAATTTATGATACATACGCAAACGACGGCAACCACACGATACACGCGTAGGTGTACGCGTACCATGTGTCACGTAGATGAAGAAAGCTGAAACTAAACCAACTCAAACAAACCCATTTCTACTGTCGCACAGAGCTGCTGTTGGAAAAAATATTGAAATAACCTAAGTGTTTATCTTGAGTTAAACTCAAGATAAACACTTGTATTAATAGTATCCCAATATAGTTGGGAAAAGGCTATGCAGATGATGACTAAAACTTTTGTTATGGAACTATAGTTAAGGTTTATAATTCTGTATGTGTCAGTGCTGTGACATTAAATATTCGTCTTTCTTTATCACTTAAAATAATATCGTTCCTCATAATAAGACACAGTACCAACTAACTACAGAACTCGCTGGAAGTAGTACAAAGCCCGAAGCCTACCATTGTACGGGATTCAATAACGGATCGACGGGCAAATACACGACCTAGTTATACTAGAACTTGCATTATCCGGAAAAAAGAAGGATGATGGAAAATATTGTAGCGGTAGGTGCCTACTGGGACCGGCCTTGGTTCAATCTATGGTCCGGAGCGAGGAGGCATGGGAAGCGGCCTCCTCCTTCGAAGCAGTAATGCTAGCAAAGGAGGAGGCCGAACGTGTGAGAGAGAGGGAAACCTCACGTCCCAGTCGCCGCAACAGAAGGAGACGCCCCAGGCGTCGGGAGTCGCAGGGCGATTTCCGGCCGCCGTAGGCGCGGGCCTGCGGTCGGCGAGCAGTGGGTGGCTCGCCGTCTGATCAGAACTAGGCCCGGGTCGGCGGTGCGCTGCGATCCCAGCCCGCCTCAAAGAGATGTCAGCGTGGATGACGGGGCCCGCTAGGGCAGGTGCCTGCTGGGGCTGCGGAATCTGTTCGAAAGGGGTGCCGTAGCCTTGGAACACAGAGGGCACCAGGAGGAACACGGATGGGTTTTAGTCAGTAAGAGTCTGACACTCCCTCTTGCTTTACCCAGAGCGGGAGGAGTCATTTGATGATTTCCCATCCTTAAAAAAAAAAAAGGTGCCTACTGGGAAATTTGGCTTTCTGAGAACGGGAAAAAATTAAGGAGCAATTTTTCAGTATTGAAAAAATTTAATTAGTCCGTCAGTTGCATTATCAAAAAATGTTGAAACCATTTTTTTTCCTCAGTTACGCAAATCAAAATTGACGAAGATACGATGCTTTTAAAATTCTCAATACGTCACGCCGCCGCGCCGTGGTATTGCGTTCTGACGTCACAAACCTCCACGCCTGAGTTCTGATGCTTTTTATCTTTGTCAATATTCATTGATTTACAAAAACAAAAAATGTGTTCTTTATTTTTCAATACTTTGACTGATGGACTAAATAGATTTGCAATTTATTGAAAGTGGAAACTTGCCTATTATCTACCTATGGACGAAAATATGGGCGATAAGTCTGTGAGGCTGAAAGAAAACGGGGCCTGACACACTTACCTAAAGGTTGACCGATTGGTACCGATGACAATGAAGATGAAAACTGCTTCTTATTAAAGATCATTATTTTCTTTTCACTAACTTCTAAATTTTTTTGTCATGTGTCAGGAGCTAGTAAATCTGACTCCAGTCTTGCCAAGAACTGCCGTATTACCCAGTTAATGGGTTGTGGAGGTCTGGTTGGCAGCCGCTCCACGTAAAATAGTAGAGTGGGAATCCGGTTTGAGTGGGAGTCGAGCCCTAATAAATTAAATTAAATAATAATTTATTTAAATCAATCGATCATAATTAAAACTAAAAACCACAGTAATTATAATTTGATAATAATAACAACAATAATTAATCAATAAATATAAATAAAATATAAAATTGTTAATTCTTGATGTTTGTTGTTGTGTTGAGTTGGAAAAAAGGCTAGGCAGATGATGATGTATCTTTAACAATCAAAATTTTGGAGTCTCTCAGAGACAAACAGCATTCAAACTGTAAGTAACTTACTGAAGAAATAGCTGTACCTTACCAAAGAAATGCTGTTGCGTTTTTTTAATATTGATAGGCATGCGTTTGATCACTATGTCACCTGATAACAAGCGATGATGTGGTCGAAGATGGAGCACACTTGCCTAGAAGTAACCTATTCACTCTTGACTTAAAGACGGGGGTCTTTAAGTCAAGAGAATAGGTTGTAGCTATCAGGAAACACAGACTCTGGCAGGAAAATTCCACTTGTCGAACACTTCACTGAACATTATCTACTGTAAATACCGTAAATTATCCTTACCTTCCAAAACAAAACAAACTACATGATCGTGTAAACCAATATTCTAATTCTAATATTTTATCCGAAAAACATCGAATGACATTCGATATGATTTGTTTTGTTTGCTCGAATCCCTCTGGTTAAGAAACTTTAGATCGACTGGGATTATCCGATGTCTCAGTACTTTATCTTTTGAAACAAACAACGCTTCTGGGCTTCGTTTGTTCAATCTTACTGATAAAGATTGTATTTCATTTTATTGATTATTTACCTTGATTGTTATTTATCGAGTTAGGCTGTTCTGATATTACCTTGTAATAACTGTACAATGATCTTAAGGCTCGCGGGTAAAATCGGAATAGAAGGTGGCAATTTTGTTTTTTAAATACGCTTTCCATATAAAACTTTTCTTCGCTGCATTCTGCAATCTGCCATCATTGTACCACATAACACAGTAATACTCCTCTCATCTCTTCTAGCTTAGTACAAATTATAACGGAATTATATTCCCAAGTAAGTCTTCATGTTGTTCATATAAAGACTCACTTTAAAAAAAGATAAAATTACTTTTTATTCAGTACCATACGTATCTTTAAACACCACTTTCAAGTTGACATGACTCTATTCTATTCTATATTTTTATATGGCAAACAAAGCCGCTCACATTGACCTACATTCACGTTCAAAAATAGAACGAAGAAATCGCCAACTAAAATTTTATTATTCAAGGTAGCAACACTACCCCTGATGGATCGTCGTCACCGGTATCGAGCATTCTATCTTCATAAATTGTTCAAAACGCAATCAATCTGGGCACACCCTTATTTATTGTTGTAGTGATAAAACAAATGTTTCAAGTTGCTTGTTCGGTGGTGGGATAGGCCTTGAACTATGTGTTTTATTTCTTTGTATTTGTTTTTTATTGAGAGAATAGTTGTTAGTGTGACTTGGTTGGTTATAATCTGTAAATGTTTTGCAAACATCCGTAAGAAACGGAACCCTTAAAAGATCACTCGGGGCTGTCTGTCCGTCTGTCACAGCCAATTTTGTCCGATTTTAGCGGACCGAATCTGTTGAAATTTCGCACACATCAGAACTTTTGTGACCCAAACACGCGTACCGTAAAAATTTTTTTTTGAGTATTGGGTTTACTTTTGGGAACCAAAAAAGAAAATAAAAAACAAAAGGTTTTCAAATTGTATCGTATGAAAGTCTTATTGTGAGGGTTTTATCTATCTATATTTTTTTTTCATAATTTTAAAATAAACGGTTTTAAATTTATTAAAAAAATAGACGAAACAGCGAGTGGGATTCGCATTTGGCTAGGTTTTTTCATAAAAAACCCAACCCAGAATCCAAGCCAAACCAGAACTCTGAAAACTCATTTCAGCCTCAAGTCGTCCACTGCTGGACATAGGCCTACCCCAATGTCATCACATCGACCGATCATGTGTCTCGCCTACATTGGAATCCGCAGGCTTCACCAGGGGGGCTCAAAGGAGAATCATATTAAGAATCATAATATTAATCACACAACAATCTTTAAATTTAATTTTCAACTTTATCGCTAACGCATTAGGTTCAAGGTTGATTGGGAAAATTTGACAGTGACTGGTAGAGTGATGCGCTTTCTGATTCTGCACCCGCAGATGGCCTCTTCTCGTACTTGCCTCTTTGCTCTGTAGTCTTTGGGTTGTTTTTGAGACTACGAAATTTCAGTGCTTTTTTTTACTTTTGATAGGCACACGTTTGACCACTATCTCACCTGATGATAAGCAATGATGTGGTCAAAGATGTAGCAAGTTTACCTAGAACGATCCTAGGTGGTAGCTATTAGGACACACCAAACACATGAATGTATTTTCAAAACGTTTTGTGCGTGTGTGTGGGATGGCCACCACATGGTGGTACCGGTACATGCCGGTGGCGTATCGCCGTTTTTCTTGGGGTCTGGTCGTGGAACGGGCTGGCGGAATTCAAATATGCAATTCAGTCGCACACTCCTCAAAATGAAACCGAGATTCGTCTCAAAGATGAGACCAGTGGTGCCATTCTGTAACAACATTTTCGTGTCTCAACAACGGAATCCGAGGTGAGTATCAAATTTGTAGAAATATAAGACCTTTATTTTGTGTGTAATAAAGCTCACTTCTTGAGCTTTGTCAATCAGGTGAAGCTCGATGTCGAAATGGTTACTTACAGAATAGACTAGCAGTACTCACATACACGATCGAATTTGCGCTTGATTGTCTAATGAAGGCATTCAGATATCATAAGCATCTAATCATTTCATGTACTGCTTTTACCTACCTGGGATCACCTCGGGTTTTTTTTTTTTTTTTTTTTTTTGTTTTTTTTTTTTTTTTTTTTTTTTTTTTTAGGATGGGAAATCATCAAATGACTTCTCCCGCTCTGGGTACAGCAGGAGGGAGTGTCAGACTCTTACTGACTAAAACCCATCCGTGTTTCTCCTAGTGCCCTTTGCATTCCAGGGAACGGTGCCTCTTTCGAACGAAGTCCGCAGCCCCAGCAGGCAGGGATCACCTCGGCTTACCAGGTATTGAATGCAATTCCTTATTATGGCATATAGAACAACACATATTACTGTCATCTCATCTCATCTGCCTAGCCTTTTCCCAACTATATTGGGGTCGGCTTCCAGTCAAACCGGATTCAGCTGAATACCAGTGTTTTACGTGGAGCGGCTGCCTACCAGACCTCCACAACCCATTAACTGGGTAACACGGTACTTCTTGGCAAGACTGGAGTCAGATTTACTGGCTTCTGACAATCCGTAACGACTGCCAAAGATCTACAAATGACAGTTGGGACCAACGGCTTAACGTGCTTTCCGAGGCACGGAGGAAACTCGGTATATTAAGATGGTCACCCATCCACAGACCAACCTTGGCAAGCGTTGTTTAACCTTGAAGATCGATCCGTGCGGCTGTTATTATCTAGCCACGAGCTTGCCAGGTATTCAATACAATTCCTAATCATGGCATATATATAAAACAACAAATATTACTGTGTTGAAACAAAAAAAAGACAATCAATCTGAGCGATGGTAGATAAATATGTACCATCATTTGACATTGAACTACAGAATACAAATGAAAATCTAAATAAAAACTTGACTGACAGGTACTTCTCCAATTTTCGTAAATGCCTACTTAAACGAAACCAGCATTTGCTCTATTCATAGTCCCAAATGACTCGAGTATAATAATTTACTCTCGTATAGAGAAAAATCTCAGCCTTTATATTAGATTTCAAAAATTCTAATACAGCAATATTAAATCTAGACTGAAACACAATACGTCCTCTCTCAAAGCAAACAAAGGAAAATCTTAGAAAAAAAACCTCCGTAAGAAAGAACAATTTCACCAAAAGTTCCTTTAGCATACGAAACTTAACTAAGACTTACAAAAAAATAGACGTAAAAATGTTATGAAAAACGAATGATTTATAATAGGCCTCCTTAAAAATGTACGAAACCAAGACACCGATTTATTACATCCGAGTTTAAGAACTAGGAATGTTTAGAATTGGCAATTTTAAGAAGACATAAAGGAGCACCGGTTTATTCTGTCGCTATCTCACCTTGTCACCTTGTTGGTAGAAAGAGCTCGAAGTAAACTGCCGAACGATTCTGTAATCATGTCGAAGTGAAGGCTTCAACTAAAGTGATCACGAAGTGAGAAGTCATTCCAACTTGATGACATAGATGGACAGGTCACTTCGTGATCACTTCATCTAAGCCTTTCACTTCGATGATTGTTTACAGAATCGACTGGCTGCCATTACACTTGATTGAGTGAAATGTCAGCTCACTATTATGTTCTCTTCAACTTATATTTACGGTGACATTGTAGACAGATTATTCTGTAGCACATTTATGTGGTGATAACTTTATCATGAAGTAAAATATAATTTTGGTGAATAACTAACATTATGCAATAATAACTAAGGCGAAAATATATGATGATTCGGAATATAATGGGATAATAAGTATAATGGGTTAGTAAATATAATGGGATGGTAAATAAAATGGTATCATCAAGGAGCTCGTGGCTAAATAATAACAGCCGCATGGGTCGATCTTCAAGGTTAAGCAACGCTTGCCAAGGTTGGTCTGTGGATGGGTGACCATCTTAACATAGCGAATTTCCTCCGTGCCTCGGAAAGCACGTTAAGCCGTTGGTCCCGGCTGTCATTTGTAGATCTTTGGCAGTCGTTACGGATAGTCAGAAGCCAGTAAATCTGACTCCAGTCTTGCCATGAAGTACCGTGTTACCCAGTTACTGGGTTGTGGAGGTCTGGTAGGCAGCCGCTCCGTGTAAAATACTGGTATTCAGCTAAATCCGGTTTGACTGGAAGCCGACCCCAATATAGTTGGGAAAAGGCTAGGCAGATGATGATGAACTAAGGCGAAAATATATAATAATAAACGGGTCCCCAATTGGATCATAAACAAAAATGCCTGATAAGTATTTTTATGCTTATGCCTGATAATAGTAAAATAAACACCAAGTTTCACAAAAACTAAACCAAGTTACTACAACTGAAAGTTTCGTAAGGTTAAAGGCTACAGTTTAAAAAAATCTAAAGTTTATTGGTAGGTGCACGCTGTGTTTTAAGTAAATAATCTATATTATCTATCTATACTAATATATAAAGCTGAAGAGTTTGTTTGTTTGCTTGAACGCGCTAATCTCAGGAACTACTTTCCGGCTATATATCATCACGCTAAGACCAATAGGAGCCTGCTGGGGCTGCGGAATCTGTTCGAAAGAGGTGCCGTAGCCTTGGAACGCAAAGGGCTCCAGGAGGAACACGGATGGGTTTTAGTCAGTAAGAGTCTGACACTCCCTCTTGCTTCACCCAGAGCGGGAGGAGTCATTTGATGATTTCCCATCCTTAAAAAAAAAAAAAAAAGAAAAAAAAGACCAATAGGAGCGGAGCAGTAATGAAAATTGTGACGCAGACGAAGTTGCGCGGGTCAACTAGGGTTACATAACTGTGATGAAGCGACTTATTTTATTCGCCAAATCTTTGAAAACTTCTCGGCCACCTCTACCACATTCCAAACGCAAAGTTTTATATTTCCTACCCTCCTAATTTAAACGTCGCTTAATATAAATCCCCTCATGAATTTGTTTTCGAAGGAAATATTTGTGTATTTTCTCTCTGGGTAAATATAATAATATTTAATATCGCGACATCAAATATTTTATATTGGTATCGGTATGGAAAATATTATAAACCTGTTGCCTAAAATAAATTCATAAATATTCATGGTTCAAGGACTTCCATATAGCACTCGCTTTATTCATTGAAATAATTGAAGATCTTTAATAATATATAACACTGAAGAGTTTGTTTGTTTGTTTGCTTGAACGTGCTAATTTCAAGAACTACTGATCCGATTTGAAAAATTCTTTCAGTGTTAGATGGCCCATTTATCGAAGAAGGCTATAGGCTATATATTATTACGCTAAGACTAATAAGAGCGGAGCAGACAAAGTTGAGCAGGTCAACTAGTTTTTAAATATAGTGCACATTCGCATGTCAGTCGCTATTTGTCAAAAATGGAAATTGAGGCTTTTTTGACATAATATTGCGACTGGGATGCGAATGCAAATGTTGCTTAAAAATTAGTAGAATTGGCAATATATATTTCTCAAAAAAGAGGTACTAGAGATGAAGGTAGCGCTGGTTTCTTGTATGCGTTTTAATTTTGAGTTCCCAAACGTCTGTTCATTAAATCTACTGAACTTTTACTGAATAGTGATTCAGCTTGAATTCGGTAAATAAACTTATAACAATTATTTTTCAAAATGTAAGTCACACATAATTTAACATTCTCGCTCATTTCATCCTCATTCTGAAACTACACGCGCACATCTATGAGACAATGACTTGAAAACAAGGAGTTTTCTTTGTAACGTTATGAATATAATTATTTATTTTCTACCAAAACCTTCTCCGAGAAAAGTAGGCACGAAATATTTACATTTTCGTTACAGAAATAATACCTAAGAAATACGTCAAGCCTCGAACGTTGGTTATTCTCCACCCACCCACATTTTAGCATAAAGAGGTCGAAAACCTGAAAATATTCCCTGAAACAAAGTCTGAAATACTTTGAAGTTGACTTGAATGCCAAGACAAAGTAAGTTTCTCAATCATGGGATTTAACTCTTCTCATGAAAGGGTGTGAGCTGTCATCAGGGGTATTTGGCTTTCAAGATATTATAATAGTTCATCGTTTCTGTTATTTATTAAAATAAAAAGTATCTCGCAATTTAAGACCCATTACTATTATTTTTTACTCTTTAAAGATACACGTTTAACCACTATCTCACCTGATGGTAAGCGATGATGTGGGCGAAGATGGAGCACGCTCCTAGTTTGTAGCTATCAGAAAACCAAACTTTGGCAGGGCAACTTTTATCCGTGGTTCTTGGCAACTGAACATCCTCTGAAACGTCCTATCTCTGTGGTGTTTTCTGCATGATGAGGAAGGAAGTGGAAATTTTGATTTTCTTACCTCACTGCTGTTCTTTTCTTTTCGTTGGGGATCCAGGACTGTAGAACCGTTTCTGCGGGACTCATTGATCTTCAGTTTTCTGGTGGTCTGGAACTCTGTTGTTGAGTCTGGTTTCAAAAAACATGGTGATAAATTAAATTGCTATTTTAATTTATTGTTTGTGTATTTGTTAATTTTTGATTAGGTGCTATGTTCCTTTGTCGAAATAAACGTTATTATTATTTCCTTTATACATCTTCTTCACTTATTTATACATTTTTAAATATTTTTATACAATATATATATATAAAAAAACATTTAAAAATATAAAAATAGTAGAACAGGGTCCAAGCTACCGGTGGTCAGGGCTCCAGAAAAAAGAACCTCCTGACAATGCGAGCCGTGTCCAGAAGTACCGTAGTAAGTAAGTTACTTTTATTATTATTATGTCACAACTCGCAAGCGGGTTTTTTGCTACAAGTTTACAAATCACATTCTTTTGTACATACATTGGTATGTATGCAACCGGATTATACCGGTACATGGTAGAAATGCCCTTACGTTTGTAACGTTTTGGGTATACTTTAATTGTGCATATAGCTAAGGAGTGGAGTCGGTTTCCTATTAGCTACACACACACACTGCACTGCTGCTGCACTTCTAGGCAAGTTTGTTATGTCATGTAATCATCAAGTGACATCGTGAGGTATATTATAGATTAATTTAAGCTATTGCATAGCTTCTATCGCGGGCCTTGAGCGTGGAGACCGAATCCAGAAATTCCGTAACGAAAAAAACCTAACACCCCCCACTCCGACCGGCACAGCGGTGATACTTCTTAGTTTTACTTTTTTTTAGCTCAAAGTGTAACTTGAATTAATATCAAAGAAAAAAAAATACTGCATAAATAAAATAAATATATAATTATAATTGCATAAGTCTCCAGCGTGTGGCAGTCGACAGTCTCCGAGTGCCACACGTCTTTTTTATTTATTTATTGATGCTCCCAGTCGCAGGAAGAAAAATGTTAAAATGAAATGGATCCGGGAACAAAAACAAATAAAATATTGCTTTGATTTTCAGCCACCCTGAAAGGTACAAGAGGCTGAAAACAAGAGAAGAAATTAAAAATCATCCGCAGGTGTCGTGTGAAAAGTTACGCCGAGTTCACGATCCGCGTTAGATACTGTGACGAGCCTTGAGGACGTATTCTGAAGGATTTCGTTAGGAATATTCGAATTAATGAGTATTCATTTAATATCCAAGTATGCAAGACAAACAAGTACGATGCCGTGGTTGAGCGATTGACTGTTGCGCTACGTGTCGCGGGTTCGACTCCCACACTGAACCAATTATAATATTTGTATGGCTTACATTTTTTTTATGCAGCAAAATATTTTAAGCTTCCGCTGGAACTAGAAGTGTATAACAGGATGAACCAGAAAACGAGTTATGCGGACTTAAGAGAAAGATATTTTAATCACGACTTGCGTTTTACCATTATCTTCTGACGGTAAGCTTAATTTCTATTTAACCATGAAATTTTAGTAGTTGTATGATAGGTATTGACTTTTCAAAGAATGGTATTAAAAGTTATCATTTGGTATTTAAAACAGCGTCTCAAAAAAATAATATTTCAATGGTTTAAAACTTGAATGAATCTATTAATTCATTAATAACAAAAAAAAAATCTATTAAAATAATCACCTCATAAGTTATGGCAACGTCCTCGCTTCTTACCTCTCCGTAATAATCTCCCGCCACAGCTTGCGCAAACTTGTGTAATTTTGACAAGTTTAAAATTTTCCACCTCCCCCTCTCCCTTCCTCAGCCCCCGCCTGTCATTCTTCGGAACTTCACGTGAATTAGATGATGTTTTTGGGGACAAGTTTTGAATTAAATATTGTTCGCATTTGCAATTATCTTAAAATAACTTCAGGCTTTACTGTTGAAGGAATTTACATTTGTTTTTGCTTTTGTAAATCGGCCATTTTGTATTTTTGTGTAAAGAACTCAGATAAGATACACAGATGCGCACTATTTAGCCTTTCTGAGTCACTTTAAGTTGGTTTTATCTGGTGAGCAAGTAGTTTTTTGGCTTAAACGTAAAACTTGCAACTTTACTATGTCTTTTCCCGTATTTTACCATTTGAATTAAGCCATAGTCGACCGCGGCACAGGTGGTGCTAACACAGCTAGACAGAGATATTTGGAAGGAAAACTGGAGGCTTTTGCCCAGCAGTGGGCACAAGTGTAGGCTAATAAACAAAAAAAAACTTAAACACTAACACACTAACTGGCACTATGTGATCGAAAATACACTGCGAGTGGTTTCTGAAAGCACGTCAGCGACATGTCACAATTCCAATGCAAGTCAAAGAATGCAATTGCCTATTGAAAATCCATTCAATCAATAATGGCCGTTAAGGCGCTTACGATCTGCGAGAAGCGAATCATCATCATCATCTGTCTAGCCTTTTTCCCAACTACATTGACCCAACGACCCGTGCGGCTGTTATTATTTAGCCACAAGCGAGTACAGCAAAACCGGACAAGTGCGAGTCGGACTCGCACACGAAGGGTTCCGTACCATAAAAAATAATTTTTGTTTTTTGTTGCAATAAAAATACACAATTTGTGAAAATTTCAACTGTCAACATATTACGGTTTTTGAGATACAGCCCGCTGACAGACAGACAGACGGACGGACGGACGGACGGTCAGCGGAGGCTTAGAACCAGGGTTCCGTTGGTTACGGAACCCTAAAAACTAGATAGCAGCGAGAAGCGAGGTGTAGTTCCGATAGTTTTATCGCTCGGCTATAAGCGAGTGCTCTTGTTTGACGGCCGACGGGCGATTACTCGCACCACTCGCTCTGGCCCGCACTATAGTAATAGAAATGACCGCTGTTTGGTCTCTCGGCGTGAGCTCTGACTTTTGGCCGCCAAGTGATCATCGATGAGAGAGTATCGGTGAGCGAGTATTATCCTTGATAGCTCTTGTTGCTCGCTGCAGCAAACTAGTACTAAGAGAGTCCTCGCCAGCAGTGTGAACAGGCACCTATCGACTATAATTTATGCGTACATTTTTCTCACACGGCATCTATATTATTTTTGGTCCGTAGCGAGAAAATAGTCGTTAGCTAATCGCTTCCTCGTCAGCGTGAGACAAGTGGCATACGCGCTTTTTAAAAGTTACACTATGTTTGCGACTTTATTTCGGAATCTGGTCCAGTCTTTTCCATCCTTTTCATATTTTCTCCGCAAGAGAAAGACAGCAACACTTTTATTTATGTCAATATTTAGCTGTTCCCTCACTATATCTGCATTGTACCTGCAACAAGGATAAAAAAGGGTACCAATTCAGAATGTAACACTATACACATCAACTTACCTCTGGGGATAACATAGACGTTTGAATTCAGGTACACTCGGAATTCTACTCGTCCCTCGAGGCCGAAGCGTGAAGAAGGTATACTGTAGCAAAAATCTCGAGTATTCCATATACGAAGGTGTTTTGAATATTTTGTGCTGAGTGGTTTAAAATTTAGGGGTTTTTTGGTAGAGCTTTTATGTCAAAAACCAGAAAGGCAAAATTTTATTCTCAGTGGAAAATAAGAAGTGAATAAATGGGTCCTATGTGAAAAAAAAAACAGTTCGTTATTCCATCGAATAATTTTTTTCTCCCAGCGTCTTCATCTGCGTTTGCATCAGAAATTACTTGAATGAGAAGAGTATGTTTTACTCTTCGGATATATCAAAATTTATAAAAAATGATGCAGCGGCTTAGGTAACAAACAGATGGAGCCACTATCGCCACTTTATAAACATTAATACGTATATACATCGATCAAATGTACTGACCAGCTGTTTTCTTCCGAAATCATAAAAGAAACTGTCCAGCATATTTGTCGAGCTACACAACAAAATAAATTAATTTATTAGTAATTAACTAATAAATTAATTAATTTATTAGTAATTAACTAATAAATCAATTACTTTATTAGTAATTAACTAATAAATAAATTAATTTATCAGTAATTAACTAATAAATAAATTAATTTATTAGTAATTAACTAATAAATAAATTAATTAATTAGTAATTAACTAATAAATTAATTTATATGGTTGTGTATTGTATTTGTCCACCGTTTTGGGCCACCGTTGCCTGAAATAAAGGAAAAATAATAATAATAAATATATAGGGCAGTCGATTTTTTCGCGGTTTGGCCGTTGGTTCCATAGTAAAAGTTTTTCATCATGATGAGTACAATGATCCCACTTTTCACGCATTGCGTATTTTCTGTTACACATTGTATTATATTAAATATGGATTCTTTGCGTTTTTCAACCAATAATTTTAGTGGACTGATAATCGTTTACTATGGAAGAACTATTGGCCACTGCCTGACCATTGACAATTAAAACGGCTTTAAAATGGCAGGGGGTGACTTGCACACTCAATAAATGGGCCCCCCGAAAAGGGTCGCTAGCACAAAGTGACGTAGCGCCAAAGCGGCAACATATCCTGAGGTGCTAGAGGAGTGGAGAGGTATACCACGGCTATCAGGACAATCTCGGAAGTACGATCAAGATCCAAGACCAGCATCTTACTGGATTATACATCCTTCTCCCGAGCACGTTTGCTCTTGCGAATCTCCACTCAGACCGGCCGATTAAGGTAAGAAAGAGGTGGGAGCTCTGTTCCTCGTCAGTGTTAATTCACTCCGGCCAGTCAATAAAAGCAAGCCGGAAATAAGGAACAAGACTTCTCCCAGGAGATCAGATCCGTGGGATCGCTAGTGCCCAACAGTTCGCCACAAAACTGCCTTGCGGATTGAGTACAATGACCCCACTTTTCACGTATTGCGTATATTCTTTTACACATTGTAAAATATTAAATTTTAATATGGATTCTTTGCGTTTTACAACCAAAAAATTTCGACAAGAGAGTATTTTTGCTAACACGAATTTCGACTTGATAAAGTCTTATAAATCGATGAAAGCCGGCTGCGTGCACGAAAAAATGTCACGTTCAACTTCAACGCAAGTGAGAGCGCGATACAAGCGACAAAGAGCCACGATCGGCCGAAACGTTCGGCTTGTTTGTTATTTTTTTTTCAGACATCTATTTAAAAAAAATTAAATTATTAATATTAAAATTAGCATGTCGTACAGATTAAAAAAAAAGAATATCCAGAAAAGTATAGAAAAAAAAGAGGCTGCTTATTTTTAGCCCCACAGCATATTTATTTCCACATTACATCTTCCCTAAATATAAAACCCGACACGCTCCTTAACAAAAAGGGTTGCCATTATTCGAGAAAATATTTTTCTTCCAACCTCGTACCTAATTGTCGTTTTTACCCTACACGTCACGTGTTGACGGAAGTGATATTAATTTAGGGTTCCGTAGGGTGGGTAAACAATTGACCGCTTGGTGTATTATTGTTATTTTCCCTTTGGACCCTTTTTCGGGGATTTTGCGTCTTTATTTTGAAGGTAAATCGTTCTATGTCAACATTGATCAATTGTTGAGCGTGTAGCATTGTGTGTTAGACAAAGGACTTAATATTAATGTCACGAGTACATAATACACAATAATGTATGGCTTGATTAATACTGCGTGATGTGGGTTGCAACTTGCAAATCTGTGATGGGTTTAGAAAGATAAAGGAAATGCTGCAGGCAGGGTCTTTGGTGGGGTAGTTCTGTAATGTCTTAATAGTGTCGATAATGGGGCTAAAATAATAAGTTTGTTTGCTAATATTTTAATCCTGTATCGCCAAACCGAGTTTGATGAATTTTACAGAAAAAAATTCACCCTGGAGAAGGTCTACTTTAATGCGAGCGAAGTCGCGAGCAAAAGTTCGTCTGTAGAATTTAAAGACACTTTGTCTTTAACCCAAAGTTACACATTTTACATAATTATTTATTTTGCAATCTTAGACTAGAACACCAAACTCATTTCCCCTTAAAACTCTAATTTCAAAAACCAATTACAATAAAATTAAACAGCGCCACTTCCCAGTTTTCTTACGGAACACGACTTTCTTTCCTTCCATTACGAACACAAAATATATAATAATAAACACACCTTCCCTTTTAACAATCGAAAAAGTATTTGGGAGGCGCGAACGTCACCTCATTCCTGACAGCGCGGGGATCCTGCAAACTTTTTGATTAATTACATTTCGCTCGTCGTAGAAATATTGCCACATTCCAGGTAGAAGTTATGCGAAAGGTTGCAGAATTAGCAACGCGTAGAGGGGTTGAAGATTTTCTTAGAAAGAAAGTAGAGTAGAGCAGTATAATTTCCAATGTGAACACTAAAATAGTACGAAAGTAAGTAATAATCAGATTTTTACATATTTTTAAATTGCAATGTAAAGTATTAGCAGTAAGTTTTCCGAAAATTAATAAAATAAAATAATATCTTATGAAACTATAATAAAAGAGAAACCTGACCCTTTTATGTGTAAATTTTCGATGTGATATTGATTAAAGAAAACATAGAGACATAGTATACATTCTTTTTATTCAATTTATGAAATATCTTTTAAGTCGGTTCAATATTGGAGGAGGAAACAGGCGAGAGCCAAACCTCGAATTATGGCTTTTTACATAAATACAAAGTCTCTCCGCCCGCATTACCTCTTAATGCTAAAGACTTTGATTTGCAGATCATAAAATAACCTACGCCAAAATTCTCAGCTAGGTCACCGTACAAATGGTCAATAGAGTTAAATATTTTGAAGTTACAAATGGTGAAAATACAAGTTGAACCGATGACCTGGACAATCTGCTAGATGCGAGAAGCATACATGTCCGGTCCATGCGGCGATGATTGTGGGAGATTTATGTCCAACATTGGATGTCTTTCGGTTGAAGTAATGAGATGACTGCAATACAATACGCATATTACAACTGCAGTTAGATCTTTTTTGGTTATTGAACTTTAGCGGTTAAATTTATTGTTGTGAACTTACTGAAACTTTCAGTACAGCAAAAATCTTTTTCTTTTTTTCCTATTTTTAGGCATTTGTTTGACCACTATCGCACCGGATGGTAAGCAATCTTCGACTTAATTGATTTATAGTCCTCAAAAAAAAACCTTTTATTCATCGGTGCAGTCGGTTGAAAACATAACTGGTGAAAAAAACTATATTTCTCACTTTAATGACTTTTTCTGTAAATATTTAAACACCTAAGCCGATTCTATACCTTCCTTAGTCTAAGTGTAAAGTATGGAACGCGACTTTCAAGTTTATTACCTGACATGTTTGAAATACCGGTTTTATTGTAGGGGAGGGAGGCCGGGACGTGTCGAGAAGATTTTTATATATTTGCGTTATGTAATGGACTCAAAGTCAGTGGGAAATGCTAAGGAGTTTACAATCACCATGGCGTAGTTCATGTTTCACCTGAGAGCCTAGGTTGTATTCAGTTGAATTTCAAAATAATGTTTTGTTTTCAGCATTGCAAAATGTGAAGTTTCATAATGATTATTATACTCATGGAAATGGCTATGCTTTGATAGTAGATTATCTGTTTCATACACGAACAGCACAGATATATTAATCCGAAACTAACAACTCGAGATCAACTGAGAGTTTTTTTTTATAAAAAACGAGGACATTTTTCCCTATTCGAGGACTCTTTTGACACATCATGCTCTTTAGTTGTGCATGCGATCTTCGCTGATGCAGTCTACAGAAAAACATAGCCCCCCTTCTACCATCGGACATCCAGACGCACTGCAAGTTGCCATCCCTACCTTGTTGCTATTCCACAAATTCGCACTAAGCGTTTCCAAACGTCTATTATAATGCGTACAGCAAAAGAGTGAAACTCTTTGCTTGCGTCTGTGTTTCCGAATGCTTACAACCCTGATCTTTTTAAATTCAGAGTGAACTGGCTCCTTCTGGGTAAGCTCGCTCCATCATAGGCTTTGTCTCTGTCATCTCTGACCTAGACTAGAGTCAAGAGCAAACTCATCTCAAACAAAAAAAAAACATAGGTACCTTATATACTGCTGAGAACAGGCCTCTCTTTTCTTGTGCCAATCTCCACTCTCCTGTGCCAGCCTAATCCAGGTCGTTCCTGCTATGGCAAATAACGTCATCCGTCCATCTCGCTGCCGGTCCACCTACACTTCTTCTTAAAGTCCTTGGACGCTACTCGGTCACTGCTTTACTTCACTTATCATCACTGCGCCTTACCAGGTGTCTTGCCCTGCTCTATTTTAGTTCCGCGATTCGGTTTCCGATGTCAAAAACCTTCGTACGTTTTCGGACTCGTTCCATTATCCGTATGCCAAGCATGGAACGCTCCATCGCTTTCTGTACAACTTTCAACCTGTACAAAGTCTCCTGCGTGAACGTCCATGTCTCGGCACCGTAAGTCATGGTGGGCCAAACACACTGGTTATAGAGGCGGGATTAAAGACATTGTGGAATTTTGCCTGACTTAAGAATGTCCCCCAATTTACAAAAGCGGCCCAGGCTGTATTCTTCTCGATACCTCCGTTTGCTGGTGTTCTTTGCCAAGTGAAATAATATGGCCAAGGTATTATAATATCTGTCAACCAGCTCCAACACCTCATTCCCTACTTTAACATCATTCCTACCTCTCATCAATCCATTCTTCTAACTGTATTCAACGGATCTATCCTATTTAATCCCGTCAAACATAGAAATAAAAGCTGTACAATAAAAGTGTTTCATCAAAAACGTTTTAATGGACAAAACAGCGGTATTCCATTAAAAACTAAAGGTTTTATGCAAAACAATATCAAGTCGCTCGGGTTGCGTTATCAAAATGGCCGCCGTGTGCTGTGGAATGGTTTTATGATAATATTCGTGTGAAAATTATATGATTTACTATTATATCAATGTTATACAATGCTCGGAATTTTTTGCATCAAATGTTCAAGTATATTCGTGTATTAATTTGAGTATAATTATATAGTATTTTATTGAATGTATAGTTTATAATATACATAATTTAACTACAACTATTACTCACTGCATCACCCAAAGGTTGACTGATAGAAAATGCCTCGTTGGGATTCAGGACTTTTTTAGTTTATATAAAGTTTAGCTGAGTTTGTGAGAAGCAGATGAATGAACAACTTATGGAGGTGTAAAACAACGTTAGCGCCACATGCCACAAGGTGGACCGATGAGTTTTTTTTAAGGATGATAAATCAACAAATGACCATTCCACTCTGGGCGGGAGGGATTGTCAGTCTCTTACTTTCTAAAAAAATCTTATCCGTGTTCCTCCAAGAGCCGCGGTGACTATTTCGAACAAATTCCGCAACAGGACGATGACCTGCGAGGGCCACTGGAGTCCACTGGATGCGAGTAACACTGGACCGGTCGATTTGCGAAGCTTAAGTTTGGTTGAAATTATGATATCGCAGGGACTCTCCAGGATTCTAATTATATTGCTTTAACAATCATATACGGTATTTTTTCTTATCGGTCAATTAGATTTTCACAAAATATAGGACAAGTATTTTTGTCTCTTCAAATCAATAAAAATGACAAAGACAAAGTGCATCAAAGTTCAGGAGTGGGGCAGGTAACGTCACACTATATCATTTTATTGTTTTCAGGCAACAAATTCTTCAAAGGCATTTTGTACTGCCTTTTGGGTATTGAATTTTTTTCCCGCCAAGAAGTTATCAAAATTCTGGAAAAAGTAGTAGTCTGTAGGCGCAAGGTCTGGTGAGTAGGGCGGATGACGGAGAGCTTCCAACCCCAGTTCTTGCAACTTGGAGACCGTCTGCTGTGCAGTATGAGGTCGCGCGTTGTCGTGTAGGAGCAGCGGAGACGAGCGATTGCGGTTATCAAACAGAATCCATTTTTCATCGCAGGTAACAATGCGGTTCAAAATTCCTTCATTTGTGTGTCTGTTGAGCAGTGCAAGGCACGTCTCGACGCGTACTTCGCGCTTGCGATCATTGAGTTCGTGGGGCACCCATTTGTCAAGCTTTTTTACCTTGCCAATTTGACGCAAATGGACCAATATTGTTTTGACGCTAACGTCGAAAGCTGCTGCTAATTCAGCCGTAGATTGTGTATCATCAGCTTCCACAATCGCCTTTAATTCGTCATTGTCGACCAAAGTCTTCGGACGACCGTGAGGTTCATTTTTCAGGTCGAAATTTCCAGAACGGAAGCGAGCAAACCAATAACAGGTGGTGCGTTGGTTTGTAGTGTTAGCTCCGTAAACGTCGTTGATGTTGCGTGCCGCTTGTGCCGCGTTGCTGCCACGACGGTATTCATATTCCATAATTACTCGAATTTTTAACGTATCCATGATGACGAAAAATATTGAAATGCGATGAAAATGTAACACTAATCAATAAAAAAATGACTACTTTTGGAAAAAAAAAACATGTTTTTAAAATAAAATTAATTTGAAATTAGAATTCTTAGCCAAACAAAAATTATTTTGATTTGAAATGGCCAGTACTGCAGAACGGCAATTTCATAGGTAAAGACCTAAGACCTAATATATTTGTTTAAAATAATTATATCTCCTTTGTTTTTTAAGTAATTTTGATTATATTTTCACTGTTAATATTATATTTTTGTATATTTTTAAATAAACTGTGTAGATCATAAATTTGTATTTGTTTTCTATGACAACTTTGATCTTCATTCATAATTTGTAGTATTTCTTTTATACTTTTGAAAGTCAACAATGGAGTGAGCTTACCCAGCAAAGGCCTGTTCATTCTAACTTTGAAGAGATGAAGGTTGAATGCGTTCGGAAACAGACGCAGGTAGAGCGTTCCACTCGTTTGCTGTGCACATTATAAAAGACGTTTGGAAACGCTTAGTGCGAATAAGGAATATTCATGAAAAACTTATTTATCATCTACGAGTATATTTGTAGTTTATCTAAAAATATAAAAAAATAAAATACTAACAGTGAAATCAGAATCAAAATTACTCGAAAAACGAAGGAAATATAAATATTAAAAAAAAAAATATGTGTCCCTCTCGCGAAAACACTGTTTTCTATAGCAGCTGTATAGGCGTCATAGACGATGACGTCAAAGTTTACATCGGACTTCTCTTTCTAATTGTAATCTTTGAAGCTTTATAACTTCATCGCTGACGAAGGTTTTTAAAAATATTTTCATGATTGTTTACTAGAGCTAATAAGTATTACAGTTTGCAAATAAAAAAACCGCATGCATATTCCCTATTCTCGGAAAATAGTAAAAGCAAACTCTTGCAGAGAACAAAAGAGATAACATTTCCAATGTCTTGTCTTTCTCTCGCCCAACACACCATACAATACAACCACACGTGGATACACTACAAAATCCACGATTCAAATCTAAACTCGTACTATCTTGGCATAGTATTAATATAGATATTGGCTATTAATTCATCGATCAGACGACGGTCACAACTTCAGACTGAACCCTTCCCTGCTACCTGTTATTGATGTCGCGGATATTACAGCGTCTGGAAGTGACAGGCTTCAAAGAACATACGTGTTTAGTAAGAAGGTGGTCTCGCAAAATGTATCCTTTGAGATTCATATTATTACATACTAAATACTTCTCAGAATACTGGTATTGGGATGGCACCATACGGCACCGGCCAATACCATACGGCTTAGTGAGCCGTAAGCCTACAAGTCACTTCCCGTGGGTGTCGTAAAAGGCGACTAAAGGACTCGCCAGAGAATGGGCAGCAGCGTTTTCTGTAAAAATCAACACCATTCACTGCGATCGCCAACCGCCTACCAAGCGTGGTGATTATGACAAACACCTCCTTTGCGGGAGGCTAATGTCCAGCAGTGGGCGTCTTTCGGTAGATATGATGATGATGACTTTTCAGGATACTGGAATTCAGCTGTACCCAACTATATTGGGGTCGGCTTCAAGTCAAAACTTACTTAAACCCCAATATAGTTGGGATAAAGCGAGGCAGATGATAATATTCTTCAAGGCCCCAAATGTCTTGTTCTTATAAAAAACGGAACCCTTTTATGAACATTTGTAATCCTTTGGTATCCGATGTCTCTCTGAAAATTGCGTTTTTAATTACTTAGAAATCTTAAGGGCCAAGGCTTGATTACTAATATACATATTACATCTGGAATAAAAATGACGTTTTGTAAAGAAAATATGCCAAGTTAATGAAATGGTGACTCATTTCATTAACAAAAAAAAAAACTATCTTAAAATTGTAAAATTCAGCATAGTTTTAATACCAGAACAAATTTCCGTGCGTTCAAGCGATTTTGCCATGTATATTACTGGAATCAAAAGTAGCTCACAATTTAGGACCCGTTAGTTTTAGTAGTAATGTATAATCCGTGGTGCTTGGCGACTGGGCTTAACCTAGTTGTATATGTGCCTTGGTGCCTGTTGGCCTACCTCTATTATGTCTCCTGCTTGATAACGAGGGAAAAGGAAATGACGAGTATATACATTTATTTTCTACTCCTCCGCTGTACTTTTCTGATAAATTTCGTTGCGAGATCCAAGACAGTTGAAAAGTTCATCCGGGACTCGTCGGTCTTCATTGGCTCGGCGTTTTTCTGGTGGTCGCCACTGTTGAGTCTGGCTTTCAGGAAATGCAGTGGTTGGGAATGTATTGCAGGCTAGTCCCAAAAAAAAGTATGAATAATTAAAAAAAAATCTCACGTACAAGAATGGAAACTGAAACACCATTCTCTTTTTTACTCAAACATATTAAAACGACCATAATGTAATGTTACGAATAAATTCAACTATACAGATAGTATCAAAGCGAAACAAATCCCAACCATCGATTTTATAATGAAACCACCACTCTATTTTAATCAACCGATACGCACTTGTATTGTGCCTGCAAGTTGCCATCCCTACCTTGTTGCTATTCCACAAATTCGCACTAAGCGTTTCCAAACGTCTATTATAATGCGTACAGCAAAAGAGTGAAACTCTTTGCTTGCGTCTGTGTTTCCGAATGCTTACAACCCTGATCTTTTTAAATTCAGAGTGAACGGGCTCCTTCTGGGTAAGCTCGCTCCATCATAGGCTTTGTCTCTGTCATCTCTGACCTAGACTAGAGTCAAGAGCAAACTCATCTCAAACAAAAAAAAAACATAGATACCTTATATACTGCTGAGAATAGGCCTCTCTTTTCTTGTGCCAATCTCCACTCTCCTGTGCCAGCCTAATCCAGGTCGTTCCTGCGATGGCAAACAACGTCATCCGTCCATCTCGCTGCCGGTCCACCCACACTTCTTCTTAAATTCCTTGGACGCTACTCGGTCACTGCTTTACTTCACCTATCATCACTGCGCCTTACCAGGTGTCTTGCCCTGCTCTATTTTAGTTCCGCGATTCGGTTTCCGATGTCAAAAACCTTCGTACGTTTTCGGACTCGTTCCATTATCCGTATGCCAAGCATGGAACGCTCCATCGCTTTCTGTACAACTTTCAACCTGTACAAAGTCTTCTGCGTGAACGTCCATGTCTTGGCACCGTAAGTCATGGTGGGCCAAACACACTGGTTATAGAGGCGGGATTAAAGACATTGTGGAATTTTGCCTGACTTAAGAATGTCCCCCAATTTACAAAAGCGGCCCAGGCTGTATTCTTCTCGATACCTCCGTTTGCTGGTGTTCTTTGCCAAGTGAAATAATATGGCCAAGGTATTATAATATCTGTCAACCAGCTCCAACACCTCATTCCCTACTTTAACATCATTCCTACCTCTCATCAATCCATTCTTCTAACTGTATTCAACGGATCTATCCTATTTAATCCCGTCAAACATATAAATAAAAGCTGTACAATAAAAGTGTTTCATCAAAAACGTTTTAATGGACAAAACAGCGGTATTCCATTAAAAACTAAAGGTTTTATGCAAAACAATATCAAGTCGCTCGGGTTGCGTTATCAAAATGGCCGCCGTGTGCTGTGGAATGGTTTTATGATAATATTCGTGTGAAAATTATATGATTTACTATTATTCAATGTTATACAATGCTCGGATTTGTTTGCATCAACTGTTCAAGTATATTCGTGTATTAATTTGAGTATATATACTTTGTTGGTGTTTATTTGTGTATATCGTATTTTATTGAATGCATAGTTTATGATATACATAATTTAAATACCACTTTTATTCACTGACGTATTGAAATGGTATCCTAAGAATGGAAAAAGACAAAAGGGACGCCAAATTAAAAGATGGGAAGATGATTTGCCAAAAGGATGGATAAGACTAGCTCGTGACAGAGATGAGTAGAAGAAACTAGGGGAGGCCTATGTCGAAGGACAACCTGTCCAACTAAGTGGTTATTTATTTTATTTTGTAAAAATAATAGATTTAAGATTAACATAATTAGATACTTAAGTTTTGTAATGTAATTTATGTTGGTCAGCGAATAAAGGCTTTTTATTATAATAATTATATTATTCTCTGCATCACCCAAAAGTTGGTTGGTAGAAAATGCCTGACGCATTAAGTCCACCTCTGTACATCTGTGTGCGTAGAGTATTAAATAAATAAATAATAAATAGCAATATGAGTTACTGATAACATGTGAAGTTCCCTTTGAAAAATTGTTATCTTCGAAAACTCTGGTTTTTTGGCTGACAACCTCGTTGGGATTCAGAATTTTTTTCCGGAGTATGTATAAAGTTTAGCTGAGTTTGTGTAAAGCTAGAAGCAGATGAATAACTTATGGAGGTGCAAGACAACAGTAGCACCACATGCCACAAGGTTGACCGATGAGGTATTTTTTAAGGATGATAAATCAACAAATGACCATTCCACTGTGCGTGGGAGGGCCCGCCCGGAGTGGAATGGAGTCAGTCTCTTACTTACTATAAAAAAACTTATCCATGTTTCTCCAAGGGCCGCGGTGACTCTTTCGAACAAATTCTGCAACAGGACGATGACCTGCGAGGGCCACTCGAGTCCGCTGGATGCGAGTAAAACGGTACCGGTCGATTTGCGAATCTCGAGTTTGGTTGAAATTGTGATATCGCAGGGACTCTGAGATTCTAATTTTATTGCTTTAACAATCATAATACGGTATTTTTCCTTATCGGTCAATTAGATTTTCACAAAATATAGGACAAGTCTTTTTTGTCTCTTTAAATCAATAAAAATTGACAAAGACATAGTGCATCAAAGTTCAAGAGTGGGGCAGGTAACGTCACACTATATATTTTTTGTTTATGTGACGAAAAAAAAAAATGTGACCAGTAGTTTTTGCTCATATTACTGACGAACCAAATAGATTTATCTCAGTAAAATACCCTATTACATTTATGTGCTTCGAGTAAATTAACAAGAATTCCATGACAACTTTGATCTTTATTCATAATTTGTAGTATTTCTTTTTTACTTTTAATGTCAGAGGTGACAGAGGCAAAGTCAACAATGGAGTGAGCTTACCCAGCAAAAGCCTATTCATTATAACTTTGAAGAGATGTTGCAGTTGAACTTTGAAGGGTTGAATGCGTTCGGAAACACAGACGCAGGTAGAGCATTCTACTCGTTTGCTGTGCACTTTATAAAAGACGTTTGGAAACGCTTAGTGCGAATAAGGAATATGCATGAAAAACGTATTTATCATCTACACAGTTTATCTAAAAATATACAAAAATAAAATACTAACAGTGAAAATAGAATCAAAATTACTCGAAAAACGAAGGAGATATAAATATTTATCTGTCCCTCTCGCGAAAACACTGTTTTCTATGGCAGCTGTATAGGTGTCATAGACAATGACGTCAAAGTTAACATCGGACTTCTCTTTCTAATTGTAATCTTTGATTGAAGCTTTATAAATTCATCGCTGATGAAGGTATTTAAAAATATTTTCATGATTGTTTACTAGAGCTAATAAGTATTTCATTTTGCTAATAAAAAAATACCATGCATTTTCCTTATTCTTGGAAAATAGTGAAAGCAAACTCTCTCGCCCAACACACCATACGATACAACCATACAATCTCACCACAAAATCCACGATTCATATCTAAACTCGTACTATCTTGGCATAGTATTAATATAGATATAGGCTATTAATTCATCGATCAGACGACGGTCACAACTTCAGACTGAACCCTTCCCTGCTACCTGTTATTGATGTCGCGGATATTACAGCGTCTGGAAGTGACAGGCTTCAAAGAACATACGTGTTTAGTAAGAAGGTGGTCTCGCAAAATGTATCCTTTGAGATACATATTATTACATACTAAATACTTCTCAGAATACTGGTATTGCGATGGCACCATACGGCACCGGCCAATACCATACGGCTTAGTGAGCCGTAAGCCTACAAGTCACTTCCCGTGGGTGTCGTAAAAGGCGACTAAAGGACTCGCCAGAGAATGGGCAGCAGCGTTCTCTGTAAAAATCAACACCATACACTGCGATCGCCAACCGCCTACCAAGCTTGGTGATTATGGCAAACACCTCCTTTGCGGGAGGCTAATGTCCAGCAGTGGGCGTCTTTCGGCTGATATGATGATGATGACTTTTCAGGATACTGGAATTCAGCTGTACCCAACTATATTGGGGTCGGCTTCAAGTCAAAACTTACTTAAGGTTAATGCTCCAGGGTAGCCCGCGAAATTCAAATATTTTTATGTTTTTTGCAATTTTGCCGGTCAGTGTGAAGCTGTATGTGGACCAAATGCGATCTGCGACCGTAACGCGTATTTATCTAAAGAATTATAACCATTTTAATCATCAATATAGCCCTCTAAGTTCATGTAGTTCGAAAGAATGATTATTTCTGAAATATTCATTCAACCCCAATATAGTTGGGATAAAGCTAGGCAGATAATAATATTCTTCAGGGCTCCAAATGTCTTGTTCTTATAAAAAACGGAACCCTTATATGAACATTTATGTGCCTGTCTGTAATCCTTTGGTATCCGATGTCTCTCTGAAAATTGCGTTTTTAATTACTTTGAAATCTTAAGGGCCAAGGCTTGATTACTAATATACATATTACATCTGGAATAAAAATGACGTTTTGTAAAGAAAATATGCCAAGTTAATGAAATGGTGACTCATTTCATTAACAAAAAAAAAACTATCTTAAAATTGTAAAATTCAGCATAGTTTTAATACCAGAACAAATTTCCGTGCGTTCAAGCGATTTTGCCATATGTATTACTGGAATCAAAAGTAGCTCACAATTAAGGACCCGTTAGTTTTAGTAGTAATGTATAATCCGTGGTGCTTGGCGACTGGGCTTAACCTAGTTGTATATGTGCCTTGGTGCCTGTTGGCCTACCTCTATTATGTCTCCTGCTTGATAACGAGGGAAAAGGAAATGACGAGTATATACATTTATTTTCTACTCCTCCGCTGTACTTTTCTGATAAATTTCGTTGCGAGATCCAAGACAGTTGAAAAGTTCATCCGGGACTCGTCGGTCTTCATTGGCTCGGCGTTTTTCTGGTGGTCGCCACTGTTGAGTCTGGCTTTCAGGAAATGCAGTGGTTGGGAATGTATTGCAGGCTAGTCCCAAAAAAAAGTATGAATAATTTAAAAAAAATCTCACGTACAAGAATGGAAACTGAAACACCATTCTCTTTTTTACTCAAACATATTAAAACGACAATAATGTAATGTTACGAATAAATTCAACTATACAGATAGTATCAAAGCGAAACAAATCCCAACCATCCATTTTATAATGAAACCACCACTCTATTTTAATCAACCGATACGCACTTGTATTGTGCCATTTTTAATTATCCCGAAGTGCTGATTGGCTAAAAATCAATCGTATACGTGATTCGTGTTTAATTAAACGCCAATCAACGCGGTGAACTGTCACTACTATCTGAATGGGATGGCAGTTCAATTATGCTCTGTAACTTGATATCCATAATAATATATTTTGCGAAAAACTGAAATTTGAGTGTATTGCCCGCCAGTCTGGTTTTGGTTGGAATTTGAAGCGAAATTACAGTGTATTTTATCTGAAAGGTTGCGTTAAGTCTTCCTTTGTACAACCACTGTTACATATGTATACAGTTTGAGTAAATTAATTGCCAAATCGATTTATATAAGATGAAATGAAAAGTTTAGACATTTCTTAAAAAAAAATGTAGAGTTTATGCTAAATTAATCCCTATTCAAATTAAGTCTGGAATCTAGAACCTGAAATCTAAAAAAAACCGAATTAAATACCACTTTGTATGTTATGTTTATGTCTTTTTCTTTCTTAGCATGTAAGTGAAGGACAGCAACATTTTAGCTTGGATTATTGCTAGGATTGGTCTCTTCTAGTAAAAATACATCCCAAATACGAATCAGGGACAAAGTTATTTCAATTATAATGCAATTAAAATCTAATTTTGTGGGTTGTTAAACTTTGTACGATGGATTCAAATTAAATTACACCCCGCCCGATATGTTGGGATATTTGTACATTATGTACCTGGGCTATGTATGTGGACTAAGTAAGCAGATTAAGTGGGCTTGGGAAATGAAAATATCTATAAAATTATTGAAAAACAGCCCTAAAAAAATAATATATTTCTTTTTCTTATTATTATAGCTTATTATGAAAATATTAAGATAGGATTGGAAACAACGACGCAAAAACGGTGCAAAAATTTCTCCGTATTTAGATGTTCATGCATATTATTAATCTTTTGACTAAGCCCTGGGCATAAGCCTCCATGTAGTGGCTTCTTATAGTGCAAAAGTCTCCATATAGTGAGTTCCTGGAAGTGGATCTTGTCGTCGAGACCAGCGCAGAAAGATGTGTGAGGCAGTACGGCAGAGGAATGCCTGTAACGAGGAAAATTGGGAAATCAGTAATACGAAATCAACAGCTAGATAGAAAATAAGATTAAATTCCTGAAAAATTCTCATGTTAACATTCTGAATAAAACAAATGTTAAATACTGCATTATAATCAGTAAGATAATAAGTCACTTTAGGCGCATATCTCACCGCCAGCGATAAGCGAGAAGCGAGTAAAGCTTAAAACTCGAAATGAGTTGACTAGCAGCCAGTAGCGAGTGAGTAGTTTCGATAGTTTTGTTGCTCGGATTTAAGCGAGCATCGCCGAGCGAGTATCGGTAAGCGCGTATCATCTTTGATAGCTCTTGTCGCTGCGACCAACTAGTGGTAAAAGCCGGCCCGCCGGCACTGTGAACAGCCCTCACGCGGTCTTCACTCTAACACATGTCTGCTCCATCGACCGTCTGTCAGTCTACAGACATGGCCGGCCCACTTGCATTTCAGTATGCTGATTCTACGTGCAATGTCGGTGACTAGAATACAGACAGAATAAATGCTACTGAGGGCCAATCCTACAAATTTTTAAACAACGTTCGCATTTTCATGTCAGTCGCGACCTGTCAAATCATCATCTGCCTAGCCTTTTCCCAACTATATTGGGGTCGGCTTCCAGTCAAACCGGATTAAGCTGAATACCAGTGTTTTACGTAGAGCGGCTGCCTACCAGACCTCCACAACCCATTAACTGGGTAACATGGTACTTCTTGGCAAGACTGGAGTCAGATTTACTGGCTTCTGACAATCCGTAACGACTGCCAAAGATCTACAAATGACAGCCGGCACCAACGGCTTAACGTGCTTTCCGAGGCACGGAGGAAACTCGGTATGTTAAGATGGTCACCCATCCACAGACCAACCTCGGCTAGCGTTGCTTAACCTTAAATATCGACCCGTGCGGCTGTTATTATTTAGCCACGAGCTCCTCGAGTCGCGACCTGTCAAAAATGTATGAAAATTAAGACTTTCAAACAGATTGCGACTTTCCTCTGGTATCTATTAAAAATCACAACCCTCCCCCCCCCTTTCCTCCTCCTCTCCCCTTACCCTTCCTTTTGGCTTTGCCCTAGTCGGACAAAAAAAGAAATAAAAGAGTAGTTCCCTCTCTAAAAACACCAATTACATAAAAAAGAGTATTATATTCTATTTCAAACCGGTACCTCCAAATACATTCTCTTAAGACAACACAAACTCCGTTTAATCTAAGTAGATTAACTCCAGACTTCACATCGTGAATCACGATTTTAAACCAAATAAAAAAAGACAGTAGCCTGACTGTAGCACTTTTCCTTAAGAGTGTACATTTAATCTCAGCACTGACTTGTGCTAAATTGCTGACATCAATCCGTATGATTACTGAACTGAAGCTGTACTGCTTTACTGTGTGTTTTAGAAGATCTTATCTGGTACAGTCGTGTGATTATGGTACTTCGTTTTTAAGAGGTTCAGAGTGAAAGTGTCTGTTTTTAAATAAAGGTGATTTGGGGCTGTATTCAATGTAGATAAGATTTAAGTCTGTTATATATGTTAAGAACGTGACAGAATTAACGCTTATACGAGTCATCATCATCTGCCTAGCCTTTTAGCAGATTTACTGGCTTCTGACTATCCGTAACGACTGCCAAAGATCTACAAATGACAGCCGGGACCTACGGCTTAACGTGCTTTCCGAGGCATGGAGGAAACTCACTATGATAAGATGGCCACCCATCCACAGACCAACCTTGACAAGCGTTGCTTAACCTTGAAGATCGACCCGTGCGGCTGTTATTATCTAGCCACGAGCTCCCTAGCCGAACGCTTATACGAGTATTTTTTATTAATTCAATTATTAATCAACTTACATATTTCATTTCATTTACTCAATTCAATAACAATTTATCATATACAATTACATATGTATATCCAATGCTATGTAACTAACTCTATTTAAACCGCTGATCTTAGGATCTGTTCTCAAAGAAGGTTAAGTGTTAAGTAATTATAATTTAGTACACTTTGAAGAAATCAGATCAAACTATTTTATTTAAAAATAAAATACCTTACGTTAAAATGTAATCGACACATTACAAAAAACGGAATAGAATGTTCATTCGACTTTTTTTCTGCTATAACAAAAATTCTGCTAAAACTGCACACGTTCACAATTTAGTTTCTATAAAAACCGAATTTGACGTCAATTAAGTCTAAAGTATAATTAATTACAATCTTTAAAACCAGCGAGCTTCAATACCTTCGTTAAACCGATCTAATACACAAAATGGTTAAGAAATAACAATAAAATCATAATTCTCCAATTACATTCAATTTCCACAGGAAGGAACAGCGTAATAATAAATTGTTCTCACCTTCATTGAAATAACAGTTAAAAGTCACTACTTTTAACAAAACAAATACTAAGAACCCATTCCCCAATTTCTAAAATCAACGAAAGATCCCCATTCAGAACTTAAATGTATACTTAACATACCTATTGAAACGGAAAAGGTATATTTCGTATTAAAACTGGCGACTTTCAGTGGCCATGATAGCAAGGAACCCCAAAATAAAGGGGTGGAAATTCTACCCCCTAACACGTAAAGTTATCCCTCGCGAGTTGTAAAACTACCCTTTCTTATTCGAGCACTGCCTGGGGATATAGCCTAGAGCCTAGGGGAGGTCTGTCATAGAGTAGATGGCGTAGTCTGGGTTGCAGATGCGACATTTTTAGATAGATAGAAAGAAAAGTTGATAATAATATATGGAAGATCTTGAGGAAAAATAAGAACAGTGGCTCGGTTTGGTTTTCGAGGTTAAGCAACGCTTGCCGAGGGCAGTCCGTGGGTGGGTGACCATTCATTACATATCGAGACTTCCCCGTGCTTCGGAAAGCACGTAAACCCTGTAATTTTAACCTCTATGACAGTCGTTACGGATATTCTGTTGCCAGAAAATCTGACACCAATCTTGTAACGTGCTACCCAGTTACTGAGTTGTCGCTGTATCTGGGGCTACTCTCTAAGCCCGAAATCCGTAGTTTCAGCCTTAGTTGCGGCGTTTTCTACTCCGTAACCAGTATACTATTGTAGTCTTTGCTACTCCGTATCTCCTAATCACTAAGAATGAATGACAACACGATTTGACAGTTACTGTCAAAACCTGTTGTCATTAATTCTTAGTCCGGGTTTGGGACTAATAGTAAGTCCGTAGGTGACAAGGAGTAAAAAAATCTCGCAACTAAGACCGAAACTACGGACTTCGGGCTTAAATAGTAACCACCCTGGTTTGATTAGAAGTTAATCATGGCCCAACCATGATTATTAAGACTAGGCAGATTAATTTGACAGGCTTAGTAAGGCTACAAATGATCGCGTCAATCACGGACGTATTTGCACCATGATAGCTTGCTATTAAGCCGACGCCTGCAACTTTAACACTCAACCTCTCAGAGGCAACGCACAATTATCTACAAAAGGCCACAAACGCGCTCTCCGAGTAACTAATCGACAGTCGTACGTCGCATCCGGCTCTCTTTACGGTCTATTTGCAATGAACGAGTTTTATACCACCCTGTATCCTTATTTCCAGTAGGTACCTATTTTTTATTTTCCATATTATCATCACCTTGTATTGCGCCGGGTGGTCGTGACGTCATTATGAGTGTCACGTCTTTTGTTTATGGATTCTGTGCCGTTTTTATGTAGCTGTTATTGAATCGATAATGTTTTTGGATATTGAATGGTTTTACTGTTCTCGAATGCTGTATGGAAAAGTTTGCGTTATCTTTTTGTTTTCTGGTTTTTGCCACCAAAGTTGAAAATTAACCCACGGAAACTTAGTACCGGGATTAAAGTGCCCTATGTCTTAGCCATGGTAAAATTAGATCAGCTGTTAAGGTGTATTTGATAAACAAACATTAAAACACTCAGACTTTCATATTTATAGTATAAGTAGTAAAGAACAAAAATAAGGAATAACTAATTCATTTCGAAGTTTTCTTACATTCAGAAACCTTAAAATTAAACACACTTAAATACCTCACCTCAAAAATCATTCTTTCTTCTCAGTAAAATCCGAATTCCCCAATTCCACACACGTCTAAAAATAGTCACCGTTTTATTAAACCCTCGCTAAAATATTGCCCTTAAATAACCATTAAAAGCGAAAAGGTATTTCGCAGATCTGTCTCAATTGTTTGCGCAGTCGCGCGTTTCTTGTCGCGCGACCCGAGGTGCGAAATCGCACTTCTCCGGTATTCCACGCCACATAAGGAAAAGAATAATGAATCACTTTTTCCCTTGCGTCCGTAACAAAATTCGAATTCCCGATAAGGGAATCGTATAGATACAGTCGGTGTTTTAAAACTAAAATGGGATTTATTAAGAGTATAAAGTAGCATTTTTGGTGCTGTAATGGCAGATTATTTTGCGATCGAAGATTGCACGTTTTATTTTTCGTCGTAGATTTTATTTTGTCATTATTGTAACTTGCCAGTTTTATTTATACCTTGATAATGGGGCCGATTCCCTTGTTCACAGAGTGATAATTCCACTCCATTTTGGTAATTTCTACCCTTTTCTCTTTTATAAATTGAAGGATAAAAAAGCTGTCTGTTGTCAGTGGGTTTTGAAGTCAACTACTTATCTAAATTGAGTTCAGTTTTTGAATAAGAGAATCGCCGCCAACACCAAATAATACAGCCTGTATAGAAACTAACAAACAGAAACACAGTACAAACCCTTACGCTACCGTATGCTAATTTAAATACTAACAACCCAACTTCAGAATCAAACTAGCAAACTATTGAACCGATTCAATAACGACATCTGAACAAAGTTTGTCACAGAACAATGCAGAAGCGACACAATGCCCAATTACTGAGTGCAGCACGCAGAAACGGCAGTTCATTCATGTGAGAGCTTGTTAGACGCTCGTCTGTGTCTAGCTTAGGGGGGAGTTTTACTGGTGCGCTTTTTGTGGTAGGCGAGCGTCGGATAAACCGGAAAATCGTCCGAGCGACTGACAAACTAGGAAATCGTGTGGATGCCGCACGAGAGTAGTAAGATAACCAAGCTGGTCTCTAATTCTATTGAGGCACTGTTTTACGCAACTCCAGCACAATGAAAAGAGTAAACACTTAAAGAAAAAAAACAGAAAGAATACAGACAGAACTGACATTTATTACTTAAACTTGAAAATAAACAAATAAATATCTTAACGATAGTATCTCTTAGTAGTAACTGTATAAAATTAGATTTGACTATAAGTAAATAACCAATTATGCCACATTTACTCAATTACGGGTATTTTTACTACCTAATACTACTGGGGAATTAGTATATAAAACCCTGTATCTTTAGCGTCCTGTTCTGATTATATATTTTTAGTTTTCAGAACAGTTGAGTAATTGAAGAAACAACAGAACATCTTCATTTTCTCAGCATATTGTTAACGACAATACTAAGTGGAAGAGTTGTTTATCGAGTAAAACCCTCTTTTCTTTGACCAGATTTTAAGGCAGTTAATTTTTTTTTCGTTTTAGGTGTCACGAAGAAATTGTTTTAATTTTTAATGTTGTCAATCTTTGGTGACTAGTAATTAACAACATGTGGATGCTCAATATAATTTTCAGTACTCTTTTCCACTCGAATCAAACTCGGTTATACTCTTAATGATATGGATCTTACAATATAAAAATAGCAGGTAACAACAACACCTCTGAACTATCTAGTCGCAGACATGTCAAAAATCCGTCGCAGCGAAACACACCCTTAACTAAAGATGAGAGAGGGGTGACCACCTGTGCGGGGGGAGGCCAGACGTCAGCTATCGATTATTCGAGAGTGAATACAGAGAACTTGTTCGGGACCCGGGAGCATTTCCTTTACAAAACCCACCACACAAAATATCCACCCTACTCCTCACAAAACAAGGTCGCTTTCCCTTTGACGAAACTCATAAATCACTCGTGCTCATCCATGTGTCTATAATGACGCTTCAATCTGTCAAATTAGAACTTAAAATTGACAGGTCCAAGGTCGAATTTCGCTTGGCAAGTCACGTCGCTTCGTATTACGGAATCAATTTACGTTTATGAAAATTTTTCAGAGTACGATTCCATGTAATATTATGGTTTGCTTCGGAATTAAGGCTGGAGGAGATTTTTGTATGATAATGAATGTGTGTTCGTATTCTTTGAATGGATGTGGATGAATGTTTGGTGTGTGTGTATTGTTGAAATTATCTTGGAATTACCTATGTTTTATGTAAATTAATGACTTTCAACTTATCTGATTACAATTGCACGAGTATGTTTTTAAAGAAGGTTGGCAGCGGATGTATGCGGACTGCTCAAGACCGGATTGGTTGACGCTCTTTGGGAGGCTTACGTTTAACAGTGGACGGCAATTGGCTGACTGAGTATGTATTACGCGGAAACCTATTGATGTTAATCCCACCCATACGCACAAAACGTTTTGGTAACACATTCATAGTACGTACAGCTAAGGAGTGGAATTCCCTGCCGGAGTCTGTGTTTCCTGATAGCTACAACCTGGGAGTCTTTAAGTCAAGAGTGAATAGGTTATTTCTAGGCAAGTGTGCTCCATCTTCGACCACATCATCGCTTACCATCAGGTGAGATAGTGGTCAAACGCGTGCCTATATATAGTAAAATAAAATATGGATTCGTCTGTTAAAAGCTTTGGAGAGTATTTATCTTTGTAGCGAACATTGGCTGGCCTTTTATTTTATGACGATAATGATAATTTTGCAGAAATATACCGTTTAGGGGTAGGAAAATGAGGTCAAAGTGGCAAGGGTTAGAATCGGAATTCCAAGAACTGTGTATTGTGTAAGGTGGCATGCGATACGGGAGACCTATCCTGCATTGAATGAAATAAAACTAATTTCTGACAGAGTCCATTTATTTTTTAGTGTAGGTACAAAAAAACATGGAAACTAGAGTTAGTACTTGTAACCAGAAAAATAACAATTAATTACTAATTAATACGTACGTCACAATTATGTAGGTACTCATAAGCCTCGAGTTATGGTTTGAATAGGTACAGATATATCCGTGTTCTTGACGTTATATATAAAATTAATAAAATGCAGCTATAGCTTTAACAAATCAAATAAAATAGGAAGTAGTACTTAAAACGATATTTGTAATTTAATTTAATTGAGCTCTATGCGGTATAAAAAGCTCTTAGTGCAATTGAAATGAACAATCAAAAAAAAAAAAACTGAAATTCTGACAAATGCTATTTGAATTTCATTTGTTTTGTTTATTTTTCTGTTCTTTATGTCAAAAAAAATAATTAAAAAAATATCAAATGCAAATTTTTTCGTTGCCTATTCAGATAAAGAGTAGAAGTACGCCTATCGGATGATTTACGTCAAGGCATTAAATTTGTATGAAAATTAACAAAAAACAAGAATTTATAATAATGTGCCCATAATGAAAAATGCTTATTTTCATGTTCTGAACATCTCGTCAAAGTTTATCGTCACGGTGTATTGAAATTTTCCTTTTAATTGTAAAAACCCAATTTCTTGTGTTAATAAGATTTACGTTTACGGTGGTATGGTCACGTGCAAAGACGCCCAGACGATCATAAGGTGAAGCTTGCCCTTTAACTGCCTACGACGAAGCACACGCGTGGAAGACCACTCTCCACTTGGTTGACGACGGTCCAAAGAGACCTTAAAGAGGCTGATCTCGACACCACCATGGCACAAAACCGTCCACAATGGAAAACAAAGACAAGGAAGGCCGAACCCAAATAAATGGGATAAGGCCTAGCCAGAAGAAGAAGAATAAGAAAATTATGACCTTATACTATTTTAATGAGAACTATCCACTAAAATAAAAGGCCCATTAGAAATAAAATTGTCAAATCATAAAGTCCCCAATTCCGTCCGTCCTTAAAATAGACAAAGCCTTAATTTCCCTACAATTTGGTGAATAAAAAAGGGGTTATTAATTATAAAGACAATGGAATACATCAGTCGTTGTCTACTGTCCGTATTTCACGATGAGGTTTTTACCCCTTTTTCCCTTCAGTCCATGTAGGTACAGATGCTTTGTAAGGCGTTGTACACACGGCGGTATTGAAATAGATAAACGAATATAATATTTCAAAATAAAGTTGGACTCACGTTTCTGAATATCTTTTGAGCGACCAGTGACAGTCAGTGTGTTGTGTTGTGGGTTTGACCATGGCATAACATCATGCTAAGTAGGATCTTTGTTGTATCTGATCTTTCCTTTTTGTCACGATTTTATTTCAGTTTACGAACTACTTACCTTAATTACCGTTAAGGAATTTACAGTTTCTGTGACAGTAAATATTTTTTCTTTCTCCGCCTTTTCTTTTTAGGGTTCCGTACCAATATGGTAAAAAGGAACCCTTATGGTGTGACTAAGTCTGTCCGTCTGTCACAGCTGGATTTCTCAAGAAATGCTAAAGCTATCTAACTACTTGAAATTTGGAATAGTTTTAGATGACGTTTGTTCAACTATTTTGTGGCGCTACTAGAGCACATGAAAGAGCCCCCCCCCACTTATCACTGAAGTTTGCATGGAGAAAAATGTGAAATTATTCTATGTCGCAGAAGTTTGTATAAAAATTACAGGAAAAATAAAACGATATCTCTAAATAAGATACTTTTTCAGAAATTATCAACAAAAATTACATTAGTTCCACTATCGGTCAAGAGATGACGCTGATCTAAAACTGCAATATGCACAGCAGTATTAAAATTCTATAACGAATATAGGCTTTGCCGAAAAAAATTTAAAAACATTTCAAGTTTTATATGGTGGCACGGAACCCTCGGTGCGCCATTCCGACTCACTCTTGACCGGTTTTTTGGACTCGTCTGTCCATCAAAACAACTATGAAATATTTCATACCTAGGGGAGACTAAAGTCACTCTTATAAACCACTCAAAACTGAACTGGTCATTTAAATAACATCTCCCCATCCATGCACCCCAGCCCTTACTTGAATATTTTTTATTCCGCGTAGAAAACAAGAGAGGAGTGAATTGATAACGTCACGCCATTGAAGCGGGTCGGTCAGTAAGAAAGTTACTTGTTCACTCGACCAGAACTAGTGATAAAGTACTTGTAAGCACTTTGTATTTGTTTACTATCTTTTATACACTTTTTTAACGTGAAACTGAGGGTCTAAACTAAGTAGGTATCTCCTGATAAGTTTGTGCTGGCTAAAGAAACTATATTTTAAGCTTCGTGATTTTGAGTCAAGAACGAGCAAAAAAGAACAAACTTAAAAACAGATTTTTTCACTAGATCAATAATTCTTTCCCGTTTACTTGTATGGGGTGGCACTTAAAAGTGTCTTGTTTTAAATACCTTGGGCACATTGTAAGCGAGAAAATATTTGATGACGAGGAAATAGAGAGAGACCGAAGGTCGTTGCCGGTTCGATATAATATGCTGGCCCGCAGGTTTGCAAGGTGTGCTAAAGACGTGAAAATTACGTTGTTTAAAGCATACTGCCAGACGTTTTACACCGGCAGCCTGTGGGTGAGGTAAACGCACAGGGCTTACATGCCCTCCGGGTTTGGTATAACAATGCTTTTCGGGTGTCGGGGCTTCTGCGGTTCTATAGTGCGTCGGGCATATTTGCCGAGGCAGGCATAGATAGGTTTTGAGGCTGTCATGCGCAAAAGAACGGCATCCCTAATGTGTAGGATACGTGGAAGCTCCAATAGCATCCTGAAGGTTTTTGCGGAGAATCAAGACTGCCCATTTCTGATGCACTAGCCCCGTAGACATAGCTGCGGGCCCGGTGCTGAGAAAAAATATTTAAATTAGTTTAGTAAAAAGAATTTGTAGTGAAACTAACATAGTTTGTAAGTCCTACTACTAACACCATATATGGATGATTTTCAAAATATTTATTTATTATCTATACTTCTATACTAATATATAAAGCTGAAGAGTTTGTTTACTTGAACGCGCTAATCTCAAGAACTACTGGTCCGATTTGAGAAATTCTTTCAGTTTTAGATAGTCCATTTATTGAGGAAGGCTATAGGCTATATGTCAGTACGATAGGACCTCAGACCAATAGGTGCGGAGCAGTAATGAAAATTGTGACGCAGACGAAGTTGCGCGGGTCAACTAAGTAGTTATTTAATAATATTTGCAATAGTAAAATGTATTATTGTACATAATAATCCATCAATACGAGTACATCAGGTATGTAATTAGATTGAATTCGAATGGAGACATGACGTAGTAAATTAAACTTATTAATCCCTCAGTAACATCAAAGCGCCAATAATTTAAATCATATCTGATTATTAAACTTAAAAAAATACAATTATACTCAATCAAAGTAACAAATAAAATGTTCCATTATGACGAAAAGCTTAATCAATTTCCAGATTGATGCCAGGATAATCAATTTTATTAATTGAAAAATTTCGTCTGTCGTAAAATCGTCGATACAACTTGGAAACTATAAAATAACCGGTACCGGTATCGGTATCGGTCTCGGTATCGGTTCCGGTATTGGTACGGTATCGGTATCGGTCTCGGTATCGGTTCCGGTATTGGTATCGGTATTATTGGCTGTAAGCACCATTGATGTCAATCAAGGTATCGTAATATGAAGGGACGATTGTAATTGAAATGGGGATTGGCCAAGTGATAAAGGGGTATGAATTGGTATTGATTAATCTCAATGGAAATTGAAAAAGATAAGGATTGTGTACGAAACTATTGCAAAAATTATATTGATAACATTGACAGATAATAGGTAGAAATGTCTTAAATGTAAGTTGTGTACATTTGAATTTGTTTAATGTTTCCAGCCGTTTAGGCTTCATAATCCGCCTTCTAAGGCAATCGGATAAAAGGCAGCAGTGTCTCCCATTTTTAAGTGTCCGCACCCAAAGTGGAACCAATGTAACCCTGTCCGTCCGTCCGTCCAGCCGTACGTCTGTCAGCGGAATGTATCTCAAGTACCATATCTGATAGGTAGGCAGTTGAAATTTGTATTGTATTTCTGTTGCCACTACAAAAAATAAAATAAAAAGGGCTTCCATACAAAAAACGTTTTTTTTTCGGTTTATGATACGGAACCGTTCGTGTGAGAGTCCAACTCGCACTTGGCCGGTTCTTTTTTAATTATGAAAATTTATCGAATTCCTCCTTACGCTCTGGGCGAGCGGAAAAAGTGCAAGACTTCCGTGTTCTTCCTAATGCCTTTGCTTTCAGGGCCACGGTGACTCTTTCGAACAAATTCCACAACCCTGGTAGACTAAGAATTCCGAAAAATAAGGAAGATAGAGAATGTTGTTAGTCATCATCTGCCTAGCCTTTTCCCAACTATATTTGGGGCGGCTTCCAGTCAAGCTGGATTTAGCTAAATACCAGTATTTTACATGGAGCGGCTGCCTACCAGACCTCCACAACCCATTAACTGGGTAACACGGTACTTCATGGCAAGACTGGAGTCAGATTTATTGGCTTCTGACTCTCCGTAACGACTGCCAAAGATCTACAAATGACAGCCGGGACCAACGGCTTAACGTGCTTTCCGAGGCACGGAGGAAACTCGGTATATTAAGATGGTCACCTATCCACAGACCAACCTTGGCAAGCGTTGCTTAACCTTGAAGATAGACCCGTGCGACTGTTATTTTCTAGCCACGAGCTCCTCGAGTTGTTAGTAAAATGATAAAAATAAAGGTATAAAATAAAAGCCATTGCAAAGTTTTTATTTTAGTTAATATCGATTTTTAACAAAAATAATGAATTAAAGTAACGTGAAACGGAACGTTTTTAAAAACAACAATTAGCGTTTATTGACGTCACTGCTGTCATGACAACGAAAAAGAAACCTTATGTCTTTGAGTTAGGACAGTTCATGACAAGTGTCAGAAAAGAGTGACTACACTTCTTTTTCGGGCGAAATGTCAAACTGTCAGCTTTAAACCGCGATTTTGAATAGAAAAAAGGGCTTTTTTTATTATTTATGTACAGTCTGTGTAACATAGAATTCTTAAAAATGGAAGCACGATGAAAATATTGCATGCTCCTTATTGTTACTATCAAACCATTTGTCAAGTGAGATTCTATTGCGTTTTACCGTTCATCAATGATTTTCATACGTTTTAAGCCATCTTTATTTCCTAAAATACTCAGTGAGTCAAACTTCTTTGCAAACAGCCATTGCCGTAATTAACATTTATACGAAATGTTTCTCCTTCATTAGCGAATAAAAAATATGATTTTGTTACTAATAATTTAATTACTTCCCTCCTCAAGTTTTATAATTAAGCTTAATGTAAAAGGGGCTGAACAGTACCTACATAGACATACCTACTCACGGACATTTTAAGAGCATCCACTGAGTAAGATCTCCACACAGGAAAATTCTTATGAAATTAATTTCAGTAATTCAGTAAATGGAAGACCAAGTTTGGCTGGTTACATTAGCCTACTGTTAGATAATGTTATTATTTCGTTACATATTTTCTTATTTAATTTGTTAATGTAGTAGGAAAATCTAGTTGTGACCCGAGTAAATACAATTTTGGTATTATTCTTTACCTAGATAACGTGAAAATGGCATGAATGTTAGTTTGTTCATAGAATTACATAAAAAATCCTTACTAATATTTTAAATGCGAAAGTAACTCTGTCTGTCTGTCGCCCTATCACAGCAAAACTACTGAACCGATTTAAATAAATTTTGGTACAGCGATAGTCTAGAGCCTATGAAAGGATATAGGCTAATTTATAATTTATGTCTTACTAGCTTCTGCCAGCTGCTTCGCCCGTGTGGTCCCTAGGGAACATATTTCCGGTATAAAAAGTAGCATATGTCCTTTCTTAGGTTCTAATTTCATTTAAATCGGTTCAGTAGTTTTCGCATGAAAGCGCGACAGACAGATAGACAGACAGACAGACATACAGAGTTACTTTCGCATTTATAATATTAGTAAGGAAGTAAGGATAGTAAGGATTAGAGGAATTTCGACCACTTGGGCGATTTTTTTTAAGTAAATAGTATACTATTATGTTTCTATGTCTTCTTCTTCTTCTTCCACCTGGCGTTAATCCCGGCTATTGCCAGGGTCCGCCTTCCTACTTAGCTTCCTCCACTTTGCCCGATCTTGAACGTCCTTCTCAGTCAGACTATTAATTATGTTTCTATATGTGTGTATGTAAAACGCTTGTTAGTGTGTGTAATATTTTCTTTTATTAATTTCATGTATTTTTAAGCAATGTTTAAAAAAAATAGCCTTCTGCACTCCTTCTCCATATAATCTTTAACTGTGCCATACATACTTTTCCGTCTGCGTATTTTTTGTAAAAAGGGGTACAATTTTTGCATTACGAATTATATTATTCTTGTTAAAATTATTAGTGCGCTTAAAAACATCGCCATCTAGCTAAGAATTCTAAAACTTAATGGCAGCGAACTCTTGCAAGCTCTTACCGAGTTCAAACATCTAACAAAAGATGGCGCAAACTGCTAAACTCTTTTCGCGCCAAAAGCCTGTACAGAATTTTTTATTGTACCTACCCAATGAATTCCTTTTAGACGCAAATAATTTTATTTAATTAAAAATTAGTGGCAATGAGTAAATTATTTCAAAAGTCACGGGGAAATAATGCGTTCACATAGTTGCTAAGAAAGTATAATGCCTAAATAAAACGTGCAATACGTACAAAGTAAATTCACTAGAAGTTTCTTTAAGTTTTATAACCCACCTAAGAATACAAATCAATCGCAATCAGGACTACCGTTTTTGTTCTCACCAGTTGGCGCCACTGTCGAGTAAGGTTCTTAATCATAGCATTATAGTTGTTACTACGCACTTGTAAATAAAGTTTGAACGCTAATAAAAAGAAAAACAAAACAAATAAGTAAATAAACTCCCGTAAATAGCCAACCAACAGTGAAATTTGACATTTAATACCTCACGCTACACTAGCGCCTCTACCGGCGAATTGAAACATGATAGGCCTCATTGAAACTGTTGCTAGGTATAAAGAAAAATAAGACGTCATGAAAATTCTTCTTAGTCTATTAAACATCGGACCGTACTCGTACCTACCTAAAAATAATATGGCGTAGTTTATGTTAATTAAGGTCCCTTAGATGGCTGACTGACCTGCAGCCATTTTGTATTTTTCGGTCATTTTGTAAAAATTGGTTCAGTAGATCCAGAGATTGCCTCCTACCTCACAACCTCACTAACTTTACCTCTTTATAATATCGACATCTACAAGGAATAACATAACTCACTTTTAGGCAGTTTCAAGTTACAATCATGTTCGTACTGTCCATAAAAATAGTTTTTTTTTTCACTCACCCTTGAGTATAAATTCCTTTGCGTAAAGATTATTACAGAGTAAAAATATTGTAAATGAGAGACACCTGTTAATTAATAAAAGGGTATATTTAATTAAACGTCATCGTCATATTTTTTTAAGCTCACCATTATTGGTTTAACATTGTAATACAAGTTACAATTTTGTTATTGGTAATGATTTTTTCTTATTAAAGTCAAAGTCAAAAGTCAAAACGTTAATTCCAATTAGGCCATTAAACGGCACTTTTGAACGTCATTCACATTTCAAATATATAAAAGTTCTGAAGTGACTCTACTGTACATTCGGAAAGGTAGATTCTTATGGAGAAGAATGGACAAGAAACTCCATAGTTACTCTTTTCAAATAAATCTTTTACAATATTTGGTAAGTATACAATTTTTTTTTTTATATGAGGACCTAACATTAAATAAGCTTTAATACACTTTATGCGATTGTATGCCTGAGTTACAATTTACATAGTAATGTTATACAGTATACCTTGTGGAATATCATTGTAACTCATAGAAAGTCTTTCAATATACATAGATATAATAATATAGTCTTATGAAAGTGGTGAAGGTTAAGCATCGCTTGCCAAGGTTGGTCTGTGGATGGGTGACCATCTTAACATAGCGAGTTTCCTCCGTACCTCGGAAAGCACGTTAAGCCGCTGGTCCCGGCTGTCATTTGTAGATCTTTGGCAGTCGTTACAGGTTGTCAGAAGCCAGTATATCTGACTCCAGTCTTGATCAGCCAAGATGTACCGTGTTACCCAGTTAATGGGTTGTGGAGGTCTGGTAGGTAGCCGGTCCACGTAAAACACTGGTATTCAGCTGAATCCGGTTTGACTAGAAGCCGACCCCAATGTAGTTGGGAACAGGCTAGGCTGATGATGATGATGATGAGTTTTATGAAAGTGAAGCTATTCCTTCGTTTACTCAAATTTTCAAAGTTACCTGGCATTTAGACTTAACCGGAAACTGATAGTTTTTTTTGAATCTTTGACGCGCTCTCCTCTGAAGTTACAAAATATTATATGTGTTACTTACAATTTTATTCTTTGCAGGTGTCGATATTACTAGCTTTGCCCGCGACTTCGTACGCGCATATCCCGTTTTTTCTCGTTCCCGTAAGAATTTTGGGAAATCCTCTCTTGGTGCTCCCCTACACTCCCCAAGGCACCTACATGCCAAATTTCAGCTTTCTACGACCAGCAGTTTTGGATGTCCGTTGTCTGTCAGTCACTAAGTAACGTAAGAATTTTACATAAATTAGGATTCCGTTTATTTATTTTTTTACGTATAAATTATATTTTTAAATATTTCAATAAAAGTAAATAAAAAAAACATTTAAAAATATAAAAATTGTAGCCCATCGGTATCGGGAACAGGGTCCAAGCTACCTACCAAATTAGAATTATTATTAGTATAGAAGTATAGATTGACTTGATTTAACCATGACCCTATAACGGAAGGTATAATAAGGATTCGACACCATTGTTTCTCCTTTAGGCTTTATTACCAATTTGGTGATTTTAATTAATCATCACTGACGGCTTCCTTTGTAGCATAGCAACAATATTTCAACGTAAACCATCCATGTCCAAGTCACATACGATTACCAATTTTCTTCACTTGACTCTTCAAAACTTTTCTCTTTAATGAGGCATTTTTTCTTTGGTTCCTATACTGATTAAATTTAGGGTTGCCATCACTTAAAATCATAAATTCTCTAAATAGGTATATTTTTTCGGCCTGTAGGTCCTGCGACTCGAATTTTTATCCTATTTTTAAAATAATATTTTTTCAAATCTTGTTTAGGTATTTCAATGATTTTTAATGTTTGATAGTATGTTTTCTCCCGGATGCTAAAAAAAATCAAAGAAAGCTGTCTTAAATCCATGACGCTTTCCAATGGCCTCTGAACTGCAGAAAATTGGTGAAAATTATAACAAATAGCAACCCTGAAGCTAACCTATTAATACCACGTCAAAATTGTTTAAATATGTTCAATCTCATACAGTATGATTATATCAAAGAAGCCCTTAAATATAAAGTTCTTAATCTTACTGAGCAACAATAAACAACGTTTTTACTTTTACCTTTTAATCCAGCGTTAACTCCATCCAAAAATATACCCTAAGCATTTAAGGTTAAAGTTACCTTTTGCATGGAAAGTGTAATGAACTATACGGTGCAAGTTGGTAGTCAAAGCCATTCTAAAGTAAACTTCAACTTGAAGGGTTTAAGGTGTCTTTTTGTTCGTAAAGCAAAATAAACACAAGCAGTGGTTTGTTGACTGTGCAGAGAATCATTGCGCTATTGCTCGTAGTGATGTGATGACGTGAGCTTCAATTGTTTTTTTTTTTTATAATTTCGAGTGTGTGTTTTTAAATGTTGGAGTTCGAATTTCAAAAAGTTTGAGGTTCTGGATTTTGTTTTAGTTTTTGTGTGAGTATTTTCTACTCGTTTTATTTTTGTTTTATTTTATCGGATGCATAAAATGTGTTTGTAAGTAAATTCGGAAAATTCTATAAAAAATCGGAATTTTTTCCCAAAAATTTAAGTGACATCCAATCCCCTTTCGTCTGCGGCTCTCAACCTATTTAAAATGTTCACGCGTCTGTGAGATCTTGTTACTTATGCCCTTGATAAGTTTAGATTAATATTAATTGTGTATTTGTTTTGCTTAGTTATGACTTAACGGGGCTGACATGTTCATAGAATAAAAGACCCCAAAAAAAAAATTAAATCCACTTTTCCTTCCCAAGGTGATTTCCCATTTAGCGAAACTAGTTTTGGCATTTATATTATTTTTTAAAACTTAGTTTATAAAATTAAGTGCACTAGTTAGTTTACGTAAGTAGTTTAATACATTGATCATGATCAGTTTAATCAATATTAGTAATTCACGATTTATCTAGTATTATTGAAGTTTTTTTTTATAATTAGTTAGTACCTTTAGTAAGTAAACTCATTAAAAGGAGCTCGTGGCTAAGTAATAACAGCCGCACGGGTCGATCTTCAAGGTTAAGCAACGCTTGCCAAGGTTGGTCTGTGGATGGATGACCATCTTAACATACAGAGTTTCTTCCATGCCTCGGAAAGCACGTTAAGCCGTTGTCATTTGTAGATCTTTAGCAGTCGTTACGGATAGTCAGAAGCCAGTAAATGACTCCAGTCTTGCCAGGAAGTACCGTGTTACCCAGTTAGTGGGTTGTGGAGGTCTGGTAGGCAGCTGCTCCTCGTAAATACTGGTTTTCAGCTAAATCCGGCTTGACTGGAAGCCGACCCCAATATAGTTGGGAAAAAGGCTAGGCAGATGATTGAAGTATTTACTATAAACTTATTTTACGGGTACGAAATGTTTTTTTTTTATCTTGTGGAATCAGTGATCCATATCTTTTAAGTAACAATTATAGCAAACCACGACCTTCTGTAAACGCGTGAAATAAGTTACTATTACTTTAAAATCAAATAACATTAAGTAATATAAACTCACGCCTTGTCCCTGTTAGGGCCCAGAAACAAACAGCAAAAAAAAAAGACTCTTGTTGGATCCAAAATATATCGATATTTTTCTTACCCGCCAAGACAAACAATAAATTCCACCTAAGAAAAAAAAACCTAGACGTTTAAATTTCTTAGACGTAAACAGGTTGGTTCACACCGTTTTATAAAATTGGCATTGTAATATCTGTAGCAACATTTAATCAAAAATTAACTGTCAAATTATGGCGTGTAGTAAAATGAAACTTCTTTTTTTTACTTGATAAAACAGTTAGATCGTACTTAATGTTTGATCAAATCATAGATTTTCCTCACAATGAAGATCAAGAAAAATAAATTTTCTTGAAAAAAAAAACAAACAAAACAATATCGTCTTCCTATGTAAACCGTGTCGTTTAAGTGTGGCAGAACAATTACAATCTCAATTGCAGTCATTACTTGATAAAGATCAAGTGTGCAGTCGTATAGAACGACCGTCAACTCCACCAGTCGTATGGATAGGGATTTTTGATAGATATAATAATATTTCCGCACTAAAAACTTTTGCTTTTTCTGGGCAAAAAGACCACTGTCGCTTTCCAAAATCGTTGGAGACGAGATTGATGTTTCAGATACATGCATTGATGGTGAAAAAAGTTTGTGTTGTGTGGTTTACACTGCCGTAGGTTTGTACCTTTGGATTCTTGTCTAAAAGTAGTCGTAGATCGTATGCATCTAGCATTAAATGCAACGCATGCAGTCGTATAGAACGACCGTCAACTCTACCAGTCGTATGGATAGGGGTTTTTGATAGATATAATAATATTTCCGCACTAAAAACTTTTGCTTGTTCTGGGCAAAAAGACCACTGTCGCTTTCCAAAATCGTTGGAGATGAGATTGACGTTTCAGATACATGCATTGAAAAAAGTTAATGTTTTGTGTAACGGTGCAGGTGGTTTACACTGCAGTAGGTTTGTACCTTTAGGTTCTTGCCTATAAATAGTCATAGATGGAATGCATTTAGCATTAAATGCAACGCATGCAGTCGTATAGAACGACCGTCAACTCTACCAGTCGTATGTATAGGGATTTTTGATAGATATAATAATATTTCCGCAGTAAAAACTTGCTTTTTCTCGGCAACTAAAAAGACAACTATCGTTTCCAAAATCATTGGGAGTCGAGATTGACGTTTCAGATACATGCATTGATGATGAAAAAGTTTGTGTTGTTTGCAACGCAACTGTGGAGTAATTAAAACTGCAGTAAAGTACTGTTACTTTACAAAAGTTATACTCGGCAGTACCTTTTTTTTCTTTCCTAGAAGTATCTATATATTTATGATAACAACAATTTTAATTCAAATTACATTTAATAATTAAACATGTCAAATTATCCATATGCTCTATTTTACTCTTGACGTGTATGTACAACGCACTTTCCCAGTATTCAATCAAACGCGCATATTTTCCGACACTTTATTTATTCATTGAGGATACGTTTAATTGAAAGAAAAGAAAAAAGAAAGAAAGACGTTTATTTCCCAAAAGCGACGCACAAAACACAAAATAATAAGGGAATAAATAAAAACTTAACTACTTTACTTAGCTACTTTGGCTATATCAGATAAGCCTAATACGCAATGGATGGAAAAAATAATATGGTCGTCAGTCATGAAAATGTCATCGTATTAAAAAATATTGTACTCTTCCATCCTGTATAATTATTAAGGTTCATCATCATGATCATCATATCAGCCGGAAGACGTCCACTGCTTTACATAGGCCTCCCCATAGCTTTGCCATAATCGCCACGCTTGGCAGGCGGGGTGGCGATCGCAGTGTATGGTGTTGCGTTTTACAGAGAACGCTACTGCCCATTCTCTGGTGAGTCCCTTGGTCGCCTCTTAAGACACCCACGGGAAGTGATGGGATGGTATTATTTATTAATTAACATAAGGCTTATTACGGTTAAGTTAAAAAATTGTCCCAATTTATTTCTGTACAAATAGAATGCTGCTTTAAAAGTTAGGTAGCAATATTTTAAATAACAAATTATCTTAAAGAAAGGCCATTGAAACTCGGCTATCTTCGTAATCGGACGCCTGAATGTGCCAATTAAAATGACATAGCTGTGACGGTCTTGTTAGCAACGCATGGGCATTCTTTAGTAACAAACCATATTGGCAGGTACCAAGCCATTCAGCCAATAATTGACAGCTACAAGTGCGCTCCTTACAGTTTATTCTGGAGTGAGAAAACCAAGGTATCTACTAAAAATTTGAATATATTAGCCAATTAACTGGTAACCAAGGCTTAGGGAAAAGCTTCTTCTTCGTTTCGAGTCGATGTTTAACTCTATACGTTGTTTAAGTCCAGTTGCGAAAGGAAAGGCTGAGGCTAGCAGAAAGACGTCCAAGTTACTTCTAACTGCTCGGAGCAAATATAGTTTATAAAAGTCATGAACGCGAAAATAAGACACAGTTAAGTCTTCCTGAACGTTCGAGAAATGCAGGTGTAATTTGAGTTTAAAGTGATTTTTTCTTAAATTCTTCATCACTATTATAAAACAAAGTCCTCCGCCGCGTTTGTCTGTCTGTCTGTTCGCGATAAACTCAAAAAACAACGGCACCGATTTTCATGTTGTTTTCACCAATGGATAGAGTGGTTCTAGAGGAAGCTTTTAGTATATAACTTGTCTTAAAAAAAAATTAGGGATCCTTAAGAAAATTGCAGCGTGGATAAAGTCGCGGGCGAAGTGCTATTAATAATTAATAATATATATATAAAATTCTTCCGTTACTGAGTGACTGACAAACAAACAACGCACAACCAAAACTACTTGTCGTTGAATGCTGAAATTTGGCAAATAGGTTCCTTGAGACTCCTCTGTAGGGGCACTATGAGAGGATTTCCTACGGGGTCGGGAAATCTATACTACTAATATATAAAGCTACAGAGTTTGTTTGTTTGTTTACTTGAACGCGCTAATCTCAGGAACTCCTGGTCCGATTTGAAAAATTATTTCAGTGTTAGAAAGCCCATTTATCGAGGAAGGCTATAAGCTATATATCATCACGCTAAGACCAATATGAGCAGAGCAGTAATTAAAATTGTGACGCAGACGAAGTTGCGCGGATCCTCTAGTGATGGGATATTTGCGTACGAAGCCGCGTGTAAAAGCTATTTTAATATAATTTTAAACAAATTCAACAAGAATCCAGCCCATCTGTAACACTTTTACGTTAAAAATTATCAATTCAATCAATCTATGCCCGTTTACGCCTCAGAAACGCGCGTATCAAATCCAATCTTCTGATTAAAATGAGAAGCATATAATATCTGATGTGAAACTACGTTCGACCAAGCTTCAGTGATATGCAGATTTTGTATAAGAATTAATTATTGGAAAACTGGTCATAATACTGTGTGAAATTGCTTTTTCTTATGAAGAGCGACGTAATGGCTTTGGATAGGTAATAGTTAGCTCTCGGTCTATGTAACAGTTTGATGCTAAAGAAATATAGTAAAAAGAGATTTATGTTAGATGGCTCAATTTTATTATGACATATTGTGATATATTGTATATTTTAGTATGTAGTGGAATTGGCAGTAAAATTACAGTTGCAAGGAATGAAACTGGCGGAATTATTTATTTTAATACATAACACCATGCATTAAATTAAATATTTCCGCCAATTTCATTCTTTGCAACTTTAATTTTACTGCCAATTCCACTACTTATGAAGATGACGCGACATAATATGGATCTGTTTTTCTAATACTGAGGATAATTCAGAGAAGCTCGTGGTAATAATAGCAGCTGCATGGGTCGATTTCCAAGGTTAAACAACGCTTGCCAAGGTTGGTCTGTGGATGGGTGACCATCTTAACATACCGAGTTTCCTCCGTGCCTCGGAAAGCACGTTAAGCCGTTGGTCCCGGCAGTCATTTGTAGATCTTTGGCAGTCGTTACGGATAGTCAGAAGCCAGTTAATCTGACTCCAGTCTTGCCATGAAGTACCGTGTTACCCAGTTAATGGGTTGTGGAGTTTTGGTAGGCAGCCGCTCCGCGTAAAATACTGGTATTCAGCTAAATCCGGTTTGACTGGAAGCCGACCCCAATATAGTTGGGAAAAGACTAGGCAGATGATGATGTTTTTCTAATACTGCCCTGTACCTTAACAGTTTTCAGAAATAAAACCTGTACAGTTGTTCATGGTTCTTACCATAAGGTTGCCTGTCCATAGAATGGTTAGTGATCCTTAAATAAATAAATAAATTTGCAAAAAATAGGTAAATTTACTTTTCCCTAGTACCTCTTTGTAGCTACCCGAATAAATCACTACATAGTATAAAACAAAGTCGTTTCCGCTGTCTGTCTGTCCCTATGTTTGCTTATATTTTTAAAACTCCGCAACGGATTTTGATACGAGTTTTTAATAGTGGTTCTTGAGGAAGGTTTCAGTATAATTTTCACCCGTGCAAAGCCGGAGCGGGTCGCAAAATAAATTATGAATCGTTTTTCAGTACTATAAAAATTAAGGAATCACGATAGACTTTGATTCGAGTCAGTTGTCTTTATTCCCGTTTTAATCATCATCTGCCTAGCCTTTTCCCAACCATATTGGGGTCGGCTTCCAGTCAAACCGGATTCAGCTGAATACCTGTGTTTTACGGGGAGCGGCTGCCTACCGTCTGGTAGGCAGCCGCTCCCCGCTCTGCAACCCATTAACTGGGTAACACGGTATTTCTTGGCAAGACTGGAGTCAGATTTACTGGCTTCTGACAATCCGTAACGACTGCCAAAGATCTACAAATGACAGCCGGGACCAACAGCTTAACGTGCTTTCCGAGGCACGGAGGAAACTCGGTATGTTAAGATGGTCACCCATCTACAGACCAACCTTGGCAAGTGTTGCTTAACCTTTAAGATCGACTCGTGTTGCTGTTATTATCTAGTCACGAGCTCCTCCCGTTTTAAGAATTTCAATAAATGTAAGTAGACCAAAGACCAGCATTGCAAATTTGCTTGAGGCCTACCATCATTTCTACCACATAGTACTTCGAGCCGGATAGATTCTCAATGCTTGAAGATGACGTAACGAATAATCCGTTCTTCAGTTTCCCTTTAGTGTACCTGTACTGTTTGATGTTTTTGCACGTTAATATACAGTCTGAATCGTATCGTATCGAGTTGACACCGACCACGGTCAGTCACGACACGGTAGCAGTACTGTGCTCGATTTGATCACGATTTTGCATAAATAAATGGGCTGATGGTATTCAAACCCTATTTTAGAGTGAAAATCGGCTTTTAAATCTATCGCGCTTGTCACTGGATTCCTATAGTTTGTTTACTGTTTTGAACAAGTTGTTTTCTACTGTTTGTTTAGACGCCAGCATTTTTGTTGTACCTACTTATGAATTATATATCTGTAGTTTCTCAAGAAGTTGCCGAATATGATCCCTAGATGTCTGTATGGTTTTTCTTCGAGTACGAAAGGGTGTCTGATTTCTCAAAATTTTAAAAGTTGATCCAAATCGGAAAATTACTTCTTTAATCGTCGAACTAGCTTCTTCTAGGTGCTTTAGTAAATCGGCTTCATTTCTGGGATAAAATTATTATGTCCGTCACATAGTGTATCCGTATGTGAAGTTTCATTCAAATCCATTCAGACGTTAAAGCGTGAAGAGGTAAGAAAGAGACAGACACAGTCATTTTCATATTTAATTATCTTGTAAGTATGTATTTACCCGAGTTTTCACGCAGCAAACACCTTCTATTTTCGGTAATAGAGATCCTCCCAGTGTTTTTCAAAGGCAAAACTGAACTTGCAAAAACTCTTAAATAACTCCACTAAGATAAAACTGCGTCGCATTGCCACTAGGGTATGGTCCCTAGAAAGTGGCCAGCATGGGCCAGCATGTAGGCCACTGCACTTGACTCAGAATAAATAATTTATGATTATAGCGCAATACAAATCGATTGCCTGGAGCTTGAGGCGTTTGAGAGTTAATCTTTAAGGTCTTTGTGATAAATGTGACTGTGCAGAGAGAGCATGGGAATGTGCACACATGTGACCAGCTGGCATTACAAATCTTTGGTATAGCAGAAAATTGTAGCTTGCGTAAACACTGTTAGTTAGAGCATTCGTCAAAAAATTACAGCCGATTTTTGAGATGAGAAATTTGAAATTGGAAGTCTCGCATCCATCGGCTACACGCAACCCTCACCATGTCATCGTTCCTCTTTGTCATAGGCCTTCCAAAGCTGCGTCTTCCGGTACGCGCTCGGCCTTTTCAACCCCATCGACTAACTGTTTTGCAACCTGTATAGAAACCCGGTGTAAGTTTAACCTACACAAAACAAAGTTTGACATTGGTATCTGAAATTACATTGAGAAATGAAATTGACTAGTGTACTTTGATTGTACTTAATACTAGATTTCTGTCTGGTTAAGCATTGGTCACAGAATAATTTTACAATAAATTAAATGACGTTTATTCAAACTTGACTGAATATGAGCACTTATTGAATGTAAAAATTTACATGAAGACAGCCCTTCAAAACACCTAGAAGTTGCGTTACTAACTCGCCAGAAAAAATAAGAAAATTATTGGAAAAATATTCTCGTTTACATAATCAGTTTCGAATATACGAAGTATCAAAATAAGAGCAATGTCAGCACTACAGAATACAAAGTCATATAATTATCATACATATGCAATGCGGAATACGCGTGTGAGGATAATGAACTGTCTCTTTTAGTTCTTTCAGCATCAAATTAACATCAAACAGTTATTAATTTACGTAATTTATTTGATCAATCCAATCTAACTGATCTTGGAATGTTAAATAAATGTTTTATCAGTTTTGTACTGGTCACGCAACTGCCAAATCCAGTTATTATGTTCATTTTTGTTTTTTATTTTTGTGTGTGTTTAAATATTATTGTGAGCTAGTTATTTTGAAAGTGTGTGTGTATTATGTGTGTAATATGGACATTAATCTGAAATTAAATGTTTATTATTATTCCATTTATTATTCATATATACATATAATTTACATTTTGAAATATTTCTATTAAAAAAAAACATTTAAAAATATTAAAATATTATTTCCTTTACTTATTTATATATTTTTAAACAATATATATATATATATATATACATATAAAAACATATTACTAAAATATTATTATTATTTCTTTTATTTCCTTTATTTATTTTCTTTACTTATTTATATATTTTTAAACATTTTTATACAATATATACATTAGAAAAAAAAAAAACATTTAAAAATATAAAAATAGTAGCCCACCGATATCGGGAACAGGGTCCAAGCTACCGGTGGTCAGGGCTCCAGAGATAGGAACCTCCTGACAATGCGAGCCGTGTCCAGAAGTACCGCTTTCTGAATCAAGCCCTTGATCCAGCTGCCCAACGAGAGCCTCCTAAGATGTTGGTCGAGGCTCGTGGCTATTAAGCCATTGGCCGATACGACTATCGGTACAATGATTGCGGAGTCCACTTCCCACATGTCGACAACCTCGCGAGCCAAGTCAATATACTTGATTTGTTTGTCTTTCTCGGCTTTCACGAGGTTCTCGTCATGCGGGACGGTTATGTCTACAATCATTGCACGCCTCACAATTCGGTCCACCACCACTATATCAGGCTTATTGGCAACAATAGTCCTGTCAGTGATGATGGACCGATCCCAGTACAATGTGATATTGCCATTATCGAGAACTGGGTCGGGCGCATACCTATAGTATGGCACCTCCGACTCCACAAGAGAGTATTTCAGAGCAAGTTGCTGATGGATAATCCTGGCTACAAGGTTGTGCCTATGCAAGTATTCTCCGTTAGCTAGACGAGAACAACCAGAGACAATGTGGCGAATTGATTCTCCCGGACGGTGACATGCCCGACATATGTCGACCGTGCCGTCTTTCACAATAAATCTCCGGTAGTTATTCGTCATGATAACTTCGTCCATAATTGCACAAACAAAACCTTCGGTTTCTCCAAAAAGATCACCGAAACGCAGCCAGGCTACGGACGCTAGTTGGTCTACGTCGGGCCCATGTAGGGCCCGGAAAAAGCGTCCGTGAAGCTCCTTACTCTGCCATACCGACCTGCGATCGTTAGTGTCAAGCACCGCAGGTTTGCGCCAGTTCTCATTTGCCAAGGAGAGCGGGGTGAGTCCCTTGTCCACCGCCACTACATCTCGATGCATACCCACGTCGACAGCTAGGAAATATTCCCTAAGACTGCATATCTCGCGATTGTGGAGAGTCTTAGCATTTAAAAAGCCTCGACCTCCACACTTTCGCGGGATATACAGTCTCATTACCGACGACCGTGGGTGATGCATTCGATACGCAGTGAGCAGTGTACGGACTCGCCTATCCAGGGCGTCAAGTTCCGTTTGAGTCCATTTAAGTACGCCGAAAGAGTACATCAATACCGGCATGACCCAACCGTTGAAGGCGCGCACCTTGTTTCCGCCCGATAGAAAGCTATTGAATACCTTCTTCAGGCGGCCAAAGAAGCGCTCCTTCAACGATTGCTTCATGTCAGTAACATTGATACCTAACGCTTCCGACATACCCAAATACTTGTAAGTTTCAGTTGGAGAGAGGGATCTCAGGTTTATGGAATCCGAGAGTTGAGTTCCCACGGATTCCATAATCTCTCCACGCTTTACATGCATGACCGCACATTTATCCACACCAAACTCCATCCTGATGGCGTTACTGAATGTTTCAGTTACCTTCAGTAGCTCCATCAGTTGCAGATTAGTGGGGGCAAAGAGTTTCAGATCATCCATGTAAAGGAGGTGAGATATAACCTGACCACCTCTCTTCAACCGATAGCCTAGCCCTGAATTCTCCAGCAGTGTGCTAAGAGGATTCAAGGCTAGACAAAACCAAAGTGGACTCAAACTATCGCCCTGAAATATACCCCGCTCGATCCTTACCGGTTCGCTATTCCTCAGGATATTTCGACATCCTGGATAGCGAAGGACTGTCCTCCATTGCCCCATACACGACATCAGGAAGGTGCGTAGCGTTGCATCAACTTTATACAATTCTAGCACCCTCATGAGCCATGTATGAGGCACCGAGTCATAGGCCTTCTTATAGTCTATCCAGCATGTCGACAGATCCTTTCGGGAACGCCGAACCTGTTGGCTAATGGCCATATCAATAAGGAGTAGCTCCTTAGTACCGCGGGACCCATTACTACATCCATTTTGAGAGGCAGACATGATGTTGTTGTTGTTAATATGACTATTAATCTTTGCCCTCAAAATGGATGTAAGAACTTTATAGACCGTCGGTAAACACGTGATCGGTCTATAATTTTTAGGTTCCGCAGTACTACCTGATTTATGGAGCAGGTGGGTTATTCCTGTAGTTAAGAACTGGGGTAGCGACCCAGACTCTAAGGCAGACTGGAATTGAGATGCCAAGCAAGCGTGCGATCTCGTAAACCATTTAATCCAGAAATTGTGCAGCCCGTCCGGCCCTGGAGATTTCCAGTTAGGTAACGGACGGACTGCACAAGCTACATCTTGGGGGCTGATGGAAATTGCCCCCATTTCTTGTATCGGATCGCACACACGCTCGACCTCCCGAGTCCAGTCACCCTCAGTATGACTGACAGGAACCGACCAGATGCTGCGCCAGAATGAACACATAGCATCATCATCCGGCAAGCGCGTGTCAGTCACACCTTGGTCCGGTCGCTCCCAATCCCTATATACCCACCTTTCGTTACTTCGGAATGTGCGATTCTGGGTGTATCGCTCCACTCGCCGCCTGTACCTACGAATACGGCTTGCCCATGCATACACCTTCTGCTTCAGGAAGTCGATGCGCTCTGTGACACGAGATATATAATCTCGGGGATTGACATCAGTCCCCGAAAACGCCCGTCTCACAAAGCGCATCACTCTAGGGCGTGTGTTGCCCTCCCTGAAGCAGATCAGTTTGCCGATTAGCGCTCTGGCCTCACCAATACGACGCTCGATCCTGCACTGCCAAGCTGGTACGGCTGGTTTTGGTCGTGTAACTCTGTCATTGGTTATTTTTATTTTGACATGAGCTACACGACATGCCGCTACAGCCGCGCAGTACATGATCGAATGTGCATCGGTGAGGTTATCACAGTTATCAAAATGGCTTGACAACTGCGAATCCAGAGCAGCCACCAGCGCCCTGTTCTTGTTATGCATGGGCAAACGAGGTAAGCGTGGTCTAAGTTCAGGCGGCATGTAGCGGTATTCCCGAATAGCACACTCCAAAGCACTCCTCAATTCGTCATTGCACTGGGTACTTACGTTTGTAACCCTGTCATTACTCTCCTCGTCAGCGTGGCTGGGCAATTGGGTTGACTGTGCTGGTGCCACAGTCTGCGACGGAGGAGCAATGACATGGCTACACATTTCAGTGCGGAGGCGATCAAGCACACTATCATCCAACATACGGTTACGCTGGATGACGCGCACCTGATCCGACAGTCGTTGGGCCGATACGCTGACAGCTGGTTCAAGTACCTGAAACAGAGAGAGCATCCGACCACGGTACGCAGTAAGGTTAGTTCCCCCCTCTGTAGCCCCAAAGTATGAGCGTATTACATTCTCATTTATGGTTTGAGTCCATTTTATACGCTGCACACTTCCACCGATAGCGGGGACCCTGTCAGAGACCGGTGGGCCTCGAGGTCCTAAGCTGGCCGGTGGTCGGCCTCGTCCGCGCCGACGCGCAGGTGGTGGTGTCGTCGGCGGCGAGAAGTATTCGTCGCTCGAGCTCGACGCAACTGCAGCTACCGGAATCTCTGGACTCGCGGCTGGCGCAGGTCCCGGCGGCTGCGAGGCGGAGCTCAGCGACGAACCCGAAGATGGTGTTGGTGCGGCTTGTAGTCGTGCTCGGCGTCTTGTTAACATTTTATTTCCATACTGTCCAGTTTTTGTTCATTACTTAGATTTTTTGTTTTTGTGTGGTTCTATTTTTTTTTTCTTGATTTTTTCGGTATGAAATGCATTGTTTCTTTGGTTTTTTAAATTAAAATCGATAAAAATACGGGATGGAAAATTTCTTATGTCACTTGCCTTGACAGCCGAGCCACTTCTTTTATTATTATTATTTTGTTTTTTTTTAAATTTAATTTCTCAGTTTAGTACCTGGTATTTGCTAGAATCTCACGGGTGTGAACCAAGGTGAGATCCTAGTTATTACTTTGAGATGGTAAATTACTTTGTACTGCACTAAAATTGTTATCCAAATCAAGTTGTAAAAATTTTCTAACTATTCGGCAAGTGTTTAAAATGGCGGCTTCTTGTAGTGTTAAGTATGTGTATTTTGATAGATTGAGAACATTAAAACTATTGAATATTTGTTTTGTGATAACACCTGTTGTTGAAATTACGATTGGGACAATTGTGACTCTATTCATTTTCCAAACTCTGGTGATTTCCTCTTGTAGTTCTGTGTACTTCCTGGTTTTTTCAGTGATAGTTTTTTGTATGTTGTTAGTGTTTGGTACGGCTATATCTATTATGTACGTATGTTTGTTTTCTTTATCAACAAGTGTTATATCGGGTCTGTTATTGTATTAGTGTGATCTGTAATTATTATTCGTGTATTTTTCGTGTGTAGTTTTGAGTCTGTTGTTATTATTATTATTATATAATTGCGCCTGCGATTTTGCTAGGATACAAACATAATATATAAATTTCTTCCGTTACTGACTGATTGAGTGGCTGACAGACAACGCACAGCCGAAACTACTGATCGTATAAAGCTGAAATTTGTCATAAGCTTCTTTTCTCCAAAGGAGAAGAAAAATATTCGTGAATATAAACAATTTTTACGATGGAACCAACCCTAATAACATAACAAAAGACCATGCTGTTTGCTACGTGTCTCATTATTTATTAAGTCTCTAACAATCCCTTTATTTCCAAAATAAATAACTTTTTACTTTTTTACTTTACTTTTACTTTTATATAGCCTGTTTATATTTTCCATGACAAAAACTATAATATTGATATATCTGTGTGAACTAAGTAAAATGTGAACACCGTTACTTTTCTTCGCGCCACGCAAAACGTCATAAATTACACGAACTACATAATAAACTATTCTAATAAGCTTGAAAGTGAAAAGCTAACACTAAAAATAGCTCCACATATCCAATTAACCGATATCTCCACAGATCTACATTGAAAAAAATATACAACTCTGATCCTAAACCAACACTTTGAATCTGAACAAAAAGCCGTTAATTTAAAATTTCCCACAGTCACAATGAGCCGTCTTGATGCACATACAATCGATAACCCTGCTTGGGAACACGACCTATTCTCATAAAATCAGTACAGCATAATATAAATACCAGTAGTTAATGTCAGAGTACTTGCCTAACGGAGACAAGAAGTAGAAAAACGGGCCGGCCACACGAAGGATTCCGCATACCTTAATCCAAAAAAACACGTATCTTGTAAGGATAATTCGTTTTTTTGTCATAGTAGAAATGACACATTCTGAAAATTTCAACGGTCTATCTTTTACGGTTCGTAAGGTACAGCTCGCTGAGAGACAGACGGACGGACACCGGACAAAGGAAGCTTAGCGATAGGAGTCCGTTACCCAAATAACATTTTGGTGTCAGTTACTGGCTTTTTTATGACTTTAAGTAATATAATAGGGTTATAATTATCTCAGTTATTACTAAAAACGATATAGAAGAGTTAACAAACAAGTTTTAGCCCCAATCGCAGCACTAAGGCTTTAATGGACGACGTAATACAGCTTTGAGAGTTATAATGGCGCTAGTAGCAGCAAGTATACTTAATACGTTATAGCTTTAACCTTTTTGTGACACTCAAGTCTTTATAAAAGTGTTTGCCGACCCCTCTTAACACTGTTTGTTGTATAGTTACTGCAATGAACTTTTTTTTACCACTTAAGGTGCTACATTGACTGTTATCGCAGACATAGGCTATAAAATAGAGTTTATCGAGAGTTTAGTAACACGAGAAACTAAAGGTGTCAAACAACTCCTCTATCTAGGTTTAACCTATAATAAAGGGTTTAACTAAAGCTTATTGTGTTAGGCAGTACTCTTTTACAGACGTTCTAAAGGTAAAAGTGTCAAACAACGCAAGTATGGGTCGTTATTAACACTAACCTCGCTTTTGTAAAGTTCGCCATTGTTTTGGTAACCTAACAATTAATATTATTTCGAGTTATTCAACATTTGACTACAATAAACAAAATTTCTTACATTATTTGAAGCATTCCATGAATGCCACTTAATTTTACATACCACTGCTCAGGAAGCAGGAATGAATAATAATGTTTAGCTTGAGGTACCTATTTTATTATCATAATTTTTCTTTTAAATCTTTAATAAATCCTAGGCGCGTTAAAATTGAGATGAGAAACATGGTATACATTTACCGTGAAATCATAAGGGCAGTCATTTTTCACTTCACATACTTAAATAACATAATATTCCATAATATTATTCTGCTGTGTTGAATAATGGATGACAGAACACTTCCATTTTTTCCTTTTTTTTCGAACAGATTTAATTTTAGTAAGGTTACAGGCTTTTTCATCTTGACATGCGCTTTTTACCACCTGTAGTGCTCACTAACGCGGTAATACCGGTTAAAGTAGTAGCTGACGATGAATAAACGCTCTTGTGCAGCTTTAAGATCTTTTTGACACCTTACTATAGGATTTGTACAACCTGTAGCATTTACCAACTCTATTTTACAACGGTAATACAGATTAAAGTAGTAGCTGACGATGAATAGGCGCTCTTTTTCAGCTTTAATATCTTTGTGACACCGTACTATAGGCTTTCTATAACTTTTACCTGTAAAACTGTGGGCCTCTTTCGTGGTTATAAGTGAGTTAGAGCATGCTCTAACTCAGTTGCACAGGTATACATTAACACTTTTATACTCAAATGGAACTGATATACGAGTCTTATATAGGTTTTTCTAACGCTTTAATGTTAGTTGGGTAGTTACCTTTTGGGTACGAAACCCTAAAAAGTAGGTAATCCATAGTTATATTATAAATACAAAGTATTGCTGACTATTTGTCTGTATTTTTCAACCTCTTAATGTCATACAGGATAAGGATTTAAGTTGGCACACAGTAAGACTATATCCTGGGTTAGGGACATAATATGACACTTTTCATCCCAAGAATGTGATCTCTTTGTTTAATTTCTGTCTTTCACGAAGAAGCTTGTACAAATAAACGACATTGATCGTAACCCAACAACACTAAAAACTTTGACATTGATGTTGCAAATAAAGTAACAACAAGCAAGTACAAAAGCTTGACAACATAAACGACTATATCTCCTTACAAATACCAGTAATTACAAAGAAATCCAATACATGGATGCTCTTACGAACAAGATTACAGACGATTACGACGATCGCTTACCAGTAAACGATATACCTCGTTAGCCTAACGAGATGGCAAGTCACTCGACATCAGCTGACTGCAATTATGATGCACAATTTAGCATAGAACTTTTCGTTGAAAAGATTTAAGGTTTTTAAGATTGAAAAGAAATAATTGATGTAGGAGCAATTATTATCTCTAAAAGGTGTATCTGCATGTTGGTTTAAGGTATTTTTGATACAGCGTGTGTGGAAATTCGTGGTTTTTGATGGAAAAGTGATCTCGTGTGCTGATGATGATATAGAATGCTTTCTATTTTTGTATCTTTAACCCAAATCATTTCAGCTGTAAAAACTGTTTTCTGGACTCAAAGTTCTGTCGTGTACTGTATTATATAGCTATTTTTCTACCACCATGCATACCTTCTTGAATCTCATGACATGATTCCTTCAAAAAGTGTTTTTTGATTTGTTTATTTTACTGCCGGTACTTGAATTTTGCATTGAACTAGCACATATGCTTTATATATTATTGCCCGCGACTTCGTACGCATATATCCCGTTTTTCCTGTAAACCCTTTCTTAATGCTCCTCTATACTTCCCAAGGTAGCTCAAATTTCAGCTTTTTACGACCAGTGTTCTCGGCTGTGTCAGTCACTTAATCAATCACCAGTAAGGACGAATTTTATATTAGGATTTTTTCTAAGAATTTGTAGTTGAATGCAGTTTCTTTTAACAAAACCCTCGTTTACCTAGAACCAAAGTTCAAAGGCTAGTTGCTTCGCCCTAAACCATAAACTAGCCTCATCACGGGTGAAGGTCATGCGCAAGTATTTGCGAATCAGCAAAATACTTTTACTCTAAGTCACGAATTACGCGATACTTTTGGAAAATCATCGTTGGTACCAAAATTCGTGACTGAAGACAACTCAGTATGAAACTATGAACATTAAATTTGACCTGAATTTCTACTTACTCGTGCGTATATAAAAATAAGGATAATAATATGTAAAAGAATATAAGTCGATGTTAATGATGAGGGTAACGAGAGTCTGATTTCGAAGTCTGTCAAGCAGGTGAATGATTTTGAGAATTTTAAACATCATACTTAAACTATAAGGGCAGATGATTATGATAGTTCATGTTCCAGCTTGTAAACGACAAAATTACTCAAATAAAATTATAAAAAAAAAAACAAACTATTACTGGTAATTTGTTTGTTCTGTACATACAAATAAAACATCCCTATTAGTTATTATTATTAGATGCGACTAAGGGAAAGAAAAGGGCAGAGAATTGAGGGGAGGGAAGAGAAGGGAGCAGAGAATTGGCAGCAGCGTTTTCGGTAAAACGCAACACCATACACTGCGATCGCCAACCCGCCTGCCAAGCGTGGCGATTATGGCAAACCCTTCTGGGGGAGGCCTATGTCCAGCAGTGGACGTCATTCGGCCGTTATGATGATGATGATGCTGATCTCTATTAGGAACAGATTCGTGATTGACGTTACATAAAATTGCTCGAGCTTCATGGGACTCAGGTTGCATTGGCTTCAGTTGATGGACATAAAAACCACCAACTGTTGAAATATTTTGAGCCTCCCAAAATTTAAGTTCTGCACTAATTTGCAGTACACAACATTCCATCACTCTTGAGGGACGAATTAAGTCATTACACGATTTACTCTAAAAACACTTCTACTGTAAACTATGATAGCCATGCCAATTTTTTACTTATTTTTATTGCTCTAGAGTTTAATTTCACTAAACAGTATCTCAAATATGTTAGTTTTCAAAGAACGTAAATGCTTCATTATGTTCCAAGTAATTATGGTTCCCACATTCATCTTATAGAAAATGGTTTGTAACGGAAAGTGCAGATTTAAAAATACAAACATTGTATGGAATTGTTTGTAAGTTGATTTATATGAGAAATATTATGATGTGTCGTTCACAATTCTAGCAAGTAACGTAACAGATGGATTTTAATGTAATAGATAGCGGTTGATATAGGAAGAAAACTGAAAACAAAGGATCATTTTATTCGGGAGACTTCCGTTAGGCACCGATCACGCAAGACAATTGAAAGACAATACCATTTGGCCCCAATCGGGCCTTAATGTCCTTCATCATCATCATATCAGCCGAAAGAGGTCCACTGCTGGACTTCGGCACCATACGGCACCGGTCCCCGGCACCGGTCTTGACAGGTCTTAAAGAACTGAGTTTTATATTTTTAATGTTCAAATTTGTTTATCACCAGAATTTATACTGTTTATCACTAATGTCCTCGGAAACCATTTAAACTTTTCATAAATATCTGTACCTGTGTACTACACTTGATAAAAATCCGTAAAGAAATAAGTTAAATCAATCCTATTTGCAGTCATCATAATTTCTACTCCAACCATTGAACATGAGCTTCAAAGCCAATTTCAATGGCACCCAAGAGAAATACAGCTTTTCTGCTAATTAGCCTAACAAAGTCCCAGTAATAAATTCTGTCAGCTTACTATTATTTAAAGCTCGTTACTTTTAATTCATATAGCAAGCCTATTTAACTATGCTTCGTGCTATTTGACTAAATGCTAACTTTCTTAGAAAGAAAGCAGAGAAATATTTGAATGTGAATCTAGCTAGTTTACACGTTTGGGAGGATTGCTTTTTTTTTCAAAGTTATTTGCACAGAGAATGTACAGCTGATTGCTTTAAATCTGTTGCTGCTAGCAGGGCTACATCTATATATATTTCGGCCATGGGCCATGTTACTCATTCAGCGTTTCCACCCATTCAGACCCATTTCAGTTTATATTGAAAGTTAGTTGACTCGTGCCCACATTGGGTGGTAATTGAGTTAATATATAGCCTATGATACTTCAAAATAACGTGGCTTTCTATTGGTAAAATAGTTTTCAAAATCGGTTAAATAGATCCAGAAATTATCCTCCTATAAACTCACAAACTTTACCTCTTTATAATATTAGCTTAGAAGTATAGATGAAAGTGTTACTAGCTTGACTCTGTAATTTTTATCGAATTGTAAAGTGGTATAAGAAACGTCTAATGATCAAAATCTTGACTAAAGAAGTCATCATCAATACAGACAGTGATATTGGCCTACCTACCGAGTTGCTTACAGAGCGATCGTGAGGTCGTTGCAGGTTCAAATACTTGCCCCTTTTAAACTTTTACGAGAGTCTCATCTACCATTGTCTCCACAATCTACCGTGTGTCCGTAGTTTACAATCATATTAGTCACACTCATTTCCAACTCTGTTCAGACATCGATTTGTTCTCAACACCATTACCCATTCACGCAATCTATACAAATGACGTAAACATCATAATCAAAAGAAAGTGAAACCTGTCTAGCTGTAACAAACATTAAACTGTTACTAATAACAAACAATACTTTTATTGCAGATTCCGTTGACGAAGCAAAAACTATAAGAAACGAGAAACTTTATGATGTCGGATAAACCACATCAAGATTGGAACAAACTGGTATGAAGGGATGTGAAACAAGATTAAATCTATGAGAAACCGTGGATCAAGAGCGCTTGAGGAAGTTGCGGGCGGAAGTATTAATATAGAAGAGGACGAACGCAAAAAAATCGAAAGTGAGGATAACAAAAACAGAACACAATATTTGGACAAGAAACAGTTCATTGACTTTCAAGTTGATGCCGCATAAAATTTGGATAACTGTAATAAAGCTGTATCCTAGAAAGTGTTACGGGAATATTTGATTGAATTGGAAATCTGTCTCACAATTCTGATAAAGTGCATCAACAAGAGAGTTGCACTTTCAGTCTTTACTTGCACCAATTCGCAACGCAGGTAATCAAAGATTTATCGAATAGATCGAAGAAAGGAAAATCGCTTATCTTTATTGGCATCTCTCATTGTTCGCAACACACTTGCAGCACATCAACAAATATAACCTGCTGATTTATGAGAGAAAGCAAATAAAATATCCGATAGAAATCCTACCGAAGCAGTCAAAGACCGTCTGTTCTCAAGATTATTAAGTCATCAAAGCCAAGAATCAGCTTGTTGAGTAATTGAGTATCATCACAATGAAAAGATAACATTACAATCAAGGCAACGTAATTGATACTTGCATTGAAACCTATTATTTGCTTTACAAAATTGTAATTTGCGGTTGAAAATCTCTAATAGCTTTTTGTTCCGACGAAAATTGTGAAGATGTAGACGAGACAATTGGATTAGTAACGGTAGAAGTAATATTGCACGGTGTAATCTTTATAAAGGTATAAGAAATGACGATGATATTATGAATCGTAATAAAGAAGTACTTTTGCTGATGGAAAGAGAAACAGTGTTAGGGAACAAAGGAAAGTGATACAAATGACTGAAGAAATGGAGTGAACGAGCAAAGGTAGGCACTGTACTGGACAAATGTATTTGGCAGGTGAGTTTATTTTAGTTTTATTATTTCTGCAAAAAGTTGTCATTGTTGACCGAAACACGTCGAAAAAAGTCTCTAAAATGTAGCTGTTAGATAACAAAAGGAAGAACTTTTTGAAGATGCACTGTCTAAATTTTAGTAGTACAAAAATAAAATCAATCGTTATCAAAATAAATACAGGCAACTTCTAAACCAAAGAAAGTTCACAAAAACGATAAAGTCGATTCGAAGTATGATTTTTATGTTTGTATGCATTGTTGAAGTAATTTTATAGTGAACTGCTGAAGCAATTTGTATATAACGACTGTCTTTGTCGTTTTAACGAGGTGCATAGGTGAGAGCTATGTGATGATTTTCTCACGATGATTTCTTGTAACAACGCTATATTTACCATACATACGAGTATTTATAGCATCTACAACATTTTATTTGCCGTAAATATTTGTGTGCTACGCATATTAAGTTATACGCAATATTATAAAAACCGTACACTTATTGGAAGCAAGTTTAATTAATTACCATTTAACTAGTTTTAACCGTGACTTCGACCGCTTTATGTCGTTCCGTGATTAATCAAAAGTTAAATAATAAACTTGTTTATGATTTCATACACGCAAATTGATTTGAAACCAGTTTATTTTTGATTCGCGTAAACTTTCATAACAATATATAATTATCTACGCAAACAAGTCGGTACCTATCTAGTTTGTTATTCTTTTTAGCTGCTCTTTCGGTTAACCTATTCTGTAATAGTAGCTGTAAAGAACCTACCTACTACTAAGGAAGAAAAAAAAATGCTTGGAAATATCCTTAAATCTATTTCAATTCTCAACAAAAAATATGTTAGCTAAATGGTCTTCAATATTTGTTCGTGTTACCTTTTCTGGCCAATATTTCGTCTTTGTCATAATTCACCACTCATCGTGTTATCGTATCCTAGGTTTTTCTATTGCTAAGGCCTTTTTATGAGCTTATCCCACGTCTGGGCGAAGGCCCATTACAGTTTCCCTTCATTTCTCTCTGCGTTGTGCTTCTTCAGCTTATTCTCGAGGAGATAAGTCAAGACGTTCCACCATATTCTCCTCGGTCTGCCGTGAGGTCGTCTTGCTATGTCAGGGCTCCCGTCTTAAGAGGGGACTCTAGTCGGTAAAACAGGTATTTGAAGAAACTATTGCCTTTGCCGTCGCGCTGCGCCATACTAAGTAATTTTACCTGAAACTAAAAACCCTCCTTCTTTCGCAGTCGGGTATAAACGGGCTGTTTTTCGGGTTTTTGGATTGTCATAATTCTTTAAGTAATTATGTTTTGGAAAAAATAAAATGATAGAGGCCCGTATTTATTCGATCTAGATTTATTGGAAAAGAAAACAGCGGAATGTGTTTGTATGGAGAAAGGCCCAAGAGATACCGACCCGAGTCCCCTCTTAAGATATAAACTATTCAAAACAAAATAGGGCCCACCTCGAATCAGTCACAATTTTGGTCTAAATAAAGTTATCTGTGTAGTTGTTAATAAAGTTATGGTTTGAACCGTCAAGGTGACATGTTTAAGAGCCCTTATCAATATTTATTCCGACAACATTCATATTGATTTCAAGAGGGTAGCTAAAAAAGTGAAGTACTCGAAAAAAACATCGAATGCACAAATTCTCAGTCACTTAAGTTTTCAGTCTACACCAAACGCTGTTGTGGAACACTCACGTTTTTAACCATTTTGTTTGTTTCCTGTGTTAGTTGTGATCACTATGCCTGGTTCTCGACGACATATGGACATGGAAACCGCTGCAAGAGCAGTATCTTTGCTACAAGAGGGACAGTCTCAGAGATCTGTGGCTATACACCTCGGTGTATCGCGACGAGCGATCCGAAACGTTTGGGAACGGTATCAGGAGACCGGAAGTGTAGCTAGGAGACCTGGCACAGGAAGAGTTAGGGCTACAACTGCCCAGGAAGACCGATACGTAAGGTTAACCGCACGTCGGGAGCGTACTGTAACCGCTCGGACCTTACAAACTCGACTACGGCAATCTACAGGGACGAGAGTCAGCGATCAAACCATTCGGAATCGGCTTCACGAAGATGGACAACACTCCAGAGTACGTGCTATTCGACTAAAACTAACGAGGGCTCATCGTGCAGCACGCTTAAGGTACGCCCGGGAACATTTTGAATGGACTATGGATAACTGGAGGAATGTGCTTTTTACGGACGAGTGTAAAGTGAAGTTTTACAGTGACGACAGACGGATACGCGTGTGGAGAAGAGAAGGGGACCGTTTTTCTGAACCATGCGTGCATGGAACAGACCGATTTGGGGGTCCCAGTGTTATGGTATGGGGTGGAATTAGCTTACACGGCAAAACGGAGCTGGTAATTCTGAATGAAGGTACCGTAACCGCCGCCAGTTACATCGAGCAAGTAATCCGGCCACATGACATCCCATTTTCACGAAGAGTGGGCAATAACTTTGTCTTTATGCATAACAATGCTCGCGCACACACAGCCCGTACTACACAAAGAGCACTCTCTGAAGCCAATATCACCGTTTTGCCATGGCCAGCAATGAGTCCCGACCTCAACCCCATCGAACATTTATGGGATCAGCTCAAAAGACGCCTGAAAGAACGTTACAGTGATGTGAACAGCCAGCAGGAGCTCATTAACGCTTTGAAAGTCTGTTAGGAACAAATACCGGAACTAAACGTAACTCACTTGATTGAAAGTCTCCCAGATAGGCTCAGAGAGTGCATACGGAGCAGAGGAGGACCCACTCGTTATTAAAAAATAACAAGCACCATATTTTTTTCCAGAATAGTTGTGCTTTACAAGATTATGTTTTTCCTTTATTTTGTGTAATTTTTCCTAAAAACTGATATTTTGTGTTTTTATTAAACAAAATAAACAAATGTTTCTATTGTTCATGTTTACACTATTCCTAAATGCTCACTTGAAACTTGTGTATTCATAAAAACTGAATGTTTTGGTTCAATTTTAAGTTGCAGCAAAAAAACATGGTGGGCCCTATTTAGTTTTGAGTAGTTTATGAGCCTACAGATTTGACGGCATTCGACAGACTCCTATTACTTTTAATAAGGGTTATTTTATTTATTAGTTTCACAGAAAGACACCCTAACGCAGACAGACAGACTAATAGGCTGTTCTTCAAATTGCACTAACTCAGTGCTGGTACAACTCATCTGCGGTTTTGAACATAAATTAGTGGAGTGAGACCTCTTTTATGAAGAAAAGAGAATTTTCTGTCGGTTTGTCATAATTGGTGGTTTCTAGCGGTGGGTGCTATAATGGTGCCCTTTAAACTTTTTTGTTTTAACTTGAGCCTTACTTTTATTGAAGTTTTCACTAACTATGCTTGTACATTTGTAAGTTATGGAATATTTTTCTTATATAAAACATTCTAGGTTCACAAATGTGATATAATGACAACAGTAAACAGGAAAAATCACGAGAGCATTCATATTCTTAACTCATTATTACTTTTAATCGGTATAAGACATAATACTGTTAATATAAAGAACGCAATAGATTCAACTTTTTTTTTCAATTGTTAGGCACGTGTTTGACCACTGTCTCACCTGATGCAACAGCAATAATTTGCAAGATTTGGGATCATTCGAACTAAAGCTTGCAATTGATCATTGGACGGTGCAAGTTGAAATTTTGTTTATGCACAATAAATAAATTACTAACCTGTACTGTCCCACTGCTGGGAAGAGGCCTCCTTCCATTTCTTCCAGCATTCACGTTTCTGCTCTTTTTCTTTCCAATTCTTTAGTATATCTAGCTTAAGGTCCAAACAAAATAGCTCTGCCTGCGTCTGTGTTTCCAAACGCTTACAACCTCTCTTTAAAGTTAGAATGAACAGGCTCCTTCTGGGTAGGCTCGCTCCATCGTAGACTTTGTCTCTGTCATATCTGACCTAGACTAGAGTCAAGAGCAAACTCATCTCAAAAAAAGCTTAGTTATCTTAAGATTCTCGTGAAAACGTTGTTCCTATTCACCAGTAACTCATTGCCGCTTATTCATCCATATGAAATCCTATCGATTCAATCAACACTGGTAGATTTTGAACCTCCAATAACAAAGTACACATTGAATGACGCAACACTTGGACCACCAACACCGGCTACAAAGTTTTTTACTCGAGTTTCTCTAATCTCACTAAAGAGGCAAGAGCAATCGGTCAAAAAAACAAAGGTATCTGCTATAACAAGTACCTTTCCAAGTCAAACCTTAGAACTAGAAGACAAAAAGGGCCATAGGCTGTTTTTGTTCGAAGTACTTTATAATTTGGTGTTAACAAAAACTTGTTGATTGGTACCAGAAGAAAGTCGTTGCAGTGTTTAAATTTTAATTAGAGTTCAGAAAATATTCAGACAAAAGAAGGAGGAAAAAGGATACATAATTTTAAAAAGTGATATTTTAAACGATGCCATGTTAGGCGATGGATGCGAGACGCACAGGACCGGTTGTTGTGGCGACACATGGGGGAGGCCTATGTTCAGCAGTGGACGTCTTTCGGCTGATACTATGATGATGATGATTACTGTTGTTGAACATTATCAATGCATAGTTAACCTGAAATGCTTACACAGCTGGGATGTTTTTTTTACGAGGGTACATCTTCAAATGACTCCTCCCGCTCTGAGTGAAGCAGGAGGGAGTGTTAGTGTGTGTTTGTTGTGTGTGTGTGTGTGTGTGTGTGTGTGTGTGTGTGTGTTGTGTTGTGTGTGTTGTGTTGTGTTGTGTTGTGTTTTTGAAATTTGCGACCAGGGCCGCAGTGACTCTTTCGAACAAATTCCACAACTCCGCAGAGCTACCTCGGCTCGGCTTTGCACCCGTCTTCTTTAATTCTATCTAGTATGAGTAACTGGGTAAAAGAAAATCTATCATACGAGTATTTAATGCACCCCCTGAAAATAGTCTTACCACTATCCCTGCCGGTTGGTTTGGAACAAATGGTCAGAATTCTCCAATCGCCAATGACAATATAATAGTTCTTACAGTGACCTTACTTATACAGGGTTATTTGTAAAACACCAGCAACCTCTGAGGCAGTGAAAGTACCCATGATTATTGATAAACAACTTTTACTTTGAGAACAACCCCGAAAACTCGAAAAAAATATCAGCTGTTTCATACAAAATGTAATACTTAGCCAATGAAAATGTTTTAAATAGCTGAATTTTTTTTTCAACTTTTCAGGGTACCCAACCATCTTTTTTTTTAAGGATGGCAAATCGTCAAATGACTCCTTCCGCTCTGGACGGAGCGGAAGGGAGTGTCAGACTCTTACTGACTAAAACCCATCCATGTTCTTCCTAGTGCCCTTTGCGTTTCAGGGCCACGGCGTCTCTTTCGAACAGATTCCGCACCCTGGCAGGCCAACCAACCAACCCTGTATTTTAACATAACATTCACCGATAGGGAAACTTTTAATAAGTTTATGACCATTTTATGAACTGAACGCTGCTTATTTGTAACAGAAAATATAAAAAATCCTTACATTTTTAAAATAAACTGTGATCTTTGTCACGTGAAAGCGATATACTCAAAGATTTCATCGCTACATTATAAAGAAAAAAACACAAAAATGTAACTCCGCATATTTTCAACGAAAGCTTACATTACGTGTTTGGACTATAAACTTTATGAAGAAGGTACGATATAAAAATATTCTGTGAACGTATTATTTTCATACTTATCGGAATTCTTGTCCTCACCTTTGACTCATCGGGTTCGTACCGTATAGTAAGTAAGGCATAGTATTTCAAACAATCAGAAGCAACCGTTCCTTTTTTGGGCAAATTTCAATATTGTACTTGTTATATTTTTTTCTTTCATATTACGATCTTTATCTTGTCAGTTGGAAATTCGTCTTTGCAACTTCTTCTTTTTTTTGAGTCTATGTTTACTTAACTAGGTACTTGGATATTTTGGGCCTAGACTGTGGCCTCTGTTGCGTTCAACAGGCGTTCATCTTATAAGTGGTAATATACAAAGATTCCCGTCGTTTGCTACTTACATCTTATTAACCTATCATAATATATGATTTTTAAAAAGCCTGATAACTTTTACCTAAGGAATTAAAATGGCAGTTTCATCTTCAGCTAAAACTTTAATTATTTAACAAAGCATTTTCGAGATCTGAAGAGGAGACCGATCCATAGGAGAAGACTTTAAAAGGGGGATCTATCGTAAATAGACTTAATTAAATACTGGCAAAAAAGAAACAAACTATGTCCTTGCACAGGTGAAAGAGAAAGCAGCTGCTTTATTTGCAGCTCATTACAAATGCTAACGGTGTAGGTAGCACTCTCACTGTACCCTGTCATGCACTTAAACTTGACTTCTATAAATATGAAACGTCACGCGTTTAGGCTCAAAGATCAGAAACGTGTTGGTCGTCATTGTCACGTCGTCATAGTCAGCAAAGAATAGTCCATGACTGCTGATGACAATCATAATAAAGTACATTGTGACTTTTGTCTTGAGCGACGTTCTTTGATTTTTTGACAACCGTAGAGTATGTCTATTTTATTTCATCTCTGACATAGACTAGAGTCAAGAGCAAACCCATTACAAATAAAAAAAAGGAGTATCGAGTTACTTAACTATGGTTTGCTAATTTAATTTACAGAATTTGAAAAACAAAATGCATTGTCAAGTAAAGAGCACACAACAATAGAAACAAGAAAATTAGTGTGTTACACAATAATTATGATCAAGCCGATCGATTCTTTTTCAAATTGGATCAACGTATAAGTGTCGAAAAAAAAAAATACAATTTGTCGGTTTTCTTGTGGTCTAGTCTTGAGATTCTTTTTTATTTGTAATGGGTTTGCTCTTGACTCTAGTCTATGTCAGATATGACAGAGACAAAGTCTACGATGGAGCGAGCCTACCCAGAAGGAGCCTGTTCACTCTAACTTTGAAGAGATTAGCGTTGTAAGCTACTTAAACTGAAATTGCGTTTCTGTCGAGCAGAACATGACGAGAAATAATATTATGAAGTAAATATTACACGTAAACCATCACAGCCCAAACGAATTATCCTCCACGAAGTTACCTCTGAGAATTCATTTTTGAAGCTCACGTTTCCAACTAGTTAATCGATTTCATCTGTCTGTACTTCAGTGGTAGTCAACATTTGGACTCGGACATATTTCTCGGAGGTAATTTTGGTACTTACATCAAAACTGACAAATATTGTAAGCAAGTTTACTATTTCCTTGTTTGTAGGGTAATTTCTGGAAGAACCAACTAATCCATTTATTTCACGGTTGTCGTTGAGTGTCATTTGCTATTTTTTATCACGAAAAATCGCGTTTCATAGAATGAGTAAACAGAAATTTTGCAGTTAAGCAGACGCCATTTCAGATTCCATTTCTAGATGACATGTTTATTGTAATGCACTATCAAGATGACCATGAGGTTAGTCAATGTGGTACTACCTATACCGAGGTATTAAAGTTTATGTCAGAAAGAATGTGGCTGCCATTTTTTTCTGGCATTCAGAAGATCACAACATTTCTTAAAACCCCGTAAAAATTAACTGGTCAATAAGTTTAAAGCCACCACCAACACTAATCTGAATACAGGGGTTATTTTCGGGATTGTCACAACATTGCCATCTTTCCACCCTAGTTCCACTTAGGGTTGTCACTACATTTGTCTCTTTCTTCCTTCTCTGTCAACCGACATACTAGCATTTGCATCTTTTTAGCCCATTTCAGAAAAGGAGAAGGTTCTCAATTTATTGTTTTTTTTTTTTATGTTTGTTACCTCAAAGTCAAAGTTTAGGTCATGACGTCATTTATAAACCGATTGGAAAAAAATCTTCTTCTTTTAAATCATTCCTCACACAATCTGAATGTGAATGATCATTAACAGCAAAACAAACACGTAATCATCAACATATCAGCCGAAAGACGTCCACTGCTGGACATAGACCTCCCCCAAGCGTCGCCACGACCAGTCCTTTACGTCTCGCATCCATCGGCTACCCGCGACCTTGACTGGATCATCAGTCCTCCTTGTGGGAGGCCTTCCAACGTTGAAACAAGAACATGATCTAAATAAATATTCCTTTGGAAAAAAGGTTGGGTACCACAACTCTAGAACCTTTGTAAGTAAATAGTTACAAGTTAGTAAAACAGATGCTATCTCTCACGATTCTGTAGACACGTCCAATGACTGTCGCTTTAATTATGAGATTATCTTGTCGTGACGAGCGTGGGGTTTCAAAGACTGGCATTGTGTTAGTAGAGGACGCAAGGATGATGGTAATCCAATTAAATAGGGTTTTGACTGTCAGCATATTATTTGAATGTGATCATCAGGGTTCTGGTTGGTAAAAGTCATCTAGGGACTGGCATAGAAGGCAACTTAGATCTTGTTGTGATGTTTTGTTAGCTTCATTTGTTTAAAAAAATAAAAAGAAATGGTAACTTTGTTAACGTGGATATCCTTTTGCAAGTTGCTACTGTCATCTAGCTTGTATACTAAGCCATTTTCTATGGGTTAGCCTAATTTACATTAATTTATTTATATATTTTCAACCCTTTTGTCTTATTACCTACCTAAAATACGTTCTTTTTCGCACGGTTTAAGTACTTACTCTATCTTTCGTAACAGCCACAAACAAAATAAACACTAGGTACGGAACTTGGTTAAACAATTTAGATGACAGCGCCATCTGTTGGTGAACATACACACCAACTCGTTTGGAGTAGAACGAAAGAGTAATTTGAATCTTTGTGTTCTCAATAGATGGCGCTATACCCAACTTGGACTAAGTACTTTAAGATTTTACCGGCAGATGTCGGAATTTCAGTTTAAAGGTTGGTTGCATCCGGATACGATTTTTTGATTTCTTGACTGAAAACTTTTTTAATATTTTTGTAATATCAAGTTTGTTTTTTTAATGTTTTATTCGAGTACTGGGTAAATAACACTAGTTTTTGTAGCTTTTATTACAATTACCTCGCCTTTTACATAATTATATTTATTAACCTTTTGGTCAGTTTACCTAACTAATGATTAGCAAATTCTAGGTAAATTCGAATGTGAGCAGCCGGAACACAAGCACACCCCAGTGTTGCTTGGCAGATTGCGTAAGACACTCTCTGCCGATCAACTAATGGGTTCTATATACCAATTTTCTTTTGAATTTAAAGGTAGGTAGGTAGGTACTTAATAAATTAAGCAAAATGAACATATTATTATATATTTAAGCAGAGTTATATTTTTTTAAATACTTTTGACTGTTTTTAGGGTTCCGGACCCAAAGAGTACCGTAGTACCGTAGACCAACAGAACCCTATTACTAAGCCTCCGCTGTTCGTCCGTCTGTCTGTCTGTCAGCGGGTTGTATCGTGTTGTGCGGGCAGACAGTTGAAATTTTCACAGATTTTGTATTTCGATTGCCGCTATAACAATAAATAACATGAATTAAGGTTTATGTTACGGAACCCTTCGTTTGCGAGTCCGACTCGCGATTGGCTGGATTTTTATTTTAATTAACCTAAAATGATAATTATATAAACTACGCGTCACGTTGTTCTTCAATCTAAATATCTTATACCACAATAATAACATCTATCTATTGTTTTTAACTTAATTATTTTTAACCAACCAAGGTAACCACAGAAATATTATCTATGAAGGTAACCGATATAGCCCGAAAGATTGCCAGGCCAAACTAAAGTTGCAGTAGGTAGGGCACATTGCTCGAAGGCGCGCTGTGTGAAAGACCTGTCAACACAAAAGACGGGGCCCGCTAGGGCCAGTGCCTGCTGGGGCTGCGGACTTCGTTCGAAAGAGGCACCTTACCCTGGAGTCATTTGATGATTTCCCATCCTAAAAAAAAGGGCACATTGTTTCAGAACAGATAGTCGATGGATGGGGCTGAAAAGTTCTGGAGTGGCGACCTCGTAGGTACCGGAAGACGCAACGTTGGAAGGCCTCCCACAAAGTGGATTGTTGACCTGCTGAGGGTTGCGGGATCCTCGTGGGGGATGGATGCGAGACGTACAGGACCGTTGTTGTGGCGACTGCACTTGGGGTAGGCCTATGTCTAGCAGTAGACGTCTTTCGGCTGATGTGATGAACTAAAAGTGTTTAGTAGAGCCTAGTGAAGTAGGTAATGTAAATGAAGGTCTGGTCATCTTCGTAACATTTCTGGATAGTTTTTTTTTTAAAGCAAGGAAGCACCAAGGTTTTAAAAAACCCGGCCAAGTGCAAGTCGGTCTCTCACGCGAAGGGTTCCTTACCATAAACCTATTTTTTTGACTGATTGCTACTGAGATGCGAATAAGAAAGCATTGGTCTAAAATGAGTAAAATGGGCACTCGGGTTCTGTATATGATTTTCATTATATCAGATCTTCGCAACAAGGTTTATTTTCGTACTAGCTGTTGCCCCCTAACTTCGATCGTGTGTGTGTCAGAAAGTAAAAATGATATCGCAGGGTAAGATTATTTAGATAAGATTTTTTTTTTTTTTGTCGATGGCCCCTCGCAGTTTCAACCCTAGAGGGTTGTCAACTACTGAACCGGACTTGCCTGTGTGGGCCTCAAGAATTTAAGGCCCCCAGCTGAGGCTATATATACTAAAACTCCGCTCGCTGAGGGCACCCCCTGTGGGGTACGGAACTCGGCTCAACGGCGTCGTTTAGGGGGGGGCAGCAAGAGACTGGCTGGGTTATGTCATTATTTGGGGAGATATTTATCACTACTGGCTCAGCTTCGCGGGCTGGCTCGTTTGGCAAAAGACGGGGGGGAGCGTTACTGGGACGTCGCGACGGACCTCGGCGGCGAGGTCGGAATAATTTAGATAAGATATACGAACAGTCAATAAATAGCATTGCTTGACCCCTCTTAGAATTAGAAATTTGGACGACTGTTATGCAAATAACTAGCTGTATCACTCCTTCTGTAAATTATATCAGCCCTAATAATTTTTCGTGATGAGACACGTTTTAATGCTACACCCTTTTCTTTACACGATGTTAAAGATAGTTGCTAGGGTATTAAAACGCGATAGAGCTACATAAAGTTGGCTACGGGAAAACCAAAAAGAAGAGAAGTCTACCCCGCAACGGATAGAGTAGAGTAGAGACTCCGTTATTCGCACTTAGACTCCCATTTGGTCCGTTGTTTTTGTATACCTAAGTTACATTATGTACTTGAGAGATTGCAATGACCAGAAGCATAGTCCTGGTTCGAAGAGATTTTTTTGGAACGATAAGTTTACTTGCCTAGCCTTTTCCCATTTATATTGGGGTCGACTTTCAGTCAAACCTTCGCTGAATACCAGTATTTAAAGAGGAATAACTGCCTACCATACCTCCACAACCTATTTACTGGGTAACGGTACCTATTTCATGGCAAGATTGGAGTCAGATTTACTGGCTTCTGACTAGCCGTAACGACTGCCAAAGATCTACAAATGATAGCCGGGACCAACGGCTTAACGTGCTTTCCGAGGCACGGAGGAAACTCAGTATGTTAAGATGGTCACCCATCCACAGACCAACCTTGGCAAGCGTTGCTTAACCTTGAAGGTCGACCCGTGCGGCTGTTATTATCGAGTCACGAGCTCCTTTTAATAAGTTTACTTACTAAAGGTCCTAATTACACTATTAATTAGTATGTAAATAACACGAAGACACCTAAGTTCCTACGACTAATGAGTCCAAGTAGGTCGTATGCTAAACACCCCGCAACTACTGTCTGCTTTCCACGCCGTTCAATCATCTTGTCCCTCATTTTACAAGTTTGTCAATCCAATCCGTGCCTCCTTACATTATATGGATATAGATAAAATAATACGTTTGACAGACAAACCGTCACCGTTGGGTAAGGGGTCATGGTTCTTATTAATCACTTCGATGATTGGACCAACACTGAAATCGCAGAAATATCAAGTGCTCTATTCATTTGTGTTAACTCTACAGAATGTACTTTTTTTTTGCAATTACAGGGTTGCTTCCATTGTAAATTTGGTCTCCCTTCCCATGTTTTGTGTAGTTTTTGTTACACCTCTTGATAGGGGCTGTAGATAATTAAAGCATTTTGAATAACAGGGGATGAAAGGGAAAAAAAAAATTACTCTCGCACCAAAAAATATGGTACTCGCGGTCGCGGGATAAATTCAAAATAACAATCCGAAATGAAATTGCCGAGAAGACAACAAATAATTTTTATCTAATACAAACTAAATTAAGGGGTAACGAGGTCTCCGCCCGCGTTCTCTCTTAATGTGTTCCTATGTTTTCCTATTTGCTGACCACCAGAACCCTCAAAAAATGCTCAAAATTGACCGCTGTCAACAGAACCCTAGTGAACAAAGTCAATGAAAAAATAAAAACATAGGGACACGGTACACATCCTTGTTATTCAGTTTGTGCATTAACTTTTAAATCGGTTCAATATTGGAGGAGGAAACAGGCCAAACCAATTAAGACTTTTTCCACACAAAGTCTATCCGCCCGCATTTCCTCGCTCTTAATGGATGAACATGATGATAGGAAAATGTGACAATGATTAAGTTACTGGACAGGGACCCTAATATGACGTGCTACTGCCATCATGATTAAGCTGTGAAAAAGGGTTAGTGGTATGCGTCTTGTATAACTCCGTCTCCCGCCCACACCGCATTCATGATGGTTTTAAAATGTCATAATAGGTACCCAGGTAGAAGAAGGAGCGTTTCTTGAATTCGCTTTCTCTGAATCTGGGCTTGGAAACGGAAATCCAAAAGATTATTAAGTTACCTAATTTTAAGTAGAATGAAGTCATACATTCACCATCATTGATTATGCACGCACCTACTTTACATACAATTTGTTTGGCATTTCTACATGACCTATACCATTCTATTTGTCCATCTTGACTTCGCGAAGTCCAAATACGTAAGTACGGAACTTGACATATGCAATACGGATATGTAAAGTATGGTGATGATTTGATATTAATTTACATACTAGTTGACCCGCGCAACTTCGTCTGCGTCACAGTTTTTATTACTGCTCCGCTCCTATTAGTCTTAGCGTGATGATATATAGCCTATAGCCTTCCTCGATAAATGGGCTATCTAACAATGAAAGAATTTTTCAAATCGGAACAGTAGCTCCTTCCTGATTAGCGCGTTCAAGAAAACAAACAAATTCTTCAGCTTTATACATATATTAGTATATAGAAAAAAATTATAATGTAGGTACTATTTGAATAAACTGTTACTAATAACTTTCAGTTTAGAGTTTAAAAAAGCTCTTATATTCATTGCCAACTCGTTGAGCTCCTTAATATTTCTAAGTTGAACTTTACGAAAACTGAAAAATGTTTGCACTGTCTGGACAGGTCCACTCCAATCTCTGTTTTCTCAAAATACCTCCTCAGACAAGAATCTGCGGAGTTTTCATACGATTTGACCAGTATGGCTTGTATGGATGTTAAAGGGACTTTGAAATGAAATTATTTATTTTCCGGATGTTCTTATACATACAACAATATGTTCATCAATCTATATCTATACTTCTATACTAATATATAAAGCTGAAGAGTAAGTTTGTTTGTTTGATTACTTGAACGCGCTAATCTCAGGAACTACTGGTCCGATTTGAAAAATTATTTCAGTGTTAGATAGCCCATTTATCGAGGAAGGCTATAGGCATATAGCATCACGCTAAGATCAATAGGAGCGGAGCAGTAAAGAAAAAGAAACTAGTAAATAAATAAATTTAGAAACCGCGACATCGACCTCTGAGTTTATTACAATGTTTCTTCTCAGGATAGTCAGCTAGGAAACACCAGCCTCATCCAGTTAAAACATAGCGAAAAGATTGACGTGTAACAGTGCTTTTTTAAACCTATTTACGATTTAAATATTATTTTTTTGTTTATCAGTACGGGTATATTGTTGAGGTTTGAACTTTTTGGTGTAGTTTCTGTTCAATTTTCTTCTATATTTCGAGTACTAACAACTAATTTGACCCTCTTTTGCATGTCGTTCCATAGCTTGATTTTATTCTAAAAAAAATGGTTTACTCAGTGAACTGATCTAATCTGTCTGTGCGTCTGACTGATTGATGATGCATCTCTGAATATCAGTCATCTTTACTGATTAAAAGTTCCTTTTAAACGTCACGAGAACTCGTTCTGATGATGATAGGTCCAGTAAGGTATCCACTAACATCAAAAGTGGCTCACTGCCCGGCCCATAACCTCAGCCTGCGTCAACTACCAAGCATCCAAAGAATCCAAAATCCATCGACATTATTGACATCTTAGGAAAACAGTAAATTAATTTACATACTTAACCTTATCGAGGCCGCATTTTTTGGACTTCTAATTTCTTCCGAAGGGTACGGAATCTAGTTTACCTGTGTCGACACAGTTCTTGTTGGAATGCTCTGTGTCTTGTGTGTTCCAGTAGGGGAAGTGGCACGACATACCGTTATGCATCTTCGACCGCCAGTCTATCGGTATACACGGTGGTACCCGGGCGTATCACAACGGGTAATCGCGAGTTAACGTTTATTTCGTTTCAAGTATTAATTAACGGTAAGTTAACTCTTTTTTTGTGATGCGGTGCGTTCAGCCGTTTTTTAATGGAATGCGTTCTGAATTTGAAATTTTTGTTCGAATGCGTTTCTTTTTTTTCTTTTCTTGAATTTATGGCACGTTTAGCGTATTTTTTTTTTTCGTTTATTTTTTAATGATAACAAATACTCTGTTTACTTTCCCTCCAAAAGTAACTGACTATAATTTCTTTAATTTTATTCGTATGAACGTAAAATGAGGTAATTAGGTTGTTATGGTTCTCTAACCGATGAGCTAGCAACCTGTTACCTGTGGACTGGTGCTTTCTTGCGGCCAAGTGCGTCTCACGTCGCGTTGTGGCTGAATTATAGGATATTTCTTACTTGAATAGACCTGCGTGGAATCACCTCGCCACCATTTATTTCTTCTTGTAATCTGCGGATGTTTTTATATGAATTTTAAGTAAAATTAGCTTTAAAGAGTTGCATTTTATTACTAGATATTATTGAGTAAACGTTTAGTTTCAATTATTGAATTTTAGATTTTTGCATGGTTTTTTTAGGCTGATAGGACAGGATGGAAGAAAAAAAACGGATTGCGCCGACTCCAAGTAAATGGGATAAGGGCAGGAAGATGATGAAATCTTTATAAGCTCGACTTTATGACAATGGACATTTCCAAGTTTTGGGAATATGAAAGAAGCATCATCTAACAGAGCGAGAATTATTTCGAGAACAATGTTACATCTTTGACCCACAGACAACTAAAATCTGTTATTTATGGCAAAATAGAATTCAAATGGTGCCCCATACATAAAACTGTCTCTGTAAATACAATAAACCGCTCATTTAATTTATATAGAAAGAGCGACATACGTACCAATGATAGGAACCTTGCAAGGGAAAACATAACAAACTAATCCGATACAGGGCTCCTGAAAACTTAGGAACTAACTCGTTCAGGTCAAAGGAGCCAAAGATATACAAACAACGACCATGAAACGTTCCAAGCAGTGCACGCGTGCGAGTACTCACTAATATCAAGTCCCCTGCTAACTCGCATGCACTTGCTAAAATCTTGACATTGCGCCGGAGAAAACATAGAGTTATGCAATTTTAAGAATTGCAACAACAAAAAATAAATGACATAAGTGTTTTTAAATAGGGTTTTTATAAGCAATGGGATAGTGTAGATAGTAGCAGAAAGGAAAGATTAAAGTTGCGATGTCAAAAAATCATAAACAATTTGGCAAAAAAACTAAACTGTAGTAACTCTGTTGTCTCAACTATAGTAGAAAAGAGTTATTAATGCAGTAAAGGGGATAAGATGACTTTCACAATATTGTATCATTTGTATGTTGATCCATGTATTGGAACTCTAAATTTTTTAATGATTTGATATTATATTACATAGGTACTAGTTGACCCGCGCAACTTCGTCTGCGTCACAATTTTCATTACTGCTCCGCTCCTATTGGTCTTATGTTGACTTATGCAATACGGATATGTAAACTATGATATATAGCTTATAGCCTTCCTCGATAAATGAATAGTCCGTTTATCGAGGAAGGCTAAATAATAAAGGTTAACACTGAAATAAGTTTTCAAATCGGACCAGTAGTTCCTGAGATTAGCGCGTTCAAGCAAACAAAAAACTTCAACTTTATATATTAGTATATAAATACTATTTGAATATGGAGGTGCTCGTGGCTAGATAATAACAGCCGCACGGGTCGATCTTCAAGGTTAAGCAACGCTTGCCAAGGTTGGTTTGTGGATGGGTGACCATCTTAACATGCCGAGTTTCCTCCGTGCCTCGGAAAGTACGTTAAGCCGTTGGTCCCGGCTGTCATTTGTAGATCTTTGGCAGTCGTTACGGATAGTCAGAAGCCAGTAAATCTGACACCAGTCTTGCCATGAAGTACCGTGTTACCCAGTTAATGGGTTGTGGAGGTCTGTTAGGCAGCCGCTCCTCGTAAAATACTGGTATTCAGCTAAATACGGCTTGACTGGAAGCCGACCCCAATATAGCTGGGAAAAGGCTAGGCAGATGATGATGATGAGTAACTCTGTAGTCTCTGATTAACTGTAGTAGAAAAGGGTTATTAATGCAGTAAAAGGGATAAGATGACTTTCACAATATTGTATCATTTGTATGTTGATCCATGTATTGGTACTCTAAAATTTTTGATAACTTAATTATAAATAATTGCAAAAGCGTTCAAATTAGATTAAAAAAATAAAATAAAGCATAAACAATGGTAAGAGGTATCACAACATGAGACCAGGGTAAATAGTAACAAGAAATTACAGGATGCAATGAAATGCCGTCACTCAATATTGTTGAGTAAATAGTAACAATATCACACAACAGGTGATACAATTACTAATTGTTTCTTCGTTCAATAATAACATCCTTCAAATAATTACTCATGCACTTCATCATCTTCATGTCCTAAGGACAAGGTCCATGTTACTTTGAGTCGGTGCATTTCCTTCTTCTATATACAATGTCAACCATCATGCTATCATGTACTTCATTTTCCTTCATATCATTCCTCATACAATCCATCTTTTCTTTGACCTTTCATATCACGAGCTAGATTGATACTTACAAAAACATTCAACATCATCATCATCTGCCTAGCCTTTTCCCAACTACATTGGGGTCGGCTTCCAGTCAAACCGGATTCAGCTGAATACCAGTGTTTTACGTAGAGCGGCTGCCTACCAGACCTCCACAACCCATTAACTGGGTAACACGGTACATCTTGGTAAGACTGGAGTCAGATTTACTGGCTTCTGTCATTTGTAGATCTTTGGCAGTCGTTACGGATTGCCGTAACGACTGCCAAAGATCTACAAATGACAGCCGGGACCAACGGCTTAACGTGCTTTCCGAGGCACGGAGGAAACTTGTTTTGTTAAGATGGTCACCCATCCACAGACCAACCTTGGCAAGCGTTGCTTAACCTTCAAGATCAACCCGTGCGGCTGTTATTATTTAGCCACGAGCTCCTCACATTTCATGGACTTCTACCAGCTCATTATTACAAAACGCACCAGAGCGGCTCATACTTCGACCATATCATTATAAAGTCAGAAACGCCGTCCATATACTAATACATCACTTACTGACCATCAAGCTGATACTTACAAAAACATTAATAATCACTAATAGATGCCATTTACCTTCAAACACAGAACTCTTCACATTTCTCTAACCTCTTTTACAACAATGACATCTTGACCACTAACTGACAGAGTGTACAAACAGAATAATACAACAACGGGTGAAAGTGCCTCAGAGACTTTGAAGGCTGTACAACATTATGTTTTAAATGTAAACATTGACTGTTCTTGTACCAACTCTTGTATCCTCTTCTAAGAAATGGTACTTGGTTTCTACAATGTTCGTATTGTTTTTGTCTGGCTTTAATTACAAATTTTGTTTCGGATATAATATTTTCAAAAAAGAAAGAGCTTGTGGCTACTTAATATTTAACATCTGCAAGGTTCGATCTTCGAGGTTAAACGACGCTTGTGCAGGATGGCTCGTGGACAGTTGGCTATTCATTATGAGAGTCCTGCTTGCCTTGACAATTATTATTATTAATTTACTTTGATATTTTAAATAACTTTGATAGTCGTTACGGATAATCAGAAGATACGTTCAGAAGTTAGAATATTTGACTTCAGTCTTGCCATAGGGTGGGTGTTACCCAGTGACTGGGTTGTGGATGTCAATATTTAGGAAGTCGCGAATTTCAAATACTGGTATGCAGCTGAATACTGGAAGTCGACCTAGCGTAATTGTGAAAAGACTAGACGAATTGATTGTTTTCTTTAAAACATATTAATCGGTGATGTGTTTGTTTTTTCTAAAATATACACACAACAGCTGTACACGGTGTCACTTAATGAATCTGACATAAATTACCTCTAGGAGCGATTTTTTTAATAAAATTAATAAGTAACATTATAGTACAATAAATAATGCATTAGAATTATGAAACACCCAGTTAGAAATATTCTCGTATCAAAAAAGGCGCCATTCCATTCCATGCCGTCTTTGAAACACAAGGCTCGGACTGCACTTGCTCCTGGATGTTTCAAACTAATATTATTTTAAATAAATAATAAATTAATAATAAATAAATAGTAAATAAATAATAAATTAATAATATATTATATTTTTTTAACAATCCCAATGTTAATAAATAAATATATTTTTTAATGAATGTGTAGTGGTCATTTGATAGATGAAGGGAGCTGCCATTGTAAGACGACTAAAATGGCACCCACCGTGTATAATAACTACTACCTATATGAACAATTTTCAGCTCTCTTAACAACTTATATCTATATATTTTAAGGTCAATCTCCACTGGCAAAATGAGTTTTAATCTTACTGTGTGTGAGCAGTCTTAGCTCTGTGCCGGTGTTATGTTTCCCTACACTGAATCAAGGCTACTTTCGCTCAAAGATTATTGCGTTTTAAGGGCACTTTCATTTGGTACAAGTTATCCTTTTATAGGTAGGTATAATAACGCTTTCTCCGTTCATCCGGGAGAGATTTTGTACTTTTATCATTGGAGTTGGTCTCAATTTGTTAAGGCTTGAAGTTTTATTGTATTGGTCGAATATTCACATTGCTGGTCCATTCGTTCACTGTTTAGTATCTTCTTATTTCACTTACTAACAAATTACTTTACTTGCTATATCATCTTATACATATTAAAAAAACCTGCTGATAGTATCTAAGCTTCAACTTTGGGCTATAAATTATGCCACTATCACGGTTCCCCATACCAAAATCCATTTGTATAATTATTATTTTATGAATTCAATACTTTATTGTACACATCATATTTAAAAAAAACCGGTGGACATTCCACCCACACGCACAAGGCGTTTTGGGAATACATTCATAATGCGTACAGCTAAGGAGTGGAATTCCCTGCCGGAGTCTGTTTCTTGATAGCTTCAACCTGGGAGTTTAAGTCAAGAGTGAATAGGTTACTTCTAAGCAAGCGTGCTCCATCTTCGACCACATTATCGCTTTAAATCATCAGGTGAGATAGAGGTCAAACGCGTGCCTATCAATAGTAATATGAAAGATACACTTGGTTACACTTTGGTTGCCAAAGGCATGCATAGACTCTTATAGGGTAACAGTGAATCTTAGTATGCGAAGCAATGTTAGTATTTACTGATGCAGTTTCCGCATTGCATGACCCAGCTAGCCTTTCCCAGACTGATTTTTCGCAACGCCATCTGCCTGTTTTGCATTGCACCAACTACGAAAGTTAAAGTCTAGGCTTTTTGGTTCTGTCTCGCTATCGTTATTTACGTATTTTAAGGAACGTCGCATCCTGAGGACATCCTGAACGTGCATTCTAAAATTTTATACATATTGGCATGTTTTTAATATTGATTGATTGTCGCCACATGCGAAGTAATATGTTTTTTTTCAAACTTAAGAAAAAGCGATAAAACTTGCTTTCCTTAAGTTCAAAAATTAGTTTTCAGATAATTTTCAACTTTATAAACAACTCTTTTAACTCATCCACACTCCACAGTTTTCCTTAATACTTGGCAAGATCATCAGTAGCGTCACGAGAAACCAGAAAATGGCCGATTATCATGGATAAAATAATCGGTCATGCACTTGCTACTCGGCATGCGACAATGCCAATTAAGCATAAAAAGTATCTAGTGGCAAAAGTAGAATTTCACAGTCAAGTTTAAATGCCAGTTGTGAGAAGTAGGTTTTCGTAGAATTGTTAAATGATGAGATAAAATAGTGACATTATTTATTCATTAGTGTCAATTCACCAAGTGCTGACAAATCTCGCTTTCTATACTGGCGTCCGTAACATAATAAAGTAATACTTAAATATCGAGGAATGGTGACATGGCCATTTTTGCAGCCGTAAAATTTCGAACAATTAAAAATACATGATGTTACTGCTGAAAGTTATGCGTAGCATCTATTCCTATAAATAGTCTGGTCACAATTTGTCAGTAAACTGTTAGTCAGAACTTAGGACTGTTAGTAAGGACAAGATAAGAATGATAATAAAGAAGCTTCAAATCAAGACTCAGAAATCTCAAGGTAAAAAAAAACTGATTTTATTTTCATTCAAATATTCTTCAATAATAAGTCACGACATAAGAGAGATTAAGTAAAAGATGATAATGATGATCAGCATAAAAGCGAAACAGACTTCGCGAGCGAAACTAATTCAATTTATCAAATTGTAAAACATAAAAAGGTAGATGTGTGTCAGTCATTGTGACCATTAAAATCCCGTTGTGTTCGTGAGCGAAGTGGCACACTTTGGCCTTAAATGAATGGTTTTTGTACCATAACAAGCAAAGGATGGCTTTCTTCGCACTCTTTGAGAAAGGGAAATGAGTTTGAGGTGATGCTCCTGTCAGTTTTTGATGTGATGCTACAATCGTGTCTGTGGGGCTGTGGTCTAGGTCGATAATACTGAGTTTCATAGTTTAAAATTTGAAACCGTTGGACCTTCGTGTAATTTTAAGTTCATACTTTCAATCGATAGTAAAATCGAATGAGAGTCCAGATGCGGAAAATGAACTCCATTTTGTGAGTAGAGTGACTCGATAGTAAAATGAAATATTAATAAATTGTCACGCAGATTAACATTTTTATTTATTGATAGCTGGCCATTATCATGACCAGAATTCCTATTTCAGTCCTATGATCCACATTTTCTTCTACTATTCTCCTCACTGTCATTATTACCATTTTGACACTTATGTATGAAATATTCCTGTTTTGCAATCAACTTGTTTCTTGTGTTTCCCTTTTCTGTGTTACTGCTGGTCAGATTATTCATAAATTATACATTTGAAGTGTCATTATTGCATCAGCATTGCTTTGCTTAGAAATCATCGTTTGCAAGGCAAAAAGTAACTGTTTACCATAAAAATACACGGTCTGCCACTGTATCACGCAATATAGGGCGGCCACGGAAATGAGAACTTATAAGACAATGTTATGACCTATTAAACTAAAAAAACATATGGTACTGACAGCAAACATAACCAACACTTTGATAACACATAACAGATACCTCCTCAATGTATCAAAAAAAGACTTAACATCATAGATGTAGAGTAGGAAATCGATTGAGTACTTTTCATGTGTTGTGAAGCGCAAAGTGACATAAATTCGAAAGTGTTTCCGCCTATGGTGGACCAACCATGTCATAGCGTTGCACACAAATTATCGTGTATTGATACAAACCTTTTATTATAGTATGTGGTATTCGGTTATTGCACTGCTGCTGTCCGTTATAAATGCACCACTGTTTGTAAAATCATATTTGTACTGGTAAATTCGCAAAGTGTCGGTTTTCTGCATGTTGCTTGATCTTTTCTAGAATTATTACTATTTAATCAATTGAACAATATTTTGGCTGACAATAACGCCTGTACTCTGGAATATTCTACTACTACTGAATACTCAAAAGAGAATTTCCTGCAATTATAAAGAACAGTAAGATTAGGTCTTGTATCTTTAGCTTTTCAGTTTTTCTTTATTTAGACCAAGTTCAACTTGGAGATAATTATGGATCACTGCACAATTTAGATTTATACGTGGCTCAAGGGTGGGAACTTTAGTGTTAATTGATGATAATATACATGTTACGTAGTGTGGGACACCCTGCGGCACGATGTATCTATGATTTAAGGAAGGTGACTGGCAGCGGATGGATGCGTACTGCTCAGGACCGGGATGGTTGGCGCTCTTTGGGGGAGGCTTACGTTCAGCAGTGGACGAATATTGGCTGAAATAATGATGATGTTACATGAAAAACATTTATTTACTTATGCCACTAGATATTAAGGCAAAAAATATATTGTGTTGTTTCATCACGAAGACCTTTCATGAATATAAAACATTGCAGACATTAAAAATAATCGTAATTATCTAAAAAAAAATCACTTGGTTACAATAAAGCAAACGCCATGAATAGCATTTGCTTTATTGTATGCATTAGACAAAATCAATAGCCTGTTTAGTGGGTGGTTTCACCGACAGCGTTTTTAGAGGTTCTTCGCGTGAAATCACTATGTAAAATGTTTATATATGACCATTCTATATTTTTTCTTGTAATAAGAAAACTAGCTCATATGATGGCACTAGTATAAATATATTTCTCTTAAATATAAATAAAAAAAAAAAGAAATATGTCTGTTTCTCAATAACGGTGGTATGTCCGTGATTAACTTTTAAGCGCATTTACCTCTATAAATAAATTGCGATGGCAAGTTTAGTACTTAAATTAAACATTAATATGTTGGTCAATACATAAAGCAACCATATTTAATACTTCCGTTACTTCTGTTATCATGCAGACATCAGGACCATTGTGATAACGAACGTCCGAGCCAAAAGTGCAATTTCGGTGCGTTTTATTAAAATCGATCTATAACGTAAACACGTCTATTTTAACGAACTATCTCTTTACGCACACGAAGACCCAGTCGTGCTCTTGCATTCTCGCAGTAGTGACGTGTCCGATCCTGCTGAGTTTTCGCGCCAATACGTAAGTACTTTTTGAATCTAAGAGGGAATACGAAATAATGCAATCTCGGTGGGTTACTGTACGAATTAATGTTGTTTTTTTTACGTTACTTTTCGCGAGTATGTTGTTATGTTATTAGGTACCCTTGGCAATCATACATTTTAAGTGACGAAAGTATAAATAGTTTTGTTTTTATTTAATTTTTTGTTCATATTTCTAATTTCGGTGGTGCAATATCGGTGGTTTCGGTGGTAAGTTTATTGCCACCGATATTGCATTAATAGTAAAGTGGCTGTGGGTTCATGTGACTTTGGTAAGATATTTACGCTGAGGGTAAACAAAATTAATCCGACAAACTTTGGAGGGTAGTATTATAAGTAGGTACCTAGTACATATTTTACAAAAACGTTTTAACCGGCTTCAAAAAAAGGAAGTAATTAATTCGTCCCATATGATAATTGAATATTCTTGTATATGGTCTATGTAGGCTTCTTAACGAATGTGCCAAATGTCATAAGTGTATATGTATGTTTGTTTGTATGAATGTATGTTTGTCTACGAATTTCTCTGGGTTTTTTTTCTTTTTTCTTTTTTTTTTCGAGTCATAATTCAATCCAATCTTCACTGCCATCACTCTGTCGGTAAAGTTATCCGAGTCAAGGGTCATGTAATTTTTTTTTTGTTAACCGGGCCTGCATTAGAGCTGTGCAATATTTATATGCATAAACTCTAGACTATACCTGCTCAATTTTTTCTTATTTTAGGATGGGAAGGCGAAAGGAAAAACAGTCAAGAGAAGAGACTTTAGAAAAAAAAAAACAGGCTGAAAGACTAAGAAAGAAAAGAATAAAAGATGATCCAGTACTAGGCGAAGAACTAAGAAGAAAAGATAGAGAACGATATAAAAAGAAAAAAGCGGAAGGAAAAATTTTATCGATGGCTGAAATGACTCCACGTGCCCGAAGATTGAAGCAAAAAATAAACAGAGCTAACTTTAAAGCATTTTATGAAAGACGAAAAAGAACTACAAAATTATCACGGGAAGAAAATTTACCATCCAAAAATGTTCCACCTAAAAAAACCAATGACCCTCCTGAAACACAGGGTGACGATATGACAGGCGCGTCATCTCCCACGAGTCCTTCCATTCTAAATCGTTCTCGCTCGCTTAGTCCACAACCAGGACCTTCTCATGATGGTTTGAAAACGTTGACAGCGCAATGTGTTTGGAATTTGAAAATTCAATACCTGAAACTAATTGGAAGAAAGCTGACAAAACTGAAAAGAATATGAAAACAAGATTAGCTGAATCTTCTACAGCACAAATTAAAACCAATATTGAAAATGACTCTGACAGTGATTTGAATATTTTTTGATTTTTTATTTGAAAGTTTACTATTTTATGTTTGTTTAAGATTTTTTATAAAAACCATAATTATTTGATGAAGTTTTAATTAAACGAAGATCTCATCATAACTTCATTTTATTTAGTATTACCCTCAACATGAATCACATTTAGTAGAAGTAACGTTAATTTAGTAAATCTGCTAAATGTGGTCATGATCCATGTCCAAAGACACGGTATCAAATATAGACCAATAAACGTATTTTTACACCTACTATACCCGCCTCTGCAGCCGCTACATAATGTTGCCAACGGTAAAGTTGTTCTTTGTTAAATAACTGTCGGTGCATTACAAAACATCCATTTTGATGTGATGTTGCAATTTCGGTGCAAGATTTGCAATTTCGGTGTAAGATTGGCAATTTCGGTGTAAACTTTTCAATTTCGGTGGGCTGGTAATTTCGGTGGCCGTCATATTTTTAAAACAACTACGGTTATTTATTTCCTACTAAAATAACTAGAATACTAATGTGTTCTAGAATAAAACAAGTTTATTATTTTATCCGAAAACCTATAAATAAAAAATACCACCGAAATTAGCAAAAAATTGTGCCTGCGTGAAATTACCCTAGTGGTTATTCATTTCTTTCTTTTAAGAAAGGAGAATGCTAAAAATTCGGTCAGTCATGATCGGAATCGAGAACGCGAATTTGTACCATTTGATTGTATGCTGCTATGCGCACTGATTTCATTGAGCTGCATTACATTTTATCGATAAATCTGCTGATAAAACAGAATGAATATACGTTATTTTTATGATTTGGTCTAGATGACAAATGCAACTAACTAAGGTTTTTAAATATAGTGTGCTTCATGCGTCAATGGTACAGTTGTTTTTTTTTAGCCAAATTATATTTTGGTTACGAATTATTCGATTTTGATTCGATATCATCAGCTAAATATCATAGAACTCAGTAAATTGTTGCACACATGAATTAATACACTAGAAAAAAAAAAGTAAAGATTCAAGACTAAATCAGGAAATAGAAAAGATATAGAGATATTGTATGTAGATATGGAGATATTGTAACTAGAATGTAAAGCCATTCAAATAAGAATTACCAACACTTCACTACTCAATAACATCGAGGTTCGACTATTAACACAAACACTGAAGAAGACATCACCACTACAATTAAATCTTTACCGTTCAATACCTAATGCTACCCTTCGAAAGCAGGCAATCTCTCGAAGTAAAAACGAGTAGAAGTAGAAATGGGAACGCGTGCCAACGCGCGTCAGTTATATCATTAACATAATAATCGTGCTCAACTCGGCTGGGTGTAAGGCAGGGGAGGAAGCGGTATTCAAGAATGTTCTAGATTTTGTATTCCCACGAGACGTATTTTTAATTTTCACTAAGAAGAGGCTCGCGTCTTACCATAACCTCACAAGTTTTATTTTTTACTTGAGATGGGTTTGCTTATGACTCTAGCCTAGGTCAGAGATGACAGACACAGAGTGGATGATGAAGTGAGCTTATTCAGATAAAGCTTGTTCACTCTAACTTTCAAGAGATTAGGGTAGAATGCGAGTAGTGCTTTCACTTCATTGTTCACTGATTGTGGTAACTTTATAGTCATTAGGTACTGTATAAGGTGTAACTATTCATGCACTAAATATTTTAAGACAATTATCTAACGGTTATAACGAAGCCATTTCAAAGGATTGTTTTTTTTTTTATCTAAGTAAATTTTATAAAAAAATAATAATTTAAAATCACTTGATCCACAAAATAAATACTGGCTCCTTATTTTTTCAACATCCATTACGCCCGCGCATGACGGGCATCGCCGCATCGCCCGTCGCCGTCGTCGGCACGGTGCGTCTCATTCATAGAATAGGGAGTAAAAGTTTTATGCAAGATGTCTCAAGAAAATGTAAATTTCGTAAAAACAATAACACTTACATAAAAATTTTTTTTTCGTTGATATGGCTTCGTTATAACCGTTAGATGATTGATTGTCTTAAAATATTTCGTGTATGAATAGTTACACCTTATATATTCAGTCAAAGTTATTGAATTTAATCCTGCATTTGTCTGTACACTAATTCATTTGTTGTTCGGTCGTCTTTCTTGTTAAGTTTAAGTCCCTTTTGTTTCATAAAGCAGGTTATTTTCTGTTTTTAATTTAAATGATATATTGAATCTTATTCTCACCATAGCCTACGTATCCGAAATAGTTATTCAGAAATCTTTGTAATAAATATTTTCTGTTCATAGCATCTATGAGAGGTGAACTGGATGCTTAAGATGTTGATGCATCTTTTCTAAATCTCTAAACGGCATTGCGTGATAGCCACTACTTCCGAAATCAGATAAAAGCATAACATGAAAGGTTGGCCTAGAAACTAAATCTAGATCTGCATTAGCTCAAACATAACTATTAACATACTCAGTTCAGTGTACAATCTGTAAAATAGATTACATCAAACAGGTTTAAAGTAGGACTGATGAACTTGAAGTCGATGCAGCTTGCAACTTTCAATTTTGATTCTCAAATGATAAGTTTAGTATGATTTCTTGATTCATAGAAAGAACAGTCTATTACAGAAATACAAACTGATTTCTAGGGTCAAATTTCATTGCTTGGTTGACTGATACAGAAGGGATTAAGCTTACCTTTGTGTTTTATGAAGTTTAATTAAATAAATGAATTTGTTAAGCAAACCCTCCATGAACGAAATTAAACGAGTCCACAGCACCGCAGCAAAATTTTTGTACGACATGGATTTTTGTAACTTCATGAGGAATTTCAGAAACTACGAGTATATTGTAGAAATCACATCTAGAAACACCTGTGAAGATATAAAACAAACTGTATATTTGTAGTAAGTTATCATTTGTTTAGCAAAAAGATAAGCCAGTCAGCAAAAGTTAATTGGAATACGTATGTCTATTACCAATAAGCTAACCTTCAAACCAAAAAAAAATCCTGTAAAGCTGTTTAAAATATATCACACGCTTTCCCTTATAACTTGAGACTTAATGTCAACGTACTACAAGTTGCAATTAAGTAGTTGAATGTTACGGTCAAGAACGATCAGCATGCAGGTTAGCGGGAAGTGGGGGGCTGCGGATGCAAATATACTTAACTGGAATTATGCATCTTTATGGTTTACTGGCTTATGGCCGTCGATCATTGGGTTTATGACTCTTTTCCTAGCAGGATGGCGACACTGATAATGTTATTAAATTAATTTAAGATACTTTGAACAAAAGAGAGCCAGTTTGACTTACTAAAAATGTAGGGGCATAAATGTGCAGGTCCATTTGCGCGGAGCGAGGCAGCGGAGTTGAAAAACGGAGAAATATTAACCAATAATGTCAGTCAAAATGTCAGTGACTCACGTGGTGCGGAGAGTTTATACAATTTCATTGGACAAAATTTCTCCGTTTCACCACTCTGCTGCCTTGCTCCGCTGTAATGGACATGCACCCTTAGAGGTGTTCTTGACAGCGTGGAATTGAGATGTGAATGTTGCCTAAAAATACTAGAATTGAATCCCAGAAATTATTACCATTTCATCATATGCAGCCTTTTCCCAAGTATATTGGGGTTGGCTTCCAGTCAAACCAGATTCAGCTGAACACCAGTATGGTAAATTATTACCTTTTACTCTTGCTATAGTTTTCTACTGGACTGGTTCCAACAATATTAACACGCCAAAAATAAAAGCAACCTATCAAAAATTTAATAGAGATCAAGGTCGTTTTTTCTTCAATCGGCCATTATTTATCCTTTTGGCATCCAATAAATTAGAAACTTTGTCCAAAATCGAAAAGCGGTTTGTAACGATGCTCTAAGCTAGTTTTTATATGAACACCTTGTTAGATTTTAACTGTTAGCTAAATATTGGAAACATTGTGCATCAATAAATTTTATTGACCACGTGGAACGTCCATCACAACTAAACGATTAAGGTGTTGATTGCGCAAAACCGTTTCTTCTAAAACTCTCGTAGCTTTTCGTAGAGTGCCTGTTTCCGACAATCATTATGGTTTTATACTACCAGGAAATAGCTTTAAAAGGCATCACTTCAACTTCTTCCGTAGAAAGTTAAGGAAAATTTGCGTGTGCGTCAGCAATAGCATAAGTGAAATGATCTTCAATTTTATAATTTCTGAGAATCGATGAATTGGAATTGTGTCAGTATTACAGTGTCGTACGAGGTCTTTAAGTATATTAATAAGTTTATTTTTAACAGGTAATTTTTAATGTTAGTACCAATGCTAAGTTTTTAATTAAGATTTTTAATCATTATGTTGTGGTTCGGTTATGAAGTTTTAAAGATAATTAGAAATATAAAACCTTTGATGTCATCGTTTGACGGTCATCATTTCAGCCGAAATACGTCCACTACTCGCCACGCTTGGCAGGCGGGTTGGCGATCGCATTGTATGGTGTTGAGTTTTGCAGATAACGCTGCTGCCTATTCTCTGGCGAGTCCCTTAGTCACCTCTTACGACACCCACGGGAAGTGATGGTATTATTCTTTTACGGCACCTAACGGTACCGGCCGACACCATACGGTACGGTTTGATGGTACTCACATATTTATAAATACCAGTAAACGATGACACGACATATGATTCATACAGCCTAAATTCAGCAACTTTGCAAAAAGCCACAAACACATTACCCTCATTCATACCATTTAAGCAAAAATTACGGCTATTTAACTTAAAACTCGACATTTTTAGGCTTCCTATGAATTAAAAATAATTTAATGTCACATAATCTTGTTTAATGTAACGGAAAAGAGGAACACTTTAAAGTGTACAAGTGGGTCAATAATGTGTTGAGTATGGCAGCCGAAACTAGTCGGTCATGGCCGTGCGGTCAATGACCTTATACGTTGTCTCTTTCTACCATGGAACTGGGTATTTTTTGGGTTTTGGGATTCTGAGATACAAGTGTCTGAGATATAAGTGGCTAAGATGCGTCTATGTGGTCAGTACTTTCGTTCAGGCAAATATTTTAAGCATATAAAAATCATGACCAGTATTATGTTATGTTACGCGTCTTTAAAATTATGCAATTTAATTGACTAATTTACAGGGTAATAACAATTTTTTTTTTGCTTTTAATCTTTTTTTTGGAATCTTCTTCTGTCCATAATAATCATTCCCGAGGCTCAAGACAAACTGCCATTCTATAAGCGAATGCGGTTGTCTAAATACCAAAATGTAAGGGATTGATCACGTGACATTTGACAGCTTTTGTCAATCCTATTCATGTTTAAAGTTTTGAAAAGAACACTTGTGTAGAGACTCTGGAGTCGTCAAACTGAGTAATTAATACAAAGAAAATAAAAAGTTGACGAACACCTCCAAAATTTTGTATTGAAGTCTAAAAAAGACGTGTCATAAGAGGAACCTCTTCAAGAAGATTAATCCTAGGAAGGAAGCTAGAAATTAATCGATAAATAATAAATCGTCCATGGTCCGTAATTTTATGGCTGCAGCCCATAACTATTAAATTTTATACGATCTCATAAATACGCAGTTATGAATTGCAATACAGTGCAGGAAAATTGCATTTCTATTTAAAACTGGCTCACATAACCTTATTTTCACATTAAGATTATTTTCTTCTAAACAACCTTTGATAATCAACTTTCAACTAATTAAAGATTATTATGCATAATTAAAGAAAGTTTTCTAGCAATTCATATCTATTTAATCGCTTACTACTGATCAGAGATCTACAGCGTGCTTATTAATTTTCAACTGCACAAAATAATATATATTTTTTTTATTTGTATTGGTTTGCTTTTGACTCTAGTCTATGTCAGAGATGACAGAGACAAAGTCTACGATGGAGCGAGCCTACCCAGAAGGAGCCTAACAAAAATTAACTTTTTCTGCAGTAATGTTCCCGTGGCCTATCCCACAGTTCAAGATTTCAGTTTTTGGATTTTAAAAGCAGCCTTTAGCGATATCAGCATCACTACTACCAAAAATACGTTCATCAAATAAACAACTTGTACCTCTTGAAAGGCTTAAATTGTTCAAAAGAATTTGATGTTTTTAAACACCATGTTTATGGTGATACACCACAATTTAACATACATTACGGTATTTTTACGTGAGCTCAATATTGTCGACAGTAAAAGTTTATTTAACCTCATACGCAGCTTACGCATGTGCGAAATTTCTTTCGCCTTTCTGTGACTTCCAAAAATAAGTCATTTTGTGTACCAATGTATGTATTTTGTTATCATTTCACGTATTCTGGTATTTTGCTCAGGCACATCGTTTTATTGCAAATTATTGTCTATTAACGAACCTTATTTGTTTTATTTTTTTATTTAATATCATCCTTATATACTCGTAGCTTTAACTTGATGGCTTAATTTCTCTGTGAAAATAATCTAGAATTTCTTCTATTTCTACTTCATGATGATACATAATTATAATGAATGATTTTTATGTGCTAGTTTATCATTAGTATTTAACATCAGTTTTATCCTTATGAACCGGTACTAATGTTACTCTAGGTCAGTGCTTAAGTAGTTAATTTCGAGAAAGTAGTATTTTTTGAATTGCCACCTGTATTATTATTATGAGTCACTACTTAGTCAGTCATAAAGAAAGGAACTAAAAACTAAACAAGAAATAAAAAATACATTCAAAACCGCAACACACGGGGTTTTTTCTTTTGTTTTTTACATTAAATTTAATTGAATAGAAACCACAGATGACAAGCTTTTTAATTTAAAAGTTTAAAATTACTTGTGGTTTCTTGGACTTCAATTTTATAATAACGATTAATTTTGTGACTAACGTATACACGGACTTTGCTCTTTTCATCTTTCCTTTGTTTCTTTTTTATAAGTACATTTTTACATTAACCAAAGTTGTAGTTTCTTGAACATAACAAGCTTAGCCTCTGGGTCTTCCTAACCCATTTAACCACATTATGTAACTTTAAAGAATCACAAATCTGTATTATTCAATTCTGTTTCTGGATTGGCTAATCTGGAACCAAGGCTCCACCTATCCAAAATGCAGTTCCAGTGAGGAGACCCTGCATGGATGATGTGCGTCACCTCCTTAGTTGTATGTCGTACAACCTGCACCTTCCAGGATTTAAATGAGGCTAATCAATCAATCAATCAAATTATTTATTACGAGCAACAATGACTCATAGTGTTAGTAGGTACAATAAATAAACTTACAACTATGTTAGTGACACAATACAACAACAACTATATGAACACACACAACATAACTATCACCGCTTCAGCATCCCAGCTGAGATACTGGAGCAATGATTAACAATACTGCAGTCCAGCCTGTCAGCAATCATACCCAGGATACTGTTGGAACTGGCTCGCACCCGCACACCAAGGACGCACATCTTTTACGCATAAAAGCAATCTAAAAGTTGCTCAATACTGGTGGGGAAAAAATAATCTGAGTCAATCGACACTAATAAAAGAAGAATTTTGTCACATCACTGTTTTCCTATTCAACTTGATGACCTTCAAGAATTAATAATCTCTTTCCTTTTAATCATTTACTTCCAGTCATTAGTCTAATATGTATAAGTCTAAGCAAATAGCCTTGACCGATATTATGGCCAGCTTAACGGTACCCTCAGGTTAACGACGGCCTAACGGATCGTTTTTTAGTTCTATACTGTGTTCCACCGGTTTTTTACTTGTTTGTTTATTTTTATATCGAATGGAAATCGGAATGTTAGATATTTGGGTCATTGGACTTTACTTCGACCAACTTGTTTTGAGTCCTTGTACTAGGTCATGATTTGATAGTTTGATATTAAATATGACACATAGAATAACAGCTTCAGTAGTATTTTCTAATACGATTATTAATTAAATGTGTATTTTAAAATCATATTTAGGTTCGGTATATTTCATTTTGCTGTAAAAGTAAAATCTGTTGACCAATAAATGGTCATAGCAAAAATATTCAATCGTCATATTTTTTGTAAAAGCCACTTACAATAGGAAAAGTGCTATTGTAAGTTTATTGTTATGAATAAACCTATTACATCGATTTTTTTCCAGTGAATATATTGTTCAGCGTGTCTATGCCGATCCTAAAAATAATTACAACTAGCAACCAAATTAGTAACCATGTTCCTTTATTTGAGTGACAACGCCCCATCTCTATGTTTATACTTCACACTTTTACCATTTTACCGTAAATACAACGTTTACTGTTATGCTGTTTTATTATCACTTACAATTACTTTTCTTCTTTACAGGTAAAGTTCGCGACAAACACGATGACGAGGCGAAAAAGTGTGTGTTCAAAGTGGACTTTAGTTTTATTAGTAGTTATAGTTTGTCCGTCTGTTTATACGCGACCTCAAGAAGAGTTCTCAGTTTCTGCCTCAATTAAGGCAGATAATGAAAAATCTACACTTCCACCAACAAGGTATACATTTAGTAATTTAAGTTTTAATAGCTTTAAATTAGCACCTAAAGTCAATCGTTTTGTAAATAAAACGAATATAGATAACAACAAACCTAGTATTGTATCGGTTTCTTTCAAAATATCTAACAAAGATAGTGTCAATAACCCTTTTGTTGACTCGGGCGATAGTGAATCAGAACCAAGTCACGTAAATAATAGAACAAGCCGGTTGATACGAACTAATTCACATGGAGGAAAAAAGAAATACAAGCCAAAACCAGTAAAAAATGAAGAAGATTCTTACGACAAAAAGAAACCAGCAATTAGAAAAGTGATCACTAAATGGAGGGACAAAACAAAACTAAACGACTTAAACTTTTCCTATGAAACTAGCACTTTAGATAGTGATGTTAAAGGCACGACAAAGTTTAGTAGTAGTCGTCCAAATGATGACTCGAGTACAGAAAGTTCTAGTGAAATAAACTCTAAAAGATACTCACGACCTCCTCCAAACGACATGTATGACCAGTATTATAATGACAACAATATGTACCATAACCAACGTCCACATTACCAATATTCTGACGAAACTCAAGCTTACTCCCCTAATATACAGGTGATAAACACTCGACCTCGTCCAACAAGGCCTCCTCACTATCACACGAACATACCGACTCCTACTCCAATAATTACAAACCTAGGATATCCTAAACCTTGGACTCCCCAAGTTACAAGAAAAACCACAACACAACGGCCAATGTATAACACAAGACCAACAAACTATGAATACCACAATAATGTTCCAAACTACCCAGGAAACACTTATGAGGTTTCTACCTTTGAACCAACTAATTCCTATACTGATAGAATAGTTATAAGACCAGAAGAATACAGCCCATCTGCTGAAGACTGTCCTACTATTTATCTAACTTTGAATAACACTTTTCAAGGTCAAGCCAAAGAGGCTTGTCCGGATTTAAATATTGCAGTAAACACTAATGTAATAAACAAAAATGTTGTTATTGAATCGGAGGAGGAAGAGAGCGAGAGTTTATTTCCTGGAGGTTTCGGATTAGGTTTAGGAGATGACTCAGGTGGTGATTCATCTAAAGACGAAGATTATTTTGAATCTGAAGAGAATCAAGAGCCAGAGGATGAGAGTGCATCTGTTGAAGGCACAGAACTAGCAAACTATCATTCTGCAAATAGTCCGATTAAACCCGAATCTGCTGAAGCGGGTGGTTTTGGAGCTGCTTCTTCACCAAGCTCTGCTATAATAGCTCCGGGTGGTTCAGGAGGCTCAGATGATGATATATTTAGCTTTTCATCGTTAGTCGATTTTTTTAGACCAGCACTAGATGCGTTAGGCTGGCTAGCCACGATAAATCCTTTGAGCATCGGTCTGTTTCCTTTACTTTTAGCCCCCCTAGGGTTATTATTTGCAGGATCAGGATTCGCAGCTCTATTTGCTCCTTGGTTTTTACCATATGCTAGAGAAGCTCCTAAGGTTATTCATGTATACAGACCTGAATGGCGGTGGGATGATAATCTGAAAACCTGGCATTTGCATTCTTTCCCAAATAACAGGAGACTGGTTCCTGAAGAGGGAAGACAAAGTAAAGAAAATGAAGGAAAAAGCATCAAACCTACTTTATTTTTCAAGTTGAAGGAATGGATGAAAAATGTCACGAATAGGCTGAGAGAGAATCAAAGTCGTCAGATAGTTTTAAATAGCCGTAAAACTAGAAGGAAGAAACGAGAAGCTTGGACTCGACGACTTAAGAATAGTTAAATTATAATATTAGTTCTGCATCCTCCTACCATCAAAAGTAAGGATCTTCCAACAAGACAGGTATAACACCTTGTGAGTTAGTTTTTGTCGGGCTGTTGTATATGTACAGATTATGCGCATCAGTACAACATATTTTTATTTTGTTTGAATAAAAAGGTGACAACATTAATCGATTTTAGAACATAAAACAGTTTTGAGTCTTCAGAAAATCGTGCAATACTATTGACCTATTTGTAAAGAATTAATTTAACTAATGACTTTAGGTGCTCATAGTCTGTTCTCTCTCAGTGTTCATTCTAATCGATCACCCTCTGTACCTATCCATATTGCTATAATCTAGTGGTATGCTGAAAACTAAGGTGCAGCTTGAAGTGAAGCTTTGGATTAACAGCTCACGTCCTATCTTTTCACAGTCAGATTGTCCGTCTAGGACTGTAAAATCTCACTGTTAAAAAACTAAGGGCAATACAGCTGTGATTATCTGCATCAGGTGAACTGATAGCTCACTTTAAACTCACTTCAACAAGGTTCCACGGTGTGACATCTACAGCATCAACCGACTAAAACCTCTTATGTAAAGTTATTAAGGAACTGAATTATAGTGGGCTGTAATAAATATACTATTGTTGCCTTTATACATAGATCGTTTTATGCATCGCTAAAAGCGGTGCACGCAAGGTCTTTTAGTATAATTTGGATCTTGTAATACAATAAATAATCACAATTATATCGGAGTAGGTATGTAATTAAAATTTATATCATCAGTCGGCTTGTTGCGTGTTTATTATAGTGATTTAATTGTGTTAACTTAAGCCTTTGCATAGGTCAAACCTACTGATAAAAAGTGGTGTTCCGTTTTGTTCTACAACTATGAATGGTAATTATTCAGAAGTGCGATTCTGTAAACATATCAAAGTGAAGGCTTGGTTGAAGTGATCACGAAGTGAGCGGTCAATTCAAGTATTCGAGGTGGAATGACAACTTACTTCGTGATCACTACACCCAAGTCACTTCCAATGTTTACAGAATCGACCGGTAGTTTAAGTAGAAATTGAAGTTTATCTACATTAACGCAATTGAGAACGTTAAAAATTTGAGTAAGGCCACAGATCCTCAAAACATGCCTATATCTCCCAACCATGTTGATACGGACTTTTTCTCTCATCTAGAAAAACAAGAGCACGGTAATAATATCTATTTGTACTGTGGCAAGGGTGACGATAATTTTGGACATGTTACGCCATCTGTTAAGCATGTCAGGAAAGGAGACTCGGAGAGATTCTTGTCTAACACGATAGATGGCAGTTTTAGAAATGAACGAAGAAGATTCGAGAAATCTTCGGTGAAAAACAGTATTATTATATTCGTTTAACTTATTTAGTTTACAAAATATTTTTAAAGACTAACACTTTCTTAATCATTTAATATAGACTAACTATTTATTTTTGTTTTAGTATTTAATTAATCTCAGTCGCTGGCTTGCATTTTGCTCAATAATTCTACAGTAGGAATTTTATACCCAATAATTTATTATGTTTTACATTTAAGTCTCAGGGCACATTAATGTTATATTCTTTAAGTAGCTAAGCTGCCCTTTATTGACCCATAATGGGTTATATATTTGTAACTTAAATTATATTATAAATCTATCAAATTATTGTCAGTACAGGTCAATAATCATTAATTAAAACTTAATTATGTTATGCTGTACAAAATATTTAAGAGTAAGTAAATTATTTATTTTTGCTCCGGATAATCAATAAAACTTCATAGACAAATTATGCCTGTTTTATTTATCTTGTGTAATATTACAGATTAAAATAATAAAAGATAACGCACTACACGGCACATTTTGAATGACCTTTTAATTTAAATTTAACTATTCGATTTCGATGAAAACAATATAATCATCACTTATATCTTCTATCTTTCTCTTTTTTTTTCTTTTTTCTTATTTTCATTAAAATCGAATTGTTCAATTTAAATGAAAACGTCAAAACGTAATTCGAGCCGGGTGCCAAGTTAACGCGTACGGTTAGTAAAAGACACATCCAGATTGTTAATTTTATTTAACTACCTATCTAAACCTTTCTAGTACCTATACATAGATTTTACAGTGTGAGTCTTTATAATGTGCACATATTTAAATGAGAGAATTTAGACTTAATTTTATCGACAGAATACGTTTAAAAAAAATCTTTATAATTTTTTTAAGGATTTATAAAAAATTTGTTTGCAACTGTGACCCTCGTGTAAACAAACTGTTTTCAACTAAATGATCTATCTATAGCAATGACATAAACGCAATTTTTACTAATAGGTAGCTAATACGAAATAGAATAATTTAGAGTAATAAAAAAAGTAGGCAATGAAGGCGTCTAATTGTAAAATTTTACGATTATTATAAAATTTGATGAAAAAAAAAACAGATTAGTGCTAGCAAAAATGTTTATTTACAATTGAAGGTAGTTTTTTCCGCTATTTATGGAGTTTATTTCCGATAGATCATTTCGTTTAAAAGTTACACTATTTTGTTTACACTGGGGTTCACAATAGTGAACATTTTTTTTAAATCCACAAGTTTTTTCTTTAAATTAGACGTTTTTACGTTTTTTTTTCAGTAAAAATAAGCATAGTTTCCCTCATTTAAATTCAATTATAATGTTTTATTTCGGATAATATCCATATTATAATGTTGGTAGTATTATAACTTATCCTCACACTGTATGTTTGTATCGTCCTCTTATGCTTCGAGTGTATAATGTAGATAGGTGCAGTGCACAGCGAAATGGTTCCAGTAAAGGATGGTACGACAGTGTTTGCTTCGCGCTCGACTTGGCGGGGCACTTATCGGGGGGCACTACCGTGCCCCCCGATATGCTTGCAATATTTTTATTTGCAAAATGAAATACTTATTAGCTCTTGTAAATAATCATGAAATTATTTTTTAAATACCTTCATCAGCGATGAAGTTATAAGGCTTCAAGTATTACAAAGAGAAGTCTGATGTTAACTTTGATTTCATCGTCTATGACGCCTATACAGCTGCCATAGAACAGCTTTCGCGAGGGGGACAAATATATTTGTTTAAAATAATTATATCTCCTTCGTTTTTCATTTTAGATTCTATTTTCACTGTTAGTATAATTTTTGGATATTTTTAGATAAACTGTATAGATGATAATTTATATGTTTTTCATGCATATTGAAAGAAAGAAAGTAAGAAAAAATGTTTATTTGGGATTCGCACACAACAGACAGATGTAAATTTAATTAAATTAACAGAATTAAGTAGTCTAAAAACATTTTAGTCTGTGCGAGGCCAAAAAGGTCCCTATCTCAGCATAGGCTGCGAAATTTAAAAATAAATAACACAGCGCTGGTTTTATGATAGGGCCTGTGATGAACCAAAACTTGCCCGTGTAAAAGCACCTTTAGGCACCCCATCTCATCTCAGCTCATTTTATCCATCCATCCGGAGGTACGGTATATATTTCATCCTTCAAGGAAACAATTAATCACAGCTAATAAAGTCATCTGATTGGTGGCACTGGTTTGCTTATAAAAGTAAAGTAAATAATTGTTTGTAGTTTTGTTATGGATAGTAAGCAAATTACGTCTTTGCAAAGACATACAAACAAATAGGCGAAATTGGCTTATTCATGTCCAGTTATTTGAATATTTCGCAAGGATTAATAGGTACGATTACGTTAAAGCTCGTGGCTAGATAATAACAGCCGCACGGGTCGATCTTCAAGGTTAAGCAACGCTTGTCAAGGTTGGTCTGTAGATGTGTGACCATCTTAACATACCGAGTTTCCTCCGTGCCTCGGAAAGCACGTTAAGCCGTTGGTGCCAGCTGTCATTTGTAGATCTTTGGCAGTCGTTACGGATAGTCAGAAGACAGTAAATCTGACTCCAGTCTTGCCATGAAGTACCGTGTTACTCAGTTAATGGGTTGTGAAGGTCTGGTAGGCAGCAGCTCCTCGTAAAATACTAGTATTCAGCTAAATTCGAATTGACTGGAAGCCGACCCCAATATATTTGGGAAAAGGCTAGGCAGATGATGAATACGATTACCTAAGAGCGAAACCAATAGGTGCAATTTGACGTGTTGTAAATGGCATTTTGTATGTCCATTAGTGAAAAATGGCATTTTCCATGTCCACTAGTGAAAAATGGCATTTTTCATGGCCAAAAAGTTCTAGAGTGGCGACCGCGTAACGGAAGACGCAGCGTTGTTGGAAGGCTTCTCACAAGGTGAACCGACGGCCTGGTGAGGGTCGCGGGTAGCCGATGTATGCGAGACGCACATGACTGGTTGTTGTGGTGACACTTGGCAGAGGGCTATGTCCAGCATCGGACGTATTTCAGCTGGTACTTATGATGATGACTAACGCAGGGAATTCATCGGCTAAAGTTGGAAATACTAGTCACGTGCAAGAAAAAAAAAACAAGTTTAAACTGTGAACCACCATGGGACAAGGAATGTCGCCGCTACGGCTGAAATCGGCTAGATAAATTTCATGAAGCTTAGATTAGTGCAAAAGTTCTAGCCTATTTCAACCTATCTAATCTAATAAACGATGTGTTTCAAAATCTCTAACAGGAGTCTCCCCGTGAAATGTTTGACGATGCTTTGTAGTAAAACAAGATAAAAGAATTGTTCAGAATAATAGAGGTATAAAAACAATTCGTATCAACGTTCGTTTTATATTCATGAGTAGTTTTATGCTCAGATATAATCAAGAAAAGGTACAGCCGAATGTTTAGAATTATAATTTTTCGCACAACTTTTATTTTACCATTAATTAGCTCTTGTTTGGCGACTATCTCATATCATGACCATCCGTAAATTACATCACACGCAATGACGGTCGACGATATTGTAACAACGGACAGGAGGAGTCCTGAATTTTGTGACGTCACATTTCAAGAGTAACGAAAAAAAAATTCCATCCTATTAGCATGAACATGCGGTTTAAGTCTTAGTGTTGCATTTTATCAAATGTTTGACTTGATGTTAATTTTCAAAATCATTAAAATGGAAATAAAATAATTAAAAGTTTTAAATTAATAATTTTGCGGGTAGCCGATGGATGCAGGTCGCGCAGGACCGGTCGTTGTGGCGACGCTTGGGGAGGCCTACGTCCAGCAGTGGACGGTTTTCAGCTGATATGATGATGATGATGAATAATTTCTCAATGTAAAATAACAAAACGTGTATTGGAGACTCCCTCCCTTGTGTGAACAAGGGAGGGAGTCTCGCAAGTGACCAGCTGTGACAAGAGCAGGGAGGGGGTGAGAGTTCACGATATTTATGTGACGTTATTTATGGATGCCTAAGCAATGATGTGGTCTACTATGGAGGACTGAATACGAACTAATGCAGTAATAGAGTATGTCACATAATTTTGAACAACTATCACATGTTTTCTTTAACTTTGGTCGTTTAATTTCAGCTACATTGATTTTTTTAATGAATCACTCTAATTTTATTTTTATCTCATTACAGGGATCTCCCGAAAAATGCAGAAACTGTCAAGCCTGGACCAGCAACACCAACGCCAGAAAGCTCTTCCCGAGATGTTAAATCGAAGACTCCGATAAGAGAATCCATGGAAATGGTTGCCATACAACTTCTTGATAAACCCAATACCACAGTTGAAACACCAGTTATAGCTGATACCAGAATACCACCCAAAGTTAAAACTCAAGTAAAACATAGAATAAAAACTAGAAATGAAAATGGTGAAGAACTGGAAAACGCACACCTTGGAGTAGCCGTTCCTGTCACTATGGATGAATTGGAAACAGAAAACAAAATAAGCGATATGCCTGCTGAATCTTCAACGTCTAACGAAGGTATTTCTACTTGGATCTCATTAAGCAATTCAGTTAAAGAAAATTCTACAACTGAGTCCTCAAGAGTAGAAGAAATCACGAAGAAACCCAAACCTGCTGTTTCTAAGAACAAACCTAAACGTCCTCAGAATAACAAAGTACCAAAACGCCCTATAATTGGTAGCACAAACAAAGCTGATTTGGTAGCCAGTGGATCCGCTATTAGTGAGAATGTTTACAACAAAATTAAGGACACAGTACTGTCTAATGTGCAAAATAATAAAAACACATCAGTTCGTCCTAGCACTACGACCACCACCACCACGACTACTACAACAACAACCGAAGCTCCAACAACAAAAAAAGAGACGAAAGCTCCAGTTGTAACTCCAGTGATTACAGTTACTTCGAAGCCAAAAAAGAAGAACAAGAACAAACAGAAAGCTAGCACTACTTTAGCACCTTCTATCATCAACGAATCAGCATTACTCCCTACAGAAGCAAAAGAACAAGAAATTGAACTAGAAGTTAGCACCCCAGCCACGACTACCAAGAAACCAAAGAGAAGTTCAACTAGAAAGAAGAACAAGACCAAGAAACGAAAGACTTCTACGCCTAAACCAAGCACAGAAGTAGCTGTATCCGATGTTAAAACGACAAACAAAACCAAATCGAATAAAAATGGCAAGAAACCAGCAGCTGCCCCAACTGGCGCCATTACGACCCAGATCTACAATTATCTGTCTAGGGAAGTGATGCCATCTGTGGGTGTTGGTATGTTAGGCCTTGCTAGTTTGGTGGGTATTGCTGGATATTTCTTATACCCATTCGCAACTCCAGTACGCAGAACCTTTGAAGTTGACAAGAGCGATGACATCTACAGAAATAATGCTGAAGAGTACGCCAACGATGGGAATGGTCAAGCTGAGGAAGAAATGCTGGGAACAGTTCTAGCTGGAATGCCAGCTCATGCTAAACAGAAGTTGAACCCTTACGCTGGCCAAACTGCTCATATCAACCGCTACCCGGTGAAGAAAGAACAAGATATCAGATACAGACAAGTTGCAACTGGCTACAAACCTAATCCAAATTACGGAAAGATACATTACGCTCAACAGAAAACAGGAATAGCTCACGCTGCTGTTTATTCTAAACCAATTAATTATAGCCCTCAGTATGAGACTAGACACGCTTACACCACTGAGGGAAAATATAATTATGAGAAACCTCAACAACCCAATTACACTCCATATCCTGCTGTAGAACCTATTTATGCTGCACCACAAACCGGACCAAGTGGTCTTTCAGCTTATGGAAATGACAATTCAAACTCGGTAGTCTATGGGGTAAAGCCAGCGGCAGAATCTGACTTCAAACCAGTTTATCCTTTTGAAGGTCAGTTTTTTAGCGAAACAACAAGCAGCTCTGTGACATATTCACCAACGTCAATGTACTTGGGTTCAAATAATGAGGAGCAATCTCAGGAAGATAAATATGACGAAAACCCAAGCGGCAATGACGCCAGTTCAGAGTCAGAAGACAATAAGTTTGTAGTTGGGAATGTTCCCAAGGAACTTGTAGATTCAGCTACACCTGCAGTTGTACCCGAACATGGACCTAGAAAGCTAAGAAAGAGACGTAGTATTTCTGGGTCTTTGGAAGAGCTTTTAGCTGAAAAAGAGAACAAGGACATATTTATAAGTAACGAGATTGATGATGTTTATAACATGAATATGAATAGCCCGATAAGAAATCTTGCTCCAATCAGCAATGATGATGTCACTGTGCTTCCCAAAGATGTTACTACAGTCTACGCTATATCTGAACCTACTAAAGATGCCAAATCAACTGAAGCTCCGACTACAGCTAGGGTTGAAGTAGTTGAGAGTGTATCAACAATCCCAATAAACAGCAAGAATGAGAAAACAACGGAAACAGAAATATCAAATGATATGGAAACCACAACAAAAAGTTTCAAGGTTTACGAAGTATTCCCTTCAAGCAATACAGAAGCGATTACTGAGAGGAATAGTCCAATCTACTCTCCCACTAGTACTGTAAGTAACATGATGACTGAAACAACGACTGATTTAAAATCCGAAGCGACTTCAACTATGCCTACTTCATTTTCTGTAACGACTGACAAGCCAGTTACTTCGAAGCCATGGAATGATCCTGAGATTGTTACTTATCCTCCTTTAAACCAACAAGGTGGATTCTTGACTTTTCTACAAAGATTAGTTGACTTCAAGTTTAGGCTAGGACTTGGTATCCTTCAAACTACAGTCGATGCTTTAAATAGGTTCAGGAATGATACAATGCAGAAAGTTTCAAATGCATCACGCACACATACGCATACTGGATAAATTCTGACTCATAGATATTTATGTGAAAACTTTGTTTTATAAATCCAGTGTTATATTTTTTTTGTCATTCAAAGCTTTTTTTTTGTAATTTTATACTAGCACATTTGAATGGTAAAAAAATGTTAGATGCAAATATCCATTATTACATCTCATTAATTTACGTAATGCTAATTTTAGACTGATAAATACTCAAATTTTAGTTTGCTTTATAAAAAAATATATGTTAAGGTTCAGTTATACATATTCTCATTGATCATTCACACATTATTGCATTTAATATAATTGAAATTTCAGTATCGAACTATCACTACTTAGATTATATTAATATTTAAGGTTAATTTTAGTACAGGGAATATATTATTTTAAAATATTAATAATTTAAAAATAAATAAGATTATAATTTCAGAATGCTATCCTCGGAATCTATAATTGAGGGAAGCCTACTGAATTTATATTGTGATAAAAAAATATTTGTATTTCTATTAGGCAAATAAATATAAAAATTATGCGTAGTAGATTTTAAAGTCGACAATATACAGTATTAAAGATTTGCACAGTTCAGGAAAATCTCGTTTTGCAAAAAAATATAAAAAGTGTTCTTTATGTGTTGTTAATAGCAGATTATGTATGAAAAAACAAAAATTCTGATTTTTATCTAAAAATAGAATGTACCTTTGTTTTTCTAGCTATTCCACATTGATAAAATTGTAAGATGGTTATATTTTACGTAATTAGTTTAATATTCTGTCTATTTTTCATTATGTAAGTGAAAAAAAAAAATACTTCGTATAAAACAACATTTACGTACGTTAGTTAAACGGTACTTATTTTATACAAAGCTTCTGTGTAAATATTGAAATATAGAATATTTTTTTTTGTAAATGATGTCGTTTTATTATGTCTACTTTCTAGAACACAGGGAACGTAAGGCCGTTTGTCCATCGCCACCGTCACCGGGACGTCACCGTCAACGAGATGATGGCGCCGATTTAGCGATACACACATTTACTATAGCCGTGTGTCCACCACACGTCCTACGCCCATCACCCGAGCGCTGTTATCCCGTCCGCCGATTTATCGCTTAGTTTGGTGCTACCGCTAGAACACAGACCGAGATTGTGACGGGCGGAAGTGGTGGCAATACAAAACACGTCAAACAAGTATTTATACTAAGACCTACGCCGGCGCCGTGATGTCGTCGTCGCACCGGAATAACTCTTGATTATCTATATCAAAAACATATAAGGTACAATAAATAAAAAAATACCAAGAAATTTGAATACGACATTTATTCATAGAACTTGTAGGAATTAAAAAATGTTTGTGGGATAAAACTAAGGCTATGTCCAAAGATAAAATTTTGCGAAGAAATGCATGACACGAAATTGTTGTTTTGTACAAAAGCGGAAAGGAGGAGTTGTCGTCGGTTCAACGCAGCCATTCGCTAGTTTGTTTTATTTCTACGCACTACCACGGCCGACAACTACAACAAACTGACTGAACCACCGAGATCGTCTCGGTGGACAAACGATCGCCGTCACGTCAACTTGATCTCGGCCAGAAATAATCTCGTTCTCGTTGACGTGTCGGTGACGGTGGCGGTGGCGGTGGACAAACGTACTTAAAGTTCTAATCGTGGTAGTGTACGAAAGTGTCAATGTCAAGTATTTTTTCGTTAGGTTTGAATGGGGTATTTTACTAAAAAAAATCTAATTAGTCCGTCTGATAGATTTTCAAAAAATATTGGACACAGCGAGTTGAAGAAAAGGTGACGTCATCTGGCTTGGTAAATTTGGTACTGTTTTAACATTTTGTGTTTACGCAGTGCCCTTTCCCCTAAAGAGGAAGTGTAGGAACTACAGATACAAGCACAGTACGTCAATTAGTTGGTAAGTATTTTGAACGTAAAGAAATTTTATTGTAATTTGCAACGCTAAGTGCCAAAATGTTTTTAAACCTAGGTGTAAAGAAGTTTATCCCGGTAACGACGTGAGTGGTGACCTCAAATCAAGGAGAAAAGCTTCGCAATAAAAACCCGCTGCAGTTTTGAAAGATTAAATGAAAAGTCTGAAGTAGGTATTTGTAAAACGCATGGTAGGGTACATTTTTGCCACTAACTAGACCCGATTTTTCCACCACTGCAACTGGTGACGAATGGGAAAAGCAGCTTGGTATGTGTCCATACATCCATGAGCATGGTTCTTTATTACTAAAAACTAAGAATGTGATTTGTTAAATGGTTGCAGTTAAAATAAACTTGTATCGGAGCGACATTTCTAAAAAAACTTTTTTACAAAAACTGCAACCGACTTCCAGAAAGCAAAATATTAAGTACAAAGTTTTTATTTTTCACTTTTTAGCCCTTAGAGCTTTCCCATCATTAGAAATTTCAAACAAAAAAAAATCCAAATCGGTCCAGGCATATTTGAGTAGTCGGGGAACATACATTAAAAAAAAAGGTTCCGACGAATTGAGAACCTCCTCCTTTTTGAGGTCGGTTAAAAAAAATCCAGGATCAAGACAGCCTTTAGTTTATTTAAGAACGCCATCTGCACATTGTTCTTGACACTGATTTCTTAACAGAACTGTCTTACCTAGTACTCCTGTAAATACAAACAGCAGCACATAGATGGCACTGTAATGAATATTTTTAGACGTGAACTACTGCCTGTACTTCACGACCTTCTCGTACTTTATTATTCTACTAAAGCAAGGTTTTCGCTTTTTTCCTAAATTTTGGTTTAACGTTTACAACATGGGAGAACTTTTTCCTGTTATGCGCTCCCCTGAAAAGTAGCTGTTTTGTATATATAGTTTTGTTGGAGTGGGAAGTAACTTACGTCTTTGCAAAGCGAAATGGGCTTCTTCATGTTCAGTTTTCTGAATGTTGGACGGGAAGGAAGGATTAATAAAATGACGTAATACCTAATCATAGTGTTGTCAATGGTTTTTTTTATATCCTCTAGTGCACTAGTGCTCGCAGAACGGGTGTTCGATTGGCCGTAAAGTTCTGGAGTGGCCACCACGTACTGGAAGACGCAGCGTTGGAAGGCCTCCCACAAGGTGGACCAATGACCTGGTGAAGGTTGCGGGCAGCCGATGGATGCAATACGCACAGGACCGGTTATTGTGGCGACACTTGGAAGAGGCCTATGTCCAGTAGTGGGCGTCTTTCGGCTGATATGATGATGAGGCTATCATTATGTAACTGACCTTCCCACTATTTGTTAGCACACAGGTTACAAGTTGGTAGGTACATAATTATGTACATTACACACTGCTAATAGATAAGCACATTGTATCATTCATATTTTGTAAAAATATCACCAACTTTTACGAAGTCACTTAAAGAGCTGTCGATTTATCAAATTAAGGTGTTATGACAGGATACTTCAAGCTCATCATTTACCTAATTTTGCCTACTTTTAGGGTTCCGTACCTCAAAAGTAAATAACGGGCCTTAAAAGATCACTTTGTTGTCTGTCCGTCTGTCTGTCAAGACCCTTTAGCTCGGGAACGCGTGGTTGTATCGAATTTAAATTAAAACCATGTACTCAGGCCAACGGTCCCTTGATGCTGTGAAAAATTCAAAGTTCTAAGTTAACGTAAAAAAAGATAGGGCCGTTTAATTATGCCGCATACAACGTATATTTCGACACTCTCAAGGGAATCAAAATGGATAGGGTATTTCCCGTTGTTCTAGAAGTATGATATTTGTCAAGTAATACCGTCTTATACTACAAGTATAGGAAAAAGTCTGGAATCTACCTTTGTAATTTTTTTTTTAATTCATTTATACAAAAATTGTCTTTATTTAAAATAATGTGTACATACAAATTTGTACGGAACCCTCGGTGGATGAATCCGACTCGTGCTTGGCCAGTTTTTTGTTATTAATAGGCTCTCGTTAGACCACAATCTCACCTGATTCAAAGCTTCAATGTGGTCCACGACTAGTCCATTCCCATTTATATTTGGGTCGGTTTCCGAGAAAACTTGATTTATCTGAATACCAGTATTTATCTGATCTCCACAACACAATTCTTCTTCTTCTCGTGTGGGCAGTAAAATCTAACGACCCCACACACCCTAGTGTCAGAGTTTTTAAACCGCCTCAAGAGCCTCTGACATGGTTTATTTGACGACCACCATTTGGTGGCTAGGACCACCAGCTTATACTTGTCTTCGAAGCACGAAATCATCTTTTTTATCAGAAAATCAGGTGATTTAAGCCTGCAATGTCCTAGCCAAACTGGAAAATGACTTTACAAAGTATGCTTTCCCGTAGGAATCGAACCCACGACCACCGGTCACAAGGCAAACGCCTAAACCACTCGACCGCGGAGGCAGTTAAATATCTCAGTAACTGAGTAGTTTACAGAATAGGGTATTTTACTGAAAAAATCTAATTATTGAGAAGGCCATGCCAATTTCAACTTCAATTATCTCGTATTTTGGACATTGTAAAAAGTAGCCTATGAATCAACACTTCTGAAACTTTTACCATCATTCCTTGTTTTTTTTTTTGTAATTTACATTTTAATTATTATAATAGAACGGATACTTCATAATTAAAAAAAAATTAAGTAATCCACTTCGGTCTGATTCCCCGACGCCCTTATTTTCTGTATTTGCCTATTCAGTCAGTCTCTCAGCGCTTGATTTACGACAAAGAGTTTTAGTTACAAAAAGAATAAAGCGTTTGAAAGCGCTGTGTGGAACAAGTAGCATCGACCCTGACAGTCGATGAATTATCAGTGGTAAAAGTATAAAAAGTACCACATCTTTGGAAAACCTGTAACGTCGTCTAAATTTATCTGAACTGTAATAATCTAAAGGACTTTGGAAATCCCGTATCATCACTTTTCTGGTATTTATTGCGCTTCTCTCATTGATATAATTATCAAATTCTTCTTCACTACTATAATCCATTCTAAAAAGACGCTATTAAAATGGAAAATTATCACAAACAGTAAAATCTAACTCCGAAAAATATTTCTCGTAACACATAATAGACCACAGAGAATCGAGAGACACTAGCTATGCGTTGCTTAAAACAGCTATAGCAAGCCTACCTTAGCTGTGCGTTCATTCTAAGGAACGCATAGTGCTAGCCGCCACTCAAGTATGTCTATGAATAAGTTTTAGGGGCCCTGTGCGCTCGCGCGCACTGTGATACCACATAGGTAGTAACGTTTGAGAATACAGGTGTTAGACTGAGATCTCAAAGGCTGCCAGACCTCTTTTATTTTCTCACTAAAAAAATATTATGAGGAGCTCGTGGCTAAAGAATAACAGCCGCACAGGTCGATCTTCAAGGTTAAGCAACGCTTGCCAAGGTTGGTCTGTGAATGGGTGACCATCTTAACATACCGAGTTTCCTCTGTGCCTCAGAAAGCACTTTAAGCCGTTGGTCCCGGTTGTCATTTGTGGAACTTTGGCAGTCGTTACGGATTGTCAGAAGCCAGTAAATCTGACTCCAGTCTTGCAAACAAATACCGTGTTACCCAATTTAATGGGTTGTGAAGGTCTGGTAGGCAGCCGCTTCACGTAAAATACTGGTATTCAGCTGAGCTGGAAGCCGACCCCAATATAGTTGGAAAAAGGCTAGGCAGATGATGATGAATGAACAAAATATTATGTAGCATAGAGTAGTGTTAGTATGCAAGAGTAACGTTTATAAGTACGTCCGCGTCGGTCTAAGCTAAAAAGTATATGTTTGTTATAAAACACACTAACACTGCTTAACCTCTATTATATAGCACAAATTTTTTTGTGAAAAAATAAGAGAGATCTGGCGCTTTGCGATCTTAGTCCAATAGGTATGTTTTATTGGCCTAATAATTATAATCTTAAAATCCGAAAGCATTTTGGATATTTTACAATTCTCAGAAGTGTCCGAGATTTTTAGTTTCAGTCGAATACATGCATTATTTGGAATACAAAAAGAAAATTTACGTCTCTGTTGGTACTTAGACAAACGATGTATGTTCGCATAATAATACTTATAATAATTCTTTATTTTCGAACAACAATGATCCAGTGTGTTAGTAGCCTAAATAAAACAGACAAGAAGACAGAATAGAATAAATAGTAATGTGAAGGACATCCCTAAACTAATGATTGTCCTTCGCACAAAACTTTTAATAATTGGAGAGTCGATACTCTCTGCCACAGTAAAAATATCCAGTAGCAATACCCTTTAAGTATATTTTCGGAGTTCAATGGTTCTGGTGTAAGAAAACTTGGGCACTTTTTTTTAATTGATAGGCAAGCGTTTGAACACTATCTCACCTCATGGTAAGCGATGATGTGGTCAAAGATGGAGCACGATTGCATAGAGCTAACTTATTAATTCTTGATTTAATGACTCCCAGGTTGTAGCTATCAGGAAACACTTCAACAAATGGGTTATGTTTTGGACAGGGGCACTGCCACTGATGTTATTTTACTGACTCAAAAAAAAAAGAAGGAACCTTTTAGAGTAGCTTCGGGAATTAAGTAAAAATGCTTTGACGTCCTAAGGACAGCTTTTGGAAAGGAAATTATAAAATGTCTCCTGGAGCTCTGGGCGGAGTAGAAGGGAGTGTCGGACTCTTACTGACTAAACCCCATCCGCGTTCCTCCTAATACCCTTTGCGTTTTAGGGCCGCCGTGACTCTTCCAAACAATTCCTCAACACTGGCAGATCCCAAGACATACCTACAAGTACATTGTTCTCAAGACCTATAATATATTGAGGTAGGTATAGAATATCTGGTTTCTGTGATTAATTTTGCGGTAGATAATAATAGTGACTTGCGGTCGCGGCATACCGCTACAGAAACTAATTCGTGGGTTTAATTGACGATAATTATCTTATAATTATGTGCTTGCTAGGCAGGTATGTCGTTATAATTAGAACACCTCTTGCATTGTCCTCACATGCAGAAGCAACAACTATATGTAACTTAGAATTTTGTAAAACAGAACATGATTTAAAAGAGTGTCCGTGGTGTTTCTTGCACGTTCTTCTCCATAGAGATCTACGCTTTGGAACGTGCAAATAGCTTCCATGTTTTTGACTGACCGACCTTGACGTTTCAAAAGTGCCTGTGAATGGTTTATCTGTATCTATTATACTATTATACTAATATATAAAGCTGAAGAGTTTGTTTGTTTGTTTGTTTACTTGAACGCGCTAATCTCAAGAACTACTGGTCCGATTTGAAAAATACTTTCAGTGTTAGATAGCCTATTTATCGAGGAAGGCTATAGGCTATATATCATCACTAATGAAAACTGTGACGCAGACGAAGTTGAGCGGGTCAACTAGTTTGAAATAAAATGCTTTGAATTAGAATTTGAATTTGTTGGTCTTGATTTAACATCTTTAACATTGTCAAATCTACTTATACATGACCTGGCTTTTGCTCGCGACTTCGTACGCGCATATCCCGTTTTTTTCCGTCCCCGTAAGAATTTGGGAAATTCCTCTCTTAATGCACTCTTAGACTACCCTAGGAACCTACACGCCAAATTCAGCTTTCTACGACCAGCAGTTTCTGTGCTGTGCGTTGTTTGGCAGTCACTCTTTCACTCACTTAATAACAGAAGAATCTATACTAATATATAAAGCTGAAGAGTTTGTTTGTTTGCTTGAACGCGCTAATCTCAGGAACTACTGGTCTGATTTGAAAAAATCTTTCAGTTTTAGATAGCTCATTTATCGAGGAAGGCTAAGCTGTATAACATCACGCTACGACCAATAGGAGCGGAGCAGTAATAAAATATGTGACGTAGACGAAGTTGCGCGTGTCAGCTAGTACCTAATTAAATAAAGCTGAAGAGTTTGTTTGTTTGCTTGCTTGAACGCGCTAATCTCAGAAACTACTGGTTTGATTTGAAAAATCTTTCAGTATTACATAGCCCTTTTATAAAGGAAGGCTAGCCTTTTCCCAACTATATTGGGGTCGGCTTCCAGTCAAACCGGATTTAGCTGAATACCAGTATTTTACGTGGAGCGGCTGCATACCAGACCTCCACAACCCAGTAACTGGGTGACACGGTACTTCATGGCAAGACTGGAGTCAGATTTACTGGCTTCTGACTATCCGTAACGACTGCCAAAGATCTACAAATGACAGCCGGGACCAACGGCATAACGTGCTTTCCGAGGCACGGAGGAAACTCGCTATGTTAACATGGTCACCCATCCACAGACCAACCTTGGCAAGCGTTGCTTAACCTTGAAGATCAACCCGTGCGGCTGTTATTATTTAGAGTTTCTTTTGTGAAGAAAGGCTATAGGCTATATATATTATCACGCTGACGACGAAGTTGCGCGGGTCAACTAGTTTTATATATTAGAATTGATATGTGGGATTGGTACAACAGGTCTTCATATTCCATACGTTTATGATCCTTCAATATCTCCAAACATTCCACCAATAAGTAACAAAGAGATGAGTTACATTTTAATGTCCCCGAAATAAAACGAATTGATAATAAAAGTCAACTTAAAACAGTTTCAGCAATAGTAAAGTTACCCCGAGTTAACCGTTTAATGATAAACCTTCACCCTGCGGTCACTAGCAGGGTTAACTAAAAGGGTTAACCGTTTAGTATTACGATTACGACTTTGTTTATGGTTTTATGGGAATTGACTTTATTATGTTGGGGTAATTGAAACATAAAGTTTACTATGTTTGCAAAAAACCTTTCAATTTTGGATGAAAAAGCTAGGTCACTTTATTGAACGAAAATTTAAATCTGAAATGAAAATTTGAGCAACATTATGTATTTGCAATACGCTGGTATAAATAAAGCATTATCAAATCAAATATAATAATCATATGCTAATATATAAAGCTGAAGAGTTTGTTTGTTTGCTTGAACGCTCTAATCTCCGATTGAAAAATTCTTTCAGTGTTAGATAGCCCATTTATCGAAGAAGGCTATATTTTATCACGCTAAGATCAATAGGAGCAGAGCAGACGAAGTTGCACGGGTCAACTAGTATAACATAAAGAAAGAAAGAAAACTAATTTATTTGGAACACACGGAATCACACAATGTAGGCAACAATAAAAAGAAATGATAATTAATTTTAAAAACAATAACATCGTGTGCCCCGCGACTGCGCCCAATAGGTCCAGTTTAGCAAAATCCCAGACAACTAGGCGCTGCCTGACGCTGGTTTTCAACTGCACCTTATGTGGAAGTGTACGGATGTAAACCAGTTTTGTAGGATATTACATAGGTAGGTGGTAAATATTATAATATGCTAAAGTGTAGTTAAGGATACATAAATATAATTTAGTGTCCAATGATAAATAGCATTTACTAACTCTTTATTATGTGCACCGCACGGGTCGGTCTTCAAGGTTAAGCAACGCTTGCCAAGGTTTGTCTGTGGATGGGTGACCATCTTAGCATACCGAGTTTGCCTCGGAAAGCACGTTAAGCCGTTGGTCCCGGCTGTCATTTGTAGATCTTTGGCAGTCGCCACGGATAGTCAGAAGCCAGTACCGTGTTACCCAGATAATGGGTTGTGGAGGTCTGGTAGGCAGACGCTCCTCGTAAAATACTGGTATTCAGCTAAATCCGGCTTGACTGGAAGCCGATCCCAATATAGTTGGGAAAAGGCTAGGCAGATGATGATAAGTTACAAATAGCAAAAAAATAACAAAAACTGTTACGGGGTTTTGTGATTAGGAATTTTTCTGTGACAGTCCAGAGTTTGGAAGTTGGTGGTGTGACACACTATGTTTTAAATTAAACACCAACCAATAGATTAGAGTTCGACAGTGTTTTTAACCGAATTCCAAATAAGGAGGAGGTTCTCAATTCGGTGGGTATTTTTTGTTTAATGTATGTACACCGATTTCTCCGAGGTTTCTGATCCGATTGGTGAGATTCTTTTTTAGTTCGATGTTGTATGTTCGATACTTGCCATTTGGTCCCGTAAAAATTTAATTCAGTTTGTCTCAATAGTTTTTATTTTAAGAGCATTTTTGCTTATTAAAATTTTTGAGTAGACAAAGAAAGTCATCCCAGTATCGTAACTTCAAACTAAAAATTAAAAAAAAACTTTTTTACAAAAAAAATATAACCAACTTCCAAAAAGAACACTACAAAGTATTAAACAACCTTAATTTCGGTGTTAAAAAACGAAGATGCAAAACCAAAAACTCCGTCTTCCGAAATAAAGGTTATTTAATACTTTGTAGTGTTATGGCTATATTTTTTTTGTAAAAAAGTTATTTTTTATACCTCAATTCGACAGTTCCTTATTCAACGGAAATTGCATCTCAGCTATTTCAACTAAATCGTTTAGAAGGTCATCATCATCTGCCTAGCCTTTTCCCAACTATATTGGGGTCGGCTTCCAGTCAAACCGGATTCAGCTGAATACCAGTATTTTACGTGAAGCGGCTGCCTACCAGACCTCTACAACTCATTAAATGGGTAACACGGTATTTCTTGGGCAAGACTGGAGTCAGATTCACTGGCTTCTGACAATCCGTAACAACTACCAAAGTTCTACAAATGACAGCCGCGACCAACAGCTTAACGTGCTTTCCGAACCACGACCAACCTTGGCAAGCGTTGCTTAACCTTGAAGATCGACCTGTGCGGCTGTTATTTTTTAGCCAGGAGCACCTCAAATCGTTTAGAAGGTAATAAGTGAAAATGTTACACAATACGTTAACCCAAAAATGTTGTGTCAGTGTCCTAAGCCATATTATAATGCGACCCTTCGTGGTCAGATTAACACGTTCGCCACCGCGTGCGGTCATTATGACCCACGCGTGACTTTACGCAACCCTGAATCGCATTCTTTCGCATTGCGTTGGTATTTAGGGGTTAATGTGGTGTTCTAAGGGAAGAGCGGTTTGTATGAGGTTGAGTAAGGTCAAAATACTCTTTTATTATTTTTATTTTTTTGGTATCATCTGCCTAGCTTTTTCCTAGGATATTTAGAAGAATAACATTTTTTTTTGCTTAAAATTATGGTCAGTCTAAGCGAGATACATACTGGTCCGACGTACGCAACCTATGCAACGCTTTTGTATCGTATCGTATGTTGCGTTGCATACGATAAGTGTGTCTCTATTGCATAGTTTTCCATACAAAATGAATAGTCCAGATATCATAATGTGTTGCATACGTAGTTTGTCTCTAGCTTTAAGGTCTTATTTTAGAATTATGAGCTTTTAAAAAATGATAGAAACCAGTTGATATGTCTTAAATTTTCGTGGTAAAATCTTAGAATCCGGAGTGTGTCGACCACATCATCGCTTTCCATCAGGTAAGATTTTAGTCAAACGCTTAAATAATTTTACCAAAAATAATAATAAAAAAATCGGCCAAGTGCGAGTCGGACTCTCACACGAAGATGTCCGTACCATAAACCGAAAAAATAAGTTGCTTTACTTCTATGATTGATTACGTACTTTAAATAAAGACTACTTTTTATCATTCAATTACAAATGTACCTACCTATAGCTTTCAGATTTTTTTCTATACTTGTAGTATAAGACGATATTACTTGCCAAATTTCCTATAAAAAAATGCCCTATAAATTGTGATTCCCTGGAGAGTGTCGATATTACGTTTTTTGCGGCATAAACGGCCGTATTTTTTTTAAGTTAACGTAGAAGTTTGATTTTTTCACAGTTTCAAGAGACTGATGATTTGAGGATTTGAGTATTTTGTACATGAACTTTCTTTACTGTGTTTTGAATAAGCTGTTTTGGTGTACAATAAAGAACTAAAGAATATTTCCTATTCTATAAGGGTTCTGTTTTGTCCTTTTGAGGTACGGACATCTAAAATTGGTCTAAACATGAAAACACTAGACGCATATTTACTTAGTTGAAGACTCAATTAGTCACCTATTTACATTGCAGAAACAATTTTAATCAACACGAAAACAAACCTGACAAAACACACCGTATCTTTAAACTATAAAATCACTTTCAAACGCGTCATTTGTAACAAACTTCCACAGTTTCAGATTAGGACTACCTTTGTTCTGTGACGCTTTCGTATTTAAATCGAGACCAAATCATTCTGTAGTTGTGCTCTCAAACAATAGCCCTTAATTTATTCCGCTGGGTTAATTCCGTATACAATTTTGTTACCCAAAGGCCTGGGTGCCGAGTTGCGGTTTTTAGTACGGAAATTTGATAAGTATGAAAGGGATGGCTAGCGATAGTTTATGTGACATCTAGAGCGGTTCCCAAACTTTTTTTCCCGGGGACCACTTTGATTTGTAAACAAATAGATCAAAAGATCAAAATTTGGCCAATGTAAATTAAAAAAAAATTGCTGTTACAAACGGACACTCGGATCCTGTTAGGGTTCCGTTTTCCCATGTTGAGGTTTGGAACCCTAATCATTTTAAATCATGAATGAACTTGTAGCATGACTATTCTTTTGCTTTTGTTTAGCTTTGTCTTGGAAAAACATCGATTAATAATAGTCAATGTTATCTACATTGAAAATAATGTATTTGTGGTTATATTTTTCAATTAGTAAGTATAAGTTGAAAAATATACCATAGCTGAAAAATGAGAGCCACCTTACGGACCACCGGTGGTCCGCGGACCACAGTTTGAGAACCAATGATCTAGAGGGTCAAGTCTATTTGTTTTGTTATTTGTTGGTATTGAATGCTTTGAAATTTAAAGGGTCAAAATAGGTAACTTGTTTTAGGAATTAGATGAGTTAGGTGACGCTTTAAACCCAAACGAGAATATCCTGGGTTTATTAAGTCTACTAGGTGTCTAAAGGTCACATTATTCGACAGAAATTCGGAAACGTTATTAAGGGTTAATCTTTTTTTTCAAGAAACTTTAATTCCTAAACTATCAACCATGAAACACTCACACAATGTGAATCATAAGGTTTATATTGGGATTAAATATAATGACCATCATAAAATGCTTTGATACCCTTAGTTCTTTTACCAAAAATATATATTTGACACCAGAAAAATGAAGTCTAAAATTACAATAGTACTAGCTATTTTAGTCACGACTGCACCTCAAATTGTATTCGAACACCAAATGTAGTAAATGATCACCAAATCTTAGCGAGCAAATTAATGCTCTATTTTTGCCTAAATAAACTACTGTGATTGCCATAAAATGTAGGCTTGGGGTTACAAACTGGATAAAATAGGTTAGGTTAGGTTAGACTCGTGACCGTCTCGTCAATTTTCAAGATTAAGCAACGCTTGCCAAGGTTGGTCTGTTGATGGGTGACCATTTTAACATACCGAGTTTCCGTCGTGCCTCAGAAAGCACGTTAAGCTGTTGGTCCCGGCTGTCATTTGTAAAACTTTGGCAGTTGTTACGGATTGTCAGAAGCCAGTAAATCTGATTCCAGTCTTGCCAAGAAATACCGATTTTAATAAAAAAAATACGAGAATTTAATGGGTTGTGGAGGTCTGGTACGCAGCCGCTTCACGTAAAATACTGGTATTCAGCTGAATCCGATTTGACTGGAAGCCAACCCCAGTATAGTTGGGAAAAAGCTAGGCAGATGATGAGCCCAGCAGAGGGACAATACAGCCAGTCGATTCTGTAAGCATGTCGAAGTGAAGACTTGGGTGAAGTAATCACAAAGTGAGCGGTCATTTTATGTAATCAAGATGGAATGATGGCTCAATTTTCTAGATTGACCCCAAAAATTACCCCCATACCTACTGAAAATTTATTTATTTTCGTAACTTCGTGTTTGGGTCACAAAAAACCATATATGTACCAAATTTCAACATAATCAGTCCAATAGATCCGGAGAAAACTGGCTGTGACAGACGGACAGACAGACATCCGAGTGATCATATAAGGGTTCCGCTTCTTACGTATATTGGGCACCCTAAAAAAGCAATCAGAATTATTTTAATTAACAACACATTTTACAACTGCGAAAAATCTCATCCGATTTAACCGTATTAAATCAACAAGTAACCCGTTAAAAAACAAACAAATCTGACGTTAAAATCCAATTAAGTCTAATTAAATTGTTGTGACCATTCAAGCACTAACATAATAATTGTGGTCGGTAATATTTTATTGTGTTATTAATTAAAACTGGCACGCTAAGGTTAAATGTAGTGTGACCAACACAAAAGGCTCAATGACCACGCAGTGAGCTGCTCGAACGAATAAAATTTATTAGGAATTGTGCTCACTGTGCGTAGCAATTGTTTAGGTAATGCGTGGGGTTTTTATATATATATTTTTTAGTACTTAGATGACGCTGATGCTAAGTGGTGGTTTATGTAAGTATGCATAACCTTCCTCCAGTATCATCATCTTCTTGCCCTTATCCAATGATACTTGGGGTCGCCGCAATTGCAAGAAATCCCATCACAGATACGTTTAAACGAGTTCCAACTTTTTGTATGGGAGCTGGCATAGCCCGCCTGTCGCCATTTAGTTATTTTTTTCAAAATCCCGAAGCACAATGTAACATGCATGTAACCTTTTTTTTAAAAACGCGGTGTTTAATATCCTATGGCCCCCATCGACCAGAAAACATGGCGGCCGCCGATTTTTTTTACAGTAACACTATTCAATTGTTGTTGCGTCGCGACGGCTATTAACGACCGGGTAACCACAGGTTAAAGACTCCCAGGTTGTAGCTATCAGGAAACACAGACACCGGCAGGCAATTCCACTCCTTAGCTGTACGCACTACGAATGTGTTCCCAAAACGTTTTGTGCGTGTGGGTGGGATGTTCACCATGTACCGGTGGCGCATCGCCGTTCGTCTTGAGGTCCGATGATGGAACAGGCTTGGCGGAATCAAATTATGCAATTCCGTCGCACATTCCCCAAAATGCAACCGGTAAAAAACCGATACGCTTGCAACTCGGTTTGACTGGAAGCCGACCCCAATATAGTTAGGAAAAGGCTAGGCAGATGAATGATGAGTAGAAATGGAAAAATATCGGAGAAACATACGTGTTTCTAACTAACGAGCAACTTAATTCCAACAAATAGAATCACCCTTTCGAGTTTGTTTTAAGTTTTCGTTGTCATATTCACTGATGCTGTCTTTACTCAAAGATAGTTTTGCTGTTACATCAGTTAACTCCACTTTACTATAACTTACTTAATCAATATCATTTGAGCCGAAATTAACAGGTCCAGCTGGCATCTCCCAAGATATATTATTAATAATCTGGTCAAAATTATATTACTTGTATGAATGTTGTAAGAGAAGAGTTGTCTCTTTCTTCTTCATTTTTAGGGTTCAGTACCCAAAACGTAAACAACAGAACCCTATTATTAAGTCTCCGCTGTCCGTCCGTCCGTCTATCCATCCATCCGTCCGTCCATCCGTCTGTCTGTTAGCGGGCTGTATTTGAAGAACTGTTGAACTTTTCAGAGATTAACAAAAATAATGAAAATTGTTTGTTTGTTGTTTTTTTGTTTATCAAATAATGAAAATGAAGGTTTATGGTATGGAATCCTTCGTGTGCGAGTCCGACTCACACTTGACCGGTGTTTTTCTTAATCTATATTTTAGCTATAACAGTATCTTGCTAATCATTTGGTAGAAGTCATATAGGGTTACTCATAAAAAATAACTACAAGTTTAGTTTAAATACGCGGCAGATTCAATATTTTATCTCGAAAAGGAGTTAATCTTTTACGGCCCCTCAGTTTCAAAATGACTATTGTTCAAATTATGCTCAAAATTGACCATAATTTTATTCTGAATTTAAAAACAAAAAAAACTTAACTTCTTTGAATATAAAATCTGATAGTCAGTATTGAAACTAATCATAATGCTTATTTTTTAAGAATATGCCTGTAAGATTATAGAAAAGATTTCGATTGGAAAGGGTTGGGAGTTACATAAATTTTATTTTAATCGGTCTCGGAACCGATAATGATAAAATGCTTATTTCTTTTAAAAATATACCTCTAAGTCTACAACGTTAAAATCTATTTTATTTAATTTTCCATCCTTTTCAAATAGGTTACTTTCTACCTACAAAAATATTGAACAAAACTTTGCCAGTCAACGGCCCATCACCTCTAATGGCACATCATCACTTTGCCATACAACAGTTTGACCCACTTCCCGTGCCATACATCATTAAATCAACAAATTACGTGGCAACAACTCTTTGAAAAACACCATAGAAAAGATTTCGATCGGGAAGGGATGGGTGCTAAATAAAATAAAATGGGAATATTATCGAATCGTACCCGCTGGGTGTAATGTGCCGTGAGGAGGGTACGGGTTTCGAGTGGGGTGGAGTCGATTTGTGTGATTAAGCTGTGATTCGATTTTTGTCAAGCATTTTATCGGTTTTTTTTTTGGGATCTAGGCGAGTGTGTGAGATATTGCGTCTTATGGGAAATGGAATGGAATTATTAAGTCACGCTGTAGAGGTTCATCTGTCGTCGTGGAGATGTTCACCATTCGTTCTTATTGTTTTGGAACTTTAACTCAAGTGAAATCTCGTGAGAGCTTACACTTCAACTTCCGAAAATTCCTAGAGATTATGTAGCTTAACACTTTTAACAAAAGAACATAGTCAATTTTTAAACTCAGGCAACTTTAATCAAATGAAACTCCACCCTACTCCCTATTCTCTTACCCCAAAACTGTCAGTCTCATAAATCTACATTCGTCGATACATCCCGATGACAATCCGCGGTCACGTCGCGGTCGCGTCGCCAAACTCGTACCCCTCAACTCGTGCCCTTCTCAACTCATACAATGCGAGTTATGAGCCGTGATGAGATCGCGGACATCACTATGCGTGTGAGTTTTTCTGTTCTGTTAGATAGATTTATGTCTGTAGTCTGCAGTAATTGAATTGCAATGGGATTGCAGACTGTTTTGCTAACGAGTTTTATGTTAAGTGGCTTGTAAAGGGGAGTATTGTGTTGTGTGAGATGTAAATAGAATTGGTAATAAATTAAGTTGTTGCTTGCCATTTGTGTTTACTAAAATTGTTCTTTAGGTTCAGCCAAGAGGATAGGGATGTTTCATGCATAGAAAAATATATGATTCTATTTATTCTGTCAGATTTTCAATATTGACACGTATTTTTTCGCCTTTTAAAATCAATATCCTAATACTACTCTCGCCCACGACTTTGTATGCGCATATACCGGTTTTCCCGATCCCGTAGCAATTTCAGGAAATAATCTTAGTGCTCCCCTACGGAGTGTAGGGAAGCTTCTTGCCAATTCAAAATAATCAATTCAATTCAATTTAAAATTCAATTTCAGCTATCTACGACCAGTAGTTTCGGCTGTGCGTTGTCTGTCAGTCAGTCAGTCACTCAATCAGTCAGTTACGGAAGAATTTTAATACTAGTTGACCCGCGCAACTCTGTCTGCGTCACAATTTTCATTACTGCTCGCTCCTATTGGTCTTAGCGTGATGATATATAGCCATATAACCTTTCTCGATAAATAGGCTACCAAACACTGAAAGAATTTTTCAAATCGGACCCGTAGTTCCTGAGATTAGCGCGTTCAAGTAAACAAACAAACAAACTCTTCAGCTTTATATATTAGTATACTCGTAGAATGATGATTTAAAACTCTTCCTTTACTGAGTGATTGGGTTATAAAATATGATAATTTAGCAAGCTCCTTAGTATCGAAATTGCAACAAAGTTAAAGATTTCTATACTCGTACTTTCAACACAAAAAGAAAAATAGTAACTAAACTAGAGCGTCCTTTTATCTTGTATCTTCCGCATGCTATTATGTCAGCATCGCAACGCATTTCGTTGGGAGCCTCACAAGGCGGAATTGTACCGGCTTCCTATAGTGCCAGAGGCAGGCCGGGAGGACATGACTTGTAAATAGACGGCTCTTTTATAATTTTACTGCTTCTTGTATATTTGTGAGATGTAACTGTTTCGTAGAATTGCGTTGTGAAATTCAAGGATAAGGTGCTACGTCTGTTAGTTCTCAAAATGAACACAATAAAATTAAAGAAGAAAGGGGAGTTTACTATAGCTGGGAAGAAGAAGTGCCTAGGAAGTGGTGAAGGGCGCGTTTTTGGTCTTCATGTAAACGTTGACGTTCATAAAGTGCAGGTTTAATAATATACTAGTAATAACCTTAGAATGGACAGCGTCGCCGAGGCCGGCCCAGAAAGCGCGGTGGCGAGATGATCTGAACGCACATTGCGAAGGCTGGTTCGAGATGCTGCAAAAAAAGAGTGTGTGGAAGGATATGGGGGAGGCTTTTGCCCAGAAGTGGGACACCATAGGCTATAAAAAAAAATCAGTATCATCATCTCAGCCGAAAGACGTCCACTGCTGGACATAGGCCTCCCCCAAGTGTTGCCACAACAACCGGTGCAATAATGGCCTCATTTGAATAAATGTCTTGATAAATATTTTGAAAGAAAGCAACATTTTAATGTCAAAGATAAATTTAGTTTGAAGGGTTTAGTAATAAGAAAGTATAGTTAATCTGGCTAAGCTCTATCTGTAGATGGATGTTTTAATACAATCAGCAATTCTCTCGAGCATGGAAAGCACGTCTAGCTGTTAGTGTTTGCTGTCAGAAGTAGAAATCTTTGGCAGTCGTCACTGGTAGTCAGAAGCCTGCAATTCTGAAAACTAGTCTTGCAAAGAGTTTTGAGGAGCTCGTGGCTAAATAATAACAGCTGCACGGGTCGATCTTCAAGGTTAAGCAACGCTTGCCTAGGTTGGTCTGTGGATGGGTGACCATCTTAACATACCGAGTTTCCTCCGTGCCTCAGAAAGCACGTTAAGCCGTTGGTCCCGGCTATCATTTGTAGATCTTTGGCAGCCGTTACGGATGGTCAGAAGCTAGTAAATCTGACTCCAGTCTTGCCATGAAGTACCGTTTTACCCAGTTAATGGGTTGTGGAGGTCTATGAGGCAGCCGCTCCTCGTTAAATACTGGTATTCAGCTAATTCCGGCTTGACTGGAAGCCGACCTCAATACATTTGGGAAAAAGCTAGGCAGATGATGAGTCTTTCAAAGAGTTTTGGTATTATCCCGTTACTAGGTTATTCTGAGAAAAAAGAAAGTCGAGGAGCCCATTTTTCACTGAACACTCTAGAATATCGCCTCTTGTGACAATTTGGACGTTCCTTTTATGAATATTAACAGTACCTACACATATTCTATCGTCACATGACTTGCAAAAATTGCTTACAAATATTGCTCATTGTATGAAAATTCGTATCGATTAATCCTTTATTACACAAACGGACCAATTCTGTATCCAACGTCGGATTAACTGTTAAAAACTCGTTAAGAACATTCGGAATATAATGTGTTTTACAATTTTCTTTTTAGAGATCCTTTGTTGATACCTATATTTTTTGCCTAGCTCTTTAGCAATAAAGAAAAGAAAGAGTTTATTCCTCCCAAATAGTAATAGAGTCTAAGCTATAAGCCAGTAATTTATGAATGAACGAAATAATGATTGGATTTTTAATGAAATATGAAAATTATGTATAATGTTAAGCGAAATACAATTAGGTCAATAAAATACCTACAGTTACCTAATAAGATAACAAAACCCGGAGCTCGGTTAAGAGGTTTTTTCAAAAAATACAGCTAACATGCAAAAGGTGCTTGTTTTATCCTTTTTAATTGTATCAAAGTTATACTTATTGTACCTACCTAATGAATTAAAATATGTCATGACACAATAAAAAATCCTCAAAATAAAATTCAGCCCAATCCTCATAATTTTGTATAAAACATTTTAATATCTGCTTAGAAACCCACCTATAAAAGAGAGAAGATAAAAGTATATCACATTAAAAATCGCGGACACATTTTAATAATAACACAACACCGAATGACAGCAACAGAGATTACCCACCTTACATTACCCCAAAAAAATACGGAACCTTTATGAAAAAACCTATTTTTTTCCTATTTTATGAACAAAGGGTTTTTCGTTGCGGGGATTAGAGTATTTTTTGTTAAAACTCCCGCCTCCTATACAATTTATGATGACAATTCGAAATGAGAAAAATATTATTATCTTTTTTATTTTGTGTTATTAATAGACGTTGTATGATTCGGTTTTTATTACAGGAAAGCTGAAATTTGTTGGCAGGCAAAGGTATCGATATGTGCTGTTTGTTATTTTTTATCAACTTTGTATTTTTTTTATTTCAACTTTTTTATAGTAGCGGTACAATGGCGGACTTAATGCAACAAGGCATTCTGTAAAAGTTTAACTTTAGGTTTTTAACCTAAAGTTAAACTTTTTTACGACACCTTGGACAAGTATAAAGCTGTTTGTTATTTTTGTCAACTTTGTATGTTTTAATTAAACTTTTTTTACAGTAGCCGAGGTATAAAACTAGGCTTACTGCAACAAGGCTTTCTGTACGAGTTAAACACAGATACACACACACACACACACTACAACCACACACGCATCCCATTCGAACCTAATTTATGTATGTCGGGGTGGCGCACTATGTTCTCTCAAACACACACACACTACACTTTGGTAAATATAAAACTATACATAAATAATGTTTAAAATCGAAATAAAAGATTACCAGCACTAATAAGTAATACACACCAATTCTCCGACGGCAAAAAAAACTTAGACAAAATATGTCAAACAGACTGATGTACATAAAGTATGACAAAGTAGATTCAGAACTAATTTCTGAATCTGAAACTTATTTCATTTTTGATTAGAGAGCTTGCTAATAAAACTGCTAAAATTTGCTTGCTAGATATTGATTATTTGTTAGATGTAAATTAATAATAATAATAATCGTTTATTTGTACATTTCAATTGAGCATCGAAAACACAATTACAGACAAAATGTTGTACATTGAGACACAAACAAAAGCGAACTACTGCATCCTAAACTATTCCTATATATTAGTGAAAATAGACCATCTCACATTTAAAATAATGAAATAGATCTCGTTTATACAAGACTAGCCACCTGCCCCGGCTTCGCAAGGGTGCAAATGTTTATTTAGCTCAAACTAACAAAGTGAACATCTAATTACCAGAATCAATAATATTGTGGTTAAGCTGAAATAAAAAGTGCAATAGACAACCGTCAATGACGTCTGCTCTCAGCTGTCTACCAGTTCGGGACATCTTTACCTCCGTTATAATTATTAGGTTGCGCGACTTACTTTGATTTTGAGATATCTCTTAAGATATCTAAATTAAATGGTGCGAACGGCAATTTTACTTGAAATTGAAAACTCAAGATGTCTAACACCTCTGAAAATGAAGCAGTATTTTATGCCAAATTTGAATCTCACAAAAATGGTTATTGTGAGTCAACCATAAAAGATAGACATATGCTTTTGCGGACTTTTTCGTAGGTATTGATGTATTATTTAAAACTAGTACATCGTTTTGTTCTATTATCACTAGTTTACACAAAACCTTCACAAATAATTTATTAAAACCTTCCCATCATATTTATTAAAAAAACCGTATCAAAATCCTTTGCGTAGCTTTAAAGATCTAAACATACATAGGGACATACAGACGTGAGAAGCGACTGGAAATGATTGAACTTAATTAATTAAACTTGATACACATACGCCAGATAATCTTCTTGGCAGCAGGTCACTGGCGGGACGAGCTAGTCGTTGGAACTTTAGAAGCGTCCAGCAAAAATATAAATAGTATTGGAATTGTGAATGGCAAAAGTATACTTTGTTCTGATACGTAAGTCATGTAGTAGCTCGTTTCTATGGTAGGCGCCAAATTAATGTGGAATGACGGTCATTGACTTTCTTAATTTCATAAACAGAAATAAAGACATAAGGCTGTCCTGAATCGACTTCAATCGTAATCCTTTACGTTCTCTGGTAATAAAAAAGTTTCTTTATTAATTGTTCGAGTATCTACGAAGAAATATTAGGGCAAATTCAATGCACTTCAATGTAAGTTATCTTTGCCTAAAAGTTTGCAGTTTTCAAAGCATACCGTCTTTCAGAACTATTAACCACAAATAAACATGACCGTGAATGTTGTCAGTAGGTACATAGGTAAGCACATAACGTAAAAATAAGTTGAGGCAGGTTTACTTAAAAGGTAGCGATGGATGATGATGGATGATACATCAAACGATTTGTCATCAGACTCTCTGACAGGACGTGGGAACATTGAAATATTTTCTGTGTTTTGGTCTAGTTTTTGCCTATGGACGTTTCTGTTATCCTGTTTCATGATTAAAATCAGACCAATAAAAAAAATAAAAAATGAATATGAATATACTGTTCTGCAGAAATGCAGTCTTTTGTTAAATAATTTCTGGGAGAGAAGCCGTAGATAAAGGAAGAAGTAATCAGATCTATACAATATCATTAAACAACATAAATAATAATACTATTACTACTACTATTTAATATCATTAAGTTTATATATAAAATCTCGTGTCACAGTGTTTGTTATCGATCTCCGACTTAACCGATTTTTATGATTTTTTTGTTTACTAAATAGTAGGCTGTTTTTTATTTACAAAATAACGTTAGCAGAGTCAGCTACTTCGGAAGACACGTATAAGCCAAATGGCGGTCGTCAAATAAATGTCAGAGGCCCTTGAGGTGGTTTAGAAACTCTGACACTAGGGTGTGTGGGGTCGTTAGACCTTCCTGCCACACGAGAAGAAGAAGAAGCTTACATGGTGAGATGTTTACAGAATCGCACTGCTGTTTATGTAAGTTCCTAAAATCTGAACATAAAAATGCCATAAATCATCATAATTATACTTTCAATATACTTTGAATATTTCCGCTCACATATTTTAATACAGACAAGTTTCTGCAGAATTCAAACAACTTTGCAAAACAAAACCCTTCTACGATTACTACGATTCACAAGAAATATTCAGCTAAAGGTCAACACAGTGTTGAAGACTTCCACTGTTGAACGTCAAGAAATCTTTGCTTAATTTACTATTAACTTACTAAATATAAACTAAATTATGTCATCGAAAAATTCTTCAGCATCGCTGGAAACTTTGGAATTTAAAAGACGGGCAGCATTGCCACGTTTTATGGCAATGATTATCTTCTGTACGAGGTAGAAGATAGCCCTTGGGTCAACTAAGCGTCTTGACAGGTTTTGTAAACAAGTTATCAGCCAGCCGCAAACGGCTCGAAATATTATATTTCCGCCGCCAACGAGGTTCTCAGCCGCAGCGGCAGCGCCAGCACAGCACGAAGAGCTAAGAAGATGGGATGGCGCAAGATTATCAACACAAATAGCATCTCACACTAAAGGCACCCATCTTCCATGGAAATAACGACATGCCGTCCAGTCTCTTACCATCGTCGCGTGCCAAGCCATAAAACTTAGTTAAAGTCTTTTTAAGAAAATCTTTAAATGAAGTATGGGCTGATTTTTCAATAGTTTCGTTAAAAGAAATATGGCGGTTTGGCGTCATAATATATATCTTCTATGCAAAATCTATCAAGCTGCCATCTTTACTCATGAGATAAAAGTTACCCGACTATTAAAAAAAGGGGTTCTTAAAAACTTAAATACGTTATCATGCAACTTAAACATTTTTTTTAAAAGCTTGACGCTTATCCTTTTTATTTAAATCGAGAAGTTGCTACGGCCCCTTTTGACTCCATCATCAAACCCTATGCAAATCCTTTCTAGCTGCCATTGATATTGAACCTGAGACAAAAGTTATCTCACTATTTTAAAATAGACTCTTAAAATCTTAGGTACGTTAACACACAACTAAAACATTTTTTTAAAAGCTTGACGCTTATACTTATGAAACCACGCACGCAATCTTGTTGGATCGAGAAGTTGCGACGGCCCCCTTTCAGATCAATCATCAAACCAGCTCCACAGTGGGTAAGCCTTTATTGCATTGTTTTTAAAATTACATAAATATACCAAGTAAAAATCACTGAAACACTTACTGTGTTTGCAAAATGGATTACTATTAGTGGGTCCATACGATACCGACTTTGGTCTGCGCAGATTCGAACACGGACAAAAAATGTGTGAACAGAGTTATAAGAGAGTTGGTGTGATAGATTATTTTTTAAACAGATAACCTATTCTACTAATTAACACATTCGCATTTGCATGTCAGTAAATGCTATTGTAATCTATGTCAATTTGCTATTTGCACTTGTCAATTTAGTCTCCGGGATTAAAACAGACTTTAGTTGCAACGCAAATTTGAAATATCAAAAAACTCGACTGCAAAAAGTCAACTTGGACATTTTTATGAACGAAAACTGTTTCCTAATTCAATTCAAAACATACAGCATAAATATTTTTGTAACCACTATTTAATTTTCTTCATTTTGATATCCTGTAAGTTTGGTTAAAAAATATATATTAACGACTTACAATTTCGCCATGTTGCTTTTTTTAAAACACCTATCTAAGGACATTTAGGTTTTTTAAATTCAGCTAACGACACCTTAATAGTCGTAGTCGTAGGTACGGTAAATAAAGAAATTTACAAACAAACATACATACAAGATACGCGCTAAAAGCATAACCCTTCCTTGGCAGTCGGGTAAAAAAGTCTTAATTTTCATGCTTTTTTGACAAATTGCGATTGCGAATATTGCTTGAAAATTTGTAAATTTGGCACTCAGATTTCAAAGTAAGTGCAGACATACGTCTGTGTCGTATGGACGCATTATAATTTGTAACCAAACATATACAAACGAAGCAAGTTGGAATAATAATAGACACGACTTCTAAAGCTTACCTTGGACGGCAAGTTGTCAACCTACGATGTTCAAAACATGAATATGTCAAGATGAATACCAACATTTCTATTTCAACTACACATGAAATACTTCTAAATATTTATTCTTCTGCCGTCGCGAGAATTGCTTCAGGGAATATTGAAGTAATGGACAACTAGTAGGCTACGAGCGATACCATAAACACTATCCTCTAAGGAACGAAGACGGTAGTCGTCTATAAAATATACCTAGACTGAAGATGAATATACAAGTAGTGAACTTGTTCGTGTATTAAAATATACCTTTGTGAATATTGGTGACATCAAAATAATGAACATCAGGACGTCCACCAGTTGTTTGTACTTTAAGGTAAAGGCACGTGAGCACATTCGCAAGAAGTTGATTGAATCATCACAGCGTTAGTTCGTTGGATTCGTTTTTCTTAATAAACGTTAATTTTGTTTATGTGTATGTGTGTATCTATGTATTTACGATTGTTGCTTTTCTCTCTCCGTTTGTCTTTCCTTGCTATGAACTACTCCAAGTCCACCACATTTAGTCCGTCTTTATACGGTTTGTTTTTTGACTAGTGACATACAATTTTAATCTCAATTTTGCCAATGAACATCCTCCCATAGAGGGCTCAAAGTCACTCAAAGGGCAATGGAGAGGGCAATGCTTGGAGTTTCCTTGCGTGATCGAATCAGGAATGATGATATCCGTAAGAGAACCAAAGTTACCGACATAGCCCGTTGGTTCGCCAAACTAAAGTAGCAGTGGGCAGGATACATTGCTTGCAGAACAGATGGTCGATGGGGCTGAAAAGTTCTGGAATGGCGACCGCGTACTGGAAGACGCAACGTTGGAAGTCTTCCCACAAGGTGGACCGATGACGTGGTAAAGATCGCAGGTAGCTGATGGATGCGAGACGCGCAGGACTGATCGTTGTGGCGACGCTTGGGGGAGGCCTATGTCCAGCAGTGGACGTTTTTGGGCTGATATGATGTTGATGATGATGAGTCAATGAGCACGGTGATTGGTCATTGATTAAGTTACGGACTCCATAGTTCAAAGTTGTTGCAAAACAGATTTAGTATAACCCATTTAAAAGAACGTACTTAATTACCAGTCATCTTATATGTTTTTTCCAACGCGATATTGCATATTTTCAAGACTGCTTAGATAAATTTAGAAATACAAATCCAATAAGAATTAATTTCAGTAAAACAGCAAACAACCAACTTATTTTTAAAAGCGTGAATGCAAAACACTTAAGGTCACTTTCAGATAAGACGACAATAAATTGCTGCGAGTTCGCATCGAGTTTGCACAGTTAAATCGATCCGTCCAACGCAAGCGAACCCTTATCTTGGCTGACATGTCTTTAAGTAGGCCCTCAAATTGCCCTTTTGGGAGTTGACCGATCACATGTTCTGATGTCGGGATGTTTAGCTTCGGAATTCTGCTTATTACTTGTGTACTCATTATTGGGAGATGAATTGTGACGTCACATTGATTAGGGTGACCAAGATGTATATGAAAACAAACTTTGGTATTGTAGTAAATACTCTTTGTTACCAGCCGATCGATTCTGCAAACACCACACTGTGAAATCTTAGGTGAGGTGAGCTTGAAGTGCTAGTTAATTCACCTAGATGATAAATCGTAGACTAAAGTCTCTATCATTTCTGACCTAGACTAGAGTCAAGAGCAAACCCATCACAAATCATCTGCCTAGCCTTTTCCCAACTATATTGGTGTCGGCTTCCAGTCAATTCGGATTTAGCTGAATACCAGTATTTTACGTGGAGCGGCTGCCTACCAGACCTCCACAACCCATTAACTGGGTAACACGGTACTTCTTGGCAAGACTGGAGTCAGATTTTCTGGCTTCTGACTATCCGTAACGACTGCCAAAGATCTACAAATGACAGCCGCAACCACAAGGTAACGTGCTTTCCGAGACACGGAGGCCATGCACATCCACAGACCAACCTTGGCCAAACAAAAAAAAAAGATGGACTGATAGATAGACAGCTCTCTAGACTTGATGTTCCCATCAACTTAGTTTTTACGGTGGGATGTTTACAGATCACAGATTCACGGAATACAACAAAAGGAACGAATCGTTGAAATGATAACATGTTGTCACGCAAACAGGTGCATGATTTCAATTCATCTGAAGTGCACTTTGTCATGCTCATAAATATTTACGATTAGAAAATCCATCTAAAACATTTCCCCACTCAAATATTCATGAAAATTCAAGACATTTAAATATAACAACTACACGCACATTTTGATGTATTCAACCAAAACTATCGTATTTGGCAACCGTCTGACTTCGCTTGATATCTCATCAGAATTTCATTTATCTTAAGTCAATTGGAATTACCATTTCGCTTGGAACATGTCTGGGTAACTTGACCGTGAGAATGAGCAATGTGTGTTGAAACCTTTACTGCTTTGCCAGTGATAATGAAGCTGTGTTAATTCAACTAGTTTCTGCTTTCGCAGAGGTCAGAATGTTTGTATAAACAAACGATAACCATGCCATAAAGAGTCTTAATGTTTAGTACAGAAAATATATTTTGCCATATAGGGGTGTGCGAATTGTCTTGGGGGATAGTGAAATAACTTGGTTTAGCAATGAAATATATTGCATCAATTTTGGATTTTTTGTACCAATAAGTCAGTTCTAATTGTATTTTTATGACCCAACAGCGGAATCCGAGGCGTGTATCAAATTCGTAAAAACCTATGACAACACAAAGATGTGTGAAATAAAGTTCACTCTGTGAGCTTTGCCACTCAGACTAGCTGTAGTAGTAGTTTAAATCAACACAGGGAATAATAAAGATTGCTTTTAAACAGACAGTGAAAAATCTGTAAATTCCATACATGAGAAAAATGCTAAACCTCATGTACGAATCTCTATTAAGACGGACATAAAGATAAGCAAAAAGGCAAACGCTCTCAAATCACTTGTAGACAAAAAACCAGTAGCTATAGAATTCGTATTCAGGCAACGTCTCCGAATCATAGATGGGCTATCAAAATTGACAGACACACAGATTAGTATTCTTTCTACGTTTTACGAGTAGCTATTTGACGTTGGATTCAACTGATTATTCGCAGATATCGTGACGCAAGCGTGACATTCTGTTCGAGCGAGTTCCGAGGGGGAAATTTTAACAAAAGAAATGAAGATTTATCCTAGCCCTATTACAAATTAAGGTTCTTAAAAGCTTCAACGGAATGGATCTGTTTCAGAGTAAATATTTGAAAATAAGCTCGCTTTTCAAATTTTGTTTTTGTTGAAGAGGAAATGCTGCGTTGAAAGTTTAAGTATTATGTTGATCTTTTTTGTTACTTTTAGTTACTTGAGGCGATTCGGGAATACTGTTCTAATTAAATGTCTTGTGAGTTTTGAACCTGTTGAGTTACGTAAATATCATTTTGACATTGTAATGACTCATTCATCGTACCATTCTGCAGTCCTGGGAGTCTTTAAGTCAAGAGTGAATAGGTTACTTCTAGGCTATCGTGCTCCATCTTCGACCACATCATCGCTTACCATCAGGTGAGATAGTGGTCAAACGCGTGCCTATCAATAGTAAAAAAAAAACATCACAATCATTCAGAGAACTTTGCACTGTTAATTTTCTCCCGCGTTATAGTTCCCCGTATTCCAACATTTTCGTAGCCGATTACCAACGAATTTAACAAACAAAAAGGGACACTCATTATCTCCATTCAAATTATATTTCCATTCAGCTGAGCACGAAATAATTTATTCAAAATTTTAATATGACGTAGCCACAATGCTAGCAATAACAGGACCCATTCCGTGCAATCCCCCATTCAATGTTATTTAGCAAAACGCTAGGGAATACGTAATGTGAGTTGGTATGAGTGCCTAGTTAAGTACAATTATGTCGGCAACATTAACCGTTCTGAAGTAAGGTATGATAATGATCTCAGTTAACTACGAGACTACGATGAAAATACAGTCGCAAAATTTCAAGTATGCAAACAGCCTAAGGAAGATATCGTTGAGAATTCACCGGAATTAAATTGGCAGAAATTGCTTTTTGTATTTTTCCTTGAGCGCCGACGCATGCCGAACGCTGTTTGCGTAAAGTGTCTCCCACTTATATATCGTATGAGAATAAGCGTAATGATGTTTTACAGAATTCTCGTCAAGGGATTCATTTGGTAGATACAATGTTAGACATTAGCAATATTGGTTATTATTGCTTGAATATTATGTAGAAAGGTTAGTAGAATGTTCATTGTTCGCAAGGTCGTTTTAATTATGAAATTGCTGTGTGGGAGGCTTTTAGTGATTATGTAGTCACGATTGGTGTTTGGTCTGAAAATTTTGAACTAGAATAAGGTCTGTGCTATCAAGTTGATATCGACCTAAAACCTGTTTAAAATAAGAGTTTATTTTCTGTGTGTATAATTTTATATATTCACGCCTTAAAGCCGTGAACCCACCGCAACGCACGGAGAGGCTACACACGTGTACGTACGTGTAACACACGTGGCTTCGCCTTGCATGAAAATGTATGAGATTGTTTCCACTGCAACCCACGGACACGCTACGCATCAAGTGACGTCATTGACACACGCGTGGCTTGCTCGAATATGGCGCCCACGTAGTTCAACTCTGTGAACACCATGCACGCTGTGCACGTGGTACACGCTATACACGAACATTAATCCACGACTATGTCAAAACCAAATTTATATAATAAACCATGCGTTGCCTCTCCGTGTGTCGCGGTCGGCCACGCTACAGTTGTATGTAACCGTGGGCGGTGTTTATCTATCTATATACTAATATATAAAGCTGAAGAGTTTGTTTGTTTGTTTACTTGAATGCGCTAATCTCAGAAACTACTGGTCCGATTTGAAAAAATATTTCTGTGATAGATAGCCCGTTTACTGAGGAAGGCTATAGGCTATATATCATTCCGCTAAGACAAATAGAAGCGGAACAGTAATGAAAATTGTGATGCAGACGAAGTTGCGCGGGTCAACTAGTAATGAATAAACTCAAAAACTACGTACTGGATCGATTTCAAAATTCTTTCACCATAAGGGTCTCTGTCTATTTGCGCGAAGCGAGGCAGCGGAGCGGAGAAACAGGAGATATTAACCAATCATGTAATTCAAAATTTCAGTGACTCACGTGGTACGGAGAGTTTATGCAATTCCATTAATTATATCCGTTTCTCTGCTACGCTGACTTGCTCGCTGGCAACGGACAGGCACTCTCATGGTCTAGTTAAAACAAATGATTTGACTTTAAAAATACGTTACACTTTGAGTAGACCAGAATTTAACATCGAGCGACCGCTCACTTGCTGCGATCTGAGCACATTCCGCTCAATAAATTTGGATTTTTGATGAAGAAGACGAATTCACCAGACATAGATGTGAGAGAGATGTCTTGCATTTATTGACGGAATGTATCAGATTTCAGTCTGAACGAGAAGACTTGATAATAGAATTACAGTTAAATAGGTCATGTTTTTAAGTTTGATCAGTTAAGATTTAGGTAGTAAGAGTTTAGTTAAGTAAGCTAATTTAGAAGGTCCGATGGGACTGGCATACACAGATGTGTAAAAGTACCTAAAAAAAATAAAGAGAGAAATAAAAAAACAATCCCATCATTGGTTAACGTTAGGTAACCCTTGGTAAGACTGGTGTCATCCATCTGCCTAGCCTTTTCCCAACTATATTGGGGTCGGCTTCCAGTCAAACCGGATTCAGCTGAATACCAGTGTTTTACGTGGAGCGGCTGCCTACCGACCTTCGCAACCCATTAACTGGGTAACACGGTATTTCTTGGCAAGACTGGAGTCAGATTTACTGGCTTCTGAAAATCCGTAACGACTACCAAAGATCTACAAATGACAGCCGGGACCAACGACTTAACTTGCTTTCCGAGGCACGGAGGAAACTCGGTATGCTAAGATGGTCACCCATCCACAGACCAACCTTGGCAAGCGTTGCTTAACCTTTTAAGATCGACCCGTGCGGCTGTTATTATCTAGCCAAGAGCTTAATAATTTATTGTTCGGAGATCTACCAATAATAGGGAAAGGTCATTGTACTTTATTGCAAGTTTAACTAGCGCCTACACCTACAGGCAAGATTTTAAGTAGGATCTTTGGGCTAGAGAAAAAACAATAACACGCACAAAACGTTTTGGGAACACATTCATAGTGCGTCTTTAAATGTCAGCCAGCACCACCGGCTATTATATTATTCCTGAGTAACAAAGGCTATATAAATTTCCACCCGTGCGAAACCGGAACGGGCCGTTAGTTTAAAATAGAACTGAGCTAGAAAAACCAAATTAGCATGTTTCACAAAAATATCTGGAATAGGTACTGAAACATTTTCATTTCAAAAACAAAATATCTAATAATCCAAAAGAATATTAGCAAAGGTGGAATGGTACAAACAAACACGATATGAGGGTTATTCGTTATATTTATTTATCTCTGATTATCCCGGCTAAGACAAAGGGTAATAGGAAACGAGGGAAATGTATCTACGAAAAATATGTTCTGTGGTTTAATAAAATTGTTGGTTTTACTTTTATTTTTGTGGAATTAGCAGTTTGTTTTTCATGATGTGGTGTAGCTATAGATATCGTTTTGTCTTCTATACATTTGAGAGGTACTTTTTATTGTGTTTGTTATGGTTTTCTGCTTCTTTTTGCTGTTGTTTCATATTTTTTATGGCCTAACAGCTAATTCTCATTTGCTGTTTTTGCGTTTTATTTACTGTTCTACACAAAAAAAAGCTGTCCCATACATTTAAGTATGAATTCAAAGAAATGTACTGAACAGCTGATTTTATCTTTCGCATTTTCGGGATTGATACCAGAGTAAAAGTTGATCATAATAATAAGAACAATGATCGGTTGGTGTCCCATTCCATTTGAAATGTCTAAAGAGGCCTCTGCGAGTTGCCATCGGCCCCTCGTACGCCTACCAAAGGACCGGTTCTCTAGGGACCCGAGAATGTCAAGAACAATGACTCCATAAGTCGTATTGCGTTTTTTTTACAGGTTGTATAATTTGCTTTTCAATGTAAGTTTCATGTTCTACTTAAGTCTGTAGTGTAGTGTAGTGTGTGGTTCTGTTTGCCGAGACTAATGAACACGTACATAAGTACGTGTTTGTTATAATTAATTTAATTGAGTAATTAGTATGTACGTACGCACGTGCCAATTATCGTCCATTTAACTTTATGAGATGAGATATGCCCGAAACAGCACCACCATGGACTAATTTCTCTTGCAATAAAAGGGTTGGTAATTAATACTCCTGTGAGGCATTTAGATCAGTAGATTTTAAAAGTAGTTAATATACTCATACATAGATGTCACATTGAGAAAATAAATGAAAAAAAAACCGGCCCAGTGCGAGTCAGACTCGCACACGAAGGGTTTCGTACCATAAACCTTAATTTTATTATTTTCAGCTCTCTACCTATTACGGTTCTTAAGATACAGCCAGACAGACAGAGACAGCGGAGGCTTACTAATAGGGTTCCATTGTTTACCGTTCGGGTACGGAACCCTAAAAATGGGTAACAAGGCAGATGTGTGCGGAAACTCTGGAAGGGGTAGTAAGCATGTAGTTCTGACAAATTGTACGAATGTCTGGATTCATTCTTGATATTTCTGCTAACACTTACGATGAGAAAATGACATGAAGTTCCGTATGAAGATTTTTATTGTACCTGATTATACTTTTGTAATCTATTCGATTTTTATGTACAAAAAAAAAACATTAAAAGTAAAGACGCACAAACATAACAAACTTGGAACCATAACTTATTAAAAACTTAACTATAAAAACTTAATAGAACTAACAATAGCCATGCATGCTGTATATATTTATTTTGATATAACATATCAATATACTATAAATCAGTGGCGTGCCCTAGGTGCAAGCCAGCAAGAATTCCTAGTCCCTATACACAGTGCCATTTTAGTCTCCCTAGGCTCTTATATCATTTACGTTATAAACTACTAACTCAGCTGTTTTAGTTACTTTTATTATTTTATATTTCGATGTTATAATGATATAAGATATAAACACATAGCAATATCACAATAGCACAGAATTCAATACAGAAACGTCACGGTGCAGTGGGTTGGCGTGATAGCGATGAGTTATATTATGGTGTTTTCTTTATAACCAGTTATTACCTTTGCTGGTCTATGCTGGCTTGCTCCTACGGAACGCCACTGCATAAAATGAGTAATTAAAAAAAAACCACTAATCTCAAATGTAGGCCATGTTTGCATATCTTGCTTAGCTTCATTATCTTCTCATCACATTTCAGTCTCATCAAACAAAATCCTATTTTAAATTTATTTACCACCCCACTTTTCTCAACCATGATTATATCCTCCCCACTTTTCTCGTTCGAAAGCTCTTTTAATATCCGCAACTATAATATATTTACAACCGTGACCCTTTGATCACATAATCGCCCCGTGTCACTATGAACGATGGAAAATTATTTTTCACTTCAATGATGCTTGATCCTTTTGACCCGTTCGTCGTGATGTGGGATTTTATTGAAAAAATCTAGGCTAATTTTATTTATAGCCCGTTTTATTATGGCATCAATATTCTTGAGTATTCTTGTGTTGCTTTTTGTTGTTACGGTGTTATGAAATTGGCTTTTTTGTTGGTATTGGTAGTGTGAGTTTTTGTTGTTGTAGAATCAATATCGATTGTTGTTGTTTTGCTGTTTAGGGTTCCGTACCCAAAGGGTTGCCAACGGAACTCTATTACTAAGCCTCTGCTGTCCGTTCGAACGTCCGTCCGTCTATCTGTTAGCGGGCTGTATCTGTATATCTGTGTATCTGTATCAACTGTCTACCGCAATAGGTAGACAGTTGAAATTTTCACAGATTGTGTATTTCTGTTGCCGCTACAACAACAAATAATTGAAATTTAGGTTTAAGAATCGACTCGCACTTGGCCGGTTTTTTCAAATTGTGAAGTTTTTTATTTATTTAAATAAATAAAAATGTATCATCTAGAAGTATGTATGCGCATAACTTCGTAACGTCTGATCCAAAACAGTTTTTTTTTTCGTAATTGTGAGGCGAGGTGTAAATGAAAGAAAATTTAGAAAAATATACATCCGGGCGAAGCCGGGGCGGGCCACTAGTAAAACTATAAAACGTAGTGATTCTTAATTCTATAGACAATTGTAATTGAGCATCGCGTAATTGCTTTGCAAACGGATCTGAGATTATAACAAATAGGGGTGCAATTTTTTTATTTAAACTTACTTTAGAAGATTGAACTGGCTCTTGATTCAAACTTAAAATTAGCGTTTTGATAAAAAAGCGATACTAGAAGAGATTTCAAGTTATCTTCAATGTAAATACACAAATAAGTTAAGAAATTACACCAACACAACCTAAAACAAGCTCACTATTATACTACATTAAACAACCCTTACTGGCATCCCTTTCAAACTACCTCTGTAACTTTATTCGCATAATTTCACTTACACCCTTATCAATACATAACAACTTTTCGGAACAATATCTGAGAGCGAACCCCTAGCTTTTACAGCATCTTAGTGCGATTTTATCAAATATAGGGTGACCAGCTCGGACACATCTTGTTTCGGCCACGATTATGATTTGGCGCTATGTTTCGCAGTAATCTGATCTCTATTATTTTATTAGAATATAAAATATACTAATTATTAGTATTATGTATAATTTGTAAGACCATAACCACTGCAGTGCCCTTTTTGATGCAATCATTTCATAAATAGATTAAAAATTGGCCCAATTTTTTAACAAATCTCCGAGATTACATAGTACGACTTTATAACTAAAGATGATGATTTTTTTATCTGAGGAAAACATGGTGAAAATCGATTAATTTTTTAGGACACAAAAAGTTTATACCAGATTCTATGCTTTGAATTTTGTATAATGTTTTTGCATCCAATCTATATACTTAATATATAAAGCTGAAGGGTTTGTTTGTTTGTTTACTTGAACGCGCTAATGGTCCGATTTGAAAATTATTTCAGTGTTAGACAGCTCATTTATCGAGGAAGGCTATAGGCTATATATCATCACGCTAAGATCAATAGGAGCGGAGCAGTAAAGAAAATTGTGACGCAAACGAAGTTGCGCGGGTCAACTAGTAAATAATATAGGTAACAATAGGAGAGAAACTGCAAGAGTAAACCTTTCACCGTAGATCATAAATTGAGTGGGCGTGAAGTGAACTGTCTTTCCATCTTGTTTGGACGGATTGACAGCAAACTTAATTTTTAACCGACTTCCAAAAAAAGAAGAGGTTCTCAATTCGGCGGGTATTTGTATACAGGGTTATTTGTAAAACACCAGAAACCTCTTAGGCAGTGAAAGTACACATGATTATAAGCAACTTTTACTTTGGGAAAACTCCGAAATCTCGAAAAAAATATCAACTGTTTCATACAAAATGCAATATTTAGTCAATTTGAATGTATGGAACAGCTGATATTTTTCTCGAGCTTTCGGAGTTTTCCCAAAGTAAAAGTCGCTTATAATCATGAGTACTTTCACTGCCTAAGAGGTTTCTGGTGTTTTACAAATAACCCTGTATATATTTTTATGTATGTACACAGATTACTCCGAGGTTTCTCACCCGATTTGTGTGATTCTAGTTCCGATTTTAGTTCGATGCGGCATGCTTGCCGTTTGGTCCCGTGAAAATTTGATTCAGTTTGGTTTAGAAGTTTTTATTTTATGAGCATTTTTGCTAATTGAAATTTTTGCACACATGAACACGTCGTCCAAGTTTCACCACTTAAAAGACAACTGACAAATACAAAAAATATAACCGACTTCCAAAAAAACACTACATAGTTTAAAATAACCGTAATTTCGGAAGTCGGTGTTTTTGGTTTTGCATCTTCTTTTTTTATCACCGACATCCGAAATTAAGGTTATTTTAAACTATTTAGTGTTTTTTTGTAAGTCGGTTATATTTTTTGTATAAAAAGTTTTTTTTTACATTTTTTATTTCTAAACGTCACCTTTACACTATACGTCAAAACATTCGTGCAGAACCCTCAGTAAATTTTCATTTCTAATAGAAGTAATCTTACTCTAAAGATGTATACATCCAACTTGGCCACCCCACACTAAGGTTTGATTGGCTAGCACGGAGACAAAGAGACGCCCTACTAATTCCATCCACATTTTTCCTCAACACGGCTAGTCAATAACGTGGCTTTACTTCTTTTAACGCGCTCTCGAGTCCCAATGGATTGAAAATATTTGAACAGCAATATTGTTTATTGGAAAGGAAACTGAAATAAATCGGTATAAAGATTTCATATAAATTTGAAATTTTGAGGTGTTGAGTAGAGTGTTTACCTTTTTGGCTCGTAAATAAATGGGTGAAATATTTTGTGTATTTTGGACATAATCAAGTAATGAAAGACCAAAAAGATTGCAACAACATTAGAGGCACTTTTTTAAGGATAGTAAATCATATGTGACTCCTTCCACTCTGGGAGAAATGGAGAAGATTGTCAGATTCTAACTAAAACGCATCCGTGTTCCTCCTAATACCCTTTGCGTTCCGGGTCCGCGGTGACTCTTTCGAACAAATTCCGCAACAACTTTTGAGACCCCTTTTTTAACGTTGGAAAATCATCAAATCCCGCTTTGGGTGAAGCAGAAGGGAGTGTCAGACTCTTACTGACGAAAATCCATCCGCGTTCCTCTTAGTGCCCTTTACGTTCCAGGGTACGGTGTTTCAAACGAAGTCCGCAGCCCCAGCAGGAACTTTTGAGACCCTGGCATTGACAAAATGTTGTTATTGTGTTTTTCTTGAATAAATATAAAATAATATGCCAAAATTGTTTTGGATATTGGAGGATATTTAATATTGATTGCAATAAGTACGTATAACAATACGTATATTAGAAACCAATAAGTTCAAAGAACAGGTAACATCACTTCACTTGTCTTGCCTGGTCATTACAACCAATACTCTGGGGACCTGCTATTGTAGCGTAGTAAAGGAAAAAGTTTTTCTTTATCACATGTATGTATAAAATACCAGTAAGGTATTTACACAATGTCTGTGCTCATGTTATGTTATGAACGATGGTAGTCGTCATATAAATGTGCAATAACGATCATTGACTCACATACATTTATTGACAGGACAGCTGTAAATCTTGATTTCAAAAACAGAAAACAAGACCTAAAGCTATCCTCAATCTACTTCTACCGTGATCCTTTATGTTCTCTTGTAATGAAAAACGGTTCATAATTTATTGTTCGGGTATCTACCAATAATAGGGAAAAGTCAATGTACTTTATTGCAAGTTTAACTGGCGCCTACACCTACAGGTAAGATCTTAAGTAGGATTTTTGGGCTAGAGAATAAACAATAACACGCACAAAAAGTTTTGGGAACACATTCATAGTGCGTACAACTCATCATCTGCCTAGCCTTTTCACAATTACGAGTATATTGGGGTCGGCTTCCAGTCAAACCGGATTCAACTGAATACACACGTTTACTGAACTGAATACACTGAACATTCACGTGGAGCGGCTGCCCACCAGAGCTCCACAACCCATTAACTGGGTAACACGGTACTTCTTGGCAAGACTGGAGTCAGATTTACTGGCTTCTGACTATCCGTAACGACTGCCAAATATCTACAAATGACAGCCGGGACCAACGGCTTAACGTGCTTTCCAAGGCACGGAGGAAACTCGGTATGTTAAGATGGTCACCCATCCACAGACCAACCTTGGCAAGCGTTGCTTAACCTTAAAGATCGACCCGTGCGGCTGTTATTATTTTTCCATGAGCTCTCCATAGTGCGTACAACTAAGGAGTGGAATTCCCTGCCGGAGTCCGTGTTTCTTGATAGCTACAAGCTGGGAACCTTAAGTCAAAAGTGAATAGGTTACTTTGAAGCAAGCGTGACACACTTTATGAAAATCCAAAAGAGATTTGGATTTTGATAAAGTGTTACCCCAAGCTTGACATCAGTATATCCTCGGGGCTCCCACTAAAACATCGATTTAACCGTAAGTATTTGACATCTATTCGGTACACGCAAACCAAATTCAGAAAATATCGACATCAAAATAAAAGATTTTAAAAAGAAAATAATGTAAAGATGTTGAGTCAATTTTCCTAAAAGTAGGTACAAAGAACTTTTTGATATTGAAATGTAACTACGCGCAAACCCATTGAAATATACCAGGAACACATACACGTCAAAAAGGATCTTCGAATCAGAATAGTAAATCATCCATATAGAGTAATACCAATGGAAATCACAGTTACCCACATTGACAGCGTAAGCAATATTTAAAACTACCCTCGATATAAAACTTGGCTTCGAATAGCGAATGTCACCAATTTGGGAGCTAAAGCGTCACAGTCGGGATGCTCCGATCAGAATTGCAAATGTGAGAGTAAATTCACAAAGAATACACGAAAATTATGCGGGACCCGGTCAGGACTGGTTTTATTCGTGTAACATACGGAACCCAGGGCGTTAGGGGTCGGGATGTAAATTTATTGAAAGGTACTCATTACCGCTTTTAGCTAATGAGTTTAAGTGATATTTTAAATACGGATTCGTGTAGCGTAGGTGATTTGTTTTCATTTACTTCTTCATTCATGGCTCTTATGGGAATTGGAAACATGTTAGCTTCCGGTTTCGTATTACCATTGAATGTATCAATAATTTAATTAGGTTAATTAATTCCATCCACTCATGTTCTCAGGATCGATCAGCACAGAAAGTTCCGATGTGGTAACGTATGGGGGAGCTGCTAAGTCTACTGGGCATGGGTCTCTTCAAGTGTTGAAATTTCGACCGGTCCTGTGTGTCTCACATTCAGTGGATTCTAAGTTGGAGGCTTTTCCATGTTTGGCCATCAGGTATGAGGCCGCCACTCCAAAATTTGTTCTGTATTTTATTTGTTCCATATGGTGCTGTATGGTGTCGGCCGGTGCCGTAGGGTGCCGTAAAAGAATAATACCATCCCATCACTTCCTGTGGGTGTCGTAAAGGGCGACCAAGGAACTCGCCAGAGAATGGACAGCAGTGTTCTCTGCAAAACTAAACACCATACACTGCGATCACCAACCCGCCTGCCAAGCGTGGCGATGTTTGTTTGCCGGGCCTATGTTATGTTTCTTGGGGGAGGCCTATGTCCAGTAGTGGGCGTCTTTTAGCTGAAATTATGATATTTGTTCAGTCGTATAGTGTTAGTTATAATAAATAAACTTAAACCTATGTTAGTGACACAATTACAACAACAACTACATGAACACACACAACAAAATAAACGCTGCTACAGCATTCCATCTGTATCATACAGCAGTTATGTGTAGAAGACTGAAATTACAATGATAATCAATCCGAGGACCTAAACATGAGTTGTACAGATATCATCCAGACACATTTCCTGTTTATCATTTTCCGTTTCTTTTCAAAAGATTGTCGCAATATTCTTTTGTGTTTGGGTTAAAATTATGGCGACTATCAAATGGATTTCTTAACGGGAAATGTTCCGATTTAATACAGTAATATTTTCAGTTTATTTTTTCCGTTGTCGTTCAAAGGGCTGTCGCAATATTCTTAATGGCACAATAGCTAATCTTGTTAAGCCTCCAAAGAACTCGCCATAATACCCAAGCTTGTCTTCGAGGAAAGTCTTACCAGTTCCCGTCCAAAAAGTAATTAAATCACAGTGTCATTCAAACCTAACAATATGAACAAGCCTTTTGAGAAAAATTAATCAACCACTCTTCCTAAAATTGTCATATTACCAAAACCTGTGCCATGGATCATGATATCCAACATTTTGTTCGAATGATTGACCTCTGTTAAATAATTTTCAGCTCCTATTATATTGGTTGCTAGCCCGGCACTGTCGATGGTACTTGTCCATACCATATTAAATTTAACCGTTATTACAATATTTTGAGTCAAGTGCTTGCTCACTTGATGGTTTTGATTTTGGCTATTTAATTCATTCAATTAACTTAATTGTTTGTGTAACTATGTGAGTGGCTTTTGTTTTACTGATAGATTTTACATGGTGATTTATTTTTCATCAGTTGATATTTTAATACAAACATTTATGTATGATTCGATCACGTTAGAAAACGCCGAGCGTTCTGATGAGGTATCTGGTCTGTTGTGAGCGATCACATTTCGGCATAGGTTCGATTGATGTGGTGACTCCTGGCGTTGCTTATCCCCAGCAGTGGACGTTTTCGTCTGATATGATGATGCTGAGGCGTTTATGCATCTCTTCTTTAAACTCATCATCTGCCTTTTCCCAACTATATTGGGGTCGGCTTCCAGTCAAGCCGGATTTAGCTGCCTACCAGACCTCCACAACACATTAACTGGGGTAACACGGTATTTCAAGGCAGCGTTGCTTAACCTTAAAGATCGACCCGTGCGGCTGTTATTATCTAGCCACGAGCTAATTGTCTTCTTTAAACTATATACCAATATTATGTGCATTTTACCCGTATTACCGTTCCAAAAACTCAACCTCTTGAACTCACTCTATAATAACCATGAATAAATAAAAAAAATAGCCTTTTAAAGAACCAGTTTAGATTTAAACAAAATTATATGGACCAGTAAAGAAAGAAAAATAATTAATTTGGGCCAAACATGATGCGTATCAAAGAAATAAACTGGCTACCCCATTGACATGCACAATAGTTTTGAGAACACATTCATTGTGCGTACAGCTAAGGAGTGGAACTCCCTGCATGAGTCCGTGTTTCCTGAAACCTACAACCTGGGAGTCTTTAAGTCAAGAGTGAATAGGCAAGCGTGCTCCATCTTCGACGGCATCGTCGCTTACCATCAGATGAGATAGTGTTCAAACGTACGCCCATTAAAAGAAAAATAAATGAATAAACAAAAAAGGATAGTTTCCACCATTAATAAATTGCAAATGTTTTTAGTTCAGTCAGAGCATTGAAAAAAAAATAGACACATCTTTTTTGGTTTTATAAATCAATGAATATTGACAAAGATTTTACGCATCAATACTCGGGAGTGGGGGCTCGTGACGTCAGAACGCACTAAAATTATACCACAGCGTGATGTATTGAGGAGCTCGTGGCTAAAGAATAACAGCCGCACGGGTCGATCTTTAAGGTTAAGCAATGCTTGCCAAGGTTGGTCTGTGGATGGGTGACCATCTTAACATAACGAGTTTCCTCCGTGCCTCGGAAAGCACGTTAAGCCGTTGGTCCCGGCTGTCATTTGTAGATCTTTGGCAGTTGTTATGGGTAGTCAGAAGCCAGTAAATCCTACTCCACTCTTGCCAAGAAGTACCGTTTTACCCACTTAATAGGTTGTGGAGGTCTGGTAGGCAGCCGCTCCACGTAAAACACTGGTATTCAGCTGAATCTGGTTTGACTGGAAGCCGACCCCAACGTAGTTGAGAAAAGGCTAGGCAGATGATGATGATGATGAGCGTGATGTATTGAGAATTGTTTAGGCGTCGTTTTTTCGTCAATTTTGGTTAACGTAACAAAAGAAAAAATACGAGTCGGATATTTTTTTTAAATCTTTTTCACGGACTTATTCGATTTCTTTAGTCCAGTCGCAAGTTGGGAAGATATGCATCACCAGTAGGTATACGTAGATCGTACCACAATATTGGTATATAAGACTAGAGTCAAGAGCAAACCCATTACAAATAAAAAAAAATATGGTGAGTCCTGATTATTTATTTGATGACTAGCAGAAATTTCCTAGAACTTAGCTTCCACCTGTACAGTTGTTGACAAACATTAAACTAAGCGTGTTACACCTAATGACCTAATGCTTGGACATCACAATTTAGTGCTGATGTCAGTTACAAAACTTTGGTCCGTCAATAAATTCTATAATTGATGGAGCGTGAGTATGCAATAATTATTATTGATATTTAGGTAATGTAAAGTACTTTGAATATTTCCAAGTAATTTATAAATTTAGGTGCCGAGGTAAAATCGATTGATGGATTGGTAAGGTAGGTATGTACAATTGTGCATTGATGTATAGAAGAACCCATTATTTACAGATAAATAGATCTATAGATGTTGTTAGGGTTCCGAACAAAAAATGGAACCCTTATAGGATCATCATAGTGTTAAAATGACGTGTTAAAAAAACTGGCCAGGTGCGAGTCGGACTCGGGTGCAAAGGGTTCTGAACGAATTTAATTTTCTTTTAACACGTTATTTTAACACTATGAGGATCATCATAGTGTTAAAAGTCCGACTCGCACTTGGCCAGTTTTTTTAAATAGGAGTTAGGTCGAAATGAGAAAATGCATTGTGAAATTTGCGTCCTGTAAATTCTGTCTGTAAACAAAATAAGTGTAGTCTTTCGGAGTTCTATGTAAACTCCTTAAAAAAATCAAGAAGATTGCTTCTCAGAAACATTTTATGTTCTATTGGTCTATCTATAGCGACGTAAAAAATCCGATACTGTCCGATGAGTCAGACTGGTAATTCTATTGATTTTCTCTTATTTTATCTTCTCGATTCAGCATGAGTTCTTGTTACACTAAAAACTGCCAGCCATTAAGGTATGTCGTATTACCACCAACACCAACATTACTACAACTGAAGCGCTAGAAAAATTTAAAAACTTCCACTACAGAAAAGTTCAATCAATCAGAGACCAGACAGAAACATTACAACAACAAACAACTGAACACATAAGTCAGCACTGGCCCTATTCCGGCCAGATATAACATAATACCGCCACTAACTTTGCTATTTCAGTAATCGTCAAGACAAATGTGGGGCATCCGTCTTATGATATCGTTGTACCAATGTTTTGTCTGGAGAGAAGAAATATGAAGTATTGCTGCGTTTTTTGGGGTAGACAGAAGTAGTGGTCATTTGAGATGGTTCGTTAGGCGAGAGATTTGCAGTGTTATTGTCATGTTTTGGTGTGTTTTGAAAGTATCTGACGTTAGTTGAATGAGTGCAGTTTTATATTTTGTAAAATGTTAATTTGAAACTGCACTTAGGTATTTAAAGTACGACAGATAGGCATGCCTACACACTACACATGCTAATACTATGTAACTCTAAAAAAACCGGCCAAGTGCGATTCGGACACATGAAGATTTCCGTACCATAAATCTTAATTTTCAGCTCTCTACCTATTACGGTTCTTGAGATACAGCCCGCTGACAGACAGACGGACGGACGGACGGACAGCGGAGGCTTAGTAATAGGGTTCCGTTGGTTACCCTTGGGGTACGGAACCCTAAAAAGGAGTCATTGTAACCACATAATTTTGATCAACTTTTTGTAAATTCGATTTCTTGGTTGGGCTCAATTACTCTTTTCTGTAATTGCATTGTTTATACCATGTACATATTATAATATTTACAAAATTATATGAAATTCTGTTATACACGTTTTGAATAAAGACTTGGTGTTAATAAACGTGAATTACTGAGAAAATTGTGTAATTTGGAAGTATTTAATATTTTCAAAGGCGTAATATTTTGATTTCCTATCTGTACATGTTCAGAATAAGTAAAGTCGTCATAAGTCTGAGCCCGATTGACATTAACAAATTGAGTTTCTTCCACGACACACATAAGAAGCGACTAGTCAAGTGGGAGCCTTAGTTATGACAAGAGTTCTTTCGTATATTATACTTATATTCTTTGTGTGAAATGCGTATGGTAAAACTGAGCTGTAAAAGTAAGTTGACAATAATAATGAAAGAACAGAGAGCGAATATAAAAAAAATAATATATAAAAATTTTGTTTTTCTTAACTGGCTGTTAAGAAAAACAAAATTGATCTTATTTCTTTTTTTTTTAATTTGGTTTTTATAATTTTTTCAAACTAAGTGCTCTGCGAATTTCAGAAGAATGTCACGAGTGTATGATTGGATGAAAAGGTGGATCAAAGCAAAATAATCGAGCCATTTGTAATCTAAAACTGATTAAACTTCTATAGAGCAACGACTGGAATTCAAACGTGTGACCTTTCGCTCACCAGTTTGTTGCCCTCTCCTACATAACACAGGCTGATAAAAACTTCGGTAGCTATCATATTACACCAATTATAGCTCTCTTTTATATTCGCCTTGTTAATTACTCATTCCTGCGAGACAAGAATAAATAATTTTCAAAATTTCAATATGGATTTTTCATCACTGGTATTCGTATCGCAAGTAACTATGGTAGACACCAGATATATGTGCGCTAACGGTCATGGACCCATACGTTTATTGACTTTCTTTCGCCATATACAGAAATTTAGACTGTCCTGATTCAACTTCTATCGTGATCCTTAACGTTCTTTAATCATCTGCCTAGCCTTTTCCCAACTATATTGGGGTCAGCTTTCAGTCAAACCGGATTCAACTGAATACCAGTGTTTTACGTGGAGCAGCTGCCTACCAGACCTCCACAACCTATTAACACGGTAACACGGTACTTCATGGCAAGACTGGAATCAGATTTACTGGCTTCTGACAATCTGTTACGATTGCCAAAGATCTACAAATGACAGCTGGGACCAATGGCTTAACGTGCTTTCCGAGGCACGGAGGAGACTCGGTATGTTAAGATGGTCAACCATCCACAGACCTACCTTGGCAAGCGTTGCTTAACCTTTAAGATCGACCCGTGCGGCTGTTATTATGAAGCCACGAGCTCCTTTTAATAAGTTTACTTACTAAAGGTACTAATTATACCATTAATTAATATTTAAATAACACGAAGACACCTAAGTTCATACGACTAATGAGTCCAAGTAGGTCGTATGCTAAACACCCCGCAACTACTGTCTGCTTTCGTCATTCCATCCTTTACGTTCTTTAATACAATAATGAAAAAGGTTCATGTTCGGATATCTACACAGGGATATTAGAGAAAGGTCAATTAATTCAATTAATTTATAATAATTTATTGTACACCTCATAACAAGCACAGGAAAAACGCTTGTAAAAACTAGTGTATAATGGGCGATCTTATCGCACAGGGCAATCTGTTACAGATCTTTGGATGGACTGAACTAAAGGAGTTAGATTTAGGGCGGGGTTAATGTACTTTATTGCAAGTTGTAGCAAACCGTCCTAATCGCCGCGTCATTAATATACCTCAACGCTTACGCGACTATGATTTGGGATCGGGATGCGTATAACGAAATACACTCGGCTCACGCGACGCTCTGATTGGTCCCCGCGGTTCGCCGCCCGACTGGACGTTTTTATGCTTGACGTTACGGATTCACGCGCGCTTTCGATCTCTTGATGTGTGGGAGAAGTTCCGTAACTGTGTTAAAACCTTTCTGATTGTGATTCGAGTTCTAGTATCTAAATCTATGTTTTACTCTAGCCGGCCACATCGATTAACAATAAAAAAACTCTCACTAAGATTGTTTATGTGTTTAATTCAGTGCTCAATGCGAAACATGGCGTCCCAACTCGTGGCCGTACCTACTTACAAACTCAGTGAAATCATTTAAAACAGTTCAGTGCACATCAAATACCTTGTTTTAGTGACTATTGTGGGTGTACCTATAATTTACAATGCCGAGGACCACAAGAGGACGAGCAGGAAGCCCGGTTGACAGAGATGATGCGGCGCAAATTCCCGCATTCCCTACTCCTCTGCCAACCATACGGACTCCGCCGCGGGGCCGCGCCGAAGATGAAACAAGTCCATCAATCCCGCCCGACGCCGGAACCTCCGCCTCTTTTCCGAGTGCCGACCTCACATTTTCAAATGAGAATGTCGCATCCATAATTGCGTCACTACAAAAATCACAAACAGAAGCGTTTCGAGACCTCTTATTAACAGTAAGTCACGCAAATTCATCCACTCCTGTGCAAATTCCGGGAGAAGGCACTCTGACGCGCTGTAGAGCATCATTCGCCGGCAAGCCGCACGAGTCCGTAGACGCGTTTATTGACGCCATAGAAGCGTATAGTGAGTGTGCGCAAGTCACCAGCGCTAACATTCTCCGCGGTCTCGCCTACTTACTCACCGATGAAGCAGCAACGTGGTGGCTGGGCGTGAAATCTACAATTACATCCTGGACGCAAGCGAAAGAAAACCTTATAAGCGCCTACGGTGACCGCCGCCCGCCCCACCGTATTTACATCGAATTATTCGGTAGTCCACAAACACTGTATGAAAATACAGATATGTTCGTCGCGCGCAGCCGCGCCCTTCTATCAAAAATCCCAGAAAGAGATATATCAGAAAAGGCAAGGCTCGATATGATATACGGCCTTTTACACACGAAAATAAGAAAAAGATTGCGCCGGGAGGAATTTGACTCGTTCCGTGACCTATTGCGACATGCGCGTAACATAGAAGATAGCCAGGGGAAGCCCGACGTGTCTAAGTCTACGCCGGCTACACGTGATCCGCGCGCGACCACGTCCGCCGCCCCACGAGCAGCCCCGGTTTCCGCAGTACCTCACGCACCGCGCACTCACGCCGCGCCCCGCGCGTCCCTGCCCGGGATCGCGGCGGCGCCTGCGGCCCGCGAGGCGCGCCCGCCCGCAGCCGTGCAGGCCGCTGGCGCCACCGCGCCGCCGCCTCCGCGCGAGCGTGATGACCGCACGACACCAAAACAGCGACCATTTTGCGTGTACTGCAAATACTACGGACACCAGCGTGAACAGTGCCGTAAGTTAGCAGAACGAGGTGAGTCCACACCTGACTTTAATAATTCTCGATCAGTGCCTAATCCAGTCGTATCGTGTTATAAGTGCGGGTCGAAAGGGGTAACGCGAGACACTTGTAAACAGTGTAGTGTAGGTACTCAATTCTATAGTGTAAACATTACTGACGATCAAACGTATACACGCCAAGACGTGTCATCTTGTTATGATTATTTTACAAATGAAGATTATAACTTTGACATTTCATTTTCTAATGTTTGTGATGATAACTGTTATGATTGGGCGACGAGTGATCAATCGACAAGTACCCATGAGTGCAGTACAAGTGATGACATTTTAATTTCCGAAAACAATAGGTTTTCGTCTTGTCACTCGTCGAATGATAACTCGTACGGTCGCGACAATAATATTTTGTCGAATGATAACTCGTACAGTCGCGACAATAATATTCTGTCGAATGATAACTCGTACAGTCGCGACAATAATATTCTGTCGAATGATAACTCGTACAGTCGCGACCATAATATTTTTTCTATTGATGACGAAAATTGTCATAATATATTTTCTAATGATTGTTTGTACAGTCGCGAAAATAATTTTTTTTCTATGAATGATGAAACATGTGAAGCGCGTGAATCCTCCGTTGATACATCTAAAAACATTTTGCGTCCGATTTTTGACATTAATGTATTAAGTTCGCCTGGTACGGCGTTAGTTGACACGGGGGCCAAACAGTGTATCGCTGGCCATACCCTCCACGCACTCCTGCGTCGAAAGGGATATCCGATGCTACCATCCCGCAGACATATCAAATTGGCGGACGGGCAAGTACGGGATGTCGCGGTACTACTCACCACGCTCGATGTTTGTCTGGCGGACAGGGTGATTGAGACGCCCTTCATCATTTTGCCAGACGCAACTAACAATGAAACCCTTCTGGGAATTGACTTTTTACGTAAAGCAAAGGTAGTTGTCGACTTTAGTGACGGATGTTGGTTTTTTGCTGACAATCGACACGATCACTACCCTCTCCGTTACGAGTCATCTTATCTACCTAAAATCTCCATCTCATCAGCACATGTGCAACTCAGGGACGACGAAGGCGCCGTGCTGTCAGTGACGGACCGCAGCCAATTGGCGCAGGTCCTGATGGTTAATGAGGACCTCTTCCGGCCAGGGGGAGACCCAACTCCCTTCGCCGAGCACCGTATCGACACCGGGGAGCATCCGCCCATTGCAGTACCTCCATACCGCCTTACACCCGCAAAGAGAGAAATTATGCAAAAAGAAATAGACAAGATGCTGAAGGATGACATCATAGAGGAATGTGAGTCTGCTTGGTGCTCACCAGCTCTCTTGGTACCCAAGTCGAATGGCAGCGTCCGGTTCTGCGTGGATTACCGACGCTTGAACTCTATCACTAAGACAGACCACTACCCCATGCCTCTCATCGACGAGCTGTTGCAGTCAACTAAGCGCAACTGTTACATGAGCACGTTGGATCTTCGGTCAGGATACTGGTAGGTGTCTGTCAATCAGCTTGACAGGGACAAAACTGCGTTCATTAGCCCGTTGGGAACTTACCGTTTTAAGCGGATGCCCTTCGGACTGAAGAATGCGCCTGCCACGTTCATGCGCCTCATCGATCGCTTGCGTTCCTGTCCGTCGCTGGCAGATGTCACCGTCCTAGCCTATCTTGACGATCTGCTCATCATCAGCGAGGGTTTCCAGCGCCATCTCCAAGATCTCCAAGCAGTTTTTGACCGACTGCGAGAATTCAACCTGCGGATTAATAGGGAGAAGTGTGTCTTTGCCCGAGAAAACGTCAAGTATCTCGGACACATTATCACTCAGCAGGGTGTCTCTCCTGATCCTGCCAAGGTCCAAGCGGTACTGGATATGAAGGAGCCCGGAAATCTGAAACACTTACGCACATTCTTGCAAACCTGCTCGTGGTTTCGCAAATTTATACCCAACTTCTCATCGGTTGCTGAACCACTGACGAGATTGACCAAAAAGAGCCAGACCTGGACCTGGGGTAACGAACAGAAGACCGCTTTTGTTGAACTAAAACATCTACTTACCTCAGCGCCGATTCTTATCCAGGCTGACTTCAAACGTCCGTTTATTCTGCGCACGAATGCAAGCAATTACGCACTTGGAGCGGTTCTACTGCAGGGGGAGGCTAAAGAGGAACGACCCATAGAGTACGCCAGCCGTCTCCTGAGCGCCGCCGAGCGAAACTATTCCACGACGGAGCGAGAGGCCCTCGCTGTCGTGTGGGCTGTCGAGCGATTTAGATCTTACCTGGACGGACATCCTGTGATCGTAGGAAGTGATCACCAACCACTCCGTTGGTTGCTGACCTTGAAGTCTCCTACCGGACGCCTGGTGAGATGGGCTCTCAAGCTCCAGTCATTCGACATCAAATTTGAATATACACCTGGAAAGGCGAATGTAGTAGCGGATACGTTGAGCAGGCCCAGTTGCTCGGAGGAAACTCGTGACTCCTGTGGTATATGCTCCGTGATCATAGACTTACCTACTAAGAGTCCTGAGACCTTGAGACAGGCACAGATTGCCGATCCAGAGGTTGAGAAGATTATGAAGCAAGTAGAAGGTCCAGACGATGTCGCTGCACGCAGATGGACGGAGCGCGGTTACCTAATGGAGAAAGGGATACTGTACCGTCTGAATCCTGATTCGGAGAGTGAATCCCCGCAGCTGGTGATACCTACCAGCATGCGCGCTGAAATCCTGAAGGAGTGTCACGACTCGCCGCTCGCAGGACATCCTGGAATAGACCGTACTTACCTGAAGGTCTCGCAGCTGTACTACTTTGCAGGTATGCGACGCATAATCACGGATTATGTAAAAGCCTGTGTACACTGCCAACGCTACAAGGCGAGTAATGCTAAACCGCCAGGGCTGCTGCAAACACCTGTTTTGAATCAGCGAAACGAGGTTCTCGCCATAGACCTATTTGGTCCTCTTCCCGAGGGGGAGAATGGTGAACGATGGGTACTACTCGTAGAAGATACCGCTACGAGATGGGTAGAGCTCTACGCCCTTCAAGAAGCTACTGCTGAAGCCTGCGCACGTACTCTTATCGAGGAATTCTTTCTCAGGTACGGTTTTCCGCGTAGAGTAACGTCCGACAATGGCGTTCAATTTGTCGGGGCTGTCATGCAACAATGTATGTTCATCTTGGGAATCAAACAGAGCTTCGTGCCACTTTACCATCCGGAAGCAAATCCAGCCGAGCGAAAGAATCGCGATTTAAAAGCCCAGCTCGCTCTTCTGGTGGAAAATGATCACACCTCATGGCCGAAGAAGCTTGCTGTTATCCGCTTCGCTATGAACAGTGCTTTTTGTCGTACCACTGGCGTAACTCCGGCTTATCTTACGTTCGCGAGGGAACTTCGAACGCCCGCCGAAGCAGGTCGCGATTTGAGAGCGGTGCTCAATAAAGAAAACTTTCTTCCCCAGATCACCCCATATCTACGATCTTTCATCGGTAACCTGTCCTCGATTCGAGAGCGCGTTGAAGCTCAACAGGACCAAAGTAAAGAGGTAGCTGATCAATCGAGACGCCCTAGTTCTACATATAAGGAAGGCGATAAAGTACTCGTCAGGTCGCACGTTCTGAGCCAAGGAAGCAAGAACTTGACTTCCAAGTTTGTCCCAAAACGTGATGGACCCTACGTAATCTCGCGAGTGGTGAGTCCCACCACATTTATGATTGCGCCAATAGATCAACCTACTGAAATCCTAGGCAAATATCATTCCCAGGATCTCACCCCATTTGTCCCAAGAGTTGTGGAGGATGAAACGACTCCCAGACCGGTGATTCCCAAACGACGCCGCGGACGGCCGAAACAGCTAGTTGAGGAACGGGGGCGTTCTCCTCAACTAGAGGGGGAGTATGTAGCAAACCGTCCTAATCGCCGCGTCATTAATATACCTCAACGCTTACGCGACTATGATTTGGGATCGGGATGCGTATAACGAAATACACTCGGCTCACGCGACGCTCTGATTGGTCCCCGCGGTTCGCCGCCCGACTGGACGTTTTTATGCTTGACGTTACGGATTCACGCGCGCTTTCGATCTCTTGATGTGTGGGAGAAGTTCCGTAACTGTGTTAAAACCTTTCTGATTGTGATTCGAGTTCTAGTATCTAAATCTATGTTTTACTCTAGCCGGCCACATCGATTAACAATAAAAAAACTCTCACTAAGATTGTTTATGTGTTTAATTCAGTGCTCAATGCGAAAAAGTTTATTTGGCGCCTACCATACTACTGAGCATGAGGTTTTAAGGTCGATTCCGCAAAGTACTCGTATTATTGGGTTTTTTCATTTGGGTTAAGTAAGTCAAGTAAGTAGTAGCTCGGAGTGGTCGCGGAATTTTTCCGAAAGAGTCATCGCGGCCCTGGAACGCAAAGGGCATTAGGAGGAACACGGGTGGGGTTTGGTCAGTAAGAGTCTAACACCCACTTCCGCCCCGCTTACAGCGGAAGGAGTCATTTGATGATTTCCTATCCAAAAGAAAAAGTAGCTTGGAGTTTAGATTGTGCATGTGCCTGGTTTATTGCCATAAAAATATAATATAAATTGGAACTTAAAACATAAATGGTGAAATTTGGGTGTTCTATTGGTACACCTATTTTTTATTAGGTAGGATATCATCAAGTGACTGCTCCCGCTCTGGGCGGAGCAGGGAGTGTCAAACTCTTACTAACTAAAACCCACCAGTGTTCCTCAAAATGCCCTTTGTCTTCCAGGGGCCCAATTCTCCGGCAACACTCGTACCGTACGAACGGAGACATTACCCTTCGGTCCCAATGTCGGCATCAAAATAGTGGTATTTTCTCACATTATGTATTCTCGCAACATGTCGAGTGAAATATCGGTCTAAAGGACGAATATGTTGCCATTACTCGTCGCGTAAAGTAATCCATTTCATATTACGATAGCGATATTTTTAACGGAACCGTTAATGAACTTATCACAAAATTCAAAACAGATTTCGAGGTAGGAAACGTTTTGAATTGTATTGTATATAGGTCTCACTAACTCTTATACAAACAACAGATTTTAACAATTAATTTAATCCATTTAAATCTTAATATTAGAATAAGATCTCCTTAGTATTTGCAACAACGGGAATGCAACGGATTGCATTATTGAGATTTAAATGGCAGCGATATTTGTCACATCAAATTAAAGTCATATGTTATTATTTGTTTACAAACATATGTTACTAACACAGATAAATTAATTACAAGCAGAGAGGCTATGTTAACTGATATCAACAAACTACCATTGAGGATTTTCACGTTGGAGAAGAAAGAGGGAGTCGAAGCCGGATTATTGATAAGGGAGCGGTATTTCTCCGACTGCACCAAATCACTCCGCTCTTAGAACGAGTCCTGCTTCAAATACGACGCTGCTACATAACAAAGGTCAAAAACATTAGTGATAGAACCTTGCCAAAACTTATTAGGTACCCAAATATGCCAAGAGGAAATGTTACGATTTTAGCAATCTATGTGGAAGTATTTGCTACTGGGATCCTAAGTAATATCGGAAAATGCAAAATTGATTTTGTTTGTTTGCTGTCTTTTTGTCTAAACGGCGTGAACAGATACGGATGAAACATGACAGAGGAGTGGACTACACATTTTTTTTATGGGGTTGTGTTAAATTTATAATAAAATACCAATTAATATTCTCGAACTGAATGAGCGAAAATTTAAAGCATGCATAAAACGCACACTATGTAGACAAGCTTATTAAAAACGCATGTAATTAGTTTTTTTGCCCTTTGCATTGTCCTCACATGCAGAAGCAAAAAGGATCTGCAACTAAGAATTTTGTAAACATAACATGATTCAAAAGAGTGCCCGTAGAGTTTCTTGCACGTTCTTTTCCATAGAGATCTACACATTGGCACGTGCGAATAGCTTCCATGTTTTTGACTGACCGACCTTGACATTTCAAAAGTGCCTGTAAATGGTTTATTTGAAATAAATGCTTTGAATCTTGAATCTTGACTATATTCTGGAATAAGACATACGATACCTTTCATCTCGGGAGTATGCTGCTGTAGGATAATTTATACGTTCCCGCGGGCGAAACCGCGAGCGGAACCTAGTATCAAATAAAACAGGCGTAAACTCTAAGTTGAGAACCCCATAAGTGAGACCCCTTATTCCAAATTCTTTAATTTACGATACGTCAGTAATTGGGACACAGATATAATGAATATTAAATTTGAGTTCATTAGCTGAAATAGATGGGAAGACAGAGACAGACTCTCGAAGATTCTCTAAGGGTTCTTTATTTCATACAGACGCAAAAAGCGTCTAAGAATAAAATATGAATACAATAAGTATTGAAGAAGCGAGTGGCAGGGAAATTATTTTACAGCATAGCGCCATTCAGCACATTATTCTGTAGACCCAAGCGTTAGTTTTTAATTACATAATTATACTTCTATTTGTTTTCCCTTAAGGCAAGCGGCTTAATTCTCATCGCACTCCAGTTTCTTGGATGGAAAAGGATCAGACACACACTGCCGAAATTCATGAAGACAAGTTGAGAGCCAGAGCTACCGGGCAGATGAAGCCAAATTTTCATGTTTGAAGAACACACAATATTAGAGACTTTTTAGTCTTTGTGTAAATCCTCTTTTTATCATAAAAATGACATTTATTAAAAATAAAATTATAATTGACTTCTGTCAGAAATAAATCGACTGCACGACTGTCAAAGATTTTCCCTTGTATTTAATTGTACTCGTTACATGTATTTACAAACATTATTTTACTTACGTTAACCCGAAAAACCAAAATACAGGAAACCTTGACGTTATTGGTTGCACAAATACGCAACCAAAACCTACCGCGACTTGTCGGAATAAAACTTTGAAGACCATTATAAAGATTTCATTTTATTAATTCCTACATAAATAGAACAAAATGGTTGCAACTTCCTAAAGATCCTTGGCAACACTTCACAAAACTGTCAACTATCATTTGGAGCTGATATGTAATGACTGCTTGAACTCTTGAAGCTGTGTTAAGGCGCGGATTAATTTAGTGACCGGAATGTGCTGGCTTGTCGGGGTCGACGTAGCCGAGCTGCTCATCAGGGGTGTGTGGCCAGAAGGTGGGCTTGTTGATGGGGTCGAAGGCCTCCTCTGGGTAGGCATCACGGAAGTCTTCCATGGTCATCTGTTCGTATGGCAGGAGGGCCTTGATCTCAGTAATCTGTTTCTGGTATCCAGCAATGTTAGCATTAGATTCCTGGATGTAGGCTTCGATAGCCTTCTTTACTCCAGCCCATTGGGCTTCCATCTGAGCAGTTTGGGTGTCAGTGGGGTACGGCACCTTCAATGCCTCGTACTGCTTCTGGAAGGTGTTCACAATGCCAGGCACGGGCACGGCCTTCTTGTACACAGATCAGTTGATCTTTGGCGGCTCAGAGGGGTTAGCCAAAACTCTTCGGAGGTAAGTGTTGGACTTAATTTTGAAAGCCGCAAAGTGTGCCTTCTGCTCGACCAGGACCCTTTCGGCGAGGGCAGTCCAGTTTACGGAGCTCTGTGCAATCCTTTTCGCCATTTTTCGGCGATTTTTATAAAATTACGGGGCTGTCAGGAAGTGGTCAAACGAAGTCAACATAAAACACGGGGTGAAGAAGATATTGGATAAACCTATAAGAACGCATAAAAACCGAACTATCGTGTCAAGTAACCAAGCTCTTAATTTAAGAGGATAGATCCCCTCAACAGGGAGTCGAAGCGAAAGAGTTCAAATGTTCCGAAGCGTTGCAGACGCTGGCCAAGCAGTAGACGTGTTACTGAATCAGCATTGAATCAGGGTGTTTGATGGAATCATCGAAAATTCGGAGACAGAGATCGTAAATGCACAAGTAATCACAAGTCTACATTACGAACGGGAAATGATACATGCATATTGTTGTATATTTCGAAAATATTTTTGCTGGTTAGCTTTTTATTACATTGTGCTATTGCAATATGAGCCATGTTGCCTGGTTTATTGGAATTAAATGTAATTATTTGATTTTTTTATCATTTATTTCATTACAACACACCTACGAACGAATTAAACACTGAAAGAGGAGCACAAAGGTTTAAAAAAAATCGGCCAAGTGTGTGTCGGACTGGCACACTTAGGGTTCTTTAACATAAACCTTAATTTTTATTATTTGTTGTTATAGCGCCAATAGAATTACACAATCTGTGAAAATGTCAACTGTCTACCTATTACGGTTCTTGGGATACAGCCCGCTGACAAACAAACGGACGGACAGGCATCGGAGGCTTAGTAATAAGGTTCCGTTGGTTATCCTTTGGGTTCGGAACTCTAAAAAACTCAAAAGGTTCTACATAATCTAGAACTTTGGGCACCACATCGACGTGATGGCTGACCCTGTTCTATATATCATAACTAGCTGCCGCCCGTGGCTCCGCCCGCGTGAATGTCGAAAATTATCCCAAGGGAACATACCCCCGAGATATGCCAGACTATGACTTCAGTGCCAAATTTCATCAAGATCCGTTTAGCCGTTCTGACGAATTGAGTAACAAATCCAGTCATCCATCTAAACATACAAACTTTCGCATTTATAAAACATATTAAGAATAGATATAAAATACTAAGAGATATAAAATAATAAGAGATAGTTATAAAATACTTATATCATTTATTTAGACGACAAAAAAAAATACTTTAGAAACCACATTAAACCGAGTGTAAACCTGAAAAAAACCTCTCAACTTGGAGCTTAGTTTTGATCGTGTTATCCTGTTACGTTTATTATACCACCGGCCAAAAATCTCAGTCTTGCGGGATATAAGTTGCACGACTGTAGTCTTCCTGCTCAGGAGCTCGTGGCTAGATAATAACAGCCGCACGGGTCGATCTTAAAGGTTAAGCAACGCTTACCAAGGTTGATCTGTGGATGTGTGACCATCTTAACATACTGAGTTTCCCCCGTGCCTCGGAAAGCACGTTAAGCCGTTGGTCCCGGCTGTCATTTGTAGATCTTTGGCAGTCGTTACGGATAGTTAGAAGCCAGTAAATCTGACTCCAGTCTTGCCATGAGGTACCGTGTTACCCAGTTAATGGGTTGTGGAGGTCTGGTAGGCAACCGCTCCATATAAAATACTGGTATTCTACTAAATTCGGCTTGACTGGAAGCCGACCACAATATAGTTGGGAAAAGGCTAGGCACATGATGATGACTGTAGTCTTCCTACTCGAGTCAGTCTGCAACAGTACTGCACTGCTGTACGGGAAAAATGATGTATGTGGTTCCAATCGTACTAAATAGTCGTACGACAATAAGAGCATGGTGGGCAATGCAGTTCAAACGTCATCGCTTCCAGGAGCGGCACTTATTTTCTTGCAGTTGCGTCACGATCGACTCTTCTTCCCCTTAACCAGAGCCCAGCTGACGTTGCCTAATTAAGTAGTTTTAAAAGCCAACGTCCCAACACTTGATGCAGCACTAGCAGTGCTTAGTGACGGTGCATTATGTATTCCAATACAACCCGAAGCAGTGTTTGTCTGAGAACTTCAGCAGACGCGTAAACTCTTCTTCGATTTTTTCTTACTGAAGTACTTTTCTGTCTAAATTGTTTTCAACAAATTCAACCATAAACTGGTTGCTTTTTTAGTTAAATATTCTTATATTTACATTTTCACTCACGCAACTGATTTAATAATGAATGACACAAAAGTTTTTGACATGTCATGTCGATATCAATGTACGTATCGAGTGGTCCCAAAAACTCGTTGAATCCCGCGTGTAAAACCAAGCATCTCGCAAGCATTTCCTGCGTGATTTGCCAAAATCGATATTGCAAGAATAGCTCAACACTATTTTACGCTAGAGATGAGATAGATACGAGTGAAAACTCGCGCGCGGGAATTGTGAGAATCGCCTTCTAGGGCCGCGGTAACTCTTTCGATCAAATTCCGCATTCCTGGCAGGAATTGGCCCTGGCGGGTCACTTATGCTGACATCTTTTTGAGGCGCGCGTGGAACACACTGTGTCGTCAACCTGGGCCTGGTCCTGATCGAACGGCGAGCCTTTGGTACACCTTGGGATGCAAGAAGGACAACAGCGGTCGATGTGTGTATGTTGCTGATAATGATGACGATGATATCTCATTAAAAGTAAATGCATACCATGCGGTGCTTCGCAAAAGAACGGTCTCACTGTGATCCCGGGTCTTTTCCCGGGACCACAGTGAGACCGTTCTTTAGCACCAACACGCTTCTGAGCGTGGTGTCGGACAGAGTGGACAGCCAAATCCTCAGACAGTGGTCACGCATGCATGTCCAAATTGATAATTATTTTAAATTTTTACTAACATAGCCATAAGTATCAATATACTAACATAATATGGACCTGTATTATTTACTGTGTATTTGGTCTGAAATAAATATTTTCAATTTAAATTTATAAACATTAATTAAAGTTACAAAAATGCGAAAGTGAAATTAAATTGTTGCCACCGATTGGTGGGCCTGATTTTATTTATCACTAGCTTCTGCCAGCGGCTTCGCCCGCGTTATTTATAGGGAACATACTCCTGGGATAAAAAGTAACTTATGTGATATTCCAGACATAATTTACCTCTGTGCCAAAGACAATCCTTTCAGGCGTTCTGACTTGAAAAAGTATCAAACATCCATTCATCCATTCATCGCACTTTCGCATTTATAATATTAGTAGGATATCGTTTTACCAACATAACTATAGATCTCTAAAAATATTATACGTGGTTTCTCATAGAATAGTACAGTCACGGTTTTAGACCCATGTCAAAGGCTCAGACGTAAGAGTTTAGTCCCAAATGAATTAGTTATTTCGATGTTCGAGTACACAAACAACTTGTAAATTAGGGATGATGTTCTTAAGAAAATATGTATGTTTTTCTGAAAGGAATGTTTTGTGAGGTAATGTGATGTGATGTGATGTCTCATGTGGCATTGATCTGAAGCTTGTGATGTGGTAATTTAATTACTGTTTTATAAAAAAAAACTGGAGTAAAAATAAAACCTGCTATTTTGGAGTATGTTAAAAATCAGATTACAAGAGTGATGCCTAAATATGCCTATGTGAATAGGTATTTTACTCAATGGTTCACTAATCTATTACTAATATATAAAGCAAAAGAGTTTGTTTGTTAATCTCAGAACTACTGGTCCGATTTGAAATATTCTTTAAGTGTTAGGTTAGGTTAGGTTAGGTTATACCATCACGCTAAGACCAATAGGAGCGTAGTAGTAATAGAAATTGTGACTCAAACGTAGTTGCGTGGGTCAACCTATATAAATATTTAACTCATCGGGTGAGTCATTTATCCATATATGTAGCTACAAGTTATTAATTTATCTATAGAGAGATATAAATAAGAACAGGAAATGCGCTTTCTAAAGAAAATTTAATCCCAAGCAATAAAAATCATGACAGCGATGATTCGTCACAATTTTTTACAAAACTTTCGCTTCGCTACATCATCTGCCTAGCCTTTTCCCAACTATATTGGGGTCGGCTTCCATTCAAGCCAAATTAGGTGAATACCAGTATTTTACGTGGAACGGCTGCCTACCAGACCTCCACAACCCATTAACTGGGTAACATGGTACTTCATGGCAAGACTGGAATCAGATTTACTGACTTCAGACATTCCGTAACGACTGCCAAAGATATACAAATGACAGCCAGGACCAATGGCTTAACGTATTTTCCGAGGAACGGAGGGAAACTCGGTATGTAAAGATGGTCACCCATCCACAGATCAACCTTGGCAAATGTTGCTTAACCTTGAACATCGACCCGCGTGGCTGTTATTATCTAGCCATGAGCTCCTCTTCGCACACTCTTCACTTAGTGAACACATAGCTTTAACTCATTTTTCTAAGTAATAGTTGACTTCTACTGCCATCATAATATTTTATATGTCAATACAAAAAAGCGGATGCTCCTATATTGGCAACTAATTTAATATCCAACCCCGACCGCCACCCTTGAAATCTCAGAACCTAACATAGCAAACCCTCCGCGACCCTCTAACTTAGCCTTGAGGCCAAACACATGTCAATATAATAAATATATTCTTATAAAGTTTAGAACTTGATAAACCAAATTTGATTCAAGTCTACGCTGAGCAAGCCAGGGTGCAATAAGCTCCATTTGATGAAAGTATATCAGATGCAAGTCATTTTGAAGCTTTAAGGGTCGTCAGTCGAGGGAATGTGAGCAAAATATTATAGCCTGTGAGTTTATAAGTTGCTTGCTCGTTTCGCAAAAAATATTTTTTATTTTAGTCTTTTTAGGGTTCCGTAGCCAAATGGCAAAAACGAAATCCTTATAGGAGGTGTCTGTCTGTCTGTCCTTCTGTCACAGCCAGTTTTCTCCGGATCCATTGGACCGACTCTGTTGAAATTTGGTACACATATACACTTCTGTGACTCAAACACGGAAACGTTACGTAAATTATTATTTTTTTAGCATGGGGGTCACTATTTGGGGTCAAACTAGAAAATAAAAATGTTTTTTGAACAATATCGTGTGACATATTCAATGAAAGTACGTACTGTGAGGGTTTTAATTATATTTTTTTTCATAATTTTAAAATAAATGGATTTGAAGTTATTTAAAAAATTAGACGAAAAATTACCATTCTTATCTCCGAACCTACTGAGTCTAAAATTTTGAATAAAATGCAGATAACAGCTCTTTACCTATAGATTACAAGAAAATCTATAAAAATTCTAGTGTTAAAACAACATGATAAAAAAAAAGAAATTCGTTCGGACCCCTTACACACGAGTCCGACTCGCACTTGGCCAGTTTTTTTATTTGTGACGGGCTTGCTCTTGATTCTAATCTAGGTCAGAGATTACAGAGACAAAGTCTACGATGAAACAACTTTACCCAGAAGGAGCCTGTTCACTCTTGCTTTGAAGAGGTTAGGGTTGTAAGCGTTTGGAAACACAGACGCAGGCAGAAAGTTCCACTCCTTTGCTGTGCGCATTATAAAAGTCGCTTGGAAACGCTTAGTGCGAATTGGTGGAATAGTAACAAGGAAGGGATGGTAAGTTGCAGTACATCTGGATGTCCGATGGTAGAAGGAGGCCTGTGGGATAAGCTCGTGGAGTTCTTGGGCACACTCACCGAAGTACAATCTATAGAAGACCGACGAGCAGGTAATCTTGCGGCGATGAGACAAGCTGTGTAGTTTGGCATTCACCAAGTTTCACGTCGGCGATGAGCCTCTAATGTTAGTCAAATGTAGGGTCTATGGTTAGACTATAGCGAGGCTAAGTAAATGAAGCGGTTATGTTGGTTCTCACAAACACATCTCGCACGTTTCTGGTAGAAACGCCCCCGTATCGTATAAATTGATTGCGATGATATTGTTTCCCTGATCTGTTTATTAAAATCAAATATTCGATGATTAGAAAGTTGCAGTTACGATTAGTTTCATCATTGTGTTGAAACTGCAGTTGTTTGTGACAATAACAATAAAGAGATTTTTTTACAAGCCTGAACAATATAACATGATGCTTTATCTTACGGGCAGTTATCCTAAGTTAATGGGTTTGTCGCTAATATAATAGGGAATATGCATGCGATTTTTTTATTTAAAAAGTGAAATACTTATTACCTCTAGTAAACAATCGTGAAATGATTTTTCGCGAGAGGTACAGATTTGTTTATTTTAAATAATTATATCTCCTTAGCTTTTCGAGTAATGTTGATTCTATTTTTACTTTTAGTATTATATTTTTGTACATTTTTAGATAAACTGTATACTTTACTGTGTTTTTAGATGTTTAATATGTTTTTCTTGCATATTCCCTATTGTAACTACCCATCTAAAAACTTCTCACATGCTGTGGCCATTGATCCTAAACCGACCAAAAAGGCCCGTTTGTCTCTTGTTCTTATCGCTCCATTGCGGAATCTGACTTCAAGATCAGATTTAACAAAAGAATTTGCACTCGATGTGCATTTTACGCAATTGGCATAAGATTGAAAATCGCTTCAGCAAACGCAAGTAAAAATTGGTGTTGCGAACCTCAGGATAAAGGCCTGATCATGTGTTTAATGTCAAGGGGTGTAAAGGTCATTTTCGATTGTGTTAGAAGAATATAAATTTTGTACCCGTAAGTGGCCGTCCGCTGACAGATGACGACACTGCGAAGCTCTTTCTTGTTTTCTTGGTCCCTTAACTCGATTTAGGTAAATGAAAGCTTTGACTCGAGTCATCTGTTAGAGCGGGATGCACATGTACCCTAGAACAGGAGAAAGGTAGTGGTCCTTGAAGAGTAATCGTTCGGAAAGTGAACTTTGCCAAACTTGTGAAGTGAGTGTTCGATTTGTTTTTATTTTTTATTTTTTAAGAGCAAATGTCAATAGTAGCAATTTATTGCGTTCTCTGTTCATTGGTTTCGTTTGATCTTTTGTTTTATATTTGGTGTTGATTTTGAATCAGCGTTCTACAAATAGTCGTTAGTTTAGCTGTGAGTTTCAGATGAAATGGGGTAGCAACAAATGATGACTGCTTGTTTCTGCGAAATATTTTAAGAATAAATTCATTTCAATAGCTTTATAACCTAGACTGGCTTTTGCTTTTCCAAAAATAAATTTGTTTTTGGAAACCCAAAAGTCAGTATATTTTGGCGCAATAACGTGTAATAAATCGATGAACGTCGGCTGCGCGCACTAAAAGCCCGCTTGTAAGCGGGAGCGCTATACAAGCGAAAGAGAGGCACGATCGGTCTAAGCGTTCGGCTTGTTTGTTAAGAATTCAATTGTTTTCTTATGACGTTATCACGTAAAAAATTATCGTCCCTAAACCGACTATACAGACAACTAATTTTTACCATCCATGAGTATTGAATGATTTTTGGTTTTCATTCGATTGTTTTTTTTTTTTGTAGCATCATATCAGCTTAAAGACTTCCAGTGCTGAACATAGGCCTCCTTTAGTGTCACCACAACAATCGGTCCTGTGCGTCTCGCATCCATCAGCTACACATCTATAATATCGCATTCGTCAACGGTCCACCTTGTGGGAGGCCTTCCAACGTTGCGTTTTCCGGCACGCTTAGATACCTTTTACATGTCTGAATCTGATGTAGACTGACTGGTTTATGCTAGAATGACAAAGCCACAGAGCAAAACGCTAAGCTGGTTTTATTTTAAGAAAATAAATATAAAAATACTACGAAACTACGTCTTTTAATATAACATCATACCGATCCTTAGCCTCGGATCGGTATGAATTGCAAACTCAACAATTTGTATCACAACCGAATTTTGCAAGCGGACCTCAAGATATCCAATAGTGAATATGCAGACACATTAAAATTGATAGCAGTTTAAAAATTCTATCGGAATATTATCCTTCGAAATTCAAATCGCATTGATTCTTTCGATGCACTGAGGATTTTATACTGCACGACTTTTCCTTCACCATAGGAGTAAATTAGGAAGCCTCTAACAAGGAGGACTGAAGAACTGGTGAATGCCAAGGGATTTTGCTGGATGTTAGAAGTTCAGAACGGTTCCACGTAGTGACGAAGCTTAGAGAATACTCGAGTTCAGCAGTGGACTGCCCACAGTAAAAATCTTCGTTCTACCCATAATTGTTTTCTACGATGTCTCTCAATCCTCTTCTTTTGAACAGGTTATCTCTCTTTCGAATGCACTCTATGTGAAACTCAGGACGGTAAGCAGTATAGTACGTGAACACATTTACAAGTAGGTGCTAGAACTATCACAGAGTTGATGATACATTTATATGTTATCGAGCAAAACAAAATAGGTACATAAGTACTACAAAATCATTGATTGCCAATATTTTCCAATTTGATATTCACATAGTGTGACAAAATGACGCGATAAGGTTATTAGAATAACTTATAATCTGATCATAAGCACGTTTTCAAACCACCTACATGTTTCTATGTGTTTATAAGAGCGAGGCGTACAACAATCAATAAATGTGTATATAGTGATACACACTTAAAATACAGAGCAGTAAAATTTTCAAGGTTACCAGTGCCGACTTACGTCGCCGTTGGTTCGTGGATGGGCGACCATCTTAACAATACGAGATTCCTCCATGCCTTGGAAAGCACGTTAAGTTGTTGGTTCCAGCGGTGATTTTTAGATCTTTGACATTTGAAATAATAATACATACATAAGGCTGCATACCGCGAGGCATACAGCCTCAGGGAGTACTTCCTAGCGGCCGACGTGGGTATGTATCGATATGTAGTTAGCGGACAAAGGCCTTACCGTGCTCTCCTTGGCTAATGAAAACTGGCGCAAACCTGTGGTAATAGATACTCATGATCGCATGGAGGTATGGCAGAGCAAAGAGCTTCACGGACGCTTTTATCGGGTCCAACATGGGCCCGATGTAGACTTCTTAGCGTCCGTAGCCTGGCTGCGTTTTGATGACCTCTTCGGGGTAACCGAAGGTTTTGTCTTTGCAATTATGGACGAAGTTATGATGACGAACAACTACCAGAAATACATTGTGAAGGACGGTACGGTTGACATATGTCGAGCATGTCACTGGCCCGGGGAATCCATCCGCCACATTATTTCCGGTTGTTCTAGTCTAGTGGCTAACGGAAACTATTTGCACAGGCACAACCTTGTGGCTAGGATTATACACCAGCAGCTTGTTCTTAAATACAATCATGTTGAATCCGAAGTACCGTACTACAGGTATGTGCCCGATCCAGTTCTCGAAAGTGGCAATTGCACATTGTATTGGGATCGGTCTATCATCACTGACAATACTATTGTTTCCAATAAGCCTGATATAGTGGTAATAGACCGACTAGAGCGTCGCGCAACGATTGTTGATATAACAGTCTCTCATGACGAGAACCTCGTGAAGTCAGAGGAAGATATACAAACGAAGTATCTTGACTTGGCTCGCGAGGTTGTCGACATGTGGGATGTGAACACAGTAGTCATTGTGCCGATAGTCGTGACGGCCAATGGCATAATTGCCAAAAGCCTTGACCAACATCTCAGAGGCTCTCGTTGGGCAGCTGGATCAATGGCTTGATCCAGAAAGCAGTTTTCTTGGACACGGCGCGTATAGTGTGGAGGTTCCTCTCTCGGGAGCCCTGACCACCGGTAGCTTGGGCCCTATTCTCGATGCCGGTGGGCTACCATATTTTACATTTTTCAAATTTTAAAAAATGAAAATTGTATGTATTATGAATAATAAATGGAATAACAATAAATAATAATTATATTTTGAAACGTGTTTTTTATGTCGTTTTTATTTAAGAAATATTTAAAAATGTACCAAATAGATAAGTGTAAGAAAATGAATAAACGAAATAAAAATAAATAAATAATAATTTTCTTTATTTTCCATCTACTTTGGCCCACAGATATACCTTACACTGCTTAAGGGGTCAGAAGCCAAGAAATCTGTCGTCACTCAGCAGTCTTTCCAAGGGTGTCAGGTGTTATCCAGCGATCGGGTTGGGGAGGTCCGATAGTTAGTTGCTAAATATGAAATATTGGTACTCTGCTGCTTGCGGTAGACTGGAAGCCGACCCTAGACTAGGCTGGTTTTTCAAATGTATCTGTGAATGGTTTATTTTAAGAACCTTAAATTGACGGATAACTACTTCCAGTGTTTCCTTAACAGACATGAACTTTCATCTAAATTGTCTAAACGTCTTTTATAATTCGCAAAGCAAAGACCCTCTACCTGCCTCTGTGTTTCCGTACACATTCAACCCTACTCTCTTCCAAACTTAGAGTGATTAGGCTTCTCCTGTCTGGGTAAACTCACTCCATCGTTGACTTTGTCTCTGTCACCTCTGACTTAGACTTGTGTCAAGACCAAACTCATTTCAAATTAAAAAAAAACAGTCTACTCCATTTCTATTATTATTTGGTCTTTAAAATGCCTTTATATTAGCATACGAATGAAATCGTATCGTGAGATCTAAAAGTCTTTCCTCATCGTATCATGGTAAACCAATAAGAGGCCAGGGGTACGATCATCCCCTCTTATTTGCTAAGCTGAGCATTTTCCATGTCGCATTATATCGATGGAGGGCTATTCTCCAAATTGTCTGAGATGTTATCAATATTTATTGAATGTTCCGAGAAGAAGGTAGTCGGGGATTATTTTGTTTTGGCTGTCATCATGAGGATTAGCAGGCTGGTGATGAAGGATTAAGTATCGAGTATTATGTTTTATTTGCTTTTAAATTAAGACAAGCAGTTTAAAGAATACTTAGGGTTTTAGGGTGTCTATGGTTCTAAGCAAATTTATATTCTATCGGCTATAACAATTTTTGAAAAATCAAAATGGAAAAGATTTAACACGTGGTGTTATGGAGCGTATACCATAACCTGAAGAAATCAGTTTCACTAAAATTATAGGAATAAATAGTTTTTAGGGTTCCAAACATCAGTGAAAAACGGAACCCTAATAGGATCTATCGTGTGTCTGTCGTCTGTCACAGCCAGTTTTCTATGGATCTACTGGACCGATTTTGTTGTTTGGTATACATATGGACTTTAGTGACCCAAATAGGGACGTTTTACGTATATAAGTAAATTTTTAGTGTAGCGGTTACTTTTGGTGGTCGAACTAGAAAATTGAAAAATTATGTTTTTTTTTAATTGTATCGTGTGACATATCAAATGAAATGACTTACTGTGAGGGTTTTAATTTTTTTTTTCATTATTTTAAAATAAAATGTTTTAAAGTTATTCAAAAAATTAGACGAAAAATTACCTTTTTCCACTCCGGAACTACTGAGCCCAAAATTGTGAAAAAATAAAAACAGATAATTCTACTACTAAATATTACAGGAAAACCTATTAAAAATCTGTAGTGTTAAAATAACGTGTTAAAAAAATGAAATTGGTTCGGAACTCTTTACACGCGAGTCCGACTCGCACTTGGCTAGTTTTTTCTTTCTGTTTTAAAATTTTGTTCGACCAGTATTTTGAAAATGTACAGCTTTATCGTTAATCTAGTGTATGTAATTGTGATGGTACAGGCGGTTGTGCACGACGAGCACCAAAGAAGATGGCGCGACTGTAAAGGATCTGCGTGGGTGGAGGTACTAAGCTACATTTAGGATAGGTTGGTTTTAAGTTAAGGCTGCTCTCTCGAAAATAACGTGCAGAAGAAGCTATTTTTCGTCGGCATTTACTGAGAAATTACATGAAAAAAAGTAGGTAGTAATGTTACTAAATGATATGATACGTAATTTGGTTTAGCCAGAATTTATGTATCGATATCACATAATAAGGAAAAAAATATCACGAAATCACCTCGAAATCGTTGAGATGAAACCATTTTACTCCTTTATTTTTTTTATTAAAAGAGTAAAAAATATATTTACTGCTTTGTAATACAAACGAAAACAATTTGGTTTTCTTATTTTTTTTAAATATGTACTATTTTATATAAACATAAAAACACGGGTAGCGGAGTGGCGCGAAGAGGTGTAGTTAGCTCCGTTTGTATGCACAAGGTCATTGGCGTTTAAACAAGCCTTAATCACGTCGCCCAATAATGTAGATAGACTTTCAGGTTGCCTGTCTAACACTGTCCTTTGTCCAAATTATATCTCCGTGTCTAAAAGTGACCCTTTTTCGACTAACCTTCATCATTTGCCTAGCCTTTTCCCTACTATATTGGGGTCGGCTTCCAGTCAAGCCAGATTTAGCTGAATACCAATATTTTACGAGGAGCGGCTGCCTACTAGACCTCCACAACCCATTAAATGGGTAACACGGTATTTCTTGGGCAAGACTGTAGTCAGATTTACTGGCTTCTGACAATCCTTACGACTGCCAAAGTTCTACAAATGACAGCCAGGACCAACAGCTTAACGTGCTTTCCGAGGCACGTAGGAAACTCGGTATGTTAAGATGGTCACCCATCCACAAACCAACCTTGGCAAGCGTTGCTTAACCTTGAAGATAGACCTTTGTGGCTGTTATTATCTAGCCACGTGCTCCTCGACTAACCTTGAGGTATACTAAACACGAAATACTGACTCGTTTTGCCATTTTCTCTTCTGCATACCTGCTACTACCCATATTCCGGTACTCGCTCGGTACAAAATTTATGAGAATGTTGTTAGTAAAACGATAAAACAGTATAAAATAATGGAATTAATTTTTGTTTTAGTTATTATCGGTTTTTAACAAAAATGAATTAAAGTAACATGAAACGGAACGTATTTAAAAACAACAATCGGCGATTAGTAACGTCACTGCTGTTGTGACAAAGTAAAGGCAACCTTATGTCTTTGAGTTAGGATAGTTCTTGACTAGTGGAGCTTACAACCTTAATCTCTTCAAAGTTAGAGTGAACAGGCTCCTTCTGGGTAGGCTCGCTCCATCGTAGACTTTGTCTCTGTTATCTCTGACATAGACTAGAGTCAAGAGCAAACCCATTACAAAAAAAAAAAAAAAAGACATCATCATCGTTTGTTTTTGCGCGAAAATTTAAACTGTCCGTTTAAAAACGCAATTTTGGTAATAAATTAAATTATTTTCATTTCTTATTTATGTGGTGGTCTATTCTTGATGGAATTCTTTAAAATTAAAGCAAAAATGGAAATATAGTAAGCCAAGCTGTAACTGTCACAACTTAGCACCAAATATCTTGGACCAGGGCCACTTTTTGCCACATGCCAATAATATTTCAAAATCCATATGCAATTGAAACTGAGGAAACAAGTGGCATAGAGGACTATAGGAAATAAAATATTAGTCTTTTTAGGGTCCCGTACGCAAAGGGTAATCAACGGAACCCTATTTAAGGTTCCACTGTCCGTTCGTCCATTCGTTCATCCGTCCATCCATCCACCCGTCTGTCTGTCAGCGGGCTGTATATCATGAACCGTAATTGATAGACCACTTTCACAGAGTGTATTTTTATTGCTCAACAAAAAATCAAAACGTGTAAACAGAAACGGGTTTTTTAAACGTGGTACGGAACCCTTTGTGTGAGAGTCCAACTTGCACTTGGTCGGTTTTTCTGCCCACTTCAGCGCGAATAAGGCGTAAGTATATGAATGTTATAGTTAATTTAAGGGGTCACAACGCTTCAGTACCTCTCACTCATTCCATCAGGAAATATGCTATGCATCACTTGATCAATATGAGCAGACGAAGCGAAAATACATTATGTTACATAGGATAGTTTATTACCTACATTATATGTGTTTTTGGCTTATTCTTCTTTATGTATTCCTCGGTAAGAAATTGTTTGTTACTATAGTATGAGTTAGTTATCTCATCTGCGTAGCCTTTTCCCAACTATATTGGGGTCGGCTTCCAGTCAAACCGGACTCAGCTGAATACCAGTATTTTACATAAAGCGGCTGCCTACCAGACCTCGACAACCCATGAAATGGGCAACACGATATTTTTTTTGGCAAGACTGGAGTCAGATTAACTGGCTTCTGACAATCCGTAACGACTGCCAAAGTTCTACAAATGACAGCCGGGACCAACGGCTTAACGTGCTTTCCGAGGCACGGAGGAAACTCGGTATGTTAAGATGTTCACCCATCCACAGACCAACCTTGGCAAGTGTTGCTTAGCTGTTATTCTTTAGCCACGAGCTCCTCACTATAGTATGAGTTAGTGATACTTTGTTAATATGAGTTACGAGCGGGAGGAGAACATAGAAAAAATAGGAAATCATAGCGAAAATACCAATATGCAAAAGTTGTACGTTAACAAATTGAATTATGTAATTAAAATATTGTGTTCATTACTCCTGTAATAAATCAATTAAGTATTATTAAGCAACAACATTTTTTAATAAAAACTTTTCTCTTTTTCATTTTTAAAACATATTATAACATCATAATTTCGTATAGATGGAAAATGAGATAATAATTTTCATAAAACTTAATTGCCATCAAAACTGAAAAAAAAAGTGAAACTCTGTAGGCTAAGATAAATTCTTTCTTATTTTGCCAGCAAAATTTGACCTAAACAAACTAACAAAAATTACGATTAAAATAAAAGCTTTTACATTTCCAAAAACCAATGCTTAATAATAAAAATACGAACTGTTGGGCACTGGCGACCCCACGGACCTGATCTCCAGGGAGAATTCTTGTTCCTCATTTCCGGCTTGCCTTTATTGGCTGGCCGTGGTGAAAACTGACGAGGAACAGAGCTCCTACCTCTTTCTTGCCTTAATCGGCCGGTCTGAGTGGAGATTCGCAAGAGCAAACGTGCTCAGGAGAAGGATGTATAATCCAGTAAGGTGCTGGTAGGGATCTTGATCGTACTTCCGGGATTGTCCTGATAGCCGTGGTATACCTCTCCACTCCTCTAGCACCTCAGGATATGTTGCCCCCTTGGCGCTACGTTACTTTGTGCTAGCGACCCTTTTCGGGGAGGCCATTTATTGAGTGTGCAAGTCACCCCCTGCCATTTTGAAGCCGTTTTAATTGTCAATGGTCAGGCAGGGGCCAATAGTTCTTCCATAGTAAACGATTATTAGTCCACTAAACCAGCCAAACCCATAGCGTTTCATCTTTTGTTTCCATATTCTGCAATAGTCCTGCTCCAACCGGGGATTGTCCTTGGGTATACTTTCACAGTGCATACAGGGATAATCGTCGGTTGGTGTTCCATTCCATTTGAAATGTCTAAAGAGGCCTCTGCAAGTTAGCTTCGGCCCCTCGTACGCCTACCAAAGGACCGGGTCCCTAGAAACAGGGACCCGAGAAAGTAAAAAAAAAAAAAATACGAAATCAGGCAAGGATCATTTAACCAGTAAAACCACACAAAAAAACATCATGGTACAGACGTCAGTACATCTGGCTACCCGAAACTGACAAATTTTCCCAATCAACCTTGAACCAAATGTTTCAGCGATAAAGTTGAAAATTTATCAAAGAAATTTGACAGATTGTTGTAGGACATTCTGGCGGTACAAAGCAATTTCAATTTCTATCAAACCTGAACATTCCAATATTTTCAATTTCCTGAGGAGCATAGAAGAATTTAATCGGAGGAGGATGAGGACATTCCTCATAAAATAATGTGTGTTATTACGGGTTTTCTAGTCTATCTTATATGCTGAGACGAGCCGAGGCGAAACACGGATATGAATCAGCCAGACTGTAGTCGATATTGTAAAGGATTTAATATTCATACTTTGTTCACTTCTTCTTCCCGAGGAGCTCGTGGCTAAATAATCACAGCCGCACGGGTCGATCTTCAATGTTAAGCAACGCTTGCCACGGTTGATCAGTGGATGGGTTCTTCTCTTATCATGACGAATTTCTTCCGTGCCTCGAAAGATAAGCCGTTGGCCCGGAACGGCTTTGGCAGTCGTTACGGATTGTCAGAAGCCAGTAAATCTGACACCAGAATTGCCAAGAAGGGTACTTCTTGGGCGACACTGAAACAGAGTAATGTGTTGTTGAGGTCTGGCAGGCAGCCGCTCCACGTAAAATACTGGTATTCAGCTGAATCCGGTTTGACTGGAAGCCGACCTCAGTATAGTTGGAAAAAGGCTAGGCAGATAATTCACTTCTTCTCCACAGCTAAAACACTAGGAAGTGGTGAGGGGCGGGCGTTTTGGGGAACTGTCTTAATGTAGAACTTTAACGTTCAAAAAGTGCTGGCACTCAGACTAATTTAAATTAATGACTTTCGATTTGTTTTGATACATATCTACCTACCCTTTATATTGCATTCAATAAATTTAGTAAGACAAGTTAACCAATGAGATTTATATCCTCAATGGCTAAACAAATCAAAGGAATCGAGTGTTTTGGCGCACTTAGGGTAAGTTGATGATAGATTATTTATAGGGTTCTGTACCCTAAAGGTAACCAACGGAACCCTATTAATAAGCCTCCACTGTTCTTCCGCCCGTCTGTCAGCGGGCTGTACCTCAAGAACTGTAATAGAATCGTAATCAGTTGAAATTTTTTGAGTGTGCCGCTATAACAACAAATAATAAAAAATTAAGAAGACTCCTATACAAAAAACGTGTTTTTTTTTTCGGTTTCAGGTACGGAACTCTTCGTGAAAGAGTCCGACTCACACTTTTCATTTAATTAACTCTATTTCTACCAGCACCCCTTCCCATCCCTTACCTACAATCTTTGGATCAATTTTCAATTTAACCCGATGCCAGAATACCAGAATTCTGAAACTAAATGCCAAAGTTGCCTGTATGCCACCAATAGGTTAGATGTCTACAAAAAAGTATTAAAAATTAGTTTTTTTTTATCAAAACGCATTAAAGATAAGGGGGGTTACTTTCAAAGCTCGAAGTCCGTAGTTTCGGGCTTAGTTGCGGGCGTATTACTACGCTAAGAATGAATGACAACACAATTTGACACTAGGTAACTGTCAAATCGTGTTGTCATTATGTCACTCCTAGCCTTTTCCCAAATATTTTGGGGTCTGCTTCCAGTCAAACCGGATTCAGCTGATTACCAGTATTTTACGTGAAGCGGCTGCCTACCAGACCTCCACAACCCATTAAATGGGTAACACGGTCTTTCTTGGCAATACTGGAGTCAGATATATTGGCTTCTGACAATCCGTAACGACGGCCAAAGATCTACAAATGACAGCCGGGACCAATGGCTTGACGTGCTTTCCGAGGCACGGAGGAAAATCGATATGTTAAGATGGTCACCCATCCACAGACCAACCTTGGCAAGCGTTGCTTAACCTTGAAGATCGACCTGTGCGGCTGTTATTCTTTAGCCACGAGCTCCTCGTTGTCTTTAAGTCACTATTCAGTAAAAAGTGTACTAAAATGTGACGTCATACGAGTTTTCTACGCGCTGTACACTTATTGTCTTAATTTATTCTTTTTCTTCGAAATAGAAAATATCTGTGTGTATTTTTTGGAAATCTATCATCTGCCTAGTCTTATCCCAACTATATTGGGGTCGGCTTCCAGTCAAGCCAGATTTAGCTGAATACCAGTATTTTACGTGGAGCGGCTGCCTACCTGACCTCCACAACCCATTATGTACTTCCTGGCAAGACTGGAGTCAGATTAACTGGCTTCTGACTATCCGTAACGACTGCCAAAGATCTACAAATGACAGCCGGGATCAACGGTTTAGCGTGCTTTCCGAGGCACGGAGAAAACTCGATATGTTAAGATGGTCACCCATCCACAGACCAACCTTGGCAAGCGTTGCTTAATCTTGAAGATCGACCTGTGCGGCTGTTATAACCTAGCCTCGAGCTCCTCATTTTTTGGAAATATATCTGTCGGCCTAATTAGATTTGTTTAGACATCTACCCTACACCACAAGAAATATAATTTAGCTCAATTACTTCTCCAAGCATTCTCAGTACCAATTAATCATTTTCTATTACATACTCATATATCAAACTTATAAGGAACAGACTCAGTTTTCGCTAATTAAGAACATAATCGACTGTCTCAACTAGAATATGGAGCGCTCTCAGAAACTAATCTTACACGTGCCTTCATTAGAAACTAATTAGAGATAAGCAAACTATTAATAATAACTAAAAACTAACATGTCACACCACTTTGTCGCATATTAGAGGTTTGAAAGTCCTTACCAAAGCTTCAAAAGTTAAAACTTACGATGGCACAACCCTAGTCTGTTTTAGTTGTCACTTGACATAGGAAAATCGACCTTGTACCTAGCACGTTTAGAACAAATCATTTCAAATTCGAATGCATTATTCAATTTGTCGGACTAATTCAAATACAAGCTTTACTTTGCCGTTCAAATCACAACTCACCAATCAATTTTGTACCATATGTTTGAAGTGATAAGGGTGTAATAAAAAATTTTGGGGATCAAAATAAGTTGGTCCTAGCATTAACTATGGGCGCTCAGTGAGATCCGTTTTGAAACCCAATTTGCATGTAAATTCATCGAAGTCGGTTCAGATTAACTTTAGGATAGGAGTTATTGAACGCACTCCAGAGTTTGTGCTGGAACAAATTTTATTTCGGTTCTTAGGTATAGTACGTGTTTTTCAGTAATTTATTTGTAAATGAAAGAAAACATCCAGGCCTTGCTGCTCAAGTTTAAGTACCAAATAGTGTATTTATTTATGCCAATTACTTTGTATCCAAAAATAGGTAGGTATTCGTTCCTAAGAATTAAGTTGGTTGTTTGAAGGAGATGTTTAGTTTTTGAGTCGATTGACAATGAAATTACACTGGTTAAGAAGAATTTTGCCACAAGGAATGTGCTTATTACTCGTAATTTTGAATTACCTTCCTACCCTTACCATAAAACCATATTTATGTTGCTTTAATTGGGTTTCCCTATAGCTTGTAAATTCCGATTTTTTTGTATTTTAATAAAGTAGCTTTCTTTTAGGGTTCCGTCCCCGAAGGGTAACCAACGGAACCCCATTACTAAGCCTCCGCTGTCCGTCCTTCCGTCCGTCCGTCTGTCTGTCAGCGGGCTGTATCTCAAGAACCGTAATAGGTAGAGAGCTGAAATTTTCACAGATTGTTTATTTCTATTGCCGCTATAACAAAAAATAAAAACAAAACATAAGGTTTATGGTACGGAACCCTTCGTGTGCGAGCCCGACTCGCACTTGGCCGGTTTTTTTCAGTTTACTGAGTTATTTTATTCTTTTAAAATGTGTAGGAAGTGTCCAGAAGATTCTGACAAGTTTCTTTACATTTATAGTGAAATTATTTAGAAATCTCAAATAAAGAAATACTGCACGATCAGAAAAAAAAAACATGAATTTATTACGGAAAAGTCCGACTTTTAGTTCCAGAGATTAACTCGTTAAGACAAACAAACAAACTATTTAGATTTATTATATTAGTTCATAAGTACAAGAAGAATTTTCCAAATCTGACTAGCAGTTCCAGAGATTAGCGCGTACAAACATACAAACTTTTAGCTTTATTATATTATTATAGACAGACTTCTGTTTGACCACAAACTCACATGATAAAAATCGATGATGTGATCGACTACGTGGCAATCTTGAAGTAAATAACTGCATATGTATATTTTAAATATTATACTTCATTTAAAGAGGTACACTTTGAATAGAAAATAAAACTCGTAACTATAATATTATATTTAGTATGTGTTACGTAACTGCGTCCGTGGCATCACAGGCCCTATCATTAAACCAGCGCTGTGTTATTTATTTTTAAATTTCACAGCCTATGCTGAGATAGGGACCTTTTTGGCCTCGCACAGACTAAAACTTTCATAGACTAAGTAACTACTGTTAGTTTTAATTAAATTTAAATCTGTCTGTTTTGTGCGAGTCCCAAATAAACATATTTCTTTCTTTCTTTAAATCGCCTCAAAAAATTTGTCCGCATCGCTGTCGACAGGAAGTGAGCCCAAAAGACTGACGGCTTTGCCAAGTTGTATGGCAATGCTTATCCTCTGTTCGAGATAAAAGCCAGCCCGGACACGCGAAGCGTCAACTAAACGTTTAAGAGGTACACACCAAGAGTGAATAGGTTGTAACTATCAGGACATACATACTCCGACAGGGAATTCCACTCGTTAGCTGTACGCACAGTGAAAGTATTCCCAAAAGTATTTACATTGACCACATAATTTATTAAATTTCTAGTTCAGTATTCCAGTAAGAAAAAATCACGCATGACCTTTCTAAAAATAAGCTACAAACATGATGGCATTCGCCCAATGTTTTGCCAATCCTGGCCACGTTATTTGCTTAGGACATCAAACGTTGAACAAACATTTGTTTTTCATTTCAAATATTTGTTTCGACTGTCACTATTTGTGTATAGCATATTGTTTTCTGGTGTTTATCTTCATTATAGATGCTGTTTCAAAGTGCGCTTGTTGTGGAACAGGTTAATTTGTAGTAGTATTGTTTTTGGGGCGAAAGGACCAAATTGAATGGGCTATTTGGACTGGAGGACCAATTCATAGGAAGTGCCAAAACTACAAACTCTTCACAGGTCCATAAATTCATTCTTAGAATTCTCGCTTTCTGAACGCTTAATTGATTAAATATAAAAAATAGATAAATGCACTATTCTCCTTTTTCCTGTTCCCAAGCCTCATTTCGGTTGGAACGAAGAAATTATATTTAATATTTTATTTCAGTTGCAATCATTTCTTTGAAGATAAAAAGCTCAAAAAGACAACATTACAACATCACAATCGTACGTAATTAATCATAAAAATTAACATATACTTAAACAAGAGGACCCGATTCCCCTTCTGTCCAATGTTTGCCTCATGACAGCGTTCAAAGGAGCAGTAAACACGACTCCACACTGATACAAAACCAACCTTATTTTAATTAAAGCAAAGTACAAAATCAAATAACATAACTCTCAAAGCAGTGTCTCGTAATTTGCCAGAAGCAAAGATCAAAGTTGATAAATTAAACCACTTATAAAGATGTGCCTTTATATGGAGATTTTGATCTCCGAAACTATTGAATTGATTTTAATTAGGTTGTCCTTTGATGTCATGTGTTAAGGTACTTATTGAGTTACTAAAAGGGTTCGAAGAATTAGTTGTGAGTTATTTCTACAAATATTTAATTGAAAGCGTTGATAAATATAGGGTTAAACGTCTAGGCAATAGTAATTTATGACTAATGATAGGAATCTTATTCAGAGAAGCTAATAATTTAGATATTTTTGTCAAGAAATTATTTTCATGAGCTGTCAAATACAAAATATTTTATTTGCTTAATTTGCTTGTTTTATAGAATTTTTACTGCACTTTAAATATGAGATGTGCAATAAAGTATAATAATAAACTAGTTGACCCGCGCAACTTCGTCTGCTGCGCTCATATTGGTCTTAGCGTGATGATATATATATCCTATGGCCTTACTCGATAAATAGGCTTTCTAAAACAGAAATAATTTTCAAATCGGACCAGTAGTTCCTGAGATTAGCGCGTTCAAGCAAACAAACAAACAAACATACAAACAAACTCTTCAGCTTTATATATTAGTAAGTATAGAGTATAGATAGATAAGGTACAGACAGTTTTTACGTTCAATTATTACAAATATCTTATTCTGCCTTTAATTTCAGCATGCAAATTAGTCATAGTAGTTATTACGAGTACATTAGTCAAAATTGTTGCAAGCAGTCAAAGTAAACTAAAATAATTAAGATTAAATTAGGAAATAATTATATTGCAACCGAATTTCCAGTTGATAGCATTAGTAGTTCTTGAGATATCCAGCTGTGACAGACGGACAGACTAAGTCACACCCTGCGTTTCCACCAGAGATGTATTCAGCAACATTGCTGTGGATGCGTTTAATATCCACCAATCATATTCATTGGTCCATATACCTTAGCACTGGTGGAAACTGATTCAATTAAGCTACGTTTTTTTTATATGGTAAGATGCGTGCTGTGGATGCATGCTATGGATGCGAGCTATGGATGCGAGCTATGGATGCGTGCTATGGATGGTCGCGAGGTGTGTAGCTATGTGCAGAGCAGCGCGTGACTTTCCTACTGTCGATACATCGCATAACTCGAGCTGCGCATCTTCCTCGCACAGCAACATAGCTTAGCATCAGTGGAAACGGTTACATAGTTTCGTAGCTTAGCTTTGACATTCCCGCAGCATAGCTGCACAGCTCATCACTGGTGGAAAGTACCCTTAGGGTTGCTTTTAACCATTTTGGTACGAAACCTTAAAAATTATACATACAAGCCAATTGCTGGGCACTGGATGCACATGCACCTGCGCACTCGAGGCTGGGCGATTGGTAGGAGGAATATTATTAATTTGATTGTTTTTTATTATGAATCTCTAATTTGATTTTGATTTTGGTTTAATATTAATTAAATTTTTTAAATGTGATTTTACTTGAATTAAATTTTTATTTAATTTCTAATGTGTTTTAATGTTGATTTGATTTTATATATTACGTTTACTATGGTTTTTTACTGTCCAAAATGACTATTCCTAACGTAGTAGCAGTGCATTTAGAGTCCCATAAATATAAAATATACATTACGTTCTGTGCAGGTACGTATAACATGACTACTATCTAACAGTCACGCTCACAGTCTCCAAAGGATTAGTTTGAGTTGAACTGTCGCAGCCAGCAGTTCTAGATAACCGTGTTAGGTCTCACGTCGTATGACGGTAGTTAGGGAACATGATTATTAATGAATAATGCTTACTTAGTTGGCAGTGGTAACGGCCGTAGCTTGTAAGATTATCATCATCTGCTTAGACTTTTTTCCAACTACACTTCTTATCAGAAAAAAATACGAAACACTTCCGTTGTTATGGTTTCTAGACAGAAACCATAAAACCACAAAAGAGTTTTCATTCCATGAAAAAATCACATGGTTGTGTAACTGGCAGTTTGGTCATTACAGTAATAAGCGAAAATTCTAAAATCAAAATAAGAATTTCATTTGTTTATCTTACTAATGAAATGATTCACTGTTTTGTGACAAATGTGTGTTTAAGTTGGAGTACATTTCAACTTTTGGAAACTAAAAATTAGCGCTTATCTTAAAACTTTTTGTTTTTTATTTGTTTACTGTGTCTTAAAAGTTTTTTTCTTAAAAATATGGATACTTCGCCTGCTGAAGCCGCCCAAGTGGTTGGCATTGCTGGATTCTGGACTTAGTCAGTGTGTTGTGACAGCGTGGCTGTCGTAAATTATTTCATCACGATTGCTCTGAAAACGGTGGAGGAAAATATTGTGATTAAACCAATCCCAGGGGTGGACTACTATTTCACTTTTCAATAAGATGTTCAACCGAGGAATAAATAATATTTCTTAGTGCCAATTTTTGCAGTGTTGTAGTTTAAAGAATATTCGTCTTTTTACCAAGTTTTCTTGTTGGCTTTTTGCAAGTTGTTTTTTGTATAGGAGCCTGCTTTAATTTTTATTATTAATTGTTGTTATAGTGACAATAGAAATACATATTCTGTAAAAAATGTAACTGTCTACCTATTACGCTTCCTGAGATACAGCCTGCTGACAGACAGACGGGCGGACAGCGGAGGCTTAACATTAATCAAAGGGTTCCGTTGGTTACCCTTCGGGTACAGAACCCTAAAAAGTAACAAAAAGACATTTATAATATTACTATGTTCTTAATTATTATCTATTTTTAGCATAAAACTATGTGAAAGTTCATTCATCTCTAGAAGTCATTAACACATCATAATTACCCTTTTAGTAGAAGGCAAAGGTTTTTCCACCCTTTTGTCTTGTAAGTCATAATAATCTTATCTGGGTTAGAAACGCAAGTCAATGAACTAGCCTTGTTGGACCCGAAAAAACTTTTACATGAATACGCTGAACAGAAAAAGATCAAAAACCTTAAAGTTACGGAAATTTATAGCTACTACAATCTTGAAGTAAACTTCAAGTAGTACATCTTCCAGATCCCTACGGCACGTAAGTCCGTCTTCTTTGGAGCGTATTTGGACGGTTCTGTTGCGGAATTTGTTCGAAAGAGTAACCGCGGCCCTGAAACGCAAAGGGCATTAGGAGGAACACGGATGGGCTTTAGTCAGTAAGAGTCTGACACCCTCTTCTGCTTCACCCAGAGCGGGAGGAGTCATTTTGTGTTACGGTTTTATTGATATAATTTTTTAATTTAAATATGACATTAAAATATTAATTCGATTTTCAGTTTTCCTGCCCAAAAGCAATTTTGTCAGAAGCCAGAAAACCGGACTCCAGTCTCGCCAAGAAGTACTGTTTTACCCAGTTAATGTGTTGTGGAAGTACCAGACCTCCACAGTATTTTACGTGGAGCGACTCCAGGTAAAATACTGCTAGTCTATTCTGTAAGTAACCATTTCGATATCGAGCATCACCTGAGTGACAAACCTCACAAAGTGAGCTTTATTTCACACTACATAAAGACCTTACGTTTGACGAAATTTGATACTCACCTCGGATTCCGCTGTCGAGACACGAAAATGTTGTTACAGAATAGGGGTACTGGTACCAATATAGTTGAGAAAAGGCTGACTTCATTGACCTTGTTCTGTAGAACCATCTACGAAGTGTTTAAACTCCAGTTTCCTTCTGCGCTTAGTACCATCAGTATTATTAATTATCTCCTTTAATTGCCAACTACTAAGTTTTAGTAAAACTGTCAACAACAGATGCGACAGCGAAACCTAGTGGATTTTAAGACGTTTAGTTTGACAATCGATTATTTATAATATTATCTTTAAGTAATTTAAAAATAATTTGTAGGCAATCCATACTAATCTTTATGCTTCGTATAAAACAAAGTCGCTTTTCCGTCTGTACGCTTATAGCTTTTAAACTACGAAACGGATTTAATCAATTCAATCAATTAATACACAGATAGATTCAAGAGGAAGTTTTAAAAATATGTAGGCCTATAATAATTCGTCCCTAAATTCCTGCGGGAACGGGAAGAACGGGATATCGAGCAAAAGCTAGTAGGTATAAAAGAAAGAAAAAATTAAAGAAAGTATCTCTGTCTGTTGGTCTTTTTGTTACCTCTTAATAACATCTGAACAGATTTGGATAAAATATTTACTGTAGATAAAACTGGTGGATCTTTGGGTGGATCAATAGAACGTAGGATACTTTTATCCCAAGAGTATGTTCCGTTAAGTTTATTTTCGAACTTAAGGGAACATATTCTTTCTCTTTTTTTAAGGATGGGAACTCATCAAATGACTCTTCCGGCTCTGGGTGAAGCAGAAGAGAGTGTCAGACTCTTTCTGACTAAAACCCATCCGTGTTCCTCCTAATGCCCTTTGCGTTCCAGGACCGCGGTGATTCTTTCGAACAAATTCCTCAACCCCGGCAGGCACTGGCTCTAGCGCACCCGTCTTTTATGCTGACAGCTCTTTTAGTGCGCGTGGAACACAGCACGCCGTCGACCCGGGCCTGGGGGGCTACTCTCTAAGCCCACAGTCCGTAGTTTCGGGCTTAGTTGACAACACGATTTGACAGTGACTTTCAGATAGTGTTGTTATTAATTCTTAGTTCGGGTTCGGGACTAATCGTAAGTCTGTAGGTGATATGGAGTGCAATACGCCCGCAACTAAGCCCGAAACTACGGACATTGGGCTTAGAGAGTAGCCCCCCTGGTTCTGATCGGATGGTGAACCACCCAATGCTCGCCGTAGGCAAAACCCCTGGCAGAAGCTTTTTTTAATTACTAATAAGCACGCGTTTGACCATTATCTCATCGTAATTTAGATTTAAATCAATTTTATAAAGACTTGTTTGCAAACAGAAAAAGATAATTTATGTAAAAGAGACACTACTAAACTAAAAAATCTTTCTTTATTTTAATGAATATTTTGAATCCAGAAAACTAACTATATCAACACATAAAGATACACGTGTTAACATAAAATTTCTTCATTTTCATTAAAAGTGCGAATGAAACGAAAAACATCTTCTTTTAAAAATAAAAGCACTCACATTCTCGAAGCAAAATGTGTTTAATCCCCATACGGTATTAAGGGGTAACGTAATACTGTATTACCTAATAATAAAGTATAATAATAATAATATATATTCGTGTAATATACATGCGACGGAGCAAGGCCAAGGTGAGTTACTGAGGTTCGGGTTTATTTCTGAAGACGATCTTTTGGGTAAAAGGAAAGACGATTTTGATTTTCATTGTGTTTTTTTTCCCATATATTATGTACAGCAGTGATAAGAACAGGTGTGATTCTCGCATTTTTAAAGAGCGTTCACATACGCGTCGCAATAGGGTATTTGGCTGGATTTTTTATTACATTTCTCAAAGCCTAGAGAGCAGACAAGACACAGTTAAAAAATATTGCTTAGAAATCTCAAAAAATGGCAGTAGTATCGTTTTACAATATAGCACTAATTGCGAATGACGTCACTCATAAATCCCACTTACAAATATTTGGTCATTATTACTGAAAATGATAGCTGCTAGACCGGACTGCCCCTTTGAGGGCCACTGGGTGGGGACAGTCACAGGTATACTTAAATAAATAAATGTTTTATATAATAACAATACTAGTCTACTTAAGTAAGCCCCATTGTTACTACACCAATACTAACTAAATGTGTGGACTGTATAGTCTGAAATAAAGTTTTATTTATTTATTACCGCTGAGGAATAATATTGCGCCTCGAAATTGAACTTTTTTAATCACCGATTTGCCACTCAAAGGCGGTAATTTTGACAACTAAACGATAATTCATTTTCAGTACTGTTTTTAACTACAAATAATATTATTTTCTTGTTTTAAAAATATTGCAAAATAATAGAAAGTTGAAAAAAGTTTTATTCAACTGAAGTTGTTAAAATTTTCTCATTTCTTTATAAAAAAAAAAAAAAAAAATTTACATTCTTTGGTACCTCAAAGCATCCATGCTACCCCTTAACTAAATCCCCTTATACAGGAACCCGTACAATATTTCGTAGGTGTTACTACATATTGAATAAGCGAGTATTGACGCAACTGCTTAGCCCCGCGGCTTTGTCCGTAATGTTTATCTTTGGTCCTTGCAAAGGAGCAGAGGAATCAGTTGTATGCACCTCATGTTTTAATACAAAGATATTGTTTATTTAGTTCCCCTTTTGGTGGTTTAATGAAAGATGGGTCGTGGTTACATTGCCTTGAGGGATGCGTTTAAGGTCAATATAAGATTTGGGAAATATTTGATCGCAATATTTCCATTTTTACTTTAATTTTAAGGAATTGCCCACCACATAAATAAGAAATGAAAACGCTTTAATTTATTGCCAAAATTGCGTTTTTAAACCAACTGTTTAAATTTTCGCGCAAAAACGGACGATGACGTCACTCCTGTCAAGAACTGTCCTAACTCAAAGACTCTTCCCTATTCGATATGGGCTAGTAAGATAGGATATTAATTCAATGTTACAGTGTACACTAGGCAGAACGTGGAAAGGACGGGATAATATCAAGCGTTAATTGGCTGACTTATGCCCGGTTTATGGGGTACTTTATCGCGTGGAACGCTATTTTTACACGACTGAGCCAGAAGGAGGGTTATGTTTTTTGAGAGTATGTATGTTTGTTTAATTGTTTGGCGTGGATTTTAACTTGAGTGGTGTCGTTAGATTCGTCTTGATTGTGAAAGTGACACTGGGTATATGATGACCGATTTTTCGCGCCATATTTAAAAAAAAAATTAATTTTCATATTTCATTAACAACATAAAAGGCTCGAGGAGACCTGGATTCGTCTCCTCACATGAAATCCTCTCCAAAAATGTTACTCACTAAAATGTAAGAAATAAAAAAATAACTTTTTCAAAAAACCCGACCGCTTTAAATGACTATAAAGTTCGAAATAAGTCGCTTTTCAAGCAGTCTGATGCAGTTCAATCACTGATCCGATGCCACCAACTGCATCAGACTGCTTGAAAAGCAACGTGTTTCGAACTTTTTAATAATTTTTAGCGGTCCGGTTTTTTGAAAAAGTATTTTTTTCATCACATCATTAATTGATAAGTGATAAACGGACAGATAAAATCGGGTCCTAGTCAAATACGGACGTAAATGAGAGTTTTCGATGTTTTTTAAGAATTTCTTACAACAAGGGATGTCAACAATTCTTTGCTTGTTGCATCATTTTTTCCCAGCCAAACAATTAAAACTGAAAAAATGCTGGCAGTCAGCCTCATTTGAATAAATTATTACAGAAAAGATATTTGCGGTGACGAAATAAGCTTAAATCATTAGTAGTCTTTTTTGTTACTTTGGGAAAGAATAATAACTTGTCGCCACCACGAATAATCATTATCCTTACGTAGTATTATAAATGCCAAAGTAACTCTGTCTGTCTGTCGCGCTTTCACGCCAAAACTACTGACAGACTACACAGATAGTCTAGAGTCTGAGAAAGGACATAGTCTACTTTTTTTTAGTCATGAACGAGCATGGTGGTTGAGAGCATGTCATGCTCACTCAAATGTCTCGCTGATGGCGGCGCGTGGGTTTGATCATTCGGTTCCCTTCGAAATGGTTGAGCTGAAGGGTGCCGATACACGCGTCATGTTCGTGAACAGGCGCCGTCGGTTGAGACTGGTCATCTCTTAACTGCCATTGGCTTATTTTAATCTTTATATTTAAAATTCTTATAATAAGCCCTATTTTTTTTTCCTTTGCATTGTCCTCACATGCAGAAGCAACAAGTATATGTAACTTGGAATTTTGTAAAACAGAACATGATTTAAAAGAGTGTCCGTGGAGTTTCTTGCACGTTCTTCTCATAGAGATCTACGCTTTGGAACGTGCAAATAGCTTCCATGTTTTTGACTGACCGACCTTGACGTTTCAAAAGTGCCTGTGAATGGTTTATTTGAAATAAAATGCTTTGAATTTGAATTTGAATTTTATCCCGGGAGTATGTTCCCTAGGGACCACGCGGGTGAAGCCGCTGGCAGAAACTAGTAAAAATGTAAATCAGGGCGCCAATTCTTCTAATTATTAAACAACGTTTGCATTCGCATGTCAATTATTGCAAATTGTCAAAAAAGCCTTCATTTCCATTAATTTTTGACAGATTGCGACTTAGATGCGAATGCGTCATCATCATCTGCCTAGCCTTTTCCCACCTATATTGGGGTCGGCTTCCAGTCAATCCGGATTTAGCTGAATACCAGTATTTTACGCGGAGTGGCTGCTTACCAGACCTCCACAACCCAGCAAGTGGGTAACACGGTACTTCATGGCAAGACTGGAGTCAGATTAACTGGCTTCTGACTATCCGTAACGACTGCCAAAGATCTACAAATGACAGCCGGGACCAACGGCTTAACGTGCTTTCCGAGGCATGGAGGAAACTTGGTACGTTAAGATGGTCACCCATCCACAGACCAACCTTGGCAAGCGTTGCTTAACCTTGAAGATCGATCCGTGCGGCTGTTATTATCTAGCCACGAGCTCCTCACAACGTTTGCATTCGCATGTCAATTATTGCAAATTGTCAAAAAAGCCTTCATTTCCATTAATTTTTGACAGATTGCGACTTAGATGCGAAATCGTCATCATCATCTGCCTAGCCTTTTCCCACCTATATTGGGGTCGGCTTCCAGTCAATCCGGATTTAGCTGAATACCAGTATTTTACGCGGAGCGGCTGCCTACCAGACCTCCACAACCCAGCAAGTGGGTAACACGGTACTTCATGGCAAGACTGGAGTCAGATTAACTGGCTTCTGACAATCCGTAACGACTGCCAAAGATCTACAAATGACAGCCGGGACCAACGGCTTAACGTGCTTTCCGAGGCATGGAGGAAACTTGGTACGTTAAGATGGTCACCCATCCACAGACCAACCTTGGCAAGCGTTGCTTAACCTTGAAGATCGATCCGTGCGGCTGTTATTATCTAGCCACGAGCTCCTCACAACGTTTGCATTCGCATGTCAATTATTGCAAATTGTCAAAAAAGCCTTCATTTCCATTAATTTTTGACAGATTGCGACTTAGATGCGAAATCGTCATCATCATCTGCCTAGCCTTTTCCCACCTATGTTGGGGTCGGCTTCCAGTCAATCCGGATTTAGCTGAATACCAGTATTTTACGCGGAGCGGCTGCCTACCAGACCTCCACAACCCAGCAAGTGGGTAACACGGTACTTCATGGCAAGACTGGAGTCAGATTAACTGGCTTCTGACAATCCGTAACGACTGCCAAAGATCTACAAATGACAGCCGGGACTAACGGCTTAACGTGCTTTCCGAGGCATGGAGGAAACTTGGTACGTTAAGATGGTCACCCATCCACAGACCAACCTTGGCAAGCGTTGCTTAACCTTGAAGATCGATCCGTGCGGCTGTTATTATCTAGCCACGAGCTCCTCACAACGTTTGCATTCGCATGTCAATTGCAAACTTTCAAAAAAGGTTTCATTTCCATTAATTTTTGACAGATTGTGACTTGAGGTGCGAATGCGAAAGTTGCTTTAAAAGGAGATGTCCCAAAATGTATGGACCCTGGGCCAGGTCCTTGTACACTATACTTAAAAATAGAGAAATATATTTAAAACAGTTCTCAACTGTCCAATTTCTTTAAAATGGCTTTGATTGCTGGTAAAACAAAAGAAATTACACTTGAAATTGCAACACGCAACAAAAACCCGTCATGGCGGTAAGCTGTCATTTTGATTGGTTAATGACGTTTGACATTTTATTTCTGACATATTTATTTACCGGCAACGAGACGAAAGTGGCTGAAGTGACATTGTTATGACAGCTGACAGTTATTTTTCTATGATCTGTAACTAAATCGGTGCGACGCCATGTTGAAAAAAGATAAAAGTAATTTATAAACATCAATTAACTACCACAACAGTAAACATTTAAATGAATTGAATGTATTTTTCCCTAATTCTACGATTTTTTTTCTTTTCTATAAGGTAATGTACACAGACCTGGCCCATTTTGAAACATCTCCTTTGTAGAATTGGCACTCTGATGAAATTCTTACTTTGTTGCTACTTTAGGAAAGAACGATTACTTCTCATCACATCAAAAAATAAAAACATTAAATCATCTTGTCATAAAAATGCGGTTGATGTTTTTCTAAAACCAATAGAGGGCGACACTGCTGCCCCCAGTTTGTTTAGGACGTAGCTATGGCCACCACAAATAAAGTGGTACTTGCTTATTTTGCGCTTTTATTTTGAACTTTATTTGTTTGTGATTTTACGTGACATAGGATGCTGATGTCGGTATGAGGATATTATAGGGGGTTACGTGGAATGTTTATTTGATCAGGCATTTTTAGGGTTCCGTACCCGACGGGTAACCAACGGAACCCTATTGCTAAGCCTCCGCTGTCCGTTCATCTATCTGTCCGTTCGCCCATCTGTTTGCCAGTGGGCTCTATTTCAAGAACTATAATTAGTAGACAGTTGAAATTTTCACAGAGCACGTATTTCTGTTGCCGCTATGATAAAAAATAATAAAAATTAAAATAACTTTAAAATTAAAGGGTGCCCCCATACAAGAAACATGTTTTTATTCGGTATATGGTCGGAACTCGTGTAAGAATCCGACTCGCACTTGGCTGGTTTTCTTCTGAGCTTATTTTACTTTTTGATGAGTTATCGGTAAGCCCCAATTTCTCGACAAAAAATGTTGACGAGTCACAAATTAAAGACCTGTCAAGTTTAAAATTCATTCAATCACAGCAACTGACCCACGTTGACAATTATTTACCCAAGTTGAGAATAACTGACCCACGTTGACAATTTTTCACAAAAATTTTGTAAAAATTTTCGTTCGCTAAACTGAGTAACATCCTTTTAGATTCCTTTTTGATAGCAAGGCTTTCAACAAAGTCTAGTTTGCACTAGGTACACTTAAAAAAGTGCCTATGGCTGGTTATATAACGCGTTTTTTTTTTGCAGCAAAATATAATAATCTTAAAATAAAAATTGCTTCCTCAACGAACTTGCAAGACAATGTTCTGATCGACCGGAAAATAATTAAACCAAACCAAAGAATCACGGCATTAAAAAAATAAATCACGATCACTTAACCCACCCCGGGCAAGGGGTACTTCCCTTGCCCGGGGTGGTTAAAAAATCATACCTACGAAAAATCAAAGTCACAAAATTCATGCACCGTTTATAATACTCGTATTAGTCGCACGTGCAGTCACGTGCTTACCCCCAAAATTCTTAAGCGCGCTATTAAAAGTTGGATAGCAATTTATTTTTCTGCTCCTATGAGCCTCGAAGTTTTAACGATGTACGTATGTAGCGTGTAGCTGCGTCTCTGTATTACTGTATCAACTAAAAGTTTTGGATAAAAGGTGAATTTTCTGTAATGCAGGAGCTTTATATATTTTTTGGATATCTGTCGTTAAGTGACTATTACGTTAGTAAAGTAAAATATTTAATAATTTAAATAAAATTCGATACGTAAGATTGTCTCCTATACTACTTAAAATGGCAAAATTTTATACTTACAAGTAATAAACTACTAGAAAGGAAGTTTTTTTTTAATTTTAAAATTTTCTTTAATACAAACTGTGTTAATAAATATAAATTGCAATAAAAAATATCAGTCGGTAAAGCCGTTTTCAAGTGCTGTTCCGTCATAAATGTGGTAATTGGTAAAATTAAACCATAATATTTTTAGATCTGTAGTCAGAGATTGTAACAATAGATAAATTGCCACGCGTTCATCGTACAACGTTCGACCTACAATGTTCGCATGACCTACAGATATTTATTTCGTGTCTAAATATTTGATCACTTGAAGTAAGACTCCAATAATGCTTCAAAAATACTTATTCGCATCATTTTATAAAATACTTTCGCATTCAAATCGACAGCTAAATAAATTAAGAACACAAAAAAATTAACCACTTTCGAGGATTAAAGCGTAGCAACGCCACTTCAACTACTGCAAGCACTAAATAACACATTCTCAAGCCGCCCCACTCAAAGCTAATTCACTCATCGCCTTTCCCTCTTAAATGAAACGTTAAATTAAACTAAAATCCAGTTCACTTGTTCGAGTTTTCCGTACGAAAAAACATGCTGACTGATCTCCTTTGGCCGTCGTGAGCAATTTGTAATTTGGACACATTTAGTCTCAGTATTGAAACAAACTAAATAGGTACCAGGAGGAGTCGGGGCTTTTCGATAAATTGGAAGAATAATTCATTTTTCCAGTCGATGGCGCATGAAAGAGGACAGTGCGTTGCTCTCGAAACTTTATCGGTTATACGGGTGTATAGTTGGTTTGGGGTCGTTGTAGCAGTCTACACCATTACCTTATCATCATCATCATCATCTGCCTAGCCTTTTCCCAACTATATTGGGGTTGGCTTCCAGACAAATCGGATTTAGCTGAATACCAGTATTTTACGCGGAGTGGCTGCGTACTAGACCTCCACAACCCATTATCTGAGTAACACGGTACTTCATGTCAAGACTGGAGTCAGATTAACTGGCTTCTGACTATCCGTAACGACTGCCATAGATCTACAAATGACAACCGGGACCAACGGCTTAGCGTGCTTTCCGAGGCACGGAGGAAACTCGGTATGTTAAGATGGTCACCCATCCACAGACCAACCTGGCTAAGCGTTGCATAAGCTTGAAGACCGACCCGTGTGGCTGTTATTATCTAGCCATGAGCTTATCATCATCATATCAGCCGAAAGACGTCCACTGCTGGACATAGGCCTCTCCCATTATATTCACAACATATGATTATTAGTTAAAAAAAAAACAATCCACATTTCATAAATGTACCATGATCGGAAATTTACACCTGCATTCACTTTCCATTACACTAATTTTGCAATAAGCACATGAATGATTTTTTATTTCGCGTATTTTTAAATCAAGTTGTTGTTTAGTTGTATGTAAATAATTACTTAATTTAGGTTACCTTTACATAACATACAATGTGCAAATTAAGCGAGCGCAATCACTGCCTGTTTTTAAAAGACTAGTTAAGGAACAATACTTATCACTATGATATTTGAATTATTAGAATATCCTCTTCCTATATATTAATTATTAAGTATTTGTGTATATATTTTTGTATATTGTATGTTTTTATAATGTTTCAGTTCGTATTTATTACCTACGAATATTTTTCTGTTAAAATTGTTTATTATGTTTACACCAATTGCAGCCCCATGCCATGTCCAGGCTGTCTCTTTCCATTCCAGGTTGCCTGTAAGAGATCGCGGAACGCGATAGGGCCACCGATTGTATATTGTTTTAGTTTAAGGTATTTCTTCGTCCGTGTGTCACTGCGGGGTGCCAACTGAAAACCAGCGCTGGGTGTCTGACGCCCAGCAAATGCTGAGATGGTTACCCTTTCGGCATGGGCACGCTCAGCTCAATTTGTGTACCTACTAACTATTACTTTTTTTTTTTTTTGTCGCTGTGCGTTTGTGTCTGTGCTGAATAAATGTTTTTCTATTCTATTTATTCTATTCTATTCTTTGTTTTTTTTCTTTTTTGGTGTACAATAAAGCATATATAAATATAAATAAATAAATATAAATAAATGTGCAAGATATTAAACACAATAACTTAAAAAGGTCAATATAGTCATCATTATATACACGCACGATCTGGGCCTTTTCTTCCGAGCCGTATTTATTTTTAAATTACCCTTTATTTTTTGGTCTTGCATGTTTACATTTCAATTGCATACAAATGTGAAGTGGAAGTGCGGAGTCTCCTAATTCAAGCAATCCCTTGCTTAAAAGGTGATCTCCAATAATATGTATCGAAATGCCTATTGTAATCGAAACAAACATTTTATTTTTTTCTTATTTATTGTGAACAACTTTTACAGAGGGAACAAACCAGAAATCGCGAAAAAAAAACCAGCGGTTCAGTACATTTTATTAAGTTATGCGCACGTATGGGCTGTCAATTTTTTTTTTTGTGATTTCAGTGTTGTTCTCATATTAAAAGTTGTTTATAATGAAATTTGTTCGTAATATTATGAGTCCATGCAATTTGTTCATGAATAAACGCAATGCTTTAAAAGGACTCATCATTCTGTTGCACGTTGTATTGTGTTTACTCAAACGAGTAATTTTTTTTTTGTTATTACCAGACAATAAATGAGGAGCTCGTGGCTAAGGAATAATAGCCGCACATATCGATCTTCAAGGTTAAGCAACGCTTGCCAAGGTTGGTCTGTGGATGGGTGACCATCTTAACATACCAAGTTTCCTCTGTGCCTCGGAAAGCACGTTAAGCTGTTGGTCCCGGCTGTCATTTGTAGAACTTTGGCAGTCGTTACGGATAGTTAGAAGCCAGTAAATCTGACTACAGTCTTGCCAAGAAATACCGTGTTACCCATTTAATGGGTTGTGGAGGTCTGGTAGGCAGCCGCTTCACGTAAAATACTGGTATTCAGTTGAATCTGGTTTGACTGGAACCCGACCCTAATATAGTTGGGAAAAGGCTAGGTAGATGATGACCAGACAATAAATTAAACGATTCCGTCTCCAGTAAATCTCAGTATTTTCCTCTAAAACGTTTTTTGTTCTAAAATCACATCGCGCTGTTTTGGTACAGTTTTTTTTTTTTGTGTTCTGTTCATATCGGAATACAATTGAAAATCCGTTCCGTGTTTGATCTACTTCGTATTAGTTTTGTTGAGTTTTTTGTTAGGTTGGTATCTGCTATCTCTGTTCTGAGTATTCGATTGAATTGCACTAGTTCATCGTAAAAGGGCTTTCAGGCAATTGCCAGGATTAATTCGTTAGGAAAAGAAGAGATCTATCTGTTGTTGCTTTTTTTTTGTATTTTTCAGCTATTTTCATTTATTTTATTCACACGAAATTACTTGACTTTATAAGACACCCTTTATCAAACGGGCAATCCCCATCTATTTTAATATTTTTTATACAATTCAATTTAATATATATATATATATATATATTATTTTTTTAACTTTTCCCCACACTAGGAATTTCTCCTGTATTCGTGGGTGCGTTTACACACATACACAAACAGCCAGACCTGGAACAACTATTTGTAGGCCATACAAATATTTATTCCGTGCGGGAATCGAACCCGCGACTCGCAGCGTAGCAGTCAATCGCTCAACCGTGTCGTCAAAATTCAGTTTATTTATTTCAGATAAATTATAATAATAAAACTACAATTATAATCATCCATAACAAAGTAACCAACGTCCATAGTCCATAGTAACGTAACGTAAAATTTTACCATAGCTACAATACTTGTTTCGCATATAATATTTATTTGAATGAGATACTATATGCATATTTAAATTGTGTATGTCCCATAAAATTAAACCAAAATATTATGCGGCTGTAGTTTTCACATTCACTTCATCGTAGACTTTGTCTCGTATCATCTCTGACCTAGACTAGAGTCAAGAGCAAACCCATAACGTAAAAAAAAACGTGTTTCACTTACGTTACTTACTATACTTCAAAATATTCGTGCTAGGCTCTCTGTTATTATAAGTTTATTTTGACACTATCTATTGCTCGCGAGTTTGTACACGCATAATCCGTTTTTCCCGTTCTCGTAGGAATTTCAGAAAATCCTCTTAGTGCCCCCCTACACTCCCCAAGGTCCTACATTCCAAATTTCAGCTTTCTAAGACCAGTAGTTTCGGCTGTCCGTTGAAGCTGTCAGTCAGTATCAGAAGTCATCATCATCTGCCTAGCCTTTTCCCAACTATATTGGGGTCGGCTTCCAGTCATACTGGATTTAGCTGAATACCAGTATTTTACGCGGAACGGCTGCCTACCAGACCTCCACAACCCAGTAACTGGGTAACACGGTACATCATGGCAAGAGTGGAGTCAAATTTACTGGCTCCTGACTATCCGTAACGACTGCCAAAGATCTACAAATGACAGCCGGGACCAACGGCTTAACGTGCTCTCCGAGACACGGAGGAAACTCGCTATGATAAGATGGTCACCTATCCACAGACCAACCTTGGCAAGCGTTGCTTAACCTTGAAGATCGACCCGTGCGGCTGTTATTATCTAGCCACAAGCTCCTCAAAATATTCGTGCTAGGCCCTCTGTTATTATAAGTTTAGTTTACACTAGCTATTGCCCGCGATTTTGTACACGTATAATCCGTTTTTCCCGTTCTCGAAGGGATTTCAGGAAATCCTCTTACTGCCCCCCTACACTCCCCAAGAACCTACATTCCAAATTTCAGCTTTCTAAGACTAGTATTATCGGGTGTTCGTTGACTGATAGTCAGTATCAAAAGTATTCAATGTTAAATCTTCTCGGGAAATTAAAGTTGTTTTTTACAGACCGAGATTAGAAAACAAACGTTCTTTAAAAATGCGGTAACTGCCCCTTTGAAGAGGAGAGAATTGAACCGTAGCATAATAAACGAACGACGATTGTTCAATGATTTAAAACTATAGATATCAAATTGCGCTCAACCACCAAATTTGTAAACTATCAGTACTTTTAACTAAGCGGTATAATTTTTACGTACATAGAGTACGAGTGTATAATTACTCTATGCACATAAAAAAATTAAATTAAATTGAAAATAAAAATTCAGCTTGTACCGCTGCTGGGCAAAAGCCTGCTTATATCCCTCCGTGTATTCCTTTCTTTTTTTACCTCAATTCAGTCCTTTTGGTAGGCATCTAAGTCATTTTATCACCTATTCTTTAAGCTCATAAAGCAAAATAATGTAAATTATTTCACAGACTTAAATATCACTGTAAAGTTTTTTGTTTTAATCCTCTTTCGCATAAAAGGCCAGGATTACTGAAAATGCCTACGCCACACATTTGTTTTGAGTTCCGAGTTCCGCATAGTATATTCCTCGTTTTTCCACTCACTTACTACGAGAAGGCATGAAAACGCAACTGCACGGAAATATTCCATATTCCAAGGAAACATTTTTGGAAAATGTTCTATGGGGAAGTGAGTTTTGAGGTGCTTTTAGTCAATGGAGCAGCAACTCAGTGACATTTATGGCATGATAATACCATAAATGGTAAAAAAGTTGGGTAAATAGACGTGCACGCAACTTTTTTTAATTTTTGCTTGTTAAGACACTTTTGGGTTCTGTTCAATGTTACCTTTGAACATTGACTCAACACTCGGCCTGACTGACGCGCGGCCCAGTTAAAATACTCTTTGGTTGCATCTTACACGCATAGGACACAAATAAAATTGTACATTAGTGTTTTTTAAGAAAAAGTAGTATTTAGACTGTAACATCTATACTCTATACTAATATAAGAGAGTTTGTCTAAGAGTTTGTTTGTTTACTTGAACGCGCTAATCTCAGGAACTGCTGGTCCGATTTGTAAAATTATTTCAGTGTTAGATAGCCCATTTATTGAGGAAGGCTATAGGTTATATATCATCACGCTAAGACCGATAAAAGCGGAGCCGTAATGAAAATTGTGACGCAGACGAAGTTGCGCGGGTCAACTAGTTGTAAATAAATCAGGTTTGAATTTTAGATTCTTGTCTCATTACCCCTCACTGTGGCCAAGATAGCTTTAGCCATCTCTGATCAGTCTCGTGAGTGTGCGTGACTGGCAGTGAGTGTACCCTTCGCGAACCTGGAGATCCTGCCCACTATTCGTCTGTAACCTTAGGTCGCATGGTGCAGACATCCTGAACTTATCTAAATATTAATTTATCACGTACTAGGTATATGTATAGTAGGTTAGGGCTGTAGGGATTATACGTCTTAGGGACTGTTAGGCTGTTAGGTCTGAGTAGGCCCTTTAACTTGTCATATATTTTCATATACATTCACACCCTTAACATTACTGCGGCTTGATTTCACAAATGTATAGGTTTAGTATGCGCTACTGAAATATCACGTGGTCAATGATAAACATTTCTAACTTTTGACAAACGTTATCCTGACAGATTTTTGCCCTTAGTCAAGTATTCGCTTATTATCGAAGTTATGTCTATATGACAAGAAAAGGCAAGATATTTCTTAAGACTGGTTCATGAATTTTAATTTCTGTATATTTATATTTCTGTACCAGCTTACGTCATTACTTGAACAATAATAAAATAACAAAAATACCGGCCAAGTGCAAGTCGGACTCGCACACGACGGGGTCCGTACCATAAACGTTATTTTTTATTTTGTGATATTGCGGCAATATAAACATTCTCACACAATCTGTGAAAATTTCAACTGTCCACCTGTTACAGTTCTTGAGATACACAGTCTGTTGACAGACAGACGGACGGACGGAAAACAGAGGCTCCAACTAGCACCAAAGCGTTAAAAAAACCTATATAAGACTCGTATATCAGTTCCATTTGAGTATAAAAGTGTTAACGCATACCTGTGCAACTGAGTTAGAGCATGCTCTAACTCACTTATAACCACGAAAGAGGCCCACAGTTTTACAGGTAAAAGATATAGAAAACCTATAGTACGGTGTAACAAAGATATTAAAGCTGCACAAGAGCGCTTATTCATCGTCAGCTACTACTTTAATCTGTATTACCGTTGTAAAATAGAGTTGGTAAACGCTACAGGTGCTATAAATCCTATCGTAAGGTGTCAAAAAGATCTTAAAGCTCCACATGAGCGCTTATTCATCGTCAGCTACTACTTTAACCGGTATTACCGCGATAGTGAGCACTACAGGTGGTAAAAAGCGCATGTCAAGATAAAAAAGCCTGTAACCTTACTAAAATTAAATCTGTTCGTAATGGAAGTGTTATGTCATCCATTATTCAACACAGCAGAATAATATTATGGAATATTATGTTATTTAAGTATGTGAAGTGAAAAATTACTGCACTTATGATTTCACAGTAAATGTATACCATGTTTCTCATCTCAATTTTAACGCGCCTAGGATTTATTAAAGATTTAAAAGAAAAATTATGATAACAAAATAGGTACCTCAAGCTAAACATTACTATTCATTCCTGCTTCTTGAGCAGTGGTATGTAAAATTAAGTGGCATTCATGGAATGCTTCAAATAATGTAAGAAATTTTGTTTATTGTAGTCAAATGTTGAATAACTCGAAATAATATTAATTGTTAGGTTACCAAAACAATGGCGAACTTTACAAAAGGCTTTAGTTAAACCCTTTACTACAGGTTAAACCTAGATAGAGGAGTTGTTTGACACCTTTAGTTTCTCGTGTTACTAAACTCTCGATAAACTCTATTTTATAGCTTATGTCTGCAATAATAGCCAATATAGCACCTGAAGTGGTATAAAAGAGTTCATTGCAATAACTATACAACAATAAGTGTTAAGAGGTGTCGGCGAACACTGTTATAAAGACTTGGGTGTCACAAAAAGGTTAAAACTATAATGTATTAAGTATACTTGCTGCTACTAGCGCCATTATAACTCTCAAAGCTCTATTACATCGTCCATTAACGCTTTAGTGCTGCGATTGGGGCTAAAACTTGTTTGTTAACTCCTCTATATCGTCTTTAGTAATAACTGAGATAATTATAACCCTGTTATATTACTTAAAGTCATAAAAAAGCCTGTAACTGACACCAAAATGTTATTTGGAGTACCTAATAGGGTTCTGTTGATTACCCTTCCCGTATGAAACCCCAAAAAACATAACTGCGCCTGAAACTTTATCTAGTTATTTCCTTCTTATATTATATATCCGTATATACTCATAAAATTCAGATTATAACCACCAAAAGCACAAAAAAATCTAACACCATAGAAAAATATTCTCCCACAGATTTCATTATAATCCAGTTGCCAAAGTAACCGTCATATTACCTACTTAATAAAAAAGTGAAATTCCCAGATATTAATTTAATAAGGTGCCTGATATAGAAACCGGGGAAAAGGAAATGGCGTCACCAGTGAAGACTCAGAGTCAATTTTTATTAAAGTCGTCAGAGACGAGCCGACTTGTGGAAAAAACGTTATAATCTCGACGTTAAAATCATCGAAGTTGCCAGTTTAAAGTGAACCCAATGAAACCCCTGAAATTATTTGCTATGCTGTTAGGGTTCCCTTTGAAAATTTAATTACTGGTAAGATTATCAGAGATAGTAAATGTTACTCTTGTAACTTTAACTCCAACAGCTCTTGAACTAAGATACAAATTACTAGAGATCTAGGCGGGATGTCTCGACAGAGCTACCGATCGCCTACCCACGGAAATTCGGTAAGGCCACCCGTACACAATCAATTTCGAACGCGATCTACGACCAACATGAACAATGATCCGTGGATTTCGTTTGAGGTTGACTGTGAACAGGTGGCAACTACTTAGCATACCATAATGGATGTGTTTATGCCAGTGTGCCGGCAAATTTATAAATTTTATTTTTGCTTGGATATCTTTGTTTTTTTTTTTTTTACTATAGATAGGCACGCGTTTGACCACTATCTCACCTGATGGTAAGTGATGGTGTGGTTGAAGATGGAGCATGCTTGCCTAGAAATAAACTATTCACTCTTGACTTAAAGTCTCCCAGTTTGTAGCTATCAGGAAACACAGACTCCGGCAGGGAATTCCACTCCTTAGCTGTACGCATTATGAATGTGTTACCAAAACGTTTTGTGCGTATGGGTGGGATATCCACCGCGTACCGGTGGCGTATCGCCGTTCGTCTTGTGGTCCGATGATGGAACGGGCTTGGCGGAATTAAATTATGCAATTCCGTCGCACATTCCCCAAAATGCAACCGGTAAAAACCGACAGGCTAGCAACTCGTCGTCGATGTTCAAGACTTTGGAGCTTCGTCGCGACAAGCCTCTCATTGCTGATGATCCTCTTTGCTCGTTTCTCAATTGACTCAAGGGCATCAAGTTGGTATCTGGCAGATCTATCCCAAAGATGAGAGCAGTACTCCATACACGATCGAACTTGCGCTTGATAGAGTTTAAGCAGCTGTTCCGGCGTGAAGTATCGTCTCACCTTTGCCTGATTCCCCAACTTCTTTGCAGCCACTTGAGCCTTTACCTCTATGTAAGGGCCAAAATTGAGAGTAGATGTTAATGTAACCCCATGAAGCTCAAGTTGGTCGGTTATCGGCACGGTTAAACCTCGGAAAGATGGAGCTGGGTGGAATTGGCTCCTTTAGACGTACTAAGAGCCAAGCACGAATATTTTGACGTAAAGTAACGTTAACGTAAGTGAATTTGAATGTTAAAACTACAAACCCATAGTATTTTGGTTTAATAATATGGCCACTATTTATATCATCCAAAAATATGCACATAATATTTATTTGAATTAGATACTAAATGTATCTAATAATATTTATTTGAATTAGATAATATATGTATCTAATTCAAATAAATATTATGTGTGTAACGAGTATTGTAGCTATGGAAAAATTTTACGTTACATTACTATACGAGTACGTCAAAAATATTCGTGATAGGCCCTCTGAACGCTGTGTTAAAAATTGACCATTATTTTATTATTTTAATAGGACCTTATGCATGTCATTTTTATTTTCTTAAGTAAGACAATTAATAAGTCCTCGATAAAGCTAAATCTCCTTTTCCTAATTTTGCAAGTTCTGATGTTAATATTACCTTAAAAACTCATATATTTGCGGATCTAATGAGATTACTTGATAATTTTAATTTTTCAAATAATTACTCGTATTGAAACAGAGACTTTAAAATTATGAAGAAACTTAATTAAATCCGCAAACAATTGAATTCCAGTTATTGATAGGTCTAGTCATTGTCTTGATTTTTAAGTTACAATTAAAAAAGTTTCTGTTTTAATACCTAGCAACAGAAACTTCAAAATCAGGACTACGACAAAATATGTGCAGACAAAACAAAATATACAGAACCCCTGTAAAGGGACAGACCAATATGGCTGCTAGGAAAGTTTTTAATAAATTCAGTCAAAGCTTCCCCTGACATAATCTCAGACTTTACAAACGTCAATCCCAGTGAAATGACACTCTTCTTTTTATACAAGTCCCCAATTTACTAAGACCTTCCATTGAAGAAGAAATTTCGAGAATCCACATAGATCGGTACGAATGAAGAGCTCTTTGAAACTGGGCAGAACTGAAAATTTAATTTCCTCGAAGTTTGAATATAACTTTGATGAGATAAAATTGACATGTTCTGTTTAAAGATGGATATGTATTTCTTTTACTTTTTGTGTGCTGTCATTTAACAGGCTTATTTCCTCGTCTTATACAGATGAAAAACCTTTAATATTAATTAAAATTATAAAGTTTCGTTGACTAATCAACATCATCTGCCTAGCCTTTTCCCAACTATATTGGGGTCGGCTTCCAGTCAAGCCGGATATAGCTGAATACCAGTATTTTACGAGGAGCGGCGGCCTACCAGACCTCGACAACCCATTAATTGGGTAACACGGTACTACGGCTTCTGACTATCCGTAACGATTGCCAAAGATCTACAAATGACAGCCGGGGCCAACGGCTTAACGAGCTTTCCGAGGCACGGAGGAAACTAGGTATGTTAAGATGGTCACCCATCCACAGACCAACCTTGGAAAGCGTTGCTTAACCTTGAAGATCGACCCATGCGGCTGTTATTATCTAGCCACGAGCTACTCCGTTCGTTTCGTTTTTTAATTTATTCGTTCGGGTTGCGAGACTGACTGAATGCGAAAGGACTAGTAAATGTGCTGATGTTTGGAGACCATGGAGGCAGGGACTTTGGGACACCGTACCCTGGAATGCAAAGGGCACTAGGAGGAATACGGATGGGTTTTAATCAGTAAGAGTCTGACACTCCCTCTTGCTGTACCCAGAGCAGGGGAGTCATTTGATGATTTTCCATCCTAAAAAAAAGGGTGTTTTACCGAAATCATGAGGACAATGCATGCTTTTTGTTTTTATTTTTTAAAGAAAGTGTTATCATCAAAAACGCCTTCAACCCTGGGCGGAGCAGAAGGGAGTTTCAGACTCTTACTGACAAAACCCATCCGTGTTCCTCCAAATGCCTTTTGCGTTCCAAGACCGCGGAGTCACCGCGGTCTTGGAACGCAAAAGCCTTTCGAAAAAAATCTGTAAATGACGATACAGCTAGAGTCTGTAAAATAACTATAAACTGTATAAGTTCGTGTTATATTACTTACATTGGCAACTGGCAACGGCAACGTATTATGCTATGCTTCCAAAATAATAATAAAATTCAATTTACTTTGACTGTTTTCTTTAATCAACCATCCTTATTAACGTTGATTCACCTAAATTAAAGAACACATAACACTTGATCATGTTTCTCAAAGTAATTGAACTAATCAAGACATGAGAGAGGCGCGATTCAACCGAGCCATCGCAAACACCCTGCCACACGTCGTGACGTCATCAAATTGTTACAATTAACAAACTCCGAGCTATTTAATTACAGCATTCTCTCCCCCAGCATCTAATTATAAACCCTACCACATTCATTATAAAGTATAAATTGCTTTGCGGATATGACAGCTGTTACGTAAAGTATACGTCGTACATTGAAAGGAAATTATTTTTCCGAATCGTTTCACACGCGTTTGAGTAGTGAAGGGACGTCGGTTTTAAGATGTCATTTAGTATTTTTTTTTCTATCGATGGTTGTAATTTTTTGACAGTTGATTTCGTGTCCAAGATAAGGAATAAATTGAAAAAAGTTTCGAATTTTATAGACATGTTGTGTAGAGTATTGTCGCACGAGTCAATCTCCAAGGTTAAGCAACGCTTGCTGAAAACGGACTGTGAAATATTGAGCGTCCATAACATACCGAGACTTCGGAAAACACGTCTAACTGTTGGTCCCGGATGTCATTGGTAGATCTTTGATTGGCGTTAAGGGTATTCAGAATCCATAAAAACTAACAATCGCTCTTGCTTCTAGTAAGGGGTCTATATTGCTTCCTATTATAATAGTATTTAATTGCATCTGGTTAGATATGAAGCAGACGCAAATGTTGTTGGATAAAACCAAGGCTAGTTATGATGAAGCGTATGCTAATTAAATCCAAAGGAAAATATCCTTTTGAAGTCGTAATTATTATAAGAAGAACATTGCGTAGGCTCGTAGCCATTCGTCATTCTTGCTACGAAACGGCGTAGCTAATTGGCTACGTCGTAGCAAAGCTACGATGTTCAATGCCCAAACACGAAATAAATATTTTTGTAATCAACAGTATCACATGTAGTTTTCTGTGATTCTAAAGACAAAAAAGGAAGTAAAATGTTTTTTTTAGGGTTCAGTAACTCTATAGAAAAAACCAGAACCCGGATTGCACTTCATTGTTAGTCCATTTATTTGTCGGTTTTGTTTTGTTAACTGCGAGCAAATTCCCAGTTGAACACTATTTCACTTGATGATAAACGATGTTATAGTCATTTCTTATTAATATTTTTGAATGCTTTTATGTATGTCTTTCAACAAGGTATATTAATAGGTAATCTACTGATTTAACATTAAGGTTCCATTAATGCATCCAATAAATTAATTAGTTCATTTTGACTTTGTCGATTTTGGAGATGTTTCCCAGAAATAACCTATTTACTCTTAAGAATTTAGAAATGATGGCATAATTTGGAGCCTTTTTGTTTGCCTCAAGATCTTCAATCAGTGAATACTCAATTCTCAAACGTAAAAGGCGTAAGAAGCCCGTTCTCAAGTTATTTCATGAAAGTGATATAAAAGTTGAATGACGTCAAAATCGACTCTCATTATCACAAGTTTGAAACTTCCATTTTCTTTGATGAATTACCCTATTACTTAAAATGAAGCCGATATTAAAGAAAGTTGAGAATCGATCGGATAATGTAATTGAAGACTTTAATCTTATGAATCTCTATAGGCAACTCTTCAATTTAACACTTGCATTGTGTCACACAAATGTGGAGCTTTTTGAGGGTGAAACCACCACCAGTCTTGCCAAGGAGTCTCGTGTAACTCAGTTATTGGGTTGTGGAGGTCAAGTAGGCAGTCCACCCATGTAAAATTTTATTAGCTAGCTGCATCCGGTTGCAATGGAAGCCAAACCAAACATAGTCCAAACATGTTTGGGTTGGTTTCCATTCCAAAATGTTACGTAGTTATATTGTGGTATTAAAATACCGAATAATGTAGTTTTTTAAGGAGTTTAATTTATGTTAATATGTATATTATTTAGGTAGCTAAATAAGAGAAGTATTCATTAAAAAAAAAACTATATACACTTAGAATAAGAAATCCAGACTGAAATAAGGCGTTTGGAGCTTAAAATTTTGGACCGTGAGGTTTGAGTGCTTATATTTAAAAATCTTTCTAAATGCTTAGTTGACACTTCACGTGACCCAAGAGCTGGCTTTTATCTCGGACAGAGGATAAGTATTGCCATACAACGTGGCAATACCGCCAGTCTTTTGGGCTCACTTCCAGTGGACAGTGACGCGGACGAATTTTTTGACGCCTTACTTTAGTTAAATTAATTGAGTTTTCTATTTTTTTTAATTTTTATACTCAATTATTGAAATAATTAAAACGTGCCATAATTTTTTGGAATTACTATTTTATCATCTGTGATTTTAACAGGTTATTTTAAATACGATATTTTTTTACTGATGTAGATTAAAATTCTGAGTTTCTGAGAAAAATCGCAAAGCAAAGTTAATAGAGCTACGTCTTTACTCTCAGACAACATTTACTTTTAAAATTTGTCTGACAGGATGTTTCTAACTTATTAAATACTTTGGTTTCTAGGAAGCACGGATGATCACACCGTACAGTATCAAGCATAATGAACTTAAACTAGCATCGAAAATATTTTTTCTTGTGAAATTATTAACGATTGCAATTTTGAGAAAAGGCTCATTCCATAAATGTGTCTATGGTATCGAGATTACTATCTTTGTAACAACACTAATATCCTGATAAAGACTGTTATCGTGTAAGGTATTTATGCTGAACTTAACATGCGATTTGAACATATACCCAAATATCAACTGCTGGATGACCAGCGCAACTTCGTTTGCGTCAAAATTTTCATTACTGCTCCGCTCGTATTGGTTTTAACGTGATGATATATAGCCTATGGCCGATAAATGGGCTATCTAGCACTGAAAGAATTTTTAAAATCGGACCAGCAGTTCCTGAGATTAGCGCGTTCAAGCAAACAAACAAACAAACTCTTCAGCTTTATATATTAGTATAGATAGATATAAATTATTGCCCACCGGACATAAAAACTATTCGGTCGAAGTATCCCCACTTTTCTATGGAAGCTTGCGGGACTATAAACCCTGTTCCACATATCACTACATTCTCACGTTCCAAAACGTAGATCTCCATCCAAAAAATACTCCTGACAACACTATATTAAGCTATCATCATAACACTACGTCATTCACATCATTTAACAATTCCGCATAATAGCAACGAGCGTACAATAATATCGGTAACGTAATCGATTCAGACAATTAATCGATTTACGACATTTGAGTCCGATGCACGTCCCTACCGCGACGGCCCCGGGCAATAGTGTCGGAATGAACAATGTTTTATAGCATTTTTATGAGATTTTTATCCTATAAGTGGGATCGCATTTCGTGAAGGGGTATTTGACAAATTCCCTTTTACATGTTGTGTATTTTTTTAAAGTCGCATTTTACGACTGGCAAGATTTTTATGACGGGTCGTATTTTAAATTCAGTGCGTCATTACACATAGGAGACAAATGGGGAATGGCGGTAGGGGTTTATGATGGAATTTCTCATATTTTCAATAAGCGATTGGTATCGGTTTTATGAAGAGATGGTGTTGTATAATCGTGAAACGGTATTTGGGATTGCAATGTTATTCGAATTTTCTGGTAATCTTCGCAACTTTGCAATTAAGTAAACAACTCAAACAGTAGTCGTTAAAATCTGTTTTTGTCTACACGTATTCATCTTCATAATCATGATTTATCTAACTTATTATTTCATTTTCTAAATTTTCTTTGACAAAACCTTGCCCTGAAAATTAAAAACACTCAAAAAGATTATTATACAATTTGAGCCAGCCGTTACAAAGTTATGCGCTTACATACATTCCGGCGATTTATTTTTATTTATATATATAAATAGATTAAGGAGAAATAACATTGTATGCTACTAAACTCAAAACTGATTAATATGTTGAAACGCTTTTTATTTATCAATCAAGCTAACAAAAAAAAATCCTATCGAAAGCAGACAATACAAATTATAACCATTAACCATTTCCCTACCAAAGTAACAACCCATCTCCTTCAAACAGCACAAAAGAGAATCCAATCCTAAATTATTCGACTTACAAAAACAAACAAAACTTGCACTCGATAAATCTAAATAACATTAAAAATTCATATCTACCGACCGAGAAGATCCTTTCACGAAACACCAGAACATTCTTCAATGTAACCTATTGAATTAATTTCGTTCTGTTGATTGTAAAATGAAAATGGTTATATCTGCATTGCAAATGTCGTAGAATGATGTGCCGATTCGGAAACGGTCGACATTCGAAACGCGAAACGTTAACAACGTTATCGAGGATACTGGGATCGAAAAATGTTCAGATGTGTTATTGTGGAATTGAGACCGGTTTGTAAATAGTTAGGGTCAATTTTAGGCATAATATCCACTGGTCCTAAAATAGTGGAGTTCTATCAGTGAACGTGACTGTTAAAATTTCAAAATATTAGGGACTAGCTTCCCGTCCCTAAAGGAAACTCGCGAGATTTTCGCTTAGTGCTCCCCTACACTCTCCAAGAAACATGTCTAATTTTAGTTACCTACGACCAGTAGTTTTGACTGTTCGTTTGATAGGCACGCGTTTGACCACTATCTCACTGATGGTAAGCGAGGATGTGGTCGAAGATGGAGCACGCTTGCCTAGAAATAACCTATTCACTCTTGATTTAAAGACTCCCAGGTTGTAGCTATCAGGAAACACAGACTCCAGCAGGGAATTCCACTTCTTAGCTGTACGCACTATGAATGTGTTCCCAAAACGTTTTGTGCGTATGGGTGGGATGTCCACCATGTACCGGTGGCGCATCGCCGTTCGTCTTGTGGTCCGATGATGGAACGGGCTTGGCGGAATTAAATTATGCTATTCCGTCGCACATTCCCCAAAATGCAACCGGTAAAAAACCGACAGGCTAGCAACTCGTCGTCGATGTTCAAGACTTTGGAGCTTCGACGCGACGAGCCTCTCATTGCCGATGATCCTCTTGGCTCGTTTCTCAATTGACTCAAGGGCATCAAGCTGGTATCTGGCAGATCCATCCCAAAGATGAGAGCAGTATTCCATACACGATCGAACTTGCGCTTGATAGAGTTTGAGCAGCTGTTCCGGCGTGAAGTACCGTCTCACCTTAGCCAGAATCCCCAACTTCTTTGCAGCCACTTGAGCTTTTGCCTCTATGTAAGGGCCAAAATTGAGAGTAGATGTTAATGTAACCCCAAGAAGTTCAAGATGGTCGGTTATCGGCACGGTTTCACCGCGGAAGGATGGAGCTGGGCGGAATTGGCTCCTTTTGGCGGAAAATAGACACGCTTGGGTCTTAGCAGCATTGAACTTGACCAGATTGGCATCGCCCCAATCAGAGACCGCCTGTAGGGATACGTTCAAGCGCTCAACCATTGCCTCCCGGAGAGACCGAATCTGCGACCCACCAGCTCGTGCATCGGACACGTATCTTTTAGCAACAGTGCTGTCGTCTGCATACCCAAAGGTACCGGGTTTAAGCAGATCATTAATATGCAGCAAGAACAGTGTTGCCGAAAGCACCGACCCCTGAGGAACCCCGGCATTAATATCCAGCAGTCCAGACGAGCAGCCATCTATGACCACTCGGATAGACCGATCCCTCAGGAAATCTGCGATCCAATCACACAAACCGGCGGGCAGACCGAAGGAAGGATGCTTACTAATAAGGCCATCGTGCCAGACCCTGTCGAAGGCCTTCGAGATGTCAAGGGAGACCGCCAGTGCCTCTCCGTGCTTCTCTATGGCCTCACTCCAGATGTGAATGGCATACGCTAGAAGATCCCCAGTTGACCGATTTCTGCGAAACCCGTATTGCCGGTCACTAAGGATATCATTCGCTTCTAGGTACGCCAGGAGCTTATGATTCAGCACGCGTTCCATAGTCTTACAAAGTATGGACGTTACCGAGATGGGTCTGTAATTCGACGGGTCAGCTCGACTACCCTTCTTGGGCACGGGCTGCACGTTCGCTTGCTTCCAAGCCTTCGGCACTTTTCCAGTCTCAAACGAAAGGCGAAATAGGCGTGTCAAGATCGGAGACAACTCAGGCGCACAAGTCTTCAGAACAATTGCCGGTATCCCGTCGAGACCACTAGCCTTGTTCACGTCTAGGTTACGCAGTACCCTACGGACGTCCTTCTGATGAATGCGAATGTTCGACATACTCGACTCGCATTCACCAGGAGAGGCGGAGGGCGTCGCGCCACCAGGATCCAGACGTGAAGATTCCGCAAACAAAGAAGCAAACAAGTTCGCTTTCTCCTCAGTGGAGTGGGCCAGCGTCCCGTCGGGTCTCAGCAGTGGTGGTAGTGAGCGTTGTATGTCAGTCACTCAGTAACGGTAGAGTTTTATATATTGATTAACTTTAGCCGCAACTTCGTACTCGCATATCCCGTTTTTCTCCGTTCGCGTAGCAATTTCGGGAAATCCTCGCTCGAATTTCGGGAAGGTGCATGACAAATTTCAGCTTTCTATGACCAGTTTTGGTTTCAGCTGTGAGTTGTCTGTCAGTCACTCAGTGAGTTACGGAAGAAACCTTACTTAATATAATATTATAAATGCGAAAGTAGCTCTTTCTATCTGTCGCGCTTTCACGCCAAAACTACTAAACCGTTTAAATTAAATTTGGTACACAGATAGTCTGAAGCCTGAGAAAGGACATAGGCACTTTTTATCCCGGGAGTATGTTGCTTAGAAGCAGAAACTAGTTTTATATAATAGGATTGATTGATAATCACGTGACAATTCGACACCGTTTGACAATCGCTTTCGCTATGCTATTGCTGACAGATGTCACTAGTTAGGATATATATGTAACTAGACAGGGTCCAAGTAGACCGAGGAGAACATGACGGAATACCTCAGATGGTTTCCTCGAGAATTGATGACATGAAGCTCAATCGAGACAAATGGACGTGAATTAAGTGGGGAATTTGCACACGGACCAACCGTGTGCAAATTCCCCACTTGGAGCTCATTGAAAAGACACCTAATGTCAAAAAACAGAGTCACTGTCAAAGGGCATCAATTAATTCTTGTTTCCTTTCTTTGCTGGAAGAATTCTGCTTTTTGTCAGCTGTAAGGCAGTTATGGGCAAAACTATTCGACTTCGCTCATCAGACTTGATTCCAGCATCCTTGAATGAGACAATTAATTTTCCTATGATTATCGATGGCCGAAATTTTTAAACGTAACTTTATTTTGTCCGAAATTCGAATGCATTGAAGCGAACAATGAGTTTTATTGTGTTACAAGTAATGTTGTTGTTGGCTGAAAGTTTCAGGCAAATAATTTACTTTTATTTGATTCCATGGACGGGAATCGAGGAATTTAAACAGGCCGCTCGTCATTCGGGGTAAGTTGTAATGAGGTCTATACGGAATGGCACATGTAAGCTTGTAGGTCATGGTTTATTGGCTATTAATTTATTTACGTTTATAAATGGACTATTTACGTAATAAGCTGCAGTGCATTTTCATTAATTTCCATTGAAGTAGTGGAAAACAGTGTAGTGTCCGTGATGCTTTTGTTATTATACTTACATGATATTTTGATTTGTACTGGACTACTTTGCCCATAACTATTAACGGCGTAACATGGAAACATTGTTTATTGGACAGAATGGAAGAAGGTGGCAGTTTTCCACCCGTCTTTGACATGAATATTGAATAATCTAAAAATTATATCCTAACGTACAACTCCCAAGAGTAGCGAATCAACAGCTATTTGTTCCATAAGTCAAGACCAGGCTAACTTTTTCTTAACGAAGTATATAAAAGTAAGTACCTGGTATAGGTATATGAAACCTATAATCTTCTCTTCTCTAAATAGTATAAAAAAATTACTTCCGTTTACTTTTTCTTAAACACGCAACGAAGTTTAATAAAGTTTCCGCTAATAAAAGACGGTAAACGAGAAACGTTCGTGTGAAAACCTGGGGTAGGTCGCTAGCTTTCCGAGGTGGCCCGCAGAGTCGTCGGGCTGGCACCAGTCGGGGATCACAGAAAGCAAAATAAGTTCTCGCGATCCCCGGAGGAGGTGTGAGATGGAACACCTGTGTGGTTTTAGTCAGTAAGAGTCTCACAGACTCCGCCCGCCCCATGGCGGAGGACATCCATGAGGATTTCCCCCGTTAAAAAAAAAGGTCGCTAGCTTTGCAATAAAACACACAACTAGACATTATCTCAAACACTTGATTTTTAGGGTTCCAAACAAAAATAGGATCACTCTGGTGTCTGTCTGTCTGTTCCGTCTGTCACAGCCAATTTTCTCCGGATCCACTGGACCGATTCTGTTGAAATTTTGTCCAAATATGGAATTCTATGACCCAAACACAAGCGTGTTACGCAAATTAGTACATTTTTAGCATGGAGTTTACTTTTGGCGATCAAACCTGTGAGATATCAAATGAAAGGGCTTACTGTGACGGATGTAATTATATATTTTTTTCATTATTTTGAAATAAATGGTTTTGAGGTTAAAAATTTAAAAAAATAAATTTGTTCGGAATCCTTTGGACTCGAGTCCGACTCGCTCTTGACTTCTATTTTAAAACAAGGATTAATCATGTCAGTAACAAACAATCCAAGTACTGCTGTATACCAAAAAATTGCTTAAAATACAACGAGTTAAATCTCAAGTCAGAGTTAACTCGTCGGAAGGGTGTTACGGTGAGGTCTTGCATCTTAATCCAATTTAGGCGACATATTGCTGCCGCAAGTAGCCCCGGGCAATGTCTACAAACTCCGTGGTGGGGTGCTCACTTTGCAAGGAAAATAAGGGATGTGTAGCTAAGAGTGTGTGGATAGTGGAGCTTAGAATTTAGTAGTGAATGGTGTGGGTAAAACGGGTTTGAACTGGTTTTAGATTATAATAAAAAAAATCCTACAAATAAATATTTTGAGGTTAGATTGTAAGGACCGATGGATGTATTTTTACTCTGTTACACAAAACTGCTGAACGGATTTTGTTGAGATTTAAATAATACAACCTGTATCATGGAGTATTTTTAGTCCATCAGATAAATTTCCAAAAAATATTGAACTTGTATTTTGTTTTCACGTAAACAAAAAATTATGAAGATACAGTAAGTTGAAAACTCGCGTGACGTCACTACGATAGTACAATTTTTACTAGCAACGTGACGTCACCAGCCCCCTCCCCCGAGTTTTGATGCGTTTTATCTTTGCCAATATTTATTGATCTACAAAACCTAAAAACGTATCCATTATTTTTTAATACTCTAACTGACGGCCTAAATAATTTTGCAATTTATTGATGATGGAAACTAACCTATTGTAAGTCTCGTACATCATACTGACACATAGGTTATATTTTACAAAGGGGGCGCTACTCGTTATATCACGAATTAAGCAAATGAAAATGAAATTAATGCTGAGAAAAGTAGGTTCTTGCTGTTAGCGTTGTGTTGGCTATGAAGAAATAATGCACTCCCTCTAAACATCAGGACGGCAACCAGTCGGTTGTCCTTTAAGGTGAAGGCACGTGAGTACATTCGCAAGAAGTTGGTAGAATCATCACAGCGTTAATTCGTTGAATTCGTTTTTTCTAAACGTCGTTATTTTTTTTATGTATGTATCTATGTATTTATGATTGTATTTCTTTTCCTCTCCGTTTGTTTTTCCTTTAAGTTGCAGCTGCCATGTTGTCTCTGCACCATCCTAAGGTCGACTGATAGAAAATGCCTAAGGCATTAAGTCCGCCTTTGTACAGTATTTTTTACTAGTGCATCAAGTTTTAGTAAATTAAAATAAATAAATAACGCTTTAATATGAAAACAGAACTAACCAACCACCACCAGCTTCTACGACAAATCTTTTACGGTTCAAGTGGTGCGGTTATGGAATGCTTTGCCAGTACCAGTAAGACGTGCTCAATCTTTGTCCATTTTTAAAACAATGGTCAAAAATCACTACCTTTCTGTTTGATTGTTTTCACTCGGTTCCTATGCTTTTTGTTTATTTGTTACATAATTAGTATATATTTATCTATGATGTATTTATTTATATAAATCGTACACCTAAGACTACCTGCAGTACTGTCTTTCCCTTATCTTTGAAATCCATCCAAAGGTTGTCTTGAAAAGATCGCTTTTAGCGATAAGGCCGCCCATTGTGTCGCCCTATGTAATGTTTTCTTCGTCTATTTTTTCTGTAACTTATATGGTATACATAATAAAAAAAAATCTATTCTAAGATAAGCTAGAGGTGGACACAGACATTGCAAGGCATGCACAACGCACGGGCGCTCATCGCATGCTTCGCAATGTATAACGTTCATATTCGTGGTGAAGCATGGCTACCCAGGCAAATTTACATCGAATCGTGTGCGTTGCGAGGCGTGCGCGGCGCATGCCTCGCAATTTTTCTATCCAACTTAAGATATTTTTGTAGTCCTATTTAATTATCAAGTTATTGTTTTATTCATACAACGCTTGATTAAGTTTATTCTATTTTTATCCTCTATATTAGAAAATACATAAAGACATCGAAGTTATTTTTAAAGCCAGACGTTAACGTTACAATTAAAATGCACCAGAATAAGCCTCCAGCAAACGCCAGGTTTGAGATCAGTTATTTTACATAGCCTCCTTCAAAGATTGGTTTATTTAGGCACACCATTGTCTATTCAGCGAATTTCCTATCTTTATTCATTGTTTTACGAGTTTACAATATTAATACGCAATGAATTTTGTTTCTATTGTAAATGATGATTTATTCAGAGTACTGTCTTCGTATAATGGGCCTGAGTAGGGTCCTCTTTGAACGGAGCCTTCATTAGTCCTTTGTAGTGGGCAGATGTCAGCAAAAATTGTGTTTGTGATATAGTCGGTTTAATGTTCCCGTTTGATAGTTTTTTGGATTCGGAGTTTCTTGCTTGATCATCTGCCTAGCCTTTTCCCAACTATATTGGGGTCGGCTTCTAGTCAAGCCGGATTTAGCTGAATACCAGTATTTTACGAGGAGCGGCTGCCTACCAGACCTCCACAACCCATTAACTCGGTAACATGGTACTTCATGGCAAGACTGGAGTCAGATTTACTGGCTTCTGACTATCCGTAACGACTGCCAAAGCTCTACAAAGGACAGCCGGGACCAACGGCTTAACGTGCTTTCCGAGGCACGGAGGAAACTCGGTATGTTAAGATGGTCACCCATCCACAGACCAACCTAGGCACGCTTGCTTAACCTTGAAGATCGACCCGTGCGGCTGTTATTATTTAGCCACGAGCTCCTCTAATCACGTATGGTAATGATTTATGTAATTGTGCAAACATTTTTATTGTTTTTTTTATTCGGAGTTCTTGCTTGATGTTGTCTGTATTTTAGTAAGTAGGGCAACAAAATTCAGATCATCAATTGAATTAGTTAAATTAACGAGGACTTTAAGACGTAGGGGTAGACATCTGGGAGTTATAGTTTGTTTGACGGTAGATTATCTCAATTTCCAAGATTACATTTCATGTTTCAATATCTTTCCCTTATTAAGGAGTTGAGGGTTGAGGACATACCTCAGTGGATAACTCAAAATCAGTCTTTTTAAAATTTTCCTTATTCTTCTTTTGAAAATACTGGCCAAGTGTGAGACGGAGTCGCGCGCAGTGATGTTCATGTAAAGGCGGATACACACATTACAAGGCATGCGCAGAGCACGGGCGCTCACCGCATGGCTACCCAGGCAAATTTATATCGAAACACGTGCGTTCCACCTTTATTTTGAAAGAATAACTTATAGTTAGTGTCTAGCCTAGAAATGGGGTCCAAACTACGTACAAGCCTTTTCCTAGATTCACTCCTATAGCCTCACCCACAGGGACCGTGCAATTATCCCTAACACTGCGATTGTCTAGCTTACTTTGAATGAAAAACTTTTCGAATCTGAAACAGTACTTTCTAAGATTATTGCAAACAAACGATTTTACCACTTATATGTTAATAATATATTTCAACTTGCTTTTGCCGGGGACTTCGTACGCGCATAAACTCCCCCGTAGGAATTCCGGGAAATACTCTCTTAGCTTTCCTACACTCATCATTTGCCAAGCCTTTTCCCAACTATATTGGGGTCGGCTTCCAGTCAAACCGGATTCAGCTGAATATCAGTATTTTACGTGAAGCGGCTGCCTATTAGACCTCCACAACCCATTAAATGGGTAACACGGTATTTCTTGGCAAAACTGGAGTCAGATTTTACTGGCTTCTGACAATCCGTAACGACTGCCAAAGTTCTACAAATGACAGCCGGGACCAACAGCTTAACGTGCTTTTCGAGGCACGGAGGAAACTCGGTATGTTAAGATGGTCACCCATACACAGACCAACCTGGGCAAGCGTTGCTTAACCTAAAAGATCGATCTGTGTGGCTGTTATTTTTTAGTCACGAGCTCCTCAAAGCTTCCTACACTACATAGGGGATATGTAGAGTAGGACAGTTACATGCAACACAAGTAGTTTCAGCTGTGTGCTGTCTGTCTGTCAGTCACTCAGTCAGTGTATCACCAGTTACGCAAGAGAGAATTATATATATATTGATAAACTAGTTGTCCTGCGCAACTTCGTCTGCGTCACAATTTTCATTACTGCTCCGCTCTTTTTGGTCCTAGCGTGATGATATATAGCCTATAGCCTTCCTCAATAAATGGGCTATCTATAACTGAAATAATTTTTCAAATCGGACCAGTAGCTCCTGAGATTAGCGCGTTCAAGCAAACAAACAAACAAACTCTTCAACTTTGTATATTAGTCGACTAGCGACTCGCGCAACTTCGTCTGCGTCACAATTATCATTACTGATCCGCTCCTATTTGCCTTAGCGCGAAGATATATAGCCTATTTATAGCCTTCCTCGATAAATGGGCTATTTAACACTGAAATAATTTTTCTTCAAGTCGGACCAGTAGTTCCTGAGATTAGCGCGTTCAAGCAAACGAACAAACAAACTCTTCAGCTTTATATATTAATTTGTATAGATATAGATTTACCAAATTATCATCACATACGACACACTACCTACCAAACCGCACCACAAATACGCGTCAGCTAAATGTACTATATATATACACTTTATCTTAAGACGTATCTACTTAACTGATTAAACATCAACACTGAAGTGTTTCCGAATTAATTGTCGTGTTCTTTGCAAGGCTGTTGGGTATTAGCAATTCAAATATGGCGGAGGCTTGTCTTGTCCAAAGTTGTCGTGGCACGGATTTTGTGATGCGCTCGTGTTGATTGCTTGTTAGTACGTATTGTGGGCTGTTGGTATTGTGGGGTCTTTATGCTTTATGATTTTTTTGAGGTGGACGTTAACGTTGAACTGAATATGCTTTTGGGTGATGTCGATGTAGCGACGCTTGGTGTGGGTACTTCTGGTGTTTTATTTTTCTGTTTCAATTGCATACACTGTTTAATGTTAAGTGGAAGAGCGGAGTCACCTAACACAAGCATCTTCTTGTTTAAAAGGTGATCTCTAAATCACGCATAGTAATCATCATTATCATCTGCCTAGCCTTTTCCCAATTATATTGGGGTCGGCTTCCAGTCAAGGTGGATTTAGCTGAATACCAGTATTTTACGAGAAGCGGCTGCCTACCAGACCTCCACAACCCATTAACTGGGAAACACGGTACTTCACGGCAAGACTGAAATCAGATTTACTGGCTTCTGACTACCGTAACGACTGCCAAAGATAAACAAATGACAGCCGAGACCAACAGCTTAACGAGCTTTCCGAGGCACGGAGGCAACAAGGAATGTTAAGATGGTCATCCATCTACAGACCAACCTTGGCAAGCGTTGCTTAACCTTGAAGGTCGACCCGTGTTGCTGGTATTATTGTTACTATCCACGAGCTCCTTTAATCACGTATGATAATGATTTATGTAACTGTGCAAACATTTTTATTGTTATTTATTTACTTTTTGGGTAGGCTGTCTAGCAGTGGATGTAATGAGGCTGGAATGAGTATGATGGTGACACAAAAACTAACATAGCTCTTCTAATGTTGTGAAATCTTTAAGCATGTCTTCCCAATTTTAATATTTTAGTTTTATTTAATTTCTATTTTTTTTTTTGGTATGCGTCATGCTTGGCGCAAATAAATGCTGTTTCTTTCTTTCTTTCTAAACATTTAAGAATCTTGCACATAAATATGGCCAAAATTAAACCATCCAAAAAGATAGAATTTTTACTAAAGGGTGCAAGAATCGAAGATTATTATTTATCTAACGCTGTGTAGGCGGACGCGATGTCCCGTCCCTAAAAATAACTTAAGTATGCCCAAAATAACTAGGCACCTGCTTCCCCTGAGGATTGAAGAGGCAAGATGATGTTTACCGATACAAAAATAACTTAATTATATTTTCCTGTTGGCCTTCAACTTTCCAGACCTGTTTCTTGGGGAGTCTTTACTTAATAACTTTTTTAACTTATTTATTCACTGACATACGCCTTAAATTATAATAACTTCAAGTCGTACGGCAATGTGTCACCGGTACATGCTGAACGTCCCGCCCATACGCACATACCATTTTGGGAATAGTTTAACTGTGCGTACGTCTAAGGAGAGGAATTCCTTGCCAGAGACTATTCTTACTGATCACTAAAACCAGGTCAAGACTAAATAGGTTACTTCTCGGCAAGCACCTTTGAGCACATCATCACTTTCCATCAAGTGAGATAATATTCACCGTGAACAGGCAATAGTTACACGTCAAATTCAAATTCAAAGCATTTTATTTCAAATAAACCATTCACAGGCACTTTTGAAACGTCAAGGTCGGTCAGTCAAAAACATGGAAGCTATTTGCACGTTCCAAAGCGTAGATCTCTATGGAGAAGAACGTGCAAGAAACTCCACGGACACTCTTTTAAATCATGTTCTGTTTTACAAAATTCCAAGTTACATATACTTGTTGCTTCTGCATGTGAGGACGATGCAAAGGAAAAAAAAGGGCTTATAGGAATTTTAAATATAAAGATTAAAATAAGCCAATGGCAGTTAAGAGATGACCAGTCTCAACCGACGGCGCCTGTTCACGAACATGACGCGTGTATCGGCACCCTTCAGCTCAACCATTTCGAAGGGAACCGAATGATCAAACCCACGCGCCGCCATCAGCGAGACATTTGAGTGAGCATGACATGCTCTCAACCACCATGCTCGTTCATGTCCAACAATTAAAACTATTACTACTCACATAAAATGTAAATGGTTTCATGGTACTCACATTTACAAAATTTGAAAAATATGCTTCTACTTTACACAAAACTATGGTTAACCTCTAAAAGGAGCGAGCATCTCTTCCAAATATAAAAACATAAAAACCTAAAAAGTGGACCTAAGCAGCTGTGACTGTGGAGCAGGACCAGCATTTAGCCAAGCGTTTTTATCGAGGATATAATCTTCCAGTTTATAATACGCTTGTCTACATAGTGTGCGTTTTATGCATGCTTTAAATTTTCTCTCATTCAGTTCGAGAATATCAACTGGTATTTTATTATAAAATTTAATACAGTACCCCATAAAAGAAGTGTGTACTTTGGCCAGCAACAGCAGCACACCGACAGCGCTAAGAGTGATATACGAGTACATCTTCGCTTCATCAGCTCGATACACACATAACACACATGTAAATAGGTATCAATTTGTATTGACCACAATTTTTTTATATATTTGACTGCTACATTTATTAGGTTGTTGTTTTGTACCTAAAAGCCTCCTAACACCATTTAAATCCGTCGATCGAAAATATTTGTCGGCACGGTTGTGGTGGTGCGGTGGTTGAGGGATTGGCTGCTGCGATGCGTGTCGCGGGTTCGATTCCCGCACGAAACAAAAATTTGTGTGACCAACAGAGAGTAGTTTCGGGTCTGGCGGTTTGTGCATGTGAATTTGTATGTGCGAGTATGTAAACGTGGGTGGGTACGTTACAAGAAAAATTCCTAGTGTGGGACAAAGTTAAAAAATCCCGTCTGCTTTTAAATTCAAGATACATGAAAATAAGTGCCCAAGAAAAAGCGAGATTTATTTCAGGTTCACGACCGGTCTTAGGCTATTCGTTGCCCGAAGCAGGGTTTTATTCGTTCGGTCGTACCCACGTATTTAGGACGAATATAATCATGGATTTAGATGCCCTTTTAGTTTTAGTGCTTGGGATAGTTCTTCAACGCAGATAGGTTGGTAACTTCAGGATGTTGCCAGACTGCAAATTGTTGAATAGAAAAGGAAAAAAAATACGTAGGTTGACCTTATCGGTATGCTGTGGGCGGCGACCTTAGAAAAAAAAAAAAACATTAAAGTATTACTTGTTTACTAAGTTAATTTTTTTACTAAGTTATTAGCTTGTAACTAATGTTAGTAATTAAAAAGTAAAAGAAGAAACTAGACACACCGTCTACCCCTGCATAGTAGGCTCTCCGGTCCCGCTACTGGAGTTCAGTGAACCTACTGAGCAGAACAGTATCGGTTCTCTTGTCAATCATCCACAAGACACTATTCGGGCTCCCCCGTACTCGTCGCACCGCGGACGCAACCATTTTACCCATAACTGCTTGGAAGTTATCTAGCGTCTGCAAACAAACTTGAACGCGCTAATCTCAGGAACTACTGGCCCGATTTGAAATTGTTTCAGTGTTAGATAGCCCATTTATCGAGGAAGGCTATAGGCTACATATCATCACGCTAAGACCAATAGGAGCGGAGCAGTAATGAAAATTGTGACGCAGACGAAGTTGCGCGGGTCAACTAGTTTGCCATATAGGTACCATGGGGAGCGAAATTCCTACGGGAACGGGATATGCACGTACAAAGTCGCAGGAAAAAAGTTATTCCAATGTAATATGATTATTAGTATTTGGTATTATTAGAATTCTAAGAGATTACAAATATTTCAACTAAGTACATAATTAAATCTTGTCTCTACCAGACTTTTTCTCCCAGCGGAAGAATCTCAGCGGGCAACCTATTTTAGTTTGTAGCTTCAGTTAACATCTTTTTTCTACAAAACGGAAATATTTTTATACTAAACCTCTTTTATATGTGCTCCCTCTCAGAAAGATCTAGGTAAAATGTTCTTTTTAAAAGGAAAGTCTTGGTTTACCCACACTCGCACTTAGCCTGTTTATTATTCAAACTTTTGAATGTATATTTTACTTTATAATGTAGTTTGCGGTGCGCCGTAGTAACAGTAGTAACTCGCTACAGCTTTGTAGGCTTGGCTACGGTTATGCGCTACGGCGTAGCACTTACTACGCCGTAGCGCATAACCGTAGCCAAGCAAAACTTGTGTGAAAAATGTTTTGTTAAAAGTTCATACACGTTGTCAGTCATGTTTTGGACAAGTCGCTGAAAAATCAGGTCAAAAAAAGTTCAGTGGAATTAATAGTAACATACTACTTTAACGCTCAAAAGTTTGTAGTTATCTATATATATATATAAAAATGAATCCCTATTTCCCTTGGTCATCGCATCACGCTTGAACGGCTGGACCGATTTGGATAATTCTTTTTTGTTGTGTGCGCTCTGGCCACGAGAAGGTTTTAGGCTATATATTATCACGCTATGTGCTTTGGAGGATGAGCACTATTCAAAAATGTCTGTTTTAACGACAGGCACAAGGTTCGATCCCCGGCCAGCAACAGCTATTATTTTTGTATTTATTTTATCTTTTGAACTTTATTTTTACACCAAAGTATTGTCAAAAAAATAATGAAATGGATTTTTTTGCACCTAAAATAACATTTAAAATGTATATTTCACATTTTGCCAAACAGTTTAGTGGGGAATTGTTATAAAAACCACAACTTAATATAGCTTTGCAGATACTTATGCGTCTAACCTTAGCAATATTCATCATCACGCTATACTTTCAAGGAGTTGAGAAGTGAAACACCATGACATAAATAAGATCGGCTATTTCAATTGTTTGTCAACAGTGCACATGGTGTGGGTTCGAAACCAAACAGTTATGGATTACTTTTGAATTTTGTACATATTTTTAAATTATTAATTTCCTTTCTTTTTTTATTTTTACTAATATTTTTATACATTGATAACATGTTATTATTGCCTTTTGTATATTTTTTTTGGCATTTATCAGTGCCAAAATATAATGGCCCACATGTTAAATGATAATTAACAGAACGCATCACGTTCAAAGGTACAAAACCTTTGTAGATAACTTTTACACATAAACCCGATAGGAATTGTGGCAATTTACATGAAATTAACAGTACATAACGCAGATACCCATAATGCCATCTATTGACCTCAAGACAGCATGAGAATTACATCAAAACATATAAACATATATTTAATATATATATTATATTATTTATTATTATATTTAAGACGTCTAAAAAAAGGGATTCTTTTAATTCCTTTAAAATATAGTTTTGAACCAATTCCTATTAATAAAAATAAAACAGACTCCGAAATAGTATTAAGACAGTTCAACTTCTGATTCCATAGATGACGTTATGCATTTCATCTCATTTTTTGGATCGTCAACAGGCGTGCGCTTACATTTTTGCTAAGTTTAGCTTGAGTTGCTAAAAATTAATCTTTACGGGCCAGATGTCATGTCATACCACCCGCAAGCAGCTGGCGAAGTCCCATGATAGAGGAGTTGCGAAAAGAGTTGAATTATATTGGTTAATCTGATGTCTAACTGAGTTCTAAAACTTATATCGTTTCGATTCGCGTTCCTCATTCGAAATAAATTGAGAATTAACTTGATCAAGCAGTTTCTTAACTTTGTAGTTTGAAGAATGGCACCATTCATATAGCGCAAAATAATATCAGCATACCTTTTTAAGGCCCGACGCCATAAAGAAGGCTGTTAAAGGTAGCATGCACAGAGTGGTCCACGCAGCAGAAAACCGCATGGTTACGCGTCGTGTGTGGTCGCGATCCTCATCATTGAAGAAACGACGGAGAAGAAGAAAAATGCGAAAATGATTTAGAAGGCCACTCAAATGCGCATTATTTTACGAATTTTGCTAAAAATTGACGACGGCATACACCACAATCAAGAGATGGTTAGGTTATTTTAGAAGACAGCCTGTGTTGTTCCGTTTCTTCAGCATTAATTCATTACTTCTGTGAACGGGGAGCCCACTGACCAAGCAGACTATTAATACGTATAATATTGACAAATGTTTTTGGAAAAATAAGGAAACTATTTCCATGAAAACGCAGAGGAAGAAAATGATAAATACCATCAGATTAAATTTTATTATCTCTATTTAAATACATAATTTCCAAAAAACTTTGCAAAGGCACTCGGTTGAAAGTCACACGTATCCAACAAACTGTCATAATAGCCGAAATAAATTTGCTGCTGATTGCTCCGGCATGGACAAAAACTGTTCAATTTCCAGTGAAGCAACAGCTCAGGGCAAAAGTTATCCGTTGCGGGTTTCACCTTCCTTCACCTGGATCATGGTAAACTGTAGATCATCAAGCAATGATGTCAGAGACTAACTCGCGAAGAGAGTTTCCGAAACGGTACTGCTGGACCTGTACCCACTTCTTCTCTTACCTTTCTTACTGATTCGTACGTGAATTTTCCAGAGATCAACTGAACTTCAAGACAACAAATGATCACGGGCTTAAAATTACAGGCAGTAAAAAATGGCAATGTTAAGCCTATACATGCGACTGACTAAGCGACTTCTCAACCCAAGTATAAATACCCTCCGAATAGTAATATGTAGTTATAGTTACGGGTCAATCCTGAAAAAATATCTTTTCAACATAGGCACTGCGGCACGATGGATTGATGATTTAAAAAAGGTGACACAAGACCGGTATGGTTAGCGCTTTTTGGGCGCTTACATTCAATAGTAGATAGCAATTGGCTGGCATCATCTTTTGATGATGATAGTTGCCATATACAGCCCGCCATGTACAGAAGTTGCTTCTATACCGAGAAATCAGTCGCCGACTTCATTCTGGAAACGAGGCCTGGCTACCCGACGTGCAAAAATCCTCGGAAATCTCGGTCCTTGCCAGGACTCCTAAGCACAACGGTGCGAATGGGAGTCTAAGTGCGGATAACGAAATCTCAACTGTACTCTCTCCGTTGCGGGGGTAGTCTTTTCGTCCTGGATAGAGTTTCTCATTTCAACTTTATGTAGCTCTATCGCGCGTTAACAACCCTAGCAACTTTCTTCAACATCGTGTATAGAAAAGTGTTATAATTATATCGTTTCTCATTACAAAAAATACTAAGGTTGGTCGGTGTTTTGAATAGAAGAGGTGATACAGCCAATGCCTTGCATTCTAAGGGGTCAAACAATGCTAGAAGTTGACTCGCTCACAATGGGCCTCATCAGAAGGCTTAAAGTCACTCAAAGAGTAATGCTTGGAGTTTCCTTGCATGATCGAATCAGGAATGATAATATTCGTAGAGAACCAAGGTTACTCACATAGCCTGAAAGATCGCCAAACTAAAGTGGCAGTGAACTAAAGCTCGCAGAACAGATGGTCGTGGGGGCCGAAAATTTCTGGAGTGGTGACCGCGTATCGGAAGATGCACCGTTGAAAGGCCTCCCACAAGGTGGACCGATGCCTGGTGAAGGTCGCGGGTAGCCGATGGATGCGAGACGCGCAGAACCGGTCGTTGTGGCAACGCTTGGGGGAGGCCTATGTCTAGCAGTGGAGGTCTTTCGGCTGATATGATGATATCTTATCTTAGCGATCTTACCTAGCGACATCATTTTACTATATGACATACACGCAAACGAAGTCGCGTGCAACAGCTATCTATCGTTTTCTAATCTTCTAATGTATTACTATCTCAGAACACAGTGTCTGTTGTCAAACTCTTCTAAAATGGCTTGACCGATTTTATGAAATTTTTGTGTTTATTTATATGGCAAAACAACGTTTGCCGGGTCAGCTAGTTTATTTAATAAAAATTTATGCACAAGTAAAAAAAACTGTAAAGGTGCATTTAATAATGCCTTAGACATTTTCTACCAATACACAATAAGGCAGGTGCAAATTACAGGAAAGAAAAAGAAAAAAAGAATACAAAACACACAAACAAGAGAGATCGAAACCAACGAATTAACGCTGTGATGATTCTTCTAACTTCTTGTGAATGTGCTCACGTGCGAACACCATAATAACCTTAACCACCTTAATTAATATTTATTCATCACTTTATCTTCAACTACGCCCAAGAACCGTGTCCAGTTACACAAGGATCAATTAGCTCATACTACCCGCAAACTTCAAGGATATTATATTTGGCCAAAATCTAAAGTCCTCGTTGCTATGGCTTATTCCAGCTTAGTAATTGGATACTTGACTAGACCCTTCTCATAACTGGTACGAGTAAGACTGGTACGGTTCTATAGAATCATTATTATTATATTCGATAGAAAATATTTTGAAATGTTTCCGTCGTTTGAGCGAAAAGGAATTAAGGATTTGAGAAGTGATAAAAGTTCTGGTATTTTAGTCTATGGCAGTAAGAAATTTTTAATTTTAGGCATGTTTTTATGCCAATGACCTTGTGCATATGAACGGAGTGAATTACCGTCCGTCTGTCCGTCTGTCAGCCGGCTCTCAAGAACCGTAATAGGTGGACACTTGAAATTTTCAGAGATTATGTATTTCTATTGCTGCTATAACGACAAATAATAAAAATTAAGGTTTGTGGTACGGAACCCTCCGTGTGCGGGTCCGACTCGCACTTTGTACGTTTTTTTTTCTTATTATGTGATACCGATAGATAAATTCTGGCTAAACCATATTACGTATATATTATCGCATCATGTAAATTACTAACTGTTTTTTTCAGATGTAATTTCTCTGTGAGTGCCGATAAAAAGTTACTTCATCTGCAAGTCTAATAAAAAGGTCACTTAATCATAATTATTAGAATCATAATAATAATCAATCAAATCCGCAAGGCAGTTTTGTGGCGAACTGTTGGGCACTGGCGACCCCACGGACCTGATCTCTAGGGAGAATTCTTGTTCCTCATTTCCGGCTTGCCTTTATTGGCTGGCCGGGGTGAAAACTGACGAGGAACAGAGCTCCCACCTCTTTCTTGCCTTAATCGGCCGGTCTGAGTGGAGATTCGCAAGAGCAAACGTGCTCGGGAGAAGGATGTATAATCCAGTAAGGTGCTGGTAGGGATCTTGACCGTACTTCCGGGATTGTCCTGATAGCCGTGGTATACCTCTCCACTCCTCTAGCACCTCAGGATATGTTGCCCCCTTGGCGCTACGTTACTTTGTGCTAGCGACCCTTTTCGGGGGGCCCATTTATTGAGTGTGCAAGTCACCCCCTGCCATTTTAAAGCCGTTTTAATTGTCAGTGGTCAGGCAGGGGCCAATAGTTCTTCCATAGTAAACGATTATTAGTCCACTAAACCAGCCAAACCCATAGCGTTTCATCTTTTGTTTCCATATTCTGCAATAGTCCTGCTCCAACCGGGGATTGTCCTTGGGTATACTTTCACAGTGCATACAGGGATAATCGTCGGTTGGTGTCCCATTTCATTTAAAATGTCTAAAGAGGCCTCTGCGAGTTGGCTTCGGCCCCTCGTACGCCTACCAAAGGACCGGGTCTCTAAGAAAAGGGACCCGAGAAAGTAAAAAAAAAAAATCAAACAACAATCTGTCAAATTTCATTTTAATATTTATCGCTATATCTATTAGGTTCAAAGTTGATTGGGAAAATTCGACAGTGACAGGTAGCATGATGTGCTTTCTGTTGTTGCTAAAGTGGCCTTTTTAGACCCGCTGTACGCTGTTTTTATGTTATTTTCGAGACAACAGCCTTAAAGCTAGCAAAGCAAGAGACTGGGCAGTTGATATCATCGTGAAGACACCTAAGGCGAGCCGAGCAACTGGCATACGAGTAACTGTCTACTCTGTAAACTAGCCATTATACCCTCAGTGGCCCCAGTGCCACAAGACAGGTCCTATTTTTTTTTTATTGAAAATTATCTTTGTTATTTATGTCACCGGAAAACTGCAAGATTGTAATAAATCTTTATTAGATTATAATTTCTCGATTTATCATGAAATAATCGTTTTAAATACAATAAATCCCATTCAAATTAAATAGATTAAATAAATTCATATATATTTATGTACACACAATATACATTAAATAAATTATATAAATAAAAAAAAATTGTCTTATTATAAAAAATTACGGTTTCACGCGAAATTTTACAATCTTACGGCGTTTGCGATTTTTTGGTGAAGGCATTTTACTAAAGATAACGCATAAACCAAATAGGTATATATTTTATTTTTTATTTTTGATAGGTTTGCTCTTGACTCTAGTCTAGATTAGAGATTATAGAGACAAAGTACCCAGAAGGAGCCTGTTCACTCTAATTTTGAAGAGATTAGGGTCGTAAGCGTTTGCATAGACGCAGGCAGCAAGTTCCACTCCTTTGCAGTGCACATTATAAAAGAAATTTGGAAACGCTTAGTGCGAATTGGTGGAATAGCAACAAGGAAGGGATGGTAAGATGCAGTGCGTCTGTCTGGATGGCCGATGGTAGAAGGGGGCCGGTGGGATGAGGTCGTGGAGCTCTTGGGCACACTCACCGAAGTAACTATACCCGAGCATTTTCCATTAAAAAACATTCAACTTTGTACATTGAACGTCTCAATAAAGAATATTAGAAAATAACCCCATTCAATTGCCTCCTTTGACTCATGATAGCCAGGCAGGTACATCGTCTAGTGTTTTTATAACATTTCAGTTTGGGAGCGCCGTCTGTTCCGACGCGAATAAATGCAGGTACATCGTGTTACGTTCTTCCTTGTTAAAGTGGTGGTACACGGGCTGTGTTGCGTTGGTGAAAGAAGTGACTGTTATCTAGAAAAGGAATAACAAATATTTTTCATTGTTTTCCAGAAATGGTAATATTCAAATATTCAATATATTTTTTTAGATATTTTGTCTGCAGCAGAACGGACATAACGGATTGTGTCCCATTGCTAGACAAAGAACTCCCTCTCTTTTTTCCGCATACGTCTGTCTTCTGCCACTGCAGGCCAGTCCATTCGGTAACAGTCAAGTTCGTTTCTCCTCCGTCGTCTTGGTTGAATATTTAAAAATCAAATTAGGAAAATCACATTTATTTATTAATATAAAAAAAAAACACTTTCATAAGTTTATTTTATTTACTTTGCCATTTTTGAATCAGCAAAGGCAATGCGTTCCTCAACAAGTTTTTAAAAGAAGTAGATAATTTTATATTAACTATTCAATTAAAAAAACTTCCTGATTAAATATTCCATTTCCGTATAACTATATACACACCTATGCCACACACAAAACAATATTCAACACCAACAACGATGTCATTGTTGAACCGTGTACGACAGCACTAAGCCACTCGCACGTATGCACAATTCAGAAGGTGTAAGCTCTCTTTGAATACGCTTCGAGTTTACTTGTTCTCTGGCTACTTAGACCGCAATGTGACGACATTTCTTTGTCGTGGTTGGGTGTTGATGTTGGACTGTGTCGTGCTAGCTTTGTGGAACCTTTTAAACCATCATGGTTGAACGATACCAGTAAATTCTGAATACTACGTTTTGGGTAAGAAAATTACTGTATGCCAAGCTAAAGAGTGGAATTCCCTGCCAAAATTTATGTTTCCTGAAAGCCACGACCTAGGCGTCGGACCTAAGAGGTTACTTCTAGGCAAGCGTGCTACCTGCCTGCTGGGGCTGCGGAATCTGTTCGAAAGAGGTGCCGTAGCCTTAGAACGCAAAGGGCACCAGGAGGAACACGGATGGGTTTTAGTCAGTAAGAGTCTGACACTCCCTCTTGCTTCACCCAGAGCGGGAGGAGTCATTTGATGATTTCCAATCCTTAAAAAAAAAAAAAAAAAAAAAAAAAAGGCAAGCGTGCTACATCTTCGACCACATCATCATTTACAATCAAACGCGTGCCTATAAAAAAAAACATGAAAATGACAAAGTGTAGTGTGTAATACTTTGACGTTATGGGTACATCATCATCTGCCTAGCCTTTTCTCAACTATATTGGGGTTGGCTTCCAGTCAAACCGGATTCAGCTGAATACCATTATTTTACGTGAAGCGGCCGCCTACCAGGCCTCCACAACCCATTAAATGGGCAATAACACGGTATTTCTTGGCAAGACTGGAGTCAGATTTACTTGCTTCTGACAATCCGTAACGACTACCAAAGTTCTACAAATGACAGCCGGGACTAACAGCTTAACGTGCTTTCCGAGGCACGGAGGAAACTCGGTATGTTAAGATGGTCACCCATCCACAGACCAACCTTCCTTGGCAAGCGTAGCTTAACCTTGAAGATCGACCTGTGCTGAGCTGTTTTAAAACTTCGCAATCTATTTGTACTGTTTCAATTATTTTCTATTGAGAACAACAGCCAAAAAACTTGTGTTGTGAACAACCTTGGTTGTCGACAAAAATAGAATTGGTGGCAGTACTTTATTGCCTATTATGATACCCACCGGCTTATCCTCAAACCTTGTAAATTTTCCAACAGATTAAATCCAATAAACTTAGAATACGGCTTGTCTACTCCAATCCTCAGTCCATTTGGAATTCATTACGAACGGGCGGTTTTCAAATAAATAATCTGAAAATTATAATTTGAATTTCTCGAAAATCTATTTGTAAACTGTTTTGCTCAATACATTATTTTTGAATTAATATAATAATATGATGTTGTCATGTTGGCTTGTTTTAATATACCGTGATGAAGTCGAATAACTGTACAGTATTTGTATACCATAAAATTCTATAGGTATTCATAGAACACGGTTTTAGGCATTTAGTAGTATGCTTTTTATCGTTACTGTTTCCAGTGGGAATTACTTCCATACAACTGTAAACCTGATTTTTAAATAACATTAAATTAGAAGCCGAACCGTACCCGAACGGCAACCAACTGAACCTATTACTAAGCCTCCGCTGTCCATCCGTATGTCAGCCGGCTCTATCTCAAGAACAGTAATTGGTAGACAGTTGAAATTTAGGCAAGCGTGCTCCATCTTCAACCACATCATCGCTTACCATCAGGTGAGATAGTGGTCACACGCGTGCCTATCAACAGTAAAAAAAAAAAACACAGATTATATTTTTTTTCTATTGCTGCTATAGCAACAAATTAAAAAAATAAGGTTTATTGAAAGGAACCCTTCGATCTCCTCTTCGATCGGATGAGAGTCACGATCAAATGTTGTGGCATTCCATTTCATTTCTCTTGGATTGCATTTTGCAGCTGGCTAAGTGTTTCAGGAGCAGGATCTCTTGCACGAATTCGTCTTTTAAATTCATCTCATAGATGTTCAATCGGATTCATGTCCGGGCTTCTTGCTGGCCATTCCATAATGGAGATACCGCCATCAGTAACATAATCTCGTACGACCCTCGCGGTGTGAGCCCTAGCATTGTCGCGCATGAATATTAAACCATTGTCAATAAAATGTGCATAGGGCATCACGTGACATTGAACAATGACTTGAGCCACTGTTCAATGTGCCGATGACTGTTTAGTGCAGGCAGACGTGGCCCAGATACAAAGACAAGCTCTTTCTTACCGTCGGCACTGATTCCTCCCCAAACCGTCCACGAACCGCCACCATAGCTGACCTTTTCTTCAATGCAGCATTGTGCAAAGCATTCTCCATCTCTTACGTAGACTTTGTTCCTTCCGTCGTTACCATACAGCATAATTTTATATTCATCAGAAAAGAGGACTTTGTCCCACTGGAGGTATAACCAATTTAGGTGGTCACGTCAAGGCGCGCTCTTCCATGATTTACAGTTTTTCGGCTCATTTGCTGGCTTGTGCGGTACCAGTCCACGTTCCTTCAACCTTCTTCTAATTGTAGAGCCACCCTACGTACAACATGAAGCTGCTGCTGCATTTGAAAAACATTAAGGCGTCGATTTCGTAAAGAAGTTGTTACAAAAAATCGATCATCTCGCTCAGAAGTGACCCGATTCCTGCCAGATCCTGACGGTGCGAGAACAAACCAGTCTTCCGATAGCGGTTGTAGACTATGAACAGACGACAGGCTTAGATGCATTCTTTCAACCACAACACTGACTAAGTACAGAATCTAGCAATGCCACCACTTCGGCGGCTTCTGCAGGCGAAGTATCCATATGTTTTAGAAAAAAAAAAAATTAAGACATCCCTAAATCACAGTAAACAAATAGAGAACATAAAGTTTTAAGATAAGCGCAAATATTTCGTTTTTAAAGGTGAAATGTACTCCAATTTAAACACAAATTTAGAATCACTCTAATGACCAAACTGCCAGCTATACAATCATGTTATTTTTTTCATGGAATGAAAACTCTTTTGTGTTAAATTAGGACAGAAACCATAAAAACGGTAGTGTTTCGATTTTTTCGATGAGAAGTGTATTTTCTGAGGCAATATTTAAAGGATATGTTTTATTGGTTTTATGTTCGTGGACAGATACCTAGTTCAAAGAAATAATTAAAATGTATGTATATCTTGACCGCAGATACCTATCGATTCATTATATTTTATGTATGTCTGTCTATGACTGTCGGCTCAGTTTTTTATAATATGATCAACTATGAAACTGCTAAAACTTTCCACATAAAATATTAGTAGGTTACTTTGGTTTGGCAGAAACTAGACCATCTGCAATCATTCATCATCTACGATATAAATAGTACCTACACTTGCAATCATCATCATCATCATCATCATTATTTTAGCCGAAAGATGTCCACTACTGGGACATAGGCCTCCCCCAAGATGGGAGCGGTTTGCCATAATCACCACGCTTGGCAGGCGGGTGCGCGATCACAGTGTATGGTGCTGAGTTTTGCAGAGAACGCTGCTGCTCATTCTCTGGTGAGTCCCTTAGTCGCTTCCTTCGACACCCACGGGAAGTGATGGGATAGTATTATTCTTTTACGGCATCCTACGGATCCAGCAGACACCATACAGTATACACTTGCTATGTGGATAGCAAATTATCTAGTATTCCTATAAACGCATCTTACTCAGTAAAATAATGATTGCTGATCATGAACGGTAGTTATTACTAAGGGTCAATGTAATTTGTAAGGCTTCTAGACCTTACGTCAGCTTAGTAACTGTACTATTGCCGTTTTATATGTGCGTTAGCTGATTAACCGTTGGCTGATCTTCAAAAGACTTTTTGAATTTGCCATAAGTTCTATCAGTCAATAATTCAGTCAGTCATCTCTCTCATACTGTGGTTCAATTGTTGATTTGATTTTTAAATAATAATATGTTTTCGTTAAGTAAGTTTAGTCTTTTTTAGGGTTTCGTACCCAAAGGGTAACCCAACGGAACCATATTACAAAGCCTTCGCTGTCCGTCCGTCCGTCCATCCGTCTATCTGTCCATCCGTCCGTCAGTCCGTGCGTCTGTCAACAGTCTATATTTCTAGAACCGTAAAAGGTAGAGAGTTGAAATTTTCACATATTGTATATTGCTGTTGCTGCTATAACAACAAATAATAACAATTTAGGTTTAAGGTACGGAACCCTTCGGGTGCGAGTCCGACTCGTACTGTTTTCAGCTCTGTCTTTTTATACATTTTCTACGGTCTTCATTCTACTTTTTTGTCGCAAGTCTGTTGGAAGAAACTTCTTTTTAAATTAGCAGTACCTATTAAGGTACTGCTAAGTCTTCTTTCTGCATAAATTATATCTCTAAGAGTATTGTGTGTAAAAAAATAAATAATTGATAAGTTTCAGCCACCAGTTCTCTGTTGTCCACATCAAATTCTTCATGAATTGTGAACAACATAAGACTGGTTTTGGTCCAGCAGTAACCAGTGACAAGCCGTCATGATTGACTGACAGCAGCCCCAATCAATTGCAGTGTGACAAGGCAATATGAACTTCACCTACTGCGAACACCCCTAAGGTATATTCCCTTTGCGACAATTATTTTTTTCCTTCGATCTGACGTTTGACGGAGGCCCTATTAAAAGTTGTTGGCAACTTGAGTCCATTCGTAATAAGTCAAACGTGGGGAGAAGTGTGTCAAAGTTAATGATGGAATTCACAGACTTGCACGCCAGGAAAAAGTTATATCGTAATAATATTTGATAGGTTTGAGGAAGTTTAAATTGGAAAAGGTATTTTTGTGGGTAGGATAGGTGTCGGGCAGAATTCGGTAGGTGACTTATTATTTACTAACTATTTCTTGCAATTTTGTTAATGTTAGTGGGTATAAATTTTTGAAAAAAAAGAAGCTTATAACCGTTCCCAGGGTCCAATACATAACTGTGAAAATCAAAATCATCAAAACGGTCCAGCAATTTCGACATAAATGCGTAACAATAAAAAATCATCAATCAATCCGTTACTGACTGATTGAGATAGACCCAGCAAAAACTATACTGGTGATAGAAAGCTGAAATTTGGCGTGTAGCTTCTTTACACTCTTACACTCCATAAGGGAGCAGCAAGAGAGGATTTTCCGGAAATTCCTACGGGAACGGGAAAAAACGGGATATGCGCATACGTAAATAAATAAAATAAAATAATTTTATTTCAGACGACGGATGACTAGCCCATAATATGTATTGTAACAGATTTTTCGTATGTGCTGAAACACTGGAAAGTGGTGATGGGCGGGCGTTATAGAGGCATCATCTGCCTAGCCTTTTCCCAACTATATTGGGGTCGGCTCCCAGTTAAAACAGATTCAGCTGAATACCAGTATTTTACGTGGAGCGGCTACCTACCAGACATCCACAACTCATTAACTGGGTATTACGGCAATTTTCGGTAAGACTGGTGTCAGATTTACTGACTTCTGACAATCCGTAACGACTGCCAAAGATGTACAAATTACAGCCGGGACCAACGGCTTAACGTGCTTTCCGAGGCACGGAGGAAAGTCGGTATGTTAAAATGGTCACCCATCCACAGACCAACCTTGGCAAGGGTTACTTAACCTTAAATATCGATCTGTGCGGCTAGTATTCTTTAGCGACGAGCTTCTCTTGCTTTATAGAGGACTGTCTTTAGGTAAATTTTCAAAAAGTGCTCGTTTTAGGCCTAGTTTGAATAAATGTGTAATGATTTGATTTTTTTTTTTTTTATTAGTGATGTGTTTGCTCTTGACTCTAGTCTAGGTCAGGCATAACAGATTTGATTTGCGTTTTTAGTATTCCTCATCATCATAAGCAGCTTGGTAGTCGGCTTGGCGATCGCAGTGTATGGTATTGCTGTGGTGGTGTTAGTATTATTAGTTCCTAATTTATTTACCTAAACCTCTACCCAATACTTTTGAGTGGGGCAGTTAGGTTTGCCAACAATCATTTTCAGGATGCCGTAACGAGTGCTACGCAAGCGTTGTACCCGATTTTGATGAATAGGCTAGTTTCCACCATCAACAAATAGTAAATATATTTAGTCCGTAACTTAGAGTATTAATAATGGACACTTCTTTTTTGATTTTGTAAATCAATGACTTTTGACAAATATAAAATGCATCAAAACTCGGGAGAGGGGGTTGGTGACGTCACGTCGCTAGTAAAAATAGTACTATCGTAGTGACGTCACGCGTGTTGTCAACGTACTGTATCTTCGTCATTTATTGTTAACGTGTAAAAAGAAAAAATATTTGTCCAATATTTTTTGGAAATCTGTCTGATGGACTAATTCGATTTTTTCAGTAAAATCTTATTTTCGTTCAGAGATAGACCGGACCCCTGAGATATATAAAGGCTACTTGAGTTTTGAAAATAAAACTTGAACGAGAACGAAGCCGCGGGCAAAAGTTAGTACTGCTATTAGAATATAAGTTACGTTGTAACCAAACTTGATCGCTATCATGTTTCGATTAGACGTTGGACGTAAGTAAATCTTAACTCGGGAAACTAGAGCTCACTTTGCAATGTTTCGTGGAAATATAATAACTATTATCGAGCTCTACTAGGTACTTAATTAACGGCTGCTTTGACTACTGGATGTAAACAAGCTGAACGAGTAAATGTTCTAGATGCTGTTTTTATAACTTGCTTTACCCGCAAACTCTAGTCGTCCCAGGCCGAAAAGTAGCATATACCACAACGGTGTATTTATCTATATACTTACTAATATATAAAGCTAAAGAGTTTTTTTGTTTACTTGAACGCGCTAATCTCAGTAACTACTGGTCCGATTTGAAAAATTATTTCAGTGTTAAACAGCCTATTTATTGAGGACAGTTATAAGCAATATATCATCACGCTAAGACTAAAAGGAGCGGAGCAGTAATGAAAATTGTGACGCAGACGAAGTTGCGAGGGTTAATGACAAAATTTCATGTAGATATATCCTTTCTTTTTTCTTTTAGAGCACAGCCGATCTGAACATGCAACAAAATCAGATCTACTATGCATACTTAACACTTATTTCAACCACATATCATCCACCAAAAAAAGCTTTGCTTACCACTCAAAAGAATAACACCAAGCAATACACACGTCACCCGAATCACCTATTAACCACGTGTCAGTCTATCTGGCAGGCCCCCAACGAGATTTATCAATAGATGATAGCTTTTCATTAAGACATTATTGTGTACCTAAAGAAAATTAATAAGGTATATTTTTTTGACACCTGGACAGTTTTTGATAGAATGAAGTTTTTATGAAGCGTCTAGCCAGCGGGCCCTTTTTTTAAATATCCTTTTTTTTAATTCTTTTTTTTATTTTCTTTTTATTTAACATCAAACTAGGAGCTTGTGGCTAAATAATAACAGCCGCAAGGGTCGATCTTAAATGTTAAGCAACGCTTGCCAAGGTTGGTCTGTGGATGGGTGACCATCTTAACATACCGAGTTTCTTCCGTGCCTCGGAAAGCACGTTAAACCGTTGGTCCTGGCTGTCTTTTGTAGATCTTTGGCAGTCGTTACGGATTATCAGAAGCCAGTAAATCTGACTCCAGTCTTGCCAAGAAGGGTACTTCTTGGTAACACGGTACGTGTTACCCAGCGGCTGCTTACCAGACCTCCACAACCCATTAAGGTTGTGGAGGTCTGGTAGGCAGCCGCTCCACGTAAAACACTGGTATTCAGCTGAATCCGGCTTGACTGGAAGCCGACCCCAATTTTGTTGGAAAATGGCTAGGCAGATGATGATTATTTTGTACCTAAAGAAAATTAATAAGATATATTTTGTACCTCTACAGTTTTTATTTATTTATTTAAACTTCATGTACAATAGTGTTACATAGGCGGACTTAATGCAACAAGGCATTCTCTACCAGTCAACCTTTGGGTTAAAAAGAAACACACTGTGGTAGGTGTACAGCAAATAAATAAAATATGAAATAGAATATTTTTCGGAAAAAATAAATATACAAAGAAATAACATATATAATACAAGTAAATGAATAAACGAAATATATATAGAATTACTTATTACTTATTACTTTTAAATAACTTGCATGGTATTTAGAATTTTTAGGTCGCTCGGTATCTTATTAAATATCCCTATACACATATACAAACAGCTTTTATTATATTTAGCCAGCCTTGGCATGATATCCAGTACGAGCCTGTGAGGGTCGCGCCGGTTTCGAGGATGTACATCGTGTGCTTTCGTAAACAATTCTTTATGCTTCCACACAAACATACATAATTATCTCATTTATATAAAGAGACGGTAGCGGCAACAAACTAAGTTTTTGAAATACCGGCCTACAAGAATCGTCGGATTGAAGCCCGTAAATTGCTCGAATGCATTTTTTTTTTGTGCAACAAATGCTCTATTTTGATCTGTGCTATTGCCCCACATAACCGATCCATAGCGTAACACGGATTCAACATATGCATGATAATAAGATGTTATTGCCGTTTGGACGTTGGTTATATTTCTGTTTTTTTTAGCGCATATAAAAAGTTATTTATTCGTTTTGAGACATTATCGACATAGGTTTTCCAGTTAACGTCTTGATCCAAAGTAACGCCTAGGAATTTAGTTTGTGTTACTTCACTTATTTTATTTATATTCATTTTGTTATATTTAGAATTGTTTGATCGGTTAAATTGTATATACACAGACATAACAAGATTTAGCGATAAATTGTTGCTATTTAGCCATTTAATGACAACTAAATAACGAATAACTTCTGAAGTACGAGTATAGCTCACAGAAAGCCGAAATTTTGTATTTGTAAGTTAGATCTTTGGCAGTCGTTACGGATAGTCAGAACCCAGTAAATCTGACTCCAGTCTTGCCATGAAGTACCGTGTTACCCAGTAAATTTTGTGGAGGTCTGGTAGGCAGCCGCTCCTCGTAAAATACTGGTATTCAGCTAAATCCGACTTGACTGGAAGCCGACCCCAAAATAGTTGGGAAAAGGCTAGGTAGATGATGATGCTCCTAACACTATTGTTTGATGTAAAAGAGTAATATTTAAAAAGGGGCCCGCTGGCTAGACACTTCATAAAAACGTCATTCTATCAAAAACTGTCGAGGTACAAAATATATCTTATTTATTTTCTTTAGGTACAAAATGATGTCGTTATGAAAAGCTATCATCAATTGATAAATCTCGTTGGGGGCCTGCCAGATAGACTGACACATAAACCACAGCATAAACGAATTTGGTCCAAACACATTTGCTCGCCCTAAATCAATAAAATAACACGATCTTACCTCAAAGTAAACAAACAAATCAGTTTTCTGACGAAAAACACTTATTTTTTAACGAATCGCCATTCGTAAGGATTGCTACGTAAATCATTGCGGTTCAGTTTAAAAGAAGCAATCCCCTGGTCCCCGATTTTATTTTGACCAAGGATTTTAGAACGTGGATTAGGTGTCTCGTTTGTTACAGATTTGTAACCGACTTCTTCTAAAAGGAGGAAGTTCTATGTTTGGCTGTTAGTATTTTTTTTCTGGTAATCGTCATCTCATGTTGCTAAGCTGATGATGGAAGGTATAAGTCAGGATCTGATGATGGGATTCCTTGAAAATTGTTTGTTCAGCGATATTTTCGCCAATTGTTAACCGATTTGGATGATTCTTTTTTGTTTGGAAGAGAATTTCTTCGGACTGGTTCTATTTAAATTTGGTGAAGATCTGGTGAAAAACTATTGATGTAGGCAACGAACTCTGAAATCAATGTCTAAAAAAATTTCTGAAATCGCATGTCTGTGATTGTTTACACCAGTTCATAACATAACATCACGCCAGCTTGCTGTGTTTGTAAAATCATTTTTTTTTCGTTTTCGTATTTAACACCAACTTCCGAAATTAAAGTTATTTTTTACTTTGTAGTGTTTTGTTTTTGGAAGTCGGTTTAATTTTTTTGTAAATAAGTTTTTTTTTTATATAAAAGTTGGTTTGCTCTTGACTCTAGTCTAGGTCAGAGATGACAGAAACAAAGTCGACGATGGAGCGAACTGACCCAGAAAAAGCCTGTCGACTCGAACTTTGACGAGATAAGGGTTGTAAGTGTCTATATAGCCTTACATTTAAAATTACTTACATTGCTGCAATTATTGTAAGGCTAAATATAATCAGCTTCTTAAGCTTGCTTGGCTAGGTTTAGTTTCAAAAACCTTTATGTACCTAACGAATTACTTGAGCCTCCATAGTGATCGTAACTTCCACCAATCGTTTATTTATTATTCAATTAGCACGCATTTTTTTGCAGGTCTGTTTAGAGGCTTTCTTTGTTAATTTCTCATATCCGTATTACTCGAATCTACGAAAACCCAAGATACCAAAGGTTTACCTCCAAACCGAGTTTTTGTACACAAAGATTACGAAAAATTTCATGAATATTAAAAAAAAGAAGCGTATTGGAAGCCGGGATTATGATTGAACGAACTTGATTAGTGATTGCTGATTCTGCGAAAATAAAATAAAATTTATTCGTGCTGAAAATTATGTGGCGAAAATAAAGAGATGGGGTGTGCTGTGTTTCTGGATTCTAAAGACCGGGTTTAATGAAAGACTTCCAATGGAAAATGTACGTAACGTCGAATTTTTATTTGGGAATTTTCGGCTCCTTCAATTACTGAATGAATGGTTAAAGAGTGAGCGAGTAATGAAGCATTAGATTACTTTTGTGTTCGAATAAAATATTGATGTATCATCACTCGATTTTGGAATAACGTATTTCTATTTCTTCCTTAATTAATGCAGTCTTCTAAGTATATAGATTGATGGACGGATGGATGGATAAATGAAAATTAGGATCGGATGGTGGCTTTTTTTTCTACTATTTACAGGCACGCGTTTGGTTTTTATACACCGAAAATTACAAGCGTGAAGTTGGCAGTGGATGTTAAAATTACACAAAAAGGCGGGAAACAGTAAAAAGTAAGATAACATAATAAATCATTAACTCAGGCGGTAGATAAACATTAAAAATAAATAAGTAGGACGGAAATTGTCAAGTAAATTCTTATTTAATAAAACTGGATAAAAAGAAGCTACCTATCAAATTAAAGCCTTATTAAAATCCAACAGAAAATTACAATATTTCTTTAAAGAATTAGAAAGGAAGTTGTCAAATTAAATCTATATAAATTCGACAGAATATTGCAATATTTAAAATAAATATAAAGGAAGTTATCAAGTTAAATACTTATAGAAACCAAACAGGATGTTACAATCTTTTTTAAATAAGACGGAAACGCTAACATTAATCCATTTCAACATGAAAGTCAAATTAAATACAATATAATCATTAAAACCATACAAAATTTGACCCGCCCAATCTCACTTTAGCCTGGCGACCTAAAATGGTCGCTTAGTAACAGTCTTCTTTGTTCGTATCAAAGAACGAATCCTACCTAAAACGTCACAAAAAACGCATACCAAAAGTTCACTCATACAGAACACATAAAACTTCACAACGTATTTACGCATGTATCACAAAGCTCTCCAGAATCCCTTATTTATCAGGATTGGCCAAGGAATTAATTAATGAGGCATCTACAAAGGTCGTTTGGGGACCCTGCGTTCCCTTTAGCCCTTTCGGACCTACAAGAATTCCACCCAAGAGAACTATAAAAGAGATATACCTTCTTTAAGAGAGTTTTAAAAGTAATTGACTTTCGAACCACAGCGTTCTTTTTACGAAAACTGAATGGTTTTTGTCATTTTAAACCGACTTCAAAAAAAGGAGGAGGTTCTCAATTCGGTTGTATTTTTTTATATTTGTTACCTCATAACTCCGTCATTTATGAACCGATTTGAAAAATTCTTATTTCATCTAGGGGGGGAGGGGGGGTTGTTTCTCGATTGGTCCTATTGTCACCAAGTCAGAATCTGATGATGGGGTCCCATGAAAATCGAGGGCAACCCTCAAATTTTATACGCACATACAATGGTTTTCATTAACATTCTAACGCAATTCAGATATTTGTGCCTGGTAATCATCATCTCATATTGCTGAGCTAATGTTGCAAGGTATACATTAGGATCTGATGATGAGATCCCATGAAATATGTTTTTTTCAGCGATATTTTCGCCAATTGTCAGCCGATTTGGGTGGTTCTTTTTTTGTTTTGAAGAGCATTTTCAATTTGTGTCGTTATTAGTTTTTAAATCGGTATGTTTTGGAAAATAACACGAAAGTAGTAAGTGCAGTGAAAATGCGAAAAAGAATTCTGTTTTTTTGTCTCAAATCTCAATCTCAAATCGTTTAATATAATCCATAATGTACACATCATCATCATCTTCCTTCCCTTATCCCATGTTACTTGGGGTCGGCGCAACACGTTTTATTCTTCCATTCTGTTCTATCAGTCGTCACTCTATCACTAACTCCCTTTTCTTTCATATCGCTCCTCACACAATCCATCCATCTTTTCTTTGGCCTTCCTCTCCCTCTCCATCCATCCACATTTATGTTCATAACTCTTCTAGTTATATGCGTTTCATCCCTCCTCTTCACATGACCATACCAAGACAAGCGATTCCCTTTCAACTTTTCCGTCACTGGCGCCACTTTTAAAGTGCCTCTAATGTAATTGTGTAATTGTTTTCATTGTATATAATGTACTCATTGTTTTCATTGTCATTCAATGTACTCATACTATAATGTACACATACAGATGGTAAAATGAATAAACAGATTATCGACCCTGTCGGGCACAGCAAAATTTTAAATAATTAGGAGAGAGATAGAGCGCTATAAATAATTTGTAAATGTTTATTATTTCCTGTCCAACTTGTATCTATTATTAAACACTAGTTGACCCGCGCAACTTTGTCTGCGTCACAATTTTCATTACTGCTCCGCTTCTATTGGTCTAAGCGTGATGATTATCACGCATAACCTATAGCCTTTCTCGATAAATAGGCTATCTAACACTGAATGAATTTTTCATATCGGACCAGTAGTTCCTGAGATGAGCGCGTTCAAGCAAACAAACAAACTCTTCAGGTTTACTCGTAGCAGGTATCAGGTATCGTTTCTGCTTACCCCCATGAGAAATCGTTTGATTTTATGTATGTTTCATCATATCATCCGAACTGCTGGACATAGGCCTCCCCCAAGTGTCGCCACAACGACCGGTCTTGCGCGTCTGGCATCCATCGACAACCCGCGACCTTCACCAGTTTATGTTTAAGTCGAAAAATTTTAGTATTTTTGTTGTGGTATTTTGTTTATCGCAATTCTTTCTTGTCTATTAAAAAAAAAAAAAATGTTTTCGAATTTGGAATTTATGTCTATCTAAACAAACGAATCATTCATTTTCTTTTATAAAAGTAATTGAAGCATAACAAACAACTACTCATGTTAATAGTACTGCTAACAGAGTTATTTATCGTTACAGTAGAAAGTATTACACGATGAATACTCGCAGAGGGATTTAACAAATTGAAGTAATGCCTGAATCTATTTAAACTAACACAATATACATCACGCTTCTAGTCCTGGAGGGGTAGACAGTACTAGGTATGTATAATAAACTTCAATTCACAATGATTAATTCATGGAAGGTTTTCTCTAAAAGAAAGAAAGTGATTTTTTCAAATCCCTTAGGTGTTGAAATAGTATGAGACGAGTTTGTGATGGACTAACCCTATATATCTGCCCTGAGAAATGATCCAAGGACCCCACGCTCAGGTGAAGACCAGTAAGACAAGATATTTATTGTACTGATAAGCGATACTTATATCTAACGGTTCATAATCTGCCTAGCCTTTTCTCAACTATCAATGTAGTTGAGAAAAGGCTAGGCTCAGCACCCAGTCAAACTAGATTCACCTGAATACCAGTATTTTATGTGGAGCGGCTGACTACCAGACCTTCACAACCCATTAACTGATTAACACGGTACTTCATGGAAAGACTGGTTTCAGAATTTCTAGCTTCTGAAAATTTGTAACGACTGCCAAAGATCAACAAAAGACAGCCGGGCCCAACAGCGTTATTTGCTTTCCGAGGCACGGAATCTCGATATGTTTGTCACCCATCCACAGACTGACCTCGGCAAGCGTTGCTTAAGGCTCCGATCTTCAGAGCGTGTGTGCCCACCTTTCGCAGTGCGCAGCACGCCCTGTCACCTGTACATGTGAGGACCTTATGGCTGAGTACTGGGTAAAGCATTTATATTTGCCATTGACACACTGGTATGAAGAAAAACATAGGCTAGTTCTTCACAGAGATTCAGTAATCAGTCTTTTAAAATTCATCAAAATTTTCATAATTAAACACAAACACTTGGCACTTTTCTCATTAAACATACTTGGATAGCAGCTGTGTGAAGGTCAAATATAATTACAAAATGTTTAGCTGGAACACTAACAGAGTTTTGCAGCGCGCGCAAAGTTTGCAACTTTCCACTATATGTTGAACTAGCGAAATTTAATTTATTTCGTTGTAATTCATGAAGTCCTGGTAGGTATGGCGGAGAACATTAGCTTCCTGTTTATACCGCATAAATTAATCTATTTAACCAACGTACACAGCTGTTCGGTACATTTTAACCAAAATACATCCCGCCTTATGTACCTATACAAAATCTAAAAATGACCAGTAGATTCAAATTCAAATAACGACTAATTTACAAGAAAAATAGTAAAATGTTACTAAGTGTGCCTTTCAGACCCAACGAATGAATGATTTTGGCAAAATGATCGTTATGCTAAATGATGCAAAAGTTCCCATTTTAAATTTGTTCTTGTATCGTGCTTCCAAATGAATTTACAAAATCAAATGTAACAACTCGTCTTTATAACTCAACTTTACTTAAAAATTACATCTGGAATCGAAAGGCCTTCACACACAAGCACAAAGCGACATTATTACTTCGCGATACAACGAGCCGTAACCGTACATTCTCCATCAAATCGTAAACGTCAACAGTTAGACATGGGTCCCCCAATAAACGGTGTTTATCGGAACACCATACTTTGTGGCAGTAAGTAAGCACCTACTTACTTCTGCAGACAGGAGCACACTACTGTCAATCCTCTTGATACATTTTATGGCTCTCAAGGGCAAAGGGAGATCACAGAGCTTGGAACCGCCGCGGCAGCAAGAGACGTGGGTACAGCCATCAAATTTTGGTTGGTATTGTTATACTGCACGCCAAAACCGACTAAAATCACGTTCATTCAGGTGAGAATGTGTTTTTTTTTAGGTTAGAAACACTCGCAGTCACCTCGTTGAGGATGTTTACTGACTGCTCAACCAGGAATGAGACTGTGGTCAAACGCGAGCCTCTAAATATAATAAAACCGGCCAAGTGCGAATCGGACTCTCACGCGATGGGTTGTAATAGGCAGTCTACCTACTGCGGTTCTTCAGATACAGCCCGCTGACAAACAGACGGACGGACGGACAGATAGCGTAGGTTTAGTAATAGGGTTCCGTTGGTTAACCCTGGGGTACAGAACAATAAAAAACACAGATGCTTTCCGGAAAGCTGCTTTTTTTAAGACAGAACAGCCCAAAAAAAACTACTTATTGGGTCCCATGTAAGGCCTCATCGTAGTAGACCAAGGCGAAGGTAAAAATATGAACTTGCCTCTTGCCGCAAGGACTGGTCCCCAATGTCAGAAGACGGACGTAGATAGAAAAGGAAGAGAGAAACCTTTGCCTGGTAGAAATTACGGGATAATTAGACTACATAAAAAAGTGTTTTGTGCGGAAACTTCTGCCATGAGCCGCCGTCAATACCGTCAGAGCCAAGGAGTGGAATTCCTTGCCGAAGTTTGTGCTTCCTGTTAGCTGTACCTGTTCTGTTCCTGTTACCTGGGGGTATTTATGTCAAGAGCAAATAAGTTACTTCTAGGCAAGCGTGCTCTGTTGCGGAATTTGTTCAAAAGAGTCACCGCGGCTCTGGAACGCAAAGGGCATTAGGAGGAACACGGATGGTGTTTAGTCCGCAAGAGTCTGACACTCCCTTCCACTCCGCCTAGAGCAGAAGGATTCATTTGATGATTTCGTATGTTTTAACAAAAAGCATGCTCTATATTTGAACTTACTGTATTATAGATTTCTATCAGGTGTGATTAATGGAATATGCGATAACTCATCATCTGCCTAGCCTTTTCTCAACTATATAGGAGTTAGGAGTCGGGTTCCAGTTAAGCTGGATTTAGCTGAATACTTGTATATTACGAGGAGCAGCGGCCTACCAGACCTCATCAACCCATTAACTGGGTTACACGGTACTTCATGGCAAGACTGGAGTCAGATTTACTGGTTGACTATGCGTAACGACTGCCAAAGTTCTACAAATGACAGCCAGGACCAACGGCTTAACGTGCTTTCCGGGGCACGGAGGAAACTCGGTATGTTAAGATGGCCACCTATCCACAGACCAACCTTGACAAGCGTTGCTTCACCTCGAAGATCGACCCGTGCGGCTGTTATTATCTAGCCACAAGTTCCTTCAATATGCGATAACTATCAATAATAATAAAAAAGAAAATCTATGTGACATTTACGAGTATGTAGTCAAGCGGAAACACCCAACTAACATTTTGGTGTCAGTTACAGGCTTTTTTATAACTTTAAGTAATATAACAGGGTTATAATTATCTCAGTTATTACTAAAGACGATATAGAGGAGTTAACAAACAAGTTTTAGCCCCAATCGCAGCACTATAGCGTTAATGGATGATGTAATACAGCTTTGAGAGTTATAATGGCGCTAGTAGCAGCAAGTATACTTAATACGTTATAGCTTTAACCTTTGTGTGACACCCAAGTCTTTATAAAAGTGTTCGCCGTCACCTCTTAACACTTATTGTTGTATAGTTATTGCAATGAACTCTTTTATACCACTTAAGGTGCTATATTGACTATTATTGCAGTCATAAGCTATAAAATAGAGTTTATCGAGAGTTTAGTAACACGAGAAACTAAAGGTGTCAAACAACTCCTCTATCTAGGTTTAACCTGTAATAAAGGGTTTAACTAAAGCTTATTGTGTTAGGCAGTCCTCTTTTACAGACGTTCTAAAGGTATTGGTGTCAAACAACGCAAGTATGGATCGTTATTAACACTAACCTCACTTTTGTAAAGTTCGCCATTGTTTTGGTAACCTAACAATTAATATTATTTCGAGTTATTCAACATTTGACTACAATAAACAAAATTTCTTACATTATTTGAAGCATTCCATAAATGCCACTTAATTTTACATACCACTGCTCAAGAAGCAGGAATGAATAGTAATGTTTAGCTTGAGGTACCTATTTTGTTATCATAATTTTTCTTTTAAATCTTTAATAAATCCTAGGCGCGTTAAAATTGAGATGAGAAACATGGTATACATTTACTGTGAAATCATAAGGGCAGTCATTTTTCACTTCACATACTTAAATAACATAATATTCCATAATATTATTCTGCTGTGTTGAATAATGGATGACATAACACTTCCATTACGAACAGATTTAATTTTAGTAAGGTTACAGGCTTTTTTATCTTGACGTGCGCTTTTTACCACCTGTAGTGCTCACTATCGCGGTAATACCGGTTAAAGTAGTAGCTGACGATGAATAAGCGCTCTTGTGGAGCTTTAAGATCTTTTTGACACCTTACTATAGGATTTATAGCACCTGTAGCGTTTACCAACTCTATTTTACAACGGTAATACAGATTAAAGTAGTAGCTGACGATGAATAAGCGCTCTTGTGCAGCTTTAATATCTTTGTGACACCGTACTATAGGGTTTCTATAACTTTTACCTGTAAAACTGTGGGCCTCTTTCGTGGTTATAAGTGAGTTAGAGCATGCTCTAACTCAGTTGCACAGGTATGCGTTAACACTTTTATACTCAAATGGAACTGATATACGAGTCTTATATAGGTTTTTTTTAACGCTTTGGTGCTAGTTGGGCAATAACGCCAACATGACGCTAACAGCACTGGCCGCCAAGGTGTATCTTAGATCTGTGGGGATGACTTATTTTGTGCAGGGGATCACACGGTCCGGTGACCACAGTCCATCACGTAATTTGTTTGGTCCCCCACTAGCGATGGTACTAAAATGCACTTCCATCCCTCTCTGGGTAGTCAGTCCCACTTTCTCTTTGACATGAGGCGAATATTTGTACCTGTTTCTAGCTCGTTGAAAAAAAATTAAGAAAAAAATTAGGCCTCGCACAAAACAAACGACAACCTAGGCCTTCCCCAAAGCCATCCAGAAAAAAAAAATCTTTTTTTTTTCACTTAGGCCTACATATAAACTTGTAAAACATTAGAAGCCAGCGCGCTAACAATCCTTACTTCTTTATTAATATTATAAATGCGAAAATAACTCTGTCTGTCTGTCTGTCGCACTTTCACGCCAAAACTACTGAACCGATTTAAATGAAATTTGGTACACAGATAGTCTAGAGCCTGAAAAAGGCCAAAAGCTACTTTTTGTCCCGGGAGTATGTTCCCTAGGGTCCAAGCGGGCGAAGCCGCTGGCAGAAGCTAGTGACTAATAAAAGCTAACAATAAAATAACTGCTTAGTAAATAGTAGCAACCTAGACTTTTTTATAGGAAACCATCCAAATTTATGACTTCCATGCCATTTGCGTTCCAGAATCGCGGTATCGCTCTCGAGCAATTTCGTAAACACAGCACTAGTGGGCCCCGGAAATTTTGCTGACATCTCTTTGAGGCGCACGTGAAATACAATTCGCCGTCCACCCTTGACTAGTCTTAGTTGGGTAGCGAGCCACCCATAGTTCACCAGCACCAGACGGGGTTGTGGAATTTGTTCGAAAGAGTTACCGCGGCCCTGGAATGCAAAGAGCTTTAGCAAGAACACGGATGAGTTTTAATCAGTAAGAGTCTGACGTTCCCTTCCGCTCCACTCAGAGCGGAGGGGAACGTCCACCTAATCTTTCGAGAAATAGAAGCATGACTATATTATATGCTATTTTTTTAGCTCGGCATAAGCTGTTCTAGTAGTTTTAACTGCTAGAAGAAAAGAAACAGAATACCTATATATTTCTACACTTCGCCTACATACCTCTTGCATAGATAATTGAATTCAAGCCGAAGTTCGATATTTATTATAATAGCCTTACAATTTATAGACGCCTGGTACATACAATGGTCCTCCGTAGACATTAACTTGAAGAACGAATCGTTTACGAGAAGTATTGGCGTATTAGCTTGATCTAGGCTGTTAAATTGGCTATCGTTGTCTGCGTGTGGCGTGCAGACACTGGTTTTGTGGCTGGTCTTGCTGTAGAGCCTCACTGGTTCCAAAAGGACCCACTTGTTTATACTCGTATTAAATATTACATTTCAAGATGGTCACTAGGCTAGTTTCCACCATCAATAAATTGTAAATCTATTTAGTCCATCAGTTAAAGTATTGAAAAATAATTGACATGTATTTTTTGTCTTTGTAAATCAATGAATTTATACAAAGATAAAACGCATGAAAACTCGGGAGGGGGGGGCTCGTGACGTCAGAATGCACAAAAAATTATACCACGGCGTGACGTATTGAGAATTTTTAAAGCGTCGTATCTTCGTCAATTTTGGTTTACATAATAAAAGAAAAAATACGTGTCAGATATTTTTCACAAGCCTACCTATATATAAATAATAAGATTTTTTTAGGAGGAGAAAAATAAAATCTATAATAATATTTCTCCGAGGAGTCGGAGAAAGGAGGAATTAGAAGAAATATTTTTTTTTCTAAAAACAAAAACCGTCGAGAAAAATAAAATCAATTATGTTTTAATTTTTTATGAGTTTTCGCTAAATTTCATGAATGCTGGTTAACTTGTAATTAGCGACTATGTAAGTCTATGACTATTTTTTACATATTCCGAAGACACGCTATGTACAGAAGCTAGACAACCTTATTGTTTTGCACTCACTGCTGGGCAAAGAGCCTCACTCATAAATCCTTCCACACTTTAATGAATGAAAAATAAATAAATCAGTTCTACCAAAACCCCACCCATACACCCTCAACAAATTCCCTTTTCAGCTATATTTTAGTCACAAACTTAATCATTTAGCTATTTTTAAACACAACGAATTTGTTAAAATCATCAAAAAACCAACGCAAAGCTTAGATTAAGAGGAACTATATTTTGTTCAGAAAATATCAAACCTACTTCTTTTACAACGGTAAGTACAGCCAACAACCTCTTAATTAAATACATAAACATCACCATAATCTCTAAAACAGCTATTAAACATCACTAACAATAATAAAACAACCAAAACAGCGAAAAACAGGCCTTCTTAAAAACTTTACAATTAAACCATTAAAAAATTTAATATATCATTACCGGTTCGAACGCTTTGCTATCAAAACTTTTTAACTCTTAAAGCCTGTATTTAATGCACAAGTTTTACTCCACCAGATGGCAGCACTTTGGGAAGGGATGTCTGTCGATATATACGACGAAAATGTAGCATGTTTGGTGCGACCCCAGTTCCACTATAGACGGGGTCGGGGAAGGACGTACTGTCGTTTCGGAGCGTTCGAATATACGCGAGTTTACGATTTTATTTTTCAGTTGTTGAAATGTTTTTTGTGTGTGTGTTCTGATGGATGGTTTGGATCGAGTTTTTTGAGGTAAGTAAGTTTCGATTTTTTATAAACGTTATTTTTGCGTGTTCGAGAAAGTTTTCATGAAGTTTCGAGCGATTTTTTGACGATAGATAAGCAGTTTTATAATATTTTCAAATATTTTATTAATAACCTTTTCACAATTTACGTGTGCTCGTACTAAGATTTTTTAAATCAAGCCGGTATTTCTTACTTTATTGACTACTCTAGTTGACATTTTAAAAACATGACTAGATAATTTATATTTTGCGATTTGACCTACTCTTCGTGATATCGTGCAATAAAAGATATAAAAAGCAATGAAGAGAAGACTTTTTAAAGTAAGCAAACAAATGAGTATTATTAGCATATTTTGAATGTAAGTAGTTGTACTGTAGCTTCTCGGTTTGCATTAATTTATTGTCTAACTAAATGCGTTATGTTAATGTGTTCGTACTTTAGTTTTAAATGCATACAAGACTTATTACCTCTTCGTAAAATTTTGTTTTAAAGCTGAAAGCATTTATTAAAACAAAGATGTTGGTACTAATACATTAAGAGGTGAATTTTGAGCCACGTAATTAAAAACATCAACTAGGAATAATTCATTGAAAAGTTGTATTGAGAACTTTACTAATATTTATCATACTTTCAAGTATTTTTATGACCTGAAATTTAAATTATTCCATCCTGAATTATACCTTAAAAAAATTATAAATATAATTAATACCTATATGTGAATGAATTATTAAAAATATAATATGTAAAAAAAATAACAATACCGGAGATCTTGTGACTTTTTTTCCATTTCGCACACTCAATTACGAAAGGTTTATCACAGTAAATAACATTAGTTCTCCCGTTAAAACATGATACAAATTACAATTAATGTATCACGAAATTGAAGGTGTTCTTTATCGACAACAAAATAAGATATACATTAAAATAGGTACTATAGCTTCTGTTAGAGGCTTCAGTCGCGTGTACATCACAAATTATCCCATTGAATCATTAATCCCGGGATAAAAAGTATTGTTTGTCTACTTGCAAATCCAGGACAAATCTGTTTTCTGTTAAGACAAGGAGATCTTCCAAACTGACAGAAATACTTTTGCGTTTATAATGTTAATTTTATTTAATTTTTTATTTAGAGGCAACTCTGGTTCCGAGGAATTAGAATAATAGGTATTTGAAGAAACAATTGCCGGTCACGCTGTGCCCTACCAAGTAAAGTGCGAAGGCGACAACTGCAGCTCTGGCTGATTTTACCTTAAAAATCTTGACAAAAACACGTTTTGTATTCCGCTGTTTTTTTCTTCAAAACATGATTTATGTAAAAAAATCATAAATATATAAAAATTTTGGGAAAGACTATATTCAAATTTGTCTGATAGTCGTCTGATCATGGCAGTAAAAACGGGCTGTATTTTCGGGTTTTCAGATAGTCAAAATTCTTTTAGTTAATTTATGTATTGGAAAAAAGGAGACGTATTAATCAGTCCTAGATTTTTAGGGAAAAACCATCGCTTTAGAAGCATTATTATATTCTTCTTCTATCCTTACAAATTTTATATTCTTCTTTTATATTTATAAACAATTATATGTACTATAAATACCTATTACGCACGCGCACACACACACTGATTACACTTTTCTGTTCAGAATGTGATGGGGGCCTGGAGCTCTGAAATACAGGCCTAGGCTTGATTCAAGCTCCAGATCTCCCACAAATTACAATTGTTTTGCCAAACTGTCTGTCGACTTAAAATGTGTAAATAGTGTAATTTTTGTGGAGATAAACAAATAAACATTATTATTTATTATTTTCTTTTTTTTATTATCCACGAAAAAAGCAGCGAAAAACGTTTGTGTGGGGAAAGGCCCAATAGAGTTCCCTCTTAACAGTTTTCATACATTTCGGGGGAATAAAGTCGCGAGCTTTGGAAGGTGTTTGAGGGTTAAAAGCCTATTCGGGGAGGCCTCGAATCTACGTATATTCGTATCTTAGACATTATATTACTATTATGTAATTGATTACACATAGATATAGCTCTAAATGTAATAATTAGCCTTTGTTAATACTCGACTCCGCTAATCAAAGGGTCAAATTTCGTAATTGATAATGATAATTATAGTTTAGGTACTGGAATTGTTTCTAGGTACTGTATGTGATTGTATATTATTATTAGTTCTATATTATATCCTTGATATTGAGGAGCTCGTGGCTAGATAATAACAGCCGCACGGGTCGATCTTCAAGGTTAAGCAACGCTTGCCAAGGTTGATCTGTGGATGGGTGACCATGTTAACATACCGAGTTTCCTCCATGCCTCGGAAAGCACGTTAAGCCGTTGGTCCCGGCTGTCATTTGAAGTACCGTTTTACCCAGTTAATGGGTTGTGGAGGACTGGTAGGCAGCCGCTCCTCGTAAAATACTGGTATTCAGCTAAATCCGGCTTGACTGGAAGCCGACCCCAATATAGTTGGGAAAAGGCTAGGCAGATGGTGATTATATCCTTGACATTATAATGTTTTGTATTTCAAGTAAATTTTTAGTTACTAATTGAATTAAAAAAATGCCTTCAAAATTATGGGCATAAATTTATTAGAAATATCATGAATGTCATGTTAATCACCAGAGAATGGACAGCAGCGTTCTCTGTAAAACGCAACACCATACACTGCGATCGTCAACCCGCGTGCCAAGCGTGGCGATTATGGCCAACCCTCCCCTTTGGGGGAAGCCTATGTCCAGTAGTGGACGTCTTTAGGCTGATATGATGAAAATGAAGTTTGTTGTTCCAAAAATTTACGATAAAAATAAGCATTTAATTTTCAGTTAACTGTTACTATAATATATACACTTAAATAAAAAAACTATTAACTATAATATGGCGTTGAAAAATTCCTAGGCATCGCTGGCCACTGTAATGTGCCCAAAGAAAGGCAGCATTACCACGTTGTATGGCAATGCTTATTCTTTTTCAAATCATTTGTTACTAGGTCATAGATTTATTTACAAAGTGAAATTATTTTCTCCACATTGATATCACGAACTCTAGATGAAATTCCTCTTTCAGTGAGCTGTACCTTTTTCGTTGAATATGTTCCAACACGAGTTAACACATTTTAGATTCGTAGCTTCGCACAGGTAGCAGAGCAAAAGTTCCCATACAGCATTATTTGTTCCTACATCTTCAACAATAATCGTCATAATTCAGAGAATTCACTTAAAACCTTTATGAATTATACACATAAACCTTCCACATCAGCCACTTCGTTAATTGGTGTAAATCTTATGAATATAAATAATCGAGTACATACAGACAGACGACGAGGCTGTTATTATATACGGTACCATTTCAGTCGTCTTACAACGATAGCCCACTTCATCTATCCTAAGACTACTCCACATAAATTTAAAAAAATGATATTTAAGAATATTTGAAAAAAAAAAATATTATTCATTATCAAGACGCATGACGGAGTTTGAAATATCCAGGAGCGAGCGCAGTCCGAGCCTTGTGTTTCTAGAACGCCGTGGAATGAAACTGTGACATTGTTTTGATACGTAAACATTATTAACAGGGTGTTTCATATTTCAGTTGTTGTACCTATTATTTTAATGATTTATTTCAAAAAAATAATCGGGCCTAGAGGTAGTTTATGTCGGGTACATTAAGTGGGCCGCCTTTGTAAGATGACACCGTGAATAAAAGGGTACCGTATATAGCCACAAACTCCTCAAAAACACAATCTATTAGTTTGAAGAAATAAACAACGTCAACTCATCCTCTGCCTAGCCATTTTCCCAACTATATTGGGGTCGGCTTCCAGTCAAACCGGATTCAGCTGAATACCAGTATTTTACGTGAAGCGGCTGCCTACCAGACCTCCATAACCCATTAAATGGGTAACATGGTACTTCTTGGGCAAAACTGGAGTTCGATTTACTGGCTTCTGACAATCCGTAACGACTGCCAAAGTTCTACAAGGACCAACAGCTTAACGTGCTTTCCGAGGCACGAAGGAAACTCGGTATGTTAAGATGGTCACCCATCCACAGACCAACCTTGGCAAGCGTTGCTTAACCTTGAAGATCGACCTGTGCGGCTGTTATTCTTTAGCCACGAGCTCCTCAAATAAACGACGTCAACAAACACAGGAAAAAGGCAATATCCCTAATGAAATTGTCCAGGCTCTCTGATAAGCCGAGATACAATGAATGTCTCGTATACTCGTGTTACAAGCGAGCTATTTTCATTAATTAAAACAATACATTCTGTTTGTGATGCAACACTGTTTTTAATCCTACTTCAAAGAAGGAGGTTATGGGTATAAAAAAAAACTGGTCAAGAGTCAAGTGCGAGTCGACGTGTTCTGTACCACAAACCGAAAAACAGGTTTCTTGTATGGGTCCCCTTTCATTTTTAATTTAGTTTAATTTTTATTATTATTTGATACAGCGGTATGTATCTAATTGTTGATATTGTTGTATATAAAAAACTTTTTTACAAAAAATACAACCGACTTCCAAAAACAAAACACTACTAGGTATCTACAAAATAACTTCGGAAGAAAGAAAAGAACTTTAATTTCTGAAGTCGGTTTTTTTGGTTATTTTTTAATTTTTTGACACCAACTTCCGAAATTAAAGTTCTTTTCTTTCTTCTGAAATTATTTTGTACCTTGTAGTGTTTTGTTTTTGGAAGTCGGTTGTATTTTTTGTAAAAAAAAAACTTTTTCTCTTTTTAGTGGTACCTAGGTACCTGCGTACCCATTAATAGCGTACCAGCGCAATGTTATGTTAAGAACTGGTGTAAACACTAAAAAAACATGCGATTTCAGCAATCCCGATCCCTTTGCTATCATTTATTGAAGAGTTCCGTTGCCTACCTCCGAAGTTCTTCGTCAGATCTTCACCAAGTTGAAACGGGCCCAGTCCAGGAAAATACTCTTTCAAACAAAAAACGAATCATCCAAATTGGCTAAAGTATCGCTGAACAAACATATTTCATGGGATCTCATCATCAGATCCTAATTTATACCTTTCATCATCAGCTCAGCAACATGCGATGATGATTACCAGGCACAAATATCTGAATTGCGTTAGAAAGTTTATGAAAAACATTGTTTGTGCCTATAAAATTTGAGGGTTACCCTCGATTTTCGTGGGATCCCATCATCAGATTCTGATATGGTGACAATGGGACCAATTGAAAAGTATACCCTTTCAGATGAAATTAAAATTTTTCAAATCGGTTCATAAAATACAACCGAATTGAAAACCTCCTACTTTTTTTGAAGTCGGTTAAAATACACAATCTGTGAAATTTTAACAGACAGACGGTTGGACGAGCGGACGGATGGACGGGCAGCGGAGGCTTAGTAATAGGATTTCGTTGGTTACCCTTTGGGTACGAAATCAGAAAAAAGCATTCGGAGATTGAGATTTAGTCTTTTTTCTGTCAAGAAATTCTAAAATTATTAAAAAAATGTCGAAGAATATTTTTTTGTCTTTATAAGATAATTCGGTTAATTCGCAGTGATTATTACTTTACGTTGAGGCAGTTCAGTTCGGTCTACCCAACTGCGTCAATGTTTTAAAGGAGATGCTTTTAAATATTTATTTTGGATGTTATCGGGTTTTTCCCACATGGGATTTCTCAATAACCCGGAGTCCAGACTCCGGGTTATTTTCGCCCAGTTGATGGTATGCCCTTGTTGAGTAGCTTGTGGCTAGATAATTACAGCCGCACGGGCCGATCTTCAGGGTTAAGGAACGCTTGCCAGGGTTGGTCTATGGATGGGTGCCCATCTTAACATACCGAGATTCCTCCGTGCCTCGGAAAGCACGTTAAGCTCCCGGATCCCGGCTGTCATTTGTAGATTTTTAGCAGTCGTTACGTATAGTCAAAAGCCAGTAAATCTGACTCCAGTCTTGCCAAGAAGTACCGTGTTACCCAGTTAATGGGTTGTGGAGGTCTAGTAGGCAGCCGCTCTTCGTAAAATACTGGTATTCAGCTAAATCAGGCTTAACTGGAAGCTGACCCCAATATAGTTGGGAAAAGGCTAGGCAGATGGATGATGATGGTATGAAAGAGAGTTAGATGGAATAGTTAGTTAGTTAGTTAGTTGTATGTTTGTTAGATAGAACTTATACGTAACTAAGAGAACAAAAATAAGAAATCATATAATAAGAGGGATTAAATAGAGAAACAAAAATATTGGTACTAAAGAAATAGGAAAATAAATTGAGGTAGATAGTTCCGAAGATGGAAAGACGAAATAAAGATTAGGAAAGCAGCAGGGAAAACATGGGCAAGAAGAGCCCAAAATAGAACAGAGTGGAAAGAAATAGCCTTTGCCAAAGCTGGGCAAACAGACCGGGTTGTTTGCGTGAGTCATTAGGTTAAGATTATAACTATTATAAAAAAATGTCTGTCTGAATAAAGACTAATATTATTATACTAGCACTTCGCCCGCGACTTCGTCTTTGCTGCAATTTTCTTAAGAATCTCTTATTTTTCTCTTACTTTCCTCGAGAACCACTCTATCTATTGGTGAAAACAGCATGAAAATCGGTGCAGAAGGTTTTGAGTTTATAGCGAACAAACAGACAGACAGACGCGGCGGAGGATTTGGTTTTATAATATTTAGTGATTATACGTAAGTAGAGAAATGTGATACTACTGAGATACCTCTCTTTAACCCTTTGGCGAATGATAGCGAAATAGTGAGCAAAATTAGTTCAGCGATTTAGAACACTCACTTTGGCATCTACAATTTCAGCTAGGATAAGTCGACCCACTCAACTTCGTCTGCTCCGCTCCTCTTAGTCTTAGCGTGATGATATATAGCCTATAGCCTTCCACAATAAATAGGCTATCTAACACTGAAAGACTTTTTTTCCAAGCAGGTCAGTAGTTCCCGAGTTCAAACAAACAAACAAACTCTTCAGCTTAGAGTATAGATTAATTAATTTAACGTCCAATATACAAATTACTTGATACTCGCTCGTCAGTCTAGTAACTTCGCAAAGTTATCTGTTAACACAACGTCAGTAACTGGTTATTAATGAACTTGCATTGAAAACAGTTGCAGCCAATTATAAGTTATACATCTCTTGGAAGATATCGTATTTCAGTAACTAATTTGGTAAGATAGATATTGATTGATTTATAATGAAAGAAAACGTTTACATTATCATGCTTTTTGCTTTATGCCAATAAATAAATTATTTTATTGTAAGGCACAAGAATGATAATCCACAATTTTTCTTTTTAAATAAGGTATTTGACTGGACCTTTTTCATCATATTTTTCAAAATATTTAGAAAATTCAAGACGCAGTAAAATTATATTCTTTTGTTATTATTATTTTTAATTCTTGAAAAATACGGTATGACGTGTGGAGTGAAAAAAAAACTGACGTTCAGTACATTTTGTCGATTTATGTACACATACTCGCAAATTTATAGGAAAGACTTTAAACGTATCAGTGTTGGTACCATAGTAACAGTTGTACTCGTACATAATGATGAGTTTAATTGAAATTGTTTGTATTTTATTTATTCTGTGATACGTTGTTTACAACTAGGAACAAAGCATGTTAATAAAAACCTTATAAAACTGTTCTGTTTTCTCAGCATTGTTATCTAGATCTTAAATACTAAAGAGCTGTCATAGATTGATGTCGATGCACCTAAAATAGGCTGCAATGGGGCGACCATGTTGACCGACCGTTGAGACTCGTCTAGATGAAAGTAGGGTGCCAATATAGTTTTAACCTTAATCGTACTGAACTGCTTAGTAGAGCGGCTGTGCTAAGTTAAGCTTACCTATAGAGTTTATTTTTTATTGAATTTTCTTTAAATTGGATCGTATAAGTTGTTGATGTTGGTTAGATGGAAGCAGCGCTTGCTGACGGTGACCATTTTATCCTACCAAGATTTCTCCGTGCCTCAGATACTTGTTAGGTTAAGATGGCCCCCATTAATGAGTCGATCTTCTACGATGCTCTTCTAGGGAGTGTAGGAAAGCTACATGCCAAATTTCAGCTTTCTACAACCAGTTGTTTGAGTTATGTGTTGTCTGTCAGTCATTCAACCACTCAGTCACCCCGGCTTTGCACGGTTGCAAATTATTTAATAAAATCATCTTCAAAAATCACTCTATCTATAACTATTATTATATTAACTATTAACCATTATTATCTATAACTATTATTCCTGGTATCTTGAACATAGGTTACCATGTAACCTAGATAAGATGCCAGTTGCGATAGGTTCCGTGACTTTAAAATCAATGTTAATGTGCCAAAGACGTTTTTGTAATCCGATAACTGGTTTTTATTGTGACTAACAAAGCATTATTATTAATCCACATCAAAATCCGTTGCGTAGTTACAAAGATCTAAGTCGTTTCCGCTGTCTATCTGTCCCTATGTATATAGGGACAGATAGACAGCGGAAGCGACTTTGTTTTATACTATATAGTAATTATTTATAGTAGTTTATTTCCACAAAACGGCACGGGAGTGCATACTTCGAAGGCGTCGGGGCGCCATCTTCATCCAAGACGACATAGTACATAGTGATAAATGTAGTGATGATCACTCTCACACTCTGTAGTAACCAATATTGATCAGATGGCCTTACAGCCGACAAGATCGTCAACTGATAAACCAACAAAAACGGCAATTTTTATTGTTGTTTACTCCATTAAAAACCCTTATACGGTATATCGAAAAAGGTAATCTCAAATAAAGAATGTAAGAGAAACTAATACTATTACATTTTTCCTTGAAATAGTTCCAAGTTTTCATCCTTTGTGGGATAAATAATGCCTCGGGACATACAACAGTGTCCTTTCAAACCAGATTTATCAAAGACCCTGAACTGGAGAAGAAAACTAATAATGTCATTATTAGAGAAAACTAACATTACTCTCTCTCTGTATTTCAAAGCTTTGTTAAAGGGATCCCCCTTTTACGAGTTTTAATGTTGATTAAACATACATAGGAGATGAAAAATTACGCATTCAAATTAAAAGTTACCGTTTAAACTAGCACTTCGTCCGCGACTTCGTACGCGCCGCTATTTTTTCAAGGATTCCTAATTTTTTTCTAGAGAAGTTATTATACTAAAACCTTCCTCGAGAACCGCTCTATCCATTGTTAAAAACAACATGAAAATTAGTGCCCACTGCAGCGATTTGAGTTTATCGCGAACAGACAGACAGACTCGGCGGAGGACTTTGTTTCATAATATTGTGTGTCGATATGTTTAAATTATCATAAAATGATGTCGTTTTGGTAATCGCATCGCTTAAGAATAGTTTGATTGATTTGACTATATTTATTGGTCTCAACTAGGGCTGACTCTTAAATAGTTACGACCATTAAAAATAGTCAAATCAACCAAACAAAGAAAAATAAAACACACACACAACACAATAAAGAGTATTCTATTCTATTCTATTAAAAAAATCAGACAAGTGCGAGTCGGGCTCGCCCTTCGAAGGTTTCTTATAAATTTGTAGATACATATTACTTTAAATAAAGACTATATTTTTATGATTTAATTACAAATGTATAGTTTTCAGTTTTTCCTATATTTGTATTATAAGACGGTATTACTTGCCAATTTTCATAGGCCTAGGTCAACGAAAAATATCCTATTAATTCTGATGCGCTTGAGAGTGTCGAAATATACCTTTTTTGCGTCATAAAAGGCAGTCCCTTTTTTAAGTTAACTTAGACGTTCTATTTAATTTCAACTCGATACCTCCACGTGTTCCCGAGATACAGGGTCTTGACAGACAGACGCATGGACGGATAACAATGTGATCCAATAAAGGTTCTGTTTTTTCCTTCTGAGGTACGAAACCCTAAAATTAGTAAATGTTGGCTGAAACACTCAATTAAAAACGATTTTTCATGAGTATTTCAACCATAATTTAGGTAGCGCCTGAACTGGGTTAATTTCTAAAGCAGAGCTTGCTTATAATTGAAGATTTTGATAAAACATCCGATGATAATATATGACGTTGCATCTTTTCGGTTTTTTTGTTTGAACTCTAAAAGCAATATTTTTATTGTATACGGCACTACCAAGAAACACTAGAAAAATATTTTCCACGAACAATGTTAGTTAACGCAATCTAGAATCTGCCCCATTTATTCATCGAAAACAAAAATTGCAATTCTATTTCCTCCTATCAAACAGCATAGTTTTCTTTGTACATTCTCAACAGTATTCACCAACCCTATTGACTTTACATAAACGACACGAGCCATCCGTCCAATTCTATTACGAGTACCAATGCACATCAGACACACGACACTACAAAACTCGAAACGAAGTCAATTAAATATCCCAAACTGCATTTGTCAGGAGAATCGAAAAATCTGCGAATCTACGCCCTATTCTAAAGCGTACTATAGAAAAATCTGCGATTCTCCGCCCCTCTCAAAGCGTGCTATAGAAAAAAAGTGGACCCCTGCTAAGCCATTTTCACACAAGACGTCAACAATTCTCGCTCGCTAATCTGGCCTTATAAAAGAATGTCGAAGGGTCTTTACCCTAAAATCCCTTTTATTTTATTAACGAGGAAGTTGGGGATATAAGGACACTGTAGTTATTCGATTTGGAATCTTAGGTAGGCTATTGTTTTTGGGATGGCTTTTTTTGAGCGCTTATTTTTATTAAGTTGTAGGGAATAATAATATGGTTTTTGGTTCATTTTAGATGAATATGTAAAGAGCGTATTAAAAATAGGTTTGATGATTTCTTTAAATATCAAAGGATTTGGTGCTTTATTTTAAGAAGAATCGTAGAAGAATTACTGTTTTCGCTAATGTGACGATGGATCATGTTTGCCTAAAAGTAACCTATTCACTCTTGACTTACCTAGAAACCACTAAGTTGATTTTGATTTTATAATTACTTATAGTTGACGATATAACAGCCAACGGGTCGATCTTCAAGGTTAAGCAACGTTTGCCAAGGTTGGTCTGTGGATGGGTGATCATCTTAACATACCAAGTTTCTTCCGTGCCTCGGAAAGCACGTTAAGCCACGGCAGACACTTTTAGATCTTTGCTAGTCGTTACGGATAGTCAGAAGCCAGTAAATCTGACTCCAGTCTTGTCATGAAATACCGTGTTACCCAGTTAATGGGTTGTGGAGGTCTGGTAGGCAGCCACTCCTCGTAAAATACTGATATTCAGCTAAATCCGGCTTAACTGGAAGCCAACCCCAATATAGTTGGGAAAAGGCTAGGCAGATGATGATGATCGCTGAACATTAATTTGTGAAGAGACTATTGTTTGATACCATGCCGACGACTCTGGCTCTTGTTACTAAGAATTAAACTTAAAAACTAATTTAGAATGACCTTGGAACTGCACCCAAGATCACATACAAACCTATAAATAGACAGTTGAACCTTTTCAAGCTATTAATATTAATCAAGGACTGTTAATTTACTTATGCTAACTCTTGCTATCCCAAAGGGATGATAAGTCTTACTAATAATTGCTACAAACGATCTTAGGGGATAATCTTGTAATCACCATGCTTTGAAGTCGGGTGACCGAACTTTGTTGGTATGATATGAGTGACTGTATACTGTGAACTCTTTGGCTGCTGGTCATTGGCAGGCAAGTTGGTCGGTGGAACTTTAAAAGCGTCTGACAGAATTATATAAATTATGAATGAAAAAAGTGTGCTTTGTTTAAATAAATGGGTTATGTATTAGCTTCCTTCTAAGCCAGATGGCTTTAATAGGTATTCGTATATTTTTTTATTTACTACAATCATAAATATATATATTTTTTAAATATTTTTTTTTTAGTTACCACAGGTGAGGTTCCCTGGTGCTACAATACCTAGTTTAGACTATCTACTTTATCGTAACTAATATTATAAACGTGAAACTGTATTTGATGAACTTTGATTATAGAGATAGAGGGGGGCTCCGGAGACGGCTAAAGGCTACTTTTTTTTTAGCGAAACTAAAACTTTAATGCAAGTGAAGCTGCGGGCAATGAATCATAATTATAATGGCATGTGCTTCATTATTGTGATAAATAAATACACACAACAAAAAAAAAGGTTTAAAAAAAACACAAAATAAAAGATTTAATACAGTGGGATAATTAATATTCATAATACTTCAATAACAAATTAACGTTGATTCCAATAACGTGATAAAACAAAATAAACTAAATGAAATATCCGATAACAACAATTAATTTCCACATTTATATTTACAAATCCACATCAGATTTACAAAATATCCGAAACGTTACAATACACCGGACAACGTGAAATGCTTGTACAATATCGGAACATAATAATTACTGGCAACCAAGTACGGAACGATGCGTCAGTGGATAAAATGAAAAAATACTCGATGCCCATTCTTGTGTCCGTTTATACCCGATTACACCCTCAGGTTGCTCCCATGAAGCTTTGAGTGTAAAATAAAATTACTAGTTAGGATAGTTATGATTTTACCTATGCGAGGTCTTTTTTTCTATTCTATCATTATAATTTATTTAAGGATATAATAATAAATAAACAAAGTATGTGCCCGACCCAGTTCTCGAAAATTACCATTATCTCGTTTTACTGGAATCCGTCTATCATCACTGATAGCCTGACATAGTGGTAATAGACCCATAAGCGCGCCGCACAATGATAATCGATGTTACCATCCCACATGACGAGAATCTCGTGAAAGTTGAGAAAGAGAAATAAATTAAGTATCTCGACTTAGCACACGAGGTTATCGACATGTGAAATGTAGGTGCGGCTGATTGTCATCATTGTTCCGATTGTCGTTACGGCCAATGGTCTGATGGCCAAAAGCTGCAACGACCACCTGTCGAAGCTAGCGTTACGCAGTTGGGTAAAGGGCCTAATAAAGAAGGCGGAACTCCTCGATACGGCTCGTATTGTGAGGAGGTTCCTTTCTCTGGAGCCCTAACCACCGGTAGCTTGGACCTTGCTCTAGACACCGGTGGATTACTATTTTATATTTTTGAATATTTTATAATGTGTTTTTTAAGAAATATTTAAAAATATTAACTAGTACCTACGTAAGAATAAAGAGGAATAGACAATACGCGTATTATGACAGATAATTTTATGATATTTCATTATTGCTCAGGCTTGGAATACCTAAGCCAAAAAAAATATTGGTATGATTAATATTTCCTGAGCATTAAAAGTACTTAAGTCGATATTGTAAAGATACTCAATTAAATGATATGGTCACGGTCATTGAAATTGTGAAATTAAATTAGAAATGAAAAAGCAATCTTACAACTTGTTCAAAAATCGCCTGTATTTATAACGATTCAATCAAAGCTCGCTACTAGCCGCATGGATCGATCTTCAAGGTTAAGCAACGCTTGCCAAGGTTGGTATGTGGATGGGTGACCATCTTAACATACCGGGTTTTCTCCGTGCCTCGGAAAGCACGTTTAGCCGTTGGTCCCGGCGGTCATTTGTAGAACTTTGGCAGTCTTTACGGATTGTCAGAAGCCAGTAAAACGGAGTCCAGTCTTGCCATGAAGTACCAGGCTACCCAGTTCAGTCCAGTGGAGGTCTGGTTGGCAGCCGCTCCACGTAAAGTACTGGTATTCAGCTGAATCCAGTTTGACTGGGAGAGCCGACCTCAATATAGTTGAGATAAGTCTAGGCAGATGATGATGAATCAAAGCTCGCTACAGCTCTATTTATATGCTCGCGTTTGACTACCATCTCACTTGGAAAGCAATGAAATGGTCAATGATGGAGCAAGCTTAGAAGGAAATACGTGTCCAATTTTTTTTAATCTAACGGACGAGCTAAATTGAATCATAAAGATTCAAAGATTCAAGATTCGAAGCATTGATTGATTCGAAATAAACCATTTACAGGCACTTTTGAAATGTAATGGTCGGTCAGTCAAAAACATGGAAGCTATTTGCACGTTCCAAAACATTTGCTATTTAGTAAAATAGCCTGATTTGTTAATTATACCAGAGCTAAAATAAATGCTCATTATCTTAACACACTTAATTACTATAAAAAAAAAATCTATTAAAACCAGACTGTGGTAACAAAGATTTCATTAAACAAACTTTCATACTTTCTGTAAGCACTAAGCGATTTTTTAAAACTTAACTCTCCTTGAATATTAAAACAATGGTTACTCTGCTAGTTAACCTTATTAAAGTTAAAGAAAAAATGTTGCCAGAACAAACTTCTCTGATTAACTCACTGTTGGTAAAGTAAAATTTTATTTTATTGTAGTTGTTCAACTGAGTAATGGGTATAAGTAAATAAACTTGACTTTTTGAAATTATGTTTTATGACATTGACGTACCGTTTAAATTGGAATGATTTACGACTCTTAGTAGGTATAAAATGCGACAGCGTAGGAGTGTGTTTGATTTAATTTCTTAGAATTTGCGGTGGAGTCCATTCGCTCCAGTTTTCCTCTTGTATAGGTATGAAATAAGAAAATTAATTAAAATTTTTGCGGTAAGTCTTAGATCTTTTCATCATACTAATTAAATGTCGCTTAAAACAGTTTTTAATCAAATTATTATTTTCTCATTTCTTAGATGTTTCGTCTGAAAGATGTGGGAAGACCTACTATGTATAAATTTAGTTAGGCTTGAGCCCATGCTCATTGTATATAGGCTAAGTATAGTGCTGGGATACAGGCCTCTTCACTATAAGAGGAAGTGAACCGTAATCCCCCATGCAGATTCAGCTTCAGCATCTTATCAGCTGAAAGACGTCCACTGCTAAACATAGGCCTCCCCCAAGTGTCGCCACGACAGCCGGTCCTGTGCGTCTCGCATTCATTAGCTACCACCTTCGGTCCACCTTCTCGGTGTCCTTCCAATGCTGTCCGGTACACAGTCTCCACTCCAGAACTTTTCGGCCCCATCAACCATCTGTTCTGCGAGCAATGTGCCCTGCCCACTGCCACTTCAGTTTGGTGATCCTTTGGGCTATGTCAGTTACCTGGTTCTCTTGCTGATATCATCATTCCTGATTCGATCACGCTAAGGAAATTCTGAGCATTGCCATCTCTATTTATGTAGATACAGTAAAGAAAAAAAAAACTTGTATACTCCAACAAGAACTAGACTTGTATCAAAAATATTGATGGGGCCGTAAAGTTTTTGAGTGGCGACCGCGTACCGAAAGAAGCAGCTTTGGAATGCCACCCACAAGATGAACCGATGACCTGGTGAGGGTTGCAAGTAGCCGATGGATGCGTGACGCACAGAACTGGTTGTAGTAGCGACACTTGGGAGAGGCTTATGTCCAGCCGTCAGCAGGCATCTTTCGGCTGAAATGATGATGATCAGAAATAGAAGATGATTCTTAACGATAACTACTTCTAAAATACAATGTATTCTAAATTTATTGATTATTTATTGAATATTTCTATCTATCTATACTCAAACAATCAATTATCCCCTCCTATCGCAGTCTGCTCCTGATCTCCCTTCACAGTTCAAACATTCATCAGCTCGAGTGGATTTTATCAATGATTGACGTAATTTCAAAGCGTTTGTGAAGCTGGTTTTAGTGAGGTCAACGCAATTAGCGCCCGTGGACACTGGTTAGCTAATATTTATCTTGCCTAAATAGTAATGGTGGTTGTGTAGTACTGGTAGGCTACTGTTACCGTCAAATTGTATTTAGAAATGTAGTTACTACTAACTATTACTATAAATAAACTTAAATTCCCTGCCAGGGTCTGTGTTTTTAGATAACGACAAGCTGGGAGTCTTTAAGACAAGAGTGCATAGACTTTCAGGCAAACGTGCTCCAACTTGGACCACATCATCGCTTACCATCAGATGAGATAGTGGTCAAACGTTTGCCTATTAATAGTAAAAAAACGCTCTTAACTAACTAAAACCGCATTCCTCCGCATTGCTGGTCACTGGTAATGTGCTCATGTGGCATGGTCATGTGGCTGGTAGCAATGCCACGTTGTATGGCAATGTTTATCTTTTGCCCGAGGTAAAATCCAGCCCTTGGGTCACGTGAAGTGACAATAAAGCGTCTTGATAGATCTTAAAACAAGTTATAAGCACTCGGACCCCACCCAAGAGCTTCAACCCCAAACGGCTCGAAAGTATAACTTCCAACGAGGTTAATATACTCGTATTTCCGCCGCTTGAGGTTCTCCGGCAGCGCCAGCATAGCACGTAAAGCCATGAAGAAGAAATTAAAATTATGATTTAGGTACTATTTTTAGGGTTCCGAACGCCTAAAAAATTTTAAGATTATAGTAAAAGCATCAGATCCTGACTTATACCTTCCATCATCAGCTCAGCAATGTGAGATAATGATTAACAGGCACAAAAATCTGAGTTGCCTTAGAAAGTGTATGAAAAACATTGCATGTGCCTATAAAATTTGAGGGATGTCTTCGATTTTCCTGGGATCCCACCATCAGATTCTGATTTGGTGACAATGGGACCACCTTTTTTTTTGTTAGGATGGGAAATCATCATATGACTCCTCCCGCATTGGGTACAGCAGGAGGGAGTGTCAGACTCTTACTGACTAAAACCCATCCGTGTTTCTCCTAGTGCCCTTTGCGTTCCAGGGTACGGTGCCTCTTTCAAACGAAGTCCGCAGCCCCAGCAGGCACTGGCTCTAGTGGGCCCCGTCTTCCAAGCTGACATGTCCTTGAGGCGCGTTGGGATTGCAGCGCGCCGCCGACCCGGGCCTGGTTCTGATCAGACGGCGAGCCACCCAATGCTCGCCGTCCGCAGTCCCACGCCTACGGTGGCCGAGAATCGTCCCGCGACTCCCGACGCCCGGGGCGTCTTCTTCTGTTTCAGCAGCTGGGGCGTGAGGTTCCCTCTCTCTCACGCGTTCGGCTTCCTCCTTTATAAGCATTACTGCATCGCAGAAGGAGGTGACCGCTTTCCATGTCTCGTCGCTCCGAACCATGGCTTGAACCAGGGCCGGACGCGAGATATCCCCGCCACCGATCGCCTCGACGAGGACACGGCGGTGCTCCGTCCAAGCAGAGCAGACCTCCACCGTATGCTCCACCGTGTCCTCCGGGCGATCCTCGCAGTGTTGACACCCGGGTGTATCCTCCCGCCGTATTCGAAACAGGTACCTCCCGAAACAACCGTGTCCGGTGAGTACCTGCGTCAAGCGGAAGGTAAGGCGCCGCTCTAGCCACTCCTCAAAGAGGGGACTTATCGCCGCAATTGTGGCGTGCCCAGCGCTGGGTTGCGACAGCCGTTGTCTCCATAATGCCATGAGATCCTGCCGGAGCTCCGTCCGCCGTGCTGCAATTTACCGCGGCAGAGTAGTCTCACCCCGGCGTAGCGCCTCCACGCAATATTCGTAAATGAGCGCGAGGGCTCTCGCCTCTAGATCCCATGGCGGCAGTCTGGCAAGGAGGCTGGCTGTTTCGCCAGAGACCGTGCGGTATCCCCGGGCCAGCCGGATGGCCATGACCCCCTGGGACGCGTTAAGGTAACGGGCAGGTCGCTTCAAATTCAAATTTTCAAATTCAAATTCAAATTCAAAGCATTTCATTTCAAATAAACCATTCACAGGCACTTTTGAAACGTCAAGGTCGGTCAGTCAAAAACATGGAAGCTATTTGCACGTTCCAAAGCGTAGATCTCTATGGAGAAGAACGTGCAAGAAACTCCACGGACACTCTTTTAAATCATGTTCTGGTTTTACAAAATTTCAAGTTACATATACTTGTTGCTTCTGCATGTGAGGACAATGCAAAGGAAAAAAAAAAGGGCTTATTATAAGAATTTTAAATATAAAGATTAAAATAAGGCAATGGCAGTTAAGAGATGACCAGTCTCAACCGACGGCGCCTGTTCACGAACATGACGCGTGTATCGGCACCCTTCAGCTCAACCATTTCGAAGGGAACCGAATGATCAAACCCACGCGCCGCCATCAGCGAGACATTTGAGTGAGCATGACATGCTCTCAACCACCATGCTCGTTCATGTCCAACAAGTAAAACTATAACTACTCACATAAAATGTAAATGGTTTCATGGTACTCACATTTACAAAATTTGAAAAATATGCTTCTACTTTACACAAAACTATGGTTGTCAATGACCAAATAATGAAAAATAAATTAATAAAGAGAATGATTAAGATCTTACATCAAAAAGAATAAATAAGTAATTAATATAATAATATAATTTGTATGTATATAAGAATAAATAAACGATAATAAACTTCTAAAATAAACTTCTTCATGGACCGCACGACCCCCGCGTAAAGCCTTCGGCAGGAGGCGTTTGGACCCTCTAGATTGGGCAGAAGCCGCTTGAAGGCAGCCCCGGCTCGCCCCAGTCTGGGAGCCAAACGTCGGAAATGCTCGACAAAGTTCCACCAGCTATCAAGGACGAGACCCAGGTACGTCATTGTCGATCCGACGCCGATGTGAACCCCTCCTACTGTTATTTGGGATCCCGATGGCAGCCTGTACCGAGAACCATGAAAGCACATGGCTTCGGACTTGTGTAGGGCCACCTCGAGACCCAGCTGCCGGATCCTCTCAAAATGGGTCCACCTTAGGAGTATAGGCTTTCCAATAAAAGAAAAAAAAATTAAAATCGGTCCCCAATTGACGGAGAAATCGGTGAACATACGTAAAAAAACCCTCCTCTACGTTTTTAGAATATCTGACAACCGTTTTTCTAAAGAGTATCGTGTTACCCAGTTTCTGGGTAACGGAGGTCAGATAAGCAGTAGCTGTATGAAAATGCCGCCGGTACTTGTCAGCTTCCGGTAAGACAGGCAGCTGACCCCGATTTGAAATATGGCTTTTCGTTTGCCTGAAATTTCTTTGAATATTATATCAAACACGTGCAATCTACAAATTTGCCTCAAGGCCGAATTTCTTTTCTAAACACTTTTACATAAAATTCGTTTATCAAAGGTAGTCGGTAAGCTTTATAAACTAACGTACATTTTTCCCTGTTCCGTAACATGCATGTGACACTTTACTTTTATGTTTTCCTGTTCGATCGTGTTCAGGGTAATCAAAGCACTGAATACCTGTAGGAAACGAAGAAATACTCGTACATACGGTAACAATTCTGTTTTTATTGGAACAGACAAGTTATATTTTATTGAGACATGAGAAGCGACGCGTGACCGCGTGTACTTTCAACAGTGATAAATCTGCAAAGACACAAAAGAAAAACGAATGGTTGACATTGGAAAAGTATTTTTTTCACGAAAAAATAGTCCACGATCTCGCCTGATGGAAAAGGATCTTCTATGTATAGAAAATTCAAAACGGACCTATTCTCTCTTCCTATGATTGCTGACGTTTTATGTACATAATAGTCACATAGATGCACTGTTAGAGTGTTTCAAACTATGTCTCTGGGTACAATAAATGCAAAGGAGAGGTCCAAAGTACCCAAGAATAGTCGGGATATGAAACTAGAGCAGCAAACCTACTATGACGTGCCAATGCGATCATAATTAAGCTGTGAAAATGGGATAATGTTGTGCGTCTTTTATAACTCCGTCTTCTTCCCACACCGTAATCATGATTGTTTTAAGACGTCATACCCAGATGATATCCTGACTAGTTGAATTTACAGGAGAAAGTTACCAAATTCCTCGTTTTATTACTAAAACCGCATTAATATTACGAAACGTAAAATAAACTGGGGTGCATTAAAAAAGAGTGCGTTCAACATTTTCACAAAACACCCCTAACTTCACCAAAACATGTACACTCGCCGCGAAAACTAATTTACGTAATAAATTTAATTCTGTCACCCTTATCTTGGAGAGCAAAACTTTTTTACTGATAAAAAAATGAAATTAAAAACGATAAATCTTGTTGCTAACGTCACATCTTGTTGGAGCAAATAATGTCAAGTTAGCATGTCAGTCGACTTTTGATGATAAGCTTATTTTTATTGAATGAAAAATATTTGAGTCTTTAAATTTTTTGTTTGGAGAAAGTTAATTTGATTTGGAGTCATGAATTTAGACTGTTGCTACCCAGTAAGTTCTATGTAAGATTAGGGGCAGTCTTTTTTGCGAAAAATTCGTCAACTTTCTTACACAATTATAAAGGTTGATGGTCATTTGATTATGAGAGACCAAATGCGATTTGAACGCGGTTGATCTGGAAAGCTTTGCTACAAATTGAACCGTGATTCCATTTTTTCTGTATGCTATCTTGGTTTTATGGATTGAGCAGTACAATTAAATATCAATTTAATTTTAATTTGTTTATTTAATATTTCACACACACTTAAGTAGGTACAGAGGGAGACTTATGCCTTAGGCATTTTCTGCCAGTCAACTTTTGGGTGATGCAGAGAATAATAGTGGTAGCTAATAATCTATGTTATGACAGTTATAATCTCACTTCTGATTTCGATTGTACCACTCTATAACTACATTAATTAATTACGTTTTACTGACAGCTGTGACAGTATCTCCGGTATTAACAAGTTAATTACATTACACTAATTAATTAATTAATTAATTAATAATGACAATGGTATATTTAACGCTGACATGAAAGTTGAAACAAAAACAACACTTGTTTATTAAATTCACAGGTTCCGTTTTGAAATGAATAATACCATTCCACGAAATTGTAAAACAAGAGGCGAAAACTGATTCATACGAACAATGCATTGAAAGGTACTCAGACAGACAACATGGTCCAGATCTGATTACTTTCCCTTTGAATCGGGAAACAAGGTGAATTCTCAATTGGAAAAAAATTCAAATTAAACAATCGAACAAAAACGGCCAATCAAAAACGCAATACGTTTTCAACTTAACCCGTCCGCTGCGACCGCAAAAACATTCCGGCGTCGAACTCTTTTGAAATTCCAAACGGCCAAAAACAAAAGAGCTAATTTGTCCATTCGAACAAAAACGGAAGGCTGAAGAGGGGGAAAAAAACAACAGAAATCTTTTCCATTCTTCATTCGAGGAAGTGACAAATGCCCTGAGACGGGGGATGGCAAATGGCGCGAAATTAAAGCCTAATTTTTTAAAGTTGTGAAAAAAATGTGTTTTTTTTTCCCTGCCGTGAATCGCGTTGATCTTAATTAGCCACTCGGAGTGCTAATTCATCGTTTATACTCCGTTATGTTAATGTTAAACGCTTAAGTGTAAGATTGGGGTGTAAAGATGTGACCCCAGCTTTGTATTATGGTCGGCATTAAAGTTTATGAGTCTTGAGATAGATGGTACGCGAGTGCCCTGTAAAATCAGGTGTGATATAGACTGTTATTTTGATGAGAGCTTATATTTTACTACGTTTCAATGGCCATTCGGGATGATAGAATACATTAACAGTTTATTACAGAAGCTTTAAAAATAATTGTGTATAGAAAATCTTTTTGGCGTATCTTCAAATTGGTTTTGACGGGATATTGATTGGTGGCCCTATTGGGCGCTCTATTTTTTATTAATACATTCAAGAATGATCGAAGTAAGTGAGGGGTCGTGGCTCTATACTAACAGCCTCATGGGTCGTTTAAGGTTAAGCAACGCTTGGTGACGTCATCATTTAGTTACCGACCATTCATTAGATACCAAGGTCATTGAGTGAGATCTGGGTACCTATTATGACGTCTTAAAGTCATCATAATTCTGATGTAAGACGGAGACGGAGCTACAAAGGACGTATAGCACTTTCCTTTTTTCACAACAAAGTCACGAAGGCAATAACACGTTACAGTAAGGCACCTGATAGCCAGTGCCCCATTCAATTCTGCATGCACACGAAGGGTTCCATACCATAAACCTTAATTTGTATTATTTGTTGTTATTCGCCAGTAGAAATACACTATCTGTGAAAATTTCAACTGTCTACTTATTACAGTTCTTTAGATACAGCCCACTGACAAACAGACGAGCGGACGGACAGACGGACGAAAGAACAGCGGAGGCTTAGTAATTGGGTTCCGTTAGTTAACCTTTGGGTGCGGAACCCTAAAAAGGTTGTTGCAAATTTTGATGGTTTATCTCATATACATATTAATCTCTCTGGCAAATCTTCAATGGTCGTGAAGAAACTCCGCCAAAATAATTCATTGGTTCTAGATTTTAACTTACGACCTCAATTGTTGAAGCCATTAATCAACGTCTTTGCCTTGAGGATATTGTCGCTGAAGTTTGAATAGTTTTACTTTGTCTGATATCGCTTAATGTCCTACTATTTTTTACCCGTCAATCATAGTAAAAGGTTAAACGAATAATACTTTTGTCTCTTTCTAAAAGAAGGTCATGTCCTTGACTGTTCGCAAACAAACTTAAACCGCTCAGGGGTAGTTTAAAAAATGTTTATTTCTTACTGCGAAACTAAAAATTGTATGATTACTTTGAGATATCCAGGTGATTATCAAATTTTTAGTTTGTTTTATTATATTGCTAATCGCTTCTGCCGTTCCACATACGTGAATGTCGAAAATTATCATCTGCCTAGCCTTTTCCCAACTATATTGGGGTCGGCTTCCAGTCAAGCCAGATTTAGCTGAATATCAGTATTTTACGAGGAGCGGCTGCCTATTAGACCTCCAGAACCCATTAACTGGGTAACACGGTACTTCATGGCAAGACTGGAATCAGACTTACTGGCTTCTGACTATCCGTAACGACTGCCAAAGATCTACAAATAACAGCCAGGACCAACGGCTTAACGTGCTTTCCGAGGCACGGAGGAAACTCGGTATGTTAAGATGGTCACCCATCCACAGACCAACCTTGGCAAACGTTGCTTAACCTTGAAGATCGACCCGTGCGGCTGTTATTATCTAGCCACGAGCTCCTCGAGGGTCGAAAATTATAATAAAGGAAAATAGTCTTGAGAATAAAATTATTCTTTAACAAATCCAGGATTTACCCGCGTGTCTGTATACCCGCATACCTGTGTGTCATCCAAGTGATATAATATACGTATAATGTCGTTAACGGTGGAGCACAATTGTCTGGACGTTACTTATTCATTTCGGGGGCTGTCAGGAAGCACATACTCCGGCAATGAATTCCATTCCATAAGCACAATGAAAGTTTTTCTCAAAATGTTTCGTGAGTATTGTCAATAAACCAACTCATCAGACCAAAAACTGTTCCATTTTATAAAGACCGAAATAAAACCTCAGTACAATTTCATACAATACTGGCTAACGTAAATCCAAGGTCAAGTGAAATGGGATCGTTTGTAGTCCACAGTAATAGCTTCCAAATGGGGTAAGTTGCATTCTTGGAAAAATTGTATTACGCCTCGGTATTTAGAGGGTTAGGCTGCGGCATTTTGTGGCGGCATTATTGTCTACTGTTGATTGTAATTTTACCTTGTTTCAGGTTTGTTATTACGGGAATTTTTCATCTAATTTATTTAAAGATAAGGCTCGAGGTATGTTTTTAGCTTAGCAGATTAAAGTCTTCTCTTTACAATAATTGGGTCTACAACTTATTTAAAAATGAAATAAAGTATTTTTTTCTTTTAAACGTCTGGCTCAAAAGAAGAATAATGTTTTGCAAAAGTATGTATGTATGGTCTGTATTTCTATTTTTTGGCATGCTCTACAGCCTAACTAGATTTATAAAATAAATGACGAATCATGAGAAACGTAGCTATATGAAAAAAAAAATAATAAAACAAAATGACGGTTTCCATTAGGTAAATGAAGCAGTATTTATTTATATTTGATCGTGAAATAATTATACGGAGTACTCACTTAAGTTTGAACTTTTTTAACTTACAAAAAAATAATGCGTAAAACATATCCATTCATGTGTCACGGCCATCTTGCGCGAAAAACATCTTTCCACGTTTTAAATGTTGTTGCGTTCTTATACCATTATAGTCTTAGCAATCAATATAAATCTACAATACCACCTAAACCTTATAATCCTCTCGAGAAAGAATGGTACAACCTTGCCCTTTAGTCAAGCACCGCAATTTATTGTTTCATTTCGTTCAGACCCAATTAGAACCTAATTGGTTAACGACACTCAACTATTCACAGACTAAAATTGTGTCAAATATCATCTAGCCTTATCCCAACTATATTGGGGTCGGCTTCCAGTCAGGCCGAATGTAGCTGAATACTAGAATATTACGTGGAGTGGCTGCCTACCAGACCTCCACAACCCATTAACTGGGTAACACGGTACTTCATGGCTAAACTGGAATCAGATTTACTGGCTTTTGACTATCCGTAACGACTGTCATAGATCTGCAAATAACAGCCGCGAACAATGGTTTAACGTGCTTTTCAAAGCACGGAGGAAACTCTGTCAACAGACCAACCTTGGCAAGCGTTGCTTAACCTTGAAGATCGACCCGTACAACTGTTATTATCTAGCCACAATCTCCTCCTAAACAATTGTATACAATTAAACAATTAAAATTTATACACTCGCCATACCAGTTAGTTGAATCTCTATTTGCATTCTGCTAAAAATAAAACGGATTTTGCTGCTCGAATGACTTCAATTTAGATTGATGTTTGGACGCTTGAATATAAATTCAATTAACTGACCAATTAATTGATTAACACTGGCTGTTAAATCTAGTCGTTTATTTTTTATTTATGTTGAGAGGTGCCACTGTTTACCTTTGCTGTTAGAGGCGTTTTATTTTGAAACTTTTTGCAAAATTGTGAATCAATAGCACTGTATTTGACTGTTTTGTTCTTAGGAAGCGATGCGTGGTCTAAATTTTTTTGCAGGTAGATATACTCCCAGTATTTGATTTTATAGTTCTGTGGAGAAAATGCATATTTTTGATAACTTTTTGCATTCGCATCGATGTCGCAAACTGTCAAATCATCTGCCTGCCTAGCCTTTTCCCAACTACATTGGGGTCGGCTTTCAGCCAAACCGGATTTTAGCTGAATACCAGTATTTTACGCGGAGCGGCTGCCTCTCAGACCTCCACAGCCCATTAACTGGGTAACACGGTAGGTACTTCATGGCAAGACGAGTCAGATTAACTGGCTTCTGACTATCCGTAACAACTGTCAAAGATCTACAAATGACAGTCGGGACCAACGGCTTAACGTGCTTTCCGAGGCACGGAGGAAACTCGGTATGTTAAGATGGTCACCCATCCACAGACCAGCCTTGGCAAGCGTTGCTTAACCTCGAAGATTGAACCGTGCGGCTATTATTATCATGCCACGAGCTCCTCGAGCCGAGTCGCAAACTGTCAAAAACACCTCTAAATTAAGGAATTTAGAAGTGTTTTTGATAGTGAAGACAGTAGAAGGGCCAAGACGAGTCCTTACTCATCTTGGCCCTTCTATTTTCTTCTACTTTCGACTCTAAAAAGGCTAAAATCGCAAAGCTGGATGTAGTTCAAATTTTTTGGTCTGTTGAACTACATCGCGTTTTACGATTTTAATATTAATTTCCACTGGGCTATCTATTCTGTCGACATCTCACCATGTACGCTTAGTTGGGGCGTACGACCAGTGAGCTCTCATTCCATGTTGTTTGTATGGTTTCATAGCTCACCTGTCGTTCACTTCGCCTAAATTTTCAGTGCGACATGGTTACAGAATTGTACTGCTGTTTGATAAGTTTTTGGTATTAATTGTCGCTCAGATGACATCTGGAATTTGGACATTTTTAGGGTTCCGAATATCCGTCCGGTTTATGGTACGGAACCCTTCGCGTACGCGTTCAACTCGCACTTGGCCGGTTTTTAATTATATTGGCAGTCTGTTCGGTTTTCCGAATCTTCAACATTTTTTTAAACCTTTCGCCTTTATTAAGGATATTTATCATGTAATTATCTTTTGGTTATTGACAAAAAAATTTCGCATTAGCGAGGGTTTTCAGGACCTCTAAGGATTAAAAAGTGATTTTGACATTAACCTGACGTCGACGTCAACTTAAGAGCGCTTTCACAATGTTTCTTGAATTTGAGCGTTTGATTCGAGTTTTGATGTCTGATTATGCTTTAGATATAGCACAAAAAAAAAAAAAAAACAAAAATACGCCTAAGAAAGTTTGATAGTTGATCTTGGGAGTGTTCTAAATAAATATATCAATTTGTTCACGTACATCAGTAAATTTCTTGTCTCCGCAAAGGGTGTTTCATAAAATTACGCTTTTGGGAATCTTTTGATGCTTTGGTACACCGAAGATATAATAATTTAATCAATTTTAAAAATGTCCATGATACAACTGTACCTTCTACTTTGGAATGATCAAATCAATTTGTTACGATTCATGCACTAATAAACCAAAAATAATTTTGTAAAACTGAGAATTATTGACAATTTTCCGTACGAAACTATATTTTTTATCTATGAAAGTATAATCCAAATTCAAATAAAAATTATTTAATAATTAAGGAGGTATTGTTATAATGCATGAAAAAAAAAATTGGTCTATTTAAAAGTAAACTCATATTTTTAAGCAATTTTTGTATACAGCCCCACAATCACTATAAATCTCGGGAAACGCAGTTTGTAGCTTTAGTCCGGGGCAAGCGCTCGATTTTGTAATAGCGCCCTTAACAAATGTCAGAAATCATGCGATTTGATAGGTGTTTGGGACTGACGCCTCAGTGCTGCCACTTTGTGCAGAAAACCCTCATTTATTCAAAAGATTTATTTCTTTTAATTACTATTATGTGCACTTATTGATCTAAAAATTTTCAGTATTTTTAGTTCACAACTTCTGAATGGCTAATTTATACCATCACTATCCGTTGTAACGAAATCCGAAAATATAATCACTTATTGCCTAATTGCCGTGACGCCTCCCAAATTTGGACATCCGGATATAAACCATTGTCGTTTACAAATATATCTCTGGAATTTTCGATCACTGAACATGAAACACAATTTACTGTAGGCGATAAATGAAAATCTGGGAAACTCGATTTCCTATTGTTATTCTTGAATCAATTGTTGGTCTATTCTAGGTTTTCGTTAATTGGTGTGGGAACGTTGAACATCAAAATTTTAGCAAGCTAATGGCTATGCCTAGAGGTGGATGCAGTCAGATTGTGGTTGATGACTATTGTGACTATGGTCACCCTGGTTAAGGGACACATATAATTTATATGGCAAAATTATTGAATATACAGTTCGCAAATAAACTAAACATACAATAAACTGAACTATTTATAAGTTAATTTTAGTATCAAAATTCGTCCTCAGCGCTGTCAGCTGATAATGTGCCCAAGAGACTGACTGCCTGTAATTTTAGTTATTTTTAACCGACTTCTTCATAAAGGAGGAGGTTTTATGTTTGGCTCTATATATGTTTTTTTTTTGTATATGTTTACCGATTTCTCCGCCAACTTTGGACCGATTTAAAAAAACATTTTTACGTTCGAAAGCCTATGCTTCTGAGGTGGTCCCACTGTCACCAAGTCAGAATCTGATGATGGGATCCCATGAAAATTGAAGGAATCCCTCAAATTTTATAAGCACGTACAAGGTTTTTCATGAACTTTCTAACGCAATTTATAGTTGCTGAGCTGATGATGGTAGGTGTAAGTTAGGATCAGATGATGGGATGCCATGAAAAATGTTAGTTCAGCGATATTTTCAACCGATTCAACCGAGCCAATTGTCAACCGATTTGGATGTTTTTTTTCATAAATGTCAGTATAGGAGTTTGGGTTTTCTTTTCACTGACGTAATCTACACTGACACACAAAACTGATCTTACAAGTTCTTTCCTGTCCTAAAAACATACAGTTCCGTAGCTCAACAAAATCAGCTAAAATAAGTTATTCCAATTAAACAATTAATAGGCAGTTTCCACTTTAATAGCCGCAAGTCTAAGCAGTTTACCCCAGTTGACGTTCTAAATTAACACCAGGAGGCGAACATGGTCTATTTTTCATTAATTCTCAGTTCCCTGTGATAAATTATCGTTCCTAGCACCATTCCTTTTTTATTTAACTTTTCTTGAGGATTTGCACCAAGATAATTAATATTTAGTACTCCTAGAGCTTTATAAGCTGTCTCGGTTAAGAAATTTTATGGAAATCCGATGTATTTTCCACTTAAACATTTTTCAGTGCAAGCGAATTATGTTTCATTTGAATAGAAGAAAACCTTGAATTACTTTTCTACATTTTTAAGTGGAGTCTTTGCATTAAATTTGGAACAAAATTCTTTAACGCTGCAAGGAAAATAAAAATGGGTCACAGGTGGCAAAAACAGAGACAAAAGTTTTTGAAATATATATATATACTATACAGTAACATAAACAAAGACATTTAGAACATGACGCGTTTAAAATAATTTGCTACTATTCAATTTGCTTTGGTTATGCATAATATGCTTATCCCAATGAAAAAAATACTTACAACCTGTAGTGGTATCAATGCCTCCACAATACAAATAAAGAAGCAAAATACGGCAAGAAAAATAACCACAACGCCATCTACCCCGCGATCAGTTTTCCGTGCGATTTGAATATATACAACAGTCCGAAGATCGACTATTGGGCAGTTGCCTACCGGCAGACCAACCATCCAGGGTCGGAGGATATATATATATCTACTAGTTAACCCGCGCAACATCGTCTGCTCCGCTCCTATTAGTCTTAGCGTGACGATATATAGTCTATAGCCTTCGTCGATAAATGGGCTAGCTGACAATAAAATATTTTTTTAAATCGGACCAGTAGTTCCTGAGATTAGCGCGTTCAATCATATTATATAGATAAAGAATATGAGTCATCTGCAAAATGATTTGATATTTATCATCGAATACAAAAATTCATTGCCACAATAAATTCTAAAATCAAAGGAAATTAAATATTCCAACTTACAGTCTCATTTTAAGCGAAGTTTTAAACAAAAAACTATCTTTTACGTCCAACCCATCTTCAGACTTCAGATTTATAATACAAAGATTATTTTCTTAACAACCGGTGACTAAGAGCGTTTCTCTTTCCTTTCTTTCTTTTTTATCTCAGCTCTTTTCCGCTGCGTTGACTTAGGCACCCGGACTACACTAGATTCTGATTAAAACAGGTTTTTAATTAAAACAACCCCTCAAGTTAGCAGTATCGGTTGGGCTGAAGTTCTAAGTGAAAAAGTTTAAGAGATACCTGGGAGTCCGGAGTTTGTACAAAATGATTTGATGAAGTGTGTTTTTTTGGGCACTTACGGAAAAGTTGTATTTGTTTTGCAGCATATTTTATCTTATGGGTATGATTTTTTTCAGATTAAAATGTTTTATGTAGTTAATCTTATTAGAGATAGAAATGTATTTGAAGATATTTGCCTGGATTGTAATTAAAGTAGTACTTACTTTTTGTCAAATATCATCATCTGCCTAGCCTTTTCCCAACTACATACGGATTTAGCTGAACACTAGTATTTTACGTGGAGCGGCTGCCTACCAGACCTCCACAACCCATTAACTGGGTAACACGGTACTTCATAGCAAGACTGGCTGGAGTATGATTTACTGGCTTCTGACTATCCGTAACGACTTCCAAAGATCTACAAATGACAGCCGGGACCAACGGCTTAACGTGCTTTCCGAGGCACGGAGGAAACTCGGTATGTTAAGATGGTCCACAGACAACCCATCCACAGACCAACCTTGGCAAGCGTTGCTTAACCTTGTAGATCGACCCGTGCGGCTATTATTATTTAGCCACAAGCTCCTCATTTTTATATTTTATGTCAAATATAACCTGACATTATTTTTGTTGTTTTGACCTTTCAGGCCGGCGCTAATAATTGTCTGCCTGAATAAACACATTTGACATGACATGGTGGTAATAGTTTACTAAGGTCTATTACATAACAGATGAACTCAAAGGTACTATACTGGCTTCTGCTAGCAGCTTCTACTGAAATAAAGTCGAAAATCCTTCCTAGGGTAGATACCGTTGCGCAATTTGTTCGAAAGAGTCACCGCAGGCAGCCCTGGAATGCAAAGGGCATTTAGTCAGTAAGAGTCTGATACTCAACGCTAATGCTCCGCCCAAAGCGGACGGAGTCGTTTGATGATTTCCCGTCGTTAAAAAAAGGAAGATACTCGTAAGAAGCCTTCTCTGATGCGATCTGGTTGTACCGAGAACAAACAGACACAGTGACTTTTGCATTAATAATAGGTAGTAGTAACAAGTATGGACAGTGTCAATTAGTCATTTTAATCATCATTATATCAGACGCATCGGTCCTGTGCGTCCCGTGTCCAGCGATGACCTTCACCAGGGCCTCAAGTCTGCTATTACAATAGTGTCATTGATTTGATTGATTTTGACAAGTTTGGTAATCTACTAATATAAAAGCGTCATTATGACGTTCCAAAGAAATGGCATAGAATGGTAATCTCGTACATAATTAATATAAAAAAGAAATCTGGCATACCTTAATGTTCAAATTCAGTAGTAGTTTATCGAAAACCATTTTTACTAACGGGTTCTATAATAATGGCAATACGAAAATGTCTTTCTACCACGATTCTAATACAAGACCATTGAGTGACCAAGGATCGACCATTGTGAATTAGCAGATTACAAACTTTTAGCCAAATGACAATTGGATCATGTTGGAATGACGAATTTATAAAAAATCAGACTTGGGGCCCAGATCTTCGGTCCACCTTGTGGGAGGCTTTCCAACGCTCCGTCTTCCAGTACGTGGCGTCATTTTAATTTTATAATTATTTACAAAAAAAAAAAATATTACGTTCAGCAAAAATTTAAAAAAAATAAAAGAAGACGAATTTTACATCGTGCGAATTTTGTCAGTTCGAGACTAAACGAAAGTAATAAACTCATAAAATAACAAAGCACAAACCATATGCTAAAATACACATTAAAAAACGCAAGCAAAAGCAAATTTTTTAAATAAAATCGAAAACGAATCGCAGTTTTCATTATCATTTTACTTTAATCAATTACCAATGTTCCAAATCCAATGAAAATGTCACGATTTCAATGCTATATTTTATACCAAACGATCCGAGAATCATCTCGTATTAAACTATTCCGAGGTCCAAACTCTAACGGTCGAGGGTGAGTAACAGCGGCCATCAAATGTAAAATTATTCAACCTAAGTGCAGACCTCTATAAAACTGGACTTGTATGATTTTGGCATACGTGGAGGTTAGAACATAGAATGGCAGTGAATAGAGAACTAGAATACATAGGTACCTATGTTATTTTTATTACTAAGTAACCGACACGCGCAATTTTGTTTGCGTCACATTTTTCATTTATACTCCGTTGTTTTTGGTCGTAGCGTGATGTTATGTAGCCTATAGTCTCGTTCCTTGATAAATGGGCTATCTATCAGTAAAATAATTTTTAAATTCGAACCAGTCGTTCATAAGATTTGCTCGAGCTGTTATTTTTGCTTTATATTATTAGAATTCATGCGACGTGGCCAGCCCACTTCTACTTCAGCCTGGCTGTATTTTCTCCGATATGACTTTAGTTATGGAGCGCAGCGCAGGTTTCTAACACAACCTGTTCGCTTAACACCTATTATACTGCTCTCCATAGCCCGTTGGTAAATCTCGAGTGTGGACTTATGTTGTTCTGTAAGTGACCAACTTTGTGCAAAGTAGGTTAGGTCGGGCAGTAAACACAATTGTCAATGAGTTTTCTGAAGTGGTATTGGATTGGGCACATCGTACAAGTGAACTCGGAGATATGGGCGAAGATCGTCACTCACTGAACGCCTGAAGAAATACGTTGTCGTCGAGGTCGGCTGCGGCAAAGATAATGTGACGATCTCATCATGTTTGCAGGAAAAACTTGGCCAGAGATCGCCCAAGACCGAGATATTTGAAAGGAGAAAGGGGAGGCCTTTGCCCAGCAGTGGGACATAAGAGCTGACTGCATAGAAGCAACCTATTTATTTTGTACTGAAATAGTCTGTTTCCATATAGCTACAAACTGGGGGTTCGTAGGTATCAGGAAACACAGCAAAGAATTTCACGATAAGCTGTGCGCATAATGAAAATTCTGTGCATATGGGTGGGTGGGATCCACCTGTACCGGTGGCACCGTATGTATAGAATACCTATGGATCAGTTCAGTTGCAATTCGTTATAAGTATCTGGTCCATACGAAGTATATTTTTTACTAAATATTTTTATATCTATTGAAATAGTAAACAGGGATACAGTGCCCAAATGAAAAATTTAAGTATTTCCATTTTTGTATCTTTGGCGCTGGTGTGTTTACTCCATGATTCTGTTTTGTCATTGTAATACTTTACCGTTCAATAAACATTGTTAAATTTTTCATTTTGAGTTATTAATTTCTACAATTACCTACTGCTTTTCTGCTTCTGCTTCGACATATTTCTTTATTAAAGTAGAAATTATTAGGTAGTGATTCACCATCCTTCTGATAAAGTGAAATTCCAGACTAAGTTCTTCGAAATTGCAGAAAGTAAGGAATCGAATAAGAAAACAAACTAGTACATTACCTGAGCCAGGAGAAAATTACTAGAGTGGGTAAATGCACATCGAATTTTACTTCAAATAAACTTGTTTTATAAAACTTCAAACTCCATCATCTAAATTAAACCATTCGGCAATAATGGTGTTTCCATCTCGCTCGAACCTTCTTTCTTTCGGATCATAAAATTCTTCTTCATTTTGGGGTCAGAACAAAATGATTAAATTTCACGTTTCATCTAACCCCTAAATTACAGGCTCAAACTTGGAAAAAGTGTCTAAATACCCCAAAGTTTGGTTGAAACCCTCCGGCAGTTATGACTGTTCCAAAACTCTTATTTACGTTGTTAATTTATTTAGAGAAGTGAATATATTAAAAGTCTAAAGGATATTAATGTTCGGAGTTTAAGATAATGATATTATTATTGTTTTAAGGGATTTTAGTTGGTCCTTCTTTTTTATTTCATTGGTTTTAGGTTCTAGTGAATATACGGGTTTCAGAAGTTTGTATTAAAGTAAGTTTACTTACTGAGTTTTATATTATTTCGCTGATAAGTTTTATTTCTGTAAAGTTTTGTGAGTTACCGGGCAAAATCAACCACTTAATCAGTATTACATGCTAGTCTACTTCCGCGAAGAAGCTTTTAACAGAGTTATGTGCTGTAGGGGTATGTTTTTCTTGCGTATCTTGTATTTATGTTTGTTTGCTTGTTTGTAAATTTCTTTATAACCTTGTACTTTTCAAACGGCTGAATGGATTTCGACTGTTAAGGTGTCGTTAGATTCATTCAAAAACCCAATTTTTGTTTGAACCAAACCTATCGAGTAGGATATCAAAATGAAGGAAATTAAACGGAAGTTACAAAGATATAATATTTAAGCTATATATTTAAATTCATTTAGCAGTTTTCGTTCATAAGTGTCCCGATTGACTTTTTTGCAGTCGGGTCTTTTGATTTTTTTAATTTGCGACTTGTTAATTCGGCAATGTAGGATGTGAAAAACAGAGAATGTACACGGCATTGTCTGTGTGTCAATGAATGAATTTTATTTCGCCTCGTATTTAAACGTCTTTCTAAAGTACTATACTTTGTATCCTCCCACCTTGACCCAACCTGAAGACCTCGCACGCCACAATATCATTACTTCGGACCCTCGAGTCCCTCAAATTCATTTCCCTTGTTATCCGGAGCTGGTAAAGTAGCAGTTGACCACATGGGAAATGTGGCTATTGAGCCATTACCCTAGCTGATGGATGAGAATTATTAATGTATGCTGAAACCAATGATGGGTGGTTAGTTATCGAAACGTAGTTCAGGTTTGGAGTGGATATAGAGTAGGGGGATTCGGGAGGTCGCAGAGCATCCATTAGGTCTATCTGATAGTGATGAATTGTTGTATTTGTGCTTATTATTCGGGCCAAATACGTTTAAGTTATTTTATCAAACAGTCTGATTCAATCTGTTTGATCAAACAGAAATACGAAATTTCGTATTTTATCGTGCCATTTTGACGTTTTTGATCGAATTTTCCCACAGACATTCATGCCAGTTTGATAAAACTGTGTTAACACTTATACTTTCTTTTGTAGGTTATATATATTAAATATGTAGGCAGGTATGCTGGAAGAGATTTCTATAGAAATAAGCATCACTTTTGTACATATTTTCTGTTTCTTTCTTCTTATCTGGTTAAATGTGTGTACAGAAATAAATGGTTAAATAAATAAAAATAAATAAATATGTTGATTATTTTTGGATGAAACATAGCTGTGGGTCAGTATGTCACATGACGAGCCTTGATAAAGCGGCGGACCAAACAGAAGATGGTGGGATGCCTTGGATAGCTTCCTTGTGAGTTGAATTGAAGAAGCTCAACAAAGAGTCAAATGGGAAAGACATTTCAGGCTGATGAAAAATGAATAAAATGATATGTACGGCTCATTCCACAAGCCGTACATATTATATTCCACTCACATCCAAAAAAAAATGGCCAAGCGTGAGTCGGACTCGCGTGCATACCAATAACCAATTTCTTTTTTTAACATGCTATTTTAACACTACAGACTTTTTATAGGTTTTTCTGTTATCTTCAGGTATATAACTATTATATACATTTTACTCAAAATTTTAACTGCAGAAGCATTGGAGATAAGGTAGAGAATGTCAGTTTTGGTTTAACTTCTTGAATAACTTCGAAACTGTTCATTTTAAAATTATGAAAAAAAAAAAAATGCTCGGAACCCTAACAGCACAAATAAAGTAACAAAACTGTGCTACTCAAGTCTTTAATTAATTTAATGGCAGCCGTCATGCCACCTACTACTGTCGCGATAATATCAATTTAAGGGGCCATACCGACTTGGACCTAAGCCGCTCTTAATGTGTCAGATGTGGTTTTGGCGTAATACTCAAGACGGTGATATAAGGCAATGGGTAGACAATGGAGGGTTCCATGCCTTAATAGGTTCGGCTTGAGACTGTAAGGGTTTTGAGTCCAAGTAGGTCGCTAATAAAGGGTTGTTGTGTATTGAGCTTAGATGTAAGTACATAATATTATTCTGAATATCTGCAGCTCAGCACTCGGTAAATATTAAGTATGTATGCAAAATAGTGAAAACGTCTCTACACGTAGGCACGTAATGACGTAGGCGTACATTGTATACATTGTTTTCGTCCACTTTGAATTTATTTTAACAATTTCGTTAAACCAAACTTGTAGGTTCCATTCATTACCTTTGAAAGCTGTGATCTACAACTAATTTGTTAAAATACAATATTGTAACATAACGTATGTATGTTTAGCTAACTCTCTTTGTAGTTCTTAATTCGGTGTATCTTAATTCGGTGGATATCTGTAGCTACAAAAGTGTTACAGATTAAAAAGCGAGAATGCTGTCATCTTCCCACAATAGGGTGTTTCACTAAAAAAATCTAATTAGTCCGTCTTTTAGATTTTCAAAAAATATTGGACACGTATTTTTTTCTTTTTTTCACGTAAACAAATAATAAAGAAGATTTGTGACTACTTTACCAAGCCAGATGATGTCACGCGTGTTTTCAACTCGCTGTATTCTCTTTATATTTTGTTAACATGAAAAATGAAAAATTACTTTTCCAATATTTTTTGAAAATCTATCACACGGACTAATTAGATATTTTTAGTAAAATACCCTATTCAGCAAATGAGTTTAACTTGCTTAGCCACCCAAAAACGAATTGCTCCCAAGTTCCAACACGGTTTTAGGGCTTCTATACATGCCAATGACCTTGTGCATACAAACGGAGCTACGAGTAACTACTCCTCCACACGCCACTCTGCTGCCCGTTTTTTTAATAAAAAAAAAAAAAAAAAAATATTTTTAAAAAGTAACAAAACCAAATTATTTTCGTTTGTATTGCAAAGCAGAAGATATTTTTTTTAGTCTTTTGTTAAAAAATTAAGGAGTAAAATGGTTTCATCTCAACGATTTAGAGGTGATTTTTTTTCTTATTATGTGATACCGATACATACGTTCTAGCTAAACTAAATTACTTATCATACCATGTAGGTTACTAACTATTTTTTGAGATGTAATTTCTCTGTTAGTGCTGTCGCACAGCTACTTCATCTTCACGCTGTTTTTAAGCATTTCTAGAGAGAGCAAAAGCCTTAAAAAGCGATACTGCTGTCATCTTTCCACAATTCAGCAAATGAATCCAACTTGCTTAGCCACCAAAACCAATTATTCCCAAGTTCCAACACGGTTCTAATATCTCCGTCACCAATATTTTTACCTTTCTGTTCCATTACCAAGAGTTGAGCGTACTTTAAATGAAAGGGTCCTAATTAATTAGCGATTGCAATCCGACTAAGTTGTTTCAATGAAATATAACCCTATTAGAGTAATGACTTATTTCGTACAGTTCGGCTGAATCGAGGGATATTTTAATGAAATTATATCTTCTGTAATTGCGGTGTGTTTATAATTTATTAGATTAGCGAATATTATTCCTTGATTTTTAAGCAGAAAATTTTCATCCATATGGGCAAAGTTGTTACTGCAAGTAGATGAAAATATTTAGTCTTGAGCATCGACGTCGTGTTGCTAGCCTATCGGTTTCCTACCGGAAGCATTTTGGGAACGAATTTTTCATCGTACGAATTTGTCAGTTCGAGACTAGACAAAAGTAATTAATTCATAAAATAATAAAGCACAAACTATATATATAACTGGCTCGTCGTGACGAAGCTCCATAGTCTTGAGCATCGACGACGGGTTGCTAGCTTGTCGGTTTTCTACCGGTTGCATTTTGGGGAATGTGCGACGAAATTGCATAATTTAATTCGGCCAAGCCACAAGACGAACGGCGATACATGGTGGACATCCCACCCACACGCACAAAACGTTTTGGGATCACATTCATAGTGCGTACAGCTAAGGAGTGGAATTCCCTGCCGGAGTCTGTTTTTCCTGATAGCTACAACCTGGGAGTCTTTAAGTCAAAAGTGAATAGGTTATTTCTAGGCAAGCAAGCTTTATCATCGACCACATCTCGCTTACCGTCAGGTGAGACAGTGGTCAAACGCATGCTTGTCAATAGTAAAAAAAGGGTAAGTTACTGATTGACAACTTTGCTAAAACGGCTGTGGTATATTTGCTTTGTTTTTTTTTTCTCGAATTGAAATCAAATTATCAAGAATTCTACTCGTAAATGTGGATAATTTGGATAGATATAAATTCTTAAGTCTGCGTCTCTCTGTGAAAAACTGTGTAAGTAGGTACTGAACCCAAGATTCCCATTACGCATGAATAATAAACCGTCTATCCAAGAAAATCAGCGAGATAAATCAATACAGGTCCACCCCCACCTTAAAATCTTTGTACTCAAAATAAATCACTTAATACGACACTCCAAAAATCCCACTTCACATTATTATTCGTAGGGCAAATACAAATTCGATCCTGTCCCATCTCTTTAGTCTGTCTCGACATTGTATTAAACGTACTCCAAACACATTTGCCTTTTTCGTCGAGGAAATTGGTTCCTCGGCTTATCTCGAAGAAAAACCTATTTCGTATGGCACTCTTGGTTTATGCGTGTAAGTAATTTAATGTAACTTTTAGAAGGGAATTCGTCACACGCTGAATTTTTTAAGTCTCCTTCGAATTGTAAATTGAGAAGCTATTTTCGAAGTTCGAATTCGGAGGTGTATTTTTTATTACTCCTAAAAGTTTTGTGTGCGATTGTACTTTATAAAGATTGTATTTTATGGGGTTTGCTTTAGAAAATTTTATACTATCATAAAATATGACGTGGTAATTCTTAGAAAAGTCTTTTTATATGTTAGATACCTATCTTACCGTGGTACGTTTGCTCGATATTTCAATATTCTTTAAACATCGTAGACACTAAGTAAAACGTCATTTCTACCTAAGCTTTATGACTTGTGTCGAAAGATGAAAGAGCAAACTCATAAATATCGTCATAAAAGTACGTTTGCCTTTACTAGATAAACAGGTTGACTTGCTCATATAAAAGTGAATGTGTACTTAAATTATATTAAGAAAAAGACGCTGTTTAGACAGGTAGTAAATTATACTGCTTATACAGCAGGCATAGCATTTTCTTTGTCACTAACAAAATTCGTTTAGGTATACTTAAAACTTTGTTGTGTTCATCTAAACCCGAACAGTCCAGCTCACGTACAATCTTGCTGAGGGGAATCTCGTTACCCAGTTACTGAGCCTTAGAGGTCAGACTGATATGCAGTCGCTTCATCTAAAATAATTGTAATTAGTTGCATCTGGTGAGATTCGAAGCCGACCCCATCATAGTTTGGAAAAGACTCGGCAAACTGATTCTATTCCTTATGGCACTTGTGTCAATGTCGGCGATCAGCGAGTAGCAAGTAGTGCTTGAAACTCGAAACGAGTTGGCGAGCTGCGAGTAGCGAGTGAAAAGTTTCGATAGTTTTGTCGCTCGGCTTTTATCGAGTGCTTTTGTGCCTCCGGTTCGTACTATAGGTAGAAATTACCGCTGGTTGGTGAGTTCTGACCGCCAAGCGAGAATCACCGAGCGAGTATCGCCGAGCGAGTACAATCTTTGATAGCTATTGTCGTTGCGATCGAATAGTGGTAAGAGCCGGCATGCCGGCAGTATTGACAGCCAGCTATCGACTGTATATGTATGTGCCTCTTTTACTCATGAATACGAGATCTATATTTTTTGTCTCTTTCCTCAGCAATCAAATATTCGATAGCTAATCGCTTCCCCACCGGCGGTGAGACAAGTGCCTAAAACTCGTGTCCAAATGAACACAACAAGCTCTGTATTTTAAACAGGCGTTACCATGCAGTAATGCTTTGTATTATAACAAAACGTGTTTGTCCTTTTTTTCCCATTCCCGTAAGAATTTCGAGAAATTAATGCTCCACTATACTCCCCAGGGAACCTACTTACATGCCAAATTTCAGCTTTCTGCGACCAGCAGTTTCGACTATGCGTTGTCTGTCAGTCACTTTGTTTCATGAATAAGGATTTAAGATAAAAAATAAAAAAACATTTTAATTTTTAAGTAAACAGACCCACAAAAAACATGGGATACGTAAGCAATGATGTCTCGTGATCACACGTTAGTTTATATTTAATTTAAGTTTGGGCTTTAAAGTCGATGAAAATATTACTTTTTGTCTATCCTTCATATCAATATTATATTTGTCTTATTCAAGTTTTATAAACCACACAGACATAAGTACCTACAGTTGAATACACGACCAACTTCGGAAATAACTTTAGAATTAAAGTGCATATATCGTTTTTATTGCCATTAAATTCCGACGGCTTATAGGTTTTTATTAGAACTAGGTTCTCCTGCGGATTCTGTTTGTGTTTGAGCGGAAGTTTCTCAGAGAATGAAGACCTATTTTCCAGCTGTGTACTTAACTCCTGTGATCTTGCGAGTTTGTTGATTTCGTTTGGAGTTGGAGTAAGTCTTCATATGTGAAAAGCATTAATGAAATATTTTTATCTACCGAGTACCCACCAAATGGCGATTGTTGTGTACCATGCGCATCATAGATAAGTAAGTATAGCTGTATGATCAATCAATAATGAATATAATTATGCTGCTGAGTCGTAACTTTAAGTGACACAGCGTAAAGGTCAGCAGATCATTCTTACATGTCCAGACTCCAGGTCAGCAAAAAGCGTAGCATTGGTACAACTGTTAGCCTCAAAGAGGTGTCAGTATAGTTGACGAGACCTCCCAGGGTTGCTGAATTTGTTCGAAAAAGTCACCGCAGCCCTGGAACGCAAAGGGCATTTCGAGAAACACGAAGGGGTTTAGCCAATTAGAGTCTGCATGACACTCTCTCCCGCTCCGTCCAGAGCTGGAGAAGTCATTTGATGGTTTCTCATCCACAAAACCAATCCTCAGCTTAAAGACCCGATGATCTAAAGAGATAAAGGTGGGTTAGTGGTGGATCTTAAGACAAGTCCAGCAATGGACTGTGACCAGCTAAGTTATTGGAGCCAAGTTCGGCCTTGAACCCCGTTTAAAACATTTTGCAATAAATAATACGTATAAGTCGCATTTAGAGGTATATTGTAGAAACAAACCTTTAATAACTTGTCATGTTATAATGGTTAAACATATTCTGCATGGATTGTAACCAAATTTTTGTGGCTGAACCGTATTTTTTTTTTTATTTAAGCAAGAACAAAAAATTTTTTTCTTATACTAAGTAAGGTGAAACGACCCCACACACCAAAACAAACAGGAGCACAATAAGAAACAGTCATAATATTTTAATACTAGTTGACCCGCGCAACTTCAAATTCAAATTCAAATTCAAAGCATTTTATTTCAAATAAACCATTCACAGGCACTTTTGAAACGTCAAGGTCGGTCAGTCAAAAACATGGAAGCTATTTGCACGTTCCAAAGCGTAGATCTCTATGGAGAAGAACGTGCAAGAAACTCCACGGACACTCTTTTAAATCATGTTCTGGTTTTACAAAATTTCAAGTTACATATACTTGTTGCTTCTGCATGTGAGGACAATGCAAAGGAAAAAAAAAAGGCTTATTATAAGAATTTTAAATATAAAGATTAAAATAAGCCAATGGCAGTTAAGAGATGACCAGTCTCAACCGACGGCGCCTGTTCACGAACATGACGCGTGTATCGGCACCCTTCAGCTCAACCATTTCGAAGGGAACCGAATGATCAAACCCACGCGCCGCCATCAGCGAGACATTTGAGTGAGCATGACATGCTCTCAACCACCATGCTCGTTCATGTCCAACAAGTAAAACTATAACTACTCATAAAATGTAAATGGTTTCATGGTACTCACATTTACAAAATTTGAAAAATATGCTTCTACTTTACACAAAACTATGGTTGTCAATGACCAAATAATGAAAAATAAATTAATAAAGAGAACGATTAAGATCTTACATCAAAAAGAATAAATAAGTAATTAATATAATAATATAATTTGTATGTTTATAAGAATAAATAAACGAAATAATGTAAGAACCTCTAAAAGGAGCGAGCATCTCTTCCAAATATAAAAACATAGAAACCTAAAAAGTGGACCTAAGCAGCTGTGACTGTGGAGCAGGACCAGCATTTAGCCAAGCGTTTTTATCGAGGATATAATCTTCCAGTTTATAATACGCTTGTCTACATAGTGTGCGTTTTATGCATGCTTTAAATTTTCTCTCATTCAGTTCGAGAATATCAACTGGTATTTTATTATAAAATTTAATACAGTACCCCATAAAAGAAGTGTGTACTTTGGCCAATCTGAATCGGGGTTGATCTAATTTGTTCCTATTTCTAGTATTAAAATTATGCCTGTCACTAATCTTGCTAAAGAGATGAAGATTTTTCCGAACATACATAATATTTTCGTAAATGTATTGACAAGGTACCGTCATGATGTTGATATCCTTAAACAGTTCTCTTAGGGAATCACGCCGACGTAGATTGTAAATGGCTCTGATGGCTCTTTTCTGCAGGACAAATATAGACTCGATGTCTGCAGCACGTCCCCATAATAAGATACCGTAAGACATGATACTATGAAAGTAACTAAAATAGACCAGCCTCGCGGTATCTATATCGGTAAATTGACGGATTTTTCTGACAGCGTATGCTGCTGAACTTAGCCGTCCCGCAAGAGATGTTAAATGAGGACCCCATTGTAGCCTTGAGTCAAGCGTAATCCCCAGGAAAACCGTGTTTTCGACGAATTCAAGTTTCTCCTTGTTCAATACTATGTCGCAATCATTTCTTTTAACGTTCGGTAAGGCAAATCTGATGCATTTAGTTTTTTTCCCATTTAATACTAAATTATTAGCAGTAAACCAATTTTGGACCTGCTGTAGGGCGTTATTTACGTCGTCAAGATTTATGGAACGTCTATCTATCTTAAAAATTAAGGACGTATCGTCAGCAAATAATACCGTATGAGGTTGATTTTTTAAAAGATGGGGTAGATCATTAATATATACTAGAAAGAGGAAAGGACCCAAAATAGAGCCTTGTGGTACCCCCATTTTGACTTTTAAACCCCGTGAATTGACACCATTTATTTGAACTTGCTGCTGTCTATCATTTAAGTAAGATTTTATTAGACTGAGTGCAAGTTTACCTAGTCCGTAATGTCCTAGCTTTAGGAGCAAGGTTTCGTGATTTACACAATCAAATGCCTTGGAGAGGTCACAAAAGATTCCTATGGCATCTTGTGCCTCTTCCCACGCTGAGTATATGTGTTTTAACAACGTGGCACCAGCGTCAGTCGTACAACGACCCCTGGTAAAACCATACTGTTGATCGTGTAAAATTTTATTGATGTTAAAATGATTGAGCATCTGATTGAGCATTACTTTTTCAAACACTTTGCTAAAAACCGGCAAAACAGATACAGGTCTATAATTATTGGTGTCTTTGCTGTCGCCCGATTTAAATAGTGGTATAACCTTACTATATTTCATTATATCCGGAAAGACTCCTTGGTCTACACATAAATTAAATATTAAAGCCAAGTATGGTGCTATAGTTTCAATTATGGACGTGCACACTTTAATAGACATTCCCCATATGTCTTCGGTCAATTTGATTTTGATTTGCTGGAAAGCTTTTATGACTGTCACAGGGTTGATATGTTTGAACTGGAATTCAACCGTACAACCTGGAACGTTAGCTTTTAATAAATTATATGAGACCTCAGGTGAAGAATTTAAATATTCCGTAGTTTTAGTTGGTATATTGGTGAAAAAATTTACAAATTCTTGAGCTACTTCTAAATTAGAGCTTTTGGCACCATGTGTAGTCTCCAGTAAATAATCAGTGTTTCGTTCTTTATTTCTATTAGTTTCATTATTAATAACTTTCCAAACTGTCTTTATTTTATTTTCTGACGATTTGATCTTGTTGCTAATATATAGGGCTTTAGCTACCTTGCAAGTATTTCTGAACACTTTTGAATATTTGTTTACAAACTTATTAAAAGAATCAGTGTTTATGACAGGCTTAAGGCCATATAGCTCATATAGTCTTTCCCTACTTATCCTAATGCCTTTAGTCGCCCAGTCACTAAATACATACTTAGGGAAAGTATCCTTAGACTTCTTTTCAAAAGTTGCATTGAATTCCTTTAGAACCACTGAAAAGAAATTATCATAAAATTTATTAGCATCTTCAATGTTATGGCCTAGAAAATTTAACTTATTTTGTAAGGTACCATTGAATTTAGCTAGTTTGCCAGTTGTAATTGGCCTATATTGTATATGAATTTTTTCCAAGGCTGCTTTAAACTGAAATGTTACCAATTGACCACTATGATCAGAGGGAAGGTAATTAACTATGGCTTTATCTAAATATTCACAATCGCAGAATACATTATCGATACAGGTTGAAGAAGTTGGTGTTACCCTAGTCGGTTCAGTAAACACATTAGACAAATTAAACGATTTAAAAAGGCTTATAAATCTGCTGCTATTTGAATTAATTTCTAAAATATTAATATTAAAATCCCCACAAATAATCGCGGGCTTGTTACCTGCTGCAAGTTTCGCAAGGATATCTTCCATTGTTGACTCAAATAAAGTAAAGTTTTGAGGGTTTGGGGGTCTGTACACGCACACTATGATATGCTTATCTAGCTCAACACAGGACAGTTCGATGCAATGTTCCACTGATAAGTTAACGATGTCATTACGTTGCTTAAATTTTAAGTTTTTTTTTAATAAGATGAGGGAACCACCACGTAACATAGATTTGCGGTTAAAACAACTGCCCACATTATAATTTTCATAACTAATTAGCATCTGGTAATCCTTCAACCAGTGCTCACTAAAACATACAATGTCAAACATTGTTTTTTCTAAAAACATTTCAATTTCTAATAATTTGGAAGAGACACCCTGAATATTTTGATGAAATAATTTCAAGGCATGCTGCTGACTCCCTTTTTGACAACTATTTACTAAAGAGCAAGAAGATACCTTGTTAATGGTAGGCATAACTATTCTGTCGCTGGTATCCTCTGTTGTCTTATGGACTAGTTTAAATGAGTTTCCATAGAGATACATGGAAACTCCGTACAATTGTTATAAGTATTTGTAGCACTAGAGCTACCGTTACTAAGGCTCTCCACCTGATTCTTAGTAAAATTACTAAACATTGTGGATTTAATTAAACAAGACTGCGACATACTACTTATGTCTGAGTTAATAAAATAAGCTAATAGCCTTGCTATTGTGTGTCTAAAACTAATTGGCAAATACACTGTATCCCTAGTCGATTTTAAATTTTCCACAAAAATGTTTGTGTCAAAAAACATAAACTTGTCACTATAGTGACTTACTAAAAAGTGCATGTGTTTATTTAAACTATGAATATAATTATTTTGTCTACTTGACAATTGTTCAAAATAAGGAAATGCACACAATATTATTTTATTACAATTTAACTTTAACATCTCAGTTAGATTGTCCGTGATATCTGCTTTTTTTACATTTAAACTATTCCCTATAAACACTGTAATATTGGTATTAGAACTAAAATTATTGTTTCTTAATGACGCCATAATATGCTTGTATGATGAACTTGGCATACAGTAATTTTGTATAGGGTAACTCAGGTTGTTACTTAATAATTTACCTAAACCTCTTCCTATGCTGTCTGAGAACATAACTGAATGATAACCACTTTTCACAGATAAGAAACTATTAATCTTGGGCTGTTCAATTTGAGATAAATCCTGTTCACAATCAATTACAACTTGGTTGATGACACAGCCTTGGGATAAATTCTCCGCCTGGGACGGGGCGTCCGATACCTCAGGCTGGACAGCATCAAGATTTGATACTGTCTGGCAAGTACACTGACACATGACTAACTCATTTGCAGCAAGAATGTGTTCTCTTATTTGGTTCTGAGATTGTATATATTTACTATTAAGAGAACTTAGTGAAGCTTCGAGTACCTGTATTTCAGACTGTAAGTGCTGTGTATCAATTTCATATATTTTTATGCTATCTTCAAGTTTAATTTGATAGTTATTTAATTTACTAATCAGGTCAACACGTTCCTTCCTGAGTGGAATATTCTTTAAAAACTGTTTATGTTGTATTTTGTACCGATAACATTTTTTAATAAACCTATTTAATTTTGCATACTTTTTTAACTTATTATGACTAGGATAGTTCTGTTTCAATAAGGAATCTTCAGTTAGGTCTATCGTGACTGTGGAATGAGGGTTACAATTATTATTTATACCTATTAATTCATTATATAAGTGGTAAGTTTCCTTAACCTGAGCACTCTGTTTTTCATTCTGCAATTTGATGATGCAACTGTTTGCAGTAATAAGTTCATCCTCTAGGTCCCTAACTTTACGTAAAGCCTCCTCATACAAGTTGCTACAGTTGTTGAAACCATCCGTGATTACCCGCAGTTGGTCACGTTCATCAACAACATCTTGATATTGTTGGCTGAGGTCTACTAGCTCCCGTTTAAGGCAGGTGTTTGTATGGACCATTTTTCGTACTTCCACCTCATTATCCTCTCGTTCCTGTAACATTTCCTGACATTGTTCATTTGAGGCTTTTAATTCCTGGAGAGCCGTTCTCAGTTTAAGCTCCATATCCTGAGCTGTAGCTTTGCGGGTCATCACAGGCATGTTTTCAGGTTTAAGTACTGAAAATAGAGTAAAAGAAATGTGTGAGAATCTAAATAAAAAAAAATAAAAAAAGACAAAATAAAGGAAAGTGGGAAATTAAAGAAATAGGTAATAAAAATGGGGAGAAATTAGTGCAGTTAAGTGGAGAAATGAGGTAGGCTGCTGAATTAGCTTTAAAAGATATTGTTTATTGAATTTTCTTGCTTAAAATATCTTTTAAATAATGATTTCCTTAATGTGGGTAGGATGACTAGATTAAAATATACTTTTGATTTAATAGATCAAAGGTAAGCTATGTTAAATAACAATCATATAAGCGTTATTTTTGTTGAACATTATTGAAAATATCGGAAAATCAACAGAAACTAAGTATTTTGACGTTTTCCACGATGTAAACAAAGCAATATAATATCAACGCTGAGTCCTAAAAATCTACATAAAAGTTAACACTTTGCAAGGACGTGCCACTGAGATAAAGTGACGAATGTGTGCTATTATAAAATAAAAGTAAACAATACTTCCCCGTTTAATATCGTTCCATACGTAGTTCACAAGTTGCTGGCGGTTTTAGGTTACCGGTGACAGCCGGTACCAAAAATTGTGATTTTCTTGATAGAATTCCAGGAAAACAATAATCCTGTGTATTTTTGCAATTATATGGTGTATACTCAAACAATTACCCCTTAATTTCACTTAAATACTAATTAAATCTAATTTTAAAATACGGAACAAATATTTTACATGTCACTTGGGCAGTGTTGCCACTTCACTCTCTTCGTTTGCTTCGCTCCTATTGGACTAAGGGTAATGATTTCCTATAGCCTACACCTTTAAAATTTGAGAAAAGCATGTGGACAATTAAATAAAACTTAACTCTGTACGCCCTAAACCTCAATCGGGGTAAATCGTTTTGTGTTACTGTTGTCTTCTATTTGCGGTGCCTCAAGAGTTAAGTAAATAAGTTTAAATTATTAAATTAAATAACTTTTTTATGAAATCTTCACAGATAAGGATGTCTTATTCAATGTAACAAAATTAATTTATGATTTTAGTGAATATAATGCAGATACTAGAGGTTTTTCAGCTTGCGCTAGTAGATTGTTGATTTCATACTGATATTAAATTCCATAAAAAAAAAACAAAAATCTTTAGCCTCAAAATAAACTATTTGATTCACATTTATTAGAAAAAAAATCTCATAGCTACGCATTTCAGCAATCGTATCCCTTTATGAATGACCATTTCATCCAAACATACCTCCACATTACGATCTTTCTTCAGACTGACTATAATAAAACGTGCTTTAGCCGAGGTCCGCTCATATTACTACGCTCCGATATTAATCCCTTCGCTTGTTATCAAACCCAGGGGTGTTTTCGTACAACCCAAGGAGATAGATACACAGACGACTGTTTTCGTACATCCCTTACAATAAACAGAGACAACCCTATTACCATTTTATATAGATACATATGTGAAGTGCGTAGGTGAGTACAGTCACAAACATAATAGCGTCACGTAGTTTCAAAACATCGAATAACAAACATAAATATAACGTCTTCTTACACGTACCGAATATAACATACTTGATCTCGTATAACGTTTGCTGTAGGTAGGTTTTTATTTTTTACTGGCAAATAAACTTGAACATTTTTCATCACTGCGAAAATAACGCTCTGAATGTCAACTGAGTGCGAATGGCTCTAAAAATGGTTATGAGAAAATGAAAGAAATATAAACGAATAAACAATATTCTATTGATAATGTCAAGCTATGTGACCTTGGGCAGGCTTATAACAGACTTATAAAAGCATCAAAGAGGTTTTACTTGCTTTGTGTTCGTTTGACTGAAAAAGGGTTTTAATATCAGACTGGTACGTACGTGTATGTAATGGATAGTTTAAAGAAAGTTCCAAACAATATAACCACTGATAAAAATATTGGTTTCAATCTTCTTCTATTCAAACCCAGCTTTCAAATTGCTTAGACGATATGAGAATTTTATGTTATCCTTTATAACCTCGATAAATCTAGTCCAATCCCATAAAAATTCAATATTCAGCAGCTGACGCCGTAACCAAGTATTGATCTAAATTTTCTAATACCACCGTCTACTAGAACGTGCCTACAACCTCAATCAATTCGAGAATCAAAGCGTTGGCCCGATTGCTCAATCATTCGGTACAGTCAGCTTCCTTTAGCAGTGAACTAAATACAGAGCATACATCAGACTCCTCAATAGGTCTCAGGCGTACAACCAGCTGAGCTATGTAGGCTGTAAGCACAGACACATAGAAGTAAGCCCTCCCTGGAGCGACTATGTCACGCCCCAAAACAGTATGTGGAAACTAACAAATCACATTTCCACATTGTATTAAATAAAACGGGGAGAAACGTGGCTAGGAAAGTAGCGATTAGGGTTCGTTTAGATAGGAGTCTTGGGAGTAGCTGGACTCCAATATTGCGCTTTGTGTTGTTCTAAGTAAAGGTACAATTTACTTAAAGAATGTACTAGGAAACAGGGTTAAAGTCGGTATCGTATAGTCGGTAGTATACGATTAGCGTCCACTATGACGGACAGTCTGTTAAACAGAAGACGGCGGTTGGATGTGCGCGTTTAATTTATGACGGACCGTCATAAATTGTACAGGCACTGGCATATCCGTCTCTTTAGACGGACCGGGAAAACAGATGGTCCGTTATATTGGAAACGGGCACTTAGCTGTTCTCTTCTAGCAAAGACTATATTCCCCAAAATCTAAAATTCTCTCTTCATCGTAACTGAAAACTAAATTACCGATATCCCCGGTAAAAAATCTCATCCCGCTAATAAAAGCACGACAAGAACCTTTCAAGCGACTAATAACCGGAATCACATCTCTGATTGCATTCCTGTGATAGCATTCATGAATTACAAGCGGATTTCGTTCACTCTATTAGGTCCCTACCTCGCTCATTTACCGGCCCCAAAGCAGAACTAGCAAGCGCCGTAACTTGTGTTATATATTGACAATGTAGCTGTGAAATCGTGCTTACTACGTACAAGCTACTGATTGGAACTAAAATAAGCGTGCGAATGTGCGAGCAGGGGATTGTGGGAACTTCATATTTGTATTGTCAGGCAATGAGGCTGGTGTTTGTTGCAGTATCTCTTGTTGATTAGGAGAGACGGTAATAAGGGTAGGTTCTGTTTGTTCACTTAAAGCTGGAAGACTTGTGTGTTGACGTTAATCATTTTTGTTAGTCTATTGTTTCCCGCTACCAATTTTTGACGTGATAACGTTTTATAATTCGATGAAAGCCGGCTGCACGCTCGAAAAAGTGTCACGTTCCACAAGCGAGAGCGCGATACAAGCTTTAGAGAGGCACGATCGGCTTAAGTGTTCGGCTTGTTTGTTAAGAATTTAACTGTTTTTTTTGCGGTTGGGAAATAATCGAATTTTAATGACTCTATTCGCTCTGGGCAGATCGAAAGGGAGTGTCAGACTCTCACTGACTAAAACCCATCCGTGTTTCTCCCAATGCCCTTTGCGTTCCAGGACCGCAGTGACTCTTTCAAACCAATTCCGCCACCCTGGCAATTCCCGTTACCATGGGGCGGATTTTCTTACGATGCGGCGCTATTTAGTTTGAAGACTTGTGTTCTAAATTGAGACGGAGCCTTTTCATGTCTCTTTGAACATTTGCCTTCCAGGTGGTTTGAGGTCTTCCTCGAAACCTCTTTTTAGTAGCTTTCATTCATCTTGTAGATAACATTCTAGAAAACTTACTTAATTGATGCAAGACCACACATTACATTGCATAAGTCATAACGACAGTTGAAAATTAGATTGGACCATTGAAAATTATTGTGAATATTTCTAGTTTTATCAAATTAAAAACCCTAGTAATTCTTTAAACTTGAACTAAAGTTGCACTAGAAATTGCACTTGAAAATTATAAAACGTCGTCTAAATAGACGAAATTCTTCAAAAGAAGTTTTTAACAGAATAAAAATGAAAGAAAGCGCTAGCTTTTATCGGGTGTTCATTTTCCGCACAGGTTGTAAGAATCGGGAAGTAAATGGATTGCTACTACGCTTACAGACGACGAGGTAGCTAGCTGTCACAATATCTCTATCTGGCAATAAGTTACACATGGCTCCAAATCGTTTTAAAAGATTTCGAACATCAAGATCTTGGATGTACGGAATAGAAAAACGGAAGCCGTGTTTGATCCCAAAAATACATCGAGAAATTGCTCAGAATATTTTATTGGTATGGAAAGTAATGGAAGACGGCATTGATTCGAACGTTCAATTTTAAAACACTATTTTTTTTACGATAGCATTTTTTTCGTCACAGCTAGCTACGTCTATCATCGGATTTATACGTTTTAACTCGAAAAATTGCTCGGTTTTAGGTAGTGGCTGTGGATAACTGATTTTTTTTTAAATATAGCTTTGACCGGTAACGAGAGTGACGATTTAATAAGTAACGATTAGGGTTCAAACAAGGCCAAATATCATGCAAGGCTAGGTTTGGAAAAGAAAGTGGATGTTTTTGTCTAGCAGTGCGACACTAAATGAATCTAGTAAGAAATAACAAAAAAATAACTATAAAATTGAGAGATATTCAAGATATTCTTCCAGATCGCATTAATCTCATAGGGAGATAAATTGATTAGAGTCAAGAAGGATTAGAAATTAGACAGGAATTTCGAAAGCCATTAGTCCTATAGCATCTAAGACGTTGACTGCCGTTGTGATGACCGGTGACGTTTAATTGAAATTCGTAGAATTGTTTTGGTGGGCCCATTGCCAGTGCAAACATAATTAGGTCAGTTGGGGTCAATCGCAGGAGTATATTACGTATCAGTTACCTACATGAAATGGTGCATTTAGTACACACAGTTGGTTTTCCTGTGCTTCCGTTTCTGGGGCCTATCCCATAGGAACTGTGCATGTTTTCGGGATGGCCTTTGGCAATCGTCGATAACTTGGTTTTCTATCGTGATTTCATTCCAAAAATTAACTCCTACAAGCAAACAATATTTTTCCCATCGACCACAGTGTAGTAGTTTTAACTGAAATTATTTTTTGCTGCGTGGACAGCAAGCAGATGATTGTTAATACCATTGTAATTTTGTAGAATAAAACTAAGGAAGGGTTCTGTACCTCACTTCACGTGATGTTCGGTGTAAGTCATACTTTTTGATAAAGCGGCATTAGAAATACACAATCCATGATCAATGACAGACTGACAAACTTACGGACTGTACAGGCTTTCTTGTAAAGTTCTGTTGGAAACCTTTTGGGTACGAAAGCCACAATACCATTTTGATTAACATTAGCAGCTGGTGTTAATGAAATTCATTAATGCTATGTCTGAAGTTCGAGGAGCTCGTGACTAGAGAGGAGGTCGTAACCTACAGAGTTTCCTCCATGCCTCGGAAAGCACGTTAAGCCTTTATTCCGGGCTGTCATTTGTAGATCTTTGGCAGTCGTTACGGATAGCCAGAAGCCAGTTAATCTGACTCATGTCTTGCCTTGATGTACCGTGTTACTCAGTTAATGGGTTGTGGAGGTCTGGTAGGCTGGTGGTGGAAATACTGGTATTCAGCTAAATCCGGTTTAACTGAAAGCCGACCCCAATATAGTTGGGAAAAGGCTAGGAAGATGATGTTATGTCTGAAGTTAGTTTTATGTGCTCGAAGATTTAAATTATTGTAAGTATAAACAATGCAAGAACGACGAAGAAATAAACGCTGCAGCTTTAAGTCAAAATAATCTTATTCCACTTTATAGCCACAACATTATTCAAGTCACACTCAACATTTATGAAAATACAGTTCTGCTCATAAAGCATAAAGAGAAACTTTCTAAAGAAACATAAACACATAAAAACATTTGTTCACGCGAAAAAAGCTTTACGAAACAAGTAAAAATATGCTAAAGAAATAACAAAATTAAAGTTAGCACAAGTTGGTTCCATTGTTGTCTCCGACTTCCCTTCAGTAGTTCTAGAGAATGTGTCGAACTATGTTTGCAGGCTTGTTTGTCTCTTAGTATTTAGAAAGTTCAGAATTAACGGTTCCTTGGCCTTTGATAGAGATGCTGTGTTTTGAGTTTCTTTCGTTTAAAGATTGTTCATTATGCTTTGGTTCGATTTTGGTTGAAATAATGATTTTTTCAGCAGGTTTCGTTTATTTAGTTATTTTTCTTACTTGAGCCAGAACGCTGCATTTAACAAAACAACAATACTGCATTAACAAAAAAAGGTAGTCAGCTGAAATATCACCTTCATGTTTGTACCAACACAATTAAATTAGGATTTTTAATTAAAGATTATAATTTGTATGCATTTCAGTTCTAGCTACAAACTTAGTTTTCTTGTATGTTAATATAATTTTGAACCTACTGAATTTTTTAAAGTTATCCTATTTTTACATAGGAGCCAATACTGAACGTAAGGTAACACCAAATTACTATGACAGCTCAGTTTCAGTTAGCACAAATTGGTTTCATTGATTCTTTCAGTAGTTCTAGAAAATGTGTTGAATTATGTTTGCAGGCTTGTTTGTCTTTTAGTATTTAGAAAGTTCAGTATAAACGGTTCCTTGGCCTTTGATAGAGATGCTGTGTTTTGAGTTTCTTTTGTTTAAAGATTCTTCATTATGCTTTGGTTCGATTTTGGTTGAAATAATGATTTTTTTCAGCAGGTTTCGTATATTTATTTACTCTTTTTTTTTTCAAACTTGAGAAGGAACACTGTTCTTGATGCATATTAATGATATGCTTAAACCCGGTACCTTTGGGTATGCAGACGACAGCACTGTTGCTGAGAGTTACGTGTCCGACGCACGAGCTGGTGGGTCGCAGATCCGGTCTCTCCGGGAGGCTATGGTTGAGCGCTTGAATGTATCCTTACAGGCTGTCTCTGAATGGGGTGATGCCAATCTGGTCAAGTTCAATGCTGCTAAGACCCAAGCGTGTCTATTCTCCGCTAAAAGGAGCCAATTCCAGCCAGCTCCATCTTTCCGAGGTGCAACCGTGCCGATAACCGACCAACTTGAGCTTCTTGGGGTTACATTAACATCTACTCTCAATTTTGGTCCTTTCATAGGGGCAAAAGCTTAAGTGGCTGCAAAGAAGTTGGGGATCCTAGCAAAGGTGAGACGGTACTTCACGCCGGAGCAGCTGCTCAAACTCTATCAAGCGCAAGTTCGATCGTGTATGGAATACTGCTCTCATCTTTGGGACGGATCAGCCAGATACCAGCTTGATGCCCTTGAGTCAATTGAGAAACGAGCCAAGAGGATCATTGGCAATGAGAGGCTCGTCGCGACGAAGCTCCAAAGTCTTGAACATCGACGACGAGTTGCTGGCTTGTCGGTTTTCTACCGGTTGCATTTTGGGAAATTGCATAATTTAATTCCGCCAAGCCCGTTCCATCATCGGACCACAAGACGAACGGCGATGCGCCACCGGTACATGGTGGACATCCCGCCCATACGCACAAAACGTTTTGGGAACACATTCATAATGCGTACAGCTAAGGAGTGGATTTCCCTGCCGGAGTCTGTGTTTCCCGATAGCTACAACCTGGGAGTCTTTAAGTCAAGAGTGAATAGGTTACTTCTAGGCAAGCGTGCTCCATCTTCGGCTACATCATCGCTTACCATCAGGTGAGATGGTGGTCAAGCGCGTGCCTATCAATAGTAAAAAAAGATAAAAAATACTAAATACCCTATTTTTAACATACCAAAATAATACGACAGCAGTTAAAGAAAACCTAGATAGCAATACAGCCAAAGTGCAACGAAACAATGAACCTATATGGTACTGCATACGTAATGTATTCTAACATTCGGTAATACAGAAAAGTAGGAACACAATTTCACTGCACGAAGTTGCCGAATGCAGAAAGCGCTTTCGAAGTACGCGGAGAGAGAAAAGTAGGCTAGACCCGAAGCTTTTACAACAAAGAACTTAAGAAACAATTTAGTTACTTTTTTCATACCAAAGTTTTTGATGCAAGTTGGTCCCTTGCTACTTTGTACTACGTTCGAAAAAGAGGTCAAGATGAAATGGTCGCTTTGAATTAGGTAGTGGACTTTGGAATTTTATTGGCATTTTTTAATTTGAGATGTTTTCTTGGTAGGTCTTCAGGAAAAGACTCGGGTGAAGTGTAATTACTTTCAGGACTGACAGAATGGTTGATAACTACGATAATTTAAAAGATTCAATATTCCTGGCAACAATTCAATTACTAAGGTTGATTGGAAATGTTAAAATAAGAATTTGTAAATAAACATACTTTTTAAATACTTAGTTTTTCTGTGGCTATGCTTGTTTGCTTCCAAAAAAACCTCATTTAGTTTGTTTTAATAACAAAGATTTTAAATGGGTTGTGTCTAGAAGATAGTCTTCGAAAAAAAAAAAATAATCTTTCACTTATACAAAATAAGACTTATCTATCTGTACGTCCAATCATCATCATCATCTGCCTAGCCTTTTCCCAACTATATTGGGGTCGGCTTCCAGTTAAGCCAGATTCAGCTGAATACCAGTGTTTTACGTGGAGTGGCTGCCTACCAGACCTCCACAACCAATTAACTGGGTAACACGGTACTTCTTGGCAAGACTGGAGTCAGATTAACTGGCTTCTGACAACCCGTAACGACTGCCAAAGATCTACAAATGACAGCCGGGACCAACGGCTTAACGTGCTTTCAAAAGCACAGAGGAAACTCGTTATGTTAAGATGGTCACCCATCCACAGACCAACCTTGGCAAGCGTTGCTTAACCTTGAAGGTCGACCCGTGCGGCTGTTATTATCTAGCCACGAGCTCTTCAATCTATCTGTACGTCCAATGATGGTCCAAAAATAGCAGTGGTGTAAAGCGAAGCCGCAGTAAAAATCAAGTGACAAGCCAATCAAGAAAAGCAGCATCTCAAAAATGACACCAACACAAACAAATCCTCATACACGTGCACGTAAAAGGTCCAATTTACAAGTCCGTGTTAAATAAAAGGAAAACTCAACCCCAATCGGATTATCGAGTGCGAGTGATTAATCCAATTACTTCACGGGAAGAAAGAGCTCCCAAACTTCATTTTGTTTCGTTAGAATCGAATCAAATCAACATTTTCGAAATACGAACGACTGGGGTTCGGTCCTGGGGTTCGTGTAAACGGGCGATTTTGGGTTGCACTTTATCCGGCGATTTTTTGGCATAAAAATAATAATCTAGCTTTTGATTTATTGCGTTGTTTTGTATTTTTATGTTTTACTAACATAGTTCTTTAGTACTTACTAACACTAATATTTCATGAATTTTCATAATGATCTGAAATAAAGTAATTATGTACTAGCCGACCCGTGTTCACTTCGTTGGGTGGTAATTTTTGGGCTATATAAACCAACATTCACAAATAACGTGGCTTTCTATTGGTTATAAAAAAAATCGGTTCAGTTGATCCAGAGATTACCCCCTACAAACTTATAAACTACCTCTCCATAAAATTATTCTAGTTATATATTTGGCCTGGTATCGAGGTAAAACATCGAAAAATAATTTTATGGGAACATATTACCGAAATAAAAAAGACATTATCATGTCGTGTAAGAAAACAATCGCAATGCCTCTTAAAATAAATAAAATAAAAAACATTTTTTTTTTGCCTCTTAAGGGGTTATCATACTCATCAACAACTTTTACTACGGGACCAACCTGGAAATCGCGAAAAAAAATCAGCTGTTCAGTACATTCTGTAACACGTTGAATATCCAGTTCATGATTGACCCTTGTGTCAAACGTCCAAATCTGTTCAGCCTTTGAGGAGTGATTGATTAACCAATACATAAATATTGAACATAAAAATTCTGGATTTCACGTTGGTAATGTTTGTGGCATAGTAGATTGAATTTGGTATTGCAGCAGAATCGGTTTCGGAAAAATACAGTAAACTAGCTTTTGCCTGCGATTTCGTACGCGCATATCCCGTTTTATCCCGTTCCCATAGGAATTTCGGAAAATCCCCTCTCACTGCTCCCTTACGGAGTGTAGGGAAGCTACATGCCAAATTTCAGCTTGCCACGACCAGCAGTTTCGGCTGTGCGTTGTCTGTCAGTCACTCGGTAACAGAATTTTTTTTTATATAATTATGAATGTTGCTGGGATTTTTTTTTGTACCCCTTCAAATAGTAAACAAATGAAAACAAAACAAAAGAGTCTCGAGTTTCTATACCTCATGATACAGGGAATCTTACTGTGAGTTCCAGGAATTCAACCCTATCTTTAACCCGCATTGTTTGATACAGCAAAAATATAAACTTTCTGCTCTTGTCCCGAATCACTCAGCGGAGGCACAACACCTTTTTTTCTACCTGCCAATCGTTAAGCTAACATTGGCTCCAAAATAAAATCTGGCCTTTTAAAGCAATAGCCCAAAATGCTAGTATATCGCCGGTTTATCGCAAGTGTACACCTGTCCCCCAACTTACGTACAAAGTCTATACGAATCAGAAAAATCCTTTCCGCCCAAGCGGGCGTTGTTTTCCCCTCGATTTCCATTCACTCTTAGAGTCCGGAACGCGGATCCGGATTTGTGCGCAGTCGTACAAATGATTTTTATAGAATTTTAAACTTATCTCACTTCTCCTTGTTGGATCCGACTAGAATTTAGTGCTGCAAAAATTTAGCTTTTGTTCTATTTTTAGAGCTGACGGATGTTTTGTTCGTGTGCGTTTGGCAGCGGGGAAAAAAATTCTTTTTTCACGCACACGTTTTTAGTTAGGACAGCAGATATATTTTATGCCAGGCCATTAGCTATGAATCCTATGATTTAGCATCTTGTTGCCACATTATTTTTCTTGATCTTAACAGTCTTATAATTCACTGCTTTTATGTAGAAAAAAATCTGGTTTACATCGGTACCTTTTGGTAATTTCGGTAGTCAGAAAAGAGCTGAAAGCGGCCAATAGAATTATACTTAACATAAAACGGGAAGAGCCTTTAGCTATGAATAATACAGCAATAAATACGCAATTAACTTTTTCTGCTCCCTTCCATAATTGATTGGACATGAAGATAACGAGATTCAGCGCTCCATTTTCTTGTTAACCAGAATCAAAAGATTTTCCTCGTCCAAAGAACTGTTCTGCTGTAAAAAAACTGCTTCATCTACATATTTTATTGTGACTGTGAAATTGAAAGAGAAATGTGGAAAATTGTATCAAGCTGTTCTGGATTTGCAACATTTATTATCATATGTGGTTTCTGCAGCTGGGTCGTTCTCAGGTATAATAACGGGTATAATTTAGACGGTCACCAAAAATGGATCAATGGTCACCAAATGGTTGATGGATCAATGGTCACCAAATTCTATCCAACTCAACTGTGATTGCCATAAAATGTAGGCTTGGGGTTACAAACTGGATAAAATAGGTTAGGTTAGGTTAGAATTGTGGCGAGCGAAGCGAGCGGTGCCGCGGCAGCGGCCGTCGAGCGCTACTTCTCGAATATTATTTGGTGACCATTTATCCGTTTTGGTAACCGTTTAGAACTTTTTTGGTAGTAAAATAGGTACTTTTTTGGGCGGTGTTTAAACACAAGCCTATAATAACTACTGATAATGCTACCTGCTTTATTTATATTTGGAAGATGAAAGTCAATAATGTTTTATTTTAAGTGTGATTTTATTCTTGCAATCTACCTTCTTCCGGGCGTTTAGTTAGAGGTTACGAACTTTTAATATGTCTTGAATGAACTAAGTCCAGCGGCAAGTCCATCAGCTTTTTCCAAGAGGACATAATTTATGAGGTTTTGGGGCACCTTTCTTTTTATTCGATATAATATGGTGGTGATCTTATGTATCAGATTACCTTATGCAAGCGAGTGTGTTTGGGTGCTTACAATTCGTTTGGCGTAAGATTTGAGCTTTTCTACTATCTCCTGCTTCACCATTGCATCTTCGAGTTGCAGTGTAGTTGATTATTGGTAATGTTTAAAGACAAAAATAAATTGGAAAAACATATACGGTACAAACAATATTTGTTTATTAATATATGTTACATTTTCCTTTTTCTTATTGCCATTTTAATAGCGGTAACGATTGTCAAAAGTTTGAGATTGACAAGTGCTATCGAAAAATCACTGGGTCGGTCATTTCCTTACATTTGACTATTTGACAATTGTTGTTGAATGTTAGTGTAAACAGCCATTGGTCAGTTACATTTCATTTAAAATAAAAACGAAATGGTGGTAATTTCGTCTTTATTTTAAATTAAATGTAAGTAGTAGATATTTAGAAAATCAGTCAACTTAAAAAAAAAAGTATATAATTAATCGATGTACCATCTCTAGCACTAATAAACAAAAGTGTGTATCCCTAACAGTAAACCTCACAAGAAAAATCAAAATCCGAAGATATCTAAAACATCTGCAAAACTTCTGCCGATACATCTCACGATACACAGCGTATTTTCCCTCACTTCGCGCCCATCCACTGTGTACAAGACGCATTCCAACTTTAAATTTACTTTATACATAGTACGGAACTTTACCGTTCCACTGCATACGTACTCTGTTGAATAAAAAACTTAGTTCCCTGTTCGCGGGTTTTGCTCCTGTTTCCAAACAAATATTTGTTTAGTAATAGGCATCGGAAAGAAATAGGTTTCAGTTGGGCTCTTCGCACTTTTAAGTTTGTTAGGAACTTCTATGTTGTGATGCTATTATGAAAAAGGATTTTCTTTAAGTTAGTAAGTGGTTTTTGTAGTTCTTTTTGTATAAAATTAATATTTTTTGTTATGGGAAATCATCAAATGAATTCTCTGCTCTGGGCGAAGCGGAAGGGAGTGTTTGACATTTACTGACTAAAACCCATCCGTGTTCCTCCTAATGCGCTTTGCGTTCCAGGGGGCTACTCTCTAAGCCCGAAGTCCGTTGTTTTGGGCTTAGTAGCAAGCGTATTCTACTCCGTACTACCTACGGACTTGCGGTTAATCCCGATCCCAAACTAAGAATGAATGACGACACGATTTGACAGTAACTGTTAAATCGTGTTGTCATTAATTCTTAGTGGTTAGGTTATACGAAGCAGAATACGCCTAATAAGCCCGAAACTATGGACTTCGGGCTTAGAGAGTAGCCACCCTGGAACGCAAAGCGCATTAGGAGAAACACGGGTGGGTTTTAGCCAGTAAGCTTAGAGAGTAGGGCCCCAGGGCTGCGGTGACTTTCGTACAAATTTCGGTAGGTAAAACATGTTGCCATTGATATTTATATTAGAAAAAATAGTTTATTTTTAGCAAGGCAAGCGTGTTCCATCGTCGACCACATCACTATTTTTCATCATGGTAAAACGAGAGCCTATAAAACAATAACACAAACAACAGTTACACACTGTTTACTTAGAAACAGACTCAAAATCAGAACTTTATTTGCTCAAAATTTAGGTACAATATAAGATAACTTAGCAAAGGAGTGGAACTCTTTCCCTTTTTTTTTTTTAACGATGGGATATCATCAAATGACTCCTCCCGCTTTGGGTGAAGCAAGAGGGAGTGTCAGACTCTTACTGACTAAAGCCCCAGCAGGCACCTGCCCAAGCGGGCCCCGTCTTCCACGCTGACATCTCTTTGAGGCGCGCTGGGATCGCAGCGCGCCGCCGACCCGGGCCTAGTTCTGATCAGACGGCGAGCCACCCACTGCTCGCCGTCCGCAGGCCCACGCCTACGGCGGCCGGGAAACGTCCTGCGACTCCCGACGCCTGGGGCGTCTTCTTCTGTTGCGGCGACTGGGACGTGAGGTTTCCCTCTCTCTCACACGTTCGGCCTCCTCCTTTGCTAGCATTACTGCTTCGCAGAAGGAGGTGATCGCTTCCCATGCCTCCTCGCTCCGGACCAAAGATTGAACCAAGGCCGGTCGCGAGAGGTCGCCGCCGCCGATCGCCTCGATGAGGACCCGGCGGTGCTCCGCCCAAGCATGGCAGACCTCCACCGTATGCTCCACCGTGTCCTCCGGGCAATCCTCGCAGTGATGACACCCGGGCGCGTCCTCCCGCCGAATCCGAAACAGGTATCTCCCGAAACAACCGTGTCCGGTGAGTACCTGTGTCAGGCGGAAGGTGAGGACGCCGTGGCGCCGCTCCAGCCACTCCTCAAAGAGGGGACTTATCGCCTGGATTGTTGCGTGCCCAGCGCTGGGTTGCGACAGTCGCTGTCTCCATACCGCCATGGGATCCTGCCGGAGCTCCGTCCGCCTTGCTGCGATTTGCCGCGGCAGAGGTGTCTCGCCCGGAACTCTCTGCCTGCGTCTGTGTTTTCAAAAGTTACAACCCTAATCTCTTCAAAGTTAGAGTGAACAGGCTCCTTCTGGGTAGGCTCGCTCCATCGTAGACTTTGTCTCTGTCATCTCTGACATAGACTAGAGTCAAGAGCAAACCCATAACAAATTAAAAAAAACTTACACGAATACATAAGATCAGCTACATTTTAGACTAGTTGATCGATGACCTGGTGAAGGTGGCGGGTAGGCGATGGATGCGAGGCGCGCAGGACCGGTCGTTGTGGCGACACTTGGGGGAGGCCTATGTCCAGAAGTAGACGTCTTTCGGCTGATATCATCAGATTATGATGACTAGTTGACCCGCGCAACTTCGTCTGCTCCGCTTTTATTGAACATAGCGTAATGATATATAACCTACTAGCTTCTGCTAGCGGCTTCGCCCGCATGTTCCCTAGGGAACATACTCCTGGTATAAAAAGTAGTCTATGTCCTTTCTCAGGCTCTAGACTATCTTTGTACCAAATTTCATTTTAATCGGTTCAGTAGTTTTGGCGTGAAAGCGCGACAGACAGACGGACAGAGTTACTTTTGCATGTATAATATTAGTAAGGATGGCCTTCCTCGATATAAGGGCTATCTAACACTGAACGATTTTTTCTAATCGAACCAGTAGCTCCTGAGATTAGCGCGTTCAAGCAAACAAACTTATCAGCTTTATATATTACTATAAATGTATAGATATAGTTTCCAGGTAATAGTTTCCACTTCTTCGATTTAAGAGGCAAAGCAGTAAAGGCAATACTACCACCCCATTATATACTATTAAACATATACCTAATCGTTAACTAGGGTAATAGGATCATTTGCTAATATAGTAATCCCGCTATTAATCGTAGGTTTAACTATTACAGACCGCACTAAACTTTACATCACTCACTACCTAAGTAATTCACAGTACTTAGGATTACGAAATCTTTACCGTTACGGTCGTCTTCGAACCCAAATTTATCAAGAACCTTCCTTCAGTAAATCCCCAAAATGATGTTCGACATTTCCTTGAAAATGTGAACCGAAATTAGATTCAGTTTTCATACATCAAGGGTGGTTCCCGAAATTTAATTTCCCCCTTAAACACAAAAATTATAACATAATAAATTCCATTCACAAAAAGGCGAGGGTAAGCCTGAAATCCCTTCCGTGGATCAGTTGCAACAATACGGGTGTTTCCGAAAGGAAACGGAAGGTGGGGCAGACGTTCCCGCGAATATCTTTGTGCGAAACAATATTCGTGTTTCGTCTTTCATTGTTTTCGTATTACGAAATGTCAGCGTTCGGACGGTTAGATGTTGCTAGTGGTTCTTAGGTATCAAGTTATTGTGAGTCGATATGTGCCTATAAGATTTATTTTATTATTTGTAGCTCTAAATATGTACAAATGGTCTATCGTGGTTTATTTGTGTAATAGTCTTTGAGTTATTTATTTATACTTTATTGCCAGTAGTGGTACTACGACGGGTTTAATGCAGCAAGGTGTACTCTACCCGTAAACTTTATTTACACTATTTTTATATAGGGTTCCGTACCCAAAAGGGTAACCAACGGAACCCTATTACTAAGTCTCCACTGTCTGTGTGTCTGTCTGTCAGCGGGTTGTATCTCAAGAACCGTAACAGGTAGACAGTTGAAATTTACAAAGATTGTGTATTTCGATTGCCGCTATAACAACAAATAATAAAAATTAAGGTTTATGGTACAGAACCCTTCGTGTGCGAGACCGGTTCGCACTTGGCCGGTTTTTTTAAACCTCAAAATAAAATCTGTATGAAAATATTATATGTGCAAATTATTTAAAAATCGAGGTCTCCTGTTAAAATAAACATTCATATTTAAAATGGAGGAAGGGTTAAGAGAATTTTAACAGAACCTTTGATCTCCTGATTTGTGATGTTTCATTTAAAAATGTTAATTATTGGAAAAACGAAATCCTTCCGTTGTAAATGTTTTTTTTTTTTAAGTAGCCATCATATTATTAACAGCTTTAATATTATGTTGGAATATACAAATTTTAATTCCATGAACGTAAAAAACATTATACGAAACGAAATTAATAAACGTTAAAAGCATACGTTGATACTGCGGCAGTATTTCGCGGAAGCACGTTTATAAAGAAATCTTTATACATATTATTTACATTACATTAAAACAGAGATCAAATTGTTGCCAACTGTTAATAAAGGTACAAGAGATCGGTAGGAGTCTTACAGTTTTCTCCATAGATATTTCCACAAATCACGATCTTTCTCAATATAATTTACGTGCTGATCGTCTTGAATTTTTGGGTACATAAGACTACCACTAAAATATTCGAAACGGAGGCAAACCCACCTCACTTTAAAACTCATTCTTTAGCTGTGATTGATTCAATTATCCATTCCCCTCTTAAAAGCAAAGAAACACAAATCAACCTGCAAATTAAACGTGATAAAAAGAGCTTCAATTTTCCTATAAAACAGCCGATTCTTTACAGGAGCTGTTTGAAAATTCTCTCTATATGCTAATAAATAAATTAACCTCAGCATGAATTGATTCGACGTCTGGGTAATGTCGCGACGAACAAAAAGCTGATGGAGAATGGAAAAGCAATTATCGGTTGAGTCTTCTCTCACAGAGTTTTCAATAAACGCGTTGACGTCGTAAATAAACTAACTGTATAGATTTTTGTGTCCTCAAAGTCAGGCAAAGGATTCTTAATGTTGGTTTTGGTTTTAGATACTTTGATTGTAACGAAATTGTCACTTTCAAGTAAAAGTTTATTTCCTTTGTCATCGATTTTAACTTATAATTTAGATCTTATTTAGTTAGCAGTTATTCTTACATTGTTGTCTGTTTCAGGTTAATTACGATCATCTAAAGTATTTCTTGATTTGAATTCTCTAGCGTTTGGTAGAATGGATTGGAATTTTATTTGTTAATTGCTTTGTTAATAGACATTTTGTGGTCAATTTTTTTATTTATAACTATTTTTGTTTTTGGAGCATCTTTACTTGCTATGATGTAGTGAACATTGTCAAGTGCATGATAGTGAATGGCGTTCGTTTAGTAGTCAACACTGTTATGACTAGCAGCCATTAGTCTGCCAAGTTCACTCCTTTGACTATTTTATTGGCCGTTAGCTTAGTTCGTGAACGCGTACTCCCATTTATTCTCATCCCGATTCACGATCAGACTATCGATATAACTATCGAGTGATAAAAATCCTGCAATACGGTGTAGCCAGACAAAACTATCCTTCACCTAGAAGAGGTTTCCTTTTAGAAAAAAGCTAAGAACAAAACATTTGAAAATCATTTTTTTAAGTGTTATCATCTGCTTAGCCTTTTCCCTTTTCCCAACTATATTGGGGTCGGCTTCCAGTCAAACTGTTAAACTGGATTCAGCTGAATATCAGTTTTTTACTTGGAGCGACGGCCTACTAAACCTCCGCAACCCAATAACTGGGTAACGCAGTACTCCTTGGCAAAAGTGTCTGACTTTCCGTAACGACTGCCACAGATTTACAAATGACAGCCGGGACCAACGGCTTGACGTGCTCTCCAAGGCACGCAGGAGTCTCGGTATGTTGAGATGGTCACCACCACCAACTTCGGCAAACGTTGCTCACCTTGAGGATCGACCCGTATGGATGATATTATTTAGCCACGCGCACAATCATTCATACAATCTTTAAGTGCCAATTACTGTATAATTCTCGGCATTTACATCTTCACTCAGTAAAAGTTGATTAACCAGTCCTCAGATCTCATAATCATCCAAAGACCAGGACAAAAAGTATCTTTTGTGAGCAGAAAAATATATTTGACCTTCAATTAAAACTTTCACGCTTCAAGCTAGGGCTTAATTAAGGAGCAAAGAAAAGGTTCAAAGAAGCAAATACTCCTAACCTTTAAACAGTGCCGTGGGGAGCGTTTCAAAGTATAAAAGGCGTTTAAAAGAGAGTCATTAATCAAAACAGTGAGGAAAATGTGTCCAGCCTCGCGAACTGTGAGCCTTCTCGTGATTTCTGTTTAGGGCTTTAATCTTGAGAGGGCTTTGCAAAAGGAGTGCGCTCGGCGTGAATCAACGGACCCGAAATATTCGAGTTTCTTTTTGTTAAGACAAGTTTAAGCTAAATCTTGTGAAATGTATTCCATGGAATTTTTAGAGTGATTTAGAAAATAAGTAGATAGTTTACACTTATGACATAAACCACAATAATATTAAAATACAAACTGGGAATCCAGACAAATGACAAGGGACTTTGTATAATGTGAAATTCTATAGCTAAATCTTGTGATATACGTATTCCATGGAATTTTAAAAGAGAGATTTAAAAAATGAGAAGATAGCGTACACTAATGACATAAACCACAATAATATTAAGATACAAACTGGGAATCAAGGCAAATGACAAGGAACTTTGTATAATGCCACATTCTATTGGCGATGGCTATCGTCAAAAGTTTAAAATAGATTGGATTGACTACGTGAAATTTTGGAAGCGCATTATGACTTTTCGTCCTTTAAACAACCGGTACTATTCGAAAGACGAGAGACCATATCGGCACTTGGAGAAGGCCTATATGAAACAGTGAACTCCAGCTGAAATGATAGGGATGATCAAGACTAGGCTTTGAGGAGCTCGTGGCTAAAGATTAACAGCCGCACAGATCGTTCTTCAAGGTTAAGCAACGCTTGCCAAGGTTGGTCTGTGGATGGGTGAACATCTTAACATACCGAGTTTCCTCCGTGCTTCGGAAATCACGTTAAGCTGTTGGTCCCGGCTGTCATTTGTATAACTTTGGCAGTCGTTACGGATTGTCAGAAGCCAGTAAATCTGACTCCAGTCTTGCCAAGAAATACCGTGTTACCCATTTAATGGGTTGTGGAGGTCTGGTAGGCAGCCGCTTCATGTAAAATACTGGTATTCAGCTGAATCCGGTATGACTGGAAGCCGACCCCAATATAGTTGGGAAAAGGATTGACAGATGATGATGAAGACTAGGCATTACCAAGTAAATACACATAGGATTTACGCAATGCACAGAAATGGCGAAAAAATCACTACTTCCTACTTATTTTTTCTGGGATCGGCTTTAAATGTGATGTGCTTTTAAAAACAGGAAAATGTTACCATTTTATCTCAGTACTCGAATTACTACACACCTATTATTTTGAAGGCTTCTACCGTTAATGTTGTACTCACAGCATCAGATTTAAGAGTTTCGCTTACAATACGGGTTTAAACCGGCAAGATCCCTGAAAAAACATCTGAGAATTCTTCACGAAGATTTTCATTCAATAAGAGTTCCGTAGGATTTTTACAAAAAGAAAAAATATATCTTAAGATGGAGACCGTTTGTGTTTAAAGTCGTTTTTCGAGCGGAGCTGATTTTTTTTTGGATTTCTGCGTTTGTTGAAAAGAAGGTTTTAATCTGATTTTTTAAAGGATTCTTAAGTTTTAATGCGATACGGGTGGATAAAGTTCGTCGTGAAATGCGAGAAGTGATTCTTTTCGGTGTTCATTATGAAGCTGTACCGACGATTAAAATATAAAAAAACTAGTCCGTTTTTTAACCTCAGTATTCTCATAATGTAGATTTAAAACTTAAAAAAATCAAATTTTGCTTTTCAAGAATTTGATAACTTGTATATAGTTTGTTGTATACCAAGATAAGTAACTACATGAATGAATTCGTAAACCTAAAATCGTACAACTTATTGCATACCGCGATTATTTTCGTGAGATAGAGTTAGCCAGGACAAGAAATAATATTTAATTTCAACACAAAGTTCCCAAGGCGGAGTTCGTAGTTAAAAGAATACTAGCCGCACGGATCGATCTTTAAGGTTAAGCAACGCCTGCCAAGGGTGACCATCTTAACATACCGAGTTTCCTCCGTGCCTCGGACAGCACTTTAAGCCATTGGTCCCGGCTGTCATTTGTAGATCTTTGGCTGTCGTTACGGATTGTCAGAAGCCAGTAAATCTGACACCAGTCTTACCACGAACTACCGTTTAACTCAGTTAATGGGTTGTGGAGGTCTGGTAGGCAGCCACTCCACGTAAATACCCACATTTGGTGGCCCATACAATAACAAATACCACTGATTTTATTATTCACTCCCAAAATATATTAGCAAGGAGAAATTTTCCATTATGAAACCGAAATTAAATTGCAACCCAAAGTGTTTTATGCACCCGCCCGAATTAATAGAGTTGGTATAAAAACTTTTATGTTGGTGCTACCTATTTTTATTGGAAAGTTTAAATTGGGAAACATTATTTTATAATTCCTCGAATTTGGTGCAGATTTGGTGTTAAACAATGGTTTTGAGTTCGATGTGATAATAGTATTAACACACTTTAAATAGGAGCTATGAATGTAAATGTGAATGAATGGAGAGGTCATGAGGCCAGAGAAAATATCAATTTATAGATTTGTAACATTTCTGATAAACGAAAGCTTTGGTGAAAAAATGAAGAGAACAAACCAAAACGACATATACAACTCTTCAGTTAATAACTGATTGAGTGACTGACAGACTACGCTCAGCCGAAACCATTGGTCGTAGAAAACTGAACGTTGGCATGTAGGTTCCTTGGGGAGTTCAGCACTAACAGAGGATTTCCCGAAATTCCAACGGGAACGGGAAAAAACGGGATATGCGCGTACGAAGTCACGGACTTTTGTAGTACATAATAAAATAAAAATAAAAAAAGCCTCTTTATTTCATGCAAACTTAGTTCAAAAAATTGTAGGACACGTACAAAATCCGAAATATTTACGATGACACAATTTTAATAATTAAAACATAGCTTAAAAATTTATCCTCAGCGCTGTCAGTGCCACGTTGTATGGCAATGCTTTGCCCTCTCGGCGGCGATCTCTCGCGTCCGGCTCTGGTTCAAGCCATGGTTCGGAGCGAGGAGACATGGGAAGCGGTCACCTCCTTCTGTGAAGCAGTAATGCTAGCAAAGGAGGAAGCCGAACGCGTGAGAGAGAGGGAAACCTTACGCCTCAGCCACCGCAACAGAAGAAGACGCCCCGGGTGTCGGGAGTCGCAGGGCGATTCCCAGCCACCATATGCGCGGTCTGCGGACGGTGAGCATTGGGTGGCTCGCCGTCTGATCAGTACCAGGCCCGGATCGAAGGCGCGCTGTGTTCCATGCGCGCTTCAAAGAGCTGCGCATAATGCCTGCTGGGGCTGCGGACTTTCTTCGAAGAGGCACCATAGCCCTGGAACACAAAGGGCACTAGGAGAAAGTCAGTAAGAGTCTGACACTCCCTCTTGCTTTACCCAGAGCGGAAGGAGTCATTTTATGATTTCCCACCCTAAAAAAAAGCTTCTGGCTTCTAGCCAAAGTAAAACTCGCCCTTTTGGGTTACGAGATGTGTCAACCAGCCTATTTCGATATAACCTACTTTCCCAATATCTCTTTCTTGCCATTATTACGTCTCAACCATCACATAACCAACACTTTTATTAATAATTCACCTTACCTAACGTATAGATAAATTAATTATTGCGTTACTAATGTTCCGTTAATTAATCTAATAAGCGAAATATAATTTAGTATGCGAGCTTCCGACAATAGGTTTGAGATCATATTAACTCAATTTGAAGAAGGGTCGTTTACATTCAAAGTCAACAGAGTGTTATTTTGTCTACGTAATTGAAAGGGTATATACGAAATTTAATCTGTTTTTAATTGATGCCTGATTTTTGAACAGGCATTACGTTATTTTTAATTTAAGATAGGTTTGCTCTTGACTCTCGTCTAGGTTAGGTGACTGAGACAAAGTCGACGGTGGAGTGAACTTACCCAGAAGAAGCCTGTTCACTCTGACTTTCGCAGATGCAACTAACAGACGCAGGTAGAGTGTTCCACTACTTTGCTGTGCGCATTATACAGGACGGTTGGAAACGCTTAGTAGTTAGAAATTAGAAAAAAAAATTACGTGTAAAAGAATTACTTGTAACCTATTTGCAAAATAAATATAATTTATCATTTAGTGCGAATTGATAAAAATAGCAACAAGATAGGGATGGTAACTTGCATTGCGTCTAAATGTCCGATTGTGGAAGGAGCGTGGGATAAGGTCATTGAGGACTTTATGAAAACGATGGCTTTTAGTATTTACCTAGTAGTTCTATAAAAACTAAAATTTTGAGATGGTTCTAATTTTTATAATTAGAACCATCCCCTTGAATTAATAAATACAGTCGTATTTATTGAATCACAGTTTATAATTAATGCGTGGCAAAACTGGGCTGGAGTTACATCTGTAGTAGCTATTTGCTCAAACAAACGATTCAAAATTAAAAGGGGTTCGAAACTTTTTTCAACAACAAACTGATTCGTTGAAGGTGGCTGGCAGTGGATGGATGCGGACTGCTCAAGACCCGGATGAAGGCTTACATTCAGCAGTGGATGGCAATAGGTTGATATGATGAACCGTATTTGCACATCAACAGAATCGCACTTTGTCTTTATGACTAAAAGCGGTCTTTGAGATACCGATGCCATCAAGCCACCTATAAATTAAGCTATAGAACTCCTTGTTCAATTACTAATGCAAATCTTATCACAACGATACAGTTGATATATTGTCCTTGGAATTTAATTAAAGACGCGACGCGATTGCGATGTACGCATGTAATAGGCGTAAGTTGTTTCTTACAGGATGTTACATAATTTTAAGAATGCCGTTCTGTATTTGGTGTATAGTGAGGAATTAAAAAAAAAACTGGCCAAGTGCGAGTCGAACTCACGCATGAAGGGTTTCGTACCATAAACCGAAAAAAACACATTTTAAGGATGTCGTTTTGTAAGGAAACAAAAGAACCAGTTAAGTACGAGTCGGACTCGCGCATGAAGGGTTCCATATGACATAAAGAAATAAAAAAAGATTCTTATATGGGTTGCCTCCTTTGCCATTTCATTAAATTTTATTTATGGTGGCAATAGTGTTACGGTTCTTTTGAGATATAGCCCGCTGACGGACAGATGGACGGACGGATGGATGGATGGACGAACAGACGGATGGACGGGCGAACGGGAAGCGGTGGCTTAGTAATATGGTCCCGTTGGTTACCCTTCAGGCACGGAATCCTAAGATGGAACGTTATTTTTCAAACAAACTGACAGCTAAAAATACTTTTTAGTCCGAAACAAATCACTTTTCAAGCAGCTTCATGCAGTTGGTAGCATTTATTCTAGTTCAATCACAGATCTTGTGTCAATTGCATCAGACTGCTGGTAAAGTTATTTTATATTAGACTAGCTTTTCCCGCGACTTCGTACGCGCATATCCCGTTTTTTTCCCGTTACCGTAGGAATTTCGGGAAATCTTTTCTTAGTGTTCCCCTTTTTTTCTTTCTTATGGTTGGAAAATCATAAAATTACTCCTTTTTTTTTTTTTTTTACTATTGATAGGCACGCGCTTGACCACCATCTCACCTGATGGTAAGCGATGATGTGGTCGAAGATGTAGCACGCTTGCCTAGAAGTAACCTATTCACTCTTGACTTAAAGACACCCAGGTTGTAGCTATCGGGAAACACAGACTCCGGCAGGGAATTCCACTCCTTAGCTCTCCTTAGCTCCTTCCGCTCTGTACGGAGCGAAAGGTCGAAAAATTCCACAACCCTGGTAGTTGGTGCTCCCTTACACTCCCCAAGCAACAAACATGGCAAATATCAGTTTTCTTAGACCAGTAGTTTGGGCTGTGCGTTGACTGACAGCAGTCAGTCAGCGATGGAAGGATTTTATCTATGGTAATTAGTGACTGATACTTTAACACGCTTCAGTACATTTATGTTTACCTACAAACTGGTCAAAATGTACTGTACTGCCTATTTGAAACGAGCCAAGAGGATCATCGGCAATGAGAGGCTCGTCGCGTCTAAGCTCCAAAGTCTTGAACATCGACGACGAGTTGCTAGCCTGTCGGTTTTTTACCGGTTGCATTTTGGGGAATGTGCGACGGAATTGCATAATTTAATTCCGCCATGCCCCTTCCATCTTCGGACCACAAGACGAACGGCGATGCACCACCGGTACATGGTGGACATCCCACCCATACGCACAAAACGTTTTGGGAACACATTCATAGTGCGTACAGCTAAAGAGTGGAACTCCCTGCCGGAGTCTGTGTTTTCTGATAGCTACAACCTGGGAGTCTTTAAATCAAGAGTGAATAGGTTATTTCTAGGCAAGCGTGCTCCATCTTCAACCACATCCTCGCTTACCATCAGGTGAGATAGTGGCCAAACGCGTGCCTATAAATAGTAAAAAAAAAAAAAAAAAATTATTCGCGATCTGGTTTGGTCCTATAGTAAAAGTGGTTTGTTATCATGAGTACAGTCACGTGTTAAAGTATCGGTCACTAATTACCAGTCACCTTAAATAAGGATTGATACAGAACGTAATCCTGAAATTAGTCCACTCGCTTTTGATACACCCTGTATATAACTTGGTTCCTATAATGATGCTCATATTGCTTATATTTGAATTAACAGTGCTAGTTATATTATAATATAGTGCGTAAGATGGGTGTAATTATTATAATTACAAGGAGATTGCTTCCGGGAAGGTCTTTTCGTGGTGGTGTTAATTAAAGACGATATTATGCTGCAATAGAAAGGAATATCGTGTATATGATGTCAGTTATTCATTGCATATATAATAATTATACTACTACAGATAAAATTTACTTTACCTGTAATGTGTTTAGTTTTAGTTTACTATACGTAAAGTTTGTTAGTTTGTGTGGTTGTAGAGGGTAATCTCTGGATCTACTGTGAACCGATTTTAACAATTCTTTTACCAATTTAAAGCCACGTTATTCGTGAATGTCATAGGCTATATATTAAACCGAAAAATAGGTGTACCGCCCAACGAAGTGGGCACGGGTGCTGAGCTAGTATTTTAATAATATTGGTTCATTATATTGGTATCAGATAAATATTTTTGATTAAGTAAAGGTAAAAAATATCGTTGTCACACGTAATAGCATCTCATCTCATCCATGCTGATGAGAGTCAGAGACAAGTTTAGAAATACCGTCTTCATTATTTTTCTTTCGTCTGTATGCTTTTGATATAAGTATCGTTGATTTGGCAACAAAGCAAATTTATATGCTGAATTGAAAAGAACAAAATTGTATCGGAACCTAGAATAAAATCAGAATTAATTAATAATGGTAAGTGCCAGATAGATGTGCAATAACGGTCGTTGACCCATATCCATTTATTAACTTTCTTAATATACAAAGAAAAAAGCAGTCCTGTATCGTAACTTCTTTCGTGATCCTTTACGTTCTCTAGTAATGTGAAACATTTCATAATTAATTGTTCGGGTATCTTTCAAAGGATATTAGAGGTAGGTCAATGTACTTTATTGAAAGTTTATCTGACACCCACCATAGTCCACACAGAAGTATTTTAGACCAAATCTTAAGTTTCCACGCCATAGTTTCCTAAACCATAAGTCGGTAATTTCTCGTCCCATTGCTCTACCTAACGGCAACACAAATTATAGGATAGTATAACGTATAAATAGACCAAACTTAGTACATAAATACGTAGCTTACGTGAACCCTATACTTAATTGCTATACTTGAGTTAGCTAACACTGATACTCAAGTTCGAGTTTGAACCTAAGTTAGTATCTGAAGTTTGTTGACAAGACTGGTCTCTAACGTATTATTATCTAGCATTATGCCCGCGACTTCGTCCGTGCTGCAAATTTCTTAAGGATCCCTCATTTTTTCTAAAATAATTATATACTATAACCTTCCTCGAGAATCACTATATCCGTTGGTGGAAACAGCATGAAAATCGGTACAGTAGTTTTTGAGCTTATCGCGAACAGACATACGACAGCCGTTGCGGAGGACTTTGTTTTATGATATGTAGTGATTATGGTCTCAGACTGTTGACTTAATTCGAGTTCTTCCTTCTGATGTAATTGATTACTATATTGGACAAGATGACCTCAGTTTTCTGATTTAACAATAAACCAAATTATTAAAAATTAATAATATTCAACATCATCATCGTTATAATGAATAGATTTTGTTCTTTTCTTAATTAATTTGTCGCTTACTTTTGTTTTTTGTTTTTTAAATTAAATTGAATGTAATAAATTAAGATGACAAATTGATACTTTTGTTTTCCCCTATAAATTAAATATGAGATTTTACCTGTTATAAAATAATTAATTATCCTCTTCCTTAATCGAAAATTATTTATTTTTGAGAGGGTTTTTTTTATATTTTTCTCACCATACGTATAGCGAGCGATGATGTGATCGACGATGGACTAATAGGCTTTAGCTATCAGGAAACACAGATTCCTGCAGGTAATTCCACTAATTAACTGTATGCTCATTCAAATTACAGACTGTATTCCTTTTTTTTTGTTTTTTTTTTCGGCTTAGTCGTTAAATGCCCAATTCTTAAAATGCCTAGCATTCTACAAATGCCTAATTCGGCAAATGGCTTATTCGCAAAAGGACTAATTCTTAAAACGGCTAATTCGCAAAAGGACTAATTATTAAATCGGCTAATTCGCAAAAGGACTAGTTCTTAAAATGACCAATTCGCAAAAGGACTAGTTCTTAAAATGACCAATTCGTAATAGGCTTTTACGAATTGGTAATTTTAAGAACTAGTACATAAATAAATACACATTTTAACGATCGAAAAATGTTTACCCTTCTTACATACGTACATAAGTAACTATGGTGCAGCAGATAAACATTATGAAAACCATTCAATGTGAATCACTATTATATATGTATTGCACACATATATGTGTGCAATACATATATAACTACTATAGCAGTAGCGATTTAAAAGAACCTTTATGAGGGTATAGTCAACTAAAATTATATTAATTTAAAAATCACTAATAATGTGGGTAGTTCTTATATTTGATCGAAGGAATCAAATCCGGTATTTCTGTTGTTGTTGTGTTACTCTATTGTGTGAGCTCGCGTTTAATAATGGAAGAATTTGAGTTTAGTATTGATAAAAATCAGAAAGGTAACGACACTCTGCTCCATAAAGGGCACCGTTACAATAAAACGAGGCAGGTGAATAAAAATGGAAGTACATTTTGGCGATGCACAAACAAAATGGAGTGTAGTGCATCGCTAACATTGGACGTTACAAACAAGAAAATCTTAAGATTGTCCAGACATAAATGCGAACCCGACGAGGAAAAAAATATTGTTTTTCTTAAACGGAATGAATTAAAAAAAGAGGTGTGTCGAAATTTAAGACCTATAAAAGGAATTTTTGAAAAGACTTTTGATAATTTGCCGGAGACAAGCTCATCTAAACTCCCATCTTTTCATGCAATAAAAGATAGTCTGTATTCAGCCAGAAAACGATTTTTACATGCAAATAAGTTGACTTTTCGTAACACGGAGGATGTATTTGTACCAGAAAGTTTAGCAAAAAATTTTCTGATTGCTAACGATGGCGAAACCGACAAAATATTAGTGTTTGCTTCGAAAATGTCAAGAAAGATTATCCGTAGTGCAATAAAAGAAAAAGGCTGCTTCTATGGAGATGGAACTTTTAAATGCGTTCCTAGCCCCTTTTATCAGTTATACTCTATACATTTTGACCTAGAATCAGACAAAAGTACAACCAATATAATTCCCGTAATATATTGTCTTCTGCCAAACAAGACTCAGCAAACATATACGCGGCTTTTTAATATATTAAAAGATCAATTTGGTCTGAATATTTGCAACTTCAAATGTGATTATGAGGTGGCAGTTATGAATTCAGTAAGCAATGTTTATCCGAATGCAAAGGTAAGTGGTTGTTATTTTCATTACCAACAAGCAATTTGGAAAAAAAGTAAAAAAATGGATTTAACAAGATGCCAAAAAAACCGTAATGTCATTCGTATGGCCGCTGTATTACCACTTTTGCCACCCCGCTATATACCAGAAGGATGGCAAATTATTTATGGCAAAATTGAATCATTAACTGCTGCAATGAAGGAGTATCAAAAATATTTAGAGAGACATTGGCATCGACTGTCCCCTACATTACTAAGTTGTTCCGGTCAACGCCACCGAACCACCAATGCTGTCACAGGAGACTCAATGTTGTTATTCCAAAACGTCCCAGCCTATTTTTATTTATTCATAAAATAAAAAAGGAATCTACACATTTTGATGTGAATATTAAACGGAGTTTATTTAATGGACTTAGAAAAAACCGAAGTAATAAAGTTATCTTATTCGACAAGAAATATAAAAAACTTCTCACTGCACTAGAGAGGCAAGAGATCTCGGTTCACGATTTTTTTAAAAAGATGATCTACTTCCAACTTCTGGTGTAATTTATTGCATAATATACATGATGACTTTGCATAATAAATAACACCTATATTATAACTCTAAATGAGTAAATCCAATGAGGATAATATTGATTTTTTTTTTATCCCGGAGATATTTTATGTTATTTTTCCGTTTTTTTTCACGAGTTAACTTTTGTTTTTGTACGTATCAATCGATGATTCAGTCCGATTTACCGAAGAAATACTTGAATTTGTACAATTAATCAATGTTGGTATTGTATACAATCGATAATGACTGTTATTACTTTTAAGAATTACATTATATTTGATTTGTACCGTCTTTCAACAATTTTATTTTATGTACCTATTTCCTCATCTATACCAATATATAAAGCTGAAGAGTTTGTTTGTTTACTTGAACGCGCTAATCTCAGGAATTACTGGTCCGATTTGAAAAATTATTTGTGTTAGATAACCCATTTATCGAGGAGGGCTATAGAGTATATATCATCACGCTAAGACCAATAGGAGCGGAGCAGACGAAGTTGCGCGGGTCAACTAGTTTTATATACATATGTAGGCACTTACATTATTATTATTCGAATTATCATCTATTTGGCAAAAACTGACCATTTTAAGAATTGGTCTTTTTAAGTAATTGGCTTTCTAAGAATTGGGATTTTTAAGAATTGGACTTTTTGAGAATTGGGCTTTTTAAGAATTAGGCATTTCCAGAAATAGGTATTTTCAGAACTAGGTATTTAGCGAATTAGCCTTTTTTTAAGCTGTTAGGCATTTTACGAATTGGGCATTTAACGACTAAGCCTTTTTTTCTACTCTGCTGTAAATTTCTGATAAATTTCATTGTAGGATAAAAGACAGTTGAATCGTTTCTCCAGGACTCGTCTGGTTTCATTGCTGTTGATTCTGGCTTTCAGGAGTTGTAATAGTTGGGAAGGTGTGGCGGGCTTGTCCCAAAAAAAAGACTATTCCTTAACAGTTTTGTGCTTGTGAGTTGGATGTCCACCATTCTGCTCGAAAAATATGTCTCACTATCTGCTATTTGCTCAAACCATGTTGGGGCTAATGCTCCAATCAAGCAAATATCATTATTTGTTATTCGTACATATGAATCTCAAGTATGAATAGAATCTTTTTATTATTTACTTACACCGTTTAAGTAAACAATAAACAAAAGAATATAAAAAGAACCAAAAAAACACACCGAAAAAAAAAAATGAATCAAAAGAATTTCAATCATCTTACATCGTTCAAAAAAGATCCAACGACATATAAAACTGACGAAATATGATACAAACCAAACGACATACAAATTCAATGCTGTTAAAACTAATAAAAGCCATTCATTAATTATCTAGACACATACATGCTTACGCAAGCTTGTGGTTTTGACTCGGTAAAGATAATTATAACCACCAATTTGTAACCGAAAGCAAACATGGCTAAAAGTAATTAACTAGGTATTACACGTTATTTGAAAGGTTAGGATAGGGGTATTAGGATAAACGAGGGCCACATTGTAAAGGAGTATAAATGTACTTATGAAAATGATCAACCTTCTTCTTTTTATCGTGTGGGCAGTAAGGTCTAACGACCCCACACATCCTGGTGTCAGAGTTTCTAAACCGCCTCAAGGGCCTCTGACCTGATTTATTTGACGACAGCCAAACCTGTACTATGATAACAAGTCTAAAATTGTAATAGAAAATAGGTTGATAAATTATAGACTACAAGCTTCTGCCAGCGGCAAGACATGTCTCTAAGGTACATACTCCCGGGATAGAAGTAGCCTATGTTCTTACTCAGGCTCTAGAATATCTGTGTACGAAATTTTATTTAAATCAGTTCAGCAGTTTTGGCGTGCAATTGCGACAGACAGATAGACAGTTACTTTCGCATTTATAATAATAAGGAAGTAAGGACTAACTTTTGCTTGCGACTTCGTACGCGCATATCCCGTTTTTCCCGTTCCTGTAAGAATCTCGAGAAATCTTCTCTTAGTGTCTAAGCTAAATGCCAAATTTTAGCTTTCTACGACCAGTAGTTTCGGCTGTGCGTTGATCGATCAGTCAGTCAGTTTCTGATTTTATATTCAAGTATGATAATGGCAACGATGTGAGAAGGCCTATGTCCAGCAGTGGACGTCTTTCGGCTGATATGATGATGATAAAGATAATATAATAGAAGGTTGATATTTGTGATAATCTAAGAAGTCAGATTTGACACGAACTCCACGACATCATCCCACCGGCCCCATCTACCATCGGACATCTAGACGCACTGCAATTAACCATCCTTATCTTCTTGCTATACCACCAATTCGCCCTAAGCGTTTCTAAACGTCGTCGTCGTTTCTGAATGCATATAACCCTAGTCCCTTCAAAGTTAGAGTGATAGAGCGAGCTTACCCAGAAAAGCCTATTGCTTTTCTGGGTAAGCTCGCTCTATCATCGACTTTGTCACCTCTGACCAAACCAAGAGCAAACTCACATCAAATAAAAAAAGGACTGCTAAATAGAGAGCGATAGAATATCGCTTTTACCACCGAATGCGATAGAGATTTATTTTTGTGACTATTTCATGCTTACTGAAGCAATGTTGTATCATGCTGTCAAATCAGACTTTTTAGATTGTCACGAATATAAGTTGTGAAATTTTACTATTTTTAATTTAATGTTTACTTCAGAACAAAACGTAAATTGACATCTGTCAGAATCGTTTTTAAATCAACAACATAAATTCGTCGTCTTAAGGTGGATGCTCCAGGGTAACCCGCGAAATTCAAATATTTTTATGTTTTTTGCAATTTGCCGGTCAGTGTGAAGCTGTATGTGGACCAAATGCGATCCGCGACCGTAACGCGTATTTATCTAAAGAATTATAAATATTTTAATCATCAATATAGCCCTCTAAGTTCATGTAGTTCGAAAGAATGATTATTTCTGAAATATTCCTTCTTCGGAATAATTCAGAATTTCGCGGGCTACCCTGGAGCATCCACCTTAAAATCAATTATTTCGAGGTGACGACATGTTATAAAGACCGAAATATTTGTAACCAAGCACTTCGCTAATTTTGCTAACGAAACCAAAAAATATAATTTAGCTGTTGCGGAAGCATCTGGTCTATGGTATCGGAAATAATAATTCTCAGAACTGACAGATAATGAAAATTTTCTAACAATACTCCTTCAGTATTATTGTTCCGGAATTAATTCCATTAGCTATAATTCCTTTCAATGGCAGCGTAATGGAACCATCTAAGGGTGCGTCCATACTGCGAGCATTTACGCGGATATAGTATTCATTCAGCTACTTGTCGAACTTCACCGGACGTCATTACATTCGTGTCAATCTTAGTAGTTTGTATTCTGATTGTCAGATCAAAATTGCAATTAAAAGTGACAATTTTAAACTAAGTAATAAAAAATAAAAATAAAATAAATATAAACTTTAGTAAAAAATATTTAAAATACACAAAGTTAAGCTCAGTTTGCGCACTGTGTGTGTGTGTATATGTGTGATGGTTTGTGGGTGAGTGGGAGTGGGTCTATGTATGTTTCTAATTATTTGAACGCATATAGGATCGACTCGATTTCGTCGTAACTCTTGTTTGTCAGCCATACATCTATTCAGGCAGGCATACGAGTAAAGTAGTTCCAACAGATAGTCTGTTACTGATTTCTCTTCTTTACAAAGGTCCTCAAAGTTTCCATGGTAAGAATGTTCACAGCAACAACAACACGAAATGTCTTGTGTGATAGTGCAACTGCAACTGAGAACCGAAAATTGTTGAAACAAATCAGGAATATATATTATGTACTCATTGTTCGGAGTACCATAAGAGATGTTCTATGAGAAAGCTTACACGGTGAGACGTTGCCACAATAATAATAATACTTTATTGATACAAAACCTTACAATAGCTTACTATCTAGTTACAGTTCTCCATAAAATTAAAGGTGCACAAAAGTTGAAACCTTGACTCCTAAACTAGGAATACCTGTGACTTAGGAGTCAGTGTTCTACTGCTACTTGGACACTATCAATTTTTGGAAATTAATAAGTAAAATGACTGAGTATTGATTCTGCATAATATGAGGACTCGGAATCGTGTTTACGTTTCTTCTGCGTTGTGTGTTTGTATTTGTATGAGTTACGTGTCTTCTGCTATATTAAAGACTAGTTGACACGCGTAACTTCGTCTGCGTAACAATTTTCATTACTGCTCCGCTCCTATTAGTCTTAGCGTGATGATATATAGCCTATAGCCTTCCTTGATAAATGGGCTGTAGCTCCTGAGATTAACGCGTTCAAGCAAACAAACAAACCCTTCAGCTTTATATATTAGTATAGAGTATAAATGTCACAATAGACCTTCTGTACGTCTATCATGAATTTTATCAATCTATACTCGGTAGCAACTGCAGTTAAAATACCGGCCAAGAGCAGTCGGACTCGCACACGATGGGTTCCGTACGATAAATCATAATTTTTGTTACATTATCTGTGAAAATTTCAACTGTCTATCTATTACGGTTCCTGAGATACAGCTCGCTGACAGACAGACGGACGGATGGACGGACGGACGGACAGCGGAGGCTTAGTAATAGGGTTCCGTTGGGTAATATGTTTCCAATGTATTTACTTTTGTACCTACTTTTTCATTTTTCTGTTCACTCACTCTGCTAATTAATGGTTCCAATATTTGTAAATATGTGAGTACCATGTACTTATGTAGAAATGTGAGTACCATGTACTTATTTAAAAATATAATAAGTCTACCTCTGCATACTCTAGGTTCATGGTCCTCACATATATTAACAGAAGTTTTGTATACCACAGCACATGTAAAACATTGATTTGAAAAGAGTAACTATGGAGTTTCTTGTCCGTTCTTCTCCATAAGAATCTACCCTTCCGAATGGACAGTAGAGTCACCATGTTATTTTAAATGTAATGATGGCGTTCAAAAGTGCCGTTTAATGGCCTAATTGAAATAAACGTTTTTGACTTTTGACTTTGACTTTGACCAATTTATTTTTTTAGTTGTTAACTAAATGTTTACTTGCAACTTAACCAAATAAGTTAGAAACTTGTTTTTTAAAGGTTTTCATATATTTTTTTAACTATATTCGCATAAATTGATAAAACTCATGGTAGACGTACTCGTCAGTTTTGCAACTCCATGAGAAGTAGACTTAACACATAGAGTAGAGCAACTGCTAGAGTAGTAGTGCACAACAGCGTTTACAGCTACGAGCAGCTATGCTCGCAGCGTGGTCTCATCTTTACTCAAACACACATACACATAAATACTGAAGCCTGATTCTATTTACGTAATTCAGGATACACGTAAACATGTTTTGGCAACATAAAGTTAATAAATTACTCATGTTCGGTGACGTACCCCTGTCCGTATAGTTCCGACTCCAAATTGTATGGATCACTTATGAAGAGGCACAAAGACTTTTGTGGACTTTCGTACTGTTCAAATTGATATGTATTTGTAAGAAGACTTTCGTTTCTTAGAATGTTGATGTGATGAGTCGAGTTTTTTTTTCTGTTGGACAATCATAAAGTAATTTCCTTATTGCGTAATCTCTATAATTTCAGATAAACAAGATAGATTTAGTTCCATTTTGATTTGATTAGCAGACGCAACAAGCGAATTGCTGTCTTTTAATAAAGGTTCTATGTAATGATAAATTCAAGAAATTGAAATGTTAGAAATATTACATTTTGTTTCCTATAAAAAATGTTTGCTAAAGAAATTGTTGTTTATGAAATTATACCTTCTTATTATTTCCAGAAAATTGTTAAAAAATATCTTATGATAAACGTGGGCATTTATATTGCAGTTCTCTGCTCCATAACTGTATTACTTTTGGCTTGTGCGCCCCTCCTGCTTGGGCTGCAATGAAAAAATGACATGTTTCAAAATGGGCCAGGTCTATGTACATTACCTCATAAAAAAGAGGAAAATCCGTAGAATTAGGGAAAAATACATTTAATTCATTTAAATGTTTACTGTTGTGATAGTTAATTGATGTTTATAAATTACTTTTATCGATTTTCAACATGGCGTCGCACCGATTTAGTTACAGATCATAGAAAAATAACTGTCAGCTGTCATTACAATGTTACTTCAGTCACTTTCGTCTCGTTGCCGGTAAATAAATATGTCAGAAATAAATGTCAAACATCATTAATCAATCAAAATGACAGCTTACCGCCATGACGGGTTTTTGTTCCGTGTTGCAATTTCAAGTGTAATTTCTTTTGTTTTACCAGCAAACAAAGCCATTTTAAAGAAATTGGACAGTTGAGAACTGTTTTAAATATATTTCTCTATTTTTAAGTATAGTGTACAAGGACCTGGCCCAGGGTCCATACATTTTGGAACATCTCCTTTGCCCTTAATAGATTTGCTAAAAAATTTATAATTCTGACTGTATAAAGTTTTCAAGCGTTTAAATTTTTAAGTAAAGCCTTTATTTTCTTTCCACATACACTATTATTTTCATCAAGAGTATAGACATTATATAACATAATCGGGCCTAATATATCCAATATCCAAACCTCAATATTAATAGGGAAATTCCATTTATCTAATATCAAATATTTATGCCTACTTTGGTAATAAGCTCGTGGATAGAGAATCTGATCTACCCACAAATTTCTCTAGGGCTTTATAGATAAAGGTGAACCGATATTGGAACACAAAACATGTGTCTGATATTATTATAGATTTTGTAAATTATAATACAGGTTGTGATTAATATCTTGCTTTATCATTAGTGTGTCATGAACGATAAGGTAAGGTATATAATTGTAACGTTGTATTTTGCAATCTGCCTCCCATCTATGAATAGCTAAGGTTGCAGAATTTGTTCGAAAGAGTCACCCCAGCTCTGGAACGCAAAAAGCATTTGGAAGTACACGGATGGGTTTTAGTCAGTAAAAGTCTGATTAAAACGGAAGGAGTCATTTGATGATTTCCAATCCTTAAAAAAAATAGATTTATTCGACTCAGAAGTTCTCTACAGCAACAAACGCAGAGTAAAATGGAAAAATATTGAGGTGAGCGAGCCAATACCACCATAACTCCGTTGTGAAAAAGGGATAGTGCTTCCTGTATAGCTTTATCTCTCTCTCACAGCGGAATAATGAATTACGTCATAGTAAGGGGACAATGGCAAGAGCAGTGGTGGCCCGGTGGTAATGGCTGCGACTTACGAGTTGTAGGTCGTAGGGTCGCACCCAGGCAGGCGTTTTACTTTTTGTAAATTGTTTCATCATCACTGCACTCAAAAAGGTGAAGGAAAACATCGTGAGGAAACCAGTATGTCCTAGAACCAAAAATTCGAAGTCATTTGACATCTACCAACCCGCACAGGGCCCACTCCCTCTCACCGAGAGGAGGCCAGTGTCCAGCAGTGGGAACATTATAGGCTGATTGTGTTATGTTATGTTATATTATGTAATGGGGGTCTTAATTTCTATCATTATCTGGTGATCAAAAATTACACAAGAAAACATTCCGAGCGAATATTAAGATATTGAAACCCTCTTGAGAACCATTTTTCAAAAGAAGCCCGAAGAATTGTCCGTCTTAAAATACAATGGTCAGGGAACACTGCACGCAAAGCGCATGGTCGATAGTGCCGAAGGGTTTGGTGATTGTGACCCCAAATAGGAAAACTTAGTAAGCTTCCAATAAGGTGAACAAATGACCTGGTTGAGATCTTGGGAATCTGCTGGATGGGAGAACAACATAACTTATCGATGTGGCAAAGGTTGAAGGTTGAAGGTATCCTATGGAAAGTTATGTGGCCGTTTTTTGACCCAAAAGATAATGATGGTAACTTGAATCAAAGCCGTCTTTCACTCAATATTTTCGTTAAAGACACAAAAACTTATTTAGGATTCCGTACCCAAAAGATAACGCTGTCCGTCCGTCCATTCATCCGTCCGTTAGTCCGTCTATCTATCTGTCAGCGGGCTATATATCAAGAATCGTAATAAGAAGAAAATTTAAATTTTCAGAGTGTGTATTTCTATTGCCGCTATAACAACAAATATGGAAAATTAAAGTGGGATCCTGTACAAGAAGCGTATTTGTTCAGTTTATGGTAGGTACGGAATCCTGTGTGTGAGAGTCCAACTCGCACTTGGCCAGTTTTAAAACACCCTCATACCTAAACTCTTGCTGAAACCTTAGACACAAAGCGTAAAACACACGATCCACATTTTAATTTTAAAAGTTGTGCCGTGACGTCACCATTTTAATAAAATAATGTACAGAATTAATTTTAGCAAAATGTTTATTTAATTAAAGTTAGTCAGGGAACACCTGCCTCTGTTTAAAACATCTATTACGGCTTTATTCGTTCTTATTGCTGTGACATATTGTATAATTATAAAGCATCTTCAAGTTTGTGCTTTGTTTTTTTGTATTGTTTTCTGCAAATAAATATCTTCAGACTAATTTCATTGATATTAAAAAAAAAACAAAAAAAATTGCTGGATCTAGAAGTTATCAGGCAAGTTGTCTAACCTCTCACCCATATTTTTTGTGGCACTTGGTCACTAAATCGGGTCTTAAAAGTTAGCCGAAAATGACGACACGAAAACGAAAACAAATAAAATGGGTTCAAAAATATATTTTTCTAACGTTAATAGCAAGATGCTGATCTGAGCAATGACGTATTTTATCACGCTTATAATCTTATCAGAAAGGTTTTGGCTTAGTTTGGATTTCAGCAACTCTTTGAAATACCTACCTCTTACAAAATATTGTAACTACCATGCCAGTGTGGGTTTTTTTTTTAGGATGGAAAATCATCAAATGACTCCTCCCGCTCTGGGTAAAGCAGGAGGGAGTGTCAGACTTCCCACCACAACCCATCCGTGTTCCTCTTAGTGCCCTTTGCATTCCAGGGTACGGTGCCTCTTTCGAACGAAGTCCGCAGCCCCAGCAGGCACTGGCCCTAGCGGGCCCCGTCTGTAATGCTGACATCTCTTTGAGGCGCGCGTGGAACAAAGCACGCCGTCGACCCGGGCCTGGTTTTGATCAGACGGCGAGCCACCCAATGCTCGCCTTCCGCAGACTCACGCTTACGGTGGCCGAGAGTGTACCCTTTCTTCAATGGTACAAAATAGTGCAACTATGCAAAAAAAAAAAACTGAAACTACTATAAACAGAAACCATCACTAAAATATTCCCATCTAGAGCACCACAGTCCAAGTAAAACGGTATTCATTCGTGAATAATGAATACGACAACACAACAGTACACAGCTTCAACGGAATAAAAGATTCAATCTAATACTGTCATAAGAATCAACACGTACCCTTCTCATATCTTTCCGAACACAAATATTGTCGAAATTATTCGGGCGACGGAATAATGCGTTGAAAGTAATAAATTCTTCGCATTACCATAACATCTAAAGTTTCCACGCACCTCGTTTATTTGCTGAAATAATTGATTTGATTTAGGTTTATATAGAAAGAAGAAAACCATTGATTTTATCACCGTGTATAGACAAAAATGGCATCATATCGGCCGAAAGGCGTACACTGTTAGACATAGGCCTCCCCCAAGTGTCGCCACAACAACCGGTCCTGTGCGTCTTGCATCCATCGGCTATCCGCGACCCTCACCAGGTCATCGGTTGCGTCTTCCGGCATGCGGTCGCCACTCCAGAACTTTTCGGTGTCATCGACCATCTGTTCTGCGAGCAATGTGCCCTGCCCACACAAAAGTTGATAACACCTAATAAAGATCAAACTATCGCAGGTAGCAATAATACGGCCTTAAAATACGCAAAGAAATAAGTTTGCGTAAGAGTTGTGTAACTATTTTTGTTGTGCAATAAAGTATATTCTATTTTTCGTCTATCATTATCTTCATCAATTTCCGTGTCGCTGGCAGGGAAGATACTCGTATGACCTTTTCTACGGCATCGTTAATGACAGCGTATTGGTTACTACATGTTGTGGGGCACAAATTTTCAGTAAAAGTGAAACCGCAACCCAATAGTGGTCAAACGCGTGCCTATAAAAAAAATAAAAAAATATGAACACTATTTTTGTAAAATGACCAACCTCGAAATCTCGAAAGGGGCAGTCTATTTTTCTTCGCGGAAAACAAACACTCATACAGTGTTACTCCTATAAAAAAAAACACAAAAAAAAAAATTAAAACATCGACCTACAATCTAGCTGACCTAGCCCCATTCCACTGTCCCAGGCATCGCTTTGAACGGAGTGCGGGCAGTACAAACACAGACCCATACTTCGACCTACCTACCTCTAGAATATCTAGGCATTTCTCTCTAAGTTATTCAAGAGATGGTAGGAATGACAAGCGTGCCTATTTTATTGCTAGCCTTCGCAATGAGAGAAATGGATGATGAATTCAATCCATTCTATAATAAATAGGGTAAAACAGTCGCTTTTCGTGTTTGTTTGTGTATGCATTTTACACCGTGTATAGAATAAACGCAGTTTCCGAAAGAAGTATTTGTCCTCATCATAACAACTTTTGTTATGGCAATAATACTGAAATCGCGAAAAATAATTGACCAACCCATACAAAATGTGAAAGGCTGATTTTACTTTCTCGATTTCGGGGTTGGAACCCCGTTAAAGTTGTTCATAATGATGATTCCAATGACCCATTTAGCTTCAGGTTGACACATTGCGAGTGGGTGGTGGTCACATGTCTGGTGTTTTTTTTAGGGTTCCGTACCTCGAAAAGAAAAAACGGAACCCTTATAGGATCCGACCAAAATACCGTTTATCTCGGGATCGCGTGAAGGTATCGAGTTGAAATTAAAACCATATACTAACGTTTATAGCTTCTTGCAACTGTGGAAAAGTAAAAACTTCTGAGTTAACGTAAATAAAAGATACGGTAGTTTATGCTGCAAGTTCGATCGTGTATTGAAATACCAGCTTGATGCCTTTGAGTCAATTGAGAAACGAGCCAAGAGGATCATCGGCAATGAGAGGCTCATTGCGACGAAGCTCCAAAGGTTTGAACATCAACGACGAGTTGCTAGCCTGTCGGTTTTCTACCGGTTACATTTTGGGGAATGTGCGATGGAATTACATAATTTCATTCCGCCAAGCCCGTTCCATCATCGAACCACAAGACTAACGGCGATGCGCCACCGGTACATGGTGGACATCCCACCCATACGCACAAATCGTTTTGGGAACACATTCATAATGTGTACAGCTAAGGAGTGGAATTCCCTGCCGGAGTCTGTGTTTCCTGATAGCTACAACCTGGCAGCCAAGAGTGAATAGGTTACTTCTAGGCAAGCGTGCTCCATCTTCGACTACATCATCGCTTATCATCAGGTGAGATAGTGGTCAAACGCGTGCCAATCAATAGTAAAAAAAAACTTATATTTCGACACTCTCAAGGGAATCAAAATGTAAAGGGTATTTCCCGTTAACCTAGAACTATGGTTGGCGTCTTATATCTACAGTAATATTATAAAGAAGAAAGATTTATTTGTTTGTTTGAATTGAATAGGCTCCGAAACCACTAGACCGATTTGAAAAATTATTTCACCATTAGCATCCTACATTATCCCTGATAAACATTGGCTATAGAATATTTTCAAAAAGTTAGGGGTCCATATGAAAACTTCGATAATGTAACCCAAGGTGTGAAAAAAATTCAAAAAGAAATCCTTATGTCGCGTACGCTGCGGAAACTATTGACAATAGAGCAAAGTAATGTACTAAAGTTTTATAGAAGACATCAATATCCACAAAAAATATCCGCGAGAGTATGTATTATGTATTATGGTTAAGTCACAATAACCGCTTTTTATTCAAATTATTAGATCAAAACCCGGGTGGAATGGATTAGTTGTGATTTTGGTGTCATGTTATTAATTTTTATCAATTTAAATGGTTTGGTAATTTATTTTGATCATGTGTGTTCGTAAATTACAATTTAAATTATGTAAATCGGACCTTTCGTTTAAAAGTTACGACGGGTATAAAAATACTCGATTGAGGTGGTTTAGAAACTCTGACACTAAGGTGTGTGGTCGTTAGACCTTACTGCCCACACGATAAGAAGGAGAGTCTATTAATAAGTAATTTACACGTTACCCTTTATAGAGGGAGGACTTATGGAGATGAAGTTCGTGGAGTGCCTACTAAATCCGCGCGAACGAAGTCGCGGGCAAAGTGCTAGTCACAAGTAAAGGGAAACGTCTAAAAACTCAACTCTCAAATCATAAAAAATGCAAAGTCTTTATTTTTAATGTAATTTGTAGCTACAAATTAGTACTGAACCCTCGGTGGGCGAGTCCGACTCGCACTTGGCTGGTTTTTTTCCTACGCTTCCCCTGTTATTTTCTGATTAATTTTGTTGTGACATCCAAGACAGAATTATTTCTCCAGGACTCATCGAGTTTCGTTGACTCGGCGTTCTGCTGGTGGTCTCTACTGTTGATTTTGGCTTTCAAGAGTTGTAGTGGTTGGAAATATGTGGAAGACTCGAGCCAAAAAGAAAAAAGTGTCTGCCATGTTTTGGTTCTAGGATATTCCGGTTTCCTTACTATGTTTTCAATCGCAATTCGTGTGCTGTATGTACGGTCCTATTTTTTCTCAAATAGGGACACTGTTAATTTTGCACGCTTTACTTTTAAAACATTTATTTTGTAAGTTTTATGCATATAATTTGTATCAAGTACCAGGAATGCTTCTCTGAAAAACAGGGGTTAAGTAGGAGTAAAGATATGAATAGTTGATTGTACTAACTTTAGTGATTTTTCGAGCGTTTACTTAATAAAAGCACAAAAATCTGAGAAACGCTCAACAAGCAAAAATGACAGCAACATTTTGCAATGTATTTTTTTTTCTGCATCACCGTTTTGTTCACGTGCTCACAAACGCTTTGACTCGATTTCTCTGTTACCGTGCCATTTTTTCTTCGTCCTGTTCCGTTGTAATGAAAATAATAAAAAATGCATCCAAACAGTCAAATGAAATTAAAAAGTATCGGCCAAATGTGTCAGACTCTCACACGATGGGTTCCGTACCATAAACCGACCAAGAAAAGAAGAAGAAAAATCCGGCCAAGTACGAGTCGGACTTTCACAAGATGTTTTTGGTTTATGGTAAGGAACTCTTCCTTACCATTAACCGAAAACAACACGTTTCTTGTTTGGGAGCCTCCTTAAATTTTATTGACTTTAATTTTCAGTATTTCTTGTTATAGCAGCAACAGAAATACGCACTCTGTGAAAATTTCAACTGTCTACCTATTACTTACCGTTCTTGAGATACAGCCCGCTGGAAGATGGCCGGAAAAACAGACGGACAGCGGAAGCTTTGTAACATGGTTCTATTCGGGAAGGTTAACCCTAAAAGTAGTCGGGGAAAGTAAGCATTAATGAAATAAACAAAAATTAATTTGACATCCTCGTATTTTTCAGGAACGTAATGCATTTGTACCGCAGTCACAAGCTGTAAAATCACCTCTAATTTCCTTTCATTTTGACATTGAATGCGACATGAATTTTAACGCTTTTTAAGAATGAAATATGGCTTTCTATTATAAGAAGACACCCATAATTTGAAATTCGAAAAAATAATGTTGTTTAGCAAATTCTGCTGAGTTTTATTAACTCAGCAGAATTTGCTAAACAACATTATTTTTTTTAACTTCACAAGTCACTCCTCTCTCTCAACTTACTCCAAACCGTAAATTTTAAGCTTGGTACATACCTGCGGACACAGAACGGATCAACACGGCACCGCAATCGCTTTGAGCGCTGTTTACTTTGTGTTTCACCTATGCATACCTAGCGCTTCAAAAAGCAGACGTGGTCGAAAAATTCAGGTCATACAGAATGCATGAATGAAGGAATTGTCTTTTGAATTGTGAGTTTCGAATAGAAACGTCGGTATGTTTATTTTTTTGTGTTTTTCGGGTGCGTTTGTAGATTGAAATCATGCTATAGAAATGGATGTAGATGTTGGTTTTTTGCTAACAGTGGAATCGTTCGTCTCTCAGTGATTGGTTCGTACTGCGAGTATATCACTCGACTACGCTAGTACCTACTATATTATCTGTGACTCGACATACACTAATCCTTCATGCCGCATGGCGCACAAAATTTGACGAAAGAAACTACAGTTCACAGAGCCAAATGAATAATAATTGTAATGAAAATAATGATGTTTATTTACAAAGGTAACAAAGGCACAAGTTCAGTTATATGATACAATATAATATGCATAAGGTATTATCTCCTGACTCCCAAACTAGGTTTTTTTAATTATCAGTAGCAAAAAATCTGTACGGGAACTAGCGACGTGGTAGGTCCAAACAGAGATCGCATGATGAGTTAGACTTGTACCCCGATGATCATTCAAATATGACAATAGACCGAGAAGAAAAGAGTGATAGAAGCGAGGTCTGCGAGGTTTGCTCAGCAGTGGGACAAACAGGCTTAAATATTAATAACATATTATATTTGATTTGTTACCAAAACATCATCATTTTCATTTTCACAGAATTGAACTCTAACTCATGTTAAGCTTGTAGCAATATTCTCTTTGTCATTTAAAAGAAAGAGGTCCGCTTGGGCACGCTCCTGTCCTCTAAATGTAATCTCCACACCACCACGACACACCAGCTAGTAAGGACGGTAACTAATATTTGCTGGGAACACACAGAAACAAAGGCACCCCAGAGATAAATCTTCCTGCAATTTCATAAAGCAAGCTTGGTGCAAGTTCACACCAGCGGTATAATAGACTGTCGGCAAGCACTCAAGCCCGCCCCAGCAATTCTCAAAGCGTTCAGAATCTGAAAACTATTCACATATTATTACTAATTCTGTGCACACACCGGCTGTCGTTTATTTAAATGTACTCCGCGAGCAAGTCAGGCGTGTGACTTAATTCCGGAATTCTGTACCACGCTTTACAGTGTCGAGCGTGTTCTTACACCAAGAATTTTTAAAGGAATGTTGACAGAAAATCCATTTTGAAGATGAAACTCACAATCAAATCGTCAAAATTAGTTAGTTACTTAGTTTAGCGACATCGTCACGTTGTGGTTATAGATAAAGTTTTGACTTGAATAACATCCATCATCACGCACACCATCATTTTAGACTGAACACGTCAAATGCTGGATACAAGCCTCATCCAAATGTATCTATATTTTCCGGGGTCGCCATTCAGAGTCGAGCAGAAATTTTTATTTGATCCTGGCTGCGGTGTGTTTCTTGTAAGCATAGTATATCGCAATTGGCAAGAAATATTTGAGAGAGTTTTTGCTTTTTCTTTGGAAAAGCTTATGTTTTTGAAACGACAGAAATGGCTTCCAATGTCAAATTATTGAGAAATACCGGTGCCATCTTTCTGGGCCACCCAGATCTAATCAAATGTCGTGCCTGCGACTCGGAGAAGAAGAAGAAGAGCAGAAATTATGACTCCAAGCCAAGACCGGTAATAAAACGCATCTTTCATGAATATCTGCGTTTTACTTTTTATTCCTTTTTACGACAGATTTTTCGATAATAAGGTAAACCCGCAGGAATAAAATTAAATATGACCTCTTGACAGCGTTCGATTTCAAAATAATGTCAATCTGACAAAATTCCGTCTTTCTAAAAAATGCCGTAAAGTGTACTCAAAACATTGGACCGATTACACTGCTTTACATAATAATGGCACGTTCCATTCATATAACTTTTTAGGAGTGGACCTTTTGTATTTATCTTTTTTGTGAGATTCAAGTGAATAAGCGGCTTCTGTACGACTCCATTGTATTGGTCTATTAGAGGGTCATTTTGAAAATTGGAACTTTATAGGCTTATACGAAAATGGTATCTTTTTGAACATTTCTTGAACACGTTATTTGATGTTTCTCCTTCCTTGTCTCATTCTCTTCAATGCTCTTCATTGAAAGGCTTATCGTCGCATGCATTCGTATTATCAAAGATGGCTTTACTAGGCTGAAGTCGAGTGAAGCCTATGTATATTCAAGAACATTGGATAGAATTTAATGAGAGGAGCTCGTGGCTAAATAATAACAGCCGCACGGGTTGATCTTTAAGGTTAAGCTACGCTTGCCAAGGTTGGTCTGTGGATGGGTGACCATCTTAACATAACGAGTTTCCTCCGTGCCTCGGAAAGCACGTTAAGCCGTTGGTCCCGGCTGTCATTTGTAGATCTTTGGCAGTCGTTACGGATTGTCAGAAGCCAGTAAATCTGACCCCAGTCTTGCCATGAAGTACCGTGTTACCCAGTTAATGGGTTGTGGAGGTCTAGTAGGCAGCCGCTCCACGTAAAACACTGGTATTCAGCTGAATCCGGTTTGACTGAAAGCCGACCCCAATATAGTTGGGAAAAAGCTAGGCAGATGATGATTGGATAGAATTTAATATTAAGAATGTAATCCCAGGAATACTCCAAGGTTAGGAAGTTAGACTGCGATGTGAGAAAACAAACCTCAAAGACCAGTCAGCATAGAAAACGGGTCCCGCTAGGACCGGTGTCTGCCGAGGTTGCGGAATCTGTTCGAAAGAGTCGCCGCGGCCCTGTCTGACACTCCCTTCTGCTTCATCCAGAGCGAGAGGAGTCATTTGACGATTTCCCAAACTTAAAAAAGAGGACGAGAAATAATAACAAACCGCCAGACACATAGAGTTACTTTCAGATTTATAATATTAGTATGTATGTAGGTAAAGATATATTTTAAAAGCATTTATTTAACTTGCCTTGTTGGTTACCTTGAAAAGGCCAGGCCTTTCAGCCGAATTTGATACTTAAATACAGCCAACTAAAGAATTTGCAAGGTATTTCTGTCAAAAGGCTATTACCGTTTATCTTCAAGTGGACTTCCTTCACTTACTCCAACAAAGAATCCAATGCAAAATAATAATATACCAACAACACGACAGAACTCCACACAATACACACGACCAAGCCACAACTTTCGCTATCCAATACCGTTTTCACAGCGCAATCTTCACATAAATCGAGTATAAAAAGCGTAATGGAGCGTTAAGTATAAATACGACACGTTTCGCCCACAAAAGTATCGAGATACGGCGAATTTTATATCGTATTTGGAAGTTTGAGTAACTTTATGACAGGTATGGTACGAAATGTCTGTATTTAAGTATATGGCTTATTGTTTTTTTTTGTACGGAATGACAATTGAATGATTATGTTCATTATTTATAAATTTCGGTAGAGCTGGGTGCTTTCTTCCTGTTGAGGATGCATACATTCACCTGAAATTGGATTAGGAAAATTCTGCGTTTGATTCTCAGGCCTGGTTTACCCTTTTTGTACTATGGAAAATCATCAAATGATGATTTTCAGCATTAAAAAATGAGTCAGGCCGTCAATTTGATAAACAGCATACTGAATATTATTTTCTTATGTAAATAATTTTTAATATAATGTCTAACATACCCATTGTTACTAATCAATCAACTCAAGATTTTGCAGTTCATGGCTGAATATAAGCATCTCCGAGATTACACCGCAACATCTTCCGCGTTTTGAATTCAAGTCTATGCCTGCCACTGTTTTTTTATCTGCTGGGCCATCCCACACAACGCCAGCCGAATGACCTGTTCTTAAATTAAAAATAAAATATTAAATAACTTGCTTCTAATTTAACATCTATCTACCTACGCCTTCAACACCAAATTATATTCATAAAAAGAATACACTTGATCCACCAAAAACCTGCACACTAAAATGCTTTTAAAGCGTAATCTCCCAAGTTTCCCCGTAACAAAGAGGATTCGCGGCTTAGTGGAACAGCTCTGACCGTGTGGTACTGTGCTCAACGTTTGGGACAAAGCTCGGTTTCCTTTATTAATTATATATTTTAATGTTGGGACTGGGTTGGTTATTTGAGCTCGATGTGCATTTGGAAATCAAAAGGGGATGATGGTTTAGGCCCGGACTCCACCAAAGCGGAGATGTGTGGGGATGTCCGAAGCGGAGAAGAGAAGAGATGTTTTTCAGCTAGGGTGTATGGACTGAAACTGTGCGGAGATGCGTACTGGCTAGATTGTAGCGGAGATGTGTGCTGGCTAGGGTGGAGATGTGCGCTGACTACACTACACGATGCACACATCTGGTCCCCGCTGCGTGCCATCGTCAGCTTGCGAGTGAAAGCTCACTAATCTCCGCCTTGTATCGCGGCCCAACTCAATCTAAGCAAGGAACAGGTCACATCTCCGCTGCCATCGCGCTATATAAAAATGATACATGTGATATCCACTTTACACTCAGTGATATCCACTTAAGCTGAGTGAAGACGAGATGTGTGATTAACGAAATTCTAATGGTTTTTAAAAACACATCACCGCCACGTTTGTCTCTTCTCCGCTTTGATGGCGCCCGTTTCTTTGATCCGTCTATTGTATGTGGGTCCTTGCAAGGGAAAGTCAGCTGAGTTTAATCACAATGTTTAGTCACGAGTATAAATACCTCATACTTACGTAAGATTCCATTTGTGATTTTCACCTAAAGTGTTAAGAGTACTTGTTTAACATTGCGAACATAAGAAGGTATATTTAAACAGACAGAAGAAAATGTAGGGACACAATGTAAACGTGAGTGATAGAGTGCAAAGTAAGCAGAAATGTACGCGAGCGAGAAGTATGAACGGTGGGCCAGTTACTGAGCACTGGTCCAAGTGGAAGGTTGTCTCTATAAGTTTCGGGGAATAGACGTGATTACTGATAACCTACAAAAGGTGACTTAAATTCCGTAGTCCCAGTAACCTCCACCACCAGACGAGGCAGGGCTGAAATAAGAGGTATTCAAGTGAGTTCCACCAGTCAGTTCCAAGATCCCTAAAAAATATTGAAAACGAAAGCAATAGTTCAACACATTCGCCATGCTTTGACAGACAGAATAGTATTAGTGAGAAAGACAAATATTACGTCGACTACAAAACACAAGACTGAACTGAGTATAATAAAGAAGTCAAAGAAAAAAATGAAATAAATAGTTACACAAAAAGGTAAAAGCAAAATAAAATTTATAAAACCAAGCGCAAAAGACATAAAAACCTCATTACCATTATCGATCCTCTCTCCCTCGATTTAAAATTCAAAATTAAACTCACACCTGACCAAACGCTTGAGCCATTAATCCTAATTCTTCTCACGTAATGACAAAGACCTAACCTTGGGATCTAGGAATCTGCGGAACGTGGGCATCCCGAACATTCGCCTCATTAACGAGGACCCTTTCGCCACACAGACAGATATTGCCTGCTTTAGTAGTAGACAGATAGGTCGATTATGATTTTAGAATCGTTTTGTTCTTTGGCTCAGGTTTGAATTTAATGTTTCTGAGATTTTGTGTATTTAAATGTGACACGACAGCTGGGAGATTTTGTTTTTGTTCACTTTTGTAGTTGTACATTCTTATGCAAGTTACGGCAGATTTTTCAAGTCTGGAATACAAATTGCTGTGTGACATGAAAAAGCTGTCAAACTGCCAATTTTACTCATAAAGTAAAAGTGCGAGTCGGACTCGCCCACCAAGGGTTCCGTAAAAATTTGTAGGCACATATTACTTTAAACATCATTATCATTTTGATTCCCTTGAGAGTGTACACGTAAACGGCCCTATTTTTTACGTTAACTTTGAAGTTTTTTCAGAGCTTTAAGGGACTGTAAATTTGAGTACATGGTTTTAATTTCAACTAAATACCTTCACGCGTTCCCGAGATAAAGGGTCTTGACAGACAGACGTACGAAAGGACGGACGGACGGACAACAAAGTGATCCTATAAGGGTTCCGTTTTTCCTTTTGAGGAACGGAACCCTAAAATGGCCTTTAAAAGCTGTATTACTCTTACTGACTATAACCCATCCGTGTTCCTCCTAGTGCCCTTTGCGTTACAGGACCGCGGTGACTCTTTTGAACAAATTTCGCAACCCTGGTAGGCACTCATCCTAGTGGGCCCCGTCTACTATGCAGGTTACCTACCAACTAGTATTTTTAAACTATCACACTAGATACTATTCCATCACAATTCGATATGGAATCAAATCATGAGTCTTCCGCAGACCGATGACATCGTTTATTCAAAGTTATATCTCTAAAGTGCCAATGCAGCATTAGTAAAATTGGAATTCTTTTCAGTGAGTAATGCAAAACTAGCATGAAGATTTTATCTCCCGAAGTATACTGGATCCCCTAACTGGGTCAACAGACGTATCGGAACGTATCCCGAAAGTATTTTCAGCTTAAAACTTATAATGTACTCGTACCTAGGAAGTCGCTTTACAAATGGTAGCTGCTGAATGTACTGTACCAACCAATTTCTCTCTATAGACACTCGAATTTTGTTGGAATAGAGTGGCTAAAACAGCTTTATTTTTATAACTGAGCGATGTATTTCGTAAAGTAAATAAAATATTTTTATTTTACGAAAATACATCAGCAGAAAATTATTTTTGATAACCTGTTTTACCACACAGGTTTCTTGTGAATTTCTTAAGATGATAAAAACAGGAGTAGCTACAGTAGTGTATTTTCCTTTGATTCGGAAATCATGAATGAAAATTCTTAATAAATAAATAAGACTTATTTCTGAGAAAATAATGGATGGTAAGGATTATTTTGTTATTGATCCTACGAAGTTTACTTGGTGAAATAATTCTTCCAAGGTACCTACCTAGTACCTACTATAGCTATATTTAATTCTTCCGGTTTTCAGTGTTCTATTGTAAGGTACGAATTTACTCATTCAGCGCACTTCAGATTTATTTGTGAATCTCACAGATGAAAACATTGCATACATATTGGGCACATTGCACCCAGAATTAGAGCATTCAGCACTGCTACCACATTTCCCACTATCTTATAATATATACTTATGCTTTTCTCATTAAACGTCCCATTAAGTTCTGTCAACAAAAAATACAACCGACTTTCAAAAACAAAACAAAACAAACAAAGAACTTTTATTTCTGAAGTCGGTGTTTTTAGTTATTTTTTAGTTTTTTGACACCGACTTCCGAAATTAAAGTTCTTTTCTTTCTTCCGAAGTTATTTTGTACCTTGTAGTGTTTTGTTTTTGGAAGTCGGTTGTATTTTTTGTAAAAAGGATTTTATTTTTCACTTTTTAGTGGTACCTAGGTACCTGACTACCCATTAACAGCGTACCAGCACAATGTTATGTTAAGAACTGGTGTACACACTAAATAAACATGCGACTTCAGCAATCCTGATCCCTTTGCTATCATTTATTGAAAAGTTCCGTTGCCTACCTCCGAATTTCTTCGTCAGATCTTCTCCAAATTGTAACGGGACCAGTCCAGGAATGTACTCTTTCAAACAAAAAAAGAATCATCCAATTCGGCTGACAATTGGCGCAAGTATCGCTGAACAAACGTTTTTCATCATCAGCTAAGCATATCAACATGAGTTGATGATTACCAGGCACAAATTTCTGAATTGCGTTAGAAAATTCATGAAAAACCATTGTATGTGCCTATAAAATTTGAGGGTTGCCCTCGATTTTCGTGGGATCCCATCATCAGAGTCTGACATGGTGACAATGAGACCAATCGACCCTTTCAGATGAAACAAAAATTTTTCAAATCGGTTGATAAATGATGGTGTTATGAGGTATCGAACTTAAAAAAAAAAAATACAACCGAATTGAGAACCTCCTCCTTTTTTTGAAGTCGGTTAAAAAAGATAAACAGTTAATACCTTCTGAACTGCAGATCTTATAACCATTTTTCAAACCTGGTTTGTCAGATCCATCACTTTCAAAAACAAAAGAACATCCTTAACAAATTCTAAAGACCAAGATTAACAATGCCGTCGAAGAGTCAAAAGAAATCTTTTATCGACATTTAAATTAACCCTTTTCAGAACACCAAAACCAGTAAATAGCTTAACAACACTCTGTCAATCCTTACTCAAATATATAGTAGGTATCCCCCACGAAAACTTTTTAAGTGTGGAAAAGAAAAGAATCTAAGGGATGGTGCAAACTTTGTCAGTTTAAGTAGCTGGTCAGCTTGAGATAAGGTCCTCTGGATGTGGCCTGGGCGGAGATAGTAGTTGAGTTATGAAGGGTCAAGTCTGACAAGGATGCTCGAAGAACACAATATGGCCTCCTGATTATTTTTTCGACGGAAATTTTTGCGTTATTTGGGGTTGGTGCTGAAGTTTAGAGAGATACTAAATCTGCTGATTGGTGTTGACGCTGAGCATGGTTGGGGTTTTTATGTTTTGATTTTTTTTCTCCCATTTTGTTTCATTTTTGTTTTTTTTTAATGTGTTTTTATAGTAATGACATGTGCCTCTGTTTGAGTGTAATAAAATTATTATTCTTTCTGTCTACGTAACTGTTGTATGCAGTAAATTATAATCTGTAAAAAATCATAACAAAATAGGATAATTCAATACTGAGAGCCTTTATGATACGTCCCAACGAATTTTTATGGGTTTACGAAAACGAAAAAAAAAAAACAATTTCAAGGGTTATTTTTCAAGGTTTTTTTTTCAAGAATTTAAATTGATCTTAACCTAAAGGACGAGCTTGACTTTTAAAAACACACAAAACAGAAACCAGTACACTTGTCAGAACTTCGCGAATCAAGATTCGCCCAAGTTACCCACAGGCTCTTCCAGACACTTTACTCATATCAGTGGTAACGCCTACTTAATTATGTACCAACCCCAACTTTACTTTTATCGTGAGATAAAACCCGGTTTGTCCCGCTCCGTGACTTATTTAAAAGGGTTCCCGATGAAATTTTGCACTGTTTCAGCCCAGAACGGTTTTTTTACTCGCCCAAAGTTCTGTCTCCGGGGCGAAACTGGATTATTAAATTATATTTGTTTAAATTGTTGTGAATCTCGGTGTTTGTGGGTCAAGGATCGGGAATTATTTTGTTTTTTTAGGCTATTTTGTTTTGTGGGTAGTGTGACAGGGCTTTTTGGACAGTTTTGATACTTATCTCACGCGATGTCGTCACTTTAGTTGTGTTAAAGATAAAGCTAAGATATTAAGGAGCTCGTGGCTAAATAATAACAGCCGCACAGGTCGACCTTTAAGGTTAAGCAACGCTTGCCAAGGTTGGTCTGTGGATGGTGGATGGGAAAGCACGTAAAGCCGTTGGTCCCGGCTGTCATTTGTAGATCTTTGGCAGTCGTTATGGATTGTCAGAAGCCAGTAAATCTGACTCCAGTCTTGCCAAGAAGTACCGTGTTACCCAGTTAATGGGTTGTGGAGGTCTGGTAGGCAGCCGCTCCACGTAAAAACACTGGTATTCAGCTGAATCTGGTTTGACTAGAAGCCGACCCCAATATAGTTAGGAAAAGACTAGGCAGATGATTAAAGATAAAGCTAAGATGAAGGATCAAGATTTTGTCCCATAACTTTGAGTGGGATCCCAAGTTTAGTAGAACGGCTTTTCAAGTAGCAAGTTTTCTTTATTTTTGAAAAAAAAAAAGATGTTTTTTTTGAGTAAAAATTGGTAGCACCAATTTTCAGGCTACGAGACGCTATATAATAAGTAATATTTTGTGTATCAAAATCAAAATCAAGCGTCGTTTATTCAAATTAGGCTGAGAGCCAGCACTTTCAAAACGTCAAGTTTTACAAAATACAGCCCCCTAAAACGCCCGCCCGTCACCACTTCCTAGTGTTTTAGCTGTGGAGAAGAAGTGGCCAACAAACTCCTCAATAACACATCTGTCTGATACGTTTTAAGAACCTGAATTGATACAATAAGTATACAACGTAATCAATATTTAAAACGAAAAAACAAGATAATAATAAGTAAATATTATTTATCACTTGTTAGCTAAAAGTAAATAACTACTTAAAAAAAATGAATTAACCCACATAGTCAGATAAATAATAAAAAAAACAATATTAAAGGAATGCATAATTATAACCTGTCATAAGCTAATTACATATAGAGAAAGAACATGATAAACATGACATTGTCTTGCGCTTAACCCAGCGACCAAATATTCTTATCGTCTAAATAATCATTAATAGAATAGTATGCCTTCGAACAGAGGCCTTATTATGATTCAATTTTAGATCTAAAAACTAAGTATAAGTACGCAAACAATGCAATTTTTGACATATTTCACCTTTGACCAAATAGATAATATTTCTCAAAACACTTTAAAGTCAACACGGAAACATTAATATTTTATTTTCGTAAAACTGATAGCTTTCCCATTTAAATTGTGAGACAAAACACCTGCAAAACGTACCTTATAATGAAGTCACAAACGCACAAACAAATATTATATTATTATGCCTTATAATCACAAGCGGGATCAAACCGTCGTCGTCATGCTAATTACGTCATTAGAAAGCAAGGCCTGTAATTTCAAAAATGCCAGGCTTTTCATATAAAAATTGATTTATGGAGGCTTTTATTAGCGCAATTTGATTTTTTTCCGTAAGTATGGGCTTGCGTGGAGCTATGTGCTGGCTCGATTTAAAATTATAAGGTGATTGTTTTTTTTTTCAGTCCGCTTCTGAGTGTTGCATTTGAAAATAATGATGTCGGTTTTACATTAGATTTTAAATAAAAATAAAATTGTTAGAGAATTTAAATTTAGGTGCACAAAACCCATGTGACTTTATTGACCCTATAACTGTGAGCTCGTGGCTAAATAATACCAGCCACACGGGTCGATCTTGAAGGTTAAACAACGCTTGCCGAGGTTGGTCTGTGGATGGGTGACCGTCTTGAAATACCGAGTTTCCTACGTGTCTCGGAAATCATGTTAAGCCGTTGGTCCCGGCTGTCATTTGAAGATCTTTGGCAGTCGTTACGGATTGTCAGAAGCCAGTAAAATCTTACTCCACTCTTGCCAAGAAGTACCGTGTCACACTGTAAGTGGGTTGTGGAGGTCTGGTAGGCAGCCGCTCCAAGTAAAATACTGGTATTCAGCTAAATCCGATTTGACTGGAAGCCGACATCATTATAGTTGGGAAAAGGCTAGGCAGATGATGATTGTCTGCGAAACGTCGAAACAGATTCTAGACCACCACTTCCACCACTCTTCATTTTTCTCACCGTAGTAGAAATACTAGTAAGTACCTGCAGTGCGATTCTGTTAACATGTTTGAACAGCTGCTCAAACTCTATCAAGCGCAAGTTCGATCGTGTATGGAATACTGCTCTCATCTTTGGGATGGATCTGCCAGATACCAGCTTGATGCCCTTGAGTCAATTGAGAAACGAGCCAAGAGGATCATCGGCAATGAGAGGCTCGTCGCGTCGAAGCTCCAAAGTCTTGAACATCGACGACGAGTTGCTAGCCTGTCAGTTTTTTACCGGTTGCATTTTGGGGAATGTGCGACGGAATTGCATAATTTAATTCCGCCAAGCCCGTTCCATCATCGGACCACAAGACGAACGGCGATGCGCCACCGGTACATGGTGGACATCCCACCCATACGCACAAAACGTTTTGGGAACACATTCATAGTGCGTACAGCTAAGGAGTGGAATTCCCTGCCGGAGTCTGTGTTTCCTGATAGCTACAACCTGGGAGTCTTTAAATCAAGAGTGAATAGGTTATTTCTAGGCAAGCGTGCTCCATCTTCGACCACATCATCGCTTACCATCAGGTGAGCGATGATGTGGTCAAACGCGTGCCTATCAATAGTAAAAAAAAAACTGCTCTCACTTCTTGATTACTTCACCCAAGCGTTCACTTCGATATATTTATAGAATGGACCGGCTGATTGTTGAGTATAAATATCTAACCACACAATTGAATCAAACAGAAGCAACAGTTTTCAATACTTTTAATCATATTACAAAACACCTATGAGCTAATTAACATGTTAATAAATAAGGCTAATTTACTAAAGCTGTGGTGAAACAACTGATTAATTTATGTCATTGAATTTTGATTTAAATCGAACCATAATTACTAGAAAATTGATAGTATTTAAAGGTTTAGGTTTCACAACAATGCCAGCATTACTATTCGTATTATGTTGTTATTCCAATTTTATTAAAACAGCTCGCTTAACATTGGTGACATAATATGTTTGTTACATTTTCACGCCATTACGATGGAACGAATTTAAATTAAGCTTAGCACATGGGTAGAACATGTTCTGGAATAGAACACAGGATCCTTTTTAGGGTTCCGTACTCAAAGGCCAAAGGGTAACCAACGGAATCCTATTACTAAGCCTCCGCTGTCCTTCCGTCCGTCCGTCTGTCAGCGGGCTGTATCTCAAGAACCGTAACAGGGAGACAGTTGAAATTTTCACAGATTATGTATTTGCATTGCGGCTATAACAACAAATAATAAAAAAATCATGTTTATGGTGCGGAACCCTTCGTGTACGATTTCGACTCACACTTGGACATTTTTTTTTATCCCTTATTTAAAAACTATAGGCAAATTTCATAAATTAAAAATTTCCCGCCTATCCTAAATACGTTCGAAACATATCATTTTTTGGTTCAATTTTGATCCTAAAATCTAATGAAAAAGTTTAACATCGGCTCACAACAAAAAACGGCGACCGCTTTCAATTTTAGAATTTTTATCATAGATTCCTAAAACAGGATATGAAGTCCATAGCATTGAACGGGTTTAAATAAAGCAATGAAAAAATATAGATACAAAACTCATACAAAATGGCTTCGTGTTTAGCAACGCGAATCCATTTTATTGCTGTAAAAATCTAAAGTTATTGACATTGCAGTTTAATATAAGTTTATAGCAGGGCGGGAAGTCTCGACATAGGTACTTACCGATCGCTTAGCGACCGAATTTGGTAAGGTCACACGTACACAGTCAATCTCAAACGCATTCCACGGTCAAAATCAATATGTATGATCCGTGGATTGCGTTTGAAAACTGTGTACCTACGGGCGGCCTTAGGACTGAACGACCAAATTCGATCGCTACGCTATCGTTACCTATGTCGAGACTGCAGTCCCAGGACAAAGCACACTACACATTTTTGTTCTCAATTTAGTATAATAAACCTTCTTCTAAGACGACGATCACATGGATGTCTGTAGTTAATAAGAAACTTAAAGAAGCCAAAGTCATTAAAGAGACGACCCAGGACGGAGCTGCCTGGAGACGCATGATATGGAAAACCGACCCCAAATTAATGGGAAAAGGCCAGGCAAAGAGGCACTTTGTAGTCTAGCTAGGGGCTTTTTTTTAAGGATGGAAAATCATCAAATGACTCCTCCCGCTCTGGGTGAAGCAGGAGGGAGTGTTAGATTCTAACTGACTAAAATCCATCCGTGTTCCTCCTAATGCCCTTTGCGTTCCAGGGCTACGGTGCCTCTTTCGAACATAGTCCGTAGTCTCAGCAGGCAATGGCCCTAGCGGGCCCCGTCTTTTATGCTGACAGCTCTTTGAGACGCGCCGTCGACCCGGGCCTGGTTCTGATCAGACGGCGAGCCACCCAATACTCGCCGTCTGCAGCCTACTTACTTTACTTTTTAATAAATTCGTCGTTCCATGGAATACAAAACGTACGGCGATACGTCGCCGGTACATGGTGGACATCCCACCCGTACGATAAATACTACACTGTGCGTGCAGCTAAGAAGTGGAATTCCCTGCCAGAGTCGATATTTCCTGATAGAAAGGTAGAAAGGGGCCTTTTAGTTTATAGAAAGACACATTATCGCTTATCATAAGGCGAGCTGATGGTCAACAAGAAGTCCATTAATATAAAAAACCCAACCATTCGAATTTATATTATTACTAAACGACCCGCGCAATTTCGTCTGCTCCACTCCTTTTGGTCTTAGCGTAGTGGCCTATTGCCTTCCTCGATAAATGGGCTATCTAACACTCAAAGAAATTTTCTAATCGGTTCAAATCCTGAGATTAGCGCGTTCAAGCAAACAAACTCTTCAGCTTTATATATTATAACATATTTTTCGTAACACTGGGACTCATAATCTTCGTTATTACTTTTCAATTTAGAAATAAACGCATTCATATCGTTAAACGATGATAACTAATAAAAGGTTCAAATAACTAAGAGATTTCGAAGAAAGTATAACAGTAAACACAGATTGAAAAAAGTTTTACGAGAAAACGTGAATGTATGAAAATGAATTCGTTTAATATCAGCCTATTTATAATATTATTACCTTTTTAAACGAGATATGGCGACTCTCTTTATTGCTACATATTAAATGTTTTCTTCACTTAGCTCTTTCTGCTGAAAATCTTATGTGGTTTTATTTGGATATTTTTAAAAGATTTGTAGGTTTCCATACCCAAAGGGTAACCAACGGAATCTTATTTCTAAGCCTCCACTGTCCGTCCATCCGTCCATCTGTCTGTCAGTGGGCTGTACCTCAAAAAACCATGATAGTTGAAATTTTCACAGATTGTGTATTTCTATTGCCGCTATAACAACAAATAATAAAAATTAAGGTATATGGTACGGAACCCTTCGTGTGAAAGTCTGACTCGCACTTGGCCGGTTTTATATTTAACTTTTGGTTAAATCTCGCGTTTAGTTCCAAAATATGTATTTCCATACAAACTGTCGATAAAAATAACCTCATATATTATGAATCTCCCTTCTTGATTATATTTGGGTTCAATTTCATGCACTATTTGATATACGCGTCTGTTATTCCGGATCAACTGTATTCTAGGCCTTCCAATCTATTTGCAATTTCAACCGAGACCTTCCAAAGATTTGTTGATTTCGGCCCGTTTTGTGGGTCCAAGTAAATAAGATTTATTTTGTTGTGACGTATCTCCTTGCTCGTTTTGTTAGAGTAGAGACAGAGCTTCTTACAATGAAATATGATATTGTACACTTGTTTTTAAAAGTTTTTGTCCGGAGCTTGTTATGAGTAGTACAAAAAAGTCATCATCTGCCTAGCCTTTTCCCAACTATATTGGGGTCGGCTTCCAGTTAAACCGGATTCAGCTGAATACCAGTGTTTTACGTGGAGCGGCTGCCTACCAGACCTCCGCAACCCATTAACTGGGTAACACGGTACTTCTTGGCAAGACTGGAGACAGATTTACTGGCTTCTGACAAAATATAAATGACAGCCAAACCTTGGCAAGCATTACTTAACCTTAAAGATTGACCCGTGCGGCTGTTATTATTTAGCCACGAGGAGGAGTACAAAAAAGTATATAATAAAAAGAACACTATGTGTTTTCTGTGACTTTGCTCCTATGGCCCAAAAATCAGCAATCGTGCATTTTTGTGAAATACAAAGGAGGTTACAAAATTCAAAAGGTACAAAACAAAGCCTTGTACTTAAGCTTTGACAGCAAAAATCCAAATAAAAATGTAGTGTAGGATCAAATTCAGCTGGCATACAATTTAATCAACCATTTTCCTTTGCACTATCTTATAACTTCACGGCAATCTGGTCTTCTCAGTTACCAGCAGCATTGAAGCTTAGCAACCCAGGGGAATTCTTGCGAACGAACAGGCAGCGAATTTAATCACGAGACGAGTAGAGATTCTTTTGTTTTTAATAGGCAAACGTCTCACGATTCTACTAGAAGAAGGCATTTTAATTGGAGAGACTTGAGAATCAATTGTGTGGAGTCGGAATCGGTTATTTTAAGTAGATTTTATTGCTTTAATTGGTTTTATAAAATATGTTTTGAATAGGATTTTATGAGTGGTAAAGCTCCTTGTGTAAAGATTTATTTGTCTGGTGAAGTTCTGTTGTTGTAGCTATTTGTGTCTGTAGTATGGTTTTATTAAAATTTAAAATGTATGAGTGTTGATAAAAAGATGGGCTGCCTAATTTATTTTTATTAAATTTTATATCTTACTAGCGACCCGCCCCGTCTTCGTAATAACACCGTAATAGTTAAGCCATATTTTACAAACTAGTTTCTGCTTGCGGCTTCACCCGCGTGATCCCTAGGGAACATATTCCCAGACTATATATATAGCCAATGTGTTATTCCAGACTTTAAGCTATCTGTGTGCCAAATTTCATGAAGATCCTTTCAGACCCTCTGACGTGAAAGATTAGCAAACATTCATCCATTCTCACAAACTTTCGCATTTATAACATTAATTATTATTTGTATTAGTGAGGAGCTCGTGGCTAAATAATAACAGCCGCACGGGTCAATCATCAAGGTTAAGCAACGCTTGCCGAGGTTGGTCTGTGGATGGGTGACCATCTTAACCTAACGAGTTTCCTCCGTGCCTCGGAAAGCACATTAAGCCGTTGGTCCCAGCTGTCATTTGTAGATCTTTGGCAGTCGTTACAGATTGTCAAAAGCCAGTAAATCTGACTCCAGTCTTGCCAAGAAGTACCGTGTTACCCAGTTAATGGGTTATGGAGGTCTGGTAGGCAGCCGCTTCACGTAAAACACTAGTATTCAGCTGAATCCGGTTTGACTGAAAGCCGACCCCAATATATTTGGGAAAAGGCTAGGCAGATGATGATGTATATTTGTATTAGTAGGATTACATACCGTGAAAACTCAACCAAAATCTGTTGCGTTGTTTAGAAAAAGCGAAGACACAGATAGTGATAGATGGCATTTTGACCAGAGTTTTGAACGTACGGTTCGTGACCATCATTATCTAACCCACTTGATTATAATCGAATAATAGTCAAATGGGTTTAATAATGTTGGTCACAGACCGTACTAGCTTTTGCCCACGGTAAGGTCGCATCTGTTTCTGTACCAAAATTCATCAAAATGTGCTCCGCGATTAAGGCGTGAAACTGTTACCAACAAACAAACTCACCATTGCATTTATAATATTTGTCAGGATTACAATGAAAACGAAGCAAAAAGAATTTTAACATACTCCTTTTGCTAGACAGATAGATTGTTGCTATATTGCCTTCACCAAGGCGGTAAGTCACGACATTGTTAGAGTTACCGATCACCTACCGACCGAAACCGGCACGGCCGTCCGTACACAGTCAATCTCAAACGCGATGCACGATGAAAATGATCCTAATCCGTAGATCGCGTTATGGGTGGCATTGGGAATTAACAACCGAATTCGGTCGATAGGTGATCGGTAACTATGTTGAAACTTCCCACCCTAGTAAGTAGTTTTTCTCTTAAGAAAAACGTGACAGTACTTCACTATGTACGATTTAAATAACTATCGCATTTCATTTGGAAATGTAACACTTCCACTGTTCCCGTTAAGTTGAACTTGCATATGCATTTATCATTCCATTCATTCCCAGCTGCAATAAAAGCACCGGTTCAGTTATTATTGGAGAGAATTTCAACAAGTTTATAGTTCAAAATCGACATAAAACTGAATACAGTTCCGGAAAACAGTTTATGTCTTCATAAAACACGTGTCTCTCTGATGCAGATAGATGCTTCCGTAGCAATAAAGCAAGGCCATAAAACTAGGCTTCCATTCAATCTGTTCAAGTTTATGCATACGTTTTCAGTAATATTTATACTAGCTTCTGCAAGCGGCTTCGCCCGCGTGGCCCCTAGGGAACATTCCCGGGATAGAAAAAAGCCTGTCCTCTCTCAGGCTCTTGACTATCATTGTACCAAATTTCATTTAAATTGGTTCAGTAGTTTTGTCGTGAAAGCGCGACAAACAGACAGACAGACAGACCGAGTTACTTTCGCATGTATAAGATGATGACTGAGATTTTTTTTAAACAATTCAAATGTCGTATCGTTGTACCTGTTTGTTACAATTCGAGTTGTAAGTCGAGTCGAAGCTTTAAAGTCTTGAGCACCGACGCCCAGTTGCTGGCCTGTCGGTTTATCTATCGGTTGCATTTTGGGGAGTGTGCAACGGAATTGCATAATTTAATTCCGCCAAGCCTGCCCCCCCCCCCTTTTGGGGGAGGCTTATGTCCAGCAGTGGACGTCTTTCAGCTGTTATGATGATGCTGATAAAGCCTGTTCCATCATCGGACTAAAAGACGAATGACGGTGCGCCATCGGAACATGGTGGACATCCATCCACACGCACAAAACGATTTGGTAATACATTTATAGTATGTACAGCTAAAAAGTAGAATTCCCTGCCAGACTCTGTGTTTCTGCCCTGCTTGGGCGAAGCACCGCCGAGTCCTCGTCGAGGCGATCGGCGCTAGTTCAACCTATGGTCCGGAGCGAGGAGGCATGGGAAGCGGTCACCTCCTTCTGCGAAGCAGTAATGCTAATAAAGGAGGAGGCCGAACGTGTGAGAGAGAGGGAAATCTCACGCCCAAACCTCCGCAACAGAAGAAGACGCCCCAGGCGTCGGGAGTCGCAAGACGATTCCCAGCCACCGTAGGCGCGGGCCTGCGGACATTGAGCATTGGGTGGCTCGCCGTCTGATCAGAACCAGGCCCAGGTTCATGGCGTACTGCGGTCTCCGCGCGCCTTAAAGAGCTGTCAGTAAAAGACGGGGCCCGCTAGGGCAAGTGCCTGCTGGGGCAGCGGAATCTGTTCGAATGAGGTACCGTAGCCCTGGAACACAAAGGGCACTAGGAGGAACACGGATGGGTTTTAGTCAGTTAGAGTCTGACACTCCCTCCTGTTTCACTCAGAGCGGGAGGAGTCATTTGATGATTTTCCATTCTTTAAAAAAAAAGACTGTTTCCTGATAGCTACAACCTGGGAGTTTTTAGTCAAGAGTGAATAGGTTACTTCTAGGCAAACATGCTCCATCTTCGACCACATCATCGTTTACCACCAAGTCAGATAGAGTTCAAACGTATGCCTATCAATAGGAAAAAAAGAAAAAAAATAATTCAAGGTCAATCCAATCTCAAAAAGCATAGCCAAGTATGTAGGAGAACATCATCATCGCCGCAAGCCTGCTTGTCGGTCTTCTACAGATTTTACTTCCATGAGTGTGTCCAAGAACTCCACGACCTCATCTCACCGGCCCCTTTCTCCCATCAGTCATCCAGACGCACTGCAAGTTACCGTCCCTACCTTGTTGCTATTCCACTAATTCGCATTTTTCAAACCTCTTTTGTAATGCGCACAGCAAAGAAGTGGAACTCTCTGCCTGCGTCTGTGTTTCCGAACGCTAATAACCCTAATCTCTTTAAATACCGAGTGAACAGGCTCCTTTTGAGTAAGCTCGCTCCATCGTTAACTATGTCTCTGTTATATCTGACCTAGACTAGACTCAAGAGCAAACTCAATTTTATTTTACCACATATTAAAAATATATCTACGTTTAAAAAAAAAGAGCAAACTCATCTCGAATAAAAAAAATATCCGCTGAAAGACGTCCACTGCTTGACATAGGCCTCCGCCAATAATGTCGCCACAACAACCAGACCTGTGCGTCTCGCATCCATCGGCTTCCTGCGGCTCACCAGGTCATCGCTAAAAAGCATAAATGGTGAAAAGTTGTAAAGTTACACATAAACCAAGTACACCCAAGTTAGCTTGGGTGTCAGAGGTACACCAAGGTAACCCGCAAGGTAAGGGTGTCAAGGCTACCCGCTACCTTCATCAGGTCATCGGTTCTTGTGGAAGGCCTTCTAATACTTCACATCCAGTCCGTTTGCTTTAAATACCGTCCAAGTTACGGGCTTCAACACTACTGACTTCCAAACGCCGTTGCGAAATTCCTAGAGGAAAAAAAAGCAGTAGTACTATTACCCCGTCCTAGGAATTGATCCCAGTCGGGGGGACTGGGTTTAGTTGAAGGGACGGTGAAACTTATGAAGGGCTAGAGTCGGCCTCCATTCTAGCCGATTGCCTGCCTGATCTCCAACTACTTAATACAAAATTGGTCAAATTTTAAGCTTCTGATTACCCGTAACAAGAATCAAAAATGTACCGTTTGTAGATTTCAAAAATAAATATCAGCAAATGACATCAAAGCTCTTATATGACCCACAGTTAAATATTCCATTTGCGCCATACTAAAAAAAATATAAAACCCTCAACAATATTCATTAAAACTATTAAAAGCAGACCAGGGCCATCACCACTACATTTGAGTTAAAAGATACATAATTTGCCTGAACCGCATTCAGAACAGTAATACTAGAGGTATACAAACTAATACGTACACGTATATGTACGTAAAACTCGACGTTTAATGGTTTTAATGTGAACTTTTATATTTTAAAACGTACTTCTGGTATGAAAAGCTTTGGAGCGTAAAACTACTCCATTTGAGGGTCCCGTACCATTAAAATATTCAGCCACGGAATTTGGTTTAGAAATTGCGACGTTCAACGTTAGCTTTTTGATACTTTTTAAGATGTCTCGGCAAAACGTGATCTTGTAATGGTTTTGGAGAAGCTAAATGTATGAGAAAAATTTGAGTGGTATCATTTAAAACTGGGAAAAGCTTGTGTGTAATATAATAAACTGTATTATGTTTAAGAAGTTTGTCGTTAGGATCGAGATTAACATAAGCATTAAAACAGTGTGAATATGTCAGGATCATAGAAGGGCGGGATGTCTTGACATAATATGTACCGATCGCCTACTGACTGAATTCCAGTCAATCTCGTATGCAATCCAGGATCATAGTCAATGTTCTAATCCGTGGATCCGATCATTGATTTTGATTGTGGAATTACAAAATCCTGGATATACATAATGTCGTCGCAAAGTGACATTATGTAATTTCTGCCTGACCGTAAGAAAAAGGGGTTACTTTACAACACATGTTTATAATTTCCGTTTTTTTCTTTGTTTTATAGAGGTCATATAATGTCCCAGTATTCGTCAAAGTTTTCAATATTGCTATCTTACTCAAAATGGGCATAGAGCCTTCATGGTCATCCACAATAATACTGCCACAAAAAAAAATCAAACCCCGTTTCATAGCTCAAAAATTCTAATTACAACTATGAACGTTGCGACTAAAAGTAGGAATCGGATTTATGATCAACTATGCTTGAATTAATTCTCAACTGTTATAAATATAGCCGTATTCATTCAGCGAGTAATACAATACTAAAAAATACTGCGTTGAAGGTACCTGCTCACGATAAAACAGAAAATGTTTCTGTTTCACCAAAAAATACGGTAATTATGTGCACTCGACTCAACGAGCGTATGCAGTTTTTATTTTCAACAAAAAACCTTATTTTTTGTGTTACTTTCATCCGGCTGTTCGCAGAATGTGGGTTACCCGTTTTGCATACGCTGCATGTTAAGAAAGCTTTAAATAAATGTGTAATGTAAGTTTTGGCTTTTAGGATTTCTTCTTGCGCATGAGATAAGCTGTGGTTAACGCTACTGTGAGTTTAAGTTAAATTATTTCTATCCTTGCTAGGTACGGAACTATATTCGTCATTAATCGTCCGTGGCCGAAATTCGGAGGTCTTGAGATTGGCCACGGACGCAGGATATATTATTTAATGCACTCTCGTTTCATTCCTTTTATGGTCCGAAGAGATGGCAATCCGACTCGATCTGGGAGTGATCAGGCGCAAGAACAATATGTTTACGTGTTTTCCGAGGCACGGAGGTGCACAACACCAACTTCTCTAATAGTTGTGTTTTCAAATCTTGTTTATATATAAGGTGTAACTATTCATACACTAAATATTTTAAGACAATCATCTAACGGTTATAACGAAGCCATTTCAAAGGATTTTTTTATATCTAAGTATTTTTATAAAAAAATAATAATTTAAAATCACTTGACCCACAAAATAAATACTGGCTGCTTATTTTTTCAACATCCATTACGCCCGCGCATGACGGGCATCACCCGTCGCCGCGCGCCGTGTCGTCGGCGCGGTGCGTCTCATTCATAGAATAGGGAGTAAAGGTTTTATGCAAGATGTCTCAAGAAAATGTAGAATTATTATAATTTCGTAAAAACAAAAACACTTACATAATTTTTTTTTTATCGTTGAAATGGCTTCGTTATAACCGTTCGATGATTGTCTTAAAATATTTCGTGTATGAATAGTTACACCTTATATTTATTTATTTTTTGGAAAATATTAGACAGTTGGCTCAGTACAAAGACAAAAATACAATAATAAAATTGTTCCAGACTTAACCTATTTGTTCAGTATAACATAAAAAAAAGAGTGGTGTGTGGGAGAGGGAGTGTGTTTTAACGTGTGTTAGTGTGTGCTTGTATGGAGTGTGGGTGGTGCATGTGAGTGAGAGTTTGGGTGTGTGTTAGTATTTGTGCTAGTTTTTTTCAGTTGTGTCGTAAGACAATGATTTCAACCACTGTCAATTTCCTTTTCAAGAGACTACGGGGTAAATGGTAAATATTACAATTTCTCTAGGCCTCTTTTCCACCTGCAACCAGTTTGCATACAGGTTGGTTAATATCTTTATATCAATCGCTCAATTGTGCCCCTTAACGATTAAGCTTGCATGCAGAGACGCTTGAAGGTTGGCACTCGGCTAATAATTTATATTTATAGGTTGCCTCTAAGGAAACTGTTTCCTATTTACTAGAAATTTAGCATCTAAATTTTCTAATACCATTACACTACCTACTACTTGCCACTGGTACTATTACAACATTTACAACAGGCAGTGCTCGTTCTTTATAAGCTAGTATGAAGTCTGTTTACGTTGTGTTGTGATTATAGCACTAAATCCATAGAATTAGACGTTGTAGCGCTATATGGACCAGCTGTAGGCGTTTATGGGATGATATGACGATATAAATTAATTCGGAGCCTGTTAAGAGGCAACCCTTGAAGTATGTTATAGTTATGTGTTTGAGGCCCTCTAGTGTTAATAGTTTAGGTGCCTCTTAAGACGTTTATAGTGTAGAGGTTACTGTATTATAATTGAACAATTTGAATTTTGGAAAATCCTCTCTTAATGCTCTCCTGTGCAATGTAGGGAAGCTACCTGCCATGACGCATGTTTTAGTAAAATATCTCTCTCACTCTCTTTCTCTCTCTCTTTAGTTGCAACAGCATTAAATTAAAATGTGTAAATACCTCCCAACTAAACCAACGTTTCTTTATACGGCATTACGTCCTATCTAACCGAATACCTACTACGCTATCATAAAATATACGAATTCCTCATTTTAAAATAATATGTATTATTTATATATCATATAAATAATGCATTATTATTTTTATTATTCTAAATTAATTAATAATTTTTAACATACCAAGAACTTAAAAGCTTTTTCGTTTTGTGAAAATTTTCCATTTTGTCAGTTTGGTGGTATTGGCACTTCGCCGTCGAAATAAAAATTGAACTTTTTTTTTAATGGGTTTGCTCTTGACTCTATCTTTGAAGAGATTAGGGTTGTAAGCTTTTGGAAACACAGATGCAGGCAGAGAGTTCCGCTCCTTTGCTGTGCGCATTATAAAAGACGTTTGAAAACTCTTAGTGCGAATTGGTGGAATAGCCACAAGGTAGGGATGGTAAGATGCAGTGCATCTGGATGTCCGATGGTAGAAGGGGGCCGGTGGGATGAGGTCGTGGAGTTCTTGGGCACACTCACCGAAGTAAAATCTGTAGAAGACCGACAAGCAGGCAACCTTGCGGCACTATGCTCAATCGACAATATCGCAATCAATGGATTGTAATAGGCTTGATCGTGTAATGGGACTGTATAACCCATTGGCAATATAGGCTTATTTTTTAAACGGTATTGAGCACAACACTAAAATGATTGACGCAAAGCGTAAAATAATGGAAGCAGAAGCCAACCCAGTTTCTGCTCCCATTATTTTACGCTTACGTTAGCTGTTTTGCTATTAGTACCGCCCGCAAAGTAATTTCTATTCGATCCTGCTAACTTTACCTAACCAAGCATTAGACGAACCTAAAATTGTGTTAACGCACTAATCATGACTCCGTCTAGACTAAAATTCTAAATCAAAATATAACACAGGCTAATGGCTTGTTCATAATCACTTAGCGCAAATAATCTATCAATAATTACCCCTTTACCAAATCCAGAGATCAAAAATAAAAGGTAGGTACTAGATATCTTTATTAAAACAAAATATATACACGTAAAATAAGAAATCTTAACTAAAATAAGGCGTAAAAAAATTCGTCTGCATCGCTGTCCACTGGAAGTGAGCCCAAAAGACCGGCTGGCTTTTTTTCACGCGGTTTCACACCTTGGGGCCTATCCGAAAGGAAACGTGCATGGATAAAAGTTTATGACGTATAGCGAAAGTGTCGCTTATCATCAGTGAATAAGAAACAGACAATATTTTACGTACAATATTATTATATTAATTAATTTATTTAAACTTCATGTACAATAGTGGTACATAGGTGGACTTAATGCAACAAGGCATTCTCTACTAGTCAAATAAAAAAGCCAAAAGCCATTTAAATAAGCCTCACCCCATTTGCGTATATGCGGTACAGAGTACAGCAAAGGAGTGGATCTCTGCCTGCGTCTGTGTTTCCAAACGCTTACAACCCTAATCTCTTCAAAGTTAGAGTGAACAGGCTCCTTCTGGGTAAGCTCGCTCCATCGTAGACTTTGTCTCTATCATCTCTGACCTAAACTAGAGTCGAGAGCAAATCCATCACAAATAAAAAAAAAAAACATAGAGTAACGTCCCGCAAATCTCAGTGGGCAACTGCCCGATAGTTTTCTTGTGGTAGTTTTCTTGATGCCGCTACAAACATACTATACGTTCCTATCAATCCAATATTTTAAGAAATTCATTATTTAAAATTGCAAAATTCGTGTACTCGAAATTGTTGTCGTTAATTTCGTTGAACTGTTTACATGAAAGATACTGTCATTATTGTATGTTACGGATGTTAGATGTTACATCACAAAATGTAGGTTAATCTTTGACATGTGATGCTGTGATCAAATATTCTTCTGTACTTATCGCTAAGACACACCCAACATTACGAACTAAACTCCGTACTGCCATCAAAAGCCTATAGATTATCAACTACAAACCTGTCAGTTACTCCGGAAACCTTGGCACAAAGACCCAAGCTTAGTAGTGTACCAACTTTGTTGGTGTTGACATCGTTCGAAGTTCTGCTTACTCTGCGAAGCCTACAGTGGCAAACTCAAACTGAAACTCTGCAATTAAAACGTTCTTACCTTGAATGAAAATCTTTTATGCTGGTGATGGATTTGCTAAAGCATTTTATAATGACAATGTTTATTGCAGCTACTTATTGAGAAAGAAACGATAAATGTATTGTGTGAAAATCTGTGTGCGTGGAAGGGAGAGATGACTGCTTTAATTTTAAATCAGATTAGAAGAACAAAGGTTACAGTCAAAACTTAAAATTAAAAAAAAAACATGATGGTTGTAATTCTAATTTATTATTTGTTGTCATGAATTAAAATTTACACGCGCAGGACCGGTCGTTGTGGCGACGCTTGAGGAAGGCCTATGTCCAGCAGTGGACGTTTTTCGGCTCATATGATGAAGAAATAAAATTTGAATTTAATTTGCTGTTAAAAATTTTACAATTTAACCTGAATTGGGTTTTTTCCTAGATAGAAAAATAAAGATGCTATTTAGTACGTCCGTTACATTTTCAAAAAATATTGAACACTTATGTTTTACCATTTGAAATCGATGAAAATTGATAAAAATAAAATGTATCAAAGTTCAAGAGTAGTGAACTTCTTATTTTTTTTTTTTTTGTTAAAGTGCAAAAAGAAAAAATAAGTGTAGGATATTTTTTTGGAAATCTATCTAGCGGACTAATTAGATTTTTATTCGGGAAAGAACCCAATTGCCGACTTATCAATCTACAAAGATGACAGATGGTCATTTTATAAAGAGGTTGCAACGTTCCCAAAACAAAAAAAAAAAAATCTATAGAAAGTACCATTTTTTTAGCCTTTTTTATGACTTCTTTGAAGAGAGTGTAAACAGTTTTTAAAATATGATCAAGCCTTTCCATTACCTGTAAACATATTTTCAATAAAATCTTGAAAATCGTCTTGTGGAAAAACAAGAGATGATTCAGTTTAATACTGTCGTAACTGTAAAATTGTGACGGAATTGGCTAACAATCTGACTCGGGCTAAAGTAGAGCCATTTTGAATTTATTAATATATACCCACACAGATTTTAGTAGTTCTTACTTTTTTATGAATATTTTTGGGATGAGTGCACACTGGGGTGTTACTGAGTAACTGTTTTGCTGTGTGAGCATTTAATTTTACGTGTAATACACATTTAGTTTTATTTTGTTTCCCATTTGGAGCATGTTCGCCACTTTACTCAATGAATTGTAATAAATAATATTAATTAGAATCCTGATTCACAGTAATTGTGGTAATATCCTTTGTAAATAATAAAAAGAAAGAAAACATGCTTACTTGGCACACGCATTGTAGGAATAAAAACAAGGAGTCTAAAACAACAACATTAACATAGTGGGTCTCACGACTTCGCTTCATCTGCCTAGCCTTTTCCCAACTATATTGGAGTCGGCTTCCAGTCAAACCGGATTCAGCTAAATACCAGTGTTTTACGTGGAGCGGCTGCCAACCAGACCTCAACAACCCATTAACTGGGTAACACGGTACTTCTTGGCAAGACTGGAATCAGATTTACTGGCTTCTGAAAATCCGGAACTACTGCCAAAGATCTACAAATTATAGCCGGGACCAACGGCTTAACGTGCTTTCCGAGGCACGGAGGAAACTCGGTATGTTAAGATGGTCAACAAACATTGGAACAACATTAACATTGTGGGTCTCACGACTTCGCTAATTCAGCAAATTACCACACAACTGGTAGTTGCCTAACGCTGGTTTTCAACTAAACTTTGATATCAGCTAAATTAAGTGTAATTAAATCTACAGGTACACACAGGAAACAATATTCCATTTAATGAAAAGCACGTGTAAAATTAAATTGCTTGTAACAAAACATCGAGTAGCTCAAGATCAAATACAAGCAAGTGTGCACTCACCTTTACGTTGATGATGTTATGAAAAATATTCTTTGATAAAAACGTTACGTAAATATAATGAAGTTTATTTTGATTTCTTTTTCATACTCACGACGATCATGATTAAATTCCGTTCTAGGAAAGTAAGAAGTTGTCATCTCGCTCGAGTTTTATAAGTCAAACAAAGTATAAAAAGTTTTTGCGGTTCTGTGGTTTTATGAAACCTCTATTTGACGTTAATTATATTTGAAAAGTAGATTTTTATTAATTTGTGAGTTGGCTGGTATACTTCGCAGAAAATTTTGAATAGAATTTTTCTTAGAGAACCGTTTATTAAGGTGGAAGCGCCAAGGTAGCCCGCGAAATTCAAATATTTTTAGTTTTTGGCAATTTGCCGGTCAGTGTGAAGCTGTATGTTGAACAAAACATGATTCGCGGCCGTAACGCGTATTTATCTAAAGAATTATAACCATTTTAATCATCAATATAACCATCTTAGTTCATTTAAACCCTATTGAATGACTTTTTCACGAAATAACCATTCAGTACATTCAGAATGAAAACTAACCTAGGTTAGGTTAGGTTAGTTCCTCCTCGCCGCCTGGGATTGAGGGTGGCGCTGAACAAGACCAAGGCCGTGTTCTTTCACGGGCCTCGGCAGCGCTGCCCTCCAGACGCCCACATTGTGGTGGAGGGCATCAGGGTGGGCGTCCAGGCCCAGATGAAGTATCTGGGCCTGGTGTTGGACAGCAGGTGGCGCTTTGGCCCGCACTTTAGCGGGCTGTCAACGCGCCTGCTGAGGGCCGCGGACGCCCTCTCCTGGCTCCTCCCGAACCTGGGAGGGCCCAAGGCACGATGCCGGCGCCTATATGCCGGCATCCTGCGGAGCATGGCCCTGTACGGGGCCCCCATCTGGGCGGACTCCCTCCATAGGAGGGAGAACGCAACCGCCATGCGCAGGCCACGAAGGGCCATTGCACTGCGGGTGGCGAGGGCCTACCACTCGGTGGGCTTTTCGGCGGCGTGCGCTCTGGCGGGCACCCCTCCTTGGGAGTTGGAGGCGTGGGTGCTCGCCAGAGTGTACGAGTGGACGGCGCGGCGAAAGGCCCTGGGCGAGCGCCCCGTCGCGGAGGAGCGGAAGGCCGTGCGGCGGGAGGCGAGGGACGTCATCATCGTCCATTGGACGGAGGACCTCGCCTCCGCCACCTTTGGCCGCCGTACCTTGGACGCGCTCGGTCCGGTCCTGCAAGACTGGCTCGAGCGCTCGCATGGTTTCCTCTCATTCCGTCTGGTGCAGGTGTTATCTGGCCACAGCTGTTTCGGCAAGCACCTGCACCGGATCGGGAGGGAGGAGACCCCGGCGTGCCACGACTGCGGCGCGGCGGAGGACACGGCTCAGCACACCCTCGAGGTGTGCCTGGCTTGGTCTGAGCCGCGTCGCAGTGTAACAGCGGAGATCGGACAGGACCTCTCACTTCCCGGCGTGGTCAACGTCATGCTGGAGAGTGAGGAGTCCTGGGCAGCTGTCGCCTCTTTTTGCGAGGATGTCATCTCGCAAAAGGAGGCGGCGGAGCGCGCGTGGGAGGACGACTCTCTCGCTGCGCCGCTCCGTCGAAGAAGAGGTCGGAGAAGACGCCATCTTCTCCCTCCTCATGGTGGTGATGGGCGGGCGATAGGCGCGGGGGCGCCTCCGCCCGCATTTTCACCACACCACCACACCACCACCTTCGCCGGTCATCACATCATCTTCGGCGGGTTGTCGTCGGAGGAGGACTGGACGCTAAGGCTGCGCCGATCTCCCAGTCCTCTTCCACTCGGACGATGCGGGAATGCCGCTGGGTTATTTTAGTGGGTTTACGTTCCCCCGACGGGCGGGTATGCGTAATGCATTTTTTCCCAGCGCAAAAAAAAAAAAAAAGGTTAGTTCCTCCTATCGCGGAAAGCCAATTAAGTTCTCACGATTCCCTGCTTTGGTGAGAGATGGAATACCGGGGTGGTTTTAGTCAGTAGGAGTCAGACCCCTCCGCCCGCCCCAGGGTTGAGGACATCCATGAGGATTTCCCCAGCAAAAAAATAATAAAAATGTTAGTTCCTCCTTTTTGGCAGTCGGTGTTGTTTTAGCAACAAGCTCACAACTTTGCTCACGTATTTGGTACCTAGCAATAAAACAGTTTTCCACTATAGTAGAAGAATACTTTTACTTCTAGGCAAGCGTGCTCCATCTTCGACCACATCATCGCTTACCATCAGGTGAGATGGTGGTCAAGCGCGTGCCTATTAATAGTAAAAAAAAAAAAGAATATTTGTATTCAGATCAGTACTTCCAGATATTACTCTTATTTGATTGCAGGGTAAGACCCTCCACTTTTACCTCTCTTTGTGCAGAACTGTGCGTTTCCCAATGGATTCTTGTTTCTCTTATTTGATTGCAGGGTAAGACCCTCCACTTTTACCTCTCTTTGTGAAGAACTGTGCGTTTTCCAATGGATTCTTGTTTCTCTTATTTGATTGCAGGGTAAGACCCTCCACTTTTACCTCTCTTTGTGCAGAACTGTGTTTCCCAATGGATGCAACCCTCATATTTTTAAAGTTAGAGGGAAGAGTCTTATTCTTACTGAGCTCACACCAAGGTCAGAATTTAGACTAAAATCATGAGAAAACCCATGTCAAAATAAAAAAATAACAGCCATGGCTTTACAATCCAGCTCATTCCACGACTTGTAACAAAATTGAGAGATCACAAACCCATTTTCACTTGAACATTCATTTCACAGAAAATCTAATTTCATCCAGCTTATGAATACCAAGAAAGTCTTTAGAACAATTCCATTTGAATCTAGATCTTCAATGCAGGTATAGATACCATTAGCTTTTACAGCATCTATATACCCGAAGGTGCACTATTTTCTTTACAATTCTGTATCAAATTGTTATTGTTCTGATACCAGACATTACCATTTTTCCCATTGTCCTTGTTACACAGTTATCTACAAGCCTATACGAATTTGCATCTTAAGTTTCCAGAAACAAGGATGAAATTCCGTCAGCAGTAGGTTCTTAGGTGTTAGAGTGGTCTAGTAGTACAAAGAATATGAAAAAATCTTTGTCGTTGAATTTAGAAAAGATGTCTGGTTTTATTTTTAGAGCTGCTTTTATTCTATCCGACACGAACGGCCAATTTTCCGTCTATCTTTTGTACATAACATTTCTTGTTGTTAATCTACGAATTAATATTTAATTATTTATTCGCTAAACAAGAATAATAATTGGATTTTTTTTGTTGTTGGTACAGATATTATAACATTGGAGAAATTGAGCAGAATAATTATGTATAGTTAAAAAATAATAGTTTTATAAATATGAAAGTAAGTTCGTTCTGACGCTTTCACGCGTAAATTGCTGGACTGGTTTTGATGGGTTTTGGCGCTTACAGAAAGATAGGTACTCTAGAGACAGTTATAGGCTGGCATACTTTTTTCCAAAATCTACATTAACAAGAGCAAAACCGAAGGGGAAACGCTAGTATACTAAATACTTAGACCAGATTGGTGCAATGATTGAATTCAATTATGAAACCACTAATTCCTAATCAGTCATGACCTAATTATGTGTTAATGTGATTAGAACTTCAAGAGATGTTGACGTCAGTATGATCAGTGTTTGCTTTATGGTTCACCATTAAACCGAGTCACTCACTTCAAGTACCTGGGTCACTGGGTCTCCGAAGACCTTAAAGATAACATGGATGTAGAGAGGGAGCGTAGCGCGTTGTCTGTTCGCTGTAACGTTATACTAATCAAGTGAAGGTCACATTATTTAGGGCTTTCTGCCAGACCAGACACGTGCAGTTTGTGGACTAAATACACGCAGAGGACATACGACGTCCTGCGTGTCCAATATAATAATGCGTTCAGGATGTTGATGGGGCTGCCGCGGTATTGTAGCGCGAGTACCATGTTCGCGGACGCGCGCGTGGACGGCATCCACGCGATTATGGGCAAGCGATGTGCGTCGACGATGGCGCGGGTGCGCGGCAGCCCCAGCGCCATCCTGGGCCGCGTGCGCTGGCCGGTGGGACTCGGTACTGATGGCGCACTGGATAGGCCTACACGCGAGAGCAAGCGCCTATTTGTACTTACTAACACTAGGCTAAGAATATTGTTACTAACAAACGTTATGGACTAAGTCTGAAATAAATATTATTTTTATTTTTGAATGTTTTCTTTTTCTCAGCTTTTGGCTGGTTTTGACTACATTTACGGGCCAAGGCCAAGTAAATGCAGTGGTAATGTTTACCTATTTAAAATGAGAGATTATTATTATTATTTACTAACGTTAAGTAGCGTTAAAACTGGTATATAGATCGCAGGAATATTATACACCAGGGTTGCAGATTTTGTTCGAAAGAGTCACCCTGCGACGAACGATATATACTATGTCTCTATGTTTTCTTTTTTGATGATTTATTAAACGTATAAGCACTAGAACTCTCACAAAATGCTCAAAATTTTCCGATAAATCGCTGTCAACCGAGCCCTAATGTACAAATTTGGCAACTATTAATCCAAAAAGGAATACATAGAGATACAGCATACATTCTTCTTATTCAGTTTGTGAAACAACTCTAAAATCGGTCCAACATTGGAGGAGAAAACAGTCCAGAGCCAAACCTCGAATTATGACTTTTTACAAACAAAATCTCGCCGCCAGTATATACCTACATATTATATTTCTGGTTAAATGGAATATGAAAAAAAAACAGCCACAAATGACACAAAAATACTAAGTAAACCTTCTGAAAATAAATTACTATAAAGTGTTTTGACTGTTTGCCTTCTCATCCTGTACTTCATTTACCTAGTAACTCATGATACATAAAAATATTTTGCTTACATTTATATCTATGAACTAACACATATTTCAATTAAACCAAAATACAAACAGGAACATTTCATTATTCTTCGCAAAGAAATTTCAAAACAGTAGGAACAGCCAATTATTGAAAGTAAGTAGTAGCTCATAGTCGAGCATCAAACGATGACAAAGAACGAACAAGTTAAAATAACCACTGAATTTGAGGTAGAATACCGGAATACCGGAATGGTGTACGTTGACACAAAGGTGGGAATTTGTGGGTGCATACGGCTACAGAATGTTAGCGGGCACGTGGCGATTATCTTGCTAAGGAGTATCCTCTGAAATTCTAAGTGGGTGCGCAAACTTATCTGGTAGAAACTGCACTAGAATTCCTGAGACTCGGGTTATGTTATGTTGTTAATGTTAACGTTCTTGTTCGCTGTTGAGTTCAGAATTTTGACGAGATTATAATGAATTGATTTTGGTGGATTTGAGGTGTCTTTTATTACTGACGTAGCCCGAAAGATCGTCAACTGAAGAGGCAGTGAGCATTGCTCACAGAACAGATGGTTTCTGGGGCTGAAAGTTCTGGAGTGGCGACCGTCTATCGGAAGACGTTTGGTTCCCACAAGGTGGACCAATGACAATGATGATGATGATGTCTTTAACTACCCGATACTTGATAATCCTATCTTAAGACATTTGAGAAGAGATTCCTATTTTAATTTAATGAATATTCCAGAGCAAAGCAAAATTTAACACAAAAGTAAACTAGTGGATAAAACAGTACACTTAAAGAAACATCTTGTACACCCACACAATGTGTCCAAAATAGAGTAGTTTCAGAAAATCGATGGCTCTCCGAAAGTTTGTCGGCAATACCAAGTTCCTAGACCAATTCTAGCCTCTAGAGTTTTCTAATCAAAATTATTAGCACGTTTTTGGCACAGTTTTGGGTCAAGTGGGGTTGTGGAAGACCGTAATATATTTTGGTACATATCAAATTCACTGGAAGTGTACGGGTTTCAAAGCACGGATTGTATGATTAGTAGTTGCGTTGGTACATCAAAGGAAGAGGTAATGCTGTATTTCTGTGAGCTTATACGGAAATGTTATTAAATTTGTGTTGCTTGCAGAAGAAAATAGAACATTATTTTACCATTTTTTTATAATATTGCTAGGCACGTGTTTGACCACTATCCTACCTGTTGGTTAGCGATGATGTGGTCAAAGATGTAGCACGCTTGTTTAGAAGTAACCTATTCACTCTTGACTTAAAGACTCCCAGGTTGTAGCTATCAGGAAACACAGACTCCAGCAGGGAATTTCACTCATTAGCTGTACGCACTATGAATGTGTTCCCAAAACGTTTTGTGCGCGTGGGTGGGATGTCCACTATGTACCGGTGTTGCATCGCCGTTCAACTTGTGGTCCGATGATGGAACGGGCTTGACCCATTTTAAATGTTAGATATATTTTTCATTTAAGTGTAGGTAACCGAATCTTAGAAACTGGGTATCAAAATCAAATTGTCAAAACTTCGAACAGAATCCGGACTACTAAAAGAAACTAACCTAACTTTGTAAAATAAAATGAATATTTACAACAAATTCTTTCCAAAATATTCCACGTCAGCTTAAACGAGGCGTCGGAATACCCAAAATTGGACTCGTGACTACGGCACATTGAATTTACTAGTCTTTTTCAGTCGAAATATAGGTTCTAAAGAAAATACTGTCGAAGTCTTGAATGAAGAGGGTTAAACTTGCGGGTGACGTCTTTTTAATGGTGAGCTGTCTTTAGAGTCGAATGGTTGGAGAGATGGGTCGGTAACGCCGTGTTTAAAGACTACTGGCATAAAGGATATTGGTGGACGGGATAAAAATGTTAATGAAAAAGAAATGTAAATAGTAATGTGTAAGTTAACGAATATGAAACAGTTATTTGTATAAAAGTAATGAGGAAATTCAGAACATAATAAAAATTGTAACATCATAAATTACCGACACTACAAGTGTCGGTAATTTATGATGTTTCAATTAGAATACGACTGTTCATGATAGAACGAATGATACAAATCTCAGCATCCAGAATGACGTATTTGACAGTTGGTCAACTTTATTTTGGGTTTACTTAAGTTTTTAAACCTGCAGACAAAAGTGAAGATCTTTTATAAGGATTTGCAATTATTTTCTTATTTTCACCCAATTAAAAAAACATTTCAAATAGAAGAAAACGCAAACTATCAAACAATGATGATAATTGTGTGATATGGTCTGAGATCGACCGATTTCGGTCAAGGCAAGTTGTCGTCCGTGAACTTGCATGTGGCTTATGTATCATACAATACTGATAGCTTGATTAAGCTAGCATTTGATACCATAACTGCAGTCATTTCTTTAAGATTTTCGCCATACATAAAGTTATACGAAATGAAATAAATTCTCATTGGAAAAACTTTTGAAAACTTCCATGACTCGCACACTGGGATAATTTTCCTTTCAAATGTTCCCAACTCTGTCCACACTATGTTGCCACAGCTCCGAACAACTATCAAATTTATTCTGTCTATTACAACTGAACCCAAGTTCCTCATAGAACTTTCTTTTTCTATTTTTTCACCAACCTTATTCTTTGTGAATACAATGAGCTAATGTATAGTTTTGTTCAAGTTTCTAGTAGGTATATGTACAAGTTTCAGAAACTTGACTTTGGTTAGCCTAGACGAATGTTTTCTTTGTTCAAAATGTGACCCATTTTCTTTTTGTTACTTTAAAGGTTCTTTTGTTGTTATATCTTTAACGTTATCTTCATGATTCATTTATAAGAAGACTATCCGATCGGATCAACGTTTTAGTTTGATATTTCGAAATACCGTTCGGCTTACGGATTTTAGCCTGGAGAGCTCATGATTACGGGCTTTGCTTGACATAACCGCGAATATTTGAAACATCTCTGTGTAATTTAAATCTAAGTGATACCTTATTTGCTTTGACTGTTCTATTTTCTTGTCCTAGTAGTTTTTTATGTATTTTTTTTCTTTGTCTGTCTGCCCTTCAAAAATTAATTAGGCCTTTTTCTTTCAGACTAAAAAAAAACAGGCAATCTACAAATTCTTTGTGTTATTTCTTTAAACAATTACCAAAAATACATTTTAAAACAAAAGCGAAAATATTTATACAATCCTACGAAAATGATCTTAACAAAAATGGAATTCTAGTAAGATAGTCTATTAGCAGAGTAAATAGTCTTAACAATTTGAGTGTAAAAGATATCTTTTGAATTAAAACGTCCCTAGAGTTTTACTTATTTCAATAAACAATTCAAATGTAGGGTCCTTGATGCCTCTTGAAATAATTTAGTTGTCAGTTAATTGTAGTAGCTTTTTAATCTTAAATCTCTTAAGTACAATTGTTCTCTGGAATTCAATTATATAAAGGTGATCTGTAGGATAACATTTGAGGGTTTTCATTTATATGTTTTATGTGTATCTATGGCATGATTATTATATATACTTATCCTGTGGGCAGCAAGGTCTAACGACCCCACACAGTGGTGTCAGAGTTTCTAAACGCATCAACGGCCTCTGACATGGTTTTTTTTAACAACCACCATTTGGCGGCCGGGACCACCGGCTTAAACGTACCTTCCAAAGCACGGAATCATCTTATTAACAGACTATCAGGTGATTTATGCGTGCAATGTCCTAGCCAAACTGGAAATAACTTTACAAAGTATGCTTCCCGTGGGAATCGAACCCACGACCACTGGGTCACAAGGTAAACGCCTAAACCACTCGACCACGGAAGCAGTCTATAATTATTACATTTTAAATCGTACTTGAACAGGAAAAAAGGGATATGCGCTTACGAAGTTGCGAGCGAAAGCTAGTATTATAATGTAATAGCCTAGTCTTATTTAAACTTCAAACCAACTGCTAATTTCAAACTTCATACTCTTCTACACAATTGTATAAGTTTTAATTAAACCAAATAAATAATATAATATTTCTTTATCTTTCAGGTATATGCCAACGCAAGATGTTTTAATATACGGGCAGAAGTTTTGTCGTTTGAAGGTAACAAGCAAATTATAATGTAAGCCGAGTTTATGTTAGTTTGGTCTGGCTCGGGAACCCAGATGTTGAGAAGTTTCTTGAGGTTTTAGTATTTAAGTAAGTACATTACCTAGGAAGGCATTTATTTTATTTTGTGTTTTTATTCTAACTTTCTGATTTAGTTTTCAAGAATTTAAATGGATATGGAATACAGTTTATTTTCAAATTGTAGTGATTATTCTATATAAACAAAACTTAATCACCGAAATGTATGCATGTACGCGCATAACTTCGTAACAACTAACCCAATTGGATAATTACTTTTTTGTTGTGTTTGTAACTGTCAAGGCAATGTTTGTATGAAAGAAAAAATTTAAAATAAGAAATACATCCGGGCAAAGTCGGGGCGGGCCACTATTTCCGTACCCAAAGGTAACCAACTAAGCCTCCGTTGTCCGTCCGTAAGTCCAACCGCCTGTCAGCGGGCCGTTTCTAAAGGGCCGTAATAGGTAGACAATTGAATTTTTTTTCTTTTTTTCTCATAGATTGGGTATTTCTATCGCCGCTATAACAACAAAAAAAAAATAAGATTTATGGTACTGGATCCATCTTCACAACAATCTCACTGCGCACCCACCATCCAATAATCATGGTTAATTGTGGAAAAAGGTTTTCTAGTTTCGTTTTGTTTGAACCCTTCGTGTACGAGTTCGACTTGCACTAGGCCGGTTATTTTTCTATAGATCATAATTATATTTTGTGTGGGAAATCTCCTGTATTTTCCTTCCGCCTTGATGCGATATAAAGATTTCATAAAAACGCAAAGCAACCTGTCCTAAGGTATTGGCACAATGGCTCACCAATTTGCCAAGTCACAACTACCCCAATCAAATTGTCTTTAAACGTACAAGATTCCCTTAAATCCTAGACTTATACAAATCCGTCGAGACGATATTCCTTTAGACAATTAGCTATGCCTCGTGAACAAATTGCGAGTGTTGAGAAATAGAGATACAGAATCCGTTGTCTATAATAGTAGGTATATTTGTGTATCTATTTGTTTAGATTGTACGAAATTCAATCATTATTCTAATGGTTGGATACCTTTAATGGAGTATTAAAGGTATCTGTGTATTCATTAGAACCCATGGATTATTAACCTACTAGTTGACCCGCGCAACTTCGTCTGCTCCGCTCCTATTGGTCTTAAAAAAAAAGAAAGAAAGAAAAATGTTTATTTGGGACTCGCACAAAACAGACAGATGTAGCGTGATAATATATAACCTATAGGCTTCCTTGAAAAATGGACTATGTAAGAATTTTTCAAATCGGACCGTTCCTGAGATTAGCGCGTTCAAGTAAACAAGTTCAAGTAAACAAACAAACAAACTCTTCAGCTTCATATATTAGTGTAGATTAACCTATAAAGATTTTAAGTCGATTGTGAATTTTTTCATTAGACATTTGATATTGGTACGAATGAATTTGACCAAAAATCTCGTTTCGTAGCGACGATAATTTGAGCGCCAATTTTACTACTTTTCAAGCATGCATGGAAAATAAGGTTTTATTGTGAATCAGCTAAGTGTTTTCTTGGAAAATCACAATATTCTAACAAATGCACAGCATGGTTTCCGACGGGGGCGGAGCACGGCGACGGCCTTGGCGCGGTTCGCGGATGACGTCAATGAGTGTTTGGATCAACGGAAGCAGGTGGTGGTGGTCTACATTGACTTCAAAAAAGCTTTTGACACTTTGGAACACCACCAGCTGCTTCAAGCCATGGAGTAGTGCGGGGTCGCGGGACCACTAAACAGACAGGACACTAAGAACGGTCATTGACGGCGTCACTGGAGAGCCCAGACACGTCTCGTGTGGTGTGCCGACCAGATCCGTGTTTGGCCCCGTCGGATATATCATGCATGTCAACAGCATGTGCAATGTGGTTCGTTCGCATCTATATGTATGCTGATGACACTTGTCTAGTTTATGCAGACAAATATTTCAATTTGATTGAAAAGACCATCCAGGAGGATTTTACTAATATCATCAAATGGCACACGACAATGGCATCATTATCAATATAAACAAAACCAAGTGTATGCATATACGATCTCCTTATAGTAAAAAAGTCGATCGTCCGCCGCGCATAGTGGGGCATAGCTATGAGTGTCTGCACAGTGGTGAACAGACGATGTGTGAGTGTGCAAATATTGAGGTGGTGGAGGAATACAGGTACTTGGGTTTAGTCATAGATAACAGCTTCTCATGGAAAACACACATTATAAAATTATGTGACAAGCTCAGATACGTGCTTGAGAAATTCCACCTCCTCAGTTTTGTGCTGGATAAGGCAACATTGTTCATGGTCTACTATGCGTTGGTGGACTTTTTGCTTTCTTTTTTATGGGCTGGCATGCTATGGTAACACATTTAAGACATATTTGGATAAAATAAAAAGTTACAAATCACAATTATGAAACTACTAGTAGATAAAAACACAAAAAAAACGTTGTAAAAGAAGTGATTACAAAGAGTTATTTTTGGAATGTAAAATCAACATTTTATATTCCAAAAATAACTCTTCGTATTCATTACTTTGTCAGTAGCTGTAGAACAGTATGGTAGTGATATATTTAAGAACAATGTTATATGGGTTAGAACTCAAAGGAATAATAATATGAAAAGGGTTTCTGTACCCACTTGTAATAATTATTATGTTCGAAGATGTCGAAACTACTTGGTTCAAACTATTTTTAATAACCTTCCGGTCGATATAGATAGCTGTGTCACAAAAGCCTCTTATAAAAATAAAATAAACAAGTACCTATTCAATATATATTGTCAGAGCTTCACTGTGGAGAAAATATAAACTTGTACTTACTACTGTGTATGTGATAGAGAGGTAAAAGGAGATACATCTGCCTGTACGCTCGCTCCATCATAGACCTCATCCTTTGCTTTCCATCAGGCATGATCGAGGTCAAGAACAAGCCCTTTCCTCAAAAAAAAAAAAGCTTCAAGTACTTGTTTTTGAATATTTTCTAGGGAAAATAATCTACAAAAGTATTAATCACTCATTAACTCTCACTCCACTATATTTGTTATCCACAACTCAAGAAGAAGTAAACACATTAATATATTCCATAAATAATAATTAGGTATTCTGTACTAATCTGTATCTTGTTCCAGTGTTCGATTAGATTAATGTTAAGCTCGCTACGGGTTATTATTCGCAAGTCAGAATAGATAAAATAATGTTCTGTCTTACTTTGATTGTGTTTGTTACTTATGTAAGTAAAATTCATTGAATGCTAGACTTGGTGCTGTAGAACTAAGTTATGATTACCTACCATTTTGGAGTATACACGATCATTGGTGGTTAAGTTCGTTCCATCAAATGGAGGTACTCTACAGCTAATATGCAATGATTTTGATCGCGGAGAACTTAAAGTCTAAATTGGTTTGTTTTCAAGTAATCGAACTTTTTTGGAGGTTTTCTACTTCACAACTAAAATTGCTAATTTCTAATGAAAAATATCTATACGTCTTCCATTAGTTTTCTCAATCTATACTCGTTAGCGACTGTAGTAAAAAAATGTATGAAAAATATATAAAACAACAAAATTTTTTTTTAGTTGTTATCTAAAGTTTAACTTAAAACATGCTTGTTTGTTAGATAACAACTTAAAAATTTTAAGTTTTCATACACTTTTCTAACTACAGTCGCTAGCTAGTATACATTGATAAAACTCATCGGCACGGTTGGCGCTGTGGTTGAGCAACCACAGCGCCAACCGTGCCGACAAAATTTCTTGAAACTTGAATTAACGAGAGTTCAATCACTCAAAAAATAACTCAAATTGGCCTCTAAGTTATCGGGGTCGAAATCGTTGCAAATTAGCCCTAAAACATCCCATTCGAAGAAACGAATTTATATTCAATCACCCTGTATAGTTAAAACAATATTTTTATAGACATACAATCATCATTTTAATTGTTTGGGTATGCCTTTTAAAATTATTTCCTCATTCATTAACCTTAATTCGACCCGGGCGAACTTTGCATTGTGATTCCGCGCAATGTTATTAATTATTTATTATTATTGAATTATTTATCCGATATGTCCCAGCAGGGCAAAGGCCTCCCAGTCTTCCTTTTATGTCAGTGTTAAAATAGTGCATTTCGATGCAAATGGGCAACCATTGTGATGACAGTCGTGGTGTAATAGACGCCCGAGCAAAGGGAAAGTCATTATGGAGCCGAGAAACTGCAATGAAAAAAGCTCACGTGGTGCGAGCGAAGTTTTTCAACCCCCTTCACTCAATAAATAAATAAAATATCGTAGTATCATATACATAGTACTTAGTAACAAATTATTCTGGGAAATGGAATGGAATTTCGTCAGCTGACGCCACGACAAAAGTAATCCTACTTTTTCTGTAGGTGGAACCAGTTTTCAGGCCAGGGTGCAGAATTAGTTTAAAAGAGTCACCGCGGCTCTGGAACGCAAAGAACTTTAGTTAGTATGATTCTGACAAGGATTGTCAGACTCTTATTGATTAAATCCCATCCATCTGCTCCGCCTAAAAGTAGGCATTTGATGATTTCCTACACTTAAAAAAAAAACAAAAAAGAGTATGTTGAAAAATATGATTGTAATACCTAATGGATAAATCTCGGCTCCAATTTTTATCTTGCAAATAAACCCTTGCTACGAGTATCAGCAAAAACAAAAGAATCCAGCAACCCTTACTTAATTTGGATTACCAACCCCTTCAATCCTTTCAAATAGGGACGGTTCTAGTCAAAAAATGTCTTAAAAAAAAGCTGGCTGTAGATAATTGTTCACCTGTGTCCCTTAAGCGATACTCCTCCGATTTCGCCTCCGACTTGCGCCAAAGACATTACGCCAGACCCAACAAATTGCGTTATAGCTAAATTAGATTCGCTCTGAGCCCCTGGGGTCTGTGTAATCCGTATAAAGCCATGTTCTAACAGACCATGAGTGAATTCCGGTTTGCAAATTCGTCGGTGAGAATGTAAGTCTTCTTTCAGGAAGCCAGAAAAATTCGACAACATACCGACCAAACCTGGGAGTCTTTAAATCAAGAGTGAATAGGTTATTTCTAGGCAAGCGTGCTCCATCTTCGACCACATCCTCGCTTACCATCAGGTGAGATAGTGGTCAAACGCGTGCCTATCAATAGTAAAAAAAAAAAAAAAAATGCTTACCAAAATATTAATACTTGTAATATTATGTTGTGTTTATATATTATAACAATGGATATACACTTTCGTATCTAATTTACTTAAATATATTTTTACTTTCAATCTTGTAATAGTCGGATATTATCCCAAGGGAACATACGCCCGGTATAAAAAGTGTCCCTTGTCATAATCATCAACAATCAATCAGGATATGGTATACCCTTGTGCCAAGATGAAACCAAATATTTTAGCTGTTAAGATGTGAACAGGTAACTAAGAAACAAAATAATTTTCGCTTGCCCGCGACGCATATTATTCTGTTTTTTCGCATTCCTGCCTTATTTCAGGTTTCTACGACCGGTAGTTTCGGCTGTGCGTTGTCTGTCAGTCACTCAGTTTCCCGTCAGGCTATTGTCTTACAATTGTCTTTTACTTTTTCAAGGCCTGACTGGGTAATGTAACGGAAGAACTTTGTATAGGGTGACTCTTAATTAGTGACCGATACTTAAACACGTGATTGAAGAGTGAGTGAAGAGGAGCTCGTGGCTTAATAAAAACAGCCGCACGGGTCGATCTTTAAGGTTAAGCAACGCTTGCCAAGGTTGGTCTGTGGATGGGTGACAATCTTAACATACCAAGTTTTCTCCGTGCCTCGGAAAGCACGTTAAGCTGTTGGTCCCGGCTGTCATTTGTAGATCATTGGCAGTCGTTACGGATAGTCAGAAGCCAGTAAATCTGACTCCAGTCTTGCCAAGAAGTACCGTGTTACCCAGTTAATGGGTTGTGGAGGTCTGGTAGGCAGCCGCTCCACGTAAAACACTGGTATTTAGCTGAATCCGGTTTGACTGGAAGCCGACCCCAATATAGTTGGGAAAAGGCTAGGCAGATGATGACTTAAACACGTGATTGTACTCATGATAATAAACACCTTTTACTAAAGGACCAAACCTGAAATCGCAAAAAAATCTGCATTTCAGTACATTTATGTTCGCCTACTAACTGGTGGAAATGTACTGTACCTATAGATGGGCAATCCACCCGATTTAGACCCGGTGATTTGGTAAAACACCCGATAAACACGTATAAACACCTAGAAAATTGTTTTTTTATCGGGTGTTTATCAAAGCACCGGGTGGATTGCCCATCTATATACTCTCTATTTGTTTTCGCGATTTCTGGTTTGGACCCATAGCAAAAGTTTTTTGTTATCATGAGTACAATCACGTGTTAAAGTATCGGTCACTAATTACCAGTCACCCTATATATTAGGATAAGGATGCACTTGTCATATATTTCTTTACCTCCTCCAAATTAGTAAAATGGTGCATGAAATTTCACAGTAAGCCGACTCCAACATATTTGTGAAAAGTTTAACCAGATGACGAGTAACATATTATATTCCATACCCACAATGAGCGACGGAATGAAATAATTCAATATTCAACGTATCAAATTGGAGTATTGGATTCGTTTTCAATTCCAGTTAAATACGATAGTGTGGTTATGGTCCAATTTTAGAACAATAGTGCAGATGACAGATATTATAATAATGTGGCTGGGCATATGAATTATGTAAAACAAGTTACAATAACATTCGTGTGTTCATAAATGGATGAACACGAGGCGGAAAGTTAAGAAGGACGAATATCAATTTAAATAGATGTGGAATTTGAGAGAGAGAAATATCAAAGAGAAAAAGGTGGATAAGAAGACGTTGCTATATCCTAAGAAACTTGAGACAAGAGCAGAAAGAGATTCTGTTTCTAGAATTTAGCTCCAAGTTACAATAGAAGCAGTGAATCTTCAAAGCAAAACTGGGTACAAAATCTTGAACGAGATGATTACGTTTTGGATAAAATAAAATGAAACTCGTTCACTCATTTAAACTAACTCTCACTTAAATGTAACAACATACCAAAGCAATTTGCAAATTTCAAGTTGTGACGTAACAGTACACATAAATTCTGTTGTTGTGTCTAAACAAGGCAATTCTGCGTTCTGACATTAATTTAAACGCATTCATAACCATTTTACTTAGACCTCCCGAATTTGGCCAAGATATAATTAATGCTTAAACTAACTGCGCGGGTAAACCGACTTCACGCATTGTTTGTTGTTTGACTTATTTTCTTTTAAAGTGTGGGAAGTGTTTAAACAGGTTCCAGCTATTCTGTTTCACTATAGAGTGTGTTTGTGATACCAACAGCCTTCTCAATGGGAATATTTACACTTCATCTGCCTAGCCTTTTCCCAACTATATTGGAGTCGGCTTCCAGTCAAACCGGATTTAGCTGAATGAAACCAGTATTTTATGCGGAGCGGCTGCCTACCAGACACCCATTAACTGGGCAACACGGGTACTTCATGGCAAGACTGGAGTCAGATTAACTGGCTTCTGACAATCCGTAACGACTGCCCAAGATCTACAAAATGACAGCCGGGACCAACAGCTTAACGTGCTTTCCGAGGCACGGAGGAAACTCGGTATGTTAAGATCGTCACCCATCCACAGACCAACCTTGGCAAGCGTTGCTTAAACTTGAAGATCGACCCGTGGCTATTATTATCTAGCCACGAGCTCCTCGGAATATTTACAGTTCCTCAATCCAGAATACAGAGAAATTCGCTTTTTATTTGAACAGCTTCACTATGTAGATCTTTCTGCTAAAACAGTTTGTAGGTCTAAATAAAAATGCCTGACGTATTTCCCTCAAGATTAGTTAATCAACAACGTTATATAAATACGACTTGAATCCAAGATCATTGTTTACCTATCCCAAAACGAAATCGTTAATTTCTGAATCACGAGCCTGTTTATTCAGAAACCCTTCTACCCAAAGTTATTCGAACGAGTGGATTCTATTCCAAAATAAACATTCGCCAATTATCTTCGCAAACTAGACGTCAACGTGACATTATTTTGACATTTGAAACGAAGCTGGAGTAATACGAAAACCGTGTCTCCTGGTGTGAGCTAAATAAATATGGTTTAGCTAAATTCCGCCTGAGTTTAGAACTTCAGGATGATTTTAATTCGTGGCAGCTCTCACGAGATATTTGTCTGCGATTTTTGCTTATACTATATTTGCCTTGATTAGTGTGAAATTGTTTTGAGTTATTCCGAATTTGGAAGTTAATTAATGTGGTTGGGAAGGTTGGTTTGAGATTTATTATTTCTATTTGGTGAATGAATTGTACTGTTAGTGCTTTTAATTAGACGCATTTGAGTGGATTGGAAGGAAACAAAATTGAAAATTGAATTGAAGAAGACCTTGTAAACACGTAGAGCTGTGTATAGGGAATATGCAATATTTACATCTTGCTTTTATTTTAAAGAATTGTATTTAAAATAGACCATACATAATTAAAAAAAAATCGCTTTAATTTCTTTTCGAAATTGCGGTTTTAAACTGACACTTAGACATTTCGCTTTTAAAAGGAAGTTGAGTCACTCTTTTGCGCAGAGGCAATATTGTAACCAATGAGGTTAATCCGAGGTGCGATTATTGCTAGTTGAAAACTTTACTCCTGTCTGACACTTGTCATGAACTGTCCTAACTCAAAGACATAAGGTTGCCTTTTTGCTGTCATAACAGCAGTGACCTCACTAAACGCTGATTGTTGTTTTTAAATACGTTCCGTTTCGTGTTACTTTTTGTTAAAAATCGATATTAACTGAAATAAAAACGTTGCAATGGCCTTTATTTTATACATTTTTATCATTTAGGTAACAACATTCTCATAAATTCTGTATTTTCATCTTCCCTATTGGAACACCTTAATCATACTTTTGACTACTTGCAAAAAAAAAACCTTCATGAATAAACGTTTAAACATTAAAGCGATATATTTTTGTAACTAGACTGGCAATAATTGCTCGCAACCTGCAAAACTGAAGCTTAAAATCGAATTCATGAGTTTCATGTGTTAGTGTCTTTACAGTCCAATGCTAATCTCTGGTAAGCTGTAAAATTTACAGCGGCTTGATAAATTGATGGTGCTTTCGAATTGATTTCCTCGATTATGTGGTAGTCGCAAAACTTTGTAAACTGCTAAGCTAGATTTACTGAGCATTTTTGGGTTTAAACATACAACATTAGACGATATTTATGAAGAAATGGGTTGCCCTCGTTACAGAAAAAATAACATTCAATCCATACAATAAAATGTGTGTTGCTAGATCTCTGCCAATGCATCGAGTCTTTAAAATGAAAAGTATTTCTTTTTTCAAATTTGACTCGAGTGTTATCACTTTTTGAACATTGACCTCTACACAAAGACGGGACTGTCTTTGTGCAAACGTATTTTTTTTACTATTGTTAGGCACGCGCTTGACCACCATCTCACCCTTTGGTAAACAATGATGTGGTCGAAGATGGAGCACGCTTATCTAGAAGTAACCTATTCACTCTTGACTTAAAGACTCCCAGGTTGTAACTATCAGAATACACAGACTCCGGCAGGGAATTCTAAATCACCTGCTCGTCACTGCTGTATACTGCCGGTTGATTCTGTTAACATGTCAAAGTGAAGTCTTGGATGAAGTGATCACGCAGTGAGCTGTCAATCCATCTTGATTACTTGCACTGACAGCTGAGTTTGTGATCAATTCACCCAAGTCTTCACTTCGACATGTTTACAGAATCGACCAGCTGTTTTAGCTGGAAAGATAAAGTGGCGCAATAACCTCTCCCTAGCAACACATTTGTCTGTTAAGTTAGAAGAAAAATTTAAGCCCTCATGATCGTGTCCCTTTTTGGAAAAAAAAATCCGTTCATCTACTTATTATTACTTGTCGCCATCAGGTGCAATGCTCTTAAAAAATATACGTATCATGTTACGTTCTTAGATATAGAGCCGCAGGGAGCATAGGGCGATGTCGGTGAGAAGCAATATGCTTGCCCACAGGTTCGCTCGTTTTACTACGGACGTCATAGTAACCCTTTTTAAGGCGTTCTGTCAATCCTTCTACACGAGTGGCTTGTGAGTATCATACACGCGCCGAGCCTACAACGTCCTGCGTGTTCAATTTAATAATAAAAAAAATAAGTTTATTTCGGACAATAATTATCCATAAATCAAATATGTAAATAATAATTAAAATAAACAAAAAATAAATTAAATTAATACCAAACTTGGAAATTTATCAAAAATTAAAACAAACTACAATTACATTACATTAAAAAAAATAAGATTAAATTGGAATAATTAAATTAAAAACACCAAACAAACAAAATATAAAAAACTCAACACTATCACCGGATCCTACTAACCGCCCGACCCTGAGTACACAGGTGCGTGTGCATCCAGTGCCCAGCGATTGGATTGTCCACCTTGTCCCGTAATGTCCTCAGGATGATGTTGGTACTCCCACTCAACCTACACATTATAGACGCGATTCTCTTGCGCATAATAGCCCAGAAGTCGTCAGTTTGCATACACGCAAACATCTCAGACGCACTACAGTATCTGGGGAGTCCCAACAGCACCCTGAAAGCATTATTATACTGTACTCGTAGCGTGTAGGTCCGCAGCGTATATTTTACCCACAGGCTGCACGTGTAAAAGGTTTAACAATACGCTTTTAAAAGCGTAACCCTTACATCATCCGAACAGTGTGCAAACCTGCGGGCTACCATAATACATTGGACCGACAACGCCCTACGCTCCCTTGAGGATGCTGTTGGGACTACCATGGCGTTGTAGTGCTTCAGGAATGTTCGCGGAGGCTCGCACAGATGGTTTCCATGCCATCATGTGAAAGAAAGCGGCCTCCTTACTACAGCGTTTGCACGGTAGTGACAATAGCATCCTGAAAATGATAGCTGCCAGACCGGACTGTCCCTTTCAGGAACACTGGGTGGGGACAGTCATAGGTGTAACTAAATAAATAAATATTTTATATAAACTAACAATTCTAACCTACTTACGTAAGTACCTTTGTTGCTAACACCAAATACTAACTAAATTATAATTTTATTTTATTTTATTTAAACACTTTTATTTATTCCCACTTCATCTACTGCACCCTCTACTCTTGGATACTATCCAGCTCCATATTTCTCATCCCTACCTTCATGAACATTCGCTGTTGGTACTTAGCCGTTACAGACGACATTTATGACTGGACCAGCTGATACCTTGAGAACGGAATGTGAGCTCGGTACACTAACCGACATAGTAAGATAACTCTTGTCATAACTATGCTAACCATTCAGCCAGTGTCTTGGAAATTAGCATGAATTTTGGAGAAAAGCGAGTGTTATTTTAACAAGATCCTTGCTAGACTTATTTACATAAGGATGCTGTGTTGTGTAATTCGTTATTTTATAAAATACAACAGCTACTATTTAAACGTAATTTGTTGTTTTATTTGCAAATGAATATTTCACTGGAAAATTGTAGTCTCCGAAAGATTTTAATTTCTCAAGATATTATGAAATATCCCATCCAAGTTCAATGGTTTCCAATAATATATCCGTTTGCTGTTGGCCAAGACTATTTTTTATTTTTCATGTTTCTGTACTGTTGCTAGTCCGTCTCGCACTTGGCCGGTTTTTTTTATGACAAAAAATAATATCTATATAATTATGATCGCATCGTACGCGTAGTATGCGGAAACTTGCTATTCTGAATTATTGAGGTGCTGTGCTGTGTAAAAAAGCTTTCAATTTTAATAAGACTTTTTTGGCAAGCCTAAAATATTCACAGTGTCGGATTAAAGTTTTTTTTTTTTTGTAAATTAAAAGTTGATTTATTTATCCTATATGGAATTTTACCCGCGTACAGAACCGTATCGTTTTCCACAAAATAAAATTGAACTACCAACATATTTTTTTGTAACAAACAGGATCACCAATTTATAAAACACACCGGATCGTTTGCCTTTCAAATATTTTATCTAAAATATTAACATGGTAAAAAAGTTATTTTATTAAACTAAATTCAATACAAAAGGGTGTTTGTCTGCCAGAACAAATAATAAACTGAATAACAGAACTCTTCATAATTAACGAAACTTTAACGATGTTGGCAATGGACTCAACTGAAAAAAAAGAAAAAAAACTTGAATTGGTCTATGCAAATCCTCTTGGGAGAATTTACCTATCTTTTATTCCCATAGCTTTTGTTCAACTTTAAACTTTATCAAGAAACAAATAAAGTTGATTTTGATTTGCGCAAGATGATGGCTTAGTAGTGTTTGCATAAATTGCGCGATTAGCGCTGTTGAGTAATAGTTATCCTGGTTAAGATGGGTGACAGTTTACGTCGCATAGTTATTTTAGTTCTAGCTCGTTGTATAGTTCCGTCTAAAAGCGGTTATTTTCAGCGGCAGTTTGAATTCCAACGCTAATGTTTTGCAGTAGTTTAAATTTAATAGACGGTTCTTGATAATCAAATCAACTGAAAATTTGGCTTTAGGTTGCTATTTACAGCCGGATTCGTATTAGCGTCTGTTTACATACGATCAGAATGTTTTGACCAGAACGCGTGTGATTTTAGATCTTGCGAGTAGTCGCGGTTGATTTTTTTTATAAAACTTAAACTTTGGTCTTGTATGGTCAAAATAAGGTAGACTTTCTTAATTTCCAGGAATTTAGGGTTTACATTGACAACTTTAAGTTATTTTTAAACTACAAGTTGGTAGCCAATATTTTAAAACTCTAACTGCATCTTACTCATATGCTATCAATTATATGCAAGAAAACTCAGAAAAACAACAGGTTCAGGATAAATAGACTTTTATTTATAACTTTTTTTTTTTATTTGTAATGGGTTTGCTCTTGACTCTAGTCTATGTCAGAGATGACAGAGACAAAGTCTACGATGGAGCGAGCCTACCCAGAAGGAGCCTGTTCACTCTAACTTTGAAGAGATTAGGGTTGTTAGCTTTTGGAAACACAGACGCAGGCAGAGAGTTCCACTCCTTTGCTGTGCGCATTATTAAAGACGTTTGAAAACGCTTAGTGCGAATTGGTGAAATAGCCACAAGGTAGGGATGGTAAGATGCAGTGCGTCTGGATGTCCGATGGTAGAAGGGGGCCGGTGGGATGAGGTCGTGGAGTTCTTGGGCACATTCACGGAAGTACAATCTGTAGAAGACCGACAAGCAGGCAACCTTACGGCGATGAGCCAAGCTATGTAGCTTGGCATCCACCAGTTTTACGTCGCCGATGAGCCTCTTAGCTCTGTGTTCCACCGAGTCAAGCGCGGCAAGCTGATACTTAGCTGAGCCATCCTAAAGGTGGCTACAATACTCCATGCAGGATCGGACTTGTGCTTTGTAAAGGGTTAAAAGCTGTCCAGGCCTAAAGTATCGCTTCACCCTATTTAGGATTCTCAGCTTTTTGAAAGAAAAGAAAAAGCGTTTGTTTGCGCCAAGCATGACGCATACCAAAAAAAAAAAACAGAACCCACACCGCCGCAGTTTGGGCTCTGTACTCGATGGTGGCGCCGAAGTTGAGACTGGATGTCAACTCCATGTCTAGGAGCTCGAGCCGATCAGTCACAGGAACAGATGCACCCCGAAAAGTAGGAGCTTCGTCAAAACGACTCTTTTTTGCGGTAAAAAGACACGCCTGTGTTTTAGTGGCGTTAAAAGTGACCAGATTGTCATCACCCCACTGGGAGACAACGCTTAAGGTCAAATTTGTCCGCTCTACTATGGCCTCTCTCAAGGAACAAACTTCAACCCCACTGGTTGTTGCGCTGGACAAGTATCTCTCTGAAACCGTACTGTCTACTGCGTGCCCAACAAGACCAGGCTGAAGTAGGTCATTGATGTGCAGCAGGAAAAGAGTTGCAGAGAGAACAGACCCTTGAGGAACTCCGGCATCAATAGCCATGAGGTCAGAGGAGCAGCCGTCAACGACCACTCAGGTCGACCATTCACTCAGGAAGTCTGATATCCAGCAGCAAAAACCAGCTGGGATCCCATAAGCAGGAAGCTTGCTGAGTAGACCTGCGTGCCAGACCCTGTCAAAAGCCTTCGAGATATCAAGCGATACGGCAAGTGCTTCACCGTGTCTCTCAATAGTTTCGCCCCAGCAGTGCGTGACATACACAAGAAGATCGCCAGTTGACCGTCCCCGGCGAAAGCCATATTGACGGTCACTGAAGAGATTGTTGTCTTCAAGGTAGGTCAGAAGCTTACTGTTCAGAACCCTTTCCATAACCTTGCATAGGATGGAGGTAATGGCGATCGGACGGTAATGTGCAGGGTCAGCACGGTCTCCCTTTTTGGGCACCGTGCACCGGTTGCACATTCGCAAGCTTCCATGATCTCGGCACCGTTCTTTTTACAAGAGAGAGGCGGTATAGGCGTGTCAACATAGGAGACAATTCAGGTGCACATTGCCTCAACACTCTTGCTGGAATGCCGTCAGGTCCAATGGCCATTCACGTCTAAATTGCACAATACTCAGACTGCACTAACTTAATCAAAATAGCTCAGAATCAAATAATCAAATATGTTTGACAAAGGAATTTCCATTATTTTCAATATTTAAACTTTACTGCGACAAAAGACCAATCTAGCAGAGGTTTTACTATTAGAACCGCTCGAGTCGGCTGACAGTGATGGAAAGGCAGAGTTTTAGCTGTCTGTTATCGTCTCAAAGTCTACGGTAGGAAGTGGAACAGTAGGAAGGGTATAGGGTTGCTAACTATTAAACAGTGTTGCTAGTTAAATGCACACGATATAACTATATTTTGTGACAAATATTACCAAGTTATTAAATTCTATGTAGGAAACAATTATAGGAAATTGACATAATGGCTCAAAGAGCTATTATATAGAACTTTGCTAATGATATTGGCTAACTTGAGCTTTATAATAAAGTTGAGCAGCTGGATTATAAGGACCGAGTATAGCTTTAAAGTTGAGCAGCTGGATTATAAGGACCGAGTATAGATTTAAAGTTGAGCAGCTGGATTATAAGGACCGAGTATAGCTTTAACGTTGAGCAGCTGGATTATAAAGACCAAGTATAGATTTAAAGTTGAGCAGCTGGATTATAAGGACCGAGTATAGCTTTAACGTTGAGCAGCTGGATTATAAGGACCGAGTATAGCTTTAAAGTTGAGCAGCTGGATTATAAGGACCGAGTATAGCTTTAAAGTTGAGCAGTTGGATTATAAGGAAGGTATAGCTTTAAAGTAACACTTTTGTTCAGAAAAGATTGTGCACATAGATCAGTGGAGCCCAGTGGTAATTTTACCTTACGAGACTTTGGCCGTTGGTTCCTTAAACTTTTAAAGTCAAAGTCAAAGTCAAAGTCAAAAACGTCATTTCAATGAGGCCATTAAACAGCACTTTTGAACGTCATCATTACATTTAAAATAACATAGTGACTCTGTCCATTCGGAAGGGTAGATTCTTATGGAGAAGAACGAACAATAAACTCCATAGTTACTCTTTTCAAATCAATGTTTTACATGTGCTGTGCTATACAAAACTTTTGTTAGTATATATGATGACCATGAACCTAGAGTATGCAGAGGTAGATTTGATAATTTCCTAAATAAGTACATGGTACTCACATATTTACAAATATTGGAAACTTTAAAGTCATAAGTCATTTATTAATTTGTTTAGCATAGGTAGGTACAATAATAGTGGTATATCATAATCATAATCATTCATAACCCGATTTCGCTTACCGCTGGACACAGGCCTCTCTGTCCTTTGGCAATCTATGTACATACATTTGTATATTTATAGTACAAAATAGAACGTCTGGACCGATTTTGAATATCTTTGGTTCGTTGGATTTGTCTTTCCCCTAATAGCTAAGTAACTATAACGTTGGAAAATTGAAGAAAGAAAAATATGTATTATTATACATATTTTTCTTTCTTATTAGCCTTATTGTTGTGTATTGACAAACAACAATAAGGCCATTTAAAAAAAACAAAACACGGTAAAAATGTATCATTAGTATTTAAATAAGTCACTAATTTTGTGCCAGCAGTTGCGGTTATACAAAAATTAAATTAGTAATCATATCCCCAAGCACCCGAGCTTACCTCATCCAGGTTTATCCACGATGGCAATAACGCCATATTTGCATCTTGCAAACACATACAACACATCGTCTTTCGTCCCTTGAACGCCACTCTGAAAGTTTGAAAGGAATTATTTCGAGGAATTGATATATGAAATTCAGCTATCCGCACTTCACTAGTTGAGCACAGCACACTCTCTCACAGAGGGAAGCTTCTAGTCCCAGAAGTGGATACCTTTATGCTGATGAAGTTCCTGTAGTATTTTTAAAATCTACGACCTACGTAGTAAAGTTAGAGTGAAAAAGATTTTAAACGGTTTTTTTACGGTTGATTCTACTAATCTATTTATATTATAAATGCGAAAGTTTAAGTCAGAATGCCTGAAAGGATCTTTATGAAATTTGTCACAGAGGTCTGGAACAACACAGGATATTTTTTTTTACTCTTTATCCCGGGACTATGTTCTCTAGGGATCACGCGGGTGAAGCCGCTGTCAAAAGCTCATATTCATATATACATCATAGTTGTTCATAATAATAAGAACAATTACCCCGTTTCAAAATTTGCGTTTATCTGTTATACCCGGTATACAATTAGGAACATACGAGTATCATGTTGAAACAAGTAGAATATTTCAACAATGGCCTTTTGGGGGATGATGGAACATGATTGATTGTGAGGCCTGTAAGTAATTTGCTTTTCCTAATTAACTGTCATGTACCTACGTGTTAGCGAGGAATATGATCTTTCTTTTGTGTTGTTTTTAGCAAATAAACACCGGTAGATACTGTTTTAATTAGATTGTTTTGAATCATAACTTTAACAAAGTGGAGAAATCTGGTGAGTGGAAATTAACGTCTCCTTAATGCAGACACTATTATTATTTGGCACATTCTGTATTCCTATCGACACCGTCCTATCAATCTCATCCACGAAAAGAAGCGAAAGATTTTAAAAATTCGCTCCCAATATCTATAAAAAACAATAAAAAACCGCTGTACCCTCAGGCGAAAAGCTCCGTACCGGTTCAGAGCGGTTGTATCCAGTAAATTCCGGATCATTCCAGAACTCTAGCCCATATTTTGTGCGCAGCATGCCGACATCGCTTGGCAGTAGCGAAATTTAATTCCCAAGCTTCTTGTGCTTAGTTCAAAGCATATATGTAGCATTGTAGCCGTAAGATGTGCAGTATATACGGTCTTAGAGAAATAGGTCACTTATATTTCGGGGGTATTTGGATATTACACACTTGGCCAGTAATAATTTTGTCTACATATCATCTTGGTAATTCTCAAGGGCTCTTTGAAATACTGGGTACAGAAATTTGTCATAGTTCTAGTTGGATACCCTTCTATAATTTTCGGTTAAAATTATTTGAATTATTTATAAGATAACAAACATTGGTTCTAAAAATTACAACAGGATTATTTGACCTTGAGATTCACTCTGAAGGTCAGCAAAATGTCACTTGGAGAAAATCAAGGAAATTGTTACTTAGCTAATGGTTTTGGACAGGACCCAGTTGCGCAATCTACGATTACTTTACATTAATGGATGTCTTGGAAGACACAGGCTTGAAGGTACAATATGGGTTGTTAAGGAAGGGAAATTATATCTAGCAACTGTGCTTCTGGGATCTGTTTCTTATAGTAGTATAACTTTAAACAAGGAGGTGGTAAATACAAAAGATACAAGAAAACACACAAAACAGTTTTGCTTCAGAAAAATCTTCAAGCGTAGTTACAATACACCTGCTGAAAAATACGCAACCAAAATACAGCAATCATAAACATTTTTTACAGTTCAACAGCCAAAAATTATATCGCACATATTACATTGTATATTTTTGCCAGCAAGAGCAGCCTTGAAGCATTCCGACTGCAGATACAATTAAAATAATTATCGAGCATAATAATAAAATAAAAGACATTAATAAAACATTAAACCATTTAACAACACACGATACTGTTATTCGCGACCACGGAACATGGGCTACATTTTATTCAGGAAAATGTATGGATCCCTTGAGAATACAGAAAGGTCGCTTCGGATACCCACTAGAGACGCCGTGAACCAAATACTGCAGCCAACAAACCTAGCCCGAAGTGTTTTGAAGAATACTAAATTGTTTTTGAACTTTCCCTTAAGTTAATTAGTGGAAAAACGGCGGCATGAAAAGTTGATGCTGAGGAAAAGATGAATGTTAATATTCATGAAATAAAGAAAGAAGGGGATGAATAAAATTTTTGTGAAGAATTTAACGGGATATTAAACCTTTTATGAAAGAAAGTGTTTAAAGGCTGCCACAGACTGATGCGATGTGACGATGCGCTGAAACTCACTGTCAAATCTATTCTGCAGAACGATTTTGGAAAAATATATTAAAAATGATTACCCGTCGCGTCGCACCAGTCTGTCTTTAGGCGGTCACTTGTCAGCTTACAGTCTGATATTTTCTAGACAAGACTTTGTAGTATATAGGTATTATTTTCATAGCAAAAGCGACTCAAAAGAACTTAATAAATAATGTTTCTACAAGGTTAACAAGACAGTAGCCATCCCCTAGGTACTACGACTGGAGTCAAGGCTGTCTGTATCAGGTTTATACGATAAAAATATCATTTTATAAAAGAACCACAGAATAAAAAAATTAAAACATGTAACAGAATAAACGCTACACCTTTCAAGGGGTCATTGTACTCATCAATATGAACAACTTTCAAATAGGACCAACACTGATGTCGCGAAAAAAAGTCGACTGATATATTTATGTTCGCATAACTCGATCAAATGTACTGACCAGCTGATTTTTTGGGTTGGGTTTAATGACCCCATTAGAGGTATTGCGTTTGTGAGTGGTGTTAAAATTAAATGTGATGTGTGAGAGGAAAGTCGGGCTAGGGAGGTTCTTTGTGGTTATTTTTTGTTTGTTTAATGAATTGTTGTGTCAGAAAAATAAGACTTCATACTAATTGAAAATACAGGTTCGTGGAGGAAGAGCTCGTGGCTAGATAATAACAGCCGCACGGGTCGATCTTGAAGGTTAAGCAACGCTTGCCAAGGCTGGTCTGTGGATGGGTGACCATCTGAACATACCGAGTTTCCTCCGTGCCTCGGAAAGCACGTTAAACCGTTGGTCCCGGCTGTCTTTTGTAGATTTTTGGCAGTCGTTACGGATTGTCAGAAGCCAGTTAATCTGACTCAAGTCTTGCCAAGATTGCTACCCAGTTAATGGGTTGTGGAGGTCTGGTAGGCAACCGCTCCACGAAAAACACTGGTATTCAGCTGAATCCGGTTTGACTGGAAGCCGACCCCAATGTAGTTGGGACAAGGCTAGGCAGATGATGATGATAATTAAAAAAAAAAACTCCGTACTAAGTAAAGTTTAAAATATAGCGTCAAAAATTCTTCCGCATGCTGTCGATTAAAATAAATAAAAATAAATTGGATGCTCGTTTTTTACTTCACATGTAAGTTATTGTTACAGGCTTCATATGAAAAAAAGCAACTCGTTTATGCATGCTGATGAAAAAATCCAACTCAAGGTTACTCCTTACATTTTGATGCACCTCCCCTGATTATGTTTTACACTTGCTTTACGCCGCGTTGCGAAATATGTCAGCATTTCCTCAAAAAATAGAATACTTCCACTTTTTACACCTGCGTCCAAATTGCCAATTCTGTCTTTTTCTGCCACCCTACAACAGACTGAGAAGAAAATTATTTATGTCACTGATATAGCAAGCAAAATTTTAAACGACCAAGGATTTTTCTTTGTTTCATTATAATACAATAATAAAAAATATTACGGGCTGCATTTTTAAGTTCTATTAGGATTTTGTAATGTAAGAAAAACATTAAAATATTATAATGCGCCTTATTACAGTGTCGGAGTAAAAATGGGGGAAAGCAAATTGGGTTAGTTGGCTCTCGGGGAGAATGGTCTAACATTAGTTGTTGTTTTTAATTATTGTTACTGTTGACCTCGCTTTTAGAAGTATAGATTTTTATTACAAAGTGAAAATTTTATAAGATTTTTCTTGGTTGGCAACAATAGGTACCTACGTACCTACCTTATTTTTCTCATCGTGTGGGCAATAAGGTCTAACGACTCGGTCTAGCAATTCTGACACTAGGGTGTGTGGAGACACCCTAGTGACAAAATTTCTTGACCGCCTCAAGGGTAGCAATTGAGACTTTATTAATAAACTAGCTTTTTTATGCGACTTCGTACGCGCATATCCTGTTTTATCCCGTTCCAAAAATTTCGGGAAATCCTCTCTTATGCTCCCTTACACTCTCCAAGGACCCCACATGCCAAATTTCGGCTCCCTGCGACCAGTAGTTTCTGCTGCGCGTTGTCTGTCAGTCACTCACTCAGTAACTCAGTAACGGAAGAATTTGTATAAGAATTGATTATAATTGAATGTTTATAAGAATTGATTATAATTGAATGTTTATAAGAATTGATTATAATTGAATGTTTATAAGAATTGATTATAATTGAATGTTTATAAGAATTGATTATAATTGAATGTTTATAAGAATTGATTGTAATTGAATGTTTATAAGAATTGATTATAATTGAATGTTTATAAGAATTGATTATAATTGAATGTTTATAAGAATTGATTATAATTGAATGTTTATAAGAATTGATTATAATTGAATGTTTTTAAGAATTGATTATAATTCGACTTTGATAGCACCATGAGTACAGGCTAGCTATTTATACTGATCCATACTTCCGTAATGTCCATACCATATTTTAAACGTGAAAATTATTTCTGTCTGCCTGTTTATTACCTCCTTGAATTGGTCCCATAGTGAAAGTTGTTCCTAATGATGAGTACAATGTCCCCTTTTCAATTATTGCGTTTATTTTGTTACACATTGTATATTACTACTAGACTACCTAGTTGACCACGACAACCTAGTACGTGCCCCACATAAACTAATAGGGTGAGGCCAAATGACCAGTCCTGCGCGTCTTGCATCCATCGGCTACTTGCGACCTTCACCACGTCATCGGTGCACCTTGTGGGAGGCCTTCCAACGTTGCGTCTTCCGCTACGCGGTCGTCACTCCAGAACTTTTCGGCCCCATCGACCATCTGTTCTGCGAGAAATGTGCCCTGCCCACTGCCACTTTAGTTTGGCGTTTAGTTTGAGTTATGTCGGTAACCTTGGTTCTCTTGCGGATATCATTACACATGGTGCTACTGTCTAATTGCCTATCTGAACTCCACAACTCAATAACTGGGTAACACGATAACCTTTGGCAGGAATGATGTGATGTACATAATGGCTATGCCCCATCTACCTACTGACCTCTGCATGCGTTGTTTAACCTAGAAGATCAAACCGTGTGGCAATTTATATAAATGCATATATTTTCGTTGGATCCCACTTTTCGAACCCAATTTAATATTTTTGACGTTGGATCCCACAAAACATTTTCATGTATTTCCATTGTATCCCAAATCATAAAAATGCATAAAAATTACGTTTTACTGTCGTTGAATACCAAAAGCTATTACCGTTGGATCTCAAATGCTTAAAAAACTCTAAATACGGGTACTTTCAACAACAAAATTGTTTAAAGCAAAATGGAGGGTATATTTTATTTTGACTGACCACTTATAATATTGCTGTCATCTTTGTCATTGTGCGGTTGTGCCAGAGCATGATTAAAGAAAAAAAACGAATGGAATAACTATATGTTGCAACAAAAAAAAATGATAAATCTCTGTAGGATTGTGTTTGGAAAAGTTTCGAATTTAGCATGTGGGCAAATAAAATATCAATTTATTATGTTTCTTTAATTAACAGTCGATGGGGCAATCACACACTGCTTTTTAAATTTTGATAAAATTAAATCAATTTTCTTCTGAACAGTACACATGTCGTTTTAACATGGGATTCAATGGAAATAATAGCAAATGGGACCCAACGTTAATATCTAAAAAATGGGATCAAAAAGTGGGATCTAACGAAAATAAATGTATAAATGTATCTCGTGAGGATTATGGGTGTTGACTAAACATACCCGACCTACAATTGTATTTTTAATAATTTAATTTAGTGATTTCTCTATTCTTTATTGGATCTTCTGGATTGATTTTATTTAATCTGAAATAAACTGGTTAATAATACTATTATTTAGCTACGAAACTTGCCCCTGGAACATTAAATTGATCTCACCATTTACATCGTATAATATGACAAAGTTCTAACTAAGTATGGTAAAGGTTTTCGTACGTTGACCGTAATACTTTGATACTCCTCGACACAATAACCCTCTAAACCGGAACACAGCAATGCTGCCAAGCGACTGAAAAACATTTTCAGTCGCTTTACTTGAACGCGCTAATCTCAAGAACTACTGGTCCGATTTGAAAAATTCTTTCAGTGTTAGATAGCCCATTTATTGAGGAAGGCTATAGGCTATATGTAATCACGCTAAGACCAAAAGGAGCGGAACAGTTATGAAAATGGTGACGCAGACAAAGTTGCGTGGGTCAACTAGTGTTATATATTAGTATAGAGTATAGATAACCTATTTAATTCCAACAAATGTTTACGTCAGTAAAGGAAAAAATTGGTTGCCTGTAAAGTCGGTATACGGGCGAAAGTTTTACGTGACAACGACTTTGAGTGGTAAAATAATTTTAATGTGAATATTCATTCGTATAGTAGGAAGAAGGATGAAATAATAGTAACTGTGCTCGAGTGGAAGGGACGCGTGCCTTTCACTTTTTATGTCTGTCTCTCTCGCTCTTAGGCGGGCTAACCATGCCCGAGTGGAAGGGACGCGTGCCTCTCACTCGCTCTCATTGTGAGCGCATAACGTGAGCGGAGCGTAACGCAGTTTCTTGAAGTGTCACCCGGCAAACCAATTTATAAGACGTTGTCACGTCAAAAAACGAAAAAATAACGTAATCTCAAAACTTTCTAAAACAATTATATCTGAAGACGTTGATAATATTGCATACCATTCATAATAAAAACCGGGTTTCTCAAAATTATGAAAATAATTTCGCTTTAAATGGTTATCCTTTATTCATACCTTCGTCTTGAATACCGCTTATAAAGACTGCTTTTACACCGATACGTCATGATTTTAGGTTTTCGATAGTACTCACGAACCTCAATATTAATGATCATTTGGTATTTAAAGAAACGTTGCGAGTTATGAGTATATCGGTTCTTTCAAAATCTCTCTAAAAGGCCTTTGGCCGTTTTACTTTCACTAGGTCCCATGTTGCAAATTTTTTGCTCTACAATTTTGATCTTAAGTATCAACATCATTGGAGCTATAGGAACCGAGGTACTCGCGAAAAACCAATTTTTTGACATTTTATTTTATGAACACCAAAATTAAGGTATATACGAGTTTTTAGCTTATTGTCTCTCAGTCCGAGGTTGATTTATATTTATGGTAATTTGACTAGACGAAAAGGCATTAACAAAAAATTATAAAAAAATTCTCAAGAAAACAAAATTATTTCAAGTATGAAGAACTTAAACATACTCGTAAGTAGCATATTTTCAACAGTCATCACAACAATGAAACAAGTCAATACTGTTATTTTGCCAATACAAAAGAAAATTCAACACGCAATTCCTTACATTTGAAGAACAACATAATGCCCATTGTCTTATCTTCCTTTATATTAAAAGAAAAGTCTCTATTCTGAATAAAAACCTTCCTCTTTTAATAACGGTACAATATTCTTATCTCCTTTGCACTCCGGTGTAATACGAAACCCAAGGCTTATTCTTCAGAAAATTCTCGCCCAGGGACAGTCTAGAACGGCACAGTTTAAGGCTAAATTCAAAAAAATATAACCAATAAGAACAAACTTGGTGCATTCATAAAATTTTCTGTTGGCATTTGTGCGCTTTTAAAAAGGACTTGAAATAAATGGTATTTTCATCGTTCCGTATTGTAAAGGCTGTTTTTCGCTCGGACGAAGTAATGGGAGTTTCAAATTTGCACCTGACTCTTTCTTTTTTGTTCGTCTGTCTCTTTCAGCCGTGTGCAAATGAGTGCAATTTTACTTTGTAGTTTTTGTTTCTCAAATTTTTGAACCTTCCGTGTAAATATTAAATGAATCACGCTCCGTGTTTCATACCCATGGAAGCTTAAAATTTATATTAGAAAAGGACACCCTCAAGCAAAATAAAACAGACCCTAGCTATGCTACCTTAAATTTGTTTGGCAGAAACAGGTCAAATCAAAAATTAAGAGAGTAATAAACCTACAATGACAAAATAATAAAATACAGCGCACTTAAATCAAGTGAAGCAGTAAACGGAAATATATTGGTGCTGAATATTCACACATTTACAGCCTCTAGAGGCCAATTTAAAGACTAAACTATAAACTAACTGAATATTATAAATGTCAAATATATTTCTGGAGAGTGCTAATCTTCAAATCCCACCTAGGACTCTTAAATTACTCGGACTAAGTAAGCTTTGGAACCCTTCAAATCCCAATTTGTAGGTAAGTACCGTCAAACTAATTTCTCTGAGATATTTGTCTCCTCCCACGTCTTATGAAGTAATAGGAACTTTGGGCTTGAACAATATGCGGTGTGTCAGCTGTGAATAAAGTATTTCCTCTTCTCGTTTCATTTCTTTGGTGTTTGGTTCTGCTACTTTTATTTCTAAATATAGTGATTGATAGAGTAAAAACAAATAAATTGACTGTTGCATCTTTTACTAATATATCATCATGTTAGAATATCACCATCATGCACAGCCCGACTTCGCCCACTGCTAAGCATAGGCCATTTTTTTTTGCGCTGGGAAAAATGCATTACGCATACCTTCCCATCGGGGGAATGGGAAGGGTATGTGGGACTCTCCGGGCTGACCCGGTATACCCACTAAAATAACCCAGCGGCATTTCCTCATCGTCTGAATGGAGGGGGACTGGGAGATCGGCGCAGCCTTGGCGTCCAGTCCTCCTCCGATGTTCGCCCGCCTAAAAAGGCGGACCCCTCACGTCCTCCCCGTGGGGGGAGGGCCGAGAATGACCAGCGAAGGTGGTGTGGTGTGAAAAAAAAAAGAAAAATGTTTATTTGGGACTCGCACAAGACACATAAAATAAAGAGTGCAATGCGGGCGGAGGCGCTACCGCGCCTATCGCCCACCCATCACCACCATGAGGAAGGAGAAGAAAACGTCTTCTTCGACCTCTTCTTCGCCTTCGGAGCGGTGCAATGAGAGGGTCGTCCTTCCGCGCGCATTCCGCCACCTCTTTTTGCGAGATGACGTCCTCGCAAAAGGAGGCGACCGCTGCCCAGGACCCCTCACTCTCCAGCATGGCGTTGACCTGATCCTGTCCGATCTCTGCAGTCAGACTGCGGCGCGGCTGAGACCAAGCCGGGCACACCTCGAGGGTGTGCTGAGCCGTGTCCTCCGCCGCACCGCAGTCATGGCACACCGGAGTCTCTTCCTTCCCGAACCGGTGCAGGTGCTTGCCGAAACAGCCGTGACCTAACAACACCTGCACCAGACGGAATGAGAGGAAATCGTGGGAGCGCTCGAGCCAGTCTCGCAGGACCGGACCGAACGCGTCCAGGGTTCGGCGGCCTTATACTTATTACTGCTTTAATCCACCTGTCATCACCGCACCTGGCCAAGATGATAAGGAATATCATCAGGCTACCAGGAACTTCTTTAAAAATAGAAATAACAACTCTTGAAACCTCCCGAAAAAATATTTCAACTGAGCCTACGTATTGCACTAGCTTAACAACCAAAACGTTAAATCATTCCAACAGAACCGTTGAGCCGAGTAATCCTTGCTATATGAGTGCTTGAGAATCCACTGTATCATTGAAATTTCGCCTTTATGCTTATGTTTATAAGAGCTCTGCTTGCACACGTTAGATTCGTGGTTATGAAATGCCTTGTGCTATTTTGCTTCGGTGAAAGGTTACGGATTAAATTCCATGTTGGCGCAAGTTTTTGGAGATTTTGGTGTTTTCTTTTTAAACCAGGAACTGTTTTACGAATCAATGAGACTGTAATATAGTTATCAATTCTGCGAGGAATTCAATCTAGGTAGACACAGAAATATGCTGAAAATTTAAAATCGTTTTGAATGACGTATATTGGAATGGCTTCACTACAATATTGATTGATGAATCACTATTTGATCGACAGGGTAACGGATAGAGCGATGAACGTTGGAGAGTGGTAAATGGGGAATGGTGTAAACGTCAACGGAAGTTGTAGGTAAAAGCTAAAATATGCAGCCAGATTACAAAGTGAACTAGAAAGCTAGAAATACAAAAATCACACCACTAGCCATACTTAAAAACAAAAATATTGTTCATAGCTGCTCCATTTTTTTTTTCTTTAGTAGTTCGTTTTGTAGCCAAAACTAACTACGTGTGTGTGAATAAAAAATATGTCGGTAACTGTAAAACAAAAACAGTTTCTGTTTAGCTGCCAAGTCGTAGTTTGTCTACTTGGCCAAGATACGGACCTTCTTTGGTTCAGTGGGTCAATGTTTTTATTCACTACCCGATATAGCCCTATAAACACAATTAAGATAAAAACGTAATACGGTAGTCCCGACTTTTTAAATTTTGTAATAAGGATTTTGTTTGGCATTTAAAACAGTTTATAGAATGAGGCAAGTCAGAAATCTATTAGAAACCGTTTCATCTCTTCTATTCAAAGTCAATATTCACAATGAAATTACACAAACGAGCTACAAAACTATAAAAACGAACAAAAATAAAATCTTTTGTCATACCTTATTTGAACATAGCTGTTCCACTAGTTGCCCACCCGACACGATACCCGCCTGTTTAGAGGATCCTGTTTTTCTATGAAGGTTGCGGAACTTTCTGCTCTGTTCTACATATTCTATATTAGTGACCCTATACTGATGTACACACTTAAAACACGGCTTGAAAAACTTTTATGAACCCTAACATATCACCATCATCTGCCTAGCCTTTTTCCAACTATATTGGGGTCGACTACCAGTCAAACCGGATTCAACTGAATACCAGTACTTTACGAGGAGCGGCTGCCTACCAGACCTCCACAACCCATTAACTGGGTAACACGGTACTTCATAGCAAGACTGGACCCTAACATACTCGTATATAAGTGGAAATGATATATATATTTTCTTTTTCCTACTCCTCCGCTGTACTTTTCTGGTTAATTTCGTTGCAGGATCCAAGACAGTTGAATCGTTTCTCCGGGACTCATCGAATTTCATTGGCTCGGCGTTTTTCTGGTAATCGCCACTGTTGATTCTGGCTTTCAGGAGTTGCAGTGGTTGGGAATGCGTGGCGAGCTTGTCCCAAAAAAAACCCTAACATATCTGGTAATTTTAACATTCCTAAAACACGATTTACCTGCCTTCCTCTGAGGCGGCTTTCATTCATTTATTACTGCAGATGAAACCTTATTCTTATTTCATTTGAATAAACCATCTGCTTTATTGTAAACTCTCTCAAAGAACTGATTCTTCTCCGCTTCCTCTCTTACTTCGGGCAGCACAAGATGAGTTACCATAGCAAAGCTGTGCTGTTTCGCAGATTACCGGCTGTACAGAACAATCGTAGTGTCTGGATCCGGAGCCGCGGTATTTTTATTAATCAAAATACTGTTCGTATTAAATTGAGTGCATCCCGTGTGTTGCCTGGGAATTTTATAACTTTATTTCTTTATTTTTATTAAGCCAGGATTTACTGGTTTTATATTTTTCATGAGTGATTTATTTTGCGACGTGCCGTTCATGGAATACAAATAGGTGGTCGTTTAAAACATTATGTATTTTGTGTACAGTACATCTGTGGTTCGGTATGAAATAATGGTATTTGCGTTCTTTTAAAGGAATGACTGAGAAATTTCGATTGCGCATATCCCGTTTTTTCCCATTCCCGTAGGAATTTTGGAAAATCCTCTCTTATTGCTTCCGTACATTCCCCAAGGAACCTACTTGCCTAATTTCAGCTTCGGACCAGTAGTTTCAGCTGTGCGTTATTTGTCAGTCACTCAATCAGTCAGTAACGGAAGAATTTTATAAAATACTTGTATATTGATGATTTGCTTTGTCTCAAGCTTTGATGTCTTTAACATCAAATGTAGATTTAATAAATATATCTTGCATCATTTAATTGTATTTACAACCAAAAAGACAATTATGGCCAAAATTCTACAGTCATTCACATTTTTCATCGGATGCACGTCATGTTAACACAAATTACTCTGAAAAGGGACAAAGAAAAAAATTGCACCAAATAAATAATAAAGAACCGAGGAACACAAAAAAAAAACGCTGCCATATTCAAAAGCTGGTATAAAAACATCAGAATAACGCTTGTAATATGATTAACATAATCTCGCAGCGGTGACTCACAAACTCTAAGATACATCCTGTATACGAGTAAGAGAAAATGATATATCGTAAAAGTTTCACAAAACACATCACGCTGTATAATGTCCTTATTTTCTGTTTTTGCATTTTCGTTTGTAACTTTTAATATGTTATGTTGGTTCTTCATGCGAGACCTTTGGATTTCTTTAGTTTCATTCACTGCTTTGTTGTTTGATATAGTTTTTTTGTAGATCTTTTTCCTTATAACATGAAGAAACTGTTGTGATAACTTCGATTAAGTTTTGAGAGATCTCTTGACAGTTTTCGACATGGGAGCTAACTTCTTCGTTATTTATAAAGTTGTCATGACATTAGTCGTTCATTTTATCAATCTGACCTAAAATACATACTCGAGGCAAACTCGGGTCGAACAGCCTTGACTTGAAGCAAAAAAACTAAGTTTTATTGTGGATATAGACATTGCGAGGCATGCGCAGCGCACGGGCGAACATCGCATACTTCGCAATGTGTGGACGTTCATATTCGTGGTGAGGCATGCCTACCCAGTCAAATTTACATGGAGACGTGTACGTATCCACCTTGAGGCTGCTCGCTCTGAGGCAAAGATTCGAGACACGCTGCGGATCAGCTCGAGACGAGTCGCCTTAGCTTAATCCGCCACGTGCGCAGTTTAAAGCCAAAACGCGATGGCACCAGACGCGCGTCGCGTAGCAGCTGATATAATAGCAATAAGTATAATTAAAAAAGAGGAAACAACAAAACACGGTGACGCTCATAAATAAATTTATCAGTTTAACAGCAGTTTCGTTATCCATTGTGATCCGAGGCGACATGCCCGTCTCCATCAAATGCATGGCTCGGACTGAGGCTCTTTTAAGCACAGCAAAAAAACCGATAAAATATGGGTCGTGTATGTGTCACGGCGTACCTCAGGTTGAGGCAGCGTCTCCTCTTGCGCGGCCTCAGAGCAAGGCAGCCGCTTGACCCGAGGCTGCCTCTAGTGGATATGCGGCTTTAGAGAGGGATAGTGCCACAATCAACCACGCGGGCCTAGTGCGGGTTGGTAGACGTCACAAATCTCAGATTTTTTTAGGTCTAGGACACAGATGATGAAGAATTTATAGATATAAAGTGCGAACTGAGTTCTGTAATATATTTAAAACTACATCGGGGCCCTTACATATCAGCTACCGCCAGCTGTAAATATGACCTGATTTTTATTAAAAACATGCTAAATAGTAGACCGTTCGTACATAAATGAAAATACCAATGTTAGGTACATCATTATGCGCAGATGGCCTCACTTATGTATAATGTATGTTTCTTTAGGCGACGCAGGCATACAAAGATACTATGTTAGTCTTCAAAAATTTTATAAAAATAGATACTTATTCTCTCGGCTGAAAGCCAGTTGATGATACTTACTGCGGCGTCTGAATTCGGTTTAACCGAATTGATTTATCGAATTTGGCTGTTAACATTAAGTCGGTCAACGAATATTCATTTAAGTTGTCGGTTTACCGTATTCTATATAGATACTCAAAAACCTGTTTACTCTATTTGGTGACAAATACTAACCTAATTGGTCAAAATAACTAATAATAATGGCCAAAGTCGAGCTGCGGGTAATGATGAAGCTGTAAGTACCGAAGTCTGAATGAATCGTCATTATGACATTAAAATAGGCAACCAAATAATTAATAGAAACTAATAATAAGTTTATTTTTTGTAATAATTGAAAAAACAGCAAAACATTTGGCAGTTCTCACATACATAAAAAATGAAAAAAAAACCACTGAAACGTGTTCCCTTAGAAACTGTTCGAAACCCAAAAAATAAATTCGTTCCAAGAATAAAATATCTTCAATTGAAAAGCAATGTTATTTTCGTCATGTGCCTTTTTGAAACCAAAACAATGACAACGATTCTGGAGGCATTCAACCGCCTAATTGGATCAAAAAGCCCAAAAACTCCACAAAAAGGTTTTTGGCTTCACACATTCTTTGTTCTCACAAAACGGCCTAGCTTAGCAAAAACCGGTTTTATTCCTCCTTTTTACTGACGCTTCAATTTCTACCACTTATGGTTCCACTTCGGGAATAACCGAATAACACACGTTTCTCGTTTCACTGTTATATTTCTTGAGAAACTTTCTGGGATATTATTTTTCAATATCACGTGTATTAAATTGGTAAGTTTTCTGTTATAATATTTGAATTTTTCTATTCTTCTCATAAATGGGTCAGCGTTGCTTAGGGCTATTGATACATTATTAGTTTCATTTTCATGGGGACATTGGTTTGGGTAGGAGAGTTAAAATAATAAAAGTTGTATTAAAAAAATATGATGATTAATCCATTGCTAAATTGAATGATAATAGAGTATGTATATTGACATCAGTTTTGGTGGATCTGTCGTATACTGTATCATATTATTATGTTAATATTATAAAGCTGAAGAGATTGTTTGTTTGATTGAACGCACTAATCTCAGGAACTGCTAGTTCAAATTGAAAAAAAATTTTAGTGTTGGATAGCCCATTTATCGAGGACTGCTATATAACATCACGCTATGGCTAATAGGGGCGGAGCATTAATGAACAATGTGACGCAGACGAAGTGGCGTGGGTCAGTTAATTCCTAATATTCTTGTAAATAATAAAAAAATAATTTGGTACAAGTAAATTCTATATACTTAGAGGCAAGACATCATCTTTATTCCAAAACTTTCACATTCTCATAAATTATATCAAGTTGAAAAATTGGTTTGAAACTTCACTTTGCATAAACACCTTGTAAAACTTTCGAACCACATTATACTCAAAGTAAATCCATGAACACACCCGCGGAGTGTATTACACCATCTCATATGTTTACCACATTCAGCGTATACGTTACATAATCTTATCCCAAAGTGTATCTGTAGCCTTAACTTTTAGTTCTGGATTTATTTCTCAAAGTTTTGCAAAAAGTGTTGAATAGGGATTCGTAATGGCAAACTCAGACGGTGAGTGAGTGGTGTTAAAATTAATGTGATGTGTGAGAGGAAATGTTTTATGTTTTTTTAAAGAATTGTTGTGTTAGAAAAATAAGACTTCATACTAATTGAAAATACAGATTCGTGGAGGAAAAGCTCGTGGCTAGATAATAACAGCTGCACGGGTCGATCTTCAAAGTTAAGCATCGCTTGCCAAGGTTGGTCTGTAAATGTGTGACCATAATTATTAACATATCGAGTTTCCTCCGTGCCTCGGAAAGCACGTTAAACCGTTGGTCCCGGCTGTCATTTGTAGATCTTTGGCAGTCGTTACGGATTTAAAACTAGACATATCACAAATAAAATTAAATATTGGACGTATTAAGGTGGATGCTCCAGGGTGGCCCGCGAAATTCAAATATTTTTATGTTTTTTGAATATTTCAGAAATAATCATTCTTTCGAACTACATGAACTTAGAGGGCTATATTGATGATTAAAATAAAATGATGATTATAATTATTTAGATAAATACGCGTTACGGTCGCAGATCGCATTTGGTCCACATACAGCTTCACACTGACCGGCAAATTGCAAAAAACATAAAAATATTTGAATTTCGCGGGCCACCCTGGAGCATCCACCTTAAAAACACTAGGCGCCGATTATAATGTTTTGAGGGTAGGTTACAAATAAATATGAACAAGTATTGTTTTGATACACGAAATGCGTAAACAAGTTTCCGTACACCACAGATGTACTGCAGTGACTGTAACTGGATGTGGCTTGACACGGTTTTACAGAAAGGAACAATCTGTCTTAGCTTTTCGGTACCATGTTGCAGTAGACTTTCAGTATACCTGGATGCAGCTGAGTATCAGTATGGAGCAACCCCCTCTTCTTCATCTTCTTTTTCTTCTTCTTCTGATAGCAAGTGACAGAGATTCTAAACCGCTTCAAGGGCTTCTGACTACTTAGCAACCCTTTGGCAAGACTAGTGTCAACATTTCTGTTGCAGATTTCGATTGAGTCAAATGAGTTACACGGCTCCGCTACTGAATGTCGAAGTTTGAAATGTCGACGTATGTTAGTTCTAAAGTACAGGATAGTAAATAATAAATAATTGCACTATCTGAGCAGAGCCACTCGAATCTGGGTAGTGCTATCTTCAAAGATCACTTCTGACATCAAACTACTCGTATGGACACCTTGCAGGCCCCTTGCGGGTCCAATGGTCCCATTAGAGAAACTGATTGAAACTGATTAAAACTTTATTTCTATGCGTCTTGCGTTTTTTTTTTTCATTTCTAAACAATTGAACTCTATGGTAGATAATATTTTTAAACTGCTGACACTGACAGAAAAAAAAATACTTGTTACGACGCACAAAAGCAAAACTCCAAGGTGTTTCTTCTCAGAGAAGTCAGTTAAAAAACACCGGCCTCATCAAGTTTATATTGAGTCTGTTACCTAGTAAAGTCCTAACCAGGGAAGTTAAGGACCACTCAATACGCATACTCTCGGACAGCATGGCCGTCCTGCAAGCTCTGAACAGCCACACAGTGAACTCTGGATTGATTCTCGAGTGTCACCAACGTCTCAACCAGGTTGGTAGACACAACAAAGTAACCATTCAATGGATCAAGGGACACAGTGAATCTCGAGGAAACGACGCTGCGGATGAAATCGCCCGAAGGGGGTCGAGTTTGTCAGCGATGGGACCTGAGCCCATCGTGCCGCTGCCTTTCGGGTACTTACGCAATCTGGTAAGGAAACGCACCGGAGATAAACATCACAAGCAATGGGTTGACCATAGTGAGTGTAGGCAGGCCAAAGAGGCACATCCCTCTATAAATGGCCGTTTCACAAAACAAGCCCTAAGACTGACTAAACAACAGTTGCGTCCAGTCACAGCCGTAACAACCGTCCACGGGTCTTTTAATAAACACCTCTATGCTATAGGAGCCACTGACAGCCCGCTATGCAGAGCCTGCATGGAGGAGAATGAGACAGCAGCACACCTGCTTCTAAGCTGCCCGGTAGTTGCGGATTACAGGGCAAAGTACTTCGGAAACCCAGGTACCCTCTGCGAGATAGTTAGTAACACCAAGGCGTTGCTGGCCTTCCTTGGGGAGCTGGGGTGGATTGAATGACGCATTTGTCCCACCTGCACGCAAAATACACGCTTAGTCGTGGAGTTGCGGAAACCAGCCCGATTTACATACATACATACATACATACCTAGTAAAGTAATTGTAAAGAAAAAAAAAATAAACTGGGCAAAAAAGATGGAGGTATAAAAATATTATTTTTAAACTGTTTTCGAAATAAATATCATATATCAATGAAAATAAAGGCCAAAACGGCGTTAAATAAAATTTGTAATGTAAAATAAAGTAAGTAGGTATGTTTATTCTGATCCTGTCGTTGCGTGTAAACAACAGCCAACCAAAAGTTAATTAGATTATTATTTAAAAAATATACCATATCAATATTCAGTTGCACTGATCAAATTAAAAACTTCACGAATTTGGTATGTATCGAATTAATTTTATTAGTTCATACTAAATCGCTTTCACGTAATGCACAGCGAAATATATATTAAACATTTGCAGCTCAACCATGCGGAATCGTTTGAAATTGCATGATCACAATATATTTAATGTATTTATTAACCTACATCGCTACATTGGGACAAAATACATACATTTGAATTAATAATATTACCATGCAAATTAAATCTGGTTGAATACAAATTTGGTGTTTAATGTCACTATAAATAACTCAAATCATTACTGCATTTTGTAAAAGTGAGGTTCCCTTCTGATAGAAACATAATTAAAGAAAAGTAGTCCACTTTTCTTAATATTCGATATAGATTGTTCTACCACCACTGTCATACTGTTAAAACGTTTAAAACTTTGTTCGCGGCACACTGCCAACGTCAATGGAAATGAAAATTTTTCATAACTTGTTCCAAGGCATTTTTAAAATGGCAGTCGTCAAATAAACCATGTCAGAGGCCCTTGAGGCAAATTAAAAACTCTGACACTAGGGTGTGTGCCCACACGATAAGAAGAAAAAGGTATTCATTATTAAATTTACAATTCTTAATATGGTTGATGCTCGGTGGAGACTGTGACAGTCTACAGCACTGATGAACACAAAAGTCTTTATAATTTTATTGGGAAAAGCCCCACCGCAATATTTCTAACCACTATAACTCATGGAATCACCTGAAAATCCCAATGAAATTTAAACTCGACGCTAACCAGAGAAACGCATCAACTGCCTTGGATGCCAACAACGAAAAAATAAATCATTTTTCACCATAGGAAGCTGTAGACACGTATATACACTTTTACCACAATCAAGTGTAGAAATAATAATGACGAGTGGCTCGATTGATAAATTGATATGACTATATTGACGGCTAGCAAACAAACAAACAATAAATTCATTTTCATAACTTCGGATTCTGGGAAGCAATATTGATAAAGGTACTAACATAATGACCATTAGAGGAAACATGAAAGAGAAGACTCAATAGCTACAATAATATAATATTGTAACGAAAATGCCAGATACGAAATTATTCTTACTCATTTGTCATGAAGACATCTTTGACAAATTAATTATGGAGTAATACCGACGGTAACTATAATGTATACTTATTAAGGTTCATTTAGCAGACTTACATAATAATATTGAAGTGACCTCGAAATATAGAAATAATGAAAAAAAAAATAGTTTTTTTGGGACTCCCACAAGACTAACAAAAAACATTACTAAGTGATTATTAAAAAACAACGTAAAAGGTCTGTGTGTAGCCAAAAAAGCTCCTATCTCATATTAAAAAAATATAATAACGCAGTGCTATTATCCTGATAGGGTCCGCAGTAATTCAGCAGAAACTATAAAATACAAAGAACATTTTAATACATACAAGTTCATATCACTGAAGTAAAAGAAACCAAATTCGTATAAACTGTAACTGAAAACAGCAATAAAGACCAGCTGGCTCTTCGTACATAAATATCAATACAACATACGAACAGTGATAAGTAGGCACTTGGCAACCAACATACAGCACATAAACTATGGAAGCGATATAGATTTCTGGTGCCAAGACCACCAATAATTATGTTGACATTCGACCGTTATCTACTTAACCATAATGGAATACCGTATCTGAAGTCCTGAAAACAACTGTGAAAACAGGTAAATGTGCTACTCAAATATCGTAATAAGATAGTCTGATCGGTTCTAAGAAATCTTGTGAACCTAATATGAGTTGACAAAAAAATTCAATATAGTTTGAGGATATAATTTGATATGTGCTTGACTCGATGGAATGCAGAGCTAAGAGACTCATCGGCAACGTAAAACTGGTGGATGACAAGCTACATAGCTTGGCTCATCGCCGCCAGGTTGCCTGCTTGTCGGTCTTCTACAGATTTTACTTCGGTGAGTGTGCCCAAGAACTCCACGACCTCATCCCATCGGCCTCCTTCTACCATCGAACATTCAGACGCACTGCAACTTACCATCCCTACCTTGGTCTATTCCATCAATTCGCTTTAAACGTTTCCAATGGAAACGTCTTCTATAAAGCGCACAGCAAAGTAGTGGAACTTTCTGCCTGCGTCTGTGTTTCCGACCGCTGTCTGTCATCTCTGACCTAGAGTTAAGAACAAACCCAACACAAATAAAAATATATATATATATATATCAATCAGTGATAATAGTGTTGCAGGAGAAAAAAAAATAAAGAGAAAATCCATCTGAAGATTTTAAATGAAGTAGCACAAGAGATACATGAGTTGCTTAAAGAAAATGGTGCAACTACTGTTATAAGTGCTTTGAAAGAAAATATACTTGGAGCCAACTTAAAAGATGAATATGACGAAATATTTTAAAACGCGTAGTCTGTACTCCACCGTTGCAGTTGTGAAAGCGAGAAACACATAACTCTACTAGACAGAATACTACAAACGCAATTTTTCATCTCTTACATTATTTTCATCTCTTACATATTATTCTTTGAAACGTATATTAAAACTGGATGTGACATGAGCATAGGTTTGCTTAAGGTCGTGAGGACTTAAAATTAAATTAGATGGATTGAAAGTGCTTGGTTTCTATCTTAGGTTTTCTTTGTTCTTCTTTACAGTCTAGCCTTTGAGTGGATTTTATTCCTCCTAATGAGAGTGCCGTAAAAGAATAATACTATCCCGTCACGTCTCGGGGGTGTCGTAAGAGACGACTAAGAGCCTTGCCAGAGAATGGGCAGCAGCGTTCTCTGCAAAACTCAACACCATACACTGCGATCGCTTACCCGCCTACTAAGCGTGGCGATTATGACAAATCCCCCATCTTGGGAGAGGCCTATGTCCAGTAGTGGACGTCTTTCGGCTGATATGTTGATGATGATGATGAATGACTGTGGTAATGCAAATTCTATCATCATTATGTATTTAGAGTCTGCCGAATCAATGGTGATCGTAAGACTTAATAACTGAATTATTGACATAAGACAGGCAGTCTTTGCTTATACTGGTATTTAGATATATCTGGTTAGAATGTACGCCCCTATGTAAAAGGCTAGTTAAATTATGTTTAATTGAGGTGCTAAATGATGTATTTTCTATCCAAATTAAATAAGAGTGCCAAGTAATAAGATACCGTGGAGAAGCTCGTGGCTAAAAAATAGTAGCCGTACGTGTCGATCTTCAAGGTTTAGCAACGCTTGCCAAGGTTAGCCTGTGTATGGGTGCCCATCTTAATAAACCGAATTTTCTCCATGCCTCAGAAAGAACATTAAGCCGTTGGTCCCGGCTGTCATATCAAGATCTTGGGCAGTCGTTACGGATTCTCAGATGCCAGTAAATCTGACTCCAGTCTTGCCAAGAATTACCGTGTTACCCTGTTAATGGGTTGTGGAGGTCTGGTAGGCCACGTAAAATACTGGTATTCAGCTAAATCCAGTTCGACTGCAAGCCGACAACAATATAGGTGGGAAAAGGCTAGGCAGATGATGAGTATTTAGAGAACCCAGATTTCAGATTTTTTTCACGTTTGGCAGCAAAGAATTTTTGTATCCATCCACGTGTACTAGTTTTTCTTAGAAAAAAAAAATCAATTCCTCATTACCTGCTCCTCAGACCACATCAGCCAATTTGCCAGATGATCCATTATTAATACCCAATCTGTTCCGCAAGGTGGCGCTCTCCTCATTAACATAAATCATGTTGAGACTTGATACCGCAGCTTCATGCCAGTTTATGAACTGTATTGTGCTGTGGCACTGACGTGTAAATTAACTCGGCTTTGCATGGATATTAAAAGGATCTTGTTTTTAATACCTTCAGGATAATAGAACCTCTCATGATTTTGGTGTCTGAATGGCTTAACAAGAACCAAGGTTTGTGAATTAACTGTTAGATACAATATTATTGAGGCCGCTCTCTCTGAAAGGCTTAAAAATAGCGTGAAGCAGTAATTCGTCAGAAATTACATCTGAGAAAATAGGTAGTTAATCTACATGATATGGCTCGTAATTCGGTTTTGCCAGAATTTATGTATCGGTATCACACAATAAGAAAACAAATCACCAAATCACCTTCAATTAGTTGAGATGAAACCATTTTACTTCTTCATTTTTTAACAAAAGACTAAAAAAAACGACAAACGAACAAAATAATTAGGATTTGTTACTTTTTAAAAACATGTATTATTTTCATTATAAAAACACAGAATAACGAAGAAGTGTAGTTAGCTCCGTTTGTATGCAAAAGGTCATTGGCATGTATACAAGCCTTAACCGGGCTGAATCTATCGTTATTAAGGAAGAAAAAAAGTTGATTAGCGAGCTAAATAACATGTCAGATACTAATAATAAGTGACTTTCTCGGGTCCCTGAAAATCAGGTCCTTTGATAGGCGAACGAGGGGCCAACTTGCAGAGGCCCCGTTAGACATTTCTAATGGAATGGGGCATCAACCGACGATTATCCCTGTATGCACTATAAAAGTATAACCAAGGATAATCCCCGGTTGGAGCAGGACTATTGCAGAATATGGAAACAAAAGATCAAACGCTATGGGTTTGGGTGGTTTAGTGGACTGATAATCGTTTACTATGGAGGAACTATTGGCCCCTGCCTGACCACTGACAATTAAAACGGCTTTAAAATGGCAGGGGGTGACTTGCACACTTAATAAATGGGCCCTCCAAAAACGGTCGCTAGGATAAAATGACGGAGCGCTAAAGGGGCAACATATCCTGAGGTGCCAGAGGAGTGGAGAGGTATACTACTCTGTCAAGAAAGTACCGGGAAAAGATCAATAATACACAAAATGTCTGTTATTCATCCAAATTTATTTTATCACCTTCAAAGTTTGCTCCTTTAGAAACGATACACTTGCGCCAACGAATAATCCATTGATCAAAACATTTTCTAACCGCTGCTTCCGGAATGGAGTTCAGTTCTCGCCGCGAATTCTCCTTTATGTCTTCTATCGATTGAAAACGGGTGCCACGAAGTGGTAATTTGAGTTTAGGAAAAAGAAAAAAGACAGCAGGAGCCATATCTGGTGAATATGGTGGTTGCTGGATGGTATTTGTTGAGTGTTTGGTTAAAAATTCGTTCACAATGATAGCCTTGTGCGAAGGCGCATTGTCGTGGTGCAAAATCCAAGAATTTTCTTTCCACAAATCTGCCCTTTTTCGTCAAATTTGCTCTCTTAAACGCCGCATAACGCTCAAATAATGTTCTTTATTTACCGTTAGACCTTCCGGTAAGAATTCAGAGTGCACAACACCGCGATAGTCAAAGAAAACAGTCAACATGACTTTGACTTTTGATCGACTTTGGCGTGGTTTTTTCGGTTTCGGTTCAGTTGGAAGGCGCCACTCCGAAGCTTGTTGACTAGTTTGCATGTCAAACTCGTAAACCCACGTCTCGTCACCAGTAACAATGCGTTTCATGAATGTTGGGTCCGAACTGACTCGTTCTAGCATGTCCTCAGCGACTTTCATGCGATCGAGTTTTTGGAGAAAATTCAGATCTTTTGGGACTAGCCGAGCAGCAACATGTTTCATACCCAAATGATTATTTAAAATGGTACGGATCGACTCGTGAGATACAGAAAGTTCGGCGGCTATCTCTCTCAGAGTTGAATGGGGATTTTCAGTCACTATTTCCTTCACTTTTGCGATGTTAACTTCAGTTGCAGACGTTGACGGCCTACCAGAGCGAAGCAAATCTTCCATCACATCTCGACCGCTTTTGAACGCTTTGAACCACTCATAAGCACGAGTTTTTGATAAAGTCGATTCACCGTAAGTCTTATGTAACATTTTCAGTGACTCCGAACACGAAATTCCATTGGCGATGCAAAATTTAAGACAAACTCTTTGTTCGATATTTTTGTCCATTATGAAATTCGCAATACACACTATATATGATATTACTAAAACCAGCACTGTATTTAATATAAATAACAGATGCAACTCAAACTCCGCGCCAAAATGCAAAACAGTTGTGCCAATCTAACAACTACAAAAAAAACAAAAAATTGAATTTGGAACCATAAACAAATCATCCATTCCCGATACTTTTTTCACTGAATGTACCACGGCTATCAGGACAATCTTGAAATTACGGTCAAGATTCCTACCAGCAACACGTTTGCTCTTGCGAATCTTCACTCAGACCGGCTAATGAAGGCAAGAACGAGGGAGAGCTCTGTTCCTCGTCAGTGTTCACTCCGGCCAGCCAATAAAGGCAAGCCGGAGATGAGGAACAAGACTCCTCCCGGGAGATCAGGTCCTTGGGGTCACTACTGCCCAACAGTTCGCCACAAAACTGCCTTGCGGATTGTATCTCTCTTTATCTGACCCCTCACCCTAAGCATGTTGGGGCACGCAAGTTCCACCACGAAGTCAACGCAGAGATACGGCGGTTGTTTTGTTTACATTTGGCCTCAGTCTCAGCTGACAGAAAACGATGATGTGGCCAAGAATGGAGCACGTTTGCCTGAAAGTAACCTTTTCGCTCTTGAAAATATCCAGGTGCGCAGGATTGTCCAGAAAAATCAAATGAAACTGGTGATTAAAGGGAATTGATTATTAGAGATAATATTATTGTGTATCGCTTTATGACAATTTTCAAGGATCAAATGTTAAAACCTAAGAGCATAAAATGGGACATAAATACCATCTTTCAATAAAAGTCCATCACATTAAGAAGCATAAAAGCTCTCCATCAAAGGCAATTCAACTAAAATGTCGTCTAGATATTGACATATTGGCTTAATGAAGTAGTACCTAAAGTAATTGCAAGGCATCAATCGCGTTTTCTCAGAATATGTTCGCAAAGGAAGTAAGTTAAGTGCTTTTCGAAGTATTACTTTTGAGGTTCTGTATTAAGAAAACCTGTTGTAGAACTCAGAGAAATTGTGAAAAACCCTTGTGGAATTTGTTTTTGAACGAGATCCAGTTTATGCTAGAAAGTTGACGTTGTTGTAGACTCGTACATTTTCATCAGGAAATAAAGGCTTTTTTTTTTAAACTGAATAGTTTGTTTTTTTATGAAAGCACAGGAACTGTTATTTTATCTCAGGAACTACTGATTCAAATTGAAACACTATTTTAGTGTTGGATAGCCCATTTATCGAGGAAGAATATAGGCTATATATCGAACTCGAAACCTAAGACCTGGAGGGGGTACAGGGTTGGTCTCAAAGTAAAAGTTTAGAAGTTTAGTTTATAAGCTAAGATAAACGTTAAGTCACAGTATTTTCGTAAATAAATTTTATTCACTGGCCGTTGATTTTGGTAAACTTAAATTGTAGACAGTTTTCAGTATATGCAAAAACTAATTATGTAAAAATTAAGTACGTAGATACCTAAAAAGTGCAAACGCAACTGCAGTAATAATAATAATTATGCCCATTTATTCCATAGCCCTTAGTTTACAAATCAAATGTTTTAGCAATTTTTACAGATGTACTTAATATCTAGTCTTTTGTAAAGTTAAAGTAAATTTAAATTAAATCTAGTTAATATAGAATATGGACCCCGTTTTGGGTATAGGCCTCCCCCAACCATTTCCACCTTTCCCTATCCTTGGCCTCGTCGATCTAATCTCGTCCCACCGCCTGCACGATGTCGTCTGTCCATCGCGGTTTTGGTCTGCCGGCTTTTCTTTTGCCTGATGAGCCCATCCATTTGGTGATTTCCACCTGCTATCTGTGCTCCGTGTGATGTGACCAGCCCATTGCCACTTTATTGTTAGAGCATGTCTCAGTGCATTCGTAATCTTTGTTTTCCGTCTTATCTTCTCGCTACGTATCTTGTGTATTTTTCTAATTCGCAGTATGCTTCTCTCCATTGCTTTCTGTGTATTCTCTATTTATGGTTAATATTTTTTGTGAAAACCCTAGTTTGACAGCCATATAAGAGGCATGGCATAATACAGGTGTCCATCACAGTTTTCTTCATGTGTAGGCTATAGTTGCCTTTTAATATTTCTTTTAACGACCAAAGCTTTTTCCATGTTAGCGTTATTCTTCTCGTTATTTCTTCTTAATTATTGTTTGCATTGAATGAGACTTGCTTTCCCAAATAAATATAATTGTCAACATACTCTATTATGTGTCCGTTTACTTGTATTGGTCTACGCAACTGCTAGTAAGTCGCCTTTATTGCTCTTGCTCGCGCCTTCGTAAGCGCTTATCACGTTTTTTCCTGTTCCGACAGGAATTTCGAGAAATTCTCTCTTAGTGCTAGCCTACACTCCCCAAGAAACCTACATGCCATATTTCGGGAAATTCTCTCTTAGTGCTCCCATAGGGAGTGTAGGGAAGCTTCATGTCAAATTTCAGCTATAATACGACCAGTAGTTTTGGCTGTGCGTTGTCTGTCAGTAACTAAATCATCAGTAACGAAAGAATTTTTAACCGACTTCCAAAAAAGGATAAGGTTCTCAATTCGGTGGTTTTTTATGTATGTACACCGAACTCCAAGGTCTCTGATCCGATTTATGTGATTCTTGTGATTTGGTCCCGTAAAAATTTGATCCAGTTTGGTTCAGTAGTTTTTAGTATGAGCATTTTCGCTTATTTCTATTTCAGCGTAAACTAAGACGTCGTCCAATTAGCACTACTAAAAAGTGAAAAATATTTTTTTTTTTACAAAAAGTATTTCCGACTTCCAAACAAAACACTACAAAGTATCCTGGGGATCATGATCCCCAGGGTGTAGCAATCAAGAACACACAGACACAAAATGTCTGCCAAGCATATTTTTCCCAACTATATTAGGTTGCCTCCAGTCAAACTGGATTCAGCTGACTACCAGTATTTTACGTGGAGTGGCTACCTACCAGACCTCCACAACCCATTAACTGGGTAACACGGTACTCCTTGGTAGGACTGGTGTCAGATTTTCTGGCTTCTGAAGATAGTCGGAAAGTACGTTAAGATCAACGGTTTTATACGTAATGACTGCCAAAGCACGAACGAGACACGAAGGAGTCTCGAAATGTTGAGATGGTCACCCATCCACAGACTAACCTCAGCAAGCATTGCTTAAATTTCATGATCGACCCGTACGGCTGATATTAATTAGCCACAAGCTCCTCTAAACACAGACACACAACATTAAACTGAAAATTTTCTTCCTGCTCTTAAATGATGTTACGTATGCTGTAATCCCACTAGCTTTGAGAAGCGCGGTGCTCAGCTAATACCCGCTCAAGTCTCCCGAGCGTCAATCATTTTTATGCATTTTGATAGTCTGTCCTCGTCGTGTCTATCACTCAAGCCGAAGCCGCCTAGGGTGAAATAATGTAACTTTTCTTCCGTAGTATGAGATATTGAATGATTTGTATTTACGTACTGATATCGATCTGTAGCGTTACATTTCCAAATAATATCGACTACAGAGTTTGAAATAAAATTGCCTTCTTTTAAACGTTCCTTGTATGTATTTATTGATCATGTTTCTTATATTTGGATAAAATTTGTGCAGGTTTTATAGACTAAAGAAATTTTTTATTTAACGACACATTTTTAGTAATTTTTTCAGACGATTTTTTTAACGAGTCACTATTATACAGCTTTTATTGGTCTTAGCGTTATGATGTATAACCTATAGCCTTCTTCGATAAATGGGCTATCTAGCACTGAAATAATTTTTCAAATCGGACTAGGTGATCCTGAGAGCTGAAGAGTTTGTTTGTTTGATTGCTTTAACGCGCTATTAAAGCAAACAAACAAACAAGCTCTTCAGCTTTATATATTTGCATAGATTTAATGTAAAGTCACAACAGTATTTTTCGTAGAAACAAGTAGACCAATAAATCCTTAGATAGATAGACTAGTTAGCTGCTCCAATGCTTCAGCAGCACGTATCTCATGAATATCAATAAAAAAATAAATTGAGCAGCCGCTTGCTTCAATTCACCTTTTACTTATAACTCACGCTTGAAAATATGCTTGAAAAGGACTGTGATTACACTTCATTGAGCAATCTTGCAGAGGCAAAAGTTTTTGAGAAAATTATTTTTTTGCCTATGATGTTATTGATCAAAAGTTCTGAAGTTTCTTCCTTATCAACGTTTTGGACAATTTCAATATAGCAACAGATAGTTCAAACATTATCTCTTCGTTCACTAATCATCATCATCTGCCTAGCCTTTTCCCAACTACATTGGGGTCGGCTTCCAGTCAAGCTGGATTTAGTTGAATACCAGTATTATCTCTTAACTCAATAAATCTGCCTAGTATTTTTCCAACTACATATTATTATTTATTTAAATATGTACACACAACATACTTAAAAATAGATTTTTTAGCAGTGGGAAGATCACAATGATACTGCTTATTTCAGAAGATTTTTTTTCCAGCTGACCTGCGGCAGGAGAGTGGGATAAGAGACGTAGACAGAACGTGTAAAAAGACAACGAAGGAAATTCAAAATAGATTAAACTGACTTAATCTAAACATAATATTACTTATAAATAAATGTAAATCACCCTACCCCCGGCAAGAATAGTGTCAGATTTCCTGGCTCCTGACGACCACTTACACGATGTTTAAGAAATTACATTTACGTACGTAAACGGATACCGGATACCATTGCAATCTCCATAAATACTCTATATCCCACATTAATAACACGTCTTTTCTATTTGTGCAATTTCCTCTGACCTTGTTAATATACAGCTCAGTATTATTAGTACGTCTTAAATAAGACATAACACTATTTCGGTAGAGGATGTAGACATAGTCGAATTCGGCTGTTCAATCATGCGATATTAATCGCTTCATCCGACACCCATCGGTAATGATAGGGCAGTCTATTCTTAGAGGTCTATCTTAATACAGGATATGGATAACAATACACCTTGATTGGAAACTCGTGGTTCCGTTTTGATAGAGCCCAGTGAACAACTAATGGACCACCCATACGATACAGACTTCCATAAACTTATATAGATTTTTTTCTGTGCAACAAAGTCTGTGCAGACACATGTTCGGTCATCATCTTTCTGTCTTTATCCCATGTTACTTGGGGTCGGTGTAACACGTTTTTTTCTTCCATTCTGTCCTATCAGCCGTCTCGCTATCACTAACTCCCTTTTCTTTCATACCGCTACTCACACCATCCATCCATCTTTTCTTTGACCTTCCTCTCCCTCTCCATCCCTCCACATTTTTATTCATAACTCTTTTAGTTACAATGTGTTTCATCCCTCCTCATCAGAAGACCAACAAATGTTCAAATGTGATTTATTCAGAGTCCAAAGTCAGTGCAGACAAAATTCTGTGATGTGTGGTACTATGAGGTAGTACTTAATCATCATCATCTGCCTAGCCTTTCCCAACTACATTGGGGTCGGCTTCCAGTCAAACCGGATTCAGCTGAATACCAGTGTTTTACGTGGAGCGGCTGCCTACCAGACCTCCACAACCCATTAACTGGGTAACAAGGTACATCTTGGCAAGACTGGAGTCAGATTAACTGGCTTCTGACAATCCGTAACGACTGCCAAAGATCTACAAATGACAGCCGGGACCAACGGCTTAACGTGCTTTCCGAGGCACGGAGGAAACTCGTTATGTTAAGATGGTCACCCATCCACAGACCAACCTTGGCAAGCGTTGCTTAACCTTGAAGATCGACCCGTGCGGCTGTTATTATTTAGCCACGAGCTCCTCGAGGTAGTACTTAATAACCAGTGAAAAAGAGCAGGCAAGGTTGGGGGAAGAAAATTTGACTGCAAAAAGAATCTTAATTTCAACCAAAAAATAATCATCATATTAGCCAAAAGACGTCCACTACTAGACACGGCCAAGTGTCGCCATAATAACCGGTCCTGTGCGTCCCTCACCTATCGGCGGCCTATGATCTTCACCAGGTCATCAGCCCACCTTGTTGGTGGCCGTCCAACGCTGAGTTTTCCGATACGCGGCAATCGAAAGATTCATCATCATCATCATCTGCCTAGCCTTTTCCCAACTACATTGGGGTCGGCTTCCAGTCAAACCGGATTCAGCTGAATACCAGTATTTTTACGTGGAGCGGCTGCCTACCAGACCTCCACAACCCATTAACTGGGTAACACGGTACATCTTGGCAAGACTGGAGTCAGATTTACTGGCTTCTGACAATCCGTAACGACTGCCAAAGATCTACAAATGACAGCCGGGACCAACGGCTTAACGTGCTTTCCGAGGCACGGAGGAAACTCGTTATGTTAAGATGGTCACCCATCCACAGACCAACCTTGGCAAGCGTTGCTTAACCTTCAAGATCGACCCGTGCGGCTGTTATTACGCGGTGTTACGCGGCAATCGAAAGATTATGGTATGTTAATAGACAGACTACTCAGAACCAAAACAACTGGGTTTAGAAATATGAATTTTTTTATCTGCAAGTTTTTTATACAATGCAAGCGAGCACTAAGAATATAAATTGGAAAATTCATCAAGGAGATGAAAATGATGACGTGATCCCTGGAAGAAAATTCAATGTGTTACGTAAACGATACGATGAACATAATCGTTTTATAGTTTGAAAGGTAACCGCTGCCCATCGTAATGACATAACACCCTTGGTTGCCTTTTATTAGATCCAGGGGACGAGAAGCCTATTCATTGCCGTAACGGCACGGCACATGTGATTATGGTTATAAAGCAATGTCATAAAGATTTGCAATGGCTTAGTGGATTTGGCGGCGTTTTATTTTACAAGAGAGTTTTCTTGTCGACTGACATGGTTTTCCCGATGATTATTCCTATTATCGAGGTTTTCCATTGAGTATTCAGTGACATTTAGCAGTCTTAATTTGAAACAATTTAGGGTTTCGTATCCGAAGGGTTACTAACGGAACCATATAAGTAAGATTCCGCTGTACGTCCGTCTGTCCGTCTGTCTATTAGCTTAATTAAGAACCGTAACAGGTAGACAGTAGAAATTTTCAATGTTTATTTCTATTGCCGCTAAAATAGCAAATAATAAAAATTAAAGTGGCTTCATAACATGAAATGATAACATACACACACTTTGGCAATCGTTACGGATTGTCAGAAGCCAGTAAATCTGACTCCAGTCTTGCCAAGATGTACCGTGTTACCCAGTTAATGGGTTGTGGAGGTATTCAGCTGAATCCGGTTTGACTGGAGGCCGACTCCAATGTAGTTAGGAAATAGGCTAGGGAGATGATGTTCATTCTTTTTACATGAGACAGCACATGACTGAAGAAATGTGGTTTACCTAAAAAAACACTTGTGCGTAACCCTTTGGGGAATACAAGCGTTATGTTTACTTATTCCTTCTTGACATATCCGTATTGCTCCTACAACTCATGTTTCCCCAGCCGCTTTTACGTCAACTTTGAACGTTAGAACAGTCAAAGCTATCGCCGATTCAATATTCTTTTCCCGAGAAAACATTTCTCTGACGTTTTCCTACACCTACATTTTAGACCCTACTCTCGTATATCCAAAAGGATCATTACTATCGTGCAAAACGCTACTGTAACGAAACTTTACTAACCTTTTAGAAAGCGTGGAAACATGTAAAAATTCTCTCTAGCCTTTAGAACGTCATGCTACTCTAGAGCTCTAATATATGAGTCTGCTTTAAGTTTACTTTAGTAGAAAAATTCACTAAGTAACGGTGTGTGAAAATTGCTTTGAGATTCAACGCCAAAAACTGTGATTTTGTTATTGGAATGTGAAATGATATTGGTGTAAAGTAGGGATTTAGTTTTCGGGTTAAAGTTTTGAAAAGATTTTCGATGTCATAATTTTATTATAATAAAGTAGAGATCGTATTTCCAGCTTAGTCGTTCCTTCAGTGAGTTATGTAGTGAAATATTGTAATAAATATCTGAAAGAAACACCCTTTGCGCCAATATCAGGAAACAGAAAACCTTGTCAATGGAACTAACATACAAACAGACTCACTCCGCTGGCTCAATTTGCATTATTTACGTCTTCTAATATACAATTCATAGAATAACTTTATTTCAAGAACCAGGATTTACAAATAAAGGCCTTATTATATTTATTATTCTTTAGTCCCTAGTCCCTGGCGAAATTAAAATAAATTATGTAACGCTGAATTAAACTTTGTAATGTGTACTTGTTAAAGGTAGCAAAATTTTTTAGGCCGCTTTCCAGCCGTGTATTTTCAACTGCTCAAGGACAACTACTAATAAATCACTTCTTAGAATCAGTTGCAAGATAGTCTAGTCTAACAATCTTTTAAACCAATTACTTGTCTGTGGTTATATATTATTCTGATTGCTTTATTTTGCACAAGATGGGTTTGGTCTTGACTCTAGTCTAGTTCAGAGGTACAAGCAAAGACAAAGTCGAAGATGGAGTGAGCTTACCCAGAAGCTTGTTCAATCTTACTATGAAGAAATTAGGATGCTTCTTTATTTAAAAATTATTAACCAACTCATATCGTAAAGAAATAGGCAAGCCCTGGCAGTTAAAAGATGACCGGACTTACCTGTCGGCACCCGTTCCTGAAAATGACGCGTGTACATCGTTTATTTATTTAATAATTCACTCCAGTCTTGCCAAGATGTACCGTGCTACTCAGTTAATGGGTTGTGGAGGTCTGGTAGGCAGCCGCTCACGTAAAACACTGGTATTCAGCTGAATCTGGTTTGACTGGAAGCCGACCCCAATTTAGTTGGGAAGAGGCTAGGCAGATGATGATGATGATTGTACAGGACTTAAAGGGGTGCATGGGGTCTGTTACCATCTTAAGACCCAAGCCAACCTCACCTGCTAGCGGTGCACCCTGCTGTCCAACGGACGAGGCTCTGGCGAACCTGGTTTCCCTCTCGTAGGGTTGTGGGGGTCAGACGGCTGGTCGCCCCACGTAAAACCAACTTCAGCCAAATAAAATGGACAAGAAGTTGATAACGGGTACTCGGGCTAGGGCGTCGCCGCATAACGACGCGCAGGCACATCGCCCTAAACCTGCGATAAGTGGGCTAGGGCTACCGTGTCGAGTACGGGCACGGCTAAAGAGGATAGTACCCAAGAAGAAGTTCCGCTTTGCCACCTGGAACATTGGCTCCCTAACCGAACGTTGCCGAGAACTCGCGGACGTACTTGCGAAGCGTCGGGTCCAGTGCGCCTTCCTTCAGGAGACGCGCTGGAAGGGAAATAAGTCACGTGACATCGGGCAGGGGTACCGGCTAGTGTACACCGGATCACCAGCGGGCAGGGGCGGAGTGGCCGTGGTGCTGTCTAAGGACCTTCAGGATGGACTCCTTGAAGTAGACCGATGCAGCGACCGGTTGATGCGAGTTAGGGTGCTGATCGAAGGGTCGGTAACGAACCTAGTCAGCGCCTATGCTCCTCAAACTGGTTGCTGTGAGTCTGAAAAGGAGGCCTTCTGGGATGAGTTCGAGGACGTACTACGCGCTATTCCGAATTCCGAAGGTGTTTTGATTGGGGGGGATCTCAACGGTCACGTAGGTCAGTTTGCTGGAGAGTACGGACGTGTTCACGGTGGTTTTAGATATGGCCAGCTAAATGCAGAGGGAGTCAGTATACTCAGCACCTGCGCTTTGTCTGACCTAGCCATCGCGAACACGTTCTTTCAGAAGAAGCCCCAGCATCTTATTACGTACCGTAGTGGTGCCTACTCAACCCAAATAGATTACCTGCTGGTGAGACGGTGCCACATTGGCAAGGTTACCAACTGCAAAGTCATCCCAGGTGAAAGCCTAACGGCTCAACACCGCCTCCTTGTCCTGGACTTTGCGGTTGTACCGAAAAAGAAAGTGACCGAAAAACGCAAACCCCGCACAAAGTGGTGGTTGCTTGATGGTCCTAGGCAGTCGAACTTCATCGCGGAGCTCGAGCATCTCGAGATCAGTGTTCCGCATGAGTCCGCTCAAGAGATCTGGAGTAGGATCCATTCAGCAATCACCGATGCGGGTAAGCGCGTCCTTGGCACTTCTCGTGGTGGCCGCACCATACAAAAGGAGACGTGGTGGTGGGATGACGGGGTGCAGGAGGCGACTCGGAAGAAGAAGGTTTTATTTAAACAGTGGCAAGGGTCCAACTCTCCGGATGACAGAGAGGCATATGGAGCGGCTAAGCGCGCTTGCAAAAAAGCTGAAGCCAGAGCCCGCAGCAAAAGTCTGGCGCCCTTGTACGACAAGCTGGAAACTGCGGAGGGGCAAAAGCTTATTTTTAAGCTGGCGCGTGCCCGGGAGAAAGCTGCACGGGACATTAGCAAATGTCTCTGTGTAAGGGACGCCCAGGGTAAGCTGCTCTACGATGCCCCCTCTGTTAAGGAGAGATGGTGTACTTCGCGGAGCTGTCTAACAAACAGCATCCCCATAACCTTCCTCCCGAACCGCCTCCTAACCTTGTGCTTATTTCCCCTATTTCCCCCGACGAAACCCGCATTGCTCTTCGCCACATGAAGAACCGAAAAGCGGTCGGGCCTGACAATGTGCCAATTGAGGTGTGGAAGGCGATGGGCCCACATGGCGTGGACCTTCTGACGGATCTTTTTAACCGCATCCTGATCACCAAGGAAATGCCAAACCAGTGGCGATTTAGCCTGATTATCCCTGTATACAAAGGCAAAGGTAGCGTACAGGATTGTAGTAGCTACCGCGGTATCAAGATCATGTGCCACACCATGAAGCTCTTCGAGCGCATCATTGACACACGGCTCCGTAGCGAGTGTACTGTCTCTGAGTGTCAATATGGCTTCCGGGCGGGTAACAGCACCATGGACACAGTATTCGCCTTACGGAATCTGGCTGAGGCTTACAGAGAGAGAAGGAGAGCTTTGCATATGGCCTTTTTAGACCTGCAGAAGGCCTTCGACTGTATACCTCGGCAGTCCATCTGGTGGGCACTGCGCTTCAAAGGCGTTCCCGAGGCCTATATTGACATTATCAGAGACATGTACCGCGATTCCATGTCCTCTGTCCAGACCGCTGTTGGCGAATCGAATGGCTTCCCAATATCTGTTGGCGTTCACCAAGGCTCGGCTCTTAGCCCGTTCTTGTTTAACGTAGTGCTCGATGTAGTTACGGCAAACATCCAAGATAAGCCCCCATGGCTAATGATGTATGCCGATGACATCGCCCTCGTTAATCAGAACAAAGCCCATCTTGAGCGCAAAGTCAACATTTGGAAGGACACGCTTGAAAACGGTGGTCTGAGACTAAATGTGGCGAAGACTGAGTACATGTCCTGTGGCAGCACGGATTCAAATAGGTTCATCCGAATAGGTTCGGACCTGATCAGAAAGTCCGATACGTTCAGGTACCTTGGATCCGTGCTGCACGAGTCTGGCAACGTGGACGACGATGTCCAAGCACGTATAGGCGCGGCTTGGGCGAAGTGGCGCGAGGTAACGGGCGTTGTATGCGACCGCAAAATGCCTCCTAAGCTCAAGGGGCAGATATATAAATGCATCATACGGCCTGTCCTACTGTACGGCGGTGAATGTTGGCCAGCACTAAGCAGACACACCCAGGAGCTTCGCGTCACGGAGATGAAGATGCTGAGGTGGATGAGTGGCGTAACGCGATCCGATCGCATACGCAACTCTTTCATCAGAGGTAGTCTTGGTGTCCGTGACGTGGGGGAAAAACTGCAAGAGTGTCGTCTGCGATGGTATGGCCACATCATGCGCCGCCCTATGGAGTACGTTGGTCGGGGATGCATGAATATGGCTGTTCTTGGGGCTAGGTCCCGTGGTCGCCCTCGCAAGCGCTGGTTGGACGTCGTTAAGTCCGACATGAGAGCCAATGGCCTAACTGAGAAGGATGTTCAAGATCGGGCAAAGTGGAGGAAGCTAAGTAGGAAGGCGGACCCTGGCAATAGCCGGGATTAACGCCAGGTAGAAGAAGAAGACTATAAATACTCAATGAAAAAACTAATAAACGAGTATACTTTAACAGTTCATGCAAACAACCAATGACTAAAAATTTAGCGCTGTAACGAAAACCAACCAAACAAATCAACCTTCAACCAACCAAAACCAAAAAAAAAAAAAATGCAAAAAAATCCATCATTCAAATCAACTATTACGAAGGAACTGCAGTGTGATTCCTTATACATCTCACTGTGTGTAAGTTAAGGCGAAGTGAAAACGAAGTGAGCTTTTAATCTATACAAACGAGATGGAATGATAATAGGGTAGATGTCTAAAAAATCTAATTCGTCCGTCAGATATGTAGCTTTTCAAAGAATATTGAACACATATTTTCTCTTTTCCACGTAAACACGAAATTAAGACAATATAGTGCTACGAAAACTCGTATGATGTCACATTTCAGTACACTTTTTACCTAGTAGTGACGTCACAAGCCCCCGCTCCTGAACTTTGATGCGTTTTTCTTCGTCAATTTGTATTGAATTGATAAAGCAAAAAATACGTGTCTAATATTTTTAGATAATCTAACTGACAGACGAAATAGAATCCTATTTTACTCAGAAAACATCCTTTTTCGCTTCATACTCACTACACCTAAGTTTACACGGTGAGATGTTTCCAGAATAGGCCTACCTATAATGAGACGATCATGATAACGATGTGGGAAGGAGACGCAGTTAATAAAGTCAGTCTGCACTGAATACCCACAGTGTTTTTTTTTAATAAGTTATGGGCGCAGTGGAAGCGTGCTGGGCCCATAACCTATTAAAACAAACACGGTAGGTATTCAGTGCAGACTGACTTTATTATTTCAATCATTACAAATTAGTTAGTACACATACTATAGCCTAGATGTCGCTAGTAGATATTTTTTTAAACACCACTCAATAATTGCAACACATAACACTACTTTTTTCACAGCTTAATCATGATGGCATTAACACGTAATAATAGGGAAATTCCTGAATGATTACTTAAAACTCAACGAAGGCATCATCTTATCGCGAAACACGTGTTTAATTTAATTAAGTATAACGATTTTCGTTACAACGTTTCTTACTCAGAGTTAACGAACCAAATTCTATGGAAATGGAAACTTCTCTTTGAAGGTTTAAGATGTATTTAAAATTTGCTTTTCAGCATCCTTGAAAGCTAAAAGGAGATCAACTGATTTGGATCCTACATCAAACATATTCAGCATTTAGAACTATTTTATTTTTATCTTTTTAGGTTTGTTTTTCTCACCATTTAAAGATTGATAAATAAAATCTTGATAAATGATAAAATGTTTCCGTTACTGGTGACTGGCTGACTGATTGATAGAGTGACTGAGTGACAACACAAAACCAAAACGTCGTGTTGGTCGCTGAGAGCTGAAGTGTAGGGGAGCATTTAGAGTATTTCCCGCAAATCCTACGGTGATGGAAAAAAAGGGATGTGGGCAGAATCTAGTTTCTCTGTAAAATAATAAAATAGAATTTTGCTTGATTGTACACAACTTTACACAAACTAAATAGTGGTGGTTTTTTCATTGATAGCGACAACCCTCGGATGGACAGAAATAATTTAAAATAAATGGGGGTAGGAGCGTAGGTACGCTGCGCAAAATTACCCTCCCTGGTAAGTAAAAACCAGGCGGTCTCATGCACGCAATGTATTCAACCAATCAAAGGACAGCACAGACGAGGTTTCAGACGGCACTAAGTCAGGTCTAACGAACCAAACAGTATGGAAATGTAGACTGCCTTTGAGGCCTCGTTTACACTGTTTGAAAACAAAACGAGTTTTGAGTCGCTTTATTCCATTTTCCTTGAGATTTTGACTTTCGTTCCCACTATTTAGAGTACCGTACCCGAAGGCTAACCAACCCAACAGAACCCCTAAGCCTCCACTGTCCGTCCGTCCGTTCGTCCGATCATCTGTCTAATCAGCGAGCTGTATCTTAATCGTGGTAATAGTTGACATTTTCACAGAGTGTATATTCTATTGCCGCTATAACAACAAATAATTAAAATTTAATTAAATTTAAAGCAACACGGAGCTCCCATATAAAAAAAAACGGTTTATGGTACGAAACTTTTCGTGAGAGAGTTCGACTTTCACTTGGCTGTGTTTTGTTAAATTATTGTTTTTGTTTCCATGTTATTGCACCAGTTTTGGTGCCTCATCGACTTTTTTATTGGATAAGTATTTTGGAAGGTGTCCCGTTTTAATCAAGTTTATTTCCTATCTAGAATGATTTGAGTGTATACTGTACATATTTGAGGTTTCTAGGGCTTAGAATAAGTAGCATAGTAACCCACTTTATTCATCTTAATCTTCGATTGCGTCGCTGTGGGCGGTGTTCTGACTAAGCCGGAACTTCTTAGAATTCGGTAAGAATCTGTCACACAAAAAACGGGTAAATATATGAAGTAAGAAGGAAAATCCATCCTAAAAGTATATATATAATTCAATAGCCTCTAATTCTCAGATTATATCCTTGCTTATCCACTTGGAAACACCCCAACAAAAAAAAAGATTTCGTTATTATAGCGTTTGATATTATTTTTTCGTAGAACAACTACTTAGATACGACAGCAATAAATTACTTTACGTTACACACCAGTGGAGGGTACCATCGGTCTGAAGTCGAGACAAATTATACAAAACGAGATGATAATAAGAGGTCAAGGTTGGGGAGGATGAAAGACGAAGAGACAATTGTAAGAAAAATGAAGACTTTTTTTCTGTAATTATTTTCGCCAGAATTATTTCTGTTCGCACAATGGAATTCGTTGGATTTATGGAGGTTTTTGGTGCTTAGGATCCGTCTGGACGGTTTGAAGGAGAATATTGGCTTGAGAGCGAAGTTATCCCTTTTTTCTTTTTTAATTCGTTTACGGGTAAAATCTTTGAAAAATAAAATTGTGGTAAGTATTTTTTGAACACTGACAACACCATTATTCTAGTGCAACCATACGAACTGATATTTCAGTAAAAAAAATTTTTTAACTAACAGAAATAGTTTTACAAAAATAAAAAAATATTTTCCACCAAAAATATTCCATCACGCAGAGATTACACATACCAAAATGAAGGGTTTAAAATATCACTAAAACTTTTAATTTCAATGGAAATAAAAGTTTATTTGTAGAGATTATGAAACGTAATGCCGTATTGTATTTAATGTTTAGATCCAGAATTTATATTTAGAGTTCCGCAAGCAACCGCAAAATATAAATTTTTAACGTGTTAAGAAGTGTGATAAATAGCGGCACTTGGCACCTGGTGCTAGACATAAACTATCTGTACCACGTGGATGCTGCGAGTTTCCAGCATTCACCACAATAACGTACATATTATACCTTGGTGCTGGTCTAAAGTGTAGGAAACTCTGCTATCTTGTCTTCAAAGGAGTTTTGTAACTACTCTTTTGGGAACTTTTTTGTTTACTTTGAATAGGCATACGTTTGACCATTATCTCACCTGATGGTAAGCGATGATGCGGTCGAAGATGGAGCACGCTTGCCTAGAAGTAACCTATTCACTGTTTTCTTAAAGACTCCCAGGTTGTAGCTATCTAGAAACACAGACTCTGGCAAAGAATACCACTCCTTAGCTGAACGTACTATGAATATGTTCCCAAAACGATTTGTGCGTGTGGGTGGGATGTTCTAATTTTATTTGTCGTCAACAAGCCACAAATTGGGCCAGTACGGTTTTGTAGCCTTCTTCCCATAAGCCATTTTACTCAGAAAGTCTATTTTTTGGCATTGAGATACTCTGTTGAATCCCAACGCTATCCTTATTACAAGCTCACATAGGTATATTTTCTTAAATTGAACTTTATATTAAAGTAACTACAGCACGTAACACATAAACGCTCACTATGCTACAAATGTATGAAGACAATTACTTATTATGCTACTTCTACCTTTCCCATACGCACAAAACGTTTTGGGAACACATTCATAGTTCGTACAGCTAAGGAGTGGAATTCCCTGCCGGAGTCTGTGTTTCCTGATAGCTACAACCTGGGAGTCTTTAAATCAAGAGTGAATAGGTTATTTCTGGGCAGGCGTGCTCCATCTTCGACCACATCCTCGCTTACCATCAGGTGAGATAGTGGTCAAACGCGTGCCTATAAATAGTAAAAAAAAAAAAAAAAAAATTATTATGCCTGTGAAAAATAGTAAAAATCATCATCTGCCTAGCCTTTTCCCAACTATATCAGGATCGGCTTCCAGTATCCTGTAACCTGTATTTTCAACTAGTCATCATCTCTCAAGCCAGATTTAGCTGAATACCAGTATTTTACGAGGAGCGGCTGCCTACCAGACCTCCACAACCCATTAATTGGGTTACACGGTACTTCATGGCAAGACCGGAGTCAGATTTATTGGCTTCTGACTATCCGTAACGACTGCCAAAGATCTTCAAATGACAGCCGGGATTAACGGCTTAACGTGCTTTCCGAGGCACGGAGGAAACTCGGTATGTTATGAACTTATCCACAGAACAACCTTGGCATGTGTTGCTTAACCCTTACTTTGTGAAAAATAGTACTTTGTAAAAAGGTACTTTGTAAAAAGGTACTTTGTAAATAGTACTTTGTAAAAATAAACAGCTAAAATATTTTTATTTGTTCTAATGCTTTTCCTCAACTAATATCAAACACAGATCCATTCAAAATTTCACCATACTTACCTAGACGTGTGGACTGTGGGCATTGCACGTTACCGCACGGAGTTCCGTCTGAAACTCCGTAATTTGTTTCAGTCTCGTTCCGACATGGAATCCTGCAATAGCGTAGTAATATAGTGAAATCATTTACCACTTCTTTCTGTTGTTATCCCAGTTAGACGGGGTCTAATCCAGTTGATTGGCAAAGTTTTAGCGCAGTGAAAATGGAGAAAGCACTCCTCTTCCATTTTCAGTGCAATATCAATTTTTTTTTGATAGTTTTATTTATTTTATTTATTTATTTCGCATGAACGCAAAGAACACTAGGAGGAACATGGATGGGTTTTAGTCAGTAAGAGTCAAACACTCCTTTCTGCCTCGCCCAGAGCGGGAGGAGTCATTTGATGTTTTAACATCCTTAAATGTTCTAATCACGGACGGACAGCAAAGTATTCAAGACGACCTTTGGATTGATTTTAAAGATAAAAAAATAAAACCTTTTTTTTTCCCTTACAGTGTGCCAATACTTTGACATGTTTTAAAATGAAAAAACACTATTTTTGTCTTTATTTTCAATTAGAGTTGTTTTTGATAGTTTGCGCTTACGCTATCGCTTTTAAATATGAGAATTGCGTTAAAAATAATAGAAGCATCAATATCAAAGCCTGTGAATTTCTCAGTGCTACAGTACTGTGGTTTCATATTTCGCTCTGATGTAATAACTGCGATTCAGTGAGCACCACAGAAATGCAGATACAAGTGCCAATCGCAGTCTAGGATAACTGGCAGTCGATTAAGTTCCAGCCCTGACAAGAAATCTGTACCTACTAGGTACGGTTACAGATGCCCAACAACAGCTTCAATAACTGGTGACGTATCGTTTCCTTTACTATTGGTAGAAATTAAAATTATGGTTTGTGGTGTGGGCTCAGTCTTGTCGATGACTTCTTCATTTAAGACTTATTTTTGGAGTGGTAGATATTCTTTAAGGAAAGAAGAATAAATATGACGTATGTGACGTGTTTTTTTTTATAAAAGCGGTCAAACTGCCGTTTTGCAAGCTCTTATTTGTTCCTGACGTAAAAATGATCTGATTACTAATCGTTGTTTGTTGATAAAAATGCTCAATAGGGAACATGCAATATTTCCATTTTTGCTTTTAATTTTAAAGAACTCTATCTAGAATAGATCACCATACAAATAAGAAATGAAACGTTTTTATTTACTGCCAAAATTTTATTTTAAAACAGACAGTTTAAATTTTCGCGTCAAAACGGACAATGACGTCATTCCTGTCTGCTATTGGTCAAAGCTGTCCTAACTCAAAGACATAAGGTTGCCTTTTCGTTGTCATAACAGCACTGACCTCACTAAACGCTGATTGTAGTTTTTACGTACGTTCCGTTTCATGTTGCTTTAATTCATTATTTTTGTTAGAAATCGATATCAACTAAAATAAAACGTTGCAGTGGCCTTTATTTTACACTTTTTTATCGTTTTATTAACAAAATTCTCATAAATTCTGTATTTGATCTTCCCTATTCATAGTTTTGCTTTCAATTTATTTGTGTACTAGTCGCGCAACTTCGTCTGCGTCACAATTTTCGTCACTGCTCCGCTCCTATTGGTCTTAGCGTATATATAGCCTATAGCCTTCCTTAATAAATGGGCTATCTAACACTGAAATAATTTTTCAAATCGGACCAGTAATTCCTCAAGCAAACAAACTTTTCAGCTTTATATATTAGTATAGATAAGGACTCTATTCGCTGGCATACCATCTCTGTACCGTCCATACCGTCTCACGTCTATATCCTCGGCATGGTAAGTGTGTGGTTTATTTTATTATTTCTCTTTTGAAAATTTAGTCTTCCCAGGGAATTAACTACATACTCAGAAGTTGCGTTAGCGTCCTAGTGAGGCAATTTATTATCTGCAGTTTAAAAAAAAATAAAAACAACATTATAATTGACAAAACAAATAACCTTAACCAAAAGCGTAAATAGGACACAAAAATCATCTCGAAAAACACAATTTCTATAAATAGAAAGCGAAAATCTTCTTAATAAACTAAAGTAACTGAGTTAGTAAGTTTACGATGTTTTGATAAACAAAACTGTCAGTCCGCATCAGTTGACAAAAAACAAACAAACAAGACATTGTGGTGTCTACAGCGCTCGATAAATTGGGGAGAGAGTCTGAGCGGTAAACATTGACACTCTTCGACTTTAAGATGTAGGGGAGATGTGGGAACTTTGAATAAAGGTTTTGGGGTTAAGATTGCTTCTTGGTTTATTTGTTCTTGAGAAGTTAGCTTTTAAATTGAGAATCCTAACCAAGATGTCCTTTACTATCACAGATTTCTTACAGTGGAATTTGTTGCGTTACTTGTTCACTCCAACTAATAACTCCATAATATATATATTTTCTTTCTTCTTCTTCGTAATAGTCTTTTATGGTGTATACTGTATGTCTGTTTTCTTTTAATTTTATTTTTTTCGTGGTTCTTGTGGGTTACATGTGTAAAACATGTGTAAACATGGAATAGGTTATGCATAATTTTATTTCTAAGGCTAATTTAAGACTCTTTTGTTATTCCTGGCATGTAACTGTTTTTTGTCCCAAACAAATAAAATAAAATAAAAACTAAATCACATTGATGTGACTTTTACGGGACATTCCGAGTAAAATCTACGCAAAAATTTACTTATTTTCTGTCATATTTTGTTTTCCAAATTGAAATTGACACAAACTAAGATTTAAAAATTTGACCACACAGTAATCGCAAAGTTTTAGGCGTCGTTTTAATACAAAGCGATCATCGCTCGAATACGCCATTGACGTGATCATTTTTATCGAAAAACCCGAAGGCATCTTCTGTGACGACGACTTACACCATTTTCAGAATTAAGCTTTAGAGTTATGCGTAACAGAGAGTATAGTCCCGCAAATCTCCATTGATGACAGAGAATCCTCCGACCGGACTGTTTTTGTGTCCGGTGGGCAACTGCACAGTAGTTGTTAATCGGGCAAAATTTAGTTGTACATCAACAACTGTTAAAATCGCACGGTAAACTCTGTTGGCGCGATGCAGGATTTCGACGTAGTAGTTCGCTACTAGTTGCATAGATGGCGTCGCGGTACGTTCGTTTTTCTTGTGGTGCCATTGTGGTGGAATTGACGTTGAGCAATAGGGAATATAAAAAAATAATAAATAATAATAAATATTTTTTATTTCAGACATTCTTGGTCCATAATATTGTTAGTAGACAAAGACTTAAAAACTATGTTAGGTACATTTAAAAAAACTAAATTAATTTAAGTATTTGCCGCCCTCAGGGGCCCCGGGCACACGCACTTGTGCTTGAACCCAGTGCCCCAGAAGGGGGCTGTCCAGCTTGTGGCTGAGCACGTTCAGGATAGTGTTGGCGCTCCCACGCGTGCGGAACATCAGCGAAGCGATACGGCGCCGCAGCACAGTGTGAAACCCGTCTGTGTGCGCGTGCGCAAACATCGCAGACGCACTACAATAGCGTGGGAGCCCCACCAGCACCCTGAACGCGTTATTATATTGTATTCGGAGAGCGTTGATGGCACGCTGAGTATAGCTGACCCACAGATTGCAGGTGTAGAGAGTTTGGCAAAATGCTTTAAAAAGAGTAATTTTTACCTCTAAACTACACCTCGCAAATCTGCGTGCCAACATGTTACAGCGGACCGCCATCGCTCTCCTCTCCCTTTCAATATCTCCATCGTCTTTTAAATCCTCGGTAACTACATGGCCGAGGTATTTAAACTCTCTCACTCTTCGAAGAGTGACAGCGTTAAGCAGCACAGGTGCCACATCCCCCAGTTTACGTCCCCTGGCTTGAAATACCAAAAGCTCGCTTTTGGTATTTCAAGCCAGCCACTCGCACCTCGTTTTCTGTTTACAAAGTTGTCCCGTTCGAAATTATTTACTATCGATGTTTGCTGCAGATTAATGACTTCACTTTGCAGTCTTGTAAACTGGTCCATAGGTGTATATGTTTCCTTAATAGTCTCAATCTCGTGTTTCAGCGTAATAAGGTCCTTCAAAATCCGAGTCGCGTCCAAATGATCAAAAGTGACCGGGGGTAGTTTTTGTAGGTCACGGGCGACAAAAATCGGCATCTCTTCAGGATCTTTCTGTTTTATTAATGTGATTATGTCTTCTAGCTCTCTTTGCATTTTTCCTTCTCTTTTTCGGTTGATCTTTCTTCCCGTAGTCTTGACCGATGTAAACAAAAGATTTTTTGCATCACTGATTTCTTCGGGCTTAAAGGCCGTGATACACAGTCTTATCATTGAATCCTCGTCCATCACATCACACTTGTTCTGAATAAAGGCCAGAACCTCGTTTATAACTACATTACAGTTCGCGCACTTTAACATTTTAGAGGTCGTTGACCCGCTCACATTCGCCATTGCTAACGTTCGCACACAGTGACGTGCGACTCGCGACTGATATGCATGCGATTTTTTATTTGCAAAATTAATTACTTATTAGCTCTAGTAAACAATCGTGAAATATTTTTTTAAATACCTTTATCAGCGATAAAGTTATAAAGCTTCAAAAAGTACAATTAGAAAGAGAATTCCGATGAAAACTTTGACGTCATCGTCTATGACGCCTACACAGCTGCCATAGAAAACAGCGTTTTCGCGAGAGGGACAGATATATTTGTTTAAAATAATTATATCTCCTTCGTTTTTCGAGTAATTTTGATTCTGTTTTTACTGTTAGTATTATATTTTTGTATATTTTTAGATAAACTGTATAGATGAGAAATATGTTTTTCATGCACATTCCCTGTTCTGAAACTCTACTTTGCCTGAAAACCTGTCAAAAATTAGGCAGTTAAGTAAGGTGTGACACCTTCTTATCTCAAAATACTACATTCAGAAACTCCCTTTTTACTTTTCAATCTGGAACACGCTTACAGTAAACGCTGCTTTACAGAAGTAGTAACAAAGCCCAACCACAATAATCGCATACATCCATACCCGCCATTTAAATCCACAATACAACGGAATACTTCATCACTTGAACACTCAATATGTATAATTAATTACCTCCTGGGTGGTACGGGCGATCTGTTAGGATTAGTTTCCCAACAGTTTGTCAATGTCAGATGCAAGTTACGAACTAACTTGAACTGGTATCGTGGTGATTGCTGACGTCAAACGTAATACTCGTCATCGTTGTATATAGGGCACTTGAATTGTTTATGTTTTAGACTAATTAGTGTGATTTGTGATGTGGAACGCTTGGTTTGGATTCGGAAACTTTATCATGGCGTCATACTGCTGTTTTTTTAAGGGTTCAAAAAGAAACAAGCCCGGCGCACATTTGGCGGAGCGCAGCGCAGAGCATTTTTCACTGTCAAGCTATTATCGATATTGTCCTCATTGAAATAATAATCAAAATCAATTAATTCCTGATGAGCATCGATGCGACTACATGCGGAAGGTAGCGCGGTGGACCGCGACTGTGCGAGCATACGCGCTACTCCGCGCGGATGCGCGCGGAGTAGCTTTCGGTCGTACACGTTTCGACTCAAGGAAAAATTGCGGAAGTAATGACGAAGGTTTGTCGTGTACGCGCAGTCTAGCTAGCGCATACTCGCGCATCCACGCGCATTTTCGAGTAGAAATTCGCCATATGTGCGCCAGCCTATAGTAATTTTAAGATCATTTCGTTGTCCTTTTATCTGTCTGTCTGCCAAGACCATTTCTTCAGGAACGTGTGCAGCTATCAAGTCAAAATAATTTCATGAAGGGTGTCTATGGTTCACTTTTGTTTTTGATGATTACTGCGCGTTCATTGATACAGCTATGTTTTTATATATACTAATATTTATAGCTGAAGAGTTTGTTTGTTTGTTTGCTTGAACACGGCAATCTCAGGAACTACTGGTCCGATTTGAAAAGTTATTTCAGTGTTAGATAGCCTATTTATCGAGGAAGGCTATAGGCTCATCACGCTAAGACCAATAGGAGCGGAGCTGGCGAAGTTGCGCGGATCAACTAGTTGCAGAGATTAAGCTGAAATGTCCTAACACCAAAATATCTACTTTAAATCAGAACAAAGAGTTTCATCTTGACGACGGGAAAAATGTAGTATTGGTACTTTCCCAGACAAACTACTACTACTATAAAGTCAGGTATTTCGTTTTTTATGTTTAATTTTTAAGAAACTTGAACCACACAAAAAAAAACATTCTCCAGCTAAAACAAAACATTTTAATATTTCTACATTTCTCATAAATTGAAAACTATCTTCAAGCATGATCTTCAGTTTTCTTTTCATTTCAAAGAAACATAAAACTGTTGATCGTTTCATATTTTAAAAGCAACGCAACAATATTTCTCGTAAAACCGAGTTCCAACAGCTGTAGTTTTTATTAACTTCGAATTCTCACTTTCTTCTTTAGCTTATTCATCAAAATTTAATTCCATTGTAATAACTTATTTACAGTTAACTAAGTTCTGAGTAAAATATAACTGAAGCTGAAATTATTAAGTAGCACTGAAGTCTATTTTAGTTTCAAACTCATTTGAGAAAATATCGAATAAAGGCAAAAATACTTTTTGAGCCGGTCCTTATAAAAAGCTAATGTTAGGGAAAAAACAATCAGTCCTATTGTGAAACTTTCCTCTTAATTTTGATAAAATTTCCGTAATCGCAAATATTAACGTACCGACTTCGATTTCAGTTTATATTATTTATCAAAATCAGGGCGGCCAAATCGCCTTAAAAATTAATATTACATACTTAATATCTATTTTCCGAACCGAAAAGCACAAAATGTTGCCTTTTCAGGCATTTAAGTACTCCACTACGAAACAAAACACGAATTATAGCCCAAAACACAATCCATTGCCTCTTTTCATCAGAATAATACAATAAGTCTGATGCCGAAAGCGCAATGAATATCAAAAGTATTGGAAATTTCTTGAAGCCCTTTATTTTAATAACACCCATTTGAGGGCTCGTTCAACCCAAAAGGATTTTGTTTATAGCCCATTAATGAATTTTGTTCAAGAATCATTGGGAACAGACCTTTCATACCTTAATTTGTAAAGGTATTGGATATTAAGCGGTGATCGCCTTTTGTATGCCGGGCCCGTATTGTTTGTGGTAAGCGGATCCATAGCTAAGTTTTCCCAAAGCAGACGACTATCTGGGACGAACGTATTACGTAAAATGGGATTTGAATTTTTGTAAACAGCTTTGTTGTTTTGTGTGTATAGAGTATCGGTGTCAGTTACCTACCGGAAAAAGTTTTGAAAAACGAATAGATGCAGAATAAATAAAATGGATTTTACTGATGTTTTATAGGAATTGAGCTTGTTATAGGATACACGAAAATAAAACAGTTTTAGTGAAATATGGATCAGAGGGCCTAGCACGAATATTTTGACGTATATATATACTACAACCCAATAGTATTTTGGTTTAATAATATGGGACATACATAATTTATATAATTCCAAAATATGAATATAATATGTAATTTAATAAATATAATGTGCGAAAAAAGTATTGTAGGTATAGTAAAATTTTACGTTACGTTACTCATCTGTCTAGCCTTTTCCCAACTATTTTGGGGTCGGCTTCCAGTCAAACTGGATTTAACTGAATACTAGTATTTTACGCGGAGCGACTGCCTACCAGACCTCCACAAACCAGCAACTGGGTAACATGGTACTTCATGGCAAGACTGGAGTAAGATTAATTGGCTTCTCACTATCCGTAACGACTGCCAAAGATTTACGAATGACAGCCGAGACCAACGACTTAACGTGCTTTCCGAGGCACGGAGGACACTCGGTATGTTTAGATGGTCACCCATCCACAGATCAAGCTTAACCTTGAAGGTCAACCCGCGCGATCTAGCCATGAGCTCCTCTAAAATTTAACGTTACGTTACTATACGTCAAAAATATTCGTGCTAGGCCCTCTGCATCAACTGCGAAAAGTTAGCCAATTTTTTTTCTAGTCGTATTTTTGTGTGTAATGTAATTATATTTTATACCAAAATCAGGGCGGCCAAATCGCCTTACAAATTAATATTACATACTTAATATCTATTTTCCGAACCGAAAAGCACAAAATGTTGCCTTTTCAGGCATTTAAGTACTCCACTACGAAACAAAACACGAATTATAGCCCAAAACACAATCCATTGCCTCTTTTCATAAGAATAATATAATAAGTCTGATGCCGAAAGCGCAATGAATATCAAAAGTATTGGAAATTTCTCGAAGCCCTTCATTTTAATAACACCCATTTGAGGGCTCGTTCAACCCAAAAGGATTTTGTTTATAGCCCATTAATGAATTTTGTTCAAGAATCATTGCGAACAGACCTTTCATACCTTAACCTTCAAGCGGGCGCGTGGGTATTTGTAGCGACAGCGGTCGCGCGTAACCTAAAAGACCTATGTGAGATTTCAGGAATTTAGAATACTGGTAAAATAATAATTATTTATGTTCTATATTCAGACATTATCAATTTTTACCTAGGCAACAATTTTTTGGAATTAAAATTAACCACAACCCACTATGGTTCGATTACAAACCAGCTATGCACGCCAGACCCGCCAAACCAAAGTTTTGTTCTCTTGGGAGAATGATTTGTGTTCTCATTTTTATTTAGATGTTTTTATTTTTTATTAGTTCCATGCAATCGAGTAATTACTATCAAAGTGTTTATTTTATCAACTCAGGTATTTTACTTCGAAATAAGTCATCTCGTCAAGGTAAAAGAAAGAGCCAGGCGCGTGTAGTCGTTTCGACGCCTGCGCCGCGACCTAAACAAATGCATTTTATTCAACTACAAAGGCTCGGAGAAGAGTGGTATGCATTAAATTTCATGCATAGTGAATTAATGAAAAGCTACTGGTAAAGAGAAATACTTGTGGCGAGAAATCTCGATGTAATCAGCGAAAACTTATCGAGCGCGGTCGATTCGACGCCGCGCGACCGCTTGAAGGTTAATTTGTAAAGGTATTGGATATTAAGCGGTGATCGCCTTTTGTATGCCGGGCCCGTATTGTTTGTGGTAAGCGGATCCATAGCTAAGTTTTCCCAAAGCAGACGACTATCTGGGACGAACGTATTACGTAAAATGGGATTTGAATTTTTGTAAACAGCTTTGTTGTTTTGTGTGTATAGAGTATCGGTGTCAGTTACCTACCGGAAAAAGTTTTGAAAAACGAATAGATGCAGAATAAATAAAATGGATTTTACTGATGTTTTATAGGAATTGAGCTTGTTATAGGATACACGAAAATAAAACAGTTTTAGTGAAATATGGATCAGAGGGCCTAGCACGAATATTTTGACGTATATATATACTACAACCCAATAGTATTTTGGTTTAATAATATGGGACATACATAATTTATATAATTCCAAAATATGAATATAATATGTAATTTAATAAATATAATGTGCGAAAAAAGTATTGTAGGTATAGTAAAATTTTACGTTACGTTACTCATCTGTCTAGCCTTTTCCCAACTATTTTGGGGTCGGCTTCCAGTCAAACTGGATTTAACTGAATACTAGTATTTTACGCGGAGCGACTGCCTACCAGACCTCCACAAACCAGCAACTGGGTAACATGGTACTTCATGGCAAGACTGGAGTAAGATTAATTGGCTTCTCACTATCCGTAACGACTGCCAAAGATTTACGAATGACAGCCGAGACCAACGACTTAACGTGCTTTCCGAGGCACGGAGGACACTCGGTATGTTTAGATGGTCACCCATCCACAGATCAAGCTTAACCTTGAAGGTCAACCCGCGCGATCTAGCCATGAGCTCCTCTAAAATTTAACGTTACGTTACTATACGTCAAAAATATTCGTGCTAGGCCCTCTGCATCAACTGCGAAAAGTTAGCCAATTTTTTTTCTAGTCGTATTTTTGTGTGTAATGTAATTATATTTTATACCAAAATCAGGGCGGCCAAATCGCCTTACAAATTAATATTACATACTTAATATCTATTTTCCGAACCGAAAAGCACAAAATGTTGCCTTTTCAGGCATTTAAGTACTCCACTACGAAACAAAACACGAATTATAGCCCAAAACACAATCCATTGCCTCTTTTCATAAGAATAATATAATAAGTCTGATGCCGAAAGCGCAATGAATATCAAAAGTATTGGAAATTTCTCGAAGCCCTTCATTTTAATAACACCCATTTGAGGGCTCGTTCAACCCAAAAGGATTTTGTTTATAGCCCATTAATGAATTTTGTTCAAGAATCATTGCGAACAGACCTTTCATACCTTAATTTGTAAAGGTATTGGATATTAAGCGGTGATCGCCTTTTGTATGCCGGGCCCGTATTGTTTGTGGTAAGCGGATCCATAGCTAAGTTTTCCCAAAGCAGACGACTATCTGGGACGAACGTATTACGTAAAATGGGATTTGAATTTTTGTAAACAGCTTTGTTGTTTTGTGTGTATAGAGTATCGGTGTCAGTTACCTACCGGAAAAAGTTTTGAAAAACGAATAGATGCAGAATAAATAAAATGGATTTTACTGATGTTTTATAGGAATTGAGCTTGTTATAGGATACACGAAAATAAAACAGTTTTAGTGAAATATGGATCAGAGGGCCTAGCACGAATATTTTGACGTATATATATACTACAACCCAATAGTATTTTGGTTTAATAATATGGGACATACATAATTTATATAATTCCAAAATATGAATATAATATGTAATTTAATAAATATAATGTGCGAAAAAAGTATTGTAGGTATAGTAAAATTTTACGTTACGTTACTCATCTGTCTAGCCTTTTCCCAACTATTTTGGGGTCGGCTTCCAGTCAAACTGGATTTAACTGAATACTAGTATTTTACGCGGAGCGACTGCCTACCAGACCTCCACAAACCAGCAACTGGGTAACATGGTACTTCATGGCAAGACTGGAGTAAGATTAATTGGCTTCTCACTATCCGTAACGACTGCCAAAGATTTACGAATGACAGCCGAGACCAACGACTTAACGTGCTTTCCGAGGCACGGAGGACACTCGGTATGTTTAGACGGTAACCCATCCACAGGCCAAGCTTAACCTTGAAGGTCGACCCGTGCGATCTAGCCACGAGCTTGTCTAAAATTTGACGTGACGTTACTATACGTCAAAAATATTCGTGCTAGGCCCTCTGCATCAACTGCGAAAAGTTAGCCAATTTTTTTTCTAGTCGTATTTTTGTGTGTAATGTAATTGTAATTTGTACAGTAATTATTAATTATGTTTTAAATTAATTAATTAATTAACCACCTGGAATTCTAGTGGAAGCTTTGTGCGAGTTTAAAAGCTGTGAGAATGTTCATTATTATTTATTTGTTGTTAACATTCCTCAGTGAAAACATTTTATTCCTAATGTTGACAGGTATAGAACGACTTGTTGTATTAAGGCCGTCTATGTACCACTACTGTACATTAAGTTTAAATATATGATCACAATCTCCCACGCAATCACACAATATATTCACAACCGGCATCTGACGAAAACCATCAGCCAAATCCGATTCCCATTCACAAAAAAAAATCCCTATCGAAAACTCACATCTAATGGAATATGATGCAGTGATTCCGGAGTTTCCCTCCGCGTCAAAACCACGCCATGATGGATGATCGTTCCATTCATAATGTTATTAGTTCAATTGTAACGTGAGGGTAGATGAATTAATTTGTGGAGTTCGTTTATTTGGATGATAGGATGATATGATCGTTTTCTGGAAACATTTTTATTTGATTTATGTTTTAAAGTTTTAGCTGGTTTGATTGTGCTAGTGGTTTCTGTTTTTGAAGTGAAAACTTTTTTAGGCGCGTTGACCACTTTTTTGTGAACAAAATTCATGGAACTCGCATCATCGTCACCTCTCGCTTCCCATGAGCTATATTGCACAATTCACAAGTTCCTAAGTTTTAACTCCTATCGGCAGTCCTCAAAGACAGCCTGATTTTTTTTAGGGATCCTTACCCGTCCATTCATCTGTCTGTCAGCGGGCTGTATCTCAAGAACCAAGATTGTGTACTCGTATTTCTTTTGCCGTTATAACAACATAACAATAAAAATTACAAGAAACGAGTTTTTTTCGGTTTATTGTACGGAGCCATTCGTGTGCGAGTTCGACGCGCACTTGGGCGGTTTTTTTTTTTATTTAGGAATGTGCTTGCTTCTTGACCACAATCACGCCTGATGGAAAACGATAGAATGATGAGGTCTATGATGGAGCCTGCGCAGAAGATGCCTGTTTTTTTTAATGAATTGGAATAACAAGAATAACTTAATCATGAGGTTTAGATTAAGGCACTCTCGAAAGATGTTTTGGAGACATAGACACAACGGGCGGGTTTTCGAGTTCAATATTTTGATTCAAGAACATGTTTCCACGTATGTTTGAACGTTCTTGATTAGCCTTTTGTAATGTAATTTTTTACTTCTTTTCATGATAAAATAGAATTTGAGATAAACTCAACTTAAAATGCTTAATTAAGTTATAATATTTTTGGCATCGTAAATTAGATGAGCACAATGATGATGCATTATGGTATCGGCCGGTGTCATATGGTGCCGTAAAAGAATAATACCATCCCATCACTTCCCGTGGGTGTCGTAAGAGGCCCCTAAGGGACTCACCAGAGAATGGGCAGCAGCGTTCTCTGTAAAACTCAACACCATACACTGCGTTCGCCAACCTAGGTATGCGCCAAACGTGGCGATTATGGCAAAACCCCCCCTCCTTCCGGGAGAGGCGTATGTCCAGCAGTGGACGTCTATTAGCTGTTATGATGGTGATGATGGTGAACAAAAATACTCCAAATATGATATTGAAATTACTTAAATGGGTAAAAATAAAAATAAATAACTTTATTAAATATCGATAACGTATGTCCTTTTTCGACGATTTCTGATTAAATCAATTCAGTTTTAGTTTAATTTGAATTTTCAAATAAGGATGAAAGCTCGTCAGCACAGTTTTCTTTATCCAATAACGTTTAAGAAATAGGTCAACTTACGGATTGAATGTAATAAGGAACTCGTGCAGGTATCTCTTGTACACTATTATTACCCTCTCATACCTGACCTCGAGCGTTATTATAACCTCTTCGAGGCAACTTTCTTGCTTACCGAGAAAGGATGATCTTTATTATGAAAAAAAAAACCTGCCAAGTGCGAGTTGGACTTTCACACGAAGGGTTCCGTACCATAAACAGAAAAATACACGTTTCTTGTATGGAAGCGCCCTTTAATTTAATTTAATTTTTAGTATTTGTGGTTATAACGGCAATAGAATTAATACACACTCGTGAAAATCTCAACTGTCTCCCTATTATGGTTCTTGAGATACAGCCCGCTGATAGATATACGGAAGGAAGGACGGACAGCGGAGGCTTAGTAATAGGGTTCCTTTGGTTACCACCAAAGGAACCCGGGTACGGAACCGTGAAAACAACTAATGGTTTTTTTTTTTTTTTTTTACTATTGATAGGCACGCGTTTGACCACTATCTCACCTGATGGTAAGCGAGGATGTGGTCGAAGATGGAGCACGCTTGCCTAGAAATAACCTATTCACTCTTGATTTAAAGACTCCCAGGTTGTAGCTATCAGGAAACACAGACTCCGGCAGGGAATTCCACTCCTTAGCTGTACACACTATGAATGTGGTTACTAGTATTACTACGTTATACTTTGTGTAAGATTTTCATCTAAATACTGGTCATTTTCTACTTTTATTGAAGTCTTTTCTAGACCGTAATCTTTAAGCAAAGCTATTAGTGTCATTCATAGGATTTTTTTTACAAAATATTATGTTCACAAGTATATCGCAGCTTTCATTTTTTTTTGTCAATTAAATCAAATTTAGAATCATTCCTCATCTTCAACAGGGAAGATGCAAATACAGAATTTATGAGAATTTTGTCAGTAAAATGATAAAAAAGTATAAAATAAAGACCATTGCAACGTTTTTATTTTGGTTAGTATCGATTTTTAACAAAAATAATGAATTAAAGTAACGTGAAACGGAACGTATTTAAAAACAACAATCAGCGTTTGGTGACGTATCTGCTGTTATGCCAACGAAAAGGCACCCTTATGTCTTTGAGTTAGGACAGTTCTTGACCAGTGATAGACACGAGTGACGTCATCGTCCGTTTTCGAGTGAACCTACTGTCGGTTTCAAAACGCAATTTTGGCAATAAATTAAAGCGTTTTCATTTCTTATTTATGTGGTGGTCTATTCTAGATGGAGTTCATTAAAATTAAAGCAAAAATGGAAATATTGCTTGTTCCCTATTCATCATCTGCACTAATTTATTAACCGATTTCTTCAAAAAGGAGGAAGTTCTACGTTCGGTTGTATGTATCTTTTTTTTATGTATGTTTACCGATTTCTCTGCCAATTCTGGACCGATTTAAAAAAGTCTTTTTTTATTCGAAAGCTTATACTCCTGTGGTGGTCTCATTGTCACCAATTCCGAATCTGATGATGGGATCCCATGAAAAATGTTTGTTCAGCGATATTTTCGCCAACCGATTTTGATGATTCTTTTTTGTTTGAAAGCGTATTTTCCCGGACTAGTCCCATTTTAATTTGGTGAAGATCTGATAAAGAACTTTGGAGGTAAAACCAAAAAATACCAAAAATACCGACTTGCGAAATTAAAGTTATTTTATACTTTGTAGTGTTTTGTTTTTGGAAGTCGGTTTTATGTTTTTTTGTAAAAAAGTATTTTACTTTATTCATTCGTAGCTTCAAATTACCTATCACCAGAACAAAACATCTATCAAGTCTCATTTTCTAAACGACATACTCAGACAGGCATTCCATTTATAATGCCCGTGACTTCGAACGCGCATATCTCGTTTTTTTCTGTTCCAGTAAATAAAGTTTTGAGAAATCCTCTCCTACATTTCCCATGGAACCTACATTCCAAATTTCATCTTTCTACGACCAGTAGTTTTGGATGTGCGTTGCCTGTCAGTCACTCAGTCACTCAGTCACTCAATCACTCAATCACTCAGTAACGGAAGAATTTTATTTATAGTGGCATTCAGTTAGAAAACTGTCTCCAACAAACTAGTCAAGTCCAATCATCTGACCGTTAACTTTCCTTTTATGCTAATATAATGAAACGAAGCCAGCCTGACTGCGGAACTTTCTTAATATAATATTCCAAAAGTCAAACAGTGGAGGGTTTGCCGTTTATAATTTTAGGCAACGATAGCTATGCCCTTTTCAGTAGGATATTCGTTAAGTTGTGCATAAACTTCATATTTGGTTTGTGGAGTCAACATTAACGGCGGAATAAGGGTACGAAATTGTATTTACCCCTCGCGTCCTATTTATCAACAGGCAATATTTCGTATTCAATCTCTTTCTGTGGTTCTTTTCGATGAAAATTGGAAACTCTGCAATCAATTTTATACAATTCACTGATTTATTCGAAACAAAGGGTGGCATAATTAACGGATCTATTAAAGATTGATCCTTAATTAACGTCTGTTTTATAAAATACTTTATTATTGTATCAGAAATGCCAGCCGGCTGGGTTCAATAAGTACCTACTTCGGTATCTATTGTTCAAATATTCTGTCTTGAAGTACTCTTCAACTAATTTTACCTTTTTGAGAACCAATCTTCAGCTTATTGCCTCTCGTCGGGCTATTTTGTAAAGATAAATACCTAATTTAAACCAAGCTTTTTAACTAATTTATCGGAGTCAATTATTTAAAATGGATATTAAACTACCAGATTTTACACTCACACTTCTGTATCAAATTTTATTATTATAATTTTAATTAATTTATTTTTTAATAAATGTAATAAATAATAAGAATATTATTTATAATTTTTACATTAATTTTATTATTAAATTGCAATGAATGAGTTATGAAAGTCGTTGACATTTTTTTTATAGATATTTTTTGGCACCCTAGATCACAAGCTTGACAGATATAAGACGTAAAAGAATTACTCATCTTAAAAATAACCAAACTGAACGCATAGCTAGAAAGCTAAAAGTATCCTGAACTGAACCGAAACAAAAACAAAAGCATAAAGGCGTGAAAAAACTAAACGGGACACTTTCCCGAAGCAGCTATTTGCTATCAAACATCAGATTTCCCTTTGTGTATCCAAAACAAATTACATTTGCATATAGCCGATAACACCATTCAGTCAGAACCATGGCCGGCCTCATCGATAACCCCCGGAAGCCCTCTAAACCCATTATGGTTTTATAACCTTTGTTATAAACATTGAACAAACAAGGTCACAAATGTCGCTTCTAATAAATCAAAGGAAAAAGGGGGAATTGATGAATTTTATTACAGAATTTTAAATTTCAATTTCTTAGTCGACTTGTTCACTTCGGCGGATTTAGAAATCGTTTTTTTTTAGTTGTTTGAAAAATGGTTTTTAGTCGTCGGTAGCTTTTTTTATTTCAAGCATCAGTTTTAAGACTTCGTCAAGAATGGAAGATGTTTTTTTTTATTTCGCATACTTATTCTGGTGCAAAAGAAACTGAACTGTTTGAGGCGTTGCAGGTGTTCAGTAAACGAGTCCGAGAATCTTCTCGTATTTTTGTAGTGCTCAAAACTTGCAATAATAATAATAACAAGGCCGAGAAAGATAAACAAATCAAATATCTTGACTTGGCTCGCGAGGTGGTCGAAATGTGGGATGTGGATTCCACAATCATTGTACCGATAGTCGTGTCGGCCAATGGCTTAATAGCCACGAGCCTCGACCAACACCTCAGGAGGCTCACGTTGGGCAGCTGGATCAAGGGCTTGATTCAGAAAGCGGTACTTCTGGACACGGCTCGCATTTTCAGGAGGTTCCTCTCTCTGGAGCCCTGACAGCCGGTAGCTTGGACCCTGTTCCCGATACCGGTGGCTACTATTTATAATATTTTTAAATGTTTTATATTATTTTTTTGAAATATTTAAAAAAGTGCTTTTTAGGAATGTTAAATGAATAAAGAAGAAAATAATAATAATAGTAATTTATTTTTATAAACACAACTATTTCGAGGAAGCCTTCTTTTTTTTTATAATGTTTGTGTATTCAAATATAATTATCCTATTAACAAATACCTAATTATCATACACTAATTAACACGAAATTATGTACAAAAGCGTATAAAAACCAAATGAATCATTGGGCATCAAAAAAATAATCCACATCGCTGTCAATGGCAAAAGTTCCCAGAACACTGGCAGCATGGCCGCGTTGAATCGCAATGCTGATTCTTTGGCCGAAAAAAAGCCCAGCCCTCTGGTCACGTGAACAGTCGACAAGTTGTTTGCTAATGTCCCGAAAGACTCGATGCGCACTCGGACCCCATGGGCCTAGTGTTTCAACGCCAAACGGCTCAAATATGTAACTTCCAAATTAAGTTGTTATATTTGTGCCGTTTGCGGTTTTTTGAGGTTTTCTGCACCTGCAGCAGCCGCCCCAGCACAACCCGCTGTGCTAAGAAGATAGGATGGCGCAAGGGTGTCGACACATGTTGCATCCCACACCAAAGGCCTACCCACCTTCCAAGGCATTATGGTCATCCCATCTGGCCTTTTCCCATCGTCGCGTGCCAAGCCGTTGGGTTCTAAAACAGCTGGCACCCCGGCGGTGACAAGAGCCCGACGGATAATGTCATTAATGCTGGCGTGCCGTGCTAACCGACCAGCGCTCCTACTGCAGGACAGGCCATGGTGTCCGAGGCGGTCGACTGCTTCACCGCATTGACACCGATGTGGAGCTCCGCTAGGAGCACCCAAACGCAGACACGTAGCGATCCGGAAAGTACTGTCACTCAGCAAAGTACCTATGTTGGGTGACGGTAGTGCCTGTAGCCAAAGACCCGACTCCCATTCACCCACAGCCAGCAGGCGGGCACGCTCCGCAGTATTGGTGGTCGTATTTATGAGGTTATTCCATACTAATCTGCAGAGCGGCTCGTCCCATTGTCTTTGGGAGAACAGGTTATCGGGCAATGCCGTATTCGGGCAAGCCACTTTCCAGGCGTTCACTGCATCGGTCAAACAAGGCACTTCACAGTTAACCAATGATGGAGTTAATATCCTTTTGGTTAACTTTTCAGTGCTGTTGACCGAGCCTTCTTTTATGTATAGAGATACCTATAACAGAAGACCAAGCAATAGTTATTTAGTCCAAGACTGACGATAATTTTTCGTTCTACCATAATAAACAAGTTTCACTATTCATTGCATCTCATTCACAAAACTGAACTCTATTGGTAACGGCCCGAATCTGCCTTTCTTCTGTCTTCTTTTAATAGAACCACGGATCTAATTTGTTGTAAGATCCTTGCAAGTTCAATCAATCACGGTGACAAAGCACTGACTCTGTCGACACTGGCGAAGTTTTGCCGATTTTAGTCGATTAGCCAGTTTTGGGAAGCGCGAACGGTTAGGCGGGTCGCTTGACGGATTGTGTCTTAAGGAGCAGTGCTATTGTTCCATTTTAGAATTTGTTTTCTTGTTAAAAATATTTGCCTGTTTTAATTTTATCTTTGTTTTTTCTAAGACAGAAGTTTTGTTGTTATATGTAATTATTGACTCTTGTTTTCATCTTACATCTTGATACATAATTTGCTTCGTCAGGATAGGTCATCATAGGTTTAAGTCTTTAGATTATGTGTGCAGATAATCAATCAATCTGCCTAACGTTTTCCCAATTATCTTGTAATTGGCTTCCAGCATAACCGGATGCAAGTGAGTACCAGTATTTATCATGGAACGATAGTTTATTTAACCAACACAACAGTGCCCTTTATGCAAGCCTGTGATTAGATGTTTTGGCTTCTGACTGTCCGTTATCCGTATCCGTAGCATACAATGAAAAACAGAATATAAATTTGGATTAAACAGAAAGTAAAGATACATGAAGCAATAAATAACACGACACAGAAATTGATTCATCAGCCATTTTAAATGCAAACAAATCCACTAGAGACAGAACGAGAATTAATGACAGCCCTATTTAAATAGATAACGAAAATATAAATACAGCAGACGAACTCGAAGTTGTAGAACGATCAATTTGTTCTCACAATCATGTGCAATCGAGAAGCATCGGCGTTGAAACTCGACGGCGGTATTGTTCACTCGACGATTGTACGAAGTTGTCTCTGTGTGCGCAAAGGGAAGTTTTAGTTGGTCCTCGTAGTTCTAACGCCTTATCTATAGGACGTATGAGTACATGTTCAGGTGGTTTTGTGAGTTATGGATAATTGAAATTATTGCTCCGTTTAGTTGTTAATTTTCTATTTCTTTAGTACAGCCGCGAAACACAAACAATTTTTTTCATATCTACATTTTTTGCTATTTACTGTACATCTTTCATGTATATGGTAAATAAATTGTATTCTTTCTTTGCATCTTTTCTCCTCTAAGTTCCTCTGTTGTGTATTTCTTTCATATTTTCACATTTTGACCCAAAACTAATTTTCTCTGAATTGTTTTTTAATTAAAACAAGAGTTGCGTTATAAAAACTTTAAACTTCGTTGCTACGAGAAAACCTGCTGTTGCAAATTATTATTTACTTTTCACTTACACTTTATCAGCATGTTTACGACTTGATGCGCAACATAATAACTTAATCAACTCTAATAATTTAAAGACTACGACCATTATATTTCATCTTAAACAAAATTTCTCGCCAAACTTTAAAGATAATTGAAATACCCAGTACACAGAGCGTAATAAAAACAAAAAGCCGAAGTTTGTAGAATTACCCAACGTTTCCAGCCAGGCTTATACAGATGTTGAGAGCTTACCCTTAACCCTTCCAGTTGACGAATTGTACGAGTTAAGATTAAGACAACTGCCTCCCCATGCTAAGCAGCGGGACAAATTCGCACCAACTAAGATATTCTTGGCTGTAATTAAAGGATGAAACTCAAAATGTATGTCGTTAAATTTGAATGTCTTCATTTTGTTGCTGACTTACAGACCCTCGTATAAGGGCTGGGCTTGCCTCGGTTCCTTGTGTTTTCATTGCCCCGAAATCATCTGGTAAGGCTTTTTCATCTCTACAATTTATTAGGGTTTCTGGATAGCACGGTAGGAATGAGAAGTGGATGGTATTTATTATGAGAACCTTTTTGGAACTTATTTTTCAGTTTTTTATTTCTGAATGTTTGCTTAGGTTCTTGGGAAATTCAATCATAATATATCTGATTTGTAAATTCATACACTATTTTACCTCAATCACAAAGGCGCATTCGTTTAAGATTTACATCTTTTTTTCTCCGATTTCAAATAAATTCCACTCTTTTTCCATCAGACCTCTTTTATAAGAAAACAAAACAAAATCCCACCAAACTTTTCTAACCAAGGCAACAGACTGTTTGGTCTAAGAGTTAAACATTCTTAGCAGATTATTCACAAGTGTAGTTAACGTGCTAACGCGACTTGAATACCTGCTTGTTTCCGTACAATTCATGCACAATTTACACTGGCTGTCACAGAAATAAGCAAAATTAATGTAAATGGTAACAAGGATGGAACATGTGCACGTAATTTAAGTCTGGAGTGTTTTTTGAGAGAATTTTAAAATGAATGTGAAATGCGAAGTGCTGGAGTTGAAGAGCATTTGATGTCCGAGTGTGAAACTGTCTCTGAGAGTTTTTTTATGGAAATGTGAAACTTTGGTGCCGGGATGAATAATTTAGTGAAGACACAGACGTACAGAGTTAGGGTAAAATAGACTGAAGCTTCTGGTGGAAATAATAATATTAGTGGGTACCTAAGCATCTACTATTATTATTGTTGTATGTATCTAAATATTTGCGGAATTGTTAGTAAGAGGTTCCGCGACCCAGGAATAAAAAGGACATTTAAAGAAAAAATATAGGATTTTAGTCAGTAAGAGCCTGACCTGGTAAAGCTCGCGAGTAGCGGATTGATGACAGACGCACAGGACCGCTTGTTGTGGCAACACTTGTGGAGACCTATGACCAGCATTCACAAAATATATAACTAAACACAGCAAGAACAGATAATTTCAACCAGACAAAAAACTCAAGTTCAGTTTTAGTAACAAAAATTCATCAAATCTCAATTATGAGACTGATTCTGTTTTATGTAGTTTGTTGGGTAATCCCAACAAATTCCAATAAACCAGAATCAGTATCAACAGCACGATAAAACTTCAAGACGAAAACTCCAATTTGAACGTTGAAATACAACATTTCGAACAGATTTTCACAACACTCAGATACAAATACATTTGCGCCACAGTAGCCATTTATCTCTTCTATTAGCTAACTAGTTTCGGAGTTACTAGCGAGCGTACAGACGAATTGCGAACGTACAAAGTTGGTCTGCCATCCTCCAATATCGTTAATTGAGTTGCTTCAGTAATAGTAAAGGAATATTGAGTGGCAAAAAGGTAGAGTTTTGGTTTAGCAAAATGTAATTGTGAGGTGGTTTTGAGAACTTAATTGGGGTTTGTATCTTTGGTGATGAAATGTAGCTTTTGTTTAAAGCAGAGATTGTAAACAGTAATGAATTCAAACGTCAAAGAAAATAATGATGGTAGTTTAAGGTTTATAGAGACTCTGTTCAGCATTGGAGGTATTTGAGTTGAACTGATGATAAAATTTAGGTTGCAAATAGAAAACAATACACTGAAGTTGCGTTTACGGCCGGTCATCAAATGCGGTGACCGCATTCGGTTTAACTAAAGTGATTCATCGAACTCGGCTGTTTAGATTAAGTTGGTCACCGAATACGGTGACCGCATTTGTTTAGTTGTAAGTTTACCGGATGATTTTATAATTAACAAGCCCGCCACACATTCCCAAGCACTGCAACTCCTGAAAGCCAGAATCAATAGTGGCGACCACCAGAAAAACGACGAGTCAATGAAACCCGACGAGTCCTGGAGAAACGATTTAACTGTCTTGGATCCTGCAACGAAATTAATCAGAAAAGTACAGCGGAGGAGTAGGAAAAAAATAAAAATAATTTCCACTTTCCTCTGTATCAAGCAGGAGACAGAATAGAACTAGGCCAATAGGCACCAAGGGACATATACAACTGGGTTAAGCCTAGTTGCCAAGCACCAATGATTTTATAATTAACTAGCTTTTACCTACGAAATCGTACGTGTATATCCCGTTTTTCCCGTTCCGGAAGGAATTTTGAAAAATCTTCTGTTAGTGCTCTTCAATGCTCCTCAAAGAACGTACATGCTGCATTTCAGGTTTCTACGATCAGTAGTTTCGGCTGCGCGTTGTTTGTCACTCCCCAGTAACGGAAAAGTTTTATGTATGTTGATTTCAAATACTCAAAACATAGTAGAAATAGTCAATGACTAAACTAACATATCGACTTCGAAGTCATCATCGACTCAAAATCAAGATTAAATCACGGAGACAATAGGTGCTTATCGTCAACACTCTAGAAAGTCATAAGTTCGTATCCGAAAGTACAATAGCTCCATTTTTGTGCCTCCCAAATATTCCCAGAAAGTAATATGAAACTTTACTAAGAAATAATATATTGCTCGTATTCTATAAGAGGACTTTCATTTGTATATTTTTTTTTAGAGTTCTGTAACCAACTGAACCGTAATGCTAAGCCTCCACTGTCCGTCCGTCCATCCGTCAGCTAGCTGTATCTCATGAACCGTAACAAGTAGACAGTTAAAATTTTCTCAGAGTGTATATTTCTATTGCCGCTATAACAGCATATAATAAAATAAAATTAAAGTGTATATATATAAGGAAACGTGTGTTTTCGGTTTATGGTACGGAACCGTTCGTGTGAGAGTCTGACTTACACTTCGCCCGTTTTTTTTGTTGTTTGGTAAATTATTTTAATTAATTGGTTGCTTTGTTGTATATTGCAGGTACCTACATAAAGAAGGTTATAGCGTGGTACTGTCTTCAAGGGCTGCTTAAGGTATGTTACCATCTATTGAATATTTTCTTAATTATTTTCTTGTCCATATCCCATATTTTTTATGCTCGGACTCCACCAAAGCAGTGATGTCCGAAGCGGAGACGAGAAGAGATGTTTTTCAGCTAGGGTATATCCACTGAAACTGTGCGGAGATGCGTACTGGTAAGACTGTAGTGGAGATGTGTGCTGGCTAGGATGGAAATGTGCGCTGAATAGAGCGGAACTGAGCTGCTTGCGGCGAGTGTCGAATGTGAACGCACAGCTTTATGCGATCTTGTACGAAAGGTTCATTATTTACAAAAATAGCATCTTCTAGCGCGCAACGCGGGGGGGGGAGATGGGGGGCACGGCTCACAGCACGCCGCATACGTTTGCGCCGCGCGCCATCGCCTGTTTGCGAGGCAAAGTTCTCATCTCCGCCTTGAACCGTGGTTCAGCTCAATCTCAGCGAGGAACTGGTTACATCTCTACTTCCATCGCGTCGTACAAATATGATACATCTCCGCTTAGTGGTATCCACTTAAGTTAAGTTGAGACGAGATGTGTGAATAACGAAATTCGATTGGTCTTTTAAAACACACCTATGCTCCGCCGGTCTCGTCTCTGTTTCGGTGGAGTCCGGGCCTTAAGGTTAGCTAAATACGTCTCCTGCTTACATATTTCTGTACTAGTTGACCCACGCAACATCGACTGCGTCACAATTTTCATTACTGCTCCGCTCCTATTTGTCTTAGCGTGATGATATATAGCCTATAGCCTTTCTCGATAAATGGGCTATCTAACACTGAAAGAATTTTTCAAATCGGACCAGTCGTTCCTGAGATTAGCGCGTTCAAGCATACAAACAAACTCTTCAGCTTTATATGTATTTAGTACTAGTTGACCCGCGCAACTTCGTCTGCGTCACAATTTTCATTACTGTTCCGCTCCTATTGGTCTTGGCGTGATGATATATAGCCTATAACCTTCCTCGATAAATGGGTTAGCTAACACTGAAAGAAATTTTCAAATTGGACCAGCAGTTCCTGAGATTAGCGCATTCAAGCAAACAAACGTCTTTCCGTCTTTTTTATCATCGTCAACGTCTTTTCTTTCTTTTCTTTTTTTTTTCAAACAAACTAGCAAACTCTTCAGCTTTATATATTAGTATATATTAGTCGTCGTATCTGTAGTTACCCTCTGTTTTGCTACACCATATTGTTTTTAATCTTCTCCTAATCCCAATCTGCGTAAAAATCTCTTATACAAAGTGTAACAAAATAATCGCAATACCTCTTACTATTGTGCGCCTCATTATGAACAATTTTTACAGTGGAACCAATTCCGCAATCGCTATAAAAAAAATCAGCAGTTCAGAACATTTTGTCGAGTTATGCGCACATATTTTTTTTTCTTTTTTTTTTAAACTTTGCCCCACACTAGGAATTTCTCCTGTATCGTGGGTGCGTTTACATACATATAATATCACATACACAAACAGCCAGACCCGGAACAACTATCTGTAGGCCATACAAATATTTGTTCCGAGCAGGAATCGAACCCGCGACACGCAGCGCAGCAGTCAATCGCTCAACCACTGCGCCAACCGTGTCGTCAATAAATGTACGGAGCCGTCGATATTTTTGCGATTTCAGTGTGTGTTCCACAGTAAAAATAGTTCATAATAATGGGTACAATCACCCCTTAACATGTATTGTGTTTATTCTGTTACATGTGTATAAAAGCGCCGAGAATTTCAAAAGAATTTGGATTTTTTACGAAAAAAGAAAATATGAAATACTGATTTCATATTTTCTTTTTTTCTACGAAAAGTAGCGCGAGTTTATGTACAAATGTGAATTCTCCTACAATAGTTTTCAGTAGATTCATTCCTACAATTTAATTCAAAGCACAGTTTTAAATACAGTATTTCACTGTTTCCTCCTTTTACAAAATGCTGTGCAAACAAAAGGTTAAACAGTACTCTTTATTCTTTCTCTGTTTCTGTAGTTTTGCTTACGAGTGGACTACCTTAATTTTGAAGCTAATTAGTTGTTGTCCCTAAGGAAATGTTTGTAGGAAACGTCTGTTTATTCTGGACATTGAGAGGGTGACGTTTCATTTATTGGTAATCTTTCAGGAAACGAAAAACTGCATATTCATGAATGTGAACAATTTTTTATACGTATGTTTAAGTATGAGCCAACGTTACCGTAACGGGGACCGCGGACCTCTTGCTGTATTTTGGAAGTATTTTAAGTTTTATTTTGTCGGATTAACAAAATTCTTTATACTCGGGTAAAAGTCTCATTCACAAAGTTTATGTCGGCCAACTATGAAATCGCAGAAAAAAATAAAAATTTAGATACCAAACAGATTATTTTTTTAAATTCGTTTTAGTACTAAAAGATTTTCACATAAACTAGTCTTACCGTCACAAAAGACAAGTCGCCATCATCACGGGATGCTTTAAAAACGTGTGATTCTCTATAGATTTTCACATTTTTAAGGGCATTGGTTTACGACTCCGTTTTGCTTGCAGTAGTGTTTGAACTTTACATACATTTATTCCTGTGTAAGCAAGCAGGTTTCTGAGTCGCCTCGGAAGCTTTGTTCAGCAAAATCGCTTTGGTTTACAAATTGACTGAAATTTAGCGAGTTTGTGTAGAAAATATTAGGTCAAAGTATTTTATGCGTCAAGATGTCTTAAGAAAGCATGCCTTCTATGTAAAAGTAGAAGGTTCCAGCCAGCAGCACCGCTGTCTTTTGAAAAATACAATTTGTTACCAGTATCAAATTGTATTTTGAAGATATCGCTAACAAAAGACAGCAGTGGCGGTTTATCTGCTCCAATTTTTCACTGATGCAACTTACAAACCTTTTCCTGACAAATATGAACACAACAATCCGAAAATCCGAAATCGGTTTTGGCGTTCATAAGTGATGCTCTGTAATGCGTGTATTATTAATTATAATAAGTTTTATATTAACTTGCTTTGTTAACAGGTGCCCAGTTAGAAATTAATTAAGCACTTCCACCGACATCCGATTAAGCTTAAACTTGTAACTTGTATAAAAAAGTAAATTAAAATATCTTTAGTTCAGGAACTAACTGTCGGTATACTACTCTGTCAAGAAAGTACCGGGAAAAGATCAATAATACACAAAATGTCTGTTATTCATCCAAATTTATTTTATCACCTTCAAAGTATGCTCCTTTAGAAACGATACACTTGCGCCAACGAATAATCCATTCATCTAAACATTTTTTAAACGCTGCTTCCGGAATTGAATTCAGTTCTCGCCGTGAATTCTCCTTTATGTCTTCTATCGATTGAAAACGGGTGCCACGAAGTGGTAATTTGAGTTTAGGAAAAAGAAAAAAGTCAGCAGGAGCCATATCTGGTGAATATGGTGGTTGCTGGATGGTATTTGTTGAGTGTTTGGTTAAAAATTCGTTCACAATGATAGCCTTGTGCGAAGGCGCATTGTCGTGGTGTAAAATCCAAGAATTTTCTTTCCACAAATCTGGCCTTTTTCGTCGAATTCGCTCTCTTAAACGCCGCATAACGCTCAAATAATATTCTTTATTTACCGTTAGACCTTCCGGTAAGAATTCAGAGTGCACGACACCGCGATAGTCAAAGAAAGCAGTCAACATGACTTTGACTTTTGATCGACTTTGGCGTGGTTTTTTTGGTTTCGGTTCAGTTGGAAGGCGCCACTCCGAAGCTTGTTGACTAGTTTGCATGTCAAACTCGTAAACCCACGTCTCGTCACCAGTAACAATGCGTTTCATGAATGTTGGGTCCGAACTGACTCGTTCTAGCATGTCCTCAGTGACTTTCATGCGATTGAGTTTTTGGAGAAAATTCAGATCTTTTGGGACTAGCCGAGCAGCAACATGTTTCATACCCAAATGATTAGTTAAAATGGTACGGATCGACTCGTGAGATACAGAAAGTTCGGCGGCTATCTCTCTCAGAGTTGAATGGGGATTTTCAGTCACTATTTCCTTCACTTTTGCGATGTTAACTTCAGTTGCAGACGTTGACGGCCTACCAGAGCGAGGCAAATCTTTCATCACATCTCGACCGCCTTTGAACGCTTTGAACCACTCATAAGCACGAGTTTTTGATAAAGTCGATTCACCGTAAGCCTTCTGTAACATTTTCAGTGACTCCGAACACGAAATTCCATTGGCGATGCAAAATTTAAGACAAACTCTTTGTTCGATATTTTTGTCCATTATGAAATTCGCAATACACACTATATATGATATTACTAAAACCAGCACTGTATTTAATATAAATAACAGATGCAACTCAAACTCCGCGCCAAAATGGAAAACAGTTGTGCCAATCTAACAACTACAAAAAAACAAAAATTTGAATTTGGAACCATAAACAAATCATCCATTCCCGATACTTTTTTGACTGAATGTATTTTAAGCCTATTTCTACTCATTTAAATATTGCCTCGTCACTTAATTTCTACCTCAAGCCCAAATGTTTGTGTTTTTCCTAGAATTCAGTCCAAAACCTATTGATGTCAAGCTCGTATAACGCTTTTTCAAAAACACAATCTTATCATCAAAAACACGTTTGACGTTCTACAAAACATACAGATATTTGAAAAAAATCGGTCGAGAGCGAGTCGGACTCACGCATCTAGAGTGCCGTACCGTCATGTAAAACGTGAAATGTTTTAAATTTTCATCGCTGAGGCCTATATCTATATTCGTCAGAGAACATTGTTGATAATTTCTGAAAAAGTGTGCGACTTAGAGGCATCGTTTTATTTTTCCTGTGATCTTTACATAAACTTCTATCATAGAAAAAAAAAAACGATGTCATTAAGTTTTGTGGCGAACTGTTGGGCACTGGCGACCCCACGGACCTGATCTCCAGGAAGAATTCTTGTTCCTCATTTCCGGCTTGCCTTTATTGGCTGGCAGGGGTGAAAAATGACGAGGAACAGAGCTCCCACCTCTTTCTTGCCTTAATCGGCCGTGCTCGGGAGAAGGATATATAATCCATTTACATATACATACTAATTACATTTTTAAATATTTCTATAAAAATACAAAAACATTTAAAAATATAAAAAATAGTAACCCACCGGTATCGGGAACAGGGTCCAAGCTACCGGTGGTCAGGGCTTCTGAGAGAGAAACCTCCTAACGATGCGCGCCGTGTCCAGGAGTACTGCTTTCTGGATCAAGCCCTTGATCCAGAAAATCCTAATGAAATGACAATGGCCAAAAATGACAATTCCCCTTATTTTCGAAACTGCTGAGCCTAAAATGTTGAAAACAATGCAGATAATAGTTCTCTACCTACAGATTATGTGAAAATCTATAAGACGTCTCTGTTAAACGAGACCTCAGTATTAAAATAACAAATGAAATTGGTTCGGAAGCCTTTGCACGCGAGTCCGTCTCGCCCATGGCGAGTTTATTGTTTACAAAAATCCAATTAAAACTATTGTTGTGGTAAACTTATTAAACAATTCAAGAAAGCTTTTGCAACAGCAATGTATTGCTTCATTATTAAAAATACCCGTTCAATTTCTGTACCAGATAAACAAAACTTGAGGCCACTTCAGTCCATGAATTTAATATTCTTAGATTGGACAAGTCAAGAAAACTCACGAACTCGAGAGGACATAATGAAAAATTCTTTTCATAAAAAGTACCAAAATGTCATTGCCAAAATTATGAAACAATCTCCCACTTTACTGTGGTTTTCAAAAGAAGAAATTCCAAACGCCCAAGTTTTTATTGTCATAATTGAACCCAAGATTACTCTTTTTCGACAAAAAAGTAAAGAAAAACGTGAAACGATTAAAGATTATTAAAAGGTAACCAGTGTTATGGGTTATTTTACGTTTATTAATTCAATTTGAAGTTTCTGAGCATTTTTGAGTTTGTGTAGCGAAACTTGGAAGGCCCTAATTTGATTGTGAGGGTGGCAGATTTGAGTAGGATCAAAAGTTTGTAAGAAATGCTTGGAGTATTAAACACGTTAAATTATCTTCTACTTTTCACATTTGCGAACATTTTCTTCTCAGTTTTAAAAAGGTTTGTTTACACCATTTTTACACGTAGTCTCATAATTTGTTAACGTTAAGATTTTTTTCAAAACACTTTTTGCAGACTTCAATAAATTCTCCCCTTTCGCTCTTCAACCCGACTTTTATTATCTTTGTAGTTCTCATAAATATCATAAACAAGTCCTCTATAAAAAATTCTAAGTTAGGTCGCCAACAATACCTAAAAACATAACTCGCATTTTGAATATATTTCTGTTCAATATAAATCATATTTTGCTTGGGAACATTCATAAAACCGGCGGAAAAACAAAGCTACAGATTTATATGAATTTGTTTTGGATAGAATGCTGTGTGACTCGATATAATAGCCTTGTTTACTTTAACACTGCGAATGTTAGTGCAAATCGAGTTATAGCTGGTAATAAGTTTACGAGGAAAAAAATATTCGTGTCGAGTGTTGTCGTAAAATATGCGAGTATATTTTGTTTACTATAACTCGTGCCTCGGGTGTAAATTGTTGAATAGAAGTTTGTTTTGAGTTCGAAACTTGCGAAGTGTCTTGAACATGTTTAGTTATAGCGATAATGTTGTTACTAACACGTACGGCTCAAGGGTTTTGAGATTAAACAAGTAGGTATATGAGCATTTATTATTATAAGAAAATAATTATGATCTCCCATACAAGAGACATATAACAGAGTAACCTGGGACAATGGTGGTGCCCAAACCTTTGGGAATGCAGGCGTGATTTTACGTTGGGCAATTTAAAAAGAACTAGAGAAAACTGCCGTAGTGCGGATTCATCCCATCACATCACAACATCTTCATCATATCAGCCGAAAGACGTTCACTGCTGCATGTGCCTGACTCCCCGGGCGTGTCGCCACAACAGCCGGTCCTGTGCGTCTCGCATGCATCGGCTACTCGCGACCCTCACCAGATTATCGGTCTAACTTGTGGGAGGCCTTCCAACGCTGTGTCTTCCGGTACGCGGTCGCCACGCCAGTTTTTGGCCCCATCGACCATCTGTTCTGCGAGCACTGTGCCCTTTCTCACAAATTAAAAGAATGGCATCAGTTTAGCCATTACGTCTCAGGACGTTTTATTGTTTTTCTACTAGTATTATTTCTCTTAAAATAAAACTTTCACAAACATCAGTGAAGTAAGGATCGTAATAAGCTATTTACGTCTATCAAAGGATCGATAACAAAGTCAGAGAGAATCCAGAGACCGTTGCAATATTCAAGAGGATTATGTAAAAATCATTTCTCTTTGAGTCGGATTTGTAAGGAAAAGGTAGGTACCCACTGCGTGGAATCGTAGATAGTGGACTAGTAAATATTACGACATGTCTTTCTGATTTCAGTTTTCTGCATTCTCTTAGCGTTCAGTTGACTATGTGACTTGAAAATGATCTTTCCTTTCAAGTCACGTAGTTACAAGATATTCTCTCTTTTTCGAGTTTCGTACCCGAAGGGTAAACAACGGAACTCTATTACTAATCTCTCTCCTCCGATGTCAGTCCGTCCTTCCGTCCATCCATAGTTCAACTCCGGTAAGCGTTACCTCTTTATTTTTAATTTGTGGTATCATCAAAATGACTCTTTCCGCTCTGGGTGTATCGAAAGGCTGACCCTTGGTGACTAAAAGCCACCCATGTTCCTCCAAATGCCCTTAGCGTTCCAGGGCCACGGTGAATCTTTCGAACAAATTTTGCAACCCAAGCGTTTCCTTATCCAACAAAACGATCGATCGTTCGACTATTATTATTTAGCCATGCGCTCTTCGAAAAAGTTTAATGTATAGTCTAAAATCCCCAATACAATCATATCCTACTCATTATCTGCAAGGTGATCAGTGCTCCTGTGCTGCGAAACTAAAGGGCTTTGCCCCAACCAAAATGCTCACAGTCCAAATTATTATTATCTCGCCAACATCGTTAGCCATTGCTTACACCGCGGGGAGTCTCCAATAACCTTGACCAAGGCAATTTGTTCTCTATAAGTTATTGCTTTGTGCAACTAAGTTATAAAATATGAGGATTAATAGTAGATCGTTAGTATGAAGGGAGATCAGTGTTAAATCTATGTTTTTATAGTTAAACCCCAAAATGCTGTCGGCAATTCTTATGAATTTTCGATTTAGTTTCAAACCTATTTTCGATGTGAAACATCAAACTAGGCAATAAAACTATCTCGTATCATCATCATTATCATATCAACCAAAAGACGTCCACTGCTGGACATAAGCGTAGGCGTTGGGGGGGCCCAAAGGGAGGGGTTTGCCATAATCGTCACGCTTGGCAGGCCGGTTGGCGAACGTAGTGTATGGTGTTGCGTTTGACAGAGAACGCTGCTGTCCATTCTCTGGCGAGTCCCTAAGTCACCTCTTACGATACCCACGGGAAGTAATGGGATAGTAATATTCTTTTACGGCACCATACGGAAAACTAACTCGTATGCCGTGGCGGAAATGACATGGGCATGACGTCATGTTGTGATGCAACCACTATACACAGGTTACGGACGACGAAGTTAGGAACTAAAATGTTTAAAGACTATTATACCACATGTTTCCCATATGCCGGGCGTCCGTGGACGGCTATTTTTTAAATTAATAATTGAACCTTAATTATGACGTAGGTATAGTCTAATGCGGGCCTGCGGATCAGAACCAGGCCCGGGTCGACGTCGCGCTGAGCCAGTGCCTACTGGGGCTGCGGACTTTATTCGAAAGAAGCAGCGTACCCTGGAACGCAAAGGGCAATAGGAGGAAAACGTATGGGCTTTAATCAGTAACAATCCGACACTCCCTTCTACTTCACCCAAAGTGGGAGGAGTCATTTGATGATTTCCCATCCTTAAAAAAAAGGTATAGTCTAATGAAATTTCATAATGAAAATCACGATTCTATCTTAGTCAACTGCAGAAGTTTCGAAGCCAATGAAGTGTAAGATAAAGACAGAAGATGCGCTATATTAAAGCGTATTTTTAATTTAGAAGTAAGTAAAATAGGATAACTCTTCATTTACTCGGTTTTTTACATGTCAAACGAAACCTCATCAATTTGTGCAATAACACTTGTACCTGTATCTTGAGAGTCATTTGCGAGGTCAACGCTACAATTTCGACGTGGCAAAACAATTATAAAATATAACTATTAATATTCATAATAATTAATGTGAGCTATTGTTATTTGATCTAAATTATTATATTAATTGTCTTTGGGTTTCATGGCCTGAAATAAATGAATTTTAATTTAATTAAAAACTCTGGTCGTAACTCACTCTAACTGTAATAATAGTATTAGGAATGCGAAAGTCAGTTTGTTTGATTTTGACACTTTCAGGACTAAATCGTTAAACCCGTTGTGATGAACTTTGGCACAGAGATAGATGGAACAATTGAAACCGTCATAGACGGTTTTTACGAAAATCCTTATTATGATGAGCAAAACTGCGGGAAAAAGATGGTATGCCTACTATGAAATCATCGATATGAAGAAGAAGGACTGCCTCCGTGGTCGAGTGGATTTAGGCGTTTGCCATGTGACCCGGTTAAATACTTCGTAAAGTTTTTTTTCCAGTTTGGCTAAAACATTTCAGGCTTGAATCACTTGTTTGTCTGTTAAAAAAGATGATTCCATCCTCACAAACAAACAAAAAATTTAACCGCTTCAATAATGTAACTTTATAGAATAAACAATATTACTCTAGGTCTAAAAATAAACATAAAAAGAATTACATATCCTTTTTTTCTATTAAGTTATAGGCTCACGTTTAACCACTATCACACCTGATGGTATGCAATGATACGGTCGAAGATGGAACACGCTTGCTTAGAAGCACGCTTGCCTACCTATGGGAACAAAAAACATTCAATGATCCAGTAATTACTTCTTCCACCTGGCGTTAATCCCGGCTATTGCCAGGGTCCGCCTTCCTACTTAGCTTCCTCCACTTTGCCCGATCTTCAACATCCTTCTCAGTCAGGCCATTGGCTCTCATGTCGGACTTGACGACGTCCAGCCAGCGCTTGCGAGGGCGACCACGGGGCCTAGCCCCAAGAACAGCCATATTCATGCATCTCCGACCAACGTACTCCATAGGGCGGCGCATGATGTGGCCATACCAACGCAGACGACACTCTTGCAGTTTTTCCCCTACGTCACGGACACCAAGACTACCTCGGATGTAAGAGTTGCGTATGCGATCGGATCGCGTTACGCCACTCATCCACCTCAGCATCTTCATCTCCGTGACGCAAAGCTCCTGGGTGTGTCTGCTTAGTGCTGGCCAACACTCGCCCCCGTACAGTAGGACAGGCCAAATGATGCATTTATATATCTGCCCCTTGAGCTTCGGAGGCATTTTGCGGTCGCATAAAACGCCCGTCACCTCGCGCCACTTCGCCCAAGCCGCGCCAATACGTGCTTGGACATCGTCGTCCACGCTGCCAGACTCGTGCAGCACGGATCCAAGGTACCTGAACGTATCGGACTTTCTGATCAGGTCCGAACCTATTCGGATGGTGTTTGTATCCGTGCTGCCACAGGACATGTACTCAGTCTTCGCCACATTTAGTCTCAGACCACCGTTTTCAAGCGTGTCCTTCCAAATGTTGACTTTGCGCTCAAGATGGGCTTTGTTCTGATTAACGAGGGCGATGTCATCGGCATACATCATTAGCCATGGAGGCTGATCTTGGATGTTTGCCGTAACTACATCGAGCACTACGTTAAACAAGAACGGGCTAAGAGCCGAGCCTTGGTGAACGCCAACAGATATTGGGAAGCCATTCGATTCGCCGACAGCGGTCTGGACAGAGGACACGGAATCGCGGTACATGTCTCTGATAATGTCAATATAGGCCTCGGGAACGCCCTTGAAGCGCAGTGCCCACCAGATGGACTGCCGAGGTATACAGTCGAAGGCCTTCTGCAGGTCTAAAAAGGCCATATGCAAAGCTCTCCTTCTCTCTCTGTAAGCCTCAGCCAGATTCCGTAAGGCGAACACTGCGTCCATGGTGCTGTTACCCGCCCGGAAGCCATATTGACACTCAGAGACAGTACACTCGCTACGGAGCCGTGTGTCAATGATGCGCTCGAAGAGCTTCATGGTGTGGCACATGATCTTGATACCGCGGTAGCTACCACAATCCTGTACGCTACCTTTGCCTTTGTAAACAGGGATAATCAGGCTAAATCGCCACTGGTTCGGCATTTCCTTGGTGATCAGGATGCGGTTAAAAAGATCCGTCAGAAGGTCCACACCATGTGGGCCCATCGCCTTCCACACTTCAATTGGCACATTGTCAGGCCCGACCGCTTTCCGGTTCTTCATGTGGCGAAGAGCAATGCGGGTTTCGTCGGGGGAAATAGGGGAAATAAGCCCAAGGTTAGGAGGCGGTTCCGGAGGAAGGTTATGGGGATGCTGTTTGTTAGACAGCTCCGCGAAGTATGTACACCATCTCTCCTTAACAGAGGGGGCATCGTAGAGCAGCTTACCCTGGGCGTCCCTTACACAAAGACATTTGCTAATGTCCCGTGTAGCTTTCTCCCGGCCACACGCCAGCTTAAAAATAAGCTTTTGCCCCTCCGCAGTTTCCAGCTTGTCGTATAAGGGCGCCAGACTTTTGCTGCGGGCTCTGGCTACAGCTTTTTTGCAAGCGCGCTTAGCCGCTCCATATGCCTCCCTGTCATCCGGAGAGTTGGACCCTTGCCACTGTTTAAATAAAACCTTCTTCTTCCGAGTCGCCTCCTGCACCCCGTCATCCCACCACCACGTCTCCTTTCCTATGGTGCGGCCACCACGAGAAGTGCCAAGGACGCGCTTACCCGCACCGGTGATTGCTGAATGGATCCTACTCCAGATCTCTTGAGCGGACTCATGCGGAGCACTGATCGTGAGATGCTCGACCTCCGCGATGAAGTCCGACTGCCTAGGACCATCAAGCAACCACCACTTAGTGCGGGGTTTGCGTTTCTCGGTCACTCTCTTCTTCGGTACAACCGCAAAGTCCAGGACAAGGAGGCGGTGTTGAGCCGTTAGGCTTTCGCCTGGGATGACTTTGCAGTTGGTAACCTTGCCAATGTGGCACCGTCGCACCAGCAGGTAATCTATTTGGGTTGAGTAGGCACCACTACGGTACGTAATAAGATGCTGGGGCTTCTTCTGAAAGAATGTGTTCGCGATGGCTAGGTCAGACACAGCGCAGGTGCTAAGTATATTGACTCCCTCTGCGTTTAGCTGGCCATAACCAAAACCACCGTGAACACGTCCATACTCTCCAGCAAACTGACCTACGTGACCGTTGAGATCCCCCCCAACCAAAACACCTTCGGAATTCGGGATAGCGCGTAATACGTCCTCGAACTCATCCCAGAAGGCCTCCTTTTCAGACTCACAGCAACCAGTCCGAGGAGCATAGGCGCTGATTAGGTTCGTTACCGACCCTTCGAACAGCACCCTAACTCGCATCAACCGGTCGCTGCATCGGTCTACTTCAAGGAGTCCATCCTGAAGGTCCTTAGACAGCACCACGGCCACTCCGCTCCTACCCGCTGGTGATCCGGTGTACACTAGCCGGTACCCCTGCCCGATGTCACGTGACTTATTTCCCTTCCAGCGCGTCTCCTGAAGGAAGGCGCACTGGACCCGACGCTTCGCAAGTACGTCTGCGAGTTCTTGGCAACGTCCGGTTAGGGAGCCAATGTTCCAGGTGGCAAAGCGGAACTTCTTCTTGGGTACTATCCTCTTTAGCCGTGCCCGTACTTGACACGGTAGCCCTAGCCCACTTATCGCAGGTTTAGGGCGATGTGCCTGCGCGTCGTTATGCGGCGACGCCCTAGACCGAGTACCCTTACCTAACTTGTTTCTCTCCATACATATATGACTGAAGTTGGTTTTACGTGGGGCGACCAGCCGTCTGACCCCCACAACCCTACAAGAGGGAAACCAGGTTCGCCAGAGCCTCGTCCGTTGGACAGCAGGGTGCACCGCTAGCAGGTGAGGTTGGCTTGGGTCTTTAAGATGGCAACGGACCCCACACACAATGATCCAGTAATTACTGGAAGACAATAAAATCGTGATTTCTGAGGAGCTCGTGGCTAAATAATAACAGCCGCACGGGTCGAACTTTAAGGTTAAGCAACACTTGCCAAGGTTGGTCTGTGGATGGGTGACCATCTTAACATACCGAGTTTCCTCCGTGTCTAGGAAAGCACGTTATGCCGTTGGTCCCGGCTGTCATTTGTAGATATTTGGCAGTCGTTACGGATCAGAAGCCAGTAAATCTGACTCCAGTCTTGCCAAGAAGTACCGTGTTACCCAGTTAATGGGTTGTGGAGGTCTCTCCACGTGAAACACTGTATTCAGCTGAATCCGGTTTGACTGGAAGCCAACCCTGATATAGTTGGGAAAAGGCTAGGCAGATGAATAAAATCGTGATTTCTCGTCACGCACCGATAACCAGACTTCTGTAATAGTTCCAGAACATTCTCCGTCAACCGTCTCCGTCGTTTATCCGTGTTTAGGAGTACTAAACGATGTTATATTCTGTTTATCTAAATTGTTTACTGTCATAGACATTGTCTTAGATATTATTTGATTTTGGTACCTATAAAAAAGGTCTCGTTATTTTTATTTTTTTTTCGACTGTGGTATTAAAATAAGCCTTTGGCAGACAACTTTTTTTTTTCATAATGTTCGAGTAATAACGCAGATGACTTTCTGCCGTCCTTTGTTTTTATTTCTCAGTCGAAAATATTGGTTTTGATACCTATCCTTTTAAGGGTTGCATACCCAAAAGGTAACCAACAGAGCCCTGTTACTATGCCTCCGCTGTCCGTCCGTCCGCCTGTACGTCCTTCTGTATGTCAGTGTGATGTATCTTCAACAAGTATAATTATGTAACTTGAAATTTTTAAAACCAGAACATGATTTAAAAGAGTGTCCGTGGAGTTTCTTGCACGTTCTTCTCCATAGAGATCTACGCTTTGGAACGTGCAAATAGCTTCCATGTTTTTGACTGACCGACCTTGACGTTTCAAAAGTGCCTGTGAATGGTTTATTTGAAATAAAATGCTTTGAATTTGAATTTGAATAAGCACCTAGACAGTTGATAGACAGTTTTTTTTTTAAGTATTTGTCTTAAAACCATTTTTTTTTTATCATGCGCTTTTTGCTTAAACCTAAGAAAAGCCCAAACTTATTTTATTCAGGCAAAAAACTAGAAGTCAATTAATTTAAAAAAAAAAAAACTAAATTTGATACTTAAGTATCTTTGTAAATAGCATTCTAGGTGGCTATGTACCTATATACAAAGATACAACTTTAAACATTTATTACTTAGGTACTGAAAAAATTCCCAGAAATCCCAAACACGAAAGGATAATTAAAAAAGATCGTTTTACATCTAAAATCGAGGCGCGTTCCTAAATTTACCCAAATCTGGACAATCCGACCGAGAGTGCCTCCCGCAAAAACCATCACCTATAATTTTAAATGTAAAGTATCTCAATATTAGACATTCTGTAGCAAAGACGCTCCAGCCCTAAATATATTTCCGAAAACACCGTCCCAACCGAAATAAGACTTTGCTTTTCGCACGTTAAGGTTCAATTTAAGTATCGATGTTAAGGGGTTGAGAAGAGCGGGTGATTATGTAAATAATGCTGTAATGACGTCATCATGGGTCATGTCGTTTGCCTTGATGCGGGGAAGCGATATAATAAAATCTGAAATGTGTTCGTTCTGGAATTTCAAGTGACAGACATTAATATTGTAGAACAGCGTTGATTCTATAAGAACTGATAAGGCAAGTTTACTGGACAATGACTAGGGATTTAGTGAAGAAAATTGCCTCCTGAATGTCAGTCATTGTTGATAATGGGTGGCATTAAAGTCTTCGACTTTGTAAAGGGACCTTAACTTTTATTTCACAGTTCTGGGAATGAGAGAAAAATACACTTTTCAGTAAGAATGTAATTACGGGGCTAATTTTGTAGGAGAGAGTGGGTTTTAAATTCAATGAGCTTGGAAATGGTTGTCAGTTTCTACGCTGTTGAAAAACTTAGTCCGAAAAATGCAATTACGAGTGTAGAACGTTTTTTTTTTAATTTTATTATTTATTCGTTTGACCACTATCTCACTTGAAGTGATGATGCGGTCGAAGATGGAGCACGCTTGCCTAGAAATAATGTTTTATTTATTACCTATATATGGTTTTTCCCACTCCTCCGCTGTAATTTTCTGTTTAATGACGTTGCAGGTTCCAAAACAGTTGAATCGTTTCTCCGGGACTCGTCGGCCTACATTGGCTCGGCGTTTTTCTGGTGATCGCCACTGCTGGTTCTGGCTTTCAGGAGTAGCAGTGGTCGGGAATGTGAGGCGGGCTTGTCTTGACATAAAGACTCCTAGGTTGTAGCTATCAGGAAAAACAGACTTTGGCAGGGAACTCCACTCCTTAGCTGTACGCACTATGTATAGGCTGAACTTGTATTTTGAACTACACCGCTGGCAGCTACGTGCCTTGCAAAGATCAATCAATCAATGTGACCTTTTTGAAACCGTTTAAAAGGATCTATTCTTTATTTCTCAAATGAAACTATGATTTAAGTGATATAAACGGATTTAATTCTGACAAGTGTTCGGTTCAACCGTCGAATGACGAATGCCTCCATTTCAACTCACTTTCAAACGTCAGTAGTAACATATAAAGTGTTGTCATACTTCACTCTGATCCAATACAATTAAATAAACGAATTAATATTTAGATAGAAAATAATAATAACTATATTCTTATATTTACTAAATTTAATACTAATATTAAATTTAGCAAACATTAAAATGTATCTATGGTTGCTTTATACGTAGGATTTTATATAAATACCCACATCTTGGCGTATTAACCTTACAACTCGGCCGTCCTGTTTAAGTGAGTCCTCTCACTTGTTTGGTGTAAATTTATATAATAGCCAATTTGATAACACAAGATAATATTAAAAAAAAAAAACAAAATATAAGAAATAATTTCACTATGAATCCATACTTCTACAACTAATTTCATTCATTTTCACAATATAAATTTCAGTTTACTTTATAATTCAACTAAGGTGAGCTTACCTTCCTATATCTATAGCTTATATTCTTATGTCTTTGTCTGATGTCTGTCACAAATTCTTATCACAATCAAAATTGCAAAATGTCTTCTTATTCATGCTACATCTAAGTCTATCTCAATTCAGCTTATCGTTTTTATCTAGGTCACAAATCTTTATCACAATTAAAATTCATGAAGCTGGATCTGCATTCTCATTCTTTGTTTCTTGCACAATCTGTCACGACCTTCGGTCAACTGTGCGGCACCGTTATCTTGGTACCATTCATAATCTGCACTGACCTCTGTGACAAATTTTGCTCACATCGTATAATCTTACTCACTATCTTGCAATCATAATATGTGCGACATCTTTCTCAATGCCATTCATTATCTGCACTGATTGCTCGTGTAAAGATACATATATATCCTTAACAGTGACACGCAATTTCTACTCATTTTAATCAGGGAAGTTGCTTGACCCATGTTAATTAAAGCATATTATTAATATCGACAAAATTAAATATAATTACTATTTCCACCTACTATGCAGAATAATAGATCACTCTCTTTCTACCTCTATTTCTGCACCCTCACTCAGATCACTGTCAGTGCTTTCACTGGCGTAACCTTTAAAATTCATCCAGGGATGGATTTTATCTAGCGCAACAATGTTTTCATATCTCTTGTTGCCTTTTCTTGTTAATGGGGTGTCTTCAACGAGAAATCTGTCATTAGGTAATATTTTGAGGATTCGATAGGGGCCCTGAAATTTGGGGATGAGTTTATGCGATTTTCCTACATGATCTTTGTCTATTACGGTCCTTTCTATCCTGACTAAATCACCTACGTTATATTTTGTCCGACTCTTCCTATGCTTATCAAACCGCCTTTTAGCATAATCCTGCTGTAATTCTATCCTTTCCCTAGCATTCGACCTTAGTTTTATTAACGCATCACCTTCGATTCGTTCAGTTGTTTCGACAATTACGTCAGTTAATACATTTTCCGACGCATTCATCAATCTGCAGCCAAACAACAGCTCAGAGGGACTCTTCCCTGTTGTCTTATTAATAGTGGTATTAATACCTAACTGAACATCACCGACATAATCGTCCCATAAGGTGTCATTTCCGCCATGACATTTTGTACTCAGAGCATCAATTATGGTTCGGTTAAACCTTTCGACCTGTCCATTCGCTCTTGGAGTAGCTACTGCATTCAAGATGTGCTTTATTTTTAATTGGCCCATAAAATTTTTAAATTTTGCACTTGTGAAGCAAGAGCCACGATCCGTTACGAGACGAGAAGGAACGCTGAAATAACTAAAATGTTCCTTAAATGCCTTGATTGCCGTAGTCGTCTTAGTATCTTTTACAGCTCTAATATTAATAAATTTTGTAAAGGCGTCTATAATAACAAGCAAATACATGTTGCCTCTCTTAGAGCGAATGAACGGGCCTAGATGATCGGCATGGAGTGTATGGAATGGTTTCTCCAACTTAGGTATGGGATGTAGCATTCCTTCTTTGGGACCACCAGGTGCTTTATGATGCGCACACTCCAAACAAGCTGAGACATACTTCTTAGTAAACCTACGCATTTTTGGAAACCAAAACATGCTTCTGATACGACTCAAGGTTTTTTCGAAGCCAAAATGGCCCACCTCATCATGATTCATGCGCAGCACTTGCCACCTACAACCCCGCGGAACTACCCATCGCAATCCTTCGTCTAAAATTTTATACACATAAATACCTTTCAACTGATAATTATTACGTACGTCAGCTACATATTTCGTCTTGTCATCTTCTAAGATGTCTCTTATACGTTTTATTTCGCTATCATCACCCTGTACAGTAGCGATCCAATCACGAGCATCTACATGTAAAACATCTAAAATATATTCCGTATCCACATCGCTTGGCTCACTGACAGGGGCACGACTGAGAGCATCTACGTGAGCCATACGCGAACCCGGTCTGTACTCAATTTCGCAGTCATACTCCTGAAACTGGATCCACCAGCGAGAAATTCGTGGTACAAGATCCCTCTTAGTTAAAGTGGTACGTAGTGCATTACAGTCTGTGACTATTTTAAACTTTAGCCCTAGTAAATAGACTCGGAAACGATTTAAAGATGCGACAACCGCTAAGGTTTCCAACTCAAAGGAATGAAATTTTTGTTCGTCTACTGTAGTTTTACGACTGTAATACGCCACTGGCCTAAGTAAGCCGTCTGAACCTCGCTGTAAGAGAATCCCTGCAATACCTAGCTTCGAAGCGTCTGTATGAATTTCAGTTTCTAGTTGTGGGTCGTATAAGGCCATGATAGGGCGTTCAACTAATTTAGCCTTCAAAATTCTAAACGACTCCGCCTCCTCCGCCGTCCATTTCCATTCGAATTTAGACTTTAACAGGTCTGTTAGTGGACGGGCAATAAGGGCGAAGTCCTTTACGAACCTCCGGAAAAAGCTAGTTAGGCCGATGAATCGTCTGACATCATGAACGTTTCGCGGAATTGGGAAGTTTTCTATAGCTAATGTTTTGCGTTTTCCTGGGCGTATCCCCTCACCACTAACATGAAATCCTAGGAACTCTAGCTCGGTACAGAAAAAACTACATTTTTTTAACTTAAGAGTAAGACCTGCATCGATTAAAAGTTTTAATACCTCCTCTAACCGTCTTATTCCCTGATCAAAAGATTGTGAAGGAATCAATACATCATCCATATAAACGATCGTATAACTGACTTTCGACAGTATTTTATTTATTGCTCGTTGAAAAATAGAAGGAGCGTTTGCTAAACCGAAAGGCATGCGTTTAAACTGATATTGCCCATCAGGAGTAACAAATGCTGTCTTGTCTTGAGATTTCGCCTCTACTGGAATCTGGTAGTAGCCAGATGCGAGGTCTAAACTTACAAATAAAGAATTACCAGCCAGCCTATCAAGTTGATCATCAATCAAGGGTAGCGGATAGTGTTCCTTTTTTGTTTTGTTATTTAATGCACGATAATCGACACATAATCTGCTTTCGCCAGTCTTTTTCTTTACCAGTAAAACTGGGCTAGCGTAAGGCGAGTTCGACTCGCATACTATGCCTGCATCGATCATTTCCTTCACCATAGATTGAACCTGTCTACGCTCCGGAAAGGAGAGCCTATACACTTAATTCAATTTCCATTTGAACTACATTAGTCAATCCAAGTTCTTTTAGGTTATCCGAGAAACACATTTCATACCTTTTAAGAAGATCTTTTAATTTGTTAACCTCATTTTCACTAAGATGTTTGCCATAATTGAAAGCCAGATTAGTCTCAGCATTTTCAAAATCTAATAAATTAATACTCAAGAAGTTTCTGGTACAAATAACTCGTGTAATGAGCGTATCTTTATTTAAACAAACCGTATTGTCACTAAAGTTTTGCACCAGTATCATAACCTCTCCATTTTCGATTTCATATTCACCCGGCATCAAATAATATTCGTCCTGTGACATGCCGCGTAAGGAGCCACTAACGTGGACTACACCCGAATATTTGTTTGTAGAAATACACGGTAATGGATACATTTCCTTAGGGGGTATTACGATATCGGTTTTCAAACTTAATTGTAATTTAACTGAATGATCACGAGTAAACGTTAGTGAATGTGTAGTTTTCGTTATGACTATACCTGGTTTCTCTGTGAAACTATGTCCAATTAAAGCTGAATATTTAATAACACTATCATCAACCACGTACGCCGTGACTTCCTCCACAATACCTTGAATTTCAATAATAACGTTTGATACGCCCAATGGTATTACTATACTCTCACCTATACCCCTCATAGTCGGCAAGTTGCTATCAGTCCACGTAATTCCCCTCCTAACAGCCTCACTGTGACGAATCAGGGTACATTGGCTACCCAAATCCACGTAGCCTTGAATTACTTCACCGTTGAGTTTCAGATACATTAAATATTTATTGTTAATAGAATTATTTGTTTCAATACGCATCACTTCTTTTTCTTTAGGTTTATCAATTTTATTAGCCGAGTCAGAGGGTAATCTGGGACAATTAATTGACAAATGACCTAATTTGGTACAAACATTACACTTCAATATCTTTTTTGTGCATCTCGAACTGAAATGCCCAGGTTCATTGCAGTTAAAGCATACAATTGACGCGTTATTGTGTGACTTCGTAGTTTTAGTTTCGCTGCCATTTGCCGTCTGCTTAGAACTATTACCGAATAATGAAGAGGTAGTGTTGTTACGTTTATCGTAGTTCACCCTTGATCTATCTGGTTCACGAAGATGTTGCTTGATTGATTGAAAATATGTGAGAACCTGCTCCGGCTCCTGACATTTTGCTGCTTTCGCGCCTAATCTCAATGACCGATCCTCAATCCCATATAGTAGGCAATCTACCGCCCGTTTGCCATGTATTTCGCATCGATTTAGCAGATTAATTTTTTCATAATAATAATGCTCTAACGAATCGTTATATTTCACACGTTTTGACAACATCTCGGTTAGTAATTCAGCATAGTCTTCACTGCTCGGAAATGACTGCTCTAGTTTGCCCTTCCACTCAGGCCATGAATATGACATAGATGGAAGGGCCTGGTACCATGATTTGGCAATCCCTGACAGTTTAGGCAGCGCATAATGTAATATCTGATCGTCGCCCCAACCGTAGAGCCTCGCACATTCCTCAACTTTATTGATCCACATAACTATAGTCTGACTCTTAACCATAGGGTCAAACTCTGGAATCACATTGCCTAGCATGGGAAATTTGTTACCCTGAGGTCGACTACTCGTTAAAGCTTCCACTAAAGTAGCAAAAAACGCTTGCGTGTCACTATTAAGAACATTGGGGGTACTCACGTGACCAGGAAGGGGAGGTGTGTGACGCTCGATGCTGGATTCTGAACGCCTACTGCGCCCTCGTCTGCTGCGTCTCCCATTCAAGCCCCGGCTGGGACGATATCGCCGACGCTGCTCATAACTGCTACTCCGACTGCGATAACTGTCATGGCTGCGACTCCGGTTCCGGTGGTGACGGCGTCTCATGGGCTGCTCACGGGAACTGCGGCTTCCACTACGAAGAGATTCCAACGAAACATCGCGATTGCTCGATCGCTGCCTTCGCTGCTTCCGTTTATGCGTAGTGCTTGCTCTTGTTTCTCTGCTCCGGTCACGATGACGTTTACGCTTATCGCTCTTGCGATGACCACTATTTTTATCCATTTGTTAATCAGATACCAGTGACTTTCGTGCACAAAACTAAAAAAAAAAAACCACGTGGTTATTTTTGCAATATTTCTTCAAAATTGTAGGCGTAATTGACTTATCCCAATTCTGAGATAAAAGGATCTATTCTTTATTTCTCAAATGAAACTATGATTTAAGTGATATAAACGGATTTAATTCTGACAAGTGTTCGGTTCAACCGTCGAATGACGAATGCCTCCATTTCAACTCACTTTCAAACGTCAGTAGTAACATATAAAGTGTTGTCATACTTCACTCTGATCCAATACAATTAAATAAACGAATTAATATTTAGATAGAAAATAATAATAACTATATTCTTATATTTACTAAATTTAATACTAATATTAAATTTAGCAAACATTAAAATGTATCTATGGTTGCTTTATACGTAGGATTTTATATAAATACCCACATCTTGGCGTATTAACCTTACACGTTTAAGGAATGTGGATCTATTTTTACGAAAATGGGTACTATTTTGTTGAGCCGAGTAAAGTAATATATAAAGTTGAAGAGTTTGTTGGTTTGTACGCGCTAATCTCAGTAACCACTGGTCCGATTTGAAAAGTTATTATAGTGTTAGATAGCCCATTTATCGAGAAAGGCTATAGGCTATATTATTATCACACTAAGATCAATAGGAGCGGAGCAGTAATGAAAATTGTGCCGCAAACGAAGTTGCGCGGGTCAACTAGTAATTATATAAGACGGAAAAGTAAACTCCTTAAGTGGTTTCGGGTATTTTTAGAATAATATTTATTATCATGATCGCCTTTCATGTTGTGCTTTATACCTCATAATTGGACCACAAAAATCACGAATCGACTATTTTTACCGCGGAATTGTAATCAAATGTTAAAATTTTTTTTCAGTATTATGATAAACGTTAAGTGATTTGAGAAATGGTTCTGTGATAAAATACTTTTATTGTTCACAAACTTACAACGATTCTTTTCTCAAAATTGCACCTGTGTGGGTTGACATGTTAATGCTTTTTTGTGTCCTAAGTATTGTAGCAGGAAGAGATTTTTAGTTTCAGCGTACCGCAATGGGAAAAACGCATAAGGTTATTTATCGATGTACTTTTGCTTAAGTCCTCATTAGAGGACAACGAACATAATTATGTTTTCTTAATAGTTTATCATCTATAATAACTATTCTAACTTCAAGGCATGAATGAACAGGCATCTTCTGGGCTCGCTTGCATCATCATAGACTTTATCCATTGCTTTTATTCGGCGTGATCGAGGTCAAGTCTTGACTTCGAAGAGCAAGCCCATTCCTGAATATAAAAAAAGCTGAAGTTGATTTCCACACTTTCGAACCTTTTTTTTACTATTGATAGACATAGTATCACACTATCTCACCTGATGGTAAGCTAAAATGCGGTCGAAGACGGAGCACGATGAATTTCCCATTTCACTTCCTCACGTTCCAATCTCACTTTTTCACTCCCAATTTATCGCCGCAACAAGATTAATTAAAAAATCATCATTCATCGTTGATGTTTTATTAATTCGATATAATGGTAGCGTCGAGTCAACAGTAGCGTCCATACAATGAATCATCAAAAGCTATGATTGATGTGTCCTATAAATAAATTATCTTTTCAACTTGCTCCTGCTTAGTCGTGTCGTTAAGGGTGATGTTTTGGGGCGTTTGAATTTTGGTAGTGATACCTACTGAAAATTTATTGCGTGTCAATTTTATTTTTTTCTATAATGCTGTTTGCTTATTACTTCAGTAATGCTTCTTTTTGAGTCTTCGAGATGAACTTAAAAATAATTTACTTTAAAATACATTCATAATTTTCAAGCTGAGTCATCGGCTAATTGGTAGATACAGTTTGCGGTGTTTTTTTTCCTGCTTAGCTTTAGCCAAATGTCTGCTTTTCAACAGCTGATTAAATAGTCAATGGCAATCAGTGATATTGGATTAGTAGTCCAGTACCTACTTTCAGAGACCACCTACAAACAATCCACAACCAATTTTACCCTTTTACAACCAGTTTTGATTAAATTCGTGGCCATTATTAAGGGATCTTAGAGACTTCCCTAAGATCCCTTAAAAATATTGCAATAGCAATTACAATATATATAACAGTTAAAAAAATCAAATAACCTAAACCGGTAACTACCAATCTTTAACCAAACAAATCTGCCACAGGCTAAACCAAAACTTTTTCATACAAAAAACACTTCAAAACGCCATACATCATAGTACTTTGACGTTTACAACGCACTCATGGCGCCAATTTCTACAATACGAGTTCAGTTATCGTCCCGTGGGGAATAAACCACAACTTGTTACGAATAAAACCGCCATCAAGAACCGAACATCTGGTATAAAGGGCTGAACAATGAAAATTTTGTGAGTTGTTAAAAATATGGTCGCCAAGTGAGAATAAGCCACAAATTTTCTTCCTTTGGGGTTTTGTAATAAGACTTAGGATAGGAGTAAGTGAGAATTGATATTAAGAATTGGTTTTAATTTTGACCCATTAAAACAATGCAAAGAGTAATCTCGGGGTTTTTCTGGTGGATAGAATTCGCAACGAAGTCATTCGCCAGAGAACTAAAGCCACCGAAATTGAATCAGCATGCTGAAGTAGAAGTGGGCCGGCTATGTCTGCTGATAGACAGAAGGTCGATGGAGCTGACATTTGTTAGAGTAGAGACCGGGTATGGGCAAGCGTAGTGTGGGTCGCCCTGCGCCACGACGGATCGATGATTTAAAGAAGGTGGCTGGCAGCGGATGTACGCGGACTGCTCAGGACCAAAATGGTTGGCACTCTTTGGCGGCTTACGTTCAACAGTGGACGGCCATTGGCTGAAATGAAGATGTTGATGAAAACAGAAAAGTGAAAGAATGCTAAGTTCTCAATACTGGCTTATTCTCTCATTAGCTTGTCAATGGCAAATAGAGTGATACAATTTTAAACTTGTCCCAGTACCCAGCAACGGTAACACCAATCGCTGACGTAGCCATAATGTCGTCACAAGTGCAGGAGACAGGGCATGCGATGCAAGACAAAATATGGGCCCAAGGCTTTATTAAAAAAGTCAGATCTTACTGTGTATCAAGTTTTTCGAGAGACCTCACACCTCCACAGCTCCTTATATTAGCTCCTGTTTTGCACATTTCTCTTCAGTTGTATCAATAGATTTGTTTTATTATTGTCTTTGCTACTCACTACTTGTGTGCCTTGGCCAGTTTATACCCACCAACTGACAATATTTGTGTGTACAATTAAGTCACTACGGCCGGTATACGCTAGCTATCTAGGTAGGTTGGTGCCAGTATCACCTTTTAGCTTCGCAAACTCGTCCGACACACTGCTGTACGCCATACGATAAGACAGGTGGAAAACCAGAGATGTGCGAGGAAGGGATGTTTTCGTTAACCTATCAGGCTCCGTAAGTCCCTCGCAAAAAAAACCGCAAGACGCATACAAATAACGTTTAAATCGTGCGAGTCGGCGTTTTCCAATAGGAACTAACGGGTTCTGATGGTCGGGGACGAATTTGTCCCGAGAGGGACTTACGGCACCTGACAGGAATCCAATAGAATCAATTGCGCTGAGCTAGGCTAGTAAATAAAGCGATTATATTGGTTCTTAGTAAACACATCCCTCGCTACGCATACTCGCAAATCTTTGGTGAAAACGCAGGCTTAAGCTAGACAGTATATTTGTTTGTGACAATTTTGGATTGCTTGTTTATTTCACTAACAGTTTGTTTCAAAGAGTCTAATTTTATTCAAGCAGTTGACCGTTCACGGTTGAGTTTACCTCTTAACAGCAATACGTACTTGCAAACCCAAAAAAATTAAAATCAAAAGGCATTTATTCGAATAAGGCTGAAAATCAGCACTTTTTGAACGACAAAATTTACATGAAGACAGTCCCCCAAATCGCCCGCCCATCACCTTCCTAGTGTTTTAGCTGGGAAGAAGAAGTGGCGCAACACTCCCCAGCAACACAAGTCTGTTAGGTTTGAAAAATTTGAATATATGTAACGGTATTTATATTTAAAGTACGAAAGTATACATAAGCTTTGATTTCCAAAGACAGTTCCTTCTGGAACAAGCTTCAGGCTTTTACAGATATTTCTCAGAAACCAATATTCAATTACGGTTTCATTACTGTCACTCTGTTGAGACAGAATTTAATAAAATAGCTGCGGAATTTATCCAATCTTCATATAATTCATAAGTACTTGGAAACCGTTTATCCATTTGCCGAGTGCTAATTTCTTCTATTATAACGCTTTAAACACTTAATTTGAAATCGATTCTGTACAGGAACGAATTAATCTTCGTTACTCTTGGTAGCCATTTTTTCTGTGTAATTAGCCATAATAGATGTTCATGAAACTTTGCGACGAATACTAATTGCTGTCTGAAAGGTTTACGGAAAAAAGATGGGTCATTCACACTCTTGTTTGGGAATAATCTTACTGCTACTATAAATGCAAAAGTGAGTTTGCCTCCTCTTCAGGTCTTAAAGGCAAAACGAATATTGATAAAATGGGTTAAAAAAGGGCAGCTGGCAGAGGCACTAACCGCCATTTTGATTTCTTTTTTAGAACCGCGACGGACGATGAAATTTATGGGTATAGGACACTTAAAACAACAAAAAATTATAGCCAAATGGTACCCTAAAGTGTTAAGTTGCCGAGATATTTGGAGGTAAAGTCTCCATGGGACATGAATATCATTTAAAAATGAACTAATCACAGTCTTACAATGTGCAGTACTACGTGGAACAGTGGATTGCTAAAAATTCATTGCAGGTATTATTATTGTAGATCAATTTGTGATAGTCACAAAGTTTTTAAAAGAAGAACTTAATACAAGTATTTTATTGCAAAACTAAAACAAAGTATTGAAATGTTGATAGAATCATGTCCCCTTTTATTACTGGCAGCATCGAGCAGAACCGTCCTTCAAATTAATTCAACGTAGAATTGCATCAAAAAGATACATCGGAAAACTTTGCACAGCTAGAGCTCCATTACTTTTTTTCTTCCAGCATTTGCTGGACCCATCCGAACAAACTTGACAATGTATTAAAAAATTATACGTTGTAGCCTGAAACACTGTTACACACAGACAATGGTATACAAAACAAAGTCACAATACCCCGTCCTTTAAGTAGGTGCCTTCCCAAGTAATTTTCTCACTGAAAGATAAACTTAGTGTTGTCATCGCTTTATTTCTTTTCATTGTGTTTGAACCCTTTGTAAAGGGTGTGACAGTAAGTCCATTGTTACCTTTGTGTAAGGTTTATGATGTGCAACTTCTGTCGGCTGACGCTCCTCTGTATTGCTTTGTATTGTCCAAATTAAATTTCGGTCTGTGTCAAAGATCTCTAAAAGATCAGACCTGTTTTATTAAAAAAAAACAGCTTTGAGTCAACGCCTCGGAAATTTTATAAACGCTTGCAAATATACTAAATAAAAAAGATTAAAAAAAATTGTGTTGTATAATACATTTTTACGTTCGAAATGAACTGAAAAACGATTTTTTCATTCGATTTTCATAACAATCAACGAACAGAATTTCCATTTTAAAAGGATTTTTGTAAGTAATCTAGATTTAGTCATTGTTGGATTCTGAAAGTCTATTAGGAATTTAGAAACGAAATAGTCGAACGTTTTTGTCCAAATCAATTTAATTTTTTTGACTGTCTTCTTCAATCGGTGTTTTCTGTACCTAACAAAAAAGAAAATTTATAAAACTATTTAAATTTGTCACATAAAAGACACAATTTATAGTTTACTCTTCACTTGACTGCGATAAAACTAAAGTTGAACGAAAAAGTAAAGAAATTAAATTGCTTTTTATCTTGAGACACCTTTCAACTTTTACATTTGACATTTTCATAATTAATAAACAAATTTTTCAAAGAATAAATTGAAATTGGGTTTGAAGCTGGCAAAGTGACCATCGTTTATTTTTACCTACCTCCATTCAAAGATTGGCGATTTCTTATCGCATAAAGCAATCTTTTACAGTGAAATTATTTATCTATTCAGAGCTGCCAAAGACATGGGCATTGTGAAAACGTGTTACCATTATCACAGAAATTATTTTTATATCGTCATGTCCCTTTGTGACTACTTACATTGTATACGCAACATCGTCTGTTCCGCTCCTATTGGTCTTAGCGTGATGATATAATTATATGCCCTTACACAAAATCAATTTTTCAAATCGGACCAGTAGTTCCAGAGATTAGCGCGTTTAAGCAAATAAACAAACTCTTCAGCTTTAGATATATACAGTACATTCACAGACAGTATATGTTACAGTTCGTCTTCTTATCGTGTGCGCAGTAATGTCTAACAACCCACACACCCTTGTGTCAGAGTTACAAAGGCATTTATTGAAAATTGTTTTAACCAGAGAATGGTTTTCAACTGTAACATATAAAAGAGTATTCAAAATAGCTTCTGCGAGCGACTTCACCTGTGTGAAAATCATCGCAAAGGTAAAAAGGTATTCTATGTCTTATTTCAAGACATTTTCTAACTGGTCTAAATCGGTTTTGGTTACATCAAATTCTGTAAAGCCGTTAAGACGTGAAGAGGTAACCAACGTACAAACATACAGACAGAATAACTTTCGCAATAACAAAATTAGTATAGATCTGAAGCATGTTCTAAAACAAATATTATATTACATTCAATTCCCTAGCCAAAGTACAAGTTAGTGCTGGACCAAATTCAATTGTATTGAACGATTGCTTTGTATTCTCCCCAAGTGTGTAAGCGTTTTAGCTCGGTCAGTGCGGTTAGCAGGAATGTTGGTATGTCCACTAGCGCACCACTCACCGGTTTCTTCAATATGTCTTTATTCAAATTCTCTTGGGATCTCCATACCGTTGTGATTTAAAATATTCACACGGATGATTATTTTAGTTTGGTTGTTTTGTTTTATCACCGATATTCGTCACGTCTGTGAATATTTTTATTTTCAATTTTAATATTCAAATTATCCTGTTTCCCACCGAGAGTCAAATTTAAACGAATTCATTTTTGCTCAGTCAGTTCGGTTAGTAGGAATGTCGGTAGCGCACCATTCACCGGTCAAGGTCCTGTAACATGTCTTTATTTAAATTCTTTTGGGTTTTCTTCACCGTTGCGATTCGGATTATTCAGACGATCGATCATGTTTGCTAAATTTTGTTTTATCATGGTTTTAACGTCGATATGCGTTACAAGTTACATCAGTTTATTTTATATTACAATCCACACTTCCATAATAATATTCATAAATCAAATAGTAAGTCGGTCCGTCTATCATTTATCGAAGTCTTAACAACGAAATGAAATTTGGCACACGGTTAAACTATATTTTAATTCCGGGTGTATGCATGTTCCCTTTGGAGTATACTTGGTTATAGTAGATTTGGAGGAAGTTCTGTGACAGATGGACCGACAAATAACATAAAGGCTACGTTTTTTAACACTTGAACGTACGTAACCCAAAAAGATTAATAGAAATGAAAAGATACTCTTTATTATGTACACCATATAAGTTACAGAAAAAAGAGATGTAGAAAACATTACATAGGGTGACAAAATGGGCGCTTGTCGCTAAAAGCGATGTTTAGCGTAAATCTATTCTAAAAATACTTAACTACGATAACATAAAAAGATATCTTAGAATAGAGCATAATAAAACTCATGAAAACAGACAGATTGCCGAAGCATTTGAATTTGTTGAAAACCCTAAACTTCAGTTGACAACGGATCGGGGTTAGATGTTGATTACAATCTGTCTGGTCAACTCGTATCTGTTTGGATCGACGGCTCATTTGTATCCAATCAAGATCTCGTAAGGACTATTGATTAAATTATTCAATGGTTCTTGGAATCATGATGAAAAGTGACAGATTTTAGCAAATTATTATTATTAAAACTTTATTTCGTTTTTTTTTTTTTGAACATCCATAACTGATTTAATAAGTACTTAAGAACTATATTAGTAAACGACAAACATACAAAATAAACACAAATAAGTCAAATAGACACGTGGAGTGCCACCCATTGTCTATGAAAAGGACCGTCAAGACGGCAAAGAGTTAACAGAATATTTCAGGTGATTGTTCCCTGTTGACTGTCTCTGTTTGGCAAAGGTCTCATGCCTTCCATCCGTCGCGATGTGTTCTCTTCTCCAATTTCTCGTTAAGTTCTCTACTTCGTTCCATCAGCGCTTCTAAGGAAGCCCTTTTTTCCTTCATTCAAAGCCCTTCATATGCAGGCTGACCGGCGGAAATACTTAAAAAAATATTTTTAAGAAAGAGGAACCAGCTTGTTAACCATTTCAGAACAAAGACATTTTTCAGTCAGAACATCAAAGATTTACGCAAAATATTTTCTTTAAGCACGTATGACATACCCCATTCCTCATGAGAATCTGAACGACGCTTTACAAAATTCTCGTCACAAAAATAAATATGTCACACGCATTCTAAAATTCAAATTCCATAATTCATAACGCTTACAAGAACATGTATTTAAGCAGCGCTGTCTACCTATCAAAACATTACGTTGTAAGAAGGGAAGATCTGTAAGGCAGATACAGTAACTGCGTTCTCCATTAAGCTAAATGGCGTCCCTTTAGAAACAAAAGAGAACTTTCGAATGTGCGAATAAACTCAAGTTTCGACCGTAGCTTGAATAGGAACGCAACACAAAAGGTGAAATGTTTCGAGTGACTTGCCGGTTATGTATTAGCTATGGAGGTACTCATTTTGTACTCAGAAAGTTCAAGAATGGTATAAAGTTTGGCTGTTTTTGAATTTTCTTGGAGTTTTTGTCTTTTGTTAGATCTAGTTAATTACTTACTGAAGAGGCTTAGTAAATAGGTGCCTATGTTTATTACGGTGTAGGTCTAGTAAAATGAAACGACCAAAATGGATCTTTAGGAGGAAAATGGGTCTTACCAGGTATGTCCTTCACCACACACACACACGCACACACACATACACTCACACACCATCACATTTTTCTATACCATATAATATTTAAATACACTGTTTTATAAACTCATGTTAAACTTCACAGACAGTTGGAGCAGGGGTTGCTTGTATTACTTCTTCAACCCAACTAAAACACTAGGAATGAAGATGGGCAAACTTTTTGGGGACCGTCTTTATGAAAACCTTTTACGTTCAAAATGTGCTAAAAACTGATGCTATTACATATTATATGAAATTATTTATAGGAGGTACTTTAAAATCTATGCTAAAATATAAAGCTGAAGAGTTTGTTTACTTGAACGCGCTAATCACAGGAACTCCTGGTCCGATTTGAAAAAATCTTTCAGTGTTAACCTATTTATCGCGCTAAGACTAATAGGAGCGGAGCAGACGAAGTAGCGCGGGTTAACTAGCGTAGCTATATTTTTTTAAACCATGAACAAGAAAGAATCGCGCGTTTTATTCACCGCGTTTTCCTAACAGGAAACTGTGAAACAAAAATATAGGCGAGATGTATCAGTTGTTTTCTTTAACTTATAAAACAGAAAAGACTTCTAAGGTAACTGCAAAGCTCTGCTTCTGGGAAAAATAAAAGCAGAACCTTACGTTAAATTTACGTTTTTGCTTGAACATTTCACGGAAGAAAGCTAACGCTTATTTACAGCTAAAAAGCGAAGGTATAGGGATTATTACGTCATGTAACGTCATGTAAACTAAATGGTAACCATTTTTTTTTTACTATTGATAGGCTCACGTCTCACCCGAGGGTAAGCGACGATGTGGTCGAAGATTGAGCACGCTTGCCTAGCTCTTGATGTAAAGACTCCCAAGTTGTAGCTATCAGAAGACAGACTCTGGCAGGGAATTAGTTTTTAGCCTTTAGCTTTTAGTTCCTTAGCTGTACGCACAATGAATGTCACCTTAGATTTTTTTCTCACGTCTCCTCCACTCGATTTGTTGCTAATGCATTTCTCGTAAAAATCTGTTAAGTATCTTAAGTTGTGCTTAAGCTGTCCAGGTACAAGAAAGTTTATTGAAAAATCTTTAACATTTGCACCATATTATAGGACGGCGAACAGGCGTGGATAAGTTATATCTTTGCAAATTAGGTATGGCCTAGCCCAGATAATAGATTTGCCTGCTAAACCTAATTAATTTGCTCAGCTTTTTTCCAAGTATTGTAGGCTAGTCTTACCGAATACAGCTGAGTATCAGTACGTTTTACATGGGCACTATCTTGTTCACAGCAACTGGGCTGTGAACAAGACATTCATAACCTGTAACGTCTATCAAAGATCTACTACAGCTTAAACTTCCTTCGGAGACACGGAGGAGTCTCGGTAAATATTGGATGGTCACCTATCTATAGATTAACCTTGGCAAGCAGTTTTTAGAGAAGATCTCGAAGACCGACGCGTGTGGTTGTTCTTATTTAGCTCGAACATTAAATTTCAATGTGTTAGTCCTACCTAGAACATCTCAATTTTTGGTGCTTTATATTTACCTCGAAGATTTCATGATATTTGTAACCACTTATGTATATGCCTACATTTTTTGCAAATCCATTTACAAAAAATCGTACATTTTTATATTCCATTCTATTTGTTTTTTTCTGCTATTTTTAACAAACGGATTATGGTTTTGACTTTCAACCTACATGAATATTGATATTAAAAACGAAAACAAAACAATGCCTTCTACAGAGCTGTACAATATAGAGCACAGAGCTTCCAATCAGTAAAATTCTCGAGAGCGCCGCAGTAAAAACTCGAATACTGGGAGTTTCAGAAACTGAAATGAAGCCAGTTTCTGTTTGTTCCCTCAATTGTTGGAAAAAACCTATTGTTATTAGGATTTTCGGTTTGGACTGTTGAATAAAGTTTTTGATTTGCCTTATTCTTTATTGTGTAGGACAATCAATACAATTCGGATGCTCATATTTATTTTGAAATATCTAATTATGAAGGCATTTTTCTGTGTATATTTTAGTTTTAAAGTTTGCAGCATACTGTGATAATTATGTTCCTCATTGCTCTTTTTATTGTTTCAGTTTTTTATTCACCTAATTTCATTTAGTAGTTTACCTTTGACGCAAACGACTAGTTTTTCATTATTTTTACGTTAATGAAAACATATTAATAAAATAACATATTTATACTAAAATTAAAAAAATGAAGAGATTATTTGTTTGGTTGATTGCGCTAGTCTTAGGAACTACTGATGGCTTTGAATTAAAAAAAGTGTTTAATGTTGAAAGCCCATTTGTCAAGGAAGGCTATAGGCTATATAACATCACACTCCGACCAATAGAAGCGGAGCATTAATGAAAAATGTAAAGCAGACGAAGTTTCGCGGGACAACTAGTTGAAGAATAAAATCAACTGCACATAAGAAGACCATTATTTACGTTAATTACTGGTATTTAGCTGAATCCAGTTTGACTGTGAGTCAACCCCAATATGCTTCGAAAAAAGCTAGGCAGATAATGATACATGTGAAGACAATGATGAAAGGTACACTTTTGAAATTTCATCTTTTTATCACCGTCATTATTTATGTACTCGCGCAACTGCGTTTGCGTCACAATTTTCATTACTGCTCCGCTCCTTTTACTTTTAGCGTGATTATATAAAGCCTTCCTCAATAAATGGGCTATCTAACACTAAAATAATTTTTCAAATCGGACCAGTAGTTCCTGAGATAAGCTCGTTCAAGCAAACTAACAAAAAAACTCTTCAGCTTTAGATACTAGTATAGATTATAGATTTCATTCATTTCTTTCTTTGCATTTCATAAGACAACGTAGAACAATCTAATCTTGGCAATGTGACCAAGACTTGCCAAGATCCTTATCAGTACCTCAAGAGAACCTACTAAGATTACAATCTGTCGCAGTTGGAAAACTTCTGTGTTTACTTCTAAGTTTTATCATGAGCATAAATTTCTTTATGTATACGAGGAGACTTTTCGTCTCGGTAGACTTAGTTATTTTGACTGTCCTTGTTATGGGCTCGTGTCACTGAGTGAGGTTCAACTAAGCGCTAACCTTGTAACTTCTTAGCAACTTTCTAAAACATTTTTAAACGCATGTATTTTGTTCTTTTTGTTGACCATTGCAGAAAATGTGATTTAAAATGTGTGTTTCTAATAAAAATTATACTTTCATTTTTAGAGTTCCGAAATCAAAGGACAAAGGTTTGTATTTTTTTTTCTGAATACTTAGCTTGTTTTATACATACGCATTAAAAAAAAACTCTTTGCTAAGTAAACCTCAACATACTCGTATAACTTCAAAAAATTCCTCCGCATCGCTGTCGACCGGGAATGTGCTCAAAATACTGGGGGACTTCAGTTTTGAGGTTTAAGTTGAGTTTAAATAACATTCAGTGTTGGGTCAAGCAAAGCGTCAACAATCTAAATTAATTATATCGTCACTAGAAAGGTAAAAGTACTAATCTTCAAAATGGCATTTTAAACAAGAGAGCAGCGATTTAAAACCAAAACTTCTTAAGGCGAGGTTACCCCAGCCGTGTAGGCATTTAACGCTTACCTCAGGCCCCGCAACCAATAGCGCTACGTAATAAACTGCGATGCATCGGAGAAACGCCGCGCGCTGTCGTCATACCGCTCATTCATGACTTCACGAACTCGAGTAGGTACACAGTTGCGTCACAGAATAGAGTAATGCCGTAGAGCAACTTCAATTTATTAATTTAGATATGACATAATTATTGAACTACGATATCAATATTGTAATTCAAAAATACTTAGATGTATTGAATGGTTATTTAATTTTAGTATCCCACATAATAAGAATATAAGTATGCGTGGAAAGTATGGGTTTAGGGAAAATGGGTTAAATAAATAAATATTTGATTTGTTAAACACAGTTTAATTAAGATTAGCTAAAATATTGCCAGATAAAAGTAAAAATAGAGGAAAAATCAATTCAAAGTATAGAAATAAAAGTAATAAAAATAAAAATATGTAAATTATGCACATTTGGCTACAATTCGTCGAAACGTAGTTGACGTGGTTTGCATGGGCTTACCAGAACAGATTGACTTGGGAATTGGTTTTGTTTAGTTTGTTTGCTTGGACCTGCCATTATACATTCAGTCAAAAAAGTATCGGGAATGGATGATTTGTTTATGGTTCCAAATTCAAATTTTTGTTCCAAATTTTTGTTTTTTTGTAGTTGTTAGATTGGCACAACTGTTTTCCATTTTGGCGCGGAGTTTGAGTTGCATCTGTTATTTATATTAAATACAGTGCTGGTTTTAGTAATATCATAATTATACAGGGTTATTTGTAAAACACCAGAAACCTCTTAGGCAGTGAAAGTACACATGATTATAAGCAACTTTTACTTTGGGAAAACTCTGAAATCTCGAAAAAAATATCAACTGTTTCATACAAAATGCAATATTTAGTCAATTTGAATGTATGGAACAGCTGATATTTTTCTCGAGCTTTCGGAGTTTTCCCAAAGTAAAAGTCGCTTATAATCATGAGTACTTTCACTGCCTAAGAGGTTTCTGGTGTTTTACAAATTACCCTGTATAGTGTGTATTGCGAATTTCATAATGGACAAAAATATCGAACAAAGAGTTTGTCTTAAATTTTGCATCGCCAATGGAATTTCGTGTTCGGAGTCACTGAAAATGTTACAGAAGGCTTACGGCGAATCGACTTTATCAAAAACTCGTGCTTATGAGTGGTTCAAAGCGTTCAAAAGCGGTCGAGATGTGATGGAAGATTTGCCTCGCTCTGGTAGGCCTTCAACGTCTGCAACTGAAGTTAACATCGCAAAAGTGAAGGAAATAGTGACTGAAAATCCCCATTCAACTCTGAGAGAGATAGCCGCCGAACTTTCTGTATCTCACGAGTCGATCCGTACCATTTTAACTAATCATTTGGGTATGAAACATGTTGCTGCTCGGCTAGTCCCAAAATATCTGAATTTTCTCCAAAAACTCAATCGCATGAAAGTCGCTGAGGACATGCTAGAACGAGTCAGTTCGGACCCAACATTCATGAAACGCATTGTTACTGGTGACGAGACGTGGGTTTACGAGTTTGACATGCAAACTAGTCAACAAGCTTCGGAGTGGCGCCTTCCAACTGAACCGAAACCGAAAAAACCACGCCAAAGTCGATCAAAAGTCAAAGTCATGTTGACTGTTTTCTTTGACTATCGCGGTGTTGTGCACTCTGAATTCTTACCGGAAGGTCTAACGGTAAATAAAGAATATTATTTGAGCGTTATGCGGCGTTTAAGAGAGCAAATTCGACGAAAAAGGCCAGATTTGTGGAAAGAAAATTCTTGGATTTTGCACCACGACGATGCGCCTTCGCACAAGGCTATCATTGTGAACGAATTTTTAACCAAACACTCAACAAATACCATCCAGCAACCACCATATTCACCAGATATGGCCCCTGCTGACTTTTTTCTTTTTCCTAAACTCAAATTACCACTTGGTGGCACCCGTTTTCAATCGATAGAAGACATAAAGGAGAATTCGCGGCGAGAACTGAACTCAATTCCGGAAGCAGCGTTTAAAAAATGTTTTGATGAATGGATTATTCGTTGGCGCAAGTGTATCGTTTCTAAAGGAGCATACTTTGAAGGTGATAAAATAAATTTGGATGAATAACAGACATTTTGTGTATTATTGATCTTTTCCCGGTACTTTCTTGACAGAGTAGTATTATGTTCATCAAGAACATTTTCTTTGCTACTGTGCAATGTTATGTCTCGTATGGGCATACCGCGAATTTGCCGCGAGTCTACAATTTCTGGCAATACGCATTTCAAATAAAAGTCTACATTTTTTTTCTCTATTTTCACCTTCCAAAATTCGTCATCCCTTGGAATATATTCCACTAATAGTGGGTGATTTTCGCCCGACCATGTTCCAAATATGCATTGGGCTCTTTAGGTAACATGTAATTGACCCTGCACTTGGTAATACCAATTACTTTTTTATTGTTATATACCCGTTGCTGCCCGTGACATCGCCCGCATGATTTTTCGTATGTATGCCTCTAGTTTTAGGGAAGCCGAATGGCAAAAAACTAAAACCTTATAGATTCTTTATATCTGTCTGTCTGTCTGTCTGTCCGTATGTCACAACCATTTTATTAAGAAACTGTTAGGACTACACAGTTGGAAATTGGTAGGTGGATGTGGTTTGGGAACCGCTATACGTTTTTACAAAAAAAAAAAAACGAAATTAACTGAAACTATTTTTTTTAATGAAGTATTATAATTGCAGGCATAACGTAGTTTATATATAACGCAGGCATTATATATAACTCAGGCATTATATATAACTCAGGCATAACGTAGTTTCGTATTAGCGAAAAATTAAATTTATTATTATTATTATTATTAAAATGTCACCGAAAATAATAAACATACTTGTAGGAAATGAGCAATGTAATACTGTACTTTGCTACACTGTGGTACGAGTGTGCTGTGGTACGTGACCTTCACAAACATAGACACAAAATATAATAATATTATTTGTTGTGTTGTGGTAGTTGTTGTGTTGTCTAGTAAAATATAATTTAGGTACCTAAATAAAAAATATCGTCAAAGTATTCTTACCGTTTTTGTTTATTCATTCTAATATTAATTTATTCTAATAATCTACCTAATAAAACGAAAAATATTACAACTATTTAAAAAACTAAATTAAAGTGATGATAAAGTATGTATATGTATTACTATTTATCGAAAACATTTTTTTATCGGGGGATGACGGAAAAAATTGGCGCACGTCCGACCTCGAACACGTTCCGCTCGGGACTAAAGGACTCGGAGCGAGCGCAAACTAGTGAAATACACTTGGTTTTGGAATTTGTGATACATTTATTTTCATATTGCACATTATGTGACCCGAGATAATACACATTTTTTACGACCTTTATTATGATATAAGTTTTATTTTTCAAAGCCTAATATAACTCAAGTAAAACGATTATTTAGCCATCATTTGGACATGTCTTTGGGATTTAATTGGATGCAGTGAAGTGTAAGTAATCGTGTATCGCATGCCCGACATATCATGATCGAAGAGTCAACTATGTAATACATTTTTTTCAAAATTTTAATCCGTTCCATGTACGAGTAAAACGCTATTGTTGACGACGTTTATCGGGGTAACCTCGCCTTAAGTATTGCTCAAATTGCTAGGAGACCAAGACCAATGTGTAGAGAAAAAAAAACCGAATCCAACCAGATATAAAAATCGTATTAGCTAAAATGGCGCTTTAGTACTTTTGGCTTTTTGGTAACGATATTTGGTCCTAAACACGAAATCCTGTAAATGAGTCTTTCGACACCTGAAAACATTACTTACTATTAGTAACATTGATTCTGAATTAATTTCGAGCTTCAATAAAACAGCCTATTCGAATCAAGCATTCGTTTATCTCATTAACAATAATAACCAATATGACATGTCCTAACAGAGATACTCAAATAAAGTGATTTGACGGTTTTAACGTACTAAACTAAATTGAAACTTAACAAATTATTTTATCTGCTAGTGGAGTTAAAAGATTTTCTCGGCTTGACATTTTATAATATCCATTAACTAGTTGACCCGTGCAACTTCGTTTGCTTCGCTCCTGTTGATCATAGCGTAACGATATACAGCTCATAGCCTTCCTCGATAAATGGAATATCTAAGAATGAAATAATTTTTACTTTGTTTCGACGTTAGCGTCAAAACAATATTGGTCCATTTGCGTTAAATTGGCAAGGTAAAAAAGCTTGACAAATGGGTGCCCCACGAACTCAATGATCGCCAGTGCGAAGTACGCGTCGAGACTTGCCTTGCACTGCTCAACAGACACACAAATGAAGGAATTTTGAACCGCATTGTTACCTGCGATGAAAAATAGATTCTGTTTGATAACCGCAAGCGCTCAGCAAGTTGGTTGGATCCTGGTTCAGCACCTAAACAATTCCCTAAAAGAAAACTTACCCCTAGAACTGTCACTGTTTGGAGGTCTAGCGCCGGTGTGATTCATCACAGCTTCTTATCAAACGGGGTGAGCATTACTGCAGATGTGTACTGTGAAGAACTGAACACAATGATGGAGAAGCTGGCACATCTTCAACCAGCATTGGTCAATCGCTCGTCTCCGCTGCTCCTGCACGACAACGCGCGACCTCATACTGCACAGTAGACGGTCTCCAAGTTGCAAGAACTGGTGTTGGAAGCTCTCCGTCATCCGCCCTACTCACCAGACCTTGCGCCTACAGACTACTACTTTTTCCAGAATTTGAATAACTTCTTGGCGGGAAAAAAATTCAATACCCGAGAGGCAGTACAAAATGCCTTTGAAGAATTTGTTGCCTCCCGTCCAGCTGATTTCTTTAAGAAGGGCATCAATAAACTGCCACTGCGTTGGCAAAGATGCATTGATTGCATGGGTGATTACTTCGATTAATACAAATAAAAACAACATGAAAAAAAATCGTTTAAATTTTTTCATACAAAACGGCAATTTCATAGGTAAAGACCTATTAGTATAGATAGATATTGTTGGTGCAAACAAATTCTGAAATCACAAACAAATGAAATGGAAATATGGCAGGCGCCAAATAAACTTACAGTGCAGTAAGCGCAATCTAGCGCATACTCGCGCATCCGCGCGCATTCTCGGGTATAAATTCGCTTAATGTGTCACTCTGCGCTGCGCTCTGCTTTAAGTGCGCCGGCCCTAAGTGTACAGAATCTCACTGCTGAACTCAAAAGAGGATCTGTAACTAAATATTTAATTCATTGCAACATATTTTCATCTTCTACCATACGTAGTTATCTATATTAGCCTAGATAAAGCCATTTTAAATAAATATGGCTATGGCTGCCATCTCCCGATTTTTGTTTTATTTGAGATAGGTTTGCTCTTGACTCTAGTCTAGGTGAGAGGTGACAGAGACAAAGTCAACGATGGAGTGAGAAAAACCCAAAAGAAGCCTATTCACTCTTACTTTCTCTTGAAAGTTAGACTGAATAGGCTTTTTCTGGGTTTTTCAAAATATTGAATCTCTTGATTAGGATTTGCATGGCAGATGTATGTACGTGACTTTGTCATCATAGTCTATGTTGTATTCTCTTTCTTATTGAGGAGTAATTCCTACCCTAAAAAACTAGTAACTTGCCCTGAAGTAAGATATAAATGCTTTTAAAAAGGCCCCTTAAACAAATCAGCTGCTTTATTTCTCACAAACACTAAAAGTAACAAGCAAAGCGATTCAATAGTACTCGAACAGTAACTTATACAACATTTTGCAATTATTCAGGAACAGCGAACAGAACTCCTTCGCACTCACGAGTCTGGTAGGGTGGTCTGATAAAATATGAACGCATTCTCTTAGTACATTGCTTTGCTTCCTTTTATGAGTGTACCACACTTATAACGAGCTCGTACTCGTACCATTTCATTTCTTATTTTCAAAGACTCGTGTCTGTGAACACAAGAAATGAAATGGCTTCAATTATTGTGGACAGTACTGTTTTGTCTTGAGTCAAAAGCGGTTTCCAATATGAAAAAAAAAACCATTTGAATTATAAAAAAAGGCTGCAAATCAAAACAGTAGTCCACAATGTCCGTCTTTTACTGTTTTCTAGTATTTTATTAGCTGGGAGAAACTAAATACTTTTGATGACTTTTCCCTTTGTAATTCTTTGGTTTAGTTTTGATATCAATATGCAGTATACAGCCAATTGTAGTCTAATTAGGTATAGCGGTATGCAGAATAGGGTTAAAAGTCCCGCAAACCTCCATCAAAGAGGAGGTTCCTCTGATTGGTGTGTCCGGTTGGCAACTGAATTGATATTCAGATTGTTTTATATGTTCAAATTACACGGAAAATTCTGATGACGCCATGCAAGATATTATTAGTGGTTCGCTGCTGGTGGGATAGATGGCGTTGTATTCTTTTTGTTGCCGTACAAATTCCGCTTCGTTAGTTTTTCTTGTGCCAGTATTTATGTCGCTTCACAATGCTGGACAGAGGCACATGCTAAGCCCTGAATCAGTGGGTGTGAAAATCCACTTATCTCCCTTCGGCATCATGGACCAGCCACATTTTTAAGGTCTTCAAAAGGTTCTATATAAATGACATCGTATCAGCTAGTCCAAAAATGTGTGTTTATACAATGTTATATCATGTCATGGTCAAGTTTCTATGTATATTTGTTAACAATACTTGGCTGTCTTCATTGATTTCATAAATCGATAGCCTGATGATAGTTTTATCTATCTGGCTGTCCAAAGTCGCAATGTGCAAAGAAATCCAAGAAGAGAGCGAAAATGTTTCTCAAGATTAATTAAGATCAGGTGGCATACGATATTTTTGCTGACCCCGCATTAAATTGGCGTACCGTGATAAAGTGGGTCAGTTTTCATATTTTAGGGAGGTTGTGTATAATAGATACTTCCTACCTTTTTATTTCACAGATGTTTTGCTTCTTCTATTTAATTTTTAAATACGGCTGAGATTGGATATTTTAATTGAAGTTCATTAAATTGGTTTGTTTTTATATAAATGCAAAAATGAATCGATCATTGTTTATTCGGAAAAATAAAACTATTTGAATTACATTGGACAATTTCAACTCATTTAATATGTAGGTTTAGAATTTGCAAAATTAAAAGACAATAGATTGTCTTACCACAATAGAGTTGTCCCGAAAGGGACTTACGGATACTGACTGGTAAAATATATTTTACGCAGTCAATAAACATTGTTTAATCAGGAGATTCAATTGCTACAGACTTTTTAGATTTGACTGAGCCGTACTGTTGTAAGGCTTAATATTGTATACAATAGCAATACCTACCATAATAAGAAACAGCCTATACATCTACAATTCATCTCCAAAATTTTCTGTTCGTGACAAAAGACGGAGTTTCTAGTAATAACACAGCTGAAGACATTCGTCGACAGCGGCTGATTAAGTCCTGTACAGTCGCTGGCAGCAGTGATTAATGAAACGGGACGTACAGTGAAGGACAGATGTGTTAATTAGATTAACACATCCAGACGTTGTCAGTTCGAGATTTCTGCGCGACTGTACTGAACCCGGGATAAAATATGTTGTATTAATTCTTAGGTGGAATCAAGAATGAATGGCTCTTTCGTCGGGACCGAATTAAGTAATCTGATGTGTTGTGTTGTATGTGATAAATTGATGTTGGGTGCGGAAATGGCGTGTCCTGCGACCTTGGCTGGTAGATTGAATTATTGTAATAATGAGAATATTATTTCTGAACAATAAGTGATAGATATATTTATTTTGGTGGACCGTTGGATCTATAAATGTACTACTAATGATAAAAGAAGTTATTCAGGCATTTTAGTATTTTATGTTCCTGTTTTAAAGTGATTATGTAACTGGTTCATTGCAAATACTATAAGTTTAAAACAAAGGGCGTGGAATTTTACTTTTTTTTTATTTAACTATAAAAATTTACTTCTCAGTAGGTATTAGCACAGGGATGAGATTTATTGTACTTGAAATGTATGTCATAGTATATCGGTGTTAACAATAATCCGAGAACAATTACATAGAATCTATAACGTTGTTTGCTTATTGTAAAAACATCATTATTCTCAATATAACGATAAAGTATATTTTCTCAAGTTAAACGTTCAAATTACTGAGTGGTTTGACCGAGATTGCTCCAGTAGCTACAACATCGTAGCTACGGCGTAGCACCGGCGCTACGGCGTAGCAACCGCGTAGCCAAAACATTTACCTTACCGGCTACAATTACCAATTTCCACTCCAATGACCGATTTTAAAGGAATCCCATTTACATAAATTATCTTAAAAATAACTTGCCTTTCAAGCAACGAAAGGCCATTAAAAACAAGCAAATTAATCTTTAAACCAACACAGTGTTTGAAAGCCGATATTGATGACGTTAATTCTCAACACTAAAGGAGATATACGATCTTCATAAAATAACAAACGCCTATTTTATTACGCCGCCAATACAAAGAGTTGCAGTTAAGTCGTTCTAATAGCCTGTAATTCGTTTAACTGCTGACGGCGTGGTTGCTAAATAGCGTGATGGTTGGTGAAAAGCGAATTTACTGCGGTGGAGATAATTGTTGTTTGTACCTGCTGACCTGACTACCAATTACTAAATTTTGCATGTCAGTCGCAATCTTTCAAAAAAGATTGCGACAGATATGCGTATGCAAATAGTACTTGGAAATTCATGGAATTGGCACTATGGTGAAAGTAGCCGGTAGGATTATATATACTTAACAAAAACCATTTTTTTTTAAAGTTAAGAAATCAATTAATTACCCGTATTAATTGTAGGAAAAAGTGATATTCAAATTCGAAAATTTTATTTCAGACCTAAGGATCCATATAGTGTTAGTATGAACTTAGCCAATGTTACTAAAATCAATATATTAAAAATACAATAAAACATTAAGTGGCTATATGAACATATGCACCCACATGCCTGCCAGCCCAGAGCCTGACAAATGGTTCATCAACCTTGTCCGCCAGTGTAGTCAAAATATTATTAGGGCTATCACTGTAATATCGATGAAGACCGTAAGCGCATGATTGCATGAAAGTCATCTATTCGCGTGTTCATATTATGTTTAAAAAAAGTTTATCACATACAATATTTACAATGGAACAAGAAAACATATCACAATCTTACCTTTAGTCTAAAGAATCAATTAAATAGGCTCTAAGTAGCCAGATTTAATTCAAAGAAATCAGCTTTCTACAGCTTTGAGAAGTATGTTTTTTTGTCCTTGTTGAACTGTCTCTCTCTATTATTCGGTGCTCCCAGCCTTTTTCTATTTCGCTAAACCGTAGCTTCAATTTCTTCTACTCCAAAACAATATCAAAGCCCACCCAATCAGCACATCAATGAACAAATTCAAACCGTCTAGTGTTCAAGTTTGTGTCACGTCAATACAAACTCGTCTAGAGTCCTATTAAATATACATTAAAAAAACAGATACACATAATTTTCACATTTTTAACCGACTTCTTCAAAAAGGAGGAAGTTCTATGTTCGGTTGTATGTATCTTTTTTACATAAACTTTCTAACGCAATTCAGATATTTGTGCCTGGTAATCATCACCTCATGTTGCTGAGCTGATAATGGAAGGTATAAGTCCCATGAAAAATGTTTGTTCAGCGATATTTTCGCCAATTGTTAACCGATTCGGATGATTCTTTTTTTGTTTGGAAGAGTATTTTCTCGGACTGGAAGACCTTCGGAGGTAGGTAATAGAACTCTTTAATAAATGATAGCAGGTTGATCGGGATTTCTGAAACGCATGTCTGTTGATTGTTTACACCAGTTCATAACATAACATCACGCCGGCACGCTGTGTTTGTAGTTTCACTTTTTATACGTGAATATAGGTTTAATTCAAAGAAAACAGGTTTCGACAGAAGCTTCGAGAAGTATCATCTCTACCACATAATTCTGTGTGTGTGTGTGTCAGTCTTTCTAAAGCTCCATGTTCCGAGCGTTCTTCTATATAAAAAAACTGTACCTACAATTTCTTCTACTTCAAAACAATAGCAAAGCTCACCCAATTAGCATATCAATGAACACGATACCTATTATTATCGGTCATTAATTCAGACCGTCTATTGTTCAAGTTTGTGTCATGTCATTATCTAGACTTAGGTAATACAAACTAGTCTAGAATTCTCCCTAGAGAGAATTAGATAGTATCTTCTGGAGTCTCGTTAACGGTAAAATAGATTTCTGAATGGGTGTAATTTTGGTAACATTGGTTTTATCTTGCCGGATGTATTATGGGACGTAATTACGTTAGTGTTTGCATTTACACTATAATTAAGACTGTGTTAGTATAAGTGTTAGTTTGTTTATTATTAAATAGGCTTACGGAATTATAGGAGATACATAGTCTTTATAGAGTTATATTCATTTAGATAAAACCACCATTATAACTATAATTTAATAACACATGTTTCTGTAACACCTTTATTTCAAGTACCTGCATTCTTAGCAAATAAACTCTACTTTACTTTACTTTGAAACCCACATGACTTCGTAACTACGAGTACGAGTTTTATTCGTATTTGTTAGCTTAGTATGAAAAAAAATTTTGGAAAATAATTCTATCTTTATCTGCCTAGCCTTATCCCAACTATATTGGGGTCGGCTTCCAGTCAAACCGGGTTTAGCTGAATACCAGTACTTTACGCGGAGCGGCTAGTACCAGACTTCCACAACCCAGTAACTGGGTAACACGGTACTTCATGGCAAGACTGGAGTCAGATTTACTGGCTTCTGACTATCCGTGACGACTGCCAAAGATCTACAAATGACAGCCAGGACCAACGGTTTAATGTGCTTTTCGAGGCACGGAGGAAATTCGGTATGTTAAGATGGTCACTCATCCACAGACCAACCTTGGCAAGCGTTGCTTAACCTTGAAAATCAACCCGTGCCACTGTTATTATCTAGCCACGAGCTCCTTAAAAAAACATTTAGAGCATTGATTTATCAAAAATCCAATAATTCGGATTTGAAAAATTTCACGAATTCAGGTAAATTAAAATTCATCCTGGAATCAAACAAAACCACTTGTTTAGTCACACATCGATTGATGGGTGTTTTCGGAAAACAGTAAAATAAAATATAATGAAATAAGTATTTTAAATTTACTTTACTAGGCACTTACTATAAGTCGTCTCCTTCTTCGCTAAACGTTTGTACCATAAAAATAAGTTAGTACCGGATCGTGTTAAAAAGTTTAATCAAATTAAATTTTCAAGAGTTGACTTAAATATTTTATAACATATCTACTATATATGTTTATTATCAGACAGATTAACTCGTAATCTGAAAAGCTTCACATAAAAGCTGAATATATCTGAAATCGATAAAATTCAGTAAACTTTACTTTAATAGACCTTAGTCAAAATCAATCTTTAATTCAAGAGAGAGTAGGTTACTTTTGGGCAGGCAGGTTTCATCTTTAACCACATCATCGCTTACAATCAGGTGATATAGTGATCGAACGTGTGCCTATCAATAGTAAAAAAAAATACGAAATACAAAAAGCCATTATATTTTAAATAGTCAATTTACAGATATCATACAATTTTTAAAATTCACGCAGGCAAAGTCGCTGGTAGAAAATAGTAAGAAATCGAAATAAAACCATGTTACATAATTATTATGTCCTTTAATAAAATAATACTAATAATATATTTTTTCTTTAATTGCAGATTTCACACCTTGCTATCGGTAAGTCCTTTTATTAGTACACTGACAGCCCGCTATGCAGAGCCTGCATGGAGGAGAATGAGACAGCAGTACACCTGCTTCTAAGCTGCCCGGTAGTCACGGATTACAGGGCAAAGTACTTCGGAAACCCAGGTACATTCTGCGAGATAGTCGGTAACACCAAGGCGTTGCTGGCCTTCCTTGGGGAGCTGGGGTGGATCGAATGACGCATTTGTCCCACCTGCACTTAGTCGTGGAGTTGCGGAAACCAGCCCGATTTACATACATACATACATACATAGTACATAGATATTAAAGTACATAAGTTAGAAATGTTACAATTGCAGAAAGAAAAATGATCATTTACATTAGTTACTGGCAGATTCCATCGACTCCGCTTGCCGCTACTTAAATATCAAAATATATATTAAATTCTTCCATTAGAGATGATTGAGTGACTGACAGACAACGCACAGCCAAAACTTCTGGTAGTGTTGAAAGCTAAAATTTGGGATGTAGGTTCCTTGGGGAGTGTAGGGGAGAACTAAGAGAGGATTTCTACGGTAGCGAGAAAAACGGGATGTGCGCGTTTGTAGTTGCGAGCTAAAGCTAGTAGACTTTGTACATTTTTTCCGTTCCCTAAGAATCTAAGAAGTAATTCCGGAAATCCTCTCTTAATGCATCCTTACGCACCCCAAGAAACCTATATGCCAAATTTCAGGTCTGTAAGACCAGTAGTTTTGGCTGTGCGTTATCTGTCAGTCACTCGATCAGTCCGTAACGGTTTTTTTTTATATATTACTAGTTGACCCGCGCAACTTCGTCTGCGACACAATTTTCATTACTACTCCGCTACTATTGGTCTTAGCGTGATGATATATAGCTTATAGCCTGCCTCCATAAATGAGCTATCTAACATCGAAATAATTTTTCAAATCGGACCAGTAGTTTCTGAGATAAGCGCGTTCAAGCAAACAAACAAACAAACAAACTCTTCAGCTTTAAATATTAGTATAGACAAACTAGGACTATTTGAAAGAAATTTGCTATTATTTTTTGAGTCGGGGGTTAATTTGGATACAGTCATCATCATCTGCCTAGCCTTTTCCCAACTATATTGGGGTCGGCTTCCAGTCAAACCGGATTTAGCTGAATACCAGTATTTTACGCGGAGCGGCTGCCTACCAGACCTCCACAACCCAGTAACTGGGTAACACGGTACTTCATGGCAAGACTGGAGTCAGATTAACTGGCTTCTGACTATCCGTAACGACTGCTAAAGATCTACAAATGACAGCCGGGACCAACGGCTTAACGTGCTTTCCGAGGCACGGAGGAAACTCGCTATGTTTAGATGGTCACCCATCCACCGACCAACCTTGGCAAGCGTTGCTTAACCTTGAAGATCGACCCGTGCGCCACGAGCTCCTCCTAAATTTGAATTGCTTAATTTGGATACAGTATCATTACCTAATAGCACCGCCAATGGAGTTCTGGGTCCTGAAAACTGCAGGTGTGTTGTTGTGAATCGTACGTAGATAAACTTCCGATTTTTTTTTTCTAGTCTATACGTGTCCTAGTACTGGAAAAACTGGCTTTAAAACGTCTTCAGGGAGGCCCCTGAAGACGTCAAAGAGCTCTTCTCCAGAGCTTCCTCAAAGTAGCTCTCGCAGTACTCGTCCAGGTCATCTTACCACCCCTCCTCACCCACCCCCTCTTGGCCGGCCACGGTGGCGCCGTCCAATTTCACGCAAACATTGTGTGAAGACGTTTACACGTTTTGTTATTTAAGGAAATTTAATTTAGAGATGATTATATTTATGTACCTAACACGTCGTGTCCACTATTGGCATAATGTATGTTTTCATAATTATATCCTTTTACTTTTATATGGTTTATATACAAATTACCTTTAGAGATACATGGTGATACACGTGTGTGAATATTGTAGGCACAATAATTTTCCTTATTTATTCCGTACGTGGAATATATTTCTTTTATTTTTCTTTTAATTATTATCCTCTTATTTCTCTCTAATTAATAAGAGTCACTTCTACAATAAATATTATGTTTCGACACGTGTAGAATTACAGAGAGAGACAGACAAACAATAAATTTCACCTTTTTATAACATAATGGAGACAATTTGTGGTCGCTTGAACCCAGCTCCGGCGCAAACATTTTACAAATCATAAGGATAAAAAGAGTACTAAAATAATTTACTATCACCATCTATTCTAGTGTTCAATGTGATATTTTTGCCTATAGAATTTTGTATTTAAGTAGGGTTTCTTTGCAAGCTCTGCAGCCGCTACAATTGATCTGGGTTAATTTTGTACCTTTTAGATGAAAGACAAAGTTGACGAAGGAGCGAGCTTACCCAGAAAGAGCCTGTTTACTCTAACTTTGAAGATATTAGGCTTGCTTGTAAGCGTTCAGAAACACAAACGCAAGCAGACACCTTCTCCTTTAGATTAATTTATACTAATACCATAAAAGAGGTTTTTTTTATTCCAGGAGTATGTTCCCTTTATATATTCTTTTATTTTCACGTGGAGGTGGACCCTCTTTAAAATAAATGATAATGCGACGAATTTGTCAAAATCTGACATAATTGTTGCAATTTCACGAAAGGTGTAGTTTAAGGGAATCCTCACACTTATTCAGCTCCATTCACATTTCGCTGTACGATTTTGGTCACACTTATAAAGTTCTGCTTCAATCAGCCGCAAACAGCGTCGTAAGTAAACTTGTAGTAACAACGCTGAACTTTATGTTTAGCACTCGCATGATTAGTAAGGCGTTTTGGTCTCTGGCTAAGTCGGTTGAATCGAACTTCTGCCGCCCCTCACTACCACCACTGCTGAGACCCGACGCTGGCCCACTCCGCTGAGGAGAAAGCGAACTTGTATGCTTCTTTGTTTGCGGAATCTTCGTGTTTAAATCCTGATGGCGCGAGGCCCCCTGCGTCTCCTGATGTTTGCGAGTCGAGGATGTCGAACATTCGCATTCATCAGAAGGATGTCCGTGGGGTTTTGCATAACCTAGACGTAAACAAGGCTAGTGGCCCCGACAGGATACCGACAATTGTTCTGAAAACAAATCTTGACATGCCTATTTTGGCTTACGTTTGAGACCGGAAAAGTGCTGAAAGCTTGGAAGCAAGCTAATGTGCAGCCCGTGTCTAAAAAGGGTAGTCGAGCTGACCCATCGAATTATAGACCCATTTCGGTAACGTCCATACTTTGTAAGAGTATGGAACGTGTGCTAAATCATAAGATCCTGGCATACCTAGAAGCGAATAATATCCTAAGTGATTGACAATACGGGTTCCGCCGAAATCGGTTTACTGGGGATCTTCTAGCGTATGCCATTCACATCTGGAGTGAGACCCTAGAGAAGCACGGGGAGGCACTAGCGGTCTCCCTTGACATCTCGAAGGCCGTCGATAGGGTTTGGCACGATGGCCTCATTATTAAGCTTTCATACTTTGGTCTGCCCGCCGGATTATGGATTTCTTGAGGAATCGGTCTATCGGAGTGGTTATAGATGGTTATTCATCTGGACTACTAGATATTGATTTAGGGTTCCTCAGGGGTCGGTGCTTTCGGCAACACTGTTCTTGCTGCATATGAATGATCTGCTTAAACCCAGTATGCAGACGACAGCACTGTTGCTGAGTGTTACGTGTCTGATGCACGAGCTGGTGGGTCGCAGATCCGGTCTCTCCGGGACGCTTGATTTGACTATGGTTGAGCGCTTGAACGTGTCCTTACAGGCTGTCTCTAAATGGGGCAATGCCAATCTGGTCCCGTTCAATGCTGCTAAGACCCAAGCGTGTCTGTTTTCCGCTAAAAGGAGCCAATTCCACCCAACTCCATCTTTCCGGGGTGCAACCGTGCCGATAACCGAACAACTTGAGCTTCTTGAGGTTATATTTACATCTTCCCTCAATTTTGGCCCGTTCATAGAGGCAAAAGCTCAAGGGACTGCAGCTGAAGTTGGGGATTCTAGCAAAGGTGAGACGGTACTTCACGCCGGAACAGCTGCTCAAACTATATCAAGCGCAAGTTCGATCGTGTATGGAGTACTACTCTCATCTGTGGGACGGATCTGCCAGATACCAGCTTGATGCCATTGACTCAATTGAGAAACGAGCCAAGAGAATCATCGGCAATGACAGGATCGTCGTAACGAGGCTCCAAAGTCTTGAGCATCGACGTCGAGTTGCTAGTCTGTCGGTTTTCTACCGGTTGTATTTTAGAGAATGTGCGACGGAATTGCATAATTTAATTCCGCCAAGCCCGTTCCATCATCGGACCACAACACGAACAGTTATGCGCCACCGGTACATGGCGGATATCCCACCCACACGCACACAATGTTTTAGGAACACATTCATAGTGCGTTCGACCACATCATCGCTTACTAACAGGTGAGATAGCAGTCAAATGCGTGCCTATCAATAGAAAAAAAAAATATAATAACACATTCGATTTTGTCCTCATTTAATACTTGTTTGCCGCAAAAGCATAGATGCGGAAAGCTGAACGGATGCGTACGCGTCTCCATAAAAAATAGCTATTTTCTATGAGCATAAGCTGAATAAAGCTGTATAAGTGTGAATTATCCCTAATAAAGCAGAGAATGTATGACATAAACTTACAAAATTATCGTAATGTCAAATTGTCGCTTATCACAAAACTTAATCGGATGTTGTGTATCATTTTCTTCCATGGCTGTTTTCTATTAATAAAAATTAAAACAAACTCCGAACTTATATTTTAACAGTTCAACTACATATTCCATAGATAGCATTAAGTATATGATTTAAATTTTTGAATTGCGGTATTAAGATTAGAATAATGATCAGCAGACGCGCGCTTACATTCGCTAAGCTTTGCTAAAGTGACCCAATACTGGGCCTATACGTGCTTGGAGCCTGGAGCGAGTGGCAAAGTCCCACGATAGAGAAGTCGAAAGGATTACATTAACTCCGCTGAAATTGAGTTTCTGTGTTTTAGAAACATAAAATTGTTTAGTTTTGCGTTCCTGGTTCAGAATAAATAAATAATCAACGGGATTCGTCAAGTCGTTTCAAGAAGACAGTTCGGTTATTTTAGAAGATAGCCTATGCTATCCCGTTGCTGCACAGCAGGAATTAATTTCTTATGCCAGGTGTACTTGGAACCCACCGACCAAGCATCAACCGTCAATACGCATGATATTGAGGAATGTTTCTGGAGAATATAAAGAATATATTTCCATGAAAACAGCCATGGAAGAAAATGATACACATAATCCAATAAAGATTTGTGATTTCTATATAGGTATTTAATTTCGACAAAATTCAAATTCAAAGCCTAGTTCATTTCCCAATGAGCCTATGAAACATCATGACCAGCCCATGGCCAGAAATTATCCGTTGCGGGTTTCACTCTCCAGTGGATCAAAGGGAACTGTGGATCCTTAGGCAAGACGCCACAGACGAACTCGCGAAGAAGGGTTCCGAGATGGTAGTGCTGAACCCGCAGCCACTCCCCTTCCTACCTTTCCCATAGTTTTGTAAATGTATTTGCCAGAGATCAACTGAGCGTCGTGACAACAAATGGTCATGGGCTACAAATTGTAGGCATTAAAAACTGGCTAAATTAAGCCCATACACGCGACTAACTAAGCGATTTCTCAGCTCAAGTAAAAAAACCCTCCGAGTAATCATCATCTGCCTAGCCTTTTCCCAACTACATTGGGGTCGGCTTCCAGTCAAACCGGATTCAGCTGCATACCAGTGTTTTACGTAGAGCGGCTGCCTACCAGACCTCCACAACCCATTAACTGGGTAACACAGTACATCTGGCAAGACTGGAGTCAGATTTACTGGCTTCTGACAATCCAACGACTGCCAAAGATCAACAAATGACAGCCGGGACCAACGGCTTAACGTGCTTTCCGAGGCACGGAGAAAACTCACCCATCCACAGACCAACCTTGGCAAGCGTTGCTTAACCTTAAAGTTCGACTCGTGCGGCTGTTATATGGTTGCTTTAAACCAAGAAATCATTTGCCCACGTCATCCAAAAAGTAATGCCAAGGCACAAAGCACATGTTTGCCCTAAATTCTCCAAGTGGTGAGCTCGCTCCGCCAAACCTGTAAAACACCCAGGAGGCATCTGCACATTTAGGCAGAGCTGGGCTGGCTAACTTTGCCAGGACTGACTGAAAAGGGGAATCTGACATGGTGCGGATAGCGAAGTCTCTACTCTACTCTATTCTATACGTTGCAGGGGTAGACTTCTTTTCCGGTTGGTTTTGTCAAAGACTTCATTATGTAGCTCTATCGCACGTTAACAACCCTTTTTTATATCTTTACTAAGGATGGGAAATCATCAAATGACTCCTCCCGCTCTAGACGGAGCAGAAGGGAGTGTCAGACTCTTACTGACTAAAACTCATCCGAGTTCCTTCATAAATCTCATCTTAGAGATCTTATCTAGTGACAACATTTTACTTTCCGACTTACTCGCAAACGAAGTCGCGGGCAGCAGCCAGTCTAAGATAAAACATCTACACAACTCTAATTGCCGGCCGGCACCATCTCAAAATTAATTTATTAAAGACGTCCTACATTTTGTATAATCATGTCAGTCTGAATCCCTATTCAATAATTTATTCACCTTATCTCTCATTCAATTACGTTACTCTCAAATGGAATTGAGCAGTCAATCTAAATGAAAGCACAGTAATCAAGTTAAGGCAAGTATTCTTTTTATTCAAGTATTTTGGAACAAGATGACGGATATACATACCTACCTAATATTATGCTGTCCTGTACCCCATAAAACTTATGTTGTTAGTAGCTTTTACCCGCATCTTCGTACGCGCATATCCCGTCTTTCCCGTTCCCGAATTACGTTTCGGGACATCCTCTCTTAGTGCTCCCTTACACTCCCCAAGGAACCTACATGCCTTTTTCAGCTTTCTGCGACCAGCAGTTTTGGCTGTGCTTTGTCTGTCACTCACTCAAGTTTTATACGTATACTAGGTTTTGCCCGCTACTTCGTACGCGCATTTCTCATTATTCCTGTTCCCGTAGGAGTTTCGAGAAATCCTCACTTACTGCTCCACTACACTCCCCAAGTAACCTACACGTCAAATTTCAGCTTTCTACGATTAATAGTTTCGGCTGTGCATTGTCTGTCAGTCACTCACTCACTCAGTAACGAAAGAATTTTATATGGATTTATTTATGATTTTTTTATTTATATATAAAAAAAAAACATAAATAATATTTTTATATAATTTTTAATATATGTTTTTAATTTATTTTACTTTTTTGTTTGTCTTGTGCGAGTCCCAAATAAACATTTTTCTTTCTTTCTACCGGCCTAGCCAACTACTTAGGGCGAAAATTTTAAAGAAAAGTACCGTATGTAAGTAGTCGTATACGCAAATATATAAGTAGTTCATCCGCATCTAATTCGTTTTAAAGCCAACCCCACACATACGGGATAAGGCCACGAAGATGATGGTAGGCTACAGAAATGTTTTAGTTGACTACTCATTTCCTAATGGTGCTTTTATTTCAAATCGTCGCATTTGTTTCTCTTCACCGCAAAATCTTATTGCCAAAGAAAACTCAAGGACCGTATTTGTCAGAAACAGCAGTGGAACAGTGTTGCCTACAAAAATATTCTCCTATATTTTCAGACCAGAATATATTATTCATATTTTTGCCTACAAAACTGTCTTTTAGTAAACAACTGGATCTGGATAAATTTCATTCTATTCTATTCTAGATTTATGTCCAAATTATTTCCGAAAAAAGTAAAACTCTTTTTCTAACGCTAAATAACGTCGAACTACTGGAACGATTTGTAATTGAATGATGAATGAGCAACGAGTAAAAAAATGGATTGAGTTTTTGTAACTAAGTTGGTACCTACTGAACTATAAAGTTTTGAATTAACGTTCCTTGTTGTTATGTTAAAATTAAATGATGACTTGTTTTTATTTTATTTTTCAGCCTGGAACACATCTGGGCAAAGGCCTCCCCCTAGTCGAATTATGTTATTGCTTATTACTTTCATATTTATTTTTGAATGATGTATAATCATAATAAAATTATTATTAAAAATCCCTGCCATTTTAAAACCGATTTAAATGTCAGTGGTCAGGCAGGGACCAATTAGTTCTTCCATAGTAAACGATTATCAGTCCACTAAACCACCCAAACCCGTGGCATTTCACCTTTTGTTTCCATATTCTGCAATAGTCCTGCTCCAACCGGGGCTTGTAAGGACAAGCCCCGGTTGGCCGGTTGGTTATTGTCCCTGTATGCACTGTGAAAGTATACCCAAGGGGGTATACTTTCACAGTGCATACAGGGACAATAGCCGATTGGTGTCCTATGCCATTTGAAATGCCTAACGGGGCCTCTGCATGTTGGCTTCGGCCCTTCGTACGCCTATCAAAGGACCGGGTCTCCAAGGACCCGAGAAAATTAAAAAAAAAAAAAAATAATAATGCCTTTATTAGTAATCTATAAAATATTTTATAACATTTTTTTTGACATCGTTTAAGACTGTTTTATCTTAGGATAGGCTTCCCTCAAATTCTTCCACAAGTTCCGACCATGAGTTTTTCTTGTCCACATCGCACCTTAATGGTGTATATAAATATTTTTTTTATTTCAGTTCCTTGAAATAATACGTTTTGTTAACCAGACTTCGTTTCGTCTTCAATATTGTGCCAAAATTAAAATACTTAATAATATCACCGTTTTGTAGGTTCCATATTTCTGATATAAATATTACTTTTAACCACATATCGCTATGGAAAACCAGCTACAGATGGAATTGAATACAAATATCAAAAGACCAAAAATGGAGTTGTGGGAAATCTGATATAAATATATCTTTTAATAATGGATATGAAAGCTACCTGCACATTGTGGTCTTCTTTAATTCTGCGGAAAGCTTAATATAAATGTAACGTATCCTTTATTCACATTACATTTTTGCTCAGAGATTTTGGGAATCAGATTTTAATAATATAATATCACTTATATTCCGTGAAGGGATTGGTAGAGTTGTAGCTATTATTATATACATTTCGGTAATTATGTTCAAGTTCTCAAGTAATAGGGCACCCCTATTTGATGTCAATAGTTCACCAGCAAATGACATGTTTAGAGGGATGCGGAACAGAGAATAAAGTCCCGCACACCTCAATTGAAAAGGAGGATCCTCCAACTTGGCGGCTGTTGTGCCTGGCGGGCAGTAGCCCGATAGTTGATATTCGGGCTGATGTATATGTTCAAATCGCTCGGTAAACTCTGCTTGCGCGATGCAGGATTTCGACGAAGTAGTTCGCTGCTAGTTGGATAGATGGCGTCGCGGTTCTTTTTGTTGCGACGTAAATTTGCTCCGTTGGTTTTTCTTGTGGCGGCATTGATGCTGCTACACAGCAAACGGGCACAAACCGACAGCTGTCTACTACTTAGAAAGTCCAGAAGAAAAAACAAAATGAACACAGGCAAACTGGGAATCGAACCAAGAATCTCATGCTTAGCAGTAACACTTGCCTATCTAGGCATCGAGCCATTGATAATTTAATTAAGGTTTCAAAGACACATTAGTTATGGCAACGCTTCTGTAGAGACACAATATAATCATAACAGCTTTATGAGTTTTCAGTCTCAGTAAAAGCGATTTTCGCATAGCTATAAGAATAAAATACTGATTAAAACCAATTTCATTAACGTATGATGAATTGGTGATCATAATTATGTAGCTACTAGTTGACACGCGCAACATCTTCTGCGTCACAATTTTAATTACTTCTCCGCCCCTATTGATCTTAGCGTGATGATAGCCTATAGCCTTCCTCGAAAAATGGGCTATCTAACACTGAAATATTTTTTCAAATCGGACCGGGATAAACAAACAAACAAACAAACTCTTCAGCTTCATTATATTAGTATAGATTATCATCCTAGTTTATGGCGAGGATGAAAGACATCAAGATGATGTTTTTTTCCTGCCTAAAAAATTTGCCGTAGTAGCTGGCTTCGTATGGATATTCCGTTTTTTCCCGTATCCGTGGGAATGTAGAGAAATTTTCTCTTATTGCTCTCCTACACTCCCTAAGGGACGTACATGCTAAATTTCAGCTTTCTACGACCAGTAGTTTCGGCTGTGCCTTGTCTGTCAGTAACGGAACAATTTTATATATTAGGAGGATGCTGGTCCTGCTCCACAGTCACAGCTGCTTAGGTCCACTTTTTAGGTTTTTATGTTTTTATATTTGGAAGAGATGCTCGCTCCTTTTAGAGGTTCTTACATTATTTCGTTTATTTATTCTTATATACATACAAATTATATTATTATATTAAATACTTATTTATTATTTTTGATGTAAGAACTTAATCGTTCTCTTTATTAATTTATTTTTCATTATTTGGTCATTGACAACCATAGTTTTGTGTAAAGTAGAAGCATATTTTTCAAATTTTGTAAATGTGAGTACCATGAAACCATTTACATTTTATGTGAGTAGTTATAGTTTTACTTGTTGGACATGAACGAGCATGGTGGTTGAGAGCATGTCATGCTCACTCAAATGTCTCGCTGATGGCGGCGCGTGGGTTTGATCATTCGGTTCCCTTCGAAATGGTTGAGCTGAAAGGTGCCGATTCACGCGTCATGTTCGTGAACAGGCGCCGTCGGTTGAGACTGGTCATCTCTTAACTGCCATTGGCTTATTTTAATCTTTAAATTTAAAATTCTTATAATAAGCCCTTTTTTTTTTCCTTTGCATTGTCCTCACATGCAGAAGCAACAAGTATATGTAACTTGGAATGTTGTAAAACAGAACATGATTTAAAAGAGTGTCCGTGGAGTTTCTTGCACGTTCTTCTCCATAGAGATCTACGCTTTGGAACGTGCAAATAGCTTCCATGTTTTTGACTGACCGACCTTGATGTTTCAAAAGTGCCTGTGAATGGTTTATTTGAAATAAAATGCTTTGAATTTGAATTTGAATTTTGAATTTGATGATTGATTTCATAAGGACGATCCATAAAACACTGTTAAAGAAAACGAGTAGAATAACCGTCACACTGTCCTAATATAGTTTTTACAACAAACTCAAACGCCGATCACATTTTAATATTAAATCAAACGCCCACGTTCACTGGCACCCCATCTAATATAATATGAACGAAATAGCGTCGAGCACTGAAACGGGGAGAAATTGAGACAGATTTCAAGAAGTAAAATCATTTAAGGCGGGCGTCGAGAACGGAAATCCGTCATACAGTGGGAAACTCACAAAAGTATATAATTCGATTTTAAGGGGTCGACGTCACGACATTTTTTTTTATTGCAAACGAAATTCGCTCCTTTTCAAACGTGAGACGCTGTTTTCATTTAGAAATTGTGTATGCTTATTTTGTTTCTGCTTGAGAATAAAGTCTGTACCGAGTATTTTTTGAATTGAATCAATATGGCTTAGGAGAAATTGCTTTTTGTTCACCTTGTTTGTTTGGAGTGGGTTTATTATTGTCTGAGTTAGAATTTTAGACATAAGAACGTTGATTGTTATCAACAACAGCTCTATTATGTTTATCTTGGAATTTTTCACATTTTGATTGTTCGAGACGTTTAAACTACCTTCATAATAAACCTATTCCTATCACTAATTGGTCAGTGCAATTTGTTTCTGATTTTAGATCGACGATTGTTATCAACAACAGTTTGATTTTGTTTGCTTTCAAATTTAATTTTCTGATTCTGATCTATCGAGATGTTTCAATTACCTTCAGAATAGGTAATATTATGGGCATTAAATATGACTAATTGTATTTTCAGTGTTTCAATTTTCATTATGGAAACGTAGATTCTTATCAACAACAGTTCTATTTTGTATATCTTTCAATTTAAATTTGTCATTGTGATATTTCGAGATGTTTCAATTACCTTCAAAATAGGTATTATCACCATTTATATTCGAAAGTTGATTTCTATCACCATCAGTTCCATTTTTTTTGCCTTTGAATTTAATTTTCTGATTCTGATCTTTCGAGATCTTAAGACTACTTTCAGAATAACGTTTTTGCCATTATCACTTACAACACGGCCCACTAATTGGATCAAAGTAACAACATGGTCTATTCCAGAGTCGATTATATTAAGATTAAGCCCGGATCTTCGTAAAAGGTCAAATATAACATCTCGTATCTCAGACACAAAATGTGGTGCTTTCATTATTTCGTTAATTGTGTCGTGTAGTCCCACTAATGGGCAACCGTCTGGTTTTGTGAGGCAGTGACATAATACTTGGAGCTAGTCCAAATTTTTCTACTAGCGACGTTTTGTACGACATCTATGCTGTAATAAATCAAGTTAATTTAAAATAGCTAAGCAAAGAACTGAATTTTAAATTGTGTTACGAGGATTTTGGATATCAAGCTTGTTTAAGTGATTATAATCTTGAGAATGGTTATTTATAGCTTATTATTTAATATAATAAATATAAAGGCCTTATTTTGGCACTTGGTATGATAAGCTGTTTAAGAGGATCAAGAATGATCAGAGTATTTGGAAATCAACATTTGTTTTCTCGAAGTTTACTAATAAATAACATTACGCCTGTTTTCCTCGAAGGGTTAGGCAGAAGTGCATCTAAACACCCGGGACTGAAAAAACAAGAACATACTTCAAAAACAATAACAATACAGTTATCAGTATACTATACCACCTAAACCCATAGGCTCTCATCTTTTGTTTCCACAATTATTCTGCAATAGCCCTGCACCAACCGGGGATTATCCTTGGGTATACTTAATCTTACAATCAGATAGGAGCTCGTGGCTAGATAATAAAAGCCGCACGGGTCGATCTGCAAGGTTAAGCAACGCTTGCCAAGGTTGGTCTGTGGATGGGGAACTTTTCAAAATACCGAGTTTCCTCTGTGCCTCGGAAAGCACGTTAAGCTCTTGGTCCCGGCTAACATTTGTAGATATTTGGTAGTCGTTACGGACAGTCAGAAACCAGTAAATATGATTCCACTCTTGCAATAAAGTACCTAACCCAGATAATGGGCTGTGGAGGTTTCGTAGGCAGCCGCTCCACGTAAAGTACTGGTATTCAGCAAAATCCGGTTTGACTGGAAGCCAGGACCAAGATTGTCAAAACACAAGTTTAAGGGAATGATCCTATTGCCATCAACCAAGCACAAATCTATACTCCAGGTAGCTTAAGAAAAATTGCAGACAGCAAACCCAATACCATTTTACCCGACAATATTTAGACCCAGGGCCTCATCATGCTCAGTAGTAACGTTTGCAACCACTAGACCAGCAAATCTTTAACAATTTTTATTTAGCTGTTAAATTTTTAGTCACCATCTGCCTAGCCTAGCCTAGTGAGCCTACAATAGGTATAATGGGGTTCGCTTCCAGTCCCATTGGATTCAGCTGAATACCAGTATGTTACGTGAAACGGCTGCCTACCAGACCACCACAACCCATTAACTGGGGCACGATACTCCCTCCATGGCAAGATAGTATCACATTTTCCGGCTTCTGAGTATCCGTAACGACTGCCAAAGATCTAAATGACAGCCGATAGAAACGGTTTAACGTGGAGAAGTCTTGGTATGTTAAGATGGTCACCCATCCACAGACCAACCTCGGCGAGCGTTGCTTAACCTTGAAATCGACCCGTGTGGCTGTTATTATTTAGAAACGAGCTCCTCTTTAGAGTATTTAATACATACTCGTACAGTGCGATATTTATTATATTGATTAATTAAAGTAACCAGTGTTTAAAAGAAAAAACTATTTCGAAAATCTGATGCTTATTATAACAATATCAGTCACATTAGCCTCTTTATCTCCGTCTCAATGATCCCTTTTTCAGACAAGTACCTACGAACACGTTTATTCCTACAAAAATCTCAACAATTCTCCTCGCCTAATTTCCGTCGAGTATTAGAACGGGAGGGCACTTACTGAGAGAGAAAAAAGATATTGCTAAGGAAAATGGCAGGTCATAAATAAGGGCAAGTGGCACACTTCGCGCTTCGAAATCTGTCGGTACTAACACACAATACACATACGCTCAGAAGATCAACCCTATACAACGACCGAAAACGCACGCACACATTGACACGCTTCACGTACAGCAAGTGCAAGCGCACTCGAGACTGTCTTTTGTTTGAGATCGCCGAACGTACGCGTCTATGTGTGCGTTTGCCTGTTTTCACTTGTTGTATGGATTCGACTTTCTGTTCTTTTCTATCTTGTGACTAGGGGCTAAGGTTGAGTGTATGATTGCGGATATGAAAAATGGAAGCTTAGGGCTTTTTTGTGTGTGTGTTCGGTGCAGGCGTGTGCTGTTCGAGACTATTTTCTTACAAGATCCGCGATTTTCGCTCCCATTTTTTGTGAGATCTAGAGTTTTATTTCTTTGACACCAAATACTGTAGTAAGTTCCGTTTTAGTCTTAAAACGTGATTGAAATTATAAAAGATCATGTGCGCTTTTCATTTACATTACAAACAACGTAAATATGCAAAGTGTTTAATTCAATGATGCAGACTTCATTGTTGTTACTTTTCAAACTAAAAATATCTACCAAAAAATAAAGTAGGAGTTTCGGCTAAACTAACTGTTTTGTGTGTCAAAATAGACCAAATAAAAACGGAATAATGTTACAAATAACACCACGACTTTACCAACAGCCACAAAACATTATGGCCATACAAAGTTCTTATTTGCCTGGCACTTACTAAAAACAACTATGAAACCAAGTCGAAGGCCTAAGGCTGCATCCACAGCAAACGTTTAAGCAGCCTTCACTGACTTTAAGCATCAAGTTCAAAAACATCAGTCCGTTGTAGTCCAAATGTTGTAGTCATATATTTCGATAGTATTATTTTATTGCTTAACCAAAAATTGTGTGTTAGCCTAAAAGTAATTGTTACACTTATTAATGTAGGCAACAATTAAACTAAATGTAAGTGTCGTGTAAAAAAATTTTGGCTAACCAAAAATAATAAATAGAAAGGCATCGAATCCGAACTCACTGATCACATCTGTGTCTCTGACCACACTACCCATTGGTGTTATTCTGTAAAACTTAGCTGAAGTGAACATGTAGTGTCACAGTCAATCTTTCCAGTCGAGGTGGAGTAACAGTTCACAGAGCGTATGTTTTATGTTACGGACTAAAGGACTCGTGGTTACATAATAACAGCCACACGGGTCGATTTTCAAGGTTAAGCAACGCTTGCCAAGGTTGGTCTGTGGATGGGTGACCATCTTAACATAGCGAGTTTCCTCCGTGTCTCGGAAAGCACGTTAAGCCGTTGGTCTTGGCTGTCATTTGTAGATCTTTGGCAGTCGTTACGGATAGTCAGAAGCCAGTAAATCTGACTCCAGTCTTGCCATGAAGTACCGTGTTACCCAGTTACTGGGTTTGTGGAAGTCTGGTAGGCAGCCGCTCCGCGTAAAGTACTGGTATTCAGCTAAATCCGGTTTGACTGGAAGCCGACCCCAATATTGTTGGGAAAAGGCTAGGCAGATGAAAACTAAAGGACCGCGAAAGTAAGGTAAGGTTTTAGAGGGATGCGGAACAGAGAGTAAATTCCCGCACACCTCAATTGAAAAGGAGGATCCTCCAACCAGGCTGCTGTTATACCGGGCGGGCTACTGCCCGATAGCTGATATTCGGGCTGATGTATATGTTCAAATCGCACGGTAAACTCTGCTAGCGCGATGCAGGATTTCGACTAAGTGGTTCGCTGCTAGTTGGATAGATGGCGTCGCGGTTCTTATTGTTGTGACGTAGATTTGTTCCGTTGGTTTTTCTTGTGGTTGCATTGATGCCGCTACAAGGTAAAACGAAGTACACCTTATTTCGTTTTACGTAACTCTTAAAGTCCAATACGATGTCAATCCGTCACGACCAGGGTAAGCCGGTACAGGATCAATAGTTTTACATGCATTCTGAGATACGGCGTTGTCACAACTCCATACTCCGTATGCTCCTGATACATTCCGAATCAAAGAACAAAAAAAAATTCTCCCTATGGGAATCAAACCCAGGACCCCATGATCTGCATTTCACTACGAGATCAGGGGGACTAAAAAGGACACTTTAGGAGAATCATAATAATCAAGCAACAACTATCAAATTCAATTTTCATCTTTATCGTTAACGCATTAAGTTCAAGGTTGGTTGACACACACACACACAATTTTTATTTCGCAGATTGTAAACTTTTGGTTATAAACTTAATTAATAGATAAATTATTAGAAGTTATGATTGTAACACTAGCTCGACATATTTATCTGGAAGGAACTGATTCCCAACATACAGCTCACGCTAGTTTGGGAAACAGGGCTTGCACATGAAATGTAAATACTTGTGGTTGCAATAAAGATTTGTATTTGTATTTGTATTTGATTGGGAAAATTTGACAGTGACGGATAACGTGATTTGCTTTCTGTTTCTGTTAAAGTGCCTTTTTAGACCCGCAGTTGAGTATACATTTGGTGTGAATGCGCCCTAAGTATAGTCATATTTATTTTTGCTCCCACTACAAACGTCACATTGTTCTGAGGGAAATCTCACTTATACAAAAAAAAGAGAATATAATAAACAGTACCATAAACATCTTCAAGTATCTCTCAAACCTTTGAGAGAAATATATTTCTTTGTTGGCGAAAAATAGATAAAATAACGTCTTAGTTTGTTCTCGTCGTTGATAACGTTCTAGTTTTGCAAATAACTGCTTTGTATGGTTTTATAACTGTTGTGTAGAGGAATGAGTATTGCGTCTAGACTACTTTCAGTCACAATTTGTTTTGGGAGTAAGTGGGTTAGGCTATCGTATGGTACAAAAGAATTGTTAAGTTCTCACTCGTTTGGATTCTTTTCTGACAACTTAACTTTCATCATGATCATCATATCAGCTGAGAGGTCCACTAGTCTCTCCCAAGTGTCACCACGACAAACTGTCCTGTGCGTCTCGCATACATCGGCTACTCGCGACCCTTACCTGGCCATCGGTCCAGCTTGTGAAAGGCCTTTCAATGTTGGGTCTTCCGGTACGCGGTCACTACTCCAGAACTTTTCAGCCCCATCGACCATTTCTTCCGCAAGCAATGTGCCCTGCCCACTGCCACTTCAGTTTGGCGAACTTTGGTTTCATAGTACATACAGCAGTTTTTCTGCCTGTGTTTTTTCCCGATTGCTAATATTTGGGGCTCTTTAAGTTGAGAGTGAATAATTTACTTCTAGAAAAACGTGCTTCACCGTCTTTTTTCATCAGGTGAGATTGTGGTCAAACGTATGACCCTCAAATATAAAAAAAAAAATTTGCGACCAATTTTCTTTGAGTTTGACTTAATTAAAACCTTTAATTTGTAAGTTTCACTGTCTTTTTATAGATTTTTGATTTTTGTACCATTAAGAAAAAAGGTTTAATGGCACGAAATCCTTTTAATTCAATCCCAAAAGGCGAAGCTCAAAGAAGATTGATTTCCTTGTACACTCAATCATTTTTCATAACCTCATCTGCAAGAATTCAATCTTTCCCTTTGATCACGGTCCCAATATAAAAGGTAGAACCCTTAACTTCAAAACAGTGTACTTACCTACGTTGATTTATGAGTTAAAAATTAATGAGCGTACTATAAGGAAAGAAAGTCTCAAAGAGACAGTACTGAATTATATTTTAACTCCACAATACCAGATAGTAAAGACGATCTAAAATTTATTAAAAACATTTTTTATAAACCGTTAATGACATCTTGTTGATTCATAAACTAGTAAAAAAATCGGCCGTCTAATTATAGTTTGACATATATGAGGAGTGAACCGAAGAATCGGAGGTCTTCTTTGCAGCAGGACAACACAGACAAAAATAATTCACTTACAAAATTTCACTCCAAAGTAACAATTTTAAAACTATAGCTATCTTTTGATTCGACACACGCAATACTAAAAACATTTGTTTGCTTCCCGTAAGAAGTTACGGCAATAAAAACAGGGGTTGCGAACCCTACAGGCTACATACATATTCTGGTTCAATCCAGGACGAACAACAAAGAGCCTAGAGCAAAGTTCTACACGAGAATTGCAATCGACACCACTCGCGTCGGAATGGTTGAAAATCGATTCTGCCGTTGACACTTTTTAATTTGAATTTCTCTTTTTTAGATCCAAAAAATTTGACTGTTTCGTTGAAACACCGTGAAACGAACAAACCTTTTTGATTTGTCGTTTATTTGAAGATAGTTGCTATACGCCGTTTTGGTTCAGTCTATGAAAATAAATGTTACAAAAGCTGTACCAATCCTTTACTTCGCATGGGTCCGTTTTGATAGCAACGTGTAATAGGACCTTTGAGATTTGAGCTTTGTATTGTTGATCCACCGTTCTACTATTGGAAATGTCTGCCATTGTAGACAACACAATCACATCCAATATTGCACACAATATGCTCAAAGCCAGTAGTACTGTAGACTATAATTAAGATACAATTGAAGTGGGTAATAATCCATTAACGTTAGAGTGCGTCATATAGGAACCGTCACTGACAAGAGTAACGACAATGTGTCTATCTTAGCTTTGATAATTTGTCTTATTAACCTTAGCAAGTATATCTGATATTTTAGAACCAAGAGCATCACTAACAACAGCGCTTAAATTGTAATAAATATTTATAACATTTTCAAAGTTTCCTCGTGCATTCTTTACGCTTTGTTGTCCTGCTTTCTCGAGGAGGTCGTTAGCTATATCCCGCATATTTTTTCTTGAGATTAAATTTTTCAGTGAGCCTCAACAGCTCAATTTTGTGCGAAATTATTACGCTAGCTTCATTTTCCGGGTTCATTACTTGTTCTTACTGTCAAAGTTTTATGCTAAAGTATGAAGTATTCCAATTCCGGTGTAATAATGGGCACGTAACATCTTGTTCTTATTATTTTCGGAACAGATAGAGCAATATGGAGGTTCAATATAAAAGTTGTTGATTGAAGTATTGCTTATGAATTCTGTTTTATAAGATAGTGACACGTGTTGGTTCTTCTATCTTTGAAACTAATCCTAGTTTTGGAAACGTCGACATTTTCAAAGAAACAAAAATACTCAGAAATTGATGAAACAGGAAAAGTTTAAAAGTACAACAGTAGTACAAAAAAAGTGTACATGCGTATTGTATATGTTTGAAATTGATAGTGTGAAAGTACCCATTTTATTGTTTTTCCCTTAAAATAGCATCGAGAACAAATAAACACGGCACAACAGCATGAAATGACCCCAATAGATTACAATCTCTTGGCATACAAACAGCCATGTAAACTTGTTTTCTATCCATTAATATTGTAACAACTTATGCGGATAACAACATAGCAGTACTATCTGTTTTTTCCACTCCTTGATCAACGAGAAAAACTCGACTTACAACCTCGATAATATCAATCCTTTTTTATTGGAACATTACAATATTTCCATCCTTATATTTTATGATTATTTTTAGATGTAACTTTTTCATATAAAATGTTATTGCTCTTGTAATCACATCGCAATGATTGAAAGCTATTTGTTAGACACGGAGTGATGTAAAGAGATTAACTACAAAAGTTTTGCTATTAATAACTTTATGGCTTTCATTAATGTTATTCGCTTTTAGCAGTATTTTCGCACTAACTTTAACGACGTAATGGCTAATAGATTTATTAGTGATGACGACATACTATGTTATTTATGAGTGTGATTTTCGATGTAAAATATGTCTATAAATAAGGTGGAGGGAAAGGCTCAGGGAAAAATATTTTTGTCGCAAAGTTTACGTAACTTTATGGAGTGCTTTGGTATGTTTATCACTAAACGAAAATATGGTTAACGTATCTGGCAAACAAATTATTTCAAATAATATTTTATTAATACTAATAGCCTACTATCCCGCTGCAGGCCAAAGGCCTCTTTTCACTCCTTTCAATTTCTACGGTCTTCTGCAATTTTAGTCCAGTCCTTTGAGAATGAGTCCATACCTTTTTGGGCCTGCCGCGTTGTCATTTACTTGCGTTTAGGAGCTACTGCGTGGTAATAATTGATCATTGCTCCTCCGACATTTGGAAAAAATCATTTATTCATTTTAAATACACGTTTAATATGAAAAAGAGTGAATGATAACGTGACGGTTGACAGTCGAAAATGAAAGTTACAAACGTTTTGCATTGATACCAAGACGATGGTGAAGAAAAAGTGTATATTCAGATATTGTAAACTAGGGTCAAATAGTATGTAATTGATTTGCTCGATATGCGAAAGTATAAAGTATAGTATGTAAGTATTCAACTTGCAACCGAATTAACGCAACACCTGAAAAGGAGTCATTATTATCATCATTATGAAGAACTTTTAGTATGGGGACAATAGCAAAATCGCGGAAAAAAAATCGACTGCCACATACATTGGGGTTAGTCCCAATAAAGAGGTATAAAATTAAAATTGGGTCCCAAATATATCAAGATTAAGCAATGCTACCCCATTGCTCAGAAAGCTATGGCGAGATGAGTTGGACTCCTTCCTATGGATATAATTTATATTGATAAAGACAGAGAAAAATGGAATGAAGGCTTTTTTCTGCAGTTCAACTATAAACTCATAACTCAGAAAACAATAAAACATATAAATAATCTAACACTCGGCTGTTATTAAAAAATATGTGACGTGAAGATCCTATCTAAAGTGGATATATCTACTTTTGGCTCAAGGAGTGGCGTCACAGCTATTGCACCGATATTTCATTCTCGCCACCCCGTCACGTCACTTCTTTAAATTTCGATACAACACAAGTTTTCACTGGTATAAAAACGCTGCGCTGGTTTTACCTACTACCTTTATTTTGCCAGTGTTATAAATCTTGACAAAACACGTTACCTATTTATTTTTGAAAGTGGTTGACCAAGAGTTACGATTCAAACATTATTTATTAAATAAATAATTTAAGCTTTCTGCATTCCTGCTTCATAGCATACATGTTTTAACTATGTCAAGTCCCATATTTTTTAATTCAAGTTTACTCTTCACGTATTAATACACACTATTGAATGGCTTTTTTATGCAGCCCAACACGTTTATTAATATACTAGCGACCCGCCCCGGCTTTGCACGGCTGCAAATTATATACTAAAACCTACCTCGAGAACCACTCTATCTATTAAAAAACTCGCTTTAAAATCCGTTTGGTAGTTTTAAAGATCTAAGCATACATAGGGACAGACAGACAGCGGAAGTGACTTTGTTTTTTTACTATGTAGTGATTGTCACCACCATCTGATCTTATATTCTTAGATTAACTCTTCCCCAGAAATTCAGGAATCTTTAGCTTCACCATCCAAGTCGAAAACACTCTATCTCAAACTGTTGAATAATGTAAACAATTTGTACCATCTTGATAGCCAAAATACCTATGTCACGCTTAAAAGTGACGCGATAAACGCCAAAATACAGGGTTTCAAAGCTTTCACGGACAAACCATTAATATTAATAAAGCTAAGAAATGTTCCTTTCTGTATTCCATCAAATAGCTGAACAGGTGATACTCGTGTTAGCGTTTCCGGGGTAATATTTCATTTTATTTCATTTTGGCGTTATTTTAAAATAGAGAGTAGAGTTATCGTCTACATTTGCTAATAGAATGTAAACCTTAGCCAACATAATTTTTTAAATGTTATTTGTATGTCGCAGAATATGGAATGCACTATCGTTTTTTTTTTTTGGTAATGAATTTCTGATTAAATTGAAGCAGTAGTGAGGTTTGTCATTGCATTCAACCAACCTTTTGTCAACCCATGCTCAATTTGAATGTGTCAAAATGATAAACATCAACTGTCATGGTTTACCTTACTCAAGCATTCTCACGTCATAAGATAAACGGACGTATCGACACAAAATGAAGTAACCCATTTCCGACCTTATAGCATTTTTCTAAATTTCAGAAATCAGTTAATTCGTTTTGTAGATACTCCATGACAGTTGACGTTTATCATTTTGACACATTCAAGTTGAGCATTGATTGAATTGAGTTGGGTTGGACGTTATGACTAACCTACGTTCCATATTGGTTCAACTTAATCTGAAATTATAACGAGCATCGTTTGATATTTTTATTGTAAACTGTAATGACAGTAAAGAATTGTGTACTGAATAGTTCCTCTGTATTATTTCACGTCGGAGTCCAAGTTCTACGATGACTGATCATCATCCTGACGAAGGAATAAACGAGGTCGCAGAGTGCTGTATACTAGTGCTGTGCACCTATTTTGTGAAAATAATTATTTTCATCGTGATTTTAAATGTGAATTATTATTTTATTTAAACGCAAACGGTTTTTCTATTGCGCAATTACAACACTGTAGTACCCATAATTATCATGGCTGATGTAACCTACAAAGATTTACCATCTTCGACATATAATATGAAATTTGGACACAGTCGCCTGACTATTTTTCTTTTTTTATGTAATTTTGTTATGAGGAATATAAACCAGTACACTCTTTAGTAACTTGGCTTGAAGAAGAACGATTTTTGCCAACAATTGGAACTTGGAACAAATAATCAATATCTTTAAATTCTCTTTTTCATCAAGCTCTTATCAAAATTTAATTAGGATCAGTGCAACAATAAATTCTTCTAAACGTCTCAATTTCTTCAAAAATCCTACAAAACATTTTACGAACTGAACTTTTCACTTCACGTCTACAAACGGGTTCTCAATGCAAAAACTTCAACGCTGAAATACGTCATTCAATCAATCATGGTGGACGCAACGGTTGCTACTGACACACAGTTTGCTAACAGGTAACAAATTGTTGCTGCACAAAAATATTACCACCTGCATTTTGTAAGAGGATTTTATTTTAATGCGCCGATTTTATGTGTGTTTTGGATTGTCGTTTTTGGCTATACAGGACCTAAGGTGGAGTAGTGGGTTAGATTCGTTACTTAGAAAATTGTCAGACCTGCCATGCCCAGTATTAAGTATAAGTAAATGCAAATACGAATACAATAAATACAGCAAAGGACTGGAACTCTCTGCCTGTGTTTCCAAAAGCTTACAACCCTAATCTCTTCAAATTTAGAGGCTCCTTCTGGGTACGCTTGCTCCATCGTAGACTTTGTCTCTGTCATCTCTGACATAGACTAGAGTCAAGAGCAAACCCATTACAAATAAATAAATTAAAAAAAAATGTTTTTTCTGAATAAAAATAAAACACAAAATATTAAATGCAATTTCAGATCACACAATAAAAAAACTGACCAGAAAAAATAAAAATTTAAAAGCTGTAATAACAACCGGTAAAGTTTTAATTACAATTCCGTTTCTATTTAATACGCCATTCATTCTGAACCACATCCACAACTGTGATGCCAGTGATAATTAATATTTCATTAACATTTCATTAAAATAATAATCGACATCGTATTTACCAAACATTCGAACTAACAAATACATCAATAATTTCGACCTAATAGCAAAAAAGCTGTCGACGTGAGCGCGTGCACCCATTATTTCCGAAAACAAAATAAACTTTTGTATGAACGAACAAAAACAGTAAAACGTCGACTCATGAATGTGAACGAATGGAACGGAGTAGTAAAATTGTACCGGTAGCAAATTTTTCGCGCGGCCAACCGCAAGGGACGCGGGGAATGGATAGTGAACTTGTGTTCGTGTGTGTACAAATATTCATATTATTGACACAAATGTTCTCAATTCAATTTGGGATCAAAATGACGTAATATCTTTTGAAAGTGGAACGTTTAAATTGCCTTTCGTGTATAGTGACCGCTTTGAAGTCCAGCGCTCGGGTTATGAGGTTGATGAACTAGATGTGATCGAATTAGTTGTGGGTTCTAACTATGAATATGAATCTCAAGGGTGATATGGATAAAGATGTTTACACAATAGTATTTAATATAGATGTCTTATGGAATTGCTTTTATAAATAACGAAATAGTTACTACAGGCGATGATTATGATAAAAAATTTAAAATATAATAATATAATAATGATTCGGAAGAAAGACCAAAGTTATATTTGATTGCAGGTGACCACTGCTCTAGTTACGAAAATTATATCAACACACTATAGTTACTCGTACCTTACTATCGGGATGACATAGGCTACTGATATCCTAGGAGCGTTGAAGATTCTAATAAAATAGAACATGAGAGCCAAGTCGGAAGAAAATCAAGAAACAAAATAGAATTCTGAAAGTATTCGAAAGAGATCCAAAAATAATAACCGGTGTTTTATATAAAATTGAGGACACCCACGCCGTTATCCTTAACACACACCCGAATAATATTCCAGAAAACGAAATGATACCTACAGGTAGTTTGAAAACTGATCGCGAAGCTGTAGAGGATGTAAAACTTTTAGTGCCCTCCACGTAACTCAGTTATACGGATATACCACGAAATAATTCGATTGTCTCGACCGGTGCGTCGACAGGGGTGAAAGTAACGTTAAAACTGAATATCTTTGTGACCTGTGTGCGGGAATTTTCAGTTATACCATGTACATTGATGCTTTTGTTTGGGATGGAGATGTAGAAATGAATGTGACGAATGAAATGGCTGTGGCCGATAGGATCCATGATAATCTTACTGTATTTGTGTATTGAAATACAAATGTGCAACGTGATTATAATTTCAATTTGTTTTGCAGTGGTTGTGGAGAGGAAATTCTGCATTCGGTGAATTGTAATTTATGGTAAAGCTTTCAATAACATCCCCTGGCACGTGAATATTATTTTGGATATATTATATGATTTCAGCAAAACGACGTCCGCTGCTGCACAAAGGGCTCCCCCAAGTGTCACCTTGAAAAGTAATAATTAGTATATTCTGTAGTTATTATTTCTTATCAGATAGAGACTATGGAACGCGTGCTGAATCATAAGCTCCTGGCGTACCTAGAAGCGAATGATATCCTTAGTGACCGGCAATACGGGTTTCGCCGAAATCGGTCAACTGGGGATCTTCTAGCGTATGCCATTCACATCTGGAGTGAAGCCATAGAAAAGCACGGGGAGGCACTAGCGGTCTCCCTTGACATCTCGAAGGCCTTCGACAGGGTCTGGCACGATGGCCTTATTAGTAATTCCTTCCTTCGGTCTGCCCGCCGGTTTGTGTGATTGGATCGCAGATTTCCTGAGGGATCGGTCTATCCGAGTGGTCATAGATGGCTGCTCGTCTGGACTGCTGGATATTAATGCCGGGGTTCCTCAGGGGTCGGTGCTTTCGGCAACACTGTTCTTGCTGCATATTAATGATCTGCTTAAACCCGGTACCTTTGGGTATGCAGACGACAGCACTGTTGCTGAAAGATACGTGTCCGACGCACGAGCTGGTGGGTCGCAGATCCGGTCTCTCTGGGAGGCAATGGTTGAGCGCTTGAACGTGTCCCTACAGGCGGTCTCTGATTGGGGCGATGCCAATCTGGTCAAGTTCAATGCTGCTAAGACCCAAGCGTGTCTATTTTCCGCCAAAAGGAGCCAATTCCGCCCAGCTCCATCTTTCCGCGGTGAAACCGTGCCGATAACCGACCATCTTGAGCTTCTTGGGGTTACATTAACATCTACTCTCAATTTTAGCCCTTACATAGAGGCAAAAGCTCAAGTGGCTGCAAAGAAGTTGGGGATTCTGGCTAAGGTGAGACGGTACTTCACGCCGGAACAGCTGCTCAAACTCTATCAAGCGCAAGTTCGATCGTGTATGGAATACTGCTCTCATCTTTGGGATGGATCTGCCAGATACCAGCTTGATGCCCTTGAGTCAATTGAGAAACGAGCCAAGAGGATCATCGGCAATGAGAGGCTCGTCGCGTCGAAGCTCCAAAGTCTTGAACATCGACGACGAGTTGCTAGCCTGTCGGTTTTTTACCGGTTGCATTTTGGGGAATGTGCGACGGAATTGCATAATTTAATTCCGCCAAGCCCGTTCCATCATCGGACCACAAGACGAACGGCGATGCGCCACCGGTATATGGTGGACATCCCACCCATACGCACAAAACGTTTTGGGAACACATTCATAGTGCGTACAGCTAAGGAGTGGAATTCCCTGCCGGAGTCTGTGTTTCCTGATAACTACAACCTGGGAGTCTTTAAATCAAGAGTGAATAGGTTATTTCTAGGCAAGCGTGCTCCATCTTCGACCACATCCTCGCTTACCATCAGGTGAGATAGTGGTCAAACGCGTGCCTATCAATAGTAAAAAAAAAAAAAGATAGAACTGATATGTATGCATATAAAGACTGACGAAAATGTTCTTGAAGTACTGAATTAATTATCACATTATTACAATCCCTGTTGAAATATTTACTTTGCTGCAATCCATCAGCCTGCATTGAGTATCCAAACTGTCAAAAAGATACTATCTTATTCATATTTTCAACTTTAAATTGAACCGTAGCTGCCGCTAAGTTTATTTTCCCTAACTATCATACTGTTACTATATTATTAACTTTCAACTACGGAACTCCTAGTGCTTGAGAAAAACTTCAACGACTTTTAAAGTTTCTTCAACCCATTTAAGAAAAAAATCTCTATTTATGTTCTCCTTTTTAGAACAAGCAGGGATATAAAAGTCATTTTGCATGTACATCCCCCGTAAATCACTGAACTAGCTTTAATGGGAGTTTTAAATTGCAATACTTCTTTCTTAGTGACCGAAGGAGATTCTTTGACGTGATTCTTTTCCCGGATTTTTCAGGAAATTAGTTTACTTTAATGTTTAACTTTCAGTAAATTCTGTTGTTATAGTTTCAGTATCACAGATGTCTCAAAATAGTCTTGGAGAGCAATGTTAAACTTAATCAGTCCTTAATTTTCCTACAACTGCAGTTAAGGCTTCGTCTTTGTCAGGTAGACTGCGCCTCGAGCCACCAGGTGCAATGCGGGATCTCACATGTCAACGAGATTTTATTTCAGTGAAAACAAGTTTCTTAGCTATATTTGTTTTGCAGTTACTAATGATAAGCTTTTTTGATCTCTTTGTTTAACATGATTTGTTTTCCTCGGCATTATCTGAAGACTTGAAAGACACTCAAAGGGAAATGAAGAGGGCAACGTTTGGAGTTTCCTTGCGTGATTTAATCAGGTATGATGATATCCGCAAGAGAACCATGGTTACCGACATAGCCCGAAAGATCACCAAACTGAAACGGCAGTGGGCAAGGCACATTGCTTACAGAACAGATGGTCGATGAGACTGAAAAGTTCTGGAGTAGCGATAGCGTACTGGAAAACGAAGCGTTAGAAGGCCTCCCACTAAGTGGACCGATGACCTGGTGAGGGTAGTGGATAGCCGATGGATGCAAAAAGCGCAGGAGTAGTTGTTGTGGTGACACTTGTGGGAGGCTCATGTCCTGATATAATGATGATGATAAGTGGATTTGTTGCTAAATAGCAGAGTAGAAATACTGATGTGCATTTGCTTTAAAATAGTATTAAAACCATGATAAAGTATAATTTTCCAGTAACTTGGCAGCAAGATACTCACTCTTAACTGCGAAATCAGCTCGTGATCTCCCCCAACTCTTGTCTCCCTAGTAACAATTTAGATGATAAACCTGCCAACCAGAACTTTTCCTCATTCATATTTCAACATAGAAACGGCATTCTGAGGTGGTTCATAAATAAAACGGGTAGTCAAATAACACACGTCAAGCCATCCATCTTTACGTATGAGACAAAACCAATAAACTAGAGTACCTATTCTATCAGCAGATGAAACTGCGCCATAGGAAATATGTTTCGAGGTCTGTTTATGTTTTTACGATGTTTCTTCGGGTTGAAGTGATCAAAGTTATTTATGTTTTCAACGGTAAAAAACGTATGTAGATGAGATGAGCGATGCTGATGTGTGAGATATCTTAGTTTTGTATTCTATTTTGGGTGGGATCTATTGATACAAGCGTGATTTCACGTCGAAGATTCTATTTCAGAATAAGAATAATTTATTATTTAAATAAGTACATTCAATTATTCTTGGAACACACAATAGAATTTTCTGTGTCGTGAGATCTAGGCTCCTTCATTCCGTTTATATTTATTGCTATACATGTAGTAGTGTGCGTAGTGGGGGACTCAAGACCGAAATGATTGGCGCTCTTTGGTCGAGGTTTACGTTCAGCAGTGGACGGCAATCCGCTGATATGATGAAAAAATAGTTTAGTATATTAGTGTCACAATTTCAGTCACTAGAAACCTTCAAACTGTTATAATAATCTGAAGGCCAATTCTCGTACTTAAAAAGCTTTCCAATGTTTATTTTTAGTATGGCCGTTATAACCGTTTTTACCCTTTCTTTAATTTATCTTTTGTTAGACATCAAACACAAACAATGCATCGTTTTTATTAGTTATGACAAGAAATGTCCTCCTTGCGCAGCAACTAACAAGGCCAGTAAAATAAATACTGCTCAAAAGATCAGGAGCTAGGATTAACTGCATGGAGGAGGTCGAGACAGCAGCAGCAGCTGCAGGTCTTTGATTACAGGCTAAGAACTTCGGAAACCTAGGTTGGTAAGCTGTTGGTCCCGGCTGTCATTTGTAGAACTTTGGCAGTCGTTACGGATTGTCAGAAGCCAGTAAATCTGACTCCAGTCTAGCCAAGAAATACCGTGTTACCCAGTTAATGGGTTGTAGAGGTGTGGTAGGCAGCCGCTCTACGTAAAACATTGGTATTCAGCTGAATCCGGTTTGTCTGGAAGCCGACCCCAATATAGTAGGGAAAAGGGTAGGCAGATGATGAACTTCGGAAATTAAGGTACCATCTATGATATAGTAAGTAACACTAAAGCGTTGCTGGCCTTCCTTGGGGAGCTGGGATGGATAGAATGGCACAAAAATCGCTGCTCAAATATTGAAACAATTTTTCGTGATACCTTTCCTATTTATACAAGAGTAAACTGTAACTTTTATTTGAGAACTTGTGAAAATCGGGATTTGAAAAAATCGGATATTTCAGCACTCCACCGTTTTAAAAAACCTTGTAGGTATACATGCAATATCCGTTTTATTGTGACGTATCTGTAAAAAAAAATCTTTTTATTACAGGAAGCTGATGGCGAAACATGCCTGATATCGACTGCTACGAACACTCTTGATGTTTTTATAAACGTACGATAACTCACAATGTGAATAACCACTATTGTACATAATAATGTTAAAGACTGCAGCTATTTTTCGTCTCACTCACGCCCGTACGGAGAACGCTCAAGTGATCACGTCAAACCAAATAATACAATGAACGTGCAAAGGACACCACCTACACCCAATACCAGGGTGATAAGCGAGAGCGGAAGCGCTAGCGGGTCTGTACCAAACTTACCCACCTACTGCGATGATGATTATAGAAATGTTAACACATTTAAACGAAAAGAGCGTACTGAAGAAACCGAATATAAAAAGGATTTCACAAACTTTCGCACTGAGATGATGAGTTTCCTAGAGAATTTTGCCAAAACCCAAAATAATAGCCTAAACTACATAAAGGAAGAAATACATGAGATTAAAAATGAAATAAAAACCATGAAATCAGCAACAGAAAACTTTACCCAACGTTTCGAACAAATAAATGGCGAGATGGAGAATATTAAAACTAACATCACGACCACCCAAACGAAACTCGAACGTATAGAAGATGAAATAACTCAAATAAAAGGACTTCAAAACACTGAAAGCACAACGCCTAAATCGCTTATCTTATGCCACCAAAACCTCATCCTCGAGCTAAAAGACCAAAACGAGCGCGAGAAAAACATTGTTATTGTGGGTACATTGGAAATTAACGAAAGAAACATTAACTCCAGACGAAATCACGATAACAATGAAGCCATGAAGATACTTGCAATGCTGTATCCAGACTGCCCTAAACCAATTAGAACCATCAGACTGGGGAAATATATCCCAAACAAAAACAGACCATTAAAAGTCTGTTTCCACAATGCAGAAATTCCAAAATACCTACTACGAAATAAAAAAAACCTACAAGATAACATACGAGTTTACGCAGATCAAACTCCAGCGCAAAGGGAGTTTTTACAATTATTAAACGCAGAACTAAACACACGCATTGAAAACGGCGAGAGGGATCTCATCATCAAATACGTAAAAGGAATACCGACAATCACTTTAAACAAAAATAACCAAAAAAACTAATAACCAAACCAATACAAAGTGCAAATTACAAGGATAGACTAAACCATCAACTAGTAAGCAGATACGAAGACATACCATCCCACCCGTCCTCGTTACGATTTTTCTACGCTAACTTACGCAGTATCCGCAAGACTGGCAAATTCGACGAAATAAAATGCATAATAAAAGCAACACCAATGACTTTACACGTACTAATTTTTACTGAAACGTAGATCACGTCAGAATCAGATGCAAAATTTTACCAACTACCACATTATAAACATATTTATAACTACAGGCAAGATCGGAAGGGTGGCGGCGTTTCAATTTACGTACACGAAAGTATTAAGTACGAAATAACAGAGGAGTTACACGAACTTGGTAATCATTACTTATGGATACATATAGACAAACTCTCATTGAACATCGGAGCGATATACAAACCAGGTGAAACCAACATAAACAATTTCTTAGAAACATATATTTCACAGTTGGAACGACGAAAAAGGACAGTTGTTTTCGGAGACTTTAACATCGATCTGCTTAGTAAGGACAACCACGCCACGAGATACCTAAGTGAAATAAAAGGAACCGGCTACGAAATATTAAATAAAATAAATAAACTGTACAGTACCCGTGAAACCAGCACTACAAACACCATACTGGACCACATATGTACGAACATAAATAATCACGCATTCAGCATATCAATAGTTGAATCGTGCCTCTCAGACCACAAGCAGATATTCCTAGAGATAGGCAGCTTACCACCAAAAATAAACAAAAGGATCAAATACAAAGCACTCAACTATGACAAATTATACAATAGTACCCTAACAGCAAACTACAGTAATGAAGACAACGACTACCTACACTTAGAAAGATTTATCTCAGAACAAATAAACAAAAACAAAGAAGATAAGACTAAAATCCTAAACCTACCTCAAGAAGACTGGATAAATAGAAATATCATAGACTCAATCAACTTACGAAATCACCTATGGCAACAAACAAAATCTCACCCAAAAGACGACACCCTAAGGAAGAAATTTAACGAAGAACAGGACAGGGTAAAACAGCTTATCAAGACACAGAAGAAAAACTACTATCACAACCTATTTCACGACAGCTACAAACAACCGAAGAAAATGTGGAAAATAATTAATAACTTGGCAGCAAATAAAATCAAAGACGCCAATGCTCCCCCCAAACTATTATCGAACTCGCAATTTATCACAGACGGTAATGAAATCTGTAACGTATTCAACTCATTCTTTGCATCAATAGGCGCGGACTTAGCTAATATCATACCCAAGACATACCACATAAATACAGGCAATACCCTCATGTACGACACAAATTACACGCACAACATAACTATGAACGAACTTTCGCCTTGTGACACTAACGAAATATCAAAAATTATTGACCATCTCGACACCAACACTAGTACAGGCTTGGACGGTATCAGCACTAAAGCTATTAAATGTCTTAAAAACATAATTGCTGATAGATTAGCAGACTGTATAAATGAGTGTTTGGTGCGCGGAATTTTCCCCGACTCACTCAAAGTAGCGAGGGTCAGTCCTATTTACAAATCTGGGAGTAGAACTGACCCCGGCAACTACCGTCCGGTGTCGGTCTTACCCGTTATTTCGAAAATTTTCGAACGAGTGTTATACAACTGTCTAAATGCGTATTTGACTGAGAAGGGATTTTTAATCGATCAACAGTATGGCTTCCGCCCTAAATCAAGTACTATCACGGCCTCAGTTGATTTAATAACTAAAATAAAGACACACATTGATAAAAAAAACATAGTTTTAGGTATTTTCATTGACCTAAAAAAAGCGTACGATACGGTAAGCCATCAAAAACTACTGCAAAAGTTAAGCAATCTAGGTATTTCAGGCAGCGCTCTCGATATGTTCACGTCCTATTTACAAAACAGAAAGCAAGTCGTTAAGATAGACAACTTTACTAGCTCGATGCAAAACATTACATACGGATGTCCCCAAGGCTCAGTAATTAGTTCATTATTATTTCTTATATACGTTAACAACATTAATAAAATAGGGCTGACAGGACACTTAACGTTATACGCAGATGACACTTGCCTCTTTTATTTCGACAAGTCTGTACAAAACATTCTAACTACTGCTCAAAAGGACCTTGACCTTCTTCATGAATGGCTCAAATATAACTTGCTAACAATTAACACAACAAAAACATCATTTATGATTTTCGCAGCAAAAAACAAACCACTACCTAAACTTACGCCACTTACGATCAACGGAGAAATAGTTAAACGATCTAATCACGAAAAGTACCTCGGACTGTGGGTAGATGACAAACTTACTTGGAAGCTACATATAAATCATATCAAAGCAAAATTAGTTTCACTTTTAGGCACGTTACGAAAGATCACAAAATGTATTCCGAAAAAGATACGTCTAATTATTTACAACTCGCTAGTAAAATCAAACCTAGAATACCTAATTGAATTGTGGGGATCAGCCGCTAAATCTAACTTAAACTCGCTCCAAAGAATACAAAACAAAATTATCAAAGTACTATTTCATTATCACTACCTATATCCAACAAAAAAATTATACGAAAAAACTAATCTACTAAATCTCACACAACTGTACAAATATTACACCTGCATTCTAATAAAAAAAATCACCACGAATTCTGTACAATCAAACATCAAACTACATAAAAAGACACCTACATACAACACAAGAAGTAAAAACAAGTTTCAACTAATGACCACACGTGCACGAACTAACTACGGCAAGAAAACCATATTGTCTGAGGGAGCAAAACTATTTAATGATTTACCAGAAGATTTAAAGAAGTGTAATAATATAAACATATTTAAAGCAAGGCTTAAAAAACATATTGTGTACCCTGTAACGTTGCCAACACCCTAGAGGCAAATATATATTTTTAGATGTAAGCACTATTTGTATCTCATTTTAAGTGAACTGTTATTTAAGTTCTTATGAGAATAAAATTCTTTAAACCTAAACCTAAACCTAATGTTTAAATAAATAACTCCGTCAATCTTATACTAATATATAAAGCTGAAGAGTTTGTTTTTTTTTACTTGAACGCGCTAATCTCAGGAACTGCGTGTCCGATTTGAAAAATTATTTCAGTGTTAGATAGCCCATTTATCGAGGAAGGCTATAGACTATATATCATTACGCTAAGACCAATATGAGCGGAGCAGTAATGAAAATTGTGACGCAGACGAAGTTATATTTATTTTTGAAAATTAGCAGTAAGGTGTCCATCCATTATTTAACACTGTTTTCATTTGAAATACAGCGGCTATTTTTTATCACAAAGAAGCTCTGCGAGTTATATTGTCAAGCTTCTTATCTCCTGTTTTCTAAGTTGTAGTAACTATTACATTACAATTTAACTCAACTATTAACTTGAATCCAGTTGTTGTGGCGACACTAGGAGAAGGCCTGATGATGATCCACTAAAATAATGTACCATTTTTAACCGACTTCTTCAAAAAGGAGGAGGTTCTATGTTCGACTGTATGTATTTTTTTTATGTATGTTCTCACCGATTTCTCCGCCAATTCAGGACCGATTTTAAAAATTATTTTTTTATTCGAAAGCTATACTCCTGAGATGGTTCCATTGTCACCATGTTAGAATCTGATGATGGGATCCCATGAAAAATACTTGTTCAGCGATATTTTCGCCACGTCTTATTAACTGATATGAACGAATCTTTTTTTGGTTGGAAGAGTATTTTCTCAGACTGGTCCCATTTATATTTGGTGAAAATCTGATGAAGAACTTCGGAGGTGGGCAACGGAACTCTTCAATAAATGGTAGCAAACGGATCGGGATTTCTGAAATCGCATGTCAGTGATTGTTTACACATAACATCACGCCGGCACGGCACGCTGGTACCTGCCTACATCTAAAAAGTGAAAATTAAAAAAAATTTTTTTTACAAAAACATAAAACCGACTTCCAAAAACAAAACACTACAAAGTAAAAAATAACTTTAATTTCGGAAGTCAGTGTTTTTTGGTTATTTCGTTTTTTTTTTTTTTTGTAAAAAAGTTTTAAATACAAGAGTACTGATTTACGAGCAGGAATTATTTGATTATTCAAGAATTACGTTCAAAGATTTGACTCATCTTTAAAATCGATCCAGCCCGGTATATAACGAATAGCTTTAGACAAAGACGTACAGCTATTCTAGACAAAGATCTCAAATCTGAGTACGTACGCCATTCAGATTTAGTTCTGCTTATTCCATAAGACGTGAGACAGGAATATATTCAAACGATGTCTAGACGATGAAGGTTCCAATTGTCTCCGAACTGTCGATGCATTTCACGGCATTCGATCATCCCTCGACATCGAATCGAGATTCATGATGCATAGAACGTCAGGGCATCAAAACAAGATCCAAGCAAGCTGAAGTTTTCCTTCTAAGTTTATTCTTTTATTATTTTTTATTTTTTTTTTATTAAATCCGTACAAGAGAATTTTATTAGGAATTATAGCAAACTTTAGATAATATATACGTGCAGACTTAAAAAACTACACTATTAACAAGAAATTATGTACAAGCGCGTATAAAAAAAAATATTCTTTTAAGTAGAATATTCAGTTTATTTTTATTTTTAAACATGAAACTCATATTATGAGTTGTTAATCTGTAAAGTTAATGAATTTCAGGATTCATTTAATGGAAGTAGGAGTCTGCTAGCAATATTTTGTTAAATAAATAGATTTGATTGAAAATGCGTTTCGAAATATAATACAAGTTTCCGTAAACCGCTTAAAATATATGCATACAATCCTAATAAATTACTTTTGAAGATTAATAATGTTTATTGGGAGACGGAACTGTGACATAAAACGTTACCATATCCTCTCTTAGCAAAACATTTTCTTGGAAAATCCTTTTCGTTATGTATTAAAAGTTATACAGATAGAGTTACCTACATACATATTTTAATGATAAAAGATTTCCCCTCATAAATATCCACATAAAAAACAACCAAACATACGAAACCAATTCCAATAAAATTAAAATCGTACCAGCGACGTAAATCCCGTAATGGCTCAATATAAACTTTAAAAACTCGAATAAAACTCCAGTTAAAAGCATTAAATTGACTGGTTGCGATAAAAATGTGAAATAACTATTTGTAGTACAGGTAATGGGTGATGGTAATACTGCAGTTCGACCATCACAGCTCACAATGGTTCGGCAATTACATCGTTTGAACGTTGCAGCGATCGCCTCTATTCGTGCTGCGTTTAGTTTGGGGATAGTTGCTTGTTATGTAGCTTGCGATTTGTTGAACTTGGTAGACATTAAATTAAGTATTTAGGTACTACTACTACTGACTGACTTCCTACTGTTTATTTTTTTGTATTTAAATTTTTAGGGTTCCGTCCCCGAAGGGTAACCAACGGAACTCTATTACTAAACCTCCGCTGTCCGTCCGTCCGTCTGTCCGTCAGCGGGCTGTATCTCAAGAACCGTAATAGGTAGAGAGCTGAAATTTTCACAGATTGTGTATTTCTATTGCCGCTATAAAAATTAAGGTTTATGGTACGGAACCCTTCGTGTGCGAGTCCGACTCGCACTTGGCCGGTTTTATTTTATGATTTGTATCAACTATTCTATAAATGGTGACTGACTGAGTGACTAAGTGACTGACAGACAACGCACAACCAAAACTATTGGTCGCAGAAAGCTGTTTAGCAGATAAAAGCTAGATAGCATTCCTGCACTCCGTAGGAAAGCCTTAAAAGAGAGAATTTCCCAAAATTCTTACGAGAAACTGAAAAAACGCTGAAAACTGAAAAAGCTAGTATAATATACCTAAGCACATGATACGGGGCAGCCTATTGCCATCTAACGGGCAAAAATCTAAACAGTGGGCTGTTCCTGAGAAATTATGTAACATAACTCTACGAAATTCTGACTGACTTGAAAATCAAACCCTTAACCTCATGATTTGCTACCACTAGACAATTAAGGCAGTCTATTGGAAAACATTTTTGCTAGCGTTAAATTATCTTTATTTAAAAAAAAAACATCTGTAATAAACAGAACGATTTATCAAAACGTTTTATCAAAAGCATATTAGCAAAAGACACGTGACTTGGCTTTCCCATTAAACACACTCAAATTTTCATAAAAAATATTGACAAGCAAGTAATCCTTATAAATATAAAATTCTTGAGTAACTGAGTGACAGACAACGCACAGCTGTAATTACTGATCGAAACCAGCTGACATTTGGCATGGTGGCTTCCCTACACTCCAAAAGGGCTACTAAGAGACAATTTTCCAAAATTCCTACGGGAACGGGAAAAATCAGGATATGCGCGAACGAAGTCGCGAGTTAAAGCTAGTTCCCAATAAAAGCAACAAGGCAACCAATCCATCTATCATCCCACATTACCTCACAAGGCCTCGTTCACTTCACAAAGGAATCCTCAACGCTTAAACAGAGCTCGAATCGAACAATCGGAACATACGAAATCAAATTGCTCGTCTACTATCCAATCTAAACGGGTCTGCTTTAGTGGGTACAGCGAGGTGAACGGATTGATCCGTACTCAGCAATTTTCCCACAATTCCCTGTCAGTGACTTTGTCATTTCCCATCTAGTGGCTGTTGATACAAAATTTTAGGGGTGTCTCAGGATTTTGCTATTGCTTCTTTGAAGCTTACTTTTATATCTTAACTAGCTGACCTGCGCAACTGCGTCAGCGTCCAAAGTTTTCATTAATGCTTCGCTCCTATTAGTCGTGGCAAGATGGTATATAGTCTATAGTCATCATCTGCCTAGCCTTTTTCCCAACTACATTGGGGTCGGCTTCCAGTAAAACCGAATTCAGCTGAATACCAGTGTTTTACGTGGAGCGGCTGCCTACCAGACCTCCACAACCCATTAACTGGGTAACACTGTACATCTTGGCAAGACTGGAGTCAGATTTACTGGCTTCTGACAATCCGTAACGACTGCCAAAGATCTACAAATGACAGCCGGGACCAACGGCTTAGCGTGCTTTCTGAGGCACGGAGGAAACTCGGTATGTTAAGATGGTCACCCATCTACAGACCAACCTTGGCAAGGGTTGCTTAACATACAAGATCGACCCGTGCGGCTGTTATAATTTAGCCACGAGCTCCGTCCGACAAAATCAATCACTTCACGTGGCCGTAATTGAATATTGTTTCCTCAAATATATAGTTATCTTTACTAATATATAAAGCTGAAGAGTTTGTTTGTTTGTTTGTCTACTTGAACGCGCTAATCTCAGGAACTACTGGTCCGATTTGAAAAAATATTTCAGTGACAGATAGCCCATTAATCAAGGAAGGCTATAGGCTGTATATTATAACGCTAAGACCAATAGGAGCGGAGCAGTAATGAAAATTGTGACGCAGACGAAGTTGCGCGGGTCCACTAGTATTTATTATATTGTCTATAGTCTTTCTTTATAAATGGGCTATCTAACACTACAATATTTTTCAATTCGAATTAGTTTTTTAGTTCCTGAAATTAGCGCGTTCAACCAAACAAATTCTGTAGTTTTATAATATAAGAATAGTAGTAGTTATTTTCGTTTCTCAATATAAGCTCTCGCTAAAAATATTTTAAGTAGACAAGATAAGCGTTTTATGCTTATGCCAAGTTGTTTTTAGGGTTCCGTACCTCAAAAGAAAAAAACGGAACCCTTATAAGATCACTTTGTTGTCCGTCCGTCTCTTTGTCAAGACCGTTTATCTCGGGAACGCGTTGATGTATCAAGTTGAAAATAAAACTATATAATCAAACTTTTAAGTTAACGTAAAAAAGATACTGTCGTTTATGGCGCACTATCTCACCTGATGGGAAACGGAATGGGAATCTCTCTCAAGGGAATCAAAATGTATATAGTATTTTCCGTGGAATTAGAACTTTAAAATTTGGTAAGTAATACCGTCTTATACTACAAATATAGGAAAAAGTCTGATAACTACACATTTGTAATTAAATCATAAAAATATAGTCTTTATTTAAAGTTTCAAATGTACTCACTATATACGGAACTATCGGTGGGCGAGTCCGACTCGCACTTGGTTTTAAAAAAAATATAATTTATTGTTTGTTCAAACTGTTTTTTAAAATAAGCAGTCGTACATTGAATATTATTTACGTACCCAACCAAAACTTCAAACAAGACGCCTATTGTGCTTGGACTTCATCGGTGCATAGCAACGGAATACGTCAATGCATTTGTCGGAATCCAGCAATGTAATTGAAAGAAGTATAACAGCACTGCCCCAGAAGCGGTTGCGTCGGGTCAAGGAATTTTCAACTCTATCAGAACCATCTTTTATTTTTACACCGACGCAATATTGTAAAACTCTATTTATAGAAGCATTAATAACTGTCTTTTGATGTTTATTAAGTCCAGATGGACTTAATTAATACATTGCAAATTAAATAAAAGCTTGTAAATAGGGGAGACCACCTATTTACAAGCTTTTATTTAATTTGCAATGTATTAATTACTTTCGTTCCAAGAAAAACTACAGGGAAAACTCTTTTACCGAGGTAAAGGATTTTTTCTATCATAGCGGGAGAATTCGATTCGTTGAAAGCAGTTGAGGCCATGTGCCACATAACAAATTGGTCTTAAGATTGTAATAGTACAAGCAATAAAGATTTGCTTCCTCTGTTTTTGGGGTGACATAGTAACCCATTTCCTGAATTGGTTTTACGATTTGAGGGAGATTATGACGTCATATTAAACGTACTCTTCCGTAAAGACAAGCTTTGATTCAGAATAGAACCCAGCGGGGGTTCTATTGAAGGTAAATATATCAGATTTATGAGTGGCAGGACCCACATAACTTGACCCTCATTTCTTTATTGGAGCTAAGTTATGTATAGTCCTGAAGGCATTTTCTTACTTAAAAAGCTTTTTTAAATTCAAGTCGCAATAACATTTTAGTAACAATAAGTGACAAAAACTTATTGAAATGTAGGAAAAGGGATTCAAACGTTTTTCTGTTGCAGCTGGCAAAACGCCTCGCTGCCATTTTGATTCTTTTTTTCAAAGGTGCGGCGCATGTTAGCACATGTTTGCAACATGGTACCCCAAAGTGTCACGTTGCCGTGATATTTGAAAGTAAACTGTCGCATTTATATTCGTAACTAGTTGACCCGCGCCACTTCGTCTCCGTCACAATTTTCATTACTGCTCCGCTCCTATTGGTCTTAGCGTGATGGTATATATCCTATAGCTTTCCTTTTCGATAAATGGGCTATCTAACACTGGATTTTTTTTTCAAATTGGACCAGTAGTTCCTGAGACTAGCGCGTTCAAGTAAACAAACAAACAAACTCTTCAGCTTTATATATTAAGTATAGATATAGATAGATATATAATATTCTTTCGTTCCTGAGTGATTGAGTGAGTAACTGACAAACAACGCACAACTAAAACTACCGGTCTTAGACTGCTCAAATTTAGCACGTAGTTTCTTTGGAGAGAGTAAGAAAGCACAAAGAAGATTTTCCGAAATTCCTACGGGAACGGAAAAAACGGAATATGTGCGTACAAAGTAAAAAAAAAGATTATAATAAATTTGATTCACTGTAGGCAATGTACAGTGAATAATATATAAATATATATTACATATATATTTATATATTATATAAATTGTACATAGTACATATATATTGTACATAGTCAACTCCTAAATCTTTAAGGTGATCGAATGAGTTAGAGCATTAAATAAGAGTTTTCCTTATGTGTTTAAGGCTTATAAAGGAATAGCAAAATTTAAAAATAATCAACATTAGCTTTGTATGAATTCAATGAACTTCATAACATTATGATCAAAGCAACGTTTTGTATTTTGTTGTAACATTTTATTATTTACGAAACAAAATTTTACAGCCACAAACCGCAAAAAAAGGAGAACATCAAAGCCAACCGTTTCAAAAATAAGATTAACGTTAAAAAAAAAATATATAACTTTGTTTGACAACTTATTATATTCCACGAGAATACAAACTAGACTGGCTTAGTGAGACAAAACTTAAAAACATCTGATCGCAGATATCTAAAGTTATGTCAGTCAACTGTGTGTGTGTGTGTGTGTGTGAAACTGTGTGAGTGACTTCAAGTAAGCTTGCTACATCGTCGACCACATTACGCTTCCCATCAGGTAAGATTGTTGTCGGTTTGACAAACTAATCAACCAACGCTAACAAGACTTCTGCTCCTCCTTCAGGGAGTTCTGTCAGATGAGATGTTGTTTCAAGTTTAAGTACTCTACTTATAGCGGAACTTAATCAGCCAGTTCTGTCTACTTCTAAAGACTGATAGTAAAAGTCGAGCTACAAAGTCATGAGAATCGATGCCGAGTTGCTAGTCTGTCGGTTTTCTACCGGTTGCATTTTGGGGAATGTGCGACGGAGAATCAGCCGGTCTAAAAAGGCCTTGAACCTAATGCGTTAGCAATAAAGATAAAAATGAAATTTGACAGATCGTTGCGTGATTAATATTATGATTTTATTAAATTAGCCTTTTTAGACCCCCAGAAAACAGATCACGCTACCCGTCACTCTAAAATTTTCCCAATCAATCTTGAACAAAATGCGTTAGCAATAAAGATGAAAATGAAATTTGACAGATCTTTGCGCGATTAATATTATGATTCTAATATAATTTTCCTAAATTGGCCTTTTTAGACTTCCAGAAAACAGATCACGCTACCCGTCACTCTCAAATTTTTCCAATCAATCTTGAACATAATGCGTTAGCAATAAAGATGAAAATTAAATTTGACAGATCGTTGCGTAATTAATATTATGATTGTAATATAATTTTACTAAATTGGCCTTTTTAGACCCCCAGAAAACAGATCACGCTACCAGTCACTCTAAAATTTTCACCTACTAGTATTATTCTCTGCATCACCCAAAGGTTGACTGGTAGAAAATGCCTCAGGCATTAAGTCCGCCTCTGTACATCTGTGTGCGTAAAGTGTTAAATAAATAAATAAATCGGACAGATTGTTGTGTGATAAATATTATGATTCTAATATAATTCTGCTAGAGTGGCCTTTTTAGACCCGCTGAACTCTTCAATCCAGTAACAGGTAACACGAACTCAAATCTAGTTTGAGAATTTTTTTTACATCGAAGAGAGTTTTTTTTTACTATATAGAGATAGAATATTCAAAATAGTAAGAACAAAAAAAGACGTATCAAAAATGTTGTGTAAAATAAACGCATAATTTCTGATAGGCTTTTGTTATCATGAGCTACAAAATACTAAACCATGTAAGATAAAAAAAGAGTTTTCAGAAAAACTTGCACGAAATTTCACTAACCGAGTTTTAACTTAAAAACCTGCCAAAAATCTAGCTTTTATCCTCGCCACAGTAGAAATAAAACATCAGCACCAAAATAAATTGAATAAAACCCACGTCAAACAGCTAGTTTGAAAACAACGTGCAAAATTTATTCATGAGTAACCACCGTTGGAACTTGCACTCAAAGTACTGAATCTGAATGTCGCGGAAGGTACTACGTGATGGTTCCGTTTCAGTGTTGGCACTTCCGATGGTACCATTGTCGAAGAACTCACGCGTTGAGAAACGGGGTGAAAATGAATTGAGAAGCTTGAACCTTGGGTATGTTTGCTAGATAGGTGGACTACTGTAAACTAGAATAGAATAATCTTTCTTAATATTAGTACATATTAATTAATTAAATTTAATTCTTTATTTCAGGCATCTAGGTCCCATTAAATAAAATACATAAACATAAACAATGACCATAAATAAATTTATACTTATTACAATTGATTAAAACTATAAACTACTGCACACAAAATGATAGCGTCATGTTTCGCTGACTGGTGTCGCGCAGCTGCTAGTCTATTCTGTAAATAACCATTTCGATATCGAGCTTGACCTGTGTGACAAACCACACAAAGTGAGCTTTATTGCACACAGCATAAAGGTCTTACTTTTGACGTAAGTTGATACTCACTTCGGATTCCGCTGTCGAGACACGAAAATGTTGTTACAGAATAGGGGTACTGGCCACGATAACATCGATACACGACAACCTTCGGCCAAAATTTGTGCTTTGTCCATCCCGAGATGATGAATTGGAACCCGCACCCGAATTGAAGTTTGTGTTATAACGCGACTCCTACGACTCCATATACCACCACCACCATTATGTACACAATATTATATAATATGGTGACACATAGGCAGGCCTTTTGCTAGACGCGATCAATTAAAGACTAGGCTAGGAGTCATCTTACCCGCTAGGGCCAGTGACTGCCAGAGTTGCAAAATTTGTTCGAAAGAGTGACCACGACCCTGGAACGCAATGAGGACTTGGAGGGAAACGGAAGGGTTCTAGCCCGTAAGATTCTGACAATCCCTTCCGCTCCCAGAGAGTAAGGAGTCATTTGATAATTTCCCATGTTCTAAAAAAAAAATAGCAGCTCTTTCCCAGATATATTTGGGTTAGCTTTCAGTATGATTGTGTGCACCTTAGCTGACTATCCGGAATGACTACGAACTGCCAAAGATCTTAAAAGGATAGCCAAGTCCAACGACTCATTGAACCTTCTGAGGCATTCATGAGGAAAGGGGAGAGTCACCTATCCATGGACCAATATCGGCAAGAATCGCTTAACCTCGAACCGATATTGTCCATTTAGCCACGAGATCTTCCAATTTTTAACTTCATAAACTGAAAATTGTGTTGTTGATGCTGTTTAGTAACATTAATATTAATAATCACCATCATTTCAGCCAATTTCCAGCGCCAACCATCCCACTCTTGAGCGGTACGCATCCATCCGCTGCACTCCTCCTTCTTTAAATCATCGATTCATCGTTTCGCAGTGCATCCCACACTACATTTGCCCATACGCGGTCTTCACTCAAACACATGTCTGTTCCATCGACCGTCTGTCGGTCTACGACTAGATAATATGCCCAAAATAGTAATAATTGCCACAAATAAGTACGGCCTTGTACATTCAAAAGTCACTGTTAACGTACCAACATAATTCTAAAATACTGTGAGAAATATTGTTTGTGTTGCTTTTAACTCGCTTGCGTGATAATTAGGAACATTTTGGTAGAATTACAGTAATGGAAATTTATGGTCAGTGTGTAATTTGTACATGACATTGTTAATTATGCGAAGTGATATATGAGACTGGCCTAATGTACCTACGTATTATATAAAGGCTTGAATTACTACAGTACTTTACGTACAAAAAATTGGCTAAATTATATCTGAGGGAACACGAGTTTTAGAAAAGGCTGTGTTTTTAACTTGTGTGTACAAGCTTAATTTGTATGTAAATGTGTCGTTACGTATATAAAGTAAATAATAAAAAAACGGTTGAGGTATGCTGTGGTATTTTTATGAAAATAAAATGAAAGCTGGTACCTATTTGATAATTCTATCTCTTTAGGGTTCCGAACAAAAAACGGAACCCTTATAGGATAACTCGGTTGTCTGTCTGTCTGTTTGTCTGTCACAGCCATTTTTTTCCGGATCCACTAGACCGATTCTGTAACTCAAACACGGACGTGTTACGTAAATTATTAAATTTTTAGCATGGGAGTCACTTATGGGGGTCAAAATAGACAAATAAAAAAAAAGTTTTTTGAACACTATCGTGTGACACATCAAATGAAAGGAGTTACTGTGAAGGTTTTAATTATATTTTTTTAACAATTTTAAAATAAATGGTTTTGAAAATATTCAAGAAATTAGACAAAATTAGTCATATTCCGATACTGCTGAGCCTATAAAAAATGGGGATAGTAAATCAGCACCTATAGATTACAGGAAAATTTACAAGAAGTCTACAGTGTTAAAATGACATGTTAAAATATGAAATTCGTTCGGAACGCTTTGCAAACGAGTCCGACTCGCACTTGTTCAGGCTTTTTAATACATGAAATTATTTAAAAGTGTGTCCGTGGAAATTTTACATGGTTTTCTGCAAAAGATCTGCTTGGAACGTGATACTACTTTCATATTTTTGACTAACCGACCTTGACAACCCTAGGAGATTTTTGGGACAATTCTAAACATTCACGCGGGAAAAATTGCTGACAGAAGCTTGTATAAATAAAAAAAACTAATTTCACTCACATTCAAGTACTAATTTCACTCACATTCAAGTACTAATTTCACTCACATTCAAGTCACAACCGTCTGATCTCGTAGTAACCCACCACATTGAGTGTTGCTCAAATTAGAGACACTCATATTTCCACTTTTCCTCGGCACTCCCTTCCTGTTTCACTTCAGCGTCGCCTGCTGAAACTTTCAGAAAATTAAACCGTTTTTCAGACTCCTTCAGTGCTATGTCGAGAGCAAACGCCAGAGTACCAGGACCTTTATGTTATTACTCGTGAGTAATTTTTGCTGCAATAAGATGTGGGTTTTGAGGGTCTAGGAGTTGGAATATAAAGAAAAGTTTTCTTTGTTTTGGTTTGTGCTGTTTTTTTATTTAGGATAAGAATTATTGAAAACATGCTGGTCCTGCTCCATAGGACAATCAATGGTGGAGACAAGATCAAACTGGTTGGTTTATGTATTTACTTTTGTACCTACTGTTTCATTATTGGGTTTTTATTTTTCTGTTCACTCACACTCTGCTAATTAATGGTTCGTTAATAGTTAATATCTATTTGTAAATATGTGAGTACCATGTACTTATTTAGAAAATTAATAAGTCTACCTCTGCATACTCTAGGTTCATGCTCCTCACATTTATTAACAAAAGTTTTGTATACCACAGCACATGTAAAACATTGATTTGAAAAGAGTAACTATGGAGTTTCTTGTCCGTTCTTCTCCATAAGAATCTACCCTTCCGAATGCACAGCAGAGTCAATATGTTATTTTAAATATAATGATGACGTTGAAAAGTGCCGTTTAATGGCCTAATTGAAATAAACGTTTTTGACTTTTTTTTAGTAAAAAAGCTATGATGTCTAAACCAAATGCTAATTTATTATACGAAATGGTAAGCGCCATATAAATATGCAATAACGGTCAAACGCATGTGGGTACGTTTATTGATCCTTTAAGGTCGCTGGTAATGAAAAACGGTTCATTGCAAGTTTATCTGCGGGTCTAAAAATACCACTTTGGCAGAATCAGAAAGCTCATCCCGCTACCCGTCACTGTCAAATTTTCCCAATCAACCTTGAACCTAATGCTTTAGCTTTAAAGATGAAAATGCAATTGGACAGATTTTTGTGTGTTTAATTTTGTGATTTTACTAAAGTGGCCTATTTAGACCCACTTGCGTCTACCATAGAAATGGTCTGTGTTGCCAAATTGACATTTTGGTAGCAAGGCTGCACTTTTTGACAATCGGTACCACTTAGAGAATAACTGTTTTTTTAGGCAGTATTAATGAGATGCATAGTTATAATAGACACGTATGATGGGTCACATCTTTTTTTTTAAAATAGTAATTCATCAAATGACTCCTTCCGCTCTGCGCGAAGCGGAAGGGAGTGTCTGACTCTATCTGACAAAAACCCATCCTGTGTTCCTCCTAATGCCCTTTGCGTTCCAGGGCCGCGTTGACTCTTTCGAACAAATTCTGCATCATGGGTCAAATCTTGCAACTTGATTTTTGAGACGGTTATCCCTAATTGATTAAGCTGACATATGCTTTAACGTTTGGCTTGAGGGCTTCTCTCGGTTTTACAACGTTTTCTTAAATCTTGCATGATGACTAAAAATGGGGAACAATATTATTTTATTCACCCCTTTGATTTGGGTACTGAAACAAAAGCAAGAAACTCGAGGGCTTAATCTGCTTAGTTTGTTTGCATGTTGATAGATTGCAACTGGCATGCAAATCCAAACGTTAAAAAAAGTGCGAGTCGGACTCGCCCACCGAGGGTTCCGTACAAATTAGTAGGTACATATTGCCTTAATTAAAGTTTTTTTTATTTTTTTTATTGAAGTATATATTCTAGGTCAACGGAAAATACCCCCTAAAATTTTATTCCCTTGACGGTGTCGAAATATACGTTTTTTGCGGCAATATCGGCCGTATCTTCTTTTACGTTAACTTAGAAGTTTGATTTTTTCACAGCTTTAGGGACTGTAGGTTTGGGTATATGGCTTAAATTTCAACTTGATACCTTCACGCGTTGTTGAGATAAAGGGTATTGACAGACAGACGTATGGACGAACGGACAGACGGACAGACGGAAAACAAAGTGATCCTATAGGGGTTCCGATTTTTTTTTTGAGGTACGGAACCCTAAAATTAGTATAATTTATATCTGTTAAGTTCTTAACTGACTTCCAGACTTTTTTGGATTAATGGCGACTTCAAAACTTCATGAAACATTTCCATAATAAAACGTCCCACCCTGATTTATATTAGGTTTATAAACACTAATAAATAAAAAGTTCCCACATTGACTTATAACTTGCAGTGCAGTAAGCAAGAAAATCGAAAAGTTTTCTTTTATTTCTACCACTGTTCATTTTGCTTGTTTCACTTGGATCATGATAAATTCTTGTTTTTATTTTAGTCTGTATGAGCTTGCAATCAATCTTTTTTTTTTTTTTTGGGGCAAATCTTGTATTTTCAAGAGCATTCGCAACCATGTTTGAGGCGGTTTAGAATCTCTGACACTAGGGTGTGTGGGGCCGTTAAACCTTTCTGCTTACACGCTAAGGCAGTTGAAGCACCAGTGGCGTTAGTGCGAATATTTTAACGTTCTCGATCGCGTCAGCGTAAACGTGCATTTGTATTGAAACTGAGCGCCGTCTGGTGACACTCACGGAAATCGTTTTTTTTTTAAATAATTTGACATTATAGCGAACGATAACGTTAACACGATCGAGTGCGTTAAAAAACTCGCAGTAAGCCCTCTGCTCTGTATCCCTAAATTTTGACAAGTATTTGACGTTAAGTACTATATCGAGATGATAATTTGCGATTGGAATATAAAATTTCTAAAATTTCATTTCTAAAATTGGCTTTTGGTTCGAATTTACGTAGTCAGTTTTTCGCCAGGGTTTCGTAACCAAAGGGCGAATTGCGAGTTGGACTCGCACACGAAGGGTTCCGTACCATAAACCTTAATTTTTACTATCTATTTGTTATTATAGCGGCAATAGAAATACACAATCTGTGAAAACCCTTAAAAGGTAATGATCACTATTGATACACAAAAACAAAACTTAAATATATTGTTTTTGTGGACTTCGTTCGAAAGAGGTACCGTACCCTGGAACGCAAAGGGCACTAGAAGGAACACGGATGGGTTTCAGTCAGTAAGAGTCTGACACTCCCTCCTGTTGTAACCTCACTAGGGTCTGAAATGACAATGGGCGTTCCGCAAGGCTCAATATTGGGTCCATTACTTTTTCTAGTTTACATAAATGATTTGCCCCAATTATTTCAAAATCACCCAAAGATGGTGTTATTCGCGGATGACACATCATTGATATTTAAAAAAGAGCGACGGTCACAAAATCTTGACGTCGTCAATAACTCTATTCTTCAGGTCCAAAATTGGTTTACGGCAAACAACTTGGTATTAAATGAAATAAAAACAAATGTATTAGATTTACTTTACCAAATGTTAGAAGTAGCGAATGTGACATCATATTGAATGAAGAAAAACTGGAGTTTATTAATCACACGGTTTTCCTGGGAATCACTTTAGACGAGAAATCACAATGGGGACCTCATATAACATCTCTAGCGGGGCGTTTAAGCTCAGCCGCTTATGCTGTTAGGAAGATAAGACAGCTAACAGACGTAGAAACCGCACGTTTGGTCTATTTTAGCTACTTCCACAGCATTATGTCGTATGGTATTTTGCTGTGGGGTCGGGCTGCTGACATTGAATCCATATTCATTTTACAAAAGAAAGTTGTCAGAGCCCTTTATAATCTGCGTCGTCGCGATTCTCTAAGGGAACTTTTTAAAAAGATTAATATTATGACAGTCCCTTGCCAATTCATATATGACAATATTATGTATGTACGGAAAAATCGCCATCTTTTTAGTAAAGTTAGTGATAGACATAATATTAATACTAGAAATAAAGGTAAATTAGATCAACCATTTTATAGATTAGCTAAAGTACACACATCTTTCATGGGGTACTGTGTTAAATGTTACAATAAAATACCTTGTGACATATTAGAACTAAATGAAAGAAAATTTAAAACCGGAGAGGTTAAAAGCACACTTTGTAAACAAGCATATTACAAATTAGACGATTACATTCAGGATAAGAATGCTTGGAAACATGCTAGTCCTGCTCCATAGGACAATCAATGGTGGAGACAAGATCAAACTGGTTGGTTTATGTATTTACTTTTGTACCTACTTTTTAATTTTTGGGTTTTTATTTTTCTGTACTCTGCTAATTAATGGTTCCAATATTTGTAAATATGTGAGTACCATGTACTTATTTAAAAATAGTATAGTTTAAAAAAAGTCTACCTCTGCATACTCTAGGTTCATGGTCCTCACATGTATTAATAGAAGTTTTGTATACCACAGCACATGTAAAACATTGATTTGAAAAGAGTAACTATGGAGTTTCTTGTCCGTTCATCTCCATAAGAATCTACCCTTCCGAATGGACAGCAGAGTCACTATGTTATTTTAAATGTAATGATGACGTTCAAAAGTGCCGTTTAATGGCCTAATTGAAATAAACGTTTTTGACTTTGACTTTGTACCCAGAGCAGGAGGAGTCATTTGATGATTTCCCTTCACAAAAGAAAAAAAAAAGTATATTATTTTACATTGGACTCAGTAACAAAACAACAACGTATTTTATGTATTACAATATTCATCAAGGATTTTAATTTTGCATATTATATTTTGAAACTAAAATAAACAAACCTTTAGAGGTTTGAGTTTATCCACCAATCCAATTTTAAACTTTAACATTAGGCATTCTTGATAAATCCGCTTTGAACACAAATATCAAGTGAACATTTTGTTAAAATCAATCAGAGACCATCAGTTGATTACGAAACAACAACATTTATTTTTGTTGTTGTTGTTTTAAAGTTAATATAATCAATAGCCGAGTACCAGGAGTCCAGGAGTTGGAAGAGAAACTTTGTTATTGAACATTGAAATTTCTCGCGTATTCAAACAAACAAACTTCTACAGAGATATTGAAAATACAATTTGGAAATTAATAAAAGCAATTGCTTGTTAAATTGTCGTTTATATGAATTTGTTAATAAATTCTTGTTTTGATTTATACTTCATTGTCTTTGAACCTTTAATTTAAAGATGACTTCCGATTTGAATACCGGTTTCATTTTGAAATACTGGATTTTGGCGCCAAGAAAGAAATGTTGAGCGGAAAACTTTCTTTACATTGGAAATATAATTATACTAAAAAAGAAAAGTATGCATATGCTTTGGGCCAAAATTCACATATAGCCTTCGCTACTCCCATCTATGGAAACATTCACATCTTTTGGAAAAAGTTGACTAAATTATTAGAAACACACTTTCTTCAATCCTAAACGTAGCCTTGGACGACCGAGCATGGTAGCAAGCCACACTTCCCATTCGCATGGGTGGACTCGGCGACCGCAAAATTTCAGGTATTTGTTTACCGGCCTTCCTCTCCTCGTTACTGTGGGTACTGATTCATTAAACAGGAATATTTTATCGTCCTCACTGGTTAATTTTGAGGTACCGTGTTTGAACGATGGGTTGAATGCTTGGAAAACGGCTTGTCGCAACACGCATTTTCCCAACAACCTGACCTCTCAGAGACGATCGGATGTGCCGCTCTGCAGTATTATACAGAATAACTTGGTGGATATCCCACCCATAGGCACAAAATGTTTTGGTAACATATTCATAATGCGTACAGCTAAGGAGTGGAATTCCCTGCCAGAGTTTGTGTTTCCTGATAGCTACAACCTGGAAGTCTTTAAGTCAAGAGTGAATAGGTTATTTCTAGGCAAGCGTGCTCCATCTTCGTCCACATCATCGCTTACCATCAGGTGAGATAGTGGTCAAACGCGTGCCTATCGATAGTAAAAAAAAAAAAACTTGTTTAGCTGTGGGAGAGTGGGAGTCCGGTTTGTGGCTTCAAGCACTCCCGTCATCCACCATAGGTACTATGATGGAGGATGCGTCGTTTCGGATCGCGGTCTATCTTCGCTTAGGCGCACCTTGTGTTGCTCCGCATCGGTGTCACTGCGGAGTAGCTGTCGACAGCCTCGGACACCATGGTCTTTCCTGCTGCAAGAGCGCAGGCCGATATTATTCGCCGAGCTCTTGTCACCGCCGGCGTACCTACAGTATTAGAACCTAGTGGCTTGGTCACGTACAGATGGGTAGAGACCAGATGGTATGAAGTTGGTGCAGTGGAAGGTGGGTTGGCCTCTGGTGGGAGACGCAACATGTGTCGACACTCTTGCGCCTTACATGTTTCAAGTACGGCGAGCTGTGCCGGCGCTGTTGCTGAGGCCTTCAAGCGGCGTAATTACAGTTTTGAGCCCATTGGGGTCGAAACGCTAGGATTATGGGGTCCGAGTGCGCGTCTCCTTTTTAAGGACATTTCTCGCCGACGTGACCAGAGGGCTGGCTCGAGCTAAGATCAAAGAATTAGCATTGCTATTCAACGTGGCAATGCTGCTAGTCTTCTGGGCACGTTTCCGGATGACAGCGATGCAACAACGACTGAGTGTATTTGTTTTTGTATATGTATATATATATATTTAGTTAGTTGTTGACTGTATATTATTATTATTAAACGTATTTTCATTTTTATAATCCTATTAGTTAATAACACAAATTAATCCAACTTTATTGTCTGGCATAATTATAAAGATCAAGGAAAGCGAATAGGCCAACATGCCAACCGTAAATGTCCAAAACAAAATCCAAAAAAAATCACCCTAAGCAAAAACACCGCAAATGGAACAACTAGATTAACCAAAACTGTAGAAACAGGAAACTAATAATAATCACGATATTTTATCTTAATCTGTTCCAAAGAAAAATAAAGCCGGGCTTCCCCTTCAGACAATAATTCCACTATTCTGCAGTCCGTAACAAAAGTCGTTTGTTCGAGATACCGCCTACGGTGACGTCACAGTAATGGCCGCAGTAAATTTAACGCCGAACGCTGTGTCACTACGGCCTCTAAGTCATAAGTGCCAGACTGTTGCCAACTTACTGCGGTTTACATTTTGAAAGATATATTTATGGACCTTTAGTAACACGGTTTGGTATCTGTACGAGTGTAATAATATTTTTTTTCGGGTTGTGCAATGAAGAACTAGCTTTCGCCTGCGGTTATGCCAACGAAAATATTAATATGGCGCGTTAAAATTAGGCATCGTTATCTTTAGGCACGTAATACCGGGAAAAAGTTAATTTCCAAATCAATTATTTTATTTAAAAATACGAGATACAGCTGATTTGTGGTTGGTGGCACCTCGCTATGTTTTTGTTTTCGAACGCTGTGTCACTACGGCCTCTATGCCAAAAGTGCCAGACTGTTACCAACTTGTTGCGGTTTACATTTTGAAAGATATATGTATGGGCCTTTAGTAGTTCGGCATTTGTACGTGTTATGAGTATGAGTGTAGGCTCATAATGTACTTTATAGTTTTCGATGAAGAATACTTATGACACGATGTTTTTGCTAACTTAATAAATATAAAAGCTATGCTGTTGTGATTCTGATATATGATAATTATTAAACGTATTATCCCAGATTTATAAGAAACTATTAATATTATATGCGCCTTTACAATTACAGACACTTCATTACTAGACTTGTAGGTGCAATATGTTCTAGACGATAGTATTTTTTTTTTTTACTCTTGATAGTCATACGTTTGACCACTTTCTAACCTGATGATAAGCAATGATGCGGTTGAAGATGGAGCACGCTTGCTTTTGAAGTAACCTATTCACTCTTGACTTAAAGACTCCCAAGTAGTTGTATTATTAATAGACACAAACATATAAATTACTAGTAGACGCGCGCAACTTCGTCTGCGTCACAATTTTCATTACTGCTCCGCTCCTATTGGCCCTTGATGATATATAGCATATAGCCTTCCTCGATAAATGGGCTATCTAACACTGAAAGAATTTTTCAAATCGGACCAGGAGTTCCTGAGATTAGCGCGTTCAAGTAAACAAACAAACATACAAACAAACAAACAAACTCTTCAGCTTTATATATTAGTATAAGATAAAAAAAATATTTTGTAATTAATTAGGAATAGAAATACTGTTTCTTATACACCACTCACAAACATATTAAGATATTATTACGTTGAAGAGTAAAAACAATGGTATTCGAAATCAAATTACCTACTAAAAATGACAAATCAACAGATAATTTCTTCTTAATAATCTTCCACTGAATATGATGTCTAGACAAAATAGTTCTTGTACTGAATATTACATTTGAACTAACTTTAATATAAAGATGAATACTGAAACTTTCAATATTGTGCAAACTTTACTGTTCATGAATGTTTGAAAGTTTGTTTTGCATGACTGATATTGATCCTCTTAGTAGACCATTATCTTAATCTTATGAAGATAAAAACGAGGGTGCTGACTTACAAAGTAAATAATTTGTCTTGCTTTATCCATTGCTGCGAACCAATAACTGTTTTGTGCGTACAGTCAGTAACACAAGTTGGATAATTTTTTACTTGACATCTAAGAAACGCACTTCTCTTCATATTTTTCAGAATTTATGATAAAATTTGAGCTCTTAAAACTTGGTATTCTATTCACGATTTTTTATATGAAATTGTGTTTTACATGTTTTGTTGCCGTCTGTACCTACAAAACACAGAACTCAGTTTTGAATACAACACAACTTCCAAAGCTACATTGTCAGAAAATTTGGAGCTTTTTACATCTCCGTTTACTACGATCTAACGTTTCAGCATAATACATCATAAAATGAAATGTCAGGCAAACTCATAGCTTGCTTTACTACCTTATAACCTCACAATATTTGTATGCATATGTACGTGGTTTATAGGTACTTGACTTCTATGGCAAAAGTATGAATAATTCATTAATAGGTTCTTGGTATTGTACCTTTCTGGTAAATAAATCTTCGTTTGCGGGTGAAGAGTTCAAGCGAATGTAAATTGATCAAATTTCTTCGCAAAAGCGTCACGCGTAACAAAAGAATCCTTGGAGATAACTTTTGAGCAAATCAGCTCAGTACTCGTAGAAAACACAACAGTGTCACTCTTGTAAAACAATTTCCTTATATCTAGCTTCATCAATTCAATGGCCGATTCAATCGCACGCTATTCATCTCAGCAAGTCTCATCCAGCTACTATCATACGAACTAATCTCACCATCGTCCTTTTTTTAGGTTTTCATACCAAAACGGAACCCTTTTACTAAGCCTCCGCTGTCCGTCCGTCCGTCCGTCGGTCTGTCAGCGGGCTGTATCTCAAGAACCGGTAGACAACTGAAATTTTCACAGATTTTGTATTTCTAATACCGCTATATCAACAAATAATAAAAATTGAGGTTTATGGTACGGAACCATTCGTGTGCAAGTCTGACTCGCACTTGGCCGTTTTTTTTTTATTTGATGGGTTTGCTCGTGACTCTAGTCTGGGTCAGCGATAACAGAGATAAAGTCTACGATGGAGCGAGCTTACCGAGAATACCAGACTTACTGCAGGGTACCATCCGACGTCCCGACTAGTCGTACTCAGTACTTCTCCTCCACATTTATTAAGCGCACAGCCAGAGAGTGGAACTCTCTGCCTGCATCTGTGTTCCATTCTACATATAACCCATCTGCCTTCAAAGCAAGAGTGAACCGGCATTTTCTGGGCACGCTCACTCCATTATAGACCTCATCCATTGCTTTCTAACAGGCGTCATCGAGGTCAAAGCATGCCCACTCCTCAAAAAGACAACCCTTTTAAGTATAGAAAAAATAATTGACTTTGTCTAAAAACCCGACCGCTAACAACGACTAAAAGTTCGAAACAAGTCGCTTTTCAAGCAGTCTGATGCAGTTGGTGGCATTGGATCAGTGATTGAACTGCATCAGACTGCTTGAAAAGCGACTTGTTTCGAACTTTTTAGTCGTTTTTAGCGGTCAGGTTTTTTGACAGTAATTTCTTTTTTCTTTTTTTTTAGTAACTTTTTTGGAATCGCCTCCTTGAGCCGAAAAAAAAACATTTTTTGAAGGCATAATTCGGCGCCAAAAATCCGCCATTTTGTATTTTTTTCATTTTGATTTACCCAGTGTCACTCTCACAGTAAATACAAATCTAACGACAACTCTCAAGCTAAAATCTATCGAGCCATTTAGGCTCTAGGGCGTACTAAAGAAATATACATACATACATATACTCGAAAAACATAACCCTCCTTCTTTCGCAGTCGGATAAAAAGTAAACTAACGTTGTGACTCAATCGCTCATAACTTGAACCATACATACGCTGCACTAAAAGTTAGTTGTTGACATACCCCGAGCTTAATACATACCTGTTTTATGTTAGTTACAACAGCACTAACCGATTTAAGACGCAAGTTTCCGATTTGATAAAGGAGTTTTGAAAATTGTATGTAGTTTAAGTTTATAAGTTTTAGTTAATAACGGATTGGTTTGTAGGGTTACGCTTGAACATGATTTGATAGATATTTTTAAATAATAGAGGGCTTGAACAGAGCATTCACAAATACTTTAACTCTTGCAAGATTATAGATACTAAAATTAGCTCCGATATCAACTTTGTTGATTAGCTGTTTCCCCGGTAATATCCTTATAATGCTTAGTCCCTGGGACTTTGGAAGAAAACAAATAAAAAATAGTCTGTGATAAATTCTTTTTAATCCAGGATTAATTGATAATCAGAATTTTTCATAGCTCTTCTTAGGCTTAAAATTAATCCGATTTGATTCTATTTCGATAGGAAACTTCATTGCGTAAACATTGGTTGTAGGTATATTTTTTCTTCTGCTCGAGTACAGCTCTGTACGGTATTAGACACGTTCGTTTCGTTTTGATAGGTTACCTGATTAGCAATCTATAAAATCGTAAATACTTTCTACCACAAAATAGAAACCATAAAACCTTTAAATTTATGAACATTATCACTTTCAACCCATAAACAACTCAACCTGAACTCCATAAATCGCGAAATATGCTCAACGAAAAACAGAACATATTTTTTTTATAATTTATTTGGCAACCGCGCGAGTCAAATTTCCGGGGTCGCCCGGAACTGGTATCCTTTAACCCTCTGACAGATGTCTTCATTTCAAACCGACCCTCCTGTGGTCTTTTAAACCGACACCGATGATGCTCTCGGATAAACGAGGACCCGAATTTGAGTACGTGTTATTTGTTAAATTTTTGACGCCTGGTAGCCGTTGGTTGGTGAAACACCAGAGTTATTAATGTTGACTTGGTAATATATTTTAAAAAAATACGTCGTGTTTTAAAAATAGAACTGTTCTGTTAAGAGATTAATGTATCACCCTAATGTATAAAATTCTTGCGTTACTGAGTGAGTGACTGATAAAAAACGTACAGCCAAAAATTCTAGTCGTAGAAAGCTGAAATTTGGCAAGTAACCTACTAGTCAAATTTGGAAATAGACGGGGAGCAATTTGGGAATTGTAGGGGAGCGCTAAGAGCTGCGGAATCTGTTCGAAAGAGGTACCGTAGCCCTGGAACGCAAAGGGCACTAGGAGGAACACAGATGGGATTTAATCAGTAAGAGTCTGACACTCCCTCCTGCTTCACCCAGAGCGGGAGGAGTCATTTGATGATTTCCCATCCTTAAAAAACAAAAAGAAAGGGGAGCACTAAGAGAGGATGTCCCGAAATTGCAACGGAAACAGGAAAAAAACGGTTGCGGGCGAAAGCTAGTAGAAATATAAGAGGGGTTTGTTATATTTTTTCAAAATTATAATGATTCTAGTGGAAGATAAATATTTATTTATTATTTATTTCTCACAACGGAGTAATGATAGCATTAACACTCAGTAGTATGGACTCTGTCCTTATAAACTACTTTATACTGTCGTCAATGACACTACACCATCAATGTCACATCATATGACACTTTCGTCTCTTCACTAGAACTACGTTTAGAAAAGGAATCAATAGTGACACTAAAATCGAGATTTTTTATTTTTTTATTTGTAATGGGTTTGACTCTAGTCTATGTCAGAGGCAAAGTCTACGATGGAGCGAGCCTACCCAGAAGGAGCCTGTTCACTCAAACTTTGAAGAGATTAGGGTTGTAAGCTTTTGGAAACACCGACGTAGGCAGAGTTCCACTCCTTTGCTTTGCGCATAATTTTTAAAGAAAGAAAATTTAATTTCAAAACAAAACAACATCATTAAGCAACGTTTTAAGCAACGTTCGCATTCGCAAACTGACAAAAAATTATGAAAATTAACGCTTTGTTGACAGTTCGCGATTGACACCCACTGATAGGCACTCTGCTCTTTTGCCAAAAGGGCCTGTGTAATGCTCTATGAATAACTGACGCTGATTTTTATATTGCAATGTGATGTTTATAAGCATACATTTACACAAATTAATAATATCCTATGACTAACAGTGGACGTCTTTTGGCTGATATGATGTCTAATAATATCAACCATTCTTTGGCACGAAGAAGTAAAACAACTAATTTGCGGTTCTCGATAGAATATTTCACCATCATTATTCCCAAAGGAAAGGCAATAAAACACGCCGCGTGTAAGTATGTAATGGCTTCATGATGAGAATTTTACTGTATTTCCCAGCATGGGACATCCATTATCTGAAATAAATGGCTCTCAATTCCTATAATTGTGAAGCTCTTATTTTGGGATGACACAGATCTTTGGAAATAGGTAAGAAAATACGTTTATAACTACTAATCGGGTTTATTAAACGCTAAATGTTTTCCTGCGGCTGAGTTCTTATAGTCTTTCACACAGGATCTGTTGATTACCCAGGATAAGGGTGCCTGTCCAAGGGCGCATACAGCGTAGAAACGGAGATTTTTTTACCAATATAATTGCATAAAATCTCCGCACCACGTGAGTCACTGACATAATTAGTTTTTATTTCTCCGTTTCGCTTCCTCGCTTAGCGGAAATGGACAGGCAGCTTTAACCTCCTTAAAGTTTACAAAAATATGTATTCAAAGTTGGCTGAAAATAAGCAAAATTTATTTGAATTCAGTCCCCTAAATCACCCAGCCCATCTCCACTTCCTAGTGTTTTACCTCCTTTTTATGGATGGGAAATCATCAAATGACTCCTCCAGCTCTAGGCGAAGCAGAAGAGACTGTCTGACTCTTACTGACTAAGACCCATCCGTGTTCCTCCTGATGCCCTTTGTGTTCCAGGGTCACAGTGACTCTTACGAACAAATTCCACAACCCTTGCAGAGTGTTTTACCTCCTACGATCACACAAACTACAATCAGTCTGCCCAGCTTCTACCAACTGCTTACGGTTTGGATTTCAATCTTACTGGTAAAGACCAGTATTTTACGTGGAGCGACTGTATGTATCACTAAAGCCGCGAACCCACCGCGGCGCACGCTATCCACTGCCACCGGCGCATTTTAGCTGCGTGGATTCATTTGTTTGACAACGTGGGTCTACGTTTCTACTGAAGTAAACGCTACCCGTCCACGACTACGTACAACTGTAGCGTGGCGTAGCGTGGCCCACCGTGGCACACGGTGAGGCTACGCATGTTTTTTGCAAGAATATGGTTTTGACATAGTTGAGCTACGTGGGCGCGTGTGCCAATGACGTCATTTGACTCGTAGCGTGTCCGTGGATTGCAGTGGAAACAATCTCATAGATTTTCATGCAAGGCGAAGCCTCACACACGTGCGTAGCCTCTCCGTGAGTTGCGGTGGGTTCGCGGCTTAACCAACGGCAAGATTTGTGTCAGACTTACTGGCTTCAGACAACCCGTAACGGCTGCCAAAGGTCTACAAATGACAGCCGGGACCAACGACTGAACGTGCTTTCCGAGGCATAGATGAGTCTTGGTACTCCTCGTATGAATAGTCTCCCGTCCGCAGATCGACCTAGGACATAAATATTCGTGACAATCTAAGAAGTTAGAATTGATAACTGAGTATAGGGGAAAGAAGATGTGCCAAAGAGATTTTAGCTTCATTTCTCTTTGTCTAGATAATAACAGCCGCACTGGTCGATCTTTAAGGTTAAGCAACGCTTGCCAAGGTTGGTCTATGGATGGGTGACCATCTTAACATACCGAGTTTCCTCCGTGCCTCAGAAAGCACGTTACGCCGTTGATCCCGGCTGTCATTTGTAGATCTTTGGCAGTCGTTACGGATAGTCAGAAACCAGTTAATCTGACTCCAGTCTTGCCGTGAAGTACCGTATTACCCAGTTAATGGGTTGTGGACGTCTGGTAGGCAGCCGCTCCTCGTAAAATACTGGTATTCAGCCGACTGAACTGGACAGCTGACTGGAAGCCGACCCCAATATGGTTGGGAAAAGGCAAGGCAGATGATGACCAACTAGTAAAACAATGCTGCTGTCATTCTTAGATTGTCAAGAATATATTAAGTGTATTGCCATGAAATATTGCTAGAATAATGTGTTTCAGTAAATATAAGGGAAAAATCCTGTCGAAATGCATCAGTAAATAACCATATACCTTTTAACAAAAAAACCATAAACCCATCCAACCGAGCACTCATCGGAAGACAAAAACATGAACCGAAAAAAAATATGCATAAAACACAAAAATCTATTTTCCGAATTTCGTTTTACACAAAATAACATAAATACGTGTGCGAGCTTTGCCGGGGTGACGCACCAAACAATTTATTGGGCAATTTGTTTACACAGTAAGTCAGCTGCGAATGATAACGCCTCCACTAAAGATTGATTGTAAAATAAATACAAATTGTTTCCACTCCACGGGGAACTCGAGTGAAATGTTTAAAAAATCGTTGCATTTCCTTACAGGAGTGGCTTGCAATTTTTCGTGAGATAAGCTTGCGACCCAGTTTTAAAGCTGGATGAACAGCTATTTTTCTTCAGCACGGACGGTTGACTAACATTCAATTTTGTTGTTATTATTCTTCTTTGTAGTGGATGTTCACTTTCAAATCTTGCGATTACGCTTATTTAGTTGCATTATTAGTGGTGTAACAAAAAAACCGGCTAAGTGCGTGTCGGACTTGTACACGAAGGGTAAATTGTGTTATTTGTTTTACAGCGGCAATAGAAATACAAAATCTGTGAAAAATTCAACTCTTTACCTATTACGGTTCTTGGTACTACGTATTCACAAGATTAATATAAACCACAATAATTTTCAACGTTTATTTTAGAATTCGATCCCAAAATGACTAGAAAAATTACAGTGTTAATCTATTTATATATACTTGGATAAATAATCATCAAAACTGATATTGCTAGGACTAGAAATTTTGCATTTTGCAACGCACTTTGCGTTATGTAACATAAGCAATCACTCCTCGATGCCTCAAAGAATTAGGACGAAATCTAGCATACAAGTTGACTACAATCTAGATTACGGCATATAATACATTTAAATTTCGCTGGTATAATAAAATATTTTTCTGAATAAAAGTTAGTAATTCTAAATTTTTATAATTTTATCAGAAAACAAACTCGCACAACTTCGCGTACACATAAAACAGAATTAAACCAGGTTTTCATCGTACTCGCTACCAGAACAACTTTACAGCGTGTAGCTACAATGTATGCTAGACTTTCCACATTACCTCTAACATAGTGCACATTTAACTGCTACAGCTATAATCAGTGGATTCAATGCTTGCCATGGACGTCCAAATGGACTGACATTAGTTTTACGGTCCCACAAAGGTGGTAGCAGGTAGTGTTAGAATTGTAGAACATTATTTATATGCTTGTGGGAATTCTGTGCTCAAGCATTTGCATTTTTTTTGTGAAAAAAGAACTTCACGGTATTTTTTTTTAATGTCTTTGTGAAAGATCTCTTTGTTTTGTCAAATGGTTATGTTTTTAGGGTTTCGAACATACGTGAAAACGGAACCTTTCAGGTGTCTGTCCGTCTATTACAGCCAGTTTTCTCTGGAGCTACTGGACCGATTCTGTTGAAATTTGTTACACATTGGACTTCTATGATCCAAACACGGACGCGTTACGTAACTAAAAAAAAAAAGTATAGGAGTCACTTTCAGAAGTCAAATAGAAAACTAAAAAAAGTTTTTCAAACTGTATCGTGTGACATATCAAATCGAAAAAAAATCTAAACTTCTAGTCGCATAATGCTATTACGCTGTCAGTGAATTTTTAAACGATAACACCCTATGACAGTAATACTAAATAATATATTAATTTATTAAATTTGCTATAACTATTCTTATTATATATGCATTATTATACTATTTTTACGGTGAATGTGACTTAAGAATTGTGACATAAAAAAATGATTACCTGACTATTTATGACTGTTGTTAATCCGGTAAATTTGACTTTAAGGTTATGACATTATAAAATGGTTACCTAACAATTATTTAAATATATTTCCAATACTTGTGATTATTATAGTAAGTACTTAATGTTGCATGCTAAACGTTAGAATGTACAAACAAACACAAACCACAACAATCTACATGTTTTATTTTTCCATCAAAACTATGTTTTTGTTACCCACATTCTGTGCAAATAAGTGATTTCTGATTCTGATTCTAAAATTAAAGGACTAACTTTGGGGGTTTTGAGTATATTTTTTCATAATTTTAAAACAAATCACTATCGCCCCCCAAAAATGACCATTCATCTTACCTATTTATCTCCGAAACTACAAGGCCTAAAGATTTGAAAAAAAAAATGCAGATAATAGTTCTATGCCTAAAGATTACAGGAAAACCTATAAAAAGTCTGTAGTGTTAAAATAACATACAAAAATGAAATTGTTTCGGATCCCTTTGCACGCGAGTCCAACTGGGAGTGTTTTTAAGTAATCGGTGCACTAACTGACGTCTTTCGGCTACAATGATGGTGACCATCATTGCAAGGGAAAGACGTTCACTGCTAGTCATAGAACGTCCTTAGGTGTGGCCACTTCTTGTCTCACTGTCTTATGCAACTTTGAACTTCGAGGTCATCTGACCACCTTTTCTGACCATTTTTTTACGTTTAGTTATTTTTCTGGGAATAACATTTAGATAGATTGAAAATTGAAAGAGCAATAAAACTCAAACTATTTGGAAAACCTGTGAAAAAAGGGTTTTTAGCTCTTAGCGTATATTTATGTAACTAAATTGGTTAAAAATTACACTTTTATACGTAAATGTACCATCATTATTATCATCCTATCAGCCGAAAGACGTCCACTGCTGGATATAGGCCTCCCCCAAGCATCACCACAACAACCGGTCCTGCGCGTCTCGCATCCATCGGCTGCCTCTCCAGATCATCGGTCTACCTTGTGGGAGGCCAAAAAAAAATGCATAAATGTTTACAAATATGATACTATAAGATAGAATAGCACCAGTGAAAGTTCAAGACACTTAGCTTCAGTTCTTTATAAATCTTAACCTTCGACTAATCTATCACGACAGTGATAAATTGCAAGCTAAAAGGTCCCTTGAAAATAACAAAAGGACAACCTTCGAGAACCTTAATTCAAACAATAACGTTTACTTACCTGTTTGTATTGTATCGAGTTTATTAAGCTCACAATAACATAAAAGAAAAAATAAATAAAAATGAAATGTTACAACAACGTGTAACATTTCATTTTCATGATGTATTTGAAATAAAATATCTTTTGACATAAGACGACACACGACCTTCAGATTGGATAAGCAAGACAAAGGCATAAGAGGAGCGGACGCGATAGGGGTTCAGAAAAAATAACCGGCCAAGTGCGAGTCGGACTCGCACACGAACAATTTCGTACATAAACCTTAATTTTATTATTTTTTGTTATAGCAGCAATAGAAACATACAATCTTTAAAAATTTCAGCTATCTGCCTATTACGGTTCTTGAGGTACAGCCCGCTGACAGACAGACGGATGGACAGCGGAGACTTAGTAATAGGGTTCCGTTGGTTAGCCCCTGGATACAGAACCCTAAAAAACGAGATAATGATAATTATAGTTTATTTTAGTAATTCATAACCTAGTATGCAAACTAAAACAAAAAATCTTCCTCTGCGCTATCAGCTGGTAGTATGCCCAAGAGACTGGTGGCATTGCCACGTTGGAAAGCCAGCTCTTAGGTCACGGGAAGTGTCAACCAGCTGCTTCGAAATTTCTTTCTTTGGGCTCTTGTGCCCACAGCCTTTCGCTCGCTCGCATAGCCTCGAGGGTTTGAACCCCAAACAGCTCGAAAATCTCGTATAGTAAGACTACCAATAAGACTACTATATTTAAACCACTTGTCGTTTTCCGCAGCCGCAGCAGATGCGCCAGCACCACACGATGAATTAGTAATTATTTCAAAACCCTTTTGTAGTACAAACATTAATTTTGAAAGAAACTTAACAATCATTTTGTGGTATTAATTATTTAGTCTCTAGATCAGTTTTGCTTTTGCGTCTTTTTGGTGTTGAAAATACTTCTTTCATAAATCGCGTCCGCTCACTCCTATGTCCACTATCTAACATTGGGTGTAAATATTCGTACACACATAACGACGACCCTGAACAGTTTTATTTACAGTTACAAAATAAAAGATTATAACATTACCAGACTGTGTCTATTCAAATATAAATGTGTACGAGTACTTTTGCGTGAAATGGAAAATACATTTTTTAAACGATTTTTTACACACCAAACCTTTATATATTATTTTGTATTTTATTTAAAATTTGCGTGTGTTTGTCGGATTTAATATACGAGTGGCAATAATTGGAAGCATGTTACTGAAGGAGTTATGAATGTAAATTTGGAAAGATGGATTTAGATGGAGGATAGATTGTGTGAGGAGTGATAACCTCCTAAGTCCTGTCAGAACAAAATGACAAAAAATTAAACCGAACCCATTATTATTATTTTTACTAAGGAATAGCTGTCGCCCGCGGCACCGCCCGCATGAGCTACGAAAGAAATGGATTATTCCAGACCATAATCTACCTCTGTGACTTTCATAAAGATCTTTTCAGGCGTACTGACGTGAAAGAGTAACAAACATCCACCATCAATCTATCCTCACAAACTTTCGTATTTTTTATATTAGTGGATTACCTATCCTAAAGATGGGAAATCATGAAATGAATCCTGCCGCTCTGGGTGGAGCAGGACGGAGTGTCAGACTCTTACCGACTAAAACCCATTCGCGTGCCTCCTAACGCCCTTTGCATTCTAGGGCTGCGGTGACTCTTTCGAAGAATTACAACAACAATTAAATAAGGACTGGCTGATGATAAATTCGAAGCATGTTATAATTTTATCTCCATTATTGATAAAAGGTCTTTTTCACACGCTGGAAAAACTTCAAGATACTTCTTTAAAACATTCAACGGGGTGCCCGTTAAACATCAAATTCCACTCAATCGACTCCGTTTCTCCTGGATTCCGGTACAAAAGCAAAAATAAAATAGTTTAACCATAAAACCGATGTAATAACTTAAAATATTCCCTTTATCGAGACCGTAGGCGCGTCCACGCGGCGTGAAAATGTGGACATGTTGGCAAAAAAAATAAAAATATTTTAGCAAAACAATTCCGAAGTGAAATTGGACATTTTCGCTTTTGTCCCCGTGTGTTCCGGTAACCGCTTTTGCATAGCAACAAAGATTTAAAATAATATTGAATTTTTACTGGAACAGGTTGTTATAATTACTGTAACTTGGTTTCGTGGACGTTTTAGGGTTTTATCGTTCGTTAAAGTTTTTTAAAGGCTGTTCTACCTATCCAACTTTTACGTAAATGTAGGAATTGTGAGACTGAATAAAAATTGTTTGTTATTGAAATAAACTAGTATGCAATAGTAGTGCAATTCAAATTAATTAAAACCGCAGCTGATAAGGTCAATTAATTATTTTGGATCTGATGATTTAAAACGAATGACAGAATAGTAGTATGTCTAGGTACTACTACTACTTTACAGGAGGTAACGTGATAAAATAATTAAATGACTCGTAGTCATTCAATCATTTTATCACGTTATTATTCTCATGACTCAGCCGGCTTCTATACTTTTCATACTCTTCTATTAAAAGTATAGTAGCCGGCTATTGTGCAAACGAAATTTTATTAACATCCCATAAATTTTCAAAAAACAATTTCAATAGGCAGTCGTCATGCAAACTTCCAATTTGCCAGAAATTTCAACCAAAATCTTAAATTGCGCATTAAAAATTTAACCACATATTCGAGCCACTTCGATTAACTCTACGTCACGGCATATAGGAGCGAGGTCTCGTAAAAACGTGTTCAACAACCTGAAATATTAAATGTACGAGCTTAATTGGCTGAAACTTTACTGCTGATGTGCAGATATGGACGTTGTTATAGACACATAAGCTGACTGGTGTTTTACGTGATATTATTATGCACCTTAATTTTATAGTGAGTATTTTTGTACTGAAAAATTAAGCTGCATTATATTTTTACGTTTCGTCGCAAAGCGAAGATCACACTCAAGGTATTTATTGCAAGTAAACCGTTTACAGGTAAATCGTTTACAGGTGAACTGTTAACAGGTAAACCGTTTACAGGTAAACCGTTTACAGGCACTTTTGAAATAACAAGGAGTTGGACAGTAAGGCTGCGTTTCAACATATGAAAAGAAGCGTACCAAGGGCTTTTTTTACAGACCTTGCAGAAACCAGAACAAATTTTCGTGCGTTTAAGCGATTTTTCTGGAATCAAAAGTAGCTCACAATTTAGGACCCATTCGTTTTGATACGGCTGATATGATGATATCTTATCTTAGCGATCTTACCTAGCGACATCAAACTATATGACATACACGCAAACGAAGTCGCGTGCAACAGCTATCTTTTTCTAATCTTCTAATGTATAAAAATCTCGGATCACGGTGTTTGTTATCGAACTCCTTCGAAATGGCTTGACCGATTTATATGAATTTTTTGTGTTAATTTATATGGCAAAACAACGTTTGCCGGGTCTGCTAGTTTTATCATAAATTTATTGTAAATTTTATCATAATAGTGGTTGATTGTAAAATACCAGTGATAGGAAATGCATTGCCAAGCATAGTGTATTATAAAAGAACTGTCAATTTAGTTTTACTGCTGAGTGCTGCTATTGAAATGTGTTCGGTTCGTTATTTGTGCTCATAAATACTGATACTAATACGCACACAAATAGAAACGCGGACTTAATGCCATACCGATTCAGAATACTTATCGTAAAAAATGTTACAAAATATTATTGTTTTGTATTTGTGATATTATAGTGTTGCGATGGTACTTCAATATGATTATATTTCCAGGTTAAAGACGTTCATTGCTGGTCATAGAAAAGCGTTGCCAGATTCCGTTATTTTGAAAGGTTGTCATGAAAGTAGTCCGTACTAAGGTCGGACGAGTCAATCTTCAAGGTTAAGTGACGCTTATCGAGGTAGGCCCGTGGATGGGTGGACATATTATATACCGAGTCTCCGTCGTGGATTTAATTATTAGATTTTTGACTGTCGTTTCAAAGAGAGGATTTCTCGAAATTCTTACGGGAACGGGAAAAAAACGGGATACGAAGTCGCAAGCTAAAGCGAATAAGCTATAAAGTGCCTTACTGCAGTCAAGGCGTTGCAAATGCCTCTTAGTAAAAATTAAGATATAAACAAAGACTTCTTTTCTCCTTCTATATCAAGTTCTGCTTGTGCTGCACTGATATTTATAACAAAAATCTGACTTTTAAATCAATTTTAAATCATATTCTAGACATTATCAAGCATGCATTTCTATCGCTTACTTACAGTCGCTGTTCCCGAGGTATAAATCATGCAAGCAAGGCACTGTAGCTTGAATTTTGCGAACATATAATAATACAAGCATTTTCCCGCAGTTCCGTTCGCGTGACCGCTGTTCTAATAGAATTGTTGGTGGTTAGTTTAAGCAAGTTTATACTTTATTGCCTTCTTTAAATCGTCGTTATTGCAGTATTATAATGTTTAGGTACTTACTGTAGTTTAAGAGTCGTATTTCGGTTGTTAATGTTTAAAGTGTGACATCTCAAATGATGAGTTTATTGAAACTAACAAAATAGATATTTTATTAAGTTTCAAAACAGGGTACAGATAATAATTATTTCGGTGTTAAGCCTAAAGATAATAAAGTATATTTTGAAAAAGTGGCTTGGGTAAATTTTGTAAGAAGTTTTGCCAAGAAATTTGTATACATCTATTTTTAGACAGCAGCTCTGTAGTGTTATCTCCGTGTGTATGTTTCCTGAATTTAGGTATATGAATACGGCCGATAAATATTGAGAAATAAATATCTTGCTATCAAAATATTTTTTTAAGTACGCTGGCTGATTTGGAAAATACTCAAAATTTTCAGGAAAATATTTCACCAAATCATCAATATCCAAAAACCAAACAAATGCTAAAATATTATGATAGATACGCCAGTTGGTGCGTATTGGTATTCCATCCGCGGCGTTCACGCACTACGCCAAATGTCAGCCATCCCCGCTCACAGTACACATCGCGGTTTACTACAATAACGGCGTGTCGCGGAGATAGGGCTGTCAAAAAACTATAATCCTTTCCACGTCAGCACGGATTTGACTCTTTCAGATGGTTTACTAGCGCTGCCGTGCCGACTAAAATACCGTTATCTAACATCTGGTCGAATTTGAACTTTTGATGATATAATACTACTGAGAAAAAAACATCTATCAGTCAGTGTTCGCGAATTTCCTTGAGGAGCTCGTGGCTAGATAATAATAGCCGCACGGGTCGATCTTCAAGGTTAAGCAATGCTTGCCAAGGTTGGTCTGTGGATAGGTGACCGTCTTAAAATACCGAGTTTTCTCGGAAAGCATGTTAAACCAAAAAGTACCGTGTTACTAGTTACTGGATTTTGAAAGGCAGTTATTTCACGTAAAATACAGCTAAAAACTAACTCTTATAAAGATAGGAAAAGGCTAGGCTATCATGATCATGGCTAGGATGATCATTAAAGGCGGATAAAGCTTTTTCCAGTTCTACTTTTAATATACGATGTATCTACTTTTTTTTTAAGGATCGGTAAACATCAAATGACTCCTCCCGCTCTGGGCGAAGCAGGAGGGAGTGTCAAACTCTTACTGACTAAAACCCATCCGTGTTCCTCCTAATGCTCATTGCGTTCCAGGGCCGCAGTGACTCTTTCGAACCAATTCCGTAGTAATACACAATTTTTATTAAATGAATTAAGCGTGCATGTTCATTGGAAGCCCTAATTCGCAAAATTATTTAGTCCGGCTGATTGCCAAACTTTCGAGCATTTGTATGTATGACGGCCCTAATGACTTTCATAAGTCGCATTGGTGTGAGCCTGGTATTGCTGCTATATACATAATATGTATGTTGGAGGAGTGAAGTAAAAGGTTTTAAATTAAAAACGTCCATACAAGAACCGTATTTTTTCTGTTTATAATACCAAACCCTTCGTGTTAAAGTCCGACTCGCACTTGGCTGATATTTTATCATGTATGTTAAATTCAGAAAAATAAATAAAGTCTGGGTAAATTCTTTCAATCTGTTCTTTCATAGTACCATTTATACAAAAAAACACTGTTATAAATATTATGTATGATTACCATTCTTAACTTTTCTATATTTCCCACCTAACAACCCTGAATACATCGCCGATATATCGCGGGTCGATTTAAATATTCTGCCCGATGACGCCTCATTGGGCGAGTTGACATGAATGCGCGTCGGATACGCATTGTGGCGGCCATATTGTAATATTGAGAAGTTAATCGGCTATCAGGAAGGATTTAATCGTGTATCAGCCGCAATTTCGTCATGTGTTATGGAGCGATGCAAATATTTTTACGTTACTTATTTTACGAAGTGAGAAAACGGATTTTTGGTAAATATATTAAGAGTTGATGGAATTTATTAAGGTAAATATTATCGCAGTTTATTTACGAAGGAGATATTTTTACCATCATATCTTTTTGATATGACCGGCTTGATAAATGACGCATGATTCCTCGAAATTCTATCGAGATACGAGATTGAATTTCAAGGTACTTCAACGCTTTTGCAGACTTCGGTTTACGAATAGGTAGGCCATCTTGACATACTGAGACTCCTCCGTACCTCAAAAAACACGTTAAACCATTGATCCCGACTGCCATTTGTAGATCATTAACAGTCCTTTTGGATTGGCAGAGGTCAGAAAATCCGACACTAATCTCGCCAAGAATTATCTAACGTGTTATCCAGTTATTATACTATGGAGGTTAGATATGCGCTCCACGTAAAATGCAGGTATTTAGATGAATACGGTTTGCCTGGAAGCCAAACGATCAGGCTAAGCAGATGATTATTTCTTAATGCCAAAGGTTCACATTTTTTGCTCGATTAATGTGTGACGGCTCACGGGGGCCAAGCCGCGGGAAAATCAGAGAAGAGAATGAAAAATGAGGGAGAGTGACTGAATGAGGGAGTTGGTGAAGTTAGAGTGAACAGGCTCCACCTGGGTAAGCTCGCTCCATCTTAGACTCTATCTCCGTCATTTCTGACCTAGACTAGATTCAAGAGCTAACCCACCTCAAATAAAAAAAAAACTTTTTAGGGTTTCGTACCAGAACCCTATTACTAAGTTTCTGTCCGTCCATCCGACGCGTCTGTCTATCTGTCAGAGGGCTGTATTACAAGAACCGTTTTTTTATCTATTGATAGGCACGCGTTTGACCATACTTTCTCACCTGATGGTAAACGATGATTTTAGAGTAAGCCGCTTTAACAACAAAATAATGAAAAATAAATCTATACTTAATTTATAAAGCTGAAGAGTTTGTTTGTTTGTTTGTTTGTTTGCTTGAAGGCGCTAATCTCAGGGACTACTGGTCCGATTTGAAAAATTTTTAGGAAGGCTATAGGCTATATATCATCACGCTAAGACCAATAGGAGCGAAGCAGTAATGAAAATCGTGACGCAGACGAAGTTGCGCGGGGCAACTAGTTAAAATATAAAGGGAGTCTCATACAAGAAACGTGTTTTTTTTCGGTTTATGGTATGGAATTTTTGTGTGAGAGCCCGACTCGCACTTGGCTGGTTTTTATAATGTAAAACATTATTACCCATTTCTCTTCACTGCGCCAGACAAAACAAACTTTATTATACATTTAATAAAAATGTTTATAAAAACCATACAGTGTTGAAACGAGCATATTTTTTCGTTTTATTTTTCTGAGCAAATATTGTAGTGCTGCTGGAAAGCGCTTAAATTCTCTATAAAGCTTAAATATGAAGAACGTAGTGTTATTTGTGTATTTACTTTAGAGATTTTGATATTTGTGTAAAGTTTAAATTAAATGTTGGTTATGTAATAAATGGAGTTGTCGTGTGATATTCTCAAGAGAAAAAAAAACTGGCCAAGTGCGAGTCCACTAAATAATAACAGTAGGTACTTACCATAAATCTGAATTTTACAATCTTTCATTTATTTTCAAGTTAAATTTGACACACATCCCGGTTGCCGATTGAGTTGGAATGTTTAACTTTTTAGTTCTTTTTTAAACAAGTAATACCTACAAGCTATTTAAAACAAAGTGTTACAAAATACACAAAATTTAAAAATCTGAAAAATGTTTTCAGGATTTGGTATTCCATAATACCAACTTAGCAAAAATAAAAAACTAGAACACACAAAACGCTGTAAATACATACAGCTGCCCACTCATGTAATCCCTTAGTCGCCTTAGCAGAGACGCTCTACCAAGTATGAGTACAAGGGAAAAATACAACATTTTTCGCGCATGACGATTCATATAATTGTGCAACTGAAAACGAAACTTTTTGTTACTTCCATACGCAATTATGTGCGAGGAACTTAATGTATTTTTTACTGAGAACATGTTTATCACGGGAAAACACCACTTAATCCGCCATTACGACAGATGACGAGGGTTGGAAGCGCAGGGACGGACTCCGGGCTTTGATTGAAAGGATTAAATGTATTGATGTGATTTTTCATCTTTTTCGTTCGTGTCAGTGGCGACAATGTTTTAAAATTGGTGGAAAATCTGAATATATGTCTTTTAGGTAGAAACAATAGATGGGGATATATATTTATCTATATGCCAAGGCTTTCATTATTTTAGAATTATCGCTGTTTGGTTATCTAAGTATTTGAAAGGAACAAATTGGTTATTGTCACAATAAAGCGCTTATTTTCATAAATATTTAGCAGCCCTAGCGCCTTTGGTTTGAACCATAGGCATGCTATCTCATTATTTGTTTATTATGTTCCATTGCCGGTCGAAAACGTCTCTGTCCGTTTTCCACACACACACATACATGTTCATCATTATGTACTATTTTTTGTAGGTTAAGTTCGTCTCTCTATCAAACAAAAGCATGATTTATTCATATTGTCCGTTCTTTCATTGCTAATTCTAATTGACATTACTTAAATCTATTTTCTTTTGTTACAGGGTGCACACACACTCGAAGCAGCTAAAGGCAGTTCCAATTAGAAGTAAGTTGCAAATGTTATTCAATACTACTAGCAATATGCAGTATGTTTTGCTTATATGGAACAGAAACACAATATGCCAGTAAGAGGAACCGTACCCATTGTTGAAATAATATTAAATTCCTTGTAAATTATTTGAATGTGTAAACGTACATAGTAGCTAAATAAAAATAGTATGTTTACACTTTAATACATAATTATATAGGGAGACTGCCATAGTACGGCGAAATGAAAATTTTATGTAACTTCGTACACTTTGACCAATAAAATGTACAAGGGACCTAAACAAAGTGACACTCGACCGGTGAACACAGTTTTTGAAAAGTCAAAATGGTTAGAATTGACTACGTGACATTTTGATAGTGCATGATCTCACTTTAAGGTGGATGCTCCAGGGTAGCCCGCGAAATTCAAATATTTTTATGTTTTTTGCAATTTGCCGGTCAGTGTGAAGCTGTATGTGGACCAAATGCGATCTGCGACCGTAATCGTCTATATTGCCCTCTTTGTTCATGTAGTTCGAAAGAATGAATATTTCAGAAATAATCATTCTTTCGGACTACATGAACTTAGAGGGCTATATTGATGATTAAAATGGTTATAATTCTTTAGATAAATACGTGTTACGGTCGCAGAACGCATTTGGTCCACATACAGCTTCACACTGACCGGCAAATTGCAAAAAACAAAAAATATTTGAATTTCGCGGGCTACCCTGGAGCATTCACCTTAAACACATTTTACAAAGTGATAACAGAAACATTCCCGAATATTACGTGTATTGCGCAGGTCAAGAACTTCATTGCTTAATAATTGTAATGTCAAGACGCATTCCTTCGTTTGTCAGCCATATTATGGGCGTGCGCATTGCATGGATTTTAGTTTTTGTTGTCTTTGGTGAGCACAGATAACATAGCTATTCTTTTACTTTTTTTTAGAGTTGTGCGCACCTTTACTAATCAGCCACATTCCACCGTCTGCACAACTGTGTGTTGCGGGTATCTCCTCACCGTCTTATTTATTATATTTTACCCTTATGTATTTATTTTTTCTGTTTAGTGATCACGTTTTAATTACTTTTATGCCGCTCCGGTCGACGTCATACTTAACGCCGGCTGTCGCTGAAAACCAGCGCTGTGGCTCTGTCTCGCACACGAGTCCCAGCATTATGCTGAGCGATGGCCGTTTAGTGCGAATGTGACGCATATTTTCCCAATTTTTATAATTTAGTTTTATTTGATTTCTATTTTTTTTTTTTTGGTAGGCGTCATGCTTGGTGCAGATAAACGCTTTTTCTTTATTTCATGACACCTTCATACATTTTTGACTTTTCGACAATCATTCAGGTTGAATTCAAGGCTAGGAAGGACCTCGTGGCTAAATAACAGGTACTCATCTGGTACACTGGTATTTAGCTAAAGCCGGTGTAACTGGGAGCCGACCCCAAAATAATTGAGAAAAAGGCTAGGCAGATGATTCAGATCGAGTTCAAATCGAGGCTCAGAAGTAAGAAAACTCTCATTGAGAGACCGAATAAGAAAGGAAGCGGTTTCATACTGAAAGTATTTAAGTTTTAGACCATTATTGGCCTCTTAATGTATTTTACAAACCGGAGTACCCAAAGCTGCGGTTTTTGTGCTAAATATACTTGTAATTATTAACGAATACCTTTCGTAAATAATTACAAGTATATATTAAGTCAAATAGAAAAATCATGCAAGAAAGCGTATTATATGCAAACAAAAAACACACATTCCATAACAAGATCAATTCGGAAGCTGAAAACAGGAGCATTTCATTCCAAGTCTAACGTCTTGGCAAGCTCGATAACTACGGGATTAAGAGCTTATCTCGTCCCCTAGAGGTGGTTGTACGTATTGTGCCCGACACAGGTAAGGATAAGCCAATTATTGCACTGCACCGTCCAATTTCCTGCAAGTACGGGACAACCCTATCTTGCTAGAGGTATTAATGCTAGGAGGTTTTACTTGTGTGCAAGAAAATGTTTGTCGTTACATACAAACCCGGTGAATAAATAAAATATTTATTTTTTAATTTACAGTGTCACCAAATTTCATATACGGTTCTTGTGCGATGAAACCCAGGAGAAAATTTAGTTAACCTTCAAGCGGGCGCGTGGGTATTTGTAGCGACAGCGGTCGCGCGTAACCTAAAAGACCTATGTGAGATTTCAGGAATTTAGAATACTGGTAAAATAATAATTATTTATGTTCTATATTCAGACATTATCAATTTTTACCTAGGCAACAATTTTTTGGAATTAAAATTAACCACAACCCACTATGGTTCGATTACAAACCAGCTATGCACGCCAGACCCGCCAAACCAAAGTTTTGTTCTCTTGGGAGAATGATTTGTGTTCTCATTTTTATTTAGATGTTTTTATTTTTTATTAGTTCCATGCAATCGAGTAATTACTATCAAAGTGTTTATTTTATCAACTCAGGTATTTTACTTCGAAATAAGTCATCTCGTCAAGGTAAAAGAAAGAGCCAGGCGCGTGTAGTCGTTTCGACGCCTGCGCCGCGACCTAAACAAATGCATTCTATTCAACTACAAAGGCTCGGAGAAGAGTGGTATGCATTCAATTTCATGCATAGTGAATTAATGAAAAGCTACTGGTAAAGAGAAATACTTGTGGCGAGAAATCTCGATGTAATCAGCGAAAACTTATCGAGCGCGGTCGATTCGACGCCGCGCGACCGCTTGAAGGTTAAATATAAGATTATATAAGATAATGGTAATAGTCGCTTTTTTTAAAGAAAAGACCGGAACACTCGCTTCCAAATTAATTTTAATAAAGAAAGATGGATTATTCCCCTTGCTATTGAAATCTTTCGCTTTGTGAAATAAACAAAATCGGAAACGGTATTGGTCACAGTATTTTAGCAAAAAAATGTTTATGCTATTTAGTAGATACGGCAGATAATCTTGAACATAATTCGATGGCTAGGGAATAATACATCCAACATTAATCTTACAATTTTGAAAATTATTTGAAATGCTGCATACTGAATATTATCAGCTGTAAACAGAAAACACTAAGTCGATTTCTGTCCCGGTATGTTTTCTACAAACCTAAAAATGACCTAAAAATGTATCATGTTTTATACAAATAAAAATATTCTTATTCTTATTCTTATAGTTTCCACATAGAGACTGAATAAATAGACGAATATGGTTTTTGTTATATAATATTATTATTTACACATGTGAAAAACTAGGGCGGATCGCTAGTGTTCCTATGAAAAGGTAACTTAAAAAAATCTATCTCACCATTGACTATTATCGCTCTCTAGAAAAAAATATCCTGCATGGGGCAGTTGGGTAAAAAAGGAGTAAAAGAAAAAAATAAACAACTTAACAAAAACATCATAACATCAAACCCAAAACTCAAACATTCCTCAAGACCACTACGGGACCTAAGTACGGCCCTGTCCGACTGTGCATTTAGTTCGCAAGTGTATAAAAGCAAACATACATCACGCAGTTAACTGGGCCTGACAAGCCCGAGGTGACTTGCTACAACTTGTTTATTTTCCCTCCATTTACTTGTCAGCATGTACATGCATGTCCAGCGATAGGTTTTTTTAAGGTGTCTGTCGGAATTTATGAGAAATGTCATTTTCGAATGTAGCTTCGGTTCAACGCGACTTTCCGGCTTGTTTGGATAGTGTTTTCAAATGAGTCTGACTTGTTTGATGTTGTTGGTTAACAATGCAATGCTTGTGTATAAGGAACATAACTATGAGTCATTGTGTGTAATGTGACTGACAATAGGGCTAGATAATATTTTCAATGGTGGTTATGAATTATTTTTGTTTGTCTAGTGGTGGCAAAACGAGATTGGGAGAGTTATTTGGTGAACTAGTTATGCCAAGTGACAGGAATGCTATGCGAGTCTTGATTAAAAATAACTAAAAGGCTTAATTTTCAAAAATGTATGGGATTGGCGTACCCTACCAGCATTTTTCTTAAAATTTTGCACTTAACTATCGCTATCATTCTAGGGTATAAAGTCACGCTTTAGATTTTAACTCCTAAGCAAAAAAAACATATTCTAAGTTTGAAGTATGTTTTTCTGTAATGGTGAGTTTACGTGTTATCATAAAAAAACTCTATAATAATGAAAGTAGTCTTCGTGTAGAAATGCATGCTCAAGGTAACATGCTTCAGCTCTTCAATTAATGAACATGACTAAAGTTCAGCATCAATCCTCTTCGTCACGCCCCACCTATCACGAAAATGAATCAGCACTTGAAATAAAATTGGCACTATTAAAACACCACTCAACAATGCAGTTGTAATTAACTTCGCGAGATATAATCGCTTCCACCGCCGTAATAACCCATTAAGGAAATGAGCTTGGGGTTATATTAATAACATTAGAGTAGATTTAAAGATTACCGTAGTACTAAACCTGCCATACCTTAAAATTGCTTGCTATATCGCGGAGAAGATGGAAAATATGGGCTTTTAGAATTGCATAGTTGCTATCGGTAATGTTATTGCTAGTGTTGGTGTAGTTTATCTGGTAATTAAAGCGTGACGCGAATTTCGATGGTCGAAATTGCTAGCTGGAGACATCCTTGTTAGATTGGGAGCGTACCTGGAAGTGGAATTATCAAAAAGGATGGGCAGGCGCTCTGAATATGCAGGAAATAAAACCGAGTGAAATCAAAACTACAAAATTCCGAATACGATCTAGACTCGCGGCAGCGTGTCCAGCCAAAGTTCAAAGAAAAAAGAACTGGCGACGCAGCGGCCGTGTGTAATATTACACAAACCATTTCGAGCTACTTTGGCCCTTTCATAACTCAAATAGGTTCAAGTTGTGTTGAAAAAAATGTGACGGCAGATATGACTGCTCAGATTTAATAAATAAATTAAGCTATGTTGTACCTATAATTTTCATGAGACGTGAGACGCGCGCTTGCCCTGTATATGCCATTCCATCTTGCCGCACCAATTTTTTTACGATATAGATATATTTCCTCTAACATCTAACCAATTTCTAAACAATTTACTTTATAACATTTACCTTAAAATAATGAAATGCAAATTCACTCACATGTCTTATTAGTTGATATATAATCTAAATATGTAACACGTGGATAAGGTTGTGAGTTACACACTATAAACTGTAGATACTTAGGATTGTTAATTTGGAAACTTTTGTGTAACTCTTTGTTTCCCTAAAGAAATAAAAAAACTAGTCGAGTCGAATCTTGAGCCTTAATTTATCGTATTTCAGTAATATCTAGAGAACTTGGCGCCCATTAGGATCTTAACTCTCTTTTTCTGAACTTTGCTCTCATTTTCACATTTATGTTTTTGATGGGATTGCTTTTAAAGCAGACTGATACAGTTTTTTATTTGTTTTATTGATAGGCTCGCGTTTGAAGAGCTCGTGGCAAGATAATAACAGCTGCACGGGTCGATCTACAAGGTTAAGCAATGCTTGCCAAGGTTGCTCTGTGGATGGGTGACCATCTATACATAACGAGTTTCCTCCGTGCCTCGGAAAGCACGTTAGGCCGTTGGTCCCGGCTATCATTTAAAGATCTTTGGTAGTCGTTACGAATAGTAAGAAGCCAGTAAATCTGACTCCAGTCGTGCCCTGAAGTACCGTGTTACCCAGATAATGGATTGTGGAGGTCTGGTAGGAAGCCGCTTCACGTAAAATACTGGTATTCAGCTAAATCCGGTTTGAATGGAAGCCAACCCCAATATAGTTGGGAAAAGGCTAGGCATATGATATTAAGCTCGCGTTTGACTACAATCTCACCTGATGGAAAGTAATGATGTGGTCAACGAAGTGACACACTTACCTGAACCTGTGGTTCTTTAAAACAAATGAGAATAAGAATCTCTTCTCATTTGTTTTAAAGAACCACAGGTTGTAGTAGGTGACACACAATAGTAAAAAAAAAAAAAGTTGCCTCATAATTTGACAATCAAAAATCCAGGGACATCTCGATTCAAAGCTATGCGTCTGTTCCTAAGTTACACTAGGCTGATGCTATTTTTGTTTTCTAGGCGAAAACATAATTACCTTAATTGTTAAGGTCGGTCCTGACCTTCGGGTAGCCTAGGGTAACTAAGGAACAGTCACAGCAACAAGACACATTAAATTGTATTGCTTCCAGTGAAACAACACAGTACCTTAAAATTCTATGGACACATGCATGTTTATCCTTACATCTAGTTTCACTTTCTCGCCAGCTGAGCTGAACCCAAACGGCGAGACGTCAAATGTATTGGCATCGGTCCACACTTGAGAGAAAATTAGACCTAATCGTAAATCTTACATGTGACATTTTCTCGCTGCCTATCGCATATTTATCAAATGATAATCTTATAATGCATATGCAACAGTATATTCTAAGGCGTAATACAATACCTAGGGGTCTTGTGAAAATCAAAATCAGTTCTTTAGCTTAATAGACCGCAAGCCACTCTCAAAATTTGTCAATCATTTCCTCTCGGGCGATAACTTGTAAAATTTATCTACAAAGAATATTGATTGAATCGAAACATTATGAAAAGATTTTATTTTGAAGCTTTTTCTTTATTTAAGGATGGGAAATCATCTAATGACTCCTCCCGCTCTGGGTGAAGCAAGAGTAAGTCTCACTCTTACTGACTAAAACCCATCCGTGTTCCTCCTAGTGTCCTTTGTGATCCAGGGCTATGGTACCTCTTTCGAACAGATTCCGCAGCCCCAGCAGGCACTTGCCTTAGCGGGCCCCGTCTTTTGTGCAGACAACTCTTTGAGGCGTGCGGGGATCACAGCGTGCCGTTGACCCGGGCCTGGTTCCGATCAGACGGCGAGCCACCCAATGCAGGCCCTATTACCACTACTTAACCCACCCACCGAATCGCAGCTGACTTTCACAGAACTTTATGACACATTTCTCTAAAACATTATACAAGTTATCACCCAAGAGAAACTTGGTTATGAAAATCTGTTGCTAGCTTGCGGACCATAAGAATTGCGATGATGCATGTCCTTTTCCAAGAGGTTAGGCAAACACAACTGAATAAATACTACGTTTCTTACATATTATATATTTAAGTCGGTATTGATTATAAAGAACATGCAAACCTAAAACTGGTATAGATCTAAATAAGAAGAACCAAATCACTATTCATTATTCAAAAGCTTGATAGTGGAATTGACATAGGTACTCGAAAGCTTGTACTTATTTAGTATCACAATATTACCAAGCTTTGATGCCAAGCGTGACCAGTTGAAAGCCCGACCACCTGCGGCAAGTAACTATAATTTCATAAATGGCACACCATTTGCAATTCACATGCCCGCAACGTGCGAGGATCTTCACAAAGAAGATCGGTAACATAAGCCACATGCGAGGTCACAAACGATAACTACTATAGAGTTGAAGTAATCGCTTTGGCCGAAATCGGTCGGATCACATCACGTCACATTACCAAGCCTGTTGTGATTTGGTTAGAAATTATGATAATCTCCCCAAAACTGTAGCTGTAGGTAGTTTTTCATGGGAAAATCCCTGAAAATAAAACGACAAACCCACACTGTCCACTTTTTTTCATGATTGACTTAACAATCTAATTAACTAAACATTCTCGTACACAAACAGAATCATTTAAGTTAACTTCATTGCGAATGTAAACCTATCGCTGCCGGCAGTCGTCTTCAACTGATTGTAAAGGTGTGGACTTAGTGACTAAGCATAGCGGGAAATGGCCGTTTATGTAACATGTTACAGAATGGGGTATTTTACTAAAAACATCTAATTAGTCCGTCTGATAGATTTTCAAAAAATATTGGTCACGTATTTTTTCTTTTTTCACGTAAACAAATAATAAAGAGGATACAGCGAGTTGAAGACACGCGTGACGTCATCTGGCTTTGTAAAAATATACCAAATTTACCAAGCGAAATGACGTCACGTGTGTCTTCAACTCGCTGTATCTCCTTTATTTTTTGTTAACGTGAAAAAAGAAAAAATACGTGTCGAATATTTTTTGAAAATCTATCAGACGGACTAATTCGATTTTTTTAGTAAAATACCCTATTTAACGCAAAACTTGAAAGGGATCATCTTACTCATCAATATGAAAAAAGTTTGCTATGAGAACAAATTGCGACAAGCGCATTCGCAGCGTTTTGGCACATTGTGATATGATAAAATCAGACTATAATGGCAGTTTGTGTGGAACATCTAAATGGCCTGAAATTGATATTACAAACGATATTGTAATTTTGTTTATATTTGTGTTGGTAATGTGCCTGAAATGCCTCTAGTTTTTACAAATGACCACTTCAGTACCCCTATTTCTGTAACAACATTTTCGTGTCTCAACAGCGGAATCCGAGGTGAGTATCAAATCACGTCAAACGTAAGACCTTTATGTTGTGTGCAATAAAACTCACTTTGTGGGGTTTGTCACTCAGGTGAAGTTCGATATCGAAATGGTTATTTACAGAATAGACTAGCTGAGCGTCTGTTCCTCAAGGTATTTCATAACAAAATCGTAAGTCCTTATTCTTGGAAACGAATGATAGGATTTTAAAGTTAGTTAAAATTATAGGATTTTAAAACTCTATCTAAACTCTTTTTCAAAAACATATTAACTAACTTTTTTATATTGCGGAAGTTGGTGAAGTAGACTAAAATCGGGACATTAATTTCCAAGAATGAAGACTAACAAGTTTGTTTAAAATACACGTGTACATTTCTCGTAAAAACAGCTATACTGCCTGCTTTTTTGCCGCTCAAAATCAAAATTTAAGACGCAAAACCGACCTAAAACTCATTCTTCCTATGCACGAGAATAAAAAACCTTTTAAAAGTTACAGACTTGCAATATTATTTTCATTTTACTTATTAAACTATGAAATCAAAGAAAAATTCACATTATTTAGAGTCCGCGTATAAATTATTTTGACCCGTTTAAAGCAGAAGGCGTTGATAAATTGTAATCGTCGCTTGCACCGACACCCAAACGGGCCAAGGAAGAGTTTAAATATCTTCCAGAGCAATTGCAAACTGGGTCAGCTGAGTTTGTAATTACCAAGCGTCCATACGAATACGTTAGTTTTACATTACCATAACATGACCTCAGTTTTGGTATTCATTTTAGGGTTAAAATTACAAGATTTCTGACTGTTATCTTAAATTTGATTTACATTGTTAGTTTTACCACAAAATGTTTTTAGTGTTCGAATATTTTGTTTGGTTAAGGTGGTTGCGCCAGGGTAGCCCGCGAAATTCAAATTTTCTTACGTTTTTGCAATTTGCATGTTAGTATTAGGTTATAAATGTTGATTAAAGTATGATTCGCAGGCGTAAGGATTATGTATTTTCAAAATTATAACCATTAAAATCAGTAAAATAACTCCATAAGTCGGTATAATCCTAAAATGTCAAGATTTCATGAAATAGTCATTATTTCCAGTTACCTGGCCCTATAGAGTTTTATAGCTGACTTAAATGGTTAAAATTCTGAAAATACATAATTTATACGCCCTCAAATCATATTTTATTCAACATAAAACCAAATACTGAGTTCTGAGTTGATTCTGTAAACCAGTCGAAGTGAAGGCTTGGGTGAAGTGATGACAAAATGAGCTGTCAATCCACGTAATCATGATGGAATGACAGCTCACTTTGTGTTCACCCAAGGGTCGTGTTGATGAGTTTTTTCATCTGAAACTTCTATGATGTCAAAGTAGTAGTCCAGAATCAGGTCATTTGGTGGGTTCGATTCCCACGGGAAGCATACTTTGTTAAGTTGTTTCTAGTTTGGCTAGGACACTGCAGGCTTGAATCATCTGATTTTCTGATAAAAAGATGACTCCGTGCTTCGGAAGGCACGTATAAGCCGGTGGTCTCGGCCGCCAAATGGCGGTCGTCAAATAAACCATGTCAGAGGCCCTTGAGGCGGTCTAGAAACTCTGACACTAGGGTGTTTGGGATCGTTAGACCTTATTGCTGCCCACACGATAAGAAGAAGGTCACGGTAAGGTAGAAGGGGGTTTTGTCTGCCATACATAATGTAACGATAACACTGATTTAAAAGAGCGGACATGAAGTTTCTTGCACGTTCTTCTCCTTAGGATCTACTCTTTGGAATGTGCAACTGCCGCGCTGGAGATAGGGTAGTGAGCGTGTTTTTTTGCAGAGTAACTCGCTGCTCTTGTCGCTAGCGCGGCAGAATTAACTTCATCTATTTGACTGACAGACCTGCAAAAGTGCCTGTAACTGGTCTGTTTGAAATAAAAGACTTTGTATTTTTTTGTATGGTCGTAAGGATCATTTAATGTTTTGTTTTGCAAGTACAAGGCACATAAGGAAAGAAAAAGGAAGAGGCTTAGTGAAAAGCATCTTAGAGATCAGGTTTAGCGGATAAGCAACTTTGTAATGTCCGAAACGTGCTTGAGCAAAAAGGGTCTGGAGGAAACTCCGAAGTATACATAAATAATTAAATAAGATGGAAACCTTTTTAGTGCAAAATACCAACAGGGTGGTTAATGTTCGTAACAAAAAAAATGATTCTGTGACAAGCTGCATTTTCAAGCAAGCTAACTCCTAGTTTGGCTAAAGAATTTTAAGTTGAAAACCTTTTATCAAACTATGTTTTAGACTAAAAACCTTTCAAGTTTTGGCATAACAATGTTACGTGTTCGTAAATCCAAAAATACAATTCAGAAATCAAAACTCAATTATAAGTCTCCGCAAATAAAATAATTGTATGACCCTTTAAAATTATAATAACAGCAATCATCATCTGATGTACCAAACCGTCGCCACATTGCTTCTTAAATTCAATGAAGTCCCCTGGTCCTAACCTGGTTATCAGTCCACCAGCTTCTAAGAAAACTTCAACATTATATTAATCAGCCAAAAGTTACTGTCACTGACTTTAACAAGGGATATGTCTGTAACCTTACGGATATCATCATTACTGATTCGATCACGCAAGGAAACTCCAAGAATTGCCTTCTCCATTGCCCTTTTCGCGACTTTAAGCCTTCTTATGCGCGACTGCCACGCTGCTTTATTTGTCCTTACAAATAACAAAAGCGCTGCAGTCGCGCGGAACTTTGCATTTATTGATTGTATGGATTAACAAAGCAGCACGACAGCCGCGCTGCTGCCGCGCGGCACTTAGCGACTAATTTGAAGGCGCCCTAAATCATCACTAAAAACACGCACTGGTCATAGACTTTCCTTAAGACACTGTGGTATGTGAGACGAGAAGATACCACGCAACTTCCCGAACATCGGCAAGCTGAGTCGGATTCAACTGTAGACCTCTTTCTCCTTACATAACTGGACCGTTTGTCCCAGTTATACGTACTCGTCTACAACTCTCCGATCTTGGTATTCACTGTGACCTTGGTTTTGTTCATGTTCATTTTAGTACCCACTCTTTCGGAAGATCTACCGAGATCATCGAGCATTGTACTGAGGTCCTACATAGTCTCAGTCACCACGACTATCGTCGGCAAATTGAAAGTAAGTGATGTACTCACCTTCAAGCCTTCAACGCTGCGTCAAAAATTATAATATTATTTTATTACATAACCGTGTTCCAAGTATTCCAACCTATGCTTGCACTAATATTTCATTTAAATCTTTGACAGTAATCAGATTTAACACAAAGTAAACTGACGCTACAGCTAATAAATAATGATAAAATGGGTCGCTTCTGCATTCATTAAAATAATATTAAATTTCGTGTTTTATTAAGCCGGCTGCAGCTGAATATTTCAAGATCTCACTCTTGACCGGTAATATTTTAACACTAGGGAAATACTAATTTACTTTCTGCCCCTAGTGGATTGAGGTATCTAGAAAAAAAAAACGGGTAACAAGTAGTAGTAGGGTAGTGTTGCTGTTTGCTAAACTATGACAATTGCAATGTAAAAATAGAGAAAACTAAAAAGTTTGTTACTATCTTAAAATTACACTTGATTAATAGTCATATTATTACACATATGCAATTTTGATAAATAGGATCAGAACTTATAGAGAAATATAGAATAAACTAATTCAACCAAAATGGTTAAAATTGTGATAAAAACTTCGTTATACTTATGCGTTTTTCTATTAATTTTTTGTTTATTTATCGAAAAACGCACATTAACATTTTAACCATGGATCCACTCACCCTTTGTTTTCCTTCTTAACTGACGTGGACCGTTGGTTTCTTTTCCAGAAACATCACAATATTTAGCTAAGAAATAGAGATAAACAACACACCAACCTCTGTAATTACAGTGAACGTATAAAAACGGTATAAATAAGAACATGTGCGTCACTACCTGAGTATTTGTGTTAGGTTTGGGGCGTACCGCGTGCGGGAAGAAATGTCTTAGAGAAACTCCTTACGATTTCTCTAAGATTTTTTCTTGTTTTTTTTTTTAATAGCAAATATTCCTAAATTTATCTGCATCAATAAAAAAATCTAGTTCCAATGATTTTTCCGACATTCATTATTACATTAATCAAAGCATCATAGTTATTAAGAAACAACGATTCGCACGTTTGCTTCAAAAATGACTTTTTTGGGCTTAACGGCTTCATCTATACTAATATATAAAGCTGAAGAGTTTGTTTGCTTGAACGCGCTAATCTCAGGAACTACTGGTCCGATTTGAAAAATTCTTTCAGTATTAGATAGCCCATTTACTGAGGCCTATAGCCTTAGGCTAAATATCATCACGTTAAGACCAATAGGAGCGGAGCAGGTGCAGACGAAGTTGCGCGGGTCTACTAGTAGTAAAATACAAGCAGCCTAGGTGGACTTTGTCATGTTTTTGTAGGCTCAGTTTGATCACAATCTCACTTGACAGGTATTGATAATGTGGTCGACGATAGAATACCATTCTCTCTTGACTTCAATCCCCCTGTTTGTAACTATCAGGAAATACAGACTCATTCACAGGGACAGGGACAGGGAGGTGGCAGGGAATCCACTTTTTAGCTGTATATGCTATTAAAGTATTAAAACAGTTTGTGTGTAGTGGAGGACCATATTGTATAGGGTTGCGGAATTTGTTCGAAAGAATCACCGCAGTCCTGGAACGCATAGGGCATTAGGAGGAACACGGATGGGTTTTAGTCAGTGAGAGTCTGACACTCGTTTCTGCTCCACCCAGAGCGGGAAGATTTATTAAATGACTCGTTCTGCGCAAATTTTGATGATTTCCCATACTTAAAAAAAGGGGAGGAATGTCCACTGTATACCGGTAGCACATCGCAGTACAAACCATACTTATAACTTTTAAGCACCTGCCATGTTATCTCAGCACTGGTTGAGTGGTAGATAATGCCATAAGTATTAAGTCCGTCTTTGTATATTTGTGTTCCATTAAGTTTTCAGAAATTAATATAACGCAAAAATACAGCAAATTCTTAAACGCGGGAAATTTATTTACAACTACGTACTAGATTAATAAAAAGATACCACAAAACAGCTTCGTTAGCTCAGTTGAAAATATTAATAAACAAAACTGTACAAGCGGTATATTTGTATAAAGTTGGCGACATAAATGGCGCGAATGAGTGGAAAAGTGTTAATTGTTTAATTCCATTCACCTGGACACGGCTGCGTGTTAGTTCAATGTAGCGGTTGCAAAAATGTGCTAAATGAGTGGCGAGTTTTCATTTAGTCGGTATGGAAATAAAGTCTTTAGTATAAACGGTAGTCAAAATACTGACTGTACTATATGTCTCGAAATGTAGATTTACAGTTTTTTTTACTGACTGGTAGTTTTTGAGTGCGTCTATGAGAGTGAGACAAACTTCGTCATCTTTCTTTTGTTATATGAAACTCATGTTAACAAAAACAATTACCTACAATAGTAAAAATAAACTATCAAATAGCTAACAGCTGTGGCAACTTGTAGCTATTTCTATCAATAAAGCATTTTATGTGATGAGATACCTTTTAGCGATAACGTTACCTATCAATTTAAATTTAATATAAAGTTAGACAATTTATTCTTAAAATTAAATATGAACGACTGAAAGAGTCTGAAACTAATATCGAAAAGATCTTACATCGAACATTGATAAAAAGGAAATGAAGCTTTGAACAAAGTTCCCTGTACGATTGTCTACATTTTCTTTGAACGCAAGAGAAAAAACTCAAAGTCATGCTTTAAATTACTAAGTTTGCAAAGTTTAGTTTATCGGAAGAAGTTTTCATCTTTAAATAAAAAAGAGGGGAAATCCTTTCTTGTTAATATTGTTGCTTGCACTATCAAGCGTAAGTTTGTTACTGAAGATGTTGCTTGGAAATAAAAATGGAGTCGATGTAGTTCTTTTACTTATAATTTTGACTTGGTACAATATCGTTGGTTCTTTTTTAAGGTGAAAATAAAACACCCCGTATTTTTGTAACAACATTCAAAAGGGTGGAATATTCATTTATTATCGAAAATAAGGTTGCCAAGGGTTTTTAATAAAATAAAATAATAAATAAGGCTTTAATAATAAAAGGAGGACATTTTTTTTTGTGTGGTTGCAATTGTCTTTAAATGGGTGTAAATGAGCTGAATAAAGGAATTTATTTATTTTATTGATAAAAATATATGATAACTAAATACGACACCTATATCCAGTTAGCATTAGTTTATCAATACCGAAATTGACATGAAATGCTTGAGTACGTTTTCAGTTATACGTCTATGATTTCACCAATGAGTGCGATTCGATTGTATCATTTATCTCTACCCGCCTGCATAGTAAAAAAAATCTACAACACACATGACATGCATCTACGTATTCGCAGCTGTGACGTGTAAACGCTACGTAATCCCGTCAGTTTTTCATTCCACCTGACCAAAAAAAAAACATTATTCAACGTATTCAGCATCCTTTGTTTCCGCAACTAACAAATGCAAAGCCACATGTAAATTTGCCGTGCATCTAAAGTACGGGCGAATTCTCTCAGTGTGCGCCAACCCGAATCTGTGTTTCTGCAAACTCATCGCGGGAACAAATGGGACCTTTAGACGCGACCAGGAGAGACACTCGTTGCAAATGAGACTTCTTTCATACCTTTGTTGGGGAGCTTATTTACTTAACGTGTCTCACTGTTGTGGAGTCATTCTGTGGATTAACTACCTAGGACTCCTTGGAACTTGCTTGGCGTAGATGTTGTGGATTTTGGTTTGGACTAGACTGGTTGGAAGGAAATTGAATGAGGTTTTGTTGGTGTTTCTAGAAAATCTGACACCAGTCTTGCCAAGAACTACCGTGTTACCCAGTTAATGGGTTGTGGAGGTCTGGTAGGCAGCCGTTCCACGTAAAATACTGATGTTCAGCGAATCCGGTGTGACTGGAAGCCGACCCCAATATAGTTGGGAAAAGGCTAGGCAGATGGATGGTGTTGGTGTTTCTTGACGGTTCTATGTGCTATGGTAGGCGTCACATCAACATGCAATAAAGTAAATTGACATTTCTCTAATCCCTTCGTAGAAACCCTAACAATCAATTATGAACCATTTTCAATTGCTAAAGAATGCAAAAGATCACGAAAGAAGTCGATTTAGGACAGCTTTTTGTATTTATTTCTGTTTTTCATATTAAGACTCAATCACCAGTGGGTCAATTACCGTTAGGTATTGCACATTTATCTGGCGCCTACCATAGTCTTATGTATTACCCTCAGCGAGCGGAGTTTAGTATATAAGTTTTGTAGCCTCGGCTGGGGGCCTTAAATTCTTTGAGGCCCACACAGGCAAGTCCGGTTCAGTAGTTGACAACCCTCTAGGGTTGAAACTGCGAGTGGCCATGGACAAAAAAAAAAAAGTCTTATGTATTTAATGATCGAATGCTTTTAAAAAGTTTTTATGTAAGTTTGTTCTTATTAAAGTCATTTAATTTATTTAGCCTGCTTTTTCCCAATGCTGGGCGAATTTCTCCCTCTCCTTTTTCAATACAACTCTAGCCTTTACTTTATGGGGCCAGTCTTTTATTTATTCCTGCATCGTTAAAATTAACTTTCACTGAAGAACCAGTTTGTAATAATAGTTTTTTATTTGGATTTATTCTGTCAGATTTGCCATTCCAATTTTTTATTTTATTTTTTTTTTTTGTAAGAAACATCAAAACAAACATGGTAATGCGTAGCATACCAAAACGCATTACTTTTCGATTTTTGACACTATTCTGTTAAGCTTGTAAACAGCACTTCACTGCTACATAGGCACAAGTAGTGGTAGGCAGTATAACATAATTCTTTGATCACCAATCGCTTGTCAACCGAGATGATTACGCCCATACGCTCTCAGGATCATTAATTATTATTTATTACATGTGGAAGGATAACGTAAGCCGGAAAATGAGTCGAACTAGGCATTTTCCGGGTGACATGGTTTGTGGATGTGTGCAAAAAAACTGTTCCATGTAGTTTATAATTAATTGAGACAATTTCGTTATTAGTTTTACGAGTCAATCTTACAAGTAGGTACAAGGCATACTTCCTCAATTTGGGTGTAATAATTAGCTCAAGGTTTCTTATTTAAAGTTTATAGTAATTAATGTTCGAAAATAATGACCTGAAAAACCTTTGTCTAACAGTACGACAAATCAAAATAGTTATGTAGATTCGATATTTTTACTTACTTATTCAAGGTTTTTAGCTATATTAATGTTAATGGAAGGTAATAATGTTTCCAAATAGTCAGCAAAAAAACATCTTCGAAATACCTAAATTCAAACCACAAATAATGATGAACAAAGTAATTACAGACCCCATTTTCTGCGTCCAGTTTCCGTTCACCATATCTTGCCATAACAAATGTCGTCGACCCTAATTTCTTCTAATAGTATGTCCCAGAAACTTGTTCCTCACGCTGCAAATAGAACGCGACATTAATCCTGTACTGACGCCATAAAAATGGGGAAAACAGGGTAAAATAATATGTTATTTTATGTGTCCCCTATTTTTGTGAGCGTTAAAATTGTTTGTAGGTTGTAGAGGTGGGGGCTGGAATCTGTTCGAAAGAGGTGCCGTAGCCTTGGAGCGCAAAGGGCACCAGGAGGAGCACGGATGGGTTTTAGTCAGTAAGTGTCTGCCACTCCCTCTTGCTTCACCCAGAGCGGGAGGAGTCATTTGATGATTTCCCATCCTTAAAAAAAAAAAAAAAGGTTGTTGAGGTGAATTTTGCGGGTTTGGGAGGTAAAAATACACTGCTGCTTGATGCCTTATAAATAAAAACAGCATTCTGTTTTTTTTTTGAAAACATCAGAATGCCAATAGTTATACTACAGTATTCGGCTAACTTCGTGTTTCGTCAGTCGTCGGATCTCTATCAGTTGCCCTTTGCACTTGCACGTAATATCGCCTGAAAGAGAATGCGGAATGCGAGAAATAAGGCATATTATGATTTACTGTTTTAGCTGTTTTCTGATTTTTTTTTAATAGCATTCGTTTGTATTCGTAAATGCAATGATTGGCGAGAGACACTTAAAAATTAGTTGTACTGTACGTGAGCATTATATTGAAGTTATAATATTATCTCAAAGTCAATCAATTTGTCAGAATGTAAATAAATTAGGAGTTTCTTTGACGGTTTTTATTGCGAAGAAAAATATGAAAAATGTCCCTCAGAAGTGAAACAATAAGCAGCTAGGCTAACTATAAAAGTAATATTAATGAAATGTAAAACATTATTTCAAGTTATAGTTTGTAAAACCGAGATAACTGTTGTGTAGCTTAAAGTACCGGGATGCTCGAAATATGTATACGATACATAAAATAAATCAAGTCCTTAAATCCCAAATATAATAAGAAATCTCGAGTAGATGTTAACCAATAGCACAAATATATTAAAATAATAGTTTGTAACATCAAAACACAAAATAATATCAAAGATGTACTATATATCGTAACCCACTAAGAACACAGGGGTGACCTAAATATTTACGAAATACCGAAATTGGAAACCCCTTTAGTAAAACCGGGCATCCAAAAACAATAACCCTTACCTTGCCTTAACCAACGGACATAGCAGTATCCCGGATTATCACAACACGACCATTCAAAGCATGACGTTTCAACGTAAATTTATTCCCTCGCAATTTCCGTGACGTCACTGACTGAAACTGAAACCCGTCGGACCAACACTGAGTCAAAGAATAGACTGGCACAGAAGGTTCGCTTTACGCAGCGAGCGAAAACAAACGCAAACATAGACACGCATCACGTACAGCGAGTGCAAGCGCACTCGCGACAGTCATTTGTTTGAGATCGTAGCTGTACGTATGCATCTGTGTGTGTGCGTCAGTTTTCGCTCGCTGCATGTTACCTTCTGCAGTTCCATTCATTTTGTGACTGAGTTGTGCGTCTCGTTACCGTATCGAATATTCGATACTGCCACCATTCGATTCTAGGAATCGAATCAAAACGATGAATCGTTTTGAGTGAGCTGTAAATGTGTCTATTTGGAACTGTGAAATGATTTACGATATTCTGTATGGAGATTGAGGTGGTTGTGCTCTGTACTTAGTTGCTCTGACTGAGACTAAATACTGGAGTGCTATTTTGTAAGAATTTCACACTAGAAACTAATGTGAAATGAACAAGAAATGATGTTAATCATCAATAATAAGTTCAAATGAGAGTTCTTTTGCATTACTCCATCCAAGCTCATACGATGTGATGTTTCCAGAACAGACCAGCAGTTCTATTCAAAGTTGAGGTATTTTTTTTTGGGATTCAGTTCATCATTACATTAGATAAAATCAGTTTGAAATTAAGCAATTTTAATTGAACGAGTCCCAAGACACTTAATTTCCAGCGAAATTTGAACTCACATGTAGAAGAAAAAATAAAATTAACATCTTTAAAACCTCTGATAAACAGCGCTGCAGTATCAAATTTACCACAAGCAGTTTTTAAATCACAAGTAATTGCAATACATCTCCTTGCGATATAATTTAATTTGTGCCCAAAAGATATTGTTTCACATTAACAACTTATACGAACCCAAAAGAATGTTCCCTCTGTATTTCCGATTCTTTATTCCCGGTTCATATATAATTAAGTGAATGTAACCTCAAAACACACGAGCACTGTCAAAACAAAAACATAAACTAAGCTTACGGTTCTGATGTTCAGGGTCAATGTGTTGTATTATAAAATTATATCGAATGTTGGTCTGTATGTTGAAGAAATAATATTCTTTTAAGGTCAAGTAAAGTGATTGATTTTGTCGGAAGGAGCTCGTGGCTGGATAACAACAGCCGCTCGGGTCGATCTTCAAGGTTAACCAACGCTTGCCAAGGTTTGCCTGTGGATGGGTGACCATCTTAACATAACGAGTTTCCTCCGTGCCTCGGAAAGCACGTTAAGCCGTTGGTTCCGGCTGTCATTTGTAAATTTTTGCAGTCGGTACGGATAGACAGAAGCCAGTTAAACTGACTCCAGTCTTGCCATGAAGTACCGTGTTACCCAATTAATGGGTTGTGGAGATCTGGTAGGAAGCCGCTCCGCGTAAAATACTGGCATTCAGCTTAATGCGGTCTGACTGGAAACCGAGCCCAATATAGTTGGGAAATGGCTAGGCAGATAATGATCGGCAAGAAACTATGTCGACTGTTCACGTGACTCTTGTAACGAGCTTTCGTTCTGTTCAGCCAAAGCAATAAGTATTTACACAGCAATTATTCTTGCCTGCGGTTTCGCAAGCTTGTTGAAAATTATGCAAAGCGAACGTAATTCTGGAATAGAAGTATCCAGGATATGGTCTACCCGTTTGCTAAGTTTTATCCAAATACATGAACAGACAGACTGATATAAATACTTTTCACATTTATAACATCGATATCTATGGATTTACCTGTATTTCGATATGTTCACTCCGAGAGTGCCGGCAGAAGTAAAAAGTTGAATACGTGCTTCTTTCTCTCCGTCTTACGAATTTTCGATCAGGTCACATGTTCTGACGCGATTTTAACATTTTTTAAGCATCACAAAAAAATGTGCGCAACGCCGTTAAAGAAGTTTGCAGGAAACGTGACAGTCTTACGAATTTTTGATCAGGGTCTCGTGTCCTGACGCGAGTTTAAAATTTTTTACTCATCACAAAAAAGTGCACAACGTCGCCAAAAAAGTATTCACTTCAAAAAATCCTCAAATGACTATACAGCGGTGCGGTCGATTTTTTTTCAAGCTGATGTTTTATATATCCTTTAAAATATATTAGTTTTACTTAGAATTCCATGGAAGCTTTGTGTGGCTTTGAGCCAAATGTTAAACGGGCGGACTTTCACTCTATGTCAGAACGGTCAAATATTGGAAGACAGTTATGCATGAAGCTATTCTGCGAGGTCAGAGGGAATTCATCGGGTCGGTTTACGTTGGTATATCCAATATTTTATTGACAGGCAGATGAGAATATGGCCCGCTCAAAGGTTCAGTGCGATGAAAAAATCAAGACAGATAAACGGTCTTATAGTATTTTAGATTATAAGGTTGACAATATGTCTTATAGCACTTTATACTTCGAGTTTAGGAAAAAACATAATCTACATTGTATGGTAGATAGAGAATACATAAGTAAAAGTTTACAGACCGCCAGTTTTGCAAAATTATTATTAATCTGGTGCTTACTTATACATACTATTTTTTACTATTGATAGGTATACGTTTGACCACTATCTCACCTAATTGTAAGGGATGATACGGTTGAAGATGGAGCACTTTGAGCCTAGAAGTTACCTATTCACTCTTCACTTAAGTATCTGGAAACACAGACTCTGGCAGGGAATCCCACTCCTTAGCTGTACGCACTATGAATGTGTTCCCAAATCGTGGAATGGATGGAGTGGAATTCTCTGCCGGAGTCTGTGTTTCCTGATAGCTACAACCTGGGAGTCTTTAAGTCAAGAGTGAATAGGTTATTTCTAGGCAAGCGTGCTCCATCTTCGACCACATCATCACTTACCATCAGGTGAGATAGTGGTCAAACGCGTGCCTATCTATAGTAAAAAAAAAAAAAATATTGCAAATGCAATACTAGAAAATATTTTTCTACAGTGTAGAACTGTCAACAGAACCGCATCGTCATATTGGCGTGTTTACTAACTCGTAGCTGCAAAATAAATGGGAACAAAGTCACGGTGTGACATTAGTCTTGTTCATAAACTCGACGGAAACAACAGTAATATCTACGTTTACCGATGGCGACCTTTTTTACCACCTTTTTATAGCATATTACGAATCTACTTGGAACCAAACGAAATGGATATTACTTTTGGGTCTTAGGGCGTTGTGGAAATATTCGCCTATCTATAATAATTTGCTCACGGCTTCTGTTTTACCAAGCTATGTAGGTAAATGTGCTGTCAAACGATGTATTTGGAACTTAAAACATTGTGACATTTAACAGTTCAATAAGGAAATTGCATGTTTTTCTAAAAATGTTTTCTCATTCACTGTTTACATCTGGTACCTGTCTTAGGTAGAAAATCAGGACATAATAATTATCATCTAAATACAGTGTCATTGAAACTCATCATCTGCCTAGCCTTTTCCCAACTACATTGGGGTCGGCTTCCAGTCAAACCAGATTTAGCTGAATACCAGTATTTTACGCGGAGCGGCTGCCTACCAGACCTCCACAACCCAGTAACTGGGTAACACGGTACTTCATGGCAAGACTGGAGTCAGATTTACTGGCTGCTGACTATCCGTAACGACTGCCAAAGATCTACAAATGACAGCCGGGACTAACGGCTTAACGTGCTTTCCGAGGCACTATGTTAAGATGGTCACCCATCGACAGACCAACCTTGGCAAGCGTTGCTTAACCTTGAAGATCGACCCGTGCAACTGTCATTATTTAGCCACCAGCTCCTCATTGAAACTAAATCAAAATATTAAATTTCAACTCTATAAGATAGGAGGAAGTGATTCTAATTCAGCTTGCAAGAAAAAATAAAAACAAAAACAAATATTGCAAGTTTAAAAAGCTTGCCAAAACTAATATTGTCATATTCGTAAACGGACGCCGACAGTTGCATTTTGCCTTAAATATATTTCAGAAAGCTGAACAACTACGAGAGGCTGTGAAAAGGACCTATTTTCCTTCTTATATCAGAAGAGAGCTATTTCAAGTATCAGACATTATATCCCATTAAGCCTTAAGACCTAACCAATTGATTTCAATAAACCTATAAACTTACCGGTCCATTGAATCCTCAAGCTCGGCTCAAAGGTAACGTAGGCGGAAACACCGACTAGATCTAGCAAGCGTCACTGGTCACAAATTACGTGATAGTTACTTGGTTCTCCAATCAGGTCTATTGCCTGCCTTTGTGGCGGGTAGGGATGCCACGCTACTAACTTTGTGGGATATTCTAGTGTCGAATAATTCCGGGGCATCTAGTGTAATATTTGTGCTTAAGAGGAAACATGGGCGCCGAGACTTTGTATGTATAAAGTCATGATTCAAGGTTTGGCTCTCGCCTGTTTTCTCCTTCGATATTGGACCGATTTAAGAGATATTTCACAAACTGAATAAGAAAGATACTGTATTGCTGTTTTCATTTTTGATGATTACTAACTGTATTATCACTAGAACCCTTACAAAAAGGCTTTTTCAGATAAATTACTGTCAAAGGAGCCCTAGTGTACTAATTTGTCAACTATTAATAAAAAAAAGAAAACATTAAAACACAGTTTAAATCCTATTCAGTTCGCAAAATATCTCTTAAATCGGTCCAATATTGGAGGAGAAAACAGGCGACAGCCAAATCACGAATTATTACTTTTTACATCAAAGTCTCGCCGCGCATGTTTCCTCTTAAGTGTTTTGTTGAGGAGCTCGTGGCTAACACCACCATACTGCATTACATCACCACAGTGTTGGGTATTGTATCCTCTATTTGAAGGGGCAAAGCTCATGTAGACCTTCTTGGTTGAATTGGCAAGTCGATAAAACTTTGCAAGGTTTAATGAAAAAGAAAACATAGGATTTAAATAAATAAAAAGGATATAAAAATGGATTTGTTTTTATAATGAGACGGATGTATTTGTTTTGATCTGAGCAAGTTCTACAATGATTAACCCCTTAACCCAATCTTTGTTTGATTTATAATTAGTTTCCAGCGGTGCTGCAGCGGTAGTGACCTGCAGCGTTCTTGCCAAGAACTATCATGTTACCCAGAAACTATAAGTGGAGTTCAGATAGGTAGACTTTACAGTAAAATATTGGTATTAAGCAGAATCCAGTCTGACGGGAAGCCGACCCATATAGTCGGGAAAAGGCAGTACTCGCAACTGGCGTGGGTGCATGAACATAAAGAATGCAAATGGACACGTTCTGTGGATTCTGTCGATCTGTCTATACCCATGGGACAGAAGCGTAGTTCATATTTATTTCAATTTACCTATAAACAATACTTCCGTTACAGGTAAGTGACTGACAGACAACGCACAACCGAAACTACTGGTCGTCGGAAAGCTATAATTTGGCGTGTAAAGGAGCATTAAGAGAGGATTTCCCGAAATTCTTACGTGAACGGGAAAAAAGGGATATGCACAAAATTGCGGGCAAAATTTATTATTCTATCTTTTTAGTGGCTTATTAAAGCCTTTTCTTTTTTCTTATTTGCGCAAATAAACAATTTTTCAATCTTTCTTTGATTTTACGTTTTGATCTTCATTCTCAAAATTCTGTTACTTTGCATTGGATTATGCAATTTAATTCTCTGGGTCCTTCTACGAATTCATATACAAATTAATTTAATCTACCTAGTACGTTTTTATTGAACATACGAGAGGAAATCAAAGGCAGATAAATATATCAGCTTTCCATCGAAAAATTAAAGTTAATCCGTCCGAACGAAGACAAAATTTCCAGCGAATCGAAAATACCGGAAACGTCCTTCACCCTTCACAATATCAAAAACCTTGTTACTGTTCCAACAACATGGCATTCAGGAAAGCAGGATGCCGTTTAAACCCAATATCCAGATTGAAGCCCCACCTTTCAATAGTGATAGTGTCGGAATTAAAGGCTTTGTTATACTATAATAATGGGAACCACAATGGCGTTTACGACGTTTAGTTGTCAGAGGTGTGTTACGTTCGTGGGGCTTCAGAGAGATATGATTGGAACTGATTGAGCTGAAACATTTTCACTATTGCAAACCGTAGTGATACCTTGCGCATGTTATGAAAAAAAGTTTTCTATTGTTTTCGTTTTGTCGTCAAATATCACCTGCCTGGATTCGAGTGTCAGTGACAACTAATTTTTCGTATTTAATTACTCCTCCACAGTCTATTTTTGATTAATTTAGCCAAGGCTGTTGAATCGTTTTTCCAAGGCTCGTCGAGCTTTTCGGTCTTAAAGCTTTTCTAGTGATCGCCACTGTTGGTTCCGGAGTTACAGTAGTTAGGTGTGTGGGTATTGTGTGCTTGGTAATTTGTAGCCTTCAGAGATGCGCTTATAAATGGTAAATGAAATGACTGCCTGATCTAACCTCCACAACCCAAGAACTGGATAACCCTTGGCTAGAATTCAGACTACCGTGTTCAAATTATTTAAACCCCTTTAATACTGTGTTTACATTCAATAAATTGAACTTTATGTAAGGGAAGGCTAACCAATCAAGGCAAGTACACATTGACGAAGCCATGACACGGAAGGCGGCTAGGCGACCGTACAATGTCCGTGTAATGTGTCGAGCGGTATTGACGTGGTAATCAGATTTTAGATAGCACTAAGTTTAATGCTTGTTTACATTGTGAGCATTTAGTTGTATGTACGTAGCTAACTATCCTTAGTTAGCTACGTATAGTTTGTTAGTTGGAGGTGATATAGTACGTCGAGATAAATAAAATTGTTACACTTTAAAAGCAAGAATTTTTCAAATCGTTTTATATATGACAAAGATATGAGGTCATCATCATCATCATCTTCCTGCCCTTATCCCATGTTACTTGGGGTCGGCGCAACATGTTTTATTCTTCCATTCTGTTCTATCAGTCGTCACACTATCACTTACTCCCTTTTCTTTCATATCACTCCTCACACAATCCATCCATCTTTTCTTTGGCCTTCCTCTCCTTCTCCATGCATCCACATTTATGTTCATAACTCTTCTAGTTATATGCGTTTCATCTCTTCTCTTCACATGACCATACCAAGACAAGCGATTCCCTTTTAACTTTTCTGTCACTGGCGCCACTTTTAAAGTGCCTCTAATGTACTCATTTCTCACTTTATCCACTCTCGTTACTCCACACATCCATCTCAACATTCTCATCTCCGCTACATGCAATCTATTTTCATCCGTCTTTTTCGCAGCCCAACATTCTGATCCATACATTACGACAGGTCTTATCACGGACTTATATATTTTCCCTTTTAATTTGAGGGGCATCCGAGGGTCACAAGTTGTTCCAGTGACCTGTCGCCATTTCATCCATCCTGAGTTGATCCGGTGCGTTACGTACGTCTCTGTCTATATCGCCATCTCCCTGGACAAGTGACCCGAGATACCGATACAAAGATAAATGAGGTAAAAAACAAAAAAAAAAAACAACCGAATTGAGAACAATTTTTTTGAAGTCTGATAAAAAGAGCTTAGGCTCAATTTAGAGAGAATGCTCGAGGCTTTTCGTGTGTATACAACGTGTAACATAATAATTGCAATACGTCTTAATAGGTCATTGTACTCATCAGTATGAAGAACTTTTACTATGGGAACAACACAGAAATCCCGAATAAATTAATTACATTTATGTGAGCATAACTCGTCAACGCTTGCGAAGGTTGGTCTGTAGATGGGTGACCATCTTAACAACTGAGTTTCCTCCGTGCCTCAGAAACCACGTTAAGCCGTTTGTCCTGGCTGTCATTAGTAGATCTTTGGCAGTCGTTACGGATAGTCAGAAGCCGGTAAATCTGACTCCAATCTTACCATGAAGTACCGTGTTACCCAGTTGGGTTGTGGAGGTCTGGTAGGCAGCCGCTCTTTGTAAAATACTGGTATTCAGCTAAAACCGGCTTGACTGGAAGCCGACCCCAATATAGTTGGGAAAAGGCTAGGCAGATGATGATGATGAGCATAACTCGCCAAAACGACTTACACAGTGTAGAGGACCTTCAATTGTGTTGTCTTGAAATTTTACTTCTCTTTCCCCCTTCACTCCAATTCCCGCAAATTCTTCAAATGGTGTCAATAGCAGCTACAAAAATCCTCGAAAATTTCCCAGAACTCCCTGGAAGATGCGCGACCTCTTTTGTAGCTCTTATCAAGTTGTACTTTACACAATGAACGTGAAACGTGTCTATTATTTTTACAAAATTCGTGCGTATTGTGATCTGCAGCAATATTCCACCACTCCATCATCGTAGACTTGGTCTCTGTCACCTTTGACTTAGACTAGAGTCAAGGGCAAATCCAAATCAAGTAAAAAAAATATATAAAACGAGCCTTAATCTTTATCACTGATCAAACTCCACACAAAACGTCATTATCACCATGTTACACACACATCGTCAGACCTTAAACCGTCAATAGGAAAGCAGTGACGTCAAATACTGACATCACGTTGCTCGTCACCTAGACAATTCAGCGTGTAGGCAGTGAGTACATGCGCCGGAAATTTGATGATCGAGAAACATTGTCGGTTCGAAACAAGTGAGTTGTTGCGGGGCTACGAGGGTAGACTGTGGTGGTGGAAGAAAATGGCTTTTTTAACAGTGGAGGAGAAAAAACTGGAAGTTTTCGTATAAGTATCATAAAATTCTATTTGGTTAGATTATAACAGCCGCACGGGTCGATCTTCAAAGTTAAGCAACGCTTGCCAAGGTTGGTCTGTGGGTGGGTGACCATCTTAACAATCCGAGTTTCCTCCGTGCCTCGGAAAGCATGTTAAGCCGTTGGTCCCACCTGTCATTTGTAGATCTTTGGTAGTCGTTACAGATAGGCAGAAGCCAGTTAATCTGACTCCAGTCTTGCCATGAAGTACCGTGTTACCCAGTTAATGGGTTGTTGAAGTCTGGTATGCAGCAGCTCCGCGTAAAATACTGGTATTCAACTAAATCCGGTTTGACTGGAAGCCGACCCCAATATAGTTGAGAAAAAGAATAGGCAGATGATGAGTATTAGTCATTTGTTCGGTTGTCTGGAATCAAAAAAAATATCAAATATTTTTTAATTTTTCACTTCGACACTTCAAATTGAGGCATTATATTTTCCAAGTTTTTTTTTTAATAATTAAATTCAATATTTTTAGTTGTGTGATAAACACCAGGTTGATAAACTCCACGTAAAATACTTGTACTTACATACATCCGGTTTGACTGAAAAATTAGCCATAGTTGGAAAATTTCTAAGACAAGTGATTATAGAAGAATAAAATAACGAAATAAAGATTGAACTCACTTCCAAATATGACTTTGCCCTATACAATACCGAAGACAATCGCGGAATTTCAACCGATATAAGCTTCCCAAATCGAAAACCGTAATTCAATCAAAACCAATAAACCAAGGACCATGTAGATTGGCCTAAAAGCATCCCCTTGGCGGGAAATCAGGTACGCTATAGTACCGACAAGCCAATATTCTCCGTTTTGTACCCGGCGAGGTAATCCCAAGGTACATTGTTCGGGACAATTACGTAATTTAACACTCAGAGCATTAATTTCAAAATAATTTGTTTCGAATCTATTTCTTGATTGTTCTATTCAGCAGATGTTACTTTAGGGAGTCAGTCAACTGTCGAGTTAGAGATTTAGTAACGTTTAAAAGGTCATAGCTGTCCGAATATCAGATTAACTGTCCAAATGAAGGGCAAAGGGCAAGAATCTATAGAAACCCATGATTAACAGAGGTAAAATAGTTTGTTTGTAATGGACGATCTCTGAATAATTAATTGATCTGATAACAAAATCTTTAACCAATAAATACTATTGCTGAGATGGGGCCGAAAAGTTCTGTAGTGGCGACCACGTACCGAAAGACGCTGCGTTGGAAGGCCTCCTACATGATAGACTGATGGCCTGGTGACGGTCGCGGGTAGCTGATGGACGCAAGACGCATAGTACCAGTTGTTGTGGCGACTTGGGAGAAGCCTATGACCAGCAGTGGACGTCTTTCGGCTGATAAAATCGAACCAATATATACCTATGCATGGTTCCTTTGAAATAGGCCATGGTAGTGTAGCTGCTGGAACAAATAATAATAATAATAATAATCTGTGAATCTGTGGCTCGGCTCTCAACTGAAACGTCATATTTTTTGCTCAATCCGCAATTTTCTATACAATTTAATTCAATTTCTTTCATCAAAATGGCAAAAACTAACAGTAAAACAAGAAAAAAAACAGTGACGATATAATAAAACCAAACACGAAACCAATTACCTCTTTTTGGACCGATAACATGACCATTATAAAATGCTGACAAGAAGCCGAGCTCGAAAACAAAACGCACCAACTCCATCTTCGGGTTCGTCACTCAGTTCCGCCTCGCAGCCGCCGGGACCAGCGCCAGCCGTGAGTCCTGAGATTCCGGTAGCTGCAGTTGCGTCGAGCTCGAGCGACGAATACTTCTCGCCGCCGACGACACCACCACCTGCGCGTCGGCGCGGGCGAGGCCGACCACCGGCCAGCTTAGGACCTCGAGGCCCACCGGTCTCTGACAGGGTCCCCGCTATCGGTGGAAGTGTGCAGCGTATAAAATGGACTCAAGCCATAAATGAGAATGTTATACGCTCATACTTTGGGGCTACAGAGGGGGGAACTAACCTGACTGCGTACCGTGGTCGGATGCTCTCTCTGTTTCAGGTACTTGAACCAGCTGTCAGCGTATCGGCCCAACGACTGTCGGATCAGGTGCGCGTCATCCAGCGTAACCGTATGTTGGATGATAGTGTGCTTGATCGCCTCTGCACTGAAATGTGTAGCCATGTCATTGCTCCTCCGTCGCAGACTGTGGCACCAGCACAGTCAACCCAATTGCCCAGCCACGCTGACGAGGAGAGTAATGACAGGGTTACAAACGTAAGTACCCAATGCAATGACGAATTGAGGAGTGCTTTGGAGTGTGCTATTCGGGAATACCGCTACATGCCGCCTGAACTTAGACCACGCTTACCTCGTTTGCCCATGCATAACAAGAACAGGGCGCTGGTGGCTGCTCTGGATTCGCAGTTGTCAAGCCATTTTGATAACTGTGATAACCTCACCGATGCACATTCGATCATGTACTGCGCGGCTGTAGCGGTCAAAATAAAAATAACCAATGACAGAGTTACACGACCAAAACCAGCCGTACCAGCTTGGCAGTGCAGGATCGAGCGTCGTATTGGTGAGGCCAGAGCGCTAATCGGCAAACTGATCTGCTTCAGGGAGGGCAACACACGCCGTAGAGTGATGCGCTTTGTGAGACGGGCGTTTTCGGGGACTGATGTCAATCCCCGAGATTATATATCTCGTGTCACAGAGCGCATCGACTTCCTGAAGCAGAAGGTGTATGCATGGGCAAGCCGTATTCGTAGGTACAGGCGGCGAGTGGAGCGATACACCCAGAATCGCACATTCCGAAGTAACGAAAGGTGGGTATATAGGGATTGGGAGCGACCGGACCAAGGTGTGACTGACACGCGCTTACCGGATGATGATGCTATGTGTTCATTCTGGCGCAGCATCTGGTCGGTTCCTGTCAGTCATACTGAGGGTGACTGGACTCGGGAGGTCGAGCGTGTGTGCGATCCGATACCAGAAATGGGGGCAATTTCCATCAGCCCCCAAGATGTAGCTTGTGCAGTCCGCCCGTTGCCTAACTGGAAATCTCCAGGGCCGGACGGGCTGCACAATTTCTGGATTAAATGGTTTACGAGATCGCACGCTTGCTTGGCGTCTCAATTCCAGTCTGCCTTAGAGTCTGGGTCGCTACCCCAGTTCTTAACTACAGGAATAACCCACCTGCTCCATAAATCAGGTAGTACTGCGGAACCTAAAAATTATAGACCGATCACGTGTTTACCGACGGTCTATAAAGTTCTTACATCCATTTTGAGGGCAAAGATTAATAGTCATATTAACAACAACAACATCATGTCTGCCTCTCAAAATGGATGTAGGAATGGGTCCCGCGGTACTAAGGAGCTACTCCTTATTGATATGGCCATTAGCCAACAGGTTCGGCGTTCCCGAAAGGATCTGTCGACATGCTGGATAGACTATAAGAAGGCCTATGACTCGGTGCCTCATACATGGCTCATGAGGGTGCTAGAATTGTATAAAGTTGATGCAACGCTACGCACCTTCCTGATGTCGTGTATGGGGCAATGGAGGACAGTCCTTCGCTATCCAGGATGTCGAAATATCCAGAGGAATAGCGAACCGGTAAGGATCGAGCGGGGTATATTTCAGGGCGATAGTTTGAGTCCACTTTGGTTTTGTCTAGCCTTGAATCCTCTTAGCACACTGCTGGAGAATTCAGGGCTAGGCTATCGGTTGAAGAGAGGTGGTCAGGTTATATCTCACCTCCTTTACATGGATGATCTGAAACTCTTTGCCACCACTAATCTGCAACTGATGGAGCTACTGAAGGTAACTGAAACATTCAGTAACGCCATCAGGATGGAGTTTGGTGTGGACAAATGTGCGGTCATGCATGTAAAGCGTGGAGAGATTATGGAATCCGTGGGAACTCAACTCTCGGATTCCATAAACCTGAGATCCCTCTCTCCAACTGAAACTTACAAGTATTTGGGTATGTCGGAAGCGTTAGGTATCAATGTTACTGACATGAAGCAATCGTTGAAGGAGCGCTTCTTTGGCCGCCTGAAGAAGGTATTCAATAGCTTTCTATCGGGCGGAAACAAGGTGCGCGCCTTCAACGGTTGGGTCATGCCAGTATTGATGTACTCTTTCGGCGTACTCAAATGGACTCAAACGGAACTTGACGCACTGGATAGGCGGGTCCGTACACTGCTTACTGCGTATCGAATGCATCACCCACGGTCGTCGGTAATGAGACTGTATATCCCGCGAAAGTGTGGAGGTCGAGGCTTTTTAAATGCTAAGACTCTCCACAATCGCGAGATATGCAGTCTTAGGGAATATTTCCTAGCTGTCGACGTGGGTATGCATCGAAATGTAGTGGCGGTGGACAAGGGACTCACCCCGCTCTCCTTGGCAAATGAGAACTGGCGCAAACCTGCAGTGCTTGACACTAACGATCGCAGGGCGGTATGGCAGAGTAAGGAGCTTCACGGACGCTTTTTCCGGGCCCTACATGGGCCTGACGTAGACCAACTAGCGTCCGTAGCCTGGCTGCGTTTCGGTGATCTTTTTGGAGAAACCGAAGGTTTTGTTTGTGCAATTATGGACGAAGTTATCATGACGAATAACTACCGGAGATTTATTGTGAAAGACGGCACGGTCGACATATGTCGGGCATGTCACCGTCCGGGAGAATCAATTCGCCACATTGTCTCTGGTTGTTCTCGTCTAGCTAACGGAGAATACTTGCATAGGCACAACCTTGTAGCCAGGATTATCCATCAGCAACTTGCTCTGAAATACTCTCTTGTGGAGTCGGAGGTGCCATACTATAGGTATGCGCCCGACCCAGTTCTCGATAATGGCAATATCACATTGTACTGGGATCGGTCCATCATCACTGACAGGACTATTGTTGCCAATAAGCCTGATATAGTGGTGGTGGACCGAATTGTGAGGCGTGCAATGATTGTAGACATAACCGTCCCGCATGACGAGAACCTCGTGAAAGCCGAGAAAGACAAACAAATCAAGTATATTGACTTGGCTCGCGAGGTTGTCGACATGTGGGAAGTGGACTCCGCAATCATTGTACCGATAGTCGTATCGGCCAATGGCTTAATAGCCACGAGCCTCGACCAACACCTTAGGAGGCTCTCGTTGGGCAACTGGATCAAGGGCTTGATTCAGAAAGCGGTACTTCTGGACACGGCTCGCATTGTCAGGAGGTTCCTATCTCTGGAGCCCTGACCACCGGTAGCTTGGACTCTGTTCCCGATATCGGTGGGCTACTATTTTTATATTTTTAAATGTTTTTTTTTTTCTAATGTATATATTGTATAAAAATGTTTAAAAATATATAAATAAGTAAAGAAAATAAATAAAGGAAATAATAATAATAATAAAATCTGTGGCTCGGCTGTCAACTCGAACGTCATAATTTTTTTTCTGAATCCGCAATTTTCAATATAATTTATTAAATCATTACCATTAAAATGGCAAATATAATCAGTACAACAAAAAAAAAACCAGGAACACAACAATAAAATCAAGAACAACAACAATTACCGCTTTTTGGACCGACAACAAAATGTGAAATGCTGACAAGAAGCCGAGCTCAAAAACAAAACGCACGACCAACATCTTCGGGTTCGTCGCTCAGCTCCGCCTCGCAGCCGCCGGGACCTGCGCCAGCCGCGAGTCCAGGGATTCTGGTAGCTGCAGTTGCGTCGAGTTCGAGCGACGAATACTTCTCGCCGCCGACGACACCACCACCTGCGCGTCGGCGCGGACGAGGCCGACCACCGGCCAGCTTAGGACTTCGAGGCCCACCGGCCTCTGACAGGGTCCCCGCTACCGGTGGAAGTGTGCAGCGTATGAAATGGTCGCAATCCATAAACGAGAATGTGATACGCTCATACTTTGGGGCTACAGAGGGGGGAACTAACCTGACTGCGCACCGTGGTCGGATGCTCTCTCTGTTTCAGGTACTTGAGCCAGCTGTCAACGTTTCAGCCCAACGGTTATCGGATCAGGTGCGGGTTATCCAGCGTAACCGTATGTTGGATGACGCCGTGCTTGATAGACTGCGTCTGGAATCACGGAGCAGCCGCGTCTCACCTACTTCGCCACCGGCCGCGGTGCAAATACAACCCAGTGCAAGTGTTTCACCGCGACTCAACTACGTCGGTGAAGATGATGATGACGGGGCCACATCCGTGAGTACCCAATGCAATGAGCGATTGAGGAGCGCTTTGGAGGATGCCTTCCGAGAGTATCGCTCTACACCGCCAGGGCTTAGACCTCGTCTACCTCGTTTGCCCATGCATAATAAAAATAGGGCGCTGGTGTGTGCTCTAGATTCGCAGCTAACAAGTTATTTTGACAGCAGCGAAGACCTTGCCGATACCCACTCGATCTTGTACTGTGCGGCTGCAGCAGCATGTCGTGTAGCTCATGTCAAATTTCCTAGTAGTGACAGAGTTACACGACCAGCTGTACCAGCTTGGCAGTGCAGGATCGAGCGTCGTATCGGTGAGGCTAGAGCACTCATCGGCAAACTAATCTGCTTCAGGGAGGGTAACACTCGCCGCAGAGTGATGCGCTTTGTGAGGCGGGCGTTCTCGGGGACTGATATTAGTCCTCGGGATTATCTGACCCGCGTCACAGAGCGTATCGACTTCCTGAAGCAGAAAGTCTATGCATGGGCAAGCCGTATACGTCGGTACAAGCGGCGAGTGGAGCGATACACTCAGAATCGCACATTCCAAAGCAATGAGAGGTGGGTTTATAGGGCTTGGGAGCGACCAGACCAAGGTGTGACTGATACTCGCCTACCGGATGATGATGCCATGTGTTCATTCTGGCGCAGCATCTGGTCGGTGCCTGTCAGTCATACCGAGGGCGATTGGACTCGGGAGGTCGAGCGCGCGTGCGATCCGATACCAGAAATGGGGGTAATTAACATCAGCCCCCAAGACGTAGCTCGTGCAGTCCGTCCGTTGCCTAACTGGAAATCTCCGGGACCGGACGGGCTGCACAACTTTTGGATTAAATGGTTCAAAAGATCGCACGCTCGCTTGGCATCTCAATTCCAGTCTGCGTTAGAGTCAGGTTCGCTGCCCCAGTTCCTGACTACAGGAATAACCCACCTGCTCCATAAATCAGGTAGTACCACGGAGCCAAAAAATTATAGACCGATCACATGTTTACCGACGGTCTATAAAGTTCTTACATCCATTTTGAGAGGAAAGATTAACCATCATATTGATAGTAATTCAATAATGTCTTCTTCTCAAAATGGATGTAGGAACGGGTCCCGCGGTACTAAGGAGCTGCTCCTCATCGACATAGCCATTAGCCAACAGGTTCGACGTTCCCGAAGGGATCTGTCGACATGCTGGATAGATTATAAGAAGGCCTATGACTCGGTGCCACATACATGGCTCATGAGGGTGCTGGAACTGTACAAAGTTGATGCAGTTTTACGCACCTTCCTGATGTCGTGTATGGGGCAGTGGAGGACGGTTCTTCACTATCCAGGGTGTCGACAGACCCAGGCGAACAGCGAACCGATAAGGATCGAGCGTGGCATATTTCAGGGTGACAGTCTGAGTCCACTGTGGTTTTGTCTGGCCCTCAACCCTCTCAGTACATTGTTGGAGGGTTCGGGCCAAGGCTACCGGTTGAGAAGAGGTGGTCAGGTCATATCGCACCTCCTTTACATGGATGACTTAAAACTGTTTGCTCCTAACAACTTGCAACTGATGAAGCTACTGAAGGTAACAGAAACCTTCAGTGGCGCCATCAGGATGGAATTTGGTTTGGACAAATGTGCGGTCATGCATGTAAAGCGAGGGGAGATTATGGAATCCGAGGGAACACAACTCTCGGATTCCATAGACCTTAGGTCCCTCTCCTCAACCGAAACTTACAAGTATTTGGGTGTGTCGGAAGCGTTAGGCATCAGTGCTACTGACATGAAACAATCGTTGAAGGAGCGCTTCTTTGGCCGCCTAAACAAAGTACTTAACAGTCTTTTATCAGGCGGAAACAAGGTGCGCGCCTTCAACGGTTGGGTCATGCCGGTTTTGATGTATTCTTTCGGCATACTCAAATGGACTCAGACGGAACTTGACGCCCTGGATAGGAGGGTACGTTCACTGCTTACTGCAAATCGGATGCATCACCCACGGTCATCGGTGATGAGGCTGTATATCCCGCGGAAGTGCGGGGGTCGTGGCTTCTTAAATGCTAAGACCCTGCACAACCGCGAGGTATGCAGCCTTAGGGAATACTTCCTAGAGGCCGACGTGGGTATGCATCGAGATGTGGTAGCGGTGGACAAAGGCCTTACCGCGCTCTCCTTGGCTAACGAGAACTGGCGCAAACCTGTGGTATTAGATACTAACGACCGCAGGGAGGTATGGCAGAGCAAGGAGCTTCACGGACGCTTTTATCGGGTCCTACATGGGCCCGATGTAGACTTCTTAGCGTCCGTAGCCTGGCTTCGTTTTGGTGACCTCTTCGGGGAAACCGAAGGTTTTGTCTGTGCAATTATGGACGAAGTTATGATGACTAATAATTACCGGAAATACATTGTGAAGGACGGTACGGTTGACATATGTCGGGCATGTCACCGGCCCGGGGAATCTATCCGTCACATTATTTCCGGTTGTTCTAGTCTAGCTAACGGAGACTATTTGCACAGGCACAACCTTGTAGCCAGGATTATCCACCAGCAACTTGCTCTTAAATACAATCTTGTGGAATCGGAAGTACCGTACTATAGGTATGTGCCCGACCCAGTTCTCGAAAGTGGTAGTTGCACATTGTATTGGGATCGGTCTATCATCACTGACAGGACTATTGTTGCCAATAAGCCTGATATAGTGGTGATAGACCGACTAGAGCGTCGCGCAATGATTGTTGATATAGCAGTCCCTCATGACGAGAACCTCGTGAAGTCAGAAAAAGATAAACAAACGAAGTATCTTGACTTGGCTCGCGAGGTTGTCGACATGTGGGATGTGAACACAGCAGTCATTGTGCCGATAGTCGTGACGGCCAATGGTATTATTGCCAAGAGCCTCGACCAACATCTCAAGAGGCTCTCGTTGGGCAGCTGGATCAAGGGCTTGATCCAGAAAGCAGTACTCCTGGACACGGCGCGCATTGTTAGGAGGTTCCTCTCTCAGGAGCCCTGACCACCGGTAGCTTGGACCCTGTTCCCGATACCGGTGGGCTACTATTTTTTATATTTTTAAATGTTTTTTGTATTTTTATAGAAATATTTAAAAATGTATTGAATATGTATATAAATGAATAAATGGAATAATAATAATAATATTCCACACAACTATCACACAACGCCATCTAGTCCCAAGCTAAGCAGAGCTTGTGTTATGGGTACTAGACAACTGATAAACATACTTATATATTTCTAAATACATACATATTATAGATAAACTACACCCAGACACAGAACAAATGATCATGCTCATCACACAAACATTTGTCCTGGGTGGGAATCGAACCCACAACCTCTGGCATAGCAACAACCATAACGACGACGATTGCATATTGAATTCCACCAAGCCTGGTCCATCATCGGACCACAAGACGAACGGCAATGCGCCATTTGTACATGGTAGACATCCCACCCACACGCACAAAACGTTTTGGGAATACATTCATAGTGCGTACAGCTAAGGAGTGGAATTCCCTGCCGGAGACTGTGTTTCCTAATAGCTACAAACTGGGAGTCTTTAAGTCAAGAGTGAAAGGTTACTTCTAGGCAAGCGTGCTCTATCTTCTTCTTATTCATCGTGCTCGTTCTATCTGGTGCGGTGCGATAGTGGTCAAACGCGTATCCACTTTATTTCTACTAGTGTACCTAATGTATCTACCAAAATATAGCTCTGTCAGAGTTTTTGTTATTTAAAATATCTATTTTGACCGGACTGTAAGGAGGCTAACCGACCGAATTACCTTGACGCATTGCCCTAAAAATGGACCTTACAAAAAGGTCTTTGCTAATTTAGAGAGAGTGTGAAATTGACGATTGAAGCGCCTCAACGCGACACGGCGAAGTCGCGACGCTTAGTAATTACTTATTGTAAGCATGGGTACAATGCGACATTGTATCATCTTGGAGATTGGATTCGAAATTACAATACGAATCTACCTAAACAGTCATACTAATGGTTTCTGTTGGAAATAAAAGAACCTTTGTTGAAGATGATGTAGGAGAGTGTGTGCAGCTGCATAATAATCTGTTTGTACTTTGAAAATGCTCTTGCATCTCCTATGATTACCGCTTGGTTCCAAGTAGGTAAAAATTCAATATCCGCCTTTAATTTTACCCCACCCCACCCCTCCTTTAATTTTACCCATACACAATCCATTTTCACTTTTAGCTAAAGCATTTTCTATTAGGAGAGCTGTCATATTAAATCTTTTTCGTGTTTGCCAATGGCCTGGCTGCTAAAACCTATCCCACAGGAATAGTTCAATTTTCAGGCACAAAAGTAGCCCGTGGCACTTTGTGGTAGTTATATCAGTAAATTCAAGACATCATCTGCTATAAACAAATAAGTGAAAAAATAATTGTTACCCTTTTTTAATACTTTACAGGCACTATCTTACAAGAAATAAACTATCACATCCTTCCAAAACTCAATACACAAACACTGACTGACCCAGTTCTCCACAACAGCAAACAACAAAAGACTTTCCAGACATCAGAAGGTGAGGCACCTACCTTACATATACCACTTCCTTCCCCTACAGTAAATTGAAGAAAAAAGAAATTTAAGAGATTATCTGCTACAAACAAATAAGTGAAAAATAAATGTAACCCTTACGCTTTTTTTTTACTTCATAGGCAAAGAAATAAACTATCACATCCTTCAAGAGCTCAATACACAAACACATTGACCAGTGACTGACCCAGTTCTCCACAACAGCAAACAACAAAATACTTGCCAGACATCAGAAGGTGAGGCACCTACCTTACATATATAGCACTTCCTTCCCCTATAGTTCAAGAGACAGGTAACAAAAAGGTTAGCATGAAAATGCACTTCGACCGAGCTCTATTCAACGGTGGATAATAACCGCTCCAATATTATATGCTTTGTCGTCGGTTCCATAACGTTGCGATGCAACGTTTTAGTCAGTGTTTGGGTAGTGCGATAGACAGGCTGTTAAGCCCTTTTAAATATGCTGATATGACAGTGTAGTATTAAAAGGCAGCAGTCAAATATATATTGCTATCGCTATTGATTGAAATTTTAAAGTAAAAAAATAATAGACCAAAATTAACCATTATTTCCCTTACCCTTTCCTCAGAAACTAATGAGAGAATGGATATTTTGAAAACTGTAAACTATATAGTTAGTTACTTAACAGGAAAACCTTATTTAATTTATTTTAGCGGAACTCTTTGCGCGCAAGGCAAACTGGCACTTCGCTGGTTTGTTTTATCCCGACTTCTCTCGCGTGACATTTTAACCGGGCGTCTTACGAAAAAAAAGTAGGCTTTACTAATAACGATAGCCTATAACACTGAAATACTATCGCAGGAAGTACTAATCCGAATACAAATTTTCATAATGGGATGAGTACCTATTTTCAGAGATTAACTCAAACAAACCAACAATTTTGCTACCTTATAAAACTAGTTTGGATTTGAAATATTGTGAAATTAATTGAGCAATTGTTTCCTCGAAATTAAGAAAGACCCGTAAAAACAAAATATCCTGAACATACAAGTACTTGCAGCCATATACCACTAAGAATCGACACAGCAAACATTAATTAAACTTCCAATACATCACTGGTCTCTTTCTCTTTTCTCTCAACAACAGAACCGATACAATAGATGAAGAAAAAAAAAACAATTTAGCAACGTCCAACAAACAGCAATGAATATTGCCGCGATAATTCAAAGTGCCGTAATTTCCGTGCCGTCAGTTTCATACGACTAGATCTAGGTCCAAACGTATACCAGTCAACCCTACCGAACGGATTGGAAATGAGCGAGACAGCCGTCTCGCTCCAAACAAGCGATAGAAAGAGGTAGACGTATAATTGTTGTTGCGTTTGAACGGTAGTAGGATGACATCGACTACCCATTGAGCCCCGGACAAGACTGGATTTGACGGTTTGTGGTTTCAATCGAACGGGCCGGGATGTTTTAATGAGTACGAGATGCGTTGTTTTTTAATGCTGTGCAGTTTTACGGTACGGTCGAGCTTACAGCATAAAAAGTATTTGCGGAATAACGGAAGAAGAAGTGCAAAAGTATAAGAATATAAAGAAGGAAAAAACATTTATTTGAGGAGAGTCCGGGTACACAAATTAAAATAAATTATTAAAGTAGCAGTAAAAACAATTGCAAAAATCGATCCGGTTTTATTAAAATTATTTCAAAATATAGCAAGTATTAAGATTAATTAAGGGTTTGAAAATAAAAAGTTTCGTAGTTCTGCAAAAAAGCAAAAAACTAAACTGAAAATATACCAAAAAATCTTTTACCTCAACTTCATTAAGTAAGTCATATTCCGAATTTTACCCTTAGGCCCATAATGACATAAAAATAAAAAAGAGAAAGTAGGGTTTCACCGCTAGGTTTATTAGGGCCCGAGATTTAAGGGCCAGTTAGGGCGCTTGTTATTCGGGACCTCTTTCATAGTTCAGATTTGAGCGGCTCCTTGACAGTGATGTGTTTGAGGAAAGGCGCTCCGCCTTTGCTATAATCATATTTTTTGTACTAAAATTTAAACATTGTTCTGAAAAATGACATTAAAAGTTTTTTTTTAATCGAAACTCTTTTTATATTGTGTTATGTTTAATAGAATCATATTTTTGCGAAACAGGTAAGTTAATAATCGTGGGCCAAAGTGAATGCCTACGATTATTTTATAATCTAATACTCATCATCATCATCATCAGCCTAGCCTTTTCCCAAGTATATTGGGGTCGGCTTCCAGTCAAACCGAATTTAGCTGAATACCAGTGTTTTACGTGGAGCGGCTGCCTACCAGACCTCCACAACCCAGTAACTGGGTAACACGGTACTTTATGGCAAGACTGGAGTCAGATTAACTGGCTTCTGACTATCCGTAACGACTGCCAAAGATCTACAAATGACAGCCGAGACCAACGGCTTAACGTGCTTTCCGAGGCACGGAGGAAACTCGCTATGTTAAGATGGTCACCCATCCACAGACCAACCTTTCAAGCGTTGCTTAACCTTGAAGATCGACCTGTGCGGCTGTTATTATCTAGCCACGAGCTCCTCGCTCCTTTTATAATCTAATACTGCCGGGATAAAAAGTGAAACTTTTATTACCTATTGAAAGCGGAATCACAGATATATAATTAATTATTTATAAATCACAGATAATTACAGTGTAATCTTGCAAGTGGGCAAGTCATTACTAACCGAATTAAAAACAATAAGGGTAGTTTTTTTTAGTTCGGTACGAGGACGTATTTAATGGCCTAGTGCCTGTGACAGAAAGTAGACCTGTACCCCTATTCTGTATCAACATTTTTGTGTCTTGACAGCGGAATCCGAGGTGAGTATCAAATTACGTCAAACTTAAGACCTTTATGTTGTGTGCAATAAAGCACACTTTGTGAGGTTTGTCACTCAGGTGAAGCTCGATATCGAAAAGGTTACTTACAGAATAGACTAGCACTAGCTGAAATCCAAAAGTGATTTTTAAATTTAAGTAGTTCGCATTCGTATCATACGAATGCTGCAATATTATATGATTGCGACTGACATAATTTAAGTCAGAAATGTATCATCTGACATGATGAATCATGATGTCATGATGTATCATGTGTCATCTGTCAGAAATGTATGGAAATTAAGGCTTTTTTGACAAATTGGTATGAGATGCGAATGCAAACGTTGCTTAAAAATTAACCCTAAGTATTCGGCCCTCTGAAAACATCACTAGGGCTAAACTATAGTATTTATTTCTTGCAGAACTCAAACACGCAAACACAATACCACCGGGCCGTCAAATCAATCCATTATTTAATTATAACATTTAAATAGGAAACTTGAGTATCCGTTATTGTGGAATTGCATAATAATATGTCCGTAAAATACAATGTGGTATTGTCTGTTGACACTTTATATCCTGCTGTAATATGACATTGTGGACGCATAAAATGTTGTTCTTAGTTTGTAGCGTAGTAGGTAAGTACTCGGCGGTTTTTGGGCTACTATTTTTACAATATAGTAATGATAAATAATTATTTTATTTTGTGAATTGTTTAAAAATAATATTTTTACATGCATTTTTTTTGTTTGCTTTTGATAGACACGCGTTTGACCACAGCTATCTCACCTGATGGTAAACGATAATGTGGTCGAAGATGGAGCACGCTTGCCTAGAAATAACCCATTTACTCTTGACTTACTAAGTATTTTTTTAAGTGAATTTGAACTATAACTGACTTAATAATTCCAGATAACTTCATGCACGTGCATAATTTTTTGCGCATTTTTAATGCGTTTGTAACTTTCAGGGCAACGTTTGTTTGAAAGAAAATTTTCAAGTAAAATATTTGTTACGTCGATGTGTCTTAGCCAAAAACTCTAACAAAAACACTAAAACTCAGAAGTTCAATACATTTCAGAGTAAATTTGGAGACACAAGTAGTTCTATTTCCATTAATTCTTCTCAATCACAACAGGCCATTGTCCAATTATAAACTAAAGAAACTGTTTGTAACAATTAAGCAACCAGAAACATAACAATATTTTCGTAAAATTTAATAAAACAAAACTAATGATACAGAATTTAACCATAACATGCAACGCCCAGTTACAATAAACTGCTCAAATCTTGGTAATGTTCCAAGGGATAAGGAACCAGCAAGGACAGTAAATAAAAGTAATAAATATTTGAAAAGTTTTTCACAAAATAATGCCGACGAACTTTCCACAGGCTCCAATTTGGGGGAAGGTTTTCTCAAACAGCGGGTAGGTCTATTTGAGAACAGTTTTAGTTGTTTCTAAATAGATAAATTGGGCACTAAAAAGTTATACGGCAAAGTTTACAATGTATAGAAGTTTGCCGAAAGCTATTTGTTAGGATCTGTACATTTCTGAGAGGTATTTTTTAGTAATGGAGAAAGTCAAGTTTCAGTTAATTCTTCTTGTTTTGTAGCAGTTTTTGTTGGCATTGTTAGTATTTGAATATTAAATAAAATAACATTACATCTGAGAAAACAGAAAAGTTTGAAAAATTTGATAAGGTTTAGGTACGGTAGTGCTCATCGTACTTTGGTCTATAACTTTACCAGTTTTTTTTTTAATGTTTCTGTCAATTATTTTGCGTGCAAACTGTCAATTATTGGCAATACCGAAAGAAAGGGAGCACGTGTCAGGTCGCCAACACGATGGTCCAACCAAGTGAAAGAAGCTACTTTCTCAAGCATTCCAGCAGGTGGTCACTGGTCGCATTGGTCGACTGGAATCCGCTTAAAGCGGTACAGTAACCACGATCCTCAGTAATGAGGGACTGACTGAAGAAGTAGAATTGGGATAGATTGCAAGCGAGCACAAATTCACACTCAGGGTTTATCACTTACATCTACACCCCGACAATGCTGATAATAACAAAGAAGACAGCTTGAAACCACTAGAACACTATACTTGTTATAATTCCATTATACGACAGCGGCTTTTTTTTATACAAAAACGTAGGAATTTATCGACACATCCGCCGTTGTATGTCGATTTCAGACCATTAACTCCACGTATCCTACAATACACTGTTTCCCTACAATTAACTTTTACTGCTTTGTCTAAGATTATGGAAAGTTAATGGCTATGAAATACCAACTAGATCAGTTTAGTTTAAGAGGGCTAAATACCTTTGCTACAAAAATTATTCATTATCATTTGTCATCATCTCCGACCTAGCTGTTCTCCACTTGAGTTGGGGTCGGCGAAAGCTAAAGGCTGATCGTATGTATCTAATAAAATATTGAATTTTACATTGGGTGGCTGTGTATCTGACTCCATTACCCAGCTACTGGTTAACACGATAACACTTGGCATTCAGTACCAGCTTGCCAAGCTTGATTTGGTAGAACGCAGAGTTAAAAAGCTCATTGGTGACGTAAAACTGGTGGATGCCAAGCTACACAGCTTCGCTCATCGCCACAAGGTTGCCTGCTTGTCTGTTTTATGCAGATTATACTTCAGTAAGTGTGCCGGGGGTTAATAAAGACAGTAGAAGATATATACTCATGACAATCTAAGAAGTCAGTTTTGACACAAACTCCACGATCTCATCCCACCGATCCCGTTCTTCCATCGGACATCCAAACGCACTACAACTTACCATCCCTACCTTTTTGCTATTCCGCCAAGCACTAAGCGTTTCCAGCCATCTCTGAGATGGCTGGAAACGCTTAGTGCCTAGACTAGAGTCAAAAGCAAACCTATATCGAATAAAAATAAAACCATACAGCAAATGAAAGCATAGCCTGCAGCACGTTTCTACAAATGCACAAGTAACAGTACCACCAACGGCATTAAGAAAAACCCTAAACGATACGCCTCCCGTACATCATTGTTAAGTATGTCATAAAATATATATTCAGCCCACTTCACGTTAGTAGTGAGTGCGCAAAAATTTTAACCAAACGGTCCCAACGAGCAACCGGGAAAACGGGTCTCTTATGTTTACTGCTATTTGTTTTAAGAGGTTTTTCTGGTAATTTTATCTCTGTGCTATTTTGCTGTTGGTCTAAACTGCCGGGTTGGCTTGGAAGGTGCATGCAAACGCGTTAAGTTTGATGGCTTTAAAGATGCAGCGGAAAAGTATTGTAGGAAAGTGAGGCTTTTAGAGGAACAAAGTGGTGAGTGTTAAATAGGTGCAACACACAGACTTGGCGGGTCAAAATAAAACAGTGACCGAGGTTTACTTTTGACAGCAACTTGCATTTCCTCATCGTCTGTTTTTGAAACCAAATGAAATAATTATATTTGTTACGATATATAGGCTTGAAAAGTTACTTAAACATTCATCGAAAAAAAAAATACTGAGACCTAGTGTAAGCAATTTTGAAAAGTCCCAAAAAAGCGAAAGTGAAACATCACTCTCGCTTGCTTTTATTACTTTTTAGATGTTGCTTATGCGTATGAAATTATATTACAATCGGTTCATTTATTACCAAAAACAAAGCTTTATTAGTTTCTGTGAAATACCATGGGGAGTAAACACTTCTAAGTAATATTTTAGTTTGTTGTTCTCATATTGTATATTTTAAACTTAATCAGCATTTCCAAGATCAGGAGTTGGAACTTCTTCTTTGTCCTCGCGTTATCCCTTTATGCGGGGTCGGCTGTCTTAATTTTTAAGCGCCACAGACAACAACATAAACAACAGTCCGAATATCAACTATCGGGCAGTTGTCCGCCGGACACATCAACCGTCCGGTCGGAGGATGCTCCCTTTTCAATAAAAGTTGCAAGACTTTACTCTCTGTATCGCATACCTTGCCTTGATTACTTTTACGGCTATAGGGATGTTTTCTGAGTAAAAAATGTGATTGGATAGACCAAAATGGATGGATTGTTCCGACACTAAGATTATCATAAAATATTGAATACGTATTTTTTGTTTTATCGAATCAATAAAAAATGACAATTGTTAAATGCATCATAGATCAGGGCAAGGGGCTTGTGACGTCACTGACCGGTAAAAAGTGTTTAATAATAATAGTTTATTTCATAATGGGATTGTAAAGTTTACAAATGTTGTATTTACACATTTTTAGGTACACTAACAATATACAATAAAGACGGGTGAAGTACTGTTCTCCTAGCTAGGCTAAAATTTAGCCTGTGTTAAGGAGAGACAGTGCCGGTCCCCTGATTGGCGGATTATATAAAATAGTGAGCGCTTAATATAAAATTTGAAATTTTAAACAGCATCTGTATATGTATGACAGTAGTTACTATACAGTAGTTATTTTCACTATTATTTATAAAAGACATATCTAGAGTGTGTAGGTGTGGGTGTGGGTGTATCGGAAAGTGACGTCACATGAGTTTTCAGCGCACTGTACCGTCTTTATTTTCTTTTACGTGAAAAAATACGTGTATTACGTGTGTTTATATTGATAAATGCACGTATTTAATTTTTATTGACAGACGGACTTATTGCATTTTTTAGTCAACTCCCCTAGGTATACTAATAATACCTGCAATTTTGGAACTCCGTCTTATATGTACTAACGTGCATAGTTAGTGCTATACATTTACTATCTACAGTCACTTAAACCATTAACCTCCTTTCACATCGAGAAAAACGCTGATATTCATCCGTCTTTTGTCTACTCATTCGCTTTTGTTTTATATTTACGAGTAAACCGCTCTTCATAGCCGAAAACAACCAATAAACTACACAGACAGAATTTTCCTCATACGGCGTTATGTCAAAAGTTTTTGCCAATGTTTTTGTCGAAAGCACCGAACCACGAGAGATATATGCCAGTTTTATCATTCCCCTACCTGAAGATGACCAGGGAGGCCGCAAAAAAACCTTATTTTGGTCGGAATTAAGTTACCAAAGTTGGTCGGAAAAGTTTGCCGTACCTTATTAAGGGACCAGAACGTATGACGCACATATTTATTCAATGTTATTTAATAACTTTGCAACTTTCTAATATGACATGTTTTTGGAGAAAATATCTCGTTCTACAAAATATTTTTTTCGTCTCTCTCCAAAGTCTCGTAATATGTTCTAGACTTAGATTAAGTTATGAAGGATCACTGAGTGCTTTCAGGAATTTCTTTGATGAATATTTGTTTACTTCTTCTGATGGAAATTCTTGGTAATAATGTTGTAGATGAACGATACAATCAATGATTTTTAGTTTGCAAGAGATTTTATCGTGAGTAGGTACTTAGGAATGTGGTATTTCTAAGAAATTCATTGTTAATCTTACAACTTTTTAATAAACTAGATTTTGCTTACGGCTTGCATTCCAGTTTTAAGGATGCCATCTATCTCAACAATATTCATCAAAAACGTAACAAATTTACATTTGTTTTTACTAACATCATATCAGCCAAAAGACGTCCACTGCTGGAAATAGGCCTCCCCCAATTGTCGCCACAACAACCGGTCCTGTGCGCCTCGTATTCATCGGCTACCCGCGACCCTGACGAGATCGTCAGTCCACTTTGCGGGAGGCCTTCCAACGCTGTGTCATCCGGAACATGGTTCGGATAATATCGAGTTAAGATTTGTCGCAATATAACCCTGGCTATATCACTTTAAAGTGGCTTCCAGCAGGTCTTATAAGACCTACTATAAATAATTAAAAGTGCCGCATCGCTTCGCATTACCTTTCAAGTATACTACAAGCCTAAAAGAGGTTGATTCGGTAAAATATTGAAAAACTTTCCGATTATTTTTGTTGAAGCTGGTGTCTCCTAAGTAGATTCTACTGAGCGGGCAGGATTTTATTAGCTCAGCTTCGTCAACAACCCACAAACAGTTTTAGTGATATAAGTTCAGTAAAATTGAGTTAGCGAACTAAGTTATTTTGAGTTTTGCTTCTGCAAAACTGTCATGTTTTTGAATCTATAAATTATATTTTTGAACCTCAAAGTAATGAAGTTTTGTTTTTAGTTATTACTGTCTAGAAAATATATACTGTCTTTTTACTGGTATATAAGTTCAGGAATAACTTATTGAATCTTTATTCCTTGAATCTTTTATCGTAAACATAGGTAGAAACTGTAAGATCGTCATATAAAATCTTCATTTCAGATCTGCTTCTTGCATGGAGAAGCACAACAAAGCTTCTAGTATTGCAGGTGTTCATAGATGGCGTGAACGACCCTTGATTGCTTGCTATCCAATAAGAGATACCTTTTTGATAGCTGTAGTCCATTCTTTGGGTTTGTATAGCACGAAACTGTAAATCATTTTAATTTACCACATTTTTATTTGCATTTTTAACCAGCCAAGAACGAGACCAAATTGTAACACCACCAGTGTTTTAGAACTATCTAGATGATGCACATCTTCTGGTACTAGTTGACGATCCTGGTCCATCCTCTTCTTCTTCCATCTGGCGTTAATCCCGGCCATTGCCAGGGTCCACCTTCCGACTGAGCTTTCTTCACTTTGCCCGATCATCAACATCCTCTACAGTCAGGCCATCGGCTCTCATGTCGGACTTTACGACGTCAAGCCAGCGCTTGCGAGGGCGATCACGGTCCCTAGCTCCAAGGACAGCCATATCCATGCATCTCCGACCAACGTACTCCATAGGGTGGCGCATGATGTGGCCATACCAACGCAGACGACACTCTTGCAGTTTCTCCCCCACGTCACGGACAAGACTACCTCGGATGAAAGAGTTGAGTATGCAATCGGATCGCGTTACGCCGCTCATCCACCTCAGCATCTTCATCTCCGTGACGCGAAGCTCTTGGGTGTGTCTGCTTAGTGCTGCCCAACACTCGCCGCCGTACAGGAGGACAGGCCGTATGATGAATTTCTATATCTGCCCCTTGAGCTTCGGAGGCATTTTGCGGTCGCATACAACGCTCTATGGATCCTGGTCCATCCTAATTTATAAAAATTTTCCGTTACTGATAAGTGAGTGACAAACAACGCGCAGCCAAAACTACAGGTCGTAGGAAGCTGTGGCATGTGGGTTATTTGGAGAGTGTAAGGGAGCACTAAGAGATAATTTTCCGAAATCCTTACGGGAACGTGAAAAAACGGGATATGCGCGTACGTAGTCGCGGGCATAAAAGCTAGTCTGTATATAAGTGAGACCCGTCCAGTCCCAACGCAGCCACAGAACCATCAAACTACCTACTAATAAACTTCATTACCATCCACCTAAAGCAATCAACAACCAACTGCTCCAATTGCCCCAACTCTTGAACAACAACTCCCAAGTTCCTTATAATCACTCTTTTCCAGTTTCGTGCCTTTAGAATTCCCATCTGATATATATTCGTTCTAATTCGGACGCTTGGCAACACTCCAGGCCACTATACCTACGTTAAACGTAGCACCGCAAACTTTAATATTTGTCACTGGAAGATATATTGAAGTTTATGGTGGATTTATTAAGCGAGGAGTTCGGATATGGTGTTCTGATTTTGTATGTTTGGTTCTAATGGTAGAAAAATCTGTGTGATTGTATAATGACGATGAGGAAGGGATTGTAGTGTTGCAATGAAAAGTATATGAACCATCGATACGAAAAAAAAGAATAGGTGCAATGTTGCATACTATTCACGTTGTAACCAAATTAATTGGTCTTCTAGAGATCACTCTGCTGAACAATTTACTATCATTCATCATCACCTGCCTAGCCGTTCCCCAACTATATTGGAGTCGGTTTCCAGTCAAACCGGATTCAGCTGAATACCAGTATTTTATGTGGAGCGGCTGCCTACCAGACCTCCACAACCCATTAACTGGGTAACACGGTACTTCTTGGCAAGACTGGAGTCAGATTTACTGGCTTCTGACAATCCGTAACGACTGCCAAAGATCTACAAATGACAGCCGAGACCAACGGCTTAACGTGCTTTCCGAGGAACGGAGGGAACTCGGTATATAAGATGATAAGATGGTCACCCATCCACAGACTAACCTTGGCAAGCGTTGCTTAACCTTAAAGATCGACCCGTGCGGCTGTTATTATTTAACCACGAGCTCATGAACAATTTACTATCATTATTAGCTTGAATATATTCACTCTAAGGAAACACTGTATACAGTCGTGGAGGGAAAATTAAGATCCTTCCACTATTCCCTTTCTCAATTGAGACAAGATTTATCAGAAAAATCTTGTTCTTTTCGCCATATCTTTCGAGGTATACTGCGGTGTCGATTGAAATATAAAGAGAAATAGTAAACCATTGGTTCACCAATGTGGCTCTTTGATTGACATCGACATTGAAGAAGAAATAGTAATTACTTTAAAACATGTCAGTTTCCTTTCGTTAAAAAGAGTTGCTGTACTTTTATATATACTAGCGTTTCTTTAATTTGAGACATACAAGTATGTAGCGTTCAACGCTGTCTATAAAAATTTACGAGTATTATGCTTTAGTTATTTCCCAGCTGAAAAGAAAATGGTTGACTAGTTACTATTTTGCGGGCACTTTTCATGTCTGGGCCATCACAGACGGCTGGCCAAAACTAATAAAAATACCATTAAGTTAATGGATTCAGAAGATACAAGTCAATTTGAATGAACCAACGACCGAAGCAATAAAACAAAGGTTTGGGGTAGTGTTCTACTTTCCTCTGATTCAGAACCTCAAGTTCGCATTTGACCTTGTATAGTTTACGTCACAGCATTGTAAAAGCGGTCACTGGCCTTTCACGAATATCTCTCTATAAAAACCGAAGCAATAAAATAAACTAGGTATTGTTTTTAGTAGTAAAAAGATGCTGAGAATAACGATAGACTTGGATTCAGGACGTTTTTATGTATTTGTTTACGTTTCAGAAATTACAATATTAATTAATTTAGGTGGGTCATTGAAACAGCTCGATTTACATTTAAATACATAGCTACTGCTACAATATCAGCAGAATTTAAGTTTTTTGCTACGAGGACAATATAGGTTTTCATCGAAAATTTCGTATCTAAATCGATGGCTCAAAGGTCATTCCGCTTTGGCAACAGTCCGAGGAAAACGCCCCAACAACGAAGATTGACATAACACCTTATATATCTGTATTACATATATTTTATTACACACGTATGTCCCACGAGTGGCTATTGTTGAATCCGTGACAAATTGCACGTGTTATTTCGTTTGTTCGGACGGCTTTCGGCCAGAAAAAAGAACTGAGATATATTCGACACTATTCATAATAGTGACACAGAAATCCGGCGTCCATATGAGGGCTCATTTACACGAAGAGAAACACTCGTATGCGACAGGCGAGTGTGACCCTGCAAGTATTATCAAGCAAGTCAAGTCATGGTTTTCCCCTCAAGTGGGAAACTTTTTTTTTTTACTATTGACATTCTCTCGTTTGACCATAATCTCAACTGATGGATAGCAAAGATGCCGTTGACAATAGAGCACGCTCGCTTAGAAGTAACTTATTCACTGTTGCCTTAAATACCAACAGGTTCTAGCTACCAGGAAATTCTGGTAATAAATTCCACTGTCTAATTTATTTATTTATTTAATACTTTTTGCACACAGAGGCGGACTAAATGCCTTGCCCTTGTCTTGCTAATTGTACGCACAATAGAAACCTCTCCAAAACGAAAATTGCAAATAAATAAAAATCAATTTTATTGCTGAGTCTTTGAATTGTCAATTGAAAGTGTAATTCTGATCTAGGATATTTAAAAAAACGACTGTGAACTTGACTTGCTCTTGCTCTTTCTAAAGGAGCTCGTGGCTAGATAATAACAGCCTCAGCCGCACGGGTCGATCTTCAAGGTTAATCAACGCTTGCCAAGGTTGGTCTGTGGATGGGTGACCATCTTAACATACCGAGTTTCCTCCGTGCCTGGGAAAGCACGTTAAGCCGTTGATCCCAGCAGTCAATTGTAGATCTTTGGCAGTCGTTACCGATAGTCTAGCCAGTTAATCTGACTCCAGTCTCGCTATGAAGTACCGTGTTACCCAGTTAATGGTTTGTGGTGGTCTGGTAGGCAGCCGCTCCGCGTAAAATACTGGTATTCAGCTTAATGCGGTTCAACTGGAAGCCGACCCCAATAAAGTTGAGAAAAGGCTAGGCACTTCCAATTCAAAGGTGTTTAGTTTCAGGCTCTTCAATTTGTCTGCAAATAATATCCAAGTAATTTTTTTTTGTCGACTTTCAAAAACGAAGAAGGTTCTCAATTGGGATGGTATTTTTTAATGTTTGTACACCGATTACTCGACTGGTAGGAAATGCCTAAGGCATTAAGTCCGCCATAAATAAAATAAATAAATAAATACTCCGAGGTTTCTGATCCGAGTTCGTTGGTTTTTTTTAGTTCAATGCGGCATTTGGTCCCGTAAAAGTTTGATTCAGTTTGGTTTAGGAGTTTTTTATTTTATGAACATACTTCTGGTTACTTCTAGACATCAAGCCAGGCAAGAAACTTTCATCGTATAATATAGTTTTTGTTAAGTAACAAAACTGTCCACGATTCAGATTTTAAGTAAAAATAAAAGAATCTTTTTATTATTTTATGTCTTTTGTTTTTAGTAGCAGTTTGTGGTTGTGAAATGAAAAGTTTTGCGGTTTGTAGATAAGTATTGTGCCTGGTTTCTTCAATTTAAAATATTTTATTCCTCACTGGTACAATACACTTGTTATGGTTACAATTTAGTTTTTAGGGTTCCGTATCGAATAATTTTAAATGGAGACTTATTTGCGCTTGTTGATACGGACGGATGTGGTAGAGGCACCGACAGACTGTCCGCTTGTCCCTTTATTCTAGCGACTGAACCGTTGTAACAATTAGAGATGTAGATAATTTTAGAAAACTACCGACAAAGAATGGAATACCATTACACTTAATATACGCAATAGCGTAATTGACTATGTCAATACGCAATAGCGTATGGACATAGGATTTAGTATGGAAATCTGATTGAGAGAAATCCGAAGCGGTGGTGACCGTTTTTTTTATTCTCTTCCGTTAAAAAAATATTGTAATAGCTTTAAAGGTACCGAAAAAGGAAAATATTTACAGGCACATATTTTCAATTATACACACACACACACACATTTTTCAAAGATTCGATAAATGAAACTTTAAGTTTTTCAAATCATTTAATATGATTGAATTACGAAAACTATTGATGTCACGTACTGAACTAAAAAATATAAGTACTTACCCCAAAAAAAAAAAAAAAAATAATCTTCATCACAATCATAATGCAATCTCTAATCATACACTTAATAAAAAAAAACTAAAAGCGATTATTCGTACTTCAAGAGCGACTTAGATCCCTTAAGAAGATTTTATGCTTCACCAGTCAAGTTAGGGGAAGCTAAGAGTATTATAGTGAAAAATATTGTACGTATGGTGTATAAAGTAAGACGGCTTTGGATATTTTCTTCCAGTGGTGTGGATTTGGAATTTTAGGCTTGCCAATGACCTTGTGCATAGAAACGGAGCAAACTACACCTCTACGCGCCACTCCGCTACACGTGTTTTTAAGTTTTATACATACATACATATTTTTAAAAAGTAACAACACCAAATTATTTTCGTTTGTATTGCAAAGCAGTAGATATGTTTTTTATTTAATATTTTGTTAAAAAATGAAGTAGTAAAATGGTTCATCTCAGGAGGTGATTTGGTGATTTTTTTTCTTATCATCGATACATAAATTTTGGCAAAATCAAATTACGTATCATATCATGTAAATTACCACCTATTTTTCTTATATGTAATTTCTCAGTTAATGCCAACGAAAAACTGTTTCATCTGCACACTATTTTTAAGCTTTTAAGCTTTTTCGAGAGAGCGGTCTTAATCAAGTGCGTGCATAAGTTTTTTTTACTTGCTAGGCACACGTTTGACCACTTTCTCACCTGATGGCAAGCGATATTGTGGTCGAAGTTTTTTTTTTTTTTTGACCACTATCTCACGTAAGCGAGGATGTGGTCGAAGATGGAGCACGCTTGCCTAGAAATAACCTATTCACTCTTGATTTAAAGACTCCCAGGTTGTAGCTATCAGGAAACACAGACTCCGGCATGAGTTCCACTCCTCAGCTGTACGCACTATGAATGTGTTCCCAAAACGTTTTGTGCGTATGGGTGGGATGTCCACCACGTACCGGTGGCGCATCGCCGTTCGTCTTGTGGTCCGATGATGGAACGGGCTTGGCGGAATTAAATTATACAATTCCGTCGCACATTCCCCAAAATGCAACCGGTAAAAAACCGACAGGCTAGCAACTTGTCGTCGATGTTCAAGACTTTGAAGCTTCGCAGATGGAGCACGCTTGCCTAGAAGTATTTACTCTTGACTGGTACAGGTACTTTATCACCAGAGTATACTACGCGCTGTGTTTTTCTCCATATTTATACTTGTTAAACAATATATATTTAGCCTTCAACTTTTCTGGCTTCAAAAGGAACTTTTACAAAACTGACTTACAAAACAATTTCATTTTCCATAAGTATTGATACTTCGTTCTTTATTTGGCCAAGTTGAGGTCAATGATATGCCATTGGCGGTTTACTGGTATTTTATATCTTTTAAGTATTATATTTTCTATGTTAATATTTTCTTTGTCAATTTAGCAATAAGCCTCGTTCTTAATGGCTTCGTCTAAATGATTAAAGGGACTTCGTAGAAAATTAATTTTCATTTTACTCTCTAAAGTATATTGAAAATTCTCTGAGTTCTGGGAACATAGAGAATTCAAGAGAGAGATAGAAAGTTTTCTCATACTCGTACATTTAGTAAACAGAATGATATTAGTTATTCGTTACCCAACACAATTTGTATGCATCTTTGCCTTCATCCACAACTAATGTAATGAAATAAAACTAATATTATGAACTATCTTTTGTCTGAAAAAACGAGGTTCTATGTTCGACTGTATGTATTTTTAGTTAAAAGCTGGTAATGTGCCCAAGAGACTAGTGGCATTGCCACGTTGAATGGCAAAACTTTATCTCTCATCGTCTGCCTAGCCTTTTCCCAACTACATTGGGGTCGGCTTTCAGTCAAACCGGATTCAGCTGAATACCAGTGTTTTACGTAGAGCGGCTGCCTACCAGACCTCCACAACCCATTAACTGGGTAACACGGTACATCTTGGCAAGACTGGAGTCAGATTTACTGGCTTCTGACAATCCGTAACGACTGCCAAAGATCTACAAATGACAGCCGGGACCAACGGCTTAACGTGCTTTTCGAGGCACGGAGGAAACTCGGTATGTTAAGATGGTCACCCATCCACAGACCAATCTTGGCAAGCGTTGCTTAACCTTAAAGTTCGACCCGAGTGGCTTATTTAGCCACGAGCTCCTCTCGTTAAACTAGTAGCCTATAATCTTATAATAAGGCTATTTTCTAGCCTAGTAGTAGTGTATTAGTAGTGTAGTAGTAGTGTAGTAGTAGTGTAGTAGTAGTGTAGTAGTAGTGTAGTAGTAGTGTAGTAGTAGTGGTAGTAGTAGTAGTAGTAGTAGTTTTTTTTTGATTATTCATCAAAATCGTTTTAGCAATTGTAGTGTGAAAGTAACAACTAAACTCACTTACGCATTTATAATGTTAGTAAGGATGTAATAACTTTATTGTGCGTGTTATAGTAAGGGTCCAGAATAAATTATATGCACTATGAGTTTGTACTGAATATGTTAAAAGTTTATTGAAGATTTATATAAGCCACTGTCGTACTGGCTCTGGTGTTCCTTTCTAATATAAAAAATGCAATTCAACAAATCCCATCGCTAGGGTCGCTACAACTACGGCCCTGGTTCAAGCCATGGTCCGGAGCGAGGAGACATGGGAAGCGGTCACCTCCTTCTGCGAAGCAGTAATGCTAGCAAAGGAGGAAGCCGAACGTGTGAGAGAGAGAGAAACCTCACGCCCCAGTCGCCGCAACAGAAGAAGACGCCCCGGGCGTCGGGAGTCGCAGGGCGATTATCGGCCACCGTAAGCGCGAGCCTGCGGACGGCGAGCATTGGGTGGCTCGCCATCTGATCAGAACCAGGCCCGGTGGACGGCGCGCTGTGTTCCACGCGCGCCTCAAAGAGCTGTCTGCGTAAAAGACGGGGCCCGCCAGGGCCAGTGCCTGCTGGGGCTGCGGAATTTGTTCGAAAGAGGCACCGTACCCTGGAACGCAAAGGGGACTAGGAGGAACGCGGATGGGTTTTATTCAGTAAGTGTCTGACACTCCTTTCTGCTTCACCCAAAGCGAGAGGAGTCATTTGATCATTTCCCATCCTTAAAAAAAAAAAAGGTTCGCTACAACTCCTGCCGGGGTTGCAGAATCTGTTCGAAAGATTCATCGCGGCCCTCGAACATAAAGGGCATTAGGAGGAACACGGATGGGTTTTAGTCAGTAGGAGACGGCTTCACCCAGAGCGGGAGGAGTCGTTTGATGATTTCCCATAATTACAAAAAAAAAAGACGTGTCGCTACAACTGTAACTTTCATCTGGGGAGAATTTTTCCTTGTAAAATTTTTTGACGTTAAAGCGGGTATTCCAACCAAATACAAACTTTCACAAAAAGCTTTGGCTAACTGTATCAAGAAAACATTCCGTCTCTCATATAAAGAATCTATTTAAGAAAATACTATTTAATTTATCTGTCAACCGTACACATGTCAGCACCAGACCTCAAACTGTCCTCCTAATTTCAGCCAACAAACCCCACATGACGTTATTTTATAATCTGACCAAAATATAAACACGACAAGCCCTTTATTACAAGCCCCCGAGACAAGCAAAACGCTGTAGTGTGGCATCAAGTCGAGTCTACTTGTCAGTGTCATCTCGCTTCTCACACAAAGGGTAACCGAGCGGGTTCTTGTAGCACTTGCGTGAAAAATTCTTTCACTTGTTAATTTGTCGTGGGGTAAAGTTGGGGTCTTAATTGTTGGTTGTTATTATTTTTTTTAGGAATGTGTAATGAAAATTGGGTTCAGTTCTATTACGTCTTTATAGGTTCTGCCCCCTTTTTTACGGATGGATAATCATCAAATGACTCCTCCTGCTCTGGGCGGAGTAGAAGGGAGTGCCAAAAAAAAAGAGGGCAGAATCGTCGTTGCGGAATTCGTTTGAAACAGTCACCGCGACTCTGGAACGCAAAGGGCACTACTAAGATGTTTTAAAGTCACCGTATAATTCCGTTGTGAGTTAAAAACGTCGCTAGGTATGCAGGATGAATAGCAATATTCCTATTTCAAGAATTATAGGGTCATTGTCGTGTCATTGTATCATAAAAAATCTCCACTTAAAATGTCTGATGACATTGCTCTAAATCTCTTCACTGTTGCATAAAATTATCTGGAACAGTTTTTAACAGCAAACTAGCAACTTCAAATTTCTGCTAATGATTATAGCCAATAAATAGTTAACATGTTGAGCTGTCAAAAATGGAACAGTAGCGTTATCCCTATACCTTGCATTATTAGGTAGAATTCTGGGACCCAAACACATATTCGACTAGCTACTAGAAAGCAAGAATCGTTCAATGGAGGAAGATAATCACGCAACACAAATTTATCATCCATGATTGGATGTTCCTGCTAGTGCAACCAATACTAAATGAGCTTTACTCCCATTAATTAAGTGAACGACTAAAACACACGAACAACACATCAAAGAGGTCTGTTTTAAGCACATGCACTTTACGCCAACACGGCTCGGAGTTTGCTTAGTCCGTAGAACAGCCGTGCTTTACTTAATGTCATTAACTCACGCGCTGTTTCACTTTAAAAGGACTTAGAACGTCCACTTTTCACTGCGGAAAAAGGTCTGTGAATGTCAACTTCGAATGGTTATGGTAAGAAGTAATAAAGCACCTACATGTATCACGTAGCCTAGTCTATACTTATATGTAAATGTGAAAGGAACTATGTCTTCCAAGATTCTGAAATTTATTTGAAAGAGTCAACCTTGGAACGCAAAGGGCATTAAGAGGCGGATGGGTGTAGTCAGTAATAGTCTGACACTCCCTTCCGCCCCGCCCAGAGCGGAAAGAGTCATTTGATGATTTCCCATCCTTAAAAAAAATGGTTGTGAAATTTATTCGAAAGGGTCACCGCAATCTTGGAACGCAAAGGGCATTAGGAAGAACTCGAATGGTTTTAGTAAGTAAGAGTCTGACACTCCCTTCCGCTGCACCCAGAGTGGTCGGAGTTATCTGATGATTTCCCATTCTTAAAAAAAATGGTTGTGAAATTTATTCGAAAGAGTCACCGCAACCTTGGAACGCAAAGGGCATTAAGAAGAACACAGATGAGTTTAGTCAGTAAAAATCTGACAATCCCTTCCGCCCCGCCCAGAGCGGAAAGAGTCATTTGATGATTTCCCATCCTTAAAAATAAATGGTTGTGAAATTTATTCGAAAGGGTCACCGCAATTTTGGAACGCAAAGGGCATTAATAAGAACTCGAATGGTTTTAGTAAGTAAGAGTCTGACACTCCCTTCCGCTGCACCCAGAGTGGTCGGAGTTATCTGATGATTTCCCATCCTTAAAAAAAATGGTTGTGAAATTTATTCGAAAGAGTCACCGCAACCTTGGAACGCAAAGGGCATTAAGAAGAACACGGATGAGTTTAGTCAGTAAAAATCTGACAATCCCTTCCGCCCCGCCCAGAGCGGAAAGAGTCATTTGATGATTTCCCATCCTTAAAAATAAATGGTTGTGAAATTTATTCGAAAGGGTCACCGCAATTTTGGAACGCAAAGGGCATTAGGAAGAACTCGAATGGTTTTAGTAAGTAAGAGTCTGACACTCCCTTCCGCTGTACCCAGAGTGGTCGGAGTTATCAGATGATTTCCCATTCTTAAAAAAAATGGTTGTGAAATTTATTCGAAAGAGTCACCGCAACCTTGGAACGCAAAGGGCATTAGGAAGAACTCGGATGGGTTTAGTAAGTAAGAGTCTGACACTCCCTTCCGCTGCACCCAGGGTAGTCGGAGTTATCTGATGATTTCCCATTCTTAAAAAAAATGGTTGTGAAATTTATTCGAAAGGGTCACCGCAACCTTGGAACGCAAAGGGTATTAAGAAGAACACAGATGAGTATAGTCAGTAAGAGTCTGACACTCCCTTCCACCCCGCCCAGAGCGGAAAGAGTCATTTGATGATTTCCCATCCTTAAAAAAATGGTTGTGAAATTTATTCGAAAGGGTCACCGCAACCTTCAAACGCAAAGGGTATTAGAAGGAACGGATGGGTTTAGTAAGTAAAAGTCTGACTCCCTTTCACCCCGCCCAGAGCGGGAAGAGTCATTTGATGATTTCCCATCCTTAAAAAAAATGGTTGTGAAATTTATTCGAAAGGGTCACCGCAACCTTGGAACGCAAAGGGTATTAAGAAGAACACAGATGAGTATAGTCAGTAAGAGTCTGACACTCCCTTCCACCCCGCCCAGAGCGGAAAGAGTCATTTGATGATTTCCCATCCTTAAAAAAATGGTTGTGAAATTTATTCGAAAGGGTCACCGCAACCTTCAAACGCAAAGGGTATTAGAAGGAACGGATGGGTTTAGTAAGTAAAAGTCTGACTCCCTTTCACCCCGCCCAGAGCGGAAAGAGTCATTTGATGATTTCCCATCCTTAAAAAAAATGGTTGTGAAATTTATTCGAAAGGGTTACCGCAACCTTCAAACGCAAAGGGTATTAGAAGGAACGGATGGGTTTAGTAAGTAAAAGTCTGACTCCCTTTCACCCCGCCCAGAGCGGAAAGAGTCATTTGATGATTTCCCATCCTTAAAAAAAATGGTTGTGAAATTTATTCGAAAGGGTCACCGCAACCTTCAAACGCAAAGGGTATTAGAAAAAACGGATGGGTTTAGTAAGTAAAAGTCTGACTCCCTTTCACCCTGCCCAGAGCGGAAAGAGTCATTTGATGATTCCCTAGACTAAAAAAAAAAAAAACTGTTTCTGTCTATTTGTCACCCCTTCACTTCATAACGGTTAAACGTTCATCGGGAAATTTTCCATTATCACGCGGGCAAAGCCGTTTGCAGTAGCTAGTGGGTAATAAATTGGACGGTAGTCGTATTTGACAGGTCAAATGGCGCTGATATGTTATTGTTGGATTAAGTGCTTGCCTTAGGGGAGTCAATGAGGGGACGATAGATACATTACTGAAGATATTGGTGTTATTCTACATAAGCTTTTGCTATTTCCACCAAATAACGGTGCAACGTTTGAACACAACGCAACGTAAAAAAACCGATCAAGTGCAAGTCGAACTCTCATACGAAGGGTTTCATATCATAAAACGAAAAATAAAACACGTTTTTGTAAAGGGCCGGTAAATTTAATTTAATTTTTATTATTTGTTGTTATACCGGCAATTTAAATACACACTTTGAAAATTTCAACAGTTTTTCTTTTACGGTTCTTGAGATGCAGCCCACTGATAGACAGTCGGACGGAGGCATATTAATAGGGTTCCGTTGGTTACCCTTTGAGTACGGACCCGCAAAAACAAAATACGAAATGAATGCCAAATGCCAACTTGCCATAAATTAAAGAAAAAAAAACAAAACCGGTTTAGGAATCCTTTAAAATAGTCACTTGAAACGTGCAAGAAATAATGTTCAAATCCTTAAAAGATTTCACTTTATTTTCCGCCAATTTATTCAAGCATACACACTGTCCAACCAACGCTATCAAAGAAAATTAAATGTTTATTACGACACTCTTTACTTACCCCCGGACTTGTAAACATGTACCTACATCCTACGTCAAGGCACATAATGGCCAGATACAGAGGGTTAATTCCATACAACAAGCGTACAGGTTCACGCACACATAGACACGTACTTACGCTGATCTGAAACCAAAAAAACTCGTACTCAATAAAAAGCGTTCAAACTCAGTGATCAATATCAAAATTTAGTGAATAAAAGATTTTTTCCCTAAATTTTGTCAGTTTGCAACTGAGGCACGAATGCGAAAGCTCCTTAAAATTAAGAAAATCTGCCCTCTGATGCAAAATTTCAGTCGTTAGTGCGTTTGCACTCGCTGTACGTGAAGCATTTCTGGGTGCGTGCGTTTTTTTTCGTTGTATAGAGCTGCGCCACTTAACAGAATCAGAAAGCACATCACGCTTCCCGTCACTGTCAATTTTTTCCAATCAATCTTGAACCTAATGCTTTAGCGATAAAAATGAAAATGAAATTTGACAGATTGTTGTATGATTTATATTTTGATCCTAATATGATTCTACAAAAGTGGCTTTTTAGACCCGCTAATCTTCTATATTCTGTGATCGCCAACCCGCCTGCCAAGCGTGGCGATTATGGCAAACTCCCCCATCTTGGGGAGGCCTATGTCCAGTAGTGGATGTCTTTCGGCTGAAATGATGATACTGAATCTTCTATATTTATCTGTTTTGTGGCTAAGGCTCACTGCTAAATATTTGTTCACTGCCGACTTGTTTTCGTACTAATACCTGTACGATGTAAAATATTAGTCACGGCTCTTTGGTCAATGGGTGTAAAAGGACGATATGTGAGTGTATGTGTATCCCCTGTTAGGGTGAGTTATGAATTATGTATTTAGTAGAAAGCTTAACGGTACCTATGTCACATGCAAACTGCATGTTTTCAGCTTGATTTTCGTAAAGAAATAAACTAGTTAGCAAGGTAAATTAGTTATTTTCTGCTCGTTTCAGCAGTCGAGACACAAAAAGACGAGATTATGAACCGTGTATTTTAGACCGACGTCCACTCAACTTTCGTTGAACTCGACCTACACCTGTCTCGACAAAGGGCAGCTCCAAAATAGAACACTTAAAAAATAAAATAAGTCCTTAAGGACACCTTTAATCAGTCCCTTTTTAGACAACCTGTCAACGCCAACCTTCGTTACGTGCAAATATAGTTTGCAAGACTGTTTGTGGATTTTATAAATCAGAAATAAATATTATTCATAGTTATGTAGCTTCCAAGTTTATCCTCAATCATCATCTGCTTAGCCTTTTCCCAACTATATTGGGGTTGACTTCCAGTCAAACCGGATTTAGCTGAATACCAGTATTTTACGTGGAACGGCTGCCTATCAAACCTCCACAACCCATTAACTGGGTAACACGGTACTTTTTGGCAAGACTGGAGTCAGATTTACTGGCTTCTGACAATCCGTAAGACTGCCAAAGATCTACAAATGACAGCCGGGACCAACAGCTAAATGTGCTTTCTGAGGCACGAAGGAAAATCGTTATATTAAGATGGTCACCCAACCACAGACCAACATTGGCAAACGTTGCTTAACCTTGAAGTTAACTTTATCCAAGTAATAATTGACGGAATTTAAAATAGTAAATTCGAATTAATTAGCTACAGCGACAGTTTTTGGGGGCACATTTATTGAGTGCGCAAGTCGCTTTTAATGTCGTGTATTTTAACAGTTGTCTGACAGCCAGTTCATATTCTTGTCTTCATTAATAGTGCTAGATAATCGCCAGATAATTTTATTTGATCTCATAGACATTGAAAGCATCTAACGGGGCTTTTTCGAGTTTGTTTCGACCCCTTCGGGCCTCAGGGTTCCGAGCAATGTCGAAGACAAATAAAAACAAAATAATCAATCAATTAAGACTGAAGTAAATATCCTAAACGGGTCCCAAACATCAAATAAACAAAGGTAAAATTAGGCGGTGTACTCACGAGCTAGTTTGCGAAAAGTTTTTCTAGTAGTAATCCACCATGTAGGAAGGGTCGTACACACAAACGGATGGCGTACCTGATGGCAAGTTCCTGCCACCGCCTAACTAGATACCCATCTTACATGCCAAGTTATGCCCAAGTGAGGGGTTTTGAATTATCAACCTTAGAGACAACGGCGAAATATCTCGTGTGATGTATGGGGGAAATGCTTGGTACAATAGTGTACAGTTTTGTTCCGTGACGATAACTTTCACAAGTACCTCTTGAGGCTTTAAACTATGTTTAAAATGTATGGGTTTGACAAGCGATGCCAATTACGTATGTTTTATCAATCACTTAACTTATGTCTGTCACTTTTGGAAGTTTTGCTCATTATCAATATTTTAAGATTGAAATACAAAAAAAAACTTAAAAAATACCGTTCTTTGAACAAAATAGAACTCATATATTTTAAAAGCCTTCTTAACAATACCTCTTGATTAAATAAATCCACTTTTATCTATACTAATATTTAAAGCTGAAGAGTTTGTTTGTTTACTTGAACGCGCTAATCTCAGGAACTACTGGTCTGATTTGAAAAATTATTTAGTGTGAGATAGCCCATTTATCGAGGAAGGCTATAAGCTTCATCATCACGCTAAGACCAATAGGAGCGGAGCAGTAATGAAAATTGTGACGCAGACGAAGTTTCACGGGACAACTAGTGTTGGTATAAAATTGTATCCTTTTTAAATGCTTGTTGCCTTTGTCCAATGAGAAAACTAGACAGTGCCGCTGGAATTATATCAATGACAGTTTCCGTTTCAATCAATTAATTGACAAGGCAAGCAACGACAATGACAGAGCAACCGATTTTTCTGAATTTATCTTGAACAGTATTTGTCGCCATAATTACCTTTTTTATTGCGTGTGTGGAAATCTTTATAGATGTCCTCCGTCATAGGATATGTACCAGACAGGTGGTGTCGGACGGAGTCCAGGCTAAACCGCTGACGTCCTGTTACTATAGCTTCTAAGTACCGCGTCACATGTTTTTTCCCGCATGTTTCCATCACTAAACCTTTTTCACTGATACACTTTTTTAAAACTATTGCCAACAGAATGGGAGGTGTCGATCAGACTTACTTTGACTAAATCCACACGATGTCCTTCAATTGCCATAATTTGTTGTCGAGTAATAATCATCATAGACCTCAATTTTTTGACGACATCATGTCGTCTTCTGCGTTGCCTATGGTTGTTTTTAGGGTTCCGTACCCGTAGGGTAACCAACGGGACCTATTACTAAACTATCCGTGCGTCTGTCTATCAGCGGGGTATATCTCATGAACCATAATAGGTAGGCAGTTCCAATTTTCACAGAGTGTGTATTTCTGTTGCCGCTATATCGAAAAATAATTAAAATACCATGGTACGAAACCCTTCATGCGGGTGTCCAACTCGCACTTGACCGGGTTTTTTTAGTTTGTGTCTGCTCTTAAAATAATGTGATATTGTATGCACGACCTTATACGTTCTACGTATACGTTCTACTATACGTTCAGTAATAAAGTAAAAGTTACGATCGTAAACAGCATGACTTTATTGGTACTTCCAATAATTTCTTTATGAAGTTATAAAAAGTATTATGTCAAGTAAATGGCCGCCTCGATAGTAGTTTTACGTTGAAACAACAAAATTATGTAAAGCTAGTACATCGGGTAATTTCATCTACGTTGGTTGTAAAACCGGCCAAGTGCGAGTGAGACTCTCACACGAAGAGTTCCGTACCATAAATTGAAAAAAACACGTTTCATAGGTGGGAGCTACCTTTAATTTTAAACTATTTTATTTATTATTTGTTTTTATAGCGGCAATACAAATACACACGCTGTGAAATTTTCAACTGTCTACCTATTTCGGTTCTTGACGGACGGACAGACGGACGGATGGATAGCAGAGGCTTAGTTATAGGGTTCCGTTGGTTATCCTTTGGGTACGGAACCCTAAAAAAGATCCGACGATATGGCTATATGGACCGTTTCTAAAAATAAAAGCTTAATAGAGCTGTTATATTTTTAACAACTTTGTGAGTTTTGAGATTTAATAAAATACAAAGATTCCATGTTTTATGAAATGTTAAAGGTACCTACAAACTTTATTAAAAATTACATTCTGCTTTTGAAAAGCGATACGAAAGTTACTGTTCGTTATTATTTCACTGTATGTATTTTTATTAATTTTGGTCCTAACATAGACGTGACCCTAAAGATGTTGATAGGCAACTTGACTTGTCCATTCACCTTGGCTTGTCATTTCACTTGATTTGACCTATCCATTTTTTCAACCATCGTTTTAAACAACGCTCAGAAAAATTACTTCTCATCTCAAATGGGGGTAGTTCTGAAATATTTCTTTAGTACCATTCTAAACCTAAGTATTTGTCAACTTATTTGAGAAACATAAATCACCAGGTAAGGAGGACTGGACGCCAAGGCTGCGCCGATCTTCCAGTCCTCCTCCACTTAGACGATGCGGGAATGCCGCTGGATTATTTTAGTGGGTATACCGGGTCAGCCCGGGGAGTCCCACATATCTCTCCCACATATCCCACTGGTATCATCGGGCCTTACAATAGAAGAACCTTCTAAACGCCGCCCTAGGATAGCTGTCGTTGGTGTCCCCGTAGCCCTTACTGAAAAGGAAGTATTCGACTGTATTTACGAGCAGAACTTATCAGACAAGTTACCGCATATGACTCGTGAGTCCTTCCTTGAGTGCATCAAATTAAGCCATAAATCGGGTAAAAAAGATCTTCCCACTTGCAACTACATCTTGGAACTACCCGCTAGCATAAGAAAAATTATAATTAATCAGAGCCGAATTTTCATCAATTGGACATCATGCCCTGTTAGAGATTTCACAATAGTCACCAGGTGCTTCAATTGCCAGCAGTTCGGACACGCAGCAAAGTTTTGCCGGGAAACGAATCCTACTTGCAACCACTGTGGAGAGAGTGGACACTCCTTCAAGGACTGCAGCAGCAAAGTTTCTCCCCCTCAATGTGCGACGTGCAAGCGCTTCAAGAGAAAATGTGACCATCCAACTGGTGATGTAGGTTGCCCGGCCCGCAAACATGCAGAAATGAATTACATAAACTCAATAGATTATGAAGGCGCCTAAGAGCGCCACTTAACACTTTATTTAGTTAGCAGATAAACAGGTAGCTTGTATTTATTTTTCTTTCTTTTTTTTTTTGTAACGGTCATGACAAATCATCTAATTTGCGATCTAGATAGTTTTTCTGTGTCGGAGTCTAAAATCTGTAATGTTGAGGACTGTAAACACCTTCTTCCTTCTGGTGACAAAACCTTAACCCTGCTCACGCAGAATATTCGCAGCATAAATCGTAACATTAACGGTTTTGAAGTGTTATTGCAGAACATTGACATAAACTGTGATATTCTTGTCTTAACAGAATGTTGGTTATCAAAACAGGTGGCCAACTTACCATCTCTTGACGGTTACTATTCCTACAGAACTAACAGGAACATAAACCAGAACGATGGATTAGTAGTTTATGTCAAAAATAATTTAACAACAGTAAGGGAGGAACCTGTTTTCCTCGACAGTAATTGTTTAATAATTAAAATTGTTCCCGACACGATAGTCGTGGCTATTTATAGACCTCCTTCTCAAAATATGGACAGAATTTTGGACTCACTCGACACTAACTTAAAAAACATTACATCTTTTAAAAACATTATACTTTTGGGTGATATTAACATTAACATTGCTTCCGGGAAAACAGATACTCATGTACATAATTATCTCAATATTTGCTCATTTCACGGACTCCTACCAGCTCACTATCACCCCACGCATCAGAGTGGCTCATGCTTGGATCATATCATTCTAAAATCAAAAAATCCATCCAAAACATTGGTTACTAATTCTACGCTTACTGATCATCAAGCTGTTTTATTATCATTACAAATAAATTCACCTAGAAAAAACTGCATGCGTAGCTACACTAAAGTCAATATGACAAATCTCGAAAAGGACATACGCAGTATTAATTTTGACCCTGTTTATAATTCAGACGATGCAAATAGTTGTTTAAAGTATTTCATAGACTCACTACAATCTGCATTAAGGACAAACACGTTCTCTAAAACAATGCCTAGAAAGTATAGTTGTATTAAGCCCTGGATCACACCCGGTCTCGTTCGTTGTATAAGGCATAGAGACAAACTGCACCTAAAATTAAAACTTGCTCCTGATGACGAAGTACTCTCTGTAACTTATAAAAGGTATCGGAATTTCTGTAATAATCTTTTGAAAAAACTAAAAAATCAGTATGATAAAAATGAATTACAGAAGGCGGGAAAAAATAGTAAACTTATATGGAAATTTGTTAAAACTCATACATTTAGATCAAAAAATGCCGAACCTCCGCTTGATATACTATCAACAGAGATAAGCCCATGCGAAGCAATCAATAAAGCAAACCATTTTTTTGTTAACGTTGGAAAAAACTTGGCTGAAAAATCATTAATTTCAAGAATTATTTCCCAACAAAACTCGACCACGACATCCTCTACACTAAATTCTTTTGTTTTATTAGATACCGACGTTAATGAAGTAGTCAGAATTATAAACGGGTTAAAGGATGTTTGTGCTACTGGGTGGGATGACATACCTAATAATATACTTAAACGATTTAAATACTTACTTGCCCCTCCTCTAACCCACATTTTTCGTCTATGCTTATCAAAAGGAATATTCCCAAAATTGCTTAAAAAGGCTGTGGTCACACCTGTATTCAAATCTGGAGATAAAAACTACGTGAATAACTACAGACCCATTTCAGTGTTAACAGGCCTCTCAAAAATTTTAGAAAAAATTATAAACAGTAGATTGGTAAAATATCTAGAAGATAACAGACTATTATCAAACAGTCAATTTGGTTTTAGGGCCAAAAGATCAACTAGCCAAGCAGTTCACGAATTGACTAACTATGTTACTACCAACCTAGACAATGGTATGCACACAATTGGGATCTTCCTAGACCTTGCCAAGGCTTTCGACACAATTTCTTGTACTTTACTTTTGCACAAGCTTGAAACACTTGGGATAAGGGGTGAACAACTTCTGCTATTTTCTGATTATCTCAGCGATCGTCATCAGTGTGTTAAGATTGGTCAGCACACAAGCTCTGAACTTAAAAATAGTAGTTTTGGTATACCACAAGGTAGCATTTTGGGCCCTACTTTATTTTTAATCTATATTAATGATCTATGCAGCCTCTCACTCCAAAATGGTGTGATAATATCTTATGCGGATGACACCGCTCTATTATTTTCAGCTAAATCAAGAGTGGAGGTCTATGAATACGCCCAAAATGGTTTTAACATTGTGACTAATTGGCTCCGTAATAATCTCCTAACATTAAATACAGATAAAACCAATTATGTTATATTTACAATGAGAAATACTAACATACCGCTTACTAATCTAAACATTCGCGCACATAATTGTTGCACGTATGCTGACACTGCATGTTCTTGCCCCACTTTAGCTATAGCTGACCATTTAAAATATCTAGGTGTCACCATTGACTCAAATTTAAATTTCCGTAAACATATCGATTTACTGTGTTCGAGAGTGCGCAAATTAATATATGTTTTTAAGAATTTACGGAACATAGCCGACTTTAAATTAATTAAACAGGTCTATTTAGCTTTGTGTCAATCCATTCTTACATATTGCATAACTTCTTGGGGTGGTGCGGCAAAAACAATTTTACTCCCGTTAGAGCGTGCTCAAAGAGCAATTCTAAAGGTTGCTACATTTCGCCCTTTTAGATTTCCTACGCACCAGCTTTACGCAGCATGTAAGGTGCTTACAGTGCGGCAATTATTTATTTTAAACATAGTACTTCACCAGCACACTGCACTTCCTTTTGATCCTGTGCCTTCTGACAAAAGAAGAAAGGACTTGGTTTGCATTAAGTCTCAAACTAGACATGCGTTTGCTAATCGTTTTTATCTGTTCTTGGGACCTTTTCTATATAACAGGCTCAACAAGGTTCTAAGTTTCTATAGTGTAAGGTATAAAAAATGTAGTAAAATGTTGTGTGAATATTTAGAGACTCTACATTACACAGACACAGAACAACTTCTAGAAATCTTGGCATGATGATATTTGTTTCCCTCGTAATTTTTTACTTTTGTATAATTACATAAGCTTAGTTTTTAGATATTAAGGTACTTTTTAAGCTTTTTCTCGTAGTTGTTAAAAGATTCTTTATTTTTATTTAAGTAGTTAACCTTTAAATATTACTGCACCAATGTAGTTGAATTGTAAAGTGGTGGCCTGAAACACAGGTTTAAATTAACCTAGATCGGGCTGGTTGCTACATAACATTGCAATTCCGAACCACCATAACTTGCACCTATAATAATAATAATATATTAGTTTTAGTTCGTTTTCAGGCATCATAATTGTATGGAAATCTTATCACTGTTGGCTAAATGTAAACTTTTTTGTAAACATTGTTATTTGAATAAATTTATTATTATTATTATTATTATTATATCCTCCCATTCCCCCGATAGGAGGGTATGCGCAATTCATTTTTTCCCAGCGCGAAAAAAAAAAGGTAAGCGTGATTCATGAATCGAAAAGAATTTAAATCCAGACAAAAAAAATATATTTCAGTAACGTTCAGGTTAGCGGGAGCAAAGCAGCTGGCAAAACCTAGTATTTACACATTTTTCAATATTATGTCCCCTATCACAAGCGTATCGTAGACACATTTTCAAACATCCCACGTCCCTTATTCCTTTATCAAACAAATATCAACCACTGTCTCACAAAAACACCAATTCAGTACATTTTCACTTCATACCCAGAATCAGAAATGAGAAAATATTGTCTCGCAGCTAACAAAAATGTTCTATAAATGCTAGGTCGTAATCACAAATCAGCCGAAGTCGTAATTTAGAAGCCTAGGTCCTTCTAATATTTGCTTGCTTACTTACGGACACTTTTCTTGTCTCCCTCCCCCCTGATGTGGGCACAGGTCAAAGTATATTGTATTCTACGCACATTTCGCTTAGCTATCGCAATATGAAAAGACGGTCAAGTGCGTGTCGGACATTTATGTTAGTTGGGGTTTTGTTTACAGCTTTCAACACACCCATTTAAAATTGTATGCTATATTACGAACATAGCGCATTAAAATTGTGTCTCGTGATTTCCTGTTTTCGTATGCTATAAATTTAATATATTTTTAACGAAGACGAAATGAAACACACAGGCTTCTTCTGGGTGGAATTGCTCCATCGTAGACTTTGTCTCTGTCATCTCTGACATAGACTAGAGCCAAGAGCAAACCCATTACAAATAAATAAAAAAAAACCCTTTAAAGATTATTTTAGTTCTTATATTTTCATTTTATTTTTTATAACAGATAGGTAAAAATTTATTCACAATATCGGTATTGGACGCTAAACAGTTACAGGAAAATCATTCGCAATGTACTCGTATCTAAAAAGGTTCGCATCCAAATTTTGGTTACGGAATCCAAAAAAACAGGGGTAAATATGACATGAGGGGATGATAAACTGCCTTGTATCATTCTCGCCCCGATGATTTCTATATGAAACCCGCATAACCCTCGACAGGGCGTTAAAAGAACGTGACGCGAAGCTTTTGAATAAAAAATTAGATGTCTCTTTAGAATATCGCTTTTAATGTAAAATAATAACTTGCGATGTTTCGTAATTCCCCTGATAAGGCTCAGATATGTTTTCGTCAATCTTATTTACTTATACTAAGGTTGAATTTAGGTTACACGTGATTCTTGTGTCCTAGGGTTTATTGGAATAATATAGTGATTCAAGTGACAAGTTATTACATTCTTATTTATTATTGTTCGTGTGAATACTCGTATCATCAGCAATGCCTCCTCATCAGCAATCATTACCTGCCTCCGTGGAAAAGTGGTTTAGGCGTTTGTCTTGTGATCTGTTGGTCGTGGGTTCGATTCCCACGGGAAGCATACTTTGTAAAGTTGTTTCCAGTTTGGTTAGGACATTGTAGGCTTGAATCACCTGATGTCTGATAAAAAGATGATTCCGTGCTTCGGAAGGCACGTATAAGCCGGTGGTCTCGGCCGCCAAATGGCGGTCGTCAAATCCGGTTTGACTGAAAGCCGACCCCAATATAGTTAGGAAATAGGCTAGGCAGATGATTGAATACAAGAAAGTAAATTTATTCTATCGTCCCAAGCACAGATTTTATCAAGAAAAAATAACTAAGAACTTTTCGTAGAATATTATGTAGGTAAAAGGTCTGTAAGAAGGACTGCAAGTGACATGTGACAAGATGCTTCGTCGCGCTCAAGTAATAATGTGAAGCTCAGCTTATTTCAGTCGACTGGGTATAAATAACGTTGTAAATAAAATAAATTGTATTATGTTGTGGTCTTTGCTAGATGAAACTGTTTAGTTTTATTCTCGACTACTTCAATAACTTTTAGATGCTTTTTGTAACGCTAGATCATCATCATTACAGTCAAAAGACATCAACTGCTGGACATAGGTCTCTGAAAAGAGTCGCTACATCGGCCGGTCCTGTGCTTTTTGCATCCAACGAATTCCTGCAGCTTTCACCACGCCATCGGCCCACCTCGTGTGAGGCTTTGTAGAGGCCTATTGCTATTACACGGCGTTGGTAAAACTTGATCCTTAAACAAAATAACACATTGTAGAAGAGTTTTCCCTAAAAACTGTACGTTAAGTCACCAGCCCCTCTAACCAGGATTTTATATTGAAAAAAATATTTGACTTAGTGACTGCCACAAAAATCTATCGGTCGTTTATCAATCTGTTAACGCTATTTGTCATACCGCCCTTGGTTGGATAGTGGTTAGATAAACGACTCATCCGGAGTAATCCGGACATACATTAGCTTGGTATTTTAAATAGGTTGATCTGCTGGTGAACAGCAACTAAATCTTTAGGTGTCAGTAACGTTTATGGTAGTATTTTTTTTAAAACTATCTATATACTTTCATATAAAGCTGAAGAGTTTGTTTGCTTGTTTGCTTGAACGCGCTAATCTCTGGAACTACTGGTCCGATTTAAAAAAATCTTTCAGTGTTAGATAGCACATTTATCGAGAAAGGCTATACAACGTTGATACGACAGAGGGGCTTTCCTTTAAACTGCCTATACTAGGTACCATTTTCAAGCTCTGTACCAAAAATTAATTAAATTGGAGCAGTAGTTTAGGCACAAATTACATTTAAAGTTTTTGCACCGTTTGAACACGATGTATCTTTTCTAACAGCTGATTATCGTCTAAGCATAGGTCATGCACCTTACAACGATAAATCTACGATGCGTTGTTGCCGCTCTGACGCATGTCGAAGGACATTGAGACATTCACTAAAAATTGGCAATGCAAACAAGGAAGCAATAAATACACACACACTTGCACTTTCACTACGAAAGCGACTAACATAAAGCGAGCGAAAGAAACAGAGATAGGTCAGTTTGTTGCATCCTTATTTTTTGCGATCGGTAAGTGGGGCCTCAGTGCGCCGACGCTTGTTTTTCGGAACGTACGGTTTGTGGAATTCGCGCGCAAACAATTGTAATTTTATTTTGTTATTGTGAGAGAACACGTAACTTGGGATTATTATTATTTAGTATTAGTATCTCCGGACCTCACTCCCATGGATTTCTTTTTGTGGGGGTACATTAAGGGTGAAGTGTATGCCTCAGAGGCCTCACAATTGATGAGTTAAAAAATAGGATTATTTTAGCATTTCACAAATTAAAGTGCTTAGCGACGGACAGTGATCTAATTAGAAAAATAAATAACAATATTCTCCGTCGGTATAATTTGTGCATCAATGTGAATGGAGGACACATCGAAAATTAAAAATTTTTGTGTGTTTGTTTTTGTGCGCGTACTTCGAAACGTTACCTAACATAAAAGCCAGTGCGAGCGGAGGCCTAAGTCGCCAGCCGCCACCCCGGCCCGGCCCCCGCCGAGCACACGAGATACCGCACACAGCGCTCCGGCGCGCGCGCGACGTTGCCGCTTTGTTACCTAGCGGTATCTAAGGTCAGTGTCATTTTTTTACAAAGGGTGGTTGCGTTTTATTCGGATTTGCAAGCTATTTAGTTTTTTTGCGCTTTTTGTTTTTGTACCGTATCGAATTAATACTGAACACGTATATTATACGTAGTTTAATTTAATGCCCCTCTGTCGTATCAACTCTGTATATCATCACGTTATGATCAATAAGAGCGGAGCAGTAATGAAAATTGTGACGCAGACGAAGTTGCGCGGGTCAACTAGTCCCAAATAAATCATCGAAGAATCCACAACATTAATCATATTGAACCAGTCTTAAACAGCTGTCAGGAACACAAAACTAACACCATATATAAGGTTTAGCCTCTTGACGTTGAGGCTAAAGTATCGACAACTATACAGGCAAATAAAACACAAAAATTGTTTCTACCTATGTCGGTTAAAAATTTTGTAACCATTTAACCGATGTGCCTGGTACTCGTAACATTAGAAAGGCAAAAATGCGAAGATGGTTTTAGAGCACTAAACAATGCATACTCGTATTTCTCAAAATTCCTACGGAACGGTAAAAACCGCTATGTGCGCATTCAAAGTCGCAAGCATAAGCTCGTTTGCCATAAAAGCTGAAGTGACCATAGGGTTTATTAATTTTTAAAAGGGAATAACATGTCGACCGCCGTTTAAGTGAAGTTGTATATTTTGTGACATAGTCCTGTGGGGTTTTAAAAACAGTGGGTTCTTCTCAAACCCACTTTTTTGTTTCACAGTTTCAAATTTTTAATGGCTTGTGTTTAAACACCGCCCAAAAAAGTACCTATTTTACTACCAAAACAGTTCTAAACGGTTACCAAAACAGATAAATGGTCACCAAATAATATTCGAGAAGTAGCGCTCGCCAGCCGCTACCGCGGCACCGCTCGCTTCGCTCGCTCGGCTCGCGCGCGGTTGGTCACAATTCTAACCTAACCTAACCTATTTTATCCAGTTTGTAACCCCAAGCCTACATTTTATGGCAATCACAGTTGAGTTGGATAGAATTTGGTGACCGTTGATCCATTTTGGTGCCTAGGTTTAGAGTCTTAAAAATATTATTTTTGGTGACCGTCTAAATTATACCCATTTTTAATTACTAAAATATCCAGTCACTCTTATCAGGATGTTATATTGAAAAAAATACTTGATCTAGTAACAGTAATCTGCCGCAAAAATCCCAAATAAATCACTTCAAAGAATCCCCAACATTAATCATATTGAACCAATCTTCAACAGCTGTAAGGCACAAAAAACTAACACCGTATCTACGGCTTTGCTTCTTGACCATGAGGCTAAAGTATCGGCTACTATCAGTGTGGTCCACACCATTTTTAGGGTTCCGTACCTCAAAAGGAAAAACGGAACCCTTATAGGATCACTTTGTCGTCCGTCCGTCAACAAGGCTTATCTCAGAAACGCGAGAAGTTATTGAGTTGAATAATCAGGTCTATGGCACCTTGTACTTGTAAAAAAATCAAACTTCTAAGTTAACGTGAAAAAAGATACGGTAGTGTATGCTGCAAAAAACATATATTTCGACACTCTCAAGGGAAACAAAATGTAGAGATTATTTTCTGTTGACCTAGAACTACGAAATTTAGTAAGTAATACCGTGTTACATACAAGTATAGGGGAAAGTCTAAAAACCATACATTTATAATTAAATCATAAAAAATATGGTCTTTATTTAAAGTAATTTGTTGATACAAAGTGCGGAACTCTCGGTGGGCGAGTCCGACTCGCACTTGGTCGGTTTTTCCCATAAGCCCCGCGTTCTCGGTAAAAAATATCGCTTGGAAGATACGAGATAGCGATGTTCCGAGTCTTAGTACTTGGCAGCGAAACGTTGCCGTTGTCCTGTTTTTGTGTATAAGGATTTGTTTGTTACTAATGCAAGTAGGATGTTTTAGTTTAACGCGTAAATAATTAGGGATGTTCAGGTGAATTGACGATCGTATAATTGAAGCAACTTTATCGATCAATCACAGTTACTGTAGTGACTGACAGACAACGTACAGTGGAAACTGCTGGTTGTAGGAAGCTGAAATTTGGCATAAAACTTCTCTACACTTCGTAGGGGATAAGAGAGGATTTCCCGAAATTCCTACAGAAAACCCGGAACTATAAGAAAACTCGGAAAAGTTACACAAAAATAAATATCTACAGAATTATACAGAGTGATTCAAGATGAACGTTAATATGTATAATTCGTACTGAAATTCTTACGGAAACGGGAAAAATGGGATATGCGCATCCAAAGTCGCGGGCAAAAGTTAGTTCATCATCTGTCTAGCCATTTCAAAAGATATTTAATTTTATAAAATAAATAAAGCCTACTTCTAGATAATAGAACTTAAAAAATACATTAATGTTAGACACAAATTAAATTAACCTCATATATTATTATAATCATAAAATGTTTGTAGGTAAGTTTAGTCATTATCATCATCGTATCAGCCGAAAGATGTCCACTGCTGGACATAGGCCTCCCCAAAGTGTCACCACAACAACCAGTCCTGTGCATCTTGCATCAATCGGCTACCCGCGAACCTCAACCTTGTGGGAGGCCTTCCAACGTTGCGTCTTCCGGTACACGGTCGCCACTCCAGAACTTTTCGGCCCCGTCGACCATCTCTTGTGCAAAAAATGTCCCTTACCACTTTGTTTAGTAGGTACAGTTTATGCTTTTTTTCTTATTAAAGCTCCTAAGCGACATTTCAAATGAACACGTAGACGTTTTATGCCCATCGCCAGTCAAAACCTGCCAACAAGCTATTTTAAAATCAGTTCCGGTTTTAAACGTCACGTGCTGTTTTACTCAGTAATTTGTCAGGACTTAAAGCGTCAATCAACTGGTCTCCTGCTGATTGGGGCCGGACACGGTCCATCAACAATTAAAATTAAACGCTTAACGAGGGCTATATAGTTATAAATATCGATAAGCTGCAGCAATGTTTATTTTAAGCTAGTGGGACTTTAATGAGCCTTTGATGCGTGATGGGTGGGGCATCGTTTATTTTGGAGTTGCAGTAATGTTTGTAAGTTTAAATGTAATGTATTTGTCTGAATTGATTTTGCAATGATGGTCTGGTATTTTTTTTTCATTTGATATTGTTTATTTATTTTGTGTAAGGAGTCACATCGAGATTGTTTACCTTTGTCTGGCTGCTAAGTTATGTAATGACTTTACGAGTATGAGGCAGGCGCGGGCCGGCCAGTCTGGCATACGCGCGGCTTGTTGTTGTTGTGGGCCTCTTGGCTTGGCCGATCTCGGGCGGCAGTCGCGGCGTCTCGCTCGCGCTGCGTAGCTATCTCGCAGTGGGGGGGTGCGGTGGCGGTCAGGACCACAGAGTACATTGAATGTCGGTTGCGTTGTGTGCATGCGTGGCCAGCCTGGTGGGCAAGACCTGACTCGTGCCCCTTTTGTTATTATTTTATTAAGTGTTTTTGTTCAAAGTAATGTAAGTAGTAGTAAGTATAAAGTAGTCGATAAGTACCTACTTGGGTTAAACTGTACCTATCCACGAGAACACTGCCGACAAACTGTACAGCAGTTTGGCAGAAGATATGTGATTTTTTTTTTTCTATGTTACTTTCTGGAATAACTAAATAAATAAAATTTACTGTATAGCAGCTTCAGAATACCACCTTTAAAATATGATACATGCCTCTGGAATACCTACCTGTATGGGATGTATAAAATCACTCTCTTTTTAACCGACTTCTAAAATAGAAGGTGGTTGTAAATCGGTTGTATTTTTTATGTTTGTTACCTTATAACTCCGTCATTTACAAACCGATTAGATGTTTTTTTTTTGTTTTATTTAGAGGGATAAACTTTTTGATTGATTCCATAGAAATTTAATCAAAATCGGTTTAGTAGTTTCGCTTTTAAATCAAAACAGCTGAAATTCGTTTACTTAGATGACTGTTGATGGTTTTTTATCATCCAAGCAAATGAAATTGCGCATTTTGCTTTCCTGCAACTTTCCAGTGGTATTGTCAGGTGTCAGGTACCACAAAAAGTGGATTATAAAAACTTTTTCACGAAAAACTACAACCAACTTCCTTAATTTCAAAACTCGGTATTTTTGGCTGATAAAATATGAAGACATATTTTAAGTTAAATAAATTAAAGTTATTTTATACTTTGTAGTGTGTTTTTTAATTGAAAGTTGGTTATTTTTTTTTCCAAAAAAATACTAAAAAAGTTTTCGGAAACCATTTTATATCTTCATGTACAGCCCGCTGACTGACAAACGGACGGACAGACAGCGGAAGCTTAATAATAGGGTTCCGTTGGTTACTCTAAAAATACGGAACTCTAAAAATCAGAAACCTACCTCACTTTCAAAGCCTGAAAAGGGTAAAAAACGCAGTCTATTTTACATAAAAGCTTTAAGTTGTATTAATATTGTACTAAAGCAATATTCATCAAGGTCCTCAAAACATAGACTCAATAACTTTGGAGTGATATTGTTGGAAGTTCCCGGAGATAATCTACGCTCTGAGTTACTATAGATTAGATTGTTTGTGGAAAAGCTCATCATCCCAGAAAGGAAAACTATCTATGATCACAATTCGCGAGATCAAAGTAATGATGAACGAATTTATTTGTGATCCAAATAAGTTCTAGATTAAACAATTATTAAGTAACCAACATCTTTTACTCCAAACATTTAGACAAATTACCCAGTTAATGGTTTGTGGAGGTCTGGTAGGCAGCCCCTCCACGTAAAATACTGGTATTCATCTGAATCCGGTTTGACTGGAAGCCGACCCCAATATAGTTGGGAAAAGGCTAGGCAGATGATGACATAAATAACGTGATGGTGGGCAAAAATATTTTCCTTGTAAAGTTCGTCACTTTCTATCTCTCAGGGATCAAATCTTATCGGCCAAACTGCTATCTGTCACTGTCATGCTTTTAACTATTAAAGGCCATTGCCCAGAACTAATATCGCTATAAAAGAAAACAGTGTAGCAACAAAAATATAGTCATAAATTATGAAATCTTTTTTTAACTTTTCTTACTTATCTTGATCGAAATCGTATGTGGGGTTTATATTTTGTGTCTTAATAGTTACTAATTCGATTTTATTGCATTATTTTCAAAATGGCTTTCTTAAAGTGAAAGCAGTGTTGACAACTTGAAGAATTTCCCCGTAATCGGTTTAAACTGATATGTAGTGGCAGATGCTGTTTTAAAAATATTTCTCTTAATATTTCAAATATAAAATATTCCCGCGTGATTCATATTTTTATTTGTAATTAATATTATTAAAAAATATTTCGTTCCTAATTAACAATCTTTCATTAGTTAAAAAATCAGTTTTGGTCAGGGTGATTTAGATTAACTGTTGGTAACACTACTAGGGGCAAATGAAAGGTGAACTGTCATCAAAACTCAAGTCACTGTCAAGTCAAACATAGCATCGTGTCGGCGCGGCAACGAATTTTTGTTTTATTTGATAAGTTGTTGAGTTTTTTATGATAACAAATAACTTATTATTACGTCGAGTACGTGTCCAGTAGAGTCTTCGGATTCCTGCACGAACAAGATATCTTTTTGAAGACCATTGCATTGTTTCTGTGCTAGTGGTGTGGATTGTTTAGAACATTTGTTTGCGACTACGGTCCGAGACTGTGCAGAAAATCAAAATAATTGTATTAAAAATGTCACGCTGTGTGAACTGTGCCCTTTCTCTGGTTCATCCTTTACCCCGTCAATTCGGGGAAGCAACGGATGTTATGGTTAGAATTTTACGATCCTGGATTGCACCCGCAACGGTCAGTATAATCTTATTTATTGAGTTATGTTTCATTGTTTTTTAGCACTTTTCTCAAGACTCGCACACTTTTAGACATACGTGCAAAGCTAAGCAAGTAATATTGATACTATAGATACAAGAAAAAATCCTAGTTATCCCAAGACATGGGGTCCAAGTCTTTTAGCACTATTTGTATTTTGTTGTGCATTTAACTTTCACAGGTGATACTGGAAACTGTTTCATTCAAATAATTAATGATTGTATCATGATGAGATAATACCACAAAAAAAGAAGTCGTACTTACTTTTCTTGCTTTGATTTGATTTTGTATTTGTTTTGCCTGTTGGTGACAAAAATGTATATTTTTTATTAAACTAGTACTAAGATCAATATTTAAACAGAATGTTTTATGTATCTTTTATATTTATTTTTAGATGTCAGTGGAGGATGTTGTTTGTCAAGAATGTTATACAATACTTGAAAGAGCATCTCTAAACTTATTGGCTGGATCAACAATTGAATGAGCTTATGGACATCAAGAAGTGTGCTTTGTCTGTCGATATTCCATATTAAGAGCTAAGACACACAGAGTATCAATTGATAGCCCTGAAGGAAATGTCATAATGTTGTGCATACCTACTCAGCAGGTATCTATACTTGTATATAATAACACTTCCCTCATTAAAATAATTCTCAGAATGTACAAAAACATCTCATGATATTTTCAACTTGATCATTGTATTTGACTTGTATTCCACATATCATAATTATTTTAGGTGTATAATGTTACGCTTGAAATCCTTTCTAGTATGGTTAAAGCTTTCAATTTTCTTTTTTTAGGTGCACAGGCTAGAAAAAGTTTGCTTACGTTGTTGGACGAATGCCTGTAGAAGTGTGAGAAGACAGACTCATCATGATCAAGATAGGCAAACGCAGTTTGTTAGTGAAGAAGCCATTGCAACACAAGAGAACATGGATGTTGCTACATCAAGTCGTGAAGTTGAAAGTGCATCAGAATCTTCTGTGCCTTCAAGGGATTTCTCAATACCTACACCACCACCACAACCTATTCAGCAATTGCATCAGGATCATAATGTTGCACACTGCCCTAAAATAATCTCACGTATTTATAAAGGAACAGCCGCATCATCACTGCATTGTATTTTTGTTGATTGTAGGAATACAGAACGTTTGCTGGTACCATCTGTTATAAAGGAAATGTTATTGTCAGAGCATAAATTGTATATACCAATTAGTGCCCGAATATGCAGTTATCATCTTAGTATTGGTTATTGGGATGAATTACAGTTTCATTATAATAATTTTACTGGGGGCCAAATGGATGACATGATGTCAATTATAGATAGAGCTACTCGCAGACAGTACGACTTTTCTAATATTAGAGAAATGAATCCACATCTCTATCATTATTGGTTAGGGATCAATGCTGAACGATTCTATCAGTAATTATCACATGTACCACAGCTGGCACTGGAAACTCCTTGCCCTAGTGTGGCTTTAAGTATAATCCTGGTTAAACTTAGAACTGGTGACAGCAATGAACGCTTATCAACATTGTGTCGACTTCCTAGAAGCACTTTAGAAAGATATATGTCTAAATCAAGACATTGTTTGGATAATACATTTGTACTCTTATATTTAGGACTTGGTCACATGTCAATACAAGACGTGGCAGCTAGAAATAAAATCATTCCAGAGGGTTTATTTGGAAACCCAGATATGTCAGTTTCTACCAAGCCAGCAATTGTTATATGTGATGGTACTTATGTCTACGTGGAAAATAGTAGTAATTATTCATACCAAAAACAAACATACAGCTTACATAAATATCTTAATTTGTTAAAACCATTTTTGTTTGTCTGCTATGATGGATTCATTTTACATTCATCTGGCCCATTCCCAGCAACTAAAAGTGATTCGGTCCTCTGAATTTCGCAATGAAACCAGTGTATTAAGAAATTATTTTAGGCCTGGGGATGTTTTTATTTTAGATAGGGGCTTCAGAGATGTAATTGGCGAATTGCATAGCCATGGCTATAAAGCGTATATGCCTGAGTCACTTTTGGAAGGCCATAATCAGTTTATCACAGGATAGGCAAATCGATCTAGATGTGTAACAATGTGTCGATGGGTGGTTAAAGTTGTAAATGGACGTATAAAACGCGATTTTAAATTATTTCGCCAAGAATACTTCAACCGCGCATCGACACACCTTATGTTAGACTCTAATATTGCATGCGCACTTTCAAATAAGTTCCATGCGCCGATTGTGGACCAGCCTGATGCTCAAAAATTCTTAGAATCAGCTAAAGCTAGATTGAATACAATAAATCATTTGGGTGCGTACATACAAAATGAAAATATTAATAAAAGGAGAGCCATTTTCCTAACTATAGATGCTGAGCATCCACATTTGGACATATTTCCAAGACTTACATTACATGATCTGATGATAGTAGCTCTAGGTTCCTACCAGTTAAAACAGGCTCGGTCGTACTATCACAGCATGTTCGTAGAAACGGAAAATACTTCTTTTTTTGGTAGAAGGTTAGCTACAAAACTAACCTCAAAACTTGAACAGAAAATCAAAAAACAATAAAAACCCTACAAAATAAATAGTTCATTTTTATTTCCTTGGAAAATATGACATCTCCCCTCTTTTATGTCCAATTTATGCTATCACACAACTTATTTTTGTGCGCAACGGCGGTCCATAGAAGGATGGGCAATCTCCTTTCCGAGTTGACGAGTAGATAATATACTAATAAACAAATAATAACAACAACTACTAACACAACTAATAAAAACAACAACTAATTTACAACTACACAACTACTTACAAATTCAACATCCGTGTAATCGAATAAACGCTATATTTCCCTTGAAAGGTTTTTGTAAAAAGAACATAATTATTCAAGTCTGTGAGCGAATATAGTCTTATGTACAGTAAATCGTAAACCAAAACAGTCCATAATTTTACACGTGCCCATACATTTCCGAATCAATTTTCTGTTACCCTTTGGTGGGCGATCAACATCAAACAATATGAAACTCGCACATTTCCTGTCAGTTTGGTGTTCAGTCGGTGATCGGATAAACCGATTTCACGCATCCTCGGTCGGGAACGGTCGGGAAATGTCGGTAATAAGGGTGACGTCATCATGCAGTAGTGGCAATTTGAGATATCGGTTTTTATTGTAAGTAAAGCTAGTATTTAAATTCGTGATTCACATTTTATAAAATGTTATATTTAACTTTTTATTATTAGTAGTTTATGCGGTCGACGATGGACCACGCTTTTCTAAAAGAAAGCTATTCGAATTTGTTTATAAGACATCTAGGTTGTAGCTATTAGGAAACACAAATTGTCACAGACAGGCAGACAAACACAAAAAGGCGTGATTTTATGTATGGCGATTAATAAGTCTATAAGCTTTGGCCTGCGACTTCGTACGCGCATAACCCGTTCCCGAAAAAAATAGGAAAAAAAAAATAGGGGGTAGGAATTTCAGAAAATCTTCTCTTAGTGCTTCCCTACACTCCCAAGGAATCAACATGCCTTTCAGGTTTCTACGACCAGTTATGGAAGTTTTTTTTCTTATATTGGGATTATGCTTTTACATTTAATTAAACATAATGTAACTATCATTAAAAGAGAATGAACTCCTTTTTATTCGAGTTAATTTTTCTCGGTATTTTACACGAGTAATCAAGTTGAGTAATTCTAGGAAAGCTTGCCTTGTCGCTAAAGGTTGCAACATTTTAAACTAATTACTATTGAATAATTATTTTATCATAATTTATATAAAACTCTTCAGCTGTATAATTTATAAAGCTGAAGAGTTTTTTTGTTTACTTGAACGCGCTAATCTCAGGAGCTCCTGGTCCGATTTGAAAAATTCTTTCAGTGTTTGATAGCTCATTTATCAAGATAGGCTAATCACGCTAAGACCAATAGGAGCGGAGCAGTAATGAAAATTGTGACGCAGACGAAGTTGCGCGGGTCAACTAGTTTATTAATATTTCACAGAATACAAACAAAGTTAAAGACAATACTTAACTTGATGAACACAATAATTATCCTGCTAGGCCGCAAAAATCAACTTATGTACCTATAGCTAATACCGTTCTAACGGGCCGATCTGGCAATATTTAGATGATGCCTGCAGTGGGCGTCATTTAGCTGAATGTTAATGATTTCAGTAAAACAAACTTTGTACTTAGCTATTTCTTTACATACGTATGTTTTTTTTGTGTCATGCTGTGGGTTTTTATTCTTCCCATATTCACAACTTGCATCCGACTTGGTATTTTTGTTCCGCCGTTTTTTCTCTTAACTAGTAGGATCACGCTCCTGGTCCTGAATCGAAGATCGAAAGTTTCGAGATGAAGAAAACCATTTTTTTTTTTTCGTTTACCTGGGAATAGAATTCAGAATTTCCAGATACAGTAACATTCTATCAGTGATAGCGGAATGAAAGATTCTTCATCTTCTTCTTTTCGTGTCTATTAATTTTTTTTCGACCTGTATTGAGCAATCTGTAAAGTTCTATTATTGGCTTCGTTCAAATCTTTAATGGTGCATGTGGTTATGCACGAAGGTAATTGAGGAGGTATTGCATGTCCTGTGAAGGAGCTCCGCACTGGCACTGCTTTTGGGTTGGATAAAGAGTACCCCATTCGGCTAGGTTATTTTTACATCGTCTAATTTGGCTCCGCAGTTAAGAGGTCGAATAAGAAAGATTGAAAAAAGTATTTTCAAAAGTATTATGTTATTGACAAGCACTATCAAACTGTCACGTGGTCAAGCCCGAACATTTCTGCATTTCATCAATCGCTATTGCCTTTATATTATTAATTCTTTTCTAGGGCCCTGGAACCTGTTTATTATGCTGATACACGTCCTCATTACCTACAACTGTACCAGAAAAAATCCCTTGAAAAACTAATTCTAAAACCCTTTCAATCATAAAAGGGTTCGTTCAAGTCCTCTGCAAACTAGATAGGTACCTAAATCTAGACCACTTACATTGTCTGGTCCTCAGACATCCTCGTAACTGTAAACATTTAGATACCCTACAATGTATCACCTGAGAGGCAATTTAGTGTATTAAATTTTGAAGCGACCCTAAAGAAGGGATAGGTTAATGGATCGGCTCGACTTTGGCAGGCTTTGGCCTTAAATAATATGTGATCAGAGAACAATTATTTTTTATTGAGGTTATTTAAGGCGAATTTTATAAAAACTGACCAAGTGCAAGTCGGACTCCCACGCGAAGGGACCCTTACCATAAAACTAAATAAAAATACATGTCTTGTATGGGAGCCCTTCAAATTTATATTTAATTTTATTTTGTATTTTTTTTTGTTATAGTGGCAATAGAAACTCTGTGAAAATTCGAACTGCCTGCCTTTTTGGTTTCTGAGATAGAGCCCATTGACAGACGGACAGCGGAACTTAGTAATAAGTTTCCGTTGGTAACCTACTCTTCGGTTGGTAACCGTAAAAAGGAAGTCTAACAAGGGCTATGTCTATGGACTCCATTACGCGCATTTAGACTACCATTTGTGCCCAGAAATAAAGAAGCTTTTTAGGGGATTACACATTCGGGGATGATCGGGGCTTAAGAGAGCATAAGATAAGCTGTGGTCCACTGATAAGGTGTTTAAGTAAAATTATTTCAAATGTCGTATCAGCAAGGATTGTGATAAGTTAGCCAACTTTAACGTTTATCTGCATACAAAAAATATTTTCCTCATAGGCCACAAAAAGGTAAACTATTTTCTACATTATGTACCTAAATAATTAAAGACAACCTGTATGGTCAATAACTTTACCAACATCGCTTAGCCAGATTCCGCCCAATAGCCTTTGGCCTTTATCTGTAATGTAGGGAGTAATTACCGTAGTAAAATATGTGGTTCCTTACGGAAACCCTGAAACCGAATCCAACATAACATGACCTCTACATCCTTTTCTGAAGTTCGCATCTGTAGCAAGTTACACGTGTCTATATGTAATGGTCGTGTAAATAGATAGGTAAGTACCCCACTGCTTGGTTTATGATGGCGGAATTTCTTTTTTAGTATAACTCCGTTTTATCCCTGTTTTATTATTGAGAAAAAATATTTCTTTCTTGGATAAGAATGGGATTTTTATTGCATGGAAATTGGTCGAACTGAGAGCGAGCAGCGAGAAAGTATTACAATAGGTAGATTTTGTATGAAAATGATACTTGCATTCGGCGGCGAATCGAAAGATATGACAAGTAATTATGGAAGTGAATAAAGGTTTTGTTGTGGCAGAATTGTAATTATACATACACCGTGCTTTTCACGTTATCCATAATATTTAGCAAACGCGTATATAGCTTTAAAAAATCGAACCCTATGAAGGAAGTAGTACTTAAAAAGACTTTGTTACAAAAATAATTGTTATTTCATTTCATTGTCTATGTAGTATGAAAGGGTCTTCATGTGGCCTATGTTGCCCTTTAGTGTTATTAAAATGAAAAATCCATTAAATGCTACTCGAATTTCAATTTTTATTCACATCCTGATAAAGAGGCATGCATATCGGGTGATTTACGTCAAGGTATTTATTTGGATGAAAATTAACAAAACATAAGAATTGATGAATGTATCCATAGTGAAAAATGCTTGTTTCCATGTTCTGAACATCTGGTCGAAGTTTATGTATATCGTCCAGAACACGGTGTATAAGTATTCAAAACGACGAAATTGAAAACGCATTCAGTGAACATAATCATGAGGCTTTCAGTCCGATTTACAGGTAAATACTACTTTCACCTCTTTCCCTATTATAACCTCTATAATGTAGTCTAGCTCGTGGCTAAAGAATAACAGCCGCACATATCGATCTTCAAGGTTAAGCAACGCTTGCCAAGGTTAGTCTGTGGATGGGTGACTATCTCAACATACCAAGTTTCCTCCGTGCCTTGGAAAGCACGTTAAGCTGTTAGTCATTTGTAGAACTTTGGCAGTCGTTACCCATTTAATGGGTTGTGGAGGTCTGGTAAGCAGCCGCTTCACGTAAAATACTGGTATTCAGCTGAACCCGGTTTGACTGGAAGCCGACCCCAATATAGTTAGGAAAAGGCTAGGCAGATGATGAATGTAGTCTAGCTCAGCTCATAATGACCCCGTCGACCATCTGTATTGGGAGAAATGTGCCCTCTGTATTCTGACTTCCCTTCCCTTCCTTTGATTCCCTTTAATAAATACCCACAAATAGGTAAATATACATTATTTTCGTTTAACACACCAAGAAGTTGGTTGAATTTCGTTGTATCATTGTTTTCCTAAGCCCGGAGGCTAACAAGACCTTTAGAATATGATCCTTTCCTTATAATGGAATCAAAATAGTATTCTACATTTAGTTTAGAAACCGAATCTATTTATTTCTATTATTCTAGTACAGACAGCATACCATTGCTAGTTAAACTAGGTTTAAACTGAAGTGGAAAATGCTAGACTATTATTTCACTAAAACAATATATTATTTTAAGAAACTAGGCAATGTAGGCGGTTAGTAGTAACTAAACAAATTAGGTAAATAAACATTTAATACAACTTGTTATGATTAATTAAGAAATAAATTGCTCTCAGACAGTGTTTTGGGACGCAGTCGATTGAAATATTATAAAGGACTTTTAAAAACCAAACATTATTATTATGATCCTGCTCCTGATCAAATCCGAATATAAAAAAATATCTTTACAGATGAGTGAATGACTGAGTGACTAGTAGATAACGCACAGCCATAACGACTGGTCGTAGAAAGCTGAAATTTAAACCACTTATTAATCGATATTACAAAAAAAAAATTACAACTTTTTTTTTTCTGTTTGTTTAACACGGGGTTTTTATCCACATGGATACGCCAACCCCAAAATAAATTTACAATAATATTTACTAAAATTATCAAATACACTAAACTAACAACAAACTAAATTACAGCATCGACAAAATCTTCCTCAACGCTGTCAGCTGGTAATGTGCCCAAGAGACTGGCAGAGCAGTGCTACATTATTACTTGATTTGTAATAAAATGCTTGTTTACAAAGCGTGCTTTTAAGATAAGTTTTAAATTTTCTTTCATTTATTTCTAGTAATGTCACAAGGAATTTTGTTACAACAATTAATTTAAGACACTAAAAATTAAGACACAAACATCACCAAGTCTTTGCATTTGGGAAGAATGTAAAAAGCTAAAACTCACTAGGTATAAAACATTGTGTAAACGCTCACAATGGAACTGGAGCCTACTAGTAAACAGCCTTTTATTTCAACGATTGACGAAACAGCTACACTCATGTCCGTACAAAATGTTATTCGTCTTGTATATCCAGACATTTGAATAGATATAGTTCATGCATAACTACACGGAAAAATGTATTTGTTTTATTGAAACGTCAAAAATAAAGGTTTGTATTATTGCTTTGTGGGAATGTTTTTATGTCTAAAGTTTTCTATAATATCAATAATTGAGAGTGCAATAAGTGACAAAAAATACAACCGATTTCCAAATAAAAATAAAACCACTACAAAGTATCAAATAACTTTAATTTTGGAAGTCGGTGGTTTTGGTTGTTTCTTCGTATTTTAACACCGACTTCCGGAATATTTCACTTTTTATTTGTACCCCACACCTAACAATACCACTGAAAAGTCTCAGAAAAGCAAAATACGCAATTTCATTTACTTGGATGACAAACAGAATACGTCATCCAAGTAAACGAATTTCAGCTATTTTGAATTATAAGCCAAACTACTAAACCTATTTTGATGAAATTAAAATGAGTTTATTTCCGAATGAGAACATTTCGGAATAATCCCCCCCCTTTCAAACAAAAAAATACTCTTTTAAGATAGGTAATTTTTGCATTTAGGCGATCTTGCACGCACGCCTACAATATACCTATAGCTAAGTATAACCACCATTTAATCCCAAAATGGGTCCCCCAAATACTCACATTTTACTGTCTTACACTTCTCAAAGCGAACCAAATACCCACGAAACACTATTCGCTCTTCCCTCCCCTTAAAAGTTTTATACGAACCCATGTTATAACATTCAAAGTTACTTAGCTACCCCTTAAGGAAAATAGGGTGATAAATCTACTTACCTACGTATATCATAATTATTTATTATGTTTCTCTTAATGTGCGGATTAGATCATTTTCGGCATATTTGTGATCGTGTGCTTGGACGTTTATTTTTGTCTACCCAGGAGTTACCGTAACTATTCTTAGCCAGCTTGTCTTATTTGTAGCTGAACAGAAAAACAGAATGGATGATTATAGTCCTGTTGAGATGAATTACCGGTAGATTCTGTAAACATGTCGAAGTGATCACGAAGTGGGCTGTCATTCCATCTTGATTACATGGATTACAGCTCACTTCGTGTTCACTTCACCTTGAAATGTTTACAGAGTCGCACTGCTGAAGATGTAATATCTTTGTTGGTTAGTTTCACGAATAAATAATTATGATACTTGTACATCCTCTCCTATTCATCAAATTCACTATTGATACACTGTCAGAGTTTACATAATAAATGACATGTGGAACACAGCGTGCCATCGACCCGGGCTTGGTTCTGATCGGACGGCGAGCCACCCAATGCTCGTAGTCCGCAGGCCCGCGTCTACGGTGGCCAGGAATCGCCCTGCGACTCCCGACGCCCGGAGCGTCTTCTTCTGTCGCGGCGGTTGGGGCGTGAGGTTTCCCTCTTTCTCACGTGATCGGCCTCATCTAGCATTACTGCTTCGTAAAAGGATGTGACCGTTTCCTATGCCTCCTCGCTGTGGACCATGGATTAAACCAGGGCCGGACGCGAGAGGTCGCCCCCGCCGATCGCCTCGACGAGGACGTACGGCGGTGCTCCGCCCAAGCAGGGCAGACCTCCACCGTATGCTCTACCACGTCTTCCGGGTGATCCTCACAAAGTTGACACTCGGGCGTGTCCTCCTAATAAATCCGAAACAGATATCTCCCGAAACAGCCGTGTCCGGTGAGTACCTGCCTCTAGCGGAAGGTGAGGATGCCGTAGCGCCGCTCCAGCCACTCTTCAAAGAGGTGACTTATCGCCTAGAATGTGGCGTACCCAGCGCTGTGTTGCGACAGTCGCTGTCTTCATACTGCCATGAGATCCTGCCGGAGCTTCGTCCGCCATGCCTGCGATTTGTCGCGGCAGAGGAGTCTCGCCCCGGCGCCACTCGCCTTCAGCTCCCATGGCGGGCGGAAAAAGGCTAGTTATTATATAATTCCATGCCAAGGGAACCGAGGTCAAAGGTATATCTAGTTTACTAACAAACAAACCGGTTAAATGGTTACGTAAAACTAAATACGCAGTTAATTACTAAGTTTCAAAGGTATATCGACAAGTCAAGTGTGAGAACCGTTGGGACCGTGTTACGTAATGTTGTGTATCTGCATCTACTTGTATATGTATGTATATAGGTCTTGGAACATTAGGGAGGAATGTTAAGACTATTCTACAAAGAGTGTGTAAGGAAAAGTTGTGGTTTTCATGGATGGTTGTAAGTATTACATCCATATGATATAGTACGTGTACGAGTTATGGATACCTTTGAAGATTCTAATTTTCGTAAAAGTGTAACAAAATTACCTAATGATTTAAAACCTCTGTTTAAAATTAGAGTTAAAAAGGTGTCGCTAACTTCAGCTTTAGGAATCTCTAGATAATATTTAGTAAGCTTGATAAAGACCTTGATAGGCCCTGATTAGCTGCTACAAATTACATAAATCTGATACACACAGTTTACCAATCAAAGACTTACTTTTTGTGAAACTCTCACTCATAATCATAATCTCTCATTTTGAGGAAAGATCATAATACAATTAACAAAAAAAACTTTTCTTGAAGATAAAAAAAGTAATCCATTAAAGAACTGGGATTCAACCTTTGTATAAAATTGAATTCAGAATACTAAAGAACTATTGTTTAACACCCCAAAATAGTCTTAAGCTACCCTTACCTCTTATCTTTCCAACATCATTGGCACCACATAAGGGGAACTCGCTAACTTCAAAGAAATCTTAGCTCCAGTAGGATAATCCTCAAAGGACCTACATAAAGGCGACGTCAGATTGTCGTAAACTATTATCTACTGGGTTATTATACGTTAAGAAATTATATGGAATGGTTTTGAAAAGGAGCCTTCTATAAATTCTTTGGGTGTTGAAGAAGATTATATGGGGAGATATGGTAGGTGTCTCGGTAATGTTTCAACATCGTGTTGAAAGAGAAAGAAAACATAAAAAGCAGAAAGTATTAAATTGTCACAGAAGAGACGTAAATCGGTGTAAATTATAAACTGATAGATACACATAAAAATCTTCCGTTACTAAGTCAGTGACTGACAGACAATCGACAGCCGAAGCAACTGGTCGTAAGAAGCTAAAATTTGGCATGTAAGTTTCTTAGGGAGTGGCCTACAAAATCACGGGCAAAAAAAAATGCCTAAAAATGCTTTAATAATATTAGTAAACACAAAATTAAGTTAATTAATTGAGCTTACAACCATCTCTTCAAAGTTAGAGTGAACAGGCTCCTTCTGGGTAGGCTCGCTCCATCGTAGACTTTGTCTCTGTCATCTCTGACATAGACTAGAGTCAAGAGCAAACCCATTACAAATAAAAAAAATACATTAATGTGGTAATTAAAAACCATAACCTCCAGGCCTAAGTCCACCAGGGTTGTGAATTTTTTTAAAAGAGTTACCGCGGTCCTTGAACTCAAAAGGCATTTGGAAGAACATGGTTACGTTTTAGTCAGTAAGAATCTGACACTCCCTTACGCTCTGCCTAGAGCAATAGGAGTCACTTGATGATTTCCCATCCTAAAAAAAATGTCCAAGTCTAACCCTCCAGAGAAAATAGGTGTGATATTAGATATGGTCGCAGCCGGTAAATCGCAGTATTACATTATGGCTAGCCGTTTCCAAAAACAAGGCCGTTTTGTATTGCGGCAGGTCAACTATCAGCCGGATTGAATACGGCTGAGTCAAAGTCTGCCAGAAAGTGTTCGGCTATATTATTTTATTCAATTCAGCGGGTCATTATCCTCTTTGACAAATTTGTGAAGAAGAGTTTGACAGTGCCCCGCTTCGCGGGGCTCCTATTTCTGTGTGTAGGATTTCAAGTAACCTAACCTAACCTTTTTTAAACATTTTCCATTAAATAATGTTTAATTTTGTTAGTACATGGTCACCCTACATTGTGGAATAAGTTCAATGAGGCTAAATGTGAACCAACATAAATTGTAGAACGTATCGTTTTGATAACTCGGATAATCGTTAACATGACGCAATAAAAACGGCCCTATTTATGGAAACGGCTAGCCGTAATGTAATACGGTGATTTATTACAATCCGACTGCGATATATATATAACAACAGAAATCAATCGACTCTGTATTCGTTGATAAGGCTAATGTCATAAGATCAACGTACTTGCCGTAAGTTACATTCATTACAATACAATCGCCAATCCTTTGCCATTTGTGGCGATTATGTGAAATCATAGTAAGGGTTTAGGAGACAGCACTGTGGTTACTAAAGGATTAATGTTATCTTTAGAATACCGTCTAATTGACCAAATAGTGGTGTATAATCTTACCATGCCTCAAGTTATTAAATTTTAGGGACTTGATTGAGCGTTGCAGAGATAAAGGTTCGATTGTCTATTATCTCCATTGTAAATTCAAGCGACATCGGTGCTGCTTAGCACTGATGAGTGTACCGTTATATTTTTACTAGATTTATCTTGCTCTTAAGTATCTGCCTAGCCTTTTATCAAAGACTAGTTGACCCGCGCAACTTCGTCTGCTTCTGCTCCGCTCCTATTGGTCTTAGCGTGATGATATATAGCCTATGGCCTTCCTCGACAAATGGGCTATTTAATACTGAAATAATTTTTCAAATCGGACCAGGAGTTCCTGAGATTAGTGCGTTCAAGCAAACAAGCAAACGAACTATTCAGCTTTATATGTTAGTATAGAAGTATAGATGACGGGATCAGCTTAATGATCTCTCCAAGAGACGGAGATCAAATTACTTGTTCCGCTCTGAGCGGAGCGAAAGGGAGTGTCAGACTTTTACTGACTAAATTCCATCCGTGTTCCTCCTAATGCCTTTTGCGTTCCAGGGCCACGGTGACTCTTCCGAACAAATTCCACAAAAATAAACCTCGAAAAGGTTTGCTTACCTTTGTGTACTAAGGGACTGCTATAAAATTCGGCACATAAAGTATTCAAAAACAGTGTAAACATATACGTACATTCTATGTTAGTCATCTGCCTAGCCTTTTAACAACTATATTGGGGTCGGCTTCCAGTCAAGCCGGATTTAAACCAATATTTTACGCGGAGCGGCTGCCTACCAGACCTCCACAACCCATTAACTGGGCAACACGGTACTTCATGGCAAGACTGGAGTCAGATTAACTGGCTTCTGACTATCCGTAACGACTGCCAAAAATCTACAAATGACAGCCGGGACCAACGACTTAACGTGCTTTCCGCGGCACGGAGGAAACTCGGTATGTTAAGATGGTCACCCATCCACAGACCAACCTTGGCAAGGGTTGCTTAACCTTGAAGATCGACCTGTGCGGCTGTTATTTTTTAGCCACGAGCTCCACGTACATTTTATGTTAGAAACGTTTACAAAACAGCTTGTATCAGCATCCAAACTTGGCGAGGTGTCACCAACAAAATCTCTTGGCACACAAAGCAACTTTTAGAACCCAGAGCAACCGACCAAAAACGTTTTTATTTTCGTTTTAAATGTACTGAAACTAATAGAAAGTGGGACCTGTAAGAACATTCGTATGCTGATTGGGTACTTGGACTAAAAAGTAGGGTATCAGCTGCCTGTGTTACTAAATGGCACTTTTTAGTACCATTGTGTACTACTAAACTGTCTTTGGTACTATTACTGAGCTCATTCGGTTGTTTCGTATTCGTTTGAACTCTTTTAAGGGAATTTAGCAAACGATTTTAGGATGTACTTGACATTGCTTCGTTAGCATATTTGTCTGTATTTTGTAACGTTACACTTTCATTTTATTTTGCGTTAAAAATGTGTCGTTTTGGACAAATCGATACTGATAAAATCTCTTTTTTGTGTTTTTGCGTCAGATATGGCCTTCGGTTACACTTACCTCTATGAAAACCAGGAACTAAAAACAAATAGAAGTATGCAATTCAACAAGCTCAAACATAAACCTACGTTGCGTTAGCAGCTTTTACAGGTAAAACTATGTAGTATGTTAAAAACCCTGGCTGGGTTTTAACATACTACATAGTTTTACCTGTGTGAGTAGGACTCACACGAGGGGTTCCGTACCATAAACCTTATTTTTTATTATTTGTTGTTATAGCGACTATAAAAATACGCAATCTGTAAAAAATTCGATTGTCTACCTATTACGGTTCTCGAGATACAACCCGCAGACTAACAGATGGATGGACAGAGGAGTCTTAGAAAGAAATAGGGTTCCGTTGGTTACCCTTCGGGTACGGAACCCTACACATCCGGGAACTTTGAACAAAAAACACCGTATGCAATTGAACAAAGCACAAAGCGTTTGAGCTTAAATCTACGTTGCATTGGTGGTTTTTACAGGTAAAACTACGAAGTTAAAAAAACTACTTTTGGTAAGCAAATCGATTGTTCACGGAGATTTGAATCAGGTATTAAAGGATCAAAATCATGAACAGCTTTCATCAAAAGGTAATTCCAAAAACGGTAGCGCGTAGCCCACTTTTAAGGTTTATTTTCCGGTAGGGTGTGTGCCAAAGATTAGTTTATTTTGCGCGACTAGAAAGCCTCGTGCAGCACTGATCTGGAAGTTGTTCAGACACAACAATTTTTAAAATGAATATTGCTATACGAAAATTCCAAAGTGGATGAGATTTATACACATGCATTTTCGAAATGTCACTCTCAATCATGTTGGACAGTAAGACAAGAAATCGCTTCGCATCCTCGCGTGGTTCAGTTTCCACGTACTAACAGATTAAGTAATAGCTTTACTGTTTCTCAACTCCACTACGCGTCCTCGTTCAACTTGGTTTCCTCGGAAATCTCAGTGGAATCGTACCTTTAATCTGCTACGGATTCGTAGCCACGTAGCAACAGCTACGCCGTAGCCACAGCGTAGCCCGAATTCATACAACACATTAATTTCTATTTCAATATCGGATCTGAATTCACAGAACCGTATCTAATAGGAACAGGTATTTCAATTGTGGATGTATCTTTGGAGGCGGAAATTGTACAAAATATTTAGCAAATTATGAAAATCACGTATTTCGGGATAAAAGTTATGAAATATTTTATTCACTATGTTTAAAACGTATCGACGTAAACGCGCTCGACACGATTCGAGCGAGTTTTTTCAGCTCATTTTGAAGTGATTTTAACAGCATAAATGATTCTCCCTTATTTAAGTTTCGAAGAACTTTCATTACTCAAATACAAAAAGTAAATTATTTTGTGAAACAACATAATTTCAATTTTTCATGCAATGTTTGCATCAGGATATATTTTACAAATTAAACTTCACATTTAACAGTGCTGACAGGCTTTATTTAATCGAGATAGTATCGTTTATTAAAATAAAAATAAACACTCATTATTTATTAAACCGTTTGCTCAATTAAACAGGACACTGCTGACTATTACACGCGATTACGGATTATCATGAATATTAATTACAACACATTTATCGGTCGTTTTACCTGTGTCATGAAAAAGGCTTAGCAATGTATATGTATCTATGATTTTCAGAGTTTCTCGAAAAAAAGCTAGTCAAGTGCGAGTCGGGTTTTTTGTTGTACTGAACTCCGATGCAGTTTGAAGCACATTTGTAGCACCAAAGATAAGTTTAACTTGCGGTGCTTCAGTATTACATTACGAAATTTCGCTGAGCCGGTATGCAAATTACGCACGGTTTAAATTGAGAAATAATGTCAAACATCAATTATCTTCAATTTGTTGTTAATTACTTACACCATAGTAGCATTATACCATTAATTCGCACTAAAACCGTAACATTCAGAGGTTTCATAACGTCGGATATCCAATTTTAGCAACATAATATTGTGGTTTCCCTGGCTAAGCTTAAATTCTAAGCATCGTACCATTCACGTAAGCGATAACACCATTTATTAACATAGACATAAAGCTAAAAATCCCATGCATCACTCAGTCATGGGCCGAAATATTTCTAATAGGCACAAAGCTTTGAGGCGACCGACGCGTTTTGGTCTAAATAAGTGCTTAATAAATCATATTTATGAGGAAATTTTGTGTTTAAATGTTTTAGAGTAATAATGAAGTGTAAATGTGATGTGTGTGTGTGTGGTGTGATGTGTGATGTGATGTGTAGTTGTGAGTACTACGAGCTGGGATTAGATTGTAAGTTAGTATGTGATTGATGCAGGAGTAAGTTTAGTTTGTGTGAGATAGTTTAGAGTTTCGTGGAAGTGATATTATAATCGCTAGTGATGTGTGAGATTGAATTGTTACCTGGCATCCTATGGTAGCACAGGACCAGTTGTTGTGGCGATACTTGGTGAGGCCTAAGTCCAGCAGTGGACGTCTTTCAGCTGATATGATCAGTCTGTGGTCTTAGTGTGAGTTTGTATTCGCACTCGACCACATTAACGGAAACTTAAATTTGTATCATGACTTGCTATCTGATCATCATCATCATTTGCCTAGCCTTTTTCCTAACTGTATTGGGGTCGGCTTCCAGTCAAACCGGATTCAGCTGAATACCAGTGTTTTACGTGGAGCAGCTGCCTACCAGACCTCCGCAACCCATTAACTGGGTAACACGGTATTTCTTGGCAAGACTGGAGTCAGATTTACTGGCTTCTGACAATCCGAAACGACTGCCAAAGATCTACAAGTGACAGCGGGGACCAACGGCTTAACGTGCTTTCCGAGGAACGGAGGAAACTCGGTATGTTAAGATGGTCACCCATCCACAGACCAACCTTGGCAATCGTTGCTTAACCTTTAAGATCGACCCATGCGGCTGTTATTATCTAGCCACGAGCTCCTCAATTGGGTTTGATATTTACCGTTGGTTGTTATTTCAGTTTAGCTCATTTTTTGAGGTTCCGAACAAAAAACGGAACCCTTATAGGATCACTCGGGTGTCTGTCTGTGCGTCTGTCACAGCCACTTCTCCGGATCCACTAGACCGATTCTGTTGTTATTTGGTACACATATGGACTTCTGTGACCCAAACACGGAAACGTTAGGTAAATTATTAAATTTTTGAAATGGGGCTCACTTTTTGGGTCAAACTAGAAAATTTAAAAAAAGGCTTTCGAACAATATCGAATGACATATCAAATGAAAGGGCTTACTGTAAGAGTTTTAATTACGTTTTTAATAATTTTAAAATAAATTGTTTTGAAGTTATTCAAGAAATTAGACGAAAAATGACCATTCCGGGCCCCTTATCTCCGAAACTACTGATTCTAAAATTAAATAAAAAAATGGAGATATTAGCTCTTTACCTATAGATTACAGGAAAGTCTATACGAATTCCATAGTGTTAAAATAACATGTAAAAAAAAGAAAGTTCGGCACCTGGCCAGTTTTTTTTCTTCTACAGGCAGAGTAACAAAAAGAAATAAAAAGAATATTCTCCAAGGGTGAATCTTCATAACAAAAACACTTATACCCCAAAAAATATTGAACAGACATACCATAAAATAATAATCAGCAAAAATTTTCGGCTACCCTCAGTAATTTTCAATATGGCGATGCAACATTTACGAAGCATATCAAGACATCTCGCCCCCAATCATCCCTCGTTGGAAATCTTACAGCGGTGTAAAACATAACCTTTATTATTGGCCCTGTTGTGCCAAGCGATAGGAGTGAGTGGAAGAGACCCATTATGAGTAAGGGCGTGTTTTTGTAGTATTTTCATACACAGTCTTGAATGAAAAGAAAGAAGCACATGAATAAATAGAACAAAAGAAAATAAATTTTGTTACTTATATTTATTCTGTGTTGTTTTCGAAGAATTATTTATCTCGTTTTAATAGAATTTTTGTAATGTGGGTGGATTTACGAACTCAAATGTCACGTGAAAAAAATATGAACTGAAGATAAAAGGTTACTGTGACCTTTGTCAAATGATCTTCCAATAGTATGTTAACAATTATTTTTTAAATGACCAATTTTAAGTTGAAGCAAGTGCAAAAGACGCAAGTGTTTGAACAAAACATACACGTTTCTTGCACGGGGACCCTTCTTGGAATTGTGACCGATACAATGCAATATTTTAATTTAAAATCTGATTTAAAGACGAACATTCGCAACCAATACAAATATGATATTGTTTTGCCCAGAGTAAAAAATATGATGTATTATAAAAGTTCTTACATATCTGCTATTCGTGTATACAATAATTTGCCAACAGTTATAAAGCAATTAAATGGAAACATGTTTAAAATAAAGTAAAAAAAAATGTTGCTTAATTATGTTTATTATAATTTGCATGAGTTTTTTGGAAAAAAAATATGTTAGTAGATTTGTAACTAACTCTTAGTAGAAGTAATTAATTAATGTGCTTTCCTTGTTATGTATTGCATATCCGACTTGGGTAGACTGTTGATCCAAAAACTGTTATGCTATATTATAAGATCTTACTGTACACAGTTACGCAATAAATAATTATTATTCTTACTCTTACAGGTTACCTAAGTTGCTGGGTATTTTCCCACAAATTTTTAACAACTAATATCATCATAATGTGTTTGGCAGTCAGCTCCGATAGCACTGCCCCATATTGATTAACATTTATTTTACTTCGGCATGACCAAGTATTTATGCATATTATAGAATTACACTAAACTCTTTAAATTTCATTTAAATGCAAAAGCAAGGACTGTACCAAAGCAGCTTTGCATTAATAAAATACTGAACAAGAAACACATAAACCGCATCCAGTCATTCTAAGATCAGTGTCAAACATTTTTACCTCACTCGAAACAACATGCTCAGGTCTCTCAAGGGATGTTTTAGGTGTTCCTCATATAACACCAATGGGTTATTGTGAATCACAATGAGCCTTAGCCGAGTGAAAAATTTATAAGCCCTTTTAGCAATCTTTCTTTTTTGTTCTTTGAAAAACAACCCCTGTAAGTTCTTTTGAGGTTTATGGCGAATTGTGAAAGGTATTTTATAGGGGTTTGTAAAAGGTATTTTCGTAGAGAATTGGTATTTTGTGGTTGAGTGATTACCTTTTTGCTGTTGGCTGGATTTTCCTCGTTTGGATTAAATTAATTACTTGTATTTTGTCTCATTTTAGACTGGAGATGGATTTTTTTTATTTTGATAATAAAAAACAGTGGCGTGTCCACGAGTTATGGTCGTAAATTTTGTCCCAAGCAGAAAGACAGCTGGAAACCAGCATGTCTTAGGTAGAATTAAAAGTTTGAAGAAATGTGACAATCCACTAGTTTCTTCTGAGCCTATGTAGTGGTTTATGTCGCATTATAGAGACAGGAGTCTTGAGTCGCAGGAGTAGTACAGAAAAAATATGAGTCATCCCATACCTGTGTCTTTTTCTTTAGGAGAAATAATAATAATCTTATCTTACCGGTAAAATAGAATTAAAATCCAAAGAGTGAAGACTCAAAAGGAGCACTACAGTTTCCATTTTAAACTCAAGATTTTTATTACACATTTTATTTTGCATCAGGAAGTTTTCAAACAGATGACAGGCCTTTGATGTTCAACTCACTGTGAATACTTACTAAAGATAAATAAAAATATGTTGATCACTTGTTTAATATAAAATAAACATTTAGTTAAAGCTCTACTATAAAATGCAATTTTAAATATACCAACAGAAAGGTGCATATTTTTATAAAAATGTAAAATATTTTTATAACGAAAATACGAGTAATTAACTTTTATTTTTCTTTCTTTGCAGGTTTAATACATTGAAAAGCGTGGAGAGAAATAAAGGTAAGAGTTAAGCATTTTTTAATTTCTACAACTACACGAAATACATTCTCATAGCAACACTATTCAAACATTTCTAAAAATAAAAAAATTAAAAAAACAATCCACAAAAAAAAACTCAACAAAAGTTATGATAAGGTTACGAAAGAATTGCAGTACCTTTAAATAACCCTAAAAAGGTTGGACTGTACCAACATACAACGGTAAACCTAAACGAAAATACTGTAATATTTTCAGTTCAATGCAGCTTGCCACCTGACGTACTCCGTCTAAAGTAAAATCTCCACTATCAATATTTCCAACATACACCCAAAATTTTGAAATAACCAACTCACATCCTACCATTAAACAATTACACAGTAACTGCACCATTTCGGCTACCACGTCCCTCGTATTATCTGCCACAGTAATAACAGTTTCTAATATAAAATTGATTTCGGCTGAGCGAGCAACGTTCAAAACCTTCTGATTTTGGACGACATCCAACACCAATACTGCACGCGTCGACTTTTTTCGTCCGTGACACACATTTTTATGACGATTCCTGACATTGTTGAATTTTCTAGAATTTGCTTATCATATTTTTGTGGTATCTTTGAGTTTGTTTATCGGTGGCTGTGCAAGGAAGTTTATCACTAACTATCAGATGTGTACCATTGTGGTCAAAGAGTTCCGTTTTTTTAACTAACGCGATAAAAAAAACTGGCCATGTGCGAGTCGGACTCTGACACGAAGGGTTACGTACCATAAACCATAAAATTTACGAGTATGTTTCTTGCATAGGAGCCCTTTAATTTTCAATTTGATTTTACCTTTTTAATATTTTTTGTTATGTTTACAGTCTGTTAAAATTTTAACTGTCTATCCTGTTACAATTCTTGAGTTACAGCCCGCTTACAGACAGACAGACGGACGGATGGACGAACGGACAGACGGACAGCGGAGGCTTAGTAATAGGATTCCATTGGTTACCCTTCGGGTACCAACGGCTAGATTGTATGATCGATGATATAGCTAGAAACCAGGTGAAAATGAAAGAGAAGAATGTAAGAATAAAACATATTGCACCAACCCTAAGTAAATTAAAATAAGGGCAAGAAAATGATGATGATGATAATGGTCTTAGCGTGTGGATGGTAAATAGGGTGATTCAATTTTATGTTTTGGTCCAGTACTCAGCAACGGTAACGCAATTCGCTGACGCAGCCGTGAGGTCCTCATAGTACAAGTGACAGCGCCAGAGGACTAATAATTTGAAACCCCATTTGTGAGGCTTGTTAGGCATATATTGCTTCAAAAAGTGTCCGATTTTTGTTGAACACATTTGTTCATCGATTGACAAGCGTTGGTCTATAGTAATATTAGAAAATGCATGCGACGCAAAACAAAAGCTTCATAACATTCGTTTGACTCACAATGTGCTGTAAAACCAATAGCAATATTTTTTCCTGTGTCAAACCAGTAAAAAATCATACGGATACAAATATTTATACCTAGAACAATTATCTCTGTTGGAAATATAGATAATTGTTTTAAAAACCTAACATTCAGTTGCTGTGTCAATTATACCGTCAATACTTCAGGAAAACTTATATTTATCGTTGCAGAATCGTTTTGACGTTTCTTTTTTTTTCAATTTTAAGTGTAAGTGCTATTGTACGCGTGTCACCTTCATCATCATATCAGCCAAAGGGCCTTCCGCAAGGTGTAACCAAATCGTCCGGTGCTGCACGTCTCGCATTCAGCGGATTGCCTCAACCTTCACCAGATCAGCGGGTCCCCTAGTGGGAAGCTTCTCAACAGTGCGTCTTCCAACCTTTCGACCCCATAGACTAAATGTTCTGCGAGCAATGTGCCTGCCTACTGCCACGTTTACATTCAGTCAAAAAAGTATCGGGAATGGATGATTTGTTTATGGTTCCAAATTCAAATTTTTGTTTTTTTGTAGTTGTTAGATTGGCACAACTGTTTTCCATTTTGTCGCGGAGTTTGAGTTGCATCTGTTATTTATATTAAATACAGTGCTGGTTTTAGTAATATCATATATAGTGTGTATTGCGAATTTCATAATGGACAAAAATATCGAACAAAGAGTTTGTCTTAAATTTTGCATCGCCAATGGAATTTCGTGTTCGGAGTCACTGAAAATGTTACAGAAGGCTTACGGTGAATCGACTTTATCAAAAACTCGTGCTTATGAGTGGTCCAAAGCGTTCAAAAGTGGTCGAGATGTGATGGAAGATTTGCCTCGCTCTGGTAGGCCGTCAACGTCTGCAACTGAAGTTAACATCGCAAAAGTGAAGGAAATAGTGACTGAAAATCCCCATTCAACTCTGAGAGAGATAGCCGCCGAACTTTCTGTATCTCACGAGTCTATCCGTACCATTTTAACTAATCATTTGGGTATGAAACATGTTGCTGCTCGGCTAGTCCCAAAAGATCTGAATTTTCTCCAAAAACTCAATCGCATGAAAGTCGCTGAGGACATGCTAGAACGAGTCAGTTCGGACCCAACATTCATGAAACGCATTGTTACTGGTGACGAGACGTGGGTTTACGAGTTTGACATGCAAACTAGTCAACAAGCTTCGGAGTGGCGCCTTCCAACTGAACCGTTTTCAATCGATAGAAGACATAAAGGAGAATTCGCGGCGAGAACTCAACTCAATTCCGGAAGCAGCGTTTAAAAAATGTTTTGATTATTCGTTGGCGCAAGTGTATCGTTTCTAAAGGAGCATACTTTGAAGGTGATGAAATAAATTTGGATGAATAACAGACATTTTGTGTATTATTGATCTTTTCCCGGTACTTTCTTGACAGAGTAGTATGTTCGGCATTCATCGGGCAGTGTGGCTCTCTTACTGGAGATGGCTGTATTTCTTTTTCTGGTACACCTTTTTCGATCTATTTCTTGTTCTTGAAATTATTTAAGAGTTTGACAATTCTTCGGGTGATGAGTCGTTTGCTTTGGTTATGTAGTTTGCTGGTATTTCAGGCAAAGGTATTCCTTCCACCTTTTGCGAGCTCACGCTTCTTTCTCACCAGATCTATTTCTTGATCTTGAAATTCTATAAGACTAATTTATAGAATAGTAGCCAAGCCTCCGACCCTTGCACTATGTATCTCCCTTCATATTTCATCGGCTGCTTTGATATACGTAACGACATTACGGTCCAATCTTCATGTTTATTTATTAGGGTTTAGTCTACCAACTATTTGTACGTAAGTACATTTCGATTTTGATAGGTTGACATAAATTTAGTTTACGGTTTGTTTGGTGTTTCCATTCGAATGCCGATTTTGTAAACAGTCGTTTGTTATACGATTGAAATTCAATTACATTTTTATGGGCGGTTCATGTTAATTTTGAACAAACAAACGGGGAGTATAAATGTGCAAGATGGCGGAGGCTCCGAACCTCCTTGTTTTCATAACATCATAAGATTCGTTTTCCTAAGTAGACAATAAAATTAAAGATTTTGTGTTTATGTTTGATCACAGTACGACGCTGGAACCAGAGTGATCTGGGGCACAATAGTATGTTTCTGAGAAAATGAAGGAAATGCGTTACGCGTTATTATTTGAAATCTATGAGCTTATTATTATTATTTTTTAGTTATATGTACTTCATGTAAGTTTTAAATAATAAAATAACATTTTTATCAGTATGAGTTATTTATTAAAACTAAAATTCTTAGTTTTACAAAAAAAAAATTACTTAGATCACTATGGCAGTTCACAAATTTAAAAAATGTGATAATAGTGTAAGTTTTCACTTTGATATGTTAAGAAAAAATCACATTAATCATCACCAAATACAGCAGGCAAAAAATTATCATCTTGTGCTTCCTGATTGCCGCCTCTTCTAGGCACATGTGGTAGGGTCAAGTATAACTGATGATGGATAGGAGGTACAAATTTTAGAGCTTTTCTTATATCTTGAATTTTTTATACGATATTAGTCTAGTTTCAGGGGCTTTTTCTGGTATATAATTCTTTAGGTTACAAAAGAAAGTTTCAGAATCTATATCATTTGGTTTCAAATCAACTGTTTCATATGTTTCCGTGTAGCCATCATTGTAACTAAGTATACTTGAACCTTACATTACTTAGATCAGTCTGGCATGTCTCCATTTTGCAAATCGCACCGATTCTATAGTGAGATGTTGTGATTTCTCAAGGAAAATAATACTGGGAAGCACTTAGATCAGTATGGCCTGAAAGAATTATGATTTTTCCATGCAATTGTGTAAAAACCCCATTTTTGCCAAAAATGTCACTTAGATCACTCTGGTTCTAGCATCGTCTTCTCCTGAATCCATATGTTTTGTTAATGTTTTTTCGTATGCATTTAGTAAGTTAACAGCGGTATCGGTTAGAAAGGAAATAAAATCGAGATTGTTTCAAATACTCGTCGCATTTTTTTTTAGCAACCACTTGAATCGGTCTTAGTAAAAAAAGATTTTGCGAGTTGAATATAATTATGGTTGGTTCAAGTAAAATATACTTTACCGTTTTTCTGGATTCATCAAATGAATTATTCCGCTCTCTTCACTGGAGTTGCAGACTCATACTGTTCCCCTCCGTGTTCCTTCAAATACGCCTTTTGCTTTCTAGATTCGCTGACACTCTGTCGAGCAAATCCGCAACACGTAAAACATACTTAAACTCTGAAAATATGACTTCCATTTTGATAAAATGTCGAAAATCGTTACATGGAAGTTAGAATAAAAGTCCCGAAGCAAAATATTAACCAATTCCTTACCGAATTTCACCACATTCCTTTTTATTCATTCCATTAAATTGTTTCCTTCATCATAATTCCTTATTCTTCATTTATTGTGCAAAAAATACTTCTTATAAACACTAATAAGTAAAGGTCAAAATGTTATGAACCTTTGAATAAATATGTTTGGTTGACATTAACTTAAAACTTTTTAAATGGACTCTTCCATTAAATGACGCATAAATCAAAATAGTTTTGTGTAGTAATAATTTGTCTGTGTCAAATTTTTTTGTACTGACGTAGAGAGTGTACTGACTGAAAGGGAACCTTTTAAGTGAGCCTTTTTTTGCTATGACCTGTGGACGACACCGAGTCAGTATTAAGCCAATTTAACTGTTTTTAGAGACAGCCTTAAAGTGAGGAGCTCGTGGATAAATAATAACAGCCACACGGGTAGATCTTGAAGGTTAAGCAATGCTTGCCAAGGTTGATCTGTGGATGGGTGACCATCTTAATATACCGAGTTTCCTTCGAGCCTCGGAAAAGTACGTTAAACCTTTGGTCCCTGCTGCCATTTGTAGATCTTTGGCAGTCGTTACGGATTGTCAGAAGCCAGTAAATCTGATTCCAGTCTTGCCAAGATATGTACCGTGTTAACCAGTTAATGGGTTGTGGAGGTCTGGTAGGCAGCCGCTTCGCGTGAAATACTGGTGTTCAGCTGAATCCGGTTTAACTAAAAGCCGACCCCAATGTAGTTGGGAAAAGGCTAGGCAGATGATGATGATGTGGACAACACCAAGTCAGTATTAAGCCAATTTAACTGTGTTTAGAGACAGCCTTAAAGTGAGTTACTTATTTTTTTTTACTACTTCTATGCCAAACTCTGTAACCAAGGCAAAAAAAATAAAAGTTACAAAAATATAACCTTGTCTAATAAATTCAACTGTAAGCTAAGTATTAAAATAAAAATGACGCATCTTCCTAAATAAAATGAAAATCAAGAATTCGATCCAAAATCGGATTTATTACAACGATGTTCTCACAATTTAAAAAATAATGCCAAAGTCAAAGTCAAAACATCTATTCCAATAAGGCCATTAAACGGCACTTTTAAACGTCATTCATTTCAAATATATAAAAATTCTGAAGTGACTCTACTGTCCATTCGGAAAGGTAGATTCTTATGGAGTAGAATGGACAAGAAACTCCATAGTTACTCTTTTCAAATAAATCTTTTACAATATTTGGTAAGTATACAAAAATTTTGTAATATGTGAGGACCATGCACCTAGGGTATGCAGAGGTAGACTTATCAATTTTCTAAATAAGTAAGTACATATACCATTTTCGACTGTGGTCTTGTCAAATATATTTAACCATCTACTACGCAAAAAAGTTAAAAAAAATGTGTATTAAGATAGAATATAGCCTTAAATACGTTTTAAAGTCTACCTCCACTATAGACACAGCAATGTAAGTTTCAATGGATATCATTTCCCGAGGCAAACACGGCCTTTATTGCTTTGATCTTCTCCTCCACTGCGAGCTATAATTACAAGGAAAATGGATGTGGTAGGAGCGTACAGTGTTTTGAAAAAGATATTAGAAAAACAAAAGAAAATGAGGGGATAAAGTGACGTCAGATTTGAGTGGTGGCTCAATAAAAATGTTTGTGAAAACAACAAAATTGATAAAATTATTGAAAAAAAAAACAAAGCAATCAATAAAATACACTTTTTAGGGTTCTGTACCCAAACGGCAAGCAATGGAACCATATTATTAAGCCTCCGCTGTCCGTTTGTCTGTATGTCAGCGAGCTGTATCTCAAGAACCTTTATAGGGGAGACAAATACAATTTTAAGAGTGTGTATTTTTATTGCTGTTACAACAAATCTAATTTAGATAAAATTAGATTTGTTGTAAAATTTAATTTAGATAAAAGAAACGTGTTTTTATTTGTTTATAGTCCGGAACCCTTCGTGTGAGTACCCGATATTGTTCTACTTTGGACAAAGGCCTTCCAAGAACTCTCCCACGCCGTCATCTAATACCAGCCCTCACGGCAAACCGTTACGAAAATATAAATATAGCATTATTCATAAGTAATGCTATGTTGATAAATTGTTATGTTTCAGAGTAACCAACCAGAACAAAAACATCAACAAATACAAATACTAAATTCTTTATTTCAAATAGACCAGAAACAAGCACTTTTAATCCCGGCTTTTAATCTCCGTTACTCGAAATAAATATGTTTAATTTGTTTTTTTTTTTATTGTCAAAGTCCGTCAGTTAAATAGATGAAGCTAATTCTGCTGCGCTAGCGACATGAGCAGCAAGTTGTTCTGCAACAAAACACACTGACCACATCTCCTGCGCGGCAGTTGCACATTCCAAAGTGTAGATGAACGTGCAAGAAACTCCGTCCAATATAATAATTACAGAACCCAAAAAAAAAAAAAATATACGCCTGATTCTATACCTCGATCATTCAAGAGCGTTCCTTATTCAACGCACCGCAGATGAGATGGGTCGGGAAATTGAAAACTAATATCAGATGAAAGTTTTCATTCTATTTTGTGTGTAAAGCGGCGCAAACAATACTCAATGAATACAAATTGATCCCATCGGGTATTTTAGTACCGGTAGACACTATTTTGTGCAGTAGAAACATTTTGTACTGTTTTTCACGTAGTGTTTATAAAATAGAGATGCAAATTGGTTGTTTTATGCATGTTGTGAACATGTGCTAATGTTTTGCATACTATTTTAGTTTGCAGTTGGTTTGTTATCGACTCGTCGGGAATTGGTACTGCTATTTCCAGTTGTTGTCGTATCTCTTGTGGTATATTTAACCGACTTCAAAGAAGAAAGAGGTTTTCAATCCGGTTGTATTTTTTTATGTTTGTTACCTCATAAACTCATAACTCCGTCATTTATTTAATTTAATTTTAATTTATTTATCAATTTCGGACAACAATATAGCCCATTTTGTTGATAAAACAAAATCTCGAATCTTAATTTATGACTCGATTTGAAAAAATATTATGGTATCTAAAGGGTATACTTCCCGATTGGTCCCATTGTCACCAAGTTTGATTCTGATGATAGAATCCCATGAAAATCGAGGGAAACCCTCAAATTTTAAAGGCACATACAATGTTTTAAAAAAACTTTCGAACGCAATTCAGATATTTGTGTCTGGTAATCATCATCTCATGTTTCTCGGGATCTTATCATCAGGATCTGATGATGAAATCACATGAAAAATGTTTGTTCAGCGATATTTTTGCCAATTGTCAGCCGATTTGGATGATTTTGTTTGGAAGAGTAATTTCCTGGTCTGATTCCATTACAATTTGGTGAAGATCTGACGAAGAACTTCGGAGGAAGGCAACGGAACTCTTCAATAAATGATAGCAAATGGATCGATCGGATTGCTGAAATCGCATGTCTTTTTATTGTTAACACCAGTTCTTCACATTACGCCGGTACGCTGTTTATGGGTACGCAGGTAGGTACTACTTAAAAGTGTTTTTTTTTTACAAACAATACAACCGACTTCCAAAAACAAAACACTGCAAAGTACAAAATAACTTTGGAAAAAGAAAAGAACTTTAATTTCGGAAGTACGTCTCAAATAATGAAAAAATAACCAAAACAATTACGTGTTGCAAGCGGATTGGATTTATATTTATTTACACAAGAATTTGGTTAGGGGTTGACTAATAAAAATCTATCTCAAGGTTAAGCAATGCAGGTCGGTCCGTGAATGGATCACTCTGGGAAGTCAGAGAGCCCAAAAGCCTGATAAACCAGTCTCTTTTTAGGGTTCCGTACCCAAAAAGTAACCAACGAAAACCTATTACTAAGCCTTCACTGTCCATCGGTCCGTCCGATCGTAGACGGTTCAAATTTTCATAAAATCTGTATTTATATTGCCGCTATAACAACGAATAATAAAAATTTAATGAAATTAATAGTGGCTCCCATACAAGAAACGCTTACGGAACTCTCGTGTGAGAGTCCGACTCACACTTGGCCGGATTTAGTCCTGTAAGTTGTGTTACCCAGTTTCTGCGTTGTGGAGATCAAATAGATGTAGTCGCTCATTGTAAAATACCTACTTGTATTCAAGTGTATCCAATTAAGCTGAAACCCGTACCCAACTTATTTGAGAAGAGGCTAGTCAGATTGATAAGCCTCTTGTAGATTTTGTAACAAGCAGATCATCCTTATTCTTACTTCCTTACTAATATAAATGCGAAAATAACTCTGTCTATCTGTCTGTCTGTCGCGCTTTCACGCCAAAACTACTGAACCGACTTCAATGAAATTTGGTACACAGATAGCCTGGAGCTTGAGAAAGGATATAGGCTACTTTTCATGCCGGGAGTATGTTCCCTAGGGACCACGTGGGCGAAGCCACTGGCAGAAGCCAGTGATAAATAAAATAACTCGGCGAATAGAAAACATATTTTTCTTAAATCTTTATAATAACGTTTTGCGGGGCTACTTTTAAACACCATCCTATATACGAGCCCTACAGTACGGCACGGTTTTTAAATGAGATCTTTGCAATAATAACGTGCTTTATATTCTAAAGCTCGTGACTCACCTTAATTTAAACTTCAATTTTAGCGTAAAATTAATAACAAACGCTTCAACGTAATTGCCTCTTTACAAGTGATTTTCAACACAAAGTCCTGAGATTTTTAAACAAAAACATTATAAAATGCACCTTGCAATTATGTGGCCTGGAATTAACAACGTTCTTGCATGTCAATAGTTTTTAACAAAGGCTTAAAAAATTCGCTTACTTTTTCCTCATCGTGCGCTTGACGTTTTCACTTACCTAATTGCGCTTTTCAAAGTTAATATTCTTTGATAAGAAATCCTTGGTTGTAGAAACATGGCTGTTCACGCTATGGGTGGTGAGCAATTTGTATTGTTTTGCATACAAAACCTTTTATAAAAATTTTAATACCTGCGGTTTCTTGCGAGATGTTTTTTTCGTGAAAATAATTATGTCATAGCAGTAAAAAATGCAATATATATTTGATCAATGTGCACCTACTGACAGTTGATAAAATTGAACATGATTTTGTAGAAATAAAGAACACACTGACGATGAAATGAAACGACGAAAAATACATCATCGTTTGTTTGTCCTTACCAAAATTTCTTGTTTCACCGGCGCAATTTGTCTTCTTTCTCCATACTATTACGCAGTGGCGTGCCGTAGGTGCAAGCCAGCAAGACTCTCTAGTCTCTATCACGGTGCCATTTTAGTATCTCTAGGCTCTTATATCATTTACGTTAAAAAATACTAACTCAGCTGTTTTAGTTATTTTTATTATGTTATACTAGTTGACCCGCGCAACTTCGTCTGCGTCACAATTTTTTATCACTGCTCTGCTCCTATTAGTCAGCGTGACCATATATAGCCTATAGCCTTCCTTGATAAATGGGCTATCTAACACTGAAAGAATTTTTCAAATCGGACCAGTGTTTCCTGACATTAGCGCGTTCAAGTAAACAAACAAACAAACAAACAAACTCTTCAGCTTTATATATTACTAGTTGACCTGCGCAACTTCGTCTGCGTCAAATTTTTCATCACTGCTCCGCTCCTATTAGTCTTAGCGTGACCGACCATATATAGCTTATAGCCTTCCTTGATAAATGGGCTATCTAACACTGAAAGAATTTTTCAAATCGGACCAGTGGTTCCTGAGATTGCGCGTTCAAGTAAACAAACAAACAAACTCTTCAGCTTTATATATTAGTATATAGATAGATTTCGATGTTATAATGATATAAGAAATAAACACGTAGCAATTTTATATCACTATAGCACAGAATTCAGTACAGAAACAGCACGGTGCAGTGGGTCGGCGTGATAGTGATGAGGTATATTATGGTGTTTTTTTTTTAACCAGTTATTACCTATGCTGGTGTATGCTGGCTTGTACCTACGGTTCGCCACTGCTAATACGCTATTAGTAGTCATTTCGAACTAACGTAACGTCAACTGAAGAAAGTGACAACAGTCTTATTCTTGCTGTCATCTTTCAGCTTTAATTTACACTTCTAATTGCAGAGTTTTCACAATAAATGTGCAAACTCTGCAATTGGCTATTGGATTGTTTCCACCATTAATACATTGCAAATCAATTTAATCCGTCGGTTAGAGTTTTGGAAAATAATTGGCACGTATTTTTTGTTTTTGTAAATCAATCAATATTGACAAAGATAAAACGCATTAAAACTCGGGAGAGGGGCTGGTGACGTCACATTGCTTTTAAAATTGTATGTACTATAGTAGTGACGTCACGCAAATAACGTACTGTATCTTCGTAATTTTTTGTTAACGTGAAAAAAGAAGAAATACGTGTCCAATATTTTTTGGAAATCTATCTGATGGACTAATTCGTTTTTTTTTTTTCATAAAATACCATAGGGTATTTTTCTAAAGAAACGGGTATCTAGTTAATCTTTAAAATTAAACACTGTAATCTAGTGACAGTGTCAGTAAAAAGCTCAGCGCTAAGTTTATCACTCGTTCTGGTAGAACAGTTAGCTAATTTGAAACTAAATTAGTTCACAACATTCTTGCAATAACGCTTGTTTACAGTACAACATATGCTAGCTTTATTTGCGGTCTGAACTTCTACCATCAATTCAAGTAGAACAAATAACACAAAAATATGAACTGCACTGCATACACTAAAAATACTTCTTGCATTAACGTCAAACGGGGTGAATAGGTACGGTACCCAACGGAATTATGATGGCATTGGTCTGATGGATACAATACAGAATTTATCGATTAGGCGATGCTTGGGATTTATCCTGAAGATCCTGGAATAATGGTCAGCGACTGAATTAAAGGGGGATGAGTATTTTGTTCACATCAACATTGTAATCTTAAGCAGGCATCTTTTGAGCTTGCTCGTTCTATCATCGTAGTACCCATCGCGCATCAGCTAGATTAAGGTAAAGAGCAGAATCATCATGAAAAAAAAAATTGTCTTATATTCACAATTTTCATTTAAATTTATGTTTATTGCATACCTAAAGAGATGCCGATAGATGTGAATGAGACATTTGCCTAAAGTTTCCTGGCAGATGTGCAGGAACGGATCGGCAATAATCCTCCGAAAAGCACTCCCCCGACAGTAGCATTGGAAATACTAAGCACTTATCTCTCTACGTCTCTACAGATGTATGTAGTTACCCACCTAACTGTTATAATCCTTGAGTGCATTACGTGGGGCAAAAGGGGGCTAAAAGGGGCTAAAGAATAAAAGCCACGCCGAGATATAAATAATGCAGCATGATTACTAAAGAGCTGCTTGTATTTTTAATACGTTTTGAATTTAATCCCCGTTGAAAAAAAAGAGCTTGGTGGTTTAATGATTTTAGATTTTCAACATTAGATAAGATTAGATTATAACTTAAGGCCGTTTTCTAAATTGGGAAATTGAATGACTACGAAAATTTAATTTTTTTTTAATGCCATAGCTGGCCATGTTTTAAAAGAAAATAAAATTGGAGATATCTATATTTCAAATTGTTAATTTAAAAAATGAGTGATTCTTTGTAGGGACACCAAACGATCGATAGATTTTGAAGTTTTAACTTTTTAATTATTATTTTTTTTAATTTATTAATTTTTAATCTGACATTGTAATTTATTCTATTTAATTTTAATCTTATTTTAAATTGCACTCACACATATTTTAACCTTCTCATATCTTTAGTTAACACCTTCTCCTGCAATTGTGTTTAGTAATGTTGTAGTTGTATGTAAGTGTTCCACCACTAGAATATTTTGTTTTCTTTTTTTTTGTTGTTATCTTTAAGTATGGTGTATACGATGTTGACAATCCTAATAAATAAATAAATTGTTGACCTTGGTCGCCACTCGCAAAAATTAAAAGGTATTGGTGTATAAATGAAATCTTAGCAGTGCATTGGTACTACTAACCATTCGACCCACAAATTTAAGTTCTATAATATTAAATTCCTCAAGCAATTATGTGCCTCTAGTTTGTTTAAGCGAAATTAATCTCTTGAAATAACAGAAAAACATTTATTAAGCTTAAATTTTAATTAATTCTAGATTCTTAGTCGGAGAAGATGGAACAACTTAACGAAGATGACATATTAAAGTGGTATGCTAAGAGCAAAACAGATTTCAAATTAGATTGCTGACAAAACTATTTACATTTCCAAGCAATCTAGTAGTAACTAGCATCTTCATTTTAATTGCTTTTAATTACTATGAAGCTGTAATAAGTATTTAAATTATTAGTATCCAATACTTCATTGCTAAATAATAACAGCCGCACTGGACGATCTGAGGGAACTCTATTGAGCCTTTCTCCATACAAACGCATTCCGCTGTTTTATTCGTGGATAATACTTCTAGAGCAATTATGTTTTTTGTTTTTAAATCTAGGCCTAATTAATACGTGCCTTTATCATTTTTTTGATTCCAAAACATAATTAATAAAAGAATTATGACAATCTAAAAAACCGAAAAACGGCCCATTTTTACCGCTATGTTCAGACAAATTTGATAAGTTTTTAACTATATAAAAAAGAATAGAAGCATAGCTATAGTCGACTTCTATACTTTGATATTTGAATTTTTTGGATCAGTCTAGTTATGAAAAAGAAAACAGCGGAATACAAAACATCTATCGGTCAAGTTTTATATAAATAAAATCAGCCTGAACTGCAGTTGTCTCTTTCGCACATTACTTGATAGGGTGCAGCGCGACGGCATCAGCAATAGTTTCTTCAAATACCTATTTTTCAAATTCCTCGGAATAGAGCCCCCTCTTAAGCAAATCTTGCCGAGGTCGGTCTGCGGATGGGTGACACAGGTAGTCAGAAGCCTGCAACTTTGACAGCCTTCATGCCAAGGGGTGTCGTATTACCCAGTCTTTTTTTTCTTTTCACTATCTCACCTGATGGTAAGCAATGATGTGGTCGACGATGGAGCACGCTTGCCTAGAAGTATTCACTCTTGATTTAAAGACTCCCAGGTTGTAACTATCAGAAAACAATAAATTAATTGGTTGTGGGGGTCTGGTAGGCAGCCGCTATATGTTTATCATTGGTTTCTGCATCCGTTTCGACTGGAAGTATACGCTAACGTACTTAGGAATAGGCTTGGCAGGCAGAGATTAGTAATTGACATTAGGATAAGTACCAGTAAAATACATTAAGTCGTTGGTCCTGACTGTCATTTGTGGATCTTTGGCAGTCGTTACGGATAGTCAGACGCCAGTAAATCTGACTCCAGTCTTGCCAAGAAGTGCCGTTTTACCCAGTTCATGGGTTTTAGAGGTCTGGTAGGCAGCCGCTCAAAGTAAAATACTAGTTTTCAACTAAATCCGGTTCGATTGGAAGCCAACCGCAATATATTTGGCAAAAGACTGGGCAGATGATGGTTAGGATTAGTGCAATTGTTACTGAGAATGTTCGAAGTGGAGTGAATGTCAAGAAACACTGGTGCTGCTTAAAATCTACCAAGATAGTTGGTGAATGACTGTTACGTTATCCTTTCTTTGACGATCCCGGAAAGCTCGAGCTACCTTCCCGCAGCTAAGACTTGTTTGGCAATCACGAAAACTGACCCGAAAATTTAAGCTCTTAATCTTCGACAAGCATCGGAATGACGTGGAACGAGGTGAAGCGTAATGCTCAAGACCGTTCGTGATGGAAGTCTACTGTGGATGCCCTCTGCTCCAGCTAGGGGACATAGGCTCTTAAGTCAAGTAAGTCATGACGATTTCGGTTATTCACCGTTGAATATTTTGTGTCCAGAAAGTCACTAACTCTGTGTCTTATACTAAATTTGCTAAATTTTAATTTTGTTACTGTATCACTACAGGCACAAAAGGAAATGATTGCATGAGCTGGCTCCGTCTAGCCATGATTATTCCTCAACAGCTCTGAAGCTTATGAAAAAACTACATCAATTTCTTAGTACAAAGAAATTGATGATCTTCCCGTCTTTATCAAATTCACCAATTGTAAATCTTAAAACATGAATACTAACTCTAAACCACTTTAAACCACATATTTCCACCTACCAACCAAATTATTCAAACGAAACAACACTCACAAGGTACCAGGGTGACATAAAACTAAGGAGAGCGACGTGAACCCACTGAGGGCCTCCGTAACCTGACCGAGCTAAACGAAACTATTTCCCTGCGTTACTTAAAGAGCGTCGTAAAGTCGAACTATGGCTCCCACGGGAAGTTCTTCGGTTCCCACGAATATGGTACTGAGTTTTGTAGGCTTGATGTAGGTATGAAATGTAAAAGAAAGAGATGGAATCCTAGTTAGGGTAACGTACTTTGGGTACGTTACTAACCTATTACTTATAGCCTCCGCTGTCCGTTCGTCCTCTCGAAAATAATAATTTCGTGTAAAAATTTCTTATTGTACTCGGCTTCATGTAAAGAAGTTTCACAGTCCCAGGCATATTTTTCAAGTCTATCTCCACAGGCTTTTGAGATGTGTAAAGACATAATAATAATTATTATTATTAGTCTGTAACTGTCCCAGTGTCAGCCAAAGACATTCACTGTTGATGTACGATATAAAGTCAAGACAACATTGCGATATTCTTAACGCTTTGTTTATTTGTTATATTATTTATTTAACTGTTTATTTACACACATTACATAGAAAGATAAAAAGAAGGAAACAGAAAAATAGTTACAAAGGTGATGCTTATTTGAATAAAAATTCTTAAAATCTAAAATTAATGAGATTTTTCAAATATATTCATGTGTTTGATATAATTCACATTTCTGGCTTAAAATAAAACACTAAAATCAATTTTGTCTAACCATTTCTGTAAACATTGACACTTTCTTTGATCAATGCATGCCGCAGGGCATGCCCTAACCACAACCCACTCTTTTAGAAAACATTTAGTTATAGATCTAATCAGTGAAGGACGATTCGATCGAAGACGAGCGAGAAAAATATTAATATTATTACAGACATACATAAATATAGCTATCATTACAGGAATCCAATGCGATGGTGTAGAAAAAATAAAATAATAATTACAATATAAATAAATTTAAATACACAGATTACACATACGTAAAGATAACAATAACATGTATATATATTAAAATCTACATACTAATATATAAAGCTGAAGAGTTTGTTTATTTGTACTTGAACGAGCTAATCTCAGGAGCTACTGGTCGGATTTGAAAAATTCTTTCAGTGTTAGATAGCCGTTAAGGAACGGAGCAGTTATGAACGCAAACGAAGATGCGTGGGTCAACTAGCTAGTAATAATAATACGAAAGTAACTCTGTTTGTCTGTTTGTTAGCTCTTCATATCATATACGACGTAACGGATTTGTATGAAACGTGGCACTTGAGTAGACTCCGTCCTGGAATAGGACATAGGACCCCTAAAGTACATACTTTACGTTTACGTAATTTTGGGTTAATAACCGACTTTCAACCGGTTAAAGCTGCTAGCAAAAGCTAGTATAATAATAACCGACTTAAACTAAATAATTAAACAATTTAATTTAGAATCAAAGAAATAATATTAAACAATCAAAAACTACTCGAGAATTCAAGCACTTGAAACTTAAATATTATTTTCTGTAAGTAATAATGAAAGCACCAATTACGAAGAATAACATAAGTAAGCACAATTTCGCAAAATCAATCATGAACTTAAAATTCATCTCAATATCTTAACAAGACAGTCTTTAGTATAGGGTTCGTTACACACCGACGCAATTTAGAGAGCGACTAGCTTTTGCTCGCGACTTTGTAAGCTCATATCCGGTTTTTTCCCGTTCCCATAGGAATTTCGGTAAATCCTTTCTTAGTACTCCTCCACACTCCCCAAGAAAGTTACATGCCGAATTTCAGCTTTCTTTGACCAGCAGTTTCTGCTGTGCGTTGTCTGTGAGTCACTCAGTTACGGAAGCATTTTATGTACAAATGTATGAAGGATGTAACGTTACGAATTTGAGACACAAAATGCACTTTTCTGAGTCACCATTGTATCATTATCAGGCACTTTTATTCGATTCTCATCCAGTTACTATCAGGCAACTTTAGATGCTCTTAACCAATGTGACAAATTCTATGAGCGTTAATAATTTAATAGCCCAAAATGTTGATATGTCAATCTTATATATTTTTACTGGTTGCAATCATTTTTGCTGAAAAATATATTGTAACTTGTTTTAGGCCTCTACTCTAACTTTTGTTGATTTGTGTTACTTACTCAAGATTTTTTTTTCTCTTTGCAATTGATTAACAGTTTTACGAGAAAGAGCGTGTTGAGTGTCCAGTACAATTTTGTTGTAAACGTAGAAAGCGATAACTGTCACGAGTTTGAGTCATGATTGTGTGTCCCCAGCCTTATAATTGAAATGCTCGTAACTGAATTATATGTTTTTGATTGAAATCTAATATTTTCTTAAACAGATGAGATTGAATTGTGTTAATATTTAGAAAGAGATTCTACTTCGAATTATGTACATTAACTTGACATGAGATGATAGTTACAAGATGTAATAAAATTGTAAAAATGATTCCATTAAACAAATAAATCTTGTTTATGAATTTTATAGTAAAGAATGTTCATTCCATACAAATACATCATTATAATAACTTTTTTGAGTAACCATTTTATTTAGATCAACTTGGAATTATTTCACACTTTTGATATTTTAACGCTAGAATAGCTACGAAAAATCTACTGTTTTACGAGTATATTTATGGCAGTCACGTTAATTGATTCTGAAACAATTAATTGTCGGCGAGCAGTGCGTTGGAGAACCTTGTGTCGGGGAAATGTTTCAGACACACGTATAATTTTTACGTATTACTGTTTTGAGTGAATAGTGATTTTTCAATATTATACTCATCATCATCATAATCTGCCTAGCCTTTTTCCAACTATATTGGGGTCGGCTTCCAGTCAAGCCGGATTTAGCTGAATACCAGTATTTTACGAGGAGCGGCTACCTACCAGACCTCCACAACCCATTAACTGGGTAACACGGCAAGACTGGAGTCAGATTTACTGGCTTCTGACTATCCGTAACGACTGCCAAAGATCTACAAATGACAGCCGGGACCAACAGCTTAACGTGCTTTCCGAGGCACGGAGGATACTCGGTATGTTAAGATGGTCACCCATCCACAGACCAACCTTGGCAAGCGTTGCTTAACCTTAAAGATCGACCCGTGCGGCTGTTTTTATTTAACCACGAGCTCCTCTATCTCCTCGTTATATATGTAAGTTATTTCTATAAATAAAGAAGCCAAAGTAACACCTACTTAAAAGAAGGCTGACCTCACAAAGTAAAACGCTGGAATATAACCCGATACATTGTGCGTAGCAGAAATTCTGTTAGTCACCCGAGGTGCCGATCGTAAAAGGTTGGTTATTTAATATCCCTTATTTATATTACTTCCATTCTGCCTGACTTCGGTAATGAAGGAACCTACTTGGATGACTTAGAATAATATTAACTTTTGCCTGCGCCTTCCTCATGAATACGCGCGGTTGTCATAAACCACAAAAATATTTTTACAAGTCCTACTGGTATTTCCAGAGATTAGCGCGTTTAAACAAACAAACTCTTCAGCTTTATTATATTAGTATAGATTTGGATTTGTATGTACACATTTAAATGTAAATGATCTCTAAAGGTGCCTGAAACTCTAACACCAGGGTGTGTAGGGTCGTTAGACCTTGCTGCCCACACGATGAGAAGAAGAAAAAAGGTGCCTGTCTATTTGCGCGGAGCAAGGCGGTGGAGATGAGAAACGGAGAAATATTACCAAATCAATCATGTCAGTCAAACTGTCAGTGACTTACGTTGTGCAGAGTTTTATGCAATTCCATTGGTTAAAATTACTCCGTTTCTCCGCTCTGCTGCCTCGCTTCGCTGCAAAGAGGTCCATTACAACGGAGTGAAGCCAATGGAATTGCAGTACGCGGTCGCTACTCCAGAACTCTTCGGCTCCATCGACTATCTGGCGATCAATGTGCCCAGCCCACTGTCAATTTAGTTTGGCGATCCTTCAGGCTATGTCGGTAACTTTGGTTCTCTTGTGGATATCATCGTTCCTAATTCGATCACGCAACGAAACTTCAACATTGCTTCATTGCCTTTTGAGTGATTTTAAGCCTTCTGGTGAAGCCCATTGTGAGCGACCACGCTTAAGTTCCATAATTCATCACTGGCAACACGTACTAGTAAGTACTCGTTTATAGAGGTATAATTACAAAACTAACGCTATTACCATTTAGAGCTAGCTCCCAATAGTTTTGAAAATGAAACAGTATCCGCCTACCAAACGCTATCAAACTCATCTTGACTTGAAAATTAACCAGCTCACTTCATCCCTCTCCTTTCATTCAATAGAAACAATACACTTCTGGTGCAGTTGATTCTAAACAGGCTGGATCGAATTATCTTTTAAGAAAGCTGTCAAGGGTCTTTAATGAATAAATGAGGCAGAAATTGTAGAGATTCAATATTTTGATTAGATATCATTCTATATTGTCTGGGATTTCTGAGGAGCTCGTGGCTAAAGAGTAACAGCCGCACGGGTCAATTTTCAAAGTTAAGCAACGCTTGCCAAGGCTGATCTGTCGATAGGTGACCATCTTAACATACTGAGTTTTCTCCATGCTTCGGAAAACACGCTAAGCCGGTGGTTCCGGTTGTCATTTGTAAATCTGGCAGTCATTACGGATAATCAGAAGACTGAAAAATTGACACCAGTCTTGCCAAGGAGTACTATGTTACCCAGTTATTAGGGTCAACTTCCAGTCAAACAGGTCCTTCTGTTTGACTGGAAGTCGACCCTAATATTATAGTTGGGAAAAGGCCAGGCAGATGATGATATATGCTCTCCTGATCCATGTGTTTTTGGTATCCGTGATCGTGCCACTTTAAGATATAGTCTACAATGTATTTGACCTTCTCTCACCAAAGAAACCTCATACATCAATAAGACGTATAACGCGTAAAGACGATTCATAGAGCTTTTAGTACAATACCTACATTTTATTTACGCCCTAGAAGTTCCTTACACAAAAACACAAAAGTTAACCAAAATAAAAGCCCAGTACTCGTAAATCGCGACCCCAAACAACCGCAACATAAGAGATATTAAATAACAGCGCCCGATCCACACCTCGGGAGCCTGATTGAATTTCTGTTCCGCATGATTTATCGGACATAAATACGGTTCCGTACCGGGACGGACGCCTGATCATGCAGTTTTGTGGCGGCCATTTTGTTTATTGAATTCCGGAAAATGTGTATACGTTTAGTTTCAGTTTATTATTATGTGGATATCTTGTCCTTTATGTGTCGGCTGACTACTACTTAAGCTATTTTGTTTTGTAACCTGTTATCGCAATCTATATAGATCTGTCATTCATCTCGTTTAACTCTCGAATGTGCAACTGAGAGCTTAGCACGAATATTTTGACGTATTGTATGTATGTATGTAAATCGGGCTGGTTTCCGCAGCTCCACGACTAAGCGCGTATTTTGCGTGCAGGCTGACGTATAGTAATGTTAACGTAAGTGAATTTTTAATACAAACATAATGAATATAGTATCCAATTCAAATAAATATTATGTGTGAAACGAGTACTGAAAAAATGGTAAAATTTTACGTTACGTTACTATACGTCAAAAATATTCGTGCTAGGCCCTGAAGTTGAGCATGATGGGCATGAAAGATGGTAAGCGGTGAAAAGTCGTGGGAGGGGGCTGCACACTGGCACTTTACCTGGTAATAGTCGATAATACCAATCTTATTTTTTTATTAATTAATTTATTATGGATAGGGTCACGTTTGACCACAATTACATCTGATGGAAAGCGATTTTGGAATCGACGATGGAGCATTCCTAAAAGTAAAAATACTTGGCCAAATTGTTCACACAACGATCCATCTACTCCTTTACCAAGTTTCACCAAAAATGTTACACTGACCGTTGTGAAACTAAAGTAGACCGCCGCTCCATGTAAAGGTCTGGTAGTCATTATCATTCATTTAGGCAAAACTTTACATTGCCTATGTCACCTGGAGTATTTTTACAAACCTTTTGACACTCCGTTCGAGACAATCGGTTCAGTAGTTTAGGCGCTCCGTTGGAACATACAAACATACATAGACAGCTAAAATCATAACCCTTCCTTTTAGCTTTGCCGTAGTTGGATAATAGCAAGTCAAGTAATAACGATTTTAATTGTTTCTGTGAATCAAAGCAGAAAACTTTGGTAAAAGGGTAATTTCTAAGTCGCTAGTCGTCACACAATGACGTGTTTGTTTCTGTAAATCGTTGTATATTTAAAATTAGGTAACTAAGGAAACATAATAAGCTCGAACGAACATCAGACGGAAATTATTCACCCATAAACCCTTCAAAGAAAAGTAATTGTACCTCCGTTAAAAATAAACTTCCGTATTGTTCATTGGATTACAATCTAACGACCTTTGCGAAAATAGCTCGTTCTGTGGTATTTTAAAAGGTTAGCTGAAGGTGGTTTCATGGCTGAGGAACTCGTGACACGGGTCGATCTTCAAGGTTAATCAACGCTTGCCAAGGTCGGTCTGTGGATGGGTGACCATCTTAACACACCGAAAGCTCCGTATGTTGGAAAGCACGTTGAGCCGTTGATCTGGGGTGTCACTTGTAGATCATTGGCAGTTGTTACGGATTGTTAGAAGCTAGTCAATCTGACTCCAGTCTTGCCAAGAAGTACCGTGTTACCCAGTTAATGGGTTGTAGGGTCGAGTAAGCAGCCGCTCTACGTCAAATACTGGTATTTAGCTGAATCTGGTTAGATTGGTAGCCGACTCCAACATAGTTGCGCAATGGCTAGGCAGATGATGAGCTGAAGGTGGTTTCATATATTTCTGCAAGATGGACGTGTTAAACCAACTTTATGAATAGATGGTTTGTCAAACTGTGAGAAACATAAGATCAGTAGAAGTGGCAACGCTTTAGCGACGTATATGACGAGCAGTTTTTGTTTTTCGGCTGAAATGATCATTGTTAGTCATCCTAGCAGTTACGTAGTCACTGCAGTGCACTGAGTCACCGCAGCCGAGGAATGCAAAGGGCATTTGGAGGAACACGGGTGGGTATTAGTCAGTAAGAGTAGAGTTTGGTCGTGAGTAGGAGTCGTTTAAAGGTACATCAGATGTATAACCATCGTCACCCAAATCGTAACTGATATTCAAATGCAAAACATCTTCACGTCTTAACAGCTGAACGAATTTGTATGAAACGTATGTTATGTCCTGGAAAAGGACATAGGATACTTTCATAATGATGTAAGTTCCCTTGTGATTATTATCTAGTTCATAAGCGAGCGAAGCCGCTGCCCGGAGCTAGTATAATAAAGACGAAATTTGAATCCATCCTCACATTATTCACCAACCACAGCACCAAAAAACACACTCGACAATCTGGCACACATTTGGACGCTCAACGCCAACCACCAACCACCAGCAACCAACAAGTTAATGCAGTAAAAACTGCGTCTCAAGTACTGAACTCAGTAATAACTTTTTGATGGACATCCAAGTATGATCGCACAGCCCAACTGTCCCCTTTGGCAGCGTCCAGAACATGCGTTGCCAAAAAGGTTTTTAGTAGTATAATCCAGCTATGATTTATTTGCTGTAAAATGTGGGCTGATAAAGTGGCTGTTTGCTTTGGAGGCCATCTTGGGAGCATTTTTGTTTGAGCAATGTCTCGGGTGTGTGAAGACTTTTTTGGGTTTGTTATTTTGGAATTAACTTTTGTTGTGTTTTGCATTGTTATTTTTGATTTATTTAAGTGATCATAATTATCAGCATGATTTTATCCAAAAACGTTCAGTGCTGGACATTATGCCTCCTTAAGGTTGGTATGGAATTGCATAAAATGTCAGTGATATTAATTTTATGCAATTCACATTAGTTAATATTTCTTCCTTTCTCCGTTCCACCGTTGCCTCGCTAAGCAGCGGAGCGAGAATCGGAGAAATTTTAACAAATGGAATTGCATAAAATCGCCGCACCACGTGAGTCACTGACATTTTGACTGACATGATTGGAACTTAATATTTCTCAGTTTCTCAGCTCCACTGCCTTGCTCCGCGCAAATGGACAGGCACCTTAAGTTTCGCCTCATCAACCGGTGTTGTGCAACTTAGAGCTATTGCATACCGCGGCCTGCACCAGGTCTGAGTGATTATCGAACAATAAATTCAGCTGATGTGATTTTTTATTTAGTTTGTAGATGTGGTATATTCATTCTGGCAATTATAATGTAGCCACAGTTATAATGCAAACACAGGTAGCCACAATATCAAAAGCCTCCATCACATGAAACAAATTTCAACTAAATCCCATTTCATAACCAACAAACACAACTCCCATACACGAACCTCTCGACCCCAAACCGTTTCTTTTATTGCCCTTTATCAATAAAATCGCCATCAGCACCTAATAATCCCTAATAAATTTCTATCATCCCACCGAGGCTTGATATTTCACCCACGTGACAGTTGCGACCATAGTACATGATATTGGCAACACAGGTCACGTTCGTTGCCAAACACTAGTTAGGAACAGCGATGACTCTGCACAATCAATTGTATCAATAGTGAAGTCTGGTGTTATGTGATTCGATCTTTGAAGTGGTTTTTGTGATGAATGGTCGTATTTATGACATTGGGCCGATTATAAAGAGGTTCTGTTTTTACGTACCCATTCAGAAAATCACAAGTCGAAGAATTAATTTAAGTCTTAAAAATATCTCTTAACCTCCTGCTGAGTCAATTAGCATCAAACTACTGGCCTACTCTGTTGTGAACGAGCATTGAAACCACTAATACATTTAGTCCAAAAATTTATTTGCCTTGAAAGATCGTTTTGGTCTAGCGAGCAATGCGAGGGTAGGTTATAATTTCTACATGGTTAATCAGAGTGTTAAAGCTACATAAGCAAGAACTTTAAGGATTTAAGAGCACAGTAACTTTTTGTATAACACCTGCAAATGGTTGATATTCATCACCATTATCATCACTGTTGCACCCACTGCTGCAGGCCGAATTTGCATGCTATTCTCTGGACCGATGTTTGATCCTACCGAACACTGAAAGAAAAGTAATCCTACATCATTTTTAAGAATGCTCAATCAAATTCAAAGAACGCAAAATTACAATCCCACATCTCAACCAATTCTCTCAAACAATTCGACCGCAGTTATTAATACCGAAATACGAGTAACACCGATTGCTGTTCAGTTTCCGTTCTAAAATGTACCACAAAGGCTATGCAATTAAACATTGATAACTGCCCACACTGACCGCCATATTCAGGGAACGCACAACTCTTCCTCCCTCCCACACCTTAATAATGATCGTTTTACGACCATTATTAAGCAGCTATACCATGACGTGTCATTAATTATGTTTATGTTGTGAAAAAGAGATGGTGCTATTTGACCTGTATAACTCCGTCCTTCTCTCAAAAAATATATTATGTGTTATTTCAGACTTTAATCTGGAATAACACACAGGGTATTTTTTTTGTGCCCAAAACCTCTGTGCCAAAAACCTCTGTGCCAAAAACCTCTGTGCCAAATTTCATGAAGATCCTTTCAGGCGTTCTGACTTTAAAGTGTACCAAACATCCATACATCCTCACAAACTTCCGCAATAATATAACTAGGATGTATAATAGTAGAATTAGCACAAATTTCTGTCAGCATTCATACATCATCAGAATTATTGCTTTGAGCTAATACATTCCTTGTTATTAATTTCCACGGAATGGATCGAACTATTTTGATGTGGAGTTCCTATGTATCAATTGGATATTAGTGCTAGATTACTGGTAGTATTGTTATGTGTGATATGTGCTGCGGTGTAACGAAACGGTTTTGATTGATCAAATTAATTGGCTTCGTCTAGTGATTAAATGTTTCTGAATTGGTGTTTTGAATAGTCAAATTAGTTGGAAGTTTGGTTAGTGGTTTATAATGACGACTATTTTATAAATAACAGGCAAGGAATATAAAGCTCCAGGTTCTGGAGACTAACTGGTAGAATGACGTATGTTTTCTTTGAAACCAATAAACAAGTAATTTGAAATTGTTACTAAGTTTGCGGTCCACAAATAATACTAATAGCTTCCAGTAATCAGCTTTTAAAGATGGATCGGCTCACAATTTTTTTTCTACTGTCCCACCTGATAGAAATTAATAATGTGGAGCACTATTCACTCTTGACTCAAAGACACCCAGGTTGTAGCTATCAGGAAACAAAGAACCTGGTAGGGAATTCCACCTCTTACTTGACTTAAGGTCCTATGACCCCTAGCTGGGGCAGAGGGCGTCCACAGTAGTTCTCCATAGCCACGTCATTGCGATGCTCGTCACTTCTGCCAACACGGCGCGTCGCCAGGTTTGATGGGGTTCGTCCATGCTTCCTTTTCCCTTGAGGATTCAAATCCATTACATGTTTGGGAATATGATCGGGGTCCTTCCGGCACTTGTAACCAATCCACCTCCACTTAAGACGCTAGATCTGTCGGTAGATCAGACTCTCGTAGCATTTCTCCAACAGCTCTACATAAGAGATCGTCTGGGGCCAGTAAATCCAAGGCTCTATTTTGGGTCCTTTCCTCTTTCTAGTATATATTAATGATCTACCCCATCTTTTAAAAAATCAACCTCATATGGTATTATTTGCTGACAATACGTCCTTAATTTTTAAGATAGATAGACGTTCCATAAATATTGACGACGTAAATAACGACCTACAGCAGGTCCAAAATTGGTTTACTGCTAATAATTTAGTATTAAATGGGAAAAAAACTAAATGCATCAGATTTGCCTTACCGAACGTTAAAAGAAATGATTGCGACATAGTATTGAACAAGGAGAAACTTGAATTCGTCGAAAACACGGTTTTCCTGGGGATTACGCTTGACTCAAGGCTACAATGGGGTCCTCATTTAACATCTCTTGCGGGACGGCTAAGTTCAGCAGCATACGCTGTCAGAAAAATCCGTCAATTTACCGATATAGATACCGCGAGGCTGGTCTATTTTAGTTACTTTCATAGTATCATGTCTTACGGTATCTTATTATGGGGACGTGCTGCAGACATCGAGTCTATATTTATCCTGCAGAAAAGAGCCATCAGAGCCATTTACAATCTCCGTCGGCGTGATTCCCTAAGAGAACTGTTTAAGGATATCAACATCATGACGGTACCTACCTTGTCAATACATTTACGAAAATATTATGTATGTTCGGAAAAATCTTCATCTCTTTAGCAAGATTAGTGACAGGCATAATTTTAATACTAGAAATAGGAACAAATTAGATCAACCCCGATTCAGATTGGCCAAAGTACACACTTCTTTTATGGGGTACTGTATTAAATTTTATAATAAAATACCAGTTGATATTCTCGAACTGAATGAGAGAAAATTTAAAGCATGCATAAAACGCACACTATGTAGACAAGCGTATTATAAACTGGAAGATTATATCCTCGATAAAAACGCTTGGCTAAATGCTGGTCCTGCTCCACAGTCACAGCTGCTTAGGTCCACTTTTTAGGTTTCTAGGTTTTTATATTTGGAAGAGATGCTCGCTCCTTTTAGAGGTTCTTACATTATTTCGTTTATTTATTCTTATATACATACAAATTATATTATTATATTAATTACTTATTTATTCTTTTTTGATGTAAGAACTTAATCGTTCTCTTTATTAATTTATTTTTCATTATTTGGTCATTGACAACCATAGTTTTGTGTAAAGTAGAAGCATATTTTTCAAATTTTGTAAATGTGAGTACCATGAAACCATTTACATTTTATGTGAGTAGTTATAGTTTTACTTGTTGGACATGAACGAGCATGGTGGTTGAGAGCATGTCATGCTCACTCAAATGTCTCGCTGATGGCGGCGCGTGGGTTTGATCATTCGGTTCCCTTAGAAATGGTTGAGCTGAAGGGTGCCAATGCACGCGTCATGTTCGTGAGCGGGCGCCGTCGGTTGAGACTGGTCATCTCTTAACTGCCATTGGCTTATTTTAATCTTTATATTTAAAATTCTTATAATAAGCCCTTTTTTTTCCTTTGCATTGTCCTCACATGCAGAAGCAACAAGTATATGTAACTTGAAATTTTGTAAAACCAGAACATGATTTAAAAGAGTGTCCGTGGAGTTTCTTGCACGTTCTTCTCCATAGAGATCTACGCTTTGGAACGTGCAAATAGCTTCCATGTTTTTGATTGACCGACCTTGACGTTTCAAAAGTGCCTGTGAATGGTTTATTTGATATAAAATGCTTTGAATTTGAATACGGCGAAGACATCGGTTGACGAAGACCTGGATTTGGCGTGAGATGTCCTTGGTTACCTTCCACGTTTTGAACCCATAGAATAGCACGGATTTGACATTGAACTCGATGATTTTGAGTTTGACTCTTCGGGACAGTTTTAGAGACAGGTCTCAGCTGCGCAAAGGTAACGTGGGCTCTTTCTGGCGGAACTCCAATGTGCAAAAAAAGGGACCAGATACTGGACCACTATAACAAGGGCCTTTTCGAAGTCGACAAAGGTAAGATAAAATCTCCCTTTGCCATTCTGATGCCTGCTCCAGTATGATACGGAGAGATCTGGTCCGTTCACGAGTGGTTCGATCGAAAACCAGCCTGCTCCCTCCGTAGTAGAGGTTCCAGGGCCTTCGACAGACTATCCTGCATTATTTTGCAGAAGACTTTAGAGGGAATTGACAGCAACGTAATGCCTCTCCAGTTATCAACTACCTCTTAGCTGCACGCATAATGCCATTTGTCAAGAGTCGTTAACCACCCAACTAGCACCAAAGCGTTAAAAAAACCTATATAAGACTCGTATATCAGTTCCATTTGAGTATAAAAGTGTTAACGCATACCTGTGCAACTGAGTTAGAGCATGCTCTAACTCACTTATAACCACGAAAGAGGCCCACAGTTTTACAGGTAAAAGTTATAGAAAGCCTATAGTACGGTGTCACAAAGATATTAAAGCTGCACAAGAGCGCTTATTCATCGTCAGCTACTACTTTAATCTGTATTACCGTTGTAAAATAGAGTTGGTAAACGCTACAGGTTGTATAAATCCTATAGTAAGGTGTCAAAAAGATCTTAAAGCTCCACAAGAGCGCTTATTCATCGTCAGCTACTACTTTAACCGATATTACCGCGATAGTGAGCACTACAGGTGGTAAAAAGCGCACGTCAAGATAAAAAAGCCTGTAACCTTACTAAAATTAAATCTGTTCGTAATGGAAGTGTTATGTCATCCATTATTTAACACAGCAGAATAATATTATGGAATATTATGTTATTTAAGTATGTGAAGTGAAAAATGACTGCCCTTATGATTTCACAGTAAATGTATACCATGTTTCTCATCTCAATTTTAACGCGCCTAGGATTTATTAAAGATTTAAAAGAAAAATTATGATAACAAAATAGGTACCTCAAGCTAAACATTACTATTCATTCCTGCTTCTTGAGCAGTGGTATGTAAAATTAAGTGGCATTCATGGAATGCTTCAAATAATGTAAGAAATTTTGTTTATTGTAGTCAAATGTTGAATAACTCGAAATAATATTAATTGTTAGGTTACCAAAACAATGGCGAACTTTACAAAAGTGAGGTTAGTGTTAATAACGACCCATACTTGCGTTGTTTGACACCAATACCTTTAGAACGTCTGTAAAAGAGGACTGCCTAACACAATAAGCTTTAGTTAAACCCTTTATTACAGGTTAAACCTAGATAGAGGAGTTGTTTGACACCTTTAGTTTCACGTGTTACTAAACTCTCGATAAACTCTATTTTATAGCTTATGACTGCAATAATAGTCAATGTGGCACCTTAAGTGGTATAAAAGAGTTCATTGCAATAACTATACAACAATAAGTGTTAAGAGGTGTCGGCGAACACTTTTATAAAGACTTGGGTGTCACAAAAAGGTTAAAGCTATAACGTATTAAGTATACTTGCTGCTACTAGCGCCATTATTACTCTCAAAGCTGTATTACATCATCCATTAACGCTATAGTGCTGCGATTGGGGCTAAAACTTGTTTGTTAACTCCTCTATATCGTCTTTAGTAATAACTGAGATAATTATAACCCTGTTATATTACTTAAAGTCATAAAAAAGCCTGTAACTGACACCAAAATGTTAGTTGGGCACTATTCTTGAAAAAAATCCTTCTTTGAGAAGCCTATGTTTAGTATTGATTTTCTAATGTTGGGACCTCCTCTAGCATTAATGCGATGAATATTATTTACTTTAGTCATCTGCCTAGCCTTTTCCCAACTATATTGGGGTCGGCTTCCAGTCAAACCGGATTTAGCTGAATACCAGTATTTTACGCGGAGCGGCTGCCTACCAGACCTCCACAACCCATTAACTGGGTAACACGGTACTTTCTGGCAAGACTGGAGTCGTAACTGGCTTCTGACTATCCATAACGACTGCCAAAGATCTACAAATGACAGCCGGGACCATCGGCTTAACGTGCTTTCCGAGGCACGGAGGAAACTCGGTATGTTAAGATGGTCACCCATCCACAGACCAACCTTGGCAAGCGTTGCTTAATCTTGAAGATCGACCCGTGCGGCCGTTATTATCTAACCACGAGCTCCTCGTGGTTAGATTTAATTTACTTTAGTCTAGTTAAAAATCAGCGTCAGGAAACTAAGTATTGTTTTATTTGCTACAGATGGGAGACACACAATGTTATTATTCTTTCATTGTGCGTATCCATGTGTGCTAAATAAACATATTTTCTAACTATCTTAAAAAAAAATACTAAAGTCTCATATTATAGCAAACAAAGATATTAGTAACTAGTTGACCCGCGCAACTTTGTCTACGTCACAATTTTCATGACTGCTCCGCTCCTATTGGTCTTAGCGTAATGATATATAGCCTATAGCCTTCCTCGATAAATGGACTATCTAACACTGAAAGAATTTTTCAAATCGGACCAGTAGTTCCTGAGATTAGCGCGTTCAAGTAAACAAACAAACTCTTCAGCTTTATATATTAGTACTAGTTGACCCGCGCAACTTCGTCTACGTCACAATTTTCATGACTGCTCCGCTCCTATTGGTCTTAGCGTAATGATATATAGCCTATAGCGTTCCTCGATAAATGGACTATCTAACACTGAAAGAATTTTTCAAATCGGACCAGTAGTTCCTGAAATTAGCGCGTTCAAGTAAACAAACAAACAAACAAACTCTTCAGCTTTATATATTAGTATAGATATCAAAACCTCTGTCTCAGAATAACAATCAACAATCAAATTAGTGCGCAAACTTTCTTACTTCAAATACTACTCACCGAAGCATAAAATGCTCGTATTTTTGACACTCAACCACGAATGTTACTAGTTGAACCACTTCCATTAAAACGGTGTAAATTTAATGAGGTGGTTGCTATTGACGACGCCTGGTTCGTAGCCAAATAAGTTTGGAAACGAAGCTATTATCTAATTACACTGTAAGCCTAATTATTCACACTTGTGATGAGTTTTCGACGATTTTTCATTAGGTTCATGGATAGAACGTTCTAGTTTGCGCGTGGGTTTGATTTCAAATTTCTGTTCTTAGAAATCCGTCTAGCTAAAGAAAGATTTTTTTTGTGAAAATTTGGTAGATCATTTTTCCTAGAAACGTTACATAGTAAAGACATTAGAATTTCATATTTCTTGTTTGCATTTGGCTTCGTTATTGTCGTTTGAGAAATAGAAAGACTACTCTTTGTTACATACACTTTGAGCCTAATTATTCACACTTGTGATGAGTTTTCGCTGATTTTTCATTAGTTTTATGGATGAAACGTACTGGTGTGTGCGTGGGTTTGATTTCAGATGTTTGTTCTTAGAAACCGGTCGACTTGGATGAAGAATTTTTAGCTTTATCACAGGTTATTGGTTACGGTTACTGTTTCCCAGTGCGAAACATTTGTGCGATAATACTACTACATATTTCCCCAAACCAACTTTCATTTTTAATCACACTTTAACAAAATCGCCAACAAAACTTTCGCACTTCCATACAGCTAACGCAATCAATCATCACTTTCGTCATTAACGCGATAACGTCAATTTAATTATCGCACAATAATCCTCAGGGGCAGCTCGGATGAGAATAGATTATAACACAATGGATAGAGTGGTATTATGTTGTCGGGAACGGATATTTTTGTGATCTTGTTAAGGTTATATGAGTATGTTGCGGTATTATACGAGTTTGTATCAATCCCTTTATTGATTCTCATAATATCAATCAGTCTACCTAACCTACGTTAGGGTCGCGTTCCACTCTAAAGGCGGAAACCCACCGCGGCGGACGAAGAGGCTACGCACGTGTGTTAAGCTTCGCTTTGCAAGAAAGTTGATGTGACAGTGTCCACTGCAACCCGTCATTAGTAAATGCGTGGCTTGCTCGAATATGGCACTCAACGCTACCAACGTCATGCACGCTGTGTATGGGGTACACGCTATTCACGAATATACCCATAATCGCAGCACAGTTTTGAGATACGCCTTGTACCACGGAGGCGTGTGTAGTTTGTACTGTAGTGGAAACATGACAAACAAATGAATCCACGAAGCTAAAATGCACCGCGTGCCCGTGCACAGCACGCGTTACGGTGGTTTTCCGCTTTAAGGCAGAGATACCTGAGAGTATCTGATTTTAAAATGAGAATCACGCCTAAACGGCTGCTCGTAATTTTTTGTAAAATATGTACATATACATTTATTTATTTATTTGGGGGGTGCATGGGGTCTGTTACCATCTTAAGACCCAAGCCAACCTCATCTGCTAGCGGTGCACCCTGCTGTCCAACAGACGAGGCTCTGGCGAACCTGGTTTCCCTCTCGTAGGGTTGTGGGGGTCAGACGGCTGGTCGCCCCACGTAAAACCAACTTCAGCCAAATATTAAAATGGACAAGAAGTTGAAAACGGGTACTCGGGCTAGGGCGTCGCCGTATAACGACGCGCAGGCACATCGCCCTAAACCTGCGATAAGTGGGCTAGGGCTACCGTGTCGAGTACGGGCACGGCTAAAGAGGATAGTACCCAAGAAGAAGTTCCGCTTTGCCACCTGGAACATTGGCTCCCTAACCAGACGTTGCCGAGAACTCGCGGACGTACTTGCGAAGCGTCGGGTCCAGTGCGCCTCTTTCAGGAGACGCGCTGGAAGGGAAATAAGTCACGTGACATCGGGCAGGGGTATCGGCTAGTGTACACCGGATCACCAACGGGCAGGGGCGGAGTGGCCGTGGTGCTGTCTAAGGACCTTCAGGATGGACTCCTTGAAGTAGACCGATGCAGCGACCGGTTGATGCGAGTTAGGGTGCTGATCGAAGGGTCGGTAACGAACCTAATCAGCGCCTATGCTCCTCAAACTGGTTGCTGTGAGTCTGAAAAGGAGGCCTTCTGGGATGAGTTCGAGGACGTACTACGCGCTATTCCGAATTCCGAAGGTGTTTTGGTTGGGGGGGATCTCAACGGTCACGTAGGTCAGTTTGCTGGAGAGTACGGACGTGTTCACGGTGGTTTTGGATATGGCCAGCTAAATGCAGAGGGAGTCAGTATACTCAGCACCTGCGCTTTGTCTGACCTAGCCATCGCGAACACGTTCTTTCAGAAGAAGCCCCAGCATCTTATTACGTACCGTAGTGGTGCCTACTCAACCCAAATAGATTACCTGCTGGTGCGACGGTGCCACATTGGCAAGGTTACCAACTGCAAAGTCATCCCAGGTGAAAGCCTAACGGCTCAACACCGCCTCCTTGTCCTGGACTTTGCGGTTGTACCGAAAACGAAAGTGACCGAAAAACGCAAACCCCGCACAAAGTGGTGGTTGCTTGATGGTCCTAGGCAGGCGGACTTCATCGCGGAGGTCGAGCATCTCGAGATCAGTGCTCCGCATGAGTCCGCTCAAGAGATCTGGAGTAGGATCCATTCAGCAATCACCGATGCGGGTAAGCGCGTCTTTGGCACTTCTCGTGGTGGCCGCACCATAGAAAAGGAGACGTGGTGGTGGGATGACGGGGTGCAGGAGGCGACTCGGAAGAAGAAGATTTTATTTAAACAGTGGCAAGGGTCCAACTCTCCGGATGACAGAGAGGCATATGGAGCGGCTAAGCGCGCTTGCAAAAAAGCTGTAGCCAGAGCCCGCAGCAAAAGTCTGGCGCCCTTGTACGACAAGCTGGAAAATGCGGAGGGGCAAAAGCTTATTTTTAAGCTGGCGCGTGCCCGGGAGAAAGCTACACGGGACATTAGCAAATGTCTCTGTGTAAGGGACGCCCAGGGTAAGCTGCTCTACGATGCCCCCTCTGTTAAGGAGAGATGGTGTACATACTTCGCGGAGCTGTCTAACAAACAGCATCCCCATAACCTTCCTCCCGAACCGCCTCCTAACCTTGGACTTATTTCCCCTATTTCCCCCGACGAAACCCGCATTGCTCTTCGCCACATGAAGAACCGGAAAGCGGTCGGGCCTGACAATGTGCCAATTGAAGTGTGGAAGGCGATGGGCCCACATGGCGTGGACTTTCTGACGGATCTTTTTAACCGCATCCTGATCACCAAGGAAATGCCGAACCAGTGGCGATTTAGCCTGATTATCCCTGTATACAAAGGCAAAGGTAGCGTACACGATTGTAGTAGCTACCGCGGTATCAAGATCATGTGCCACACCATGAAGCTCTTCGAGCGCATCATTGACACACGGCTCCGTAGCGAGTGTGCTGTCTCTGAGTGTCAATATGGCTTCCGGGCGGGTAACAGCACCATGGACGCAGTATTCGCCTTACGGAATCTGGCTGAGCCTTACAGAGAGAGAAGGAGAGCTTTGCATATGGCCTTTTTAGACCTGCAGAAGGCCTTCGACTGTATACCTCGGCAGTCCATCTGGTGGGCACTGCGCTTCAAGGGCGTTCCCGAGGCCTATATTGACATTATCAGAGACATGTACCGCGATTCCGCTGTTGGCGAATCGAATGGCTTCCCAATATCTGTTGGCGTTCATCAAGGCTCGGCTGTTAGCCCGTTCTTGTTTAACGTAGTGCTCGATGTAGTTACGGCAAACATCCAAGATAAGCCCCCATGGCTAATGATGCATGCCGATGACATCGCCCTCGTTAATCAGAACAAAGCCCATCTTGAGCGCAAAGTCAATATTTGGAAGGACACGCTTGAAAACGGTGGTCTGAGACTAAATGTGGCGAAGACTGAGTACATGTCCTGTGGCGGCACGGATTCAAATAGGTTCATTCGAATAGGTTCGGACCTGATCAGAAAGTCCGATACGTTCAGGTACCTTGGATCCGTGCTGCACGAGTCTGGCAACGTGGATGACGATGTCCAAGCACGTATAGGCGCGGCTTGGGCGAAGTGGCGCGAGGTAACGGGCGTTGTATGCGACCGCAAAATGCCTCCGAAGCTCAAGGGGTAGATATATAAATGCATCATACGGTCTGTCCTACTGTACGGCGGTGAATGTTGGTCAGCACTAAGCAGACACACCCAGGAGCTTCGCGTCACGGAGATGAAGATGCTGAGGTGGATGAGTGGCGTAACGCGATCCGATCGCATTCGCAACTCTTTCATCAGAGGTAGTCTTGGTGTCCGTGACGTGGGGGAAAAACTGCAAGAGTGTCGTCTGCGATGGTATGGCCACATCATGCGCCGCCCCATGGAGTACGTTGGTCGGGGATGCATGAATATGGCTGTTCTTGGGGCTAGGTCCCGTGGTCGCCCTCGCAAGCGCTGGTTGGACGTCGTTTAGTCCGACATGAGAGCCAATGGCCTAACTGAGAAGGATGTTCAAGATCGGGCAAAGTGGAGGAAGCTAAGTAGGAAGGCGGACCCTGGCAATAGCCGGGATTAACGCCAGGTAGAAGAAGAAGAAGACATTTATTTATTTATTTATTTTTAGGTATATCAACAGCTTACAAAAATTAACTAGGCATTGGACATTAGACTATTATATTTTTTTTGGGTCATCATCATATCACCTAAAAGAAGTCCATTGCTGGACATATGCTTCCCCCAAGCATCGGCACAACGACTGGTCCTGCGCGTCTCGCATCTTTCGGCTATCCGCGAGCTTCACTAGGTCATCGGTTCACCTTGTGGGAGACCTTCCAGCGTAGCGTTTTCCGATACGTGGTCGCCACTCCAGAACTTTTCAGCCCCATCGATCATCTGTTCAGCGAGCAATGTGACTTGCCCACTCTTGTTTTATTTTGGCAATCCTTCGGGCTATGTCGGTAACTTTGGGTCTATTGCGGATATCATCATTCCTGATTTGATCACACAAGGAAACTCCAAGCATTGCCCATTCCCTTTGAGTGAAAAGTAGAGAAAAAAAAATGCCCTTTGATTGACTTTGAGCCTTCTGATGAGGCCCATTGTGAGCGACCACGTTTCAGTTCCATATATAGGCTTTCGTCTTGAGACACTGGTATACGGGAAGAGGAGATACCACGCAGCTTCCCGAACGCCGACCAGCCGAGTCGAATTCGAAATTTGACATCTTTCTCAAAGTTAGCCCTACCTAACTGGACCGTTTGTCCTAGGTAGACGTACTCGTCTACAACTTGGAGTGAAGAGTTTGCGATCTTGATAGGAGTGGGTGCTACATGGGTATTTAGCATGATCTTGGTTTTGTCTATGTTCATTTTGAGACTCACTCTTTCGGAAGCTCTATTGAGGTCATCGAGCACAATACTGAGGTCCTCTGTAGTCTTATTCATGGCGACTATATCTTCGGCAAATCGGAGGTGGCTGATGTACTCGCCATTGACATTAATGCCTAGCCTTCTCCAGTCCAAAATGGGGTATGTAGAGGTATTAGGGAAAGGTCAATGTACTTTATTGCACACTAGCTTTTGCCCGGGACTTCGTACGCGCATATCCCATGTTTTCCTGTTCCCGTGTTATTTTCAAGAAATGTTCTCTTAGTGGTCCCCCTTACACTCCTCAAGAAATCTACATGCCAAATAACAAAATCTATGACCAGTAGTTTTGGCTGTGCGTTATCTGTTAGTCACTCAATCAGTCGGTAGGTAACGGAAGAATGTTATATATTAGGATTTGTATGACGCTTACTCATAGTACTTGACGATAGTCACAAATGAATCTTGGTAGTATTTTCTTGGACTCTAAAGAAGTTCTACTATGAAGAAAAATACTTGTTAGCACTGACTGTACCTACTAGTTTATAAATACCAGGAACCCAAATACGAACGTATTATTTCCTAACCACCTGGCGCCATCTCAATCAAAACTTTCGGTCTCACTCATGACAGACAGACAACGTGAAGATTGCATTTCATTTTAAGCACGTCAGGGAAAATGAAGGAAATCCGCTCTTCATACGTTTTGATAGGCATTGTTAGAAGTATCATGATTCCAGACTCGAAACGTTCTCTGCTGAGTATTTACCATCTAAGATAATAGGATTAGTGACGTCATAATTATTATTAATCTAAAGAAAGATGACTGGTAGAGACTGACTTAAAGTGAAGCTGAAGCAAAAACTAAAAAGTTCTTTCGATATTAATATTCATGGCTTAAGAAAACAATTTTGGATATGGAAGGTTTTGATGGAAAGGTTAGAAACCAAGTTATATAGTAGTTTCAGGCCTAGCAGGTTGATGCTGCTATACCGACCCTTTAGCCTCTAAACAAAATCACATTTGACAGCGGTAAGGAAATCCTTCAATATAACCAACCCCACTCAAGATACGAACAATAGCAGTGACCAAAGCCTATGGAACGTATGTGTAGTGAAGTTGAGTGAATCTGCTGTAAGTTTTTTTTGAATTCTCACCCCTAACTACTGGACATAATTGTTCCGTCCAATTATTTTCAAGGAGTCCGTTGACAAATGTAACAACAAAACAACATAATTGTAGACAATTCTACGCAGTGAAAATTACTTCTAGTAAGCCCTCTCCGAAGAAATGTAGTAAAGACACCATCAGCAAAAAAAGATTAACAAAACCCGCACCGCAACAGAAATCTCAAAGACAGAAATCTAATAATAAATCCTCATTATATTAACTTATGAGACCCAGAAATACGTTCATAATTTCTATAGCTTCCCCTGTAATATTGCCAAAAGTAATTAGGGTACATTTAGGGGCTTACCTTTGAAGGCGCCTATCTTGGGTCACCTGATGTGATTGGTGACAACCTTAGCGAATTAAGCCTGTAATTAGGGGACATGGCTTCTTTTGAAGATAACCTTGACTGATATGGGAAGCGAAATTACATCGAATTTTCATGGGATATTTTTGTCTCGGCAATCAATGATTGGTAGTTTTAGGGTTTCATACCCAAAGGGTAACCGGAACCCTAAGCCACCGATGTCCGTCCGTCCGTCTGTCCGTCAGTGGGCTGTATCTCAAGAAACGTATCAGGTAGACAGTTGAAATTTTTACAAAGTGTGTATTTCTATCGATGCTATAAAACAGATACAGAGGTTTTCTTTCTATATTTCTTTTAGATATACAAAATTAAAAATAAAATAAATTAGACTAAATAAAAAATTAAAGGGGGCGTTTTTTTTTTCATTTATTAAAAACGAAACGTGTTTTTTTTTCGGTTTATGATACGGATCCCTTTGTGTGAGAGTCCGACTTACACTTAGCTGGTATTGGTTGGTTATTTTGATTTGTGATTTGTATGCCGTATGGTCTGTGTATGGTAAAGATGATCGGCTTTTTGCTTTATATCTTGCATGTCAGCATGCAAGAAGATCGTTTGTTAGTATGTATTCTGATTAAATATCTTATCGTATTCTGTTTTGGATTTGATTTATGTAAATTCCCTTTGAATTATCGGGTAACATATTCCATCATTGGACCACAAGTTGAACGGCGATGAGCCACCGGTACATGGTGGACATCCCACCAAATCCAAGGAGTCGAATTCCCTGCCGAAGTCTTTGTTCCCTGATAGCTACAACCTGGGAGTCTTTAAGTCAAGAGTGAATAGGTTACTTCTAGGCAAGCGTGCTCCATCTTCGACCACATCGTCACTTACCATCAGGTGAGATAGAGGTCAAACGCGTGCCTATCGACAGTAAAACAAAAAAATAACTAAATTATAATAAGCCAAGTTAAGTAATCTGGAACCCCTGTTAAAGATTTACTCGAAGATGTCGCAGCGGGAGTCGGGCGCGATGTCGCAAAGAGATCACAAAGTACTTTTAACGTAATATCTGAAGCTAATAATATTGTCGATTTGATAATTTAGTACTTAAATGAGAACAGTATTTCCCTCCAAACTTAGTCTATACATAAAACCGGCCAAGTGCGAGTCGGACTCGCACACGAAGGGTTCCGTACCATAAGCATTAGTTTTTATTATTTGTATAGCGGCAACAGATATATACAATCTGTGAAAATTTCAACTATCTACCTATTACGGTTTTTGAGATACAGCCCACTGACAGACAGAAGGACGGACGGTCGGACGGACGGACGGACGGATTCTGGGGCTGCGGAATCTGTTCGAAAGAGGTGCCGTAGCCTTGGTACGCAAAGGGCACCAGGAGGAACACGGATGGGTTTTAGTCAGTAAGAGTTTGACACTCCCTCTTGCTTCACCCAGAGCGGGAAGAGTCATTTGATGATTTCCGATGCTGCCGAACAGATTCCGCAGCCCCAGCAGGCACCTGCCCTAGCGAGGATCGTCTTTCACGCTGACATCTCTTTGAGGCGCGCTGGGATCGCAGCGCGCCGCCGACCCGAGCCTAGTTCTAATCAGACGGCGGCCGGGAATCGTCCTGTGACTCCCGACGCCTGGGGCGTCTTCTTCTGTTGCGGCGACTGGGGCGTGAGGTTTCCCTCTCTCTCACACGTTCGGCCTTCTCCTTTGCTAGCATTACTGCTTCGCAGAAGGAGGTGACCGCATGTCATAGGCCCTTGAAGTGGTTTAAAAAACTCTGACACTAGGGTGTGTGGGGTCGTTAGACCTTTCTGCCTACATAATAAGAAGAAGACCAAAGATGATGATTGAACTGAGTAAAAGATTATTGTGACGAGAACGGGGATGACTATTGACATGACAACCAACAGAAAGGACAAATAAGAACATGAAGACAAATTGTGCCGATCCCAAATAAATCAGAAGTGTGAGGATAGCTAGCCAGGTTGATCAGGGTTTTAAAATATTTACCCAATATGCACGCGCATACAGACGCGTTTCACACTATGCTGCGGCGCCGTAACGCTTCGCTGATGTTCCGCACGCGAGGGAGTGCCAACACCGTCCTGAACGTGCTCAGCCACAAGCTGGACAGTCCCTCTGGGGCACTGGGTTCAAACAAAAGTGCGTGAGCCCAGGGCCCGATTTATTTTTGTAAATGTGTCTAACATAGTTTTTAAGTTTTACTACTAACAATATTATGGACCAAGTATATCTGAAATAAAAAGTTTTTTTTTTTTTTTGTAATGGCTAATATGCCTCTGGTAGCCTGTTAGTTTGCTGTTGATCGAGCCAATTCATAACACCGCTTTGTGATATGTATCGTGTCAGAAATATGCCAGATACAGGTTTGATTTTTTGCGATGTTTCGTAATAGCAAAAAAACAACGTCAAAACAAAGAGTGTTTGTTGATAATTTACCAATCGGTTGTATCTATTTATTTACATACTAGTTGCCACCCGCGGCTTTGTCCACGTCTGCTGCCCCCTTTATAAATAATTCATCATCTGACTATGACCCGATCCACTAATCATTGTCTTTCCAATTTAAGGAAGATTAAAAACTTAAGGAGCCCATGGATTAATAATAACAGATACAAGGTTAAGCAACGCCAGGCAACGTTGGTCTGTGGATGTGTGACCATCTTAAAGTACCAAGGCTCCTTCATGCCTTGAAAAGCACGTTCAACTATTTATCCAGATATGCTTGTAGATCTTTAGCAATCATTATGGATTGTCAGAAATCAGAAAATCTGACACGTGTTGTCTTGCCGAGAAGAACCATATTACCCAGCTAATGGATTATGGAGGCCTGGTAAGCAGTCGCTTCACGTAAAATACTGGTATGAAGCTGAAACCAGCTTGACTGGTAACCGGCCCCAATACAGTTAAAAAAGGCTAGGAAGGCAGGCCTACATTCAATCAAGCTGTGCGAAGAAGTTTTTGCATAAAATGTCGTTGGTTGACGCCTGAAAATTGAGTCGCGATAAGAAAATCAGCCTGTATGCCCGGCCTCCTAAATAGACATGGCCTTTTTTTTTTTTTTTTAAGGTTGGGAAATCATCAAATGACTCCTTCCACTCTGGGCGGAGCGGAAGGGAGTGTCCGACTCTTACTGACTAAAACCCATCCGTGTTCCTCCTACTGCCCTTTGCGTTCCAGGGTATGGTGCCTCTTTCGAACGGATTCCGCACCCCGGCAGGCACTGGCCCTGGCGGGCCCCGTCTCCCTTGCTGACAGCTCTTTGATGCGCGCGTGGAAAACAGCGCGCCGCCGACACGGGTCTAGTTTTGATCGGACGGCGAGCCGCCCAATGCTCGCCGTCCGCAGACCCGCGCCTACGGTGGTCGGAAATCGCCCTGCGACTCCCGACGCCCGGGCCGTCTTCTTCTATTGCGGCGGCCGGGTCGTGAGGCCTCCCTCTCTCTCAAATAGACATAGCCTGCGATCTAAAAAAAATGATTTACTGACCAATTACCATTTCATATCGCTCTCACGTCCTGTCAATTTTCCTTCCACCTTCCAAAGCATAATACTCATAAAAGCATAAGCGACAAATTGGGACTAAGTTTGACAGATCCTTAATCTATTGCGGAAGCGCCCTTCCCTCGCCTGTTTCCTTAAGATAACTCTCGCTACAATGAATAGCAATTCGTTTGATGAGTTTTTCATACTCTTATTTTGATCATGTTTGTTGCGATGAAGATGAGTGATTTTGTTAAAATGCTGGCCAGATCTTTTGCCGTATAAAGTGACAAATCTCTCACCCTGCAGGCTAAGATAATGAAAATATACACCAAAGTCCACAATAAAAAATAAGGTTCCTCGTTTTATAATTCAGATCTTCGCGAACTTCATTCTAAAAATTTTACGTCTTTTTTTGTAACTAGTCTTGCCAAGAAATACCACAATACCCAGTTACTGTGTTGTGATAATCAGACAGGCAGTCGCTCCCCGTAAAACAGGAACAGGCGACAGGAAGCCGACCCTAACATTATAGTCATCATCAAGATGATGATATGGTTATCTTAAACTATAGATACCCATGTATACAAAAAAAACCGTTTTACAGTGTTTATTTTAAAGTAGAAATAGTCACACTCAACTCTCGCGATTGTTAGAAGAAATAAGTAAACGCATTTTATTTTTCGTTATGTACAGTTATTATAACTATCTTCTATCAATACACATATTTATAAAATCGATTGGCGTGCGTTAGATTCGCAAAAACTCGAAAAAACTTCACCGGGTCATCTAGTATACAAAGATACCTGCAACAATAATGTCAAATCTAGAAATCCTTTCTAAGATATTTTTTATGAATGTAAAAAGATTATTAGGTAAAACTTGTACATTTGTAGTTTAAACAATTTTCTTTGACCATCCACTAGCACCAAATCACAGTATGAAGAATGGCGTTTGGATAGCGTGGTCACCGCCGCGGTTGAGAGATTGTCTTTTAGATCACTTTTGTACGACTGAACATACCAACACAAGGTTTCCACACAAAACAAATATGTACGTATATGAAATTTTTGTTTGTAAACGTCCTCAAGACACAGTAAAATTCTTTCAACTCAGTTTTAAGGGTTCCATACCTACCTTACAAGGAAAAAATGGAACCCTTATAGGATCACTTTGTTGTCTCTCCGCCCGTCTGTCGGTCAAGACCGTTTATCTCGGGAACGCGTGGAGGTGTCGAGTTGAAATTAAAACCATATGCTTTGTCTCAGCTATGAAAAAAACAAAATTCTAAGTTAACGTTAAAAAAGATACAATCGTTTAAGCCACAAAAAAACGTATATTTTGACACTCTTAAGGGAATCAAAATGTTTAGGGTATTTCCCGTTGACCTAGAACTATGAATTTTGCCAAGTAATAACGTCTTATACTGTAAGTACGAGTAGTATCCCGTTATACAGAACATTTGTAATTAAATTACAAAAAATAAGTCTTTATTTAAAGCGGCGGTGGAGTCCGACTCGCACTTGCCGGTTTTTTTTTTTCAGCCTATTCCAGCCGCTACCTGAGTAGGCGTAGAAGGTAGACTTAGCCGTGATTCGTGCAAAAGGACTAAAGATATTTAGGCATTTTGGCAACGGCAACCTGTAAATATTGGACAACATGGTACGAAAGTAGGTAAGCTAAATAATCCTCCGGCTGTGTTAGTTTAGGTTGTTCCTAAGTTAGTTTTTTGTAGGTACGATTGACCATGTTATTAGTATTCCCAGGTAAACTTTTTATTTATTCTGTGTATTTGTACCTGAAGGACTGTCATCAAATAAACAGTTTTGCTCTTTTGTAAATAAAAACGTCCCTCCTGTAAAATGAAATAAATGTCGCTATTTGTGTGCGTGCGTATGTGCGTTATATGTTCTCAATCTATTTTATTTGTTTTTACTGTAATTCAGTACATTAAATTCGAAAGCTAAAGAAATAATGTCAATCATCAATATATATGAAACTCTTCCGTTACTGACTGATTGTGTGTTTGAGTGACTGTCAGACAACCACAGCCGAAACTACTGGTCGTAGACGGCTGTTTGGCATAGGTTTGGCGAACGAAGTTGCGGGCAAAAGCTACTACAGGTATATTACGCGGGAGCGATGGTACTTAACAAAAGCTAGGTAGGCATCCATGAAAGTTTACTCGGCCCATGTCGCTATATATTGAAATTAGCTTTTTCCCGCGACTTAGTACGCGCATATCCCGTATATTTTTCCCGTTCCCGGTAGATTTTCGAGAAATCCTCACTTAGAACTCCCCTACACTCCTCAAGGAACCTACATAACAAATTCCAGTTTTCTACGACCAGAACTTTCGGCTGTACGTTGTCTGCCAGTCACTCAGCCACTCAATCACTCAGTCATTCACCAGTAACGCAAGATTATATTATTTATAAATTGATATGCTTTTCCCAAATTTAATGACTAGGTACATCAAGTTTCTAACTTATGAACTCCAAAAATAGGTGTTGGGAAACCTGAAAACAGCCACAATACTTAATTAAAAATACCTGAAAGTCTTCAGAGAGAACCGTCAAGTTAGAACAATATGAAAGTACTAGAACCTGGCCTGAATACGCCTGAAATATTGCCTGAAACCTAACACGGGTGTTTTATTACTGAAATACCTGAAATTCAGTTTTGGATGAAAGTTTCGACAAAATGGACGGTATACCTATGATTTTGAAACATCAGTTAGTGAAATATTCTATTTGTTTTTTTTTATTAGAAATTACTATTAGAATTTAAGACTATAAAATTATGATAAAACTTCAAAAACATTTTTCTTTGAAATAAAACTTAATCAAAACTTTGTTTGATAAATAAATATTTTTGAAATACATAGTTCTAAATATAATTTAATTTTAGTATTTGTAAGGTCTCAACGATTCCATTAAAGTCGACGTCAAAAAACAAAGACTTATACCAAAACTTTAACACTCTTGCCTTTAATTTAAAATAAAAAAAAAAGCTTACAACCCTAATCTCTTCAAAGTAAGAGTGAACAGGCTCCTTCTGGGTAGGCTCGCTCCATCGTAGACTTTGTCTCTGTCATCTCTGACATAGACTAGAGTCAAGAGCCAACCCATTGCAAATGAAAAAAAAAAAAAACGTCTCAAACGCCACAAAACGCACTTTGTTTGCACCAAGAGAATGAAACATACCTTCACTGATAACCCTACCTATTCATTCACAAAACAATGCCACAAGTGGTCCATTACTTCCCATTCTCCCCATAAAAGTTGCAGAATCAACGTGTAATCGCTATACCCTAAATGCACCCATGAGGCGAGTTGGAACAAAAGCGGTGCCACCCGTGCCTCCCCTTTCGCAGGATCTTGTTAAAAATAAAGGTCCCACTTGATAGAAGAGATTTATTACTTAAATCTCTGGAGACGAACAGATATATTCTTTTGAGCATACAAATTTAAGTCTGGATTGTTTCACACCGCTGTGACCCTGGATGAGTTGTGAAGAGCTATTCGTCTTACAGGGTGAAAGCAAAATGGAAAATATTTCGTAATTTTATTTCTTGAACAATTTATCGATTGGACTAGACTTACAATGGTAGGTGATTTATACAATTTGTTAGCTTATCAATATTCACACGCTTTACTTGTTATTGTATATTAACTTTTCAGTCTTCTACCTTTCTTTTCAGTCAGTCGGTTGTCTGGTAGAAAATGTCAAAAAAATCACTTTTACGCCATTGCACCTTTGTACCTGAAGTTGATAAAGCGAGTTGAACACACGCGTTACGTCATGTGGCTTGGTAAAATTGTACCAAATTTACCAAGCCACGTGACGTCACGCTTGTTTTCAACTCGCTGTATCTTATTCATTTTTTGTTTACGTGAAAAAAGAAAAAATACGTGTCCAATATTTTTTAAAAATCTATCAGACGAACTAATTATTTTTTTTTAGCAAAATAACCTATAAAACAAGCCATGATAACCCGCAAAACGCACGATTTATTTTGGGATACGCCATAAAAGCAATGTCATGGTAAAAGCTAGTTAACTATAAATTACAGGAAAACTTATTTTATGCTACGGCCACACTATAGTAAAGTAATATGGCAATAATTATGAAACAGCAACTAGATGTAACCACGATTTATGGTCATAATTTTGCAATGTCAATCAATATGGCATATGACGGTAGGCAATAGCTCCGGTGGCGGTCTTCTTGTGCATATCAAAGACTGCGGTAATATTTGCGTGAAGTGGCCACACTACAATTTGTTCAGTGTGCGACATAAGCTCAAAGAAAACGCACGTGCCAACCAACATGGAGTGGTCAAATGAAAGGATGCTCGAGTTTTTAGTAGTATTCCAATCGGAACCAATTCTATGGAATACCCGACAGAAGAATCATAATCACAACACCGCCGCAGCTTCAACCTCCATCTTGAAATATGACCATATTGTCACTAGAAAGGCAAAAGTACTAAACTGCAAAAAGGGAGCGATTTAAAAACAAAACAAAGTATTGCTCAAATTGCTAAGAGACCACTTCAAGCGCAAAAAAAAACCAAATCCAACCATATATAAAACTCATTTTAGCTAAAATGGCACTTTAATACTTTTGCCTTTTCGGGGACGATATCTATGCCTAGTTCACTGTCGTATCTAGGTAAAGTGTAGTGTAGCCACACCACTTCCCCGGCCATGGTTCAATCTATGGTCCGGAGCGAGGAGGCATGGGAAGTGGTCACCTCCTTCTGCGAAGCAGTAATGCTAGCAAAGGAGGAGGCCGAACGGGTGAGAGAGAGGGAAACCTCACGTCCCAGTCGCCGCAACAGAAGGAGACGCCCCAGGCGTCGGGAGTCGCAGGGCGATTTCCGGCCGCCGTAGGCGCGGGCCTGCGGTCGGCGAGCAGTGGGTGGCTCGCCGTCTGATCGGAACTAGGCCCGGGTCGGCGGCGCGCTGCGATCCCAGCGCGCCTCATAGAGATGTCAGCGTGGAGGACGGGGCCCGCCAGGGCAGGTGCCTGCTGGGGCTGCGGAATCTGTTCGAAAGGAGTGCCGTAGCCTTGGAACACAAAGGGCACCAGGAGGAACACGGATGGGTTTTAGTCAGTAAGAGTCTGACACTCCCTCTTGCTTTACTCTTGCTTTTTTTGCTTTACCCAGAGCGGGAGGAGTCATTTGATGATTTCCCATGCTTAAAAAAAAAAAAAAAAAAGCCACACCACTTCCAGCGGTAATTTTGAAAGTAATTTGATGCCATAATTATTGCGGTAAACGGGCGGTATACGGTAAGGTAGTGTGGCCGCAGCATTATAGAAGTTACATTAACAAATTCCATTGCACTTGCACAAACACATACTCGTAACCAATTCTATCTGTAGCCTGCCTTACAAATATTTGTTTCGCGTGGGAATCGATCCCGGAGCAAAGCAGCCAATCGCTCAGTTACTGCGTCAGTTGATCTGGCGTGCAATGAAAAACAAGCTTGGATACCAGACTGATATTGATGTTTTTAGCCAGTTGATCAGGATTATACTTTTTTACAAAAAGCCCTGTAGTGTAAGGAAGTAAGACGATTGTGGTTTTAATTAGATTGACAAAAATATCTGTGATAAAAACCGTCATCTGCCTAGCTTTTTCCCAACTATATTGGGGTCGGCTTCCAGTCAAGCCGGATTTAGCTGAATACCAGTATTTTTACGAGGAGCGGTACTTCATGGCAAGACTGTCAGAGTAAAATTTTACTGGCTTCTGACTATCCGTAACGACTGCCACTTTTAATTTTAACTGTTGCTATTTTAGCTGTTTAGCTGTTTTAGCTGTTGTTATGTAAAGATATATTAGCTTACATTTTGTTCTAAAGGCATGTCTGGGTACCAATGTGGTTTGCCTCATGATTTTTTCTCTTCCTTTCTACAGCTCTTAGGTCGTCTCAATTTTCTCAGTTGAATATCTGTAAGTATAAATGGTATGGGAACAAAATTAAACAATAACAGAAATTTGTAACTTTTCCCATTTCTATCATCGTATTGTTTCAACCTAATAACATTCTTCTTCATACCGTGTGGGCCGTAAGGTCTATATAGCAACCCCACCCACCCTAGTATCAGAGCTTTAACCGCCTCAAGGGCCTCTGACATGGTTTATTTGACGACCGCCATTTGGCGGCCGGGACCACCGGCTTATATGTGCCTTCCGAAGCATGGAATCAACTTTTTATCAAAAAATCAGGTGATTCAAGCCTAAATTGTCCTAGCCAAACTGGAAACAACTTCACAAAGTATGCTCCCCGTGGGAATCAAACCCGCGACCGGGTCACAAGGCAAACGCCTAAACCACTCGACCTCGGAGGCAGTAACATTATAAATGCGAAAGTTTGTGAGGATAGATGGATGGGTGTTTGTTACTCTATCACGCTTGATTGGATCTTCATGAAATTTGGTACAGAGGTAGATTATAGTCTGAAATAACACATAAGCTATATTATACCTCGGCAGTATGTTCCCTAGGACTATAGGACTCACCAGAGAATGGGCAGCAGCGTTCTCTGTAAAACGCAACACCATTTACACGATCGCCAACCCGCCTGCCAAACGTGGCGATTATGGCAAACCTGGGGAGGCCTATATCCAGCAGTGGACGTCTTTTGGTTGTTTTGATGATGATGACGATGATGTTCCCTAGGGATCACGTAGGCGAAGCCGCTGACAGAAGCTAGTTCAAATTTATTCCTTGCAACACTAGACTTCACCTACTACATTGATTTGTATCGATCTTCCTGAGTGTATTGGACCGTAAACCACAGTTAGTAACTACCTCACACAATGTTCCTATTTCCTTCTATTTCCGACCTAGCTTTTATCTGTCTGCAACATTTGTGAGTAAACTAGGGAAATTGATGGCTCCTTCCTGGCTAGGCCCCCCGGGTGAAAGCGGTCGGACCATAAAGTAACCACTAGGGTCTTACGTTGGTGGGAACCGATAATATTTTTTTTTTTGTTCGAATGTCATTTTTCATTATTTGACATAAATTTTAAGATTATCGAAGTAGCATGTATCATAGGTATTATTTTACCGAACTATTTTTCGTCGATTTACATAATAACTTTTTGCTATTGGCCTCTTTTGAAATTTTTTCATTTGCCATATTGTCACCACACCGAAACAACATTTTACGGAATATTTATCACAAATACATTGCCAGTTACTTGGTAGCATTTTCAATCAACTCTAGACTTAACTTACTTCATTGATTTGTATCGTTCTCCCTGAGGGTATTGGACCGTAAACCACAGTTAGTAACTACCTTACACAATGTTTCTATTTCCTTCCATTTCCGACCTAGCTTTTATCTGTCTGCAACATTTGTGAGTCAACTAGGAAAATTGATGGCTACCTCCTGGCTAGGAACCCCGGGTGAAAGCGGTCGGGCCATAAAGTAACCAATAGGTTTTTACGCTGGTACTTTTCCGAATGAGTTATCGTAAATTAATACCTACCTATTAAAAAATTTAATAGTCAACTACTAAATAAGATTTTTGGAGAATAGATGGACGGATGAATAATGGTTACTCTTTCACGCAAGAACCACTGAACCGATTTTAATTAAACTTCAGAGTAATATAGCTCATAACTTAGAATAAAGTTTAAGAATTAGTACTTATTAAATGCGGTGGAGCCGTAGACGGTAGTTAATGAATACAATAACTAATAGATTCGGAAAACATCTTGATGAAAACAATCTTAACAAAGTGTTTGTTTTGATAATGTATCCTTCAAAAAGTATCGACTAAGTAGGAGGACAGGTGATGGCAAAGACAAAAATCTAATATTTAAACGTCTCGATTCACAGTGTTTGTTATCTAACTCCTCCGAAACGGCTTGACCGTTTTTTATGTTTTTTTTTGTGTGTATTTGGTAGGTCTGAGAATAAGTTGCAAGCTATTTTTTTTTTTCTTTTTTATGGCAAAACAACGTTTGCTTGGTTAGCTAGTCTACACTAATGTTATACTCGTAAAGAGGAATTATTTTTTGTTTGTTTGTTTGAATTGAATAGGCTCCGAAACTGCTAAGCGATTTGAAAAATTCTTTCACCATTTGATTTCCACATTATTCCTTATGAACATAAGCCATATAATATTTTCAAAAAAGTTAGGGATCCACGTGAAAACTTCGTTAATGTAACCCAAGGTATTAAAAAATACCAAAACAGATCCTTATATCAAGTACGCTGCGGAAATGATTGAAAATAGAGAAAAGTGATGTACTACAGTTTTATAGAAGACATCAATATCTACAAAAGTCTGCAAGCGTATATATCTAACTATTATGGTTAAGTCAAAATGACCGCTTTTTCGCAGTGGTGATTTTGGTATCATGATATTACTCCTTATCCATTTAAATTATTCCATAATGAAGTTTGATTATGAAGATACAAACGACACTTTAAATTATTCTATTCTATTTTTATTTTCTATGTCCATTACTCTAAGTTATAAAAATGTTGCGGTATGAGCGAAACATTGAGTCTATTAAGAATTAATTAACACATTAACCTACAAAGAGGGTAGAGATGATGTAGTTCGTTCGTCGCGGCCGAAGTATTTATAATTATATATTTGAAAACTTAAAACCAATCTTGTTGAAAGTCGTTGCACAGTATAAATGCTTTGGAAACGATTCCCACAATCCATGAGGATTTCTATCCAAAAATGAACCAGATATTTAACTAATGAACGCGTTGGTATAATCTAATCAAAGTAAATGTATCAAATGCACACTCTAAGTAAAGTTGTAGGTAATTCCGTCTAATCTTATAAGACTAAGCGGAGTATTATGGGGTACGCTTCTAGCTCCCCCTGTATACATTGCGGTAACGGGAGCGACTGACGCGGACGTGAAAATGAAACCTGAGACTAAACAGAGATTTTGGTATGCCAACGAAAAAGTATAAATAACTACATTTTAAACTGATGCTATAAATGCAATATGCCAATGGTTGATCAAATTTTGATGAAATATAAAGGTTTTAGATACTAGATTATTTTTCATAAAACTATGGCCTGTCTACTGCTGGGCAAAGAAGTTCTAACTTTTTAGGGTTCCGTGCCCAAAGGGTACTCAACGTGACCCTATTACTAAGCCTCCGCTGTCCGTCCTTTCGTCCGTCTGTCAGCGGACTGTATCTCAAGAACCATAATGAGCAGACTGTTAAAATTTTCACAGATTCTTCTCTTCTTCTTCCACCTGGCGTTAATCCCGGCCATTGCCAGGGTCCGCCTTCCTACTTAGCTTCCTCCACTTTGCCCGATCTTGAACGTGTTTTTCATTCAGGCCATTGGCTCTCATGTCGTACTTGACGACGTCCAGCCAGCGCTTGCGAGGGCGACCACGGGACACAGCCATATTCATGCATCTTCGACCAACGTACTCCATAGGGCGGCGCATGATGTGGCCATACCATCGCAGATGACACTCATGCAGTTTTTCCCCCACGTCACGGACACCAAGACTACCTCGGATAAAAGAGTTGCGTATGCGATCGGATCGCGTTGTGCCGCTCATCCACCTCAGCATCAGCATGATATTTTCACAGATTGAGTACCTAATAAAAATTAAGGTTTATGGTAAGAAAACCTTCGTGTTCGGTTGTGGCTGGTTTTTTTTTTGTCAAATGCTGCGTTTGAACTAGATTTACCAACATCTTACCGGGTTAAACGTAACCTTCCTAGTTAGTTGCCCTTGGTACTCAGAGATGGTCAAGACATTTACCACTCAGAAAATTTACCTTAACAGCTATTTACACTTTTTCAGAGCTGGAGATATTTTAAAAATTACTTTGTTCCACTCTTAAGCATAAATTATTATTTCCTTTTCAAAAATTAACAATGAACTCCCACCAACGATATACTTCGGTGTAACAAAATCCACGATATAAAAGAAAGAGTTCACTTGAACTACCGTTCGTAGAACGAACGTCGACGTTCGCTTTGAAATTCAAATTTTCAAACGCATGTTTCATAAAGCGTGCTTATCTGTATTCTCTTTGCATAACTCTGTCATGTTCAACTAGAAATATTCTGCTTTTAACGTTATTACTTTATGTTTGAAACAATTACTACGGAAAAGTTCAGTTTAAAATCATTTTTAAAGTTGAAACAACTTTTTGCTTTTATTCGCGATGTATGTTTCTCATTCCCGGCATCTAAAAGACTCCATTGTATTGATTTGCTAGACTGTAATATTAAACTAACAGCCACACGGAACGATCTTCAAGGTAAAACAACACTTGCCGAGGTTGGTCTATGGATGGGTGAGCAACTCAAAAAGCACGCTTATCCTTTGTCACAGCTGTCATTACTAGCTCTTTTGTAGTCATTTCGGGTTGCCAGAAGTCAGAAAATTTGACACCAGTTTTGCCAAAAATTACCGTGTTACCCAATTACTGGGTTGTAAAAGTCGCTCTTCAAAAAATACTGGAATTCAGTCCTATCCTATATATCTATCCAATATAGTAATGGGGAAAAAGAGCTAGGCTGACGATGATGACTGACAAGCTGGCATGTGCTTTGCTGCTGTGTTTTCAATTCACCCAAGCCATAGAACTCACATAAATTCCACAATAGCTGATGCTGATGACTATGCTTGGATAAAATATCCAGAGACAAATGAAAAATTTATTTCTTGCTAATGTAAAAATGTTCTTGGTTTCGTATGGGCAGTAACATACACCCCAGTGTCAGAGTTTCTAAACCGCCTCAAGGGCCTCTGACATGGTTTATTTTACGACCGCCATTTGGTGACCGGGACCACCGCCTTATATGTGCCTACCGAAGCACGGAATCATTTTTTTATCAGGCAATGGGGTGATTCAAGCCTACAATGTCCTAGCCAAATAAGAAACAACTTTACAAAGTGTGTTTCCCGTGAGAATCGACCCCACGACCACCGGGTTACAAGGCAAACGCCTAAACCACTCGACCACGGAAAATTCATCATGATCGCTGTGCGGAAAGCTGTGCAAACATACAAACATCGATAATTTTTACATCTTTCACATTCATAACATTAGTCGGTTACGAACATTCCGATAGCTATTGTTATGTTTTGTTTTAATTGGCGGTTCCCAAAACCAAGACTTAGTTTCATATTATTATGGTCCGTGTCACAACAAAAACTGTCAGAGTGCGTGTGCATATGCAGTGCTTTTGGTTAACAAAAAGACTATGTAACGTATGAAACTATTTGAGATGTCACACCAAATGAACCGCTCACAGAGACTGCAAGATTGCAACTACACTACTCTGGGTGTGAAATCTCACAGAGTGCTTCAACTGTACTGTAGTTTATGCAAGTACAGCATTATGTCACTTACCTATTATTTTGTGCTTTTTATTTCGCAAATTTTTGTGTATGGGGTTGTTAGACCTTACTACCAACACGATAACACACCCCACCTCCACTATTGTACATTAAGTTTAAATAAATAAATAATAAGAAAAAAAGGCAGCAAATTTTTGTAAAGGACACTTAAAATATGAATAGAAACTCCTTTTTTTAGGTGTCCCGTAAAGTTTAAAACTATTTTCCCGCTGCTTTGCTTGCATTAAGTCGTCCATAACCTTTTTCAGGGTCCTATCTATCATTACACCAAGTTTATTACAATCAGTTTGAGATTTAGGTGTGAAAACTTAACAGACACACTTTTACATTTATATCATTACTTAAGATTCAAAGTAATTATGTTAAAATATAACAACTACACCTTTTTTCCAACATAATGATATTATACTTTTACGTCAATATCGTCAGTTCTATATCTGAACATATTTCAGATTTTGGGCACCTCAATTAGCAAATCATTACAAGAATGAAACAATATTATAATTCGTTATTAATTGAACCTCGATTTGTTATCAATTATACCTGAAATCGATCTTGATCCAATTTATCGAGCTAGCTTTCTAATAATTGAACCAATCGAATGGCTGTATGAAAGTAAATTAGCCAAAAATTGTATTGCAATATTACAGCTTACTACGTGGTTAAAATATGAAACAGTTTTAGGCGTACCTAGCGGTCAAAAGGGGTATTATATTCTTTTTCTCAAACATGCTTGGAAAGAGCATTATTCTGACAACCTTCTTCGAGATAAATCGAAATAGATGTATTAGCCAAATATATGCGAACAGAGGCCGGCAAAAATTTTATGAAAATGTCTTGGTTAAGCGGTCAAAAAAATTACCATACAGTCTGTGTCATTAAATTGACAAGTGCAAATGGCAAACTGACATAGATTACAATAACATTTAAGTCAGTTTTGACATTTACACTTGTCAATTTACAAGTGTCCGGGATTAATAAACAGACTGTATATAGTAAACTCATATCTGTCGTGTAATTTAAAAATGGAACGATCTTTTACTCCGAAACATGACTACCAAGAAGGTAACTTATCAAAGGTTTTATTTAAATTTTGAGCTGGCTTGCAAATATTGAGAAAAAAATATAAATAGGTATTGTGTTTATTGAAAAAAAAAAACCAAATGAACACTAACGCGGCGTGCAGGAAAAAAAATTGTTCGTTGATCGTCATTGATTTTAATTGTTTTTCAATTTTCACGCATTATTTGAGAAAAGTACCATACAAGCCTTGGTCGCAACTAGGCATTGACGGACTTACTGACACACAGACGTATTGACGTACGGACAGACGGCAGAGGCTTAGAAATAGAATGAAAAATCACTTTTCAGTCACTTTTTTTTGACCTAGGTATCTTACGTGGTTGTGGCATTTTTCGAAAGAGTTAAACGCGACCCTGGAACGCAAAAGGATTTAGAGGAACACGGTTTTAGTTAATAAGACTCTGACACTCCCTTCCGTTCTGCTGAAAGTGACAGGAGTCATTTGATGATTATAGATATTATAGATGACATGAGCCAATAAAAAAAAATACAAAAAAGATATCTTGCGTGAGGAATTATGCATGTAAAGTTTCATTAAAATCTGTTCATTAATTTCCAAGATTATTCTTGTGAATTTCTGAAACTCGCAAGTTAAAAGTGCGGAAAGACCAACGGAACAAACATGATTTTGTAAGAAAGAACACATCACATGGCGCCAACTTTAAGCGAATTAGAATAACGGCAACAAAATTTAGAAATTATGAATGTTATAAGAGCTACTTTCCTAAAAAGCAGAACTATAGTTACCTAACTAAAACCTACCAAAAACAGCCTAAAAGATGACCCCCAACTAATACCCAAACTAGATCACCAAAGATGAATTATAACAATTACGTGCCAAAAATACCTACTACCCTTCTATCCAAAAATGCTACATTCACATTTGCACCCTTTCCCGATCGTTTGGATTCAGTGAACGAAGCCGCTGTAAATTTCCGAGTTATTAGAATTATATCGGTCCCCAATAAAGGATTATTAAGTGTCCTTTCGGCTCGTTTCGGTAATAGAAAAACGATGTACTGATTGCAAGATTTAGTACAGTGTTTAAGGGAGATTTTGGGGTATTTGTTTCGGTAGTACGGCTATTAGGAATTCTTTTTAAAAATCAGTGCCAATTCTAGAAATTTTATAAGCAACATTCCATTTGCATTTAAGTCGCAATCTGTCAAAAAAACCTCAATTTCCATACATTTTTGACAGTTTACTATTGACAGGCTGAGAAGCTCGTGGCTAGATAATAATAGCCGCACGGGTTGATCTTCAAGGTTAGGCAACGCTTGCCAAGGTTGGTTTGTGGATGGGTGACCATCTTAACATAGCGAGTTTCCTCCGTGCCTCGGAAAGCACGTTAAGCCGTTGGTCCCGGCTGTCATTTGTAGATCTTTGGCAGTCGTTACGGATAGTCAGAAGCCAGTAAATCTGACTCCAGTCTTGCCATGAAGTACCGTGTTACCCAATTAATGGGTTGTGGAGGTCTAGTTGGCAGCCGCTTCTCGTAAAATACTGGTATTCAACTAAATCCGGCTTGACTGGAAGCCGTCCCCAATATAGTTGGGAAAGGCTAGGCAGATGATGACTACTGACTGGCTGGTATTTAAAAATTCTATTTATGAAAGTGTGCCTTTTTTTTATTATTCAGCTTAAACTGTCCCACTACTGGGCTAAGACCTTCCCCAATTCTTCCAGGTATTGTTTTCCTAAGCCACTTCGAACCAGCATCTGCGGAAGGTGTCTAGATCGTTTCGATTATAATAATTACTTATTTATTGTAATTACTGATTTATTCTTTTTGATGTAAGAACTTAATCGTTGTCTTTATTAATTTATTTTTCATTATTTGGTCATTGACAACCATAGTTTTGTGTAAAGTAGAAGCATATTTTTCAAATTTTGTAAATGTGAGTACCATGAAGCCATTTACATTTTATGTGATTAGTATAGTTTTACTTGTTGGACATGAACGAGCATGGTGGTTAAGAGCATGTCATGCTCACTCAATATCTCGCTGATGGCGGCGCGTGGGTTGGATCATTCGGTTCCCTTCGAAATGGTTGAGCTGAAAGGTGCCGATACACGCGTCATGTTCATGAACGGGCGCCGTCGGTTGAGACTGGTCATGTCTTAACTGCCATTGGCTCAATTTAATCTTTATATTTTAAATTCTTATAATAAGCCCTTTTTTTTTCTTTGCATTGTCCTCACATGCAGAAGCAACAAGTACATATATGTAACTTGGAATTTTGTAAAACAGAACATGATTTAAAAGAGTGTCCGTGGAGTTTCTTGCACGTTCTTCTCCATAGAGATCTACGCTTTGGCAGGTGCAAATAGCTTCCATGTTTTTGACTGACTGACCTTGACGTTTCAAAAGTGCCTGTGAATGGTTTATTTGAAATAAAATGCTTTTGAATTTGAATTTCACCAACTCTTCCCTCCTTCGATTAATGTAATGAGTATTTCAAGATTATGATAGATGAATGAAGGAAAGTTGTAATAGTTATTAATTATCATGGTTTTCTGATGAATTAGTGGTCGCCGTCCTTATAAGCAGCTGTTAGAGGGCCTATGAAAGTGAGATTGAATAAGCGGTATTGCTTGTCAAAAAGTTCAAAATGTACGAGATTGATACACGCTACCGAATTTTTTAGTGAGTAACTAGCGGCCAGCCCCGGCTTTGCACGGGTGCAAGTAACATACTTAAACATTCATCGAGAATCACTCTATCTATTAAAAAAACCCGCATTAATATCCATTGCGTATTTTAAAGATCTAACCATACATCCCTATGTATGCTTAGATCTTTAAAACCTGTCTGTCTGTCCCTACAGACAGACAGCGGAAGCGACTTTGTTTTATAATATATAGTGATATCATTATTTTGGCCTTCTGACATTTGGTATTATTTATAGAATATGAATTTATTTAGAGCCCAATATCATCATCATTATCATATGAGCCGAAAGATGTCCACTGCTGGACATAGGCTTCCCCCAAGCGTCGCCACAACGAACGGTCCTGCGCGTCTTGCATCCATCGGCTACCTTCATCAGGTCATCGGTCCACCTTGTGAGAGGTCTACCATTGTTGTGTCTTCCGGTACGCTGTTCAGCGAGCAATGTGACCTGCCCACTGCCATGTATGAGCATTTAGAGCCCAAGCATACTTAATTATTGTTTTTTTTTTCAAATTCATTCTAAATTATGACAGCCTCATTTAACGAAGACGCACACATTACCGGCATTACTATCTATGCGTTTAATGTAATGAAACAAAGCCTTCCATGAATATGCTATAGATATGCACAGGAAATTACATTTATCACGCATAGTTTTCCCTGGAACCCGTCATGGCTTTGATGGGCGAATTCATCACTTTCCACAAACTACATTCATCCAACATGTACAGCGATCTAAATCAAATTCTGCTTACCGAATCATTATAACCGTTTGGTTGTACATTTCAGTGACATCACACACTATCACCCATTAATAATTTCCAAACTCATTTGGATTATGTACGTTTCATGAATTAAATTACATTTTGAAAGCGCTTGTAAGCCCTCTAACGGATTAGTGCAGCTTGTGTTTCGATGCTTCAGCTTCGTCGAGAGGAAGATTTGATTGGAGTTTGTTTGAAAGAGTATCTTATTTGGTTCTGTTTTTGGGTGCTTGTTAATACGGTAGTATGAGGATCTACCTGAGATTTAAAGACGTTATTTAAGCTTTAAACATACGCAACGTGAACAAGAGTTTGTCAATAGATGGGATTGAAACAAGGTCCAGACTAGGTGGAAAAGATGAAAAACTAATATAGATCTGCCTAGCCATTTTCCAACTATATTGGGGTCGATTTCTAGTGTAACCGGATAAAACTGAATTCCAGTATTTAACATGGAGGGACTTTTTTTCTTTTTTTTTTAAGGATGGGAAATCATAAAATTACTCCTCCCGCTCTGGGTGAAGCAGGAGGGAGTGTGAGACTCTTACTGACTAAAACCCATCCGTGTTCCTCCTAGTGCCCTTTGCGTTCCAGGGCTACGCTGCCTCTTTCGAACAGATTCCGCAGCCCCAGCAGGCACTTGCCCTAGCGGGCCCCGTCTTCCGGGCTGACATCTCTATGAGGCGTGCTGGGATCGCAGCGCGCCGCCGACCCGGGCCTGGTTCTGATCAGACGGTGCGCCACCCAATGCTCGCCGTCCACAGGCCTACATAGAGGGACTACCCATCTAATCTCTGCTACGCTACTGGGAGAACATAAAAAAGTAGAACCATTGGAGTAAACTAGGTCTCTTAATTTATTTAGGCCTATGACTTGCACCTTCATGCCGTATAGTGTTGGCCGGTGCAGTATGGTGCCGTAAAAGAATAATACCATCCCATCACTCCCCGTGGGTGTCGTAAGAGGCGGCTAAGAGACTCACCAGAGAATAGGCAGCACCGTTCTCTGTAAAACGCAACACCATACACTGCGACCGCCAACCCGCTTGTCAAGCGTGGTAATTATGGCGAACCCTCCCTTTGGGGGAGGCCTATGTCCAGTAGTAGACGTCTTTTGGCATGATGATGATGACTAGCTCCTTTGTGGTCTACCACGGCCCCGTTTCTCGATTTTTGGGCACCAATTTTAGGTTTTATGGGCCTAACGGTCATGGGCATGCGGCCATATTAAGCTGGGCAGCCTTCTAAGCCACGTCAACGATCTCAGTTTTGGAGATGGTAGAACGACTTCGATGTATTCTTTGGGAATTGACAAGAAGAGGCACAGAACCGAGAATTAAAAAAATAATAATATGACTAGCTTAAGAATTGATGTGTGATGAATACTGATGTAACAGACTAGTTTCCACCATTAATAAATTGCAAACCTATTTAGTCCGTCAGTTAAAGTATTTAAAAATAATGGACACGTATTTTTTTTGTTTTTGTAAATAAATTAAAATTGACAAAGATAAAACGCATCAAAACTCGGGAGTCGGCTCGTGACGTCAGAACGTACCTACCTAAAATTATAGCACGGCGTGAAGTATTGAGAATTTTAAAAGCGTTGTATCTTCGTCAATTTTGGTTTACGTAACAAAAGAAAAAAATCGTCTCAAATATTTTTTGACAATCTAACTAAAGGACTTATTAGGTTTTTTCAGTGGACAAGCCTATTATTATTATTATTTATTATTATTATTAGCAAAAATAAAATTTAATTATTCAAACACAATCATCAAACAAAGCTTTCAATTTAATTCGAGCTCTCAAACATTTTTATGAAACCAAATCCCTTTGCTTAGTAAATACTTCCATTACTTAATTACGAAACCATGAAGATGACAAAGAAAAACAAATAAAAAATATGAAACGAAAACTTAACAAAAGCTGGGATTAGGATGTCTGTATAATGAACAGACTTTTTAAGCACCTATTAATAAAATAGCTTTTCATCGTGTTATTAAGTAGCCCTGTTGTTCGGGAAAAGTAGGACAGCGAAAGGGTGGCACTCTTTCTTCTTTTGATGTGAATATTGTCATGTTTTTAACGCTTTGAGTAACGGATTGAAAATATTGAGGCTGTTATGCCGTCAATATTATGAAAGCAATTCTTTTATAATAAAATCTTTACCCAAAAACGTATGACACATGTTTTGACAGGTTTTTTAACTCAATTAGTTACACACACTGCCTATGGTAGACACTTAAACATTGACTTTTTTTACTTCAATAATTGAAATAATTGTCTTCTGACTTGACATCAACCGTATCCTTTAAATTTTCTACCAATGAAAAATGCGTCATAATTAATTTTTGAGTACCTACGAAGAAATATTAGGGAAAGGTCCTATGCACCTTATTGAAATATAATTTATCTGACGCTTATGCAAACCATTTGTATTTGGTTTGCATAGGCGTCAGATAAATTATATATCACACAGTTATCTATTTATAAGCAAAACACAAATTCATGCTAATCTGAACAAACAAGATGTCCTAACGTAATCACTCTCGCTTGTTTCAGATGACAATGGAGAGACGAATCGCCGGAGTAATCTACATATTGATCACTTTCGCTCTCGTTAATGAAATGTCAATAAACGTGTACGCCAGGGACAACAACAAAAGGCGCACCAAAGAGAAGAGCGGAGGCTTCCAGAAGAATATTTGCGATATCACAGACCGCGATTCAAAAGTTCACTGCTACTGCGAAAATACTAGAGAGCCAAGGAATGCGACCAAAGCGGAATGTTGGGTGTTCAACGGCGGCATACCGCGCGACGACCTCATCTGGCAGAGTTTTGCGTCCCAACCAATTTTGCAAACTTTGTCTTTTAACGTCCGAGTCGATGGCGCTTTGGGCTATATACCGAGCAAGGCACTATTCTATCTACAACGCTTGAAGTCAATTAATATCAAGTACGGCAACATCGTCGATGTATCTCCTTTCGCTTTCGCCAACTTAACTAATCTAAAAGAAGTAAGCTTATCTCAAAATCAAATTGAGAACCTGCAGCAGTACTCATTCGCTCACCTACCGAACATAACAACTCTCAATTTGGAAGAAAACAATATTATAGATATCGATGCCGAAGCTTTCTACGATCTTCCAAAACTGCAAAAGTTGGTGTTTACCAAGAATAATATATCCACAATCAGAAACGGCACTTTCCAGCACACGTTCAATTTACTGGAATTGGATTTGAATAAGAACAACATTTACTATTTGAACCGACGGACATTCGACGGATTGGCGAATCTAAGGAAATTGGATCTGAGAAAAAACCGAATACAAAATTTGACGGAATTCACGTTTGCCGAGCTGTGGAATCTTCAAGAATTACTATTGGGCAAGAATGATTTGCGGTACATATCGGAGAGGGCATTCGATGGACTGTCTCAACTGCGAAAGTTGTCCCTGGATGACAATAAATTGGCGTCGCTTCCGTCGGGCTTATTCGAAGGGGTGAGAGGCCTCAGCTCCCTGGACTTGCGCTCCAATGAGCTACATGCGTTAACTTATGACAATATCAAGCCTATATTGGACAACTTGAAACCGCAGAACAGTAATCTACTACTCGAAGGTAATAATGAATACATAATACTTCCTCATGTCGAGTTTCATGAACTTAAAACACTCGATGAATATTAAACGTGTTGTAACTGAGACGTTTATATTAACTTTAACACACTTGGAAAGTTTGTTCTTTTATGATGCCTACGGGTGTTCTTAGTTGGGTCGGAATGGGTCAGATAGAAGTGGAAAATGTTGTATAATCCGTTTCATTCCTAAATTAATTGTAAATTAGTTTAAACTTGCCTACCCTAGGCTGTTGCGTGAAAGTTTTAGTTTTAATGTCCATTGTCCGGTGTGTTTTTGTTTATTTAATAGGAAGTTAACTTTATTTTGTTAACGAAATAATTTTATTTCTTTTTACAGAGAACAACTTCGTGTGCGACTGCAGATTAAAATGGATGCATTCACTGCGTAACGAGACAAAAAGTCAAAATACAAAGGAGTCCCTAGACGGCGTAACGTGCAAAATGGATCCTCCCATCGTGAGTTCCGCTTACAACAAAATGCCGGACGCTATGGACAACAAACTGGATTACAATCAAGACATACTCCACGCCGGCCTAACCATCGAAACACTGAACGACAAAATGAACGTAACGGAAAAGAAGACATTACCAGGCGACCTATCTAAAGACGACGGTAATGAAATATCCAAAAAGGGTGTTAAAAGGACTGTTTTGAAAATCCCTGCTGATACCCTTCCGTGCCCGAGGGATGCCATAAAAACAACAGAGATACCAGCTTATATAGTAGATCCGGTTATACCAATACAGAACGAGATGAAAACTTATAGATTCCATGAAACGAATTCGGGTTATATGAATATGAGGTCTAGTTTGGGCTTTGTAGTTTTATGGAGTATTTGTTTTAGATTTTTCTTTACTTAAGTAAGTGACGTATCTAGTCGTTAAAGTAAGTGAGATACAGACTATTAAGCCGGCGATTGATGGCTGCGCACGGGTATAATGACTAACACTTTGCTAAGTCCTGTATGAGATAAACAAGGGAGATTTACGAGTGTGGAATAGAAACGTAATCTTGTAAGATGAAGAACATTGAGTGTCGGAATAACAATGTTGACGCATAATTAAGTGATGTTGTTTGAAAAACAGGGTCAATTTCTTTGGGATATGTATGGAATTAAAAATTCAAGTAGCGACATAAATTGGGGTGTAAATATTATCTCATAATTTTCATGAAAGTTCTTAAAATGTTTCGTCATCATAGAAATAATGCACTATTAACATAGGCAGTCAATAAAACAACAGTTTTCACATAAAATATTATATTCGATTAGGGCATTGCTGATTCTGTATCATTAGTTAGTGATTAAGGTTTCAGAATTTCGTTATGTCAGCGGCATTTAGTTTGAAGCTTCAGAGCTTAAAATAAAATATAGTCATGAAACAAAATATACTTAACGTAGAAAACACAAACTGCTAATGTTAGAAGACTGTAAAATATACAAAGTGTAACCAAATAATCGCAAAACCTGATAAGTGTTTATTGTAATTTCATAATGAACAACTTTGACTTTGACGAACAAACACTAGAATAACAAAAGAGGATTGACTGCTCATAAATTCGAAAAAACTGAACAGCTGATTTGTCTTTCGCAATTTCAGAGTTGATTCCACATTCAAAGTTATTCGTAGCACTTCGCCCGCGACTTCATCCACGCTACAATTTGCTTAAGACTCCAATTTTATTTTTACATTTTACTCACTAAAACCTTCCCGAAGAACCACTCTGCCAAATATAATGAAAATCGGTGCAGTGGTTTTTGAGATTATTGCTACAAACAGACAGACAGACGCAGCAGAGGACTTTGTTTTATAATATGTAGTGATGAGTACAATGACCTTTTTTCAGGTTTCACGTTTATTTTATTGCAAGTTGTATAAAAAAAAGCCATAAAGTAAATTGTAAGAACAGCTAACAATAGAAACGGGAACTAAATAGTATATCCGTATGCAGCGATCAAAAGCCGATCTCTTCACGTTCACACATAGGCCACATTTAATTGCAGGCATTTGATTTCAATGAGCACAAAAATATATACCTAAAGCAACCAATTAAGTGATTATATCCACAGTATGAATGTTGTAAATTATAATTATATTTATAATGTTAAGTAGATGTAATGTATAAAGCTCTGTTTAAACGCACTCGAATTTTCACTCATTAAACATTATTTTAAGGAAAGAGGTGTGAGCATGCCTAATTTATGTTGTAATCTTGGTTAATTTGGTGTCGGTAAATTCTGGCTTCGGTGAAACTTTTAATCGGGAGGCAATAAATGGTTTGATGGGAAATTAATTTGATTTTAAAAGGTTGGTTTATACAGGTCTTGTGTGATTAATTATTTGCAGCAACCATTAGTTAATTTTACAAGTATTTATTTTTTGCGAATGGACGCTTATCTTCTCAACTTTCATAAAATTGTATTTTTTTTTGTATGCGCCATGCTTGGCGCAAATAAATTCCTAAAAATTATATTTTTCCTTTTTCAGTTTTGGTAACTATGAAATTTATTGCATGGCTATAACAAATAAAAATAATGTAACAATATGGTTTTCGGATTCAAATAAAATATCTCTTTAATTTCGTTTAAGGCTAAAGTCTACTGAACGTAATTGTTCTACTTAACTATACCCAAATGATTTTTAAAAGAGATTTATACTGAACGATATTACTTTTCAGTTCTCCAGGGAGCTAGTCGTATTAACTATGTTACAGTTGTAGACTAGCAAACTAAATGCCTTTTAGCTATATTAATAATGTATGCAACATTCCATCTAATATGTTGTGGTAGATACCGCGGCTGTAGCATAAGTTAATATTATTATTAACTCTATTATCATAGTCGAAGCTTAGCTTGTGCAAACATAACAGCATTATGGAATTACCTAAGGAGTATGTGCACTAGATCCATACCGAAGGTTTAGTATTCACGATGTCAGATTTCAAAGGAAGGCGTACGTCATTGAGAGAAGATTTCTAGATAATATGTGGACGGGATCACAGATGCTGGCAGAGAGTTCCACACTTTAGCTGTGCGTATAATAAATGTAGAAGAGAAGCGCTGGGTACGACTAGTCGGGATATCCACCAAGTACGGATGTTACCCTGCAGTACGTCTGGTATTACGGTGGTAAAAGGGCGATGGTGGGATCAGGTCGTGGAGTTCCTGCGCACACTCCCCAAAATACAGTCTGTAGAACTTACACAAACTTAACAAAATTTTACCCATAAACGAATTTTTTGAATTCATTTGCTTTTTATCTTTACGCATTATAAAAAATGCAGTATATTTAACATATATTCTTTATCTTAAACTTTTAAATACTGCACTGTGAATACTTTGCAGTAAACATAGTATAGTAGTATAACATTATACGAACACAACGACACCATCTATTCGCGTTTTGCTTACATCTGTATTATCCTTGGCACATTGAACGCATCGTGTCGTGTTCGTGGCAGGGTTACTGCCGTTCCGGCATGCAGTTTGCTTTACATAGAATTATGTGTAAAAAAATATGCTTTTGATGATACATAATTATTTATATTTTGCTATTAAATCGTGTAATAAATAATATAATCCACAATAACTAAAACTATATCTTATGCAAACCTGAGATTTATTTTTTTATTACGCTTTCTTGCCTAAATTACCGAACAGATTTTGATTAACTTTACTAAAAAGATAGATGGACACTGGTTACGGTTATACAGCGACTTTATTACGTGCAATGCCGAAGAGTAAAAGCTAGTATTAGAAAACAATACAATGGGTATTCAACGGAACTCTATTACTAAGCCACCACTGTCCGTCCGTCTGTCCGTCCGTCCGTCCATCTGTCTGTCAGCGGGCTGTATCTCAATAACCGTAATAGGTAGACAGTTGAAATTTTCACAGATTGTGTATATCTATTGCCGCTATAACAAGTATGTACAAAAAGTGAACTTCTGCATTAAATCCTTGTAATTAGGTGCTGGAAAAAAGATATTTCACATACCAAGAAAAACAAATTAAGCTAACACATTCCAAACCAAAATAGTTGCATAACATAATGAAGAAAAACATTATGGCTATATAATCACATATCTAAATTAAGGTTTTAAGTTACGGTTATTTTACTATCATGGACTATAGCCGAAAATCTTGAGGGGAACCAAAGCAAGAGCAAAAGAGATAACGCTATACGAATATCTAAAGAAAAGAAAGAGGGGTAAAACGGAATGCAAGAGGCAAATTGGTTTTATGTCGCAAATAAAACAAAGACCCCTTACTAGTGATTAAATTTTAGTACTGGCTTTAGGTTCCTTTATTTTGGATTAGTGTTGAGGAAAAAATAAGAAAAGAAGAAATAGTAATTAGATGAAATGGTAGAGAGGGTGTTTGGAAAATTTTGCGAATTACTTTCTTTGATCCTCCTAAAGTCGGATAATGCACTTATATCTTCAATATTATGAGGATTTCGAATACAGCTGTCTAACATAATTGATTAAGATATTCTGATCTGGTTGGGGTAAATTGGCATTCGGTCAGGCCGATCTTAAAACAAATCGTATTTATTTATTTATTTAGTACATGGAGGACTTACAGCTAATAAAGACATACAAAATACGAAACCGTAGTCACCAGCAAGCCAATGACAAATCCACACGTATATAAACATAATGTAAAATATGGTGTGAGCACAATATAAAACACAACGCTTAAATTAAACTAAGAATGTACAAGAAAGAACGAGTACGAGTATGTTATTTTATTTTATTGTATTAAACTTATATAATTACTTTTTTACTTTTAAGACATTAAAATGTTACACTTGTACTATTATATAATGTAATTTCTAGTCATTTACGTTTTTTTAAACTCTTTATAAAATATTTTTTGGTATAAACGTTGGTAATGATTGCATAATGGTTTTATACACATTGATGTTTCAAAAACATCGTCCAGCTAGTTCTCATGAACTCCTGTCATGAAGTTATCACATGTCTCGGAAATTAAACTGTTTAACTTGGGCAAACCCGAAACATACGACTTGTGTAATACCGTATAAAAAAAAAACATGAAATAATAAAGCCATGCTCACACCCCTTATTCTAAGATCTCACGTATGTCATCTATTGTGTATAACGTTGTATAAAGTATTTTGACAAGGCATTTTTTGTATGAATAAAAAATTATGGTGTAATTTTTTTTTAAAGCATTGTTGTTTTATTTTACCCCTCTAGTTATTTTTTTTAATGTGGAAGCGGTGTTTAGTACAGCGTGCGATCGGGGTTGGAGATACTAATGATCACGAGCGACTTTTGGAGGCAAGACGGCAGATTAAATTACCTTGTTTAGCTATAAATATACTAAATGTTGGATTGGTCAGTTCGTAAGTATGAGTACCCATGAGATATTTTTAGGACAATTAACAATTTGGTACGATCCTTTTAGCTTGCGTGGTGTGGTTTTACACGCTGGCTGAAAGGCTCCTTCCAAATTGTTTGTAGTGTTGCCCAAATTCAGTCTTGGTCTTGCAGTCTTGGTCTTGTTCTTGCGTTTTTGCAAGACCAAGACCAAGAACAAGACCGCGTATTTTTAGCAAGACCAAGACCAAGACTGACCGTGCAAGACTTGAGCAAGAACAAGACATAGCCTGCAAGACTCTTGCGTCTTGCAGCTAGGACTTAGCGCTATTTCACTGAGTAGTTAGGTGTAACAGTTCGGTGTATAGGTAGGTACGCTTAGGAATTCTATGAGACGCAAAAAACTGTATCAAAGAATATGAAAAACTGGACCTATGCGCATTACGACTAATACCATAAACATAGCGAATAAAAAAATATCTATTAAAATCAAACTGAGTGCATGCATAGTTATGTTTTAACCATCGGCACTTTGATAATGCGGCATCAAAGGTTTTGTACTTACTTCTCAAAGAAATTTGCCGCTTTTCGGAAGTACTACATGGTTATGATACACGCGCCGGCGGCTTCTTTTGAAATCTAAAACAATCGTTGCCGCCACGCCGAAATCATAACATTTGACACTATTTGATTGCCGCCATAGGCCGGCGTAGGTATACTCATGCAAAATAATTTCCTAGTAGAGTACCTACAGGTGTTCCAAAGAATAAATAAGTTTCAGAGTGCTTAGAATGAAAATGAATACATTATACTGATCACGCAAGTAGTATTATGATTAGGATAAAATGGTAAGGATAGGTAGTAGATGTCATATTAATTCATTCTGGTAAGTATATATTATAATATTGATTACTTATATGGTTTTAAACTAATTACTTAGGTACTATTATTGTACATTTAGTCATTATATTTCTTAAGTTTTTACAAGAAAAAATAGCAAAAAAGTGTTCAAATATCACCCGTTTAATAAATATTGTAGCCACTTTTAAATATACTTGAAACGTGTAAAAAAATTCTACAAAACTAATAAAATAATATAAAAAGCGTAGGTACTTACCTACTAATAAAATAAAAAGCCTGCGATAAGAGTTTTGTATTACTTACCAGCCCGAATATCTCTGAGAGAGATGATGAGAGTAAGTATTTACTAGCTGTGCCCGCGACTTCGTCCACGAGGAATAGTAACTTTGGAGGTATAGTGACGTTCAGGACTTATTTATTTATTTTAAAACTTCTGTCATCAAACATACAAACGAACTCTTCAGCTTTATAATATTAGTATAGATGTACGCCAAAACATTCACTTATATGTAAAGAATAGTGATTGGCACTAATTCTATTTTATTCACGCGTCGCGTCTGTACAAGTAGTTCTGCGTTAAATGTACTTAAGTACCTAAGAATATCGCCTACCTATCGCCGACCACAATAACTTCCACAATTTGATTAGTGGCATCAGGTGTAGCCTTTTCGCGAAGTTTGCGTTACGATGTCCCGGACACCCGTTGATTTTTCGAATTTCTTATCAAATCTTCAGTTATTTATTAATCTGCTTGATCTTTACTATGGCTATGTTAATTCAAGCTCACAATGTTCCAATTCTAATACGTTTTTCTAAGATTTAAAGTAAACTTTAATAAATAGTAATAGACTAATAGGTAATTGCAAGACTTGCAAGACTCTTGCTGCAAGACCAAGACCAAGACCAAGAATGGGAGCGCAAGACCAAGACCAAGACCAAGACCAGGTGTATTGGCGCAAGACCAAGACCAAGACTGGCTAAGTCTCGTCTTGTTCTTGCATTTGGGCAACACTAATTGTTTGTTGCAAGTAGTGCTGAAGATTGTTTGAAATCTATGCAAGTGGACGGGTAGCGGACTGCAAAAAAATGAAACACATATTAGACTTGTGCTTTTTTATTATAGAGGAGCGTGGCAGCGGAGCTGAGAAACGGAGAAATTTTAACCAATGGAATAGCATAAATTCTGCGCGCCTCGTGATTCACTGACATTTTGACTGACATGATTGGTTAATATTTATCTGTTTCTCCGCTCCACTGCCTCGCGACGCTGTAATAGATAGGCACCCTCAGTCAAGTGGTATTATGTCAGTAGCAGCGTGGTGGAGGTGATTCGGTATGAGATTGTCAAACGCATTCCAAATGTCACGAGATACATTCCATATATTTTTGAATTTCGGTTATCGAAATCGCTAATAGAATAGCGCTTTGTCTAGGTAGAGGCTCTACACATTGTTAAGATGTCTATCTATTACAGCAAAGTAAGACAACGGAGCTAAGAAACGGAGAAATTTCAGTTAATGGAATTGCACAAGCTCTCCGCACCACATGAGTCACTGACATTTTGACTGACATGATTGGTTTATGCCTCGCTGCCTCGCACCGCTCAAGGGTGCCGTGTGAACAGTAATTGGTAACTAGTAACGACTCTGACCAGCAATCTAGGTTGAAAGTTTGAACTCAAGTTGAAATTTGGTTAATTTCATCACTCTTGTTCTCAAAAAGCCCGAGTAAAACTTACTGTCAGAAAACCGGGATGTCCATGAGCAAAAATTTCGAAAATGTTAGTCACATTCGCCAACCCCAAAGGTCTCGCGTAGTACATTAGGTATGACCCATTGCTTCACACAGAATGGAGACCTATGTAACAGCTGTGGGCAAAATAGCGGCTAATTATAATTATACTAAAGTTTACCATCATCATCATTTCAGCATATTTGAGAAAGAGGCGACCAGAAGAATTCGAATAACCTGTCCCCTTATCCCTTCAAACCGTCTATAACCAGTGCGTCCTACCTGTAATGACATACGGAGCCAAAATGTGGACACTCACCATAGGCCTGGTCCACAAATTTAAGGTGTAAACTAGAGAGCAATGCTCGGGATATCTCTGGTGGATATCATAGAATTTGCAATGAAGTTATCCGCTACACAACTAAAGTCACCGACATTGCCCATCAGCATGCTGAAGTGGAAATGGGCCGACCATACCTGTAGATGGACAGGCGGACAATAGAGCAGACATTGTGTTAGAGTGGAGACCGCGTATGGGCAAACGCAGTGTGGGACGGCCTGCGGCACGATAGATCGATGATTTAAAAAGATGGTTGGCAGGGGTTAGATGCGTTGTGTTAAAGACCGGGATGGTTGGCACTCTTTGGTAAGCTTACGTTCAGTAGTGGACGGCAATTGGCTGAAATGAAGCTGAAATATGTAGCTTTGTAAATAAGTCTAACCAAACACTAACTTTTGTAGTTGTTTAGGCCATTCAATTTAATATTAAAACCTTAATAACCGTATGCATGTAGGGCAAACTCAAAGGTAAAGTTCCATAAGTCTGAAAGCTAGTTATTAATATACTTGTGAAGAGCTAAGTAAACTAAAAGTGTTGTGCTAGGACTCGGTTCACCACGACGACAGTACACTAACTTTAATTTAAACTCTGGGTCTATAAACAGTTTTGCTAACTTTGGTTTAAATTTTTGGAGTCTCAGAGCTTACTAGAAACCTTGTATTTTGTTGATTGCGATTTGAATTGTTTTAATACGGATCATTGCTTCTTTAGTAAAATGAGTTTTTTTTTTAATCTTGAGTCAGTACAGTTTAAAAAAAACCCTATACGTTGACGAAATACTCTAAACAGTTCAAGTGAAGACGACAGTTTAATTTTTTAGCCTGTTTCATTGCCAAAGAAGACATCTTGTTTTCTTTGTGCTTATCCATTTTTGAGATTATTAATTATCTCAAAAAATATTCACATATTGTTATGCAATTGCCTTCTAAACATAACAGTTTTTTTAAATACAATTAGAATCTGACTAAAAGAATGTAATTAAATTTCAATCAAGTTATTGACAGTCTTATTGAGCATCAATGAATTTTATTTACCGGTTTTCTAAGCTTGGAAAATAATTTCAAATTGGTGTTCAATTAAATAATAAAATCAATGCAGGGCAAAAGAGCCACCTTATTCCAACATGAAGTTTACACAAAACAAAACAAGCAGTTTTGACAATGACATTGACATTTAGTTTGACGTTGACGTTAATATTTGGTTGCGTTTAGTGGCAATAATCGATAACGTTACCGATACCAGTAACTCTGTCGTTCTGTTTTATGTAAAAAAAAAAATACAACCAAACTTTTTATGGGAAATGAATTCCAGCGAATTCAAATTATGCGAAATAACGTATTTTCACGTACGTTATTGTTTTCATAAAGTATAACGTACATTTACCCGAAACAACGGACAATACGACGGACAATAATATATATATTAACGTACGGGTGGCAACCCTAATCCTTATCAAAAAATAAGATGAAACTACAAATAATAAAACAAAGTCCCATACAACCCAAAAGCATAAAGCAAAAATTGTTAGAAAAAGTCCCCGCGGCCTTGAAACGCAAAGAGCAATGGGAAGAACATGAGTCGGGTTTGGTCAGTAAGAATCTGACACTCTCTTCCACCCCGCCTAAATACGGAGTAGCCATTTGAAGAATTCTGATCCAAAAACAAAATAAGATGAAACTACAAATAGAATAACAAAAGGTAATCTATCCATACAACCACAAAACATAAGGCAAACTCAACACAACTCCCTTATTTGATTTCAACAAACCCCTAAACCGTGTCACAGCCGATCAAATCACGTTTTAAAGCACGAAATTATGCCAAGCTCATAAATTACATTTGAGTCCCGAGAAAAAACACGATGGAGTCCGACTCACACTTATCCACCTTTTGTGGTAGGTGAAACTGGACGGAGCCTACTAGAGCCAGTGTATGCCAGGGTTACGAAAATTTTCGAAAGAGCCACCGCATCCCTAGAACGCAAAGGGCATGTGAAGGAATATGGGTCGGGTTTAATCAGTAAGAGTCTGACACTTCCTTCCGCTTCACCTAGAGCAGAAGGAGTCATTAGAAGAATTCTGATCCAAAAAACTAAATAGACTAAAAATAGAAAAACAAAAGGGAATCTATCCATACAACCACAAAACATAAGGCAAACTCGACACAACTCCCCTATTTCATTTCAACAAACCCCTTAACTATGTCACAGCCGAGAAAATCACGTTTTAAAGCACGAAATTATGCCAAGCTCATAAATTACATTTGAGACCCGAGAAAAAACACGATGGAGTCCGACTCACACTTGTCCACCTTTTGTGGTAGGTGAAACTGGACGAAACCTGCTAGAGCCAGTGTATGCCAGGGTTACAGAATTTTTCGAAAGAGCCACCGCGTCTCTGGAGCGCAAAGGGAATTTGGAGGAATACGGGTCGGTTTTAGTCAGTAAGAGTCTGACACTCCTTTCCGCTCCGACCAGAGCAAAAGGAGTCATTAGAAGAATCCTGACCCAAAAAAAAAAAACTAGAAAACAAAAGGTAATCTATCCATACAACCACAAAACATAAGGCAAACTCGACACAACTCCCTTATTTGATTTCAACAAACCCCTAAACTGTGTCACAGCCTATCAAATCACGTTTTAAAGCACAAAATTATGCCAAGCTCATAAATTACATTTGAGACCCGAGAAAAAACACGATGGAGTCCGACTCACACTTATCCACCTTTTGTGGTAGGTGAAACTGGACGGAGCCTACTAGGGCCAGTGTATGCCAGGGTTACGGAATTTGTCGAAAGAGCCACCGCGTCCCTGGAACGCAAAGAGAATTTGGAGGAACACGGGTCGGTTTTAGTCAGTAAGAGTCTGACACTCCTTTCCGCTCCAACCAGAGCAGAAGGAGTCATAGAAGAATCCTGAAACTAAATAAACTAGAAATAGAAAAACAACAGGTAATCTATCCATACAACCACAAAACATAAGGCAAACTCGACACAACTCCCTTATTTGATTTCAACAAACCCCTAAACTGTGTCACAGCCTATCAAATCACGTTTTAAAGCACAAAATTATGCCAAGCTCATAAATTACATTTGAGACCCGAGAAAAAACACGATGGAGTCCGACTCACACTTATCCACCTTTTGTGGTAGGTGAAACTGGACGGAGCCTACTAGAGCCAGTGTATGCCAGGGTTACGAAAATTTTCGAAAGAGCCACCGCATCCCTAGAACGCAAAGGGCATGTGAAGGAATATTGGTCGGGTTTAATCAATAAGAGTCTGACACTTCCTTCCGCTTCACCTAGAGCAGAAGGAGTCATTAGAAGAATTCTGATCCAAAAAACTAAATAGACTAGAAATAGAAAAACAAAAGGGTATCTATCCATACAACCACAAAACATAAGGCAAACTCGACACAACTCCCTTATTTGATTTCAACAAACCCCTTAACTGTGTCACAGCCTATCAAATCACGTTTTAAAGCACAAAATTATGCCAAGCTCATAAATTACATTTGAGACCCGAGAAAAAACACGATGGAGTCCGACTCACACTGGTTCACCTTTTGTGGTAGGTGAAACTGGACGGAGCCTACTAGGGCCAGTGTATGCCAGGGTTACGGAAATTTTCGATAGAGCCACCGCGTCCCTGGAATGCAAAGGGCATGTGTAGGAACATGGGTCGGGTTTAATCAGTAAGAGTCTGACACTTCCTTCCGCTTCGCCCAGAGCAGAAGGAGTCATTAGAAGAATCCTGACCCAAAAAAAATAAATAAACTAGAAAACAAAAGGTAATCTATCCATATAACCACAAAACATAAGACAAACTCGACACAACTCCCCTATTTCATTTCAACAAACCCCTAAACCGTGTCACAGCCGAGCAAATCACGTTTTAAAGCACGAAATTAAGCCAAGCCCATAAATTACATTCGAGACCCGAGAAGATTTCAAGGGATTTGTGAATTAACTCCGTATAAGGGTCCAGATAGTGGTATTATTCGGAATAAATGAGCTGTGAATGTACGCGTCGGTAAATGCATTTGATAGGGATGGTCGGTATGGACAAACACCAAATCTATGGTGATCTATGGGTGAGTGAGTGGTATTGATTGAATGACAATTTACCTGATTGAACTTAGAGTGTATTGTAAAATACATCTATTCTAATATTATAAAGGTGAAGAGTTTCTTTGTTTGAGCGCGCTTATCTCAGGAACCACTGGTTCAAATTGAAAATTTTGGGATTTGGATTCTTTTAGCGTTGGATAGCCCATTTATCGAGGAAGGCTATAGGCTACATTAGGGTTCCGTACCCTAAAAAACCAACGGAATCCTACTACTGAGCCTCTGCTGTCGGTCTGTCCGTCTATACGTCCATCCGTCCGTCCGTCTGTCTGTCAGCGAGCTGTATCTCAAGAACCGTAATAGATAAACAGTTGATATTTTCACAGATTGTGTATCACTATTGCCACTATAACAACAAATAATAAAAATAAAGGTCTATGGTATGAAACCATTCGTGTGCAAGTCCGACTCACTTTTGGCCGTATTTTTTTTAAATTATAACATCACGCTACGACCAATAGGAGCGGATCAATCTGATGCAAGTGAAGTTGCGCGGGTTAGCTAGTTCTATAATAAAATATTTAAGAAGGGAATATTGTTTATTTGTCTCTGGCAGTTTTTGGGCCATTTAAAACCATCATGATACCGGTGTAGGAGGAAGACGGAGCTACACAAGACGCATAGCACTAAACCTTTTTCACAATTGAATTGTCACGTCAATATGACGATGGCGAGTTATAGTACCACTCAGAGACTCTAGACAAGTGACATTCTGAGAGCGGCAGCGTGGCGAAGGTGATTTTCAAAACGGCAAAATTTTTTGGGATTGTCAAACGTTGTCTAAATTTCACGTGATCTATCTCTAATATTTTGGAATTTCGACAAACGCATTCCCTAACAGAATGGCGCTTTGTATATATAGTAGAGCCTTTGATCTGGTTACAATAACGCTTTCATTGAATGGAGGCTACATTATTCATTCATTCATTTATTTCGTTTATCAGATTACCAGATCCATTATGGTTAGTAACAGTATGAGCTTATTAACTATGTTAGTATGTTGGTAAACACTGAATCTAAATACAAATATCATTATAAAACATATTACCTACAGTATATAATAAGCGCAGGCGCTGTCATGCAGTTGCAGCCACCTCCGCAAGAAAGGCGAATCCCACCGCTCGGATAACACACTCAGGATCCCGTTCGAGCTGTCGCGGCTGCCGCGCAGAAGCGACGCACTTTGTTTTCTAATAATGCTGTAGAAATCATCAGTTCTGGCCTCAGCGAACTTTACTGATGCACTACAAAAACGCGGCCGCCCCAACAGAATCCTGAACGCGTTATTGTACAGGACACGTAACGCGCTGTACGCCCGCTGAGTGAAGTTGGTCCACAGGCTGCATGTGTAGAAGGTCTGGCAGTACGCCTTGAACAGGGTTACCTTCACCTGCGCAGAACAGCGCGCAAACCTGCGAGCCAACATGTAGCAACGGACAGACAGCGCCCTACGTTCCCTCTAAATGTCCGCATTGTCAGACAAATCATCAGTGACCCAGTGACCTCCGGCAAAATCAACCATTCCTTTGGGATAACTTCTAGAGTAAAACGTGATTTATATAAATCCACTCAATTGAAAATGTAACCCAAAAAAGAGATCATGATCATGATATTCGAAGACCAGAGACTACGCAAGTTATATCCATACGTTTTATCAAAGCAGAACAGCGGTTCTAAAATGGCCACTTTAGCAGCATCATAATATTAAGCACACATCAATCTGTCAAATTTCATTTTCATCTTTATCGCTAACGCATTAGGTTCAAGGTTGATTGGGAAAATTTGACAGTGACGGATAGCGTGATTTGCTTTCTGATTCTGCAAAAGTGGCGTTTTTAGACCCCAGATCTATACAAAAAATACCCTAGACCAAAAAGAGGCTATCATCATCTGCATAGCCTTTTCCCAACTATATAGTGGTCGGCTTCCAGTCAAACCGGATTTAGCTGATTACCAGTATTTTACGCGGAGCGGCTGCCTACCAGACCTCCAAAACCCATTGGGTAATATGGTACTTCATAGCGAGACTGGAGTCAGATTAACTGGCTTCCGACTATCCGTAACGACTGCCAAAGATCTACAAATGACAGCCGGGACCAACGGCTTAACGTGCTTTTCGAGGCACGGAGGAAACTCGGAATGTTAAGATGTTCACCCATCCACAGACCAACCTCGGCAAGCGTTGCTTAACCTTGAAGATCGACCCGTGCAGCTGTTATAATCTAGCCACGATGTTCTCTCACAAAAAGAGACTATGTATATTGGTTTTTACATAGCATGAACCCTTTCATGAAATTCAAACAAGACAAGTAAATAAACCATTTGAACTTTAAATTTAATCATATACTTATTCTATGCTTCTAATTTTGGAATCGTATAGAACAAAATTGTACAACAGTATAATTATTATTTATCGAAGTCATAAATGACCGATGCTCGACGAGTTTATTGTGGCACAGCCCATGACCGGTAAACGGAAGTCCTTTTGATATGTTTATTTGAAGTACTCGTCGGCTGTTTGTCTTGTATTTGATTTGGGTAGAATTGTAAATAAAATGATAAATTATGTATCGTGGTTTTATTTGAACCCTTTACTTTGTAAGAGCTATATTTTTGTAAATAAGTTAAAAACATGTTGACACAAGAAATTAATGAGTTCAACTAGGGATGCCTTTCTAAAATATTATGTATTTTATTTGCTTTCAAACAATAAGTTTGACGCTAATAGGCGGGTGAATAATAGACGTTAGAGGGAGAGGAAGGCAAAAGAAAAGATGGATGGATTGTGTGAGGAGCGATATGAAATGAAAAAAGAGTTAGTGATAGCGTGACGGCTGATAGGACAGAATGGAAGAAAAAAATGTGTTGTGCCGACCGTAACATGGTAAAAGGGCAGTAAGATGATGAAGTAGGTAAATGCTAAAATAGAAAAGTATCGATAACGGCATACGCTTGACTACTATCTCCTCATCTGACGGTAAGCGATGATGTGGTCGAAGATAAAACACGCTTGCCTGGTTGTAGTTATCAGGAAACACAGACTTTAGCAGGGAATCCCACTCCTTATCTGTATGCACAATGAATGTGAATGAATATGCTTTTGGGGAAATAAATGTCTTTCTTTTTTGTTTATGTGTCCCCAAAACATTCGTGCGTGTAGATGGGATGTAAACCACGTAACGGTGGTGCATCGCCGTTCGTCTTGTCGTCGAGAAAAGAAAGAAAACCAACGTTCACTATTATAACATTGAGCAAATTAAAGCAAAGCTTATCCACGGTATGCTACCGGTGTGGCTTATCTCTCGATGATGAAAGGTGCTCCGAATTTTCCTGAGTTGTGCAAAAATCGATTTTGATCTTGACACTTTGGACTCTAGACAAACATTGATTGTCGACATGAAAAATTATTTGGGATTGACAAAAGTCCCTGACATAATAAACTATAAATTTTGTTAACAAAAAACTGCTGCTAAGTTACGTACAGACCACAAATAATCCCAAATTCAATCAGCTCAAAGTAGCATACTTGTAATACGAAACTAACGAGCAATTCCACTTGGTCAGATTTATTTTTGTCGATATAAAGCGCATTCGTGGTACTGGAATACGTTTGACTCAAGGAACAAACACTTGAAACAATTAAAAGGGTGTTTACAAAAATTATAGCTACTCGTGACGGAGACTATACGTGTCATTTTCACTATCGCATTGAACTTTCGACAGCAAGACCGCTGATAGAATTTCAATTTATGTAGATACTCTTTATAATTCAACCCTAGCTACACAAGAGCTAGACAAATGACTAAACTGAATGCTTCACTACTCAAAATAATCACAAAACCTCGTCCAAAACACAGCTTCCCCATTTATTCAGCTCAAACAAAAGATTTAGTCAGTGTACCGTCGACGACCGAGCTCTGCGGTCGCCAACTAGCGAAGTTGCGAACTGCGCTAACACCACAGTGTCAAGGAGACGTGTTTATGGGACCGCAAATTTGGTGCCTCCACCTTGGACGAGTCCTAATACAATTCCAATATTTGTGGCGTGAACTTTCTTAAGTTATTTTTAATGGTGATGTTTGAATTTGTTTGAGAATCTTTTAATAGATTTTCTTGTACATTTGTAAAGCAATTTGCTTGTCTACAAGGTGGACTAAAATCTGCTGAAAGTCGCGGAATCTTCGGGCGATGTGACGGACACTTGGAGGAGGCCTTTTTACAGCAGTGGACGTTTTTCGGTTGAAATTATAATGAATGGCATCTCTTAAGTCACGTTGCGGAATAAGATCGAAAGAGTCACTTCGGCTCTGGAACGCAAAGGGCATTAGGAAGAACATGGATGGGTAATAGTAAGTAAGAGTCTGACACTCCCTTCTGCTTCGCTCAGAGCGGGAGAAGACATTTGATGATTTACCATCCGTAAAACAATCTCTTAAGTCACAGCTCAGTCATCAGTTTACAGCTCATCTAAGCACGAAGACTGAGTTTCACTGTATAATGAAGGAATTAGGATAACTTAGTGTAACCTACGGCTATGCTACGTAGCTCTTAACACAAGTCTAGCAAACAAATAAAACATGTGCCACCTCTTCTAAGTCCAGGCAACTCTTGAAATTTTACTTTACATTACGGTTTCCTTCTTATATTATAAATCCGAAAGTTTGTGACGATTGATGGATGTTTGCTATACTTCAGAACGCCTGAAATGATCTTCATGATTTTTTTCACAGAGGTAGTTTATAGTCCCGGGATAAATATAGCACACAGGCTATATATATCCCGGGAGTACGTTCTCTAGGGTTTTCGCGAGGGAAGCCGCTGGCAAAAACTAGTATCATCATAAGTATACAACTTTTACGCAATAGACGGGCCATTGCGGGTTAATCCTAGTTGATATGGCACAGAAAAGAGAGGCCTGTGCCCAACAGTGGACAAAGTCAAGCTTTGGATGATAATAATGATGGTGATAATAATTATAACTCTCGATAATAGCATTACATATAGACGCCGCAGTAGGCAGCTAAAATCATCCTTAGTGGTAACTTGACGCCGTCAATACAAGTTCTATGTTACACATAGAACTTGTATTGTCTTAGAGCTTCGTGGCGACTCTTATAGAAACCTTTTTAATTGTGGGTATGAACAAAGACCAATGAATAAGTACCTATAGATTTCAAGACTTCTAGAGAAATGAGTACGCAAACGGAGACAGAAATTCGAAAAAACTTATTTAAAATCAGATAATATTATAACGATCAAAAGGTAAAATAATAAACAGTAAAATAGTGATTATGGATTGAATAGTGATTGGATATTTGACGCCAATCAACCACTCAAAAGGATTTTAAAAATAAACAAAAAGATACACGAAATATAGACTGAGCCAACACCCAATTTTTATCCCATACTCATAAAATCACAATTAAAAATATCGCTAATAGAATCTCTACCCTTGCCGCTTTTCAGTGGCACCGAGGTAGGGTATGTAATGTATCCCCTACTTAATTTAAACACTATCAGTATTATCTAAACAATGTAATGAGACTATTTGTAATCCAGGCGGAGGGACCCCTAAAATAAAATTTATTAGTTCGGCTTAATGAGATTTAGAGTATAAGGGACCCATACGAAGGGATGCTTAAGGAAGCTTCAATGATAAGCTGTTTCGAAGATTTTGGAGTCAATGAAGTACGGGAGTTTAAAGTATAGAATCGAGTAAATATGCTTGCAGCTGTGTCAGAAGTAGCAAATGAAATAAAAAGCGGGAGAGAACACCATAATTAAATGTTTTTGGTAACTAAACTTTAAAAAAGTAACCTATTTTGGCTTAGTTAAGAGTGGATTCTAGTTTTTTTTTGTATCTGCTTATACAAAAATCTGTTGTGAAGCAGAGCTGATTGCTAATTAGTAGACCATTGATAGAAAACGTTGGTAGATAAACATACCACCTAGTATGTTAGTACCTGGCGATAATTTACACATCAAGTGTAAAATGTTCAATATTTAAAAACATATTTTAATAAAATATACTTAGCTAACTTTGAACTCCTAAGGTAACCCTAAATAATGGCATCAAGAAATTCATCCACACCATTGTTGACAGAAGTGTGCCCAAAAGATACACTTTCAGTCGACTCAAAGTAATGTTCTGAGTTGAAATAGGCACTACCAACCTTTTCTGTAATATACTAAGCCAATATAAATAATTCAGAACGAACGAAATCATAAACTAACCAAAATACCAACTTCGCAACACAGTATTTGAAACTGTTTGAGCAATTCGCGAACCAAAGTTCGTGTTAGTTCCAGACATAACTACGAGATGGCGCTACTAGTACGAAACGAAAGCAAAAGGAATTGTTCATGCAAAACAGCTGACAAATGGTGTTTAATTTATTAACAGATGTCTCCAGTATTTTCACGAGCTAATGGTTTTGACTAAATGGTGAGATATCATTTATTTGGGTAAGATTTAAAGAATAATGTCTGTAAGAAAATCAGGCTTTTTCCGACTGTTATTATAAAAAGAAACTACACTCACTGAATGCGCTATTATATGCTCTGCTAAGCCTGTTTTATACTTATTTACTTATTATTATTATTTTATAGATATTATGACACGTATCATATTACTATTATAATTGCGAAAGTTTGAATGAACGTTTGTTACTCAATCACGCCAGAGTGGCTGAACAAATCTGGATAAATTTGACAAAAATAAATTTTCTTATCTTGGAAGTACCAATCTTCCGTTGGGATGATTTCTATTGTCATGCGGGCGAAGTCACTGGCAGCAACTAGATTGAAAAAATAAAATGTCATATCTGCGCGTGGATGGTGGCGTTGCTTCGAATTGCAGACCTACTTAATGATATTCCGTCATTTATTGAAAAATTATATTACGTACCTAACTCAAACTATAATTGAAAGACTTCAAGGTACTTTTATTAATTAATGTGATAAGTTATATAAATTAGCATGCCTACTTATAAAATTAACACATCATGTCGTTTTTAAGGCACAAAAAAGATGCATAAGATCGATGTGTGGTCTGACTAGTGATGATAGCTGTGTACTTTTCTTTAAAACGCTGAAATTACTTGCCTTACCTTCGTTATATATTTTTGAAATTAGTGTATTTGTCAAAACAAACATGAGATTGTTCGAAAAAGTGTCAACGCTACGAGATGTTGCGATTCGTAGCCAATACGCAAACTATTAAATCAATCAGCGTTGTAAAACTGCCTTAGTGAGAAAGAGCGTTTTAGGCATGGCACCGCGCATCTACAATAAACTACCAGATGACATAAAAAAAAATTGAATATAGGACTATTAAAAAAAAAATTAAAGCAATTGTTGATTGAAAAATGTTATTATACGACAGATGAATTTCTGAATGAAAATTAATGTAAACTTATTTATTTGACTATCGAAACATTTGAATATTGTGAAATAATGTAATTTATTGTTATTTATTTATGCATTGACTGTACAAATTACTTCATATTGTGACATTTATAATTTTTATTTATTTATATCATTTTTGACATATGAGTTGTAATGAGACATAATTATTGTTATACTTAATATTGACTGTTTTGTTTTATCTTTATTCGCATGCAATTATATTTGTACGCTTCTTAGCATAACATAGCGAACTATGAACTAATTAAAGAACTGTATTTACTACCTATGTTACACAAATAAAATTTGATTGATTGATTTGATTTGATATGTTTCCAATTTCAACCGCTGGAAGACTTATTGTGCGCGTACTCTAGCTTAATGTTTTTCTTTGTTTATGTGCAAAGTTTTTTATTTAATTGTGCGTTTGAGTATTGTTAGGTATGTATTGTGTTGAACCAAATATTTTTTTATCCATCTATCTACCTGCCTACATATTAACTGAAGTTAAAGTTTAAGATTAAGTAAGTAGGTGAGGTATAATTATGATGATAAGAAGTAATTTCTAAAAATATTAGCATTATAACACCTTTTAAACTTAACTGTTTATCATATTATTATATCCTATTTCCTATTTATTATAACAAACTATTTACACTTACACTAAAAAATATAATTGAAATATGGCGTCATAAAATTCGTAGGCATTGCTGTCCCCAAAAGACTGGCGGCATTGCCACGTTGTATGGCAATGCTTAACCTCTGTCCGAGGTAAAAGCCAGCCCGTGGGTCACTGTAACCAACACATACTAAATAATAAAGCGGCTTAAAAATATACCCAAAAAAATACAAAATATATAAAATCAAGGCAAGTGCGAGTCGGACTCGCACATTTATCGTACCGTCCAGTTAATTGTGCAAACATTCCACCTTGGTTGTATGGATTATCAGCTCACTTCACTGCGTTGCTAATTTATTTTGGCAGGCGCACGCCATCATCTTTGACCTTTATTAGGCAACCCAACTCCCCACTTCTTTTCTGTGGAAGTCGCAACGTTCCCTGATGGGGACGTAGCGACTTCCACAGCGAGGTTCACTCAACCTAACTTTTGCAGAAGATGTTTACATGAATACCACTCGTGTACCATAAACCAAAAAAGTCACGTCTCTTACAACTTTGTTTAGTTGAATCTATTATACTGGAATGCTTTTATATCGCTGTAATACTATACAAACTGTAATTTGAGAATTTAATAAAAACAAACACTGGGTATTGAATCAAAATTAACAAAACACAAAATGTATAGCTGAGTGTTTGAGCGCACAATCAAGATATGCGGGAAACTGGATGCGAACACAGTTGAGCGCTCTGCTTTTAGTGATGAGACATTGTAACTATATCGATATCGATATCGATATAAACTGATGCTTTCATTAATTAGGTAGATCACTTAATACGCCTACACCTAATCCGAGCCATACACGTTCAAGTAGTTTTGATCAAACAGGCTGGTCAAGCAGTTTTATCAAATTGGCTTGAATATCTTAGAAAAAATTGATTTGAATTGAACTGAAGAAAATGAGTCGTCAAAGAAAATCAAACAGAATTAATGGTACTAAGATGCCCATATCTTTTTGACGGGTTTTTGTTGAAGTGTTTTAAGAGTGCATTTTAAAGTGTCCCCGTGTAAGCTAAAAATGTAATAAAAAATACCTTGTTTTATATTTTTAACCGCATAAAAAAAAAAAAAAAAAAAAAAATATTGAAAAACTCTTAAAAGTACCGTATTTAAAATTATGCACTGAATCTTTATTTACCAAATTGAGTTTAAAATTAGTTGTAGATAGCCAGGATTATATTTCGACAGAAATTAATTTCATTGCCAAACAATGAAACTAAATTGAATTTTGATATAAGATTATCTTAGCGCTTTTGAGTCGGCCAATATTTACTTTTCTACTTCCAATTGAATTTCCAATAAGCTTAAATCAATATTTTCACAAGGTGCCTCTATGGTGTTATCGATAGTCGTAATCTAGGTTTACCTGGATCTTGCTCAAGACCTAATCTAATGAACACAGAATTGCACATGTCACACACGTATCGGTGGGTAACGCTTGACGGCGTATGGCGTAAATAATCAATCTAGTACATAATTCAATAATCGACAATTGACGGGTGCAACACTAATCAGAGAATCTACGCCAAACGCCTCTGTGGAGACATACAATGTTACCGCTGCGATTGTCGTCAACCTTACATAGTAACATTTAAGGGTACTTTTCAAATGTTTTGTTATTAGTTAACTTTGTAAAATCAGTCGTATAGAGGAGACAAGTGAAGTAGATTTGGGTTAGCGAGCGTTTGGTGACTTTGGATCTATATACATATTGATATATTCTTAGGATTATCGTGGCTTTCAAGTAGGGGCCCAATTTTATACTTTTATCTTCAGCTGCCTTTTGGAAGTTCGGATAAAATTGTTTTCCCACCAGAAGCAAAATACCGTATGGTACAAATGAACCTACGAGCTACGTGTAATTTTCTCACTTTTTTGAGGGTATTATTTTCTGATTAAAAAGTCACAAGGAAAATGGTAATGACAGAATAAAAATTAAAATATAATAGGATCAGTTATTAAGGTTAACAATTCCAATTAAAAGAAGTATTTAAATGCTAAAGTGTCGGAAAATCATCATAAAATATCAGTGGTAGATTTTTTTTTTACTTATTCAAGGTCTTATTACACTACACGGTATTAAGGGCCCTGTGGCAAGGGTGGGCGTGGCCCCTAACTTGGTAGCCGTTTATTACACTAGCCGGTCGATTCGGCCCTAACTCAGTTGTGGAGTGACCAACATTGCCAACTTGTAGAAAATTCCCCTTGCGAGGAATCTCAAGTTGATTGGGGATTTAATGAGGACTGGTAAGTTGTGGGGAATGCGGGGATTCTAAATATCGATTTTATTCTTCTGATATTATTCCAAATATCGGATTTGTGGAGAATCAGTAGTTTTTTTGTCCCCAAATCGGGGAATTTTCGGGGTATCTACCCCGAAAATGCATGTAAAATTGGTGTGAGATATGTTAAATTGCTGTGATTAATGCTGGTCTCTAGCGCCCTTAACGCTTTTACACTGCCTGATAATAAGGGAGTTATGGAACCAGGTAGACAGCGTCAAAATTATATTTGATGTTTTAACCCTAAACCTTGAATACTGTACACAGTATTCAGGGTTTTGAGAACCTAAATCAGGACCGTAAACCCTGAGAGTTAGAGTCCCTAATCAGGTGGCGTAGTCAGGACCCTAAACCCTGTATACAGTATTCAGGGTTTAGGTGTCTTGATTTAGAGTGGTGTTATAACAGTAAGAGAGTTAGGATAGTAGTGTGATAAGCCCTTCAGCTTACACAGTTATTTGAGTTGTTTTTTGGTAAACGGAAAATTTTAAGTATATACGCCTAAAATATACATTGTACTTCAATATCAGTGGGCCACGTAGTTCGTTCGTCATTCGTTTTCAAAAAGCCTCTTTGTTCATACTTTAAGTCAAAAGTGAATAGGTTACTTCTAGACAAACATGCTCCATCTTTGACCACATCATCGCTTACCATTAGGTCAGATAGTGGTCAAACGTATGCCTATCAATAGTAAAAGATAGAGATGCAAATGCAAACATTTCTTAAAAATTTGTAAAATTGACAGTCTGATCGAACTGTGGGTATATAAACGCCACTTTAGCAGGATCAGAAAGCAATTCACGCTATCCGTCACTGTCAAATTTTCCTAATCAATCTTGAACCTAATTGCGTTAGTGATAAAGATGAAATTAAATTTGACAGATTGTTGTGTGATTAATATGATTTATTTTTATGATTTATTATAATATGTTCTAAAATGATTTTCCTAAAGTGGCCTTTATAGCCCCCCTGAATATTTTTCAAGATCTTTTCTTCCTCAACCATTACTGTTTCACGATTCAAACGAAAATACACCAAATCCTCCCCTAAACACTAATTTACTAACAAAAACATAACATCCAGTGAATTTCGGTAATAGCGCCAATTTGTGCGATGCTCCTCTCGCCCGTTTATTGCGAGCCTTTATTCTGATAAGCCTCCGAGGGAAGTTGATACTTATTGCTCTGTATGTTTGTATGTCCTTGCTTGATTGTTTTGGGTAGGCATTGCATATTTTTTTTAAGGATGTCCGATTTAAAAATATGTTTGTAGGTTTTGATGAATCAGTGCTCTGTTCGTCCTTTCTCTAATATCCTGATTTTCAACAGCTTTTATCTGGAATTATTTTCGTATCAGTATATTTTTATTAATTCTTTTCTTAAGTTGTTTTGAAAGTATTTAAACTGAACACTCACAAAATAGAGTGAAATTTCGCGAATAAGGAAAAAGCCATCTAGTTATATTTCTTTTTTATAAAAGGCCACAATATGTGATGGGTTTTGTAGGCAAGGAGTTTAACTTAGGGCAATTCACTGCCCCGTAGGCGCAGGCGTGCGGACGGCGAGCGGTGGGTGGCTCGCCATCCGATCAGGACCAGGCCCGGGTTGAAGGCGCGCCTCAAAGAGATGTCAGCATAGTAGACGGGGCCTGCTGGGGCCAGTCTGCCAGAGTTACAGAATTTGTTCGAAAGACTCACCGACGCTCTGGAACGCCAAGGTTATTAGGAAGAACACAGATGGGTTTCAGCCAGTAAGAGTCTGATACTCTTCTGCTCCGCCCGGAGTGGAAAAGCGTAAATCATCAAATTATTCAAAGTCATGTAATGATTAAAAGGTAATAGATATAATGTAAATGACGTTCCATCTAGTATGTGGGATAAGAACAGCAATCTTTATTTTTTTTATTTAGGAATGGACTTGCTCTTGACCACAATCACGCCTGATGGAAAGCGATAAGGTCTATGATGGAGCGAGCGTGCCCAGAAGATGTCTGTTGACTCTTGATTTTAAGGCAGACGGGTTATATGTGGACGGGAACACAGACGCTGGCAGAGAGTTCCACACTTAAGCTGTGCATATAATAAATGTGGCAGTACCTCTAGTACTCCGGTGGTAAAAGAGCGATGGTGGGATCAGGTCGTGGAGTTCCTGCGCACACTCACCACTTACTCGCAAAAAAGTGTCTGTTAAAGTCTATCACAATTCTTAAAGTCAGGATCGTTCTTTTTAGATTAGCCCACGATACTGTACCTTTCTTTAACCAGAAATATCTGACAGATGTCATTTAGACTTACACCAAGTAACGAGGCTTGGTGTAAGTCTAAGTTGACGTCTGTCAGATTCATTCGAAATTCAAATACCTATGTTGATCTTTCCAAAATCAATTCTATCGAGGCGCTTATATAAATATATCAACATTATCGTCGGAATTACTTGACGCCAATACGACGATGCGGAGACGGTCGGCAATTCTCGTACTTAAAAACGTTCGCATTCACATCTCAGGCGCAATTTTTTTTTCCTATCGATAAGGCTCACGTTTGACCTCTACTTCATCTGATAGTAAGCGATGATGCCTTCAAAGGCGGAGCACGCCTGCCTTGAAGTACCCTATTCACTCTTGACTTAAAGACTCTCAGCTATCAGGAAACACAGACTTTGGTAGGGAGTTCCTCTACTAGTGACTACTAGGAGTGGAATTCCCTACTAAAGTCTCTAGAAAGTGTACTCTAAAAAAATGTGTTCCCAAAACGTGTTGTGCGTGCCAAAATCTCCTCTAATTACCCTCCTATTTGAAAGACTTTTAAAAATACGAGAATTTGCCTTCAGGTAACATTTGCTTGGGGATCGCAACCTCGTGGGACCTTATTTCTTTAAGAGTTATCTACAATTTGTGGATTAATATCCACAAATAAATATAATAATATAATAATAGTAGTAGTAGTTTAGTATGTGACCACGTTAATAGTGTTGTGACTGGGCTAATTCTACTTATTTTAGAGCAACGTTAGCATTCGCAATATTTTTACGTCAGAGGACCTAAAATAAAAATATTTGAATTCATATTTCTGTAAACATTTTAGAAACCACATTACGAAAACCTTAATAGTGTGTAGTAACAGGTAAAGAGGCTATTACCTACGGGAACCATCGCGACCCTTTTCTCTAAACTACTTTTATGACATATACGAAAACGTATTTGTAACCTAATATTTTGAAAACGTTCATTACGTTATCAAGATTAAAACGTTTGGTAAAACTACTGTTTAATATTAATCAAAAAAAAAAAAAAAACGTTAATAGCCACCTGTTTTTGTATTAAAAAATTTAATTCGTTTAACTATATTGTAATTAATTGTTCTCGTGATACATACAGTATGGTTTAACAAGTTCTTGATGAAAAAACAAAAAAAAAAATGTACAAAAAATAGCAAACCATAGATACACATTAGATATTTTTTGTATATGTATGAAAAATTTAATTACAAACTTTAACCAATCCCAAACAACAAAACTCTAATTTTCAAACATTAATTTTTGGCAACCAATCTTAAAAAGTTACGTAAAAAGCAAGCCAAAATATCTGATTAAGCCTAAAGGCACTTTGGCATAACGTATAAAGCAGTAAACCAATAAAAAGAAAACCAAAATGATATTATTAATATGTCTACCGCCTCGGGATTGTCGGGATGTATTACGAGCAAGTGAAAATTATGCTTTAAACTCGTGTTTATCGTTTCCCCTGCAAGCGTTTTTATTTTTCCTGTAATTTCCTTTAAAATTGCACTGCAAAAATTGTTTAAATAAAGGTTATGAGCCAGGCTATAAAATTGCCTTATCATGGTTTAAAAAGTTGAGTAAAGTTTGAAAAAATAATTTATACTGAGTCTCGTTTAGAGGAGGCGTACAGCATTGTACACCTTTTGAGTAGAAACCAAATGACGATGATCCTGTCTAAATGATGTAATAAAAAATCTTGTATTTGACAGCATTGATAGAATAAAATAAATACACTATGATTTTATGAAAATTGAAACTGCAGATAACCTATTTACAGTTTTATAGTGGGTATGGAATAGAGTGTTAAGTCCTACGAATCTCCATTGAAACGGCTTCTGATCGGACGGTTGTTATGTCCGGTGGGCAATTGCCCGACAGTTGATATTCGGATTGTTGTTTACGTTCAAATCCCACGAAAAACTCTGATACCGCGATATGGGATTTCGTTAGTAGTTCGCTGCTGGTGGGATAGATGGCGTTGCGGTTTTTTTTGTTGTCTGTAGCGACATCAATGCCGCCGCAAGAAATGGAGTAAATCTACATCACAGCAAAAAGAACCGCGACGTCAACTGTCCAACTAGCAACGAACTACTACGTCGAAATCCTGCATTTCGCAAGTAATTTCCCACTCTTAAATTCATATTCCCACTCCTTCTCTTTTCATGCAGTACGTTTGTGGAACTCACTCCCGCCTAACATAAAAGACTGTAAAAATATTAACCTTTTCAAAAGAGAAGTCAGAGAGCATTATCTGTCAATAATGTGATCCTGTAGGTATATTTTATAGGTATGTTTCAATTTATTATAAATTATGTATTTGTAAATCTATTTGTGTAGGTATAATTTGTTTGTATGTTTATGGTAATTACATCAGTCGTACATTAGTCAAGTTTATGGTACATGTAGCTGGCTGGATCACTGTGTAGTGACTCAAGCAGCCAAGCAATGTGTAACTAATGTGCAAATAAAATATGATTCTATGGTTTCTGACCATTTACCGCTAATAATCGAGTGTAACCTAAATGTGTTGACACCTAAGGTAGCTCAAATTATGGAATTGGACAAAAATGTAATTTGGGGTCAACGAAGTGACGAGCAGATAGCGAAATATAAGAATGAGTGTAATAAATTATTAAAATTAATAGATTTCCCAGCAGAATTCACTTGTTGTGCAGATTATTATTGTAATGATTCGGGTCACGGGCGTATTCTGGATAGGCTGTACTCTGACATCATCACAGCTCTTCGCACCGCGGCAACGGTATCTACGGAAGAGGGCCGAGGAGGGTCCAGGCGGCGTGCTGGAGGCTCACGCATTATTGGGTGGAACAAACACGTCGCCGGGGCTCATAGGAACGCCAGGTCTAAGTTTATGGAATGGGACTTGTGCGGTAGGCCTAAGTCCGGCTCTGTCTATAGTGATATGTGTGATAGCAGAAGGGTATTCAAATCAAGATTGAAGTGGTGTCAAGATCACCAAGATCAGATTAGAATGGATGCCCTAGCCGATAAACACCGTGAAGGCGATTTTCGTGGCTTCTGGCAGAGCACTGCTAAAATCAACGCCCGACCTGGACTTCCTGCGAGCGTCGGCGGGGTGAGTGATCCTAAGAGCATTGCTAACGCTTTTAAACAGCATTTTACAGTTAAATCACCGCGAGGTTCAGACGATGAGGTGCTCAATGCTGACAGGAGTGGTCATACTGTCGGAACGAGATTTAGTGCGAAAGAGGTAGCTAGCGTTATCAGGATCATGACTAGAGGAAAATCTCCAGGTCACGATGGACTCAGTATTGAGCACTTCCTGCATGCGGGACCTCACATCCCGCGGGTATTAGCAATGTTTTACTCTCTGTGTGTGTGCCATAGTTATTTGCCGGATGACTTTATGAAAACTGTGGTAGTGCCGGTAGTTAAAAATAAGACGGGTGACTTAGCCGATACCAATAACTACAGGCCTATCTCTCTAGCTACCACTGCGGCCAAGATATTTGATGGTCTGCTTAATGTACAGCTCAACAATTACGTAACTCTCCATGACAACCAGTTTGGGTTTCGTCCGCAGCTATCAACGGAGAGCGCGATACTGTGCCTTAAGCACACCATCAACTATTATACAAAGAGAAATACGCCGGTTTATGCGTGCTTCTTGGACCTCTCCAAGGCTTTCGATTTAGTCCAATATGATGTCCTATGGAACAAGCTAGACCAGATTAACCTACCGAATGAAATTACCAGCCTATTTCGGTTTTGGTACGGGCATCAAAAGAATTGTGTGCGATGGGAGGGGGTGATGTCAGAGCAATATACACTTGAATGTGGTGTCAGACAGGGTGGGTTGACTTCTCCTACGCTATTCAACGTGTACATGAATGACCTGATCGTCGCGCTCAGCAACTGCCATGTCGGCTGCCATATTGATGGAGTGTCTGTAAATAATCTCAGTTATGCAGACGATATGGTGTTGCTGAGTGCGTCGGTATGTGGTCTGAGGAGATTATTAAATGTATGTGAAGAGTATGCTCGTGATCATGGTTTGCGATATAATGTGGCTAAAAGCCAGTACATGGTTTTTGGGGTTGGTGCAGTAAGTGCCCAGAATGTTCCGTCTGTTAGATTAAACGGGACTCCTCTGGAGAGGGTGAATAAATTTAAATATTTGGGACATATTCTTACGCCTGACCTAAATGATAATGAAGATATTGAGAGAGAGCGGAGGGTGCTTTCAATACGAGCCAACATGATAGCTCGCAGGTTTGCTAGGTGTTCGAGGGGGGTAAAAGTGACACTTTTTAGAGCTTACTGTACATCTCTTTACACCTGCAGCCTGTGGGCTCGCTACACAAAGAAGAGCTATAGCGACCTCCGCGTTCTCTACAATAACGCGTTTAGGATTGTGGTGGGGCTGCCTCGTTTCTGCAGCGCCTCGGGCATGTTTGCAGAGGAGCGTACCGCCTGTTTTCACACGACTATGCGCAGGCGGAGCATCTCTCTGGTGCGCAGAGTGCGGGCCAGCTCCAACGCAGTCCTGGCGATGATTGCTGACAGGCTGGACTGCCCCTACATGCTGCATTGCTGCAGCAGACATGTTCAGGCAAAGCCGTTTAGCAGGCGTTATTAATAATAATTTTAGTGTATTTATTTTATTTTAATTATTGTGATTTTATCATTTGAATTGTATATTATTTAATTTTGAATTTTATAATTGTAATTGTCTGCTTTTATTTTGAATGTCTGATATTTATTATGAATTGTTTATTTTATATAATATTATGACTGAAATATTTTGTAATTATCTTCTATGGGCCTAGTTACCTGAAATAAATGAATTTTATTTTATTTATTTATTTATTTAATTAGATTTGTATTTATTATAAGTTAATCATATGTTTAAGTTAAGTTAGTATAGTTTATTTTAAGTTTCCTTCTCTGTTTCTTTACACACTGTGTCTACTTTTCTTATATAATTCTTCTATCGCAGGTCTGCTGGAAGAAATTTCTGTTGAAATATGCAGTACCTTTGTGCTCTTTTCTCTGTACAAAATTTTCTTTTAAATATATTGTGTGTACATAAATAAATAAGTAAAGTTAACTGTGCGATTACTCTGGTTGTGCCAGACACGAAAACCGTCTGGTAGGAGGATCCTCCCTTTACAATGAAGGTATGTGAGACTTTACTCTTTTTCCCGCATACCCTCCAAATATATTCCAAATTTCACGTTGTTAGCTTATTTTTTCATTTAGCAGCATTGATGCCAATGCAGTTTGAAAGATACAGCCAAGAAAACAAACACACAGACGCCTACAGTCTATTCGAGTCAAATAGACACAGAATACCATTTACCCTGAACAACTTCACACTGACTTCTCAGTCCATCATTTCACATTCAGTTTACCCGATCTAAACCCAGCGTAAAGACTAAACACGAGAGTAGGCCACTTATGCACAAGCCGTCCCGAACGACCAATATCAATGTGAGGGGTACTGAATACAGAACGAGATATTAGTCCCACAAACAGCTCGAATGTTTAGACAATTTGCCTGTTTACTTTTATGTCTCGATTGTGTGCTCATATTATTTAATCTGTATGCTAGGGTTGGTCGGTTCTGTCGTGGGATGGAAGTAGTGAGTAGGTTAAGATAACACGAAAATTTATTATGTGTGATTGTGCTGAATGGGCAAAAACCGAAGCAGAATTGCTGGGAATGTGTGAAAGACATAATTGTATCTTGAAGGAGATGTGACCACTGACGTCTTGGCTAAGAGATGTACGGAAGAAAATGACAAGTTCATTTAGGAAAGGGAAACATGTAGTTGCGAAGAAGTTTTTATTATTGTACTATGTATGGTCTTTCTCCTCAACCCTTGGAGGAGTTTAGACAGAATTTATATAGGGAAATCATCAAATTACTTCTTCCACTCGGACCCCTCCATGTTCCTCCAAATGCTCTTTGCATTCCAGGGCCGTTCTGACTGACTCTTTCGAAAAAAATCCACAACATTGGCTATGGGTATCAAAAACTGTGGCAGTAGTGTTTGATGATGCTTTTAACAACCGTCAGCCTTCAATCTTTCTATACATATAAAAATTAATCCTTATTTCCCTTGGTCATCGCATCACGCGTGAACGACTAGACTGATTTCACTAATTCTTTTTTTTGTTCTTTTCGGTATTGTCAGGAAATGGTTTAGGGCAATATATTATCACGCTATGTGTTTTGGAGAGTGAGCAATATTAAAAAAAAAATGTCTGTTTCAAATGATTGGTGCATGGTTCGATCCCCGGTCAGCGACATCTATTATTTTTGTATTTATTTGATTTTATGAACTGTATTTTCACAGTATATTGTCAAAAAATATAAAATGGGTTTTGCGCACTTAAAATAACATTTAAATTAATATTCCACATTTTTCCAAGCAGTTTAGAGAGGAATTGTTATAGGAAACCACATCTTATTACAGTATTGCAAATACTTATGAGTCTAACTTTAGCAATGTTTATCATAACGCCATATTTTCAAGGAACTGAGCAGCGAAAAACCGTGACATAAAATAAGATCGGCTGTTTGAATCCATTGTCCACAGAAGTCATAGACCATCGGTTTAAAGACTGCCTTACGAAAAACATGATTTAGGTTCGAATCCAAACAATCGTGAGTAATATTGGATTATATATAATATATAATTATATGTAAATAATTTAAAAAAATATATTATATTTTTTTAAATTATTTATTTCCTTTTTTTTATTCTTACTAATATTTCCATACATTAATTAAACGTTATTTTCGTAATTTTCATATATTTTAGTGTTCATCTATGTCAAAATATATTGGTCAGTGTGTTTAAAGATAATACTGACAGAACCTATTTTCTTCTTTATCCTTTTTTGTTCGCATCATAAAGCACAAAACATTTAGCCATAAAACGGATAGGAATTATGGCAATATAGATGAAATCAACTTAAATGCCTAATGCAGATACTCGTAATGCCATCTATTGACCCAAATAGTACAGACACCTAGCAATCAGTAGCCAAATTCATTCTGGAAAAAAATCTGCCATTGCTATCCGACGTGAATATATCCTCGGAATCCTAGCCAGGACTCCTACGCACAACGGAGCGAATGGGAGTCGAGATGCGAATAATCTCAACTCTACTCTCTCCGTTGCCTGGGGGGGTAGTCTTTTTTTTTACTATTGATAGGCACGCGTTTGACCACTATCTCACCTGGATAGTGTTTCACATTTCAACTTTATGCAGCTTTATCGTGAGTTACCAACCCTAGCAACTTTTTTCAACATCGTGTATAGAAATGCGTTATCATTAAAACGTTTCTCATTACGAAGAATTACTAGACCTGGTGGGCGTTTTCAACAGAAGAAGTAATACAGCCAATGCCTTGCATTCTAAAAGGGTCAAGCAATGCTAGAAATTGACTGTTCGTATAACTTATCTATGCGATCCTAGCGACATAATTTTACTACACGCGAACGAAGTCGCGCCACAAGGTAGACCGATGAACTGGTGAAGGTCGTTCTGGTGACGTCTTCCGGCTGACATGATGATGAATAAAGTCGCGGGCAACAGCTATCTCGTCATCTGCCTAACCTTGTCCCAACAATATTGGGGTCGGCTTCCAGTCAAACCGGATTTAGCTGAATACCAGTATTTTACGCGGAACGGCTGCATACCAGACCTCCACAACCCATTAACTGGGTAGCACGGTACTTCATGGCAAGACTGGAGTCAGATTAACTAGCTTCTGAGTCTGACAGCCAAGACCAACGGCTTAACGTGCTTTCCGAGGCACGGAGGAAACTCGGTATAATAAAATGGTCACCCATCCACAGACCAACCTTGGCAATCGTTGCTTAACCTTGAAGATTGACCCATGCGGCTATTATTATCCAGCCACGAGCTCAGCAACAGCTGTCTATCTTTTTCTAATCTTCTAATGTATAAGTGTTTGTTATCAAACTCCTCCGTAATGGCTTGACCGATTTTATGAATTTTTTTGTGTGTAATTATAAGACAAAACAACGTTGGTCGGGTCATTTAGTGAGCAATATTTATGTTTTGCCCGTAACTTCAAACACGCATATTGCGCATTGAAATTTCGAGAAAGCCTCTCTTAGTGCTCCTGTACACTCTCCAAGAAACCTAAATGCCAAGTTTTAGCTATAGACCAGCAGTTTCGGCTTTGCGTTGTCTGTCAGTCTCTCTCTCGGTAACGGAAGATTTCATATATTAGGATCAATGCGTACTTGTAGCTTGTCGTTATTCAAGAACACACAAAACTTAATATTTCTAGCTGCTTCACAAACAAAGAAATGAGAAACAATATCTTTAACGCAAATCCAAAATTATTATACTTCCTTAAAACCGCTACATAATCCTACTATTACTCATTACACAATATTACGGTATTCTATCATAAAGTATCTTACTTCGTGTATACGTAAGCGAAAACTTTATTTTGCTCCGTGTACCCTCGTAAAATACTGGGGGTCAATAATCTCTATTTATTAAACCTTTCCAAGGGCTCGAGTTGACCATAAGTTTGTACATAACTGACTAACGAGATAACTTTCTTACGATGTGATGTCTGGTATACACTAATCTGTAGGACGAGTGGAGGATGTGGAAAAAATGGAGAAGAGAATATATTCCTACTTATTTATTAGTCAGTATGTGACTAGTTTAAGATACATCAATAGGATTGCGGTAAGCAGCAGCTAAAAAAGAGACTGACAGACAACGCATAGGCGAAACTGCTGGTCGTAGGAAGCTGACATTTGGCATGGAGGTTGCTTGGTACACACGTAGCAGAGAACTACGAGTACGAGAGTATTTTCCTAAATTTCTACGGGTACGCGAAAAATCGAGATAAGCGCTGAAGTCGCAGGAAAAAGCTAATTAAATACGTTTTGCTGCTGCAAGCAAAATTCATTTAAATAAACTTGGTTTAAAATATTTTTGTTGTTCTGTATAAGCCAAATATGATGTGGTGTATTTGAGCCTTGGGTTATATTTTGTACCAAAACACCTCAACCAACCTTTTTCTTTTGTGTTTAAATATTCAGTTTGCCCAATCAAGATAGCAAGATTTTTCTTATGAATACACAAGTTGACCAGCGCAACTTCGTCTGCGTCAATTTCTTATTACTGCTCCGCTCCTATTGGTCTTAGCGTGATGATATATAGCCTATAGCCTTCCTTGATAAATGGGTTATCTAACACTGAAATAATTTTTCAAATTGGACCAGGAGTTTCTGAGATTACCGCGTTCAAGTAAACAACTCTTCAGCTTTATATATTAAGTATTATAGATTTTTTTAAATTTATTCATTTTTTTCATTTTTTTTTATTCTCTTATATTCTACATCCTTCTTCCATGTCTTAACCGACAGCCTTGAACCTGCACTATAATCTGGTCTGCTGTCAAAATAGTTATACCACATCCTTGTTCATTCACATTCACCGTTGATGTTGAATCAAACAAGTTGAACGAAACATGGTGCTCGACGTAAATTAATCCATAGTCCCGGATACCGAGTTAATTAGGAAATAAATGGAATACGTGAGACTTTTCGAATATGTTAGTTTGTGGCTACAGTTCGCATAGTTTGGGAGTCGCAGGTCTTAGGGTGAATGGGGAGAAAGGATGGAGAAATGATTTCGTTTTGAATTATGATCTTGGGGTGAGGTTTTATCCTCTGCATGGTTGGTCTAGTGCAGGGATTAGTTTCATTTGAGGTCCGTTTTTTAGGGTTCCGTAACCAAAGGGTAACCAACGGAACCCTATTACTAAGCCTCCGCTGTCCGTCCGTCCGTCCGTTCATCCATCTATCTGAATAGATAGAATACTCTTTATTATGTACACCAAATTAGTTTGTCAGCGGGCTGTATATTAAGAACCGTAACAGGTGTCTCACAGATTGTGTATTCCATTGCCACTATAACAAAAAAATCATATAATTAAGGTTTATGGTACAGAACCTTTTGTGTGCCAGCCCGACTCGCACTTGACCTTTTTTCTGATAAATTTCGTAGTAGAAACAAAGACGGTTGAATCGTGTCCGGGACTCATCGAGCTTCATTAACTGAGTGTAACTCTCAACATTTACAGTGGCTGGCGAATAGCGTGACAGTCTTTTTATTAAAGAATATGTTTTAAAGTTTTACTTATTTGCTTCGTTCGTCTAGAGGTCGAAAGGGTTAATACTGAACATGAAGACCTCGGTTCGGTTTGGGGTAGGGCAAAATGGTATTGGGCATTTCTATCAGGAGTTTCACAGTATTATAATGAGTCGTGAGTATATTCTCTATTGGTCGGCTTGACGACGACATCTCTGACGCTTCATTTATTTATTTATAATATTGTAAATAACACCTTTACAGCTTCATATCGCCAATTAACAATTAGAATAAAAGATAATTACAAATTCAATACCCAATAAAAATACAATTCAAAATAATAAGATAAAAATGTCAATTCGAAGTAAAAAAAAAATACGGTTAAAAATCATTAAAATAAAATAAAATAAAAAAATAAAAATTCATTAAATTAAAAAAAAGACATCCAAATATTTTCAATGCACTTCTATGCCACTCCTGTGAACTTCGTCAGGCTGCAGTGAAATATATCTACTTCTTCCGAAATAATGTTTTAAAATCTTATGGCGCGTGATAAGGGGAAAACTTGTTAAGGTTAGTCCTAGAGGATGGCTCCAGTAGCGCAGGCGTGGGGCGACATGTTATTGGTTCGTCAGTCAATGCTCATCGACTATTTTGCTTGCCAGTTTCGTTCACCCACTGTACGTGGCGCGTGTAATTGGCGAGATCACCTCTGCTTTTGTGCTTTGCCTCTTATCACATGGAGTTTGAAGATGAGGAGCAAAATGTGTATTATGCTGTAGCTATATCTAAATATTTCCAATCCAATGGAGATTGCAGGTGTAATTTCATGTTTTATTATGTGATGACATAATTAAACTGGTTGTCCAGTTAGTAACCTAACATAACAAAGATACATCTTTTTCAAAGTTTTTTTATTTAAAGAATTTAATTTTTATGTAAGTACATATTCACGAAAACAACTTGCACAATTGAACAAACGGTCTGGACACAAATATTCGAGAGCAATAATGCACCGAACCCATTCAAGAACTTAATTTGCAAAACTGTTACTGTTAAGAAAACTTCCTGTCTTTATATGTTACGACACGACTGCGATATATCTGAGACATAGTAAACACGATAATTTTATCTAAAGAGATTTTATTTACCTATAGAAAAATGTTCCAGTTTATTTTACAGTAGATTATTCTGTATATCAAACGGAATTTGAATTTATACAATCAGCTTTTATCTATGTTTGTCATATAAACATGTTTGCTCTTTTAATTATATACCAGATATTTTTCACGCAAGATTTCTTAAAATCACATAGAAATAGCTTATAGAAAAATACTAATATTCTATCAGCGATAATAAAAGTCGTTAATTTGCTTTAATTTTTATCTTCACATATGATGGAGTCCCTAATTGCGCACACATTTTGTTTCTTTTCTCAAGTTTATTCTATTAATAGTAGCTACTATATTTTTAACTTATGTTTAATCGTGAGGTATAAAAATGTTCCGAAGACGCAGCTGCGGTTAGAACGTGTAATAGTGCAAGATATGCCAACAAAACAGAAATACAAGGAAATGGGTAGTAATACCTACGTTGCCCAGTACCTGCGTTTGTTGTGAAAAAAATATATTTTTTGCCTTGATGAGATAGTGAAACGCGTAGGTGTACTGTATTGCCAGGGTTGTGGAATTTGTTCGAAAAAGTCATCACGGTCCTAGAACGCAAACGGTATTAGGAGGAACACGGATAAGTTTTAGTCAGTAAGAGTCTGACACACCTTTCCGTTCCGACCAGAGCGAAAGGAGCCACTTGATGATTTCTCATCCTTAATAAAAAGGTGCACTATATAAATGTCTGGCAAGTTTTTGTAAAATTTTCCTTCGCAAGGTTGAATGTACTCTGTCTAATAAAATAGAAAAAATACAAATAGGTATACTACTCTGTCAAGAAAGTACCGGGAAAAGATCAATAATACACAAAATGTCTGTTATTCATCCAAATTTATTTTATCACCTTCAAAGTATGCTCCTTTAGAAACGATACACTTGCGCCAACGAATAATCCATTCATCAAAACATTTTTTAAACGCTGCTTCCGGAATTGAGTTGAGTTCTCGCCGCGAATTCTCCTTTATGACTTCTATCGATTGAAAACGAGTGCCACGAAGTGGTAATTTGAGTTTAGGAAAAGAAAAAAGTCAGCAGCAGATGTCTTCTATCGATTAAAAACGGTTCAGTTGGAAGGCGCCACTCCGAAGCTTGTTGACTAGTTTGCATGTCAAACTCGTAAACCCACGTCTCGTCACCAGTAACAATGCGCTTCATGAATGTTGGTTCCGAACTGACTCGTTCTAGCATGTCCTCAGCGACTTTCATGCGATTGAGTTTTTGGAGAAAATTCAGATCTTTTGGGACTAGCCGAGCAGCAACATGTTTCATACCCAAATGATTAGTTAAAATGGTACGGATCGACACGTGAGATACAGAAAGTTCGGCGGCTATCTCTCTCAGAGTTGAATGGGGATTTTCAGTCACTATTTCCTTCACTTTTGCGATGTTAACTTCAGTTGCAGACGTTGACGGCCTACCAGAGCGAGGCAAATCTTCCATCACATCTCGACCGCTTTTGAACGCTTTGAACCACTCATAAGCACGAGTTTTTGATAAAGTCGATTCACCGTAAGCCTTCTGTAACATTTTCAGTGACTCCGAACACGAAATTCCATTGGCGATGCAAAATTTAAGACAAACACTTTGTTCGATATTTTTGTCCATTATGAAATTCGCAATACACACTTTATATGATATTACTAAAACCAGCACTGTATTTAATATAAATAACAGATGCAACTCAAACTCCGCGCCAAAATGGAAAACAGTTGTGCCAATCTAACAACTACAAAAAAACAAAAATTTGAATTTGGAACCATAAACAAATCATCCATTCCCGATACTTTTTTGACTGAATGTATATTGAGTTTATAGGATAGTTTCTATTTTGTATATAAAATTCTTGCGTTCCGGTATGACTGACAGACAACGCGCAGCCAAAACTGCTGGTCATAAAAAGCTTTGGCATGTAAGTAGTAGATAGGGGACCTAAAAGAGGACTTCCCGAAATTTCTACGGGAACGGGGATAACGGGATATGCACGTACAAAGTCGCTGACTATAGCTAGTTGCTACACTAAAATTAAAGTGTAAAACAGAAATAGTAGGTACGATGCGCTACCAGTTATTTAAAAAAACACGGTTTTTAATTTTGTAAAGTAAAATAAATACAATTGAGTTTAGTCACAAAGACCGATGCGATGTTCGACAGCTCGTTTAAATTAAACGTTTGAAAAATAGCAGTGTTTTTGAAAAGAAAATTCCCTAACAGTTGAAGTTGGGATAAACATATAATTAACTACACGACCCTGTAGATAGATAAGACTTTTTTCGTACTTAAGATGGGTTTGCTGTTGACTCTAGTCTTGGTCACAGGTGACAGAAACGAATTCATATACTGAGTGAGCTTACCAATAAGAAGCCTGTTCACTCTTATTTGATAAAAAATACGGTTGAATGCGTTTGGAAGCACAGCAGAGAGTTCAATTCCTTTGTTGTGCACATTATAAAAGACGTTTGGACACGCTTAGTGCTAATTGGTGGAATAGCAACAGGGTTGGGATGGTAATTTGCAGTGTGTCTAGATGTTCGATAAAGGAAAGGTGCCAGTGGGGTCAGGTCTTGGAGTTCTTAAAGAAACTCACCGAAGTACATACAATCTGTAGAAGACCGACAAGCAGGCAAACTTATTAAGAACCTGTGACGTTGGCCTCTAGATAAAGTGTCATTGATTTATCATAAACGATAAACGAATATTTTTAAGGCAGTTGTCTCACCGCAAATGTACTGATGCCATGGTACGCCGCTACTGGTTTGTGGAGGTTGATCACAAACACGCGCTAGATCATAAAGGCCAGATGTCGAATTTCTAAAAAGTCTAAATGTGTACAATATTTTGGCCAACACATTGTTTTCATTAAAACTTCATTAATATAAAATAAAATAAAATTCGTTTATTTCAGGCTATTCCAATCCCATAGAAATACCTGTAACATTTTAAAATAACATCCTTTTTAACCGACTTCTTCCTGCCTGGCCTGCATGGCAACGACGGGCTGCATGAGGACTACTCCAACTGCGGCGCTGGAAGTCATGCTGGGGCTCCCTCCGCTACACTTGTTTATACAACAGGAAGCGACGATGGCAGCAGTACGCCTTAAAACATTAGGTCTCTGGAGTAAGAGAGACACACGACACACCGCTCTGCTCGAGGAGCTCAACAATGAACTCCCCATAACAAAAGCAATCAATGACCGGGTACCCAAGCAATTTACCTTCGATAAAAAATACAAAATCCAATTGCATGAGGATCATCGGTGCGAGGGGCTCTGCCCCGCCGAGCTGCGGATCTTCACCGATGGATCAAAAACAGGTACAGGTACTGGTGCGGGAATCTTCTCAGAGGATCTCAATATCCACATAGCCACACCATTGGGGGTCCACAACACAGTGTTCCAGGCTGAATGCATGGGCATTTCTCTGGCGGCATCAGCCATCCTAACCAGGGAAGTTAAGGACCACTCAATGCGCATACTCTCGGACAGCATGGCCGTCCTGCAAGCTCTGAACAGCCACACAGTGAACTCTGGGTTGATTCTCGAGTGTCACCAACGTCTAAACCAGGTTGGTAGACACAACAAAGTAACCATTCAATGGATTAAGGGACACAGTGAATCTCGAGGCAACGACGCTGCGGATGAACTCGCCCGAAGGGGGTCGAGTTTGTCAGCGATGGGACCTGAGCCCATCGTGCCGCTGCCTTTCGGGTACTTACGCAATCTGGTAAGGAAACGCACCGGAGATAAACATCACAAGCTATGGGTTGACCATAGTGAGTGTAGGCAGGCCAAAGAGGCACTTCCCTCTATAAATGGCCGTTTCACAAAACAAGCCCTAAGACTGACTAAACAACAGTTGCGTTCAGTCACAGCCGTAATAACTGGCCAAGGGTCTTTTAATAAACATCTCTATGCTATAGGAGTCACTGACAGCCCGCTATGCAGAGCCTGCATGGAGGAGAATGAGACAGCAGCACACTTGCTTCTCAGCTGCCCGGTAGTTGCGGATTACAGGGCAAAGTACTTCGGAAACCCAGGTACCCTCTGCGAGATAGTTAGTAACACCAAGGCGTTGCTGGCCTTCCTTGGGGAGCTGGGGTGGATCGAATGACGCATTTGTCCCACCTACACGCAAAATACGCGCTTAGTCGTGGAGTTGCGGAAACCAGCCCGATTTACATACATGCATACCGACTTCTTCAAAAAGGAGGAGGTTCTATGTTCGGCTGAATGTATTTTATGTATGTTGTTTTTCATTCACTTTTTAACGCAATTCAGAAATTTGTGCCTGGTAATCATCATCTCATGTTGCTGAGCTGATGATGAAAAGTATAAGTCAGGATCTCATGATGGGATTCCATGAAATTCAAATTCAAATTCAAAGCATTTTATTTCAAATAAACCATTCACAGGCACTTTTGAAACGTCAAGGTCGGTCAGTCAAAAACATGGAAGCTATTTGCACGTTCCAAAGCGTAGATCTCTATGGAGAAGAACGTGCAAGAAACTCCACGGACACTCTTTTAAATCATGTTCTGTTTTACAAAATTCCAAGTTACATATACTTGTTGCTTCTGCATGTGAGGACAATGCAAAGGAAAAAAAAAGGGCTTATTATAAGAATTTTAAATATAAAGATTAAAATAAGCCAATGGCAGTTAAGAGATGACCAGTCTCAACCGACGGCGCCTGTTCACGAACATGACGCGTGTATCGGCACCCTTCAGCTCAACCATTTCGAAGGGAACCGAATGATCAAACCCACGCGCCGCCATCAGCGAGACATTTGAGTGAGCATGACATGCTCTCAACCACCATGCTCGTTCGTGTCCAACAAGTAAAACTATAACTACTCACATAAAATGTAAATGGTTTCATGGTACTCACATTTACAAAATTTGAAAAATATGCTTCTACTTTACACAAAACTATGGTTGTCAATGACCAAATAATGAAAAATAAATTAATAAAGACAACGATTAAGTTCTTACATCAAAAAGAATAAATAAGTAATCATAATCTTAATATATATAAATCTCGTGTCACAATGTTTGTCCTCAATGGACTCCTAAACCACTTAACCGATTATAATAAAATTCGCACACCATGTGCAGTTCGATCCAACTTGAGAGATAGGGTAGGTAGGGTAGGTAGGGTAGGTAGGGTAGGTAGGGTAGGTAGGGTAGGTAGGGTAGGTAGGGTAGGTAGGGTAGGTAGGGTAGGTAGGGTAGGTAGGGTAGGTAGGGTAGGTAGGGTAGGTAGGGTAGGTAGGGTAGGTAGGGTAGGTAGGGTAGGTAGGGTAGGTAGGGTAGGTAGGGTAGGTAGGGTAGGTAGGGTAGGTAGGGTAGGTAGGGTAGGTAGGGTAGGTAGGGTAGGTAGGGTAGGTAGGGTAGGTAGGGTAGGTAGGGTAGGTAGGGTAGGTAGGGTAGGTAGGGTAGGTAGGGTAGGTAGGGTAGGTAGGGTAGGTAGGGTAGGTAGGGTAGGTAGGGTAGGTAGGGTAGGTAGGGTAGGTAGGGTAGGTTGATGGACGGGAGCGAAGCCGCGCGGGTCAGCTAGTAATAATATAATTTGAATAGATGCAACTCTACGCACCTTTCTTGAGTCATGTATGAGGCAAATGAAAACAGTCCTTCGCTATCCAGGATGTCGACCAATTCAGGGGGACGATGAGCCTGTGTGGATTAAACGGGGAATATTTCAGGGCGACAGTTTGAGTCCGCTTTGGTTTTGCTTAGCTCTGAATCCTCTAAGCACATTGCTGGAGGGTTCAGGTCTAGGCTATCGGTTGAGAAGAGGTGGTCAGGCCATATCTCACCTTCTTTACATGGATGATCTGAAACTCTTTGCCCCCAACAATTCGCGACTGATGGAGCTACTGAAGTTGACTGAAACCTTCAGTAGTGCCATCAGGATGGAATCTGGTGTGGACAAATGTGCAGTCATGCATGTAAAGAAAGGGGAGATTATGGAATCTGAGAGAATTCAACTCTCGGATTCCATACAGGTTAGATCACTCAGCTCGACCGAAACCTATAAGTATTTGGGTATATCGGAAGCGTTGGGCATTAATGTTACTGACATGAAGCAATCGTTAAAGGAACGCTTCTTTGGCCGCCTGAAAAAGGTTTTGAATAGCCTTTTGTCGGGCGGAAATAAGGTGCGCGCCTTCAACGGTTGGGTCATGCCGGTATTAATGTACTCTTTCGGCATACTCAAATGGACTCAAACTGAGCTTGACGCCCTGGATAGGAGAGTACGTACACTGCTGACCGCAAACCGGATGCATCACCCACGATCGTCGGTGATGAGACTGTACATTCCGCGGAAGTGTGGAGGTCGAGGCTTTTTAAACGCCAAGACTCTCCACAACCGCGAGATGTGCAGTCTCAGAGAATATTTCCTCACAGCTGATGTGGGTATGCACCGAGATGTGGTCGCAGTGGACAAGGGTCTCACCCCGTTGTCCATGGCTAAGGAGAACTGGCGCAAACCTGTGATACTTACCACGGATGACCGCAAGGAGGTATGGAAAGGCAAGGAGCTTCACGGGCGCTTCTATCGGGCTCTTCATGGGTCTGATGTAGATTTTTCAGAGTCCGTGGCCTGGCTACGTTTCAGTGATCTCTTCGGGGAAACTGAAGGTTTTGTCTGTGCGATTATGGATGAAGTTATCTTGACGAATAACTACCGGAGGCATATTATGAAGGATGGGACGGTGGACGTGTGTCGGGCATGCCACCGTCCGGGTGAGTCCATCAGACATATTATCTCTGGTTGTTCTCGGCTGGCTAACAGCGAGTACTTGCACAGGCACAACCAAGTGGCCAGGATTATCCATCAGCAACTTGCTTTGAAATATAAACTTGTGGATTCTGAGGTACCGTATTACAAGTATGTGCCCGACCCAGTTCTCGAAAATGACCATGTCACGTTGTACTGGGATCGGTCTATCATCACTGATAGGACTATTGTTGCCAATAAGCCTGACATAGTGGTGATAGACCGATTAGCGCGCCGCACAATGATAATTGATGTTACCACCCCCATGACGAGAACCTCGTGAAGGCCGAGAAAGAGAAACAAATCAAGTATCTCGACTTAGCGCACGAGGTTGTCGACATGTGGAATGTGGACTCAGCTATCATTGTGCCGATAGTCATTACGGCCAATGGCCTGATGGCCAAAAGCTTCGACGAACATCTGTCGAAGCTGGCGTTACGCGGTTGGGTAAAGGGCCTGATACAGAAGGCAGTACTCCTCGATACGGCTCGTATTGTGAGGAGGTTCCTTTCTCTGGAGCCCTAACCACCGGTAGCTTGGACCCTGCTCCCGACACCGGCGGACTACTACTTTTATATTTTTAAATGTATTTTTTTATGGTTTTTTAGAGATATATTTAAAAATATACTTTGTATGTAAATAAGAATAAATAAACGAAATATAATTTGTATGTATATAAGAATAAATAAAGGAAATAATGTAAGAACCTCTAAAAAAAAAAACACAAGGAGCGAGCATCTCTTCCAAATATAAAAACCTAAAAAGTTGACCTAAGCAGCTGTGACTGTGGAGCAGGACCAGAAAAATGTTTGTTCAGTGATATTTTTGCCAATTGTAAACCGATTCGGACGATTATTTTTTGTTTGAAAGAATATTTTCTCGGACCTGTCCAATTTAAATGTGTTGAAAATCTGATGAAGAATTTTGGAGGTGGGAAACGGAACTCTTCAATAAATGATAGCAAATGGATCGGGATTTCTGAAATCGCAAGTCTGTTGATTGTTTACACCAGTTCATAACATAACATCGCGCCGGCACGCTGTATTTGTGGTTTCACTTTTTTGTAGTACCTGCGTACCACTAAAAAGTGAAAAATAAAAAAAAACTTAAAAAAATAAAAATACCGACTCCCAAAAACAAAGTAAAAAATAACTTTAATTTCGGAAGTCGGTGTTCAAAAACAAAATAATCAAAAACACCGAATTCCGAAATTAAAGTTATTTTTACAATTTACAATTATAAATGTCATAAATAAAGATAAATTTATTTGCCCAAACATGTGTACATATACACAAATAAAAAACGTGCATGCAAGATAAAATTAAACTAGAAAAAGTTCAGACATGTTTGGCGTGCAAATATTGTGCATAGTAAATAATTATATCATTACAAATTATTATATTTGAATTGTTATAAATGTCAATGGTAAAAATTGAATTAATGTCAAGATATTAATCAAATTTAAATTATGCCAAAACTATGTATAAAAGTGTATATAAATGTCAAAATCAATGCAATATTATGTAAACATTATTTCATAGTGAAATAAAATGTCAATCAAATAAAAAATATGAAAAACCTATGGCAAATTTATCAATGTTAAATTAATACATATAAATATAAACATAGTTGCAAGTTTTTTTTTTTGTACTATCACTATGAGTCATTGTTGCTCGTAATAAATAATTTGATTTGATAAATATCAATAAAAAGTCCAAAACAAAGATTATATGGGTTATGTCAAATTAAACAATTCTGCAAGAAATTCGTTGATACTATAAGCCCTTTTGCTTAGAAACATCTTTAGTTGATTCTTTAATTTCACATTATCAAGCTCCCTCCAACTTCTTGGCAACATATTATAAATAGTGGGAGATATGCAAAAAACACTTTGAAATGAAATTACAAATTAAATTAGATTTTACGAGTGTTTAAAATATTTTTTTAATGGAAAGCTTGTAAGTAAACATAGACACTTCTTAAAGTAACTGTACCGGACGTGCGTGATCAACTGGAACGGGGGTGTGTTAGGGTAGGTCTATCCTTTTTCTGATCCTCCGATGTGAACTGTGACCACCCGACTGCGTCCAGCCGCGCTGACGTCCTGTACCGGGATGCTGAGGTTCCCCGTACCACGCGTGCAACGTTCTTCTATCTTGCTATTTAATTGCTGTCTTCGGGGTATGAATGCTTACTAGGTTTAAATAATATGCAGGAATTTGACAACACTGCACCTATTGGTTTAAGGGAAAATTCGCGAGTACTTTGATTCTAGTTACAAATTCTATATTTCTTCTGCCGGTGACTACGAATTGCTATTTTTGTCTATTTACTAACGTAATAGGTTACTTTACTGAAACGAGGCCCAAAAACCACAAACTGTTTTAGTTTATTTTTAACTGTGATTTTAACTATTACATTTCTGGCTATATCTAGGTCTATTCTAGGTCTGGATAGGGGTTGATGCACCTCTCTGTAGATCCCCCAAAATTCCCCGTCAAACGGAGTGAAAATCAACCCTTCAACCCTGCCCACTAGTGGGCTTGTTGCATTTGACTGTCGAAACGGTCTACAAGTGTGAAATTGCCTACTATTAAGGGTTGACTTCCCGAAAAACTGTGCCCCATGGGCTACCAAACTATCTCTAATAAGGTAGGTGCATCATCCCTCTATCCAGATACACAACTTTTGGAGCCACCCCTCTAAGGGTGGAAGTACTATAAGGTCAGGAACCCGGAAGGGGAAAAAATCTATGATTCTATATTATCCTAATTTGCGGCTCAGTGCCAGGTTTCCAGTGGCTATTATTTGAAGCCTATATACCTAGATTTTCTGTATGTCTAGTAAATGAAGGTGTCTGTAAATAGTGATTTTTTGCTCAAAGGTAATGGGGTGGCCCATTACCTTTGAGTAACTGTCCTGTGTGAAATGTTCAATACCTGTGTACCTTCATTACCTTTGATTTTTTTTACCAACCATCAAAACCATACCTTTTAGGGGTTACCAGGAATGTGTAGGAGAAATGTGCAGTCCTACCTATCTATTTACTTTACTAAAAATAAGCTCCCCCAGAACATCCCATGTGTCCAGGGGAAAACGACAAAATTTATATTTTTCATAAATTACATAGCCATGAAACCACAACTATGATACAGGGGCTTTATCTATGTAAGTTATACAATACTAAACGCTTCGTCGCGAACAGTAACCACAGATTTTTTGTTACACATTGCATGTGAATAGATATACTACAACTTTACTTTTTCCAAACTATATATATAGGCTTCCAGTCAAATCGGATTTCGCTGAATACCAGTATTTTACGTAGAGCGGCTGCCTACCAGTCCTCCACAATCCATTAACAGGGTAACACGGTACTCCTTGAGAAGACTGGAGTCAGATTTTACTGACTTCTGACAATCCGTAACAACTGCCAAAGATCTTCAAATGACAGCCAGGACCAACGGCTTAACGTGCTTTCTGAGGCACAGAAGAAACTCGGTTTTTAAAATGGTTACCAATCCATAGACCAACCTTGGCAAGCGTTGCTTAACCTTAAAGATCGATTCGTGCGGCTGTTATTATTCAGCCACGAGCTCTTTCGAGGTATACTCTATCATTAGAAACAAATTCTTTCGGTTTATTTTGAATAAACTGTTTGATTTTCTTTCAGCAACATACAACCCAGCAAATATTTTTCTTAAGTAAAGTTCTAGGAACAACAGCTACTAAACACAGTTTTTAATTAAAAAACTGGCTTCATTTAATAGTTCTTAGCCGGTTACTTAAACACGCATAAGATTTAATCAGCGCTTATTAACTTTTCTTGTGTTAATTACAAATCCAAAGGGCGACGGCTGCAATCGTAGTTAAAGTGTATTGCAAAGTTAACTGGAAGTTATACGGAAAGTTTGCCTCAAGTTTTTGGAGGTAGCGGGGGAGCGTTTTTTGCCGGTGTACTATCCACGCCACGAATCGACTAATAGCAGGTATTTGGCTTGCCTACGCACCACCACGCGCTCCCTGACTGACGGTTGAATACAGACGTCAGTCTGTGTTCACGTCACATCTCGTCACACCTCACTCAGTCCACACGTTGTAACGTATGCGCTCAAGACACATCGTAATTATATATATCTACATACACTACAGTTATTATGCAACAAAGGCAGTTTTAATTATGGGAATACTTTAACTGTCATTTAAACGCCAATAACATAACTGTGATTTTAAAACCTAAAAATAGTTTAGATATAAGAGCTAGTTTACCTTTTCCTCGCGGTGTATCATTTAAAGTTTAAGGTGGATGCTCCAGGGTGGCCCGCGAAATTCAAATATTTTTATGTTTTTTGCAATTTGCCGGTCAGTGTGAAGCTGTATGTGGACCAAATGCGATCTGCGACCGTAACGCGTATTTATCCAAAGAATTATAACCATTTTAATCATCAATATAGCCCTCTAAGTTCATGTAGTTCGAAAGAATGAATATTTCTAATCATACGCGTTACGGTCGCAGATCGCATTTGGTCCACATACAGCTTCACACTGACCGGCAAATTGCAAAAAACATAAAAATATTTGAATTTCGCGGGCCACCCTGGAGCATCCACCTTAAAATGTTTAATCTTGAAAGTGAATGTTTTAGATGAGAAATGTTTAGAAATAGGGGGTATTTCTAAACATTTCTCACAAGTGCACATCAAATCTAAAGTAGTTTTATAGTTATAGCCAAGTTGCTGGAGGATGTTCTGAATGTCTGTCTACCAGTAGTCAGATGAACTGATGGAAAAGCCCTCGAGTTGATATCACGTACTTGCAAGCATATTTTAGGAAGCGCCTTATAATAAATAATAATAATAACACAACTCTCGGATTCCATAGACCTTAGGTCCCTCTCCTCAACCGAAACTTACAAGTATTTGGGTATGTCGGAAGCGTTAGGCATCAGTGCTACTGACATAAAACAATCGTTGAAGGAGCGCTTCTTTGGCCGCTTGAACAAAGTACTTAACAGTCTTTTATCAGGCGGAAACAAGGTGCGCGCCTTCAACGGTTGGGTCATGCCGGTTTTGATGTATTCTTTCGGCATACTCAAATGGACTCAGACGGAACTTGACGCCCTGGATAGGAGGGTACGTTCATTGCTTACCGCAAATCGGATGCATCACCCACGATCATCGGTGATGAGGCTGTATATCCCGCGGAAGTGCGGGGGTCGTGACTTCTTAAATGCTAAGACCCTGCACAACCGCGAGGTATGCAGCCTTAGGGAATACTTCCTAGAGGCCGACGTGGGTATGCATCGAGATGTGGTAGCGGTGGACAAAGGCCTTACCGCGCTCTCCTTGGCTAACGAGAACTGGCGCAAACCTGTGGTATTAGATACTAACGACCGCAGGGAGGTATGGCAGAGCAAGGAGTTTCACGGACGGTTTTTAGGGTCCTACATGGGCCCGATGTAGACTTCTTAGCGTCCGTAGCCTGGCTTCGTTTTAGTGACCTCTTCGGGGAAACCGAAGGTTTTGTCTGTGCAATTATGGACGAAGTTATGATGACTAATAACTACCGGAAATACATTGTGAAGGACGGTACGGTTGACATATATCGGGCATGTCACCGGCCCGGGGAATCCATCCGCCACATTATTTCCGGTTGTTCTAGTCTGGCTAACGGAGACTATTTGCACAGGCACAACCTTGTAGCCAGGAATATCCACCAGCAACTTGCTCTTAAATACAATCTTGTGGAATCGGAAGTACCGTACTATAGGTATGTGCCCGACCCAGTTCTCGAAAGTGGTAGTTGCACGTTGTATTGGGATCGGTCTATCATCACTGACAGGACTATTGTTGCCAATTAAGCCTGATATAGTGGTGATAGACCGACTAGAGCGTCGCGCAATGATTGTTGATATAGCAGTCCCTCATGACGAGAACCTCGTGAAGTCAGAGAAAGATAAACAAACGAAGTATCTTGACTTGGCTCGCGAGGTTGTTGACATGTGGGATGTGAACACAGCAGTCATTGTGCCGATAGTCGTGACGGCCAATGGCATTATTGCCAAAAGCCTCGACCAACATCTCAAGAGGCTCTCGTTGGGCAGCTGGATCAAGGGCTTGATCCAGAAAGCAGTACTCCTGGACACGGCGCGCATCGTTAGGAGGTTCCTCTCTCAGCAGCCCTAACCACCGGTAGCTTGGACCCTGTTCCCGATACCGGTGGGCTACTATTTATTATATTTTTAAGTTTTTTGTTTTTTTTTTAGAAATATTTAAAAATGTAACTAGTATGTATATATATGAATAAATGAAATAATAATAAAAATCTTTATTTATCCAAAAAATATACAGAGCTTAATATTAGGTATAAAAATACATTATTTTTTAGTTTGTGTTGCAAGTTCTGTACACTCTGTTCTGTTCTCTTCTGTAATACTCTACCTCTTAAGCTAGGGTATACCTGTATTTTAAGAGGTAGTATATAGTCAAGGTTTTTATTGAACAACAAAAACTTATCTATTCGATTGTATCGATTGGACTGTGCCATTCTACTGTATGGTATACAAATAGTGAAATTGTGTATAAGTGGTGAGTTTGTGTACCTGTGTGTGAGTGGTGATGGTGTACAAGTGTGTGTATGTGTGGTTGTATTACACTAGATAGGTAAGTAAAGACTCCGTGTAAGAGTAATCCGCCTAAATAGCCTCAGCTAGTTTGCTACAAAAATAATTCTTAAAAGATGGCCGGTATAAATAATTCAAAAGACGGAAGACGGAAGATGGAAGAATACAGTGGTAATTAGAACAGCTCTTTGACTTCGTCCAGACGCGGATTGCAATTTTTGGTCACCTCAATCCAGTAGAGTCAAAAAACACCTTGGCCTTGACTGGTGTCAGATTTTTAGGTCAACTGTGTTCAAATGGTAGTCTTTTTCTCTTTTTTCGGGACAAACCCGCCACACATTGCCAACATAGCAACTCCTGAAAGCCAGAATCAACAGTGGCAACTACAAAACGCCGAGCCAAAGAAGCCCGATGAGTCTCGGAGAAACGATTTAACTGTCTTGGTTCCCGCAACGAAATTAATCAGAAAAGTACAGCGGAGGAGTAGGAAAAAAATCCACTCCAGTCCATTTCCAGTCTGTTTCTCTTGTACCTTGCACCAAACAAGGTACCGTTGGGTGAGAGCAGCCATTAACTCTGTTATGGGATGGGTAAACGAATTTTTTTTCTTGTTCCCGTACTAGCCACTAAGCGGGGTGCTAGTGTTCGTTTTTTCAAAACAGTTAATAGCCTCCTGGATAGTGAGGTTTTTTTGCGCTGCAGCGGGAAATATAACGTGTATACAGCCAGTCTGTTCTTTAAAGGTTTTTAATTGTTTTTGTTGTGTGTAGTCTAGGTTCGTGTAGTTTTCAAGTATAATTATGGCGGTATTCAAATCTTGTTTCGTGTGTTTCGCTCATAGTACTAAAATTTAAGACCTCATTCATCACCTCAGGATAAGATTCGGTAAAAGTCAAATTATTGGGAAGGAAATTTTGAATGTACCTGGTAGTTACCGCCAGTTCAAGCAAGGTACAACAGGCCTTGAATCTAAAGCAAATTTCAGTAGAATTAAATAAATTTTATAGAACAATGGACTATGTTGGGAGTCAACCAACCAGGGTGGCTGGCTGGTGGTGACCTGGTGACCGCTGTGGAAGTAAGCTAGATGAGAGAAGCACTTGACAAGAACCCAATGTGGCGATCGACAGTCAGTGGACGTCGTGCCGAAATGACGATTGTGAACATGCTCTTAGGTTTTAAATAAAACAAGGTATAGCTTTTCTGATACCTGTTTTTTAAGATTTCGATTCTAATTTAACTAAAAACCCCTTAGCAAGAACATTATTGACCCGCTCCAACACCACAGCTTTTCTTTTCCTTCCATGTTTTCTTGCACCCACTTTTCAACAAGATAGTTAGTTTTCCTCTGAGTTTCAACAAGTATCGTTGACGAGGTTATCAGCGAACAACTGCGAAGTGTTGCGTACATGTTTCGTGAACGTTATTCCTTGCAAGATTGTTAAAAGTTTTGCTCGAATATAATACGAGTTGCTTGTGCTTGTGACGTTAGATTTTAGTTGGAGAATCTTGACGGAAAGATGTTTGAAGGAGTATTTTTTTGACGTAATACTGAAAGCATAAGTTAAAACTTCATAGTTCAGTTTTCTTCTTATTTACACATGGCAATAACAGTTACCTATTGAAAGGTTAGGAATCTTATTTAATTAATCAATGCTCAAGTCAAGATAACTGAACAAATGCGGGTTGCGTGAAACTTGGTCGGTGAAAGATGAAAAAAAAAAAAATATACTTAATGATTAGTATACACAGTGCGAGTTTCTAACTAGACAGTAGTATCGGATTGCTTACTCGTATGCCAGTAGCTTGCGCGTTAGCTGTCTTCACGCTAATAGTAGCTATATGGACAGCTACTATCCATATAGCTACCATTATCTGCGCCTTGCAAGATAATGGTATCTTGCGAGGCGCAGACCACAAAAAATACACGTTCCACTCACTCACACCGCGAGTTACTGTCAGGCGAACAAGCGAGTAAATTCAAAAATTGTGAAGTAACTCAGATGCGAGCTACTATCCAACTCGCGCATGGCAGAAACTCGTAAGACTCGTTCATACGATACGAGTTACTGCACTGCAGCTACTCGATAGGCACGAGTCGATCTACAAGGTTAAGCAAGGCTTGCCAAGGTTGGTCTGTGGATGGGTGACCATCTTAATATACCGAGTTTCCTCCGTGCTTTGAAAAACACGTTAAGCCGTTGGTCCCAGCTATCATTTAAAGATCTTTGGTAGTCATTACGGATAGTCAGAAGCCAATAAATCTGACTCCAGTCTTGCCATAAAGTACCATGTTAGCCAGTTAATGGGTAGTGGAGGTCTGGTAAGCAGCCACTTTACGTAACATTCTGGTATTCAGATAAATCCAGTTTGACTGGCAGCCGACCTGAATATAGTTGGGAAAAGGCTAGGCAGATGATGAGCTACTCGGTAGGCTGACTTGCACGCAAGTTCAACAGACAATTATAAATAACATAATTTTTATTAATTGCGTAACTTTTTGTCTTTGAAATAAAAGGTGAACTGTTAATATAGCTCTATAGAAATAAATACGAAGGCATCATAAATTTAATGATTGTACCTACTGGTGATTAAAAGCGACGTTTTAAAAATCTGGGTATAACAGAGGGCACAGTCAGATCCCGGACGCGAGAAAATACTAAGGAAAAAAGTCTTCAAAACTCGGTGCACACAACTCAGTCGTGCGATGAACATTTTTGCTGCTGTCAATTCGTTGGAGCTAAGATTTAAACTGCAATAAATGTCGTATTAAGCGCAAGTTCAGTCGTGTATGGAATACTGCTCTCATCTTTGGGATGGATCTGCCAGATACCAGCTTGATGCCCTTGAGTCAATTGAGAAACGAGCCAAGAAGATCATCGGCAATGAGAGGCTCGTCGCGTCGAAGCTCCAAAGTCTTGAACATCGACGACGAGTTGCTAGCCTGTCAGTTTTTTACCGGTTGCATTTTGGGGAATGTGTGACGGAATTGCATAATTTAATTCCGCCAAGCCCGTTCCATCATCGGACCACAAGACGAACGGCGATGCGCCACCGGTACATGGTGGACATCCCACCCATACGCACAAAACGTTTTGGGAACACATTCATAGTGCGTACAGGAGTCTGTGTTTCCTGATAGCTACAACCTGGGAGTCTTTAAATCAAGAGTGAATAGGTTATTTCTAGGCAAGCGTGCTCCATCTTCGACCACATCCTCGCTTACCATCAGGTGAGATAGTGGTCAAACGCGTGCCTATCAATAGTAAAAAAAAAAAACGTTATACCTTAATTATTGTACTTAATTAAATTCACGTTCACAAAAAATGGTAGGCGTGTGCAATTAATAGTATTAACATGAGCCCACTTAAGGCGTACATAAATGCATGTAGTTCTGCCAGGGCTGCAGAATTTGTTCGAAAGATTCACCGAGGCCCTGAAAGGGCATTAAGAGGAACGCGTATGATTTTCAGTCAGTATGGGAGCCTGTCCATTGCAAACGGAGCGAAGAAACGAAGAAGTATTTACCATTCATGTCAGTGACTCACGTGGTACGGTGATTTTATGCAATTCCATTGGTTAAAATTTCTCCGTTTTTCCGCTTCGATACCTTGTTCGCTCGCAGTGGTCAGGCCTAAGAGTCTGACAATTCCTTCCGCTCCACCAAGAGCGAAGTCATTTAGTGATTTAACATCATTAAAAAATTTTTAGGTTCGATTCTTAGATTGTCATTGGATTTATTTGAATGTTTATGCCAAACATTTTCGACTGTCTGACTATCGTTATCCATTGATAGAATGTTAGTTTATTTATTTTGTTCTTCATTCCAACAATCCGTGTGTCTCACGAATAAAGAATTGAGATAAAATCTCCACGAAACGGTCAACCGGAAATACGTAAATCCTGCGACTGTTCTTTAACTCGAACGGGGCAGACTTAAAACTGTCTCCTTTCCAGATAATGATGGTATTTCCTGAAAGATTTCACGGTTGAATTAATAATAACAATCTGCTGTTGTCTTTACTTTCTAGAGTTTAAAATCGGTTTTGGAATTTGTTCGAAAGAGTCACCGCGGCCCTGGAACGCAAAGGGCATTAGGAGAAACATGGATGGGTTTTAATTAGTAAGAGTTTGACACTCCCCTTAACTCCGCCTAGAGCGGGAAGTAATTTTTTTGTTAATTCTGTTTTGGTGTTATCATTGTTTATTTATTTTATTTTAATATCTGTTTAATTGTAATTGAAATGTTTGAAAGTTCTTTTGACATGTAGTGTAGTTGACATTTAATAGTTTTCCTTTATTTTAATTTGACATTTACTTTTGACTTTTTCAAATGAATTTGAATGTGATAAAATTTATCACATTCAAATTCATTTGAAAAAGTCTACACGTCTCTAGCTCTTTCATTGTTCTGCTGGAAACAACTTTACCTTTTAATGTTTTATAAGACTGACCTGTGTTGCGTTTTATTTTCTTTTCTTGTTTCGTAATGCGAATACTTTTTTTTGGAGATGTTTCGACCGCATGTGGCCTGTCGGCTCTTCGGTCAGTATCGGTGGATGTCGACGAATCTACTGCTGTTTCAGAGAGTTCGAAATGTGGATCCAGAACAGAATCATCACTTGAGAAATCCATTTCTCGATTAATAAACATGACGCCAGTGTGGCCTGATGATGTGGAAGGCATTGGTTCTTCTTCCTCTATTGTGCCTGTAGATGGCTGTTCATTTCGTTCATCTAAAAATAAAAACATACTGTAGAGGCTAAAAAAAATATTATTTTAATCATTTATTTATGATTGATGCTAAAATGAACAAATCACTGATGATTTCTGCTAAAACTACAATGAAAGATAAATATATTACTTTCTGATTTAAATCAAACATGGCAAACTTACCTTCAACATTTGTGTTTCTCCTCATCACCATCTCAACTAATTTCTTTCCTCGCTGACAATCCATAGTAATTGGGAATATTTTTAAATAAAATGTCACACACCACAACTGTTCTGTTAACAAATCAGAGCAAAACTAACTCGACTAGTGTGACCCAAATCACTACAGTTACCACTTCAGTTTTTTGTAAGCAATAAATAATAATTTGAGTACCTACCCTCGAATTAAAAATCGAGATAATACGACGCACTTGACGTTCCTAATAACATAAGTCACTTTCTGTGTCCATGAAGTCCGAGAGCTTCAAGTGTTCCTTTTAACATAACTCAACTTATGTTTTTTATAACGCCGCAAGATTAATGGGATTCAAGAGGTTGAAAAAGGACGCCACTTAGATTCAAGCCCGAACAAGCGATATGACTTATGTTTAGTCTGCCGATGTATTGATTTAAATTAATAATTTTGGTACAAAGAAAAAATAAAGCATTTTTTTGACTTATGTGCTTTAGTCCGCCGACCCGACAAATAACCAATTGATATTTTATGTTCTTCTATTAATTGAATACCTATGGGTCTGAACCTGAAATACCTGTTTTTTTATTATTTCCCATCCTTAAAAAAAGGGTATAAATTTGATGATTCCAAGTATTAGGTGTAGGATGTATTTGATCATCATTTAAGTAGGTACGACGAATTATAGTTATTTCATAATGAATTAATTTCATTTCAGTCGTAATATAAGACAAATCCCTAATTTCTGAATTGTGAGTTTATCCATGTATACGTGTATTCAATTGCTGGTGAGCCAAATAAATAAAATAAAAATAAAATAAATAAAGGATTTGTTGAAGGAGGTGTGATGTTTTTTGAAAAGTTTTCATGCTTAAGTGGGTACTCTAGTAGTTTTTAAATTAGAAACCGTTAGTGCATATTATAATGAGTTGTTATATCTAGTCAGGTCCTTTTTTAGAGGTAAAAAATTTTGTGTTTTTAAAATAGGTAGGCAGTGAGCCAAACAACTTCATTTAATAAGTATTACACAAACATAACTGTGAACTGTTTCACATCCCAATTACATAACCGATATAATACTAAATTATTACTGCAGCTTGGGAAAACTACCATCACTGGTACGCCAAATTTCACTCAACGGTATAATAAAGATAAAAACTTTAGTGTACATGAAATTGACATTTTAAAGTCTTTATAACTCGTCACAAGGGACTTTAATAGTCACGTTTATGGCTAAGAATAGACCTTCTGTAGTCCCACAGGTGTCATAGACCTTACTATTAGGTAAATGCGGGTAGAACCATCACCAGCTATTTTGCTATTATGTTGGGATGGCTTTCATTTTTGTGAAAATAATGCTGCTAGACAACGTTTTGAATATTGGAATTCATTTTTTTTATTTGTAATAGGTTTGCTCTTGACTCTAGTCTATGTCAGAGATGACAGAGACAAAGTTTACGATGGAGTGAGCCTACCCAGAAGGAGCCTGTTCACTCTAACTTTGAAGAGATTAGGGTTGTAAGCTTTCGGAAACACAGACGCAGGCAGAGAGTTCTACTCCTTTGCTGTGCGCATTATAAAAAACGCTTAGTGCGAATTGGTGGAATAGCCACAAGGTAGGGATGGTAAGATGCAGTGCGTCTGGATGTCCGATGGTAGAAGGGGGCCGGTGGGATGAGGTCATGGAGTTCTTGGGCACACTCACCGAAGTACAATCTGTTGAAGACCGACAAGCAGGCAACCTTACGGCGATGAGCCAAGCTATGTAGCTTGGCATCCACCAGTTTTACGTCGCCGATGAGCCTCTTAGCTCTGCGTTCCACCGAGTCAAGCGCGGCAAGCTGATACTTAGCTGAGCCATCCCAAAGGTGGCTACAATACTCCATGCAGGATCAGACTTGTGCTTTGTATAGTGTCAAAAGCTGTCCAGGCCTAAAGTATCGCTTCACCCTATTTAGGATGCCCAGCTTTTTGGCCGCAGTTTGGGCTTTGTACTCGATGGTGGCGCCAAAGTTGAGACTGGATGTCAACTCCATGCCTAGGAGCTCGAGCTGATCAGTCACAGGAACAGATGCACCCCGAAAAGTAGGAGCTTGGTCAAAACGACTCCTTTTTGCGGTAAAAAGAACAGACCCTTGAGCAACTCCGGCATCAATAGCAATGAGGTCAGATGAGCAGCTGTCAACGACCACTCGGATCGACCGTTCACTCAGGAAGTCTGATATCCAGCTACAAAAACCAGCTGGGATACCATAAGCAGGAAGCTTGCTGAGTAGACCTGCGTGCCAGACCCTGTCAAAAGCCTTCGAGATATCAAGCGACAAGGCAAGTGCTTCACCGTGTCTCTCAATGGCTTCGCCCCAGCAGTGCGTGACATACACAAGAAGATCACCAGTTGACCGTCCCCGGCGAAAGCCATATTGACGGTCACTGAGGAGATTGTTGTCTTCAAGGTAGGTCAGCAGCTTACTGTTCAGAACCCTTTCCATAACCTTGCATAGGATGGAGGTAATGGCGATCGGACGGTAATGCGCAGGGTCAGCACGGTCTCCCTTTTTGGGCACCGCTTGCACATTCGCAAGCTTCCATGATCTCGGCACCGTTCTTTTTACAAGAGAGAGGCGGTACAGGCGTGTCAACACAGGAGACAATTCAGGTGCACATTGCCTCAACACTCTTGCTGGAATGCCGTCAGGTCCACTGGCCTTATTCACATCTAAACTGCATAATACTCTACAGACCTCTTTATTATGAACTTTGTCTATCTCGTTGTTTATCTCCGGCATCGAAGAGTCACAACGAGGTAAAGTTGGTGGTTGCTTGGAGCCAGCGTCCAGACGCGAATTGTCTGCAAAGAGAGAGAAGAATAAATTTGCTTTCTCTCTTGCAGAGTGAGCCAGCGAACCATCAGGTTTCAGCATTGGAGGCAAAGTGGGTCGACAGAAATTCGTTTCGACCGCTTTCGACAGGAACCAAAACTGCTTACTACCCGGAGGGTGCGATGCTAGTTTGGCCCCGATACGTCCGACATGGTCAAAATGTGCCCTACGAAAAACCCGCTTGCAGAACTTCGCGGCAGAATTAAAGGCTTTTTTCCTCGCGCGAACCCTACGTGCTTTAGCCTTTCGGTCGCTGGCCTTGATCCAGGCTTGGTAAGCAGATTCTTTACGTGCCTCAGCGTGGGCGCATTCTGCATTGTACCAAGGCCGGGATTTGTGACCGAGCGGAATGTCGGAGAATGGAATAAAATACTCCATCCCCTGCCGAATCACGTCCGCAATCACATCAGCGCAGCACGAAGGGTCAACCGAGGAGAAGCACACTTGCCGCCATGGATATGACGCAAAAAAGTGTCGCATCTCATCCCAATCTGCTGACTCGTATCGCCATACTCGTCTCGTGCCTCTAGGACTCTTATCAGGAGGAGAGCAGGCCAACACGGATTTGAGACGGGGGCTGAGACTGATACTGATTGACTGCCCGGATCAGTTGTCAGCAGAAGGTCCAAGCAATTGGGTGTATGGGCGTCAACATTCGGTACCCGCGTTGCCACATTCACCAGCTCGGTTAGATCTAGCGTTACAGCAAACTTGCGCGCCTCTAACCCGGCATGGTCAGTTCTCTGGTACGGGAACAACCACTCTTTATGGTGGGCGTTAAAGTCCCCCAGAAAATTGAGCTTCGCTGTTGGGTACCGTTGCTGGGCTACGTCGGCCGACTCCACGAGGAAATTAAACAGCGCTGTTGTCTCCTGGTCACCACTGTGCGATCGGTATACGCCGATGTAGATAAATTTTTCCACGCCAGTGTCCACAAGTGGCCAAATGGCAGAAAAACCCGATTTCTCAAAGCAACGGAGACGACGACAACAAATGTCATCGCGGACGTACACACAGACCCCAGCCTGCTTCCTGAACTTATGTTCCAGAGAGTAGCCCGGGTAGTTGTGGTACGCCACGTCCGACGGGGTTGTTATCTTCGTCTCCGTTAGGAAAAACAGGTGCGGCTTCTCGGTCTCAAGGTGGTGATGGACCGGATCGAGGTTTGAGTGTAACCCTCTGATGTTGGTGAGGTGCACTTTGAGTGGGAGGAAGTGCAGCCGTTGTTTAACCTGTTTCCTTTTTGCTTTCGTCATTTTTTTTGAGTCTTCGGGGAGAAAAGTCGAATTGTCGAGGCTCTGCTCAGTGAACCAAGTGGAACACTAAAGCTAAACTAACCTATGGGGAACTCATTTGGAGACTGCGTGGACGCCCGAACCCCCCCGGATATGGCCACCGGGTCCTCCCATCCAGTCGCCGGCTGGCACGGTGGAGCATACCGGGATTTTTCGCTAGTTGGCGCGGCAGCCTTTCACACGTGGCCCCCCCTACTAACTGCGGTCGGCCAACGGCTGCTACCGTGCTACCCTCCAAAATGAGTTACCCGGAAAGCCCAGCCCAGTGACCAAGACCGGTTCTGAGCAGAGCAACTGACAATCTCCTTCTCTCCCAAAGGCACTGGCACTCCCGCACACCGACGGAACACAGCAAGCTGCTTGGCGCCGGACTTCGGCGGGCTGGTGGTCGCGAGCCAGGCGGCTCCTTGCGGAGCCTACCACCGCTTTAAATGGGATCGTTCTGCTGTACCACAGGCAAGCCTGTGGTGCCGTTGCCCGGGGTGGACCGCGAGGAGGTAGATACCAAACCACCCCATAATGGCTTTATGTTTTACTGCAGGTGCAAGTTGATAGTTATAGTAAAATGTGGTACTTTTAAGCTTAATAAATTACAATCATAATTATTACATTGTATTAAATGTGTAAGCTCGCTCCATCATAGACTTTATCTCTGTCATCTCTGACATAATTAGACTAGAGTCAAGAGCAAACCCATTATTAATAAAAAATAAAATAAAATATCACTACATAGTATTAAACAAAGTCGCTTCCCGCGTTTGTCTGTTTACGCAACGCATTTTGATGCGGGTTTTTTTCAATAAATGGAGTAGTTCTTGAAGAAGGTTTTTAAAAATTATTTGTCAAGGTTTTGTGTAAATTGGCTGATATATGAAGATTATAACTGAAGAGGTCGAAAAAAAAGATTAAAGAAATTTTTTACATCGCGTGCGCTACGAAATCTATTGATGATAGAACAAAATGATGTACTACAGTATTATATAACACATAAAAACTACGAAAAAATCCGCGATAGCATATGTCTACCTTTTATGGTTTACTCACAATAACCATGTTTATGAAATTCAAATTTGATATAAAATACTGCTTTATTTGCAGAGCTATTTCACCAATATAGTACAAATCCTTATCTCAATAAATACGTTAGTCATCTTGAGTGTTTAATTAAGAGTAAAATAGCCATTCACACAATTTAATGTGGATGAATAGGTATCTTAGGAGATATCTCCAAATAAAAGTAAGTCGCGCAACCAAATAATTCGGAGGTAGAGATGTCCCGAACTGGTAGACATCTGAGAGCACACGTCGGTGACGGTTGTCTATTGCACTTTTGAATCACAATATTATTGAATCTGGTAATTAGATGTTCACTTTGTTTGGGTTAAATAAACATTTGCACCCGTGCAAAGCCGAGGCGGGACGCTAGTATTAAAATAAAATAAATAAATTTAGAACAAAACGTAACAAGTTTATAATAACGTGAGTTTTATTTATTTATTCCATATTTTAATCAACAGAGATATTCCATGCTTTAAGAATAAATTCAGCTGCACGTTCCGCGATCATCGTGACAGCACCATTGATGTTACCGCTGACCTGAGTGGGCATGACGCTTGCATCGACCACTCTTAAGCCTTTAACACCCTTTACTCGCATGCTGGTGTCAACGACCGAGCCCATAGCACACGTGCCCGCATAATGCCATATAGAACCAGACATTCCCAATGCATAACACTCCCAAAATTCAATGCCAGACTTGCCTGAACACAGACCCATATCCACCAGCGTCGCATTCACACTTCTGAAATATGTCGTATTTAACACTGAGGCCAAATCTGCCAAGCATTCACCCATTAGCTTCAAGTCAGATTTATCGCTATACATTCCGGTGTATATAAGCGGAGCGATAGTAGGGTCAGTGCTTGAAAGTAAAACCTTACCGCGCGATTTTGGCATCAACAAATTAGGTGCCGAAAAAAACGTTGTCCTGTTAATACTCGCTGCGTAAAACCTATTGCAAATATCATCTGTGTACTTGAAAACGTTGACACAGACCTGCATTAGTGCGGGTGAGTCGTGTGGGAGAACCAGGTTGATAGACTGATAGTCGGGATAAGTCTGTGATTTATTTAGTGCGACATACCCAGTTGTTATTGGTAATGGAAATTGGTAAGGATTCACAGACGGGACAGGTCCATGGTTTTCTTCCATCTGTATTAGCATTATAGCTAGATAGTGGTCTGTTAAGTTTTGACCGACTGGCAGATCAGTGACCACCGGGATTTGTAGTGATTGAAGGTGTTCCTTAGGACCTATGCCAGACAACATTAATAGCTTGGGGCTGTTGATTCCACCAGCGGACACAATGACTTCCTTCTTCGCATACAGTTCTAGCGTCTCACCACTAGACGTGGTCACTTTTACACCTTTAGCTGTACCATTTTCAATCAAAACTTTCGTTGCTGTAGTAGACGTTGCAAGGCAGATATTTGTGCGTAACATTGCTGGTCCCAGGTAGGCGATTCCGTTAGTCTCACGAACTCCATCACCGAGTGTTAACAGTGGTTCGGTGTAACCAAGAAATGAAGTCTCCGAAGTAATGTCATCCACGATTCTGTGCCCTAACTCTTTGAAAGCTTTCAAATAGTTAACATTACTGTCGCTCTTTTGTCTTGTTATTTTCAACATACCATCAGTACCATGGAGTTTGGCGTAAGGCGAATCTAGCAACTCTGGGTCTGTCAGATTTTCGAGTCTTTTAAAGTACGGCGAAACATTTGTATAGTTCCAGCTATCATCGTTTAAGATCTTTGCCCATTGGTTGTAGTCATTGGCTGCTCCTTGTAGGTATATCATGTGGTTGTTTGCAGTGGTGCCTCCTAGCATTCTACCTTGCTGCAACTGTACGTGGGAGTTCTGTAGGTTTTGTGCGGTGTAGTTGTCGTTTACTGAAGTAAAGTTGTAATCGTAGATTGAGCTTGGAAGAACTGCAAATGTGGCTGGCATCTGCAAAAATATTAACCCAGTGATTAAATTTTGCAAAACTAGCTATTTTCGTGGTTTAACTCCCGTAGGCATCGTTACAAGATCCGAACATTGCGCAAAAAACAATTAAACCACTTTATAATATCAATTCAGATGCATCAGTCAGAACTGCGGATAATTTACAAGTATTAAATGAGCTGTGCGAAGTAAAAAACTGTAGAAAAAGCTTGCAATATGTCAATTAATCATAAGATAAGTATTTTTATGCGGGTTTATTATAGAAGTGTTTTTTTTTTCAGATTTGTTTCATAAAAATGTTTCAAGACTAGCAGAAAAAACTTTAAATAACCTGTGAAATCTACTCACCTCTGCTTCAAGTGGTGCGTACGGCCCTTGCTCGATAAGCAAAACGTTAATACTGCTATTTGCTGAGAGTCTGTTTGCAAGAACTGATCCTGCTGCACCACCACCCACGATTATGAAGTCGTAGAAAGTAGTATCTGTGAAGTGCAACAGTTTATCGTTAGTCATCATCTTCATCATTATATCAGCCGAAATATGTCCAGTCAAGTGTCGTCACAAGAACCGGTCCTGTGCGTCTCGCATCCATTACTACCCGCGACCCTCACCAGGGCCTCAAGTCTGCTATTTTTTTATAAATTCGTCATTCTAACACGATCCCATCATCATTTTACTAAAAGTTTGTAATCTGCTAATTCATAATGGTCGATCATTGGTCGGTCAATGGTCTCGTAATAGAATCGTGGTAGAATGTCATTTTCGTATTGCTATTATTATAAAACCCCTTAGTAGAAATGATTTTCGAAACCTACTACTAAATTTTAACATTAAGTTATGCCAGATTTCTTATATATATATTTTTAGATGTTATTTATTAATTTGTCATTATGTACGAGAATACCGTTCTAAGCCATTTCTTTCAATGGAATGTCAGTGTTTGACCATTGGAAAGTCATAATCATGCTTTTATATTAGTAGGTTACCTTGTCAAAATCAAGAATTATGAAATCAATGATAGACCATTCTGACACTATTGTAATAGCAGACTTGAGGCCCAGTCATCGATTCACCTTATGGGAAGCCTTCTTTCTTATTAACTAAATTATTAAAATAGATAAATGATGTAAGAGCTGTGCACATATTTTAGTAAAACGGAAGGTTTATTGTTGTCGTGTTGCCGTAAATGTTTCTGTGGATTATTCGTTCCTGTGCTGTGTTAATGTATACTTCCATACTATTAGTATAAATGCGAAAGTATTTGGATGTAACTTTTCAAAAACGGGATATGCGCGTACAAAATTGCGGGCAAAGTAGTGATCCAGATCCTCCAGCCAGATCTAAAGCCTCTTGTTGAGCTCGGGTAAAATTTGACAGAAAATTAACATAAACTTACTGGTGACGGTGCAATCAGGTGGATAACGCCATGCTGTGAGTGCCAAGGAACTGACCACTGTCAGTGCCATCTGCACTGTCTGGATCTCTGACAAAGCCACGGCTGCAGCTGACATTACTGACAAAAAAAGATTACTTAAAACCAGTCTATCAGTAATAACCAGTCTCCCATCAGTTTCCATCATCAAAAAAAAAAATGTTTAAAATGCATACTTAACTTTTTTTTTATTTGAGATGGGTTTGCTCTTGACTCTAGGTTAGAAATGACAGTAACAAAGATGTGCTTTATTTAATTTTTTTTCAGTAGAATTTTTTTAATAAGTCTGTCACAAATTGTTAACATTCTTGTATTGATATAAATACCAATTTAAAAAATTCTGAAGAAACACTATCTGTAATGGTTTCCATAATCTTATTTTTTTTTTTTTGTATCAGTTGGTAATAAAAATTGCATAAGTTAGTAAAATTAAGTTGTAATTAAGCTACACATGTTAGGAAAAAACATTTTTTTAGTATCGCAGACGAGATGTGCTGTCGACAAACTGCTTTGCATTTTGACAGAATTTATGTACCTAGCTATAATTTGTGTTGATTTTTAATTAAAACAATAAAAAAAAAACAAATCAAACTCACTCTTTATTTTCTGTCACTTGATGTCCTGAAACACTACGAGGTGACAACAACGCTTTTACTATTTATATGAAAAAATCATGGCGTAGGGTGTGGACTTGATCATTATCTATTTAGCAATATATTTTATCAAATCAGATAAAATATCAGAGTAATAAAAAGATAAAGATTACAGACTTTTTAATTGATTCGTATCTATATAGGTACTAAAATCAGTCTTTCACCTGTCCTTGTTTGTCGGTCATCGATATTTATTATGAATTTGCCCCGGCTTCGCACGGGTGCAAATGTTTATTTAACCAAAACTAACAAAGAGAACATCTAATTACCAGAGTCAATAATATTGTGGTTCAGCTGCAATTAAAATTGCAATAGACAACCGTCAACGATGTCTGCTCTCAGGTGTCTACCAGTTCGGGACATCTCCACCGCCTTACTTTAATTTAATTTATTTTATTTTATTTTTTTATTTAATTTTCAAACACATCCAATTAAATAGTGTGGACGGCAATTTTGCTCAAAATTAAACACTCAAGATGACTAACATATTTATTTAGATAAGGTTTTGTACTATATTGATGAAAACACCTCTGCAAATGAAGCAGTATTAAATATCAAATTTAAATATCATAAAAATGGCAGTTGTGAGTCAACTATATAAGATAGACATATGCACACCGGGATAGGTATTGAACTGTAGTACAGTGTTTTGTTCTATCATCAATAGTTTTCGCAGCGCACGCGATGTAAAAATTTTTTTAGATCATTTTTATCCGACCTCTTCAGTAATAATCTTCATATATCAACCTATCTACACAAAACCTTGACAAATTATATAAGTACTCAAACCTTCCACGAGAACCACTCTATTTACTAACAAAACCCGCATCAAAATCCGTTGCGTAGTTGTAAAGATCTAAGCATACATAAGGACAGATCTTTAACGCGAAAAGCGACTTTGTTTTATACTATTTAGTGATGCGATGTAGTGATTTGAATATCATAAAAATGGTTATTGTGAGTCAACAATAAAATATAGACGTATGTTATCGCGGACTTTTTCGTGTTGATGTTTTATCTAAAACTAGTACATTGTTTTGTTGTATCATCAATAGTTTCCGCAGCGCACGCGATGTAAAGTGTTTTTAGATCATTTGTTTCCGACCTCTTCAGTAATAATATCCACAAATTTACATTTGACCTTACCTTGACAAATTCGAACCTTTCTCCAAAACCACTATATCTATCAAAAAAAAAATCCACATCAAAATCCGTTGCGAAGTTTTAAAGATCTAAGCATACATAGAGACAGACAGACGCGGGATTTGCAAACCAGTCCAAAATTTAAATAAAACCTTTGATAAACGGTTGCTTATCAAAGGTTGTATGAAATGCGTGTAAAACTTGGAAAAACTGGATTTATTAATTTTTGAGTAACAGAACCCAGCCGCATGTAAAAATATATATCTATCTATACTAATATATAAAGCTGAAGAGTTTGTTTGTTTATTTGATTACTTGAACGCGCTAATCTCAGGAAGTACTGGTCCGACTTGAAAAATTATTTATGTGTTAGATAGCCCATTTATTGAGGAAGGCTATATATCATCACGCTAAGACCAATAGGAGCGGAGAAGTAATGAAAATTGTGACGCAGACGAAGTTGCGCGGGAACACTAGTACTAATATAGAAAGCTGAAGTAGTTTATTTGTTGGTTTGTTTGCTTGAACGCGCTTGTCTCAGGAACTGCCGGTTCGATTTAAAAAACTCTTTCAGTGTTAGATAGCTCATTTATCGAGGACGGCTATAAGGCTATATATAATCACGCTAAGACAAATAGGAGCGAAGTAGTAATGAAAATTGTGACTCTAATGAAGTTGCGCGGGTCAACTAGTCTCTTATACAGGAAGGACGCAGCCTTGCCACAACACAAAAAATATAAAATTTAATCTAGTGTTGTAAGCTTTTATGTAATTTATAAACGTTTTATTTTCTACGTTTAGATTGTTCTAAACATAATTGGGGCCGGCATTAACTTATTCTACAGGGAGTGGACAAACAGTGTAATTGATCGTACGTAAACTTTGTTTTTCCTCTTTACATCAGCAGCTCTTACTCTACCATCTCTACCTGGGTAGGTTTTTACAATACGAGCCATTTTAGATAGTAATGGAACAGCATTCAAAGACCTAGAGTTTAATTTACCCTCGATTTGAACAATAACTGTATAAAGCTCTTCAAAAGTTAAACATTAAGTTGCCTACAACCCGCTTTAGATGATGTTTTACACTTTTTACACCTGCTTCCCACAATCCTCCAAACTCAGGTGAATAACTGGGTACAAACCTAAATTTTATGTAGTATTGGGAGCAAAACCCATTCACAGCATTCCTGTGATTTTTGGAAGATTGTAGGTCACACAATTTTTTCATTTCATTGGATGCTCCTTTAAACGTTTTAGCGTTGTCACAAAATATGTTTGTGGGCATGCCACGCCTCGAAATGAAGCGCTTGAGACATGCTAAAAATGCTTCAGTTGTTAAGTCTGACACGAGCTCTACATGAATAGCTTTTATAGCAATGCAGACGAAAAGCGCGATGTAACATTTCTTAACATGAAGGTTGCCAGGGTTAGAAAGCCTATTGCTTTCTAACCCTGGCAACCTTCATATCGAAGAGTCCACAGAAGTCAACACCGACATGCTGAAATGGCCTGGACGCTGTGATTCTTTCCTGTGGGAGAGAGCCCATCAACTGTTTAGCAGCCTGAGCTTTTATTCGGAAGCATTTGACACATTTGCGCACCACATTCTTGACCTCTTGGATACCATTGACAATGGAGTATCTCTTTGAAAGAGAACTCAATACTAATCTGGGGCCTGCGTGTAAAAGTCGCAAATGTTCACTTTCTATTATGAGTTTTGTTAAGTGAGAGTTTTTCGGTAGAATACCGGAATGTTTTTTATCTAACGATATATGCTGGGCATTATTGAGCCTACCTCCCCTACTCTTAGAACACCTATTTTGTCTTCCTATTCCTATTTTTTTTTATTACTTTTCCTGCAGCAAGTGACTACCTCTTTCGCAAAATATTGCTTTTGAGTACAACGTACAATAACTAAAATAGAGTCGCGCAGCTTTTGAGGTGTTAAATAACACTCTGTAATTTTGTTTTTTGAACTATTATTATAGAATCTATAAATATATTCTACTACTTTTTGTAATTTATATAAGTTTAAATGTTTTTCAATTAAATTGAATGCAAATGATGGCTCTACCTGTGTCACATTACACAGTATCTCTTGCTCATCATTTTGTTCTGTATTTATGAGTAACTCAGATAATTTAAAATTTTCAAAACACGCATGTGTATACTATATTGTTTATCTAGTAAGTACCTGTTGGCCCGTGCCACCACAAAGTATTTTATTGCAACTTGTGCGGCAAAACTCCCCTCGACAATAAATCAGCTGGGTTGTTACTAGTCTTAACAAATATCCATTGCTTCTGATCGGTTAACTGTACAATTTGGTTGACTCTATTATTACCATAAATATTAGATTTCACATTGCCTGATTTAATCCATGCCAACACTATTTGGGAGTCGCTATATAAAAATGTCTCTACTTCGGAAAATTTTCCCATCAGGACTCTACCAACCCTTTCTGCCAGCTGTGCCAAGAGGAGAGCACCATTGAGCTCTAGTTGGGGAATTTTAAGGCTTTTGCCTAATGGAGCAACACGTGACTTGGAGCAGAGTAATTCTGTTTGCACTGAACCATCATTTGTTATAATCCCTACATAAACGCAACAGCCAAAGACTTTACATGATGCATCAGAATACCCCACTAACTCTACTTTAAAAATATCGTTACTACTGACACATCTCTTCACTATGATTTTAACCATAAGTTTTAACATTTTTAAATAAATTAAAACTTATGGATTAAATCATAGTGAATAGATGTGAACTGTTCATTTGGAACTATAGCGTCCCATCCAATTTGCAAAGGCTCTTGCATAAATATTTTGGCTATCACTATCACTGGACCTACTAAACCAAGAGGGTCAAACATCTTCCCTATAAAACTCAAAATGTGGGGTGGGAGAGGGAGGGGGTGCCCCCTGCACCACCCCCACCCAGCGAAACCCCATGGTTATGGAGATATCCATGGTTAAAGTTTTGAGGTTAGAATAGCATTTGGAGCATAGCACTTGAAGTTTGCACAACTCGTACGCAGGAAGTTGATTTAAGTAGTATCAACCATAGATTTAGAATCCCTAGATAGACCGTAACTTGCGAGCACGTTGCGTCTCCTTTTTTCAAAAGCAAAGTGTCATGTGCCTGAAAGAGAAAAGTATAGTGTCCATAGTGCGTTGAAAATTATAGAATGTCGCCTGTTCGACTATACAATTCTACTTATTGATATATCAATGCACAGTGATGTGTATTTTCTATCGACTATCGAAAATATGCCAGTCGCCACATTAAACACCAAAAAATGGTATTCATTTTGAAATAATAATTATTGGTAATATAAAAAATTTCTTGAAAAATATTATTTGTCTTAATTTTTTTACAGTCTTTATATCTTTGTTTGCTTGTAAAATCTCTTGTGTTTGTGTTATAAACTAAAATTATTAGATTGTAGGCAGATGGTTATTTATTTCTTTATAAAAGCGTTCCTCTCTTTGGAGCCCTGACCGCCTGGCGTAGCTTAGACCCTGTTCCCGATACCGGTGGGCTATTACTTTTATATTTTTAAATGTTTTTATTTTTATTTTTTTGAATTTGTAATATTTAAAAATAAACTTACTAATAAGTAAAGAAAATGAATAAACGAAACAATATCTATAAAAATATTATAAAGAGGTAATGTTTGGAAGGTTTTAGAGGGTAATATCTGGATCTACTGAACCGATGAAAATTCTTTTACCAATAGAAAGCCACGATATTAGTGAGTCATTCTAATACATACTCGTAAAATTCATCCGTTACTGAGTGACTGACAGACAACGTACACCCCAAAACCACTGGTCGTAGAAAGCTAAAATTTGGCATATATGTTCCTTGGGGAATGCAGAGAAGCACTAAGGCAGGATTTCCTAAAATTCCTACGGGAATGGTAAAAAACTGGACACGCGCATACGAAGTCACGGGTAAAAGCTAGTCCTTATCCTGCACTTTTTTACTAATATTATAAATGCGATAGTAACTGTCTGTCTGTCACTCTGTCATCTGTCTCTTTCACGCCTAACCTATTTTAAAGAAATTTGGTACACAGGTAGTCTGACAGGTAGCATGAGAAAGGAAATAGGATCCTTTTTATCCCAGGATTGCTAGTAGTAGGGACTACCGGGGCAGCTAGTTTCTAATAATCAGTAGGCAACTTGAAAGTTTTATAGATTCTGTAAAACTTACGATTTGTTGTTGTTGACATTGTTTAGTGTTTAAAATATATATTTTATTTTATGATACCTTGCTGCGTAAGTGATTTTAGCAAGGCAGAATATGAACAATCGACCGATCTCATGCGAGATGAAAGACGCGATTTGGATTTCCGAATACCTATGTGATTGTTCGATTGTTCAATGTTCATACTCTTTGCATTTTACCTTGCCGAATCCACCTGTAACCTTTTAAAAGGCCCGTCTTAATGTGGGGGTCGTATACATGTATGGCGAACTTAGTCGTAGTAAAGACACAAAGTACTATAGAATTAGTATTTTATCAGATTAGATAGTATGAACCACAAAACTACGGTTATATTAAACAATACAAATACATACACATACGTTCGTTATTGAGTTTGACTATGATTTGCCATAAAACAGTTCTTAGGGTGTAAATGAATTTTACTTTTGAGAAATAAAAAAGGTTTTCACTTTGCAAACAGCGCACTATATTGAATCAAGAGGTCAACCTCATCATATCGAGATAATTCTCGATAAGACCTAGGTGTGGAAAAGGATCCTCTATTATAGCTCTTTTTGTAGGTTTCAAGTAAAATCTACGCCAATGATCTGCGAAACTGCTTTTCTCTACTTATAAGCTTCCTCTTTAACATTAATTTCTGAAATAAAACCAAATGGATGTCAGGTTGGTTTATGAAGATGCTATACAATTTTAGCATTTCCTTTAACATAACAAGATAAGAAGTATCATTTACCACGACTATTTACAAAACATCTTAATCGAAAAAAAAAAAAAAAGTTTGATTGATTGATGATTTTGGGTTAATATACTTACTGGTTGGCAAGATGCTGGCTGGTTGGCAAGATGCTGGCGGTTTTGGAAATATTATTGGCACTGCGTGCGAATGTTATACTCTACGCTCATATTCTTCACGAAAGCAAGATTCTTCAAATATTTCAGAACATATCCTTGTGTACTGTGTAGGTGTTCAATTATCGTCTTTTCTCAAATTTTTATCCATTTACTTTTAAACTCATTATCTGCAGGAAACCTGTAAAAATAACAAAGAATACATCATTATAATAATTTAGTAGTAATAAATAATAATAAAGGTTAAGGACAAATATAATGCAATATTGATTTGGGAAAAGTGAGATTTTTCGTTAATTCCTTCTTTTGGCATGCTATAATATTCTGTAATCTTTTATCACTGAGACCAAAGCTGAGTCCAATTACTAGGTTCAGTATGGCGCAATCAGAACAAAAAATTCAGATTGAATGTCCAAAATCTAACCACTTGCATTGTTTTTATTTCACTGTACATAATATAAACGAACTAGAATATGTATGTGATTATACTTTTACTCTATCGATAAAACATCTAAGAGCCACATCCATATGAAGTACATGATATGTCAAAACGGTTCAATATTTTTTTGTTTATATTTTTATTTCTAAATTGCAAACTGATAATAATGTAGAAGCAGTTGTGTCTCTATGTTCACATAATGGAGATCTAATTTTATAGACTTTTCTGCTCAAAATGTGTTTTAACAATAAATTATGATTAGATTTACTTACCGGTGAAAGGATAATTTTGCAATATTTTCTTCCAAAACACCATTTCTATTCGAACAACCGTGCACAGTACATGCCATTGTTCATGGCAAAACGAAAACCGCACTCAAACCACAATATTTTTATTAATTTGCCAGTATTTTTGATAAAATTGGTAGACTAATGTGTTAACCAGCTGGTTACAAACAAAATGGCTATTTTCGGCTGGTGGCGCGCGGCATTTCGAGACGGTCGGGAATGCTATTGCTATCTCTTTTTGTACATGAAATGTTTCCATTAAAAATGTTGAGTACAAGATAGGTTACTATATACAACTTAATAGAAGCTATATCTAGGTATTCTATATCTATGGTATCAACCAACTCAATTTCAGATTTTGAAATGAGGGTGTCTGAAGAAAAGATAGCAGATTTTTTCTTTCTCAATATAGCGAATCACACGACTTTTCGATGAAGATACGATGCTGTTTCTTGATGTTTTTCATTCTATTATAGCATAGAACGAAGTTGCGGGCCTCGTACAACCGGAACAATAACCCGACAATGGCGACTTGGTATGGGAAGCCGACCAAGACCAGCACAAAATTTCAAGATATCTCGTGAAAACCATTCGGCACTGATTTTAAACCTTTTCGAAGGACCACCGCACGCATTTGTGGAATAAAATGCGTGTAACCTTGGAAAAACTAGATTTAATAATTTTTGAGTAACAAAACACAGTCGCGCGTAAAAATCTTTTATACAGGAAGAACGCAGCCTTGCCACAACACAAAAAACATAAAATTTAGTCTAGTCTTGTAAGCTATTACATAATTTATTAATTTTTTCTATGTTTAGATTGTTTTAAATAAATGTTTTATTTAATTTTTGAAGGAGGTTTCCTTGGTTGCCATGTTTCGAAGTAAGAGATCGTTCCATTTTTAAATTATACGACAGATTATGATTTAACTATGTAGTTTATTTGGCTGCTAAACTACGACAGATATGGGTTTTTATACAAATTTGCCGGCCGCTGCTCGCTAATTAATATATAAATTGCTGTACTGGTCAAATTACCAGTACAGCAATTTCAATTTACCTCGAGGAAGGTTTTCAAAATATTGCTCAAATTTCCAAAAATAATAAAAAAATCCATCTCTCCGTCTTATTTATATTCTTTTGGCTTTTTACCCGGCAGCTGCAGACAGAAGCTAAAATTTTTGGCCTACCAAATCTACTCCGCATCTGTTCCCTTCTTGTCTAGACCAGTGACATTACCTAATGCAACGGCCACACTACCGTGATGTGGCAATGTTGAAAAAACACCTATACTATGTAGGTGGTCATGATGTACGGCCAAAATTTTACAATGTCAATAAATATGGCCGTATATAACGATAGGAAATGGCTCAGGTGGTGGTCTTCTTCACATAATATCAAAACTTTTGCGTAAAGGGGAAACACTATATAGTAATTATGTTCAGTGTGCGACAAGAGCTTAACGAAAAGGCACGATGAACGCACATGACGACCAACATGGAGCACTAAAATAAAAGGTTGCTTGAGTTTTTGGAAGCATTCCAATCGGAACCAAGTGGAAAGAATATGGGATACCCGACTGAAGAATCATAGAAAATGTCCACAGGTTTGCCTAGTTCAGTGTCATATCTAGGTAAACTGTAACAACAACACTTCACGCGATAATTCAGGCAGTAATTTAATGCGAATTATTGCGATAACAGGCGGGAGTGCTAAAGTGGCGAAGGCGATTGGCGACGTCAAAAATGTATGGATTTGATAAAAGCTGTGATCAATTCTTTATAATATTTCAGTTTCAGTTTGATTATTGGATCTATTCTGCTCCTATTAATAGTTATTATTACTGACGATACGTGCCAAAGGTCGAAATGAGATCATCATTCGGATCAGCAAAAGAAAACTCATGTATATTATGTAAGTAAACAGCTAACAAAAAAAGAACATATGGCTGGTGATTAAACTTTATTACTTTCAAAAACATATACTATCGATTAATATACAGTTTAAGCGAAAATTGGTTTCAATAAAAAATATGTATCCAAAATAACGTTATAAATAGGTCCTCAAAATTTTCTTGAATATTTGTCGTATCATAGTGACTTAACAGTTGGCAAGTATAAGTGCAGCAGCACGCTCAGCAATCATTGTTACAGCTGCGTTGATGTTGCCACTAACTAATGTTGGCATCACACTCGCGTCTGCAACGCGCAGTTTATTCACACCCGTTACCAACAGGTTACTGTCCACAACACTGCCCATCGCACATGTTCCAGAATAGTGCCACATAGTAGCGGACATACCCACGGCATAACACTTCCAAAATTCTGTACCACTTAAACCAGTACACAGTCCGGTATCGACAAGCGTTGCATTGCTTTCTGTAAAATACGTTGTGTTCAGCACTTTGCTGAAGTCCTCCAAGGTTTCGACCATCAGATATAAGTCATCGTCATCAGTGTATGTACCAGTGTACACAAGAGGATCAATGGTGGGATCAGTACTAGCTAGCGATACATTTCCGCGAGAACTTGGCATCATCAGATTGTGTACCACAAATAACACCGTCCTTCCAACGTTTGCTGCGCCAAACGCATTGCAAATGTCATTAGAATACTTGAAGGAATTGGTGCAAAGTTGCATCATTGCAGACGAATCGTGAGGAAAAACGAGGTTAATGTCCTGGTAATCAGGATAAGTCTGTGATGAATTAAGCGTTGCGTAAAGAGTAGTTGTTGGTACAGGAAATTTATACGGGTTGGTCGCTGGAGTTTCAGACGTATCTGATTCCATTTGAATCATAAGTACTACTGCGGAGTGATCCATAAGGTTTTGCCCTACAGGCAAGTCAGCAACGACCGTTATTCCTTTCTCTTCGAGGTGTGCCTTGGGTCCGATGCCAGACAACATCAGCAGTTGAGGACTGTGGATTGCACCGGCAGATACAATCACCTCACTGTTCGCGTACAATTCTAAAGACTCACCACCAGCTGTGGTCACTTGCACACCAACGGCTACGCTATCTTCGATCAAAATCTTCGTAACTTTGGTAGACAGAGCAACGAATAGGTTTGGGTGGTACTTTGCGGGAGCCAAATAGCCGATCGAACTACTCTGACGCAAATTATCGCCAATGGTGAACAAAGGATTTGATGCACCGAGAGATGAAGTGAGCGACGTCGTATCATTAACAATGGAATGCCCGAGCTCTGCAAAGGCCAGTAAGTAGGATTCGCTTACAGTTGCTATTTCTCGTTCTATTTTTATCATGCCATCAGTGCCATGGAGGTCAGCGAAGCTGGTTTTGAGCAAGTCTGGGTCAGTCAAATTTTCAAGTTTCTTGAAGTACGGTAGAACATTTTCGTATGACCAACTGTCATCATCTAAGATCGTCGCCCAATTGTTGTAATCATGAGGATCTCCTTGTACGTGTATCATGTGACCGATATTGCTGCTACCGCCAAGCATTTTTCCCTGCGTGAGACTGACGATGTGGTCTTGCAGGTTTTGTGCTGTATAACTGTCATTAACAGACCCTGTGTCGTAGTCGAAAGATGTCTTCGGAATTGGTGTAAACAGCAATGGTATCTGTAAAGAAAAACTAGATCTAAAACTGTTTTGATGATAACTTAGTAGATATTATGTGTTAATTTGTGTTATCTATGATATATGTATTAAAACTATTACTATTATTTTAAAAAGCCCGTAGTGTAAAGTGTATCCACTGCAGGGCAAAGGCTTCCTTCTTTCCACTTCAGTCTATCTTGACTATAGACATCACTAATAACACTGGTCTACAAAAAAAAATTGGTTTGGTGCAGCTCTGTTCGCATCTGTGGTCGGTAAAGTAGGTAGTATGAACTACATTGCTGCTACTAGATATCAACAATTATCATTTAACTTTTTTACGGTTTTATTCAAAATCAGTCCATGTTGTAACTACTTTTATGACATTAATTATATAAATTTATGATGGAAAGTAAGTCAAGAAGTTGCATTAACGATCCTTATATGTTTGGTTACATATGCGGTTCTACGGAATTCGAAGCTTCTATGACTGAAATAGAAAAGCTTGCGTGGAAATCTTTTGTCGTTGTTATACAAAACTTTCTTAGTAACTTCAAAGCAGATAACTACAAACAGTTAGTCGACGGAAAACTGCTGAACTTCAAAAATTTAGGCTGTAATATGAGCTTAAGTTAAGCGCACTACCTGCGTAATCATACCGATCATTTTGAACATAATTTAGGAGATTTTAGCGAAGAACAAGGTGAACGCTTCTACCACCAAGTACCAAGGCAGATGGGATATTCATATGATGGCTGATTATTGCTAGAGAATGCGTGATTGTCCAGGACAATCTCACTTAAGAAAATCACTGAATTTTTTTTTCATAATGTATAATTTCCAAATATTTCTTTTTTCTAATGTATTTTTCTTCTTTCTCATCAACAAGAGCTGATATGAAAAAGTTTTCTCGTGTTAGCTCACAAAATATACCCAAAATCAGGTCTAAAATCTTAGGCACCAAAATGTAGGCCAGTGTAATTTTAAGACGGTACTAAAACATTTATATTATTATTATATAGCATTATTTGTTGAGAATAACCATTTGAATTTTTTCGCAAAACTATATTTCTATAAAAAAGTAATTATGCAAGACGAAAAGAAAGGGGTATTTTACCAGTCAAACTTATGTATCTTGGAATGGAATAATAGCGCGAATCTGAATGTAACCTTTTCACAAAACTTACCTCCGATTCTAGGGGTGGGTATGCCCCGGCTTCGAGTAAGAGAACTTTCTTGCTGCCGTCGGCGGATAACCTATATGCAAGAACGCAGCCTGCTGTGCCACCGCCCACGATGATGTAATCATACTCGGCACCATCTATAAATTGGAAAAATCAAAACAATGTATATTGATCAGAAGCACTTGTTTTAAGAGTGAAAATTACTATGTAACGAATAAGATAAATGCAAAAGTGAGTTTGTTTGTTAGAGGGGACCCTAGAGACCATTATAGACTACTTTAACGCTGTTGCAGTCTGTGAAACTTACCTGTAAGGGTGCAATTGGTCGGGTAACGGAAATCAGTAAGCATCAGAGCAGTTATAAAACCCAGTGCTGATTGCAACGATTGTATAGTAGATAAAGTAGCAGCCGCAGCGTCGGTCATGACTGAAACAAAAGAAAAATAATGTTCAGTTTGGTGGTTGTTTGCTGGGAGCCATACGTACAACAACATAAAATAAAGGGGTTAAACAGTGGTAGTCAAAAAGTAAAAGTCCACGTCCACTGCTGGACATGGGCCTCCCCCAAATGTCGCCACAACGACTGGTCCTCCGCGTCTGGTATCCATCGGCTACCTGTGACCTTCACCAAGTCCACCTTTTGGGAGGCCTTCCAACGTTGCATCTTCCGGTACGTGGTCACCACTTCAGAATAGAATTAAAAGTATATGAATCCAAAATGTACTAAATATACATGAGTTACCAAAAATATTTTGAATTTTTGACAATTGTTATCGCTAACATAATATCAGCAATTAAGATCAGTTGTTTAAGAACCTAAAAGCCAATTCTATTACTTTTTGCAGTCGCAAGTTCATGACAAATGTATTGAAATTGAGAATTTTTGAGAATTGGTGGAAATGGCACTCTTGTTGTTTGTTTGTTCATTGGATCCTAGACTAGTATCGGTAATCAAGAGCATTAGAGTAGTAAGCAAAGTTACTAAAAATGTACGTGGAAAAAAGATGAAATATTAAACTTTCATCATCATCACTATAACAGCCGTTCAAAAGACGTTCACTGGTGGACATAGGCCTCCCCCAGAAGGGTTTGCCATAATTGCCATGCTTGGCAGGCGGGTGGGCGATTGCAGTGTAGGATGTTGCGTTTTACAGAGAACGCTGCTGCCCGTTCTCTGGTAAGTCCCTTAGTAGTCTCTTACGACACCTATGGGAAATGATGGGATGCCGACACCATACGGCACATATTAATTTTTAACAATTCTAGAATTCACCCGGTATAAAGACTGAAGATTTACTGGTTGTTAATGCAATAAATTATTAAATAATTATTACAGTTGCATCTTGTTTCATAGACAGGTGATGGATCATTGTTAAAAACGAGAAACAGAAAAAAATAAGGGATGGAAAATTAAGTTAGGACTTACTTGCTTTTCGTCTCTCTCTGCTATGTGTTCACTGCTGAAGACCCGAAGTGAAGATGCCAATTGAAGATCATTGCTCAGTTTTTATACCAAAATAGGTGCGAGAAATGTCTGAACAAATACTTGTACAGGTGCTCAATTGAAATTAATTTATCTTTTTTTGATATTATTTCAGTATGCTAATTATATCGATCAAAATAATAATTGGCAAGAATGTTGTTTATACAGATGTGATATATAGTTAGTTTTGACATTCTTGTTTCCATCTCATTTACAAAGTAAAGAATTTTTAATTATCCAACAACATAAGTTTAATTTAAGATGCAGGGTGTTCTTTTGAAATAAATGTATTTGTATATTTTACTGTCTTTGTATCATCTTAATTTGGTGTTTCAATATTCCATTGAATTATTTTGATGAATTTTAATATGACTGTTGTTATTTCAGTTGTTATGACGAGTGGCTTGCCGATGGTTCTAGAAACATTACAAAATTTTTCAATAATGTTTCCTTCAAATAAAAGCTTAACATTTTTATTTTATTATTACTTTTCATGATTATCAGTTTTCTTTCCATTAAACTATTATTGGTCTATTACATAAATCTCAACAGTCTACTTCCTAGTTATACATTTTTCTTTTTTGGTCTTCTACTACTTTTTCGTCACATACGCATTCAAAATATTTCTCACGACGTGTTTTGCATTCCTCTTAATGACATGCCCATTCAACCAATTTACTCACAATATTTAATATAAATATTATTCCTTCCAAACTTCTGCGTATCACACTTATATCTATTTTACTCTTTCGAGAAACTCTCTTTTATTACGAACTATATACGATTTGGAAGTTAAATAACTATGCAATAAAGTTTGAACCATCGTAATAAACGAATGCACAACAACGTAACATAACAACTTCTTCAGACAAATTTGGATTATATAATATACTATAAAATTATCTGTGGAACAGGGTGCAAAATCCCACAAATCTCCTTTGAAAAGGGAGGATCCTTCGAATAGACAGTTGTTGTGTCTGGTGGGCAACTGCCCGATAGCTGATATTCGGGCTGTTGTACATTCTCAAATAGCACGGAAAACTCTGATACCGTGATTCAGGATTTCGATCAGTAGTTTGCGGCTGGCGGGATAGATGGCGCTGTGTTTCTTTTATTTGTTGCTCTATTTTTTTTTTATGTGGGCATTGTTGCCGACAAACAAATTCTTCCATCCTTCTTATCTAACTGAGAAAACTTCGTATATCCACGGTCCAGTAGATATTATACAATGTTGTGACCCTTAATTTTCCTGTATTCACCCCAAGCGTGCTCTAAGTGTAACTTTGTGGTCGGCCAAGCGCGGCCCGCAAATGGTACAACTAATTTTTTTATTTATAGCTTCAATATGGACCAAGCTGTTTATTCGGCCAACATATGCTCAGTTTAGTTAGAGTGAGTTAGTTTTGTTTTATTGGGTGAAACTTTTTTCAAGATTTTGCAAAATGGTGCTTTTTTAAGGATGGTAAATCATCAAATGACTCTTCCCGCGCTGGGTGAAGCTGAAAGGAGTGCCAGACTCTTACTGACTAAAAACCCATCCGTGTTCCTCCTAATGCCCTTTGCGTTCCAGGGCCGCGATGACTCTTTCAAACAGATTTCGCAGCCCCGGCAGGCACTGGCCCTAGCTGACAATTCTTTGAGGCGCATGTGGAACGCAATGTGCCGTTGACCCGAGCCTGGTTCTGATCGGGTGGCGAGCCACCCAATACTCGCCGCTCGCAGGCCCTGCAAATTGATGCTGAGGATTATGTTTATGAGGTAAGGAAGGAATGAGATCAATCTTTATTTTTCATTACAGAATAATGGTACCATTTCCGTCGGGTTTTTAAATCTGTACCTCAATAATCATATGCCTAAAAAGTTGGGGCAAGTGTGTCATTCAATAATTTACTATGGAATCAAATCTATGCGAATATGCTAGATGTATTAAAATATCTCTAAACACTCATCATCTGCCTAGCCTTTTCCCAACTATGTTGGGGTCGGCTTCAGTCAAACCGGATTCAGCTGAATACAGTGTTTTACGTGGAGTGGCTGCCTACCAGACCTCCACAACCCCTGGGTAACAGTTTACATCTTGACTCGCCAAGACTGGAGTCAGATTTACTGGCTTCTGACAATCCGTAACGACTGCCAAAGATCTACAAATGACAGCCGGGACCAACGGCTTAACGTGATTTTCGAAAACGGAGGAAACTCGTTATGTTAAGACGGTCAACCATCCACAGACAAACTTTGGCAAGCGTTGCTTAATCTTCAAGATCGACCAGTGCGGCTGTTATTATTTAGCCACGAGCTTCTCTCGTAAAATATCTCTAAGCACTAACTGAATTTATTTTAGCCATTTGTGAAAGCTATTTACAGTTCCACTTACGCAATAGACAGCATCCTTTTCCAAGCCACTATTCAAACACAGATTCATAATTTTAAGTTCAACAAAACCTAAATTCGAAGTCCTAAATGTTTGGCAACAGGGACTGACGCCACTGACAATTGTTTTCGTGCTTTGGCACCAAAACTCAGAGTGGCTACTGATTTATACGTTGGTTTTCCAATTAGTCCCGGTTAGTAGTTTTATTTATCGGCGCTCTTTCCATTTTCCGCACTTTTGGCGGCACTGTGTATGACTTTTAGATCTTTCGGACACGATTTTTGAGGTTCGTAGTAAGCAGAGTGAAGAAGGAGACGATTTTTATAATTCCTTAAATTTTAAAATATTTTTTGGTTTTGTGATGTTGATGTTATTAACGTTTCTAAATTTCTTTCTAAACTATTACAATTTGAAAAATCAGATTATATAGCTATTTATCAATTTTATCATATTATTCTTGCAGTTTTGATACAATTCTTCAAATCAATGTTGTCTTTTCTAGATCGATTACCTACGTCAAGTTTACATATTTTGTCAAATTCGTTCTCAATTCAATTAGATAATCCCTCAATTTGCAGAATAATCAAAAAAACTTGTTTTTTTATTATTTTTATTGTTGAAATTGATAAAAAAAACTCAATTGTTCGGCTAACAAGCGAATTTAGAATAAACCTTAACCGGTGATTTTTCGATTGCACACCGTCATGCCATTGGGCATCTACTGAAATTGACGCATAATGGCATCCCACATGCCATACCAAATCACGCGGTTTAAACTTCTTTTTAGGGTTCCTTACCCAAAAGGTAACCAACGGTACCCTATTACTAAGCCTCCGCTGTCTGTCCGTCCGTCCGGCCGTCTGTCTGTCAGCGGGCTGTGTCTCGAGAACCGTATAATTGAAATTTTCACAGATTTTGTATTTCTATTGCCACTATTAACAACAAATAATAAAAATTAAGATTCATCGTACGGAACCCTTCGTGTGCGAAAATGCAGTGTTTAATATCCTATGGCCCCCGATCGACCAAATAACATGGCGGCCGCCGTTTTATTTACAATAAAACTATTCAATTATTGTTGCGTCGCAATACCCTATGATAACCTGGGCGCAATAGCCGTATTGCGCCCAGGTTATCATATGCTCAATCTGACTCGATACGATTCACAATTTGACTCGTCGCGTCTAAACGCCTCATTTTCGTGTCTAGAAATGTGGTCACACGTTTTACTGTTACCGTAACGTATGTGAGTTTTGATTCACAACGAAATGCACCAAACTTTTCTGTTTTTCGAGCGTGTCTTGTAAACATGGATTCAATGTGAAAAATGTGTAATGAGAAGTAACATTTCGCTAAGGGAAAAAGTGACTCGTCATCGTGGTATTAGAACTTACTAAAGTGATTACTTGAATTAATAACTAAAACTACTACTTGAATAAATAAATGTTATAAACTAACAATACTAACCTACTTAAGTGAATAACTAACTAAATGAATGGACTGTATAGTCTGAAATCAAGTTATACTTAATTTTTAATTTAAATCAAAATTATTTTCATAAAAAACCCGTATTTTTTATCATTGATTTAGTCAGACTGACTGGCTAAAGCGTTAGTTATATATTATTATGTTAGTACCATAAATATGGTAAACTCAGAGGGTATAAGACTTGGAAAACCTGGGCCTGGGAATAAGACCCTTTGGATTTTATTTTGTTCCTATTGCACACTACTGCAATAGCAAAAAAATGGCTTTTTTCGGCACAATAATAAATGCGTGACCACTGCCATCCAGTGCCTACACTTCAACGCTAATGTAAACAAACTGAGAGAATGTGTGCAGTCCTGAAATAATCAAGTATTACAACTCGCAAATAGGGAACGTAGACCTTGCGGACATGCTCATCGCCCGTTTTAGAACAAACCTCCAAGGCCACCGGTTGGTATATGTAAACACACCTTGTGTGATGACCACATTGGATATTTTCCAATATTCAGTACCAAGGGGAGGGGCAAGTTTAACATTAAAAGACAAACTACTGCGATATGTTCTCAATGCGGCTTAAGACTTTGTCTTCTCATTGAGCATTGTATCCTCTCAGATACATTGACTTATGTGAAGAAATGAACAGATACTTGGCAACGTATCTCATGAGTTACATAGAATATCTCAAAAAGTAAACAGCCTGTACTTTTTTTACTCAGTTATTTAAACTGTATGTTCAGTAGTGGTAGTAGTGGTGGTGTTCAGTGGTGGAGGATCGGATCTTTCAACTTTTTTTTTCTTAATCATCAATAATTGTCCCCAAAAGAGAATTTAAGAAGATATTCATTTCATTTTTTTTTTTTTACAAGAATAGCATCAGTTAAGGTCATTTGCGGACGGCCAAAGAGTTTATACCACAATCAAAAGAGAGAACGATATCACTTGCGCAGTCAAATTTGGTAGGCAACTAAGTTTACAATAACAATTAAAAGATGGAAACGAAATGTAAATGATATTATCGTACTGTTAAGTTCTTGGAGTTTTCTGAGTTTCGATTGCACGTTGCGGAATTATAGTTTTAAAATTTGCACCGGAAAAAACGTGCAATGGACAACGCCGTTAAAGTGATGTCTCAGTTGCAACTGATAAGTATGGTAATATACTTTACACAATGTAGGGCTTAATTATGGTACGCATAAATACTCGTACATTGCAGCTTTTTTATTTTGGTTTTAAATAAAGAATAAAGTAATAACTTTTCGTAACTTAGTAAATACTTCATATAAAAATATGAAAAAAAAATATGAGCTGATGTATTTTGACCCATACTTTACGAATATGAATGAACATTAAAACCGCCGCAATAGCACTTACGCGTTTATTCTGCGGGGCGGCGAAATATGGTAGTTGCTTAAGGCGCTGTACTCAGTCAAAATAGGCTTCACAAAACAGTTTTTTAGCCAAATGTATACATTTTAGAGCAGCTAAAAAAATATATGTTAATCTTGATCATATTTGTGGGTGGACCATTGTGTTCAAAACACGTTTTCGGAAAATTTTCTCGATAAAAAAAATTCATAAAATTACCATTTAAATTGAAATTGTAGCAATTGTAACTGTATTATTTATAAACTAATCTTGATAAGATTAATAACAGTGATGTAATATATAATAATAATGGGAACTGTTGTTTTTATTTACCGATTGGAATAAGATATTTGTAAGGATTAATGTATTTAATGATAAATAACTCGAACGAGTCTTTTTGCTTCGTCTATTCACCGCGCCTTAAATTCCTTTAAACTGAGCGTATCATTATATCTCGACATTTAAAACAAAGGTTAGAAGTCAGCTTCTACTCTGCAATAGTCGGACGTTATAACATTTCCATTATACTATCGAGATATTTTGTATCACTGGTGAAGCTTGCTAGAAGTTGACGTGTAGTGATGAGCTGTGATGGTATCGATATTATATTAATATTTCAAAAATCGCCTCAAATGTTTTGTAGCTGGGATCCTGTTCTCGATTAACATATTTATCGGTGTATGAATATGGTATGGCATAAAAGAAAATAAATTCCATTGATATCTGTATTCTCCCAATTAATTTCAATTCCCATTATTGGTTTTGAACAAGAAATTATTGAAGAAAACAATAACGATAGATGATCTATTGAAATACAAAGGCACCCCGCGATGAAAATTAAAACTAAAACAATAGAGGCCTTGGTGGTTAAATAATGAGCTCCGTTTAATTGGCTACCTGCTGTTTTATTACCCTTAGGCATAATTTTAATTTTTTTTTTACGAACATAAAACACAGCTAATAAAATACTGGCCTTCGGGGCAAGACTAGCCTTGTGCTAGATAAAATGCTTAAGATCTATGAAAAATTTTGTGAAATATTTTCTTTACCGCGATTAAAACTTATAAAATCGGCCAAGTGCGAGTCGGACTCGCCCGTAATTTTATCCAGCTACCCCAGTAATGGGGTAAAAAGATACCCTTTGTTGTGAAAGTCAGATAGGCAGTCGTTCCATGTAAAGTACTGGTAATCAGTTTCATCCAGTAGGACTGGAAACGTACCCACATAACATCAGATTGGCCTATCATTGGGTGACTCACCGTCCGATCAGAACCAAGGGGGCTACTCTCTAAGGTTGAAGTCCGTAGTTTCGGGCTTAGTTGTTGTATTCTACTCCGTATCACCAACCGACTTACGATTAGCTCCGAACCCAAGCTATAAATGAATGGGGCTGCGGAATCTGTTCGAAAGAGGTACCGCAGCCTTGGAACACAAAGGGCACCAGGAGGAGCACGGAAGGGTTTTAGTCAGAAAGAATCTGACACTCCCTTTTGCTTTACCCAGAGCGGGAGGAGTCATTTGATGATTTCCCATCCTTAAAAAAAATGGAGTAGAATTTGCCCGCAACCCAAGGCCCACGTCGACGGCCCGTTGTGTTCCACGCGCGCCTCAAGGAGATGTCAGCATAGTAGACGGGGCTCGTCAGGGTCGCTGGGTCAGTGCCTGCCAGGGTTGCGGAATTTGTTCGACAGAGTCACCGCGGCCCTGATCGCAAAAGGCACTAGGAGGAACACTGTTGGGTTTTAGTCAGTAAGAGTATTGACACTCCCTTCTGCTCCGCCTAGAGCGGGAGGAGTCATTTGATGATTTCCTATCATCAACATCATCATAACAGCCGAAAGCCTATTGCTGGATCTAGACCTCCCCATAAGGGGGAGTAATCCATAATTGCCACCCCTGGCAGGCGGGTTGGCGATCATAGTGTATGATGTTGAGTTTTACAGAGAACGCTGCTACCTATTCTCTGGTGAGTCACTTAGGTGCCTCTTACGACACCCGCGGGAAGTGATGGGATGATAATATTATTCTTTACGGCATCACATGGTACCGGCCGACACCATACGTAAGGATTTCCCATCCTTAAAAAAACCCTAACATAGGGGAAAGGCTAGGAAGATTTGTCTCTAATTGATAAATCTAAAAAACCAGTTTAGAGTGCAATTTCCAAGATAAAAATGCTTGTTCTCAAAACGAAGTTATCATTATTTCACACTGGCTGGTTAATGGTTAATTTGGCAAACTTGTTGACGCGCTCATTCGTGAGCACGCACCTGCGTCCCAAACAGATGTTCTTAAATTGTTTTATGTCTTGCGCAAAATCTTATTTGGAATATTTCCCTTGTTCTACTCGCATATTGTTGGAATTTAGACAATTTAGATAAGGCTGGTTTGAGACGTAATTCTTATAATATTCCAGTGCTAATACGACTTAAAAGGATTTTACGTTTTTTTTTTTGCTAAAGTGAATTGTGTCAAAGGGAGGTCGCTAAGCGAACTCCAGTGGGTCGCAGGTCGCAGCCTTGGTTGCAGGCACTTTGTTCAGGCTTCGGTTTGTTGCTGTTGCGACCAATTAAGCGATCCGTAATTCCATAACAGTAACTATTTTGCTCAGACTTTGCGACCACTGGTTTTGGTCATGGCCGTCTAATGCGTGTGGTCGCTTATCATAAGGTGAGACGGTGATTGAACGCGACATTTAATAATAATAAAGGAGGGGACTTTTAACTATTATTAAAATATCGAAATTTAAAGTTCACATCCCTATTCGGCTTAAAACTCCCGCGTGCAGTTTATATTCAGATAGAAGTTGGACACAAAATAACAGGTCTCGGTGGACTCGCTTTGATTTATTTGTAAGACCTCGCATAATTAAGGGTATAATTTATTACTAGGTTCAGGGCCTTTGGGTTCGTCTGAATTGGGCGACAAAAATCTATTTTATTTAGATTATAATTCAATCGACAAGAATTCAAGTTTTTGACATTGACTAAGATAACGCCTTGAATTTGATCGCTTTTTAAGTACGAGAATTGGACTTTCAGCAATAAACAATTTTAGTTTACTTAGCTTCACTTTATCCTGAGTTAGGGTCGGCGCACAGATAGCGGAGAGAAGAGCAGGTTATTTTTCACTGTCAAACTAATTTCAACATTGTCCTTATTGAAATAATATTTTAAATTAATTAAACACAGCAAACAATTCCTAAAAAGCATCGATGCGACTATATGCAAAAAGTAGCTCGCAGCAACGCGACCACACGAGCATGCACGCTACTACGCGCAACAGGCCCGCGGGTACTCGCATATTCTCAGGTTAATATTCACCTAATATATCACGCGTTTAGAAAACTTCGCGGGCATTCTCTGCGCTGCGCTCCGTCATAATGTGCCTTTAAAGTAAATCATTATTATAGAGACCTCTACCCTATAGGACACGCCACCAATTAAGAATCTACTTTCATTTCAACGAAACAAACTACTGCCCAAAACAAACTTCCTCTCCACCAAAACCTTTAATGACGTCACTTAATTGCAGCAAACCCGGTACTTATTAAGTGTGAACGTGCCATGAACGGGTTTTCGTTAGGATCCCCACATTTTCCGATCATTAGGAAAATGTCACTGGCCATGCGAAAATAAATGAAAAACTTTTGCACTGGTGCTGGGTCCGGATAGAAGTAAAGTGTAGACGATTTTATTATTATGAAGAGTTGGAAAAGTTTTGATTGGTATAGATTTTAGGTTGGTGGAAAGTAAGCACAAAAAGTGTGGCGCTAAAACTAAAAAAAATGGCTTAGCACGAATATTTTTTTTAGTGTTACTATAACGGTCATACTCGTTTAGCACATAATATTTATATCGATTGGATACTATCATTATATTTTTGTATTATACAAATTGTGTATGTCGCATAAAATAATACAAAATACTATGGGGTTCGCAGTTATTTTATATTCAAAAACTGACGTTAACGATACTTTAACGTTACTATTCGTCAAAACATTTAATGCTAGGTGTCCTATCAAAATGTAAAAGTGATTTTTCAGTGGATTCTCTGTTTTTACGTTTCTTTCTTTTTTAGGTTTTTTTTTTTCGTTTGCTCGTTTTGGTGAACAGACCAAAACTAGGCAGGCGTGCTCCATCTTCGACCACATCATCGCTTACCATCAGGTGAGATGGTGGTCAAGCGCGTGCCTATTATTAGTAAAAAAAAAAAAAAGACCAAAACGATGATCGGCCCCAGAGCAGGTTCCTGTTTCTTTTAAAAAAAAAACCATTTTGACGCAAGCAAAGCGGCGGATGAAAGCTACTTATCCAATAAAATGTTGCCAAACTTGGGATAAGGTTGAAACATAGACATTTAATACTTTTTTCTACAATCTCGGACAAGTAATTAAAATGTATCGACCACTTTAAATTTAATTTTCCCAACTTAAATATTTCCAAATATAAATCAGTCCCTAATGCCATAGACATTACACATTAAAGACCTAGAGCTGAGGTTAAACCGATAATTATTCTAATGAAACCTATCTAGAAACCAATTCATCAAGGATATTAGCATATTCAGAAACGTTAAATGTAACCGTTTTCTAGAACTCAAAGTTCAGCATTAGCAATTTATTTTAGAAATTAATATTCGTTATCAAAGTGGTCAAGGGGTTAGAAGTAATCGGAGAGTATTAAGAGGATTTTGTAATTTACATGAATGACCAATTTGCTTAAATTGTTCGGTTAGTTTTCGATTATGGAGAGATAGGCTGCTTGGTTTTTTTTGGATTCACAGGAGTTACTGACCTGGAGGGTTACTCTCTAAGCCCGAAAACCAAAGTTTCGTATACTACTCCGTATCACTTACGGACTTACGTTTCGCCTCGAACCCAAACCAAGAATGAATGAAAACACGATTTGACAGAAACTGTCAAATTGTATTGTAAATCATTCTTAGAGGTTAAGTGATACGGAGTAGAATACGCTCGCAAGTATACCCGAAACTACGGACTTCGAGCTGTGGAGGTCTGGTAGGCAGCCGCTCCTCGTAAAATACTGGTATTCAGCTAAATCTGGCTTGACTGAAAGCTGACCCGAATATAGTTGAGAAAAAGCTAGGCAGATGAATGACTAAGAGTAATAGCCTTTTTTTAAGGATGGGAAATCATCAAATGACTGCTCCCGCTCTGAGTGAATAAGGAGAAAGTGTCAGACTTTTACTGACTAAAGCCCATCCTTGTTCCTCCTAGTGCCCTTTGCGTTCCTGGGCCACGGTGACTCTTTCAAGCAAAGTCCGCAGCCTCTATAGGCACTGGCCCTAGCGAGCCGCGTCTTCAATGCTGACAGCACGCCGTCGACCCGGGCCTAGTTCTGGTCAGACGGCGAGCCACGCAATGCTCGCCGTCCGCAGGCGAACGCCTACGGTGGTCAAGAATTGCCCTGCGACTCCCGACGCCCGTGGCGTCTTTTTTTATACGCGTTCGGATTCCTCCTTAGCTAGCATTACTGCTTCAGAAGGAGGTGACCGCTTCCCATGTCTCCTCGCTCCGGACCATGGCTTAAACCAGGGCCGGAGAGTAAGGGTGACCTAGGTTAGAAAAAACATGACATGTGTAAAAAATCCACTGCAAAAAAACTAAAAAGTTCCAATCAAAGCCACTTTTGCAGTAAGTATTTTTTTTGTCACATTATAACGTGGTTATCGAAAATCTAGAGCACATGTCAGTGTGCTGTAGTCAATACTTAAAGTTGTTATAGCGATTTTGGGATATTCAAGTACAAAATGCTGTGTTTTCCGGTACGCGGGACTTTTCAGCCCCATCGACTATCTGTTCTACGAACTATTTGCCCTGCTCACTGCCACTTCAGTTTGGCAATCCTTCGGCTAGCGTCGGAAGGCCTTCCACAAGCTGGACCGATGACCTGATGAGAGTTGCGTGTCCAGTAGTGGACGTCTTTCGGGTAGAAGTACAAAAACTGATTCGAGGACTAAAAAAATTTAAACAACAATTCCCTCTAAAAGACTTGTGAACAGCAAAAACATGTACACTCAATTGAAAATTATTCTAAATCAAAACACATACAGCTGAACCATTTCCCTAAACAAACCTACAGAAAAAAACACGGCAAATTTTTCCACGTTTCCCAGAGGCAATTAACCACAAACCGTCCAAAAATTTTGCCAAAACCGATGCCCATTGTTGTATAGAATCTACGAAAAATAACCGGTGGATTAGTCCCTCAGTAAATTAATTAATAAAGGGAAAACAATGAATGGTATAGCCGGCTGGAAGACCGTATATTAAAACGCCCCATTGTTGGGGTAGGTATGAAATAATGCTGCTCCACACACTACCTTTGTTTGTTTGTTTATTTTTTCTCTTCCATTTTAGTTTGCTGAATGCATCGGAAATTGATGTCTTGGGCTGTGACGGTTGCATTGTTGGCTGAGAGTTATGTAAAGCTGAAAGTGGGTTGGGTTTTGTGCTGGCTAATGGTTCGTAGCTGAAGGTTAACGAAAATTGAATTGTAGATCCTGTTTGAATGGCAGTTGGCTTGCATTTATTTTTAAAATTTTACGATATCATCAACAGTATGGGACTAATTAATTAAGAAAAAAAGATTAATGGTTACTGCTAACTGTTAGACCATATCATATTCAACTGCTGGGCAAAGGGTATTATAATTATTAAATGTAAAGACTTTCCGTATTTTCCATCGTGGTAAATTGGATACAATTTTGACTAGTTTGTTCTGCCAACTTCTGCGTCCAGAATAGCTATATCAGGATACCAGGATGACTGTTTTAAGAATAACTGAAGGAATTTCTTTATATCATCGCCGTATGGTGTCGGCCGGTGCCGTATGATGCCGTGAAAGAATAACACCATCCCATCACTTCCCGTGGATATAGTAAGAGGCGACTATGGAACTCGCCAGACAATGGGCAGCGGCGTTCTCTGTAAAACGCAACACCAAACACTGCGACTGCCAAATGGCAAACTCCACGCCCCTTTGGGGAAGGCCTGTGTTCAGCAGTGGACGACTTCCGGCTGTTATAATGATGATTAATCATAGTAACAGCACCAAGCAATTGGCAATATCTCCAACCTTGCACACAAACGCAATCTTTTTCCACGTTATTAACCAAAATATTTCGCCATTTTCTAAGCCATCTAAACCCGAAACAGGGGCAAGAATAATTCCGGTCCGCGCCACCTATAAAACATAATTAGAAAGAGGTCGCTCTAAGGGACAACTTTATAAAGTGACTTAATTTCCTTTAACTTACTAATGCCACTTTTTGTTTCCGAATTTTCATTTCATTGAAGAATTTGGAAGTCTTCTTTTATGGGGGTAATTATTTTATGATTGGGTAAGATGGGATAGAAAGAGGTGGATTAGTAAATTTATTTTGAGTGCCAGGAAAAAGATAATGATTAACAAAAATGACGTAGATAAGACGACTTTTGGAGAATGAAGGGGATTGCAAAAGTCACGTCAGCAAGCATAGTGGCCTACCATGTTTTTTTTTTCTATTGATAGGCATGCGTTTGACCACTATCTCACCTAATAGTAAGCGATGATGCAGAGCACGCTTTCCCAGAAATGACCTATTCACTCTTGATTTAAAGACTCTCAAGGTGTAGCTATCAAGAAACACAGACTCAGGCAGTGAATTTCACTCCTTAGCTGTACGCACTATGAATGTGTTTACAACCGTAAGAGCCGCTCGCCGGCAGTGTGAACAGCGAACTGTCGACTGTGATTATTTGTGTCTCTTTTATTCACATGAGATAATCTACATCTGTTGTCCCTTTTCTCAGCGAAAAGTCGATAGATATCTAATCGCTTCCTCGCTGGTGGTGAGACAGGTGCTTATAGAACGTATAACAACTTTTACCTTGGGACCAAACACAACATCGGGAGAAAAAAAACATATGTTCAGTATATTTTGTCTAGTTATGAGCACAATCATAAATGTATGGGGCAGTAGATTTTTTTTTCGCAGTTTATGTGTTGGTCTCATATGTGAAGACCACAATGACCCTTTAAGAGGTATTGCGTTTTTTATGTTACAAGCTATCATCATCCTTTTCCCAACTATATTTGCCAGTATTTTACGAGGAGCGGCTGCCTACCAGAACTCCACAACCCATTGACAGGGTAACACGGTACTTCATGGCAAGACTGGAGTCAGATTTACTGGCTTCTGACTACCCGTAAGGACTGTCAAATATCTACAAATGACAGCCGGGACCAACGGCTTAACGTGCTTCCCGAGACACGGAGGAAACTCGGTATGTTGGGATGGTCATCCTTCCACAGACCTACCTTGGCAAGGGTTGTTTAACCTTGAAGATCGACCCGTGTGGCTGTTATTATCTAGCCACGAGCTCCCGAATTATGTTACCCATAAACTGATTAAAACCAATGCCCCTTGTCAAAACTAGTGTCAGATTTCTTAGCTTCAAGCTACCGATAACAATACTCAAAAGTTCTCATAATACCGTTAAACAACATAATTTCGATGGTTTCATGCTATCATACATATTCATCCAACGTACGTTTCTGCCAATCCTCAAATGTTGCACGTAACTGATATTTTATTCACGACTATGCGTGTTTAACGTGATATATACGAGCCGCTGCGTACTTTGTATTTACATATTCAGCAACATTTGGGAACAAAGACGGTATACAACAATTTGGGTACAAATCGAGAGGGAAACGGCGATACAATGATATACTGTTGTTGTTTGTGTTTGACGTTCAGTCGCGCAAACGGGTGTGTCAAATCGTAGGCTTTATTGCGTATTGGGGTGGCGACGCCCTAGATCTTTAGTATGGAACAGGGTAACTGCTTGCAATCCAAACTTCTTGATTATGAAATAGCGGTACTATGTGGTAATCCACTACTGTACTGCATAAACTACTAAAAATGTAAGAAAATGTAAAAAAAAAATTATTTGTGCCTGTTTGATATGTGCAAAAAAGGAACAAAATCAGAGACTTGTACTGGTTCGGAAAATATGCGTCACATCTGCGTACGTAAATGTAGGTGACTACAATTTTGTTCATGATTCCTGAATAATGGAACATAGGTGTATCTCGGGTCCAAATTCATAATCTCTCGTTCTAAGTTCAAAACCCGAGCATTTGAGGTATGGTGATATTGATAATATCATTCCATCCAGTAGAAGTCGAAGCTCAACCCTAAATAAATAAAAATGTTTTATTAATAGTTCACCCTATTTCCAAAAGATATCGCTACGCGTATTTAGTATTTAGGTGACAACAATGTATCATAGATGGCGTTAGTAGTTACACCCTTGAATCATTTTGTACGCGAATAATATTGTTGCGTAAAGATCGAGGTTAGCAGGTAAGCGTAAAAAACTAGGAAAGCAAAGAGATTAATGAATAGTTTTTAGAAATAAGTACCTATATTTTGTTCCATGCATTCCTGTGTTTGTTTTTCGTAGTTTGTTTGTTTTATGAAAAAATATTATAATGAGGAATTTATGCCATCGTGACACCGATGCAAAAAAAGGGATGGTGCTTTGTCGGTAATGCTATATCCCCCACTCTCGTACTGGGCTCATGATGTTGTGGAAACTTCAGATTAGGTACTGCACCAGCCTCACTCTTTGCTGTACACATCAAAACGTGAAACTTAGGTGGAGTGAGGTGAAGTGAACCATCAGTCCAACTAAATTTTATTTTTAGTGAGCTGTCAATACATCGACGTGGTACGGCAGTTCCCATGAATTTCACTTCATCAAATTTTGATGAGATGTTTCTAGAAGAAAGCAACTAATCAGTTTTCGACTTTTTTTAACCAATGGAGGGCACTTTTGTTAAGTTTGAAGGCAAATTTTGACTTTCTAATAACTGCATTTGGTTATTTTTTAATTGATCACTTATTAGAACCACATTCCTGCAATTCTTTAATCTTTTTACCCAGATTACCTCCCCCTGTCAAGCGTAAACAGGCAGCAAAAAAAAAACTACTCATCATATATCAGTCGAAAGACGTCCACTGCTGGACATAGGCCTCTCAAAAAGGTTTGCTATAATCACCACGCTTTGCAGGAGGGTTGGCGACTGCTCACATCGGCATAATATCTAAAAGCCTAAAACCATGTGAGAGTTGCTTTAAGTGTCGTAATTTTATTACTGACCGTTCGGTATTTGTGTAGAAATTCACAAATACCGAACGGTCAGTAATAAAATTATTACCCGCTATAAAGTCAACTATTAAGATGCAATGGTTTAACTCTTGTTAAGCCGTAGTCCCAGCGCCCGTTCTATAACTTCCAATTTTGCTTGTAAACCGTTTGTTAGTGCCGGGTACACGGTGCAATGTGTTGGTGGAATAAGCTTTGTTTGTGCAGTTTCATGTGTTTGCATAGTCAACAAGAAGTAATTTATTTTCGTTAAGCTTAGTATTATATCAAAATATAATACTAGTTGTAATAGTTTTTATTCAAATTACCAGCACTTTTTTAAGGTCACATTTTACATAAAAACAGTCATCAAAAACGCCTCGCCCATCACCATTTTTAACCGAATTCTTCAAAAAGGAGGAGGTTCTATGTTCGGCTGTATGTATCTTTTTTTTGTTCACCAATTTCTCCGCCAATTCTGGACCCTCTATTCGAAAGTCTATACTCCTGAGGTGGTCCCATTGTCACCAAGTCAGAATCTGATGATGAGATCCCATAAAAATCGAGGGAAACCCTCAAATTTTATAAGCACATACACGGTTTTTCATAAATTCTCTAACGCAATTCAGATATTTGTGCCTTGTAATCATCATCTCGTGTTGCTGAGCTGATGATGGAAGGTATAAGTCAGGATCTGATGATGTGATCCCATGAAAAATGTTTGTTAATCGATATTTTCACCAATTGTTAACCGATTTGGATGATTCATTTTTTGTTTGGAAGAGTATTTTCTCGGACTGGTCCCATTTAAATTTGGTGAAGATCTGATGAAGAACTTTGGAGGTAGGCAACGGAACTCTTCAGTAAATGATAGCAAATGGAACGGGATTTCTGTAATCGCATGTCTGTTGATAGTTTACTCCAGTTCATAACATAACATCACGCTGGCACGCTGTGTTGTGTGTGTTTATGTGTTAAATAAAATAAACTTAATAACAAAAAATAAAACCGACTTCCAAAAACAAAACACTACAAAAAAAAATAACTTTAATTTCGGAAGTCGGTGTTCAAAAACGAAATACCTAAAAACACCGACTTCCGAAATTAAAGTTATTTTTTACTTTGTAGCGTTTTGTTCCAGTGTAGTTTGTTAGTATAGAAAAAACTTAAAAATATGACATTACTTCTCAGCTGGTATTTACTTATATAAAAATATAATATATTTTTTTTGCAACAGTGACTGAAATGGGTTCATAAAAATTCGAAGTGGCCCGCCGCTAAGACATGTGGGGTATATATCATATAAAAGAGCGATATTTGCTCATTTTCAAACTATTTTTTTTTTACGGCGCATAGTTTTCGACTTTCGACAAAAAATGTAATAACTGGGGAGTTATTACATTTTTTGCCGAAAGTCTTTTTCTATGCAAACTACGCAGATAAGGGGGGGCATTTATCTGCGAAGTTTGCATAGAAAAAAAATTGTAATTATTCTATGTGGTAGAAGTTTATGTAAAGAGTACAGGAAAATATTACGATGTCTCTAAATAGCACTTTTTCAGAAATCAACAAAAATTACATAAGTTCCACTTACGGTAAACGGTACCCAGGTAAGGAACCTTTTAATCATTTATCGTATTTAAAACATAATTCAGGCTTTGAAATATTAAAAAAAAAACAGATAAAAAACGATGATTTATTAAAATCAAAAGAAATTAGAAGAAACAATTTTCGTTCATTTAACCTCAAATGCATTTTAGTGGTTTAACGTGGAATTGGGTCCTAGTGTTTTTTGCTTTACACTCAGACTGGTTTTTTATTTTTTTTTATTGAGATCACTATAAAACCTACAAGTCAGAATATTGTAGTTCAGTGACATCAAATCAAACGTTCCATGGACTACCACACTAACCGCAGCATAGGTAGGTCTTAATCGAACGTACAACATTGTCCAACGGTAAATACCGGTTGGTCGTTCATTGCGACTGCAACTAATTGTGCAACTGTCGCCATCAAAATATACCGACCGTGGTTTTACGAGTATTGTTGCAGTTTTTAAAATTGAGTTCGAATCAGATTTTGTTTTGAAACTGTGAATTTTTTTGGGCTATCAAAAGTGAATTGCTAAAATGGTACAGTCCTCGCCTAAACTTATATTATAGATAGTCTAATTTGTTTGTTCGTCGAGCGTTTACTCCTCACGGCGTTTCAAACAAACTTTCAAGACCTTATTCATGAAAATGAACGAATTGATTTAATTGAAACTTGGTATGCTACCAAGTTTAGCTATTATTAGCCAAGTTAAGCTATCCAAGTTTAAATAGAGCATTTTCGAAAAACCCTTTCTTTAAATGTTCTCAAATAACTATTTAGACCTGATCAGGGGGAAAGATAGAATGATTTTTCACATTCTACAGAAAACTTAAAATCGCTCTCTCAACGACTAAAATTATTACCACTTTGCTCAAGTTTAAACTTACTTAAAATAGTATCTCAGTTGATATCATCAGTAATAACAAGTTGAACTGAAAGATCTTTCTACTAATTGTCACTTACAGTTGAATCTTTGGCACAGCTATATCAAGCGCCGAGAATGCGACGATAGCTAGCACTTCATTATTTTCGCTTATCTTGCGAACAAGTTATCTTCGTTTTAACAGTAATTATGTTATATTACGAAACTTACTAAGTACGGTATTATTTTGGAGACTTACTTGAAAATACTTTTTACAAACGGAACCCTTGTGGCACCGCCAGCCACCATTTTGATTTTTTTTTTCAAGGTTGCGGCGCTCAATCTGTCACGCATTTGTAAGACGGCACTTCTAGAAACAAAAAATGTATGGAACAAGGTACCCTTAAGTGTTACGTTGCCGAGATATTTCAAGGTAAAGTCAACATGTGACAATCATGACTTTTATTTGGTCACTTAACAATGTGTTTTATGATGTGTATTAAATTAAATTCAAATAATGGAGACCCATTATTTGAATATATTATTATACTCAAATAATGGGAATGGGAATTATTTTTATATTATTATTGATGTGTATTTTCGTTTATTCATTTTTATTTACATACAAAGTATATTTAAAAAAATACATTTAAAAATATAAAAAGTAGTAGTCCGCCGGTGTCGGGAGCAGGGTCCAAGCTACCGGTGGTTAGGGCTCCAGAGAAAGGAACCTCCTCACAATACGAGCCGTATCGAGGAGTACTGCCTTCTGTATCAGGCCCTTTACCCAACCGCGTAACGCCAGCATCGACATATGTTCGTCGAAGCTTTTGGCCATCAGGCCATTGGCCGTAATGACTATCGGCACAATGATAGCTGAGTCCACATTCCACATGTCGACAACCACGTGCGCTAAGTCGAGATACTTGATTTGTTTCTCTTTCTCGGCCTTGACGAGGTTCAATGTGAATTTTTTTTTTTTGATTTATAGTGCTACAACCTGAGGGTTTAATATTTTATGTTGGAAATAATAAAGACGGCAATTAAAAACTTGCAGGGTATCATAAAAGCGCTTTTTAATTTCATGCATTGCTATGGCCTCCTCGCAGCTTATAAGCTACTAATAAGTAGTATGTCAGAGAAAATACTTTTTTTATCTCTAGTGAGGACTAAACTAATAACTATCCGTACTCAAAGGAGCACTTGCTATATTGCGTTTAATATTTTACTTAATTAAAAACGGAGATAAGGAGGAAAGATGGATTCTATTCTAACTTTTCATTAGAATTATTTTCTTTTCTGACACTATAGACAAAGTGATAAGAATGACTTAGGGTAGTTAGGGCTAGTCTCACTGCGGGTGGCGAGGGCCTACCGCTCGGTGGGCTTCTCGGCGGCGTGCGCTCTGGCGGGCACCCCGCCTTGGGAGTTGGAGGCGTGGGTGCTCGCCAGAGTGTACGAGTGGACGGTGCGGCGAAGGGCCCTCGGCGAGCGCCCCGTCGCGGAGGAGCGGGAGGCCGTGCGGCGGGAGGCGAGGGACGCCATCATCGTCCATTGGACAGAGGACCTCGCCTCCGCCACCTTTGGCCGCCGTACATTGGACGCGCTCGGTCTGGTCCTACGAGACTGGCACGAGCGCTCCCACGGGTTCCTCTCATTCCGTCTGGTGCAGGTGTTGTCAGGCCACGGCTGTTTCGGCAAGCACCTGCACCGGATCGGGAGGGAGGAGACCCCGGCGTGCCACGACTGCGGCGCGGTGGAGGACACGGCTCAGCACACCCTCGAGGTGTGCCCGGCTTGGTCTGAGCCGCGCCGCAGTCTAACAGCGGAGATAGGACAGGACCTCTCGCTTCCCGGCGTGGTCAACGCCATGCTGGAGAGTGAGAGGTCCTGGGCAGCTGTCGCCTCTTTTTGCGAGGATGTCATCTCGCAAAAGGAGGCGGCGGAGCGCGCGCGGGAGGACGACCCTCTCGCTGCGCCGCTCCGTAGGCGGAGAAGAGGTCGGAGAAGACGCCGTTTTCTCCCTCCTCATGGTGGTGATGGGCGGGCGATAGGCGCGGGGGCGCCTCCGCCCGCATTGCACTCCACACCACCTCCGCTGGTCATTCCCAGCCCTCCCCCTGAACGGGGAGGACTTGAGGGACCCGCCGCTTTAGGCGGGTTGTCGTCGGAGGAGGACTGGACGCTAAGGCTGCGCCGATCTCCCAGTCCTCTTCCACTCGGACGAGGCGGGAATGCCGCTGGGTTATTTTAGTGGGTATACCGGGTCAGCCCGGGGAGTCCCACATACCCCTCCCGTTCCCCCGACGGGAGGGTATGCGTAATGCATTTTTTCCCAGCATAAAAAAAAAAAAAAAAAAAAAAAAAAGGTAGGGCTAGTCTATTCTGTAAGTAACCATTTCGATATCGAGCTTCACCTGAGTGACAAAGCTCACAAAGTGAACTTTATAACACACAACATAAAGGTCTTATATTTATACTCACCTGGGATTCCGCTGTCGAAATACGAAAATGTTGTTACAGAATAGCGCTACAGATCATTTTGATCATCATGATGGGCACGCCATGACTATTGGTAAGAGAACCTATATGGTAAACGTTATCACAAAATGTTGACGAAGCCTTACTTTTTTTTTTTTGCTATTGCTTGAGACGGTTTAGAAACTCTGACATTAGGGTATGTGATGTCGTTAGACCTTACGATAAGAAGAAGAAGCTATTGCCAGGGTATCAGCAAGTTGCAATATCTTTATTGCAACTAGTAAATAAACTAAAATAGGATACAAACAGAATACTATTAATGACTCAAATAATATCAAAAGACAAGTTAAAAAATAGTATTTGTGAATTGCCTCAAACCATATATATTTGAAACATAAAAGACAATCCTATGGTACCTACTGCGAAAGTTCCTTTCCAAGAATATTCATGAAGATTTAAAAGAAACAAGTCATGGTTTCAGGTGTAACAATTTTTCTCGAGATGGCACTCCTAGAGCTTGTTGGGGACATTAGATATGTACAAAGGCTTGAAGCATAGAGACATGTCTGTGATATTCGAAGACGTTCGCTTTCAAGGCAGCAGGCACTGTATTTTAGAATAAGGACACTGTTCGATTTGCTTTTGAAATTCAAACGGGGTGTTGCAGATTTGAGGTAAGTATTTGAGGAACTACTTTATACTATTGTAAACTTAAGAAAAAAATACAGTTTTTTTTTTTTAATTACGACATCAATCGAAACAATCAAACTAAAGACGACTAAACTAAAAAGTTCCAAATCCAATAGTTCGTTTTGAATTAAATTATACGTCACCAACTGCATCAGACTCAGAAAACAAATATTGTTTTAAATAATTCGATGTTGTGTGTTGTCGCAGTATGATCTGTCGGCCTAATGCTAGTCGAAAGACCGTGTCGAAATTCAGTTTGACACTCGGGGCTGGCCTCCAGTCAAACCGGATTCAGCTGAATACCAATACTTTTTGTGGAGCGGATGCCTGCCAGACCTTTACAACCATAGAGCAACACAGGCCACCGGCAAACCGGAGGGGAGTAGCCATTGCGTTTTTTACCGATACAAATATGTCTGTCATTTTTCGCGGGGGGAAATCACACATTCTCAAATTCTCACACAAAAACAGTTGTCTGTCACTACGAAACTCACACCATAACAATTACAAAATCCACTAACAATTTCACACACACATTGAATAAATCGTGTCATAACAGTATAATAATATGATGCAACTACACTGACAACTCCTTGCAGCCATAGCTGTAACAACTGTCGATACGCATTATCGATAAATTCAAGAAATCGGTTAAGGAAATTAGGTTTAATAAGTTATTCAAAAGTAGATATTATTATGATAGACTTTATTTCTTATGTATCACAATAATCATAAAACTAATAAAATTAACGTTCATTTATTTTTATACATTTTAAAATGAATATGATAATAATAATGGTAATTTTTTACACAAACCTGTAAAGTTGCTTTTTAACCGCGTGCTCAATTTTGATGACTGAGCAAGCGAAGGATTCAAAAATTAGAATCCTGAGCGTTAGCGAGAGAATCAAAAGAGCACAAAGTGAAAAATCTTTGCACTCGAGTTCAATACGTAACTTTTCATCCCACCTCAGCGAGGAAATGGCTAAATGCAAAAAAAAAAAACATTTACAATCACAAGATACGTTTATTTCAGTTTAGGTATTAACTACTACATTATGATAGTATTACAGAATAATCTTTAAAAAGCACAGATACATGTCTATCATTAGAGAGATCACTCTTACTACCTGATTTGAAAATAGGTATTACTTTACTAAGTTTCACTTGATCACGGAACGTACCACTGGCTAAACATTGATTAAATATGCCTGTTAGGACTGGAGCAATTGTATCAATAATGTCTCCAAGAACCTTAACGGATATACCCCATAAGTCCTTAGTGTTTTTTATGTTGAGACTTAAAGGTTTTCTGAATTGTATCGATTGTGATACGCTTAAATTTAAAGGTTGGTATATCCTTAGTGAAATTTTCTTTAAAAAAAGATTCAAGTCTCAAATTAAGATTAATATGATTGACTTGACGGATCTGGAAGATTTGAATATATAAATATTTTAAATACATGGATTTTGTATTAAATATTGAAATATAATCTTAATAATTGACATAAACAAAACCGTTGCTAGGCAAATAAGTCAACAAACTTGTTTTAAACCTAGGACTAACGAATTTTTTTTTTGTAATAGGATGGAAAAAGTTTAAGCTAATCCATTATAAAAACCAGCGATTAAAAATAGGTACTGTTACAGAACTATCACTGGTTTTTAAAATGTATTAGTTTTCTATAAATATGACGAATACATTTTTGGGGGTTTGTTTTTTTCATTAAGAAAGAAATTCGTGTATCAGCATATTTTTGCATGATTAATCTTGCTAGTTCCAAGTTATGATTTGTAAAATCGTTTTCGTGTGAATGATAACTAATTGAGGGAAATAAGTCTTTGCCAATAAACTTTTTCAAAGAGCGTGTCACGACTTCATGTGTGGTACAAGATCGTGTAGGTTTATTGTCGGCACTTAAATGTCTTCTTATTTCTTTTTCACAAATCCTGCCGGATTTGTGAAAAAAAATGAAATTGTGTAAAAGTATCACCTCTTTTGAGGCATACAGTAACTTTCCTTTGCTTTTTTGGTGAATTAAACTTTTTTCATCAAGCGGCCCAAGCAAACCTTTAATGCACGTATCGCATTTAATTATTTTTTTTGTCGAGAATATAACATATCCAGCTATATACTCCACAACTTTTTCCGCAAACGGGGATAAAAAAGTTAGAGCTTCAATCTCATCGACTAAATCGTCAATAAAATTGGTAAAATTGACTTCGTCAGTAGCGTCATTGCTATTGTATTGTCGTACGGTTGAAGCATTAATTTTGTCAAGTGCAGATGTGCAATTTAGTATAGTAATTTTTTCCAACGGAATGCAGTTCGTTCCGTTTCCCGTTTGTGTTATTTCTGTATTAACAAGATTTTTTTTATAAATCGCTTCAAACTGGGAGCTTGAGGGATTATCGCAATAACCACCATGACTCCTTACTATGGAAAAAAAAAGTTCGATATGATCTTGGCTTATTCTGTGTAGTGGCATATATTTGAGGCCATTTTGTTGGCTTTGTATTAAATCATGAAAGATAGCTTTGGTACTTTCAATACAGATCAAAATTCCCAAAAAACCTGTGTATCTTGGAGAATCTACTAATTTCATTTTACGCGACTCCCCGTTACGGTTTTTTACAAAAGTTGATAAACTCAGCAAAATCTTTTGAGCTTCGTCCATTTTTTTAAAAGCTTTGTCAAAGTTTTCCAAGTTTAATGCTCTTTTATATCCAATTTGACGTGACCGGGAATCCAAAATATCAAAAATATCGTTTATCAGTGAAATAAATTTCGAAGTTGCGGTTGCTCCATTAAACTCTGGCAAATCTAATTCTTGTTCGCAAAACACAAGTGCATCAGCAACACTTGCGCTGAACAATTGTGCTGCAAGGCGAACATTCATTATTTTCGTTTTATAGTAAATGTGATTAGCTTTTAACTTATTAGCCATATAAAATAACTCATCTTCCTGGATTTTATGTAACGCTTCCACAAATGACCATTGTATTTTATTTTCATTATCATCGTAAAAACATTTGTAGTCACAAAAAGTGTTTCGAATTAATTTTAACATGTGACTTGGATCTAAAAAAAAGTAAACCCGTTGTCCCGTTGTAGGATCTAATATGGTAGTTTGCAATTTATTTGCAACTAAGCAGCAACCCAGTTCTGTAGCCATTGCTAAATTTGCCTTTGCGCCGTCACACGTTAACGCTTTTATTTCTATTCCAGTTTCATGTACTAATTCAAATGCTTTAGTAACAAGTTGAGCTTTTAACTTAGCACTTGTACCTTTTACTAAAAAATATCCAATTGAGACTTTCCATGGAGTATTAATGCCTACTAATAGAAATACTAAGACATCTGTTGCTTCTTCTGTATTATCAGTTATAAAATCGAAACTATAATCAATATACCCAAATCGTCTGTCACCGCTTGGATTGTCATGTGATTGTGTCTTTATTTTCATTTCGTCGAAAACCAAAGTACAGTAAATTTTACTATGTGGATTGGCATCGGCTTTATATTTTAAAGCCGCCAAGGCTTCCTTGGTAAAACCGGGCCGTCCATCAACATTACTATACCATTTTGTTAAAGTACGTGGAGCAGGTAAACACGTCCCAAACGTTTTACGAACATATTTGTAAGCTTTGGGGGAATAAAAGTTGAGAGTTAGAGCAAAGCAGCATAAGCTCAGCTTCTTCAACGCCAATTTTCTCCAGGACCATCCTTTCCTCTTTATCTATCAAAGCTTTTTCATCCAGACTCTGAAGAATTTCTTCTAGCCCAGCAACTTTTTTCTTTAAGAAAAGATTTTTAGCTTGTAGCCTTTTAATTTTTTTTTTCTGATAATCTAATTGTTGCTGCATTTTTCTTTTTCGTGGAGTAAATGCAGTAGTGGGAACCGAAGTAGATTTTTTAGATGTTTCCTCTGATTTTTTAGATGTCAGAGTTGGTTTGGCGCCATCAACTAACCTCCGTCTATTGTTCACCAACACTTGAAAGTCAGAAGACTTAAAATGTTTTGAGCAAATGACATTATTTCTCGTGGGAATCCAGGTTGGTCTGTTATTACAAAATGCCTTCCATGTATCCTTTAAATTTGGATCTTTAGGAAACCTAAAAAAAAATACATTTTAGTTGACGTTCTTACTGAGTAATTTTAATAAAATGTGCTAATACGCGTAAGTATTGTATTATATTTAATTTATGTATACAACTATAAATAAAAAAATAAAGCCCACAATATGATGGGTATTTAAATCAGAAAACCTAATCTCAAAAATTCCATTTTCATCGATAACTAGGTATCTACAAACAAATCGACAACATCACTACCGCTCGGCGACAGCGACTTCTAGGAAAAAGACTCGGATCTGTCGTACGATCGATCGTTCGATTGAACGAAAACGTGCGGCCTTTGTTGGTAAACAAATCCGAACAACACGATTGATAATATTGCAGATTTTTTAATTTAAAAGAAGTAAATAGCAATAATGTGATTAAAAATTACTTACATATGAAAGGTAATGCCATCTTTTTGTAGACTTGACGTGGCAGATCTCTTTTTGCAGCAAAATACAGAACAATTCGGCATTTTTTTACGACGTCGATTCCGTTACGCAACTAGATTTAGTCTAGTGACCTGTGCGGTTGCAACTAGTTTTATTGTAGGCGTAGGACCATGTGGACTTATACTTTGACAGAGGGGAACGTCTGCATATGGCTGCTCCCCTCCGGTTCGCCGGTGGCCTGTGTTGCTCTATGTTTACAACCCATTAACTGGGTAACACGGTACTTTTTGGTAAGACTGGAGTCAGATTTACTGGCTTCTGACAATCCGTAATCACTTCACTCGTCATCTCAAACCAAAAAAAAGACATTGAAGTTAATCCAACAAACTCACCGCACACGTCGCAACAAATCGCAACTGAACTCTTGTTATTATCGTACACATTTGTAGAAACGAGCATTCCGTCTAATCCCGTAGTGCAGGGGCAACTTAAAAGTAATAAATTGCTCTTCACTGTACCGCGGGTCTGCACTCCGGTGGTTTCTGTACAATGATCTAGAACATTTGGATGCGGTATTAAAACGTATTATCATCATCATCGTCATATCAGCCCTTTTACTACCGGAATACCAGACGTACTGCAAGGTACCATCCATACTTGGTCGATATCTCGACTAGGCGTACCCAGCGCTTCTCTTTCACATTTATTTACTCTGTAATACCTCTACGTAATGGTTATACATTCAGTCAAAAAAGTATCGGGAATGGATGATTTGTTTATGGTTCCAAATTTAAATTTTTGTTTTTTATGTAGTTGTTAGATTGGCACAACTGTTTTCCATTTTGGCGCGGAGTTTGAGTTGCATCTGTTATTTATATTAAATACAGTGCTGGTTTTAGTAATATCATATATAGTGTGTATTGCGAATTTCATAATGGACAAAAATATCGAACAAAGAGTTTGTCTTAAATTTTGCATCGCCAATGGAATTTCGTGTTCGGAGTCACTGAAAATGTTACAGAAGGCTTACGATGAATCGACTTTATCAAAAACTCGTGCTTATGAGTGGTTCAAAGGGTTCAAAAGCGGTCGAGATGTGATGGAAGATTTGCCTCGCTCTGGTAGGCCGTCAACGTCTGCAACTGAAGTTAACATCGCAAAAGTGAAGGAAATAGTGACTGAAAATCCCCATTCAACTCTGAGAGAGATAGCCGCCGAACTTTCTGTATCTCACGAGTCGATCCGTACCATTTTAACTAATCATTTGGGTATGAAACATGTTGCTGCTCGGCTAGTCCCAAAAGATCTGAATTTTCTCCAAAAACTCAATCGCATGAAAGTCGCTGAGGACATGCTAGAACGAGTCAGTTCGGACCCAACATTCATGAAACGCATTGTTACTGGTGACGAGACGTGGGTTTACGAGTTTGACATGCAAACTAGTCAACAAGCTTCGGAGTGGCGCCTTCCAACTGAAACGAAACCGAAAAAACCACGCCAAAGTCGATCAAAAGTCAAAGTCATGTTGACTGTTTTCTTTGACTATCGCGGTGTTGTGCACTCTGAATTCTTACCGGAAGGTCTAACGGTAAATAAAGAATATTATTTGAGCGTTATGCGGCGTTTAAGAGAGCAAATTCGACGAAAAAGGCCAGATTTGTGGAAAGAAAATTCTTGGATTTTGCACCACGACAATGCGCCTTCGCACAAGGCTATCATTGTGAACGAATTTTTAACCAAACACTCAACAAATACCATCCAGCAACCACCATATTCACCAGATATGGCTCCTGCTGACTTTTTTCTTTTTCCTAAACTCAATTTACCACTTCGTGGCACCCGTTTTCAATCGATAGAAGACATAAAGGAGAATTCGCGGCGAGAACTGAACTCAATTCCGGAAGCAGCGTTTAAAAAATGTTTTGATGAATGGATTATTCGTTGGCGCAAGTGTATCGTTTCTAAAGGAGCATACTTTGAAGGTGATAAAATAAATTTCGATGAATAACAGACATTTTGTGTATTATTGATCTTTTCCCGGTACTTTCTTGACAGAGTAATATATCTGTAATTCTTGAAGCAATAACTTTATTATTGTTATTATTTTTTTTATGTTTTTGACATTCTCGGGTCCCTAGAGACCCGGTCCTTTGGTAGGCGTACAAGGGGCCGATGCCAACTCGCAGAGGCCTCTTTAGACATTTCAAATGGAATGGGACACCAACCGACGATTATCCCTGTATGCACTATGAAAGTATACCCAAGGACAATCCCCGGTTGGAGCAAAACTATTGCAAAATATGGAAACAAAAGATGAAACGCTATGGGTTTGGCTGGTTTAGTGGACTAATAACTACTACTATGGAAGAACTATTGGCCCCTGCCTGACCATTGACAATTAAAACGGCTTTAAAACAGCAGGGGGTGACTTGCACACTCAATAAATGGGCCCCCCGAAAAGGGTCGCTCGCACAAAGTAACGTAGCGCCAAGGGGGCAACATATCCTGAGGTGCTAGAGGAGTGGAGAGGTATACCACGGCTATCAGGACAATCCCGGAAGTACGGTCAAGATCCCTACCAGCACCTTACTGGATTATACGTCCTTCTCCCGAGCACGTTTGCTCTTGCGAATCTCCACTCAGACCGGCCGATTAAGGCTAGAAAGAGGTGGGAGCTCTGTTCCTCGTCAGTATTCACTCCGGCCAGCCAATAAAGGCAAGTCGGAGATGAGGAACAAGAATTCTCCCTGGAGATCAGGTCCGTGGGGTCGCTAGTGCCCAACAGTTCGCCACAAAACTGCCTTGCGGATTTATTATTATTTATTATTATTATTTCCTTTATTTGTTTTCTTTACATATTTAGATATTTTTAAACATTTTTAAACAATATATACATTAGAAAAATAAAAACATTTAAAAATATAAAAATAGTAGCCCACCGATATCGGGAACAGGGTCCAAGCTACCGGTGGTCAGGGCTCCAGAGATAGGAACCTCCTGACAATGCGAGCCGTGTCCAGAAGTACCGCTTTCTGAATCAAGCCCTTGATCCAGCTGCCCAACGAGAGCCTCCTAAGGTGTTGGTCGAGGCTCGTGGCTATTAAGCCATTGGCCGATACGACTATCGGTACAATGATTGCGGAGTCCACTTCCCACATGTCGACAACCTCGCGAGCCAAGTCAATATACTTGATTTGTTTGTCTTTCTCGGCCTTCACGAGGTTCTCGTCATGCGGGACGGTTATGTCTACAATCATTGCACGCCTCACAATTCGGTCCACCACCACTATATCAGGCTTATTGGCAACAATAGTCCTGTCAGTGATGATGGACCGATCCCAGTACAATGTGATATTGCCATTATCGAGAACTGGGTCGGGCGCATACCTATAGTATGGCACCTCCGACTCCACAAGAGAGTATTTCAGAGCAAGTTGCTGATGGATAATCCTGGCTACAAGGTTGTGCCTATGCAAGTATTCTCCGTTAGCTAGACGAGAACAACCAGAGACAATGTGGCGAATTGATTCTCCCGGACGGTGACATGCCCGACATATGTCGACCGTGCCGTCTTTCACAATAAATCTCCGGTAGTTATTCGTCATGATAACTTCGTCCATAATTGCACAAACAAAACCTTCGGTTTCTCCAAAAAGATCACCGAAACGCAGCCAGGCTACGGACGCTAGTTGGTCTACGTCAGGCCCATGTAGGGCCCGGAAAAAGCGTCCGTGAAGCTCCTTACTCTGCCATACCGCCCTGCGATCGTTAGTGTCAAGCACTGCAGGTTTGCGCCAGTTCTCATTTGCCAAGGAGAGCGGAGTGAGTCCCTTGTCCACCGCCACTACATTTCGATGCATACCCACGTCGACAGCTAGGAAATATTCCCTAAGACTGCATATCTCGCGATTGTGGAGAGTCTTAGCATTTAAAAATCCTCGACCTCCACACTTTCGCGGGATATACAGTCTCATTACCGACGATCGTGGGTGATGCATTCGATACGCAGTAAGCAGTGTACGGACCCGCCTATCCAGGGCGTCAAGTTCCGTTTGAGTCCATTTGAGTACGCCGAAAGAGTACATCAATACTGGCATGACCCAACCGTTGAAGGCGCGCACCTTGTTTCCGCCCGATAGAAGACTATTAAATACCTTCTTCAGGCGGCCAAAGAAGCGCTCCTTCAACGATTGCTTCATGTCAGTAACATTGATACCTAACGCTTCCGACATACCCAAATACTTGTAAGTTTCAGTTGGAGAGAGGGATCTCAGGTTTATGGAATCCGAGAGTTGAGTTCCCACGGATTCCATAATCTCTCCACGCTTTACATGCATGACCGCACATTTGTCCACACCAAATTCCATCCTGATGGCGTTACTGAATGTTTCAGTTACTTTCAGTAGCTCCATCAGTTGCAGATTAGTGGGGGCAAAGAGTTTCAGATCATCCATGTAAAGGAGGTGAGATATAACCTGACCACCTCTCTTCAACCGATAGCCTAGCCCTGAATTCTCTAGCAGTGTGCTAAGAGGATTCAAGGCTAGACAAAACCAAAGTGGACTCAAACTATCGCCCTGAAATATACCCCGCTCGATCCTTACCGATTCGATATTCCTCTGGATATTTCGACATCCTGGATAGCGAAGGACTGTCCTCCATTGCCCCATACACGACATCAGGAAGGTGCGTAGCGTTGCATCAACTTTATACAATTCTAGCACCCTCATGAGCCATGTATGAGGCACCGAGTCATAGGCCTTCTTATAGTCTATCCAGCATGTCGACAGATCCTTTCGGGAACGCCGAACCTGTTGGCTAATGGCCATATCAATAAGGAGTAGCTCCTTAGTACCGCGGGACCCATTCCTACATCCATTCTGAGAGGCAGACATGATGTTGTTGTTGTTAATATGACTATTAATCTTTGCCCTCAAAATGGATGTAAGAACTTTATAGACCGTCGGCAAACACGTGATCGGTCTATAATTTTTAGGTTCCGCAGTACTACCTGATTTATGGAGCAGGTGGGTTATTCCTGTAGTTAGGAACTGGGGTAGCGACCCAGACTCTAAGGCAGACTGGAATTGAGACGCCAAGCAAGCGTGCGATCTCGTAAACCATTTAATCCAGAAATTGTGCAGCCCGTCCGGCCCTGGAGATTTCCAGTTAGGCAAAGGACGGACTGCACAAGCTACATCTTGGGGGCTGATGGAAATTGCCCCCATTTCTGGTATCGGATCGCACACACGCTCGACCTCCCGAGTCCAGTCACCCTCAGTATGACTGACAGGAACCGACCAGATGCTACGCCAGAATGAACACATAGCATCATCATCCGGCAAGCGCGTGTCAGTCACACCTTGGTCCGGTCGCTCCCAATCCCTATATACCCACCTTTCGTTACTTCGGAATGTGCGATTCTGGGTGTATCGTTCCACTCGCCGCCTGTACCTACGAATACGGCTTGCCCATGCATACACCTTCTGCTTCAGGAAGTCGATGCGCTCTGTGACACGAGATATATAATCTCGGGGATTGACATCAGTCCCCGAAAACGCCCGTCTCACAAAGCGCATCACTCTAGGGCGTGTGTTGCCCTCCCTGAAGCAGATCAGTTTGCCGATTAGCGCTCTGGCCTCACCAATACGACGCTCGATCCTGCACTGCCAAGCTGGTACGGCTGGTTTTGGTCGTGTAGCTCTGTCATTGGTTATTTTTATTTTGACATGAGCTACACGACATGCCGCTACAGCCGCGCAGTACATAATCGAATGTGCATCGGTGAGGTTATCACAGTTATCAAAATAGCTTGACAACTGCGAATCCAGAGCAGCCATCAGCGCCCTGTTTTTGTTATGCATGGGCAAACGAGGTAAGCGTGGTCTAAGTTCAGGCGGCATGTAGCGGTATTCCCGAATAGCACACTCCAAAGCACTCCTCAATTCGTTATTGCACTGGGTACTTACGTTTGTAACCCTGTCATTACTCTCCTCGTCAGCGTGGCTGGGCAATTGGGTTGACGATGCTGGTGCCACAGTCTGCGACGGAGGAGCAATGACATGGCTACACATTTCAGTTCGGAGGCGATCAAGCACACTATCATCCAACATACGGTTACGCTGGATGACGCGCACCTGATCCGACAGTCGTTGGGCCGATACGCTGACAGCTGGTTCAAGTACCTGAAACAGAGAGAGCATCCGACCACGGTACGCAGTCAGGTTAGTTCCCCCCTCTGTAGCCCCAAAGTATGAGCGTATTACGTTCTCATTTATGGCTTGAGTCCATTTCATACGCTGCACACTTCCACCGATAGCGGGGACCCTGTCAGAGACCGGTGGGCCTCGAGGTCCTAAGCTGGCCGGTGGTCGGCCTCGTCCGCGCCGACGCGCATGTGGTGGTGTCGTCGGCGGCGAGAAGTATTCGTCGCTCGAGCTCGACGCAACTGCAGCTACCGGAATCTCTGGACTCGCGGCTGGCGCAGGTCCCGGCGGCTGCGAGGCGGAGCTCGGCGACGAACCCGAAGATGGTGTTGGTGCGGCTTGTAGTCGTGCTCGGCGTCGTGTCAACATTTTATTTCCATATTGTCATTTTTTTTTCCATTTAGTGAGTTGTTTTTAATTTCGTGTGGTTCTATTTTTTTTTTCTTGATGTGTTCGGTATAAAATGCATTGTTTCTATGGTTTTTTTAAATTGAAATCGATAAAAATACGGGATGAAAAATTCCTTACGTCAGTTGGCTTGACAGCCGAGCCACAAATTATTATTATTATTATTATTATTATACGCACAGCTAAAATGTGGAACTCTCTGCCAGTCTCTCACATATAACCCGTCTGTCTTCAAATAAAGAGTGAACAGGCATCTTCTGGGCACGCTCGCTCCATCATAGGCCTCATCTATTGCTTTCCATCAGGCGTGATTGTGGCCAAGAGCAAGCCCATTCCTAAATAAAGTAAGAGTAAAAAAAAGACATTCGCTGCTGGACATCATTGTAAACGTATTATATTTGAAAAAAAAACAGCCACAACATGTTAATTAAACACAAAACTTTACGATTTTTTACCATTCAAAACTTTTTGCGCTAGCATGACCGTGGTAAGATTTTGATCTAAACTTTTCATCTGATTATGCTACGAACTGATCAATGTATCACGAAGTGGGCTGTCATTCCATATAATCAGATGGAATGACAGCTCACTTCTTGATCGCACCCTAGCCTTCACTTTGACATGTTTACAGAATCGCACTGCTGTTTGGCATAGGTTAGAATAACGTTCCAATATTGTTACTAGATCCAATATTGATACTAGTATTCAGCCAAACCCGGCTTGACTGGCAGATGATGATTGTTAATAGACCTTACAAACAAGCTATTGGTTAGGAGCAAGTATGCGTATTTATGCATTTAGAGATATCCCATCTTCACAGCTCGTCGTGCTGTGCTGGTACTGCTGGTACTGCCGCTGCGGCTGCTGAGAACCTCAAGCGGCGAAAATTTAACAACCTTGTTGGTAATTATATTTTTGAGCCGTTTAAGGTTGAAACTCTTGGACCGTGGAGTCCTAGTGCTCATGCCTTATTTAAAGATCTTTCTAAATGCTTAGTTGACACTTCGCGTGACCCAAAGGCTGACTTTTGCCTCGTACAGAGGATAAGCATTGCCATACAACGTGGCAATGCCGCCAATCTTTTGGGTTCACTTTCAGTGGACAGCGATGCGGACGCCTTATTTTAGTTAGGTTTTCTTATTTTAAGTGTATATATTTTGTTTTAACTTAAAGATTACAAATCCATGATTCAATAAGTTAGATTAATCGATGCTACTGCATGGGCAGACCAGTAGGTCAGAGAAAAAATATTACTCTTTATGCACATTATCTTACAGACTATTGTTCCCTGATTCTTGAATAATAAATTAATTTTGGTAATACCGTATCCGAACAAAACATAGGTTACTAAATCCATGTCTACTACAATGAGTTCCAACAAAGTTGCCGGCTAGCCCACTACCAGTATCCAGTACCAGTTAGACCGCTTAATTGTTTCCAACTAACAACGAATTTTTGCTACCAGCAAATTGGCGGCGCGAATACTTTTCATAACTAATACTGTTGCTCGGTCGAGCTGATATTTATTGTTGTTCACTGAAACAACTATTTGGTCTTTAATGTATGAATAGTTGAGCTTTGAAATAGCTACGAACGTTGATAATTAGTTCTATTTTATTTAGGTAGTGACAACAACAACAACACATACAAAAAAAATGAAACATACAAACATAATGAGGAGCTCGTGGCTAGATAATAACAGCCGTACGGATCGATCTTCAAGGTTAAGCAACGCTTGCCAAGGTTGGTCTGTGGATGAGTGACCATCTTAACGTACCGAGTTTCCTCCATGCCTGGAAAGCATGTTAAGCCGTTGGTCCCAGCTGTCATTTGCAGATCTTTGGCAGTCGTTACGGATAGTCAATAGCCAGTTAATCTGACTTCAGTCTTGCCGTGTTACCCAGTTAATGGGTTGTGGAGGTCTGGTAGGTACGGCTACTCCGCGTAAAATACTGGTATTCAGCTGAGCCGACCCCAATATAGTTGGGAAAAGGCTAGGCAGATGATGAGTCACTAGGAATATAAAAAAAAAAACATTTTCTGGTTACCATTGCATGATATTGGTATTTAACGGATAGAATACTTTTAAAGTAACCTGCAGTGCGATTATATAAATATGTTGAAGTGAATGCTTGGGTGAAGTAATCACAAAGTGAGCAACCGGTCTAGTCTGTCGACATCTCACCGTGCGAGTCGGCTGTCATTCCATCTTGTTTGTATGGTTTGACAGCTCATTTGTCGTTCACTTTGCCTAGGTTTTCATTTTGACATGTTTACAGAATCGCACAGCTATAATTCTATCTTGATAACATGGATTAACCGCTCACTTCGTGATCACTTCACCTAAGCCTTCACTTTGACATGTTTACAGAATCGCACAGCTGTCATTCTATCTTGATAACATGGATTGACATCTCACTTCGTGATCACTTCACCTAAGCCTTCATTTTGACATGTTTACAGGATTGCACAGCTGTAATTCTATCTTGATAACATGGATTGACATTTCACTTCGTGATCACTTCACCTAAGCCTTCACTTTGACATATTTACAGAATCGCACAGCTATAATTCTATCTTGATAACATGGATTGACATCTCACTTCGTGATCACTTCACCTAAGCCTTCACTTTGACATGTTTACAGAAGCGTACAGCTGTCATTCTATCTTGATAACATGGATTGACATCTCACTTCGTGATCATTTCACCTAAGCCTTCACTTTGACATGTTTACAGAATCGCACAGCTGTCATTCTATATTGATAACATGGATTGACAGCTGACTTCGTGATCACTTCACCCAAGCCTTCAAAGAAAGAAATTAATACACTAGAGAAAAATAATTGAAAGGGAATCATTTATTCAAATGATTCCCTTTTAATTATTGTCATGTGATGAGTAGACTCCTACATCTAGAGGGGACAGAAATTGGTAGAAGCCAATAACAAGATGAATGGTAGATATATGCCATTTATTTGGAAAAAATAAATAACAGTGTGACGATCGACATATTGCTAATTCATATTGCTGACCTTGTATTTTATGAGAAATTGTACTTTTGTAATTAATTTAGTGATATCTAGTAATTATTGGCTTTAGCGACACGATTTTGTATGCATTTCGGCGGAACATAGGATGGACCAAACATTTTTATAAAACATCTTTGTACCCTGTGTTCACAAAATTAATAAATGAAATGAAATAAAATGAAATGACAGAGTAGAATGAATTGACTCGGCGCTTTTCTGGCGGTCTCCAATATTAATTCTCGTTTTCAGGAGCAGCAGTGGTTGGAAATAAAGTGGCGGATTTGTTACTGGAAGAAGAACACATGCGTACCCCGTTCCTTGTAGTAAGAGGTATCATACAAATAGGGGTAAGAAGTCGATGAGACCAAATTTCCAAATGAAATGAATCTTTAAAGAAACTTAAAAAGTCTTGGTCTTAAAAATAATGTACGTCTATAAGTACAAAAAACATCCTAATGCTTCAAATAGTACACACAGCTTAAATCGCTACACTTCGCTGCAGCCGCTGCAAACGCTAATTGTTTTCATTTCCCAACTAAAACTTTTTGTTTTCGACTAAGCAGAACGCTGAATATTTTAGCGGGCGCCAAATTAGGACAATATGGATGGTATGTTTGTTTAAATGTACGGCTATGTTGGGAGTTGGATTAAATTTTTTGCACTATTTTTTTTTTATTTAGATTCTATTGAAGCAGTGAATGGTGGCTTTGTAACAATCTGTGTTAATATTATTTCGGTCTTCACTGAGAAAGGTTAAAAATATGATGGCGTGTTGGCTATCGGGATCCATTTGCCTGGGTAAATCAACCTATATTGCTGGCAGTCTATACTGCCAGCAGTATAGGTACAAATTAAGGCTAATCGTATGACAGCAGCCTCAATCAGAAGTCTAAACTAGCTTTAGCCATGATGCTGTTTCCATAAGAATTTCCGAAAAGCTCTTATATTCCCCTATTCTCAATTCTTATTATTTAATGCCGCCAAGCCCGTTCCATCGTCGAACCACAAGACGAACGGTGATGCGCCACCGGTACATGGTGGGCATCCCACCCATACGCACAAAACGTTTTGGGAACACATTCATAATGCGTACAGCTAAGGTGTGGAATACCCTGGTGGAGTCTGTTTTTCCGGATAGCTTCAGCCTGGGAGTCTTTAAGTCAAGAGTGAATAGGTTACTTCTAGGCAAGCGTGCTCTGTCTTCGATCACATCATCGCTTACAATCAGGTGAGATAGTGGTCAATCGCGTACCTATCAATAGTAAAAAGAAAAAAAAAGAAGAATCCTACATGCCAAATTTTAGCTTTCTACGACCATTAATTGGCTGTGCGTTGTCTGTCAGTCACTTGGTCAATAACAGAAGAATTTTATATATTACGATAATAGGGCTGGTGATTTTGTTTATAGTGCTATATGTACACTGGTAGTAGTTGGTGATAAACTCTGTCACAATCCAGGATTTGATTGATTCGTTTGTTTATCAACCAACCAAAAACCGGCCTTGTTTGTTCGTAACTTAACAATTTAGATAAACTTTTAATTGTTTTGTGTATCTAGTTTTTCAGCCGTTATTCATTCGGTATTCGGTTGTGCCAAATGAATTTGTTTGTAGGTACAAATTGTTTTCGGCGAACTATTGTTGCGTGCCGAACACAATTTTGGCACATCGTTAGTCTGTGTTATAATTTTGTGTGGGTTTGCTTTTAATTATGTTGGTACTAGGAGTATTGTATCTCTTATTATAACTGTGGTATTTGCTAATCATGTAGAATCTACAAGTGAGAGACTAAAGAGCATCTTAAATTTTAAAGTCGTCAAGAAATCATTGCCTTTGCCCTTTTTTATCTGACTTCCAAAAAGGAGGAGGTTCGTAATTCGGTGAGTATTTTTTTTATATATGTATACCGACTATTACGAGGTTCCTAATCCGATTTCCATGATTTTTTTTAGTTCGATGAGGTATACTTGTCATTTGATTCCAGAAAAAAATATTTAGTTTGTTTCTGGAGTTTTATTTTGTGACCATTTTTGCTTACCGGGATTATGTTATTTAAGTTCCAGCTTCTGCCAGCGGCTTCGCCCGCGTGGTCTCTAGGGAACATGTTCCCGGGACAAAAAGTAGCCTTTGTCGTTTCTCAAGTTCTAGACTATCTCCGTACCCTAAATTTCATATAAATTGGTTCAGTATTTTTTGCATGAAAGCGCGACAGACAGACAGAGTTACTTTCGCATTAAAAATATTAGAAAGTATTATTTTTTAAATGTTTGTCAATGGAGGATTATATGGAGCGCTTACAACTTACGATAATAGTTAATCTCCACATGGTGGTTATGATAAAAAAAAAAAACTTTGTTTCTGTAGAACCAATTTCCAATAGAATGAACATTGATGCCTTGTCGTGTAACCCAAAAAAGGCTAAATCCGACTCAAACCACTGAAACGTATCAATGTAATTACAACAGTTCGGTATCAGTCACTAACTAACACGGGTGTTGATCGCACAAAGCGCTGCGGTCGCTAACCACCGCTGTACAGCGCTGCATAGTGCTGTAACATGACTTGCCCGTGATTTGCACCGGTGATAAGACATCCTGATTGAAGGGTGATTTAAGGAGAAATGCGCAGTTCATGAAAAAATTATTGTGGATCATTTGTAAACGTTCGTATCTATTTAAGGAAGATATGGTAGGAAGTTAGAAAAGATGACTTATAAACTATATAACTATAACTTATATTTTGTTCTAGAAAACACTATTGAAATATCCTCACAACCAATTACAACACAAAATTTTAGCTTTGAAATTATTCGTTTCATTTTATTGTTCTAGAAATGTAGACCAAAGAACAACTGCTAAATTCTTTCTTGGCCCGTCCGTTAATTTCTTCAAATAGGTCTTTTTTTTTAATCGACCTCAAAAAATCAAAAAAGGAGAAGGTTCTCAATTCGGTTGTATTTTTTTTATGTTTGTTACCTCATAACTCCGTCATTTATGGTCCGATTTGAAAAATTCTTATTTTATCTGAAAGGCGGTTGATACCGTTGTCACCAAGTCAGAATCTGATGATGGGATCCCATGAAAATCGAGGGAAATCCTCAAATTTTATAGGCATATACAATGTTTTTTATAAATTTTCTAACGCAATTCAGATATTTGTGTCTGGTAATCATCATCTCATATCACTGAGCTGATGATGGAAGGAATAAATTAGTATCTGATGATGAGATCCCATGAAAAATGTTTGTTCAGCGATATTTTCGCCAATTGTCAGCCGGTTTGGATGATTCTTTTTATGTTTTGAAAAATATTTTCTTGGACGGGTCTCATTTGAATTTGGTGGGTGAAGAACTTCGGTGGTAGGCAATGCAACTCTTCAATAAATGATAGTAAATGGATCGGGATTGCTGAAATCGCAAGTATTTTTATTGTTTACACTAGTTTCTAACCGACTTCTAAAAAATTTAGAAGTCGGTGTACCGACTTCTGAAATTAAAGTTCTTATCTTTCTTCCGAAGTTATTTCATACTTTGTAGTGTTTTGTGTTTGAAAGTCGGTTGTATTTTTTGTAAAAAAGGTATGTTATTTAATTTCATCTGAGAATAAGAGATTATTATAGTGGGCACCAAAATGAAAATTATGTAACATCAAAAAACCAATTCAAATAAGCAAAGCTGCATTATCTCTAACAAACCACAAACATTTATCAAAACAAATCCAACAATGCAAAATTTACATTTGCACAAATTATTGGACCTAATCCCATATCGCATAAATTGACTTATCAGCACACGAAAGATAAAAACGTCACCCAATTTAACATATAATAGCAGGTGTCATCCGATATAATAGAATATATAGGTCGGTAGTCAGTTACAAAAGGTTATAAATCTTCAACCCTTTTCATAGGAGATGGAAGTCGGGGCGTAGTACGTGCACGACATAACGGGACTGATCTTGAAGTATGAATGAGACAAGATGTAGAGGTTGATTCTTGTAAGTTGTTCTGCAAGTATAATTGGCCGTATGGTGCCGTAAAAGAATTTTACCATCCCATCCCTTCCCGTGGGTGTTGTAAGAGGCGACTAAGGGAGTCACCAGAGAATGGACAGCAGCGGTCTTTGTAAAACACAACACCATACACTGCGATCACCAACCCGCCTGCCCAGCGTAGCGGTTATGGTAAACCCCCTCTTCTGGGGGACGCCTATGCCCAGCTTCTTTCGGCTGTTATGATAATGATGATAAATTGCACAGAATAGACAAATATATCTCAGTATAAATAAAATAATTTCAGCTCGACGATGACACCACAGAAAAATTACAAGAAGGCAAAAACCAAGTTAACAAAACATACGGTCTCTATGAAGATTGAAAATGGTATGTTATCTAGTTATAGCTCACAATAAGAGATTATTGTGTGCTGGCTGATATTATTTTTATATGCCAGCTATTGTTCGTATTCGTGTGTTGTTGCTAATAGTATTAGAAAAGTTCAGGTTGCCCCAACGAAAGAGTTACTTGAAACACGAGCATCTAAAAAAACATACATTCAATTTGATTATTCTTGCAGTAACTAGGAACAGTAAAAGGCACTTTAGCTTGTCTTATTTTAACTGAAACGACTGATAGAAGATAGCCAACGAGCGGATATTTCAGCTAAAGATGATATCATATTATTTGACGCTGCTGCTAGGATTTTAAGGATATTTTAGTCAAGAATTTTAACATTATTTAACATTTTACTTTAATTTTTAAATGTTTTAATGGTTAAAATTTTCATCTTAATTCCTTAGGACAGGATGTGAGAGTAATTAAAGAAATAAATAATACCAATTTTATTTGACTGAAATTGGTATTCTTTACCAGGCTTAACGCAAATTTTTATGAACATTTAATGAAACTAAAATCGAACAAAGGTTCCTCTTAAAATAAAACGCCTAAGGCCAAAATAAATCGCGTCTCATAAATTCATTCTGCTTTCAATAACATCAACAACCTAAATTGGCCAGTCCAGTCTTTTGATTACACATTATAAGGCAGGCACTGAGAATTTTCTATCTAACTAAACAATAAATTTTAGGTGCCCCTATTGGCTCCAGAGGCTTCTTTGTGGAAACCTATTAGGTGGATGATATGGCTTAGTTCGCCGCTCCGCTTGGGGGGACAAAATAAATTTCCCGACGGCCTTAAGTACTTTCAAATCGAGATCCTCTGAACTGAGGCGATAGTGGGACTTTAAGTTTCACTGCTGTGAGTTTTAGTGTGCTGCTATTATTTAATTGGACTATTTATTTAAATTCGTAAGCTGAATTTATTTCTAAAATCTATTTCTTAGTTACTAAGCGAAGTTTGATTGATGATAGTTTTCGAAATTAATTGTCAAAAATTAAAAGATAGTTGATAGTTTTTTAAAAAATTAGCAGTATTCAGAGCTTTATTATCAAACTGTCATTTATCATTACTCTTCAGTTATCTGGGCTATCTCTATATTACTCTTTAATACAGGCAGAGTCATCAAGAAAAAAATTCTCTTCACTGTCATTATTTTTAATAAAATTTTAACATAATTTATGTCAAACGTGAATTTCACTACAGTTTCTGCTCCAAATGTAACCTCGCTTGCTTTTAATGATGTCCCACTATCTTACCCGTAACATCAAATAAAACACGAAGTAGTTGCGTCAGTACTCACAAAGCGCTGAAGCGCTGCAAACCTTTAGAGGGATCATCGCGGTTGAATGCAGTGGAATTGGTGGTAACATAAACATTATTTAGACACATGAGTGAAATACGCTTAGGCGATATTAGAAACGGCTCTTGGAGCTCACTTATTAACAGCTGTCATTGTAATACTGTCAACGCATTTAAATTTCAATTTAATATTTGGTGAAAGTCAAATAAACAAAGTACTAAAAGGGAAGAATAGATTTCAAAAACGCGTCTGATATTAATAGCATATTTTTTATTTTGACACTGATTCAGCCACGTTGCAGAATATGTAAGTTTGCAAAAATATTAAAGCGGTGACTTAAATTTACAATGCAATTAACATCTAAAAATCGAAATCCATATTTAAAAAAATGTGAATTTATAGGACATTGCTTATAGTCAGCAACATGTTTCTAAGATACTTTAAGAGTATATTCAACTCAAACTTCTAACCAAACTGCAACATGTGCAATAAATCTTCCACGACCGATATATTTCGAATAAAGGAAAACTAAAACTTAAAATGCAGCTCAGTCCCTCACGTACAAAAATTACCACCAAAAACAAAGCTAGGGCAGCTCATTGAATTTGCTCCTGATGCAGTTGATGCTACGTGCACTTTAGTGTTGGGAAAAGACATAAGTTACAGCTGCGATTTTTATGAACAGTCGACATGACATTTGTTGGTAGTATTTTTCCAACTTTCATAAATCTATTAATTTAACAACATAATGTTTCAGTCATGTTTTTTCAAACATTTCTTCTGTTGTGTATCATGGATAGCGATTAGACGACTGCTGAACATTCCTTATTCTACGTATTATTTAGCAAGGTCCAAGAGTAAATTGCAGCCTTTTGTCGCTACGCGGTAGCATTTAAAATCACAAAAATCTTGATCGGTAAACTTCAATAGCTTTTGGAGGTCTTTTTCGTAACTAAGTAATATCACAGGCCTCACTGGTTCTGCTTGCAGATACCAGTTCTTGTATATCTATAAGCCGGTGGTCCAAGCGGTATTTGGAGATCTTAAGTCATTCGGAGGAGCTCGTGGCTAGATAATAACAGCCGCGCGGAACGATCTTCAAGGTTAAGCAACGCTTGCCAAGGTTGGTCCTCCGTGCCTCGGAAAGCACGTTAAGCCGTTGGTCCCGGCTGTCATTTGTAGATCTTTGGCAGTCGTTACGGATAGTCAGAATCCAGTTAATCTGACTCCAGTCTTGCCATGAAGTACCGTGTTACCCAGTTACTGGGTTGTGGAGGTCTGGTAGGCAGCCGCTCCACGTAAAGTACTGGTATTCAGCTAAATCCGGTTTGACTGGAAGCCGACCCCAATATAGTTGGGAAGTCTAGGCTGATGAAGTCATTCGTTACAGAATCCTGAAATTTTTCGATTTGCGTAGGTCAGAAGTAGTATCTCCTTGTTGAACACTGCTATTCATGTGCATTCAATTAAGGATGATATCCACCAAACGGCTCGCATCGCATCGGATCGGAAAAGATGCGGTGACAGCCGATCGCGTCCGGCAGGATGCCAAATAATTTATAACAGGCGATTGGAGGCGATCGCGCGTCGCGATTTTAGTCGAAAGTAATCGGCTAAAATTGCTGTCGCGGTAGGTGCCCGTGGGCAAACTACCGTGTGTGGATTGGTAATTAAGACTTTAAATACTGTGTACATATCGTTTTAAGACTGTAAATCCGTCCCGATCCGATGTGATGCCAGCCGTTTGGTGGATAATTATCATCCTTTAGTTGGTTAGTTTAGGTTTCCGATCTCAGTAAAGGTGGTTACAGTCTAAGCTGATGCTGGAGACTTAAAGAACTTTTCAAAAACAGCAAAATTGAGCAATCTTATCGCTTTTAATATGCTTATAATAAAAACTACTGCACCTTACCATCCCTACCTTGTAACTATTCCACCAATTCACACTAAGCGTTGCCAAACGTCTTATAAAATGCGCACAGCAAAGGAGTGGAACTCTCTGCCTGCGTATGTATTTCCAAAAGCTTACAACCCTAATCTCTGCAAAGTTAGAATGAACAGGCTCCTTCTGGGTAAGCTCGCTCCATCATAGACTTTGTCTCTGTCATCTCTGACGTAGACTAGAGTCAAGAGCAAACCCATCACTAATAAAAAAAAATGTTATCACAAATATCAAAACTAGCCGTTACAAAACTACATTTTAGCATCACTAGAGTACAGTCACTAAAAAACTCCTTACACGATAAAACTTGACTTGTACAATACAAAGGAGACTTTGTGTCGTGTTTCGGATTAACATGGAAATTGAATCAGGTTGCACGGCGAACTTGGCCGGGACAAAGCTTTGTGACTCCAGACTTATATCCGAGATTTTTTTGTTTTGTTGTACATTACTGTTGTGCGCGAGTGTACTGCGCTGCAGTGACGGAAAATTTTGTAATTGTTGCGTGAGTTTTAAGCGAATGACGTTGTTTTTTTTTAATTTCATTATTTCGTAACTTTTCAGTAACTTTATTGGCTGAATTTCTGTGAAAATAACTTTATTATACAAGACTAGAATATATTAGTTCTGTCCATGACCTTTTGGCCAAAGTAGATCATCCGTAACGGCAACAACAATCTGTCAAATTTAATTTTCATCTTTATCGCTAACGCATTAGGATCAAGGTTGATTGGGGAAATTTGACAGTGACGGGTAGCGTGATGTGCTTTCTGATTCTGCTAAAGTGGCCTTTTAGACCCCCTGACGTCCAGCGTTTAACTTTCTTTTCTAGACACAAGACACTTTCTGACCCAGAAATCCTAATCTTAACAAACATTATAAATAGAAAAGTTTAGATGGACAGATGTATGGTACTCAATCTCGTCAAACTAGCTGAATGGATCTTGATGACAATCCAATTACAGAAGCCAGTAAAGACAGAAACCAGTCTTGCCAAAAAGTACCGTGTTAACCTGTTAATGGGTTGTAAAGGTCTGGCAGGCAGCCCCTCCACGTAAAACACTGGAAGTCAGTTGAATCCGATTTGACTGGAAGCCGACCCCAATATAGTTGGAAATATGCTAGGCAGATGATGACAATCCAATCATGCACACCACACATGCGCCGCCTTATGGAGTACGTTGGTCGGAGATGCATGAATATGGCTGTCCTTGGGGCTAGGTCCCGTGATCGCTTTCGCAAACGTTGGCTGAATGTCGTCAAGTCCGAAATGAGAGCCAATGGCCTGACTGAGAAGGATGTTCAAGATCGAGCAAAGTGGAGGAAGTTTAGTCGGAAGGCGGTCCCTGACGACGGCCGGGATTAACGCCAGGTGGAAGAAGATGATGACAATCCAATCACCAAGACAAGAACTGCTACTGCTACTAGAGTTTTGATAAAACATTTTCACAACATATTTAAGTCATTTAATATTCCAAGCTATGCCAGTATTAAGCTTAATATTATCTAGGTACTCGACATGATTTTTCTTGAAAGCACTTAACTGGGTTCTCGAGTAAAAACTTAGTGATTTCTTAAAGCAAGTGCCCGTCGGCAAATGAGTTTTGAAAAGATATTGTGGCCTTTAGATTGCATTTCAATTGTAATAATAGAGTGGCCAGAAAACACATGACTCTCGGTACTGGGGAGAGTTGACAGATCCGTCCATTTTTATTCTTATCGTGTGGGCAGTAAGTTCTAATGACCACCATGGTGTCAGAGTTTCTAGACCGCCTCAAGGACTTCTGACATGGTTGATTTGGCGGCAGGGACCACCGGCTTATACGTGCCTTCCGAAGCACGAAATCATCTTTTTATCAGACAATCAGGCAATTCAAGCCTGCATTGTCCTAGCCAAACTGAAAACACCTTTACAAAGCATGCTTCCCGTGGGAATCAAACCCACGTCCACCGGGTCATATGGCAAACGCCTTAACCACTCGACCACGAAGGCAGTTACGCACGGTGTCCATTTATACATACTACATTGCAAAAAACTAGGCTTAATTTTTGTATTTTATATTCTGCCTACCCCAGAAAGGTTTGTTTTGGTAATAATTTCTGAGGACAAGTTGTAAACAATTTCAGAATTTCAGATGACCGATAAACATTTTATCTCAAAAAGTTTGTTACATATTCCCAGTATCTGTGCCCCAAAAATCCATAAACAACAATAAAACAACTCAAACAGTTTTCAATTTACATTTTGCCGCGAAACTGGTGTACAGTCTGACAAAAGAAGAAGTATCGTCGGGAGATTAGAAAAATTTACGATATGATCGCCTCGGAGATAATTGTTTCAAACTGGGCTAGCAAGTTCGGTCAGCTATCTCCCGACTCCCCTGACAAGGGTGAACCGGGATTTATTTCTCCAACTGTACCAAGAATGTTTGCACAATTCAATTTTTGAGACAGCTACTATCTTATTTTGTAAACGGTCTCTGTTCTTGTTTTGTAAAATGTACTTCGTGAGATCAAAATGTTTTGCTTTATTTTTCGTACTCTATAAATCTTAAAAGCTACATCCCATTTGAGTTTGTGAAGTTTTTTTCGTTGTTCTTAAAAGGAAGCTATATTTTTGATGTCTACTTTCTTAGCTGATATTGTTTTTCGAGATGAATAAAAAGTATTCAAGAACTAGGTTAAAGTTTAATACATTTTTAAAGCTACTTTAGAAAATTGCCGTTTTAGTGACACACGTCCAAACAGCGAAAATTTCTTATGTTGTGTTAACACATCCTAATATATAAAATTCTTTCGTTACTGAGTAACTGACAGACAATGCACAGCCGAAACTACTGATAGCAAATCAGCACTAATACCGGATTTTCCGAAGTTCTTACGGAAACAGGAAGTAACGGAATATGTGCGTACGAAGTCGCGGGCAATGGCCTAGGTGTCTTTTAGTGAAAAGTGAATACTTAGGGTACTTTGAGGCAAGCGGCTTCTCTCTTCGACCGCATCATCGCTTATCATCAGGTGAGATAGTGGTCAAACGTGCCTATCCATAGTAAAAAAATGCCTACTTTTAGACCCACCACGTACGGCTTAGGAATAAAAGTATAGCTACTAGTATTTGTTCTACCAATAGTTATACTAGTTATTAAATTTCCAAGGTATTAAATCTACCTCTATTCGTTTGTGTGCGTTAGAGCCACTATGTTTATACTCGTACCTATAGAATGAGTTGTGTTACTTACTATTTCTGTTGAACTTACAATTCAAGTGTGATGTATAGATCTTATCTTACATAACATTAATAAGAAGAGTACTTACCTTTTTAAATATGGGACATCATCAAATGACATCACATCAGAAGGGAGTGTCAGACTCTCACTGACTAAAACCTATCCGTGTTTATCCTAATGTCTTTGCATTCCAGGACCGCGGTGACTCATTTGAACAAATTCCATGGAAACACCCTAGAAGAAGTACTTACCTACTTCAATCAAGAAAATCACAGGTTACAATCTCATGAGTATCAACACGAGTCAACGATCTCAGTCCAACCAGAAAAATTGGGCCAACATAAATAAACAAATCTCTCTCGATGCAGAACCGATACAAGTGTACATAATTAAAAGCCATTGAAATATTCCAGCAGCAGGTCAGTGGCTACACTTGGTGCATAATTAAAATGCCTGCAATCACCTATATGGAGGCTTTAATATAGACTCGTGGAAAATTTTGTGTATCTACAGGTGAAGCATTGTTTGCGGAAGCTGAAAGTGATTGGTAGTTTAATGGGCACTGATGTGTATTAAAATTTGTGCTTCTTTTTGTATGGAAAACTAAGCGAATATTTTTATTTTTTTTCTAGTTTGTTCTAAACCCCACTCACAAATTTATTTATTTACGTCCGTGTTTGGGTCACAGAAGTTTATGTGTGCACCAATTAACAACATTATCGGTCAGCTAGATTTGGAAAAAAAATATTGCGGCAGACGGACAGACTACAGACACCCTAGTGATCCGATAAGAGTTCCATTTCTCACGGATCTTCGGGACCCTAAAGACATTATATAACTGCATTCCCACATCATCTACCTAACCTTTTCCCAACTACATTGGGGTTGGCTTCCACTCAAACTGGATTCAGCTGAATCCCAATGTTTTACGTGGAGTGGCTGCTTACCAGACTGGAGACAGATTTACTGGCTTCTGACAATCCGTAACGACTGCCAAAGATCTACAAATGACAGCCGGGACCAACGGTTTAACATGCTTTCCGAGACACGGAGGAAACTCGGTATATTAAGATGGTTACCCATCCACAAACCAACCTTGACAAGCGTTGCTTAACCTTCAAGTTCAATCCGTGCGGCTGTTATTATTTAACCACGACTCCTCAAAATAATAACGAATACCTATTCTCACCAAATGAATAATTAAACAGGTACAGCATTACCCTGTTCCATGCAAGAGAGCAAATGCAGCTCTTACTACAATAATAACTTGTAATTTAACGCTCTCCTCAGTACAGAAGAATGTTGGGTACTAAATACTTGGCTCAGACTAGATTAAAGTCTATCAAGGGAAATATTTTACTACGGCAGTCGAGGAGAGCTCTTCGTTCTAAACTTAGAATTAACACTGACAGCTTGTAATAACTTTTAATTGCATTCTAAAAACTTCATCTAATTTTACTCTTAAAGATGAAGTCATTGTCACGTGGCTGTTGTACACATCATCTGCTGTGTTTTATAGACGATGCGCTACCCTTTTTAAGGCGGAGATACCTGAGAGTAGCTGATTTAAAAATGAGAATGACGTCTAAACAACTAGTCGTAATTTTTTGGAAAAAAATAAATGTTATATTAGACTATCTATCTATACTAATATATAAAGCTGAAGAGTTTGTTTGTTTGTTTACTTGAACGCGCTAATCTTAGGAACTACTGGACCAATTTGAAAAATCCTTTCAATGTTAGATAGCCCATTTATCGAGAAAGGCTATAGTCTATATATCATCACGCTAAGACCAATAGGAGCGGAGCAGTAATGAATATTGTGACGCAAACGAAGTTGCGTGGGTCAACTAGTTTTCTTAATAATTGTATATATGAAAATTATGAGTTTTATTCGTTCAACATAGTGTATTTAGTTTGTAAAGTTATGTCTAACACGGACAAAAAAACAATAATTAATCGGACCAACACCGCTGGGCGTGTCCGTGTTAGACATAACTTTACAAATTAATTAATTATCTACATTTTGAATTACGGTTATTTTTTTAAGTCTCAGAACAATAAGGTAAGTGCAAAAAACTACTGAAATTTGGGTCACGCAGGTGTTAAACGAGTGCGCGTTTTGTTCCCTCAAGGTCACTGGCGAATATCGTTGCCTTAATCAACCAATACTGCCCCATTATTGGGCAAAGGTCTCCCTCGAAGTCTTTCACTCTTCCTGGTATGTTGCTTTCTTGGACCAGGTCTAGAAAATGCTTAAATGGTGGCTTAGAGGCAGTCATCATTTCCTAGATCTTTCTCAATGACGACGCCCATCCTGTGGTTTCCATCGCGTAACGACTGATATTTTAAAAATTGATTTTATTTTACTTAACCTTTTTTAAAATGTAACAAAAAATTTAGTCGGGATTGGACTGCGTTTTTATTTAAATTTATCGACACATATAATAGAAACAGCTGTGTTCTGTGAAAGTATGTTCTGTGAGTTGTTTTACACAACGTTTCGGTGATCATTTCCATCTCACCAATCAATTAAGTAAGCCTAAAAGCGATGGATTTATTAAAACTAGATCGACGCCACATACCCGGAATTACTTGCCTCGGGCTACCTGATATCAAACGGCGTTCATCGAAGCTAAAAAATTGCAATGCACTCAGCTTTGTGTGCCTAATCCAAGTTTTTTTTTTAGAAAAATGTTTGCTGGATTGAAAAAACGAGGCGATTTGAAAATCTTTGTATATGATAAATTGCGTAAAGCTGAAATCAAAAGAGTTGTTTGTGAAGGAGTGTCTGAACAGAAATGTTTTATCTCTGATGGAATGTGTTAATAACAAAAATGAAAGGGAATCATTGGCTAGGGAGTTTGAACTAAACATGTTGGACTTATCCAAAATAGTTTGGTGCTTATTTTAGAATTCTAGGCAGTAATTCCCTTTCCTGGTATATAGCATATAGTGGTGCGTTATACCTAGTAAATTATAGTGGTATAGTATATAGTGTGCGCAAATAAAGTATAAGGTACAATTGAGTTGACGTATCATTTGCATCGTTTGTATTGTCGTCACATGCAGAAGCAACAAGGAATTGTAACTTAGAATTTTTGTTCGCCACGGAGCATTTTGCTTTATATAACTCGCATAAAACAGCCTTATGTACCTATAGTCGTAAGCTTATATATTTTAAAGTTAGGAGCTTATATACTCAAATAGTCATAGAAATATTCGCGGAGAAGCATTTAGCATTGTGTAACTCGCATAGATAGTACCCATGTACCTATAGTCGTAGGCCTATGTACTGAACTTAGAAGCTTATGTACTTGCATAGTGATAGTTTATAAGCTATGTAATCGATTGAAAATCGTATGTTTGTCGCCCAAACCCCAAACACATAAAAGATATTCTGGGGAAAACTTATTTTCATAGAAAATTATAACAAATAGGTAGGGCTACACATTTCCCCTACACATTCCCGATAGCACCCAAAGGGCGTGTTCTGATTGGCTGATGGAAATCAACCTAATCGAAGGTACATACAAAATAGACATTTCACACTCAAAGATAGTAGGGTGGTTGAAGAAAACCACCATGTACACGCACCTTCAGTGCTAAGTCTTTAGGGCATCTGGGAATTTAGGTCTTAAACCATAGGCACTGGAAACCTGGCACTCAGCCCTATCCAGATATGTGCACATCTTCATGGTCAACGAAGGCATAATGCCACAAAATAGATAAAAAGGAAAACACAGATTTTTATCCCCTTCCGAGTTCCTGACCTATAGTACCTCCACCCTTGGAGGGGTGGCTTGGTAAGTTGTGTATCTGGATAGAGGGATGATGCACCTACCCGAATATAGATAGTTTCATAGCCCATGGGGCACAGTTTTCCGGGAAATCAACCCTAAATAGTAAACAAGTTCAAAACCTGTAATAGTTTCGATAGTTAAAGGCAACAAGCCCACTAGTGGGCAGGGTTGAAGGGTTGGTTTCCACCCCATTCGACGGGGAATTTTGGGGGATTTGCATAGAGGTGCATCAACCCCTATCCAGACCTAGAATAGACCTAGATATAGCCGGAAATGTAGTAGAACCATAGTTAAATTTAACAGTTAAAATAAACTGAAGCAGTTAGTGGTTTTTGGGCCTCGTTACGGTAAGGTAACCTCGTACCTTAGTAAATTGTCAAAAAATAGCAAACTCGTAGTAACCGGCAGTATAGATAAACCATTTATCACTTTTGAAATGTCAAGGTCGGTCAGTCAAAAACATGGAAGCAATTTGCACGTTTCAAAGCGTAGATCACTATGGAGAAAAACGTGCAAGAAACTCCATGTACACTCTTTTAAATCATGTTAAGTTTTACAAAATTCTAAGTTATAATTCCTTGTTGCTTCTGCATGTGAGGACAATACAAACGATGCAAATGCTACGTCAACCCAATTGTACCATAAACTTTTTAATTTTTTTTATTTATTTATTTAAAACCTTAAGCTGTCCTTACAGGGCTTACCCTAATGCGACAGCTAAGAACTTATACTAAACAAGAATTATTTAACACACAAAAACACATTAGACTTTAGGTACATTATTTACAAAAATACATAATTAAAATAAAGTTTAAATTAAATAATATCATTCTTCATTTTAATTTCAATTAAAGGGTATATTTGGCGTACGGACTTAAAGCTGACTATCGATCTCTGGTCTCTGGAGGGGAGTGATGGAGCGGTGTCAACGCCGCCACAGGGTGACCATCAGAATCACCCAAGTCACTGAAACTCGACCAGTCCAGAAGAAAGGAATGAACTGTCTTGGATCTCGGAACGAAAATAATTTAATCAGAAAATAATAGAGGAGGAGCAAAAAGAAAATAATTTTCTATCCTCAATCCTCCTCAATAACCAGGCAAATCGTAGGAAAACTAATAAAATCCCCGAAAATCACATAACTTTCAATCAATACGTGACTCTCGGAGAACGCAACTGAATCACGTGCTGAACTTAGCGCATTAATCTAACAAATAAGTGAGAGAACTTTCACAGGGGCTCCCCTTAACAATGTTAATTACTTACTATTTGAGTACCGGTTCGTATTAAGGGGGAATTACGGGTATTATTATTTTATTCTTTTGTCTAACTATGGAAGTTTGGAAGTGAGGATCGTTTTGTGGAAGGTAGAAACTTGCTGATAGCGAGAGGCACAGGTCCAGCCGGTCTATTCTGTCAACATGTAAATATAGGTGCAGTGAGCATTCTTTGAAGAGTGGCAGAGCGGTGCCACGGCGTCCTCAGCTTCCGCTTGACGCAGGACTTACCGGACAAGGTTGCTTCGGGAGATACCTGTTTCGAATTCGGCGGAAGGATACACCTGGGTGTCAATACTACGAGGATCGCCCAGAGGACACGGTGGAGCATACGGTGGAGGTCTGCCCTGATTCTGTGGAGCGCTGGCGTGTCCTTGTCGAGGCGAGCGGTAGCGGCGACCTCTCACGTCTGGCCCTGGTTCGATTCATGGTCCGGCTTGGACATCGTCGTCCACGTTGCCAGACTCGTGCAGCATGGATCCAATGTACCTAAATGTATCGGACTTTCTGATCAGGTCCGAACCTATTCGGATGGTGTTTGAATCCGTGCTGCCACAGGACATGTACTCAGTCTTTGCCACATTTAGTCTCAGACCACCGTTTTCAAGCGTGTCCTTCCAAATGTTGACTTCTTGTCCCAAATAACATTTTGGTGTCAGTTACAGGCTTTTTTATGACTTTAAGTAATATAATTATCTCAGTTATTACTAAGACGATATAGAGGAGTTAACAAACAAGTTTTAGCCCCAATCGCAGCACGAAAGCTTTAATGGACAACGTAATACAGCTTTGAGAGTTATAATGGCGCTAGTAGCAGGAAGTATACTTAATACGTTATAGCTTTAACATTTTTGTGACACCCAAATCTTTATAAAAGTGTTCGCCGACACCTTTTAACACTTATTGTTGTATAGTTATTGCAATGAACTCTTTTATACCACTTAAGGTGCCACATTGACTGTTATCGCAGACATAGGCTATAAAATAGAGTTTATCGAGAGTTTAGTAACACGAGAAACTAAAGTTGTCAAACAACTCCTCTATCTAGGTTTAACCTGTAATAAAGGGTTTAACTAAAGTTTATTGTGTTAGGCAGTACTCTTTTACAGACGTTCTAAAGGTATTGGTGTCAAACAACGCAGGTATGGATCGTTATTAACACTAAACTCACTTTTGTAAAGTTCGCCATTGTTTTGGTAACCTTACAATTAATATTATTTCGTGTTATTCAACATTTGACTACAATAAACAAAATTTCTTACATTATTTGAAGCATTCCATGAATGCCACTTAATTTTTCATACCACTGCTCAGGAAGCAGGAATGAATAATAATGTTTAGCTTGAGGTACCTATTTTATTATCATAATTTTTCTTTTAAATCTTTAATAAATCCTAGGCGCGTTAAAATTGAGATGAGAAACATGGTATACATTTACCGTGAAATCATAAGGGCAGAGCATTTTTCACTTCATATACTTAAATAACATAATATTCCATAATATTATTCTGCCGTGTTGAATAATGGATGACATAACACTTCCATTACGAACAGATTTAATTTTAATAAGGTTACAGGCTATTTCATCTTGACGTGCGCTTTTTACCACCTGTAGTGCTCACTAACGTGGTAATACCGGTTAAAGTAGTAGCTGACGATGAATAAACGCTCTTGTGCAGCTTTAAGATCTTTTTGACACCTTACTATAGAATTTATACAACCTGTAGCGTTTACCTACTCTATTTTACAACGGTAATACAAATTAAAGTAGTAGCTGACGATGAATAAGCGCTTATGTGCAGCATTAATATCTTTGTGACACCGTACTATAGGCTTTCTATAACTTTTACCTGTAAAACTGTGGGCCTATTTCGTGGTTATAAGTGAGTTAGAGCATGCTCTAACTCAGTTGCACCGGTATGCGTTAACACTTTACACTCAAATGCAACTGATATACGAGTCTTATATAGGTTTTTTTAACGCTTTAGTGTTAGTTGGGGTGTCTATGTATTGACAAAACACTTTATATTTACTTCACTTAGGTGAAGTTGAAGCAATCATGCTTGGGCGATGTAAACATGAAGTGAGTTAAAATTTAAGTCTATACAATGAGACGTTTGCGACCGTGTGAACTTAGGTTTACATGGTTAGAATCACGCTGCAGTGGTGGCGAAGAAGAAAAGTTCAATTTATAAATTTTCCGGTTTTCATCTAACCCCACCTCGGGTTAACTGAACTAAATTCCCGGGGTTCGTCGCTATTCACAGACCAATATAATTAACCAAGTACAAAAATACAAAATTCTATTCTAACGCCAGACATTAATGAGACAGGTAAGAAGTGAATGTTCCAGCGAAAAATAATCCAAATTCCATACAACCCAACCTTGGTGCGGTTATTATAAAATGGCGGACTTTTTGATTGACGTTTATTAATTTTGCTGCCCACCTCACCGCTACAGGTGGAATGTTTTAATTTAAAAGCATTTTCACGTTTAGTTTGTTTATTTTTAGGAACAACGCTGACGGTAAGCAACGTACTCATTATACAATGAGAATGGTGAAATGCGAGGAATTTTCGTTTTAATCTCTGAATATTATTGAAATCTGCTTTTCGTTAGTAAACGGTCATCAGTCCATCTAGTGGGAGGCCTTCCAATGCTGCGTCTAGCATTACGCGGTCGCCGCTCCAGAACTTGTCGGCCCCGTCAACCATCTGTTCTGCGAGCAATGTGCCCTACCCACTGCCACTTTAGTTTAGCGGTCCTTCGGTCTGTGTAAGAGATCATCAAATGACTTTTTCCGCTTTGGGCAGAGCAGAAGGGACTGTCAGACTCTTACTGACTTAAACCCATTGCCCTTTGTGTTTCAGGGCCGCGGTGACTCTTTCGAACAAAATTTTGACTTTGTAAGAAAAGGGGTAGAACATAACCCAAAACGGTAAGGTAACCCATTGCAGTTTGGTAGATATCGCATGTCTTGGATATTTTGTTCTGGGACATGTCCGTTTCATCGTAATCTGGATAAGATTATCACCGTTTCAATAGCCATGTTAATAGAGCTTTATCACCTATACATTGAAAAATGATTGCCTTATTTCCAAGAATGAGCAATCATCAAATGACTCTTTCTGCTCTGCGCGGAGCGAATGGAAGTGTGAGACTCTTCACACTAAACACTACATTTTATAAAATAAAGTTCTCCACTGCGTCTGTATTTTCACTAATAGATAGAGTGGTTCTCGAGGAAGGTTTAAGTATATAATTTATCTAAAAAATAATTAGGGATCCTTAAGAAAATTGCAGCGTGGATGAAGTCGCGGGCGAAGTGCTAGTATTGACTTAACCCTTTTCGAGTGACTACTAATGCCCTTTGCATTCCAGGTCCGGGGGCTACGGTGACTACCTTTCAAACCCACAACTTAAACTCACAAGTAGGAAATATTAACACCAGCGTTAAATGAGATAAGAAAATAATAAACTGAGGAAGCCAAGTAAAATCTAAAATTGAGAAACTGCACGAACCTTTTATTTTACAAGGCATTTTTCGTCTGTTTGTGCTGCAAACACCTTCAGAAACTAAAAACAAAACAACCTGACGAAAAACAAGTCTATGATCACTCTCACAGTAGCTTCACAACAGAATAAAGTATCGCTTGGTTAAACTAAAACAAAAGATATTCCATAATAAATTTTTAAATAGATGTATCATCGAGACAGAAATGTAAGAGTTTAATTTATACCGATAAGAGCGTAATTTATTTCGACAATCAATTGAAAAACACAGGCAATTACATTTAGAGTCATGAAAAAAAAAGTAATTAAACAGAACCGTGGAATAATTGTCATATTAGTATACTATTCATTCTACCTTTGTCACGCAAATTTTTGTTCGTACTAGATGGTACGGTGCAAATTTTCAATGGCGATGCTTATGAATGACGTCACACGTGTAGTGTGTAAGACTTATGTATGTGTGCTCATGTATTCTAATGTTAAGGTGAATGCTCCAGGGTAGCCCGCGAAATTCAAATATTTTTATGTTTTTTGCAATTTGCCGGTCAGTGTGAAGCTGTATGTGGACCAAATGCGATCCGCGACCGTAACGCGTATTTATCTAAAGAATTATAACCATTTTAATCATCAATATAGCGCTCTAAGTTGATGTAGTTCGCAGATTGCATTTGGTCCACATACAGCTTCACACTGACCGGCAAATTGCAAAAACATAAAAATATTTGAATTTCGCGGGCTACCCTGGAGCATCCACCTTAAGAATCAATACCCACTATAATTATGTAGTAATAAACGAGATTCTAATGACGGCACTTGTTTAACTCACCATCCTGGATCGACAACCTTACATGACGACCCTTTTTTTTTTTTTTTTAAGGATGGGACATCATCAAATGACTCCTCCCGCTCTGGGTAAAGCAAGAGGGAGTGTCAGACTCTTACTGACTAAAACCCATCCGTGTTCCTCCTGGTGCCCTTTGTGTTCCAAGGCTACGGCACCCCTTTCGAACAGATTCCGCAGCCCCAGCAGGCACCTGCCCTAGCGGGCCCCGTCCTTCACGCTGACATCTCTATGAGGCGCGCTGGGATCGCAGCGCGCCGCCGACCCGGGCCTAGTTCCGATCAGACAGCGAGCCACCCACTGCTCGCCGACCGCAGGCCCGCGCCTGCGGCGGCCGGAAATCGCCCTGCGACTCCCGACGCCTGGGGCGTCTCCTTCTGTTGCGGCGACTGAGATGTGAGGTTTCCCTCTCTCTCACACGTTCGGCCTCCTCCTTTGCTAGCATTACTGCTTCGCAGAAGGAGGTGACCGCTTCCCATGCCTCCTCGCTCCGGACCATAGATTGAACCAAGGCCGGTCGCGAGAGGTCGCCGCCGCCGATCGCCTCGACGAGGACCCGGCGGTGCTCCGCCCAAGCAGGACAGACCTCCACCGTATGCTCCACCATGTCCTCTGGGTGACCCTCACAGTGTTGACACCCGGGCGTGTCCTCCCGCCGAATCCGAAACAGGTATCTCCCGAAACAACCGTGTCCGGTGAGTACCTGCGTCAGGCGGAAGGTGAGGACGCCGTGGCGCCGCTCCAGCCACTCCTCAAAGAGGGGACTTATCGCCTGGATTGTGGCGTGCCCAGCGCTGGGTTGCGACAGTCGCTGTCTCCATACCGCAATGAGATCCTGCCGGAGCTCCGTCCGCCTTGCTGCGATTTGCCGCGGCAGAGGAGTCTCGCCCCGGCGTTGCGCCTCCACGCGCCACTCGTAAATGTGCGCGAGGGCTCTCGCCTCCAGATCCCATGGCGGAAGTCCAGCAAGGAGGCTCGCCGCCTCGCCAGAGACCGTACGGTATCCCCGGGCCAACCGGATAGCCATGACCCTCTGAGACGCGTTAAGGACATGACGACCCTGCCATCTGACTGAGACGGGTTCCAAGTTAAGTCGCGTGACTTAATTAATGAACTATTATAATATAAGTGATTTTCTTTTTTCTACAAAAGTGGTACTTTTTTATTTTAGCTAAATAGTTACAGCACTATTTGCAAATAGTGCAAATAGGGCTGTCTCCATCATAGATTTCCAAACTCTCACAACTTTGTTGTTTTTGAGGTTTTTATTTATTTTTTCTGCGTCTACTTTCCATACGCGTTAACGTGGCTCGGCTCGATATCTTTTTGAAAAACATTTTGAGGTTTTAACTGAATAATTTGATTTCGATAAAATAATATGAACGTGTTAGCATCCCTGTAACCGTTGCGTTTACATAACATTCATCGGAATAGAATTGTACGATTTAAGTCAAAACGTAATTCGAGCCAGGCGCCAAGTTTTTTTGTCTAACCTTCAGACTACAGTCAAAGTCTTATTTACATACTACAAGGAATGGAGACGTCGTTTAATTACTATAACTTGCTGCAAAGAAAGTGAGAGCCTGACGCAAAGTTAATATAAATTCATACAAAACAATCTTTGACGTCATCCAATATCGGAAACAATGAGTTAACCAGACATCCACGAAAATGATTTTCAAGAAAGTTCAATAACTTTTCTATTGGTTCTTCACTTATTTTCTTATGTAAATAGTGAGATTTGAATATCTTTTTTTAGTTACAGCTGTATAATTTTTAAACTATAAATACTTTTTACTAATATTTTATTTATATTTTCACGTGTCACATTATTTTGTTTGTGAAAACAAAACCTGTACTTGGGGGAGGACTATTGCCAGAAGTGGACGTCTTTCAGCTGATATGATGATGATTGTGAAGTGACCTTTATAACTTACATTGGTACTTCACTTACTGATTCATCATTTTATGATCAAGTCAATATTTCTTTAGTGGTAATGCAAGATTATTAAACTTTGTAGAAAACTTAACTAATTTTCAAATCGCTAATTGCTCCACACCTTCTCTAAATAGCAGTTGATAATTTAGATATTCCATTCTAGTTCTTACTGCCGCTGTCTGTTACTCAATCATTTTAAAACGGATCTTGATGAAATTTGGCATGGAGGTAGATTACAGTCTGGAATAACACTTATGATACTTTTTATCTCAGGAGTAGGTTCTCTTGGGATAATTTTTGACATTCTTGTGGGCGGAGCTGCAGGCGGCAGCTTGTGTAAATTCATCCGACGACTTCATATTCGATGTTGATTCAAGTGATCTTTTAATTAAAATGGTATAATAATAATTTTACGTTCATCAAGTAGTATTAAAACCTCGTCATGGAAATGTATATTTAACTTGAATAATTATGTAGAATACATAAATTAATTATTAACAATTTTTGCAAAAACATGTGTTTTTTTCCAGACGCTCAACACCTGTACAAATATATATTACTTTAATTTTACTTACTAGAACTTTTCAGCAGAAAATAATTTAGCATTAACTTTTTTTTTGTAACTTTTCCCAAATTAACCTAACAAAAGTTCACAACGCTGAAATAATTTGACACAACCCAAAGCAATCACCGTCCCATTATAATGTGAACAATGAAAAAATAAATGACAGTCTCATTCTTCTATTTACTGTACATACGCCTAAAAGGTCCGCTCACACTGTGATGCGACGCGATGCTATGCTGCGAGCATTTTTTTTAAATAGCGATAGTTTATACAACTGGGGCGGCACATCTTTAAGAAGGAGGTGACCAGAAGAATACGCTGACTGGGCCGCATTTAGGAAGTTGTATATCTTTGATTTGTCGATCCCACAATCACTTAAGACCAGGGACTATGACCAGAGCGTACTATCCGTAAAGACTTACGGAGCCAAAACGTAGACACTCACTATAGATCTGGTCCATAAACTCAAGGTTGATCAGCGTGCAATGGAGAGAGCAATGCTCGGAGTTTCTCAGGTGGATAGAATTCGCAACGAAGTCATCGCCAGAGAACTAAAGTCACCGACATTGCGAGTAGAATCAGCATACTGAAGTGGAAGTGGGCTGGCCTTATCTGTAGACGAACAGACGGTCGATGGATCAGACATGTGTTAGAGTGGAGACTGCGTTTGTGCAAACGTAGTGTAGAACGCCCTACTGCACGATGGATCGATGATGTGAAGAAGGTGCTTGGCAGCGTATAGATGTAGACTGCTCAAAACTGGGATTGTGGGGCTCTTTGGTCCACGCTTACGTCCAAAAGTGGACGGCAACTGACTGATATGATGCTGATGCTGATGATGATGATGATTAAAATTTATAGTATATTAAAGAGGGAATATTATTGATTCTACACCAAAAATGTTACTCACCTATTCTGCAAAAAAAAAAAACTACAAATAAAATGCCAGTATTACACACACACCAAATGGCAAGCGTTTTTACTGATAAATTCTACAGAAGAAGATAGCAAACCCCGTAGAGTCACTCTGCACGTTAATTGCTATCACGTACGCAACGTATGCAACGCAACATACAACAAGATGTCACTATTGCATAGTTGTTCATATAAATCTGGACTCGATTATCATAATGCGTTAATTTGCGTACGTAGGACCAGTGTGTCTTTCGTTTAGGTACGTGACACAGTGACGCTAAGCGCAGCATTGGTGAGATATATAACCAATGCTGCGCTTAACGACTTAAAACACAAAACGGCGTAGTGCGAAACAACTACTGGTTAATACAGTTAACATCTCGCAGCGAAAACTTAAAGAGTCAAGAGCAAACGCATCACAAATAAAAATAAAAAAAGTCCACAGACGCTATACAAAGTGCCATTCTTTTAGCGAATACGTTTGTCGAAAATAATGCCAAAATATAAGGGATCGACCACATGACATATAGACGTGAGTCAATTCCACACATATTAAACGTTTTGACAATCGCTTTCACCACGCTACCGCTGTCAAAATATCTCTTCTGTGGACGAATTGACAGCTCACTTCGATTATGTTTTCATGGAAAGATTTCTTCTACGAATAGTATCGTCGCATCGCTTCGCATTTCTACATGAGCTGACCCTAAAGAGACATAGAGAGCTTCGATATAATGATGAGTGCAATTATTGCTGCCTGTTCATCCATTATGCTGGGCTCAATGGCGTACCTGTATGACTGTACGATTTTAATTTGCGCAAAAAATTTACCAAACGTAGATGATTTTTGTTTTAATTTTGTACTAGCTATTGCCCGTGTCTTTTACACGTGATATACTTTTATACTGTTCCTGTAGCAATTTTGGGAAATTCCTACAGGAACAGTATAAAAGCCTCGCCTTCACTCCCTAAGAAACCTTTTTTTTTTTTTTTTTTTTTTTTTAAGGATGGGAAATCATCAAATGACTCCTCCCGCTCTGGGTGAAGCAAGAGGGAGTGTCAGACTCTTACTGACTAAAACCCATCCGTGTTCCTCCTGGTGCCCTTTGCGTTCTAAGGCTACGGCACCTCTTTCGAACAGATTCCGCAGCCCCAGCAGGCACCTGCCCTAGCGGGCCCCGTCTTCCACGCTGACATCTCTTTGAGGCGCGCTGGAATCGCAGCGCGCCGCCGACCCGGGCCTAGTTCTGATCAGACGGCGAGCCACCCACTGCTCGCCGTCCGCAGGCCCGCGCCTACGGCGGCCGGGAATCGTCCTGCGACTCCCGACGCCTGGGGCGTCTTCTTCTGTTGCGGCGACTGGAACGTGAGGTTTCCCTCTCTCTCACACGTTCGGCCTCCTCCTTTGCTAGCATTACTGCTTCGCAGAAGGAGGTGATCGCTTCCCATGCCTCCTCGCTCCGGACCAAAGATTGAACCAAGGCCGGTCGCGAAAGGTCGCCGCCACCGATCGCCTCGACGAGGACCCGGCGGTGCTCCGCCCAAGCAGGGCAGACCTCCACCGTATGCTCCACCGTGTCCTCCGGGCGATCCTCCCTAAGAAACCTACATGCCAAATTTTAGCTTTCTACGACCAGTTGTTTCGGCGGTGCGTTGTCTGGCTCAGTAACGGAGGAATCTCTTCTGGAGCTTCCACAGCGTATTTTTTTTTATTTGTAATGTTGATTCTAGTCTATTTCAGAGATGACAGAGACAAAGTCTACGATGGAGCGAGATTACCCAGAAGGAGCCTGTTCACTCTAACTTTGAAGATATCAGGGTTGTAACCGATTTCATAGAATCTATTTACTGTGTAAGAATAATTGTTTTTTTTTTAAAGATATTTATTAGGTAAGTACAAGAGTAAGAATGAGGAGACTGATTGATAAGGACCTTGAAGCCAAGTAATAACAGTCACACGTGTCGATCGACCCGTCATCATCATCTTCCTGCCCTTATCACATGTTACTTGGGGTCAGCGCAACACGTTTTTTTCTTCCATTCTGTCCTATCAGCTATCACGCTATCACTCACTCATTCATATCGTTTCGTCGCACATCTCTTTCATATCGTTCCTCACACAATCCATCCATCTTTTCTTCGGTCTTCCTCTCCCTCTCCATCCATCCACATTTATATTCAAGTGTCGATCGACCAGTATGTATCAAACCGAACTCGGCAAGTGTAACTTAACCTTGAAGATCAAAACGTGTGACTGGTATTCCAAAGCACACCTGGTATCTCGGGATGTTCACCCATCCATATTACTCTCCTCTATGGACCAACCTCGGCAAGCGTAGCTTAACCTTGGTCGACCCGTGGGATAAATTATCGACTAACTATACAGAAAATAAAATTAATCGTAATCATTGGGCAGAGGCAGCTGAGGTCATATTCCTGTGGAGAATCTTAACACCGCGATTCAGAAAAACGCGTTATCAATACATCGCCATCTATCGACAATGTAGTTGAACTGAGTGAGTTTGAACTTAGAAACCCACATGTTACGATAATTAATAAATATATTACTTTTTTTAACTTCACATTATTATTATTATTATTTAACTTCACAGTATAAATTTAACGTAATAACATGTTCACTTTTTTTTTGCTACATAATATTAAGAGTTCAACAAATAACTCAATAAGTTTTGGTGTTCGTTTCACACATTTGTTACTACTATTATTCTCAATGGGTCTACGTTTTATAGCAGAACTTTTTACGTCATAATATTGTTTTGCATAACAACGGATAGCATAAACTTCATTTCGCAGAAAATCATTTCGCATACACTCAGTTGTCATACATTCAAAACTCATAATTTTGTTAGTCAGAATCATCTTTAGGCATAATGTTTAAATCCATAATAATTACAGAACCAAACCAGCATGCATGCAGCATGCATGTAGCATGCAAGCAGGCATGCAACATGCAGCATGCAAGCAGGCATGCAACATGCAGCAGGCATGCAACATGCAGCAAGCATTGTTTCTGTCACGGCTCCGGCGCTGCGGGGTTTGTGCGGCGCCACGCGAGCTTATCGTCACAGATGGTTTTAACGCTCACCACCGCAGCTTCGGCTTGCGTTATTAGTATTAAATTATTGATTATTAATTGTAAGCGATCGTTTCACAAGTACCAGGAGGGCAGGAAATTCAGGGGCTGAAAGTACGAAAAGTAAAGACTCACAAACTACCAGGATACCAGAATGTTTTCGACTTTCCGTGAATGAGAATCTGAGACGAAGTCGCGGGCAGAAGCTTGTCATAACTAAAACTTATTAGAAAGAGCTGCCCATTACTTAATAAACATTCGAACCTTCGATCAATAATAGATTCGAACAATCGTTCAGTCGACTTTCCGTTCATCGAACAAATGACTATCGAAGTTAAGTTACGGACCCGATTCTCGGACCGCATTGCCCAAATGCGTGCATAGATAGGACGTTTGAAGATGGTGTGACGATCTGATCACGTTTACGGTTTAAACTTGGCCAGAAATTGCAATCGACAACGTGGTTTGAAGAAAGCCCTATGGTCAGCACGGAAACTCGATTTCGGATACCAAAAAAATAAAATGGTAAAATTTTATTCAAAAAGTTATTTTACATGTTGCCTAGAAGATTTGCACTAGACCACTGAAATATTTGAGTTGATGGCTGAATGAAGCCTTTCATTATGAACGCCATCACAATAGACGTACGTAGTTTCCATACTCTCTTCCAAAACTAAATTCGTCACACTGAACAAATATTCCCAAACATTCACATTTCTAATACAGTGAAGTGAATTCAAATATGTATTCTTCAACGCAAATTGTATAAACACACAACATCGTTCTAACTCGACGCAAATTTCGTTTGTTTGAGTTCAACTCTAGTTGCGGGTAGTAAATTAATTAATACGTAAGTACTACGTTTCTGGATCTCATATCTAACAATGTCCACAAAATAGTTTGGGACAGAAGGTTGGCTCCTTTCAGCAAGTGACAACAGGCGATTGATTCTAGGAAGAAACTCCCTCATACCATTTTGTATTAGGACACCACCTGAGATAGATTCTACTCATTTTTAAGCAACGTCCAACGCAAAATGTATGGAAACTGAAGCTTAAAAAAATAGTCAAATTGGCACTGCAGAAAACCATAAATGCTACTAATTAACTGACTTAAAAAAAATACTTACAGGTACTTACGCAGACCTCGCGATTAGCGAATAAAAGCGCGAGGTCGCGAGAATAAATAAAATTAAAAATAGTTAAAATTGATCTTATGATCAATTTTAACCGCCATCTTGGATGGTCTGCCATATTGGATTTAGAATGACGTCATACAGCTTATCGTGTATTGTTATCAAAAGTAAACGTGTATACAAAATTTTAGCTCAATCGTTTGAAGATATCTGCTTCAAATTTAAGTAGCAAGATTTCACCCAAACAAACATACATACATACACACATACATAATACATTGCAAGTTAAATAAAACCTTTTAAAAATGGGTTGAATTAGCGCGTGGATTCGTACGTTCAGCGATCTAAAATAAATGACAGTCGCAGGTACACTTGCATTGTTTTACGTGAAACTTGCAATTTGTGGTAGTTTTCCATTCGGTTTAAAAGCCAAAATTTCATATACCTGTCAATAATGTTGGAAAAAATTGTGGAAAGAGACGTGTAATACCAGCCAAGTGCTAGTAACATGGGACAAGAGTTTCTAGATAAAAAAAAATATACATACAGCCGAATGTAGGACAACCTCCTTTTTAAAGAAGTCGGTTAAAATTGACAGAATTAGTTTTAAAGAGCCCTAGCCACCGCAGCCTTGGATCGCGAAGGGCATTAGGAGGAACATCGATGGGTTCTAGTCAGTAAGAGTCTGACACTACCTTCTGCTCCACCCAGAGTGGCAAGAGTAATTTAATAATTTCCCATCTTTAAAAGGAAAGGGGAGTTGGTTTCGAAAATGTCACGTGCTCAATCCTTTACACTTTTACTTAAGGTGAATGCTCCAGGGTAGCCCGCGAAATTCAAATATTTTTATGTTTTTTGCAATTTGCCGGTCAGTGTGAAGCTGTATGTGGACCAAATGCGATCTGCGACCGTAACGCGTATTTATCTAAAGAATTATAACCATTTTAATCATCAATATAGCCCTCTAAGTTCATGTAGTTCAAAAGAATGAATATTTTAGAAATAACCATTCTTTCAAGCATCTTTGGAGCATCCACCTTAAATTTATCGTTATCGCGGATATAACGTCACTTTATCTAGAACCTAAGGACAGGAAGATCAAAGAAAGATATAAGAGATAATTTTGTGTTTATTCGCATTATACAAATAAAGATTATTTATGAACCGCCCTTCTATACTTATCTATTCTATGGTATGAGTGAGCTTCTGTTTGTTTTGAGTACATACTGGCTAGATACCGGTAATTGCTCGTCTATTGTGCGCAAGATCTTGATGTGGATAGCTCGGATGTAGTGGCGTGATGGGATGCTTGTCTTTGATGGTATCTTCTTAAACAGGATCTGCTTCATTATGAGTCAGAGAAAAAGATTCTTATTAGTAAAATATTAGTAAATTTGATACGAGTTATAAATTCTTTCCGTGGGAAAATCTTTGTTGTATCTTTAAAAAAAAAGTAGTCGCATATCTTAACTTTTAAAGTATTTAACTGATGAACTGCTAATGATGTAGATATATCATTGCTACCTACTGGGCCTTAAATATTTAAAAATGTAGCCATTAATGCTCGAAAAAAAAACAAAAAGGTATTTTATTCTTCAATTAGTGCTCAAAACATCTTTTTTATTCAGTGAAACTTATAACTTGAGAGTCACGCATTGGCTTCTAATTTATGTGCAAAATAAGCTAACGCCAGTGATGAACAAACCAAACCAAAGATTCGGCGGTCTCTGCTAGAGGTAGTTGCACTATAATTATATCATTAACTTCGTTTATGCTGCGATTTCAGTCCTGCTGCGATTTGTGCTGGTTTCATTCTTGGGCACGGTGCCACAGACATAACCCAGCAGAAATCGATCAATAAAAATTAGATAAAAAACATTTTAAATTCATGCATACGTTTCCTGCGGGTCTAAAAAGGCCTCTTTAGCAAAATCATATTAAAATTTATTAAACCTTTATGCACTAGTGAAACACTGTACAAAGGCGGACTTAATGCCGTAGGCATTTTCTACCAGTCGCAGTACCAGTATCATAATATTAACCAAACAAAAATCTGACAAATTTCATTTTCATCTACGAGTATATCGCTAACGCATTAGGTTCATGGTTGATTGGGAAAATTTGACAGTGACGTGAGGCATGATGTGCTTCTTATTCATCATTCAATCCATTTTTTGTATAAGTATGTTAATTTTGAAATGAATTTTTCCACTCTAGGTGGAGTGGAAGGGAGTGTCAGACTCTTACTCACTAAAATCCATCTGTGTTCCACCTAAAGCCCTTGACCAGAGCTGCAGTGCCGGACCCTTTGATGCAGTGCCTGGCTCTAGCGGGCCCCGTCTATCATTCACTCCATAAACAACACACATCCAGCCACAGAGACTGACTACTCTATTTATATGTTAATCAGCAGTTACCTAAGTACAATAACACTTAAGGCAACATCCTTTGTTAGTAAGCAGTAAATAATATATTTACATAACAATAACGGTGACTAATCTCGGCCTGTAGACACCTACTTACTGAAATGACTGGCTCTAAGCTAGCCTCTAGGGATTTCAGACAGGGAATAGAATTGGATATTTTTGCGTGGGGGCTTTTTATGCCTATAAGTAGTTTGAATCTGAGAGGTTTTGTTTAGGGTGTATGTAGAAACTTTTAATTATTTATTTTATTAAAAATTAATTTCAAATGGTGGATTATAATTCAATAGGTTATTATTTTTACTAACTGTAAAATAATGTAAAGAGACACACACACTGTATTCTATTTTAATACACCTTGTTTTTTCTTCTTTTTTGCCCTACAAAATTAACTGAAAAGCATATTTCATCAGTGTCAAAACCCAAAAATTAACTTTATCCATTCCAACATTATGTAAATGCAAAACTAAATTTGTCAAGTCTTAAATAAAACCATGTCCTGCAAACGAATATAGGATACTTTTTAACCCGGAAGCATGTTCCGTGAGATCAATTTCGATTTTCTCGCAGTTGAATCCGCTGTCAGAAACTAGTGTTAAATACTTATGGCATTACAAGGAGTAAAAAGTAGCAACAGCTGGCAGCGGATGGATGCGGACCGTATTGGTTGGCGCTCTTCGGGGCTTACGTTCGGTACTGGACGGCAATTGGCTGATATGATGTGTACAAAATATTTGATTTCAAATAGACCATTTACAGGCATTTTTGAATTGTCAAGGTCTGTTAGTCAAATACATAAAGCTAATTCTGCCGCACTAGCGACAAGAGCAGATAAAACACTCACCCGGCCTTATATCCAGTGCGGTAGTTGCACGTTCCAAAAAGTCAATTCTGTGGAGAAAGAAGCTCTATGGACTCTATTTAAAATCAGTGCTTAGCGTAAAAGGTAGATTAAAAGGTGAGCAAACCAAAAGACAGAGATGCGATGGCAATTCGAACTCGGAAATCTTGATATCAAATCACTGACCCTTCTGTCAAACGAAAGCTAATCTATGACAATATTATGTGACCACTTGCAGTGCCGGATCTACCTAATTAAGTGCCTGCAGTTAATGTCTCCGGGATTTATAGAGCCGCTAGGAGGCTGAACAACGACCTTTATCGCGGGAAGTATGTGTATTTATGTCGGGACTAAATAATTGGGGAGTTTGTTTGTCCAATTGAAGATGGCGGGGAAATTGATGGTACAGAAGATTTAATAGACATTAAGGTTGGATATTTTCTTAGGGATTTGTGGAAATTCGTGGTTTTCTTTTTAGGGTTACGGTAAGGTACCTCAAAAGGAAAAAACTGAACTCTTATAGGATCTATCTATCTATCAGGATATAGTTTCCGCACTTAGTCCTGATGTTGGACCATTGTGCGTGAGCCATGGCGGCCAAATTAGTCCAACCAGCCAACCTCCCTCCAGAAGCAGATCAGTTTACCCGCTGTGTTCAAGATGTCTGTGAGCGAGCTCTGTGTTCCTATCGTTTGGTTCCGTATTTCGGTAACGCCTGTGCACTCGAGGAGTACATGCGATACAGTTTCCTCCTGCTCCATGCATGCTCTGCATAGAGGACTGTCCGTAATGCCTATGGTGTATAAATGTTTGTTTAATGAGCAGTGCCCGGTGATGGTCCCCGCCACCATTCGCAGGCTGCACCTATTCAGTCGCAGAAGGCGACTGGTCAGTTTCTTGTTTAGGGATGGCATAGCTTCCCTGGATTGCCTGCAGCCTGGTGCCAAGGCCCACCAGCATTCCGCCTGCTTGTGTGTGTGTTCTTGCAGCCATGTGCGCAGCTGGGTGAATGGGAACGGTACTATGGGTTCGGGTCCAACCACCACTGCACCGGAACCTCTCCTGGCCAGCACATCGGCAGCATCATTTCCTAGTGATCCGCTGTGTCCTTTAATCCACTGCAGCGTCACAGTGTTGCGGTTGGTCACCGTGATGCGTTCCAATGCAATGTGACATTCTTGTATAAGTTTCGAGGTAGTATAATATTTCCCTAGGGATTGGAGGACTGAGGCGCTGTCAGAGAGTATGCGAATATTGGTGTTCGTGACTCTCCTGGCTTCTATGGCGTGGACCGCTAAGATAATGCCCATACATTCCGCCTGGTAGACGGTGTTGAGTTTACCCAAGGGTCTGGATATTTTGATGTTAAGATCGTCGGAGTAAACTCCGATACCGGTTCCGTTGCTTGTCTTTGATCCGTCAGTGTATATTCTCAGCTCTTTGGGACCCGAGTGGTCGTCCATTTCCTGCTCCAGAACTATATTGTAGTGCTTCTGGAAATGGTGTGTCTTTTGGGCTTTGTCGTTGGGTGAAATCATCATGGGTTGCAGTCCAACAGCGTCCTCCATGATGCGCGTGTGCTTGATTCTGGAGTCTGTTCTTAAAGTGCCAGATGTCCTGAGCCTGAGAGCCGCCAAGGCCGCCACTTCCCGCACTATAAGGTGTAATGGTGGCAGTCCCAGCATTGCCTGCAGGGCCGCAGTGGGAGCAGTTTTCATACTGCTTGTGACTGCCACACAGGCGAGTCGCTGCAGCTTTTCGAGGTCTTTTTGTGCTGTGCTCCGGTCGGTCCTGGGCCACCAGACTAATAAGCCATAAGTGATTACTGGTCTGATAACTGTAGTGTATAGCCAGTGTGTTATACCGGGACTGATGCTCCAGTTCCTGCCTAGCATGCGTTTGCATTGCCACATGCAAATACTGGCTTTTGTGGTGGTATATTCAGTGTGTTTCGCCCAGTTCAGCTGCTTGTCCAAATAGATGCCCAGGTATTTGGTTTCAGTTGAAAGGCTTAGGGTGGTACCGAAGAAACGTGGTAGTTCTAATGGTGGCAACTTCCTCTTTTTGGTAAAAAGAACAAGTTCGGTTTTGGTGGGGTTCACTGCTAGCTGATACTCTTTGCACCAGTCCTCTACTATTCTTAAGGCCTGCCGCATGAGATTGCATAGCGTGTTTTCATGTTTTCCGTTTATTATTATGGTTATGTCGTCAGGATCTTATAGGATCAGTTTGTTGTCCGTCCGTCTGTCTGTCAAGGCCTTTTATCTCAGGAACGCATGAAGGTTTCGAATTGAAACTGCAATTGCAATTGCATATACTTTAAATCTACTGTCCCTTGAAGCCGTAAAAATTCAAACTTCTAGGTTAAAGTGAAAAAAAGACGGCCGTTTATGTCGCAAAAAACATATCCACACTCCAGGGACTCCAAAATTTTTAGGGTAGTTTCCGTTGACCTATACATACATAACTATGAAATTTTTCTACGATTTTTTAAGTACAACCCGCTAACAGATAGACAGATGGTCGGAAGGATGGACGGAAGGACGGAAGGATGGACGGATGGACGGAAGGACGGAAGGACGGACGGACGGACGGACGGACGGATGGACAGCGGACGCTTGGCAATAGGGTTTCGTTGGATACCCTTTGGGTACGGAACCCTAAAAACTAAATGTGCGCTAAAAGGTTCATAGTGATAACAGCGATTCGTTAGATAAACTGATTTACAAATTAATATAAAGACTACTTAAAACGTTTAAAAACAAACCGGAAATCGCAATTAGATACCTACGTCTGCACTGGGCCTGGGTCACTTGGTCAAAAGACTGAAAAAAAAAAATATACAAACAACCAACGGAAATTAAAATAAGTAGGTAGTGAATTATTCTAAGCCTATTGTCTTCCAATTCATAATAGTTTTATGCCGTTGACTTTTTACCTAGATCTTGAATTAGTATGAAAAGTTCATGACTGGTAATGAGGCCATTTAAATTTGAATACTCAGTATGGCTACTAACTGTTTTTATTAAATAGGTGGATCGAATAACTATGTAAGTGTTAAAAGGGTGTTTTTTTCTTATGGAGCGTGCAGGAAGAAAATATTTACAATATGGAAATACAATGCTGACAAGAAGCCGGGCACGACTACAAGCCGCACCAACACAATCTTCGGGTTTGTCGCTCAGCTCCGCCTCGCAGCCGCCGGATCAGCGCCAGCCGTGAGTCCTGAGATTCCGGTAGCTGCAGTTGCGTCAAGTTCAAGCGACGAATACTTCTCGTCACCGACGACACCACCAACTGCGCGTCGTCGCAGACGAGGCCTACCACCGCCCGGCCAGCTTTGGACCTCAAGGCCCACCGGTCTCTGACAGGGTTCCCGTTATCGATGGAAATGTGCAGCGCAACCTATAGTTCTTGCACGATCTAATGTCTGTTTTCCGCTAAAAGGAGCCAATTCCACCCAGCTCTATCTTTCCGGGGTGCAACCGTGCCGATAACCGACCGACCCTCAATTTTGGCCCGTTCATAGAGGCAAAAGCTCAAGTGGCTGCAAATTAGTTGAGGATCCTAGCAAAGGCAAACTCTATCAAGCGCAAGTTCGATCGTGCATGGAGAACTGCTCTCATCTTTGGGACGAATCTGTCAGATACCAGCTTGATGATCTTGAGTCTATTGAGAAACAAGCCAAAAGAATCATCGGCAATGATAGGCTCGTCGAAACGAGGCTCCAAAGTCTTGAGTATCGACGACGAGTTGCTAGCCGGTCGGTTTTCTACCGGTTGCATTTTGGGGAATGTGAGACGGAACTGCATAATTTAATTTCGCGAAGCCCGTTCCCTCTTTGGACCACAAGACAAACAGCATTGCGCCACTGGTACATGGTGGACATCCCACCCACGCGCACAAAACGTTTTGGGAACACATTCATAATACGTACAGCTAAGGAGTGCAATTCCCTGCCGGAGTCTGTGTTTCCCGATAGCTACAACCTGGAAGTCTTTAAGTCAAGAGTGAAACATCATTGCTTACCAACAGGTGAGATAGTGGTCAAACTCGTGCCTATCAATAGTAAAAAAAAACCACTGTAAAAAATCAAAACCGTCTATCTATTAGGCCTGTGGCTCGAGTTTTACGGGCAGCGGTGCGGTGGTGGCGGTGGCGCGGGAGCGGGGCGGGCAACGTAGACCCGTTTTCGAATCCAGCGGGCAGATAGCGCGGCAATATAGCGGCGTAGTGTTGTGTTTGTGACTGTGTCATGGAGATATTTGTTTTTATTCGCAAACGAAATGTCTGAACAACGGCAACAACACCGGTCACCGGCTTTTTGCCAAAAAAAAAATATCTCTACGAACACAACACTACGCCGCTATAGTGCCGCGTTATCTGCCCGCTGGTTTCGAAAACGGGTCTACGTTGCAAGCCTTGCTCCTACGCCGCCACTGCCGCCGCCCCGCTGCCCGCATAACTCGAGGCAGAGGCCTGACGGTTCTTGAGATTCAGCCCGCTGACAGATTGACGGACGGACGGACGGATAATGAAGGCTTATTAATAAGGCTCCACTATGCCAAAACGGACGGAACCCTAAAAAGGAGCCATTGCTCTGCATTGGGATATAACTGTATGAAAATAAATAAAATATTTCCAAGTTATTCTTGTCATTAACAGTTAGAATGTTCCTGCTCAAGGAAACTATTACTTCAAACGTGCCATAAAGAAAATTGCAAACAAGAAAATAATGTCCACAACCTCATATGAGTCTTCATAACTTATATGAAGTTCCATAACAATTTCAGCAAACTGTTACCCTCTTCATATTAACTATCGTCTGTTTCCTTTTACCTCATAACTTGACAAAATGCATTATGCATGCTTTGAGCTATTAGTGCGCAAAAACCGTTGAATACTTAAATTAAATCACGGCTGTATAATCTATGTTTTAACTTTGAAGTGCAGAGAATACCTGAATAAATAGAGACGCGAGTATGAATTTTGGGTTATAGAGCGCGGTTTTAATATTGATATAGACCGCAAAAATGTAAACAATTGAATAGTTAAAGACAATACAACTATTCCTACTAAACTGAATGTTGACACTAACTTTAGAAAACAGTAAAACGGATTTATGTAGATTATCAATGTACATAATTATATAAACCCTTTGTTGACACTAGTAAAGAAAGGGTTTTTTTGACATTTGACTGTCGCTGAGGTAATATTGTGATTTTTTGAACGCTTTCTCTAAAACGCTTTCTCTTTCAATAAAAAATTTACCTTCTGTTGATGATGACAGGTACCTACTTCATTGAAAATAAAATATCGTGAAATAAAATGAATTTCTGAATTTTAGTCTACCTATCTATTTAAAAGCTTTTATTTGACTTGCAATGTATGTATGTGTGTACACAAACATTTGTTCGGGTGGAATCTTGCTACTCAATTTTGAAGCAGATATCTTCAACAGATTGAGCTGAAATTTTGTATACACGTTTAGTTTGGATGACAATACACGATAAGCTATATGACGTCATTCTAAATACAATACGGCGGAACATCCAAGATGGTGGAATAGTTATTTTTCATGCACTTCTACGATATAGGTATCAATTGAAAGGGCTTTTTGAGAATAACTCGAAATAACTAAAGAAAAAAAATAAATTAAAATCAAAAACGCCTTTTTTTTAAATGCTTTTAATTAAATGCTCTAAAAAAAAAAAAAAATTGTCCTTTAAAATTGATCATAAAAGCTTGTCACGAGGTTTGATTAATAAAACACTCTTAGGTACTTACGCACTTTAATGAAGCTTTTTTCCAGGCTTGTCCTATTAATACTCAACCCTCTTTCATTTAATAACATGCTTTTGCCGTCACGTGTAGGGGAGGTTGTAAAACGACAATAAAAGAGCATTGGATACGATCCTCCTAGGAAGAGATCTGATCTCGACTTAATGCTATGCGTCCTGTGTCTGTCTGCATTTTGTGCCGCTTCCCCTATGAGTTTGAAATTGTGTATGACTGAGAAAATTGTTGAAATATAAGGCGTTATGCAGTATTTTATGTTTTATAGGACTATGGAGATGAAATTTACTTAGGTCCCTGTTGTCTCCTGCATAAGCTTAAAACTTCAGTGATTTAAGTATAAAATACAAATACATGCAGGATATTTAAAAAAGCGACTAAAAAACTATAAGAAATAAGAAAAGTTTGTCAAAGAAGTTGTAGCCGCGGATTTGATAAAAACTTTAATTGCATCAAATTATATGGACTATTTCAAAATCAACATTCATAGCAAGAAATCAAACGCTTTGATTTTGACTAAAAATTGTCGTAATTTTTCTTTCTTACTTGTACTGAGAAAAGTCCAGTTGAGGTCCAAACCTAGCTGGACCTTATGCTCATGAAAAGAAAACCTTCGCAAAATAAGGAGGACAATTATTGTTTCTATAGTTTCAAAAACATCCACAATGATCGAAATACGTGAATGCTGGCAACATTTAATTATTAATATTACAGATTTGGTAAAGGTTACTAATTAAACCCAAAATTTACAGCTCAAGTTTTAAATTGTACCTATTAATACCCTTAAACTAAAAACCACTATAAACTCATTCATAAAACCGGTCTCCTCCCTAACATACTGTAACATTGTGAAGAGCGACATCTATCCAAATTCGGGTGAATCACTGACGCTTGTCAAAGAAAACAAAGTTATATTATGGAAACTAGCGACTCGCCCTGCAGGGATGGCGTGACGGATGCTAGATTATCATACGAGGTCCTTCCGTTTTCATCCATTGTAGGTCACGCATGGGGTGCCACGAATGTTTTTAGTGACGTCACTTGCTGAGGTTCTTACTTAGAAAACTTAGCGTTAATATCGTTATGATAATCTTAACATACGATACAGGTTCCACAATCGAGATTTTATGGCAATCTTTTGTATTGAGTAACAATTCAAATTAAGTCGCAATATCATTTTAGAGACATTCAAGGTCAAAAACTGGTCAAAATATTGGAAATTAGAAATATATAGATGAAACAATAACTGTCGGACTACACTCGTAAACCATGACGGAAAGTAGTATAAAATTTTACTACAAGATGACAAAGTTACAAACGCCTAAGGGATTATTACGATTTTTTTCTTTTTAACATCGTGATTTATAATGCTATTGTGCATAATTTTCATAAATCAGCTTTTCTATGTACTGTGTGTACATAAACTGTTAAATAAATAAATCCAAGAATTCTAATGGGTTCAAATCTAATATTTATAAGAGACCTATCCAACGATGGCGCAGAGTAAAGAATAGACTTATAACCCATTTGTCTATTATATGGGAGGTCAGATATTATTTATGTAAACTCAGAACGCAAAATTTACACTCATCTGCCTAGCTTTTTCCCGACTTTATTGGGGTCGGCTTCCAGTCACACCAGATTTAGCTGAATACCAGTATTTTACGCGGAGCGGCTGCCTACCAGACTTCCACAACCCATTAAATGGGTAACTTCATGGCAAGATTGGAGTCAGAATAACTGGCTTATGACTATCCGTAACGACTGCCAAAGATCTACAAATGACAGCCGGGAAACGGCTAAGTGTTTTCCAAGGCACGAAGAAAAATCGGTATGTTTAGATGGTCACCCATCCACAGTCCAACCTTGGTAAGCGTTGCCTTACCTTGAAGATTGACCCATATTTTTCATATATTAGAGGCTGGATATTTATGTTAACTCAGAATGCAAAATTTACACTATAAGTCCCATTACTACGAGCATTTAGTTGGTACTATATTAATTATTGTATTACTAAAAAATAAGTACCTACATATTTTAATTACACATCTATGTATTTCTTAAATATTTTGATGACCCCAATAATGTTCATTTGTCTTGTTTTTCATTCATCCGTAAATAGGTAAATTTACATAGTTTACAAGTTGAACGCGGCCTATGCATATGCAACGGACCTGCCCAAAAATATTCTTTCGAATTTGAATTTTAGGGATCCGCCTAATTCTTGTTGTTACCAAAACAAAATATTTATTTTTTAAAGTAGATATTTTTAGTGGCCATAATAATTTATTTGTCTTCGTGATAAGATTTTTGAAGCCAATTTTTGCTACGATTTTCCTTAAGATAACAAATCACCAATCAAACACCAAAATGTGAATGATGAACTTGTAGTTTTTTTTACCTAATTCATGAACGTGTGTAATTAATGTAATTATGTACTATGTATTTGAAACATAAGTTTTTTATGACTGGTATTCATTCAGCTACATCCTGAGACAGGAAATCATTTAGTGAGGAAATACATATTTGATGGCTTTGGCTGCTATCAAAAACCCTTAAAAATAATAACAAAAAAAATAATAATAATTATAACGGTTTATAAAACGCGTAAGAAATCCTTTACAAAATGAAAAAAAAGATGGACGGAACCATAAACCATTTTTGTTCCCCTAAAAAGGTCGGCCTAATTAAATCTTAACTAGCAACGATATAAATTGAGCCTTTTCTAAAGAAAGTAATCAGTAACACTTTTACTCTCAAGGCAAGTAACTTGCCTACCATAGCCCATTCCTTCCTCATAATCCTCAACAGTTTTGAAGAACCATGGCCCCATCTCCTCAAGAATCTATGGTGGAAGAGCACCCGCAGACAATTCCTCGCGGATTGACTGGTGAAGAATGTGTGATCAGTGGCATGTCTGGCTTATTCCCGAAGTCAGACAGTGTGTTGGAGTTCAAGGAGAATCTTTATAATGGGGTAAGTAAAAGTGTTTTTTTTTTGTTCTGGGTATTGATTAATGGTGGGTTTAGCATGGAAAGTGAAAGGACCTCACTTACTTTCACTATGACAATTTATTTTTCATCATAATTTGAGGCGCTCGGGGCTAGATAATAGCATCCGCCCGGGTCGATTTTCATGGTTAAGCAACGCTTGCTAAGGTTGTCTGTGGATGGGTGACCATCATACATACCGAGTTTCCTCCGTGCCTCAGAAAGCACGTTAAGCCGTTGGTCCCGGCTGTCATTTGTAGATCTTTGGCAGTCGTTACGGATAGTCAGAAGCCAGCAAATCTGACTCCAGTCTTGCAATGAACTACCGTGTTACCCAGTTAGTGGGTTATGGAGGTCTGGTATTAAGTTTAGATAGTTTTGTATATATTACTTAGGTACATAGTTAAATAGTGTTTGTTCACGATAGCCCTGGACCGTGGTGGTCATTAAAATGTCACACAATTAAAAGATAGGCTAATTTATTGAAATATTGATAAAGAAAAGTTGATGAAACACGAAAAATTTTATTTTTTTTCTGAAGACTTATTTTAAACAAGCAAAATGTGTCTTCTCCTAATAAAAATACCCTGTAATTTTGTAAGTATAACCAAGTAATTTTAAAACCCAGGTGGACATGGTTACCAATGAAAACATTCGCTGGGACATCGACCACCCCGAGATTCCGAAGCACTTCGGTATGATCACTGGAGTGGACCGCTTCGATGCTCAGTTCTTCAAAGTGCACTATAAGCAAGCGCTCATCATGGACCCGATGAGCAGGAAATTGTTAGAGCATGCGTATACCGCCATATTTGATGCAGGTCAGTTTTTAAAGAATTTTTAAATCGTGAAATAAATTCTCAAGAAGAAGAGCTCCACATTTTGCCATTTTTTAAGTACCTATATATCGAGCATGCGTGGAAAACTATAGCACCTTACCTTTGACTAAGCATAAATAAACGGTTTATGGTACAAGCGGAAAGTCCAGTATGTATTTGTAGTAAAAATCCAAATGAGGCGTATCCCAACCAGAATAAATGCAAGACTTCAATCTTCATCATCATATTAGCCAAAATTCTTAAACTGCTGGACACAAGCCTTTCTCAAGCAACTGGTCCTGTGTGACTTCATGCTCATCAGTCATGTTTTTAATTACTACCTACGAAAATGAAACAGTCAATCAGAATGTTCATTTTGGTGATAAATCTGGTTATTAATAAAAAAATCGTGCATAAAGCACGATTTTTTTAAAAAAATCGTGCTTTATGACTTTTAAAAACATTCAAATGGTTTTGTAAATAACTACATAATAATAAATAATAATAAAAATTTATTTGAACACAACCATAAATTACAGTGTCTTAATAGCTAGTACAAGGATTGTTAATTTAAAAGTACATTGACTGCTGTCTCCCAAACTAGGCAAAACCTGTATCTTGGGAGGCAGAATATTATAAAGTACAGGTTCTTTGGTACATAGCCCATGTAAGACGACGTGATTCGTTACAGAAAATTATGTTAAAAAGTTAAAATTAAAATCTAAACAAAAACGATTTAAAAACAAAAGAAAATTAAAAATAAGTTCAGTATTAATAGAGGATTGCCATTTTATTAACTTGTATGGTATGTGTGTGCATGTGACAGTGTGGAAGAGTGTGTGTATGTGTGCATGCGTGTATGTGTAAAGATGTGGAATATTAAATTAGAAGTACCTCTGTTTCAGTGTAGTTCAAAGTGAATAACCAAGCCTTCAACTTTCTCTTCCAGTCCTGTTTGTTTAGTGCATGAATCATCACCTTATAAAATGTTACTTTAAATGAACCAGCAAAAAGCACTGAACAAGTGAGAATTTCTTTGTAGTAAAAGTACGTACTATCTTGCCTTGACAGGTATCAACCCAATGGAGCTTCGTGGTAAGAAGATCGGTGTCTTTATCGGAGCTGCCTTCTCCGAGTCGGAGAAAATTGTCATCTATGAGTCCATTCAACGCAACGGCTTCGGTATTACTGGGTGAGTTAATTTATTCGTAGGTAGTCTTTCTTTTAAGAGTGTCAATCATTATCTTTTTAACGTTTCCTTATTATTTTGGGATCGGTTTTTGTTCAGGTTGGATGTATTTTACTTGGAGCGATTGAATATATCATATTTTAAGCAACGTTCGCATTCGCATCTCAGTCGCAGTATGTACTTTTTTTTTTGGTCAGTGACGTGAAAAAAGAAAAAAGATATGTCCAATTTTTTTAGGACATATATCTTTCTTTTCTCTATCTTTTTTAGACGTGCTACGCTGCACCAATCCGAGTAGTATAACGACAAGTGCACAAGCCAATCATCCGTTTTTTCATGGCACATCGGACTTTACCTGCACATACGTTCGCGCTGTAATTTTCTTAAGGATACCTAAATTTTTTTTTCTGAAAAATTGGTGCAGTAGTTTTTGAGTTTATCGTTATGTCAAATGCGGCGTAATTATTTTTAGTTTTTTTGTCTATGTTGTCCCACCGCTGGGCAAAGGCCTCCCCCATATTTTTACAGCCAATTTTATCTGATTAAGTACATTGAATTTATTACAATTAAAAAAAATATTGATCATTGTGATTATTGGATCCTCATCAAATCTCTTTAAGATTTATGTCCCGAAAATTAGCCAGTCTTCTGAAATCCTATCGCGTTTTATACCTCAAGGAAACTAAACACTGATTTAGTGAGCATGCCAATTTATTTTCGTTTTCGATGGCAGTAAATTAAGCAGAACGGAGCATCGCAGGCGCCGAAACTAGGTGTAATTCTATTAGGAGTTTAATTCAATCTAGTAAATTATTTTCTAAACGAATTTTGAACGTGTTTAGCTGGTGTAACTGCGTTAGTGGGGAATGGATGAAAGTGTCTACCGGTTAGCGGTTAATGTGATGGGGTTGAGTAATATTTTAACGTATTAACTCTTTTTTCTTATTTTTATTTATTTAGGTAACCAACGGCGACACTTAAAATATATAATAGATTATTCGTATAACAGTATTGTTAACTAATAAGAGGTTTCCCTTTGTAACTGGAAGTATTTATATAACTTTTAAAATAAATATATAGTTTTATACATAATTATATGAAGAAGTAGTACTTTCGATTCTAATTATTTATCTTTATAATTTCGTACTGATAGACTGAAAAAAGTGTAACTTAAATTTTTAGAAGGAATATGGTATTTGTTTTTTGTGAGTAAATTTATAATGCCTTAAATAGGTCAAAGAAAAAAGAAAATGTGCCTAACATTTTCTATTTTGTTTGGCCTATTTTTTCCCACTGCTGGGCAAAGGTCTTCCCCATTTATTCCCAATGCTCTGTGTGGTTTGCCATGATCGGCCAAACCGTCAGAAACGAGTCTAAATCGTCACGTCTATGGCCTATCTCGACTTTGTTTGTAAAGTTTATAATAATGTGTTGAAAAAATTTACGAAAAAATCTACAACGCCCGTCCTCAGGCAACCATTGCGTGACGATCCTGGTATTGAGTGTGTATTATCTTCAAAATAATCCTGAACTCAAATACTGTAATAATGTATGTGCATTAGAAATCTTAAATTAACGCTGTATTTACCTTACAAAACAAAACGAGCTTATTGTAAAAAATAAAACGAAAATAAAAATTGAAAAGCCAATTTAAATATTAAATTAGATTATTATATGCATGTTTTATTTTACAGATCTTTAATATCTCATGTAAATTCTACAAATGAAACACAATGTGTATTTTGATATTTTAAAATTCTTTTGTCTTAACTAATTTAGTTCAAAACACGTTTTTACTATGTTCATTTAGTTTAAATAAAAATGCCAAAACAGAATCATCATATCAGCCGAAAAACGTCCACTGCTGGACATAGGCCTCCCCCAAGCGTCGCCATAACGACCGGTCCATCGGCAACCCGCGACCTTCACCGATTGATTGGTCTAACTTGTGGGCCTTCCAACGTTGCGTCTCCCAGCACGCGGTCGCGACTCCAGAATTTTTCGAACATCTATTTTGCAAGCAATGTGCCCTGCCCACTGCCACTTTAGTTCGGCGATTCTTCGGGCTATGTCGGTAACCTTGGTTCTCTTGCGAATATCATCATTCCTGATTCGATCACGCAAGGAAACTCCAAGCATTGCACTTTCCATTGCCCTTTGAGTGACTTTGAGCCTTCTGATGAGGCCCGTTGTGAGCGACTTAAACAGAATCAACCTACCAAAAATAAGTTACATAAAATACTGGAACACATCTCGTTACCAGAATTACTTACTGAAAAATACATACCAATTACCTTAGTGTCCTCGCAAATACGCCTTGTACGAGGTAATGCATATCTCTTAATTAACTTTCCAAGTCCTGGTGTGTCAAGGTCAAAGGTCAGACCCCACAATTTATACGTAGATGTGGGTAGGAAGATTTACGAGGCCACCTGCGTGTTCTCTTTATCACTGCCCTATTGTGAGAAAGAATATTCTTTTATCTGTAGCATGGTTTTCACTTACCATCTACCGATATTTCTGAAGCATAAAAACATCGATATGTGTGTTATGTATCCTGTTCCTTCTTAGTTACGGTGCTCAAGCTTGAAGCACTAGGTAAGTGACATTCCGTTAGCGTTAGAGTAGGTAGGAAAATGTATGAGATTGGCAAACGCCGTCGAAATTTCATTTGATGTATTCCTTGTAGTTTAAAAGAAGAGCTCGTGGCTACAGAATAACAGCCGCATAGGTCGATCTTAAAGGTTAAGCAACGCTTGCCAAGGTTGGTCGGTGGATGGGTGACCATCTTATCATACCGAATTTCCTCCGTGCCTCGGAAAGCACAAGCCGTTGGTCCCTGCTGCCATATGTAGAACTTTGGCAGTCGTTACGGATTGTCAGAAGCCAGTAAATCTGACTCCAGACAAGATTTCTTGGCAAGACAAGAAATACCGTGTTACCCATTAAATGGGTTGTGGAGGTCTGGTAGGCAGCCGCTTCACGTAAAGTACTGGTATTCAGCTAAATCCGAATTGACTGGAAGCCGACCCGAATATAGTTGGGAAAATGCTAGGCAGATGATGATGTATTCCTTGTATTTTGGCATTTCGCCAAACGTATTCGCCGCTAGAATGGCACTTATCCCATCCTAACGTATGGTACTAAGACCTGCGGGTCTAGAAAGGCCACTTTAGCTTAATCCGTAAGCAAAGCACGCTACCCGTCTCTGTCAAATTTTCCCAATCAACCTTGAACCTAATGCGTTAGCGATAAAGATGAAAATTGAATTTGACAGATTATTGTGTAATTAATATTTATGATTCTAATATGATTCTACTAAAGTGGCCTTTATAGCCCCCCTGAATGCCAATTCTACTAATCTTTAAGCAACGTTCACATTCGCATGTCAGTCGCAATCATTCAAAAATGTATGGGAATTGAGGCTTCTTTTACAGATTGCGACTAAGATAATAATAATAATCTTAATAAGGACATTTAAAATAGCAAAAAAAAAATAGCGTACCTTATCGTAAATATCACGATCTAACATGCATTTATATGGGTAGAAAACACATCAATAAACAAAAAATGTTAGGAACATGGTGGCCTAAAGTGTCACGTTGCTGAGATAGTTTTGAAGGTAAAGTCACGATGTGAGAACAATTAAAATTATTAAAATGAACTTATCACGCGCTTTTATGCAGTAAAATGTATTATAATAATATTTCTAGGCTTGATTTAACCATGTGTAAAAATGAAACACTATTATTTAGCGAAGTCCTTAATAAAGTGGTTTTCACATGCTTTTATTCTTACTTACTACAAAAAAAAAATCAAGCTGCATTTACCGCGAAATAACTCGGCAACATGACACTTTAAGCCTCCATGTTCCTTACATTTTTTGTTTGTTCAAGTGTCTTCCACCCATATACATGTTAGATCGTGCGCCGCAACTTTGAAAGAAAATATGGCGGCGGTGGGGCTATGCCACAATGGTTCTATGTTTCATGTGAGCAATCCTTAGTATTTTGGCATTTTAACAAACGCATTTGTTGATAGAATGGCATTTTATCTAGCTAGAGCCTCTGGTGGCTCACCGGGTCGCAAAAATTCCGCCACGGTGTTTGTTAAAATGCAATGAAGAGAAGCATTTGTTTACCTCCATCATCATCATCTGCCTCTTCCTAACTATATTGGGGTCGGCTTCCAGTTAAACCGGATTCAACTGAATACCAGTATTTAACGTGGATCGGTTGCCTAAGAGACATCTACAACCCATTAACTGGGTAACACGTTAGATCTTGGCAAGACTGGAGTCAGATTTACTGGGCTTATTCTGACAATCCGGAACGACTGCCAAAGATCCACAAAGATAGCCGAGACCAATGGTTTGGCGTGCTATTTAAGGCACGCAGCGAACTCGGTATGTTAAGATGGTCACCCATCCACAGACCCGCCTTGGCAAGCGTTGCTTTACCTGGAAGATCGAACCATGCGGCTATTATTATTTAGCCACGGTCTCCGTATTTCATAAAATTCCAAGTCTATAAAAAAAAAACTTAAGTGATCATAAAGTTTAGCTAAACGTCCCAGTACTCCTTTATAGCCTGAGGTTCTATTATGAGTTTCACAGCAGGGCTGCGATGACCAATAAATTAAAAAATTAAATTAACGACCCACTATGAAATCAAAATTTTATTTACTTAAATATACGCATCGTTGGGCTAGACTGATATTATAAAACACTAATGGATGGGTTGGTTTGGCCGCCAGCGTGTTTTGATAACCCCTAAATCATATTTGCTTTGACTAAATTCATTTAAGGGTAAATTTATTTTAGACTACATTTTTGCTGCTGGTTTGGCTCCGAGGGTGGATCCCTCTTTTTCAATTGAAATTATCGATGGACGTCTGTTTAATTTTCCTGATGTAACGCAAAATCTATACTAATATATAAAGCTGAAGAGTTTGTTTGTTTGTTTGTTTACTTGAACGCGTTAATCTCGGGAACTACTGGTCCAATTTGAAATTCTTTCAGTGTTAGATAGCCCAGTTATCGAGGAAGGCTATAGGCTATATATCATTACGCTAAGACCAATAGGAGCGGAGCAGTAATGAAAATTGTGACGCAAACGAAGTTGCGCGGGTCAACTAGTGGTTTATACATTCAGTCAAAAAAGTATCGGGAATGGATGATTTGTTTATGGTTCCAAATTCAAATTTTTGTTTTTTTGTAGTTGTTAGATTGGCACAACTGTTTTCCATTTTGGCGCGGAGTTTGAGTTGCATCTGTTATTTATATTAAATACAGTGCTGGTTTTAGTAATATCATATATAGTGTGTATTGCGAATTTCATAATGGACAATAATATCGAACAAAGAGTTTGTCTTAAATTTTGCATCGCTAATGGAATTTCGTGTTTGGAGTCACTGAAAATGTTAGAGAAGGCTTACGGTGAATCGACTTTATCAAAAACTCGTGCTTATGAGTGGTTCAAAGCGTTCAAAAGCGGTCGAGATGTGATGGAAGATTTGCCTCGCTCTGGTAGGCCGTCAACGTCTGCAACTGAAGTTAACATCGCAAAAGTGAAGGAAATAGTGACTGAAAATCCCCATTCAACTCTGAGAGAGATAGCCGCCGAACTTTCTCTCACGAGTCAATCCGTACCATTTTAACTAATCATTTGGGTATGAAACATGTTGCTGCTCGGCTAGTCCCAAAAGATCTGAATTTTCTCCAAAAACTCAATCGCATGAAAGTCGCTGAGGACATGCTAGAACGAGTCAGTTCGGACCCAACATTCATGAAACGCATTGTTACTGGTGACGAGACGTGGGTTTACGAGTTTGACATGCAAACTAGTCAACAAGCTTCGGAGTGGCGCCTTCCAACTGAACCGAAACCGAAAAAACCACGCCAAAGTCGATCAAAAGTCAAAGTCATGTTGACTGTTTTCTTTGACTATCGCGGTGTTGTGCACTCTGAATTCTTACCGGAAGGTCTAACGGTAAATAAAGAATATTATTTGAGCGTTATGCGGCGTTTAAGAGAGCAAATTCGACGAAAAAGGCCAGATTTGTGGAAAGAAAATTCTTGGATTTTGCACCACGACAATGCGCCTTCGCACAAGGCTATCATTGTGAACGAATTTTTAACCAAACACTCAACAAATACCATCCAGCAACCACCATATTCACCAGATATGGCTCCTGCTGACTTTTTTCTTTTTCCTAAACTCAAATTACCACTTCGTGGCACCCGTTTTCAATCGATAGAAGACATAAAGGAGAATTCGCGGCGAGAACTGAACTCAATTCCGCTTCCGGAATTGAGTTCAGTTCTCGCCGCGAAAATGTTTTGATGAATGGATTATTCGTTGGCGCAAGTGTATCGTTTCTAAAGGAGCATACTTTGAAGGTGATAAAATAAATTTGGATGATTAACAGACATTTTGTGTATTATTGATCTTTTCCCGGTACTTTCTTGACAGAGTAGTATATTGCATCAGCTGATAATATTCAAATATTTGTGTAATAAACTAGGTTTGACCCACGACTTCGTCTCGCATAGGTATAACGTTTTTTCCCGTTCTCGTTTTGGCTGTGGGTTGTCTGTCATTTACTCATCAGTAACGGGAGAATTATATATATATTAGGATAACTGAGTAGGTGGTTACGATGGAAGTTTTTTCTATATATCCCGTAATTAAAAACATAGGGAGTCTTCCCTGTGTTCACAAATTCAAGTACAGACGCCAGCACATAAGCTACCCTAAAGTGTAAAATTTTCCCAATTAACCTTGAACCTAACGCGTAGCCGATAAAGTTGAAAACCTATTTAAGAAATTTGACAGATTATTCATGTGCTGGTGTCTGTACAAAGACATTCCGCGGTCTCTCTATTAGGATTTAACTTTAATATTAATCTTTATGTTTTCCAAGGTAGTATCGTGGGCTACCAGTTTACATTTATAGGCAGCGAAATGCCTAACTTCATTAACAAATAGTGCGCCATTTTGAAAAATAAACCTCATTCCAAATTATAATGGTCACTGTTCAGTTATATTCTTATTACAAAACTTTAATATAGACCAAAAGAACTATTTTGTGAGAACTTAATATTATTTTTGCACAAACTTTTATTATTACATTACCTACGAAAAAGACATAAATGGCTGCTGTATTTTCGTTCGCGTTCCTAATAATAGATATAGAAATAAATGCCAGGGGTGTTATTAGGAAATATAGAAGTAAGGTTCCGTAGGTTTTTTTAAGTGACCAAGGTTTTTCTTCATAAGAAGCTGTTGCAATAAACATATCAAAACAATTTTCTAGTCTGCCGCATCTTTCACTCGTTTTCAAGGTTCTGTACGGAACCCTATTACTAAGCCTCAGCTGTTCGTCCGTCCATCTGTCTGTCAGCGGGCTGTATCTTAAAAACGGTGATAGGTAGACAGTTGAATTTATCACAGATTGTGTTTCTCAATTGGCGCAATAACAACAAATAATAAAAATGAAGCTTTATAGTACGGAACCCTTCCTGTAGGAGTTGACACTTACTTCGACTCGCACTTGGCTGGTTTTTTAGACATTGTGTGGAAAAAAAGTAGACCAGGTGTCGTTTAGTCAGTCTGAGTCTGTGTTGTATGCAAGGATACAATTCAAATAGAAATTGACAACAGTGGCCAAATGCCAAGTAACCAAGACCAGTGGCCTGTTCAAAAACTAAATAAAATGAATTGCCGAAATTTACGGAAACACACAACTTTGTAACGACTGCCCCAAATTGGAATTTACCCTAAAAACATTTTGAAAAAAAAAAGCGTCCGGGAGAAGCCGGGCCAGCCCAATAGCTAACTGAAAGCTATTTGCCTGCCCCGGGCAAACCTTGCAGAATCCTAAAACGGACCGCAATCTAACCGTGGTACGCAGGTGGCGTTCCCGACTGGACTAATAAGAAAATAATTATGAATGAAGGTCGAACCACTTGGCAATTTTGGTCGTTTATTAAAATGCTAATGAGCTGACTTGAAGTTCGTAATGAGAGTTCAAATGTAGTGTTTGGAGGTTAAGTGAAGTAGTGAAGATTATGAGGGTTTGAGGGTCCTTAGAGCTTAGTATATAATGGAACAGACGTTTTGAAATTAATATTTAATTTTATTTATTGTAGTGCTAAACTAGTATTGAAGGCCTCCTACAAGGTGGACCTATGACCTGGTGAGGGTCACGGGAAGCCGATGGATATGCGACGCACAGGACCGGTTGTTGTGGCGACACTTAGGGAAGGCCTTTGTCCAGCACCGGAAGTCTTTTGGCTGATAGATGATGATGATGATGAATGCCTAACAGACTTGGTCTCTACCAAGTTACCAAGACAACCAAGAACGAAGATACCAAGTTTTGTATTCAGACTACTGTGTCAAGACTTCTTCAGAATGTTTTCTATTACTGAAGCTTCTTGCTGCCTCCCATGAAAAGTACCAACATTCTCTCTACTACTACTCTCTACTTTTTGACATGTTTTCAACGAGATTGTCGCCCAAGAGATACAACATTCGTCTCGTCGGAACATCTTCTCATTTCAATTGAGGATTACAAATTTTCCACCCTGATCTTCATACCTCTATAGCCACATTTATAACCCATGACCTAATTCCATCGGAAGTCACTACAAAAATATCATCACACCATTCACACAAAGTGAAAACTATCCAAACTGAAGTGCCAAACGCAAGATATGATAAAAATGGCAGCACGTTCCATCAAGAGCGATTGAGTCGTCCAACTGATTCTAACGCACGTCCATCCCTTCATTATACTTAGTATCGTATCCTTAACCTTGGAAGTGGTCGTAACTTTGACGTATACCATCATTTGTACAGTCTTCTTGAACAAAGGGCCAAGAAAAGAGAAGGTCCACTTGACGCGATCCGCCATAAATGAAAATTAACTTTTGTACAGTTATTAGCTGATTAAACGTTGTTTTGCCATATAAACAAAATAGCCTACGACCTATTGTCAGATCAATATACTTATAAAATTTCATTAAATCGGTTAAGCCCTTTCGGAGGAGTTCGATAACAAACACCGTGTCACGAGATTTTTATATACATATTAGATTAGATTGGGTAAATACGGGTTGAAGAAACAGATCCATTTTGACAACGTATTTGATAAAACAAAAGATTGCCTGCAGGCAATCTTTTGGCTACTGAGTGCACGCCACGTTGATCCAGAACAAGCTAGTGTAAGCAGATAACAAAAAAGAGATGTACCAACAATCTAGTCTAACTAGCATGGAGGGATGATGCAGCCTTTATTTTTCGAAGTATTTTTTTATGATTTTGTGTATTTTTCCAAAATCAAAAGTCAAATCACGCATACTTTTGTTTGCCAACTTTAACATAAAGATGTCCTCCATTAATGAAGCGAACAAACTCCACAGCGAAAATTCTTGATAAGGGCTCCAAATTAATGCGTGCAAAAAACATGGTTTTAAAAAATACACTTTGAAGATCAAAAAATGCCAAATTAGGGTTATTGCTTTTGAATTCGCCACTAGAGGCGCTAGTGTAGCGTGAGGTTTTAAATCAAAAACTTTTTTTTTTTTCCTTGTAACTTTGTTCAAATGCGTGTAATAACAACTTTAATACTATGATTAAAAACCTTACTCGACAGTAGCGCCACTTGGTAAGTATCATGTTCGCAGTAAGCCTTTTGCGTCACCTTCACTACTTCCCCTTAGGCGACTTAGCGCAGTAACTTTTTATTTTTGATGTAAAACAATAAATCTCTGATATGATCCGATCGCCTCCCATTCCAGATAGTTTCGCTTTACGATACTCGTACCTTCGCCTTTTCTCTTTCGGCTTTTATTTATTTCAGTTTTTTTTCGTGGATCAATGAGAAATGGGTTTCATCCGAAACTAGATCTTTAGCTTAGGTAAAAATATGAGATTGACCTTTTAGAAAATAGGTTAATGGGGAATAACTAGGGATTGGCGTAGGTAGTGCTATTTTGGGTCAATAAACCTAATGATAATGATTATAAGGACACACCCCAGGATTCCCTTTAATATTTTTGTATAAATTAATTAAAGTTAAACTATTTTAGATTTCACAAGTTCGCACGACAACATTTACCAATTTGCTAGGTCCACGAGGTGTATTACAACCAACCCATCTTGAGGACAAGAGGCCTTTTTCCAGCACTGAGATATTTAGAGATATAGCCCGCTGACAGACAGACGGACGGATAGACGGACGGGCGGACGGACGAACTGCGGAGGCTTAGTAATAGGGTTCCATTGATTATCCTTTGGGTACCTACTGAACCCTAATATATTTATCTTCTGGAGCAGTCGGGTAATCATTACTAATATTATAAATGCCAAAGTAACTCTCTCTGTCTGTCTGTCTGTCGCGCTTTCACGACAAAACTACAGAACCGATTTAAAATAAATTGGTACACAGACACAGTCTACAGCCTGAGAAAGGACATAGGCTACTTTTTATCCAGGGACTATGCTCTCTAGGTACCACGCGGGTGAAGCCGTTGGCAGAAGCTAGTAAAGAATAAATTACCAAATAATTAAAATAAATTAGCATCAAGTTCTACAACCGATTGACGACGACTTCTTTCAGAATTTTAAAATAAGCCGCTTGTTTACTATTTGAAAATAGAACAACCATTAGCATTAAAACAAAAGCCGAACAGTATACTAAATAAGGCCTATTAATAAAACCCCAAAATAAAGTGCATACGTAATAAAACAGTTCTTCAACGGAACATATTTATATTCATGATGGACGCGATTGACTCTCCGATGAACAAAAGGCTATAAAACATTTACAGCGACATGCATTAACGAGAGTTCCGAATGCATTGGTAAATATTTATACGTTTTGGGAAGCGTATTTACGAAACTACGTAGTGGTGGGTTGAAAGGTGAAATGTTGTTTTATTTTTGGTGTTATGTCAACGAAAACATTAGTGTTTTGTGTAGAAGCAAGTTTACCGTGTATAGTGCAACTTGTACTGTGTCATGATAACAGGGTGCAATCATAAAAGGTTCCACATACAGACCACAGCTTAAATCTTAGTCCCGAGTCCCGGACAGTTCAACCCACTACCTGCTTTGTTGCAGATCTGTTCAAATCAAAACTAGTGCAGTTTCCACAGAGTAAAATTATGCTTACCGGGCGCTTAATCCGTCCAGACTCCAAGTTATTCCTATAGTGTTGTAGATCAATAATTTAGTGAACACTACATCTGATATTGTATACGGTTCTACTATATTCAAACCTACAATTAATACTTTTTATCAACTCCATCCATAAATTTAAAGTTAACATTATCTAGGAACGTAGTCCGATACGAATCGGGCAGGGCGCAGTACGGACGATTGAGAACGATTTCATGTATTTAACCCTTGACCATTTATATATATAAAATGTTCGCATCGATATTATTTTGAGCTCCTGATAGACCATAGCTGTCCATGTCCCGGGCACAACATGAATTATGCGTCGGTTAACAACGGCTATTACAACTACTATCAAAATATTATGAACTATAATCAATAAATACGCTTCTCAGTTTATTCGCTTCATTGAAATGTTGTTTTTGAAAATGTTCAATTTGGTTTTCCGTTTCGGTACACTTTTTGTGTGTCCATCCACCTTTCGCTATGTTTGATCATTTATATATTTATGCTGCTGGCGATTGTGAAAATTACTTTATTATTGATAACCCATTTTTTTTAATACAAAACCAGCATTAAATAATTGACCATTGAATTTATGGATACTCACAAGTACATAGGTTTCTTTGGTTAACTTATCAAAAAGTTTCTTTGGTTAACTTATCAAAAACACCAACCATAACTACTACGCTTCTTTTCGCTGTCCTTTTCGATCCAAAAGTTAGAGAAAGAGGGAAGAAAACATGTCAGTTAGACACAATGTGTAGAGACAAAACTGGTACATGTAACTGCAGTGCGATTCTCACCGACGTAAATTGTTAATCCATAAAAATAAGATGAAATGACTGCTCCCTTCACGTTGCGTTTTCCGGTAGCTTGTATTATCTGTGTGTATTTTTTTTTAAATAATAAGAATCGCCCTTAACTATTTTTTTTTTATTTTAATCACTACATAGTACTCGCATAAAACAAAGTCGCTTCCGCGGTCCCTCCGTCCCTATGTATGCTTGGATCTTTAAAACTACGCAACGGATTTTGATGCGGATTTTTTTAACAGATAGTGTGGTTTTCGAGAAACGTTTTAGTATATAATTTGCACCCGTGCAAAGCCGGGGCGGGTCGCTAGCTATTCAAAAATTAAAAACTCAGTTCTTTATTTAACTTGCACATACAGTCATTGTCATCTGTACCTATAACTTGATACCATTGTTTCAGATGCAACAAAGCCATGTACGCCAACCGTATCTCGTACTGGCTGGACAGCAAAGGCCCTTCATACGCTTTAGACGTGGCGTGTTCAAGCTCTATGGCTTGTTTGGAGCATGCCTACAAGAGCATCAGCAGCGGAGTATGTGAGGCAGCTATTGTAGGTGGATGTAACCTGTGCATGCACCCTAACGTGGCGCTGAATATGAAGAAGTAAGTTATTAATAACTTAAAAAAGGAGGAGGTTCTCAAATCGGTTGTATTTTTTTTTATGTTTGTTACCTCATAACTGATGACTGATGAAAGGATCCCATGAAAATCGAGGGCAAACCTCAAATTTTATAGGCACATACAATGTTTTTCATTAATTTTCTAACGCAATTCAGATTTTTGTGCCTGGTAATCATCATCTCATGTTGCTGAAAATGTGTTCAGCGATATATTCGCCAATTGTCAGCTGATTTGGATGGGTGTCAAGAAACGAAAAAATTAAAAAAAAACGACTTCCGAAATTAAAGTTCTTTTCTTTTTTCCGAAGTTATTTTATACGTAGTAGTGTTTTGTTTTTAGAAGTCGGTTGTATTTTTTGTAAAAAAGTAGTTTTTTTTTAGTTGACAAATTATCATAGATACCTATTATTGGGAACAGTACTGTATTAATTGAATCATGATATAAATCCAGGAAGAAAAAGTCTGGCATTATTACAAAAACAGACCCTGGCAAAAATGATGTAAATACCGTTACGCCATTTTAAACGAAGGGTCTAAGGTTCAATTTCCAGGTCGAGCAAAAGTGTTATTTGGTTTTTTGTAAGTAGGATATTAAACACCGCGTTTTTTTTTTTTAAAGAAGTTTAAACCGCGTGATTCGGTTTGGCATACGCATACTGGTATGCGGGGATGTCAGTATGCGTCAATTTCAGTTGACGCCCCATGGCATGATCTCGTAACGAAGGTAAACGTAGACGCACCAGACAATATAGGTTCACAGTGTAGCTCAAAATCGATAACACTGGGAGAACCAAAGAAAATCCTTTGTCATGCATTCATTAGCATCGAATATCTCTAATCACATTTTCTTTTTTTCCAGGTACGGATTCCTGTGCTTAGACGGCAAAACAAAATGCTTTGACAAGCATGGAGATGGCTCCGTCAGGTCTGATGCCATCAGCATCCTCTTCTTACAGAAAGCTAAGGATGCTAAGAGGTAAGGTCATAAATGAGTAATTTTAATTGCCTGTCTTTAAAAACATAGCTATGATACTCTCTGAAACTTTAGCATAAATTAAATTGCTGTAGATTATATTAGAATTATAACTTATAATTATTATAAGTGTCGAATCCAAACAAGATTTCCGGCAGAAACCGAAATCAAACCTTTGGAAAAGGTGCAAAGAATTGAAAAAATAAAATTGTTGTAATTAGAAATTTCACGTTAAAAATAGTTGCGCGAAAGTAGTATAAATTCACACATTTTTTTGCCAAGTTTTTGCCTAAACACTCCGAAACTGAATCTTTGGTCGGACACCATATCATCAAATCCAGTTAAGATTACCAGAATTAATTTAACCCTATAAAACTGCATTGACATGATGTGTCTCGTTCTCTCAAAAAGAGCATTATAGAAGTCTTCATGCTACTTTAAAAAAAATACTCAATCAATACGTTTATATAAATTGTGACAATGGACCTCAAAATGTATGGCCATTATCGGAAGTGAAACTCATTACATATTAATGAATTGATTTTAAATGATTCATTACTATGTCGTGTTACATTCCGGTGAGACGCGGATGAATAACTGTTAAATAATCTCTACTTGGGTTGAGGTTTAAAAGAGGCATACCTTTACATTTTTTTAGACCAAACTATTACAAATATTAATTTTCTAACTTATCTTTTACATTTTTTTGTTTTCATCTGTCTCTATGCATTCACATTATTTACTTTCTTAAACCATTCTTTCAGTTATCAAAAATAAAACCGTGAGACGTTTACCAATCATATCATAATATCTAGGCAACCTCATATTTTGTGACAGGACTGTGGCACTAGCCATACAGTTTCCCGGGTTTATCCACACAGCATAAATTCAAAGCCAACTCTAACAGAAATAAATTATTTCTCGTATAAAATATGTTCCCTCTATAGCATACAGTGAACTCTTTCTACACTGACGCGATAATGGAGCTGCGACATACACCATTTCTTACTCCGCTAGCAAGTGTTAGCGTCCACTTTTTCATTGTCAACCTTTATTTTCTAAAGTAAATTTTATTTTCAGTTCTAAATTAACGTATAGTTTCTGTACTCACATCCATCTGAAGTTAGAGGCTACTTGTTATTTATTGCTTTACCGTTAATTCTAGAAGATGGAAAGTGGTTGTTTTCGTGGCCAGTAATAACTCATGTTCTAGCCCAAAAGCGTTGTTGTTATTTCAGGGTACTACAGTTATTTGAGTGAGATTCTTTCTTGACACGATCTAGTTTCTGTTGATAGCTTTAAATCTATATAGTCTTAAAGCTTTGCAAGATTTATTTAAAAACTTTTATCTATTAACAAAAGGCTTTCTTCTATGGCGCTCTATTATCCATTATTAAAATAAAAAAGTTTAGTTACTTTACTCATTTAATATAAAACACCACTGCAGTGCCTCAAAAACTATCCACGATTTCATATGCCAGTTATACACTGCAAGTCAAATTACAAGGTCCATTAAAACACCGTTTATATTTTGCGCGTCCGTCAGAACCGTTGAAATTGTACCGTGACATGACATCCGCGACAGACAGCCGTGTGACTAGGTTAATGCATTTGTACTGCAGTTTTTTTTGGTGACCCATTTCAGCAACATGTTTTGATAGTATTTTGAAGAATTGATTTGTAGATTTCTAGTTTTCCAGTAAAATTCAGTAAACAGTGAGGATATTTTGTTGATTTTTCACTTAAGCTAGTAAAAATAAGCTAGTAAATTTATTTAAACGATTCTTTCAATACATTAATTTGTAGTTTTGCTTTGTGTAATCAAAATATACTAGCGGGAAAGTTTTCCCGTCCCCGTTTGAATTTCCTAGTACTCCCCTACGCACTGTAGGAAAGCTACATACCAAAGTTTTGGCTGTGAGTTGTCGGTCAGTAACAGAAAAAAATTAGATATTAGGATTAAAGGTTTTATGTTTTTCAACAGAATTTACTCCGAGGTATACCATGCCAAGGCTAGTTACAGCAGACATATGCAAGACCAGTTCTTGCCAGTAAGACAGCCGCAAGAAATCCAGGAGTTCCTGGAAGGGTTTTACAAAGAAACTGGCGTTTCACCGCGTGATGTGGAGTATGTAGAGGCTAATGCTTCGGGTAAGTTTTATCAACATAATGGTACTTTTAGGCTGGCTTTAGAATCATTGTACTTCTTGTACGGGTTCTTCTATACAAGCTTTGCATTGCAATAATTAACTCTCTTTTATATAATTTTTCACTTCATCGTAGACTTTATCTCTGTCATCTTTGACCTAGACTAGCGTCAAGAGCCCTATCATATCACAAATAAAAAAAAAAACAAAATATGTTTAGGTTTACTCATTAGACTCATAATCTCTTACTTATTCTGTATCTTCTGATAAATTGTGCTGATTCGAAATAGGTACTGTAACTTAGCGTCCTTACGTGATTTAAGAAATTCGAACAACGATTGATTTCTGTTAAAAAGTCCGGTGAGGTTTTAATTTATAACAAAACTTGTATTTTTTTTGTTCTAAACAGCGATCGCCGAAGCAGATGGCAACGAATTGGAAGTAATCGGGAAAGTGTTTGCAAAGGACAAGACTATCCAGGTTGGATGCGTCAAGTCTAATATGGGTCACAGTGAGCCAGCATCTGGGGCATGCTCACTAACTAAGGTAATAGCTTTATCTGTGTTGCTTTGACACTACAAAACTCGTAAAAGTATAACTTGAAGGAAAAAGTAGAGGTGTACCGATAATACCTACACACAAGTTTTGCCAATTGTTTCTGTTCTATGTATGAATAGCTTTCAAATATATCGTGTAAAATAAATGGCTTCTAAGTAAACGTCAAAAATGGAAAACCAAAATAATAAGAAATTTGAAAGTTAACATGATACATATATTTGAGTTCAAACAGCTGTGGCTAAAAGGGTCAAAAGCCTTACTAAAATCAGTCAAGATATTTTCTTATGTAAAAAAAAATTACATCAGTCTATCTAACCTTTAGTAGCAGAGGTCACTCCTTATAGATCGTTACCTACATCTGTTTTATTTACAGGTCTGTCTGGCATACCAAACTGGCCAAATTCCTGCCAACTTGCACTTTAGTGAACCCCAGGACAACATTCCTGCAGTACGCGAGGGAAAAATCCAAGTAGTAACTGAGAACACACCTTTTAATCGAGGCTTCACTGCTTTGAACTCATTCTCATACAGCGGAACCAACATCCATGTGCTTATGAAAGGACATTACAAGCCTAAGGTGAGAACTTAATAATGTTAGAAAGGAACAAAAAAATGGAAACATGCTTTTCCCCGTGACGCTTCTTTACTAGTATATTACAAAGGTGCCGTGAATTTTGCCAGATTAAAAAGTTACATCTGGGACGGCAAGGCACTCCGCCAAAGAGCGAAATTCATTCATCATTTTCCGATCATTGAAAGCATCTCAGTAATCGTATTAGTACATTTAGAGGGTCTAGCACGAATGTTGTGTAAAGTTACAGTATCGTTAATGTAAGTTAATTTTGAATATAAAAAACTACAACCCTATAGTATTTTGGTTAAATTTTATGCGACATACAAAATTCACATCGAACAAAAATATGCGTATAGTAGATAGCCAATTCAAATAAATATTATGTGCGAAACAAGTATTATGGGCACTTTTGCCATTGACAGCGATGTGGATTATTTTTTTGATGCCCAATGATTAATACCTATAATTTTTTTATACGCGTTTGTACATAATTTCTTGTTAATTAGTAAGTTTTAGTGTATTTAGTTATAAAAATATCTTAGAATATCTACTGGTAAATAAAGTATTATGGTTATAATATTTTTTTATAAAGTTTTATTACTACACGTCAAAAGCATTTGTGCACTTACATATGTGTGTATGTGTACATACATTATGTACGTAGTTCATTTTGAGTTGTGCCGTAGAACAAATGTTTATATGCAAAAATAAAGAAAGATGTTTGTACATTAGTACTATAAAAATATTACTTTTAGATTAGCGAGGTATTTTAAAATTTTGTCCGTTTTATTTTGTTTCAGATTAAAATTAATTTTAGATATTTAAAATGGGTTGTTAAGAGCTACTCACACTTGTTCAGCTCCATCCGCGTTTTGCTGAACAATTTTGGTCACACTTATACAGTTCTGCTTCTATCAGCCGCGTACAGCGTCGTAAGGATGAACGTATGAACGCGGCAGAACAGTACTGAACTCTTATCTTTAGCACTCGCATGATAAATACACATTGGTCCTCATATTTTATACTCATTTGCCACGAAAGCTGAATAGACGTGGAAAACTGAACGGTTGCGAACGCGTCTCCATACAAAATTGTGGTTTTCTTTGGGCATAGGCTGAAAAGATCTAAATAAGTGTGAGTAGTCCCTAAATGTCGACCAGTAAACGTAGGCGTTTACTAGTCTGTAAAATAGAAATGCTATTTTCTTATCGAGCCTATTTCAATAAATGTCAACACGTCTCGTTTTGCAAAGCATTTGAAGCTCCGAGGACGATTAAATCTAATTTTATCAATAGCATAATTGTTTGTAGTATCGTAGAAGAAAGTAATTCCAGATAAACAGAAAATAGGTAATGTCTGGTAAATCTTGCTATGAGTGCAAAATATGTTGTGACCATTAAAAGGCCAGAATTTCAAATAGATGCTTATTTTCTTAATTAATTCTGATTTTTATTAATATTTTTACTATTAAATTAGTACTTACACTTAAGTAGAAATAAGATCATCTCATTCATCATTGATATCTTTTGAATACCTGTGACGAGAGACGTCTGAACAAATAATGTATTCTGTATTCTAAACTTTTTTCATATTTTAGGATCTCGACCGCTACCGCAGTAGTATTCCCCACATAGTCCTTGCATCCGGCAGGCAAGACCAATGCGTGAAGAGCATGATTGATAAGCTTAACAAGCAACCGATAGATGCTGAACAAATTGGTCTACTGCACGACATTCATGACAAGCCCGTTGCTGGGCATACTTGCAGAGGCTACACCATACTTGGTACGTATAAATCTTAGAATAATTTAGAAGCAACGTTAACATTCGCTTCTTAGACGCAATCTGTCAAAAATGTATCAAAATTAAGGGTTTTTGAAAGTTTGCGATTGACATGCGAATGCGAAAATTGTTTTAAATTAATAGAATTGGCCCTCATTTTTCAACATTTGATCTTCTTTTACCCTTTCGTAAATTTTAAATAACGGAGAACATGCCAAAAATAATGTAGTGTTTGCTTTCGAGCATTAGAGAATGTCCTAGTTTTTACCCGACTGTGAAAGAATTTTCGAGTGTATGTATATTTCTCTGGCACGCCCTAGAGCCTAAACAGGTTGTTGTATTTTTATGTGAGTGGTGTCATTAGATTTGTCTAAGTAGTGAGAGTGACACTGGGTACATCAAAGTAAAAAAAATTGCCGTTTTTGCGCGCCATTTATAAAAAAACTAAAAATATTTATTAAAATTTTAATCGCCAAAAAATTTTCAATTTTCAAAACCTATCGGGTGGGGTATCAAAATAAAGGGCTCAAGGAGACGATTCCAAAAATGTAACTCACTCAAATGTAGGAAACGCTTTTCAAGCAGTCTGATGCAGTTCAATCAGTAACTTGATGCCACCAACTGCATCAGACTGCTTGAAAAGCGACTTGTTTCGAACTTTTTAGTCGTTTTTAGAGGTCGGGTTTTTTTTTAGTTTTTTCTCAAAAGCAAGCTCGCAATAATTTCCATTGAATCTATTCCAGATACAAACGACAAGAATGAAACAGTGTGCTTGGCCAAGGAGGTGGAATACATTGATGGGTTGGCTCGACCAATATGGTTCGTGTACAGTGGTATGGGATCGCAGTGGGCCACTATGGGTGCTGAGTTGATGCGCATACCGATATTTGCTGCTGCTATTGAAAGGTAAGTTTAACTTACTAGAACATCGAATTTTAATCTTAAAAATCCATGGAGTTTATAAAAGTTGATAATAATGAGAACTTGGACCGGGTTCCTAGAATGAAAATTAACAGAAACCTTGAGTTAATAAATTATCAAGCTCGTGTCTCAGCCGTTTAATTGAATACGACGTTATTCGTTTCCAAAAATCAGCATCTAGGTTTAGTTAGGTATTGTTAAATTTATTTTTTTGTTTTTATTAATGAGTTTTATAAAGTTCAAGGCAATTGTAGAAACAGCTAAGATCTGTTTTACCTTCAGCAATTTTGTTTTGCCTATGCAAAGAATTCGCTCTAACTTATTATTGATTTTCAGATGTCAACGAGCACTGGAACCTAAAGGCATCGATATTGTAAATATTTTGACCAATCCAGACAAGGCAATCTACGACAATATTCTGCATTCATTTGTCGGTATTGCTGCTGTCCAAATTGGTCTTACCGATGTACTGAGAGAAATGGGAATTGTACCTGATAATATTATTGGTAAGTTTGTTAAACAGTAATATTGTAATAATACGATATATACTCAGGAATATCTACTACAACTTCTTGAATATCAATATTTAATACAAAGACGGAAAAATAGATTAAGAAATTCAAGAAAAAGTATAAATAATTAGTTATAGTTCATTCAATTTGGTTTGCATTCAGTGAATCATCATATTTTCGTCCTAGAAGGTCTTTGCCTAAATTCAATTATCCAAACAAAAAATGCAAAATGCTGTGATTTTTTTTCTCCCTCACAGGACACAGTGTGGGAGAACTAGGATGCGCGTACGCTGACGGTTGCTTTACGGCTGAAGAGATGATTCTCTCAGCTTACAGTCGCGGTCTTGTCTCTTTGCAGACACCATTCATCCGTGGTTCTATGGCAGCTGTTGGACTTGGTTTTAAAGCAGTAAGTGCTTTTACTTTAATGTTTTCTAAATATTTGAAACCTTGGTTTTTATGATTCATATAATTTTACCTCAAACGCAAACTTTGGTTATAATCTTTTTTTCTTTTTTTTTTAGTCTCAGCATTCATTCGATTCTTTTTTGTGCATGTAAAAAATCATTACTGATTTTTCTTCATTTCCTTAGGTGAAAGCCCTCTGCCCACCTGAAATTGAAGTGGCCTGCCACAACAGCTCAGATTCATCTACAATATCAGGCCCAGCTGAAGTGATGAAGACCTTTGTAGGAGAACTAACAGCTCGTGGTATCTTCGCTAGAGAAGTTCCATGCTCCAACATTGCGTACCATTCGAGATATATTCAGGATGCTGGTAAGACACTTGTTAAAACCTATTGGGCGTTTTGAGTTCTAATTAATTTTAATTTTGACCAACGTGACGCGACTAAGTATGTTTCTTATATTATTAAATTAAGTTATAAGTTTTCTAAAACCTTTCTGTACTAAGCGGAGCTGTAGAGAGGCTCTTAATAAATTTAAGTCATCTCTAAAACATGACATGTTTCTAGGTCCTGGTCTTTTAAAATACTTACGCGAAGTGATCAAAAACCCGAAGGAACGCAGCAAGAAGTGGGTATCTACATCCGTACCAAGAGACCAGTGGAATGAACCTGCTGCTCAGTATTCCTCGGCTGAATACCACACTAACAACTTATTGGTGAGTAAATCTACGATATGTTACACACAATAAGTTTTGTGTCTTTAGGTGGTGTATCAGTTTTGATAGAAGAGCGAGAACTGTTAACATGAATAAGCATCCTTCTCAATCTTATAATCTAAATCAATAATGTATATTTTTCCGTTACGGATTGATTGAGTGACTGACAGACAAAGCACAGCCGAAAATACTGATCGTAGAAAGCTGAAATATGGCAAGTAGGTTCCTAGAAGTGTTTAAATAAGGGAGGATTACCCGAAATTCTTACGGGAACCGGAAAAAACGGCCATTTTAGCAGAATCAGAAAGCATATCACGCTACCAGCCACTGTAAAATTTTCTTAATTAACCTTAAAAGTTAGCGATAAAGATGAAAATTGACAGATTGTTGGGTGGTTATATATATTATGATTCTAGTATGATAAAGTTCTAAAGTGTCCTTTTTAGACCCGCTATTCAGTTGTTTGTCAGTGTTCAGTAGTTCATCATTTAGAAATCTGTTAACTTTCTCAGAAATGAATATTAGAATGAATTCATAAGCTTTTCAACCTTATTTCATTACCGACTTTATACTTTTTTTTTACTTCTCCAACAGAATTCAGTTCTCTTCGAAGAAACATCCAAACTTATACCATCAAACGCTATTGTTATCGAAGTAGCTCCTCACGGTTTGCTTCAAGCAATCCTGAAGCGATCACTAGCAGAGTGTACTCACATACCACTCACCAGACGTGGTCACGCCGATCCTGTGAAGTTTTTGTTAGAAGCTGTTGGAAAGTAAGTTACTGAACGAATTTCAATTACGGATTTGGTATGTTGTTATTCTAAGATATCCTTATTATACCCGAGAGGCACCGAGCACGCAAGACAATAGGAAGACTTTATGGCCCCAATTGGGGCTTAAGGGCGTTCAGAAGTTAATGTTATTAATTCAAGGTTTTTGAGTAGTGAAAATAGAAAGAAATTTTGAAAACTGAAGATAACGAGGAAACGTTACCGATCTTCATTTTACTTCGTTCAATAAAGAAAACCAATCATCAAGACCACTTCCTATAATGGACAAATGAATAATTGTAGAAAAATAGAGTAAAATTCAAAGATAGAAATGATTGTAATTGTGTTTTTTTTTTATAGAATGTACCTGGAAGGCCTGATGCCAAAAGTGAAGGCACTATACCCAAGAGTAGAATTTCCAGTTGCAACAGAAACTCCACTACTCTCACATTTAGTCGAGTGGGAACACAGTGAAAGATGGTAATTACATATTTTATTTAGATGTTAAAATTGGAGTATAAGAATATAACAGCCGAAATTATAGAGAAGGAACATAAACATTAATTTAATCTTGATCATTGCTTTAGGCCCCAAGCGAAATACAATGCAAAAGACAGAATTCTCACGTCAAGCAGAGATTTCGTGCTCTCTATCCATGATGACGACTACAAATGTTTTGAAAATTATAAAAGAGATGGTAAGTAAAATGCCTTTTTTAGACCAGAGAACAAACAGGAAGAAACATAAATATGTAACAAAAAATGTATGAAACATTCAGAAATAGACCAAAATAATGAATAAGACTACAATTTAAAAAATATCCACTTGAAAAACGATCAGCAATAATTATAATAGTTATTATCTTATCAAATAAAAATATTACCAGAATCTCACTCAACTATATGCGGTAAGACTAGATAAATAAGTAAACCACCAAAAAATATGTATATACACTTCTGGACACATCTATTGGCCCACCTTAGAGTTTAGGTTTCGATGGCCCCTACCGAAATATGATTTCTAGATTGAACAAAAACTGTTGATGCAGTTTTAAACCTGATACATCTTTTCCATCTTTTTCGATCGTATTGTTTTAAATTTGAATTCAGAATACCATACGACATGGAGCTACGCCTAACAAGTCGGATATGCGCCTTATTAAAGGCAATTGATTTTTGAATAAAAAACATGTTTTATCAAATAAAGGTTTAATTTAATAACGCGTGTTGCCTCCATGGGCATCTACCACAGCTCTCATACGATTAGGCATAGAGTTTATCAACCGCTCTATGAAATTTTGAGGGATCATCTCCCATTCCTCTTCTATGGCAGTTTTCAACTCCTGCATCGTCTGGGCAACTGGCTGACGAGCCCTAACACGTCTTTTTAGCTCGTCCCACATGTGCTCAATGGGGTTCATGTCTGGGATTCTGGCTGGCCAGTCCATAACTGTGATGTTTACATCCCGAAGATATTCCCTGACGATGCCGGCCGCATGGGCTCTTGCATTATCATGCATAAAAAGGAAATTTGGGCCCACATAGTCCGCGTATGGTATCACGTGAGGTTCTAAGCACTCACGAATGTACCTTTCAGCATTTAATGTTGGCAGCCGTGGTCCTGTAACAACCTCAAGTTGAGTTTTGCCGCTCGCGGATATACCGCCCCAGACAGTCCATGAGCCACCGCCATAAGCAACCCTCTCTTCAAAGCAGCATTGTGCGAAACGCTCTCCCTTACGTCGGTAGACCTTCTTCCATCCATCATTGCCATGTAACACAATTTTAGACTCATCAGAAAAGAGTACACGGCTCCAATCTTGCTGTGTCCAATTTAAATGACTGCGTGCGAAATGAAGGCGCGCTGTTCGGTGGGCTCGCGTTAGTTTGGGCCCATTAGCTGGCTTGTGTGGTACCATATCGCGTTCTTTTAACCTTCTCCGAACAGTTCGAGCGCTCACAGATACTCCGTGGAAGTCGCGAAGTTGGTTTTGTATCTCAATGGAGGTAAGGTGACGATTTCTCAAGCTGGTCGTCACGATGAATCGATCCTGCCTTTCAGTTGTGACCCGAGATCGTGGCCTTCCTTGGCGACGAACAAAGCCGCCAGTCTCTAGGTACCTCCGATAAACATTTTGGACCGCAGATCGACTCAAATTAAGTTGAGCGCTCACGTTTCTTTGGCTGTGTCCGGCCTGAATAAGTGCCACAGCTTGGGCGGCGACTTCAGGTAAAGGATCCATAGATTATAGATAGAACCTCACCTTAATGTTAAGAATAAGTAATGTTTGTTGCAAAAACAAAGATATCAATCACTTTTTCAAGAATTAAATCCAAGTAAACCAATAAAACCAAGTTTTCTTAGTATTCGATTGTTTGATATCAACAAACAGGCTCCAAATTGTCTTTTGTTTCTTTAAATTCTGTGTTCGAAATTCAAAAAAAGACTATTGAATGAAATTGAGAATGTGCCAGGTTCAAAACTGCATAAAAACTTTTTGCTCGACTTAATATAAAATTTTAGCTAGGACCAAACGAAACTGAAAATACAAGGTGGGCCAATAGATGTGTCCAGAAGTGTAGTTGGAAAAAAGAATTGGAAAGAGGAGCTCGTGGCTAAATAATAACAGCTGCACGGGTCGATTTCTAAGGTTAAGCAACGCTTACCGAGGTTGGTCCGAGGATCTTAATATACCGAGTTTCCTCCGAGCCTCGGAAAACACGTTAAGCCGTTGGTCTTGGCTGTCATTTGTAGATCTTTGGCAATCGTTACGGATTGTCAGAAGCCAGTAAATCTGACTCCATTCTTGCCAAGAAGTACCGTGTTACCCAGTTAATGGGTTGTGGAGGTCTGGTAGGCAGCCGTTCCGCGTAAAATACTGGTATTCAGCTAAATCCGATTTGACTGGAAGCCGACCCCAATATAGTTGGGAAAAGGCTAGGCAGATGAGTTGGAACAAGGAAATGTATTGATTAAAAAATTACAGGTATCTACGTTTTCCCCGAAGCTGCTTTGCTGACCACTGTTTGGGAGACTTTTGCTATGTTCAAAGGAGAAGACTACAGGACCATGTCGGTCGAATTTATTAACGTCCATTTCTATGAAGAAGTTGAAATTAAGTCTGATGATCCTCTTAAGCTCGGGATTATGATTAATAAAGGAAACAAATATTTTGAGGTAAGTTAGATTGAAACTTTAAAACCACAAAAGTAAGGAATTGTACAGCGAATTTATTTTATCAATTAAAAAAATGCAGTTTTCTATATACTTATTTAATTTATTTTTTTTTACATTTTGGACATCATAGTTCTACTAATATTATAACTGCGAAAGTGTTTTGGTGAGGATGGGTGGATGGATGTTTGTTACTTTTTCGAGTCAGAACGCCTGAATGGATGAAATTTAGTAAAGAGGTAGATTATAGTCTGGACATAAGCTATATAAATCCTGGGGGTATATTTCCTAGGGATCGCGCGGGTGAAGCCGCAGACAGAAGCTAGTTTTACATAAAGGCAGTCCCCCAATGCCCGCCTGTCTTATTTACATAACACATATAAAAAAAAACGTTACACGATGCAAGTATGATTTTAAAATTGCAGGTAAATTACAATCAAACAACGGTTGCTACAGGATACATCAACGAAACTAAAGATTTTGTTGAGCGGCAATTGGAAAAATCGGAAGTTAAAAACAATGTTACCCTGAGTACCCAAGACATTTACCAAATTCTACGCATGAAAGGTTATTCCTATGAGTAAGTATTCGCATAAAACAATATTGTTACAACCAAAACCTGTTGAACGTTATATATAATAAATGGCGACTAATTTAATTTGTGTTTTTCTTTTCAGTGGTAAATTCCAATCTATCCATTCAGTGACGTCTAACTACACAACAGCAAATATCAAGCACACGGATGAATGGATTCCACTACTTGACTCACTTTTACAATTCACTGTACTCAAGCGAGGTTACGCAGGATTATCAAAATTGAAACATATAAACAAGCTGGTTATCAATACTGATGATCATTGGAAAACTATTCAAAGAGATGTCAATGATGTATCATGTTTGACTGCGGAGTACTATGATATGCATGATATAACGAGGTAAAATAAAAGCGTAAACGAAACAAAAAAAATAAGTAGCAGTAATAGCAGGCGGCATTATGTATTATCTAGCTACTAGAAAAAGGACTAAGCTTATATGTACGTATGTATGATATTAAAAATATATTTTTTCCAGATGCGGTGGTGTGGAAATCAGTACCATTACTTATTCTGATATGCCAATCGTAGAATTAGCTGATCCTGATATTCTACAAACGCGCTGCTTTGTGCCTCACTTCCTTCAGGGAAAGATCGATGTAAGTCATAATAAAAAGATCTCACATACCTATTTTAAAAGTTTTTTTAGCATGTAAACACATATTTTAACGTTGTATTTTTTGTAGCTCAAATCAGCCCTTCACGTGAACATGCAAATTGTAGCAGATAATACTACACACAATCAAATAAAAGTGACGAAACTATTTTCAACGGATTATCAAGAAATTTCAAATTTGTTGAAAGAAGTAACTGATGAAATTCCACACAAAGATTTTATATTAAACGGATCCACTAAGGACACTGTGGACACTTCTACCGTTTTTGTCGTCGATAATTTAGTAGAAGATAAACATGTAGGTATCACCGTAATGAATTGGATTTCATATAATATGGGTTTTTTTTTGTATTTAGATAGTGAGTTCAAATGTAAATAAAAATAAAATGTTCTTTCAGAAAATGGAAACATTGTCACGAGTGTTACCGAAATCTACATTTATCCTAGCGGTGGAAAAAGAAACAGCAAGAATATTGCCAAAATACGAACTATTCAACATAATAACAGCTATGAACGTCAAGACTCATACGTTGGTTTTAGTCAACACTGTTGATTCTAGAGACAGTGAAAATATCACTTATTTGCCAGTTGCTAATGATAATAAATTTACTTGGATCCCACGAGTGCACTTGGAGCTTGAAAGGTCAAGAAAACTTATGTTGGTCTCGGAAAGACAACCTTACTCTGGTCTCTTAGGTAATATAGCACAGCCGCACCCATAAATATATATATTTTTTTTAACTCCTTACTTTCCGTATTAAATGTTAAATGGTAACTTTTCAACAGGTATGGTTAAGAAGCTACGAGAGAAATATGGTAATAAGATTGGTGTGGTAATAATCGATGATTATCACGTGGAAAATTTCAATTTAGAATCAGAAATATTCAAAGATCAGCTTCGGAAGAAATTGTCTATTAATGTTTTCAAAAAGGTAAGAAATGCGATATGACTGATTATTTTGGACAGAAAACCAAAGCTCGACTTACTTGAGATTTATTAAAAATGTAGAAATGTTTTATAAATTGTGTGTGTTTTAGGGACACTGGGGTGGCTATTACAGCATACCAAATGTCAAGGACACAAATATTAGGAATGTTACCTTAACCAGTACAGTGACTGGTGATCTGGATAGTTTGAAGTGGGTCGAACAGCCTGAAATGCCAGCAAGCAACACGATGGTTCAGGTAAGAAAATACGAGTGAATGCTTTGATTGTGAATTTTGCGTGAATCCATCCTTTGTTTGTCCATGCAAAACAAAGTTGGTCTGGTAGAGAAAGTTACTATACATATTATTACACTTTTAATTAAGTTTGGCTTTTGTGGTTGAATCGATGAAGCTAAAAATTTTCATGTATTTTTTTTGTTAAGGTCCATTATGTTGGACTTTCAAGTGAAGATGCTCATAATGCAACTGGAACTGCTCTCACGCCAAGCAAGGGCTTCGGAAGGGAATTCAGTGGTATTGATATCAAGTAAGTAATTATTTTCTGCATTTTCGTAATATGTTTTAATAATTTGAGGTTAGGGCGAATTTCACCAAAAAAAGTGTCACAAACCACATTTACTAGCTGTCAGTATCGTTATTTTCTGTTGAATATTGACAGCTCTTGAACGAGTTCAGCTTTGTTTGATGGCGATTACTTTGAATTGGTGAAAATGGCCCTTAGACTTAACAAATCACACAAGTTACTGAATACTAGGTCTTTTTCAGTGGTCAAAGAGTGATGGGATTACTTCCCGAGGGTGCATTGAGCAGCATTGTGGAAGCAGATCCAGCCTTATTATGGCCAGTTCCAGAGCACTGGAGCTTAGAAGATGCAGCCACAGTGCCCTTGGCATATGTGAAAGCATTTTATTGTTTGGTAAGATTTTAACTGTTAGGCTGACTGTCCACTGGAGCGGAGAGGGAAGGAGCAGATAAAGATTGGCGAATAGAATTACACAAAACCTCCGCTCCGCGTCAGGCACTGTGATTTTATGCAATCATTAGTTAATATTTCTCCACTCCTCTCCTCTCCACTCCAATGGACAGTCAGCCTTAAGGTTGAGATATGATGGGCAGATTGTGTAATTCTTTCCAAACATAAATGATTGACATAGTATCAACACCTTACATTCATGTCACGTTTGCAGATTTTCTTCTTGGAAAAGAAAGCGTACTATGAGCATTCTGTATTTATAAATGGCGCAGCAGAACCTTTCGGCCAAGCAATCCTTTCTTTGGTTCTTTCCATGGGTTACAAGACATATGCATCAGTTGAAGATAAGGAGAAGAAAGATTTACTGCTCAAAATGTTCCCACAGCTAGATGGTAAGATACTTTTATATTTATACTTGTAATTAAATATTAATTTAAATTATAAAAAATATATTATTTTTAATTTCACAGATAAAAACGTTGTCTATTCCCGTATCGACTCTCATAGTGCAATTCTCATGAACACAAAAGCACACGGTTGCACCATCGTCATCAATTGTGCTAGCGGGGAATTGCGTCACGTAAGTTTATATTTAACTAGCAATTTTCCCGCGACTTCGTTCGTGCGGTTTAAGTATTGCAATTTTTGTAGAGATCAGATTTTATTCGAAAATAACTTCCTGATAGCTTAGCTTTCTATTGGTAAAAAAATGGTTAAAACCGGTTCAGTAGTTTTGGAGCCTATCGGAAACAAACAAACAAAAAAATCTTTTCCCTTTATAATATAGTTTAGATGAGCAATAAGTAGGTTATATAATTAAATAAAATGTATGCGTGCCATTGAGTATCTAATGTATCATTAAATCAGTAAAAGGATTTTGGAATCGGGTACACACTATTGATCATTATATTATATTATTCGATATTATATTACTCGATATTGATCATAAAAATCATATTAAGAAAAAAAAAACTTATTTTCTATATCCGCTCAGCTGTTGACGGCCATATTGCGTGTAAGGAAGCTACATACCAAATTTCAGCTACAAACAATAGTTTCGGCTTTGCGTTGTCTGACAGTCACTCAGTAACGGAAGCATTTCTTGTATATTGATTTTTTAACCTATAATAATATTATCTCCTATTTTTTATAGTCTGCAATGAAAGTCGCTGGACCACATGCATACCTATTAGACGTCAGTGAAGACGACATGAAAAATAACCAAGACTTTGGAATGTCTTTCTTGGTAGAAGAGAAAAGTTATAAATCAGTCAGGGTTTCCAGTATATTTAAACCAGAATATGAAAAAGATAAAACGGTAAGAAAAGCACTGAAAATGTATTTAATTTATTTGATGGCCCGTTTGCACCACGACTAAATGGGTATTAATGTTAATAGTCTGGATATGTCGACTCTTGGTGCGCCTGTCCATTAAAGCGGAGTAAGGCAGCGGAACGGAGCAATATTAAACAATTATACTAGTCAAAATATCAGTGACTCACGTGGTATGGAGATTTAATGTAATTCCATTGGTTAAAATTTATCCGTTTCTCCGCTCCGCTGTAATAGACAGGCACCTTTATACCTGGATATTTTCACAAACTATAGTAAATATTAATAGCTATTAATGTATTTCTTTTTCTTACAGAAAATGCAATATTTAGTAGCAGAAGGGATTGCGTCAGGCATGATTAGACCTTTGAACCGTCTAGTATACTCTCCAATGGAGGTCACTAAAGCTTTCAGGATCCTGTCATTAAAGAGATTTGATGGCAAGGTCTTGATAAGAATGAAAGATCCTCAAGTTTCAACTGAAGTGTTAAATGTCACTCCAAGGTATTTATAATTTTGACTTTCATATCATCATCATCATCTGCCTAGTCTTTTCCCAACTATATTGTATTGTATTGTATTGTATTGTATTTATAGTTAAAAAATATTTTCTGAAATGTCAAAAATTATTAGAATAATATTGCCTATAGACTCATTTTTATACTGACTATTGCTAATTTCAGACTAACTTATTCACATGAAGGCACTTATATTGTCGTGTGCGACGAAAGTGAGCTTGGAATCGAAGTTGCTGATAGATTGGTTCAGAGAGGCGCCAGGAACTTGGTTTTAAATCTAAAATCTAACTATTTGGCTGGATATTGCTATACTAAATTGGAGTAAGTTTATTTAGTAATTTTTTTAGCATCGCCTGCACGAAAACCTCAAATTATATGCCATGAACACCTATTCTAATACTAAATTATGCTCTGCGGGCAAGGAATTTAACCTAGTCCAAGGCAAAAATACCATAAGACACTGCTTTATCCCCTCGGTACATAATCGACTATTATGTTCGTTGCTGGTCTTTTGATACGAATTCAAAAATTAAATTTGCAAAAACTGTGTGAATACGTGTTTTGGGATAAATAAATTTACCGTTGCAATTTTCAGCCATAATATTAACACTACCATTTTTATGCTACCTATTAAATGTTTTAATCCACGTTGTTTTATTCTTTAGATCATGGAAGAAACTTAACGTATCAGTAAAGATATCTTCTGAAAACATATCAACAGATAAGGAATGTGTAAACTTATTGAAAGAAGGAACAAAAATGGCTGCCGTTTTAGGAATTTTCGTTATACAGAACTACAACACAGAACCCAAAGAAGTAACTTTGGAATCAAAAAGTATGGTACAGAAATTTAATAACGCTGTCCGTATTGTTGCGAACTTGGATGTCTCTTCGAGAAACCTTTGCAGTAATTTGAAGTGAGTATTTCTTCTACAATACCGTCCAAGTGCGAGTCTAACTTCGTACGATAAATATATTTTAGCGTGTTATTTTAAAGAAAACAGAAATATTATAGGTTTCCTGTCATCTATAAGTCAATAACTATTTTATATTTATATAATAATATATTTTAAATTATATGATAGGCGCCAGATCAATTTGCAATAAAGTACAATGACCTTTCCCTAACATCCCTTCGTAGACACCCGAACAATAAATTATGAACCAATTTTAGAGTAAAAAAAGGAGGGTTTTCTCCATTCGGTTTTATTTTTTGAACGTGACAGAAGTCGATTCTGAAAAGTTTTATATCTATTTCTGTTTTTGATATTACGAAAGTCAATAAATGTATGTGAGTCAGTGACGTGACCGTTATTGCACATTTACCTGGCGCCTGCCATAGGCTCAATAGTTTAAAACGTAAGGAGTTTGTGAGAAAGATGATTGTTCCTTTGCAGAAAGTGAAAAATTACTCTCTCATACTCTTAAAAGTTTTTAAATAAATTCTTAGACCTAGCTGTCTTGCGTATGATTATCAGTTTTTTGTTTTTTACTTTTTAGATCTGTTTTTTTTTGCATAAACATGAGTATCATGTTTTATTAAATTGGTTTATTCATTTCCTTACGTAAAGACTGGAAGGTCTGTATTAAAGACCGAAAGATATTAATGCTCTTAATTCGATACCGACGCTCTTTGGCTAAGTTTTAAATGCACATTCAATTTTCAAAACATTTTTTCCACACTAACTGAATCTATAGGACTAATATATAAAACTGAAGAGTTTGTTTGTTTGTTTGTATGTTTGTTTACTTGATCGCGCTAATCTCAGGAACTTCTGGTCCGATTTGAAAAAATCTTTCAGTGTTAGATAGCCCATTTATCGAGAAAGGCTATAGGCTATAAATCATCATGCTAACACCAATAGGAGCGGAGCAGTAAAGAAAATTGTGACGCAAATGAAGTTGCGCGGATCAACTAGTTTATGATAAACAGAATACTACCCACTAATGTTATTACCATTGAATAAAGTTATACATAGGTTATGAGCACTTACATAGAAAGCTACCTAGACATTCTATTAATGTTGATGGACTGACAGTAGACCCGAGAAAACTGAGAGAAACAAGTCTTTAAAATATTTTCTCTTTTTCTTTCACTTTTGGCTCTTGAGCCATTTTTTTGTTTGTTTGTTTTTTTTTTTGTTGGTCCAATTTTTTTTTTTTTTATTTCCCTCCTACATCTATCATTACAGGTTAAACCCAATGCGATAAATGCACTTATCCTCACTTATACTTAGATCTGTAACTTATGGATTCACTCAGAGTACAACAAAATAGGTCCGTCTCATTAGCTATCAGGTTAAGGCTTGTATATTTGCCAATGACCTTGTGTATACAAACGGAGCTAACTACACCTCGGCGCGCCACTCCGCTACCCGTGTTTTTAATTTTTTATAATAAAACAAATAAATATTTTAAAAAAGTAACAAAACCAGGTTATTTTCGTTTGTATTGCACAGCAGTAGTCATTCTTTTTTTAGTCTTTTGTCAAAAAATGAAGGAGTAAAATGTTTCATCTCAACGATTTGGAGGTGATTTGGTGATTTTTTTCCTATTATGTGATACCAATACATACATTCTGGCTAAACCAAGTTTTGTGCAATATCATGTAGATTACTACCTATTTTTTTTAGATGTAATTTCTCAGTAAATGCCGACGAAAAACTGTTTCATCTGCACGCTATTTTTAAGCCTTTTCGAGAGCACCCTTAAGCGTGCAACACATACATTCTATTTGACCGTCTAAACTTCATTCAATGTTACCTGATGTCGCTAAAATTATGTTGCGTTTACATTAATGTAGTAAGAAAAAGGCAAGGCAGATGATTATATTAAAATCGGTCACTAAAAAGATCACTTCTATGAAAAGGTAGTAAGTAGCAAAAAGGATCCATAAAAAATATGAATATTAATTATAATCATCATTAAAATTCTAGAGAGTCTCTGTCGATCTATGACCAGAAATATTTGTAAGATGTTTGTTTAATAATTGTTTCTTATTCCAATATATTATTGTTATTTAACTTTCACCAATTTTTCAAAGTTTAATGTTTCCATGTTCTTATTTTTTATGTGTATGCTGTGATAATAGGGAATATGCATAAATAGATTTTTATCATCCAGTTTATCTAAAAATATAGAAAAATATAATACTAACAGTGAAAATAGAATCAAAATTAGGAGATATAAAAATTTTAAACTAATATATCTGTCCCTCTCGCGAAAACGCTGTTTTATATGGCAGCTGTATAAGCGGCATGGACGATAACATCAAAGTTAACATCGGACTTCTCTTTCTTATTGAAATCTTTGAAGCTTTATAACTTCATCGCTGGTGAAGGTATTTAAAACATTTTTTCATGATTGTTTACTAGAGCTAATCAGTATTTCATTTTGCAATTAAAAAAATCGCATGCATATTCCCTATTGAATGTGTTTGGATTATGAGTATTCCTGAATACTCATATTCTGATCAGTATTATAAATATCTTTTATTGGAGATCCTAAACAGACAAATAATTTAGAAATATTCTTCAACAGACATTTTGTGGTCTTGAACTATTCTCCGAAAAGTGCCAGCGACGAGTACGCGGTTTCAGTGATTGAGAAAATATGTGAGACGCGCAATGAAGCATGCTTGCCAGCCCTCGCCTTCCGCACTCACTCCATCAATGAGGTATTCCTGTTCAAGTTATTTCAATATTTGCATTTCATTCGACGCTGTGTGAGAGAGGTATCGGGAAAGTAAATTAGCGTGCTGTTTGTGATGTTAGAGCTTTAATATGTGTGTATTTATTTGTGAAATAAGCGTCATGTAAACAATTAAGTAAATTGTGCCATCCTTGAACCAAAAACAAATGAATATTCACTTTTTTTGGGATTTAACGGCTACTAGGACAGTGTTGTCTGTCTAAAAATGATTTATTGTATCGATTAGTCAACTACTCAACATGATTCTATAGGTACTTTAAGAGTACAGTATTTTATCTTCCCAAAATAACAATTGACATGAATAAAGAAAACATAAAGTCACGTCCGCTTTTCTCAACTAGACAGAACCTAATGTAACTTACCGACTTATATTTTTTTCAGTTCGATAACAATTTAGACAGCGAAACTAAAATACGATCACAAAAGCTGTCAACAGTTATGAATGCTTTGGAAACAAGTCTGAAACTGAATTACACGAATGTCGTGTCATTCGATTTGAAGAAACGAAACAATTATGACTTCTTGGAAAAGGTCGCCAAAATTATTGGTAAGTAACTTAACTTTATAACTTTGTCGTGCAGAAAAATAAGCCACGTTTTTATAAAATCATTTGAGAATTGTATTTCAACGCTTGGTTGGTGAAACACCAACGAGCTACTTGTGGAGCAAAATGTCCTTTTTTGAATGGGAAATCATCAAATTACTCCTCCCGCTCTGGGCGGAACAGACGGGATTGTCAGATTGTTACTCACTAAAACCCTTCGTGTTCCTCCTAATGCCCTTTGCGTTCCAGCGCCGCGGTGACTCTTTCGAACATATTCCGCAACCCTGGCAGGGAGCATAAGTTTCTAAGGAATATTCCAATTAGACTGTTTATAATTACAGAGTATTAAAAAAATAACACTGCAGAGGACCAAAATTTGTTTGATTTTTCTCACTGACTCTATGAAGTCTCCTGCTTATTTTCTATTGTGACCTATGAAATACAATAGAAGACAATATTTTTATAAAACTGGTCTTTTGTGTCTAGGAGTGCAACATTTCGACGATATTGGACAAAACCTTACCCTTAGTGAACTATGCCTGAATGAAACCAGCTTACAAGAAATTAAATTACTCATCAAAAACGTCTATGGTATAGACTTTTGTAATAAGAGATTGGCAAAACTGGATATTGCAAGGTAAAATTACAAAAATAGATTCGTTTCACTGAATTATAATAAAAATTATAATAAAACAAACATACTCATGAGTGACGCATTAATACATGATTTAACGTAAAACATGATTACACTTCTATCGAACAATATTAGGTTAAGGCTTGTTATGCCAATGACCTTGTGCGTACAAAAGGAGCTAACTACGCCTCGGCGCGCCACTCCGCTACTGATGTTTTTATTTTTTGATAATAAAACAAATACATATTTTATAAAAGTAACAAAACCAAGTTTTTTTCCTTAGATATAGCAGTAGATATTATTTTTTTAGTCTTTTGTTAAAAAATGAAGGAGACAAATGGTTTCATCTCAACGATTTGGAGTTGATTTGGAGATTTTTTTCCTATTATGTGATACCAATACATAAATTCTGGTTAAACCAAGTTACGTGCAATATAATGTAGATTACTACCTATTTTTCTAGGTGTAATTTCTCAGTAAATGCCGACGAAAAACTGCTTCATCTGCGTGCTATTTTTAAGCCTTTTCGAGAGAGGACCCTTAAATACCATTATTATGGAAACCCAATATACATTAAAAAATTAAAATACGGCGTATTTATAACGCCAACGCAGCACCATGTTCAAAGTTCCTTATCAAGCAGTACTATGGGAATTGTATGCCATCTAAATCTCAATTTTTTTAATTTTAATCTATTTGTGTTCCTAGCTTGAAGACCTTTGGCACAATAAAGAAGAGAGAAAACACTAAGTTCGACGCTGGCCTGGGAGCATTCTACACTTACACTGATGACGATGAATGTATGGCTACCGAGCCTATGATTCATATGCCGACCAAACTAAGCAATGGTTCTGAGGTTTGTAATAAAAATCCTTGTCTTCCTATCAAAATTTAAAATACAGACAATTATAAATTTAATTTGATGTTAAACCGAGTGTAATTCGATTTCGTAATTGATCTTTGTTATTCACTTATAGAATTTTTTAATAGATTTACATGGATTCATGAACTTGGGACGTTTAACAAAATCCTTAAATTTATTAATAATTGGAACTTATTAAACAATCATATGGCCCATAGCAACAACTGCGTACCTAAATACGAAACGTAAGAAAGCTTCACAGGTTAAAATTAGACGACTGATGCTTCGCTGAAGCATGGCAAGGCCATTTTCAAGTAGTGCAACGGATTTTGACTTTCTCTTTATAAACTTAACAATTTGTTTTTAGGAAGAGCAAGAGTTAGATCCAAGAGAAACGTACCTGATGCTGATACCTGGATTCGAAGGACACCACCAAATCTTCACGCGCGTCTCCGAAAGGTTGAAAGTTCAAGCAATGACCTTCCAACTTGGGCCTGACATGACTGAAGACAGTATCCAGAAAATGGCTAGCAATATTATGAAGGTAAGTTGAATAACGGATGATATTTTTATAAACCAAAATTATAGCAGCAGAACTTTAATCTTTAAGGAATCGTAACATAGTTGAGAAAGAAACTATCTTATGAAATTCGTTTCAACAATTACTGAAATTGTTCTAACTTTTTCAATATCCATTGTCCAGTTAAACAGAATATCGAAAACAATCCTTCTATCCTCGGAAGCGTACACGAAAAATATTACATTTACTCTTTATATTTCCTAAAGAAAATCCAGCGTCTCGATTCATCTACAATTTCCCGTATATTTATTAAGTATTGAACGTTGTGACCTAGTATTGGGAGCCGCTCGTGCCTGCACGCGAACCGTACCTAACAGTTGTCGTTCTCTTTTATTATAAAAGATTGAATTAATTCAATTGATATTTCCCAAGGAACACTGATGCAGGAACTCAGTGGACGTCATAATAAAATGGACCGTGATTGGTGAATAAATTGTGGTAGATTTTGTTTTCTTTGTTCGTCCAGCTGGGACCCAAATTCGTTAAGTTATTCATCACTTCGTTAAATATCTATTCGAATACGGAATTTTTAAATTTCGATTTCGATTGGGGTGAAAGAAAAACAGTTCGATTAATTGCAGCGTTTCTTTTACATGTTCAATTGTTTATCTTTTACCGAATTCGCGGACATTATACTCTCATGAAATTTTTGAATCCAGATTGGGACTGACAAGATATATCAGTCAAGATGTGCATTCACCGAACATTTCCGTTTAGTGGGTAGAGACTTTGTGTTTATTTCTACTACTATAAATTGGAGCACTACCTACGTACCAAACGAAAACGTGGTTTTACATACTATATGCATATTTGCAGAGAAAATAAAGCAAATTCCCTGTCTTCTTTTTCATCCTTGTAAAATAATTTCCGTATTTATGTTAAACTTTTTGCCAATCTCGACCGGAAGGACCATTCCGAATTCTCGAAACCAAAAGGACCAAAAATTTCGTCGTATTCACTGAAAACTCCATACAATAACACATTGAGCTGGTCTTTTTGAAGTTCAGAGCGGAAAGTTCCAAGTCGCCATGTTTGTTGTGTATCAGTTATTTATTTTACTCGCCGGAGCAACGGATTGTTTTTGCTTTTGTTAATGGAACGGACGGTTCTCTTTTGAGTTTATTTGCAATTAATTTAACACTTTTTGTTTTACTGTATGTTTCTGCTGGTGCTTTGAGAAATTGTTTGTTTTCTTATTCAAATAAATGATGGTATTATAATTATGTTAAAGGATTTTAATGTTTACCCCAGAAAATTGTTTACTTACGATAATACCCTGCAAGTGCTTTTTATAAATTTATGGTATTGAATCTTCTGTGATTCAGAAACGTATAAACACGGGCGTGTTAGAGTTCTGATGTTTTCAAGATAAGCCACATCTCTAATATGCCTATTATTTTGTTCTTTTTAGTTCATGAAGAAGAGGTTTGAGCTGAAATCCAATTTCTACCTACTGGGTTATTCCTTCGGCGTAAATGTAGCTCTAGAGTTAGCCGCATTGTTCGAAAAAGAAGGTATGTATTATTTTACTAAATCACCAACATAACCACTAGGTTTCTTACTAAATAGGAAAATAAAGCGCCTAATAAGTGTTTCGCTCCGTAATGGAGCCTCTTCGTGGAAAATTAAAACTTCCTCTACCAATATTAATTCCTCTTTGTCGTTTCCTCAGAAAATAATGTTAAAATTATTAAGACAACATTTAACAAAAGGGAAGACTTTTATAGATTGAATCCCTTGCGTCACATTATTTCAAAGTTTGACTTTTATGGAGCACATTTTAATTTCGAAAAATCCTCTTGCTTATCTATTAAAACACCGGTTTCTCTTATTCAGCAACTGTGCTATTTCCAACTCTAGAACTTTACTTTCCACTAGCAAACTTTTCTCCAAGATATTTGAACTTATCTTTTTTCAGGTCGCGTGGGAACCGTGTACTGCTTGGACAGTAGCCCAGATGCATTAAGAGTTCAACTAGACGCTTATGTCGGCAATCTAACTGATACGGAGTTACAAAATTCGATTGTGGAACACATGTACCGTCTCATGACTGGGACGGATAGCGCAGATCTGAAGCAGGATTTGGAGAAATCTGATAGCTGGTCTGAGAAGGTGGAAGCATGTGTTAGCAGACTGAGAGAGCTGGCTAGCTATTCCAACCAATACAAGAGATCTATACTTCAGGCTGCGTACAGGAGGATTATGTTAGCAAGGCAGTACGAACCAGATTTCAAACTAGAGTCAGAACTGGTCCTTATAAAGGGCATCCCTCATCCAAGAGCAGAACCTCTGGCAGATGACTACAATCTATCCAAGTACACCAAGAAACCAGTGAAAGTTTTCAACATAGAATCTGACCACGCCTCAGCACCGTACGATTGTAGGGTATCTAACATTGTAAATAAGTTCTTAGGACCTGAACTTTTGTCGAAATTCGAAAAGGAAGTCCTTTGCGATACTTACTTAGTGGAATCTTTCAAGATGTTGTAATTAATTTTTAGTTCTATTGTTTACTTTTTCATGTCCGTTTTTAATGAAATTTAAATCCGAATTTTACTTGTATGTATCACATTTGATAAGCAATTTGATGAATTAGGTATGTTTTCAATAAAATACTTACTTCATCTTTCTGGATGAGTAATGATCTTTACCAGTTACTAAGTTATTTTAAATACGGCCGTAGATTATTATTTAAGTTTAATAAATTATATTACTTTTACAAAGTATTTTTATTAATCCGCAGCCCTTCAAAAATTCTGAACATCAATCAGCCATTGATTGACATTGTATCTTTTAGACTTTTTATTCATTAATTAATCTTTCGGATTCTTAATTACTGTGTAATTATTTTATGTTGAAGAAATATTATAGACAGGTTTTCTAAGATTAATTTGTTTATAAGTATTACCTAATTAATTTGGGTGAAGATACTTATTACATACTAGTGTTTCATCCGCAACTTTGTCCGCGAGGATTTAGACGCCCTTTAGGGTGCCTGTTCATTGCGAGCGGAGCGGAGAAACGGAGAAATATTGATCAATCATGTCAGTAACTCACGAGGTATGGAGATTTTATGCAATTCCATTGGTCAACCTTTCTCCGTTTCTCCGCTCCGCTACCTTACTCGATCGCAATGGACAAACATCCTTATACTCCATTTAATGGGCTGTTTTGGTAAATTGAAGCAAACAGTAATATCCTGCCCTGAAAATTTCATCACCCCTGTACCCCTCAATGGTTGATATCAGAAGCATCCAAAAACACATTCCTCTTTTTTATCACTTCTAATCTTTTTACTAATACTGATTTTTTATTTCATCGAACCAAGAGTCAACATTCTTCCATACAAACTACCACTGACTCCCTCACCCCCACGTCAATAGTGAAGTTGTTTATTATAAAAATTGGGTGGTATTCGTGCCAAGTTTTAATCTTACAAACCTATACAAACTTTAACACCCTCTAAATGGCTTTTAAGGATAGTTAAAAAAAAATTAAAACAAACTTTATTATATATTTATGCCCATTGGTCTAAATAAATAGTTAAGTTTGGAACCAAGTTTCAAGTATATTAGACAAAAGAATAAGTAGGTAATTTATTTTGCAAATATGGGTGATAAAAAGATAAAAGAAAGAAGAAAGAAAGAAAAGACGTTTATTTCCCCAAAAGAGACGCACAAAACACAAAATAATAAGGGAATAAATAAAAAAAAAAAATAATAATAATAATAATAATAGGTAGGTTCAGCCATATTTTACCGTTCGTCATGCAAAAGTAATAATTTGACCCTAAAACAATAAATTAATAAATACATTGAACAGTCTTAAATCCCCACTTCAATATAGTTCAATAATTTTTAATCAACAATAAATAAACAATAATCAATCATATCTAATTACAAATCAAATGTCAAAATGAATTAAATGATGATAGTAATTTCTACAGTCAATGCATAAATAAATAATAATACAAACAACACACACAGCAACAACATTATAGATCACACACTACTTATTCAAAATTGTTTCTCAGTAAGGATTTCACTGACAGTGTAGTATGCTTTATGCGTTAAAAAGCTTTGGAGCTTGTTTTTGAACAATGATAGCGGCAATTCTTTCCATTGTTAGGTAACTTATAATAAATGACCGGAGCCATGCAGTAGACACTCTTGCGCATTAATGCTGTTTTGGCGGGATGGGCACATAGTTGGTTATAGTCCCGTTTATTACGTGGAAGAACGTCAAAAAACGTCTTGGGTTAGACTTCATAAACACAGCTACTTCCATTATGTACAGACTAGGTAGTGTTAATATTTTATGCTGTTTAAAGATAAGATTTTCATACAAACTTCCACCCCTTATTTCAACCCTTTTTGGTAAAATTTTCCTAAAATTCTTTCTAAGCTGTCGTCTTTTACTCAATATCTACATTCTAGCAAAATTTCATCTTCATAAGTGTAGCAGTTTTTGAGATATCTTAGATATTTAGGAAATAGAATAGTTAGATAAGCAGATGATATGCTAAAAACGGCACTTTAGTAGAATCATATTTAGCAACATAATATTAACCACACAATAGTCTGTCAAATTTCATTTTCGTCTTTATCGCTAACGCATTAGTTTCAAGGTTGATTGCGAAAATCTGGCAGTGACGGGTTGCGTGATGTGCTTTCTGATTCTGCTAAAGTGACCTTTTTAGACCACCCAATGTAACTTAGGTTCCTTTTCCTTTGTTAAAAACCAATTAACAAAATTCGTGTCTCAAGAGGCTACCACGTTGCATTTTTATTAAAAATCGCAATTTTCCTTGTAACGAAATGAATTTTTAAATGACCATGAAACCGCTGAAGCCACTTTGGGGAGTGTTACCTTCATTTTAAGAAGCGAAATTTTGATGAAAGTAAAAATTATGGAGTTTCTCTTGTAATTCTTGAGATAAGACAGTGCCGACCTACTTCTGGTATTTTTAAACTAAAGATGAAACTGAAGACTTATATCGGATATGGGAATTTAAATAATGTTATTATTGGGAAACTACCAGTGCTTTTTACATTCATATTAATATTTATTTATTTTATTTTGAAGAAAGCTTACAAACTCATAACAAAATTTAAATAACATAAATAGGTTAGTCGTTATATTTTTATTTGCGCTGGTGCAAAATAATTATATATCCAGGGCCTCAAGTCTGCTATTATAATAGTTTCAGAATGGTCTATCATTGATTTCATAATTTTTGATTTTGACAAGTTTGTTAATCTACTAATATAAAAGCGTCATTATGACTTTCCAATGGTCAGCCACTGACACTCCATTGAAATGGAGAAGAAATGGCATATAATGGTAATCTCGTTCATAATAACAAATGAATAAATAATATGTAAAAATATATATAAAAGAAATCTGGCATAACTTAATGTTCAAATTTAATAGTAGTTTTTCGAAAATCTTGTCTACTAATAGGTTTTATAATAATGGCAATATAAAAATCCACCACGATTTTATTACGAGACTATTGACCGACCAGTGATCGACTATTGCAAATTAGCAGATTACGAACTTTTAGCAAAATAACAATGGGATCGTGTTGGAATGACGAATTTTTAAATAAATAGCAGACTTGGGGCCCAGGTGCGATGGTGTATTCTATTACAATGACGATTAAGTCTTATTAACGGCACAAACCTTGAGATCTTCCTTACAATCAACATTAACATAATGTCCACTTCTATTCTATATTTTTATATAGCAAACAAAACCGATGTCGAATATTCTGCCAATGTCTAAAGTAGATTGGAAGTATGCAAGTGTGTATATTATTAGTAAAAAACAATGAACTGTTAGATCGGTACTGTTGAATACTTGCTTACATAAATAATAATATATAAAATAATGTCAAAAAAACCATACTTCGCAATTGAGGTGTGTAATTCACAAGCATTAAGAAAATGTCATGTGTGACCATGTGAAATTTTTGACACTTACAATTATTTTTGCTGGTAGAATGTCACTTTTTTATATAAGACTTCTTGCATGCAACAACACAACAAAACAACAAACAACAACAACATAACAACATGATGATGATGGGTTAACATGTTCGTGTGAAACTATACTTATATTATAAAGCTGTAGAGGTTTTTTTTTGTTTTTTTGGTTGAACTACTAATTCAAATTGATAAAATATTTAAGCGTTGGACAACCCATTTATTTACGTAAAATACTGATATTCAGCTAAATCGGGTTTAACTGGAAGCCGACCCCCAATATAATTGGGAAAAAGCTAGACAGATGATGATGATAGACCATATATCGAGGAAGGCTTATAACATCACGCTACGACCAATAGGAGCGGAGCATTCATGAAAAATGTGAAACAGGCGAAGTAGCGCGGGTCAGCTAGTCCTAAATTATAATATTATAATTTAGATGTTTGTAACTAAGTCACGTCAGAACGGTTGAATGGATCTTGATGAGATTTGGCACAACGGTAGATTATAGTCTGTAATATTGCATAGGATACTTTTTTATCGTGGGAGTATGTTGCTTTGGGATAATTTTTGTCATTCACGCGGATGGCAGCAAGTTAAGAATAATTATTTTGAAACTGAACCGTCAAATATCAATTAATATTATTTGATAATTCTAGTAAATCTGTCTCGATTTGGAAAACAATTTCTCAAAGTTCTAATTAGCCCAAATTTCCAAAGAAAGCCGAACCAGGTCACCCAGTAAGGAACGTAAGCTGCGATCTTAGCACAGATAATATCATAAAACTGGGTGAACTTCAGTAACTTTGTGGACTTATCTGTACGATTTAAGGGCACCCAGCAGATTTACAAGGAAAATCTTTGCAGAAGAAACTTTGATCGTATTTTCTTTTATTTACTTTTTATTCAGGTATTTTGGTGTGTAACTTTTGGGGCGTAAACAAAAGTATAATGATGATGAGAAACTCTTCCTTGGTAATATTGACACGAACTAAATTAGAAAAGCTGATGCCGTAAAATCTATGTCACCGAAAAATTGCAGACTACGTAAGATTGTAATATTTTTTTAATAGATTTTAATTTCTCGATTAGATTCGAAATTACGAAAAAATCATTGCTTGTACAATAAATCCCATCCAAATTCAGTAGTTTCCAATTAATTCGTGTCTTATTAAGAATAAGTAGTTTTTGCAATTTTCCGGTGAGTGCAACGGAATTGTATATTTTAATTCCGCCAAGCCCGTTCCATCATCAGAACACAAGACGAACGGCGCGCGGCGATGCGCCACTGGTACATGGTAGACATCCCACCCAACCACACATAATATTTTGGAAACATATTCATAGTGTGTACAGCTAAGGAGTGGAATTCCCTGCCTGATTCTATGTTTCCTGATAGCTACAACCTGGGAGTCTTAAAGTCAAGAGTGAAAGGTTACTTCTAAGCAAGCGAGCTCCAGAAGAATCATCGCTTACCATCAAGTGAGATAGAATTCAAAAGTATGCCTATCTTTAATAAAAAAAAAAATAGATATATCATCAGCCTATAACAGTTCATTGCTGGAAATAGGCGTCTCTAGTTCACGTCAGTAGGCTCAATCTCCGGCAACTCTCAACTAGGTGCCACCAGCCACCCTGCGAAGATCGTCGCTCCATTTAGCCTGAGGGCGTCCTACCGCCGCCCGAATATTCTAAGTTTTCCTATTTTATATTGATTCTTCATGGTTATTAACAATAATACCTGAGAAAACTATGACGTGCGGCATATGAAACAATCATTTGCTTACATTACTGGAACCGATTTTTCAGTTAATGTACTTATAAATAAAACAATAATCAATTCAAAAGATTCATCATAACCTTCTAAGGGTCTTTGATAAAATAAATTTTGGATACATCTTATTTAAATATAAATAGGTTTTTAAAACAAGATGCAGTTAAGTAATTGATGTGAAACAATTTATTATTAAGATTTCGTTTTGAGAACCCGCGAATTTTGTTGCACCTGGGTCGTGAATAAGTAAGTCTGCCTAACGTTTCGAAGTGTCTCTAAATAATTTAGAAAAATATGATTATTTGATGCAAATATCAATCATGGTGATTATGTCAAATCATTTTAGGACCACTTTCTGTATTAATTAGCTGGATGGACCGTGTAATGTAGTTTAGTGGCTGGAAGGAGGCCTACCTAGCAGTTGACGTCTTTCAAAAAAAAATATTATCCCTGATTGTCTGATAAAAAGATGATTCCGTGTTTCGGAAGGCACGTATAAGTCGGTGGTTCCGGCCGCCAAATGGCGGTCATCAAATAAATCATGTCAGAGACCGTTGAGGCTGTTTAGAAACTCTGACACGAGGGTGAGTGAGGTCGTTAGACCTTACTGACCTCACGATAAGAAGAAAGAACTAAAATGATCACGAAATGACAAAAACGAAACATACATACGGAGAATATATAGCTCAGGTTTTTCTATAGTTGTTAACTATAGAATAAGCTGTACCTATTGATTTCAAGGATATAATATAAGAATGCCTGAGATTAGCAGATTCTTAACCATTCAGGCAAGTCCATTGAATTAGCAGTGTTACCTCAGCGGTAATTTATGTCCAAAAACATGTCGAAATATAGGGAATTTAGAGGTTTGTTACAGCAAAAGCTCCTTAAAAATATGAAAATTCCGGTATATGACAATAATGACGGATCTAGTAGCCAAACCTTATAAATATACGGGCTGATATTACTTGATAATATCTTTAACATTTCAATAAATATAATGCGAATATAATTTAATTGAATGTTGCACATTAAAACACAGAATTTACAAGGTGTTAAAATGTAAATTATCATTATTGAAACATTTATCAGTTGATAATTGCATTGTGAGGACGTAAATAACGAACAAAAGTGTATTTATTGTTTAATGAATATTCATTACAACAAGACTTGGTTGTAATGTGTTGGGGAATGTTATTTTACTTGTAAGCTTAACTTTAGTATGGGTTTCGGCTCTTTTCACATACAGTGTAACCAACATACAGGGACCCCAATGGAACCCTATTACTAAGCCTCCACTTCATCTGGCTGTCTGTCAGTGGGCTCTATCTCAAGAATCGTAATTGGCAGATAGTAAAAATTTCCACAAATTTAGTATTTCTATTCCCGCTATAATACCAATAAATAATAAAAATTAAACTGAATTAAAAATTAAAGGGGAAAAAAAACATTCTCATATTTTTTTAATACCTAATAAAAGTTTTTTTTTCAAACAACTAGAAAGTTTAAAACATCATTGACAGGTTTTTATTATTTTCCACATTGTGCATTTTATACAAAGGGAGAACTTTTACTCATGTGTGTACACGCATGGTATAAGTGAAAATTTATTTGATTTTAACTATACACAGTTTTAAATGAACATACGTCTATTATATTAATACACTAGCGACCCGCCCCGGCTATACTGTACTATAACCTTCCTCAAAAACCACTCTATCTATTAAAAAAACCCGCATCAAAATCCGTTGCGTAGTTTTAAGGATCTAAGCATACATAGGGACAGACAGACAGCGGAAGCGTCTTTGTTTTATACTACGAGTATGTAGTGATTCACTTCTTGTTAGACAATAACCGTGAATAATGAGATGACAGCTGATGACATAATTATGGAGCCGAGTTTACGAGATTCAGCACCAGTAAACATGATTCAGCGACACCGAACGACTAAAACCTTGTATCCCCAATTCAGTGTCATCAAACCGAGCTTGACTGTTCAGAAACAGAGCAATAGAAAACATACACAAAATCACTTTTCGCTTCAAAAAAAATAAATAAAATACTCGTACCTGCTTTTGTAATACCGATATTATACTCAATACCGATATTATAGAATACCTCTTCAGTTTGCACCTTACCTTCCGTTTCGAAATTTCCTTAAAACTGCTTTAGAAACTGACGTGCTATTTAAAACACTGGTGTAAAGCGAACAACGTGAAAATTTCAGTCGTACTTCACTGGATTAGGTAAATGGTTCGGGAGGATGCATGAGCACATAGAAAACCTTCGTACTAGATTCTATTGAACCTGATTTACGTAGACTGATGCACATTACCATTTTACAACATAACGGAACATTCTGGGCGTTTTTAAGGACGCTGGCAGGGACTTGTGGCTTGCTTATAGATAACTGGAACCCAAAAAAAATCGCTGGAATTGGAAGTCCGTGAGCTATACTTTTAAAACAATAACAACCAGCTTATGTCAGCAGCTTCTTATTTCTTTATTTTATTTATGTAAAAAGTTTCATTCAGACCCAAGTTAAAACGTGAAGACATAACAAACAGACAGACAGAAGTTATTTTAGTATATTAGTATAGATTCCAAGGTTGCAAACTGTAATCAATCACACTGCTTAGCTTTTTCCCAAGTGCATTGGGATCGTTCGATACGACTATTTTACATAAAACGACTGTTAGGTAATACTACATTACTACTCTTATAGAATTCTAAGTTTAGCCCGCGACTTCGTAATCGCATATCCCGTTTTTCCCGTTCCGTAGAAATGTCGGGAAATCCTCACTTAGTGTTACCCTACTTTCCCCAAGGAAGCTACATGTCTAATTTCAGCTTCCTACGACCAGTTGTTTCAGCTGTTCTTTGTCTGTCAATCACTCACTCATTCAGTAACGGAAGAATTTTATATATTAAGATATTGATAGAAACATTGGCAAAACTGTCAAACATATGAATGTCGCAATGGCCGACACACGACAAGTTATCTGAATAAAATAATACTTGTTACGATGGGCTTCATCATTTAGACCTCATCACCCCTAAGGTGTCCTGTGAGAAACACGTCAACATAACAGCGGCTACATATTTGAAAACGAAAAGATACCCCTTGGCGAGACTGGTGTTAAACTTTGAGATTTTGACTACTCATAATGACTGTCAAAGATCGCTTTATCGTGTTTTCTGAGGCGCAAACGAGTCTCTATGTAATGTGTGATTACCATAATCTACGGACTGACCTCGGCAGTCGGGGTCAACCTTGAATATGGAAATGTGCGGCTTTAATTAAATAGCCACGAACTACGGTAAATAGCGCAAAAGAACCAAGGTTACTGACATAGCCCGAGGAAACGCAAAACTAAAGTGGCAGTGGGCAGGGCGCATTGCTCGCAGAACAGATGGTCATACATACATACATATATACATAATCAGCCTATAATGTTCCCACTGCTGGGACACAGGCCTCCTCTCGAAGAGAGAGGAAGTGGGCTGTAATCCACCATGCAGGCCCAGTGCGGGTTGGTAGATGTCAAATGTTGATGAGTGTCAAGCTCCAGGTGTGCTGCTGGTGGTCTTGGCTATTGAATAAAACTACTTCTTCTCTAATTAAATGGACTGTATGATAGGTACTGATTACAAGTTAGATGACCAATATGCGTGCGCGCGTTGAAGACGTCGGCGAGTGAGTGGCGGCCGCGGCTGCGGCGACGACGACGATCGCGGTGGGGCGTACATGGCCATGTATCGCCGTGTGTGGTCCGATGTGACGTCAGGAACATAATCCCCCGGTTGAAGAGAAGGCTTCAAGATGATGTTGAAGAGACCGGAAGAGGGCATATGTTGTTGTATGCGCGTGTAATGGTAGCCTTCTTCGTCAGGATATCGGCGACTCGACAGTGTCCGTCAGGGCCAGTCTTCACTACAGTCACTATGCCTAGCAGCCATAGAAGAGGAGGAAGATTCACGTCTCTCACTAAGACCATAGCGCCTGTTTTCAGGTCTTGCCCAGCTGTCTGCCATTTCGTTTTCTGCTGCAGGAGACACATACTCATTAGAAAAGCTCTGCCAAAAATGTTGCCGTAGCTTTTCTACTCGCTCGAAGCGCTGTAGCCGCTGGATGTTGACGTCGGCGATCTGAAGACGAGGGAATGACGTGAGTGGTCGTCCGATGAAGAAATGTGAAGGAGAAAGATAAGAAAGGTCAAATAGATCAGAGGATAGAGGCGTTAAACGTCTGGAATTTAAAATAGCCTCTATCTGAATCAGACATGTTGAGAGCTTTTCATAAGTTAAATCAGTTAGGCTCATGACTCTGCGCAATAAATGTTTGGTGGATTTTACTGCACTTTCCCAAATCCCACCGAAATGTGGGCTGTAAGCGGGTATGAATTTAAATTCTATGCCTTTGTTTGCAAGATCTGACTCTATATCGCTGGATGAAACCTTTAAGAAGCGTGAAAGCTCATTGAAAGCTCCCACAAATGTAGTGCCGTTGTCGGAGTAGATGCGTTGAGGCTTGCCCCGACGACTAATAAAACGGCTGAAAGCCGCTAGGAACGCTTCCTTGGTTAGGTCGGAAACCAGCTCCAAATGCACGGCTTTGACTGCAAAGCACAAAAAAACACAAATGTAAGACTTAGCAAACTTACATCTTCTACCCCTAGGGTTGGCTATCAGCGCTGGCCCGGCATAATCAACCCCAGTATTAGAAAATGGGTACTCGAGATGAGTCCTGTCAGTTGCTAGGTTGGCCATGATGACCTGAATAAGCTGAGCTCTGAAGCGATTGCAGCGAACGCAGTTACGCACCACGTGCTTAGCTCTGCCTGCTAAAGGCCAATAGGTGAGTCTAATGTGAACTAAAAGTAATTAAGACGTCCTCCTACGCGTATTAAATTGTCTGAATCAATGAAACGAGAAAGACTTATTAATCGATTCTTTTTATGTAAGGCCTGATTAGTTTTGAGACATGTATATTCCTCAGGAAACATTTTTTGTTGAGAAATCTGTAATACAAAGTTCTTTGATGATTATAAATCTGATAGTGTCAAGTAAGATGATTTTTTGTTATTCTGTTTTTGCAATAAAATATAAATCTTTGTATATATGCTATTATTCTGATTGCTGATGTAAAGGATGATTTTTTATGAATTAAATTTACAATTATGTTAGTATTACTTTGTTTATGGGTGTCAGCAGTTGTGTGTAAAGACATTTCAGGTAAAGAGTGAATTTGTGTGTTTGGTGTAACGGGAAATTGTATTTTTCTTTCATTGAGAAAATCAGGACCCGACCACCAAGGAGTGGAAGAGCTGATGCAATCAGCCTTCACCCCCCGAAAAGTGAGATCAGCGGGGTTGCTCTTGGAAGGCACATAGCTCCACGTCTGTCTGGTCGTAGCTTCTTGGATTTCAATCACTCTATTGCGAACGAATTGATCAAGTCGACTTGGTAATGTCGACAGCCATCCTAGCACGATCGTCGAATCACACCAAAAGTAACAGTGATTGAACTCTAGAGTGAGTGATTTACGTACCTTCAGAAAAGTCTTGTACCAAGTAAAGCACCACACAACTCCAACCTTGGTTTGGTTGTGGTCTTTATAGCGGCAACCCTGTTCTTTGAAGCTAAAACGCGAACGCAAACTGTTCCGTCAAACGCTACCGTTCTAACGTGTAGTTAACGTTCCATAGGCCCGTTCAGAAGCATCCGTAAACGTGTGTAACTCTATTGAAAAGGCATCGTAACAGGATACCCAACGAGGAATATGAACTGAGTTAAGCGCTGGAAGTGACTGTATGAACTCAAGGAATTGTGATTTTATTTCTGTTGGTACTTCATCATTCCAGTTACATTTAAGTATCCATAGCTGCTGTAACATAAGTTTGGCCTGCACCACGCATGGCCCGATGAGGCCAAGAAGATCAAACACCTGACTTATTAAAGACAAAATATTACGCTTAGTAATTTTTGTTTGTTTAAAATCTATTGAAAAAAATAGTTTGTCTGTTTTACAGTCACGGTATAGTCCAAGCGTTTTGCTAAGATCGTCATTAAAATTTAATTTTTTTATCACGATTTTCTGTGTTAATATTAGTGACTGCTTTTAGTATCTTTGGACTATTTGATTGCCATTTTCTAAGGTATCAACGAGTATGCATGTCATTTTATGAAAATAAATACTTTTCTTTCTTTTTCAATAAAATTAATAATAATACCTACGTTATAAAAATTTTTGAAACAATTTAAAAAAAAAAAAAAACGTGAATATGAGCGAGCAGAATTCAAAAAACACAAAAACAACCCGAAGGAAACATGGAATATTATAAAAACAATTACAAATCTTCACACTAGCAAAACGAATTCTAATGAGTTGTTGTCTCTGACAGATGACCCTACGCGTGCTGTTGACGTTGTTAATGACTTCTTCGTAAATGTAGGCAAGAATCTAGCATCTAAAATTGATTCGAAAAATGGTAACTCTGCATGTGTCTTCGGCTCCCGCGAAATAGGTTCCTCTCCAAATTCAATGGCTATTTTCGAAACTGATAACGAGGAAATTGAAAAAAATATTGTAAGTCTAAGCTCTACAAGTTCGGTTGGATGTGATGGCATTTCTACCAGACTTATCAAAAATGCAAGACATACTCTCATCCCAATTTTGTGTCATGTTTTCAATCTTGTTTTCTCTACAGGAGTTTTTCCCTCGGCGTTCAAGACTGGTTTGGTTCATCCTATATATAAGAGTGGTGCTAGAGACAGTGTCAATAACTATAGGCCAATTTCTGTACTAACCACTTTATCCAAAATATTAGAAAAAATCATTAACAATAGGTTACTCAGTTACTTACAAGCCCAAAATATTATCGCTGACAACCAATACGGTTTTAGATCCGGCAAAAGTACTGGAGATGCAGTTTTGGAATTAACAAATACTATTGCTAAAAACCTTAACAATAAATTAAAAACATTAGCAATTTTCCTAGACCTCTCTAAAGCCTTTGACACTGTCTCAATCCCACTCTTACTAAACAAACTTGAACGACTTGGAATCAGAGGTTTGCCCCTAAATATTTTCACAAGCTACCTAACAGGGCGTTTTCAGACTACTAGGATAGGAACTTACACAAGTGGACCCAAATATATCAGTCACGGTGTGCCACAGGGTAGCGTACTTGGACCCACCTTATTTTTAATTTACATAAATGACCTTTGCAACCTCCCTTTACCTAACTGTAAAATTATAACATCTGCAGATGATACTGCAATAGTAGTACAATCATGGTAATGATTGGTCCGATATGCTCATTCATGCTGAATCTGCTCTACAGACTACCATGACCTGGCTAAGAACCAATTTGCTGACCCTTAACTTAGATAAAACTAAATTTATGACCTTTTCCCCGCGTAGAACATCACAACCAGCCTCTACCTACACACTAACAGCTCATAAATGTAACCCTAGCACAAACCAGGACTGTAATTGCACTGAAATTGTCCGTACTGATTGTATGAAGTATCTTGGTGTCTATATTGATAGTTCTCTGTCATGGAGTGAACATATAAAGTCTCTGGTGGGTAGAGTCAGAAAATTAATATATGTGTTTAAGAACCTGAGGCCTTCTGCTGACTTCCCTACATTAAAAACGGTATACTATGCTCTAGCTCACTCAATTATAACTTATTGTATAACGGCCTGGGGCAGTTCTGGTAAATCCTCATTACTACGAGTGGAAAGGGCGCAGAGGGCAGTTTTAAAAGTTATGGCCCACAAACCAATCCGCTTCCCCACAAATGAACTCTACGCACTATGTGGGGTCCCAAGAGTGAGACACTCATTTGCACTTAGCACCGTACTACGCAAGCACTCCGAACTGACTTTTGATGCTGGCCTCTTTAAGCACAGACGAAGGCCTATTAGAGTCTGTTTAATCGAGCCAGTCAGCACTAAAGTAGTTAGACGTCAATATAGATACCTAAGCTCTATTCTGTACAATCGAGTAAATAGTGTATGTAACATATATTCACTTAATCTGAGACAGTGTCGATTCACCGTGGACAAGTGGCTTCATACTCTTACTTATGAGGAACTAGAAAACCTAGTTAAAACGTAACATACACGTTAACACCAACTCACAACACGACACCACACACACGCACAACACAACACAATACATCACACGCATTACACATCGCACACACACACCAGTTTTTTTTTTTGATTACCGTAACTTTTCTTTTTCATTTTATTTTCTTTTTTATTACTTTATTGTTATTTTCGTCTGTAATTTATTTATAAGTTGGTACTGTTTTTGTACGCTGGAGCACTGACGCATAAATCTTTTTTGTATGGGCGCTAATGGCTGCGACACAGTTTATAACTAATGCAGTCATTATCGTACTTAATTTTATTGTAATTCGTGTTTTTAGTTCCAATAAATATTATTATTATTATTTCATTTATTCATTTAATTACATATTATTTACATTTTTAAATATTTCAAAAAAATACAAAAACATTTAAAAATATAAAAAATAGTAGCCCACCGGTATCGGGAACAGGTTATTATTATTATTTCGTTTATTTATTCTTATTACATACAAAGTATATTTTTAAATATATCTCTAAAAACCATAAAAAATACATAAACAATAATATTAATTATTATTATTATTATTATAATTATTAATAATTAATTATTAATAATTTTCTAAGGTGGAATTTGGCGGATTCGAGATTATTAATAACCCGTTGACATAAATTGAGTAGAATACGGAAAGTCGACGCACAAAATATCGATAAATGCTAATACGATGCTACAAAATTGCGATGCACGTTACGGCGAAACACTGTCTCTGCGAAGCCTAGTACACTTCGATGCACGTTACCGCGATAGATTTTCACTGCGATACTACTTGACTTCGATGCACATTACCGCGATAGATTTTCACTGCGATACTACTTGACTTCGATGCACATTACCGCGAAAGATTTTCACTGCGATACTGCTTAACTTCGATGCACATTACTGCGAAAAACTACGGAGCGACTTGACTTCGATAATCTACTGCGAAACATCGTTACTGAGAAACTATTATAGTAATAGTAATATAGTAGTTAATTCATATTAATATGTTTTGAATGGGCCTAAAGAAATATAAAAAAATATATATATTCCATAATGGTTTGTACAGTACATAATAAACAATCATAACATTATTATGTATAATTAATCATATTATAAGTATATTTAATCAACTTGACATAAATACAGAGTTAGATATAACAAAAATTTTAACAAAATATTAACAAAGATACAATAATTATGTTATTCATTGATACAAAAATATAAAAGAATCAAAGGATTCGTAGGGGAAAATTTGTTTTATTTCTTTATGTAGCATATATATGCAAGACCATCTAAATATGTTAACATATCCATATCACCTTTCTTATTAATATGCTCTTGGAGTTTTTTGTAGTACTGCGTTTTTGTTTTTCCTTTTAAAAAAGGAAAAACAAAAAGTTTTTCCTTTTTTTTGTATCAGACCAGCTAACCTCTCTATTTCATACTCTGTATTTTTCTGCTCTTTTACAAGTTCTCTCATTGTTTCGTATATATTTATTTTTCTTCTGTTAAGTAGACTATTCCAACGGTTATTCTACCTTTAAACTGCATTTTGCGTGATGGGTATACCCGTGACAAAGCAGTCCCAAACAGACCATAAACAAGGAAGGAATAGGGGTAGAGTCTTCTTTAAAGTAAATTTTGGTTTATTTGGAGAAGACGATGACCTCTTACTGATATATGTTCCATTTACGTAGTACTTACTAAACCAGTCTGCCACTGGTTTCGACTCATTCGGTATCACTTCTCGCCGAATAAGCTCAAAGGCCGCTGGAATATCTTCAGGTTTCAAATATGCCAATGCTAAAATGTGTCGCATTTTGTGAGCGAATTCGCTGTCATTTCTGTATGTGCTTCCATATATTTTGGGATAAATGGAAAAAGCAACACTTGTGACTGCTGTTGGGAAATACCCTCAGACTGGCATTTATAATAGCGAGTTCGAAATCACAAATGATTATTTTGGGATTTAGATCTATGTTCAATACATTTTTTCAATAAACTCTTATTATTTCAAAAAATATAAAATACGAGTTTTCTGATTTATTTGACAGCAACGCATACGCAAGCGGTACAATTTTTTGAGCACCATACTCAGACCCGACCATCCCGTGCAGTGTAAAAAATTGACAGAACAGGTTAGGGCAGCATTTGAAAGTGCCATCAACGATCCATAATTTTGAATTGTTTAGTAAACGTAAATTACGTACTAGTGCTAAAAACAAGAATCGATTCATTTTCTTTATCATTGCCTACATAATAACCAATCAAAAATTGTTCAGGACCAACTACAGTATACTGATGAGGAACGGTAAACGAGTTTAACGATCTTGGCAATGCTGGCTCAGTTCTGACTCTTTCGCGGTGAATTATCATTCGCATCGCCTTTTTAGTGGGCATATACGGGGCAACTTTTTTAGGTACTTTTTGGATTACTTTTTAAATAATTTGTCCCGGAGAATCGAAACTATCGGCTGCTTTTTTCTTTAATGATTTCCTTAATACGGAAGATCGTGATGTGTCATGGTCGGGTTCGTGCCTATGCTCTATGCAATTTTTACGTTGTACATAGTGATGCTCACCAATCTTTTTGGTTTTGACCGCTGTAGCACACTTCGAAGATCCTTTTCTTACACAACTCCAATAAAAATTGTCTTCAGACCTTTTATTCAAACTATACAGATAATTATCCATGAACAACTGGTTTTTGCCTTTTCTTGATTTAATAAGCAATCAAGGAGTATCCATGATTACAATGTTAACCTCGAACTGATTTACTATAAAATTTCAACACAGAATCGAACAATACCTCCAATTACCCTCATTATTAAACTCGTATCAAAATAGGAAATAAATAAGTAATAAAATAAATTAACAACAAAAAATTGCATACTGTATGATAGCTTATCAATATTATTAGTATTATTACAAACAAATAATGCATTGCATCCTAGAGATCATTAGTAATAGATGCACATGCATGGTACAGACTAACAGTTAGGAAAAGATAAACAGAGACCTACAAATAGCAATTACACACGGAAATACTTTGCTCACAAAAAATCTGGAGGCGTCATAAATTGTTAAAACTAATTTCCCCCCAATCATTTCGCGGTAATGTGCATCGAAGTTAAGCAGTATCGCAGTGAAAATCTTTCGCGGTAATGTGCATCGAAGTTAAGCAGTATCGCAGTGAAAATCTTTCGCGGTAATGTGCATCGAAGTCAAGTAGTATCGCAGTGAAGAGCTATCGCGGTAACGTGCATCGAAGTATAGTGGCTTTGCAGAGACAGTCTTTCGCCGTAACGTGCATCGTAATTTTGTAGCATCGTATTAGCATTTATCGATTTTTTGTGCGTCGACATTCCGTATTCTACTCACATAAATTGAGTATAAATGTAATTGCTATTTGTAGGTCTCTGTTTATCTTTTCCTAACTGTTAGTCTGTACCATGCATGTGCATCTATTACTAATGATCTCTAGGATGCAATGCATTATTTGTTTGTAATAATACTAATAATATTGATAAGCTATCATACAGTATGCAATTTTTTGTTGTTAATTTATTTTATTACTTATTTATTTCCTATTTTGATACGAGTTTAATAATGAGGGTAATTGGAGGTATTGTTCGATTCTGTGTTGACATTTTATAGTAAATCAGTTCGAGGTTAACATTGTAATCATGGATACTCCTTGATTGCTTATTAAATCAAGAAAAGGCAAAAACCAGTTGTTCATGGATAATTATCTGTATAGTTTGAATAAAAGGTCTGAAGACAATTTTTATTGGAGTTGTGTAAGAAAAGGATCTTCGAAGTGTGCTACAGCGGTCAAAACCAAAAAGATTGGTACAACGTAAAAATTGCATAGAGCATAGGCACGAACCCGACCACGACACATCACGATCTTCCGTATTAAGGAAATCATTAAAGAAAAAAGCAGCCGATAGTTTCGATTCTCCGGGACAAATTATTCAAAAAGTAATCCAAAAAGTACCTAAAAAAGTTGCCCCGTATATGCCCACTAAAAAGGCGATGCGAATGATAATTCACCGCGAAAGAGTCAGAACTGAGCCAGCATTGCCAAGATCGTTAAACTCGTTTACCGTTCCTCATCAGTATACTGTAGTTGGTCCTGAACAATTTTTGATTGGTTATTATGTAGGCAATGATAAAGAAAATGAATCGATTCTTGTTTTTAGCACTAGTACGTAATTTACGTTTACTAAACAATTCAAAATTATGGATCGTTGATGGCACTTTCAAATGCTGCCCTAACCTGTTCTGTCAATTTTTTACACTGCACGGGATGGTCGGGTCTGAGTATGGTGCTCAAAAAATTGTACCGCTTGCGTATGCGTTGCTGTCAAATAAATCAGAAAACTCGTATTTTATATTTTTTGAAATAATAAGAGTTTATTGAAAAAATGTATTGAACATAGATCTAAATCCCAAAATAATCATTTGTGATTTCGAACTCGCTATTATAAATGCCAGTCTGAGGGTATTTCCCAACAGCAGTCACAAGTGTTGCTTTTTCCATTTATCCCAAAATATATGGAAGCACATACAGAAATGACAGCGAATTCGCTCACAAAATGCGACACATTTTAGCATTGGCATATTTGAAACCTGAAGATATTCCAGCGGCCTTTGAGCTTATTCGGCGAGAAGTGATACCGAATGAGTCGAAACCAGTGGCAGACTGGTTTAGTAAGTACTACGTAAATGGAACATTATATCAGTAAGAGGTCATCGTCTTCTCCAAATAAACCAAAATTTACTTTAAAGAAGACTCTACCCCTATTCCTTCCTTGTTTATGGTCTGTTTGGGACTGCTTTGTCACGGGTATACCCATCACGCAAAATGCAGTTTAAAGGTAGAATAACCGTTGGAATAGTCTACTTAACAGAAGAAAAATAAATATATACGAAACAATGAGAGAACTTGTAAAAGAGCAGAAAAATACAGAGTATGAAATAGAGAGGTTAGCTGGTCTGATACAAAAAAAAGGAAAAACTTTTTGTTTTTCCTTTTTTAAAAGGAAAAACAAAAACGCAGTACTACAAAAAACTCCAAGAGCATATTAATAAGAAAGGTGATATGGATATGTTAACATATTTAGATGGTCTTGCATATATATGCTACATAAAGAAATAAAACAAATTTTCCCCTACGAATCCTTTGATTCTTTTATATTTTTGTATCAATGAATAACATAATTATTGTATCTTTGTTAATATTTTGTTAAAATTTTTGTTATATCTAACTCTGTATTTATGTCAAGTTGATTAAATATACTTATAATATGATTAATTATACATAATAATGTTATGATTGTTGTTTGCGCCTGAGCCTTTAGTGGCTTTAGAACGTGCGTCAAGTTGATGCTAACTGATTTTTATCAGGCGCACACTAGTGACGGTAGTTTGCGCACAAAATTATCGTCGACTAAGGAAAAATTTCTACCTGATTTTTTTTGATATATTCATTAAGAAACCAAAAAATCTCAAGCAACACGAATCGAAATCCAAGAAATCTCAAGCAGCACCTTTGACTTTGATGCTACTGTATGTAGCACGCCGCAGCGCAGCAGCATTTCTGCAGCTAAGTGCCCTTCCTTAATTCCTAAACTCCGTGTACACCCCGTAGCCTACGTCCTTATCCAATTACTATATGGTTTTTTTACTTGTGCGATTCATATTTTCTAAAAGTGGCCCACCTTTGTCAAGGTTACAGTATTGCGTCATACTTTTTATATAATATTTATTCCTGCATATTTCTATATTCCACTATTATTTAGTGTTGTTGATAATTTGCAAGAATACTACGTTCTATATTTCTATTCTTTTACCGTTTTGGTGGTTTTAAGCGGATTTTCAAGTACATTTCGTATCTTAAAGTACCTACATACCTACCTAAAGTTATTAATATAGGTTTTTCTCGTTCTTTTCTTGTCGTATTTCTTTTAGGAAAATAATTCCACAGGCTGCCGCGCCTATCTAGTCCCGTTTATAGATTATTCCGCCGAACATTTCAGATTTGCCCGAGTTTCCCGTACATCGCTGAGCGTCGGTGTCGCAGTGTACAGCGCCCGCGCAACGTCCGTGCAGCCTAAGGCTGTCCGCAGACCGGTGCCTGCGACTTCGGCCTCCCGTGCGGCAGAGACCACCAACCAGGGGCGTGAGCGTATTCATTTATTTTATTTGATTTAGTTCAACATTAGTTTTTCTTGAGTTCATTTCAATCTTACATAACACAACTTTAATTTCCTTTTCGTGAGAATTTTGATTGAAATAAACAATCATAATGGGTGTAGGTGATGATGCCAAGAGCTTATCGGAATTAAATGCTAGACGAAGTTCCGTCAAGGGCCAAGTTACAAAATTTAGAAATTATTTAGAAAAAATATCTCGGTTAGACACTTTTACTACAACACATAGGGCGGAACTTACACTTAAACTTGGCAAATTTGAAACCTTATCTTCAAGGTTTGATGAATTACAAAGCCAAATTGAAGTTTTTAATTCTACTGGGTTGGTGGATGAACTTGAGGAGCGAGAAAATATTGAGAAGGAATTTATTAGCAATATTGTAATGGCTCAAGAGTTATTACAAATACACGGTAGGGATGAGAGCGTCCAAGACTCAAGTAGTCCTCACAATATAACTCAATGCGCTGTCGATCATAATGAAATGGGTTTCAAGCTACCCTTAATACAGATAGTTAAATTTGACGGATCATACTTTCGATGGATGGAATTTCGAGATACGTTTCGATCTTTAATACATGAAAATAGTAGAATTAGGTCAGTAAACAAGTTTCATTACTTAATTTCATATTTGGAAGGCGAAGCAGCTCAAACCATTTCTAATTTAGAAGTATCTGCTGATAATTATCGGGAGGTTTGGAACCTATTGCTTGAACGTTACGACAATAAACGTTTGTTGATAAGTCATCATCTCAACGCATTATTTAACATCAATTCCATAAATAAAGAGTCCAAAAGATCGTTGCGTTTCTTAGTCGATCACGTGACTAAAAATCTACGTGCCCTTTCCAACTTGGGACAAGCCACTGAGCATTGGGATGTCCTTATCATTCACCTAGTTGCCTCCAAGTTGGACAATAACACCCTCGTGAAATGGGAGGAACACCGTAACGCGTTGTCAACCGACACCCCTACACTTAAAGAACTTTATAAATTTTTGAACGATCGTGCAACCGTGCTTGAGTCCTTGCATCGCAGCAAGTCAGACAACATATCTAAACCAAGTCATGATAAACAGCGTCCAGAAGGTCATTCAAAAAAACCGGACCACACACGTCATAATAAGGCAAGTGTATACATTAGTAGTAGTAACCAACCACAAACACAATCATCCTCGTCGTACCTCTGCCCATGCTATGGTGATCACAAAATATATGATTGTCCATCGTTCAAGGCAAAGAGCGTAAACGAGCGTATTGCTGAGGCCACTAAATTGAAGTTGTGTCTTAATTGTTTAAGGTCCGGTCACCCTAAGTTTAAATGTCGTTTCAGCAGTTGTCGTGAATGTAACAAAAGACACAATTCTTTATTGCACCTTCCTACTGGTACAGCTGACAGCACTGACAGTCCTGCTGAGACGGCAGTTAACTGTAACAATCAAAGTAACAAATATGCTCTTCTTTGCACTGCCTTGATTGAAATAGTCAATCCCAAGACTAATAAACGTGAAACAGCGCGCGCCCTACTTGATTGTGGCAGCCAATCCTCTTTCATAAGTCTAGGCCTGAAACAAAGGTTATCATTAGAGGACTGCCCTATCAATGCTTCAAAGGTAATCGGTTTTGGCAACAATGATGCAGGTACAATCACTGAATATTGCATTGCCCAATTAAAATCGTTAAACACACCATTCAACGTTGTCTCCAACTTTTATGTTATGAAGGAACTAACAGCCTTACTTCCTAATGCGGTAATTGATATCAGATCGTTTAATATTCCCAAGGATATTATCTTGGCAGACCCAAAATTCTATCAGCCTTCTTTCATAGACATTCTCATAGGCGCAGATTTATTTTGGGACATTATAGGCTGTGAGCAGCGGTCACTAGGCCCCCATCATCCTAAGTTACACGGCTCAAAGTTGGGCTGGCTGATTGGAGGTCCTCTGCAACGCAAACAAGCCAAGGATATTAAATGCAATCATGTACTTACCCATTTTTCTTCTGATGAAAACACAGAATTAAAATTAAATAGATTTTGGGAGCTCGAAGAAATCCCAACTAAATCTTATCTAAGTGAAAGCGAGCAGGCATGTGAAACGCATTTTTTGCAGCACACCTGCCGCTTAGATAATGGCAGATTTTCTATTAAGTTACCTCTCATTGGCTCACCGGATTGCCTTGGTGACTCCTATAACATGGCCAAGAAAAGGTTTTATAATTTAGAACGGCGGTTTAGAAGACAGCCCGAAGTTAAGTCGCAATATATTGAATTTATAAGGGAATATGCAGAACTAGGTCATCTTTCTGAAATTGCACTAAATGACTTAAATTCTAATTTGTGCTACTTCCTACCTCATCATCCCGTATTCAGAGAGAACAGCGAATCGACTAAAATCCGTGTCGTTTTCGACGCATCGGCTCGCACTTCTTCAGGCCTCTCGGTCAACGACATACAAATGGTTGGGCCTCAAATTCAAGACTCTCTTTTCTCCATACTAATTCGAGCTCGTTTCTATAAATATCTTTTAGCAGCAGACGTAGAAAAGTTATTTCGTCAAATATTGGTAGACGAGTCAGATCGAAATCTTCAGCTTATTCTATGGAGAGAAGACGAGCGTCAACCTCTTAAATTGTTGCGTTTAAATACGGTGACTTATGGTTTCGCAAGCGCAAGCTTTTTGAGTACAAGGTGTCTTTGGCAGTCGGGTGAAGAGTGCGAGGATCCACTCATTAAGACGATTATACAACATGATCTATACGTCGATGATTTGATTACGGGCTGTGATTCTGAGGAAGAACTTACACATATTCAAAAATCTGTTTCAGAAGCCCTTAAGGCAGCGTGTTTTAATCTACGAAAATATAAATCTAATTCGTCTGGGGTTCTTAAAGTGTGCTCCGAAAACTCCACAGACACGCTTATCATCAGTGAGTCCTCAAGCGCTCTTGGCTTAGGGTGGAATCCTAGAACTGATAGCCTACATTATTCTTTCGAAGTTCCCCCTATCGATGATAAAATCACGAAGCGCTATATTTTATCAACATCGTTTAAAATCTTTGACCCACTCGGCTTTGTTAGCCCCTGTATTGTTATTCCTAAACTAATTATGCAGCAACTTTGGCTTGACAAGGTCGGCTGGGACGAACCTGTATCCGAAGATATAGAAAGGGCTTGGCGTAAGTTTGCTAATAATCTGTCTTGTCTAGCTACATTTACACTCCCGAGAAAGGTTCTATGTGACTCACCTGCTATTATAGAGTTGCATATGTTCAGTGACGCCAGCCAAAAGGCTTATGGCGCTTGCGTGTACATAAGGTCTATTGACGAAGCAGGTTTCGTGCATGTCAACCTTTTATGTTCCAAGTCAAAGGTGGCACCAATCAAAGCCTGTACTATACCTCGTTTGGAGCTGTGTGCCGCATTGCTTGCTATCAGGCTCTGCAAGGCCGTCACTGATTCCTTGAGGTTCCCAGTAATACGTAAACTGTATTGGTGTGACTCCAGTGTCGTCCTTGCTTGGCTGCGCACTAGCTCTAGAAGGTTAAAAACCTTCGTGGCTAATAGAATAGCAGAAATACTGGAACTGTCAGACGTTTATTGTTGGCGTTATGTACCTACCTCTCAGAATCCTGCTGATCTCGTTTCGCGCGGCGTGTATCCCGAAGAGCTTAAAGATCTTAATCTGTGGTGGTCAGGGCCCGAATTTTTACTCCAAGGCGAATCCTCTTGGCCTACCTTACCAAATAAAATTCAAAACGAATCTGAACTTCCTGAAATAAAATCGAATATTGTTGCTCAGCTAGATAATTCTTCAATCATTCCATTTCATAAATATAGTAAATTACATAAGATAAAGCAAGATTATGCTTATGCATTAAGATATTTTTATAATTTGCGCAATCCAGATTCTAGGCGTTTTGATGCCCTTAATTTAGAAGAATTACAAAATTCATTTTATCTTTTATGCCGCAAGGCTCAACAGGAATCCTTTCCCGTTGAGTACGATTTGTTATCCAAAGAAAGGTCAATCAGTACAAAATCGCCGATCATAGCGCTTACACCATTCATGGACGCAAATGGGCTGATACGAGTAGGAGGCCGGCTGGATGCTTCAGCTATTTCATTTGGTAGCAAACACCCTATCCTACTACACTCCTCTCATCATTTCACAAAATTAATCTTTGAGCGGGAACACCTACACAAATTACATGCTGGCCCACAACTTCTCCTCGCTAGTGTCAGGCAATACGTATGGCCTATCAATGGGCGACAACTCGCTAGGAGAACTGTGCGCAACTGCATCATATGCAGAAAAGTACAGGGCAAGACTTTAACACCCCTAATGGGTGACTTGCCCTCACAGCGCGTTACGTTGGATTTCCCGTTTCGTAGTGTTGGTATAGATTTTGCAGGACCCTTTTTTGTCTCAAACAGAAAGGGACGCGGATCAAGGGTCACAAAATGCTATTTATGCATATTTGTTTGCCTAAGGTACAGGTGTGTACACTTGGAAGCAGTAAGCGATCTTTCGAAGGACGCCTTCATTCTTACCTTGCGTAGGTTCATATCCCGTCGGGGTAAGCCTACTGAAATTTTTAGTGACAACGGCCGCAATTTTGTAGCCGCTGCCAAAGAAATTGGCGACCTTTTGAAGCACCACCGTCAAGCAATTACAGACTTTTCTAACGAGGAGGAAATTAAATTTCTGTTTTTACCTGCTTACGCTCCCCACTTTGGTGGTATCTGGGAGGCCGGGGTTAAGTCCGCGAAGCATCATATAAGACGTGTAATGGGCAACACGCACTTAACTTTCGAAGAAATATCCACGTTATTCGCACAAGTGGAAGCCATATTGAATAGTCGCCCACTTTATCCCATGTCCTCGTCTCCAAATGATCTCCTTTTCCTCACCCCAGGGCACTTCCTGCTTGGACGGCCGCTGACTGCGTTGCCTTCACCGAGCCTAGAAAACTGCAACTCCAGTCAACTGAAGCGCTACCAACGACTTGAGCAAATCCGGCAGCACTTTTGGACGAGATGGCAGAAGGAGTACCTGGTGGAGCTGCAGCAAAGATCGAAATGGCGCACCAATGATACTTCATTGAAGGTTGGCGACCTAGTGCTTCTTCAGGAAGACAACTTACCACCACTGTGCTGGCGAATGGGGCGAATCAGCAAACTTTTTCCTGGTCCCGATGGAGTATGTCGCGTAGCAGATGTTCAAACGACACAGGGAAGTTACCGAAGGCCTTTCAAGCGACTCTGCCCTCTGCCAGTGACGGAACACCTGATCGAGTGACAGTTAAAAGCCGCAGACTTTTAACGGCGGGGAAGATGTTTGCGCCTGAGCCTTTAGTGGCTTTAGAACGTGCGTCAAGTTGATGCTAACTGATTTTTATCAGGCGCACACTAGTGACGGTAGTTTGCGCACAAAATTATCGTCGACTAAGGAAAAATTTCTACCTGATTTTTTTTGATATATTCATTAAGAAACCAAGAAATCTCAAGCAACACGAATCGTTCGGTCCGCGCAAATTAATTAATTTTTATAAGCTAAATTCTGTCTAAAGTAACAATTAAACCATTCAAGTAATATTCTTACGTTTTATTGAGCACCAAGCTCCAGTGTCTCTCGTAGACAATTGTTTATTATGTACTGTACAAACCATTATGGAATATATATATTTTTTTATATTTCTTTAGGCCCATTCAAAACATATTAATATGAATTAATTATGTAATAGTTTCTCAGTAACGATGTTTCGCAGTAGATTATCGAAGTCAAGTCGCTCCGTAGTTTTTCGCAGTAATGTGCATCGAAGTTAAGCAGTATCGCAGTGAAAATCTTTCGCGGTAATGTGCATCGAAGTCAAGTAGTATCGCAGTGAAAATCTATCGCGGTAATGTGCATCGAAGTCAAGTAGTATCGCAGTGAAAATCTATCGCGGTAACGTGCATCGAAGTGTACTAGGCTTCGCAGAGACAGTGTTTCGCCGTAACGTGCATCGCAATTTTGTAGCATCGTATTAGCATTTATCGATATTTTGTGCGTCGACTTTCCGTATTCTACTCGTTTTTAAAGGATCTGAAGAATTTAATCTGAAAACAATTTGTTGAAAGGGGCGCTGAGATGGCTCAACTAAAATGGCTCTATACATTTTTTCAATGTCACCCGTCACAACAAACTTGTTTTTTCTGTATCTCAAGAGTATGGATAGCAGTCCTCCTGTGCAGTTGGACCTACCACCTGAATATCATTGAAGGACTTGCTTGAGGTGCTGGAGGCTGAAGCGTCAAAAACTACGCGGAGTTTTGTGGTAGAACTAGATTCGCGTACAACACCGTGATGGGGCAAAAAGTAATTACGTTCTGATTGATTTGTCTCTGAATATTCTGTCATGTGATTAAGGTCTCTGTATTCTTGCATAAATTGTAAGTATCTGTTTTTAAATGTGTAGTCCCGTTTAAATCTACGCTCTAGGGAAAGGAAACGACGCTTTGCCATTGCATAAGGATCACCTTAGCACTCAGGCAAGTCCTTCAATGGTATGGTTACAATGCATAGACCATGCGTATCCCGACGTGTGGTATCTTGAAAGAACTTTTCACAAGCTTGTTCTTCTGAAGAGAAACAGCTAGCAGACGACACAGTATCAAGTTCCCAGATACAAGTCAGCTGATCAGACTCCTCTTGTGAAAGAAAATGACAAATAGAAGGTTGTGTACGAGGCTGACCGGTGCGGCCTGAAATAAGCCAACCTAGTTTGGATGACTGCAATCTAGGTTGATTATTGCTTAAATTAATTCAAATTCAAATTCAAATTCAAATTTATACCTGAGACGGTGGAGCTAGTGCTGTGTTTTTCCAGACCAAGCTTCCCACATAGGTCTTGGGTGATGATGTCGGAGGTGCTGCCGTTGTCCAAGAGGATTCTGGCTGTATGAAACTCTCCGTTGGCATCTTTCACCTTTGCCAAAGCTGTGGATAGCAAAATGTGAACCTGATTATTGTCTGAACAATGTAACACGACGTTTGTTGACAATGACATGTTTTCTCCTGTTGGATTTTCAGCTGCTGATTCCCTATGTAAGAGGGTATTATGTTTGACTTTGCAATATTTGCAATGCGATAGACTGCAACGCTTTATAAGTAAGCCTACACTGTTGGATAAAAATTTAAGATAATCTTTTAGTTGTGGGTAAGTACCTAAATTATTTTTATACATTTCCCACTGTCTACGTGTGACCCTGTCTAGTTTTTCTGACATAATGAGTATAATAAGAGTTTCCCCTAGACCCCCATGCTCAGTAGGCTGTCCTAACGTTGACAAGGCACGGAGATTTTTATTTGTGACATCGATCATGTTCCGTTATGAGCTACTCGATTCATGTTGAATTTTTTCAAGGTTAAATAATGCCTGCACCTGATTATTAATGAGTAATCATTCACTGTCATACCTTTCCGACAACAACTGCCAAGCTGTATTATAGTTATCCGCTTTGAAATCAATGCTTTTTATCATTAAAAACGCGTTGCCGGTTAAGGCTGCACGTAGATAGTGAAATTTGTTGATGTCTTGTATTTCAAGCCGGAATCAAGCCAGTGCTGACAGTCCCCGTCGAAGTGAGGCAAGTCTATCTTGGGCAACCGAACAAAGTTGTGTTTGCAGCCAGAGTCGTGATGTGGGAGGTCTTCGATGGAGGTGGCAGACACGAGCGCAGGCGAGTTGGCGCGCGCGGGGGCGAGGTTGGTCCTTGCGCGGGCCACCAACGCATGGTACTGCGTCTCGAACTGCTCCTTCTCGGCATACCATGTCGTCCGCTTCCTCCGACAACAGCTCCAGATCAGTCTGTAACACGTCGAATTCCTTATATAAAGTTTCCATTAAACTAAGACGGGTTTTTAATTCTGCTGCTTGGAAACTGTCTAAGCCAGTACTAGGTAAAATTCTTAAAAAGTTGCTAAAATGCGTAAACTTAGCTTTGAAGCCACCACGCCTATTTATAAGTTCCTTTAATTTTGCTACAGACATAATGTGTCGGTAGTCTGGTAGTAAAGACAAAGAAAAATGGCCAAAGTGCAAACAAAGACAAAGAACCAAATAAAATGTAAGCTAAGTTATAAAATAATGCGTAAATAACTGGCGCAGTTAATGGTGAATCAGCTAATATTGTAGATAAGCCCGGTGTGCCAACCGGTTCAATAAGTAAAAATTCTAAGAAACACTAATGAGGTTGTTTACGTGCTAAACGACGAACGACCGTGTTTGCTACATGGCGCCAGTCATCTATAATAAATTACCGAGGAGTTGGAAAGAATTAAATTTGGCGTAATTAAAAAAAAACAATAATAAAATAAATAAATAAATAAAAAAACTCCGAAACTTTTTAGTAGCCTAAGCGTATTACAGCGTAGCAGAATTCTTAATGGAGAAAGGAATCTCTTGACTACTATTATTTTTGACTAGAAATTAGACAAAGGTGACATTTAATTATTTTGTAATGAATTTGTAATCGTATATTGACATTGTTATCTTTAGTATTATGTAATTAGAATCATTCATGTATTTTGTACTTTTGCATGCCTTCTGGTAAAATAAGGCTGTTCCTAATTATATTCTTATATCACCGTGTTTTGTACCCATTTTTGCAAAAAAAAAATATCTTATCTTATCTTAAAACATCCATGCGTGCGATAAGCGAACAAAGGATTTGAACAAAGTTAATAAATAGAAGTTATTGAGAGAAATGACGATGGATTGATGATGTTATCTGTAATATTACTAGATTAAAAGCTATTATGAAGAGATCAGTTTATGTTGATCCGTATAGCACTATTTTAAATTCCTGGAAGAAGAAAGTAAAAAGACAGGAAATTAAGGATAGGTAATGGAACGAACTCACTCAGAATAATTTCCCTCTGGGTAGACTGTCCTTAATGTGTCCTCTTCGGCGTAGCTCGTAGTAAGCTCGCGGTACGGGCGGCCAGTCCAAAGTCCACAGAATGGCGAGTCGCGCGTGCACAGCAAAAAGACAGCGATCTTCTTTTTTCGAAGGACCAATGTTTAACCACCAGCAGCACACCTGGAGCTTGACACTCAAACAAATGTCTTTGACTTTTTTGGTTCTAGGACATGCCGGTTTCCTCACGATGTTTTCCTTTACCGTTTTGAGAGCAGTGGTGATGAAATAATTTACACAAAGTAAAGCGCCTCCCTGGGTTCGAACCTACGACCTGCTACTCGTAAGTCGCAGCCATTACCACCAGGCTACCACTGCTCTCTACAGATGGTCGATGGGGCCGAAAAGTTCCGGAATGGCGACCGCGTACCGGAAGACGTAATGTTGGAAGGCCCCAAGTCGATCGATGTCCTAGTAAAGGTCGTAGGTAGACGATGGATGCGAGCAAACAGGACCGGTTATTGTAGCGACACTTGGGGGAGGCCTATGTCCAGCTGTGGACATCTTTCGGCTAATATGATGATGATGACGGTAAATAGGTAAGTTTTTTAATATTACTTTAATATTCTTTAAATAATGAAAAGCTGTCTATATTACTCTCATCATCTGCCTAGCCTTTTCCCAACTATATTGGGGTCAGCTTTAGTCAAACCGGATTTAGCTGAATACCAGTATTTTTGATGTTGAGGATTGTTGAGGAGCAGTGATTGTTGAGGAAATCCAGCTTTTAGGCAAATTAATTGTTATGGCAACAAAACTAGGTGGATACATATTTTTAACCTTCATGGTTCAGTACTTGAGGCTCTATACAATTGACATTCTGTCAGCGATAGCGTGATGAAGCGACAGTCTAAACGTCAAAAATATATGGGATTGACAAACGCAAAATGTCACGTGATCAATCCCTTGTATTTTGGCGTTTCAACAATTGCTTTCGCCGATGGAATGACACTTTGTCAAGCACTACTGGACGACCGTGCTTCGCTCGGTTTTTTTCTTAGGACGTTTTCTAAAAATGAAATCAAGCTAGATCGATTTATCACCTCCGAAAGCCCTTGATAAAATATAAAATGTTAATCAATGGGAATTTGTAATGTAAATTTTTGACACAGAGGTTTACCTCTTTAAGAGGTATTTCCCACCTGGTCGAATTAGGGGAAGGTGACATTAGTGGAGCAGCCAGGATTCTTTTTAGTAGTGATGTGGTGGCTCCGTGTTCCCCAGATATTCTCGCAGCTCTGGAGAGCAAACATCCTGCTCCAGTGGATGATCTTTCTTTTCCCGACCCCCCTGATTCGGATATTCACAACCTCACCATTACAGGTAGAGAGGTGATCGCAGCCGTTTGCTCCTTCCGGAGTGGCTTTGCTGGCGGCCTCGACACCCTAAGTCCTCAACACCTGCCGGGAAAGCTGGTGAGTTGCTTTTGAAGGAGCTCACGGCTCTGATTAACCTCATGCTCTCCGGCAACGTGAACGAGGCCGTCATCGACATCCTGTACGGGGCCAAATTATGTGCCCTGCGCAAGAGAGATGGCGGGATTCGTCCCATTGCCGTGGGAACTACTTACCGTCGTATGGCAGCAAAACTTTGTTCCAAATTGTATGGTGAGGTTGTTTCGGAAAAATTTCAGCCCCTTCAGTTGGGTTACGGCTCCAAAGGGGGCTGCGAAGTTGCCACACACGTTTTGTCAACCTACGTAAATTCTGGTGTGATGACTCCCAATAATACAAAATATTTATTTTATTTCGAAACGCTTCACATGTTGTCAGACACTTGGAAAAATCATAAATTTGTCCTTTTAATGGTAAAGGCCAACCTGTCACTTTATTTCGAGAATCACAGAAGTCCTTAGGAACCCACTTAACAGTTGTCGCAAACAATACTTTACGTTAGTTGAAATTAGACCTTCTCCACAGATTCTAAGAGTCGATAGTCGTATGCAGATAGCATTATTAGCCAGGTGCCAACCAAATAAGGGAGTTAAATATCTGATTTCTAAAGGCGCTCTCACATCTGTTTGCGATAAATCACCGTAGAAAAAAACCCAAGCGAACACTTAAAACAATTAAGAAATTACACAAAAAAGGGGTCGGACTCTGAGCCGCGTAACATTTTGGGGTTCCATGACCGATTCATGGAGAACGGAGTCTGTTGCTGGATCTCCGCTATCTGTCCGCCCGTCTGTCGGTCGGCAAACGCTGTCTCAAGGGCCACAATGCTTGACTATTGAAGGTTTCACGGATTATAATAATAATAATAATTATTAATCTGTGGTCCGGCTGTCAAGTTGGCTGACAGCAAAATTTTTTATCCCAAATTTTCATATAAGTTTAAATAAATATCAACTACAAAAATGTTCAAAATCCTGGACACATCAAGAAAAAAATAAAATAAAAACCATATTACACCTGTCTGATTGAAATGGCAATACAATAGTATCGTAAATCGAAATAATCTAAAAAAATAATGCTGACAAGAAGCCGGACACAAGTACTAGCCGCACAAACAACATCTTCGGGTTCGTCGCTCAGCTCCGCCTCGCAGCCGCTGGGACCAGCGCCAGCCGTGAGTCCTGAGATTCCGGTAGCTGCAGTTGCGTCGAGTTCGAGCGACGAATACTTCTCGCCGCCGACGACATCGACACCACCACCTGCGCGTCGGCGCGGACGAGGCCGACCACCGGCCAGCTTGAGACCTCGAGGCCCACCGGTCTCTGACAGGGTCCCCGCTATCGGTGGAAGTGTGCAGCGTATAAAATGGACTCAAGCCATTAACGAGAATGTGATTCGCTCATACTTTGGGGCTACAGAGGGGGGAACTAACCTGACTGCGTACCGTGGTCGGATGCTCTCTCTGTTTCAGGTACTTGAGCCAGCTGTCAACGTTTCAGCTCAACGATTATCGGATCAGGTGCGGGTTATCCAGCGTAACCGTATGTTGGATGACGCCGTACTTGATAGACTGCGTCTGGAATCACGGAGCAGCCGCGTCTCACCTACTTCGCCACCGGCCGCGGTGCAAATACAACCCAGTGCAAGTGTTTCACCGCGACCCAACTACGTCGGTGAAGATGATGATGACGGGGCCACATCCGTGAGTACCCAATGCAATGAGCGATTGAGGAGCGCTTTGGAGGATGCCTTCCGAGAGTATCGCTCCACATCGCCTGGGCTTAGACCTCGTCTACCTCGTTTGCCCATGCATAATAAAAATAGGGCGCTGGTGTGTGCTCTAGATTCGCAGCTAACAAGTTATTTTGATAGCAGCGAAGACCTTGCCGATACCCACTCCATCTTGTACTGTGCGGCTGCAGCAGCATGTCGTGTAGCTCATGTCAAATTTCCTAGTAGTGACAGAGTTACACGACTAGCTGTACCAGCTTGGCAGTGCAGGATCGAACGTCGTATCGGTGAGGCTAGAGCACTCATCGGCAAACTAATCTGCTTCAGGGAGGGCAACACTCGACGCAGAGTGATGCGCTTTGTAAGGCGGGAGTTCTCGGGGACTGATATTAGTCCTCGGGATTATCTGACCAGCGTCACAGAGTGTATCGACTTCCTGAAGCAGAAAGTCTATGCATGGGCAAACCGTATACGTCGGTACAAGCGGCGAGTGGAGCGATACACTCAGAATCGCACATTTCAAAGCAATGAGAGGTGGGTTTATAGGGCTCACCGGCTTGGGAGCGTCCAGACCAAGGTATGACTGATACCCGCCTACCGTGTTCATTCTGGCGCAGCATCTGGTCGGCGCCTGTCAGTCATACCGAGGGCGATTGGACTAGGGAGGTCGAGCGCGCGTGCGATCCGATACCAGAAATGGGGGCAATTAACATCAGCCCCCAAGACGTAGCTCGTGCAGTCCGTCCGTTGCCTAACTGGAAATCTCCGGGACCGGACAGGCTGCACAACTTTTGGATTAAATAGTTCAAAAGATCGCACGCTCGCTTGGCATCTCAATTCCAGTCTACATTAGAGTCAGGGTAGCTGCCCCAGTTCCTAACTACAGGAATAACCCACCTGCTCCTTAAATCAGGTAGTACCGCGGAGCCTAAAAATTATAGACCGATCACGTGTTTACCGACGGTCTATAAAGTTCTTACATCCATTTTGAGAGGAAAGATTAACCATCATATTGATAGTAATTCAATAATGTCTTCTTCTCAGAATAGATGTAGGAACGGGTCCCGCGGTACTAAGGAGCTGCTCCTCATCGACATAGCCATTAGCCAACAGGTTCGACGTTCCCGAAGAGATCTGTCGACATGCTGGATAGACTATAAGAAGGCCTATGACTCGGTGCCACATACATGGATCATGAGGGTGCTGGAGCTGTACAAAGTTGATGCAGTTTTACGCACCTTCCTGATGTCGTGTATGGGGCAGTGGACGACGGTTCTTCACTATCCAGGGTGTCGACAGACCCAGGCGAACAGCGAACCGATAAGGATCGAGCGTGGCATATTTCAGGGTGACAGTCTGAGTCCACTGTGGTTTTGTCTGGCCCTCAACCCTCTCAGCACATTGTTGAAGGGTTCGGGCCAAGGCTACCGGTTGAGAAGAGGTGGTCAGGTCATATCTCACCTCCTTTACATGGATGACTTGAAACTCTTTGCTCAAGAAGAAGCTACTGAAGGTAACAGAAACCTTCAGTGGCGCCATCAGGATGGAATTTGGTTTGGACAAATGTGCGGTCATGCATGTAAAGCGAGGGGAGATTATGGAATCCGAGGGAACACAACTCTCGGATTCCATAGACCTTAGGTCCCTCTCCTCAACCGAAACTTACAAGTATTTGGGTATGTCGGAAGCGTTAGGCATCATGAGTGCTACTGACATGAAATAATCGTTGAAGGAGCGCTTCTTTGGCCGCCTGAACAAAGTACTTAACAGTCTTTTATCAGGCGGAAACAAGGTGCGCGCCTTCAACGGTTGGGTCATGCCGGTTTTGATGTATTCTTTCGGCATACTCAAATGGACTCAGACGGAACTTGACGCCCTGGATAGGAGGGTACGTTCACCGCTTACCGCAAATCGGATGCATCACCCACGGTCATCGGTGATGAGGCTGTATATCCTGCGGAAGTGCGGGGGTCGTGGCTTCTTAAATGCTAAGACCCTGCACAACCGCGAGGTATGCAGCCTTAGGGAATACTTCCTAGAGGCCGACGTGGGTATGCATCGAGATGTGGTAGCGGTGGACAAAGGCCTTACCGCGCTCTCCTTGGCTAACGAGAACTGGCGCAAACCTGTGGTATTAGATACTAACGACCGCAGGGAGGTATGGCAGAGCAAGGAGCTTCACGGATGCTTTTATCGGGTCCTACATGGGCCCGATGTAGACTTCTTAGCGTCCGTAGCCTGGCTTCGTTTTGGTGACCTCTTCGGGGAAACCGAAGGTTTTGTTTGTGCAATTGTGGACGAAGTTATGATGACTTATAACTACCGGAAATACATTGTGAAGGACGGTACGGTTGACATATGTCGGGCATGTCACAGGCCCGGGGAATCCATTCGCCACATTATTTCAGGTTGTTCTAGTCTGGCTAACGGAGACTATTTGCACAGGTACAACCCTGTAGCCAGGATTATCCACCAGCAACTTGCTCTTAAATACAATCTTGTGGCATCGGAAGTACCGTACTATAGGTATATGCCCGACCCAGTTCTCGAAAGTGGTAGTTGCACATTGTATTGGGATCCGTCTATCATCACTGACAGGACTTGTTGCCAATAAGCCTGATATAGTGGTGATAGACCGACTAGAGCGTCGCGCAATGATTGTTGATATAGCAGTCCCTCGTGACGAGAACCTCGTGAAGTCAGAAAAAAGATAAACAAACGAAGTATCTTGACTTGGCTCGCGAAGTTGTCAACATGTGGGATGTGAACACAGCAGTCATTGTGCCGATAGTCGTGACGGCCAATAGCATTATTGCCAAGGGCCTCGACCAACATCTCAAGAGGCTCTCGTTGGGCAGCTGGATCAAGGGCTTGATCCAGAAAGCAGTACTCCTGGACACGGCGCGCATCGTTAGGAGGTTCCTCTCTCAGGAGCCCTGACCACCGGTAGCTTGGACAATGTTTCCGATACCGGTGGGCTACTATTTTTTAGATTTTTAAATGTTTTTTGTATTTTTATAGAAATATTAAAATAAATAGAAATATTAATATGTATATAAATGAATAAATGGAATAATAATAAAAAAATATTTCGGAAAACATCCATATGGTGTTAGTATTTGGACTTACAAACTATGTTTGTGTTAAAATTCGTTGCCAATAATACAAGTTAAGATTCGTGGTTCGGAACCATCCGTGTGCGGGGTCGACTCGCACTCGGCCGAGGTTTTAGCAGGTACGGCATCTGCGCATAAGCGGCGAGGCCCAGCGCTGGAGGCGTGGTCGTCACTTGGTTTTAGGACTCGGGAGAGCTAGGATTGATTAGGCCGGAGGCTATGTCTCTGAAATGCCTAGACACCATAACCTATAGGCTGGCGTAAGATAGTCTAGAAGACTCAGTCAATGCCAAATGGCGAGTTTGCGTTGTTAGATTAATAGGTTAGATTAATTTAGTGTTAATCTAGTGTTAATCTGTGAGTGTGTGTTGGTGAACTATGTATGGGTGAGTGTTGAGTGTATTATCTTACCTTATTACCCTCTCTGACTTAAATGAGGTAACCGACACCTGTGTTTGGTTCTAGGGTCTCGGAGAAAGAATAGAATAGAATAGAATAGAATAGAATACTCTTTATTATGTACACCATATAAGTTACAGAAAAGATAGATGAAGAAAACATTACATAGGGTGACACAATGGGCGCTAAAAGCGTTCTTTTCAAGACAACCTTTGGATGGATTTCAACGATAACGGAAATACAGTACTGCAGGTAGTCTTAGGTGTACGAATTATATAAATAAATACATAATAGATAAACATATACAATTATAATTATGTTACAAATAAATAAAGAGCATAGGAATCGAGTGAAAACGATCAAACAGAAAGGTAGTGATTTTTGACCATTGTTTTGAAAATGGACAAAGATTGAGCACGTCTTACTGACACGGGCAAAGCATTCCATAACCGCACCGCTTGAACCGTAAAAGATTTGTCGTAGAAGCTGGTGGAGTGCATCGGCATCTCTAATCTCAAGTTTTCCGAGCCTTCTTATAAAATGTGCTTTGGACATAGCAACAGACTGTATACAACAATGACTCTAAACTAACTTTAGACAAACCTTACCAAGACACTGCACTAAGACACTGCTTATGGAAGACTGAACCGAATAATACTCGCAACAAGTTAGGGCCCGTTTGGACTATAATGGTTCCTTGCAATGTCTAAGGTTATGTCATATCAACCAAACATTAGTAGAGGTTGCCTTTTCCAAAAGACTGACTAAATGCAGGATACTTTGCACTGTTCTTGATATTTTCACACTTCCATTGGGGTAGGTTTCACCAAATATGGGTTGAACTGAATTGATAGCCCTCCTAATGGACCATAGGAATTTATATCTCGCTAAATCACAACCGGCCCCCGAGGCCCTGACTGATATACAAACAAAAATAAAATTTGGCGAAATACATTTTTTAGGAAGCCTAGATGGAACGCCTGTTGTTAGACGTAACGACAGTTGCCGCAGTACTCTGGTGCATTCCACGTATGGGTTAGAATAAGGAAGTGTGAAGCGACGAACCAAAAATCCGCTTCTGCATATAACAAGAGTTGGTGCAAAGAACTATGCCAACGACTGACAGGACAGGACTCGATTTGGGGAATACGAACTGCTGTTCGGATTGCCCTCTTTTGTAGCACAAAAGCTCTATCAGAATTATACTTGTAGCTTTTTCCCCATTGCTGAATACTATATCTCAATCTTGACTCTACCAACGCATAGTAAACTGATTTTAAAATATCTATGCTAAGTTCTTCTCGTAGGCTCCTGAGAGCATAGCATGCTGATGATATTGACCCGTCTATGGCTCTAAGTTCGTTTTTCCAATTTAATAGTGAATCAATGTGCACTCCTAAAAATTTTACTGAGTCAACAATACTTATTTTGCCTAGACCATCACTACCACGGGTTGTAGACTTAAACAGTACAATGTTTGTTTTTTTTAGGATTAATTAACAACTTATTAGCTGTAAACCATTTTTGGAATGACAATACGGTACACTTGTGCTAGGTAATTTTTATGTCAGTATGGGTTTATAGGCCTATGACGTAAAGAGATAACTTATATAGCACGCGTCCAGTATAACTTGAAACTTGTCTCGCCCAATAGCAGAGGCACTTCGCAGTCCGTTGCCTTAGGATTGAGTAAGACAAGCTTGAGTGTCACTGGGGTGGCTCTCTAGTTTATTGTAAAGAAACTCGTTCAAAAGGTTTTCCCGATAAAGTAATTTAGATAGTTGTCTATAACATTGCCAGAGAAAACTTAAAATTCGAGATAGTTCTTTGGGATTCACCCAATTATTCGAAAGCTAAATTCTAAATTTAATGTTTAGTATCTCGATGATGGAACTCTTGCAGGCGATGTAATTTCGGTTTTAAATGATCTACAATTTTTCAAAACTCAGTTTAATTCAATAGGACTCGATCTGAACTTTTCTAAATGTGAATTGTTTTTATCTGACAGTACGGTCCAACAACTCACACTTTCAAAATTTAACGCAATAGCCCCTGAAATCAAAATTATAGGCAAAAGCTCTCTTCGCCTCCCTGGGACGCCAATTTTTTTTTTTTTTCTGTAATGGGTTTTCTCTAGTCTATGTCAGAGATGACAGAGACAAAGTCTACGATGGAGCGAGCCTACCCAGAAGGAGCCTGTTCACTCTAACTTTGAAGAGATTAGGGTTGTAAGCTTTCGGAAGCACAGACGCAGGCAGAGAGTTCCACTCCTTTGCTGTGCGCATTATAAAAGACGTGTGAAAACGCTTAGTGCGAATTGGTGGAATAGCCACAAGGTAGGGATGGTAAGATGCAGTGCGTCTGGATGTCCGATGGTAGAAGAGGGCCGGTGGGATGAGGTCGTGGAGTTCTTGGGCACACTCACCGAAGTACATTCTGTAGAAGACCGACAAGCAGGCAACCTTACGGCGATGAGCCTTGTGCTTGGCATCCACCAGTTTTACGTCGCCGATGAGCCTCTTAGCTCTGCGTTCCACCGAGTCAAGCGCGGCAAGCTGATACTTAGCTGAGCCATCCCAAAGGTGGCTACAATACTCCATGCAGGATCGGACTTGTGCTTTGTATAGTGTTAAAAGCTGTCCAGGCCTAAAGTATCGCTTCACCCTATTTAGGATGCCCAGCTTTTTGGCCGCAGTTTGGGCTTTGTACTCGATGGTGGCGCCGAAGTTGAGACTGGATGTCAACTCCATGCCTAGGAGCTCGAGCCGATCAGTCACAGGAACAGATGCACCCCGAAAAGTAGGAGCTTGGTCAAAACGACTCCTTTTTGCGGTTAAAATGCCAATCTTTGAAAACTCCTTTCCCACTTTTCACGAAGAAAAAATTCAAAATTTCAATGATGTTTCGAAAAAACTGTAAAAAGTTAAAATGTATTCTGCCATCACCATTGTTCATAACTGCTGTTCGAAGCCCTAAATTAACATATTTCCTTCGTGCCTCCCATTTATAGAAACTTCCTCACCTTCTGGAAAAAATGGACCAAATTATCAAGCATATACTCTCTTCTATTTTAAATGTGGCCTTGGACGACCGAGTTTGGGCTCAAGCTACTCTGTCCATCTGTATGGGAGGCCTTGGCGTCCGCAAAATTACCAGTATTAGTTTACTAGCTTTTATATCCTCGATTCACGACACTGAAAAATTAATCAGGAATATCCTAGCTTCCACACTGATTAATTTTGATGTGCCGTGTTTCACCGACGCTGTAAATGCCTGGAGACTCGGTTGCCCGAATGAAAATTTACCCGACAACCCATCATACCAGAGACGGTGGGATCAGCCGCTCTGCAGAGAAGTTCAAAAGAACCTAAATGCCTCTGCTGCTACTACTGCGGAGCGTGCGCGCCTGCTGGCTGTAGGTAAGTGGGAGTCGAGCCTCTGTCTTTACGCACTACCGTCTTCGAACATAGGCACCTTGTTCGACGACACTAGTTTCCACCTCACTGCTTCCCTTCGCTTAGGTGCATCCTGCTGCTCCCCACATCGCTGTCACGGTGGCCAAGCTGTCAACAGCCTCGGGCACCATAGCCTGTCATGCAGTCGAAAGACGGTGGGATGAGCCGCTCTGCAGAGAAGTTCAAAAGAATCTAAATGCCTCTGCTGCTACTACTGCGGAGCGTGCGCGCCTGCTGGCTGTAGGTAAGTGGGAGTCGAGCCTCTGTCTTTACGCACTATCGTCGTCGAACATAGGCACCTTGTTCGACGACACTAGTTTCCACCTCGCTGCTTCCCTTCGCTGCTTCCCTTCGCTTAGGTGCATCCTGCTGCTCCCCACATCGCTGTCACGGTGGCGAAGCTGTCAACAGCCTCGGGCACCATAGCCTGTCATGCAGTCGAAGTGCGGATCACATAGCATGGCACGCAAACAGCAACGACATTATGCGACGCGCTCTGGTCGCCGTCGGCGTTCCAGTCGTACGCAACCGGACAGTATGTCTTTATTTCCATGGAAGATGGGTAGGCCTTTAGTGTGGGACGCTACTTGTGTCGATACTCTTGCGCCATCCCATCTTCCTAGCTCATCGTGCTGTGCTGGTTCTGCCGCTGCGGCTGCTGAGAACCTCAAACGGCCTTGTTGGCAATTATATTTTTGCGCCGTTTGGGGTTGAAACTCTAGGACCGTGGGGTCCGAGTGCTCACGTTTTATTTAAAGAGCTAGCTAAACGTTTAGTTGACAGTTCGTCCCAAGGGCTGGCTTTTACCTCGGACAGAGGATTAGCATTGCATTATTAACAGCTTTTTGACTGTCCCTGGTAACGCCGTGGCAAGCTTGGAACTTATTAATTACTACAACAATCATAGGCATGGTGATGCCACTTTTACTATCGTTCCAGTGGAGCAGGCTGACATCTTGCGCATTCTCAACAACCTTAAAAGTAACGCTGAAGGTTACGCAACATTACCCTGGACATGATTGCTATGACTCTGCCGCACACGCTACATGTTATTACAGAAATTATAAACCGCTCCATATTAACGTCTACATTCCCCGAGCAATGGAAGATTGCCTCCGTTAGACCTTTAGCAAAAAATTCTAATCCGACTAGTTTGAAAGACCTGCGGCCCATTAGCATCTTGCCATGTTTTGCAAAGGTACTGGAAAAGGTCGTCAGCCACCAGTTGACACTTTTCTTGGAACAAAATAGTATATTACCAGACTTACAATCAGGTTTCAGAAAGCAACGAAGTACCGCTACTGCTTTACTGGATGTAACTGATAATGTGCTATCGGCCCAGGATAAAGGGATGTGTACATTGCTGGTTTTACTCGATTTTTCCCGGGCATTTGACGCAATAAATATACCATTACTACTATCCAAGTTAACTTATTACGGTTTCGAACCTGACGCTGCGCGATGGTTCCAGAGCTACCTAAGTGATAGGAAGCAACTTGTAGATTTACGTTTGGGGGATGGCACCATACTTAGATCAGCACTTAGTTGTATAGAGAGAGGAGTCCCGCAAGGCTCTATATTAGGACCGATTCTTTTTATATTGTACTGCGCCGATATAATAAAATGCCTTCAGAAATGCAGGTACCACATATACGCCGATGACGATCAACTTTATATATCATTTTGTCCAGAAGAGTACGATAATGCTATAAAAGACCTCAATGAGGACCTTTGCAGAATCGCCGCCTGGTCCGAAGATAATTGTCTGTCACTGAACCCTAACAAAACCAAATTCATGGTTCTTGGCACAAGACAGCAGTTAGCTAAACTACCCGCAAATTTCGTGGTCAAACTCATGGGCAAACCAATTGACCGAGTGTATGAAGCGCGAAACCATGGTCTCATTATGGACAAGGACCTTCGCTTCGAAAAACATATCGCAGACTCAGTGCGAAACTGCTTCTATCGCCTAAAAGTTCTGTATAAAATGAGGCCGTATCTATCTGAATCCCTTCGGGAACAGCTTGTGGAAAGTCTGGTTTTGTCCAGGCTAAACTATGCAGACACGGTGTACGGCCCGTACCTACTGGCTCGTACAGACCAGCTCATTCAGAGGGTTCAAAACGCCTGTGCTCGGTTTTGCTACAAGATTCCTCCCAGAAGCCACGTAACGCCTTTTCTGAACAAACACTTCTCTCTTTTAGTTTATTTTTGATTTACAAATAAAATATGTCCCACAAAAGCTGTCTCGTAATAAAAAGTATCCAACATGGTATAGTTCTTCACTTATTAAAACAATTAAAGAAAAATTTAAATACTTAAAAAAATTCAAAACATACGGTAATATATCTGACGAACTAACATTCAAGCTTCTCCGTGAAAGGTCGAAAAGTTTGGAATCTCATTGTTACCAAAACTATTTGAATCTTACAGAAAGTTCCATTAAGAATAACCCCAAATATTTTTGGACTTTTGTAAAAAAACGTCACAACTCAAACGCAATCCCAAGTACCTTAAACTACAAAAGTGATAGGGTAAACCAAGGTATAACTGGCCACTATCAATAACTAGCCACTTGGTGCTTTAACTATTTGAAATAAGAGTAATGATTTATTTGCGCCATCTATGAAAGAATTAAAGAACTCCCTTGTCAGTCTGCTTTCATAGTAGTTCAATATTTTCTCACTGCAGATACTAGCGCCAAAGCAAACGGCCATTTACTGACAGTCGGTGTACGTGTTTTGACATGAAACTACTTCACTACGTAAATGTTAGTGGCTAAGTTTTTACAAAATTGAAATTATTGGTGATAATACATAGTGTTGGTGAAAGAATTACATTGTTCTACGTGTTTAAATAATGAGTTATATTAATCTTTAGCTTAATTATAATTAAATCTTATATATTCCGTTATTGAAGGGGTGGCTAGTTTCTGAAGTAATTTTTTGCATATTTTTAGTAATTGGCCACCTATGCCAGTTACTAAAAGTTTACCTATTATTCAAATTTCTTTAAAAATAAGTCGTATTTATGATGTTTATAAGGTCTAGTATTGTGTATTTCCGTTTCAAAAAAATTTTTGGACTCTAATCAGAAACTGGCATAGGTGGCCAGTTTGTGGCCAGTTACTGATCTATTTTCTTAATTATTTTACAGTTCGTTAAAAAGAGTGTTGAAAATGTCAAAAAAACGTCAATACCCCAAAGAATCTATAGATAAGGCCCTTAAATTTATTGAAAATAAGGAGGGTTCTATTCGGCAGGCGGCAAAACAATTTGGTGTGCCTAGAAGTAGTCTCCAATTTAAAATTCAAAATCCTGACACTAAGTTTAAGTCTGGACCAGATCCAGTGCTAACTGAAGCTGAAAAAAAAACAGTTTATGTTCCTTCATCATACAACTGTCAAAGCGTGGCTTCCCAAGAAAAAAGGAAGATATCCAATTATGTGTCCAGAATTTTTTGCAACAAAATCCGAGACCCAACCCTTTTCGAGACAACAAACCAGGAGATGTGCGGTTTAAGGCCTTCCTGAAAAGACACCCTAATATTTCTATTCGAACATCAGAAGGAGTTACCAATGCTAGTGCATGTGTTTCAGAACAGGATATTAGGAAATGGTTTCAGGAAATACAGCAGTACATTATCGAAGAACAACTAAATGTCGTCATTCAAGATCCCACAAGAGTGTTCAATGCCGATGAAACTGGATTCAACATTTGCCCGAAAACAGGCAAAGTATTGGCTGAGAAAGGGTGCAAAAATGTGTACCAGATAGAAAAAGGATCCTCCAAAGAAAACATTACAGTTTTATTTACATTTTCTGCTGCTGGACACGTCTTTAGACCAATGATTATCTATCCTTATAAACGGATACCTGACCGAGTTTCATTGAGTGTGCCATCTGGTTGGGGAATAGGGCGAAGCGACACAGGTTGGATGACGGCAGCGGTTTTTTATGATTATATCTCTAACTGTCTGTACCAACAGATTATAGAAAGTAATATTCCACTTCCTGTAGTTCTTTTTGCCGACGGACACAAAACTCATATAACTATCGAAGTATCAGAACTATGCCGTCGTCTTCAAATACATCTTATAGCGCTTTATCCAAACGCAACTCGCATACTACAACCAGCAGATGTTGCAGCTTTTCGCCCAATAAAGGTTGCTTGGAAAAAGGTACTGCGCGATTGGTATGCTGCAAATAATTACCAGAAGAGTTACCAAAGAAACCTTTGCTCCACTATTAAAAACCGTTGTGGACTCGTGTTCTAAGAAAGAAACATTAATAAATGGCTTTAGAGTATCAGGTTTGTGGCCATTTGAACCAAATAATGTCGATTTTAGCAAGTGTATTGCAAGAGTAAACCAACCAGATGATACATTCACGTCAGAAACAAATGTTGAGCATAATATGAGTGTGCTGACCTATTCAGAGTTTTGTATCATTGTTGGTGAATCAATTCTTGAAAAATGTCGAACAGTCTCGTCCATTTTAGAGTCAGATGATAATTGTATTGCAATTTACAATTTATGGCAAAGATTCGCGGCAGCACTGGAAAACAATAATAATTATAGAAGAAATAATGACGTGGACTGTGAACCTTCCGACCTACCGACCAGAATACAAGATAATTATGTGACTGATATTATAGAAGAAGCTGAAAACCCTAGGACTATTCTTGATGAGTGTACAGGTGAGTTAATAAATATTACCGAAAAAAGAGAAGATGAAAAGAAAGTGCACAGTGAGCCGACACTTCATAATATTTCAATAGAACGTATTCCCACTCCGCAGCCTAGCACTTCAAGACAAATCACAAATCAGAAGGTTTCCATAATTTCTAATGTGTTTCTGACTGAATATTTGAAACAAAACTTGCCTGTATCACCTAAGCGCCAAGGAAAGCGTCAAATAGAAAAATTGCCATTTGCTTTAACTTCAGACAAATTCGTGGAAAAAATAAAAGCAAAACAGTTAAAAAAAGAAGAAGAAGAAGCTGCAAAAGAGGAAAGAAAGAGAATACGAGAAGAAAAGAAGAGGGAAAAAGAGAACAGTATACCTAACAAGAAAATTAATAAAAAAAGTGATGGAAAATGTAAAATAAAGATAACTAAAGAAGATAGAAGTAAAGAAAAGATTGAAAATACATATGAGGCTAATGAACAATTCGTTTTTTGTGATTTTTGTTTGAATCTCATTACGCGTAGGGTTATTGAATGCAACCAGTGCAAAAAACGGTTTCATTTAAATTGTATTCCGTCATATCACCGACACCATGTACCCGTGGAAGATGAGGATCTGTTTTTGTGCCACATTTGTTACCGAGAGAGTAACACTGACCCATCTGACGATTGTGATGACATGTTTAGCTCTGCTTGTGAAGAAGCACGGAAGCAAGGCTTCAGTACCTACTAACTTGAGAAGTTCCTGTCGTAATATTTTTGGTCTCATATTAATATTGTAAAATTTTGATTTATTGTCTAATACCTATAATTAATATTGTGTTGTGTAAAGTTTATTTTTTTATGTTCCTATAGAGATAGTAGGATTAAACTGGTGCTTTTTTAATGTGGCCAATTAATAGTTTAATGACGGCCAGTTTCTAAAATTAGTGGCTAGTAACTACCAAAAAGTGAGAGTATTTTTGTTTTATTAAAATTTTATACAAAATATTGTTTTATTTTAATATTTCAACCTTAAATTGTATATAAGAATATGCATATTATTGTGTGGTATTGCAATAAATCTAATATAATAACCTATTTTTACTTAATTCAAGTGTGAGTTGGTGAAAGTGTTTAAGTGGCCAGTTACTGGTGGTTTTACTACTTTGCGGACCGGGGAATCTATTTGTCAGGCTTTTTCAGAATACTTTAATTCTACTTTTCTTAATCCCAGTGATGGATTAAGAAAAGATCCCGTGATTCTGTCTCTTCTGAGTTTCATCTTACCGACTCGTCGAACCCATCGTTTGATATCTGCAGTATCGTCATTCAGCTCGTTTCAACACGGTTTTCTGAAAGGAAGGTCTACTGTCACGAACTTGATTCTTCTAAATGACTTTATAACGGATGCCATGGATAATGGTAAGCAGGTTGATGTTGTTTATACGGACTATAGCAAAGCTTTTGACCGAATCGATCATAGCGTCCTCATATCTAAGTTAAATCACATGGGAATTCGCGGCGATCTACTCAGATGGTTTTCGTCTTACCCTATGAATAGGTCCCAAGCTGTGGTACTTAATAATTATATATCGAGCTGGGTCCCTATCCCTAGTGGAGTCCCACAGGGTTCGTTGCTTGGCCCACTGCTTTTTATAGTCTATATAAACGACATCGACTCTTGCTTGACTTCGTCCAAACTGTTGTGTTTTGCTGACGATATGAAAATGTATGCCACAATTTCGTCGCAGATGGATGTAACGGCACTCCAGAGTGATCTGTGTCGCCTAGAGGACTACTGTCAAAGGAACAAGCTGGATCTGAATCCTACTAAATGCTCGGTTGTCACGTATTCTCGGAAGCGCTCAAACATTGCCGGATCGTATACCCTTGGTCATAAAATTTTACCTAGATTAAACTCTATCCGTGATCTGGGGGTCCATCATGATTCCAAGCTCAGTTTTGAAGTACATATTGATGCAATAGTTGCTAAGGCATCAAAATCATTGGGCTTCATAATGCGGTTATCCAAATGCTTCATTCAAGCCAAAACTTTAAAAATCCTATACTGCACCTTTGTTAGAAGCCATTTGGAGTATGCGTCAGAAATATGGAACACATGTTACCACAAATACATAAACCGAATAGAGAGCATCCAAAAACGGTTTATAAGATATTTATGTTATAACCAGAAAATACCATATCACCCAGAAAATTACCTTAACCTTTGCAAAAAACATCACATTCTTCCTCTAGCCAAACGCCGCAAAATTTCTGATTGTGTTGAAAATTTTTAATAATCGCATAAACTGCTCAGATATATTATCAAAATTTTATTTCAACACCCCCAGGAAGTCTAAACGATTTAATCCACCCTTACGTGTGCCACTTGCCTCAACAAATTATAGGCAGAACTCATACCTTGTGCGTGCAAGCAGAAATTTAAACAAGCTTTGTAAACAGCATGATTTAGATCCGTTCACAACCAGTGTGTCTCAGCCAGGAAGTGTTTGAGCCGAGAGTTTTTCATATAAGTTGACTTTGATTATGTAGTGATTGTTATGCAGTGCGTGCATCATTGTAGTATAAGTATTAGTTACTCTGTAACTTGGTGTGAATGTCCATAGAACTTACTTCTTATTTCTGTTTCTTATAAGTGGAGACTTGTAATTGGCTGACAGCCTTATTTACTGATCCTGCCCTGTTTATTTTAGCTGTAAGTCTTCCATAATTCTTAAATTTTTCCATAAAGCTTAAATTTTTCCATTTCCATAAAGCATTATGGAAGACTTACAGCTAAAATAAATAAATAAATAAAATGAAATCGAAACGTAAACTACACTTGGCCTGTCTGTTGTTCGGTGTCGTAAAATTTCAAAAGCCAGACTACCTCTACAGCAAGCTGAGCTGGATAGCAAGCAGACGAGAATGTGAGAGAAGGCAATGTTCGCAGCAACTGTCATCGCATCCCCACAGTACAGCAGCATTCAGGGGCAGTTTCCGTTACGCTGCATTCAAAATATGGAATAATCTACCGCCGCCTATTAGAGCAATAAACACAATCGGTACCTTTAGAAGACACTTACGGCAGTATTTAATAGACGCGCAACGGAAACTAGACATAATACACTTGAACCTGTCATTAATATGATGTCAGGCCAATTCTCAGCTGAAAGGATTCGGTTTGTGTCTTTGTTGGATTTTTAATATTATTGAAAAGTGACGCCCACCTTCTTTCTTTCTGTCTGTCAATTTCCAGATTTATTTGCTTCTTGTTTCAATTGTTTTCTATCCTTTGTTTTTTTTTTGTGTATTATTTATCACTGGACACTAAATTATATTTATGTATCGTTAACTATACTTTAGCATATTATATCTATATCTATATTAATATATACACTATTTAATATCCTACAAAACTGGTTCACATCCGTACACTTCAACATAAGGTGCAGTTGAAAACCAGCGTCAGGCAGCGCCTAGTTGTCTGGCATTTTGCTGAACTGGACCTATTTGGCGCAGCCGCGGGGCACACGATGTTATTTTTTTTACAATAAATTTGCATTTCCTTTTGTTGTTACAAACATTGTGTGATTCCGTGTGTGCCAAATAAATTAGATTTCTTTCTTTCTTCTTCATTGCCATACAACGTGGCAATGCCCCCAGTCTTTTGGACTCACTTCCAGTCGACAGCAATGCGGACAAAGTTTTTGACGCCATGTTGTTTTATTTTTTACTGTTAGTATATATAGTTTGCTATTTAAATAAATCAATGGGTGAATGATATTTAGAGTTTTTGAAGGGCTGGTGGATTAATAAAAATACTAAATAAAACAAATTTAATTTATTACAATAAAAAAATAACCAATGGCCGTATTTAAAATAACTTAGCAACTGGTAAAAAATATATGATCATTACTCACTCATCGATAACAACAGAAAGATAAAATAAATCATTTCTTCAAAATATTCTATTAGTACATTTCTGCAGCGGCCAGCAAAAGAGGCATTGATGGACGAACGTGTAAATGTGGGTCGAGGCGAAGCCGATGCCTATTTGTGGCCACGGTTTGTATAGTACTTTTCTCGAATAATGCGTGGAAATTAAAATATAAATTACTTTTAAAAATCAATAACTAACAACAAATATTTTTTCCCACGCTAAAGTGTTCATTTGTTTTTTTTATTTTATTAAACAGCTTTCTATTAATGTAAGCAAGTTCGAAATTTAAATAAAACCTTTGATAAGTTACCTCCTTGGTTGCCATGTTTCAGAGTAAAACATCGGTCCATTTTTAAATTTCACGATAGATATGAGTTTACTATGTAATTTATTTGGCTGCTAAACAACGACAGATATGGATTTTCATACAACTTTTGTCGGCCACTGCTCGCATGTATTTAGCTAGTAGGTACAGCAATGTAGATTTATCTCGAAGAAGGTTATCAAAATTATGCTCAAATTTCCAAGAATGTTTGAGAAAAAAAAAAACGCATATAATGCTAATTAAAATCGATATTATGTTAGTTAAATTGCATAAAATATTAAGGAACAGACATGACAAAACAAACAAAAACACCAATAATAAATGGGTATAATTTAGACGGGCACCAAAATGGATCAACGGTCACCAAATGGGTATAATTTAGACGGGCACCAAAATGGATCAACGGTCACCAAATTCTATCCAACTCAACTGTGATTGCCATAAAATGTAGGCTTGGGGTTACAAACTGGATAAAATAGGTTAGGTTAGGTTAGAATTGTGACCAACCGCGCGCGAGCCGAGCGAGCGAAGCGAGCGGTGCCGCGGCAGCGGCCGGCGAGCGCTACTTCTCGAATATTATTTGGTGACCATTTATCCGTTTTGGTAACCGTTTAGAACTTTTTTGGTAGTAAAATAGGTACTTTTTTGGGCGGTGTTTAAACACAAGCCATAATAAATTACATTATCTTGAAAGATTCAACTAAGTAGGTATCGCAAAGGACTTCCTTCTCGAATTTGGACAGAATTTCAGGTCCTAAGAACTTATTTACAATGTTAGATACCCTACAATCATACGGTGCTGAGGCGTGGTCAGATTCTATGTTGAAAACTTTCACTGGTTTCTTGGTGTACTTGGATAGATTGTAGTCATCTGCCAGAGGTTCTGCTCTTGGATGAGGAATGCCCTTCATAAGGACCAGTTCTGACTCTAGTTTGAAATCTGGTTCGTACTGCCTCGCTAACATAATTCTTCGATACGCAGCTTGAAGGATAGACCTCTTATATTGATTTGAATAGCTAGCCAGCTCTCTCAGTCTGCTAACACATGCTTCAACCTTCTCCGACCAGCTTTCAGATTTTTCCAAATCCTGCATCAGTTCTTCGTTGACCATCCCAGTCATAAGACGGTACATGTGTTCTACAATAGAATTCTCTAACTCCGTTTCACTTAGTTTGCCGACATAGGCGTCTAGTTGTACTCTTAATGCATCTGGGCTACTGTCCAAGCAGTACACGGTTCCCACGCGACCTGAAAAAATGAGTTCAATATCTTGAAAAAAAGTTTGCTAGTTAAGAACTAAGATCTTAACACTAGATTACTACTCTACGTCGCAGAGGCGCCCGCGTTTTTGATATATTGCTTTCTCTTTTTATCCTTTGCGCGTACGGCATTCACGTTCAAGGACATCTCAGTCATCGCCAGCACGTGTCGCAGGACGGTGGTTGCGTTACGGTAAGTGTAATAGTTTTTTTGATATTACTACCCTTGGCGCTCCAAAGACGTATGAGTAGTTTGTATGTAAGTTTTACGCTATTAATCAAATTATTTTGTTAGTGTTTTTTTGTTCATTATTAGTTACTACCAGTGTGTTTTATCTTTTTTTTAGGTACGTTTTGAAACTTCAACATCATGGCTAGTAATAGAAGAGCTATGGATGATATTATAGCTAATTGGCTAGAAGCACTTACGTTGAAGCGCAATATCCGGGATATAATTGAAGTCATTCTAAAAAAACCTTCCAATGACTGTTCTGAAGAAAATGAGGGTCCACTACCGCCAAAAAAAGAAGATATTGCTCTTATTGTACATCTAAAAAGAAGAGGATGTCCAAAATGACGTGCGCCAAGTGCCAAAAATCTATCTGCGGCGAACATCAAGTTCATGTATGTATCGGATGCATCTAAAATTTAATATTTTTTTTGTTACATTGTTAGTTTTTTTTAGTTGATTACTTCATAATTTACTATTTTTCAAGAGAATTGTATACTTTAAGTTTTTATTTTTTTATTTTTAATGAGAAGACTGTTAAATTGCCTAAGTTCCTAAAATTTGTTTCTAAGATTTATTTGGTTAAAGATTTTATAATAAAAATACATAAGTATTAATTAAAATTGTGTTTTTCTTTTTTTAGTAATCTACACAATTACATAAACAGTCAAAACATATCAATCATACTTATAGGTTTTAATAAAATCTTATAATATTATAAATGCTTTGTTTTCCTATTTAGTAGGAAACCTGGTGGTTTAGTTGGAGAATAGATAAAATTAATCCGTACCTTCTTTTTCAAACAATGCGGCTAACTCCAAAGCTACATTTACGCCGAAGGAATAACCCAGGAGGTGGAAATTGGATTTCAACTCAAACCGTTTCTTCATGAACTAAAAAGAAAACAAAGTAATAGGCGTATTAGAGAACTCTTTCTCAACATTCATTACCATAAATTCATTACAAACAGGTGCATTAGTGTAAGGCTGATTGTCTACTGGAGCGAAGAGGGAGAGGAACGCAGAAATATTAACCAAAGGAATTGCATAAAATCTCAGAGACTGACGCGGAGTGGAGATTTTATGCAATTCCATTGGCTAATATTTCTCCGCTCCAGAATAGTCAGCAACCAGTTTTCTATGGCAATCGTTAACATGCTTTGACATATTTATAGTAATATAATATTCAATAAAAAAACAAACAATCTCTTAAAGCAACAGCAGAAACATCCAGTAAAACAGATAGTGTTAAATTAATTCCAAATAAACTCAAAAGAAAACCGTCCGTTTCAAGCAAAAACAATCTATTGCTCCGGCAAGTAAAATAAATAACTGATACACAACAAACATGGGTGACTTGGAACTTTTCGCACTGAGCTTCAAAAAGACTAGCTGAATGTGTTATTTTATGAAGTTTTAACTCAGTGAATATGATGAAATGTTGATCTTTGAAGTTTCAACAACCATTGGAATGATTCTTTCGGACGTAATACGCAAAAGAGTTTAACATACACATGGAAATTGTTTGACAGTGATAAATAAGAAAAAAGAGATAAAATATATTTGCTAAGCAATCGTGCATTTAAAATATAATATCGGTTAGATAAATAGTGCTTTAAATTATGTTAGCAAAGACAAAAACTAAAAGTCTAAGAAAGAAATGGAATTTGTGGGCAGACGCATGTCTCGGCTGATAAATCTTTTCAGCCCCTTTCTGGATACAAAAATTTAATGAAAGTAATTATACGAGTAGTGTCCTCGAATCCGGTACAAGAAAAACCATTTAACATGTAAACGAATAGCTGCAATTAATTAAACTGTTTTTTTTTCATACAAATCGACGTCGAAGTTTAAAAATTCTGTATTCGAATGGATACTTAACGAATTGATGAATAACTTAACGAATTGGGGTCCTAGTTGGACGAACGAAGAAAACAAAATCTACCAGAATTTATTCACCAATCGCGGTCTATTTTATTACGACGTCCACTGAGTTCCTGCATCAGTGTTCCTTGGGAAATATCAATTGAATTAATTTAATATTTTATAATAAAAGAGAACGACAACTGTTAGGTACGGTTTGCGTGCAGGCACAAGTGGCTCCCAATAATAGGTCACAACGTTCAATACTTAATAAGTATACGGGAAATTGTAGATGAATCGAGACGCTGGATTTTCTTTAGGAAATATAAAGAGTAAATGCAATATTTTGCGAGTACGCTTTCGAGGGCAGCAGGATTGTTTTCGATATTCTGTTTAACTGGACAATGGATATTGGAAAAGCTAGAAAAAAATCAGTAATTTTCGAAACGAATTTCATTAGATTGTTTCTTTCTCAACTATGTAACGATTCCCTAAAGATTATAGAAATCCGCTGATAGAAATTTGGCTGATAAAATATAATCCATTATTCATCTTGCCTTCATAATATTGCTAGCCATTTTCTGGATACTGTCTTCAGTCATGTCAGGCCCAAGTTGGAAGGTCATTGCTTGAACTTTTAAACTTTCGGCGACGCGGGAGAAGATTTGGTGGTGCCCTTCGAATCCAGGTATCAGCATCAGGTACGTTTCTCTAGAGTCCAACTCTTGCTCTTCCTAAAATTATGTTTTGGATAGTTTATAACAATACAGGCATCAGTCATCTCAGTTTATCCTAGGCCTTCCCACGTTAAGTATTTAAGTACACAGTATTTGCTATTGGCCATACGATGGTTTAATAAGATCCAATTAATAAATCTAAGAATCTAGTCATACGACCCAAGTTCATGGATTCTGTAAATCTAACAGTTTTGTATAAATGATTAACAAAGATCAATTACGAAATCAATTTACACTCTGTTTAACATTAGATTGAATGTATAATTGTCATTTTTTCAAATTTTGATAGGAAGACAAGGATGTTTACTACAAACCTCAGAACCATTGCTAAGTTTGGTTGGCATATGAATTATAGGCTCGGTAGCCATGCATTCATCGTCATCAGTGTAATTGTAGAATGCTCCCAGGCCAGCATTAAATTTGGTGTTTTCTCTCATTTTTATTGTGCTGAAGATCTTCAAGCTATGAACACAAAATAATGTTAAAATAAAATAAATTAATGCTTGATAAAAGACACGCCCGCGGCTTCGGTGTGTTAAAAAGGTTTATACGCAAAATTCAAAAAACGCATATTTCTAGATCGGGAGACCGTCGCAAAATGTCAAATTCGCAAAACGTCAAAAACTCATAATGTCAAATACTACGCAGTGTGCATAGGCTCTTAGGGTCTTTTAAATTATAAGTACGTTGGGTTTCCATACTAATTGATATCTAACCCAATATTGTTCGATAACACAAAGCTCGCTATTTTAAATGCGGATATTATTATTATTATAATTAAAAAAAAAAACACAAAAACAGAGCAACATCGATCACTTAAGAAAATAATTTCAAGTACGAGACGTATAATCATGTATTAATGCGTCACTTAAAAGTCTGTTGATTTTATGGATTTCACTACTGACCTAAAATGACTAATTTTATTTTAATTATTCAGTGAAACGAAGATATTTTTGTATGTTTACCTTGTTACATCCAGTTTTGCCAGCCTCTCATTAGAAATGTCTATACTAAAGACGTTTTTGATGAGTAATTTAATTTCTTGTAAGCTGGTTTCATTCAAGAAGAGTTCACTCAGGGTAAGGTTTTGTCCAATATCGTCAAAATGTTGCACTCCTAGACACAAAAGACCAGGTTTATTAGAAAAATACTGTCTTCTATTGTATTTCATAGGACACAATAGAAATGGGCAGGAACTTTATAGAGTCAGTGAAAAAATCAAACATAATTCGGTACCCTGCAGTGTTATTTTTTTTAACACTCTGTAATTATAAACAGTCAAATTATAATCATTGGGATATACTCGTAGGTCAATAAATCTGTCAATAATTGTATCAGTATTGTTTTAAATTGTAGTGTAGTGTTTAAATTAACCATAATATCAAGCCCCCTTTAAGGGTGGAATAACATCTGGTGGAAGGCTCATGTAGTATGGGTTCGAACCTCTCTGGAGTGAGGCCATAGAGAGGCACGAGGAGGCACTAGCGGTCTCCTTCGACATCTCGAAGGCCTTCGACAGGGTTTGGCACGATGGCCTTATTAGTAAGCCTCCTTCCTTTGGTCTGCCCGCTGGATTGTGTGATTGGATCGCGGATTTCCTGAGGGATTGGTCTATCCAAATGGTCTTCGATGGCTGTTCGTCTGGACTGCTGGATATTAATGCCGGGGTTCCTCAGGGTTCGGTGTTTTCGGCATCACTGTTTTTGCTGCATATTAATGATCTTCTTAAACCTTTGGGTGTGCAGACGACAGCACTGTTGCTGAGAGTTACGTATCCAACGCACGAGCTAGTGGGTCGCAGATCAGTTCTCTCTAGGAGGCTATGGTTGAGCATATGAACGTGTCCTTACAAGCTGTCTCTGAATGGGGCGATGCCAATCTGGTCAAGTTCAATGCTGCTAAGACCCAAGTGTATCTATTTTCCGTCAAAAGGAGCCAATTCTACCCAGCTCCATCTTTTCGAGGTGCAACTGTGCCGATAACCGACCAAATTGAACATCTTGGGGTTACATCAACGTCTTCCCTCAATTTTGGCCTTTTTATTTATTTATTTATTAAAACTTGATGCACTAGTAAAAAATACTGTACAAAGGTGGACTTAATGCCTTAGGCATTTTCTACCAGTCGACCTTAGGATGGCTTTTTTATGTAGGCGAAAGCTCAAGTGGCTGTAAAGAAGTTGGGGATCCCAGTAAAGGTAAGACGGTACTTCATGCCGGAACAGCTGCTTAAACTCTATCAAGCGCAAGTTCGATCGTGTATGGAGTACTGCTCTCATCTTTGGGACGAATCTGCCAGATACCAGCTTGATGCTCTTGAGTCAATTGAGAAACGAGCCAAGAGAATCATCGGCAATGATAGGCTGGTCGCGACGATACTCCAAAGTCTTGAGCATCGACGACGAGTTGCTAGCCTGTCGGTTTTCTACCGGTTGTATTTTGGGGAATGTGCGACGGAATTGCATAATTTATTCCGCAAAGCCCGTTCCCTCTACGGACCACAAGACGAACCACCGATGTGCCACCGGTAGATGGTGGACATCCGACCTACAGGCACAAAACGTTTTGGGAACACATTCATAGTGCGTACAGCCAAGGAGTGGAATTCCCTGCCGGAGTCTGTTTTACCTGATAGCTATAACCTGGGAGTCTTTAAATCATGAGTGAATAGGTTACTTCTTACAGGCTTGCTACATTTTCGACCACATCATCGCTTAATAACAGGTGAGATGGTGGTCAAACGCGTGCATATCAATAGTAAAAAAAAGTTAGTTCATACCAATAATTTTGGCGACCTTTTCCAAGAAGTCATAATTGTTTCGTTTCTTCAAATCGAATGACACGACATTCGTGTAATTCAGTTTCAGACTTGTTTCCAAAGCGTTCATAACTGTTGACAGTTTCTGTGATCGTATTTTAGTTTCACCGTCTAAATTGTTATCAAACTGGAACAAGTATAAGTCGGTAAGTTAAATGTTATTTAGGGAAGAAAAAATACTATGAAATACCTATAAAATCATTTTGAGCAGTTATGAATGTGAGCATCATATTAGACTAATCGACACAATAAATAATTCTTTAGATATACAACACTATTAGCCGTTATTAGCCGTTATGTGTGCGCTCTCCACACGGAATTCTTGATTAGGAAACCTGATCAGGATTTCTGATCAGGAATCAGTATGTATGCGCCCAGCTTAAATCAGGAAAAAAAAATAGAACCAAAAACAAGTGAATATTTATTTGTGTTTCGTTCAAGGATTTATTTACAATTACCTTTACTGTATAGATGACGCTCATTTCACAAATAAATGCACACAAGTAAAGCTTTAAGCACCACAAACAGCACGCCAATTTACTTTCCCGATACCTCTCTCACACAGCGTCAAATGAAACGCAAATATTGAAATAACATGAACAGGAATACCTCATTGATGGAGTGAGTGCGGAAGGCGAGCGCTGGCAGGCATGCTTCATTGCGCATCTCGCATATTTTCTCAATCTCTGAAACCGCGTAGCTGTCGCTGGCACTTTTTGGAGAATAGTTCAAGACCACAAAATGCCTGTTGAATGAATATTATTTTCATAATTATGATATTGTTTAATGTTTGTTTAATTTAAGGCTAACTTTTCCAATTATATTGACAGGGGAGATTCCTTAAAAATCACTTTTCAAACCATTTTATGCAGTTGGTGTGTTTCGTTTCTCATAATAGACTAGGGTCGATAATTTTTTAATCCAAAAATTATACTAGTAGGAAACCCATTTTAAAAGGAAGAGTATTTATAACAAAAATGAAAGGAAAAATAATTTACGGACGATCTGAGGTTGGGAGTGGATGGAAGTGAGTTTTTAGGGGTTAAACGGTTTATCCTGATTTACAGCAAAATTACAAGTCGTATGTAAAAATGAAAATGACAACATAACCTCAAAATTCATGTGAACAATTGAAATAAACCATATGATTCCCACGGAGATCGACTCGCACTTGGACGTTGTTGTAAACATAATACTCACTTCAAATTACTGCAAAGGTTTCTCGAAGACACATCTAAGTTCGTAACAATACGGACAGCGTTATTAAATTTCGCTACCATACTTTCGGATTTCAAAGTTACTTCTTTGGGTTCCGTATTGTAGTTCTGTATAACAAAAATTCCTAGAACAGGAGCCATTTTTGATCCTTCTTTCAGTAAATTTACACATTCATTATCTGTTGATAAGTTGTCAGAAGATATCTTTACTGATACGTCGAGTTTCTTCCATGATCTAAGTAATAAGAAAATATTAATCATAAAATTAAATTGATATTAAAATTAAATTATTAGTTGAATTGATATTATAAATAGCTATTTATTGATTGTGGTTGACAATTATAATTCAATAATAAGTCCTCTCAACTAGGATATCTCAAAAGACATTATTTAATCCAATTTTTCGAAAAACACTGAAAGGAGTCTTGAGCCCGATTTTAATGAAAATTAAAAAAAAACTGGATCTTTGGATTTTTGAAAATTCGGAATTCCTAGCCAGGAATCAGTTGATTAAAAAAAAACAACAAAACACAACCTGTATTATTTTACCGTATAGAAGAGTCGTTAATAAGGATCAACATTTGGGAAGTTATAACACATGGCAAACAAAAGGAAAGAGCTCATTTTCAACATGGTACTTTTCAATTTTCAAAAATAAAATGTCCGCACATTTTTCGGTTTAAAAATCTATGATGCAGTTTAGTTTTGATCTACATCAGACCCGAGAATCTCCAACTACATCATTGACTTTTGAAATATCTGTTACGGTTTAGGTCGGTAGGTTGAGTCCAAAATTTTAAAGTTAATTTATTAATCCTCTAACTTTTCTTCTTTTTTCCAGAATTTTATTTGAAATCCCAGAGTTAAACTTTCCAGAAATTGAACACTTTTGCATGGTATAATAATAAAGGTTGTGTTTTTAATTTAATGTCTACCGGTTCGATTCCTGGCTAGAAATAACGATTTTTCGGGTATTGTACCGAAAGGGTAACCAACGGAATCCTGTTACTACACCTCCGCTGTCCATCCGTACGTCCGGCTGTCCGTTCGTCTGTCAGACAGCGGGCTATATCTCAAGAACCGTAATAGGTAGACAGTTGAAATTTTCACAGAGTGTGTATTTCTATTATCGCTATAACATCAAGTAATAAAAATTAAGGTTTATGGTACGGAACCCTTCGCGTGCGGGTCCGACTCGCACTTGGCCGATTTTTTTTTAAATCCAATGACGCAGTTTTAGTTTTTATCAAAACACTACAAAGTATAAAATAACTTTGATTTCGGAAGTCGGTGTTTTTAGTATTTTTTGGTTTTTTGAATCCGACTTCCGAAATCAAAGTTATTTTATACTTTGTAGTGTTTTGTTTTTGGAATTCGGTTTTATTTTTTTGTAAGAAAGTTTTTTATTTTTCACTAACACAGCGTACTGGCGTGATGTTATGTTATGAACTGGTGTAAAAAATCAACAGACATGCGGTTGCAGAAATCCCAATCCATTTGGTATCATTGATTGAAGAGTTCCGTTGCCTACTTCTGAAGTTCTTCATCAGATCTCTACCAAATTAAAACGGGACCAGTCCGGGAACATATTCTTTCAAACAAAAAAGGAATCATCCAAATCGGTTAATAATAATTGGCGAAAATATCGCTGAAAAATCATTTTTCATGGTATCCTATCATCAGATACTGACTTATACCTTCCATCATCAGGTCAGCAACATAAGATGATGATTAACAGGCACAAATATCTGAATTGCGTTAGAAATGTCATGAAAAACATAAAATTTGAGGGTTTCCCTCGATTTTCATGGGATCCCATACTCTGATTCTGACTTGGTGACAATAGGACTACCTCAGGAATACTCCTGAGGTAGTCCTATTGTCACCAAGTCAGATTAGTCAAGATTTAAAAAAATATTTCTTTATTCAAAAGCCTGTATAGGCTTTCGAATAAAGAAATATTTTTTTAAATCGGTCCACAATTGGCGGAGAAATCGGTGAACAAACAAAAAAAAAATACATAAAGCCGAACATAGAACCTCCTTTTTGAAGAAGTCGGTTAAAAATAGGGTTTGAGACTTCTTTTACTGTTTTTTCGCTCCGGTTTCGGATTTAGCCATCCTCGCAAACTTTGAAAATTCACCTTGTATACTTACGCTATCTTTATATGGCAATACCCAGCCAAAGAGTTAGGTTTTAGATTTAAAACCAAGTTTCTGACACCTCTCTGAACCAATCTATCAGCTATTTCGATTCCAAGCCCTCTTTCATCGCATACGACGATATAGGTTCCTTCAGGAGAATAAGTCAGTCTGAAAAAAAAAATGTTTAAAAAAATATTTACAGGCTTTTTACTGTAATGATTGTCAACGTGTGTTCTGTGTTTTTTTTTTGATGCTAATTGTTTAGAAAATATTTTTATAATACAATGTTTATCCACTATGGCTAACTAGAACGTTGTGTCTTATTTTATTCATTGATATTAATGATAATAATCCTAATATGTAAAATTCTTCCGTTACTAACTGAGTGACTGACAAACAACGCACAACCAAAACTACTGATCGTAGAAAGCTAAAATTTGACATGTAGTTTTCTTGGGAGTATAGAAGAGCATTAATTAAGGATTTCCCGAAATTCCAATCGAAAAAAACAGGATAAGCGCGCACGAAGTCGCAGGCGAAAGCTAGCATAAAATATATTTTTAAATACCTTGGAGTGACATTCGACAATTCGTTGCAAATTCGAGAATCTTTCATTCTTATCAAGACGTTGCCATTGAATCTCTTTAATGACAGGATCCTGAAAGCTCTAGTGACTTCTACTGGAGAGTATACTAGTCGGTTCAAAGGTCTAACTATGCCAGTCGCAATACCGTCAGCTATAAGGTATAGTATTTTCTGTAAGAAAAAAAATAATTATAGCTTTTTTTTATGTAGTTTGTCTTGAAAATATGTATGTAAAACACTTTTAGTAGTGGTGCAATTAGACTGTTAAATAAACAAAATACATTTTCAGTGCTTTTCTTACCGTTTTTTCTTTTTCATATTCTGGTTTAAATATACTGGAAACCCTGACTGATTTGTAATTTTTCTCTTCTGCCAGGAAATACATTCCAAAGTCTTTATTATTTTTCATGTCGTCTTCACTTACGTCTAATAAGTATGAATGTAGTCCACCAACTTTCATTGCAGACTAAAATATGATATCATAATTAAGTATACCAATAAATAAATTATAAATAGAAAAGTAGTATGTTTATTTGTGCCATTGTAAATGGTAATCATAAAGTATTCGATTTTTTTTTTCGATTCGCAGAATTTTTTCAATTAACGAAAACTATATTTTACATCGTGCTTTTTTAGACGTCTTACAAAGGCGGCCACCCCATGTACTCGACATAAACAAACACTAGGTTTCATTCTTTTTGATAATTCAGCAAGATAATATAAAATAATGCATTAAATATTATTTATTTTTATATTTGCTGAGGTTGGTCGGTGGATGGGCTACCATCTTAACATACCAAGTTTCCTGCGTGCCTCGGAAACCACACTGTTGGTCCCGGCTGTCATTTGGAGATATATGACTGGAAGCCGACCCCAAAATAGTTGTATAAAAGCCAGGCAGATGGTTAAAAATTATGAAACCACCTTTTAGTAATGTTTACGTATCAAAACAATATCGCCGTTGCATTCTGCGCCGTCCTCGGAATTTTATATACTAGGAATTACTCTTACTTCATTGCCATCAACAAAAAACGCTGCAGCATGAATTGAGAACATGCCACCATGCATGCATGCATTATCCTGGGAGTCTGTTCCCTAGGAATCACACGGACGAAGCCGCTGATAGAAGCTAGTTTTTATAATTGTTGTTATAACGGCAATAGAAAAACACAATCTGTGAAAATTTCAACTGTCTACCATTGCGATTCTTGAGATACAGTCCGCTGACAGACAGACGGACGGACAGCGAAGGCTTTTAATAGGGTTCCGTTGGTGACCCTTTGAATACGGAATCCTTTTTTTTTTAAGGATGGGAAATCATCAAATGACTCCTCCCGCTCTGGGTGAAGCAAGAGGGAGTGTCAGACTCTTACTGACTAAAACCCATCCGTGTTCCTCCTGGTGCCCTTTGCGTTCTAAGGCTACGGCACCTCTTTCGAACAGATTCCGCAGCCTCAGCAGGCACCTGCCCTAGCGGGCCCCGTCTTCCACGCTGACATCTCTTTGAGGCGCGCTGGAATCGCAGCGCGCCGCCGACCCGGGACTAGTGCTGTTCAGACGGCGAGCCACCCACAGCTCGCCGTCCGCAGGCCCGCGCCTACGGCGGCCGGGAATCGTCCTGCGACTCCCGACGCCTTGGGCGTCTTCTTCTGTTGCGGCGACTGGGACGTGAGGTTTCCCTCTCTCTCACACGTTCGGCCTCCTCCTTTGCTAGCATTATTGCTTCGCAGAAGGAGGTGATCGCTCGCTCCGGACCAAAGATTGAACCAAGGCCGGTCGCGAGAGGTCGCCGCCACCGATCACCTCGACGAGGACCCGGCGGTGCTCCGCCCAAGCAGGGCAGACCTCCACCGTATGCTCCACCGTGTCCTCCGGGCGATCCTCGCAGTGATGACACCCGGGCGCGTCCTCCCGCCGTGGATACAGAACCCTTAAAACGGGAAATGCGCGCACAAAGTCGCGGGCAAAAGTTATTTAACTGTTAAATGAAGATTCTGCGAATCGTTGATTTAAACTTATCCGAGACGTCAAAACGGTTTAAAAATAATTTGTTAAAGATGTAATCTTAATATAATAATATAGATGATATTTGTGGTGTACCCTTGTTTCGCAGACAGAAATTTGATAGAATTTCATTTCGCAGAAAATATTTCACATAATATTTGGTTCTTGTAATTTTATGAATGAAACCAATTTCTTAGAAACACAATTGAATTTCATGATCACATTTTTTATTTAAAAAACTTATAAAACATAAGAATTTCATTCGGAATAATGTTACTATGCATATAGCCATTTCTATAAAATAGCAATTTAACCTTAAATAAAAATTAAAATATGATCATGGTGTGCTAAAAAAAAAAAAAAATATCGTTCTGAATGAATATAAAAATGAAACGAACTCTGAACTAATATTTTGACAGTTGAACTTGGCGTTATGCATTTTATCTCATTTTTCGACTCGCGGTGTTTTAAATTAGAATATTTGTCAACAGGCGTGCGTACATTTGCTAAGCTTAATAAGTTTGAGTTGCTCAATAATGAATCTTCACGGGCCTGGCGCCAGGGGTCACGTCATACCACACATGAGTAGCTGGTAAAGTCCCGTGATAGAGGAGTCGTGAAAAGAGTTAAATTAGATTGATTAATTGGATGTCAAACTGGGTTCTAAAAATTTAACATAATTTTGACTTGCGTTCCTGGTTTGAAATAAATTGAGAATCAACTTGATTCATCAAGTAGTGTCTGAACTTCATAGTTTGAAAAAAATCCATAAAAACCAAAATAGCTAAAATAAGATTTCAGCTTATTACTCCGGCATGTTTCTTTGGTGTCTTTTTTCATTCCCAGGATATCCCTTATTCCCAATTATTTTATGTTGAGTTTCAAAACTGTTAAATTCCCAGTGTGCTCGTGATATTTCATGACCTAAGCTTGTCATAAATTATCCAAAGTTTTCGATACGGGCTTCACCCTCTAGTGGATTATGTGAAACTGTATATCCTCAGGCAATGACGCCATAGACGAACTTGAGAAGAGAGGTTCCAAGATGGTCTTGCTAGATACGTACCCACTTCCCCTCTTGCTTTTCTTACAGTTTCATACATGAATTTACCAATTTGGGCCAATTTGCCAAAAATACGCGACTAACTAAACGACTTCTCAGCCCAAGTAGAAATACCCTCCGAATTCATAGTTATAGGTATAATTATATCTCATTTCCTCCTAAATAATATGTTTTCAACATAGGCGCCATAGACCAATTTGCAGAGGTTGCTTCAACGCCGAGATATCTGTCGCCCATTTCATCCTGGAAATGAGGATACTTCAAGACGTGCACGAATTCTCTGAACGGTGATGTCACACCGCAAAATGAAGCAATCAAGAGGCTTCTGTGCATTTGGGCAGTACTAGGCTGGCAAATCTAGCCAAGACTCCTAAGCGCAACGGACCGAATGGGAGTCCAAGTAAGGATAACGGAGTCTCTACTCTACTACAACATAAATCAAGATTTAAAAGAAATAAATTGAGAAGATGCGTTTTTATATTATCAAATACCTGACAAGCACTTGGACACATTTTATAACATTGTTTTTGGCATAACAAGAAATTATGTACCTTTGGTTGGTAGTAGGTCTTTAATGTTTCCTGTATGGATCTCTAAATCCCTTATACACATATACAAAAATAAAGCCAAACCGTGGGTTAGATGGAAAATGTATAAGAATTTATCTGACTACGAGCAGTTTTCACTATTCCGCAAGAGGTTTCAGTCTGAGTGCAAAAAATCTTATAGAAGATATATTAATTCTGTAGAAGATGGTATTCGAGACAACATTAAGCATTTCTGGACGTTCATTTCTAAGCATAAATGCACTACAGGAATTTCTTCCACTATGAAATATAAAAATAACCTAACTGTTCGCTGATCAGTGACATCCAATTTTCAGTATGTGATTTAATGTGTGGGTCATTAGACTCTTCTAAAGGACCTGGACCTGATGGTTTGCCGGCAATCTTTATTAAGAGGACTGCCACTAATCTCTGTACTCCATTGCATACCATATCTAATTCATCTATTTTGCAGGGGATATTTCCTCAAGCTTGGAAACTTGCCAACATAACCTTAGTCTATAAGTCGGGACCAAGGCATGACGTCGAGAACTACAGACCAATATCGATATTGTCTACTTTGTCAAAGGTCTTCGAGATATTAGTACTTGATAAAGTGTACCCTCTACTTCACAACGTTGTATTACCACAGCAACAACAACTGTTGCAGATTATTTGTTTAATAATTTGGATGCCTGTCATTCAAATTGATACAATTTATACTGATTTTAAGAAGGCCTTTGACAAGGTTGACCATGAACTGCTTTTGCAGAAAATTGCGTTTAATGGGAAACGTGGACCTTTTAAGATGGCTTTATTCATATGTTTGCAATAGAACACAGAGAGTTGTAATAAACGGTTTTAGCTCTGCCACTGTAGATGCCTCTTCTGGAGTGCCACAGGATTCTATTTTAGGTTCTCTACTTCTAAGATTACGATACTACTAAGATTCTGTTGTACGCTGATGACATTAAAATATTCAGATTCATTAAGAGCAACCGTGACTGCACTCTCTTACAGGAAGATTTAGAAGCTTAAACAATAAGCTTCAACTTAGCGTGACCAAGTGTTATGTCATTAGTTTTACTAAAAATAAAAACAACATACTGTATTTCTACAGCTTAGAAAACAAAAATCTAAAAAAAGAAACCCTAGTCCGCGGTCTTGGAATTCTGCTGGATGAAAAACTCCATTTAGATTATAAAAGTAACTAATATAATTTAACTACTAAAATAGCTAATATTTCTGATAAAATAGAAACTTACGTGACGCAATTCTCCGCTGGCACAATTAATGACGATGGTGCAACCATGTGCCTTTGTGTTCATACGAACTGCACTATGAGAGTCGATACGGGAATAGTCAACGCTTTTCTCTGTTAAATGAAAAATAATAATAATATACAGGGTTACTTGTAAAACACCAACAACCTCTTAGGCTGTGAAAGTACATAGGGTTATAGACATTTTTTACTTTGAGAAAACCCCACAAACTCTAAAAAAATATCAGCTTTTTCATACAAAATGCAATATTTAGCCAATGAAAATGTATGAAAAAGCTGATATTTAGGTTGGCCTCAAAGTAAAGTTGTTTATAATCATGTGTACTTTCACTGTTAAGAGGTTGCTAGTGTTTTACAAATAAACCTGTATATTTTTTTTTTTACTTTGAATGACCAAGTAAATGCGACAAATATAAAATAAAACGTTTCTTACCATCTAGCTGTGGGAAAATTTTTAGTAGCAATTCTTTTTTTTCCTTAGTTTCAACGGATGCATATGTCTTGAAACCCATGGAAAGAACCAAAGAAAGGATTGCTTGGCCGAAAGGTTCTGCTGCACCATTTATAAATACAGAACGTTCTAATATGAGCATTCTTCTTGCTTCTTTTTCCAAAAATAATATCTGCAGAATTTACATGAATATTGTTACTATGGCATTAAATTGATACTCTGTCAATGGCATGTTTGGAAAAAACTGCACAATCTGTCAATCTTAAAATATCTCAACCCTTACAGTAAAAATCTTACCAAACAATAATATGCCTTTACATAAGCCAAGGGCACAGTGGCTGCATCTTCTAAGCTCCAGTGTTCCGGAACTGGCCATAGTAAGGCTGTATCTGCTTCCACAATGCTGCCCAATGCACCCTCGGGAAGTAATCCCATCACTCTTTGACCACTGGAGGAAACAAAGTATTTAGTCATCATCTGACTCGCCTTTTCCCAACTATATTGGGGTCGGCTTCCAGTCAAACTGGATTCAGCTGAATACCAATGTTTTACATGGAGCGGCTGCCTACCAGACCTCCACAACCCATTAACTGGGTAACACGGTACTTTTTGGCAAGCCTGGAGTCAGATTTACTGGCTTCTGGCAATCCATAACAGCTGTCAAAGATCTACAAATGACAACCGGTACCAACGGCTTAACGTGTCTTCCAAAGCACGGAAGAAACTCGGTATGTGAAGATGGTCACCCATCCGCAGACCAACCTTGGCAAGCGTTGCTTAACCTTGAAGATGAACCCGTGCGGCTGTTATTATTTAGCCACCAGCTCGTCAGTAAACAAAGTATTCAGTAAGTTATCTAATTAATTATTAAGACTAAGTAACACAATAAAAATTTCAAAACAACAGAAGATAATGACTTACTTGATATTTATACCACTGAATTCCCTTCCAAAGCCCTTGCTTGGCGTGAGAGCTGTTCCAGTTGCATTATGAGCATCTTCACTTGTAAGTCCAACATAATGGACCTTAACATAACAAAAATGAAAATCATTAGCTTCATCGATTGAACCACACAAACCACACTTTTTTTTACTTTGATAAAATAATATGATAAATTGTTTATGTAAGTTTAATAGTGTACTAGTTACGCTGTACATTGACCCTAACCAACTCGTCCTACTTATATTGAAACATTGCAGTTTGTTTTACAACATTAAGTGTAAATTATTACCTCATAACATGTTATTTTTAGTAGCAATAAAACCTTTATACCAATTATTGGTTGTTTACTCACTCAACATGACATCCAACATAACATCTTAATACTTGTGTATTGGGATGAGTAAAAACGTTATGTTGATCAACATAACATTTTTCCTGTTGAGAGTTACGCCCCAACATATGGTCCTTCGAGCAACTTAGTGCTGTGTGATTAACACCTTCAAGATATTCCAAATAGGGAACCATCACCTCCTTCTACTTGGCAAGAACAACAAAACACTGCGAAAAAGGATACGGGATCCAATAGCAAGCTGGATCACATGATGCGAAAACAGACGGCAAACTACAAAGCCTTCATGAGAACAGTCGCGAACATACACGTGGAGTTTCTAACTGAAAAATGGAAATTTCAAGACGCTCTGCAATCACTACAAACGCGCTGGTCAGCTCTTGACAACCTACACTGGGAGATAGAGTGCGAAGCCAACGGAGAGAAAATGATAGTGTACGAAGAACGCTACACCAGGTATGAAGAAAACCTTTTCACAGAAGCAGTAGACAATATCAATTCCCTTTCTTCTGCTCAAAAGATGCAGTTTGTGAAGAGTAAGGTGCAAGAATAAGCGAAACGCTTGATTCAACACCTACAGATAAGTTCGGATAACTACCTAGTGAGCTGGGATATCCTCAATAATCGATACAACAATGAAAAACTTATCTTCACATCGCACATCAACATGCTTTTTAATTTGCCCAACATGCAACAACAGCCAGTGGCCCAAATAAAAAAAATCCATGACGTCAGCATAGAATGCTAACATCCGATAAAGAATTTAGAAGTAAATGTCGACACTTGGGATCCGATTCTTGTACATAATATATTAACGCAGAAATTAGACGCAGACACACATTCAGAGTACAACGCCAATATTGAAATATCTGTTAGATTTCCCAGAAGCGAAGTTTACATCGTTGGAAGCATCGCGCCGCAAACAAGAAATCAATCAAAAACCAAATACATCATCGAGTCAACATCAAAGTTCTTTGAACTCCAATCGAGCAAGTAGCAACAAGAAAATTACGAAATTGTTTCATGCGTCACGTCATTCCGTTGCCCACTTTGTGAAGACAAACATGGCATGTACAAATGTGCAAAGTTTCAAGAAATGCTGAATCACTTAAAACTTAGCACAGTAAATAAAATGAACCTCTGTGTAAATTGCCTGTTCAATCATAACGGAAAGAAATGTACGTCAGCTCACCGATGTCGCAAGTATGCGGGTCAACATTATACATTGCTTCACGATGCATGTATTAAGGACAAAACAGAAAAACAAACACATTCTTCCCATGTATCAAAGGATGATACTTCGGAGATACTGCTAGCGACAGCTGTAGTAAACATAAAAACAGCTGATGGGACCCAAATCAAGTTGCGAGCCCTCATCGATCAAGGGTCTCAGATATCTTTGGTCACGGAACATGCCGCTCAACTTCTCGGTGACAAGCGCGAGAGATGCAAAGGAGTCATCTTTGGAGTTGGACAGAAAGAAAATCACTGCAAAGGAATGACAAAAATTACATGCAGTTATGTCTACGACTTCAAGTTCAAAACGTCTGTCTTCATCTTGAACAATTTGATTAAGAACCTGCCAAATAAGACCTTTGCAAAACCATCTTAGTCTCACATACAGAACATCCATCTAGCAGATCTAGACTTCCATGACAGTCGTCAGGTGGATTTACTATTTGGAGCAGACATGTATTCGCAAATCATGCTAGTAGGAATAATAAAAGGCGATGACGTCACTCAACCTCATCATCATCATCATCATCTGCCTAGCCTTTTCCCAACTATATTGGGGTCGGCTTCCAGTCAAACCGGATTCAGCTGAATACCAGTGTTTTATGTGGAGTGGCTGCCTACCAGACCTCCACAACCCATTAACTGGGTAACACGGTATTTCTTGGCATGACTGGAGTCAGATTTACTGGCTTCTGACAACCCGTAACGACTGCCAAAGATCTACAAATGACAGCCGAGACCAACAGCTGAGATTAAGATGGTCACCCATCCACAGATCAACCTTGGCAAGCGTTGCTTAACCTCAAAGATCGACTCGTGCGGCTGTTATTATTTAGCCACGGACGTCACTCAATCTATAGCACAACAAACCTACCTAATGTCAAAATATTTCACTGCAATGTGGTCATCATCAATCTGGAATACATCAAACAGTTCTGGGAAACCAAAAACATCACGGATCAATCCGACCTATCAGTGGAAAATGAAACATGCATTGCGTACTACACCAACACTACGCAACGCCTGGAGTGTGGGGAATATGAAGTCAGATTGCCGATGAAGAATGAATTTGAGAGCAGACTGGGAGCGTCTAAGCTAATGGCTATCGCCCAATTCAAAACTTTAGAAAGAAAGTTGGAAAAACAAACACATTTAGCAAAGGCTTATAAAGACTTAATGGCGAACATAATTGACTTAGGTCATATGAAACAATCAACGGTCAGCAATAAAGCACTCGAATGTTACCTGCCTCACCATGGCGTACAACGCGCTGAATCAACAACAACAAAGTACAGAGTGATGTTCAATGCGTCAGCAAAAACCTCTACAGGATACAGTTTGAACGACCTCATGTACAAAGGGCCAAATCTTCAACAGGACCTACAAACATTATTGATAAAATGGAGGCAATACAAATATGCGTTTACAGCGGACATTGAAAAGATGTTTCATGCTATTTGGGTGGCCCCTGCAGACGAACATATGCAACAAATTGTATGGCGGGAATCACTAGAACAACCAATCGCCTCATATCAACTAACAACCATAACATACAGTACCAAGGCAGCGCTGTTCTTAGCCATGATCTCAGGAGATTGGCGACAGACGAACGTGAACAGTTCCCGGAGGCTTCAAAAATGCTGGAAGAATCATTCTACATGGATGACCTCGTTCATGGAACACATACAATTTATTTATTTATTTAAACTTCATGTACAATAGTGGTACATAGGCGGACTTAATGCAACAACGCATTCTCTACCAGTCAACCTTTGGGTTAAAACGAAACACACTGTGGTAGGTGTACAGCAAATAAATAAAATATAAAATAGAATATTTTTCGGAAAAAAGAAATATACAAAGAAATAACATATATAATACAAGTAAATGAATAAACTAAATATATACATATTACAAAAATACACATATATTGGTAAAACAATAAACTAATAAATATTATTTACAATCCAACAAGGAAAGAAATTGATAACCGATCTGAAGCAATTATTAAAAAATGGAGGGTTTAACCTTCAAAAATGGTCAGCCAACAATCAAAAACTTTTGGAAGACATCTCCGAACAATACAACAACGAGAAGATTGTCTTCAACTTCAAAACGGAAAATACACAAAAAACATTAGGATTGTGTTGGTACTCAAGAGTAGAAATTCACCTTTCACTGCAAAATTTCGGAAGTGAACAAGAAACAGACCAAACGCAGGCTACGTTTGGTCTACTAGCCGAAATATCAAAACTATTTGACCCACTCGGCTGACTGGCTCCCGTGTCAACAAAATTTAAATAATTATATTTATTTCAAAAAATGTGGGATGGAAACTTAGGTACAATGGGACGACAAAGTGTCCGAAAACATACATGTAGAGTGGTGTAAGATACAAGCGGACGTAAGGGAGATAAACTCTTGTGAAATACCTAGATGGCTAAAGTGTGGCGAAAAGCAGACAATGGAGTTACATGGGTTGTGTGATTCCTCCCTGGATGCCTTTGCCTGTGTCATCTACGCACGTGTTAAAATATAACGAATGTTACATCTTCATTGACGAATTGTTGTCCTATATACAGAATAAAATATCTGTGATTGACGTAGCAACACTGGTGCGCATATGCAAAACAGCTTTCACCGGTGAAGAAATTAGAAAATCGAAATTATTGCTATTTGATTCGATCCCAACGGATAAAAGGAAAATTATTCGGAAAAATAAAGAAAAGGAGGAAAGGGATCTAACTGATATCGTGAATGTTTTCAAGTCAGTTGATCCAGATGCAATCCCTGTTTTTGTGGCCCGTCAACTAGAAAAATTGCCTATGATCATCTGGACTGTACCAAGTTATTAAAGGATCTGCTGATAGTACAGACCGAGATTAAAGAGATGAAGTCATTGTTTGCTACGGTCAATCAGTTAAAGAGTTGAAAATGGAGATTCTACAACTAAGAAACAATTCCTTGCTCCCTACGCTGGCGTGTAATGTAAACATGAGACGTGGTGCTTGGGTTTTGGATAGTGGACCGATGGGGCTTTCAAACCGTCACAATGTAACACTGAACGAATCTGTTCCTCGTGGCGTGGAATTTCAGACCACTCAAATTGCGAACATGAGCAGCAATACAGAAAAGTAATTCAGGTAGACGAAGAAAAAGCATGCGCAACTGGTTGTGAGTCACATACACTGGAACCGTCATCGGCTTTATTTGCAATGGGTTTGCTCTTGACTGTAGTCTATATCAGAGATGACAGAGTCTACGATGGAGCGAGCCTACCCAGAAGGAGCCTGTTCACTCTAACTTTTAAGAGATTAGTGTTGTAAGCTTTTGAAAACACAGCTGCAGGCAGAGAGTTCCACTCCTTTGCTGTGCGCATTATAAAAGACGTTTGAAAACGCTTAGTGCGAATTGGTGGAATAGCCACAAGGTGGGGATGGAAAGATGCAGTGCGTCTGGATGTCCGATGGTAGAAGGGGGCTGGTGGGATGAGGTCGTGGAGTTCTTGGGCAAACTCACCGAAGTACAATCTGTAGAAGACCGCCAAGCAGGCAACCTTACGGCGATGAGCCAAGCTATGTAGCTTGGCATCCACCAGTTTTACGTCGCCGATGAGCCTCTTAGCTCTGTGATCCACCGAGTCTTACTTAGCTGTAAATCGCGGAGATGACAATTGAGTGGCATTTTAATGCCCCCGCTTGGCCATCAGCAAGAGGATTGTGGGAACGAGCAGTCAGAAGCCTAAACACAACTTGAAACGAGTAGAAGGCAAAAAAAAATAACATTTGAGGAGTTTACTAGAATTCTAAAAAAACTGACTTCCAGATGGATGTGTCCGCTAACTGACAACATAGACAATCTAGACTGTCTGATGCCAGCACACTTTATATCAAGTAGACCAGGGCTGACAGTCTTCGAAACAAAAGAAGATGCAAGAACAAGATTAGAACTAACAAGAAAGATCTTTGTAGAAATCTGGAAGAAATGAAAATGGATTCATGGTGATCTTTTTTATAATAGGCACGCGCTTGACCACCATCTCACCTGATGGTAATCGATGATGTGGTCGAAGATGGTGTACGCTTGCCTAGAAGTAACCTATTCACTCTTGACTTAAAGACTCCCAGGTTGTAGCTATCGGGAAACACAGACTCCGGCAGGGAATTCCACTCCTTAGCTGTACGCATTATGAATGTGTTACCAAAACGTTTTGTGCGTATGGGTGGGATGTCCACCATGTACCGGTGGCGCATCGCCGCTCGTCTTGTGGTCCGATGATGGAACGGTCTTGGCGGAATTAAATTATGCAATTCCGTCGCACATTCCCCAAAATGCAACAGGTAGAAAACCGACAAACTAGCAACTCGTCGTCGATGCACAAGACTTTGGAGCTTCGTCGCGACGAGCTTCTCATTGTCAATGATCCTGTTGGCTCGTTTTTCAATTGACTCAAGGGCATCAAACTGGTATCTGGCAGATCCGTTCCAAAGATGAGAGCAGTATTCCATACACGATCTAACTTGCGCTTGATAGTGTTTGAGCAGCTGTTCCGGCGTGAAGTACCGTCTCACCTTTGCTAGGATCCCCAACTTCCTTGCAGCCACTTGAGCTTTTGCCTCTATGAAAGAAATAACCCCAAAATATTCAAGTTGGTCGGTTATCGACACTGTTGCACCTCGGAAAGATGGAGCTGGGTAAAATTGGCTCCTTTTGGCGGAAAATAGACACGTTTGGGTCTTAGCAGCATTGAACTTGACCAGATTGGCATCACCCCGTTCAAACACAGCCTGTAAGGACACATTCAAGCGCTCAACCATAGTCTTCCGGAGAGACCGGATCTGCGACCCACCAGCTTGTGCGTCGGACACGTATCTCTCAGCAACAGTGCTGCTGTCTGCATACCCAAAGGTACGGGGTTTAAGCAGATCATTAATATGCAGCAAGAATAGTGTTGCCGAAAGCACTGACCCCTGAGGAACCCTGACTTTAATATCCAGCAGTCCAGACGAGCAGCCATCTATGACCACTCTGATAGACAGATTCCTCAGGAAATCTGCGAACCAACCACACAAGCCGGCGGGCAGGCCGAAGGAAGGAAGCTTACTAATAAGGCTATCGTGCCAGACCCTGTCGAAGGCCTTCGAGATGTCAAGGGAGATCGCTAGTGCCTCCCCGTGCTTCTCTATGGCTTCACTCCAGATCTACCAGCCGGAGAATGGCTTATGGAGAAAGTAACAGAGCTTCACCCTATGAATGATGGCTATATTCGGGTCGTTAGCCTACAAACAAGAAATGGTCACATAAAAAGACTTGTTACAAAACTATCCGTCTTACATATCAACAGTAACGAATCTGCAAAACAGCAAAATACGTCAAACACCATCAAAAGTGAGTCATAACAACAGACAAACAGCGAGTTGCAAATTTCACGACGATGCAAAACAACAAATAGTAAAATAAGTTTCATTGGACTGGTCCATGGCACTGATGTATTTGCTAAATTCTATCGCGGGCGCTAACACAACAAACATTGTCGAGCTTAAACAAGGTCTATACTTTAATAAAGTGACCAACATGCAACTAATACGCGGCGAGTGGAAGATTATCGTGTACTACGACGTCAAGTCCTACTGGCATGGTATATCAGTATCCAGCAAATTTATCAGTCATCTAGAAAACATGTGCGAGAAAATAAAAAAAAAAACACAATGTAACGTAATATTAAAACAATTACAGCACATGACCGACGAAATAGGACACTACAACCATATGTTGCTGAATCCACAAACAAACAACAAACAAACAAACACTACAAACAAACGTGGGCTTATCAACGGTGTCGGTTCTAGCGCGCGCTCCTTGTTCGATGTATTAGATGATGAATTCGCAAAACAATATCAAAAAGATATTGATCTGGTCAAGGCAAACGAGAAACACCTGGCACTGCTGCTAAAAAATCGAGGTCGGAAGATGCAGTTGAAAAACCGTACAAACTGTTTAACCAACATCTACTAAACTTTGAGAAGTATACGAACAATCTCCAGAAGGAACTGGATTCTCAAGAACTGTCCATCGAATTTGTTATGTCCGCTATTACAGCAATAAGCCTGATTGAGCATCTCAGAAACGTCCAGGAAACCCTTATTATTACCGTTACAAATATCTATAACGGCAAGATGAACTTACATCTCATCGCACCAGAACAGCTTCGGGACGAATTGAACAAAATCGAATCGAATCGATTGAATTGTCCAAAGATTTAGTCCTACCTATCACTAACATTCAGACAGAGTTGTTTCGCCTGTATCATTTATTACAAGTAAAGGCGAAAATGACTGAACGATACCTTATAATCGAGGTAAAGGTACCCTTGATCAGCAGAGATAATTTCGAGAACTACCGGACGATACCAATACCAAAAAACAATGACGTGGATGGTCACCTAATACCTATTACTGAAATATTGGCAATAAATATTCAAAAGGATTCAGGACATCCTAATGACGGAGTCAGAAATACATCAATGCGTGCAACTTGACGCGGAAACTAGATTGTGTCCACTACAGAAACCCGTTTGAAATCTGACGAGAGCTTCTGCATGATTAACAAGGAATCTCTTCATTGCGAAACCAAACACGAAACCTACCGAGACAAATGGTTGGAATTGAACAATGTAAATAATTACCTATATTTTGCTGTCAACAATGCAAAATACGTATTATTTGTGGGCATCATGTTTCAACGCAGCTACTACACAAGGCCGGTGTCATTACACTCAATGACGATTGCATAATTAGGAGTGATACTTTTGCTAACAAGTGAAGCACATGAAAGCCGCAACATCAGAAGAAATCCCGTCAGATCATGCAACACACCACAATGTCCACGAATACGTTGTCATCTACCTATTGGCTGCCGCAGCAGCAGTCACGGGCGTAATACACGTTTACAACTGCCTACGTAAGCGTTGGGCAAGTCCACAGAAACCAGAAGCTTCAACTGTCCCCAACCCGATGCCCCGAAGAAGGTCTACAGCGAGTGGACAACGCGTCATTTGACGTCACAGCTGACAAGCGCAGTGCACTTAACAAGTGCACGCACACTCAATAAAGCAACGTCGCCTATTGCGCGCGTGATTTTAAGACTTTGTTTGTATTTACCTTTTTACATTTGGACTTTATTTTGAAACAATTTCCGATGTACATTTAAGTTACCTTTGTGAGTAGGCAATATGTACGAGCTACGCTGTACATTGACCCTAACCAACTCGTCCTACTTATAGTGAAACGTTGCAGTTTGTTTTACAACATTAAGTGTACATTATTACCTCATAACAATCTCATCTCATTAATTGTATATGATTTTTTTTTTTTTTTTTAATTCTTTTTAAATTGTATTTTTTGTTTTTGTGATAACATCGAATTGGCGATATGTAAGCTGTAAGATGTTATTTACATTATGTTAAATAAATAAATAACATGTTATTTTTAGTAGCAATAAAACCTTTATACCAATTGGTTGTTTACTCACTCAACATGAAATCTAACATAACATCCTAATACACAACATCAACATAACATTTTTCCTGTTGGGAGTTACGCCAAATAGCTTGTCTTATCTCTACCAGACAACATTTGTTTTAGATGGACGTACGAAGGCAGGATTCACGCTATATTTGCAATCAAAGCATTCACACGTATTTTATTACCTGAACCATCCTGTGGCTTGCTGGCATTTCAGGCTGTTCAACCCACTTCAAACTATCCAGATCACCAGTCACTGTACTGGTTAAGGTAACATTCCTGAAATTTGTGTCCGTGGCATTTGATATGCTGTAATAACCACCCCAGTGCCCCTAAAACACACAAAATTTGCAAAAAAAATAAAAATACTTATAATTAAATCTCAAGTAAATCTATTTTTCGGTTTCTGTTTAGAATATATAGTTATATTGTTTTTCTTTTTTATTATAATATACTTTACGAGAACCACTCGATAATAGATAGAGTGGTTCTCATAAAGTATATAATAAAAAAAAACCGCGTCAAAATCCGTTGCATAGTTTTAAAAATCTAAGCAAACATAGGACCAGACAGACAGCGGAAGCGACTTTGTTTTATACTATGTAGTCATGATTGTACACCTGATAACAAGCACAGGTAAAACGCTTATAAAAAAGTAGTGTACAATGGGTAGACAATCTTTGGATGGACTGAACTAAAGCAATTAGATTTAAGGCGTCAGTGTACAAACATCATATAAATAATATTAATAGAGAGACATACATAATAATATAAAGCAAATACATACAATGCTAAATAATGCAATAATAAATATAAATGTATAATAGACAAAGGAGAGAAAAAGTTACAGTGAGAGCTAAATTCTCCAATTTTTTAAACGTACCTCACATCTACGGGTAATGCATTCTACAAACAAACTGCTTGAATAGTGAAAGATTTGTCAAACAAGGATGTGGAATGCATACGAATACTTAACTATATAAATCCCAAAGCTTTGGATGCCTTTCCAACTATGCTATCTATTATGTTGATCAAACAAAAGCTTGCTGTCTATCATTACCCCTAAATGTAATGCTATCTAACCAGCTAATGAGCTGACCGTTAAAGGTGTACCTAATTAAAGTTAATCAAATTAGTACAATGTGAGAATGTTAGGAGGAAGCATATAATTGGAGTTTATTTATTTTATTATTTATGTACACACAGAAAAATAGAGAAAGTTAACATTATAAATATGAGTACAAAGGTACTGCTTATTTCTAAAGAAATTTCTTCCAGCAGATCTGTGACAGGAGAAATGAAAAAGAAATGTAGACAAAAGTGTGTAAGAACAAGTCAAGAAGAGTGTGTAAAGCCTTAAAATTAAATTAACAGATAGAAATAAAATATACATCAAATATATACCTATACCGAATACAATATTATAAAATAAATATATAATATTTAATAAAATATATATATATAACTATCTTAGTTGAGAGGAAAGGTACTGCTCTTTAAGACGACTTTTAAAAAGAGAAATAGATTTTAAGTCTCGAATGCTAGACGGAAGTGAGTTCCACAATCTAACTGCATGGACAGAGAAAGAGAATGTAAGAAATACGCTCACGCAGGTTAGAGGGATAAGAAGGGTTATGAAGGATGTTGAAAAGGAGACAAAGAATCCGAGTGTTTCTGCGAAGACGGATAGGGAGCCAATTGAGTTCCTTGCGAAGGTGAGAAACATGGTCATACTTGCGTAGACCAAACACAAATCGAATGCATAAGTTTTTGCAGTCGCTCAAGCTTGTTTAATAGCTCCTCAGTAGCATCCAGGTAGCAGGCATTTGTTACGGATGCAATACGTTTCAAACCTATGCAGGTCGTCTTACAATTGACGTGCATGGCCTATCCAGTACGAGCGAAGTTGGAAAATGACAATGAAGTAATTTTAAGTCTAAATCTTTACGAATCCTTTCATGATATTTTTTGCCGATACTTAAGGATTTGAGAAAATTCCAGACCTTAACTGGATCATTATTTTGTACAGAACTGTGGATTATAGGTTAGGTTATAGGATAGGTTATTGTGGTTTGCGTTCCTACACACCTTGTTGCAATGATTTCTATTTGAGACGTATTTTTCCTTATTGATCTCGCGTTAGGCCAAATTTAAACTTTAACAACTTACTTAGCGGCTGCTTTTTTCCAAAGTAAAAGTCTTCTTACCTTCTTGAAAATATTAATTGACAATTGCTTCTGAAGCTGATCTTTGAATATTTCTGATTCCACATTGAATTTTTCCACCTGATAATCATCGACTATTACCGCACCAATCTTATTACCATATTTCTCTCTCAGCTTCTCAACCATACCTTGAAAAGTTACCAATGAACATTTTAGTACAATATGTTAGGAATAAAAAATAAATTATTATAGACGCGGCTATGCTATTTCACCTAAGAGTCCACCGTTAAGTTGCCTTTCTGAGACCAACATAAGTTTTTTTGACGTCTCAAGCTCCAAGTGCACTCGTGGGATCCAATTAAATTTATTATCCTTAGCAATTGACATATACGTGATATTTTCACTGTCACTAGATTCAACAGTTTTGACTAAAACCAATGTATGATTGTTGACATTCATAGCTGTTATGATGTTAAATAGTTTGTATTTTGGTAATATTCCTGCCGTAGTATTTTCAACCGCTAGAATGAATGTAGGTTTCGGTAAGGCTTGCAACATTTTTTCCATTTTCTGAAATATAAAAAAATATAATTTATAATTGAACTTACTATGTTCTTCCCATATTATTATTATGTATGATTTCGATAAAGTCGAACCTTTTAAGCTTTGCACTTACATGATTATCTTCAAATAAATTGTCGATGATGAAAACTGTTGAGATGTCCACAGTATCTTTGATTGAGCCGCCCAGTATAAAATCTTTGTGTGGAATTTCATCCGTTACTTGTTTCAACAAATTTGAAATTTCTGGATTATCCGTTGAAAATAGTTTAGTTACTTTTATTTTACGGTGTGTAGTATTATCTGATACAATTTGCATGTTCACGTGAAGGGCTAACTTAAGCTACAAAAAAAAATCGTAAAATTATGGGTTTACATGCTAGCAAAACTTTTAAAATATGTGATTTTTTTTTATTTTTACTCACATCGATCTTTCCCTGAGGGAAGTGTGGCACAAAGCAGCGCGTTTGTAGAATATCAGGATCAGCTAATTCTACGATTGGCATATCAGAATAAGTTATGGTACTGATTTCCACACCACCGCATCTGGAAACAATATTTTTTGAATATCGTACATACGTTCATATAAGCTCAGTTCTTTTCCCTAGAGATTAGGTAGAGAATACATAATGTCACTTGCTTCTATTGTTACTTATTTGTTTCTTCCGTTTACGTTTTTATTTTACCTCGTTATATCATGCATATCATAGTACTCCGCAGTCAAACATGATACATCATTGACATTTTTTCGAATAGTTTTCCGATGATCATCAGTATTGATAACCAGCTTGTTTATATGTTTCAATTTTGATAATCCTGCGTATTCTCGCTTGAGGACAGTGAATTGTAAAAGTGAGTCAAGTAGTAAAATCCATTCATCAGTATACTTGATATTTGCTGTTGTGTAGTTAGACGTCACTGAATGGATCGATTGGAATTTACCACTGAAAAGAAAAACACAAATTAGATTAGACGCCACTTATTATTCCGGTCATCAGGCTTTGGTTAATTAGTTTGGTAATATTGTTTTATGCGAATACTTACTCGTAGGAATAACCTTTCATGCGCAGAATTTGGTAAATGTCTTGGGTACTCAGGGTAACATTGTTTTTTTCTGCCGATTTTTCCAATTGACGCTCAACTAAATCTTTAGTTTCATTAATGTATCCCGTAGCAACCGTTGTTTGATTGTAATTTACCTGCAATTTCAAGATTATGCTTACATCATAATAACTTTTTCTTTTTATATTTATGTAAATAAGACGGTCTTTATGTAAAACTAGCTTTTGTCAGCGGTTTCAACCGCGTGATCCCTAGGGAACATACTCCTTGGATTTATATAGCCTACGTCCAAACAGTAATCTACCTCTGTGCCGAATTTCATGAAGATCCTTTCAGGCGTTTTGACGTGAAAGAGTAATAAACATCCATACATCGTCACCACAAACATTCACATTTATGACATTAGTAGAAGGTAGGACTATGACGTACAAAAGTGCTGGCACTCAGCCTAATTTGAATAGGTAAATGCGTTTAGACTTTTGATATGTATAAAAGGTATTTTATTTTTTCCAATTAAGAATGTTTATTAAAACAAACTAACTATCTAAATATAAAATAAAAATCTAAACTAAAATAAGATTTAAAAATATAGATTTAAATGAAGTAAATATGTAAGAAACCGCACTTTATTTAAGGGATTTGTTTGTCCCGTTCTTCCACCATCTCATGAGTTTTAATTAGTTGATAAAATATATTCGCTGTACAATTTCCTGCTTTCTTTAATTTTTTTTTAATTTATCGCGTGGTTTTAAAGTTTCAATTTGACTTACCTCAAAATATTTGTTTCCTTTATTAATCCCAATCCCAAGCTTAAAAGGATCATCAGTATTAATTTCAACTTCTTCATAGAAGTGAACGTTACCGAATTCGACCGACATTGTCCTGTAGTCTTCTCCTTTGAACATAGCAAAAGTCTCCCAAATAGCGATCAACAAAGCAGCTTCAGGGAAAACGTAGACACCTGAAATTTTTTAATCAATACATTTCCTTTGTATTAACTATGTACATATTTTGTGGTAGTTAGTTTACTTATTTATCCGGTCGTACCGCATAGAGTTGAGTGAGATTCTGGTTATGTTCATTTGATAAGATAATAACTTTTCTCATTATTGTTGATCGTTTTTCAAGTGAATAGTTTTATTAAATTGCAGTCGTAGGTATTCATTATTATGGTCCACGTCTAAATGAAAAAATGTTTCATGCATTTCTTGTAACACATTTATGTTTCAACCTGTTTATTCTCGAGTCTAAAAAAAGCATTTTACTTACCGTCTCTTTTATAATTTTCAAAACATTTGTAGTCGTCATCATGGATAGAGAGCACGAAATCTCTGCTTGACGTGGTAATTCTGTCTTTTGCATTGTATTTCGCTTGGGGCCTAAAACAATGATCAAGATTAAATTAATGTTTATGTTACTTCTCTATAAATTTTGGCAGTTATGTTCTTATACTCCAATTATAACATTTAAATAAAGAATCTAATTACCATTTTTCACTGTGTTCCCATTCGACTAAATGTGAGAGTAGTGGAGTTTCTGTTGCAACTGGAAATTCTACTCTTGGGTATAGTGCCTTCACTTGTGGCATCAGTCCTTCTAGGTACATTCTATAAAAAAACACAATTACAAACATCTCTATCTCAATAGAGAGAGATGATTATTCATTTGATCTTAAATCATTGGAAGTGGTATTGAAGATTGGCTTTCTTTATTGAACGAAGTAAAATGAAGATCGATAACGTTAACTGTCTTCATCTTTAGTATTCAGAATTTCATTCGATTTTCAGTACTCAGAAACCTAGAATTAATAACGTTAAAAAGGATATCTCAGAATAACGACATACCATTTCGTAGTTAAAAATTGTTCAGTAACTTACTTTCCAACAGCTTCTAACAAAAACTTCACAGGATCGGCGTGACCACGTCTGGTGAGTGGTATGTGAGAACACTTTGCTAGTGAACGATTCAGGATTGCTTGAAGCAAACCGTGAGGAGCTATCTCGATAACAATAGCGTTTGATGGTATAAGCTTAGATGTTTCTTCGAAGAGGACTGGATTCTGTTGGAGAAATAAAAAATATAAAGTCGGTTATAAAACAAGTTTGAAAAGCTTACGTTTTCATTTCTGAGAAAGTTAACAATTTTCAAAATGTTGAACTACTGAACACTGAGGAACTACTGAATTGAACTGAGGAATTACGGTGTTCTTATTTTTACTAGATTTTGCCAGCGACTTCGTACGCGCACATCCCAATTTGTCCTGTTCCTGTAAGAATTTCTGATAATTCTTCATTAGTGCTCCCCTACACACCCCAAAGAACCTACATAATATCATATTTCAGCTTTCTACAACCTGTATTTTTGGCTGTGCGTTGTTTGTCAATCACACACTCAATCACTAAGGTAGGAAAGATATTTGCATAGGTTAAAGGATGCTTATTCATGTTATCAGTTTTGACTCTTCTATCAAAACTGATACATCACCTAAAGATACAAAGTTTTTTGTGACATAGGGAGTTTATATTTGCTCACCAATAAGTTGTTAGTGTGGTATTCAGCTGAGGAATACCGAGCAGCCGGTTCATTCCACTGGTCTTTTGGTACAGATGTAGATACCCACTTCTTGCTGCGTTCCTTTGGGTTTTTGATCACTTCGCGTAAGTATTTTAGAAGGCCAGGACCTAAAAGTATAAAGAGGTCTTAAATTTATTAAGAGCCTCTCCTCAGGCCAAGGTTCTGTTTAGTACAGATTTTTTTTTTGAAAAACTACTATGTAACACTTTAAGAAAAATAAAAAAATATGGTCACGTCATGTCATTTAGAATTAAAATTAAATAAATATAACACTCAAAATGCGCACAAGGTTTCAATCAGTGCCTTACCAGCGTCCTGAATATATCTCGAATGGTACGCAATGTTGGAGCATGGAACTTCTCTGGCGAAGATACCGCTAGCTGTTAGTTCTCCCACAAAGGTTTTCATCACATCAGCTGGGCCTGATATGGTAGAGGAATCTGAACTGTTGTGGCAGGCCACTTCAATTTCAGGTGGGCACAGGGGTTTCATCTAAAATAAATAAAGAAAACTAATAATGATTTTAAACACATACACAAATAATCCGAGTGGATGATGAGTCCAGAAAAAATAAAAAAACAAAGTTACAACAAAAGTTTGCTTTGAGGCAGGACAAATTTATAAGCCAAAACCGGCCATGTGCGAGTCGGACTCGCCCACCGAGGGTACCGTAAGTAGGTATATATTACTTACGAGTAAAATATAGACTATATTCTTTAATGATTTAATTACAAATGTATAGTTTTCCGACTTTTCCTATACTCTTAGTTTAAGACAGTATTAATTGCCAAATTTAATAGTTTTAGGTCAACGGGAAATACCCAATACATTTTGAATCCCTTGAAATTGTCAAAATATACGTTTTTAGCGGCATAAACAGCCGTATCTTTTTTTGCTTAAGCTTAAAACTTTGATTGTTTTATAGCTTCAAGGGACCGTACACGTAAGTGTATGGTTTTAATTTCAACTCGATACCTCCACGCGTACCCGAGATAAACGGTCTTGTCAGACATCAGATCTTATAAGAGTTCCGTTTTTTCCTTTTGACGTACGAACTCTAAAAATGGGTTAAATTATGTCAATCATAACTAACTTAAATCGTTTCAAATATTCGAAGTGTTGAGAAAAAAAATAGTAAAAGCACTTACTGCTTTAAATCCAAGTCCAACAGCTGCCATAGAACCACGGATGAATGGTGTCTGCAGAGAGACAAGACCGCGACTGTATGCTGAGAGAATCATCTCTTCAGCCGTAAAACAACCGTCAGCGTACGCGCATCCTAGTTCTCCCACGCTGTGTCCTGTAAATAAAAAATTATATGTTTTGATGTACGTTTAGAAAGACAGTAGCGTTGGTATCACAGGGGGCTCGGGCGTCCCCGCAGTCTCCAGACTAGTCCCCCAATGATATCGTCCTGTCAGAGCGTGCCTGAGGGTAGCAGCTTGGAACCTCATTTCACTTCCTTCTCCTCAACAACCTCTACTCTCAACATGACGAAAAGGAACAAAATAAAAAAAGCTGTACAGCGGCAGCACTTCCTCCCCCACAAAGTGCACCTCAGCAATATTCGAGGTCTGCACTCAAATCTCGCCGCAGTCCATCACCACCTGGAGACTGAGAAACCAGCACTCCTGTTCCTTTCCGAGACGCAGATCAGGTGTCCGTCAGACGTGTCTTACCTTTCGTACCCAGGGTTTACCCTGGAGCACCATTTCAAACCACGTGCGGGCGTATGTATGTACGCCCGTGACGACATCTGTTATCGGCGTCTCCGTAATCTTGAGGACTCCAGGTTCTCAACGCTGTGGGCTTTAGTGGACACAGGCCTGGATAAAATTGTCTACGCTTGTGTCTACCGTTCGCACAGCGGTGATTTGGAGACAACTAAGCTCACACAGCACCTGAGTGAGGCGGCGGATGCGGCTCAGCAACGGTACCCTTCTGCCCAATTGGTGTTACTGGGGGACTTCAACGCCCACCATCAGGAGTGGCTATTCCCATACCAGTGTACAGACCATGCTGGACGAGAAACGAGAAAGCTAGCCCTAGCGCTGAATCTTACCCAGCTGGTCCAGGAGGCAACGAGGGTGCCGGATGTTGATTCGCACACTGCCAATTGCTTGGACCTTTTGCTGACAACGGATCCAGACCGCTATTCGGTGTCGATTTCTTCACCACTGGGTAGTTCCGACCACTGTCTGGTGAAGTCTGTGTCCGTTTACTCCCCGCCCGATCCTAGCCCAAGAGGCACACGGCGGGTATGGCGGTACAGGTCAGCAGATTGGGATGGCATGCGATCATTCTTCGCATGTTATCCTTGGCAGCCTACTTGCTTTTCTTCGACTGATGCTTCGTCGTGCGCAGACGCCGTAACGGATGTGTTGCGGAGGGGAATGGAGTACTACATTCCGTTCTCTGACATAACTATGTCTGGCGAAGCTCGTCCATGGTTTAGTGCCGAGTGCAATCGCGCTGATGCGCTTAAGCACGCGGCTTATCTGGCATGGGTCGACGCTCGCACGTGCAAAGCAAGCGACGTGACTCGGAAGAAGAGAGCCTTCAACAGGGCTGCCAAGTCCTGCAAGAAGGTGTTGCGGAGGGCACGGTTTGACCACATCAGCCGAATAGGGAACAAACTTGCTTCATACCCAGCAGGTAGTAAGGCTTTTTGGTCCCTGGCTAAGTCGGTCGAATCGAACTTCTGCCGCCCCTCACTACCACCACTGCTGAGACCCGACGGGACGCTGGCCCTCTCCGCTGAGGAGAAAGCGAACTTGTTTGCTTCCTTGTTTGCGCAATCTTCGCGTCTGGATCCCGGTGGCGCGAGGCTCCCTGCTTCTCCTGGTGGATGCGAGTCGAGCATGTCGAACATTCGCATTCATCAGAAGGACGTCCGTAGGGTGCTGCGTAACCTAGACGTGAACAAGGCTAGTGGCCCTGACGGGATACCGGCAATTGTTCTGAAAACTTGTGCGCCTGAGTTGTCTCCGATCTTGACACGCCTATTTCGCCTTTCGTTTGAGACTGGAAAGGTGCCGAAGGCTTGGAAGCAAGCTAACGTGCAACCCGTGCCCAAGAAGGGTAGTCGAGCTGACCCGTCGAATTATAGACCCATCTCGGTAACGTCCATACTCTGTAAGACTATGGAACGCGTGCTGAATCATAAGCTCCTGGCGTACCTAGAAGGAAATGATATCCTTAGTGACCGACAATACGGGTTCCGCCGAAATCGGTCAACTGGGGATCTTCTAGCGTATGCCATTCACATCTGGAGTGAAGCCATAGAAAAGCACGGGGAGGCACTAGCGGTCTCCCTTGACATCTCGAAGGCTTTCGACAGGGTCTGGCACGATAGCCTTATTAGTAAGCTTCCTTCCTTCGGTCTGCCCGCCGGTTTGTGTGATTGGATTGCAGATTTCCTGAGGGATCGGTCTATCCGAGTGGTCATAGATGGCTGCTCGTCTGGACTGCTGGATATTAATGCCGGGGTTCCTCAGGGGTCCGTGCTTTCGGCAACACTGTTCTTGCTGCATATTAATGATCTTCTTAAACCCGGTACCTTTGGGTATGCAGACGACAGCACTGTTGCTGAGAGATACGTGTCCGACGCACGAGCTGGTGGGTCGCAGATCCGGTCTCTTCGGGAGGCTATGGTTGAGCGCTTGAATGTGTCCTTACAGGCTGTCTCTGAATGGGGCGATGCCAATCTGGTCAAGTTCAATGCTGCTAAGACCCAAGCGTGTCTATTTTCCGCCAAAAGGAGCCAATTCCACCCAGCTCCATCTTTCCGAGGTGCAACCGTGCCGATAACCGACCAACTTGAGCTTCTTGGGGTTACATTAACATCTACTCTCAATTTTGGCCCTTACATAGAGGCAAAAGCTCAAGTGGCTGCAAAGAAGTTGGGGATCCTATCAAAGGTGAGACGGTACTTCACGCCGGAACAGCTGCTCAAACTCTATCAAGCGCAAGTTCGATCGTGTTTGGAATACTGCTCTCATCTTTGGGACGGATCTGCGAGATACCAGCTTGATGCCCTTGAGTCAATTGAGAAACGAGCCAAGAGGATCATTGGCAATGAGAGGCTCGTCGCGACGAAGCTCCAAAGTCTTGAGCATCGACGACGAGTTGCTAGCCTGTCGGTTTTCTACCGGTTACATTTTGGGGAATGTGCGACGGAATTGCATAATTTAATTCCGCCAAGCCCGTTCCATCATCGGACCACAAGACGAACGGCGATGCGGCACCGGTACATGGTGGACATCCCACCCACACGCACAAAACGTTTTGGGGACACATTCATAATGCGTACAGCTAAGGAGTGGAATTCCCTGCCGGAGTCTGTGTTTCCCGATAGCTACAACCTGGGAGTCTTTAAGTCAAGAGTGAATAGGTTGCTTCTAGGCAGGCGTGCTCCATCTTCGACCACATCATCGCTTACCATCAGGTGAGATGGTGGTCAAGCGCGTGCCTATTATTAGTAAAAAAAAAAAAATACAAAGTAAATAAAAACAAATACCTATTAGTCGATACGTTGCGTGAATACTACATTTGGCGATGAAGACAAAAAATTAAAACTGTAAGTAAAGTGACTATTAAAAAAAAGTTTACACAAAAAAAGAGAAAATGTGACTGGCTAAGTTACAAGATAGTTAAATTAAGCTAAATAGGTACATTTAAATTAAATCTATTTAGTTTAAACCATTTACTTTAACTTTAACTTACAAATAGATACCTATTATAATTCAATATTATAAATTTTAAACTTACTAATAGTGACTATTGCTTCACTTATGAAAAAGTCATTTCATTGGAATGTGCAGCTACCAACGACGATATAACCACTTGACTTCGCATACAGTGCCCCGACGCTCGAAAACTATTAGCGATTTTTCGCCTATGTATAGGCTACGATAGGAGTAACTATTTTAGTTGTAACCAAGTGTTAGACCTGTGTGCACGCTAAATAAATACAAATTTTAATCCAATTATAACGCATCAAAATGCCTTCATGCGCGGTGAAGTGGTGTGGGAAACATTCCAAGACATCGAGTTACAAAAAGGATGGCATAACTTTTCATCGGTAAGTATACAGGACGAAAATTAATTTTGATTTATTCAGATCATGAGTCACCGCAGAGGTCTAGCTAAAATGGTTCCTGGGTAAAAGAGCACAAATTTGTTTTCCGCGTTGATGTCTTTTGTAAAAGTCCCTTTCTTTCATTAGACAAATCTAATGCTTTTATCCCTTTCTTTTCCTTTGTATTTTTATCGTGACAATTAGTGGTGTCCACTTTAATAGCAGTAATAGCTGAAATTTGATATCGACAGTAATAAAATTAAAATTAATATATTTTTTATTAAATTCACATACTCTTTATGTAAGTTCCGGATATTTTTTGTTTCTCTCTGGCGCCGACCGATGAGTCCAGGATTTACACCAATTTATTATGAAGCCATAGATAACAAAAAAATAGTATAACTTTCACTTGGATTTACAACAATTTGGCGGTGGTCTTTGATGTAAAAAAGATTTGTTCCTCTTTGTGTTTGAGATACATGTTTTCATTTTAGATTTCCGAAGATTCCGGAACTAAAAGATAAGTGGATAAATAAAGTTAATAGGGAAAATTGGTTTCCAACAAAATATAGTGCTGTTTGTTCAAGGCACTTCACCCCCGATTGTTTTGAATATTTAAAACAACGCCGCCGTCTATTTAGTTCAGCGATACCAACGATGTTTTTGCCTATTTTGGTAAGTTTTGTTTTTATTGATATAATGTTGGGAATCGTGAAATAGTAAATATAAGTAACATTCATTCTTTACAGGCTTCAACAAATAGTATGACTGACTCTAATACTAATGTACCTGGGCCTTCGCATCACAATGTCGCCCTCGTAAGTTAATTTGTTTCGATGAAGGACCAGGGTTTAATATTATGTAACTGCGTTTATTGATATCCGACATGCTTAATTACAGAATTCATTATCAAATAAACAAGTACATGCTGAGGCTAATACATCTACTGCAGACCAGGCTCCTTTGCAGAGTTTTCCATGTGATGATAATAAAATTTTAAAGCCTTCCCATGATTATGAGATTCCCGTAAGTATATTTTAGTACTTACCTCTTTCTTTTCTAATTTATTTTTTTTCTTATGCTATATTTTTCTTTTTCAGAGTTCGACATTAGGTAACAATAAAATAGCAGACCCTGTAATAGACCTGACTCCACGTAAACGCAAAATGAAACGACACATAGACCATCTTAAATATTCCCTTAATAAAAAAAAGAAAGAGGTGAAGAGGCTTCAAGATAAAAATAGATCATTGGTAAAAAAAAATGCAAATCTAAAAGAAATTTTGAATACTTTGACAAATAAATCTTATATCACTCAGGAAAATGAAGACATTTTAAGTCGCATAGGTGTACAAAACCAAGAAATTGTTAACCGTCAAATATTGAAATCAAAAACAGGACATATACCTAAAATAAAATACTCACCAGAGTTACGAGCATTCTCCTTAACGTTGCATTTTTATTCCCCGAAAGCGTATAATTTCGTTAGAAAAACTTTCAGCACATGCACATGCACAGCTACCTGCTACAAGTACGCTAAGAAGTTGGTATCAATCTATTGACGGTAAACCAGGATTTACAAAGGAGGCAATAGATACTATCAAAATGAAAGCTAGAGAATCGAAGAACAAAATTTACGCCACTATTATATTCGACGAAATGGCAATCAGAAGCGGTGTTGAATATCATCCCCAAGGCAGAAGGTACTATGGCCACGTGAGTTTTGGTGCCAGTTTACAAACGGATTGTCAAGACAAAGCTAAAGAAGCCCTTGTTTTCATGCTGGTGCCAATAAATGCATCCTGGAAAATTCCAATAGGATATTTTTTAATAAATGGCATCAATGCAGATCAAAAAGCCGCTCTTCTAACGGAGGCAATCCATTTGGTAGAAGAGGCTGGTGTAAACGTCAAAGCTATTACATTTGACGGCTGCCCAGCAAATATTACAATGGCTAAGAAATTAGGCTGTTCATTTGAAGTTGATCAAATCAACTCCACCTTTAAAAATCCCTGCAATACTTCAAGAATAGCAGTCTTTTTAGATCCGGCACACATGATCAAGTTAGTGCGAAATGCATTTGAGTTTTATAGGAATTTGAAGGACGAACGGGGCAATATTATATCGTGGGAACATCTTGTAAACTTACATAATTTACAAACAGCGGAAAATTTTCATCTAGCTAATCGACTAAGGGCTTCTCATATATTTTTTAAAACTAAAGTTATGAAAGTCAGCTTAGCAACCCAAATTTTCAGTAAGAGTGTATCAGATGCACTCACATTTTGCAAAAAAAAACCTTAATTTAAGTAAGTTTCAAGATGTTACACCCACAACACAGTTTCTGGAAATGATAAATGATCTTTTTGATATTCTGGACTCGCACACTCATGGATATGATTTGAAACGAGCAGTCAATGCAGAAAATGCTGCGAATGTTATATTTAAATTAAAGATGGCAAGAGATGCTCTACTAAATATGTCCGCAGACATAATTGTAAGAAAAGTAAAACAAGAAGTTTTACTTGTTAAATCACCACGATATACCGGATTCATGGGATTTTGTGTGTGTATCGAAAGCGCCATTGCTCTCATACATGACTTGGTCCTGAACTCAGAGTGCGCCATAAAATATCTTCCTCTTCATAAAATAAGCCAGGACCACTTGGAACATCTGTTTGGAAGTATAAGATGCCACGGTGGATCAAACAACAATCCTAGTGCTAGGGTTTTTGAAAGCATCTACAAGAAGCTCCTGACCTATGCGCAAATTAAAAATAGTGGTAGCGGCAATTGCAGTGCTCTTGGACAAATTTCAATTTTGCAATGCACTTCTGCAGTTAACCGTATCAATATTACGACAAGATACAAAGACCAAAACATAGATCTTGAGACTGAGAGCTTGGATTTTTCAAGCCTTGAAAGCCTGTTACCCTGTTCTGAATTCGGTGAAAAAGTAGTTGAATATATGGCCGGCTACATTGTCCATGCTCTGATAAAGCAAATAAAATGCCAAACTTGCATTGGGGCGCTTATTGGTTTACCTAATCAAAACACCTTACAATTTCAAAAGGACACTAAAAACAAATTATTGTACGGATCTACCACAGTAATAGAAATTTGTCGTCGTTGTGAAATTTATATTAAGAGGGCGATCAATGAGAGTAGTTCGAAAGTGCTGTCTTCGAAATATAATACGGACTATTTTATTAGATCGATTTTAAAATCCCTGATTGGGTATAATTTGTTCCCGGATATTAATTTTCATCAATTTGAAATAGAGTCCACAAATCATTTAATTGAATTAACAAGATGCATAATTCAGAAATACATGGACGCTCGTTTATCTTTTTTTACAAAGAACAACCAGGACCCTAAAAGTTTAATTCGAAAAACATATACCAAATTAATTCATTTTAAAAATCAATAATAACAGGATAAGTGCATATGTTTTTGTGTAATTTATTGATTTTGATTAAATATTATCTTTCATTTTAATTGTGTATTTTTTATAATGTTAAAACCCATTTTATCGATATCGACTATTTTCCCTTATTGAAGAAGCGCACCCCTAACGATAGCCTTACCTACGTATCTTGACCTTGAACTGACCAATTGCAGCCGTGCATTCTTCCTTGTCCCCCGGCCCGCAGTAGTGAGTTGTGTACTTAGAAGAAATCGGCCCATACCCCCCCCCCCTCCCCAGTGATCATGTAATCATTATTACGTTCGCAGGGATAGCTGTTTTTACGGACGAAAAATCATCAATAAACTTCTTCCACTCTGGGCAGAGCGGAAGGGAGTGTCAGACTCTTACTCACTAAGACCCATCCATGTTTCTCCTAATGCTCTTTGCATTCCAGGGTACGGAGCCTCTTTTGAACGGATTCCGCGCCCCAGTAGGCACGGGCCCTAGCGGGCCTCGTCTCCCATGCTGACAGCTCTTTGAGGCACTCGTCAAACACAGCGCGGTCAACAAGGGCCTGGTTTTGATCGGATGGCGAGCCACGCAATGCTCCCCGTCCACAGGCCCGCGCCTACGTTGGCCGGAAATCGCCCGGGGCGTCTTCTCCTATTACGGCGGCTGAGTCGTGAGGTCTCCCTCTCTCTCACACGTTCTTCCTCCTCCTTCGCTAGCATAATGAGAGATGAGGTAACGAGCAGGTCGGTTCCTCAAAGTAGGCGCCCACACCGGTGTCCCGTTAAGGGCAATATACGGTACGACCCCCACGTAAAACCTCCGGCAAGAGGCGTTTGGTCCCCCTAGATTGGGCAGAAGCCGCTTGAAGGCAGCCCCGGCTCGTCCCAGTCTGGGAGGCCAACGTCGAAAATGCTCGAAGAAGTTCCACCGGCTATCGCGGACGAGACCCAGGTATGGCATTGTCGACCCGACGCCGATACGAACCCTTCTCCTACTATTATTTGGGATCCCAATAGTGGCCTATTCCGAGATCCAAGAAAGTACATGGCTTCGGACTTGTGTAAGGCCACATCGAAACCCAACTGCCGGATCCTCTCAATGACTATCGCAACCCCGCGTCTAATAGCGTCGGCCGCTGCCTGGTGTGACCCCCCTGCGCTAGGACCAGCATGTTGTCAGCATAGCAGACGACGCTGACGCCTTTAGGGAGGTCGGCGCGCAGCACCCAGTCGTAGCCGATGTCCCACAGGATAGGCCCCACAACGGAACCCTGTGGATCACCGCACTAAATCTCTCGCCAGTTCCACTCTCCCAGATAACCGAGGTAGATGACGGCTCTGTCCGTCAAGTAAGCCTCGACTACGTGACGGAGGTTGGTCGGCACGCAAATGCAGTTGCATTAGGGAGGCAGGGCAGGGTGTTGAAGGTATTGGCAATGTCTAAAGACACCGCCAAGACGACCCCGCCCCGTGAAACCACATCCCCCGTCGGGAAGGCTTTCACGCGTATGATGGCGTCCACCGTCGAGCTGTCTGTGCGGAAACCGAACTGGTTCTCCGCCAGATCCGGCCCCACACTCACTAGGTGCTCGACGAGGCGGTTTGTAATTCCTCGTTCAAAGCGCTTGCCCACCTCATCGAGCAGCACGATGGGCCGGTATGCGGACGAAGAGTCCGCAGGGCGCCGTCTCCAAGCATGCGCTTAGGAACCCTCTTAGTCGAGGCCGGAGAGCCTCCAAGGCCAGGACCCTGGCTTTTTCAGGTAAGCCTTCGGGACCTGGGGCAGTATTTTTGGCCTTCGGCCTATTAACCGCCACTCTCAGGTCTACTTCAGTCACCTCAGAGGCATCGTCATCGTCGTCATCGGTGTATCCGCATCGGGCACTGCAGGTGGCGGAGCCATAGGCGGGGGACTATGCTCCCCTCGCGAGGGGAACAGAGCGCTCACCACGTCCTCCACCAGCAAGGCGAGCCTAATACCTACTATTAGTTGATACGTTGCGTGAATACTACAGTAATAATAGAAGACAAGTTGTTTGAGCTACGAAAATTATATCTTTAAAGTGACATTATAGTGGTTATAGTAGAAGCTATTAAGTATTGTATAATTAAAATATTGCAGTTTAACAAACTTACCAATAATATTATCAGGCACGATTCCCAGTTCTCTCATTACATCAGTAAGACCAATTTGAACAGCAGAAATACCGACAAATGAATGTAGAATATTGTCGTAGATTGCTTTGTCTTGATTGGTCAAGATATTTGCAATATCGATGCCTTTAGGGTCCAATGCTCGTTGACATCTGAAAGTCAATAATAAGTTTGACTGAATTCTTTGCATAGGCAAAAAAGAATGCAGAAGGTAAAGCTGCAGGTCTTGGCTGCTTCTTCAATTATAAAACTCATCATCATATACCTAGCCTTTTCCCATCTATATTGGCGTTGGCTTAAAGTCATACCGGATTCTGCTGAATACCAGTTCTTTACATAGGGCGGCTGCGTACCAGACCTCCACAACCCATTAACAGGGTAAAAAATCAAAAATCAAAGAGGGTCAAAGATCTATGACAGCCAGGACCAACGACTTAACATGCTTTCCAAGGTACGGGGGAAACTCGGTATGAGATGATCACCCATCCATAGACCAACCTTGGCAAGCGTTGCTTAACCTTGAAGATAGACAGAGTCGAAATTGAGATGGGATGCGAGCTCCTCCCTCCAATTATAAAATACATTAATAAAAACTAAAAATGAAATTAAACAATAATTGAACCCAGCTTCTGGTTTCTGGAAACAAAAAACGTCGTGTTCAATTCAACGCATCTCAAGTGGTTCAGTCGACCAGTCACCGTAGCCTGTGACACGAGCTTGATATTTTTTTTTTTTACTATTGATAGGCACGCGCTTGACCATCTCACCTGATGGTAAGCAATGATGTGGTCGAAGATGGAGCACGCTTGCCTAGAAGTAACCTATTCACTCTTGACTTAAAGACTCCCAGGTGGTAGCTATCGGGAAACACAGACTCCGGCAGGGAATTCCACTCCTTAGCTGTACGCATTATGAATGTGTTCCCAAAACGTTTTGTGCGCGTGGGTGGGATGTCCACCATGTACCGGTGGCGCATCGCCGTTCGAATTTATTTACTCAAGGTTTCTGTTGATTTTCACTCTAAGAACCCGGTCCAAGCTGTCATTATTATCACTTGTATAAACTCAATGGATTTTTAAGATTAAAATTCGATGTTCTAGTAACATAAACTTACCTTTCAATAGCAGCAGCAAATATCGGTATGCGCATTAACTCAGCGCCCATAGTGGCCCACTGCGATCCCATACCACTGTATACGAACCATATTGGTCGAGCCAACCCATCAATGTATTCCACCTGCTTGGCCAAGCACACTGTTTCATTCTTGTCGTTTGTATCTGGAATAGATTGAATGAAAATTATTGCGATCTTGATTTTGAGGATAAGTTCTGAAAAACTGGGAAATTCTCTAAAGCTCGAAAGCACACTACATTATTTTTGTCGTGTTTTCAGTTATTTTCGTTAACCAATCACAAAATCTGATGAGCTGTAAAATTTAAAATTTACCAAATCGTTGAAAACGGTGGGCCAATTCTACTAATTCAAAACAATTTTGGCACTGGCTTTTTTGACAGTTTGCGGTTAATTGATTCGCAAACTGTCAAAAAAGCCTTAATTTTCATACATTTTTGAAAAATTGTGACTGATATGCGAATGCGAACGCTGCTTGAAAATTAGTAGTAGGTATTGGCGGATTCTCGCCACGGGTGTTTGGGTAGCACGTGTGCAAAATTTTTTTTTTTTGCTTTTTCGTGTGATTGTTGTTACTTTTGGAACTTGTCCTTGTGTTCGGAAGAAGGTTTGTATAGTGTATGTCGAATTTTATCTTAGTTCCATCCAAAATGGACAAGAATAAACCTCCTGATCTTGATCCCCCGACATCCCAGCTTCCCTAACTCCTTTTCGTCCGACCCCAAACCCATTATCGCAATTTTCTGATGTAGTTTGCAGTGTCTCTGAGATGGATGTGTCGCAATCTCAACAAAATATACGCTAACGCTCCGTCCACGAAGAGACTATTACTCCATCACCTTCAAGCAAGCAGTAAAAAAGCCAAATAGGCCGTATGAAGTATCCGGTTATGGATAGTGCCACATAGTTCACGTTTCTTGCATTGAAACACATTTAAATTCAGGCACCACACTCCACATATTGGCAAATTTTTAATGCTCAACAACATAGCGAATGTAGTCCAAGATGGATTCAATAGAGTAGGCAGGAATCGTGTTTCTAAAGAGATCACATCCCCTCAGGATGCTAACTCTTTCTTAATTAACAGTCTGCTGACATAACACAGTTACACTGCATCAATTCCTACTTACAACATCACAAGGAACCGGTGTTCCCTGAGATATTACTGAAGAACTTACCTTATGGTAAGTTCTACTAACTTATCTGTCTGTACCTTCAGGATGTGGTCAAATTTTAAAAGTGCGTCGCATAAACTGGAAAGTGCAGAGAGAAGAAACTTACTGAAACATGTGTAATTACATTTAATGGTCAAGTTTAACCAAAGAAGATTTTCTGTTGCTACACCTCTCTTCCTGTAGAGCAATACATTTATCCAATTGTCCAGTGTCGTTAATGTTGCAGATTTGGTCATATTGCTAATTTATGTAGGTCAAAACCACGCTGCAGTAGATGTGGCCACGATCACTCCGGTGATGGTGCAACATCTCTGAGAGCGAGGCATTTTGTGTACTCTGTTCGGGGAATCACTTTGCTAATAACAAGTCATGCCCCGAGCATGGCAGGCAGAAGACTATCAAGACCGTTATGGCAAAGAAATGCATTTCGTATGCTGATGCTAGCATAGTGGTTCCATTGACTTCGCAACTATGCTAACGTCACTAGAACCCCAGTCGCTCACAGAAAAACGGTTACTCTCAAGCTCAAGACCCATGCCCCACTTCCCAATCCTCCGACAAAGCTGCCCATCAACATATAGTTAGAATTTCCCAACCTTCACACCCTAATGGCTGTGTGCTAAATAATAAAAACGGCCCCACCAGTAATACTGAATCTGTTATTGAACTTTTAATAAAACTTATACCAGTCACTATCTCTTCATCGTCCAGTAATTCAAAATCACCGTCCAACGTTGCCGATTAACTTATTTCCCTTATCTTACAGTTTAAAAATGGCGTCCCGCCAAGTATTCTTTGAGTAGAATGTGAGGAGCGTGTGGCATCAAAGCACGACCTCATATTCCTTTCCAAAAAATACAAGCCATTGGCTTGTTCCATAGCTGAAATTTGGTTCACCCCAAATCTTAGCTTCTGCATGCCACATTACAACATCCTTAGATGTGATATATGCAATGGGTATGGAGGGTCGGCTCTATTTATTAATAATCATGTCCCATTTTACCCCATTTCATTGCCCTCACTCCAAGATTATTTGAGTATACATATTTACAGCAGGAAAGGTAGAGGCCACTACAGTGTTTTCAATTTATATTGCCCACCCTCACCCTGACTTTTTAGTTATTTTAAAAAATAGCTAACGGAATGCTGTGATGCCTTCAGCGTGGCTCTAGTAGAAATTTTGGATGACCTAGACCTCTGCGCTATGAACAATGGTTGTCCAACTCATAGAACCCCTCCCTCTAACTCGCACTCTAACATTGAGAAGGCTGTTATTTTCACAGATTCTCTTAGGTGCTTGCATAGCTCAAAATCCCTTTAAAAGCAAGTTACACTCTCCCTTTATTTTAAAAATTTAAAAATCTTTGTTCTCCTGTGCCAACTGTCGAAAAGATGTTCAGCTCGTTTGGATACCTAGCCAAACGGATGTGTAGATGCCCTGGTTAAAGATGCGTGCACATCTGGTACGGCTGACCTGATCCTGATCACATAATACACTTCAAAGTTATGACCTGCTGTCTCTCCCAAAACTGAATCTCCGGTGTTCCTGACAGGAGCAGTGGAACGAGTCTAGCAAGAAGAGAAGCAGGTTTTTCTATGCTGTCCAACCCAATATAAATCCAAAACCTTGGTTCTTTGGTTTCAGGAAGGTCTCCAAAACCATTGTATCTGTTCTCTGCAGAATCCGTTTAGGTTTTTGCTGCATTCCTGTTTTTCTTAAAAAAATCCACATACGCGACTCCTCCCTCTGCGAGTGCGGACTGGAAGAGGGTACTTTAGATCATACATTTTTTGAATGCTCAAACAACGTCCCCCCTCTTGATTTATATAGCCGTCTTTCTAAATTTAAGTTCCCTCTTCCAATTAATTTCCCCTCTCTTTTAACATTTTCCTCTCCAGACCTACTTGATGCGATGAGCCGAACAAAACTTCAAATCATTGTCTGTGTAGAAGTGACATGCTATAAATATATATTTAATGATTTTAAAATAATAATAATATTTACGTATTTTTATTCTTTGTTTGTTTCAGTCCCGTACCCAACAAGTAATCAACTGTATTGATATTGAAGAATTTAATTCTTTTCTACAGGAACCGTTTTCGCCTCAATAGTCAATCAAATAATGCACACTTGCTTTCCAATTCACTTTGAACATTGGCAGAATAGTCGACACTGGCTTTGCTTGCCATATATAAAAATAGAATAGTAGAATTGGCACTCAGATGATTTTCAGGGTTCCGTACCCAAGGGGTCACCATCGGAACCCCATTACTAAGCCTCCGCTGTCCGTCCATCCGTCCGTCCATCTGTCAGCGGGCTATATCTCAAGAACCATAAAATTACCAATTTGCGGCAATCATCTATTGCCGCAAATAACACAAATTAAAATTCATTAAAAATCAAAGGGGGCTCCCACACAAGAAATGTGTTTATGGTAAACAGTTCACGTGAGGGTAGACCGTTAAAACTGTAAAGTGTACAGCTCCGTATTAATTTAATGTATTTTTTCTGTAAATGTACGGTATTAATCCAAACTAAAATATTTAAGTTTAATATATAATAGATGTTATATCTGTTTTATATCTATAATATTTGTTTTTAGCGAACTAAAATCCTGCATCGCGCAAATATAGTTTACTGTGCGATTTGAACATAATATACATCAGCCCAAATAATAGCTATCGGGCAGTAGCTCGCCAAGCACAACAGCCACCTGGTTGGAGGATCCTCCCTTTTGTGATGGGGGCCCTAATGGGGGAGTGCGGGGCTTTACTCTATGTACCGCTACCCTCCAAACTGGTGACCCTCAACAAAAAACGTCCGCGCAGCCTTCGTGCTATCCCCTCATGACGTCATCATCATCACTTCCTCATCGTGACCTCAAGCTCTCGAGCAACGAGTCATACAGCCAGCCAGTACCCACGGCTTCTACGGGTATCCTGACCACCAGCATGCAGCAGTCGCGCATTCCTGGTCAGCATCCTCAGCCTCTAAGAGCGACCTTGGCAAGCACACTGCACCTTCGGCCAGTCATATGAAGAGCCATGATGATTCTCTCGTGGTCGACGCCAGCAGTCTCGTCACTACGTCGCACCGCTCCGACTCACTGAAGCCAGCAGCAGCACCACTCCAACTTACTGGAGCCTGCAGCATCATCTCGACTCACTGGGATCTCATCACCCCGACTCAATGTTTCGAATCACCGAGAATACTGCGACTTCCGGTTTCGACTTACTGGTACCAACCTTCCACTGTCCTGGCAAAGCATCTCAAGATGCATGGACGACTCATCCACTATCGACCTCCGATCTCCGGAGGGGAGTCATGTAGTGGCATCAAAGCTACCACAAGAAAAACTAACGGAGCGTATCATAATCGCAGCAAACAGAACCGCAACGCCATTTATCTAACTAGCAGTGAACTAAAATCCTGCATCGCGCAAGCAAAGTTTACCGTGTGATTTGAACTTATACATCAGCCCGAATAATAGCTATCGGGCAGTAGCCCGCCAGGCATAACAGCCACCTTGTCAGGGGATCCTTCCTTTACAATGGGGGTATGTGGGACTTTACTCTTTGTGCCGCATACCCTCCAAAATCTGATGATAGAAGCCATTAAGTTGTGTAGCGGCTCTTTTAATTGACTACTACTATACCCATCATATTTGGGCTCATTTCAATCTTTCTGATGAGCTAGTACTCACATCGTTGTTACCAGCTGCAATGTATAGTTCCATTGCAGCTACAATCATTATCGACATTCCTGGTCTCCATCATCAGATCGTTGTTCCCAACCACAATAAATATAGTGCTCATCAGACGGATTCAAATCAGCTCATCCACGATGATTACGCTAGCAGGAATGTACGAACACTCAAAACCATATATTTATGCGTTCGACAAATTCGGAAAAATAGTTTTCGCCCATGTTTCAGACGACAAAAAAAAACATATATGGGATAAGTGCGATTTCTGTTGGAGTTAGGTTAATTTTGTATGGGCCGTAACTATTCCTCTTTAGTCGCTTATTAGTCGCAATTTTTCGGCAAGTCACAGATTTATTCGAGTCTTAGTTTAGAAGACATTATGAATTCAATTTTTAAGATATATTTCAAGAACTGTATCAAAGAGTTCACGAAAAATTGCCAAGAAAAATATTTCGACTGCATTTTTTAACTTAAACAAGGTATTAATCACCGAGATTTACGTTTGACCTTATATTACAGTACCTACGGCAAAATTTTTGTTTGAAAAATTGTTGTAAGTTTTACGCTTTACAATTTTGATCATTGGTCTTAACATCATTGGAGCAATACAAACCGAGATAATCGCAAAAAAAGCGATTTTTGTGACATATGGCCTTCAACAACTTACGACGCAGACACGAGAATTTATGAAACTTTTGAAACACCATTTAAAAGGCCCAAATGAAGGTGTACACGAGTTTCCAGCTTATAGCAGGTCTCCATCATCAGATCCCCAATAACAATGTCCATCTGCCTGTCTGTCAGTTAGACTGTATCTGTGCCTGTATCTCATAAACCGTAATTGTTTGAAACTTGAAATTTTCAGTCTGATGCCGCTATAATAATAAAAATCAATTTAAATTGGGACTCCCCTACTAAAAAAATAAACGTGTTTTTTTTTTGGCATATTATGCTCGATCGTAATTATGGCAACAGGTAGACATTTGAAATGCTCACAGAGTTTGCATTACTATAATTTTCGCTTAAAATTATATTTATAAATGAAAAGACGTGTTTTTCCGAGTATTGTGCTTGATTTTAACGGTATTATTTATATCTCTAAGATAGGACGATTATCAAATACTTTAGTAGTAGCAGTAATACGTACCAAGTATGGTGTAACCTCTGCAAGTATGTCCAGCAATGGGCTTGTCATGAATGTCGTGCAGTAGACCGATTTGTTCAGCGTCTATCGGTTGCTTGTTAAGTTTATCCATCATGCTATTCACGCATTGGTCTTGCCTGCCGGATGCGAGAACTATGTGTGGAATACTACTGCGGTAGCGATCGAGATCCTAAAATATGAAAATAAGTTTAGAATACAAGAAACATTATTTGATAAAGTCACTCTTCAGAAGCATTTAAAAGATTTAAATGATGAATGAGATCAGCTTAATTTTACTTAAATTATTAAATATTAATAAAAATAAAATTTATCCAGCCTAATGAGCATCTATTGGAAATTCTGGCATTTTAATGGTCACTACATATTTTGCACGCATAGCAAAATTTACCTATTTTCTGTTTATCTGGAATTACTTTCTTCTATGATACTACAAACATACAGACTTTTGATAAAATTAGATTTCATCCTCCTCCGAGATTCAATGGCTTTTGAAATCGAGATGTGTTGACATTTATCGAAATAGGCTCGATAAGAAAATAGCATTTCTATTTAACAGACTAGTAAACGCCTACGTTAATATGTATGTACTTTATTGTTACACTTTAAAACCTATTTAATTATCTCATGGACCGACTTTTATGGAACAAAGTCGGTCCACTTGGACCCAGATGAGACTCTACAGGTTTTTAATCTGAAGCAACAAAATACAAAGGACATTTTAAAATAGGTACCTCGCTAATCTGACTTAATATTTTATAGAACTTATGTACAGTCTGTTGTCAACATTATCTGACCCACCCTAAAAACAAACGAATTTAGACCCTCTGACAATATCATTAAGGTTTATTCAATTTATACGAGCTTATCAGACAAGTGCTCGAGGACTTGATGAACAAATACAATAATAATACAGACACGCAAATTTGATCTTTAAAACGTTAGCATTAGGTTTTAAGTTATAACTACTTGTTATAATATAATTAGTGTAATAGCTTGTTTTGATAATTGCGTTCAAGTAATTCTGGTCTCGTGGTCTGTGTATAAGACTGAGAAAAAAAAGTAACGAGATCAAATCCTGCGACGAAGATGTTGTTTTGCTTTCAATTAAGAATTTATTCCAAAACTATTTCTTGTATTATTGTAAAGAACTATAGACGGATAACCTTCAAATATAAACTTTCTAAAATGGTAATATTTTCGCATAACTTGTAATAAGTGGGTAGTTGAAAAATAAATATTTGTATTCATTATAAAACTGGTATTCAAATGCTACTAAGGGTATGCAGTGACTACGCGCAAACATATTTTACCTTGCCTTACTAAATTGCAAAAACAACGTCTCTATACAATTTTTTATTTTCTATTTTATAGGTTTTTTTTTTATTATGATGTCTCAATGGAGTGATTATTTAAAATACAAAATAATCTATTTGCACGAGGAGAAGGTTGGCTGCTTATGCTGTGCAAGAATAAACTTTATGAAAGTATACTATATGGTTCAAATTGGTTAGAATATTGCGTCTAGAAATTACAACTAAGATCAAAGTTTAATGCGCCTTAAAAGAGTTGAGTTGGTCTTGCGGTCACTAAGGTAGTGCGATGTTCATCGTTATCTACATTCGAACCAAGTTTAACCTAAATATAGCTTTTTGTTCAGCTGTTTTTTTTTAATTATTTCATAACATTTATTTTACATTTCTTTAATGGACGACGTAGGGTCTTGTCTTTTTAAAAGGGTAGTTTGTATAGAAATAAAACTAAACAATTGCAAGTTTAAAATGTTTATTATTTCATTAAAAAACTTAGTTAAGATAAAGTAAGTAAATGCTCATATATTTCCAAATTAATATACATTTTATATTAGTATGCCATAATCAAATCTAACCATTTATAAACATTAAAAAAGGTGTGCTTATGCTTAAATGTTTGTTATCGAGAAAATGAATTCTTCTGTGAAATGCTTTACAGATTTATAGCTGCCTATATGTAGTGAATAAACATGTTATTTAAATAGAAAAATCTATTTATAACAATAACATCACCACATAATCAGCAACATTTTAATGGTTTAACAGTCAATCCATTGAGCATTTACTTACATGGTGTGTTTAAAAATGCCTAGACACTAGATTAATTAGTAGCGGATTGGCGCACCGTCCCCCGCTATAACTTGCTGTAAGCGGCTACGCATACCGCGCACCATATTCTAACACAAATCTTTGCCTCTCATGTGCTCCCAAGTCGATGTCACGATCTCAGCCAAGTTGTGTTTGTTTCGCACTTCCGTTGTGTCCCAATTTAAAACCATTTGACCCCATAGATTTTCTATAGGGTTCAAATCAGGACTTTTAGATGGCCAATTAATAACTGTCACACCTTCTTGAGCAGCTAACCAATCCTGCACAATGCCTGCACGGTGGATGGAGCAGTTATCGTGCATGAAATAAATATGTGATGTTGGATAGGCAATTCGCACAGTCGGCAGCATGACGTCACGCAGAATCTCCAAATACAAACTATTATTAAACCTACCACCAACTTCGACCAATTCACCAGGTCCCATAGACGACATCCAGCCCCAGTGGCCCAGGGTTATTCTACCGCTGGTTCTACAAGGTAGCAAGCACTTCTCATTGTAGCGTTCTCCTTTCCTTCGCCATAAGATTTTACGTCCATCTTTGTCCGATTTAAATGATTTTTCATCAGTGAAGATCACAACATTTTCTTCCCAATTAAAATTTAAATATTCCTGGCCAAAACGGACCCTTTCTTCGCGATGAGCAGGTGTTAATGCAATTTTCAGTGCCGGTTTATAATTCCTTATCCCAGCAGCGTGTAAATGCCTTCTCATTGTTTCCACTGAAATATTGTGGTTTATTGCGGTTACACGAATGGGCAAAAATGGATTATCAACATGGCTTGAAACAATAGCCCGGTGGCGTTCGAATTCGGGACTATACTTGATGACTTTTACTCCTGGACGAATCTGCTGAATGTTTCCATTGTCGTCATAACGTCTTAGCCATAGCCTGACCGTATTTCTCTAAAACAAAAAAAAAACATTTTTGGAACCGTGTATGTAACTTGTAAGGAGTAAACTACGCGTTAATCACAATCAATAAAATAAAATAGGTATAAAAAAAACACTTACTGCTATATTAAGTCGACGACCAATCTCTCTAATTCCAACATTCTGCTCACGTAAAAATATGATTTTATGTTTGGTATAGTCATCAAGTTGCGACATGATGCTTTTTTACACCAAATTGCTTACGAGTTATGTGGAACGATTTACAAATGTGTGTGCGCAGTCACTGCTATTAATCGTAGTTTAACTTTTGTCACTTATATGAATTTATTATCTACCTCACAAAGCAAATGTATGCTTTACTTCGTATCCAACCATTCTTGGTAAATTTAAATTCTCTAAACTTAAAGTTTTTTTAATTTACCCACCTGTTTACAAGATAAGTTATTAGGCGTAAATCATATTGGTCGTTCTTTAATAATGCAAGCAATATTATAGTTCCTTTTTTAATTGATTGTAATTACAACTAATTAAAAAAGGAACTAATACTATGTGGACTGTGTTTTCGAACCCACGTGTTGTTCGTCGCCAATCCAACATCAAACCGCTAAGCCACAAGAACTTGTCGAGAATACGCAAAATTAAAGATTGGGTTGTAATTATATAGAGTTACTTAAAAGCTTTTCAACTTTAAAGTCGACGAGATAATGATTAAAATAGCTTAACAAAATGATACATAATGCCGGTGGCTCCGACAATGTTGGGTGGGTTTACCTTAACGTTACGTGTTAAAGATCAAATTTGCGTGTCTGTATTATTATTGTATATGTTTATCGAGTCCTCAAGCACTTGTCTGTTAATTTCATATAAATTGAATGAACCTTAATGTAACAAGCAGAGGGTCCAAATTCGTTTGTTTTTAGGGTGGATCAGATAATGTTGACAACAGACTGTACAGTACAACTATTATCGTAATGTCCTTCAGCAAACTTCGTGTTTCATCAGTAGTTGTATTTCTATCAGTTGCCCTTTGCACTTGGTGCAGACCGGACGCTCAATTAACTTGAAAGTATACAGAGTTGTTAATACTCTTTCAACTTAATGTAATTTATATTAAGATTGGAAGGAAACCTCTTTTGTATTCGGAAACGCTATGATTGTCGAGGAACATTATTAAAATTGTCTGTTTTTCTGAAAAAAAATTTAACTCACTTTTTGGTACAACAAAACTGAACAATTAATTTTGAAGAGATCAAATTTTTGTTTGTAGGAAATACCTATCTCTAGTACTTATTTGATTACGAAGATCTTTTTATGAATTACTAGCGTACGTCACGTGGTTTCACCCGCGTAGTTCCCGTTCCCGTAGGAGTGCGAGAGTAAAATATTACGAATTTTACTTGCTGATAATGTAGCTATCTATTGCTGAAAGAAGTTTTCAAATCGGTCTAGTAGTATTTCAGTTTATTCGTTACATACAAAAATTTAAATCTATCCCCTATTTATTATTAATATAGAACTATAGATATAAAGCTACTCTATAGCTGAGTGTCTTGCCGTGCCAGAGGTAACTTTTTAACTTGTATACTACTAGAGAAAAAGCACGAGGAAACCTATGCTTTCAATATTTTTTTTGTTTAGTTTTTTTTTCAAATTAATTTCTTATTAATTATATTATATCTTACTTTAGTCTTGTAATGTCCTTTCATAAGTACGTGAATGTTGGTCCCGCTGTATGAGAAAGAGTTCAAAGCAGTGAAGCCTCGATTAAAAGGTGTGTTCTCAGTTACTACTTTTATTCTTCCCTCGCGTACTGCAGGAATGTTGTCCTGGGGTTCACTAAAGTGCAAGTTGGCAGGAATGAGGCCAGTTTGGTATGCCAGACAGACCTGTAAATAAAACAGATGTAGTAAATAATCTGCAAGACGTCTGCCACCTAAATGTTAGATAGACTGATGTAAACTTTTTTCACAGAAGAAAATATTTTGACTAAATTCTAGTAAGGCTTTTGACCACAATTGTGTAAGGTTCAAACTCAAATTTATGAATCGTGTTAACTTTTCATCATTTCAGCCAATATTCGTCAACTGAGCGAAGCCTCCCTCCCTCAAAGAGTGCCAAACATCCCGTTCCTGAGCAGTCCGCATCCATCCGCTGCCAGCCATCTTCTTTAAATCATCGATCTATCGTGCCGCAGGGTGTCCCACACTACGTTTGCCCATACGCGGTCTCCTTTCTAAGACATTTCTGCTCCATCGGCGGTCTGTCCGCCTGCAGACATGGTCGGCCCACTTCCATTTCAGGATGTTGATTCTACTCGCAATGTCGGTAATTTTAGTTCTATGGCGAATGACTTCGTTGCGAATCCTATCCACCAGAGAAAACCCAAGCATTGTTCTCTCGATTGCACACTGAGCAAAAGTATTTATTTGTTTTGTTTTGTGCTCTTTATGATGAAATAAATAAATAATAATAAATAATATTTATTTAAACTTTATGTACAATATTAGTATATAAAGTTGCCACTGCCTCCTCGCATTAAGTCCTCGTTGGACTTAATGCAACGAGGCATTCTCTACCAGTCAACCTTTGGGTTAAAAAGAAATACACTGTGGTAGGTGTACAGCAAATTAATAAGATTTAAAATAGAATTCAGATACGGAAAAAATATATAATACTAATAAAATACATATATAATGCTAAAATAATAAACTAATAAATATATTGTTTTCATAATAATCTTTCTGATTAAGAAAACTCATAATAATAATGACGAAGACCAAACTAAGAATGACAGTCCTTCGGTAGTGTTTTCGGATTTTACGCTTGAAGGAAAATTTAGACTCAGCCTTATTGATGTCATTTGTGAACCAGGCCTATGGTGAGTGTCCACGTTTCGGCTCAGTAAGTCATTGCGGGTAGGACGCACTGGTTAAACGGTGTCGAAGGCTTTCTCGTAGTCCACGTACACTAGGCACATAGGCTGATTATATTCCTCGGTGTTTTGGATTGTGTGTGGTCCACGGTGCTGTAGCCATTTTGAAACTTGGCCCGTCCAGTGGCTGGAAGCCATTGAACTTTTGGGCGAGACAATTCAAGATAACTCTCAAGAACAGCTTCTAGAAATGTCTCACGAGTGAAATGGGGCGGTAATTCTTCAGGAGCGTGTTATCGCCCTTCTCGAAGAATAATACCATCACGCTCCCGTGCCATGCCTACGGTGTTATGCAAGTGTGTATGACGGAATTTAAGAGCTTTACAAGCTCTGTCAACATAGGTATTCCTCCTGCCTTGAGCAGCTCTGTGGTTATCTCGGCTTCCCCCGGAGCTTTGTTTTTATGAAGTAGTCCAAAAGCTATTCTAATTTCACCCACCTCAATTTCAGGAAGCTCGTCTGTGAGGTGGCGTGTAAGCCTGGCCCGTGGACCCTCCGCGGCATTGGCTCGAGTTCTGAGCATTCAATTCATCGTAGAACTTTTCGACTTCAGCGAGTATTTCTGGCTTCGAAGTAACGGTGGTGCCTATGGCTTGCTCGATGACTCGGGTATTTACGCTCCGAGTGTCGCGCCTAATTAACTTCTTGACTTCCCTGTTAAGTACTTAACGCTCGTCAGTGATTCCGATAGAAAGAGGGCCGAACTGTTATTTTGAATTCCTGGGTTAAGAATCTTTAGTTCCTTAATTTTACAGTCAAAAACAAAATTCTTGAGCACTGCCAGTGCTCAAGAATTTTTTTTTTAACTGAGTGTTTGAGAATTCATCAACTACGGTCTTCTTTAAAGGATAAGTACTTCTTGTCAGGTACACGATAAACGTCACGTAAGTCGCCTGGCTGAAGAGTGATGTATAGACATTTCGAAAGTTCGGTTATATAGTTGTGTAGAGAACGCCTTTGTTTTCCATTTGTATACGAGGAATATATCTCAGTTCGATACTGTTTTTTTTAAGAGATTTTTCTAGAAAATCGCATTTTTTATCGATATTTGTGATTTGGCTCATACGGTTCTTCCGTTGATCCTCCAAGCCATCAATCTTGGATTGCATGGACTTAAGTTGAAGAGATATATCATCAAGAGAGTGTTCTATTTCCTGATTAGTGATAATAATTTAGGATTTCTGTGATTTAATTTCTTCAAGGTACCTGTTCAGTAAGTCGAATCTTTTATTTTGTGTATCTTGAAAGCTTAGCAACATTTCTTTTAATTCCATTTTGAATGCTGTAAGCTTATCATAGCTCTCATCAGAGACCCGACGACGTTTGTCTCTCGTAGTGGAACGATGGTGGCTACTATCTTCGCCCTCACCAGACTTTGACTTAATATTTGTGTCCGTGGCGGATACTGTTTTACTGAGAGGTGGAGAACGTTGCATCTTGTTTATTTATATGTTATTAGTATTTTAGATAAGTTTACTTGATAAGCTTAACCACTGAGCTACGCTAAGCTTTACGTAGCAGCGTAGCAAGCACGCAGTAGCTGTCCCGTTCAGTCGCTTGTGTGGAAGGGAGAGAGATGCAGGCGCCAGCGGCAGTAGCTCGGTGCTGCTACGACGAGTCGACGATTGTGGTTCGAAGTACAGGAGCGAGAGGACTGGGTGAAATTAATCTTTATAACTGTATTTTTCATTCGTTTGGCTATAGGATGAATCTTAACCTAGTGTGCATTTTGGCTAAGGCCTCTTACAGTAGTTTCCATTGCTTTCTATCTTGAGCACCTCTCCTCTATTTGGGTCCCGCAGAATTTTTCAGCTCATCTTCTCAGCGCATTAGTTGTCGTCCTCAATGGTGTGCCAGTTAACATGACTTTACTCTACTTCCAGTTCAGCGAGGTGCTCGTTCAGACGCAGAGAGCGGTCATTGTTGTTAACTTTTATTTGTTTCTTTTTGTTTGGTTTTCAATTTTTGGCGTTTAATAAGAAGCCATTTATTTTACAGGAGATATTTGAAAGCCATTTTACATGGATCACAAATGATGGGTGAAACGTGGATTGGTAAACCTTTGCTTTTTCTTTGAATTGCCTGTATTGGCCCCACTATACTATCGTGAGCGTCAAGGCAAAATATATATTAAAGTACGTACCTTAGTCAATGAGCATGCTCCAGATGCTGCCTCACTGTGTCCCATGTTGGACTTGACGCATCCAACCTGGATAGTCTTGTCCTTTCCGAACACTTTCCCGATTACTTCCAATTCGTTGCCATCTGCTTCGGCGATCGCTGTTTAGAAGAAAAAAAAAACAAAAGTTTTGTCACACATTAAGACATCACCAGATGTTTTAACAGATATCAATCGTTGTTAAGATTTCTTAAGTGAACACCTACCACAGAGTAGTCTTTTTAACACAAAAGTTGACTGGTAGAGAATGCCTTGTTGCATTAAGTCCGCCCATGTATATTGTACATAAAGCTTAAATATATAAAAAAGGACGATAAGTTACGGTACCTATTCGAATCAGCGCAAATTATTAGAAGTTACAGAATAAGTATGAAATGTTCAATAAGTGCACATAAACTTGTCCGGAAATTATGGAAAGAGAACTCAATATTGCATTGCAAATCATGTACGAAAAAACCGTACAAGTAGAAAAACGATTCTGAGAATCGCCTAAAAGCACGATGGTGTTTATAAAACTCACCCGAAGCATGAGCTTCTATATACTCCACATCACGCGGTGAAACGCCAGTTTCCTTGTAGAAACCTTCCAGGAACTCCTGGACTTCTTGCGGCTGTCTTAACGGTAAGAACTGGTCTTGCATATGTCTGCTGTAACTAGCTTTGGCATGGTATACCTCAGAGTAAATCCTGTTGAAAAACATAAAAAAATAATATCTATATCAAAAAAACCTAAAGAAGTTTTCTGGAATCGTTTTAAACAATCAAATTGATTTACTAGCTTATTTTTACCAGCAGCAGTGAAAAAGCGACAAAACTTCCCGAAACTGCATATTACTGGAAAATATATTTTAGAAAATAAAGGTTGGCAATGAAAAAGTGAACGCCTAACACTTGCTAGAGGAGTAAGAAATTAAGAATTTTGCAGCTCCATTATCGCAGCAGTGTAGAACGAGTCCACTGTATGCAGAAGGAACATATTTTTATGCATCTTTATAACCTCTACCCATGAAGAGGGTATTCGGTGGGTATTTCAAACATATTCGTCTATGCCTGTCCAGAATATAAATAAAACGTGACGGCATTCCAGCAAGAGTGTTGAGGCTCTACTACCTCTCTCTTGAAAAAATAACGGTACCGAAATCATAAAAGCTTGCGAATGTGCAACCGGTGCCCAATAAGGGGAGACCGTGTTGCACCCGCAAATTACCGTCCGATCGCCATTACCTCTATCCTACGCAAGGTTATGGAAAGGGTTCTCAACAATAAGCTGCTGACCTACCTTGAAGACAATGATCTCCTCAGTGACCGTCAATATGGCTTTTCCCGGGGACGGTCAACTGGCGATCTACTCTTATATGTCACACACTGCTGGGGCAAAGCTATCGAGAGACAGGGCGAAGCACATGCCGTGTCGCTTGATATCTCGAAAGCTTTTGGCAGGGTCTGGCTCGCAGGTCTACTCAGCAAGTTTCCTGCTTATGGCATCCCAGCTGGTTTTGTAGCTGGATATCAGACTTCCTACGTGAACGGTCAATCCGAGTAGTCTTTGACGGCTGCTCTTCTGACCTCATGGCTATTGATGCCGGAGTTCCTTAGGAGTCTGTTCTCTCTACAAATCTTTTTCTGCTGCACATGAATGGCCTACTTCAGCCTGGTCTTGTTGGGTGCGCAGATGACAGTACGGTTTCAGAGAGATACTTGTCCAGCACAACAACCAGCGGGGATGAAGTCCATTTCTTGAGGGAGGCCATGGTAGAGCGGACAAATTTGACCTTAAGCCTTGTCTCCTAGTGGGGTGATGACAATCTGGTCACTTTTAACCTCACCAAAATACAGGCGTGTCTTTTTCCGCAAAAAAGAGTCGTTTTGACTAAACTCCTACTTTTCGGGGTGCATCTCTTGGGCTCGAGCTCCTAGGGATGGAGTTGACATCCAGTCTCAACTTCGACGTCACCATCGAGTACAAAGCCCAAACTGCGGCAAAAAAGCTGGCCATCCTAAATAGAGTAAAGCGATACTTCAGGCCTGGACAGCTTTTAATCCTTTACAAAGCACAAGTCTGATCCTGCATGCAATATTGTAGCCACCTTTGGGATGGCTCAGCTTGCCTCGCTTGACTCGGTGGAACGCAGAGCTAAGAGGCTCATCGGTGACATAAAACTGGTGGTGCTACATAGCTTGGCTCATCGCCGTAAGGTTCCCTGCTTGTCAGTCTTCTACAGATTGTACTTCGGTGAGTGTGCCCAAGAACTCCACGACCTCATCCCACCGGCCCCCTTCTACCATCGGACATCCGGACGCACTGCATCTTACCATTCCTACCTTGTAGCTATTCCACCACTTTGCACTAAGCGTTTCCAAACGTCTTTAATAATGCGCACAGCAAAGGAGTGGAACTCTGCCTGCGTCTGTGTTTCCATAAGCTTACAACCCTAATTTCTTCAAAGTTAGAGTGAACAGGCTCCTTCTAGGTAGGCTCACTCCATCGTAGACTTTGAAACGACATAGTAACGAATTATTTATAAGCAATTAATTAATATATAAGTTTCACTTCCGATAATGGACGTTCATTTCGAGGCCTATCATTAAAACGTATCAATTGATTAACTTTATGAAAATTTATCGGACACTAATAATAATTTTCAGCAGTTTCTTATGCTTTTAAAGGCTGAAACTATACATTTAAAGGCTGGTAATAATTATTCCCTGATGATCTTACCTCTTAGCATCCTTAGCTTTCTGTAAGAAGAGGACACTGATGGCATCAGACCTTACGGAGCCATCTCCATGCTTGTCAAAGCATTTTGTCTTACCGTCTAAGCACAGGAATCCGTACCTTCGAAAAAATTATTTCATAAGTAATAGTCGAAGTTTTCGAGAGTTGTAATTAAAATGACACAAAAATTCAAAATGGAGCTTCTTACTTTGAATGTAGTATGTTAGGACTGTTGGTCGCAGATTGAAATGAAATTTTTATACTTAATGTCATGAATGAAACCTTTTTTTTTTTGTAACGGGGGGAATCCCCATGGATGTCCTCCACCCTGGGGCGGGCGGAGGGGTCTGTCAGGCTCTTACTGACTAAAACCACCCCGGTGCTCCATCTCTCACCAACCGGAGATCGCGAGAACTAATGCGACTTCCGTAATCTCCGGCTGGTGCCGGCCCGTCTCCGCGGGCCACCTTGGGTCAGCGGGAGGATTGAGGTGTTTGACTCCCCCCACGACGTCAAAGAGGGGCGCACGGGAACACCACGCGCCGCCACCTCGGGTCCGAATGAATGGAGGGCGACGGACATCCCCAAGTCCGCCGCCCCTGGACCCAGTTAGGGGGGCCGGAAGAGGGCAGCCCTTCTCTGACGCCCGGTGCGCCTGCTGCGGGCAGGTGGGAGAGAGGTCGAGATCTCCCTCTCCAATAACTGTTTCGCAGAAGGAGACCACTGCGTCAAAGGGCTCCTCGTCGTCGACCATAGCACGAACTACGGCCGACAGCGAGAGATCACTGCCTACTACAGAGATGTGGGCACGGCGTGGCTCCTCCCAAGCGGCACACTCTGCCAGCGTATGCCGCGCTGTGTCCTCTCGACAGTCGACGCAGTGGTGACACCGAGCGTACGGCTAACTGCCTATGCGACGAAAGAACCTCCCGAAGCAGCCATGCCCCGAGAGGACCTGCGTCACACGAAATGTCAAGGAGCCGTGCCTTCTCCCGAGCTACAGGTCGAGCACTGGCTGGATGACCTCGATAATGACGAGGCCGGCGGAAGGGCGTGAGAGCCTGTTCCACCATTCCGCCATCAGAACCTCGCGCAGCTGCGACTGACGCAGCTTAATGTGCCACTGCATCAGTCCTACACTGAATGAAACCTAGGCCAACATTCAAGTTTTAGTCACAGCACCCAGTCATCATCTGCGTAGCCTTTTCCCAACTACATTGGAGTCGGCTTCCAGTCAAACCGGATTCAGCTGAATACCGGTGTTTTACGTGGAGCGGCTGCCTACCAGACCTCCACAACCCATTAACTGGGTAACACGGTACTTCATGGCAAGACTGGAGTCAGATTTACTGGCTTCTGAAAATCCGTAACGACTGCCAAAGATCTACAAATGACAGCCGGGACCAACGGCTTAACATACTTTCCGAGGCACGGAGGAAATTCGGTATATTAAGATGGTCACCCATCCACAGACCGACCTTGGCAAGCGTTGCTTAACCTTAAAGATCGACCCGTGCGGCTGATATTATTTAGCCACGAGCTCCTCCAGTCACAGCACCCAGTAAATTGGTTAATTATTCAGCTCTACTATGTAGCTTTGACTTGACTGGTGCTGTTTGCTTAACGACGGTAATCATTTGAAATATGCAGTGCTCAGGGGTTTCTTTTATTTCGCTGAGTAGTTTCAATCTTGATCTGCTCCATGTACTCATTTATATTGCCTTTAACTCTGCTGCCACCATCTTTGCCAAGGTCAGCTGCGGTGATACTAGAGTTTGTATTTATTGTATTCAATAAATTGTTTGTCAATTTTAACAAAGAAAGAAATTACTTACTTTCTCATAATCAGCGTCACAATAGGGTGGATACACAGGTTACATCCACCAACGATGGCTGCCTCACATAGTCCATTGCTGATGCTGTTGTAAGCATGCTCTAGACAGGCCATAGAGCCTGAACACGCCACGTCTAGAGCGTACGACGGACCTTTGCTGTCCAACCAGTAGGAGATTCGGTTGGCGTACATAGCTTTGTTGCATCTGAAACAATGGTATCAATTTATAGGTACAGATGGCGGTGACTGTATGTGCAAGTTAAATTAAGAACTGAGTTTTGGGTTTTTAGAGGGATGCGGTACAGAGAGTAAAGTCCCGTATACCCCAATTGAAAAGGGTGGATCCTTCGACCAGGCGGCTGTTGTACCTGGCGGGCTACTGCCCGATAGTTGACATTCGGGCTGATGTATATGTTCAAATCACATTTTAAACTCTGCTTGCGCGTGCAGGATTTTAACTTTGTAATTCGTTGGTAGCCGGATAGATGGCGTCGCGGTTCTTTTTGTTGCGATATAGATTTGCTCCGTTGGATTTTCTTGTTTTTTTTTTTTAATCTTTATTTATTTAGAGGCTTTTGGTTATCACACATAACCGTGTCAGCCCCATCATAACTCATAACAAAAAATATTTTTACGAACTAGGAGATAAGAGACGCTCTAGTAGCTAAATAGCTGCATACAAAACTATAAATTTTCTTAGCCTCTTCACTGCAGGGTTTGGACAAAAAACATTGAACGGCACCTAAATCTAACTTACTAATTTTTAACACTGCCAATAAGGCATCTCTTTCTCTACGATTACGGACACATTCCATCAACAAGTGATGCACATCCTCCACAGACTCGCAGTATTGACAATTTGGACTACTCACTTTTTTCATTAGGAAGCCAAACTTGTTGAGTGGCATGTGTCCGGTCCTTAACCTATGTGCTAACACAATATATTTTCGACAAATTCTCATGTCGGCAAACCAGGGAATACGCGGAGGTTCACATTGTATCGTTTTATACCAAACACCTTTTTCGAGAGACTTTTTATCAAAGTATTCTTTCCACATGTTGTAACAATTTATTTTATATTTACTTAGTAATTCAGAATAGTGACATTTAACATCAATAGGTATTCCTTCTAAAGCTGACTTTTTCGCGAGTAAATCAACCTCTTCGTTTCCCGGTAAGCCAACATGAGATGGAACCCACTGCAATCTCAGATCTCTATTGCTGCAATTGAACTCATGAATGAGACTAAGAATGGCATAAGCTTTCGAAACAACTCTGCCACCAGAGGCGCATCGAGCAATATGCTGCAAGGCACTCTTGCTGTCGGTGAGTATTACTACCTTATGTAATCCTTTGGTCCTTGCGTAGATTAGAGCTTCTGAAATTGCAGTAAGTTCCACCGTCATTATAGATATATTAATATTATTAATCTTAAAACAACCTCTAATTTTATCTTCAGTATGATAAAAGGCAGCCCCTAGCCCATCAGCGCTCTTTGAACCGTCTGTATATATTCTGTGCCAACTATCATATTTATTACGTAATTCATGTAAGATTTCATTTTTAAGAATATTAAAATTGTAATTGTGTTTACTACCTTTAATCGCATCTAGATCATAACTGATAATATTTTTTATTTGAATGTTAGTAACCCAAGTATTCAATGTAAACATTTCTAGTGGGTAACTGGATGAAATAGCTTCTTCTTGAGTTTTTTTATATGTTGAAACTAATAACGGAATTTTCTTTTTTTGCCAATACTTTTTGGTACAAAGAGCGCTTAGTTCTCTTAATAGACTAGTAGTAGTATTATTTGACCACGATTGTATTTTTAAGGAGTACTTTATGACTAAAAAATGTCGCCTAATAAATAGAGGAGGGATACATAACTCACACTCCATTGTGTGAATGGGTGTACTTCTAATAAACCCACCAACAATTCTTAAACTCTGGTTCTGGACTTTATCTAACCTATATGTGTGTGAATTGGCACTATTGTCATATAAATAACTACCGTAATCCATCCTGCTCCTAATTAATGCAATATATAACCGTCTAATATGTTTCGGATGAATACCCCATGAAGGTCCAGACAACACTTTTAATAAATTTAGATACTTTTGTGTTTTTTGACAAACTTCATTTATATGTCTTCTCCATCGTAATTGCCTATCCAGCCACATACCTAAATATTTGATGTTTTCTGTACAAGTTAGAGGTAGACTATTAATAAATAAATTGATTGGTTGTGTTCTAAATCCCCTACTAAACAAACAGTACTTCGACTTAGGAGTAGATAAGTGCAGGCCAATTTCTTGTAACAAATCTACCAAAGTGTTTTGCGCCCTTTGCCAAGACGCCTGTCACTAAGAAACATCCAAACATATTTAGATATTTTAGAGCCTACGTTGATATCTTCCAAAGTCTTAATTATTTGACTAACTATTACATTATTGTAAGCATTATCTAAGTAGAGGAAACATGATAAAGTCGAGATATTTTTGGAAAAACATATTTGTATATGACAAATTAATCTTACCAACGCATCTAAACTTGAATGAGCCCGTCTAAAACCTGTAATTTCGGAAGATAACATTTTTTCTTTCTCAACGTACCACTCTAGACGCTTGTTAATCATTGAGTGGAGGATTTTGCAAACACAGGACATGAGAGCAATTGGTCTTATCTTAGTCGCAGCATTATCATTACTAACCTTAGGAATAGGGATAATTTTTATCTGTCTCCATTGTATGGGGATGTGGCCGTGTGAAAAAATCAAGTTGTAAGTATCCAATAAGTAAAGCTTAGCAATTGTTGGCAAGTTATACAACATAGAGTAAGTTATAAGGTCTTGTCCAGGGGCGCTGTCTTTTTTTTTTAAACATTTCTGCATTTCCTCATAGCTGAAATCTGCCTCAAGAGATGGATTCATTGAATTGATGTTAGGCATTGGGGGAAGTACAGAGTCAGGTGCCAGATTGCACAACAGTTCCTCTTTTTGTTGGTCTGTAGGTTGAAATGGTTCCTTTTTATAGCCCTTAATCCATCGCATTCGATTCCACATCTCTGTAGCAGTAGTTGTCTCGTCAATACTATTGCAATAACCACTCCAACTCTGTTGCCTAGCCTGCTGTAAGGCTTTTTTTGAATCAGCAATACATTTTTCAAGTTTTTAGAGATTTAAAGGGGTAGGATTGCGTCTAAATTGTTTGAGCATTAATCTTCTTTGAGCAACAGACTTAGACAGGTTAGGATTCCAGTATGATTTTGGTCTAAATTTGCTAGTAGGGTCAGTACATATTTTAATTAGTGGAATACTCTTATTAGCAGCGGTGTTAAGTTGATCAATAATAAAATCATATCTTTCTTTAATATTATTTGTTACCACTATGGAACTAAAAGCAACGGTAAGACACTCCTTATACAGCTTCCAATTGGCTAACTTATAATTACGCCCCTTAAATGGCTTGCAATTACTGTAAAAATTTAAACTTATTTTTATTATCAAGTGATCGCTTCCTAATGTTTCATTTGTTACATTCCACTTAAAGTTAACAGCAATGTCCGATGACACAAATGTAACATCTGGAGACGATTCTTGTAACATTCCACTCACCAATCTTATTCTTGTAGGGCTGCCATTGTTCAAGGAAATAAAGCCATTCTCAATCGCCGAACCCAAGATTTGTATCCCTCTTGTGTCATTTTTAAATGACCAATTTGTGTGGTGCGCATTAAAGTCACCAGCTATCAATGTTTTTTTTTAAATTTATACTAAATAGACTATCCCAGTCGGATGAGGTAGTGCGTATACTTGATGGGCAATATATCGATATGACATTCTCCAAATTAGAGCAATTTAGCAATTTTAAATGTAATATTTCAATTCCTACATTGCCCAATCTAATTATAGATGACTGTACCTTAAGCGACTTATGAATTATTATGGCAACCCCACCGTATGAGTCCTCTCTGTCTTTTCTGTATACATGGTAGCCATTAATGTTAAATTCTTTGTCTCTTTCTAGCCACGTTTCACTAAGAATAGCCAAGTGAATTTTCTCTTGAATTAATAAGCTTTCAAATTAACCAAACGCTTAGGCCTAATACTCTGTGAGTTCCATTGGAGTATATTTAATTTGATTACTTTAGCGTTACTTGCCATTATTAAACATATCACAAATTACCTTAAACCACTCTAATTCTTTTAAAAGTCTTTTTGAGCTCTTCTACTATACATTCTAAAATTAAAATCATTTTTTCTTTCCAATTGGTTCTCGACAGCAAAATATCTTTTATTTTTCCAATTAAACTTTTATTTCTAAATATTTCCCTATTTTCTTCCTCGTCTTCCACTAATATGCTCTGATTTTCCTCCGCGACTCTGTTAGATTTTCCATCAACTTGCATCTCTATTTCAGTAGTCTGTTCGATATTTCTTTTGTTAGTGGTTCTTCTTATACTGAGATGTGATGTGTTCCGAGATGAGTTTATTACCTCCTTCTTTCTATTTAAACAATCTTCTTTTCCTTTACTATTTGTCAATAATGCTTCCTTGTACGTTGGCTTATTACTTGCTGTCTCTTTGTTTAATTGCTCGTTAATTATTGTCTCAACAGAAGAATTTTGTGTGTTACTTATTGAATTGGAATTTATTTCTATTGACCTGTCGTAATTATCCTGTTTTTGTAAGTATATATTTAATGCTTGTTTATATGTACAGTTTTCTTTGGACATGAGTAAACGAATTTGTTTTTCCTTAAGAAATAAAGGGCAATTTTTGCTGAGTGCCATATGTTCTCCTTTGCAATTGATGCAATAATATTCAGTTGTTTCGCAGTTGGTGTGCTGACCTCCACATTTCGGACAAATAATTTTCTTTGTAGGGCACTGCCTGATAAGATGATCATACTTCCAGCAGCCCGAACACTGCGATACCGGAAATACGTAGGGCTCCACCTTAAACCTACATCGGTAACTGTAAACGTACGGGGGCAAAGTTGGGCCTTTGAAACACACACGGACAGTTTCGCTGTTTATCCATTTCTCTTCTGAGTAGCGTTTCATTCTTTTCACTGATACTATTTCACAATCACTACTAAATTCTTTCACCAATTCCTCTTCTTCCACATCCAAATCAATATTTTTGATAACACCATGAAACACACTGATTTGTTGAGTTGATTGGCATCTATAACCAAGCTCATTCATTCTCGTACACAGTTTCTTAGCTTCTTCTTCATTATTAAATTGTAAAATCACTCTATAGGGATTTTTATATTTAATTGCGATGATACCTCCAATATTTTCTTTTCTTAATAACTTTGCAAGTCCCATTTGTTTTGGCAAAAGTTCTTTTGATGTCATACATATTTCGTATTTACCTTCCGAGCAAAAAAGTTTCTCCCTTTCTAAACTAGGTTCATTCTCATTATTTTTAGATGTACTTCTATTTAATCGTTTTGCATTTCTTCTAACAGTTATAAATTGGTCTTCTTCATCTCCATCACTATCTGGTCTTAATCGCTTTTCTGGTCCAGTACGTAATAAAATCGGACTAGATGAGCGGTTATCACTCGTCTGCTGATGCCTTTCCTCCACATCTTCATCACTATTTACACTCAAACAAACTTCTACGTCACTTTTACTCATGACAATAGTTTATTAAAATTACGGAGGGTAGATGTAAAAAACAACTCTTAACATTGGAACGTAATTATAGTAAACGTGCGCTCAGACCGGTACGCCGCGTAAACTTATTTTGTGGTTGGATTTTCTTGGCAGCATTGATGCCATCACTCCCCTCCGGAGACCGGAGGTCGATAGTGGATGAGTCGTCCATGTATCTTGAGATGCTTGCCAGGCCAGTGGAAGGTTGGTTCCAGTGAGCGGGAACCGGAAGTCGCACAGTTCGCAGTGAGTCGGAACTGTCTGCGGTGCCCCAGTGAGTCGGGGTGATGACATCCCAGTGAGTCGGGATGATGCTGCAGGCTCCAGTGAGTCCGGGGCTGCCTGCAAGCGGCTTCTGCCCAATTTGGGGGTCCAAACGCCTCCTGCCGGAGACTTTACGCGGGGGTCGTGCGGTCCATGGCCCTTTATGGGGCGCCAGTGTGGGCGCCTACTTTGAGAAAGCGATCTGCCCGTCACCTCAACGGATCCCAGAGGGTCATTGCCATCCAGTTGGCCCGGGAATACCGCACGGTCTATGGCGAGGTGGCGAGCGTCCTTACCGGACTGCCGCCATTGGTCCTAGAGGCAAGAGCCCTCGCGCTCATTTACGAGTGGCGTGTGGAGGCGCTACGCCGGGGCGAGACACTTCTGCTGCGGCAAATCACAGCACGGCGGACAGAGCTCCGGCAGGATCTCATGGCAGTATGCAGACAACGACTGTCGCAACCCAGCGCTGGGTACGCCACAATTGCGGCGATAATTCCCCTCTTTGAGGAATGGCTAGAGCGGCGCCACGGCGTCCTCACCTTCCGCTTGACGCAGGTACTTACCGGACACGGCTGTTTCGGAAAGTACCTGTTTCGAATAAAGCGAAAGGATTCGCCTGGGTGTCAACACTGCGAGAATCACCCGGAGGACACGGTGGAGCGTACGGTGGAGATCTGCCCTGCTTGGGCGGAGCTCCGCCGTGTCCTCGTCGAGGCGATCGGCGGCGGTAATCTCTCGCGTCCAGCCCTGGTTCAAGCCATGGTCCGGAGCGAGGAGACATGGAAAATGGTCACCTCCTTCTGCAAAGCAGTAATGCAAGCCAAGGAGTAAACCGAACGCGTGAGAGAGAGGCAAACCTCACGCCCCAGCCACCGCAACAGAAGAAGTCGCCCCGGGCGTCGGGAGTCGCAGGGCGATTCTTGGCCACCGTAGGCGCGGGCCTGCGGACGGCGAGCATTGGGTGGCTCGCCGTCTGATCAGAACCAGGCCCGGGTCGACGGCGCGCTGTGTTCCACGCGCGCCTCAGAGAGCTGTCAGCAAAGAAGACGGGGCCCGCTAGGGTCAATGCCTGCTAGTGCTGCGGACTTTGTTCGGAAGAGGTACCGTAGCCCTGGAACGAAAAGGTCTCTAGGAGGAACACGGATGGGTTTTAGTCAGTAAGAGTCTGACGAAGTGTCAGACTCTTGTCAGACTCCTGCTTCACCCAGAGCGGGAGGAGTCATTTGATGATTTCCCATCGTTAAAAAAAAAACTCCAGTGAGGCGGACAGGACTGCTGGCGTCGACCAGGAGAGGTTCTTCATGGCTCTTCATGTGACTGGCCGAAGGTGCAGTGTGCTTGCCAAGATCGCTGATGAGGTTGAGGGTAGAGGCTGAGGATATTGACCAGGAATGCGTGGCTGCTGCATGTTAGTGGTCACCCGATACCCGTAGAAGCCGTGGGTAATGGATGGCTGTATGACTCGCTGCTCGAGAGGTCACGATGAGGAGAAATGACGATGACGTCACGCTGAAGTAGTTGCGCGAAGGCTGCGTTGATGTCCAATGTCGTCAACCCGGTCACTAGTTTAGAGGGATGCCGAACAGAGAGTAAAGTCCCACACTCCTCAATTGAAAAGGAGGATCCTCCAACCAGGCGGCTGTTGTACCTGGCGGGCTACTGCCCGATAGTTGACATTCGGGCTGATGTATAATTATGTTCAAATCGCACGGTAAACTCTGCTTGCGCGATGCCGGATTTCAACGTTGTAGTTTGCTGCTAGTCGGATAGATGGCGTCGCGGTTCTTTTTGTTGCGATAATAGATGTGCTCCATTGGTTTTTCTTGTGACGGCATTGATGCCGCTACAGGTTTAAAGGATATCCTTACGATATTTCATGAAAAGTAGGTAAATTAATGAAAATAATAATTTTAAGTATTTATCTACTAAAACAAATTACCTACACACAGATATAAAAAGTACACAAGCAAACTTAATACCACAAGGCATTTTCTTACATCAACCAGCGGGTCTATTCTATCAACATATCACCATGTTTTAGGTGGAGCGAGCGTGAAGTGAGCTGTCATTGCATTTTTATTTGTATTGATTGACAGTTCATTACATATTTTTTTCTCTGCTGGTCCAGACAAGCTCCCACTGGGTTTTCATAGTGAACTATGCTACAAGCCTCTAGGTTCCTCTTACAATCTTATTCAGACGATCTCTGAATTCCGGGGTTCTGCCTGGTATATGGAAGTCGGCTGATATAACTCCTATTCACAAAAAGAGACCGAGAAACTGCGTTGATAACTATAAACCGATATCCAAGTTATGCGTGTTTGCTAAACTATTAGAGACAATAGTGTACAGGCAAGTTTACTCTGCTCTTAGGCTCAGTTTCAGTCAACACCAGCATGGATTCTTGGGTGGTCGGTTAACAACTACAAACCTCGGTCTCTGTAGTGACTTCTTGTCAGAGACTATGTCTAATCGGTCCCAAATCGACGTCATATATACCGACAATGCCAAATGTTTCGACAGAATTGATCATGTCGTTCTCATGTGTAAACTTCTATCGATGGGCATTAGGGGTAATCTTTTCTCTTGATGTAAGTCGTATGTGGAGGACAGGTTTTAGACGCTGAATGAGTTTTCATCTGAATGCTGAATGGGTATTCATTGAGATCAATGTGTATCCCATCGGGAGTTCCCCAAGGATCATTATTAGGGCCGCTTTTATTCAATTTATTCATCAACGATATTGATATTTTCTTCCTTCACTCCTTATCAGATGTTTTATTATTGCAGGAGGATCTAGATAGGTTTCAGTATTACTGCACCACCGATAAGCTCCATTTAAACGTTTCCAAGTGCTACGTTTGCTCCTTCACTAGGAAGCCCGTACCTACAAACTTTTACACGAATCCCTTGCTACAGTTAACATAGTTAAAGACTTGGGAGTTGTATTCGATTCAAAACTATTATTTAATCAACACGTAGATTAACAAATTAATAAAGCATCAAAGTCACTTGGGTTAATTTTGAGACTGTCGTCTGATTTCAGGAGCATGAAAACCACTAAAATTCTCTACTGTACTTTTGTTCGCAGTCATCTCGAGTATGCCTCTCAAGTTTGGAATCCGAATATCAACATATACATCAGTCGATTAGAAGGCATTCAGAGAAAATTTTTGAGGTATATTCAATTCCGGTCTAAAGATTATTCACCCACTTATCTCCCACGTTCAAAAATTACGGACTTGGCATTTTTATTTAAAATCGCAATGGGTTCAACAGAGCTTCTAAAATTGCTGAGCAAAATTGGATTGCAGATTCCTTCAACTTTTTGGGCCTATCACTGTCTATTGCATACTCCTGTGGTAAGAACGATTTACAGACGAAATTCTTACTTAATAAGAGCGAGTCATACATATAATGCGGACTGCCGCATTCTAAAACTAAAAAGAACTCTTTGTAATTTATTTTTTGATAGCGTAAACTAATTAATTACCTCATATCTACGCTGTTTCAGTCACATTTTTAACCGACTTCAAAAACGGAGAAGGTGCTTAATTCGGTTGTATTTTTGTTTTACTTATGTTACTGTAAGCTTTCTTATAGCTGGAAAAACTATGAATTGGCCTAATTTTTGTAAAATGCCTTTAAATGTTTAGCTGTAATTTTTCCTAAAACTGTAAAATAAAAAAATAAAAAACCCCTTTACCTAAGCATACACGGAGAGATGCTTACAGAATTGCACTGCAATTACATGTGCCAGACACACAATATAATTTTTAAAGTGAAAACTTCTTTAGCGGTGTTGTGCACTTTTTAGCGATGGGTAAAAAATGTTAAACTCGCGTCAGGACATGTGACCTGATCGAAAATTCGAAGCACGTTTTCAAGATTTCACTTCTGCTGGCACTCCCGGAGTGCAACCCCTTTTTTTCTATATTGTGTACACGGTACTGAATAACTTACTGTACTTTAAGTATGTTGTTTAAAACACACTTCCATAGTTATGGAACTATGCCAATTTTTGCTCATACACGAATTATTTCCCGGATAAGTTATATAATAATATGATAATTTCTAATATTTACAAGATACAACAACTGAATCTAAAATATTGTTTGATATTATAATGAATGGATATAGCAAACGATTGATATAATTTTAAGATAACTATTTTTTGTAAGCATCCAAAAAATCGCTAACCCTAAAAAAATACCAAATGTAGGGCAGTTGGAGGTCTAGATCGGACAATTAACCAAATAACGGTAGGAGGGGTTAAAATCGGCGTCGGATCGACGATGACGTACTTGGGTCTCCTTATTGACAGCCGGTTGAACTTCGTTGAGCATTTCCGACGTTTGGCTCCTAGACTGGAGCAAGCCGGGGCTGCTTTCAAGCGGCTTTTGCCCAATCTAGAGGGTCCAAACGCCTCCTGCTGGAGGCATTACGCGGGGATCGTGCGGTCCATGGCCCTTTATGGGGCGCCGGTGTGGGCGCCTACTTTGAGGAAGCGACCTGCCCGTTACCTCAACTCGTCCCAGAGGGTGATGGCCATCCGGCTTGCCCGGGGATACCGCACAGTCTCTGGCGAGGCGGCGAACCTCCTTGCCGGACTGCCGCCATGGGATCTAAAGGCGAGAGCCCTCGCACTCATTTACGAATGGCGCCGTGAAGTGCTACGCCAGGGCGAGACTCCTCTGCCGCGGCAAATCGCAGTACGGCGGGCGGAGCTCCGGCAGGATCTCATGGCAGTATGGAGACAAAGACTGTCCCAACCCAGCGCTGGTCACGCCACACTTGCGGCGATAAGTCCCCTCTTTGAGGAGTGGCTAGAACGGCGCCACGGCGTCCTTACTTTCCGCTTGACGCAGGTACTCACCGGACACGGTTGTTTCGGGAGGTACCTGTTTCGAATACGGCGGGCGAAGATTGCCCGGAGGACACGGTGGAGCATACGGTTGAGGTCTGCCCTGCTTGGGCGGAGCACCGCCGTGTTTTCGCCGAGGCGATCGGTGGCGGCGATCTCTCGCGTCCGGCCCTGGTTCAAGCTATGGTCCGAAACGAGGAGACATGGGAAGCGGTCACCTCCTTCTGCGAAGCAGTAATGCTAGCAAAGGAGGAAGCCGAACGTGTGAGAGAAAGGGAAACCTCACGCCTCAGCCGCCGCAACAGAAGAAGACGCCCCGGGCGTCGGGAGTCGCAGGGCGATTTTCGGCCACCGTAAGCGCGAGCCTGCGGACGGCGAGCATTGGGTGGCTCGCCGTCTGATCAGAACCAGGCCCAGGTGGAAAGCGCGCTGTGTTTCACGCGTGCCTCAAAGAGCTGTCAGCGTAAAAGACGGGGCCCGCTAGGGCCAGTGCCTGCTGGGGCTGCGGACTTCGTTCGAAAGAGGCACCGTACCCTGGAACGCAAAGGGCACTGGGAGAAACGCAGATGGGTTTTAGTCAGTAAGAGTCTGACACTCCCTTCTGCTTCACCCAAAGCGGGAGGAGTCATTTGATGATTTCCCATCCTTTAAAAAAAAAAAAAAGGGCAGTTGGAGGTTTTTTTGACAGTTTCCGAATGCAATACAATAAGGGTTATCGCGTTTGAATTCGCCACTAGAGGCGCTAATGTTACATGAGGTTTTAAATGTCAAATTTCACTGTTGGTTGATGTGAATTGAATGCTGTGATTAAGAACCTTACTCGACAGTGGTGCCAACTTGTGAGTACAAAAAAGGTAACCCTCATTGGGAACGCTCTTGAAAAATAGCCTTTCTGACATTCATTCGCTCCAATTAAGTTATTACTAATATACAGCACCCAGTCAGACTTAAAGCCAATTTCCAGAATAGTGATCGGAACTTTAATAAAAGAAGAAAATTTACGAATTAATTAACTTACCCAGTAATACCAAAGCCGTTGCGTTGAGTGGACCCATAGATGACAATTTTATCCGACTCAGAGAAAGCAACTCCGATAAAGACACCGATTTTTTTTCCACGAAGCTCCATTGGGTTGATACCTGACAAGACAAGATAGTGGGTACTTTTAATGAAAAAAAAAATCTCACTTGCTCAGTTCTTTCTGCTGGACTTAACTTACGTTATGAGGGGATGAAAACATGCACTAAGTATGTAGTTTATATTTGTGGTAGTACAAAAAATAAAAAAACTTTTGAAAACCAGAATAATAATAACAAGGTGTCCCATTCCATTTGAAATGTCTAAAGAGGCCTCTGCGAGTTGGCATCGGCCCCTCGTACGCCTACCAAAGGACCGGGTCTCTAGGGACCCGAGAATGTCAAAAACATAACAAGAAGACAAAAATCTTATGTGATAAAACGAGTCGTGCTTTTAATGCGTCCTGCTGGGAGGTCAACTTTTTTAACATTGGAATTACTCTGTGCAATCATTTTTTGACCAGCATTTCTGGTTCTTGTATTTAAAATTTTGAATCGTTGTCATTCGTCTCTTTTTCCTTTTAAAATAAAGTAAACTAATATTAAATTTACCAATCTCTAAAAAACATTTAAGTTTTTTTTGGATGTGCATATTTAATAGTTGTATTATAATAGTGTCAGTAGGTGGATACACTACATTAATACGAAAACTTTATTCCGACAGTCACAAATACAAATTTCAAAATACCGATTTTCATAATTCCGAGTAGTTCAAAATATATACTTATACTAGTTGACCCCCGCAATTTTGTCTGCTCCGCTTCTATTGGTCTTAGCGTGATGATATTTATAAACAAACTCTTTAGCTTTATATCTATATATCTATAAACTTCTATATACTAATATATAAAGCTGAAGAGTTTGTTTGTATGTTTACTCGAACGCGCTAATCTCAGGAACTATTGGTCCGATTTGAAAATTATTTCATTGTTCGGTAGCCTATTTATTTATCGAGGAAGGCTATATATCATCATGCTAAGACTAATGGGAGCGGAGCAGTAATGAAAATTGTGACGCAGACGAAGTTGCGCGGGTCAACTCGTATTAGTATTGATATAAAGCTGAAAAGTTTGTTTGTTTACTTGAACGCGCTAATCTTAGGAATTCCTAATCCGATTTGAAAAATTCTTTCTGAGTTAGATAGCCTATTTATCGAGGAGGCTATAGGCTATTTATCACCACGATAAGATCAAAAGGAGGTTGCGCGGGTCAACTAGTTCCTAATATAACAATTCCGTTTTATCATTCATCCTTTTTATAATTCCGACATATCAATATTCCTAATGTTTATTATTAACGTTCTTATAATACCGAGTTTCAATAGATCGAATAACAAAAAATTCGACTTAATCATAATTCAAAACATCAAAAATACGAATTCCGGTTATTAAAATACCTTAGAATTAATATATACATTAATACCAATTCATTAGAATTCCCAAATATAAAATGCCTTGTGAAATTGAAAAGCAAGACAAATAAAAACAATTGCACGTCAGAACAAATTAATATTACATGAACATGCATTATGCAAGCAAGCAAGCATGCAGGATGCAGGCCAGCATGCAGCATTCAAGCAAGCATTCAGCATGCAAGCAAGCATGCATTATGCAAGCAAGCATGCATTATGCGAGCGAGCATGCAACATGCAGCAGGCATGATTTCTGTCACGGCTCCGGCGATGCAATGCTAAGGCGCGCGGCGGTCCCCCGCGTACTTATCGTTTCAGATGGTTTTAACGCTCACCATGTAGCACGGCGGGCGTTATAACACCTGCTCCTTAGTTCGCGGGCCGCTCACCCCTCCGCGCTAACGTGGGCTTAAATTACACTCTGGGGGTAGGGCAGACAAGACTACGTGGAGTCGGTTTTACAGCGATTCGTTCTTGTTACTCACTCCTGTAGCAAAACTTATTGACTGTTAACTGTACAAAATGCTTAAAACTATTCGTTTGTTATATTGAACAGTAGGTCTTTTGACCGTAGTTTTTTCGAAAGAAGTTAAAATATCTTTTTTTTTTATTGAATCTAAATCAGAATCTTAATTTTAACAGTTTATTCGAAGTTTTGAAAGCTAGAATGTCGTTTTTCGAAACTCATCGAGCGTTTGATTCTTTGGACGTATGGAAATCGGAAAACAAACAAATCGCATTCACAACTTTCGGTAAAATAAGTTTCTTGATTTTTAATAATAGACATTACAATTCTTAGGTATTATGAAATTCGGACTTTTGAAAATCGGAATATCGAAATTCTGAATAAAATATTTCGGAGAATTTGGGTGTTCCCTTCAAGAAGTACCTATAGTTGACATATTTTTGTCATTTTTTCGTTTGTACAATAAGTGAAAACTTAAAATAAAGCAGCCTTTTAAGCTTCCAAGCTGTAAATTTTCCAAATATAATAAAATAAAATAAAATTAACATTCTGACTGATCATTGCATTTCTGTGGATAGTTCATTTACAAACATGACTGCTTAGCATGAAGTTTTGTATTTGTTCTGGTTGGGATACGCCACAGTAAGCTTTTAACTTGGAATTCTGGACTACCCGCTTACAACATGAACCGTACAATATCAAAATGTGGGGCTCTCTTTCTATCAAAAATGTTCAGAGTTTATTTAACAATTATTTAATAATTCTTGAAATACTGACCTGCATCAAAAATGGCGGTATACGCATGCTCCAACAATTTCCTACTCATCGGGTCCATTATGACCGCTTGCTTGTGGTGTACTTTGAAGAACTGAGCATCAAACCGGTCCACTCCGGTGATCGTACCAAAGTGCTTCGGAATCTCAGGGTGGTCGATATCCCAGCGAATGTTTTCGTTGGTAACCATGTCCACCTGGAAGTAAAATGACTTGGTTATACTCGCAAAACTCAATAGTATTCCTAAAGGAAGATGCTTGGCGGTCACCTCCTTCTGCAAAACAGTAACGGTAGCAAAGGAGGAAGCCAAACGCGTGAGAGGGAGGGAAACCTCACGCCCCAGCCGCCACAACAGAAGAAGACAACCCGGGCGTCGGGAGTAGCAGGACGATTCTTGATCATTAGCGAGCATTGGGTGGCACGCCATCTGATCAGAACTAGACCCGGATTGACGGCGCGCTGTATTCTATGCGTGCCCCAAAGAGCTCTCAACATAGAAGATGGGGCCCACTAGGACCAGTGCCTGCTGGGGCTGCGGACTTTGTTCGAAAGAGGCACCGTAGCCCTGGAACGCAAAGGACTCTAGGAGGAACACGGATTGGTTTTAGTCAGTAAGAGTCTGACAATCCCTCCTGTTTCACCCAGAGCGAGAAGAGTCATTTGATGATTTCCCACAGCCGCACGGGTCGATCTTAAAGGTTAAACAACGCTCGCCAAGGTTGGTCTGCGGATGGGTGACCATCTTAACATACCAAGTTTCTTCCGTGCCTCGGAAAGCACGTTAAGGCGTTGGTCGCGGCTGTCATTTGTACATCTTTGGCAGTTGTTACGGATAGTCAATAGCAATTTAATCTGACTCCAGTCTTACCATGAAGTACCGTGTAACCCAATTAATGGGTTGTGGAGGTCTAGTAGCCCGCCCCCCCCGCGCTGCCACCCCAGGTCCGCGTAAAATACTGATATTTAGCTAAATCCGGTTTGACTGGAAGTCGTCCCCAATATAGTTGGGAAAAGACTAGGTAGATGATGATGACGCCTTGGTGGGCAAAAATTAGTAGCCAGGCTAATGAACAGGGTTACTACTTGATGAAAATCACCGTGGCCCTAAAACGCAAAGATCATTTGGAGGAACACGGAAAGGTTTTAGTAGCCTCCTTTATAACCTAAAATATTGTAAATTGTAATTTTGTATTTTGTGGGAGAAAATAATAAAATCTTAAAAAATCTTATCTATCTAGTCAAATAGAGTCTGGTACTCAATTCTGCTCTTCTCAGAGCGGAAGACGTAGATCATTCGATGATATCCCATTAAAAAAAAAACAGTGCAGCTAATTAAAGGACACAACACTTTACAAGGATTAATTTCAACGATATCATAAAGAAAATACGCGAACCGACTAAAAAGTTTCAAACAAGACACTTTCCAATAAGTCTGAATGCATGAGAATCTTCTTATTTTCATAAACAGGATGGCCAGAACATTGATGTCCAAAAATAAAATATAGATCGCTCGTATGGATTCTAGGTATGGATTTTTTTCTGAATTTTTGGGAATATACCTGAAGAACTCAAAAAAATTCAAAAAAAAAGTAGAAGTCGTCGAGATATTTTTTGCAACCAAATTTTCATGAATACATGAAGCTGATAATTTCTTGCATAAAATGCAAGAAATTATCAGCTTCGTAACTGTGTTGAAAAATATGAAAATTTTGGTCTAAATTAAAATGTTTAATTTTAAATTGAAAATCTAAACAGGTGATTTTGTGGTTGTTAAGTAGACCTCAAGAATGCGCTAGATTTTCAGCTTTCACAAGCATTAAAGAAATAGAACTTTTATAGGGTTGCTTTTACTAAAATCAGCCTCTAAAGACAGCGAGGTGGAAAAATCTTAAAATAAGCCATCTGATTAAAATATATTTTTTTTGCCATTATTAACATACGTGGGCGATTAAAAATCCACACAAAGTGAGAGCTTCAACGTTTCGATATCATTTCAGCGTTAACTTGTGGTCTGGTATCCTCAATGGCGAACTATTTGGTCCTTTTAATCTGCCGTCGAGATTTCATGGAAAACCATAGAAACTTCTCGGAAAATGAACTTCCATTGTTGCTGGAAGATGTAAATCTCGAACTCAGACGGACCAAGCTAGTATTTGAATAGTGATAGACATCCAAAAATATACTGTTACTGATGAGTGACTAACTGAATTACTGACAGACAACGCACAGCCAACAGTCCTGATCGTAGAGAGCTGATCGTAGGGAAGCACTTCGGATTTACCGAAATTCTAACAGCAACGGGAAAAAACGGGATATGTGCATACTAGTAAATTAATAAAATACATATATACAAATTAATTCTGTTCGTGAAAAAAAGGTAAATAAGAATAGTCATATTGAAAAGGACCAGTCAGGTCCTTTCACTGTCTGTTCGAATTCCATCACTTACCAAGTCAGAGCCCAGAAAACAAATAAAAACTTTTACGTACCCCATTATAAAGATTTTCCTTGAACTCCAGCATACTGTCTGACTTAGGGAACAAACCAGACATGCCGCTGATCACACATTCTTCACCGGTCTGTCCGCGAGGAATTGGCTGCGGGTGCTCTTTCACCATAGATTCTTGAGGAGATGGGGCCATGTTTTCTCAAAACTTTTGAAGACTGTGAAGAAGGAACAGGCCAGGTAACGTAAGCTTTGAGAGTTAGAGTATTAATGACAACTTTCTATAAAACGATTCTTTTTATATAATTTCCAGTTGAATTTAAATTAGATCGGTTTGTTTCAGCAAAACAAAAAATATACCTTTTGGTTTGGTTCCGTCTGGATTTTATAAAACATTTTGAAAGGATTTACTACGTTTCATAAACATTAATAACGCATTTATTTTTTATTTTTAAGGGTTTTAAAATGGGACTGGGTGGGTCACACTGACAGATTACATCAAGACAGATGCGGGTATCGTAGTCGAGAGAGGCCATAGAAATGCTGGTGTGATGATTTAGACTAGTTTCTGACGAAAAAACACAAAACGCGTTGGAAAGCAATGGGGGAGACCTTTGCCCAGCAATGGGACAGTATAGGTTAGGAAAAAAACCGGTTTTTGATACCGGTTAAAAGAATCAAATATCTTTTTCCATGTCTGTGTAACTGGATGAAGCTAAATGAATATCAATCATTAAAAAAAAACATTGTATGTTTTTCACCAAGAGGTCGTCCCATTCTCACCAAGTCTGAATCTGATGTTGGGATCCCATGAAAACCGAGGGAAACACTTATTTTATAGGCACATTTAATGTTTGTCATAAACTTTCTAACGCAATTTAGATATTTGTGCCTGGTAATCATTATCTCATGTTGCTGAGCTGATGATAGAAGGTATAAGTTAGGATCGGAAGATGGAATCTCATGAAAAATTTTTGTTCAGCGATATTTTCGCCAATTGTCAACCGATTTGAATGATTATTTTTTGTTTGGAAGAGAATCTTCCCACACTGTGCCCATTTAAATTTTGCGAAGATCTGATGAAGAATTTCGGAAGTAGGCAACGGAACCCTTCAATAAATGATAGCAAATGGATCGGGGTTGCTGAAATCGCGTGTTTGTTTATTGTTTATACCAGTTCATAACATAACATCATGCCGGTACGTTGTGAATGGGTACGCAAGTACCAGTAAAATGCAATGCACATAGATAAATGCACCAGTTTTCAATATATGTTAAATCTGATTAAACAAGCGTCGTGTCTGCAGGTCCAGAAATTTGTATGTAGATCTTTAAGTCATCTGCAAACAGCAATGTTTGACAGTGCTTAATTTCACTAGTGATTATTTATAAATAGCAAAAGCAGGACTATCTTATCAAAATGATCAGCATAGCCAATAGAAATCCTTACCTTATCAAATAATAATTTTAATTTGAGTACAAAAAAGAAAGGCGCGGATTCCTAAACACAAATTCAAAAGCAAAGTTCATTTGCAAATACACAGACAGCGATTAAGGTTAAACATACAAATAATATTTTATAGACGAATTAAAAACAAGACCAATGTACATTATTGAGGTCAACAACATGTCTTATTCAAATTTCTGTCTGGGTGCTTATTTATCTTACTATAATGTAATTAATTGTAAATACCTACGTAATTGTAGCCGAATTAAAAACAAGACCAATGCACATTATTGCGGTCATCAACATGTCTAATTCAAATTTCTGTCTGGGTGCTTATTTATAATTTAATTAATGCATACCTGCCAAATTAAGCGTATGTTAATGGAATGTAAATAAAACGGCATAGTTATGTAGTCAAATGCTACCTTTGAAATAAATTAATAGAAAAATGTGTGAAAATTATCGGATTAATTAATAGTGATTGAATTGGAGAGCAAGTGTGCATTATAATATTTACTATGAAGGGGAAAACGATTCCTGTAGAAACGAATTGAATTCTTCAATCAAAACAGTTGATTACTTGTTGAGTTAGTAAGGGACTGAAACAAACAAAGAATAAGAATACGTAAATATTATTATAATTGTTAAAACATTAAATATATATACAATGGCACTTCCACACAGACAGTTGACTGAAGATTTGAAGTTATGTTCGGCTCATAGTTTTATGTTATTGTGACGGATGAAAGCCATCGGCGCCAAAATTAGATCTGGAGAGAAAATTGTTAAAGAGGGGAAATAAACTGGAAGAGGGATCTTAAATTTAGGGGGACTGCTATATAAATCAAGAGGGGGGACTTTGTTTGAGTATTCAAAAAAAAAATGATCTAAAGTACCCTGTTCCAGTCCGTACTCACAGCGGGAGGAGTCGCGTACCTATGCAGATTAAAAAAAAAAAACAGGGATGCAGCAAAATCCTAAACGGATTCTGCAGAGGGGAAGGTCTCCAAAACCGTTGTATCTGATAACGGTTTTGGAGACCTTCCTGAAACCAAAGAACCAAGGTTTCGGATTTATAGTAGGTTGGACAGCATAAAAAAACCTGCCTCTCTTCTTGCTACACTCGTTCCACTGCTCCTGCCAGGAACACCGGAGATTCAGTTTTGGGAGTGACAGCAGGTCATAATTTTGGTATGTATTATGTGATAGGTCAGCCGTAGCAGATGTGCACGCATCTTTAGCTAGGGCATCTACACATTTGTTACCCTTAATACCACAATGGCTAGGTATCCAAACTAATTAAACATCCTTTCGACAGTTGGCACAGGGCAACAAAGATTTTTTAAATAAGGGGAGATTGTAACTTGCTTTTAAAGGAATTTTGAGCTAAGCAAACAACTAAGACGATCTGTGAAAATAACAGCCTTCTCAATTTTAGAGTGCGATTCTATAAAACAACAAGCTTCTAGTATAGCCACACACTCAGCAGTCAATACGAAAGATTCTTCGGGACATTTAAACTCTAAAATAATTCTAGATCTTTGATAATAAACCGCGGCTCCGGTGTTATGTGAAAAATAGTTCGTGCTACTGAAGATTTTTTGGATAATTATGACAATATTATAAACGATTTTTTGGTGTAAAGCAGATAACTTTGTAAGAAAAGTTATAAAGAGGAAGTTTAGGAAACTGGGATATCGAACACTCTAGATTTTGGATTTGTCGAACCGATTTTAAAATAAGTGGAATTTCTTTATTCCTCCAATAGATTGAGCTACTGCATATACTATCTAGCTCCTTGTTCGGGCCCATCAGGTACAACAGCTCCTACAAGCCAGGGTAAGAGGAAGGAAAGACTGACGCGTAAGGAGCGGCGTCACGAACGCAGGCCGGGACGCAAAACCCCCCAAAACAAGCAGGTTGCTGCCACCAGCTCGGTTAAACCGACCAAGCAAGGTAAGCTGAACTTCTCTGAGGGGAAGCGGTCGCAGGCTGAGGCCGGCACTAACCGACCAACGCCTAGCACACTGCCATCTGAATCCGCAGGAGGTCCGGCCGAGGTGGCAACAACAACGCAGCGATCCGATGGGAACGACCACGCTGCGGCCAAGCGGGCTCTCAACGAGACGATTTCGCCCCGTGTAGAGCACAAGCGGCCGCGGCTTGAACAATCCCAGAGGGTTGCTAACCGAAGCTACGCCCAAGCTGCCAGTGCGTCCCTAAACGTCGCGATAACCTGCGACCGGAGGGGCATCATAAGCCAGGGAGTATCGGACCAGGTCTTGGCTGCTATCCACAAGCGGATCATCAGCGAGGCCTGCTCTGCTATGCAGGACATTCCGGGACCGACCTTCAATGCGAAGCCGCTGTTCACCGGTGGAGTCCTCAAGCTGTGGTGCGGTAATGAATTTACCTTAGCCTGGCTGAAGAAAACAGTCTCCAGCCTGGCTCTCCCGGCTGGCACCTCGCTAGTCGTCAAGAGCCCGACAGAGATCCAGAAGCGGGTGCGCTGCGGCATCGCCATCCCCGACGACCAGGGAGTCTACGAGGACTCGACCTTTATTGGACGAGCCCTCTGGTACCAGAATCGCTGGATCGACGTAAGGAGGTGGGTAGTGCTGCACGCCGAGAAGCAGAAGGCTTGCTGGTTCGTGGTGCTGGGTATCCCCGAGGACCAAGTTCCGACCCTGATGAGCGCCGAGCGCCGTCTCTCAATTGGTTTGGGAGCAGTGTACGTAAAGTTTCAGGGTCCGAACGGCAGGTTCGTCGACGTCCCTCGGGGTTGGGACCCGATCACGAAGCAGCCGCTGGTAGACGCAGAGGACACCGATTCTCCGCCAAACAACCCGGAAGCAACTGCGTCCGAACCTGCTGTAGCAGCAGACTCAGCCGCCCCTGCCGCCACCGTGGGTGCTGTCCCTTCATCGGGGGGGGAGCCGGACGACGTAATGTTGTCCCCGGCTTCAGACCCGGGAGGGGACGGTTTCGACGAGGGCTACCTGTTTGCCGGGCTGCGACTTGAGGGTGACGAGGAGGGTCTCGCCGGCGATGGCGTCCCTTTTGTCGGCCTGTAAAGTCGTGCAGGCTAACCTCCACCACAGCCAGACCGCGACGGCTCAACTCCGCAAGTGGCTGGAGGTTCAACACACGGCCATTGCCCTGATCCAAGAGCCGTGGATTAGGGGCGGCCACATACGAGGACTCTCCAATCTTGGTGGTAAGCTCCTTGTTACTGCGGTCCATGATCACCCCAGAGCGTGCATCTATGTCACAGGTAACCTTAAAGCACAGCTATTAAACGACTTCTGTTGCAGAGATGTCTCTGCAGCTAGGCTGGGAGCCACAAAGTTGGCGATCGTCTTCGCCTCGGTATATATGCCTGAGGCGGAGGAACCACACGACCTGGTCCGCCTCATCACACACTGTGAAAGCAGCACGGATGAGATTATCATTGGGACCGACGCAAACGCACATCATCCACTGTGGGGGATGGAGACGCAAAACGCAAGGGGTAAGGCATTAGTTGATTATCTGTTCACAACTAACCTATCCCTACTAAACACGGGTTCGGAACCAACCTTCGTAACCAGACGCAGTCGTACAATCATAGACCTTACTCTGGCTACGGAGGGAGCAACGGAACTAATTACTGGGTGGCAAGTCTCGAATGAGGCTTCCTGCTCAGACCACAGGTGGATCGGCTTCGACATCCAGGTTTGTATACCATCCAAACAACCTAGGCGTAATCACCGCAACACGGATATATCGGTGTACACACGCAACCTTACCTCAAGGCTTGTATCATCATGCGATTCGGAGTTGCTTGCGGACATGGCGCAGATCGATGCGCAAGTAATACTACTCACCGAATCGCTGATAAACAGCTACCGAATCGCCTGCCCAGAAACGATTCCGCGCGACACACCGGGTAAGCAACCCTGGTGGGGTGCAGACCTAGAGCGCAAACGCGGTAAGGTAAGAATGGCTCTTAACAGAGCCATGAACACATGTAGTGATGAGGACTGGGACGCTTATTACGCGGCCAAATCCAGCTACAAGAAATGCATCAGATTCAGAAGAACTACAGGGTGGCGTAAATTCTGCGGTAACATTGAATCATGCCAACAAGCAAACAGGGTAAGGAAGATACTGGCGCCACAGAACACACCTGAGATCGCCACACTCCGGAAACCCGATAATACGTTGACCACGACACCTGAAGAAGCGCAACGTCTCCTAGTAGAAACTTACTTCCCAGGCAGCGTATTCGCGCAGGTAAATGAATGGCTTGACGTTATCCAAACACCATCAGTTGATGACTGGCTTTATGCAGAAAAGATGATTACGCTGGAAAAACTTCAGTGGGCCATCAAAAGCTTCCAACCTTTCAAGGCACCAGGTCCCAACGGTGTGTTTCCTGCCTTACTTCAGTGGGGAGGTACCGCTGTTGCAACAAAACTGGTGCTCTTAATGCGAGCGTGCCTGGCCTTTAGATACGTTCCTAAAGGATGGAGGGAAGTGAAAGTCATATTCATTCCGAAGTCAGGTAAAAGTGACTACACAAACGCTAAATCCTATCGACCTATTAGTCTGACCTCGTTTTTACTAAAGACAATGGAAAGACTGTGTGAAAGGGAACTACGTGATGGCGTTTTGAAAACAATACCACTGCATGGTAACCAACACGCATACAGCTCGGGTAAGTCGACAGAGTCCGCTCTTCATCTGGTGGTGAACCAGATTGAGGAAGCGATTCACCAGAAGGGGTCCTGCCTGGGCACATTCATAGACATCGAAGGAGCCTTCGACAAGACAAACTTTTCCAGCATTAGTGCCGCTCTCTCCGAACACGGCGTGGAACAGGAACTAACTGACTGGATAACTAATATGTTAAGCAAACGAGTGGTTCGCCTTGAGGAAGAGCAGCAGTTGGCTCTGATAGCCAGAGGCTGTCCGCAGGGGGGTGTGCTCTCCCCTCTTCTGTGGAATCTGGTAATTAATGACCTGATCACCAAACTCAACGCACATCGTTACTACATAATAGGTTATGCTGACGACCTCGCAATCCTAGTATCAAGGAAAGTGACTGGAACGATCTGCAACCTCACTCAACAAGCACTACGCATCGTGGAAAGATGGTGCAACGAATATGATCTGTCGGTAAACCCCACGAAAACTGAATTAGTCATGTTCACTCAAAAACGAGCACTAGGCCACTACCGGCTACCTATGCTTTTCAACACAGAGCTCCAGCTGTCTAACGAGGTAAAGTATCTAGGCGTCATCCTAGACAAAGTAATCACCTAGACTACAAACTAAACAGGGCCTGCATTACCTTCTGGCAATGCAGGAAAATGATAGGGAAGAAGTGGGGCCTATCTCCCAAAATAATACTATGGCTGTACAGCGCAGTAATTCGGCCCATGTTAACCTACGGGGCCGTGGTGTGGTGGCCACGCACAAAGCTAGCTACAGCCGTAAACAAGTTACAACACATGCAAAGGCTGGCCTGCATGGCAACGACGGGCTGCATGAGGACTACACCAACTGCGGCGCTGGAAGCCATGCTGGGACTCCCTCCGCTACACTTGTTTATACAACAGGAACCGACGATGGCAGCAGTACGCCTTAAAACAATAGGTCTCTGGAGTAAGAGAGATACACGACACACCGCTCTGCTCGAGGAGCTCAATAATGAACTCCCCATAACAAAAGCAATCAATGACCGGGTACCCAAGCAATTTATCTTCGATAAAAAATACAAAATCCAATTGCATGAGGATCATCGGTGCGAGGGGCTCTGCCCCGCCGAGCTGCGGATCTTCACCGATGGATCAAAAACAGGTACAGGTACTGGTGCTGGAATCTTCTCAGAGGATCTCAATATCCACATAGCCACACCATTACACATGGTCCACAACACAGTGTTCCAGGCTGAATGCATGGGCATTTCTCTGGCGGCATCAGCCATCCTAACCAGGGAAGTTAAGGACCACTCAATACGCATACTCTCGGACAGCATGGCCGTCCTGCAAGCTCTGAACAGCCACACAGTGAACTCTGGGTTGATTCTCGAGTGTCACCAACGTCTCGTTGCTCGTCGGTTGGTAGACACAACAAAGTAACCATTCAATGGATCAAGGGACACAGTGAATCTCGAGGCAACGACGCTGCGGATGAACTCGCCCGAAGGGGGTCGAGTTTGTCAGCGATGGGACCAGAACCCATCGTGCCGCTGCCTTTCGGGTACTTACGCAATCTGGTAAGGAAACGCACCGGAGATAAACATCACAAGCTATGGGTTGACCATAGTGAGTGTAGGCAGGCCAAAGAGGCACTTCCCTCTATAGATGGCCGATTCACAAAACAAGCCCTAAGACTGACTAAACAACAGTTGCGTTCAGTCACAGCCGTAACAACTGGCCACGGGTCTTTTAATAAACACCTCTATGCTATAGGAGTCACTGACAGCCCGCTCTGCAGAGCCTGCATGGAGGAGAATGAGACAGCAGCACACCTGCTTCTAAGCTGCCCGGTAGTCGCGGATTACAGGGCAAAGTACTTCGGAAACCCAGGTACCCTCTACGAGATAGTTGGTAACACCAAGGCGTTGCTGGCCTTCTTTGGAGAGCTGGGGTGGATCGAATGATGCATTTGTCCCACCTGCACGCAAAATACGCGCTTAGTCGTGGAGTTGCGGAAACCAGCCCGATTTACATACATACATACATACATACATACATACTATCTAGCTCACGTAATCTTGGTATGAGGGGATGGGATGTTCTGGAAATAAGTCTAGACAAAAAACAAGAGGCCAGATGTTGCCGGCTTAGGGCTAGGGTAGGTTCAGCGCAGTCAGCCTGCAATGCGTTAATGGGAGAGGACTTCATACATTCAGAGATAATCCGAAGACACTTGGAGTGAACCCTATCCAGCCCCGCCAAAGCACCTTTATTACATGGAATCAGATGGCATGTTCCATAATCCAAAACGCTACGGACTAAAGCGTTGTACATTAATTTCATGGTGTAGGGGTGAGCTCCCCGCCTAACACCCGCAAGAGCTTTTAAAATTGATTTTTTAACTAAGAAATTTATGCTCACTGAAATCTGGGGGATCTGTCTTTTCCGAGAAAAAACTACTGCCGAACTTTTGGAAGCGGAAAGGGACAGGCCGTGGCTTAAAAGCTACTGGTTCAAAGAGACCAAGGAGAGGCATAGAGAAGCGGCGGCGTTAACGATAGAGGAATCGGTCACATACAAAACTATATCATGTGCGTATTGCAAGATCTGGCAATTAATATTAAGGCAAGACCCAATATCGGCCCTATACAGATTTTATAATAACGTACTGAGCACAGAACCCTGAGGAAGGCCCTTCCACGTTTGCTGCTCGTCAAATTCCTCTCCTTGAACCCTCAGAATCAACGACGGTGACACAAGGAGACCACATATACATTGTACCATCTAGGCTGGAAGACTCAGCTGCTGTTGCAATTTCTACTTGCGAAGGGGAAGAAGTACGTTGTTATATGCGGAGGAAATGTCGAGGAAAGAGGCGATTACGGATTGGTTTTTTGAAAAGGCCAAACGAATATCCCTAATCAGGACACCGAAACTATCCATTGTGACCTTTCCTAAAACCAAATTGAAAATTCGGCAGTAAGTTTTTTGATTTCCAGACGATTTTTAATAAGGTATTACATTAGTTTGGCTAGGACTGAAGATAAACCAATTGGCCTAAGGCCATTTGGATCATCCGGGTGTTTGCCAGGTTTCATAAATGGAATAATAATTTATAATTTCCATTGGTCTGGAACCCAGCTATGACCATGTCAAAAAATTATTATTTCCAGGAAGTAAAGTATAGCCTTTTTATCTGCACGGCAGATGAAACAATATGGCAATGAAAACCACATTCAGTTCTCGCAAGGTGAATGGGATATCAAAAGGATTGTCTGTTACATTAGGAAGGGGAGCATTTTCACATTCAGATGGAAGTGGGACATACGATAGTGTAATTTTGTTGAAAAAGAGCTGTGGGTGAAGAGATTGAAGGGGAACTCCCTCGCCTAAATCTATTAATATTTTTCCAGACTGCTGAGATTGGAGTTGAAGCGGATAAGGCGGTGCAGTATTTCACCCAACCCGCACGTTTCTTCTTGCGAAGAAGACGTTTGGCATTACACTGTAGGTATGCCAAGAGATTTTTGGTATTCATAGCCGCATTATAACATAACTCGGCTCTTACAACCAAAGTGCATTCTGGATCCCACCAATGAGGTGATGGGATTTTATTACGTGCACTGTTTTTAAAAGGAAAACTAGAATCTGCACTGGTGGTTACGTCTGAAACAAAGCTCTCATAGCAGCTCTTGGCATAGCAGTGACCAGTAGGATCTGATAAACATGAATTTAAATTTGGAAGATTGATAATTTTGTCCTCCAATAATTAAACAAATGTTGTCCAATCTGGTTTGGACAGGTTATATTTCAAAAGTGAAGGAAAAGCTTTTTCTAAATAAGTCTTGTTAGCAAAAGATATAACAATAGGGTGAAAGTCACTACCATGCGACAAGGATTTACATTCCCAGTCAGCTGATGCTGCCAGATCAACCGAACAGAATGTGAGGTCGATACAACTCTTATTTATTTATTTAGGCAAACCAACTAAATACACACAAAGACATTCACAGCACATATAATTTCAAATCTAATAATAACATTGCATGCATCTAAATTAAAACTAAGCACAATATTTTATTTTAATTTTACCTTACAATAATAAGATCGACAATGATGGTTCATGATAATAAAAATTATATTACAGAATTCAATAAAATTTAAATAGAATTTGGAATGTCAATTATCATTTACAGTTAAAATTATCATGCATTAAATCAAATAAATTAAATTAAATTAAATAACATTGAAATAAATTAAATAAAATTGAAATTAAAAACAAACTAAAAATATAATAAAAAAAACACAGTAAAAAGTAAGATTATTGGGTAAAAATTACATATTATTGAGCACAGCTCTTTTAAACATAGTGATGCTGCCTGAATGTCCAATTCACAATAAAATTATTGTGAAAAATGTCATCACATCTTTGGAGAATGTAGGAAAGGGGGTCATTACTACCGTACTTGGTTTTGCGGCCACCAGGAGCAAAAGGCTTATAATTATGAAGTCTAGCTGATGCCCTGGACACATTTATATTAATCGCACAAATAACATTTTGGTGTCAGTTACAGACATTTTTATGACTTGAAGTAATATAACAGGGTTATAATTATCTCAGTACAACTAAAGACGATAAAGAGGAGTTAACAAACAAGTTTAAGCCCCAATCGCAGAACTAAAACTTTAATGGATGACGTAATACAGCTTTGAGAGTTATAATGGTGCTAGTAGCAGCAGGTATACTTTAATACGTTATAGCTTTAACCTTTCTGTGACACCCAAGTCTTTATAAAAAATTCGCCGACTCCTTTTATCACTAATTGTTGCATAGTTATTGCAATGGAGTGACACACTTAAGGTGCTATATTGACTATTATTGCAGACGTAGGCTGTAAAATAGAGTTTGTCGACAGTTAAGTAACACGAGAAAATACAGGTGTCTAACAACTCCTCTATCTAGATTTAACCTGTAATAAAGAGTTTAGCTAAAGCTTATTGTGTTAGGCAGTACTCTTTTAAAGACATTCTAAAGGTATTGGTGTCAGACAACGCAAGTATGGGCCGTTTTTAACACTAACCTCACTTTTGTAAAGTTCGCCATTGTTTTGGTAACCTAACATTTAATATTATTTCGATTTATTCAACATTTGACTACAATATACAAAATTTCTTACATTATTGAAGCGTTCCATGAATGCTACTTAATTTTACATACTGCTGCTTAGGAAGTACCTATTTTATTAGCATAACTTTTCTTTTAAATCTTTAATAAATCCTAGGCTCGTTAAAATTGAGATGAGAAACATGGTACACATTTACCGTGAAATCATAAGGGCAGTCATTTTCACTTCACGTACTTAAATAACTTAATATTCCATAATATTATTCTGCTGTGTTGAATAATGGATGACATAACACTTCCACTACAAACAGATTTTATTTTAGTAAGGTTACAGGCTTATTCAATCTTGACGTGCGCTTTTCTACCACCTGTAGTGCTCACTAACGTGTTATTACAACGGTAATACCGGTTAAAGTAGTAGTTGACGATGAATAAACGCTCTTGTGCAGCTTTAATATCTTTTTAACACCGTACTATAAGGTTTATACCAACTGTAGTGTTTACTAACCCTGTATTACAACGGTAATACCGGTTAAAGTAGTAGCTGACGATGAATAAGCGCTCTTGTGCAGCTTTAATATCTTTGTGACACCGTGTGGCTTTCTATAACTTTTACCTGTAAAACTGTGAGCCTCTTTCGTGGTTATAAGTGAGTTAGAGCATGCTCTAACTCAGTTGTACAGGTATGCGTTAACACTTTTATACTCAATTGAAACTGATATACGAGTCCTATATAGGTTCACAACCCATTGACTGGGTTACACGGTATTCCTTTGTAAGACTGGTGTCAGTTTTTCCAGCTTCGGACTATCCGTAACGCTTAACGTGCTTTCTGAGGCACGGAGGAGGGTATCCTGTCAATCTCTCTAAAATATAACCTAGTTGCTGACCCGCGCAAATTCGTCTGCGTCACATTTTGCATTAATGCTTCGCTCCTATTAGTCGTAGCGTGATGTTAACCTAACTTCCTCGATAAATGAGCTATCCTAACAATGGTAGAATTTTTCAATTCCAGAAGTTTCTCAGATTCAACGCGCGTTCAACCAAACAAACAAACTCTTCAGTTTTGTAATAATAATATAGAACCCAGCCTTTATTTATAAAGGCTGGGTTTTAAAAACTTCATACATCTAAAATCCGTTTGACAAGAGAAGGGTTACGGGATTTCTCGTTTCCATCTTGCAATATTCGTCAGATATGCATCGCTGCAGCTTGCTATTTGCCCCACGTCTTCTTTTGTTTCCATTCCCTTACTGCGATATTGCCATGACATCCAGCATAACTAAACCCCCCTGATTGCCACTACACGGTCTAAATTTGAAGCAGAAGTTATTTATTTCCTTCTTTAATGAGGTATCTACATTGGCTGGTCATGTTATTCAAATTGTTACATATCTCGATTGCGAATGTTTTCACCATTCATATTTATGATGCCAAGTTTTATTGTTTTCTGTCATAAAGATATTTTAAGAGTTCTTGTATTGTATTTTTTAGTATAATTATCTGTAAAATGCTCAAAGAAAGTTTTCTTTTATGTTCTGTTTTGATGTTGTTAATGAAGATGGACATTATGACATATTGGCGTTTTGCCAATATTGGAAAATCTGTCAAAATAAAAACAGAACATAACTTATGATTTGTTGTTTAAATATTTAGGTGTCGAAGAGTCTTGTCTTTGTTACGGTCAATTTTGAGTTCGTTATAAATTCACAAAGAGTGTTTCTGCTATTTTCCATTGCAAATATTATAAAGCAGAGCTACCTTGTGATCAGTGCGAAACTAGGTGTATATTTTACTTAATAGGTTAATAGAATATGCATAGTAAATACTCGCTACACCAGAACTATGTTGATATACACAGAAAAAAAATGTTTTATTTTGTTCATAAAAATCAATTAATCAATATTTACACTGCCATTTCAGTCGTCTTCGAAGGCGGCCCACCCAGTGTAACCGACATAAACTACCATTAGGCGTGATTTTTTTTTATAAATCATTTATATAAATAGGTAAAATTTAAATTAAGTGCATTATTATTACGAAACACATTGTTAATAATGTTTACGTTGCAAAACAATATCGTCTTTCTATTACGCGCCATCTTTGGAACAAAAGGTTCGGACTGCGCTCGGTTCTGGATGTTTCAGACTACCTCATGATAATCTATATCTATACTAATATATAAAGCTGAAGAGTTTGCTTGTTTGTTTGCTTGAACGCGCTAATCTCAGGAAATAGGTACTGGTCCGATTTGAAAAATTCTTTAAGTGTTAGATAGCCCATTTATCGAGGAGGGCCATAGGCTATATATCATCACGATAAGACCAATAGGAACGGAGCAGACGAAGTTGCGTGGGTCAACTAATAAATCATATTTTTTAAATAATTATAATTTTCATAAATATATATTTTTTTTAAATTAATTTCTAGTAATCATTGGATATATAAAATTCTTCCATTACTGACTGATTGAGTGACTGACAGACAAAGCAAAGCTGAAACTACTTTTTTTTACTATTAGTAGGCAAACGTTTGACCACTATCTCACCTGATGTTAAACGATGATGTGGTCGAAGATGGAGCACGCTTGCCTGGAAGTAACCTATTCACTCTTGACTTAAAGACTCCCAGTTTGTAGCTATCAGGAAACACAGACTCCGGCAGGGAATTCCACTCCTTAGCTGTACGTATTATGATGAGGAGCTCGTGGTTAAATAATAACAGCCGCACGGGTCGATCTTTAAGGTTAAGCAACGCTTGCCAAGGTTGGTCTTTGGATGGGTGACCATCTTAATATACCGAGTTTCCTCCGTGCCTGGGAAAGTGCGTTAAGCCGTTGGTCCCGGCTGTCATTTATAGATCTTTGGCAGTCGTTACGGATTGTCAGAAGCCAGTAAATCTGACTTCAGTCTTGCCAAGAAGTACCGTGTTACCCAGTTAATGGGTTGTGGAGGTCTGGTAGGCAGCCACTCCACGTAAAACACTGGTATTCCGCTGAATCCGGTTTGAATGGAAGCCGACCCCAATATAGTTGGGAAAAGGCTAGGCAGGTGATGAGCTGTACCTACGTATTATGAATGTTTTTCCAAAACGTCGTAGAAAGTTGAAAACGTTTCCCCACACTACGAATTTCTCCTGTATCGTGGGTGCGCTCAACCTGGAACAGCTATCTGTAGGCCATAAAATTTTTTTTTCCGTGCGGGAATCGAACCCGCGACACGTAGCGGAGCAGTCGATCGATCAACTACTGCGCCAACCGTACCATCAATAATTCGTAATTTATGTAAGTTCTATAAAAAGAATGTGGGTAGCACTAAAAGAGGAATTCCTGAAATTCCTACGGTAACGGGAATAAACAGTATTCAATAAAAGTAGTGTAATATTGCTTTGTTGGAATATTAATTCATTAGTTTTTGTGTGTGATAGCTTTTTCAAACATCTTTTATAATACGCACACCAAAGGAGTGGAACTCTCTGCCTGCGTCTGTTTTTCCAAAAGCTTACAACCCTAATCTCTTCAAAGTTAGAGTGAACAGGCTCCTTCTGGGTAGGTTCGCTCCATCGTAGACTTTGTCTCTGTCATCTCTGACAAAGACTAGAGTCAAGAGCAAACCCATTACTCATAAAAAAAAAAACTGAAAAAAAAAATGATCTTTGTTTACAGGAAAAAAATTATGCGGATAAAACTGCATAAACAAAACCTTGTGAAAATGCTAGTTCACTGTAAAGTGGCAATTTAGAAACACCAGTAGATACCTTCGTTCTATAAAAGCTGCATCATCGTACATTTTGTTAGAACTTTAAGTCGTATTTCACACCAAAGTTTGTCTTTATTTCTGCCATTTTAGAGTTTACTAGTTCAAATCGGTAGGTAATATGCAATTCATTTTTGTCACAACTTATAAAATAAGTACTTCAACAATGTTTGATTGGTCGTTTAGTTAAACTGACCGTCGCGGCGAGCAGTCGTGTTTTGTGTGCTCCTTAAATTTTATGTTTAAAAAAAAAAAACGTTTAATATAAATCTCGGGACTAAAACCTTATAAAATCACATAGACAATTGTGTAAGCAATAAACCAGTGTAAAGTCAAATCTCTGCATAAAGATCTCATGTAAATGTGGATTTTGAATGAAAACAGTTTTAAAATAAACGTGTTGTGTTGTAGCGAATGACTGTGACTTGCAAAAGTGAAAGTAACTGTGACCGACAGGTTAATGACCTCGCACGCTGACAGCTAGTATTAACCAACTGATTGCCTATTTCAACCACAACTTCAACAGCTCCTGTGGCTAAGTGGACGTAGCATCTGCTTTAAAACACGCGCAGTTGACTTCGAGTTCGAGCCCCGCCGACTGTTAGAACTTATTTTTGCTTTTTGACAATATTTTGTTATTGGATTTTTGCCGCTTTTGTTCTATTTTTGCTACTTTTTGACGAAGTCTGTGATTGGTGTGAGCTCAATAAATCGATGTCGATCTAGACATTTGCAATTGGCTATTGCTTAACCACAAACAGCTTCTGCTTGTCTGGTACCTCGTTACTGCTGTGCTGAATAATAATTATGCCCATCAACCACTCTCCTCCTGTCTCTCCGATCCCACTGCCAGAGATATCTGTTGCCGGGGTAGAGAACACAACATCTACATCCGTACGTTTTACTTCAAATGACTCTGCGCGGCACCAATGTGCTGCGGCCCCCGACCTGTCGCTCGACTCTAACGTCACGGATCGTAGGAAAAGAAAGTTCCAGGGGGAAGATGCCACTGCATCCGTAGAGCTTACTCGGACCATGCTTGCTGCCTTCTCCAGTAAACAGCAAACTCAGTTCGAAGGCATGATGCTCAAGATTAATAATATCATTGAACAAAATGTTGAGTTGAAATTGAGTGTTGAGGTAATGTCAGCCAAATACGATGAGTTTTTAAGCCGTATATCGTCCTTAGAAGCTGAGAAGAAGGAGGACAAGAGACTGATTAGACAACTTGAGGATAAGATTGAGTACCTGGAGCGAAACACGAGATCCACTGAGATAGAAATTCGAAACGTACCGAAGTCCGAAGGTGAGACAAAAGATGACCTCTGTGATTTGGTTGCCAATTTGGGTCAAACCTTAAACCTTAATATTAGTCAAGCTAACCTGAAAGATATACACAGAGTGAAATCAAAAGACAACTCAAACCCAATAATTGTGAATTTCAACTCCGTCATAGCTAAAGATAAAGTGATTAAAGGGGTCAAGATGTTCAATAAGTCAAGAGACAAAGGAGAAAAGCTCAATACTACCCACCTGAAGTTCAGGAACAAACAACCGATTTATGTGTCGGAAAGACTTACGTTTAAAACGCAGAAATTGTACTACCTAGCCAGAACACAACACAAAAACTATGGGTATGACTTCTGTTGGACCTCATATGGCATAATTTATATGCGCAAAAAAGTTGGCGACCCCCAGATTCGAATAAACTCAGAAGAGGATTTTCAAAAGCTTAGACCTGCTAGTACATGACTAATACTGCTCTCGATTACTAAACCCTTTAATCATTATTTGTGTCTATTTTGCATGAATATAAATATCGTGCTAACAAAATTACATCATAATATATACATTGCAACACATAAAACACTATATACAAACAAACACCAAAAACACACATCGACCTTTAACAAATGTTTATTACACTCTCACACACAGTCACACACTCAAGTTTACATCAACGAAATATTACACTCGAAACATCATATTCCTAATCAATTAAATAAATCTATCTCCGTTCTGTGCATCTCACCTGGATCAGAAACGGTAACATCAATTGATAAGGGAAATCTCGTGTCTAAAACTGTGACTTCTTTGCTTACGCTTCATCAATGGCTTCCATAAATAAAATAATCCAGGACATCGATGGGGTGTCGGTGGCTAAATCTTTTAGATGTGACCCAGAAACTTGTGGCAATTTAATCAAGTATACTTCTAAAGCATTGACCGTAATCTCACAAAATATTCGCAGTATCTACAAAAATATGGATGGTTTTATTGTTAATTTGGATAGGCTTACATTTAAACCTGACATAATCATTTTAACTGAATGCTGGTTGAGTGAACACAAATCACCACCACTTTTAGACGGTTACTCATGCTACTTTTCCAAGAAAAGTCTAAATCAGAATGATGGAATTGTCACATATGTCACCAATGGTATCGAGTGTACTGTGGACGAACCTGATCCTAATGGAGCAAATTTTCTGTTACTTAAAATTAACAACGACATTACCATTTTGGCTACGTACAGATCTCCGTCAATTTATTGCATCGATAACTTTTTAAATTCGATTGACAGTATACTTCGTCCTATTAATTGCAACAATATTATTATTATTGGAGATGTAAATATAGACATTAAGCCCGATAATGTTGATAGAAATAGTTCACCTTACTTAAATCTCACTGCAGAGCTGGGTCTTCTCCCAGGGCATTCATTGCCAACTAGACTCGGTAATTGTCTGGATCACATCATGATCAAAACAAATAGGCCAGCTACAGTCACTGTCATAGAATCCACAGTCACTGATCATGATTCGGTTCTTGTTAGTTTATCCTGTAGGCGTGAACTGATAAAGCAGTCTAACATAATTGTTAAGACAGATTTTAATGCAGCTATAAAACAATTGGAATCTATGGATTTTTCTTTTGTCTCTCTTTCATCTAATGCTGAAGAAGCTGCAACTCTATTTACTGAAAACTTGACTTCTGCAATTAAATCAAACACAACGTCTAGCATTGTCTCTAGCCGTAAAAAGACCATAAAACCATGGATTACTCCTGGATTGTTTCGGTGTATTCGACAACGTGATAAGTTACATGTCAAGGTTAGGAAAAATCCCAATAACCCAGTTCTCGAAGTCACTTACAAGCGCTACAGAAATTTCTGTAACGCTCTATTGCGGAAGCTTAAAATAAATTACGAAAAAACTCTTTTACAAAGTGCAGGAAGTAGTAAGGAAATGTGGTCGGCTATAAAATCAATCACTGGTACTACAAAGCAAAAATCTTCTGCTGATGATCTACTAAAAAACAATAATAACCTCCACGATGCTGTTGAATTTGTTAACAATTTTTTTGCGGATGCTGGAAAGCTACTTGCTGACAAAATTAATTGCTCTGATAATTCCAAAATCACCCTGCCTACTTTAAATGATTTCAGTGGACCTCGCATCCCGAATTCTATGGTATTGCTCCCACCAAACGAACCAGAAATTGAATCCCTTATCATAAATCTTAAAAATGACTCTGCAACGGGCTGGGACTCTATTTCGAACAGGTTTCTAAAAATGTCAAAACACATTATCGTCCCACACTTTACCACGATCGTTAGGCTATGTATTGAACAGGGCGTTTTTCCTAGTGTTTTTAAAAGGGCGCTCATCACTCCTGTCTACAAGAGTGGAGCTCGAGACAGCGTAACAAATTACAGACCAATATCTGTGTTGCCAGCGCTCTCTAAATTACTAGAAAGAGTATTGAACAACCAACTCATAAAATTCCTAGAGCAAAATAACATATTATCTGACTCCCAATTCGGCTTTAGGGCAGGTAAAAGTACTGATGGAGCCGTTACCTCGTTAGTAGATTATATTACAGCTTGCCTAGATCATAAACAAAAGTGTATCGGAGTCTTTATTGATCTAGCCAAAGCTTTTGATACTGTTTCGATCTCTGCTCTTGTGGACAAGCTGGAAAGGTGTGGAATAAGGGGAACTGTGCTTAAAATCTACAAGGACTTTCTTACTGGCCGTCTGCAAAGGGTTAAAGTTGGTAGTGCTATTAGTTCGGATGTCGCAGTCATCTACGGAATTCCACAGGGTAGCATCCTAGGCCCCAGCCTCTTCCTAATTTATATAAACGATCTATGTCAATTGACACTGAATAAAGGCAAAATATTTACCTATGCAGATGACACAGCTTTGGTGTTTCAGGGAGAGACTTGGGATGAAGTCCAACAAAATGCGGAGATAGGGCTCCATAAAGTCAGCTTGTGGCTGAGGTATAACTTGTTAACGCTTAACATTTCGAAAACCTCATTTGTCCAGTTCACTAACGCTCGCATAAAACAGCCCAATGTGGCTGTCCGGATACACACATGCAAATCACCTTTTACTCAACAGTGCTCGTGTACAACTCTCATCAAATCTAAGACGGTCAGATACCTTGGAGTTCTCTTAGACGAGAAAATATCCTGGCAACCACATATCGAGATGGTTTCGTCACGAGTCAGGAAACTTACATGGGTGTTTAAAAATTTGAGGCAAGTCGCTGACAGCAATCTTCTCCGTACAGTATATTATGCATTGGCTCAATCGGTTATTGGTTACTGTATTGGGGTTTGGGGAGGGGCATGTAAAACGTACCTCTTACGCCTGGAAAGAGCGCAACGGTCCTTGCTAAAAACAATGACATTCAAACCATACAGATTTCCCACGAAGACATTGTACGAGTTGTGCCGGGTTTTCACAGTAAGACAACTGTTTATTTTTCAGATAATTACAAAAAAACACGTATCTACCCCATATGACCCAGGTAAAATTCGAAATAAGCGAACAACTCCAAACGTAATTGAATCTGCTAAATGTCGCTCGGCTTTTGCAAGACGCCAAAACACTTTTCTTTCTGTATATTTATACAACAAAATTAATAGAATTTTAAATATATATCCGCTATCACTACACGAATGCAAAACTAAAGTAAAGAACTGGCTCTTTTCTCTTGGTTATGAGGATGTTGAGAAAATAATAAATAAGTAATTAATCTAATTTTACAAATGAACATATTTATAGAATATACATACACCTACTCATACACAAACAAGAATAGGTACACACGCACACGTACACAACTCCGATATACACACACACACACACACACACACACATACATACACACACAGCACGATATAATAGAAATTAAATGTAATTTAGGTAATGGATAATAATTGTATGAATTCAATGATATATTTTTGTTCCACTCCATGTTTCAATTCATTATTTATTTGTTCTTGATTTTTTATTTTTATTTTTTATTTCAATTGTATTTCTTGCATGTTTGTCTATTTCTGTGTTGACATTACTATCTAAGCCAAATAAAGCGGGAGAGGGCGCTGGCTCCTGACATACAGGTACACCTAGTTTAGGAGTCAGAGGCTTCAAACAAGTTTTTTGTATCCTATTATGTCAATAAAGAAATATTATTATTATTATTATTATTATTATTATTAAACTTGAACCCTCAGTACGGTTCAAGGACAAGGTTTAGGTAACGCGCAGACTTGGTCAAAACAGTTAAGTTTTGTTAATTGTCGACGAAAGACAGTTTCGTTACAAAAAAAAATAAAAAATAACTGTGAGCACACGCTCACAGTTATTTTTTTTTCTTTTTTTGTAGAATCATATTCTTACTTTAGACAGTCAGGTCTGTACACAGCTTGAACCTTCACTAGAGTCAAAAGTGTGCAGCTATCGGGTTTAGCATAACAATTCTATTCACCATAATAATCATTTCAGCCGAAAAACGTCCCCTGCCTATCAGGTCACATCAACTGGTCCTCTCTTCACATCCAATGAGTTGACCAGTTCATCACTATACACAAAAATGGAACAGTTACCAGACTTACCCGAAGAGTTCCTGGAGCCTATACTTCCCTGCTTGGATTTATTAAAAAATGCCAATATTCATCTTTATGCTGCCGTAGAAAAATGTTTATGGAAGAAATACGGTCGCCTCACACTAAATGTGGTGTGTTTGGTTACCTACCAGATTGCGTTGACAATGTATTTATGCAATGTGTTTCGAGGAAACCTCAGCATGGACGAATTGGCTTATGTAGTCAGCGTTTATGTTGTCAGTATTCAAGGTAAGTTTAAAGTACGTTTACTCTTTATTTAATATTATAATATATTTTTAATATTTTATTAATTATAGAAAATAATCAACAATTTTTAATAAATTTGGTACGTATACGCACACACAATACCTTGGTCTAAAATACATTTAAGAACGGTTCTTTTTTCTTTCCCTCTGGACTGTTTTTGATAATTTCCGCAAAAATTGATACAAAATACCCGACGGGAAACCGTGCGACACCAAGCGTCTATCAATAATGCTCTAGGTAGTGAATACCGCGTAGATCTGAACCGGTCTTAAAGCCAAAATTTGCATCGTGGCCACTACTCCTTATTCTTGTGCATTACAATTCAAACATCACGTATACTCCACGTTCTCACATCACAAACTCTCGAATACACAGGAGCTTCCCAATTTCCCTTACATTTTTCCTCTATATTTTCTCGGAATTCAAAGAACAAAAGACGTTTACGCCAACGTTTGATATCAACACCCTGCATACGGAAACACGCTGTATACTTTTAACTGAACCCTGAATTTCTCAGCCATACTCAAAGCTTCGGTGGTGTTACTTAAGAATAAGGAAATAAGGTCGATTATCCTGCATTTGGGCAACATGTGGAGGACAGAGGATCTAACTGAAATACAGATTAAGAAGAAGAATGCGCTGCTGAAGAGACTAAAGTTTTGTTATGCAGGTGGGAACTCACATTTTAATATACGACTTTTGTTAAGTAAAGTTTAGTAGTAATTTTGACCAAGGGAGCTCTTAGCAACGTTGTTGGGTGGTAGCTAATTGAGATTTGTACTTAAAACTTCTTTAGCCAGGTGGTCCTACTCGAAACTAATTAGGTTGGAAAGGATTATGTTGAGCAGCATTCGAGAGTAATTTAGTATGGGTGCCTTCAAATTTGTCGCCAAGTGCCGTGTGGCAGCAGCGCTGCTGCCACGCTGCTGCCGCGTGGCACTTTGCGTCAAATTACAAGGCGCCCTAAATTCCATTAAAAGTTGATAAAAATTCTGTCTCGGACAGTATTGAGAATTTAATTACTCATAGTTTCATGTCGTAATATTCACTTGTTTTATTTCCGTGGAATAGACCTAATTTATTTTATGAACGTTCTAGAACACTGAATTAATTATGAATGACGAAATACTTAACTACACTTCCACAAAAAGTAATTCGTTCTGGAACACAGTGGGTTCAAACTTTAATAGTTTGGTTACTCCAAGTAGGTTATCTATCAAATGAGTTCTACTCTAATATGTTGCTGTATTTGTAAATACATAAAATATGTATGTTTCTTACCAAAACTGAATATGGGATACGCTTTTACATTAAAATAAATGTATTCACATAAACCTATTCCAATGTCTTGTCATTGATACCCTTGACACTGATATTTACTCCAAATCTCCATTTTTGACGTCATTGATAGAGCCATTGTTACCGAATGTTCCATTATTCACTGGCACACGAGCGACAATGTACGGGTTACGATCATGTGACGTCATAGCTCACTGCCTTTGTTAGAGTTACTTGTCGTACAAAAGTAGTTCCTTCATTATTGTCAAGTACAATACTTTGTCTTGTTCTGATATAATAATATATTATACTAGTTGACCCGCGCAACTTCGTCTGCTCCGCTGCTATTGATTTTAGCGTGATTATATAGAGCATATAGCCTACCTCGATAAATGGGCTATCTAACTCTGAAATATTTTTTCAAATCAGACCAGTAGTTCCTGAGATTGACAGAGAATATTTAGATGATGAAAATGTATGACAAAGCTTATATTTTTATCGAATTTTCAGGGTCGGTCTGAAAGTACAAGTTATTTAAAACCATGTGTATTTTCACTCTCTAAGAAGATATTTGTGTGTCGAATAACCAAGTACGGTTCCAACCCATTTAAAAAAATAATTAGATTTCCAATGTTATTGTTTATATACCGAGAAATATTAAAAGAATCTAGTTTATACATATAAGAGAAAGTACAAGAAGGAAGGAGTTTAAACACAAGATGGTGCCAAATTATAATGTAGCTAAGCATTGCTTCGGGCACCAAGCAGTCGAATTATTTAATAGGTTACCATTTATTCAAACACTAGTAGTGATTTCAATTTCAACAATGAGTAAAACTTAGAGAAATAAATTAGTACTTCTTGGGATATATAATGGTGACTTTAAACTTTTAATAGGGTTACGAATTACTTTGTTTGACATAAAAAGTAGATCAACCTTTTTAGCTAACCTATGTTGGCCAAGTCTCACAGCTGGGCCAAGGTCTTCCTCAAAATTTTCAAATTTTTAAGTGTATTTTTCCCTCTCAAATGGATCAGTATAGTAGCAGTAGTAGATCAGTAGGTCAGTATAGCAGACGGGGCTCTCTAGGGTCAGTGCCTACCAGGGTTTGTCAATTTGTTCGAAAGAGTCACAGCGGCCCTGGGACGTAAAGGGTATTGGGAGGAACACGGATAGGTTTTAGTCAGTAAAAGTCTGACACTTCCTTCTGCACCGCACAGAACAGAAGACGATTTCTCAACCTTAATATAACAACGTTTCTAAGACCCACCTCGATGGTAACACCTCTCTTTAGGCATCCACCGTGTAACGATTAAATTCTTACCCATAGCCCTATGTCTTCAAGCATACTATTGTTATATTGTTTTCCTCATATTGTTTTATTCCTTTTATGTTGTACCACATTTATGAAGGTGGTTCAAAAACTGAGAGGAGTAGTATTAATAATATCGTTTGTAATAAAAACGTCGTGTAACGCGCTGTAGACTTTCCTGCAATATGGAAATTGCGTACATTCTTTATTTTGCTACTTTTATAAAAGTTTACGACCTTCGTGGTCTGTTTATGAGCTTTCTTTTTGAATTTATATTTTTTTTACTGGTTGAAATATTTAGAAATTACTGTACTGTAATTGTATTGATGCAAAAGGTTTTTTTAAGAAGCAATAATTTTGTAATACAAATTCAAAATGAAATAAATACCTGAATTTTATCAGCGTTGAAAATCATCAATAAATCATCATCAATATATATATAAAACTAGTTGACCCGCGCAACTTCGTTTGCGTCACAATTTTCATTACTGCTCCGCTCCCATTGGTCTAAGCATAATGGTATATAGCCTATAGTCTTCCTCGATAAATGGGCTATCTAACACTGAAAGAATTTTTCAAATCGGACCAGTAGTTCCTGAGATTAGTGCGTTCAAGTAAACAAACAAACAATCTCTTCAGTTTTATAATATTAGTATATAGATTCTTCCGTAACTGACTAACTGACAGACAACGCACAGCCAAAACTGCTGGTCGTAGATAGCAGAAATTTTGCATGTAGGTTCCTTGGGGAGTGTAGGGGTGCACTAAGAGAGGATTTCCTGAAAATCTTACGGGAACGGGAAAAAACGGGATACGCGCGGACGCAGTCACGGAAAAACAAACTATCAGATTATATTATGCCGACCCTTATTCTATATTTACCTGTTATAACAAAAAAAGCAAGCGTGCACCCACTATTATATAAATTGCAATCTATCCACCCTAAATCGTCTTCAAGAATAATTACATCACAAACAACCTCCGAGACTATTCCACTAGAATTTCTAACTTTATTGCAACTGGCAACACTGCAAGTTTATTGCATGTTACGCTATTTAATTATTTTATTTTCTTTGCAGTCTTCTACTGGATTAATATGATTGGATCCTGGCAATACATACTGGCCCCATTATTGGAAACTCTTTTCCGCAAATTTATTTTACAACAGGAATGTGGGCTGTTACTTCCATTCTCTTGTAGCTTTCCGTTTGATCCTACTGGGAACTGGACAAGATATATCGCAGTATATATTTTTGAGACTTACAGCAGTAAGTGAGGCTTTATTGCTCTTAGAGAACTATTGTCCGTTAGGGACGCTTCTTGAGTTATCATTGCGTTGCTTTTTGTTACCTACTGGGCCAGATTATAGACGTGAGGTGTTTCGGTATTGATTGGAGTTACGTGCAGTTAATTTTTTTTTTCTGTGATTTCTGTTTTGTATTCCCTAAAGATTTACATTTATAAAGCAAAGACTATAGTAGTTAAAACTTTATACCTAATCCCATCTTCATGATATTTTTCAGCACACACCAATACTACTCACTAGGTATTGATGAAGACAACAAATTATTAAATTATTAAAAAAGACAAGTTCACAACAAAATTCTCAAAAAGTAAAAAAAAAATATTAACTGAATTAATAAACGGAGTCTCTTGAACAACAAAAACGCCAAACAAAAAAAAAAAAAACAAATAGATTTTCACTATCGCAAATAATAAAACTACACTTTGAAAGCTCGCAGATAGCAGTTTCTTCGTAATCATAAAATCTTTAACAGTATTTCGAGTTGTAATAACATTTGTCGAACTAAAGTTTGTTTGTATATCAAAGCACTAAATTAATTCAAAACAAACGTTTATATTGTTCTCTTAAGTAATTATTCAGTGGCACTGAAGGAGTTTCAACTTATTTGCATTATGTTTGCATTTACTCTTTGAAGGTTTGATGCGTAAATGTATTTGCATTTCACATCAATCTGCGAATTGCGTTGATCATGAAATTGTTTATACGAAAATTGAAAATTAACAAAAGGTATTTGGTATAAGACAGCAACGCCAAGAGAAGACACCTTAGAAAGACATAACTTGACGTTATTGATAGAATTTTTTGTTCTTGCCACCGCAGTGTGTGTATGAATTTAAATGCTGCAAAAGGAGTAAGCATGGATTGAAGCTGATGACTTTATGTAGATCTACCTACTCTCAGGCGGAAAATGTCTGAGTTAACGTTATGATAGAAAACTTCCACATGCAATTTGTATTAAATTCAAACTTTCCATAGCTTTGTGTTTTCATGCGACATGTGTACGCTAAGTATTTGCCCGAAAACCGCAACATCAGTTTGTTATTAATTAACGTCAACATGTTTTCCAGGTATTTTCCTCGAATTAAATTCATTACATATCGTGTTCAAGCATTTACGTTATTTTAAACTTTACCCGTTCAGCTCTCGTACCGTAAAATTCCACGAATTTTGTCAAATTATTTAACCGAAACAGTACTCTAAAATTACCAGACGAAAATTTCTATACTGCCATGCAAAAATTCATAAAATCTTATTAAAATTTCAAACACACAGTCTTAATTTGGTCCCAACTCCGGAACCCTTTTGAACTATTTTGAGAGAGGTGAAATTTCAAAAATTCCTTTCTTCTCTGTTCTCATGTAATGAGTGAAGTGTGCCTTAAATTTTCAGGAGTCAACGGTTCCCGGAAAGCTTGATTAATTACAAAGGACCTTTTGTAAAATTCTCACTAGTATTTGACTTGACTTTGCTTTGAATATGTTGACGTATGTGATCCGAGTTTAATGTCAGCGAAAATGTTTTAGGTACTTTTTTGGGATTAAAGCTTCATTTCAGAATATGAGAATCAGTTCAGTGGATTTATTTTTATAATGGACTAGTTGACCCGCGCAAATTAGTCTGCTCCGCTCCATTTGTCTTAGCGTGATGATATATAACCTATAGCCTTCCTCGATAAATTTACTATCTAACACTGTAATAATTTTTCAAATCGGACCAGTAATTCTTGAGATTAGCGCGTTCAAGCAAACAAGCAAACTCTTCAGCTTTATATATTAAGTATAGATTCTGTAGGTATTCATGATCTTTTAGAAAATAAGTTGTTTGTGTTAATAACACTGATTTGATCGTAGTGCAAAATTATGCAGACCAATAATAAAATCTTAAAAAAAAATATTATCATAATTTCAGCCGAAAGACGTTCACTCCTGAACATAAGTCTCACCTAACATACTAATGAAATCAACGAATCAAACTATAATGCGCGCGGAACTAATTGGTCGCGCCTTAGGTATGTGAGCGGTGGGACGGAGAGGCGGGGGCGCTTGCTGTCATTACTCAGTGTGTACTTCACGACGGCAACACGCATTGAAAGTTCCGGCTAGTTTAGACAAAACGCACATGAGATAGCAATAGCGAGGTGAGTCCGCCGATAAAAAGACAATCTATGGAAATAATATTTAAAGTGCATACGTTTTTTAAAAAAACGGAAAGCCGATGTCAATAGTTTAGAATATAAAACTGAAGCGAATATACATAAATTATTGGCAGAAGCAACAGGGATATCAGTACGAAGTGTAAGGAGAGTGATTGCTGAAAGTAAAACTTCCTTGCAAAATATAGGGGAAGCAAAATTTTGTTCTCCGCGGAGACCAAAAGAAATAAAAAAAGAAAATACGATGAAAAACGATACGAAAAAATAAGTTGATTATTTTGATTTAGGATTGATAAGAAGAAAAATAAATCAGTTTTATACGGTAGAGAAATAAAATCCACGTCTACAAAAACTAAATGCTATGTTAAAAGAGGATAATATTTTAGATTGCGGATTAACTTTTTTAAGAGAACTTTTGCACAAACTGGGATATTCATTTAAAAAATGTAAATCAAAGAGATCCCTTTTAATAGAGAGACCAAACATTGTTGAATGACGAGTAAAATATTTGAGGGCCATAAGAAAATTCAGAGACGACAAACGAAATGTATTATTTTTGAACGAAACTTACGTTAACAAAAGTCACAATGTCCAAAAATGTTGGCAATCATCATCGGAGCCTGGAAGTTATACAGCTATAAGCAAAGGAAGGCGTTTAATAATAGTTCACGCTGGTAGCTGGAACGGGTTAATTGACGATGCTTTGCTAGTTTTTAAATCAAATTCAAAAACGGGGATTATCATGGAAACATGAACTCTACAAATATTTACAACTGGGTGGATCGAAAATTAATACCTAAACTTCCAAGTAACTCAGTTATAGGTATAAATAATGCTGCCTATCATTGTGTGCAAGTTGAGAAGAAACCGAGTAAGTCCAGTTTGAAAATTAATATGCAGAACTGGTCGCAAAATCATAACGTGCCATTTTCTCCCACTATGATCAAAGCCGAACTCTTGAGGTTGATTAATACGACCCAATCAGAAAAAATATACACTGTTAATGAACTTCTGAAAGCTGCAGGTCATACTGTTCTAAGACTACCTCCATATCATCCAGACCTCAACCCAATCAAGCTTGTGTGGGCAAATATTAAAAATTGCCTGGCCAGAGATTACATTAATGCTACATTGGACAAGAAAATTACAAAGCTATTTTCCAAATTCTCTGCCGAACAATTGCAAAAATGCGATGACCACGTAAAAAAAACGAACAAGAATACTGGAATCATGATATAAGATTTGATACTATGATGGACGAAATCATTATAAACTTACAAAATGATTCTGAATCAAGTTCAGAATCAAGTGATTCAGAGGATGTGTCAGAATAATTTCATATACTTAATTTGTATTTGGTTTATTTTACTATTAATTATAATATAATTAGACTGGTACAATATAAACTTCTAAAAGTTAAATTGTTTTTTATTAATTCTTTTCAATAATTGAACAATTATTGTTCACGGTATCTCAAGATAGGTTATCACTGTCTAATTTCATGTGGGTTGCGAGCAGTTGGCATCCTGCCCCCTCACTCCTGTCACCACCTAAGGCTGGAATCATGATATGAGATTTGATACTATGATGGACGAAATCATTATAAACTTACAAGATGATTCTGAATCAAGTTCAGAATCAAGTGACTGAATCACTTGATTCTGAACTTGATTCAGTTCAGTTGTTTTTTATTAATTGTTTTCAATAATTGAACAATTATTGTTCACGATATCTCAAGATACCTTTATCATTGTCTAATCCCATGTGCGATGCGAGCAGTTACTAGGCATAACAACCCCTCACCCCTGTCGCCACCTAAGGCGCGGCCAACTAGTTCCGCGCGCACTATAGTTAAATAGATAAATAATATACGCAAATAATTAAAAAAATACCTTTATGTAGCTCCTGATAGTGATGTGTGACAGAAAACTATCTTAGAAACCTTTGTCGAATATTATCCTTGCTCGGCTATGAAATGCAGTTAATCTAATACAGAATGGCTGTTGACAAAATCATTTCAGTTTGGAAGCAATTTGGAAAAAGCATTTCTGCGCTAAAATTATTAGGTTATGAGAGAGCGCTATTGCTAGGCTCGTGATTTTATTGGACAGTGTCTTCTTATTTTAATAGTTTACAAAGTCACAGATAATTTTGTATGATAATCCTGAAATTCTGTGTAAAATCTTAGTTTTACAAATCAATCTTTCCAGCTTCATTGGCTATTCTAGGAGCCATCCTTAGAAACAGATTTTACTGATCGTTGTTCAATAGGCGTTGTCTCACAAGTTAAACATGGAATTTCGATCTACAAAGTAATTAAACACACGCATTTCTTTCGCGAATCATGGCGCGCATACAGTAATAAATTTTCATCGCGATATCGCATCGTTAACTTGTATGAGTATAAGCCATTTAGGAAGATGCCTTAGGTTTCAGTTTTAGACTACAAAAATCAGTTGCTGCACGTAGCTTCAAACGTATAGTCAACATAGCTATTAGGTATGCAGGCAGCTAACTTGCAACTACTTTTAAACAATCTTGTGAGTGTGCTGAGTAGAGAATTATTGTACAACACACTCGTAAGTATGTAAAAAGCTTAAAAAGTATAATGCACACATTCGAAATAAACATTGGTAGTGCTGTGTAAAAATTAATATTTTTGCCTGCCAAAAATTTACATGTTTGACACTGAACTGAGCTTTAAAATTCAACAGCGCAATAATAACGGTTTATCGTTCGAATTTTCTTTATGTTTTGAAAAGTGAGCAATCATAGTATTTAAATATTATATTAATATAATCAACCTCCTTCTGAATTAAGCATTTGAAATTTAGTTTTTGTCAAACGCAACTTTAGCTTGACTGTCATTTGGCAGTAGAACTGAAAATTGACAAATCAGAAACCTGATTTATCGTTTAGTACCATATAGAAAAACAATATTTTGAAGGTTCATAAATTGTTATCGTTCTCTGCATGGTTTGCTTACCAATGGCGTTAATAAAGACGATATTACTTTTCAGTGTTCCGCATAGTCTATTTCTACCTAGGAACAGAGTTCCTCATGATAACACTATGCTCTCATTTAGCAACGGCATTCACTTTACTTCAAGAGGATTTACTAAACATCAAACCTGGTAATATTGAGCCCTTGAAGGGCGTCGTTGATAGACATCAGAAATTAATAAGGTACGCAAAATCTGACTAATACCTTTGAACGAGCAATTCTTGTATGTACTATGTATATATGTATATTAATATATGTACATTATATAATGACCTCAATCTCGGAAAAGGCTCCAACGATTTTCATGAAATTTGGTATGCACGGGGTTTTGAGGGCGATAAATTGATCTAGCAAGGTTTCGTTTATAGAAAACGTCGCAAAAAAAATACTATTATTCAGTCATCTTTGTACTATTATTTAAGTAAGCACCATACGATATTATAAAAACGGCTCGTTCTAGATGGATGCAAACAACCCAAGCTAGAGAAAACTGGGGTTCCTTGGAAGAGGCCTTCACCTGCGGAGGGGTTCTTGCAAATTCATGATATTTTTGTGCTAAAATTAGGATTAAGTTAGTTTAAATCACTTTGTTTTTTTTTTTTGTTTTGTAAGAAATAAACGGCTTTAAAAATATATGAAAAAAGCACCATACGCATCCATAGACACAAAATATATTGGCTATACTTTCGTTGTGCATACAGCTAAGGAGTAAGGAGTCAAATCAATGGCGGAATCTGTGTAACCTTATAGCTACAAACCCGGCCGGCTGTCCTTAACCCTTAACTTGGTAAAATGCAAACTACATGTTTGTACAGTTTTCTGGCACAATATAAAACTGCGAATTAACAATTCATTTATGTTTAAATAGCCTTAGGGACTTGAATACATTGTTATTATTATTTTTTTAAATATTATTTTGTTGCTTTATGAAATAATAATTGTGCCCCAATACATCACCAAATTCGCTAAAATTAGAAATTGCTGATAATTGTGCCCTGCCCTACAAAAAATGATGTTGACGTGGTAATAATATACCAAAATTACATTAATAACAGTATTTTGTATTGACAAAATAAGTAATTTATGAAAAGAATTGACAAATCAAAATATATCAAAAAAACCTTATAAATATAAATAAAAATTTAGGTAGGTACACGTAAAAAGTTAAATCTTTTCTCATATTTAAGCATGTTAAAGTTATTGCAAGCTTATTAATGTTTAAAATTATCTAGCAAAAACAACCTTTACTTTCAATATAACAAAAACAAGACAATATTTGACAATTATTACAAACAAAATTAACAAAGAAAATTGTTGCAGTACAATGAAGATTGTACTTCGCCATCTTTTTTTTCTTTTTTATTCGAGATTGGTTTGCTGAATTGTTTGATGGGTCGATGGAGTGAGCTTACCTAGAAGAATCCTGTATACTCTAACTTTAAAGACATTAAGGTTTAAACGCTTTCGGAAACACAGACTCAGGTAAAGACTGCCCCTGCCAGAGTTGCGGAATTTGTTCGAAACATTCACCGCGGCTCTGAAACGGGCATTAGGAGGAACACGGATGAGTCTTAGTCGGTAAGAGTTTGACACTTCCTCCTGCTTGGCCCAGAGCGGGAGCAGTCATTTAGTGATTACCCGATCCTTAAAAAAAGTTACAGAGTCCTTTGTTGTGCGCATTACAAAGAGGTTTGGAAACACTTAGTGCGAATTGGTTAAATATCAACAAGATATGGATGGAAACATGCAGTGCGTCTAGATGTCCGCTGGTAGGAGGTGGAATGAAGTCGTGGAGTTCTTGGGCACAATCTCCAAAGTACAATTTGTATAAGACCGACAAGCAGGCAACCTTGTGGCTATGACCCAAGCTATGAAGCTTGACATCTACCAGTTTTGAGTCGCCAATGAGTGTCTTAGCTCTGCGTTTCACCGAGTTAAGCGCGGCAAGTTAATATTTAGCTGAGCCATAACCAAGGTGGCTGAAATAGTCCATGCAGGACCGGATTTGTGCTTTATAAAGGGTTAAAAGCTGTCCAGGCGTGAAGTATTGCTTCACCATATTTAGGATGCACAGTTTTCTGGCCGCAGTTTGAGCTTTGCACTAAATGGTGGCGCAAAAGTCGAGTCTGGATTTTCCTGAAATGGGCTACCTTGATACGATGATATTTCGTTATTTGAATTTACAGATGAAATGTTGATAGATATTATGTATGATGTTGGTATTGGTACTGAACTGACAACTTGTGACGATTTTTGTGCAAATAATTTGACTGGGATTGATCGTGCATTGCATGTTTTAGGTTGAATCGGGTATCTCATCTATACACTTACACAATACATTTGCTCAACAATAAGTTTGTTCATATTATTATCATAAGAATCAGAATAGTTTAAAAAAAAAACGTTATTAGATGTATCTGTAAATATTTTGTACGATCAAAAACCCAAAAAATAATCAATGCTTAATAAGCAAGTGACCTATTAGGTCACTCAAAATTAAACAATAGCTATTTGGCAAGGTATTTGGCAGGGTACAACACCTGTTTTCAGCGTTCTCTACAGGGCACAGTTGACTTTACAGCGAAATATCTAACAAAAAATGCTGAAAGTTGAACAAATAAAGATTTATAATCGTTAAGTGATTATTTAAAAAGAAAAAAAATCTAGATATACAGAAAATAAAACCACTAATTTAAAAATACAAGATAATTTATCTTAAGGCGTGAGGTCCGTTCTTGACGTTTCGACATTTAACGATTAGAAATTTCATTTTACCAAAACTATGACGATGACAGACGAATGTTTATGAAATGACGTACTGCTGAAATTATTTAAACACATTGACATTTATTATATTTTCTTTGTTTTCTCGATAAAAAGATCCGTGCTCTACAGGTCACATGCCGAAATTCATATGTTATTTTTATGCCCTCTAGTACACTTGCCAAGTTAAGGGTTAAGTCAAGTTTTTTTTTATTATATTCCTATATTTGAGGAGCTCATGGCTAAGAGAATAACAGCCGCATGGATCAATTTTTAAGGTTAAGCAACGCTTGCCAAGGTTGGTCTGTGGATGGGTGACCATCTTAACTTATCAAGTTTCCTCCGTGCCTCGGAAAGCACGCTCTCAGATTTTGTACATCTTTGGCAGTCGTTATGGATGGTCAAAAGCCAGAAAATCTGACAACAGTCTAACCAAGAACTACAGTGTTGCCCAGTTAATGGGTTGTGGAGGTCTGGTAGGCAGCCGCTCCACGTAAAATACTGGTACTGGGATTTTATCAGCCTAGAGCAATTTACTCAAACTTTTCTTTTTTTTCAGTTTAGCCGAACAATTGGACGACGTTTTTGACAAAGTGATCTTTTGCAATTTGACTTCTGCTAGCATATCTATATGCTTTTTTGGTTTGAGTGCAAAGGTAAATAATAAGTATGTCCAAAAAAGGTTGGGTCCTGACTGCGTTAAATAATATAACATTTGCACTCGTAAATATTATATTTATAAGCTCTGTCGCGTACGATGCGCCTATCAGCCACCTGTTAATTTTCATTCCATCAAGATCAATTCAGCCAAAAGACGTCCACTGCTGGATATCCCCAAGTGGACACTTGGCGATGTCCAGCAGTGGACGTCTGACATAGACTGACTGTGAGGACTCACATCGACCATCCCTTTACGTCTTGCATCCAGCGAATGCCCGTAGCATACGCCAGAGGGCGTGGCACGAAAATTTTGACGTAAAGTAACGTTGACGTAAATAAATTTTGAATGTGAAAAACTACAACCCCATAATTACAAGTTTAAATTAGGCTGTACAATACTGAGTGTCATAAACGTCTGAGATTAATTGATTTTCCTATGCAAGTACGCGATTGTTGTGATTATATGTGCACTGATTTAAATCATAGACGTGTTATTGATGAATTGTATGGGCAAATCGTTGCTGCTTTGTGTGAATCGTCAGTGGTTGGCCGAGATTGTAATAAGCGCAAGGGAAAAGACTGTTTAGAACCTTCTGTTCCTCGTTTTACACCTGTAGCCTGTGGGTACATTTTACGCGAAGATCGTACAGTGCCCTTCGCGTTCAGTATAATAATGCATTCAGGGTGTTGATGGGGCTGCCTCGCTTCTGTAGCGCATCAGGGATGTTTGCGGAAATGCGTGTTGATTGCTTTTATGCATTAATGCGTAAAAGATGTGCGTCCTTGGTGTGCAGGGTGCGAGCCAGTTCCAACAGCATCCTGGGTATGATTGCTGACAGGCTGGACTGCAGTACTGTTAATCATTGCTCCAGTATCTCAGCTGGGATGCTGAAGCGGTGATAGTTATGTTGTGTGTGTTCATGTAGTTGTTGTTGTATTGTGTCACTAACATAGTTGTAAGTTTATTTATTGTACCTACTAACACTATGAGTCTTTGTTGCTCGTAATAAATTAATTTGATGATTTTGATTTGATAGTCATCATCATCATCTGCCTAGCCTTTTCTCAACTATATTGGAGTCGGCTTCCAGTCAAACCGGATTCAGCTGAATACCAGTATTTAACAGTATTTTAGTTTAATTTTAGGGGACATTCACAATTAATAGATACCATTCAAAAATGTGAATAAAGTATCTAATTCAAATAAATATTTCTTGCGAAACAAGTAATAATACTTGTACATAAAATTTTACCATAGCTATAAAGCTATGGTAAAATTTTATGTTACGTTACTTTACGTCAAAAATATTTGTGCTAGGCCTTCAGTACATCGGGCCTGCGGATGGTGGCAGTGGGTGGCTCGCCGTCTGATCAGAACTAGGCCCGGGTCGGCGGCGCGCTGCGATTCCAGCGCGCCTCAAAGAGATGTCAGCGTGGAAGACGGGGCCCGCTAGGGCAGGTGCCTGCTGGGGCTGCGGAATCTGTTCGAAAGAGGTGCCGTAGCCTTAGAACGCAAAGGGCACCAGGAGGAACACGGATGGGTTTTAGTCAGTAAGAGTCTGACACTCCCTCTTGCTTCACCCAGAGCGGGAGGAGTCATTTGATGATTTCCCATAAGGCCCTCAGTACATCAGTTTACTTTGTGGGAGACCTTCCAACGTTGTTTCTTCATCTTTTTCTGTGAATTTTATAAAATTAGGTTATGCTTTATTTTTGTAATGTTCCATTAAGTTCTAAGCCTCTAAAGATGTTCCGATGAAAGAGGATCTCTACAAAATTATAATTATGATATCTTTTAGCATCATGAGAAAAAAAAAAGAACGTGTCTCTCTATCTATACAAAACAATGTAACCGGTTTTCCGCATTATGAAAATAAATTAAGGGCGGAAATCTGTTACTTTCTTTTGTCAAGGTATTTTATAAATGGCCTTTTTTCAGGTTTCTCACGGCGCTCTACACATGGCCAACAATTTTATAGCAGTTCTTAGTTTGACTTTACCGTTGTTTAATTTGTGTTATTATGGAGAATTCTTGAGAGGAGCTGTAAGCATGAAATAATTTAAGTTATTTTTTATTCGTTAGTGTATCTTTAGGAGAGATGAGCAACATCTGCTTACATTGGATATTGTCTCTTTCCGCTACAAAGAGCGTTAACAGTTTCATTTCCATCTGTACATTTAAAATGGTGCTACGGTGGCAAAAATGGATTTTGGTACTTACTTAAAATTTGCTTAAGGCACTTGTTAGATCGCCGGCGATCAGTGAACAGCGAGTAAAGTTTCAAACTCGAAACAGTTGGCAATCAGCGAGTAGCGAGTGAAAAATTTCGATAATTTTGACGCTCGGCTTTCAGCGAGTGCTTTTGTGAGGTATGTCACTCAGGTGAAGCTCGATATCGAAATGGTTATTTACAGAACAACGAGTAGCGAGTAGCGAGTAAAACATCAAACAAACTCGAAACAGCTGACTAGCTGTTTCGAGTTTGATATTTACCCCCCACCCGCTAATCGCCGGCGGTGAGACAAGTGCCTAATGCTAAACATTTCTTTTTTGCTAAACCGTTTCGTTCTTTGTTATTTGCCAAAAGATTTGGATTTGCTACTGAAAAACAATTAATTGATACTGATATTTTATTGGCAGAGCACCTCAAACACATACATTTTTATATTGTTTGTCTTTACAGAGTGTTGGAATGGCAGATTCGGTGTACAACAACCTATGGTATCGTGGTGATATTCGCTATCAGAAGCTTCTTTGGCTTATTATGAGGAGGTACCAAATTGTACCTCATTTACATAGGATAAATTACGACTGAACAGCAAATAAACGATAACACCGTCATTATTATGTTTCCGGCTTTATGTTATGTTACTTGTGGTCGACTCAAATTTTTTCTTTTCTCATTCTCTCTGAACAATCATTAGGGATGATTTTCGCTAAATGGTTTGCATCGCTTTTGGTCAGAAAGGATACGAATGGACAGCCGATCGCGTTCGGTAGGATGTCGACGCATACGATCGGCTCCGTATTGTCGCTTGCCAACCTATTTGCTCCTAGACAAATTTGTGGTTTCATTTCTACCGTGTTGATGTGTTTTTATTTTTGAAAATGGTTGAAGTTCACTTAGTATTGTTAGCTATGGCATTAGAAAAAGATTAAAAGAAACATGAAACAGAAGAGGAAAAGAAAAATTTGATCGGGTATGACGACAGGGGAGCGGAGTAATTGCGCGTTACAGCATAATTTCGGCTACGATCGCGTGTCGTGGCAGACACCTGCTGTGCGACAATCTGCTGTGCGCGGCTTGGTTATAAAGACTCTAAATACTGTGTACACGATTGAACATTGTTTAAAGATTGCAAAATCCGTTCTGTTCCAATCAGATGCGATACGAGCTGTATGGGGTGGAAATCATCCTTTAGTCCACTCGCTCTCAGTTCTTTCAAATCATTGCTTGCATAATCCATTCGACTTTTTCATTTTATCTTACTCCATTTATTTACACATATATTTATAACCAGAGGTTGGAATTAGGTAGTTATTTATGTACTTGTATCGAAATGTTGATACTAATATGGATCTTCCCGGGATTCATTCAATGGTTTAAGCGGTGAGTGTTCCGCATTTTCGCTATTGTTTTCTTTTGTTCTCATAAGCTATGTTGTGCGAACTACAAATGTGGCAACATCGCACGAGTGCGCATTGGAATTTTGCAATTTCGGATATCCGATATCGTTGATGTAAATTTCATCATCATCTGCCTAGCCTTTTCCCAACTATATTGGGGTCGGCTTCCAGTCAAACCGGATTTAGCTGAATACCAGTATTTTACGCGGAGCGGCTGCCTACCAGACCTCCACAACCCATTAACTGGGTAACACGATACTTCATGGCAAGACTGCAGTCAGATTTACTGGCTTCTGACTATCCGTAACGACTGCCAAAGATCTACAAATGACAGCCGGGATGTTTAAAAAGCATTTAACGATTTATGTGAATTTTATTATGTAAATGATTGGTGAATAAATTAAAAAATTAAATTATTATTAGACCAACGGCTTAACGTGCTTTCCGAGGCACGGAGGAAACTCGGTATATTAAGATGGTCACCCATCCACAGACCAACCTTGGCAAGCTTTGCTTAACCTTGAAGATTGAACCATGCAGCTATTATTATCTAGCCACGAGCTCCTCTGCAGTGGTTTATACTGTGTAAAAGTAAATAACTTTTTTATTTAATAAATCACGGGATTTTTCTGCTCTTTAAAATTTATCTCGGTATTTGAGGCATATCCACTTTATTATTTCGCTGTATGAAATCAGTGTAAGTACATAAATAACTCTACCTAATTCTGACCTCTGTTTATAACATTCATAAACATGTGTTTTATACCTTCTATTGAAATGCACTCAATCAAACAAACATCAAGACAAACAATGCCTTTTATTTTTTTTATCACTGACAGATAGACAATATCTGCATATTAGGAGACGTTTTTATTCTTTTTTTTAGATCTCAAAAGCCATGCTGCCTGACGTCCATGAAGTATAATCCAATTACTTTGAACACCTTTTCAACGGTAAATATTTTATTAGTAAAAAAATGATAATAATACTAAGGGTCTAAGGCCTCTGCCTCGAGTTTTGCGGGCAGCGGGGCGGCGACAGCGGCGGCGCGGAAGAGGCAGATCTAATGTGTAAAATCAAATGGACGAACCCTCGAAAAGCGCGGCGCGGCAGCGGCGCGAGGGCAGGCAATGAGCGGTGCGCGCCAGTCGACCGGTGACCGCCCGCTCGTCTGCGTTAAAGTGTTATGCCGCCGCCGCCACCGCCGCCGCCACCGCGCCTTTGCCCGCAAAACTCGAGGCACAGGCCTAAAAAGGCCACTTTAGTAGAAACAACATGCAGTTCAAACTACCCGAAACTAGCAATTTTTCCCAATCAACCTTGAACCTAATGCATAAGCAATAAAGATGAAAATGAAATTTGAAAGATTGTTGAATGATTAATATTATGATTCTACTAAAGTAGTCTTTTTAGACCAGCTGTTTTAGTTTGCATTGACGTCATTAATTTTAATGTATTACGACGTATTTAGATCAAGTGTGACAGCATATTCACTAAAGTTATGATAGGCGCCAGATAAATATTCAATAACGGTCGTTGACCCATATTTCAACAACAGGAATACAGGCATAAAGTTGTCCTGAATCAACTTCAGTTATAGATCACGATTTATTTCTCTGGGTAAGAAAAACGATTAATGATTTATTAATTGAGTATCTTCGAAGGCAAGTTTGGAAAAGGTCAAAGTACTGTATTGCAAGTTTATCTGGCAACTTGGAAAAACGAGGATCTACCCGCCATAATTACTGACTGTACCTTATTTAGTACATAATATATGAAATTCATAATACTTACTTTGTTTGGTCAACCAAAACAAAATAACCGATCACAAACATTGGAGAACACATAAAATAAGTTACATTTAGAACCTGAGGGCCTTTAAAGTAATATGCGTGAAGATACACAAGAAAGTAAGTTCAGTTTTCAAGCAAACATGACATTCTGATTCCATTTCCGAAGAATATACGTGTCCTATTCAAATAATATCGAATATCTAATATCTTGTGCGAGGAGAGTTTAGTTTGCGAATAGTTGGTGCTACGTGATACTGTGGGTTCTTGGAACATGTCGTATTGGTTATTGGGGGCCTTTGTTGGCTTTAAGTGATCTAAAATAGTGGCTGGAATTTCTGAGACGTCGTTATTTTGAAAATTGGAAAGTTTGTTATTTAAACTTGGAACTTCTTGACTTGTGTTTCTTGACGTGTGTATTGATTTAGTTGACTTATCATCTTAAAGTTATTGCTATTACGGCACAAGTATCTACAAAATTAAAAAACTTGCTCATTATAGAGTAATTTTGAGGAGCACTAAATTTCTCAGGAACATTCACGATGGACATCGATTCAAGATTTCCACTGATTTTAATTTCGTTAAATTGAAGAATTTTTACAATGTAAGTGGAATTGATGACCGCTATGAATTGGCAGACAGCACTATCTTTTTCTTACAACGAAATCTTGATGCCATCAAGTTGACTGTCCCTGACTGACTGTACACACATCAAAAAAGTTTGCGATCACTTTAAAAAATTGAAAACTCTTTTTTTACGGTAGAATATGTTACGATTTCTTGTTATATAATTAGAATATTTATATATTATAATAGGCTTTCAGTTTTAGCTTACGCTCTTCCAGAATTTTGATTTAGTCAATTTATAACGGATTTAAAATACTTTTTCGCGGAAAGTTGTAGTTGAAAAAATGCCAAGTGGATTATCAGAAGATTTACGATCAAGAATAGTAACTTTGAGGAAAGAAGGATACACCACGAGAGAAATAGCACGCAGAGTTGCTATATCCCAATCCTGTGTCGTGACCACGTTGCAAAGGTACCACGGAATGGGTAATTTAGTTGACCGACCCCGCAATGGTCACTCAACTGTTGCAACTGCTGCCCAAAAGCGCTATATTAGATTGCTGGCAGTCTGTGACCCAACCATCAACGCTACTAAAATAAAAGCAGAAGTTCGGGCCGTCTCTGGGCCTGAAGTCAGCACTCAGACCATTTGGAATTGCTTGCAGCAGGCTGGATTACGAGCATGAAGGTCTTGGCAAGGGCCTCTGAATTCCCCGTAACATCAACGACGGAGATTGCAGTGGCTTCGGCAAAATGAAGAAGATGAAAGAGAAAATATTTGGCAAAACTGTCTCTTCTTTGATAAATCGCTCATCCAGATAACCGACGTTTCCGTGTCTGGAGAAGACCAAGAGACCGTGAAAGGCAAAAAACTGCCACAAGAACAAACCAGGGAAATCGGGAAATCGGTGTCCTTTTGGAGTGGTATTATGATTGGAACTAGAACGCCTTTGATCCCGTATCGAGGCTTCATGACAGCAGACATGTAGGTATAAAGCAGTTTCTATTGATGGAATTGTCAGACCATTCCGAGTAAACCATGGGCACCAATTTGTACTGGTCGATAATGCGCCCGCACATCGAGCTCAACGAGCCAATGCTGCTCTCCATGAATATCACATGACAAGTTTAGACTGGCCTGCCAGCTTGCCTGACTCAAACCCAATAGAGCATGCGTGGGATGCTCTTAAGCGAGATATTTGGAACCGTCAGCCACGTCCCCAGACAGTGCCAGAGCTCAGAAAAGCCGCTATTCAAGAATGGGACAGGTTACCCCAAGAAATGCTGGACATCTTCGCATGTGTTCGGGTCAGGGGAAGAGTTATATTATATTAAATACTAGCGGCCCGCCCTGGCTTCGCACCGATGCAAATTATATGATATGCTAAAACCTTTCTCAAAAACCACTCTGTCTATTATAAAAAACCTGCATCGAAATCCGTTGTGTAGTTTTAAAGATACAAGCATACATAGGGACAGACAGATAGTGGAAGCGACTTTGTTTTATACTAGGTAGTGATAAACCATTTATTAATAAATTATTTTTTAAGTTTGGTTGAAAAGTATTTTTTCTGCATCACCCAAAGGTTGACTGGTAGAAAATGCCTCAGGCATTAAGTCCGCCTCTGTACATCTGTGTGCGTAAAGTGTTAAATAAATAAATAAATAAATTTTTCTATCTATCATATTCCACACATATACACACATGTAATTGTCTGCACACACATGAACTGCTGCCCCAAACCCAAACCCAATAAAATAAACAAAAAATAGTAAATGCCTATAACATTAATTATTCTAAGTATTTCCACAAACGTAATGGAATCGAGCTTCCTGGCATTGTTCCAACCAGGGACTTACTTTTAATATTCCATTCCAGGTACTGAGCACAACTTGGTCTTACTTCTCCTTAGCTTCGAGTGTGTACGAAGGCGAAAATTGAAGAGATTTAATTATTTAATTTATTAGTACAGAAGTTTAAGTGAGTCTCACCATGTAGGATTAGGTTGAAGTTCATAGAATTAGAAAGTTAATAAAGTTTTTGGGAATATGTAAGATGTTCTTTTGTTATTTCGCCCCGCTTTTCCTTTTCTTATATGCTTTTTATATTTCTTTTTTTTCTTATATGTTATTGAAAGCAATGTTTCCCATGTGTGGTTATATCGGTAGCCAAATAACACGTATTCTTAGGTTATACCACTATTTAAATCGGGCGACAGCAAAGACACCAATAATTATAGACCTGCATATAAACATTTTGCCAAAAACCGGCAATACAGATATTGCCGGTTTTTGGCAAAATGTTTGAAAAAGTAATGCTCAATCAGATGCTCAATCATTTTAACATCAATAAAATCTTACACGATCAACAGTATGGTTTTACCAGGGGTCGTTGTACGACAGACGCTAGTGCCACGTTGTTAAAACACATATATTCAGTGTACATAAGTACACAATTTATAGGGACATAATTATTGTACAACAGAGTCAACATTAAAGTGCGAACAGATGCCTCCTAAACTAGGCCAAAAGCCTGTGTTTTAGCAGCCAGTGTTCCTCCGGGTATAATGGCATACAATTAGTTACGTGGTTGTAAAATAGTGTCAATTGACGGGTTTTAAAAGTCAAAATAGGGGTACCACAAGGCTCTATTTTGGGTCCTTTCCTCTTTCTAGTATATATTAATGATCTACCCATCTTTTAAAAAATTAACCTTATATGGTATTACTAGCTGACCGGCGCGGCTTTGCTCTCGTCAACTGGCTACCCTACCTACCTATCTCCTTACCTCCCTACCTACCCTACCTACCCTACCTACCCTACTTACCCTACCTACCCTACCTACCCTACCTACCCTACCTACCCTACCTACCCTACCTACCCTACCTACCCTACCTACCCTACCTACCCTACCTACCCTACCTACCCTATCTACCCTACAGGTTTATTATATTTCTGGTCAGGCTATACATTAGTTTAGATCATAGACTATTACTTTGGATAGTGCACTTTTTAACCTTTGTAATTATTAATCTTAGAAAAATCATAGACAACATAAAAAAGACATTTACGTTTTCGATAACCTATAAAATAAATCTTAGAAATTGATTTCAGAAGTACAATAGTTTAGAACATAGACTACTAATAAATATCTGAACGCACGCGTAAATGTTAATCATTTGTCATTATTTCTGAACGCATGTCAACCATTACTTATAGTATTTGACAGGATGGACAACAAATGTTTGACAGGTACGAAACAAAGTAACATTAAGGGAAAATGATTCATCTTTTATAATTATGTTTTCGTCGAGTTTTCATTATTTTTAAGATGTATTCTGCTATTCGGGGCGGGGACAAATCCAACGAACCAAAAACCATGAAAATTGGTCTAGCCAATCTCGACTTATAAGTGTTGTAACAAACCCGTCTTTGTTTTATATATATAGATTTGCTGACGATACGTCCTTAATTTTTTAGATAGACGTTCCATAAATCTTGACGACGTAAAAAACGCCCTACAGCAGGTCCAAAATTGGTTTACTGCTAAGAATTTAGTATTAAATGCGAAAAAAACTAAGTGCATCAGATTTGCCTTACCGAACGTTAAAAGAAATTATTGCGACATAGTATTGAACAAGGAGAAACTTGAATTCGTCGAAAACACGGTTTTCCTGGAAATAAGGCTTGACTCAAGGCTACAATGGGGTCCTCATTTAACATCTTTTGCGGGAAGGCTAAGTTCAACAGCATACGATGTCAGAAAAATCCGTCAATTAACTGATATAGATACCGCGAGGCTGGTCTATTTTTGTTACTTTCATAGTATCATGTCTTACGGTATCTTATTATGGGGACGTGCTGCAGACATCGAGTCTATATTTTATCCTGCAGAAAAGAGCCATCAGAGCCATATACAATCTCTGTCGGCGTGATTCCCTAAGATAACTGTTTAAGGATATCAACATCATGACGGTACCTTGTCAATACATTTACGAAAATATAATGTATGTTTGGAAAAATCTACATCTTTTTAGCAAGATTAGTGACAGGCATAATTTTAATACTAGAAATAGGAACAAATTAGATCAACAACTACTTTACTTAGAGTTTGCCAGTTTTTAACATTAATGAACACCAAGATGACATTGGGACTTAAAGAAGTTTGAACTCTTTTCTACGAGCATGGGAGCTGGGATTCCGTTTTGTTGTTGTTTGGTTGGACACTTAAACAAACAAAAAACGTTAGAACATGGTTGCCTAAAAAGTCACGTTGCCATATGAGAGCAATGAAAACCATTAAAACTTCATATAAACCACCATCATAATTCTCATTCTTTCACAAAGAGACACTTATTCCGTTAACACTACTGCCACATAATCTAATTACACCCACAGCATCCACTATTTGCTCTTCTCATTCCTTTTAATTAGAACCTTTTTATTGTCAGCGTGAGGCCAATAAATTCAATTATTCAACTCGAAGCAGCGCCCAGCTTTTTTCCACGTTTTTTTCCCCTCACAATAATTGGATTTCAGTTCATTGGCTTTGTAATAATTGTGCAAATTATCTGGTGTTGTAATTGGAATAAAAATTGTCTTTGTCAAAAAACCCGACCGCTAAAAACGACTAAAAAGTTCGAATCAAGTCGCTTTTCAAGCAGTCTGATGCAGACGATCAATCACTGATCAAATGCCACCAACTGCATTGAACTTTTTAGTCGTTTTTAGTGAGTTACTTTTTTGGAATCGTCTCCTCGAGCCCTTTATCTTGATACCACCCCCGCTCGATAAATATCGAAAAAAAAAAAAAAAATTTTTTTTGCATGCATAATTTGAGCCAAAAATCCGCCATTTTGTTTTTTTTTTTTCATTTTGATATAACCAGTGTCACTTTCACAGTAAATACAAATCTAACGACACCTCTCAAGCTAAAATCCATCGAGCCGTTTAGGCTCTAGGGCGTGCCAAAGAAATATACATACATACACACGAAAAACATAACCCTCCTTCTTTCGCAGTCGGATAAAAAAAATAGATATTTTTTTAAGGTCGTGTGTTGAGGGATTGTTATAATTTTTATTTGAAATTAGGTTTTCATTTAGATTGAGTATTTTTTTCTTCCTCAAAGCTTTGAAAGAATTAGGGTGTTGGCTTAAAACGTATACATATTTCTATGCAAATGTTTCACAACGTTCATTCTAAAGTAAAAAGTTTTATTTATCGTAGAGAAGAAACGTTTTGGCTTTTTAAAACAGAAAATAAGCATAGTAATTATGAAAATAAATAAAAATGACATCATAAAAAAATTATTATACATTTGTATCAAAATTGAGTTATTCAGATATAATAATTAAGAAAACAGAAGAAAAAACGAACACCATTATTTTGAAATTTTTCTTAAAACATAAATATAATGATCGATGATCTTTGCTAAGATATTTTTTTTACTTTTGCTACTATGTCTTCAAGGTAAAATACGATAAAGCTTCAGAAATTGAAGCGCTTGTATTTATATTACAAAATCTTTCAAAACGTTTCTCCTTTCACTTCAAGCGAAGCCCGTCTCATGTGGTTACGCTCTAGTTACTTACAAGGGGTGCATAAAGCGTATGGCAGTAGGAAATATACATGGTGAAGCAAAAAGGAGACATGCTACTCCACGTCCCTTGGGCATAAAAAAACTTTCCCTATGTACCTGAATCGCAGAGGACCTCAACCTGTCAAGTGACAATGTTCTAAAACCCGTGTGAAGGCATGTGAGAAAGCTACTGGGCTTAAATTAAAGTACACTGGGATATCTTCCTTAGGAATTGGCAATAAGGTGTACAAAATCGTGAACTGGAAGGAATGGGGGAGGCCTTTAACCTTGCTGCTGGTCAGTTCACGCTAGATATAATTAAACTAGATACAAGATAAAATTATTTATATATTTTTATTGAACACCAAATTCAAAATACGTAAATAAATCCAAAATCTATAACCGGCCAAGTGCGAGTCGGTCTCTCACACGAAGGATTCTGTGCCCTATACTGATAAAAACACGTTTCTTGTGTGGGAGCCCCCTTAATTTTTTTATTATTTTTTGTTATGGCAATGGAAATACACACTGAGAAAATTTCAAGTGTCAACCTATTACGGTTCTTGAGATACAGCCTGCTGACAGACAGACGTACGGACGGATGGATGGACGGATGGACGGACGGACAGACGGACAGCAGAGGCTTAGTAATAGGGTTCCGTTGGTTACCATAAACATACCATAGGCGGCCTTATCGCATTCCGCGATCTCTCTCAGGCTGAACTAAACACGTGAGCCAGTTTCAAAGTTCTATAAAAATTCGCCGAAAACTAAATCTAAGACCTTTATCACCCCAAAGAATAATTTTTGTTCATCATAATAATAAATTGGTTTCGTGAAGCAGTGGGTTTACATTCATACTTAAGTGGAAAAGGCTTCAACACTTCACTTCATGCTCTGTCAACACCGTGGACTAAGTTCAGCTACTTAATAATTTTAATATGTACATAAGGAACTCCCATGATTTCCGGGAACTTCTAAAAGATTTCTGAGGAAAACACTCAACAAATTTCCAATTCCTACGTATCCGAAAATTTCCTTAGATCAACATTTAAGTACAACTTTTCATATTACGAGTATCTTCCTATTCGTGGAAATGCTGACTTTAACAGAAATTTTCTCCTTTAAGTTATCTAATTAAAATATAATAAGTTTAATGGGGTATAACAGATTGATGTTCATAACATTTGTCAACGGGTTATCCCTATTTGTCAACGGGTGTAGTTCAAAACAAGCGCGAGTCGGACTCACACAAAGGGTTCCGAACCACACACCGAAAACAAAACGTGTTTTGCACGGGAGCCCCCTTAATTTTTATTTAAAAACAATTTCATTTTTTTTTTGCTGTAGCAGCAATAGAAATACATAGTCTGTGAAAATGAAAACTGTCTATCTATTACGGTTCTTGAGATACAGCCCGCTGACAGACAGATGGACGGACGGACGTACGACAGCGGAGGCTTAGTAATAGGGATGCCTTCAGGAACAGAACCCTAAAAATAAGTTTACTAACAAGCTAACTTAGCGTTACCACACAATCCTTTGACAAAAACTACTTGAAATTGAAAGGAAAAGACAGATAGTCTTCTTTTTCACTACACACCGACTAGGTATGTGAATTACACCAAGATCAATAGTCTACGTGACTAGAAGGATCAGAATTTCAAGCATACAGAATAAGCAATTTATCTGATAGAATTTGATTTAGTAATTCCAGAGGGGAAGAGATCGGTGGTTATTAGTATTCTTGAATAATACTGCCATTCTGAAGGTTAGAGGAATTCTATTTTTGTCGAATAAGAGTTTTAAAATTTGCTTAGAATTGTAAGTCAATGTCTTCACGTTATTCTTTCGGGACAAATAAGTTTTTGATTGAGAATTATTCTTTCAAAATTTTAGGAATAAAGAACTCTGGTTTACTCAGCTATGGTGATTCCGGGAGACACCCAGCCACCAGAAATGAATCGCAATGGTAAGCTTAGTAAGGAACACGGGTTAGGCCGCGGGCACGAAGTGAGCAGGTAAGGAGCGAGAGCCGCGAGGGCGAGGGCAGCAGCGCGTTCAAATGCATAGGTTTATTTATGGAAGTGGCCACGAAGGCAGAGGCGCGGGTAGCGGCGCGGCGGCTGCGTATGAGTAGTGCGCGCCAGTCGAGCGGTGCCGCGCGTCTGCAGTGATGTTTTCTATAGTAGACACTATTAGCATAATCAGCCTATAATGTTCCCACTGCTGAGACACATGCCTCCTCTCGGTGAGAGGGAGTGGGCCATAATCCACCACGCGGGCCCAGTGCGGGTTGGTAGATGTCACATTAATTTCTATAGTAGACACTATTAATTTCTCATAACATACAATAAGCTCAATATATGTTCCAATTGCATTGACATCTTTGCCAACAAGCTTTTGCAATTTAGGAAAAAAAAAAATTACAGACAGTGGTTACAATTGATATCTATACCTCTATTATATTGTTACTTAGTTAATTATTACTTTTACCCAGCAGAAAAACAGATTTAGTTAGTTTTTTTCTTTTGTTTTTATTTAGTTTTATTTCTTTTTTAGCCTATAAATGTAATATTCAAAAACTTGAATTATGTAAGTGCTGTGCATACTTTTAAGTGACAAATTCACTCTAGATTATGAGTTTAATTATAACAATGCCCCAAAAATGTGTTAGTGAATATTTCGTTGGAGTGCCATAGTTAAATAAATAAATAATAGTACATTACTACGACACTCTAGTGCCGCGCGATGTGCCTGCTGGCTTCGTAACCGTGTCTGCGATGCCACGCCGCTGCCCGCGCCGCTGCCTTCATGGCCAGCCGGTCGGGTCTGTCGACATCTCACTGTGACTACTTAGGTGAAGTGAACGCAAGTGAGCTGCCATTCCATCATCTGCTCACTTGTCGTTCACTTCGACCAATTTTTCACTTCGACATGTTTACAGAATTGCACTGCAGTTTTTTATAAATCTATGCATTTGATCACGCCGCTGCTGGCTTTGGTGTACAATAAAGTGTTATATATATATATATATATCTAACGGTCTGAAAATGGTGGAATCAATAACACATACCAAAGATAGTGTTTGCTAATTTTAAACCATAAATAAATTGTGACTTAGCTAGGTGAAAAGATGAAAAATTGGACTTTACGACACTCAGGAGGCTGCATTCACAAATTACTCATTAACCTGACTCAAACTTCATTCACTATAATGCACGCTTCACTCAACCAAAAAAAAAATAATCCTAAAATGCACTAACATTAAAAAAAAACGCTTAATAACAAGCTGTAATAATTACATTACAACTACATGTGGCTTGAAAAGCCTCAATTTTCGCCACCATATGACATCAACATCGATTTGGAAGTCGTTACATGGACCGTGTAACATTGTTTAGCAGCTGCGGTCCTGTCCTGACAAATTACCTCCGTAACAATTCGAAAGATTTAGAATATATAAATCGGGGTTCCTCAGTAATGGCAGTTCTGGGAGCAAAAGCATTCGCAATGGTAAACTTAGCAAGCGCAAATGGTAAATGCATGATTGTTTGACGTAACATATTTTTTGAATCACACTAAGAAGCACCAATATTGTTGGCGATTTAGCTGGAATCATCTGAACTGTTGAATATAAAACACACGCGTAAAAGTCTTTAACTTTTTTCACGCGAGTCTTTTGCTTTTTAAATATTTTTTTTTTTATGTGTAATGGGTTTGCTCTTGACTCTAGTCTATGTCAGAGATGACAGAGATAAAGTCTACGATGGAGTGCGAATTGGTGGAATAGCTACAAGGTAGGGATGGTAAGATGCAGTGCGTCTAGATGTCCGATGGTAGAAGGGGCCGGTGGGATGAGGTCGTGGAGTTCTTGGGCACACTCACCGAAATACAATCTGTAGAAGACCGACAAGCAGGCAACCTTACGGCGATGAGCCAAGCTATGTAGCTTGGCATTCACCAGTTAATTGCCCTCTTACGATACTCAAGAGATTGCAAGCCACGTATTAAGCTAGCTCCAGCTTTATTCACTTTAGTGCATATTCACCCAAATTAATAATCCCAAAATCAAATACCAAATTTCACTGACATCAAAAGCTTAATAGCTGTAGTAATTACTTTGCAGCCATATGTGGTTAGAAAAGCCTCAATTTTCGCCACCGCATGACATTATCATCAATTTAGAGGTCAATACATGGACCGTGGAACATTGTTTGCTGCGGCCGTGACACATTACCTCCGTAACAATTCGAAAGATTAAGGGTCATTTTCACCAATTCAAGATGATTGCAATCTTCTGATCGCGATCATCTGAACTGCGTTCAAGAGCTGTCAGTGTCAATATTCCACAGAAAATACGACACTGACAGCTGCTAAACGTGGTTTGTCAACGAAACTGAACACGATCAGTTTCGTTGGTGAAATTCGCCCTTGGAATATCGAAATCGGGTTTACTCGGGCATAGTGGTTCTGGAATCAAAATGTTTAAATCTGATTCCCACATGATTACCCCAACAACCATATTATATTTAGAATCGCACTAAGACTCACCCATCTTGTTGACGGTTCCGGGAGCAAATGGACTAAAGTCACTTAAATTTAAGAAGTCCGATTTGACAGCAGGATATTAAAAATATCCTTTTATTTTAGTAAAATTATTATAAACACCATTTGTTTCCCAGCAACAATATTTAAGGTACATGCTATGAAACTCTATAATAGCTTTCAGAACCCCATATGAAATTGTTTCACTATATTGGACATTGTAAAAAAGCTGTTGAGTTTCCTATCAATAAATAAATAAATGGATACAACATTGCTTTACTAGTAAGTATGAAAGAGACAAAAATAAATCTCTTTCGCACTTAGTAGTAAAGCAATCTTCCTTTTCTCTCTACTCAGCTCACTACTTACTCAACTCAGCAAATCAGATTTTAGTGACTTTAGCAATGGTAAACTTAGCAAGGGTCATAATCTGAATACTACATCGTAGGTACATGATTATCTTAACTACTGTATTTTTGAATCTTATTAAAACTTAAAAATACAAAGGTTGTCAAAGGGGTTCGAACAATTTTTGAATGGGAAAAAGCAAAATGGCGGTGAGTAGCTATCCAATTTTGTTTTTTTTTTCAAATTCCCCGCTCTAGTTGAACTTAGTATTTATGGGTAGAGGACTCTTAAATGAATAAAAACGTTGGCAATGTCGTGCCCTAAAGTGTCACGTTGTCCAGATATTTAGAGGTAATATTCTATAGTCCACTTTCACGATACATGGACTGTAGAACATTGTTTAGCAGCTGCGGTCATGACAAATTACCAACGTTACCGTCCAGTTACGAATACTGGGACGATGTCCAAGAAGGAACGTGACCTGAAAATTATTGAGATTAATCTACTTATTGTTGGGTTACGTGTGTGAAATCTGAGAGGGGACGGTGGTGCTGAGTATGTGAAGATTCTTGGAAGGGAAAATCGTACTTATGGACTCAGCCCTCAGTAAGTGGGGTGGTTTTAATGTGGGCTTACCTTCTATAGGTACAAGTCTATCTCACTCCTTAAACAATACAGGTTTGACTTTATTACGAGTATGCTACGTTGTACCTATTTGCGGTCTTAGGCTGATTTTTAAGTAACAGAAAGCACTTACGTCCGTAAAGTTACGTCCAGATACGTATTCAATCGTTGCCTACATCATCACATCATCAAGTTTTAGTGGTCACAAGAACTAAGATAGATATGGCGTATTTTCTCGTATTGGAAACATGACCTAACTTTGTTGTCTGCTTTACTTAAAGTGAAACATTTTAATAAAAGTAAATAAGGCAGGTCAAAATATTATAAAAACTAAAGTTACAAATTAGTGTTAATGTAATCTGTGATAAACATTCTTCTACCAATGAAGACTTCCAGAAATCAATTCCAGTCATCAAAATACTAAATAGTCTCTAACTTAAACTCCCCGAAATATAATTTTGCGACATAACGTTGCTTGCTCTAAAATAAATAGACGAGCTTCAAAGCGACGTGGTCAAACCGAAGAACTTTGATTTCAGCTGAAACCTCTTGGAGAACTGAAAGAACTGGAAATTAATTTATTGCAAATAAACAAAGTTTTGATCCGAGCTCTCTGAAGTTGTTTCTGTTGACAAAAGTGAAAACAATCAGATGCCTAAATTTGAAAACTTAGGTTCTTGAGAATCGGTGCAGAACTGCAGGCGCGACTTTCAACCTAACTAGAAATAAGAGAAATATAGAAAAAATTACTCGCAAAAGAAATGTAAAACTAACAGTAATAAATAATAATTACGCAAGTTAACAACATGAATTTTATCTGTGCGAGGCCAAAAAGGTCCTTATCTGTGCTGCGATATTAAAAAAAAAATCCTGGCCAAAAAAAAAAGAAAAAAAAAAAAAAAGGGCCTGCTGTGATACACTCACGGGACATACTAAAATGAAATAATAAAGGAAACATCTCTTAGTGAGAGTTGACGGTGCTACATTTTGAAGAGCGTGACACTTGTAGTTTGACTGACAAGCGTGGGGGATGTCGTGGGTAGATTTCAGATTAAAAATTAAATATGTAAGAGCAATTAAAAATATAAGAGCAGGATTTGATGTAATTATTTAAATTACAAAAACTCAAATAATTACAAAAACAATCCGCTCTACTGGCAGATTTTATGTCTGTTGTTTTGTAAATTTTAAATTTTGTAAGGGATCGTATAGATTTAATAAACAATGTAGGGAATGAAACTAACATGCTGTGAATTTTATTATTGTTCTTTGGTAGATACGTGTTCCATCGTTCACCACATCATAACATTTCTTCAGGCGAGATTTTAAAACAACGCGAGCTTATCAATAAATTAAAAGATAATGGTACCGAAGCAAAGTAACCCCTATTGGAGGGACCAGATCAATGTACAACAACGGTCATTGACATTTATTTACTTTCTTCATATCAAAAGCTTACAACCCTAATTTCTTTAAAGTTAGAGTGAATAGGCTCCTTCTGGGTAGGCTCGCTCCACCGTAGACTTTGTCTCTGTCATCTTTGACATAGACTAGAGCCAAGAGCAATACCATAAAAAAAAAACGGAGTAAAAGACATAAAGTTGTCCTGGACCGACTTCTAATAGTGATCCTTTACGTTCTCTAGTTATGAAAAACGGTACATAATTTGGGTATCTACGTAGGGATATTAGGGAAAGGTCAATATACTTTATGGCAAGGTTATCTGGCGCCTACCGTAACTTATTCGTCATAGTATGCCACGTCCCACACTATCAAATTCGTTTCGTATTTACGACTTGTTTGTTGTTAGTGGGCTGTAAAGTGTAACGACCTGTTTTCGCTCGCCATCAGCCTTGAACACCCCGTATTTTGGTGTCAAAAGTTTATGGCATATAAACGTAAGGACAGCGCCATCTAGTAACAATAAATGGGACCAGACGCGTTGAAGCGCTGCAAATACTGCTAGCCTGTATACGTTTTTGCATAAAAGTGATTTTGTCAAAAATTTAGGCGTTATAGTTAAAACACTGGGCGAATACTTTACACGCATAATATTTTTCCCTGTGATTGGGATCGCGTAATGATAATGTCTATTCTTTCAATTACGAAATAATAGGAAGTGAACGTAGCATTCTGTAAGTGAAGTAACATTTTAGGAATAAGATTAGCAGGTAATTCCAGAATTTACCTTTTACAAACTCATAACAAACAAGCTTAACTGTTAATTAGGTTAGAGAATCCTATTTCTTTACATATTTCGTCAATATATCACTTCTTACATTTTTTATTAATTGTTTTCCTATTCATAACAATTAATTGATTTAAAAACATTTATTTGTTTTAATAGTACCTAACAATTAAGGCCTTCATCTCTTTGTTGTATTTCCCCTTTTCTTTGTTTCTTTTTTATCTAGGCCTTTTTTTACTCTTAAAATCGACGTCCAAGCCTCAACATTGCGCCCGTGAGTATCCACTGATGAGAATAAATAACTGTTACATAGGGTAAATATTGGCGACTCCAAATTCTGCGTTTGTAGCTAACTTTCGAATGAAATCCTTTAAACAGGGCCTGTTTATATTCTTATCTGACAAAAGTTTATAAATTTTAATAAAAAAAAATTCAATGTTTTATATCAATTAAAGTTTGCCAGCTATCATTAAATGTGTTGATGGTTTTTTACCTAGAATATGGTTTTGTACGGTTGACCACACGTCAGTTTTAACAAAACTAGATATAAGCATTGCTGGCCACTAACTTATTGAAACTCTGGGCTTCACTAGACCAGCTCAAGGCCAAAGGCTAACTAGCGACACGCACCCCAATGTACCTTTAGAATCTCAAATCCAATAACATTTTAGAGGTAGCGGTACAGAGAGTAAAGTCCCGCATACCTCATTTGAAAAGGAGGATCCTCCGACCAGGCGGATGTTGTGCCTGGCGGGCTACTGCCCGATAGTTGATATTCGGGCTGATGTATATGTTCAAATCGCACGGTAAACTCTGCTTGCGCGATGCAGGATTTCAACGTTGTAGTTCGCTGCTAGTCGGATAGATGGCGTCGCGGTTCTTTTTTTTTTGTTGCGATGTAGATTTGCTCCGTAGGTTTTTCTTGTGGCGGTCTTGATGCCGCTACAACATTATGATCAATGTATTGAAAGTAGGTGACCCGCGCATCATCGTCTACATCACAATTTTCATTAATACTCCGCTCATATATGTCGTAGCGTGTTCTTCAATAAATGGGCAATCCAAAACTATTATTTTCAATTCAAACCCGTAGCTCCTGAGATTAGCGCGTACAAAAAATTTGAAATATGGTGACCCGCGTAACTTCGTCTGCTCCGCTACTATTGACCTTAGCGTGATGATATATGGCATATAGCCTTTCTCAATAAATGGGATATCTAACACTGAATGAATTTATCAAATCGGATCAGTAGTTTCTAAAATTATCGCGTTCAAGGAAACAACGTTTTGGGAACACATTCATAGTACAGCGTACTGCTAAGGAGTGGAATTTCCTGCCGAAGTCTGTGTTTCCTGATAGCTACAACCTGAGAGTCTTTAAGTAAAGAGTGAATAGGTTATTTCTAGGCGAGCGTGCTCCATCTCCGACCACATCACTGCTTACCATCAGGTGAGATAGTGGTCAAACGCGTGCTTATAAATAGTAAAATAAGTAAAAAAATACAAACAAACAAACTGTTCAGCTGTATATATATATGTATATATATTATTTTATAATATAAATTTCGTATATTCATCGCTATTGGTATTTCAGGGAATATTACTTTCGTGGTAAGAACAGGAGACCTAATTGAAACAACTTAATTACTTAAAATATTTATTGATAATATGGCCGTATCTTAAATTCTTATTCCTATCTTACTTAGATTTGACAACATATGTTTGACAAAGATTTTTCATCTTGAATTCTTCTAGCAAACTCGGATCAAGCATCTTGTTCACTATGTTCGATACTCTACAATCATAAGGCGCAGTTGCGTGGTCAGATTCTATGTTGAACACTGTCACTGGCCTGTTCGTGTATTTAGACAAGTTGTAATCTTCAGGTAGACTTCCAGCTCTCGCATGTGGCAGACCTTTTATAAGTACCACTTCAGAATTCAGCTTGAAGTTTGGTTCGTAGTTTCTTGCAAACATGATTCTCCTGTACGCTGATTCTAAGATAGACCACTTGTATTGTTTCGAGTAGTGACCCAGTTTCCTCATTGTATACAAGCAAGCATCGACCTTTGTCTGCCATTCTTTTATCTGTTCCAAGTACTGGTTCAATTCCTCTGAAAACTCTCCAGTCATTAACTGGTACAAGTGTTCTAAAATAACGTTTTGTAGCTCCGACTCCGTCAACTCGCCTAAATGCGAATTTAGCTGGATTCTTAATGCATCTGGGCTACTGTCCAAACAATACACAACGCCAGTGTATCCTGTAATTTTCAAGTAGTGTAAACATGAAGATTTGAATGGGAACCAACCATTTGTAATGGAACGCTTTGGAGAATAATTAATTAATGAAATTCACAATTCAGTGTTTCAACGTCGGTGACTCGGAGCATGAAACCGAGTACACTTATGGTAAACAAGTCGAGCAGATGGTAATCAAAGAGTTTTGGAATCAAGAACCAACAATGCATTAATATGCATTAGAATTGCTGTAGAAATACAAGACTATCATAATTGAACTAGCAAGTAATCAGTGAATTCGAACTAACTTTACTCTTTGAGCTATCAAAACATGTTATTGTATTGGCAAAGTCAAATCATTTACAAATGAGAGTTTGAGGACGAGAACTAAATGCCAAATGTATTTTGGGACAGATATCATAATTACCTTCTTTCTCCAACAATGCAGCCAGTTCCAAAGCAACATTTACTCCAAAGGAATACCCCAGTAGATAAAACTTGGATTTGCTCTCAAACTTGGTTCTCATGAACTGAAACAATTTATAAGAATTTTTCATAAAGACGTTTCATTTCTAAAGAAATTTGATGTAACAAATAGCCTGCCATTATTATAATAGGTAAGCTCTCGGAGGTATTTTAAAAATAAAATATTAGTAAAATTAGGTTTGAGTCGCGGCTCGAGCTAAAAAAACCAAATTGTGATATTCTTTCGTCTTAAAATGTAACATTTTATGAAAATTGGGGAATATTACGAAAGTAGCTATCTGATTTGCTTTATCTATCATATTACATTTATTTGCATGACTTGATGTCTATCACATAAAATGAAATTATTGATTCAATAGAAATGAAATTACGTAAAATGTTTTTGCCAAAGTTGGTCATGTCAGAGAAATATTTTTTTCCATTTTTTATCACTTATCATCATCATCCACAAGCACTACTTCTTACAAAAAGTAGTAACTTTACTAGAGTTCAGACTATCTATCCATAGACTAATAGACCTTTATGACGCGCACGAGACATTCAATCATTGGGCTTATTAAGTTACTTGTTTGGACCTCCGTTCGACACGGTAGTAGACATGACAACGGAAAAGATCCTCGAATTATGTCAATTCAACCAAGCGACCGGTCGTTGTAGCAACGCTTGGGGGAGGCCTGTGTCCAGCAGTGGACGTCTTTCGGCTGAGATGATGATGATGATGATGAAGTAAGCGATTTTATGATTTGAGGTAGAGTCGACTTGGGCATAACTTGAAATATGAGCCCAAGATGGTTTCCTCGACTTTACATTCGCATTTTTTTATAGAAACAAGAGGAAGTAAACCTAAAGTTGTCATAAAATTAAAATCACATTACCTTTCGTACTGTAGCAGCCATTTCAGGAATACTATTTCCTTCAATATCTGGAGCCAATTGGACAGCCACTGCTTGTACTTTGAGTCTTTCTGCCAATGAATTGAAGATTTGGTGACGACCTTCAAAGCCCGGTATCAGTGTCAAGTACGTTTCGGTAGGGTCGAGATCATTCTGCAAGTAAATTTTGTAATTAAAAACAAAGAAGAAAATGATAAACCGTTGGCGGTTAATCATTTTCTTCTTTTTCTGGTCTAATTTGAACGGACTATTGGTAGTCCATTCAAATTAGACCAAAAAATTTGGGTGAAGTAACATTAATTCGCAACAAGCTCAAAATTGGTAGGATTGTTCAAAACACTATCGAAAATGAAATCTATAATCGATCGAAACATGTGCATTCTATGACGATTACAACTCTTCCAAGTTTTTGAATCGTTATATCTCAGAAACGGTAGCTCTTAGGAAAAAAGTAAACAGACATTTTTTATTGATAATTATCTGATTTACCATTTTGTCTTAACTAATTTTATAATAAGACTTACCATCATCTGCCTAGTCTTTTCCTAACTATATTGGGGTCGGCTTCCAGTCTAACCGGATTCAGCTGAATACCAGTGTTTTACGTGGAGCGGCTGCCTACCAGACCTCCACAACCCATTAACTGAATAACACGGTACTTCTTGGCAAGGAGTCAGATTTACTGGCTTCTGACAACGCGTAACGACTGCCAAAGATCTTCAAATGACAGCCGGGACCAACGGCTTAACGTGCTTTCCGAGGCTCGGAGGAAACTCGGTATGTTAAGATGGTCACCCATCCACAGATCAACCTTGGCAAGCGATGCTTAACCTTAAAGATCGACCCGTGCGGCTGTTTTTATTTAGCCATTATAGCCACAATAAAACTTACCGTTCTGTTGAAAATCGTGGTGTGTTACTTTTGACCCCTTTTCCATGTATCGGATCGATGGGAACTTTTAGATTTCATTTAATTATGATAGTGTTTTGAACATTCCTACCAATTTAGAGCTTATTGCGAATTAATGTAACCTTAGATGTCTAAATTGACCGGACTAAAAGATTGGCAAAAATTGTAGATGAAGTATATTAAAAAAAATATTTTGTGATCAGTTTTAGTCAAGAAATTGGTGTTCTGATTATTTTTAATATTGTTTCTTATAGTAACCTAATTTTGTACGTTAGCATTTAACATTTTTGCAAGTAGTGCTGGCTTACCCTTTTTTTATGGATAGACTTTAAGAAAAATCACGATTTTTTTTTCAGCTCGAATCACTACGTTAGCAAGGCTTACTTTGCTAAAAAATATTTGTTTCTCATTGGCTGAAACATACCATCGATTTTTTTTATGTAATCGTGATAATGTGATCACTTAATGCTGATTAAAATTATATTTCTAACTAGAGATTAATATCGTTACACAGATCTAACAAAACGACATGATTAATTTACCCAGCTTCAGTATAAAAAAATGATATCATTTATTTTTCTGCTCTTAACTAAAACTAAAAATATACTAAAATATCCATCGAAATTTTACCTTTATTTAAGTGTATCTTAGAAAAAACGTTCATGGACATTACCTTTGCTCCATTGTTAATTTGAGTGACCATTGGTACAATAGGATGTGACGTAGCAAGTTGCTCTTCTTCATCATCAATGCGAGCATAAAATACGCCTAAACCATCATAACTCTTCGGGTTGTCGGAAGTTTCATTTCCAATGTTCTTTAGACTGGAAAAAAAAATATTCAAAGAATAAATCCAGTAACAAGAAACAAAAAAGAATCTGCAAAGTTATGACAATGATATCTACATCAAAAACTATAGAAATAGTTCTTTCAAATACGATCAAAGTTAGGTCATAAACTGAACCCAATCAGAGACCGTATAGATGTGTACCATATCTAGGTTACTACAAAATACTGAATTCTACCATCTCATCACAACTCAATGCACGTTGCGTAGAAACATAAAAACTTTGCTCACTTAGAACAATTTTCTGTAAAATTTTACGACTGAATACAAAAAATAGCTGATGTTTTGTTTTTTCTACCCCTTATCAATCAATTGAAGAATATTAGCTGTTATTTTTGTGGAAAAGAAGAGAAAATGTTGATTCATAAAGCTTGGGCCACAATACTGTGTTGTGTCACCTTGTGGTGCAGTTGATTGGCTACGGAGCTCTTTGTGAGATCTAGGCTGTTTAAGAAAGAAAGAAAAAGCATTTATTTGCGCCAAGCATGACGCATACCAAAAAAAAATAGAAATTAAATAAAACTAAATTATAAAAATTGGAAAGAAATGCGTCATAGTCGCGAAAACGGCCATCGCTCTGTATTTGTTTGATTGATGTACCACCAGCCACGAAACACCCCGACAATTATCAAACCTAGGTCCTCAACAACTCAGTAGTAAGTGATTGCAATTATCAAAACATCAAGGCAGTCTCCTATCATATATTTTTAAATAGTTACAGATTATTTTCACAGTTATTTAATGCTATTCGTAATTGGCAACTGGCAAGGCATTCCATAAATATTACAAAATAGTTTTGAATCTGCAAAAGCTGAGATAATACTGTTGCTAAGCTAATACGTAATAAATGAAATTGGTCTTTCAGAACATTACCACAACGAATTTTCGTGTTGCCAAAGTAATTACTTACAATACCAACTTACCTTTCAATCGTCATGCGTTGAATCTTTTCAGTAGGATAGTCGGCTTTATGTAAATTTCTGATAAGAGTTTGCAATTCCAGTAAATTCACTTCATTTAGCTTCAAATCATTCACTATGGCGCCATTTTGTAAATTTTCTATTTGTGCAACACCTAAAATTGAAATGGTTTTTATTATGTCTACAGAATAATTTATTTTCTGCTTCGTATGCTTTTGGATTTCAAAGGACTTAGGTTTTAAGTAATGAAGGGCTTTAAATAAATCAGTCTAAAATTTTGGACTTTAATCGACTTTCAAATCATACAGAACTGTAAAGAGATATTTTACTTTGCCTCTAATAATTAAGCCAAAGTAAATTAAAAAGATTATCAAATAATGCAACTCTAGTTTTTGTCAGCTGCAGCTTCGCCAGCGTAATAGTAAAAAACTAGGATTTGCCCGCGATTTCGTTCGGGCATGTCCCGTTCACCTTGGAATTTTGGGAAATCCTCTCTTAATGCTCCAAGGAACCTACATGCCAAGTTTCAGCTTTCAACAACTGGCAGTTACGATTGTGCGTTGTCTGTCTGTCATTCAGTCAATTTTATATATTAAGTGCTTTGATTTGTCAAGTTTCATTCAGATCCATATAGTTGTCAAGAAGTGAAGATTTAACATACAGACAAAACTTTTTTCACTTTTATAAATATACTATAGTATGCAGGTCAATGTAGCGATATTTGGGCTGCCCTAAACGGGTCTGTGTCCAACATTGGATGTCTTTCGTTTTAAATGATGATGTTTCTCCAGTATTGCGTGATAAGCTATTTAATCAATAAAACTCATGCGTAACAGTTACGCATACTCATATATCATACTACTGTACGTTAATTTGACCCCAAAAAGTTTAGGTCGGCCCAGCCGGTTGCGTATGAAAAGACGACGCGGGGGGGCCTCGCAATTGTTTAATACCTAGACCTCACGCATTTTTTTTTCGAAAAACCGTTACCTAAGCTTATGTTATGGTGCCAAAAACAGGGAAGATGAATAAATATACAAGAACTTGGAAGATTTTAAAATCGCTAAATCACCATGAAGATATAGATGTTGTCGTTCAAAAGGTACGTAATAAAAGTGAGCGCGTTTATACTTTTTTAACAGTTTCAAATAATTAAGTTAATGTTATTAAAGTTTAAATATTTATTTATTTAATGTAAATCTGTAATATGAGTATGTAATTAAGTAGGTAAATCTGTATTACCTAACTAAGTATCTACCTTCGTAGATACTCTTATACCTATTCATTACTTAATACGCAGGTTTCGGTTACCTACCATGTGTGTACGTTTAGTATGGATACTTGAAATAAAATAATAATAATTTTTATATCACAATTAAGAGGCAACCGTTACAATAATTTATTTACAGAAAGACAACTTTTAGCGGTACGTATTGGCTGTCATCGGAACATCTTCGCCGAACTAGTAAAAACTGCATCCCGGGCGAATAGTCTTCCTCGTCCCCATCCCAGTGTTACAGCAGTATTTCACCAGTTCTTTAATAATTATGCGAGATGACCATAATGCCGAATTTACAAACTGCCACTACCTAAATAACATGCGTAGTGGATAGTTATTATGGAGCGAAAGAACAACCTCGTCGAGAGTAATTTTACAAAAAGCTTACAGTGGTCCAATAGCTGTATCAGTAGATAAGTACAACGTTTTGCAAGAGCTGTGTCGATCTGGAGTTATTCCTTCAACATATCATGATTTTTACAACAATTTGAAGGTCGACCACGAATAATTATTTTTTATTAAATTTTTAACGAAGGATTATTAATTTTAGAAGATTTTAACGGAAGTTCCGTTGCATTCCATACATTATTGAATTTATGAAACAGCCAAAATGACGTAAGTCAACCAGTTTCTGTAAAATAAATTTTATTAAAATGAAAGCGTTTTTTGATTGACCAAAAAGTTACACTATTTTGAAGCCGATAAAAAAAGCTTTATTATTAGTTAAAATCATATAGCTAACTACTATAGATTTTGCCATAAAGGAGTTATAAGATAACGGTAGGTAAATTTGAGTTGTTTTTCGGCTCTCCAGAGAAGTTGTCATTTTACCCTTACGCTACTCTAGTTCTTAACCCACGAACTGGTGACTGATAGTCAGCCACTCACCAGTAAGGCCTCGGACACAAACTCAGTGGCGCGGTGGCAGCGCGTTCAAATACATTTAAATGGAACTGTTCACGAAAGCAGCGGTGCGGGAGCGGCGCGGCGGTGACGGACGAGCGGCGCGCGCCAGTTGAGCAGTGCCCGCGCGTCTGCAGTGACTAGTCATAGATAGGCAATTTCTCATAACACAAAACTACTGCCACTGGCTTTGTTAACGGGTTTGCGTCGCCGCGACGCTACTCGCGGCTGGCCGCTGCTGTTTCGTGTCCGCGGCCTAACGGATGAGTGAAAGTGTGACAGATAATGCACAGTTAAAACTACCGGTAGTAGGAAACCGACATTTTGCATGTAGGTTCCTTGAGGAGTGTAGAGGAGCACTAAGAAAAGTTTTCCCAAAATTCCTACTAGAACGGGATATGCGTGAACGAAGTTGTAAGCCAAAGCTAGTTTCAGTACAAAATCATAATAATTATCAAGTTAAACAAACCAAGCATTGTTATTCAAACTCATAAATAAAGGTCCCACTAATTCGAAGTTCTATGAACAGACGTTATTGAACTTCGCCGGTCTCTAAATGCGTGTTCAATGCCCCTATTGGCTAGTATTTGCCGCTCATTGCACCACACTTACCAATACCAGAAGCATTAATTCCGTTTGAAATCCCGTACGGCAAACTCATTAGGTTCCAACATTATAGCACTTTGGAATTGAGGGCATGTTGCTATGGTAATTCAGCAATGAATGGGCTGTTTATTGTTTATTTGTTTACTAATTGAATACATGTGTTTTTTACAGATATTATTTTTTAGATGTGATTATCATATATACTTTTTTAACCGAATCTGAACTAATGATTTTATTACTTTTTATAAGGTATTGTAGACGCGTGATCCCTGGGGAACATACTCCCGGGATATAAATAACCTATGTGTTATTCCAGATTATAATCAACCTCTGTGCAAAATTTCATGTATATCTTTTCAGGCGTTCTGACGTGAAAGAGTAACAAACAGCCATCCATCCATCTTCACAAACTTTCGCAATTATAATATTAATCCGTGACATTGGCAGGTATATAGTCTATGAAACTCACAAATAACGTGGCTTTCTATTAGTAAAATAATTTTCAAAATCGGTTCAGTAGATTCAGAGATTACCCCTACAACCTCACAACATCACAAACTTTACCGCTTTATACGAGTAATATTAGTATAGATATAGATTAGTAGAAAGTAGGACTACTAGGTTGGCCCAAAAAACGGTAGTGAGACGCCAAGGCTGGTTCGAGGTGGCGCAGAAAAAGTGTTTAGAAAGATATGGAGGAGATTTTTTCCCAGAAATGAGACATTATGTGAGGCTAATAAAAGGGTATTTTTTTGTGAACTTCTCTTTGGAAACACTGAAAACAAGAAGGGTTTGAAAAACAAAGCTTAGGCAAGAGCGTTGTAAGTACCTACATTATGTTCTTGAGAATACAGTTTATGAGTCTACAATAGCAGATCAACCCCTTTTGTTCTGTGGGTTACTGATTTTGTATGATGAAATAATTAGTTTTGTAAATTTTTGGTTTTTATTGTTGATCCCTTTTGTTATATAATAATCTTGCTGTACCAACTATTAAAAATTACACACACAACTAATAGCCTTGCGGCTTGATGAACGTTTAATGTAAATGTCTAATAAGAATGTTTAAAAAAAGATTAACCAAACAGAAAATACAGGCATGAAAATAAAATATTGGGTGTTACAGGAGATTTAATAATGAAAAAATAACTTACCAAATATTTTTGCGAGTTTACTCCAATAATCACTTGATTTTTCTGCGTTCGAATTATAGGTCAGAACGTTATTGTATTTTAATTTCAAACTGTTTTCCATCGCGTTGAAAAATGCTGCCAACGTTTGCGGTTTCAGAATGGTTGTGGAATCTTTAGGGTTGGGCTACCGATGAAATAAAAAGAATTATAATATTTCACATTATTTTTTGTAGTCGACAGAGAATCAAATAAGTTGAGTTTTACAACTGTTTATATTTTTTTTTATAATTTATTAAACAAAAAATTTAATTGAATTGATGTTGACTGAATATGTTCATCACTTTATTATTATTTTTTTCCTTTACATAAAAAGAAAAACAACAGTAAAAAGATGGATCAAAGAACGTAATTAAACTGTATTCCTTACCTCAATTAGAGCATCTGTTCTGACAATAAGTGCAGGAAAACCACTTTTGATCCTTTGTTCACATAACCCTTCCAACATTGAGAAGGAAAATTCAGTACTAGCACTTTGTGAAGATGTTGCTAGTATGGCAAAATGGCTGAAAATAAAACAAAATCATAATAAAGGCATAACTATCACCAACGTGGATGAAACTCATAAAAACTAGTAAAGACTCAATATATATATATATATATATATATACTACTGATTACCAACTTGTATTGTTATGTTATTGAGAATGATATTTAGATGTAGACTTTTATTGTAAAATTAAATAATTAATTAATTAGTAATCTTTGGGTTTCTTATTTGTAACAACATGTACTGAATAATCAATAAAACAAACGAAATGTTGTTGCCTACAATTGAATATAAAAAGAGAATAAGCGAGATGCTTAATGGTCATGTTAGGCCAGTTATAATAAACTAGCTAGGAGAACAGTTCAACCCACCAGATTGAAGATAATCGTAGGAAACCACCTCATTGTTTTGTTAAGTGAACTACTGTACTACAATCTGTTTATAAATAAACTAGTTGACCCACGCAACTTCGTCTGCTCCGCTCCTATTGATCTTAGCGTGATGATATATTTCTCGATAATTGGGCTATCTAACACTGAAAGTGTTTTTCAAATCGGACCAGTAGTTCCTAAGATTACCACGTTCAAGTAAACAAACAAACAAACTCTTCAGCTTTATATATTAGTATAAGATATAGATTCATTTATTTTATTTATAAAATACAATTTGCTAACTAATATTTTATTTAATTCTAAAGCAAGAACTTTAAAATCGTAAATTATTTCGCATGTAACATTCTTTCTCTGCAACGACATTAACAGCAGTATTTTATCTCAAAGAATAAAGCTTTAAATTTTACCTCAACTCATTACAATAGTTTTTAGACGTCAAGTTGAGATTTATAACAGCAGAGGCAGTCTTATTGAACATTCGAACAAAATCTAGTGCATTCTCGACGTTTTTATCTTCAAAATCTGGAACTATGAAAATTCCTTTGATAGATCCTATTCTGGAACATTCTTTTAACATTTTCGTGCAGCCGTCCTGTGTTTGGAGATTCTCCGTGGATATTTTTATTTTAACATTTTGCTTGTTCCACGATCTGTTGAAATGAAAAATGTTATGAAACACAATATTGTTCGTTGTCAATTGTTACAACCGAAATATTGTAAGTTCCAGTAGATATTTTCGAATAACAGTGACACACAAAAGGATATTAATTTGTAGTTCTATTGTTACTTTTAGGATTTTATTAATTCTTCAACTTCAAATTCATTGATAGGTATGTCACGATATCTATTTTTTATTTTTCAATGTGCCTTTGGTTACACCAACCATTGATCACAATGTTAGGCTCTCGACTTATAATTTTTTACGATAAAGCATCCCACTGCTGGGCACAGACCTCCTTCATATTTTTCCAGATATACTTTTTTCCTGTGAACCAGTTTTCCTGATGTACGTCCAGGTCATATCTCTCTGCTTTTTGGGCCGTCCATCTTTAAATATTAATTGAAGCACATACTTACGCAAACTTTGTTTGCCAATATCCGCTAATTTTGGATCTAGAATGTAACACAATATTCCTGGCCCCTTTCTGGACCAGTCTATCGGCCAGTTCAATTCCTATACCATTGTCGTCACACACCACTATGTTCACACCGGTTGAGCTGTAGTTCATTCTGAAATTAATGACAGTGACGAAGTAAATGAATCTCAAGTGAAAAAAGTAGAGGGTAAAATTTGTAACTTTTTTTCCACGGTAATAATGTTACTTTAATATTATTGTAAATATTAATATTATTAATGCTAAAGTTGCTCTTGGAACGGCTTAATGAATTTATTTTAAACTTGGCAAACCTCTGATGGATATGTTTTTTTCTACCAGGAATATTTACCTTTCGGATAATTTTCGACTTCTGTGCTGGTGAAGCCGCTAGCAGAAGCTATTGGGTTCTTTTCCCTACATTTCCAAACAAGGCCAAAATTTATTGGTCTGGTTTTTTATTTACAAGTATTTTTTATTTCCTACATTTCAGTGAATTAAACTTTTGTAATCGTCCCAGCAAGCCTTTTATTTACTCGATAGGTTAAAAGTTTTCTTAAGACATTATAATTATATTATGGCGCCAAAAATTAATAATGGCAATTATGTCACTCTCACAATCAAGATGAGTCTAACGACACCTTCTTCTTCTTCTTCCACCTGGCGTTAATCCCGGCTATTGCCAGGGTCCGCCTTCCTACTTAGCTTCCTCCACTTTGCCCGATCTTCAACATCCTTCTCAGTCAGGCCATTGGCTCTCATGTCGGACTTGACGACGTCCAGCCAGCGCTTGCGAGGGCGACCACGGGGCCTAGCCCCAAGAACAGCCATATTCATGCATCTCCGACCAACGTACTCCATAGGGCGGCGCATGATGTGGCCATACCATCGCAGACGACACTCTTGCAGTTTTTCCCCCACGTCACGGACACCAAGACTACCTCGGATGTATGAGTTGCGCATGCGATCGGATCGCGTTACGCCACTCATCCACCTCAGCATCTTCATCTCCGTGACGCGAAGCTCCTGGGTGTGTCTGCTTAGTGCTGGCCAACACTCGCCCCCGTACAGTAGGACAGGCCGAATGATGCATTTATATATCTGCCCCTTGAGCTTCGGAGGCATTTTGCGGTCACATACAACGCCCGTCACCTCGCGCCACTTCGCCCAAGCCGCGCCAATACGTGCTTGGACATCGTCGTCCACGATGCCAGACTCGTGCAGCACGGATCCAAGGTACCTGAACGTATCGGACTTTCTGATCAGGTCCGAACCTATTCGGATGGTGTTTGTATCCGTGCTGCCACAGGACATGTACTCAGTCTTCGCCACATTTAGTCTCAGACCACCGTTTTCAAGCGTGTCCTTCCAAATGTTGACTTTGCGCTCAAGATGGGCTTTGTTCTGATTAACGAGGGCGATGTCATCGGCATACATCATTAGCCATGGAGGCTGATCTTGGATGTTTGCCGTAACTACATCGAGCACTACGTTAAACAAGAACGGGCTAAGAGCCGAGCCTTGGTGAACGCCAACAGATATTGGGAAGCCATTCGATTCGCCAACAGCGGTCTGGACAGAGGACACGGAATCGCGGTACATGTCTCTGATAATGTCAATATAGGCCTCGGGAACGCCCTTGAAGCGCAGTGCCCACCAGATGGACTGCCGAGGTATACAGTCGAAGGCCTTCTGCAGGTCTAAAAAGGCCATATGCAAAGCTCTCCTTCTCTCTCTGTAAGCCTCAGCCAGATTCCGTAAGGCGAACACTGCGTCCATGGTGCTGTTACCCGCCCGGAAGCCATATTGACACTCAGAGACAGTACACTCGCTACGGAGCCGTGTGTCAATGATGCGCTCGAAGAGCTTCATGGTGTGGCACGTGATCTTGATACCGCGGTAGCTACCACAATCCTGTACGCTACCTTTGCCTTTGTAAACAGGGATAATCAGGCTAAATCGCCACTGGTTCGGCATTTCCTTGGTGATCAGGATGCGGTTAAAAAGATCCGTCAGAAGGTCCACACCATGAGGGCCCATCGCCTTCCACACTTCAATTGGCACATTGTCAGGCCCGACCGCTTTCCGGTTCTTCATGTGGCGAAGAGCAATGCGGGTTTCGTCGGGGGAAATAGGGGAAATAAGCCCAAGGTTAGGAGGCGGTTCCGGAGGAAGGTTATGGGGATGCTGTTTGTTAGACAGTTCCGCGAAGTATGTACACCATCTCTCCTTAACAGAGGGGGCATCGTAGAGCAGCTTACCCTGGGCGTCCCTTACACAAAGACATTTGCTAATGTCCCGTGTAGCTTTCTCCCGGCCACGCGCCAGCTTAAAGATAAGCTTTTGCCCCTCCGCAGTTTCCAGCTTGTCGTATAATGGCGCTAGACTTTTGCTGCGGGCTCTGGCTACAGCTTTTTTGCAAGCGCGCTTAGCCGCTCCATATGCCTCCCTGTCATCCGGAGAGTTGGACCCTTGCCACTGTTTAAACAAAACCCTCTTCTTCCGAGTCGCCTCCTGCACCCCGTCATCCCACCACCACGTCTCCTTTCCTGTGGTGCGGCCACCACGAGAAGTGCCAAGGACGCGCTTACCCGCACCGGTGATTGCTGCATGGATCCTACTCCAGATCTCTTGAGCGGACTCATGCGGAGCACTGATCTTAAGATGCTCGACCTCCGCGATGAAGTCCGACTGCCTAGGACCATCAAGCAACCACCACTTAGTGCGGGGTTTGCGTTTCTCGTTCACTCTCTTCTTCGGTACAACCGCAAAGTCCAGGACAAGGAGGCGGTGTTGAGCCGTTAGGCTTTCGCCTGGGATGACTTTGCAGTTGGTAACCTTGCCAATGTGGCACCGTCGCACCAGCAGGTAATCTATTTGGGTTGAGTAGGCACCACTACGGTACGTAATAAGATGCTGGGGCTTCTTCTGAAAGAATGTGTTCGCGATGGCTAGGTCAGACACAGCGCAGGTGCTAAGTATATTGACTCCCTCTGCGTTTAGCTGGCCATAACCAAAACCACCGTGAACACGTCCATACTCTCCAGCAAACTGACCTACGTGACCGTTGAGATCCCCCCCAACCAAAACACCTTCGGAATTCGGGATAGCGCGTAATACGTCCTCGAACTCATCCCAGAAGGCCTCCTTTTCAGACTCACAGCAACCAGTCTGAGGAGCATAGGCGCTGATTAGGTTCGTTACCGACCCTTCGAACAGCACCCTAACTCGCATCAACCGGTCGCTGCATCGGTCTACTTCAAGGAGTCCATCCTGAAGGTCCTTAGACAGCACCACGGCCACTCCGCTCCTACCCGTTGGTGATCCGGTGTACACTAGCCGGTACCCCTGCCCGATGTCACGTGACTTATTTCCCTTCCAGCGCGTCTCCTGAAGGAAGGCGCACTGGACCCGACGCTTCGCAAGTACGTCTGCGAGTTCTTGGCAACGTCCGGTTAGGGAGCCAATGTTCCAGGTGGCAAAGCGGAACTTCTTCTTGGGTACTATCCTCTTTAGCCGTGCCCGTACTTGACACGGTAGCCCTAGCCCACTTATCGCAGGTTTAGGGCGATGTGCCTGCGCGTCGTTATGCGGCGACGCCCTAGACCGAGTACCCTTACCTAACTTCTTTCTCTCCATTCATATATGACTGAAGTTGGTTTTACGTGGGGCGACCAGCCGTCTGACCCCCACAACCCTACAAGAGGGAAACCAGGTTCGCCAGAGCCTCGTCCGTTGGACAGCCTAACCTGTCTAACGACACCTCTCAAGCTAAAATCCATCATGACTTTTAGACTACAGAGCGTGCCAAAGAAATATTCATACATAATCGTACATACACTCAAAAACATAGGTATCCGTCTTTCAGGGGCAGTCGGGTGATAAAAATCATCCATTAAAAGAATCGAATTTATACTGAACTACCATTTTTTTTTTTTTTTTAGGATCGGAAATCATCAAATGACTCCTCCCGCTCTGGGTACAGCAGGAAGGAGTGTCAGACTCTTACTGACTAAAGCCCATCCGTGTTTCTCCTAGTGCCCTTTGCGTTCCAGGGTACGGTGCCTCTTTCGAACGAAATCCGCAGCCCTAGCAGGCACTGGCCCTAGTGGGCACCGTCTTCCGTGCTGACATATCGTTGAGGTGCGTTGGGATCGCAGCGCGCCGCCGACCCGGGCCTGGTTCAGATCAGACGGCGCGCCACCCAATGCTCGCCGTCCGCAGTCCCAATACTGAACGACCAACGATACAATATCACATTTATTATTTTCTATAAGAAACATAATACTGGCAGCCACAATAGCCATCATAGTTGACGTTAAAACATCGGCAAACAAGGTCAATGAGTTTTTTGTCAAGATAGGTGCAAACCTGGCGTCGAAAATTGGAGCCAGTACCAACACCACAGCCGTAACAACACCACCCGGTCAATTATCAAACTCTCTTGTAATCCTTCCTGTGGATGAGGAAAAAGTTGGTAGAATTATCCAAGACCTCCGTAGTGACTGCGCTACAGGGTGGGATAATATTCCAGCCAGAGTTATCAAGAGTTCGCGTGTTACCTTAACCCCTGTAGTCACTCATATTTGTAACCTATCCATAGACTCTGGAATCTTCCCTGAACCTTTTAAGAGAGCCGTCGTGCATCCTATATATAAAAGCGGGGACAGAGCCATGGTCACAAACTATAGACCTATTTCTGTTTTGAGTACGCTTTCAAAAATTCTGGAAAGAATTCTGAACAATTGCTTAGTCAGTTTTCTGGAAAAACATAAATTAATAGCTCAAAACCAGTATGGCTTCAGATCGGGAATTTGTACAGAGGATGCCGTTGCTGCCTTCACTAACAGTCTGGTAAGCAAACTAGACAATAAAATGAACTGCTATGGCATCTTCTTAGACTTAACCAAGGCTTTTGACACGGTCTCTGTCCCTCGACTTATTTCAAAGATAGAAAGCTTGGGAGTGCGTGGAGTGCCTCTCAAACTATTCAAAGACTACCTCTGTGATAGATCCCAGTGTGTTCTCATTGATTCAGTCACTAGTTCATATGAAAGGCTCACCTATGGAATCCCACAAGGTAGTATATTAGGACCGACACTTTTCCAAATATACATCAATGACCTATGCAAACTCTCCATCTCTAACTGCGAAATTTTCTCGTATGCTGACGATACTGCACTTCTAGTGTCTGACAAAAGCTGGGAGCGGGCCAGAGATGGAGCAGAATGCTCGCTTCGGATCATAATGGAATGGCTGTCTACTAACTTGCTGACGTTGAATTTGGATAAGACAAAACTAATCAGGTTCTATCGCCCACAATCAATAACGTTATCCTCTTTCCCTCATAAAATTCAAGCTCACACTTGTCCTCCTCATCAGTCAGTAAGTTGTAACTGTCTTGCTCTCAGCACAGTCCCCAATATCAAATACTTGGGAGTGATAATTGACGAAAATCTTAACTGGCACGCGCATATAGAGGCACTTTGCACTAGAGTTAGAAGACTGATATATATTTTTAAAGAACTCAGGCACTCCGCCAATTCTGAAACTCTAACTCTTGTGTACATCAGCCTTTGTCAGTCCATCATTATGTACTGCATTCCGGTTTGGGGCGGTACTTACAAAACCGCAATGATCCCGGCAGAACGGGCACAACGAGCTGTTCTTAAAGTGATGCTTTTTAAACCTAGGGACTACCCCACTGATCAGTTATATTCTGAGGCCGAAGTTCTCACAGTCAGGCAACTATATGTCCTCCGTTCGGTCCTGAGGAGACACTCCAACCTTCCACTGGATAAAAAGCTGCTTTTGAGACGCCACGGTTTTCCTATATGTAAGACAAACCCCTGTCATTTTGCGTTTACTAGTCGACAGTTGTTGGTTCAAAGTTCACGAATGTATAATAAAATAAATAAAATTATTCCGTTGTATAGATATAACTTATATGAAATTAAAAATAAATTACGAAAATGGCTTTTATCCTTAACTTATGATGAGACAGAAATTATATTGGCTATAGAATCGTAACTTTATTAAACCTAGCTTGAAAGAAAGTTATTAGAAACTTTGATTTCATTTCACATACACACCTCACCACACACACACACTACACTCATTTACAATCACTCCATTAGCTGTGTTAATAAAAAAAAAAACAAAAATACTGTAAACAAACAGAAAGTCACGGTTGTATTATATAAATTGAAGCCGCAAAATCTCCGACTCCTAAGATACAGGTCTGCGTACCTAGTTTAGGAGCCCGGAAAACTGTCAATAATTTTAAAAATTGGTAGTACAACCCACTGTTTCCATATACTATGTACTGTGCTGTTGTTTTGGTTATGTACTAATAAACTTATTATTATTATTTTTTCCTTTATTCAACATATTCACCTACAAATTACATTTTTAAATATTTGAAAAAAAGAATTATAAAAACATTTAAAAATATAATAAATAGTAGCCCACCGGTATCGGGAACAGGGTCCAAGCTACCGGCGGTCAGGGCTCCAGAGAGAGGAACCTTCTAACAATACGAGCCGTGTCCAGAAGTACCGCTTTCTGAATCAAGCCCTTGATCCAGCAGCCTAACGAGAGCCTCTTGAGGTATTGGTCGAGGCTCGTGGCTATTAAGCCATTGGCTGATACGACTATCGGTACAATGATTGCGGAATCCACATCCCACATGTCGACAACCTCGCGAGCCAAGTCAATATACTTGATTTGTTTATCTTTCTCGGCTTTCACGAGGTTCTCGTCATGTGGGACGGTTATGTCTACAATCATTGCACGCCTCTCGATTCGGTCCAACACCACTATATCAGGCTTATTGGCAACAATAGTCCTGTCAGTGATGATGGACCGATCCCAGTACAATGTAATATTGCCATTATCGAGAACTGGGTCAGGCGCATACCTGTAGTACGGCACCACCGACTCCACAAGAGAGTATTTCAGAGCAAGTTGCTGATGGATAATCCTGGCTACAAGGTTGTGCCTATGCAAGTATTCTCCGTTAGCTAGACGAGAACAACCAGAGATAATGTGGCGAATTGATTCTCCCGGACAGTGACATGCCCGACATATGTCAACCGTGCCGTCCTTCACAATATATTTCCGGTAGTTCCTTGTCATGATAACTTCGTCCATAATTGCACAGACAAAACCTTCGGTTTCTCCAAAAAGATCACCGAAACGCAGCCAGGCTTCGGACGCTAGTTGATCAACGTCAGGCCCATGTAGGGCCCGGAAAAAGCGTCCGTGAAGCTCCTTGCTCTGCCATACCGCCCTGCGATCGTTGGTGTCAAGTACTGCAGGTTTGCGCCAGTTCTCATTTGCCAAGGAGAGCGGGGTGAGTCCCTTGTCCACCGCCACTACATCTCGATGCATACCCACGTCGACAGCTAGGAAGTATTCCCTGAGACTGCATATCTCGCGATTGTGGAGAGTCTTAGCATTTAAAAAGCCTCGACCTCCACACTTTCGCGGGATATACAGTCTCATTACCGATGACCGTGGGTGATGCATTCGATACGCAGTAAGCAGTGTACGGACCCGTCTATCCAAGGCGTCAAGTTCCGTTTGAGTCCATTTGAGTACGCCGAAAGAGTACATCAATACCGGCATGACCCAACCGTTGAAGGCGCGCACCTTGTTCCCGCCCGATAGAAAGCTATTGAATACCTTCTTCAGGCGGCCAAAGAAGCGCTCTTTCAACGATTGTTTCATGTCAGTAATATTGATACCTAACGCTTCCGACATACCCAAATACTTGTAAGTTTCAGTTGGAGAGAGGGATCTCAGGTTTATAGAATCCGAGAGTTGAGTTCCCACGGATTCCATAATCTCTCCACGTTTTACATGCATGACTGCACATTTGTCCACACCAAACTCCATCCTGATGGCACTACTGAAAGTTTCAGTTACCTTCAGGAGCTCCATCAGTTGCAGATTAGTGGGGGCAAAGAGTTTCAGATCATCCATGTAAAGGAGGTGAGATATAACCTGACCACCTCTCTTCAACCGATATCCTAGCCCTGAATTCTCCAGCAGTGTGCTTAGAGGATTCAAGGCTAGACAAAACCAAAGCGGACTCAAACTATCGCCCTGAAATATTCCCCGCTCAATCCTTATCGGTTCACTAGTTCTCTGGATATTTCGACATCCTGGAAAGCGAAGGACTGTTCTCCATTGCCTCATACACGACATCAGGAAAGTGCGTAGCGTTGTATCAATTTCATACAATTCTAGCACCCTCATGAGCCATGTATGAGGCACCGAGTCATAGGCCTTCTTATAGTCTATCCAGCATGTCGACAGATCCTTTCGGGAACGCCGAACCTGTTGGCTAATGGCCATATCTATGAGGAGCAGCTCCTTAGTACCGCGGGACCCATTCCTACATCCATTCTGAGAGGCAGACATAATCGAGTTGCTGTGTATATGCGTGTTAATTTTAGCTCTTAAAATGGATGTAAGAACCTTATAGACCGTCGGTAGGCACGTGATCGGTCTATAATTTTTGGGTTCCGCGGTGCTACCAGATTTGTGAAGCAGGTGGGTAACTCCTGTTGTAAGAAACTCGGGTAGTGAGCCGGTATCCAAGGCAGTCTGGTACTGAAATGCCAACCGAACGTGCGACTTTTGTAGCCACTTAATCCAAAAATTGTGCAGTCCGTCTGGTCCTGGAGATTTCCAATTAGGCAACGGACGGACTGCACGAGCTACATCTTGGGGGCTAATTGTGATTGCCCCCATTTCTGGTATTGAATCGCACGCTCGTTCGACCTCTCTAGTCCAACCACCTTCGGTGTGACTGACAGGCACCGACCAGATGCTGTGCCAGAACGAACACATGGCATCATCATCCGGCAAGCGCGTGTCAGTCACACCTTGGTCCGGTCGCTCCCAAGCTCTGTATACCCACCTTTCATTACTCTGGAATGTGCGATTCTGGGTGTATCGCTCCACGCGCCGCTTATACCTCCGAATACGGTTTGCCCATGCATACACCTTCTGCTTCAGGAAGTCGATGCGCTCTGTGACCCGGGACAAATACTCTGCGGGGACTAATATCAGTCCCCGAAAACGCCCGTCTCACAAAGCGCATCACTCTTGGGCGAGTGTTGCCCTCCCTGAAGCAAACTAGTTTGCCGATGAGTGCTCTGGCCCCACCAATACGACGCTCGATCCTGCACTGCCAAGCCGGCACGGCTTTTTTTGGTCGTGTAGCTCTGTGATCAGCAAATTTGACGTGAGCTACACGACAAGCCGCTACAGCCGCGCAGTACATGATCGAATGTGTATCGGTGAGGCTATCACAGTTATCAAAATAGCTTGACAACTGCGAATCCAGAGCAGCCACCAGCGCCCTATTCTTGTTATGCATGGGTAAACGAGGTAAGCGTGGCCTAAGTTCAGGCAGCATGTAACGATACTCCCGAATAGCACACTCCAAAGCACTCCTCTATTCGTCACTGCACTGGGTACTTACATTTGTAACCCTGTCACTACTCTCCTCGTCAACATGGCTGGGAATTTGGTGAGACTGTGGTAGTACCACAGTCTGCGACGAGGGGGCAATGGCACGGCTACTCAGTTCAGCTCGGAGGCGATCAAGTGCAGCATCATCCAACATATGGTTACGCAGGATGACCCGCACCTGATCCGATAGACGTTGGGCCGATACGTTGACTGCTGGCTCAAGCACCTGAAACAAAGAGAGCATCCGAACACGGTACGCGGTCAGGTTGTTTCCTCCCTCTGTAGCCCCAAAGTATGCGCGTATCACATTTTCATTTATGGAACGTGTCCATCGCATACGCTGCACACTTCCGCCGGGAGCTGGGACTCTGTCAGAGGCCGGTGGGCCTCGAGGTCCTAAGCCGTCCGGCGGCCGGCGTCCTCTTCGCCGACGAGCAGGTGGTGGCGTCGTGGGCGGCGAGAAGTACTCGTCGCTGGAGCTCGACGCGACTGCCACGGCCGGTGTCACAGCACTCACGGTGGGGCTGGTTTCCGGCGGCGGCGAGGCGGAGCTGAGCGACGAGGCCGGAGATGGTGGGCGTGCTCGACGAGCTGCGGCTCTTGTCAACATATTTGTTTTCGACTTATTGTGGTGGAGGTGGTCATAATTTTATTGCATATTTTTGTATTTTGATATCTTTACTATTTAAATTTGTTTGTCGCTATTGAATTTATCTTGTTTTCGTTTCATTTTGTTTTATTTCTATAAATTTTTCGTAAAATATTCGTCGAAAATTTTTTCCGTCACTTTAGTTGACAGTCGAGCCACAGATTATTATTATTATTATTATCATTCCATCAATCATGAAAATAATGAATTAATAATATTATTAATTAATATATATAATAATTAATTAATAGTTGTATGTCAATTCTCTTTGCATATAGATGCCAGCAAATATAAACATAATACAAAATACTTTTAAGGCACATGTACTCCAAGTTTCGATTTTTTCCACATTATTTAATGAAATTATTGCGAAGTTTAGAAGAAAGTCTTCTAATCGAATGTCAATTTTTCGTTTGACCAAAAAGTGGTCGCAAACAAACCGTTAATAATAAAACCGGCCAAGTGCGAGTCAGACTCGCACACGTAGGGTTCCGTACCATAAACCTAAATTTTTATTATTTGTTGTTAGCACTGAAAAGTTAACCAAAAGGATATTAACTCCATCATTGGTTAACTGTGAAGTGCCTTGTTTGACCGATGCAGTGAACGCCTGGAAAGTGGCTTGCCCGAATACGGCATTGCCCGATAACCCGTTCTCCCAAAGACAATGGGACGAGCCGCTCTGCAGATTGGTATGGAATAACCTCATAAATACGACCACCAATACTGCGGAGCGTGCCCGCCTGCTGGCTGTGGGTGAATGGGAGTCGGGTCTTTGGCTACAGGCACTACCGTCACCCAACATAAGTACTTTGCTGAGTGACAGTACTTTCCGGATCGCTACGTGTCTGCGTTTGGGTGCTCCTAGCGGAGCTCCACATCGGTGTCAATGCGGTGAAGCAGTCGACCGCCTCGGACACCATGGCCTGTCCTGCAGTAGGAGCGCTGGTCGGTTAGCACGGCACGCCAGCATTAATGACATTATCCGTCGGTCCCTTGTCACCGCCGGGGTGCCAGCTGTTTTAGAACCCAACGGCTTGGCATGCGACGAAGGGAAAAGGCCAGATGGGATGACCATAATGCCTTGGAAGGTGGGTAGGCCTTTGGTGTGGGATGCAACATGTGTCGACACCTTTGCGCCATCCCATCTTCTTAGCACGGCGGGCTGTGCTGGGGCGGCTGCTGCAGGTGCAGAAAACCTCAAACGGCGCAAATATAACAACTTAATTGGAAGTTACATATTTGAGCCGTTTGGCGTTGAAACACTAGGCCCATGGGGTCCGAGTGCGCATCGAGTCTTTCGGGACATTAGCAAACAACTTGTCGACTGTTCACGTGACCAGAGGGCTGGGCTTTTTTTCGGCCAAAGAATCAGCATTGCGATTCAACGCGGCAATGCTGCCAGTGTTCTGGGAACTTTTGCCATTGACAGCGATGTGGATTATTTTTTTGATGCCCAATTATTAATTTTGTTTTTATACGCGTTTGTACATAATTTCGTGTTAATTAGTGTATGATAATTAAGTATTTGTTAATTTATTTAGATTATGTTCCCTTCTAATAATAAACGAGCAAATTTGTTGTTATAGCGGCATATACATAATTTGTGAAAATTTCAACTGTCTACCTATTACGGTTCTTGAGACAGAGTACACTGACAGACAGACGGACGGACGGACAGTGGAGGCTTAGTCATAGGGTTCCGTTGGTTATCCTTTGGATACGGAACCCTAAAAAAGTATTAAACTTGCTTTTAGGCAACATGTTCATTTCGTTGTTAAGAATGTGGTTTTCTTGTATTTCAAGAAAAAATAAATAAATAACGTTCGAAAAATTCATTTTTCAGTTAAAAGTATTTTCCAAATCCGACTGGTAGTACCAGAAATTAGCGCGTTCAAAAAAATTTTTCAGCTTTGTTATATAGTATTAGTCGAAATATTATATAAACTATGATTTGCCCGTCGCGTAACCTAGCGCCTTTATTTTCTAGCTACAATGGAATGGTTACACTGACGCTACCAAATCATTATTTGTGCAGACGACATAAACAAATAAATGTCACAGGAGTATTGACCTGTATCTTAGAAATTAAGATAATCCTTTACAATTAAGTTTATTTATTTTATAAAGTGCTGAAGAAATTGATCAAATAATTAATATTAAACAGTGGAATCTCATTAATCCGCTACTATTATGTACTATTGGAGTACTCGGATTACTGAATTGGTTAGAAAAATATAAGATCAATAAAATACAACTTTTCATAATGCAATAATATTTTTTTATTTAAGTCCATTATTTTAGGGGTAAGTGAGGGGTAGGCGCGGGCCGTGGCTGTAACTTCTGCCGCTATTCTGAAGTGCCGGATTAAGGCAGAGATACCTGAGAGTAGTTAATTTTAAAACGAGTTTCACGTCTAAAGGTCTAGTCGTATTTTTTTGGAAAAAGTATATTATGTTATAATAAACTATTTTCTTAATAATTTATACATGAAAATTGTAATTAATTTGTAAAGTTATGTCTAACACGGGCATAAAAACAACAATCGGACCAAAACCACAGGGGCGTATTTTAATGGAATTTACATTATCTCAAAGACAAATTTACCATCTACATTTTATATACGGCTATTATTTAAAGTTTTAGAATAATAAGGTAAGTACAAAAAACTACAGAGTTTTGGGTCGCGTGGGTGTAAATCGAGTGCGCGTTTTGTTCCCTCAAGGTCGCTGGCGTATGTCGTCGCCTTAATGAGAGTCTATGTACTGCATTGATTTGGTATTTTGGTGTGTTATCTAAATCAGTTTGGTAAACTGAAAGAAAATTATTGAAACAATTTTTTTTTCTTTCTAATCGTGGTTATTCATTCCAATAAATGTATCGTTCTTTTGGCCCAAGACCCTTTTGAGTGTACTGTAACTAACAGAACCCTATTACTAAGCTTTCACTGTCAGACCGTCCGTCTGTCTGTCAGCGGGCTGTATCTCAAGAACCTTAATAAGTAGACAGTTAAAATTTACAAAGATAGTGTAAAAACAAGTAATAAAAATTAAAGTTTTTGGTACAGAACCATTCGTATGCGAGTTCGACTGCGAGTGTTTTTTTTATGATTATGAGCATTCACGACATAGCGACATTTTATGCTGTAAACGAGAACGGAATTTTGAAAAAATACGTAATATATCGTCGCGCCTGATGTTTACAATGGGTAAGACCAGCCGTACTCCACCTTTTACTTCCTAAACCGACAGACAAATGACATTCTGTCAACGGTAGCGTGAAGGCAATTGACAATGTCATACATGTATGGTATTGACAAAACGCTGTGGAAACGTCACATGGGCTGTGTTCCGAAATATAAAACAGTATACAGGCCAGTGCTCATGACTTCATTAATCGAACACACACACGCCCGTTTGACGTTTGATATGGTACTAATACGTCACATTTGAAATTTGTCTCACTAATACACTATGGTGACACACCAGTGCAATATGGCGTCGGATTCATGAGCACTGATCACTATACTGTTTTATATTTCGAAACACAAACATGTTCAAATCCATACATTTATATTTCGACAATCACATTCTTTCATAGAATGTCACTCAAATGTCAAAATTAAATGTAACTTGTATTTACGTTTGAATGTTTAAAATATGTTTATAGTTCATAAATACGTATGTCAGACTATTATAAATAAATTTAGGTAAGGCTCACTCACCTTGGTTCGACATCAAAGCCTTGTTTCATGATTTCAGGACTTCTCATTCTTATCAAAACTTTGCCCACATTCTTACTCGACGCGACGAGTCTAAATCCTCTTGAAATTCCAGTTGGTGAATATTCTACCCGAGTTATTGGTTTCACTGTGCCATTTGATATGCCTTCCGTTATCATACGTTGTAGAATCTGAAATCAATCATATGAATGAATTATGGACAAAGAATATCTCCACACAGCTAAGAAAATGGTAACTTAATTCTTTGTGCCAATGAAGCAAAACGTAACAGGAGCACTAAAAGGATTAAAAGAGAAGGTCGCTCGTCCACAGATTTTGGTGAGTGTGCCCAAAAACTACACAACCTCATTCAACGGGCCTTCTTCTAGCATCGGACATCTAGACTAATTTGCACTAAGCGTTTCCAAACGTCACAGCAAAGAAGTGGAACTTCTGTGTCCGCACACATTTAACCCTAATCTCTTCAAAGTTATAGAGAACAGGCTTCTTCTGGGTAAGCTTACGCCATCGTCGATTTTGTCTCTATCACCTCTGACCTAGATTAGACTCATGTTGCTCTGACCTCAAATATATTGGCGTAATTTCAAAAGAAAGATGACGAAAAAATATGTTACTTTAATTTTACGAAACCGTTAATAAATAAATTATTACTGCATTCACTTCTATATTCTAAAGTGTAACTAATCTATATTCTAAAATGTAATCGAGTGTCCTAAATGAATTCAGTTGGTATAGAATGCTTTGATTGGAATAGATAAGTGCAAAATGCAATTTATTAGTTAATTTACACTGATGAAAAATAACTACTATGTATTCTGTGTTTCACCACTAAATGGAAATATCATGTGTCAAAGTCACAACATTACAGTTTTAATATTTAACTAAGTTTTAGATTGAATCTGGTTGGACTAAAATATGTTAGTCTTTATTAAATAGGATTTGGAAGAACCTAGACAGTCGCATAACGATAATCTTGTAAATTAATGAAATGGTTAGATTCAGATAAATCTAACAAAGTCATTAATTTACTGATGTACAGATTTTAAATTCAAACTGACTATAGAAAATAAAAAGTTTTTTTATAAAAAGCCTTATGTATAAAACTTTTGTCTACAAATTCTTAACCAAAAATTTGTTAAACCAATCCTGGTCCTCAGGTTCGCAGGTCATCTGTTTCCAATAATAATAGTAATAATACCTTAATTTTAAAGTACATAGGGTAAGCAACAAATTACTTTAAAAACCAGTGTTTGTAAGTTCAGTCGTTTAAAACTAAACCATACTGCTACACTTCAGTGCATCAGTGCGGAGCTGCATCATTGGAGAATCTCACCGATCTGCGATTGCGAACACGTTGAGAGTGTTTGTACTGCTGCAAACACGTGTCATCAGAGTGACATCTTTTTCTAATCTTCTTCTTTTAGGGTCGATGGTGGTCTACTGGGCACAAAATATTTAAGGGGTTAAATATTTTGTGCCCAGTAGGTGGCCACGTTCACAGCGGCATCAGTAGCATTCATCAGGTTCTCAATGGTACAGGTGTAAGGGCACTTCGGACACTCCAACAAGTGGGACATATTTTGGACGGGGGCCCCACACTGACACTTAGTGTCTAGCGTATCAATGAAACCCCATTTTGCAAAGTTGTATTTGCAGCAGTCTACTTGGATGTTCAAACGATTGAACGCTCTCCATATAAGCCACTGCAGTTTACAACCAAGTGGCAGGTGTTCTTAAAGTTGTATGAATTCGGGTGGTGAAAAGTGCAGTTCTTCCCTCACCTTGCCTCTTAATTTGGGTGGCTGGTCCTGGATAGCCAGTGTGTAGCAAAGAAAACTCGCTTTTATCTAATAATGGCGACAAACCATCAATGTTAGTGTCAACAAACATCCCTGATGCACTGCAACGCCATGACAGCTTCAAAGTACTCTCAGTGTATTGGACGCGTAGGTTGCTGTATGCTCCCTGAGTGAAACTGCCCCACAGGCTGCACGTATATTAGGACTGACAATAAACTTTGAAAAGCTTAAGAATAACTCAATGAACCTTTTTACAACAACCCCTGAACGCTATTCTTGAAGACAAATTTTCAAAAAAAAATCCAACAATAAAAATATCTTTGTTAGCTCTGCCCATGCAAACAGCAAAAATATACTTTTTCTTGGAAAACACCTCAGTTATGTTGATAGATTAATTACTTACAAAAAGGTAGATGACCGTTAAGAAAATATAGCTTTGAAAGGGGGAAATGTGAGGCAGATTTTGCGTTTGTTAACGGACAAAAAAACGGAGACGATTCTTAAATCAAGATGAAAATATAATATTTTTTGAATGTGTGTACAAGTCTAATTGTAAAGATTCACTTATTGTTACAGTAACTTGGCATATTATAATTTTATGTATGGTGTGCAATTTTGTTTAGTTTATAAAACAACAAATGATTTATAAAATGATTGATTGAAATAATTTAGTAACTAAGATCCATTTGGTCCTTTTTTTTGTACAAAACTACTTTTTGGTAGAACCACCTGTATTTTTTTATCATTAAACTACGGAGGACTTCAACATTTGACAGTAAAAAGTGCCTTTACATGGTCTAACAAGCTCCTTAGGGTAAGCTTACTCCATCATAGACTTTGTCCCTGTCACTTCTGACCTCGACTAGAGTCAAGAGTAAACCCATAAGAAATATAAAAAGCAGACTAAAAACATAATTAAAAAATAGCATTTTAATGCAATTTAAAGCCGTGCCTTAAATATGTGAAATGTGCCTTTTTAGCCAACTTAAAAAAAGAGGAGGTTCTCAATTCGGTTGTATTTTTTTTGTTAACTTTTTTCATAAAAAATCACCCGAACCGACAGTTAACTCCTACTTTCTTATCTCCATTGAAGATAAAAACTTCTTCACAATTTATTTATTACAAATCGCTTATTACTGTTTACAAGTAGACAGAGCAGACGTACGCCATTTATAAGACTACACGTCAACGTATATGTAATTTTCCTCGCTGCATCCGCTGCAGTAATGTGAGTGGAATTTCCAGCGATGTCAGAACTAAAAGCGGTAGAAGCACTGAAAGTGCTGAAAGCCGCTTACAACATGTTTTGAGTTTAAAGTTTAAACTGTAAGGTAAGTTTCTTGTACGTCTATCAAGTATAAAAGGCAGGAATTAGTTAGTATTTTCGCATTTACTTTCTATCTTTTTTACTAAATACGTTATTGCCGATGCAATCAGAATCCCTAGAAAAGTGGATTTCTGTCAACGATAATAATTTGTCATAAAATCTATTGACATTACTGCTGAAATATGAAGTGGTGAATTCTTTACATTTTTGGGTTTTTTTTTTATTATAACTTTATGCATTAGTAAAAACACTGTACTAACTGGAAGAAGATACCTTGGGTATTAAGTCCACCTTTGACATAAACCGGCTTGTCCTAGAACCAAAAATTCGAAAACATGTGACATCTACTAACCCGCACTTAGCCCGCGTGGTGGCTTACGGCCCACTCCCTCTCATCGAGAGGAGGCCTGTGTATGTTGACTTAAAGCCTAAGGCATCTTCTTCCATTCGACATTAGGGTAGTGCAGAGACAACATGGCAGGTGCAACTTATGAGAAAGAAAGCAGAGAGAAAAGAACAGATACTGTATACACATTATAAAACATTACAACGTTATAAGAGAAAACTAATCCAACGAATTAACGGTGTGATGATTCTATCAACTCCTTGTGAATGTGCTCACGTGCCTTAAAGGACATCCGACTTGTTTCAGCTTTTGAATGGTTATCGTCTATAAAATGATAGTTTTTCTGGCGGTCTATACCATATCCAATTACGCTCATAATCTAAATGCTACTGCAAAATTAATATTAATTCAAAACAAGCCTTACCTGTTTTTCTTTAGAATTATCTGTTCTAAAGATGCTGGAGAAATCAACAGCCTTGTATGACCTGTCTCCTTCTAGGAAAGACATGCCAATATCTCTGTTCTCACTCATATCATAAGCATTGAGATCGAGGAAGAAACCACTTTGCCCGACACATTTCATTGCAGTCTGAAAACAAAAATATTGGTCAGAGTAGTTTGGTAAATGATCAAGCACTTTCGTGTCAATCAAATACATTTTTGCTAAGTGTAATAAAATTAGTGTTGATACCAGCAGCATAGGTCGATCTTGAAGGTTAAGCAACGCTTACCAGGGTTGGTCTGTGGATAGATGACCATCTTAAAATACCGAGTTTCCTCTATACCTCTTAAAGCACGTTAAACCGTTGGTTGCGGCTGTCATTTGTAGATCTTTGGCAGCCGTAACGGATTGTCAGAAGCCAGTAAATCTGACTCCAGTCTTGCCAAAATGTATCGTTCTACCCAGTTAATGGGTTGTGGAGGTCTGGTAGGCAGTCGCTCCACGTAAAACACTGGTATTCAACTGAATACGGTTTCACTGGAAGCCGACCCCAAATATAGTTGGGAATGGGTTAGGCAAATGATGACTAATTATACTACTCTGTTAAGAAAGTACCGGGAAAAGATCAATAATGCACAAAATATCTGTTATTCATCCAAATTTATTTTATCACCTTCAAAGTATGCTCCTTTAGAAACGATACACTTGCGCCAACGAATAATCCATTCATCAAAACATTTTTTAAACACTGCTTCCGGAATTGAGTTCAGTTCTCGCCGCGAATTCTCCTTTATGTCTTCTATCGATTGAAAACGGGTGCCACGAAGTGGTAATTTGAGTTTAGGAAAAAGAAAAAAGTCAACAGGAGCCATATCTGGTGAATATGGTGGTTGCTGGATGGTATTTGTTGAGTGTTTGGTTAAAAATTCGTTCACAATGATAGCCTTGTGCGAAGGCGCATTGTCGTAGTGCAAAATCCAAGAATTTTCTTTCCACAAATCTGGCCTTTTTCGTCGAATTTGCTCTCTTAAACGCCGCATAACGCTCAAATAATATTCTTTATTTACCGTTAGACCTTCCGGTAAGAATTCAGAGTGCACAACACCGCGATAGTCAAAGAAAACAGTCAACATGACTTTGACTTTTGATCGACTTTGGCGTGGTTTTTTCGGTTTCGGTTCAGTTGGAAGGCGCCACTCCGAAGCTTGTTGACTAGTTTGCATGTCAAACTCGTAAACCCACGTCTCGTCACCAGTAACAATGCGTTTCATGAATGTTGGGTCCGAACTGACTCGTTCTAGCATGTCCTCAGTGACTTTCATGCGATTGAGTTTTTGGAGAAAATTCAGATCTTTTGGGACTAGCCGAGCAGCAACATGTTTCATACCCAAATGATTAGTTAAAATGGTACGGATCGACTCGTGAGATACAGAAAGTTCGGCGGCTATCTCTCTCAGAGTTGAATGGGGATTTTCAGTCACTATTTCCTTCACTTTTGCGATGTTAACTTCAGTTGCAGATGTTGACGGCCTACCAGAGCGAGGCAAATCTGCCATCACATCTCGACCGCTTTTGAACGCTTTGAACCACTCATAAGCACGAGTTTTTGATAAAGTCGATTCACCGTAAGCCTTCTGTAACATTTTCAGTGACTCCGAACACGAAATTCCATTGGCGATGCAAAATTTAAGACAAACTCTTTGTTCGATATTTTTGTCCATTATGAAATTCGCAATACACACTATATATGATATTACTAAAACCAGCACTGTATTTAATATAAATAACAGATGCAACTCAAACTCCGCGCCAAAATGGAAAACAGTTGTGCCAATCTAACAACTACAAAAAAACAAAAATTTGAATTTGGAACCGTAAACAAATCATCCATTCCCGATCCTTTTTTGACTGAATGTATACTTGATCATAATCTAATAAGTCCTTTTAATCAACCCAAGCTTCAAATTTTCTAACCCACGAAATTAACTCAAGTGGCTAAAAAGACTCATACCTAAACCTAACACTGGCACATTTCCAACAGCCTCATACATTTTTCTTAAAAAAAGGCATCAACAGCCAATACTTTTGCTGGACTCGCCAAAATGGTGTCATGTCTGTTTACAATTTATTAGTCTTTGAGCAAAATATTTTATTTATTCGTGCTATGGTTAGTAGCCGGGTGAATAAAGGGTATATTAAAATACAAATTCCAGTATTCTCTAAATATTTTGGTTTTACTTTTGCTAGGGTGAATTTAATTGAATTTATAAAACTGGAAATATTCCTGTATTTCTAGATTATACTTGTTTACAAAATGACTAAGAGCGATTTTTATGTTTCTAGTAATTTTGAAACGAATTTTATTCCTCAAATGTTATGTAAACTCTAATAGAAAGTCGCACAGCAGTGACAAATCGAATTGATTGAAATTTGTAATAACTATTGCCTGGGGTTTATAATTTATTTTATTAAACTGAGTTACTTTGGGGTAGCGCGCATATTTGCAATCGCAATCAATATCGTTTAATAAACATATTATACAAAATTTTATACTCATTAATGCATTGTATTTTTTAGGCATGAAAGAAAGAATAAATAAATAATCATTTCACAAAAAAGATTTTTTTATTTTATTTTTAAAAAATCGCATTATTTTCTCCTTGATAAGGATTTTCAATTTTCGTTCAAAACAAGGCAAAACAATTTTTTTTTATGATTTTACTTTATGCAAATTTACGCACTGTCTTCGAACTAAAGAAGATGATGATAAACTTATAACATGTCGTAAAAAGAAATACCTATTATTATTTACTCACCTCCCTCAAAGATCCACTGGCACAGTTAACAACAAAATCACAGCTCTTAAGTGTAGCATTCGTCTTTATCATGTTCAGGAACGAATCGTTTCTAGAATAGCCGATATTGTTTTCTGAAACGTCAATATATTTTAACCAACCATTTTACATATTCAAGACAATCATTAATAATGTCTGAAAATTAACTTTCTCTTTTTCGTTTCATTGCAAGATTATGTCGGACATTAGCACCACAGGAAATATTATACAGCACCGGCTATCATATTATTATACAAGATTTTTTAAATACGAAGTCTAGTTCCCGTTTAATTATGCTTAAAGTAATTTCCGGACACTGGGCTCTACTAAGTTACGCCTTAAAAAATGGTTCTCCACCATAATAAAAAAAACAACGGGTTGCACTCATGAAGTGCCGGCAGAAGTGAAATGTTGAATATGTGCTTCTCTACCTCCGTCTTATGAATTTTCAATCAGGGTCACGTGTCCTGACGCGGGTTTAACATTTTTACCCCTCTCAAAAAAGTGTATAAGTGTGTAAACGCCGCTAAAGAAGTTTTCACTTAAAAACCGGCCTAGTGCGACTTAGTTTCTCACACGAAGGGTTCCGTACCATTAACTGAAAAAAAAACACGTTTCATGTAGGTATGGTAGCCCCCTTAAATTTTCAATTTAACTTTTATTATTTGTTGTTATAGCGGCAATAGAAACACACATTCTGTAAAAATGTTACCTATCCATCTGTTACAGTTCTTTAGTTACTGCCCGCTGACAGACAGACGGATGGACGAATGGTTGAACGGACAAACGGCCGAACAGCGGAGGCTATGTAATAGGGTTCCGTTGGTTACCCTTAGAGTACGGTACTCTAAAAATACAAAAGTTAAAATCTATTTACCATTGAGTTTAGGGAACAATCGAAGCAAGAAGTTTTTCTTCAGCACGTTACTGACAGTAGTGAAAACGGTGCAATCTAAAGACAAGCAAACAGCTATCACTGCTTGTCCTAAAGCACCTGCTCCTCCAGTCACGAATACGGTTTGACGTTTTGAGAGAGGAGCTCTTATTGCCTGTAGAAGTAAAACAAAAAATTTAAAATTTAAAAGTGACCACTGGGCTGACGTCTCCACGCAATGGGTGCTAAAGGATGGACGGCGTAGCCAAGGCCGACCTAAAAAGCGATGGCGAGATGATCTGGACAAATACTGCGAAGGCTGGTTAGAGGTTCCGTAAGAAAAGAGTGTCTGGAAAGATATTTTGGGAACCTATTGCAGTGGGACAACGTAGGCTAAAAAAAAATATAAAAATGTAGGACACATTTTTATGGAATGTCTGTAGGGTCCCACTGCAGGATAATAGCCTCTTTCCTTAAAATTTTTATCTATCTAAGGTAATCTGATTGCCATCCTGTAGGTAGCAGTCTAACTCGTCTTGCCAGAGTTATAGTTTCTCTTTATTTTTGGGTTCCTGACATCCGTAAAAAACGGAACCTTTATAGGATCACTCGGGTGTCTGTCTGTCTTTTATTCTGTTGGAGCACTGAACTATTTCTGCATCTGCACAACTTTTTCTGAAAGTACAGAAAACACTACACCTGACCTGACCCAAGAATGAAATCCAAAACTTCATTCTTAGAAGTACTACTTGAGAGTACTTGAAAATAAGAAAATACGGACTGCTCTAAAGAAAAATATTTGGGTATAAAGATTTTTTATTTATTCTAAAAGAACATGCATTGTTCACTTAGCGAATAAATAAATTACTAAGATTTACTGTGAAGATTATTCCTGAAAATCCTATAACGTTGTTTAAAAGGACACCCAAAATATACCACTGAAAACCAAGGACTTCATATTGCCAAGATTGTCCCATGAAAAGCCAAAATCTCATTTGACTAAATATTTAATACCTACGGAGACATGCTAAGCACGACACACAATCCTACTTGAAGTCCAGCTTACTCATATTGAGAGAATAAATTTAAACGTCAGTCCACTGCAGGAGATGATCTCCTTAGACTGACAATATACCAACTTGAGTTTACGCAGTAACGTACCATACGTTAACACAAAACAGACAGATACAGAAGTTTGGCTTAGAGAAAGCAGGCTCACGCACACATAGACACGTACGTACGGTGATCTCAAACAAAATGACAGTCGCGAGTGCGCTTGCACTCGCTGTACGTGGAGCGTGTCTATGTGTGCGTGCGTTTTCGCTCGTCGTATAGAGTTGACCTTTTGTTTCTATCTACATAATATGTGCCATCTATATGAAGGTTATTTAGTTCCACACATAAGGCATCTTGGGAGTAAAATGAATCCATTTAAGTGAATATTTCATCAAACAGAATTCTAAGAATAATTCAAGCTTCCGACGTTCGTTTTCTTCAAAGAGGTTATTTGTCTTGAATGATGTTATTTTGAGCTTTTATAAAATCTAGATGCTCGTTATATTTTGTATGTGTGAGTGCGTCTTTGAAGACTAATTTCGTCATCTAATAGCATTATTATTCTATGATTATTTTGGTTTTGTTCTACGCTTTTATTTTTTCATAACAATATAATACTGAAAGCTACTGTTTAATCCGTGGTTACCAGAAATAAAGCAATAAGTTAATTGTTTATATCTTCATTATAACATACAAAGTAAGCCGTGATAATTAAAAACTTTTTGACAAAAAAATAAAACCGATTTCCAAAAACAAAATACTACAAAGTAAAAAATAACTTTAATTTCGCAAATCGGTGTTTTTGGTTTTTTCGTCTTTGAACACCGACTTCCGGAAAGGGAATTTAAGGGTTTCCCTCGATTTTCATGGGATCCCATAATCAGATTCTAACTTGGTGACCACCTAAGGAGTATAGGATTTCGAATAAAAAAAAAAATTAAAATCTGTCCAGAATTGGCGGAGAAATCGGTGAACATACATAAAAAAAAAGATACATAAAACCGAACATAAAACCTCCTCCTTTTTGAAGAAGTCGGTTAATAAGACGCAATTCTCCTGTATTTTTCCTCATTTACGTAGTTCCTTTCAATCTCTAATGATACTTAATAAGAACTTATTGACCTTTTCTTAAAAGGCAAGATTCTTAAGGCCCATTGACCTTTCTAACTTTAGTGTTTTAATTACTTCCAGTAAAATAATTTCAATATCATTAAATAAATGGAAATTGACTTATAACTTTCCACTTTTTTGTAAAACATCGTGAGATTTGAGTATATCTTCATCAATATCATCGTCACTACTACTGCTAGGTACATAAGCCTCTTCCATTTGTTTGATTATGACTTTATTCTAGGTCAGAGGTGAAAAAGTCAACGATTGTGTGAACTTACTCAGAAGAAGCGTTCGGAATCACAGATGCAGGTAGAAAGTTCCACTCCATTGCTATGAGCATTAGAAAAGACGTTTGGAAACGCTTACTGCAAAGTGGTGGAATAGCAACAAGGTAAGGGTGGTAGCTTGCAGTGCTTCTTGATGTCCGATGATAGAAAGGGCCGGTGGTATGTGATCGTGGATTTCTTGGGCACACACACCGAGGTACAATCTGTAGAAGACCGACAAGCAGGCAACTATGCGGTGATGAGCCAAGCTAATTGTAGGCAGCTCTCATCTAGCTGCTCCCCGTTACTTTGTGAAATTGTCACTTCACATAGCCTGAAGTCGTCCTACCTAATGTACTCCACTTCTCGTTCTTCACTCAAGACTATGTTTACCTCATCATCTTTTTACGTCTCGCTTAGTTCGTGGGCTATATCTAGCTCTGCCTCAAAACCTGGTTATTTTCCAAATATCTCGAGCAATCCGGAACAATTTGCATATTATTCGTTTTTCATTAGGGTATAATATCGAAGATCACGATAGATGTCCCATCAAAACACCTCAGTTTAATTTTCGTTTTTGAAGTCAATAAATGTAAGTGGGTCAATGACCGTTATTTTCATGTTATAATCCAACAGCTTTGGTTACCAGTAGTTGATCTTACCAAGCAGTAATACGCTACAGCATACGGTAATGGTACGGTCGCAGCATCTTGCAGGCTCCAGTATTCCGGGACTGGCCATAACAGTTCAGAGTCTGCTTCCACTGTGCTGCCTAAGGCACCACCATCAACCAACCCCATTACTCTGTCACCACTGTTGAGAATAAGGAAGTGTCAGTCAAGAATGGGTTTTGATACCTAAACTTACTGCCAAAATGGTGGAAGAATGGAGTATGAGCTGTACTTGAAACAATCTTTACTAATATTATAAATGTGATAGTAACTCTATCTATCTGTCGCGCTTTCACGCCAAAACTACTACACCGATTTATATGAAATTTAGTACAGAGATAGTCTAGTCTGAGAAAGGACAAGGCTACTTTTTATCCCGGCAATATGTATCCTAGGGACCACGCGGGTGAAACCGCTGGCAGAAGTTAGTAGATAAATAGGACCAAAATAAGGACCACTTTTAAGAAGTTCAATAACCATTATTTGCATAGCAAAACGAAAATTAGAGTACCATTTTTAAGTTCATTAAGGTACACATAATCTACCATGTATTTGAAGCACAACAATATAGCTGCCAACGAGTTCATTGAACAAAAAAAAAGGATCTCAAGAATAGCTAAAAATAGCTTCCATAATTCTTCTTTTTATTCATCATTTTTGCTCTCATTTGGAAATTTCCTTTAAGTTTTCTTTATTATCTGTTACGGGCTTCCATTAAAGCGCCACTATTTTTTCTAAGAAGTCTTATAAAACTTTATATACTCGTCGATAGGTTTAAAAATTATTAATTTGATTACTTACTCTCTGTCTATGCCACTGAAATCCATTCCGAAAGAAGTATTTTCTTCACTGTTGTTGCTAACAGCTTTTTGAATATCTTTCAGTGAAATACCAGCGTAAGATACCTGTGGAACAATTTAAAACGTAGTTACCGTATCTGTGGTAAGCAGCAAAATAAAACAACTTATCGTAAAGCCAGCGCCAGACCTAGCAACAAATATATGGCGCCAGCATAACACCTAAAAGCTTGTCAGTTCGTTTGCTGCATTAAGATAAGCACTAAAAACGTGACTTTGTTATATATTATTTATACTAACCTGAACCAAGTTATTTTTGGCAACCGGCGTAGGTACTTCGACCCATGTAAGACTGTACAAATCACCTGCTCCGTTTGTCAGGGTGACGCTTCTAAGATTTGTCGACTTGCTAGCTGAAGTGTAGTAATACCCTCCCCATTGGCCCTATGTTTGGACAAAAAGAATAAATAGAATAGAAAATCAATAAACTTAAAATTTACTTAATTTATTTAAGGGTAACTGACTGATTGAGTGTTTAAGTGACGTTAAAGCTGTAATTTGGCATGTAGGTTCCTAGGGGAGTGTAAGGGAGTACTGGGATTGAGGTTCCAAAGTCTTGAACATCGACAACGAGTTGCTAACCTATCGGTTTTCTACTGGTTGCATTTTGGTGAATGTGCGACGAAATTGCATAATTTAACTCTGCCTAGCCCGTTCCATCATCGGACCTCAAGACGAACGGTGATGCGCCACCGGTACATGGCGGATCTCCCACCCACGCGCACAAAACATTTTGGGAACACATTCATAGTGTGTACAGCTAAGGAGTGAAATTCCCTGCTGGAGTCTGTGTTTCCTTATAGCTACAACCTGGGAGTCTTTAAGTCAAGAGTGAATAGGTTACTTCTAGGTAGGCGTGCTACATCTTCGATCACATCGCTTACCAACAGGTAAGATAGTGATCAAACGCGTGCGTATCAAAAGTAAAAAAAAAAATACCGAAATCCCTACGGGAGCGGGAGAAACTGGAAAAACCAAAAAGTCGCAGGCAAAAGACAGTTACAAATAAAACTATAAATTATCTGGTAGAGCATGCCTAGGGCAACATTTTTTGAAGTGTGAATTTGACTGACGAAACAATAATGTGAAGGGTCAGAGCAGTCATCATAATATTACCGACCAATGTAGAGAGAGTGTAGTCACAACTCATGCCAGTTATTATATCTGTCTGTATGAAGTCAAAATAAATAAATTGATTTCCTTTGGACCTTTAATTTGAAGATGGCCGCAAGAAATTAGAACCTTATGAGCAACAGTGGGCGAAGTCTGGCTGAGAATGATAAACCTTTTACAGCAAGTCATGTTTAGCGGGATGTTGATAAGAAAGAAATTGGTAATAAAATCAGAAACAAAAATATAATTTTATTTATAATTAAAAACAAAAATAATAAATATTTTTGGACAACATTCTTTATACGACAGTAGCAAAACTGTATCAACATCGCCAAAATGCTTCATGGGGCGGGCCCCATGTGGCGAAGTGTTAAAAGGCCAAGATTGTGCTCAAGACATATTGACAGATCGTTAGCTTGTCGCCTCGAAGCGTCAAGGAAAAGCGTTTCGAAACTTGTGAATAGGGGTTCAATGCTCTTTTACGAAAGGAACAAGAGAAGAAATAAATATATATGGCTTTGAGTTCAATGGTTCATTACTAGAACATGAAAGCGCTTATGAATATAAACCACTTTTGTAGTAGCAGTAACCCCAAAAAATTAAATAAAAACAGCTATTCGTCTAAACAAATATATTGACCTTTTTCTATGTTACACCCAATTTAAGTTGTTTACGCAACTTATGAATTGAAAATCAGCTGGTAAATGATCTGCAATCGTACATACCTTTTTTAAAATGTTGACAGCCAGATTTTTCTCTAATTGGTTCTTGTATATGCCAGTGTTGGGATTAAAAGGAGGTGCATGGAAATCATCGATAACTACCAACCCTATTTTATCGGATCCGTTGCTTCTCAATTTTTTGACGAAACCTTAAAAATTGCTGCATGTTATGTACTTTTTATCAGAGACTTGCATTTTAACTGCTTGGCTCATCTTATAGAAGTTTTATCTTAGCAATAGATCAGCGTTGTAAAATACAACATCGTGTTACTTTAGCCAACCAATATTAATGTTAGCATTGTTAGTAATTGGACATCAAATCGGTACTTATTTAAAACAAGAAATAAGGTCAACGACTGGAGTAGGTAACACACCACAATTAAAAAAAAAAGATTTTAGAGGATTCAAACTATATACATAATATGAATGTGAAACCATAGTACCTAAAGCTCCACAATATGGCTGCCTCTCCGACACCAGCACGACTCGCTTCGTTCTATTAAGTTCATCATACACGCGAGGCACCCAATCCAATTTATTATCACAATTTACGGGCACATAAGTAACATCCTTGAGATTCCGCCTTTTCAATAATATTAATATTTGCTTCCCATCCGACATAGAACTCATGACGCTAAAGTGGCTCATAAGTCCTTGAAGCTTCGGCACTCCCGACTCTAGTGCTAAAACGAAACTGTCCTTTGAGATATTTCGTAGCGACTCCAATTTCTGGAAAAGTAAAACGGACGATCGGATTTCATTGAAATTAAATTTTGCTGGTATATTGTTAATGTGATTTATATTTTGATAGTAAAGGGTGATGATATATTTATTTGTGTCACATTTTACAAGTCAAACGTTTAGTTTTCAAATAAATTTCTTCATAAGACCAAAATTCAGTCATTCAACAAACAAAGAACTCTTCAAGGAGCCGTCTTTGACATAAATCCGCAATGAAATGAAAATCATATTAATTCAATAAGGTCGTGCCTTACCTTTTCATCTCCCAACAGATCTTCAATAATAAAAACATTAGCTTTATCAACGTCGGAATTCTGGCCTAACAAAGTATCAAAATCAATATTGACATTTATAATTGAAGCTACGTCAATTGTTACATTGGGTATACAGTTTGATATCTTCTGGATAATACAATTTATATTGGTGTTTGACGTTACGATTTGGGTGGCTTTAATCAATTTCAGCGTAGTGTTTTCAGCTACGATTTGAAGTATTATTTGAAGAGCAGTTTTTATCTGAAACAAAATACATCGCATTTTAATTTTCAATACAATATTTGCATAGCTTTCAATCACTGTGGAATCTATTGACGTTATTTTGAATATATCAAAAAAAAAAATTCAAGTATTGCCAATTAGTTCCGTATTTATAGTAACGGTTTTCAATATATCGCTTTTAACATTTTTTGTAAAAAAAACGGTATTTTTAGTAAAACTATTTTGCTGTTGTAAACATTTTGCTGGCTTTCATCTTAAATGCAAGGCTGCAGATTAAATCCTGTGCCAAGAACGCTCCAATGTGATTGACATTCAATTAAGAATATGCTTATCCTATGAGAAAATGTGAGGAAACTCTGCCTTCAAACTTATAGCTGGCTAGCTCTTAATTTAGACCTAGCATTTTTCTAGGCAATGATTTTGAATACGTCAATTATTTTCAAAATTGAAAGAAAGGAAAGAAAGAAAGAAAGAAAAGAAAGAACTTATCATAAACAATTAATCGACGTTCCTAAAGAAATCTGTCAATGCTTATCAGTTCACTGGGTACAAAACAATAGCTTGGGTTTAAAATAAAAACGTGGGCAAAACGTTGCTTCAAATGCGGTTAAGGCTGCCCTCTCGAAAAAAGGTTAAAAATAGCGTGCAAATGAAGCAGTTTTTCGTCGCCATTTACTAAGTAATTACAATGAAAAAAATAGTATAGAGTATAAAAAATATATTTACTGCTTTGCAATACAAACGAAAATAATTTGGTTTTTTTACTTTTTAAAAATATGTAGGTACTATTTTTATTATAAAAAATTAAAAAACCGGGTAGCGGAGTGGCGTATAGAGGTGTAGTTAGCTTCGTTTGTATGCACAAGGTCATTGGCCTTAAATTGGCTTTGCCATATTAAAATATAGTGATGATCATTATGAGTGTTTGCTTAGAAAGTAAATAAATGTTAACATATTACTATAGGTCATTCAGCTAATGCCTTCACCAAAATTATCTTCATTTTCTAGGCAATGTACCATATCATGTTATAGAGGGTATGCGGAACAGAAGCTAAGGTCCTGCTAGCCAGCAGAAAAAAGAGAGGATCTTCACACCAGACAGCTGTTGTGTCCGGCGGCAACTGTCTAATAGTTGATATTTGGAATGTTTTGTATGTTCAAATCGCACGGAAAACCCTGATACCACGATGCAGGATTTCGTTAGTAGTTTGTTCGTTTGGTAATGATTTCGTTACGATTCTTTTTGCTGCCGTTTAAATTTCGCTTCGTTATTTTTTTTTTTGTGGTGGCAGTTTTACTGCTACAATGTCACTTGGGTTCAATGAAAACAAGTTTTCTTCGTCGTTCTTCTTTGTCACATTTACGTTTACTTCCTTTCTTACTTATCATTTCTCACACCATCCATACACATTTTCGTTTACGTTTATATTTCTCCCTATCTTATATATAATCTATATTATTTCAGCATTACTCTTCTATTGAAGTTTAATTTAACAGTGGAAAACTTCTAAACACAGTGGTATGACTGAGTTTTTGACTGTATAGTCACAATCAAACATTCTTCTATATTTATAAAAAAGATGTGTTCACCAATACTTACGTCAACCTTATCCATTGAGTAGTGTGGGTAGAACTCTCTGGTTAACAATAGTTGTGGTTGTTGTTTTACAACAGGTTTAACAATAAAAGTAACGTTATCAAGCTCAACTCCAGCACACCTGAAAAGTATACAAGTAACGTAAAATAACATGTTTTTTTTTAATAATTTTACAAGTTTTAGGCGTATTATTGTGTCAAATTTCAGATTCAAGATTATAAAAAAATATTTATATTATAATTTATTATCAAGATCGTATTGTCAAGATCAGTCAGTCAATAAATGTAGCTATTGTCACGTTTGATGACATAGATACCTGCAAGAAACTCATGTTATGTCTTACATAAATTTTGGTTACATTATCCTTGTTGCTTCTGTATGTGAGAACTATGCTAAGAAATAAGAAAGTATATAAAACAATTCAAAAAGGTAAACTAAGTGGCATTCCCAACTGACGGCGCGCGTTCACCATTACCATTCAGATCATGCATTTTGAAGGGAACTGAATGATCGGACACACGTGCCATCATCAGCGAAACATTTGTGTGAGCATGACATGTTTTCAACTTCCATGGTCTTCATGTTAAACAAGTAATCTATATCAAATCACTAGGAACATATTTCACAACATATCATAAAACAAAGTCCTTCGCCGCGTCAGTCTGTCTGTTTGTCACTTCGCGATAAACTCAAAACCGACTGCACCAATTATCATGCTGTTTGCACCAATGATTCTCGAGAAAGGTTTTAGTATACTATTCTTCGAGAAAAAAATTAGAGATCCTTAAGTAAATTGCAGCGCGGACGAAGTCGTAGGTGAAGTGCTAATTCCGTAATATGATACATCCTCTATCGTTAAAGTTTGTTGAGTTAAACTGCAGACCAACAAACGGAAGGACGAGGCGACCATGCAAGAAGAAAACTAGCTGCCCACTAACCAGCGGTCAAGAACAGAATTATTGTTTTCCTAACAATGATTCTTCTAGAAAGCGTTGCCTAATTCATGTTCTGCCTTTCCTGCTTCCTCAATCTATTTTTAACTCAAATAATGTTTCATTAATAAGGCAAAAGTGCTTTTCCTTTGTACACCAGCAATCTTCCTAAGTTACTGAGAATTCCCCGAAAACCATTCTTATTTTGTGATTCCTCATAAATGATTCTTTCCACGAACATGAGAACACTTCAAAGGCCTTAAATTGAATGACATTCAAAAATATAACAACCTTCATTTGTTTTGGAAGTGCCTTTGTTATTATTCTGACTTTTTTATTGACAAATATTTGTTATGTCATTATAATATAATATATCAATCATGTAAACATATTTTATTGTGAACTACTGGTATTTTAACAAATCTCAAAATAAGAGAGGTGTATGTTGGTTGAGACTGGTCATCTCTTAACTGCCATTGGCTTATTTTAATCTTTATATTTAAAATTCTTATAATAAGCCCTTTTTTTTTCCTTTGCATTGTCCTCACATGCAGAAGCAACAAGTATATGTAACTTGAAATTTTGTAAAACCAGAACATGATTTAAAAGAGTGTCCGTGGAGTTTCTTGCACGTTCTTCTCCATAGAGATCTACGCTTTGGAACGTGCATATAGCTTCCATGTTTTTGACTGACCGACCTTGACGTTTCAAAAGTGCCTGTGAATGGTTTATTTGAAATAAAATGCTTTGAATTTGAATTTGAAGCTGAAATACTTTAATATTTTAAAGCTGAAGAGATTGTCTGTTTGTTTGAACGCGCTAATCTCTGAAGCTACCCCAGTCGGATCTGGATGTTTTTTTTTTGTATATGATAGCCAGATTCATAAGAAGGCTATAGGATATACGGGAAAGAAAAAAACGGGATAAGCGCGTACGAAATCGCGGGCGAAAGCTAGTTTTCTAATAAAATATGTTCTGACTTTCGAACCAATATTTTCTCAATGTAATATTTCACGTCGCAATTAGGTACTATTCATAATAAAATCGAATAGTTTTATTTTCTTATTTAGAGTACCACGAGCGCAATTTTGCACTTCTCAGTAAGGCGAGTTTATTGAATTAATAACATTTTCAACACTATTTTTTTTTGTAACAAGCCTTTGTGTCTAAGAGAACACTTAGCCTTAATGCAAGAAGAAACACGATCTTAATCTGTTTTGGAAAAGCATAAAATATTGCTTAAATTAGACTGCATTTGTATAAAAGCATCATCAAAATTGTATAAAGAACCTATAAATAGCATAATTGCAACATCTTTTAAGGGGTCATTGTTCTAACCATTATGAACAAACACTATGAGACCAATACAGAAAATTAAGAAAAAAACGACTGTACCAAACATTTCTGCCGGGAATAACTCGACAAAACACACGAATTCTTTGCGTTTAATTAAAACCAACATATTTATCAAAAATTTAAAAAGAGAGGAAAGAAATGAAGTTCTGTTATTTGCCCAAGCAAAGTGACAACAATAACAGCAAAAACTTGGGATCAGGGGGGGCCAACAGAAAGAAAACAGTAGGCAGTTGTATGCTAGAGACATTGAAGAGCTCGTGGCTAGATAATAACAGCCACACGGGTCGATCTTCAAGGTTAAGCAACGCTGGCTGAGGTTAGTTGGATGACCATTTTAACATACCGAGTTTTCCCCGTGCCACAGAAAGCACGCTAAGCCGTTGGTTCCGGCTGTCATTTGTAGATCTTTGGCAGTCGTTAAGAATAGTCAGAAGATAGTAAATCTGACCCCAGTCTTCTCATAAAGTACCGTGTTACCCAGTTAATGGGTTGTGGAGGTCTGGTAGGCAGCTGCTCCTCGTAAAATACTGGTATTCAGCTAAATCGAGCTTTACTGGATGTCGATCCCAATATAGTTAGAAAAGGCTAGGCAGATGATGAGTCAAGAACACACATTACAGTGTCATCGTAACACATACATTTTCGGTCGTGAAACACTGGTGCCTGTGTAGTATTTTCATATTTTTTATGATAAAAATTGTGTTTGTCGCAGAAAATTAAAACTAAAATCCTGAGGGGTTCTAGTTTTTTTAATATCCAAAATTCAATAACGTTTACGGTATTGTAACGTTACTATATGTCAATAGATTCGGTGCGTGCTAGGAGAGGGCCTATCAGGTACGACAACAAGAAAAAAACCGGCCAAATGCGAGTCGGTCTCACACACGAAGGGTTCCGTACCATAAACCTTAGTTTTTATTATTTGTTGTTATAGCGGCAATAGATATACACAATCTGTGAAAATTTCAACTGTCTACCTATTACGGATTTTAAGAGACAGCCGGCTGATAGACAGACGAACGGACGAACGGACGGACGGATAGCGGAGGCTAAGTAATAGGGTTTCGTTGGATACCCTTTGGGTACGGAACCCTAAAAAACGCTTAAATACAGCAGTCAGTAAAATGAGGATGATTATGATGAAGTGAAAATTACAACAAACAGTTAGTTTTAAACATATTTTCATTACCTTACAATTCCTTGAACACTGTTACACTGAGCAGCAAAACAACTGACGCCATTTAGATCAACAGTATTCGAATTCTGTTGTTCCATGACACTGATCCTCAACTTCCTGATAAACTTAGGAGTCGAGATCCCATCATGGTTCCTCGATAATGTACTGAGTTGGATCAGAGAGTCTAAGAAAGTCACCCAGTCGCTCTCATTGTTCCATTGAACGAATGCTCTTTGGCGCCCGAGGACTGATGATCGGATGGACTGGAACTTGTCCCTGAAAAAAAAATAGAAATTGATCGAAAGAGTCACGGCAGCCCGGGAATGCAAAGGACATTAGGAAGGACATCGATAGGTTTATGGGTTTGGTTTTAGTAAGTAAGACTGAAATGTCTAAAACTTTCAGAAATGTTGGGTTTTTTTTTTTTTAATTTGCCATGGGTTTGTTCTTGACTCTAGTCTATGTCAGAGATGACAGAGACAAAGTCTACGATGGAGCGAGCCTACCCAGAAAGAGCCTGTTCACTCTAACTTTGAAGAGATTAGGGTTGTAAGCTTTTGGAAACACAGACGCAGGCAGAGAGTTCCATTCCCTGGCTGTACGCATTATAAAAGACGTTTGAAAACGCTTAGTGCGAATTGGTGGAATAGCCACAAGGTAGGGGGAATAAATGGGGGTTTTAAACAGATTGCGACTGAGATGTAAATGCGAACGTTGTGCACCAAGAATCTTGGATCCAATTAGCAGATAAATTATTCAATGTTTTCACCGAACTTAGTTTGCAATATCGTTGTGACGTGTTGCCCTTATTTTATTTCTTATGAAACACACTTATTACTTATTAGTTGGCCCTTGCAATTTAATCTGAGTCAATTTTTTCGTTAATGCTTTGCTCTTATTGATCTTAGCGGGATGTTATATAGCCAGCGTTACTTTAAAATAAGTAAAATTGGCCTGTTTATCTTGTGTTTAAGTTGATACTAGTTTTTGATAGCGATATTTACATAAATTAACTGAAATGGCTCTATTAAACACAAAAATTATGATGTAATAATATAAATACTATAACACAAAATTAAAATACCACATAATATTTATAAGAAACAAAAACATACCAGCAAACTTTTATTTTAGACGATACAAATGAGAGGGGTCTCAAGTTAAGTCATGTCATTGAAATAAGCCTCTTTGCCGGAGTTCATTTGATGGGTATTACCTTGTTTACATTATTTCCTTCAATTTTATGTTGCAGGTTTTATGAGGAGTAAAAACAACGACAAAATGATGGTTTAGACGTAAATTGGCTACTATTTTTATGTTGATGCTGGGATTAAAGCGGAATGAAGTCGGTACATTACCTGATAATGACTTGGGCTAAGAGGGAAACTTGGTTTATGTCTTAAAACGTGCTTAGAATTTGACTTACTATTTAAAAACTAAAGTGTATCGCATTTACAGACGCAGTTTTAGTTGAAAAAAGGGTCCTATAATAATTTGTATCATAAACTTCTTCCGTTACCGAGTGACTGATAGACAACGCACAACGGAAATAATTTATTCGTGTATTTGTTTGTTCATTGAGTATATCTATTATAGTACCTATTGTATGTATAATTCATAAATATATATATAATATTTATCTTTGTATTTATTAAATATCTTTTAATCGCGTTTCTTGCTCAAAATTGCCCCTACCACTACTTGTCTCTGGTTGACTAATAGAAAATGCCTAAGGAGCGTAATGTACCTACAGAGGCGGACTTAATGCCGCCTCTGTACATTTGTGTGCATGAAGTATTAAATAAATAAATAAACGGAAACTACTGGTTGGAGAAAGTTGAAATTTGGCATGAAGATTCTTTAAGGAGTTTAGAGGATTTCCCGAAATACCTACGAGAACGGGAACTAACGAGACAAGCGCGTACGAAGTCGCGGGCAAAAGCTGCAATCTGTAAAACTGGTCGCCCAAAAAACAAGAAATTGGTAAATCTATTTATTTTAAGACTGTTTACATTTTATATAACGCGTAATAGTACAAACGTAATACCTCTTAAGAGGTCATTGTACTCATCATTACGTTCAACTTTTACTCATCTGCCTAGCCTTTTCCCAACTATATTGGGGTCGGCTTCCAGTCAAACCGGATTTATCTGAATACCAGTATTTTACGCGGAGCGGCTGCCTATCAGACCTTCACAACCCAGTAACTGGGTAACACGGTTATTCATGGCAAGACTGGAGTCAGATTAACTGGCTTCTGACTATCCGTAACGACTGTCAAGGATGTATAAATGACAGCCAGGACCAACGGCTTAACGTGCTTTCCGAGGCACGAAGGAAACTAGCTATGTTAAGATGGTCACCCATCCACAGACCAACCTTGGCAAGCGTTGCTTAACCTTGAAGATTGACCCGTGCGGCTGTTATTATCTAGCCACGAGCTCCTCATTATGAACAACTTTTACTATAAGACCGATAAAATCGTGAAATCGCGAAAGAAAAATGTGCGAATAACTCGACAAAATGTACTGAACAGCAGTTTTTTTTTTTGCAACGTAAAGTAAAATCATGATTTTGAGTACAATGACCCCTTAACAGGTATTTCGTTTGTAGTTGTTACACGTTGTAATAATGAAGTCAAACTTACTTGTAAGAATATCCTCTTGATCTAAGAATCTTATAAACATCATCACTAGTCAATATTATTTCTTCTTCGTCCGTCTCAGTATTTTCTGTGTCTTTGTAGAATTTGAGAACTCTTACACTACTCACAATACCACTTGCAATTCTGATGTCATCCTGACTCACCTAAAAGAATATTAAAATTAAAACACCCATCATCTGCCTAGCCTTTTTTCAACTTCAAATATTGGGGTCTGCTTCCAGTCAAACCGGATTTAGTTGAATACCAGTATTTTTATCGTGGAGCGGCTACCTACCAGACGTCTACGACCCATTACCTGGGTAGCATGGTAGTTTTAGTCAAGACTGGACTTAGATTTACTGGCTTCTGACAATCCGTAACGACTGTCAAATATCTACAGATGACAGCCGGGACCAACGGCTTAACGTTTTATTCTTTTGCCACGTACGAACCCAACAATGAATAAATTGTTGTAATGAACGTTAGATGGTATAGAAATATCAAATAACGTTTGAATTCAGTGAAAGATGACAAGGCTCAAAAAGAGGTGACTATTAATTATAATAGAGATGACGGCAAATTGAGACAGGGAAGACGAAAAAAACCGGGATAGTTGGACTCTCACTCAAAGGGTTCCGAACCAACCAAAAAGCGAAAAAGAACACGTTTCCTACAAAGGAGCCTCCTTTAATTTTTATTTTTTATGTCATAGCGGCAATAGCCAACACACAACACACTGTGCCAAAATTTCAACTGTTTACCTATTACGGTCCTTGAGACAAAGCTTGCTGGCAGACAGAAGGACGAAAGGACAAATGGACAAACGAACGGATGAATGGACGGACGGATGGATGGACGGACGCACAGACATCGGAGGGTCAGTAATAGGGTTCCATTGGTACACTTTGGATACGGACCCCTATATTAAAAGTGCTCTAAAAATGTATATTAATGGCAGGAGAATGATGATTGTGATGTACATTAGACTTCACAATTCGAACAAAAAGTCCATCCCAGGTTATAAAAAGCTAGGCGATCGGCGGCGGCGATCTCTCGCGTTCGGCCCTGGTTCAAGCTATGGTCCGAAGCGAGGAGACATGGGAAGCGGTCACCTCCTTCTGCGAAGCAGTAATGCTAGCGAAGGAGGAAGCCGAACGTGTGAGAGAAAGGGAAACCTCACGCCCCAGCCGCCGCAACAGAAGAAGACGCCCCGGGCGTCGGGAGTCGCAGGGCAATTTTCGGCCATCGTAAGCGCGAGCCTGCGGACGGCGAGCATTGGGTGGCTCGCCGTCTGATCAGAACCAGGCCCGGGTGGACGGCGCGCTGTGTTTCACGCGTGCCTCAAAGAGCTGTCAGCAAAAAAGACGGGGCCCGCTAGGGCCAGTGCCTGCTGTGGCTGCGGACTTCGTTCGAAAGAGTCACCGTACCCTGGAACGCAAAGGGCACTGGGAGAAACGCGGATGGGTTTTAGTCAGTAAGAGTCTGACACTCCCTTCTGCTTCACCCAAAGCGGGAGGAGTCATTTGATGATTTCCCATCCTTAAAAAAAAAAAAAGGTTATAAAAAGCTAATGCTCTACAAAGAGAGTAGTATAAGGTCTACTGATTTTTTTAGAATAAATATCAAATAACTGGGTTTGAATTTTCATTTAAACTAACACAGATTGCTGATAACAAAATCCAGATCAATTTAATAAAGGTCAATTAATTATAGACTACTGTTACAAGAAATTAGGGCTCAAACAAGGCTTAATTGCTTTCAAGTTCCCTAATTTAATTAAAATTTTACCGCATTGAAACTTGAATATCAAGGTTTAGATTTAAGGTCATGTTCAACAAAAGATCTTTTGAAATTGAAACGTTGCTTACTACCTACCTCAAATTTGTTGCTACCTCTGTTTATAGCAATAGTAAGTTTTAGTGGAACGTCTGATTTTAAAATGACTTCACTATGGAAGTGAATGTCTCGGAAAACTATAGACTGGTCCTTATAGTTTTTTCCTATGTGCATAGACAGAGTTTCCCATACGAGAACAAGGACAGCTGATTCAGGTAGCACGTTGGAACCTAAAAAAAAAACAATTTTAAAATCGCTGCAGTTTTTAGTTTAAATCGCCTCAATCAATCTACCGAGTCATGGCATTGCGAATGTAGCGGCATTAATGCCGCCCCAAGAAGAACTATCGTAGCAACATCTTCATCATAAAAAAAGAACTGCAATGCCATCTAACCCACCAGCAGCAAACTACTAACGACATTCTGCATCGCGGTAACAGAGTTCTCCGTACGATTTGAAGATAATAACATCAGTCCAAATATCAATTATCAGGCAGTTGCCCACCGAACACAACAACCGTCCGGTTCGGGGATCAATGGAGGTTTGCGGGATTTTACTCTCTATTTCGCTCACTTTTATACAATCTATACATAAGTTGCATTATACCTTAATATTACCGATCTGTCTGCGAAACACAACGCCTCATCTTAGGTTTTTTTTTTTAATAGTATTTTATTCATACAGAAAATAATAGAAAATTGTAAAGATTACTCTTCTATTTCATTACAAAGTAGGTAATATCTTCTGCATCAAGTAATTTCAACAATATCCTGTCAATACTACATTCTTCGAAAATTCTTTAATATTGTATACTCGTAACTTACCATCCCTAATATGGCCTTCTAAGAACTTGTAATCCTCATCTTGTGTGGATATTGCAACGTTGCGCTCCATTGCAGTCCGTACTTCGTCTTTTTCCAGGAAAGACAGCTGGGGCCTGCAAACAAAGAGTATGTTTGAATTTCCAATACATATATATATATTGAAGTAATTTAAAAGGTTAGTTGCAGCAGATTTTATGGTACATAATTATGTAGGTAGATAAATGACGTTGTTTTTTGTATCTACAATTGATATTGTTCCAAAGTTTGGCTTGCTAATTCGATTCAAGGGCCAATCCAATTTTTAAACAACTTTTGCAGTCGCATTCTGCCAAAATTGCCTCAATTCCTATCATTTTAAGATTTCAATTGTCATGTGAATGCGAACTTTGCTTGAAATTAGTAGAATTGGCACTCTGGTTATAAGATTTACTAGCATAATATGGCGAATTATAAAATGAACAACATAAGGTAAAAAATTATGGGGCATTTCTCTATGACTTCCCTGATGATAGAGGAAACGGTGGAAATAGACATGAACAATTTTCGATTAGCAATTTTGACTTTCATTATTTCGATAGGCGTGTTTATAAATCGACTAAATTTGATAAAAATATGTCTCATCTAGTTATCATATGGGTGAAGGCCGATGTTATACCGTCTCCCTCCTACCACGAAGAAAGCTGCTCATCTACATTAGGCAATCACATAATTATATTTTCTCAAATGACTAAATTTCTAAATAGAAAAGCCTCTAAATTACCCTCTTCCTAAGCAACAACACAACCCCCTTCGTCTAATAATCATAAATACATACAAAACGTGCTGAAGGCTTGTCATCTAAGCCGGGCCTACAAGCGAACACTCAGCATGGGAAATTAGGGACGCGACGGGATGTCACCGGCCTGACATGACGTCATGATAATTAAACCATAAACCGTTTATGAGGGTGTGGAGCTAGGTTCAGGTTACAACGGAATTTAGGGTCGACCCGGATGCATAAAGTAAAGAATGAGGGCCATAAATTCAGACGAGTGGAAGCAGGTGAACATATGTAATATACATACAACGTGTACTAAAAACATCTAATGAAAAGAATTACTTTTTTCATTTTTATTTGATGGTAAATTCATGTACTTTTACCATGCCAGAAGCACATGGTCGATGTGGCGACTCTTGGGAGTGACCTAGGTCCAGAACTGAGTCACTGGCAAGTAGAATATCCACTAAAATGATGTTGATAACAAAAGCTCGTCTAATAGTAAGTGGTCATGAAAATTTTCGATTGTAGTGGCACTGTAGGTTTTTTTTCGGTTTGTAAACCGCTGTTGCTCACAAACCGAAAAAAAAAAACTGTTTGGAAGAAGAAATAGGAAAATACTTTAAATTTCACGCCACTTTAGAATATTTAGCTATCTCTTATCGTACTTTATTTTATTACAAAAAAACACGCTACAATTTTTGTGATATTCCACCAGTTTTAAAAATTACAATTGAGGTAAAATACAAAATTAATTTCTTACCAGTCTTCACTATGCTCCCACTCCACAAAATGCGACAAAAGAGGCGTTTCAGTAGACACAGGGAATTCTATCTTAGGATAAAGAACATCTACCCTGGGATTAACACCAGCCTCATATAATCTGAAATTAAATATCAATATTAAGAACAAGGTTGTTTCTTAAGTCTAGAGGGCGTAAGTACGACTGCTATCATTGAATGTAGCAAAGATTAAGTAGCTTCAAAAGAATTGAAACGTTAAAGAAACGTATCTGGTTCTAGGAATTTTATCTGAAATCAAATTAAGCTTATGTAAGAAATAATCTTTATGCAAACTTGAAGAAATAACGGGAGTTTTCTTTGCTGAATATCATTTGTAAAACCCCAAAAACAAGAGAAATTTTAAATACACTTTACTTGGCAAGATTTATTTATAACTTATGTTTACCATATCATACTTGATACCTGACCAGACGCAGGATTATCTAAAAAGGATCATAAAAATATTAAAAACCATCATGAAAAATCCCTTGCACTGTTGCGAATAATCTTAGTGCCTGTTCCCACTCAGACGGACTGTTTGTTTTCCTAGTTCTTCTAAAGAGACGGATATGCCAGTGGCAGTACAATTTATATTATATAAAAAACGCAAAGAGCTGTCTAAACGCCCGGATCGGATGTAGTCTAAAAGAATCTGCCGACCGTCCAGCTTATACTGTTCCTGTTAGCACTGAAATCCGCCCTACCGTGCATATTATTATTATGTAGTAGCTGACCCGCGCAACTTTGTCTGCGTTACTTTTTCCATTAATGATCCGCTCCTTTTGGTTGTAGCATGATGTTATATAGCCTAAAACCTTTCTCGGCAAATGGGCAATCCAAAATTAAAACAACTTTTCCATTAAAACCAGTAAGTAGTTCTTGAGATTAGCGCGTTAAACCGAAAAAAAAAAATCATCAGCTTTAAATAATATCAATTTAAAATTATAACTTACTTTCCAACAGCCTCCAGAAGAAACTTTACCCCGTTGGTATTACCACGCCTAGTCAGAGGTATATGAGTGCATTCTTTGTGCGATCTCTTCAGAATGGCCTGAAGCAATCCGTGTGGGGCTATTTCGACCACTATGGCATTATCTGGTATCATCTTTGACATTTCTTCGAAGAGAACTGGTTTCTGTTGAAAGCAAGTTTGTCAAGCTACTGAAAAGCGAATAACAAAAAAAAAACGAAACGACAACGACGTTTGGAATACGTCAGTATTTCCAAACGTCTACAACCCTAATCTCTTCAAAGTTAGAGTGAACAGGATTCTTCTGGGTAAGCTCGCTCTATCGTCGACTCTATCTATTAAAATTAATTTATTTCAGGCCATGAAACCCATAGACAATTAATACAATAATTTTGATAAATAACAATAGCTCACATTAATTATTATGAATTTACATTTAAATTTTAGAAACATGATTCAATTGATTAATGTCAATAGATTTAGATTAAAATTAAAATAGAGAGATTAAAATAATATGGCAATATCAGTCCGTACATGAACCAGGCAACAGTGGTTCACGTACTGACAGTCAAAGCGATCAGCTAAAGCCTATGTCACCTCTGACCTAGGCTAGAGTGAAGAGCAAACAAATCTCACAAAAAGACGTGCATTTCTAATTTCAGAATTTTTGAAAATAATTTAGTACCTTGAAGTTACTTAATTGATTCCAATAATAATTACGCTCGCTTCTACTTTTTATTGATTACCATGTTCAATTTTTTTTTTTTTTATTTAAATAAAACATTTTCTAATCAGTATTTATACCAATCATACGGTTATTTTTAATTATGACCCACATAGTATTTTTTTTTATCATTTTCACACAATAGAAATTTCAAGAAGGAATAAAACTTACCAACAAATTGTTAGTATGGTATTGAGCATTCGAGTACACTGCGTTGGGTTCATCCCACCTGTCCTGAGGGACTGACGTTGATATCCATTTGCTGCTCCGTTTCTTCGGGTTTTTTATCACTTCTCGTAAACGTCTAAGTAATTCAGGTCCTATAAAGGAAATGTAAATACTGAAAAATGTAACCTATCAGATAGCATTAAGGAGTGATTTTTGATTGAGTCACTGAGTCTTGAATCTTTGTTAAGACTCTTAATATAACTGAAGAGAGCTCATTGTCCACATCATTTTGAACAATTTTTACTACGGTACCAACACTGAAATCGCGATCAACTGCTCCAAAAATCAAATGACCGTTATAACTAATTTGTCTGGCGTCGACCATAGTGATGACCAAATAACATTATTTTCTGCTCGAAAAAAAAAAATGGTAATTTTTAGTACCGTTTTTTTTTTTTTAATTTGAGCAACAAAATGCGTATCGAATATTATAACCATAAACACTCATGTTCATGAATAAAAAATTGTAACAGCTAAAAGCAAAAATGCAAAGAGCATATAAACGAGGTAATGGTTCGTAATCCGCAAATCCTTTGGATACAGTTACACGTACTCTAGTGCTTTTCGCCTAGTATTTGTTGATATTATTACGTGGTAACAATATTTTATTAATAAAGGCTTTTTGGGCTGTTTCTCGTGAATGTTTAGTTAGTTGTTTTATGAAGAGAATATAATATTAAAATATGCACAGCTGGGTTAGTTTCAAAATTTATAATGCTAATAATTATTATTTCTATCATCACCCTTGTATACTCCCAAAGGGTTAGGTGTTCCGTACGGTATTTCATATGATAGCTACATTGTAATAAGGGGTTAGGCTATTGTCATCAACTGGGCTCAAATTTAGACTTCTGACTGCTACTAAAAAATTGTAGGTGGCATAACTACTGATACTTTAATCAAACTGGGAATAAATCGGTTTTTCCATCTGCGCACATCAGTTTAGCAACGTAACGCGGCACGATTTTAGGCGCCGACCCCACTGCATGCGGTTCAGCGGTCAGAGTTCCGAGTTCTGTGTTCCGCGTCCACTGTAATCTATGCAGTGGCTAAGAATTCTACACACACAAAAGCTGTTAGACCGCGACAAACAAAGTAGACGTGCGTTCTGTCGGAGTTCTAGTTTTTTGCAAAAGCTGGAAGGTCACGTTGTCCGACGAGATCAAAATGTTTATTTAATTAGTCAGAGAAAAACGTTTTCTTTATGATTTGCGAGACATTTGGTTGAGAGTGACATTTGGTTTTCAGTAAAAAAAACATGCGACGTGTTAACACTGCTTAAGATTACTGAACTATGGATTTTTAGATCGCTCATAGTATGCGCGTGTGTGGACGCGAAATGGGCCGCGGAACTGCTGAACGGACCGCGCGCAGTGGGAAGCGCGCCTTAGCATACGGGTGCCAATTCCAATAATTTTCAAATAACATTCGCATTCGCATCTCCGTCGCAAACTGTCAAAAATTATAAAAATTAAGGCCTTTTTGACAGTTTGTGACTGTCATGAGAACGCAAAAGTTGTACGTTGTTTAAAAATTAAAAGAATTTGGCCTCATATTTTAGAAGAAGCGACAGCCTACTGTCATTATGACATAGTCGTCATCTAAATAATTTAGATGACGACTATCAGTGAAATGCTCAATACCAATTATTGGTATTGAGCATTTCACTGATGGCTAAAACTTTGAGTTTTAATTCTGTTTCGAATTAAATCTATACTAATATATAAAGCTGAAGAGTTTGTTTGTATACTTGAACGCGCTAATCTCAGGAACTATTGATCCGATTTAAAAAATTCTTTCAGTGTTAGATAGCCCATTTATCGGGGAAGTCTGTAGGATCACGCTAAGACCAAAAGGAGCGGAGCGGTAATGAAAATTGTGACGCAGACGAAGTTGCGCGGGGCAACCAGTTAATTAATTTTTTGCTAAAATGTATTTCAAACTTAAGCATTGATCGACTTTTGATTCCGTCTGATTTTTTTTTGTTAGTCTTCAATGTCACCCGCCTGAGCAAAGGCAGCGAGCGGCCTTTGCTCAGGCGGGTAAACGACAAAAGGAAGGTTCTGGAAGGATATAGGAGAGCCTATATCCTTCCAGAAACTTTTATCCACCCGTCCATTTCCTGGCACTCATTGCGCCAAGATTTTTGGCCGACGGTCCTCATGCATGCAGCCAACGTGATCCGCCCACTCCCATACTGTACTTACAAAATGATAAAATATTTATCTACCAAGTACTCACCACAGTGCGCGATATATCTCGAATGGTACGCAATATTAGCACACGGCACTTCTTTAGCGAAAATCCCACGTTTAGTCAATTCTCCTACAAATTCCTTCATTTTATCTGCTGGACCCGATATGGTGGACGATTCGAAGCTGTTGTGGCAAGCTATATCTATTTCTGGAGGACATTGATTTACAATCTGGAAAAAAAAACGTACAGGGGGTTTCTATAGACTTTATATGAAGTAAGAATCGTCAATTATGTAATAGTCTCCGCCACGAGAAACCGTCCGAGTTAACACATATTCAATTGTTTCAAATGTTTGTCCATGAGTCAACATCGGACCCAAGAATCTACTCGTACAAATACATCATTGGATTTTTTAACGAACTAACGAACTAATTTCAATTGGCCGGGTTATATTTTTTATCGATATAAAGCACTGTTGTCTAATGTTTTGTGGTACTGGAAAGCGCCATATAATTGATTTTAGAAAATTAAAAATGTAAATCGCCATGAAAAGAAGAAGTGGAAATAAGATCTTACCGCTTGGTATCCCACTCCAACAGCAGCCATAGATCCCTTAATAAGATCTGTTTCTAAGCACACCTTACCACGGCTATATGTGGACAGAATCAACTCTTCGGCTGTGAAGGTATCATCGTGGTATGCACACGCCATTTCACCCAAACTGTGACCTTTGGAAGGAACATACGCATTTTTATTGTATGTCGGGCTATAATATAAATATATATATTATAAATATAAATATATAAATTAATGACTTGAAATCTGAATCGCAAATTTATGCGAAAAGATTGTGAGGCTGTTATGAGATTGTGTGGGTCATACGTAAAAGATGCATCAGAACAAATGAACCATGGTCGACCCGCAGTGGGTGCTTGAAAACGAAATTCGACCAACAGACCGACACGACGCAGAAAAAGCATAGGTAAAAACCGGCCAATTAGTGTGAGACGGACTCGCACACGAAGGGTTCCGTACCATAAATCATAAATTTTGTTCTTTTTTGGAATAGCGGCAATAGAAATTCACAATCCTAAAATTATCCTAATTGTGCAAAATATTAAAATGAAATTGATGTAATTTTAGGTTCTTTTTTTAAGAGTACTTAATAATAAATTTAGATATTAACTTCTATCACTATAATTCAATACAGATTCTTTAGTGTTAGTTTACTCTAAAAATAATACAATTTTTCTCTTTATTCGAATATTCATAACTCAAAAAATGTGAGTAAAACTTACGACTATAATAACAAGCTCAGTGCTTAAAATAAAAACATAACACAACAAACAACAGTGGATCACTGCAATAGTGATGTAATAAATATTGGCTTTACTGGTAGTAGGCTTCGGCCGATAGCTTGTGACCACCCACTGGGCAAAGACGTACCGCCAAGCAGCCTAGCCGCATTCCGGTACGATGCCCAGTGTAGCCAATTCAGTGAATTTGGGTCGAAATAGTTGTTCCAATGCAGGCAGAACGAACAAGCTAGCGTTGATATGGGCGTATCGGGAGACTAGTCGCGGAGGGTAGCGGGATCCGAGACACGTTGCGCAGTTTCCCGACAGGTAAATGGGGGCCCAAGTAGGTGTGCTAGCCACACATAAAAGGCTGCCCGACCAACTGTCAAAAAATCTCGGAATGCACCATCGTGCTGGTTGGTGACCAGACGGAAGGACTCAATGGACATTTTCAGGGGGGCTCGGGCGTGTCTCCAGACTATTCCCCCAATGATGTTATCCTGTCAGAGATTGCCTGAGGGTTAGCAGCATGGAACCTCATTTCTTTTCGCACAAGTCTTCGGAACAATTGCCGGTATCCCATCGGAGCTACTAGCCAAGGTTTCGCAGTACCCTACGGACGTTCTTCTGATGCGACATTTCAGCGCAAATGTTCGACATACTTGACTCGCATCTACCAGGAGAAGCAGGGGGCCTCGCGCCACCAGGATCCAGACGCGAAGATTTCGCAAACAAGGAAACAAACAAGTTTTTTTTCTCCTTAGCGAAGTGGGCCAGCGTTCCGTCGGGTCTCAGCAGTGGTGGTAGTGCGGGGCGGCAGAAGTTCGATTCAACCGACTTAGCCAGGGACCAAAAAGCCTTACTACCTGCTGGGTATGAAGCAAGTTTGTTTCCTATTCGGCTGATGTGGTCAAACCGCAACACCTTCTTGCAGGACCTGGCAGCGCTGTTGAAGGCTCTCTTCTTCCAATTCACATGATTTGCGCGAACTAGCGTCGACCCATGTTAGGTAAGCCGCGTGTTTAAGCGCATCAGCGCGATTGCACTCAGCACCAAACCATGGACAAGCTTCGCCAGACATTATTTTATCAGAGAACGGAATGTAGTACTCCATTCCCCTCCGCAACACATCCGTCAAGGCGTCCGCGCTTGACGAAGCATCAGTCGAAGAAAAGCAAGTAGGCTGCCAAGGATAACTTGCGAAGAAAGATTGCATGCTATCCCAATCTGCTGACAGGTCAGCAGATTGGGATGCGACCACCCACTAGGACTGGCGGGTATGGCGGTACAGGTACCACATACGCCCGACGACACACGACAGACGGAGTAAACGGACACAGACTTCACCAGGAAGTGGTCGGAACTACCCAGTGGATAAGAAATCGACACCGAGTAGCAGTCTGGATCTGTTGTCAGCAGAAGGTCCAAGCAATTGGCAGTGTGCGAATCAACATCCGGCACCCTCGTTGCCCCCTGGACTAGCTGGGTAAGAATTAGCGCTATGGCTAACTTTCACGTCGCTCATCCAGCATGATCTGTGCACTGGTATAAGAAGAGCCACTCCTGATGGTGGGCGTTGAAGTCCTCCAGTAACACCAATTGGGCAGAAGGGTACCGCTGCTGAGCCGCATCCGCCGCCTTACTTAGGTGCTGTGTGAGCTCAGTTATCTCCAAATCACCGCTGTGCGAACAGTAGACACAAGCGTAGACAATTTCATCCAGGTCTGTGTCCACTAAAACCTATAGCGTTGAGAACCTGGAGTCCTCAAAATTTCGGAGATGTCGATAGCGATCTCGTACACAATGATTCTATCTGGTGGTAGGCTTTGGCCGATGGCTTGTGACCACCCACTGGGTAAAAATGTACCGCCAAGCGGCTTAGCCGTATTCCGGTGCGAAGCTCAGTGTAGCCAATTCAGAGGAGTTGGGTCGAAATAGTTGTTCCAATGCAGGCAGAACGACCAGGCTCGCGTTGATATAGGCGTATCGGGAGTATCGTTCTCTGACATAACAATGTCTGGCGAAGCTCGTCCATGATTTGGTGCCGAGTGCAATCGCGCTGATGCGCTTAAACACGCAGCGTACCTATCATGGATTGACGCTCGAACGCGCAAAGCAAATGAAATGAGTCAGAAGAAGAGAGCCTTCAATAGGGCTGCCAAGTCCTGTTAAATGGTGAGGCTCGGTTTGACCACATTAGCCGAACAGGGAACAAATTTGCTTCATACCCAGCAGGTAGTAAGGCTTTTTGGTCCCTAGCTAAGTCGGTCGTATCGAACTTCTGCCGCCCCTTACTACCACTACTACTGAGACCCAATGGGACGCTGGCCCACTCCGCTGAGGAGAAAGCGAACTTGTTTGCTCTTTTGTTTGCGGAAACTTAATCTTTATCTGCCAGATAACAACTAAATGCCCTAGAGTCAATTAAGAAACGAGCCAATAGGATCATCGGCAATGAGAGGCTCTTCACGACGAAGCTCCAAAGTCTTGAGCATCGACGACGATTTGCTAGCCTGTCGGTTTTCTACCGGTTGCATTTTGAGGAATGTGCGACGGAATTGCATAATTTAATTCCGCCAAGCCCGTTCCATCATCGGACCACAAGACGAAAGGCGATGTGCCACCGGTACATGGTAAACATGCCACCCACAGGCACAAAACGTTTTGGGAACACATTCACATACAGCTAAGAAGTGGAATTCCCTGTCGGTGTCTGTTTTTTTTTTTTTTTTTTTTTTTATTTGTAATGGGTTTGCTCTTGACTCTAGTCTATGTCAGAAATGACAGAGACAAAGTCTACGATGGAGCGAGCCTACCCAGAAGGAGCCTGTTCACTCTAACTTTGAAGAGATTAGGGTTGTAAGCTTTCGGAAACACAGACGCTGGCAGAGAGTTCCAATCCTTTGCTGTGCGCATTATAAAAGACGTTTGAAAACGCTTAGTGCGAATTGGTGGAATAGCCACAAGGTAGGGATGGTAAGATGCAGTGCGTCTGGATGTCCGATGGTAGAAGGGGGCCGGTGGGATGAGGTCGTGGAGTTCTTGGGCACACTCACCGAAGTACAATCTGTAGAAGACCGACAAGCAGGCAACCTTACGGCGATGAGCCAAGCTATGTAGCTTGGCATCCACCAGTTATACGTCGCCGATGAGCCTCTTAGCTCTGCGTTCCACCGAGTCAAGCGCGGCAAGCTGATACTTAGCTGAGCCATCCCAAAGGTGGCTACAATACTCTATGCAGGATCGGACGTGCGCTTTGTATAGTGTTAAAAGCTGTCCAGGCCTAAAGTATCGCTTCACCCTATTTAGGATGCCCAGCTTTTTGGCCGCAGTTTGGGCTTTGTACTCGATGGTGGCGCCGAAGTTGAGACTGGATGTCAACTCCATGCCTAGGAGCTCGAGCCGATCAGTCACAGGAACAGATGCACCCCGAAAAGTAGGAGCTTGGTCAAAACGACTCCTTTTTGCGGTAAAAAGACACGCCTGTGTTTTGGTGGCGTTAAAAGTGACCAAATTGTCATCACCCCATTGGGAGACAACGCTTAAGGTCAAATTTGTCCGCTCTACCATGGCCTCTCTCAAGGAACAAACTTCAGCCCCACTGGTTGTTGCGTTGGACAAGTATCTCTCTGAAACCGTACTGTCATCTGCGTACCCAACAAGACCAGGCTGAAGTAGGTCATTGATGTGCAGCAGGAAAAGAGTTGCAGAGAGAACAGACCCTTGAGGAACTCCGGCATCAATAGCCATGAGGTCAGAGGAGCAGCCGTCAATGACCACTCGGATCGACCGTTCACTCAGGAAGTCTGATATCCAGCTGCAAAAACCAGCTGGGATGCCATAAGCAGGAAGCTTGCTGAGTAGACCTGCGTGCCAGACCCTGTCAAAAGCCTTCGAGATATCAAGCGACACGGCAAGTGCTTCGCCGTGTCTCTCAATGGCTGTGTTTCCTGATAGCTATAACCTGGGAGTCTTTAAGTCAAGAGTGAATAGGTTACTTCTAGGCAAGCGTGCTCTATCTTCGACTACATCATCACTTACCATCAGGTGAGATAGTGGTCAAACGCGTGCCTATCAATAGTAAACGACCACGAGGATTTCACTAAGTGACAATTCGAATGAATGACGTAGTACTCGCCATGCAAAAATAACGTGATATACGAGTAGTTAATTGATTTTGATGGATTGATGTAAGCTGGTCGAATTCAACATATAAGTCGAAGTCGGTGTTTTCGGATATTTTGTTTTTGATAGCAAATGTATTGAGATTTCTGAAATCGCATGTCTACAAAGTAAAAAATAACTTTAATTTCGGAAATCGGTGTTCAAAAACGAAACAACCAAAAACACCGACTTCCGAAATTATTGTATTTGGAAGTCGGTTTTATTTTTTGTAAAAAGTTTCATTGTAAATATTCATATACTAAATTAGGCTTATAAACCTCACAATGGTCAACTGCGACATGATGAAGCATACCAAAATACAGACAATCAGATTTTTAATTAAAAACTACAAATCCTTTAATTTAAAATCTGAAAATCAGTATTTAAATTAATCATTGAATAAGAGTTATTTTTTTGTTTTGATGTAGCCCGTTGTAAGCATTTATATGCACATATTAAATACATACATTATTTAAACAATCTGTAAGCATGCTATCCATTGTTCTACGTAAATTTTAACAAATGAACTTAATGAACTTACCAATAATGTAATCAGGAATAATTCCCATCTCTTTAATTACATCAGTTAGTCCAATTTGTATCGCTCCGATGCCGACGAACGCGTTCAGGATATTGTCGAATATCGTATTATCTGGTTCTGTGACAATCCTTATGAGATCTAGGCCTTTTGGTTCCAGTACTTTGTGGCATCTGCAACAAAGAAAAACAAGTTCACGTGTTTCTATGTTGTTTGTAAAGACTGTTATCTTAAACTTTCAAGTGCAAAACATTGGAAATAGGTGCGCACGTTTTTTTGATGTTTCTTAAATTTTGTTTTGGAAAGTTTCGAATATTTCCGAAAATTGTTTCAAGGCACAAGAAAAGATTTTTAGAAAACTTTTAAACAACATCTAAAAGATATTTATTAGTAAAGGACTAATCCTACCGAAACGCAAAATTAATTAGTGAGAAAGTCTACCTTACCTTTTAGATTTAAAAAGAAAAACTGTCATAAAGAAGCTTGCCTAAAAAAATTATGAAAGATTGATTCCCTCAATTTGCTTCATTAAAAGATAAAAGCTGACACATCCCGTAATTTCCTATCGTTACAAGTTCAAGGAAATGATTTAATATTACATGTCCAAAATTTTTTGAAGACGAGAGGCAAGTATTTGACCTTAATCGCTGTTTTGATGGTAAGAAAACATTAACAAAAGCAATCTATCATAATAAGTTGAAGCGCTCCTTAACTCGTAAAAATAGCTTAAGTTAGTTTTGGAATTTGAATCTTTCTTGTCCTTGAATCACGCATTGTGATAATGATACTTCACTGCTCGACATAGGCCTCCTCCAAGTGTCCCTATATCGACCGGTGCCGTGGGGGTCTGATACAGAGGATTCCAATGGCCTAACAAATACAAAATCCTTTATTTCAATAGGGAAGACGCAAATACAGAATTTATGAGAATGTTGTTAATAAAATGATAAAAATATAGAATAAAAGCCATTGCAGCGTTTTTATTTTAGTTAATATCGATTTTTAACAAAAATAATGAATTAAAGTAACATGAAACGGAACGTATTTAAAAACAACAATCAGCGTTTAGTGACGTCACTGCTGTTGCTGACAGCAAAAAAGCAACTTTATGTCATTGAGTTAGGTTAGTACGGGGCCAGTGACTGACAGGAGTGACGTCGTCGTTCGTTATCGCGCGAAAGTGTTTTTATTTTTTATTAATGTGGTTATTCTAGATGGGAGTTCTTTAAAAAAAAGCAAAAATGGAAATTAAAAATTGCATGTTCCCTATTCTACTCAATTTTGTGTAAAGCCTTGGAAGGCTTTACACAAAATTGAGCACTGGATGCTGCGTCTTTAAATATGCGGTCGCCACTATAGAAAGTTCCGCCCATAGCACACGAGTGAAAAAAAAATTAGCATGAAGAACAAAACATCAAGCCTGTATTCCTCGCAGGGTCTAGTAGAGGTTTCCGTAGTAGGCCCGTATTACGTTAGGTATTTCCAAGTTCTGCGGCAAGGGGCGAACTTATTGCTATTAGATTGCCGAGCACGAATTCAGACATCATTGGTACTAAGCAGAAGCTTAATGACACTTGCTCAATTATTTCTTTCAATTGTTCACTTTTTTCCGGACGCTTTTATCCTGCTCGTCTTTTACATCTTTCTCACATGTATGTATAATTTCAACATGGTGTAAACAAAACTTGTAACAATTTATTATTTTTAAAAGCGTGTTCGTGGAGTTTCTTGCACGTTCTTCTCCATAGAGATCTCTGCTTTGGAATGTGAAAAAATAGCTTCACCGTTTTTTTTTGATAGACCAATTTTTATAACTCAAAAGTACCTGTAAATAGTTTATTTGACATAAATAGTTTGAGTTGAGTTTGCTCGACCCGAGCACTGAATCCAGACTAGCTGCACTAAAAAAATAAGAAACTACAATAACCGGGATTTGAACAATCTTGGACATAGAATGCAAGAAAACAACATTTAAATGAAAAACTAAAATAAAAAAGGTAGGAAAACTTAAGTACCACACACTGACCAAGATTGCAAAAACGTTAAACAAACATCAGATATCAGTGCTGTTAAACCAAACGAAAATCTGCATAATTTCATCCAAACAAGAGATTTGAAAATAATCTTCTTTTTACACATGATGTAGCAAAATAATACGGAGTTAATGTAACGAAAACTATGAGCTGAATCTGAATTATAATTTTGTGCAAAGAAAAAGAATATAGCTAGCACCTAAAATGGAAAGTTTTTTCCAAGTATTTGTTTCGCTTTAATTTTTGTTAGTTTTTCATTAGAAGTATTTGAGTGTTTCATCTCAAGAAGCTTAAGCCGACTTAAAAATATTTCATACATTTTATTACATTTTGTGAAATACGAATACTAAAAGAAAGCTCATGGAAAACCGGCTGGTAAGTTCTTAGATTGTTCAATTATAATAATCATAAAGTACACAGACAGTACAGAAATGGATGAGAAAATATCTACACTTTTTTTTTACTATTGATAGGCACGCGTTTTACCACTATCTCACCTTATGGTAAGCGATGATTTGATCGAAGATGGAGCACGCTTGCCTAGAAGTAACCTCTTCATTCTTGACTTGAAGACTGCTAGGTTGTAGCTATCAGAAAACACAGACTCCAGCAGAGAATTCCGCTCCTTAGCAGTACGCATTATGAATGTGTTCCCAAAACGTTTTGTGCATATGGGTTGTATGTCCACCATGTACACTTCACAATAATGACACAGTGCAAACAGTACCAGCTGCTGACTAGACAGCAGACAGATAGTCGGATTGCCTACTCTTATGCCAGCAGCTCGTCTCGCCTTAGCTGTCTTCACAATTAGTACCTGCCCAGTCTCTTGCGAGGCACAGCACAGAATAAAATACCGATTCTGCTCACAAACGCCTGGCTGCGACTGGCAAGCTACTGCCAAACGGTGCGAGTGATGTTCCAGCTCCTGCATGTGCTAGTTCTATCAGGCGCAGTTATAGCAGGCGAGTAAAAACAAAAAATGTTGACATAACTCGGTTGCGAGCTACTATCCAACTCACACGTGGCAGTTACTTCATAATAATAATAAAGTCTTATTTATTCCTTAATAAAAAAATGAAAGTGATTTTATTTTTACTACAATTAGAAAAAAATTAAATAAATAAGATTAAATTACAATAATGCAATTAATAAAATACATGTTTACACTACAAAAATCGTTTCTACATGCAAAACAAATAATGTTTACTTGTTACTAAGAACCTCTTTACAGAGTAAAGGCCTCCTCCATTTTTCTCTATGACTGGATGGAAAAAGCATTAGATAGCCATCCAGCCATTCAGCCATCCAGTCATTTCCCGCTGTTTTCAGTATATCGTCGAGCCACCTCTCCGTTGGTCTACCTCCCTACGTCTACCAAGTAATTATCTTTTTGTCCATCAATAATTTTCCCTACGTGCCACATGGCCAGCCCGTTTCCATTTCAGTTTTTTACAGTATTGTAGAGCATCTATAACTTTAGTTGTATTTCTCACATATACATTTGTAGTGCAGTAACTCCATACTATGCGAGTTACTGCATTGCAGCTACTCGACTGGCTGACTCACACGCTACCTCGCACTGCATTATCAAGATATTAGTGACACTGATCACTTATCGAAATCTTCACTTGTCGAAATCTAGAGTCTTGTTTAACAAGTCAAGTTTTTACCTGCGGCCTAAGTTTTACCTTTAGACCTAACAAAATTAAGCCAAGTTAATGTAGGTACTGATTAAGTCCCCTGACAAAGAAATGCTAGTTGCAAAATTTGTTCAAAAGACTCATCGTGGCCCTGGAACGCAATAGACATTTGTCGGAACATCAACAACTCCACCCAGTGCGGAGGGTGAAAAATAAAATTACTTACAATAGATACTAATCCTGTTGATATACACTAAACTTACCATAATAATTCAGTGTAAAGTAAACGATGCATTTATCTATGTCAAGAATTAAAAAAAATAACTTGTAGGAAACCATGCTTCAAATTGGCCAAAGGCGAGATTATTGGGCAATGGAAATAAAAAACACTGAATAAAAAACTTATACTTACTTGTTGATAGCAGCAGCAAACGTCGGAATCCTCATCAGATCGGCTCCCATACCAGCCCATTGGGATCCCATGCCGCTGTACACAAACCATAGGGGACGTCGCAATCCTGGGTAATAATCCACACTTTCTGCTATGCTGATGGTCTCTTTGTTCTCATTTGTGTCTAAAAAAGAAGACTTCACTTTTAATACTCCGTATATTTTATATATACCAGCTCAAGCAAAGGTATGATTTATTCGGTACTAATTTCTGCGAGCTGCATCGCCCGAGTGAAAGACGAAAATCTTGGGAAAGTCCAGCAGTAGACGTTTTTTGATTGATATGGTGGTGGTCCAAAGTTTCATTCAAATCCGTTTGTTCATCAAACCGTGTTATTTTTGCATTATAATATTAGTATGAGTCAGAAAGCTCACGATAAGTTAAAGCTTCAGTGAGAAAGCTACTTTTTATATTTTGTAAAATGTATTTTTTTAGTATCCATAAACTTTCAAGGACTAAAAATAAAGACAGTGGACAAAGACTACAATAAACAAGTAATCACGGAAGAACATTCAACAGTTAAAGACTCATCTGCCTAGTCTTTTCCCAACTATATTGGGGTCGGCTTCCAGTCAAACCGGATTCAGCTGAATACCAGTGTTTTACGTGGAGCGGCTGCCTACCAGACCTTGTGGAGGCCATTAACTGGGTAACACGGTACTTCATGGCAAGACTAGAGTCAGATTTACTGGCTTCCGACAATCCGTAACGACTGCCAAAGATCTACAAATGACAGCCGAGACCAACAGCTTAACATGCTTTACGAGGCACGGAGGAAACTCGGTATGTTAATATGATCACCCATCCACAGACTAACCTTGGCAAGCGTTGCTTAACCTTTAAGATCGACCCGTGCGGCTGTTATTATTTAGCCACGAGCTCCTCTTCAACAGTTAAAGACTAATAGCAACAATTTGTACTCATTACGACAGCAAAACTTTGTGTTGTCGTCCTTCATAATCTTAATTAAAATTAATCTTGGGGAAAATAATTGTCACCGGTAAAACCTAACTTGACGTAAGAGTTGAGAGAATATTAGAAAATTCAGGTAAAATTTGATGTTTTAATTTTTAGATTTTAGTTTTGTATTGATTAAAGTAAATGAAATAATAATTGACTTTTGACTTTTGTCTGATACCGCGATACGTGACTGGGGTGGACCACAAAAGAGACAGCAAGACGACTAGTATGTCTCCTTTAGAAATTGGAAAGAAGTGGTGGGAACAATAAAAGTATGCCTGTTGTTGACGCTGCGTAAACGGCATCACTTTGACGATATTTTACTGCAACATAAACTACCGGTCGATTCTGCAAACATGTTGAAGTGAAAGCTTGGGTGAAACAAAACTTAATGAGCAATCACTCCATATTGATTACATGGATTGACAGTTCACTTTGTGATCACTTCACCTAAGCCTTCACTTCGACATGCTTACAAAATCGACCGGCTGGCTGAGATTGAAAGGTCACCTCTGCAAACTGCAAACAGGCGTTCTTTTTTAGCATACTCATACTAAAATACTGTGAAATTAGAAATACTGCGTTTTATAGGGTTCCTTACCCAAAGGGTAACCAACGGAACCCTATTACTAAGCCTCCGCTGTCCGTCCGTACGTCCGTTCGTCCGTCTGTCTGTCAGCGGGTTATATCTCAAGAACCGTAATAGGTAGACAGTTTAAATTTTCACAGATTATGAATTTCTATTGCCGATATAATAAATTATAAAATATTTTACCAACCATTTTTTGTATAACTATCAACAAAAAAAACAAACAAGAACTTACCAAGAATAGTGTATCCTCGACCTGTATGTCCAGGAATATCGTTTTCATAAACTTTATGAAGAAGTGCAATCTCCTCAGAGTCAATGGGATGACTCTTCATAATGTCCAAAATTTTTTGTACGCATGTTTCTTCTCGGCCCGAAGCGAGTACTATGTGGGGGATTTGGCATTTATATTTATTAAGATCCTGCAATTTAACACGAATAAAATTTAAAGGGACGAAATTTTAAGGGGTCGGGGGGAAAGGATGTGTTATAAACATCCACACTACTACAATGGTAGGTTAAAAACATCAGTGGTATTGATATGCATCTATGTAAAATCAGAAGATTTATAACTTTGATTGTTCCAGTCAATGTTACTCGCAATATGAATAGGTTACGATCATTTATTATTTTAACAATGGAATACAATAGTGTCTTACTCGGTTTACTTCACACAAGCGTCTGCGTGAGTCTAACGTAGGCGTTAACGTCGCGTAGATGCTGCGTAAACGCGTAGGTTAAACGAGCTCCTACTCTCGAAGAGGAATACAAAATTGCGCTTACAATTTCAAGGTCAACAAAAATCATAGTATAATCAATATTACCTTTTCTTTATAATGTCCCTTCAACACAACATGAAAATTGGCACCAGTATAAGAGAAATTGTTTACTGCCGTAAATCCTCTGTCAAAGTCTGCATGTTCTGTTACCACTTGGATTCTTCCATCTCTGACTGCAGGAATTTGATCTTGAGGATCGTTGTAATGCAGGTTGGCTGGTAACTTTCCTTTATGGTATGCTAGACAAAGCTGTAAAATTTCAGAGGAGGAAATCGTCGGAAAATTAATAAATTTTATAATTTTATGTTTTATGTTAGTACAGTCATCCTTATCCTTTTGACATAATCTGTCAATGCAGCATGCATTTTATAAAATTTTTAATCTTTTCGTCTTTTTAACATCTAGGTAAAATAAATTTTAAATCGGTCACTACAAATGAAACAACAATGTAAAATAGAATGTTTGCATGAATGCATAATAAATTATCTACGTATTTAAATAAAATGTGTTACCATAAATAGCTTACTTTATTAAAACACTTGTTTTATATATGTTAATAGAGGGCAAACTTAATACAATGTAGTATATATATACTATCTACACTATTTTATACTATCTTTTGCTCGTGACTTCGCATGCGCATTGAATTTTCGGGGCTGTAACTGCTCTTTTACACTTTCCAAGAAACCAACATTCCAAAATTTCAGCTCTCTACTACCAGAAGTTTCGGCTGTACGTTTACTTTCAGTCACTTTAAATATTTGGATATCCTGGAATTTCTGTAACTTGCGATGAATCTTCTCGATTGATCTCTTTGCAAGCTGTGCCAAAATTATAATATCATAAATTTGATAAAAATAAAATATTACCTTAGTAACAGCACACACTCCAGACGCTGGTTCACTGTTGCCCATATTAGACTTCACACTTCCAACTTTTACTGATGTGTCTTTAGCAAAAATGTTACCGATAGCATTCAGTTCATTTTCATCAGCTCTTGCAATTGCTGTTTAACAATAAATTGTGTTTTAGTTAGAATATTATTATAAAAAATCAAGAGAATAAAAAAATCAATGATAATTCAAGAGGTATTTAATTTGAATGTGTTGCGACTACAAAGAATTTAAATCATAAATTATAATATATTTACTATGATTTCTATGAAACTGTAATAAAATTAACATAAAATGTGGTTATATAATTATGATAGTGAAACTATATAACAATTATATTTTACTCCTAAATACGAATAGGTAAAAAAGATAAGGAAGTAAATTCTAATCTATTTCTACTCTCTTCATTCTGAATTTCACCCTCTCTTCTTATATATTTGAAGGTCCAACAAGGTGATCATATCGTAAAGCATGCTTTATTTTACCTGCACCATGTGCTTCGACGTATTCAATGTGGTTAGGATCCACGTCGGTTTCTTTATAAAATTCATTAAGGAATTTCTCAATATCTTCAGTCTCTCGGTACGGCAGGAACTGAGCATTTGGCCTCATATTGTAATTGCCTTTTGCGTGGTATACTTGGGCGTAAATTCTGAGTAAAAAATAGGCAAAGTATTAAAATCGCTTCTGTATGTGACAGATCACAAAAAAAATAAGATGGACTAGCCTATGTTCAGTTGATCCAAAATATGATCAACATGAGTATCAGTTTTATTCTTTCGGATTTACAAAACTTTGGATTTTTAAGACGATTGGTAAAGATACATGCAAATATACAACTATGTATTATTATAATATTGGTGGAATTCAGGTGTATTCAATAAGCAAATATTTAGTAGGATCTATATGAATAAAATTGTTTTAGTATTTATCATTAATAATCAATATAAATTCGTCCATTTTACATACCGGGTAGTCTCATTTTAAAACTATTGCTTGAAAATGAGTAAAAAAAAAATAAGTTTAATAAAAATACCTACAGTCATATTATTTAAAAATGTATTCATCACGCGAGTACATTTTAAACTCAAAAAGCTTTAATACATTATGAAGTTTCTGCCATCATCATGAAAGCATTAATTAATATTCAGGAGCAAAATAATAAATTATGAAAGATAAAAAGCTCAATTTGGTAATAAAATCTGATTGGTAGGTATTTAATTACATATTGTTCTGTAGTTTTTATTTGAAAGCTAAATTAATTTCAATTAAATTAGCATTGTTAAGATTTTTACGTTAGCAAGATGATTTGAGAATGCTAAAATATCAAATTGAATATTATTTCATGAACACAAGACGCATTAATAACGAATTTAAAAATCAGTTTGTCCTACCTGTGTGCGTCCTCAGCCTTCTGCAAAAATATAACATTGATAGCATCGGCCCTCACATATCCATCGGCGTTCTTATCAAAGCATTTGGTCTTTCCATCCAAACACAGCAAGCCGGCCCTTAAAAATAATTGAAAAAATTAAAAACCCCCACAAAAAAAAACTTTCAAAAGTAAAACAAAAACATACGTAGGTATAGCTCCTTTTACTTTAATATAGGTACGATTTTTTGGGCCAAGCGTCTTCGCCTCGGGAGATAGCAAAGTTTTGTATTTGTTAAGTCTATTATCTGTTTTTATTAAGTCTGTTTTTTTTACTTTTTAAAGTTTTTTTTTTTTGCAGGGGTTTTTAAATTTTTTAACGGATTTTAACAAAACTTGTCTAAGAACCACCGCTAAAAAATCTGCTTTCAAATAAAAAACCTTATCAAAATCGGTTGACCCGTTTAAGAGCTACGGTGCCACAGACAGACAGACACTCATAGCGGTCAAACTTATAACACTTCGGATTAAAAATATAAAGACATAAAGAAAAAAATGTTTAAAGACTTTGTTTTGGAATCCCACAAGGCAGTGCAACGAGTCCGTTTGTATTTCTTAAGATTAAATTCTTAACTAGAGTAAAATGGATTTAATATTCATTTATTTACATATGGGCAGGCGTATCTAAGCGGTGGGGCATGCCATTACTGGATGGCATAAAGTGACCTATAGGGGGGGGGGGGGGGGGCACGGCGTCACTGAAAATAACTACCTCTAAATTGCTGTCAAATGAATATTACCAAAACAAGAAAGAAGAAGAAGTTATTGGAAAGAAGGGGAGGGGGATGAAAAGAAATCAATTCAAAAAGAGAATAAAAGGCGTTATGAAAAGAAAGTTACAGGGGCGTGTATTGTAAAAGCTAAGGGAGTAGGTTACAGCTTTAGATTTTATGAAACCTACCTTCTCAAGTTCAAGGTCAAATTAGGATGAACTCCAAAGTTGCAACCACCAATAATTGCTGCATCACATTCACCAGATTTGATGGACTTGTAAGCAATTTCTAAACAAGCAGTAGAACTTGAGCAGGCGTAATCTAAACCATAGGATGGACCTTTGCCATCTATCCAGTAAGAGATGCGGTTGGCTAGCATTGCTTTGCTGCATCTGTAAGCAAAGTATGTTTATCTTATTCAGCAAAATATATTGATCTATTAAAATAATCTTATCTTTATCCCTATAGCTTGGTTTTTTTAATTGATCACAGTGTTTAAAAGATTCTGTTTATCCAGCCTGTTTTGTCTGACTGCAAAACAAAGGCCTCCCTCTCTATCTCCTACGAAAATCTGTGCTTTGCCTTTCCGGGCCAGTCTTTTTGGTAGCAGTCGACATTGTCCCGCCGTCTTCACCTTGGTCTACCGCGATGTCTTCTGAGAAGTCATGGGATTGTATGGACATTTCTGTGGTCTTGTTAAAATGAATAAGGTCTGTGGTGAGTGTTTGGTAAAATTAATAGTTTAGTGTAGGAAAACTCTCAACATTTTATCATCAATAATGTGTTGTCACCTGGTTTCCTGAAACCTTTATAGATAGGTAGTACACTCTTATTACTTACCCATTAACAATGAAGTCACTGCGTTTGTTAACATTAAACATAGACAATGCACTATTGTCTGTGTAAGATGATCCAACAAACACCCCCACTCTCTTTCCTCTTAGGGCCTGAGGGCTTGTTCCTAGAATTTAACAAAATAATTCCATTTAAGTCAAGGATTGCAATAAAGGTCGTAAGCCATCTCCGCGAATATTAATTATGTCTTTGTAAAGATGAGGTAAATGTGTAGTATTAAAAATGTTCTTTTAATTTACATCTTGTTTTCAGTTATATCACTTTATCTTGAAATTTAGACGTACACTTATTTATCTCAATTATGTAATTATCTTTATGCCGTTGAAAAAGCTGTCTTTTAGGATAATACATGTTTGTAACTCACACTTCAAAACAAAAACTTTCTCTCTTAATTTCCTTACCTACCTACCTTCTGCTACCTTCATCGATGTTTGTATTATCCAGAAAAAAAATTCGAAAAGTCACATTTCACTTACCTGGACGCCAAGTGTAAGAGACACGACAAGAAATATACTAAAGTATCCGGCTGACTTTGAACCAAAAAGGTAAGTACCTGAATCAAAAATTGCTCCATAAGCATGTTCCAAGAGTTTTCTTCCCATGGGCTCTAAGGCACACGCTAGCTGGAACGTGACTCCAAAGAATTGAGCATCAAACTTATCAGTGCCCTTAATTTTACCCATGTGTTTGGGCACGTCTGGATCATTGAGTTTCCATTTTGGTTCATCACTTGTTACCATGTCAACCTGTACCATGATTTTAAGATAAAAAAATATGTTATTAAGGGTTACTTTTTTGCCGGATTTCTGGAATTTGTTTGAAACAGTCACCGCGGCCTTGAAAACAAAGGGTGTTAGGAGGAACACGAATGGGTTTTAGTCAGTAAGAGTCTGAAACTATTTGTATGTGCACAAAAACTGGTGCACTCTTTGTTCCTTTATTCGCATAGTCCGATTGGTCGGCGAAAGGTCAGGCGCAGAACTCTGAGTTGCCACTATGAAATTTCTAGTGGAAAATCCCTATAACACTTGCTACTACTCGCGGTAGCGACTAAATGTGTAAATCATCTATATTATCTAAATCGCAACACGTATTTTTCTTCTATCAGCCGTCACGCTATCACGAACTCCCTTTTCTTTCTTATCACTCCTCATACAATCCATCCATCTCTTCTTTGGCCTCTCTCTCCCTGTCCATCCATCCACATTTATTTTCCTAACTTTTTTATTTACATGCGTTCCATCTTTCTTCTTCATATGACCATACCAAGACTAGCGGTTACCAAATATTATTTTAATATATTATTTCGGCGATTAGATATCGTCGAAATAAAATAATTTAAACACTTAAATCACGCCACCGATTTCAAAATTTATTCAACCAATTATTTCACTGACCTTGCCGTAAAGATTGTTCATGAAATCCAAAACACTATCCGAATTCGGGAAAACTCCTGAAATACCACTGATGACCACATCTTCTCCAGATAACGGCCTTGGAACACGTTTACAATCTTGGCCACCAATCTCTTCTGATGGAGCCATTTTAAAATATTTTTGAAGTGATTTTCGTTTAAGCTGACAAACACGTCGTTGCTGCTTATTGTATCGAACTATTCAATTAATTTATTCGTACTGACTTTTATATGAAAGGTCTTAGGTAAATTAACATAATTAAAATCCCTTTGTTTTTTGAAACATTGTTTGCAATTGGAATATTAACCCTCAACATACGTACTCGATAAAACTTAATTTTTTTACAGTAATGTTTTAAATATTTTTATTTTATTGTAATTAACAGCAGATTAAATTTAATTATTTGTTTTTAAAGGCTAGGCAGATGATGATGACTTAAGTTTATTTTTTCTATCAATTACGCTCACGCGAAAATATGACAGTTATGTAAAGGAAATTGCTACACGTCCATACATCGTTCACCTAAGAATAAACAAGAGATGTGAATTTAGATTTATTGTTCTAAATAATGCATTTATTTGAGTCAAACAAAATTAAAATCACGAACTCTTTTCAGAATTTATTGTAAAATTTCCAAAATGTTATCGGTATGATTAGTTATGTGTTAGGCGAACCCTGGCAATAGCCGGGATTAACGCCAGGTAGGAAAAGATGTTTAGTTGTTGCTGATAGAAACATATCAAATGGACTAAGAGCCCACAGCTGCCAGAACTCTCTTATTATGTGCTCGTGCTCTTTCAAATTTCAAATCGATTACATAACATGTGGATAACGTAGTTAGTTTTGCACAGATGTATATTCTTTTAACATACGCAAACGTGGTACGTAAGGATGACGGCCAATTTCCCGGTACATATCAGGTGCCAAAGTCGTTAAATAACTTTTATAAATCTGAGTACTGATATTTATGTACAGTACGAGTGAATATGGATACACTGGAGAACTATGTCCAAATTACAACCTTGTGATGGCACAAGAGTTTATTTGGACATAGTTCATTTACTAGGTGCAAATAACGAAAGCTAAAGTCTGACAGGATTTGGGAGGATGGAAAACTACCTCCTTGACAACTGAAATACCTTTAACACATCACAAAGAAAAAAACTTGGCCTCCGGTCTAAGGTAGCATTTATGCGTATGTTAAAAGTACATACAATCCCACATATTTAGTTACTGAGAAAATAAGTGAGGTCTGTCTAAAATATTTATTCATCGTCTATCAGTGTTGATGTTGCTCGTGTCACATAATCATCATCATAAAAACAGCTGAAAGACGTCCACTGCTGGACATAGGCCTCCCCCAAAGGGGGGGTTTGCCATAATCGCCACGCTTGGCAGGTGGGTTGGTGATCGCATTGTATGGTGTTGCGTTTTACAGAAAGCGCTGCTGCCCATTCTCTGGCGAGTCTCTTAGTCGCCTCATACGACAACCACGGGAAGTGATGGGATGGTATTATTCTTTTACAAAATCATACGGCTCGTATCACACAGCGCTTTAATCGCATATTCTTTTTGTAACAAAAAATCATATTCTTAAATTAAGCACTGAATTACTTTTTAAAATGTTTTTGTAATGAAAAATTATTAGAATAGGATGGACACTATTCTAGGAATAATGGTGGTGGTGATGGTGGTGGTAGTGGTGGTGGTATACGTGTTGATTCATAGTCCACTTTTAACCATGAGTGTACTTTGAAAAAATATGTTATGTTTTTATTCAAATTGAATAGAACCCTGATAGAAGGTCCCACTGTAGTGTGACGATAATTCAGTTTGAATTTTTGCCTATCGATAGAGAGTTGTAAATAAAAGATATTGGTATGCGTCGTTAGCCTAAGAACGAACATGCATTTAAATTAGTTTCTGTGTTCTAAATAATACATAATTACTCGTATATTCGACTGAAACTAAATTTAAATAAAAGACACTTCCGAGAATTGTAAAAAATCCAAAATGTTTTCTGATTTTGAGATTATTATTATGCTAATAGCAGGAGCTTATGGCTAAAGATGACTAGCCGCACGGATCGATCTTTTAGGTTAAGGAACGCTTGCCAAGGTTGGTCAGTGGATGGGTGACCATCTTAACATACCAAGTTTCCTCCGTGCCTCGGAAAGCACGTTAAGCCGTTGGTGCGGGTTTTCATTTTTAGATCTTTAGCAGTCGCTAAAGAAGAAAAAAGCCAGAAAAAGCCAGAAAAATCTGACTTCAGTCTTGCCAAAAACTGCCGTATTACCTAGTTAATGGGTTGTGGAGGTCTGGTAGGTAGCCGCTCCACGTAAAATACCGGTATTCAGCTGAATCCGGTTTGACTGGGAGAGTTGACCCCAATATAGTTGGGAAAAGTCTAGGCAGATGATGATGAGAAACATGCTAAATAAACTAAGGTTCCAGAGCTTACTATCTCACTATCTCAGCAACTAAATGTGTGTTATAGAGTAAATTTAGGAAAAAAATCAAAATCGTTGGTATTTATGCAAATACCCAACCTATGAACTTGACGATAAATATTTATACATTCAGCTTGCAATTGTTTTACGATTTTACTTCCAAATTATTGCAATTTTCACATATTCGTATTTCTATTTTGACACTTGGTTGAATCTAGTATAGTTGTTCTATTTTCAGAATCAGAATCATTAACACAATAAGATGATGGACACATATCGATGGTCTAGAAGACAAACATGCTAATTACAGATCTAGCAATTATTCAGGAAGACAGTTTTAGTTAATATATGTTTGAAAAGCTGGAACTCAAACTGCTATGTAGGTAGAGTGTATTTTATAGTGGATATATTTAGTTAAATATTATCTGTGCAATCATTGATTATAAGCAGAAACGTCCGTTTACAGAATATATTGCAAAAAATAAGTTTTATGAAAAATGCGTCAGTACAATTGTACACTAAAGTGATTTGTAAATGGTTACTTAGGATTATTGTGTATTCATCTATTCATTACAATAATTTAAAGGATTTAATAAAAAACAATAACTATTAATGTTTTTATATTAAAGAAAACACTTAAACATTTCGTATAATCACTTACATACATACGATTGTGAAAATCTCTATGAAATTTAAAAACGAAAACTAAAATGAAATTAATTGTAAAGCTCTAACTAGTTATGAGATGAGTAGGTCATTATAATATTTTACTAACACGGCCACTTTTTATTAGTTCTTGTTAGTCGTTATAATCAGATTTTGAAAAATCGTCAATTATGTTTTCTTCATCAACAGATGGTACTTATATGTATAGTGTTATTCACATCGTTTTTTTTTACTTCTGATAGGCACACGTTTGACCACTATCTCACCTGATGGTAAGCAATAAATCAGTTGAAGATGCAGCACGCTGGCCTTGAAGTATCCTATTCACTTTCGACTTGAAAGACTCCCAGGAAACACAGACTCTGGCAGGGAATTCCACTCCTTAGCTGTGCGCACAATGAAAATTTTCCCAAAACGTTTTGTACGTGTGGGTGGGATGTCCACCATCTTCCGGTGGCGCATCGCGGTACATCGGATCTGGTAGGCCGATGATGGAACGGGCTTGGCGGAATTAAATTATGCAATTCCCCAAGACACACTCTCCAGAATTCAACCGATAGAGAACCGACATGCCAGCAACTCGTCGTCGATGCTCAAGACTTTGGAGCTCGACGAGCCTAGGTATGCCAGGAGATTACCACTCAACACGCGTTGTACCGAGATAGGTCTATAATTTGATGGGTCAGCTCGACTACCCTTCTTGGGTACAGGCTGCTTCGTTGGCTTGCTTCCAAGCCATAGGTACTTTTGCAGTTTCAAACGAAAGGCGAAATAGGCATGTCAAGGGAGACAACTCAGACGCACAGTTCTTCAGTACAATGGCTGGTATCCCGTCTCGGTGGCCGTCGGCCGCCGTCACCGCGTTGTGTCGAGCGCGTATATCGCCGCTGCGGCCGGTCCGCACATTACAAAAAAATTAGAGTCAAAAATGAAACGACTAAAGTCATCAAAATATAGGAAGTCCGATTTAACAGCTGAGTAGAGAGGGATAGAAGATTGCTTTACCACTAAATGCGAAAGAGATTTATTTTTATGTCTCTTTCATACTTACTAGTAAAGCAACGTTGTATCCTGCTGTCAATCAATCGTTTTAGATTTTGGTGACTTTAATACCCATAATCAAGAAAACTATAAATTGATTATGCTTTCAAATAAAGGTTAGTGATTTAAAAATTCAATTAAACACCTTAAGCAACCACTGTTACTATTTTTATTAAATCATTTACATCAATTGTCTACATCTTATTTCTAGTGATGTAATGATCTTAAAGCACTTATCCTTTTTGTGAGTTTTCCTGACTGAGTGTCACAACTATAACAATATCACTTAAGCCGTTTGTTCATCGTACTCTTTAAGACTATTATCACTTAATAAAATTGAGAACCGAACATTATTGAATGCCAAAAATCGTAAATATACTTAGATTTTTCGTGTATCGCGATAAACACAAGTAAAATTAAATGAGAATTATTTAATGTGTTTTGTTATTTTTAAGATGATAAGTAACTGTCATTAACTTTAATGAGTTCTACTTGATGTCACTTAATTGAAATGTACACTCACTTAGGCTGAAAGAAATGGAATCATGTAATTTTAACAAGAGCAAACGGTAGAGCAAGCTCATTTAGTACATTTGGCATTTAAAAGATAAAATCAAAATTTTGCACTTAGCACGTTTGTCTTCTAGACCATCGATATGTGATAGATGTTGGAGAAGAAACGTTTTATCCTGTCCTGGTAATATTACGTATAAACGCGAAAGTTTGTGTGGATAGATGGATGGATGGATTGATGGATGGATGGATGGATGGATGGATGGATGGATTCAAGGATGAATGGATGAATGGATGGATGGATAGATTGATGGATTTATGGATGGATGGATGGATGGATGGATGGATGAATGGATGAATAGATTGATGGATGGATGGATGGATGTATTGATGGATCGATGGATGGATTCATGGATTCATGGATGAATGGATGGATAGATAAATTGATGGATTGATGGATTGATGGATTGATGGATGGATGGATGGATGGATGGATCGTTGGATGGATGGATGGATGAATGGATGGATGGATGGATGGATAGATGGATGGATTGATGGATGGATGGATGGAAAGAAAGAATGATGAATGATGGATGGATTTTTGATACTCTTTCACGTCAGAACGCCTGAAAGGACCTTTATAAAATTTGGCATAGAGGTAGACTATAGTTTGGAACAACACAGGCTATTAAATATATCCCGGGAGTATGTTCCCTAGGGATCACGCGGGAGAAGCCGCTGGCAGAAGCTTGTCAAACGAAATTGTGTAAATAGGTGAGGAAACATAAGGAGAAATAATGCAGATGACTTACATAATGAAACTTGGCCAAGTGCGTGTCGGACTCGCGAGCAAAGGTTTCGGAATGAATAATATTTTTTTTTATTATGTTACTTTACAACCACCGACTTTTTATAGGTTGTTTTATATTATTCATTAAGCAAATAACGTTTAACCTTTTGAAAAATTTGGACTCAGTAATTTCGGAGGGAGATTCATCAACTTTCATCTAGTTTCTTTATAACTTTAAAATATGTGATTTTAACGACCATTGATAAAACATTTTGTAATAATATGCTTGACTGCGAAATTCAGAGGTTAATGGAAACGACCTCTGCCTTGTCTGTATTAACAAAATCACATTTTTGCATTTCATTGTACCAGCCGCAATTAGAATTAAATTTGCCACGGAGATTGTTTGGAGATTTGAAGTTTGGCTTTTAAATGAATAGCTGGAATTCGTTTGCCATATTAATCATATTCATGACGCCAAAATTCATTGAACGAAGTGTTTATTAACTTTCAGTTGACTCATACTTACCATACAATTAATTTTTGAATTATAAGAGTTTAAAATTCAATTGTTTCATAACCTTTGAATTTGAATACTGTTGCAGTGACCCTGTTTTGTTGTTTTTAACATAGTTATTATTTGTTTACCTTTCAAAATTCTGTTGTAAATTAATACTAAAGAAAAAATATGGCTGAATTATACGAAGAGTATATAAGAGTAAGGGGGAAGACAGTGATAGCGTGGTGGTTGATAGGTCATAATGGATTAAAATAACGTGTTGCGCAGATGCAAGGTCAGGAAGTTAATCATGCTGTTAAGACGTATTGTAGTGATGAAACGATGACTAGCCTTCATACTATTAAGTGTAAATAACATCATGACTCCGCTGAAATAGAGACGGAGCTACACCGGATGAATAGCACTATCCCTTTTTCACAATTAATGAACAACACAAATCCGATAAACTTGTAGCGGCATCAAAGCCACCACAAGAAAAACCAACGGAGCAAATCTATATCGGAGCAAAAAAAAACGCAACGTCATCTATTCAACTAGCAGCGAACTTCTCCATCACGCAAGCAAAGTTCACCATGCGATTTGAACATATACATCAGCCCAAATATCGGGCAGTTGCCCACACCGGACACAACAACCGTCCAAAGTCAAAATTAAAAACGTTTATTTCAATTAGGCTATTGAACGGCACTTTTGATCGTCATCATTACATTTAAAATAACATAGTGACTCTACTGTCCATTCGGAAGGGTAGATTCTTATGGAGAAGAACGGACAAGAAACTCCATAGTTACTCTTTTCAAATCAATGTTTTACATTTTGTGGTATACAAAACTTTTGTTAATATATGTGAGGACCATGAAGCTAGAGTATGCAGGGTAGACTTATTAATTTTCTAAATAAGTACATGATACTCACATATTTACAAATATTGGAACCATCAATTAGGTAAAGAGCTTGTGGCTAGATATTAACAGCCGCACGGGTCGATATTCAAGGTTAAGCAACACTTGCCAAGGTTGGTCTGTGGATGGGTGACCATTTTAACATAGCGAGTTTCCACCGTGCCTCGGAAAGCACGTTAAGCCGTTGGTCCCGGCTGTCATTTGTACATCCTTGGCAGTCGTTACGGATAGTCAGAAGCCAGTTAATCTGACTCCAGTCTTGCCATGAAGTACCGTGTTACCCAGTTACTGGGTTGTGGAGGTCTGGTAGGCAGCCGCTCCGCGTAAAATACTAGTATTCAGCTCAATCCGGTTTGACTGGAAGCCGACCCCAATATAGTTGGGAAAAGGCTAGGCAGATGATGAATTAGCAGTGTGAGTGAACAGCGTCCATATTTCGGCGTCGGATCGGCAATAACGTACCTGGGTCTCGTCCTTGACAGCCGGTGGAACTTTGTCGAGCATTTTCAACGTTTGGCTCCCAAACTGGGGCGAGCCGGGGCTGCCTTCAAGCGGCTTCTGCCCAATCTAGGGAGTCCCAACGCCTCCTTCCGGAGGCTTAACGCGGGGGTCGTGCGGTCTTTAGCCCTTTATGGGGCGCCGGTTTGGGCGCCTACTTTGAGGAAGCGACCTGCCGGTTACCTCAACGCGTCCCAGAGGGTCATGGCCATTCGGCTCGCCCGGGGATACCGCACGGTCTCTGGCGAGGCGGCGAGCCTCCTTGCCGGACTGCCGCCATGGGATCTAGAGGCGAGAGCTACGCCAACTAGCGCGCTACGCCGGGGTGAGACTCCTCTGCCGCGGCAAATTGCAGACGGATACTGAGGAGACAGGACGGAGCTCCGGCAGGTTCTCATGGCAGTATGGAGACGACTGTCGTAACCCAGCGCTGGGCACGCCACAATTGCGGCGATATGTCCCCTCTTTGAGGAGTGGCGGCGTCCTTACCTTCTGCTTGACGCAGGTACTCACCGGACACGGTTTTTCGGAAGGTACCTGTTTCGAATACGGCGGGAGGATACACCCGGGTGTCGACACTGCGAGGTTCGCCCGGAGGACACGGTGGAGCATACGGTGGAGGTCTGCTTGCTTGAGTGGAGCACCGCTGTATCCTCGTCGAGGCGATTGGCGGCGGCAATCTCTCGCGTCCGGCCCTGGTTCAAGCGATGGTCCGGAGCGAGGAGACATGGGAAGCGGTCACTTCCTTCTGCGTAGCAGTAATGCTAGCAAAGGAGGAAGCCGAACGCGTGAGGGAGAGAGAAACCTCATGCCCCAGCCGCCGCAACAGAAGAAGACGCCCCGGGCGTCGGGAGTCGCAGGACGATTCTCGACCACCGTAGGCGCGGGTCTGCGGACCGCGAGCATTGGGTGGCTCGCCGTCTGATCAGAACCAGGCCCGGGTCGACGGCGCCCTGTGTTCCACGCGCGCCTCAAAGAGCTGTCAGCATTAAAGACGGGGCCCGCTAGAGCCAGTGCCTGCTGGGGCGGCGGACTTTGTTCGAAAGAGGCACTGTACCCCGGAACGCAAAGGGCACTAGGAGGAACATGGATGGGTTTTAGTCCGTAAAAGTCTGACACTCCCTCCTGCTTTACCCAGAGCGGGAGGAGTCATTTTTGAAGATTTACCATCGTAAAAAAAAGTAGTCGCTATATTGAATTTTCACTAACGTCATGTCTTCAGTGACACTCGCCGGACCAAGAGGAATCGTTTGTGAATCATAAAAATCAGTCCAGGCGTTTGGTCTGTATAGTGCTTCAAATACATTACCTCTCTTTTGCGTTGCGCAGTCGGGTAAAAAGCAACAGTGCATAGAAATTGGGTTAATCATAATTGATCCCAGAGACCCGAAGGTAGGTAAATAATGCGTAAAATTAAACCCTGGCTAATTACGTGGCGTTGGAAAGCATTCCACAGATCTAGAATTTAACAGGAATGGACTTATATAGGGGTTTTACTTATAAAGTATTTTATACCACAGCACATATAAAACAATGATTTGAAAAGAGTAACTATGGAGTTTCTTGTCCGTTCTTCTCCATAACAATCTAACCTTCCGAATGGACAGTAGAGTCACTATGTTATTTTAAATGTAATGATGACGTTCAAAAGTGCCGTTTAATGGCCTAATTGAAATAAACGTTTTTGACTTTTAACTTTTTAGTTCATTTTAGTTCTCGGAGTAATTTTTCACGTATTTATAAGCAAAGTTCGCATTAGTACTGTATTTGCAGTCGCAATCTGTCCAAATGTAGAGAAATTGATCAAGTCGATCAATAATTTAGTATTTTTAGGGTTCCGTACCTCAAAAGGAAAAAACAGTACTCTTATAAGATCACTTTGTTGTCCGTCTGTCTGTCTGTCAAGATGACCCCTTATCTTGGGAACGCGTGGAGTTGTCAACTTCGTTTGCGTCACAATTTTCATGAATGTTCCGCTCCTATTGGTCTTAGCGTAATGATATTATATAACCTGTAGCTTTACTCAATAAATGGGCTATCTATCACCGAAAGAATTTTTCAAATCGGACTAGTAGTTTCTGAGATCAGCGCGTTCAAGCAAACAAACAAACAAACTCTTCAGCTTTATATATTAGTAAAGATAGATGTGAAAATTTCAATTGTCGACCCATTATGGATCATGAGTTGGACGGACAGCGGAGGCTTAGTAATAGAGTTCCACTGGTTTCCCTTCAGGTACGGAACCCTTAAAAGCAATACACAGATTTTTACTCGTCATCGTCGTATTAGACAACGTAAAAGCGACGGGAACCTGAACACTGGCTCACACTCCATTGTCTTTTCACAGGAATACAAAAATGCAAAAGAGATATTGGTATTGAATCTCTTGACGAACTATTTTACGAGGATCTTTTCTACTACCATGTATGGTATTTTGGCTGCGAGCCATGCATGCGCATGCTAAGCCTTCCTTTGAGCGAATTTTGGTGCTGTCAAAGCCAAACGGTTACAAAAGTTATTTTTTTTAGTCTGTCTGTGTCCAGCATGCATGTTTGTATACCTCAGTTTAGCCTTTTCCTATATTATTGATTTTCATATTTGAAATTCTTTTATGGCGTTTGAATCACGAATTTCTACGAGTACAAGAACAGATTTGCCATCATTAATACCAATCACAGCAAAACTTTTATATACAAATTCGTTTTAAAGTCTCTAACTACGAAAAACAGGTCTGATGTTTCATCCAGCCGCTTTATATGAATATCACTAACTCTACTAATTGTTTACAGCGCTTTCAGGCATTTTACAATTTCTTTAGCCGCTTCATTTCAGTGGCCTTCTTTTTGAGAAATTTCGTCTTTTTTCTCGATGTCGCAAAGTGGACTTAATCATATTTGGTCACTGTGGGTGTTGCTTCCTGAACAAGGTTAGCAGGATTTGGGAGTAATGGCATCAACCTACACCTAGCTAAACCTATACTCATGTAGGTGTGATTGGAAATATTAAATTTTAATAATGATGAGGATTTCTCGTAACTGTAATTTCCGTCGGAAGGCGGTCGTAACAGTTAAAAGATATGTTCCTGAAATGTTTCTTTAGGTACTTAAAAACTTTTGTAAAAGATAGGGTTCATCATCGTCATCATATCAGCCGAAAGACGTCCACTGCTGAACATAGGTCTCCTCTTAGTGTTGCCACAATAACCGGTTCTGTGCGTCTCTTATCCATCAGCTACCAGCGACCTTCACCAGATCATCGGTGTCCTCAACCTTGTCCTTCCAACTTTGCGTTAATCGCCAAATATGGGAGTATGCAAAGAAAAATTATCTCAGTGGGACATTAAAGCCGTTAATAGGTTTTGTTCTTTATATTTCTTGTCGAGTGAGTCAAATAACGATTTGTAGATATGACGTCATAATTTTATCATATTATATTAATCGCTTTGTTGTCGTAGCACACATCTAAATTTCAATTTCTTTTATAGACCGAATACAAAAAAGGATGTCACAGCGATAAATCTGAACAAAAAACTTTCCCACATCCATACCTTGACAAAGTTATCTTGTAACTCATTTCGCTAAAATTACAATGTTTAGGGAAAATATATCACAAAAATAACCCTGAACCATAGATACAACAAGAGAAATACAATAGATTTCTTCCGCCATTTTCTCGGATAAGAATGTATAAGATAGGATGTATTAGGACGCATATTCGGATTCTTTGGTGTCCCAAATAAAAGGAATATGAGCGTTCTGGACCATTACGTCTGTAATACGGAACTGCGATGGTTTTATATAATATTTTTAGGACTTAAGAAAGACTTTGCACGTAATGTTTTGAAATCATTAAATGTGTTAAGGACCTACTAAAGTGACAGGATTAAGTTGTGAGTGTATATTTTTTCTGTTAAAGAATCAGCATTGCAAACCAACGTATTATTTTTTTATTTGGCTTGGGTTTGTTCTTGACTCTAGTTCAGGTCAGAGGTGACAGAAACGAAGTCGACGATGAAGTTTTACCTATAAGAAAACTGTTAATTCTAATTTTGAATAGATTTGCGTTGAAAGCGTTCGGCGTTACGGGTTCCGCCGCAATCGGTCAACTGGGGATCTTCTAGCGTGAAGCCATAGAGAAGCACGGGGAGGCACTAGCGGTCTCCCTTGACATCTCGAAGGCCTTCGACAGGGTCTGGCACGATAGCCTTATTAGTAAGCTTCCTTCCTTCAGTCTGCCCGCCGGTTTGTGTCATTGGATCGCTGCAGGGGTTCTTCAGGGGTCGAAGCTTTCGGCAACAATCTTCTTGCTGCATATCTGCTTAAATCCGGTACCTTTGGGTATGCAGACGACAGCATTGTTGCTTAGAGATACGTGTCCGACGCAGGAGCTGGTGGGTCGCCGATCCGGTCTCTCCGGGAGGCTATGGTTGAGCGCTTGAATGTGTCCTTACAGGCTGTCTCTGAATGGGGTGATGCCAATCTGGTCAAGTTCAATGCTGCTAAGACCCAAGCGTGTCTATTTTCCGCCAAAAGGAGCCAATTCCACCCAGCTCCATCTTTCCGAGGTGCAACAGTGCCGATAACCGACCACCTTGAACTTCTTGGGGTTACATTAACATCTATTCTCAATTTTGGCCCTTTCATAGAGGTAAAAGCTCAAGTGGCTGCAAGGAAGTTGGGGATCCTAGCAAAGGTGTGACGGTATTTTACGCCAGAACAGCTGCTCAAACTCTATCAAGCGCAAGTTCGATCGTGTATGGAATACTGCTCTCATCTTTGGGACGGATCTGCCAGATACCAGCTTAATGCCCTTGAGTCAATTGAGAAACGAGCCAAGAGGATCATTGTCAATGAGAGGCTCGTCGCGGAAACGTCTTGAGCATCGACGACGAGTTGCTAGCTTGTCGGTTTTCTACCGATTGTATTTTGGGGAATGTACGACGGAATTGCATAATTTAATTCCGCCAAGCCCGTTCCATCATCGGACCACAAGACGAACGACGATGCGCCACCGGTACATGGTGGATATCCCACCCACACGCACAAATCGTTTTGGGAACACATTCATAATGCGCACAGCTAAGGAGTGGAATTCCCTGCCGGAGTCTGTGTTTCCCGATAGCTACAACCTGGGAGTCTTTAAGTCAAGAGTGAATAGGTTACTTCTAGGCAAGCGTGCTCCATCTTCGACCACATCATCGATTACCATCAGGTGAGATGGTAGTTAAGCGCGTGCCTATTAAGAAAAAAAAAAAAAGTATCTGGTGGTAAATATTTAGTAAAAAAAAAATTAAATAAAAAATTTAAAAAATCATTAAAAATAAAAAAAAATATACGTATTGATCCATTTAATTTAATATAGTTACGATTCTTTGAGCCAAGCCTAATCACGTCGGGGAACCGCTAATAATATAGGTACTTAACAATTATAATCTGGAGTGAGGCAATAGAGAAGCACGGGGAGGCACTAGCGGTCTCCCTTGACACCTCGAAGCCTTCGACAGGGTCTGGCGCGATAGCCTTATTAGTAAGCTTCCTTCCTTTGGTCTGCCCGCTTTGGTCTGCCCGCGTTTGGAGAGACCGGATCTGCGACCCACCAGCTCGTGCGTCGGATACGTATCTTTCAGCAACAGTGCTGTCGTCTGCATACCCAAAGGTACCGGGTTTAAGCAGATCATTAATATGCAGCAAGAACAGTGTTGCCGAAAGCACCGAACCCTGAGGAACCCCAGCATTAATATCCAGCAGTCCAGACGAGCAGCCATCTATGACCACTCGGATAGACCGATCCCTCAGGAAGTCTGCGATCCAATCACACAAACCGGCGGGCAGACCGAAGGAAGGAAGCTTACTAATAAGGCTATCGTGCCAGACCCTGTCGAAGGCCTTCGAGATGTCAAGGGAGACCGCTAGTGCCTCCCCGTGCTTCTCTATGGCTTCACTCCAGATGTGAATGGCATACGCTAGAAGATCCCCAGTTGACCGATTTCGGCGGAACCCATATTGACGGTCACTAAGAATATCATTCGCCTCTAGGTACGCCAGGAGCTTATGATTCAGCACGCGTTCCATAGTCTTACAAAGTATGGACGTTACCGAGATGGGTCTGTAATTCGACGGGTCAGCTCGACTACCCTTCTTGGGCACGGGCTGCACGTTAGCTTGCTTCCAAGCCTTCGGCACTTTTCCAGTCTCAAACGAAAGGCGAAATAGGCGTGTCAAGATCGGAGACAACTCAGGCGCACAAGTCTTCAGAACAATTGCCGGTATCCCGTCGGGACCACTAGCCTTGTTCACATCTAGGTTACGCAGTACCCTACGGACGTCCTTCTGATGAATGCGAATGCTAGACATACTCGACTCGCATCCACCAGGAGAAGCAAGGGGCGTCGCGCCACCAGGATCCAGACGTGAAGATTCCGCAAACAAAGAAGCAAACAAGTTCGCTTTTTCCTCAGCGGAGTGGGCCAGCGTCCCGTCGGGTCTCAGCAGTGGTGGTAGTGAGGGGCGGCAGAAGTTCGATTCGACCGACTTAGCCAGGGACCAAAAAGCCTTACTACCTGCTGGGTATGAAGCAAGTTTGTTCCCTATTCGGCTAATGTGGTCAAACCGAGCCCTCCGCAACACTTTCTTGTAGGACTTGGCAGCCCTGTTGAAGGCTCTCTTCATCCGACTCACGTCATTTGCTTTGCGCTTACGAGCGTCGACCCATGCCAGGTACGCCGCGTGCTTAAGCGCATTAGCGCGATTGCACTCGGCACCAAACCAAGGCCGAGCTTCGCCAGATTTCGCTATGTCAGAGAACGGAATGTAGTACTCCATTCCCCTCCGCAACACATCCGACACGGCGTCCGCGCACGACGAAGCATCAGTGGAAGAAAAGCAAGTAGGCTGCCAAGGGTAACATGCGAAAAAAGATCGCATGCCATCCCAATCTGCTGACCTGTATCGCCATACCCGCCGGGTGCCTCTTGAGCTAGGATCGGGCGGGGAGTAGACGGATACAGACTTCACCAGACAGTGGTCGGAACTACCCAGTGGTGAAGAAATCGACACCGAATAGCGGTCTGGATCTGTTGTCAGCAAAAGGTCCAAGCAATTGGCAGCGTGCGAATCAACATCGGGCACCCTCGTTGCTCCCTGGACCAGCTGGGTAAGATTTAACGCAAGCGCTAGCTTTCGCGTCTCTCGTCCAGCATGGTCAGTGCACTGGTATGGGAAGAGCCACTTCTGATGGTGGGCATTGAAGTCCCCCAGTAACACCAATTGGGCAGAAGGGTACCGCTGCTGAGCCGCATCCGCCGCCTCACTCAGGTGCTGTGTAAGCCCAGTTGCCTCCAAATCACCGCTGTGCGAACGGTAGACGCAGGCGTAGACAATTTTGTCTAAGCCTGCGTCCACTATAGCCCACAGCGTCGAGAACCTGGAGTCTTCAAGGTAACGGAGACGCCGATAGCAGATGTCGTCCCGGGCGTACATGCATACGCCCGCGCGTGGTCTGAAGTGGTGCTCCAGGGTAAACCCTGGGTAAGACAGGTATGACACGTCCGACGGACATCTGATCTGCGTCTCCGACAGGAACAAGAGCGCTGGTTTCTCGGTCTCAAGGTGGTGATGGACTGCAGCGAGATTTGAGTGCAGACCTCGTACGTTAGAGAGGTGCACTTTATGCGAAAGGGCGTGCTGCCGCTGTACAGCTTTTCTCTTTTTGCCTCTGTTCGTAATAAAAGTGAGTGAGGTTGAGGAGAAGGAAGTGAAATGAGGTTCCATGCTGCTAACCCTCAGGCACGCCCTGACAGGACGACATCTTTGGGGGACTAGTCTGGAAACTGCGGGGACGCCCGAGCCCCCCCGGGAATGACCATCGGGCCCTTTCATCTGGTCGCCAACCAGCACGATGATGCATTTGCCTTTCATGTGTGGCTAGCACATTACTTGGGCCCCCAACTACCTGGCGGTCGGCCAGCGGCGCACCGTGCCTCGGATCCCGCTACCCTCCGCGACTAGTCTCCCGATACGCCCACGCCAGGGCAAGCCTGGTTGGTCTGCCTGCATTGGAACAACTATTTCGACCCAACTCCTCTGAATTGGCTACACTGAGCATCGTACCGGATCTGGTGGGTCGCAGATCCGGTCTCTCCGGGAGGCAATGGTTGAGCGCTTGAACGTGTCCTTACAGGCAGTCTCTGAATGGGGCAATGCCAATCTGGTCAAGTTCAATGCTGCTAAGACCCAAGCGTGTTTATTTTCCGCCAAAAGGAGCCAATTCCACCCAGCTCCATCTTTCCGAGGTTTAACCGTGCCGATAACTGACCAACTTGAGCTTCTTGGGGTTACATTAACATCTACTCTCAATTTTGGCTCTTACGTAGAGGCAAAGGCTCGAGTGGCTGCAAATAAGTTGGGGATTCTGGTAAAGGTGAGACGATACTTCACGCCGGAACAGCTGCTTAAACTCTATCAAGCGCAAGTTCGATCGTGTATGGAGTACTGCTCTCATCTTTGGGATGGATCTGCCGGATACCAACTTGATGCCCTTGAGTCAATTGAGAAACGAGCCAAGAGGATCATCGGCAATAAGAGGCTTGTCGCGACGAAGCTCCAAAGTCTTGAACATCGACGAGTTGCTAGCCTTTCGGTTTTTTACCGGTTGCATTTTGGGGAATGTGCGACGGAATTGCATAATTTAATTCCGCCAAGCCCGTTCCATCATCGGACCACAAGACGAACGGCGATGCACCACCGGTACACGGTGGATATCCCACCCATACGCACAAAACGTTTTGGTAACACTTTCATAATGCATACAGCTAAGGAGTGGAATTCCCTTCTGGAGCCTGTGTTTCCTGATAGCTACAACTTGGGAGTCTTTAAGTCAAGAGTGAATAGGTTAGTCTAGGCAAGCGTGCTCCATCTTCGACCACATCATCACTTACCATTAGGTGAGATAGTGGTCAAACGCGTGCCTATCTATAGTAAAAAAAATATAATAAAACGTATTATTTTTTTACTTTTTAAAGATGTTTTTTTTTTTTTTTTTTAAGATATTTCTTATCTAGTGGTACATTTTTAACCAAATAGGTACCACTAGATACGAGAAAACTTATGATCTCATCATCTTCCTGTCCTTGTTCTATATTACTTGGGGTCTGCGCTCTCCATCCATCCACATAAATGATCTACACTTACCTAAATGGCGCTACGTCCTACATCGTATACCAATCAATCGGTACACGATTATCATATCGGTAGAACGAGTGAAATAGCTTAACATCTCTCACCAATGTATTCACTCATATTTCTTTTCTGCTTCATCGTCAGACCCTGATCACAATCTATTTACGCGACCATTTAATTGAATACGAAAAAGGAAGGTCTGTTGTAAGGGAGTTAGGTTTCCTGTTTATTTCAGGACATGATTCAGCATCAGGTTAAGGTTTCTGATCTAAATTACAATCTGTTCATTGAAATCATTCCAGTGAGGTCAAACACGATACCTTTGGTGTAAAAAGCTGTATATTTTTTGTTCAAATTTTATCTATTTTTAAAGCATAAAAGTGAGGATATAAACGGATTTTTTCATTACATTTGTTGTGGGCTGAGTTTTTCTGTTACAATGTTGTTTTTTGGACGAAATACAAAATTAATTTTTATTTACGTAGAGTGAATTTTATTCTTAGTGTATTTTTAGTCTATTTTTTTCTCATAGAATGTGTAACTGTTTTAAAAATTAAATAGAACATTTCAAAACAGTTACGTTGACTTAAAAGAAAAGTCTTTTAAGGATTGCTCACAAATAATACGAGTACCTAAATACAAAATGACAAACGAACTTCACTGCACAATTATTGATCGTATGATCACAAGAGTTTTGCTGAGCATTCTGAATTCAATTCGCAAGGAAAGGCTAAAATGATATTAAAATGTGAGAACAGATTAAAAAAGTGTAATTTGGCTATTCCATCTGCACTTGCATCTAACTGGAAAAAACGTTATTTATTTAAAATAATGTAAATGTTAAAAATTAAAAATTCACTTATTCATTAAAATTCAACAAAAACAATTAGAATAAAAATAATAATTACAAATTCAATACAAATAAAAATACAATTCAAAATAATTAGATATAAATAATCATTTAAATTAAAATATAATTGAAAATTAAAATTTAATAAAATTAAAAAACTTATCCAAACATTTTCAATGCACTTCTGTGCGACTTCTGTGAGCTTCGTCAGGCTGCAGTGAAATATATCTACAATGTTGTTATGCAATACCAAAACGTCCATATACCCTTTTGAAGTTTGTGTTGTGTACAAAATAACAGGCGTACTGCTAGTACCCACTGCAGTATACCAAATCACAAGATAGCTTTCAAGTTCCTGCGTTAATTTGATTCAGAAGTTACACCTAATAGCCTAAGTTGAAGCAAGGATTTTGATCGAAATGTAGTTAAAAAGTTTTGAATCCAGTTCAGTTAAACTAGTACGGTAAATTAACTTCTAATACAGGCACTTTAACTTGGAACGAGTAGTTTACTGAAGTGTTGGTATATGTCATGGGAAGTCTAGGGAGATTTTGTGGATAGAATACCAAAATCTGATCTGTGAATATTTTCACCAATGCTGCTGGGAAACAGTTTTAATTTTTGTATCATCATTATCATATCAGCCGAAAAACGTCCTCTGCGAGACAAAGGTCTCCCCCAAGTGTCACCACAGCAACCGGTCCTGTGCGTCTAGCTAAATGGGCTACCCACGACCTTAACCAGGTGATCGGCCCACCTTGTGGGAGGCCTTCCGACGACGCTGCGTCTTGCAATACGCAGTTGCCACTCCAGAACTTTTCGGCCCCATTGATCATCTGTTCTGCGAGCTATGTGCCACTTCAGTTTGGCTATAATTCAGGCTATGTAGGTAATCTAGGTTCACTTGCTTTAAGGTTTGTTTAGTGTACGTTAAAAATAATTTCTATTCTATTTTATACACCGCGTTCCGGACGATAGGTATACATAAACTTCGTCCGTATGTCCAGAACGTGGAAATAAATATTTCTTACTATTACTATGGACACATTAATCAATTCATTTTTTTTTTTTTTTTGTTACTTTTCATACAAACTAAATACCTTGACTTAAATCATCCGATATGAATGCCTCTTTATCCGAATTGTCAACCAAAAACAAATGAAATTCAAATAGCATTTTATAGATTTTTAGTTAAGACCCTTTCATACTGCTCAATTGAATGAAATTACAAATATCTTTGTAACGAAGCCATTTTAAGCACTAATTCCTTTGTTGAATTTGTTAAAGTTATAGAAGCTTTTGTTAAAGTTTATGGATAACGTGAAGAACATGGTGTATACACACATTCTATGATATCGTGATTTGCTGGCGCCTATCAACTTCAAACATAGATTTTAAGCACTTCGTTTGTTATTGACTAAAAATACTTAAGAATAAAAAAGCATGAAGGGTTTGGTTTCTTAAATGGAGTTGCCACAAGACAATAGCCCTCCAAAAGTAAGTTGAGTTAACGAAATCGGGAAACACCTTCCTGAGGGGGCACGGGCCCAATCATGGCAGGCGAAAAGGGATACCCGCCAACTGCAGGTGATTCTGGGCTGAAATGATGATGAAGCTTTTTGAAATGGCTTACATTTACTTGACTCAGAGCTTTCAAAAAGAAAAGGGTGAAAGTGGACGCACAGTGCTCAAGGCTGTAAGAAACTAAGGTGTATCCAGGAAAGACTTTTCCTAACGATGGTAAACGCCTTAGATTGATTAGGACCAATAAGTAGTTGGCTACGTAATTCACAGCATTGTTGGAATTTATTATAATAATGATGTAGCAGATCTACCGGTAGGCAGGCCTACGTTCAGCACAAAATCTTAAAAAGTTATGCATGAAAGAAAGAAAACACACATGCTTAAAATCAACAAAAGTGTGAAACAAGCCAAGTTTTTCATTCCTCCAGCTGCATGCAAATTGTTGAGCGCATCACTTATGCATACTCTAGTTTAAGAAGCATCGTCCGTGCCAAACATGCAGAGATCTCGTGCCACTTAGATCTATGAAAAGTTGATGTAAATTATTGGGAACATGTTTAGCGTTGGACGAAGAGATAATTTACTGAAGGATTTCATTATTTATAGATTTTATTTTGGGAAGATTTTGTTTCTTTTTGTTTGCTGTTTTAGTGTTAAGAAACATTACTAAGAATTTAAAATATCCAAACTATATTCATAATATTTACAAGTGCTTATAAAATGAAAACAGAAATTTTAAATCGGGTATCAAGTTTTCTTTCACAAAGCTGTCACTGGTAAAAGTGCCTATAACGCTGGTAAAATTGCCACGTTGAATGGCAATAGTGATTTTTCGGCTGAGTAAATGTCCAGTTATCTGGTTAAGTAAAGAGTAAACTAAGCGTTGGCTGATGTCCCGAAAACGCGGTAAGCGTTTGGTCCTCATGTTTAATGTTATATTTCCGCCGTTGGTGTTTCAGTATCATCATTTTTCTATATACTCGTAATTGAAGCCGTCATCTCAGTTTTAATTTTATATCCCAACATATGGTTTCAGCCATACATTATAATATTTGCACCAACATCTTTTATGTTAAACAAAACTGTTACTCTTCTTCTTAAATGCTCATTCAAATAATTTTCTTCCTTCTCTATTCTGAGGCGAAATTACTTACAATTTACTGTACAACTTGTAGACGAAGCATGCTTTAAAAGCACTCTTAATGTATCTCAGGACAATGCATTTACTGCCTGCTTTCCATTATGCCGTTCATACACGAATACGCGTTGCAAGTACCCTTGCTCGGAGCAGTTAAAGTGAGTACTTAGCTTTGTGTACATTAATTGTCGTGTTTTGGGTGAGTGTTTTGACGTGTATTATGGTTTATGAGTTGCAAAAGCCAAAATGAAGTAGGATTCCGTACAAGAGAGGTAACCAACGGCAACCGTATTGGAAGACAGTTGAAATTTTTACAGAGTTTGTATTAGTGCAATTAATACAAGAAATAATAAAAATTTAATTAAAATTTCTTAATTTCAATTAAATTTTTATTATTTCCTGTTATAGTGGCAACAGACACAAGGAACGCAAACACAAGGAACGTATTTTTTTCGTGTGAAAGTCCGACTCGCACTTGGCCAGTTTTTTTAAGCCTAAGAGAAATCATTATCTTGGTTTCGCAAGAAACTTAACTATATACTAAACATACTACTCTGTCAAGAAAGTACCGGGAAAAGATCAATAATACACAAAATGTCTGTTATTCATCCAAATTTATTTTATCACCTTCAAAGTATGCTCCTTTAGAAACGATACACTTGCGCCAACGAATAATCCATTCATCAAAACATTTTTTAAACGCTGCTTCCGGAATTGAGTTGGGTTCTCGCCGCGAATTCTCCTTTATGTCTTCTATCGATTGAAAACGGTTCAGTTGGAAGGCGCCACTCCGAAGCTTGTTGACTAGTTTGCATGTCAAACTCGTAAACCCACGTCTCGTCACCAGTAACAATGCGTTTCATGAATGTTGGGTCCGAACTGACTCGTTCTAGCATGTCCTCAGCGACTTTCATGCGATTGAGTTTTTGGAGAAAATTCAGATCTTTTGGGACTAGCCAAGCAGCAACATGTTTCATACCCAAATGATTAGTTAAAATGGTACGGATCGACTCGTGAGATACAGAAAGTTCGGCGGCTATCTCTCTCAGAGTTGAATGGGGATTTTCAGTCACTATTTCCTTCACTTTTGCGATGTTAACTTCAGTTGCAGACGTTGACGGCCTACCAGAGCGAGGCAAATCTTCCATCACATCTCGACCGCTTTTGAACGCTTTGAACCACTCGTAAGCACGAGTTTTTGATAAAGTCGATTCACCGTAAGCCTTCTGTAACATTTTCAGTGACTCCGAACACGAAATTCCATTGGCGATGCAAAATTTAAGACAAACTCTTTGTTCGATATTTTTGTCCATTATGAAATTCGCAATACACACTATATATGATATTACTAAAACCAGCACTGTATTTAATATAAATAACAGATGCAACTCAAACTCCGCGCCAAAATGGAAAACAGTTGTGCTAATCTAACAACTACAAAAAAAACAAAAATATGAATTTGGAACCATAAACAAATCATCCATTCCCGATACTTTTTTGACTGAATGTATAAAATAATCGGCCCATAATGTTCCTATTGCAAGGACACACGTCCCTACTTGAAAATGGGCCATAATACACCACGCGGGCCTAGTGAGATTAGATGTATATTTACAATCTGCCTGCCTAGCCTTTTCCTAACTATATTGGGGTCGGCTTCCAGTCAAACCGGATTCAGCTGAATACTAGTATTTTACGTGGAACGGTTGCCTACCAGACTAACACAACCCAATTACTTGGTACAATATTTTTCTTTACTGTTGTGAGAGCATTGATGATGAGAAACGCATATTGGCTCTTTTGGTTTGCAAGTCATAAAGGGCACTATAGATTTTATAATAATGGTAAACGTAGGAAAGAAGATATTTAATAAGCATATAAAGAATCATAATAATTATTATTGGTTTTGCTTAAAGCTTCAAGATTTTATTACTTACCATGAATTAAATAAAGCTTTTCTGTGTATTTGATAGGAACGTTGTCAAGCAATCCGCAGAATAGGCTTCGTGTTTTTCGAAGCGTTACACAGTAAGTCTGAATATTGTTTCTAGACTTTCACAATTAGGCATTGAAATTATTTATTATTCGACCAGCGAGTTTAGGCTATGATTTTACCAAGAAAAATAGAATAACGGTTTTTTTTTGCTACATTCCAGACAGAAACTATAAATCCATATTTATAGATATTACTACCTTCACAAACTATAAAATTTATTGGCGATAGCTTGGAATAATAAAATAAACAAATACATGTTTTAACAAATAATAACAGATTATTTGTTAACATTATGTATTTTTCAGTTTCATGTTTCCTCCCACTTCATTATAAATTGAAAGGCTAAAACCGCTGTCTATGTATATTCATGGCGTAACTTTCACCAAATTTCAAACATCCTCACTCACAAAGTACATGTATGTAGATACTACAAACAACACCAAAGACTAAAACTCTTCGAAGAAGTTCCCTGTAAGAGCAGAATTGTCAAACAAACTTCGCAAGTACGAAGGCAACAAAATTCACGAACATGTTATGAACATGCACACGAAGAAGTGTTAGTGCACAGCAAAGTTTCACTAACGTAACACACCGTGTGGCTCATCAGTGTCTTCGTTGTGTGTTGCTTTAAGTGTTTGCTTGTTCTTGGGGTTAAATAGTCAAGTAAACGTCTTGTTGATAAACAGTATTAATAATTAATAAGTCAAGAGTGGGTAAAGGTTATTCCTAATTTAATTAAAAGATTGAACACTAGCTGAACCACGAAATTTCGCTTGGGTCACATTTTAGATTACTGCTCCGCTCCTATTGGTTGTAGCGTGATGTTATAAAGCCCATAGCCTTCATTAATAAATTTGATGTCCAACATTAAAATAATGTTTCATTTCAAACCAGTAATTCCCGATATTAGCGCGTTCAACCAAACAAACTCTTCAGATTTAGAATTTTAAGTACATATTTCAGTTGTCTTGTAATAGAAACTCTGACACTAGGGTGTGTGGTCGTTAAACCTTACTGCCCACACGATAACAAGAAGAAACTATCTCGAGATACACATGATATTCCACAATATCACTTGACACCTGTCAGCAAATATGTATATCGAGTCTGGGTCTGTACTAAAGATGGCTACACAGCTTTTCTTTCATTGGCACGTCCTACAAGATCAACTCTAGCCGTAAAGAAATAGATAAGATAGTGGGCCAGTGAGCAAGGTAGCATAGGGTTGGCTGTCGTTTAAGTACTAAGAACATATAATATGTACTCGTACGTACGACTGCCTACGTATATGTATGTTCTAAACGAAATATTTATAATATAGTAATATATTAGATATTTTGTTCCTAGTAAGGTCGATATTCCTTTTTTATTATGAAACTCTAAAACTCTTGCCTTCACTTAAGAAATATGCTATGAACACCCTGCTACTTAGTATATTATTTGATCAATCCGAGTGTTCACTAATATTATAAGTTTTAAATTATGGTTGAGATGTGATTTAGTTAGATAAAATTGAAGCACAAGTACAACATTGCCTGGATTTGGTCGTTTCTTTTCCGACTGCTAAAAATGTAAGAGAGTACGACTTCAGTAGCCGTCAGAATTTTGAGAGTACTGCTTAAGTTGCTGTCAGATTTTCAAATAATGTGGTTTTTGAGACCATTTTCGTCTGTCAACCGGGTGTAGCCGCTCGTAGTACCATAAGAAATGTGAAATTAAAATTTGCAAAATTAATGGCCAACATGGTACTCGTGACTGCTAAATTCCGAGAAAGTTATGGTAATATCCACTAGTGTGTTATTTTCTTTGTAAATTTTCTGAAACAACATACAATAATGCACCAACGTACTTTTTGTTTTTCCTCGACTTTTCTTAGGAAGTTTCAAGTGCACGCTAAGTGTCGGTACTGTGGTTATAACTTGAAACTGTTAAAAAAGTGTGTAGCTCTTATTTTAAGTGATTAGTGAGGTTTACAAATAAAATGCTCATGTTAATAAACAGTAACTAGTACCTAATACATAATTTTAGGGTTCCGTACCCAAAGGTTATCCAACGGAACCCTATTACTAAGCCTTCACTGTCCGTCCGTTCGTCCGTCTGTCTGTCTGTCTGTCTGTCTGCGGGCTGTATTTCAAAAACCGTAATAGATAGACAGCTGAAATTTTCACAGATTGTGTATTTCTATTGCCGCTATAACAACAAATAATAAAAATTAAGGTTTATGGTACGGAACCCTTCGTGTGCGGGTCCGACTCGCACTTGGACGATTTTTTCCTACTTTGCTGTTTTTTCTGATTAATTTGGTTGCGGGATCCAGTTGAATCGTTTCTTCAGGACTCGTCGAGCTTCATTTACTTGGCATTTTTTAAGTGGTCGCTACTGTAGATTCTGGCTTACAGGAGTTGCAGTGGTTGGGAATTCGTGGCGGGAATCGTAATTTTTCTAGCGGTTTTGATCTCTCTGATATTTACCAGCGGACAGATTTTTTTTTTCTTTGACATGGCATCTAACGATAGTATAGAAAGTGATATGAAAATAAAAAAGAGTCCATACTACCAAAGGTTATGGCTCCTAACAATACAAGCGACCAAAACAGAGCCTACTAAAGTCTTGGTCGATGCTCGTGGCTATTGAGCCATTGGCTGACACAACTATCGGTACAATCAGGACTGGGCAAAATACACGCTTTAATTGAAATACAAATTCAAAATACCATCTCGCAAGTACTTAAAATACAAAATATATTAAAGTTAAGTATTTGAAATATGAAGTACAAAATACAAATTACTTTAAGGAATTAAAAGCCATTCAGTCCAGCATGGGCTAAAAAGTAGAGTAAATGAAGATTAATTAGTAAAACCAGAGTCTCCTTTAATGAACACGAGATTTTTATCTGATACTTTTGACGTAGGTACAGTTACAGGTGCAGTGTTGCGAAATCTAAAGGTCGACATAGTTAGTGGTAGCCATTTTGCTTACGAAAGCTATCGAGCACAATTTTTTTCTGAACGCATCCATTAATAAGATGCTAAATAAAGGTCAAATGTATTTATGTTAAAATGTATTTTGAAGCCATAAGTATTTGAAATACAAATACCAAATAAGTATTTGAATTTCAATTTAGATTACTGCTAAAATTAGGTAAATAATATGATTGGCAAGTGAGTTCAACAAAAAATTGCTTAAGTAAATAAACAGTACTAAGAGCTACTTATAATGAATATAGTTCAATAAATGGAATGTTTTCTAAGTAAAAAGTCTTTCTCTTTGCAAACTAACACTTTGTTAATTAGAAAAAGTGTTCTTAAAATATTAAAATGATGCTTTCTTGATAGAATTTTGTATTTTCAAGAAATCACCATGGTCAATTGAACAGTAAGATTTAATCATTGTCTGAAAAGTATTGAACAAATTAGACGGTAAAGAAATCAATGATGTTACTAGAATTTCAGCATTATCAAATCATCCGAAGAAGTCCACTTCTAGACATAGGCGTCCCCAAAGTGTCGCCACAACAACCAGTCCTGTGCGTCCCGCATCTATCGGCTATCCGCGACCCTCTCCAGAGATAAATGAATATGAATATGACTTTTATCATATTTTGTCACTTTGCTGTAAGCATTGCATTACCTGTAGTTACTCATATTATTACCACAGACAAACTAATAGTACTCGCAACTTTACACTTGTTAGCTATTCCACATGAACAGTGAATTTTTTGTTAAAAAGATAAATTTGATACTTAACAACAACTACATTTTCGAAATAGGATCAGCATTTCCAAGATACTGCCAACTGAATGACTTTATTACTTTAGAATGGTAGTTTGTATAAAATACTTGTACACTCTGAACAAGTAACTAAAACACAACATTATTTCTTATAACATTGAAACACCATTTCAAAATCCAGGTCTCCCGGTAAGCTATTGCAATAACTCATAAGCGAGCGGCTCAAACTAGATCAGCTGTATCCTTCCAAGTCCTTTCATATTGCAATGTACGATTGTGTGAATCGTCGCTTAATATCCCAACTTCTGGTTGGGACTTTTCGAACGCCACCGAATTAGAGTGTTAGGTGAAATTTTTATATACCGGATGGATTATTGCTGCAGGGGGCTGTGTACCCCGATAGCTACAACTGGAAGGTCCTTGAAACAAGAGTGAATAGGTAACTTCTGGCAAGTGTGCTCCGTCTTCGATCACAACATCATCATCAGGTGAGCTAGTGGTCAAATACGAGCCTAAAGAAATATTAAAAACAAAATGCGCTTAAAAAACTTCTCTAGTGGATATAAGTTTTCTTATTATTGAAAAAAATAAAAACAAATGCTTTGAATGAATGAAAGTAATGCAAAACCTTTGTGGATGTGGATAAAGAAAAATTATACCTAGACCAAAAAAATATAAAATAAGGTTGCTTTTATTTTATCTTGTGATATAATTATAGCAACAACAACAACAATAATATTATTGTTGTTGTTGTAAAAAAAACACTGGATATATATCCAGTGTTTTTTTTTTTAATTTTTAAAAACAACAATTTTACGCGTAAACTCTCGTCTTTTTGGGTATACAGCAAACACATTTTTTTTCAAGGTAAAGACTGTATTCACTAAAATAAAAAAATAAAAAAAAAGTTTATATATCTTAAAAAATAATTTAAACTAGATTTGGGCGGTGTTTTAGCAACCCAGAAATGAAATACGTACAGAAAAAAAGTGGTCAGTATTTTTTTAATTAACTTTTACCGCTAAAAATTCAAATAAAAAAATAAAAAATAAAAAAAAAGATTTTTGCACACTGTATAAATAAGTTGGGTTTTCTAGATTTAGGTGTATTTTGCTAGCACAGGGTCAACACCTTAAGGGCAAGTAGACCAAGCGAAGTAGGTATTTAACATTTCCATACTTTACGCGAAGCGAGCCAATTTATTACAAAGCGAATTTATTATTAAAAAATAAAACTATTATGCAAAATAACCCACAAATTATTCTTCTATATGTTATTAACCTTTCTTAGATATGGTTTTGGGAAGTATAACTTTCATAAACTTCAAGAAAAATAAGAAAAACTTAAAAAATAGTTGAATTTAGACTCCTTTTCCGATTTTGTTTTTGATCAATTGAAGTTTCCGACATTACGTTTTGAACCAGAAATTGCCAAAGTACATAAAGTAAAATTCAATATGTATTTTTTTGACTTTAAACAATCACTATTTGTTTGTTTATTATTGTTTCAAAGTGATGGAATATTGGGAAAAATGGGAATACCTGCCTTAAATTAGAAAACTTATATGTCTAGCAACTGAAAATCTGGTACTTTACCTTTTAGGTTGCTACCCTTATAGATTACTAGTTTTCTTTAAGTGAGCCTGTAAAACATTTACGGAAGTAAATAATGTAGCACTATTAAATGGATTTCAAGTTTTTTTGTTAGGATTTAAAGGTTATCTATCATGCACTTGTAATTTATACAAGTCTAGTGGTTAGCTACGAGAGTTTTATTTTGTGTTTTTTCTTTACTTTCAGAAAAAAACTAATAAGGCAAATAATTTTATGATCTGGATGATAATCAAGCTGGTGTCCCATCTGATAGTTAGTGTCCACCGATGAGCTATCACAAATATCTACAGAAATCTAGACAAAGCTTAAAGTTTAAAAAGTGTGTTTAGTAGTATAATCTTTACATCACCATATCAGTAATTAAAAACAACCGGCCAAGAGTGAGTCGGACTTTCCAACCGAGGGTTCTGTATAAATTTGTAGATACAAATTACTTTAAACAAAGGCTATATTTTTTATGATTTAATTACAAATACACTTTTTATCAGAAAAATCATATCACTTCCGTTTTTATGGTTATCATAATTGAATAGATGGCAGTTTGGCTATGACAGTGATAAGCGAAAATTCAAAACTCGTTTCATTTGTTTTACTTAAAAATGAAATGATTGACTGTTTTGTGACAAATGTGTGTCTAAGTTGGAGTAGACGTCTTAGAAAGACGCCTTAAGAAGACGTCTTAGAACGACGCCTTAGAACGACGGTTTAGGAAGACGTATTAGAACGACGCCTTGAGACGACGCCTTAGGATGACCTATTACAATGACGCCTTAAAACGACTCCTTATGAAGCCAACTTAGAACGACGCCTTACCAAAACTTATGGCGTCATTCTAACGCGTTGTTCTAAGTCGTCGTTATAAGATGTTTTCCTAAGCCCTCGTTCTAAGGCGTTAGTCTAAGGCATCTTATTTAGGCGTCGTTATAAGGCGGCGTTCAAAGGCGTCATTTACGCACCGTTCTAAGTCGTCTGCTTAAGTTGTCGTTCTAAAGCGTCTCGGCGAAATCTCAACTGTACTCTCTCGGTTTCCGGCCCGCAACAGCTATTATTTTTATATTTATTTTATCTTTTGAACTGTATTTTTACAACATAATTTTGTAAAAAACTTAATGTGCAAACCGTTTAGTGAGGAATTGTTATAAGAAGCCATAACAAGAAGGCATAATATTACGATATTAGTGCTTGATTCGAAATAAATTGTGAATTAACTTGATTCATCAAGTAGTTTCTTAATTTTGTAGTTGGAAGAATAGCACCATTCATATAGCGCAAAATAATATCAGCATACTAAAGATCAAATAATTATGCAAACATGTGGCCTTTTTATGGCCCGATGCCATTACGAAGGTTGTTAAAGGCAGCAAGCACAGAGTGATCCACGCAGCAAAAAACCGCATGGATATGCGTCGTGTGTGGTCGCGATCCTCAGCACTGAAGAAACTACGAAGAAAAAATGCAAACATGATATAAGAAGGCCACTCAAATGCGCATTATTTCATGAATATTGTTAAAAATTGAGGATGGCATACACCACTAAGGTTATTTTAGAAGATAGCCTGTGTTGTTCCGTTGCTTCAGCATTAATTCATTACTTTTGTGAACGGGGAGCCCATCGACCAAACAGACCATCAATACTTATAATATTGACAAAAATATTGAGAAAAATAAGGAAATTATTTCCATGAAAACGCAACGGAAGAAAATGATAGATACTATCTGATGAAATTTTATGATTTCTATTTAAATATGTAATTTTTAACAAACTTTGTAAAGACACTCGGTTGAAAGTTACTCGTATCAAACAAAGTGTCATAGTAGATGAAATAAGATTTCAGCTGATTGCTCCGGCTTGGATAAAAACTGTTCAATTCCCAGAGAAGCAAGCTCAGGGCCAAAAATTATCCGTTGTGGGTTTCACCCTCCAGTGGATCAAGGGAAACTGTAGATCCCCAAGCCAGACGCCAGAGACGAACTTGCTAAGAAAGTTTCCGAAACGGTACAGTTGTACCTGTACCCACTTCTCCTCTTACCTTTCTCACTGATTCTTTTATGAATTTGCCAGAGATCAACTGAACTTTAAGACAGCATATGATCACAGGCTACAAATTACAGGCAGTCAAAAATAGCAATGTTAAGTCTATACATGCGACTTACTAAGCGACTTCTCAACCCAAGTAGAAATACCCTCCAAATAATAATAGGTATTATTGCGGGTCAATCCCCCCTGAAAAAATATTTTTAACATAGACAATGTGGCACGATTGATCGATCATTTAAAAAAGGTAGCTGGCAGCGGATGGACGCGGACTGCACAAGACCGGGATGGTTGGCGCTTTTTGGGAGGGTTACATTCAATAGTTGACGGCACTTGGAGACAAATCCTCGGAATGGTAAGGACACTCAGTGAAACCTATATGCGTAGCTTAGCTGGCTAACCTTGCCAGGACTCACCACGGAGCGAATGGGATTCAAAGTGCGGATAACGAAATCTCAACTGTACTTTTTCTGCTGCGAGGGTAGTCTTTTCTTCTGGATAGAGTTTCAACTTTAACTTTATGTAGCTCCATCGCGTGTTAACAACCCAAGCAACTTTCTTCAACATCGTGTATAGAAAAGCGTTATCATTAAAACGTTTCTCATTACGAGCAATTACCAAAGTTGGTCGGCGTTTTGAATAGAAGAGGTGATACAGCCAATGCCTTGCATTCTAAGGGGGATAATATTCGTAGATAACCAAGGTTACCGACATTGCCCGAAGGATCGCCAAACTAAAGTGGCAGTGGGCAGGGCATATTGCTCGCAGAAAATTTGAAAAGCCTCCCACAAGGTGGACCGATGATGGTTGTGACTCGCGGGAAGCCAATGAATGCGAGACGAGCAGAACCGGTCGTTTTGGTGACGCTTGGGGCAGGCCTATGTCCAGCAGTGGAGGTCTTTCGGCTGACATGATGATATCTTATCTTAGCGATCTTACCTAGCGACATCATACTATACGACATACACGCAAACGAAGTCGCTTGCAACAGCTATCTATCTTTTTCTAATCTTCAAATGTATAAAAATCTCGGATCACAGTGTTTGTTATCTAACTCCTCCGTAATGGCTTGACTGATGTTTATGAAATTTTTGTGTTTATTTGTATGGCAAAACAAATGTTGCCGGGTCAGCTAGTATTTAATATAAAATTCTTCCGTTACTGACTGATTGAGTGACTGACAGACAACGCCCAGCCAAAACTAATGGTCATAGGAAGCTAAAATTTGGCATGTAGGTTCCTTGGGTAGTGTAAGGAAGCACTAATTCTCAAGCCTGCACGTCCTTCCACGCAGTATTCACTACCTGGCTACAATTCAATGACAGAACGGGCAAGGGAGGTGGAGAAGTTGCCATTTATCTCCGTGGTGATAGCACCTACAGGGTTGTCGACCTGTCTCCGAGTGTCTACTTAAAGTGTGCTGAACACCTATTTGTTGAAATAGACTTTTAGCATAAAAAGCTACTTTTGGGAGTCTATTACGGTCCCTCCTGTCAAATTGACTACTTTTCCTCGTTTGAATCAAAATTAGAAAATCTTTCCCCCTTATATTCCCCCCACACGCTAATATTCGGAGACTTCTATACCTGTCTGCTGAAAGGAGACTCGCGCAGCCGTAAACTCCAATCACTTGTTTCTTCTGTCAATATGCTTGTACTTTCTCTCAATGCTACTCAAAGGGCTCCTCACTGTACTCCTTCTCTCTTAGACCTCATTTTAGTATTTGATTCTAACAATGTAGCCACACATAGACAGCTTCCTGCCCCTTTTTCCTATCATAACCTTATCTACCTTTCTTATAAGATTCGACCTCCTAAGCGCAAGGCTAAGTTTCTCTTTCTTCGTTCTTTTAAAAACATTGATTTGGAGCGTTTAAGAGCTGACGCTGGAGGCACTGACTGGTCTTCTGTGTACAACTGCGAGGAAGTGGATACTATGGTGTCAATCTTCAGCAGGACTATGTTGGAGTTGTACGAGGTACATGCTCCCTTAAAAAGGTAACAGTGAAGCACCTTCCTGCGCCATGGCTATCCCCAGCAATAAAAAACCAGATGGCTAAGCGTGACAAGGCCAAGCGTTTATACAGGAAGCGTCCTACTGAGAAAAACTGGGAACTTTATAAAACTTTACGAAATCGCTGCAGTCGTTTGTGTTGGAATGCAAAAAGTCGCCACATTCACGACTCCACTGAAAACGTCAACCAAACACAAGTATGGCAATTTTTGAGGTCCCTTGGTATTGGTAAAACCACTAGCAACAGTGCTCTTGATAAGTTGGACCTCAATGCACTCTATACGCACTTTTCTAAGTCTGCAATAATTGTACTTAACAACCTTGTTAAATCGTCAACTCTCCATGATCTTTCAATTCTTCCTCTTCCTAAAAATACTTCTTTCTCTTTCTACCCAATTACTGAACTGGATATTAAGAATTGTATATATATCTCCATATATTTCCACTAAAGCGGTAGGTGATGATGGCCTTAAACTCAAAATGTTTTTTCCCATTATTAATGAAATTGTTCCGATCATAACTCATATTAACAATTTTTCTCTCTACTCTAACTCCTTTCCTTCAGCGTGGAAGAAGTTTTACGTCCTACATCTTCCTAAAGTTTCAAATCCCTCTTTACCATCCCACTTCCGCCCAATATCCATCCTCCCAGTCCTCTCCAAAGGCCTCGAGAGTATTGTACAGAAGCAACTGTCTTGTTATCTTTCCTGTCATAGCGTGTTGAGTCCTTACCAATCTGTCTTCAGACCTGGCCATAGCAATGTGACAACTTTAGTAAAAATAACTGAGGATAGAAGGCTGGCTATAGAGAACAAAATAATGTCTAACAGTATTGGTACTTTTGGACTTCAGCAGTGTTTTTAATTCAGTTGACCTTGACATTCTCTTGGGAATAATTTCTTCTCTTAATGTTTCTGCATCGGTAATTGAGTGGTTCAAATCATATCTTCAGGGCCGCTCGCAGTCTGTTCGATGTGACGAAGTTTCCTCTGAATGGTGTGATTTGGCTGCAGGCATTCCACAAGGTGGCGTCCTCACTCCTCTTCTTTTCTCAGTTTTTATAAACGCCATCACAAAGGTCCTTGCTTCAAACTATCATCTCTATGCAGATGACTTGCAGCTATATCATCATTTTAAAGTCAGTGAACTGGATGAGGCTGTGGCTACCATCAATGATGACCTTGCAAGTATCAACACGTGTGCTAAATCCTATGGAATCTTACTGAACCCAAGTAAATCCCAAGCGCTCATTATTGGTGGCAGATACATGCTCAGCCAATTAGATCACCAGTCTCTGCCGCCAGTAGTGTATGACTCAGTGCCTATAGTGAATTCTAAGATCACTAAAAACCTCGGCGTCCATATGGACACTTATTTCTCTTGGGAGGTTCATGTCGCTAATGTTAGTAAGAGGGTATTCTATACTTTTCAGCTCTTAAACGTCTTCAAAAATTCCTTCCATTTCCCACTAAGGTCATTCTTGCTCAATCTCTTCCTACCACTTATAGACTATGCGGAGGTCTGTTTTCTAGATGCGACGGAGTTGCTCCTAAATAAACTCGAGTGACTGCAGAATTTGTGCATACGCTTTACTTTTGGCCTCCGGAAATACGACCACGTGTCGGAGTTCTGGACCAGATGAGGGTGGCTGCCGATTCGGCGTCGAAGAGATACTCATATCCTATGCCTTCTTTATACTATTCTGCACAACCTTAATTCTCCTCAATACGTTCAAGACCGCTTTGAGCACCACATCACGAGGGGTAAACCATGTTGTACTAACACTTCTTTTCTCCTTCGTACTCCGCGTCACACTTCCAGCCGCTATGGTGGCTCCTTCTCTGTTACTGCAGTGCATCTCTGAAACTGTCTCACACATTCCCTACGCGACAGCACTTCGCTTGATGTCTTTAAAAGGAAAGTAAAAGAGTATTTCCTTTCTATAACATAATATTTGTGGATATGCATGTATATAAATACATATGTGTATTTATATATGTAGATATATGTTTATGTATGATAAAATATGTATTATTGTAAAATGTGCACTGGATCCACCCGCTATTGTGATCATCTCTCTCTATCACTCAAAGGTTTGCTGGTAGAAAACTCAATTTTGAGTCAAGCTCGCCTTTGTACATGAAAGTTTTTATTCACTTTAATGTTTTTGTTGTTGTGTACAATAAAGAATTAAGAAAAGAATTCCCGAAATTCCCACGAAAACTTGAAAAAGCAGGATATACGAGTACGAAGTCGTGGGCAAAAGCTAGTTTTCTATATTTACCGTTTCAGAACATCGACCCGTACTGATTTGGTGAGGATATAGAACCCTCACCAGTTCAGCATAGGTCGATGTTTGAGTTTAAACAACCCTTGCCGAGCTCGACCTGCGAATACCAAGACCATATCAAGACTCAACCTCCACATAGAATACCAGATGCAATAACTAACACTAGCCATTATAAAAAAAGCGAATACGGTTTTAAAATGACAACTACTGTACAGCCAAAACAAATTAAACGAGAAGTGTGAACACTTGCAGTGCAGCACGATTCTCGTCACGTACCGTACGCGACGCAAAGTTGAAAGCGGTATGACGTCACGTCCGTAATTGTCGACGTACGACCGCGTATCACAACATGTTACAACTGCGATTGTCACGACGTTTTGCTGTGATTGCGGGCAAGTTGGTGGACTTCTAAAATTGTAAATGTATTATTTATTTATTTATCTTATGTGTGAAGAGCTTGTTCCTGGCCTCTCTACCAACTTTGAGAAGGTGAAACATCATTTGCTGCGGTTTGTAGATGGACGACCATCTTTTATTACTACCGAGACTCCACCTTGACATTGAAACTTTTTTGGCGTTTTTAGGTCGGTCGGGTTTTTTGATCTAGTATTTTTTTATTTCCTTCATTTTAGTGATTTACATTTTTAGAATCGTCTCCTGGAACCCTTTACCTTGATACCCCAGTCGATAGGTTTTGAAGACATTTTTTAAGACACGTTATGGCGCTAAAAATCGTCCATTTTAATTTTTATATACTTAGTGACCTGCTCGTCGGCGAAGAGGACACCGGCCGCCGGACGGCTTAAGACCTCGAGGCCCACCGGCCTCATACAGGGTCTCAGTTCCCGGCACAAGTGTGCAGCGCATGAGATGGACACGATCCATTAATGAAAATGTCATACTTTGCATACTTTGGGGCGACAGAGGGAGGAAACAACCTAACCGCTTACCGTGTTCGGATGCTCTCTTTGTTTCAGGTGCTTGAGCCAGCAGTCAACGTATCAGCTCAACGTCTATCCGATCAGTTTTATTTTTTTTTAAGGATGGGAAATCATCAAATGACTCCTCCCGCTTTGGATGAAGCAGAAGGGAGTGTCAGACTCTTACTGACTAAAACCCATCCGCATTCCTCCCAGTGCCCTTTGCGTTCCAGGGTACGGTGCCTCTTTCGAACAAAGTCCGCAGCGTGCGGGTCACCCTGCGTCATCATATGTTGGATGATACTGTACTTGACCGGCTCTGAGCTGAACTGTCCTGTCACTATCAAAATCAAGACAAATCTAACGACACCTCTCAAGCTAAAACCAATCTAGCCGTATAGGATACAGAGTGTGTCAAAGAAGTATACGCTACATACATACTCGAAAAACATAACCCTCCTCTTGGCGCAGTCGACTAATAATAGTTCCCGTAAGAATTGCGGGTAATCCATTATTTACTGCACGACACTCCCCAAGAAGCTAAATTTCAGGTTTCTATGATCCATAGTTTCATCGGTTCATTGTCTGTCAGTCACTCATTCACTCAGTAATAGAAACGGAACCCTAAAAAGCTTGTCGTAAGAGAAATAACTTACAAAAAAAAATCAAATTCTATTCTAGGCATGAATATAATATTTTCCAGTTGAATTGATCATTGGATTTATTACTGGCATTTAAAACCCGATATCAAGATAAAACAATAAATAACATTATAAAGTTACGATGCCCTAAAGCAACAAATAATATTAAAGCCAACTTACTTAAAAGCAATATCAAATTAAATCACGCTACAAAAACACTTACAAAGTTTATTCGATTAGTGTTGTTTTACAAACTACGAATAACTTGAAATAAAAGAAAATTAAAAATAATCTACAAGTAAATAACTTTAGTACATAAGGACTTAAATACATACTAAGAAGCTCAGTCTGTAAGACATTTAAATTACGTTCTTCGGATAATTTCGAAGATTTGTATGATCTTAAACTTTGGATGTAAAGGTGCGGCTATAAAGAAAGATTAGCGAGAAATTAAGATAGCATAAAATGTTACGCGAATTTACAAAATAAAGCTAATTTTAAGCCTTTCTTCTCAGAAAAGTTCATTTACTGTAAAGACACAGCTTGGCTCATCGCCGTAAGGTTGCGTGCTTGTCGGCCTTCTACAGATTGTACTTCGGTGAGTGTGCCCAAGAACTCCACGATATCATCCCACCGGCCCTCTTCTACTATCGGACATCCAGACGCAAATTCGCAAATTGGTGAAATAGCAACAATGCTATTTCACCAATTTGCACTGAGCGTTTCCAAACGTCTTTTATAATGCGCTCAGCAAAGGAGTGTAACTCTCTGCCTGCATCTTTGTTTCCAAAGGCTTACAACCCTAATCTCTTCAAAGTTAGAGTTAACAGGCTCCTTCTGGGTAAGCTCACTCTGTCGTAGACTTTGACTCTGTGATGACAGAGATGTCTGACATAGACTAGAGTCAAGAGCAAACTCATCACATATAGATAAAAAAAAACGTTTGAAAGAAAATGGCTGCACCAACTTGCTTTATGGAAGGCACCAGATAAATGTGCAGTAACAGTCACTGATTCGCATACTTTTTTATTATAACCAAATGATTTAACAGTTAAAAAACACACAAACTAGTTTTTTAACAAACATTTTTATTTTATAGAACTCTCAAAAACAGAAATAAAGCTGTCCTGAATCAACTTCTATCATGATCTTTTACGTTCTTTAGTAATGAAAAACGGTTCATATTTTGTTTGGGTATGAACAATGGCATATTAGGGTGTAGCGGCATCAATACCGCCACAAGAAAAACCAACGGATCAAATCTACATCGCAACAAAAAGAACCGCGACGCCATCTATCCAACTAGTAGCGAACTACTTCGTCGAAATCCTGCATCGCGCAAACAGCGTTTACCGTGCGATTTGAACATATACATCAGCCCGAATATCAACTATCGGGCAGTAGCCCGCCAGGCACTACAGCCGCCTGGTTGGAGGATCCTCCATTTCAATTGAGGTGTGTGGGACTATACTCTCTGTTCCGCATACCCCTAAAAGGGAAAGGTCACTGTACTTTATTGCAAGTTTATCTGGTACCTACCATAATTGCTAGCCATTTTATTTGTCAGCTTTTGATTTCGCTTTTCAGGTTCCAAATCATCATTTTTATAAAACTTAAAAGCATTTCTTTAAGTTTTACAAAGATGATGAATTGGAAAACATCTAACATACCATTCCTAAGACTAGATCTTTCTGGATTTACAAAAAGCCTGACAGGCAACACTTCTTGATAAAGAATAATATCTAGCCAAATTGATTAACTAAAGAAACCATTTCCGAAATAAAACCACTAAATGTAAAATCTAAATTTAATACTTAGTAAGTTCGTGTTGCTTTTTGTTTGTAGTTAACAAACAAAAAGCCAGAGCAAGACAAATCAAAACCTAAAAAATTAGTTTTGATTCATCTTGCAAAGAGCAAGACGAATCAAAACTAATTTGTTCCATTGAATATCGCTTCGTAAAATTAGCTCAAAGCGAGACCTATTCTTGAGGATCCTTCGGATTTATTACTAAAACTTCGTTTCGTATTTTATTTACTTCTAAACTTCAGTTTATCGGCGCCGTAACATTTTCTTAAGAAAGTCAATTTTATTTGCTGAAATTTTACTTCAAGATAAATTGGAGCTTGACATCAGTGGAGGATGTTTAATTTTGTTTAGTTGACTTTCAGCAGGTACATGTAGATTATAACACCTGTAATCTGTAACTTTGGATTAGACGTAGCTGTATTAGCTTTTTCCAGCGACTTCGTTCGCGCGTTTACCGTTTTTTCCCGATCCCGTAGGAATTTCGGGAAATCCTCTGTTAGTGTTTTGTTTATTGAGTGCTACCCTATACTTCTCAAGGAATCAACATTCCAAATATCTACGAAAAGAGAGTTACGCTGTGCGTTGTCTGTCAGTCACTCAATCACTCAGTCAGTCAGTTACGGAAGAATCTATACTAATATATAAAGCTGAAGAGTTTGTTTGTTTGCTTGAACGCGTAATCTCAGGAACTACTAGTCCGATTTGAAAAATTCTGTCAGTGTTGAATAGCCCATTTATCGAGGAAGGCAATAGGCTAATATCATCACGCTAAAACCAATAGGAGCGGAGCAGACGAAGTTGCGCGGGACAACTAGTTTTATATATTACTAGCTGACTCGCGCAACTTCGTCTGCGTCACAATTTTCATTACTGCTCCGCTCCTTTTAGTCTTAGCGTGATGATTTATAGCCTATAGCCTTCCTCAATAGATGGGCTATCTAACACTAAAATATTTTTTCAAATCGGACCAGTAGTTCCTGAGATTAGCGCGTTCAAGTAAACAAACAAACTAACTCTTCAGCTTTATATATTAGTGTAGATAGATAGATATTGATTTGCAACAGCTCGCGAAATGTAAGTAACTAACTGAGGCTCAGTTCTACAAATTTTCAAACAACATTTCCGTTCGCATCTCTGTCGCAATTTGTCAGAAAAACCTCAATATCCATATATTTTTGACGGTTGCAACGGACATGCCAATACGAACGTTGCTTAAAAATAATATAATTGGCACATTTTTGTCTAAGCCTTCAATTACATATTACATTTATCATCTGTCTAGCCTTTTCCCAATTTTATTGGGGTCGGCTTCCAGTCAAGCCACATTTAGCTGAATACCAGTATTTTACGTGAAGCGGCTGCCTACCAGACCTCCACAACCCATTAACTGGGTAACACGGTACTTCACGGATATTCAGATTTACTGGCTATCCGTAACGACTGCCACACATCTACATATGACAGCCGGGACCAACACGGCTTAACAGGCTTTCCGAGGCATGGAGGAAACTCGGTATGTTAAGATGGTCACCCGTCTACAGACCAACCTTGGCAAGCGTTGCTTAACCTTGAAGATCAACCCGTGCGGCTGTTATTATTTAGCCACGAGCTTCGTCTAAGTATAATTCTTAAATCACATTAAATTAAAATAAATATTTCTCCCAGCCTAATGTCGAAATATTGGTGACCAATTTGAATTAAATCGAAGATCAGCTTATTACACTGTAACCTTTAAGATCGACCCGTGCGGCTTTTACTATTTAAGAATAATATCTTACCAATATTTTCATTATACTCTATAAGAAAAGTTGTCTTGTTCAATAAATTACTATAAACTTAATCGTACAAATAACTAAAAAAACTTTCCTATTTTGTAAGCTGTCCAAAAAGATATAACAGTTTATTTAAAAATACGTGATCCGTGGCATGGCATGTGTTTGAATCGGAGCGAGGAGAGAAAATCATCTGTGTTTTTAGATAAAGATCCTTACTAAACATCCGTAAAATCGGATGTTAGTAAAGATCCTTACTAAACATCCGATTTTACTGGCGAAATGCTTCGTGATGGGGCGGGGGTTATTTTTTTATCGGTTACTGTTGTTAATTCTTGTTTCTGTTTGTTATCTTTTATTATTTTGAGATACAATTTGTGTGTGTGGTGGATAGTCATTTGTTCTTTACTAAAATCAAGAAATAAATAGCTTTGTGCTTGTATTAGGCTAAGTCGAAAAGCACAATTAGAATTCTCTGTATATCTTGATCACAAAATCACTTATGGCCTTTTTTTAAGCATACTATTCTGTTACTATTAAATATCACCCAATTTATAGTCCAAATCGATTTTTAACTCGAAACCAACATGGCGTCGCACGTCGGTCCACCTCAGCAATCCATTCGACTAATCTGCACACAGATGAATTGATGAAGACACAGACGCGATCTGGACATCTGAAACACAATTAAGGAGGAGGACCATGTGATGTCTTACGGAGATACCTACATATTGTCATATTATGGTTCTCAGTGCTAATTCCATTGAGGTTGTGGTTGCGTATACCACGGGGTATTTGATTTGTGGTAGGCAAGTCTATTTGTACTAAGTTAAGCATGTCACTTCTTGTATGTTAATGCATCTTGTCTGTGATGCTCCCGGCTTCATAGTTTTTTTTGTTTTGTTTGAAATGAAAGTTTTGTATTTTTGTGTGTAACGAATAAACTTAAAAACTATTGGACCTATGAAAAATTCTTACAGCAATGGATGCTAGCTAGATTTTCAGCGAGTAACATAGGCTATATTTTATCCCCGTACTCCTACGGGAACGGGTGAAACTACGCGGGTGAAACCGCGTGGCGTTCGCTAGTCTTAAATCAAAATAAGCCTTTAGAATCTAGTTTTCTTCAACAGCATTTAAATAATAATCTGCCCCATGTAACAGTACTTAAATGTTTTCCAAAAATATCAATTTTTTTTTTACTATTGATAGGCACGCGTTCGACCGCCATCTCACCTGATGGTAAGCGATGACGTGGTCGAAGATGGAACACGCTTGCCTAGAAGTAACCTACTCACTCTTTACTTAAAGACTCCCAGGTTGTAGCTATCAGGAAACACAGACTCCTGCAGAGAATTCCACTCATCACACAAACACACACACTTACACATCACTCACACACTCATCACTCATTTACAGAAATCTGAAAGTGGTGGCACTATGTAATGATTGGCAATTCGTAGAAAATTGCAAAAAAATCTTTTCGAAGCCTCCACCGTACCAATTGTGGGTCATTGGGCCATTGAATATAAGAACAAATGGAATATCGAGCAAAAACTATTATGAAGCGATTGCGTGTCGTTAGCTGACCCGCCTTCACGTTTTGTGTAATCAGTCTTTAGACATGTTCCTAATTAAGACATCTAGAAAAGGTTTGAATGACAAAAAGACTGAGGATTGAATGATGTGATAGTGCTGCCATTGATTTTTGTAATAAAGACAAGCTTTTGCGTGCGACTTATACGACGCATATCCCGTTTTTTTCCGTTCCCATAAACATTTTGGGAAATCATCTCTTACCAAGGAACCTATGTGGCAAATTGTAGCTATCACGACCAGTACTTTTAGTTGAGCCTTGTCTGTCAGTCACTTAATCAGTTACTAACGGATTTTTTTATATATATTGAATAATCATAGGGCTCTCCAAGCATTTGCTTATACGCGTTCAACAAACAAGGAACACGGCAGCCCCACGCACATGGAAATTACGAACCAATTCTGGCGTCACTAACAACTAGTCAATACGTTGCTTGCAGAACAGAAGGTCGATGGTGCCGTAAAGTTCTGGAGTGGCGACCGCATACCGGAAGACGCAACGTTAGAAGGCCTCCCACAAGATTTACTGATGACCTGGTGAGGTTCGCGGGTAGCCCATGGATGCGAGACGCACAGGGTCAGGACCGGTTGCAATGGCGACAGTTGGCAGAGGCCTATGTCCAGCAGTAGACGTCTTTCGGCTGATATGAAGATGATGATGAGTAAGATCAAAGAAATAATCTAGTTCTGCATCAGTTTATTCATTCAGGAGCTACGATGTCATAGATAGACATATTGACTCAAATACAACACTTTTCAGTGGGGTTCATAAATTGCTCCAATTTGTTGACTAACACAACTAGGTATGAAACGTCATCTCTAAGTAAAGATTAATAACGATAAATCACAATGTAAATGAATCAAATATACATTTGACATTGCGATAATACTGGTAGTTTCATTAACAACGAAATAATTTCAAATTCTACCTATTATTGCTATTGCTGAACTGACAGGCACAGCTATTCGTAATAAATGGGGCGCAGAGCTACTAAAGTTGAAAGCTGTTTCGAATAGGAAGTATTATTTGTCGAGAGAGTAGGTAGGCAGGGAACTTTGGCCTTTGCCAACATTGATCTGATTTGTATCAGTATGCTTCATTTTCTTAAAGATTAAACCCCAAACTTTTAACATTTTTCAGAAAGCCCAACTAAAACTGAATCTGAAATCACTCACAGGTGTTAGTTTTGGAGAATAAGGCTCGTTTTAACTATCTTACCTAACCTAAGTTGAAGTTAACACGAAAACTAACGTCAGATCTTAGGCGATTATCACTCTGCACGGTGCTCCGTCGCGTAGTGCAGGGCCGAAAATTTTAACAATGATACGCTGACGCGGTGTCAGTGTGTTGTCAACACGCCTAGGACAAGTTGTCCTAGGCGTGTTTTCTTTACAAATTGAGATGATACTTTCTTAGAATGTAGCATTGTGTTGTGTAGTTTTTATAAATGTTTGTCCTGTTCTTATTATGAGGTGATCATCATCATATTACCCGAAAGACGTCCACTGTTGGACATAGGCCGCCCCCAAGGGGGTGCCATAATCGCCACGCTTGGTAGCGGTTTTGTTGTATTATGAGGTGTACAATAATAGTAAACCCCTCCCATGTGTATTATGCCTAGAGGTAGGAAGACTACGAGATAGGTAAAGTTACATGAAGTTTTTAAACAACAATTTGTCAGTGACAATTATTGTATAAAAGTAAGGATTGATAAAATACTTGATTCTCTCGTAATTGACGAGACACCAATAAAATATTATAAACAAAGGATTCCTTACTTGGAAGTAAGGAATCCTATGTCCTTTGTAGGAGCTGATTGTTGAGATGCCATTAAATGGATCTAATGGCATCTCAACAATCAGCTCAAAGACATAAAATTGAAACAAGTTTTTTGAATAAAGCCGAAACAATATTTTCCCAATAAAATCCAGCCTTCCAAATCCTTTCCTACCTTCACGTTCTCTGCAGTTACCAACAAATTGTACCGTTCCCGGACAAATTGACAGCGGAAGTCTCGAGCCTGGACAGACTTCCCCGGCGACTGATTATTGCATTTCAATATTCAATGGATGCAAGACGAACCTACAAGTTTCCAATCAGAAATTAGTTTTGAATAGTATTCTCGGTATTAGAGGAACGTAGAAGTATTTCCGTAGCGTAGTGAAATTCGTTGGTTTTTGTAGTTTTATTATGATTTTGAGTGGTTAGTACAAGTTAAACTTATCATCGTCTTCAGATGATAATGTTTGATTCAAGATTTTTTTTGTCATATCTGTTTGCACGGCTTCTTTTTTTCCTTTTGCCTAAAAGATAAGCCCAGAAGATTAAAAAACACAAATGTACGTTGGAGCTAATGGCAATGTGATTTCCACTACCGAATGATTACATTACAGGTCCCGATTTCGACCTCTTAAAACCATAAATTCAACGTGGGAGAGACACAGAGCTATCTGTCTCCCTCCCACGTCGTTGAGCTACAAAATATGGTTGAGCTACATGCATAGCTCTATCATGATGTCATTTGCACGTCACTGTGGGAAAAGGTAAGCCTAATCCAGTGCCCATTTTTTAATTACTTACAACTCTGTTATTAATAATAAACATAGGAAAATGTTAAGTGTGTTATGTGCATGAGAGCAAATAAATAAATAACATATGACACATTAATGAAACCCACGTAAACCCTTTGTCATGTCGCTTATGCATCATGAATCCTACGACAAAATAATAGTGTTCAATCAGAAATTAGTTTTGAATAGCACATTTGTATAAGTTTCGGAACAAATTGGGTATATTGTTGTAGCTCAATGTTAGCTGCTGCAATTTGAGTCCGAAGTTTATGAGCGAATATTCTAATAGGTACTCTGTGTATTATTGTAAACTGAACTTTAAACTAAGCTCGATTAGCGGGAAATTGGCAAATAGTATGCAATATACGGTGCTTAGGTCATTTGTCGAATAACTTATTAAGTTACTCATGGGTAAATCCGAAAATGTCCAGCGCTAATCGAATTAATGACCAAAACACTCGAAATGTAAATGCAAAAACTATAATGAATTACTATGGCACAAGAACTTTTAAAAGTTAATTAGATCTATGTGAATTATTGTGATCATATCAGCTGCTGCAGAGTCAGGTGCTCGAATAAGCAAATAAAAGTCAACACTGCCGCCCACAGGCAATGACATTTTGTTCGCATTGTTTTTCAAAAGTGAGGACTGCGATTTACATTCTTGGCAAAACAAAAGTAATAATAAAACAAATAAAATTTATGTTGGTCGGGGGTTTGAGGTTGTGTTGGCTGAAAATGGACTGAATCGTTTGTAGGAGGTAATCTTTAGAATTACTGATCCGGCAATAATGGCCCTGCAGCACGATGGATCGATGATTTAAAGAAGGTGGCTGGCAGCGGATGGATGCCGACTGCTCTAGACCGGAATGGTTTGCGTTCTTTGGGGGAGGCTTACGTTCAGCAGTGGACACAATTGAAATTGGCTGAAATGATGATGATGATGAAAAATGGTTCTTTGGATCGTGATTCTGCTGTGTGCTAAGGATAGTTCTTTATATTTAGTTTAGCTCCGTCTCTCTCTACGAAGTTATAGTAGAGTCCTTGATCTCTACACTGCCAGGGCAATTGGCTAGTTGAAAAATTGAAAGCATTCTGTAGTGGACACACATCCATGAGGTAAAGCTAGTGTATAAAGAACAACTATGCCTAACCCTTAGACGGGGCCGGCGAGGGCCAGTGACTTTCAAGGTTCCAGAATTTGTTCAATAGAGTCACCGCGGCCCTGGAACGTAGAGGGCATATGAAAGAACACGGATGGGTTTTAGTCTGTAGTCTGACAATCCCATCCATTCAGCCCAGAATGGAAGAAATTATTCATCCCATACTAAAAAAAAATGTCTTACCCTTCAAGTAAGAAAAGGCGTTATTCCCCACGTGAAAATATTCTCCGCAGTTGCTGATAGTTACAAGCGACATATTTCATACATTTTCTCGTCATGGCCCGTCAAACACACGGCTTTGGCGCTTGTAGTGAGTTCTAAAAGGATACTTACGGATACTTAATCGAGTATGTCAAGTCCACATGAGTTAGATATTGGTAGGTTAGACTGATACAGAGTTGAATGAACTTGTGACACTGGAAAAATGCCATAAGCTAATATAAAAGTTGCGTACCGTTTCGCGATCTATTTTTTTATGACCGACTAATTGACCACTCAAGAAATAATATAGTCTATTCTTTTTCAATTAATCAAACAATCAATAAGCCTTTAATCTTGGACCATTCAGTTAGTTGCTTACATTATGGTAGTACTCAAGGAATGTCTCAGTTCAGTGTGCCTCTTGGCATAGGCCTCCTCTAATGTCTTCCACTGCTTCCTATCTCTAGCGATCATTCTCCAGTTGGGACCGGGTGTATGTTGTTTTTTTGAATACCTGCATTCACCGCTGCCTCACTTATGGCTGTGAAAACTGGTCATACACAAAAAAAAACGCAGAGGCAGTCTAGATCCCTGCCAAAGAACTATAGAGCGAAGCACGAATGCATTGGTGTCTATGCTTTTAATTACACATCAAAACTAGTTACATACTACTATGTCAGTCTTATCGCTGACAGAGATATTTAGATGGACTCAAAGAACTGTTATGTTAATGAAAACTTCAACAAATAGTCTAAAATGAATGACTACGAGTTGGTGACCTCCAGCATAAATCTATGACCATACTCTCTCAATTTTTTTACTGTAGCCGTAATGAACAAGAATGGAGCCCAATCTCAATGAATCACCAATAGAATAAAGCGCAAATGAATGAATGGAAAGAAAATAAAAATAACAATGGAAAATTTAAAGTATGCCGAGAACAGACCACCTGGTTGGTGTAAATCAATCTTAGTGCACTTCAAAAACAAGGCTGAAGCTTCAGGCCATGCTGTACAGAAACTAGAAGAGGCTAAATTTAACACAAATAAAGTATTCAACTCAAAGATGAATTTAATACCTTAGGCGTTTTATATCACTTGACCTTAATATAGTAGACGGAACATGGCTTAGCTTAAAATAAAGATATACCTTTATTATACAGGGTTATTTGTAAAACACCAGCAACCTCTTTGGCAGTGAAAGTACACATGATTATAAGCGACTTTTACTTTGGGAAAACTCCGAAAGCTCGAGAAAAATATCAACTGTTCCATACATTATCATTGGCTAAATATTTCATTTTGTATGAAACAGCTGATATTTTTTTCGACATTTAGGAGTTTTTCCAAAGTAAAAGTTGCTTATAATCATGTGTACTTTCACTGCCAAAGAGGTTGCTGGTGTTTTACAAATAACCCTGTATATACCGTGTTAAGTAAAAAGATACATCTTATTTCTTAGATGCACACGTTACAAAAAAATGACAACAAACCCAACAAATATCGCTTTGAAGATGTTTCCAACTTCTGGTGAATATGGTATTTTTTTTTAGAAGAAGTTGATACTATACAAACTATTATTAAGGAAAGGTTTCAGTTTATAATTTTCAATATATCATTTACGTGAAAATATTTTTTTAAATATTTTTTCTTTTCTGGTCTTCGCAGTCCACTAATGAAACACATTTATAAAATTACAAGGCATTAAACTTCAATCCAGACTTGTAGAAAACAAACTGAGAAACACAGCGTGAGATACGTTCAAACCTGATTGAAGTAAATGACGACAGAGATTGGTAGCGTATCAATAGCCTATATTGATAGCGTTAAACTTTTTGACGAATGCATGCAAATTGATAGTTGAACAAACACTGATGATACAACTTTCAGTGTGTAAAAAAAAGTCAAAGATTCTTAACAAGAATTATATTTTATTATCAAAGCCTGTGAACAACGATGAACCCCTGTAATCATAAACCTGTTGACTGGTTTGTCATTTTATGGTTTGTAACCAAGGGATTTATCATCAACATCATCATCATATCAGCCGAAAGACGTCCCTTGTTAAACATAGCCCTGCCCCAACTGTCGCCACAACAACCGGTCCTGTGTGTCTCGCATCCATCAGCTACCCGCGACACTCATCAGGTCATCGGTCCACCAAAAGCTTTACAGGTAATAAAATATGCAAAGAATCCACATGGGCATCTTGTCCACCTACACAAATAAAGGTACAAACAAACATTAAACGCCCACCTTATAAATAACTAGTAACAACATTTTTTTTTCGTTAAGGAAAAGTTCTCCCGCCCTTGACAGCAGTCCTGACACGAGTAAGCACTTAAAGCTCTTGATGCAGCTGTGTAAGGGTGTTGTGTATCCTCCTACCCTTTGTTACTGGCCATTTATTTTACTGTCTTATTCGTTTTAAAAGTGTTTTCTTTATTCGCTGAAAGGAAAGCGGGAAAGGTTACAAGTTATGTCTGTTTTGAGGGGCTGTACACATTCTTTTGTTTTTGGGTTCTGCTTTTGCGAAAATAGATAATTATGTCAGTGTTCTATATTCGGAATGAAGTCTTTGACAATGCATGTGTTTAATTATTACGTGAAAAATGTCGCAGAGGTAAGTTGTAGGACTTATAAGCGAGAAGACTACTTACACAAGCTTGGGGAGCATCATTTGCTAGCAAAGAGTAAAAGAAAAAGAACCCGTTGAACCTTGAAACAAAAATAACGTTGGAACTACTTCCAACCTATTTATAAAAAGTAAAATTTGAGTGAAACAATAGTACTTACTTATTGTACTTGACCGTGATTTATTTTGATTTTTCTGTTTCTATTTTAATTGTTGTTTTTTATTGATTATTGTTATTTTATTTTGATTTTTATTTCAATTTTATTGTTTTTTTTATTGTGAATATTTTTTTTTGTTTATTTTCTTATTTACTTAATATTTCAACCTTGTATGGATTCCATAATCTGAAATAATAGTACATCTTTTTTGTGTATAATAAAGAATACTCCATTCTATAAAACGAAGTTTACAAAATATTTTTCTAACTCTACAAAGTTACCACAAAAGGAGCTTCCAGTAAATTTCAACATCATTCAACCTATCTATCCAGTTGTTCGTCACAGACTGTCCAACGAGCAGATTAATGAGTGAACGGAATGGACAGACGGACTCTGAAAAATAGCTTTTGAAAACGTTGAGGTGAAAGACAGTGGAGGAAATACCTTTTAAGATCGTAATTAAGTAAGGGATTATGTTTTCGTAAGTAAGATGAAAACGGCGAGGTTGTTTTTTAAGACTTTCTAGAGAAAAATATTTTACTTGGTTGGGTGGTTTTTGTAAAGGAACGCTGGTATAACAAGATTTTAAATGACTTGGGCATACATGACGTAGCTGTAGCAGTAAAATACTGATAAGATTTTTTGACATTTAGAAATACTTATAACAACAACTAATAACTGAACTAATAAATGTAGGGTCTGTGACCAACATTATTTTACCCACTTGACTATTAGCAAATAAAGGTAGTGGGTCAGATAATGTTGCTCACAGACAGTACAAACGCGTATAAAAATCAAATAAATCATTGGGCATGAAAAACGCGTCTGTGTTCCCGTCCACATATAACCCGTCTGCTGTCAAATCAAAAGTGAACAAGCATCAAATTCAAATTCAAATTCAAATTCAAAGCATTTTATTTCAAATAAACCATTCACAGGCACTTTTGAAACGTCAAGGTCGGTCAGTCAAAAACATGGAAGCTATTTGCACGTTCCAAAGCGTAGATCTCTATGGAGAAGAACGTGCAAGAAACTCCACGGACACTCTTTTAAATCATGTTCTGTTTTACAACATTCCAAGTTACATATACTTGTTGCTTCTGCATGTGAGGACAATGCAAAGGAAAAAAAAAAAAAAGGGCTTATTATAAGAATTTTAAATTTAAAGATTAAAATAAGCCAATGGCAGTTAAGAGATGACCAGTCTCAACCGACGGCGCCTGTTCACGAACATGACGCGTGTATCGGCACCCTTCAGCTCAACCATTTCGAAGGGAACCGAATGATCAAACCCACGCGCCGCCATCAGCGAGACATTTGAGTGAGCATGACATGCTCTCAACCACCATGCTCGTTCATGTCCAACAAGTAAAACTATAACTACTCACATAAAATGTAAATGGTTTCATGGTACTCACATTTACAAAATTTGAAAAATATGCTTCTACTTTACACAAAACTATGGTTGTCAATGACCAAATAATGAAAAATAAATTAATAAAGAGAACGATTAAGTTCTTACATCAAAAATAATAAATAAGTATTTAATATAATAATATAATTTGTATGTATATAAGAATAAATAAACGAAATAATGTAAGAACCTCTAAAAGGAGCGAGCATCTCTTCCAAATATAAAAACATAAAAACCTAAAAAGTGGACCTAATCAGCTGTGACTGTGGAGCAGGACCAGCATTTAGCCAAGCGTTTTTATCGAGGATATAATCTTCCAGTTTATAATACGCTTGTCTACATAGTGTGCGTTTTATGCATGCTTTAAATTTTCTCTCATTCAGTTCGAGAATATCAACTGGTATTTTATTATAAAATTTAATACAGTACCCCATAAAAGAAGTGTGTACTTTGGCCAATCTGAATCGGGGTTGATCTAATTTGTTCCTATTTCTAGTATTAAAATTATGCCTGTCACTAATCTTGCTAAAGAGATGAAGATTTTTCCGAACATACATAATATTTTCGTAAATGTATTGACAAGGTACCGTCATGATGTTGATATCCTTAAACAGTTCTCTTAGGGAATCACGCCGACGGAGATTGTAAATGGCTCTGATGGCTCTTTTCTGCAGGATAAATATAGACTCGATGTCTGCAGCACGTCCCCATAATAAGATACCGTAAGACATGATACTATGAAAGTAACTAAAATAGACCAGCCTCGCGGTATCTATATCGGTAAATTGACGGATTTTTCTGACAGCGTATGCTGCTGAACTTAGCCGTCCCGCAAGAGATGTTAAATGAGGACCCCATTGTAGCCTTGAGTCAAGCGTAATCCCCAGGAAAACCGTGTTTTCGACGAATTCAAGTTTCTCCTTGTTCAATACTATGTCGCACTCATTTCTTTTAACGTTCGGTAAGGCAAATCTGATGCATTTAGTTTTTTTCCCATTTAATACTAAATTATTAGCAGTAAACCAATTTTGGACCTGCTGTAGGGCGTTATTTACGTCGTCAAGATTTATGGAACGTCTATCTATCTTAAAAATTAAGGACGTATCGTCAGCAAATAATACCATATGAGGTTGATTTTTTAAAAGATGGGGTAGATCATTAATATATACTAGAAAGAGGAAAGGACCCAAAATAGAGCCTTGTGGTACCCCCATTTTGACTTTTAAACCCCGTGAATTGACACCATTTATTTGAACTTGCTGCTGTCTATCATTTAAGTAAGATTTTATTAGACTGAGTGCAAGTTTACCTAGTCCGTAATGTCCTAGCTTTAGGAGCAAGGTTTCGTGATTTACACAATCAAATGCCTTGGAGAGGTCACAAAAGATTCCTATGGCATCTTGTGCCTCTTCCCACGCTGAGTATATGTGTTTTAACAACGTGGCACCAGCGTCAGTCGTACAACGACCCCTGATAAAACCATACTGTTGATCGTGTAAAATTTTATTGATGTTAAAATGATTGAGCATCTGATTGAGCATTACTTTTTCAAACACTTTGCTAAAAACCGGCAAAACATCAAAACGGCAAACATCTTCTAGGCACGCTCGCTCCATCATAGACCTCATCCATCGCTTTCCATCAGGCGTGGTTGTGGTCAAGAGCAAGCCCATTTCTAAATAAAAAAAATATCTACATTGCTGTCAATGACAAAAATGCTCAGAACACTAGCAGCACAAAACGGCTTAAATTTATAACTCCCAATAAGGCTTAGTTTATATTTGGGCCACTTGAGATTTTCTGCGCCTACAGCCACCGCTTCAGCGCAGGCCACGGTGCTACGAAGATGGGACGGCGCAAGGGTGTCGTGTAGAAGAGAAACTCTAAGTTTCTTTAAGTCAAGTTCTATCGTCAACCACACTATTGCCTTCCATCAGATAAGATCGTGGTTAAACGTGAGCCTTTCAATAATTAATAAAAATTAACCGGCCAAGTGTGAGTCGGGTTCGCACATGAAGGCTTCCGTATTTAGTTCGCAATAAACGTTTTGACTTTTACTTTTTGTATTATTCGTTGTTATAGTGGCAATAGAAATACACAATCTGGGAAAATTTCAACTGTTTAAATATTACGGTTCTTCAGATACAGCGCGCTGATAGACAAACGGATGGATAGACGGACAGATCGATCCGGTCCATGAAACACTATCGATTTGTAAAGATAAAATAAAAAATAAAGTACTTTTTTTTATAAACTCGAATTAATTCTCGCCGAAGTGAAAAAGCAATGCGAACGATTAGTAGTCACCTCTCGGTCAGTCTTGTCAGTCATAGTTATCAAATAATAAATTATAATAATATTGATATGTCAAACTAAATTAAAATGAAAAAGTCAATAACAAATTAAATTACAAACAAATAAAAATTAAAAAACAAATATAAACAAATAAATTAACTATAAAGTATTAATTACAAAATAATACATTACAGTCAAATTTAAAACTAATAACAAATCTAATTCAAATAATTCATTAAACTAGCACTGGTTTATCCCCAATGTAATTTGACTCGCACTTAGCCAGTTTTTTCAATGAGTAATAAAATGTCGGCAGTAGTTTAAATTGGAAACAGCTAGCTACAGATAGCTTTTCAAAGGTATATTTGTGATATAACAATGAATTGTGGAAATAGAAACAAAGCCACAGCTGCAATAGAAATGGAACAAAAATAGGTAACAAGCGTTGTTCTTCCATTTAACGTTTGAACTAAAGCCTGAAATTGCACGTGCATTGAGACTGACTGACGAGGTTCGCTTGCTAACTTTCATAAAAAGGTACCTACATAGAGTTGTAGCTATGTTTTAGAAAATATATGTAGAATTAGTATCACGGTCTAATTTTTTTTGAATTTTGCTTATTGATTAGACCTTTCTTTTCTTGGTGTGATTGATGATCTAGATGACACACTGGTATTCTAACAGCAATTTAACGATTGACGCCACTAACAAAAATTACGGAGTGGACTTTTTTAGGTTTCCGTACCCGAAGGATAACCAACGGAACCCAAGCTTAGCTTTTAAGCTTCCGCTTTCCGTCTGTCCTTCCGTCCGTTTGCCTGTCTACCAGCGGGATGTATCTCAAGAACCACAATAACTAGACAGTTACACACACACGCACAATCACTCTGTGTGTAAACAACAAATACTAAAAATAAAATAAAATTAAAAATGAAAGGAAGCTCCTCCCGTACAAGCACGACAGTCACCCTTTGTGTGAGGCCCAGAAACGTGTGGATCAACCTTCAGACACTTTGGACATTAAAGTTATGTTGTATTTCCCAAGTATACTACTATATTAAAAATGTAAAAGTTTGTATTTTTGTCCGTCAATCACGCAAACACGGCTGAAGGGATTTGAATGAAATTTGGCACAAATGTAGTTCGCATACTGAAATAACATATTAGCTAATTTTAATCCCGGTAACATACATCGCTTAATGGAGACAGAGGAAGAAGTGGAAATCCAGAGTTGTTTGCGCCTTAATACTTCAGATTCAAAAGTACCAGGAGAGAAGAAAAATGTCGAAGTAATTTTGGGGCTGGCATTATGAGCGTTATAGATTCACAAGTACAAGGAGAGCAGAAACATCTTAAAGTATTATTGAGAGGTATTTTTTTTTACCAGGAGAACGGAAATATGTTGAAGTTTTATTCCGGGCTTGAATTATGAACGCTTTAGATATACAAGTACCAGGAGAGCAAAAACATGTCGAAGTATTTACAGGGCTAGAATTGTGAGTGCTATAGATTCACAAGTACCAGGAGACCAGAAACAAGTCAAAGTATTTCCGAGGCTTTCATGCAAGCGGTTTGGATTCAAAAATACAAAGAGAACAGAATCATGTCAGAGTATTTTTGAGGCTGGAATTGTGAGCATTAAAGATTTGTTTTTAGTTTAGTGTATTTGTTAGTTTTAGTTATTATATAAAAAATGTATAGATAGATAATAAAATAAACCTTATGTGCAAGTTTGTGTAGTGTAAAAAAAAAAAAATATAAAAGTTTGGAAAAAAAAGTTACAAGTACCGGGAGGCCAGAAACATGTCGAAAAATTTTCTGAGCTTTAATTGTAAACAGTTAGGATTCAAAAGTACCAGAAGACCAGAAATATGTCGAAGTTTTTCCGGTGCTGGAATTGTGAGCGATTTAGATTGTCAAGTACCAGGAGACCATGACCATGCCAAAGTATTTTTGAGCAAGATTTTTTTTACCAAAAGAACAAAAACGTATGTTGAAGTTTTTTCCAGGCTGGAATTGTGAACGCTAAAGATTCACAAGTACCAGGAGAACAGAAACATGCCAAACAATTTTTGGGACTGGAATTGTGAGCATTTAAGATTTAAAAATACAGGGGAGAACAGAAACATGTCGAAGTTTTTCCGGGTTGGAATAATTATGATCACTAAAAATTCACAAGTACCACCAGGAAGTCAGAAACATGTCGAAGGATTTCCGTGGCTGGAATTGTGAGCAGCTAAGATTCAAAAGTACCGGGAGACCAGAAACATGTCAAAGTACTGCCGGAGCTGCAGTTATGAGCGAAACAGATTCACAAGTAGAAACCAGGAGACCGGAAACATTTGAAAGTTTTTTTCGCCAGGAATCGTGAGTGCTAAAAAATCACAAGTACCAGAAGACCATCAGCATGTCGAAGTAATTCCGGGGCTGAAATTATGAACCGCAAAGACTCACAAACTACCAGAATAATCATGAAAATACATTTCCGAGCATGAAATATGAGACAAAAATGTTGTGCGCCAGCTCTAAAGTCTACGCAGACGAAGTCGCAGGAAGAAGCTAGTTAAATAATAATTTTATCAGAATACTTTTAAAAATATTATAGAAAGAAGGAATACCCATTTTAATAAGACATAACTCAATTTTATAGTTCAAACAACATTTGTAAAATGCCAACTTAAAGTTTTAATTTAAAATATCTCTTACTGTGAACAATTTATTTGAATACCTCTGCGGAGTATTAAAAAAAAAGCAGATTTTCACTGTAGACATAAAAAAGTGTAAAACTCTTACTTAACCTCAACTAAATTTGTTTTAATTTAAAAACTTTGTATAACAAAATTAAATGTTCTGTCTAGGAAGAATATACAAATTAAGTAGCTGGAAAAGATACTCGGAAACTAACAAAAAGGGTACAGTTTGTTGTCAACATTATCTGACCCACCCTAAAAACTAACGAATTTGGACGCTCTGACAGTAACATTAAGGTTTATTCAATTTATACGAGCTTATCAGACAAGTGCTCGAGGACTTGATGAACAAATACAATAATAATACAGACACGCAAATTTGATCTTTAAAACGTTAGCATTAGGTTTTAAGTTATAACTACTTGTTATAATATAATTAGTGTTGTTTAAATAATTGCGTTCAAGTAATTCTGGTCTCGTGGTCTGTGTATAAGACTGAGAAAAACAAGTTGCGAAATCAAATCCTGCAACGAAGATGTTGTTTTGCTTTCAATTAAGAATTTATTCCAAAACTATTTCTTGTATTATTGTAAAGAACTATAGACGGATAACCTTCAAAAATAAACTTTCTAAAATGGTAATATTTTCGCATAACTTGTAATAAGTGGGTAGTTGAAAAATAAATATTTGTTATATTATAAAACTCGTAATCAAATGCTACTAAGGGTATGCAGTGACTACGCGCAAACATATTTTACCTTGCCTTACTAAAATGCAAAAACAACGTCTCTTTACAATTTTTTATTTACTATTTTATAGGTTGTTTTTTTTATTATAATGGAGCGATTATTTAAAATACAAAATAATCTATTTGCACGTGGAGAAGGTTGGCTGCTTGTGCTGTGCAAGAATAAACTTTATTTAATAAACTCCTCTATGCTGGCTTGTGGATCCCCTCGGATCCACTACACAATACCGTCAACAGTCAGGTGGGTCCCTGTGGATCCACCCGACCCTACGGATTTAAAACTGAATTTATTAAAATTTTACGGTTAATTTTCTTTTCTCAACGATTGAACTCTATGGTATATAATATTTTTCATATGGGAACACTGTCGGAAAAAAAAAATACGCTTGACAAGTAACGATATGTCACAAAATACATTTGTCAAATCAAACAAACATTCGTTCAACTTGTGCGCGAGAATTTTCGATTTTTACGTGTTTTTCTGTGGAAAGTAAGCCAAGTATTGATAGAAATTCATAATTTACTTTATTCTCGTTCAATTTCAACTAATATTCAACGTCAAAAGTGTAAATTACCTGGTGAAAATTACGAAACAAAACTAGTTACCGGATTTCTTCCCGTACGTAAGTAATTTGATATTTCAGAATTATAGTGGCATATTGTAACGATATACAGTTAAAAATGAGTTCGTGAATACATGGCTAGTAATCATGAAACATTTCTTATTGGAATCTTATTGGAATATTCTTGATGTTTGTTTACAAAAATACAAATTACGTAAATCAAAATGTCTGCACCGCGTACTATAAAGTTTGAGCTTAAATATTGCGGCAGTCGATTTTTGATCTCGTAAAATAACATCATCACTAGATTACTTGTCTTTTTATGACCTTAATTCCAAAATTTTGTGTAAATTGATCCAACATTTGTGTCAGAAATCAACATAATAAAACAACAAAATAGCTTTCAGCAAGTACTCTCGTATCTATCCAAAATGTTTATATTTCGGTTTGTTATAAGAATATTGTTTACATTCTAATACATAGTGACATAATTAAAGAACCCATAACAGTTTCAAGTGTGTGAATAGCTGCTTTGTGAGCGGAGAGATAAGGTTTTTTGTGCTGCGGGTCATATTACGCTTGCGATAAGCGGGCGCCCGCGAAACGCAACGGAGTATGACGTAAACATGACATTTGAAATTTGCCAGCCGAGAGGTGCGTCTAGAAATTACAACTAAGATCAAATTTTAATGCGCCTTATAAGATTTCAGTTGGTCTTGCGATCACTAAGGTAGTGCGATGTTCATCGTTATCTACGTTCGAACCAAGTTTAACCTAAATATAGCTTTTTGCTCAGCTGTTCTTTTTTTAAATTATTTCATAACATTTATTTTACATTTCTTTAATGGACGACGTAGGGTCTTGTCTTTTTAAAAGGGCAGTTTGTATAGAAATAAAACTAAACAATTGCAAGTTTAAAATGTTTATTATTTCATTAAAACACTTAGTTAAGATGAAGTAAGTAAATACTCATATATTTCCAAATTAATATACATTTTATATTATATTTGATTATGGCATACTAATATAAAATATATTAGTATGCCATAATCAAATCTAACCATTTATAAACATTAAAAAAGGTGTGCTTATGCTTAAATGTTTGTTATCGAGAAAATGATTTCTTCTGTGAAATGCTTTACAGATTTATAGCTGCCTATATGTAGTGAATAAACATGTTATTTAAATAGAAAAATCTATTTATAACAATAACATCACCACATAATCAGCAACATTTTAATGGTTTAACAGTCAATCCATTGAGCATTTACTTACATGGTGTGTTTAAAAATGCCTAGACACTAGATTAATTAGTAGCGGATTGGCGCACCGTCCCCTGCTATAACTTGCTGTAAGCGGCTACGCATACCGCGCACCATATTCCAACACAAATCTTTGTATCTCATGTGCTCCCAAGTCGATGTCACGATCTCAGCCAAGTTGTGTTTGTTTCGCACATCCGTTGTGTCCCAATTTAAAACCATTTGACCCCATAGATTTTCTATAGGGTTCAAATGAGGACTTTAAGATGGCCAATTAATAACTGTCACACCTTCTTGAGCAGCTAACCAATCCTGCACAATGCCTGCACGGTGGATGGAGCAGTTATCGTGCCTGAAATAAATATGTGATGTTGGATAGGCAATTCGCACAGTCGGCAGCATGACGTCACGCAGAATCTCCAAATACAAACTACTATTAAACCTACCACCAACTTCCACCAATTCACCAGGTCCCATAGACGACACCCAGCCCCAGTAGCCCAGGGTTATTCTACCGCTGGTTCTACAAGGTAGCAAGCACTTCTCATTGTAGCGTTCTCCTTTCCTTCGCCATAAGATTATACGTCCATCTTTGTCCGATTTAAATGATTTTTCATCAGTGAAGATCACAACATTTTCTTTCCAATTAAAATTTAAATATTCCTGGCCAAAACGGACCCGTTCTTCGCGATGAGCAGGTGTTAATGCAATTTTCAGTGCCGGTTTATAATTCCTTATCCCAGCAGTGTGTTAATGCCTTCTCACTGTTTCCACTGAAATATTGTGGTTTATTGCGGTTACACGAATGGGCAAAAATGGATTATAAACATGGCTTGAAACAATAGCCCGGTGGCGTTCGAATTCGGGACTGTACTTGATGGATTTTACTCCTGGACGAATCCGCTGAATATTTCCATTGTCTTCATAACGTCTTAGCCATAGCCTGACCGTATTTCTCTAAAACAAAAAAAAAACATTTTTGGAACCGTGTATGTAACTTGTAAGGAGTAAACTACGCGTTAATCACAATCAATAAAATAAAATAGGTATAAAAAAAAACACTTACTGGCTATATTAAGTCGACGACCAATCTCTCTAATTCTAACATTCTGCTCACGTAAAAATATGATTTTATGTTTGGTATAGTCATCAAGTTGCGACATGATGCTTTTTTACACCAAATTGCTAACGAGTTATGTGGAACGATTTACAAATGTGTGTGCGCAGTCACTGCTATTAATCGTAGTATAACTTTTGTCACTTAGGTATATGAATTTACTACCTCACAAAGCAAATGTATGCTTTACTTTGTATCCAACCATTCTTGGTAAATTTAAATTCTCTAAACCTAAAGTTTTTGTAATTAACCCACCTATTTACAAGATAAGTTATTAGGCGTAAATCATATTGGTCGTTCTTTAATAATGCAAGCAATATTGTAGTTCCTTTTTTAATTGATTGTCATTACAACTAATTAAAAAAGGAACTAATACTATGTGGACTGTGTTTTCGAACCCACATGTTGTTCGTCGCCAATCCAGCATCAAACCGCTAAGCCACAAGAGCTTGTCAAGAATACGCGAAATTAAAGATTGGGTTGTAATTATATAGAGTTACTTAAAAGCTTTTCAACTTTAAAGTTGACGAGATAATGATTAAAATAGCTTAACAAAATGATACATAATGCCGGTGGCTCCGACAATGTTGGGTGGGTTTACCTTAACGTTACGTGTTAAAGATCAAATTTGCGTGTCTGTATTATTATTGTATATGTTCATCGAGTCCTCGAGCACTTGTCAGTTAATTTCATATATATTGAATGAACCTTAATGTAACAAGCAGAGGGTCTAAATTCGTTTGTTTTTAGGGTGGATCAGATAATGTTGACAACAGACTGTACATTGAATTAAAGTTTGAGGTTTTTCTTAATTCTTTTCGAATGAAAATATTGATTGGAAAGATAAATATTAGTATACTGGACGGACGTCTTAAAAACACAATAAAATGCCATGTGCCATCAGCACCACAATCATACCGCACCCTGACCATTTGCTTTTTAGGGTTTCATACCCAAAGGGTAACCAACGGAACCCCTATTACTAAGCTTCCGCTGTCCGTCTGTCCGTTCGCTTGTCTACCAGCGGGATTTGTCTCAAGAACCACAATAACTAAACAGTTACACACACACGCGCACGTCACTCTGTGTGTGAAAACAACAAATACTAAAAATAAAATAAAATTAAAAATTTAAGGAAGTTCCCGTACAAGAACGACAGTCACCCTTTGTGTGAGGCCCAGAAACGTGTGGATCAACCTTCAGACGCTTTGGGCATTGAAGTTATGTTGTGTTTTCCAAGTATCTTACTATATAAAAAATGTAAAAGTTTGTATGTTTGTCCGTGAATCACGCAAAAACGGCTTAAGGGATTGGAATGAAATTTGGCACAAGTGTAGTTCGCATTCTGGAATAACATAATAAGCTACTTTTTATCCCGGTTACTTACATGGCTTAATGGAAACAGAGGAAGTAGTGAAAATCCCGAGTTGTTTGTGCCTTAATACTTCAGATTCACAAATATAAGGAGGGCAGAAACATGTTAAAGTATTTTTGAGAAGTATTTTTTTACCACGAGAACGGAAATATGTTGAAGTTTTATTCTGGGCTTGAATTTTGAACGTTTTAGTAGAGCAGAAACATGTCAAAATTTGTTTGGAGCTGGAATTGTGAACGCTAAAGATTCACAAGTACCAGGAGAACAGAAACATGTTAATATGTCGAAGTTTTTCCGGGTTGGAATTATAATCACTAAACATTCACAAGTACCAGGAGGTCAGAAACATGTCGAAGTATTTCCGTGGCTGGAATTATTGTGACCAGCTAGGAGTGAAAAGTACCGGAAGACCAGAAACATATCAAAGTACTGCCGGGGCTGCAGCTATGAGCGCTACAGATTCACAAGTAGAAACCAGGAGACCGGAAACATTTGAAAGTATTTTTGCCAGGAATCGTGAGTGCTAAAAAATCACAATACCAGAAGACCATAAGCATGTCGAAGTAATTCCGGGGCTGAAAGTATGAACCGCGAAGACTCACAAACTACCAGAATAATCATGATGATACATTTCCGAGCATGAAATATGAGACAAAAATGTTGTGTGCCAGCTCTAAAGTCTACGCAGACAAAGTCTCGGGCAGAAGCTAGTCAAATAATAATTATATCAGAATACTTTTAAAAATGTTATAGAAAGAAGGAACATTTTAATAAGACATAACTCAATTTTATAGTTCAAACAACATTTTTGAAATGCCAACTTAAAGTTTTAATTTGAAAATATCTCTTACTATGAACTTATTTATATGAATACCTCTGCGGAGTATTAAAAGAAAAGCAGATTTACGCTGCAGACATAAAAAAGTGTAAAACTCTCATTTAACCTCAACTAAATTAGTTTTAATTTAAAAAAACTTTGTATAAAAATTAAATGTCCTATCTATGAAGAATTTACAAATTAAGTAGCTGGAAAGGATACTCGGAAACATACAAAAAGGGTACATTGAATTTAAGTTTGAGGTTTTTCTTAATTCTTTTCGAATGAAAATATTTATTGGAATGATAAATATTGGTAAGGACGGACGGACGTCTTAAAAACACACAATAAACATGCCATGTGCCATCAACACCACAATCACACCACACCCTGTACATTTGCATTTTAGGTTTCCGTACCCGAAGGGTAACCAGCGGAACCCCTATTACTAAGCCTTGTCCGTCCGTCCGTCCGTACGTCCATCCGTCTGTCCGTCCGTCCGTCCGTCTGTCTGTCAGCAGGCAATATCTCAAGAACCGTAATAGGTAGACAGTTGAAATTTTCACTGATTGTGTATTTCTATTGCCGCTATAACAAAAATAATAAAAATTAAGGTTTATGATAATGGTTCCCTTCTTGTGCGAGTCCGACTTGCACTTGGCCGGTTTTTTACAAAAGTTTGTTTACCTCTTCGGGTTTTGTATCCGAAGGGAAACCTATGGGACCCTATTACTAAGCCTCCACTGTCCGTCCATCCATCCGTCTGTCTATCGCCGGGCTGTATGTCTTGAACCGTAATAGTTAGAAAGTTGACATTTTTAGAAACAATCAATCAAAAATCAATAGGTATTTATTCAAACTAGACTGAAAATCAGCATTTTTTAACGTCAATATTTACATGAAGACAGTCCCCCAAATCGCCCGCCCGTCACCACTTCCTAGTGTTTTAGCTGGAAAGAAATGACCAACAAACTCCCCAGCAACACAACTGTCTGTTAAGTTTGGAGAACTTGAATTTATATAACAGTACCTATTATTTAACATTTTATAATAGATATCGAACTTTAAATTAGATTAAATAACACATGCCGGCTAGCGCACTATATTATCCCAACAACTAAATATGAACAATGATAAAACTAATTATATATGTAGTGAAATAAATAAAGTCAACCATACAATACTAATAAAAATGATCCTCGAGGAATAAATAGCGTGCCCGCTTACATGTACAACAATGGAATTTAACCATAAGCTGTAACCCATAGTCACAAGTGATAAATTAGTACTATTGCTTATAACACTTAAAAGATATAACAATAGAAATCACAGTTAGCAAGACGACCAGTTACCACTGTCAATTTGTCGAGGTCACTAGGTAACCACTTAATGCAATACAACTCATAAAAAAAACATGTTAATGAGAAGATTATGTTAATAAATAAGTAAAAAAAAAAAACAAAAATGGCCTATACGGTCAGAATAATAAACAATGTCATCTTAAGCAAGTAAAGGATCTATGAAAGAATATTTAGCATTGTCTCGTGTTCAACACAGCGACCAACTATTTTTATCGTCTAAGTAGTCGTTTATAGTATATTATGCCTTCGAAATAAGGTTAGATTTCACTTTCGCTTTAAAAGCATTAAAAGGCAAGTCTAGAAAAGAAACAGGTAACTTATTATAAAAGCGGATACCGAGCCCTAAAAAGTGGCTCTGGACCTTACGAAGACGGTGGAAAGGAGCATGTACTTTGTGCTTATTTCTGGTGTTAAAGCTGTGGATATCACAAGTTTTGGCATATAAATGTATATTTTGCCTGATATACAGTATGTTGGCAAAAATGAACTGCGAAGCAAACGTGAGAATACCTGTTTCTTTCAAAAGTTACCTTAAAGATACTCTGGACCCTAGCTGGTATATCGCTCGTACGGCTCGCTTTTGTAGGACAAACATATTTTGTTTGTCAGCAGCTTTTCCTCACAGTAGCATACCATAGGACATAACACTATGGAAATAACTAAAATAGCCTAACCGAGCTGTGTCGACGTCAGTATCCATGTAGTTTGTATTTAAAATGAAAACAACTGAACGATTTTTTTTTATTTTACATTTCAAATAAATTACCTAAAAATATTTCGTATTTTAAGTACTTGCGAGATAGTATTTTGTAACTTGTATTTCAATTTAAAGTAAAGTATGCATTTTGCCCTGGGCTGGAATAAGGAGGGCTAATGACTTACCAAATATCAGGAGGTTAGAATCATGATGAAGTAAAATTGGGGCTTACAACTATTACCACATTATATTGCTTAAAATTTATAATATTAGTAGGATTACATATTTTTCATTTATTTCTGGAACTTGTAAAACCCACGCAGACAAGTCGGGGTAAAAAGCTAGTATTTACTTAACATAATTCAAACTCGACTCCATTCTATCTCTAGGCTTGTAGCCTTTGACATTTTATTAAATTCTTGACACATAGATGTTTGACGTATATCAATCCTAAAATGAAAACATTTACTCGTATTTTAGCTGTGTCTTGAGACAAAATGTGTAATTAACGTTGGTTGTAAAGACAGACACTCCATTATAGAAAATGTTTACCCAATATTGCTTTGTATGATGTACACTTTGGAGGATCCTGTATGTGTATACAAATCAAGATGATGACTTGGAGTCGCTATTTTCTTCGAGCCAGTGCTATTAATTTCCTGGAAAATGCGTCCTTTGTCGCCCTCAGGTAAGAAATACCAACTAAGTTGTACTTTATTTTGTTTTGATCTTTTATTTCATACCAATTTTATACAGAGTTCAAAAGTTAGCGTGGATAGAAAAATATTACGTTGTAAATAGTTCAAGATTATAAAAATATACGTTCACCTGGTTCAGACCCTTTTTTTATCACTAAATTATATTTAAATTGCTAAACCACTAGCATTTACTGTTGGAAAAATTATTGAAATTACGAAAATCAGACAGCTCCGATTTGCAAAAAAGTGACGCAGGTTCTGCTTACAAGAGCTCCACGGAGTATCTGAAGAACTGAACAAAGGAGAGAGATGCAAATACTTTTGGTAGGCAAAAGATGAGATGACGATAATCCCGAACTGCTTGGACCACGTGATGCTTAAAACTAAGAGTGAAGCTTTAACCCTTGTTCTCGATTCGTCTTTTATTGATCATAACTGTATTTTAATTTGTTTCAGACAAAAAACGAAGAATTCCGTCAAAGCAAAAACCGCCACGTTAACAGTAAAATCAACTATAATTCGCTTGACCTTGGAATGAACAGTCTTAATTTTGATCAAGATTTTCCCATAACTGACGCAAAACAAGCTTCAATCCATTAACTCACTGACTAGTACTATAGAAGCCAATCCTACCACAGTTAACTTGCCAAAGCGCAAACATATAATAAAACTGGTTTGCTTCGCTGCATGAGAAATCATGATGCTTTACATAAAAAAAAACAAAGTTAAACCCCAACAATGATACTCTAAAACAAACTTGCCTTAGACACCTATAGAAATTTTTGCAACAAGACATAAAAAAGTTAAAGAGAATATGACAGAAAGGAACTAGCAGAGGCTGGATCAGACTATAAAAAAATCTGGCGGGTTATAAAGAGAGTTACAAACTGTGTCAAAGCCAAAACCTCTTCCAGTAAATTACTACACTCGTCATCATCCCCTGACATCTCAGTTAATCAGGTTAATGAATACTTTTTGAACATAGGTAAGAATCTTGCAGCTAAAATAAGACCTGTTCACTTACCACCACAATCTCAATTAAATGAGCTCGTTACCTCTCCCTGCGATTCATTTGTTCTCCTCCCAACTGACTGTAACAAGGTCGGATCTATCCTGATGTCTTTAAAATCAGACTGTGCCGTCGGCTGGGATAATATTCCTACTGCTGTTCTTAAGCGATATAAAATCCAACTCCTCCCCGTTCTAACACAATATTATGTGTTTAACCTTTGTCTTGAGACTGACACTTTTTCCTTCGTCCATTAAAAAGGCCCTAATCCACCCTATTTACAAAAACGGTAACGGAGGCTGTGTCACTAACTTTTGCCCAATAGCTGTTCTTACTATACTGTCTAAAATACTAGAGCGTATTATAAATAAACGTTTAATTAAATTTTTGGTAGACAAAAACTTGCTGTCTCCAAATCAATATGGTTTTTGACGTAATATATCTACCTCAAATGCAGTACTGGACCTTACCAACCATATTGCTAAGTCCTTACCTTTTTTCTGGACCTTGCAAAGGCATTTGACACAGTCTCCATTCCCCTGTTGCTTCACAAATTGGAAAATGTCGGTTTTAGGGGTCAAACTCTCGCTATTTTAAGTGACTCTCATAGAGAAAGAACTCTGTGATAGCAGTGAGCTTCCTAGAACATTCGGAGTCCCGCAGGGTAGTGGATCGGGCCGACGCTGTTTCTTGTCTATATTAATGAACTTTGTCAAATAAAACTAAATGACACCAAGCTAACGGCGTTTGCGTCTTTAGCAGAGCGCAAGTTGGTTTTAATTTGGTAAAAACCTGGTAAGCTGGAAGTTCGTTGACCCTTAACGCCGACGAAACCAACTACATGTGTTTCTCTTTCCGCAGGTCTTCCCGAACGCCACCCTCACTGTGTTTTATCGTCCATTCGAGTTCCATGTCCCCTAATTAGACCTGCGACTGTCCCACTCTAGCACAAGTAACCAGTACCAAATATTAAGCATAACTCTAGACAGTAATTTTTCTTTCTCACTCCTCATTGAGTTACTTCAAAGCAGAATAAGAAAAATGATATATATTTTCAAGATTTTACGCCACGTAGCTAATGTCTCCTCAAACAAGTCTACTATGCAGTATGCCAATCTCTTTTAAATTACTGCATATCGTCTTGGAGTGGTGCGCCAAAAACACTGCTTATAAAAGTGGAGAGAGCCCAAAAGGAAAAAAGTTAGTCATTTTAAAAATACCACGTTCCCGACTATAGATCTTTACAAGTGTTAACGGTGAGACAACTGTTAATATTAAATACTGTCCTAATTCAGCATTCTGCGACCCCATTTCGAGTGGCCGGTAGGAGATGCAAGGACCTGATTTGCGAGAGTAGAAAGTGCCATTTCACCTATTCAAAAAGATTCAATTACTTCCTTGCATCTAAATTGTACAACAGAGTGAATAAGCTACGACCTGTTTACCATCTTCCTAGCCTCACCCTTTAATATCTGTTGAAAAACTGGCTCCTTGGCTTGACCTACCAGGAGACAGAGAGTCTTTTATCTTCTACGGTTTAGTTACATCACTATAACACCCACAAAAATCACACCATTAATCTCCCACATACACATCATTAAACACACACTCATAACATCACACAAACCCGACATAGGAAAGTTTTTCTTTAGTTTTGTTATAAAATTGTTTGTTATGTAGTTTTTATTTTTTTTGTCTGTTTTTATCTATATTGTCATAATTCCATAGCTTTATCAAGATTCATAAAACACATAAACTTTTATTATTATAGTGAAATTGTAACCCTTTGGGGAAAGGAACTGGTATATTTATTTATTTATTCACAAAATCCACAGCTCTTTAACAATTTTACTTAAAATAAACAAACCGATCTTACAGCCAATTATGGATTTACAATCTATTAACCATTATATGCATCAGAAACAAACAGAATGGAACAGAACAAAATCAAACAGAATGACATGCTAGCACCATCTAAGCACATGAGCGTGTGTGGTGTGGTGTGATTGGATGTGTTGTGTAGGAGTGTGTGTGAAGAGTTGAAGTGGTGTGTGGAATACCTTTAACAACACTAGTTAGAATTCTTCGCACACAGTAGTTACCAAGTCTCCTAAAAGTACCTTTTTCGGTGTCTTTGGTGTTAACACAGGTATAAAACAACTGCATGGGGTCTGTTACCATCTTAAGACCCAAGCCAACCTCACCTGCTAGCGGTGCACCCTGCTGTCCAACGGACGAGGCTCTGGCGAACCTGGTTTCCCTCTCGTAGGGTTGTGGGGGTCAGACGGCTGGTCGCCCCACGTAAAACCAACTTCAGCCAAATATTAAAATGGACAAGAAGTTGAAAACGGGTACTCGGGCTAGGGCGTCGCCGCATAACGACGCGCAGGCACATCGCCCTAAACCTGCGATAAGTGGGCTAGGGCTACCGTGTCGAGTACGGGCACGGCTAAAGAGGATAGTACCCAAGAAGAAGTTCCGCTTTGCCACCTGGAACATTGGCTCCCTAACCGGACGTTGCCGAGAACTCGCGGACGTACTTGCGAAGCGTCGGGTCCAGTGCGCCTTCCTTCAGGAAACGCGCTGGAAGGGAAATAAGTCACGTGACATCGGGCAGGGGTACCGGCTAGTGTACACCGGATCACCAACGGGCAGGAGCGGAGTGGCCGTGGTGCTGTCTAAGGACCTTCAGGATGGACTCTTTGAAGTAGACCGATGCAGCGACCGGTTGATGCGAGTTAGGGTGCTGATCGAAGGGTCGGTAACGAACCTAATCAGCGCCTATGCTCCTCAAACTGGTTGCTGTGAGTCTGAAAAGGAGGCCTTCTGGGATGAGTTCGAGGACGTACTACGCGCTATTCCGAATTCCGAAAGTGTTTTGGTTGGGGGGGATCTCAACGGTCACGTAGGTCAGTTTGCTGGAGAGTACGGACGTGTTCACGGTGGTTTCGGATATGGCCAGCTAAATGCAGAGGGAGTCAGTATACTCAGCACCTGCGCTTTGTCTAACCTAGCCATCGCGAACACGTTCTTTCAGAAGAAGCCCCAGCATCTTATTACGTACCGTAGTGGTGCCTACTCAACCCAAATAGATTACCTGCTGGTGAGACGGTGCCACATTGGCAAGGTTACCAACTGCAAAGTCATCCCTGGTGAATGCCTAACGGCTCAACACCGCCTCCTTGTCCTGGACTTTGCGGTTGTACCGAAAAAGAAAGTGACCGAAAAACGCAAACCCCGCACAAAGTGGTGGTTGCTTGATGGTCCTAGGCAGTCGGACTTCATCGCGGAGGTCGAGCATCTCGAGATCAGTGCTCCGCATGAGTCCGCTCAAGAGATCTGGAGTAGGATCCAATCAGCAATCACCGATGCGGGTAAGCGCGTCCTTGGCACTTCTCGTGGTGGCCGCACCATAGAAAAGGAGACGTGGTGGGATGACGGGGTGCAGGAGGCGACTCGGAAGAAGAAGGTTTTATTTAAACAGTGGCAAGGATCCAACTCTCCGGATAACAGAGAGGCATATGGAGCGGCTAAGCGCGCTTGCAAAAAAGCTGTAGCCAGAGCCCGCAGCAAAAGTCTGGCGCCCTTGTACGACAAGCTGGAAACTGCGGAGGGGCAAAAGCTTATTTTTAAGCTGGCGCGTGCCCGGGAGAAAGCTGCACGGGACATTAGCAAATGTCTCTGTGTAAGGGACGCCCAGGGTAGGCTGCTCTACGATGCCCCCTCTGTTAAGGTGAGATGGTGTACATACTTCGCGGAGCTGTCTAACAAACAGCATCCCCATAACCTTCCTCCCAAACCGCCTCCTAACCTTGGACTTATTTCCCCCGACGAAACCCGCATTGCTCTTCGCCACATGAAGAACCGGAAAGCGGTCGGGCCTGACAATGTGCCAATTGAAGTGTGGAAGGCGATGGGCCCACATGACGTGGACCTTCTGACGGATCTTTTTAACCGCATCCTGATCACCAAGGAAATGCCGAACCAGTGGCGATTTAGCCTGATTATCCCTGTATACAAAGGCAAAGGTAGCGTACAGGATTGTAGTAGCTACCGCGGTATCAAGATCATGTGCCACACCATGAAGCTCTTCGAGCGCATCATTGACACACGGCTCCGTAGCGAGTGTACTGTCTCTGAGTGTCAATGTGGCTTCCGGGCGGGTAACAGCACCATGGACGCAGTATTCGCCTTACGAAATCTGGCTGAGGCTTACAGAGAGAGAAGGAGAGCTTTGCATATGGCCTTTTTAGACCTGCAGAAGGCCTTCGACTGTATACCTCGGCAGTCCATCTGGTGGGCACTGCGCTTCAAAGGCGTTCCCGAGGCCTATATTGACATTATCAGAGACATGTACCGCGATTCCGTGTCCTCTGTCCAGACCGCTGTTGGCGAATCGAATGGCTTCCCAATATCTGTTGGCGTTCACCAAAGCTCGGCTCTTAGCCCGTTCTTGTTTAACGTAGTGCTCGATGTAGTTACGGCAAACATCCAAGTCAAGCCCCCATGGCTAATGATGTATGCCGATGACATCGCCCTCGTTAATCAGAACAAAGCCCATCTTGAGCGCAAAGTCAACATTTGGAAGGACACGCTTGAAAACGGTGGTCTGAGACTAAATGTGGCGAAGACTGAGTACATGTCCTGTGGCGGCACGGATTCAAATAGGTTCATCCGAATAGGTTCGGACCTGATCAGAAAGTCCGATACGTTCAGGTACCTTGGATCCGTGCTGCACGAGTCTGGCAACGTGGACGACGATGTCCAAGCTCGTATAGGCGCGGCTTGGGCGAAGTGGCGCGAGGTAACGGGCGTTGTATGCGACCGCAAAATGCCTCCGAAGCTCAAGGAGCTGATATATAAATGCATCATACGGCCTGTCCTACTGTACGGCGGTGAATGTTGGCCAGCACTAAGCAGACACACCCAGGAGCATCGCGTCACGGAGATGAAGATGCTGAGGTGGATGAGTGGCGTAACGCGATCCGATCGCATACGCAACTCTTTCATCAGAGGTAGTCTTGGTGTCCGTGACGTGGGGGAAAAACTGCAAGAGTGTCGTTTGCGATGGTATGGCCACATCATGCGCCGCCCTATGGAGTACGTTGGTCGGGGATGCATGAATATGGCTGTTCTTGGGGCTAGGTCCCGTGGTCGCCCTCGCAAGCGCTGGTTGGACGTCGTTAAGTCCGACATGAGAGCCAATGGCCTAACTGAGAAGGATGTTCAAGATCGGGCAAAGTGGAGAAAGCTAAGTAGGAAGGCGGACCCTGGCAATAGCCGGGATTAACGCCAGGTAGAAGAAGACAGGTATAAAACAACTATGTAACCTAGCTAAGATGCCAGTTGCGATATATGTTCCGTGACAAATTGTCTAAGTTTTCTTAAAAATATTTTAATTTTTTCTTCTTTTTTAATGAAAGCGGGTAGTTTATTGTATAATTTAATAGACATTACATAGGGACTTTTAGAGTGCATTTTTAATTTAGAACCTGGTAAGTTTAGCCTACATTGGTGTCTAAGTAGATAGCGTGTCTGAGTGTCTCCACGTTTTGAATAAAATTCCTGGTGTTTCCATACAAATTTGCATGTCTCTAAAATGTAAACAGGAAAAGGTATAATAATTTATATTATGTTTTTAAATGAAAGGTTCCACTAAAAGCTCCCTTCTTATTATACGCAAAACCTATGCATTCATCAGTAGGTACAAGATGTGTGCCAGGTGGGGCACATCATTTCGATTAAACGCTATGCAACTATCGAACATGATATTATTGTTTATAAAGTAAGTACACGCAATAATTTTGCTTCTTTCTAATGACTTTGAAGGCTGCATCACTAGAGAGAAGTTACCAACTTCCTGGAAAATTGACCTTCTCATGTCATCAAACGTTTTCACGTATATCAGCAAGTGTACTACTTTTCCATCCACAGCCAATACTTTGGGGAAAATATTCACAAAGCCTAAAAATATAATTTATGATCGGCATGCCACCTTCGCATCTAGGAAACAGCTGGGCGATGAAACAATTGACATTTACTTACAACCATTAAAACAGGTAGCCAAAGACTGCGACTTCAAAACGTTAGATGCCGAAACAAATAAGAACGATAAAATACGCGACGCATTCATCTCTGGAATAAAATCTAGTACGATAAAACAAAAGTTACTAGAAAATCTGTCGTTAGCACTAGATGAAACACAAAATCATGCACTGTCGCTAGAAATTTAACTCTTCAAATGCAAATACCACCGCTGTCATCACCACCACTTCCAAACAAAAAAAATCATCTGTTGCACTTAAACAATCTTAAGAACCTAATAGTACTAATAGCAGTGACGCCAAATTACCAAAGACGCAAATGCATCTTTTCTGGGTATGTCCATCCTCGTTGAAACTGTCCCGCTGCAGGCTCTCTCAATTTTCTAACAAGAATGGTCATTACGCTGTTGTGTGTCGAAGAAAGAACCATATTAATGCCACTATTTTCGAAGGAAATGATAGACTTTGTGGTTGTATTGTAGCTGTAACGCCAATTTTCTTGCAGAAAGCTACAGTTTCAGCTTACTTCAAAGGAATAAAAGCTGAAGCTTTACTCGATTCTGGTAGCTTTATAAGCTTCATCAATCCGATTTTTTTTCAATTATATCAATTAAAGAAAAGACTCTGCAAGCAGAGTCAATGGCTTCAACCAACACGTCACTTGTCGAAAATTTAAAAATTCAAAATTCAAAGCATTTTATTTCAAATAAACCATTCACAGGCACTTTTGAAACGTCAAGGTCGGTCAGTCAAAAACATGGAAGCTATTTGCACGTTCCAAAGCGTAGATCTCTATGGAGAAGAACGTGCAAGAAACTCCACGGACACTCTTTTAAATCATGTTCTGTTTTACAAAATTCCAAGTTACATATACTTGTTGCTCCTGCATGTGAGGACAATGCAAAGGAAAAAAAAAGGGCTTATTATAAGAATTTTAAATATAAAGATTAAAATAAGCCAATGGCAGTTAAGAGATGACCAGTCTCAACCGACGGCGCCTGTTCACGAACATGACGCGTGTTTCAGCTCAACCATTTCGAAGGGAACCGAATGATCAAACCCACGCGCCGCCATCAGCGAGACATTTGAGTGAGCATGACCTGCTCTCAACCACCATGCTCGTTCATGTCCAACAAGTAAAACTATAACTACTCACATAAAATGTAAATGGTTTCATAGTACTCACATTTACAAAATTTGAAAAATATGCTTCTACTTTACATAAAACTATGGTTGTCAATGACCAAATAATGAAAAATAAATGAATAAAGACAACGATTAAGTTCTTACATCAAAAAGAATAAATAAGTAATTATAATAATAATATAATTTATATGTATATAAGATTAAATAAACGAAATAATGTAAGAACCTCTAAAAAAAAAAACAAAGGAGCGAGAAATATAAAAACATAAAAACCTAAAAAGTGGACCTAAGCAGCTGTGACTGTGGAGCAGGACCAGCATATAGCCAAGCGTTTTTATCCAGGATAAAATCCAGTTTATAATACGCTTGTCTACATAGTGTGCGGTTTATGCATGCTTTAAATTTTCTCTCATTCAGTTCGAGAATATCAACTGGTATTTATTTTAGTATAAAATTTAATACAGTACCCCATAAAAGAAGTGTGTACTTTGGCCAATCTGAATCGGGGTTAATCTAATTCGTTCCTATTTCTAGTATTTAAATTATGTCTGTCACTAATCTTGCTAAAGAGATGATGATTTTTCCGAACATACATAATATTTTCGTAAATGTATAGACAAGGTACCGTCTTGATGTTGATATCCTCAAACAGTTCTCTTAGGGAATCACGCCGACGGTATTTGTAAATGGCTCTGATGGCTCTTTTCTGCAGGATAAATATAGACTCGATGTCTGCAGCACGTCCCCATAATAAGATACCGTAAGACATGATACTATGAAAGTAACTAAAATAGACCAGCCTCGCGGTATCTATATCGGTAAATTGACGGATTTTTCTGACAGCGTATGCTGCTGAACTTAGCCGTCCCGCAAGAGATGTTAAATGAGGACCCCATTGTAGCCTTGAGTCAAGCGTAATCCCCAGGAAAACCGTGTTTTCAACGAATTCAAGTTTCTCCTTGTTCAATACTATGTCGCAATCATTTCTTTTAACGTTCGGTAAGGCAAATCTGATGCATTTAGTTTTTTTCCCATTTAATACTAAATTATTAGCAGTAAACCAATTTTGGACCTGCTGTAGGGCGTTATTTATGGAACGTCTATCTATCTTAAAAATTAAGGACGTATCGTCAGCAAATAATACCATATGAGGTTGATTTTTTAAAAGATGGAGTAGATCATTAATATATACCAGAAAGAGGAAAGGACCCAAAATAGAGCCTTGTGGTACCCCCATTTTGACTTTTAAACCCCGTGAATTGACACCATTTATTTGAACTTGCTGTTGTCTATAATTTAAGTAAGATTTTATTAGACTGAGTGCATGTTTACCTAGTCCGTAATGTCCTAGCTTTAGGAGCAAGGTTTCGTGATTTACACAATTAAATGCCTTGGAGAGGTCACAAAAGATTCCTATGGCATCTTGTGCCTCTTCCCACGCTGAGTACATGTGTTTTAACAACGTGGCACCAGCGTCAGTCGTACAACGACCCTTGGTAAAACCATACTGTTGATCATGTAAAATTTTATTGATGTTAAAATGATTTAGCATCTGATTGAGCATTAATTTTTCAAACACTTTGCTAAAAACCGGCAAAACAGATAAAGTCTATAATTATTGGTGTCTTTGCTGTCGCCCGATTTAAATAGTGGTATAACCTAACTATATTTCATTATATCCGAAAAGACTCCTTGGTCCACACATAAATTAAATATTAAAGCCAAGTATGGTGCTATAGTTTCAATTATGGACGTGCACACTTTAATAGACATTCCCCATATGTCTTCGGTCAATTTGATTTTGATTTGCCGGAAAGCTTTTATGACTGTCACAGGGTTAATGTTTGAACTGGAATTCAACCGTACAACCTGGAACGTTAGCTTTTAATAAATTATATGAGACCTCAGGTGAAGAATTTAAATATTCCGTAGTTTTATTTGGTATATTGGTGAAAAAAATTACAAATTCTTGAGCTACTTCTAAATTAGAGCTTTTGGCACCATGTGTAGTCTCCAGTAAATAATCAATGTTTCGTTCTTTATTTCTATTAGTTTCATTATTAATAACTTTCCAAACTGTCTTTATTTTATTTTCTGACGATTTGATCTTGTTGCTAATATATAGGGCTTTAGTTACCTTGCAAGTATTTCTGAACACTTTAGAATATTTGTTTACAAACTTATTTAAAGAATCAGTGTTTATGACAGGCTTAAGGCCATATAGCTCATATAGTCTTTCCCTACTTATCCTAATGCCTTTAGTCGCCCAGTCACTAAATACATACTTAGGGAAAGTATTCTTAGACTTTTTTTCAAAAGTTGCATTGCATTCCTTTAGAACCACTGAAAAGAAATTGTCATATAATTTATTAGCATCTTCAATGTTATGGCCTAGAAAATTTAACTTATTTTGTAAGGTACCATTGAATTTAGCTAGTTTGCCAGTTGTAATTGGCCTATATTGTATATGAATTTTTTCCAAGGCTGCTTTAAACTGAAATGTTACCAATTGACCACTATGATCAGAGGGAAGGTAATTAACTATGGCTTTATCTAAATATTCACAATCGCAGAATACATTATCAATACAGGTTGAAGAAGTTGGTGTTACCCTAGTCGGTTCTGTAAACACATTAGACAAATTAAACGATTTAAAAAGGCTTATAAATCTGCTGCTATTTGAATTAATTTCTAAAATATTAATATTTATATCCCCACAAATAATCGCGGGCTTGTTACCTGCTGCAAGTTTCGCAAGGATATCTTCCATTGTTGACTCAAATAAAGTAAAGTTTTGAGGGTTTGGGGGTCTGTACACGCACACTATGATATGCTTATCTAGCTCAACACAGGACAGTTTGATGCAATGTTCCACTGATAAGTTAACAATGTCATTACGTTGCTTAAATTTTAAGTTTTTTTTTAATAAGATGAGGGAACCACCACGTAACATAGATTTGCGGTTAAAACAACTGCCCACATTATAATTTTCATAACTAATTAGCATCTGGTAATCCTTCAACCAGTGCTCACTAAAACATACAATATCAAACATTGTTTTTTCTAAAAACATTTCAATTTCTAATAATTTGGAAGAGACACCTTGAATATTTTGATGAAATAATTTCAAGGCATGCTGCTGACTCCCTTTTTGACAACTATTTACTAAAGAGCAAGAAGATACCTTGTTGTTGGTAGGCATAACTATAAATTCTGTCGCTGGTATCCTCTGTTGTCTTATGAACTAGTTTAAATGAGTATCCATAGAGATACATGGAAATTCCGTACAATTTTTATAAGTATTTGTAGCACTAGAGCTACCGTTACTAAAGCTCTCCACCTGATTCTTAGTAAAATTACTAAACATTGTGGATTTAATTATACAAGACTGCGACATACTACTTATGTCTGATTTAATAAAATAAGCTAATAGCCTTGCTATTGTATGTCTAAAACTAATTGGCAAATACACTGTATCCCTAGTCGATTTTAAATTTTCCACAAAAATGTTTGTGTCAAAAAACATAAACTTGTCACTATAGTGACTTACTAAAAAGTGCATGTGTTTATTTAAGCTATGAATATAATTATTTTGTCTACTTGACAATTGTTCAAAATAAGGAAATGGACACAATATTATTTTATTACAATTTAACTTTAACATCTCAGTTAGATTGTCCGTGATATCTGCTTTTTTTACATTTAAACTATTCCCTATAAACACTGTAATATTGGTATTAGAACTAAAATTATTGTTTCTTAATGACGCCATAATATGCTTGTATGATGAACTTGGCATACAGTAATTTTATATAGGATAACTCAGGTTGTTACTTAATAATTTACATAAACCTCTTCCTATGCTATCTGAAAACATAACTAAATGATAACCACTTTTCACAGATAAGAAACTATTAATCTTGGGCTGTTCAATTTGAGATAAATCCTGTTCACAATCAATTACAACTTGGTTGATGACACAGCCTTGGGATAAATTCTCTGCCTGGGACGGGACGTCCGATACCTCAGGCTGGACAGCATCAAGATTTGATACTGTCTGGCTAGTACACTGACACATGACTAACTCATTTGCAGCAAGAATGTGTTCTCTTATTTGGTTCTGAGATTGTATATATTTACTATTAAGAGAACTTAGTGAAGCTTCGAGTACCTGTATTTCAGACTGTAAGTGCTGTGTATCAATTTCAAAGCATTGAAAGCCGATATAGTAAAATCTTCTGTTGCATAAAAACGGATGCATCTGAACAGAAATAGGTAGATTCTTGGATCTCGTCCAGTATGCCATTCTTGTTACACCAGGGTGACATAAATGGTACACAGGACGAGATCCAAGAATCTACCTTATTCTGTTGAAGAAATCAAAAATACTACTCTGTCAAGAAAGTACCGGGAAAAGATCAATAATACACAAAATGTCTGTTATTCATCCAAATTTATTTTATCACCTTCAAAGTATGCTCCTTTAAAAACGATACACTAGCGCCAACGAATAATCCATTCATCAAAACAGTTTTTAAACGCTACTTCCGGAATCGAGTTCAGTTCACGCCGCGAATTCTCCTTTATGTCTTCTATCGATTGAAAACGGGTGCCACGAAGTGGTAATTTGAGTTTAGGAAAAAGAAAAAAGTCAGCAGGAGCCATATCTGGTGAATATGGTGGTTGCTGGATGGTATTTGTTGAGTTTTTGGTTAAAAATTCGTTCACAATGATAGCCTTGTGCGAAGGTGCATTGTCGTGGTGCAAAATCCAAGAATTTTTTTTCCACAAATCTGGCCTTTTTCGTCGAATTTGCTCTCTTAAACGCCGCATAACGCTCAAATAATATTATTTATTTACCATTAGACCTTCCGGTAAGAATTCAGAGTGCACAACACCGCGATAGTCAAAGAAAACAGTCAACATGACTTTGACTTTTGATCGACTTTGGCGTGGTTTTTTCGGTTTCGGTTCAGTTGGAAGGCGCCACTCCGAAGCTTGTTGACTAGTTTGCATGTCAAACTCGTAAACCCACGTCTCGTCACCAGTAACAATGCGTTTCATGAATGTTGCGTCCGAACTGACTCGTTCTAGCATGTCCTCAGCGACTTTCATGCGATTGAGTTTTTGGAGAAAATTCAGATCTTTTGGGACTAGCCGAGCAGCAACACGTTTCATACCCAAATGATTAGTTAAAATGGTACGGATCGACTCGTGAGATACAGAAAGTTCGGCGGCTATCTCTCTCAGAGTTGAATGGGGATTTTCAGTCACTATTTCCTTCACTTTTGCGATGTTAACTTCAGTTGCAGACGTTGACGGCCTACCAGAGCGAGGCAAATCTTCCATCACATCTCGACCGCTTTTGAACGCTTTGAACCACTCATAAGCACGAGTTTTTGATAAAGTCGATTCACCGTAAGCCTTCTGTAACATTTTCAGTGACTCCGAACACGAAATTCCATTGGCGATGCAAAATTTAAGACAAACTCTTTGTTCGATATTTTTGTCCATTATGAAATTCGCAATACACACTATATATTATTATGATATTACTAAAACCAGCACTGTATTTAATATAAATAACAGATGCAACTCAAACTCCGCGCCAAAATGGAAAACAGTTGTGCCAATCTAACAACTACAAAAAAAACTAAAATTTGAATTTGGAACCATAAACAAATCATCCATTCCCGATACTATTTTGACTGAATGTATGTGCTTATAAAATTTGAGGATTTCCCTCGATTCTCATGGGATCCCATCATCAGATTCTGACTTGGTGACAATGGGACCACCTCAGGAGTATAGGCTTTCGAATAACATTGAACCTCCTCCTTTTTCTGCTTTCTGGATCAAGCCCATTGATCCAGCTGCCAAACCAGAGCCTCTTGAGATGTTGGTCGAGGCTCTTGGCAATAATGCCATTGGCCGTCACGACTATTCATTATGAAATTCGCAATACACACTATATATGATATTACTAAAACCAGCACTGTATTTAATATAAATAACAGATGCAACTCAAACTCCGCGCCAAAATGGAAAACAGTTGTGCCAATTTAACAACTACAAAAAAACAAAAATTTGAATTTGGAACCTTAAACAAATCATCCATTCCCGATACTTTTTTGACTGAATGTATGTCAAAATCTTGTCGTATCTGCTCGGAATTGAAGCTTAGATATTATAAATTAACCGAACCTGGTCCCAATCTAATAAAGGCGACATCTTTATTCGAAAGACTAAGTATTGACTTTAAAGATCCTATACCTAGTTACACGAAAAATAAACAGTGATAGACGAATACTCTCGCTTTCTTTTTGCATTTCCATGCTTAGACATGAGCTCGACAACGGTCATCAAGAATCTCAATGAATTGTTTATGCTATTCAGTATGTCTGCATTCCTGCATTCTGATCGTGGGACATCGTTTTTATTTATTTATTTATTTATTTATTTATTTATTTATTTATTTATTTATTTATTTATTTATTTATTTATTTATTTATTTATTTATTTATTTATTTATTTATTTATTTATTTATTTATTTATTTATTTATTTATTAGGTTAGCCAACAATTGTTTACACATAAAAGAATACATTACAATTGAAAAAGAAACATTTACAAGTGTAACAATCACTTAAAGGCTAACACCACATATACAGTAAACGGTTTAAATTACAAAATTAATTATTTTAACAAAAAAAAATTGTTAGTTTGATCTTATTATAAAGTTAGTTATAACATTTGAATAATAATAAAAATAACATAATTATAACATGAAAATGCAATATCGTAAATGAATTATTAAAAAGAAGAAAAATACATCAATTACAATCATTACATTTAATTGCAGAAATATAAGATAAAATAAATAAATATAAAATTTGGGTCAGTGCATTGATTAGATTAATTGGAAAAGTAATTGATCTATTGTGGTATAATAAATTATTGAATTGAATTAAATTAAATTAAATTTGAAATTGTTAGGTACAGTGATGACTCAAGTTTTTGCGAGAGAATTATTTAAAATCACTTCAACAACTTTTTTAACACTGTCCTCGTGTATATCCAGTAAATCACTGCAGCCATTGAACATTTTACACAATCTAGGTATGGGTGAGTTTGTGCCAAGAACAGTCCTACGTAGAGGTGGGCATAGCGGTGTAATGATATTTCTCGGGTATCTAGATGGAGCATGGAATCTAATAAGACTCAACAATTTAGGGCAGTCAATTCGATTTCTTATGACGCTATACAAAAATATAGCGTCGGTGACGTCTCTGCGTGTGGACAATGTGTGCATTCTGAAATAATGCAGGCGAGTTTTGTAGGAGGGTAGTTGCTTAGATTTCATTTCACAAAAAGCTAGGTGCCACACAAAACGTTTCTGCACTCGTTCTAACCGCAGCATATGAGTGGTGTAATGAGGTCTCCACACAACGCTGCAATATTCTAAGATGCTTCGCACGAGACTGTTGTACAACATTATTTTGGTGTTGCTTTTACGAAAACTTCTAGTGGTACGAAGTAAGAAGCCTAACATTTTAGATGATTTTTTAATAATATATTCAATGTGAGGTATAAAGCTTACTTTCCTATCAAAAATTACACCTAGATCCTTGACTAAATCTTGTTCTTTTACTTTAACTTGGTTTATAAAGTATTCTGAACTAACATGGTTATTTTTTCTCGTATACTTATCGTGATAACATTTGTCAGAATTCAGCTGCATTCTGTTATTTTCACACCATTCAATAACTCTGTTAAGGTCGTTCTGTAGAAGCTCGCTATCTGTTGTGGATTCAATCATTCGTGCAAACTTCAAATCATCGGCATATAAGTAAGGTTCTGAATGACAGAAACATTGGGGAAGGTCATTAATAAATATATTAAATAATATCGGAGCTAAATGCGAACCTTGAGGAGCGCCAGAGGTTATTATGTGCTCAGAAGATTTAAATCCGTTCACAACGACGTAGAAATTTCGTTCGGATAGATATGATTTGAACCATTCTAGCAGGGACCCTGATACACCGTAAGCTGCAAGTTTGTAGATTAGTATGGCATGTGACATTTTGTCAAATGCCTTACTGAAGTCCGTATAGATTACGTCAAATTGTTTGTTTTTATCCACTGCCCGAATAACTGACTCCGTGAAAGTTGCTAAGTTTGTAGTTGTAGATCTCGCAGTTACAAAACCATGCTGATCGTCACTTAGGTAGATTTTAAAATGATGCTGAATGTATGGACAAACAAAAGATTCAAAAATCTTTGCGAAAGCGGATAGTATTGAAATAGGCCTGTAGTTAGAAATGGCAGCTTTGCTATCCGACTTGTATACTGGAACTACTTTCGCTTTTTTCCATTCTAACGGAAAAGTCCCTGAGGCTAGCGACTCATTGAAAATTATCAGTAAAGGAGAAACAAGAGCTGTTGCGCAGGACGAAATGAAAATAGGTGGTATGCCATCAGGTCCCGGTCCCTTGCTAACATTAATTGTTTCTAGTTTTTTAAGCAAATATTCACGATCGACTACCGGGGTACTCAAGCACTGACTATTACTATATAGAGATTGTAGAAAACTTGTCTTGCAATTCAATTCTTTACTATCATCAGATGAGTATACGGACGAAAAGTAATTGGCAAAAAGATTGCAGATTTCAGAGCCATTGGATGTTATAATCTGTCCGTCAGTCATAGTCTGTGGGTAAGCACTAGATCCACCTCGTTTAGCTTTTATATAACTCCAGAACAGTTTAGGATTATCTTTGATGCCTTGTTCTAAATTCTTAAGGTAATCATTATATAAATTCGTGGCTAATTTTTCACATCGTTTGGAGATTAAATTCAGTTCAATTTTATCCATAGGATTTTTATATTTTTTAAGGCGTAGCCTCAACTTATTTTTTTCTTTTAGGGATTTAATTATTGTTTTGTCAAACCATGGTGGATAACTACAGTTCTTTTGTTTTCTTTCAGGCACAAATTTTTGAATGGCTTCATGTAAATGTTTATATAGTATTCTTACCATGTCATTTACGTTATCGCTATTTTTAAAAAGTCCATCCCAGTCTTGCTCATTAAGATAATTATTAATTTCTTCATAGTTTGCTTTATAAAAGTTTGGTCTACAATTTGAGTTGTTATATGGCAGATTATGATTCTTTACTAATGACAGAGTTATATCAAGGGGGGGATGGAGTTTATCGACAACCGTTAGTGAAGAGATGGATTCGCTTACTGAACACGTGGGCATTGACGATAGAACCAGGTCCAGTGTACGCCCAGAATAGTTTTTAACATTATTACACTGTACTAGCTGACCTACATTTACAAAATCTACCAAAATTCGGCCAGCTTTCGGCAAAGAATCGTTTACAGTTTTTAAGTCCCAATCGATTTTACCTAGATTAAAATCTCCGACAATACAAGTCAGAAAATCTGTCAAGTCAATAACTCTGTTACAGTGCTCGGTAAAATGCTCAAGGGTCGCTGCACTCACAGGTGGAGGAAGGTAAACCGCACATAAAGCCATTTTGTGAGATTTTTGATATGGCGATATATGAATAGAAACCCACAAATCCTCACATTTGCTTTGCCATTGTTCAATACGTGATGAGTTAATTTTTTTACCAACGGCAATTAACACTCCACCACCATCCTTGTCAGCCTGAAATCCAGTTGATTCTCTATCTCCCCTGTACACTTCATATCGATCATCAAATAATTCACTGCTCAGTACGCTACTATTTAACCAGGTTTCCGTTAATATTATTATATCATAATTAAGACAGCACAAATTACAGTAGAAATATTTAGTTTTCGTTCGCAATCCTCTACAATTTTGATAGTAAATTAAAATATCCTTGAATTTTATAAAAATTAGACCTATTACATGAATTAAAATTATAATAAAAAGAAAAACATACTTGTTATACCATTTTACTTAGGCTACTTTTGCTCTTGATTAGAATGTATGCAGCGCCGTCGCTTTTTCTCACAAATATTCTGCCGTTCCTAATCCACACGTACTTGTAGCTCATCTCCTTGGCTCTGATCCTAGTAGCTGCGTGAAGGGCTCTGTTGGTTGGCGATAGGTGTTCCGTAACGTAAACAGGAGACTTTGGTCCTGCGTATCCAAGATGAGTACAATTTAGTTTTTCGTCTGCATTTGATTGATTATACTTTATAGTTGCAGCCAGTAGTTGATCTCGTAATCTTGGTGAGGCCAACTGAACTATTATTGAGCGAGGACGAGCACTGGATGGATTAGACTTAGCGATGCGTGTGCAGTGCGAGATGTCTTTATCATTTATTTCGCACTTTACCACACGCGCGAGTTGTGTTATTATATTATAAACGTTTTCAATTTTATTTTCGGGTACACACTGCACTTCCAAATTATTAGATCGGGACTGTTGCTCCAAGTTGACAAGTCTCTCGTTTATATCATCAACTGTGATCTTGAGTTCTATATTTTCTAATTCTAATTTTTTGACACTCTCTTTTGAAGACTCTTGTTCTTCCTTTATGTCTTCAAATTTTTCATTTATAAAGGAAATTGAATCTCTTATTCCTTGCATTTCCTTCCTTAATGGCTCTAGCTTTTGGTTGATCGTGCTGATAATAGTCTCATTGATCTTTACCAACATTCCGCTAAATTCTTCCTTCAATATTTCTTTAATGATGGAGTGAAGGTCTTGGTTACCTGAAGACGACGAGGGAGGCGAGGGGGAGTCAATGGCTTGTCTTTTGGGGCCCCTGCTCATGGAGACGTTGCGGATTGGAGTTTCGTCGTTTCTGCACACTTTCGGCGTGTTACTCATACAAGTCAAACATTTCCAAGTACTCATGGTTTTCGAAGGTTCTTTGATGGAAATACAGGCGTAGTGGTAAAATTTTCCACAGGTGAAGCACTTCAAATATTTTTCCTCTATGTTCGATTCATTTTTATTAGCGCAACAACCCCATTGTACAGCTTCACCAGCCATTATAACCAAATAGTTATGTTAGTATACTCAAGAAAAAGAATAAAGAAACAATTTAGGCACACAAAAAGTACTTCTTATGCAGTCGTCCTCCCAGAGGCAATTCAATGTAGGCACAAAGCGTTGCGCGATCAGTGTTGCTTACTCTTTGGTGTGGGCCGTCGCATACGTCACCGCGCGACAGTGCAAGCGGTAATATGCCCTCCACGCACCACCGAACGGTGGGAGTACTATGCACCGTGCGTAAAGCGTCTAGTCATTCACTCACCGGCTGACCAGTTGTCATTCAAAATGTTTAACTGATAACACTTTATATTTACACTCATGCACTCTGTTACGTTTATAACTATTAAAAATTCACTTCACTAACGTTCTATTGTCACTGAGGAGTATTTTATTTTAGGTTTAATTCGAATTGAGCAGAATTAAAGATATCTAAACACAGAGCAAATAAACACGTGTGTTGACCGTATGAATGTCGGAACAAAGATGAAGAATTTTATCTGAAGTTAAGGTGAATGCTCCAGGGTAGCCCGCGAAATTCAAATATTTTTATGTTTTTTGAATAAAAATATTTGAATTTCGCGGGCTACCCTGGAGCATCCACCTTAAGCAGTTTCTATACTCTCGCGGTATTGCAACGAGCCGAACAACAACCATATAATCCCCAAGGGAACGGACAAATAGAGTGCTTTAACTCAACTCGTCTGACGTCACGGACGTTTTACGGTGCACATCAGCTGTTCGTGTTTACACTTTAATTAAATGATAAATATACGTTATTTTATAGAAAGTTTATACTGTCAGCTTCGCGAGAGTGAAACTTACGTGCAAGTACGTTTGCAAGTTACACAACAGTGTTACGGGAGTGTAATTCCTTAAAAACTAATTCACGTATTAGAACATTTTCACTAACTGAAGCTACTTTAACATTTTGTTTTGTGACCGGTACCTCCTAAAAGTGTAATTTTACAACTTAAAAAAAAAAAAAAAAAGTGTTGCTATTTTGAACCACTGATCTTGCATTTGGATCAACATTGCTTTGCGGAGTTGGCGACATCTAGCGTTACCAGGTGACAAGTGCGACGGACGGACGCGCCATCTAGCTACGAGTAGCCGTACTACGTTAGACATGGTAAAGTGCGCAGCGTGCGGAAAGTTCCTCTCGGCGAAAGGGGGCGTTGCGTGTGGCATTTTAGACTGCCACAATAAATATCATCTCGCCTGCCTGCCCGGTACTACACATGTAAGCAGCGACTGGATGTGCCCTGAATGCAGGAATAAAGTGCCTAAGGGCGATAATAGCGCCACACCTGTCAGGGGCCTAGGAACTACTGCTACCCCGGCTACTCGAGCGGTTGCAGCAGGTTCAGCAGCAGCAGCAGCCGTGGTTGCTGCACCAGACCAGGGCGCTACGAGCAGGTCGCCGGCGAAAGTAACCCAGGTTCGGGGTTCCTTGACCGACCCTCCCGCTACAGTACCTGAGGTGAAATCTCGGACTGGGAGCGAGCAGGGTGCTGGGGGGGAACCCTCGCCTGACACGCAGATCACACTTTGTGAGGAAATACGGCTCTTCAGGTCTGAGCTGCGGGAGGTGAGGGATGAGATGCGAGAGTTTCGTCGGGAGATGGCAGTCCTTCATTCAGCAATGGGAGTCTGTACCCAGCGGGTCGATAGCCTGGAGGCTAGGATTGAGGCTCTGGAGAGCAAGCAATGTGTGGCTCTGCCTGACAGCAAAGTCAGCCAACTGGAGCGCATCGTGGGGCAGCTCCAACTGGAGCTCAATGACCGCGAACAGGATTTGCTTGGCGCCGATTTGGAAATTACGAACATCCCGGACATCCCTGGCGAGAATGTATTGCAGACTGTCGGTCTTGTTGCGGCAAAGTTGGGGGTGTCTCTGGAAGAGCGTGACATCGTGTTCGCTCAGCGCGTGGGTCTGCGAGTGGAGCGTGAGCCGGCTGCGGGCGCGGGGAGTCCGGCGGGAGGAGTAACGGCGGCGGCGCGCGGCCGGCGCATCGTGGTGCGTCTGACGCGCCGCGCTGTGCGCGACGAGCTGCTGCAGGGCGCGCGTGTGCGCCGCGGAGCCACCACGGCGGACTTTGGTCTCTCTTCGCCCCCGCGTCGCTTCTTTTTGAACGAGAGGCTCACCCGGACAAACAAGCACCTGTTCTATCCTGTGCGTGAGGCCGGCGGCCGTCTCGGGTGGCGATACACGTGAACGAAGAACGGTCGTATCCTCGCCAAGCAGGGTGACGGTAAGCCGACTCACTGCATCCGCACGATGGAAGATCTTTCACGTGTTTTTGGCCCGGATGTGTCTGCTGAGAAAGTTGTCTGAGTTTTGGTTTATTTATATGTTTCATATAGGTTTAATTTTATGTATATTTTTAAGTGTGGTCTATGCGAGGTCGGCAGTTTCCCTGTTTCTGTACCTATTTATTTTTTCATTACATAGGCCAGCTGCTCGAGCATTGACTATGTACACATACTTATATTATTTATTTAAAAAACTATTGCTCTTATACTATACTGCTACTATAATTATAACTATTGTTCAACTATACTATCCTATATTACATAACACATCACACACTATTTATATTAAATGCACTATATCCATTTACCACCATGAAAATGACTAAGTCCAAAAACCTAAAGGTTGGTTTGTTAAATGCGGGATCGCTGGGTTCTCGTCATGACGAGTTTCTTGTAGCCATGGAAAACATTGCGGTGGATATCATGGCGATAAACGAGACCTGGCTCCGTGCGGGCGAGGAGGGCCGCGCTCCCACTGTGCCGGGCTACCGGCTGCGGCACGTGCCGCGCGCGCGCTCCGTGCGCGGCGGCCGCGGGGGCGGCGTGGGCTTCTACGTGCGGCGCGGAGTGCGCGCACCGTGCCGCAAACATTTTGATTCTTATAGGGAGCTGAAATACCTTGTTAGGGCTGCGGTTGTAAGTGAGAAGCGTGCATATTTCAAGACTAAAATAACTAACAACATTAAACATCCAAAAAAGTTATGGAGTCACATAAAGTCTTCCATAGCAATCTCCAAAAAAGCAGAGCCCACATTACCACACTTCTGTAGTGATCCAGAGAAAATTAATAATCATTTTTTGGATGTACCGGGTAGCGGTTTGGTTACTACTGCTGACTTATCATACTTTGAGCATCATAGATTTAACAATTGTCATTTCCAACTTGAGCCGGTCCAGGAGAATGTGGTGCTGGGGCTTATGCGTGGTCTGAAGTCCAATGCTCAGGGGTCTGACTCTATCTCGCTGGAGATGCTGATGATGACTCTTCCTCGTACTCTTGCAGCTATAACAGCCATCATTCTCTTTCATTCCTAAAGTACCTAATCCTAACAGCGTAAAAGAACTTCGAGCAATTAGTCTGTTGCCATGTTTCTCCAAGGTCCTAGAGAAGGTTGTCTCCAACCAGCTTAGGGCATACCTTGAGCAATACAATATTTTGCCTCTTTATCAATCTAGTTTTCGCAGGGGACACAGCACAGCCACAGCCCTTCTTGACGTAGTTGGAAATATCCTTGAAGCCAGAGACAAGAGCATGGGTACCATGCTTGTCCTACTCGATTTTTCACGTGCTTTCGACTCTATTAACACTTCACTTCTCCTCTCCAAGCTGTCTTACTATGGATGTCAGCCTGAGACGGTAAAATGGTTCCAAAGTTACTTGACTCACCGATCACAGCTGGTCCAGGTTACAAGTGATGATGGAGCGGTAAAGTCCTCTGATCCCAAGTGCGTGAACAGGGGCGTTCCTCAGGGTTCAATCCTTGGTCCGCTACTTTTCATACTGTACAGTGCTGATATAACAAACTGCTTGCTCAATGCCAAGTTCCACCTATATGCTGATGATCTGCAGATGTATTTGCCATTTCATCCTCAGCAGACTGATGACACTGTAAAAAGAATGAATGAGGATTTGGATAGAATCTCAGCCTGGTCAAGGAGAAACTCCCTGGTTTTAAACCCAGTGAAATCAAAATTTATGATAATCGGAACTAGAGACTTTTTAATTAAATTGAGCAATATCACCTTTGACTTGAGGATTGATGGGTGTTCCATTGAAAGGGTGCAGGAAGCCCGTAATCTTGGGGTGGTATTTGATGAGCAACTGCATTTTGAGACTCACGTCATGGAGGCTGTGCGCAACTGCTTCTATCGTCTCAAACTCTTGTACCGTGTCCGCCCCTACATTAGTATATGCGTATCATGCTCTGTGAGTCACTTATCTTATCCAAGCTGAACTACGCTGACACTGTGTATGGGGCGTGCATTCTTGGGAGGAGCGACAGGTTGATCCAGCGGGTTCAGAATGCTTGTGCGAGATTCTGTTTTAATGTCCCTCCTAGATCTCATATAACGCCATTTTTAAACAAGGGTAATTTGATGAGAATGTCAGACCGGAGAAAGCTTCATCTGGCTACCCTGCTATTTGGTATAATTCTCACAAAAAAACCAGACTATCTGTATGGTAAATTAACTTGGTCTCGTGATGTGAACAAAGTGAAAACAAGAGCATCGGCTTACCTCTTGTTGACCAACCCCCATCGAACTGCTGCATTCCGTGGAAGTTTTAAATTCGCAGCTTCTCGTTGCTGGAACGACTTGCCACCGCCGTTTCGTGCTATTAAAACAGTTGGTACATTTAGTTCTAAGTTCAAGCAACACTTACTACGGATTCAAAAGGAAAGTACATGAACTTACCCAGGGTTTGCACGCATTAAGTGTTGGTGACTGTTAGTCCAATGTTCTCAGCATTACATATCGTCTTCTTGCAACTAACTATGTGACTCAGACTGCAACTATGCAATAAACCCCTTTATTTTTTTGTTGCACTTTCGTGATACTTGTTGGTATAGCTTTTATTTACAAATAATTTCTGCCATTATTATTTATGTTTGCGTTTTTGCGTTCCGTCATTTGTGAATGTCACGAATGACTTTGGAGCACTGGGCCTTTGGGCATGGGTCGATCGTGTATTTTATGTAATTGTATTTTTTATCTGTATCTATTATATTTAGTATGTGTTACGTAACTGCGTCCGTGGCATCACAGGCCCTATCATAAAACCAGCGCTGTGTTATTTATTTTTAAATTTCGCAGCCTATGCTGAGATAGGGACGTTTTTTGGCCTCGCACAGACTAAAATGTTTTTAGACTACTTAATTCTGTTAATTAAATAAAATTTACATCTGTCTGTTGTGTGCGAGTCCCAAATAAACATTTTTTCTTTCTTTTCTTTCAACTCTTTGGAAAACTATCCAATTGGCCATAAGATCCAGAAACTTGCCTGTAGAGAATTGGGAAAGGACTTTGAATCAGGCTCTACACTCTATTCGCTCTCTACTCTGCACAGCCACTAACTGTACGCCGCACGAGAGAATGTTTACACATACGAGGAGGTCATTGGTGACCTCCTCGTGATGTTATCACTCATGATGATTATATACATACTTGGTTAACGAACTCAGACCAAGTGCTAATACAGAGATTTGATCGCACCAACAAATACCAACCAATCGTAGAAGAAGTTGATCTGATTTAAGTTAATCCAGATTATTCATATGTATGTTTACCGAATGGTCGTGAAACGACCGTATCAAATCAAATCGTTATTTAGCACCATTAGGTCAAGACGGAGAAGTAATTGAAATCAAAACAGCTTATGGCGAATTAACTGATTCTATTCAATAAAATGAACTTCCTGTCCAAGATATCGAGGTGCCACCCACAACTGTTTTGCCATGCCAAGGAAAAGACAATACACAGGATACGACGCCACACTCAGTGCCCTGACATTGAACAAGAGAACGCAGACCATCTGTTCGTTTTGGAGATTACGTTACTTCTTAAGGAGGTCGGAAGAATGTGGTGTATCAACCTCTTCAGTGATGAGATCTTAATAATATGGCATATCTGTATTGTCACTTATATCAACTTATTTTATCTAATTTCTAACATGTATTTTTTTTTTAAACCGTTAACTAAAGGTTTATCTCATAACACTACCTATTTGATTATACGCCTTTGTGATTGAATGCAATATGCACTTTATGCAAGTAGGTTATAATTGGGGGTTCTGGATTACTTGCTCTCGCTTTTACTTGAGCGCGTACTACTGCAGTCTTAATACTGTTATGTATTGACACTAATTTTAGAAATACATGGTAAAAGCCAGTCATACCATAATGTGTTGCCACAAACGTGACCCTATCTTTGGCCTCGACCTGTATGTTGGGACCTGCATATTCATACAATTATGATTACCACACAAAGAGTATCTGCCATTAGAAAAATAATCAAGAATTCAAAGTAAATGTTTAAAGCAAATATAAAAACAGGAAACCCAGTAGTACAACTCTTTGTAAAAAACTGTAAAAAACTAAAATTTGGCATGTTAGTTCCTTGGGGAGTGTAAGGGAACACTAAGAGAGAATTTCCCAGAATTCCTACAGGAAATCTTCTCTGATCTTTTCTTCAGTAATTACTGCTGTAGGCTGTCTGTCAGTCACGCATCTGTACGCCAGTGCCCAAAAAGGATAACCCTGTCAACTAAATAACATTCGCCATAAATTTCACACTTTATTAATTGATGAAAAGGGTACGTAACAATAATAATAATAACATCAGCCCCCAAGACGTAGCTCGTGCAGTCCGTCCGTTGCCTAACTGGAAATCTCCGGGACCGGACGGGCTGCACAACTTTTGGATTAAATGGTTCAAAAGATCGCACGCTCGCTTGGCATCTCAATTCCAGTCTGCGTTAGAGTCAGGGTCGCTGCCCCAGTTCCTAACTACAGGAATAACCCACCTGCTCCATAAATCAGGTAGTACCGCGGGGCCTAAAAATTATAGACCGATCACGTGTTTACCGACGGTCTATAAAGTTCTTACATCCATTTTGAGAGGAAAGATTAACCATCATATTGATAGTAATTCAATAATGTCTTCTTCTCAGAATGGATGTAGGAACGGGTCCCGCGGTACTAAGGAGCTGCTCCTCATCGACATAGCCATTAGCCAACAGGTTCGACGTTCCCGAAGAGATCTGTCGACATGCTGGATAGATTATAAGAAGGCCTATGACTCAGTGCCACATACATGGCTCATGAGGGTGCTGGAGCTGTACAAAGTTGATGCAGTTTTACGCACCTTCCTGATGTCGTGTATGGGGCAGTGGAGGACGGTTCTTCACTATCCAGGGTGTCGACAGACCCAGGCGAACAGCGAACCGATAAGGATCGAGCGTGGCATATTTCAGGGTGACAGTCTGAGTCCACTGTGGTTTTGTCTGGCCCTCAACCCTCTCAGTACATTGTTGGAGGGTTCGGGCCAAGGCTACCGGTTGAGAAGAGGTGGTCAGGTCATATCGCACCTCCTTTACATGGATGACTTGAAACTCTTTGCTCCTAACAACTTGCAACTGATGAAGCTACTGAAGGTAACAGAAACCTTCAGTGGCGCCATCAGGATGGAATTTGGTTTGGACAAATGTGCGGTCATGCATGTAAAGCGAGGGGAGATTATGGAATCCGTGGGAACACAACTCTCGGATTCCATAGACCTTAGGTCCCTCTCCTCAACCGAAACTTACAAGTATTTGGGTATGTCGGAAGCGTTAGGCATCAGTGCTACGGACATGAAACAATCATTGAAGGAGCGCTTCTTTGGCCGCCTGAACAAAGTACTTAACAGTCTTTTATCAGGCGGAAACAAGGTGCGCGCCTTCAACGGTTGGGTCATGCCGGTTTTGATGTATTCTTTCGGCATACTCAAATGGGCTCAGACGGAACTTGACGCCCTGGATAGGAGGGTATGTTCACTGCTTACCGCAAATCGGATGCATCACCCACGGTCATCGGTGATGAGGCTGTATATCCCGCGGAAGTGCGGGGGTCGTGGCTTCTTAAATGCTAAGACCCTGCACAACCGCGAGGTATGCAGCCTTAGGGAGTACTTCCTAGAGGCCGACGTGGGTATGCATCGAGATGTGGTAGCGGTGGACAAAGGCCTCACCGCGCTCTCCTTGGCTAACGAGAACTGGCGCAAACCTGTGGTATTAGATACTAACGACCGCAGGGAGGTATGGCAGAGCAAGGAGCTGCACGGACGCTTTTATCGGGTCCTACATGGGCCCGATGTAGACTTCTTAGCGTCCGTAGCCTGGCTTCGTTTTAGTGACCTCTTCGGGGAAACCGAAGGTTTTGTCTGTGCAATTATGGACGAAGTTATGATGACTAATAACTACCGGAAATACATTGTGAAGGACGGTACGGTTGACATATGTCGGGCATGTCACCGGCCCGGGGAATCCATCCGCCACATTATTTCCGGTTGTTCTAGTCTGGCTAATGTAGACTATTTGCACAGGCACAACCTTGTAGCCAGGATTATCCACCAGCAACTTGCTCTTAAATACAATCTTGTGGAATCGGAAGTACCGTACTATAGGTATGTGCCCGACCCAGTTCTCGAAAGTGGTAGTTGCACATTGTATTGGGATCGGTCTATCATCACTGACAGGACTATTGTTGCCAATAAGCCTGATATAGTGGTGATAGACCGACTAGAGCGTCGCGCAATGATTGTTGATATAGCAGTCCTTCATGACGAGAACCTCGTGAAGTCAGAGAAAGATAAACAAACGAAGTATCTTGACTTGGCTCGCGAGGTAGTCGACATGTGGGATGTGAACACAGCAGTTATTGTGCCGATAATCGTGACGGCCAATGGCATTATTGCCAAGAGCCTCGACCAACATCTCAAGAGGCTCTCGTTGGGCAGCTGGATCAAGGGCTTGATCCAGAAAGCAGTACTCCTGGACACGGCGCGCATCGTTAGGAGGTTCCTCTCTCAGAAGCCCTGACCACCGGTAGCTTGGACCCTGTTCCCGATACCGGTGGGTTACTATTTTTTATATTTTTTAATGTTTTTTGTATTTTTATAGAAATATTTAAAAATGTAATTTGTATGTATATATAAATAAATAAATGGAATAATAATAATAATAAGCTGCTAGCATACCTGGAAGACAATGAGCTCCTCAGCGGTCACCAGTATGGTTTCCGTCAAGGTCGATCAACTAAGGATCTTTTTGTGTATGTTACGCATTGCTGGGACGATGCCATTGCGAAACACGTGAAAGGCCCTGCAGTGTCACTTAATATTTCAAACGCCACGTAGAACTCCACGACCTGATCCCACCATCGCCCTTTTACCACCGGAATACCAGACGTACTGCACATTTATTTGTGGAACTCTCTGCCAGCATCTGTGTTCCCGTCCACATATAACCCGTCTGCCTTCAAACCAAGAGTGAACAGGCATCTTCTGGGCACGCTCGCTCCATCATAGACCTCATCTATTGCTTTCCATCAGGCGTGATTGTGGTCAAGAGCAAGCCCATTCCTAAATAAAAAAAAATAAAAAAATACGCCTTTGACAGGGTCTTACAGGCTAGTCTGTTGGATAACCACGTTTGGCATTGCTGTTGGCTTTTGCAACTAGTTTTCCGACTTTTTGAGCGAGCGATCGATCAAAATGGTCATAAGTTGCTGCTCATTCGACCATATGGCTAATAAAGCAAGTGTTTCTCAGGAGTCTGTTCTTTCTATGATTCTATTTCTGCTGCACATCAAAGCGGGTATGCACGCAGATAAAAGAACAGTCTCATAGATACCTATTTAGTGCTAGAACCAGCAAAGAGGAAACAGGTACTCCTAGAGGGAACATGGTGAAGCGAATGAATTTGGCTTTAAATCTCGTTTCCAACAATCTGGTTAAATTCAATACCCTGAAAACAAAGGCCTGTCTTTACATTGCCAAAAGGATTCCGTTAGTTATCTCCTAATTTCCGAGGATCGTGCATACCTGTTGCCAACGGCCTAGAACTACAAGTTTTCGCATCTTTGGCTCAACTATCGATTCAAAAGCACAGACTGCAGCCAAGAAACTGATCATCCTAAATAACGTGAGGCGATGTTTCAAATCTGGATAGCTTCTGAATTTGTATAGAGCACAAGTCCGTTCCTGTATGAAGAGTTGCAGCCTCTTATGGGATGTTTTAGCAAAATACCAGCTTGCTGCTTTAGAATCGGTGGAATGCAGACCAGAAAGGCTTAAATGCGAAGAGAAGAATATTAATTATGGTACGAAACTTAACAGTTCGGCATATCGGCGTAGTATTGCTTGCCTGATAGTTTTTTATAGACTGTAATTTAAAGTATGCGTAATAAAACTCCACAACCTCATCCCGCAATCGCCCTTTTACTGCCGGAATACAAGACGCACTGCAGGGTACCATCCGCACTTGGTCGATATCACTAGTCGTAATCAGCGCTTCTCCTCCACATAATATAATGCGCACACCCACAGTGTGGAACTCTCTGCTAGCGTCTATGTTCCCTTCTCCGTTATAGCCTGTCTACCTTCAAACCAAGACTGAACAAACATCTTCTAGGCATGCTTGCTCCATCATAAATTTCATCAATCACTTTCCATTAGGTGTCATCAAGGTCATGAGCAAAACCAAGCTCAAATTTTAAAAAAATGCACTACTGCTCTTCAAAAGTTGTCATGGCACGATGTATATTTTCACTATACAAATATCGCAACTTTGAAATTCTTTGTTCACACATCACATCACACGCGTCCACATCATTTGCACCTAGGTGTTGATTAAAAATAAAATAATTTGCCATTATTTTTGTATCCTGAGTTTCACTGGGTGAGTTTTTGTATATCTAAGCCTCTTAATACTGTCGTAGAAATTAATAAACGATAAGATAAGACAAGATACTTTTACTTGCATAAAACATGGTATACAAATTGTTATTAAAAATATTAGATCAAACATGTTTTGCTTGAAACTAAAGCTTACAAACTACTTTGGTACAAAAATATTATTATATTGTGATATTGCAATTCAAAAAATTATTGATACTATAGAAACTATTATTATTGTGCCATTTATTTAATTGATTTTTTTTTTATTATCATTTAATGTTTTAATCATAACTGATAATTTACAGTAGTCTATACTAATATTACAAAGAGGTAAAGTTTGTGAGTTTTTGAGATTGTAGGGGGTAATCTCTGAAATCAAGGAATCGATTTTAAAAATTATTTTACCAATAGAAAGCCACGTTATGTATGAGTGTCATAGTCTACATATTAACCCGAAAAATACTGCCCAACGAAGTAAGCATGGGTCAGTTAGTTTTTTATAAAGACGTACACACATAGCCAGACAGTTTTATTTTTATATATCACTAATCTAGGCCGTCCATCCAGCACAAGTCTGTCTTGGTCTCGCTGATTACGAGAGCAAATTACATCTGCTGTTTCAAACAGTTTATGTTTACGAACAAATTAGCATGTTTCAAATATATACAATATAGATAACGGTAGCAAATCAAGTTCCCTTAATATTGGTTGACATGATTCGTCAGATGGAATCTCGTATAGAGCTCGTAAACATTTTTTTTTTGGCCGACAACCGCTCTATAGTAATCAGTACCATGTCCGTAAAAAAAATCGATACGATCATTTTAAAATTAAAAGCATTATTATAAGATTGGTTAAATTATAGTGATTTATTAAGATTAATAGATGAATATTTTTTTAACCACTTATTTCGATTGTCCAATGTATTATTGATATCCACTTCATGATTCGTATTTGATTTATATTTTTATCGGAAGTTACAATTATGGAATTTTTATCGACAAAAAGGAAATATTGATGATTGGTGACATTAACTACGTCTCATTTATGTAGAGTAGAAGTAAGATAGGGCCAAATATGCTACCCTGGGAGATGCCGCATTTTTATACTTATATATTTAGACGAATATTTTGTCATGTCCCTACTTTCATTAAGTTTAGTGACAGTGATTGTTTTCTGTTAGTTTATTACGAGTATATCTACTGAAGCAGTCCTCTAATACCGATAGTCTCTAGTTTTTGTAATAATATTTCAGATACCAGATTAAATGCAAAGTCAAAACGTTTATTCCAATTCCGTTTAAGCCATTAAACAGCACTTTTGAACGTCATTCACATTTAAAATATATAAAATGAAAGGTAGATTCTTATGGAGAAGAATGGACAAGAAACTCCATAGTTACTCTTTTCAAATAAATCTTTTACAATATTTGGTAAGTTTACAAAAATTTTGTAATATGTGAGGACCATGCATCTAAGGTATGCAGAGGTAGACTTATCAATTTTCTAAATAAGTAGGTACATGATACTCACACATTTACAAATATTGGAATCACTAATTAACAGTGTGTGAGTTAACTAAAAAATACAAACACAAAAAGAAACAGAACATCTATAAAGTTAATACATAAAGCAACCGTTTTGATTTTGTCCACACATTGACTGTCCTATGGAGCAGGACTAGCAATGCCTTTAATAGATCAAAGAATACCCCTATCGCTAGCTGTGTGTTGTTTGTCAATATTGCTTTCAAAAGTGAAAAGAAAGAGCCAAGAAAGTGGACTTGTGTTTCTGAAAGCCGAATTACTCTTTTTTAATAACATAAAATTGATCAAAATAGTTATCTATTCTTTGACACATGCTTTTTTCATAAATTTCTGTCATGATAGTTATAAGTGTTATGGGGCGATAATCACATTTTTCACTTTTTGTTCAAAGATCGGTTTGATAATAAATACTTTTAAAGCAATTGGAAGAACTTCTTGTGGAAAGGACATATTAATGAGTTAAGTAAATACCTCGCTCATTTCATTGATATATTTCTTAATATTTAAAAAAAAAAGCAATAAGGGTATCACTGCGGCAACTATTTGTACAATATTGAGCATAAACATAATTTGTAAAAATACATTATATAATAATTTACATTGCATGTAAATATCTGCCCAGGATAAGTTTTGCAAGCATTCTCTGTATTTAAGCGTATATCTAATACGCGTAAATACAGAGAATCTAGACGTCTAGATATCTAGAGAGGAAGCTTAGCAATTGTGCTGTGTAGTAATCAGAGAGATGAAGAGGTAGTGTTACGATTGCCTCAGGATTAATACTCAATATGTGGTATATACAAAAAACTTTTCGAGTAGCTACCCCAATATGGTTTTTAAGGTTGGCTAAGTCTTGAAAGTTTTGAGTAATTTTGTTTTGTAATATAATAATATATAATACTATCTAACATAGATAAAAATTTATTAGGATCTTATTGAGGTGTTCGGTTTGGGTAATTAACCATTAATTTCTTTTTTCTAACTCTACGCTGCATGGCTCGAAAGTATATACCGATACATATTGTTACGCGCCAGAATTAATGCTAGGTACATAACGACATTTACGTACATGTGGCGCCATCTAGTATCCAGTAGCGGAATTACTAAGGTCAAGGTGATTCTAGAATTTTCTATGCTAGAACATTCTCGATGTTTCGACACCTGGTCAGTCGGGACCGGTATGTACCCGAACTTTCCAGAAGTTTCCATACTAGAAGATTCTAGAATTAACTGTCGCCGGTATGAGAGTTTACGTTTAATTTAGTTCCAATACTATTGATTTGTTTGAAATAAAAGGGATCAATCCTTTTTTGGGTACATTTGACTCCTTTTTTGGCAAATAGGTTGATTCAGTTGGTCGGTTGGTATGGTTGGTCGGTTGGTTGTAAGGTTGGTTGGTTGGTTGGTTGAATGAAGGTCACACAATCACAATCGAATATGTAATTTATTGCTTTGCAAATATCAGACACGTTGTGGTGTTCGAAATACCTTCTAATGTGATTGCGTAAAGAAAAAACATTAGAAGAGTTCGTGAATGAATAGCTATAGCTATACGGTTTGTTCTTCGAGCACGAGCAGAGTTTGTTGAAAACGGTCCGTAGACGGCCGACCGCAGGTTCCATAAAGAGGCTCCTCCGTGCCTTGGAAAGGATGTTCACTTGTTGGTCCCGAAGACTCGAATGAATGACGTATGCATCGGTCAGCCAAACAGGAATATTTGTTGTGTCAAACCGTAGCAATGATAAAATTAGTATCCATCGTATGATCACTGAAAAAAGCTCTTACGAACAAAACTGTGGGGAGAAATTGTTTAAAGATACTGAAAACAAAGTGCCAGTATATCAGCGAATGTCGTTGTCAAAATAAGGGATGAATTAACATTTTGACAGCGTTTGTCAATCCCACACATTTTTTAACAGTTTCACTACCATCCTTGCCACGTTACCGGCGACAGGTTGTCAGCTCTCGCCGGTAGGGCCAAAGGTTTTGCTTACAAAGATCGCTATAAGCAATAATGCGGACCAATGTATGGGTGACACATTTATTTATGTTTATGTAATTTATATAGTGCACTTAAATTACATAAACATAGATAAATGTATTATCATAGAGTTTTATTCTAATGTTCGCATTCATGAAAATATTTTCTCTTCTAGACTTTTCTAATTCACGATGGAAATTGATACAATGGATCCAGCCCAGGCGTTTGAGGGAAAGTTGCTAGCCCGTATGAAGCCATTGAATGAATTAACATCACATGGAAACTCAACCGTGCAACAGTTTTATAGTGGAAGCACAGTGTTTGTTACAGGTGGATCTGGCTTTTTAGGCAAGCAGCTTATTGAAAAAATATTTAGGTAAGTTAAGAAAAACAAGTGCATTTCTTAAGATACGTATGTACTTAAGAAATGTTTATACTTCCTTTCTTTAAATAACTATTTAAAATAGACATAAATATATTTTTTTAACTGACGCTCTGTCGTTAAACAATTTTTCATGTACTAGCACTCGCTACTAAGAAAAATCGGCATAGAGTGACTGTGCGAGTTACAGATGCGTAAGGTTCCGTACCGTAAGCCCATAAAACACGTTTTTTGTTTTGTTACAACTTGACGCTACTGAAAACAATGACGTCAAAGGGAGAATGAACATGCTGCCGGTTGCTAATGCAAGTAAGAATGCAGTAAAGAGGTTGTTATTAAATCATATTTTAAATACGTAAAAAAACATTTTAATGAGTAGATTATATCAATAGGTAAATAAACAAAGAAAAAACTAACTGATATATAAAGTTAGATGAATAAATAATATGTAAGTATTATATATTACATAACTTGTCATGAGCTAACTCTAGAGAAAGGCTAATCATATTATCGTCTAAATATTGGTCTATAGAAAAGTGTGCCTTCAAACAACAGCAAATTAACTAGCTATTATTACTCTAACTATTAATTATTAAATCTACATAATAATCCAATGAATAAGTACAATTTGTTTCAGAGCGACTAAAATATCCAAAATGTTTGTTTTACTAAGAAGCAAAAAAGGAAAATCCGTGAGAGAAAGGCTGGTTGATATTTTAAAAGATCCCGTAAGATATTATTTTATATTTAAAAAAAATATATATAATTCTGAGACCATAATACTCCACAGCAAAATTACAAAACACTAAGTCCTTTATTTGAATTCGATTAGAAACTAATTTTTAGTAGTTATTATCTCGTTAAAAACTTAGCAATCTCGGAATTGTAAATAATTACAATACCGAGATTATTGACAGGAAACGATTTCTAAAATATTATTAGACGAACGGAAGGTACTCAACAGCTTTCTTGGTTTATAAAGCTGAAATAAAGACATTTCCAATAATAATAATTAAAATGTATTATAACAAAAAACATATTTACACCTGATATTATTATGTTTATACAAGACTTTACATTTGCATTAATACAATTGAAACGCAATTATCTCAAAACAATGTAACATTTATCACCATTGCAATGAACTTCTTCAATTATTTCTTGTATCAAATAATTATTTTCAGGTGTATGATTTTTTGCGAAAACAACAACCAGATTTCGAAGAAAAACTCGTTCCAGTATCGGGAGATGTAGCAGAACTAAGACTTGGCTTGAGTGAAACAGACTGGAACGCTATAACAGAAAAGGTTTTAAATTATTCGATAAAAATATAGTCGTCGTATTATACACTGTGTGATTTTATTCGTCTTACAACGGCAGCATACTTCATCTATTCAATGACTACTTCACGCTCATTAAAAAAATTATACTTGTGTACATTTGAATTATTTAAAATGAAATATGATTAATTATTCATTATCATAACGCAAACGAAAGTTCGAAACATCCAGGAGCGAGCGCAGTTCGAGCCAAAGGTCAGCGCGTAATGGAACGGTGACAATGTTTATACATAAACATTATTAACAGGGTGTTTCATAATTCTTATGCATTATTCATTATTTTTGTACCTACTATCTTGATGAATTTTATTATTTTTAAAAATTAGTCACTCCTGGAGGTAGCTGATGTCGGGTATATTGAGGAGGGTGCCTTTGTAAGACGACCATATTAGCACCGTCTACATATGTATCTGCATCACATTAATTACACATGGCAATGAATTTTCTGCCTCTATGTGGAGCTATTCTTGAAGTTTGATCATAAACTAACAACTTCTGTAGTTGAGATACAATAAAACTTAGATATTTTTATTTTTTTCATACATGCATGTCGATCATAAGTCTGGAGGAGCTCGCGGCTAAATAACAAAAACCAGCCGGGTTGAATTTCGAGCTTAAGCTCATTTGCCGAGGTCGATCTGTGGATGGGTGGACGTCTATTACATTCCAAGTTTTCTTCATGCCTCGGATTGTCAAATTGTCAAAAAAAAAATCTGATTTGACAATTTTATACTAGTTTCGGAAAGTACAAAGCCAAAATAATCTGATACAACCTTACCAAGGGGTTTCGTACGGTTGCGGAATTTGTTCGAAAGAGTTACCGCGACCCTGGAACGCAAAAGGCATTAGGAGGAACACGGATGGGTTTTACGAGTAGTTAGTAAGAGTCTGACACTTCCTTTCTGTTCACCCAGAGCGGGAGGAGTCATTTGGTGATTTCCGTCCTTAAACAGAAAAAGGGGTTTCGCATAACTTAGTTATTGGGTTGTGGATTTCAGATATCCGCAATCCACGTAAAATATTGGTATTCGGCTACATCTAAATAAAAAATAAAGAAAATTAATTTAATATTAATTCAGATAAACTTTAAGATACCAACTCGATCTGTGCACACTCCATAATTATTCAGTATTCCCGCTAATAACAATAATGTTTCTGAAAACAATCCATTGTCCAGAATGTGCTGTCAATTTAACGCAATATGTTCTGAGGTAGACTTGTTTTTTAACAGTTTTAACGAATTTAGAAATAATTTGTTTAAAGTGTAATTCAACACTATCGTTTAGTAACTTCTCTATATTAAATATGTAACCTACTTTCACTATTGCCACTAATGAAGTTGAGTGCTGTGTATAGTAATAATTGGACTTCAGATTTATGTATAATATATTGTCACAGCTGTGCTGAATTGTCTTAGTCTGTAATCTGTCACTATACTTTTTAAAATAAAATAAAATAAATCTGGTTTGACTGGGATCTGACTCTGACATACTCGGGAAAAGGCACACAGATTGATTGCAAGTCGATTTTAAGCAATTTATTTAATTTGACTTATAACACAATAAAATGTTTATGCTAAACAAAAATAATTAAATAGTCATAACGTTATCTAGGTGAACATAATCTTCCATCTGGCAGCCACGACCAAATTCGATGAGCCACTTCGCTCGGCGACTTTGATCAATATACGAGGCACCAGGGAGACTCTTATAATTGGCAAGGCTTGCAAAAACCTAAGGTAAACTAACTTTTGTGATAATGTCCGCTTTATACAACGAGTAACCAAAACCTGAAAAAGAGTCACAGTACTTATTATGAAGAACAATATTTACCACAGAAAAAACCCTGAAAATGGGAAAACAAAATTCAACTGTTCAGGGGGGCTAAAAAGCCCACATAAGGAGAATCATAATATTAATTACACAAAAATCTGTCAAATTTTATATTCATCTTTTTCGTTGACGCATAAGGTTCAAGGTTGATTGGGAAGACAGCGACGGGCAGCGTGAATTACTTTCTGGTTCTGTTAAGTGACCTTTTTAGACCCGCAATACATTTTGTCGAGTTTGGCACTTATAATTACTGGCTTAATCAGCTGTTTCATTCGCGGCCTACTTTTCATTCAATGACATCGTATGATCAGCAATTGAACAGCTAGGCAATTAACTTGCTTCATCATCATCATCGTAATATCAGCCAAAAGTCGCCCACTGTTGGACATAGCCTTCCCAAAAGCGAGGGGTTTGCCATAATCGCCACGCTTAGCAGGCGGGTTGGTGAACGCAGTGTATGGTGTTGAGTTTTACAGAGAACGCTGCTGCCAATTCTCTGGCGAGACCCTTAGTCGCCAGAGAATGGTTGGTTGGTTGCTTCAATATCGTTTAATGATTTGCCTATACCTAGCCAAGTCATTCAGGAACTTAGGACACCCTGGTACTGATAGGTTAGGTTTAAATGGGGTGTTAGGTTCCTTTAATCCCTACTGGCAAGAAATGGAGCTCAACGTCCGTCGTTGTAACATTAATTGCATCGGTTTTAAAATAAAGAAAAATAATAAATGATTTATTTTCAGATCTTTTGTCCATGTTTCAACGGCGTACTCGCATGCTTGTACGGATCGTAATTCAGTATCTGAAAAATTCTACAAAAGTCCAATAAGCCCGGACGCTATGATCCAAATTGCCGAGTCTGTCGACGAAGAAAGAATAAATGAAATAGCAGCAAGGTGAGAGCGAGCAACAGCTAGTTGACAATACTTGTCAATACATGAGTATTGTCAACTAACTGTAGCCCGCTACTTTGTTCACGTCTATTAAAAAATATCAGGGATTTTAATTTTATAGCAGTCTCCTAATTCTTTGGTTAAAAAAAAATCATGTTACATCAACTGTCCTTCCGTAAAAGACTCATCAGAATCCTTCATACTGTTTTGAAGATTATTAGCTGGAACAAATTTAAAAAAACTCTGTATTTTTAATAAGCATTAAAATACTTCCACATGTTTTTAGTAAATCGCTGTAATTTGATATTACAAACATACAATTCAATTATATTTCTTTGATAATAAAATGTAACTATGCTTATTTATTTTATCTTATTTGTGATAATTAACAGTTTGATAAAAAAATGGCCGAACACATACACCTTTGCAAAATCGATCGCCGAAGAATTGGTAAATAGCATTGAAAATGACCTGCCGATTTGTGTTGTTAGACCAGCTATCGGTAAGTACGCATACTTCCAAATTGGTTTATTTTTTTATTGAAATCAGGTTGTCCTATAAGCATCCATGAGAAATTGAGGCAATTCCCCAAATACTATAGCTATTGAACAAGATCAAAATTTTGTATAATTTAGTTTTATTATTTGGGTAGGCGGCACTTAGCAACTAATTTGAAGGTGCACTTATTGTTACTTTCCAAACAGTACTCCATGAAAAATTTGGATAGCAAGTCTGAAACCTGGTTCATTCAATATTTTCTATTTCTAGTGACATGGTTATGCCTGTCGCCTTGAAATTTTCATAGAAATATTGACAAAGTAACATCATGGTGTTAATAATCATAACAGTTCTCATACAGAATTGCACCGCCAGAGATTTTATATATCTGTTACGGCTCTTTTTAGTAGAATTAAAACTGACTTGATGTCTGCAGCCTATCTTTATAGGAAAATACCGTAAGACATGATAAAAAAGTTACTCAATATAGACAAGTCTCGCAGTATCAACATTTGTAGATTGGCGGATTTTCCTAACAGCATAATATGCTGCTGAACTTAGCCGTCCTGCAAGAGATGCTAAATGAGGACTCCATTTAGCCTTGAGTAAAGCGTAATTCCCAGGAAAACCGTTCTATCGACGAATCTCAGTTTATCTTTATTCAATACTATGTCACAATCACTAGTTGATCTGCCATACCAAATGTTAAAAGTAGTCTTTTAACATTTGGTATGGCAGATCTTATGCACTTTCTTTTTATTCCCTTTAAAAACCTAATTAATAGCAGAGAAATAATTTTTGCCCCGCAGTTGGGCGTTATTTACGTCGCAGCGCGTCGTCAAGATTATTACTACGTTTATTTTAAAAATCAAAGCCTGAAAATTGAGCCCATATGGAAGGCCCATTTTTCCATAGAATCCCGAGGAATTGACACCGTTTATCTGAATTATGTGACTGTGAATCAAGTAGTGGTAAACGCCATAGCATCATGTTTACAAATAAATAGTATACTTATAACACTGTCAGATGGGATTGAACTAAATGATTTGATGGTTGGCGACTTAAAAAGATCCACTCAATTTAATTCTCTTGGGCTAAAATTATTTTGGAGTTTTCAATCAAGGAGAAAATATCTTATTTATACTGTTCTGGGAAAATAAACACTATACTATATATAATAATAATAATATGCATTTTTTATCGATTTTCAGTTGCGTGCTCTAAACTTGAACCGCTTCCGGGATGGGTTGATATGTCCTGTATGTATGGAACCTCTGGTGTAAGTTTAATGTATTTACTTTTCGACCATATTTTCTATCTACTCGTACATCTATATTTATACACGGTGCCATTTTAGTCATATTACAACGCCTAATGAGCTCTTTACTTTAGTTTGCCATGTTTTGTCACTAGAATTTGATTCTTATTAGGCACATTCTCAGATGGTGTGTTTCTTTTTTCAAATCAACTGGTTCGCTTCACAGGTAGGAATAACGAATATTCAAATATCCAATGACGTAGTATTAGTTTTCATCAAAATCGGTCTAGAAACTCCATTCAGTGTTTTTTGATATTCCTCATAGATTCGTATTTGGCCATGAAGGCAAACTTTAAAAATTCACACCCTGTATAGGTACATTATTAGTGCTCGAGGTATTAGATATCAAACAAACTTTGACATAGTTATTATTAGTAGAAAAAAGTGGCTTCTGCAACGTCTCCGGCGCTGCGGGACGTGTAACCCCATTCGCCCTTGCGTAACAAAGGATAGGTTCCCATGCTTTCGCAGCTTTAGCTTGCTGGATAGTGTACAACCGTAGATCAATCGTGAAGGAGGTATTATTCAGGTAAAATAGGTGAAAATTATTCCAAAACCCAATTCGGGCACTCCAATTTTACTTAGTTTTTTGGCTGTTACCCCTAGAGTGAAAATCCCGAAGCGCAAGGGGAGATCAAAGGTGAGAATGGGTGCCTATTCTTTGTAACGCAAGGGCAAAGGGATTGCACTTTCCGCAGCGCCGGAGACGTTGCAGAAGAATTTTTTTATGTTGTCATTACCGACAAAAATACCTAGTAGTTAAAATCGATATTTTAACTATTAGGTATTTTAAATGTTGACATTTTGAACATAGGTATAATGACTATCGACATTTTTAATGAATTTTGATATTTTAACCTATCGGCTTTTCAATGTTAGACATTTTAATTTAATGCTTAAAATTGTTTAACCTTAGTATAACAATTTTCAATATTTCGTTGCTATTGGTAAAAAATTTCGATGTTTTTGTTTGTTTGATGACCAGTAGAGATTACATTTTCGACTTTCAAAAAAAAAACGCACCCATTTTCGTTGCGATCAAAGGCAAAATCGAGCATTCATTTTTACATCAAATATGTCCGGTAGAGTTTTCACGGGTTAATTTCGTTTTTATTCATTTGGTTTAATATTGTGAAAATATGCGATCGATCTTTTGGGAAACCTGTTTTAAAGAAAGACTTATCAAGTTCACTTTCCGCACAGCAGAAACAATAATTACTAACGGCTGTAAGTTGCTTGTGGTAATGTACCTATTGCTCTCCGTTCATAAAACTTGCTTTCAGTTTCGCCAGATGGCGGAAAAAATGGTAAATGTTGTTGTTTATTATGTTAAAACAGCTCCGTATTCATAAATTGAGTAAAAATCAATTTACATAAAAAAGTACATATTCTTACCAAATAAGTGAAGATAAAAGGACTGTTACTATTGTCCTTTTATCTTGGACCAGTGGAAGTGTTATCCAAGATATCAGTGCCTTAATGTGTGTAAAAATCAAAGTTATTACGAAAATATTCCGCAGTAATTAGCCAAAATTATAGTGGAACTAACAGTCAAAAGTGCTCCATCATTATCATCATCATCATATCAGCCGAAAGACGTCCAGTGGTGGACATGTACCTCCCCGAAAAGTGCTCCAAAGCAACAAAAAAGTGAAAAATTGTGCAGTCACAGCAATGTTTTGCAAAAAAACATCTAGAACATTCATAAAAACAACTAAAGAATTTGTGCAAAAATTTGTGGAATGTCAGTTAAATGATTAAAACAGTCGTAACGACTTTACTGTTTAAAAATAAAAATGCTGTGCAAGACGGGCGTGATTGACTAGAACGGGGGTGTGATGGGGTAGGTCTATCCTTCTTCTAATGAACTGTGACCACCCGACTGCGTCCAGCCGCGGTGACGTCCTGTTTCGAGATACTGAGGTTCTCCGTACCACGCAGGCAACGTCCTTCTTTCTTGATATTTACTTGCTGTCTTCGGGGTAGATTGGGGTGAAGGATATATGCTTACCAGGGTTAAATAATATACAGGAATTTGATAACACTGCAGCTAGCGGTTTAAGGGAAAATTCGCGACTATTTTGCTTCTAGTTAAAAATTCTATATTTCTTCTGCCGATATCTAGGTACACTATAAGGTGCGGGCAGGGGTTGATGCACCTCTCTGTAAAGCCCCTAAAATTCCCCGTCGACGTGTGAAAATCAACTCTTCAACCTTGCCCACTGGTGGGCTTGTTGCGTTTAAATATCGAATCTATCTACAGTATGAACTTGTCTACTATTTAGGGTTGACTTCCCGAAAAACCGTGCCCCATGGGCTGCTGTGCTATATGTCATAGGGTAGGTGCATTATGCCTCCATACAGACACACAACCCTTCAAGGGTGGAAGCACTATAAGATCAGGAACCCAGAAGGGGAAAAAGTCTGCGCTTTCACACTCTCCTAAATTGTGGCTCCATGCCCCATCTGACCACAAAGATGTGCCCAGTCCCAGACCTCTAGTGTCCATTATTTGAAGTCTAAATACCTAGATCTTCTGTATGTTTAGTAAATGAAGGCGTCCGTAAATGGTGGTTTTTTGCCATCCACCCTTCCACCCCTGAGCAACTGTCCCGTTTGAAACGCTCAATAACTGAGTACCTTCTTTACTATTGAGTTTTACCAGCTATCCTATAACTAGCTAGCTATATATATTTTAACTGGTGGTAGGCTTCGGCCAATGGCTTGTGACCACCCACTGGGCAAAGACGTACCGCTAAGCGGCCTAGCCGCGTTCCGGTACGATACTCAGTGTAGCCAATTCAGAGGAGTTGGGTCGAAATAGTTGTTCCAATGCAGGCAGACCGAACAGGTTTGCGTTAATATGAGCGTATCGGGAGACTAGTCGCGGAGGGTAGCGGGATCCGAAGCACGGTGCGCCGTTGGCCGACCGCAGGTAGTTGGGGGCCGAAGAAGTGTGCTAGCCAATCTGGCGTCTCCGCAATCTTGAGGACTTCAGGTTCTCAACGCTATGGGTTTTAGTGGACAGAGGCTTGGACAAAATTGTCTACGCCTGTGTCTGCCGTTCGCAAGGCGGTGATTTGGAGACAACTGGGATCACACAGCACCTAAGTGAGGCGGCGGATGTGACTCAGCAGCGGTACTCTTCTGCTCAATTGGTGTTACTAGGGGACTTCAACACCCACCATCAGGAATGGCTCTTTCTATACCAGTGCACTGATCATGCTGGACGAGAGACGAGAAAGCTAGCGCTTGCGTTAAATCTTACCCAGCTGGTCCAGGGGGCAACGAGGGTGCCGGATGTTGATTCGCACACTGCCAAATGCTTGGACCTTTTACCGACAACAGATCCAGACCGCTATTTAAAGTCGATTTCTTCTCCACTGGGTAGTTCCGACTACTGTCTGGTGAAGTTTGTGTCCATTTACTCCCCGCCTGATCCTAGCCCAAGAGGCACCTAGCGGGTATGGCGATACAGGTCAGCAGATTGGGATAGCATGCGATCTTTCTTCGCATGTTATCCTTGGCAGCCTACTTGCTTTTCTTCGACTGATGCTTCTTCGTGCGCGGACGCCGTGATGGATGTGTTGCGGACGGAAATGGAGTACAACATTCCGTTCTCTGACATAACTATGTCTGGCGAAGCTCGTCCATGGTTTGGTGCCGAGTGCAATCGCGCTGATGCGCTTAAACACGCGGCATATCTTGCATGGGTCGACGCTCGTACGCGCAAAGCACATGACGTGAGTCAGAAGAAGAGAGCCTTCCACAGAGCTGCCAAAATGTTGTGGAGGGCACGGTATGACCACATTAGCGGAATAGGGAACAAACTTGCTTCAGCAGGTAGTAAGGCTTTTTGGTCCCTGGCTATGTCGGTCGAATCGAACTTCTGCCGCCCCTCACTACCACCACAGCGGAGACCCGACGGGTCGCTGGCCCACTCCGCTGAGGAGAAAGCCAACTTGTTTGCTTCCTTGTTTGCGGAATCTTCACGTCTACATCCTAGTGGCGAAAGGCGCTGAGTGGCGCTTTTCCTGGTGGATGCGAGTCGATTTTGTTGAACATTCGTATTCATCAGAAGGACGTCCGTAGGGTACTGCGTAACCTAGACGTGAACAAGGCTAGTGGTCCCGACGGGATACCGGTAATTATTTTGGAGACTTGTGCGCCTGAGTTGTCTCCGATGTTGACACGCCTATTTTGTCTTTTGTTTGAGACTGGAAAAGTGCCGAAGGCTTGGAAGCAAGCTAACGTGCAACCCGTATCCAAGAAGGGTAGTCGAGCTGACCCGTTGAATTATAGACCCATCTCGGTAACGTCCATACTCTGAAAGAATATAGAACGCGTGCTGAGTCATAAGCTCCTGGCGTACCTAGAAGTGAATGACATCCTTAGTGACAGACAACACGGGTTCCGCCGAAATCGGTCAACTGGGGATCTTCTAGAGTATGCCATTCACATCTGGAGTGAGGCCATAGAAAAGCATGGGGAGTCACTAGCGGTCTTCCTTGACATCTTGAAGGCCTTCGACAGGGTCTGGCACGATGGCCTTATTAGTAAGCTTCCTTCTTTAGGTCTGCCCTCTGGTTTGTGTGATTGGATCGCAGATTCCTGAGGGATCGGTCTGTCTGAGTGGTCATAGATGGCTGCTCGTCTGGACTGCTGGATATTAATGCCGGGGTTCCTCAGGGGTCAGTGCTTTCGGCAACACTATTCTTGCAACATATTAAGGATCTGCTTAAACCCGGTATCTTCGGGTATGCTGACGACGGTACTGTTGCTAAGAAATACGTGTCCGACGCACGAGTTGGTGGGTTGCAGATCCGGTCTCTCCGGGAGGCTATGGTTGAGCGCCTGAATGTGTCCTTACAGGCTGTCTCTGAATGGGGTGACGCCAATCTGAACAAGTTCAATGCTGCTAAGACCCAAGTGTCCTTTTTCCGCCAAAAGGAGCCATTTAAGAAAGAAAGTAAAATGTTTAGTTGGGACTCGCACAAGACACATAAAATAAAGTAAAACAAACGGTCATAAAAAATAATTTAACACAAAATTAATATGTGCGAGGCCAAAGAGGTCCCTGTCTGAGCATAAATGCTGCGATATTAAAAAAATAAATATCACAGCGCTGGTCTTATGACAAGGCCCGATGTGATGCCATGGATACACATACGAAACAATCAGCCACATTCACATTGTTGCCATTATTTATTATATTTTACCCTTATGTTATTTATTTTTTCTGTTTACTTATCACGTTTACTTATTACTTTTATGCCGCTCCGATCGACGTCATGCTTAACGCCGGCTGTCGCTGAAAACCAGCGCTGTGGCTCTGTCTCGCACACGAGCCCCAGCATTATGCTGAGCGATGGCCGTTTTGCGCGAATATGACGCATATCTTCCCAAATTTTTTTTTTATAATTAAGTATTAGTATATTTCTATTTTATTTTTTTGGTATGCGTCATGCTTGGCGCAAATAAACGCTTTTTCTTTCTTCTTTCTTTCAAACACACCAGTAATATATAAAAACAAATAAAATAATAAGTATGAAAGTTTAATTAAAAATAAAATAAAATGTGGAATACGTACATACAATAAATAATCAAAAATAATTACCAAACCCCAAAGGCCCAGTGCTCCAATATCATTTGTCAGTGTCATAGACAAATGACGGAACGCGCGGGCGCACTGTGGGAGGCTATGGTTGGTTGTCAAAATAATGTCAGAAACACAATATTATAACAGTGTAACCAAAGACTACAATAATGTAACTAAATAAAAGAAAACAAAAGCCCTATAGAGTGTAGCATCTAGAATAGGGGAACTATAGGTATAACTTTAGAATAGTAGAGCAGGAGGGGGGGGCTGGTAGTTGGGGGGAGGGAGGGGGTGACCCCCTCCCTCTGGCACCACTCCCATGAAGAGGTCACTCACCGTTTCCGAGAAAAATGATCTTTTGTAACCTAACCTCAAAACACTCCAAAATTGCTTAAAAGGCATAGTCGACGGAGCCCCGCTACGCGGGGCTCCTACTTCCGGGTGGTTTAAAAAAAAATAACCTCCAAGGAGGTGGCGGGGTCTGTGTTAGCTCGCTTCGCTCGCTCACTACGACCCCGCCACCTTCTAACCTAAATCTATCCGAGTCGGGGTGCCCCCATGTCTTGAGCTCACTTCGCTCGCTCTCGCATCTTAAGTTATCCTCGTAACAGTAATAACCTTTTGTACTCGCATATGATCAGTGGAATTACTAACTTTCTTCTAAACAGGATATCTAAGATGATATAAAAACAAATAAAATACAATACATTAATTTAAAATCTAAAGGGTCGGTCGAGTAGGCAGAAAATCGGTGTCCAGAGTAGAAGCGTGGGTCAATCGTAAAGGCAAACAATACAAGTCCAGGAGAGAAGCCAAGGTCGTCGAAAAAAGCCACAAAAAGTCCACAAAACACAGAAAGCACATTCACGAAACTCGAGAAGAAACGGAATGAATGACCGAAACGAATGACTGACACAGACACAAATGGCGTCTTTTTTTTACGTTTCGTTTTACCGATGTAGCACGATATTTTACACCACAAGGCAATATATTGTGACAGCTTTGGTTGTCAATGACCCATTTTAACGTTCCAATGTACCTTTTATCGGATTTGAGGTGAGAAACTTATTTTATAAATTTCTCGAAAAATATGCATTACCTCGTAAAAAGAGTGGTAGCGTTATAATCGGGGACCCAAGCCCTATCAGATTTGGCCCTTTTTAATCCCCATATCCTGCTCTACCAAACTAAAGTCAAGCCAACATGGGACAAAATCACCAATACTAGCTGCGTGTATACCCTGGGTAAAGTTCATGTAATTTCTCAGTTCAATTCCACTCAGCTCCATCTTTCCGAGGTGCTACCGTGCCGATAACCGACCAACTTGAGCTTCTCGGGGTAACATTAACATCTACTCTCAATTTTGGCCTTTTCATAGAGGCAAAAGCTCAAGTAGCTGCAAAAACAGTTGGGGATCCTAGCAAAGGTGAGACGGTCCTTTACGCCGGAATAGCTGCTCAAACTCTATCAACCGCAAATTCGATCGTGTATGGAATACTGCTCTCATCTTTGGGACGGCTCTGCCAGATACCAGCTTGATGCCATTGAGTCAATTGAGAAACGAGCCAAGAGGATCATCGGCAATAAGAAGTTCGTCGCGACGAAGCTCCAAAGTCTTGAGCATCGACGACGAGTTGCTAGCCTGTCGGTTTTCTACCGGTTGCATTTTGGGGAATGTGCGACAAAATTGCATAATTTAATTCCGCCAAGCCCGTTCCATCATCGGACCACAAGATGAACGGCGATGCGCCACCGGTACATGGTGGACATCCCACCCACATGCACAAAACGTTTTGGACACACATTCATAATGCGTACAGCTAAGGAGTGGAATTCCCTGCCGGAGTCCGTGTCTCCTTATAGATACAACCTGGGAGTCTTTAAGTCAAGAGTGAATAGGTTACTTCTAGGCAAGCGTGCTTCAACTTCGATCACATCATCGCTTACCATCAGGTGAGATAGTAGTCAAACGCGTGCCTATCAATAGTAAAAAAAAAAATTATCAGAATCATACCTTTCAAGGGTTTACCAGGAATGTACAGTAGAAATGTGCAGCTCCACCTATCCATCTATTCAAATAAACAAGTTTCCCAAGAACACCACACGCATCAGGGGAAAACGACAACAAACATGATCTCAATTTTGTTACACAGCCATCAAACTATAACAAATACATAAGCTCCCAAACATTACATAGGCTCAAACAAATATTTGATTCCATTACATAGGCTCCCATGCACTCGAGTTATACAAAACTACTGTGATGGTTCGTCGCGAACAACTGCAGTAAAACCGAACGCCAATTTCACATGTGGCTAAGTGGTTCACGCAGTGACACCAGTGTCCGCACTATGAATCACGAGTTCGGTCCCAGCCGGCTGTATTAGTTTTTGTATTTTAATAAATTTCATAAACAATTTTAATCAATTTATCTACAAAATGACTAGTAAAAGCAACTGTTGTATGAGCACGTTAAAAACTAAGAAATACCTGCAATGTTCTGCTTGTAACTTGCGATATGACCTATTTTGTTCCAATTAACATTGACTGTAACCAGTCAAGAGGTTTAAAGTTATGAAAGTTGCGAATAAAGCGATTTAGAAGTGCCAAGTCTGTGTAAACAAGTTACCCAAAACAAATAATTTTGATACATCAGTCAGATCAACTCGAAAAGACAGCCAACGACTCGAAACAAAACCCATTCAAATCGATTGATACGACCAACGCTAAAGTCACAAAAGGTAATAAATAATTTATTTTATGTCTCAGGATCTATAAGTAATCTAGGACATTTCGCCACTCTCCCAAGACTCTGTAGGCAATACAATGAACTTTCAAAACTTTTTAACTTGGACATAGACGATAATAATAGTTGGACGCTGGGTGAAATGAAAGACAATGTCATATTTATTATGTTCTTTCTCTATAAGTAATTAGCTTATGACAGGTTATATGCGTTATAATATTGTTTTTTAAATTTTTTTTCTGACTATGTGGGTTAACCCTTTTTTTATGTTTTTTTTTGTTATTTAGGTATTTAATTTTTTTGTCAGTATCATAGAGTATGCTGGCTTGCAAGTGATAAGTAATATTTCATTATTATTATTTTCTTTTTTCGTGTTATATATTGATTACTTTGCATACTTATTAGAAAGAAAGAAAGAAAGAAAAAATGTTTATTTGGGACTCGCACACAACAGACAGATGTAAATTTACAGCTAAAACACTAAGAAGTGGTGACAGGCGGGCGTTTTGGGGGACTGTTTTTTTGTAAAACTTGACGTTCAAAAAGTGCTGGCTCTCAGCCTAATTTGAATAAACGACTTTTACTTTTGATTTTGATTTTGATAACCCTCCCAATCACAAAGTACAAAAAGCGTTTGGCCGCAGCAAAACAGGTAACGAAGTATGTACTTTTATCTCTCAGCATGATGTCAGGTGCAGCAGGTCAACACTAGGTGTTTACACTAGTTTGTCACTAGGTTTTAGCTGCAGCCCACGGGTGCCATTCGCTCGAACGCGCAGTAGACATATAAATAAAAAAGAAATAGATAAATAACAAAATCACAAAAGTGTAGGTGTTATCATTATAATTACAAAATGAAGTTAAAAGGTGAAACAATGAAGTTCATAATAATAATATTAAATTATTAATAATTACTGTGGCTCGGCTGTCAAGGCAAGTGACATAAGAAATTTTCCATCCCGTATTTTTATCGATTTTAATTTAAAAAACCAAAGAAACAATGCATTTCATACCGAAAAAATCAAGAAAAAAAAAATAGAACCACACAAAAATAAAAAATCTAAGTAAATGAACAAAAACTGGACAGTATGGAAATAAAATGTTAACAAGACGCCGAGCACGACTACAAGCCGCACCAACACCATCTTCGGGTTCGTCGCTGAGCTCCGCCTCGCAGCCGCCGGGACCTGCGCCAGCCGCGAGTCCAGAGATTCCGGTAGCTGCAGTTGCGTCGAGCTCGAGCGACGAATACTTCTCGCCGCCGACGACACCACCACCTGCGCGTCGGCGCGGACGAGGCCGACCACCGGCCAGCTTAGGACCTCGAGGCCCACCGGTCTCTGACAGGGTCCCCGCTATCGGTGGAAGTGTGCAGCGTATAAAATGGACTCAAACCATAAATGAGAATGTAATACGCTCATACTTTGGGGCTACAGAGGGGGGAACTAACCTGACTGCGTACCGTGGTCGGATGCTCTCTCTGTTTCAGGTACTTGAACCAGCTGTCAGCGTATCGGCCCAACGACTGTCGGATCAGGTGCGCGTCATCCAGCGTAACCGTATGTTGGATGATAGTGTGCTTGATCGCCTCCGCACTGAAATGTGTAGCCATGTCATTGCTCCTCCGTCGCAGACTGTGGCACCAGCATCGTCAACCCAATTGCCCAGCCACGCTGACGAGGAGAGTAATGACAGGGTTACAAACGTAAGTACCCAGTGCAATAACGAATTGAGGAGTGCTTTGGAGTGTGCTATTCGGGAATACCGCTACATGCCGCCTGAACTTAGACCACGCTTACCTCGTTTGCCCATGCATAACAAGAACAGGGCGCTGGTGGCTGCTCTGGATTCGCAGTTGTCAAGCTATTTTGATAACTGTGATAACCTCACCGATGCACATTCGATCATGTACTGCGCGGCTGTAGCGGCATGCCGTGTAGCTCATGTCAAAATAAAAATAACCAATGACAGAGCTACACGACCAAAACCAGCCGTACCAGCTTGGCAGTGCAGGATCGAGCGTCGTATTGGTGAGGCCAGAGCGCTAATCGGCAAACTGATCTGCTTCAGGGAGGGCAACATACGCCCTAGAGTGATGCGCTTTGTGAGACGGGCGTTTTCGGGGACTGATGTCAATCCCCGAGATTATATATCTCGTGTCACAGAGCGCATCGACTTCCTGAAGCAGAAGGTGTATGCATGGGCAAGCCGTATTCGTAGGTACAGGCGGCGAGTGGAGCGATACACCCAGAATCGCACATTCCGAAGTAATGAAAGGTGGGTATATAGGGATTGGGAGCGACCGGACCAAGGTGTGACTGACACGCGCTTGCCGGATGATGATGCTATGTGTTCATTCTGGCGCAGCATCTGGTCGGTTCCTGTCAGTCATACTGAGGGTGACTGGACTCGGGAGGTCGAGCGTGTGTGCGATCCGATACAAGAAATGGGGGCAATTTCCATCAGCCCCCAAGATGTAGCTTGTGCAGTCCGTCCGTTACCTAACTGGAAATCTCCAGGGCCGGACGGGCTGCACAATTTCTGGATTAAATGGTTTACGAGATCGCACGCTTGCTTGGCATCTCAATTCCAGTCTGCCTTAGAGTCTGGGTCGCTACCCCAGTTCTTAACTACAGGAATAACCCACCTGCTCCATAAATCAGGTAGTACTGCGGAACCTAAAAATTATAGACCGATCACGTGTTTACCGACGGTCTATAAAGTTCTTACATCCATTTTGAGGGCAAAGATTAATAGTCACATTAACAAAAACAACATCATGTCTGCCTCTCAAAATGGATGTAGGAATGGGTCCCGCGGTACTAAGGAGCTACTCCTTATTGATATGGCCATTAGCCAACAGGTTCGGCGTTCCCGAAAGGATCTGTCGACATGCTGGATAGACTATAAGAAGGCCTATGACTCGGTGCCTCATACATGGCTCATGAGGGTGCTAGAATTGTATAAAGTTGATGCAACGCTACGCACCTTCCTGATGTCATGTATGGGGCAATGGAGGACAGTCCTTTGCTATCCAGGATGTCGAAATATCCAAAAGAATAGCGAACCGGTAAGGATCGAGCGGGGTATATTTCAGGGCGATAGTTTGAGTCCACTTTGGTTTTGTCTAGCCTTGAATCCTCTTAGCACACTGCTGGAGAATTCAGGGCTAGGCTATCGGTTGAAGAGAGGTGGTCAGGTTATATCTCACCTCGTTTACATGGATGATCTGAAACTCTTTGCCCCCACTAATCTGCAACTGATGGAGCTACTGAAGGTAACTGAAACATTCAGTAACGCCATCAGGATGGAGTTTGGTGTGGATAAATGTGCGGTCATGCATGTAAAGCGTGGAGAGATTATGGAATCCGTGGGAACTCAACTCTCGGATTCCATAAACCTGAGATCCCTCTCTCCAACTGAAACTTACAAGTATTTGGGTATGTCGGAAGCGTTAGGTATCAATGTTACTGACATGAAGCAATCGTTGAAGGAGCGCTTCTTTGGCCGCCTGAAGAAGGTATTCAATAGCTTTCTATCGGGCGGAAACAAGGTGCGCGCCTTCAACGGTTGGGTCATGCCGGTATTGATGTACTCTTTCGGCGTACTCAAATGGACTCAAACGGAACTTGACGCCCTGGATAGGCGAGTCCGTACACTGCTCACTGCGTATCGAATGCATCACCCACGGTCGTCGGTAATGAGACTGTATATCCCGCGAAAGTGTGGAGGTCGAGGTTTTTTAAATGCTAAGACTCTCCACAATCGCGAAATGTGCAGTCTTAGGGAATATTTCCTAGCTGTCGACGTGGGTATGCATCGAGATGTAGTGGCGGTGGACAAGGGACTCACCCCGCTCTCCTTGGCAAATGAGAACTGGCGCAAACCTGCGGTGCTTGACACTAACGATCGCAGGTCGGTATGGCAGAGTAAGGAGCTTCACGGACGCTTTTTCCGGGCCCTACATGGGCCCGACGTAGACCAACTAGCGTCCGTAGCCTGGCTGCGTTTCGGTGATCTTTTTGGAGAAACTGAAGGTTTTGTTTGTGCAATTATGGACGAAGTTATCATGACGAATAACTACCGGAGATTTATTGTGAAAGACGGCACGGTCGACATATGTCGGGCATGTCACCGTCCGGGAGAATCAATTCGCCACATTGTCTCTGGTTGTTCTCGTCTAGCTAACGGAGAATACTTGCATAGGCACAACCTTGTAGCCAGGATTATCCATCAGCAACTTGCTCTGAAATACTCTCTTGTGGAGTCGGAGGTGCCATACTATAGGTATGCGCCCGACCCAGTTCTCGATAATGGCAATATCACATTGTACTGGGATCGGTCCATCATCACTGACAGGACTATTGTTGCCAATAAGCCTGATATAGTGGTGGTGGACCGAATTGTGAGGCGTGCAATGATTGTAGACATAACCGTCCCGCATGACGAGAACCTCGTGAAAGCCGAGAAAGACAAACAAATCAAGTATATTGACTTGGCTCGCGAGGTTGTCGACATGTGGGAAGTGGACTCCGCAATCATTGTACCGATAGTCGTGTCGGCCAATGGCTTAATAGCCACGAGCCTCGACCAACACCTTAGGAGGCTCTCGTTGGGCAGCTGGATCAAGGGCTTGATTCAGAAAGCGGTACTTCTGGACACGGCTCGCATTGTCAGGAGGTTCCTTTCTCTGGAGCCCTGACCACCGGTAGCTTGGACCCTGTTCCCGATATCGGTGGGCTACTATTTTTATATTTTTAAATGTTTTTTTTTTATGTATATATTGTATAAAAATATTTAAAAATTTAGAAATAAGCGAAAATGATGAATAAAGGAAATATTAAATAAATAGTAAATGTTATATATATATATATATTCACAATCATCCCGTAACCTACTGTGGAGCAAGGTAAAAAAAATCGTAAATTAAATAAGAAAATTGAAACTACATTAGTGAAAAAATTAAAAACGATGTCAAAAATATTAAAATACAACATATTACAGTCATAAAATATAATTTAATAAATAAAATCATAAAGTAATTTTATTATAATTGAACAACTAAAAAGGAATTTGCATTATATTAGGAAGTATAAATAACAATTTAAATATGACACGCAAACCAACCATTTGATATGTGGAACCTTGAATACTTCACTTTGAAAGTTAGTCCTCTTCCGCAGTATTTTATGGGTGGGGGAATATTGTTCCAAAATTTAGTTGCCACATACCGAAAACACCTCTAAACGCTTGATATGATTTAGTCCTATTTTATAAGTTAATTTTGTGTGTAAGTGTTATTTTTTTTTTTTGTTTATTAAGTTAATATGCATGCTGTAGTCTCTTGTAACTAAAGGAGGACACGTTAATGAACCACTTATATGAATGTGACTTATTTTGTGCGTATATCCTTTGTTGGAGATCCAAATAAATAAAGTTGCGGTCTCGAAAGATTACATTATATATCAATTTTTTTTTCAGTTATTCTTCGCAGTTGGCTTAGGTGTTATGCACGCAATTTATGCTGATCTGGCGATTTGCTTGGATATCGTACCTGTAGACTATGTAAATAATGTAATTATAGCTGCTGGATGGGAAACGGCCAAAAAGCAAGACACTGGCGTGAATAAAACAAAAATCTATGCCGTTGCTTCGTCATCGAGAAACCCTATTATTTATGGTAAAAGTAAATCGTTTTGAAAACATTTCGGATATTGACAATCTAAATACTACTGTTTTTTTTTTAATTTTGTGTCACTCCTGGGCCCTTCATCAGTCGTGTGTTGTGCCGTAACGTGTTCGTAACGCCAATTCTCGAGGAAACCATCCAATGCCACCCCCGCTTAGCTGCGTCAGGGCTCCAGTCCCTCTAATAATCTACATAAAAGAAATATATAATAAATTTTTTTTAAAGATTTTTGAAAGAGTACAATTTCATTAATCGTAATATTTACCCATAGGGAACGTGATCAATATCATGGATAAAGAAAGCCGAAACTACCCACCACAGATGGTGATTGGATACCCTTTCATCTGGATTACTTCCAATCCCATTATTTTTTGGATATACTCATGGCTGTTGCATCTGATTCCTGCGCACATCTTGGATGGGATAAGCGTTATGCTTGGAAAAAAAAGAAGGTAATGATCATTTAAAACATGAACTCTAACCGAGTCATTGGAAGGACGAAGACACATAAATCACACACACAAAACTGGCCAAATGCAAGTCTGACTCTCCAGCATCTCTCCAGGGATCCGACTGAAATGTACCTCACAAAGAAAACTCCGGTCAATTGTGAGTCGAACTCGCGCACGAGGGTTTTAGATCAGCACTATCTCTTGACCGATAGTGTAACTTCTTAACGTGGTAGTATAATTTCTGAAAAAGTGTGCTATTTAAAGACGTCGTTTTATTTTATCTGCAATTTATTTATAAACTTCTATCAACTAGAATAATTTCAGTTTTTTTCTATGCAAACTTCGGAGATAAGAGGAAGGGAATGATCAAATTTTAATATTTTTCGTCAAAAGTCTAAAATCATGCGCTTAAAAATAATGTTTAAAATGTAGCTTTTTCATATGAAACCCCACGTAGCCCCACTTCGATTTTTTTAAGAACCCCTTTCAGTCGCTTTGCAAAAAAATAGATAGCATCAGTAGTTCTTGAGATATCTAACAGACGGACAGACTTAGTTCCACCCAAGAACCAAGGTTCTAAGAACCTTCCGATTAGATTGAGATTTTTTAAAATGAAATCTCACCTCGTGAAGCAGCTTTCCCAGACTCTCTTTTGTTACTGTCTTTTGTTATTTATTTCTGTACTAGCTAACCCGCGCGGCTTCGCTCCCGTCATCTGGCTACTCTACCTACCCTACCTCCCCTACCTACCCTACCTACCCTACCTACCCTACTTACCCTACCTACCCTACCTACCCTACCTACCCTACCTACCCTACCTACCCTACCTACCCTACCTACCCTACCTACCCTACCTACCCTACCTACCCTACCTACCCTACCTACCCTACCTACCCTACCTACCCTACCTACCCTACCTACCCTACCTACCCTACCTACCCTACCTACCCTACCTACCCTACCTACCCTACCTACCCTACCTACCCTACCTACCCTACCTACCCTACCTACCCTACCTACCCTACCTACCCTACCTACCCTACCTACCCTACCTACCCTACCTACCCTACCTACCCTACCTACCCTACCTACCCTACCTACCCTACCTACCCTACCTACCCTACCTACCCTACCTACCCTACCTACCCTACCTACCCTACCTACCCTACCTACCCTACCTACCCTACCTACCCTACCTACCCTACCTACCCTACCTACCCTACCTACCCTACCTACCCTACCTACCCTACCTACCCTACCTACCCTACCTACCCTACCTACCCTACCTACCCTACCTACCCTACCTACCCTACCTACCCTACCTACCCTACCTACCCTACCTACCCTACCTACCCTACCTACCCTACCTACCCTACCTACCCTACCTACCCTACCTACACCTGTAGGGTTCGATTTTTTATTCGGGCGTACGAAACCCAAAAAAATATTTCAAATCTAAGAACAATTATTATTGTTTTTCCTTTTCAGGTTTGCAAAACAAGCCAGCAAAATGTACAAGATGTCAACAGCGTTCTCTTACTTTACTTGCAACCAGTGGCAGTTTGATGATCAGAATACGGCAGCACTATTCGACAGTCTTTCAAAGGAAGATAAAAAGATTTTTAATTTTGATACAAAAGAAATCGACTGGACAGAGTTTATTATAACTTGGGGTATTGGTTTAAGAAAGTATATCTTGAAGGATGGTTTGACTGGCACATTATATAGCCGTAAAAAACAATCGTTTTTAGGATTTTTAACAATAATTGTTTTATCTTTATATTTCTATTCTCTATACATAATTATGTTTTATACCTTTTCTATATTACGTATGTTGTATGGAAAACTACATTATTTAGAAACTAGTTAGTTGAATGCCGTTGTTTTTTTTTCTTTTTTCTTAACATGTTTGTGAAATAATATGACATCAATGTTTGAATATTTTTTCCTGCGTTTTTTTTTTCTGGCATGATGTTGCTGCAAAAGTCGAATAAATTCTATATTTTTAATTACGTTTCTCTTATTTTTTTCTTCCTTTGATCAAATTTTAATAAATTTAACTGCATTGAAACTAACCTATCGATATTTGTTAATTCTGGCAAAAAATAGAAAACCTGAAGTACATGCTATTCGTACTCACATATTTACAAACTAGCTGTTGCCCGCGACTTCGTTCGCGTGTACTCGTAGGTATTTCAAAAAGTTAAATTATGTTGCTATGTAAGATCGCTTAGCTAAGATACACAAACAATCAATAGCTAGCATTGCTTGACTTCTCTTAGAATTAGGAATTTCAAAGACTGTTATGCAATGCACTGGCTGTTTCTTCACTTCTGTTCAAAATGTCGGTCCAGCCCTAGTAATTTTTCGTAATGAGAAACTTCTAAACACGGTGTTGAAGAAAGTTGCTGGTGTCGTTAACACGCGATTAAGCTACATAAAGTTGGTCATGGGTATACCAACCAGAAAAGAAGTCTACCCCTGCAATGGATAGAGTAGAGTAGAAACTCCGTTACCTATCCGCACTTAGTCTCACATTCGGTCCTCGTATTCTGACTAAGATAGCCAGCTTAGCTAAGCCTAAATGCACAAAATCCTTCTGGGTGCTCCACAGGTTTCACTAAAGGGGCGACTGATTTCTCGGCGTCGAACCATCCTCTGTAAATTGGGTTGTCTAAGTCGCTTTTGTTGTAGAAATGTTTTATAGGGGGGAATGACCCGTGATAATACCTATTATTATTCGGAAAATATTTCTACTTAGGCTGAAAAGTCGTTTAGTTGTCGCGTGCATAGGCTTGACTGCCTGCAATTTCAAATTGCAGGCAGTCAAGCCCGTGACCATTGGTTCTCATGAAGTTTAGTTGATCTTTGGCAAGTTCATGTACGAAACCGTGAATGATCACAACAACACCGGAGCAAAACACGCCAGAGCTATCAGCAGAAACCTTATGTCAGCTTATTTTTTAGATATGTGTTACTTTCAGCCTTTGCAAAACTTAATCGAAATTAATATGTTAATGATAAAAATCGGCCCAGTGCGGACTCGTCCACCGAAGGTTCCATACAAATTAGTAGATACATGTTACTTATTCAATAAATACTATATTTTTAATGGTTTAAGTAACTACAAATGTAAAGATTTCAGACTTATTCCTTTACGTATAGTATAAGACGGTATTAATTGGAAAATTTCATAGTTCTAGGTTAACAGGAAGTACCAGAACATTTTGATTCCCTTAAGAATGTACGTTTATTATACATAAATGACTGTATCTTTTTTTACGTTAACTTAGAACTTTAATTTTTTTCACAGCTTCAAGAGACTGTAATTTCAATTTGATAGCTCCACGCGTTCCCCAGATATAGGGTCTTGACATACGAACATACGAACTTGACAGACGGATGCGACGGCCAAAAAAAAGGATCTTATAGGAACCCTGAAAATCATGAAACTTAATCGTGTGATATGTGCCTTTTCTTCCATGACCGTTTTCATGGTAACTTTTTACTTGTTTTCTAACACTGGAAAATTTAAAGTATGCCGAGAACAGACCACCTGGTTGGTGTAAATCAATCTTAGTGCACTTCAAAAAGAAGGCTGAATGAAGCTTTAGGCCATGCTGTACAGAAACTAGAAGAGACTAAATGTAACACAAGTAAAAATATACTACTCATAGATGAATTTAATGCCTTAGGCGTTTTATATTACTCGACTTTAATGTAGACGGAACATGGTTCAGCTTAAAATAATAATAATAACATAATAACATCTCAAGAGGCTCTCGTTGGGCAGCTGGATCAAGGGCTTGATTCAGAAAGCAGTACTCCTGGACACGGCGCGCATCGTTAGGAGGTTCCTCTTTCAGGAGCCCTGACCACCGGTAGCTTGGACCCTCTTCCCGATACCGGTGGGCTACTATTTTTTTATATTTTTAAATGTTTTTTGTATTTTTATAGAAATGTTTAAAAATGTAATTAGTATGTATATACTATATATGAATAATAATAATAATAAACTGTTTATTGGACCAAAAAATGTTGTACAATCAAATTAAGTCTTTGATTGTACAACATTTTTGAACAACTATTATGCAACAAGAACAAAAACATATTAGAGAGTAACAATAGTGTAAGTAGTATTTGTATTGAATTCTGGTACCCAAGGAAAGATTTAACTTGTGTTATGGGTACCAGGAATCACACACTAGTTTGATACACCAATAGTTACATCAGAAGGTCAAAAGCTGAACAAGTGATAATTTGAGAAAAAGCCCTTTTATGTGTGTGAGTGTTGTTCCTTAGTGAGGTTGCGTGTTGGTTGTTGTACTGCGAAGAATTTAAGTGATTGGTGTATTTATTATTAGAAGGGAACATAATCTAAATAAATTAACAAATACTTAATTATCATACACTAATTAACACGAAATTATGTACAAACGCGTATAAAAACAATATTAATCATTGGGCATCAAAAAAATAATCCACATCGCTGTCAATGGCAAAAGTTCCCAGAACACTGGCAGCATTGCCGCGTTGAATCGCAATGCTGATTCTTTGGCCGAAAAAAAGCCCAGCCCTCTGGTCACGTGAACAGTCGACAAGTTGTTTGCTAATGTCCCGAAAGACTCGATGCGCACTCGGACCCCATGGGCCTAGTTTTTCAACGCCAAACGGCTCAAATATGTAACTTCCAATTAAGTTGTTATATTTGCGCCGTTTGAGGTTTTCTGCACCTGCAGCAGCCGCCCCAGCACAGCCCGCCGTGCTAAGAAGATGGGATGGCGCAAGGGTGTCGACACATGTTGCATCCCACACCAAAGGCCTACCCACCTTCCAAGGCATTATGGTCATCCCATCTGGCTTTTTCCCATCGTCGCGTGCCAAGCCGTTGGGTTCTAAAACAGCTGGCACCCCGGCGGTGACAAGGGCCCGACGGATAATGTCATTAATGCTGGCGTGCCGTGCTAACCGACCAGCGCTCCTACTGCAGGACAGGCCATGGTGTCCGAGGCGGTCGACTGCTTCACCGCATTGACACCGATGTGGAGCTCCGCTAGGAGCACCCAAACGCAGACACGTAGCGATCCGGAAAGTACTGTCACTCAGCAAAGTACCTATGTTGGGTGACGGTAGTGCCTGTAGCCAAAGACCCGACTCCCATTCACCCACAGCCAGCAGGCGGGCACGCTCCGCAGTATTGGTGGTCGTATTTATGAGGTTATTCCGTACCAATCTGCAGAGCGGCTCGTCCCATTGTCTTTGGGAGAACGGGTTATCGGGCAATGCCGTATTCGGGCAAGCCACTTTCCAGGCGTTCACTGCATCGGTCAAACAAGGCACTTCACAGTTAACCAATGATGGAGTTAATATCCTTTTGGTTAACTTTTCAGTGCTGTTGACCGATGACAGGAACGCCGGTAGGCTTACACTAGAAATTTTGCGGATGCCGAGCCCACCAAAGCGCCACATTCAAGATAGATGTCAGTGTGTCTTGAATGATTTGATCGATTTTGTCCAAAAGATGTGACTGCTTCCATAAAGGTGAAGAGCGGAGAAAGTACATAAAATTTGGCCCAAAATAACAATATCTAATGAGGGTGAAAGCCGAATGTAAATAAATTTTGCTAAGTCTTTCCGAAATATCGTTAAAAAGATTAATTTTGTCGTCAATGAATGAAGAAAAACTGTCTTCCAATATAAGTGAACCTAGGAGGTGAAGTGAACTCTTGTCTAAAATTTTGATATCTGGGGCTATTGAGTTGAATTTCTGTAGAGTCATTTGTCTGTCGGTATTGTCATTAAGGAAAATTTCACATTTGGAGTGGTTGAGGTCAAGGCCGATGGAATGGAACTGTTTCTTCAGGAATTGGAAATCTTTCAAAACTGTGTCCACGTCACCCCCTAAAGTTCCATCATCTAAATACCAGACGTTAAATTTTGAATTTAGTTTTTGGATAATGGGATGAATAGCCAAGCTGAAGATGACTGGCCCGAGAGGGTCACCTTGGTGGCAGCCAACTGCAGATTCCAAAACATTGTCCTTGTATAATAATTTTGAAGGGTAGCTGCAGCATTGCCACAAAAAGCCGTAAATTTCCGGTAATTCTTTTTTAGCTTCCGCCAACAAAGTGTCCCCGTTAATGGAATTATTGATTGGTCGTGTATTAGAGAAATTACAACCTGTTTCATCATAGCTTTGCATCTGTAACCAGCCATACACCGTACTTTTACATTTCTGAAGAGTAGTCGAATAATTGGAGCAATGTTTGTTAGTTACATTGTATAGGTGACTTCCAATACCATAATAATGTCTCCAAGCAAGTGCAGTCCTACAGCTTTGAGTGGGGCATACCCTATAGCGTTGGCGCTTATTTTGAGAACTGATATCATACTTCAGCGAAATGTGCTTACGCATAACTACATGGAACACAAAGAGCTGCCTAACAGAAAGAACACATAATCTCTAAATAAGCTGATTGTGGGATATCTAAAGGGTTTGAAGAACATGACTTTCAGGATAGTCCTTTGGGCACAAAGGGCTGTCCTGTCCTCAAGATGAATAAGGTGAGTCTTGGGTGCACCTCCCCACAAAGTGACACAATATGTAAGCAGTGACTGGCACAGAGCGTAATGAACTGTTTTTAGGGTAGTTTGGTAGTTGAATTTCTTAAGTTTTTGAGAATATAAATTAATTTTCGAACCAGAGAAGTGATACTATCGTCATGAGATTTTCAATTTAATAGGCTATCAATTTGTACCCCAAGATATTTAATGGTAGCTGATCTCGCCAACGGAAGGCAGGGACATTGTGTGATCTGTGAGTTTGGAGAAAATAAAGATATACCTTTATTATATATACCGTGTTTAGTAAAAATATAAATTTTATTTCTTAGATGCAAACGTTAAAAAAATAACAACAAAGCCAACAAATATCGCTTTAAAGATTTTTCCAACTTCTGGTAAATATGGGATTTTTTAAGAAGCGGTTGACACTATAAAAACTATTATTAAGGAAAGGTTTCAGTTTATAATTTTCAATATATCATTACTGTGAAAATATTTTTTAAATTTTTTCCTTTTCTGATCTTCGCAGTCCACTAACGATATACATTTGTAAAAACACAAGGCATTAAACTCAATCCAGACTTGTAGAAAACAAACTAAGAAAAACAGCATGAGAAGCTTTCAAACCGAAGTGAATGACGACAGAGATTGGTAGCGTATCAATAGCCTATATTGATAACGTTAAACTTTTTGACGAATGCATGCAAATTGATAGTTGAACAAACACTGATGATACAATTTTCAGTGTGTAAAAAAAAGTCAAAAATTCTTAACAAGAATTATATTTTATTATCAAAGCCTGTGAACAACGATGAACCCCTGTAATCATAAAACTGTTGACTGGTTTGTCATTTTATGTTTTGTAACCATGGGATTTATCATCAACATCATCATCATATCAGCCGAAAGACGTCCCCTGTTAAACATAGCCCTCCCCCAACTGTCGCCACAACAACCGGTCCTGTGTGTCTCGCATCCATCGGCTACCCGCGACCCTCATCAGGTCATTGGTCCACCAAAAGCTTTACAGGTCATAAAATATGCAAAGAATCCACATGGGCATCTTGTCCACCTACACAAATAAAGTAACAAACAAACATTAAACGCCCACCTTATAAATAACTAGTAACAACATTTTTTTTTCGTTAAGGAAAAGTTCTCCCGCCCTTGACAGCAGTCCTGACACGAGTAAGCACTTAAAGCTCTTGATGCAGCTGTGTAAGGGTGTTGTGTATCCTCCTAACCTTTGTTACTGGCCATTTATCTTACTGTCTTATTCGTTTTAAAAGTGTTTTCTTTATTCGCTGAAAGGAAAGCGGGAAAGGTTACAAGTTATGTCTGTTTTGAGGGGCTGTACACATTCTTTTGTTTTTGGGTTCTGCTTTTGCGAAAATAGATAATTATGTCAGTGTTCTATATTCAGAATTAAGTCTTTGACAATGCATGTGTCTTGTGTTAAAGGTATTTTAATTATTATGTGAAAAATGTCGCAGAGGTAAATTGTAGGACTTATAAGCGAGAAGACTACTTACACAGGCTTGGGGAGCATCATTTGCTAGCAATGAATAAAAGAAAAAGAACCCGTTGAACCTTGAAACAAAAAGAACGTTGGAACTACTTCCAACCTATTTATAAAAAGTAAAATTTGTGTGAAACAATAGTACTTACTTATTGTACTTGACCGTGATTTATTTTGATTTTTCTGTTTCTATTTTAATTGTTGTTTTTTATTGATTATTGTTATTTTATTTCAATTTTATTGTTTTTTTTATTGTGAATATTTTTTTTTGTATATTTTCTTATTTACTTAATATTTCAACCTTGTATGGACTTCATAATCTGAAATAATAGTACATCTTTTTTGTGTATAATAATATATACTCTATTCTATAAAACGAAGTTTACAAAGTATTTTTATAACTCTACAAAGTTACCACAAAGGAGCTTCCAGTAAATTTCAACATCATTCAACCCATCTATCCAGTTGTTCGTCACAGACTGTCCAACGAGCAGATTAATGAGTGAACGGAATGGACAGACGGACTCTGAAAAATAGCTTTTGAAAACGTTGAGGTGAAAGACAGTGGAGGAAATACCTTTTAAGATCGTAATTAAGTAAGGGATTATGTTTTTGTAAGTAAGATGAAAACGGCGAGGTTGTTTTTAAGACTTTCTAGAGAAATATGTTTTACTTGGTTGGATGTTTTTTTTGTAAAGGAACGTTGGCTTAACAAGATTTTAAACGACTTGGGCATACATGACGTAGCTGTAGTAGTAAAATACTGATAAGATATTGACATTTAGAAATACTTATAACAACAACTAATCACTGGACTAATAAATGTAGGGTCTGTGACCAACATTATTTTACCCACTTGACTGTGGTACTGAGGGTCAGATAATGTTGCTCACAGACTGTACAAACGCATATAAAAAACAAACAAATCATTGGGCATGAAAAAAGCGTCTGTGTTCCCGTCCACATATAACCCGTCTGCTGTCAAATCAAAAGTGAACAAGCATCTTCTAGGCACGCTCGCTCCATCATAGACCTCATCCATCGCTTTCCATCAGGCGTGGTTGTGGTCAAGAGCAAGCCCATTTCTAAATAAAAAAAATATCTACATTGCTGTCAATGACAAAAATGCTCAGAACACTAGCAGCACAAAACGGCTTAAATTTATAACTCCCAATAAGGCTTAGTTTATATTTGGACCACTTGAGATTTTCTGCGCCTACAGCCACCGCTTCAGCGCAAGCCACGGTGCTACGAAGATGGGACGTCGCAAGGGTGTCGTGTAGAAGAGAAACTCTAAGTTTCTTTAAGTCAAGTTCTATCGTCAACCACACCATTGCCTTCCATCAGGTAAGATTGTGGTTAAACGTGAGCCTATCGATAATTAATAAAAAATAACCGGCCAAATGCGAGTCGGGTTCGCACATGAAGGCTTCCGTATTTACTTCGCAATAAACGTTTTGGCTTTTACTTTTTGTATTATTCGTTGTTATAGCGGCAATAGAAATACACAATCTGGGAAAATTTCAACTGTTTAACTATTACGGTTCTTCAGATACAGCGCGCTGATAGACAAACGGATAGATAGGACAACGAAAGCTTAGGATTAGGGTTCCGTTGGTTACCCTTTGGGTATGGAACCCTAAAAATCTCTCAAAAAGTAAAAAATCGCCTAAGTTCGGAAATCAAAAATCAGAAATCATTTATTTATTTGCAAACATGATTATCAATATACATTGATGTTTTCTTTTTTATAAGTGAGTAATAATGTTCTCCATTTTTAACCATCACATGGGTATGCAATGGGTATTATACAGCGTTACTTTTTGATCGTTTTAATCCCGTGAAGGATCGATCCGGTCCATGAAACACTATCGATTTGTAAAGATAAAAAAACTTTTTTACAAAAAATACAACCGACTTCCAAAAACAAAACACTACACGGTACAAAATAACTTCGGAAGAAAGAAAAAAACTTTAATTTCGGAAGTCAGTGTCGGTGTTTTTTATTAGTTTTTTATTTTTCACTTTTGAGTAGTACCTAGGTACCTGCGTACGCATTAACAGCGTACCGGCGCAATGTTATGTTAAGAACTGGTATAAACACTAAAAAACATGCGATTTCAGCAATCCCGATCCCTTTGCTATCATTTATTGAAGAGTTCCGTTGCCTACCTCCGAAGTTCTTTATCAGATCTTTACGAAATTGAAACGGGACCAGTCCAGGAAAATACTCTTTCAAACAAAAAAAGAATCATCCAAATCGGCTGGCAATTGGCTAAAGTATCGCTGAACAAACATTTTTCATGGGATCTCATCATCAGATCCTAATTTATACCTTTCATCATCAGGTCAGCAACATGAGATAATGATTACCAAGCACAAATATCTAAATTGCGTAAGAAAGTTCATGAAAAACATTGTATGTGCCTATAAAATTTGAGAGTTGCCCTCGATTTTCATGGGATCCCATCATCAGATTCTGACATGGTGACAATGGGACCAATCGAAAAGTATACCCTTTCAGATGAAACAAAAATCGGTTCATAAATGACGGAGTTATGAGGTAACAAACATAAAAAAAAAAAAAAAAATACAACCGAATTGAGAAACTCCTCCTTTTTTTGAAGTCGGTTAAAAATAAAAAATAAAGTATTTTTTTTTTTTTATAAACTCGAATTATTTCTCGCCGAAGTGAAAAAGCAATGCAAACCATTAGTAGTCACCTCTCGGTACTAACAACAATGGCGCGTAAGCGCAGTCAACGTGGACTCACAAAAATTTGCCAATCCTAGACCAAACCCCGCCCCCAAACCTCATTTGATTGGTAGTGCAAAAAGGCGCGCGCCCCGCGCACCCCACGAGCCCCTGGCACGCGCTCAGTGCAGCGCATGACCTTGACCAAGTCATGTAAACAATTCAGTTCTCCTAAGACGTCATCGGTGTGTTGTTGTGACGAGTGTGTCCTTGTCGCGCCAATGTATTGGCGTCTTGTAATTACGTGTACTCCAATCTGGAGACTGATGCGCAAGCGGCTCGTCATCTCTACAGTGAACCAAACCACGTGCAATCTTTGCGTCTGCGTGGTATTCCCAACCCCCAAGTTCCATCAGTGTACACACCTGAACTAGACGAAGAAATCCTGGAGTACTTTGAACGAGATCCCAGGCGTTACTACACGCCAAGAACGACGGGACGGCTAGAGTCGTGTTTTGTCAGTGGCTATTAAACAATCGCGAAACTTATATTCTGTGGGGACCAGTTGCTTGGCCAGCAAGAAGCCCGGACCTGACACCGCTGGATTTTTATTTGTGGAGTGAGGTGAAGCGATTTGTGTACAAAAATGAGCATGAACCTCGTGAACAAATGAAAAGTGCGATAGTGGACGCGTGTGATGTTTTAAAAAGTGACAGAGACACATTACTAAGAATAAAAGACAATTTAATTAAACGTGTAAGATTATGTATCAAAAATTACGCTATCGTGAAGTGTAGCCCTAAATGATAGGTAATTCAGAGGTTACAGATTATTAGGTTTGTTACAAAACTCTTTTTTCAATCGTAAATAACTTTGATTCCATATTTTATGAACAATTATCACGTATCGCAAAGTGTCCGAAAGTGTCAAATAAATCGGAGTTGATTTAGGTAAGTAACATACCTAGCTTTTTTTTAAATCGTGTAATGAGCACTTTTTGTCTTTTCAAATCATTTTTAAATACGCCATAACGAGCAGGCCTGTTGGGGATATTTTTCATTTTACAGCATTTAGCATAAATATTTCAATTTGATTGTAGGGTATGTCCCGAAACCTAGGCACAACGCAATTATAACGGTCCTAAACCTTGAATTTGGAATTATTTAATACGTGAACATTAGCTGACTAGCAGAGTAAATAACCTTAGTTGATCGGGCGGAGTGTAGGTAGTTAGGTAGGCACTGACGACAATGCGTCGAAAGCACGCGTAGGTGACTAACTCGAGGCGCCATGCATTTTGCTAATATTACGTTATCACATCCTGTTTTTTTATTTTAAGAGATACCATGCTAGCTAAACTTTTTATGAATAGTATTTTGTGAGTAAAACCACCCTCCAAGGGATTAAAACGATTAAAAAGTAATGCTGTATATTGTAATGTAATTATTAAACACAAAATAAAATAGGTCAGTCTTGGCAGTCATAGTTATAAAATAATTATAATAATATTGGTATGTCAAACTAAATTTAAATGAAAAAGTCAATAGCAAATTAAATTACAAACAAATACAAATTAAAAAACAAATATAAACAAATAAATTAACTATAAAGTATTAATTACAAAATAATACATTACAGTCAAATTTAAAACTAATAACAAATCTAATTCAAATAATTCATAAAACTAGCACTGGTTTATCCCCAATGTAATTTGACTCGCACTTAGCCAGTTTTTTCAATTAGTAATAAAATGTCGGCAGCAGTTCAAATTGGAGACAGCTAGCTGCAGATAGCTTTTCAAAGGTATATTTGTGATATAACAATGAATTGTGGAAATAGAAACAAAAGCCACAGCTGCAATAGAAATGGAACAAAAATAGGTAACAAGCGTTGTTCTTCCATTTAACGTTTGAACTAAAGCCTAAAAGCCTGAAATTGCACGTGCATTGAGACTGACCGACGAGGTTCGCTTGCTAACTTTCATAAAAAGGTACCTAAATAGAGTTGTAGCTAAGTTTTAGAAAATGTATGTAGAATTTGTTTTACGGTCTAAATTTTGCTTATTGATTAGACCTTTCTTTTCTTGGTTTGATTGATGATCTAGATAACACAGTGATATTCTAACAGCAATTTAACGATTGACGCCACCAACAAAAATTACGGAGTGGACTATTTTAGGGTTCCGTACCCGAAGGATAACCAACGGAACCCTATTATTAAGCTTCCGCTTTCCGTCTGTCCTTCCGACCGTTCGCCTGTCTACCAGCGGGATGTGTCTCAAGAACCACAATAACTAGACAGTTACACACACACACGCACAGTCACTCTGTGTGTAAACAACAAATACTAAAAATAAAATAAAATTAAAAATTAAAGGAAGCTCCCGTACAAGAACGACAGTCATCCTTTGTGTGAGGCCCAGAAACGTGTGGAATCTACCTTCAGACGCTTTGGGTATTGAAGTTATGCTATGTTTTCCAAGTATCTTACTATATTAAAAACGTAAAAGTTTGTATTTTTGTCCGTCAATCACGCAAAAACGGCTTAAGGGATTTGAATGAAATTTGGCACAAATGTACTTCGCATTCTGGAGTAACACAGACTACTTTTTATCCTGGTAACTTATATGGCTTAATGGAGACAGAGGAAGAAAAGGATATCCAGAGTTGCTGCTGCCTTATTACTTCAGATTCAAAAGTACCAGGAGAGAAGAAACATATCGAAGTATTTTTGGGGCTGGAATTATGAGTGCTAGATTCCCAAGTACCAGTAGAGCAGAAACATGTAAAATTATTTTTGAGAAAGATTTTTTTACCAGGAGAACGGAAATATTTGGATGCTTTTTCCAGGTTTAAATTATGAACGCTCTAGATATACAAGTACCTGGAGAGCAAAAACATGTCGAAATATTTACAGCGCTCGAATTGTGAGTGCTATAGATTCACAAGTAATAAGAGACCAGAAACAAATCGAAGTATTTCCTGGGCTTTCAATGCAAGCGCTTTGGATTCAAAAGTACCAGGAGAACAGAAACATGTTGGAGTACTTTTAAGTCTGGAATTGTGAGCGCTAAAATTTATATATATATAAGTACTGGGAGGCCAGAAACATGCCGAAGTTTTTGCGGTGCTGGAATTGTGAGAGATTCTAATTATCAAGTACCAGGAGACCAGAAACATGTCAAAGTTTTTCCGGTGGTGAAATTGTGAGCGATTTTAACTGTCAAGAACCAGGAAAACAGAAACATGTCGAAGTTTTTTCCGAGCTGGAACTGTGAACGCTATAGATTCACAAATACCGGGAGAGCAGAAACATGTCGAAATTTTTCCCGGTTGAAATTGTGATCACTAAAAATTCACAAGTACCAGGAGGCCAGAAACATGTCGAAGTATTTCCGTGGCTGGAATTGTGAGCAGCTAGGATTCAAAAGTACCGGGGGACCAAAAACATGACAAAGTATTGCCGGGGCTGCAGTTATGAGCGCTACAGATTCACAAGAAGAAACCAGGAGACCGGAAACATTTGAAAGTATTTTTTCGCCACGAATCGTGAGTGCTAAAAAATCACAAGTATCAAAAGACTATAAACATATCGAAGTAATTCCGTGGCTGAAAGTAAAGACTCACAAACTACCAGGACAATCATGAAGATACATTTCTGAGCATAAAATATGAGACAAAAATGTTGTGCGCCAGCTCTAAAATCTACGAGTCGCGGGCAGAAGCTAGTCAAATAATAATTTTATCAGAATACTTTTAAAAAATGTTATAGAAAGAAGGAATAGCCATTTTAATAAGACATAACTCAATTTTATAGTTCAAACAACATTTTTAAAATGCCAACTTAAAGTTTTCATTTAAAAATATCTCTTACTATGAAATATTTATTTGAATACCTCTGCGGAGTATTAAAAGAAAAGCAGATTTTCGCTGTAGACATAAAAAAATTGTAAAACTCTCACTTAGTATAACCAAATTAAATGTTCGGTCTAGGAAGAAATTACAAATTAAGTAGCTGGAAAGGATACTCGGAAACTAACAAAAAGGGTACATTGAATTTAAGTTTGAAGTTTTTCTTAATTTTTTTCGAACGAAAATATTGATTGGAATGATAAATATTGGTGTACTGGACGGACGTCTTAAAAACACACAAAAAGAATGCCATGTGCAATCAGCACCACAATCACACCACACCCTGTCCATTTGCTTTTTAGGGTTTCGTAACCGAAGGGTAACCAACAGAACCCCTCTTACTAAGCTTCCGCTGTCCGTCCGTCCGTCTGTAATTATTATTTCGTTTATTTATTCTTATTTACGTACAAAGTATATTTTTAAATATATCTCTAAAAAACCATAAAAAAATACATTTAAAAATATAAAAAGTAGTAGTCCGCCGGTGTCGGGAGCAGGGTCCAAGCTACCGGTGGTAGGGCTCCAGAGAAAGGAACCTCCTTACAATACGAGCCGTATCGAGGAGTACTGCCTTCTGTATCAGGCCCTTTACCCAACCGCGTAACGTCAGCTTCGACAGATGTTCGTCGAAGCTTTTGGCCATCAGGCCATTGGCCGTAATGACTATCGGCACAATGATAGCTGAGTCCACATTCCACATGTCGACAACCTCGTGCGCTAAGACGAGATACTTGATTTTTTTCTCCTTCTCGGCCTTCACGAGGTTCTCGTCATGCGGGATGGTAACATCAATTATCATTGTGCGGCGCGCTAATCGGTCTATCACCACTACATCAGGCTTATTGGCAACAATAGTCCTATCAGTGATGATAGACCGATCCCAGTACAACGTGACATGGTCATTTTCGAGAACTGGGTCGGGCACATACTTGTAATACGGTACCTCAGAATCCACAAGTTTATATTTCAAAGCAAGTTGCTGATGGATAATCCTGGCCACTTGGTTGTGCCTGTGCAAGTACTCGCCGTTAGCCAGACGAGAACAACCAGAGATAATATGTCTGATCGACTCACCCGGACGGTGGCATGCCCGACCCACGTCCACCATCCCATCCTTCATAATATGCCTCCGGTAGTTATTCGTCAAGATAACTTCATCCATAATCGCACAGACAAAACCTTCAGTTTCCCTGAAGAGATCACTGAAACGTAGCCAGGCCACGGACGCTGAAAAATCTACATCAGACCCATGAAGGGCCCGATAGAAGCGCCCGTGAAGCTCCTTGCTTTTCCATACTTCCTTGCGGTCATCCGTAGTAAGTATCACAGGTTTGCGCCAGTTCTCCTTAGCCATGGATAACGGGGTGAGACCCTTGTCCACTGCGACCACATCTCGGTGCATACCCACATCAGCTGTGAGGAAAGATTCTCTGAGACTGCACATCTCGCGGTTGTGGAGAGTCTTGGCGTTTAAAAAGCCTCGACCCACTCCCGCGGAATGTACAGTCTCATCACCGACGATCGTGGGTGATGCATCCGGTTTGCGGTCAGCAGTGTACGGACTCTCCTATCCAGGGCGTCAAGTTCAGTTTGAGTCCATTTGAGTATGCCGCAAGAGTACATTAATACTGGCATGACCTAACCGTTGAAGGCGCGCACCTTATTTCCGCCCGACAAAAGGCTATTCAAAACCTTTTTCAGGCGGCCATAGAAGCGTTCCTTCAACAAATGCTTCATATCAGTTACATTAATGCCCAACGCTTTCGACATACCCAAATACTTTTAGGTTTCGGTTGAGCTGAGGGATCTAACCTGTATGGAATCTGAGAGTTGAATTCCCTTAGATTCCATAATCTCCCCTTTCTTTACATGCATGACTGCACATTTGTCCACATCAAATTCCATCCTGATGGCACTACTGAAGGTTTCAGTTACCGTCAGTAGCTCCATCAGTCGCGAATTGTTGTGGGCAAAGAGTTTCAGATCATCCATGTAAAGAAGGTGAGATATGGCCTGACCACCTCTTCTCAACCGATAGCCTAGACCTGAATTCTCCAGCAATGTGCTTAGAGGATTCAAAGCTAAGCAAAACCAAAGCGGACTCAAACTGTCGCCCTGAAATATTCCCCGTTTAATCCATACAGGCTCATCGTGCCGCAGGACCCCTTCCTACATCCATTCTGAGAGGCGGACATAACTGAGTTAATTTCAATGTGCTCATTGATCTTCACTCTCAGTATGGATGTAAAAAGTTTATAGACCGTCGACAAACAAGTAATTGGTCTATAGTTATTGGGTTCCGCGGGACTACCATTCTTATGGAGCAGGTGGGTAACGCCAGTTATTAGAAACTGTGGTAGCGACCCAGACTCTAAGGATGACTGGAATAAGAGATGTCAGGAGCGCGTGTGAGCTGCTATACCATTTGAGCCAGAAGTTATGCAGTCCGTCCGGTCCCGGAGATTTCCAGTTCGGTAACGGACGGACTGCTTTAGCTACATCTAATGGAGTGATGTTAATTTTTTCCATTTCTGGTATAGCTTCACACACGCGCTCGACATCGCGCATCCAGCCATCCTCGGTATGACAGACGGGCACCGACCAGATGCTTCGCCAGAATGTACTCGTGGCGGTATCATCCGGGCGGCATACGCCCGTCACACTCTGTTCTCTGTTTGTTCTGTTTGTTGTCTGTCATGCTTGACGCAAATAAACGCTTTTTCTTTCTTTCTTTCTTTCTATATACCCACCTCTCATTGCTCTGGAACATGCGATTCTGCGTGTATCGGTCAACCCGCCGCTTATACCGCCGAATACGGTTTGCCCATGCACAAACTTTCTGCTTCAGGAAGTCGATGCGCTCCGTGACACGAGACGTGTAATCTCGAGGGCTGATATCAGTCCCTGAAAACGCTGGTCTCACAAAGCGCATCACGCGTGGCCGTGTGTTGCCCTCCCTGAAGCAGTATAGTTTGCCGATGAGTGCCCTAGCCTCATCAATACGCCGCTCGATTCTGCACTGCCAGGCTGGTGCAGCAGGTTTTGGTCGAATAGCTTCATCACAACTACTAAACTTGACATTTGCCAAACGACATGCCACAACAGCCCCGCAATACAGGATTGAGTGCATATCAACGAGGCTCTCGCTGCTTTCAAAGATGCTCTGCAGCAGCGAGTCTAAGGCACACACCAGCGCCCTATTTTTTTTGTGCATGGGTAACCGTGGTAAACGGGGTCTAAGTTCGGTCGGAATTGATCTATACTTACGAAGCGCATCCTCCAGTGCGCTCCTGAGTCTATCGTTGCACTGGCTACTTACCGTGACAACCCTATTATCTACCTCATCACTGACGTTGTTTGGCCGCGGTGTGATCGCGCCACTGGCTGGCGCCTGTACCGCGGCCTGTGTCGGAGTTTTTTTTTTTTTTTTTTAACACATAAAATTTAACAAATTTCTCTTAATCTATCTCAGTTATACAATGGCAATTTCTAATAACTAATGCTTAAGAGATTACGTTGACGACTGCACTAGTATAAACTGTGTCACAGTCGACAGCGTCTTCCTCCGTGTATATTAATAGCATGCCTCAGCCCTCATTGTAAAGTTGAGATGATAAAGTTGCTCAGTACCTCTGAGCGCAGCCTATCAAGTGCAGCATCGTCCAACCTGTGATTACGTTGGATAACCCGCACCTGATCCGACAATCGTTGGGCCGAGACATTCATGGTTGGTTCAAGGTCCTGGAATAAAGATAGCATCCTGACACGGTACGCAGTGAGGTTAGTTCCCCCCTCTGTAGCCCTGTAATATGCGCGTATAACGTTCTCGTTTATAAACTGAGTCCATTTTATACGCTGCACATAACCACCGGCAGTGGGGACCCGGCTCGGGGCCGGTTGGCCCCTAGGTCCCAAACCCCTCGGTGGCCGGCCTCTCCCCTGCCGACGTACAGGTGTTGGCGACGTCGGCGGAGAGAAATACTCGTCGCTGGAGCTCGACGCGTCTGCGGCCGCCGGTGACTCTGGTAATCCTAAGTCCGGCGACGACGAGGCGGAGTTCAGCGATTGGTCCGGGGGTGGTGGGCGTGCACGTTGCGATGCTGCTCTTGTGATCATCATCATTTAAAGTATATTATTTCGTTCTTCGTCGTCGGTATTTCAGTGTGATTTTTCAATTGACATGTGTCATCTGTCGTGCACATATATTTTCTTTTTCATTCGTCATAATTTTTGTGTTTTGGTTAGTTTCTAAGTTTCTAATGTGTATGATTTGATTATGGAAGGTTTCTATTGCAAAAACGGTATATAAATATGGATAAAAACTGATTTTCTTTGGCATAAAACTGGGAGCACGAAATAAAACTTTTTTCTGACAGTCAGTGTTGTTATTATTTACATTATGTACCGTGTGATATAACAAATGAAAGGGTTTAATTAAATTCATTTTATAATTCTAAGTAAACTAAAGAGTTTTAAAGTTATTCAAGAAATTAGATGACACTGCTATAGGTTGTTTTGCTAAAAAAATTAAATTAGTCCGTCTGATAGATTTTCAAAAAATATTCGTCACGTATTTTTTCTTTTTTCACGTAAACAAAAAATAAAGGAGATACAGCGAGTTGAAGACACGCGTGACGTCATATGGCTTGATAAATTTGGTACATTTTTACCAAGCCATATGACGTCACATGTGTCTTCAACTCGCTGTATCTCCTTTATTTTTTAATACCCCATCACAGAGCCTAAAATAAAATAAAAAAATTGGTTGTCTGTAAAGTCGGCTTACGAACGACAATGTTACGTGATAACTTCATAAGAAAACAATTGAACGTACGGAAAGTAACCGTGACAGTTTTTCGGGCAAAAACGTTATCACTTCAAAAATGCAAATAATAGTTCTTAACCTATAAATTACAAGAAAACTTATAACAAGTGCATAGTGTTCAAATGTCATGTAAAAAAATGAAATCCTTTCTGAAAACTTTGCACGCTAGTCCGTCTCGCACTTGGCCAGTTTTTCTTGAACACGCATGGCTTGTTGGCAGTTACAGTAGACCCAAAGCAATTTTTATGAAATTGGCTTCTAACGTTTTGACTCAGCAGGTCGTAAAACAAAGGTTTATGATCCACACATTTTATTGGTGATTTACAACTATTGTGAAACTGTGATCTGTATGTTTATAGCATTTAGGTAATAGATTTTGTATTAAGTACTACAAAGATTTTTGCAAAATATCATCGTTCAGTACGTCTAAAATGAGTTTTATCAATGTATAATCGCAAGCGACTGTAGTTAGAAAAATGTTTGAAACTTAAAAAAAACAAGTTCCTAATTTATTTGTTTAAGTTATTAACTAACAAACAAGCAAGCTGCTAGTAAAACTTTAGTTAAAAACTAAAAAAATATTTAATAAACTTGTTTTCTTGAGTAAATATATACTGTAACTCATTACTGTATATAATAAGGTAATTTTATTTTTAATAAGGAAATATAAGCTGAGGTAAAAAAAGATGATTAACGTCGAAACTAATTTAATGACACTAATTCTTGTTATTGAACCGAAAATATTGAATATTTGAAACAAAAGACTGTTCCCGCTCTTCAAGTCTTCCATAAAACCAAAAAAATCATTAATAGTATGGAACCTTAGAATCTTATTTACATAAAGACAGAAAGAAAAAGCGTTTATTTGCGCCCACTGCCACCTGTCAACTGACATCTACTATATAAAAATAAGTCGGGTTTTCCTTCCTGACGCTATAACTCCAGAACGCACGAACCGATTTCGGTAGGGTAGGTAGGGTAGGTAGGGTAGGTAGGGTAGGTAGGGTAGGTAGGGTAGGTAGGCTAGGTAGGGTAGGTAGGGTAGGTAGGGTAGGTAGCTTCGCGGGAGCGAAGCCGCGTGGGTCAGCTAGTCTGTTTTTAATACTAAGTAACAATTATTTAGAGACAGTAACTATTTAAGGCAGTGTATTTTTGTGCACGTTATTATGTGCAATAAAATCTGTTATTGAACAAATTAAAATATAAAATAGATTAAACGAACACATTCAGTTGGACCATTAGGGTTTTTTTAAAACGAAATCAATTTTTTAAATTTGTTCTTATGGTCCTAAATCTAGGCTTATCAGACTTTATTTTTGTCATTCTAGCTATTATCTTGTGTTTATTAAGCTGTGATAATGAGCCTGCTTTTAGAAAGTCTTTAAAGGTTAAAAAGTTTAATTAATATCATAATCTATGTAATCTCACTGTCAAATTCACGTAACACTAGTAATTAATATTTATACATTCAGTCAAAAAAGTATCGGGAATGGATGATTTGTTTATGGTTCCAAATTCAAATTTTTGTTTTTTTGTAGTTGTTAGATTGGCACAACTGTTTTCCATTTTGGCGCGGAGTTTGAGTTGCATCTGTTATTTATATTAAACACAGTGCTGGTTTTAGTAATATCATATATAGTGTGTATTGCGAATTTCATAATGGACAAAAATATCGAACAAAGAGTTTGTCTTAAATTTTGCATCGCCAATGGAATTTCGTGTTCGGAGTCACTGAAAATGTTACAGAAGGCTTACGGTGAATCGACTTTATCAAAAACTCGTGACTATGAGTGGTTCAAAGCGTTCAAAAGCGGTCGAGATGTGATGGAAGATTTGCCTCGCTCTGGTAGGCCGTCAACGTCTGCAACTGAAGTTAACATCGCAAAAGTGAAGGAAATAGTGACTGAAAATCCCCATTCAACTCTGAGAGAGATAGCCGAACTTTCTGTATCTCACGAGTCGATCCGTACCATTTTAACTAATCGTTTGGGTATGAAACATGTTGCTGCTCGGCTAGTCCCAAAAGATCTGAATTTTCTCCAAAAACTCAATCGCATGAAAGTCGCTGAGGACATGCTAGAACGAGTCAGTTCGGACCCAACATTCATGAAACGCATTGTTACTGGTGACGAGACGTGGGTTTACGAGTTTGACATGCAAACTAGTCAACAAGCTTCGGAGTGGCGCCTTCCAACTGAACCGAAACCGAAAAAACCACGCCAAAGTCGATCAAAAGTCAAAGTCATGTTGACTGTTTTCTTTGACTATCGCGGTGTTGTGCACTCTGAATTCTTACCGGAAGGTCTAACGGTAAATAAAAAATATTATTTGAGCGTTATGCGGCGTTTATGAGAGCAAATTCGACGAAAAAGGCCAGATTTGTGGAAAGAAAATTCTTGGATTTTGCACCACGACAATGCGCCTTCGCACAAGGCTATCATTGTGAACGAATTTTTAACCAAACACTCAACAAATACCATCCAGCAACCACCATATTCACCAGATATGGCTTCTGCTGACTTTTTTCTTTTTCCTAAACTCAAATTACCACTTCGTGGCACCCGTTTTCAATCGATAGAAGACATAAAGGAGAATTCGCGGCGAGAACTGAACTCAATTCCGGAAGCAGCTTTTAAAAAATGTTTTGATGAAAGGATTATTCGTTGGCGCAAGTGTATCGTTTCTAAAGGAGCATACTTTGAAGGTGATAAAATAAATTTGGATGAATAACAGACATTTTGTTTATTATTGATCTTTTCCCGGTACTTTCTTGACAGAGTAGTATATTTAATAGTAACTAATATTTATTCACAGAAAAATTGGTACATTTATTCACAAATAGAGTGCTTAATCTACAGTAAGTGTACACAGCAGTATGCATTTGGGGCCGAACTAGGCTCAGCCTGTATCTCAGCCCGCCGCTATCAATCCCTTTAAGTTTCAAATAAGTACTTATATAAGGTATTTTAGTGATTCCACGCTAAAATGAACGTCTTAATACAAGATAGAGAAGAATAAAAATAATAATATTAAAAAAGAATTAAGAAAACTATTACAAGTTAGATGACATACAAAACACAATGTTAGGTTTGTAAGTAGTGCTCTCTTTGTGGGAGATTTTAATACAAAAGTAGGTAAAATAACCTTAAAGGTTGTTTTGTTGGAACAATAATATTATATTGGTAGCTTACATTGATAAAGTTTATTTGTGACTGTATAAACTTTCCTGTCTAAACAAAACAAATCAAAACTTACTTAGCCAAAATAGATAGCGAATCGGCAATAATTGTAGAAAATTAAACAAACTGAAATTCCTAAATTAGCCCATCTGTGTATTGAGTAAATATTGTTAATAGATTAATTTACATCATGAATATAACTCTATTCAGTTAATGATAAATTCATAACTGAGAAAACATACTGAATTGAGGCCATCTTCCACTCTAAACTTATGAATTTGAGACCTTATTAACACTAATCTTTCTATGGGAGGCTACATAATTACATATACCTACCGCCGATAAACTAACAATCAACATCATCCTGAATTGCAAGGCCTCAACGTTCAGAAATCCTTGGAACGGTGATTTCTCTTCGTGAAGCGTGTTTATTTGTTTCTTTGCTGAGCTAGGCTATACTAGGCTTTATTAGCCATTATGCACTCATAATAGACCGAATGGAAGTTTTAGTGTGGAAAATGGAGACACCGTCCTAATATAATAGGTCTTTACCTATGAAATTGCCGCATTGTATTAAAAAATTTAAACGAATTTTTTTCATGTATTTTTTATTTGTATTAATCGAAGTAATCACCCATGCAATCAATGCATCTTTGCCAACGCAGTGGCAGTTAATTGATGCCCGTCTTAAAGAAATCAGCTGGACGGGAGGCAACAAATTCTTCAAAGGCATTTTGTACTGCCTCTCGGGTATTAAATTTTTTACCCGCCAAGAAGTTATCCAAATTCTGGAAAAAGTAGTACTCTGTAGGCGCAAGGTCTGGTGAGTAGGGCGGATGACGGAGAGCTTCCAACCCCAGTTCTTGCAACTTGGAGACCGTCTGCTGTGCAGTATGAGGTCGCGCGTTGTCGTGCAGGAGCAGCGGAGACGAGCGATTGACCAATGCTGGTTGGAGATGTGCCAGCTTCTCCATCATTGTGTTCAGTTCTTCACAGTACACATCTGCAGTAATGCTCACCCCGTTTGGTAAGAAGCTGTGATGAATCACACCGGCGCTAGACCACCAAACAGTGACCATCACTTTTCTAGGGGTAATTTTTCGTTTAGGGCATTGTTTAGGTGCTGAACCAGGATCCAACCAACTTGCTGAGCGCTTGCGGTTATCAAACAGAATCCATTTTTCATCGCAGGTAACAATGCGGTTCAAAATTACTTCATTTCTGTGGCTGTTGAGCAGTGCAAGGCACGTCTCGACGCGTACTTCGCGCTGGCGATCATTGAGTTCGTGGGGCACCCATTTGTCAAGCTTTTTTACCTTGCCAATTTGACGCAAATGGACCAATATTGTTTTGACGCTAACGTCGAAAGCTGCTGCTAATTCAGCCGTAGATTGTGTATCATCAGCTTCCACAATCGCCTTTAATTCGTCATTGTCGACCAAAGTCTTCGGACGACCGCGAGGTTCATTTTTCAGGTCGAAATTTCCAGAACGGAAGCGAGCAAACCAATAACAGGTGGTGCGTTGGTTTGTAGTGTTAGCTCCGTAAACGTCGTTGATGTTGCGTGCCGCTTGTGCCGCGTTGCTGCCACGACGTTATTCATATTCCATTATTACTCGATTTTTTAACGTATCCATGATGACGAAAAAGATTGAAATGCGATGAAAATGTAACACTAATCACTACTTTTGGAAAAAAAAAAACCATGTTTTTAAAATAAAATTAATTTGAAATTAGAATTCTTAGCCAAACAAAAATTATTTTGATTTGAAATGGCCAGTACTGCAGAACGGCAATTTCATAGGTAAAGACCTATTCAATCACCACTGAGTGAGTGACTGACAGACAACGCACAGTCAAAACTGCTGGTTGTTGCAAACCTAAAACTTGGCATGTAGGTTCCTTGGACAGTGTAAGGGAGCACTAAAAGAGGATTTCCCGAAATTTTTGCGGGAACGAGAGTACGAAGTCGCGGGAAAAGCTAGTATAATAATATAGAAAATAGCGTGACGTGGGGGAATAACTGCAAGAGTGTCATCTGCGATGGTATGGCCACATCATGCGCCGCCCTATGGAGTACGTCGGTCGAAGATGCATGAATATGGCTGTCCTTGGGGCTAGGTCCCGTGGTTCCGTCAAATCTGACATGACAGCCAATGGCCTGACTGAGAAGGACGTTTAAGATCGGGCAAAGTGGAGGAAGCTAAGTAGGAAGGCGGACCCCGGCAATAGCCGGGATTCACGCCAGGTGGAAGAAGAAGTTCTTGGACAGTGTAGGGGAGCACTAAAAGAAGATTTCCCGAAATACTTGTGGGAACGGGAAAATACGGGATACGCAAGTACGAAGTCGCGGGAAAAAGCTAGTATAATAATATAGAAAATAGCTGTTTTATGCGCATATTATTTTATTCCCGTTCCTCTAAGAATCTATGACAGGAAAAAATAAAAAAAAAATCGACAAAAAGTGCACAATTAAAGTTATATTACACTATTTAGTATAATATAACTTTAATTTCAAAAGGAAAAACCAAAAACACCGTTTTTTAGGATTTCGTACCTCAAAAAGAAAAAACGGAACCCTTATAGGATCATTTTGTTGTTCGTTCGTCTGTCTGACAAGACTCTTTATCTCGTGAAGGTATCAAGTGGAAATAGTGGAATTTTAACTATATACTCTACGGTCTTTAGGTCTACGGTCCCTGGAAGCTGTGAAAAAATCAAGTTCTAAGTTTTTTTTTAAAGATACGGACGTTTATGCTCCAAAAAGGAATATTTCGACACTCTCAAGGGAATTAAAACTCATAGGGTAGTTTCCGTTGAGCTAGAACTATGAATTTTGGCAAGTAATACCGTCTTTTATACTAACGGGTATAGGAAAAAGTCTAAAACTATACATTTGTAATTAAATCATAAAAAATATAGTCTTTATTTAAGGTACGCAATCAATCACTGACCGTAGTAAACCACTAGGTATCTAGGTACTTAAAAATATCAAGTGTTATCCTGAGTAATATTTAGCGTTAACTTCATCAAAATCGACCCACAAAATCAAGAGATATTGAATTTTAAGTTTAGAAAGAAACTATTGAATGTATCCTGATCAGTCAGAGGGCCATCTTTTGAGAAAAAATAAAATGCAGGAAAGCATGAAAATAACACCGTATCAAATTGTTGCGTTATTTGTTAAAGTTTCAATACGTACCAAAATAAAAGTAATAAGTAGTAATAGTATTCCTTATCGTATCGTTATTTATGTTCTTGTTTAACGTCCGCCGCTGCCAAATATTTTGTCAGTTTACGAAAAGGTCGATAGATGGCGTTGCACTGATGACGTGTTTTACTGAATCACAGTGTTAATATTTTCCATTGGACAATGACCCTCACAAGGTTTTTAAACAGCGTTGACGCAAAGCGTTGTAGTTCGTTAGGGGTTTGGTTCGGTTTCTAAAAGGTTTTGAAAAGTATCTGCCAGTGCCAAGGTTCAAATTCGTTAAATCTCTGATTTGTTCTGGTTCGTTAATCGTGCTTTATGTATTTATCGTAGACTTCCAACTAATTTGGTGCTTGCAAAGTTCTGGACGGATCGACTTACGGATAGGCCTGCAAAGTTTCGTGCTAAAGGGGCTGACGGGACCTTACTATATTAAGCCTTCGCGATAGATTCTTAGCTCGGAAAAAACTGCGAGACTTGATTCCTAAACTATTTATTATAAAACGTACAAAAAGATTACAATTTTGCACGGAACCTTCGGTGTGAGAGTCCGATTCGCTATTGACCGGTTTTTTTTTTTTCTCTTTTTAGTTGTACCTAACAACATCAGCGGAAAGTCGCAGGAAAGCAAAATAAGCAATATAGAAAAATAATAAAAGGAAATCGAACATCAGGTAAACCAAAGCAGAGGCCTAAAATAACACAAAAGGTTTAAGGAAACAAAGCCATAAAAAAAACAAGTTGCTTACAGTAAACCCAGGACCATTTGCACCAAGCAGCAAAACAGCCATTACAGTAATTAATTCCCCATATAAAATTAAGCAATATAAACAAAGAAATAACACAGTAAGCGGTAAAGGCCCGTGCAAACGTTCACCCCCATAAACCATGTGAAGTCCGTCCCTGTAAGCAACACGATAACCACACATAATGCACGAAATTTGCACAATAATGGTGCAATAATTCAAATGTAATGGCCATGTTTAACTTATGGCGATGTACATGGTGTATTTTTGAAGCCAAGATTATATGATTGTGTTTGATAAAAGTGATTTACAGAACGTAAAAATGTTAGCATGGATGCACCTTGATGTTATCGACTTTGACATTAACAAAAAAAAAAATATTCACAAAAAACTATTTATTCACTAATATTGCACATTTTAAAATATCGGCTCATTAATGTATTTGTTAAAACATGGCATAAAACACACAAACTCGTGACAAAAATAATTTTATTGTAGCCTCCGAGTATTGACTTAAAATTCTTAAATAATGTAGAACTCAAAATCATTTTAAATATTTTTCCACTGAATAATTTCCTACAACCTGTATAGTCTCATATATTACGAAGCAACTGATAACCGATTGTAATGTAAATTATTGTAAATATGTGCCAAGAGTTCTGGCACATATTTACTTCCTTGTTTTGACCCACATTTTTACCTTTATCTTTTTTTTTTTTTTTTTATTTCTTTAAAAGTTTAGGGACTTTTATAACGCACAGCGTATGTCAGTCCCATCGTACCCTAAGACAATTATTACCTAACAAACGAGATCAATGGATCAGGGTCATGAACTCGAACAACTTTCTTGCATCATCGGAAGTCGGCTTACTTAATATTTGGTGGAACGTACCTATATTGTTCTTGTTCAACTTTAAAACCCTGAACAACTTACTTCTATCAGCCTCATACTGAACACATTCCATTAGCAAGTGATGCATATCTTCTAGAATACCTTTATCTTGTTCTCTTGCTCTGTTCTCGATGCTTGGAAACAAGCCCATATCATTCCGTTACCTAAAAACCCTAACCCGGACTCTCCGACCGAATTTAGACCAATTTTCATCATTCCTTATCTATCCAAAGTGGTTGAGCACATTGTGCATCAGCAACTTACTTTGTTTTTTTTTTCTAGGAATGACCTTCTTGCCGCCTAACCTACCTGCCGTGAACCATGACCTGAGTTTAATTGAGGAGTGGTCGCAGTCCTTTGGGCTGCAAATCAATCCCAAGAAGTCTCAGGCCTTGGTTATTGGCGGCAGGTATATGCGGAACAGGCTATATGTATATTGCAACGCTGTCTTCACTCTGACTGAATGGAGTACAGATTGAATAAGCAAAGACAGGTAGAAACCTGGGGGTGATCATGGACTCCTATTTATCGTGGACTAACCTGAACTGGTGTAAAAAATGAGCAGACATGCGATTTCAGAAATTCCGATCCGTTTGCTATCATTGATTGAAGAATTCCGTTGCCTGCCTCCGAAGTTTTTCATCACATCTTCATCAAATTAAAATGAAAACATTCCGGGAAAATACTCTTCCAAACAAAAAAAAAATCATCCAAATCGGTTAAAAATTGGCGAAAATATCGCTAAACAAACATTTTTCATGGGATCCCATCATCAGATCCTGACTTATACCTTCCATCATCAGCTCAACAACATGAGATGATGATTACTAGGCACAAATATCTGAATTGCGTTAGAAAGTATGAAAAACAGTGTATGTGCTTATAAAATTTGAGGGTTTCCCTCGATTTTCATGGGATTCCATCATCAGATTCTGGCTTGGTGACAATGGGGCCACCTCAGGAATATAAGCTTTCGAATAAAAAATAATTTTTAAAATCGGTCCAGAATTGGCGGAGAAATCGGTGAACATACATAAAAAAAATACGTACAGTCGAACATAGAACCTCCTCCTTTTTGAAGAAGTCGGTTAAACATATGTAGAAAGAAATATGTACGCAACACTCAGTGCGCGGACCGACTCGCTTTTATTTAGAGGATTTCCATCCTCTAAGCATACAGGAAACACTGTTTGTGTATGTTCGTGGATACAAGATAACTAATTAACATTATTAATTTATTTATTTACTTCTTTTCTTCGTCAGTGTACTCAGGTACAATACGTTTCAAACGGTTCGTGAGTAAAGTTAAGAAGGTCATCAATATGTATGAAATCGTCGCTTTTTTCTAGTCATTCGAACTTGGTCGGGTAACCATTGTTTACATGTTTGGTTTTTAGTTTATATCTACTTACTGCGAATCATTCTAAGCTGAATATTTTCCCTATACACTTTTGACCAAACGCACTAATTTTTGGTTCACATCTACACATCTATAGTTGGGCCGGTTTCTTGTATTTTGGTGTCAAAGTTATGGCACCGAAGTTTTGAATTTTAACAATATTATTCAAAAACGCATGCATGTACACATTTGAAACTTTTTGTGGTTATTATAAGCGTCAAAGCGGACCAAATACAGTTTCTATCAAGCTTGTACGTTTTCTCATTTAGGCGCTGCGATAAATTGTTTGGGTTTTCAAAAAAGCGCGATTAGGTACTTGAAAATTATAAATAATTTCTTGGATCTAATTCTGTCGCAAATATTTTCGGCGCACATTTTTGCATAAATATAATTTCTCTCCCCACCCACACACAATATTTCTCTCTCCGATCATTCGCTTAGAATTTTCCTGCTGGAACAACGTTACTCCAGCAGGAATCGTTTTTTCCGTTTTTTTTTTCAAAATTACAACACGCACAATTTTTTTATGTGGCGTACATTTACAGCAGATTACGCACTAATTATACGTACCACTCATATCGCTCTAGGGAGGAGCTCGTGGCTAGATAATAACAGCTGCACTGGTCGATCTTAAAGGTTAAGCAACGCTTGCCAAGGTTGGTCTGTGGATGGGTGACCATCTTAATATAGCGAGTTTCCTCCGTGCCTCGGAAAGCACGTTAAGCCGTTGGTCCCGGCTGTCATTTGTAGATCTTTGGCAGTCGTTACGGATAGTCAGAAGCCAGTAAATCTGACTCCAGTCTTGCCATGAAGTACCGTGTTACCCTGTTACTGGATTGTGGAGGTCTGGTAGGCAGCCACACCGCGTAAAATACTGGTATTCAGCTAAATCCGGTTTGACTGGAAACCGACCCCAATATAGTTGGGAAAAGGCTAGGCAGATGATGATGATGATGATGACTCATATCGCTCTAGGAGCTACTTTCCAGCTGGGGTAACGTACACTCTAGTTCTAGGTTAGAATTTAATTGAATTAACAGCTTAAAGTTATTTTATTGCAATTCTTAAAAACTTTAAATGCTCAACAATTTTTGTCGCTGCCACGACTGTATTGAAGTTATGAAAAAATAGGAAATCGAATTTAGTTTTATATAATATGTGAACATCTGCATGTCATGATTGTAAAGATTTTAATAATAAAATAATAATAAAAAAAATATTTGTGACAAGAAACTTACAGATAACTACAAAATTAATAGTAGTATAGAACTTGTAGTAAAAATTTCAAATTACATAAAAAATGGACGGTTTAGTAGAAGAGAACTAGTTAGGTGTTCCAGAAAAAGATCTGTACGCAGAAAGATGAGCCCTGCCTCTTAAACTAGGGAATCCCTGTATCTTAAGAGACAGTGAGCAGCTATTATAACAAAATAAAAGTTAAGATGTGTGTCGGTCTACCATCGATGATAAATTGTAAAAAAGAAATAAATAAATGTATATCTATATAACTAACTATTTGTATAGCAGGGTTTAGACCAAGAAAGAAGAAAAGATGGAGCAACCCAAATGTTGTGTGTGTGTGTGTATGTGTGTGCGTGTGTGTGTGTTTGTGTGTGTGTGCGTGTATGTGTATGTGTTTGAAGTGTGGGTGAGATTTTGAGTGTGCAGCGAATAAAAAGTTAATAAGTTATTAAGCAATGAATGTAAGCAATGATTCGGTTTGTGATTAATCCTGTTGTAGTAGCCATTCTGTCACTTTAGTTTTAGCTGTGTGTTTATTGAGGTCGCGAATGTTAATGACTTGGTGAGTTTTTTTGTAGATGTGAGCACTGAGTGTGTTGAATTGATGTCTGGCGAACGAGGTTTTCTGCTGTGAGCCTGGAGGGAAATTGGTACGTTAAACCCAATATTATTATGTTATTATTTTTTATTATTATTGTTATTTTATATTTTAATTGTTTGTTAATCAATGATGTCTTAACGTCAGAGCGGATTTGGATGAGATTAGAAATTAGAATCTACTTTTATCTCGTACCGACTCGATAGTACAGTCTGTGACCAACATTATCGAACCCATTTTACTTGTTTGCTAATAGTCAAGTGGGTTAGAAAATTTTGGTTACAGACTTTACATTTCCGCGAGATATCTTAGGGTTTTAATGCGTGCAAAGCCACTGGCAAAAGCTAGTAGTATATTTAACACTATATCTCACGACGAGAGACAGTCCTTCAAATTCAGGTCATTTGATCGTAGAACAACGTTGCAGTTGGAAACATCAAAGGCAGGAAAACATCAAGATTATTCAACCGAATAAACACACCGCAGACAAAGTGGTGTAGCTTAAAATTTCAACGGCAACGCTGTGTCAGCCCGTAAAAGGTTCCGGGTTGGACTCCCGATCTAGATTTAAAGAGCTGACCGGTTGGGGGCTGCAAGCAAATGTTTATGGTAGTGGCTGTGCGATTGGGTGGATGCGGCTGGTTTTAGCAAAAAGAAACTTAACGTGATCATGTTTTAACATCATCTGCCTAGCCTTTTCCCAACTATATTGGGGTCGGCTTCCAGTCAAACCGGATTCAACTGAATACCAGTGTTTTACGCGGAGCGGCTGCCTACCAGACCTCTACAACCCATTAACTGGGTAACACGGTACTTCTTTGGCAAGACTGGAGTCAGATTTACTGGCTTCTGACAATCCGTAACGGCTGCCAAAGATCTACAAATGACAGCCGGGACCAACGGCTTAACGTGCTTTCCGAGGCAAGGAGGAAACTCGGTATATTAAGATGGTCACCCATCCACAGACCAACCTTGGCAAGCGTTGCTTAACCTTAAAGATCGACCCGTGCGGCTGAATTGTGATCATGTTTTAACATATACGTCACTAATTTCGTCAAACTTAGCGCTTGCCATCTTTTTGTCAAAAAAAAAAAAAAAAAATTCAAAAGCATTTTATTTCAAATAAACCATTCACAGGCACTTTTGAAACGTCAAGGTCGGTCAGTCAAAAACATGGAAGCTATTTGCACGTTCCAAAGCGTAGATCTCTATGGAGAAGAACGTGCAAGAAACTCCACGGACACTCTTTTAAATCATGTTCTGTTTTACAACATTCCAAGTTACATATACTTGTTGCTTCTGCATGTGAGGACAATGCAAAGGAAAAAAAAAATAGGGCTTATTATAAGAATTTTAAATTTAAAGATTAAAATAAGCCAATGGCAGTTAAGAGATGACCAGTCTCAACCGACGGCGCCTGTTCACGAACATGACGCGTGAATCGGCACCTTTCAGCTCAACCATTTCGAAGGGAACCGAATGATCAAACCCACGCGCCGCCATCAGCGAGACATTTGAGTGAGCATGACATGCTCTCAACCACCATGCTCGTTCATGTCCAACAAGTAAAACTATAACTACTCACATAAAATGTAAATGGTTTCATGGTACTCACATTTACAAAATTTGAAAAATATGCTTCTACTTTACACAAAACTATGGTTGTCAATGACCAAATAATGAAAAATAAATTAATAAAGAGAACGATTAAGTTCTTACATCAAAAATAATAAATAAGTATTTAATATAATAATATAATTTGTATGTATATAAGAATAAATAAACGAAATAATGTAAGAACCTCTAAAAGGAGCGTCAAAGCGTGTGTATGATAAGGCACCAAATAATTAATGTGCAATAACGGTTAGTAACCCACGTACATTTATTGATTTTCTTAATATCACAAACATAAATAAATACATAAAACTGTACTCAAACGACTTCTATCGTGATCCTACGCTCTCTAGTAATGAAAAAACGGTACATATTGTATTGTTTGGGGTTCGTTATAGTTTATCTGGCACAAGTTGGGGCACTATCGTCACTGTGGAGCAGACTAGCATAGAGCAAAGCATTTTTATAATCAGTGTACTCTCCTATTTTATAATATGATTTTTTGCACTGTAAACTTTTTATGCATATTTTACAACGAATTTCGTATCATTCAATTTGAATGTATTGGGCGGTGTTTTAATAAAACACTTTAAACAATGTCCTATGAAAGATGTCACTACTTGAGAAAATCAAAAACCTGGTTGGACTAATTGATTCCAAATTTTTGTGACATATTTATGTTTGTCACCTCGTTTAATAAAAATATTATTATAAAGATTATTTTTAAACTACATGATGTTGGCAAAGATATACAATTGTTGACAAGGCACCGTCATGATGTTATTTTTTAAAACAGTCCCCTTAGATAATTGCGCCGACAGAGATTGTAAAAAGCTCTGATGGCTCTTTTCTACATAATGAAAATAGAATCAATGTCTGCAACCCATCCCCACAGTAAAATACTGTAATAAATTATACTATTAAAGTAAGTACCATAGAGAAGTCTCGCGGTTTCAAATTCTGTTAACTAGTGGATTTTCTAACATTATATGCTGCTTAGCCGTTCTGCAAGCAAATTACGTTCGCACTGTAGTCAGGATCATGTTGAGGAGCTCGTGGCTAAATAATAACAGCCGCACGGGTCGATCTTTACGATTTAGCAACGCTTGCCAAGGTTGGTCTTTGGATGGGTGACCATCTTAACATAACGAGTTTCTTCCGTGCCTCGGAAAGCACGTTAAGCCTTTGGTCCCGGCTGTCCTTTGTAGATCTTTGGCAGTCGTTACGGGTTGTCAGAAGCCAGTAAATCTGACTCCAGTCTTGCCAAAAAGTACCGTGTTACCCAGTTAATGGGTTGTGGAGGTCTGGTAGGCAGCCGCTCCACGTAAAATACTGGTATTCAGCTGAATCTGATTTGACTGGAAGCCGACCCCAATATATAGTTGGGAAAGGCTAGGCAGATGATGAGATGACTGTAGTCAGGATGCAGGCTTTCTTTTTAGTCTGTTCACGTGGGCCCAATGCATTCCTACGTAATTTATTCCGGGTGAGGTATTGTGTCTTCTTTTCTCATGCAACCCATTTCTCCCCATATTAACTTTCACACGATTACATACATTAATTGTATGTTTCTAGTACTCATGTTTTCACAAAAAATAAATATCTCATCTTATCTCAAAAACACAAAAACTTAAATATTATCCATGGCACATTTGCCATATCCAAAAACTTTCTAGTGAACTTCATGCGTCCAAGTTCGGTCTACGTGGATATAGTAGTTTCAGCCTTTACAAGCTCCTGTATCGGGGATCAATCTACCGCCGCACACTACGATCTATTTACGAGTTACGACTATGTAAAGTATTCCCTGAAACTTTGCAACGTAAGATGATAGTGCTACCCGTTGTTTTGCATTTTGGCGTAATCTTCGGACGTTAGGTGCTGGTTAGGAGTTTCCCATATCATCATCATCATAACAGCCGAAAGACTTCCTCAGGTGGAAGTAGGCCTCACCCAAAGGGGGTTTGCCATAATCGCCACGCTTGGCAGGCGATGGGATGGTATTATTATTTTACGGCAACATACGGCACCGGCCGACACAATACGGCAAATAACACAACATATTATAATATTTAATATGTATAGTTTTCATTTTAGCACACACTATGTCTACATCTCTTTTTACTCTACTGTCCTTTCGCAGGTATGCTGGAAGAGATTTCTATAAAAATAAGCATCACCTTTGTACCTATTTTTCTGTTTTTTTCTTCGTATCTTATTATTAAATGTGTGTACATAAATTGTTAAATAAATAAAAATAACATATCAGACTTAACAAAAAAAAATTGTATTGAATTTAATAAATTTAATAAAATCCGTTCAAAGGAAGAAAGAAATACAAATCAATTAAAGATAGCCAAAGAAACAATGAAAGGATTTGTTCGACTTTGCACTGACATTACATACTACAGCAACTTGTAAAAATAATAAGAGTTAAGAACAACAAAAGAAAAATAACCAAACTTATTTTCATATACAAATAAATAAAGAAAACACGGCAGCGGCAACTTATTATTTAAAGTGTTTAGCTTAATAGAGTACTTGTTAAATAAGGAGTTTCCCATAAAACATATTATATAGTATAGAAAACGGAAAACACAAAATTTTGTACAGAAAATAGAAATATAACGGTAAAACAATGAATGTTAAAATTCCTAAGAACGTTTGCTTCTTTCGGCCATTTAATGTGCCTGTCAAACCATCCTTCAAGATATACTTTCTCAAGCCGATACACCAAGTTATGATAAACTCTGTCCAGTCGATTTCTTCTATATCAAAGTTAAAAATCTTTTTGTCTTCTTTTGAAAGGCTGTTGAATAGTGCTGCCGTATTCTGGTCCTCAAACTGCCACTGGTAGTAATTAAAGTAAAAAAGTGCCGTTGACATCTTGTATATTTTTTTAGCTTGTTTTGCAAACCTGAAAAGTGAAAATATTATAATTAATAATAATAATTTATTTAATTCAGACCATTGATCCATATAGTGTTAGTAAAGTCTTAACCTATTGTTAGTACATAAAAAGCTTAAATTAATTGGCGACATGTACGCCAGTACGCACATGCCTAGCTGCCCAGTGCCTAATGAAAGGCCCATCAATTGTTGTTTGCATTGTTTTTAGGGATTTTTGGTTTTAAAACAATATGTTTAAAAAGATCTCATCACAAATATAAATGTGAAAGAATACTACAATGTATAAAATAACCTAAGATTATATAATCAAAGAAAATAACTTTAATTTCGGCAGTCGGTGTTTTTGGTTATTTCGTTTTTTGACACCGATTTCCGAAATTAAAGTTATTTTCTTTGATAATATAATCTAAGGTTATTTAATCCCATCTTCCTAGCTCGTTGTGCTGTGCTGGTTCTGTCACTGCAGCTGCTGAGAATCTCGAACGGCGCAAATATAGTAGCCTTGTTAGCAATTATATTTTTGAGCCGTTAAGGGTTGAAACTCTTGGACCGTGGGGTCCGAGTGCTCACGTTATATTTAAAGTACAAGCTGAACGTTTAGTTGACGCTACGCGTAACCCAAGGGCTGGCTTTTATCTTGGACAGAGGATAAGCATTTCCAGACAACGTGGCAATGCCGCCAGTCTTTTGAGCTCACTTTCAGTCGACAGCGATGCGGACAAATTTTTTGACGCAATATTATAGTTAATGATCCCATCATCAGATCCTGACTTAGTGACAATGGGACCATATCAGGAGTGTAGTGACATAGTACTCGTCACACAGTTATCAGGAAACCAACCATGAAACAGGATAGCAAACGGAAGCGGCACGAGAGTCATCACAACGTTGCACTCGCGCAAAACAGCACCCCGCGCCCTGCGCGTGATTGGCCCTACAGACAGCGCATCGTTATTGGTCTATCAATTATAATATAATATTCCATTGTTTATTTTTTTATTTTATTTTTGATATAGTAATGGGCTTGCTTTTGACCACAATCACGCCTGATGGAAAGCGATAGATAAGGTCTATGATGGCGCGAGCGTGCCCAGAAGATGCCTGTTCACTCTTGCTTTGAAGGCAGGAAGGAAGGGTTATATGTGGACGGGAACACAGACGCTGGCAGAGAGTTCCACACCTTAGCTGTGCGCATAATAAATGTGGATAAAAAGCACTGAGTACGACTAGACGGGATATCGACCAAGTACGGATGGTACCCCGCCGTACGTCTGGTATTGCGGTAGTAAAAGGGCGATGGTGGGATCAGGTAGTAGAGTTCTTGCGCACACTCTCCAAAGTACAGTCTATAGAAGACCGACAGGCAAGCAACACTACGCCGGTGAGCTAGGCTGTGAAGCTGAGCCACCAACGTCTCATCACCTATAAGCCTTTTTGCTCTGCGTTCCACCGAGTCCAATGCAGCAAGCTGGTATTTAGCTGGGCCATCCCATAAGTGGATGCAATACTCGATACAGGATCGGAATTGTGCTATATACAGACTCAGAAGTTATTCAGATGTGAAGTATCGCCTTACTCTATTTAGGATGCTCAGCTTCTTGGCTGCAGTCTGAGCTTTTGACTCGATGGTTGAGCTAAAGTTGAGATTAGACGTCAACTCCATACCCAAAAGCTCTAGGCGGTCGGTATCAGGTAGGCGTACCTCGGAATGTAGAAGATAGCTGAAATAGACTCCTTTTAGCAGTGACGAGACATGCCTGTGTTTTCAGAGCATTGAATTTGACCAGATTGTCGTCGCCCCACTGGGTAACGAGATTTAACGTCAAATTCATTCGCTTCACAATGGCCTACCTAAGAGTAGCTGTTTTCTCCCTGCTGGCTCTCACACTGGACAGGTATCTTTCTGAGACCGTGCTGTCATCTGCGTAACCGATTGCACCAAGTTGCAGTAGATCTTCATATGCAGCAGAAATAGAGTCGCAGAAAGAACAGACCCCTGAGGAACACGGACTGAGGAAGTCGGAAATCCAGTTGCAAAATTCAGCAGGGATGCCGTACGCGAAAGTTTACCCATCAGACTAGCTCTATCAAAGGCCTTTGAAATATCGAGCGACACAGCAAGGACTTCGCCGTGTTTTTCAATGGTTTCGTCCCAGCAATGTTTTATAATGTATATACAAGAAGATCCCCAGTTGACCGACCACGACGGAAGCCGTACTGGTGATCAATGAGGAGCTTACTGTCTTCCAGGTATGCTAGCAGCTTAATATTAAGTACCCTTTCCATCACTTTACACAATATGGAGGTTATGGCAATTTGTCTGTAATTGACAGGGTCGGTACGGTTACCTTTTTTGGGTACAAGCATTAGCGAGCTTCTAGGATTTCGGCACCACTCCAGTTTAGAGGCGATACAGGCGCGTCAGGACAGGAGACCACTCTAGAGCACAGCTTTTGAGGACTCTTGCGAGTATTCCGTCAAGTCCGCTGGCTTTATTCACGTCCAGACTACAAAGGACCCTTTTTTTTTTGTTTTTTAAGGGTGGTAAATCATCAAATGACTCCTTCCACTCTGGACGGAGCGGAAGGGAGTGTCAGACTCTTACTGACTAAAAAGCATCCGTGTTCCTCCCAGTGCTCTTTGCGTTCCAGGGCCGCGGCGTCTCTTTCGAACGGATTCCGCACCCCGGCAGGCACTGGCCCTAGCGGGACCCGTCTCCCTTGCTGACAGCTCCTTGAGGCGCGCATGGAACACAGCGCGCCGCCAACCCGGGTCTGGTTCTGATCGGACGGCGAGCCACCCAAGGCTCGTGGTTCGCAGGCCCGCGCCTACGGTGGCCGGAAATCGCCTTGTGACCTCCGACGCCCGAGACGTCTTCTTCTGTTGCGGCGGCTGGGTCGTGAGGTTTCCATCTCTCTCACACGCTCGACATCCTCCTTTGCTAGCATTACTGCTTTACAGAAGGAGGTGACCGCTTCACATGCCTCCTCGCTCCGGACCATAGATTGAACCAGGGCCGGTCGCGAGAGGTCGCCGCCGCCAATCGCCTCAACGAGAAGCCAGCGATTCTCCGCCCAAGCAGGGCAGACCTACACCGTATGCTCCACCGTGTCCTCCGGGCGAACCTCGCAGTGATGAGCGTGTCCTCCCGCTGAACCCAAAACAGGTATCTCCCGAAACAACCGTGTCCGGTGAGTACCTGCGTCAGGCGGAAGGTAAAGACGCCGTGACGCCGCTCCAGCCACTCTTTAAAGAGGGTGGCGTGCCCAACGTTGGGTTGCGACAGTCGCTATTTACGAGTGGCGCGTGGAGGCACAATGCTGGGGCGAGACTCCTCCATCCATACAATTAGTCCCCTCTTTGAGGAGTGGCTGGAGCGGCGCCACGGCGTCCTCACCTTCCGCCTTACGCAGGTACTCACCGGACACGGTTGTTTCGGGAGATACCTGTTTCGGATTTGGCGGGAGGATACACCCGGGTGTCAACAATGCGAGGACCGCCCGGAGGACATGGTGGAGCATACGGTGGAGGTCTGCCCTACCTGGTCCTCGTTGAGGCGATCGGCGGCGACGACCTCACGCGACCGGCCCTGGTTCAATCTATGGTCCGGAGCGAAGAGGCATGGGAAGCGGTCACCTCCTTTTGCGAAACAGTAATGCTAGCGAAGGAGGATGCCGAACGTGTGAGAGAGAGGGAAACCTCACGACCCAGCCGCCGCAACAGAAAAGAACGCTCCAGGCGTCGCGAGTCGCAGGGCGATTTCCGGCCACCGTAGGCGCGGGCCTGCAGACGGCGAGCATTGGGTGGCTCGCCGTCCGATCAGAACAAGGCCCGGGTCGGCGGCGCGCTGTGTTCCACGCGCGCCTCAAGGAGCTGTCAGTATGGGAGACTAGGTCCGCTAAGCCCAGTGCCTGCCGGGGTTCGGAATCCGTTCGAAAGAGACGCCGCAGCCCTGGGACGCAAAGGACATTAGGAGGAGCACGTATGGGTTTTATTTAGTCAATAAGAGTCTGACACTCCCTTCCGCCTTGCCTAGAGCGGAAGGAGTCATTTGATGATTTCCCATCCTTAAAAAAAAAGGGCAGGGTGTTGAAGGCATTGACAATGTCTAGAGACACCTCCAAGACGACCCCGCCCCGTGAAACCGTCGAAAGGGCTCTCACGCGCATGATGTGCTGCTCGATGAGTTTGCCCACCTCATCGAGCAGCACGATGGGCCGGTATGCGGACAGAGAGTCTGCAGGGCGCCCCGGCTTCTTAATGAGGACCAGTATTCCCGTCTTCCAACGAAGTGGGAAGCATGTGCTTAGGAACCCTCTTAGTCGAGGCCCGAGAGCCTCCAAGGCCAGGATCTTCTTGTGATCTTTCTCACGGGTCCCCGTTCAGAGACTCCAGCATCTCCTTGTGAGCCAGATCTTTGGCCTGCAGGACTTCTCGTACAGCTCCGCCTCTCTGACTTGCGCATCCGTAGGGCGGATGCGGAGCCTACGGTGCCTAGTGTACCGGTGCCGTGCGACAACGCATGCCTGACGCAGCATCGCCAGCTCTTGCGACCACCAGTACACCTGGCGGCGGGCGTATCCTTTTTTTTGTTTTTTTGCGCTGGGAAAGAATTCATTACGCATACCCTCCCATCGGGGGAATGGGAGGGGTGTGGGGGACTTCCCGGGCTGACCCGGTATACCCACTTAAATAACCCAGCGGCATTTCCGCATCGTCCGAGTGGAGGAGGACTGGGAGATCGGCGCAGCCTTGGCGTCCGGTCCTCCTCCGACGACAACCCGCCTAAAACGGTGGGCCCCTCACGTCCTCCCCGTGAAGGGGGAGGGCTGGGAATGACTGGCGAAGGTGGTGTGGAGTGCAATGCAGGCGGAGGCGCCTCCGCGCCTATCGCCCAGCGGGCGCATCCTGGCTTAACCCGGGGCATTGTCACGTCACAAAGGCCTGTCCGGAGGTGACACCCAGGCCTGCACGATCGAAGCTTCCAGGAGGAGCTCCCGGTCTAGCTGTAACATCGCCCACCGCGGACCACTCGTGGTCTGCCGTACTGGCGCGGTTGAGGTCTGGGTTGAGACGTCAAACCGAAAATATCGGTGATCGGAATAGGTCTCCACCTCCTCTAATACGCGCCAATCAATGACACGCGGTGACAGAGCAGAGCTGGCAAACGAGATGTCCACCACGGATTCCCCCTGCATCCGCACACACGTTGGGACAGAACCCCGGTTCAGGATGACCAGGCCTGTCTCTAGAGCCCAGTCCTCAACCATCCTGCCTCGCGTGTCCGTATAACGGGAACCCCAAGCCAGGTGCTTGGCATTAAAGTCCCCGAGAACAAGCACGGGGAGGGAACGATACCCGGCGACGACGACGCCCAACTCCGTAAGAGAGTTTTGGAACTCGGCGAGAGTTCGATTCGGGGAGAAGTACACTCCTACCACGACAATCTCCCCGAACCGTGCTGCTACGCACCTCTGTCCTCTCCTGACGCTTTTGAGAGATGGGGTACCGGCAGCGGCCGACGAAATTAAGGTCACCGAGCCGTTCAGGTCCTCCACCCAGTCATCCCTGGGCGGGAGCCCAGGGATGTTAGTCAGGGATGTTGCTCAGCGACCACGGCATGTTAATTAACCTCTGTGCCATGCTCTGGATCAACAGGTCCTGAACTGCAGCGCAGTGGTTGATGTTCGCCTGGAGGAAGCGTAATGGTTATTGACACTCCATTTTAGCCTTCTCCTGAGTCCCCTGTGAACCGAAGCGGCAGCATACTACCCTACGAACCTCCTTTCTGGTGAATTGAAATCTTCGACATTGCGGAGCCACAATGAATTCAACAAGAGCTCTTTTGTCGCGCGAACACTTTGCTCGTCGCACTTATCACTGCGGGCCAGATCCTGTGCCCGGTATGCCTGCTCTTTGCGCAGGTCAGCTTGTGCACAAGACGCGTTATACCAGGCCATTTCCTGGCGTATCACGTCGACTTAATGCGACGGCGCAGTCAAAAGGGTTGCGCAAAAAGAAATGCCGCATCTCATCCCAGTCTGCTGATCCGTACTTCCATACTCGCCTCGTGCCTCTAGAGCTTAAATCAGGATAAGTGCAGGAAGACACCGACTTCACCAGACAGTGGTCGGACGATCCGAGTGGAGCCCAGACCGACACCGAGTGCCTTTTTTTTTTTTTTTTTGTTTTCGGGGGGAAACCTTCAAAAGGCGCCTGGACTTTGGAGTAAAGACCAGGGAGTGTGGGATTTTTACCTGACTAAAACCACCCCGGTGATCACCATCAGCACAAAGAAGGAACCCCGTTACCTCTTAAAAGACCACTCCGGAACCCCCTCTGTGCAACGCCTGTTAGGGCACATCCCTGGGGAGACTGTAAAGGGGTCTCCCCTTAGCTTCGCTATGTACGACAACACGTGATCACTGTGCCACCGCCTTTCCTAGGATCACTGAGTTGGCAGACAGAGACCCCACTCTGAGCGCCAGCGACCCTGGAGACCCACCTGCCTTAAATAACGCAGGCGGGGTTTCGGCATTTAGGCGTCGAGGCGGTTGCCTCCCTGACGCCTCCTTCTCCGAGCAGGATCAGCCCTCTCACGATCCAGCTCGGCGGCCTCTTTCTGCACCATCACGACCTCGCAGAAAGCAGCCATTTCTCTCCAGTTTTCATTATCTGCCAGCATAGCACTCACTACGGCTGGCAGAGTCAGGTCTCGACCAATCTTGGCGACCAAAACCCGCCGCTCAGAAGACCACGCAGGGCACTCCTCCAGCGTGTGTTGCGCGGAATCCAGGTCGCCTCCGCAATGGTGGCAATTTGCCGTGGCTTCTCGCCCAATCCTGTTCAGGTACTCACCAAAGCAACCATGCCCGGTCAGCACTTGAGTGAGCCTGTAGGAGACGCGCTCCTCTCTTTTTAGCCAGGCTTCGAAGTGGGGCAAGACGGCTTCGACAACACGCTTGCGCGAAAATTGCGGTTGCTGTAGCCGTTCGCGCCACCGTTCGAGCGCGAGTCGCCGTTCCTGCCGCTTTAGCCTTACAAAAGCGATTCCTGGCACGCTATTGCCACTTTGGCGTATGGCGCGGATCCGGTCATAAACCCTCGCATCCATATCCGCCAAGATGTCTAACGGTGGAAAGCGTGCCAGGAGCGTTGCCGCCTCAAAGGACACTGTTCGGTATCCTCGTGCGATGCGAATGGCCATTTTCCGCTGCAAGCTGTTGATCTTAGTCCTGCAGCGTCGGACGCCTGACAGTCTATGTGACCAAACAGGCGCACCATAGAGGACCATTGATCGCACAACACCTGCGTAGAGGCGGCGAACTTCTTCTCGTGCGCCTCAGTTTTATGAGGTGCTATCTCTAAGCCCAACTCGCGGATCGAAGCCACGACTTTTGCCACTCCAAGCTAGGAAAGCTGGATGGTCTCGTGGAAGGTGTTTCCAGCAGCCAACACTAAGGTATCCTCTGCGTAACAAACAATCTTGACGCCAATGGGAAGGTCGACACGCAGAACCACATCGTAAGCCAGATCCCATAAGAAAGGACCTAAAACTGACCCCTGCGGAACCCCACACGTAATCTCCCTCCGATGAACACTACTATCCCGGCCCACATAGCGAATGTGCCGGTCTCGTAGATAAGCCCCGACGATGCACTGCAGGTAAGGGGGGACTCTGTGATGTACAAGTGCCGCCCTAATCGCATCCCAGGGCAAGGAGTTAAAAGCATTGACGATATCTAATCTTACCGCCAATACCACCCCACCCTGGGACACTGCCTGTTCCGACAGCGAGCGGACGCGTAAGATCGCATCCACTGTAGAACGCTGCTGCCGGAAGCCGTACTGGCAATCAGCAAGATCGGGACCGACTCGCGACAGGTGCCCGACGAGTCTTTCGGCAATTATTCTTTCGAATAGTTTGGAAACCTCGTCGAGCAGACAAATGGGATGGTATGCAGAGGGAGACTTTGAGTCTCTGCCTATCTTCCTCAACAGAACCAATCCAGCCTCCTTCCAGTCTGAAGGGAACACGCCCGTACGGAGGCAGCTGTTGAACAACCGTCTTAGGCGGTCTCCTAGAGAAGCCAGAGCCAAAACCCAGGCGCGGCCAGGGATACCATCTGGGCCTGGCGCAGTGTTTCGAGCCGCCATACGTCTAACAGCCCGGTCCAGTTCAGCTTCAGTCACCTCCAGCTCGTCAGACCAGTCCGAAGGTGAAAGTTGCGATGAGGGACTTTGTCTAGATACTGGGAAGAGCGTGTTTATAACACTCTCCAGTAGGAGTGGATCCATGGTTTGTGTGATGGGGAACCCAAGGCCGCAATTTGGCCATTACCAACTTGTAAGGTCTCCCCCATGGATCCCTGTCCAGCCTTTCAAGAAGCTCTCTCCAAGACCTTGACTTGGCATCGGCGATGGCGTGGAACTAGTCATGGCGATGCCTTCCCTAGCAGCATGCACGTCAACAGAATTTAGAAATTAACGGCATACCAGAAAGCAAAGCAGAAAATCTGGTTAAGAATGTTCAGCAAATTGGAAATGTAGTCTCTTGTTCCGTCAAAGAAGACGACATCCTGTCTGTAGTACGGGTAAGGAAACTGGACCCAGAAAGTAATAACCCCAGAGCTGTAGTTGTCAAGCTGCGTAGCATGCTGCTGAGGGATACCATTCTGACCTCAGTGATGAAATATAACAGAGCGCACACCGACAAAAAACTTAACTCGCAACACCTTGGGCACGGTAACTTAGCTAAGCCTGTCTTCGTATCGGAGCACCTGTCACCCCTAAACAAAAAAATTCATGCGGCTGCCAGAAAAGTCGCGAAAGAAAAACATTACAAATATGTTTGGGTTCGAGATGGCAAAATCTTGGTAAGGAAGGAAGATGGACAACAAGCTAAGCAAATAAAAAGCCTGGAGGCTGTCTTTTTACTATAAAGGGATCAAAGACGCATAAAGACCGTGATCCGTGACTGTCAGAATTCAACATCTATTATCAGAACTTCAGAGGTCTTAAGACCAAATTGTGTAATCTCAGGCTAGCCGCACAGCTTAATAACTATGATGTGATAATTGGAACAGAGACATGGCTTGATGACAGCGTAAATGATGGCGAACTATTAGACTCCCGATATATCATTTATCGTAGAGACAGAGCTTCTACTCCTCTTGGCAGCAAAAAAGGCGGAGGTGTACTGATCGCTGTTTCTAAGGCGTTAGACTCAACTCGTGTAACAAAATGGGAATCAGATGCCGAGGATTTGTGGGTCAAGCTCAAAACCAATAGCAGAAGGGGCAACCTATACATCTGTGCGGCCTATTTGCCACCACCTGTGCAACATGCCCCACTTAACTCAATCCTGGACAACGTGGATGCAGTGATTGAATCAACGGGAGGAGATGTATTAATTGCTGGGGACTTCAATCTTGGGTTCATCGACTGGAGCACGGACAATACTCTCCCCAGCTCACCGTGTACAACTGCTGGGAACTTTGCAAACAGGTTGGGCTACTCACTGGTTGATTTTATGACATCAAATAGCATTAAGCAAATTAACACTGTTAGGAACTGTTACAACAGAACTTTGGACCTTATTTTGTGTAACTTCCGCGGTGGATCTGTCTGTGAATATAAGAATCCGATGTCGCTGGTCGATGTTCATCACCCTCCTCTTGACATCACTATCAAGAATATTTCACCCACAATATTAAAAGGTAAGAGTTCTCTCAAATATAATTTCTGGAAAGCCAACTATGCACTCGTAAATGAACATCGATTGGGCGCGTTTGTTTTCGGATGTGGCGGATGTGGACTTAATGGTAGACACGTTTTATGCACAATTGAATCAAATAGTGGATGAATGTGTTCCTAGATATACCACACGCAATAACAAATTTCCTATATGGTTTTCAAAATGTTTGATCAGACTCCTCAACGAAAAGGAAAAATTAAGACTTCGTTTTAAGAAATACAAAAATCCCAGGGACAAATATGAATACCGTATATTGGAGGAACGTTTTAGAAGCATGATCAAAAAGTGTTACAGCACATACGTCAATAATACTGAAGATAACATCAGACTGAATCCAAAGGCATTTTGGCCATTTGTTAAGGCTAAAAAAGCCAAGTCTAATGATTCCATCTGAGTTGTATTAGAACGGGATAGTGGCAACTTCTGGAGTAGAAGTGAGTAAACTGTTTGCCTCACACTTTTCTGCTACCTTTGCATCTCCGGCTGGTACACTCGCGGTACAAACAAAGTCAAAAGAGTACACTCAGCTTGCGCTAGGAAGCCATTATTTCACAGAGCGAGACGTACTCAAAGAACTAAAAAACTAAATATCTGCAAAGGTCCAGGGCCTGACGGCCTACCTCCGCATTTCATAAGGCAATGTGCCAAGTATTTATCATTACCGCTTAAACTTATTTTTAATAAGTCCCTTATGTCTTCTAAGTTTCCCACGCAGTGGAAAATTGCACACGTAGTTCCTTTATTTAAAAAAGGGGAGCCGAATGATGTTAAAAATTATCGACCCATATCTCTTCTTTCAATTTTCTCGAAACTGTTCGAATCAATGGTTTGTCCTGTATTAACTTCACTAATTAAAACTCAATTGGCTGCACAAAAGCACGGTTTCTGTACCAATAAATCCACTACCACCAACTTAGTTCGCTACATTAATGATATCAGCAAATCCTTAGACTTCGGTGTGCAAGTGGACTCAATTTACACTGACTTCAGTAGCGCGTTTGACCAAGTAAATCATGTGCTTCTACTTCAAAAACTTGAAAACTATGGTATGCATGGTCATTTGCTGCGCTGGTTTGAATCATATCTTTCGGGACGACAACAGAGAGTTATTGTAAAGGATTATCAGTCGCCACTTTATTACTCAACCTCTGGGATGCCACAGGGATCGCAACATGGTCCTGTTCTTTTCCTGGTATTTGTGAACGACATCATACACTCCATTAAAAACTCAAAATGCTCTATGTTTGCGGATGATCTAAAACTATACAGGGAAATTGAATAAAGTACCGACATTGCTTTGCTTCAGAAGGACTTGGACGCAATTCATGAGTGGTGTCATAGTAACATGATGACTCTCAATGCCGTAAAGTGTTATCACATAACATTTACACGGAAAAAGTTGATTCAGCCTTCAGCATATCACTTAAACGGCATAACTCTTCAGAAAGTCGATACCATTCGTGATTTGGGAGTCCAACTTGATAGTCAACTATCCTTTAAAAATCACTTTGACACTATTGTCGTCAAAGCAAATAAAATGTCCGGATTTGTAAAAAGAACTTGCAAGGAATTCCGGTCAAGTGACACCCTTAAGGTTATCTATAACTCTCTAGTAAGGAGTATACTGGAATATGCATCTCCTGTATGGAATCCAACGTATCGAGTCCACATCGACAGAATAGAGCGCATCCAAAAAAAGTTTACGAGGTACCTGCGCTACAGATCGCAGACTTGTAATCGCGAAGCTGATTATTCTCAAAGGCTCCGTCATTTCAGGATGAGCTCCTTGGAGCAACGAAGAGATTGCTCAGATTTAATTTTCCTCTTTAAGACGCTTCATAATTTGGTGAATGTACCGGACTTGGTTTCGGAGATCAGTCTAAATGTGCCCCGCCGTACCTTATACAGATCCAGTTTTAAAACAGAAATATTTCGAATGCCTAAAAATAGAACTAATCTCGGTCGTTCCGCTCCTTTATACCGGTTTTTGTCTAGCTACAATAAGCTGAGCACGCGTTCTAACAACTTGGACATATTTTCGAACAGTTTGAATGAATTCAAAAACCACAAACAACAAACAACTTGGAGCCAATTCCGCCCAGCTCCATCTTTCCGCGGTGAAACCGTGCCGATAACCGACCATCTTGAGCTTCTTGGGGTTACATTAACATCTACTCTCAATTTGCCCTTACATAGAGGCAAAAGCTCAAGTGGCTGCAAAGAAGTTGGGGATTCTGGCTAAGGTGAGACGGTACTTCACGCCGGAACAGCTGCTCAAACTCTATCAAGCGCAAGTTCGATCGTGTATGGAATACTGCTCTCATCTTTGGGACGGATCTGCCAGATACCAGCTTGATGCCCTTGAGTCAATTGAGAAACGAGCCAAGAGGATCAACGGCAATGAGAGGCTCGTCGCGTAAAAGCTCCAAAGTCTTGAACATCGACGACGAGTTGCTAGCCTGTCGGTTTTTTACCGGTTGCATTTTGGGGAATGTGCGACGGAATTGAATAATTTAATTCCGCCAAGCCCGTTCCATCATCGGACCACAAGACGAACGGCGATGCGCCACCGGTACATGGTGGACATCCCACCCATACGCACAAAACGTTTTGGGAACACATTCATAGTGCGTACAGCTAAGGAGTGGAATTCCCTGCCGGAGTCTGTGTTTCCTGATAGCTACAACCTGGGAGTCTTTAAATCAAGAGTGAATAGGTTATTTCTAGGCAAGCGTGCTCCATCTTCGACCACGTCCTCGCTTGCCATCAGGTGAGATAGCGGTCAAACGCGTGCCTATCATTAGTAAAAAAAAAAAAAAAAAAATTCAGACGACATGTCCTCAGTTCTTGATTATTTATATCTATTTCAATGATTTGTTTATTTATATCTGTTTCAATGTATTTAATATTGTACAATTTAATTTAATTTTTGAGCTTAAATCTATTATATTCTTTTAATTTTAATCAATGTAACGTGTCCTAATTTATTTGTTATTTTTATAGTTTTAATTTATAATTTGTTATTTTCGATGTTTTAATTTTATTTTGAATTTTCTAATTATACTTTACTTAAATTGATCTGCTTGACATTTTAAATTCAATGTGTTCTTTTTTTATTTTAAATATTATGTTATTATCATTGAATTTTCGTAATTGATTATAATTATGTACAAGTGCTGTGCACACCTATAAGTGACAAATTCACCGCTAAACTATTATTATAATATGTCAATTGTAACGATTTAGTGAATAAGTCGTTGGTGTGTCAATAAAATAAATAAAATAAAAACTTGTGCGCCTCTCTTCCAGCATGGTCAGTCTTCTGAAATGGGAAAAGCCATTCCTGGTGATGGACATTAAAATCCCCCAGAAAAACAATCTCCGCTGTCGGATATTTGTGTTGGCCAATTCGGCTGCCCCTGTAAGATGGTCAAAGAGTCTTGTCTTTCCTGATCTCCACTGTGCGACTTGTAAACGCGAACATAAATTACTTTATGAGAGCCGGTGTCTACCAGCAACCATAGAGTAAAAAAACCCATGATCTCATAGCGACGGAGACGTTGATACCATATGTTATCAAGGACGTACACGCAGACCCCGGCTTGCTTTGAAATCTTATGCTTGAGCAAGTATCCCGGGTATTTGAGATACGACACGTCTAAAGGGATCGCTATCGACTCCGTCAAAAACAATAAGTGCGGCTTCTCGGTTTCAAGGTGGTGATGGACCGGATTGATATTTGAGTGCAACCCTACGTGGGTTGCACTCAAATATGTTGGTGAATTAAACTTTAAGAGGAAGTGCCACCGTTGCTTAAACTTAATCCTTTTATTTTCGATCTTCATTTGGTTACAAGAGTTTTAATGGGGAACTTTGAGAGAAAGCGAGGCGAGTCCAACTGTCTAAGCAGCTTACACGAGCTTAATTCGCCATAAAGGAATCTCACCTAGAGACCGCAGGGATGCCCGAACCCCCCCGAAGATGCCCGCTGGGTCCTCCCTTTCAGTCGCTAACTGACACGGCGGAACATTTCAGGATTTTTCGCGAGGTGGTGGGACAGCCTTTCACATGTTGGTTAATGGCAAGACCGTGTTTCGGATCCCGCTACCCTCCAGAGTGAGTTGCCATGGCAAGGATCACTCGTAGGCTGACACTAAACTAGGACAATGCAGCTGCCAACTGTCAAATTCCTCAAGGTACTGGTACTCCCACGCAACGCAACACAACAGGTTGCTTGACGCCGACTCCAATGAGAGGGTGGTCGCTAACCAGGCGGGCTTCCCTACCACCGCTAGGGAAGGATTGGCCAGTCTTAAAAGGTGTTAAGTTAGACTGTTCAGAATGCGCCGAGCGCTCGGTTCAGGTAAGTATCTGACGGAAGAAATTGTGCTACACGTATCTCGAATAGTTAAGGCTGGTTAATGATTGGTTGCGATTCTGTGAACATTTAGTATGGTGTTATGGAAAATAAATATAATCTCTAATTTTGATTCAACCAAGACGGAGTTTTATTTAAATCGCCAGTTACTGCTTATACCTATACGTCACGAGACGTTAAATTGGTGACCCCGACGTGATTCTGATCTGGAGTCAGTCCCACGTGATCTCGAAAAACCCAACCACGAACAACCAAGAAGCCCAAAGAATCGAGAACGGATAATGGCACAAAGTGACAACAATATCGCTTCCTGTCCGACTACCACCATTTTGGCACCAAAACTTTTTTAGACTGGTGTAGGTATAAGCTTCAAATAAAAAAAAAGATTTTTTTTAATTGGTCCGCAATTGGTGTAGAAATAGGTGAATAAACATAAAAAAAATAAACAGTCAAACATAGAACCTCCTCCTTTTTGAAAAAGTTGGAAGAAAAAGGAGCTAAATTTCAATGTTAATGACATCGTAATTGTCGACTTCAGCAGCCAGTTCCGTTTTTCTTTGAACTATTGGCTGGACACGCAGCCGTGTGTCTAGATGTAATTCAGCCGGAACCCTTTGCTCGAGAGTTCGACTCGCATTTGATCGGTTTTGTGTGTTTTTTTGGTTCTTCGTTTCTCCAATGTTTTGGGGTTCACGTTTTTTAGCATATTTATAAAATGAATGATTACCTTCTCTTTTTTCCAAGCATAACGCTTATCCCATCTAAGATGTGCGCAGGGATCAGATGCAACAACCATGAGTATATCCAAAAAATAATAGCATTGGACGTAACCCAGGCAAAAGGATATCCTACCATCATCTGTGTTGAGTAGTTTCGGCATTCTGTCTTCATGACATTGTGGAAGTTCTCTGTGGAAAAATATTACGTTTAAATTAATTGTATTATTTATTTTCTTACGGAAACGAATTTTCTTGGAATTGAAGAATTTATTTTTAATGTACATTAGGAGTGGGACAAGGAAGGCCAAATCGGAACTGTCAAAGCTGTGGGCTCGTATTTCACAATACTGGAGCCCTGACGCAGCTAGACAGGGTTGCAGAAGACCAAGAAAAAGATGGTAGAGACGCCTTGAATGCCTTCTTCTAGAATTGGCGAGATAAAGCACAACACACGACTGAAGAATGACTCAGGAGTGGAACAAATAAGGCTAATCAATAAAAATAAATCAATATTACGAGGATTGTTATAGTCAAAAATGTGTTCAAAACGTCTTACTATGAATAACAGGGTTTCTAGACGACGAAGCGACTGCATAGATTTTTGTTTTATTCACGCCAGTGACTTGTTTTTTGGCCGTTTCCCATCCAGCAGCTAATATTACATTATTTACATAGTCTACAGGTACAATATCACTGCAATTGGTTGTACGCGCGTAGACTACGTGCATAACACCTAAGCCAACTGCAAAGATAAGCTGAAAAAAAAATAGATATGTATATAACTAGTTGACTCGCGCAACTTCGTCTGCCCCGGCCCGCTGTTGGTCTTAGCGTGATAATATAATATAGCCTATAGCCTTTTTCGATAAATGGGCTATCTAACACTGAAAGAATTTTTCAAGTTTTTTCAAGTTCAAGTAAACAAACAAACAAACTCTTCAGTTTTATATATTTATATTAGTATAGATATGTAAAAATGAGCTCTTTCCTTTAGTTTGCCATGTATTTATACTTCATGTGTAAATACTTCCCGGAATTTGATCCTTATCTTATACACTTTCGGTTGGCGTAATAATGCAGGTTGTTTCTTTTTTCAAAATCAACTGGTTCGATTCCTGGTACTAAAAACGAGTTCTCAAAAATCTAATGATGCAGTTTTAGTTTTCATCAAAATTAGGCTCGAGACTGCTTTCAGTGTTTTTTGATAATCCTTATAGTTTCGGATTTGGCCCTGATGGCATAATTAAAAAAATTACCCTGCATATGTTGGCTGAAAATTTGACCTTCAAAACTTTTATTCAATGGTTTAATTGAAATATTTTGACTTAAAAGAATTTTAATTAAAATATATTATTACCATTTCGTAAAGCAGACACAAAATTGTTGTGTAATTAAACCATCACCTAGCTTTTTCACACATCTCGGAATGGCAGTTAATTCAACCAAATTCATCTAAATATCAGTATTTCATAAGAATCAACCTCTTATGGAAGTTTTACAGCAACAAGACTACTCTACTCTTTGGTTAGATTTTCGGGTTTCTAAATACTCATTATAACAATTAAAGATTATGTATTCAGATGTAAAACACCCGAAAATTTTATAATTCTAATAAATATAGTCGGCTAGTAAATACACTTAAACTTACACCAGAGGCTCCGTATATACAGCTCATATCAACCCATCCTGGAGCCGGTTCAAGTTTAGAACATACAACTGTAAATAGATAAAAATTACATATAATAGTTAATTAACTAATTGACCCGCGCAACTTCAACTGATCTGCTTCTATTGGTCTTAGCGTGATTATATAGCCTATAGCATCATCATCTTCCTGCCCTTATTCCATGTTACTTGGGGTCGGCGCAACACGTTTTATTCTTCCATTCTGCTCTATCAGTCGTCACTCTATCACTAACTCCCTTTTCTTTTATATCGCTCCTCACACAATCCATCCATCTTTTCTTAGGCCTTCCTCTCCCTCTCCATCCATCCACATTTATGTTCATGACTTTTCTAGTTATATGCGTTTCATCCCTCCTCTTCACATGACCATACCAAGACAAGCGATTCCCTTTTAACTTTTCCGTCACTGGCGCCACTTTTAAAGTGTTATTATATAACCTATAGCCTTTTTCGATAAATGAGCTATCTTACATTGAAAGATTTTTCAAATTGGACCAATAGTTCCTGAGATTAGCTCGTTCAAACAAACAAACAAATTCTTCAGCTTTATACATATTGGTATAGAAAATACAATAGAAAACTCTTTATTATGTACACCATATAAATTACAGAAACAGAAATCTAATAATAATTAATAATTGTGAAGGACGGCACCGTTGACAAATGTCGGGCATGTCACCGTCCGGGAGAATCAATTCTCCACATTATATCTGGTTGTTCTCGTCTAGCTCATGGAGAATACTTGCATAGGCACATCCTTGTGGCCAGAATTATCCATCAGCAACTTGCTCTGAAATACTCTCTTGTGGAATCGGAGGTATGCGCCTGAACCAGTTCTCAAAAAGGCAATACTACATTGTACTGGGATCAGTCCATCATCACTGACAGGACTATTCTTGCCAATAAGTCTGATATAGTGATGGTGGACCGAATCGAGAGGCGTGTAGTATAAGAGTATTTGATCGATGTGTATTTACCGATAGCTGGTCTAACAACACATATGGGCAGGTCATTTCCGATGCTATTCACCAATTCTTCGGCAATCGATTTTGTAAATGTGTATGTGTTCGGCCAATTATTTATCAAACTGAAACATTACGAAAAAGGAAAAAATAATTGTTAGTTTGTGTACATGTAATTGAAATGTATGTCTGTAATATCAGTATAACAGCGATTTACTAAATGCTTTAAAGGTGGCCCGGCTAATATCTGAAATGGACGAACTCTGACGAGTTTTTGACAAATTGACAGTTAATTTTATAGGCTTTAAATAAAGAAAAAAATTAAGGGTACTATGCAATACAATCAAAACCAATAATATGCTGGGCTAGCTGTTGCTCGCTCTCACCTTGCTGTGATATCATTTATTCTTTCTTCGTCGACAGTCTCGGCTATCTGGATCATAGCGTTTGGACTTATTGGACTTTTGTAAAATTTTTCAGATACTTTACTATTAATACGATCCGCACAAGCCTGCGAGTATGCCGTTGAAACATAAACAAAAGATCTGAAAATAAAAATATCTTATTTTATTTCTTCATTTTAAAACAATGCAATAACAACGACGGGGGTTGGGCTTTTTTTTCTGCCTGTAGGGATAAAAGGAAGTTCCTCACCAAGAGTTTCCCATGTTGCTACCGTAATGGGCAGTGTGTGTGATTTTGGAGCTCTGCTGGTAAGGTCCAAGTGAGAGAAACGACAGAGACGGACACGCGAGCATCACACCGTTTGGAGAATTGAACAATTTTCGGGTATTCGTACGGTGTGCGTTTCAATAGACGAAATCTTGCCCACTGCTCTCTGGTACACATCTACTCATCAGACGTGACCGTGAGGGCAGTAAGCAAGCAGAAGGAGAGAGGTACCCTGTGGAAGGGCGAAGGAGATCAGGACCGCACCCTTTAAAAAAATAAACCAAAAAATAAAAAAAGTCAAGCGATGCTCTGGAGATTCCATCACGCTTCCATTGGAGGCATCATGCCCCTCAAATTCTGGAGAGGGCAACTATTGTTTTCCGCTTTCCAGTGCAACAAAAGCCTCGAAACCGAAACTCGGCGTGGGGGAGCATCACCCTGGAGTGACCGTTGAAGGGCCCTAGGCATATTCTGGCGGTGAGCCGGACAACTGTGGCAGCTCCGATCTGGAGCGCGAGGCCAGATTTATGGAGGTCGTGAAGGCTGCGATCCGCAACGTGGCCTTGAAGAAGATGTAGTTCAAAGACAAGTCCATAAATGCGGCTTCGGCCTCCATTTTGGTGCCAGCGAAGGCCAACTGTTGCGGGCCGCCGACAGACGAAAGTTTCCAAGTTGCGGGGGGTGGTCGCCCGTTTTGCGGCCGCCACGGAGCTCCACCAAAAGGAGAATGAAAAGCTAAAAGTAGACTTGGCCAGGCTCTTAGGAGTCGACTCAAAGAAGGCGCCACTCATATGCCTAGCTGTTCGATTAAATGCCGATCGATACTAAATGAAAAATCTAGGTCTCGAATTAAACAGCTCATTTAGTCAAATGTCTGCGACAGCTGTATTTTAAGAGTGCCAATGAACAGTAGCTGCTTTTTTTTCTGGATTTTTAGTTTGTTTTTTTTTGTGTAGAAATGTTGATCTTCATAATAAGTACTCTGACTCTTTTTAAGGTTTTGGTTACTCGTTGTGTAAAGCGGATTTTATCTAGGATAGTTAGTTTACCTTAGGTTTTTGCAAGCCTTGCCAAGTATAAGAGTCTCCCTGGTGCCACGTATGTTGATCAAAGTCGCCGAGCGAAGTGGCTCATCGAATCTGGTCGTAGCTGCCAGATGGAAGACTATGTTCACCTGGATAACGTTATAACTATTAATTCAATACTTTTTGTTTAGCAAAAAACGTTGTACTTTTGTGATCTGAGTCAAACTAATTAAAGTATTTATTATCGACATGTAATCGATATCTGGCCTTTTCCCAAGAATGTTGGGGTCAGCACCCAGTCTAACCGGATACAGCTGAATACCATTATTTTATTTAGATTGATTGCTGCAATTTGAACTTATGAGCTTAACCTTGAAGTTCAGCCCGGTCGGCTGGTTTTATTTAGCTGCGAGCTCCTCCAGATTAACAATCGTCATGCATGTATATAATACAAATTTTACGTTTTATCGTTTCGTAGTTGTAAGTTTGGTATCAACCTTCAAGAATACCTCCAGATAAAGGCAGAATATTTATTGTCATTTGTAATTAATTTGACGCAGTTACTACCTTTATAATTACGACTAAGTATGTTTTTTATCGAACCATTTAATACCTGTTCTGTAATAGTGTTCCAGTCTTTTTCACTCAAGCCAAGTTTTAGTTCTGCTACATCGCCCGATACTGGGACGAGTTTTTCCTCAAAATCTGGTTGTTGTTTTCGCAACAAATCATACAGCTGAAAATAATTTATAATAAAAGATATATTTTGACGGGTCCACTGCAATAATGATAAATGTCCTTGTTTTGAGATAATTGCATTCAAATTTTATGATGGGAAAAAAAAGTTTTGGATAGAGTATAAACAAAGTATTTCTTATTTCGTTATGATGTTATATCTGATTTATAAACTAGAAAAACAATGGTCTTATTTTATCTATCTATCTATACTAATATATAAAGCTGAAGAGTTTGTTTGTTTGTTTGTTTACTTGAACGCGCTAATCTCAGGAACTACTGGTCCGATTTGAAAAATTCATTCAGTGTTAGATAGCCCATTTATCGAGGAAGGCTATAAGCTATATATCATCACGCTAAAACCAATAGGAGCAGAGTAGTAATGAAAATTGTGACGCAGAAGAAGTTGCGCGGATCAACTAGTAATATAATAAGAATGGTTCATTGTCAACAATCTATTGAGACTGTAAATAATATTTACAATCCCGAGATTGCAAAGTTTGTAAACAAGATTCCAATTTACACAGGGTGAATTTTTAAAGTTTGTGTGGATTATTACAGTCATTTGGTGGAAAAACAGAGGTTTAACTGGAAAGTTTACCGGGAGTTTTGAAAATTAATGGTAGTTTTGTTATACATTTATTTATTCATCTTTATTGCAGACCATATAGATCCATGTTGTCATTCACGTTTAAAGAGTATAAAACAGCCTACCTCAAGGTGGTGTGGAATCGGCTTATTCAGCAAAAACGAGCGTGAATTGCACTTATCGGCGCTCGTACGCCGAAACTATTAATTTATGAAAAAGTTGTTGGGACAGTGATTGTAGGAAATCTCTAGTTTAACAAACCTCCGCCGTCTCGGTAGTGGGTCCAATTGGGCTTAAGAGTTACGTTACACGACATCCCTATTATTAACGCTGTTATTGATAAAGCTACATAAAAAATCGTTATTTATTTCATTAAAACATTTGGATAAGAAGGTCATGTGATAAATAATAAACTAATACATATTGACAACTAAAGCCAAATTAACACTTTTATAATTATACACGTAACGTTGTCAGCGTCATGTTTCGCTGTGTAGTATCGCGTAAACGTCGAAATTTGACACCTTTCGGGCAAAAGTCCTTGAAGAAGATCTGTGTGTAGAGATCGTGGGTTGGAACTCGAGCCACGAAGGTACGAGCTATTAAGAATAGTACTCGCTCAGCGACAATCACACAGCGATGCTCGCTTGGCTTTCAGAACTCACACCGAGAGACCAACCAGCGGTCAATTCTACCTATAGTGCGAGAGGAGCGAGTAGTGCCAGTAGTCGCCCGTCGCACAAGAGTACCCGCTTACAGCCGAGTGTCAAAACTATCGAATTTACACTCTCGCTACTCGTTTCGAGTTTCAAGCTTTACTCACTTCTCGCTTATCGTCGGCGGTGAGACAAGTGCCTTACAAATTTGCTGTGAAGCACAATTTTGGGTCCTTAAATATAATTGTTATTTTTTAATATTAAAAATGTCTTACGGGATCTTTTAAAATATCAACCAGCCTCTCTTCCATGGATTTTCCTTTTTTGCTTCTCAGTAAAACAAATATTTTGGATATTTTAGTCGCTCTGAAAACAAATATTTAGTCATTATACCATTATGAAGAACAAATGGACATACGTAAATGAAAAAAAAATAGTTATCACAGGTTCTATCTATTGTTTTAAAAATCTATTTCATTCATATAAATCAACCCTTGCTTTCCTTAACGTACCTTAACAGTTTTTCAATAAGCTGCTTGCCTAAAAAGCCAGATCCTCCTGTAACAAACACTTTTCCTCCGCTATAAAACTGCTGTATGGTAGAGTTTCCATGTGATGTCAATTCAAGCAATGGCTTCATACGAGCCAACAACTTTGCCTCAAACTCCTGGGCTGGATCCATTGTATCAATTTCCTTCGTGGATTGGGAAAGTCTGGAGGAGGAAATATTTTCATGAGTAAGATCATTAGAATAAAACAGATTCTGTATGTGCACCACATTAAGTAGGTACAGAAAATATCGATAAATGTGTCACCCACACAATAGGCCAGACAGACAGCTGACATTCTGTCGGCGGTAGCGTGGCGAAGACGATCGACTTTTTACCGCAAAAAGTAGTCGATTTGACCGAACTCCTAATTTTCGGGGTAAATCTGTTCCTGTGACTGATCAGCTCGAGCTCCTAGGCATGGAGTTATATATCTATCTATATATATATATATATATGAATCCCTTTTTCCCTTGGTCATCGCATAACGCGTGAACGGCTGGACCGATTTCGCTTATTCTTCTTTTGTTGTATTCTTTATTGTCAGGAGAAGGTTTTAGGCTATATATTATCACGCTATGTGCTTTGGAGAATGAGCAATATTCAAAAATGTCTGTTTTAAACGATTGGTGCTTGGTTCGTTCCCCGACCAGTGACATCTATTATTTTTGTATTTATTTTATCTTTTGAACTGTATTATATTGTCAAAATAATAACAAAACGAGTTTTAAGCACTTAAAATAACATTTAAATTAATATTCCACATTTTTCCAAACAGTTTAGTGAGGAATTGTTATAAAAACCACAACATATTACAATATTGCAGATACTTATGCGTCTAACTTTAGCAATGTTTATCATCACGCTATGTTTTCAAGGAGCTGAGCAGCAAAAAACCATGACATAAATAAGATCGGCTATTTGATTTCATTGTCTCGGTTTAAAGACTGCCTTACGAAAAACATGATATGGGTTCCAATCCAAACAATCGAGAATAATTTTGAATTATATTTTTTTTATTAATTATTCATTTCCTTTTTTTAATCTTACTAATATTTTCATACATTAATAATACGTTATTTTTGTATTTTGTATATTTTTTAGCATTAATCTATGTCAAAATATAATAGCCAGGGTGTTAAAGGTAAGGTAAATACTGAAAGAACCTATTGTTACGAGCTTGGGGTTCGTCACAATAAAAACTACTAAAAATAACACTTTAATATTTAACAGTATTTTTTAAAACTTTAAACACACTAGTTAAAACACACAATCGCGCTACTGAACACGTCACTTAATTCGCAGTTCAAGATCGCTTTCAAAGTTATCGCTTGTATCGCCAATTCAATACTGACTCCAGGTGCCGGATGTCCGCCTTTTATATACCGGCGACAGTTATTTCTAGAACGAAACTTCTGGAAAGTTCGGGTACATTCTAGTATGGAAACTTCTGGAAAGTTCGGGTACATACCGGTACCGACTGACCAGGTATCGAAATATCAAGAATGTTCTAGCATAGAAAATTCTAGAAACATCTTGACCTCAGTAATTCATCTGCTCGATACTAGATGGCGCCACATGTACGTAAATGTCGTTATGTACCTAGCATTAATTCTGGCGCATAACACTGCCCCTTCCTGAGACATGCTCGTCCCGAGTATTATCGGCCCCATAATAACGCGCCAGTCGATCCACGTGGACTATTTTAGGAGCACTTCTTGTACGTTTTTGTATACGATAAGTCACGTCATTGATTTTTGTCACAATCCGATACGGCCCTCCTCATTTAGCCTGAAGCTTAGGATATTTCCCTTTACTGCGAACTGGATTGTGCAACCACACTAGTGAACCTTTGTCGAAACCTTTATTGTTCATTTTGCGGTCATAACGGGCTTTCATCTTGTCAGACATTTGCTGGCCCGATTCCCTGACGTGCTCATGAATGTCATTCATTTTGTTCCGCAAGTCATTTGCATAATCATTTATACTACGTGGAGCGTCAGGTGGTATTCCGGTGATCAGGTCTGCAGTTAGCCGTAATTCTCTAACAAAGTTTGCGAAAGCTGGTGTTACTGACGTGTTTTTGTGAACAACACTTCGGTATGACAACAAGAATGGTTGTATGTGCTTGTCCCAATCGCGTTGCTGATTTTCCACAACTTTTGCCAGGTACCAATGTCTGGTTAAATCGTTTCACCATTCCATCCGATTGTGGGTGGTAAGAAGTTGTTCTCGTTTTATGAGTACCCATAACTCGGCAAGTTTCATGGAATATTTGTGACGCAAAATTCCTTCCTTGATCGCTGTGTATCTCCAAAACTACAGAAGACTTCATGAACCAGTTTATCTGCAACTGCTGAAGCTTCTTGATTTGGGATGGCAAAGACTTCCGGTCACTTATTGAAGTAATCCATTACAGCCATGAAATACTTGTTACCACTTTCACTTTTCGGAAATGGTCCCGCAACATCCAGGGATATCCTTTCCCATGGTGCACCAACATTGTACAATTTTAGTGCACCTCTGCTACGAGTCTCTACAACTAGTACATTTGCGACACCAGTCTTCAACATTATCACGACAATGAACCCAGTAAAACCGTTCCCGTATCTTCAGTAGAGTCCATTTAACTCCCATATGGCCTCCTGAACAATCATCGTGGTACAGCTGTAAAACATCCGGTACTTTAGCCCTAGAGAAACGACCATTTGCTAATGACAGCTGTCTCCCCGAGCATTTTCCCATTTACGGCACAGGACTCCATCCTAAATCAATAAGCTGTCCCATTGGGCCCAATAGCTTTTCGTGACCGAACACATCGCTGAGACGTGGCTCCACGTGGGCTTAGGAGCACTGGCCTTTATCCAATGCAGAATCGGCTGGATGTCTGAATCTTCCTGCTGAGCACGTTGTAAGCTTTCCTTCTACTCGTTGCTGAAGTCTGTCTTGAGCATCCTCACAGGTACAATGCTTGCAGACCACAAGGCAAGCTCAGCTTGACAATACATCTGTGTTGCCTTGAAATCTTCCGCTGCAATTTTCGACCACCAAGTCGTACTCCTGCAGCCGCTGGGCGCTGTTGTCAGCCGTCCTACCTTCTAGAGATCGGCGATCTTGCCTTCCTGCAGTTTGCTTAGGGCAACTGGATCGAAGGTGGCCCCTTTCACCACAGCCATAGCACCTAGGGCTGTACTTTTTCAAACAGTCACGAACTGCCGCTGTTGCTACCTCCTTGCCACGCTGAGAATGATAATCCTGCCGCAAAGCTTCCCATTCTGTAGTTCGCTTAGGGCAATCAGGTCGAAGGTGACCTCTTTTACCACAGCTGTAGCGCACCTCGGGCTATATCCTATAAACCGGTCGCGAACCGTAACTGCTGCAACCTTCCTAACACGGTGGTAACGATGATCCTGCCGCACAGCTTCCACCTCTAGCGCATGGCCAAGGCGTCCTTAAGCGTCCCGTGGTGCCCAAATCTCACAACAGCTCTAACTTCAAGGTCGCGGATACCGTCGATGAATGCCTGCCTGCTTCCCTTCAATGAGCGCAGGCATAGACTGGTACGCTTTTCGTACCAGCTTTTCCACTTCAAGGGCCCACTGCTGCAGGTTCTCACTACTCCGTTGCACAATTTGTATAACTTTTGTCTGTCTGTCTACCTAAAACTATCATTTTATGCGGTATCTCCGTGTGAGCGTATGTGGGCGGAACTTTTACTAGCAGATAACTGATATTGTAAGGAGAAAATTAGCTTAGAAAAAGAATAAAGAATCCGTGCTATAAATATTTAAACCCATGAAAATACTTTTTACGCGAGCAAAGTTGCGAGCGAAATGGATACTTTTATGACTAAAAGACCTACTTCAACAATCAACTTTGTGGTCAATATCCCAGCTGAAACACTGGATATAACTTCAATAAATTGTATCCACCAATGAGCTCAAACACGATGTGTATAAGGAGCCAACCAAAAGATCCGACAGGATCTCTTAGTTGGCTCGCCTTTAGGTGTTTCTGATCTCCCCATCATGAGAACCTAACAAGGTTCTCATGAAGACAACCACCTGAAATAAGCCTAAACACGATGCGTATAAGAGTAGTCAACTAGGAAATCACCTTTATGGTTTCCATCATATGATCGATTTTACCAACTACAATAAATAGTTCAACCCGTACGATTCTTATGAGCCGAAACACGATGGGTATAAGAGTAAGTAACTAAGAGAGCCACTACTCACCTTCATGGTTTCCATCAACAAATCGTTGATATCATAGATATAGAATGCCTAGATAGATCATATGAAGTTGAATATAGTAGCCTATCTTGTACTCAATACTTATTTAATGGAAACATTTCATGTGACAAAAAGAGATAGCAATAGCATTCCCTACAGTCTTGAAATGCTGCGCGCCACCAGCCGAGAATCGCCATTTTGTTAACCATCTGGTTTACACATTAGTCTACCAATTTTGTCAAAAATACTGTCAAATTGTGAAAAATATTGTGGTTTGAGTGCGGTTTTCATTTTGCCATGAACAATGGCGTGTACTGTACCCGATTGATCGAATAGAAATGGTGTTTTGAAAGAAAATATTACAAAAGTATCGTTTCACCAGTAAGTAAATCTTATCATAACTTATTGTTAAAACACATTTTGAACAGAAAAGTCAATAAAATCAGATCTCCATTATATAAACATAAAGACACAACTGCTTCTACATTATTGTCAGTTTCCAATTTAGAAATAAAAATAAAATCAAAAAATATTGAACCGTTTTGACATATCATGTACTTTATAAGGATGTGCCTTCTTAGATGTTTTATCGATAAAGTAAAAGTATAATCACATGCAAATTCTAGTTCGTTTATAATACGTACAATGAAATAAAAACATTGTAAGTGGTGAGATTTTGGAAATTCAATCTAATATTTTCGTACTGATTGCGCCATGCTGAACCTAGTAATTGGACTCAGCTTTGGTCTCAGTGATAAAAGATCACAGAATATTATAGCATGCCAAAAGAAGGAATTAACGAAAAATCCTACTTTTCTCAAATCAATATTGCATTATATTTGTCAATAACCTTTTACTTAAGTACTTCTATTATTATTTATTACTACTAAATTATTATTATGATATTTTCTTTGTTATTTTATCAGGTTTCCTGCTGATAATGAGTTTTAAAGTAAATGGATAAAAATGTGAGAAAAGACGATAATAATTGGAGGCCTACACAGGATACAAAAGATATGTTCTGAATACTTTGAAGAATCTTGCTTTCGTGAAGAATATGAACTAAGATAATATTTCCAAAACAGCCAGCATCTTGCCAACCAGTAAGTATATTAACCGAAAATCATCAATCAATCAATCTTTTCAATTTTTTTTTTTATTTTTCGATTAAGATTTTTTATAAATAGTAGTGGTAAAGGATACTTTTTATCTTTTTATGTTAAAGGAAATGCTAAAATTGTATAGGATCTTCATAAACCAACCTGACATCCATTTTGCTTTATTTCAGAAATTACCGTTCAAGAGGAAGCTTATAAATGGAGAAAAGCAGTTTCACAGATCATTGACGAAGAGTTTGCTCGAAACCTAAAAAAAGAGCGATAAGAGAGGACCCTGTCCCACACCTAGGTCTCATCGAGAATCATCTCGATATGATGAAGTTAATAATAATAATAATAGTGAAAGCCGAGAAAGACAAACAAATCAAGTATATTGACTTGGTTCGCGAGGTTGTCGACATGTGGGAAGTGGACTCCGCAATCATTGTACCGATAGTCGTATCGGCCAATGGCTTAATAGCCACGAGCCTCGACCAACACCTTAGGAGGCTCTCGTTGGGCAGCTGGATCAAGGGCTTGATTCAGAAAGTGGTACTTCTGAACACGGCTCGCATTGTCAGGAGGTTCCTTTCTCTGGAGCCCTGACCACCGGTAGCTTGGACCCTGTTCCCGATATCGGTGGGCTACTATTTTTATATGTTTTTTTATTTATTTTAATCAAATATTTAAAAATATAATTTATATGTGTAGTAAAATGAATAAATGAGATAATAATAAAAGGCAGGCAGGTCGGTACAAGCGGCGAGTGGAGCGATACACTCAGAATCGCACATTCCAAAGCAATGAGAGGTGGGTTTATAGGGCTTGGGAGCGACCAGACCAAGGTGTGACTGATACGCGCCTACCGGATGATGATGCCATGTGTTCATTCTGGCGCAGCATCTGGTCGGTGCCTGTCAGTCATACCGAGGGCGATTGGACTCGAGAGGTCGAGCGCGCGTGCGATCCGATTCCAGAAATGGGGGCAATTAACATCAGCCCCCAAGACGTAGCTCGTGCAGTCCGTCCGTTGCCTAACTGGAAATCTCCGGGACCGGACGGGCTGCACAACTTTTGGATTAAATGGTTCAAAAGATCGCACGCTCGCTTGGCATCTCAATTCCAGTCTGCGTTAGAGTCAGGGTCGCTTCCCCAGTTCCTAACTACAGGAATAACCCACCTGCTCCATAAATCAGGTAGTACTGCGGAGTCTAAAAATTATAGACCGATCACGTGTTTACCGACGGTCTATAAAGTCCTTACATCCATTTTGAGAGGAAAGATTAACCATCATATTGATAGTAATTCAATAATGTCTTCTTCTCAGAATGGATGTAGGAACGGTTCCCGCGGTACTAAGGAGCTGCTCCTCATCGACATAGCCATTAACCAACAGGTTCGACGTTCCCGAAGAGATCTGTCAACATGCTGGATAGATTATAAGAAGGCCTATGACTCGGTGCTACATACATGGCTCATGAGGGTGCTGGAGCTGTACAAAGTTGATGCAGTTTTACGCACCTTCCTGATGTCGTGTATGGGGCAGTGGAGGACGGTTCTTCACTATCCAGGGTGTCGACAGACCCAGGCGAACAGCGAACCGATAAGGATCGAGCGTGGCATATTTCAGGGTGACAGTCTGAGTCCACTGTGGTTTTGTCTGGCCCTCAACCCTCTCAGTACATTGTTGGAGGGTTCGGGCCAAGGCTACCGGTTGAGAAGAGGTGGTCAGGTCATATCGCACCTCCTTTACATGGATGACTTGAAACTCTTTGCTCCTAACAACTTGCAACTGATGAAGCTACTGAAGGTAACAGAAACCTTCAGTGGCGCCATCAGGATGGAATTTGGTTTGGACAAATGTGCGGTCATGCATGTAAAGCGAGGGGAGATTATGGAATCCGTGGGAACACAACTCTCGGATTCCATAGACCTTAGGTCCCTCTCCTCAACCGAAACTTACAAGTATTTGGGTATGTCGGAAGCGTTAGGCATCAGTGCTACGGATATGAAACAATCGTTGAAGGAGCGCTTCTTTGGCCGCCTGAACAAAGTACTTAACAGTTTTTTATCAGGCGGAAACAAGGTGCGCGCCTTCAACGGTTGGGTCATGCCGGTTTTGATGTATTCTTTCGGCATACTCAAATGGACTCAGACGGAACTTGACGCCCTGGATAGGAGGGTACGTTCACTGCTTACCGCAAATCGGATGCATCACCCACGGTCATCGGTGATGAGGCTGTATATCCCGCGGAAGTGCGGGGGTCGTGGCTTCTTAAATTCTAAGACCCTGCACAACCGCGAGGTATGCAGCCTAAGGGAGTACTTCCTAGAGGCCGACGTGGGTATGCATCGAGATGTGGTAGCGGTGGACAAAGGCCTCACCGCGCTCTCCTTGGCTAACGAGAACTGGCGCAAACCTGTGGTATTAGATACTAACAACCGCAGGGAGGTATGGCAGAGCAAGGAGCTTCACACACGCTTTTATCGGGTCCTACATGGGCCCGATGTAGACTTCTTAGCGTCCGTAGCCTGGCTTCGTTTTGGTGACCTCTTCGGGGAAACCGAAGGTTTTGTCTGTGCAATTATGGACGAAGTTATGATGACTAATAACTACCGGAAATACATTGTGAAGGACGGTACGGTTGACATATGTCGGGCATGTCACCGGCCCGGGGAATCCATCCGCCACATTATTTCCGGTTGTTCTAGTCTGGCTAACGGAGACTATTTGCACAGGCACAACCTTGTAGCCAGGATTATCCACCAGCAACTTGCTCTTAAATACAATCTTGTGGAATCGGAAGTACCGTACTATAGGTATGTGCCCGACCCAGTTCTCGAAAGTGGTAGTTGCACATTGTATTGGGATCGGTCTATCATCACTGACAGGACTATTGTTGCCAATAAGCCTGATATAGTGGTGATAGACCGACTAGAGCGTCGCGCAATGATTGTTGATATAGCAGTCCCTCATGACGAGAACCTCGTGAAGTCAGAGAAAGATAAACAATCGAAGTATCTTGACTTGGCTCGCGAGGTTGTCGACATGTGCGATGTGAACACTGCAGTCATTGTGCCGATAGTCGTGACGGCCCATGGCATTATTGCTAAGAGCCTCGACCAACATCTCAAGAGGCTCTCGTTGGGCAGCTGGATCAAGGGCTTGATCCAGAAAGCAGTACTCCTGGACACGGCGCGCATCGTTAGGAGGTTCCTCTCTCGGGAGCCCTGACCACCGGTAGCTTGGACCCTGTTCCCGATACCGGTGGGCTACTATTTTTTATATTTTTAAATGTTTTTTTTTGTATTTTTCTAGAAATATTTAAAAATGTAAATAATATGTTAAAATATGAATAAATGGAATAATAATAATCTGTGGCTCGGCTGTCAAGGCAAGTGACGTAAGAAATTTTTCATACCGTATTTTTATCGATTTTAATTTAAAAAACCAAAGAAACAATGCATTTCATACCGAAAAAATCAAGAAAAAAAAAATAGATCCACACGAAAATAAAAAATCTTACTAAATGAACAAAAACTGGACAGTATGGAAATAAAATGTTAACAAGACGCCGAGCACGACTACAAACCGCACCAACACCATCTTCGGGTTCGTCGCTGAGCTCCGCCTCGCAGCCGCCGGGACCTGCGCCAGCCGCGAGTCCAGAGATTCCGGTAGCTGCAGTTGCGTCGAGCTCGAGCGACGAATACTTCTCGCCGCCGACGACACCACCACCTGCGCGTCGGCGCGGACGAGGCCGACCACCGGCCAGCTTAGGACCTCGAGGCCCACCGGTCTCTGACAGGGTCCCCGCTATCGGCGGAAGTGTGCAGCGTACAAAATGGACTCAAACCATAAATGAGTATGTAATACGCTCATACTTTGGGGCTACAGAGGGGGGAACTAACCTGACTGCGTACCGTGGTCGGATGCTCTCTCTGTTTCAGGTACTTGAACCAGCTGTCAGCGTATCGGCCCAACGACTGTCGGATCAGGTGCGCGTCATCCAGCGTAACCGTATGTTGGATGATAGTGTGCTTGATCGCCTCCGCACTGAAATGTGTAGCCATGTCGTTGCTCCTCCGTCTACCTCCTCTAACTACCGGAGATTTATTGTGAAAGACGGCACGGTCGACATATGTCGGGCATGTCACCGTCCGGGAGAATCAATTCGCCACATTGTCTCTGGCTGTTCTCGTCTAGCTAACGGAGAATACTTGCATAGGCACAACCTTGTAGCCAGGATTATCCATCAGCAACTTGCTCTGAAATACTCTCTTGTGGAGTCGGAGGTGCCATACTATAGGTATACGCCCGACCCAGTTCTCGATAATGGCAATATCACATTGTACTGGGATCGGTCCATCATCACTGACAGGACTATTGTTAACAATAAACCTGATATAGTGGTGGTGGACCGAATTGTGAGGCGTGCAATGATTGTAGATATAACCGTCCCGCATGACGAGAACCTCGTGAGAGCCGAGAAAGACAAACAAATCAAGTATATTGACTTGGCTCGCGAGGTTGTCGACATGTGGGAAGTGGACTCTGCAATCATTGTACCGATAGTCGTGTCGGCCAATGGCTTAATAGCCACGAGCCTCGACCAACACCTTAGGAGGCTCTCGTTGGGCAGCTGGATCAAGGGCTTGATTCAGAAAGCGGTACTTCTGGACACGGCTCGCATTGTCAGGAGGTTCTTTTCTCTGGAGCCCTGACCACCGGTAGCTTGGACCCTGTTCCCGATATCGGTGGGCTACTATTTTTATATTTTTAAATGTTTTTTTATTTATTTTATTCAAATATTTAAAAATATAATATATATGTATAGTAAATAAATAAAGGAAATATAATAATAAAAATAATAAAATCTGTGGTCCGGCTGTGAACTTGATTGACAAGAAAATGTTTCATCCCGTTTTTTTATATTAATTAAAATAAAACCGATTCTCAAAATACAAGAAATCCGGGAAACTTCGAAAAAAAAAACCAATAAACATATTTACAAGTTAAATTTGAATGGAAACACAAAATAAATAAAAAATCAATGCTGACAAGAAGCCGGACTCGAAAACAAGTCGCACCAATTCCATCTTCGGGTTCGTCGCTCAGTTCCGCCTCGCAGCCGCCGCCGGGACCAGCGCCAGCCGTGAGTCCTGAGATTCCGGTAGCTGCAGTTGCGTCGAGCTCGAGCGACGAATACTTCTCGCCGCCGACGACACCACCACCTGCGCGTCGGCGCGGACGAGGCCGACCACCGGCCAGCTTAGGACCTCGAGGCCCACCGGTCTCTGACAGGGTCCCCGCTATCGGTGAAAGTGTGCAGCGTATGAAATGGACTCAAGCCATAAATGAGAATGTTATACGCTCATACTTTGGGGCTACAGAGGGGGGAACTAACCTGACTGCGTACCGTGGTCGGATGCTCTCTCTTTTTCAGGTACTTGAACCAGCTGTTAGCGTATCGGCCCAACGACTGTCGGATCAGGTGCGCGTCATCCAGCGTAACCGTATGTTGGATGATAGTGTGCTTGATCGCTTCCGCACTGAAATGTGTAGCCATGTCATTGCTCCTCCGTCGCAGACTGTGGCACCAGCACAGTAAACCCAGCCACGCTGACGATGAGAGTTATGACAGGGCTAGAAACGTAAGTACCCAGTGCAATGACGAATTGAGGAGTGCTTTGGAGTGTGCTATTCGGGAATACCGCTACATGCCGCCTGAACTTAGACCACGCTTACCTCGTTTGCCTATCTATAACAAGAACAGGGCGCTGGGGGCTGCTCTGGATTCGCAGTTGTCAAGCCATTTTGATAACTGTGATAACCTCACCGATGCACATTCGATCATGTACTGCGCGGCTGTAGCGGCATGTCGTGTAGCTCATGTCAAAATAAAAATAACCAATAACGGAGTTACACGACCAAAACCAGCCGTACCAGCTTGGCAGTGCAGGAACGAGCGTCGTATTGGTGAGGCCAGAGCGCTAATCGGCAAACTGATCTGCATCAGGGAGGGCAACACACGCCCTAGAGTGATGCGCTTTGTGAGACGGGCGTTTTCGGGGACTGACGTCAATCCCCGAGATTATATATCTCGTGTCACAGAGCGCATCGACTTCCTGAAGCAGAAGGTGTATGCATGGGCAAGCCGTATTCGTAGGTACAGGCGGCGAGTGGAGCGATACACCCAGAATCGCACATTCCGAAGTAACGAAAGGTGGGTATATAGGGATTGGGAGCGACCGGACCAAGGTGTGACTGACACGCGCTTGCCGGATGATGATGCTATGTGTTCATTCTGGCGCAGCATCTAGTCGGTGCCTGTCAGTCATACTGAGGGTGACTGGATTCGGGAGGTCGAGCGTGTGTGCGATCCGATACCAGAAATGGGGGCAATTTCCATCAGCCCCCAAGATGTAGCTTGTGCAGTCCGTCCGTTGCCTAACTGGAAATCTCCAGGGCCGGACGGGCTGCACAATTTATGGATTAAATGGTTTACGAGATCGCACGCTTGCTTGGCGTCTCAATTCCAGTCTGCCTTAGAGTCTGGGTCGCTACCCCAGTTCTTAACTACAGGAATAACCCACCTGCTTCATAAATCAGGTAGTACTGCGGAGTCTAAAAATTATAGACCGATCACGTGTTTACCGACGGTCTATAAAGTTCTTACATCCATTTTGAGGGCAAAGATTAATAGTCACATTAACAACAACAACATCATGTCTGCCTCTCAAAATGGATGTAGGAATGGGTCCCGCGGTACTAAGGAGCTTCTCCTTATTGATATGGCCATTAGCCAACAGGTTCGGCGTTCCCGAAAGGATCTGTCGACATGCTGGATAGACTATAAGAAAGCCTATGACTCGGTGCATCATACGTGGCTCATGAGGGTGCTAGAATTGTATAAAGTTGATGCAACACTACGCACCTTCCTGATGTCATGTATGGGCAATGGAGGACAGTTCTTCGCTATCCAGGATGTCGAAATATCCAGAGGAATAGCGAACCGGTAAGGATCGAGCGGGGTATATTTCAGGGCGATAGTTTGAGTCCACTTTGGTTTTGTCTAGCCTTGAATCCTCTTAGCACACTGCTGGAGAATTCAGGGCTAGGCTATCGGTTGAAGAGAGGTGCTCAGGTTATATCTCACCTCCTTTACATGGATGATCTGAAACTCATTGCCCCCACTAATCTGCAACTGATGGAGCTACTGAAGGTAACTGAAACATTCAGTAACGGCATCAGGATGGAGTTTGGTGTGGACAAATGTGCGGTCATGCATGTAAAGCGTGGAGAGATTATGGAATCCGTGGGAACTCAACTCTCGGATTCCATAAACCTGAGATCTCTCTCTCCAACTGAAACTTATAAGTATTTGGGTATGTCGGAAGCGTTAGGTATCAATGTTACTGACATGAAGCAATCGTTGAAGGAGCGCTTCTTTGGCCGCCTGAAGAAGGTTTTTAATAGCCTTCTATCAGGCGGAAACAAGGTGCGCGCCTTCAACGGTTGGGTCATGCCGGTATTGATGTACTCTTTCGGCGTACTCAAATGGACTCAAACGGAACTTGACGCCCTGGATAGGTGGGTCCGCACTCTGCTCACTGCATATCGAATGCATCATCCACGGTCGTCGGTAATGAGACTGTATATCCCGCGAAAGTGTGGAGGTCGAGGCTTTTTAAATGCTAAGACTCTCCACAATCGCGAGATATGCAGTCTTAGGGAATATTTCCTAGCTGTCGACGTGGGTATGCATCGAGATGTAGTGGCGGTGGACAAGGGACTCACCCCGCTCTCCTTGGCAAATGAGAACTGGCGCAAACCTGCGGTGCTTGACACTAACGATCGCAGGGCGTTATGGCAGAGTAAGGAGCTTCACGGACGCTTTTTCCGGGCCCTACATGGGCCCGACGTAGACCAACTAGCGTCCGTAGCCTGGCTGCGTTTCGGTGATCTTTTTGGAGAAACCGAAAGTTTTGTTGGTGCAATTATGGACGAAGTTATCATGACGAATAACTACCGGAGATTTATTGTGAAAGACGGCACGGTCGACATATGTCGGGCATGTCACCGTCCGAGATAATCAATTCGCCACATTGTCTCTGGCTGTTCTCGTCTAGCTAACGGAGAATATTTGCATAGGCACAACCTTGTAGCCAGGATTATCCATCAGCAACTTGCTCTGAAATACTCTCTTGTGGAGTCGGAGGTGCCATACTATAGGTATACGCCCGACCCAGTTCTCGATAATGGCAATATCACATTGTACTGGGATCGGTCCATCATCACTGACAGGACTATTGTTGCCAATAAGCCTGATATAGTGGTGGTGGACCGAATTGTGAGGCGTGCAATGATTGTAGACATAACCGTCCCGCATGACGAGAACCTCGTGAAAGCCGAGAAAGACAAACAAATCAAGTATATTGACTTGGCTCGCGAGGTTGTCGACATGTGGGAAGTGGACTCCGCAATCATTGTACCGATAGTCGTGTCGGCCAATGGCTTAATAGCCACGAGCCTCGACCAACACCTTAGGAGGCTCTCGTTGGGCAGCTGGATCAAGGGCTTGATTCAGAAAGCGGTACTTCTGGACACGGCTCGCATTGTCAGGAGGTTCCTTTCTCTGGAGCCCTGACCACCGGTAGCTTGGACCCTGTTCTCGATATCGGTGGGCTACTATTTTTATATTTTTAAATGTTTTTTTTTATTTATTTTAATCAAATATTTAAAAATATAATTTATATGTATAGTTAACGGAATAAAGGAGATAATAATAATAATTCCATTTATTTGTATAAAATGTGGTAGTAACAGATGTTACAATAATATATTTAGTGCAAAGACACATTCTGCCATTTAATGGCATACAAATATTAGTCTATTAACTTGTTTTTGTGCCACTAAAATAGTAACACTCACTCAATAGTTATATTATAAGTACACGAATAATAACAGTTTCCCGCAATAAATTCTTGAATTCTACAGAAAACAAAACCAATATAACCATATTATACATATAAACTAAAGTTTAAACACACATCACAAATCGTAAGGCAACTACATTAACAGTGTTTAGGTATCAAAATACCAACTATAAAACTACAGTGCATTCCTGAAGTGATAGGATGGACATGACTTTTTGTTGAAAAATTCGCTGACTGAATAAAAGCATTGCGATATCAACCACTTTTTTAAAACTGCACAGATTTTTTGGTAAGGTAATTCAGTTATCCAGATCGGTAATGAGTTGTATATAAGTGGCGCCATATATACGCAGCTCCGTCTGAATAGTTCTATCCTGGGTACAGGGATCTTTAATAAATATTGAGTAACTTTCCGTTTGTTAAAATTGTTTTTAAGCTTATTTTTTTAGCTTTAACAAATTTTGCGATTTCATAAATATATATGCAAGTAACGGTAAGAAGCTTGTGTGATCTAAACACTGGTCTACATGATTCAGTCCAGTCTATGTTAAAGATAGTACGAATGCATTTTTTTTGAGCTGTCAGTATTAGTGAAATTTCAGACGAATTTCCCCAAACAATGATGCCATACCTGATAATGGAACATTTATATAAGCATGATACACCATCATAGCAGTAGTTTGGATGTCTCATCTTTTACTTTTTTCAAAGCAAAAACAAATCTATTCATGCATATTTCATCAATGTGTTCTTTCCATGTTATGCCAAGAAATTTAGTTTTGTTAACTTGTTCAACTAATTGATTCTTATTGAGATATTTGAAGTTTGAGACTTTTACTTTTATGTGTTTTAAAGTTCAATATTTTAGTTTTTTCTACATTTATTTTTAAGTCATTGCTTTCTAACCATGTGATAATTTTATTGAAGGTGTTATTCATGTCTGACTCGTAAGTTTCAATGTTTCTGCAATCTAAGATAACGGTTGTGTCATCAGCAAAAAGAATACAATCTTTTCCGACTGCTTGGGGGAGATCGCTCACGTATACGAGAAATAATGGTGGCCCTAAAATGCTTCCTTGTGGTACACCAAATTTATTATGTCGAGGTTGGGAGTCAAAATTGATAATACTGTTAATTTTATCATAGAATTTAGTTACTCTTGTGATCTGACTTCTATTCGATAAATAAGATTTAAACCATTCTAAGGCTGGTCCTCTAATACCGATTTTATTCAATTTATTGATGAGAACTGAATGGTGCACAAAATCGAAAGCTTTGCTTAAGTCTAAGAACAGAGCAGATGTTGTTATTTTATCGTTAATATTATTTAAAATCGATTTGACCAGATTAAACGCTGCAAGAGAAGTTGATCTGTTTTTCCTAAACCCATATTGTTCTTTAGCAAGAGCATTGTATCTATCAAAAAAAGAGAGAATTCTCTTATACATGACTCTTTCAAAGACCTTCGATAGAATCGGTATTAGCGCAATAGGACGGTAATTATTTTTATCGGTTTTAAGGCCTTTTTTATGAAGTGGCTTATTTACAGATACTTTAAGCTTTTCCGGAAAACAACCTTGCTCTAATGACAAGTTGATGATGTAAGAAAGTGGTTCTGCGACGTACTGAGCGATGTTTTTTAGAAGGTCTGTAGTGATATCGTCATAGTCGGCTGCTTTGGTGTTTTTTAATGTTTTTAATATGGAAAAAATTTCAGAAGGATTTGTTGGATTTAAAAATATGCTGTTGTCATTGCTTTTAATATTACTTAGACTGCTAAAGTTGTTTTGAAAGGATGTGTTGGTTTCAACGATATCGATAAAGAAGTTGTTGAACGCATTTGCGATATCAGAGCCTGATGTACTACTCTGTCAAGAAAGTACCGGGAAAAGATCAATAATACACAAAATATCTGTTATTCATCCAAATTTATTTTATCACCTTCAAAGTATGCTCCTTTAGAAACGATACACTTGCGCCAACGAATAATCCATTCACCAAAACATTTTTTAAACGCTGCTTCCGGAATTGAGTTCAGTTCTCGCCGCGAATTCTCCTTTATGTCTTCTATCAATTGAAAACGGGTGCCACGAAGTGGTAATTTGAGTTTAGGAAAAAGAAAAAAGTCAGCAGGAGCCATATCTGGTGAAAATGGTGGTTGCTGGATGGTATTTGTTGAGTGTTTGGTTAAAAATTCGTTCACAATGATAGCCTTGTGCGAAGGCGCATTGTCGTGGTGCAAAATCCAAGAATTTTCTTTCCACAAATCTGGCCTTTTTCGTCGAATTTGCTCTCTTAAACGCCGCATAACGCTCAAATAATATTCTTTATTTACCGTTAGACCTTCCGGTAAGAATTCAGCGTGCACAAAACCGCGATAGTCAAAGAAAACAGTCAACATGACTTTGACTTTTGATCGACTTTGGCGTGGTTTTTTCGGTTTCGGTTCAGTTGGAAGGCGCCACTCCGAAGCTTGTTGACTAGTTTGCATGTCAAACTCGTAAACTCACGTCTCGTCACCAGTAACAATGCGTTTCATGAATGTTGGGTCCGAACTGACTCGTTCTAGCATGTCCTCAGCGACTTTCATGCGATTGAGTTTTTGGAGAAAATTCAGATCTTTTGGGACTAGCCGAGCAGCAACATGTTTCATACCCAAATGATTAGTTAAAATGGTACGGATCGACTCGTGAGATACAAAAAGTTCGGCGGCTATCTTCCTTCACTTTTGCGATGTTAACTTCAGTTGCAGACGTTGACGGCCTACCAGAGTGAGGCAAATCTTCCATCACATCTCGACCGCTTTTGAACGCTTTGAACCACTCATAAGCACGAGTTTTTGATAAAGTTTTTTTTTTTTTTTTTTTTTTTTTTTACTATTGATAGGCACGCGTTTGACCACTATCTCACCTGATGGTAAGCGAGGATGTGGTCGAAGATGGAGCACGCTTGCCTAGAAATAACCTATTCACTCTTGATTTAAAGACTCCCAGGTTGTAGCTATCAGGAAACACAGACTCCGGCAGGGAATTCCACTCCTTAGCTGTACGCACTATGAATGTGTTCCCAAAACGTTTTGTGCGTATGGGTGGGATGTCCACCATGTACCGGTGGCGCATCGCCGTTCGTCTTGTGGTCCGATGATGGAACGGGCTTGGCGGAATTAAATTATGCAATTCCGTCGCACATTCCCCAAAATGCAACCGGTAAAAAACCGACAGGCTAGCAACTCGTCGTCGATGTTCAAGACTTTGGAGCTTCGACGCGACGAGCCTCTCATTGCCGATGATCCTCTTGGCTCGTTTCTCAATTGACTCAAGGGCATCAAGCTGGTATCTGGCAGATCCATCCCAAAGATGAGAGCAGTATTCCATACACGATCGAACTTGCGCTTGATAGAGTTTGAGCAGCTGTTCCGGCGTGAAGTACCGTCTCACCTTAGCCAGAATCCCCAACTTCTTTGCAGCCACTTGAGCTTTTGCCTCTATGTAAGGGCCAAAATTGAGAGTAGATGTTAATGTAACCCCAAGAAGCTCAAGATGGTCGGTTATCGGCACGGTTTCACCGCGGAAAGATGGAGCTGGGCGGAATTGGCTCCTTTTGGCGGAAAATAGACACGCTTGGGTCTTAGCAGCATTGAACTTGACCAGATTGGCATCGCCCCAATCAGAGACCGCCTGTAGGGACACGTTCAAGCGCTCAACCATTGCCTCCCGGAGAGACCGGATCTGCGTCCCACCAGCTCGTGCGTCGGACACGTATCTCTCAGCAACAGTGCTGTCGTCTGCATACCCAAAGGTACCGGGTTTAAGCAGATCATTAATATGCAGCAAGAACAGTGTTGCCGAAAGCACCGACCCCTGAGGAACCCCGGCATTAATATCCAGCAGTCCAGACGAGCAGCCATCTATGACCACTCGGATAGACCGATCCCTCAGGAAATCTGCGATCCAATCACACAAACCGGCGGGCAGACCGAAGGAAGGAAGCTTACTAATAAGGCCATCGTGCCAGACCCTGTCGAAGTCGATTCACTGTAAGCCTTCTGTAACATTTTCAGTGACTCCGAACACAAAATTCCATTGGCGATGTAAAATTTAAGACAAACTCTTTGTTCGATATTTTTGTCCATTATGAAATTCGCAATACACACTATATATGATATTACTAAAACCAGCACTGTATTTAATATAAATAACAGATGCAACTCAAACTCCGCGCCAAAATGGAAAACAGTTGTGCCAATCTAACAACTACAAAAAAACAAAAATTTGAATTTGGAACCATAAACAAATCATCCATTCCCGATACTTTTTTGACTGAATGTAGTTACATTCCCGTTGTCGTCTATGCTATTTATATATTCAGGTAGAGTTTCGTTACCAGTGCTCCTTTTAACAATATCCCACGACGCTTTACACTTATTTTTGGATTGTGCAATATGCTTAAAATTACATGAAGATTTCAAGTTGTTAATACATTTTCTTAATAAGCTAGAGTATATCTTAAAACTGGTTTTATTGTCACTTGTCTTGTTTAAATAATATTTGTATCTTAACTTCCGTTTAGTGTTACTACTCATTTTAATCCCCTGTGTTATCCATTTTAGTTTACTGAATTTGAATAGTTGTTTTACTTTGATGAGTGGAAAACACAATTTATAGAATAAAGTTAATGTGTCATGAAAATTTTCAAATGCCTTATTCGTGTCAGAAATTTCATAAATTTCAGAAAAAGATAAATTACCTATACAATCAATAAATTTGTTGACATTGTCTTTGCTTTGATCGGTTTGGGACATGAAGTAATAACCTGATATAGGTTTTTGATCATATTCAAATTTAATTACCTGTGCTGTGTTATGATCAGATAGACATACATTATGAGTTTTACTTATGATATTTGGAATGTTACTGATGATGTTATCGATACATGTATTTAATCTGGTGGCCTCTTGAATGTGGCACCGCATACCATAATTAGAAATAACTTCTTTGAACATTGTGCTATTCTTGTCTTTGTGCAAGAGTTTTATATTAAAATCACCAGCAATTATTAATTTACTTTTTTTGTGTTGAAGTTTCAGTAGAGTTTTGTTCAAGTTTTCAAAAAATATGTTTATGTTGGATGATGGTGTTATATATACACATAGTATGATTACACGAATAGATTTGATTTCAAGCCCGCAAATCTCGAAGTTTTTATTTATACAGAACTCATTTACTTCTTTTAATTCTGTACTTTGGAGGTGATTTTTACAAAGTATGCACGTTCCTCCTCGTCGCTGGTCAGGTCGCGAGTAAATGGCACCAAGATAATAATTATTATAACAGGATTTATTTGTTGTAGTATTGAACGACGTTAATTTTGTGAATAAGTTCTTTTATAACGGTATTGTAGCTATGTCCCTCAATAAAATTGCAGTTTTTATAATTTTGTGCAAGCAGTTTCAATTGATAGTTGAGTTTAGTCTCATTTAGGAATGCATTGTACTTAACGCTAACAATAAATATATTATTATTACAATGTTTCAAAATCTTAATTACGGCAGACATTTCAGCCATAAATTTTATAGGGTTTGAGTCATTCAGACCGGACATTATGACTACGCTGTCACTTTTTATAAAGTTTTCCGTAAGTTTATTACAACACAACAAGACATCTTCTGTAACCGCGCCTGGTTTCCTCATCCCTGATATGGTGTATTTCTTTATGATAAATTTGTTTTTATTCTCTAGTAGTCCTTCAACTATACCTTTCCCTTGGTTATCCGACAGAACAAGTATGTTTCCATTTGTTGATTTGAGATTTAAATTGGCTTTAGGTTTTTGTTCTCGGTGTAGAGTCGTCTCTTGTGGGTTATTATGCTTTGCAATTGCTATAAAATTAGTTTTTGTTGAATCTTCAGTAAAATTTTCTTTAGTTTTATGTTCTTCTCTTAGCATGTCAGTAACAAAACTGCTAAAAGACGGTTCAGGTGTATGAAAGTCGATGTCTAAATCTAGTTTTCGAGCTGATAGTTTGCTTTGTTTGAAAAATATTTTTTAGACTTTCCTGTATAACATGATGAGGCAGTACTTGTGCTCGTGTTATACATTTTTTTCAGATTCTCCGTTTTGAGCAGCTAATTGTTGACGCAATGAAGCATTCTCTAAACCAAGTTTTTTCATTTCAATATGCACGCTCGATATCTCCTCCTTAAGAATCTCAATAGTATTTTTCAGATGTACTGTTTCACCACTTTTAAAGCGTGTCGATAGATCAATCATACTTTTGAAACTTAAGTTTGATGATAATCTGTCCACGGATTCATTAGAGAAATGAGAAAGAGAGCGTCTCATGCGGCTTTTTCTGAAAGTCACGTTATTGTTGGGGGTTTCCATGGTTTTCAAAAAATGTTTTGTAAAATATTCAGAAAAAAAAAAAAAAAACTACGAATTTTAATAATAACTATGTTTTGTAAAATAATCTTCAATAAAAATTTCCAAAACAATCCAAAAAGTTAAACGGTCCTTGGAAGGATTTGAACTCAGAGTACGACGTATAATTTGGGATGACGTGACGCCTTACGCAATGAGGCTACACTGACACTTGCGATGTATTGCGAAATAGATAGAGGTATTTATACGCTTTGTTCTTTGTGACAAAAAATGGTTTATCTTTGTTTCTATTGGTCGAGAAATAGCGTCGCGCGTCACCACTTTTAAATTATTGTTAACGGTACAGTTATTTGGAGATTTCACTTCTATTTTAGTTTTATGCCACTATGCCACTGTTTTGTAGTGTGTTAGATACGGACCCCTAATGGATACCGCCGACTTCGCACATTCCTACATGTTTACGCCAACCGCATAGAAACTGCAGCGATGACGTCCGTTCAGCCACGAGCCGCCGACGCAGCAGAAACTCACCAGTAGCAATAAGTTATTTTTAAGTATTATTTTGTCATTCCATATTCTAACATCGAATAGGTTTCATCAATTTAATTGTAATAATTTCTTTTAATTAAATTAGTTTTAAAATCACTTTGGTTTTTTTTCGATCCATCGTCTGCAGTCTACGTAATTGGCGCAGTCGGTAGGATACTCGCGGGCCGGTTCGCGAAACGCGTTAGAGTCATTTCACATCGGTCTCCACGATCGCGAATCACCCGGGTGGCTTTCAAGTCACGTCACGAGTATCCAGAATCTACGGCAGAGCTGCGGAGACGCGTGGAGAATCCAGACATCGATTCACGGGGAAGAACCAGAGATGAAATATATGTGAGTACACTAGAATCTTTCTCGTGTTGCTTCCTCTCTATTCCTAGTTACTTTTATGTCCAAGATTTTTCGTCACGAAAGATCAAGTTGTCAGGTACCTGCATCACGACAGGGGCGCCGACATTTAGTAGATATTAACAGAGATTTAGATAGCGATTTAGATATTAGTTTGAGCAATTTATTTGAATCTAAAATGCCTTACGATCCCGATGTAATTTTCAAAGCCTTACGCCTTGTGCCTGATTTCGACGGAAACCCCAATATACTGACGAGGTTCATTAACATCTGCGACCGGATAGTATCTCAGTATGCAAGCGCCGAGCCAGGTAGTGAGCTAGGGAACCTGTGTCTTTTAAATGGCATACTAAACAAGATAACAGGGCCCGCCGCATCCACCATCAATTCAAATGGCATTCCTGAAACTTGGGCAGGTATTAGATCAGCTCTTATTAACAACTTTTCAGATCAGAGAGACGAAACAGCCTTATACAATGACCTCTCGTTGGCTACACAAGGTAATAAAACCCCACAGGAATTTTATGATCAATGTCAAACCTTGTTTAGTACGATTATGACTTACGTGACGTTACATGAAACCTTACAAACGACTATTGAAGCGAAACGGACACTTTATAAGAAAGTTACAATGCAGGCTTTCGTACGAGGACTTAAGGAACCTTTAGGCTCACGTATACGTTGTATGCGTCCGGAAACCATAGAAAAAGCCTTGGAATTTGTGCAGGAAGAACTAAATATTATATACCTGCAGCAACGTAACGATGCCCCAAAGGCTCAAACTACTCAGAACGCACCCAAAATTCTATATAAATCTCCTTCGATGCCCACTATGCCGTTTAATGCCTTTAATGTTCCACGACCCCCAGTACCTAACTGGCCGGCCCCAGTAGGACAACGTGGGTACCAACCCCAGCCTCAGGCCTTTAAATTCAATAGCAACCAGCCTCAAAATCAAATGCCTACTCGAACCCAACAAATGTTCCGTGCACCATTACCTAACTACCACCCTCAAAGTCACATTTTCAAACTACAACAAAGGGCCAACCCACCACAAAATTTGGGTCCGAAACCCATGAGCGGAGTACAACATTTTGTTCAGAAACCATTACCCATAGTGCCAGGGCACGATTGGCAACGAAACGGGAACCCACCACCTAGCAATTATTTTAAAACGCGTGAGTTAAACCTTAGCGAACTTGCTTTGCCTGATAGCTCCTATTATTCTGCTGACTACTACTATGAACCAGTATATGACTACTACACGGACGGTAATGATTGCTACATAGTATGCGACTTTGACTACAACGCCAATACGACTGATTTCAATTTGACTACAGTTTCCGATAACCCAATAGTAGGTGAGACAGAGCCACAGCCAGGCCCTAGCGGTGCAAATCAGAAACCAGACCAAAATTTTCAATCGGGACAGACATCCAAAGAGCCAAAATAGACCTTAATTTACAGACCCAAAGACAGTTACCTTACATAGAAATTTCTTGCCCTCCTTTAAAATTTTTGATTGACACTGGCGCTAACCAGTCATTTATAAGCCCCGAGGCTGTACAAAAGTTCTTCTATGACTATCCTCTTAACTACGACCCTTTCGAAGTTACGAACGTACACGGCGTTATCAGAAATGACTATTCCATAACACTGCCGTGTTTTAATGAATTCAATGAGTCCGATAGTATAAAATTGTTCGTTTACCGTTTCCATGATTACTTCGATGGCCTTATAGGACTAGACTTATTATCCAAATGGGAAGCTAAAATAGATTTAAAAGATTTCCAGTTAATAACGCGTTCCGCTATGAATCAAATTAAAGTATATAATTCACGCAATGTTAACCTGTACGAGGATATTGTCCCCGCCAAAAGTTCCAAATTAGTTCGAATACCCATAAATGCCCCGGATGGCGATGTTTTAGTAAGTGAAAAAGTTTTTTGCAATTGTATTATCCACGAATGTCTTACAACCGTTACCAATAGCCGTGGGTATGTAGAGTTAGAAAATCCAACACCTAATGACGTTATCTTTTCCTTAGACCAACCAGCCCGTGCTGATCTTTTTAACGTCAATTGCACACCAAGCAAGCAATCGAAACGTGCGAAAGATGTATTATCACGTCTACGTACAGATCACCTCAATGAAGAGGAAAAAGCTAACCTTTTGGCACTCTGTTCTCGATACACAGACATATTTTACATTGACGGGGAGCCTTTGACGTTCACCAATAAAATTAAGCATCGTATAAGAACCACAGACGAAATCCCCGTGTATACTAAAATTTACCGATACCCCTTCATCCACCGCGAAGAAGTAAGGAATCAAATTACCAAAATGTTAGATCAGGGTATTATTAGGCCCTCCGACTCAGCCTGGAGCTCACCCATCTGGGTTGTGCCTAAAAAGATAGACGCTTCTGGAAAACAGAAATGGCGTATCGTAGTAGACTTTCGGAAATTGAACGAGAAAACCATTGACGACAAATACCCCATTCCAAACATTAATGACGTTCTTGACAAGTTAGGAAAGAGCCAATATTTTACGACCTTAGATTTGGCAAGTGGATTCTATCAGGTCGAGATGGACTCCCAAGACATTTCTAAAACCGCATTTAATGTAGAACACGGCCATTTCGAGTTCCTTCGAATGCCCATGGGACTTAAGAATTCTCCATCAACTTTCCAAAGGGTTATGGACAATGTTCTCAGAGGCCTTCAAAATAACATATGTCTTGTCTATTTGGACGACATAATAGTCTATAGTACCTCTCTGCAAGAGCATATGGATAACTTGGAAAAAGTTTTCCAAAGACTTAAAGAATCCAACTTCAAAATCCAAATGGATAAATCCGAATTTCTGAAACTCGAGACCGAATACTTAGGACATATTATTAGTCAAGACGGCATCAAGCCAAACCCTGACAAAATCTCCGCTATTCAAAAATACCCGATTCCAAAGACCCCCAAGGAGATCAAACAATTTCTAGGCCTTCTCGGTTACTACCGAAAGTTTATCCCCGACTTTGCACGCATAACCAAACCACTTACCCAATGTTTAAAGAAGGGCAGTAAAATAACCCTCAGTTCAGAATATATCAATGCATTTGAAACTTGCAAGACACTACTTACAAATGACCCCATACTACAATACCCGGATTTCAAAAAAGAGTTCAATCTCACAACAGATGCTTCAAATTTCGCTATCGGAGCAGTGTTATCCCAGGGACCGATAGGTTCTGACAAACCCGTTTGCTACGCTTCTCGCACACTTAACGAAAGTGAGCTAAATTATAGTACCATCGAGAAGGAATTGCTTGCCATAGTCTGGGCCACAAAATATTTTAGACCTTATCTCTTCGGTAGAAAATTTAAAGTACTGACTGACCACAAACCCTTGCAATGGATGATGAGCTTAAAAGAACCCAATTCACGACTGACCAGATGGCGACTCAGACTAAGTGAATATGACTTTACTGTAGTGTACAAAAAAGGAAAATTCAATACTAATGCTGATGCACTTTCTCGTGTAGAAATCCATAATGAAGAAATAGAGGAAATTAACTCATTGATCGAAAATATAAAGAATCTGCAATCAATGATCAACAACCCAACAGAGGCTTCAACACCACCAGTAGATACCTCAAAAACTGATAATGACTCACTGACAGAAAGTACTAACGACCTCGAATCTATGATCAACAACCCATCGGAGGCACCGCCTCCACCAACAAACTCGTCGACCGAAACCGTACATACTAGCAATGAACATCCGATTCTAGAAATCCCCATTACAGACGAACCTCTCAATAAGTTTCATAGACAAATGTACTTTACTATAGTTGGTGACATAAAACGCCGACCAGCAGTAACCAAACCATTCGAAAATCATACTCGAATTGCAATCCAAATTTCAGAATTCAACCTCGAAAGCGACATTATTAATGCTGTCAAGGAATACGTAAACCCGAAAGTTAAAACAGCTATCTTGATTAATCCACCTTTAGCCATGTACTCAGTAATACCCATTATACAAGACAAATTTAGAAGTTCCTCACTTAACCTAGTATCAGCTAAGACAGAACTCGAGAACGTTAAAGAATACCTCCGACAACAAGACATTATTCGACATTATCACGATGGTAAAACGAATCACCGCGGTATAAACGAATGTCATTTAGCCCTCTCACGAAAATATTACTGGCCAAAGATGAAAGAACAAATCACCAAATTCATTAATGAGTGTACCATCTGTGGTCAAGCTAAATATGACAGAAATCCAATAAGTCCCCAATTCAATATAGTACCTCCAGCTACCAAACCACTTGAAATTATTCACATGGACCTTTTTACAGTTCAAAATGAAAAATATGTAACTTTTATAGATGTCTTCACGAAGTACGCCCAAGCGTATCATCTGCGAGACGGTACCGCCATTAGCATTATACAAGCACTATTACGCTTTTGTACCCATCATGGACTACCTTTGACTATCATCACTGATAACGGTACTGAGTTTACGAACCAACTTTTCTCAGAATTTGTACGCCTTCATAAGATCGCCCACCATAAAATTCTACCTCATAGTCCAAATGACAATGGCAACATCAAACGTTTTCACTCAACCTTATTGGAACACATTAGAATCCTTAAATTGCAAAATAAAGTCGAACCTATAATTAACCTTATGCCATACGCCATCATAGCATATAACAGTTCCATCCATAGTTTTACAAAGTGCAGACCGTTTGATTTAATGACCGGACATTTCGACCCCAGAGACCCAACCGACATAGACCTGACTGAACATATCCTACAACAATATGCGCAAAACCATAGGCAACAAATGAAACAGGTTTACGAAATAATTAATGACTCATCTCTTGCAAATCGTACAGCCCTAATTAGTAACAGGAATAAAAATCGCGAGCCCGAAGTAGAATATGCCCCTCAGCAACAAGTTTTCATTAAAAACCCCTTTGCCAGTCGTCAGAAAGCTGCACCACGTTATACGCAGGACACGGTACTCGCCGATCTGCCTATACACATATATACCTCGAAAAAACGCGGTCCGATAGCCAAAGCACGGCTGAAACGTGTTCCTAAAGCAAGCAAATTGTTACAGGATCCTGCTACTACTGACAATCCAAGTGACTCACCCCAAGAGATAAGACTTGAGAGCTTAGCCGATGGACCAGGATTGTTACCGTACAGATTAGGACCGACCAGACTAACCACACATTACCACTCATTCATACAGTACATACAATTAACCGACATAGAAGATAAAGTAAATTCCGTAGAGACGCAACTAAAGACCTTCAGAATTAAACTTACCAATGAGACTTACATGCTTTACGAATACCAGATTGACTACCTTACTAACAAACTTAGTAAGGTACTACAACAAGTAAAATCCCTGGAACCCGTGAGAGTCAAAAGAGGTCTTGTAGATGGCCTTGGGTCAGTGATAAAAAGTGTCACTGGCAACTTAGACTATCTAGATGCCTTGAAATATGACGAGGCTATTAGAACTTTACAATACAACGAAAATAAAATAGTTTCAGAATTCAACAATCATATCAGCTTAAGTAAAGAATGGATGTCCCAACATGGCACTATTCTAGACCAAATAACAAGAAATCAGGAAAAGGTTAATGCAACGTTAGAACTACTACTAGAGAAAACCGCATACACAGATTACAGCTTAATAAAATTTGCAAAGTTTGCCCAAATTCTAGGAATCATAACCAATAACGTTGAAGATTTAATGTTAGAGATAATTAGGTTAGAAAATATAATGGCTTTCATACGTGCGTCCAGCACTCATCATTCCATGATAGATATAGAAGTGTTAAGATCTATGATAGATAAGTTAAAATCAATATACAATCAAGATCAAGTCTTAAACTTAGAATTACGAGAATATTATAATCTTATAAAACCAGGTTCCTACTTTATTGAGAAGAGAATAGTAATAATATACAGCTTTCCCATAGTCTCTAAAGACCTTTATGACTTATACAGACTATCCATTGTTCCAAATAAAAAGCAACTTGCCCTTATTCCGTCCTCTCCCTATATAGCAACAAACGAGAAATCATTCGTGTACATAGAGGCTGAATGCCCGAAGTACAGTAGCATCCATCTCTGTGAAAAGAAGATAAGCCATCAAATCCGGACGGAGCCCGACTGTATCCAGGAACTCATCATTAACCAAGGTCTAGAAGACACCTGCCAATTCACCAAGATTTCACTCTCCAAACAAGCAGTTGAAAAACTGGACGATCAACACTACGTCTTATCATTGCCCCAACCGACCAAAGTACAGTTAGCCTGCGGCAGAAAAGATTTTAATATTCTACAAGGAAGTTACCTTGTCACCATACCCATGGACTGCTATCTGGAAACAACAGAACTCACAATCATCAACGACAGCAACGAAATAAAAGGACAACCACTAAAATTATCAAAGATACCTTATAACGACCTGAACCAAACCACTGACTCGACTCACATCATCGGCTTCAATTCAGTCAACCTGGAAGAACTACACAGCATCCAGAACAAAGTCCTGATGGAGAACCCAATCCAGATCGACAACCCCCAACCAGTAGTCTTATATCATACAACCATACCATTCTACATCATTGTACTATGCGCAGCCATACTTATCATTGTGGTAATAAGCCGCAGATACAAATGCTGGAACCTCAGAACAGGCAACGAAGAGAAACAACAGACTTTCAAGATACATACATACGAAGATGTGACCAGGAAACGAGATGAACTCCCAGCAACATTTTCTCTCAACATGAGCAAATAGTTGCTGTTCTGCGGGTGGAGGTGTTAGATACGGACCCCTAATGGATACCGCCGACTTCGCACATTCCTACATGTTTACGCCAACCGCATAGAAACTGCAGCGATGACGTCCGTTCAGCCACGAGCCGCCGACGCAGCAGAAACTCACCAGTAGCAATAAGTTATTTTTAAGTATTATTTTGTCATTCCATATTCTAACATCGAATAGGTTTCATCAATTTAATTGTAATAATTTCTTTTAATTAAATTAGTTTTAAAATCACTTTGGTTTTTTTTCGATCCATCGTCTGCAGTCTACGTAATTAGTGTAAAATTGTAGGTTTTGTTGTTGATGTTTTTGTTTATACCTCGGTTTAACCGCTATTACTTATTATAATGCACAATTTTTTTGGTAATCACTCTGTGAGACGCTGTTCTTTTATAACGCTTTTATTCACACATCACTTAATAAACTCCTTTGCAAACAATAGATGGTGATTATCACATATAATTCAACTGATTTATTACACAATTAGACAGTTAAATGAATATTTTGTATATTTTACAATAATTCCAATACGGAGCCAATGTTGACGTGACAACTAGCGCCACCTGATCACAAGTTGACCTCTTTGTTCAATATAGTGCGCTGTTTGCAAAGTGAAAAACTATTTTATTTCTCAAAAGTAAAAATCATTTACACCCTAAGAACTGTTTTATGGCAAATCATAGTCAAACTCAATAACGAGCGTATGTGTATGTGTTTGTATTGTTATAATATGACCGTAATTTTGTGGTTCATACTATCTAATCTAATTAAATACTAATTCTATAGTACCTTGTGTCTTTACTACGACTAAGTCCGCCATACATGTATACGACCCTCACATTACGACGGGCCTTTTAAAAGGTCAACACAGGTGGATTCAGCAAAATAAAATGCAAAGAGTATGAACAATCACATATTCGGAAATCCAAATCGCGTCTTTCATTTCGCATGAGATTGGTCGATTGTTCATACTCTGCCTTGCTGAATTCACTAACGCAATTAAAAAAAATGTTATTTAAACACTAAACAATGTTAGATTCTGTAAAATTTACGAGTTGCCTGTTATTTATTATTAGAAACTAGTTGCCCCGGTAGTCCGGTAGGCGTGTTCCCTAGAGAGCATACTCCTGGGATAAAAAGGAGCCTATGTCCTTTCTCATGCTACCTGTCAGACTATCTGTGTACCAAATTTCATTTAAATCGGTTCACTAGTTTTGGCGTGAAAGAGACAGATGACAGAATGATAGACAGACAGTTACTTTCGCATAATTATATACTTAATATTAGTAAGAAAGTAAGAATAAGGTCTAGCTTTTACTCGCGACTTCGTACGCGCATGTCCCGTTTTTTCCCGTTCCTTAGGAGTTTTGGGAAATCCTGACTTAGAGCTCCTCTGCATTCCCCAAGGAACCTACATGCCAAATTTAAGCTTCCTAAGACCAGTGGTTACGGCTGTGCGTTGTTTGTCAGTCACTCAGTAACAGCTAGTTGGATAGATGACGTTGCAGTTCTTTTTGCTGCGATGTAAATTTTCTCCGTTGGTTTTTCTTGTGGTGGCATTGATGGCTCTACATCACTCTCCTCCGGAGATTAGAGGTCGATAGTAGATGAGTCGTTTATGCATCTTGAGATGCTTTACCAGGCTTCAGTGAGTCGGAACCGGAAGTCGCAGAGTTCTCGGTAAATCGGAAATGTCTGCGGTGCCCCAGTGAGTCCGCGTGATGAGATCTTAGTGAGTCGAGATGACGCTGCAAGCTCCAGTGAGTCGGAGTGGTGCTGCTGCTGCCTCCAGTGAGTCAGAGTGGTGCGACGTAGTGACATGACTACTGGCGTTGACCAGTAGAAGCTCTTCATGGCTCTTCAAATTACTGGCCAAAGGTGCAGTGTGATTTTAAAAAAATCCAATGACGTGGTTGTAGTTTTCATCAAAAATCAGGCTCGAGACTCTTTTTAGTGTCTTTCGGGCTCAAAATTCCTCATAGTTTTGAATTTGGTCAACCACTTATACTTCAAAAATTCGCGGCTAAGAATTAGTGTAATATACATAAAGCTGAGGAGTTTGTTTGATTCGTTGAACGCGCTTATCTTAAAAAATAATTACTGGTTCGAATTGAAAAAAATATTTAAGAGGTGAATATCCAATTTATCGAAGAAGGTAAAGGTCAGGAAGGAAGGTAATATCACACTACGACTAATAGAAGCTGAGCATTAACTAAAGATTAGACGCAGACAAAGTTGCGTCGGCAGCTAGTTAGACATGAAAAAACTCACCTAGTTAAATTCTGGATGCAAAAATAATGATAAATTATTCTATTTTTAATGAACACCGACCTCTATATACGATGTTGGCGCGACTGCTACAACTGCTGAACTATTAACAATATAGAATAAGAATTAACGTAACGCGATATTTGCATATACATTTTATTAAAATATGCACTTAGCATTGTCAAATATTTTTTAGGATTCTGAACGTTCACATAGAAATGAAACATAGGATCACTCGTGTTTCTATTATTTTTGTAAACTCGTCTATTTTTTTTTAATGTTGAATGTGTTCAGATATACAGAAGCAATTGAAGAGTTCAACTCCTTTGCTGTGCGTATAAAAAAGACGTTTGGAAACGCTTAGAGTAAATGGGTGGAATAGTTTAACTAAACTTTAAAACGTTCTTCTCAAAATACTACTTGTGTATCGTAACGCATTGCGTGCAGCTTCTTATTTAGTAATTGTGTTTTCCTAGCTCAACAGATTGATAATTATGAAGCCATAAAATGGTATTCTCGAAGTGAAAGCAATCATCAGTAACAGCAGTACCTGCCATGTCGACTCTTTAAAAATAATAATGCAGTTACTCCATGTAGTTACTCAGATTTGGACATTTCGAGTGCACCAGATTATTTTTTTTTTTTATATAACCGACTGCCAAAAACATACTACAAAGTGTAAAATAACCTTAATTTCGGAAGTCGGTTATATTTTTTTGTAAAAAGTTTTTATTTTTCAGTTTTCATACTTGGACGACGTTTTCGTCTACGCAGAAATTAAAATAAGCAACAATGCTATCAAAATAAAAAACTATAATATTTCAGTAGTTTTTTATTTTTTCTGAATCAAATGTTTAGGGGACCAAATGGCTAGTATGTTACCGCATCGAACTAAAGCGAATCACAGAAATGGGATCAGAAACCTCGGAGTAATCGGTGTACATACATAATGACACAAAGTATAAAATAACTTCAATTTCGTAAGTTGGTTGTTTCTTCGTTTTTTGAAAACTTTAATTTCGGAAGTCAGTGCGGTTTCAGCAATCTCGATCTATTTGCTATCATTTATTGAAGAGTTCTGTTGCCTATATGCGAAGTTTTTCATCCAATCTTCACCAAATTGAAATGAGACTAGTCCCGGAAAATACTCTTTCAAACCAAAAAATAAATCATTTAAATCAGTTGACATTCCTGGGGTATGGGAACGCGTCCCCAAGTTGGCGGATAGGGGAGTGCTCACCTGGTTCAGCGTAAGTAGAACCAGGAGGGTAGGAACGAAATAAAATAGTTTTCGCGGACCAAAAGGTCGCAGAAGGACACTGTGATATAAAACACCTGATGCGGGCTTCTTCGACATCCTCGGAGCAGAGGCCGCAGCAGTGCTATGAATCTGGGCTGAGGCTCACAGAAGAGATGGCGACGGAAGAACTCTTTGGGGCCAACGGCGGCGCTCACACTCCGTAGCGGTCTTGGTTTCAGGAGGCAACAGGCCGTAAAAAAAAAACAATGCCAATCATCATAACTATAAATCATGAAAGGCACAGGTAAGAAATGCTAGGGCGTACCCCCATAGCGACGCAAATGTCATCAGCGCACCCGGGACATCACCCACGATACGCATAGCAAGCTGGAACGTGGGCTCGATGACAGGACGCAGATCAGAAGTCAGCGAAGTATTACATCGAAGACGCATCAACATTTGTTGCAAACAGGAAACTAAAGAAACTAAATGGAAGGGGTCCAAATTGTGCAATATCGGGTATAACTACAAGCTGATTTATCATGGAACAAGGGCGCAGAATGAAGTCGGTATTGTAGTAGATAGACACTTAAAAGATCGCGTAGTTGAAGTAAACTGAGTAAGCGATCAACCGTGCATGAACATCATAAGCGCATACGCCCCCCAGTCCGGAACCTTTGGTTTGGAAAAGGAATCTTTCTGGAAAGAAATAAGCGATCTGCTGCAGTCTATACCAAACTGTGAACCGAAGTTCATCGGCGGCGACTTGAACGGTCACGTTGGTGGTTGGTTGGTTCTTTGGATATAGTAAAAAAAAACTTTTTAACAAAAAAATAAAACCGACTTCTAAAAAAAAAACACTAACTAAAAAAATTCGGATGTCGGTGTTTTTGGTTATTTCGTTTTTGAACACCGACTTCCGAAATTTTTTATTTATCACTTTTTATTGGTACTCAGATACCGGTATATCACTTTTTATTGGTACTCAGATACCGGTAAAAAAATGAAACCACAAGCACATCGTGCCGGTGTGATATTATGTTATGAACTGGTGTAAACAATCAACAAACATGCGATTATAGAAATCCCGATACATTTGCTATCATTTATTGAAGAGTTCCGTTGCCTACCTCCGAAGTTCTTCATTAGATCTTCACCAAATTTAAATGGGACCAGTCCGAGAAAATACTCTTCAAAACAAAAAAAGATTGTTTGGAAGAGTATTTCTTAACCGATTTGGATGATCCAAATCGGTTAACAATTGGCGAAAATATCGCTGAACAAACATTTTTCATGGGATCCCATCATCAGATCCTGACTTATACCTTCCATCATCAGCTCAGCAACATGAGATGATGATTACCAAGCCCAAATATCTGAATTGCGTTAGAAAGTTTATGAAAAACAGTGAACGTGCTTATAAAATTTGAGGGTTTCCCTTGATTTTCATGGGATTCCATCATCAGATTCTGACTTGGTGAAAATGGGACCACCTCAGGAGTATAGGCTTTCGAATAAAAAAAGAATTTTTTAAATCGGTCCAGAATTGGCGGATAAATCGGTGAACATACATAAAAAAAAAAGATACATACAGCCAAACATAGAACCTCCACCTTTTTGAAGAAGTCGGTTAAAAATCAACCCGGAGGGAGAGAACATCTTTCAAATGGCACTGGCACACGACCTTGCAATTATTAATACTCAAACTCTATCAAGCGCAAGTTCGATCGTGTATGGAATACTACTCTCATCTTTGGAACGGATCTGCCAGATACCAGCTTGGTGCCCTTGAGTCAATTGAGAAACGAGCCAAGAGGATAATTGACAATGAGAGGCTCGTCGCGACGAAGCTCAAAAGTCTTGAGCATCGACGACGAGTTGCTAGCTTGTCGGTTTTCTACCGGTTGCATTTTGGGGAATGTGCGACGAAATTGCACAATTTAATTCCGCCAAGCCCGTTCCAACATTGAACCACTAAACGAACGGCGATGCGCCACCGGTGCATGTTGGACATCCCACCCATGCGCACAAAACTTTTGGTAACACCTCACCTCAAATCTGCAACGAGCGCCGCCATGGGACATCCTATGTGCGGATTGTCATCATCAGTGAGGATAAAAACAACCTCCAGCAGATTTTAGAAAAATGGATGGATGCTCTGGAAACATCAGGTCTGCGAATAAGCAGAGAGAAGACCGAATACATGCATTGCAACTTTAGTGGCGTCAACAACAAACACACCATCTGTCTGCAGAACACCCAGCTAAAAGAAGTGGATCATTTCAAGTACCTAGGGTCAGTCATCAGTAAAGTTGGGTCAAAACACTTATGTCACCCATCGCATAAATACCGGATGAATAAAATGGAGAGAACTGTCTGGCGTGCTATGCGACAGTCGAAAACCCGTGCGCATTAAGGGAGGCAGGAATACAAAGAGCCGAATGCTGGCCACTCAAAAAGCAGCACAAAAATCAACTACACTGCGCAGAGATGAAGAAGCTCAGGTGGGCAGGTGGCAACTAGGCTGGATCATGACAGAAGCACACACATAAGAGGCACCTTCAAAGTAAGACCTATCCCAGAAAATCTACAGGAGAGCCGTCTACGGTGGTACGGACACGTTATGAGGCGACCATCCGACCACATGACCAGAAAGGTGCTAGAGATCGAAACTAAACCCCAAGGACGAGGAAGACCCCAAACCACATGGATGTCCGTAGTTAATAAGAACCTTGAAGAAGCCCAAGTCATCAATGAGACGACCCAGGACCGAGCTGCCTGGAGACGCATGATACGGAGGGCCGACCCCAAGTAAATAGGAAAGGGCCTGGCAAAAGAGCGATTTCAATCAGTTGACAATTGGCAAGAAATCGCTAAACAAACCTTTTTCATGGAATCCCATCATCAGATCCTGACTTATGCCTTCCATAATCAGCTCAGCAAAATGAGAAGATTATCACCAGGTACAAATATCTGAGTTGCGTTAGAAGTTAAATGAAAAACATGGTATGTGCCTAGAAAATTTGAGGCTTTCTCTCTGACTTTTTGTCAATGGTGGTCCCATTGACAAAAAGTGAGAGAGAGTCGAGAAAAATATTTTTTTAAATTGGTGAACATACGTAAAAAATAATACATACGCCAAACATAGAACCTCCTCCTTTTTAAAGAAGTCGGTTAAAAATTGTTCTTCGCCTCCAATGGAATCGTATCCCGAAAAAAAAACCGGCTAAGTGTGAGTTGAACTCTCACATGAAGGGTTCCGCACCTTAGTTATTTTTTGTTATAGCGGCAATAGAAATACACAATCTGTAAAAAGTTCAACTGTCTACCTATTACGGTTCTCGAGATCAGCCCACTGACAGACAGACGGATGGACGGACGGACGGACAGCGGCGGCTTAGTAATAGGGTTCCGTTGGTTACCCTTTGGGTACGGAACCCTTAAATCATCTAGAAAAGTCTGGTCGGTTTCAAACCCCTTACATATATTACAATAACATTATTATAGAAATGAATACAATGGTAAGTACCCGGAAACATTTGCATATATATTTGCATAAAGAACGCTACATAAAAATATACTCCAATTTTTGCAACTATTTTCGTCTTATAATTATTATTGGCTAAACTTTTTAGGTTTTATCTTTGCAAATACTGGTGTCCAACAAACAAGCACACGAACTCTCCAGCTTTATAATATTACATGGTATAGATTTACTGGTGAAGGTTGAAGGTAGCCGATGGATGCGAGACGCACAGAACCGGTTGTTATGGCGATACTTGTGGGCCTCTGTCCAGCAGTGGACGTCTTTCGCCTGAAATTATAATAAATTTCCCCCTCTTTTAACCTTCTAACTGGGACTTTGTAAGCGCATATCCTGTTTTTCTCCGTTCTCGTAAGGATTTCGGGATCTGTCAGAAATTGAGGTATTTTTGAAAGAGTGCAACCTTAGTCTCTGAAAAATTTCTAGAATTGGCCCATACAGATTCACCTGCACATTCCTAATACACTCACTCTTGTTTATACCTTTCTTTTTTAACCACAAATAGTAGATTATGCACCAAGGGGATAAAGCACTGTTTTGTGTCACGGGCGTCTGAATCTGAAACCTAATGAAAGACTGTTTTTTTTTTTTATTAGTGATTCAATCAGAATAAGGCCGTTTTTCGTTAGGTTCCTGAAACAGGCATGAAAAAATGTGCGTATCATTCTATGCTTTGACTTATCGGATGCAATTGAGACGCTCAACCGAGAGTTAAAATTGATTAAGAGCTGGTCAGACCTATTTGGGGTGGCGGTTAATCCATTAAAGTGTCAGGCTATCATAATTGGGAATCCCTTTAGCTTGAGAAAGCTGAATGGCATAATCTTTGACAACACAGTCATTCCGTTTAGTTCCGACGTTAAGGATCTTGGTCTGCACGTCGACACCTTTTTTTTTTTCTTTTTTTTTAACGGGGGTAATCCTCATGGATGTCCTCCACCCTGGGGCGGGCGGAGGGGTCTGTCAGACTCTTACTGACTAAAACCACCCCAGTGTTCCATCTCTTACCAACGCCGGGGATCGCGAGAACTTAATTGGCTTTCCGCGATCCCCGACTGGTGTCAGCCCGCCCCTGCGGGCCACCTCGGGTCAGCGGGGGGAGTGAGGTGTTTGACTCCCCCTGCGACGTCAAAGAGGGGCGCACGGGAATACTACGCGCTGCCACCTCGGGTCCGTATGAATGCACGTCGACACCTGTCTTGACTGGCGAAAGCAGGTCGCGAGTGTCAGTCAAAAAGTTACCGGAACGTTGCGGTCGCTTTATCGTTTGAAAAACCTTCTCCTAGCTCACATAAAGGCAATGCTTGTACAGTCCCTAATTTTTCCCATGATTGACTTTGGTGATAATTATGTGCTCCTACGACCTGAATGCAGATCTCCTCAATAAACTTGACTGCCTTCTAAATAACTGCATTCGATTCGTCTTCAACCTCCGTAGGTATGATAATGTGTCCACGCATCGTTCATTATTAAAATGGTTACCCATTCGTTAGCGCAGAGCGCTGAGGGCCTTGACTAGTTTGTTTTCCTTTCTTAATAATCTTTCTTCTCCCTCTTCTCTAACTTCACAAATTCAATTCATCTGCTATGCGCACAGTAAAAATCTTCGCTCTACAAATAATCTCCTTCTACGCTGTCCGACACACCGCTCTGGATTTATCTACTCCTCTTTTTTTGTGCAAGCAATCTTCCTTTGGAATGCGCTCCCTCTAAACATGGACGGCAACCAGTCGGTTGTCCTTTAAGGTGAAGGCACGTGAGCACATTCGCAAGAAGTTGGTAGAATCAACACAGAGTTAATTCGTTGAAATTTTTTTTTTTTCTCAGCGTCGTTATTTTTTGATATGTATGAATGTATCTATGTGTCAATAGACGTGCGCTTACATTCGCTAAGCTTAACTTGAGTTGCTCAAAAATGAATCTTTACGGGCCAGGGGTCACGTCATACCACCCGCAAGCAGCTGGCGAAGGCCCATGATAGAAGAGTCGCGAAAAGAGTTGAATTAGATTAGTTGATCGGATGTCTAACTGTGTTCTAAAAATTAAATCGTTTCGATTTGCTTTTTTTATTCGAAATAAATTGAGAATTAACTTGATTCATCAAATAGTTTCTTAACTTTGTAGTTTGAAAAATATACTTTAGTATACATATTATATATATATATATATATATATATATATATATAAATATAGAATATTTATACTTGAGATAAAATACGCAAACATATGGCCCTTTTATGGCTCGACGCCATAAAGAAGGCTGCTGAAGGCAGCATGCACAGAACGGTTCACGCATCAGAAGACCGCATGGATATACGTCGTGTGTGATCGCGATCCTCAGCATTGAAGAAACGACGGAGAGGAAAAAACGGTGAACATGATATAAGAAGGCCACTCAAAAGCGCATTATTTTACAGATATTATTTAAAATTGACGATGACATACACAATCAAGAGATAATTAGGTTATTTTAAAAGATAGCCTGTGTTGTTCCGTTGCTTCAGCATTAATTCATTACTTCTGTGAACAGGGAGCCGACCGAACAAGCAGGCCATCAATAAGTATAATATTGAGAAATGTTTTTGGGCAAAATAAGGAAATTATTTCCGTGAAAACGCAAAGGAAGAAAATGATAGATATACCATCCGATATTTTTTTATGATTTCTATTTAATAACGTAATTTCAAAAAAACTCAGCCAAGGCACTCCGTTGAAACTGTTGAAAGTGACACAATCATATCCAACGAACTGTCATATTAGCTGAAATAAGATTTCAACTGATTGCTCCTGCATGGCTAAAAATTGTTCTATTCCCAGTGAAGCAACAGTTTAGAACCAAAATTTATCCGTTGCGGGTTTCAACCTCCAGTGGTTTGTGGGAAACTGTAATTCCCCAAGCAATGACGCCAGAGACGAACTCGCGAAGAGAGTTTCCGAAACGTTGTTGCAGGACCTGTACCCACTTCTGAATCCTTTCTCTTTGATTTATACATGAATTTACCAGAGATCAACTGAACTTCAAGACAACGAATGATCACGGGTTACAAATTACAGGCAGTTAAAAATGGCAATGTTAAGCCTGTTCATGCGACTAACTAAGCGACTGCTCAACTCAAGTAGAAATACCCTCCGAATAATTACGAGTATAATTATAAAATAATAGGCATAATTGCGGGTAATTTTTTTTTTTACTATACATAGGCACGCGTTTGACCACTATCTCACCTGATGGTAAGTGATGATGTGGTCGAAGATGGAGCACGCTTGCCTAGAAATAACCTATTCACTCTTGACTTAAAGACTCCTAGGTTGTAGCTACGAGTATCAGGAAACAGACTCCGGCAGGGAATTCCACTCCTTAGCTGTACGCATTATGAATGTGTTACCAAAACGTTTTGTGCGTATGGGTGGGATATCCACCGTGTACCGGTGGTGCATCGCCATTCGTCTTGTGGTCCGATGATGGAACGGGCTTGGCGGAATTAAATTATGCAATTCGGACGCACATTCCCCAAAATGCAACCGGTAAAAAACCGAAAGGCTAGCAACTCGTCGTCGATGTTGAAGACTTTGGAGCTTCGTCGCGACAAGCCTCTCATTGCCGATGATCCTCTTGGCTCGTTTCTCAATCGACTCAAGGGCATCAAGTTGGTATCTGGCAGATCCATCCCAAAGATGAGAGCAGTACTCCATACACGATCGAACTTGCGCTTGATAGAGTTTAAGCAGCTATTCCGGCGTGAAGTATCGTCTCACCTTTGCCAGAATCCCCAACTTCTTTGCAGCCACTTGGGCTTTTGCCTCTATGTAAGGGCCAAAATTGAGAGTAGATGTTAATGTAACCCCAAGAAGCTTAAGTTGGTCGGTTATCAGCACGGTTAAACCTCGGAAAGATGGAGCTGGGTAGAATTGGCTCCTTTTGGCGGAAAATAGACACGCTTGGGTCTTAGCAGCATTGAACTTGACCAGATTGGCGTCGCCCCATTCAGAGACTGCCTGTAAGGACACGTTCAAGCGGTCAACCATTGCCTCCCGGAGAGACCGGATCTGCGACCCACCAGCTCGTGCGTCGGACACGTATCTCTCAGCAACAGTGCTGTCGTCTGCGTACCCAAAGTTACCGGGTTTAAGCAGATCATTAATATGCAGCAAGAACAGTGCTGCTGAAAGCACCGAACCCTGAGGAACACCGGCATTAATATCCAACAGTCTAGACGAGCAGCCATCTATGACCACTCGGATAGACCGATCCCTCAGGAAGTCTGCGATCCAATCATACAAACTGGCGGGCAGACCGAAGGAAGGAAGCTTACTAATAAGGCTATCGTGCCAGACCCTGTCGAAGGCCTTCGAGATGACAAGGGAGACCGCTAGTGCCTCCCCGTACTTCTCTATGGCCTCACTCCAAATGTGAATGGCATACGCTAGAAGATCTCCAGTTGACCGATTTCGGCGGGACCCGTATTGACGGTCACTAAGAATATCATTCGCTTCTAGGTACGCCAGGAGCTTTTGATTCAGCACGCGTTCCATAGTCTTACAGAGTATGGACGTTACCGTGATGGGTCTATAATTCGGCGGGTCAGCTCGACTACCCTTCTTGGGCACGGGCTGCACGTTAGCTTGCTTCCAAGCCTTCGGCACTTTTCCAATCTCAAACGAAAGGCGAAATAGGCGTGTCAATATCGGAGACAACTCAGGCGCACAAGTCTTCAGAACCATTGCCGGTATCCCGTCGGGACCACTAGCCTTGTTCACGTCTAGGTTACGCAGTACCCTACGGACGTCCTTCTGATGAATGCGAATGTTTGTCATACTCGACTCGCATCCACCAGGAGAAGCAGGGGGCGTCGCGCCACCAGGATCTAGGATCCAGGATCCAGAAAGATTCCGCAAACAAAGAAGCAAACCAGTTCGCTTTCTCCTCAGCGGAGTGGGCCAGCGTCCCGTCGGGTCTCAGCAGTTTTGGTAATGAGGGGCGGCAGAAGTTTGATTCGACCGACTTAGCCAGGGACCAAAAAGCCTTACTACCTGCTGGGTATGAAGCAAGTTTGTTCCCTATTCGGCTAATGTGGTCAAACCGAGCCCTCCGCAACACTTTCTTGCAGGACTTGGCAGCCCTGTTGAAGGCCCTCTTCTTCCGACTCACGTCATTTGCTTTGCGCTTACGAGCGTCGACCCATGCCAGGTACGCCGCGTGCTTAAGTGCATCAGCGCGATTGCACTCGGCACCAAACCAAGGACGAGCTTCGCCAGATTTCGCTATGTCAGAGAACCGAATGTAGTACTCCATTCCCCTCCGCAACACATCCGACACGGCATCCGCGCACGACGAAGGATCAGTGGAAGAAAAGCAAGTAGGCTGCCAAGGGTAACATGTTCATTGCCCCCTGACAAAATATCTTTTAACATAGGCACTGCAGCACGATGGCCGATGATTTAAACAATCTGCCAAGTGCAAGTCAAACTCACAAAAGAGGGTTCCGTACCATAAACTTCAACTTTTATTATACCTTGTTTTAGCGGCAATCAAATTAAAGAATTTGTGAAAATTTCAATTGTCTACTTATTACGCTTCTTGAGATACAGCCTGCTGACAGACAGACGGACGGACGGACGGAGGGACAAACAGATAGCGGAGGCACAGTAATAGGGTTCCGTTGGTTACCCTTTGGGTACGGAACTCTAAAAAGGTGGCTGGCAGCGGATGGACGCGAACTGTACAAGACCTGGATGGTTCGCGCTTTTAGGGAGACTTACATTCAACAGTGGACGGCAATTAGCTGTAAAAATGATAATGATCATAGTCGCCATAGATAGCCCAATGTAAAGAGGTTGCTTTGATACCGAGAAATCAGTCGCCGACTTCATTCTGGAAAAAAGGCCTTTGCTACCCGACATGCAAAAATCCTCGGAACGATGAGGACACTCAGCGAAACCTATATGCGTAGCTTCGCTGGCTATCCTTGCCAGGACTTCTAAGCACAACAGAGCAAATAGGGCTCATCGGCGACGTAAAACTGGTGGATGCCAAGCTACATAGCTTGGCTCATCGCCGTAAGGTTGCCTGCTTGTCGGTCTTCTACAGATTGGTGAGTGTGCCCAAGAACTCCACGACCTCATCCCACCGGCCCCCTTCTACCATCGGACATCCAGACGCACTGCATCTTACCATCCCTACCTTGTGCCTATTCCACCAATTCGCACTAAGCGTTTTCAAACGTCTTTTATAATGCGCACAGCAAAAGAGTGGAATTCTCTGCCTGCGTCTGTGTTTCCAAAAGCTTACAACCCTAATCTCTTCAGAGTTAGAGTAAACAGGTTCCTTCTGAGTAGACTCGCTCCATCGTAGACTTTGTCTCTGTCATCTCTGACATAGACTAGAGTCAAGAACAAACCCATTACAGATTAAAAAAAAAAAAGTGCGGATAACGGAATCTCAACTGAACTCTCTCCGTCGCGATGGTAGTCTTTCCTTTTGAATAGATTTTCACATTTCAACTTTATGTAGTTCTATTGTGTGTTAACAACCCTAGCAACTTTCTTCAACATCATGTATAGAAAAGCGTTATCATTAAAAAGTTTCTCATTACGAAAAATGACTAAGATTGGTCGGCGTTTTGAATAGAAGAGGTGATACAGCAAATGCCTTGCATTCTAAGGGGGTCAAGCAATAATTTACGGTCGCTCACAATGGGCCTCATCAGAGGGCTTAAAGTCACTTAAAGGGCAATAGAGAGGGCAATGCGTGGAGTTTCCTTATGTGATCGAATTAGGAATGATGAAATTCGTAGTGAACCATGGTTACCGACATAGCTTGAAGGATCGCCAAACTCAAGTGGCAGTGGATTCCGCTGAAAAGTTTTGCAGTGGCGGCCGCGTCCCAGAAGATAAAACGTTGAAAGCGTTGAAACCGATGAAGGTCGCGACTCGCGGCTAGCCAATGAATCCGAGACGCGCAGAACCGGTCGGTTTGGCGACGCTTGGGGCAGGCCTATGTCCAGCAATAGAGATCTTTCGGCTGATATGATGAAATCTTATCTTAGCGATCTTACCTAGCAACATCATACCATACGACATACACGCAAACGAAGTCGCGTGCATCAGCTATCTATCTTTATCTAGTTTTCTAATGTATAAAAATCTCGGATCACAGTGTTTGTTATCAAACTCCTCTGATATGACTTGATTGTTTTTTTTTATATTTTTTTTTGTGTTTATTTATATGGCAAAACAACGTTTGCTGGGTCCGCTAGTTAGTATATATTACTAGCTTCTACCCGCAACTTCGTATGCGTAGACTTTATTCAAACACTTTGTCTCATATTCACGTCCATGGAAATACATCTCCATGATTCTGGTAACCTGATAGTTTGTGAGTCTTTGTTGTTCACACTTAATACTACTTCGATATTTTCCTGGTCTCCTGGTAGTTGTGAATTTTTAGCGCACAAAATTCCGGCCCCGAAAATACTTCGACATGTTTCTGCTGTCCTCGGTCTTGTGAATCTTTAGCGCTCACAATTCCAGCCCCAAAAAGATTTCGACATGTTTTTGTTCTCCTGGTACTTTTGAAACTGAAGTACTAAGGCAGCAGCAACTTTAGATTTCCACTTCTAACTCTGTCTCTTTTAAGCCATGTTAGTTACCGAGATAAAAAGTGGACAATATGTTATTCCAGGAGGATAGCATACGGTGGAGGTCTGCCCTGCTTGGGCAGAGCGCATGGGCAGACGACGAGTATTAGATGGCCCGCCGTCTGATCAGAACCAGGCCCGGGTCGATGGCGCGCTGTGTTCTGTCGCGCGTCTGTCAGCATAAAATACGGAGCCCGATAGGGCCAGTGCCTGCTGGGGCTGCGGACTTCGTTCGAAAGAGGCAACGTTCCCTGGTACGCAAAGGACACTAGGAGGAACATGGATGGGTTTTAGTCAGTAAAAGTCTGACACTCTCTTCTGCTTCACCCAAAGCGGGAGGAGTCTTGCACGATTGACGGACAAACATACAAACTTTCACATTTATAATATTAGAAGTATTTAAAATGTTGATATTCAAAAGTCCGTTTAAGAGCCTAATTGAAATAAACGTTTTGACTGTGACTTCAGGTTTTCTATTTATTCTCCGACTAAACAAGTATTGATAAGTTAGTATCAATCCAGTTAAATGTGTCAATATATCAATAACGTAACATAAATTAAATAAAAAAAGATAGGCAAAGAGACAAAGAGAGGATTTATTCGACTTTGCAATGCAACAACATCATACAATAGCCACTTTTACAAGTAAGAGAAGAAAAATAACATTACAGTAAAAAATATTCAAATATTGATGTCAAATTTTTATTCACGAACATGTTAAAAAAAGAACAACGGCAGCTAAATACATTTTACATTTTAAGTAAATTTTCAAACAACATAATATAATACATAATAAGCAAAACATGTCATTCTGTATAGACAATAGAAATATAAAGGTAAAACGATGAATGTTAAAAATCCCAAGAACATTTGCTTCTTACGGCCATTTAATGTGCCTGTCAAACCATCCTTCAAGATATACTTTCTCAAGCCGATACACCAAGTTATGATAAACTCTGTCCAGTCGATTTCTTCTATATCAAAGTTAAAAATCTTTTTGTCTTCTTTTGAAAGACTGTCGAATAGTGCTGCCGTATTCTGGTTATCAAACTGCCACTGGTTGCAAGTAAAGTACGACAACGCCGTTACCATCTTGTACATTTTTTTGGCTTGTTTTGCAAACCTGAAAAGTAGAGAAATGCAGTTATTCTTTGCATTGTTTTTTGGATTTTTGGTTTAAGAACATATTATACAAGGTGTAATTCAGCCGGAATCCTTTGTTCGAGATTACGACTTTTTTGCATTTGGTCGGTATTGTGTGTGTTTTGTGCATCTTTGTTTCGCCAATGACTCGAAGTTCATATTTTTAGCATGTAAATGATCATTACCTTCTCTTTTTTCCAAGCATAACGCTTATCCCATCTAATATGTGCGCAGGGATCGGATGCAACAGCAATGTGTAAATCCAAAAAATTATAGGATTGGACGTAATCCAGATGAAAGGGTATCCCACCATCATCTGTGTTGGGTAGTTTCGGCATTCTGTTTCCAAAATATGGATAATTTTTTCTGCGGAAAAATATAACGATTAATATATTTTTTTAAATTATGCCGTATTGTGTCGGCCGGTGCCGTAAAAGAATAATACTATCCCATCATTTCCCGTGGGTGTCGCAAGAGGTGACTAAAGGACTCACCAGAGAATGGGCAGCAGCGTTCTCTGTAAAACGCTACACCGTACACTGCGATCGCCAACCCACCTGCCAAGCGTGGTGATTATGGCAATCCCCCCCCACCTTTGGGGGAGGCCTATGTCCAGCAGTGGACGTCTTCGGCTGTTGTAATTATGATGAATAATTAAATTATACTGTTTATTCTGTTTACTTTTTTTAATGACTTATGTGATAGATTAGAAGTGGGACTAGGCAGAACATATCTGAAGGATAATGTCAAAGCTGTGTGTGCTGGCTCGTATTTCACAATACTGGAGCCCTGACGTAGCTAGGCCCCCTCGCAATAAACAAAGAAAAAGATGGTAGGGATGCCTAGGATGGCTTCCTCAAGATTTGGCGTGACGAAGCCAGAACACGTGACTGAGGAATGGCCCAGGAGTGGAAAAGATAAGACTCATAAATAAAAATAAATCAATAATAAGCAAAATGTTTTCAAACCATCTTACTATTAATAATAGGGTTTTTCGATGACGAAGCAACGGCATAGATTTGTATTTTATTCACGCCAGTGTCTTGCTTTTTGGCCGTTTCCCATCCAGCAGCTATTGTTACATTATTTACATAGTCTACAGGTACCATATCAGGGCAAATTGCCAAATCAGCATACAATGCGTGCATAACGCCTAAGCCAGCTGCGAAGAATAACTGAAAAAAGAATAGGGTTTATGTATATCTTTCAAGACCGCAACTGAACTTAGGTTCCAAAAACGAAGTTTAATTTCAGTCGAAAGCATTATTTTACCTATTTACATTATCACGAACCAGTTACGGTCAATCATTTAACTTTTGTGTTTGATGTGCGGAAAGTGAATTTATTAGGTCCTAACTGGTTTCCCAGATATTTAAGTGAATAATAACTTTTTCTGTACCCTAACAGGGTTTACAACGGTTCTTAGCTATAAGCCTTTTTTGACATCTTTTGTAAATACCTGGTAGAATGCAAATAAATGTATATGAATATAAATATGAATATCGATCAAAATTTTCACAATCCTTAATGTACGTAAATCGGAGAGGGTTGTGAAAACTTAGGTTTAACATTTGACTGTTTTGAGTATTATTTAGTAATAAAAAACTAGCCAAGTGCGAGTCGCACTCGCGTGCAAAGGGATCTGAACGAATTTCTTTTCTTTTAACATGTTAATTTAACACTATAGAATTTTTATAGATTCTCTTGTAATTTATTGATGAAGATCTATTATTTATTTATTTTTTTCAAAACTTAAGGCTCAGTAGTTTCGGAGATAAGGGGGGGAATGGTAATTTTTCGTCTTATTTCTTGAATAACTTCAAAACCCTTTCATTTGAAACTAGTTGACCCACTCAACTTCGTCTGCGTCACAATTTGCATCATTGCTCCGCTCGTATTGGTCTTAGCGTGATTATATTTAGCCTATAGCCTTTCTCGATAGATGGGCTAACTAACACTGAAATATTTTTTTAAATCGCACCAGTAGATCCTGAGATTAGCGCGTTCAAGTAAATAAACAAACTCTTCAGCTTTATATGAACTGAATCGTGACTTGAAATTGTCACGATATTTTTCAAAAAACTTAGTTTTTAATTTTCTAATTTGGCCTGTAATAAAATTACGTAACGTTTGCGTGTTTGGGTCAAAAAAAATCCATATGTGTACCAAATTTCAACAGAATCGATCCAGTGGATCCGGAGAAAAATGGCTGTGACAGACGGACAGACAGACAAACACCCGAGTGATCCTATAAGAGTTCCGTTTTTGTTCGGAACCCTAAATTCTATATTCGCCATCATTTTTACAAGATCCAAGGAGAGGAGTGAGGAAACAACAATTTTGATTTAAACCAATCACGACCGAAGGCTTACGATGACGCAGCGTATAGTGTCGTTTTTGCCTCGAGATGACGCTATCAGTCGCTTTATGAATTTATGCAGTACAAATTCACGACACTTAACCAAATCAATAAGAATGAGATAAACCCGTGAAAACTCTTCAACATTTTTGATGGAAAAATGAATGCTCGATTGTGAACGTGCGCCGTTGACTGCAACAAAAATGGGTACGTTTTTTTGAATTTCGACCATGTAAATACCTAGGGGTAAAATGTGTACTAGATTCGCAACTAGCAAACTGTTTTGATAGCAGCGAAGACCTCGCCGATACTCACTCGATCCTGTACTGTGCGGCTGCAGCGGCATGTCGTGTAGCTCATGTCAAATTTCCTAACAATGACAGAGTTACACAACCAGCTGTACCAACTTGGCAGTGCAGAATCGAGCGTCGTATCGGTGAGGCTAGAGCACTCATCGGCAAACTAATCTGCTTCAGGGAGGGCAACACTCGCCGCAGAGTGATGCGCTTTGTGAGGCGGGCGTTCTCGGGGACTAATATTAGTCCTCGGGATTATCTGACCCGCGTCACAGAGCGTATCGACATCCTGAAGCAGAAAGTCTATGCATGGGCAAACCGTATACGTCGGTACAAGCGGCAAGTGGAGTGATACATTCAGAATCGCACATTCCAAAGCTACGAGAGGTGGGTTTATAGGGCTTGGGAGCGACCAGACCAAGGTGTGACTGATACGCGCCTACCGGATGATGATGCCATGTGTTCATTCTGGCGCAGCATCTGGTCGGTGCCTGTCAGTCATACCGAGGGCGATTGGACTCAGGAGGTCGAGCGCGCGTGCGATCCGATACCAGAAATGGGGGCAATTAACATCAGCCCCCAAGACGTAGCTCGTGCAGTCCGTCCGTTGCCTAACTGGAAATCTCCGGGACCGGACGGGCTGCACAACTTTTGGATTATATGGTTCAAAAGATTGCACGCTCGCTTGGCATCTCAATTTCACTCTGTGTTAGAGTCAGGGTCGCTGCCCCAGTTCCTAACTACAGGAATAACCCATCTGCTCCATAAATCAAGTAGTACCGCGGAGCCTAAAAATTATAGACCGATCACGTGTTTACCGACGGTCTTTATAGTTCTTACATCCATTTTGAGAGGAAAGATTAACCATCATATTGAAAGTAATTCAATAATGTCTTCTTCTCAGAATGGATGTAGGAACGGGTCCCGCTGTACTAAGGAGCTGCTCCTCATCGAAATAGACATTAGCCAACAGGTTCGACGTTCCCGAAGAGATCTGTCGACATGCTGGATAGATTATAAGAAGGCCTATGACTCGGTACCACATACATGGCTCATGAGGGTGCTGGAACTGTACAAAGTTGATGCAGTTTTACGCACCTTCCTGATGTCGTGTATGGGACAGTGGAGGACGGTTTTTCACTATCCTGGATGTCGACAGACCCAGGCGAACAGCGAACCGATAAGGATCGAGCGTGGCATATTTCAGGGTGACAGTCTGAGTCCACTGTGGTTTTGTCTGGCCCTCAACCCTCTCAGTACATTGTTGGAGGGTTCGGGCCAAGGCTACTGGTTGAGAAGAGGTGGTCAGGTCATATCGCACCTCCCTTACATGGATGACTTGAAACTCTTTGCTCCTAACAACTTGCAACTGATGAACTTACTGAAGGTAACAGAAACCTTCAGTGGCGCCATCAGGATGGAATTTGGTTTGGACAAATGTGCGATCATGCATGTAAAGCGAGGGGAAATTATGGAATCCGTGGGAACACAACTCTCGGCTTCCATAGACCTTAGGTCCCTCTCCTAAACCGAAACTTACAAGTATTTGGGTATGTCGGAAGCGTTAGGCATCAGTGCTACTGACATGACATGAAACAATCGTTGAAGGAGCGCTTCTTTTGCCGCCTGAACAGAGTACTTAACAGTCTTTTATCAGGCGAAAACAAGGTGCGCGCCTTCAACGGTTGGGTCATTCCGGTTTTGATGTATTCTTTCGGCATACTCAAATGAACTGAGACGGAACTTGACGCCCTGGATAGGAGGGGGGTACGTTCACTGCTTACCGCAAATCGGATGCATCATCACCCACGGTCATTGGTGATGAGGCTGTATATCCCGCGGAAGTGCGGGGGTCGTGGCTTCTTAAATACTAAGACCCTGCACAACCGCGAGGTATGTATCCTTAGGGAATACTTCCTAGAGGCCGACGTGGGTATGCATCGAGATGTGGTAGCGGTAGACAAAGGCCTTACCGTGCTCTCCTTGGCTAACGAGAACCGGCGCAAACCTGTGGTATTAGATACTAACGACCGCAGGGAGGTATGGAAGAGCAAGGAGCTTCACGGACGCTTTTATCGGGTCCTACATGGGCCCGATGTAGACTTCTTAGCGTCCGTAGCTTGGCTGCGTTTTGGTGATCTCTTCGGGGAAACCGAAGGTTTTGTCTGTGAAATTATGGACGAAGTTATGATGACTAATAACTACCGGAAATACATTGTAAAGGACGGTACGGTTGACATATGTCGGGCATGTCACCGGCCCGGGGAATCTATCCACCCCATTATTTCCGGTTGTTCTGGCCTGGCTAACGGAAACTATTTCCACTGGCACAACCTTGTAGCCAGGATTATCCACCAGCAACTTGCTCTTAAATACAATCTTCTGGAATAAGAAGTACCGTACTATAGGTATGTGCCCGACCCAGTCCTCGAAAGTGGTAGTTGCACATTGTATTGGGATCGGTCTATCACCACTGACAGGACTATTGTTGCCAATAAGCCTGATATAGTGGTGATAGACCGACTAGAGCGTCGTGCAATGATTGTTGATATAGCAGTCCCTCATGACGAGAACCTCGTGAAGTCAGAGAAAGATAAACAAACGAAGTATCCTGACTTGGCTCGCGAGGTTGTCGACATGTGAAATGTGAACACAGCAGTCATTGTGCCGATAGTCGTGACGGCCAATGGCATTATTGCCAAGAGCCTCGACCAACATCTCAAGAGGCTCTCGTTGGGCAGCTGGATCAATGGGCTTGATCCAGAAAGCAGAAAAAGGAGGAGGTTCAATGTTATTCGAAAGCCTATACTCCTGAGGTGGTCCCATTGTCACCAAGTCAGAATCTGATGATGGGATCCCATGAGAATCGAGGGAAACCCTCAAATTTTATAAGCACATACACTGTTTTTCATAAATTTTCCAACGCAATTCAGATATTTGTGCCTGGTAATCATCATCTCATTGTGCAGAGCTGATGATGGATCCCATTAAAAATGTTTGCTTAGCGATATTTTCGCCAATTGTTAATCGATTTGGATGATTCTTTTTTTGTTTGGAAGAATATTTTTTCGGACTAGTCCCATTTAAATTTGGTGAAGATCTGATTTAGAACTTCGGAGGTAGGCAAAGGAACTCTTCAATAAATTATAGCAAATGGATCGGGATTTCTGTAATCGCATGTCTTTTGATTGTTTACACCAGTTCATAATATAATATCACACTAGCACGCTGTGCTTATGGTTTCACTTTTTAGTGCGTACCACTAAAAAGTGAAAAATAAAAAATCTTTTTAACAAAAAATAAAACCTCGTTTCGGTTATTTCGTTTTTGAACACCGACTTCCGAAATTAAAGTTATTTTTTACTTTGTAGTGTTTTGTTTTTGGAAGTCGGTTTTATTTTTTTCTTCATGTAAGCCTGGCTTTTGGAACTGACACCTACATTGTAATTAATATTTTGGCTGAACATTTTGACCTTCAAAAGTGTCATTTAATGGTTTAATTGATGGAAATAAATATTTTGACTTGATCGAACTTGACCATTTCGTAAAGCAGATGCTAAAGCCATGAACTAGCATTCTCACATCACCTTTGATTCGGCTGTCAATTCAACCACATACATCTAAATATCAGTATTCCACAAGATTCAACTGCTTTTGGGACTTTCACAGAAACAAGATACTCTTTGGCTAGATAATTAAATTTTCGGGTTTCTAACTACCTTTTATAACAATTAAAGACTATGTATATAAGACGTTTACGTCTCCTACATGTAACAACTTTGTGTTATAATATAAGACTCTCGAGCATTTAACACTAGACAGTCTTATAATACAAAATACTAACACTTCGCCTGCGACTTCGTTCGAGCGGGTTTAGTAGGTACTACAATAGTCTGTTTTAATTTAATATTGTAGCTTTCTAATGGTTATTTTTTTTTTAAATCGGTTGAGTAGTTTTTGAGCCAAATCGTAAGAAACAAACAAACAAATAAATCTTGCGTCTTAAAATTATAAATTTTATAATATATAAGAATATATAGATAGTTAGGATGGTCATCTAGTAAATACAGTAAACTTACACCAGAGATTCCATATATACAGGATATATCAATCCATCCTGGAATCGGTTCAACTTTAGAGCACGCAACTGAAAATTGATAAAAATTGTATATTAACGTTAATTTTCCAGGAGTAGTTAGTATAAATGAGGTATCTTTTTCTTGATTGAAAACTCCTAAAAAATTTTAGCCCAAGAGAACTAAATTGAGTGGATCTTTTTAAGTCGCCAATCATCAAATCATTCTGTTCATCTTATCCACATTACATTCTGACAATGAAATGTGGATGTTATTTTATTGTAAACATCGGTATGATGCTATGATGTTTACCACTACTTAATTCACTAACACATTGTTCACACATAATTAAAATAAACGGTGTTAATTCTTCGGGATTAAATGTGACATGAGCGTGCCTCATGGTTCTATTTTGAGTCCTTTCTTATTTTTAGTTAATACTAGCGACCCGCCCCGGCTTCACACGGGTGCAAATTATGTACTAGAACCTTTCTCGAGTATCACTCAAAACCCGCATCAAAATCTGTTGCGTACTTTTAAAGATTTAAGCAAACATAGGGACTGACAGACAGCAAAAGCGTATATAGTGATATCTCTAAATGATTTACTCCATTTATTGCAAAACAAGCTAGTCTGCTGACGATTCTTCTTGGATTTTTTAAATAAATAGACGTAGTAATAATCTAGACGATGTAAATAACGCTCATCTGCAGGTTTAAAATTGGTTCACTACTAATAATTTGGCTTGGCTAGTCAAATCAAGGAGTAGGTGTTTGGTTTTGGCTTGACTTTCGTGGTGTCATGTCTTGCGGTATATTACTATGAGGATGGGCTGCAGACATCGAGTCCATTTTTTTTGCAGAAAAGAGCCGTAAGAGCAATATATAATCCCTGACGGCGCGATTCTCTTAGGGAACTGTATATGAATAGTATTAACATTATGAATGACCTTTATCAATATTTCTATGAAAACTGGAATGTCCTTTTAGTCGCAACCGACTTCTAAATAAAAACACTACAAAGTAGGTATAAAATTACTTTAATTTCAAAGTCGATGTTAAAAAACAAAGAAACCAAACCAAAAACACTACTTCTGAAATAAAGTTAGTTAGTAATTACACTTTGTAGTATTTTCATTTGGAAGTCGGTTGCGTTTTTTTTTTCGGTTATACAAACCACTAATAGGTAATATAGTATAGGACCATGTTCGATGTGTTTGTGTACTTACCGATAGCTGGTCTAACAACACATAGGGGCAGGTCATCCCCGATGCTATTTACCAACTCTTCGGCGATCGATTTTGCAAATGTGTATGTGTTCGGCCAATTGTTTATCAAACTGAAACAACACAAATAATATTAAATAAATATGCGTTAGCTTAAATGAGAGCCCTAAAATGTAAGTACAGTTACATAATAATAAACAAAGACGTTTAATTGAATTGTATGTTTGGAATATCAATATAACAGCGACTTACTAAAAGCACCTGGAAGTAATCCGCTGTTTCTAATAATATTAGAAACACCGGTTATCAGCATCGGTGATAACATATTATGTTATCACCGATGCTGATAACATATTAGAAACGGTTTGACTGATTCTGATGAGTCTTTTACGGAAGAACGGTTGAAGGTAAACGTCTTTTTTTTTTAATAAAGTATTAGAATACCGTGAAATAAAATTAAAATCCCTGATATTGTTTATAGACGCGAACAAAGAAGCGCACTACAGGTAGTTGATAGTGTTCATGTTACTACAAGTATTGTCAAGTAGCTGTTGCTCGCTCTCACCTTGCTGTGATATTATTTAGTCTTTCTTCGTCGACAGTCTCGGCTATCTGGATCATAGCGTTGGGGCTTATTGGACTTTTATAGAATTTTTCCGAAACTGTAGTATTAATACGATCCGAACATGCATGCGTGTACGCCGTTGAAACATAGACAAAAGATCTGAAAATAAAAAATCATAGTCTTAATTTTTTCATTTTAAAACAATGCAATAACAGTGACGAAGGTTAGGCTCCTTTTTCCGCCAACAGGGATTAAAGGAACCTTACATCCCATTCAAACCTTACCTAACCGTATGGTAACAAGGTGTCCTATCACAAACGACTCGGCTAGGCAAGTCATTAAACGATATTGAACCAAGTCATTTGCCTGGCTATTCAATGTTACGCTCATCATACGGAGCCATTCAATGAAAAGTCTAGGCTGCGAATTAAACGGCTCATTAAACCAATTGGCTGCTACAGCTATATTTTATAAGTGCATAGCTCGACAATTTTTTTTTTAGTTTTCTCGATTTCAGGAATGCTTTTGTAATAAATGAATGATGTTTTTATTGACTCTTTTTCAGGTTTTGATAACTCATTATGTAAAGCGGTCATTATCACTAAATTTAGTTTACCTTAGGTTTTTGCAAGCCTTGCCGAGTAAAAGAGTCTCCCTGGTGCCTCGTATGTTGATCAAAGTCGCCATGCGAAGTGGCTCATCGAATCTGGTCGTGGCTGCCAGATGGAAGACAACGTTGACCTGGATAACGATATAACATTTATTTTTTTATTTTTGTCATTAATAATTATTTAAATTTTTAATTAATTCACATGTTCAGAAATATCTGTTTTTTAATGAATGTGTAGCGGCATCAATGTCACCACAGGAAAAACCAACGGAGCAAATCTACGTCGCACAAAAAGAACCGCGATGCCATCTATCCAACTAGCAGCGAACTACTTCGTTGAAATACTGCATCGCGCAAGCAGAGTTTACCATGCGATTTGAACATAAACATCAGCCCGAATATTAACTATGGGGCAGTAGCCCGCCAGGCACAACAGCCGCCTGGTCGGAGGATCCTCCCTTTTCAATGGGGGTATGCGGGACTTTACTCTCTGTACCGCTACCCCTAAAAAGGTGTAGTAGTCATAGGATAGATGAAGTATGCTGCCGTTGTAAGACGACTAAAATGGCGCCGTGTATTATTACGAGTACGTTTTTATCGACTACCTAGCTTTTGCCCAACTTGGTACGCACATATCCCGTTTCTTCCCGTTCTCGTAAGAAACACTCCCCAAGAAACCTACATGCCAAATTTCAGCTTCCTACGACCAGTACTTTCGCATTTTTATTTTTAATGAAGGGAAATCTTCAAATAACTCCTTCCGCTCTGGGCGATGCGGAAGGGAGTGTCAGACTCTTACTGACTAAAACCCATCCGTGCTCTTCCTAATGTCTTTTGCGTTCCAGGGCCGGTACTTTTGGCTATGCGTTGTCAATCAGTAAATATAGAGTTATATATATATTGATTTATGATTTAATTAATTTAATACCTGTTCTGTAATAGCGTCCCAGTCTTTTTCACTCAAGCCAAGTCTTAGTTCTGCTACATCTCCCGATACTGGAACGAGTTTTTCTTTGAAATCTGGTTGTTTTTTTCGCAAAAAATCATACACCTGAAAGCAATTATTTGTTAAAAGAAATTAGAAAAGTCTATTTGCAATAATGATAAATGTCCTTGTTTGGTCCTTGTCTTGTATTAAAAGAATATGGAATTTATTTTTTATTGTAGCACATTTTAATTATTAGGTTATTTTTGTATTTCAGCTTTATAAAATAGTGTATGGGGTCGTTAGATCTTACTGCCCCCACGGTAAAAAGAAGAAGCTTTATAAACTAGGAAAACAATGGTCATATTTTATGTTAATTTTAGAAACCAGGACTTTATTGTCCGTTCGTCTAATAATATAATAGGAATCGTTTACTGTCAATAATCTCGGCATTTCCGAGATTGCTAAGTTTGTAAATAAGATTACAAAAAATACAACCGACTTCCAAAAACAAAACACTACAAGGTACAAAATAACTTCGGAAGAAAGAAAAAACTTTAATTTCTGAAGTCGGTGTTTTTGTTTTTATTTTCGTTTTTTGACACCGACTACCGAAATTAAAGTTCTTTCTTTCTTCCAAAGTTATTTTGTGCCTTGTAGTGTTTTGTTTTTGGAAGTCGGTTGTGTTTTTTGTAGAAAAGTTTTTTATTTTTCACTTTTTAGTGGTACCTAGGTACCTGCGTACCCATTAACAGCGTACCGGCGCAATGTTATGTTAAGAACTGGTGTGAACACTAAAAAAACATGGAATTTCAGCAATCCCGATCCCTTTGCTATCATTTATTGAAGAGTTCCGTTGCCTACCTCCGAAGTTCTTCATCAGATCTTCACCAAATTGAAACGGGCCTAGTCCAGGAAAATATTCTTTGAAACAAAAAAGAATCATCCAAATCAGCTGACAATTGGCTAAAGTATCGCTGAACAACAATTTTTCATGGAATCTCATCATCAGATCCTAATTTATACCTTCCATCATCAGCTCAGCAACATGAGATGATGATTACCAGGCACAAATATCTGAATTGCGTTAGAAAGTTTATGAAAAACATTGTATGTGCCTATAAAATTTGAGGGTTGCCCTCAATTTTCGTGGGATCCCATCATCAGATTCTGACATGGCGACAATGGGACCAATCGAAAAGTATACCCTTTCAGAAAAAACAATTTTTTTTCAAATCGGTTCATAAATGACGGAGTTATGAGGTAACAAACATAAAAAATATAAAAAAAAATTAAAATAAAATACAAACGAATTGAGAACCTCCTCCTTTGTTTTGAAGTCGGTTAAAAATACAAACTCAAACCATACATTCCAATAAATCCATTTTTTAGGCACTTTTGACTTGTCAAATCCGGTCAGTCAAAAACGTGAAGCTATGTTTTTGTTCGTTCCAAAGCGTAGATGTCTATGGAGAAGAACGTGCAAGAAACTCCACGGACTCCTCATTTAAATCACGTGATGTGGTACAGTTCTGCACATCTGCAAACTTAGATTTGCCGAAGATCATCATGGTTGAGACAGCAATGCTCGATGACCTCAGTAGAGCTTCCGAAAGAGTGGGTCTCAAAATAGACATGGACAAAACCAAGATCATGGTAAATACCCACGTAGTACCCACTCCAATCAAGATCGGAAACACACCCGAAGTTGTAGACGAGTACGTCTACCTTGGACAAACGGTCCGGTTAGATAATGCCAACGCCGAGAAAAAAAAACTGCTTTATCGTGTATACTTTCTTCTAAAAAATACAATATTTAAAAGAAATAATAAATAAATTATAAAATAGGAGAGCAAAAAAGGGTAAACATTTCTCCAGTTATAAAAAAAAACCTAACTAGTGAACCCATGTGGCTGTGGCTGTGGAGCAAGACCGGAATTTAACCATGCATTTTTATCAAGGATATAATCTTCCAGTTTATAATATGCTTGTCTACATAGTGTGCGTTTTATACATGTTTTAAATTTTCTCTAACTCAGTTCGAGAATATCAAGTGGTATTCCATTATGAAATTTAACACATAAAAAAGTTTGTACTTTAGCTAATCTGAATCGGAGTTGATCTAATTTGTTCCAATTTCTAGTACTAAAATTATGTCTATGACTAATTTTGCTAAAAAGACGAAGATTTTTCCGAACATACATAATGATGTTTTCATATATGTTTTGGCAAGGTACCGTCATGATGTTAATATCCTTAAAGACTTGCCTTAAGGTATCGCTCTTACAGAGATTGTTAATGGCTCTGATAGCTCTTTTCTGCAGAGTAAATATAGAATCGATATCTGCAGCATATTCCCATAGTAATATACCGTAAGACATGATACTATGAAATTAACTAAAATAGACCAGCCTCGCGGTATTTATATCAGTTAATTGATTTTTATTAATTGAATTTTTCTGAAAGCATATGCTGCTGAACTCAGCAGTCCCGCAAGAGATGTCAAATGAAGACCCCATTGTAGCCTTGAGTTAAGCGTGATCCCGAAGAAAACTGTGTCTTCGAAGAATTCAAGTTTCTCTTCGTTCAATACTATGTCGCGATAATCACTTTTATCATTCGGTAAATGTATGATATACTTAGTATATTTCCCATTTGAAACTAAATTTTAAGCAGTAAACCAATTTTAGACCTGCTGAAGGGCGTTATTTACTTCGTCGGGACTTGAGGCATGCATATTTATTTTAAAAATTAAGGACGTATTGTCAGAAAATCACACCATTTGAAGTTTCTTTTTAAAAGATGAGGAAAATAACTAACGTGTACTAAAAAAAGGAATGAACCCAATGTTGAGCCATGTGGTAAACCTATTTTAACTTTCAGATCGCGTGAAATTGACAACATTTATTTAAAATGATGGTACTCCGTTTGTTCTACTAAAATTTTTTGTCCGAAAATCATTATCCATAACACGTTTGCTATAAACTTCAAAAACCGTAATGCTCAAAATCCAGAAATTTTTATCTTTAGTTCTAAAAGTATTCTGTCATAATATCGAGTACTATAATAATTGAATCTCCTAATTTTACATACCTAAAGTCATGTGTCCTAAGTATTGTGTTAAATAATGTATATTATTCCGAATGTTCATTTATAATATATTTTTTTAAGCCCTAAAAGTTTGCTAAAATTAGATTTTAGGGACAGAATTGAATCGTTGAAAATCCGACTCCACGCAGTCTTGTCTGCCCTACCCCTAGAGTGTAATTTAAAATCGCGTAGGCGCAGAGGGGCGAAGCGGCCCGCGAGTTGAGGAGCAGGTGGTTGTAACACTCGCCACCGCGGCTGAGGCTGGCCGGCGAAGCCGGCCAGCAATCCGAAGCTACGGTGGTGAACGTTAAACCCATCTGCGACGATAAACTCACGAGGGACCGCCGGAGCCCCACAGCGCCGGAGCCGTGACAAAAACCATGCATGTTGCATGTTTGCTTGCATGCTGCATGCTTGTTTCCATGCTGCATGCTTGCTTGAATGCTGCATGCTACGTCTTGCTTGCATACTGCATGCTTGCTTGCATGTTGCATGCTGCGTGCTTGCTTGCATGCTGCATGCTGCGTGCTTGCTAGCATGCTGCATGCTTGCTTGATTACAACCTTTACTTTTTTTTGTTTGGGACAAGCCTGCCACACATTCCCAACCACTGAAATTCCTGAAAGTCAGAATCAACAGTGGCGACCACCAGAAATACCGAGCCAGTGAAACCCGACGAGTCCCGGATAAACGATTCAACTGTCTTGGATCCTGCAAATAAATTAATCAGAAAAGTACAGCGTAGGAGTAGGAAGAAAACAAAAATATAATTTCCGCTTCCCTCCATATCAAGCAGGAGACAGAATAGAACTAGGCCAATAGGCACCAAGGGACAAATACAACTAGGTTAAGCTCAGTTGCCAAGCACCACGAATTATATCTTACCTCTTAAACTAATGGGTCCTAAATTGGGCTACTTTTGATTCCAGTAATAGGTATGGCAAAAATTGCTTGTTTCAACAAGGTCCGTATAGTAAACTACCTCAGATGTAACCTTAATACTATCTAACATAATATTGCGTCAGTTTGCCAAAGACTACACTCCTATAAGATGTGATGTGCGGATTGTTCGTATTCATGGTCAGTTGTAGAACATTGACATAAAGGCGAGGCCACAAGCTTAAAGGAAAATAATTTATTCTTAAAGTTGCCATGACCTGTGAGAAATTAGGCAACACAGTGATCCATCTCCAGCTATGCCCTGTTCAGCCGTTCACGAACAGATGGAAAAAACTGGTGGAGATGACGGCCTTTGATGCCCACCTGCTTTATTATAAACTAGCGGACGCGGTGGCGTGGGAGGTCGGGAATAAAATATAGCCTATGTTACTCCCTGATAATGTGGCTATCCATTGCTGAAAGAATTTTTCAAATCAGTCTACAAGTTTTTGAGTTTATTCATTACAAACACACACACACACACAAAAATACAAATTTTCCTCTTTACGAGTATAATATTAGTGTAGATGTAAATAGTTTAGAAATAAAAAAAATATGCTAAGAATATTATTATTATAAATAAACATTTTGTAATTTGAATTTAGGATTTATAACTATTATTGAAAACGGTTTTATGTTTTTTGTATATTATTGATTGTAATATTTATTTTTTAAATCGCGGATTGGATTTCAATTTTATGGCATGTGACATGTATGGCATGTGATAAAATATTATGTGTGTTATGTGATATTGTGTGTTCGAGTAAGGTATCATTCGGAAAAATAATGAATTAGGACACAAAAAGTTATGGCACTTTAAATTATGGATAAAAAAGTTAGGTGACACAATAGAGAACCGAAAATAATACATGCAGGAACACACTTGATTTTTTTAAGTGCGCATGGATGGCCAAATTCAAAACACTGACAGGAGTCTCGAGCCTGATTGTGATGAAAACTGAAACCGCAACATTGTTTTTTGAAAAATCGGGTTTCCACGCCCAGAATCCAAATGGTTAATTTTGAAAAAAAAAAAAAACGGTGTACCCTTGTTTTGCAGACAGATGTTTATTAGAATGTATGAAATGTTTCTTATAATATTTGGTCCTTATAATATTACGTCACATATTTCACAGAAACACAATTCAATGAATTTCATGATCACATGTTTTTATTTAGCAAACTTATCAAACAGCAGAATTATTTTTAACCAATATTGTTTGTCCGGTATATTTTTCTATGGAGTTTTATATTTCAGTGCAAATGCAATTATAATTAAATATTATTGTTTTATAATATGTTAATGACATACTTTAAATATGGCAAAATTTTATTTGGAATAATTTTACTACGCATATTGCCATTTCTATAAAATTGCATTTTAATCAAATTAAAATTGAAATATGATCTTACAAAATCAACACGTGTGCTACAAAAATTAGTGACAGAAACGAATCGCTGTAAAACCGACCCTACGTAGTCTTGTCTGCCCTACCCCTAGAGTGTTATTTAAGCCCACGTAGGCGCGGAGGGGCGGGGTGGCTTGCGAGCTGAGGGGCGGGGTAGCTTGCGAACTGAGGAGCAGGTGTTATAATAAGGCTGCATGTTGAATGCCGCATGCTAGTTTTATGCTTGCTGCATGCTTGCTGTATGCTTGCTGCATTCATGGTCTATGCTTATATGCATATTTTAGTACAGTACATAAACAGCTTATAATATAATAAGATACAATTGCGGGTGCAACAACTAATTACAAGTTAACACCGCTAGCACAGAAAACATTGGTAAAATATTAATTATTTAATTATGACAAATTCATAAAATACAAGTGAATAAAAATTGGGAAATTAAATTGAAAAATTAGATTATAAATTAAAATAAAACAGAAACAATTAAAAGTACTGACTTTGGCAAGGCATAAAATATTCATTATAATTAAACTAACAGTAGCATTAATATTTGAGTATCGATTAAAGATAATTACTGTGTAAAATAAAAATAAAAACAAAACAAAAATGTAAAAATACAAAAATAAAATGTAAACAGCAATATCTCATTTGTAGGGATATTGCTGTTTACATTTTAGTTTTGTGTCGTTTGACTGTTTAATAAAACTACTTTATGAACTACAGTTCATAAAGTAGTTTTATTTACTACACTACCTACACTGTCGTGGTGAATATCTAACAAGTCACTAAAGCTATTGAGGATCTTGCGAAACCTAGGAATTGGAGAGTTTGCACCAAGACCTTCGATATGGTGGGCACAGGGGCGTTATGCTTTTCCTAGGATATCTAGAAGGTGCCCGAAATCTAATTAAGTTAATTAAATCGGGACAGTCAATTTTGCTACGTAACAGTTTAAATAAAAATAAAACATCTGCGACATCTCTGCGTGCAGATAAGGGTTGCACTTTGAAATGTTGCAGACGGGAGTTGTATGGGGTAGTGACTTGTGTTTCCTTTCATAAAAAGCTAGATGCCACATAAAACGCTTCTGTACACGCTCAATCCTCAGAATATGGGTGGCAAAGTGAGGCCTCCATACAACGCTGCAGTACTCCAAAATACTTCGCGCGAAACTGTTGTATAACATTATTTTCGTGCCAGTTTTGCGAAAACCTTTAGTGGTACGAATTATGAACCCTACCATTTTGGATGCTCTCTTAATTATACTTTCGACGTGGGGTACAAAACTTACTTTCCTGTCGAAGAGTACTCCTAATCCCCTTATGACTTCTACTTGCTGGACCTTGTCTTGGTTTATGAAGTACCCAGTTTCAATGTAGTTATTGTTCCGTGTATATTTTGTATGATAACATTTTTTCGAGTTCAGTTGCATTTTATTATTGCGACACCATTCGATAACTTGGTTAACGTCGCGTTGCAGGAGCTCACTGTCTTTTGATGATTCTATTTTACGTGCCAATTTTAAGTCATCGGCGTACATAAAAGGTTCGGAAAATTGCAGACATAAGGGAAGGTCGTTTATAAATACAATAAAAAGTATTGGAGCCAAATGTGATCCCTGCGGAGCACCAGAGGTGATAATTCGTGTTGTAGATTGATAACTGTTAACAACGACATAGAACTCGCGCCCAGAAATATACGATTTGAACCACTTTAACAAAGGTCCAGCTATACCGTATCCCTCAAGCTTTTTATTAGGATGGAATGGGGCATTTTGTCAAAAGCTTTATTAAAGTCTGTGTAAACAACATCTAGTTGTTTGCCTTCGTAAATAGTCTGAATTAGGGACTCAGTAAAAGCCTCCAAATTCGTAGCTGTATATCTTGAAGCTACGAACCCGTGCTGACAGTTGCTTACGTACATTTTAAAATGTTGCTGGATATGAGGGCAAATAAAAGATTCAAAGGTCTTAGCGAATGTAGAAAGTATTGAAATGGGTCTGTAATTATTAATAGAGTCTTTATTATCCGACTTGTGCACGGGAACTACCTTAGCCTTTTTCCATTCTGACGGAAATGTTCCTGTGGCCATGGACGCAATGTAGATGATTAATAAAGGGGACACCAGAACTAACGCACAATTATGAATAAATACTGGGGGAATGTCATCGGGACCAGATCCTTTTCTGATGTCAACTGATTTCAGATTCTTAAGTAGACATTCCCGTTCTATTTCTATGGAAGTCAAGCCCTGAATATTATTATAAATTGCTTGAAGAGAACTTAAATAATAATTATTTTCTGTATCAGTGTCAGATATGTACACGGTTGAAAAGTGGTTAGCGAAGAGATCACAGATTTCAAAGCAATCAGAAGTAACCACCTTTCCATCAGTCATAGTGAGCGGGTAGGCACTAGATCCTCTGCGTTTGGCTTTAATATAACTCCATAAACGTTTGGGGTCAGTCTTAATGTCATTTTCGAGTTTCCTTACATAATCGTTATACAATTGTATGGCACTTGATTAAACGTTTATCAAACTATGGTGGATATCGCCCATTCCTTGGCTTACGGTTAGGTACGAATTTAGTAATAGCGTCACGTATATGTCTGTAGAATACTGTAACCAATTCGTTTACATCGTGTGTATCTTGACAAAGCTCGTTCCAGTTCAGTTAATAATAATATAATAATCGTTTATTTGGACATTTCAATTGAGCATCGAAAACACAATTACACACAAAATGTTGTACATTGAGACACACAGTTCATAAAGGTACTTGTTAATTTCTGCATAATTTGCTTTATGAAAGTTAGGTCTGCTGTTCGTGTTGTATGGCAAGTTACAACCCCGCGCCAGTGAAGTGGCTAGTTTTAGGGAGAGAATTATTAAGTGCTAATGAGTCCCAGTCAATTTTACCCAGGTTAAAGTCTCCCACAATACATATAGGCATATCTATAGAATCTATCACTTTGTTGCAGTGTTCAATAAAATGATCAAGCGTTAGAAGAGTTACCGGTGGAGGCAAGTAGACAGCAAAGAAAGCAATTTGACTAGAAGTACTTATATTCACTGTGACCCAGAGGTCCTCACAGCTGCTATTCCAGCGGTCGAAACGCACGGAATTGAAAGTTCTCTTAACAGTAATCAGCACTCCACCTCCATCCTTATTGCAGTGAAACCTAGTCGATTCCCTATCACATGTATAGACTTCATAACGATCATCAAAAAGCTCACTGCTCAGGATATTACTGTTTAACCAGGTTTTAGTTAATATCACGACATCGTAGTTCATACTACATAAATTATATATATTAACAAAATATACTCGTTTTTGTTCTCAAGCCTCCACAACTTTGATAGTAAATTAGAATTTCCTTGAATTTTATAAATTAAAGTATAAAGAAACATGCATTGAATTAAACTAATATTAACTTTATAGCTAAGAAACCTTACTTGCTAGACAATTTTACTGAGGGAATTTTTGCTCTTGATTTGAATAGACTCAGCGCCCTCGGTTTTCCGCACAAATATTCTACCGCTTCGGGCCCAGACATATTTGTAGCCGTTCTCTTTGGCTTTAATCCTTGCAGCAGCATGAAGGGCTCTGTTCGTTGGGGACAGATGTTCAGTAACATAGACAGCAGATTTCGGTCCACCGTAACCCAGGTGGGAACAGTTAAGCATTTCCTGAGGGTTGAGTTTGTTGTACTTTATAGTTGCCGCTAGTATCTGATCACGCATTCTAGGAGAAGCTAGCTGCACAATAATGGAGCGAGGGCGGTTACTCACCGGGTTAGCCTTGGCAATACGTGAGCACTTCAATATGTCTCTTTCATCTATTTCACATTTTACGACGTGTGCTAGCTGGGAAATAGTGCTGACTAAGTTTTCATTTTTATTCTATATTCTTGGAACGGGTCTGCTGCTCCAAGTTGGTAAGTCTTTCACTTAGGTCATCGACAGTGGTCATTAGCTCTGCATTCCTGATTTCAAGTTTCCTTATTGTTTCCCTTGACGAATGTTGTTCTTTCCTCATATCTTCAAATGTTTTGTTCATATAGGAGACCAACTCAACAATCCCTTGCATTTCCCTCTTTACTGGGTCCAATTCTTGGTTAATAGTGCTTACAATAATGTTATTAAGCATAGCCAACATCTCCTTGAACTCTTCTTTAATAACTTGTTTAATAACACAGCGAAGCCGGTCTACTTCATTAAGTAAGATAGGAGGAGAGGGAGAACCCATAGCTTGCCTTTTGGAACCTCTACCTGTGGAAACATTTCATGCTAGAGTTGAGTCGTCCCTGCACGCTTTCGGCGTGCAGCTTAGACACGTCGGACATTTCCAAGCACTCACATCATTGGGCGGATCTTTAATGAGCCAACAGTCATAGTGGTAAAAAATTTCACATATAGGGCACTTAATAGATGTCCCATTCAAGTCAGTATTATTAGAGCAGCAACCCCACTGTACTGTTTTTCCAGCCATAATTCACAAAAAAAGCAGTAAAAGAAAAAATGTACTTCGTGGGACTCGAACAGGCGACCACTCCGAATAAATATTCCGCTGAGTAAACCGCTTCGCCAAAGCTGTACTAAAAATATCTTTGAAATAATATATGATAGCTATGCGCTGTGCGATGAATCACACGCAGGTCAAGCAGACGACGACGGGGACCGTGGCGGTTAGCGCGGGAGGTATCGAGCACTCTGCGGGTTGCCCTAGGTCAGGGACAGATTTCGTTATTCACTTTTAAAATTTAAGTGTTTTACCACCACAGTTTAATATTGATATAACTTTGTGATACCTAACGGAATCACTATAAAATTACACAATTTGATAGGTCACTTCACTAGCTTCACGTGAACATTAAATAAATGCTGATAGATCTTTTTTTACCGCCTGACTTATTTAAAAACTGAGGAGCAAAAATAACAACGTAATGTTTTTACCACTACCATCAACAACAAATAATAATATAAAATTACATTAAAAAAATCACACCAGAGACGTATGAAATGATAATACGAGAAAAATTGTATGTGAAACGAAATTCTGTGAAACTATCTTCTATAAAACAACGTACAACCGAAAAAAACACATTCTGTATTATTACATCAAAAAGCGAAAGTATTACTATTAAGGATCGATAACAGGGAAATAGTCACATGGCAGATTAAAGAAAAGCACTCATTATTAACAAATGACTTTTTAACCGAATTCAAAAAACGCCTTTGTGTTTTACAATAGTTTTTTTTTTTCAATATAAAATAATATCTTACCGGATCATTCAAAATATCAACTAGCCGCTCTTCGATAGATTTTCCTTTTTTGCTTCTCAGTAAAACAAACATTTTCGATATTTTAGTCGCTCTGAAAACAAATGTTCATACATTATGCACTTAAGTAAATAATAACTAGTTTCAATTAAATTCTAAATTCGTATTTTCTATTGAATTTCCCAAGAAGTTAAACCATTTTTAATACAGTTGAAAAAAGACAAGGCAAAAGATAAACCCGTCACGTTTACTAGTATAATATGTGTGCGGGACAGCAACAGTGTACAGCGATAACTATAAGAGTGACTAAGTGTTAAAATAACTATAAACAAATATCTATAGTTAAGAATTTAATAGTGCGTAATAATAGGCAAATATTCGAGACAGTTCCTATTTGTAAGTAGGTACTTACGACGCGGCATCACAGAAAACTCTCGATGCGCCGCTCGTAAACAAGTTTATACTCGCAAGCAGCGCCTTTGACTTCACCATAGTATAAAGAGAAGGGAAGTAGGTTATCTCCGGCCCAATCAGCGATACAATTGCCTACTGTCTTAGGGTTGTCACTTTTAGATAAATTTTAATTTATATTATTGTATTGTCCGGGTACAGAGTTTGTGAGGCCGATTTTATCTAAACGATGAAAGAAACAGAATCATTAATAATCAAGAATAATTAAAAGAATCACTGTAAATACAAAACAACATTAAAAAAACTAACGACTGTCTCTTAGACTATAATCGAATTTGTTGTTATGATTCGAACTTTGCTTTATATGTATATCTGATTTACAATTAGTCAATTACTTATTTTGAATTACGATTTTATAACTGTAGGTAGGTACTTAGTTACTATACCTACAATACTGAGAAATCAGCATAACTAAACGTAAACAAAGCAATAGCGGCAAATCAATTGACAGATCAAAAGTACCTAATACATTCTAGTAGGAAATTAGGCCTACCTACCTACTTCCTCTGTGTGATAGAAAACTAATACAACAAAAAATAAGTAAGTAGGTATCTCATCATCAAGTAAAAATTATATATCTACTAGAATAAGTAACTAGCTTACCTTTCCTGTTCAATAGGTAATCTGAACAGAGACAATTCTGGAATCGATGAATTATTAAGACACCCAAACACACAGCAATACGTTCTCCTGCGATTATCAGACATTTTGGTTTTATTTAGCGGTGCCGAAAAGCCGCGACGCGCGAACCTCGTGCAGTGTTAGCCCCGACTGGCGCACTGAGAAACGGGTCGAGATTTTGTTAAAGTGTGCGTGCGTCGATGCATAGATACTATGGCGCACACATACAAGCCGCGCGCGGTGCGTTTGTATGAAGATAACTTACTTCCTTCTCTTTATACTATGACTTCACCGCACGTGGCTTGATTCTTTGTTTGCTGCCACGTGACAGAGTCTTTATCTGGCCATCTCGCCGACTGATCGTTTGTAATATGCCGCGGTATACGCGGTAGAGCGCGTCGTATGAACTTACCGCCTATTGTTCGAATCTTTTGTTATCGTTTTCTTTGTCGGCACAACTGTATATGTGACCACTAGGCGGCACCTTTGACGAAGCCAAAAGGCGAATATTGTAATGACTTACCGCCTATTGTTATCGTTTTCTTTGTCGGCACAACTCTATATTGAACGCTAGGCGGCACCTTTGACGAAGCCGAAAGGAGTCCATTGTAATGACTTACCGCCTATTGTTAAAATGATTTACTATCTTTTTTTTTGTATAACTTTAGAAGCATTTTATGACTTAAACGTTCGAGAATGTTTTTGTTTGGTTTGTCGAGTATAAAAGGGCGTATTTATTCTCGAGCAGCGCAGTTCGTTTGGAGACACCATACAGTACAGTTCTTTCGAAGACATCATAGCGATCACTACGTTTGTTTATATACGCTTTCTAATTGTACATATAGCACAGTACGGTGGTATTGTAGAATCAGATCGGTACAGTCGCAGCACAATAAATATCTTCTGAAGATTGCAGTCTTTAAGTACACCTTCTCCACCAATCCCAGCAACAGTACCTAGTGTACCATCCGGTACAATATGTGCATATTTTGTATATGCTACAGTTAAAAATCGTTCTCTGTTACAACGCGTTGTCTATAGTTAAAACTAATTTTAACTAAATACATTTGTTACAACTAGAATTTCCTAGTAATAGAACTTACTGCTTCAATGTTTAATTTTTAGATAAAATAAATTCTAACTTTGGATCTTATTTACAACTCATATTAAATTAAACTTTTGCTTTGCACCCACATGGGAAGTGATGGGATGGTGCTATTTTTTTACGTCCGATAATATTTAATATCAAATCAGATGAGGTCGCTCGAAAAACCAGAATAAAGCCCTCTAAACTTAGATCTCAGTTGAAACAGTTTTAACAGTTTTTTTTTAACAGGAGTTAATTTTAATTGTAACAAAGGCATTTACTGATAAAAACTTTTACTTTTTTGGAAGTCGGTTTTTTTTTTGTAAAAAGCTTTTTATTTTTCACTTTTAAGTGAGATACTTAGACGTCTCCGCAGAAATAAGCAAAAATGCTCATAGAATAAAAACTACTGAACCGAACTGAATCAAATTTCTACGAGACCAAACTGCAAGTATACTTCATTGAACTAAAAAAAATCGCAGGAATCGGATCAAGCCAAGATGTTAGCAGCAAGTGCCTTAATTCAAATGGAGAATAATGGAGTACCTTTCTGAATGAAGTTATAGTAATAACTACATTCGTACTTAAAGATATGCCGTTGCTTTCCTTAACTTACCTAAACAGTTTTTCAATAAGCTGCTTGCCTAAAAAGCCAGATCCTCCAGTTATAAACACTGTGCTTCCGCTATAAAACTGCTGCACAGTAGAGTTCCCATGTGATGTCAATTCATGCAAAGGCTTCATACGAGCGAGCAACTTTGCTTCAAACGCCTGGGCTGGATCCATTGTATTAATTTCCATCGTGAATTGGGAATGTCTGCAAGAGAAAATATTTTCATGAGTGCGATCATTAGAATAAATAAAATAGAATACTCTTTGTCATATGCACCACATTAGTTAAAGATAACATCGATAAATGTGTCACCCATGCAATGGGAAGCATTATTGCTTATAGCGATCTTTGAAAACACAACCTTTGATCCAAGACAGCGGACATTCTGTCAGCGGTAGCGTGGCGAAGGCCATTGCTAAACCGTCAAAAATATGTGGAACTGACAAACGCAGACAAAATTTCACGTGATAAATGCCTTAAGTTTTGAAATTTTGCTAAAGTGGCGTGGGCAGCTAGTTAGACATAAAAAAAAAACTCTAAAACTCACCCAGTTAAATTCAGGATGCAAAAATAATGATAAATTATTCTAGTTTTAGGTAACAACTACCTTTGTATTCGATTTTGGCGCGACTGATTGGATTTTGACAACTGCTGAACTATTATATCTTAACAATAATGAATAAAAATTAACATAATGCGATATTTGCATATAAATTAAAATATGTACTTAGCAGTCAAATATTTTTTAGGATTCCGAACGTCCACATAGAAACGCAACATAAAATCACTCGTGTTTCTGTAATTTTTGTAATTTTTGTAATTTTTGTAAATTCATCTATTTTTGTGATGCTCTTGACTCTAGTCTAGGTGACAGAGACAAAGTTGACGATGAAGCGAGTTTACTAAGAAGAAGCCTGTTCACTCTATCTTTAGAGAGATTTAATCGAGGGTTGAGTGTGTTCGAAAATACAGAAGCAGGTGAAGAATCAGAAGAATCGGAATCAAAAATCAAGAGAGAATAAAAAGAGAGAAGAGTTCCACTCCTTTGCTGTGTGTATAAATAAAATACGGAGTCCCACAAGGGAGTATTCTTGGACCCACATTGTTTATAATATACATTAATGACTTGTGCAAGATGAAACTAGAAAAGGCTGATATTTTTACTTATGCGGATGACACAGCACTCTTAGTGTATGGGAAAAACTGGGTGGAGGCTAAGACACACGCCGAGAGGAATCTGAGGGAAGTCATGCTATGGTTATCTTCTAATTTACTTACGTTGAATGTAGATAAATCGAAATATATTCGTTTTTATCTCCCCAACACCTCAACGCCATCAGAAGAAACTATAAAACTTACTGCCCACAATTGTGCCAAATCAGCAATAGACTGTCGTTGTTCCCCCTATATTAAATGTTGCCTGTATCAGGTATCTTGGTGTTTTAGTGGATGAACGATTGGACTGGCGTCCACAGGTGGAGACCCTCACCGGACGAGTCAGAAAACTACTGTACGTGTTTAAGAATCTTCGTCACTCTGCCGACCGTACGTTATTGAATACAGTCTATCTTGCATTGTGTCAATCAATATTGGGTTATTGTGTTCGTGCTTGGGGTGGGACTTATAAAACTTTGTTTTTGCACAGAGGTCCATTCTCAAGGTCATGTATGGTAAGCCGCGCTATTATTCTACCACAGAACTGTACAAGGAGTGCAAGGTGTTAACGGTGCGACAGCTGTTTATTCTTCATACGATGCTCCGGCGGCATTCACAACTTACTCTAAATAAAGAAGGCTCAAAAAAACGAAGTGGTGCACTTGTTTGCCCCTCTGTGCAATGTAGAACAGCTTTCGCACAACGACAATATAACGCATTGAGTTCCAGGCTTTACAATCAAATTAACAAAAAGGTCTTACTATACAAACTAAATAAGCACAATTCTAAAGAGAAATTAACTAATTGGTTAAAGTTGTTAGGTTATGATGAGTCTGAGAAGGTTATTGAAATAGTAAAATAAAAACATCCCTTTTTTGTTTCTTATTAAGTAATAATTTTTAACTTTATCATGCAAAGTTGGTTGCTAATTATGTCAAATTGTTATGTGTAACACAAAATAAGACGGTGATATGTATACGATAGAATATAATGCTTCTGTACATTCACTTCACTAAATAGAATTATTATTTTTTGTTTCTGGTAAAGCATTTGTACTTTTTGGAGAATAAATTATTATTAAATTATTAAAAAAATATTATTAAGTATTAAAGAGACGCTTGGAAACGCTTAGTGCGAATTGGTGGAATAATAACAAGGTAGGGATGGTAAATTACAGTGCGTCTGGATGTAGGATGGCAGGTTGGATGAAGTCGGGTTATGCGCGGCAAGCTGGTATTTAGCTGAGCCCTCCCAAAGGTGGCTGCAATACTACTTGCAGGATTGGACTTGTGCTTTGGGTTAAAACCTGTCCGGGCCTGAAGTATCGCTTCACTCTATTTAGTATTAGCTTTTTGGCCGCAGTTTGGGCTTTGGACTCAATGGTGGCGCCCAAGTTGAGACTAGACCTGACCAGACTGGACTGCCTCTTTTTAAGTAAACTTTAAAAGGTTCTTCTCAAAATAACACTTGTGTATCGTAATGCATTGCGTGCAGCCTCTTCTTATTAAGAAATTAAGTTTTCGCAGCTCATTAGTAACATAAAGTCATAAAAGGGCATTCTCAACGTGAAAGAAATCATCAGTAACGGCAGTACCTGCCATGTCGACTCTTCAAAAGCAATAATGCAGTTACTTCCATGTAATTACGCATCAGAAACCATAAATACCGACTTCCGCAATTAAAGTTGCTTTATACTTTGTAGTGTTTTTTAGTCGGTCGGTTAAGTCGGTTGTATTTTATTTTTAATTTTTCACTTTTAGTGGTACCTGTATATCACCCCTTCACAGCGTATTGGCGTGATGTTATGTTATGAACTGGTGTAAACAATAAACAGACATGCTGTTTCAGCAGTCCCGATCTATTTGCTATAATTTATTGAAGAGTTCCGTTGCCTACCTCCAAAGTTCTTCATCCGATCTTCACCAAATTTAAATGAGACTAGTCCGGGAAAATATTCTTCCAAACAAAAAAAAGTAATTAAAATCGGTTGACAATGGGCGAAAATATCGATGAACAAACTTTTTTCATGGAATCCCATCATCAGATCCTGACTTATACCTTCCACCATCAGCTCAGCAACATGAGATGTTGATTATCATGCACAAATATTGTTAGTTGCGTTAGAAAGTAAATGAAAAACATGGTATGTGCCTATAAAATTTGAGAGTTCCCTCGATTATCACGGGATCCTATCATCAGATTCTGACTTTTTACAATGGTACCATTTCAGTAGCAAAGGCTTTCGAAAAAAAAAAAAAAAAATTTGTAAGCATAAATAAAAAAGAAACATACACCGAACATAGAACCCATAATAGACATCGTATCCCAAAAAAAAATAACATGTAGAAGAATTTTTTCCTTTGATCTGATTTAAACAGAATAAAAGTTAATTAAGTTATTACTTGAAAATGGATGGAAATTTAAATTATATGAAATTGCTGAAACATGAATGGAATGAAAATATTGGTTACACTACAATTAAGATAAAATATTGTGTTGAGTTGAATTTGTATTATTATGCTGAGTCATTTATTGAAAAGTTGTATACTGGTTGGCAAGTGAGAGAGCTTGGCCAGTGAAGCTGAAGTATATACAAGGCATCGTGGTTGAGTGGTATCACCAGCGGCCTTAAGACTCGCTACGGCAACGCAGAGAGTCACTGGTTTGATCCCCGCACCTTCAATTCTTTTTCCATTTTAAAATCATAAGCATTTGAATAAAATATTGTCAACCGTCCGTAAAGGTGATGTTCCATTCGCCAGACGAGAAAAAAATCCATTCCGAGAGCGATCTGGCAACAGGTGTGGAAATGAGCGCCGAACAAAACGTAGCAGCACGTAAGCGCAAGCAACCGGACTCGGAGTGGTCAATGGCTGTTAACGAGCTAGCCGCGGAGTTTAAGAGTACTCTGAATGAATGGCGACGTGAAATGAAAGCCAGTATGAACAAAATATCAGACAATGTTGAGTCAATGAAAAATGAACTTGCTTCATTGACCCAAGTTACGTCAGAAATAAGAAGTTATATTAATTCCCTTCGCTCTGAGCAAGTACTCATACGACAGAGAGTTTCTGAGTTGGACGTAAAAAACAAAGTTATGAAGGAGCACATCGATTCTCTCAAAGATTCGATCAATTTTGTTACTGACGAGAACGCCGATCTTAGCAAGAAAGTCGACAACCTAGGGAATCGCATTCAAGAGACCGTCGATCTGAAGCCTCTGGTTTTGGAACTAGTTACAAAGATCGAAAATTTGGTGCAAAATGCTAGGAATTGCAACATAGAAATATGTAATATCCCAGAGAGGCGTAATGAAAACCTTTTGTCTTTGATGCAAAATATTGGATCCGCAAAAAGTGTAAGATTCTTCAAAGCGACATAATTTCAATCCACCGCGTCCCACATGCACATCAGCAGAACAACAGGCCCAAAAATATAGTTGTTAAATTGGCATCACGCATATTGCGAGACAACGTCCTAAGTGCACATCGACTATGTAAGGGAATTGCCACTGACCAACTTGGCATATCAGGAACATTGCAGCCGATATATATACATGAGCACCTCACTTTGAAGAATAAGCACTTATTTCGTGAGTGTCGAGACGCTGCCAAAAAGTACAATTACAGCTTCCTCTGGGTCAAGCATGGAACCATTCTTGTTCGAGAAAAAGAAGCATCAAGGGCTTTTGCCATCCTTGCAGGACATCGCTAAAATCAAGCCTGGCTTTACGGCGCCAATTGACAACCAGAATGCTGCACGCGTCGCTTAATAACTCGCTTATTGGTTATGGAACTGCGCGGCTTTTGGAGTTTGAGAGTATCTTTTTCATTAATTCCCTGGTTTTATATGCTTATTTATATTTCTTGAGTTGTTTTACCTATGTGATAAATTACTATGTTAGCAATTTTATGCTCACTATTGCTATGAGATTTTTATTAGGCTTTAACGTTGGAATATTATTTGTGGTACTAATTTTAGGCAAACATTTTGTGTACTGGCTGGTGTGTTGTATTTTGATACTATTACGGGTGATCTACTTTATTGAACATTCCTTGTTTCTTGTATTTTGTTCGTATCTCTTTCTTGTTTTATCGCACATCAATCTTGCGCTTGCTATTACATTAATAGCGGATAGTGCTTGGATGATTATTACTTCCTGTATGTTTTTACGACATAATAACTGAGAACCTGGTCATATATTACCAACATTGCATATTCTTTATATGAACATTTTAGCAAACTGTTACGATGTCATAGTTTTGACTGAGACCTGGTTGACGCCAGAGATATTAATTTAACAACGAGTTCATTGATGAACGCTATGAAGTGTATCGATGTGACCGTGATCGCGCGGCGACTAATAAGAAGGATGGTGGTGGTGTACTCATAGCGATTTTGAAGGGTATGCGTTCAGTCAGGGTCTCTGCGCGTTCATCTATGCACACAAATGTTGAACAGGTCCTTGTACAGATACCTATCTCAATCAGAGGTAGGTGCCAAATAATTGCTGTAGTATATATTCCACCTAGAACACCTGAGTGTATATATACAGAATATTTTGACCTATTGCAAGCACAACTTGATGACGGAAACATTGAAAATTTTTATTTGTTTGGAGATTACAATCTGCCAGAGGTCGATTGGGTTGGTTGCGTAGACAGTACTTCACTGTATGCTCAGATCTGTCGAGGTAAACCTCCCGTGTGTGGTCACATGAATGCTTTTATGTCCTTTCTGAACGCCTGTCAATATAACAATATTAAAAATCTGAACGGTAAAATATTAGACTTGGTCATAAGTAACGATGATTGCACTATTTCCACACCTACAAATTATTTATTACAGCTTGATAATCACCATCCTCCGTTCTGTGTACTCATCTCACTATTATTGCCCTATAGCTCAATGGCACGCAAGACATTAAAAAAAAAAATATTATGAGAAGAATTATGACAGAATTAATGACGACTTGAAGGAAATAAATTGGATTGAAGTCGTAAGTAACCAATCCGTTGACACATATCTTGATACGTTATATAATATAGTTTTCGAAATTATTAAAAAACATGTACCTTTAATTAGTTGTAGATCTTCTAAGTTTTCCGTATGGTTCTCAAAGCCTCTAATACATATTTACAAAAATAAGGCCAAGGCTTGGGTTAGGTGGAAATTGTATCTGAATGTTTCGGATTACGAGCAGTTCTCACTGTACCGTTCTAGATTCCAAGAAGAATGAAAAACTGCTACAAAAAGTATATGATTTCTGTTGAGGACGGTATTTGAAACAACGTTAAGCATTTTTGGACTTTCATCTCCAAAAGAAATAAATCTGCTGGTATTCCGTCCACTATGACAACCAGTCCACTAACAATCCAGAAAGTATTTGTCATCTATTTTCAGATTACTTTAACTCGGTTTATGAAACATCGACTTCTGCTGGAATTCCATCCACGCACGGCGACTGCTCTGAAAACTGCACTCTGTTAAATGAAATACAGTTTACCACTGATGAAGTACTTAATGCGCTTAGGGGACTGGATCCATCTAAAGGCCCAAGATCGGATGGTCTACCGGTGATTTTTATTAAACGGACAGCAATTAATCTTTATATACAATTGCATTCAATATTCAATCAATCTATTTCACAAGGATGCTTTCCTCAAGCTTGGAAACTTGCAAATATAACACCTGTTTACAAGTCGGGACCCAGAGATGTAGTCAAAAATTATCGCCCTATATCTATACTGCCTGCTTTGTCAAAGGTTTTCGAGAGGCTCGTTCATAATAAAATATACCCTCTGTTGCATACTCAAATCATTCAACAACATCATGGATTTGTCAATAAAAGATCAACTGCAACCAACCTGGTAACTTTTGTTGACTACTTGTTTAGCAACATGGACTCTCGTGTTCAAGTGTATACGATATACACTGATTTTCGAAAAGCCTTTGACAAGGTTGACCATCAACTACTCTTAAATAAGATTGCATTCAATGGTATACGTGGTGATTTTTTGAGATGGTTCTCTTCCTACGTCTCAAACAGAACTCAGAGGGTGGTGATAAACGGATTCTCTTCAGGCACTTTAAGTGTTACTTCTGGAGTGCCGCAGGGCTCTATTTTAGGGCCGCTTTTATTCATTATTTTCATTAATGACATTTCCACATGTTTTCATAATTCTAAACTATTGTTAAATGCCGATGATCTCAAGATTTTTAGACCTATAAAGAGTTTACATGATTGCCTTCTCTTACAAGAAGACCTAGACAGGTTCTCCACATACTGCTCAGTAAATAGACTCCAACTTAGCATTTCTAAATGTTGCTGTATAAGCTTCATAAAAAATAAGAACGTTATAAAATATAATTACACATTAAATAACATAATGTTAGCCAGGGAAACACTGGTTCGCGATCTTGGAGTTCTATTGGATTATAAGTTACATCTTGACGCTCATATCAGTAAAATTGTAAGTAATGCCTTCCGTATGTATGGTTTTGTGATGAGGTCAGCCGTAGAATTCGTTCGTTCAAATACATATTTATATCTCTACAAATCGTTAATCAGGGTCTCAGTTGGAGTATGCCGTTGCGGTGTGGAATCCCTTTTACAGTAAATATTCTGACGCAATTGAAAAAGTTCAAAGGAAGTTTTTAAAAGCCATGCATTACCGTTGTTTTCGCACTTACGCACGTACTTCTTACAGTGATCTTTTGAACAGGTACAAGCTACAGAATCTCAAAAACCAACGTATTTTTTTGGAGACAATGTTTTTATTCCACCTCTGTAATAACATTTTCGACTGTACTGAGATTATTGGTAAGATTAGTTACGTAGTACCTAGAACCACTATAGGCCGCGGAGTGCGTGCGCGCACTCCGCGGCCTTTAGTAGGCCTTCTTCAATAAATGATAGCGTGATCGGGATTTCTGTAATCGCATGTCTGACGGTTTCAATTTTTTGTTAAAAAGTATTTTTATTTTTTATTTTTTAGTACTTTACTTTCTGAGAATTTTCTTTCTTTTCTAACCATCCATCAAGATAAAGTTATAATTTGTAGTTTGAGGACAAACTTAATGTCAGGAATGCCGAATGTTAGATTTGTTGTTAAATAGTCGATGTTGTAGAGGTTGTAGTAGCTAGATTGTAGTAGCTACCGCGGTATCAAGATCATGTGCCACACCATGAAGCTCTTCGAGCGCATCATTGACATACGGCTCCGTAGCAAGTGCACTGTCTCTGAGTGACAATATGGCTTCCGGGCGGGTAACAGCACCATGGACGCAGTGTTTGCCTTACGGACTCTAGCTGAGGCTTACAGAGAGAGAAGGAGAGCTTTTCATATGGCCTTTTTAGACCGGCAGTCTATCTAGTGGGCACTTCGCTTCAGGGGCTATATTGACATTATCAGAGACATGTACCGCGATTCCGTGTCCTCTGTCCAGTCCGCTGTTGGCGAATCCAATTGCTTCCCAATATCTGTTGGCGTTCACCAAGGCTTGGCTCTTAGCCCGTTCTTGTTTAACGTAGTGCTCGATGTATTTACGGCAAACATCCAAGATCAGCCTCCATGGGTAATGATGTATGCCAATGACATCGCCCTCGTTAATCAGAACAAAGCCCATCTTGAGCGCAAAGTCAACATTTGGAAGGACACGCTTGAAAACGGTGGTCTGAGACTAAATGTGGCGAAGACTGAGTACATGTCCTGTGGCAGCACGAATTCAAACACCATCCGAATAAGTTCGGACCTGATCAGAAAGCCTGATACTTTCAGGTACCTTGGATCCGTGCTGCACGAGTCTGGCAACGTGGACGACGATGTCCAAACACGTATAGGCGCGGCGTGGGCGTAGTGGCGCGAGGTAACGGGCGTTGTATACGACCGCAAAATGCCTCCGACGCTCAAGGAGCAGATATATAAATGCATCATACGGCCTGTCCTACTGTACGGCGGCTAGTGTTGGCCAGCACTAAGCAGACACACCCAGGAGCTTCGCGTCATACGGATATAAAGATGCTGAGGTGGATGAGCGGAGTAACGCGATCCGATCGTATACGCAACTCTTTCGTCCGATGTAGTCTTGGTGTCCGTAACGTGGGGGAAAAATTGGGAGAGTGTCGTCTGCGATGGTATGACCACATCATGCGCCGCCCTATGGAGTATGTTGGTAGAAGATGCATGAATATGGCTGTCCTTGGGGCTAGGTCCCGTGGTCGCCCTCGCAAGCGCTGGCTGCACGTCGTCAAGTCCGACATGAGAGCCAATAGCCTAACTGAGAAGGACGTTCAAGATCGGGAAAAGTGGAGGAAGCTAAGTAGGAAGGCGGACCCTGGCAATAGCCGGGATTAACGCCAGGTGGAAGAAGTCGATGTTGTAGAGGTTGTTGTTCGGGGTTGGATTAAGATAGAGATAAAGGATGAGATAAGAGATGAAAGTCAGTTCAAGGTTAATAAATTCACTGTATTGTCTGTTTCCACAAATGTAAGATTAAGATTAATTTATGCTAGGATGAATGGTGATCGATATGGGATTATGAGTCACGCGCACGGTATGTCGCCGAATCACGTACTGAACTATTGCGGTGTAAGTGCAATAATATAAATGATGGAAACATACTGAGCAGGTGGCGTAATAATGATGACCCAGGTAAACGTGCTGTACGGTGGTTGACCCGTACATGCTCCCGGGGGCAAAGATAGGGGTTAGTAGGATAAAGATGGAGATGAGATTTACAAGATGATAAACAATATTCAACTTATCAACTATATTACAGGGATAAGGATTAGTAGTGAGTGATTAATAATATTTCGAACAGTTAAAAGTAGTCCAGAAACTATTTATCTAAGATCGGGAAGGGACAATACGTGAAAAACAGGGGACGAGGCCCTATCTTCTGTTTGTAAACACTCGCTAGATTTAATAAGACTTGAATCACGGATTGACTAAATTGACCTTTTTCCCTAAGATCACAACACTCACTCAATGCACTTTTTACTTTGATTAAAGATTGCCTTTTTTCCCTAACCGCACTACACTCACTTATAACACTCTCATTTCCGGGATGTAAAGAGATCGCAGTAGATCCAGCAGACACCGACGGTTCTCGACGTGTTGACCGCCTGTGACACCGCCAAAAGTATACCGCCGCAGTTATCAGGATTCCAAAGATTAGAGCATACAAGACGCTATAAATATGTACGTCGTGATAAGATATTTTATCACTCCATGGTTCAGTTTGTTTCATGATCTCAATCTTTTTCTGTATATCTTCAAATTGTCGCAATATTTCAGAATTATTAGGATTAATTTCAGGGGATTCAGGGATAGATATGTTGAAAATATGATTAATAGGTGATATTTGTGGCGCAATAATTCTTGCACCAATACTCATTTTGCTTGACAGCCTTTTATTGGAATGGACAACGAAATTGTCCGTCTTTATCATACAGCCTTCCTCCACATTCAACAGACCTGCATTCATCAATTTAACGGCGGTAATTTCGCCGTCACAGAGAAGTTTAAAGTTGCATTCATTGCAACAAAAATAAAAATATTTGTTATCCGCTGTTAATTCCTTCCAAATATTTTTACAAGGGGTTCTAATAGTTTCACAGGTTCTTGTGAGTGGGATCGTTTCACACAAGCTGTGATCATCTTTTAAGATATTTATAGGGATTTTTGTATGACATGACATAAAATAATCCCAGGATTTTGTCTTATACAAGACTGGAAATCAGCATCAGTAAGGGTTACGTATGGGTCTTTCCTGAGGTTAATGGCAGCAAAACTTGAGATAACTTTCAGATGTATCATGTCGTGGTTCAACAATCGTGGGACTGGAATGAGATTAAAGACTTCGGAAAGGTCTCTTTCTATGAGGGGTATTCTTATTTCAATGATCAAGTACTTACTATAGTACTTTGTCCGCACTTTTATCAAGTTGTAGAGATCCTTGAGATTCAAATGGTTGACAGGAAGTGCCATGTCTTTGGGGATATGTGCTGATATAGAACTTAATTCCGTTCTCAGCTGTTTAGGAGATATCAGATGGAAGTCCAATTTTCCATTGTAAATATTGGTTACCGTATCAAGAATAGAGTCTTGTATTTTCCTGAGGCTATACAGTAAGTTATTCGCCGTCATAGCAGATGCTAAGAAATCGGTAACTAAAGTCATGTTCTGTACATGGCGTTGAAGATCTTGATAGGATTCTTTAAGGTAATTAAATCTTTGATTTATCGATTTATGATGTTTGTTCGCAGCTTTCTCCATTCTTTTCATGAGATTAAGTTCGGCTTCCACGATTGAAGTTTGGTTTTTCCAGAGGTTATTCAAATGTTTATCATTTTCTTTCAAAAGGTCGATGTCTTGAGCATATTTCTCCGCAAAACGCTGATCTAGCACGCCAAACAAGCTGTTTGCGACGTAGCCTACTCCGTCTATTAGACCACGACGCCGGCGCCGCCGCTCGTCTCCAGTTACGAATGATTCATTCATTGTCAACATACTATCATAATGTATAATTTCTTCGAACTCGTGCCCGAGTTGTAAGATGATACTGTCGCAAGGTGTATGTTCTTTAATAGTGGAGCATAATGTTTCAAGATAATTGATATACTTCTCGAGTGCCAACGAGCCTTCTTTGTAGGGATATGTGTCATAATAAACAATTAAACGCCAATCGTCTCTAATAAGATGCATGTTGGAGATTTTATCGAAATAAACGCTATTGTTGCTCAAAGGGGTAAAACTATAAGATGCTTGAGATAGGTTTATTAGTGACAGTAAGAATAGCGTTACTGACAGAGCTATAGTCGAGAAGGAGATATGCTTGGGATTTTTCTTCCTTGGTGCTTCTTCCTTAACTTTCGTGTCACTAGAAAGATTATTGTCTCTGTCTGCTGGTAATAGAGATAGCTTAACAACAGGCCGTTTTAGGAAACCATTTTTGGTTTTAAGGGTAACGACTCTAACGTGTCCGTCAGATCCAGGATGCAGTTCTACGACACGCCCTAGAGCCCACTTCCCAGGCGGGAGGTTTTCATCTTTGATGATTACAATATCGTTGAGATTAAGATTCTTTTGAGATTGTCTCCATTTAGCTCTAATGGATAACTGTGAGAGATATTCATTTTTCCACTGGGCCCAAATATCTCTGTAGATTTTTTGTACCAAGTGCCACCGAGTCCTAAGATCATTTTCTGTTTCAAAGATCTTTAAGGTAGGCCCACTTGCAAGAAAGTATGGGGTTAAAAAGTCTATGTCCTCGGGATCCTCCTTCAAGGGACAAAGTGGTCGAGAGTTTAAACAACCCTCGAGTTGAGACAGGAGGGTGCTATATTCTTCGTAGGTGAGTTTTTGCTCACCAAAAACACGCCTAAGATAATGTTTTAAACTTTTAACCGCAGCTTCCCAAAGTCCGCCAGCAGAAAGCCATGACGGAGCATTAAAATGCCACTCAATGTTCATTTCTGCGACGTTAGATAATGTTTCTTGGCTTGATAAGATTTCTGAGATTTCTAAGATTTCTTGTTTTAGGATCTTGTTAGCTCCAATGAAGTTAGTTCCTTGATCAGTGTAGATGTACCCGGGAACTCCTCTTCTGGCTGACATACGTCTGAGCGCTGCAAGAAAAGCCGACGCTGTGAGATCAGATACGAGTTCTAAATGTATGGCCTTTGTAACCATACATATGAATACTGTAACGTATCCTTTATCTGTTTTGATGACGCGACCTTTGTTCGCTTTCACCAAAACGTGTCCAGTGTAGTCAATACCGGTATAATAAAAGGGTCGACTAGGATTTAATTTGGATGAAGGCAAGTCACCCATGAGTTGATGTTTTAGAATGGGATCGTGTTTTCTACACTTTACGCACATTCTTAATCGTTTTTTTGTAGCGCGGTTTCCTCCAATTATCCAGTATTTTTGTCGTATAAATCCACTCGTCATTTTCACTCCGCCATGGAATTCTAATTTATGGGATTCGTCTATTTCCATCATTTATATTATTGCACTTACACCGCAATAGTTCAGTACGTAATCCGGCTCGAAGGACCGACATAAAAACATACGAGCATATAAATGATGGAAACATACTGAGCGGGTGGCGTAATAATGATGACCCAGGTAAACGTGCTGTACGGTGGTTGACCCGTACAGTTGTATTTGATTATATTATTGTGATGGCAACATTTGCCACTGATTTCAATTCCGCTGTAGTACCGGTCGCGCTCGGTCGTGTATCGCTGCACTGAGCGCCTTTTAGTCAAATTTAAATTCCATTTTTGTGATTGGCTGAACCGCTTAAAATCTATTCCTTATCTCGCTAGAACAATATTGGTCTACTGGCCATGCTCACTGCGCGGCTCTAGACAGAGATAGTAGTAACCTAAATTAACTTAAACTGGAAGCACGCCTCCGATTTGTTGGGATTCGAACCATAACCACTCGGCTTCAGAGGCGAACCGACTCACTGCCAAGCCACGATAACAAGTGACGAGAGCCGTCAATTATTCACACCGCTACCTGTGCTACGACTCGCTGCTACGAGCCACCGACGTCATCGCGTCATCGCTACGGGCGAGTTACACAGATTGTGTAAAAAAACAGGTTGAATTGAGGACTCAACTTTACTGTTGCATTGAAATCCCCTCCAGCTATGAACCGATCGTAGAGGGAAATGAAGAACTCACTAACCTCTTCCTGCTTGTGCTTCGGTGGACAGTAGATAGCTGACACAGTTAAAGGGCTTATCCAATCTTCAACTATAACAGTTGTGGCTTGTATAAGTGCTTTTCAGTATGATACTGATTGGTAATGTGTTTTGAGTATTTTGAGTCCTAAGCGAATTTTTATGAACTACATAGCGAGGAGGACTCAGGTACTTGCGTGTTTCCTCGACGTGTCAAAAGCATTTGATCTGGTCGCATATGACGTACTGTGGGACAAGTTGAGGGAAGCGGGTGTATCGACACAGTACACCTCCTTTCTCAAATATTGGTACTCTAACCAAAAGAACCGGGTGAGGTGGAAGGGTACTATTTCGGACGAGTACAAGCTGAAATGCGGAATCAGACACGGGAGGTTAAGCTTGCCTTTGCTATTTAACCTGCCATGGCGTTGTAGTGCGTCAGGAATGTACGCAGAGGCACGGATGGTTTCCATACCATCATGTGAAAGAAAGCCGCCTCCTTACTACAGTGCTTGCACGGTAGTGACAACAGCATCCTAAAAATGATAGCTGCCAGACCGGACTGTCTCTTTCAGGGACACTGGGTGGGGACAGTCATAGGCAAATAAATCATTTATGAAAAATACAATACTGACTTATTTACTTAAGCACCATTGTAACTAGCACCAATATACTTACAAGATTATGAAATAAAGTTTTATTCAATTTAACTAACAATTCCAGCCCCAAAAATAATTCGACATGTTTCTGGTCTCCTGGTACTTGTGAATTGGCAGTTATAAGGCAGGAGTGGCTCTGGATTTCCACTTCCTCTTCAGTCTCCATTAAGCCATGTAAGTTACTGGGATAAAAAGTAGCTTATGTGTTATTCCAGGATGTGAACTACTTGAAAATTTTATCTAAATCTCTTTGGCCGTTTTTGTGTGATTGACGGACAAACATACAAACTTTCACGTTTTTAATATTAGTAGGATATTTTTTTTATTTTTATTAACTTTTTTAAAATTACTTATATACTCGTAGTATACCACCCGCGACGTCAGTCCAATCCATTCAAAACCGTTTAGCCGCGCGTTTTTTTTTAATAGTGCGCTAGTACGAATGCGCGTTTTTTTTTTAAGTAAGTTAAATCATCAAATGAGTCCTTTTGCTCTGGGCGGAGCGGAAGGGAGTGTCAGTCTCTTACTGACTAAAACCCATCCATGTTCCTCCTAATACCCTTTGCGTTCCAGGGTACGGTGCCTCTTTTGAACGGTTTCCGCACCCCGGCAGGCACTGGCCCTAGCGGGCCATGTTTCCATGCTAACAGCTCCTTGAGGTGCGTGTGACGCTTGACAGTGCGTCGTCGACACGGGCCTGGTTCTGATCGGACGGCGAGCCACCCAATGCTCGCCGTCCGCAGGCCCTCGCCTACGGTGGCCGGAAAATTGCCCTGCGACTCCCGATGCCCAGGGCGTCTTCTTCTGTTATGCATGCGCGTACAGCCGTCTCACAAAACACTGGCGCGGAAGCGTGTGCTGCCGCCAGTCTAGTCGAATCTAAGCTGCTAAGCTGTCGAATTGGTATATCGCTCGCTCCACTCGCTAACGAATCTACACTGACGTACTGTACGCGTATGTTTCTAACGAACCTACCTTGTACTATTTTATAGTACCTAGTTACTAAGAACTGTTGTGAAACCATTGACAACCAACATTATAGACACTTTTTACCCTGAGAGTTTCTCGTCTTTCATTTTCTATGAGGATCATGCCTCGTACTTACTTAATTACTTTCACTTAACTTATTCTCAAAATACCACTTCAGACAATTCCCAGCAAGATTTTCATATGTAGTGTATTCATAATGTTACAAAAAGTTTAAACAATTAACGGTGTAATATCAGACAGTCTAAGATTATTTATAGATGTTACTAAAGGCTGTTTGCGGTTACCTTGAGTACCTAATGGTGTGCCGGATTAGGCTGGCTTATTACTTAGATTATCCTTTGCAAGCTGTGTTATGCTTTTAGCCAACCTAAGCTTTAAAACATAGTGGTACTTAGTTCGTTGATAGGGTTTAATGAGAAGTACAGTATTAGAAGTACTCATGTATGCATGCAGAAGAAGTGACTTGAGAGTGAAAGAATAAGCCTAAACTAAACAATCAGAATTATGGATTATCAGTATGGATGGATGTTTGTTAATAAATCACGCCAAAATCTCTTTGGATCTGGATGCAGACTTAGATTATTAGTCTGGGATTGTCTTGAATAGCCTACTTTTACTGGAGAACTTTGAATCATTACCGTCAATCACTCGGGCGAAGCCGCTGTAGAAGGTTGTAGTATTATATGATTTGACCAGTATGGATTGTATTGGCTTTTAGAGAGACTACATTCTGAGTTTATTTCGATGTTTCTTCTCAAAGTACATACATCAGGCTCATTTAGTTTTAAATAGGCAAAAAAGATTGACGTGTCGATGTGTTTTGCTTGTTACGAACTAAATAGGTATCTTTTATTAATTCCAAAACAAGGAACAACAGCTTTTTTACATACTGGAAATAGAACAATGCCTAATTTAAATACAAACGAATTTAGGTATGTATGTTAATCCAGACCAGTCTATTGTCAAATTATTTCATGAAAAGTTAACTAAGAAGCCAAGTCTCATACATTTTTATTAAGGAATAGTTATGTATTTGACCTTTGGTCAAGCTAACAGGTGATCAAATATGCATTATAACGAAAATTTATACAATTTTAGCTACCGTAGCACAGAGCTAACAAACAACGTTTTAAATTACTGGTCTATATCTAATGTTCTAAGTCCTTAATTAAAAATATGAAACTCCCGGACGATGTGTGTGAGCTGTTGACCGAGAAGAACGCGGCCGTCCGTGCCTACAGCGCTTTTACCTGTGCTAGCACCAAAGCTTTTATGCGCTACTTACAGCGTAAAGTAAGCAGACGCATCAAAGAGCTGCGTAGCGAAAACTGGGAACAGATGCTCGGTGAACTCCAGCCAACCCACCTTGCATTCTGGGAACTTCAGAGGAAGTTACGTGCTTCTGAGGTTACTTCAATGCCTCCCCTCACCCGGCCCGACAACTCTCTCGCGTTTGATGACGACGAGAAGGCTGAATGCCTGGCTGACAGCCTAGAGTCCCAGTGTTTCCCAAGCTCGAACCCAGTCGACCCGGCCCACCTCGCTGAGGTTGACATTGAGGTCGAACGTAGGAAATCCCTCCAACCCGTCGAGGACCCCGATGATCCCCTCCCCCCCGTCACTCCGGACGAGGTGGAGGAGATCATCGGAAGACTCAAACCCAGGAAAGCATGGGTTTGACGGAATAACCAACAGGATGTTCCGCCTATTCCCCAAGACACTCATCGTGTTGATGACCGCCATTTTCAATGGCGCTCTGTCCAACAACATGTTCCCGCAAGAGTGGAAAGAGGCTACCGTGATTGGTATTCCCAAGCCGGATAAGCCCAAGTCCTCCCCGTCCTCCTATCGCCCCATCAGCTTGCTCAGCGCTCTCAGCAAGATCTATGAGAGGCTTATTTATAAGCGTCTCAGAGATTACGTCGAACGCAAGAGCCTCATCCCCAACGAGCAGTTTGGCTTTAGGGCCGACCACTCGTGTATTCAACAGGTCTACCGCATCGTTGAGCATATCAACGGCCGCTTTCAACGCGGCCAGATGACGGGAGCCCTGTTCTTCGACATTGCGAAAGCTTTCGACAAGGTCTGGTACAACGGCCTGATATACAAGTTGTATCAACTCAGTGTGCCAGATAGTCTCGTGCTCATCTTACGAGACTATCTGTCGAACCGCACCCATCCGCGCTGGCGTACCGCAAGGCGGTGTGCTCTCGCCACTCATCTTCACGCTGTTCACTAGCGATATCCCCTCCGTCCCCAAGTCGCAGTTAGCGCTTTTTGCCGACGACACGGCCATCTACTACTCTGGCAAGAGTAGTAACGCCATAGCTCAAAACCTCCAAAAGTCCGCCAAACGCCTAGGCGATTGGTTCCGGAAATGGAGGATTGAGGTCAACCCTGAAAAGAGTCAGGCAGTTTTGTTCCGCAAACCGCGGTCAAACCCCCCCCCCCCCGACTCCAAAACAGATCACCATGTTTGGTAAGCCGATCCCTTGGGAGAAGCAAGCCAAATATCTTGGTGTTATCCTCGACCAATGCCTCACCTTCGGAGAGCACATAAAGGCGTTGCGTTCGCGTGCCGCCTTCGCTCTCAGCAGGCTCCACTCCATGCTGAATGCACGCAGCAACCTGTCCCTAAAATGCAAACTGTGCATTTATACCACGTGCATTCGTCCGATTATGACCTATGCGTGTGCTGCATTCGCCCACACAAAGTCATCTCGGATCCATAGGATGCAGACCCTCCAGAACCGGTTTCTCCGAAAGGCCACGGGCGCCCCGTGGTTCGTTAGGAATGAGCGACTCCATGTCGACCTCAAAGTCCCTACCATCAAGCAATTCATGAAACGCCTTACAAAGCGTTTCATAGATTCCGCCGAATTGCACCAGAACCCGCTTATCGCTTCGGCTGCCCGATACGCTCCCTATCGGATCAGTAGGATTCGACGTCCCCGTCATACCCTAGTCGAACCCGACGATCCCATTACCCTTGTCCAAGAAAGCTGTAGGGAAACAAGCACTCTTAGGACACAAATACACAGACCGCGACCCGCCGCCTTCCGGCCTCGCCGACGAGGCCCACCGCGACGTCCCAGTAACGTAAACACTCCCCGTCTTTTGCCTAACGAGCCAGCCCGCGTCGCTGAGCCCTTAGCTTTAAACTCTCTAAATAATATAATCATGACCCAGCTTGTCCCTAGCTGTCCCCCCAATAACGACGCTCCTGAGCCGAGGTCCGTACCCCACAGGGGGTGCCCTCAGCGAGCGGAGTTGTAGGTTTAATTTTTGTTGCCTTGGCTGGGGTTAGAGTCATTTAAGGCCACCACAGGCTAGCCCGGTTAAGCAGTATCCACCCTTCTAGAGGTGAACTGCGAGTGGCCCGTATATAAAAAAAAAAAAAAAATCGAGCAGGGCAGTTCGTTTGGAGACACCATACAGTACAGTTCGTTCGGAGACATCATAGCGATCACTACGTTTGTTTATATACGCTTTCTAATTGTACATATAGCACAGTACTGTGGTATTGTAGAATCAGATCGGTACAGTCGCAGCACAATAAATATCTTCTGAAGATTACAGTCTTTAAGTATACCTTCTCCACCAATCCCAGCAACAGTAGTGTACCACCCGGTACAAATGGGCTATCTAAAACTGAAAGAATTTTTAAATCGGACCAGTGGTTCCTGAGATTAGCGCGTTCAAGTAAAGAAACAAACAAACAATCTCTTCGGTTTTATATATTAGTATAGGTAGATACAAAATTCTCATTCGAATCTCAGTAGCAGTTTTAAAATTTCCTCAGAAATTTTAATCATATGCCAGACACGCCAAATACAGAACAAAAAGATGATAAAAAAACCAAAAACGTTAGACCGGTCTCTAATCGCCTATAGTAAAAATTTGCAATTCCTTTGATTAAAATACTTGTAATTAACATACATTATTGCAAGAAGTAACGCATAAAAGAGCTACTTATTTAGCACAATTGGCTTTGAAAAGACGTGCCTGCAACAATGGCTCCGAATCCGCAAGTTCCGATGATCAACCGAGACAAGAGTGGAGAGGTGCCTCAAGAGACCCTTGAGAGGCCCATGACAGGAGATGAGGTGGTCATCAGTGGGATGTCAGGTGCCTTTCCGAAGTCCGAAAACGTTATGGAGCTCATGGAAAATCTGTATAATAAGGTCAGATTATTTTTCAGTCGATTTGATAGTGCTAAAAGATAACCAAACGAATCATACTTTTTATTCGACCGACCTTGATAATTCAAGAGTGTAAATGGAAAAAGTTGAAAAACATACATTGAGTTTAAATTAGAGTTAGTTAAACGAATATGAGTTACAAGTAAAAAAAATAAGTCTTCTTCATAATTCTTTTAAATTATAAGCAGATTCTGACTTTTTATTCAAATTCTCTATGGATAATTTTGACAATCTGTTGCATAACTTGGGCCAAATAGTGTGGGCAGTAAGGTCTAACGATCTTAGTATCAGAGTTTCCAAACCACTTTAAATAAAGGCCTTTGAAAACAAGCTCAAAAGCTACTTTTCATCCGTTTATATTCAGTGGATTTGCCATAACTTCTAATTTAGAAATAGCTAAACTACACGCGGCTAATTTTTTAATTAAAAAAAAACCTTTTAATATCCTATGGCCTCCATTTTCTAAAAAAATGGCGGCCGTAATTTTTTTACAATAAAATCGGTACAATAAAGTCGGCTATTTGATCACAGGAAGTTGTAAATTTTTTCACCAGTATAAGTACTATTTTACAGAACCTTTAATCTTCAACCGAGGTCTCAATTTCCTTTTAAATAGCAAACGTTCAAAGCTGCACGGTTGAATTCAAATTCAAACATATCAATTCTATGTCAATCATAAAATCTTTCCGGCAAATCAAAATTAAATTGACTGAACACGTAGGTATGGGAAATATTTATAATAGTGTGCAGTGTCGCATGTCAATTTGAGACTATAGCGCCATACTTGGCTTTAATATTTAATTTTTGTGTGGACCAAGAAATATTTCCGGATATACCGGTAATTAAATGCAATAAGGTTTTTTTAAGGTTTATTTATTTAAGGGATTTTTGTACACTTATGAGAATCGTAAGGTTATACACATTTGATTACGTAAATCACGAACGTTGCTCTTTAAACATTACAGACCAGGTAAACTAGGACTCAGTTAGTGAAGTTTTATTTAAATAGCAAACAGCGGCCAGTTCAAACAAAAGGTGTTAATTCTGTCAGGGGGTTCAAAAGTCAAAGTGAGGTACCACAAGGCTCAATATTGGGTCCTTTCCTTTTATTAGTTAACATACTTTGTATTTACCATTGTTTTGTAAAATTAAATGACCATAAATCCATTTAAACAAATAGATATTCCACAAATCTTGACGACGTACATAACGCTCTCTTGTAGGTCCAAAGTTGGTTTACTACTAGTAGTTTAGTAATAAATAAAAAAAAAAACAAAGTGTATCAGATATGCTTTACCGAGTGTTAACATAAGTAATAACTGTGACATTGAGTTTATAAAAGAGAAACTTGAAATGGTCGCAACCATGATTTTCCTAGGGATCACGCTTGACTCAAGGTTACAAAAGAGTCCTTATTTAAAATCGAAGTAGGACGGCAAAGTTCAGCAGAATTAAATTTTATTTTCATAATCTTACTCTTTTGATACGACCACCAATACTGCAGAGCGCACCCGCCTGCTGGCTGTGAGTGAATGGGAGTCATCTTTGGCTACAGGCACTACCGTCACCCAACATAGGCCCTATGCTAAGTGACAGTACTTTCTGGATCGCTACGTGTCTGCGTCTAGGTGCTCCTAGCGGAGCTAGCAGCAGTGTCAGTGCGGTGAATCAGTCGACCGCCCAAACACCATGGCTAGTCCTGCAATATGAGCGCTGGACGGTTAGCACGGCACGTGACGATGCGAAGAGGCCAGATGGGATGACCATATGCCTTTGAAGGTGGGTAGGCCTTTTAAAGAAAATGCAAAATGTGTCGATACCCTTGCCCCACTCCATCTTCTTAGCACGGCGGGCTGTGCTGGGCCGGCTGCTGTAGGTGCAGAAAACCTCAAATGGCGCAAATATAACTACCTGGGAGTTATATTGTTGAAGCTTTTAGCGTTGGAAAACTAGGCCTATAGGGTCCGAGTTCGCATCGAATCTTTAAGGATCAGCAAACAACTTGTCGACTGTTCATGTAACCAGAGGGCTGGGCTTTTCTTCAGCCAAAGAATCAGCATTGCCATACAACGCGGCAATTCTGCCAGTGTTCTGGTCACTTTGCTTCACTTATCAACAAAATGGCATCCGAGAATCTATAACTGCATCATTGGATTTTCACTGTTGATAGGCACGCGCTTGACCACCATCTCACCTGATGCTAAGCGATGATGTGGTCGAAGATGGAGCACGCTTACCTAGAAGTAACCTATTCACTTTTTTAAAGACTCCCAGTTTGTAGCTATCAGGAAATACAGACTCCGGCAGGGAATTCCACTCCTAAGCTGTACGCATTATGGATGTGTTCTCAAAACGTTTGGTGCGTGTGGGTGGGATGTCCACCATGTACCGGTGGCGCATCGCCGTTCGTCTTGTGGTCCGATGATGGAACGGGCTTGAAATGAAATTATACAATTCCGTCGCACATTTCCCAAAATGCAACCGGTAGAAAACCGACAAGCTAGCAACTCATCGTCGATGCTCAAGACTTTGGAGCTTCGTCGCGACGAGTCTCTTATTGCCGATGATCCTCTTGGCTCGTTTCTCAATTGACTCAAGGTCATCAAGCTGGTATTTGGCAGATCCGTCCCAAAGAGTAGAGCAGTATTCCATACACGATCGAACTTGCGCTTGCTAGAATTTGCAGCTGTTCCAGCGTGAAGTACCGTCTCACCTTTGCTAGGATGCCCAACTTCCTTGCAGCCACTTGAACTTTAGGCTCTATAAAAGGGCTAAAATTGAGAGTAGATATTAATGTTACCCCAAGAAGCACAAGTTGGGCGGTTATCATGATCAAGATGGAACTGGGATGAAAGATGAGCTGTCAGATACAGTCTGTAAGGACACAGTCAAACGCTCAACGATAGCCTCCCGGAGAAACCGGATCTGCGACCCACCAGCTCGTGCGTCGGACACGTATCTCTCAGCAACAGTGCTGTCATCTGCATACCCAAAGGTACCGGGTTCAAGCAGATCATTAATATGCAGCAAGAACAGTGTTGCTGAAAGCACTGACCCCTGAGGAACCCTGAGGAATTAATGTCGAGCAGTCCGGACGAACAGCCATCTATGACCACTCGGATAGACCGATCCCTCAGGAAATCTGCGATCCAATCACTCAAACCGGCGGGCAGACCGAAGGAAGGAAGCTTACCAATAAGGCTATCATGCCAGACCCTGTCGAAGGCCTTCGAGATGTCAAGGGAGACTAGCTAGTGCCTTCCCGTGCTTCTTTATGGCCTCTTTCTAGATGTGAATTCAACCTTTAAGCGGTCAAACGCGGGTGAAGAGCTAGTTATAAATAATATTAGACTGTTTTTACTTTTTGCACTACTAGTATATGCTACTAATAGAATTGATGAAAACACAATTACGCATTCGCATAATTTATTATAATGATGAATCGCCCAAAATAAAAATAATGTAGCAGTATTGTTATTTAATAAGGAATTTATGCATGAAACTTACGTCAGTTATTGTGTTTGAAACTTATTCAATTGTTTTGAAAAAATTTGGAAATAAATGCATTGTTTTGCAAATTATGATCGGCCTTGAATTTTATTAAACAATTTTGTAAATGCTGAGTAGGATAGTTATAATTATTTTCCCATGGTAAGAATATATTTAACTATGAGTATGGATTAGAAAAGAAAAATAGTAACAATAGAACAGATAGACGAAGATAGATGTATTTTTGGCCTATTTTCATCACTACATAGTATAAAACAAGGTCGCTTACGCTGTGTGTCTGTCCCTATGTATGCTTAGAACTTTAAAACTACGCAGCGAAATTCGACGCGGGTTATTTTAATAGATGGAGTGGTAGGTATAATTTGCGCCCGTGTAAAGTCGGGGCGGGTCGTAATCTATAATTGAGGTGAATTCCAATTGTAAATATGTTACATGATGTTATTATATATTGAATAATTATATTACATGACGAATTTTATTTGCTGGAAGAGGAAAATAAGGACTCCAAATTCACAGAAGTTCATGCAGAAACTTTGCAATCATGATTATCATCATATAAGCCGAAAGACGTCCACTGCTGGACAAAGGTCTCCCCCATGCGTCGGCACAATGACCGGTCCTGCGCGTCTTCCATCCATCGGCTACCCGCGACCTTCACCAGGTCATCGGTCTACCTTGTGGGAGGCCTTTTAACGTTGCATCTTCCGGTAAGCGGTCGCTACTCTAGAACTTTTCGACCCCATCAACCATCTGTTTAGTTCAGCCATGTGTCCTGCCCACTGCCACTTTAGTTTAGCGATCTTTTGGGCTATGTCAGTAACCTTTGTTCTTTTGCGGATATCATTTGATTCGATCACGCAAGGAAACTCCAACCATTGCCCTCTCCAATGCCCTTTGAGTGACTTCTGATGAGGCCCATTATGAGCGATCACGTCTCAGTTCCATATGTCATTACTGGCAACATACATTAGTTATAGAGTTTCGTCTTGAGGCACTCTAGTATGTGGGACGAGAAGATGTCACGCAGCTTCCCGAAGCCGTCCAGCCGAGTCTGAGTGGACGGTTAACCTTTTTCTCAAAGCTAGCGCTACCTAATTGGAGCGTTTGTCCCAGGCATACGTATTCGTCCAATACTTTGAGTGTAAAGTTTCCGATCTTAATAGAAGTGGGTGTTACATAGGATTCACCATGATCTTGGTTTTGTCCATGTTCATTTTAAGACCCACTTTTTCAGAAGCTCTACTGAGATCATCGAGCATTGTACTGTGAGGGACCGCTTTTAATGGGGTGCGAGGGGTAGTCTTTAATAAATAAAATCAGAGTATTTACAATAATAATTATATATTGCGTGTTTTTAACGTCAAGGCAAACAATCGAATCCCTTGGAAAAAACTAACACTTCCTTATGTCATCACATTCGAATTCTAACTTACTTTTTTCTTAACTCTTTCAAGGCTTATGTCATTGAGGTCGCACCTCCCAAAGAGGATCTCTGCATGAGCTACCCCCCGAAGAATGGAGGATAGTAAGAATAATTTTCTTGCAATCATACATTCTCAGCCTTGGAAGAGTCAAGCACCTACTTACTCCTAACCCGAAGACTTCATTCAATATCTTATTCAACTTACCAAACAAAAATATATTGTTTGTTTACATAAAATTATTTGACATCTATCTGATTTGACATCCTACCTTTTCTACTATCACAAATGCTTTTTTTAAAATAAAATGGTTTCGACCTATTTATATATGAATATTAACTAGAACCTTATTTAATTTAATCTTTACAGGTTCTCTATGAAAGCATAATCTTTTTGGTTCGTTTGACACAATATGACAAATTGTTTTTATGTTGTCATGTCATCCTATGACTGAAATAATACAAGTCAATCCTTCGGCTTTCGCTGCCATTAAAATAAATAAATTATATGTTATGAAATTAGCAGAAAACTTGAAAATAACTAACATTATATAAATCTAGCGAGTATAATAAAGTGGAATTTAGAACAACTATAAAATCTTCAAAATAAAACGTTTCCTGACCTTATAATTGCGTATAATAGATTCATATTTCTTTCTAAAATATTTCCATTTACAAAATAAAGGTTGCCGTACTATCAAACCAGTAGTATAATGTTTTAGACGTTTTGATGTGTACGATTTTTTTTTATTTATATAAATGTGTTTATAATTTTTATTTGTTCTTCTTCCAACCCTTGTTTTCTTTTCAGTTTGGGCACGAAGATAAATTTTGTAAGCCCCATTCAAGTACTTACTAATAGCCTGTGTTAGTTGTGTCTGTGTGTTTGTGTTTAAAATTTTCCTACCAAATGAAACAGATATATTATTATTAGATAGATTATGGGAGGACAAAGGAAGTTGCGCCTCCTTAGGGAACATCTCCTTCGGTTCGTCATCCTGAGTGGTGGCCTCCTCAACTTGGGCATCATCCAACATGTGATCCAATATGCTACTACCGATGACTGATTCGTCATGGAGATCACATACAGGTTCAGATAAAGTCGCTTGACATTCCGGAATAGAATCTGGAATAAATAATGGAATGGACACACCGGGCTCTTTCTCTTTATCCGTCATGTCCGCTTCCATCTCGTCCTCGAATAGGCTGCTCTCTCCACAGTTCTGCTTTACTTCGTCATCAATGTCATCATGGTCATCATTGTCATCATGGTTTTCGATTTGTGGGTCGTCAATTTTCAAACTAGAATATAATGGTGTATTATTATCGACATTTACATATTTCTGCTGTCCGCATTCGTCAGACACTTCAGCGATCGTATTATTAACATAAATAGAGCATTTCAATGACCGTCGTCGTTTACAGGAAATGCATTTGCACGGAAATTCCTTCCTTATTTTGTCGCATAGCAGCGAAAAATCTATACCGTCATGGTAAATCGTGTTATAAAAATATCTTGCAGCGCTCTGCAGAAATGCGCCCAAAATTAAAGAATAATCGGCTTCTCGCCACTCGCTTTCGATAGCAACGAGCCTGAATTCAGCTAAAAAATCTTGAAAGCATACTCGGTCTATACCGGTATATAACATAGACATGTTTATATATAAATTCTTTCTTTTAACTATAAAAACCACTTAGCTCTTGTTATTATTCAGACGTCGGGGTATCGCCTGACCATCAAATTTCTGCAGCCTCTGGAATAACAACGGGGGACATCTCCTTATCCTGCGCAGCGTACCCGCTTGGAAATTTTCCTCGTACAGTTTTGAATTTATAAAATTGGGAGTTTCTTCATGCACTTTTATATTTTACGCAGTGCACACGCGTACATTACCCGGCGCCTCCACCACTTGTGAGGGACCGCTTTTAATGGGGTGCGAGGGGTAGTCTTTAATAAATAAAATCAGAGGATTTACAAGAATAATTATATATTGCGTGTTTTTAACGTCAAGGCAAACAATCGAATCCCTTGGAAAAAACTAACACTTCCTTATGTCATCACATTCGAATTCTAACTTACTTTTTTCTTAACTCTTTCAAGGCTTATGTCATTGAGGTCGCACCTCCCAAAGAGGATCTCTGCAGTACTGAGGTCCTCCGTAGTCTCAGCCATAATGACTATATCGTCGACAAATCGGACTGTATACTTGACCTTGAAATTAATGCCTAGCCTTCTCCAGTCCACTCAGACTGCAGCGGAGCCCAAGTCTCGATCGAATCAAAGGCTTTCTCGTAGTCTACAAACGCTAAGCAGAGGGGCAAATTATACCCTTCAGTCTATGTATTACCTGACGAAGCGTATGTGGTCTACTGTGCTAAAGCCTTTTCAGAATCAGGCTTGTTCAGGAGGCTGGAAGTCGTCAATACTGCACGCAAGACGGGTCGTGATGACTCTGAAAACCAGCTTGTAGACATGGCTCACAAGTGAGATGGACCTATAGTTCTTAAGCAGGGCATTGTTTCCATTCTTAAAGAAGAGTATCACCACAGTCACCACATCTTTGCTCCATGCCTGTGGCGTTTGACCCTCGAGTATGACGGAATTGAACAGTTTCTGAAGGGCCTTGAGGACCGGTTTTCCATCCGCCTTCAGGAATTCGGCCGTAATTCCGTCCTTAACTGACGCCCTGTTGTTTTTAAGCTGCTTCAGAGCAATCTTAATCTTATATAGGCTGACGTCCGGGATATTTCGGTATTGTGCCGGGTCAATCTAGCTCTGGGGTCGTTAGCTTGATTCGTATTGGGTTTAGTTATGTACGTGTATAACTGTCCATAGAATATGTCAATCTCTCTCAGAAACTCCGATTTGGTGGATATTGTTCTGCCATCGGCGGTCTTCAGTCTCGAGAGCTGGCCTTGCCCAATAGATAGATCTCTAGCAAAGACCCTGGAGCCCTTATTTTGCTTTAGCTACCTTTTCAACATTTAAGTAAAAAAGACTGTAATCATACCTACTTCTGTGGATTTCAACTAGTTATATATTGTTTAAAAATATTAAATATCTTAAAATGACGAAAAATAAAGGCTACCAATGAATAAGCTAAAGTATCAAAGTTGTTATCGTCCAAATATATTTAGCGCAGTTCATTATCTACCCATACTTTACTTCCGGGTAAGATTCGGCTGATTTTGAAACGGTAAAAATATTCATGATTCTATTCTATATAGCCCATATCATGTGATTATAGGTCGACATGGTTGAAGAAGTGGACTGTTCCACTGTTAAACACCCTTGTCTACCAAAACACTACGGGAAAATGAAGAATTTAGATAAATTCGATGCCCAGTTCTTTAGAGTTACACCGTGGCAAGCTGCTTCTTTGGACCACATGAGCAAAATGGTTATGGAGAATGCTTTTAGTGCAATTTATGACTCTGGTAAGACCTTTTGACAAGTAATATTTTATTAATGGATAACCCATCCATCTATGACGTGAAAACGGGCATTAACCTCTAGTATTAGTTAGATTGACCATTTGTATCATGTTTCAGGTATTAATCCTTTGTCGCTTAGCGGCACAAAATTGGGAGTATTCATCGGTTCTTCATTCTCTGACAATGTAACAATGAATCTTTACGATGGTGTGAAACAAAATGCATTTGTTATATCAGGGTAAGTAAAATTGAACGTTTTTCGCCTATCACAAAGATTATCACATTCAATACAATCACCATACTGCTACAAGAAGCATAACTGCTAGAAATAGCATTGTTATTACTCTTTAACCGACTTCTTCAAAAAGGAGGAGGTTCTATGTTCGGATGTATGTATCTTTTTTTTATGTATGTTCATCGATTCCTCCGCCAATTCTGGACCGATTTAAAAAAAAAACTTTTTTTATTCGAAAGCCTATATTGGTCCCATTGTCACTAAGTCAGAATCTAATGATGGAATCCCATGAAAATCGAGGGAAACCCTCAAATTTTATAATCACATACACTGTTTTTCATAAACTTTCTAACGCAATTCAGATATTTGTGCCTGGTAATCATCATCTCATCTTGCTGAGCTGATGATGGAAGGTATAAAGTCAGGATCTGATGATGGGATCCCATGAAAAATGTTTGTTCGGGGTTTTTTTCGCTAATTATTAACCGATTTCCGATCAGCTCAGCAACATGAGATGATGATTATCAGGCATAAATATCCGAATAGCGATAGAAATTTCATGAAAATCATTGTATGTGCTTATAAAATTTGAGGGTTTCCCTCGATTTTCATGGGATACCATCATCAGATTTTGACTAGGTGTAAACCTACTTAAATGTTATAAATAACAATTTTAACATAAAGCAGGACAGATTTATACCTTTTTTAACTAGGTTTAGGCCGATAAGGCATATTTGCAGGAATAGTTTTTGTACGGATTTGTTGACATTGAACATAGAGCGTATTTGTGAACTGGCCGATATAAATGACATGGTTGATAGTTTTAATAACTGTGTAATAGAATTGTTTGATGTCCATGCTCCGATTAAAACTTGCACAATTAGGGAAGTAACGCACCCCTGGATCACGGACAATATTAAGCTGATGATGCGCCTACGAGATAACGCATTAGCCAAATACAGGACGACTAAAGATGAGAATAAAAAAGTTTACTACAAACAGTTAAAAGTTTTAGTGCAAACTTCATTGTTTAACGAAAAAACTGCATACTTTAGGCACAACATAAACAACAAAATAAAAAATCCAAAATTACTGTGGAAGAACATTAAATCCACTTATGCATCTACAAAGCAGGGACGTGACCTTCCCTCACACTTTAGGAACCCAGACCTAATTAATAACACTTTTTTGAAAGTCCCTGGTAACCCGGTAGCTAGCGCGTCACTTATATCATTTTATGAGTCCCACAAATATAGTGAAGCTATTTTCACACTCGCTCCAGTAGACGAAAATGACATATCGTGCATTATTTCCAACTTGAAGTCAAATGCAGAAGGGTATGACAACATAACCTTAGACATGCTAACCCTAACTCTACCACATACTTTGCCTACTATAACGTACATGATCAATTACTCCATATGGACAGCTAAGTTTCCATACCAGTGGAAAATTGCCACAGTTAGACCCTTACCTAAGAACCCCAATCCTATAGAAGTTAAAGACTTGCGGCCGATTAGTATTCTGCCTTGTCTATCAAAGGTAATGGAGAGGGTAGTGTGCCGGCAGTTGAAGCGGTTTTTGGAAGAGAACCAAATATTTCCCGACCTACAATCCGGCTTCAGGAAGCAGCGAAGTACCTCTACGGCGTTGTTGGATGTTACTGACAATATTCTGGCTGCCCAAGATAAAGGCATGTGTTCACTGATGGTGTTGCTAGATTTTTCCCGTGCCTTTGATTGTATAAATTTCCAACTGCTACTATCAAAGTTAAAATACTACGGTTTTGACGAACACGCAATCCAGTGGTTCCGCAGCTATCTCGGTGACAGAAAGCAACTCGTGGAGTTACGTTTGGCGGATGGTACTACCTTGAGCTCAGCTCTCTGTTCTGTAGAAAGAGGAGTCCCTCAAGGATCAATTTTAGGTCCAATTATTTTTATACTTTACTGTGCGGATATTATAAAGTGCCTTCAGAAATGCAAATACCACATTTATGCCGACGATGTGCAAGTGTATTTGTCTTTCAGGCCAGAAGATTATGATACAGCCATTAGTGACCTAAATGAAGACCTAGAAAGAATCTCCGCATGGTTAGAGGAGAACTGTTTGGCACTAAACCCATTAAAAACCAAATACATGCTGTTTGGTACGAAGCAGCAGTTAAAGCGGGTACCTGCAAGTCTGACTTTGACTCTGATGGGTGAGCCTATTGAGCGAGTGGATGAGGCGCGGAACCTGGGATTACGTATGGACAGCGGTCTTAGATTTGAGAAGCACGTTGCCGATTCTGTTAAAAATTGCTTCTACCGCCTGAGGCTGCTGTACAAAATGAGGCCCTACTTGTCCGAAAAGCTTCGCGAGCAGCTCGTCGAAACCGTAGTCCTTTCCAAACTAAATTACACTGATACGGTTTACGGCCCGCGCTTGCTGGCTCGTACCGATAGACTTATACAGAGAGTTCAGAATGCTTGTGCTCGTTTCTGTTATTCGGTTCCCCCTAGAAGTCACGTCACCCCATTTTTAAACAGACACTTTATTCTAAAAATGAAGTCGAGGCGCAAGTTGCATCTGGCCTGTCTTCTTTTTGGTGTCATCAAGTCTAAAAAGCCGAGGTATCTGTACGACAAACTAAGTTGGATGGCTAGTAGACGAGAGTGCGCGCCCAGGCTTTGCGCGCAGCAACTATCAACACAGTCTCATCAAACAGTAGCCTTTAGAGGCAGCTTCCGATATGCTGCATCTAAGGTGTGGAATAATATTCCACCACCTTTGCGGATATTGGGATCCTTATATACGTTCAGAACACGTTTACGGCAGTATCTGATTGACGCACAGCGAAAACAAGATATGGTCACCCTAAATATTTCCATTATATAAATGGCATGGGACGTTTCTTAAACATAATTGGGGTTATAGGTGTGTGGGTAGTCTGTATTTGCTCACGATACTCATATTTCTTCCTGTTGCGCCACAATTGTGCCGTTTATTACTAAGGTTATTTTGAAAATGTACATTGTACGAGTACCTACTTAATGTGGGTGGTATGTCTGCCGCGTTCAGCGGTCTGCGGCTGTGTGAGTGCATCGTGCCCGGAAATGAATATTATAATGTCGCAAAGAAATATTAGAAACAAGTTTTTTTAGTGAAGTACGTTTATTGTTGATTCTCGTATAATTCGTCTCAATGAGTGATTTTTATTTATGAACGCATTACACGCAACAAACAATCATACCTACACATATGTAAAATATTTTCATCACTTTTATTTTAAATATATAAGTATAAAATTTATATTTACTTTTATCGATAATAATAACCATGTACATTTGTCACAAATGAAAATGAATCGTCACTCGTCCTTTGTAAGGTTCATTTGAAAATCAGCGTCAGACAACATTAGTCAGTCTGACATATTGCTGAAATGGACCTTTTTAGTGCAGCCGTGAGACACACACTAGTTTTTTCTCTTACCTTTTTTTATTTTCTGTTTGTTTTTGTACGCGTGTTTCATGAATGTGCTAAATAAATTTTATTCTATTCTATAACATATTATGCCTCACTGAGACTTGGATATACTCATCTGTGTACGACCAAGAATTGTTTGATGACCGCTACGAAGTTTATAGGCTTGATAGGGAAACAAGACTTCACCCCAAAAAGTCTGAGGGCGGACTATTTATAACAGTAACCAAACCGCTGCAATCAGGGCGATTACATGAACTCGAAAATGATTGTGAGGATGCATATTGTGGTTTTAGTAGATCGATATTAAAAACTCGAATAGTAACACGAAGCTAGTACTAATACGTTGCACGTACTTGCCTCCTTCAATCCAAAACACGTATTGGTCCGATCTATAATGAGAACAAAAACTTCGAGACACAAAAAGGTTTATTAAGTGTGGTCTGCATACAATAGTTCTTCTTATTCTCCTAATGGTGATACGGATGGTAGCTTTCATGCCCGCTCACTGCTTAACGTCATGGCCTATAAAATATATTATAATCTACAACAATTCAACGTAAGTACAAATAAAAAGGGTAAAATTCCGGATCTTGTGCTGTAATGGGTGGGTAGATAAAGTGGTAACGTTACCGTTTGCTCATAGAATTTGTCACAAAATAAATTAAAAATTTTTTTTTTTTAGTTTCACACAGCTGTTGTGCGTTGAAAAGTAAAATGGCGTATTAAATATAGAAAACCAAAAATACCTACATAATATCGAATAATTGGATGGCATGCATTCAAATGGATATAATATAAATCTAATTGTAATATGCATAAAACCAAATGGACATTACATTTTCGATTTTTAAAGCATTTACGCTGCTTCAACTAAATAATATTCACTTTTCGCTAGCATTATGTTTTTATTACAGATGCAGCAAAACAATGATGGCCAATCGGGTTTCTTACTGGATTGATGCAAAAGGCCCATCTTATGGACTCGACCAGGCATGTTCAAGTGCTATGGCCTGCATGGAAATAGCCTATGATAGTATGAAAAGAGGGGACTGTGATGCTGCCCTGGTTGGAGGCTGTAGCACATGTGTACACCCGGTATTATCCTTGAATTTGAAGATGTAGGTGGTTGACAGTACTCATTTAAATTAAATTTTGTGCACTGATATTTACATAGAATGTAAAGGTTTTATTAAAACGCTTCAATGTTTCTTTGGCAGTGCTGGTCATATATGCATGGATGGAAAAACCAAAAGTTTTGATAAAAATGGCGATGGATATGTAAGAGCGGAAGCCGTCAGTGTTCTCTTTTTGCAGAAGGCTAAAGATGCTAAAAGGTACAATCATGAATATGAAACATCTTTTAAGAAATGGTTTTTAAAATGTTGAATGCTACTTTTATTTTTTCAAAGGATTTACACGGAAATTTATCACATGAAAGGAAAGTATTTCGTGAGGCCTGATGCAAATTTCTTAGCTATTCGCAATTCTGAAGATGTTAAACAGTTTTTGGAAGAATTTTATGCGGAAGCTAAAGTGTCTCCATCTGAAGTTGAGTACGTTGAAGCTTTTGGATTGGGTAAATATAAATATTGTTTTAAAACGACATATAATGAAAACATATTTATTATTTATGTGTGAAAAGACATGCAAATCATAATATCCTAAGAAGATTAATCTTTCGTAGTAATTTCTTTTCCTCCTCTCACTGCCATCCTTCTCGATTCTATCCCCGAATACAGGGTTAACTTTTTAAGTGTTCCTTCAGGGCCAAATCCGAAACTATGAGGAATATCAAAAAATAGAAAATATATAAAATAGTTTCGGATTTGGCCTTGATTTTATAAAATTACTAGTTTACCCGCAACTTCGTCTACAATACAATTTTCATTACGGCTCTGCTCCTATTGGCGTGATGATATATATTTATTAGATGATATATAGTTAATAAATATATTATTATCTCCTTTATTCATTCACTAAACATATATATTATATTTTTAAATATTTAAATAAAAAAACATTTAAAAATATAAAAATTGTAGCCCACCGATATCGGGAACAGGGTCCAAGCTACCGGTGGTCAGGGCTCCAAAGAAAGGAACCTCCTGACAATGCGAGCCGTGTTCAGAAGTACCACTTTCTGAATCAAGCCCTTGATCCAGCTGCCCAACGAGAGCCTCCTAAGGTGTTGGTCGAGGCTCGTGGCTATTAAGCCATTGGCCGACACGACTATCGGTACAATGATTGCGGAGTCCACTTCCCACATGTCGACAACCTCGTGAGCCAAGTCAACATACTTGATTTGTTTGTCTTTCTCGGCTTTCACGAGGTTCTCGTCATGCGGGACGGTTATGTCTACAATCATTGCACGCCTCACAATTCGGTCCACCACCACTATATCAGGCTTATTGGCAACAATAGTCCTGTCAGTGATGATGGACCGATCCCAGTACAATGTGATATTGCCATTATCGAGAACTGGGTCGGGCGTATACCTATAGTATGGCACCTCCGACTCCTCAAGAGAGTATTTTAGAGCAAGTTGCTGATGGATAATCCTGGCTACAAGGTTGTGCCTATGCAAGTATTCTCCGTTAGGTAGACGAGAACAACCAGAGACAATGTGGCGAATTGATTCTCCCGGACGGTGACATGCCCGACATATGTCGACCGTACCGTCTTTCGCAATAAATCTCCGGTAGTTATTCGTCATGATAACTTTGTCCATAATTGCACAAACAAAACCTTCGGTTTCTCCAAAAAGATCACCGAAACGCAGCCAGGCTACGGACGCTAGTTGGTCTACGTCGGGCCCATGTAGGGCCCGGAAAAAGTGTCCGTGAAGCTCCTTACTCTGCCATACCGCCCTGCGATCGTTAGTGTCAAGCACCGCAAGTTTGCGCCAGTTCTCATTTGCCAAGGAGAGCGGGGTGAGTCCCTTGTCCACCGCCACTACATCTCGATGCATACCCACGTCGACAGCTAGGAAATATTCCCTAAGACTGCATATCTCGCGATTGTGGAGAGTCTTAGCATTTAAAAAGCCTCGACCTCCACACTTTCGCGGGATATACTCATTACCGACGACCGTGGATGATGCATTCGATATGCATTAAGCAGAGTCGATCCGCCTATCCAGGGCGTCAAGTTCCGTTTGAGTCCATTTGAGTACGCCGAAAGAGTACATCAATACCGGCATGACCCAACCGTTGAAGGCGCGCTCTTGGTTTCCGCCTGATAGAAGGCTATTAAAAACCTTCTTCAGGCGGCCAAAGAAGCGCTCCTTCAACATTATTATTACATTCATTTGAAATAATGTTGATTATAGTTATTGTAAACAGTAGGTAGGGTACATGACTAAAAAAATGTAATGAGTCTATCTGGGTGCTCCTAGTGGAGGTCCACATCGGTGTCAATGTGGTGAAGCAGTTGACCGCCTGAGACACCATGCCTGTGCTGCAGTAGGAGCGCTAGTCGGTTAAACAGTTTAAAACTTACTTTAAGAGACGAGAGTTATAAACGTTTGGAAACACAGACGCAGGTAGAAAGTTCCACTCCTTTGCTGTATGCTGAAATGCTTAGTGCAAATTGGTGCTGTCTGGTCGGACTTCAACACACCCCGATGACAAAATATACACCATGTAAGAGGATATCAAATCATCTGAAAGACGTCCACTGCTGGACATAAGCCTTCTCTAAGGTGGGGGAGAGAGGTTTGCCATAATTACCACGCTTGGTAGGCGGGTTGCAAACGCAATGCATGGTGTTGTCTTTTACAGAGAACGCTGCTGCCCATTCTCTGGCGAGTCCCTAAGTCGCCTCTTCCGACACCCACGGGAAGTGATGGGATAGTACCATTCTTTTACCGCACCATACGGTACCGGCCGACACCATGTGGCATGGGTGGGTTCGTGGAAACTGTCCATGTGGTCGAGTCTAAATTTATATATCGGCAGCTTACTAGACGGATCTCCAAGTCCTTGAAAAGCCTACGCCGCTTTAATACTAAAAAGATTAAAAACGCGATAGAGTGGAATAAGGGCTCCAGGGTCTTTAACAGAGATCTGTCTATTGAGCAGAGCCAGATCACAAAACTGAAGACGCCGATGGCAGAACCATATCTGCCAAATCAGAGCTTTTGAGAGAGATCAAGACATACTATGGAGTTATACAGGTCAATGACTAAACCCGATACGAATCTAGCTAACCACCAATGCTAAGAACAAGATTGGTAATATACCGAGGACATTCGGGACGTCAGCTCGTATGACATTAGGATGGCTTGGAAGCAGTTTAAAAACAACAGAGCGTCTGGTGAGGATAAAATTACGGCCAAACTCTTTAAGGCGGATGGAAAACCGGTCCTTAAGACCCTTTAAGAACTGTTCAATTCTGTCATACTCGAGGAGGAAACGCCACAGGCATGGAGCAGAGGTGTGGTGGTACTCTTCTTTAAGAAGGGCGACAATACCCTGTTTAAAAACTATAGATTCATCTCACTCCTGAGCCGTATCTACAAGCTGTTTCTCAGAGTCATCACGAACCGTCTCGCACGCAGATTTGACTACTTTTAGCCTCCTAAACAAGCCAGATTCCGAAATGGCGCAGTAGACCGCATACGCTCCGTCAGGTTATACAGAAGACCTAAGAGTATAATCTGCCTTTCTGCTTTGAGTTTGTAGACTACGAGAAAGACTTCGATTCGATCGAGACTTGGACTGTGCTGTTGTCCGTCCATTGGTGCCAGATCGACTATCACACACACAGATACATCGAGTACAAAAATGCTACCATGTCAGTCCAACTTCATGATCAGACCTCGAAACCTATGCTCCAGCGGGGTGTGAGGCAGGGAGACGTTATTTCTCCAAAACTATTCATGGTCGCAATGGAAGATGTCTGCAAGGTTTTGGACTGGAGAAGGCTAGGCATTAATGTCAATGGCGAGTACATTAGTCACCTCCAATTTGCCGACGATATAGTCGTCATAGCTGAGACTTCGGAGGACCTCAGACCTCAGTAAAGCTTCCAAAAGAATGAGTCTTAAAATGAACATGGACAAAACCAAGATCATTGTAAATACCTGTGTAGCACCCACTAGAGCTCCTATCAAGATCGGAAACTCTACACTCAAAGTTGTGGACGAGTACGTCTACCTAAGACAAACGGTCCAAATAGGTAGGGCCAACTTCAAGAAAGAGGTCAACCGTCGAATTAGACTCGGCTGGGCAGAGTTCAGGAAGTTGCGAGGTATCTTCTCGTCCCACATACTATAGAGTGCTCAACCTTTTTTTTTTAACGGGGAGAAATCCTCATGGATGTGTTTGGCCCTAAGCGGGAGGGGTCTGTCACTAACCGGGGATCGCGAGAACTAAAGCGACTTCCGTAATCCCCGGCTGGTGCCGGCCCGCCTCTGCAGGCCACCTCGGGTCAGCGGGGAGAGTGAGGTGTTTGACTCCCCCCGCGACGTCAAAGAGGGGCGCACGGGAACACCACGCGCCGCCACCTCGGGTCCGGACTGTGACTATGGCTCCTTACCAGGAACCGACCGAGTTGATGAAGAGGGTTTCACTAAAGTAGAGAAGTCCTGTTCTCGTAATCAGTGCGGTACCGCACCGAGTGGAATAAACATGCTGCTGCGCCCTGCTTTGTCTTCGACGCAGCTATATATTTAACGTGTTCATCACTACACAAGGGTTGAGGATGTTGTGCAGTACGTGAAAGAGAAGACCAAGTGGACTATGAGGGTCAAAAGATTGGAATCGCACTACACCATCATTTTTACGTCGTTTGTGGCCAACCCACTATCTACAGATCTTCTTAAGAGGACTTAGGTGTCGTATTTTGACGTTTCCGAGGACACTTATGCGACACCACGCAGCGTAACACGACGCCGACAACGTTACGTGTATTATTATTATAGTGTTAATTAGGTTTTACGAGGCGTTACACGTCGGTCACGTCACGAGCGACAAGACAGAAAGCGGTTTCTTACACCTCCGGTTCAAATCAAAGAATTGATTGATTTCGGTATGGAGCAGTCAAAATTGTTGCAGATACATGTGTATTAGTTTATTATAGTTTAAGATAATTTTGTATACCTATTTTAATTTGTTGTATTTTATCTATGGACCTCAGTCGCCTGATAATAATAACAATCTGTGGCTCGACTGTCAACTAAAGTCATCATCTGCTTAGCCTTTTCCCAACTACATTGGGGTCGGCTTCCAGTCAAACCGGATGGAGCTAAATAGCAGTGTTTTACGTGGAGCGGCTGCCTATCAGACCTCCGCAACCCATTAACTGGGTAACACGGTACTTCATGGCAAGACTGGAGTCCGATTAACTGGCTTCTGACAAACCGTAACGACTGCCAAAGATCTACAAATGACAGCCGAGACCAACGGCTTAACGTGCTAACCCATCCACAGACCAACCTTGGCAAGCGTTGCTTAACTTTCAAGATCGACCTGTGCGACTGTTATTATTTTGCCACGAGCTCCTCGGCTGTTATTATTATTACTATACGTTGTAACAGTCTAATACAGAAATATGATTAATATTACTCGTATGAGTAATATTAATCATATTTCTGTATTAGAATAAAACACAAACATTAAATTGATTTTGCCTAACCCTTAATGATACTTGTGAACAATTTGATGATATACTAAGATCGTTAGTGAGGACCATTTCATGACGTCACATGTCGATTGAGATGTGAGTAAAGCATGGCAACCATGCAGTCTTGTAGAATTTCATGTCAAAACAAACACTTACACAATATTCTTTATTACGTTCATTATTTCAACACCCAATTTTAATTATATCCTAATTAAATTATTAAGCTAAAAAAATATTGTGATTTTGTATTGATTGACCGTGGGTGATGCATTCGCATATCGAATGAATTCCGTTATCGGTTTGCTAGTTCTTTGGATATTTTGACATCCTGGATAGCGAAGGACTGTCCTCTTGCCTTACACGACATCAGGAAGGTGCGTAGCGTTGCATCAATTTCATAGAATTCTAGTACCCTCATGAACCATGTATGAGGCACAGAGTCATAGGCCTTCTTATAATCTATCCAACATGTCGACAGATCCTTTCGGGAACGCCGAACCTGTTGGCTAATGGCCATATCTATGAGGAGCAGCTCCTTAGTACCGCGGGACCCATTCCTACATCCATTCTGAGAGGCAGACATAATCGAGTTGCTGTATATATGAGTGTTAATTTTGGCTCTAAAAATGGATGTAAGAACCTTATTATAGACCGTCGGTAGCCACGTGATCGTTCTATAATTTTTGGGTTACGCGTTGCTACCAGATTTGTGAAGCAGGTGCGTAACTCCTGTCATAGGAGCTCCTCGGGTAGCGAGGCGGTATCCAAGGCAGTCTGGTACTGAAATTCCAATCGAACGTGCGACTTTTGTAGCCACTTAATCCTAAAATAGTGCAGTCCGCCTGGACTTAGATATTTCCAATTAGGCAAGGACGAACTGCATGAGCTACATCTTGGGGGCTGATAGTGATTGCCCCCATTTCTGGTATTGAATCGCACGCTGCTGTGACCCGGGACAAATACTCTCGGGGACTAATGTCAGTCCCCGAAAACGCCCGTCTCACAAAGCGCATCACTCTTGGGCGAGTGTTGCCCTCCCTGAAGCAAACTAGTTTGTCGATGAGCGTTCTGGCCCCACCAATACGACGCTCGATCCTGCACTGCCAAGCCGGCACGTCTTGCAGCCGCGCAGTACATGATCGAATGTGTATCGGTAAAGTTATCACAGATATCAAAATCGCTTGACAACTGCGAATCCACAACAGTTACCAGCTCCCTATTCTTGTTATGCATGGGCAAACGAGGTAAGCGTGGCCTAAGTTCAGGCAGCATGTAACGATACTCCCGAATAGCATACTCCAAAACACTCCTCAATTCGTCACTGCACTGGGAACTTACATTTGTAACCCTGTCACTACTCTCCTCGTCAACGTGGCTGGGAATTTGGTGACACTGTGGTAGTACCAAAGTCTACGACGAGGGGACAATGGCACGGCTACTCAGTTCAGCTCAGAAGCGATCAAGTGCAGTATCATCCAACACATAGTTACGCAGGATGACCCGCACCTGATCCGATAGACGTTGGGCTGATGCGTTGACTGCTGGCTCAAGCACCTGAAACAAAGAGAGCATCCGAACACGGTACGTGGTCAGGTTGTTTCCTCCCTCTGTAGCCCCAAAGTATGCGCGTATGACATTTTCATTTATGGATCGTGTCCATCGCATACGCTGCACACTTCCGCCGGGAGCTGGGACCCTATCAGAAGCCGGTGAGCCTCGAGGTCCTAAGCCGGCGGCCTCTTCGCCGACGAGCAGGTGGTGGCGTCGTGGGCGGCGAGAAGTACTCGTCGCTCGAACTCAACGCAACTGCCATGGCTGGTGTCACTGCACTCACGGTGGGGCTGGGTTCCGGCGGCGGCGAGGCGGAACTGAGCGACGAGCCCGGAGATGGTGGGCGTGCTCGACGAGCTGCGGCTCTTGTCATCATATTTTTCTTCAACTTGATGTTTAGGTGGTCATAATTTTATTGTATAATTTCGTATTTTGATTTCCGTAATATTTAAATTTCTTTGTCGCTATTGTATTTTTCTTCGTGTTGTTTCAGTTTGTTTTATTTCTATAATTTTATTATATACTTTATTGTACACCTCATAACAAGCACAGTACAAACACTTATAAAACTAGTGTACAATGGGCGGTCTTATCGCACAGGGCAATCTCTTACAGACAACCTTTGGATGGACTGAACTAAAGAAGTTAGATTTAGGGCGGCCAGTGTACAAACATCATAAATAATATTAATAGAGAGACATACATAATAATATAAAACAAATACATACAATATTAAGTAATATACTAATAAATATCAAATATATAACAGGGAAAGGAGACAAAACGTTATAGTGAGAGGTAATGTTCCTTCACCAATTTTTTAAACGTTGGTAGCGTTTGAGCGCGCCTCACATCTATTGGTAATGCATTCCACAAACGAGCTGCTTGAATAGTGAAAGATTTGTCAAAGAAGGATGTGGAATGCATACGAATACTTAATTTAAGATTTTCCGATGATCTCAAAGACCTAGAATGCGTGTCACAGAGAAACTGAAATCGTTCTTTAAGATAAAAAGGAGTATAAGGATTAAAGAGCACATTATAAAGCAAAGAAAGTATGTGGGCATTCCGGCGAAGGCGAATAGGAAGCCATTTGAGCTTGGTACGAAAATCAGAAACGTGGTCATACTTGCGCAAGCCAAATATGAACCTGATGCAGAGATTTTGAAGTCGCTCAAGCTTGTCCAATTGGAATATAATTTTTTTGTAAAATATTCGTAGAAAATTTTTTCCTTGTCCTTTAGTTGACAGTCAAGCCACACATTATTCTTATTATTAAAACGAAAGTCTATGACCAGTGCGTGTTGCCAGTGATGACATATGAAACTGAAACGTAGTCACTCACAATGGGCCTCATCAGAAACCTTGAAGTCATTTAAAGGGCAATGGAAAGGGCAATGGAAAGGGCAATGCTTGGAGTTTTCCTTCCCTGGCGAATCAGAAATGATGATATCCGCAAGAAAACTAAGGATACCGATCGACATAGCCCGAAGGATTGCCAAACTAAAACGGCAGTGGGCAGGGCATAAGTTGCCGAACAGATGGTCAATGGGGCTAAAAGTTATAGAGTGGTGACCGCGTACCGGAAGACGCAACTTTGGAAGGACCTGGTCGTTGTGGTGACGTTTAGGGGAGGATTTTCTCTGACAGTGCACGTCTTTCGACTGATATGATGATGATAATGAAAATTTACATTATTATGTATTTATTTTATTTAAAATTTGTATTTTTCTCATTTTATTATTTTTTCATTATTTTCGGATCTTTGACACTTGCTAACAAATGTTTTACAATTATTTTTATTTCTATTAATCCCATTAAGGTATTGCTGAAGCAGATGGAAACGAGCTTGCCGCAATAGGAAACTTTTTCGCCAAAACGAGACCTATCAAAGTTGGGTCTATTAAATCCAATATGGGGCATTCTGAAGCTGCCAACGGCGCCTGCTCATTAACTAAGGTTATAAAATTATATTGTTAAAATTTACTTTACTAAAAGTAATTTAAAGCTAAAATATTTCGCTTGATTTACAAATTATCCTAAATGCAACACTGACGTTTATTATATTTCAGCTCTGTTTGGCGTATCAAAAAGGATTATTACCAGCTAATTTGCACTATTATGAGCCCCAGTCTCATATTCCAGCAGTAAGAGATGGAAGAATTCATGTGGTAACGGAGAATACACCTTTTGGTGGAGGCTGGACTGCTCTTAATAGCTTGTCTTTTACTGGATGTAATTACCATGTTCTTCTTAAAGGACATCATAAGAATAAGGTGACTTTTAATTAAAAAGCACTTTAAAAATCATTGAGGCCCATCTTAAAGGAGACGCGGATATGTTACGTCAACTATCAATAAGTCATTCCTTCCGACCCTTGACACAATTTATTTGAGGTCAGCATAGCATGCCTTCTTCACCAGTACATCTCTATATGCGTCATTTTTTTAATCGCCTTCTATCAATCCGAATCATCTTACACTAATACAGCTATCGTTACGTTTATTTCATGCCTCTCTTACTTTTAAAATCATTCACATACATACTCAAAACTCATTACTTGTACTTACATGGTCCTCGTATAAAATAGTCTAAAATGGAAACTACTAATTTCAGGATCTTAATCGCTATAAATCAAGTATCCCTCATTTAGTTCTTTTATCTGGAAGAAATGAACTTTGTGTCAATAAAGTAATTGATGAATTGAAGAACAAACCTATTGATTTTGAACAGATAGCTCTGCTTCATAATATCTACAAAATTAATTTCCCAAGTCACACAGGACGTGGATATACAATACTAGGTAAATTTTACGATTTAAAATAAACTAAGCTACAACAAAATATCCATGCACATCTACATATCGCGAATAAATGAGACACAAAATGTTGAATACATTCTATATATGAAACAAGATCAATAATATAGTTAAATAGTATACTCGTATAGTCAAAGATCTGGACAGGGCTTGACATATTGTCAAATGTGATCTGAACGATCATTGTACTGATTTTCGTGTCAACCAACAATGGCTAAAAGGCAGAAAACCTTTAAACGCAACTGGATTAAGTACGTATGGACTTGATTATATGAATTCTGAACACGCGGCTTTAAAGTGAGGAGGTTAAATTCTGTGGAGCCCCACCGCGGCGTAGTTTGGATTTTGTTCTCGATAGCCATGGACTTAATATTGTTTTTCATAATTATATTATTTGTCTAGAATTTGAAATGGCTAAATACGAAACAAATGAAACTATTGTTTTCAAATCAGGCTATTATTGCTATTGCAGATACAAATGAAGATAATGAAACAATCAGCTTAGCAAGAAGTTTCCAAATCTATTCAGGCACTATTCGGTCTGTGTGCTTTTTATACAGTGGCATGGGATCCCAATGGAATTGTATGGGAACTGAACTGTTGCGCATCCCCATATTTGCAGCTGCCATTGAAAGGTAAGGAGCAAAATGTTTGCCCTTCAATAAATCTGCCGAGCCATTTCCCGGTTATATTGGGTATAACCGGATGCAGATAAGTACCAGTATTTAACGTGGAGGGACTTTCGGTCGAACCTACTCAACCAAGTTTCAAAGAGCACAGAAACATTTCGGCATAGGCTGCCATTTTGATGTTTTTATCAAAGTGGCGGCGCAGGATCTAACATGCAATAATATGGGTAGAAGGTACATCAACATACAAAAATATGATCATAGTGTCCTAAAGTTTCACGTTGCCGATGCCGTTGTATTGACGAAATCACATTTATTCGAACAATTTAAAAATTTTAGTTAAATTCAAATTATTCTTTCAGATGTCGGCGCGTACTAGAACCACTTGGGGTTGATCTAATGAATATACTAACTGATCCAGACAAGTCTGTATTTGATAATATTTTGAACTCTATGGTTGGCATAACATCGATACAAATTGGGCTCACTGATGTCCTAAAGGCAATAGGAATTGTTCCAAATAATATTATAGGTACGTAACAGTCAATAAGAGAGATTTAATTTAAACACACAGACAGAAAGACAAGCAGACAACATTGATTTTTAAGACAGTATTGATATATTTGATTATTATTTTCTTCGCAAAATGTATTCAGGCCACAGCATAGGAGAACTTGGATGTGCTTACGCAGACGGATGTTTTACTGCTGAGGAAACAATTTTATCGTCGTATAACAGAGGTTTAATTTCTATTGAGACGCCGTTCATTCGAGGTTCCATGGCTGCTATTGGTCTGAGTTACAATAACGTAAGTATTAGACTAAATGGAAGTATTTTTTTTTTTTCTCTAACGTTGACTATTTTTATTAACTTAAGTTGTAGTGGTCAGAACAGAAAGCTTCTGGAGTGGCGACTGCTTACCGGAAAATAAAACATTGGAAAACCTTCCACAAGGTGAACCGATGACCTGTTGAAAGCTGTGGAAATCCTTTGGATACGAGACGCACAGAAGAGATCGATGCAGCTACACTTGAGGCAATCACTGCCAAACATAGCCTGCTATGTTTGGCAGTGATTGTCTATCAACAGAAATATTTACGACTAGCTTTTACGGGGCCTTAAAGCATCGCAAATTAATCAATCTTCCGTTTTGAATTCTTGTCTTCAGAAATTTTAATCCCTACACCACCATCCATAAACTTTTAGCCATACATTAATTTTATATTTTACTGTAATAATATGATTATTTTAGGTCTTACCTCTGTGTCCTCCAGAAATTGAAGTGGCTTGTCACAATAGTGCTGATTCTGCTACTTTATCTGGACCAGCTGGTATCATGAAGGAATTTGTTTCTGATCTATCCAAACGTGGTATCTTTGCTAGAGAAGTAGCTTGTTCCAATATCCCGTATCACTCAAAATATATTGCAGATGCTGGTAAGAACTATACAAAAGACTAGACTAAAATCAAATGAAAAATACAATCTAAAATCTATATCGTGTTCCTTTTTCATAAAAATTGTGTTTTATCAGGCCCAATATTGTTATCGTCAATGAAAAAATTAATCCCAAATCCAAAGTTACGCAGTGAGAAATGGATTTCAACGTCAGTACCACTGGAAAAGTGGGATGAAGATGAAGCAAAGTATGCGTCTTCTGAATACTTCACCAATAACTTACTGGTATGAGCTGACTTTCTTAAGTTTAAACTAGCTTTATTACATCTCTGGGGTGGGTTTCCAGATTATTGTAAAGAAATTCATCAACGTAACCCAAAATAATGTATAATCCGATGCAAGCAATACGTGACAATTACCCTTTTGTATTCCTCTCAGCAGTATATGTCCAGCAGTGAACGTTTATTCCTTACCTCTTAACCTGGTGAAGGTAGTGATGGATGCGAGACGCGCAGGACCGGTCGTTGTGGCGACGCTTGGGGGATGACCTTCTGACCTACAAAATTACAACTATTTATGTGTTTGCTCTTGACTCTAGTCTATGTCAGAGATGACAGAGACAAAGTCTACGATGGAGCGAGCCTACCCAGAAGGAGCCTGTTCACTCTAACTTTGAAGAGATTAGGGTTGTAAGCTTTCGGAAACACAGACGCAGGCAGAGAGTTCCACTCCTTTGCTGTGCGCATTATAAAAGGCCTTTGAAAACGCTTAGTGCGAATTGGTGGAATAGCCACAAGGTAGGGATGGTAAGATGCAGTGCGTCTGGATGTCCGATGGTAGAAGGGGGCCGGTGGGATGAGGTCGTGGAGTTCTTGGGCACACTCACCGAAGTACAATCTGTAGAAGACCGACAAGCAGGCAACCTTACGGCGATGAGCCAAGCTATGTAGCTTGGCATCCACCAGTTTACCGTCGCCGATGAGCCTCTTAGCTCCGCGTTCCACCGAGTCAAGCGCGGCAAGCTGATACTTAGCTGAGCCATCCCAAAGGTGGCTACAATACTCCATGCAGGATCGGACTTGTGCATTGTATAGTGTTAAAAGCAGTCCAGGCCTAAAGTATCGCTTCACCTTGTTTAAGATGCCCAGCTTTTTGGCCGCAGTTTGGGCTTTGACTCGATGGTGGCGCCGAAGTTGAGACTGGATGTCAACTCCATGCCTAGGAGCTCGAGCCGATCAGTCACAGGAAGACTAGCTCCTACTTTTCGGGGTGCATCTGACCCCGAAAAGTAGGAGCTTGGTCAAAACGACTCCTTTTTGCGGTAAAAAGACACGCCTGTGTTTTGGTGGCGGTAAAAGTGACCAAATTGTCATCACCCCACTGGGAGACAACGCTTAAGGTCAAATTTGTCCGCTTTACCATGGCCTCTCTCAAAGATTAAACTTCAACCCCACTGGTTGTTGCGCTGGACAAGTATCTCTCTGAAACCGTACTGTCATCTGCGTACCCAACAAGACCAAGCTGAAGTAGGTCATTGATGTGCAACAGGAAAAGAGTTGCAGAGAGAACAGACCCTTAAGGAACTCCGGCATCAATAGCCATGAGGTCAGAGGAGCAGCCGTCAACGACCACTCGGATCGACCGTTCACTCAGGAAGTCTGATATCCAGCAACAAAAACCAGCTGGGATACCATAAGCAGGAAGCTTGCTGAGTAGACCTGCGTGCCAGACCCTGTCAAAAGCCTTCGAGATATCAAGCGACACGGCAAGTGCTTTGCCGTGTCTCTCAATGGCTTCGCCCCAGCAGTGCGTGACATACACAAGAAGATCGCCAGTTGACCGTCCCCGGCGAAATCCATATTGGCGGTCACTGAGGAGATTGTTGTCTTCAAGGTAGGTCAGCAACTTTGCGTATGATGGAGGTAATGGCGATCGGACGGTAATGCGCAGGGTCAGCACGGTCTCCCTTTTTGGGCACCGGTTGCACATTCGCAAGCTTCCATGATCTCGGCACCGTTCTTTTTACAAGAGAGAGGCGGTACAGGCGTGTCAACACAGGAGACAATTCAGGTGCACATTGCCTCAACACTCTTGCTGGAATTCCGTCAGGTCCACTGACCTTATTCACGTCTAAACTGCACAATACTACCTACAGACCTCTTTATTATGAACTGCAATCTCCGGCATCGAAGAATCACAACGAGGTAAAGTCGGTGGTTGCTTGGAGCCCTGGCTCCAAGCAACCAGACGCGAATTGCCTGCAAAGAGAGTTGCAAATAAATTTGCTTTCTCTCTTGCAGAGTGAGCCAGCGAACCATCAGGTTTCAGCATTGGAGGCAAAGTGGGTCGACAGAAATTCGTTTCGACCGCTTTCGACAGGGACCAAAACTGCTTACTACCCGGAGGGTGCGATGCTAGTTTGGCCCCGATACGTCCGACATGGTCAAAACGTGCCCTACTAAAAACCCGCTTGCAGAACTTCGCGGCAGAATCAAAGGCTTTTTTCCTCGCGCGAACCCTACGTGCTTTAGCCTTTCGGTCACTGGCCTGGATCCAGGCTTGGTAAGCAGATTCTGTACGTGCCTCAGCGTGGGCGCATTCTGCATTATACCAAGGCCGGGATTTGTGACCGAGCGGGATGTCGGAGAATGGAATAAAATACTCCATTCCCTGCCGAATCACGTCCGCAATCACATCAGCGCAGCACGAATGGTCACCCGAGGAAAAACACACTTGCCGCCAAGGATATTACGCAAAAAAGTGTCGCATCTCATCCCAATCTGCTGACTCGTATCGCCATACTCGTCTCGTGCCTCTAGGACTCTCATCAGGAGGAGAGCAGGCCAACACGGATTTCACCAGGCAGTGGTCAGACGTTCCCAGCGGGGCTGAGACTGATACTGATTGACTGCCCGGATCAGTTGTCAGCAGAAGGTCCAAGCAATTGGGTGTATGGGCGTCAACATCCGGTACCCGCGTTGCCACAATCACCAGCTGGGTTAGATCTAGCGTTACTGCAAACTTGCGCGCCTCTAACCCGGCATGGTCAGTTCTCTGGTACGGGAACAACCACTCTTTATGGTGGGCGTTAAAGTCCCCCAGAAAATTGAGCTTCGCTGTTGGGTAACGTTGCTGGGCTACGTCGGTCGACTCCACGAGGAAATTAAACAGCGCTGTTGTCTTCTGGTCACCGCTGTGCGATCGGTATACGCCGATGTAGATAAATTTTTCCACGCCAGTGTCCACAAGTAGCCAAATGGCAGAAAAAACCGATTTCTCAAAGCAACGGAGACGACGACAACAAATGTCATCGTGGACGTACACACAGACCCCAGCCTGCTTCTTGAACTTATGTTCCAGAGAGTAGCCCGGGTAGTTGAGGTAAGCCACGTCCGACGGGGTTGTTATCTTCGTCTCCGTTAGGAAAAACAGGTGCGGCTTCTCGGTCTCAAGGTGGTGATGAACCGGATCGAGATTTGAGTGTAACCCTCTGATGTTGGTGAGGTACACTTTGAGTGGGAGGAAGTGCAGCCGTTGTTTAACCTGTTTCCTTTTTGCTTTCGTCATTTTTTTTTTGAGTCGTCGGGGAGAAAAGTCGAACTGTCGAGGCTCTGCTCAGTGAACCAAGTGGAACACTAAAGCTAAACTAACCTATGGGGAACTCATTTGGAGACTGCGGGGACGCCCGAACCCCCCCGGATATGGCCACCGGGTCCTCCCATCCAGTCGCCGGCTGGCACGGTAGAGCACACCGGGATTTTTCGCTAGTTGGCGGGGCAGCCTTTCACACGTGGCTGGCGTGCTACTTGGGCCCCCTACTAACTGCGGTCGGCCAACGGCTGGCACCGCGCTTCGGATCCCGCTACCCTCCAAAATGAGTTACCCGGAAAGCCCAGCCCAGTGACCAAGACCGGTTCTGAGCAGAGCAACTGACATTCTCCTTCTCTCCCAAAGGCACTGGCACTCCCGCACTCCGACGGAACACAGCAAGCTGCTTGGCGCCGGACTGCGGCGGGTATTTTAGATTACTTAACTATTTATTTCACTCCTCCCTGTTTCTTAATTTTCAATTTTTTTATTTATTACCAATGGCGGGGGAGTGACCAGTCTGGGGCACGGCTTTTTCCCCTTTTGGGAAAGCCGATTTTAATTATAAATCTAGGATAATTATTTAGAAAGAGTCGCAACTGATAACACAATTGAATTCCCAGGTGTTTATTTATAATGTTTCTGCAAAGAAGCAAAATAATTCAGCGGTTTTATTGTAGTTGATTTATTATTCGTAAAAAGCATGCTCTAGACCTCAATCTTGCCTAATGAGAAACAATAGATGAGGTAACTATTTCATTATAGATTATATCATTATTTCAGCCGAAATTCGTCCACTACTGGACATAGGCCTCCCTCAAAATGGGGGGGGGGGGATTTTATTATAGACTTGTACAACTATAAAATTTATTATCTTTTAGAGTCCAGTACTTTTTGAAGAAAACGCAAGTCAAATACCAAAAGACGCTATTATTATTGAAATAGCACCACACGGCCTTTTGCAAGCAATTGTGAAGAAATCACATAGTGAATGTGTTAACGTGTCACTAACAAAACGAGCTAATCCTGATCCAGTCAGTTTCTTATTGCAAAGTGTTGGAAAGTAAGTTGTGTCAATCTTCTATCTATACTATAGTTGAACGCGCTAATCTTAGAAACTACTGGTTTGAATTCAAAAACTCTTACGCTACGACCAATAGGAGCGGAGCATTAATGAAAAATGTGTCGAAGTCGAAGTACTTGTCTTACTGCCGGCAATCAGCGAGCAGCAAGTAAAGCTTTAAATTTAAAACGAATTGCCGAGCAGCGAGTAGCGAGTGAAAAGTTTCGTTAGATTTGAGGCTCGGCTTTCAGCGAGTGATTTTGTGCAATGGGCGACTACTCGCTCCTCTCGCTTCGGCTCGCACTATAGGTAGAAATTACCGCTGGTTGGTGAGTTCTGACCACCAAGCAAGCATCGCTGAGCGAGTACAATCTTAGACAGCTTCTGTCGCTGCGACCAACTAGTAGAAAGTACCGGCTCGCAGGCAGTGTGAACAAAAAGCCGCGGCCTTGGAACGCAAAGGACACTGGGAGGAACACGGATGGGTTTTTAAGAGTCTGATGCCCGTTTTCACCAACATCCCCTATACTACCACTTAAGTATGGGGCCCTTTACTTAACAGTACCCCTAAACTAGCCCCTAAATTAAATTTCGTTTCACCATCGTTTTTATCACCTAACTAGGGGACACATAACTATGTGACGTTTTGTTTTCGATAATAGTGAATGATTCGTCTTTAAACTTATCGATACTTTGAAATAATATAGTTTTTTAACAAATTCTCTAAGGTATATACACAAATAGATACAGTTTATAATAAATTATGTTTTAATAGCAATAATCAATATGAACTCCTTGATATTTTTAATTAATTTCATATTTTCTTACATATTTACTCTGTGGATACACGAAACTCACGTTTAATCTGTGGTCATATTTGAATTTGACACTTTTCTTTCGTTTGTTTTCGTGGATAGTTTGTTGTGATCGCTTGCTTGCATCTTATTTTGTTTCGTTAACGTTACGTATTTAGTTACGGTATAATAAAATGGCAGAAAAAAAAAAGCGTTGCTGCAGACACTCTTTCTATTATTCGACTGCAAGTAGCCACACTGATCCCACCCATGTCTGCCACAGCCAACAAATGATTACCAGAAGCATGAAACCTCAATGCTACTATTAATAACAGTAACTGATTTATTGGAGATATAGAATTATTCCTGGAATAAAATAAAATTTATCATGCAAATCAAATAAACACAAGGAAACATTGTCGTATCGTCAACTAAAAAAAAATACCATGCGCATAGTTTTTTGTTATTTTATTTTATGGGCTACATTACGTAGTATAAAAAATTGTGATTAGTTAATATGTACTCACCTATTATCAGGAAATTCTAAAGCGTGTTCAATCTTTTCCAATAAATACAACACTGAAGATTTACGTAACCTATATCTCCGAAAAAAGTCAGTTTCATCAAAAAATTCAAAGTAATTTGGTCGTTTTCGATATATTTTGGTCTACGACTGTTATTTGCGTCGAATATAGTAGAAACAGTTTCAATATATTCAAAAAAATCATGTAAATCACTATCCATACGATCACATACGTAGGTCGGGGTTTATGGGGCAAAATTTCGACCACCTAAATTTAGCAGACCTTTTAACGTTTAGTTTACCCCTAAACGTTGGTGAAACAGAAACCATCTTCTAACGGCCCCTAAACATGTTTAGGGGATCCCGTAAACTTAGGGGATGTTGGTGAAAACGGGCATGACACTCCCTTCCATCCGAGCGGAAGGAGTCATTTGATGATTTCCCATCCTTAAAAAAAAGGCCGTGTGAACAGCCAGTTATCGACTATAAATGTATGTGTCTCTTTTACTCACACGATATCCATATCTTTTGTCTCTTTCCTCAGCGAGTGAATAGTCGATAGTTTATCGTTTCTTCGTCGGCGGTGATACAAGTGCCTGAAGCTACTGTTAAAAACAAGGGCCTCTAAATAAATGACATTCTATCAGCGGTAGCGCGACCCTTGTGGCTAAAGCGATTTCCAAAATATCAAAAATGTATAGGCATATATTGCAATTTTCGTAAACATCCCTATTTTTTTCAAAAAAGTTTCCTTTGGCAATGCTACAGACACCCATCTAAATTACTGTATCGGGACAACTTACTGGAATCTGCTGTTGGCTGTCAACAAGGTGACCCCCTCGGGCCAGTGATTTTTAGTTTAGCCATTCACCCAATTGTTTGTAAGCTAAATTCTAAATTTAACGTTTGGTATCTTGACGACGAAACCTTGGGAGGCGAAGTAGATTCAGTTTTAGATGACCTAATTTTGTTAAAAAGTGAACTCCATTCCATTGGCTTTGATCTCAACCTCTCGAAATGTGAATTATTCTTAGCGGACCATACTGACAGACAACTGACACTTTCAAAATTTAAAACAGTAGCACCTGGAATCCAAATTATTGAAAAAAGCTCTCTTCGTCTCCTGGGATCTCCAATCTTTGATACTTCGTTTCCCGATTTTATTGCAGAATATATCCAAAAATTCGATGACATTTCGGAAAGATTGCTCCAAATCAACATGCATTCGGCTATCACCATAATTCGTTTCTGCTGTTTCGGCCCTAAATTGACATATTTACTTCGTGCTTCCCATTTATGGAAGCACACTCATCTTTTAGACCAAATGGATCAAATTATTCGACGCATTTTGTCATTAATTTTGAATGTGGCCTTGGACGACCGAGCTTGGGCTCAAGCTTCCCTTCCCAACCGCATGGGAGGACTCGGCGTCCGCAAAATTTCTAGTATAAGTTTACCGGCTTTTATATCTTCGGTTCACGGCACTGAGGAATTAATCAGGAATATCCTGGCTTCCACACTTGTTAATTTTGATGTGCCGTGCTTCACCGATGCTATCAATGCCTGGAAACTCGCTTGTCCGAATACTGACCTACCTGACAAACCATTTTCCCAGAGGCGGTGGGACGAGCCGCTCTGCAGAGTAGTTCAGAATAACTTACTGTCCACGTCTGCTACTACTGCTGAGCGTGCACGCCTGCTGACTGTGGGAAAATGGGAGTCGGGTCTTTGGCTTCATGCACTACCATCGTCGAACCTAGGCACTTTGTTCGACGACACCACTTTTCGCCTCGCTGCTTCTTTGCGTTTAGGAGCCCCTTGTTGTTCTCCTCATCGCTGTCACTGTGGTGAAGTTGTCAACAGCCTCGGGCACCACGGCCTTTCTTGTAGCCGCAGTGCAAGCCGTTTTGCACGACACGCTAATTTAAACGACATAATCCGACGAGCTCTCGTCATTGTCGGCGTTCCAGCCGTTTTAGAACCCAATGGCTTGACACGAGACGATGGCAAAAGACCGGACGGCATGTCTTTGTTTCCTTGGAAGATGGGTAGGCCTTTAGTGTGGGATGCAACCTGTGTCGATACTCTTGCGCCATCCCATCTTCCTAGTTCATCGAGTTGTGCTGGCGCTGCCGCTGCGGCTGCGGAAAACCTCAAGCGGCGGAAATATGGTAACCTTATTGGTAATTATATTTTCGAGCCGTTTGGGGTTGAAACCCTCGGGCCGTGGGGCCCTTGTGCTCACAGCCTTTTCAAAGAAATTTCGAAACGGCAGGTTGATATTTCCCGTGACCCAAGAGCTGGCTTTTACTTTGGGCAAAGATTAAGCATTGCCATTCAACGTGGCAATGCCGCCAGTCTCTTGGGCACATTACCAGCTGACAGCGTTGAGGATGAATATTTTGATGCTATATTTTAGTTTGTTTTTAGTTTAGTGCATTTGTTAGTTTTAGTAACTTATTTTACCTTACAATAATAAGATCGACAATAAAAGTAATAAGTTTTCGAAAATAAGTTACGTTATTTCCTGATAATTTAGCTTTCTATTAGTGAAAAAAATGGTTAAAATCGGTTGAAACAAAAAATATTTATTTTTTGTAATATTATTTTGGATTGATTTCTTTTAACCAGGTCACATTACTATAACCTATATCGTATTAACAATCTGTTTCAGATTATACGAGGCTGGTTTAAATCCTAGCATTGACGTATTGTATCCTAAAGTGGAGTTTCCAGTTTCAACAGAAACACCGCTGTTGTCCCATTTAGTTGAATGGGACCACAGTGTTGATTGGTAATTATATTCAAATAGTTTCTATTGAATTTTGTATGTGCCTTTTTTTTAAATGAATTTAAAAGGCTTCCGACTCACAATATTTGGAAGAACCAGTCAATACCTAAATGAAAAATGAGGTGTAACTTGAATTTGTCATAAAATAAACAATTATCAAACAAGCCCTCAGTCTTAAACCGATTCTATTGTCAGGCCTCGACTTATTCATGTGAACAAACAAGTCAAGGAGACGTCTGCACGAGATTTCGTCATCTCCACTCACGATGACGAACATAAATTCATGAGTGGATTCGTAAGGAATGGTAACTATGCAAAATATTAAGTTATCTTGTTGTGTGATGTTTGAAAAAGTTTCAATTTTGATTCTCACTTTTCGTTATTTTACGTTGTGAAAGACGTAGCGTTTAAACGGAGCCCCAGCTTTTTTTTGTGGGGTGGCGTTGTAATCCTCATGGATAAACTCTATCTGGGGAGACGAATTGTTATGTTGGAATCCTACCCACTAAAACCTCACAGTTCCTACCGTTACCAGGAGTTGGGGGCCCGGGATCTAATCAAATCGCGCACCCCTGATTGTTGTCAGACCGCCATTGCTAGCGGGCTCCACCTCTTAGTGTGGCCACTTCAACGGCCGTGGCTGCTCAGGCGACTACCCGGCCCCAAGTTAGCTGCCCGCAGGCCCCTTCTTATGGTGGCCGGAGATCGTTTAGCACCCTTTGACGCCCGGTTGCCTTCTTTTGCGGTTGATTGAGAGGTATTTTAACCACGGAAGGAAGCGAGAGATCATCTACGCGAAGTGCCATAACGAGGGCACAGCGCTGTTGTGCCCAAGCTGAGCATTCCTCCAGCGTATGCTGCGCCGTATGATAATGACGCAAAAATTCTCTGGATATCTGACGCACAGGACCGGTTGATGTGGTGACACCCTGGGAAGTACCTAGGTCCAGCAGTGGAGGATTTTTGACTGAAATGATGATAACGATGAATATTTTCAGGCATCAACGAGGTTCCCGAAACTGCTCTTCTAGTATTTATATGGGATACTTTGGCAATGTACAGTGGCAAGTACTACACAGACATGTCCGTTACGTTCTACGACGTTATTTTTCATTGTCAACTTAAAATTAATGCTAAAGATGTGTTGAGACTTAGGATAGCAATTCAGGATGTCTCCAATCGATTTGAGGTATGATACACATATTACGGTCTTCAAGTTGCTTTTGTAAGTTTTTTTTACTGTTGATAGGCACGCGATTGACCTTACTTGAGTTGATTTATAAATAGGCATTATCAATGATTTTTTTTGTTTTTTACGCAAGATATGTTATGATTTTTTCCTTACTTAGAAGTTCATTACTCCTATTTTTTTTTGGTGTATTGTAGGTCTTCACTGGAAACACTCACATCGTGTCTGGTTTTGTAAAAGGTTTAGCAAATCGAGTTCATATGAAAGACGATAAAAATAGTAGCGACGATGACAATCTAATAAGTGGAAAAGATTTTTATACGCTTTTACGTATGAGAGGGTATTCTTACGGGTATGTTGCAATTCTTACCTTGATATTTGCAAAAGCAGTGAATGTAAAATACAACTAGTTATATTAATTAAATGGATACTGTTATTTTGTTTGAAGATCGTTTGTTCTTTGTATATATAAGATTTTCAAACTTAGTATCGTAATCTCCCCAACTTGTGACGACTGAGGAGCCACCTCTTCTTACGTAGGTATACTTAAAAAGTTGACTATAATGTGTCAACTGTACTTAGAACGTGAATGCTCTTGTGTGATGTAAATACAAATAAGCATAACTGTTTTATGTAAAGTACACAACTAAAGCTATCCATTATTTCAATAAAAAAATAAAATTATATTTTTTGTTTTTAGACATGACTTCAAAAACATTCAATCATTGAATACTACTCATAGTACTGCATACATCAAGTGGACTGGCGATTGGGCAACGTTCCTTGATTCACTACTACAGCTCAATGCATTTGTAAAAGATCATGATGGAGTATCTACTCCCAATATGATTAAAAAGCTAAGTATAAATGTTGATGGACATAAAAATGACATAACAACGCTTTTGGATAATGTTGAATGTTATAAAGCAAAGTTGGCTGAAAGAAACACTTTAGTGCGGTAAGTACTGTTTTTAAGGATGGGAAATCTTCAAATGACTCCTCCCGCTCTGGGTGGAGGAGTATCAGACTCTGCTGACTAAAACCCATCAGTGTTCCTCTTAATGCCTTTTGCGTTCTAGGGCCACGGTGACTCTTTCGAAAAAATTTCGCAACATTGGCAGGCACTAGCCCTAGCGGACACAACACACCGTCGTCGGCCCTGGCCTAGTTCTAACCGGACAGCAAGCCATCCAACGTTCCGCGGGCCTGCGCCTAGGGTAGCTGGGAATCGCCCTGCAAACTCCAACCAGTCGTCTTTTGTTCTCGCACGCGTTCGGCCTCCTCCTTCGCTAGCATTACGGTTTTATAGAAGGAGGTGACCACTTCCCATGCCTCCTTGCACCGGACCATAGACAATTTTGTGCCCAAAGACTAAAGTTCTGTTGAATATTGCAGATGTGGTGGTGTTGAACTAGATGGCGTTATTTTTAGTGATAAACCAAAATTGGATAAGCAGCCAGATGTTTTAATAAATCGAGAATTTGTGCCACATGTACTTGAAAAATCTGTCAATGTAAGCTTAAATAATAAAAATAATACCTTATGAATACCAAGTTGATTGTAACAAAAACCTTAGCAATGTTATATTTCAGATAGAAAAAGCCACTTTGATTAACCTTCAAATAGTTACGGATAACGTGAAAAATAATAATATAAAAGTATTAGAACTTCTCAATTCTTCTTCGAAAACTTTATCCAAAATCATCAAAGAAATCTCTGTGGAGTTTCCATCTCATCATTTTGATGTAAATTGTGTTGAAGTTGGCAACAATATTGAGATACAGGATGTTATTGACGTAAAGTTATTTGTTGTTCACAATTTCGTTGATAATGAAAAGGCAAGTATATTCGATACAATTTTTCTAACAAAACATTTAGTAGGTACGTTAAGAATTCGGCATATTGACCTTCTCAGTCGGTGCTGAATGTTGCGCCTAGCAAGGAACTAGGATTAAAGTGCAAGTCAAAAGAGATAAGACAAATAATAAGATCCATGTCATGGGGCAAATCTCCTAGACATCACAGGCTCAGCATTGAGCACCTGAAATGTGCTGGTCCTTATCTACCCAGAGTATTGACTATGTTGTATAGTTTTTGCGTGTCACATGGGTGTATGCCTAGGGAGATGATACGGACTGTGGTAGTGCCATAACCAGTTCGGCTTCAGACCTGGACTATCAACGGAAAGCGATGTGTTGTCTTTTAAGCATGCTGTCACATACAACACCGACCGAAGCACTCCTGTTTACGCTTTCCTGGACCTGTCCAAAGCTCTTGACCTGGTTTCTTATGATATCCTGTAGGATAAGCTTGAAAAAGCTAATGTTCCACCTGATGTTATAAACATCTTTAAATTTTGGTATAAAAACCAGGTCAACAATGTGCGATGGACTGGAGCTTTGTCTGATCCGTATGGGTTGGAGTGCGGGGTGAGGCAGGGGGGGTTGAGGTCACCAACGCTCTTCAACCTATATGTCGACGGGTTGATTTGCAGGCTCAGCGACACCAAGATCGGTTTTCATATAGATGGAGTCTGCGTTAATAATATCAGCTATATATATCAGCTATATATCCATTTGTGAGGAGTATGCAGACTCAAATGGATTAATTTATAATTGTAAAAAATGAAGTCATGGTCGTTGGGGCTAGGGATAGGTATTTTGTGTATGTACCGCCAGTTTATAGTCCAAAGCTCTTGACCTGGTTTCTTATGATATCCTGTAGGATAAGCTTGAAAAAGCTAATGTTCCACCTGATGTTATAAACATCTTTAAATTTTGGTATAGAAACCAGGTCAACAATGTGCGATGGGCTGGAGCTTTGTCTGATCCGTATGGTTTGGAGTGCGGGGTGAGGCAGGGGGGGTTGAGGTCACCAACGCTCTTCAACCTATATGTCGACGGGTTGATTTGCAGGCTCAGCGACACCAAGGTCGGTTTTCATATAGATGGAGTCTGCGTTAATAATATCATCTATATGTATCAGCTATGTATCCATTTGTGAGGAGTATGCAGACTCACATGGATTAATTTATAATTGTAAAAAATGAAGTCATGGTCGTTGGGGCTAGGGATAGGTATTTTGTGTATGTACCGCCAGTTTATCTTAATGGCATGCCATTATAGAGGGCATAAAACTTTAAATATCTTTTCCATATACTTACCCCTGATTTCAGAGATGATGACGACATTGAGCGTACCCGGAGGGCCTTGTCGGTTAGACTAAACATGCTGGCGCGCAGGTTTGCACGTTGTTCAGTAAACGTTAAAAATACTCTTTTCAGAGCGTACTGCACTGCGTTTTACACTAGCAACCAGTGGCTCAGATATACTAAATAATTGTACAGTGCCCTCTGCGTGCAAAATACAACAACGCGTTCAGGGTGCTGTTGAGGCTGCTCCGCTACTGCTGTGCACCGGGGATGTTCTGGGACGTACATGTGGATTGTTTCTTTGTAATAATGCGTAAGCACTGTGCGACCCTGGTGCGTGGAATGTGGGGCAGCAATAACAGTATCCTGTCTCCGATTTCCAGCAGGCTAGACTGCCCGTACATGAATCGCTGTTGCGCCATTTCCCATGGAATGATGCAGCCGCGGTGAAGTGGCGGGCAGTGCAGCCGCTGTGTATGTTGTGTTTTATATGTTTGTTGTTATGGTGTGTGCTGTGTTATTTGTTGTGAATAGAATAATCTTAATTACTAACATAGTATAAGTTTGTTACTAACAAATGAGTCATAGTTACTTGATAAATAAATAAATTGAATTGATATAATTTAATTTTTATGCAATTAAATTTTTCAGGTTCAGGATATCGTAAAACGAATACAGACAGAAGACGCATTTATTCTAACATTTGAACGTAACTTATTTGAAATAAATACTACTGAATTCAAAGTCATTACTTCTATGCCTGTAGATGGAGGGTTAATTGCTTTACTAAAGAGAGGATGTGATATTGATAGAGAAAATGTAATTTACCTTCCGATAGACGACGACAGTAAATTTTCATGGTTGCCTCGAGTGCTGAGTGAATTGAAGAAAACTAGACGTGTGGTATTGGTGGCTGAAAGACAACCTTATTGCGGATTATTGGGCAAGTATCTTAGGTGGTTGCGCCAGGGTAGCCCGCGAAATTCACATTTTCTTACGTTTTTGCAATTTACAAGTTAGGTTATAAGTTGATTAAAGTATAATGCCAGAAGGCATGACATAGCGCACTTTTATTTTATTTTTATAACAACTATTTATGGTACCTATGTTAACAAATTAATAAATGACTTATGACTTATTGACAAGTTTTCATGAAATAGTCATTCTTTCGGGTTACCTGGCCCTATGGAGTTTTATTGCTAACTTAAATGGTTATAATTCTGAAAATACGCCAACAAATCAACATAAAACCTAATACAGACTTGCAAATTTCAAAAAACGTAAGAAAATTTGAATTTCGCGGGCTACCCTGGCGCATCCACCTTAAGGCTAGAAGAAAAAGTATTCTGATTGTGAAAATTTTAGAAATTCTGGGCATAAACGTCTCAATCTAATTACTGTTAACACGTTGTATTGATTTTTAAGGATTTGTCAAACATTTGAAAAATAAAGGAAACAATATTGGTGTAGTTGTTGTGGACGATTATCATGCAGCATTATTTAACCCAAAACATCCCACTTACGTGAATCAACTTCAAAAGAATTTGACGTTTAATGTATTGAAAAATGTAAGTGGCTTACTTATTTTATATATTAATCAGAATTGAAAATTATCGTGATAAATTATATTCCATGGAGTGTTACTACTTTTTGTACAGGGACAATGGGGCAGTTACTATTTTGTCACAAATACAAAGCCAATTAAAATCCAAAACGTTAGTTTAACGACCACTATTGTTGGAGACCTGGATAATTTCACTTGGTTGGAAATACCCAAAAGAAATGGACACTTGGTTAAGGTAAATATTACGATGTGATTAGTTACCAATAGTTTTACTTGTTGGACATGAACGAGCATGGTGTTTGAGAGCATGTCATGCTCACTCAAATGTCTCGCTGATCGTCGTGCGTGGGTTGGATCATTCGGGTTCCTTCAAAATGGTTGAGTTGAATAGTACACGCGTCATGTTCGTAAACGGGCGCCGTCAGTTAAGACTGGTCATCTTTTAACTGCCATTAGCTTAATTTAATCTTCATATTTTTAATTGTTTTTTTACCTTTGCATTGTCCTCACATGCAGAAGCAACAAGGAATTGTAACTTAGAATTTTGTTAAACATGATTTAAAAGAGTGTCCATGGAGTTTTTGTCACGTTCTTTTCCATAGAAATCTGCGATTTAGAAAGTGCCAAATAGCTTCCATGTTTTGGACTGACAGACCGTGACATTTCAAAAGTGCCTTTAAATGGTTTATTTGAAATAAAAAGCTTTGAATCTTTGAATCTTGAACGTTTGATGTTTTTGGTAACGTTTTTAAGCTCAATTCATTTTTAGGGTTCCGTACCCAAAGGTAACCAACGGAACCCTATCACTTAGCCTCCGCTGTCCGTCCATCCATCCGTCCGTTTGTATGTCAGCGGGCTGACATCTCAATAACCGTTGTAGGTAAACAGTTAAAATTTTCAGAGTATGCATAAATATTGCTACTATAACAAAAAATCATAAAAATTAAATTAAATATTAAATGGGAGCCCCATTGAAGAAACGTGTCATTTTCGGTTTATGGTACGGAACCCTTTGTGTGAGAGTCCAACTCGCATTTTTGTCTGATTCACCCCGCAAAGGGCTCTAATAATATTAATCATCATCATCATATCAGCCGAAAGATGTCCACTGCTGGACCTCCCCCAAAGGGGAGGGGTTTATCATAATCGCCACGCTTGGCAGGCGGGTTGGCGATCGCAGTATATGGTGTTACGTTTTACAGAGAACGCTGTTGACCATAGTATGGTGAGTCCTTTAGTCGCCTCGTACGACACCCACGAGTAGTGATGGAATGGTATTATTCTTTTCGTCAACATGCAGCACCGGCCGAGACCATACCATACAACCTTAATATTAACATAATCGAGTAATTAATTTGTATCTTGTAGGTAAGTTATGCAGGATTATCAGCAAGAGATTGTCAAAAAGCCCTAGGAAGGACCACAGATCATAATTCGACATTTGGAATGGACTTCAGTGGAGTTGATAGCAAGTAAGTTATTTATCATCATCATAACAGCCGAAATACGTCCACTGCTGGACACAGGCCTACCGCAAAGGAGGGGCGCGAGTTTGCCATAATCGCCACGCTTGGCAGGCTGGTTGGCGATCGCAGTGTATGGTGTTGCGTTTTACGGAGAACGCTGCTGCCCATTTTCTGGTGAGTCCCTTATGACACCCATGGGAAGTGATGGGACGCCATTATTCTTTAATGGCACCATACGGCACCAGCCGACTCCGTACGGTAGAGTAAGTTATTAGTTTATTGAAAAAAAATAGTAGGTATTTATGAACATTTATGTCAACAAAAGTGAAGAATCTTTAGAAAAGGTTTCTTAAATTTACTGCCCTCTTGCTTTGGATGAAAATCCAACTACTGATTAATTATTTATTTATTCTGAATTTACTCTAAATCTTGCGCTTGACCCTCGGAGAGGTAATGCAGATGGTTAAGAGTTTGATTTATGTCCGGTTTATGTCAATAGGCATCTTATTGGACTAGACTTAATTGGTGAAATCTACATAATATAGTATACTACACACGACACTTTGTCTACTCATTCCAAGAACGCTGACGTGGCATTATGATATACTTATATTTATTGCCCATAGGGGTGATCAAGTGATGGGCTTGGTGGCTAACGGTGCACTAAGTAGTACTGTGGTAGCAGACCCAACACTGCTCTGGCCGGTACCGAAACACTGGAGTCTACAAGATGCTGCAACCGTTCCCCTGCCATACATACACGCTTACTACATTTTGGTAAGATCAACTAGCTACTATGGTAGAAAACCAAAAATAGAAATCATCCTCATTATATTTTTTTTTCCGTTACCAACTGACTAACAGACAACGGAAGAATTTTATACACGGTGCCAAACCACCGACCACCGATCACTTTTCCATTTTTTTTTTTGTTCAAATGACTCTTTCCAATTTCTAGGTTATGAATGGTGACATAAGAAGAAATCAAAGAATTTTCGTAACAGGCGGAGCAGGAGCTTTAGGACAAGCTGTTATTTCCATTTGTCATAGTTTAGACTGCACAGTTTTTACTACAGTCAGTGATCAAAAGAAGAAAAGGTTTCTGATGAAACTTTTCCCAAAACTCAAAGGTAAAGATATTAATTTTATAAAATTGTTATTAAAAAAAATATATCTTAACTATACCTATCTCATAATTTAAGTTGCAAAAACCAATGATTTTTGTTTATTTCATTCACAGACGAAAATATATTTTATTCTCGGCAAGATTTTTTTTTCGCTAAAGTTAAGGAAGTTACTAAAAATCAGAGGTGTGAAATTGTTATTAATTGCAGCAATGGAGAATTGAGAGAGGTAAGTAAGACTAAGTTTCATTTTAATAATAATAATAAATATAAAACCCAATCACATGTTTACCGACAGTCTATAGTTCTAACATTCATTTTGAGGACAAAGATTAATAGTCATATTAACAATAACAACATCATGTCTACCAAAATTGATGTGAAATAAGTTCCGCGGTACTAAGGAGCTACTCCTTATTGGTATGGCCATTAGTCAACAGGCTCGTCGTTCTCGAAAGGATCTGTCGACATGCTGGATAGACTATAAGAAGGCCTACGACTCGGTGCCTCATACATAGCTCATGAAGGCGCCAGATTTGTATAAAAATGATACAACGCTACGCACCTTCCTGATGCCTTGTAAGGGGCAATGATAGACAGACCATGGCTATCCAGGATGTCGGAATATCCGATAGAATAGCGAACCGGTATGGATCGAGTGGGGTATATTTCAGGGCGATAGTTTAAGTCCGCTTTGGAGCGATATGAAAGAAAAGGGAGTTAGTGATAGAGTGACGACTGATAGAACAGAATGGAAGAATAAAACGTGTTGCGCCGACCCCAAGTAAGATGGGATAAGGGCAGGAAAATCATGATGATGAGTTTAAGTCTGCTTTGGTTTTGCCTAGCCTTGAATCCTCTTAGCACACTGCTAGAGAATTCAGGGCTAGGCTATCGGTTGAAGAGAGGTGATCAGGTTACTTCCTTTACACGGATGATCTGAAACTCTTTGTCTCCACTAATCTGCAGCTAAAGAAGCTACTGAAGGTAACTGAAACTTTCAGTTACGCCATCAGGATTGAGTTTGGTGTGAACAAATGTGCGGTCATGCATGTAAAGCGTGGAGAGATCATGGAATCCGTGAAAACTCAACCATCGGATTCCAAAAACCTGAGAGCCCTCTCTTCAACTGAAACTTGAAAATATGTGGGTATTTCGGAAGCATTTTGTATCAATGTTACTGACATGAATCAATCGATGAGGGAGCGCTTCTTGGGTCGCCTAAAGAAAGTATTCAATAGCCTTCTATCGGGCGGAAACAAGGTGCGCGCCTTCATCGGTTGGGTCATGACGGTATTGATGTACTCTTTCGGCGTACTCAAATGGATTCAAACAGAACTCGTCACCCTGGATAGGCGGGTCCACACACTACTTACTGCGTATCGAACGCATCACCCATGGTCACTGTAATGAGGCTATATATCCCGCGAAAGTGTGGAGTTCGTGACTTTTGAAATAGTAATACTCTTCACAATCGCGAGATATGCAGTCTCAGGGAATATTTCCTAGCTTTTGACGTGGCTATGCATCGAGATGTAGTGGCGGTGGACATGGGACTGACCATGCTCTCCTTGGCAAATGAAAACTGGCGCAAACCTGCAGTAATTGACACCAACGATCGCATAGAAGGCACCACTTTTTTTTTTCCACAATCGATAGGCACGCGCTTGACCACCATCTCACCTGATGTTAAGCGACTACTACTACTACTTTTTTATTGCAAAACTAAAACGGGGACAAATGATTTGAATTTTTTGATACTAAATTCAAAAACGACCATTGTTCAGTTTCTTATAAAATTATCAAAAATAAATAAAAAGGTTTTTATATATTATTTTATGTGGTATTAAATATTTTTTTTTTTTTTCTTACAGCTACTTACTTTTGAAGATATTGAAGATTTTTTAACCGACCCTTTTTCCTTGCGGTCCAATTGTATTTAGTGTGTGTACTTTTTCTGCATCTAACGATTTTCATAACGCATAGACGAGACGTATTGGATGCGGAAAGTCAAAGACTGGACATTTAGGCATAACATACGCGGCGAGGCTTTTGTCTAATAGTGGAATCCAATAGCTTCATTGATCAATCGAACTACTATAGGCTATTATAATAAAATAAATTACAGTAAAACTTAGTTTCTAAACCATGTTTCTTGTTCACAGGCTACTATGAAGTGTGTCGGATTTTTAGGCACATTTATTGATGTTAACAATAAAGATTATATAGCAAACAAAAATTTAGGAATGTTCTATTTTGAAGAAGACCGGAAATACAAATTTGTTGATCTCTCCTCGTTGTTCACTCCAGAAAATATTGGTGACAGGAAGGTACTCGAAATTAGTAACTACGTACATTCAAAGACTTGTTTCACACATTTTCTTTGAATTTTAACGAAAGTTGCTTTAAATTTTACGTTGTTACTTTGTACATTTTGCTTTTTAATATTGATTTCGCCAATAGGTTCTTCAAATCTTGATGGCAGAAGGCATAGCAAATGGAGTAGTACGACCTTTGAGTCGAGTGGTGTATTCTCCCTTAGAAGTGTCTCGAGCATTTAAATTAGTCTCATCTAGCAGACACCGCGGCAGAGCTCTGATAAAGATGAGTGATGCAAAATCATTGTCTTCGGATGTTGAAGTTATACAAAGGTATAGTACATTGGCATGCTACTAGACCAATCATTATTGATATCATTAAAATGAGGTTACAAACAAAACATACAACCCAATTGCAAATACTCCTTTTTGCGGAGTTGGATAAAAAATCTTCTCTAAATATTGTATGATTTCTCTAAATAAATATGTCACGATATCATCAATTGAATGCAATCTAGTTTTACCTGGTTATTCCTAGTGCACTGCTATATCCGGTATGATCATCTTCTTGCTATTATCCCAATGTGTTTGGGGCAGTGCAGGCTTTGGCTTCCATTTATCACTATTTGCCGCTATCTCAATAGCTGGCTCTATGGTAGCTATGGATTTTATGAGTGATAATCATCCAATCCATTCATCTTTTCTTCATGCTCGCTCTTTTTTCTAACCATCCACATTCATCCACATCATCTTTCTGTCCTTATCCTATGTTACTTGGGGTCGCCACAACACCTTTTTTTATTCCATTCTGTCCTATAAGCTGTCACACTATAGCTAACTCCCTTTTCTTTCATATCGCTCCTCACACAATCCGTCCATCTACATAATGCATACCTACTCAAATCATCACTACATTTTCCTGCTTTAGTCGGTTTGCTTATTTTTCGATGTCAGTAAAATACCATGGTTGCAAAGCTTTAAAAACAGGTTATTTTTTCTTTTAGAATTATATTCTTCAATGGAGTTCATATCGTAGTATGTGATAATAGTGATTTAGGAGTGGAATTAATTGATCATTTAATAAGTAACGAAGCTAAAACTGTTATAGTTAATTTGAAGAAAACACATGAACAAAGTTATTTATTTGCAAAAGCAGCGTAAGTACGAGTATTTTCATACTGATTTAATTTATTAGGTAAGACAAGGTAACGTTCTTTCAGAGAAAATGATTACTGAAGAATCCAAAATGTATTTGATAGAATTTCACATCTTAAAAAAACAACATTTTAAGATGAGATGTGATTTCCTATATACTTGCTTTATTAAAATAGTTTTTATGAACATCCGTTTAACCTAGGTCGTGGAAAAAGTTCGACGTTACAATAGAACTCAATTCCGATGACCTCAATACTAAAAAAGGATGTGAGCGTTTGCTCAAAGCTGGACAAAAACTAGGATCTGTTGCAAGTATTTTCATAGTTCAAGATTACAAGGAAAAAATTGATGAAAACATTATTGACCCTGAAGCTTTTCAGTCAAGTTATAATGAAACGCTATTAGTAACGGCTAATTTGGATATGGTGTCTCGAAAAATGTGCAGTGAATTATGGTAAGTGTTTAGAATTCTATGACATGGAATTTAATTAGCTACCTTATTATTATTACTTTCTGGTGTGTGAGTCGGGCTTATTGGTAGACTGAGAAAACGGGTCTGCTGTTCTATTATATAATTTTTACTTATAAGTTATAACACACTAGCTTCTGCCATCGGCTTAGCGTGCGTTTATCTCGGAAATTAGCCCAAAGGAACATAATCCCGAGAATAGCTTATGTGCTTTTCCAGACTATAATCCGTATTTGTGCTAAATTTTATCCAGACCAGTTCAGCCATTTTGGCGTAATTGAGTAACAAACATCCATTCATCTAAACATCCAAACTTTCGAATTTATATAGTAGAAAGATACCATTATTATTAAATTTCATTGCAGTTATTTCGTGCTCATATCGGTTGCATCTCAAAACATCAGTAACGAATATGCCACTTCATCATGTCAAAGAATTTGTGAAGCACGAGCAAAGGTCGGTTTGCCAGCTCTTGTCTTGAGGACAGACATTTCTAATATGGTAAGCATTAAAAAATACATCTTTCTCCTCAAAAAATAAAGTTCCAATTCCACTATCTACACTATTAATGTATTTATTACTTAATTTTATTCCAGATTGAACAAAATAAAATAAGTTTATTGTCAAAATTAGATGTATCGTTCCTGTCATCTCTTTTCAATGCGATGGACAAAAGTTTGAAATTGAAATACAATAATGTGGCAGTTTTCAATTTTCCACATATTGCTAAAATCGGTATGGCCGAAAACTTGGGAAGAATATTTGGTTAGTTCAATGACTATTTTAAAATCTTACTGATTTTTTTTAACCTTAAGAGTTACTAAATATTTATTTTTACTTACAGGAGTAAAAAATATTGATGAAATAGACGAAAACTTAACACTCAAAGACGTAAATGCGAATGACATGGTTATAAAAGAAATCCAATCCCAATTGAACCCAGTAACATATTCAACAGACGATTTGCTTGACATGACGATTGCTTGGTAAGAGTAGTTTTATGAAACGAGTTCAAACATTATCCTATGGGAGTTGGCATAGCCACTTATAGCAATTTATTATTTTTTTATCAAAAATGTGCCCTAACGTTTCACGTTGTCGAGATATTTGGATTTAATTAACTAGGCCAATGAGACCTGACTGTCTGTCTAGGAAATGGTATTTGGAGTAATCGGTGAAAAATACCAACCGAATTAAAAAATTCCATTGTCAAAGTCAAAGTCAAAAACGTTTATTTCAAAAGGCACTTTTGAACGTCATCATCACATTTAAATTAACATAGTGACTCTACTGTCCATTCGGAAGGGTAGATTCTTATGGAGAAAAACGGACAAGAAACTCTATAGTTACTCTTTTCAAATCAATGTTTTACATGTGCTGTGGTATACAAAACTTTTGTTAATATATGTGAGGACCATGAACTTAGAGTATGCAGAGGTAGACTTATTAATTTTCTAAATAAGTACATGGTACTCACATATTTACAAATATTGGAACCATTAATTAGCAGAGTGAGTGAACAGAAAAATAAAAACCAAAAAATGAAACAGTAGGTACAAAATTAAATACATAAACCAACCAGTTTGATCTTGTCTTCACCATTGATTGTCCAATGGAGCAGGACCAGCATGTTTCCAAGCATTCTTTTCCTGAATGTAATCTTCAAATTAATATTATGTCTATCACTACCTTACTAAAAAGATGACGATTTTTCCATACATACATAATACCTATGTTTATATTTGAATTGGCAAAGGACTGTCATATTATTAATCTTTTTAAAAAGTTCCCTTAGAAAATCGCGACGACGCAGATTATAAAGGGCTCTGACAGCTCTCTATTGTAAAATAAATATGGATTTAATGTCAGCAGCCCGACCACAGCAAATACTGTACGACATAATGCTGTGGAAGTAGCTAAAATAGAGCAAACGTGCGGTTTTTACGTCTGTTAGCTGTCTTATCTTCCTAACAGCATAAGCGGCTGAGCTTAGACGCCCCGCTAGAGATGTTATATGAGGTCCCCATTGTAATTTCTCGTCTAAAGTGATTCCCAGGAAAACCGTGTGATTAATAAACTCCAGTTTATCTTCATTCAATATGATGTCACATTTACTACTTCTAACATTTGGTAAAGTAAATCTAATATATATGGTTTTTTTTTCATTTAATACAAAGTTGTTTGCCGTAAGCCAATTTTGGACCTGAAGGATAGAGTTATTGACGACGTCAAGATGTTGTGACCGTCGCTCTATTTTAAATATCAATGACGTGTCATCCGCGAATAACACTATCTTTGGGTGATTTTAAAATAATTGGGGCAAATTATTTATGTAAACTAGAAATAGGAATGGACCTAATATTGAGCCTTGCGGAACGCCCATTTTCATTTTAGACCCTAGTGAGTTTACACCGTTTAACTAAACTATAACCTGTCTGTCCGTCAAGTATGACCTAAGTAACTCAAGGGCTGTATTTCTAATCCCATAGTGCTCAAGTTTCAACAAAAGTGTTTCATGATTAACGCACACACACACACACACACAGAGACACACATAACACACACACACACACACAACACAGAACACAGAATACTCACACACACACACACACACACACACAGGTCACAGAATATTCCAATGGCGTCTTGCAATTCTTCCCAGGCGGTAAAGATATTCTTTATGAGGGTAACACCAGCGTCAGTTGTACAACGCCCTTTGGTGAAACCGTACTGTTGTTCATGAAAGATGGAGTTTTTATTAAAGTGTAGTAACATCTGATTATGCTTTAACTTTTCAAACACCTTACTGAAGACTGGCAGAATTGACACAGGCCTATAATTATTGGGTTCTTGACTATCACCTGATTTAAACAACGGAACTACTTTACTGTGTTTCATAAGATCCGGAAATACACCTCGATCTACACTAGTGTTAAATATGACAGCTAAGTAGGGGGCAATAGTTTCAATAACAGATCTACAGACTTTGACAGACATTCCCCAAAGATCTTCTGTTGATTTAATTTTAAGATCTTTAAAAGCTTTTATAATGGCCTGGAGGTTTATATGTTGAAACTTAAATTCGGATGGACATACCTTCACATTTTTTCTAAGTAAGGCAGCAGAGAGCGCGTGTGACGAGTTGAGAGTTTCTGTAGTTTTAAGAGGAATATTAGCAAATAAATTTTCAAATTCCTTAGCTATCTCTGCATCTGAGTTTATTGGGCTATGTACAGTATTTAGATTAAATTTAGTTTTACGTTGTTTCTTCCTACCTGTTTCATTATTTATTATTTTCCAGATAGTTTTTATTTTGTCGTCAGCTGATTTTATTTTATTACCAATATGCAAAGCTTTTACTGTTTTACATACAATTTTATACGTTTTTTAATACTTCGGAGCATACTTCTGAAAGCTTGCATTATTCATATATTGCTTTTGGCCATAAAGTTCATATAGTTTTTCCCTGCTTAAACGAATACCTGGAGTGGCCCAGTCATTAAATAAGAACTTAGTGTAAATACTTTAGACTTTAGAGGAAAAGTGTCATTAAATTGCGTATTTAATAATGAAAAAAACTCGGCGTAGAACTCATTTAGGTCATCCATGTTATTAAAGTTATGATCACCTAATTTGCTAGTTAAATTGTTATTTAGTTTTCTAAATTTTTATCTGTAATTGGTCTAAATTTTATTTGAATTTTTTGTAGGGGTATGTATATGCAAAAGGTTATTAATTGCTCGCTGTGATCTGATGGCAACTTACTTACAATTTCTTCATATAAGTAATTACAATTACAAAATATGTTGTCTATACAAGTGGCAGTAGACTCTGTCACTCGCGTTGGTTCCATAAATACATTGATAAATTAAATGATTTAAAAAGACTCAATAACCTGATACTGTTCAAGTTTGTCTCTAACAAGTTAATATTAAAGTCGCCACATATAATTATCGATTACTGAGTACTGACTTTTTTCAACACATCTTCCATTACAGAATCAAACACAGATAGATTCTGCTAACTTGGAGGTCTGTAAACGCATACCATAACATGCCTATCATGCTCAACACAAGACAATTCAATGGTGTATTCAACTGACAATTTCAAAATATCCTTTCTTTCTTTAGATTTAATTGAAGTTTTAACTAGTATTAATGAACCACCATGTATCATATTTTGACGGCTGAAATGGCTACCTACACAATAATTTTCATAATTAATGGAAATTACTTGGTGGTCTTTTAACCAATGTTCTGTTAGACAAACTACATCAAACTTGGTTTCTTCTAAAAACAATTCTATTTCCAACAATTTGGAAGAACAACCTTGAATATTTTGATTAAATAATTTTAGGCTGTGTTGCCCTTCTCCATTGTAATTTTTAACCGACTTTCAAAAAAGGAGGAGACTTTTTGAAGGTCCGTTAAAAATGAAATTGGTTCGGAATTCGTTGCACAGGACTCTGACTCACACTTGACCAGTTTTTTACTATCACTTAATGTAAGTTGTAATAGCAAATCATAGATATAGAATTTGAATATTGGTCGTTTTTTTTTCAGTGTTAAAACCTTGTGTCATAAAGCAGTACAGAAGAAAATAACTGATGTCGATGCTGGACTGGGAGCATTTTACAGTCATATCGAAAACAATGAATATGTAGCCGTTGATGCCATCGTCTCTATGAAAACACAGCAGTTATCTTTTGAAGTAAGTTGTTATATGTATAGTATGACAAAAATGTTAATGGGTTGTGGAGGTCTGTAGGCAGCCGCTCCTCGTAAAATACTGGTATTCAGCTAACCGGCTTGACTGGAAGCCGATCCCAATATAGTAGGGAAAAGGCTAGGCAGATGATGATGATGACAAAAAAAGGATCAATAAATATGACTTGGACCAAGTTTGATTTTAGTTTTCACTGATTTTTCTAATATTTGAGAGATAGATCAATGCTTTCAACTATCTACTCTCTAGCAGAGGTGGTCCAGTAGTAGCAGCACTAATTTATGAGATGTGGACGTGGGTTGATACTCAGTCTCTCAAAATACTAAAGGGAAACATCTTGAAGAAACCATCATGAGTTATAAAAGAAACTTTGTAAACGCGGGTTGAGTCCGGATTGATGGGCTTAGTCGGGATTGGTAGATGTCATGGGTTATCCCATGACATCTACCAATCCCGACTAAGCCCATTTAGTAAATAACAACAGCTCATTATAGATTATTAAAGAGAGCAGATTATGTTTTTGCTGATTTAGTAGGGCAGATAACAAGATCCGTGATCACGAAGATCCAGTTGGATTTAAGGTTTCCCTGACCATATATAATTTATAATTATACAGTGAAATCGAAATAATAAATCTTCCTTTACAGGAAATTGGATATATAGACAGAAGTGTCAATCACCTGATGATAATACCAGGCTTTGACGGGCGATACCAAGTATTTGAGTCTATTGCAGAACGATTGAAAATAAGAGCTGCAACATTGCAACTGGGACCTGATCTAATTTGTGATAGTATACCTGAGATGGCTCAAAATTTGACAAATGTAAGTTAAACACAAGATAACGTTTAACCTTTGTATTTTTACGAACTAAGCAAAAATATTGATTACTGATTGAGGGTTGGTATGTATATTTTGTTAGCTAAAAAAATATTTATTAATTTCCACAGCACATCAAATCACACTTGAAAATTTATGAAAAGTTCTACATTTTGGGCTATTCATTTGGAGTAAATATAGCATTGGAAATCGCCAAACTTTTAGAAGCTGAAGGTACTTTTTGCTTTTTTACTTCAATTAATAACTTTGAAATTAAATGCCTGCCATTGCCAAAAAAGATATCATTATCGTGATACTTTTAAATTAGGTAACATTGTGCTGTCACACATAAAAATCAATCTGCCTATTCAGTAATCCTGGGCTTCCAAGATACAGGCTACGCGGGTCCCACGGCCACTTCTGCTACATACACTGTTTATTTGTTTTATTTTTTTTTGTTTTATTCTTATCTTTGTGAATTGTGCATGTGTATGTCACACACTGTGTCAAAAAATAAATTTTTATTAAAAAATATTAACTTGGAAAGAATGGACAAAAGCAAATCATAGGATGCAATATTAGTTTACACAATTATATTTTGATTTACCTTTAAGTGTTACATCAAATGTTTCAGGACACAAAGGAGTAATATATTGCTTGGACAGTAGCCCAGACGCTCTAAAATTACAACTTAAAGCTTACATAGGTGATCTTACTGAAGCAGAACTACAAAACGCTGTATTAACTCACATGTTCCAACTCATGACCGAACAAGAAGGAATTGAAATAAAAGAAGAACTAGAAAAAGCAAACAACTGGTCAAACAAAATTGAAATTTGTTTGAACAAACTTCGGGGATTGGTGCACTTTTCAATGGAGCATAGACGAACAATTTTGGAATCGGCGTATAAAAGAATCATGTTGGCTAGAGCATACGAGCCCGATTTTAAACTGGAATCAGAGCTGGTGCTAATGAAAGGTACACCTCATCCAGGAGTGGAAGATATAGCAGATGATTATAACCTGTCCAAGTTTACAAAACAGTCGGTCAAAGTGTTTAACATAGATTCTGACCACGCTTCAGCACCATATAATTGTAAGGTTTCCAATATTGTTAACAAAATGCTTGACCCTGATTTGTTAGAAGAATTCAAAAGACAGAACCTTTGTGAATATTATCATTTGTAAAGATGTTGTAATGACAACTTGCAGTGATTATTTGATATTATATTTTTAAAATACGGCCAAATTCCTGTTTTATTTTAATAGTCTTTTCCAAAATCACGCTTTTAGACTAAACGACATTGTTTTGAGCATCTCTCAAAGCCATAAAATAAAAAGAAAACAAGTCTAACTTATTTCCTCAAAATCAAAAAAGTAGGATACTTCTGTCCACAAAAGACCAGATGTCCATCTTTCAATAACATTTAAGGTTTTTGGAGACATTTTTTAATGTCTCCAAAAACATTTTTACCGTCCTTTATTATCACCACCTAATAATAATGGCTTGTGTTTAAACACCGCCCAAAAAAGTATCTATTTTACTACCAAAAAAGTTCTAAACGGTTACCAAAACAGATAAATGGTCACCAAATAATATTCGAGAAGTAGCGCTCGCCGGCCGCTGCCGCGGCACCGCTCGCTTCGCTCGCTCGGCTCGCGCGCGGTTGGTCACAATTCTAACCTAACCTAACCTATTTTATCCAGTTTGTAAACCCAAGCCTACATTTTATGGCAATCACAGTTGAGTTGGATAGAATTTGGTGACCGTTGATCCATTTTGGTGCCTAGGCTTAGAGTCTTAAAAATATTATTTTTGGTGACCGTCTAAATTATACCCAATAATAATTGTGAAGAAAATGATAAAATTAGTTGAATAAAATCGCTTTCAAAATTTCTATTTGTCCCTTATAAATATACGTGGCGTCTCTAAGCAATAATTTAAACATGAACGTCGAAAATTGGCCATAAATTATAGTAAGAGCGCAAGGCTTTTGAATGTTGAGCAGAAAAACCTTTACAAGATATATTTGTTACAAATTACTACATTTTCACGCTTGTCTCCTTACATATTATTCAACGTAATATTATTTTACTCTGAGATATAATCAAACGAATTAAGGCCTTTGAAAGAGACAGTCTAAGTTTATACCGTACCTACTAGTTTTACTCTTGACAAAAAAATATTTTGTCATCCCCTCTGAGCATATTGAGCTCATCCAACAAAATATTTTTTACAATATTACAAACTGCAGGACACTTACAGGGATTACAACCTGAGAGTCTTTAATTCAAGAGTTAGTAGGTTACTTCTAGGCAAGCTAAATCTTCATCCGTATCATCACTTACCATCAGGCGTGATTGTGGTCTAACATGTGCTTATAAATAGTAAAAAAAAAAAACGAAAACTATTCACGCCCAATCTAACATCAACTAATATTATCATAGGAAAAATTACGAACCGTTAGAATGCAATAATACAATACAACAAAAATAGCACATATCCTGCAACGTACGATTAAAAACTATCCCTACCGTGAGCAAGTATTTTTCATTACAACCAATATCACAGGCGTACTAATTTTGCCGGCAACTGACGGTAAATAAAAAAACTCGCGACTACGAGCTACGTGGGGATATCGTTTGTCAAACAATTACCTTGGAGTCCGCAACCTTGTTAGTCGAGTTACATAGAAGTCGAGTGAATGGAACAGCCAAGGCACGGTTTTTGTCTCCTTATTATTATTTTTTATTTGAGATGGGTTTGTTCTTGACTCTAGTCTAGGTTAGAGATAGACAAAATCGACGATGAATCGAGCTTTCCCAGAAAAAGCCTGTACTTTCTAAGTTTTAAAGTTTTAAAGTGGAACTTACTTGGCTCAACGTCAGTGAGACACGCAAAAACTTGCTCATTACTTTGGTATCAAGGGGACCGCGATGTCGTCGATAGAGAAAAGTTTTTGTTGAATAAAAAAAGAAAATAATTCTGTAATTAGTGTGAATAGCTTCGAAAATCAGTCATTTTTGCAACAAACGTGGCACAAAACAAAGTAATGGCTCGCGGCGTTGATAGACGTGCGAGCCGAGGCGATCTACGAGCAATATTTTGAACCTGATAGATCGCCAACGAATTTACTCGGCAGTTTTATGCAGGCGTACGTACAGGTGACACAAGAGCGGAAAAGGTCATTGAGCCATTGGTCATGTACGCGTACTTGCTGGCACGTCTATCAGCCCCCACTTGAGAGATTAGGGTTGTATTAAAATTATGATTTTTGATGATCGTTACTGTTGTTTCTCTCTTTTGCAGGCAGTAGTTGGGAATATTGTGTCAGGCTTTCGGCGTTCTATCAAAGTGATATATGATAATAACTGAAAGCAACTATTTTATTGCTAACTCTTACGAAGTTAATCTCAGTCTTTATTAAAATAAGTTCGTTAGATGTTTCCGTGTTCAATTTAATTTTATCTAGCATCTATACATCCATTTTGTTATATCCCACTGCTGAATAAAGGTAAAACATAATTGCATGACTTAAAACGAAAAAAATAATATTTCTCTGCATTAAGTCCGGGAAGAGAATGCCTCTTCCAGTTAAAACGACTCTATCTGTGTAAGTCTGCACTCATAAAACTTGCCTGTTTAGTTCCAGCGTTAAAAACCGAGTGGTAAAATATTTTTACACGCTGCAAATTAAGTTTAAAACTGTTTGCGTAAAGTACGAAGTTTCTGCCAATTTGAGAAATTGTTCGTTTTTATGTAGAATGAATTGCTGTAACTTGGCTGTAACCGATGAAGTGGTTGCAAAGGATATCTCACAAAATGAAAAGTGTATTTCTTTAGCTACATAGGCTTGTCTGGCTTTATCTGAGTCTCCTATTTCAGCCTTCAATAATATCTTCGGGTCAGAACAAACTTGTTAACTGAGTATGCCATTGCAAGAATAATGGACGCAGCCTATCGGGATTCAGATTTGGTGGGAGGACACGCCCGGGTGTCACCACTGTGTAAATGGCCCGAAGGATACGGTGGAGGTCTCACTGCTTGGGCGGAGCACCGACGTGTGAAATCCATGGTACGGAACGAGGGGTCATCGGAGGCAGTCACCTCCTTCTGTAAAGCAGTAATGCAAGCAAAGGAAGAGGTGAAGAGGGAATTTGGGCTAAAGTTCATTCTGCCTATGTTGATGAAGCTATGTTTGGCGAAAAGTTGATAACTGGTGTTTTTTTTTTACATATAGATGTCAGTTAAATAATGGTTTAAATTCCTTTTCTAGCAAGAGAATCAATCTTCGTAATTTTTATTTGGAAACGTGACTATTTTAAAAAGCACTCACGTTTAATACCCATTGTCCTACCTACCACTTACAACTTTAATCAATTGCATCCTGCTGTTCTGTACGAGTAATTTTTGCATTCATCGAGTGTGTTAACGGAAATGGAATCTGGACTTTAGCTATCAAGAAACAGAGTTTAAAATTGTTTACTGGTAAATTATTTACAAAAGACAATTTTATTTTAATCACTCGTATCGAACAATCGGACGACGCCACCACAGACAATGAGCAGTAATTACGCCATTCTCTTTGACAAAAATCTGTTTTCTATTTTTTGTTATGAGATGGAAAACTAGAAAATTCTTCAAGATTGTCTCCTTGGGCTTTCCTTTAAGTCTTTGATCTGAATCTGCAGATGCTGAAAGTTTCTTTTCTTTATTATATGAGACGATTCATTCACCAGAGACCTAAAATATAGAAAAAAAAACATCCTAAGAGCAACTTCCTCGAATATATCAACGTAATATTTAAGCATGGGTTGGTCTAGCGATATCAAATGCGTTTGCAAACTATGATGAGATATTTTCTAGGGTTGGTTAAGTGAGCCATTATAAATTTCTCTAAAACAACCCTCAATTTGGAAGTTGGTGTGACAGCCATACCCAATCACGCAAAACCGTTGGTCTTGCGGCAGCCTGATCTCTTGTGAGTCGTGTTCGATTGCCGCCTCATTAGAGTATGAGAGTGATGGAAGAGTGAGTGTACCTGTGTTTGCGCAACACATTTGAATACTACTTCTGTGGATGTGGCTAGTCTGAATTGAGATTGGCTTTTTCGGATATTATTTTGCTACGTTCTTCGCCTATTTGATTCAATAACAACGATGACATCAATGCTGTCCCATATTCTAGACACATTGAAATGTTAATGTAGCATTAGTATTTAAAAATATACATTGATTTTCTCATTTCTATTCATAAGTATATGTTTATCAAAAGCTGTTTTTCTTTACCCTGGCCTAGTTTGTTTGTATCTTTGGTTAAAATTCCGAGTGCTCTTAACTTTAGCCAGAAAACCTAACACCTAAGGTGATTTACCAATAAAATTAATAGTGATATTTGCTGAATGCTATGCTATATACAAAGGTGGTTCTGGGATAAGCCGGACATTTTTGTTGCTGATCGCTTATTGAAGTGACGCGTGAGGTGATGCTGTATATGTTTATATTTTATCCTTTGGAAATAGGTTATTTTACCGAAACTGTAAAAACATAGGTTAAAAATATTTGTTAAGGTATGTTTTGCAAAATCCTCAAAAAGTATAATATCTCCCAAGGAAAACGCTTAATTTTTATCCTTTAGACAGTCTCACAACCCATTGTAAGGATGTATTCAAATGGAATTCAAAGCATCTCGACTCTGCATTGCTTGGTAGTTTCGCAAAGAAGAATACAAACTTTAGTATTCAAAATAATATCGCTTAAGTACGTCTGGAAGTCAAATAAATATAAACTTGAATGTCTTGATATTAGTCGGACGATAGTTTATGTTACATACCTTTGTCTCAACATCTTTTGAGATTGAAAACCTCGATTGGCAACATTTACTTTTTTTAAGGTTGTTAAATCATCAAATGGGCTTCAATAAAATAACTTTTAATCATCAAATCACCAATGCAAAGTGTTAGATTCTTACTGACTAAAACTCATCCATGTTCCAGGGCCACGGTGTCTCTTTTGAACAGACTCCGCAACCCTGGCAAGCACTGGCTCTAGCGGACCCGCGCGCTCTTTAGCAGATAGCAGACCCGCGACTACGGTGGCCGCGAATCACCTTGCTCCCGAGGCATCCTATTCTGCTCTCTCTCTCGCGCGATCTACCTCCTCATTTGCTAGCATTACTACTTCAAAGAAAGGGCATTCACCAAAATCTAAAAAGTGCGAATTGACAGCAGGATACAATAATTGCTTTACTAGTAAATATGAAAGAGACATAAAAATAAGTCTCTTTTGAATTTAGTGGCAAAGCAATCTTCTATCCCTCAGCTGTCAAATCAGACTTCTTACATTTTGACTTTTTTATTCTGACTTTCTTAGATAACTTTAACTGCGATAAATTTCTGTCAACACAAAGCTGTTGAAAATACCTACCAAAAAACTATGTAATTTTGCTTAAAACTACTAACGCTATTCTATACGAGATACGACCAAAGGTTAGACGGTACAAAGCCGTAAATACAAGTTACGGCCTAGCTTATATTGAAATATAGCCGCAGGTATTATGTATTCGAGTTTTATTCTTACACGTAACAGATACCGCATTGTATTATATACTTTACATGGAAAGGTAAAAAATTAGGTTGGATTCTATCTGATTTTTGTGCTATTTTTTTTTAATTTATCCTTTTTTCCGTTCCCGTAGGAGTTTTGAGAAATTCTGTTGCTTCCGTAGCCGAAATTTATATTAATGTAGGTTCCTTAGGGAGTGTAGACTCCCTCACCTTCAAAGTGTGCTCCTTCAGAAACGATAAACTTACGCCAACGAATAATACAATCATGAAAACATTTTTAAAACGCTTTTTCTGGAATCAAGTTCAGTTCTCACCGAGAGTTCTTATTTATGTTTTCTGACGAATGAAAACGGGTGCCACGAAGTAGTAATTTGAGTTTAGCAAAAAGAAAGAAGTTGGCTGGAGCCATTTCTCGTGAATAAGGTGGTTGCTCGATGGTATTCGTGATGGTCCAATGCTGTGGAAATGAATGGAATGTGTGGTTGATATCACTATCAACAATGAGACTAGAAAGAAAGAAAGAAACCAGCCAACAGAATTTGGTTTGGATTTTGGGGTAGGTACAATAAATAATGTTTGTAGTCTTAGTAATTAATTTAATTTGTCAAACCTAACTGCATACATAAATGTGACAACGTGTGATGTGATGTCACATCACATTAATCAAAAGACGTCAACTGATGGACATAGGCCTCCCCCCAAGTGTCGCCACAACAACCGGTCCTGAGCGTCTCGCATCCATGAGCCCCGCAATCTTCGGTCATCGGTCCACCTTAGTTTTGCGAACCTACGGGCTATTTAGGTAACCTTGGTTCTCTTGCCTTCTGATGAGGCCAATAGAATATTTTACTAAAAAAAAATAATTAGTCACGTAATTTATATTGGACACATATTTTTTCTGTTTTCACATATTCAAAAAATGAAGAGGATACAGCAAATTGAACACACTCTAAAATCTGTCTGACGGCTTTTTTTTTTTTTTTAGTAAAATATCAACAATTTTAGAGTTCCGCACCCGAAGGATAACCAACCCTATTAATAAGCTTCCGCTGTCCGTCTGTCAGCGTGCTGTATCTCAAGAAACGTAATAGCTGGATATTGAAGCTTTCAGAGTGTGTATAACCACTGTAACAAGAAATACTAAAAATTTGATCAAATACTAAAATTAAAGAGGGCTCCCATACAAGAAACGAGTATTTTTCGGCTAATGGTACGGAACCCTTTGTGTAAGAGTCCAGCTCGCACTTGGCCGGTTTTCTATGTTTTACTAGTGAAACAAATTGCATAGACGGAAAAATCCAAGTAAATTTTGTCCGCCCCGGATAACGAAATACCAGATTCATACATTTAATGCATGAAATTATCGAAGTCACTGGACACGCCTGCCATGTATCAAACAGGGCTAAATCACCTTTTTTTTTTTGTTTTCGGGGGGAACCTTCAAAAGGCGCCTGGACTTTTGGGGTAAAGACCAGGGAGTGTGGGATTTTTACCTCACTAAAACCACCCCGGTGATCACCATCAGCACATAGAAGGGGCCCCGGTACCTCTTAAAAGACCACTCCGGAACCCTTTCTGTGCAACGCCTGTTAGGGCACATCCTTGGGGAGACTGTAAAGTCTCCCCTTAACCTCACTATGCACGGCAGCACGTGATTACTGTGCCACTGCCTTTCCTACGATCACTGAGTAGGTGGCACCCCACTCTGAGCGCCAGCGACAGGAGACCCACCTGCCTTAAATAAAGCAGGTGGGGTTTCGGTTTCTAGGCGTCGAGGCGGTTGCCTCTCTGACGCCTCCTTCTGCGAGCAGGATCAGCCATCTCATGATCCCGCTCGGCGGCCTCCTTCTGGACCATCACGGCCTCACAGAAAGCAGCCATTCCTCGGGCTAAATCACCTACAATGTGGAAAATGAAAACAAATCTATCGTTATCGTGGCAGACCCAGGCTACCATAACAGGACGCGCTTGACATCTCTCAACAGGATAGGTCTACACTTGCCGTAAGTTGGGAGGAAGGAAAAAACCCGGCCAAGTGCGATTCGGACTTGCACACAAAGGTTTCCGTACCATAAACGTAAAATTTTATTATTTGTTGTTATAGCGGCAATAGTAATATCATAAATCTGGGAAAATTTCAACTCTCTACCTGTTCTTGAGATACAGGCCGCTGACAGACAGACGGACGGACGGACGGATGGAAGTACGGACGGACAGTGGAGGCTTAGTAATAGGGTTCCGTTGGTTACCTTTTGGGTACGGAACCCTTAAAAGGAGGCCATAGCCTTACATTGCGACAAAACAGACTAAAAATTAATGTATTTTTTTAACTAATGATAGACACGTTTAACTATTATCTCACCTGATGATAAGCGATGATGTGGTCGAAGATGGAGAACGCTTGCCTAGAAGTAACCTATTCACTCTTGACTTACAGACTCCCAGGTTGTCAGGCAGGAATATCGTTTGCGATGGTATGGCCACATCATGCGCCACCCTACGGAGTACGTTGGTCGGAAATGCATGAATATGGCTGTCCTTAAGGCTAGCTCGTGGTCGCCCTCGCAAGGGCTGAATGGACATCGTCAAGTCCGACATGAGAGCCAATGGACTCACTGAAAGGGATGTTAAAGATCGGACCAAGTGGAGGAAGCTCTGTCGGAAGGCGAACCCTGGCAGTAGCCGGGATTAACGCCATGTGGAAGAAGAAGAAACTTGTAATTGGGCTAAGACTTCCTCTTAGAAAGGTCCCCGAATGCTGATAGTCATACTAAATGTGAGTTTTTGTGAATAGATAGATATTATGAAAATTTTATCAATACTTGGCATTTAAAAACTTCGAAATACTTCAAGATTTTATCAAGAAAATCTAACTTTTCCACTTCAATAAGACCAGGTGAACAATTTAGGATATTTAGGACCTATCTTAAAAATGTAGCGAGATATTTCATACAAAGTTAGCTTTATCGAGTTCTAAAAGGTAGAAGCTTAACTAGAAGGCAAAATAACAAAGGTGTACGTAAGAAACAAAGAAAAATAGTTTATTCCACCCAAACAGACGCACATTAAGGTGGATGCTCCAGGGTAGCCCGCGAAATCCAAATATTTTTATGTTTGCAATTTGCCGGTCAGTGTGAAGCTGTATGTGGACCAAATGCGATCTGCGACCGTAACGCGTATTTATCTAAAGAATTATAACCATTTTAATCATCAATGTAGCCCTCTAAGTTCATGTAGTTCGAAAGAATGATTATTTCTGAAATATTCATTGCTAGCTAAAATTATTTTACTAGTTGACCCGTTCAACTTCATCTGCTCCGCTCCTGTTGGCCTTAGCGTGATGAAATATAGCTTATAGCTTTCTTCGATAAATGGGCTTCCTAACACTGAAATAATTTTTCAAATCGGACCTTACTGGTCCGATTTGAAAAATTATTTCAGTGTTCCTGAGATTAGCGCGTTCAAGTAAACAAAAAAAAAACTCTTCAGCTATATATACTAGTATAGATAGAGTATAGATACTCAACTTAAAGATGCGTATAAAAACAAAATTAATCATTGGGCATCAAAAAAATAATCCACATCGCTGTCAATGGCAAAAATGCCCAGAACACTGCCACTGACAGCATTGGGCCGTTGAATGGACAAGATGATGGAATGGCCATTTTTACTAGCTGATCCGGACAGCTTCGTCTGCGTGACATTTTTGATTTATGCTCCGCTCCTATTGTACCGTGATGTTATACAGCCCATGTCCTTCCTCGATAGTTAGTGAGATATCCAACACTAAAACTTTTTTTAATTGGAACCAGTACTTTTTAAGACAAGCGCGTTCAACCAAACGAACAAACTCTTCAGGTTTGTAATATTAGAATAGCTTTCGAAATAACTTAAATATTTATTTAATTACCAAATCCCAACAGACCAACACAAAACCGTGTCTAACCATCCGAATCGATCGCCAACACTATCCGAATCACAAAATGCAAATCTAAACTATGTCCCAATAATGGGACATTCACCAGTGCATTAGCCTGTAATTCGGGCCAGAACGCGGGGATTGCTGGCATTTGTGAACAGATAATGTAAACGACTTCCCACAGCCCAGTGCGAATTGTATTGACAACTGAAACAAGTGTTGATGACCTCGGGTAACGATGTCGATTGTGGGAGTATAGCGATTAGTATAACAGAGTGATTGGGCTATCAAATAAATTTCGTAGGCGTCGCGAGTAAAGACTGGCTTTGAACAGGATTTTTTATGGTTACTATGTCCTATCCTGTTACAATGGTATTAAGGGCACCTTTTCCCGACAGCACCTTTTCCCTTTTCCCGGCAGGACACTAGCGCGGTGCACGCGAGCCGTTTTTCACGTATTTATTTAATATAAAAAAAAAAGTGCTATATTATAAATCTATCCAATAATATCCCTGTCAAACCCGATTAGTAAATGAAATATTAAATTTTCATAAAAATTGCTTTCCCACAAGTCTCATACAACTTAAAATACTTTCAAAATCGACTGTACTTCCTGATTTTTTTTTATCGATCAAAATGTTAAATATCGTGTTTTTAACCAAAAAAGTCACTAGATCTCACATGTATCTATACTATATATTTTTTTACGTATTTATATATGGTGATTTCTCTGAAAACAACTCGATCTAGAAACGTAAATTTCGGATAAGGGGCCCTTAAGTACAGATTTAATGCTTACCACATCTGCAAAAAATATGTAGTCTGTAGTGTTTAACAAACTAAAAACAAAAAAAAAACTGGGGCTGCTTTTTTTACTGTTGATATGCATAAGTAGTAAGCGATGATGAGGTCGAAGATGGAGCCTAACCCTTGACTTAGCAATATTACTTTGATTAAAAAGATAACTCTAGTTAGCGCAAGTGGGCCTGGGAGGTCTGTGGTCCTGTATTCTAACGAATGATATACTAAGAAATTTCTGCTGTGGCTATAATTATAACTACTCAAGAAAAACACCATAAAACACAACATTCCACGCAGCATTTTAACTATAAATCAGGAGAAACGATATTCTTGGTTGCTGTATCAATCTATCATCAATTTTATAATTATTTGGCCCAATTTTTTCTTATAATAACGTCATCACCCAGTTTTATAACTGGATTCAGAGAGTTCATGTCATACATTTTTCATTTCACCGCTCTTCATAATTTGTTTATCATGCCAATAACTCAGAAACATCGAATTAAAAATGGAAATATTCGCGTGTTTATTGTGTGAATACAAATACTTTCATCCTCTTTGAGGTCGGCGGGCGTCCCACCTGTCATGTTATAAAATGATAAATATACGGACGTGTCTCCTCACGGTACACGTATTCGTGGGGTTCACAGAGTTGCCAAACCCTGCGAACGATAGCGATCTTCAAAATCATGGCAATAGAATTAATCACAAACTTTATAAATGGAGTTTGAGGAGCTCGTGGCTAGTTAATAACAACCGCACGGGTCGATCTTCAAGGTTAAGCAACGCTTGCCAAGGTTGGTCTGTGGATGGGTGACCATTTTAACTTACCGAGTTTCCTCCGTGCCCTGGAAAGCACGTTAAGCCGTTGGTCCCGACTGTCATTTGTAAATCTTTAAAAAAATTGTAAAAATAGTCAGAAGCCAGTAAATCTGACTCCAGTCTTGCCATGAAGTACCGTGTTACCCAGTCAATGGATTGTGGAGGTCTGGTAGGCAGCCGCTCCTCGTAAAATACTGGTATTCAGCTAAATCCGGCTTGACTGGAAGCTGACCCCAAAATAGTTGGGAAAAGGCTAGGCAGATGACGACAGACTTTATAAATGGAGGAGGTATTTTATTTGTTAATTTTTTTTGTCCAAGACTAAGTTAAAACTCTGAACTAAGTCATTCCTAAAATATTTCATATAAATAAATTGTGTTATTCTGTATTTGTTTTTAGTAATTGTTTCCTTGACACAGTCAAAAACTTTATTAATTCACAAATGAAATCTCTCTCAAGCTGATGGGTGATCGTTCACTACTTTATCTAAGTAAAAAGCATTTTTTTACTTGAGATGGGTTTGCTTTTAACCAGTTCAAGGACAGAAACAAATTTGACGATGGAGTGAGCTTATTCAGAAGAAGCTTGTTTACTCTAACTTGGAATAGATTACGGTTGAATGCGTTCGGAAACACAGACGGAGGTAGAGATTTCTACTCCTTTGTTGTGTGCATTATAAAAGATGTTTGGAAACGCTTAGTGCAAATTGGTGAAATAGCAACAAGGTAGGGATGGTAATTTGCAGTGCGTATAGATATCCGATAGTAGAAGGGAGTCGGTACGATGATTGAATGGCTGCTGCTGAGAATGAAGGAGCATAGATATTTGTCCTCACTGAGATAAATCTCATACTTTTAACTTTTATTAATTAGTTATTATTATTAATTTCTAATTCATTTCACTTTGTTGTTTATCTGGTCCAAATGACGAGAATCCCAAATAAACATTTTGTATGGTTTCAGATATCTAGTTGTTAATTGGTTGCCTCCCACTTTGTTACAAGATGACACAATTAAAAAAAGACTGGCTAAGCGCGAGTTAGACGCGTGCAAAGAGTTCCAAACCAATTCAATTTATGCAACATGTTACATTAACACTATAGATTTAATAAGTTTCCTGTAATTTGTAGGTAATGAACTTAGAGCTCAGAGGTTTCGGAGATAAAGAGGGGAATATAATTGTTTGAATAACTTCATAACCCTTCAAAGAAAATTAATAAAGATTTAGACATTAAAAAGTGCGCAGTTTGATAATTCTATAATCTATTCTATTTTTATATATGGCAAGCAAAGCCGATGTCGACTATTCTGCCAATGTCCAAAGTGAGTTGGAGAGCAAGTGTGCATTATATTATTGACTATGTAGGAGAAAAAGATTCCTGTAGAGACAAATTGGATTCCTCAATCAATACAGTTGATTACTTGTTGGGTTAGTACGGGACTGAAACAAACAAAGAATAAAATACTTAAATATTATTATAATTGTTAAAACATTAAATATATAACATGCCACTTCCTTAAAGACAATGATTTGAAGTTATGTTCGACTCATAGTTTTATGTTATTGTGACGGATGAAAGCCATCAGCGCCACAAGTAGGTCTGGAGAGGAAAAATTCTATAATCAATAGAGCCTCAGAATTATCCAACAAAACGATTTTTGTTTTCGATCTACTGGACGCGTTACGCAAATCAATAAATTTCGAGTATGGTGGTCACTTTTGGGAGTCAACAAGAAAAAAAAGCTTTTCAAACTGTATCGTGTTATGGCATCCGCAGCAATAGTCAAGTTGGCATGTTTCTAAAAACTTGAATCTTCATTAATTTTCTGGACACCGCCCCGAGACCAATTACTTCTGTCAATCATAACTTCCTTCAATATTTTACTGAAGTTTTTATACTCTACTGTAATATGCAAGCCTCAATAATTATTTGCCATAAAAATTATGCCAGTTAATGACTTTTCTACAGTGCAGGAAAGGTTACTTCTTCTACAGAGAGGGCTTGAGCAGAGTTGTACGAGGTAGCTGGGCGATGCGAGGATGAGCAGCACTGTGAATATGTGTGATTGTTTCCAACAAACTTGTGCTAGGAGCTTGCGCAGTGCCAAAATGCGTAGCGAAACTATGAAACGGTTTGCAGCCCGTGAGGATTCGTAGCGGACTCTTTGCTCGACTAACTCGATTGATCCTTCGCACACATTCTCCGTACTTTTTTCAGGTTCCATATCCGAAGAGCACCCTATTACTAAGCCTCCGCTGTCCGTCCGTCCATCCGTTCATCCGTCTGTCTGTCAGCGGGCTGTATCTGAAGAACCGTAATAGGTAGATAGTTGAAATTTTCACAGAGTTGATAGTTGAGATTTTTATTATCGCTATAACACAATAATAATACATTACGTAAGTACGGAACCCTTCGTGGACGAGTCCGACTCGCACTTTTCCGGTTTTGTATATATGGAATATCTAGCCCCAGTAGCCCTTTAAGAGCTGCGCTAAGTAAAGCTAGGTAAATATAGTGATCAACGACAACGATGGCTTTCTTTCTTTAAAAAACACACATAAAAAATCGCTACCACAGTTGCATCATTTTTACATTCCTTTTTACATCCACCGAGTAAGTACCATTGTTCAAATTAATGACTTTCTGAAAACAAAGTACAGATACTACTCGTATATAAAATTTCTGGGAAATATTAAGGTTTGCCTCTTCAGTATTAACTGGTATTCAATTTTGTGTGTGCAATTTAAACTACCTTTGAAATCGAGTGGTCCGTTAATGATTCGTAGAAGCAAGAGTATTTTGGCATTAAAATTTAAATGAAGAATACATTACTAAAATATCTTCAGTATTAACTGGTATTCAATTTTGTGTGTGCAATTTAAACTACCTTTGAATTCGAGTGGTCCGTTAATGATTCGTAGAAGCAAGATTATTTTGGCATTAAAATTTAAATGAAGAATACATTACTAACATAGTCACTCCCTTACGTACATCTGGCTCACCCAACCTTCTTCATCATTATCATCATCATCATCATATCAACCGAACGACATGTACTGCGGGACATAGGCCTCCCCAAAGTGTCGCCACATTTTGGAGGTAAGGGGAAAAGAGAGTAAAGTCTCGCCCACCTCCATTGAAAAGGAGGATCCTCTGACCAGACGGTTGTTGTGTCTAGCGGGCAACTGCCTAATAGTTGATATTTGGTCTGATGTGTATGTTCAAATTACACGGTAAACTCTGCTTGCGCGATGCAGGATTTTCACGTAGTAGTTCGCTGCTAGTTGGATAGATGGCGTCGCGGTTCTTTTTGTTGTGATGTAGATTTGCTCCGTTGGTTTTTCGTGATGCCGATACAAAATCAACAGGGCCTATGCGTCGCGCATCTGTCGGCTACTTATACCTTCTTAGCTCACATAAGTTAAGCGGAATCAGGACCACCGTCAGACATAAATAAGCCTACCTGAGGCATCGCCACAATGATCAGTCCTATGTTTCTCAGATTCAGCTGACTCTCAAGGCTACAGATTTTTTTATATCTGATAGCAATTTTCGAAATTACTAAAATCTTTGTGTTTGACGACGTGATTTCGGTAGCGCTTGACAATCTTTGGCTTGTTTCATACGTAAAACAACCACACCACAACGACACCACAACCACACCACAAACACACCGCAATCACACCACAACCACACCACAACCATACCACAACCACATCACATCCACATCCACATCACAACCACACCACAACCACATCACAACCAAACCACACCACAACCACATCAAAACCACACCATAACCACATAACGACCAGTTATATAACGGTTACCAGTCATAGAATGTAACTATATTTAGAGGTTTTTGTAGCATTAAATTGTCAATTTCACCAGTAACACATAAACAGCTTTCCACTCAACCATAAACTTAATAGGGAACGTGCAAGAACTATAATGGCAGCACAGAAGTGAAATTGCCAAGAATATTTTAGTCATAGTTTCTAAAAACGAACGTGCAAGAACTATAATGGCAGCACAGAAGTGAAATTGTCACTTATAATACCACAAGGTTTGCAGGGAACCTATCGGGAAATGCCAGATAATTTTGAAGCTCGTGTGGTATTCGGGGGATTATTTTTCCGTCCCAAATGTCGGCCAATAGAATTGCACCATGAGATGAAATGAACAGTCAACAAATAAGAATTTCATAATGAATAAAACTACCAGAGAAAATTTTCAAAAAATTATCAGTATAATACCATATAGGTTGTACCACGTGACGTCGAATGGTGCAATTCTATTGGTCGATATTTGGGTCGGAAAAATAATCAGTATAATACCATGTAGGTTGTACCACGTGACGTCGAATGGTGCAATTCTATTGGTCGATATTTGGGTCGGAAAAATAATCAAGAATATTTTAGTCATAGTTTCTAAATTGCAACGCTAGATGGCACAGTCTACAAACAAAACGCAAGATAAAATAAACATAATAACAAAAGTTAAACTAATTACGTAACTTTCATTTCCCCTTAATCAAATAGAAACATGTTGTAACTAAATATGTCGTTATCGCAAGAAGAAAAGTTAATCTAACTTTATTTATTACTTTATTACTGAAACTCTGTTTTTGGAAATGTGATCAGCACAGTATACGTCATGTTTGAAGGCCCTTTAATTCAAGCATGAACGAAATATGAAAGATGTTTTTCTTTACACTCATTCAGAAATTGGGAAGTGGCTCAAGTCGGAAATTATTTCCGAAAAAGTAAAAGCAATTTAGAAAATTTTATATGTCTGTGTGGTATGACTGTAATTTTCCATTCCAAACAACTTACAATTAAACTGATTCACAGCCGTACACTTCACAAGGTTCAGCTAAAAACCAGCTTCAGGCAGGTCTTAGTTGTCTGTCATTTTACTGAACTGGACCTATTTGGCGCAGCCGCGGGACATACAACGTTATTGCTTTAAAATTAGGTTTCCTTTCATTTGTATCCACATTATGTGCGCCAAATAAACTAGTTTCCATCTATCTTCTTTTTCTTGAAACATAATTTTGAGAATTAATAAAAAGTTTCCTGAAAAATATTGTGTATTCGACCCTCGCCAGCCAATCGTTTTTGATCTAAGTCTTGCTTAAAATGAACAACACTGCACTGTTTATACTGCAAAAAATACAGGCAGATTTTCACCGAAGGCTGACTTGTTAATATTCCGACACACTGATCTGGATGCCGCAATGCCAACAAAAGTCGTAAAGTTAAACACACCAAAAAATAAACTAAATTTACATAAACTTTAGCCAAAGTTATACAGGTGATAAATAAGAAAATTGCAATCTTCTAGTACAGTTGTCTGCAGAACTGTCAACGAGTTACATACTTATTTCGAAAAGCTCACTCAATTGTATCTATCATCTTGCTCTTACAAATATTATAAAGGTAAATACAAAAATAATTACGTCTGTCGGCTTGTGATCTTTTCTTGGCTATGGTCAACTGAATGGATTTTAGGAAAATATGGCACTCGGGTAGATCTTGTGTTAAAATAGGACACGGGATGCTTTTTATCCACGGATTACCCTCGGAATGATTCGGAGAAGCTAGTCTCTAATAAAGCCAATAATCAAAAGCATATTCCAAACCACACTCATGACATAATTACGTCGTCAAGTATCTCTCATCAACCTGTCCTCAAGAAAAAACGTTGACACAAGAAAAAATATAATAATATTTCACTTATTTGGCTGTCAAGTGAATGGAATTAATAAATCACCCTCATTCCGAGACCCTCCGAATGAAAGTTGTAAGGAAGATGAGACAAAGGGCGCTATTTCCGATGATCTATCAAAACACTCAAGAACTGGTACAGAGGTTGACTAAAGTGCTACGAATATTGAATTATTTAAAGGATTATTTATTTATTTTAATGCGTTGAATTTCTAGACGGGACTGCAGGATGGAAATTCGCACCGTAACTTGTGAGCGAGATGTGAGATATTTAGTCAGTTGTATTGATTGTGATTATGTGAGGGAGGGCTAAATAATATTATTTAAAAAAAACAATGTATAGAATTATGATTGATACGGCGAAATGTTAATATTATGTATTTTTTATATTTTAAATGGAAACCAAAAAGCGAAGCTATGAACTGAACAAAAGAGTTCTATGAAGTTCGTAACAAATACTCGGAAAAATGTTGTAAAAATAACAATAACAATGTTTTTGTCCAAACAGTTTTCGATTTAACCAGATATTATAACAATCAGAATGCTTTTCCATTTTTCAATGAATGTTTTTTTTTTTTTTTTTTTTTTTAATCTTTTTTTATTTAGAGGCTTTTGGTTATCACACATAACCATGTCAGCCCCATCATAACTCATAACAAAAAATATTTTTACGAACTAGGAGATAAGAGACGCTCTAGTAGCTAAATAGCTGCATACAAAACTATAAATTTTCTTAGCCTCTTCACTGCAGGGTTTGGACAAAAAACCTTGAACGGCACCTAAATCTAACTTACTAATTTTTAACTCTGCCAATAAGGCATCTCTTTCTCTACGATTACGGACACATTCCATCAACAAGTGATGCACATCCTCCACAGACTCGCAGTATTGACAATTTGGACTACTCACTTTTTTCATTAGGAAGCCAAACTTGTTGAGTGGCATGTGTCCGGTCCTTAACCTATGTGCTAACACAATATATTTTCGACAAATTCTCATGTCGGCAAACCAGGGAATACGCGGAGGTTCACATTGCATCGTTTTATACCAAACACCTTTTTCGAGAGACTTTTTATCAAAGTATTCTTTCCACATGTTGTAACAATTTATTTTATATTTACTTAGTAATTCAGAATAGTGACATTTAACATCAATAGGTATTCCTTCTAAAGCTGACTTTTTCGCGAGTAAATCAACCTCCTCGTTTCCCGGTAAGCCAACATGAGATGGAACCCACTGCAATCTCAGATCTCTATTGCTGCAATTGAACTCATGAATGAGACTAAGAATGGCATAAGCTTTCGAAACACCTCTGCCACCAGAGGCGCATCGAGCAATATGCTGCAAGGCACTCTTGCTGTCTGTGAGTATTACTACCTTATGTAATCCTTTGGTCTTTGCGTAGAATAGAGCTTCTGAAATTGCAGTAAGTTCCACCGTCATTATAGATATATTAATATTATTAATCTTAAAACAACCTCTAATTTTATCTTCAGTATGATAAAAGGCAGCCCCTAGCCCATCAGCGCTCTTTGAACCGTCTGTATATATTCTGTGCCAACTATCATATTTATTACGTAATTCATGTAAGATTTCATTTTTAAGAATATTAAAATTGTAATTGTGTTTACTACCTTTAATCGCATCTAGATCATAACTGATAATATTTTTTATTTGAATGTTAGTAACCCAAGTATTCAATGTAAACATTTCTAGTGGGTAACTGGATGAAATAGCTTCTTCCATTAGCGTTAATTAGCGTTCCGTCATTTGTGACATTAACAAATGACGTTGGAGCACTGGGCCTTTGGGCATGGGTAGTTTTTATTGTTAAATATTATTAACTGTGTGTATTTTATGTACCTGTATTTTTTATTTTATTTTCTTTCATCATTTGTATATTTTATCTGTATCTATTATATTTAGTATGTGTTACGTAACTGCGTCCGTGGCATCACAGGCCCTATCATAAAACCAGCGCTGTGTTATTTATTTATAAATTTCGCAGCCTATGCTGAGATAGGGACCTTTTTGGCCTCGCACAGACTAAAATGTGTTTATACTTAATTCTGTTAATTTAATTAAATTTACATCTGTCTGTTATGTGCGAGTCCCAAATAAACATTTTTTTTTTTCTTTCTTTCTTTCTTTCTTCTTGAGTTTTTTTATATGTTGAAACTAATAACGGAATTTTCTTTTTTTGCCAATACTTTTTGGTACAAAGAGCGCTTAGTTCCCTTAATAGACTAGTAGTAGTATTATTTGACCACGATTGTATTTTTAAGGAGTACTTTATGGCTAAAAAATGTCGCCTAATAAATAGAGGAGGGATACATAACTCACACTCCATTGTGTGAATGGGTGTACTTCTAATAAACCCACCAACAATTCTTAAACTCTGGTTCTGGACTTTATCTAACCTATATGTGTGTGAATTGGCACTATTGTCATATAAATAACTACCGTAATCCATCCTGCTCCTAATTAATGCAATATATAACCGTCTAATATGTTTCGGATGAATGTTGAAATTGTAAATGTACAGTTCATAATATAAAAAAAAATATTATTTCTGGAATAATGAGTGTTGACGAAATTGATTTTCTATGAAAGTTTATAAAGTATCAATGCAACTGCAGTGGCTTAACCTGTCAGTTGTCGTGGGCACACGTGTGTGCCATTGGGCATCAACGGAAATGCACGCTTAATGGCATCCCACATGCCATACCAAATCACACAGCTTAATTTTTTTTTTTTAAATAAACGTAGTGTTTAATATCCTATGGCCCCTGATCGACCAAAAAACATGCCAGCCGCAGATTTTTATACAATAAAACTATTCAATTGTTGTGGCGTCGTGACGGCTAATTGCGCTTATTTACCTATATTTTAAAGATATTATGGCTTTAAGACGGCAGTGCCTCTTCCATTGTACTTATGAATAATAAAACAATTAAATAATTTATCCGAATGTTTCCTTTTTTATACCTAGATTAAAAAAAAAAAAAACAGAGAAATGAGAATGTTGTCTGAAATGTGAAAAGACGTGTTTGCAATTTTTATAAATTTTCTGGGGATACAGAGACAAATTGATTGTTAATATTAAAAAATAGAAATTAATTCGTAAATAAATGAAATATCCCTAGTTTTCAAGGCATTTTTAATGAGAAGAGCTCATAAAAAACGCCTTGAAAACTAATAATTACAATATCTTTTGCAGGACCGTAAATTGTTTGCGTAAACATTTTTCGCCCTTGCCTAGGTCACTTTATCTTTGGCTTCAACGTTCTCTCGCTAGATGGCGGTAGTCGTTAGGCTGATAAGGACATCAACGTACTAAGACACTGATATTGCGGATAAATGAGGTTGAACGATGAATGATAGCAATCTTCCGTCAAAGATATCCTAAATTCAAAAAAATAAACAAACGATGACAAGAAAATGAGAGTTTTCAAACTTTCATGAAATTATTATGTTTTTTTAATAGCTAAGCTAATAGCTCTAAAAATACTATTTGTAAATCTGAAAATAAGCTATTAATATTTGGTTTTGAAATGTTAATTACTTGAAACATTAATTATCAATACCTTGGAATTTAGTTTTTTGACTAGGTATGTCAAACTAATTTATTGAAAATAATAACGTAACTTGATGTCACTTCTATAATTAACAAACTTCACTTAATCGCAGAGAAAATTGAACTAAACTTAATTCTTGATACTTTTGTCTTACTAAATTAGATTGCTGTTAATATATTTGCGAAGATCTCAAACTACAAAACGTTTGAATAACTATAATAAACTTAATTAATTATAGAATGTTTGGAAAACAATCTCTGAAACTGATACAGTTTCCAATTCGAATTAAATACACAAAATTCTGCAAATCACGAATTGAATATTTCAATTTGATGGTTCTGAGATAAAAATTATAATTTTGCTGGGAATATCGATTCAATTTAATTTTATAAATATGTCGAGGTCAGCGACGGTAGAGCGATAGGGTCGTCACCATCTTGCTTCGGTGGTAAAGGGTCCATTTCGTAGGTGGCGTTGAATAACACGAAGTGTAAATGTAACTACACTTTTATTTTAATAATCGAATAAACTATATACACACAAATCAATCTAACTAGGCAAACCGACAGTTTCGTTTTGGAGAAGTGACTTGGTCTGCGTCCCGATGCGAAGTGCCCGTTCGACAATCACCACTTTCCAAAACGACTCTGTCCACGTGCCGCCATTACTAAATAACGTCACGGCGTTTGCCCCACTACTACATTAATCAATTGAGCAACTTTTATTAAAACAATATCGTTATCCACGACAAATATAAAGGATGTGGGCACAAACTGGGGCGACTGATATTTAAATAATAAGTTCAAAATATATTGGCTTGGTGTGGGCGGGTTCGATGAGTGAACTTTATGGGGAGATTAAACAATGTAAAAATCTGGGTTGAACAAGCCTGGTTTAGCCGATAGGTCATTCACTCCTATGACGTAGAAAAAATCATGATATTTGTACAGACAGAAACAAAACTGTGGATAATTTATCATAATCAACATATTCTCTGCTGAGATCCCAAACCTGCAGTCTATAAGATATAATGGGCTGTATCCACAACGTGGAGTACTAATATTAGTTTTACATGTCAGTATTGTCTGATGCTTGTACTTCACTTGGCGTACTTGTGCAAACATACGCCTGTATTATTTAAAAAAAAAACGAAATTTAGACTGATGATTTTAGAGCATATGAGTATTTTCTACTATCGCAAGTAACGTTAGTATTTTGAAAAATACGCCAAATAAAGTGCCACCTTTTCGGTTTCCAGATCATAAAGTTTAGTGTTTCCGGAGAACTACAACATTTTAAGTCAAAAGTGAATAAGTTACTTCTAGGTAAGTGAGATAGTAGTCAAACGCGTACTTATCAATGCTAAAAAAAATAATGAGGAATGCATATTTTGCTTAAGATGCTTTCCTTGAGAGCACTGATATAATTTACGCCTTGCTTGGCTTCATACTACTACCAGTAACTAAACTGTAGAATAACGATTCGATCTTGTCAGGGAGGTTGTTCAAAAATCCTGTATTTGCCAATACTGTATGCATACAGATAAGATGGCTTTTCATTGTGTTTTGTTATCCTATCGGCTTTGTATCCGCTACAATGTATGCCCTAGCTAAAACATTAGGAATATGTTATGTTTTGAACTCTACTAAACTAAACAAATAATCGAACTATCAAAACTGAGTTTAATATCAAAATCACCGAGTCATTATATTCTGCTAAGACTTTTGGCCCCGACAGTACCTACCTATCTATCAGAGAGAGCCAAGCCTCTAATAATGGCTCTTCTATTTTTTGTGATGTAATATCACCAAGCCAGGCAGCGGTACGGACCGATGACGTAATTGTATTAAAATTGCCTGTAACATAAGTGTTCTCACTGTGTCGTACCGATAGATTATCGTGATGCTCAGCGTCGTGGCATTTGCTATAGGTATAACACGAGAAGGTTACCCGTTGAACTGGAGATTATTTCAGTGCGTTTTCCAACCGTAGGTAGTTGCTTTGCGCAAAATGCTAGTATTCGGTTAAATCCAGTTTTAGTGGAATCCAACCCCAATATTATGCCTAGATGATAAAAGTTTTAGTCGAACTTTGGTCTGCCAAGGTTGCGGAAAGAATCACCTAAGCCCTGGAACGCAAAGGGTCATTAGGAGGAATATGGATGGGTTTTAGTCAATAAGAGTCTGACACTCTCTTCTGCTCTACCTAGAGCGGAAGGAGATATTTGATGTGTTTATATCCTACAAAAAAGGGTTGGACTATGGTACAGAACCTACGACACAGCACAAAATTGTTATTTTAACCCGACCATACTCCGTAGGTTTTTATGTATACATTTGCTTTTGTTTCATCAAACAATCTGAAAGAATGTGTCGAAAGCTTGTCATTCCAGTATTGTTGGGAATAAGTGGCTGTGTATCGGAGCTTTTAAGTGATTGGACGGCAATTTGTCACCCTTTAATGGTTGTATTACCCTGTTACACTGTTTAGTTAACTATGAATTATTGACGCCCGTAATGGCTATTTTGTAAAACACTATGTTGAGATTAATAATTATTTAGAACATCATTTAGAAGATTTATCTTGGTGATCTATGGTCGAGAAATAGTAGTACAAGTACCACTCAGTTTTACTCTTTAGGGAATAGGCGTTGAGTTAAGTTTGCGTATGGCGCCGAAAACATCACAATGACGTGCAGCTACGGTATGCAAAACAGCCAAGTGCGAGTCGGACTTTCACAGGACGGGTAACATCATGCCGTAAACCGAAAAAACATGACCCTTATCGGAGCTTCCTTTCTTTTTTTTATTTTATTTATTCATTATTAAAGTATCAAGAGACTCATTATTAGGCGAAAAAAAATAATGGACAACACAATACATACAAGGTATACAGTAAAATAAAATAAAATTTATTCATTAACATACAGATTATTGGTCACACAAAAATAAACAAACACAATAATTACAATTTCCTAACCGGTACTGGAACAGCAACATGTTTGCCACAGCAATGTTGGATTTAATTTGTAATTTTTGTTGTTATAGCGGCAATAGAAATACACCCTCTGAAAAAAATTTAGTGTCTACCTATTACGGTCGTTGAGATACAGCCGGTTGACAGACAGATGGACGGACAGCGGAGGCTTAGTAATTGGGTTCCGTTAGCTACCTTTTGGGTACGGTAGCCTAAAAAACTAACTTTTAATGATTGACATGTACCGAGCATTCTACGAGGTTTTGCACCTCGGTCTTAGCTCGCCTGTGTTGTATAAAGATAAACAAAAGCATTTATCGCTTTTATAATTCAAAATTATCCATTCTTGTTTTACCCTTAACGCAATTCTGCACGACGGACAGGGGGGGGGCTACAAAAGCCATTTTAGGTGAATCACATTAGAATTATAATAATTGATCACGCAACAATCTGTTAAATTTCATTTTCATCTTTATCGCTAACGAATTAGGTTCAAGGTTGATTGGAAAAACTTGACAGTGACGGGTAGCGTGATTTGCTTTCGGATTCTGCTAAAGTGGCGTTTATAGACCCACAGTGCAAAATACTCCTAATCATTCTTTCTATCTAACTTTTTATATTTTTGTTACATAACCCAAAAATGCTAACGAATAAGGTTTTAAAGAAAAAAGCTCAAATTAAGTTTTTGACGTTAACTCGTCTCTAGTACCAAGAATTATATTTTTATCTTGAACAAAATACTTTTCTTTAGCTGTCACTTAGAAGGATGATAGATTAGTCACCTTAGGCTTTTCGTCAGTCCTTTAGTTATTTGGACAAAGGCCCGTCTTCGTTAAGATTTCTTTTCTTAGTTTGATCATTTATTTAAGGATTTTTGTATCTCAATATTTTGTTACATAATTTTTTTTTAAGAAATATTATCTAAGCTAAGATTTGTGTAAAATGTGTACAAGCAACGAATCTAAATCTCATAAATCTTCAATCTAAAAAAACCGTATTTGTAAGTATTACTATTTTTTATTTCATTTACGAATTGAATTGGTAAGTTACGTGATCCGTAACGCAGTAGTGAATTGCTTAGTCATTACGCCAAAGTGTTATACCTAGTACTGATACCATATTAATGTTGTTTTTTAAAGTCACAAAAGAGATGACTAAATTGAAGTATGAACGACTGCCCCAGCAATGAACTAACATGGTACTTAGCAATATGTAATGCTGAATAGCTGAATGTTAGTCTTTAGTACATAAACAGTTTCAGGGTATTTTCTTGAGAAAATAAAATCGCATAACTCCTACTACAATAGCTATAGAAAACTTCAAACAAATGACATTGCTATAATTTTTTATCAAGGCGTTTAGACGAATCAACGGTGATTTATTAAAATTGCATTTTTGACCAACGGCCTACCCTAATTACGCACGATTGTACTAAAGTGATACTTACAAAAAGAAATTGCACCAAATACGTGATACAACGGACGTCCTACAGTCCGCGAGTATTAAATTCTCGTAAAACCTAAACTATCTACTACGGTACTAGGTTTTACGAGAATTTAATACTCGCGGACTGTAGGAAGTCTGTTGTATCACGTATTTGGTGCAATTTCCCTTTTAGGGTCTTAGGGACTGTTAGGCTGTTAGGTCTGAGAAGGCCCTTTAACTTGTCATATATTTTCATGTACAGTCACACCCTTAACATTACTGCGGCCTCACGTGACGTATATTAGAGTGGGCATACATTTTGGTCCTACGAGCATTTGAATCACGCGGTCCCCTTGCCCATCGTAGGAATTGACAGACTAACACTGCAGAGAACCGGGGCTAGAGTAGGTGCTCAACCAAGCATCAGCTTTCAGTAATCTGAAGTACGTTGCACTAGAGTATTCTGTCGGAAAACCTCTCGTTACTGGATCGATCACTGGCCTCCCACAAGCGGGTTTAACCAGTAGATTGAGAAAGGGCCCAAAAAATAACAAGAGGGCCGATATCAGTAGTACAAACTATTAGATAAGGGTTAGGGAAGAAGAAAGAGAAGCACTATGGAGATACAGGAAGTTAACGAACTAATCAGGTGCCAGGAATCGGATTATAACGAAATCAAGAGAGTATTATCAAACATAAAAAAAGACTCACCCACAAGAAAAATAAAAAATACATCAACGAAAGAAAGAAGACATTAGACCAAGTTTTTCAACGAGTACAAGACAACCACTTACGACTACAGGAGCAGGAGGTGTTATCAACTCACAAATATATTACTACAAACTAATTTCGCAACAATAAAAAAACATTACGACGAAGCAATCGACTACCTTAAGAAGTGCGAAGAAAGGCTACAACTTGTGAAAAGTGTTTACGAACCAAGACTTTTAGATGAAGATGAAAACAAGGATGTTGTCAGTAGCCTAAAACTATTTATACAGTTATTCCGAATGTCACAGATAACTGAGAACATATCAAGGAATCCATCACTTACCAACATTTTTACAAACTTTACAAAAACAATGGCTAGAAATCGAAGAAACGCACATCGGACTATTGATGGCCGAAAGTACATTGGACAATAGCTACTGCAAGGATAATTGTTTCGAAAAAACACGGAAAGACTATGACACTACAATGGAATTGTTGGAAGAAAGAATCTTTAAAAAATAGAATGAAAAACTTATTTCATCAAAATCATCAGGAAAACATCCACAAATAATAATTCCCATATTTGTGGGAGACTATGACTCCTGGAATACATTTCAAGATTTATTTAGAAACATAATTCACGAGCACAAAACAATTTCTTCGACAGAAAAAATGCAGTATCTTAAAACACACGTAAAAGGCGACAGAGCAAGATTAATACGTCATCCAACAATTAGTGAAATTAATGATGAAAGAGCTTGGTACTCGCTTACGCAGAGATATGAGGTCGAGCGTATGATTGCTACTAAGTTAATTGCATCTTCGACCACATCATCGCTTACTATCAGGTGAGATGGTTTAATTATTAATTATTAGATTTACCTAAAATGTAACGAGTAAACGCGGCACAATTACGATCCATGCATGACACTATAAATGAACGTCTTGAAGCACTTAAACACATTTTCTTGGGGCCAATAATCAGTAGGAAATAGGACGAAGAACAAAATACAAAGCCGAAAAAAATTGCAATCCTTTGACGAGATTGAATATAAATTTATGGAAAACCGTTTCAATTGCCTTAAATTTTTTGACGAATCCACATCATATTATGCTAACAGTCAACGATCACGTGATAAACAAACAACAGAAAAATACAAACGCTGTTGGTATTGTCAAAAAATGATCAAGTTATTCATTATTGCCCTAGTTTCAAGGCGTTAAGCGTCAACGACCGGTACAAGGCCGTTGTGCAAAAAAAAGAATGTGCAAACGTTGCTTAAATCATGATGATCAGAAATAATGTGTTAGTGCAGTTTATAGACAATGTGAAATTTGTCAACATAAGGGACACAACGCATTATTGCATCAATCTCCAACAAATAAAAGAAATAGAGAAGCCGCAAAATATAGCAACATCAAGTTTGATGTTTTTATATTTTGCGGCTTCTTTGTTGGAATTAATTGCAGACAAGTTTGTCTGCAACTAATTTCAACGATAAAATACAACGTTACTACCCAACTAACATTTTGGTGTCAGTTACAGGCTTTTTTATGACTTTAAGTAATATAACAGGGTTATAATTATCTCAGTTATTACTAAAGACGATATAGAGGAGTTAACAAACAAGTTTTGGCCCCAATCGCAGCACTATAGCGTTAATGGACGATGTAATATAGCTTTGAGAGTTATAATGGCGCTAGTAGCAGCAAGTATACTTAATACGTTATAGCTTTAACCTTTTTGTGACACCCAAGTCTTTATAAAAGTGTTCGCCGACACCTCTTAACACTTATTGTTGTATAGTTATTGCAATGAACTCTTTTATACCACTTAAGGTGCTATATTGACTATTATTGCTGTCATAAGCTATAAAATAGAGTTTATCGAGAGTTTAGTAACACGAGAAACTAAAGGTGTCAAACAACTCCTCTATCTAGGTTTAACCTGTAATAAAGGGTTTAACTAAAGCTTATTGTGTTAGGCAGTCCTCTTTTACAGACGTTCTAAAGGTATTGGTGTCAAACAACGCAAGTATGGGTCGTTATTAACACTAACCTCACTTTTGTAAGGTTCGCCATTGTTTTGGTAACCTAACAATTAATATTATTTCGAGTTATTCAACATTTGACTACAATAAACAAAATTTCTTACATTATTAGAAGCATTCCATGAATGCCACTTAATTTTACATACCACTGCTCAAGAAGCAGGAATGAATGTTTAGCTTGAGGTACCTATTTTATTATCATAATTTTTCTTTTAAATCTTTAATAAATCCTAGGCGCGTTAAAATTGAGATGAGAAACATGGTATACATTTACCGTGAAATCATAAGGGCAGTTATTTTTCACTTCACATACTTAAATAACATAATATTCCATAATATTATTCTGCTGTGTTGAATAATGGATGACATAACACTTTCATTACGAACAGATTTAATTTTAGTAAGGTTACAGGCTTTTTTATCTTGACGTGCGCTTTTTACTACCTGTAGTGCTCACTAACGCGGTAATACCGATTAAAGTAGTAGCTGACGATGAATAAACGCTCTTGTGGAGCTTTAAGATCTTTTTGACACCTTACTATAGGATTTATAGCACCTGTAGCGTTTACCAACTCTATTTTACAACGGTAATACAGATCAAAGTAGTAGCTGACGATGAATAAGCGCTCTTGTGCAGCTTTAATATCTTTGTGACACTGTACTATATATAGGCTTTCTATAACTTTTACCTGTAAAACTGTGGGCCTCTTTCGTGGTTATAAGTGAGTTAGAGTATGCTCTAACTCAGTTGCACAGGTATGCGTTAACACTTTTATACTCAAATGGAACTGATATACGAGTCTTATATAGGTTTTTTTAACGCTTTGGTGCTAGTTGGGTAGCAACTGCCATGTTAAGAATGACCTCGAATGACAAAATGCCACATTTGTTGAGAGTATTATGTGATCAAGGATTAGAAGCATCATTTTGCACTGAAGAAGTAGCACAATTGTTGTCTTACCCACGACAAAAAACCCAAGCCAAAATAAAAGGAATTGGAGATGAAAAACCAAAACCTTCAAATTACACAGTCAACATTACATTACAACCAAGGTACTCTAGCGATTACAAATTACCAGTAACGCTAATAGAACTACCAAAACTAACAACTTCATTACCAAGGAATGATTTACGAAAATTACAAGAAAAAAGCTTGGATAATGCACTTAATAGCAGACTCAACGTATTACAAAAAGGGACCAATTGACATAATATTAGGTGCCCAAGAGTATAGCAGAATATTACTGCAGGCAGGTTTCGAAAGACAACGGGATGGGATAATCGCTCAAAACAGAATTAGGGTGGATTTTATCCCAATGACACAAATAATGGAGTTAAAATACTGAGTATGGTGGCTTGCACCGAAGATATACGACAATTACTACAAAAATTCAAACTAACACTGGATGACCAAACCTGTGCAAAACTACTATAAATAAACAACTATAAGAAACCCAGACGGAACTTACACAGTACGACTTCCTTTTAAGGAGCCAAACGGATACTTAAACGGCGTGATTAAGCAGAAAAGCCGCTGCATGACTATTACAACAAGAACGAATGCACGCAAAAAACGAAAATGTACGACAACACTACATTGAATACATGAATGAATACTTACATATGGGTCACATGAGAAAAGTAGATACAACAAAGTGCGACTTAGGAAAATACTACATACTACATCAAGCGGTAATTATAGAAGACTTACTCACTACAAAATTACGCGTGGTTTTTGATGCCGTGAAGGAGTAAAGGCAGCGCAAAAATAAGCCTTAATGACAAAATGTATACGGGTCCACGATTACAACAAGACTTATCTACTCTACTTTTACGATGGCAAAAACGTAAGTTCGCTTTTATGACGGATATTATGAAAATGTGCCATTTTATACAAGTCAATGAATTAGACTACATACATCAAAGGATATTATAGATAATTTATTCCAAACACGCAGTTAATGAATATGAACTCAAAACAATGACCTATTGCAACTACTTGCAAAAGACGAACAAAATAATTACTCAATTGTAAGTCAAGCTACTCTACGAGATTTTTACGCGGATGATATTCTGTCCGGAGAACCACAGGAAATTTCAGCTGAAAAACTGCAGAGTCAGTTAATATCCATACTGAACAAAGGTGGACTAAACTTAAAAAAACTGATTAAACTTAAACTTCGAAAATGGTCAATCAAAAAGTTCAAAACTACTGGAAAACATTCCAGCGGAAACTAAGGACGATCAGATGCTCAAACTACCGTTAGACGAGACCAAGAAGTCGTTGGGCATTACATGGTTACCACGTAAAGACAATTTTTATTACCAAATAACTAAAACGGAAAATAAAAAGCCCACAAAAAGGCGTATTATGACAAAAATTGCAAAAATATTCGACCAACTGGATTGGTTAGCACCAATTATAAAAACAATGAAGCTGCTTATACAAGTGCTCTGGACAAACGCCATAGAATAGGTGGTCCCATTGTCACCAAGTTAGAATCTGATGATGGGATCCCACGAGAATCGAGGGAAACCCTCAAATTTTATAAGCAAATATTTGTGCCTGGATGAGGATCTTTGTCTTAGATATTTTCGCCAATTGTTAACCGATTTGGATGATTCTTTTTTGTTTGGAAGAGTATTTTCTTGGACTGGTTCCATTTAAATTTGGTGAAGATCTAATGAAGAACTTCGGAGGTAGGCAACGGAACTCTTCAATAAAATTAAATGATAGCAAATGGATCGGTGTTTGTGTAATTGCTGGTCTGTTGATTGTTTATACCAGTTCATAACATAATATCACACCGGCACGCTGTGCTTTTGGTTTCACAAAGTGAAAAATCTTTTTAACAAAAAAATAAAACCGACTTCCAAAAACAAAACAGTGTGATGCAGTGTTCAAAAACGAAATAACCAAAAACACCGACTTCCGAAATTAAAGTTATGTTTTACTTTGTAGTGTTTTGATTTTGGAAGTCGGTTTTTTTTTTTTTGTTAATAGTTTTCTCGCTAGACTATCCGCCACCAAAATATTATTTTCTAATTTTTTCGACATTTCAGTGGCGACAAAACTATCACAAAAATCCTTTCACCTCTGGCAAAAATCGAACTAAGGTTTTGTTTTTGTTTGAAGTATTTTGACAACAACAAAAACTTAACCATAAACAAACGAGGTCAAAATAAACAAGGTACTGAGGACGTCATTATGACAGCCATCACTTGACATCTGACGAATGCACTGATCCAAAGCCTCACGAAGTGGATTCGAGGATCATAACATTTATCAATATCACCTTATGGTAACCACCAAATTAAGCCAAGCATCCTGAAGTTAAGCCAAACATTACAATGAGGCTCAAATCGATCCGAAGTCACCTGAACTGCTAGTAATGTGCTTACCCAGCCGTAATTATGCGGTTTCAGAAATTAAATCGTTTTGATAACTTTAATCAAAAATCGATATAAGTGCAGTGTCAATTTGACTTTCTAGAAATACGATAAGACCCCTCCCTAGCTTGCAGTACTATTTTATTCACGGTGATCTTGTCATGCCAAACAGAAAGTGATTGAAAAACAATTAAGATACTGTTTCATTAACCGACTTCAAAAAAGGAGGAGGTTCTCAATTCGGTTGTATTTTTTATATTTTTTTATGTTTGTTACCTCATAACTCCGTCATTTATGAACCGATTTTGTTTCATCTAAAAGGGTATACTTCTCAATTGGTCCCATTGTCACCATGTCAGAATCTGATGATGGGATCCTACGAAAATCGAGGGCGACCCTCAAATTTTATAGGCACTTATAATGTTTTTCATAAACTTTCTAACACAATTCAGATATGCATGATAATCATCATCTCATGTTGCTGAGCTGATGATGATAAATTAGGATCTGATGATGAGATCCCATGAAAAATGTTTGTTCAGCGATATTTTCGCCAATTGTTAACCGATTTGGAAAAATCGATATAAGTGCAGTGTCAATTTGACTTTCTGGAAATACGATAAGACCCCCGAAAGTGATTGAAAAACAATTAAGATACTGTTTTATGATAAACAGTTCACGAACGTTCTAGGAAATTATGAAACTCAGAATATTTAATTAATGAATATTTAAATATTCCGAGTTAATGTGAGATTCCTATACATGCTTGGGGCAGTCATTTAGTCATCTCTTTTGTTATATAAAAAATTTCAACAGTGCGAAAAAATTATAAGGAGTAACAATGGACAGTCATATCGCAAATTTTACTTATTGTTTTGTGCGTCCGTATGAATAAGTCCTGTCTGTCCGTCCGTCTTAAGCAATTAGATCCAAATCTAAAATATCGATATTAAGTTAATATTTATTAAAATACATGTAAGTATGAATTTCTGTGATAAGGAAGTCAAACCTAAATGATTACGTAAAGGACATTGCTCGTCGTACATACATAGCTTGCCTAAGATCCAACTGGGAGGTGTATTTACTCTTTGGGTTTTAGATAATGTATATATTCGATTAAACCTAAATTAAAACAACGGACACTCTTGAGAATTCTGAAAAAATCAAAACACTTTCGGATTTTGAGGTTATAATTTCGTCAATAAAATCATTCGGTACGTAGCAATAACTTAGCATTTATTACTGAATGTAAGTACGACAGATACGCGCTTCTTGACATTGAACTCTAGAAGTCGGGAGTCTTATGGAAATGCAAGGGTTTTATTAAGGATTTACTTTTTCATTTTTGTGTGATTATAAAGTAGGTATAGCATATTATGTAGTACATACGCGCCAAGTGACATTACTATACCAAATGTCAAATGTTGTCATCTGTCAATTCGTCAACTGTCAGTGTTGATATTATTACTCGTTTCAAACAGCGCTTTTAATCGAATTTTTTGATAAGGCTTATTTTGGTTCCGCGACATCATAGCGGACTGTTTGTAACTAAAAATTACTATCGTATATCAAGTGTTGAGAATACTGACGCTTTTCTGTATCAAACTCCTATTAAGAATGCTGTTACAAAGACTTGGCTGTATGAGCTATAATACCTTTGCCTATTAAAAACCTCAAATTAAACCAAAAATAATAGAACTGTCACCGAGGATTATGACGGAAGCTAAAGACGAAAGTAAATACTTTTAAACATGTTTTCGAAATTAAAAAGTGTCCGTTCTATTAAAATATAAGTAATGTATATTATTAAAAGAACTAGTAATTATAGTAAATATTTCATGCGTGTTGGTTCATAGGCTATTTTTTACAATGTCCTTTAAAATTACAGAACCGCATATAAAAGAAATATCTCCAATCTTACTTAATATAAAAAAAGTTTTCTACGAAACCTTTCTGTCATAAAAAACCTTTTCGTATAACAAGTTGAATTACCTACTTAATACGTACCTATGTTTAATCTGTCACTATACCTACTAGTGCCCTCATGCGAACGAGCCTTAAGGTCACGCCCTACCACAGTAGCATCACAGTTGTGACACGCCTCACGTCTTCTTAATAATAACGTTACTCCAGTCTCCTAGCGGACATATATTACACTGATTTTAGATTAAAGCCAGCCCCCCAGGGTTATGTAAGGTTTTAGTCGATATCTGTCACGGTTTCAGAATATATCTATAGTAATATTATAAAAATATTACTGTAGATATATTTTGAAGAGGCTGGTGCCGTATGGTGCCGTAAAAGAATAATACCATCCCATCAGTTCCCGTGGGTGTCGTAAGAATGGCGACTAAGGGACTCACCAGATAATGGGCAGCAGCGTTCTCTGTAAAACGCACCACCATACACTGCGTTCGCCAACCCGCCTGCCAAGCGTGGCGACTATGGCAAATCTAAACCTATTTTAGTGTTGCATAGCCTATTTATCGAGTAAGGCTATAAGTTATATATCATTACGGTACGACTTATAGGAGCAGAGCATTGATTAAAAATGTGATGGAGACGAAGTTCCGCGGGTCTAGCTGTTCTGAAATAAGTATATTTTTTGTTTAATAAGTATTGACTTTTCACTGTCGAGTGTTTCAAGGTAAACTAAATGGGTTTTTTTTTTAATTGTTTTTTTTTTGTCCAAAAATGTTCTCTAAAATATAATGATCCCACGATCGGATCTTAAAAGGAGCAGAGCAGCGATGCAGCTCTACACTGGCGCTGTATTCAAGATAGTACTACAGTACATAGTACTGGAGCACCAGGGGCTCTCATCCGTGTACTACGTGTGTCATACTTAGGGATTGTAGTAAATAAAACACAAATTATGATCATACGAATACTTATTTAGGCCATTTGGCTTAGAAGAAAGTTAATACGTGATATAAAAACAAAGCATATTTTAACCGACTTCAAAAAAGAGGTGGTTCTCAATTCGTCGGAATGTTTAGTCACACGGAAATCATATTCAATTCCAGTTCCAGCGACTAATTAATTCGATTTATAGGGTTTTTTATACTTCAACAAAAGGGAATAAATAAATACTTAGTTGATACTAGTAGATTGGATTTCGATTTAACGGGTTTCGAGTTAAAGAGGTTCCACTGTAGTTTTTAATAGACGAACAAACGCAATCCTTTCCGTTTAGTTTTTCATGGGGTCGTTCGGAACCCTTAAATTAGTATAAAATAAAACAAAAACCGGCCAAGTGCGAGTCCGACTCTCACACGAAGGGTTTTGTACCATAAACCGAACAAAACACGTACGTGTGGGAGCCAGCCCCCCTTAATTTTATAGCGGTTATAGAAATACACACTCTATTTATAACTGATCTGTCTACCCATTACAGTTCTTGAGATACAGCCCACTGATAGACAGTCGGACGTTTGGACGACGGACGGCGGAGGCTTAGAGCGGTAACGCACTGCATCCGATCCGAATCCGAATTTGAGTTCCGAGTTTTGTCCTGTTTGAAAATGTACTAAATTCGGGCTGTCGGAGTGCGGATGTAGAGCGTAACGCCTCCTACAAGTAGTACTACGGTCACTTCGGACCGACAATTCTCGGATTCTGATCGGATGCAGTGCGGAACCGCTCTTAGTAATGGGGTTCCGTTGGTTACCCATCGAATATGGAACCCTAAAAGCTCTTTACGATAAAAGAACCAAGTCGTTTATATGGCTCATCATACATACCTCCACAAAAAGACTCAGAGGTGACATATTATGAATGATAACGCAACTTTCACAATTTTCATGTGACTGAAAAAGCAAAAAGCCTACGCAGTCACTTTACTTGTACACATGTTGTAGAGTACCTAATAAATTAAATATGTCTGGTGCACAGTGTCTGACCCTGATACTAACTCCGCTAAAACCTTTGGGGTATTGCTAGATATGATACATTCATTAATCTCCCCAGTACGTCCCAAGGGTTCTGTACCATTTTTGTTTCAGTCCAAACTGTGGACAGAATTTCAAGGACAATTTTCATGTTGTCTATGAGCCTATAAATATGTTTCGGGACATAAGACATTTTAATAGTATCGCCTCTATAGTTAAAAGCCTTCATGTAAACTCAATAGGGATGATTTTTGAGTAAAAATATGATTTTATTTATATTTAGTCCGTCATTAAGATTATCTAAAAATATTGGACACGTATTTTTAGCTTCATCAAATCAATAAAAATTGACGAGATAAGATAAGGAGTGGGGGCTTGTGACGTCACTATTCGATAAAAGTGTACTGAAACGTGACGACCCACTAGTTTTCAACGCCCTGTATCGTCTTAATTTTTTGTTTACGTGAAATCACATGGAACCATGATGGACTTTACACTTCATAGTATGGAGTGCAAATGCCCATCAATCTATACTATTATTATAAAGTTGAAGAGTTTGTCTGCTTGGTTAAACGCGCTCATCTCAGGAACTTGAAAAATTATTTTAGTGTTGGGTAGGCCATCAATCGAAGAATTAGTTATTATATAGCATTAAAGAACATGCAGCAGTTTTATTCTGTAAATACGAATATCTCATACTGTTTCGTCATCAGACGACGATTATTCTGTTTCAATACAAATTTACATTTACTCTAACGCGATCAAGAACGTTAAAAAACTCGTACTGTGGCTTCTGATGAGAAGTGGATATGAAGTGAGCTATGACTCCAAAGAAGTAAGATGGAATGACATTTCAATTCACTCTCACTCCACTATAGTTGAAACGGTGAAATATTGACAGAATACATCGGCTTGTCTATGATATCCATAAGCGTTTAGAAACACCAACAAATCGTTCTTCGAAATATGAACCGAGCATAACAGTCACGTTCCTCAAATTGATTACGTCAAACGTGGCTTCAGCAGAATCTGCCTCATTACGCCTTGTCCCCGTCTGGCTCAGACAATGTCTTCTTAATTAAGTGATATTAGATATTACAAGTGTGCCGTGTACTCGCAGAATACGAATATCAGTTCCCAAGAGTAAAATAAAGGTGACGTAGGTGGTAAGAAATTATATTAGGTAGGTAGGTATTTCGTTATTTTATCTTTATGCCTGAATAAGGCGAAATTAAGTGTGCTCGTTTGGAAGAATCTATAATCATCTTCTGCACAGCTTTTTCTCAACTATTGGGGTTGGCTTCCAGTCAAACCGGATTCAGCTGAATACAAGTACTTTTAGACACCACAACCCATTAAATGGATAACACGGTACTTTTTGGCAAGACTGGTGTCAGATTTTCTGGCTTATGTCCATCCGTAACGAATGCCATGGGACCAACTTAGTCGTTGGACCCGACTGTCATTTGTAGACGTGCTTTCTGAGGCACAGAGGTAGTAAGATAATTAAGTCGTTAGTAAATAAAGTCGATAAATAAATAAAATAAATTAAAAATTCATTTATTTCAGGTTAGGACAGAGAAGAACATAAAATATCAATAGGTAATTTATCACAATCAAATTCATTAAAAAAAAATCCAAGAGCAAATGTCAAATTAAAATAAAGATAAAAAAAATAGTCTTCGTAAACATAATTGTCCTCCGAACTGAAAAACACTTGAAATATATAACATGACATGTAAAATTTTAACCCTGTAAGAGCCGACTCTGATTTTGCTTCAGTTTCAAGCTGGTAAAAAGAGCCGTAAAAGGCCCTTTTTCACTTAAACGGCCCGTCTGTTTTCTCAGTCCGTCTAAAGAGATGGTTATGCCAATGGCAGTGTAATAATTTATATGAACCTGTTCACATTTAAATGAATCCGAGAAAAATAATAGAGTGCCTAGCACGAATATTTTTACGTATAGTAACGTTAACGTAAGAGAATATTGAGTGTTTTTGTGTATAGTATTTTGGTTTCAGTTGTAATGAAGTAATGAATACTTTTTCAGAATGTAACCCGTCAGCCCTCGCAAAATTAAAAGACAATAATCTACGCCCCACATGTGGGAATGAATGGTCGGGATAATATGAAGTTTTGGATAAAAAATAATAACCCCAACCAATAGACAAGCAAAGTATTTTGTATTTTGCACGAATCGCGTTCCACTACTAAGGGCTTTTGATAATATGACATTCTGCCAACTGTACCGATTGTCAGAAACCGGCCAAGTGATGTATGTATGTACTACTCTGTCAAGAAAGTACCGGGAAAAGATCAATAATACACAAAATGTCTGTTATTCATCCAAATTTATTTTATCACCTTCAAAGTATGCTCCTTTAGAAACGATACACTTGCGCCAACAAATAATCCATTCATCAAAACATTTTTTAAACGCTGCTTCCGGAATTGAGTTCAGTTGTCGCCGCGAATTCTCCTTTATGTCTTCTATCGATTGAAAACGGGTGCCACACACACAGCTTGTTGACTAGTTTGCATGTCAAACTCGTAAACCCACGTCTCGTCACCAGTAACAATGCGTTTCATGAATGTTGGGTTCGAACTGACTCGTTCTAGCATGTCCTCAGCGACTTTCATGCGATTGAGTTTTTGGAGAAAATTCAGATCTTTTGGGACTAGCCGAGCAGCAACATGTTTCATGCCCAAATGATTAGTTAAAATGGTACGGATCGACTCGTGAGATACAGAAAGTTCGGCGGCTATCTCTCTCAGAGTTGAATGGGGATTTTCAGTCACTATTTCCTTCACTTTTGCGATGTTAACTTCAGTTGCAGACGTTGACGGCCTACCAGAGCGAGGCAAATCTTCCATCACATCTCGACCGTTTTTGATAAAGTCGATTCACCGTAAGCCTTCTGTAACATTTTCAGTGACTCCGAACACGAAATTCCATTGGCGATGCAAAATTTAAGACAAACTCTCTGTTCGATATTTTTGTCCATTATGAAATTCGCAAGACACACTATATATGATATTACTAAAACCAGCACTGTATTTAATATAAATAACAGATGCAACTCAAACTCCGCGCCAAAATGGAAAACAGTTGTGCCAATCTAACAACTACAAAAAAACAAAGATTTGAATTTGGAACCATACACAAATCATCCATTCCCGATACTTTTTTGACTGAATGTATGTAAATCGGGCTGGTTTCCGCAACTCCACGACTAAGCGCGTATTTTGCGTGCAGGTGGGACAAATGCATCATACACACACACACACACACATGCACACACACACACATGCATACTCGGTGATACTCACATGACGGGTTCCGTACCATAACCCAAAAATACACGTTTCTTGTAAAGGAGCTCTTTTTAGTTTTTAATTTAATAAAAAATTTAGTTGTTGTTATAGCGGCAATAAAAATACTCATTCTGTGATAATTTCAAATATTTTCTACGGTTCTTGAGATACAACCCGTTGACAGACAGACATCAGAGACTTACTAATAGGGTTCCGTTCCGTGTGCCCTGTGTACAATGAGCGATCTCAAAGTTATCTATACTAATATATAAAGCTGAAGAGTTTGTTTGTTTTTTGTTTACTTGAACGCACTATTCTCAGGAACTACTGATCCGATTTGAAAAATTATTTCAGTGTTAGATAACCCATTTATTGAGGAAGGCTATAGGCTATATATAATCACGCTAAGACCAATAAGAGCGGAGCAGTAATGATAATTGTGACGCAGACAAAGTTGCGCGGGTCAACTAGTGGTTAGATTAACGCATAATATGTTTGTCTAAAAACTAAAGGCATGATCCTGATATATGAAAATACCAATGATACTTCCCAGGGGCACATTCAGGAATCTGATCTTACTCAGTATGCCTCCGAAAGTGCGCTCAAACGGCTCCGGTTGTTGTGAATATTCACAAAACTGCGCGTGTTTTTATTTCAAAAGTAGATTGCAATACTAGCAAAATACATCGGTGTTTGGAACTCAGGCGCTTCAGGCTTGACTGAACTACTATAAAACTGACATCTATACTAATCTATACTCAATACTTTAATTTATAAAGCTGAAGAGTTTGTTTATTTGTTTTCTTGAACGCGCTAATCTCAAGGAACTACTGATCTGATTAGAAAAAACATTTCAGTGTTAGATAGCCCATTTATCGACAAAGACTAAAGGATATATATCATCACGCTAAGACCAATATGAGCGGAGCAGATGAAGTTGCGCGGGTCAACTATTTCATAATATTATGCGTAACTTGATTACTCATATTCATACAAATTGTGATTTACTATTGAAAATATGCAATTATTACTATCTATCTATACTAATATATAAAGCTGAAGAGTTTGTTTGTTTGTTTACGTGAACGCGCTAATCATCATCTGCCTAGCCATTTCCCAACTATATTGGGGTGGGCTTCCAGTCAAACCGGATTCAGCTGAATACCAGTGTTTTACGTGGAGCAGCTGCCTACCAGACCTCCACAACTCATTAACGTGGGTAACACGGTACTTCTTGGCAAGACTAGAGTCAGATTTACTGGCTTCTGAATCCGTAACGACTTCCAAAGATCAACAAATGACAGCCGGGACCAACGGCTTAACGTGCTTTCCGAGGCACGAAGGAAACTCGGTATGTTAAGATGGTCACCCATTCACAGACCAACCTTGGCAAGCGTTGCTTAATCTTGAAGATCGAACATGAACGCACTTATCTCAAGAATTATACTGGTCCGATTTGAAAACTTCTTTCAGTGTTAGATAGCCCAATTATCGAGGAAGGCTTATAGGCTTATATCATCACGCTAAGACCAATAGGAGCGGAGCAGATGAAGTTGCGCGAGTCAACTAGTTCATAATATTATGCTCAAGTTACTTACATTAATACATAGACGCCTTAAAATTATACTGATGCCATATACGAATTGTGATTTACTACTGAAAATATGCAATTATTATTATTTTAGATATATTTAAGTCAAGAATAAATAGGTTACTTCTAGGTAAAAGTGCTCAACCGTCGACCGAATCATCGCAACCATCAGGTAAAATAAATGTAGGTTAATGTAAACACAATATAAATGTTTGAAATTGAGTAGCTCGTGGTTAAATAATAACAGCCGCACGGGTCGATCTTGAAGGTTAAGCAACGCTTGCCAAGGTTGGTCTGTGGATGGGTGACCGTCTTAACATAACGAGTTTCTTCCGTGCCTCGGAAAGCACATTAAACCGTTGGTCCCAGCTGTCATTTGTCGTTCTTTGGCAGTCGTTACGGATTGTCAGAAGCCAGTAAATCTGACTCCAGTCTTGCCTAGATGTAACGTGTTTCTCAGTCAATGGTTTGTGGAGGTCTGGTAGGCAGCCACTCTACGTAAAACACTGGTATTCAGCTGAATCCGTTTTGACTCGAAGTCGACCCCAATGTAGTTGGGAAAAGGCTAGGCAGATGATGATGATACTTCCGTAGAAATTAAAATCGTCCTTTTATTCGCTTTCTTGTCGTATCCTATTACTGGCTACCCAGTATATTACCGCGTTCAAATGTGTTTTTTTGGGTTCCGTAACCAACGGAACCCTGTTCAGACTCCACTGTCCGTCCGTCTGTCTGTCCGTCAGTCTGTCAGCGGGCTATAATCTCACGTACCGTAATAGGTAGACAGTTTAAATTTTCAGTGTGTATTTCCGTTATCGCTGTAAAAACAAATAATAAAAATACGATGGTATGGAACCCTTCATGCACGAATCCAACTCGCTCGTTCACTGGTTTTTTACTAACACTTACATTACACGACTAAACGAACATTTCTCGTAGCAATTCTAATCTTTATTTTTCCAAAGCGACCATAACATTTTCATGAAGAGCTCGATTAGCACGATTTCTTATTCTTTTCAATGATGTACTTAAGCTAGTGGAAACGGTAACTACGCTGTAAAAACTTTCGCACGCTGTGTGTACGGTATCCTGGATTACTCTGTACTGTGTCAGGAGCCTAATCCAGCCATTGAAAGAAAGCTTCTTAAGACGGTACTCGAAATTGCGCTTAAAGATATTACAGTTCTCGATTGATTTTCAGTTTTAAAATCAACTTTTGAGATACAAAGAGAATAAAATAACGATTAAATTAATTATTGACGAAATAATAAGTACGGTATTCTGTAGTTTCTGCTTACCTCTATGGAAAAGAATGTGCACACATATTAACGATGTTTTTTTTATGGTTTAATTCCAACGCATTTCAGATTTTAGACAAAAAAATAATATTGCCGGTAATTATCCCTCACCGAACAAACTTCAACCTAAATTCAATACAAACAAGATCAAAATTGTTATTCTACTCGGCTACTTTATAGTACGTAAAAAAAAATGTCGTGCCCATCGGCGTAATTAAATAAACGCGTTTATCATAATTTATGAGCGTTTGTAGCACTGCCGCTGGCTACGGCGTAGCGCTACGGGCTACGCAAGTCATTTGGGAGGTGGTACGGGCAGGATTCGGAGACTGCGCGTCTCCCAGTGCTACGCCGGCAACTATTCCGTTCAGACGTGTGACCGTGTTTCGTACGTACAAATTTAGCGCGCGTTATCCGAACTACAGTTACCTACAAAGTTAAACACCGTTATCTCCTTAACTAGTTCTACGTGCTGCAAATGTGATTTAATAAAAAAACGGTGAGTGAAGTGCAATTTTTTAATGTTATTTTCTAGTGTAAAATTGTTTGAAGTGCCGATATCGTATTCATATGATAAAGTATTTCCCGTTATTGTTGTAAAAGGAATCGCGCATTTGCATGGAAGATAAATTATTGGAGATGATTTTACGACTCGTTTAATCGTATTCTTTTGGGCGGTAAGCTTTGGATTTGCAAGTGACATTTTTATGTGGCTCCGTTGTGTGGATTGTTGGAGTTTTATCTATCGGAGTATAAAAATAAGGTACCGTCACAAAATTAAGCATCTTCTTCAGTTGACAAAGCAGGTTTTTCTGATAAGAGGCGTTCAAGTGTCCAAAATTTCAGTGACCCATGAAATCCGCTTATAGATAATTAGTGATGGACCCTAATTTATAAATATCTAATATGATTACACGGCTCTTTTTTCATGGCAATATACTTTTAGCTAAATTAAGTTTTGTATCCTAGGATAAGATTCTGGGTCTAACACACATATTTCTTACTTAGGTAAATTGATGTTCGTGAAATATGAGATTTTTTGAGATGGAAAATCTTCAATAAAGTCCCTAGTTTGTCACCGAGGAAGCCTGAATTTATGGCCCTAATTTTAGAAGGTTTTTGCCGTGAAATATGAACAAACAATTTTTATTTTTAAGGTTTCAGCTTAAACTCTACTGATTTCCATATAAGATTGGAGTGGACAAAATTGTTACGTAGTGCACAAACGTTAGCAAGCTTATTTAAAAAAAAAATACCACATTTCTTAGTTTAAATTCTGATTAGCAGATTCTGAATTCAAATTCCATATTGAATTTATAAAATAAAAAATCTGCTAATTTGTATTTTAATTAAACATACGTTTTAAAGGTTTTTATGGATAGAGCTGTTGTCTATGGATTATAATATTGTTTTATAATGCTAAAAAGCTCCTATGAACTTGAGGAAAGCAGTTTTATGATGAAACGCTTATATTATTTTTTTCATTTTATACCGTTTCATGAAAGTTATTTATACGTAAATATTTATGTAAATTCCTAAACCTTTTAAAATACTTACACAAGCATTGGCGATGCTTGGTTCAATGTTTTAAAACTATATTTATACTGAATATGTATTACTAAGCATTTACATATTAATTTCACGAATATTTTTCGTTATTTAAAATGATCAATCAATCAATATTCTTTATTTAGTTTTTTTTTCGATATCTATCTTACGGTTTACATTTTAACGAACATAAATTTCATTTGAGCCTTATTTATTTAAATGTTTTCTGAGCATATTATAAACACTATTACGGATCTAAATAGGTTCTTACATAAGTTCATGCTCAAATAACTTACGAGCTAAGACAAGCAGATGACAATTTGTTCCTAATAATATTGGAATATAACAGCGATTTATTTTTGCTAGGATATTATTTGATATAACTAGAACTTAGTCTTCGTCTCCCTTACCTTAGGTAAATATATTTATTAGCACTATTTACAATAATGCAAAGTACCATTAAACTCTTGGATTGACATAATAATATGAAATAGGTCTAATACGTAGTAAGCTATAATCGTTTATGTATTATAATATCGTATTGTATATTGGAATGTTCAATAGACAGATTTGTATGGAGTTAGCAACAGTATTAGAATATGTTCTAATTTTAAAATCGGATGGACAGACTAATCATGAAATTTGACAAATTATATACAAAGTTCGAATTTCACTACCGAAATCTAGTAGATCGAAATGCTGTTTGATGTTTGTTCCTCAAATGCCGTATTGAAATATTCGAGTTTGGATTTGCGAAAGACTAATTCAATAATTAGACCAATGAATCAACTGCATTAAATACTCTACCTCTATGTGATATCGGCGTTTGTTTGTACATGTATGTAAAACGCTTGAATTGAGTTGCTTATACGGCTTCTCCTAAATTTCACTTGTTAGTAAAAAGTCATGTAAGTTATTGAATATTTTAAATAATTATCACAGTTTTAGTCACACAACTACGGCACTCTATTCAACTTTTAACCGACTTTAAAAAAGGAGGCGGTTCTCAGTTTAGTTGTTTTTTTATGTTATGTTCGCATTACCAGATTGTACTTCGGTGAGTGTGCCCAAGAACTCCACGACCTCATCCCACCAGCCCCCTTCTACCATCGGACATCCAGACGCACTGCATCTTACCATCCCTACCTTGTGGCTATTCCACCAATTCGCACTAAGCGTTTTCAAAGGTCTTTTATAATACGCACAGCAAAGGAGTGGAACTCTCTGCCTGCGTTTGTGTTTCCGAAAGCTTACAATCCTAATCTCTTCAAAGTTACAGTGAACAGGCTCCTTCTGGGTAGGCTCACTCCATCGTAGACTTTGTCTCTGTCATCTCTGACATAGACTAGAGTCAAGAGAGTCGCAATCATATTTTTCTTTTAGATTACAATAAAATTGCGATATGAATTCAAACATTACTCGTTTTTTACGTATTATTAGAATTGGTCCCTAGACCAGAAATTAGTAAAATTATAGTACGTAAAACCGAAAAAAAAAAAGTACAACTTTTATATTATTTTGCTTATCCACCCGACGCGCCAGTGGTTCGCATACAAAAATTATTGCGGCATAACCCAACCCCGAAACATTCAGAATGTCAGTGGAAACCCTAATAAAATATACTTCAATACACGCTCATATCAATCTGCTTTATGTTTATAAATCTTATAGAGACCAAGGAATTGATATAAGAATAATCATCAGTGATATAAATTGGGATGAAATTGGAGTTAAAGGGCAAAGGTCAGAATATGACGGTTTTGTAAAGTGGAATGGTAATGTTTTTGTTTTGTCGGTTTTATTACATTGTTATGATTCTTGAGTACCTGTTAATTCTTCTTCTTTTGGTTTTAAGAGACACCTTTTTTAATTTAGGATGGGATATCATCGCATGAGCCCTTCCGCTCTGGGCAGAGCGTAAAGAAGTATCAGACTCTTACTGGCAAAAAATCACCCGATTCTTCCTAGTGCCCTTTGCATTCAGGGCCGTGGTGCCTCTTTCCGCAACCCGGGCCGTTAGGTCAGATAACTTCATGTTCTCTTGTATCGTTAAAATTTAGGCCCACTTGCACCAGCGAGTGAAAGAGTTCTCTTATTGTCTTTGAGTTAGATACTAATAAGGGCCCATTTGAAAAATATTATATTTTTATTCAACCTCGTCATCTGCCCAGCCTTTTCCCAACTATATTGGGGTCGGCATCCAGTCAAACCAGATTCAGCTGAATACCAGTATTTTTACGTGAAGCGGCTGCCTACCAGATCTCCACAACCCATTAAATGGGTAACACGGTATTTCTTGGCAAGACTGGAGTCAGATTTACTGGCTTCTGACAATCCGTAACGACTGCCAAAGTTATACAAATGACAGCCGAGACCAACAGCTTAACGTGCTTTCCGAGGTACGGAGGAAACTCGTTATTAAGATGGTCACCCATCTACAGACCAACATTGGCAAGCGTTGCTTTATCTTGAAGATCGACCTGTGCGGCTATTATTCTTTAGCCACGAGCTTCTCAAATTTTTATTCAACCTCGTGTTAGCAACTAGTAACTTTGAGGTCAGTTTTAAGCAATTGAACTTTAGCGACTAACTGGTGGCTGAGAAGAAAAGATTGGATGAAAGATTGAATGTGGCTGCCTGTGGTGAGCCAAAATACATTAGTATGACCAGCTGTGAAGCTGTCCAATTAAAAATACTTTGATGTACTTTAGCAACATAACACACATATACATACATACTTATACATGCATCGTATATATATACATGCATATGCATGTATACGGTTGTGCATTACTAGTACAACTTTTTCATAAGTTGTTGTCACAAATAGTAATATTGTGGCCATGTAGATATTATTTTGTTCATTGTAATTTTGATTCTATTTGGAACGTCAGTTAGAAAACCAATAAATAGGTACTGGACACGCATTTTATTACTTTAATTGGCTAAACAAAAAAGAAAGAATGAATGAATTTTGCTTGTAAACACGTCTGTTTGATGCATGTTATCCTTTTTATTTTTATTGACGTTTGCAACATTAATTGATAACGTAACTGAGAAACAAAATATATTTTTTTGAAATAAAAAACTTACCTAAAAATTTAAAATGCTCTAATTTTCAATTGCAGTTATTTTCGTTTCAGTTATTTTTTATTATTTTTTATAAATGATAGGTTTGCTCTTGACTCTAGTCTATGTCAGAGATGACAGACACAAAGTCTACGATGGAGCGAGCTTACCGAGAAGGAGCCTGTTCACTCTAACTTTGAAGAGGTTAGGATTGTAAGCTTTTGTTCCATTCCTTTGCTGTGCTCATTATAAAAGACGTTTAGAAACGCTTAGTGCGAATTAGTGGAATAATAATAATAATTTTACATATTTGTCGATGACAATAACCACAATGACAGTTAAATAAACTTAGCTTTAGTTGACTAACGACTTGCAATATTTTCTTAAAGATTAACTACCAAAACTAAGAAGTAAACAAACTTCTGGTTTCCTACCAATGAAAACTTGGCTCTGACTACTATTTTAATCAAATTGTGAGCAGCATGATAATGAAGTTAGCGGTCTCTTTGAAAAGCAGCACGTTTGTGCAGAACATTTATACAGTCACTACCTTTAACTTGCCAAATTAATTATGAAGACATCGTGAGGCAAATATTAGGAGTATAAAAAGCAACTTTTAGGACTTATATCTGTAAGACAACCGCCCATAGAAAATGATACGTTGCCGCGTTGGTGCGTTTAATCGCAACAAAACCATCCCGTGGCATTTGTTGAAAAATTTGTTCTAACTGCTGCTACTGCTATATGATTTTGAAGCTAAAAGAGTTAATGATGATTTTTGGAAAGACAAACTGTGTCATACATGATAAAGTTAATATTACAATGCCAACCAACAATATTCTTAGGGCCATTTTAATTCATAAGGTAACGTAACGCTGACAGAAAATCATTGTCCTTCAAAAACTCACACTTTTAATCAACATATATAACTATCTTTTGCCCGTGACTTTGTACGCGCATAATTATACGGTTTTTTCCGGTTCCCGTAGGTATTTTGGGAAATCCTCTCTTATTGCTTTTCTACGGATTGTAGGTTCTTTGGGGAGTGTAGAGGAGCACTAAGAGAAACAAAGATTTCCCGAAGAACTTACGGGAACGGGATTTACGCGTACAAAGTTGCGGGCCAAAGCTAGTAGCTACTGTAATATTGTACCTTATCTTTTGCGTTAACAGAACGACAACCTGTCGTATTTATACTAAGGGAACAGGTCTTTCACGAGTCTGCCTGTAGATAGTTTGAAGGAAAATGTATATAAACCACAAATTCTACAAATATTTATCAAAGTTCACAGTCGTATGTCAGTCACAATATGTGAAAAATGTATAGAAATAAAGTTTTTTTCACAGAATAAGACTGACATGCGAACGATGCTTAAAAATTAATAGAAGTGGCCCTCTGATCAAAAATTCAGTACTAATAAAGCTTAGGTCTAACTTATATAAATAGGGTTTATTTAATATTCTATTTAGAAACTAGGCAGTTTTGAACTACTAGAGATCTTAGAGATCTTTGCAAAGTTGAGTTAGTAGAGTTTGGACACAGTTTACTGTTATTCAAGACACTACGGTATTGCGCGGATGCGACGCATATTTGACCAACTTAGTTAAGTCAGTCATTTGTTTCTTTTTTATATTAATTATTTGTCGTCGTGCTTGACGCAAATATTGTTTCTTTCTAAAGGTAGAGATAAACTGGTCCCACGTACGCAACGTATGCAATGCATTATGATATCTGGACTCTTGATTTTATATGAAAAACCGATACAGTGGAAACACGCTTATCGCATACAACGCAACGTACGATACGATTCAAAAGCATACATACGTTGCGTACGTAGGAGTATTTTTCTCGCTTAAGGGTCGGCGCACGTATGGGCGCAGCTAAGAGCATTTTTACAGTCAAACTATTACAGGCATTCTTCTTATTGAAATAATATCTAAAATCAATTAACACAACTTAAAATTCCTGAAAAGCATCGAAGCGACTACGTGTTAATTGATTTCAGATATTATATCAATGAGGACAATGTCGATAATAGTTTGAGAGTGAAAAATACGCTGTGCTGGCGGAGCACAGCGTATTTTTCTCTCTCAACTGTCTGATAATCTAAGAGCCGGCGCAATAGCCGGCTCTTAGATTATCAGACAGTTGATTCCAAATAAAACATTCTGTTTTTATGAAGAATAAACTTTAATAGCATAAAATTTAACAATTGCTCACTGGGCTTCCACTATGTAAAACTTAAACAATACATTACAAATTGTTTTATTTGGGACAACAATAAGAATCATTTTTCTTAGTACACAATCTTAAATACTAAAACTTATACAGTAGGATTAGTAACACAATAATTCAAGAATAGTCTGTTAGTGAGTATGTACCTACGAGGCACTTCATACGGGCCATGATTCCGCATGAAATGGCTCTGATTACGCATGAAATGTCCAGGAGCTTTCAGGTCCTCAGCTCTATTTTTAGGGTTCTGTACATCAAAAGGAAAAAACGAAACACTACGGAACGGAACGGTTTTTTTCCTTTTGTCGAGATCACTTTGTTGTCCGTCCGTCTGTCTAACAAGACCCTTTATCGCGGGAACGCGTGGAGGTATCGAGCTGAAATTAAAACAGTTGTGCAAAAATCAAATTTCTGAGTTAACCTAAAAAAAGATACAGCCGTTTATGCCGCAAAAAATCGTTTATTTCGACACTCTCAAGCGAATCAAAATGTATAAGGTATTTCCCGTTGACCTAGAACTATGAAATTTTGCAATTAATACCGTCTTATACTTCAAGTATAGGAAACATTTCAAACTACACATTTGTAATTAAATCATTAAAAAATATAGTTTTTATTTAAAGTAATACGTAGGTGCCTACAAATTTGTACGGAATCCTCGGTGGGCGAGTCTGACTCGCACTTGGCCGGTTTTTTATTATAAGTTTTCTTTGTTGCTATTCAAGAATCATTCTTAAGGATTCAAGAGATTCTTTATTTAGTGCTCCCGTATTACTGAGAAATATGTTTGGTATTTAACTATGGATTATCAAATAACACAATGATAACATCATACGAAACAAATATGGCGTCCTTAGTAAAGTTAATACAAATCAAAAGTGCACTTGAAATGGCTTCTATCCTATTGTCATAAGGACGAGATTACATCGATTGATGCGCACTTGAGAAATAAAACATTTTAGTGAAGGCAGTATATTGTGAATTGTCAGTAAGTGATATCTGCGAGCATTGGGTTCTACTGAAAACGTACGTAACGTGCAGAGAATAGACAAAGAAACGTTTCCTACAGTAAAATTGATTTCTGGAATTTTTCCGATATGCCTTGAGCTAAACAGTTTTCTTTTTATTGCCATTTGGTTTTACTGTACTGATAGTTGCGTTTATATCGTTCATAATATTTTATCTAGTTATAATGTTGCTTGTTACCTACCTTTTTATTATTAATTTGATTTGAACCTCGGCTTCGCCCATGTAGACTTTGATACAGGAACCAAATAAAGTACTATTAGTAGAAAATACCCGGTCTTGGAGTTTGGTACTTGTGCAACTTGTTCAAAAGAGTCAACGCGGCGGGAACGTAAAGGGCATTAGGAGAAACACGGATGAGTTTTAGAAAGGGTCTGATACTCCCTTCCGCTCCGCTCAGAGTGGAATAAGTCATTGAATGATTTCCCATCCTTAAAAATGTACTTCCAAAGTAACTTTCTACAAATAAACTCCTCTATTTAAAATCTGTTTAGATTGTGGGTCTATATTTAATAAAACAAATAAATTGTACGAAAAATAGTTAACATCTTTATGCCTGAACTCAATGTAAGTTTTCTTTTACAGTGATTCAAAATAAATCTGATTTCTAACTTGTATGGATAAGTTACTTAGTATGTAAGAGGCAGGAATACAACATCAAAAATCATCACCTTTATTTCACTCAAGACCAAACTACAATATCTGTACCGTAAGTTTCATTACAAAAAAAACACCTTCTGTTCTTTTCATCGCAAAAAATCTTCCACTACCTTAATTCACCGACATACTTTATAAAACTCACTGTGCAGCGAAAAACTTCTTTGACATTTCCTTCCTTTTAAAAACTAATATTTCATTACGAAGCACGACTTTCGTAAAGGCGAGTTCAGGCACGACTCCTCGGTCACAAAATAGATGGGCACAGAAGGTTGGCTCCACACAGTACTCACTTCACGTACAGCGAATCCAAGCGCATCGTGACTGTCATTATTGTTTGAGATAGCCGTACGAGCTCTTTAAATCTCGGAATGCAAATGTCGTTGTCCCGGCTGTCATTTTTGACAGCCATGTCCGCTATGACTGTCAGAAGCCCGAAAGTAGTAGGTAGATTAAAGTGTAGTTATTCTACTAGCTGCTACAGGTGTACCAAAGGTTAGATAGGCAGTTTCTATATGTAAAATATATATATATTTCAGCGTATTTCTGCGTCCAGTAGAAACTAACCTCATCTTAGTTCCGAAAGACTTTGCAGATTGATATTGCTGTAAACACTCGTTGTATAAAGTTGACCTTCTGTGCCTAACCATACTGTGACAGTTCAGATTGCCGCGATAGATAACGTGAATGGTGACGTCACACCGGATTATAATGACCGATGGCGCTCTATCCTTATCCCCGTAATTTATTTCGGTCAGGATTATTAGGAACCCGCGTTCCAGAATGTGAAAGAATTCGACGTTTTCTATTTTGCGATTTAGATTTAGTGATTACGGATATGTGTTTGTACGGGTACGTTCTACGTCACACAATGGGGTGGAAGATTAGATCTGCGAATGTGTTGTAAAGAAGAAATTTATAGATTTTATGCTTGAAAGATTTACAAGGCAGGTATGTAGAAACCCTGGGAACGACATTTAGACGACATTTAGTTAGCTTGCTTCCAAGCCTTCGGAACTTTTCCAGTTACAAACGAAAGGCGAAATAGGCGTGTCAAGATCGGAGACAACTCAGAATATGTTAGAATCATGAGTCAGCGGGACAAAAACCATGAGTTTTTGTACCTATGTAAGCTTCAAGTGCTTGCAGCTAAATTTTTAGTAGCATAGCAAGACACAAGCTCACCATGATAAACAACGGCATTTTTTCCTTTGGGACATTTACTGCAGTTGGTAATTTAAATTAAACAACACTATCTAGCCCCACAAATTCTCTTAGGATTCCAAACGTATACAACGGAGTTATGATTACTACTCAAGAACTGGCTAGAACATTTGGATTATTGTATTATTCAACTTAAGCACTACGCCTTTGTCGGTGCAGCAATTTCTACTATTACTTGCCAACTTCAAAGCTTCCTTATACGTCAAGACTTGCTAACTCCCTCTTTTGGGTTCATAGATAAATGATTAAATTAAGTGCACTGCAGTGGACGTAGTATTTAGAGGAGCTCGTGGCTAGATAATAACAGTCGCACTGGTCGATCTTTAAGGTTAAGCAATGCCTGCCAAGGTTGGTCTGTGGATGGGTGACCATGTTAACATACTGAGATTCCTCCGTGCCTCGGAAAGCACGTTAAGTCGTCCCGGCTGTCATTTGTAGATCTTTGGCAGTCGTTACGGACGAAGCCAGTATATCTGACTCCAGTCTTGCCATGAAGTACCGTGTTACCCAGTTAATGTATTCAGTTAAATCCGGCTTGACTGGAAGCTGACCCCATTATAGTTGGAAAAAGGCTAGGCAGATGAGTGGACGTAATATTTATCTTTGGTAATCTTTTTGACAGCATTTTTGGTAGTTTGACTTCCGTTTACATGTTATAAGCTTTTCCCGCAATTCCGATTCCGTGGGTTTTTCACGGAAAACGTTATTTTTTTCCAGGATATAGCGAAACGCAACAGCGCAACAGTAGAGTTCGTAATCGTATTATTTATTTTCGCATAAGTATAAACAGGTTATTTTGTCTCCGTTTCCACCCTAAGTATCACGGTTTTTGGTTGTTGATATTTCAATGTTATGACAGTTCACTGAAATATGGTCTTGATATTGAAAATTTAGTGTCAGCTTTTGAACTTATTCCACAAGCTCTAGTAAAAGTAAAATTGTTTCAGCGATAATAATTGTCAGAAAGTTCAAATGTGATTGACATATCACGCTAACAATTTTTCACGTAGTTAATCCTGAAATTCCTGAATCCTGAGGGTCTAGAAAAAGTGCCAATCAATTAGCAAAAAAACGAGTGTCAAAATATAGAAGATTGATCACGAGACATTTCGGCAGATTTTTTTTTTTTTTTTACTATTGGTTACACACGTTGGACCACTATCTCACCTGATGGTAAGCGATGATGTAGTCAAAGATGGAGCACTTGTTTTTCAATCCCAAACAGTTTTGACGTTTTGACAATCACCATCACCACTCTACTGTCGATAAAATGACAATTGTCTAGTGCTTCTGGACTATTTAATAGAACTTTACTTGTTGTCCAAGCCATCAGAGTCATCTAGCAGTGTTTAAGATTTTCTTAGGATCTGTACCCCTTTTCTGTAACAACATTTTCGTATCTCGACAGCAGAATCCGAGGTGAGTATCAAATTACGTCAAACGTAAGACCTTTATGTTGTGTGCAGTAAAGCTCACTTTGTAAGGTTTGTCACTCAAGTGAAGCTCGATATCGAAATGGTTATTTACAGAATAGACTAGCTGTATTGCTAGTCGTTTCCATTTCATTTAATTTATCTACCTATGACACTCGCAAAACTAAATGACGTGGCTTTCTATTGGTTATTTTTTTTTTCAAAATCAGTTCAGTAGATCTAGAGATAACCCCCTACAACTTTACACACGCAAACTTCACCTCTTTGTAACAAGTACAGATATATTTTAACTAGCTGATCCGTGCCCACTTCGTTGGGCGATATTTTTCGGGTCAATATATGCCTACGACACTCGCAAATAACGTAGTTTTCTATTGGTTATAGAATTTTCAAAATCGGTTCAGTAGGTTCAGAGATCACAAACTCATAAACTTTAGCTTTTTATAAAATTAGTATAATAATATTGATATTTTGTCGATCATTTTGAAAGGAAAAACTTTTGACTATCCTGTTGCGTCTCATTGAATGCAATTTGTAAGAGAGAATTGAGGAAAACGGACTTCTATGGAGATCTGCGATCGTAGGATAGCCTCCCATCATTACTTGTATTGTTATTTTCACCCTCTTTATCCTTGGGGACTTGAAAAGCTACAATTTTGATGGCCACAAGATTGCCGTATATAAGCTGTTTTTTTTGTTTGTTTTTATTTTAGGCGGATTTTCTCTTAACTCTAGTCTAGGTCAGATGTGACAGAGACAAAGTCGATGATGGAGTGAGCTTATCCATAAGAAGCCTGTTCAATCTAACTTTGAAGAGATTAGGGTTGAATATTGTGTTCCGAGATACAGGCATAGGTAGAGAGTTCCACTCCTTTGCTGTGCACTTTATAAAAAAAGTGTTATTGGGTTTTTAAAAAAAGAAGACGTGACTAATTCTTATTTTTTTTCTTCTTAGCGTATTGACAGAATTTTTTTTGAAGATTTTTAAAATAACGCTTTTATGTTTTGACGAATAGATAAAAAACTTTTAATTTTGCACAACAGCAAATAGGATTAGAAGCTCCATAGTATAGACAAAACAACTGCTTAAAAAAAAACCGGCCAAGTGCGAGTCGGACTTGCATATGAAGGGTTCCGTACCATAAACCTTAATTTTTATTATTTTTTGTATTAGCGGCAATAGAAATCCATAATCTTTAAAAAAAAATAACTTGCTACCTATTACGGTTCTTGAGATACAGCCCGCTGATAGACAGACGGACGGACGGACAGAATGGACGGATGGCCGGACGGGTTCCGTTGGTTACCCTCCGAGTACGGAAGCCTTATAAATGTAAACATTGAATACTTAATCTGTTACTGCATTTCCCTGTGGGGTACGTAAATTTTGAAATAAATAAATAATTTCCGAGTGCCAACTGAAAACATAATTATAAGCAGTGGAAAAGCCATGGAAAAGCAGAAAATATCATTCCAAACACGAGATACGAACCAAAACAAACAAATAAGAAAAACGAGTAATATTCCATTTAATGTCGTCACTTGACTTGACAAATACCAGTATTGCAAATGGCTGCTCTGCCAAAGCGGGCTAAAGGTTTACCTACAGGAAAATGAACACACACTTAGAAATGCGTCTTTCTGTATTTTGTCATTTCTTTTTCCTCAAACATTTTTAATATAATATTTTTCCTTTTGGAGATATATCGTAGGTATCGGAATCGGTTCGACAGTTTACGAGATATGAAGGTTTTATATTATGCGAGCAGAATTTAGGGAATAAATAAATTTAGGTAAGATGATCATGGTTGCGTTTACCTGCAGAATATTCTCTTTTTTTATTATTACAACCGAGGTGTATTTAAGTCAAGAGTGAATAGATTACTTCTAGGCAAGCTTGCTCCATCATGAACCGCATCATTGCTTACCATCAGGTGAGAAAGTGGTCAAACGTGTGCCTACAAATATTAAAAACAAAATATTGGAATAAAAGCACTTTTAGCGGTTTGTCCCGGCTCTCGTTTGCAAATCTTTGATTGCCGTAACGGATTGTCTAAAGCCAGAAATTCTTACTCCAGTCTTCTAAAGGGACAACGTGTAACCCAGTCACTGTGGTAGATAGGGAGTCACTCTTTGTAAAATACCGGTTCGCAGCTGCATGAGCAGTGCGATTTTGTAAACATCTAGCTCAGGTGAAGTATACATAAAGTTAGCGATCAATATATAATTCGTTAAATAAAGTTCCTAAGATAAATTTACTGTGTGTGTGTACTGTGAGATGTTGGCACAATATACTGGCAGGTATTACTGCCACTGGGACTGCGGCATCTGTTCGACAGAGGTACCGTAGCCTTGGAACGCAAAGGGCACTAGGAGGAACACGGACGGGTTTTAGTCAGTAAGAATCTGACACTCCCTCCTGCTTCATCCAGAGCAAGAGAAGTCATTTGATGATTTTCCATACTTAAAAAACACAAATATGGTTCAGATAAAGCTGAAATTCCTTGCAATACAGAAATACTGTATAGAATATTTTTTTTTACATCATCATCGTCATATCATCCGAAAGACGTCTACTGCCCGACATAGGCCTCCCCCAAGCCCTGCGCGTTTCTTTTTTTACATATAAGGATATTTTCTTTAAAAATAAATCTGTAAAAATTAACACTGAAAACCGCAAATAAATATTACGATACATTTAGTTTAGTACGTAACCTACGCAAAATTACAGGTTCAATAAAACACATTTCACTATACTATAATTTAACGTTTTTCAGACGGAGTAAAAATACGAATGCCTCCCTTGCGAGTCCTGTCAGTTTTTATCACGAAATAAACAAGCCGTTCGGAGAATATACACGAGTATCCCATTATTTACGACCTGCGTAAAACAATGGTGTCTCTTACCATCACCGGAAGGCTTGTTATAACAATAAATTTTCTTTTATATTTATAAATTTTGTCGCTGTAACGCCATTTTTTTTGGCATTTTGGTGGATGTTTTTAGTTTGATATTAATTACTAAAATGACAAAACAGCTGAAATGTGTAAAAGAACATGTATAGAACGTATCCACCATTTCCTATCATTCTTATCTTTTTTGTTTTTTTTTTTTAATGGGTTTGCTCTTGTTTGGTTTGGTTTGATTTTGAATAAAACTGTTTAGTAGAAATAGAAAATCGACGAAACTTTCATGTTACATCATAATTCCGTAATCTACGAAAGGACAACAATTTTCAATAAATTGAAAGTTCAAGTTAAGTAACATTTTTTTTTTACGTAACGTAAGGTGATACAAAATTAATTTCCATGACTGTCACTTCACGTCACGTATCACGTTAGTTTCTGATATTTGTTTGTAACACACAGGATTCAAGGCGGTCTAAACGTATTATGCCGAATTATGCAGTATATAAATTATATGGGATAGATTATATTTTTTGTCTATAACAGGGTTGATTTAACCCTTTTTTTAAGATATGAAAATACAATATACTTACTTCAAACTAGACATTCATCTCAGAGCAAACTTCAAGGAACATAAATACAAATTGCAATACCGAATACACAGCAAGAAGATTTCCACCTTCAGAAACAGAATTCCATTAGTAAATATCACTTGACCTGTGTTAACCTAGTTCTGATGGACAACGATCACACCGGCTCTCTACAGCAGTGGTTCCCAACCTTTATATGACCTGGGGCTACTTTGATTTTCTTGCTCGCCAGTAGGGCCCAAAAATGAAGAGAAAATGAAGTCATATCATAAAATATTAAAAATTTGTAGCATTTGATTTTCAGTTCTGATAAACAATAAACAGACATGCAATTTCAGTAATCCCGATCCATTTTGTTATCATTTATTGAAGAGTTCCAGTTAGGCAACTACCTGCGAAGTTCTTCATCAGATTTTCACCAAATTTAAATTGGACCATTTGGAAATGTACCTTACCTTTCGAACATTAAAACAATCCACAAAATTACACATACATATACTTAATCTAATAATAAAACAAAATATAAACACTTAAAATAAGAAAACCTAACTAAAATAAGGCGTCAAAAAATTCATCCACATCGTTGTCCACTGGAATTGAACCCAAAAGACTGGCGGCATTGCCACGTTGTATGACAATGCTTATCCTCTTTCCGAGGTAAAAGCCAGCCTACGGAGATATTACACATAAAAAATATAAACATCCGAATTGATAACTTTCTTCTTTTTGAAATCGGTCAAAAAGTAATGAGCATTGATAAAACCTTAAAATCAGTTGAGATCAATGTTATTTTTGAGTTTCATCTCAATAAGGAATATCAATGTTATTTTTAAGTTTCACCTCAAAACTAACATTGATATCAACTGATTGAAATTTTAAACCCTTCGCAGACCATATTTAGGCCCTTGCAAATCACCCGTGCACCATAGATTGGGAACAACTGCTCTAGAGGGTCAGATGTGTACTATCGAACTGTGGGTACGGGTCACCGAAGACGGATTGTGATGATTATAAATGGGTAGTGCAACAGTATGCCAAATTGAGCTATTAATGTTGGAATTAATATCGTATTTCATGTACGGTCAAGGTGCTTAAATGTTTGAGCTAACTCCTGTGCGACTTAGAAGGCGCATTTTATTTTTAAAAGCTTTTATTTAACTTGCAATGTATGTATGTATGTATGTTTGTTCGGGCGGAATCTTGCAACTCAATTTTGAAGCAGATATTTTCAACTGATTGAGCTGAAATTTTGTATACACGTTTAGTTTGGATGACAATACACGATAAGCTGTGTGACGTCATTTTAAATCCAATATGGTAGACCATCTAAGATGGCGGAATAGTAATTTTTAATGCATTTCTACAATATGGGTATCAAATGAAAGGGTTTGTTAATAGTAACTCAAAAAATAATGTGACGTCATTCTAAATCTAATATGGCGAAACGAACAGTACGATGGCGGAATAGAACAGTCTCGGAAACCTAGCTAGCGATAACTAAAAAGTAAAAAACATCGAACTTATGATCTTACTGATTTTCATACAATTAACTTTTTCTTTCTTTACATTTATTAAGTGCAAAACACACCTTGTTGTTTTTCAGACTATGTAGTAATTTTATAGAGGTAGGTTATAATGGTCAAATAGAAATAAAACATTTATGTAACAAATGAATTCATGGCTTGACTGTGTCTAATTTAACAGCAAATTTTTTTAATGTTGGCTTTCAGGCAATATTTTTTGTTCAGCTTTAATTACATTTTACAGCAGTTAGTAATTATTCTAGAGTCACTTTATTTTTATGTATATTCTTTTGACTTTAATTTTCGACGATCAAAGTGCCTTTTGATGGTTTAATTGAAATAAATGTTTCGACTTTAACTTAGAAAAAAGTCTCCAATAAAGTATTTCTTCAGTCACCAATTTGTGGCTGGACTGTCTAAACTTTTTTCTAGACTCTATTCTATGTCAGAGATGATAGAGACAAAGACCTGAACTTTTTTTTTGCCTAGAAAACCAGCTGATGTTTAATGACCACCGTTTTAGTACATATATTTATACACTTTGTAGGCTTTAGACTTCCTTAACGGGCCTTGAAGAATCTCTGATGGCCTCATAAAAAAATAAAGTGGCACGCATCACGTAAAAAAGAAAAATGTTCTCACGCACATGTAGACTCTTGTAGTACTTAAGCTACAACCGCTGTGGTGAATGTATGTAGTACTTGAAAAATATCACAGACATTCTTATGTAAAACATGAGAAAACATTTGTTAGAATATGAATGAAAATATTCATAAAATCATTCATAACTTTTATTTATTGGTTCATTGACAATCTGTTTGATGTCAAGGTACCTGTCCATTACAGCAGAGCGAGGTATTGCATAAAATCGCCGCACCACGCGAATCACGGACATTTTGACTGACATGATTGGTTAATAAGAATCAGCCGCAGCAACGTGACTCTGACGTGCCAATACTATCATGACATAGTATAAATGGGATAGAGCTATGCATCTTGTTGTATACATCTCAGTCTCACATCGGAATCATCACGTTTTTAGGTTGTCATTTCATTTCCTACTTATTGTCTAGTTTTAGAAATAAATGTACTGACTAGCAGATTTTATTTTCCCTTTTGAAAAGATTTTCATAGTCATTAGGTAGTTCATAACACTACTCAAAGAACTTCATATAAAAGTAATTCTATGTAGTTTCTCGCCACATTCCTTGATACTCTTATCCCATATTGTGCCGAAACATCCAGTCTTTCCATTTATTTTATACTAGTGGTCCCGCACAACTTCGCCTGTGTCACAATTTTCATTACTGCTCCGCTCCTTTTGATCTGAGTGTAATGATATAGCCTATAGCCTTTCTCGATAAATGGGCTATCTAACTCGGAAAGAATTTGTCAAATCGGTCCAGTAGTTCCTGAGATTAGCACGTTCAAGTAAACAAACAAACAAACTCTTCAGCTTTATATATTAGTATATATAGATTTATCATACACAAAGAAGATAGTCTCTAACCTTAGCCCCAGATAAACATGAAGTATTTCTTATAAATCTTGCAAAAACACAGTTATCTAAGCTTCAACACAAAAAGCCGAGAGATGCGCCAGTGCAAATGAGTACTATGTCAGTGTGAATGGCAGTACAGGCACGCGTCTGGATGGATGGGTATGAAAGGAACGAGGGATATGATGTGCACTTCGTGTTAGAATGTAGGTTGTACCTGGTGTTGTGCATTTTTTGACGCTTTTTGAGAAAGTTTACGGTAAAACTCCGGGACATTTCTAAGTTTCTTATAGAAATAACTTTATGTTCTAATCGGATCCCCATTTCATAGTCACGAATTCAACAGTGAAACTTACAAAGAGCAAAAAATCCATTTATGTTACTAATATTATAAATGCGAAAGTTTCTGAGGATGGATGGATGTTTGTTACTCTTTCACTTCAGAACGCCTGAAATGATCTTCGTGAAATTTGGCACAGAGATTGATAATAATCTGGCACATAGTTTTCTTTTATCCCGGGAATAACTTCCCTAGGGATCACGCGGGCGAAGCCAATGGTAGAAGCTATCTATTTTCCCACGACCATAAAAGTAACTTATAAAATTTATTATCGGCAGTGTGTTACAAGACATTAATCTGAACTGGATCATAATTTTCAGAGGTAATTTTAATTTTAAGAGATAAAATTGTGGATTTGAAATCTAAGAAATAATTGTAGTCACTAAAAGCAAGTAACATTCATGTAACACGAAACTAACGAGCAATTTCACTTGAACGGGACAAATTTTATCGATATAAAGCGCTGTCGTCTAATGTTTTGTGATACTGGGACGCATCTGATTCATGAAACACATCAACAAACATTTGAAACGATTTAACGTGAGTTTACAAAAAATTGCTTATCGTGACAAGGATTGAAGGTGAACGAAGAAACAGAGAAATTTTTACCAATGGAATTGCATAAAATCTCCATACCACATGAGTCATTGATATTTTGACTGAGATAATTGGTTAATATTTCTCCGTTTCTCCACTCCACTGCTTCGCTCCGCTGTGGATCCGTGGATCGGCACCCTTAGAGTATTGTTTTAATTTGCACACAAAAATAACTCTTTGAACAATATTTATAAATGCCCATTCTCCTTTGTTACTAGACTTGGTATCGCGATTATTCCTTTCAAAAAACAAGAGAAGTGAAAGTTTTAGAAGTCATCATCATCATAATAGCCAAAAGACGTCCACTGCTGGACATAGGCCTCCCCAAAAGGAGGGAGTTTGCCATCGCCGCGCTTGGCAGGCAGGATCGCAGTGTATGGTGCTTCGTTTTTTTTATTTTATTTGTTATGGGTTTGCTTTTGACTCTAGTCTATGTCAGAGATGGCAGAGACAAAGTCTACAATGGACACTACCAGAAGGAGCCTGTTAAGTCTAACTTTGAAGATATTAGGGTTGTAAGCTTTTGAAAACACAGACGCAGGCAGAGAGTTCCACTTCTTTACTGTGCGCATTATAAAAGACGTTTGTAAAAGCTTAGTGCGAATTGGTGGAATAGCTACAAGGTAGGGATGGTAAGATGCAGTGCGTCTGGATGTCCGTTTTACAGAGAACGCCCATTCTCTGGTAAGTCCCTCAGTCGCCGATACCATACGGCAACCGACAGCTTTAGAAGTACGTAGAAAATTAAGCTTTAAACAACGGAAACTACATCTAAGAATCATTTCCACGTAAGCGTAGCAAGCAATTGTTTCTCTCGGTACAATTTCATAACAGTCTGGAGAACGCTAAGTCCACAGTCGTAGTTGCTCGGTACCTGTTTTAGTTGGTAGTTTCATAGCTTCTACATGTTTCGGGTTTAGGTGTATGAAGTGTGTTTTGGATGTTGGCAATCAAAATTCGGGGTCCGGGTAATTTGTTTTATTATATAACATAGCTGCCCACGTTTTTGTACGTGCATATCCCGTTTTTTCCCTTTCTCGTAGGAATTCCAGGAAATTCTCTCTTAGTGCTCCCCTGTAAGTAACCTTGATGCCAAATATCTACTACCAGTAGTTTCGGCTGTGCGTTGTCTGTCAGTCTCTCAGTAACTCTCAAGTGACGTAAACGTTTCATTTTAAACAATTACATCAATCTGCAATCATACAAGCTGATAGTGGTATTTTATTTGGCAGCAATAAAAATATTTTACTAAACTTATTAGGTAGGTATAAAGTTTTACTAGAACACCTTTAGATATTGTTAGATAATGTTTTCTAAGATCAACCACAGCTATCTCAAAAATGTAGCCATTCATTCGTAAACTTCTAAAGTCTTCAAACTTTTTACTTGTTTCAAATCCCACGTGTTTTACTTGTGCAGAAAGATAGCCAAAAGGCTCTTCTATTTTTTTACTTTATACGATCCATCAAAATTATAGTTTGAAGTTCATTCCAGAAAATTCGGGCAATTTATACATCATCAGTCATAGTCTTGATATAGAGAACTTGAATTTAATCTCCATTTTTCTTATCTTCCATTCTGGCAGAAATGTTAGCCATACATTCATTGAATATCGTTTTAAGTGATATAAACATACTTGGTGTTGGCACTGCTTCCTTAGAGTATTTGCCTGGATTCGGTAAAGATACATCAGTTCGAAGTACGATGACTAAATTATCGGTTTTCAAAGAACCAAAACAAAATTTGAAATTTATCGAAAAACAGATTTATATTGTGAAAGACTAATTGATCCATCAGCATCGGAAAGCACGTTAAGCTATTGGTCCCGGCAGTAATTTGGAGATCTTCGGCAGTCGTCACAGAGAGTCAGAAGCCAGAAAATCTGATACCATTCTTGCCAAAGAGTACCGTGTTACCCAGTTACTGGGTTGGGATGTCCGGTAGGCAGCCGCTCTTCATAAAAAACTGGTATTCAGCTGAATCTGGTTTGACTGGAAGCCGATCCCAACATAGCTCGGAAAAGAAAATGACTGATCCATATTACTTGATTATAAAATAGAATCGCTGCGCTGAGCGTGGCCAGTTAAATGAAGCGATTCTATTGATTCTTTACAAACAAATCCATCGCTATACATCCTGGCGCTTTTCTGGTGGAAACGCTGCTAGGGTTGCAAAATTTTTGTTCGAAAGAGTCACCGCGGTCCTGGAACGCAAAGGGCACTAAGAGGAAGACGAATTGATTTTAGTCAGTAGGAGTCTGACACTCCCTTCTGCTTCGCCCAGAGCGGGAGGAGTCATTTGATGATTTTCCATCCTTAAGGCTTATATTCATGCCAATGATCTTGTGCATATAAACGGAGCTATCTACCCCTCTACGCGACACTCCACTACCCCCATTTTAATTCTTTTATAATAAGAATAATACTTGTTTTAAAAAAGTAACAAAAGAAAATCATTTTCGTTTGTATTGCAAAACAGTAAATATTTTTTATACTTTTTCGATAAAATGAAGAAATAAAATTTCATCTCAACGATTTGGAGGTGGTTTGGTGGTTTTTTCTTATTATGTGATACCGATACACAAATTCTGTCGAAATCAAATTACGTACCATATCATGTAGATTACTAATTAATTTCTTCAGATGTAGTTCTTCTCTTAGTGCCGAAGAAAAGCTGCTTCATCTGCACGCTATTTTAAGCTTTTTTCGAGAGAGCCTCAAAAAAGCCTCACTGTACGCAAAGCAGATGCAATAGTCAAAGAAGACCACATGTCCATGGTCCATGGGCCTGTAAATCGCCTAATTGATTTTGCTCAATCGTGAGCATTAGATTGGCTACTGTGGTTTCCATTTCAAGAATAATATTTTAGTTACCATAAAAGTAATATTTTTAATCAGTTTCAATCTTACCAGTCTTACTTGAAAACTAAATGCAGAATTTGTATGAATGTTTATTACTCAATCACGCCAGAACGGCTGAATGGATCTGGATGAAATCTGACTGAAAATTAGATAATATTAGTAGTATATGACATACTTTCCTGCTAGTGCTGCGGACTTTGTTCAAAAGAGGTAACGTAGACCTGGAATGCAAAGGGTTGTAGGAGGAATACGGATGGGTTTTAGTCAGTAAGAGTCTGACACTTCCTCCTGCTTCACCCAGAGCGGGAGAAGTCATTTGATGATTTCCCATCCTTAAAAAAAATTACATACTTTATGTCCCTGGTGTACGTTCCCTTGAAATAACTTTCGACATAAATGCAGGTAAAGCTTCTGCTAACCACTGGACTAGTATAAAAGCTATTTTAGCACAAAAAGTACAGCTTAGAGGTAACATAACCTCTTTCCTGTAGAATTTAAATGAATTGCAGAACTTTATGAGCACTCATGTTCCCATAAAACGTGTCGTTGACGTTTAAACCTCATCTAGACTACACTTTAGTCTAGACAAGATTTAAAAGGACATAATATTATACTTTTGCTTAAAATATGCAGCTTTTTAAAGTTGCTTTTCCATTATTACTGAGAAAGGTAGAGCTAGGGAATCATAATGCAATATAATAATATCAATCTAAAGATTGTCTGTAAGAGATTGCTCCGTGCGATGAGGCGGCCCATATTACACTTTTTTTATAAGTGTTTGTCCTGTGCATGCCCTGTCCTTTTAGTGAGGTGTACCATCGCTACATATTATAAAACAGAGTCCTCCGCCGCGTTTGTCTGTCCGTTCGAGATAAACTACTGCACAGGTTTACGTTTACGTTTACGTTTAGGTACGTTTTGGGAACACATTCATAGTGCGTACAGCTAAGTAGTGGAATTCCCTGCTGGAGTCTGTGTTTCCTGATAGCTACAACCTGGGAGTCTTTAAATCAAGAGTGAATAGGTTATTTCTAGGCAAGCGTGCTCCATCTTCGACCACATCCTCGCTTACCATCAGGTGAGATAGTGGTCAAACGCGTGCCTATCAATAGTAAAAAAAAAAAAGGTTAAGGTAATTGCAGCTCGGACGAAGATGCGGGCGAAGTGTTAGTAACGAATATATTTAACCAGCTCAGTCCTCCTAACCCAATGTACAGGCAACCTAAAAGGTCGGTTCCACAAAAAATACCTACCTACTTATTACAAATAGATTCCTATCTCGGTCAGTTTTTGCTACCTTGACATTGACTGATGTGTCTTTAAGGGTTCGATAGAAGGTCACATTTTGCTTCGAAGGAATTTTTTTGATGGCCTTGTGTGTATTTTTTATTCTGTTTGTTAAAACTAATATAATTTGAAATTTGTTTGAAGACGTTTTAGATTTTTCTTTTCAAAATTATTTTTCTTTTGCAAACACTACCTTTCTGCATTTAATTTAGTTCTTGTTATTTTTTTTAAGTTTTCTATCTATTTTGTACTAAAATAAATGTCGTTTTGATCTTGAAAATACTGAAAATTATTTTTGATGTTATCCAATGTGTTTCGTGTGTCATCGCACACCTTAGATGTAGCTAAGGAGTGGAATACCCTGCCAGAGTCTGTGTTTCTTGATAGCTACAACCTGGAAGTCTCTATGTTAAGAGTGCTCCATCTTCGACCGCATCATCGCTCACCATCAGGTGAGCTAGTGGTCAAACGTATAGGCCACCACTATCTTACCTCATTACTCAGTGCCATTTTTATCATCAGTATCAGCGCGATTATATTGCATTATCTATTTCATTATTCCATTGCAGAATAGGTAATCCTTCACTGGAATCGCTCAATAATAAATGTTAATCTACTTTCCACGCTAGCGTTTCATATTATAATATTCAAATCCCTCAATAATTAAATTTTATTTCTGAAACGACACGGTTGCTAAAACTGGGTCATAGTGGTACTTGTAATTTATAGGCAATTTACCTGTCAGTGTTGTTACGAAAATGCGTAATTGCTAGCATTTGAATATCAGGCACAACGGAGTGTACAATACATTTAAATTTTGTTAATATAGCCACCGAGTTATGATAAGGTAAGAGAGTTAAGGTATGGTACGACGAGCAGTCAGACGAAGCCATACAATAGGCTTGTCCACTGAAAAAATTTAATTAGTTAGATTAACAAAAAATATTGAACCGTTTTTTATTTTTTTTTATTTTACGCAAACTAAAACGTACTCGCAAATTTACGAATATACGATGCAATTAAAATTCTTAATACGTCACGCCGTGGTATTATTTTTAGTGCGTTCTGACATCACGAACCAATAATAATGAATATTATTGCAAAAACTAAAAAAATGCGTGCCCATTATTTATTATTTTTTAATACTCTAACTGACGGTTTAAACAGCAATTACTTTATTCATGGTGGAAACTAACTTATTGCGGGCAGTAAACACTACTAATAACAAGAGTCTCATTTTCGTATACGTTCACATTTCAGAGTCAGTTGCACTCTGTAAAATGTAAGGAAAATGACCAAGTTGCATTTCAGTCATTGTTTGTCAAAAAAGCCTCAAATGCTAAAAAATAAATAGACTTGGCCCAACAGAAAAACAAAGAAAAAGTGTCAATGCGAAAAATTGTGAAAAACCAAAATGTAAAGGGCCTTAGTTTTCTATTAACACAAATTCAGGGTTCTTTTTATACTAAAATTTGTTAATAATTTCATAACTATGAATAGCATAGGTTCAAATTTTGCGTTTATTCTGCATAGAATTGGGCATGGCCTATTGCTATTGATCATCATCATCATCATCTGCCTAGCCTTTTCCCAACTACATTGGGGTCGGCTTCCAGTCAAACCGGATTAAGCTGAATACCAGTGATTTACGTGGAGCGGTTGCCTACCAGAGCTCCACTACCCATTAACTGGATAACACGGTACATTTTGACTGGAGTCAGATTTACTGGCTTCTGACAATCCGTAACGACTGCCAAAGATCTACAAATGACAGCCGGGACCAACGGCTTAACGTGCTTTTCGAAGCACGGAGGAAATTCGTTATGTTAAGACGGTCACCCATCCACAGACCAACCTTGCCAAGCTATGCTTAACCTTAAAGATCGACCCGTGCGGCTGTTATTATTTAGCCACGAGCTCCTCGACGAGCCTATTGCTATTGATATTCTCACAGAAACATCATAATATGATAAAATTTATATAGAAGATTCTAAATGTCAATCATCAACTTCACTCAAATTCAGAACGGGGCCTGAATATTTATCTAAATTGGTTATTCCAGACATAAGCCCTATTCAATTCTATCTGCTTGTTTGTATTCACAAACAAAATAACATTCCTAATGAAGCAGGTATAGTATACCTTACTTTATTGATCCGTGCAAATATTTAGGACATTTAAGGTAGGTACGGTTTTTTTTTGTTTATATGACAGGTCGGTTGACTACAATCCTACCTGTAGTGCTATTCTGTAACAACATTTTCGTGTCTCGACAGCGGAATCCGAGGTGAGTATCAAATTACTCAAACGTAAGACCTTTATGTTGTGGGTAATTATGCTCACTTTGTGAGGTTTGTCACTCAGGCGGAGCTCGATATCGAAATGGTTATTTACAGAATAGACTAGCTGATGGAAAGGGATGATGTGATCGACGACCGAACTCGTTAGTCTAGAAGTTACCTTGAATAATCTTTAAGTTTTAAAATACCTAATCTAATCTTTAATTAAGACTTCCAATTGATGGCTGGCTCATCAGTCAAGTTGCAAGCACTACTGGAGTTGATTACCGGGCCGTGCAAATTGTTATTATCAATAAAATATAAAAAATCTGGTTACAAAATGTATCATACACTAAACACACAACACATTAAAACACAAAATAAATTATATACTAAAACTTTCCTTGAAAACCACTCTATTTATTAAAAAAAACCTACATCAAAATCCGTTGCACAATTAATGATCTAAGCATACATAGGGACAGACGGACAGCGGAAGCGACTTTGTTTTACACTATGTATGATAACGAAATTTTCGGCAACACTGAAAACATATTATAGATACTAAAATCATTGAAAATAACTATATCAAAATATTAACTTCAATTTCATCGTCCAACAAAGAATCAGACTCATAATTCCACCATGTAAAATACCTAATTACATTCGTACCACAGCTTCTAATAATATGTGGACAATATCAGTAGGAAGAAATTAATTGTATGGTACAACAGACTGTCCTTTGTTATTGTATCAGAACGGCCATAGGAAATAATAATAAAGAAATATGAGAGGCGTTTACGTAATATTTCCGAGAAGACAGATCGTATTGAAAATATTGTAGGTCGGTTCTTATAGTATTTCAACACGCGCCGTTTTGCGAAAGTTTCAGCTACTGAATAACATTACAATAACCACAATAATAATATAGGGAACTATAGTAAACTGAACACTCATATATGCTTACCTAAACAATATTCTTCACAAAATCAAGTAACCTATACCGGGAACATGAAACGAGTATTTTTCACTCTCATAACAATACTTCGAACCGATGATGACGTCAATACATTGACCTTTATAAAGAAGAAGTAGGTTCTCGGATTAATATCGAGGACCTGTCTATATTCCTATATTCGTAAAAATCTAAGAAGTAGGATTTGACAGCTGAGTAGAGAGGGATACAAGATCGCTTTACCGGTAAGTGCGAAAGAAATTTATTGTCATGTCTCTTTTACTATTAAAGCAAAGCAATGTTATCAAATCTGTCTTCTTACGTCACAAATTTAGATGCTATCAGGAGAATTGACAGGCGGTTATGTATTGTTGGTTGTCACAAAACGCATAAATGTGGTGGTATCATCTGTCATTACAGCTTGGTAAAAATGTACTAAATTTACCAAGCCAGATGATGTCACGCGTGTCTTCAACTCGCTGTATCCTCTTAATTTTTTGTTTACGTGAAAAAATAAAAAATACGTGTCCAATCTTTTTTAAAATCTATCAGACGGACTAATTAGATTTTTTTAGTAAAATACCCTATTGTCTTGTGAACGAAGAATTCTAAATGACTGCTTATAACTTTGTACAAGTTAAATATTTGGATGATGGGGTTGAAATTCTTCAGCGATAACGATTGTTACAAGTTCAGAATGTGTAAAATTGACAAGAGGCCTAGACAAGTGACATTTTTTCAGTAAAAATGTGGTGAAGATGAATTTCAAATATGTATGGGATTGACAAACGCTGTCGAAATGACTCGTGATCATAAGATCAATCGAAGACTTTGGTTAAGTCTACAGTTTATTGTTCCTTTTTTACTAATAATATACACCTTTGTTTTTCCAATCCAATTTAGACATTGGCAGCATAGTCGACATCGGTTTTGCTTGCCATATAAAAAAATAGAAAAAAAACAAAAATAGAACAGAATCATTTCAAATAATCAGAATTGTAAATCTTATATTTGATATTTCGATTGTTGTATACGCTAATAGAGTGGCACATTGTCTAGATCCTCAGGTAAAATATTGGTAGCGTTTGTCAATTCCATAGGTACATAATTTATTTTTTACGTTTTGACAAATATTTATGACTTATGGAATGTAACTTTTGGTAAAATTTTCTTAGCTGTGCGTCATGAAGAAACCAAGAAGTGCTTCCATTATTTTTGTTAAGATTTTTTTACTTGGATTTGCTCTAGCCTAGGTCGGAGGCAATAGAGACAAAGTCGACCATGGAGTGAGCTTACCCAGCAGAAACCTGTTTACTCTAACTTTGAAGACATTAAGGTTGAATGCGTTCGGAATACGGACCACAGACGCAAGTGGAGAGTTTCCCTACTTTGTTTTTCGATTTTTCAAGTTCTCTTGGTTCCAAATGTTATTCAACCGCCAAATAGTACCCAAAGAATCCTTAGTTTTACCCTCACTGCCGATTTCAAACTGCGCAGCATTATCAGGTATAGCTAAACGTAGAAATCTTATGGCCTCCTTTAACCAGAGCCAACATAAACTAGATCTCCCAAAGATAACCAAAAAGCAATTCAAACTGATATTACCAATTTCTCCACTCATCGTTTCATAATCTTCTCAAGAATTAAACTGAAAATATCATCATTACAAAATCAAAGTGCTACCTCTGTAATTTGCCCGTTCAGCGGCTGGTTCGCTTTTTATTAACTCTGCAGCGAACTTTAATTGCTTACACAGTACTCGTAGGAACACGTAAAACTAGCGATTTGGCGCACCGTGTGCCATTTTCAGCGCTACATTTGCTGGAAAGTACTAATGCGGATAGCGATATAAAATTATTGTTTTTTGAAAAAGGAATTGCTTAATTTAGTGAGAGTGTTATAATATTGGAAGTTTCGATAATATAAAGAATTAATATTTGCTTTATTATGGTGTACCTAGTATTTTGATGACGTTTTGTTTGATATTACTCATAGGTAATTCTGAAAAAAGTAACGGTACCGTCGGGCTATTCTGAAAAAAAAAGACTTTTAGCTTTGAGAGGAATGACAGTTCTTCAAGATCACTTCACAATGAAGGCTATCGCGCTTGAATTCGCCGTTAGAGGCACTAGCGTTGCGTGAGATTTAAATGTCAAATTTCACTGTTGGTTAGCTATTGATGCGAGTTTATTTACTTATTTGTTTTGATTTTTATTTTTAACCGACTTCCAAAAAAGGAGGATGTTCTCAATTCAGCAGTATGTTTTTTTGTTTGTTTTAGCTCAGTAGTTTTTATTTTGTGAGCTTTTTTGCTAATTTAAATTTCTACGTAGACGAAGACGTCGTCCAAGTATCACCTAAAAGTGAAAAAATAAAAACTTTTTCCAAAAAAATATAACAAACTTCCAATTAATGTTATTTTATACTTTGTAGTGTTTTGTTTTGGAAGTCGGTTATATTTTTTTTATAAAAATGTTTAATTTTTTTATTTTCCTTCTAACTTTGTTGTACTAACAACTTTAGTGCTATGATTAGGAACCTTACTCGACAGTGGCGCCCACTGGTGAGTACAAAAATGGTAACCTTCATAGTTATCACGCTGAGATATTTATAAAATATCACTTATGTCACTATAACTGATGCTAGCACATGTTGACAGCTCATTGCACTTAAGTTTTCAAGATGAGATTTTCACTGAATAACTGTTCTGAAACTTTTTCTAGAGTTGAATACGACGTTTAAAATAACTTGAGTATGAATGGGTTACCTAAGTTTAAATTATATAATTAAATACTATAAGGGAAGCGTCATAATTATACGACACTAGCGGTCGTCACGCGGTTTCACCCGCATATTTCCCGTTCCCGTGGGAGTTTGGGAATAAAATATAGTCTATGTTACTCCCTGATATAAAGAATGTAGCTACTATTGCTGAAAGAATTATACAAATGGGTCCAGTTGTTTTTGAGTTTATTCATTACAAACATACACACAAAAATACAAATTTTTCCTCTTTATAATATTAGTGTAGATGCAGAATGGAAATCAGAATTAATTTCTAAAACGTTTCTGTACTGCTAAATAAGACCAACTTTGAATTTATAATCACATTCAAGTTGTAATATTCTAGCAACGTAGTACCTAGCTCGTGCTGCAAGCTTAATTCAGTATATCAGAACCCAGAAACAGTCACTGTAATATCAAAGGGACATAAATAATTCTAGTCACTCATGTACCTACATGTGGCACTAGAAATTTTCCACGGTTATAGTCTAGTAACTAATTTTTTTCAGAACTTTATCAAATTATACAGTTTGTATTTTTTACGCACGTCCAGGCAAAATAACCCAACTACCAATTATACCCGTGTATACGCACGAGTAACCCTTATCTGTTATGATACAACTAAAATAGTAGTAGGTACCTACTTGGAGCTTTGGAATCATTCGATCTTTTTCGTTCGAAATCGCACGACTAATAATGTTGTGGTTGACTTACAGTCTAAATGGATGCAGTGAACTTCAAATAGTGACTGCTTATCTGACGTACACAACGAGGACGCATTGGAAATTTTGGCGCCAATGATCTCAATTTTTTTCAGTAAATACAAAACGGATCAAAATATAAGTAGGTGACCTGAAAGTTCATGATAAAAACCTTATTTTGTTAGTTCTCAATACATGATTAGGTAACTTTTTTAGCAGAGAAAAATATATCAAACATACCTCTTTTTAAAAAGAGATTCACATCTTATGTGCAAACGGGACCGATTTAAGCCTCTTAACTTTCTATGTAGATGCGTCTATACATACTCTTTAAAATTCTAGAAGGAATTTCTCAAATTACCGTTTCTAACTAAATAAAATAACAAAAACCATTTTGTCGCTTACGTCCTTTAGTTATAAGCTAGCGCGCGTATGCAATCCTCGCCCCGCTCAGACGCTCACGTCCCCTCTTGACCATTGTCAGCGACGGGAATAATTGTTTAACAATTCGTCGCCTTAAGGCGGAAATCTACCGCAACACACGAAGAGACTACACACGTGGATGAGGCATCGCTACGCATGAAAATATATAAGACTAGCTAAATACGTCTAGTCTAACATTGAATCGCCTACACAAACTATTTTACATAAACTTGTTATATCAAAATAATGATGCTGTTATAACAAGAAAGTGGAATAACAAGGTGCCGAAATTGTTATTGTAAGATCGAAATTTGCGTTTCTTATTATTGGTATTACTAGGTATGCTACTGAAGATTACTAAGAATTGTTACTAGTCTAATTGAAAGCATCAATATAATTTAGTTGTAGAAGGATTACAACAAAAAAACTTTTTTAAAATAATACAAGCGACTTCCAAAAAAAAAACACTACAAAGTACAAAATAACTTTAGTTTCGGAAGTCGGTGTTTTTTCGTTAAAAAAAAAAAACACTTTTTAGTGAGTGAAATTTTACACCTGACAACACCACTGGAAAGTCACAGGAAAACAAAATACGCAATTTCGTTAACTTGGATAGCAAACAAATTACGTCATCTAAGTAAACGAATTCCAGCTATTTTAATTTAAAAGCCAAATTACCACACCGATTTTGGTAAAATTTAAATGGGACCAATCGAGAAGTAACTATATCTTTTCACATGAATTAAGATTTTTTCAAATTGGTTCACAAATGACGGAGTTATCACATAACAAACATTTAAAAAATACAACCGAATTGAAAGCCATCTCTTTTTTTTATTTGGTTAAAAATAGCAAAATAACACGTCATAAAGTCAAGTCATTTATATTAATTAGCAACTCCATCAGTTGCACAAAACGTTTTGATACTTTCGTTGTTCGTATAGCTAAGGAATTAAATTTCCTGCCACAATCTGCGTATACTGAAATCTACAACCTAGGGTTTTTAAGTCGAGAGCGAAAAAGTTCTTTCGCATCCAGCGTACTTCATTTTCGACCTCATCATCCCTTTCCATCAAGTGAGATTGTAGTAAAACGCAAAACGATAGTGAATCGATATAAAAAAAAACAACAGTGAATCATCATCATCATCTGCCTAGCCTTTTCCCAACTATATTGGGCTTCCAGTCAAACCAGATTCAGCTGAATACCAGTGTTTTACGTGGAGCGGCTGCCTACCAGACCTCCACAACCCATTAACTGGGAAACACGGTACATCTAGGCAAGACTAGCGTCAGATTTAACGACTGCCAAAGATCTACAAATGACAGCCGGGATCAACGGCTTAACGTGCTTTCCGAGGCACATAGGAAACTCGTTATGTTAAGATGGTCACCCATCCACAGACCAACCTTGGCAAGCATTGCTTAACCTTCAAGATCGACTCGTGCGGCTGTTATTATTTAGCCACGAAAACAACAGTGAATGCCTCCTTTAAATATTTACTTTCACAGTTGTCCTTTCCATCGGTTCACATCACGTCTTTACCCCCCAAAAGTAAAACAGACAGTATACCATTTCACCAGCATTAGAAAAACTAACGTTTTTATTTTGTCCTTTGCCGGAGTGACGAAAAACAGATTTAACCTCAGCAAAAGGACTTACTTAAAGTACTTGACGTGCTCTGAATGTGACCTGAAACTTTACTAGCCTAGTGAATAATGATATTTTACTTGTACCTACACAATTCTTTGTAGATACTCGTATCACTAGCTGTAGAATGTCTGGCAGTTTGAGTCTCTGTGCGCCCTACCCTAATGACCTTTACTACCCTAAGACTTTGGTATTGTTCTTCAAATCCTCTTGAAGTTATAAGTTGAGCTACACGACAACTTACAATTGCTTGCACTGTCAGGACAGGTCCACTCTAATCTATGTGGTGTTTTATTCAAGAGACATTATGGTTCTCATATGTTTTTACCATTACATTAACATTATCATTAACACCTCTAAGTTTGTTTGTGTTTCTAATCAGGTAAGTCAGCTAGGAAACAGCGGCCCTATCTACTTAACTGATGTGTAAAGGAGTTATTTTAAACCTATTTTGCAAAATTAATACGAGTATCATTTATCACACACTTTACGATAGTGGACTAAAAAAATCTAATTAGTCCGTCCATAGATTTCCAAAAAAAAATCCGACACCTTTATTTTTCTTTTGTCCACTGAAACAAAAAATGAAGACATAATGAATAAGTATTATTTGTTAATGGAGTGTGTTGAAAATTCGTGTGACGTCAGTTGTCATTTGATTTCAGTACACTTTTAAAGATAAGTGACGTCACACTAGTTTACAGGACAAGAAATCTTCTTTCCTTTTTTGTACAGAAAGTTGTGAAAGTTTCGACCAAGACTCATAAGTTTGTTACTAGCTTGCAACCATCAAACATGATCATATCCCAGTTGTTCTTGTTCAAGTACAAGTCAGATTCACATCATAGATTCGCTCGAAGTAGTTTGTGCTACTAAGTTTTCGTAAGTTAGGAGTCAGCTAGATGTATAAGCGCACGGCAAACGCTCATACATGCGACTGAGTATGGTTACATATTTCTATTAATACTGGATTTATGTTAGTAACTGATTTTTAAACGGGACTTTTAAAGATGGACTGTCGTAGAAATTTTTGTAGACATAAAAAATGTTCAGTTAACACTGCAAGGGGTGGGGTGGTCTTGGGCTAGTGTACCGAATAATAAAGAAATGAGAAAACCTGTTTAAAAAAATGGATGTCTGTGAAGTTGGTTTAAGAGCGATAATTTAACGTGATAACGTCATAAGAAAATAATTGAATTCTTAACAAACAAGCCGAACGCTTAGGCCAATCGTGATCGCGATCATAGCCTCTCTATCGCTTGTATCGCGCTCTCGCTTGCGGAACGTGACACTTTTTTGTGCACGCAGCCAGCGTTCATCGATTTATAAAACACTATCACGTCAAAAATACTTTAAAATTATTGTTCTGAAAAACATTTTTAAACAATGCCTCTGGAAATCATTCTAAACGAAACATGTTTTTTCAGATTCATTCTAAACTTTGTGAATTGTTGGAATTTCTGGAAAACACAAAATTTTTGCTAAAAAATTATAGATAGGTACTACGTAGACTAGAAACAACTAACTGTGTTTTTACCAAATTCCAGCTATCGCACTTTGAATTACAAATACAATCATTGTTAGAATTCGATTTCCAACAAATAACACATGAAATGACCGCATACACTCGTACATTTATGTATTTTTTCTCACTCTCACATACACGGTCATATACTCTCACATATTGACACGACGTACCCCTACAACGAAGCATCATGTTCGTATCAAACAAACATAGAAACTACGTTGGTACTTCAATGTTAGTTTTAGTTCGTGTCCATATCTCGATTACAATTGTGTCCAGTTACGGTTCTTTCCAAAAGAACAAAGTTTTGGCTGCCATGCTTTGATACGAATTTTATGAGTGAACCTGTGCCAATTTCTGACGTTCGGTATTAAGCCAACGTTTCTTTTCGAGAGCCTTACCTAACCTCTTTTGTTTTGAAGGTTATTGGAACTATTGACCTGAAGTTGTATTTTTTATGCCCTACTCATAATGTTATATAATGATGTCTATGTGTACCATGGTGTATGTGTGCGTGGGCTGCGTCCCCGTATAACATACCTTTAATTTAAGTATTTTCAGAAATATTTAAAACATTGTTTTATTTACTAACTGCCAAAACCACCGAGATTTTTTGTATCGTTGCGGCTCCCATAAACTATAATGCAGGTTTAATCTGCAGAATCTAATTCCAAGCGCTAGTAAGGACAACCACGGTTGCGGATTTTATTCGAAAGAGTCAGCGCGGTCCTGAAACGTAAACGGCATTTAGAAGAAAACGGAAGTTTTAGTCAGTAAATCAATTGATGATTTCTCATCCTATAAAAAATGCTTAGGAAAAACTGCGAGTAAAGTTTTAGGAACACATTTAATATGCGTACAGCTAAGGAGTGAAACTCCCTGCCAGAGTATTCTGTTTCCTAATAGCTACAACCTGGAAGCCAGAATAGGTTACTTCTAGGCAAACGTGCTCCATCTTCGACCACAGCATCGCTTACCATCAGATGAGATAGTGGACAAACGCGTACCTACCTATCAATACTAAAAAAAAACTATTGACGTTAAAATATTTACAAATAAAATCGATTTGAATATAATATAACTTGAATCTTATAGGCACCGAAGTTTTCTGACAAAATAATATTCAATCCACATACTAAACTTGCTTGCAAAGTTATGAATATACTAACTAGATACATTAAGCATGGTACTCCCCATCAAAATCGGATAACGGTACTTTTTATGTCTGTCTTGCGTACCATATGCATGAAACGACTTGCGTGAACATACCATGAAAACGTGAATATGGTTTATTACAGACACATATTTCTGGAGTGAATAAACGTTTTGTGGGTGTTTTAATGTTATTGTCTGTGTAAAGTTCCAAACCATCTTTATGAAAATCCTAAAATCATAATTAGAGACAATAGAAAGCCGATAATATTACTTGCTCTAAAAGCATGGAACTTAACACTTTTTTTTACTTGGAAGATTCGGACTAATGCGGGCCATACACTTTCAAGTATATAACATATTCATATTTATTGATTAATTTGATGAACACAGTGTACAAACAATTTTATCAAATTGGTATGCATGTCTGTGGGAGAATTTGATTAAAAATAATGAGGGCTATTCGCGTTCCATTAGTTTCATCAAATAGGCTATGAAACAAATGAGTCAAATGGCATGAAGATATATGAAATTTATTTGGAAGGTCGTCATTACGTTCGAAGTCCAATGGAGTCAATCAATTGCCTAGCCTTTTCCCAATTTTTTTTAAGTTGGCTTCTAATCTAACCTGATGCAGCTGAATTGATATTCATTAATGGTGTATTTTACAAGGCACTTGAGCAGGGCATGTGCAAGCATGGTGGACAGCTTTTCCGTTTTAAAGATGTGCTAAAGCGTCACTTTGTCAAGTGCGACTTAGAGCGGTCTTGGTGGGAATAGCAAGCCGCCCAAAGACTTGAGTTTAGAACTTTGGTTAAAACCAAAGTTTAGCTTCTGAATTATGGTGACGTTTCACAGACAGTGTACTTTCGTCCCCGCAATGTGCGAGGATCTTCACAAAGATGATTGGTTTCATCACGAATAACAACTACAGCGGAGCTGAAGAAATTCCCTCGACTTAAATCGGCCAGATCACATCATCATTTTCAAAGGTGTGATGATTATCTACCAGACCTTCACAGTCTAATAACTGAGTAACTTACTCCTTGACAAGGATGGTGAAAGATTTTCTGGCTTCTGACCAGCCGAGACGACTGCCAAAGATAAACAAATGAAAGCAGGGACCAACAGCTTAACGTATTTTTTTACAAGACACGGAGAAATTTCGGTTTTTATTGGATAGTCAGCCATCCACAGATCAACCTCGTCAAACGTTACTTCACCTGAAGCAGCTCTACCTTTGCGGCTGCTATTATTTCGCTACAAAATGTCTAAGTACACGGCTTATATGTTGGGATTAAGTTGATTCCCACTTCAACGTTTCGTTATTTTTTTTTTTATATAAAAAAACGCGCATGACTTTTAATTAATATACGATTGGCGGCACAGAGGCTGCTATTGACTTCTGCGCTACCGGGTCGCGGAATTAATTTTCGCATGAATAAAAAAACACAGTTGTGTGGCCTAGAGATGATTGTTGCGGATACGAGATTCACAATTGTACATATAGTTTCACAATTCTATAAATGCCTTTATTTCGAAATTTAAAATCAGCTTTTCTTGAAGTTTTTAAAAAACATATTTTGATATTACAACATCTGCAGCTATAACATAAAAAGAGTAACACACCACACTTAGGCCCCACTCAACAATACAGAACGCGAAGAAAACATAAACTAACAAACCCAACACGCCATGTTTTTCTTCCATTCCGAGCCCCGAAACTACATTAACACAGTTCCCTAAAAAAACATATTCAATACTAGCATTGGCATAAAACTACTTTACATCTGCGACCATACATGGGCGTCCCCTGGGGAAATCTGCCCGTATAGTTGCAAAAGTTCGGAAAATTATTCATGTAATTTATAATACGGATCATGGCAACTGGCTGGAGTCTCCTACTCGTTTATTGCCAGTTATGAGTGAAGTTAAACTAGATGTTCGAGAGTTCTACTAATTACGTTCGTGGTATTTTTAGCTATAAGTATGGAGTGCAAACTCTTAAGAAGTCCAGTTATATTATCCGGTGGGTGTCGTTAAAAAGACGGACAGAAGCTCCTAAGTTTATGAGCCCTAAAGAAAATTGTGAAGTTATTTTTTAGAAGAGTTTCTTTTTCAGTTTGATGTTATGCAGTTAGTTGGTTATAAGTTGGGAAGATTGGCTGTATAGCGTTGGCTTTCTGAAAATTTGTATGGTCGATCACTCATCTGTAATGCATTTAGAATAGTTACTTTTTCTGTCAGTGACAGGCGCAGAAAGATGGATGGGCATAAATGTAGTTGTATAGTAACCGTTTTTTTTGTTGAAAAATGATAACATCCCAACATTGATGTATAATAGATCGAAGTAGAAATGGGTAGTTACGAGCAAAGAGAAATTGTCCTGACATTTACAATGTCATTGCGCGAACAATTAAACAGCGCTCATGTTAACATTCACTAAAACGATAGCTTTTAGACAATAAACGTCTACGTAGTTTCATTACACTTTACTTACCTCATTAGTTTTATTACTAGCCATTTTCCTAGGTGCTATGACGTCACCAAATAGAGATAATGGCCGACCCTCTTTTAGCGCTTGGCAATTTTTACGCAAAAATATTTGTTTGAAAGTCATCGCTACTTAACTCGCTAAGTTTGGAACTCTCAAAGGCTTTCGAGATGTTTTAACAATCAAGGTTTATGGACAATTGTCCGACAACTTTTGTTTTTTGTAGGTGAGATGAATTTCAAGTGGTAAATAAAAGGCTTTTTCAAAGTTATCAAAGACCTGAACTGCTTTTGTAATCAACATGGGGAACTAATTGATTTAGAATTTCGTAATATGCTAATTCCTAAGTTTTGAGAATGATTAAACAAATTATGGTTAAATATTTCATCTTTTATAATGCGCACAGCAAAGGAACTCTCTGCCTGCGTCTGCATTTCCAAACGCCTACAACCCTAATCTTTTCAAAATTAGAGTGAACAGGCTCCTTCTAGGTAAGCTCGCTTCATCGTAGACTTGGTCTCTGAACTGTCATCTGGAGGTCTAGGTCAGACCTAGACCTAGAGTGAAGAGCAAATAAAAATACCATCACAAATAAAATAAAATAAAATATATATATAATGTATATCCTTGATACGGAAAGACGGTCAATGGAGCAGACATGTGTTAGAATGGAGGCCGTGTATGGGTAAACGTAGTGTGGACGCCCTGCGGCACGATGTACCGGTGATTTGAAGAATGTGGCTGGCAGTAGATGGATTCGGACTGGTCATGACCGGGATTGTTGGCACTCTTTGTGAGAGTCTTACGTCCAACAGTGAACGGTAATTGGCCGATATGATGATGATGGTCCTTGATACATTTGTATGAAAGATTTTATAAAGATGGGAACGATTTTTTTCGAAAATGAGTTTAGAGATAAATGTATATATATGATATCTCAAAAGCTGTTGATTTCAAAGTGTTTTATCTTGAGTTCGAAAGAAAAGAAGAAACAAAATAGAAAATCGATGATAGAAGGACCCTCCATTGTATTGAAAACCTGTTCCAAAATCTGCCAAGCGACAAGGATGTTATGAAACGTTATTATTGTCATTTATTTGGAAATTACGTGGAAATTTTGACACCAAGTATTAAAGACGAAATACACAATGAAAAACCTAATAATAATAATGTACGTCAAATCTGAAGTAACAAGAGTATTTATTCAACTTATTTTCCATGGCAACTGCCAATTTTCTCTTTGACAATAAAAGTACTTGCCTTTCTCACAATTTCCCGCTCAACCCAAAATAGGATCATCAACTTGTTTCTAAATATCAAGCAGTGTTGTACCAAAACCTCGCATCCGAATCCGCAAATGCGGGATTTTCGTAAGAAATTGTAGGTACTTTCGTATCCGCTTCTGCCAGTTTTTACCAACGCAGCGGGTTAGAAGGAGGGTGTACGAGTCAATAATGATCATACAGCGAATTGTCGTGATGCGCTCTATTTATATACATTTCGAAACCATTAAAGCGAGTCGTAACAAAACCATTATCGCGCGCGGTTCAATTATTTCTAGTAACAACTACATAACGTGTGACTCAGACACCAAACATACTCGTAGATAGAAATAGTTATGTGTTCTTCTCAATAAACTACTACAACGAAACAGTTATTAGTGTGAATTATTTACCTACAACAATTACCTACAACTGGAGTATCGTCAACAACGAAAACCCAAACAGAGGGTAGGTATTGTTATTTGTATTAATGTTTATTTGTTTATCTGGAGAGATTTTTCAAATCAGAATATCAGTCACAAAAAATTCAGGCTGTATGAATGTTGCAAAAAAAAGAATGGCGAGAGCCGTAAGGTAGGTGAAGTCATATTGTTTTTGTGACAAAATGAAGATTTTCTGACTCGCGCACCGAGGGCTTCGTATACACTCTTATGTACGTATCAAGGGAATCGAGTCTCGATTTTTTTCGAATACCTAAATATAAAGCATCCTCAATACTCAGACATAAAGAAGGACAAGCTTAATTTTTTTGCTGAAAAAAATGATATCCCATTCATCGTGTAAACGGACACCAACAGGAACAGGACGTAGATGAATAATACAATGAATATACGAAAACGTTATATATTTTAGTCGAACTGCACATACAAAATCTATACTTAGCGCTAGGTACTTATCAGTAGGTTACACACTTATCAGACAATCTATTGTGTCGAGCTCCAAAACCCAAGAGAGCCGCACCACCAGCCAAACGTTCCTTTAGCCCACGTTAACCCCTCCATTTGCGCGGGAAGAAGCGAGCTCTCTGATTGGTTCCCGCCATATTTGCGTCCACCAATCACAGAGTACCCGCGAATATAATAAATGGGTAAAGTTGCCAGCGTAAAATAATAAAATGAAAGCTCTATTAATACGATTATCGATTAAAATAAACGATTAGCAAAATCAAAATTCCTAAACCCTAACAATAGATGTACGTCGCAGTCGACTTTTAAACTGCAAATTAGTATATGTTCGTAATCACAAAAAGTGTTTTGGTAAATCTAAAACAATTTTCAGGCCATTTCCTTGCTTTTTAAAACTTTACTTGCCTTATCAGACCTTACTTCTTACCAAATTACTTAAATCATTGCTACCAACTACACCACACTGCTCTAAAACAGACATGACCGCAAATCGGCCGTTTCTAAAAGGTTTTCCATTCTGATTTTTTTTAATTTCTGCCTTCACTTCCTCTGAGACGGCCGTCCGTTACATCCCTAATATCAAATGACGGATTTAGTTGAAGTGAAGAAAATAAAATCGAAATGGAAAACTCTAGACACGAAATGATACTGTCATAAAATTAACAAATCCTCAATTATTTCCTCTGGAACTTGCAAAAACAGGGTCTAAGGCGTTAATGAAGTTGTTTTACGAGCCTCGATTTATTTTCGCTTGTCATCGTCTGTGACGTCACACAGCTTTGAAAAACAAACACTCTGTAAAGATAAAGCGAGTGTGCTTTTTAATGAATGTTTTTGTTCTTAGCTTTTTCAAAGTTTTTACCAAAATTTGCTTTATTCAGATAACAATGAGCACATAGTTTTGTTTAGGATCTTAATAAGAGAGGTTCAAGTGGAAATGCTCGCAGAATTGCTTGAAAAAAATTCCTTCGGAAATAAAGGCCGTGTTACAAAACTATTTTCTCCTCGTAGGTAACAGTATTACACATTGTGGTGTAACTGAACCCGGAGCGAGGAGGCATGGGAAGCGGTCACCTCCTTCTGCGAAGCAATAATACTAGCGAAGGAGGAGGCCAAATGTGTGAGAGAGAGGGAAACCTCACGACCCAGCCGCCGCAACGGAAGAAGACGCCCTGGGCGTCGGGAGTCGCAGGGCGATTTACGGCCACCATAGGCGCGGGCCTGCGGACGGCGAGCATTGGGTGGCTCGCCGTCCGATCAGAACCAGGCCCGGGTTGAGAGCACGCTGTGTTCTACGCGTACCTCAAAGAGCTGTCAGCATGGGAGACTGGGCCCGCCAGGGCCAGTGCCTGCCGGGGTGCAGAATCCTTTCGAAAGAGGCACCGTAGTCCTGGAACGCAAAGGGCACTAGGAGGAACACGGAAGAGTTTTTGTCAGTAAGAGTCTGACACTCTCTTCTGCTTCACCTAGAGCAGGAGGAGTAATTCGATGATTTCCCATCCTGAAAAAAAAAATGGTGTGACTGAACGGGCTTAAACTTATTATTGCTTCGCTACGAACACATCTTTATAACCTTTTATTTATTTTAATACATCGCTGGTGACAAAACATCAACATATTTTTCATGCCACTACCTTACATAAGGTGAGATATATACCTTGACATACCCGGAATGTTATTTTATAAATTATGAACACATCTTTCTACAGGAGACCGTCAGGGGACTGAAACTGGAGATAATAATTTTTCGTCAGCCTTAAAAGCATCACCAGGTTAAGTAAGTGCTTAAGGCAGCGAGCCAGGACAAATAAGTTACGTAAGGCATTTAAAGGCGCCTCTGGGAGGTAAGGGCTAGTGATGTGCGCAGGGTTTTATCGATAGGTTTTTTTTCCAAACCGAAAATTTTTTTACTGGAAAGTTTTGTTTGATTTTTTGAGGAGAAATAATCTTGTTTTCTTTGGTATGAAAAAGGGTGGTTTTTATATACATATGATTTCCCATATTCACATGAACTATCCTCATTCAAAAATTCAGTTAGCGCGAAATGCTAATTGAAAGAAAACTGTGTTCAGTCACTTGTTATAGTTGTGATTATAAAACAGTAAAAAGAAAATATATCAAAGGTTGTTTTTATTGCCAATACAAACGTTCACAACGCACATGTTTTAACATTATTTAAAATTTTAATAAGAAAATAATGTCGTCTGAAAGACGACGACTTCAGACGACAATATTTTCATATTAAAATTTGACCAATAATGTGAATCAATAATGTTTTGCAATATTTGTGAATATTAATATTACGTGATTTTTTTTTAATATTAACGTGATAATGCAATATTTGTGTACCAAACATTAACTTGATTGTTTTATGTGTACAAGGGTGGTCCAATAAGTACTTAGACTACAGAAAAAGAAACATTTTGGAAAAGTGGCGATTTATTTTTAAATATAGTCTACTTTTACATAAACATGTTTTCGAAATTGATGAAATAATATTCAAACTGTAACTGAAAGCGAAACGATAAAAGAAAATAAAACACATACGTACGTACCGTAGTATCGCGTACCGGAAGACGCAGCGTTGGAAGGTCTCCTACAAGGTGGACCAATGACAATGTCGCGGGTAGCCGATGGATGCGAGACACGCAGGACCAGTTGTTGTTGCGACACTTGGGGGAGGTCTCTTTTCAGCAGTAGATGACTTTCAAAAAACCACCAATAAATAAATAATTAAATAGTACTTTGAAAATTTAAAATGTTTGATTTGGTATTTTACTTAACATCGATAAAATAAATCAATCGTTCAATCAACTGCAAAACAGTGGTTAAAATTGCACTATGAATTTTGCCTTCACTGCTACGACACAGCGGCAAATGATCGTTGTCTTTCGTACATATTTTAATCGATATTCATAATCGATACCTGAGCCAACCCCTACACTACTAAAGATCTCAACTTATCGGTTGAGTGTGTATCCGGGAAAGGCCAGGTAAATAGGCTCTTTCAAAATTAAATTACTTGGCATACAAGTAACTTATTCACTTAAAGGAAATAACGCGACGCAAAACGGAAAGTAATCAATTTCTAATAATGTTGACCAATCGTTATTAGGGTAAGGCCAAACGAACGTAATTTTGTGAGTTGTGAGTTGCGTAAAATGAGTCGGTGGAATTCGATTTCATACTAAAGTCCAACTCATTTTGCGTCGCCGTGTGACATAAACAGGAATTTAGTATGAAACTGAATGCAGCGTAAATTTCGCCGACTCATTTTTGATTGGCTAGGAGCCTAGGACATTGCAGGCTTGAATCACCTGATTGTCTGATAAAAAGGTAATTCCGTGCTTTGGAAGGCACATAAGACGGTGGTCTTCAAATAAACCACGTCAGAGGCTCTTGAGGCGGTTCAGAAACTCTGACACTAGGGCGTGTGGAGTCGTTAGACCTTACTGCCCACGCGATTAGAAGAACTGAGAATTGTCACAAGATATTTATTTATTTATTTATTTATTTATTTAAACTTCATGTATAATAGTGGTAGGTACATAGGCGGACTTAATGCAACAAGGCATTCTCTACCAGTCAACTTGTGGGTTATAAAAAACCCACTGTGGTAGTTGTACAGCAAATAAATATAATATACTCGTAAAATGGAATATTTTTGGATAAGAGAAGCCTAAGTAATAATAGGATTCTCGGATCAAACATGGATGTGTGGATGATAATTAATCTTTTATAGTCAGTCTACTTTGTAAGCGACTCCTCACCGTGTAAACTTAGATGGAGTGAGCATTCTACCTTGATTGTATGATTGACAGCTCACTTCATATTCACTTCACCTAAGTTTACACATACAGTGAAACGTTAAAAGAATCGCACTGCAGATCCGAGTACGGAAATTCTATGATTATTAGAAAACTTCATAAATCTTAGGCCTCTGCCTCGGGTTTTGCGGGCAGCGGGGCGGCGGCGGCGTCGGCGCGGGTGCGGCAGGATCTAATGTGTATAATTAAATGGACCGACCCTCGGAAAGAGCGGCGCGGCAGCGGCGCATTGGCGGGCATCGAGCGGTGCGCGCCAGTCGAGCGGTGATCGCCCGCGCAGTGTTGTGCAATTTATTTTCTTCTTTTGCCCACAGTAAATCGAGCGCTAAGAATAAATTTGAATCAAAAAAAATTTGTCGCTGTTGTTCAGATATTTCGTCCGCGAATAATAACAAATATCTTGACAAAACTACCACAAGCACAACACTACGCCGCTATAGCGCCGCGCGATCTGCCCGCTGGTTTTAAAAATGGGTCTACGTTGCCCGCCCCGCTCCCGCGCCGCCGCCGCGCCACCGCCGCCCCGCTGCCCGCAAAACCCGAGGCTGAGGCTTTAGTGCTATAGGGACTTGTCTTACCGCCGGCAATCAGCAAACAGCGAGTAAAGCTTCAAACTCGAAACGAATTGGCGAGCAGCGAGTAGCGAGTGAGTAGTTTCGATAGTTTTGACGCTCGGCTTTCAGCGAGTGCTTTTGTTCGAGCTTTTACTCGCAATACTTACTCTGGCCCGCACTATAGGTAGAAATTACCGCTATTAGGTGAGTTCTGATCGTGAAGCGAGTGTCGCTGAGCTACTACAATCATTCGCTGCGATCAACTAGAGGTGACTAGCCAGCTATCGACTATGAATGTATGTGTCTCTTTTACTCACACTAGATCTATATTTTTGTCCCTTTCCTCAGCGAGTAAATAGTCGATAGCTACTCGCTTCCTCGCCGGCAGTGAGAAAAGTGCCTTACTGAATATTTTTTGGTTTCTGTGGAGCCACAGGATCAAAGCCAATAAGAAATCTATTTCCTAAAATAAACAATTTAAAGGTATAGCCTGCAATTTCATACTTCAAAACGTCGCCATTCAAACTGCACCCTTTGAGCGAAAAAGAGCACAAACGCATGTAAACATTTCTGGATAAAAGCTTGAATCATGCAGAGAATATGCTCGCTCCACATTCGAGGAATCCACTTGAAAACTAAAAGTAATAAAAGTACTGTCATGCACAGCTTGCTCGTTCTCCCAGAAAACACATAAGTTAAATTTTGTATGAATAAAACTGAAAATATAATGCAAGTGATATTTCATAAGGATTTTACCTCAGCATCGTTTGACTACGTATTTTAGACGTAATGTTTTCTTGGTTTAGCTGGTCGTAAAAGACTGAAACCTTTATTATTTTTCGTGTCGCATCGAGAGGGTAATGAAAAAGATTAGATGGTAGGAATATTAGCGTCGCTTTTAGTGGTGGTTAAAAGCGCAGCAGAATAATAATAATAATAATATAATAAATTTATTCAAATAAAAATGTTTACAAATAGTTTACATTTAGCCAACAGTGATAAGATTTCCATACAATTATAATGCCTGAAAATAAACTAAAACTAATATATTATTATTATTATAGGTGCAAGTTATGGTGGTTCGGAATTGCAATATTATGTAGCAACCAGCCCGATCTAGGTTAATTTAAACCTGTGTTTCAGGCCACCACTTTACAATTCAACTACATTGGTGCAGTAATATTTAAAGGTTAACTAAATAAAAATAAAGAATCTTTTAACAACTACGAGAAAAAGCTTAATAAGTACCTTAATATCTAAAAACTAAGCTTATGTAATTATACAAAAGTAAACAATTACGAGGGAAACAAATATCATCATGCCAAGATTTCTAGAAGTTGTTCTGTGTCTGTGTAATGTAGAGTCTCTAAATATTCACACAACATTTTACTACATTTTTTATACCTTACACTATAGAAACTTAGAACCTTGTTGAGCCTGTTATATAGAAAAGGTCCCAAGAACAGATAAAAACGATTAGCAAACGCATGTCTAGTTTGAGACTTAATGCAAATCAAGTCCTTTCTTCTTTTGTCAGAAGGCACAGGATCAAAAGGAAGTGCAGTGTGCTGGTGAAGTACTATGTTTAAAATAAATAATTGCCGTACTGTAAGCACCTTACATGCTGCGTAAAGCTGGTGCGTAGGAAATCTAAAAGGGCGAAATGTAGCAACCTTTAGAATTGCTCTTTGAGCACGCTCTAACGGGAGTAAAATTGTTTTTGCCGCACCACCCCAAGAAGTTATGCAATATGTAAGAATGGATTGACACAAAGCTAAATAGACCTGTTTAATTAATTTAAAGTCGGCTATGTTCCGTAAATTCTTAAAAACATATATTAATTTGCGCACTCTCGAACACAGTAAATCGATATGTTTACGGAAATTTAAATTTGAGTCAATGGTGACACCTAGATATTTTAAATGGTCAGCTACAGCTAAAGTGGGGCAAGAACATGCAGTGTCAGCATACGTGCAACAATTATGTGCGCGAATGTTTAGATTAGTAAGCGGTACGTTAGTATTTCTCATTGTAAATATAACATAATTGGTTTTATCTGTATTTAATGTTAGGAGATTATTACGGAGCCAATTAGTCACAATGTTAAAACCATTTTGGTCAACCAATTAGTCATAATGTTTTTTTAAAAGAATAAAATATGTTTAACCCGTCCGGTCCCGGCGTCCCACATGTGGGACGGTGCGCTCGTGCGGTTATAGTCTATTATTAAAATTATGCAAGGTCTGTTATGATGTGGCCGTTTCAAGCGCGCGGGGTCGGGGGGGGGGGGGGGGGGGTTAAAATTACACTCTCACTTGTCAGCATGTGCTATAAGAGAGTCAAAGTCAAGGTAAAAATCTTTGCCATTAACCAGGAGCAAATGCAAGTGTGTGATGGGTTTTTTAACAATGTAAATGGCCCTTTAACGGGTCTAAAAAGGCCACTATTGCATAATCATAATATTAATCACACAACAATCTGTACAATTTCATTTTCACCTTTATCTCTAACGCATTAGGTTTAAAGTTGATTGGGAAAATTTTACAGTGACAGGTAGCGGATGTGCTTCCTGATTCTGCTAAAGTGGCCTTTTTAGACCCGCATATATAATGTCAGCGTAACATTTCGAAAGCGTATGTAAATCCTATAAGCTCGTGGCTAGATAATAACAGCCGCACGAGTCGATCTTCAAGGTTAAGCAACGCTTGCCAAGGTTGGTCTGTGGTTGGGTGTCCATCTTAACATAGCGAGTTTTCTCCATGCCTCGGAAAGCACGTTAAGCCGTTGGTCCCGGCTCTCGTTTGTAGATCTTTGGCAGTCGTTACGGATAGTCAGAAATCAGTTAATCTGACTCTAGTCTTGCCATGAAGTACCGTGTTACCCAGTTAATGGGTTGTGGAGGTCTGACAGACAGACGCTCCGTGTAAAATACTGAAATACTTTTGAAACTAAAGGGGATTTAAACTGAAACCGGATTTAGCTGAATACCAGCCAGCAGCCAGTGCTGGCTGGTGTTCAGCTAAATCCGGTTTGACTGGAAGCCGTCCCCAATATAGTTGGGAAAAGGCTAGGCATATGATGATGTCAATCTTATACATATTGGACTTTCCACCTATAGTTATCAATGATAGATGTTAGCTTGCCTGAGCCCTTAAGTTGGTAGCCCGGATAAATACCTAAGGTTTATTGAAAAAATGCGTGACTGCAAACACTTGACTATGAAGGGTCGTTAGGGTCGTTTATTGCAGCATGCATATTGAATAACTTGACGCAAATAGACAAAAAAATAGAGAAGGATTAAAACGCTATCCCAAAACTGTTTGATGATTCCAAACTAAACTAAACTAAACCAAACTAAATCGATATTCGACGAGTTTTAGCGGTGGTAGTCTCTCTAATTTGCGTTTGCAAAATACTGTTTATAGAAACAAGGTATTTCAAAAGTTTATAGTCATATAAGGGTGATGTTATGTCTGATTAGCTTCTGCCCGCGACTTCGTACGCGCATATCCCGTATTTTCCCGTTCCCGTAGGAATTTCGGAAAATATTCTCTTAATGCTCCCCTACGAAGTGTAGGGAAGCTTTTTGCGAAATTGGGGAGGCATTCCAACGTTGCGTTCGGTACGCAGTCGCCACTCCAGAACTAATAATGTACTGTATTGTTTTTGTATTATTAATGGCAATTGAATTTAAATGGATGTACTATCTGTGAATTTAAATTTATTGTTATTGTAATAATTATTTTCTTTTTTCTACACTATCGCGTTGGGTTTCTATCATGATAGCTGTATGTACGTCTGTAATAAATAAATAAATAATAACTTTTCGGCCCCATCGACCTTATATTCTGTGAGCATGTTCCCTGCTCACTGCCACTTTAGTTTGGCGATCCTAATAATACATGTACACAAGCAAAACCACATTTTCTGCAAAAGCGATATTTTATCCAATCCCAACGCTACGTTAAAATGAAACCTCTAACACGAACACACGGTGACTTGACATTTAACTTCTTAATGGTCCAAATCGACTGCAATCATTACCGATAAGATCTGAACCCGTTCGTAATGTATGAGAGTCCATACTTTTACGGCACAGAGCTAGGAATTTCAGTGTCGGCAGTGTTTGTAGACTCCGACTATTTAAAGAATAAACCGACATAGTGCGAGTCGATCTCTCGAGGGTTCCTTACCAAGAACCGAAGATAAAGGAGATCTTTAGATCTTGGTACGGAACCCTTGACTCCCCGGAACAATCTTTAATATAGCCGAGATACACACTCTCTGCCCATTACTAAGCCCGCTGACAGACCGCTGACAGGGGCTTAGTAATGAGATTCGATTGTTTACCCTTCGGGTACGGAACTATGACAATCTAAAGTACTTTCTTGTATCTCTAAAAAATGGAAAGGGAATCGTCTGCTGAGATAGCTAGTTATATTTGTAACAGTGTAGTGTCCGCTCATCACAAGTTTCGGCTATAAACAGTCAGAATTGCCAAATTCTGTCAATTATATTATTGACACGCTTACGCGAGAATGTTTTGATAGTGATGTTTCTAGTAGTGGCCACTTAAAACCTTGTCCAAAAGGCGTGAATTTGCCGAGAATCATGTCGCGCGAATTTATAGGCACGTCGGCAAGGTTCTGGGCGCCAATACATCGCGTCCACAAGCATCGCGCGAATTCGCCAGACACTCGACACGCGCGTACTGCACGCGAATCGAAATACTAGAAACGCCTCGATGCGTTCAGTGTCGTAATTTTGGTACAGAATTGTTAAATTAGTCGCGCTTTGGTTCGCTCCTTGTGGACGCAATGTACGCACGAAGTGAATCGCGGCGAATTCATTCCTTGGACAGGACAAGGTCTAAGTGTTTCAGTGCTCTGTGGTCCATACGTTTGAACATACTAAAGAGGTTCAATTCGATTCTAGGAACGGAGCTAGCATTCATATTCATTCGCATTTTATCACTTTTTCCTATACGAGAAAGCGTTTTAGGATACGGAACGTGGTTTAAGCCGGGTAGAATTGCTTGGAATTCTATTTTTGGTAAGTTTCATCGTTTTAAGTGGTTTACTCCGAAGAAGATGATATCGCTCATATAAAACCGAGTACTTGTGTAGTTTTTGCTATTTAGAAGACAACAAAAAAGATATAAAAATCTCGTGTCACAATGTGTTATTGAACTCCTTCGGAACGGCTTGAACTATTTTCATGATTTTTGTTTTGTGTATGTTTTTGGTAGGTCTGAGAATAAGTTGTAGGCTTTTTGTTATTAAAATGGCATAATCACGTTTGCCGGGGCAACTAGTCCTAATCAGTCCTGATATATAAAAAAAAATTGTTACTGAGTGACAGAGGGACAACGCACAGCCGAAACTATTGGTCGTAGACAGCTGAAATTTGGCATGTAGGTTCCTTAGAAAGTCCAAAGGAGCATTGAGAGAGGATTTCCCGAAATTCCTTCGGGAACGGGAAATACGGGATAAACGCGTGTGAAGTTGCGTTCAAAAGCTAGTCAAACATAATATTTGTAAGTTATAATTGGTAGTTGATCCAAATTTACAAGCCATGAGCTTGTAAATTTAGATAAAGTCAATAATAGTAGCGTCAACGGCACAACAGTAGTAGGAATTTGTTACTGATAGCGTCTTTAAGTCGTTGCTGTAAGAGCATGATTTTGTAACTGTTGTGCTGTTGACTGTAGTTTTGTTACGTTTTTTGAGATCTGTTTTTCTGTTCATTATTTATTTAAGGTAATTTTCTCTAAGAAACTGTCAAACTGCGAGTCGGACTTGCTGGCGAAAGGTTCCGAACCTGTTTCATCTATATAACATGTTATTTTAAAACTAGAGACTCTAATAAATGTTTCTGTAATCTGTAGGTTCAGAACTATTGACTGCTTTTTTTTTTCTAAATTGTAGGCTCAGTAGTTTCGGAGATAAAAGGGGAAGGTCACTTTTGGTCTTATTACTTGAATAAGTTCTAAACTATTTATTTTAAAATTAATAAAAAAATAAATTTTATCTCATCATAAATACTTTCATTTCATATGTCACACAATACTGTTTAAAAACTATTTTTTAATTTTCAAGTTTGACCCCCAAAAATGACCCCCATACTTATTTATTTACGTAACACGTCCGTGTTTGGCTCACAGAAGTCCATATGTATATCAAATTTCAACAGAATCGGTCCAGTAGATCCGGAGAAAACTGGCTGTGACAGACGAACACAGAGACCCGAGTGATCCTATAAGGGTTCCATTTCTTACGGATGTTCGGAATCCTAAATAAGATGGGATTTCCGACTTCCACGATGATAATAACTCGCATATCAAGTCAAAACATCAATGTCATCCTTCCAAAATCCAGAACTAAGCTCTCACAAATAAGGTGGTTAAAGTACCCCACCTAGTTTATTCGACACCCTCTATACTCATCATGAGCCTCCGGGTATCTCATAAAGAAAATGGCTGACAATATAATATGTGTGCAGAATATAATAAGGCCTGGCAACCATCTTACATGTAACCTGAGTAACACTTACCTCGATCCCGGCCTTATTCACTCATTAGATATGTACCGACATACAATCTTGTACCTTGTGCCTTCGGCTCTAATAAGGTCAAATTATTTCAAACTTTCGATCAAATATCGGTCGGGTTTGGCTTATATTTTGATGAAGGCTATGAAATTACAGCAGTTTGATTTGGATTGTGGATAAACTTTGATTCTATTGGTAGTTCTATAGGTAAAACTTAAGTTTCCTAATGAATATTACATTAGGTTCTAGTTTAATAGTCATAGGTATGAAATTAGCTGAAGTAAAGATTAAACTTTGAGCTGAATTAACATGAACTATTTATTCTTCGTTGTTCATTTTGGAGAAAATTATCGATGATTTGCGTTTAATTTTTGAGTTGTCGATTCATTTTATCTTATTACTAGTTGACCCGTGCAACTTCGTCTGCTCCACTCCTATTGGTGTGTTAATATATAGCCTTCCTCGATACATAGGCTATCTAACGTTGATAGAATTTTTCAAATAAGACCAGTAGATTCTAAGATTAGCGCGTTCAAGCAAACAAACAAACTCTTCAGCTTTATATATTAGTATAGATATTTTTTTTTTACTTTTTTAGAACTCTTTATTAAAGGAAATACTAAAATGAAACTCCGCATAATTACAAGTAATGAATCGATGAATATAATGAAGATAGATCGAATTTAATATCTTCAACACGTCTATGAGGCCGCAAACTTTTTAATCTTCCCTAGTATTATCGGATGTCTATGTATGGATTGTATAAACCTATGAAACAATATTTTCTTATTAATTGCTTCTTAGGATACGCTAAGAAGCAAATAAATCTAGTTTACATTGTGCATGGTTAAATTGATATAACACAGGTAACTAAGCATTCACTTGATAGCTGGAAGTGTATTTGCGGGAACTGTGTTTAACCATGACGGTTTAAATTTAATTGTTAATCGTTTTATACGTATATAAATATTGTAATCAATTATGTAGACTATTTTATTATCAAATAGGATCAATCGTCTTGCCTGTCTTTCTCAAAGGAGTCGGCAGAGAGACGTCAAAACAATGACTAAATAATTGATTTGTGCTGATTAACAAAACACCATTATTGTTTCCCCCCGAAAGTTATTAAAACGATATAATATAACTACATGACATTTATTCTCAATTGCCCCCGAAATATAAAAACCAGCCAAGTGCGAGTTGGACTCGCTCACGAAGGGTTCCGTACCGTAAATCTTAATTTTTATTATTTGTTGTTATAGTGGCAATAGAAATACACAATCTGTGAAAATTTCAACTGTCTACCTATTACGGTTCTTGAGATACAGCCCGCTGACAGACAGACGGACGGACGGATGGACGGACGGACAGCGGAGGCTTAATAATAGGGTTCCGTTGGTTACTATTTGGGTACAGGACCCTTAAAATTAGTACAGTCAAGCACAACTAACTAATTTTTATACAAGTTCTTACATTTTGCTTGTCACTTTTTGTACTCATCATCTTGTTATAATAATCTGATAAGATTCTAAACATATTTGAACAAACATTGGATCTAATTTGTATATATAGTATGCCTATTTCTGTCAAGCGCAATCTATAATCTAGTAACTCAATTAATGAGTGCCATCAAAGTCAAACCGCAAAGAAAATTTATTTAAATTGCAAGAACTACAAGACTAACAAAATCTGTGATTTGATTGGTGATAATTTTGAAATATATAAACGAAAATATAATCAGTACTTTTTTCTTTGACTGTACCTTGATTTTATTTGATAAAACACAATTATAAAACAGATACATTTTTGGGGGGAAACAAGTATGGGGGGGGAATCAGGACGAACTTCAATTGGCTTGGTAAAAATGTACCAAATTACCAAGCCAAATGACGTCACGCGTGACTTCAACTCGCTGTATCCTCTTAATTTTTTGTTTAAATGAAAAAATAAAAATACGTGTCCAATATTTTTTTTTTTTAATCTATCAGACGGACTAATTACATTTGTTTAGTAAAATACCCCATTGTCGTTTAAAAATTTTGCATGTACATGTATGTAGGTCATACAAAGTAAATCTGCCTTCAATTTTACAATAAGTATAAATAAGGCAATTTCGAAGAAGCATCGCTTTGATGCGAAGAGTAAAGCAGTCACGTTGTTATCTCATGAATAAGAAAATTGAATACATAATCGTTTTTGACGTGCGCTCAAATTTATTGGTATCATTTGGCTTTTATGATAAATTTGACAGAAATCAGGTTAAGTTTTAGTATGGTTTAAATTTAATTATGTCATACGTATGATTGACGAAATAATAAAATTAGTATTGATAGGTGCGGTTTGATCGGATAGTCAGAAGCCAGTTAATCTGACTCCAGTCTTGGTTTAAAGTACCGTGTTACACAGTTACTGGGTTGTGGAGGACTGGTAGAAAGCCGCTCCGCGTAAAATATTCTGGTCATCATCTGCCTAGCCTAACTATATTGGGGTCGGCTTCCAGTCGAGCCGGATTTAGCTGAATACAAGTATTTTACGAGGAGCGGCTGCCTACCAGACCTCCACAACCCATTAACTGGGTAACACAGTACTTCACGACAAGACTGAAGTCAGTCAGATTTACTGGCTTCTGACTATCCGTAACGACTGCCAAAGATCTACAAATTACAGCCGGGACCAACAGCTTAACGTGCTTTCCGAAGCACGGAGGAAACTCGCTATGTTAAGATGGTCACCCATCCACAGACCAACCTTGGCAAGCGTTGCTTAACCTTGAAGATCGACCCGTGCGGCTATTATTATCTATCCACGAGCTCCTCATAAAATATTCGCGTAAAATATTCTGGTATTCAGCTAAATCCGGTTTGACTGAAAGCCGACCCCAATCATCATCTTCCTGCCCTTATCCCATGTTACTTAGGGTCGGCGCAACACGTTTTATTCTTCCATTCTGTTCTATCAGTCGTCACTGTATCACTAACTCCCTTTTCTTTCATATCGCTCCTCACACAATCCATCCATCTTATCTTTGGCCTTCCTCTCCCTCTCCATCCATCCACATTTATGTTCATAACTCTTCTAGTTATATGCGTTTCATCCCTCCTCTTCACATGACCATACCAAGACAAGCGATTCCCTTTAAAATTTTCCGTCACTGGCGCCACTTTTAAAGTGCCTCTAATGTACTCATTTCTCACTTTATCCACTCTCGTTACTCCACACATCCATCTCAACATTCTCATCTCCGCTACATGCAATCTATTTTCATCCGTCTTTTTCGCAGCCCAACAATCTGATCCATACATTACGACAGGTCTTATCACGGACTTATATATTTTCCCTTTTAATTTGAGGGGCACCCGAGGGTTACAAGTTGTTCCAGTGACCTGTCGCCATTTCATCCATCCTGAGTTGATCCGGTGCGTTACGTCTCGGTCTATATCGCCATCTCCCTGGACAAGCGACCCGAGATACCGAAAGTCGGAGCAAATCGGTATAGGCGTTCCGGTGAGAGCTATAGGTATCGGACTGGAGAGACCGCCGAAATCGCAGAACAGGTACTCTGTTTTGGTTTTGCTCAATTTCAGCCGACCCCAATATGGTTGGGAAAAGGCTAGGCAGATGATGATGAGGCGCAGTTTGATCATTACCTCACCTGATGGTAAGTGATGATGTTGTTGACGATGAAGCACGCTTACCTAGAACTAACCTATTCACTTTTGACTTAAAGACCCTCAAGGTTGTAGTTAACAGGGAGCGCAGACTCTAATCTTGAAAACCCAAAATGTTTTTTGCATAAGCGTGAAGTGTCCACCATGTCCCTCCCATGGCGCATCACTGAACATGATGTAGTTCGATGATGGAACGGGCTTGGAGGAAATATTTATTTATTTAATTTATTATATACTTTTTTGTACCCCTCATAACAGGACGCTTATAAAAACTAGTGTACAATGGACGGTCTTATCGCACAGGGCAATCTCTTGCAGACTACTATTGGATGGACTGAACTAAAGAAGTAACATTTAATTTTATTTATTAACAAGTAAAAAGTCAAGAATGAATAGGTTACTTCTAGGCAAGCGTGCTCCATCTTCGACCACATCATCGCCTACCATCAGGTGAGATGGTGGTCAAGCGCGTGCCTATTAATAGTAAAAAAAAAAGATTAAATTGTGAAATGTTACTAATTATTGTAAACCGAAAGGCGGGCAATTCGGTGTCAATGTTCAAAGCTTTCAAGCTTTGACTCGACGAGTGCCTCATTGCCGATGATCCTTTTGGCCCGTTTCTTAATTTATTTCTTGACCCGATAAATGGGTAAAGTAACTAGAGTAAATAATTCTCAAATGGGTGAAAAATCAAGTGAAAAGCAGAATGATTATATTGCACTTTATCTGCAGAAAATAAAAAAAAAAACGCTGTGCAAACAAATTAAATGAGAAAAAAATTGTAAGTTAACACTTCTCACTGAAGTAGATTTTCTCGAGGAAATAGGAAGGCTAGGAAATTGCATTTTGTCTAAGATGAAATCCGTTTTGTTTGTTGGTTTTCTAATAAAGATTGGAATCAGAGTGTTTTTGTTCGTAGATTTTATGCTTTGTTTCTGTCTAAAAGAAAAATCTAGGGAACGAATAGCGTTAAAAAAAATAACCAGCCAATTGGTTATGTGGGTATGGAACCCTAAAAATGGTTAAGTGGCATTGTAAATAACGTTCAGTGATAAGTCACAATAATATAAACGATGTTATTATTATTATCAATCTGCCGGGTCTTTTCCTATAAATTTAGTGTTGGTTTCCAGTCCAACCCTTGGCAGCTGAGTGTTACATGAGCGTGTTACATGAGCCTATTGGTCAGCACTAACTGAGGAACAACAACGTAATGTGCTTTTTGACGCAATAAGTGAAAGTCAAAGTATTTATTAGTGTGTTTTTTGGTGATACAAAAGGTCTTATAATTAGGATATAGTAACTCAATAAACTACCCATTATTATACACTATTTATCAATTTTAGAATATAAAATCGACATTTTAGATGACATGTTAGACATAACTGTACAAATTAATTACAATAATAATATGTTGAACGAATAAAACTCAAAATTTTCAAGTATCAAATTATTGAAAAAATAGTTTCATATGACATATATTTTATTCAAAAAAGTATGACTAGCCGTTTAGACGTGAAGTTCATTTTAAAATTATCTACTGAGCCGTACGTACTTGCGCCTTAAACCCAGAGATTGGCCCACGCGGCTGTTATTATATAGCCACGAGCGTCACTTATCTAATTCAAACATATAATTAACAAATTACCTAAAACAAGCCATATTTTCGAGCCTTTGATTCCGATCCCTTTCAAACAACTTCCAGAACAGTTCTCTAAAACCAATAGGCCCCTTTCACATGACATAACACAGTAAACTACAAACTGCCAACACCACATTCAAATCACAGGTGTGAGCCAGCCAAAGGTACGTTCGTTTGATGCGTATTCGGTGACGCGTGCTTACCCCTCAATAGATCGTTCAGTCTGAATGCCGTATGTCAGTAAAGGGGCAACACTTCGCAAGGCCTTAGGCTCTAGATGTTCAAGCGAAATAGTACAGGTACACAATTAGCTTATTGACGCTTTGTTTGTGTTCGTTGTTCGTATGGTTGAATGGTGGGAAAAGGGTTTTGTTGTACTGATGCTTGGGTATAGAAAAGCTTCTTCTTTGACAATGTAGGCTACATGCTACGTGTACTGATCCCACACGCTTTTGCCCCGGTACAAATGAAGTACACAAATCTGTCTTTTGACACTCTTTCTATTAGTATCCAAAGACATTCATACAAATTTCCTTTCCCTTTCTTCCATTCCCCTTAACTGTAACTTTCAAATACTCTTTCTTAGTGGATGCTTATGTTATAAAATAAACCTTTATTCCCAGTTTTCTTGTTGTTTCGGCTGTGCATTGATAAATATTCAATAGAAATGCTTTTATAAATATAGATAATGTTTTGGAAAAAGGGGTTGTCAATTATATTTACCTATAGCGGATGGAGAAGGCAATGCTTGGAGTTTCCTTGCGTGATCGAATCAGGAATGATGATATCCGCAAGAGAACCAACAAAGCCCGAAGGATTGCCAAACTAAAGTGGCAGTGGGCAAGACACATTGCTTGCAGAACCGATGGTCAATGGAGCTGAAAAGTTCTAGAGTAGCGACCGCGTACCAGAAGACGCAACATTGAAAGGCCTTCCACAAGGTGGACCGATGACCTGGTGAAGGTCGCGGGTAGCCGATGAATGCGAGACGCGCAAGACCGGCCGTTGTGGTGACACATGTCCAGCAATGGACGTCTTTCGCTGGTATGATGATGATGAAAATGATAGGTGATAGTTGGTTCATCATCTGTCCTAGCCAACTATATTGGGGTCAGCTTCCAGTGAAGCCGGATTTAGCTGAATACCAGTATTTTACATAGACCGGCTGTCTTCCAGACCTCCACAACCTATTCACTGAATTACACGGTACTTCATGGCAAGACTGGAGTCAGATTTACTGGCTTCTGACTATCCGTAACGACTGCCAAAGATGTACAAATGACAGCCGGGACCAACGGTTTAACGTACTTTCTGAGGCACGGAGGAAACTTGGTACGTTAAGATGGTCACCTATCCACAGACCAACCTTGGCAAGCGTAGCTTAACCTTGAATATCGGCCCGTGCGGCTATTATTATCGAGCCACGAGGTCCTAATATGACACCTCTCAGTAACAGCCGCAAAGTCTGAACTGGAGTAGATACGTTTAATGGTAACCACCTCTCTCTTATTATATTTGACTTAAACGAAACTGGTGAAATATGGATGTACTTTTGGTTTAACTTCGTTGAGCCCTTAGGGGAAAACAAACCTGATGTTATTATCCAGAGCTGAGAACGTGATCTGAAGACACGTGATTTACATGAATGAAATCGATCTGTATTTATAGTAACAATAGTTTTGCCCGCGGTTTCGTCCGCGTGGAATTTAGTGCTGCCTTCATGCTGCCTTGCCCAAACTGGAAATTTAAATAATTTAAGCCAATAGTAAAGATTTTTTTCTGTCTACTTGTGAAAATTATATGAAAATCCATTCAGCAGTTTTATAGATGTGCGCTAACAAAAAAAAACAGACAGAAGAACTTAAAATAGCTAATTTGTATTCTATCATCGTTCTTAAGTTCCCCATTTATTTTTATTACTTTTATTTTATTGTACAACCACACCGAGATCTACTGTTTTATTATATGCACAGATACACTCCAACATGTCAAAGGAATTATAAAATCCTTTGAATAATGACAAGGCACTTAGTACACACATTTCTCTTGGCAACGTAAGATAAATCCAAGCACACTGTAAGTACTAGCTATTCTTGCTCAATCATGCTGAATAAGTAGTACAGGAGTATACTCAATGCTTCGTTTAAAAGGTGAGAATCAGCAGAAGGGTCACTGTTTCGTCAAAATATGTTCTGTTGGCTCAAAAGACCTTATCTCTTTTAATATAAACTTTGTAGGATCTGTTGACAGATCTTACAGCTTTCTTTAGCTATGGCGTGGTGTTAATTGAGTCCTGATTTTGGATCATGTATTTTGATGAAACTTTTTTTTTTTATTTGTAATGGGTTTGCTCTTGACTCTAGACTATGTCAGAGATGACAGAGGCAAAGTTTACGATGGAGCGAGCCTACCCAGAAGGAGCCTGTTCACTCTTACTTTGAAGAGATTAGAGTTGTAAGCTTTTGGAAACACAGGCAGTAATGAAGCTGATACTAGTACATCAGAATACCAAGCGCCACGAGTGGCAGCTAATTACTTGTGATAGACAGTGTTTGGAGGTATGCGGAACAGAGAGTAATGTTACGCAAACCTCCATTGAAAAGGTATGATCCTCCGACCAGACGCTTGTGATAGTTGATTTTCAGACTGTTGTATATGTCCCACGGTAAACTCTTATACCCCAATGCAGAATTTTGTCGTAGTAATTTGCTGCTTGTTTGAATAGATGATGTTGCGGTTTTTTTTGTTGCAATGTAGAATGTGCTGCGTTGGTTTTTCTTGTGGCGTCATTAATGCCGCTACAAGTGCACAAAATTGGTTGGTATTGAAGCCGTGAGGTAAGTGATTATTCTGTTTGAAATTATTCTAATCCATACAATCTACACACCTCATCTCTGGCATCCATTGCATAAACTATATGTCTATTCTGTAAACATCTAACCGTGAAATTTGAAATGTAGTGAGCATGAGCGGAACTGTCATTCCTCTTATATTATTATGTTTTTCGCTTTTTCGGGTCCCTAGAGACCCGGTCCTTTGGCTGTACGAGGGGCCGAAGCCAACACGCAGAGGCCCCTTTAGACATTTCAAATGAAACGGGACACCAACCGACGATTATCCCTGTATGCACTGTGAAAGTATACCCAAAGACAATCACCGGTTGGAGCAAGACTATTGCAGAATATGGAAACAAAGATGAAACGCTATGGGTTTGGCTGGTTTAGTGGACTGATAATCGTTAACTATGGAAGAACTGTTGGCCCCTGCCTGGCGATTGACAATTAAAATGGCTTTATATTATTATTATAAGCCCGTAGTCTCCCACTGCAGGGCAAAGGCCTCCCATCCTTTTTTCTACTTTAATCTGTCCTGAGCTATCTGAATCCAATTCTTAAGGTAGGAGTCCAGCTCGTCACGCTATCTCCGTTTGGGTCTACCGCGTCGCCGGTTCCTGATGTTCGGGACCCAATCCGCGGATATTTTCGCCCAGTTATCATGTGGCATGCGGCAGATATGGCCCAGTTCTACTTTAATTTGGTAGCTGTGTTGCCTACATCTGCGATTTGAGTTTTGCAACGAAGTATATTGTTCCTTATACGGTCTGTTATCCTGACTCCGAGGATGCTTCATTGGAGACCTGGCAGACCCCGAGAGTGGACTTTTGACGTTGCGTTAATGACGACGTCTGCGCTCTGTTCGTGAGGGTGAGGAGGATGCACATTCCTCTTTAATCTAGGAATTTACAGTTCAATTTTTACTCTTTAGTTTTAACTGTATTTTTTCCCCAGAATAGCACTACTGAATCTTATGCTACCACCTACAAAGGTCCAAAGGAGGTTTCGAAACTAACTATAAAATAACATGTCTAGAACACGCCTTATATACGTGCTTATGTATTCGATCCCGGGTGCATTGCAGCTAAATCGATACTAAAGATGAATAAGTGCACCGTTCTCTTTGTGTAGATAAAATAATGGGTTTCTTATATCGAAGCTCTTTTGTTTTAAGGCAAAAAGCTAGAGTATTTGCACTTCAGTGTTTTGTTTTAAGCGAGGGAATTTAGTGTTATTTAATAATATAGAATACACTTTATAAAAGTAACAGAAAAGAAAGATGAAGAAAAATTACATAGTAGCTTACACTAAAGCATGATAGTTAAGTGATTTTTATTAAGTCTTACGTACCTACTCGTGTCTGTCATCCTAGTGATATTTTTCTATGTATTCTACCGCTTATCTGTGAACAGCGTTGTGGGTTACAATATTGTGATATGTTTTGTGCGACTTTGTTTTATACGTTTTTTTATTGTAGCTGTTTGTTGTTCCTTTTAAATAAAAATAAATAAAATAGGATAATACGCGAACTTATCATAGATTGATTGATAGTAGGTGGAAAATTCAAAAAGTTAAAAGTAAACCATGGTTTGGTTTAGTAACTTTTGAATTTTCCACCATTATCAAAATAAACTATGGCTTTGATACGTGTAATGTAGGGCTGAAAATAATACACTAAAGTTCCAAGCCAGCCCTAAATATTTGTTAGTATGGAAGATATGCGGATAAAAATCTCTGTTATGACTATAACATTTTAATCTTCAGAAACCTATTTTTATTTTCCACATTATATTCCAATAAATGTTTTTACTCATTTCTTTAGCACCCCATGGGGTTCACAATTAAAGTCAATGACACACACAAAGCAAGGAATACACAAAAATTTGTCTAATAAACAGTACCACAAAGGAAGACCAATGCTCCCATTTTCACACAGACTACGAGTAGGACAAAGAACTTAATATCCTCCTTAACTTACATTTGATATAACCAAACAAAGCAAAAGTTCCAAATTGAAACTTATAAGTGTTACCTATTCCAATAGCTATAAAAAAAATTGACAAGAAAATATTTATGACTGTCTGTATCGTACAACTCTTTGTTTAAATTCGTTTATATTTTCCATATATTTTCATAAAAAATATTTTCACCCTTTTCTTTTGCACCCCATGGGGCCAAAAAAGTCAATGACACACTCAAAGCAAGGAATACACAAAAACTTGACTAATAAACAGAACCACAAAGGAAGACCAATGCTTCCATTTTCACACAGACTAGGACAAAGAACTTAATACCGTCCTTAACTTACATTTGATATAACCAAACAAAGCAAAAGTTCCAAATTGAAACTTATAAGTGACGAACCCATTCCAATAACTATAAAAAAAATTGACAAGTAAATATTTATGACTGTCTGTATCGTACAACTTTTTATTTAAATTCGTTCATATTTTCCATAATATTATTATATTTTCATAACACCTAACACTATACTGAGTGTTTCTGCAGATAGATGGTAGTCCCCCATGCTGCAAAGGTGGGTGCGGCTTCATGTCGCAGTTTAATATGTAATGGTTTCTTTTTTTTAATGTTTAAAAAAAAAAAGAAATATGTAATAATGTTGTCAATACTAACATTAGCTCTTAAGTATATTGTTACTAACAAAATATGGACCTAGTCTGAATGAAATGTTATTATTATTATTATAAAAAATATTTTTATCCTTTTCTTTTGCACCACGGGGTCAAAAAAGTCAATGACACACTCAAAGCAAGGAATACACAAAACACTTGACAAATAAACAGAACCACAAAGGAAGACCAATGCTCCCATCTTCACACAGACTAGGACAAAAAACTTAATATCCTCCTTAACTTACATTTGATATAACCAAACAAAGCAAAAGTTCCAAATTGAAACTTATAAGTGACGAACCCATTCCAACTGTATAAAATGCTGCTTAAAATTCTGAATTAAAATAAGGCGACAAAAGAATTGTGAATGAGAAAGTAGCAGTTTTGTATCTCTATAACCCGTTTTTGTCAAAACTCATGAATAAGACAAGAAGGGTGCTAGTTCCCGCGGGAATTGAGTCGAGTATATCATTTATGATAATTTTTGGCTTCAGGATTTTCAGGAGCGAAGACTATGAATACTTTTTTGAATTATTATGTATGGTGTATACCTAGATGAGCGCTAATATTATGCGGCTTTATATTTTCTTGTGTGCTAGGATATGTTAATGAAATGCAGCATTTTCTTACTCAAGAAAATATAGTTGATACTTTACTATGCACGGTTCTACTCAAAGAGACAACTGATCTATTTATTTAACATACTCTTAAGATAGTAATAATAACAAAAGTAACATTTTATACAGGAATACGACAGTGAAGTCCAAAATCCACATAGACTAGAGTCAAGAGCAAACCCATTGCAATTAAAAAAAAAAAAATATTTATTTATTATAGATTGAAATTTCAAAAATGAACTGTTTTAGAATATTTAACATTGATCGAATGCCGCTTTTCCTAAGCCCTAAATATCCTAACTGATATTAATTCTCATGCGAAACTGAGTTGCGCTTTCACGCTTAACTTTCTGCACCGATTTTGATGTATTTTGGTCGAAAGATGGAGACTGTAATATGTTACTTTGATGTGCAGCAAAATCTCATAGTCATCGTCATCATATCAGCAGAAAGACGTCCACTGCTGGACAAAGGCCTCCCCCAAATGTCAGCACAGCAACCAGTCCTGTGCGTCTCGCATCCATCGGCTACCCGCGACCCTCACCAGGTCATCTTTTGGAAGACCGCGTCTTCCGGTACGCGGCTGCCACCCCAGAACTTTTCGGCCCCATCGACAATCTGTTCTGCGAGCAATGTGCGCTGCCCACTGCTACTTCAGTTTGGCGGTTCTTCAGCAAAATGTGGTATTGCATAAAAAAAAAAATAAGTGACTTCCAAGTTCATCGTAATGTGGGTATCGTAAGCCAGCAGTTGCAATAATTGAAACAAAAGTTAGATTAATAGGTCAGAGCTAGCTGGTTGTGCTTTTGCATTTAGGTCGCCATACTTTGACTGTAACTGATTTTAGACATCGTTTTTTTTTAATTTTTGACACTGACATATTTTTATTCACATTCTTGGACAAAAATAAATTGACCAAATCTATACTAATATATAAAGCTGAAGAGTTTGTTTGTTTACTTGAACGCGCTAATCTCAGGAACTACTGGTCCGATTTGAAAAATTCTTTCAGTGTTAGATAGCTCATTTATCGAGGAAGGCTTTAAGCTATATATCATCACGCTAAGACCAATAGGAGCGGAGCAGTAATGAAAATAGTGACGCAGACAAAGTTGCGCGGATCAACTAGTATAATCATATACAACGTGTAACAGAATAAACGCGATACCTCTTAAAGGATCATTGTACTCATCATTATGAACAGCTTTTACAATTATGAGACGAAACGCCAATTCGCGAAAACAAAAATCAGCTGTTCAGTTCATTTTGGCGAGTTATGCGCACAGAAATGTATGGCGATAAACTAGTCAACTCACATAACTTCATCTGCTTCGCTACTATTGGTCTCAGCGAGATGATATGTAGCTTTTAACCTTCCTTGATAAATGGGCTATCTGAAACAGAAATATTTTTTTATATCGGACCGTTAGTTCCTGAGATTAGCGCGTTCAAGCAAACAAAATGAACTCTTCAGCTTTGTATACTAGTATACTAGTTGACCCGCGCAACTTCGTCTGCGTCACAATTTTCATTACTGTTCCGCTTCTATTGGTCTTAGCGTGATGATATATAGCCTATAGCTTTCCTCAACAAATGGGCTATCTAACTAATTATAAATATTTTTTCAAATCGGACCAGTAGTTTCTGAGATTAGCGCATTCAAGCAAACAAACAAACTCTTCAGCTTTATATATTAGTATAGAGTATAGATATTATCGTCTGTCTTTTATCAATATGAAAACTTTCATTGAATAAAAGACACATTTTGACACTGAAATATGAAAGGTGCACTGAATAAGTGTTTCAATTAAAATATTAATTTATTACAAAAAAAAGCGTTAATAACTACTACCTACTGTTATGTTTTTCACAATTTATCTCTTTAACTCCTCTCATGACACGAAACCAGAATAGACAAAGAACATTCGGGATGCCAACTAAAACTGGAAAAGCTTTGAAATCTTGTACTAACCACGAATAAAATCTCTCCTAACAAAACACAAGGAATTTTAATGCTCCCGAGTAGGCATAAGGCGGTATTATTTTAGGCCTACTGGTAATTAGTAGCGCGGTTAAGACTTGAAGGGCCCGTAATGTTTTTGTAGGAATCCCTTGAAACCTTGAAAACATGTTTTTGCTCTCAAAGGTTGGTTACAACCTTCCAACCAAATGGCGTGTTAATTTGTTACACATAATGTACAAATGTGTGACGTTGTTTTAATGGGTTGGAAAACTCGGTCAAATGAAAGCCATATGTATAAACAGCTATGTGAGTTATCTAATACGTTATGCTGATGTCTGGTTTTTCTTCATTATATCGAGTGTAGGTATTGTTTTTTTTTATAGAAATCAGTCAGTGCGTTATTTACTGTGTGTTTATCTGTTTTAAACAAAAAATATTAACTGAATATACGTCGGAACCACATGTAAGTAGTCATTCAGCGGTATTTTGTAAAATTTTTGTTACTTTTTGGAAAAAATATCGGATTAAACACTAATATTAATCAGAGTACCAATTTTCAAGCAATGTTCGCAATTGCATTTCTTTTTTTCTGACAAAAATGTCTGAAAATGCATTGTTGTTTAAAATTTGTAGAATTGGTACTCAGATGTTTAACTCAAATGTTCTGCAAAGATTTTGCATTTGAAATATGCTAGTTGGTATTTAAATCATCTTAACATACCGAGTTTCCTCCGTGCCTCGGAAAGCCATTGGTCCCGGCTGTCATTTGTACATCTTTGGCAGTCGTTACGGATAGTCAGAAGCCAGTAAATCTGACTCTAGGCTTGCCATGAAGTACCGTGTTACCCAGTAAATGGGTTGTGAAGGTCTGGTAGGCAGCCGCTCTTCGTAAAATACTGGTATTGAGCTAAATCCGACTTGACTGGAAGCCGACCCCAATATAGTTGGCAAAAGGCTAGGCTGACGATAAGTATTTAAACCGATCATATTATTATGCTTACAATATTTTAAAACGAAAGACATTTAATTGCTTACAGAGTCCACATTCTTTATCTATACTTTTTAACCACAACTACTCAGTAGACTTGTTAGCAAGATGTCGTGTTTCTATCATTCTGTCAAACGTTGCGTGAACGTTCCACAGATGTGAAGACATGACATATGCCTTGAGGCAATTAATTCGTCAAGCGACAATATTGCAATTTGATGCCGGATGCGGATTGGCTAATAGTTGGGATAAATGTTAATTGAAAGATTGATGGTACCAATCTTCGTTAGTCAACGGAGTTACACTGTTTCGTGATCCATGTTCAAGATTGGGATTTATTGGTGAAGAATTTTTGAGCGAAATGTAGATATTCGATGCCCTTAGCGTGAGAATTTTGGTACACATATCACAAGTTGTTTTTTCCAGATCTACTGAACCGATTCTGTGGAGAGGTGCACAGATCTATTTCCGAGACCCGAACATGGACGCGTTACGTAAATAAACAAGTTTCTAGTATGGGGGTCAAACTAGAAAATTAAAATGTTTTTCGAACTATATATATCGTGTGACATATCAAATGAAAGGGGTTTTTTGTGAGAGTTTTAATATATATCTTTTTTTTCATTTTAAAATAAATAGTTTTGAAGTTATTCAAGAAATTAGACCGGAATGACCATCTCAGAAACTATAAAAATTTATAAAAATGCAGAGTATAGTTCTTTACATATATAGATTACAGAAAAACCTATAGAAACAGAAGGATTCACCATAGACTTCTGTCTCTAGTTTTAAAATAACATTTTGCAAAAATGAAATTGATTCGGAACTTTTGCACGCGAGTCCGACCGCACTTGGCCTGTTTTGATTTACATTATTTTTATTAGATATATTACTTTTCTGTATCATGGATTGTTAACAATTTTGCATACTACTGTATAAACTCAAGTTCCTAGTCAGATACGTGTTGCTGGGGAGTTTGTTGAGCCACTTGAACATGTACATCAGCCCGAATATCAACTATCGGGCAGTAGCTCGTCAGGCACAACCACCGCCTGGTCGGAGGATCCTTCTTTTACAACGGAGGTTTGCGGGACTTTACTTTCTTTTTTGCATCTATCCAAACTTCCTCCCAACGTACGGGTGTTTTGGGGAACTGTCTTTACGTAGAACCTTGACGATCAAATTGTGATGGCACTCAATCTACTTTGATTAAATGACTTTTGACTTTGATTTCTGCTAAACTCTTTTGGGAAACTTGGTGTGATGTTATGATAATTATGTGATTTTTTTATTGAAACTATGAAGACTAAGTTTGGCTTGACCAATTTAATTTTTTACCACAATAATACAGATTTGATCTTTAGGATTTTCGGCAAAAAATATCTCACAGCAAAATTCAAGTACCTACTTCATTAATTCCAAAAAAGTTGGTAACATAATTACGCACAAGGAAACTAATTTTGGGGTGATTTAAAAACTTAATGAATAATTTATTTTCTGAATCGTTCCATAAAGGGACGTAGGGAATTTTCCTTCACTCTGAGTGATACCATGACAATATGCTTAAGATCATTGATGTTCAGAAAATCCTAAAATTCAATACAAATTTTATCGTGAAAATAATGGTCTTGGTACCCATTTTCCTCATACATTCTCTTTTGTATCAAATATAGAAAAATACATTTCCACGAGTATGATTTTAAGGTCGAAAAGAATTATTTTGGCTTCAAAAGCTACCTAATTAAGTTGAAGTACTTGAACGTATTTATTACGTTAATTATTCACGTAAGGAACTCGTAGAAATTAAGTTGGTGAAAATAATTATGTAGTGACTTTTCAACCATGAGAAATTAAGTAACACGAGTTTATTTCAATTTAAAGCAATAAGAATCAATTTCATATTGCAGACATGGGCCTAAAGTCGCGATATTGATAGCGATTTTGGTAATTTCTACCGAATAATACCGTTGTTACGACTACCGAATATCGATTCAGTTAGCGGGCTGTCAAAATTGAATGTAGAGACTACGAAGAATGGATGAGACTTTCATGTCAGGACACCTGAAAGGGTCTTCACGAAATTTAGCACAAAGGTAGATTATAGTCTGGAATAACACATTTCACAATTCACCAAAACTGCCTTGATAAACGTTAAGAATAACAATGTCAATTGATTCTTAAATATTAAAATAAGTTCCCAACATTGTCATTAGATTTTAAATAAGTTTAGTTGATTCTCTCATTAGTGGAAATTGTAACGTTCTTTAGAGAAATAAAACAGAATGAATAATGAAGAACAGAAATTTTCTCTCGAATTCTTCCGTTACTTTCTTGAAAAGTAAAATACAGTGAGTGGGTTATTTACTATGTTTTAGTAAATAGAAACTTCTTACTTAAAAATATATACATACCTACGTCTTAAGGTACATACCTTATCCGACTCAAAGCCCAAAGGATTAAAAAAGGATATTATCTTGATCGAGCCTAACCTTGGTCTAATCGTGAAGTTTCCCAAGGCTCAGAGGTTTTTAAGGAAAAGCGTTTTTAGGCCTTAACTGATTTGCCGTTCCAATGATAATTTGGTAGGGACTAAGATGCGACCTTCTTCTAATCAAGATGGTACTATAATAGGTAAGGATTTCAATATTTACATTTCAACTTCTAGAAAATGGAGTAAAAAGGGGGAGGGGAAGAACTCATAGGGTATCTAAAAATGTGTTCGTTTGCCAATGAAAAGGCTAGCCCCCTGGTCACGGGAAAAGTCAACTAACTGCTTGTAATTTTTTGATCGAATTGTGGGCGAATTTTTCGATGTCCTATCAGTTCTTCCCCTTTCCCTTTTTTACTCTGTTTGTACACTGACACATATTTTCCACTAGATTGTTTGTAATATCTAACAAGATGAGTAAATAAATAACCAGAAGTTGGATATAGGAATACCAAGACCATTCAAGACCTGTTGTGTCACCAAAAAACACACTAATAAACTTCGACTTTGACTTTAAAATTGAATTGCTGGTAACGTTCCTCCTCATAATTATTTGGGACGTCTACGTCTCTAAAATATAGTATTACAATATAAAACCAATTTTAAAATCGTTGTTGCCATTCATGTGTTTCATGTAGTTGACAAAGGCTTTAGAAAAAAACAATGAAGGGTAGGTATTCATTTACGTCAAGCATGGGTGCCTACCTAAAAATAATAATTTTTGTGGGTTGTTATTAGTTCCCATGGTAATCCTTTGATGTTATATACAAGGTCTGATCTGTAACCATCGGTTGCTGTTTACCTGCTGTATAATTTATTTAATTTTAATTAGAAAAAGTAAAAGTCAATCTACTTGGTAAGAGTACATTAAAAAGTATTATTAAACTATGTTTTTGTTTTGTATGATGATTCTATTTTAAAATCTTTCTTCAGTTCTCAGAAAAATATGACCAATAAAACCTACAGAAAAACGATATCGATAACCAATCTACTAAGTACATATTAAAATAACCAAGACCCCAACTCAACGCGCCTTAATCTTTTCTTCACAAACTAATTTAGAACTGCGTATGCCTAGTCTGACCCTCAATTATTCGAGGCGAACATCCCACCTGCTTATTAGCACTGTAGCATAAAAAGTACCGCATTGCGCCACCATTACGAGAAGCTCATGTTATATTCAGTACACATAACACAAATTAAAGTTATCTTATATTATATTAATAATGTAGGCCTCTCATGTACTCGTAGTACAAATTCTTGCTTTTTTTGGGTTTAAATTTTTAGAATGGTTGTGTACTTTTTCTTGGCTGGATGTGTAGTTTAGTATCGAGTACTATTTGCGTCATTAAATTTACTTCAACATCAGTTCCGTCGAAAAACGTCCACAGCTAGGCATGGCCTTCCACGTTACATCAAAAAGTCTTGTACTTTCCGCTTTTGCGACGGAATTGCATAATTTATTTCCGCCAAGATGGAACGCCATCATCGGACCACAAAACGGTATATGGTGGATATCCCACCCACGTGCACAAAACGTTTTGGGAACACATTCATTGTGCGTGCATGAAGTGAAATTCCCTGCCAGAGTCTGTGTTTCCTGAGAGCTCAAACCTGGGAATCTTTCAAGGGTCAAGAGTGAATAGGTTACATCTAGGCAAGCGTGCTCCATCGCTTACCATAAGGTGAGTTAGTAATCAAACGAATGCTTATCAGGTGGAAATTATTTTTTTCTAGATTCAATAAATTATTACCTTTTACTAGGAACTTGGATGAGAGAAGCTCGTGGCTAGATAATAACAGCCGCACGGGTCGATCTTCAAGGTTAAGCAACTCTTGCCTAGGTTGGTCTGTGGATGGGTGACCATCTTATCATAGCGAGTTTCCTCCGTACCTCGGAAAGCACTTTAAGCTGTTGGTCCCGGCTGTCATTTGTAGATCTTTGGCAGTCGTTACGGATAGTCAGAAGCCAGTAAATCTGATTCCAGTCTTGCCATGAAGTACCGTGTTACCAAGTTAATGGGTTGTGGAGGTCTGGTAGGCAGCCGCTCCTCGTAAAATACTGGTATTCAGCTAAATCCGGTTTGACTGGAAGCCCACCCCAATATAGTTGGGAAAAGGCTAGGCAGATGACAAGGAACTTGGATGAGCCGCAGTTACCGGTACCTAAATATCGTTGGAGTTAAATGGCAGAACAAATTTAAATCAAACTGTATCGAGGAGGCCTTTGCGGGTTTTTTGTACTTAGATACCTCCTTCTTAGATGATAACTAGCTTTTGCCCTTGCCCGTTCCCGAAGGAATTTCGGGAAATCCTCTCTTAGTGATCCGGACTCTACACTCTCCAAGGAACCAACGTGGCAAATCTTAGCTTTCTACGACCAGTAATTTCGGCTGTGCGTTGTCTGTCAGTCACCCAGTCATCAGCCAGTCACCAGTAACGAACTCCTAAGACGACCCACTGAACTCTATGTATTAGATAAACCATAGGTACGAGTATAACTATGCAGATGTTTAAAAAATACCTCATAGAACGAAAAAAGGAAAAATAAATACTAGCACATTTAATAGGCACGATGGAATGAGAAAAAGAAAATGAAAAAAGCTTAGTGGTTAGTTGTTATAGATGTAATAGTCCACACAGCTGCTCACACATTTTATATTTAACAGACCATGAAACACAGAGTAATTTACACTGAGGTACCACAATCTTGTAAGATCTTAAATAAAGAAAAAGGCACAAAAGAAATCTCAGACTACACCGAGATATAATAAGTAATTATGCTAGCAAACTCATTAGCCTACACTATCTCTAATCCAGGGTTTAGTAGCCGACTAACTTAATACCAGAGATAACCAGTTCACAGCTTAACATGGAACAAAACACAACTGCTGGAGAACAATTTTATTTTAGCCAACACGAGGTTTGTTTGAACGTACGGTAGGAAAAAAAGTCTTTATAATTGTTGCGTTCTTGCAGTATGTGCTCCATTTTGTTTTAAGTTTAACTTTTTATAGTGAACTTGCTAATTGTAAGTGTATAAAGTCAGTATGTTTGTGCGTTTGTCCGATACGGCTAGCAATAAGGAGCTATAGAATAAAAAAACCTATCAGGCCTCTGCTAGTTGGCTTCGGCTCCCCGTTCTCTAGACACAAAAAGTTTTAACCAACTTCCACAAAAGGAGGAGGTTCTCAATTTTTTTTTTCTTTTATGTATGTACACCAATTACTCCAAGGTTTCTCATCCGATTTGTGTGATTATTTTAGTTTGATGCGGCATACTAGCCATTTGGTCCCGTAAAAATTTGATTGAGTTTGGTCCAGTAGTTTTTATAGTATGAGCATTTTGGTTTATTTAATTTTTTTAAATACGTACATAGAGATACTGTTCTACAAAACCAAACTTATTTTACATCTCATTGTCAACAGTGTATCGTAATGAACCTTTTAGCGTAGGTACTCAATTATCTCTGTACATATTACCAATACTACGTGCTGTGCTATGAAGTCTCAATTTTCAGCATGAAAACTTTAACCAACAGAATTAACCGGACACCTTGAAGCTCCATAACCTTTGATTTCCTGTTATTAACCAGGTTAAATACGGTAACGGCTCCGTAATTACCTCGTAGTAACTAAAGTGAAGTTTAATCCAGTAACTTTGTAGCTGACTCACGTTCAGGCAGATAACCGGTCGCGGATAAACTCAACAGTTTAGAACAAAACAGTTGTATTGCTGGCGAATTGTAATTGGGGTTTTGTTGCACGTGGACTGTGATTGTTCGGGTGGGACCGTTTTAGGATACGTTTGGGGAGTCCATTGTATGGAAACCCTCAAAAATTGCAGATGATCTGGGAATAAGAAGCAAGACGACCTAGATGCCTATTGCTGGGGCTGGTTCGAAGTGACTCGGGAAAAGTATTCTTATTATTATGAACATGTTTGGCTATGAGACCAACCCCGAAATTATAAAATGAAATTCAGGTGTTCACCTATTTTCGAGTTATGCGCTCATGAATTGAATATGAGGTTGTCGATTTTTTTTAAATTTTAGTTTTCCATTTCCGTAGTTAAAGTTGACTCGTGGTTTACTTTAACCAATTAAAATAATTCACTTCCAGTGGAGTGCGATACGGAAGAATTTTTTTTTTAGTTAGGATTTTATGTTTTAAAGTGTTTATAGTTTGCTATAATAAATAAAAATAATTGCCAATAGACTAAGGTATTCGGTGACACCTACGCTGGAATATGTTGGAAGGCACGTATAAGTCGGTGGTCAATTTTCTCTAAAATATATGATAAAAATATTTACAACGAGCTATACGCATATTTAGAAAAACATAATATTTTCTGCAGCGAGCAAAAAGGTTTCCGGAAAAATAAGACAGTAAATATGACAGTATCTATGACTTCCATCATACAATTATGACTAATATTGATAAAAAGACACCTGTTTGTGCTATGTACTGTGACATGATACAAGCTTTTGACTATGTTGACCACGATATATTAAGAGACAAACTGTAGTCATATGGGATAAGAGGTAATATTCTGGATCTTTTAATGAATTATCTCTCAAATAGAAAACAAAAAACAGCTATAACAGACTTAAATCTGAAGACGAAAGAAGAAGTTACATACCTGTCCAAAAAACGTACTGTATACTTTGGCGTACCACAGGGCAGTGTTTTGGGTCCCTTACTTTTTTTAATGTATATTAATGACCTACCAAAAGCTATAAATTACCCCATAACCCTGTTTGCTGATGATAGCACGGTAACAGTAGCTTCTAATAAATCTGACCTATACGAAACTAATGTAAATGATGCGTTTATCTCGATAATCTCTTTGCTTAACAATAATAACTTAAAAATTAGTCCAGGTAAAACTCAAATTATGCACTTTGAAAATAGAAAATCTAGTACAAAAATGGACGTGAAATTCCAAAACAATATAAGTAATGACGTGGACAGTGCTAAATTCCTAGGGCTTATAATATATAGATAGCTTAACTGGAAGAATCATATTGAAGCACTATGCAAGAACATAAGTTGCTCATCCTATGCCTTACATAAACTTGCTCCAACCGTTAACACGGATGCACTACTCACAGCCTATCGTGGTCTTGTTGCAACTACGGCAGCATATTTTGGGGTAACTAGGGAAGCTGCATTTAAAGCGCAAAAGCGCTGCATAAGATCTATGTTTGGACTTCAGGTGACGGACAGTTGTATACCATATTTGAAAAAGTATAAAATTCTGACACTCCCGGCTTTTTATATTTATAACACTGCCTTATTTGTGCGATTAAATTAATTTTCGTACCTATCTGACACTGTACACCGTAACAGGCAAAATGACATGCTTTGTGGATGCAGAGCCAAGACAACTCTCTTGCGGAAAAGCATATTCTGCAGAGCCCCGCAAATTTATAATAAAATTAAAAATCCAATTAGAGACTTATATTTGGCTGGTTTTAAAAAGCATTAAAAATAATTTTAATGTAATATGTTATTATAATTTAAATGACACTGACATATTAATTTAATTCAATTTTTATTTATATCATTTCATTTTATGACATTCTCTTTTGACTTTTAACCATAATTATTAAAAATTGTATTATTTATAATGCTATATGAACCACCTTTGCAACATTTATTTAACATTGGCACGCCCATGTGGTAGAATAGGAAGTAACAATCTTTTTAAATTTAAGTCCATGTACTCGTAATAATATACATACTGACCATGTTCTGACAAATAAATTATGATTATGATTATAGTCCCGGCCGCCAAATGGCGGTTGTCAAATAAACCATGTCAGAGGCGGTTTAGAAACTCTGACGATAAGAAGAAGAAGACCTAAGATGTCACAGACATGCCTTATACTAACCGTAGAATAGAATAGAATAGATACTCTTTATTATGTACACCCTATACACTACTATTTAGTGAAAACTTTCTATTATTCTGATTGAGTCTGAGAGAGAAACTTTTTGAGTGAACTTATTAGCTTTTATCCAGAACTGAACTGTGATAAGCTAGGTTGATTGATTGGATTTCGTAAATACCTAATGACTTTCTCGAAATTGAAGGTCAGATGTAGCCAGAAGAAAAACTCTGTTTAGGGCAACTTTTATTTTTGGTTCAATAAGGATTGTGATTACAAAAATTTATTGAGTAACAAAATACACACTCAGTGAAACATTTCAATTTTATTGTCTACCTATTACGGTTCATGAAAGCCCCCGCTGACAGACAGATGGACGGATGGACGGACGGACGGATAGCGGAGGCTTAGTAATAGGGTTCAGTTGGTTACCATTTGAGTACGGAACCCTAAAAACGAGGCAACTAAACCCCTGGGGCAACTATTATTTTAATTGGTCAAGCCGTTTAACAAGCCGTCAACAGTTTTAGCTTATACTCGTATAATAACACTCTAGTCTAGTGCTTCTTACTCTAATTTATTACTAATCTATAAAAGAAACCCCTCGTAGGTTATAACAATAACGATGACGTAATTACCTAATTCCTTACACCAGCATCAATAACAAGCCCATCAGTTATCTGACAGCACATCAAGTGAACCTTCCCGCGAACTTTGTAGCTGACTCACGTACCCCAGATTCTGGTCGAACAAAAGTGTTTAGAACAACGGTTGTATAGCGGTTGTATGTGGGTGTTTAGCTGTACGTGTTTTCAGCAGTATTGGAGGTCACGAGTGGTGGAATTTGAGCGATTGATTATTTTGCACAGAATGTCAATTATTCTACTAATTTTTTAACAACACGTTCGGACTTTCGTCTGCTTTCGGATTGCAACTGTGATGCAAATACGAATGTTGCTAAGTCTAATATATTATAAAGTATTTTTTTTTAATGAGTGGGATTAGAGAGTAGATGTGAGAGATATTTTTCCAATTTGTGAATTTCTAATTTTGTTTCTTTTTTTATGGTAGGTTTTCTATCTTTTCTTTCATATGTCGTTTAAAATAAAATTACGTTTCAAACTAAAATAATGGTAATTAATATTTGAATGAGCTAGTCAGAATCTAAAACAAAAGCTCTAATTTCACAGTTTATTTGTGAAATTAGAGCCTTTGTTTTAGATTTTAGAACAAAATAATACAAAAGTAAATTATAATTATAGTCATGCTCTCGTATTAACTTAGACGACAAACGACAGTTCGTAGCCAGTTTTGAAGGCAGTAAACAATTTGTGAAGTTTACACAGTTGTAAGCTTTCACTGCGGGTACGCCTCGGGCGTACATAAACTTTGTTCTGAAAATGAAACCGGATGGGGCACTTAGAGAAAGCGCCCTATGACTCCCACATCGATATTTTGTAAGTTATATTTTAGTTGGTCTTTTTAAATGGGCTTGTGTAGGGGGTTTTGCATAAGTGCTGTTTTGCAAGGTATGTAAGTAGTTTGCAAGTGAGATGTAAGTTGAAGACAGTATACTTTAAACTCTTGAACGTTGTGCGTAGATACTTATGTTTCAAAGCTCTTCGACTTGTATACTGTATTGAAAAGTAGGTCATTACTGTCAAGCGTTCTGCTAAAGCGGCTTTGGGGTGCTATGTTTTGATTCATTGTATTTCCTATAGCTTTAAATTTTCATATTTGTTGTATAAAATATTAATAGACACAAACTTATAATGAGATACGTACGAAGTCTAAGTCATACTTGCGAGAAAAACATATTTCACAGAATTGCTGTTTTAACTTTCTGCGTTTTAATCAACAATGAATCATTCTTTTGGACCAAGAACTATAATGAGAAGAAATCAAATCTTAAATCATTTTAAAGTTGGTTTTCCTGATTCTCGTAACACAGATGATTTTACAAATTCGTAGAGTAGGAGTCAAGGCTTCACTTCGTACAGATCTTTAATGGCAAACAAAACTCATTTATCTTATCATTACAATTATTACCTTTACGTCCTGTTACATATTATATAAGTTTACTAATGATAAGCATAAAATATATTGTCATAATTTACATTGGAATAACGAAATTCAGCATAATGCAAGCATGATATTATTAGGCATAAATGTTTTGCCATAATGTTTGTTGCCATAAATACTGCTAGCATAATAATAATGAAGCATAATGTTATAAACGCATAAACAAACATGTTTGCGGCTCATGGATGGCCCAAGGGCCACCCTCGCTGCGCCTTAACCTATTCCAATAGAGTAATTATGCCTTTAAAATTTATGCAACTCCAAGTTATGCCAAAACATATTAGACTAAATGATAGTTAGGCCAACCTTTGCATTATGCCAAATTATTATTATGCAGAAGTATTATTATGCTAATAAAAGTTATGCGAAAATATTATGCCAAACTATATTATTATGCCTTAAAATTGTGTGCCAAGAAGGTTATTACCGTATAGCACTTATAGCTGAAAACATTCAAGGCAGACATACTAATACTGCAGCACGAACTACTAATTCAACAAAGCCTTCATAAATGATACACGAACACTTACGAAGATTCACGAACTCTCACGATCTCTCACTTACTCTAAAATTCAAAGACACCTCTGATATTCATGGTTCACATTCAATTACAATTCAGCATATTAGAGCTCGTACAGATTTGGTCTAGGCTTACTATTGTGGTATATAAAGGCCTTTGTCTTAGTAATATGTCTAGGTAATTGTATGACCTGAGTGAATTATTGCTAGGTTGAAGGAAAATGGTACCTAGACGGTGTCGTGTGTTGATTTTATGTAACAGCTTTAACCAAAGGTCGATGAAATGTAATTCATGACACTGTGAATGTATTAGTTGCTGTTTAGAATTTGTTTTGCTGCCTATTTAATTTCTCTCTTGGTTTAACTGAACAAAAACTACTCTACTCTCAATTTTGGCCCGTTCATAGAGACAAAAGCTCAAATGGCTGCAAAGAAGTTGGGGATAAAAGCAAAGGTGAGACGGTACTTCACGCCGGAACTGCTGCTCAAACTCTATCAAGCGCAAGTTCGACCGTGTATGGAATACTGCTCTCATCTTTGGGACGGATTGGTCTTGAGTCAATTGAGAAACGAGTTAAGAGGATCATTGGCAATGATAGGCGCGTCGCGACGAGGCTCCAAAGTCTTGAGCATCGACGACGAGTTGCTAGCAAGTCGGTTTTCTACCGGTTGCATATTAGGGAATGTGCGACGGAATTGCATAATTTAATTCCGCTAAGCCCGTTCCATCATCGGATCATAAGTCAAACGGCGATACGCCACCGGTACATAGTGACATCCCACACACGCGCACAAAACGTTTTGGGAACACATTCATAGTGCGTACAGCTAAGGAGTGGAATTCCCTGCCAGAGTCTGTGTTTCCTGATAGCTACAGCCTGGGAGTCCTTAAGTAAAGAGTGAATAGGTTACTTCTAGGCAAACGTGCTACATCTTCGACCAAATCATCGCTTACCATCAGGTGAGATAGTGGTCAAACGCGTGCCTATCAATAGTTAAAAAAAAAAACTTGGTTTACTTTTTGGATGGGCTTTTGCACCAAATTATGTATTTTTAGATATATAAAATTTTGTTTACGTACTTTTCTTTTGATATCCTCAAGTCTCTTATCATTGTGAATTATATTTTTAATAATCTGAATTATTTGTAAAAGAAATGAAACATTTAAAAAATCAACTTTCGAAAAGAAACCGGCCGAGTGCGAGTAGGACTTACACAGGAAGGGTTCCGAACCATAAACCTTAATTTTTATTTGTTTGTAATGGAAAGTTGGAAAGACGGACAAAAGGGGCTTAGTGATAGGGTTATGTTGGTTGGTTCCCTAAAAACACTCCGAAAGCGTTACTACCTCTCAATTTACTTCTACAAAACCTCCGGTTATAATAAAAAAATTGTACCTAACGTACAAAGAGCCTTCATAAGAAATAATAAGAGCATTGCGCACAAACCTCAGGTCCCTCCGTATTAGTTGGAACCCAGCGGCACAAAGAGTTGCGAGGCCACCGCCTTATAAATATGTAAGACCTCTGGACTCATGTCAAAAGTATGTCGCTTATTTACATAACATATTACTATCAATACTCGTAGAACAACGTCTAGACCAGCGCAGTGAACTGAACAGATAATTAGATTAGCACGATATAGACTGCCATATTTGTTTGTATCTGAACTAATATTGTAAAAAGGAAGCCATTAGAAAGTTACATCTTAACAGAGTAACATACGCTATATTATATTTCTTTTAAATGGAGATTCTTAAGAAAATTTCAATAATGTAACCCAATGTAGCAAAATGTTGCCTATAAAATTCATTATGGCGTGCGCTGATATAACTATTATTGATACATAAAAATAATCTACTACATAATAATTGAAGTACTTATATTTACCTATAAAAAAAGTCCACGAGATGAAGTTCGTGGAGTACCTATTAAACCCGCATGAACGAAGTCGCGGTCGAAGTGCTAGTTCAACTATATTTTGAAGAAATAAATTCCAAAGGTGAGAACATTGATGATATCGTTATTGAGATGCTCTTAGAATTCGTAATAAAACAGATACAAGGTCGTGTCTATTTATGGAGAGAATATATACGAGTACTATATTATATAAAAGAAATATTCTTGTTATCATGTCACACACGTTGTTAGAAGTACCCAGAAATATTGATTTCTTGTAAGAATTCGCGGAATTTGTCGTTTCAATATGCGTAGGTGTAGATAATGGAAATGATTTGAATGTATCAGACGAAGATAGATTGTTATGTAAGATAAAACAAAGCAAAAAAAAAATAAGCATATATAAATAAACATATAAAATATATACACTTAAAATAAAAAAATCCTAACTCAAAATAAGGCGAAAAAAAAATTCATCCGCATCGCCTTCCACTGGACGTGAGCCCGAAAGATTGGTGACATTGCCATGACATTGCATTGATAAAAGCCAGCCCTTGTGGTTATGTAAGATTGTATTAAATTTCAAGGAAATAGTAATTACTTGCCAGGTAGACCATAGTGGTTGATAGCTTAAAGCTAGATAAAAATTAAACTTTAACTGTTGTAAATTCAGCTGCAAGTTACGCAACCCACATAAAATCGAACGACTTTTTGAATCGAGCAAATTGAATTTATACATACTCGTATGTTTCGACTCCAGTAAAAAACACAAATCTTTTATGCTATCAAAAAAGAATGAGTCCTTCAAAAACGCCCTCACTTCCCAATATTGTAAGTATTTTACTCTTAACTTTGTATAGACATTGAGCAACGAGCAACAACAACACAAGTAATAGGATCTGTATTTAGATTGCAGACTACTACAGGCCTATTTACTACAAACGTTATCTAGACATTACACATACGTTTTCAAGTAGATAACGCGGTGTATATGCAAACAATGATGTTCTGTAAGTAATTAATGTTTGACTTTGTGATACCGAAACATCTTTCTAAAATTTACCGAAATATTTAGAAAAAAAATGTCACATACACACAACAGCAACAATCATGACATGATTAATGGTGCTTAGCGTAAGAACTGAAACTGAAATATTTTCCAACAAAGCTTTTCATCACCATAATCTCATCCAAAAAACGTCCACTGCTGAACAAGGTTCGCCACAATAGTCCTGTGTGTCTTGCATCCATTGGCTACCCGCGATCCTCACCAAGTCATCACAGGGCAGCAAAAAAACCGACAGCCGATATCAAGATGTTGATTTTATCGAAGAATAAAATAGATTTATTTATCTACTGGGTCATTTGTTAAAGCTTAGTCCTTATACATTTCGAACAACAGTAACTCTTTGCTGTTACAGTTACCTACTACTTTCATGTCTCCATAAATAATTCTTCAAACACCAAGATAAGATAAGATAAGATAAGATAAATTTATTTGTCAAAAACATGTGTAAGTTAATATCAGTTGGAATGATTACAAAAAAAAAAAAAGTTTCAACATGTTTTGCCTAGAAAGGCGTACATATATAATAGGTACTGCAAAAAATCATAATAAATTAGAAATACAAAAATAATAATTAATTCAAATCAATAAAAAACATAGTTATGTCAAATCAATAAAATAAATAATAAAAATGTCAAATCAATAAAAAAAAATTAAAAACATGTCTACAGTACATCATTTAAATAGTCGTCAACACTATAGTAACCAACTTCTTGAACTCAACAATACTAATGACAAGACCACTATTCAACTAAGAAAAATCTAAACTGACATACTTCGTATTCCGGAACTTAGAACGGCTTAAGCCTTTGACGTTAGGCAGCTTTAAAGTTACAATGTGGTAAACGACTTTATATGTCCTCATAATATACGAACTTGGACATTGTTGGGGCCATAAATTTAGTTTAGTGCCTTTATTTGCATGGGTGCTTAGCCTTTGTATGGAGGTTCGGGATTATGCAAAAATTATTACCCACATAAGTAATGGGGGTGGCTGTAAGGTTTAGGATTATTAGATCAGTTTATACGTGACATAAAGGGTTATGGATTACCATTCGTTAAGCGGTTCAAAAATATGAATTGTTGTCAGTCTCTGCAACTAAATTATTATTTAAAAATACGTGACGGGGTCAGAGTCAATTTATGAGTATTTTTATAATGAGCAAATTTTGTCCAAATACAACACAAGACTAACTTTCATACAGATTTGCTCATAGGCATAACAATTTTTACACTCTAGAAACTGGGCAACATCATTCAAATAATGTAATTTCGTCGATGATGTTGTTCATTACCACATACTGTGTCAGTTAAAAATAACCACAAACAAAAGATAAACAACGTTAAAGTATTGTCAGAGCGTTATCTGAAAAAGTGTTAACTGGATTTACGAAATAAAATCAAAACACCGGCTAATGACACTTGCAACAAAGTTCTCGTCCCGAATGAGGAAGGAAATAGAGCGAAAAGATAAAAGAATAACACCAAAGCAGAACACAATACATTTATCAATTTTCAAACAATGCAGTACACACCTTAATATAAATCAAAAGAAGACATTAAAACAAAATGTAGATACAAAAACGTTTCTAAAGTAACTAAAGTTGCAGATAGATTTGATTTTATAATCCCGTCGAGTGATCTGAATACGTTTGTTGCTCCTCCATTTGCTAAATTTACATCTATTAGAAAAAAATATTTTTGGAGTCATTCAGTTAGATTCCATGCTGAAGAGAGTTCAACAACAACTGTTGTTTTCTTTTTGATGTTAGTATTTTTCATGCCTTTGGAGGATAAGCGGTACAGAGAGTAAAGTCCCGCAAATCTCCATTGAAAAGGAAGGATCCTCCGACCAAACAGTTCTTCTGCCTGGCGGGCAACTGCCCGATAGTTAATATTCGGGATGATTCATATTTCGTTCGATGATTTATATTAGTTCGCTACTAGTTAGATAGATGGCGTCGCGGTTCGTTTTGTTCCGAATGTATATTTGCTCCGTTGGTCTTTCTTGTGGCGGCATTTATGTCGCTATATGCCTATTTGTAAACTTTGGTTTGGTTTGATATGGTTGTAAGTATATTATCTCTACTATGTAACTTCTTTATAGTATGCTGGAATATACACTACAGATCAGAAGAAACTTTTGTCAAGAAATGAAGTTAAAACCACGATGACTACCAAAATAGATAGGTACCAGAAAATACCATAAGAGAAATATTTTTGACATAAAAATACACGCTGCAGCAACCCATAACAAACTAATTGATAGGCAAGGGCAAATAGGTTTGTTGAACGAATCCAAATGATGGTATCAAAGTTCTAACATAAAATGTGTCCTTCCAAACTCTGTATAAATAAATGAGATTTTACTACGGACATTTAAAAGATCTTTCCATCGTATGCAAGTAAATTCAACTTACGACCACTCGCCGTAAAACTCTAAGCGCTTGAAAAATAAAATTTTAAAATGTTAAAGCGTAAATAATCTGTAATTTACAGTCTCTCAAATTTATTACGGAAACGATTTACAATGTACTACTTGGAGTGCTTGCTACAATAATGTGGAGTTCAAGATTGTAATAGTGCAGAAACACTGAATACTTGGTAAATGCCAGGTCATCGTTTATGAGAAGAACCTGGGGAACTTTGTAGATTCTTCCAACTTGCTAAACTGTCTTATGCACCCCTTAGTTTGAATTTGTATTTATTTTAACAACTGCAAAATTCTGCGGTTATTATAAATTCAGAATTTGAAGATTTTACTTTGAAAATTTAAATTCTGGGAAACTTGGAAGCTTCAGATTCAGAATCACTTGAATTGCTATGTTTTGAGTTGAAGCTTATAATATTTTGTTAGGTACCTCTCCTACTGCTGATGTCATCATATTGGGGTCTATCAGTCAAACTGGATTCAACTGAATACCAGTCTTTTCCTTAATGTTTTATTGGATTTATGAGTGATTTAATTAATTAACAAAAACGAACTACAGGAAAATATTACATTTAAATGAAATCTTTTCGATGAATATCTTTAAATAACATACACCTTTCAAGAATATATTCCCAAGTAAATACTACGTGCACAAAATAACACATAGAATTTTCCCTTTCACCAAAAATACACCACCCAAGAACTGCTAAATCAGTATTTTTATCGGTGCCCCTATTCAGGTACATTTAAAGGTTACGAAAACATTTGTACGGGCAACATAACCGTATTCACAAAAGGCATGCGTAAGTAGAACCTGCGTTTTCGTTTCTTTTGATTTCAACTTGTGGGTACAAAGACAATGGGCCGGTCTCTAGAGGCTTAAATTCGTTACTTAGCCAATACAGACAAAGAAATGTTATGTTAGATTACGTATGTCAATATCAAGGATACGGATATATATTGGGAAAGGATTTTTGAGAATGATAAGTTTTGTGAAAGGAAATGTTCGGGATTTGATTATTGATTTTGGACAAGGGTATCAAGAAACAACAACCTAATTGGATCGTTCTTCATGTTCCAATATACTTTTACAGTGAAAGTTGTGAGCGGAAATAAGAATTTATTGAAAGGTATAAATATCCGCTCTTTCGACCCTCCACGTTCTATGAAGAGAATTTCATAGCTGTATAATATTCTTATTTTTAGAATCAAAATGGAGCCATTATTATAACTACGGTCACTTTTTACAGTAAAATTTTACTGTCTCCTATCAAAACAACACAATTTTCCAAAGCATTGGAACCCCAATCTATTGAAATCGGTACTCAATATCACAGCAAAATAACAACGTGATTGACATGACCTAGATCTAGCCGCAAAAACTTGTTTGGAGGAAACCTACACAAAGTGAAATCACTGAATAACTGGAAAACAAATATTACTAAAAGCTCTCTCTCAGAATAATGACGGAGCAAAAGCAATAACTTATCTAAAGTTAGTAGCGATCGATTTTTGGTCAGCGAAAATGTCTATTCTAATTTGAGGTCAAAAATGGACAGAACTTTATTGTTACGCGTACAATAGCCACTCGTCAGTTGCATGTGACATAGCAATCAAAATAAATATTACTATTGGTATCGTGCATGAATCAATTGGATTTAGTGATTGAAATGATTTTATCTAACACCTATTATATTCCATATTTAAGTTCAATTTGAATGATAAAGAAATGCATGACGGCGAGAAATGATTGACTGAAAAAAAAAACTAAGTGGCATTAAACGGCAAAAAGATAATGAAAACCCATATTGCTTGCTTAATATTTAACGAGATTTTAATATTGTAGACTCCAATAGATTCTTCAATGACAATGAAAATCCTAAAACTCGTAGAAACAGCCCTTTAACATGGAAGGAAGTAATAATAAAAAATAAAAAAACTTGGCTAGTGCACCGTTCGGATTTTTTGGTATAAAGACTCTTTCTACTAAAAAAATCTTAGTAAATCACTGTATTTATGAGCTCCATATTTTCCCACAAACTTGTCAGGATCACAGTATAAAGAAGGGTTGGAAAACTCGTCGCAAACAACGTTTATCTTGCTAAGAAGCTATAGCACAATAACTTGAACAGCATTAGGCAATTTAACAGAAAAAGAGGGGAGTGTTTCCATCTCGTTCTCGCTCGTGACGTCACACCAGCTGAGTTCATTAAAAACAGGGTGTTGATTTAAAGCAACATGATTAGGGGAGTAATTACAGACGTGGATATTAATGCTTAAGACACACAACTGTTTAGAACCTTGTTTTTGGAACGTTTTGATTTGATTATGTTAATCAAGGTCCTTTGAGTCGTTTCTTTAATTCTACCTTTCGTTTTGGGAATTGAAAAGGTGTTGAGTCGTGCTGAAATCAGTTTGTGTTATTTGGATTTTGAATCTCTTTGATTATTTCGTTATAACGTATCGTTTATTTATAATACGGATAAATGCATGTTTTATGACATCATAAGTCTGTGAATACAATATTTTGGGTTTTAACAATCCCTAAAAAACTATTCAAAGATCCTGCTAGTCACAAATGAGTCGTGGAAAAATTGACAGGTAGTATTCTATCGATATATTAACTGCGTTTCTCATATTTCACATAGAAGATCTTGGTTTTTTATATTCGAAACGTGGACAGAGAATGAAAGTCTTTTTTTTAATAAAAGAAGAAACATCATCACCAACATCATGCCAAAAAACTTACATTACCAAACCAATCGAAAAACGCATACTCAAAAATCGCACGAGTTCAAACGAGCACGAACTACCGCGGACATGTCGGTGACGTAATAAAGACGAGATTGAACGATCATGTCACACGGAAATAGTGACAGGGGTAGGGTTGTACGCGAGAATTAGAGTTGTCACCATGCCCGGGACAAGGCTGCAATAATGACGTACGGGTTTTCCGCACGGACATCCGGATAGTCGCGGTTAATTATTACGGAGTAGTCCGGGTACCAGTTATTAAAACCCTTCGGCTACTCTATGGTACCTTGTTAGTGATTATTGGTCAGTGGGAGCGTAAATGAGCGTTAAGGCGATGTTTAATTATGAGAGGATTGGATATGTAATCAAGGATGAATTAGTGGCGTTCGTGATAGTTAGATGTTGTGATGAGCCGTATAATTTAGACAAGTCTGCAAGATATTATTGTGACTATTATTATTTAACCATTTATGCAGTACAAGACAAACACTTTTGTGCACTGTTTTTAGAATTTATTTAAAATTGCACCAATATTCAGGCGAGGCTTTGCTGCTTGCACATTTGCCGTGGCATGGGCTTGATTTGATCTTTTATATTCTCAATCAATACTTGCAAAATTCATAAAAGTTTGAAAAAAAATATCTTCTCAAAATTCGCGAAATCAAAAAGGCGAAGACAGAACAGTTATTACGCAGATAGAACGAGCATCAATCCAATAGTTGGATGACACTGTGACAATGACAAGGAAACAAAAGAGGAGGCTGACACAGTTCCGTTGGACGTGCTATACGTCCTAGGGGTGTAGCTATACGTCCTATAGACGTAGTATGCGTCCTATAGACACAGTTAGGGGTGGATGGGAGGACAATTCTGGGTGGGTGATTAAACTGGAAATGTCCTACATCGGTGCTGGCACGAAATATGAAGAGTTTGAAGAGTTTGATATCGATTGTGTTTTGTTTCTGGAACCTCGGACAGTGTTTTGATTGATTTTAGAATTTCAATTTAGAGAGACCTTTAAAATACTTTGTTTTATGAACCTGGATTTGTTGTTTATGACATAGGGAGATATTGTAATAGCTGTGCTATCAAGGTGGTCGTTTGTAATGATGCAATATTGTACTTAATTTCTTCTTTACACATTTATCATCAAAGTTAAAGGGCTCCTTCTGGGTAAGCTCGCTCCATCGTAGACTTTCGTCATCTCTGACCTTGACAGGAGTCAAGAGCCAATTAATTATAAAAACCGGCCAAGTGCGAGTCGCACTCGCACACGAAGGGTTCCGTACCATAAACCTTATTTTTTATTATTTGTTGCTATAGCGGCAATAGCAATATACAATCTGTGAAAATTTCAGCTCTCTACTATTACGGTTCTTGAAATACAGCTCACTGACAGACAGACGTACGGACGGACAGACAGACAGCAGAGGCTTAGCAATAGGGTTCCGTTGGTTACCCTTCGCGTACAGAACCCTAAAAAATATGTTTAAGAAACTAAGATGTACTTATACGCAAAATGTATTATTTCGATTCCACCAACCACTGATCGCGTCATTCAGGAACAGGTTTACTAACATCTGAAGCTTTACAACAGAATACTTTAGTCAATTTACTAGCTAAAATTTAAATTCTGTACCAAAATATAAAAAGTTGTTTCCAAGAGGCTCCAAAAAAATTAAGAACCCGAAGTACTGTCCTATATTTTTCCCAAAAACCTGGCAAAACCGCTGTTCCGTGATTAAGTACCAAGACAGTGATTGAGCAGCGACACCGGCTATCACTCCAATGGCTAAATAACATTGTCAAAACGACAGGGACAATAGATGTGCCCGACACGGGGTCCGGAAAAGATGACTTACATACAACGTTATACGTAGGTATGGGGGTTGATTAGGTTGATAAAATCTCTTCTCTTGTTTACGAGGAAGGCTTCGTATCAAATATCGAGTGTTCTGTTCCTGGAGACGATATCTGGGAACGCTGGTACGATGTTTAATTTGATGCTCTGATCCATGAGATTGGCTTATATACGTACATTACTAGTTTCACTCTCAGTGAGGAGCTCGTGGCTAAATAATAACAGCCGCATGGATCGATCTTTAAGGTTAAGCAACGCTTGCCAAGGTTGGTCTGTGGATGGGTGACCATCTTAATATAACGAGTTTCCTCCGTGCCTCGGAAAGCACGTTAAGCCGTTGGTCCCGGCTGTCCTTTGTAGATCTTTGGCAGTCGTTACGGGTTGTCAGAAGCCAGTAAATCTGACTCCAGTCTTGCCAAGAAGTATTGTGTTACCCAGTTAATGGGTTGTGGAGGTCTGGTAGGCAGCCGCTCCATGTAAAACACTGGTATTCAGCTGAATCTGGTTTGACTTGAAGCCGACCCCAATATAGTTGGGAAAAGGCTAGGCAGATGGACTATGTTCACTCTCATGTGGTTTTTTTTTTAAAGATGGGAAAACATCAAGTGACTCCTCTCGCCTGAGTGGAGCGGAAGGGAATCTCAGACTGTTAATCCGTTTTCCTCCTTATGTCCTTTGCGTTTCAGGGCCGCGGTGACTCTTTTGAACATATTCCGCAATCTCAGGTAGATGCAATAGAAATTCCATGCATTCAATTAAATTTCTTAGATGAGGAGGTTGATGCTAAGTAATTGCGTAATTGAAAATGTAACATACGGGTCAATCTGCAAGGTAAAGCAAGTTTTTCTGGGTTGGTCTGTGAGTGGGTGACTTTTAAATGAATTATCATGATTTTTCCCTAGCTCGGAAAAGTACGTTATGCAATTACTCACGTCAGCCATTTGTTTGATATTCGTTACGGTAGCCAGAAAATGTGATACCTGCAGTCTTGCCAAGCGGTATCGTGTTACCCATTTATGGAGTTTTGAAATTCAGATAAGCATGTGAAATTCTGATTTTCAATTCTGACGGGAAAGAAGTCGACCTAAAAATGGTTGAGAAAAGGCTGCATGATTATGAAACCGTAATGCCGAAAACTAAAGGCGCTTTTTAAGAGCTGGCCGGATGGGCTGAGCAAAAGGGAGTGTCAGACTAACTGAATAAAACCCATCTGTGGAGGAACACGGAGGACAGGGACGCGGCCCTTGAACGCAAAGGGCATTAGTTCTTCCTAATGCCCTTTGCGTTCCAGGGTCGCGGTGTATCTTTCGAACAAATTCCGCAACCCCACGAGCTGCTGCTGTTGCTGTTTTTATGCCAGTGACTGTTGTATTTAAAAAATCGAACATCTAGTCGCATGCACAAGATTCCCCAAGCAATCAGATCTAAATTAAAAACAAACACGGCAGTAGGCTTTACAATGTTTATTTAGTTGCAGAATTCGAACTGAACCTCAAAGGATTCGGTTTGTCAATTCTACAGTAAGCTTCACTAAGCTTGCATAAATTTTAAAGGAAGCCGAAGTATTGCAGTAGTTACTGCGGGACCGAATAATTAAGATTTTTTTAAGCTGTCAGTAAGTCCTGTTTCTAAAACTAACTGTTTTCGTCGTATATGTATTTTATCAACTGGCTGAGATAAACAACGCGTAGCCTTAGTCTATAAAAAATCAAAATGTTTTTATTTTTGTGTTGTCGTCTAGTCACTTTTTCGAATTTCCAGTGGACTTATAATTATATTATGGCTTGTTTAAAAAAGTCTATTCTATTCCGTCTAGACTGTTATTCCCCACTGCTGAACAAAGGTTTACCACACTTTAAACAAATTAATAAATTCGTTTATTTGTGGTCGTTTCAATCAATCAATCAATCAATCAATCCATTTATTTGTTAAACATAGGTGTTTACATAGGTGTTTACATAAATAGAGGTTGCGCTATGTTTTGTCATAATTATGACATACAAATTTTTAAGTGACCCATTAGGTGTCATTAGATTATGCATGCGTAAATAATAAAGTTTTGAAATGAATACAGGAAAAAAAAAAATAAATGTCAATGATATCAAAAATAATACAAAGTCAGAGTACTTATTGTCTAATGGTAAAAAAATGCATCATTGTAATAATTGGTCGTTCAGATATTCGTCTACGGTATAATAACATTTGTCAATTAATAATTTAGTTAGAGCTTTTTTAAACTTATATAATGTCATGTTTTTTATGTCATCAGGAATTTTATTAAACACTTTTAGCTTATTTACATATTGAGAACGTAATGGAGTTTTTCTAGTGGAAGACATTTTTTCAAATAGTTGTGGGTTCCTTTTCACAAATAATGCAGTTTCCAAAATGTATATTGCTGGAAGGGTCAGTATTTTTAAAGACTTAAAATAGGGTCTACAGCTATCCGTTGTTTTAATATTACATATATTTCTTTGCTAGTACGGAATTCGGTAGGAGTCGAGCTCTTCTCGCCAGCTGTGCGTTGATCTGTAAGTCAGTCATGTTCACACCCAACTTCGCCTGAAGCTTAACGGAATTTTGAGTAACGTCCATGTTAATAAAAATATATTTTGTGTCGGAGCAACATACCTTCTACCATGTATATTTCTTTTTGTAGTAGTCATCTCATTATTAACAATAGAATAGATTAGAAAAGCTCAACCCAAATCAAAAACTATGTTTACAAAGTAAGAACCATCGTAACTTAACCTCATCTATCGACCCGTTTGGTTGTTATTACTTAGCCATAAACCCTCTCAATGTTATGAGTCAATAACTAATATTGTTGAGAACTGCAGTGAACATTAGCGTCATAAACTAATACGTTTATACATTGTACTTGTAGGTCTGATATTTCCATAACCCGGAACTTCACACACTTCTGCTCATAATAAATATCGTCGGTGCGCTTGCTTGATCTGTGTTTTTTAACATGTTGAGGGAGACAATAATCTGTTTTATTTCATGATTAATTGACATAATCATAATTTCGAAATGCCGTGTGAACTGAGATACATGTGAAAATGATAAAATGTGCTTTAAATTTACTTGATTTTAGGGATATTTAGTAACAAGAAAGATATCATAGAAATGCACATTTCAGATTTGGCTAGCGCACTGACGATATGTGTTTCAAACTGGCCAAATTCACTCTTGACTCCCAGTTCATGATAGTTGCAGGTCCGATATCTCTATAACTTAGCCTAGTATTTCACAGCCTACTTTCTGCTCGAAATAAAAATTGTGGCTTATGATAAGCTTTAATTTGATGTTTATGTGGTCTTTATTGGACATACCGGCCAGATTCACTCTTGACTCCCAGTTTGTGATAGTTGCAGGTCTAATATCTCTTTAACCTGGTATTTCACAGCCTTCTTTCTGCTCGTAACAAAAATTGTGGCTTAAGATTTAAGCTGTAATTTGATCTATATGTGGTCGTTTTTGGGCATACCGGCCAGATTCACTCTTGACTCCCAGTTCATGATAGTTGCAGGTCTGATACCTCTTTAATCCGGTATTTCATAGCCTTCTGCTCATAATGAAAACTAATGCATATGACATAAGCTTTCATTTGATGTATATGTGGTTCTTATTGGACTTACCAGGCGAATTCACTCTTGACTCTCGGTTCATGATAGTTGCAGGTCTAATATCTCTTCAGCTTGGTATTTCACAGCCTTTTGTTTGTAATAAAAAATATGGCTTATGATTTAAGCTTTAATTTGATGTATATGTGGTCCTTATTGGACACACCGGCAAATTCACTCTTGACTCCCAGTTCGTGATAGTTGCAGGTCTAATATCTCTTTAACCTGGTATTTCACAGCTTTCTTTCTGCTTGTAATAAAAATTGTGGCTTATTATTTAAGCTTTAATTTGATGTATATGTGGTTCTTATTGGAAATACCGGCCAAATTTACTCTTGACTTCCAGTTCATGATAGTTGTAGGTTTGATATATCTTTAAGGCGACGATTTACGCTAGCAACCTAGCGCGACCCAATATTCAGTAGTTTTTTGTACTTATCTAATTATTCTACGACTTTAAAAAAAACCTGTAGGTATATCAAAATGTAGATAATTCAATTGTCTTTGAGATAGTACCACTTTTATTAAAATACGCTCAGCGGTTTTGGTCCGATGGTCGTTTTTATGTCCGTGCTAGACATAACATTACAAATAAAGAACACTATGTTGAACGAATAAAACACAAAATTTTTGTATTTCAAATTATTTAAAAAAATTTAATGTAACATTAGATTTTAAAAAAAAAAATTACGACTAGCTGTTTAAACGTGATGATTATCTTAAAATCAGCTACCCTTAAGTATCTCCGCCTTAACCCAGTATTTCACAGCCTTCAGCTCAAAATGGGACATACCATTATACTATACCGTTTGTATAAGTAACACCAGTCGGTTATACTAAAGATTCATTGTTTTATATGGGAACCGCGTTAACAGTAATAAAGTAGTGCTGCCTGCAAAATAACATTGTCAAGGCGTAACAATAGACGAGGTTGACATAGGACCGGAAAGGAGCGTACACACATCTATATATATATATGTATTGTTTACCGTATATACAATCCCAGCAAGATTGAATGAGGTAATTGTGAAGCTTAAACAATAAAAGGTCACTTCAATTTTATGACCTTGACCTTGGTACTATTGTTTAGTAAGTACCCACTTTATTATATTTTGATGGAAAGATTTCAGGGAAGGCGAAGGTTAAGTGGTAACTTCTGCGAATTATACTTAACTGAAATACCTTTCAGTTAAAGGGCGGGAGCAAATAATATTGTTCTTAGACCGTTTGACTTTAAGGGCAGTCTTAATCAACTTATGAAAAAAATTATATAGGAAGTGTATCGGCCAAAAAAGTTCACTATTATTATTGTTAAATTTAAGAATGCTAATTTCTTAAATATGTTGTTCACCAAGGTCGAATATATAGTTTTTTTAAATTCTACTTAACATCTCACAATATAGTATTGATCCAGCTTTTGTAATAAAAAAAACCCGCCCAACTGCAGGTTGGACCCGCACACAAAGGGTTCCGTACCATAAATCTTAATTTTTATTATTTGTTATTATAGCGGCAATACAAATACACCTATTACGGTTCTTGAGATACAGCCCGCTGACAGACAGACGGACGGACGGACGGGATGGGCAGCGGAGGCTTAGTAATAGGGTTCCGTTTGTTACCTTTCGGGTACGGAACCCTAAAAATGATTGTTTATTGACAAATTTGTGCTACTGATTGGTTAAATGAATTTTCAAATCGTATCATTCGATTTGCGTTGAACTTGTGTGGCAGTAATGTAATTTTATAGAGAATTGGGGAGTTAATTCTATAAATTTATTAAGTCAGCTCATTTGAATTCGCAGTTTTTTCTCAAACAACTCACGATTCAATCTTTGAGCTTGATTTTCATATGAATAAGCTTCACAGAGAATACCCTGCAATATAGGAGTATGTCAACACAAACAAAACGTGATCTGAATTAACAGATAAGATCTGATTATTACCATGTTAATTTCGGAACGAAAATAATAACATAATACTGTGCATATAATATAATATACGTCATTTGGTGTATGAAGCTGTATTCATGTTCTTTTTATTAAAACTGATTTATATTTGACATAGGTCAAATAATATTCTTCTGTAATATCAAGTACAAAAAACAGAAAATGTGATCTGTTTTGGTATTTAATATTTTTATAGGAGTCTTCGTCCAACAGTGGACATTGCGTCTTCGGCTGAAAGGACGATTATGAAAAAATGAAATCTCTTCTTAGTCGTTTCATTGATCACTTCTTCTACCTGGCGTTAATCCCGGCTATTGCCAGGGTCCGCCTTCCTACTTAGCTTCCTCCACTTTGCCCGATCTTGAACATCCTTCTCAGTTAGGCCATTGGCTCTCATGTCGGACTTAACGACGTCCAACCAGCGCTTGCGAGGGCGACCACGGGACCTAGCCCCAAGAACAGCCATATTTATTCATCCCCGACCAACGTACTCCATAGGGCGGCGCATGATGTGGCCATACCATCGCAGACGACACTCTTGCAGTTTTTCCCCCACGTCACGGACACCAAGACTACCTCTGATGAAAGAGTTGCGTATGCGATCGGATCGCGTTACGCCACTCATCCCCCTCAGCATCTTCATCTCCGTGACGCGAAGCTCCTGGGTGTGTCTGCTTAGTGCTGGCCAACATTCACCGCCGTACAGTAGGACAGGCCGTATGATGCATTTATATATCTGCCCCTTGAGCTTAGGAGGCATTTTACGGTCGCAAACAACGCCCGTTACCTCGCGCCACTTCGCCCAAGCCGCGCCTATACGTGCTTGGACATCGTCGTCCACGTTGCCAGACTCGTGCCGCACGGATCCAAGGTACCTGAACGTATCGGACTTTCCGATCAGGTCCGAACCTATTCGGATGAACCTATTTGAATCCGTGCCGCCACAGGACATGTACTCAGTCTTCGCCACATTTAGTCTCAGACCACCGTTTTCAAGCGTGTCCTTCCAAATGTTGACTTTGCGCTCAAGATGGGCTTTGTTCTGATTAACGAGGGCGATGTCATCGGCATACATCATTAGCCATGGGGGCTTATCTTGGATGTTTGCCGTAACTACATCGAGCACTACGTTAAACAAGAACGGGCTAAGAGCCGAGCCTTGGTGAACGCCAACAGATATTGGGAAGCCATTCGATTCGCCAACAGCGGTCTGGACAGAGGACACGGAATCGCGGTACATGTCTCTGATAATGTCAATATAGGCCTCGGGAACGCCTTTGAAGCTCAGTGCCCACCAGATAGACTGCCGAGGTATACAGTCGAAGGCCTTCTGCAGGTCTAAAAAGGCCATATGCAAAGCTCTCCTCCTCTCTCTGTAAGCCTCAGCCAGATTCCGTAAGGCGAATACTGCGTCCATGGTGCTGTTACCCGCCCGGAAGCCATATTGACACTCAGAGACAGTACACTTGCTACGGAGCCGTGTGTCAATGATGCGCTCGAAGAGCTTCATGGTGTGGCACATGATCTTGATACCGCGGTAGCTACTACAATCCTGTACGCTACCTTTGCCTTTGTATACAGGGATAATCAGGCTAAATCGCCACTGATTCGGCATTTCCTTGGTGATCAGGATGCGGTTAAAAAGATCCGTCAGAAGGTCCACGCCATGTGGGCCCATCGCCTTCCACACCTCAATTGGCACATTGTCAGGCCCGACCGCTTTCCGGTTCTTCATGTGGCGAAGAGCAATGCGGGTTTAGTCGGGGGAAATAGGGGAAATAAGTCCAAGGTTAGGAGGCGGTTCGGGAGGAAGGTTATGGGGATGCTGTTTGTTAGACAGCTCCGCGAAGTATGTACACCATCTCTCCTTAACAGAGGGGGCATCGTAGAGCAGCTTACCCTGGGCGTCCCTTACACAGAGACATTTGCTAATGTCCCGTGCAGCTTTCTCCCGGGCACGCGCCAGCTTAAAAATAAGCTTTTGCCCCTCCCCAGTTTCCAGCTTGTCGTACAAGGGTGCCAGACTTTTGCTGCGGGCTCTGGCTACAGCTTTTTTGCAAGCGCGCTTAGCCGCTCCATATGCCTCTCTGTCATCCGGAGAGTTGGACCCTTGCCACTGTTTAAATAAAACCTTCTTCTTCCGAGTCGCCTCCTGCACCCCGTCATCCCACCACCACGTCTCCTTTTCTATGGTGCGGCCACCACGAGAAGTGCCAAGGACGCGCTTACCCGCATCGGTGATTGCTGAATGGATCCTACTCCAGATCTCTTGAGCGGACTCATGCGGAGCACTGATCTCGAGATGCTCGAGCTCCGCGATGAAGTCCGACTGCCTAGGACCATCAAGCAACCACCACTTTGTGCGGGGTTTGCGTTTTTCGGTCACTTTCTTTTTCGGTACAACCGCAAAGTCCAGGACAAGGAGGCGGTGTTGAGCCGTTAGGCTTTCACCTGGGATGACTTTGCAGTTGGTAACCTTGCCAATGTGGCACCGTCTCACCAGCAGGTAATCTATTTGGGTTGAGTAGGCACCACTACGGTACGTAATAAGATGCTGGGGCTTCTTCTGAAAGAACGTGTTCGCGATGGCTAGGTCAGACAAAGCGCAGGTGCTGAGTATACTGACTCCCTCTGCATTTAGCTGGCCATATCCAAAACCACCGTGAACACGTCCGTACTCTCCAGCAAACTGACCTACGTGACCGTTGAGATCCCCCCTAACCAAAACACCTTCGGAATTCGGAATAGCGCGTAGTACGTCCTCGAACTCATCCCAGAAGGCCTCCTTTTCAGACTCACAGCAACCAGTTTGAGGAGCATAGGCGCTGATTAGGTTCGTTACCGACCCTTCGATCAGCACCCTAACTCGCATCAACCGGTCGCTGCATCGGTCTACTTCAAGGAGTCCATCCTGGAGGTCCTTAGACAGCACCACGGCCACTCCGCCCCTGCCCGTTGGTGATCCGGTGTACACTAGCCGGTACCCCTGCCCGATGTCACGTGACTTATTTCCCTTCCAGCGCGTCTCCTGAAGGAAGGCGCACTGGACCCGACGCTTCGCAAGTACGTCCGCGAGTTCTCGGCAACGTCCGGTTAGGGAGCCAATGTTCCAGGTGGCAAAGCGGAACTTCTTCTTGGGTACTATCCTCTTTAGCCGTGCCCGTACTCGACACGGTAGCCCTAGCCCACTTATCGCAGGTTTAGGGCGATGTACCTGCGCGTCGTTATGCGGCGACGCCCTAGCCCGAGTACCCGTTTTCAACTTCTTGTCCATTTTATTTGGCTGAAGTTGGTTTTACGTGGGGCGACCAGCCGTCTGACCCCCACAACCCTACGAGAGGGAAACCAGGTTCGCCAGAGCCTCGTCCGTTGGACAGCAGGGTGCACCGCTAGCAGGTGAGGTTGGCTTGGGTCTTAAGATGGTAACAGACCCCATGCACCCCCGTTTCATTGATCAATATTTTTATATTATTACTAGGATCACGTGCTTCACGGATCTCGTGGTTCAATAATAACAGCCGCATGGGTCGATCTTCAAGGTTAAGCAACGCATGCCAAGGTCGGTCTGTGGATGGGTGACCACCTTAACATACCTACCAAGGCTCCTCCGTGCCTTGGAAAGCACACTAAGCCGTTGGTCTCAACTTTCATCTCTGGCAGTCGTCACGTATTGTCAGAAGTCGGAATATCAGACTTCAGTCGTACCAAGAAGTGCCGTATTAACCAGTTAATGGATTTTGGTGGTCTAGTAGGCGGCCGCTATACGAAAAATACTATTATTCAGGTGAATTTAGTTTTACCAGAAGCCGACCCGAATATAGTAGGGAAAAGGCTATACAGATGATGATTATAGGCTCGCGTCTAATCACTATCTCTCATGATGATGTGGTCGACGGTAGAGCAAGGTTGACCTTGACTAGAAGAAACTTCCTCACTCTTGAGATAAAGACCCCCAGATTGTAGCTATCTGAAAATATGTACTTCTACTTATAAATCAGTCAAATCAGTTACATATTTTGAGAATGAAAAGAATCATGAAGTTCTTTGCTCATAACTTCAGGGTTACTATGAAAACTTTCTTTATTACCAAAAGTTGAACTAGAAGTGAGAAAAACTATTCGATTTTATGACTTCATTTCCTTAGCATTTTCTTGTATTCCAAAATAATGAGCATAAAATGTCAAAATTATTTTATGCCTGAAAAAAATTTTTGTATTCATAACACAACGTTTTTTAAGCCTCGTAGACTAGGACTATATGAACATGTTTAAAATATGTCACACAGAAACCAACCTCTGTCGTCCGGCAATGACCAACGTCACCGTTGCCACAGGGTGGGGCCAGTCTCTGCTGCCACAACGGTATCCTGTTAGACATGTTACCCTGGTACAATGCCCCCGGCTTCCTCCTGTCACACGCTTTTATGTTACGAAAGCATCTGGTGTTGAAAGCGTTACGAAAGGAAATAAAATGCTAAATTAAATAGGAAAATGTTTTGGAAAGAACAAAGCAAACTATGGTTGTTTTATTCTGTTTTATTTAATTTAAAAATTACGAGTACCTACCGATCTACCTGAGTCACTGTGATAAAGTTGGCAGCACCGCGTTCAATTAAGTAATTTTTGATATTTGTGATCGTTTTATTTATTTCTTCGTTTATGAATGTTATTAGCTTGTTCACAATTTAATGGTGCTCTTGTTCGTTGTAAATATTTTTTTATTGTGTTTCATTGAAACAATGTTTTATCTATCAATGTATTAACTAGTCTTGTCTTAGTCGGAATTTATTAAAATGTAGAGAAAATAGAAAGATTTTTGACAGGTTCAGACTGAGATTCTAAAACAAATTACATTTTGTTTGCGTTAGCGCTGTAAAGGAGATTTACAAAACGATAAAAAAAATATAATAACGCTGGTGAAATGCCATGTGATCAATCAATCACAAATCTTATTCTTTGTTATTTTTGACAACCGCATTTGCTGATTGATTTTTTTCTAGCCTCTATAATCATCATGCAATCAATTTTCGAAGTGCAGCTTTGTCACAGTTTAAAGACACATTAAAAAATCCAATCTGGCACATTAAAATGTAAAATTCAGAAACTCCAAAACTCATTATCCGACCAACGCGACTTCAAGTGTCGGTCAGCAAACAAAATCCCGTATTTACATAAACAGAAATACGGAATTTAATTTAGCATGAAGTCGTAACAGGCATTTAATCCGCATCCCAAAAGATAACATTCCGATACTAAAAGAGTTTTGCGTTCGGAATTTCTATTTCTAATTAAACTTATTTGGGGCGTGACTAAAATGACATCTGTGAGTGCCAGTAATGACATGGTCGCTGCCAAATGGACACTGTTGGCGGAGTAAGTCGGTATCCCAGAGGATGGCACGTTTTTGCGATCGTGTTGTGCCAATACTGGGATTATGCGCGCTCTTTATTGACTTATTGACACGTTAGATTTTATTGCGTTGAATATTTTTGTATAGGCGGAATGAGTTTTATGAGAAAGTTATTTGAAATGTTTTATAAAATATCGAATAACGAGAAAAGTTTTACTCCTATTATAAATGCTCGAGTTTGGATGGAAGTTTGTTACTCAATCACAACAAAATGGCTGACCGGGTCACATAGGCTACTTTAGTCCCGTGAGTATGTTCCCTTGGGATAAAACGCCAGCAGAAGCTAGTTAAAAACCAGCCAAGTACGAGTCGAACTCTCACACGAAGGGTTCTATACCATAAACAGTTTGATTTCCCTTTATTTTTAATTCAATTTAATTTCTTTTATTTATTGTTATAGCGATGGATACGAGACGCGCAGGACCGGTCATTGTGGCGACACTTGGGGGAGGCCTATCACTCCAGCAGTGGACGTCTGATGATGATGATGAATGTTATAGCGGAAGTTCGCTTTCTGTGAAAATTGTAACTGTTTAACTATTACGGTTCTTGACATACGACCCGCTCGCAGACAGACGAACGGACGGATGGACCAACGGACGAACAGCGGAGGCTTAGAATTAGTAATAGTGCCTCGTAGGTTACCCTTCGGGTACGGAACCCTACAAATATATTCCGGTTGTTGTACTGAAATACTAAGCCCAACATTCAGTTAAAGCTTAGTACACGTACCACAGATGATAAACCTTTCCAAGATTTAACTTAAAACCTTCTCCAGATATTAATTAAATGAAACAAAACTCAAAACGCGAAGACCCAGATTGTTTAATTAAACATTGCTTCTTCTGATTTCAGATTCAAAACATTTTAATCCAAACTAGATATTCAATTAGAAATCTGTAGGGTCGTAACTCACTCAAAGTTGAAGCATCATGAGGAGAATTTAGTGGCACTTGTGCTGAACACAAGTTTATGAGAAACGACGGTATTAATTTTGGTTTAGACGTAATTATATTGAAATTAACGTGTTTGCTGATGCGGCTGTTGTACGGGTTTCAACTCTTGTTGGAGTTCATGTTAGTTAGTGTGATTTTGTGGTCGTAGTTGGCGAAGTGGGTCTAGGAAGCGCCTTTGTAGGTGGGTCATAATTAGTAACAGTTCTCTTTGGAACCGTCCTCTTGGTTGATGGGCATAATGAGACATAATTAGACACAGTTATCCGAGGGCATCTTTTGTTTCTGTGGATGGAAAATCATTAAATGGCTTTTCCCGCTCTGGGCAGAGCAAACAAAAAAATCTTAGAGCGGATTTCACCAATTAAATGATCAGTGCATCTAAACTGTTTTCAAGAGCTGTCAGTGTCAGTGAAAACAGTAAAACTCACAGCTCGTAAACGTGGTCTATATGCTGATCGCGTTCAGTTTCATTGATGAAATTCGCCCTTACTCTTTTGAACTAAAACCACTTGTGTTCTTTCAAATGCCTTTTGCGTTTCAAAGCCTTGGTGACTCCAGGCACTGGCTTTATTGGGCCCCATCAACTACGCTGACATCTCTTTGAGGCAGTTATGAGAACCTGATGCTCTAAATAAGTGACATTCTACCACTGGTTAGCGAAAGCAATTGCCAAAACGTCAAAAATGAGATCGACAAGCACTGTCGAAGTGCTACGTGATTATAATTTAATTTATTTATTAGGATCGTCAACATTATATACACGTTACATTAAGCTAGTAAGCATTATTAAAGATAAAATATTCTAGTGCTGCAACACATACAGACAACCACACTTGACTGGTAGAGAATGCCTATGGCATTAAGTCCGCCTCTGTGCATTTTTATGCTGAAAGTGTTTTAAATAAATAAACAAAGTGTAAAATATAAATTAATTTTAAATAAAAAAGATTGCAATCTAATCAATCCCTTATAAAATATTAGTTTTAGTATTACAACATTCGCATTCAGTGAAAGAAACGCAATTTGTCTAGAGCCTCTGGTGTGAGTTTCTATATCTATTCGATTGCGTTAACGTTCACTTACGTCAATTGTTATCAAATTATTGTGCTGCCATTATTGTAGCCTGGTCCGAGATCGAAGAGATTCATAAGGTATTAGATACACTTAACTGATCACTTTAAGAGATAAGAGTAGATGGAGTGTCGATATATGCCTTATTTCACCGAATAAAAATAGATATTATAACGGATGAATAGATTTAGATTAAAAATACTAATTATAATAGGGAACATGCATGCGATTTTTTTATTTGCAAAATCAAATACTTATCAGCTCTAGTGAACAATCATGAAATAATTTTTCAAATATCTTCATCAGCGATGAAGTTATAAAGCTTCAAAGATTACAATTAGAAAGAGAAGTCCGATGTAAACTTTGACGTCATCGTTCATGACGCCTATACAGTCGCCATAGAAAATAGCGTTTTCGCAAGAGAGACAGACATATCTGTTTAAAATAATTTTATCTCCTTCGTTTTTCGACTAATTTAGATTCTATTTTCACTGTTAGTATTATATTTTTGTATATTTTTATATAAATTGTATAGATGATAAATATCTTTTCATGCATATTCCCTATTATCTATTGGTAGTTGGTAGTCCAATTCATCAAAGCCACCTAAACCTGGAGTCAAACACAAACAACTGGCGTCTAAATAATAGCATGTATTGGTTGTGCAAAAGGAGTATATTCACTTCAATCACGTCAAAACTCTTCGTCTAGAATGTTGTGCTAAGTACTATTGATCCCAAAAATAACTTTATCAATAAACGCCTAGCTAAACGAAAATTCGATTTTCCATCCAAAGTTGAGTTCTATTTTCAATAGAAACACGAGCAATGAAATCCCTGAAAATCCCTCAGGCTCTAGTATTTGTTTAAGCAAAGCTGGCATAGAGAAGTTACCCAAATAAACTTTTAATTCAACCTTCTATTGTTTGCGTAAATTAGGCGCGTCCTCTGTTGAATTGTACATGTTAGTTACATTAATTTTCTGCTCAATTTGAGACACAAAGTTTGCCTTGTTATGCTAGTTGTTTTTAGTTACTGAAAAACATGTTTTTACTGGTTATCATAATGTTTATACAGCGTTTCTGAAACAATTTCTTTATTTGAAAGAGGAAAAATGTTTTGTTTGTTTGTATCGAATAGGTTCTGAAACAACTGGACCGATTTTAAACATTTTTTCACCAATACAGTGCTAAATTATAAGGAAGTAACATAGGTTCGAAAAAATAAGAGATCCTTACGAAAATTGCGATACTAAATCCGCGCGAACGTAGTCGCGGGCAAAGTGCTAGTATTTTATAATAATAATTTTTATTTACTTCAGATACCAGTACTTCAATAACTCAGTCATATTCACAAATGTTTAACCACATGATTAGTTTATATACCGATCGGCAGATATTAAATTCTTATTCTCTGAATGAATAATCTCCTATAATCGCTTAGTTATCGCTTTATCTAACTCACGAGTACTATCCCTATACTTCAAGAAGAGTTAAACAGGAGTATACTTTAGTACATTAATTTATTACCCATATAGTTTCAAGTTAACTTCGTTATTTTGTCTTGTTACCAATATGCTTACTGTCTAAATGCACATGGTTCATATTTAATTTATAACCTTAACTAACTTAACAAAAACTTTCCTACAAACTTTTTGCTCAGCAAATCATGACGTTAGCCCCTAGGCTACCATCTCACTACGACACTGGCTTGAAACTCCCCACTACTATCGGATCATTATTCCGCTATGCCACAGTTCATCCCTTTTGTTTGTCTGCGCGAGATAATGAAGTATCTTTTCCAGATCAGATAGCGATGGACCCATTGTTTCCAACAATGGTTGACTTGTTTAAGAATTCCAAGCGAAATTTTCGTACTAAGTTTTTCGGTGATTAAGATAGTAGGTAACAAAAGTTTAGTTGTTTTCAAGGAAACCGGTTTTAATGTTCTATGATTGTAGTTTTTGCCATATTATATTGAGAAGTTTTGGCGCAATTCTAGATAAAACTAACATAGGTATGAAATGTAGTGCACTAAACTTATTGTGAACTTTGTTTTTGTTTTGTTCTTATATAATTTATGCACATTTTGACTGGTACTACCGAGTACCATTAATGTACTCTTGCTAAATAATTTCAGCAATGAAAAAATAACAAGAATTGAGCACAATTACCGTTCAAATAATTTGATCGATTTATTTCATATCAAATTCTTTGAGAAAATTTTGTTTTACAAAATAATTGCTTGTTACAATAATCACACAAAAATAATTATTGCCTTCGCCCTAAAAGAAACCAGACTGACATTATCTATTCATCATCATCATCTGCCTAGCCTTTTCTCAACTATATTGGGGTCGGCATCCATTCAAACCGGATTCAGCTGAATAACAGTATTTTACGTGAAGCGGCTGCCTACCAGACCTCCACAATCCATTAACTGGATAACACGGTATTTCTTGGCAAGACTGGAGTCAGATTTACTGGCCTCTGACAATTCGTAACGACTGCCAAAGTTCTACAAATGACAGCCGGGACCAACAGCTTATCGTGCTTTCTAAGGAACGGAGGAAACTCGTTATTTTTAGATGGTCACCCATCCACAGACCAACCTTGGCAAGCGTTGCTTAACCTTGAAGATTAAACAAGAAAATAAAATATAAACAAAAACATCTACATTTCAGTTTTATTTCATCGTGCTTCCACTTGACATCAGCATGATGTAAATGAATTAATTTAACCGGGATTCTATCTCTTTGTAGTCGAGAAACAATATCAAGTGTTGCAAAGTGATTGAAAAAGAAACGAGTGCGTAATGGCCCGTGTCTGTGTAATATTTATCTGTGTTGAGGACCAAGTAAATGTAAAGTCGGCTACAGCTTGTATATAGAGGTACTTTGTACCTTTAAGTAATGTGTTTTAGTAGTATTAGGTTTGTAAGAGGATGCATTGTGCTTATCTTCTGTCTCTCGTGGTAGTTTTAATAATAATTCAACTAATAAACTATTAAAGTTAGTAGCACAACTCGAAATTAAGGCTTCACCCAGTTTTGTCCCAAAATATGTACACTATTATTTTATTATATACTTAATTGTAAACCAAAAGTAAAATAAAAATCGAAGGTTTCTGTACCATAAACCTTAATTTTTATTATTTGTAGTTATAGTGGCAATAGAAATACATAATCTATGAAAATTTCAATTGTCTACCTATTACGGTTCTTGAGATACAGACCGCTGACAGACAGACGGGCGGACAGCAGAGGCTTAGTAATAGAGCTCCGTTGGTTAGCCTTTGGGTACGGAACCTTAAAAAAGGAAACTTAATACTGAAGACATACAATGGGCAGCGTTATCGCATATCGCGACAACAATTTTTAACCGACTTCTTCAAAAAGGAGGAGGTTCTATGTTCGGCTGTATGTTTTTTTAATGTATGTTCACCGTTTTCTCCGCCAATTCTGGACCGATTTAAAAAAATATTTTTTTATTCGAAAGCCTATACTTCTGAGGTAGTCCCATTGTCACCAAGTTAGAATCTGATGATGGAATCCCATGACAATCGAGGGAAACCCTCAAATTTTATAAGCACATACACTGTTTTTCATAAACTTTCTAACGCAATTCAGATATTTGTGCCTGGTAACCATCATCTCATGTTGCTGAGCTGATGATGGAAGGTATAAGTCAGGATCTGATGATGTGATTCCATGAAAAATGTTTGTTCAGCGATATTTTCGCCAATTGAAAACCGATTTGGATGATTCTATTTTTGTTTGAAGAGTATTTTTTCGGAATGGTCCCATTTAAATTTGGTGAAGATCTCATGAAGAACTTCGGAAGTAGGCAACGGAACTCTTCAATCAATGATAGCAAATGGATCGAGATTTCTGAAATCGCACGCCGGCACGCTGTGTTTTTTGTTAAAAAACTTTTTAACAAAAAAATAAAACTGACTTCCAAAAACAAAGTAAAAAATAACTTTAATTTCGGAAGTCGGTGTTCAAAAACGAAATAACCAAAAACACCGACTTCCGAAATTAAAGTTATTTTGTGTTGTCGTTTAGACAAATTTTGAGAATACATACACACGTTTGTTAGACTAACTTTATTATATTAGATTTTGGACCATAGGTGTGGTCACTTGTTGGTAAGTATATGTGGGTCACATTTTGAATTTGAATATAAGCTTGCAAAAAGAAAATAAGACCGTAATAGCCCGTGACGTCATTTTCTTCATTTCTTTTGAACTTTTCTAAGTAATTGAAGTCTGCTACATCTTGTATGAAATGCATTTCACATATCTTTTAGCAATCTAATTTACCTAGTAGTTCCACAGGTATTAAGAAAGAGGTCTTCTACTTTTGTTTTGAGTCCAGCGCTGAGTTTAATTAAATTAATAAAGCATGAAAGTTTTCAACGCTGCCAAATAACAGGTGTAATAACATGAAACAAAAGCTCTTCGTTTACATTCAGCACGTTTTACAGGGGCAGTTATCGGCAGCGTTAGCATTTGCGTCTGCCAAAAATAGCTCTATGGGTTTTGAACATTTTTCTATGAGAGATGGCATAGCCTTCAGCCGCCATTTTGATTTTATTTCAAAATTACGGTGCTTTATAAAACATTAATATAATAATGGTTAGAAGACACATAAAACAAATGAAAAATGTAGTTGTACTTATTTTTTTTATGAGCGATTTTTTTAGTTTTTTTTTGATATGTTATTTTAAATGATAGTCATGATTGTCAACATAGTTACTTTGCCTCGAAATATCGCGGCAACGTGACACTTGGGGCACCTCACCTCACCACAGGGCTATTATAATTTTTTATTTGATGAAGTGTCTTCTACCCTTATATGTTAGTTTGTTTACCGCAACTACACTACAAAACACTAACAACACACACACAAACACTACAAAATATTTTTTTTTTTCGGAAATTGAAGTACTTTTTTTATATTTTATTATTACTTTGTAGTATTTTTTTTATTTGGAAGTCGGTTGTATTATTTTTTTATTTAAAAGCTTTTATTTAACTTGTAATATAATATGTATGTTTGTTTGGGTGGAATCTTGGTACTCAATTTTGAAGCAGATTTCTTGAACCGATTGAGCTGAAATTTTGTAAACACGTTTAGTTTGGATGCCAATACACGAGCACACAATAGCTGTGTGATGTCATTCTAAATACAATATGGCAGACCATCCAAGATGGCGGAATAGTTATGTTTTTTATGCATTTCTACAATATGGGTATCAAATGAAAGGACTTGTTGAGAGTACCTTGAAAAATAATGTGACGTCATTCTAAATCCAATATGGCGGAACTTCAAAGATGGCGGAATAGTTATTTTTTATGCTCTTCTGGTTTTTTTTTCCTTATACTTTTTTCTAAAAAGCTTTTTTATTTTTACTTTTTAGTGGTACCCCACTTCCAACAACACCACCAGAAAGTCGCAGGAAAGCAAAATATACAATTTTGTTACTTGAGTGCCAAATCAAACACGTCATCTAAGTAAATGAATTCCAGCTATTTTCATTTAAAAGCCAAACTCCTAAACCGATTTATATGAAATTTAAGTGGAACCAATTGGAAAGTATACCCTTTTAAATGAAAGAAAATTGTTTCAAATCAACCGAATTAAGAACCACCTCCTTTTTTTGAAGTTGGTCAAAAAAGTTTTCCGCTATTGTCACCAGACGGCGCTTATTCAGTTTCGAAACAAATTTGAAACTGAATGAGTCTGACTCTTCGAAGTTAGAGTGAACAGGCTCCTTCTGGGTAAGCTCGCTCCATCGTAGACTTTATCTCTGTCATCTCTGACCTAGACTAGAGTCAAGAGCGAACGCAACATAAAAAAAAAAAAATGTTTCGCTAAAGCGATCGAGAATTCACACTAAGGCCACGGGACACACTCGTTATAACAGCTTGTAACTGTCACACTGCAAAGCAAATAACTTTTCTGTTATAAAGACTGAAGGAACATTAATCATTCCCCGCGTTCCCTGTTTGTTGGTCACTTCAGACCATTATGTCCTGGTTTTCTCGCGATGTTTTCCTTCAGTGCACTTATTGTGTCTAAGATTAATTTAGAAATTGTTGTTTCTTAAGAGAAGCGACAATCTTAGTAGGGTGGCTGATAATAGCAGATGGATGTGAATAGATATGAATGGCCTATTTCACGCTGTGGATGCCTGTAGTCTAATGATGATGATGACGAAATGTGGGTGACAAACCATTCCTTTTTAAGTCATCTTCTGTAATCGCTGCCTATCTGATAGAGACGATCTTAGACTTAAGACTTAGACTAAGATCGTCTCTATCGGTTTAGGATGCCTAAAATATTTTTGTATATTATGTGGCTATTCCACCAATTCGCACTAAGCGTTTCCAAACGTCTTTTATAATGCGCGCAGCAAAAGAGTGGAACTCTCTGCCTGCGTCTGTGTTTCCAAACGCTTACAACCCTAATCTCTTCAACAGGCTCCTTCTGGGTAAGCTCGCTCCATCGTAGACTTTGTCTCTGTCATTTCTGACCTAGACTAGAGTCAAGAGCAAACCAATCATAAATAAAAAAAATGTACAATGATACAGTGACTGATGGGTATTTGTCTCCATAAAGTAGGTGTCCGAGAATGGGCGGCGCTGCCGAAGCCCGGCCTGGAACAGGCCACGAGACGACCAAGAAGACTACCACCAAAAACTGATTAGAATTGGCTCGGAAAAATAATAACTCGAGGGAGGCTGAGATACAGCCCGCTGACAGACAGACAGACGGACAGACGGATAGCAGAGGCTTAGTAATAGGGTTCCGTTGGTTACCCCGTTGGGTAAGGAACCCTAAAAAATACCATCCCAAAAATTCAAATTGTTAGAATACAAGTTGGGCTGATTATTTTATATTATAACAAGTTCGTAACAAACAATTTCCTCGGTTGACTTTTTGCGGAGGCGACGGTAACTTCGTTTCTGAGTTAATCCTCATTCCCAGTTCCCGTCTAGAAAAGAAAAGTTGTTTGAACGAATAAGTGCCATCGTATGTCTCCTAATTCGATTACAACCAGTCACTAAGAGCTGATTCCCCTTTGTTTTTTGCACCCATCACGAAAATAAAATCGGATTTCTATAAAACGGACAACGACTTCACAAACAAACATTATAATAAACTCAAAGTCTTTACTGAAATCACTATTGCCACTATTCTTTCGGTCGTTGAATAACACCCAAATGTAATAGAAAGCAGAATTAAGTTGACTAAAAAAGAAATATTCCTTACCCAGCGAAAATAATCTAGAAAAAACCGAGACAAAGCCCCATTGGTTTTTATTAGTTATTTTCTACTACACATACTGCGGGCTAGAAGTTAGATTTATCCGATTTCATAATACAAGTCGTTTAATACAAATAGATATTGCTGAGTACTTTACAAAAGTCGATTCGGAAAGGCGATAATTATGAGATTCCTTATTGATTCGTTCGCACTCGAGTTTAACGTTATACTTGTAACAATTATGATATGAAGTGGACGGCAAGGCGTGTCTATACATGCCACTACAGAATTTTTCGGTCCCCTTCGACGATCTGTTCTGCGAAAAAGTCCTGCACCCTGCCCCTTTAGTTTGTGTTTAGCTTTAGACAAAGTGTTATTTCATAAAAGTATGCGATTGTCGAAAGCTTGCCAAGGTTGGTCTGGGATGGGTGACCTTCTTAACATACCGAGTTTCCTCCGTGCCTCGGAAAGCACTTTAAGCCGTTGGTCCTGGCTGTCATTTGTAGATCTTTAGAAGCCAGTAAATCTTACTCCAGTCTTCCCATGAAGTACCGTGTTACCCGTCAAAGGGTTGTGGAGGTCTGGTAGGCAGCCGCTCCTCGTAAAATACTGGTATTCAGCTAAATCCGGTTGGACTGGAAGCCGACCCCAATGTAGTTGCGAAAGGCTTGGCAGATGATGATGCGATTGTCGAAAGGAAAGAAAAGAAAGAAAGAAAGATAAAGCGTTTATTTGCACCAAGCATGACTCATACCACAAAAAAATAACAAACAACATATATAAGGGATTGATCACGTGACATTTCGACGGCATTTATTAATGCCTTCGCCATGCTACCATTGACAGAGTAACACATATCTAGAGCTTCAATACCGCTCTAAGGCTGAATGTCCTCTCCTCTCCGCTCCAGTGGATAGTCAGCCTAAGGCTGCTTTCCCACCAGAGATATGCGGAGCGAGTGATGTGTTTGTTATGAACCAATAGAATCGCTTCAATTACCGAGTCTAAGTACAAGGGGTTATCGAGAATTCCGTAGTGTGTAAGGGAGACAGTATACCAATAGTTCTGACCTAAGGATATTGATACTGTATCGTAATTGGGTTGTTGAGGTCAGACGGCAGTCTCCATGTTAAATAGCAACTGATGCTTAACCTCATACTAGAACTCGCCTCTAACATAGTTGAGGAAAGCTAATAGCCGGGCGGTAGTCTAGACTATGTGTTATTGTAATCAACTAGTAACGTGTTTGTTTTCTTTAAGGGCGTATTCAGCAATAATGTTAGCCTGGTTTTGATCTAGGTTAGGTTATCTTTGGTACATGTTTTGTTTTTATTTTTTAATTACATCAATACAAATTACATTAACAAAGTTTTAAAGAGACATAAAAGTCCTAGTATCCAAGGCATAGTATTCTGTTTGGTGTTTTTTTATTGTGTTTTGTTAAGTTGCCCTTTTTTATTGGCTATCTCGGAATTTGTTTAAAGTTATTTGCTTATTTTTTATTATTTGTTATTATTATAATAATTTTGTGTTATTACGTTATTACTGTGTTTTCTTCAATTTTCAATCTTAATGATTGAATTGACAACTTACCTAGATAATAAGTGCATGCTGTGGTCGGAAATTATTGGAGTCGCACTTTTGTATTTGTCTCTGTCAGTATTTTAATGTACGTGATTGTGTAGCCTCTATTGGCGATCCTATATATGTATAAATAAATAAAAAAAGAAAAATAAAACATACGTAATATATAGTTCAACTGATTTCCTCCGAACTAGATTCACCTAATAAACCTGCAGAGAACCTCAACCGGCGGAAATATAATAACCTCGTTGGTTACATTTTCGAGCAGTTTGGTGTTGAAACTTTCGGGCCGTGGGGTTCGAGTGCACATAATTTGTTTCGAGATCTGTCAAGATGCTTAGTTGACACTTAACGTGACCTAAAGGCTGGCTTTTACCTCGGACAAAGGATAAGCTTTGCCATACAACGTGGCAATGCTGCCATCCTTTTGGGCACATTAACAGTGGCTAGTGATGCGGACGAATTTATTAACGCCATATTTTAGACTTTTTATAGTTTTAGTTACTTAAGAGTTTCTTTATTTAAGTTTTTTAGTAGTATTAGTTCTTTAGATGAATAAAGTATGTTAAAATAATAATTAAAATAATAATAATAATTGTATGAATAAATTAATAAATGAAAAAAACTGAAGAATGAGGTCAGAGGACACCTTTCAAGTGCTGGAAAATCGAAGTTCTGTTCCGAATAGGCGGCTCATATTTCATTTATAATGCTGTTTTTAATAATAATTATGCTTTCGTGTTTGGTATGCAGAACCTTATAACATATAGATACCTACAGGTATTATTGTTCGCACTAAATTGATTCCCGTCTAATGATACCGTGTGGGCGGATTGTAATATCCGACCCTGTAATACATATTAGGAATTCTATATGCCTAATATATTATATGCATGGAACGGTTTCGTGTCGCTGTGGAATTTGCTGTAATGGAATTTGTCTATTTTTGTGGAATATTTTTATCTTAGCATCTTATACTCATTGAAGGAAGTAAATTTTTCAGCACAAAGAAACAAATATTACAAATAGTAAAATGTGATCCTTGGAATATGTAACCAAATTGTAACCCACAAGTTCATTTTTATGATATATCGCACTTACTAACTAAAATCCTACAGTTCCTACCGCTAACACGAAGTAGAGACCCACACTCGTCAACATATGAATGTGATTAAATTTTGCCAGTTAACAGATCATAATTGATTCGTTTAGTGATTAAATTGAGGCTTCAATGCCTCAATTTAAACGCTAATTATTGGTCAATTAATTCGTGTTGATATTCAGTGTAATTATAACTGAGAGTCTCCCCTACTTTGAAAAATACAATCATCATCCCGATGGTTTCGTCTTTTATTTGTTGATTTTTGACAGTCGTCGCGTTCATTGCTGAACGTAAGCCTCCTCTAAAGAGCGCCAACCATCCCGGTCTTGAACAGACCGCATCCATCCGCTGCCATCTTAAAATCACTGATTCATCGTGCCGCAGGGCGTCCCACAATACGTTTGCCCATACGCGGTCTCAATTTTAACACGCTCCATCGACCGTCTGTTTGTTTGCAGTCATGGCCGGCCCACTTCCACTTCAGCATACTGATTCTACGCGCAATGCGCTACGAGATCTAATGTCGGTGACTTTAGCTCTCGTTTTCTTTATTAGTTGTCACGTTAATTGCAAAAGGTGTCGTGTTATCCAGTTACTGGTTTTGAAGGGCAGCAAGGCAGTCGCTCCAAGTATAATAAAAACATAACCGAGTTCCAAACAAAACACTACAAAATATAAAATGACAATAATTTCGACTTCCGAAATTAATATTATTTTATACTTTGTAGTGTTTTCTTTGGAAGTCGGTTATATTTTTATTATTTTTCACTCTTATTCACTTTTAAGTGGTGATACTTGGACGACATCTTCGTCTACGCAGAAATTGAAATAATCAAAAATGATCGTATAATAAAAAATATTGAGCTATACGGAATTAATTATTTACGGGACAAAATGGCAAGTATATGCCGCATCGAACTAAAAAAGAATCACAGAAATCGGATCAGAAACCTCGGAGTAATCGGTGTACACAAATAAAAAAATACCAACCGAATTGAGAACCTCCTCCGATTTTGGAAGTCGGTTAAAATACTGGTACTCAACTCTTTTATTGATTATTTATTTTCAGATTGTTCTGTCCCACTGTTTTAGTATATCCTGAACATTTTCCTCATAATGGTTGAGTCAGCCCATACACAGTTTGACATAATTATACATAGGCAAATTGATCTAGTATAATCGTCATAAGAAATGTAATTTTATGCCAACTACCCAAACGCTTTCATACAATCTAAGGAAAGAACTACAACACACTATAACTAACTAAATATTATGACCGTACGTGGGTCAAAGGCTGGCGATATCCCTTCCCAACTCCATATCCGGTATCCTACGTTTATTACAAAAGCCTTAATAATGATGCGAACGTTAAGGAAATATGTTTAGATGAATTATTGCTTAGTGAAGGAGAGTTGGATGTATGTATTTTAAAGTTTATTATGTAAGGGTATTTTCTTGCGTCAGTTGGATTGGGACACACGTGGAGGACACGCATGGGTTTTTCATATAGTACAGAGTACCTTTCTTGCTTAAGTTAGATAAAGATACATGTGGAGGATACGCATAAGTTTTGATGTAAATATGTTGTGTCAGGGCCGATTGATTCTGGGTGTTTCTAAAAATAGGCAAAACTAACGCGTCTGTTCTATCTATATAGCCAATTTAGTTGCGGTGCTGGTCGTCCATATATTTCCCAAATTTCAAATGAATCAATCCATTACATTCGGTGCGACGAACGCACAGATATACAAATTGGTATTCAGGTTTTTATTTAATACGACGTTTGGAACTCTAGAAACTATCATCATCATCTGCCCAGCCTTTTCCCAACTATATTGGGGTCGGCTTCCAGTCAAGCCAGACTTAGCTGAATACCAGTATTTTACGTGGAGCGGCTGCCTACCAGACTTCGACAACCCATTAACTGGGTAACATAGTAGATACTTAATGCAACTTATATGTTGATATCATGATGGGTAGAATTGTAACCTTCCACCTAATATAATTAGCAACAGACTCCATGACTCCACGTGTATAATTTCCAAGATAATATAATATAACACTGACTTTACTCCCAAAACTTGTAACACAAGACACACTCGCCTAGCCTCCTCAATACACGTCTAATAAAATCCCAAACTTTAACAATGCCCCCGTGACTTGAGGCTGCTTGTTTAACATAATACCTTGGCCGTTAATTTAGGCCAAGTCGACCTTCTCCGCATGTAAGGGTTAACACTTATGAGAGTGTAACAAAAGGCCATTGTTAGGTGTTTCTTCTACAGTGTTTGTTTGGCGATCTTGGCAAAGCAACTAGCTTTGTTGCATAAATTTTGGTGTGCTTGTTATTTTTGGTGACATGAAATATTATGCTAAAAACATCATATTAGCTTTTTCCCACGGATTCGCTCCCGTTAAAGTTCACTTTTAACGATAAAGCCGCGCATTGTGCCTCCCATGTAATGTTTTCTTCATGTATCACTTCAGCACTGTTGCTTAAAGATACGTGTCCGACGCACGAGCTGGTGGGTCGCAGATCCGGTCTCTCCGGAAGGCAATGGTTGAGCGCTTGAACGTGTCCCTACAGGCGGTCTCTGATTGGGGCGATGCCAATCTGGTCAAGTTCAATGCTGCTAAGACCCAAGCGTGTCTATTTTCCGCCAAAAGGAGCCAATTCCGCCCAGCTCCATCTTTCCGCGGTGAAGCCGTGCCGATAACCGACCATCTTGAGCTTCTTGGGGTTGCATTAACATCCACTCTCAATTTTGGCCCTTACATAGAGGCAAAAGCTCAAGTGGCTGCAAAGAAGTTGGGGATTCTGGCTAAGGTGAGACGGTACTTCACGCCGGAACAGCTGCTAAAACTCTATCAAGCGCAAGTTCGATCGTGTATGGAATACTGCTCTCATCTTTGAGTTGGATCTGCCAGATACCAGCTTGATGCCCTTGAGTCAATTGAGAAACGAGCCAAGAGGATCATCGGCAATGAGAGGCTCGTCGCGTCGAAGCTCCAAAGTCTTGAACATCGACGACGAGTTGCTAGCCTGTCGGTTTTTTACCGGTTGCATTTTGGGGAATGTGCGACGGAATTGCATAATTTAATTCCGCCAAGCCCGTTCCATCATCGGACCACAAGACGAACGGCGATGCGCCACCGGTACATGGTGGGCATCCCACCCATACGCACAAAACGTTTTGGGAACACATTCATAGTGCGTACAGCTAAGGAGTGGAATTCCCTGCCGGAGTCTGTGTTTCCTGATAGCTACAACCTGGGAGTCTTTAAATCAAGAGTGAATAGGTTATTTCTAGGCAAGCGTGCTCCATCTTCGACCACATCCTCGCTTACTATCAGGTGAGATAGTGGTCAAACGCGTGCCTAACATTAGTTAAAAAAAAAAAAAAAACTATTCTGTGACTTACATTATACTCGTAGTGTACCTAATAAAGAGTATTATTTTCTAAAGTAGCCTAAGATTAATATTTATTATTTATTGTTATTATTAAAAGCATATTTGGGGTCTCGTCTAACTCCGAGCCAAAATTCACCCAAATTGTTTAAAAAATACATTGCTTTCTTGTTTATTATAATAGTTAGATTTTTATTCAAAAAACGATGTTTCCATCTATGTAAGTTTACTGCAAAAAAATATAAAATGATACGCATTTTACAAAATATGCGGATTCCCACCCTGGTCAATCTCATAAAAACCGTGCATTTTTTTAGTTACACAGTAATTTATACGCTCAGTTTTACTTTCTTTCAATAGATGATACTTCCAAAGAGCTCCCACAAGTATACAAGCAAAATTTTTTATATCTTTTCAATAAAAGTCAAGATGTATATTATAAAGAAACAAATCATTACTCGAACCGAGTCATGTAAGTTTATGATCACGGATACTTAACTGTCAAGCTCACAATGCACCTCAAAACAACTATCAGTTCAGAACTCCAACGAAACGTCAGACAAATAAAGTTATTCGAACATCATAATTTCTAGATAGACTCACAAATCAAACTGACAAACCTCCAGTGAAGTCGTTAGTACGACTTCGTTGCATTTGGCCCGACTTTAAACTAGTTTGAATTGAACTAATGAAGTTGACATGTCGACTGCGTTCCAAATCTTACAGTAGAGGACTAGAAATAGTGTAAATGGCATTGGTAATGAAATGTTTCTTCATTAAGGTATTAATTTATTAAAATCAACTGAATCGGTTCAGTTTATTTGGAGAAAATTTACTGTGACAGATAAAGATACTGACAGACACACATACAAGACATGCTTAGATTCCGTTTTTTCGGAATTGTTACTGACTTTTGTGATACATAAAAATGTGTGTTTGTTAAACTATTTTTTTTTTGTTATCAAAATCAAAACAAATCTTCAATACTTGTGTATATCGTCTTAAAAACTTGTTCTTGCCAATATACCTATAGTGGAAAAGATTCGACATTAAAATTAATTGAAGGTAATTTAATTCCTTGCGTTCAGTTGTTCTAAACTTTTCTTCATCATCTATCACATCAATATTTCACCAAAAGACGTCCTCCATCAACATAAGAGTCACATCAGTCCTGTGTTTCTATCACCCAGCGAAATCACAAGGTCATCGATCCTATATAATATACACCGACGCTGTGGTAGTTATAATGCTTAACAAAGATTATCCATCTTTTAAAATACATTGCCAAAAAAATCTTCCACTTCATAATGTCGCTACTGGCACCTGTCGTTGCCCGCCTATAATTTACGGTATATTTTAGTTTGTCGTGTCACCCGAGCGATGATATATAGTCATCCGTAGGAAGGAACTTTTAGCATGAATTTTAAAGTAGAAAACTTGCTGGAATTTATATTTTTCGTATATTTAGTTAAGCCAAGATTCTGAGGGAAATGAATCTGCATATTAGAAACATACTTTACGACGTTGCAAAGGTAGAGGAAGTCTGGAACTGTATTTATATTTGGTTGCATGTTTTTCTTGTCTTTATTATTGCTAGAAATGTTTCCAAACAAACTCATGTGAGTTTAAACGTAATCCAACTTTCTGTTATCCTTTTATTAAGGATGGGAAATCATCAAATGACTCCTCCCAATCTTTATTCAGAAAGAGTCTCAATGAAACTCACATCCGTGTTCTTCTTAACGCCCTTTTCGTTCCAGGGCCGCGGTGACACTTTCAAACAAATAGCGCTACCCTGGCAGACTTCTGCTATCCTACTAGCATGTTTGGAGGTCTGTTAATCAATGACTACTCAGCGCTTGATAGGATTAGGATAAAATTGATTGAATTAGGCGGACGGCCTTGATTAGAACATAGACTAATCGTATACTGAGGGTCTAGACAGTCAATTTTATTCTAATTGTGGTGATGATTGTCGAAATGCCAAAATAAAGAGAACTACAGGGGGCTACTGCCCGCAACTTCGTACGCGCATATCCCGTTTTTTACCGTTCCCCTAGGAATTTCGGGAAATCCTCTCATATTGCTCTATAACGCTCCGCGCTGTCTGTGAGTCATTCACTCAGTCAGTCAGTCACCTGTAACGGTAGAAATTTAAATATATATTGATCACGTGATATTTATGCAGCTTTTGATAATTCCATAACTATTTCACGTTTCGAAAATCGGCTGGTAAAATTTTTTTTTGCTTTTTACTAGCACCATAGGGTTTAAAACGTTACGTTATGTTTGGTAGTTTAAAGATAGTAAAACGGCTTGATTTCTTACAAGTAAAGGGAACGCATCGTTTTCACAGCTTTTTAACTTAATTTATTATTAAACGACAACATAAAAGTTTTACGTGAACTGCGCAAAGTGCGTTTTATATTTCAGTGAAATATGTATGAAGTTGAATAAATTTAAATTTTTCACAACGTTGTGGATACGGAACTGTTTATTCATATGAATGAGGAGTTAAAAACTAAATAACCACATTAAATATTTAAGTTACCCAAAAGTAGAACGCTTTTAATTCTGACTCTTTTTCTCTTATTTCAGTTTATGAAAGCCACATTGATGCCAAGGAATCAATGCATATTAAACTTTAATCAAATGACCGAGCTTAAGGGATTTAGTACTCTATCGCCTCCACGAAGTGAAATACAATACCAATGCTCAGTCTATTTCAAGAATACTCACGGCGCGTAGTGGTTATTTGCTACGAACTACTGGCATAGCTGTGACGTCATCTCACCAGCTACGCCATAGCTGGTGCTACGGCGTAGCAAAACGTCTACGTCGGTACGTAGACGCTTTGCTAGTAAACTTTAATATTGAAAGTATTAGCTGTAGATTTTCATCGGGTATCTTCGGAAATTCTCGGGAAAATTGTGAGAGTTAATTGAATGGGTTTTTTAATGATACCCGTGGGTCGGCCATGAAACTGTCCGTGCTTAAATGCTTTTAAGCTCCAATACATTACCAGTAAATGTGGGTCAAGCTGACCGCAGAAACCAGAATATGCGTGAATTTATATATAAATAGATACACTATTTTAGAAGGCCCTAGTTAAAATTCTGTTTGTCATTTTCAGAGGCTTTTGATTAATAATGAAATCAGTAAGCAGAGGCTTTAGAGTGCCTGACTACTTTCTTGTCCATAAATAATGTAAAATGAGTTGTATATAGAAAATAAAGCCCACTGTTTAATACACACAAATACAGGTGACCAGTGGTTTGCTGACGTAAGTTACGCGTCTTTTATGACAGGCGAGGAAGGGCCATTTACAGCCTGAAATACGAAACGGAATAGCGTAGAATTGTGTATTTTTTACAACGAATAATAAACATCGCACCACAAAAACAGGGCCAGTCTTAGGCTCCATTAAAGACAACATTACCAAACCACGCCTTGCCTCTAAAAACATGAGATTTTTTATTAATGTATTTTCTTTTGTTCTCCAAATAGTTTGGCTTTTGTTCCCACAGATAAGTTTGTGTAAACAAAGACGAATGGGTGTTGCTCGCGTAATCTAGTACAATAAAAATGTTTGTCGTCAGTAAAAGTGTTTCTTTCAGGTTCTGTTTTTTTTTGCGTATACTGTGCTCTCGGGTATGTAAATGGTGAGAAAATTGTAATGCTGTGTACCTTGGGTTGTTTTGTTTGATATGTCGCTTTTGTTTTTTTCACTGGAAGTTCCGTATCTACGTTAATGTGTAAATCATTTGTGTTCACGCGACTGGATTTTTGTTTTGGTATTGTTTGAGTTTCTTTGAAATGAAAATCATAATAGCATACAGTAAGTAGTAGTTATTCACTACCGCGCTGCCGCACGAACCAGTTTAGTGTCAAAGTCGAATTAATCTGTGTGCTATCTACCCTCTACGCTAACCAAAATGACCAAATGCGATATCTGCAGCAAAGGAATAACCAGCAGGGCGCCAGGCCTAGAATGCAGGACCTGTGCGAAGGTCGTTCATGCCAGCAAAGCCTGCTCTGGTCTAACCGCTAAACAGCTGTCTGCACTTTGTAATGCGGACAGCCTGGACTGGATATGTGACGAATGCAATCACAACTCGCTTACTAGAAAATCTTCATTCTTTGTTCCGGACGGAGATGACGAAGAAGAGGAAGTCGCCACCTCCAGTAAAAACCAGGGTAACCTCAACATGATAGATAGTGAGAAGTTTCTAAAAGATATTACAAATACTTCACGTGAGACGTATGTACAGTAGAAATAGCCAAGTCGAAAGTTATTCTGCGTCGCGCCCTGACTAAAGCTAATAAATCGTTGCTGTGGCTAGCCCAACAAAAATTGCGACCAGCATATAAATATGTATGGTTCCAGGATGGAAAGGTGCTGCTGCGTAAAGAAGATAAAGACAAACCTACAGTCGTTAGGAGCGTAGCGGACATCGAAAAGCTTTCGACTACAACGTGGGCAGGAGGGCCGAACTTCTATCGGTAATAGTTTAAAATAAGTTATCCCGGTCCTTTTCTCAGATCACCATGAATTATTCGACTGTGCAAATATAAATGAATTTAGTAAGATTATAACTTCCAATCATAGAAACAGTTTAAATATTGTTCACGTAAATATTAGATCCATAGTTAAAAACTTTTGTCTTGTTAAACAGTTAATTAACTCATCCAAATTAAGTATAGATGTAGAATGGGGGTGCATGGGGTCTGTTACCATCTTAAGACCCAAGCCAACCTCACCTGCTAGCGGTGCACCCTGCTGTCCAACGGACGAGGCTCTGGCGAACCTGGTTTCCCTCTCGTAGGGTTGTGGGGGTCAGACGGCTGGTCGCCCCACGTAAAACCAACTTCAGCCAAATATTAAAATGGTCAAGAAGTTGAAAACGGGTACTCGGGCTAGGGCGTCGCCGCATAACGACGCGCAGGCACATCGCCCTAAACCTGCGATAAGTGGGCTAGGGCTACCGTGTCGAGTACGGGCACGGCTAAAGAGGATAGTACCCAAGAAGAAGTTCCGCTTTGCCACCTGGAACATTGGCTCCCTAACCGAGTAAAGCGAGTGTACTGTCTCTGAGTGTCAATATGGCTTCCGGGCGGGTAACAGCACCATGGACGCAGTGTTCGCCTTACGGAATCTGGCTGAGGCTTACAGAGAGAGAAGGAGAGCTTTGCATATGGCCTTTTTAGACCTGCAGAAGGCCTTCGACTGTATACCTCGGCAGTCCATCTGGTGGGCACTGCGCTTCAAGGGCGTTCCCGAGGCCTATATTGACATTATCAGAGACATGTACCGCGATTCCGTGTCCTCTGTCCAGACTGCTGTTGGCGAATCGAATGGCTTCCCAATATCTGTTGGCGTTCACCAAGGCTCGGCTCTTAGCCCGTTCTTGTTTAACGTAGTGCTCGATGTAGTTACGGCAAACATCCAAGATAAGCCCCCATGGCTAATGATGTATGCCGATGACATCGCCCTCGTTAATTAGAACAAAGCCCATCTTGAGCGCAAAGTCAACATTTGGAAGGACACGCTTGAAAACGGTGGTCTGAGACTAAATGTGGCGAAGACTGAGTACATGTCCTGTGGCGGCACGGATTCAAATAGGTTCATCCGAATAGGTTCGGACCTGATCGGAAAGTCCGATACGTTCAGGTACCTTGGATCCGTGCTGCACGAGTCTGGCAACGTGGACGACGATGTCCAAGCACGTATAGGCGCGGCTTGGGCGAAGAGGCGCGAGGTAACGGGCGTTGTATGCGACCGTAAAATGCCTCCGAAGCTCAAGGGGCAGATATGTAAATGCATCATACGGCCTGTCCTACTGTACGGCGGTGAATGTTGGCCAGCACTAAGCAGACACACCCAGGAGCTTCGCGTCACGGAGATGAAGATGCTGAGGTGGATGAGTGGCGTAACGCGATCTGATCGCTTACGCAACTCTTTCATCAGAGGTAGTCTTGGTGTCCGTGACGTGGGGGAAAAACTGCAAGAGTGTCGTCTGCGATGGTATGGCCACATCATGCGCCGCCCTATGGAGTACGTTGGTCGGGGATGCATGAATATGGCTGTTCTTGGGGCTAGGTCCCGTGGTCGCCCTCGCAAGCGCTGGTTGGACGTCGTTAAGTCCGACATGAGAGCCAATGGCCTAACTGAGAAGGATGTTCAAGATCGGGTAAAGTGGAGGAAGCTAAGTAGGAAGGCGGATCCTGGCAATAGCCGGGATTAACGCCAGGTAGAAGAAGAAGAAATTAAGTATAGATGTCCTTATCCTTACAGAAGTAAATTTAAATGACATCACTGTTGACATTTATAACATCAACGGCTATAAGATGTACAGTAAATTGCGTAAAAACAGAAAAGGCGGTGGAATAATTATTTATATCAGAGATAGCTACGCTTTTACAACTACACATCACTTTTTTATACACTGTGAATGTATTCTTGGTAAAATAATTACTCCCGACAACTACCACGCATATATTTGTGCAATTTATAGACCACCAAGCGAAAGTAAACATCTATTTGTAAAGGAAATAAGCAGTATTTTGTCGGGTCCATTCATTCAGTCATACGACACTTATGTGCTAGGCGACGTTAACATAGACCTAAAAAAATTCGACAACATCCGCGAATACTACGTTAGTAGCATGTCTGAGTGTGGTCTAACGAGCGCGATATCTGATTACACCAGAATAGAAAAACGTGGTAATATCACTACACGTAGCTGTATAGATCACATCTTTACAAGGACGCGCTCGTTAGATCTATACTCGGCTGCACTCGGAACTGTTATGGCAGATCATCGCATGGTAATACTGTCGTGCGTGGGACTTGACCCAACACCAATACAGGGTGTTGCAAAATTAAGTCAACAAATTAATAATGTTAAAATTAAGTCATTACTTGACAACGTAAATTGGAGTGAAATAGATAATACAGAATGTGCCAACACAATTTACGATTGCATCAAAAATCAATTTCACAAATGTTACGAGGAATCATAATACGTCAAAAAAATAAATGAAAACAGTAAAAGAAACAAAGAACCCTGGATTAATAATAAAATCAATAATATGTGTAAACAAAAGGATCTCTTATTTATAAAATGGAAAAACGACCCTACTAATAAAACGCTACGACTAGAATATAATAAAATAAGAAATAAGACTCATAAAACAATCGAAAAATGTCGAAATAAATACTATCACGAACAAATAAATAATAATAAGAATAACCCTAGAAAACTATGGCAAATACTAAATAAGCTGTCTGGTCGCAATAAAAATTCGGTTGACGAAATCATCTTAAAAGCCTTCAAAAAGAACAATGTAAAAATTAAATCAATAGCTGATAACTTTGCTATAGAGTTCAGAAACAGTGTAACAAAGATATTGCCCAAATGTAACCAACGTTTACTGAATGAATCAGAATATGTATTTCCTAATAACACGTCAATGTATTTCAGGAAAGCTACATATAACAGCGTTAACAAAATAATTAAAAACCTTAATACTAATAAAGCTCCTGGGATAGATGATATTAGGTGTGTTGACATAAAAAGTATCTGCGACAAAATGTCCCTCGTCATTGTCAAACTAATCAATACTAGTATTAAACAAGGAAAATACCCGGATGTACTTAAAACGGGTATAGTGCGGCCAGTATATAAAAAAGGAAGTTCTGCTGATTATGCAAACTACAGACCGATCACTATTCTACCAGTTATAGACAAAATAATAGAAAAATATGTTTGTAATCAGATACAAGATTTTTATGTTAAAAATGGGGTGTTGTCCAGCACTCAATTTGGTTTTCAGCCCAATAAATTAAAATTCACGGATGAGGTCAATGAATCTCTTAATGACAAAAATAATGTAATGTTGCTATTTATTGACTTCAGCAAAGCGTTCGACACTCTTAGACATGACATGCTGTTGAAAAAATTAGATAACTCAGGAGTTCGAGGACCAATTCTTGAGTGGTGCAAGGACTACCTACATAATCGGAAATACAATGTTAAGATCAAGAATGAAAATATTGACACCATCGAAGTCACTGAAGGCACGGCCCAAGGTTCAGTACTGGGACAATTACACTACCTAGCATATGTCAACGACATGGAACATGTGGTTGACCACTGTTCTATCTATCAATATGCCGATGACACATGTCTGGTAGCTAGCCCATAAAGACATAAATGTAGCTGCCCAGTGGTTGCAGGATGATTTCACTCGTATCTCTAAATGGGCACACGATGCTGGACTGGTTCTTAATGCGAGTAAAACAAAAATCATTCATGTCCACTCCAGCCATCTAAAACAAATTGCCACTGTTAAAATAATCGCACATAGCCACAGTTGTCTTCACTCCCCTCCATCAGGTACATGTCAATGTGAGGCAATCGATCAGGTGACGCACCACACCTACCTAGGTTTAATCGTAGACAATCGTTTCAACTGGGGCTATCATGTAGATTCAGTGTGTGATAAACTGCGAGCCATACTGGCAAAGTTCTACATTTTAAAACCTAAAGTTCCGTTTAAAATCCTATTTAATATGTACATTGCTTTAGCGGAGTCAATAATAGCATATGGAATCTCGAGCTACGGGCGAACATTTAAATCATATACTGAAAGTATTTCCAAACTTCAAGTTAGACTTCTAAAACTAATAGTACCCAGAAAAATAAAAGACCAAAACAAATTAAACGTCATAGAACTATTTAAATATTGTAAAATTTTGCCAATACAAACTAGAATTAAAATGGCCCTATTAATTGAACAGTATAATAATAGAAGTTTTCAAAAACCCATTTCTCACAAAATAAATTAAATAAATAAATTAATGGTACCTCGGGCTACAAACTATTACGGTAGGCGAACGCTAAAATATTTAATTGCCACATTTATAAATGAAATCCCTCCAAATATAAGAAGCGAAATAAATACCAAAAATTATAAACAAAAATACAAGAAATACTATTACGACTACATAAATAACTTAATATAAAATTAATTTTACATTTTGTGAACAAGTATCAATAAAAATGGAGCAACCTGTATGCGTTGATTAGAACCAGTTTTGTAGTAACCGGCCCAGTAGTGCGCAGTTGAGACAATACGTAACATGCAAATTTTTCATGTACCTACAGTTCGACGTTCTTACTAATGGATGTTTACCTCTTAAACAACTTTGTTAAAAATGTTAGGTACCTATTAAGATACCCACATTATTAATTATTGTTAAGTATTAGTGATTAAGGTGTATTGTTGTAGCGAATGTGAGTGCCAATACAAACCAATCCTGGTTTAATGGTGCAATAGAAACTCAAAACTGTACACTAACTGT